>JAFFJZ010000002.1:31560000-41560000 GCA_018340375.1 Gonatopus flavifemur | reverse complement strand
GCATGTTTATGTTGAAAAGCAGATATCAGAGCATCCGTTTTAACCCACACACCATAAGCAAGGCACACGACGATTGTCAACAACACCTGTCTTGCCAAACTGTGCCATGCTGTATGACGTTCAATGTATATATCGTGCAAGAGTATGGAACGCGTGCTCAAAAGAGAGATGAAGAAACGATGATATCCCGTTTGGCAAGAAATGCCGTCACCTAGTCCACCTGGTAGCCTCGATCAGGACTGTATTAATCGAAAAATTACTTGCTCCTGAGTTTGATTTTATTCCTTTGTAAATCAGCATTATCAAAAAATACAGAGAGTATCGTTATCTGCAGAAAAAATCCAATCTCAAGTTGCAGATATGTCGTTTTTTGATAACATTTTTGTCATTTCCTCATCGTGATATCTCGAAATTGAAATCAACATCTCATTGTTCATTCGTTATTACGATGACTACAATATTTTTCAATAATGGAGTATCGTGCGGAGTTAATGATTGTAATTCAACTTTACATTTACAAAGTAAAAAAGGATTCATATAACTTTTCTATATACTATTGCTATATTTAATCAGTATACTTACGATGAGATCGGTATTCTTAGCGTAATATTTTATATCGATTCGACCATGGTCATATAACCAGAAGAAGAAAGAGGTTCATTTTATATTACAAGTATCAAAGGCGTAATTTTAGGTATCGTGCCAAATTGATAGGTTATTCGTATTCGTATGATGGTATTTTACCAGAATTTTACTCAAAGTTCCTTCACATTTCTGATAACGAATAATGAAATTTATTCATATTATAGATTGTATAATAAACCATAGTGATTGTGAAAAAGTTCTTGAGAAAGAGAGTGATGTTATGAAGACAAGAATGTTGTCAACTTCATATGTAATTGAAACTACCCTCCCTGCTCGTAGAGTGTGCATAAAACAGTTTTCAATATATAACCATAAATAAAAAACTTCCACTGTAATTTGTAGCACAATTATTCAACAATCACATGAAAATTCATTTATTTGTAAACTGTTGTACACGGTTCAAACGCGATATCCAGAAATACATGCACGAAGAACAAAAAAACAGAATTGATATTGTAATTTACTGAAATCAATCCCTTCTTCTGACAAGAAAATGAATTCTCAATGATTTTTAATTGTATAATAATTCAGAATACTTCGCTCAAAAACTCGTTACTTCATATAATATTTTCAAATGGAAATTATAGTTAATGATAATTCAACTGATTTGTATTCACTTTTATCACGTACGAAAGGAATGTTGAATTTAATCTTTTCAACTGACCAACATGTGACACCGCTTTCTCCGCCCGTATCAAATTTACTTGTTAATACTTCAGCTAGTTTCCGAATACTTATCCTCACACTTAAGGTATCTAGATTTCAAAACCAGACCTAATGTTCCGAAAAAAATGGAAATACCACCTCAGATTATTATGTCTATGAAATTACAATGTTTTGTACCGAGTCAGAAATCAAAACTCACGTTAGGCGAAATTCTTATACCATCGATGAGGGTTTCACAATATTGTGTAATTTACAATGTGATTCAACAAGGAATCGTGCATTCTGAGTCATAAAAAGGGAACGTACGAACATACAAGTTTGTTAACTTCAAAGCACAGTAGAATTTTCCTAAAAAAAAAGAAAGTCAACTGTCGACAAGTTTTGTAGTATCGAAAATAAACCACATGTCATGAAATAATCTCGATATGTACTCCTGTGACATCAATGAAATTGTATTTCTACCACATAACTGTGCAAGAAAAGAAAGTAATAAGCGTGACGAATGAAATGATGAGACGTATGAAAAGTTAAGTCGTCAACTTGACCCAGATTGTCTAAGAGACAAAATTCCGTCTGATTGTTGCAAGGGAACGGAAATTCAACTTCTATATTTCAAATTGAAATAGACATTGAACTCTTTGCCGACAAGAAAGGAAAAATCAATCATCGCGAAGTCTTATAGTTTCCGCACGAAGATAGCAAGTGCGGCAAACAATTGATGTTTGATCAAACGATCCTGTACTCGATATCTTTGCTTCATCTGTACTTTGAAGTCATCAGCTAGTACGAATGAAATCTGTCAAATGATATGGAAACCTACCAACATTTCCTTAAGTTCATCGTACAATAACTGCGATCGACTTGTAACATTTTCATGGAAATGATCAGTGTTTTCCGATAACAGAGTCACCAAAGAGACTCATGTGGAAAAATTCTCAAAATTGTACATAATTTATGTATAATTTATTACAGTTCATAGAAGTAATAAGTATTAAGTAATTCTTGAAGAGTTATGTTTAGAGCACTTGAATAATGGTGTTATAGAAGGATGCTCAGAATGAGATGGATAGAGAGAGTAAAAAATGAAGAAGTACTTGAAGGAATAAATGAAAAAAGAAATCGTTTGAAACATGTCGTTAAAAGAAGAAGTAATCTGATAGGACACACGTTACGACATGATAGTTTATTGAGAACAATATTGGAAGTATAGAGGTGGACTCGAAACTCTTCAGTAAAATTCAAAAACAGTGGATATCATTCCATTTAACGATCTTCGAAGACAAATTTCTACATCAAGTCCAAGTGTGGGTATGTAATAATTGGAAATAACACGTCTGGGAGGCTGATATTAATTCCATCCAGGACATAAAACAATTTTTTTCTATTCAAAACCAAGACAACACTGTAAAAAATTTCTTTGTGAATTCACAAAAAAATTTGGCAGTTTTTAGTGGATTTTCAAACAAAATTTGGAGAAAATCAAAAGTTTTGGTCAACTAACAAAAATGTTTGATTTCCTCCAAATTTTATTTCGAAATCCACTAGAAGGAGTGTTTGTGTAAAAAACTGCCAAATTTTTTTGTGGATTCACAAAGAAATTTTTTGCAGTGAAGACAAGACAAGACCTTTTTCGAGACTGCAACAGTTTTGAATAAACCTTACCCAGTAAACACACGCACGCTTTAAAAACGTCAAAAACAGTCAATAACCACACGTTGTGAATCAGTGATATTCTTGCGTTGATTCAACGTAAAAATGTCGCGGCAGATCACGTGTTTTTCAACCATAAAATAACGTCATATCAACGGTTCGAACATCGTTTAAAAGACGTTAAGTATTGACGTGTCCTAATGATGGTTCTAAAACGTGAATTGAATCGAACAAATCATTTTGAAAACTTTTCATTCAATATCGAGAACAATAATATATCTGAGTATGACAGAATTTGGAAAGTATGCCACACTATTTACTATCCTGCTCTTTGTTGAAATTTTGACCATCGTTCGGTTTCCTTCGACATTTTTAGCAGAATATCTTCAATTGAAGTTCAAACACAAGGTGTTATAAAATAAACACATTTTAAACGCGTGATTCAAACCCGTTCAAAACACCTTTTTCGAGGACGTCGTTTGATGGTTATTTGTGAATATTAGTTTAAATTACACGCCATCAAAACGTAATTCCTGGTCGTCTATTTCCCTATCAAATTTTGACTAAAAATCAACGATTAACGTTCATTTGACAGTCTAACGTTCTTTCAACGTTGAAATAACGTGTGTTTATTGAGTAGTATTCAAAATTAAAAAAACCTTTTCAAAAATTTTCTCTCATTTCATTCTTGAAATATTTGTACATTGGACCCAACAAATTTTGCATTAGAACTGGTAAAATTGAGTTTTGTTGGTTTTACTCTAGAGCCTCGAATCCAGCTCTAATTGGAAGGAAAAATGAATGGTAAAATTTATAAAGGTACACGGAGAAGAATGTATAGTTAAATTTACTATGGGACTTAGTAACCGAGGAACAGACTGAACTTACGATAAAATTTACTATGACCAGACAATAAAAGCATGAACAAATTCACTATGTTTCACAGTAAATGCCATTGGAAAAACATCAATCTGTTCCTCGGGTACAATAGGTAATCAGTAAATTTAACTACACATTTCTCTCGGTGTAGACCTAGATTAAGTTATATGAAACAAATTATACGAGACAAAAGCTGTCGTAGATATGGAGAAATTGAGCGTTGGAGGATTCCATCAAATCAGTCATAAGACTAAATATAATTTATACATAATTTCAGAATTTTTTCCACCAGGCAAGTCGCGATTCGAATGATCATTTTCAAAATCAATCTTTTCGTATATCTTGTACTGCAATTATTCGAAATTTCAACTGATTTTCTCATAATGACGATTAATCACCGATTAACTGTTTTTTCTCTGGCTTTGAGTTGGAAATATCTTATATCGAGAATTTCATTTCGATCCATCGAAACGATGAACAACGGGAAATTATGAACTCGCTTTGGACTTTGAGAAGCATTCGTATAGAAATGTTTGAAAATTTGTACAGGAAATTTGAAATACGTGAATTCACAACAAACGTTCAAAAGAACTGGGAGTTGTTGGATGAATCGAATATAGAAAATTCTGAACAAAGTTTGTTGATAAAAATTGGTAGTATTCGTGGAATAGCGTAGTTTGTTTGAGAAAAGAATCATAAAATCCTTTTCATATTCAGACAGAAATAATGATCATTTTGAATTCTCCAAGGCTGCTCAAAGAATTCTTAATCAGTTTTCATTGAAAATGAACTCGAAATGAATGCAAAGGACGTGTCTCAATAATTCTTGGTAAAATCGCAATCTGAATTATCTCTGAATAGTGGTGGGAATTTTACAGAGGATTTACAGTATTTCTGAACAACCAATTCAATTTATAGATGAGCGATCTTGACAGGGTCGAGTCTTTTCTATAAAGAATTGATGAAGTTTTTATTGACTTTTACATAATTTCGATTGAAATTTGATAGAAATTATATTAAAAAAGAATCAATTCTCTCAAGATCGTTCGTCACTATTGTTCGTTTTTAATTTCAAATATTGATAATGAACACGGTGACTGTTTTATCGCACAGCTACGTATCGTAAGCTACGTAACTGCGGTACATGGGAAAAAGAACACTTGAAAAATCACTTCATTTTCATTAAAGTAACCAGAATGGGAGGAAACTCAATGTTATTGTTAGACGTGTAGGGGAAATATATATATACGATTCACTAGAAATTCTTTAGTATGAGCACGCAACTTCACACACTCGCAGAAAGGATTTCTTGAAATGATAAAATTTTTCTTGTCGCTGGGATGAAACTCATTTTTTTCTTGAGCCTAGGAAATTTTACTTGAATCAAGAAAAGTTCGTTTTGATCTCAAGAAAAAAATGAGTTTTGTCCCAGCGACAAGAAAAATTTTCTCATTTCAAGAAATCCTCCCTGCGAGTGTACATGCATGGAAAAAAATAATTCGCTATCATTTGGATAGCTAGAAATTAGCTATGGGAGCTATATTTTAGCTACCACAGCTACTCGCTTAGTAGTAGCAGCACGAAATGTAGCTGCCACAGCGAAAATTGGACAGCTGATTTATTTGGCTATCCAAATATTAACCACAAAATCTGTGCAGTCACAGCTACGATTTCCTACTGTGGTAGCTAAAAAATAGCTAGAGCTGCAATTATGTTAGCTATAGAAGTGAAAAAAGGGTGCTAAAAAAAATGAGTAGCTGTCACAGCTATTCCATTTCTTTGTGTGTGATCAAGTATACTTTTCTACAGTAGTGTCTAACAATTAGGACTACTCCGCACGAGATTCTCGTCTTAAATTGAAAAATGATCTATATTTACTGTTCTAAAAATTGAAAAAAGCTTCTACGTAAGGTGTAACAAAATCACATGGAATTCCGATTTTATCGAAGAGGATAACTAAGATAGCCTCTAAGTCTCGGAACTAGTCTCGGTATCGGTCTCGGTGCAGGTCTCGTTGCATATTTCAATATACATCCCCGCTGATTTTTTTTGAATGACCAAGGTTCCACCTCATTTCGTTGATTCAATTTATACTGTCAAATTATCTTGATCATCTTGATATGACAAGGAATTGGAATAATTATTGGTCATTATTTTATCTTTCTTTGATGCGAGTCTCGTGCGAAGGCCTACTATAATAATAACAGCACACTAAGAAAAATCTGTAGCTGAAAACGAGTCCAAGTACATATTTCTACACTGAGAAAAATGTGTTTTGTAGGACTAGCAATTAGTGAATTGTTGAAATTTTATCGTTAGATATACAATAATTTTTGTTCTTCTAATAACACATAGTTGTCTTCTTGACAATTAAATTGCCAATCCAACAATCTTAAACGATATTTTTACGATTTTATTGTGCACAATAAACACAGGTGTTGATATATAAGAATATTTTATTGGCGATTCAACAATATTATTGCTAGTTTTTTTTCTCCGTATAGCTGTAAGAATCGTATTTTCCAATGAAGTAGCTATGAGAACCGCTGGGATGATGAAAATGTAGCTACTGCACGGAGAGAAAAGTATTGCTGGCATAACAAGCAGGTCTGTTACTATAGCGCCTACAAAAAAATTAGCTGTAAGAGCAAGGAAAATGATTGACACAACTACATTTTTTTGCTGACATGAACAAATTTGTTAAGAGAACTAACGTCTCAGCTGCTGTAGTGAATATTTTTGCAAGGACAACAAATTTCTTTGTAGGCGCTATAGTAGCAAACCATTTTTTCTCCGTGTGTGACTAAAAACCGTATTTGGGATAATTTTCAGCTACAGTTGTTTCTCTCAGTGGAGTATATTCACTAATCAAACAACGGAAAATATTTAGGTCTAGTAATTTTTGAAACGTTCTTTCTCTTTGTGTGAATAATCAACACATCGTCATTCTTCATGAAATACAAGTAGCAATTTTATTCCGTTTAATATACATTGAAAACACGGTTGTTTCGGCGAAACAAAATTTTGGCTGAAATAAACGCAAAGAAACTTTTTGGTTGGCTGGAATAAAATTTATTTGGGGTTAACAAAATTTGGTTCACAATAATTAAGGCTTTCATATAGACAAATAAACTTTGTTTATCCTGAATAAATCTTATTTCAGCCAACCAAAAGGTTTCTTTGCGTTCATTTCGAACAAAATTTTGTTTGGCTGGAACAAACTGTGTTTCCAGTGTACAATTGTCTTCTTACCAATTCATACTAAATTCAATAACTCTGATTGAAGAATTCATTTTCAAATTTTCAATGACTCCAAGTTCCAATATGTATCCACGATTCAACGCTACAACCATGCAGACGTATGAATGTTTTTTCAAGTACATGATACAAAGAGACACGAAAAGGAGCAATTCTTTCAAAATTATACTGTCATTGTTTTGAAATAATTTTCATAATGTGCGTGCGCGCGCGTTTTTTCCTTTTCATTGAGAACGATAAAATATTTCCTGCCAGTCGGTGAAAACATCAACGAATTTACCCACAGATGGTGATAAGGTTTTATCTTGTTCCACGATAAGCTAATACTCTGACTCCAATGAAAATACTCCGTGTTCAATATAATTCGGATAATCATTTTCAATTGAGATTTATAATTTAGTGGAAAATCATATGTAATTAAAACCAACCCGGGTAAGAGCATTGGATTCACTGTTATAGAAATCGGAAATCGGATATTGAGAGAAGTTCATAAAAATGGGAAAATATTTCATTTGGAAAAGCGATGTATTTGATCAACGATAACGAATGAAATATTCATTTGAATCGGGAAACTTCTTTTCAACTAACTCAAATTTTTTAATTTATATCAAGCTCATCGAAGAAAGTATTTATTCAGTCGAATGAAGAATAAATTTTTGAAATGTCGCTCGATTCACATTTGGATACGTTAATTTTTATCTATTTATTCTACCATGTGAATGTATCTGATTGGAATGTAGCAAATATATTTCTATATCTCTTATCCTCCTCATCCGGAGACGGAAACGTTTCTGAAATATTTCAAACTTTTCATTGACGAGCAACTTTATATTGAATTTTTATGACAGCAAAACCTGCTTTTGATGAGAGCAGCAAATTTTTTCCTGTAACAACGATCTATTTGCTATCACAGCAATCATAGCTGTGGCAGTAAAAAATGCTGTTTCATATATAATACTTTGATTGACTGCGGTAGCAAATGAGAAAAAATGTATTCTCATAAACATATCAATAATTCCTGTATTTTTCAATCTTTCATCTTTACGGGGGTGATGAATCGTTAAAATTAATAGCAGGGAATTTTTATGGTTGTTTCGGAATATAAAAAACTTGATCCGCTCTTGAATAAAAAAGAAAAAAGAATGTTACCGGCGTAACAATTTGAGTGAATAAAAGGGTTTCTCGTATACGTACGCAAACGCAGACCTAAATGCAAGTAAACACGTGTCTATCACGATTGCACGCATACAAGTGCTCGCGCACGTGCGCATGCAATACGGTTCATGTGCGAACGCCAGGGAGTCCAACTCTGGGCCGGCCAGCCAGCCAGCCAGCCAGCCAGCCGACCAACCAGTGTATACATATGTAATATTCATCCGCAAACCTGGCGCCGTGAAAGTGCAGGTGCGTACATAGAAAGGTGTGTTGTAGTTCAATGTGATGGAATTTTTTATTTCCGTTTGAAAGGAATGCATAAATCATAATGTATTGTTTTAAAAACTTCACGTCATGGATTCAGATCTGATTTTTATCATTTAACATGATTTAATAATAATGTTTATATATATATACATATATATTCTCGTGTGTGCATGGCTTATGTTGACATCTTACGTTCACAGTACAAAAGGCGTGGGGAGTATTTGAGAAAAATTGAACTCAGAAATCTTTTCACCTGTTTCAGGCGATCGACTCGACTCAATGCGAAAAATGATGAAAAATTCGTTTTGAAACCAAACACGCCCACTGATCAGCACCCAATAAAAAACTGGATCTCAACAAAATGAAAGATAAAGAACAATTGATGACAAAAAATGGAGTTCAGAAGGTGTATTCGAATTTCAAGTTTTTGAATCCTTTGAATGAAATTTTTATCTCCGAGTATTTAAACTTTTGCTGTACTAATTGCAATTTCGTCTGCAAAAAAACGACATGAAGAAGAGTCACAAAAAAATATTCCCCGTCTTTGAAAACTAAATCTTTTGTAGTACTAATTACGGTTTCTAGCCTGCGGTGTCTATATGAAAAGGAATCATTCAGAAATGTATATGAAAATTTAAATGAAAGGAAGCTACAAGTCTAGGACATGAATTGTTTCATTTTAAGTAGTGAAAAAATTGACAAAACGAGAAACGATTACAACAACAAAGAGATTATACACGGAAAAAATATCATATGAATTTTATAGTAGGTATGTCATTTTTGAATGAAGTACGAATTTTTGTCAAATTTGTGTTCCATCCACAGGGAGAACAAAAACATCGCGGACGCAACAAATCGAGATATTATATACAGAATGGCATATCTATTTGCTGACCTAGCTAAAAATTCGCTGCCACAACTAACAGGATTGCTGAGAGAGCAAGATGATTAACTGCATGCTGCAGCAGCAAATTTTTCCCTAGATTTGCAGAGTAATCAATATTATACACAAAATAGCAAACAAAGGAGACTATTTTGCTAGAGGAGTAAATGTTTTTTGCTGCGACAGTTAACAAATCGCTGTTGTAGTTGAACAAGATTGATATGATAGCAAATAGTTCGTGGTCTGTTTTCTATTTTCTCCGCACGGAGAAGAAAGTATTGCTGCCATAACAAGCAGGTCTGTTACTATAGCGCCTACAAAATACATGAGCTGGAAGAGCAAGAAAAACGATTGACATAACTACACTTTTGTGCTGACATAAACAAATTTGTTAACAGAACCAACGTCTTAGTGACAAATTTCTTTGTAGGCGCTATAATAGCGAACGATGTTTTCTCCGTGCGTGCAAAAGTGACATACTACACGGAGAAAGATACAGGTCGAAAATATAGTAATCTTTGATAAAAATTTGAGAATATTTCTTAAAATCTGTGATTTTTTCTTAAATGCATAATAAAGATAAAACGGTCCACTTTTTTGTGGAATTGTATTCGAAAAACAATGAAAAGTTATCAATACTCGATAAAAAATAGAGAAACATGTGAACTTTCCAAAAGTCGCGTATGAAATCTCACAAAGTGAGTAATAGGTTATTGAAATTTAGTTAATGTCTTTGTAAAATTTCACGTTTGGAAACTTCATATGTTTCTCTATTTTTTTTATTATGTATTGATAATTTTTCACTGTTTTTCGAATACAATTCCACAAAACTGTGAACCGTTTTATCTTTATTATGCATTTAAGAAATTCTCTGAGATTTCAAGAAATATTCTTCAATTTTTATTAAAGATTACTATATTTTCGACCTGCATTTTTCTCCGTGTAGTCAACGAAAATCTGGACAGAAGAACCCATATGAAAATCAAATACACGAACGTAAACAAATTTCAAACGTAGAAGACACAGATATCTATTCGAAATAGGGACAGAGGCAAGTATCGAGTGATCGGTGAAAGTGATCAAGCTAAAGGAAGATAGTTTCCTTACATTCAAAAATTAACTTAACGAGAGAAAAAAGCCAGTATACCTGTTGAGAACACCTACGGCTAGCGAGATTAGGAACATGCACATCGGTGGACTGTAAACAAAGTCACCTTGAAACGCAGAGATCTGTAATGGACAAAGTTGTAAGACATGAGCAATGTCATAACACCTTGTTTTTTTTTTCTCGACAATTCTATTTCACCAACCATGAGACAGACCATTAAGGGTCTTTTCAAGTTCATACCTGACTGAAAATGTTCTCAAAAACGTCAGCAGAGAAAAATATAAGTATTAAAACTCAACACATCTTGCAAGTCCATCGCATCTACGAATCATGGTATATATTTGCAGGGAGATAAATTTAGAGTCAAATTTATCGTGGGATTATAGTAATGACAGAACATAACAACTCTCCAATAGAATTCACTATGAAACAATGTAAATTTCATCGGTAAACACCCGTTGGATCGAGGAAAGCCCGTTAGGCCGCAACCCCGCACGGAAAAAAGTCCCATGTAAATTGTACATTGGTTGTTGTTAATTTAACATAATGGCTCACATGAATGCAATTGGAGTAAAATTCACATTGGAACCAATGTTATATTTCCACTGCTACCGAAGTAAATGGGAGTGGTGTTGCTGTGAAGTAACTATGATAACAATGTAAATCCAACAGGACTGCACTGAGAGAAATATCCATAGTTGCGGCAACTAAAAAGGGATACCCATTGGAGTTTTGTTTTTGAAACTATGTTTTTCTAGTTGCTGTGACTATGTGCGGTTTCCATAACTAAAAAACATTATTACGATAACTAATATGCTATAACTATGTTTTCATTGTAATGTCAATTATAAATATGTAGTTGGAATACTCAGACTTCAATCTGTTATCATCACTATCTTTTCAAACTGCACACAACTGGAATGTATTGATCTTTCAAATAACTTTGCTCATAACTGATTACCTGTTACCCACTGAGCATTTCCGTTAGAACCTTGCATTAATATTGCAGCGATATTGATGCGATCTTGAAAGTACTGTTCTTTCAATTCACAAATGCAATATTACAAAAGTAACTTGCGAAAATATCGTTGAAATATCACCTGACAACGTAACATTGCTGCACTTTACTTGTAATTGGATGTTGTAATATTACTGTTGTAATTTTCATAACAGGTACTTTCAAGATCGCATTAACATCGATGCAATGTTAATGCAAGGTTCTAACGGAAATGCTCAGTGGGTACTAATAGCGATTTCCCTGTTTGATAGATTTTGTGTACAGGTTGGTTGAAAAGTTTTGAAAGCGACACCTATCAACCAGTACAGGAATCAAAAGTTATACGCTATTTTTATATTTCATCCTTCATTTGAACACAGACACAATTTTATTCCGATCTGTCAATTCATTCTTTGTTTACAAGCCATTCGAAGTTGACGTGTCAGTGTATTTTGTGAAAATGGAAAAATCCGAATATCATGCAGTGATAAAATTCTTTGTTTTGGAAGGTTTACAAGCAACAGAAATTCATACTAAAATGAAGAAAGTGTTGAAAGAATCTGCTCCTTCATTTCCAACTGTACATCGATGGGTTTTAGAGTTTAAACGTGGTCGTACAAGCGTTGAAGATCAATCACGAAGTGGACGTCCAAAAAGTGCAACGAAATCAGACATCATTGAGCAAGTCTATGATATTGTTTGTAAAGATCCGAGTTTGACTGAGCGTGAAATTGCTGATACCATATAGGCATCTCGGATGAACGAGTACTCCATATTTTACACGAAGAATTACATATGAAAAAGCTTTTTGGAAAGTAAGTTCGCATTCGTTGACAATTCAACAAAAACTGAATCGAAAACAAATTTCTCAGCGTAATTTGGAGCGTTTTAAGCAGAATAAGACCGATTTTTTGCGTCGTTTCGTAACTGTGGACGAGACAAGGATCTTCCATCATGATCCTAAACTGAAACAAGAACGTTTACAGTGGACTGAAGCTAGTTGTTCAGCTCCAAAACGAGTGAAGTCAGAACGATCGGCAAAAAAGGTTTTAGCATCAGTTTTTTGGGACGCAAAAGGGGTTTTGTTGATTGATTATCTCGAAAAAGGTAAAACAATTGACTCTGAATATTATTGCAACCTTTTGGACCAGTTGGATGAAAAAATTCGTGACAAAAGACCCGGTTTACGGAAGAAAAAAATCATTTTTCATCAAGACAATGCACGTGTTCACACAAGTGTTCTGGCGATGGCTGAACTGAACGAATTGAAGTACAAATTGCTTGAACACCCACCGTATTCACCAGATTTGGCTCCCTCCGACTATTACCACTTCAGAAATTTGAAACAATTCCTTCGTGGAAAGCGTTTTTCGTCGAATGAAGAAGCTATTGCAGCTGTGGAACAGTATTTTGCGGAGCTTCCGGAAAATCATTACAGAGATGGTAAAAATCATTTCATCAAAAAATACACATTCTTTCATTTTTGCTTTCAAAACTTTTCAACCAACCTGTATTTTTAACACATGTGTATGTCCCAGGAGATCCACTCGCAATTTATGTTGTATATTAATACAAGAAATGTATCAAATCAACACAAAAATGTAGAATTTACACTGAAAATCTGTGAATTTCAGAATTTTATATGTTGTTTTCAACACAAACTCTGAGTAGACCTCCTATGACATCAAATTTTCCGCTGGGTGACATTTAATTTTTCGAAATTACAAGGATTCTGATTTCATATTTCAATGACTATCAAAATATACTTTGAATTATGGTTACGGGGATTGGAAATTACGATTACGATTACAAATGGTTCCGGTTACATTTGAGCTTAAACGTCATTTTTTATCGGTGAAAGTTATAGACAACAGGACCAATGTTGACAAACTTCATCCACTCATAAAACAATAACTTCTCCTAAGTTGCCCTTATATGAATTCGCGGTATAGCTTATCGGTTAGGTGTAAAGTTTGTAGATTGTTGGGTATGTAGGTAGGATTCATAGGTTCGATTCCCTGTCAGGTGAGGTAGAAAATTTTCCTTGTATTCTTGAGTGATCAAAAATCACAAATATTATTTCTTTAACTCTATGACGTACATTGGATTAAATTTCTTTTTTTATTATACAATTTTTTCAATCTTCTGATCGTAAATATTAATTAATAGTTGTGGTAACTAACTATTCATAGTTCTCTCAACTATTTCCAGTAGTTCTAATGAATATTTTTTCCAAGGACATAATGTTACTGACTCGATTTCAATTACATTTATAACTCATAGTACGTCAAATCCCAAAAACATAGTTGCTTCTACTATGTCATATGAGTTTTTACCAAGAAAAATTTCTAGTTTCTACAGCTTCTGTGGTCATTGTGATCCAATTTACATAGTTCATCTAAATATAGCCTACATACTTCTGAAAACAAAAATTACATAGTTGAGGTGCTATTTCTCCACATTTTCATAGTTGATAATACCATTTTTTCCTCTGGGTGTGTGCAGTAAATTTTACATTAGATCCACACTGTAATCGTTACTTCACTTTTTATGTCATTTTTACATAAGTATTTTTTTCTGTGCGTTGGACCGAGATTTATTTTACCGAATGACAATAATCCGAAATCTTACTATACGTTACTGGTCGTATGCGAATAAGACAAAATGTCACCAAAACTTTTTCGGATTATTGTCATTCGGTGAAATAAATTTCGATCCAACGGTCTTTCAGCCTAACAAGCTTTCGGCCCAACGGGTGTTTACTATTTCATCAGCACCGCATCATCATTACATAGTAAATTTCCCCATCAAGTTGGGGGCCGTCCATAAACTACGTGGCCCTGTTTTTGTAACTTCTCGAACCCCTCCCCCTCCCCCATGTAGCTCTACCGTGGCTTTTCTTTGAACACCCCCCCCCCACCCACCCACCCACGTGGGAACGTAGTTTTTCACGCTCAGCTAAATTCATTTCAATCAAATGAATTTTTATTCATATATGACCTTATAATAAGCATAATAATAGCAATAAGATTAGAAACTCTCTAGGACGACAATTGATAAAAACGGAAGAGAAAATAGAACAGTGGATCAATCATTTGGAAGACTTGTATAGAGGAAACGATGATATAGCACTTTTAGAAAAGGAGGAGGATGTAGATGAGGAAGAATTGGGAGATTCGATATTGAGATCAGAATTCGACAAGGCTTTGAAAGAATTGAAAAATACTAAAGCGCCAGGCATAGATGGCATAAGTGCGGACCTTATAAAAGCCTCCAGTGAAGGAACTCGTGACGCACTGTTCGAATTGATTAGAGATATGTACGGAAAAGCAGAAGTACCGGAAGATTTCCAACAGAATAAAATTGTCGCTCTCCCGAAAAAGCAAGGGACAGACAAATGCGAGAACTCCAGAACGATCAGTTTAACTTCACATGCTTCGAAAATACTGACCAAAATTATATACAGGAGGATGGAAAATAAAATAGAGAGTAGATTGGCAGAAGATCACTTTGGTTTTAGAAAAAATAGGGGAACGCGAGAAGCAATTTTAGCACTTAGGGCAGTAATAGAGAAAAGGATAGCGCTGAAGAAATCTGTGTACATAGGTTTTGTAGATATACAAAAGGCTTTCGATAATGCGGACTGGGAGAAGATGTTTGCAATCCTGAAGAAGGTGGGAATAAATTATAAAGATAGAAGAATAATATATGAATTATATAAGAATCAAAGTGCAATAATAGACATAGAGGGTCAGGAAGGGGAGGCACAAATAAGAAGAGGGGTGAGACAAGGATGCTCATTATCGCCACTGACTTTCAATTTATATATAGAAGAAGCAATGAACGAAGTGAAGGAGTAAATTCAATCGAAATTACAGATTCAGGGAGAAAATATAAGTATGTTGAGATTCGCGGATGACATAGCTATACTTGTCACGAGTAGTACTGAGTTAGAAAATATTCTCAACACTATGAGAACAATATTATTGGAAAACTATTGTACGAATATAAATAAAGACAAAACAAAATTCATGATGTGTACAGCAGCGAAAACAGCTGGAAGAACAAAAATCAAAATAGATACCGAGACAATTGAACGGGTGAAAAAATTCAAATATCTAGGAAGCATAATTACAGAAAACGGCAAAAGCGAAAGAGATATAAGAGCAAGAATAGCACAAGGGAAACAGGCTTTTTACCAAAAGAAACAGTTATTATGCTCAAAAAATATAAGCTCGGAAGTAAGGAAGGAATTCTTGAAAAGTTATGTTTGGAGCACAGCATTATATGGTTGCGAAACTTGGACAATGGGGAAAACTGATCAACGAAGACTTGAAGCTTTTGAAATGTGGTGTTATAGGAGGATGCTCAGAATAAAATGGATAGACAAAGTCAAAAATGAAGAAGTACTCGAGCAGATAAATGAAGAAAGAAATCTTTTGAAACACATCGTGAAAAGGAGAAGCAATCCTATAGGACACACATTACGGCATGAGAGTTTATTGAAAACAATATTGGAAGGGAAAATGAATGGTAAAACTGGTAAAGGTAGATCTAGAGCAGGTTATATGAAGCAAATCGTACAAGACAAGGGATGTAGTAGATATGTAGAAATTAAACGTTTGGCGGATAATAGACAGGGGTGGAGGGTTTCATCAAACCAGTCGTAAGACTGATTACTTCATGATGATATGACCTTAATAAAATTGAAATTAACTGAAATGAAAGATTTATTTTATTGAAATAAAATTTCTCTCATTTCAAATGAGATCTACTTGAATGAAGAAGAATCTTATTTGATCCAATCAAATATATATTTGGATTATATTCAAATGGATCATTTTTCTGGATATTTATATAGAATGTTCTCCCAAGTACAATATAAATAGAAAACCATGTAGCTTGAAGCCAAACTCCCGTCTCTCCATGTAGCCCAGCGAAGCATTCCATCTCACCCCTCCCTTCCCCTATATTGGCCACGTAGTTTATGGATGACCCCTCGGCAGGGTCGTCAGGTCCCATCCACAATAAATCGCCGATTTCTGACGCGCAAGTCGCCCAAAGTCGCAGAAAATTAAAAAAAGTTTCTTTTTCAAAGGTGGTCAAGTATTATATCATTTATCTTTGCTCAATATATCATTTTGTTTTTGTCTAATAAATAAGCTAAGAAAGAGAAAGATTATGGTGCGCTCGAGTGCTCTCAAAGACCAATCCTACTAACTAAATTTAAAGTTTAACCAAGGTTTAAGTCGTGAATCCTGAATTTCACTGTAAAAAGAAAGTCTTAAATTCAGCTCATTTCATGGCTGAATCTATGATGCAAACAAATTAAGCCGAAAAAACAATCGGCGACACAATGGAAAAAGCATTGTCTGAAATTAAGATGCAAACAGATTAAGACTTTCTTTTTACAGTGTCCGATTGGTTGATTTTGGATTTAAATCTGGTTTAAGTTTTGAACCCAGTCGCAGAACTATGAACTTTTTGGATTGCGGTACCTACTTTCGAAAATTTCTTTTTAAAATATTTGATCAAATAACACATACAAATCAAGGACGTCGTTCTTTCTACGCGTCTTGAATTGCTCTAACTTCACAGAGAAACATTGTTTAGCTTTGACGCTGAAATCTAGAACTTGTGAAAATCGCTCGATGCTCGACGCTAGATGCTCGTATGAAATTACACCTTAACCCTTTCTGTATTGAGATTATTTAGTGTATCATCCCTGCTTCAAAATTCTTGAACAAACCTATATGAACCGATTTAATTCCGATGCACATCCACGATCCTATCTTATTCACAATGAATAAGAACCAATAGGAATAAATCAGATTGGTTCGGAAATATCTGAATAAACATGACCTTGAAATAAGAAATCGGGTAGTATTGAATAAGAATTGGGTTGATGAGAAAATTCGGATAGATTCCGATTAAATTTTGTAAATCGGTTTTCATAAGATTTTTTAAGCAGGGATTGTTTGGAGCATCGATATATTGGAATGAAAGGAACAAGTGTGGAGGTTTTGCACAAGTGGGAAGTGAGTTTGTAGATCGTGGCATCAATTAAACTTTTCTTCCATCAAGGGGATTTTTAGTGTATTTCAGTTGGATAATCTGGGCGAAGGAATCCGATTTTCGAATTCTCTTCCTTTTCTTAGAATTTTTGGTCTTCGGAAAAATCGCCTAAAAGTCGCCGTTCGGAATAGCGAATATCGCCCAATTTTTGAACAATCGCAGATCTGAAAATTTGGTCGCAAATTGAGTTGTCAAATCGCCCAATTGGCGATATATCGCCCAATCTGACAACCCTGTCCCTTGGTCTGCTTCTCTGCTACGAACCATTACAGAAAAATCGATTAAAAATTTTTCACAGTGTAATTGGAATAAGTTGAACTCATTGAAAACTTGAAAACAAACTATAAAATGAAACAAATAACAGAGCATAAAATTCTCAACCACAAAAGCTGGAAAATATGTTATTTATGCCAGATAGCACAGAGTTCGTGAAAAATTCTTCAAGAACTTCATTTGGACTCTTACAGAGTTCTTCAAGGACTCATTGACGAACTCTATGCGACGTGAGATGATTAGTAAGCATCCCCTTTCAAACTCTGAAATTCGAATAAGCTTTGAAAAAAAGGTTTTAAGAGGGAGAAAAATATTTCACGAAGAAGGAAACTTTGGTCTTGTAATTTGATACTTATGCACGTGCGTATGTCACGTACACAGAGTACGATGTAAATGTACGAGTTTTCCATCCAATATCCACGTAGTTATAATCACTGTCACCATCATAGGAATCCATCGTTTTTCAACACGAAAAATATTCGTGCCTCGTAAAGAAAATTGAAGAGGAATCTCGAAGAAAGTATGCATTTAAAGGCATAGAACGGTGAAGTATGAACTTGTTGAATGAATCGCATATTGCCCATCATATTCACAATATACATGCATACAGAATTAAGATGAATAACATCGGTAAAAAGAATCCGAGAGTACTTCAAAACAATACATGATGTTACGTTGAAACAGTGTATCGTATGTAGCGTCTGTCAGAAACACCTTTTCAAGTTGAAATGTTTGAATTTCTTCATACTCTTCTTTACATTATTTCCATTCGATTGAAGTATACAAATCTGAATTCCCGAGACAAGATAAACACAATAAAATATCGAAAATATGGAATGTCACTTTTCACGATTCAAAGGGTACTGAATCAAAATGCTCTGCATACCACGACAAAAAGCTCATAATAATTTCAAAACTCTTGAGTCATATGTGCAGAGATATACGTTGAGTATAATAATTGTCAGCACGAGTTATTGCTCATCCAATTTCTCTCCAGTGTTATGCAATCGAAGTTATGTATATGAACTCAGAAAAGGAACAAGAGAAAAAAAACAATTCGAGAACTTGCATTCGGCTAGGTTCGATCTTGACTCGGTATTATTTCTATATAAAATTTCGTATCATTGTTGAATATTCTCAAAAACATTGTATTGGGATGTAAATTCTGGGTGGCTGGTGAACGATTTTTCAAAGAAAATGACGAAATATGATGAATATTTCAAAACTTTGAAATTATAATCACTGCGTTCAATATCTTATTAATATTCATGACTCTTCGTATAGGTTGCAATCGATCGAATTCAGTAACATGTAAGTAGTTCGATATTCCGTCGATTTGAACATCTTTCGCGGAAAAATTAGCGACAAATGAATTCCAAGATATTTTTCTTCTGTTTTCATTAACGATAATTGTTTCTCCCACGTCATATTAAATATTTCAGAACCACAAAAAAAACAATGTAAACATCTGAGAGTAAGACGTAGTAGATCCTAATAGCGGGCTGACAATGAGAGTATTGCGTACTATGTATGCGGAATGGATGCCACGGTGGAAACAGCCTTGCCGGCTCTACTTTCTATTGCGTCACGAATACACAAAGAGATTGAGAGGAGGCCAATTCTCCGTAAAGCAAGCAGTTCACGGTGAATATAACGATATTGTATTCATTTCTGTATAATTTGAATGATAATTGAAAGTGATCGATAAATTCGTTTTGAATGGAAATCATATGTTGTAACGCTATGGGTGAATCCCGAAAGATTACTGATTATATATTCTACCATTATTATCTAAGTGTCCCAATTATGAAGACAACAACGGAGTATTGAATAAATTCTTGAATTTCACGAAGAATCTAAGATATTGATCGAACGCGCGATACATACATGAACTGTAGATTATTCTCTATATCCGAATTAGTGAAATTCCACAGAATGAATCAAAGTTTCATAGATATGAGGGCAGAAACTTGATCTCCAAATTCTGTAATATGATTGGAGTGAGACGATAACAGCACTCAGTAGAAAATCGTAAAACTATCGAATCTCTTGAAAATAACGTTTATGGAACGTGTGAACGTGGATAAAACGTTCGTGTTCATTCAGAAATATCACTCGATGGAAAATGGGATATACAAATGAAGTTTCTCGATGCTCGAGCTAAAATTAACATTTCAGCTCCGGTGCTTAATAAGTTTTTCAACTCGTGACAAACATGTTCACAAGTGTAAGTGATATTAAAAACAATGTTTGCATAGATATTGCTGAATTATAATAGAAATCTAAAGCAACAGTGCAGTCCGGAATAGATACACGGAAAAAACAGGAATACTTGCAGCAGCTATCCACGTAGTCGATTTTCGATCATCTACGAGAAGTAGTTACGGCCACTACTCAATAGCTGAGACAAATATCACGCTAGTGAGCGCTACTATTGTATTAGTTGTCTCGACTAACGTGGTATTTGTCCTAAGTACTGAGTAGTTGCTATAACTACTTCTTATTCTTCTTTTTTTTTCAGGAAACCCCCTTCCACTATCTGGTCAAAAGCGGTGCTTTCGATGCTCCACAAGAAAGGAGATCACAGTGAACCAAATAATTACAGAAGCATTGCGTTAATATGTAATGCCGCGAAAATCTTTACTGCGCTAATAAGAAATCGATTGATGAATTGGGCTGAAAGGGGGGAATTAATACCTGAATGTCAGGCTGGGTTCCGCAATAGAAGAGGTTGCTATGATAATGTATTTACGTTTTTGACAACTGTTCAAGTGCAATTACGACTGAAAGGGGAATACAGTATACGCAATTGTTATCGACTTTAAGGGGTAATATCACCTTGTGACTTTTTTTTTCACTTTTTTTTATTCGCTTAAACACTTCCTAAACTATCTAAGAATGATAGGAAATGTCGATTATAGGGGAGAAAATATTTTAAGTTTATAAAAATAACGATTTTTTGCGCATAGTCGAGGAGCAAAATAAGCGATAGTTAGAGAGCGCTGGAGTTTATCGGTGAGAGTTTTGAAATTTCGGTTGTATGGAATTTACCGATAATTTCTACTCCCAAGCCTTCAATTTTGAGTAATAGATATTTCTACTGATCTTATGTAGAGACTGAAACGAAAGTTTTAATTCACTTGTATGGTCCATGGCTCCTAAGACCATTTCTAGTGGCAAAGTGGTTCTCGATACAGCTGTATTTCTTGCTGTTTTACATTTCAATGATGGCTACAGAGGAATTCTCAAAGTAATGGAGCAATTGGGCATCACAATTGGAGATGAATGTTATAATTTCTGCTCGGAAGCCGACGCGGTCCGTATTTCGCTTTCCGAGCGCTCCCTCACTGACGAGGCTAAAGCTGCTCGTAAAGATGCAACTTCGTCCAGAAAAGGTGAGAATCAAGAGAATCTCAATTTATAAGGCCAATTGTATGGGACAGGCATCGCAGATTAGAGGTAAAACAAAAATTTCACTACAAACATACTACTTGAAACTTTGAACGCGTTTATCTCAAAACCATATCTCTGGAGTTGGCCGTACCGATAACTCTGCCAATTTTCAACCGATTGCTTTGAAATTTTCACTATACCTTGAAAACATGATTATCTATAGAACATCGTAGGATTTTTTCGATATTTGGTGTTGAACCGATTTTATAGTCGGTTTTCGATCGATTTTTTCAGAGAAAACAGGTTCTTCAACTTCAAAACGATCCCATTTTTTTTAAAATTCATTTTTCAAAAAAATCCTACGATGTTCTATAGATTTCACCATATATTTTAAGAAAATCTTTGGTTTTTTGTTCTAGATCAAAAACTGTGACCTGTAGCGGTACGGCCGAGCAGGTGTATGAAAAGAAACGGCTTTTTTTCAGTCTACTTCCAAGCCTCTATTTTTATTTAAAAAATCAAATCAAATATGTTTCTCAAATCTAAAGACTAGTACCTTCATTAGTACAAAACCTCATATTAAAAAAAATTTTTTTGACTCCACAGTAGGCCTTTGAAATGAAGCTCAGTTTGTCTGGTTACAAGGTGATATTACCCCTTAAACGGGCCTTTTTCAGTTAGGCATTGTACCTTGTGGAAAAAACTTTATGTAATGGGAATAAATGCAAAATATATAAGAATATTAGAATTAATATATGAGCGTGCAAGTGCGCAAGTTAAGCAGAGAAACAAGTTCCCAATCAGAAAAATCAGAAATATGCCAATGTTGACAACAGGTGCAGTACAGTCCCAGTATTGGGTCTCCAACACTTGGCCAACACGTACGGAATCAGTACTGGATACATAAAAATACAGTACTATGCGTGTACTGATAAACCAGTACTGAGAACTTAATACCGGCCAGGTACTAATCCAGTACTGGCCCTGCACTGATTGCGAATAATGGCATCAGTACTCAATCCCCAGTACTGAAAAGCGTTATCATTCCAAACAAATGCCAGCACCCTGCCAGTCTTGGCTAGTACTGGTGCAGTACTGCGCCTGTTGTAAATTTCTGGTTGGGTCACACGCTTTTGTTTATGGGAATGTATTTTACTATTAATAAACAAAAGCGTGTGACAGTGTCATGATGACTCATACAAAAGAATCCCCATGGTGGAGGTTTTTTAAATCTCACAAGGGACAAAATGAGCCCTCATAAGTTATAAACGGATCAAAAATAAAAATTTTTTGAGAAAAAAAACCATGTCAAATTTCGCGTTGTTGTTATAAGGTTGTGTATTTATACTTCGACTTGGTTCTTTTTCTGTCATAAATAAGAATATAAGTCCCAACGAAGATGATTATCGAATCCCTTCGACCTTGGTGCTCTGCTTGACAATAATTTTTCTAATTTGATCCTGAATTCTCCCAGAGAACTACCTTAAATATTCTGCCATTCATAAGTTAATCAAAGCATCGAATAAATCATTCTTTAGTTATACTTTTTTTCTTTACGAAAATAATACGAACATTCAAAATAAATAATGAATCATTTCTTTGATTTCATTCCATTTTCGAGATAAATAGTATGTTTAATGTTTATTCGCTGATTATTTTGTTACATGACGATTACACCGTCTTCCCATAAGATTGATTTTTTAATTCTTTCAAATAAAGTAATCAATGAAAAGAATAATGTGATATGTTTTAACGGAAGAAAATCCGGAGACCCAATTGGGTTGTGGATAGTAACTTACTAAAATTCCCTAAAAATTCTCTGGAAATTCCGGTCCATGAGAGAGAAGCCTTAGGCTGACCTCTCATGGACCGGAATACGTTCCGCTGGAATGAAGATTGAACCAATGCACGACAATCTTTTATGAATTTCTCATACATCGCTCTAAAAAAAATTCTAAATGCGACTGGTTACCAATTATTCCGCCGGAATGAATTTCGGTCTATGGGAGGCCAGTCTGAGGCTGCAATTTGTTATATTCACATTTTATCACAACGGTATTATATTTCAGACATTTTTAAGAAGGAGAGCCAGAAAGTTGGAAAAATTTATTCATCTCTGTGATTATTATATTTGCAAATGAAATCAAATTCATTTTGGATTCAAAAATCCTTTCACCCTAGATTACTGGATGATTTCCTAGAAATAAAAATATTTACAGTGATAATTTAACCTGACTGACAATGACACTTATGTGGGTCGAAAAAGTCGAAATAATAAAACCATCATCCTGAATTTTAATTTTAACCTCATTTATAATTTCAACTTCGTAATTAGCGATCTCAAAAATCCAGATACACAAACTTGGAATGAAAATGCATTTTTTTCCGTACCTATTTTGGAACGAAAGTCAGTTACAAAGACAGTTCGTATCTGTCAAGGGGTTAACGATAAGTATCCGTATGTTAAATATCCGTTTAGTTGCCTAAACTATTTATTGTGCAGTTCTATTCACTATCCTTTATGGTTCTCGGAGTCATACTATACTTCATCAACACTGGATTGAGTATCACGCCAATACCGTATAGCTGCAATCACTAGCTCAGTGTTGTGATATTCGTCGAGCTGGGAAATCGCAGCTCGGTCACGTGACTACGTTTTGCACCAACACATGTATGTGTTATTATCGGTGAGCGGTTCACCCATAAGAGCGCTCACATGTGTCAGTACAAAACGTAATCACGTGACCAAACTGCGATTTCCCAGCTCGATGAATATCACAACACTGCACCAACTGGATAGTTTGGGGTTGGCAACCATGAAATATCGTTACAGTCACGAGAAGACAGTTGTGAGACCCAACCTTTTTTTTCAGTGGATAGAAACCAACTTAGAATCTGGGAAAACTAGCTGGAGCCTATCTAATTCCCGATCATTATTTCTACCAGTGTAGTCATAATAAAAAAGTACAACACCGAGAAACAATTTGGAGACAAATTCAAGTGAATTTTTTTTAAATCCTTTTGAAATTTTAGAATTCTTCTCTGAAAATTGAGTAAAATCCGTATGAAAATGTTGGACAGCGCACGTTAAATGAATGACGGTGAACGAATACACTTTGTGTCAACTCATTTAACCTTGAATTCTTTTAAAGTAGCATTACACCAACCAGATTTATAACTTACTGCTATCCTGTTACAGCTTAAAACGTAATTATCAGGGTGTTAAAAAGGTTAAACCCAACCTACTCCTGCTTCTCTCAAACCGTAGACCCTACTTTAATGGTACTTTGATATTATCCGTTCGGCAAGTAGACAGCGCAACGCGAAAATTGCTTGGAACTCTTCAACATTTCGGCCCTGGTTTTTTGCAATCATAGGAATAAAATTTCTTCTTCATTTCCAAGATGAACAATCGATTCAACGATAAAAATAATTCCTAATCCAAGAATCATAATGAAATTGGTTGCAACATATTCGAGTCGCAAAAAGAGCATTTGCACTTTTGAATCAACTTGAAAATATATTGCACTATTAACCATACCGGAACTAATATACACTCGTCTGAATGCATACGTATATATTTGAATACAAAAAAAACAGCAAGGACGGCGCAAGTAAATCCAAGGTCGCTAATCCCCACTCGCCATACTTTACAATACTTACCTTCATCACTTCGTACCAGCAACGCGATCGAATGGCGTTCTAATTGCAACTTACGTTTTCTAAGAAGAATTTCACAAACGAATTATCAGTGTTCCATCTCACCATTTCTTGACTATTCAGACACCAGTTCTTGTCGTCAATTCTCGGATCAAAGTATGAAATCGTATTCATATAATCTTAATCTTTTAAAACATGAAAATTGTTCGTTCAGAAGAATTCTATTCAAGAATTCAAATTAGAAATTACAGAAAATTGAATATACGAGTCGATTGATTAATTAAGAATTATAAATGCGTTATCCCGATATCGAAGGTAGATTGAACGGAGAATCATCCACTCGCTGGTTGTATAAATATTTTCAACGAGTATCATAAAGATTAACGGGATACAGGCAAGTTAATTCCTGGAGCATAAATCCCGGTTAATTGTCAATAATAATAACGACAGATTCTATTCAATCAAGTGTAAAGAGATCCTTAAATATCGGGAATAGAACCAATTACAGTCAGTTATCTTAATTACGTAGCAGTATATACAATGTGTAATGCAGTGTTCGCAGATGGTAATGGAGAGCAAAAGGGAGAGACACGGAGAGGCGGGAAAGAGAGGGGGAATCGCAAATCAATAACTCGTGTTACAATGGATTTGGACATAGTGATATTGATTATAGAACCGTAATGGTTTCTGATGATTCAATATACATTCGTATATCGATTTATCAACTTTGAGAATAAAAAACAATTTTCTTTTGATACGGGTGTAATTCGAGAGAAGATAATTTTCTATAATTTTCAATCGATTGATCATTCTATTTTATAAACACCATCATTGTTGAGAGTAGGCAAATGAGATATCGATTATGTAATATCAATTCTACGATTTACAAATTTATTCAATTCTCGTGTAATTTAGCCAAGTTCCTCTAATCCGTACGCGAACGTAGGAGAAAGGGAGAAAAAAGATCCGCCTTTCTCACGACGTACGAAGAGGTAGTATGACGCACACGTTGAAATTCTCGTATACGGACTCATGAAAAACCGTATACCTACGCACACAATATAATGTTTCAAGAAGCTCAACAGAAGTTTATACGTAATACATGAAAAGATACACATACCACGTTACCTTCGATGGCATGGATAGGAATAGATACAAGATACTTTCGCTCGTGTACACCTTGATTTCTCGAGGATCTTTTTCCTCGACTCAATTCCGTTATATCCCTCTACATCGTCGACGGAATAGAGAACGTGTAATATACCCTGGTATCATGAACGCAATATAGATAAGAGACAGACATTGAAACGAATATGTATGGATGTATATTCGTATGATAGAAAATCCGTCTCCGGCAACGTGCGACTCTTGTAATAATAGACAAAAATAAATTGCCAGTTCAATAATCTCGGAGGTGCGAGTTTCATAGATACGACAAATAATTTATTACCTCTTCAATGATTATTTTCATGATTCGACACATCCTTGTAACGGCGTTCATTAGGAAAAATAACAACTTATCGGAAGTCATTTATTGTAACTGCGAGGGCCATCATTTTTTACATTTTTCGTCCGGTGGTTGGAATAAATTTTCCTCCATACTAGAACAAATCGTAAATACAGTTACAACTGAATGGAAATCAGATAACGTGTTCGGGAAGCGATGCATGCTCGATTTATAGAGAAATTAGGGTTTCAAACGATTCTATGCTTTCTAACATTCTATTGCGGCAATCCGAAAGTGTGAAAACCTTGAAGTCATCGCTCCAGTCACTTGTCCAACACGAATATGTGATTTCGGAAGTATCGCTGTGTCTACTGTGACATATGGGACAGCCCCAAACTCTCTGTACACTCGAAGAATCGATCGCTCCACGCTCTTTGCCGGAACAGCCTGATTTTACCGGGTGAGCCAGGAGGTGTGGCAAGAATGACAAAAAAAACGTATGCTTGAGTTATGCCTGAATCCATAATTCAATTTTCAAATATACTTAATGATACATAAAAAGTTAAAACAGGAGCAGACATTTTGAAACATTGACAATTTATTCGGATTTGGTGAATCATTAAGAAACATTTAGATGAAGGGATCTCAAATATATTTTGTAGAAAACCTGTTGTTGACAGGAATATTCCACTGATATCATCCGCGTCGTGCACTAAGAGAAATTCTTATAGTGACTATAACTAAAACGTCTCAACTAAATATTTTCAATGACAGCTACTAAAAATTTGAATGATTCAACTAAGAAATTATAGTCAATATAATCAAGCTTGATTTCGTATTCAAATGTCTTTGGACACTTTCCTTCCTTTCAAACGTATAGGACGCGTGAGTCAAAGTTGTCAAAATTGCTACTTTAAATTGTGCAATTTAGATTGTCGGGGGTCTAAAGGCTGAATTGATTTTGAATGCGTATTTTTCTCTACAATGGGAATGGTATCTTCACAAGGCATTCACTCTTATATGTACAAAGTGTGGTAACAAGTATTGATATAGGTTATAAATTGGAATCAAACGGTATAGTTTCCCTGGTCGACATTGCGATAAAATTTTTTAACCTTCGTCATATGATTTTTGTAGATTCCCACGTGAAAATTTCTTGCTTGCGCCAATACTGACGATGGAAAATAGATAGACGCAATGCTGACATCCAAGGCTTGGAAATCTATATCGAGCCAACGTTGACTGACAAGTGGCACAATGTTGCACCGATGTTGGGAATCATAATTTCCAATGATCAATCCATCATTGGCTCAAGATTGTGCCACTCATGGTTCATCGTTGTCCCAATATCGTTTTGACAAAATAAATTAACTTCATACGAACAATTTCATAGCACGGCTGAATATTAATCCAAACGTTGACAACGTCCAGAAGAAATGAGTACCCAATGCAGTGCCAAGCCTGGTCAAAGCTTGGCTCAGGCTAGCCACGATCCTCAATTATACGTCTCCATACAAAAATCCCCGCGTCCAATGTCAAAGCGCCACCCTTCGGTATTGTTTCCAACGCTCGGTTCGTTTCTCGCAAGCGCTCAACGAACTATGCGGTTGATATATAAGCATCATATAACCTTCTGATTCGAAAATTGTTGTCTTCATCATAGGTCCTTCATCGAAGGAGAGATTTTACCTGTGCAGACACATGGACTCGTGGACATCAGAATTTGAATTATACTTGATGTGATTGATTTGTAAGGTAACCAGTAATCATTGAGGTATATTAAACTTATAAACACATCTTGTATTGGATCAGTCAAATAAGTTTCTTCGTTTCAATGTATACAGAGATTCTCTGGCCCTGGTTGTATAAAATATTTCAGGTTCGGGCTGTACTTCTTAACATGTGTGGAGGGGAAGCAATCGATGTCGGAAATATATGACTCTGAATTTTTATTATATTTTTGCAATCGTTCAACATAGAGTTGAACATCGGCACAACATGGGCTCAACGTTGGCGCGGGATTGTCGCAACGTTGAATCAATTCTGGCCGAATATTGACTCAGTACTATTATAGTATTGACTCAAATTTAGCAGTCAATATTATTCATGTGTAATAAATGATGGTACCTCCTTTAAATACATAAAACATCTGACCATTGGCAGACCATACAAAAATTCGTCTATCAGTCTTGGTTCGTAATGAGCACAAGAATGATCCAATCTTGGATTTAGATCGAACGACAAATTTTTTCATGGGTTGCCAATGAAGGCTGATTTGAATGCCATAATCGTACCAATGTTGGTCCGTGATTGGCCGAATACATCAATGGAGACTGTAACGATGTTATCATTTCAAGCTTGCACCTTGCTAACCGCCAAGGCTCGGCCAATCTTTGTCAGTGTTGCGCCATCCTAGTGCCAATCGTCAATTTTCACCTGGGTTGTTATCTAGGTTATCATTTTGTACACATTTACAAGTCATTTTAACCAGAATTTATAAATTATCCTATTATAATGTAGCTTACTATTAAAAAGTAGTTGTGAAAAATAGTCGTGTTTACTAAAAATTAAATAATTTCGATCCCAACCTTCGGTTACATCGTACCATAAAAATTGGTAAGTGATACTGAAAAAAATAGTTGAGACGCTATTTTACTAATTTTTTCAGATAATGGCAAGTAATACTTTCTCTCAGTGTATCATTTATAGGATATTTAATGTATCTTATGTGTCTCTGTATGTAATTCTTTATTCGCGTAGATGCATGTAATTATGTAATAAACTAATGGATGGAATAGCCAAAGCATTAACCCAAAGGAGAAGATCAAATATTTCATGATATCGATCAGAAGTTCGAAAGATTTATTACCCTCTCATTGAAATGGAAAACAACAAACGGTTTTTTGTTGTAATCAAGATAGTTGATTTCAAGATAGTCTCAAATTCTAAGAATCCATCCATTGATTTCTCCAACATTCATCTGTGACTGTAATTTCAGATTCTTCCACAGACATTCAACTACGAAGAGTGATTAAAATTATAATTGTAATTCAAATTATTTTATCAATTAATGGGAAAACTTTTCATCGAACACAATAAAAGTTTCATTCTGGAATTCGTAACAATCTACTGCACTTTAATTAAAAAACGTAAGACATATATTACAACGAATGCTTTCGAATATCAGACATTTCCAACATACTTTTATGAATAACTTAATTTTCAATTTGTTATATACTTCACTGTGAATCTATTAAATCTACACGCCCTTGCGTTCCGCCTATGAGCCAACTTCGAAACCCTCGTTTTCATTAATCCTTTCAACGGTAACCCCTCCAATTTCGTTTGCCTTATTCTTGAACCTCGCTAGACAGCTCATTTATCCATCAACTCGACACTTATATGGGTTAAATGCATGATCAATGGAGAGATTTTTGAACAGAAACGAATGACATGAGAGAAACCGTCAAAACGTTTTCATTTTGTATACGTACGCATGTGATAAACATATAGTAATTCAAATCATTAACGACCAATTAAGGATCAAATATTTCGCGATTGGGAATTTTATCTGAATTATTTGAATCTGTAGTTTTTAGAGTCGCTGATCAAAAATCTACATTTTATTGATAAAGGGAATGAGAAAATCGTATCCACGACAACCGAAAATAGCAGAAAACTCCATCAAAATGTTTGAAAACCTTCATTACACATTGAGAAAACTATTGTGTTATGAAAAAGGTACTCCCTGTGACGCGCAGGGTTAATTCGTGTACCTGAATGTGAACATCACTACCTACAATATCTATTTACAAATCAACAATGAAAAATCAATGAATTCATAGAGAACACAAATCAGAAACGAGTTTTCAAGGCTCCTGGAATACGATCAATATCTGCCTGGTGTGATGCATGAGTTGTATAATAGACTCGCTCTGAACACCATTTCTCAAAGACTTAATCCTTATGCGATGATAAAATTGAAACACATGAAATTTTATTTCACCGAGATGAAAAATCCTGTACGAACAATGATAAAGCGAAATTAATAATATGAAAACTCATGAATTCTCATTCGCACGGAACTGGTTGAAAATCTTCAAGGACATACGTGTACATGAATCTCTCGTTATTTGAATTTTAGTGGAGTTCTTGAAATTTCTTGAACTGAAATTCTGCTTTTTCACGAAGCCGAAGAAAAATTCACCTATTTCTCGAGTGGATTTTTCTCTGCGCGTAATAACTGGGTCTCGAACAACACACATTTCCAATTTCCAAGTTCCAATTTCTGGGTACAAATTTGTTGTACGTTAATTGAAATAATCATTCGATTCCAAGCCAGGAGCCGAATATGTTGATTAATTTTACTTTTCGATCGAGGAAAGGAAGCGAGGAAGCATTGATATTTCTGCGCCATCTGGACAGCTGTTTTTAAACTTACATACAAAAAATTACACATACATTTGAGATGGCTCTGCAAACGTTGTAGGGCTTAACGATACGCTTACATGCTAACCAAAGTCAACAACGATCGCGGACGAACTCTAGACGCTACCTTAAGTATTGCCCATAGTATCTCACGCAACAGGGTCCTACCCAGCTTGGTCGTGTTATAATTGAATTCTTATTGATTCCATCCAGCCTGACCTACTCCACGTTATCTCGTTCAGATATACCCTCAATTTCACAGATACCCTATTAGAAAACATGTATGGGAAATGTATGGTACGTAGTACAAAATGTATATAATTTGTATACAATTCATATTTAATGTATACATTTCGTACGTTATTTCTATCTGGGTGTTCAGACATGTAGATAAGAATGTCTCGTTAAACACTCATATTTTATTCACATTGTTCGTCTGATATGAAATTCACAATCACCTCCAAAGTTAGAAGAAGCGAGAAGAGGTTTTTAGGGTTGTGTTTATATATAATTTATATAAATATCACCCCGATTCTATAGAATTTGTTCCCTGGCTTATCGACTTACTGTGAAAAGGGTATTAGGTTCTTCGAAAAGAGATCAAATTCTTGGAATTATTTGTAATGAATTGAATTATCAAGCGTAAGTATTAGTGTGTACATAATATATCATTTATTGTAACTTTATCACAGGAGATACCAAATTTGGAAACAAATCATTCCCCCTGTTGTTACACGTTGAATTCTACGTATCGAGAGACCGTACGCTTGTAATAAAATTCATAAAACAGTTCAACAGGATTGGAATGATAGTGAATTGATAATTCAATATACTTGCGGGGACTGAGAGCTTTACAGTTTTCATCGGAACGGTTAACTATGTGCCCTTCGGAGGGTAGCACATCAATCGATTAAACAAGTCTTTAGCCAAAAATCTTGCGTTGACTGTATAACCCGTGTAGGAAACCCCTATAGACAACAACACTCCCTTACCGTCGTTTAACACAAGTATATTATAGATTCTTGTCTTCTACGCGTCCCATCGATCGACGTAACACAGTCTCTCTTTTATTCTCATACTCCCCGACGCACCATGAGACTTTCATCGTTTCTTCTTTACCCAATTCACTCATCTACCATCATCGTACCATTTTCGTTCCCCATGGAAGTTTCACTCATAAACACGTGCACACACGGTTCATAGGCTCCGTTTTGACTCCCTCTTTTCACCCCCGGTATATGACGAGACGAAACAAGCAAGGGGATTCTTCACTTCGAAGTGCAGACAAGGGTAAAGAACCGACAACCGAATACGTACATGAGTAGAGTATACTTTCAAACATGCACAATATTAAACGAAGCATTTGATAATCGGTGGACAAAAGAGAACAAAGACAAGGTAGATGGATTCTTTTTGCTCTTTACAGTTTTCATCTTTTCTTTTTTGTTTTGCATTAATCAGATAAAATTTTATCGACACTCAAAACAAATGTACCAGCATTGATGAATATTCCTCTTCGCCTGTTCGCATTTCTCTATTCTTCTGTTTTATAGGAATTTATTATTTTGCTATCGCAAAAATCATAATTTTCATATTTTTGCAGCATCTCTCTGAACTCCATTCGCATTAGCGGCAAAAATATTATGTGAAGAATTATTGAGTGGCGATGGTCGATATTACTCCACCTGTACACTGTACGAAAAAACAGAATTTTTTCTGCCTCGGTGGTACATTGCGTCCCCTGATTGTGAGAGAATTGTTTTTCCATCAAGAATGGGAGAGTTTTTCCCCAATTCGCGGAATTATTTTGCTTGAAAAAAATTGGTTGTGAAAAATTTGCTGTTTTATTTAACCATGTTCTTCTCTCGGCAATGCACTTAGCTGTAGAAACAAATTTTTAGCTGAGCTAGCAAGAAGATTTGTTCTTCTGTATTCAATACTTTGTGACGGAGAATTTCCTATTTATCAAGAAAATTGATATGCGGCCACCGGCTTTTCAGGGAAAATTCCACAATTATTTTTTACAGTGTAACCATAGTGACTTGTCGATTGTTGAGTTGTCAATTCAGAGATCTGCGATTATAGTATAATTTTTAACTCCCGAGTGGAAAAATTCTCAAAATTATATACAATTTGTATATAATTCTATATAAATGATATATAATTCAATATATATTATATATAAATTATATAAGTACTTATTTATGAGTTTGAAAATTGTTTCAATCGATCGATCTCTATTTGTCTTTTTATAATAAGGTTGTAGGGCTGGGGCTATTATCGCATTCAATGTGTTATTCTTATATAAAATTTTCATCAAGTTTTTATATAAATTCATAGAAATTTGATACAAATTTTATGTAAAATCGCATTGAATCGGATTATAGCTCCAGCCCAACAGAATTGTGACAATAATTTACGAAAGTCTTTCCATATCAAAAATTTTCTATATAAATTCCACATATTATACTGTGAATGCATTTCAAAATAAAATAATTCTGTCATTCTTCATTAGAAAGCATAATAATTTTGACAACAAAATATAATACATACCTTCACGATATGATTTTGTCCCTACTTTGCTGTGAAGTACAGTAATATTGTAGGTACCTAATTTTCTCTGCGTGTATTTGATGTACTGAATAGAACTCATATTGAACTTTTTGACATGGGAGCTCTGTTGATGTTTGCTAACCCAGGAAATTTTTATATGATCAGTAACAATAGAATGAAGCAGTATTCAAACATCCAGTTCATCTTACATCACATAAATCGCTATCGATTGATGCTCCGTGTAAGGTTTGAAGGTTAGTTTCTCTCACGTGTAGCAAAATTTACACAATACTTGAACAAATGAATATGTAATTTATACATCTCAAATACTGTACTTCTCTTCGATTTTTTTATATTATCCTCCATTCAACGAAATTCCACGGCAACGCAATCATTGATTTTTTCCTCCGACACATTTTCAACGTATTTTTAATTGCTGAAAACTCTTATTTAATTCTCGTGTTCATACCGTACAAATTTTTTAAGTACAAGTTGTAGAACATTGAATGAAATTTTCAACGAGAAGTACATGGCATTCGGGTATTTGATTTTTCTGCGGTTGAGTAAAAAAGGAATCATCAGTATGAAATGTTTATTTCGTATTCTTTTAAACTCGCTGCATGAAGACAAAAATCAGTTACGGTAAAATCTGAAGAATAATCGTAGGATTTTCCCCCCAAAAAATTGTGGTAGCATAGTTCCTCTGAGGAATAGGGATTCTTCGCCATGATTTAATTGAGATGATTTTTTCTTCATTTGCAGTGGATTCAACACCCAGTAGGCAAAATAGTTTCATTAAGATAGGAGGAAAATCCCTGAATTTTGATGGGTAAACAATTCCCCCGCGAAGGTGGAATCCACTATTGGGATGAACAGAAACTTCCCATATTTTTTATACAATGATTAAACTGTCATCTCATTCGAAGAACTGTTAAATTTTTCATGTAATATAATATTTTTCGCATGAAATTTATACATGTACTCCTGTGAAAGATGCTGGGAACACTCTTCAGTTCAAAGTTGATTAAAAAATAAATGAATAATAGAACACTACGCTTCAACTGATTATCACAACGTCTACACGATTGCATCACGTCCAGAGTGGCATCAAACTCGACAATGCGTGACACAACTCAATATTCCTGAAGACGTAATATACTCACATACCGTATGATTAACATTGTCCATAACATTTTGCATATATGTGACAAATATTTATGAATGCAGTGAAGGATATGAAAAAATGAATTGTTGGTTTATTCATCATTCAATGATTATTAGTATAAATCGTCTCGACTGAACGGTTTACCATTATGATAACCACGCAAATCACTGGAGTTACAATTCATTTGAAGAAAAATTTACGATTTTTCAATATATTCTGAAATTGGATCTTTTATTCACACATTTTTGAATAAATTTTACACCTGATTTTTTGAATATCGACTTTCGAAAAAATGCAACGTAAAATTTCCTCGATCGTTGACAATTTATTCTGAATTATCATTGATCATAAATTAAAACCTAAAAACAGGTAATAAATAATTCTCAAAAGAAGTCTCGGATTTCAATATTTTTGATGGATGAAAAAACTACAATGGAATTTGACCAAAAAATGATTTCAGGAGAGTTCAACGTTTCAGCATTGTCGATTGATTTGGTGCTGACATAAAAACCCATACCCACAATCCCACCTACACGTTTACGTATATTTCAACGCCCTCTAACCTTAAACCTCGACTATACCGACGCGTCTCGTCTCGACCTTCTTATCGAGAACACTTAACGATAACATTCGAGTCAGAGAGGAGTCAAGGTCATGACCTGAAATTAATGGTAATTTTTTGCGTTTTCTTTACATTTTCATGAACGTTCTCGTCTTTTCCATGAAAATTGAATTCTGCCATTGCTTACCAATTTCATACGATAGAATCTCGATGTTTCGTATTTGTACATTCAATACTCCAATTACGGTCTTCACAAATATTGGAAATCGAATGAAAAATAAACGAGCGCCAATCGAAATGATCTGAGATAATCGTGACTTTATCTTAATTCCGATCGTTTGAAATAATATTTGTCTATAATATCTCGAAGTTTTTCGAATGACGAATATCGGTATTCAACTTCAATTAATTCCCCATTTTATGAAGTTCGGATATGTATTAGCGAATCTTGGATATTGCTTATGATTTGATCCTTGTTGGAACTTTGCCAACATGCTTTTGAGTTGAACTCGACTGAGGTAATTGCAATATTTGACCAATATGCACTTTGCCTGAATTTCAAAGCATTGGCTAGTTAATACGATTTCCTATTCAATTACACAATAATTGGAGGATTTAACGATGTTTTCAAGATTTTTTAGTTCTCTCTCTCTCTCTACTCCTTTTCACACTGCACAGATTGTTTCATCGAAAATCGAAACCTTATTACAACATTGAAAAATTCTGATTTCATGACAAATTTTCAAAACTATTCATCATTCGCGCCACATGAATTTTGAATTTCATAAACTCCCATTCTCATCTCTCACAATTCTAATAACAGGATTATGAATACTGTCAGTGGATTTGAAATTATGCAATAATGAAGAAGAGACGAGATGATTTGTTGCAATCTTTTGAAATACCGTTTTTATGTTAGAAATACAACTGGAAATACGTCCCATCTTTGTCTTTCTACGGAAGAAAAGCAGAGACATAACGTTAATTTGTTGCTTCGGTTCCGATAATAGCCTACCAGTATACCATGAACGTATGTACTTCGATAATAGCAGGGAGAAAATGAGAGTGCTCAAGAGAAGCAAGTTTTTGCTTGTTGATTGTAAAGTTCCATCACCCTTCTGACGGTTAAATAACGAAAGCTGACTTATCATAGAATTCATGCGATCATTCCGCTGAGTTATGTCGTTCATTCTTTTGCAATTCTTACGCATAGTTTCACTTCAAAATTAAAATCAAGAATTTGAATTTTGTTAACGGTAAAACATGTTGGAGGAAAGAATCACGAGTTTTGTGCGATCAAAGATTTTTTAGTAATCCATTTGATAAGAGGGCGCTGTTTTGTTTGATTATTCGGTTAAAACCTGTTCACGAACTCTGTCATTTTCTCTGTGATAATAATATTGTGGTATACCACGAATGACTGATATCCAAGTACAACACAAATCGTGTCAACATTCATTCTTGTCACGACAGCATACTTACGATATCATTAAAAAAAAGTTATTCCATTTCTTTACAATGAATTCTCATTTTCAAATGAATTCGTTCTAATAATAATAGCTGTGTATTATTGTTTCTTTTCTTGTGAAACAACACGGAAGAAATAATTCAGCTGCATCAGCGAAGAGGCTAGCACGGACACGAACAGCGAAAAAATTTGCTTCGATAGCTAATTTATTTGCTGTGACAACTTAAATTTAGCTGCAGGAGCTGATTTAATGGCTGTCCGTGTTCGTGCTGACCACTTCGCTGCTGCAGCTCAATTATTTTCTCCGTAAATTGAGCCTGATATTCCCACCACCAGTTGACCGCTTGAAAGAACGAGAAAAAAAGCTTGAAATATTTCATGCTAGCAAATGGAACATTAATTCCCATAGAGCACAATATAGAGGAATATCACTGAGACATTTTATGCTGTATAGGCTTTCCCTCTAAATCTGTTGGAGTGAAAATCTATCCTTAAAGAACGAGTTTTCACTTTGAAAGCGAGTTGAAATTAACATTCACTCTCACAGGGTGCAAAACCACTCTTGTTGGACTTTGGTATCTTTAACTTAAAACCTTAGAAGTGACCGTGTAGAAAAAATTGGTATGACAACGACCTCGGAGAAATCTGGCTGAAAGTCTGACATCAAGCTTACAGAGATTGTGGATGAGTTTGGGCGAGACAAAAAGTATGCACTCTCAAGAGTGCGGGAGAGTCCCAAATCCCTTATTTTATGGACAGACAAGTTTAACGCCAGATTTTTAGCCCAATTTCTCCGAGATCATTGTCATATCAATCTCTCCTAGTCGGGTCTGAAATATCAATAATATGTAAGAAATCTCCGCAAAATCCTTAATAAAAACGAATTTTCATGCAAAACTAACTGAAAACCGATAATCGGATACTTGTTCTCTAGAAATTGGAGAAATTATTTTTTTCTAACGAATACGACTGCGACGTGTTCGTCGGAAGTTAGAACCTGTAAAAGAAATAAAGGTATATCAGTGGATTAGCAAATTAAAAATCAGTTAACTTGATATTACCTGGGTAGCATTGCCAGCGCAATGCTCTGAGTGAGATATTCCAGGACGGTAGCGTAGAATCGTCACAGGATGAATCGAAACTGTCCCCGTTACCTGAAAACAGTAAAATCATTAGTCGTCATATAGATAATCAACGTATGATATGCAGCTTACCTGTAAAGTATCGCATTGTCCAAATGTTTGGCAGGGAATGTAGCGTGCAAACCCGACAGAGCGAGCACCTGTAATACATTATAGCGTATAAACCCTGATGAAAATGGGAGCGAGAAGAAAGAGTAAACGAAGCGTATGGTGAAGGGTAACAGAAACGTTAAAGGAAAGTGTACGAAGCTTGAATGGAAAGGATACAAAGAGTACGTGGAACGGGAATTGAAACAAAGAAAGCGGGAAAAATACAAGAAATCTAGACAAAAAAATGGACCCCTGTGGTGAGAATCGAACCGGTGACTTGCACTATGGTAGGATCTTATCCACTGAGCCATGGATCGTCGTTGACGTCAAGTGCTGAAAGATGTTATTTGAAGCAGAGAAAAGCTGAGAGCGCTTACGAGCACCTATGCGCCGCTAGTAAAAGTTCCACTGGCCTCCTGGCGGTTGGATCATGGAAGTAGACCCACAGCGATTTTATTTTTCAATAACAAAAAATTACGCACTTCTTTTGAATACTTCTCAATACATATTTAATCAAAATTTAATTATATATCGATACCGAATGGATATGATTCTTCATTATCATGAATAGAAAAAGTAAAAAATGAAAGAGGGGGTCGGTGGGTCTGTTTCACGTAATCCACTTACTAGCAACGGAACCCCGGCCGTGAGCGCTCTCATCTTCTCTCTGTTTGAAGTCAGAATAGGTATGACTCGCATACGCTTCATATAACCTACTATTACGTTACATGAAGCATATGCGAAACGGGATCGGAAGTTTATGAAACGTATACAGAACATATGATTTGATGACTTTCCAGCAAGCGGGTATCATAAGCTCCAGAAAGAAGGAATTGAAACGTTTTTCGCTTCGTATACGTTTCCTTCTCGCTTCGTGTATGCGCTTCATTTTCACCAGGGAATGAGAGTAATATAAATGGAAGAGGAACGATACCTCGCATACCGTACCGAGTCACATCAGAAACAAAAAACCTGTAATAAAATAAACCACAGTTAAAACCAAGTAAGTTTAAGTTAAGATAGATTGTAAGATTGTAAATATTACCTGTAAGATCCGTATACTTGACGAAAAGCCCATAGTGAAACCGACGTAAACAATGTTTACATCGACTTCGTACGGCCGATTTTTAATAAACTCGTAAAATGTCACTTTTCACGTTCCAACCGCGAACCGAACATTGCTCTTAAGTTACTAAAAAGACTTCATTTAATCACAAATACTCGCGAACCGATAATTATAAAACGGAAAACCCGATTAAATCATCTGTACACACGACGTGACACATCGTAAACATTACGAAATACGGCGGCATCCGTATTAGATTAGCAGACGACAGATCGATAGAAAAGGACAGAGCATGGAGGCAGTGCGCGAGCGCGAGTAATGCCCTAAGATGTGACAACCGACCGCATACGCTAGATGGCCGACCGTATTCCGCGGTAGAAGACAAGTTCGTAGGGTTTATTAATGGGTGAAATGCCTCGGTAAAGCACTTCGTCTCTGATCCGTCAAAGTTAGCAGGGGGATGCAACTCCAATGAGTCAAATCAAACCTTATTTGCGCACCATCTCCCAAACAAATATTCATGCGAAATAAAAATCAATATGGCGGTCCCGTATACCGGGATAACCTCAAAATTATTCCAGTTGGTTTGAATTTTGAAACATCGACAATATTTCAACAATAAAGCATTGAAGAATTCTAAAACCGAATTATCAGTTGGACTAATTCAGTTTCAGAGTCGGTACTGATGCCTCATTGTTGAAATACTGTTGATTTTTCAAAATCCAAACTGATGAGAATAATACTAAGGTTAGTCCACTATACCAGACCGCCATTGCTATTTCAGCCCCTGATCGACACGCTACCATGTGAATAAATATGACCGTAATCGAATTACGGTTTCAGGTCATCCTATAAAGTTGCATACCCCTGAAAGCTAGACAACTTTTTGGAAAAGGTGACAGAATACGCTCCGTCTATTGAGGACAGAGGGAGTGTTGTTGTGGTATATGTTACCCAACAAATAGCTAGGCTTGTGTCGGGAAGGTGGGGGCGTAAGGATACTCTCCTACCTCACAGAGTGGAAGCGGGTTAGGGAACATTACGGACAAGGATGGATACACTCCTCCTTGGGCCTTAGCGGCAAAATCCAGCCACCCGGGAATAGATAGAGCCAGGCCTGGATCAAGGGGGGGGGGCTGCAGCCCCGGGCCTCATCTTTGAACATTCGCGAATTTCGTTTTCAAGCTTTTTATAACATTTTTATGGTAAACAAGATTTTATCGCATCAACTAACGTTCTTGATCGTTGAATCGGAGACATTGAACAATTTTAATTCGAATCACTTTGAACTCCAAATAACCGTCGTTATCAACAACAGTAAAGGTGGTTGTAGTATACAAACGATCAGAGTCCTCCAATATTTTTGCCTTGTGAACAGAAATAGGAGGTTGCGCAAATCTTGCAAAATCATCAATCCAACTTATTTATGCTCCACTAGTGATATGAACCAATTCCAAAATCTAATTTCTGCTTTCCGACAATTTTTTGTCTCCAAAATGAAAATTGTTAACACCAAAATGTTTCTCGAAGCTCAGAGAAAAATTTTGGTTTCGTGTCTGTCTGTCGCTTAGGTGATCAACAAACTGCGACCGCGCATATCTTCCGTTCCACTTATACAATTTCGATAAAATTTATACCACAGTCGTAGGGTGGAGCGATAGTGGTCCCATATAAGTCAGCTTGATTCATTCGGAAGAACTGAATGGGCTAGGAGAAATATGGCAAAAAATGAACATTTTCGCGAACGTGCATATCTCCTGTTCTGTTCATCCGATTCCAGTGAAACTTATACCAGGTTCTAGTTATGATCCAATAATGGTCCCATATGAGTTCCATTTGGATCAGTTCAAAACTGTGGAAAATTTTTTTTGCCATCCGCATTATTAGACAATATGTTGGATGCATGCCTTCCCTATGTCCGTATCATCCGAATACCATGAAACTTTGAGCATAGTTAATTCATGAAATGCTGATTATGAGACATAAGTTTCAGGCAAATCAATATTGAGGAAAGAAAAGGGTAAGCGCTAAGTTTCGAAACAAAATTTGAAAATTTCGTAAATACCGCTATCATGTGGATATCGTTCGTTCTTATCATCCGTTCATCATGAATTTTCACCACAGTTTCATGCAGTATCGATAGTGGTCCCATATAAGTTTTACGCAGATCTTTACAGAAAAACGGGAGAGGGAAAAGAAACATTTTACAAAAAATTGTGATTTTGCGACCAAAAATGTCTTTGGTTCCTGTTATTCGATTGTAATGAAATTTATACTACTGTTCAGTTATGGTCCCATAGTGGTCCCATATAAGTTTCATCCCAATCGATTGAGAAATGTGAAAGACAAGAATCTTCACCAATCTGCATTTTCCAAACCCTTGTAATTAGTTCGAATTTAGTTTCATTCACACATCTACTTATTGCACAGAAAGATGTTCTTATCATTTCTAGAGTTTTCATGTTTTGGGAATGTGTTCATGATTTTGGTATTTAAGAAAAAATAAGGACTATTAATTTTTCTGTTAATTTCGTTGTTTAATCGAATAAATACAATCTTTTGAACAAATGAATCCGTGTCGATTACATATCAATTCCTAGTAAAACGAAAACCTTCAAATCCTATTATAAAACAAACAAGTGATAGGAAATAATTGGAAATGGGTGTGCTTTTGTTCATGCCCCCATTATTTTCTATTATTTCTCATTATTTCTTGTCACTGTTTTGTTTTGTAATAGGATTTTGAGGGTTTTTCACCAGAGATTTTGAGTATTATTTTGTGACAGCTGAAAATCCTGTAAGAATGCAAAAAAAGTTTCATTCACCCCCCCCCCCCCGGTTTTCACTTTGAGGGGGCTTCCAATAGTCTCTCAGCCCCGGGCCTCAAAATCCTCTAATCCGGGCCTGGATAGAGCCACCGTCACACGGCTATTATTGAAAGGTCAACCTCTCACGACCGAATATACTTGTGGAAACAACCGATACGTAAACTTTCCGTTAGAATCAACCCGTTGACGTCATTTTTCCAATAGGACCAACGGTTTGGATTCATTTTTCCAGTAGAATCACCCTCGTGCCGTATAGGATTCATAGAAAACCTTTGAAAATTGATCAAACGTCTCGATTCCGTTAGAGCTCCTTCCGAGCCAATCAGGGTTTGGATAAATAAAAATTTCACTAGAATCATATTAAAATCACAATTTTCGCATGGGGAATCTCGTTGGAATCCAGCCACGTTTCACGAGAACCGCGAACGAGACGTTCCCCGACGACTTATTTTGCCGAATCGCGTTACGCGGAAAATGATACTGAAAATCGCCATTTCGGGATAGGTCACGTGTGCACACGTCGTCGACTAGAAAGTCCGGACTGATGAGTGATAGGATATAACAATCATCGATTTCTCATGCAATTAGTCTCATTTATTATTTTATTTACGATTGTCTCTTCTTTTGTAAAAGTAAGTTTCTTCGATCATATTATAATCATTCTTTGTTGTTTCAATCCCTGGTTGAAAAAGCCATAGAATCTGATGAAATGAAATTTAATGGGATTTGGTCAGAACATTGTACAAGATCCAATCAGATTTGGCAAGATTCAATCAGAATCACATCCAAAAAATATATTCATTCGATTAAATTTTATTGACAAATGCTTGAACAGGATTTGGTCAGAACATTGTACAAGATTCAATGAGATTTGGCGAGAATCAATGGTTTCGTTTAACCAGGGATTTCACTTGAATCAACGTTTTAAGTCAAACTTAAAAAGAAACGAGGTTGTATTCTTTTAATAATCTGTGACACGCGTTCCCCAACCAATTCAAAACGTACCCTGGAACCGGAGAGCCAGAGGCATTATCGGGGGCTAATTAGTTCTTTTAATCAGAGACGAATAAAATCGTTAACGCGTTGATCCAATGACAGTCTAAAACGTCACACGACTCCTAGAATTTAAATTCCGAAATATTTCAAGTGTATGGTTTAAAAGGAAAGCAATTTTACCACCAAAGATTTTGCATAAAAAATAAATACATTTCCGGCATAATAATTTGCTTGAGCTTCAACAATCCTGCAAGCGTTTGATGTAATTTGCAAAGCGATGCACGTACATGAACATTAGAAATTCATGGTAAAACACAGGCTTCTCGATAAAATAATCAAATTCTCAGGGATTTTAATCTTTGCTACCGTAATAACTGCGGATGAGAGACCGAAGACAAGCAAAAGGCAAATTCTTGGTTGAATATCCGTTGTTGAAACCATCCCATATTCATTTACGTTACAACATCAAGAAAATTGAAATTATAATTGTTACAAACGAATGACGTGATACGTAGCGAGTTACCTCTTATGCAATTCCAAGTAAATGAATCCCATAAGGGTTCAAAGATTTGTAATTGTTTTGGGGGAAAAAAAACAGACGCATAGGTATGGCTCATTCAACGATTTCCAGACATGATCTACGTATCTCAAACATTCAACCAACCACCCACCCACGCAAGTAAAGTATATCTATGTACAAATTCATCGCCCTTTACCAGAGCTCAAAGACCCGAGGCCCTGATTCGTCTCGACTTTCAAGTTGATTCGTACCAACCATCTAGGCATAATATCTTTCTCCCCCACCCTGATATCACTTCTCCATTGGCAAACCTATCGAGAAAAAAAGATCCCTAATGACAAAAGTCAAAAGAAGTCAAGGTCGTCGCCTCGACTGTGTTTTCGCTTTACTTGTCGTGTCGGACGTTCATCGCACGGTCGTACAGTCGTGCGTTTGACCTCCGTGTTGTAGTCCGTTCGTACTCACCGTCGTACGTCATCGTAAAACTTCGGCAACGCTCGTAAAACTTCGGTCGACGACTTCACTCCCACAAATGTTTCTCTTTTACACCACCCCTACCAGAGTTATTTTCACCCTCCCTCCCGTCCTCTTGGCGGCCACGGCATCATTGACGATGTCCATTATTCCCTTCTCCTCTAACCTCTTGCTTCGAAGCACCCCTACCCAAACTACTTGCCATCTGTCTTCCAGCTTGTTCCAGCTCCCGCTGCTTGCAAGTACAAGAGCAAAATAGCACGAACCCAGTGTATATATACATATATACATACATACGTATATGTATACATATATATATGAAACAAAACCTGATTGCTGCGTTGCTTTTGCTGTAATGCTGTGTGTTGTTGGAGCTGCGCTGCCGATACTCTATTCATTACGATGAGAGGAAAAGAACAACGGCACTCTCTTCGGTTTTCGACGCTCGGATTTCAGGGTTACGATTGGGTCGTCTTGTCAACTACGATGAAATCGTTCCTCTTGCACTTTCTACACCTAGCTTGACGTTAACCGAGACTTCATTTCGTAAGGAGAAAAGAATCTGTTCCAGATTTCGATAGGGATTACCAAATCTCATGATAGGGTACAAACAAACTGGTATTGAATTATAATTACCAAAATTCAGACATAATTCGAAGCAGAGGACAATCACGTTTGGTTTCCAACAGCTATTATCATTGGATCGATAATTGCAAAGTTACACATCGGTTTACGTGCGAAAACAGAAATATAACGTCCAAATAGCACGGGATTCGCCAAAGAATTCTTCATTTTGTACATCGGTGTATGCTTTGTCTCACACCCGTTCGACGAAAAACCCGTCTGCATTGTACTTGAACAAAATTTGTTTTCATACAAACTGCATGACCCTTCTTCCACCGGATAATATATTAGAATATCATACCGTCATAGTGCGGACATTTTGTCTACCGCATGAACCTGTTGCGGGTGTGGTGCAAAGAATGCTCGATATAGGTGCTCTCAAACCAGTTCACACGCTGAACATGAGAATATGCATGTACGATTATTGCACCATCATGATGGATTTGTTGTTTTGAAATTTCAGTGAAAAATCATTTTGAAGGAGGAAAAAGATTACAATAAAGATCATCTGATAATACAGTCAGCGTGTAAACACATGAAAGATAAGCAATGGTTGCGAGAGAAACGAATTCACATATTTCCAGTTGGAAAAGAGATGCTACGCGATATCCTGCAACTCACCATGCATACACGTTTCAGTGCTTGTTGGAATATACTCAACATCACGACGATGAGAACCATTAGTATTTTTAATATCGAAATACCCAGAATTCAAATGGAATAAATAAGACAAAAATGTTTTAAGCTTGAAAATAATCTCTGAAAAATATTCCAGAGAATATACATCGAAATTTTGAAATGCAATGGACCGGTGAATTTTCTTGCGATCTGCTGTATTTTACAAGACTCCGATGATATTTTGAATTTGAATGTTCTTCGTATCACGAAATACAACTTCTGGAAAACAATTTTTTCTTGTTATATTTCAACAGAAACAAGAATTTTCTTTTGTTGATAAATTAGAGCGATTCATGCAAATCTTGAAGGACAATTATGAGAAATCAAATTAGAAGAATACAGAATACAGGACAAATTTCATTCGATAGACTTGATGACACTTTCTCGTTTTACCGATAGAGAGGGAAACCTCGATGAAGTTTAACTTATACATACACAATGCCACACGCAAAGTGAAAACAGAAAAGAGAATGGATATCAATGTTCTATGTAGCCTTGTGAAACAAAGTAATGGTGAATAAGAACTGAAAACAATATACGAAAAGCAGTATACGTGCGGTCATTTTGTTTGATAAATTTTCCGAATACAAAAGACTCGTGTTCTATTTGTCAACGTAGAATTATTACTTCGAAATATTAAGATTGAATCATGTGATCCAAATAATTATCAAAAACTTTCAAAATTCGATAGAAGGAATTTCTCAAAAACAATTCTTTCGGAATTCGTTATTTTTTTCCCGCTGAAAGCACATAATGTAGCAATTGCAATCGAAATTTACAATATTCATTGGTTGAGAAGTCTTTTAGAATAACCCTGTTAGAGAATATTCCATAGAATCTTATTGACGAATGAGAAATTGAACGAGTTTCAATGGAATTCAATGGTAGTTAATTCAAAATTTGAACACTGAATAGAATACTTCTATCAGGGAACCAGTGGTGGACCGAGAACTCCTTTATCTTCCTCCAATTGACGCGAAACAAAGGATACAGAGCGGGATATCTCCCGTCTTTTATCCTCGTTGTTTCCGCGCAAGTTGGAGAAGGATATAGAAGTTCTTGGTCCGCCATTACATGGAACAAATTCCATTCGAGGGAACTGATGATTGAAAATTAGATTCAATTTACGAGTTTGGAAATTCAATGATGATTGGAAATGAAAACAGAGATTCGAATTTCAATGAGCGATAGTTTGCAAAGCTTTCCCGAGAGAATATGGGCCGAATTAGGGATTCTTCACTAGATCAATATTTTTTATAGAAATTTTGTCGAATTTGTATTGAACTTTATAAAATATTGACAATAACTATATATAAATTGCATATAAAATATCGATATCGTGAGATATGATGCATCGCTAGGCCGAATAGATCAATTTTAGATTAATTTTAGACAAATTCATATTCAACGAACGTTTGTTGAACATTTCTATTCTTTTGGGGATATCATGGGATTATTGAAAAATATTGTGAACTGTTAATTTAAGGGGTTATACGCAGTCATGATTTTCAGAACCTGGATTTTTTAATTCCATTTTCGTAATGCACTCGTAGTGAAGTATACACACAGAAAATTTCAAATCAATTCGACAAATATTTTCAAAGTTACACGGACATGTGTAAAGAACTTTGTACCGTCCCAAGTGTGTATTGACGGCGGGCCCCATCTACGCCCAGGGTGGGTGCCCATGCTACCCAACGTGGGACCAACCCTGGGATGATAACATCGTTCCCAGCTTGGCCGTATTGCTTCGCCCGAGAATTGGTAACACCACGGGCCCAGCATGAACCCAGACTAGGCAATCAATACTGCCCCTTCCTTTTTGTTTTGAAATTGGGAAATCCTTAGCATGTATATACCATGGGGCCTACCCCGGGCCAGCATGGGCCCCATCCTGCTAATATGGGCCCAAGACTGGGCCAGAGTGGGACCAAAATTCTTACACGCTGAGGATTGTACACACATGCTCGGGATATAAATTCACCCCAATCTTGGCCTAACCCTGGTCCAAATTGGGGCCGAGTTGAAATGTGCCCGCACTAAGATTCATTATCTCCATGTTTTTTCAACCATAATTGTATGGGAAAGCACAACAGGGTCAAGATTGAGCCAACATGGGCCCCATCGTCATTCCCCAATACTGAGTTAAAGAGGATAGACCCAGCCTGGGGCCCATTGTCATTATAGGCAATACACGCTTGGGGTGTGTAATGAGCTTTTGAAACCTCCCTGGTAGAAATGCTGTAATCATTTACGAGTTCTGTACCGCTCAAGTAGTCAAAAACTGGACGTTTGCAAGTGCCGAGTAAGGTTCTGGCGAGGTACTTGCAAATTTTCTAGTTTCTGGCTACACGGAGAAAACAGAACAGCAAAATATAGTAGGATTTATGCACAATTTTATAATACTTTCTAGGGAACTAGCGCTCGTCCTTGTATCTTTGGAAAAATACCAAAGAAAATTGTTTACAGCGGTATATTGCAATAATCTATCAGTATTTCACCAAGATGATACAAGAAGTTTTGCATCCATCGATATACAAAGTTTTCCAATGATCGGTGTGTTGCAATAATGGTAGTGAATATGGGACATTTTTAACCGGAAGTTGTTTGAATTTAACAAAATAAAAATATAACTCTCCTCGTCTCTAGAAATTCGATTGAAAAACTGACGAAATTCACATCCAGTTCTATCCAGAATCACCAGATTGCCCGATTCAAAAAGTGAGACCTGATTTAGCTCTGATTCGTTGCGTATTACGGAGTGAATCAGGTTTGATTTCATTTTTAACCCTGATCTTGTTTTCAAACTCCTCATTCGACCTGGTATTAACCTTCTTTCGACCTGATTAAACTCTGGATCGTTGCGTGTTACGGAGTTAATCAGGCTCTAAAAAGTATTACAATTTTTCGACTCGGGTGGAATATCCTGTCAAAAACTGATAGCAAATGTTGGGACGTTTTGTTTAAACTTCGTATACCGTAATCTGACATTACAGCATGATCGACGGGATATCTCAATCATAACGCGGGAGAATATTCAAAAAATTCTCACGCCCTTATTTGATCAATTATCACGGGTACAATTGGAAACAGAAAGATATTCAGCAAATAAGAAAGACATAACATGGTGGAGCGGTTGGGCATAAAGGATTAGAGTAGGTAGGAGCAGCGAGGATGAAGGTTCTAATACAGCACACTCTTGCAAATGAGCCGCTCACCCTCTTTCTTACTCGTACGGTCTTCACCTCGCATTGGAGAAAGAGGAGGAGAGTCCCATTTGCGAGAGTGTATTGTACTCTAATTGGGGTTATGTAGGTTTTTAATCTTCATCGACTATGTCCATGATATAATCGTCCATCCATAAAGTTAGATGAATCATTTACGGAGGAAAATCCTTTTTTTGTATCCAGTAAATGACCAAAAACTTACTTTTCATCAGTGAAGTCGAACCATCAGATGGCGTCCCTATTAGAAATTCCAGCTGGGTACCAACTAGGTTCGACCATGAAAGGTCGACTAGAAAATTCGTTCTAGTACGAATTTTAATATGGTCAGGTCATGTCAAATAGGGCCATAGCACACGGAGAAATAGGTATCTTAAAAAGTACCATAATTTATGGATTTTTAGCGCTGGTCTGACCCGAGTCTCAATATTTACCTGAACAAACCTCTAAAAGTACCATAATGGCTGGGACTTTTAGAAGGAAGGTACCATACTTATTCTGAAAAGTCCAAGAAATTATGGTACTTTTAGATATTCGTGCAAGTAAATATTCCGACTCGGGTCAGACCAGCGCTGAAAATCCATAAATTATGGTAATTTTCAGGATATCTGTTTTCTCAGTGCAGGGTCCCCCCAAAATTTGAACAGTCATTTTCCCTGACTTTCACTGACTCTTAAATAAGTATACCCAGATAGCACACGTGGAGCCCTAGTGGAAAGGTTTTACAGAATCTCATGTCAAGATTTGGCCCTATGCAAACTGTATGGAATTTCTATAGAAAAATCCATAGAAAGTCATGGAAAAAAAAATTATTTGTCGAAGGTCTATAGAAATTCAGGGCCGTCTTTCATTGCTTGGAGACCCTGGGCCTACTTAGAGTGGAGGCCCATGTAAGGAGACGTAAAATCTTGAAATTTTCAAAAAGCGATATAAAAAATTCAATGATCGAGTCAAGGCTACACACTTTATCTATTATGTGCATCGAATCAGATTCATCAAAAGAAATAGATTCTACTGATTTGATTAATGACTTTTAGGCTAAAAAATGTCGTAAAAAACTGTTCAATCGAAGTGAAAAATAAATTTTAAAACGATATATATATGTATTTGTTAGTTTCATTTTTAAAATAACTTGATTTCATCTTGTTTAAGTAACCTTTTTAAAAAAATATATAAAAATCTTAACGCTTTTCCACGAAGAGGCCCTTCTTTTGCAGGAGCCCCTGGGCTCGGGCCTGGTGTGCCCTGCCTTAAAGACGGCCCTGTAGAAATTTTATAAAGTTTGCGTAGAGCCAAATCTTGATATGAAGTTCTATGAAATTTTTCCACTAGGAAATATCTTTTCAAGAACAGGCACAGAATTCCTCGAGAACTCTTTTCGAACTGATGAATTTATGAAAAACTTTGGAAGAGTTCAATGTTTCTAGACATTCAAGAATACAAAATGCTACACACTGTAATCTTGATGTATTTTTAACTCGCAACTTATGTTCAATATTAACACAAAAAATGTATCAAATCAACACAAAAATGTTGCATTCACACTGAAAATCTGTGAATTTCAGAGTTTGATATGTTGTTTTCATCACAAACTCCGAGTGGACCTCCTGTGACACATAATTTTTCGCTGTGTATCTTAGAATATCAAAACTCTTTTACAGTTCGGTATTACTGGAGTTTATTGAATCTTTTATCTTCAAATACAACCCGAGGTTTTGTATGTGAATATTAATCTTGACATACACAATATACAAAAAAAATATATATATCAAATCAAATTTGTTTTATTAATAAACTGTCTTGAACTTCTGTTAAAATTTGAATAAAATAAACCATTTTATAAATTTTACCAAATCTAATTATCCACTTACGATCATCTACATTCATTTAAACGATTATTCAAATAGTTTCAGTTAAAAAATAAATTAATCAATATTCCATTATTAATATTTTTTAATCACATCTCTAAGATTTATAAATCAAGTGAAAAGCTGTTCAACTCATCCAGGTGCAGATAAAAAAATTTATTCTTCACCCATACAGCGCAAGAGTTCCCGTTATGCTCATGAGTTTATTATGAACACATATTTTGAATTTTTAACGAACTCTTAATGAACAACTCGATGTTCAGAAAGAATTCGTATCAAAATTTCATAATGAATTCTGCGGGCATTCAATACGCTTCCATCTTGAACTCATTGAATCCATTATTGGTTGCATAACAGGTACTATTCAAAAGGTCTTTGGGAAGTCTTTATGAATTCAAATTGATCATTTGTGCTGACTGGGTAAAAAATACACAAGTGGACATTACTCCTTGAAAATTTTCCGCTGAAATCAAATGTTTCAATTTTTCCTGACTTCTTATAAATTTGAATGGATTTCCCTGACTAATGGGGCATTTTGAAAACGTTCCCTAACTTTCCCTGACTTTTAATGTCTGCGGGGACCCTGCATAGCATGTATGACCTTGAGTAGCGATAGATGAATCCTTGAAATATCAATGAAATAGAGCTTTCGTGGAATTCTTCCAGATTTTTGAAATCCCTATCACATTCCGCCACAGCTGTATCTCCCTGGTAGAAGTTCATGATTACATCAAGGTATATAAGAAACGTTAGGGTGTTTCATTTTCGGGCCAGATTTTTTCTTTCTCTGTCCTACCTGAAAATTTGATATTTTATGGTGAATAAAAAATATTCCCGTAGGAGAAAAAATTCTCAGCGAATTGGAGGCTTGGCTCATTCAAAAATTCGATTCTCCATTTGTATAACACAGGAAATTGGTTAACTTTGATGTCAATTCGATTTTACGGTGTTCAAAAAATGTTTTTCGAATAAATGAGTATGATGAGCTTGCAGGGCATCAAATTTGCTACAAAAAAGTTCTAATGAGATATAGTTGTACGACCAATAGTTTTGGAGTTACAGAGCTCGAAAGTTGAACTTTAATCAAAATCGGGGTAAAATCTCCTATAATCTTATATTTATCGAAATTTACATTCAATTTTTCTAATTGAATAAGTAGTTCCTAAGATTATAAATTTTAGAGCTTTATAAAGTGTATTATAATATAATTCCGCATGTAAGATCGATAAATTCAAAATTATCAGAGCTTTTATGTTGACTTTTATTAAAGCAGTTCACTCTCAAAATCATTGGCCGTACAGCTTTATTTCATGAAAACTTTTTTGTAGTAAATTTTATGCCCTACAAGTCCATCATATTCATTCACTCGAAAAATATTTTTTCAACACCGAAGAACCGAATTGAAACCAAAGTTAATGAGTTTCCTGTGTCATTTAAATGGGAAACTGAATTTTTGAATGAGCTAAGCCTCTCATGCACTCGGAATTTTTTTTCCAAAGGGAATATATTTTTTTTTTCCTCTAGAAAATCTCAAATTCTCAAGTAAGACAGAGGAAACAAAAATCTCGCCCAAAAATGAAACACCCTAAAGGAACGTAGGGGAGAGGCATGCAGGTTGGACCGTGTTTTGTTCCTGACTTATAAGATTAGAACAGGAAATTATTTGATCAATATCTATATACCACTGAAAAGTGACAACCTTTAGCTATATTTCGTGATAAAAAGCTTCTTGATTGCTTTGAAATACTGCGGAATACAAACGATTTTCTGAAGTTGGAAAAAATTGGTTAAAAAGAAGTAAGCATGCAAGTTGGGCCACTACTGAAAATTCGCTGAAAAGGTAGAGAAATGCATTCTATACATCAAGTATGGAATTTGTAGCCGATATTTATTAATTTCAAATAGTTTTAACATTGGAATAATGAAATATCGCTAACAATGAAATCATAATCACTGATTCCATGGTCTGTCTTTCCCTCCCTTCGGCATGCCATTCTAAAATAGAAAAATCACTGAATACTTGAGATTACATCCAATGTAAACACTATTCTGATCATCAAAGATAATCGAAATGGTGTTTGAATACTTATATGACAAGAAAAATTAGTAGCCCAACCTGCATGTTTTGGGTGGCCCAATCTACATATTCAATGCAACTTTGCAATTGCAAAAGCATTATTCTATTTTCACAATATGATCGAAATATGTTTCGTGCAATTCGAAGAAATTAAGAAAAAAACATAATAGAATGATTTATCTTCATCAATCGATGAACACTATCCTCTTTGTACGAAATGAAATAAATTGGAATCAAACTTTTTTGCACGTTTTTCCACTTGCCTTCTGGAATACTCATAAGAGGTGTCTGTTTTTGCATTCTATGCACATGAAAAGTTAACATATGATAAGACTCGACTTCAATCGTCATGAAATCAGAGTTGCCAACGGTTAAAAATACAAAAAACTCCCTGGCCTAACCTACATGCCGGTTCAACCTGCATGCTTCTCCCCTACATAGTATATATTCAACATTGTGGTGTTACCAGGGTGTATTTGCAGATTACTTCCTACCAATGCAATTGTTTGGTCATACAAGCTGATTGATCTCTGATGGGAACAGATCATAGATTGATTACTAGGTATTACAGTGATTTGATGAGAACTACGAATTCCTGTACGCAATTACCAACAGAGACGAGTATTGGTTCCTTATTTCGGTATACTAAAATACAATTTAGTATTCTGGAAATTTCAAATGTTTTCATGAATTCAGTTTAGAGTTACCTTACACAGAAACTGTTGGCTTGGTCGGTACGCTGGTATCCCCTTAAACGTATCGTGTATTCTGAAATACACAACAGTGCAATTAAAATAACGAGAAGTTAATATGAATCAAATATCATCGACATGCCGGTGACGACATTGTTGCGAAGTAACGTGGCTATTTACGTTTTATTGTATACGCTTACGTAGATTGCCTGAATTTTTTAATTTATGCTCAAGTATAATACTGAAATAACAAAATCAACGAATTCCCACATAACAATTCATGCCTTGCGATGTCTTCTAGATAAGTTTAAGATGTGTTGTGCAACACATTTAAATGTCTTTGAGATATCTTTTAGACCAAAGAAGAGTTTTAGATATCTAAAAAATATCTAAATGTGTTGCGCAAGACATCTTAAACCTATCGAAAAGACATCGCAAGACATAAATTGTTATGTGAGTTAAAGAAAAGTTCCCATATCATACCAAAATTGTCACAAAAACTATTATTTTTCCGGAAGGATATTCAGAAACTCTTGAAAGGGAGAATGGTTCAGGTGTTCTGGCTTAATTTCGGAACATCATTAATTCCTTGGCATGAGTCAATAAATTCTCTCACTGTACACAATTGTTTGAATTCTCACAAAATTATCCGAGTACAACATTAGAAAAATTCAATACCTGATTTTTTTGAGTCACTTATCACCATAAAATACCTAAATAGTGAAAAATCAAAAGCATTTCCGTACACGCGAGAGATGATGCGATAACATTCCAAAAATTTCTCGAAGAACTCGACAATATAAAGTACCGCGGGAATACGTTAAAACCTAAAATGAGTGCCAACAAAAGTTCAATCTGAACACGTTTTCAAAATTTTATCGAATTTGTATATAAACTATATTCAATTTCATATAAATTTATATATAATTTTCCATGTGAATGCTGCAACGTGCCTCTTTTGAATTTTTACACTTGATACAAAATTATAATTAATTCTGGATGATTTCTGTTTGGGCACAATGAGAAATGTTTGTTTCATTCATAAATCCACATAAAACGAATATATATAGGATCAGAATGAATTTTCAACACTGCTCGAATGAAAACAAATCACTCCGATACACCCAGAAAAATAGTATCCATGAATAATAGACATTTTCATTCAACCTACTCTCTAAATTTGAAACAGTGAAATCTCACTGATTTCATTAGTCATTCAATGGTCGACTTTTAACTGTGGAAATAGTGAGATCTTACTGATTTGAATTGGGACAGTAATAAAACTTTACTTGATCCAAATCCATTTTATTTGGAATGTGGATCAAAATTTATTCGAACGAAATAAATTCTTTATTTTATCCAGTGATTTTATAGAATTTTTATCAAATTTGGATCGAAATTACACAAAAATCAATAAAAACTGGATACATTATTCATAGAAAAGAATCGATTCTGTCAAGACTGCCCACCTCTAATTTGATCCAATTAAAACTATATTAGGTACACATGTGGATAGAAATTTAGTTGCTGCAAATATACAATTTTTCTCGTTGTTTAGAGATCACCAGGGTACAAATCATCCTAATAGGCCCAATAAAAAAACCTCATATACGTTTGTCTAACAGAAACAAGTCGCGTATAAGTATGCCAATACCTCAAATAGTTTCCACCAATTTTGATTTTGTACATCGTTTAAGCCATACATGTGAGGTATAGGATTATCTTTTCGGTCATACTTGGATAATATGTCGCCCGGTGATCCCTGCCAGACTGATTTGTTTCCACACGGGTTACCTCTTTTCGGATGATCCGTGAATTCTCATCGGGATTAAAAATCACATGTAGGAGAAATCCATAGACGGAATTTGTTTGTATTTCTTCTTTCAATATACCTCTTTTCCCACGTGGATACGAATTGATTCAAATGCAGTTTGATGTTCGAGAACACTTCAGGTCCGAATAATACAATCTGAAACAAAATATAATGATATTTATACACTTCAATAAAGCATAATATAGCTACAAAAATCACAGTATAGAGACGATTGATATTTTTCCGTTAGCTTTTTATGTGTTATGACTTACCTACATGTTCGAAAAAAATATTGGAACTTCTTCGAACATTCTCACTCTGGAACTTACTCCAGTAGCTCCATAGCTTGTGAGCATGTAACGAAGAAGACTGAGTACAGACTTATCAAATTCAAACGCAAATTTTATCAAAATTCGTATCTATGAAGTTGAGAATATTGTTTTTTAATTTAAAATCGATACGAATTATCAAATGATCAACAAAAACTAAAGAATAATATCTACTCTTTTAAAAACTGAACAGAAATTTTATAAATAATTCTGTGATTATAATTTCGTTGTAACAATCACGAATGTTAAAAAGGTCAACAACTAAATGCAAGATATCTGAGATTCTTATTTATATTGAAACAATACCGTCCTATTTGAAATCATACGTATGTCATTTCATCGGTATCGGCAGATTCGTTTTTCAATTAATTGATTTACTTTTAAAAACATCGATACGAAACTTTTTCTCGGAACTTATGTCAGGGTTTCAACACCATAGAATAGTTTTGTATCACCAGTTTTCATGTTAAATGAAAGATTTCATTATTAAACCTTTTCATTATCTATTTAACAATATACATTTTCACTTTTAAAACACCGTTTATTTGTATTTGAAGTATATTATGTTTTTGTTTTTATTGATTTGTGACTGAGCTCTGCTCTCGTCTTTGTCGTTGATACAACCCAAGCGTGTATTGCCTATAATGGCATGGGCTCCAGGCTGAGTCTATCCTCTTTAACCCAGTATTGGGGGATAACGATAGGGCCCATGTTGGCTCAATCTTGACTCTGTTGTGCTCTCCCATACAATTATAGTTGGTAGAAAATGGAAATAATGAATCTTAGTGCGGGCACATTTGAACTTGACCCTCATGTGGACCAGCGTTAGGCCAAGATAGGGGTGAATTTATATTCCGAACATGTGTGTACAATCCTCAGCGTGTATGAATTTTGGTCCCACTTTGGTCTACCTAGTCTGGGTTCATGCTGGGCCCATGGTGTTACCAATCCTCGGGCAAAGCAATACAGCCAAGCTGGGAACGATGTAATCATCTCAGGGTTGGCCCCATTTGTCTGCCCGGCTTGGTCTTACGTTGGGCAGCATGGACACCCACCCTGGGTTTAGATTGGGCCCACCGTGAATACGCACTTGGGAACTTACTCCTCTTACTGTTTGTGTTCCTTATATAGGACCACTCTCCCGATTGTTATTTGTTATTGAATTTGATATTTTGATCCATTGTTTAACATTTTAGAACTATTATTATGAACTCCTGAGAATTCCACTTTAGGTATATTTCAATCGATTATTTTATTGTTAACCATCTTTTGAATGAAGTAATTATTTCAACTACTCCTTAATATGAGTTACATCCTTCAAGTTATTCTTTTTTACCGATAGTCTTCCTCATTTTTATCACTGATTTCATTTCAAAACCGATCACAATTCCAAATCAAACAACCTTTCTTATTCGTTCCTTACGAGCATTGTGATAAATGTCAAACCTATAAGTTCCATTATTGCTCCAAATTCTACTAACAACTCATAAGCTTGGATTTGATGGATCAAACTATATCATTCGTATTTGATTCGTCATTCCAATGCTTTGCTCTTCATGAGCTCGAGAGTGAAACTGTTCATTTAGTTTATCGTTTAATAATATCCTTTCCTTCCCGCTGTTTCTTATTTCATTTCATTTCAGTATTCCAATGCTTATCCATCGTTTTGACTTCCTTTGCATCTGCGCTTTCCAGAATAATGATAATTATGCACTTGATATCAATTTGAGCAATACCATCAATCTCCGTTGGTTTAATAATCTTTGTATTCAAGATGTTGATCCTTTGTATTGTTACAATATACATAACTAAAACAATTTATTGGATAGAATCATTCAATCGAGTTGTTGTCCAATGTACAAACGAGGCGAAAGCAAACGCCGTAAATACGAAAGAGAATTGAGCTGTCGCCTACCGCTGTGCGTCTATAGAAGTACGAAAGCTTCCACTACTCCCGCTCCAAGATAACGGCTCCGTGGTATAACATGCCACAATGTACAAAATACAGTATATACATACAAAATCAAGTTCCAAGAACCCGAACCTGAACGCCTTTGGCCACATGTAAACATAACGCACAAGTACGAATAATTTTCAAGGAATGATATCTCATTCATACATCAATGATTTTCAATTACATGATTGTTCTTGTGAACGGCGAGGATATCAGGATTTCTGAATTCCAATAGATTTGATATTATCATCGTGCATTAGCGAATATTATGATAAAAGGTTTTTTTATCAGATTTAATACTCATTTACTATATATTTCTCATTAAATATGATAAAAATTCAATGGAATCTCTTTCAGATAAATTTCTATCAAAATTCAAGAAGTTGTTACACAGTTTAAAATGAGCCACAATCATTGATTCCGGTTGATAATTCCATTGGCAGAAACGATATCGATTTTTGACATGTTTCACCTTCTTTCATAGAAAATATATTGGTATTTTATCGAAATCTTTCAAAACTGGATATTTTTTCATCCAAAAGGGGATCGACATCACCACTCGAAGGGAATCAAAATGCTGATTAAATCGATTTTTCGAAAGATTTCTTAGTTCGCTTCGATTGATTCTTATTTACAAAATCCATTACACGGTCGTGTTACCATTTCATGATGGCACGAATTTCAAAGGTGTATTCTGCTGCCAAAATGCAATGATTTCCCGTTTGGAAACTTTTTTTGAAGCTCAGTTGTTGAGATATCAGCATTTTCAGATTTTCTCTCAAATCCAAATCATTGGAAAGCACTATGCGCCACATACTCGAGCTTGACATCATTCGCTAAGTTGGAAGACGGTAGATCTCTGGAAAAGCATCGAACTGTCCTGGGGTCGTCCATAAACTACTTGGCTCATAAAGGGGAAGGGAGGGGTGAGATGGAATGCTACGCTGGGCTACATGGAGAGACGGGAGTTTGGCTTCAAGCTACGTGGTTTTTTATTTATCTTGTACTTGGAAGAAAATTTTATATGAACATCCAGAAAAATGATCCACTCGAATATAAACCTACACTGAAAAAAAGGCAGGTCACAGTTATCAAATGATATTCTTGAATATGACCAATCAAAAATTCGATAACATCAATTAAATATCAATAACATCTATTAAATATTCGATAATTATAAACATTATTGAATATTCGAATAATTTTATCGAATATTTGATCGGTCATATTTAAAAATATCATTTAATAACTGTTACCAGCCTTTTTTTCAGTGTAATAGATATTTGATTGGATCGAATAAGATTGCACTTGATTCAAGTGAATTTCATTTGGGATGAGAGAAATTTTATTTCAATGGAATAAATCTTTCATTTCAGTCGATGAGAATTTTATTAGGGTCATATTTTGAATAAAAATTCTTTTGATTGAAATTCATTTGGTTGAACGTCAGAAACTACGTTCCCGTGAGGAGGGAGAGGGGAGTTCAGAGGAAAGCCGACGGTAGAGTCACATGGGGGGACAGGGGGTCAAAGAGTAGCAGACATAGGGCTACGTACTTTATGGATGGCCCCTCTACACTGAAAACACAGTTTGTTTCAGCCAAACAAAATTTTGGTCGAAATGAACGCAAAGAAACTTTTTGGTTCGCTGAAATGAAATTTATTTGGTTCACAATAATTAAGGCTTTCATACAGACAAATAAATTATGTTCATCCTAAATAAATTTTATTTCAGCCAACCGAAAAGTGTTTTTGTGTTCATTTCAACCAAAATTTTATTTCGCCGAAACAAACGTTTTCTCAGAGTATCATTGCTCGTTTTGAAGCTATAATAATTCAAAGTCGCGGAATTTTGATCAGCTGGAAGCTCAAAAATTTCAAATCGCTATTGCTCCGGAACAAAGATTGAATAGTTCGATTTTTTTCTGAAGATCCGCTGTTTTCCAACTTGACTAATAGTGACAAGCTGAAGTTTGTAGCACATGGTGCTTTTGGGTTATTTCGATTTGAAAGAAAAAGTATTAGGTGTGAAAGTTGAAACTCGGTTTTTTTTTCGTCGAATTCAATTTTATTACAAAATACTTCTTTTAAGAATTATCAATTACAGGTTGGTTGAAAAGTTTCTGCGCTCGAAATGAAGGAATACTGTTTTTGTTACGAAATATATTTTTTTATCCAATATAATCTCCTAGAAGCTCAATACACTTGTTCCAATGATCTTCCAATAATTGTATCCCATCCTTATAATGGTTTTCCGGAAGCTCTGCAAAATAACCGTCTACGGCTGCTATGGCCTCTTCATTCGACGAAAAATGCTTTCCACGAAGGAATTGTTTGAGATTTCTGAAGAGATAGTAGTCGCTAGGAGCCAAATCTGGCGAATACGGTGGATGTTCAAGCAATTCGTACTTGAGTTTTTTGAATTCAGCCATCGTCAAAACACTTTTGTGAGCAGGTGCATTATCTTGATGAAAAATGATTTTTTTCTTCTTTAAACCAGGTCTTTTCTCACGAATTTTTTCATCCAGCTGATCCAAAAGGCTGCAGTAATATTCGGAGTTGATTGTTTTACCTTTCTGAAGATAATCAATGAACAAAATTCCTTTTGCATCCCAAAAAACTGATGCCATAACCTTCTTTGCTGATCGTTGTGACTTCACCTGCTTCGGAGCTGAACAACCAGCTTCAGTCCACTGTAAACGTTCTTGTTCCAATTTAGGATCATGGTGGTAGATCCAAGTCTCATCCATAGTTATAAAACGACGTAAGAAGTCGGTTTTATTCTGCTTAAAACGCTCCAAATTACGCTGAGAAATTTGTTTTCGATCCAGTTTTTGTTGAATTGTTAACGTGTGCGGCACGAACTTTCCAAACAGTTTTTTCATACGTAATTCTTCATGTAAAATATGGAGTACTCGTTCGTCTGAGATGCCTATGGCATTAGCAATTTCACGCTTAGTCAAACTTGGATCTTCACTAACCATATTATGTACATGCTCAATGATTTCTGCTGTGCTTGCAGTTTTTGGTCGTCCTTCGCGTGGATCGTCTTCAAGGCTAGTACGACCACGTTTAAATTCACCAGCCCAAAATTCAACGGTGCGTTTTGAAGGTGAGGACTCCTTATACACTTCTAACAATTGTTCATAAATTTCCTTTGCTTTTAAACCCTTCAAAACAAAGAATCTAATGACTGCACGATATTCAATTTTTTCCATATTAAGAAAAATCAATGACACGTCAACTTCAAATGGCTTGTAAACAAAGAATGAATTGACAGAATGACTTGTAACTTTGCATGTGTTCTCAGGACAGATATACTAACTTGAGGAAAAAAAGTTTTGAGCTAGCAGTGCTATCTCTTGGTGAGCGCAGGAACTTTTCAATCAACCTGTAGAATATTCACCGTTATTATCTACAGTCTTTTGCCATTTATCGGGTAGTAGATGAATGCCTTCACGATAGAAACTTGGTGGTTTTGAAACAAAATAGTTATCCAGCCATTTCCGGACATCTTCGATATCCATGAAGTGCTGCTCCTTCAAATATGACGACATTGATCTAAATAAGTGATGATCAGAAGGAGCTAAGTCTGGTGAATATGCCGCATGAGGTACAACTTCCCAGCCTAAACTGAAGATGAGTTCCTGGGTTGGTTTTGCTGCTATGTGGACGTACATTATCATGCAGCAGCATCACTTTTCGCCTTCCTTGCCTCGTAAATGGTCTTTTTTCCTCCAAAGCATCACTTATTTTGATCAGCTGGACCCGGTAACGCTCAGCCGTAATAGTTTGGCCAGGTTCGAGAAGCTCGTAGTAAATGATTCCTTTCCAATCCCACCAGACACAGAGTAAAACTGTCTTTGCATGAATATTCGGTTTTTCAACTGATGTAGATGGCTGGCCCAGATTAACCCATACTTTTCCACGTTTAGGATTGTCGTTCAAAATCCATTTTTCATCACTCTTAATGATTTTGTGCAGAAAATTCTTCTTCTTGAACTGAAAAAGCGAATTCATGCGAATAGCAACTCTTTGTCTTTTATTTTCTTCCGTCAGTTTATGAGGAACCCATTTTCCACCTTTCTGCACTTTTCCCAATGCATGCAATCGAAGTGAAATTGCTTGACGAGTAACTCCTAACTGTTCTGCAAGCTCTTCTTGAGTTTGAAATGGATTTTTATTCAGTAAAACTTCAAGTTCTTCATCCTCAAATTTTTTGATTGCACCTGGACGTGGATCGTCCTCAAGACTGAAATTTTCACTAGGAAATCTTGTGAACCACTTTTTCCCTGTTGAATGGCTCACAGAATGTTGACCCAATGTCGTATTAATCAATTCCATAGCTTGAGCAGCATTTTCATTCATTCGAAAACAGAATAAAATACAATGGCGTAAATGTTGCTTATCGAAATCCATCTCATAAAATTGATACACAGGAAATTACTACTTGAAAATGACTGATATGACAACTGCAATGTCCACGCTACATATATCCAAAATGGCGGACGAATTGCATGCGTTCAAATATTTTGTTTCATGCGACCAACTTAAAGCCGAGTTTCAACTTGCACACCTAATATTAAAATGTTTATATCTCAAAAACTAAGCTTCAAAAAAACTTTCCTCGAGCGGGAAATTATTGCAGTTTTGCTGCAGAACACATCAGTAAAATCCAGTCCACGAATCCCGGAAGTGCCGCAAAAAATTGCATCGAGTTTTGAACTAAACTTTTTGCCAAATGATACGTTATGATAGCAACAGGCACCAAATATGATTTTACGTTGAGAATACGATTAGTTTTGGAGATGTAGAGTACAGAAGTATAATGATTGTTATTCATATATGAAAAATATAAAAAATCTATACATAACATACATAGAAAGAATATCATATGCATATATTATATAAAAAGAGGCGAATTTTTATTTTCTTCTTTTCCTCATAAAAGCGAATTGGTGTAAAATGAATATTTTGCCCTATTGACAGAAAGATGGATTCGAATAAAAAATCATATTCGAATATTTTGTTCATGTTTTTAACACCTTCGCTCTTGTATCATGTACATATATACATTTACATATGTGTGTATAATATCCATTCATTCATCATGTACAGTTATAAGAGAATTCTACAAGCGCTGCATAAAAGCTAGAAACAAGATCCGTAGACGAGATTTAAACCATTTCGAGTCACAACGTCATGCATTGCGTGAAGAAAAATAGAATTGAAACATTTGATTTCTGATACAGTAATGATTTATGAAAATACGTAGGAAAATGAATAATTTATGTAGAATTTGTCTTCAATTTTCGCACAAGAGATGTTCTTTCCGGTACAATTTGGGTTAGATCAACCTATGATAATCATGAGTTAAATGGAAATACCAATCAGAATTACCCTAGTCTTACGATATCACGGGTGAAAAATCTGAAAGTTATATGACCACTGTATTCAAAAAATTTTCCACATATACAGATAATTCCATGCAGAAATAATAAATCCATCAGCGTATTACAATAAAACTGATTTTGAAAACAGTTAAAAACTCCTCCATCTTATGCACCATAATTTTACGTAACTGTGACGTGTTACGATTGGTTCGATGCCACGCGACGAATCCCAACCAACACCACATGTCACACGATTTCCCCACTTCCTTTCGTGTCATAAACATGACTGCTATGCAGCTTTTGCTGTCATTACTCTCGGTATATCGTACGCGTTGCCTTCTTTCTGAGGATTCGAATTGATCGCTATGGAAAAAACAGGATTTTCCATCTTTAAAAAAACGCTTTATCAATATATATCCTTTTTTATTCTGTATATATGTATACAGATTATTTTGACTACGTCAAAAAGGGAAACGATCTAAAAAGAGAGTATTATCATTTACGATCATGTCTTACCATAGAACGTAAATTGCTGTATAATAAAAGAATGAGAAGCGTATTCAAGATATACGATCTATCCACAAGCAACATAATCAACGATCTTGCGTATAGTGTAACGTTTTACATTCAATTAATTTTGAATTCAATGATTCTTCATTATCAATTGCGCCCGACCTGATTAGAGCGGGGGGAATTATTCGAATAACGGCATCAGCGGGAACTGAGAAATTCTGAAAATGATGATCGGACGAATCCATGTTTCGTTAGGTCATATAAAATAATAATATATCCATTCAATTTCAGAATTTTACTCTGTGGAAAAATAGTATATCATCTGTATCAAAATTTCACATCCGTACACATAAAAATTAAATAACGTAGTAGAAATATTATTGGGAAAATGTAAAACTTTGCAAAACGTGTACGTTCATTCCTATCTAAGAATATATTATAGTATACTTATTCCGCGGTGTGAGCTCGTAAGAAAAAAGATAAGAAAATTTAGATAAGATAGTTGGACAGAAGTATCATAACGCCTACTTGTAGGCAATGCCGAACACTATCGTGACGTAGTTGATAGCCTCTCTCCGCATGGTTCGCGTTATGGTTCCTCTGCTCGTTCAGAAAGCATTTTAACTGCGTTGGATGATACTTGTTCCACTCACATTTGGACATCGACCGGCTGTACGCGTTCCGTGCTAACCCGTGGGAGAGAGTTTTAGTATGCAAGTGAATCAAGCATCATCTAAAAGTTACCACGACAGTATCAACTCAACATGATAGTATTTCGAAACATGGAGCTTCGTAGTCTTGGAAACGTCAAATCCCATCTGGACTCAAACTTATTCTTATCTTACATAGCAAAAATAGCTCAAGTCCTAGTATGGTGATGTTATAGGCGTATGAAGAAACTGCAAAGTTTGGTATTCCCAATCAGTAATATTGCTGTGATATTATGCGCTAGACTGGTTATTCTGCGATATTGGATTCATTTGTGCTGGAATCCGTTATGAGAGATGGATAGAAATATTTCAATGAATTTCTTACGAGAGAATTGATAAATCATATTTCTTTTATGAAAAATCAGAGAGTTCTCGAAATATTGGTTTCATGTTTTTGAATTTTGCTCTGGAGCAGAGACGCTGAGCGCTTGTATTTTCAAAATTGTTCAAACTAATTATCGATCGGATGCATCGAAATAAACGTTTGGATTTGAACTAAACTTAGCTTCGACGTGTCTTTGATCTTTCACAGACTAGAGATTCAAACAAAAGGATCATGTTTTTCTTGGAAAATTTCTTCTTAATTTCATGCGAGAATTAAAAGAATAGAAACACTTTCCGATATTATTATATCAACAACTTTGAATTCTAAATGTCCGAGGGATTTATCTAAAAAATCTATCTGAAAAATTAAATGATTTCTGAGAGACTCTGGTTAAGTAACGAAATTTAAGGGGTTATATACAGTTAAGGGGCGCAAAAGAAGCGATTTTTCAAGAATTTTTCCTGAAAAGATAGTTAAATTGATTATTGTAAAAATTTGTACACATAATGAGATAATTTGGACCTGGATTTTTTTATTTTTCATTTGTAAAAATAATGATTTTGAGAGCTGTTATAGATGATCTTCAGGAACTCCTCTAAAAAAAAGCGCTTTGCGGGACTAACTCTTTTAAAATGAAAAAACCAAATGGATTTCGTTAAAGTAATGCATAATCTAGTGATTAATCGAAGGAATAAGCAAAATAAAATTTTTTGACATAATGGCCGCTTCTAAAAACAAAAAACCGATTTTTCGTCAAAATTTTGGCCTTAAATTGTTCATAAAAATAAAAATATTCATTGGTGAGAAGAAACCTTCGATTAATTACTGAAAAATATAGTCAACAAGCTCGTGTTGAAATTTGAGCCGTTTTCGGGAAATCTTGGTCACCGACTTTGAAAACACAGTTTGGAGAAAAACGCATTCAAAGTTTCAAAAGCACTTGACATAGAGTAACAAAATTTTACAAATATGCGTGTAACTTGGACAATAATCGCCGAATTGACTTGAAATTTTCTGTGCACTATTAGAAAAATCTGTTTGGAATTTAATGTAAAAAGTTTGGAAGCAATTAACACACACAATTGTGTATTAATTTTCAAACATTTTTGTATCCCCAAAATAATAGACAGAATTTTGAAATTCAAGCCACAACATTATAAAAATCGATGTGAAAAAATGCATGAATTTTCGACACTATATTACTCAATTTCCAAAATTCCTCCCAAATGTTTCATCATGTTATGGTGTGAAATTAATACAAAAAATTCTGAAAATCAAAATACATATATGAAAGAATTATTAGAATCGCGTGATTTGATTTCACAATTAGTGATGTTGATTTCACAACAAGTAATTTTCCCTACAAAAATTCACATCGAAAGAGTAGACCACGATTGTCCCGAAATTTCCTGATTTATTGAAAACTAGTACTTTCTAGTCATTTCTCAAAATCTACTAGTTTTCAACAGATCGGGGAATTTCAGGTTCACACACTTTCGGGATAATCGCATATATCGGGATATGAATTTTCATAAACTGTGGTGAATATCAGGAACTTTGTTTGAAATTTGAGAAATATGTGATTGATTTTCCAATATTCCAATAAATACAGAAATTCAATATCTACAATTATGAATTTTCACAAACTGTTATGGATTTCAAAACTTTTGTTTGAAGTTCATGAAATATGTGATTGATTTTTCAACATCCAAATGTGGAATACAATTCATATAGCGCCCTTGAAAATTAATATACTTTTTTCTATGAACGTATATTAAATTCACAAACATTTTTAACAGTGTGTGTATACTTGAATGTATGTAAATTACAAAAAGGAAATAAAAACAATCAATTTTTTGAAAATTTGAACTGTATATAACCCCTTAAGATAGTTCAAGAAAAGTCAAGATGAACTGGTAATGAATTGAATAGTAATTATTCCGATGTTACATGTTCAAAAAAGAACGCATCGTAACGATTACGATGTTTATCATTGCTGACTTCTTCGAAAACAAGTGATGTCTACGTTTTATGCGATTGTTTATGACAACCAGCCAATCAGTATAATGTTTACATCGCTATGTTTATCATTCAATTCTTAAGACGTAGTGATATCGAGATCTCGCTAGTATAAGACTTCTGTCAAAACAAAATACTATTGGGATTTTCTTAATGAATAATGAGTCAAATTTTTGTTATCACACCACAGACTGATAGTTTTCGAACATATTCATCTTGAATCTTTCTCCCCTAGGAGTAAGGAGATAAGAGCTGAATACATTAAAGCTTATAATAAAGATTCATTTTTTTCTTAGATTGCTTCTTCCCTATTCCATTTGGGAACTCATTCTATGCAAAAAATTAATGCAAGTACTGTCAATAAAACAACGAATGTATAAAATCGGTGTCCGTTGAGGAACAACGCTAAGATTAAACGACGGTACTTCTCAGGGTTTAATGAGACCGAAGGCTGACAGTTGACTAATAATCGTTAATTTTTACATTCTTCTCTTTCCTTTGCTTACAAGACTATCCTACACCCTGAGCTCGATTTCGCTTTTATTCAACTCAACATAGGAAAAGTAGGTTTGTAGGTCAGACCACTGTGATACGATGAAGACTCTGGCAACGAACGAAAGGACGTCATGCGCGCTGCTGCTCGATCCTAGCGCATCGTTCAGCAACGATGTGGCTCGTATCTTGTAAGGAAACGACTTTCTTCGAATGGTGCCGTAATTTTATTTGAGATTTTGAAAGAGAGAGGAAATTAACAAAATATTTCATCTCATTGAGTATCCGAACAGGATATTCACGGTATCTACTTATGCTCGACAGAGCCCCCTTGAAAATATATCTTTGGAACTGAAGTTACTTGTTACAATCGAGTCATCGAATGATATAATGTATGTAACGACCAAAACTTCTCTTGCAGAATAAAAAAGCATTATTATATTTGCCAAAAAAAAAGTTGTCGAACAATTTTTCTTTCACCTTGAGACTTTTTTACATTCTTTATTCGTGGAAAGTGCAAGAATAAAAATCTTTAAAATAATGTACCCTGTGAAAGAATGTGGGGAGTTCTCCTTCACCCTGTTGGGGCATTTCGTCCCCTCATCGTTGGGGAAGTTTTTTTTTTAAAAAAAAAAGATGATGGATTTTTCCATCACTTTGCGAATCCGTTTTGTTTTTCACACAAAATTATTTTTCATAGTGTGCGCGTGAGTGAAGATACATATAAGAAAAGGAAAATCATTTTCGTGGCCCTAGAAAGCTATATTTCACAAATTATTTGACTAATTATCCCATTCAACCCTAAAAGTGATGTTATCGCGTATGATGTTAGTTAAAACGGTCATTAAATTTACCTGCTTTCTCATTTGAGCTACCATATTGAGGCCTATGATTACATTTTTCTTCATGTTCATCATAGATGTGGATATATATTTGCTGAATCCATTGGGAATCGAAATCATATTTTTCAATTTATCAACAAAATCCTAAACATGACAAATTTCGACTATCACGCTATAAATCAACTCGATTACATTTTAATACAAATCCCCTTATCGAATCACATATCCTTGAGGGATTCAAAGATGTCACGATGGTTTGTAGTTATTGATTCATCCATTGTAATGTTATCCTACGTGGCACAATTGTGAGCTAATCAGTAGTATTAACCTTGCCAAGTTTTGTATCGATCTACTCTATTAGATAAATGTTTGATATACCCATCTAATGAAAAGATGATAACGCTACTCGTGATACGTGAAACACTGTTACCTATAACTTGAATTTTCATAAACGGTGTTTCATTGAAGTCAATAGAGGAATGATTTGAAATTCACAATCGATATTCATGAAACAATATGATAGTATATTTTTCAATGTTAAATAATATTATGCTGATACGAATATTTCTATAAAACGTACCAGAAACGCATTTAATACGTTCATGTAGGTACTTTCTTTCGTTTCAAAAATGTATCGAAAACATTCTCCATCTTCAGAATAATTATTATAAGGAGGAGGAACATACGCAACTGGGATTTTCCTCTGAAACTGCGATGAAATGAATTTATTGATAATATTGCAAAAACATTATCCTTATCAAATAAAAACAAAATCAGAATCAATAAGCTCAATGAGATAAGATACATCATGAGTTAGGCACGCGACGTTAATAAAACGCAATTATCGAATTCTCCTTAAGTGAAAATCTCGCAACTCGACAGAATTTTTGATTTTCAATTTGTTTTTTTTTTCAAAATCAAAAGCCAAAGGCATGAATCGAGTTCCCACATCAAGAGCAGTTGAGTTTGTTCTCTTTATCTTATTATAACAGATTTCCTATGAAATCATGATGCAATCCAACCGAAAAGATCTGTAATATTACTCTGTTTGCGATATTTTCATTTCAAATGATTTTCTCACAACGGCAAAACATGAATAATTCCACAAACAGAATTGAAGAATTTTTGAGCGGCGAGAATGAAAATCAAACTATAAGCGGAGGTTGAAATCGGGTGTTGACATACTTCATTTAAGACCTTCGTTTCTTTATATCTAAACACAATCAAACAACTCCAGTTCCCACAATGACAGTATATTTGAACGTTTACAAAGCATCACATACACTTTCTGTGATTCTATCCTCCTCTTTATACGCGCCAGTCGAAGGTTTTATTATCTCTGAGTACGTTTAAAAGAAGACCATGACTGTATTGGTGGTTGTAAGCTGGACAGATATGCGTAATAACAAGAGAAATTTACACAACTCGTTATGTATATTGTAAGAGAACCAACGCGAGTTTGTGTATTATAAGATAATCATGGAAGCGAATGTAAGTAAATTCAAAATAGTGTATCACAACAGAATAAAAATTTTCCTTCTTTCCAATATGAATTCGATAGTGAATTTAGATATTCAATAATGTATAACACATTAATTCACCAGAAAAAATGTGTTTCTTGTCGTATAGGCGATACAAGTGGTTATTGTAATACCAAACAATTTGTTCGGTTAGTATGTTTGTTTTACTCGCCAACCAATTTTATCTTCCCCGTGAGAATTATGGGAAATTTTCCATCCCTTCATCACGAATTTCATCCCTTGATCGTAGAGGAATTATTCTTACTGATTTCCTCACTTTGTGGTTTGATTCTTCAAAGTTGAACAAAAAGTTCCACCAAATCATGATAAAAACATCCCCATCGATGGAGGAACTTTTTCACCACCATGTTTGGGGGAAAAATTCCATAATTATTTTTTATAACGAAGTAATCCGCTGTTGCAGCGAATTTTCCTTCACAAGGGATTATAAAAACAAATTTCCTGCTTCAGTAAAATCTTTCGCTGCATTAGCAGATCTAATAACGTAATTGAAATCCCTTATATCCTTACCAAAAAAAAACATTCTTGAGAAATAAACTTCCTTGTAACGAAAACAATGAAATGTCACTTTGGAAAATTCGAAGGAGGAGAATTCCTCCCGTGTTTATTGTCGATGTGACGCATTATTCAGTCATGCATTCGCCAAGTTGACGAATACAATCTCAACGATTTTGACCCACAAATATCGGACCTTGATTCATGTGAGAAGAGCACTCTTGACCATCATTCAAATCCTACAATTCTTGCATGCACAAACCCACCGAGGATGTTGGATTTTATTGAGCATACGTGATGAAAGGTTCCTACGTAAAAAAAATAAATAAACAGAGATGGAGGACAACGCATCGTTCCAATCGACGTATCAAGTTCTTGGACAGATGGACTCGTATTTTCCTCAAGGAGAAAAATAGATCTACGATCTACATTATTACCCTTCTCTAACCTGACGTCCATTCCAATGGACATAAAATTCAGCAAATTATCAAACCCATTTCACAAATCAGAGCAGTTTGAAACCTACGATATCATCCAGATGAAGGTGTCAATTGACAATAAAAGAATCATTCGAAATTATATTTTCAGTCTGAAATATGTTTTTGAACGGAACTAATGTGATGAGAATTTCGAAATTTTTCATACTGCGATTTCCATTATTTGAATGAATTTTACTGATTCCACAGAATGCAGTTTGAAAATTCCCAAAAATATGCTCAACTTCAAAGAGGTTCCAAGTATCAAAGAGTGTTTTTCATATTTTAAAATATGTTAATACACAGCTATATTATGCAACAAAGCCATGTGTCCATTACAATGGACACTGGATGCCTGTTGACAAAATTTAGCTACAACAAAGTAACAAATGTACATTCAAAAAGTTAAAATACTACAATATCAATCCGATATTCAATAATATTCATAGAATAGTTGATGACAATTATTATATTCTGTATACGTGTTTATGATTATTCAATATTTTATGAATATCATTGATATTTGATCAATGTTATTTGAATATGTGATTGTTCATATTTAGGAATGTATTTGATAAATGTTACCAATTCTTTCTTTCAGTGAAGATGAACAAAAATTAACATCAACGAAATTCTCACGATTGGTCGACGTACAAAAATGACTAGAAATTACTAATCATGTTCCACTGAATCTTAAGATAAAAATCCGTTACAAGAGATTTGCTCAACTCTCTTCCAAAATTGAAGTATTTAGTGATATTACTGAAACTACTCCGCATGTGGCACTGATATGTTGCGTAGGTTGGAGTTGGGAAGAGAACAAAAAATATAAGCTGATACTCTGTCTTGCTCCTAAATACTCATAAACAGCCTATATTCATAATCAATAAATGTTTCTTTTGCAAAATATTCTATTTTGCTGAAACAGCGATATACAAATATTTTTGATTTTTCCTCCCATATTTTAGCCATAATTGCCCTGTGTCCATTGGAATCAACATATCAGTAACTTCTAATATATACGTTACTGAAAATTCTGCAAGAATTCAGAGTATTCCGAGATCATTATCAGAATTAAGTCAGGTCAGAAAGGGTTATAACATTCAATATACTACGTGGAATAAGTTTGCGAATATATTTGAATAAGTTGATAATTATGCGCAATGCATTCGAATTTCAAACTTTTGCGCGATTATGTAAAGAGTTAATGGTAATCGCGAAGCGAAAGTTGAAGATTTCGATTCTTAATTGTGGCTGCAGACGAAGCAGATCTACATGCAATTTTGAATAATATGTTGAATAATTCCTACATTATTTCTATTTTCTAATTTCGGAGAGAAAATATTTTTTCGCGAAGCTTTGTGAAAAAATGACTGTTCCACTTAGGCGATAGGAGAGCGGGCTGATGAGGCCGCTCCATCGATCATCGCGAAGAAAAATCGTAATTATGAGAGTCAAGAACATTGCCTTTCCCAGTTATGAATCAGCTACGTACTCACTGCATATAGAAGAATGGAATATTATTAACTTAAATGTGTAATGTGATATAAAAACGTGTCTTGTAAATGCAATTTTTGCTACACTGTGGAAAAACGAAACCTCAATTTCGCTTCCTAAGTGTAAATGTACGTTGAAAAATCTTTCCGCTGAGGAAAAATCACTGGAAAAAACAATTGCTCTCTTAACAATCAAAATATTGCTACACTGTGAAGAATGAAATGAACTTTACAAACTCTGATTGTATTATTACAGAGGTAAATTTCTGTAATAATCCTACGCTAAGCGTAGCAGAACTACATTTTCAAGACAGTAAAATTGTGTTTTGTGGTGAAAACTTGTACAATATTTGTACATAAGCCTTTACAAATTATATTTATCCCACGCTTAGCATACACTGAGAAAAATGTGTTTCGTAGAACTAGCAATAAGAGCATTGCTGACATTTTATTGTTGAATATACAATAATTCTTGTTCTTATAGCAATATATAGTTGTCTTATTAACAATAAAATTGTCAATTCAGCAATTTTATTGCTGGTTGATATGTGACAATTCAGCATTGTCATATGTCAACCTACAATAAAAATCGTAAAAATATGACCGTTAACATTGCTGAATTGACAATTCTATTGTTAACAAGACAACATGTATTGCTATAAGAACGAAAATTATTGTATTTCCAACAATAAAATGCCAACGATTCTGTGATTGCTAGTTCTACGAAACACATTTTTCTCAGTGTAGAAATTTTACATGGCAGTTGTAAAACTGTCACGTGCAACGTAGGTTATAAAGTTACCTACGCTGAAGATGAACAAATCACAGGCAGTGGTAAAATCACCAATCTTAATGCAGAGGTCCAACCACAGATAGCTATAGTACAACTCTGAACAAAATCCTTGATTCAAAGCAAATTGTGTTGAATCTTCACTGGGATTGCAGGACATCAGCGGCACATTGAAATGCCCCGAACGGAAATTGGTTACGGCTACATTGCGGTCCTCGTCCTGTTTGCCAAATTATGAATACGGTCCTAGTCAGGGTCGCCGGATCCGGCTCGTATACAAAATGTAACCCCTGAACAGATACGGTCCAAATGTGACCGACCGTTCCGGTTCCTCATCTGAAAAATGTATGGCACAAATTAGGTTACCAAATCTGGCCCATATTAGACTATTGAATTCGGCCCTTTTCCCCAGAATTCCATGTGCTACGTGCGTATCAGCTGGTTGTAGCACGCATCTAATGACTTTTCCCATGGCAATTTTGACTCAACGAACGATTGTTTGAAGATTCATCATCGAACAAATTCTAGGACGATTTTCTTCCTGGAAGTTTTTCATCAAAGGTTCTAATTACAAAGTTATGAAAAACGGAATTTTTGTTTGCGAACGTAAATATCTTGGAACATATTGTATTGTAAATATTTGTTCCCCATAACATCCGATTATTATCCATGAGAACGTATTAATTTTTTTCCAGATCTCTTTTTGAAACTCATATTTTTTGAGTTGTGGCTATTGAAACATGGATAACTATGAATGATTGAAATAGTTGAATTTTTAAAAGTTCACAACTTGAAAAAAAGATGGCCTAAGAAGCTGTTGGAGATATGAATAATGAAATGCTTTAGGGAACAAATATTTTAAATGATTAAGTTCCAAAATATTTATATTGGAGAAAAATCATTCCCTCATAACTCAAAAACTGAGCCCTGCATAAAATTGTTTTAGGAGAAAAATCTTCTTGAAATTCACCCAATAATTGATTTTGATCAGAACAGAATCTCATTTGCAAATAAAATCAAGAACATCTGATCCAAACCAGGGGGCAAAAACTTAAATGGACAATTTTTAGACTGATTCCAGCGCCCTCATGGGGAAGGGTACTTGAACTAATTTTCCATCAACGCACTAATGCTGTTTCAAAAACTTTGATGATTTGTTGAACATTTGTATTAGTGTATCCATGTGATATTAGTTCCAGTACCCTTCCCCTTGGTGGCGCCGAAGTTTTTTCTAAACATTCTCCTATTGCACGGAAAAAATAATTTAGCTACAGCAGCTAAGTAGCTAGCACGGACACGGACAGCCATTGAATTGGCTCCTGCAGCTAAATTTTAGCTGTTACAGCAAAATAATTTGCATTTGTAATTAATTTATTTGCGGTAACAGCTAGAATTTAGCTGCAGGAGCTAATTTAATGGCTGTCCGTGTCCGTGCTAGCTACTTAGCTGCTGCAGCTAAATTATTTTTTCCGTGTGAGTTTATGCCCCCTAGTCCAAACAGAGATAGTTGAAATACGACATGGCGATAATGCCAAACGTGGAATTTAATATGCCTGAAATCAGAATACCGATGTCAGGTCCGAGTTGTTAGAATCGTAATAGGGTCCACACTAGAAAATCTCATCAGGCCCGGATTTGATGAAAAACGGTATGTCGCATCGCGAGAGTCTTACGGCAGTACACATTTGAGCCTAACGTGAAAATTCCTTGATAAGTTATTTCATATATGTGCCTCATTAGGATCCTATGTGGATTCGATGATAATGTATACCGTGATAGAGCCTGATTTGGACCGCATCGGTATTACGGTTAGCCGTAACAGATTTCTGCTCGGGGCCATTAATCATTGTTCACTGGAAAAAAGAATGAAGTAAATTGGTGACAATTACAGATTACTCATATCAACAAGAAAATCTTACCATTCAAATCGTTTGATGACTGGATTTGAAACGCAAGCAAACATCAGTCACCCGCACAATAGAAAAAGTTGGATCTCGGTCAATTTTAGATTAAAATGCAAACAGATGAAGAGTTTATTTTTACAGTACTGTACACAGTCGGTGACACAGAATAGATATAGTTCTTATTTCAGTATACTCAGATAGAATTTAAGAATCTAATATACAAGTAAAGAACCCCTACTGACCGTTTTTCCGCACAATCTAGTGAAAGATAGTCATTTCTAAAAATCATACCCAAAATATCAGTACAATAGACGAATAGCTCCGGTCTCCCCTATTGAAAATGAGACACATACTCTCAAACGATTGAACGACAAGTGGGTGACATTTTGAGCCCATCTTAGGAAATCTCGGTGAACCGTAAAGCAACCAGAAAATTGCAGTTCCCCTTTGGTTATAGACTGGTTGCTTCAACGAAGATTCGCTGTGCGGTCTTCCACGGCTTGCAAAATTGAAGAAGCTTTAAGTTTTCAAAGTGGAGCCGCGTCTTGTATCGTTTGGTTGCCGACGTTTCGCCATCATTGCAGCTTGAAGAAGCCAGCTGCAATGATGGCGAAACGTCGGCAACCAACCGATCCAAGACGCGGCTCCACTCCGGAAGCTCAAAAATTCATTTAATTCCCTTTGGTTAAATTTTGGTGAAAAATGTTGGTTTTGGTAACATGAACATTTGTGACATTGTTTCGAACAGAAATTGATTACCATTAAACCCTAAGTATGAAAAAAACATACGTTTACTTTCAAACGCAGTTTTCCGAAAGTTTGAATTTCGACAAATTTTTAGACAAAAATCGATATATCTTGAGAACCAATTGAAATAGAGAGTTTATATTTTCACCACATATTCAGTAAATCTTTCACTAAATATTGAGCTAGAATTAGATTTTTAGGTGAATATGTTCCTTAGAAACATAATTTTATATACATGCATGTTTTTTTCAAAAAAAAGCCTGAGGTTTACTTTGTGATTTTTTGAAAACCACTAATGCTACCATGATAAATCTACCCAAATATCTAGATGGGATTATCATCTTCAAAATGAGACCATGAGCAGTGCAATATGTTGGATAGTTTCTTAGATGTATCACTCTGAAATATGGTCTGAAAAGCGTGAAAAAGAACAGTTTTTATTCGCTGTAGCCTGTATATGACAACTGTTTGGCCATTTCATATTCTTGTATTTTCTGTTAGCCTACTACACACTGAGAGAAAAATAGTTGGGCCATTTTTATTGTGTATTTCAAAAAAAGTATTTTTTCAGTGGCGAATCCCCTTAAGCAGTTTGTCCGAATGATTAGTTTTTCGACTGAGAATCATTTATTATAACGTACTTCATTAAAATTGAAATGATGCAAAGTACAATTAGATGTCATGAAAGCTTATGCATTCATATTTACCTAATAACTCTCCACATAACGTATACCTTCGTTGATGTAAGTGGAATCAAACACGGTTAATGAATAATTTATTGAAATACCTCATAACGGTCTCCGAGAGACTCTAACATGACTTTGGATTCGTAACATTCATACACGTCGAGAGTTAAGGGTTAATTTTGTCGTTCTTGTAATGCAATTAGTTGTTTCAATAAATTAAAATGAATGTATGATATCAAAATTGAGTAAACATTGCTTGAATTCAATAAAAAATGAAGTACGTGTGTCGTAGTATTACTCGAAGGTCGTCATTATTTTCGACATGCCATAGTTGAAAAGTTTGCACATGGACAGGTGTTAATCAATTCCCTTCAAGTTGTGCAGCATCTCTTCTATGTGCTCCGAACAGCAGACATCGTTGTCAAGCATGCGTCACAATTCATTTCCCAACCGGTGAACTGCCCGACATTCTTATCCTACCTGCACGCCATATACTTACACCACTTCGTCTTCCTTTTTCTACTCATTCTCTGTTCTCCACATCTCTTTCTTTCTCTTCTCATAAATACTTGCTGGTATGTACAGTTAGGCTTCTCCTCTTTTTAGATTTTGTTCTTTTCTCAAAGAGCTCTGCTTAAATCACTAACAGATTAATCTCCACGAATAACGAAACTTTTTGATTCAATTCGAGCAGATTTTTTTGGAATTATCCATGCGACAGAATCATTCAACGTTTGTGAACTTCTTCGATTGAATATTATATGTATTAATTTTTATCTTATTTTTTTCCAATTTCAAAATTTTCAACGTTGCATATAATTTATATATAATTCAATATAGTTTATATATAATCGTACTGTGAGAGAATTTTTTGATTTAATGCGAAAATCTATATGAAATTTCGTAAATGGTTTCTAAATTGAGGAACGCTCTTGATTTTAAGACATAATGGTAAAATTTTCAGAATGCGTTGATAAAATTCAGAAATTTATCATAATATTGAATGAATCTATTATTAGAATTAAGGCCAGCTTACTCCAAAAAACGTAATTTTCTTCAATACATTTTATTTATAGTACAAAACATGTTGAGTAATCAATTTTTTTACATATGAAAATACATATATGAAATTACTTGAAAACATGTGTTTTTTTTGGCGGTCCTGAAAATGGCTGCTGAAACTCATCTGATTCGTAGATGGATGACACTCTCATTTCAAAACTATTGCACTTATCGATATGAACCAAACGGCATTTTACTCTTTAGATGTCTGGCTATGGCCTCAAGCAGAATGAAACGTTTTCAATGAAAAAAAACAAAATGGCGGACTTTTGAATTTTTTTTTACCCTTTTTTTCACTTTTAATTGTTTATAACTTTTTTAAATAATAATAAATATTTCTGGTTCTGCTTGAGGCCATAGCCAGACATCTAAAGAGTAAAATGCCGTTTGGTTCATATCGATAAGTGCAATAGTTTTGAAATGAGAGTGTCATCCATCTACGAATCAGATGAGTTTCAGCAGCCATTTTCAGGACCGCCAAAAAAAACAAATGTTTTCAAGTAATTTCATATATGTACTTTCATATGTAAAAACATTGATTACTCAACATGTTTTGTACTATAAATAAAATGTATTGAAGAAAATTACGTTTTCTGGAGTAAGCTGGCCTTAAGAAAACAATCTCTATTGAAAATAATATCAAGTCATAAAATTTAAGATTCATGGTTAGGTAAATAGTTTCGTAACATGTTATTTAATTTCAGTTGAATTATTTCAAGAGGGTGTATTTAGAAGAAAACATGATATCTATCGGCTTAGGTTATTTCGGAAATATATTACATCATATTTTTAATTCCAAGTAAACCCTTTCAATGAGCAAAACTCTCATTCATCCCTGAACCATTGAAATCTGTGAGTGGTTACAGTAAATGATCGGAATAGGGTACAAAACGAAAAGAGAGTGGTGCTCAACCAAAAAGGAAAAGGAATTCCCCTGTCTCAAAACTCCTCCGAGCAGAGCAAAGTGTTTAATCTGCTTCGCTTTGGTGCAAGAAGTTTTAAGATAGGAGAATTTCTTTTCCCATTTGGTTGAGCGCCGCTTTTCGTTTTGTAAACACCCCCAGCCCTCTTTCGTTTTCATGGATCAAATAAGAGTTTCGAAATTATAACAATCACAACAAACAATACCCAGTTGAATTTGAAAATTTCAACAGACTTGGCCGATTATTATGTTTTCCTTTCCGCAATGCAAAATCGATTTGAATCACCTTGAGCACACATTGGATAAATTTCAATATTATTTACCTCACGGGTAGTTGAAAATCAAACTGATTAGTATCAAACGAGTATCGAACTTTTGATTTATACTTATGAATTCAATGAATATAAATGAAGTCTGTCTGTAGTGTAGTTTTCAACTTTGCGAATATCAAACTCCGATTTAAATCCAATTTTAATTAATGTAAATGAATCATGTTACTTGGAGGAGAAACTATTGAGATGAAGTTTTTAATTAGCAATTCAGAAAGCTCGGATCCATCTGGACAAGGGATGTCAATATTTCATAGAAAGGAGGATTTTAGTGATATATTTTTAGACGAGATAAAGACGAAGTAAAAGATAGGCTATTTCAAACACTTCTTGTATCTAGAGAGTACTCTTTGAATTCAATTTTCATTCCGTTTGTGTAATAGTCTCGCGACAGGTGAAACGTATAAAAACATTGACATGAATCGATCCGCTACCAAATTTACTGAGTGGAATAATGGAGAAACTCTGTTTTAAATATCAGTTTTTCAGTGGTATAAGAACATTTAGGGTATTCCACGAATATACATATACTGACAAATATCGGAAAATAGGGGACTGAAGAAAAGATATAACAAAACCAACCTGACCTAATTTAATCTCATAAAACAATCCTTTCTATTCGATTGATCGAACTGTATTAACTGTATTTTATTATGAGAAGCACACAAATCGAGACAATTTCACCCCTTCTTTTTAGTCCCACGATTGACAGTTGAAAACTTTAATCGATTTTTCGAAATTCTAGACTTCCACGACAATTCAACTCATCAATATGTATCACTTGAAAATTTTTCGACGATTATGAGACGTATTCGATCCATTATGTTACTCTTATTGATCAATTTTTGCATTGTCATTGATACGTCACGTCACATTCCCATGTAACGCATTTCATTTTCAGCTTCCCAACGAAAGTAATTCAGTACATCAGTTTGGCGCTTGAATGACTTTCACAAACCACACGGAGAAAAATGCAGGTCGAAAATATAGTAATCTTTAATAAAAATTTGAGAATATTTCTTAAAATCTGAGAGTTTTTCTTAAATGCATAATAAACATAAAACCGTCCACTTTTTTGTGAAATTGTATTCGAGAAAAAGATGAAAAATTAACAATACTTCATAAAAAATAAAGAAACGTATGAAATTTCATAAAGTGAATAGTAGGATATTGAAATTTTGTTATTGTCTTTGTAAAATTTCACGCGCGACTTTTGGAAACTTCATATATTTCTCTATTTTCTATTAAGTATCGATAAAATTTTTCATTGTTTTTCGAATACAATTCCACAAAAATGTGAACCGTTGTATCTTGATTACGCATTTAAGAAATACTCTTAGATTTTAAGAAATACCCTCCAATTTTCATTAAGGGGGGAAATACATGTGAATGTACCTTTTTTTCAAGAATTTATTACAAAACATTGGTTGAAGATACATTAATGAAATAAAGCACGTCTTGAATTATACGTTTGAAATTATCTTTCAAATTTTTTGAAGACAAAAATATTTCAAAATGGCGGAGCTACGAGTTGCTACCTCGTTTTTGCGCCGTGCAGCCTACAGGTCTCAATTTTTTTCTAAAATCAAAAAATCAAAATTCTATCGTTAGAATATGTAGAAACACACATCTTGATGGAGAGAAGAACAAAAAACCAAATTTATTCACTTTGATTTTTTCAATTGGTAATTAGGAACAAAAGTGGTTTTTTTTCAAAATCCCCCTGAATTTTCAATTTTTTATTTTCATTCGTTTTGGCTCCGTCAAGATGTGCATTTTTATATATTCTAACGATAGAATCTTGGTTTTCTGATTTTAGAAAAAAATTGGGACGTGTAGGCTGCACGGCGTGAAAACCAGCTACCAACTTTTAGCAGCCGTAGCTCTGCCATTTTGAAATATTTTTGTCTCAAAAAAATTGTCAAAATACTTTGAAACGTATATTTCAAGATATGCGTTATTTCATTAATGGGTCTTCAGTCGATTTTTTGTAATAAATCCTCAAAAAACGGTATGTTTACATGTATTTTCCCCTTTAAAGATTAGTATATTGTCGACCTGCATTTTTGTCCGTGCGGAGTAGGGTGGTTCTTATTTTATGTATAAATAGTGTTTTCTGATTTTTTTGTTGTCAACAAACAAGTTTTCTGTACGGCCCACCCTCTAATTTTGTTCTACATCATGAAGGAGTGCTACAATATTTTTTACATAATTTTCAAAAGAGATTTGGGGGTTTTGAAAACGCCGTGAGGGCCCCCCAAATCTCTTTTGAAAATTATGTAAAAAATATTGTAGCACTCCTTCATGATGTAAAACAAAATTAGAGGGTGGGCCGTACAGAAAACTTGTTTGTTGACAACAAAAAAATCAAAAAACACTATTTATACATAAAATAAGAACCACCCTAGTGCGGAGCTATGACACTTTTAAAGTTGCTGATTTCAGATTGGCTAAAAGCTAAAACATTTCAAATCGCTATAACTTCGAATTGAAAAATGACAGTGTTTCAACTTAGCGAATGGTTTGAAGTTCGAGTATGTAGCGTACAACGCTTTCAAACGATTTGGATTCGAAAAAAATCCGAAAATGCTCATACCTGGAGAACAAAGCCTCAACAACATTTTTTTCATATGGGAAATTGTTGTATTTTGGCTACAGAATATGCCCTTGAAATATAATCTACCCGACTCGAGTCACCTTGTATGCATGTTATGTATAATTATATAAAAATGATATATAATTTTGAAATTTTTGCTCGGTTTACTACACCGGTTTACATTGTCTATCGATTTAGGTAATTTGCCAAATGATTAAACAACAGTGGGTCTTAAAAATTGCCAGGGCCGTGACGATATTGAACCAACACTCGTAAACACAACAATGAGGTGTGTTTTTTGGATGTTTGCGGAACTTCAATTTTAGAAAACCCCCCCTTCTGATTCAAATGTGCATTTAACGTTATACAATCGCATGTTGTGCTGTCTGGTTGTGTTGTACTGTATTTTCGACCTGCATTTTTCTCCGTGCAATTGTTTTGTCTTTGCTATGAGGATGTGGCGTGAAATCTCCATTTTTCTTAAAATGTTCATAGTAAATTATTAATATTTTTCTCAGGTATCGGAGATGCTTCATTTCAAAATTGAATGCAGGTGTTTACGAAAAACAAGAGACAAATAGTCAAAATTCCACTGTAAACAATGTGGGGAGTTTTCCTTCACATCGTTGGTGGATTTCGTCTGCTTATCGCGGGGGAGTGGTTTTTCCATAAAAAATGAGGGATTTTTCCACCACTTTCAGGAATTATTTTGTGTTTTGGTTGTTGAATACTCTACAAATGAAGGAAAAGTCTACCAAATTATTGTGAAAAATTTCCCATCTATGAAGGAACTTTGCTGTCACCATTTTTTGGGGGACAATTCCACAATTATTTTTCACAGTGTTGTACAAACAAAATTTTCCCACCCAAATTTATCTCGTAAATTCAGTGGTAGGTTTTATCCATGATTTTTTCATTGAAGATAGGGGATTTCAACACGCCTGTGCCAGTCCTGTTTGGCGAACCCGAAATGAAAATTCTTACTTGGGCCATCCACGAAGGAACTTCATTGCGAACATTTTTTGGAGGAAAAGTCTATAATCATTTTTCACAGTGTAAAACTGGCCGTGGAATATTGAAATCACAGACTGTAAAAAATGAGTAGAATTTTCCTGTGAGTAGCGATCGAAAAGTTTCGATTGTTCGATGGGGAATCAATTTTTGGTTCATGCGTACAAGATTCGTTATGAATGTAAGTGAAAATTTTGGGAAATTTTTACCATCACTCCAGAGAAAATTCCCGGATAAGTGGAAAAATCTCTTAACGCATGCATATCTCAATCACTTATATTATTACAATAAATCAGTAACTATCAGTATTACTGGAATATTTGGGATCATAAAAATAATTAGTAATCTACGGTCATCACAAAATTCACGTGTTCAGACATGTTCGACTTACAGTATTGACATTCGGATGAAAAATGAGTCAGGGGATTAAAGTGAGGAAACAAAGTGAAAACAAGTACGAGAAAGACGTAAAAGACTGTGCTTATCTTGACTCGGTTGGAATCGTGTCTACTAGCGTCGAGTATAAATCAGATGGTCAAGCAGTGAGTCTTTAAAAAGAGGATAGATGTTTTGAAAATATCCGAAGAGGGCAGGATGCGAACCGTTATGACTCAGTCGAGCAACGACTGAGTTCGCTTTGAAATGTTGCATTCTACTGATGGAATGAATCAGTCGATTCAACCGAAAGGGTGATTAATCGAAATACAATTTGATTGTTTTCGATCTCGTGATCTTTCGTTGATTCGAAAAATACAAATACAAAATTAAAGTTGTTTACAACAATCGGTCAACTTCTTCAAATACAATTTTTTGTTTGTCAACAAACAAATGATATTTGCATACTCTGATTCATAATGTGACTATAGGTAAAAGAACTTTTACAGTGACAGAAACTGTTGTGATCGATTATAACTGATGAATAAGATTCAAATTGTAAATAAAATTTAAAAAAAAACGTTATGTGTAATTTTTAGATTCTACGATTCTTGACTCGAATGACACAAAAAATACTGATCTTGAGATCAAGAATGGGATGAAAATCAACTTTTTGTTTCATGTGATACTTAATTGAACTGTTTATGAGAGTTTAAAAATAATTCATTACCGATTGAGGTACCGAAGTTGAACTCATCAGACGAGTGTAGAAGTCTCATAATTTGAAAAACGAATAGAAGAATTGTTTTCTTCTGAAAAAACGTTTCTCACTTTTTATATATATTCCATCGAAAGGAGGAATATTTATTTATTTGATGAAATCTATTTCAAAGAAACTTGCTGAGTCTGTGAAGAAGATGAATCATCAATGAGGGAGTTAACCTCGAATGAATTCTTTAAATATATCAAAATGTGTACATTCAAATAACAATTCTATGGAAATCCCAAGTACGATAGAATTCTCACGAACAACTGAAACGAAGAAACATACTTACTCGACATTAAGATACCGTACAAGAAAGAATTTCACAACAAAGTAGTAACATTCGAAAAAACATGAGATTTATTTTTAAAATAGATATGAAGACCATGATGAATGTAGACTCACTTGATCGCAAATCATCATTTAAAGGAAGGACTGATTTAAAAACACAAGGTTGATTCCTCCATCTGAAATATTTTAAACATATGTATCGTAGTTGAAATGATTTATGAGAGATTTTGCATACACAGAGATCGATATTTCTTCCCGCGCGTTTCTTCAACGCAGAACGTATACATTTTATAATGGGAATAATTCTTCCCCACTCCGTTCAGCATAATTTGTCTGTAACAAAAATTTTCCCGGCCCACAGTAGCTTTTGAAGTTCCATTACTCTACAAATATTAAACAGCAAAACCCACTTATCTGAAAAACATTGCTTTCATTTCACATTTCTGCTGACACGTGTACATATCTCTACTTTCAAAGATAAACGCGTTCTCCTCTTTTTTTCTCTTCGTCAAAATCGTGTTTTCCGCATTTCCCCACAAACAAAATAAGAGCAAATGATCAATAGATTCTCATCATTATTCCTTCCTTTGCAATAATTCATTCATATCTCTCAATACATTTCTTACAATTTATGCGGAAGAAGAAGAAATAATGAATTCCGAGTCGTCAGCGCTCGTACGAATAAAAGGTATAAACGACAAATCCTTTATCGTGAATGATATTTATTGAGCATCTCTATACGTGAGAGAAGTTATGCAAGTAAGTAGTCCATTGTGACGTATGCTTGACAACATTGACAGTCTGGCATTGGACGCGCTGACGTTCCTCTGTATACATCTGATCGTGTACATCGAATATTCTTTGGACTGCGCCATTTTAGAACCTGTGATTTTAAGAAAGAGCAGTCGGAGTTCGATGATGCTTGGAAGAAAAACGTAAAGAGCGTTTATATACACATGCTACTATACGCTTGATCTTTTACGTCATCATTTTCCAGGAGCGGCCCAGACGACAAAATTCCATATACCACACTCTACGTGCAGGATTTTTTCAAGGAGAACCACAAAAGACGGGTTTCTTTTTTTCACTTTTTCTCAATTCAAAGTCATGAGACTAGACGGAATACACTTGACCGTGCACCGATTCTCCTCAATTGCTTTCATCGGAATTTCAATCTAAATAGAAGTGATGAATTTATAATCGATCATCGGGTCATGATGTACAAAGTTGTTAGCTACACGATAAGGAAAAAAAAAACACAAGAAAGATTCTTTCGTAAATCCAAAATGTCAGATAAAAACGATCAAACGATTGGATATTCGGATTCGACTGCGACGAGAAAATATTATTTGATAACATATTCATTGAAGTTTGACGTACGAACTTGAATCGAGTTCGCAATTTTGTCGTCTACGGTACAAAGAAAGGGGTCAACTGTTGCAACAGTCTGAATATAATTCGAAAGTTCAAAAATTTATTCAGACGGTACGCGGTCGGATTGCCATTCTCGGGTAACAAAATTCCGCGCTAAATAAAATCAGGGAAATAGTTGGGATATGCAGTTCAATAAGTTTATTCGTGTTGATTCATCATGAGAATATACTCGGATAAAAACGTCAGGGGGAATCAAAGATAATCCACTGTCGCTCCTCACGAATTTCTCAAAATATTTTGATAGAACCAAAGTCTCGTTACTGAAGAAATGTTCGGTTGATAATTATTCAGTCTCGCTTATTATTCGTTAAGTTCATCATACGTTTAATCGTTCTATCTTCTTTTTCTCAAATACTATCCTTAGTTAAATAGACGAGTCGTTGATAACCGTTGCACAAAGTACAATGACACATCGACATAGTTCAATATCGCTCTCTTTATAATTGTACAATCGAACGGACTGATTCTATTGGGATGCTCATCCCTGGTAGACAAACCGAATAGGAATCCGATTCAAACCCGGATGGGGCTTTCCGAGACCTCATTGCTTCGTTTGGTTTTCATTTGGAATTTTCAAAAAACATCCAGTCCGAAAACCCGGATAGAATCCAGATGAAGAATCGCCGCAAAATCCGTATCGAAACCCGGAAAGTATCATCCGTGTTTTATCCAGATCATTATCCGGTTTTTTCACCAGGGATTATAAAAAAAAAACACATTGTATTCTTTTATGAAAAATTTGGTAGAAAAAGAATAATATGAATTCACATGTAACGAAAAACTTCAGTTATATTTTTCTGAATGTCACAATTATATAAATTCATCATAGTATGTTTATATTTGCCCTCCCCGTCTCTTTACATTCCGTCAAAATAATGATCCTTTTTATCATGATTTTGTTCTTCTTCGTACAGTCATTGAAAGGAAATTTCAATTTCATACATGAGCGTATTTATAAATCTACGTCAATTTTTTCTGATTCTTTTCAATATTACCTATACATTACCTTACCCACACTCAGAAAAGAGACCAAAGTGCGCAGTAAGATTACCCGCCTTATTCAGCTGTAATTGTTTATAACAGAGAATGGCGTCACTCAAGGCCTTTCAATCGGTCTCTTTCTTTCTCAACCGAACTGTTAGTGACGTTTTCAACATTCGTCGATGACTTTTATCAGCATATGTTGCCAGAGCGGTAACGCGACAGACATGATTAATTTTCTGGTCTGTTAATCCAGTCTTTACAAAATCTTGTAAATTTTATAAAAATGTGTATAAAAACGGGAAAATAGCTTGATTCGTTCTTTTTACAACAAAAAAAATATATGCTGTGTATACATATAAATGTATTTTATATGGAAGCAAAGGTGTTAGAAAATTTGTTGTTACAGTACGAGAACCTTGATATTACTGTCAATAAATTTATGTCATATATTATCTTAGCTCTCAAACGATCCTTTCAAACTGTCCACGGTTATATGAAATTTACATATAATCATGACTCAATTCATTCTCTATCCAATGATTTTAATCAAATATATCATTCAATAGTTACGTATAATCGACTGTATTCGTATGTGACGATCAATGAACGATAAAAGTTGAAAGATTCCTTCAACAGATGTTAAATATGTTATTTCAAATTCGATACAAAATTCTATAGAAAATGTTAAAATTGTGATCGAAGGCCAATAACACAGACGTGAATTCAAATAAAGAATAATTACTGGGCAAAAGGAGATATTTGAAATTGAATGTACTATATTTGGAATGTGTTTTTCAATCTTAATTGTATCATCCATTGTAAGCCTCCCGCAGCATGATTCATTATTTTTCATCAAATTTCATTATAAAGTTCATTGTTGAAATACAAAATTGTGAATTTATGCAGACCACTCTGATCATTAAATTATTCACGATACTCTCAGGGTTTTTGTAAAATACTTTCGCGATACCATGTTGCCTTTATTTAGATCAATCCACTATATGGTACATTTCAACCAACTGTGATACAGTTAGTACTATGAGGGAAAGGTTAATGGTTTCTAATGGAGTAGTTGATTTCGTTGAATGATAAAGCAAGATGTATACACCGTCGGTACACCATTAATTTGAAATCGCGATTTTTATTTATTGCGTTTCAATTCTTATCAATATATTCCGAGGCGTCCAATTAAAAACTTCTCTTCCTCATATGTATTCATGTTTTCATACATTTTTTCAAGAATTGGAATTGGAATGGCTCGCATTGAAGATATCATCAGCATAATTTCGCCGCGGTATTCTCGAACACTATGCTACAATTTCTTAAAATCGATGCAAGTGTTACTCCAAATATATTTCAACGATATGTATGTCATTTCGGAAATTATTATAGTTCAACATTGAACATAACATGCCGATAGTTGAAATTCCCCATTCGTGTACTCGTCACGTTCAGAACTAGAAAGTAAAAATTATCTGAACGAAATAACAATGAAAATGAGAGGAAAGAAAAGAAACGAATGCTGTCAGGGACTGAAATTCAAAGCTTGCGTTGTTCTTTCTCAACACCTTGTATGAATTCATATATACGTGTATTGACGTTCAAGGACGAATTATGTTGGTTCCAACATTCCACTTGTGCAAATTTTTATTTGCACATTATTCCTTTTTTTTTATTAAATTCTCTTGCTTTTCTCGTCCATTGTTTCCCCCGACTCTGAAAGTGATATGAAGATAAAACGTTACTAAGAATGATTGGATATCATGTCGTTATTTTAACGTAGATTTCAACGGTTCTTGCAATCAACGAGAGAGGTTTTTACTATATCACACGTTTCAAAAAACATAAATTTTGTACTTTCATTTCTACTTTTCATAGATTCCTTTCAACTGTGCCTTCAATCGATTTTCCAAAAACATATGTTCGAATATTACCACACAAGGTGATAATAGATAAGAAATGACCAACATTGTATTTTTGCTATTTTACTAATTTTTGTTTTTTTTATTGTAATTAATGGCACCTGTCAGATCGTAATAGATATACACGAAGTGCAAAAAGTGGGGAAGAAAAGGTGGGTTAGTGAACTTAGCGTGAAAGTAGCGAGGAAAGGAGATGTAGATCGACTCTACTCAAACGAACGACTACTCTATAACGAAAGTTCCGGCACGGGCTCGCGCGTGCGCAAGCAATCTTTCAATAACCAATTCTCAACGCGTGTTTTCTTGAATATGATAATTTGCTGATATCATTATGAAATATATCGAGACGTTTGATGGTTTGATTATATTTCAGTTGATACAATGAAACATGAATGTATAAATATTTATCGAACAATATCGCACTTGTAAATAAAATCATTATTCTTCGTCACTTGTTCTTGCGTTCCACGAACTTATATAACCGATGAAACTTCAAGCTGCTTAGAGTAATGTTTATATAATTACAAAACAACAGAATTATGCTCGAACCAAGGGAAAAAAAGTACAAAAATTTACCTAAAATGGTAAAAAATCTTGACACGGAATTGAAATTATAAGAAAAAAGACGTGGCAAAGTGACTTTATTCTTTCGTCACGCATCTGTTAACTTTTGCTTGACTTGCACGACCAAGTTCTCTCCTCTCCTGTTGTCTGTTCGGCACGTGAACGAACAAACTGGTTATATATCTCATCTTAGCATCTGCCACTATATACATATACCAACAAGGACCAAGAACAACACAGATTTAAGATACAAGAATGCACCCTCTAATGGCTTCTCGGAGCAATGTAGTGAGCAGTAGGGTGCATGGATTTTGTGCACACGCGTGGGTCTCTTTCTTTCTATGATACCAGTTGAATCTGTATGTTTATGCATATTCATTTATTCATTAATATTTAGATCCTTCGAATTCCCCGGATCGCAGAATTTTGTCATAGCTCCACCTGAATATTCAATTTATTGTAGCAAAAGATGAACTTTTCTGCCAGAAATTTTACTCCCACCGACTGAACTTGATCGACTCGAGGAAAAAGATTCAACTAATTTTCATCGAATTGATGGAACAATCAAGATAATAGTCGTTGCTTTGAATGTCTATGTTCTACGTAATCCCATGTATTTTTTATGATAGGTAGGGTTATGAGATCATCATGATATACCAAAATGCAAACTGCAGCAAAGTTTCATGGAAAATGTAAGATCACTGTTTTTTCCTTCGATATGATGAACGTATAAACACTGTTTTTCATACGATGTATACGTGCATGTGTATAATCATGTTACACCTACTCCACCAACGTGCAGGTAATACACGATAATGTAGTAACGATAAATATTTAATACAGGCATGTATATATTCTCTGGTAATCTTTAAGTTTACCAAGTACCTGTGTATTCTCCGTGAATGTGTTACATTACATACAAGTGAAGTACACGTCTATATACTTGGGTACTTATATTCCAAACTGTATAAGAGGATTTAGAAATCAATTGCGTCTAAGTAGTTTAATCCCTCATTCGAATGATTATTATCTTCCGTCCGTCACTGACTATATACGCATTGTTGAAAAAATCTATGAGATCCAATGTTCTCTAGCTTGGGAAATTCGATGAAACAGTGTTTATCCGACACAATATTATAGATAAGTGCATGCAAAAGGATTTTTTGTTACTATACCACCTACAACCCTTGTGGAAATTTTTCCGGGCGTTTTGTATTGAGTATAGGCCCCGTATGGGCTTATATTGGGTATCCAAACTTAGGATGTCCTAACCAGCGGTACCATTCCGGGAATTCTGTTGTTCTGTGATTTGTCATTCTTTTTAATAAATAAACGGAACTGGCTAATTCCGATAGATTCCGGGATTTCCTGGCAACACTGGTCCTAACCTTAGCCACTAAGGGGCCTAGTCGGGTTCCTAATATTCAGCCTGATTTCTCTAAGTCAAGGACACCCATATAAAGTCCATATGGGGCCACACTGCATTACCAATTTTTTCCCCGGTTTTGAAAATCTAGGCACAACAACTATAGCCTTATCAATAAGCCCTTGCAAGGCTTCCCGTATTCTCTCGAAGATCTTAATTTAAGCATACCTGTATACAACCCATGCAGGGCCGAGCTATATTTCCCGTTTTGAAAATCTGAATGCACCCAACTACGCCTGCATAGGGCCTTGCGCTTATATTAATTCCTTTTTTGAATATAAACCTCCTTTAAAAAGCAAATTTTCTGAAATCGTATTGGTAATTTCGACTTTTTGCGGTGTATGCCCCCAAAAAAATATATATATTATTTATTAACTTCAGTAATTAAATACAACGAAGTGGACTTGGTTTACAACGATACCTTGACTCATTCATCCATCCACACTCTAATTCTATTTCTACATTTATTAGCACGCTGTTTACAAACCATCTACCTATCATTATATCCTATACATTCATATCTTATAAATTTACGTCTCTGCCTTACATTCATCTCTTCCTATTTCTTCTATCTCATTCTATAACTATTAAGTATTCTTTATTTACATCAGTCTTTTAAATTCAGTCTTATGATTTTCTCTTAACCGATGCTTAAAACTCCTACATTTTTTCTACTTTGTCTTTCTTACTCCAAAATTCTCCTAATACTTTCGCTTTCTTCTCATCTACACGGAGAGAAGTATATAGTAACGATTACCAGAAAGAATAGGAATTCGGTGACAGATATTCCCAAATTGTAATAAGTACCGTTCGAAATCGGGCTGAGTACAATAAACTGTTTACGTTACCATGGAAACGATAGGTTAGCATAAGAACGATCACCAAATCGCGAGTCATCACTCACTTCCTATTCTAAAGCCGCGATGAGAACTAAAACGAATAGTAATCAATCCCATGCACTTTTCTCCGTGTAGTTCATCACTGAAAACCTTATCTATTATTTCTTGTTTATTCCGACCCATTATCCTGAAAATATCTTCTTCACATTCTATATAATGTTCCACATTTCCTTTAATTTACAAAATTCGCATTCCCTATCCTCCCCCTCTAACCAATATTTATGTCCCCAAAAACAGGGCCGTCTTTTATTGCTTCAAGGCCCTGGGCCGACTCAGAGTGGAGGCCCATGTAAGGAGACGTAAAATCTTGAAATTTTTCAAAAACCACTCTAACGTTAATCATTATGATTTTTCTTTAAAATGAGTATTGACTGAATTTCCACTTGTTCGTATATCTAGAATTAGTTTTATTTTAAAAATAACTTGATTTCGTTTGTTCAAGTAACCTTTTTAAGAAAATATGTAAAAATCTTATCGATTCTCTACGAAGAGGCCCCCCCTTTTGCAGGAGGCCCTGGGCTCGGGCCCGGTGTGCCCTGCCTTAAAGACGGCCCTGCCCAAAAAAACATTTAATCCATGATTACTGTGTTCACACCCTACAAACAATGATCAACGGCGTTTCAATGGGCCGCTGATGGCCCTGCAATGCCAGTAAAGAGCCGTCATTGGCCCTTTGGAACACCAGCAGTCGTGTTCGTTGGACACTATTGGTGAACAATGTCAAAAAATCAGAAAAAACATCACTGTATGGTTAATTCCAAGACTGAATGAGGCTGTTCTGTTTTTCGATACAGTCCAATAATGTATGAACAAAGTAATGTTGCGTGGAGTACCCGAGTAGAAATTGGAATCGGCTCATTCCAGGCCCTGTCTATACAGATAGGGCCTTGGATAGCCCAATTTTCAATCGAGGAAGTTTCCTGCTTGTAATATTTATTCAATTTGAGGATATTCGCAACCATTCATTATCCTTTCCAAGGTCCTAGTTTCATCGCCTACATTAGCTTCATCATGGGTGTCCTACACTGAGAAAAATGTGTTTCGTAGAACTAGCAATAAGAGCATTGCTGACATTTTATTGTTGAAAATACAATAATTCTTGTTCTTGTAGCAATATATAGTTGTCTTATTAACAATAAAATTATCAATTCAACAATTTTATTGCTGGTTGATATGTGACAATTCAGCATTGTCATATGTCAACCTACAATGAAAATCGTAAAAATATGACCGTTAACATTGCTGAATTGACAATTCTATTGTTAACAAGACAACATGTATTGCTATAAGAACAAAAATTATTGTATTTCCAACAATAAAATGCCAACTATTCTGTGATTGCTAGTTCTACGAAACACATTTTTCTCAGTGTACATAGGCCCAAGTTAGGAATACTATACAGGCCCTGAAGATGAGTGCGTGAGGCCCTATAAGGGTAACGCAAACAGGGCGTGAAATCAAACAAGGACGCCTAGTTTGGCCCAAACTGCCACCAAGAATTAATTTCCACACAGGAAAAAAAAGGTCGTTACCCTGGCAGCAAAAGTTGCAGTGCAACTGTTGCTTCAGTATTGCTGCACCAGTTGGAGGATTGTTTGATCTCACGTATCATAGCTTCATGTATCCAAAAATCCTCGCAGCATCATGACAACAAGAATTTTCAAGTTCGTTGCATATTGCTGCGCATTTGGCGACACAACCCCCTAGCAACTTCCCGACAACAGTTGCTCCGTGTTGTTGGGAAGTTGTCGCGAACTTTTCTAGCACTTTACTGTCTGGGTATACTTGAAAAAATGTTCAAACGTTGGTTTCATCAGCATACATTGTTATGTTAGCAATGTTCCTGAAGTTTAAATCGTTTATAGAAACAAAACGAACATTCAAACTCACAAAATCTGATACATCATCCGTGTTTATCTTTTCGAATCAACTCTTTGCCACTGAAAATATCATTCAGAAGATAATATGAAGTATACTGCGAGAATTGGAGTCTCGAATAGTGGAGTATTTCGTTATTCGATTGAACTACAGCATCATTTTTAGCAAAAAACCTCAATCGTGTTCATCATTTTTCTTCCTCCAGCAATTTTGTTTGTTGGCAATGTGGTAACGGACCAAGTTTGTTATGCCAGCAATTCTTTTTTGTCGCCTAGAAATTCTATACGTCCCATTGGTCATTCTATTCAACACGAATTTGTGGTTGATTGATTTCGTTACATAGTCCAAACAAATTCGTCAAATGTAACATTTTTGCCATGTCCAAAACGTTCCACATTGAATAAAAATGTTAAATTGACATATCCCATGTGAATAACTTCCTCAACACACTTCAGATTTCTTTTGTAAATACAAACCAGTGACTCCTATTGTATGTTGAACTCGAATAAATTAGAAACAATAACTTACTTCAAGTTTATGTCATGAGAACATCATAAAAAATGTTGAAATGTAATTTTAACACATTAGGTACATCTAATTTACGCTGGTGTGTTGGTAACCGTATGTCAAATTAACAGATTTTTCGTGTAATATGAAAGTAACACATCAAGAGTGTGTTTAATATGAAAATGACTTATTATCTCTCAACCACATTCGTTTGTCAGGTCAGAATTACACACGTGAATGTGTTGTTTTCAACATCAATTCGTTTACATATATTTTTTTTTTCACATTTACACAAATTATTTCCAACTGTGTAGAATTTCCAAGCAGTAGACGGCTTGAAATTGAATCGACAATCACATAGAAGAAAATATTCCTCTCAGACTGCGAAATAGATATTTTAAAAAATATTTTGTTCATTTAAACAAAAAAAAAGTATTATTCGCTGCTCCTTTTGAAGAATATACATTTCTTTGTGTTGAAAAAATATTTATTTTCGTTACAGAAATATCTGTTTTGACTAATTTGAATAACAATTTCCTAGATTCAAATAAATTCTCTTCTCTGTGTATTTGGCAAAATTTGAGAAAGAGAAGGCTTGAAGTATGAATCTTAAATGCTCACGGAATTTCCATACGGTCCAGTTTTAGAATTCAGACATGACTCCGAAGACATCGGCCGAATCTACCGACCAGCCGCTGTAACTTTTGAAAAAAATTTGTTAGAGTATTTTCCGTTACAGAAATCGATCCAGTGATCTTCAACTATCCATTTTACCTGTCCAAATGTTCCATGAAAAGTTGAAAAGTTACAATAATCTTCAAAGTTATAATTAACTGCCAGAGAAACAGGTATCGCTGGCGTAGCAAACTGATCTGTTACTGAAGCGCTTATAGAAAATTGGCAAAGCAGGAAAAGTTTTTAATACGACTACACGAAGAAAAAAAAAGCCTAAAAATGTCTAAATTTCTATTAAATATCACACTGAAAAAACTGAAAAAAAGAATTACAATGAGATACGACCTCGACTGAAAATTCAGTTGCCTCAACTGAATATGAGTATAGTTATTGTCCCTTCAACTGAAAATTTTCGTCACAACAAATAATATTTCAGCTCACGCAACTTCAATTTTCTATTTCATTGAGAAAAAAATTGGCTTCATTATAATAACATATTTTCTTGTTCCAAGGATATATATTTTTTCCTTATTTCTAGAAAATGTGTACCTGGGATGAGAAAATGTTCTCTATATCAAACTGTATAGATTCAAACTGAGAAAGAAAGTTTTCTTGAATCAAGAAAATATCGGATTGGACTGGGTCAATCCAATATTTTCTTGGTTTAAGACTTTTTCTCCCAGTGTTGATGTCGTTTTCAGTTACTACAACTAAAGAGTGTTCTCAGTGCATTGTTATTCCCCGAAAAGAATAATTCATTTAACCGAATAAACTGGAATTAGCTGTGAAAATTAGTTCCGAGTGATAAAAGAATAGAGAAGCCGGTAATAAAAGCTGTAGTGAAGGCAACTTCAAATTAGTAACAGCAACTAAAGTCAGAGGAATTAAATTTGAATTTAGTTGAGCCAGAGATGAATAGCAGAGATTGCTAACACAATGTTAAAATCATGGTCTGTATCCGTTTTTTTCTTTTGAAGAAAAATATATGATTGGTTGAGTACGGAAAACGTGATACTGCCAATCAGAAACTGGACTATGGTTTTCATATCTTGTTAGCAATCTCTTCAACTCATCTCTGGTTGAGCCAACGCCCGTTTTAGTTAATCAAATATCCACAACTGTATCTATTTGCTGGAACTAATTTGGAGTAAGGTTAACTAATTATTTTTTTCGGTATTGTTTAAGTAAAAATATGTGATTTACCGAACATTGTTCCGTGTGTGCGTACAACATTTTTACTATACACTGTCTGATGTCAACATCCATATTTCCACTCATTCTGCTGATCTAGTAGAGATGTACTAATGTTTCGAATGTTCTTTTCTTCGTGTAAATGTTTTCACTGTCATGGAAAAGTTCGTCAAAAGACTTGACATTTCAGTGGTAAAAATAAATATTTTTGCAAGTGCAATAATCTTTTTTGTAATGAGAAATCATTGTCCTCCGTGCAACCTGAGAAAAAATAATTCCTTGATATTCAGATACCTAAAAACTCACATACAGATTCTACAGTGAGCTGTAACATTGAGGAAGATAGCTGCCACGCTGAAAGAAAAAAATTGCGGAGCCAACCCCGCTGCAAGGTTGGAAACGGCGAATGAAGTGAACTGAATATCGATTGAAGTAAATTCCTGTTCGGTCATTTTATTCGATATTCACTTGACTCAAGCACACCGAACAAAATAATTCATTCCAACTAATGAATTGAAGTTACTTGTGCAAATTAGTTCCGGGTCATACAAAAATAGAAACCGGTAATGAAGACTGTAGCAAAAGCAACTTCAAATTAGTAAAAGCAGCGAGAGTCAGCGACATTGTATTTGAATACAGTCGAGAAAACACCAATTTCAGTTATCTACGTATGAACAACTATGTAGGCTATGTATGTATATATGTAGGCTGTTGGAATTCATTTGGAATGAGTAACTAATTATTTCTTCCGTTCTATCTTTTTCTCACGATATATTCAGAAAAAGATGAGAAAGAGTGAATTTGCTGTAAAAAATGTTGGTAGTAATTTTACCAAATTTCAATGGCAATATCATTTACTCACACATTATCAGGGAAATTACACTGAAAGCAGAGACTCTAAATGTAGCCCAAAGTGCTGACTGTAGCTGAAAATGAGCTCAAATACAGTTTTTACTCACCATAGCTATATTTTCACAATCACAGCGATTCTCATAGCTACTTCAATGGAAAATATGACTACTGTGACTACAAAAATGTACTCGGACTTGCTTTCAGCTACAGTTTCTTCTCAGTGGACATGACACACGTTGATGTAAAATTACCAACTAAACACACCTAGGATGACCAGAATATCTCTTTTAAAGAGAAGATGTCCTCTTTTTCTTTTTTTGTTGCTGAATGTTCTCTTTTGTTCTTTTTTTTTAAATTCCGTGTGAGGGGAATAGTAATTGATAAAGTTAACCAATTTTTCCACTTTTATGCAAATACTCATGGATAAAAACAAATTATATACATTCAATATCGATATATATTTGAATCTCAATCAAACACATGTTGAAGAGTATGCGAAAGAATTGCACACTTTTATACCATCAAAAAGTAATAGCGCAGCATTGAGCTCTATGACTACATCTCCACCTATGCTAAATTCGAGATTTATAAGTCCATTTCTAAAAGAATTCGCATTCCTGTACGTTCTTACTTGTGGATCTTCTTTACAATTGGCTGGATTTATAAATCCAGGATTCAGACAACCACGATGAAAAGGTGGACTATAATATACTGGAGTGCGCACTCCCCAGATATTTGATAGAAATCCTTCGTCGGAAAGAGAAAAAAAGCAGTGAATGCAAATTTCTGTCATCAATTGCGAGTTCTGAAAAATATGAAAATAACCGTTGATGTAACTTTTATGATTCACCCGAAGAGAACATGAAGCTTCAGCGAACGTTCAGATTAGATCTGTATAGATCGGATCGAAGGTTCATGAAAGCTAACTTTTAGATTCACAAACGTTTGTCGAAGGTACTACGAACGTTGAAATGTCCGCCTCAAAATACTTTCAGGAAACACAGATGGAACGTTCATTGAAGGTTCATCGAAGGTTTGAGAAAGCTTCCCCAAAATATCTATACTTAGATTAATTTATAATGATTTATGTTTATTAATTAATTTATTCTTCATATAAATTGATCAAAATTAATATAAGTATAGATATTTTAGTGGAGCTTCGTCAAACCTTCGATGAACTCTCAGCGGACGTTCCATCTATGTTTCCTGAACGTATTTCGAGGCGGACATTTCAACGTCCGGAGAACCTTCGTTAAACGTTTGTGAATCTAAAAGTTAGTTCTAATGAACCTTCGGGCTCTTCGGCCCGATCTATACACATCTGATCTGAATGTTCGCTGAAGCTTCACGATAAAATCCCATACATTCTTTTGAATTTTCATAGAAAACGATAAGGAATCGTTTCATAACGATATAACTTCGTAAATTCCGTATTCAGAAACCTCATTGAAAACCCTAGAAGAAATTTGTCGTTTTGTATCGTTCTTTATGGGGATAATTTAGCAGGGTCATCGTGTTCTCTTCGGGTAATTTTTTATCAAACCTAATTCTAATCACAACTCTAAAAGAAAAATATAATTTAAAAAAATGAAAGCTATGTGTTTTTTTGTACTGCAAGAAATCAGAACCGATCGAAATTTTTGTTTTCTTTTCCGCTGATTTTATAATCATTCTTTTTTACACAGAATGATGAGGTAAAATCAATATTTAGTTGATGAGAATATAATTTCATGTAATCTATCTTAGTGGCAAAGTGTTTCATACAAATTAAGGAAAAATAGTTTTATTCTGATGAACTGTCCTGATCTGTGATTCCTAATGTGATTTATGTTATAAACCTTTTAAGAATAAAACTAAATTCGAAGTAATTTTTTGCAACTTTACACAGTGATGGTTTTATTCCTCTTCTATTAAGAATGTTCTCTTTTTTGGGGGAATGTTCTCTTTCCCTATAGAATGCTTCTGGCAACCCTAAACACACCAGTGAATTCACAGATACATCCAAGGTAAATTTACAAATACACGGAAAAAGATGACGTGTGGCTTCTGCATTGGTTGTTGTTATTTTGACATAACTGCTGAAGTGCATGCAATTGGAGTAAAATTCACATTGGGACCAATGTTATATGTACATTGCTACTGAAGTAAACGGCAGGCGTGTTGCCATGGTAACCATGATACACGCAGAAAAAGATATTTTAAAAATTCCCATAATTTGTTGAGGATTAGCGCCAGTCTGTGATTAATGAAATTATTCACCTGAATATAGCTTCAAAAGTACCATAATTTCTTGTAGAAATACGTCTAATTATGGGACTTTTTAAAAGTAAATTCAAGTGAAAACTTCATCTGTCAGAGACTGGCGCTGATCCTCAATAAGTTATGGGACTTTTCAATACATCTGTTTTCTGCGTGTAACAATGTAAATCCGACAGGACTCTGAAGTAAATTCTACATGAAATCCACACCGTAATTATAACTTTTCATGTAATTCTTACGTGGTCATGTTTTTTTCGTGTACATGGTAATTGTAATTTTACCAGAATTTCAAGTGATTTTACATTGACATGTACACGTAATTCCATTCTACCAGTCCTGAGTATCCGTAAAGTTACCTTTATATTCGGTAATTTTACATTGACATGTGAATATAATTTCATTTCACCAGTACTTATAAAATTACCACCATAATGTCCATGTGAATTTACAGCCCAAGTAGCATCAGAGTATACTATGAACGTTCTTAGAATATCCGAAATATGTTCTATGTACATTCCAAGAGACCGTTTCATAGGTGCTATGCATATTCATCGAACGTATGTAATCGAATATACGACGGTACGTGAATCGAACGTCGATTGAATGAATATCGTACATTTCGAATGTACTATGTACGTTCTAAGTATATTTAAAACAGTCTCATTCGAATATTCCATGAATTGTCATCATATGTTGTTCGTATTTCATTCGTAAATTCTACGAACGTTACTATTTCGTATATACTTAGAACTTCTGTTGCTGCTTGAGAGATGACATACAGGGTTGAAAGATTGTCAAATGTTAGTGGAAATGCATTTTGAATGAAAATGATGACTATTTTTATGGGATTTTCACCGTAAATTCATAGAATTTTTGCGAATACTTATGGAAAATGGCCTATCCATGTATACCTTAATTTTTAACTTTCCCATGAAAATTTTGTACAGTGTGCGATCATACCGTATTCACCGAATATTCCATAAACCCTTGTCATTTTTTAACATTTTATACGAAATTTTCATAGTTCAAAACAATACACTTTCAAATATCATCACTTATTGATAGAGCCATGGAAACGACACTATTATGAATCCCTATAACGTCAAAACGATATCATCGTGGGTTACTATGATGTCGGTGTGATGTTCCTATGGCTGTGTATATTGCTTGGCTTCTTTTTCCCCGAACTGAGAAAATCATAACTTTTTCTACTAGTGTCTTGTTTCGACATATTGCTTCATGCACAAAATTAAAAGGGAGAATACAAATCGATGGTCATTTACAAAAAAACATGAGTGATTTGAAAAAATGAAATCAAAAACATTTACTCCGCATGCGAATGGGCCACTATTCATTAAATCTATCTCCGCGAGTAGGTGATGTACGGTTTGTACCGTATGCAAAATATCATACCAATCGAAAGCTTTTCTCGCAATGTGTCATGCTGCGGTTTAATCGATATACATGTTAAGCGTTAAATATACAAGTTGAATCACAAATGATGAATAAATGGTTGAGAGAAAAAACCATAAAAGCTGCTGTTCGAATGTACAAAAAATATACATGTTTGTGTGTGTGTGGGTGAGGATTTCTATGAGGCAAAGTTTATGAAATCAGGCTTAGTTAGAAATTTCTTCATCGTGATAATGAATATCATAACTACTCCATGAATGTTCATGTTATTGCGAATCATGATCTGATTCCTGAATTTCTCCCACACCTTAGCCCAGAAGGTTAATTACATCCAGTGGTCATCCTTCATCATCAAGAAAAATCAATCAGCAAATTAACTTGATATCAATCTTTGTTATGGTTTGGGTTCTACGCACTTTTTACTTCCATTTCCTGATGTATTACCTGTTAATATTTCTTCCTGGTATTACCCTTGAATCACTGTCGTGTCTTTTTCGTGATACATAAATCTGTATATTCCATGCAAGTGCTTCACTCACAGAAATGATTTCTTGTTGTTACTATCATTTTATTCTTGATATCGATTTTCTTTTCCGAAAACAAATAGTGTTCGACCAAAAAGCGGTTTTGTTTCAAAGTCGTCATATCATGGATTGTTAGTAGAAAAAATTATGATCCATGACTTTTGTTTAACGTAAGAATCTTTGTTCCTTGTAAGAACCATCGCTTCTTGTGGTAAGAAAAATGTTCTTATGCTGAAACTAGATGAATATTCTTAAAGGCGACGCTTAACGATACGCTCCCCTTCCCTTGATTGGCAGCAGAGTAATGGAGTTTTCAAAATTGATTCCAATGTATCGTGTTGTAAAATGGAATAGCAATTATGAACTTCAAAACAGTAATAATCAAATAAAGCAGTGTACCGTGTGCCAGATACCATCCCAAGCGATACACCAATATTTTATTCGAAAATAATCAATTATTGTTACCATTGAACAACTCTGTTTGATATCTTTCAGACGAGTTTGAAACAAGAATTGATCTAGAACTTATTTAAAAGTGTTGCATAGGATATTTAAAGCCTGTCTAAAATATATCGCAAGATACAAAATGTTTATTGGGTAAGAAGAAAGATTTCATTACCTTAAATAAAAACTTCATTGCATCAAGGAAATCTCGTAGTCTTATTTGAAAAACGTTTATGGTGATCTCAGGACTATTTTTCTTGATCCAAGATTCAATATTCTAACGCCAAGACTATCAAATTTGACTTGAGGGGAAAGAATTTTTTTCTTATCAGAAGAAAAATTAGGATTGTCCCTATGTTGAGAAAAAAATTTTCTCATAATAATGGAATTTTTGTTACGATAAGAAAACTTTTCTGTGGGTGTTCCTCGTTGCGGAATAACGAAAAGCTTTATGATCGTTCGCGGAGGTCGAAAATGAAAATTTCGTATACCAAAATGTTCCTCTGAACCAGTGATGCAAGAAATTTCAACTTTCACCCCCTCCATCGAGACATTTTGCCTCTACACGATCAAATTTCTTTTGTCGGTGGCTTCATTGTGTGCGTGGAATTTTTACACAGATGGGGCTTGATGGAGGGGGCGAAATTTGGTTTCTGGCATCACTGCTCTAAACTTGGGGAACAATTTTTTGAACTATATATAATTTATTTATATAAGTATAATTGGATAGATCTTATACACGGAGAGAAAAGTTATATTATAAAACACTATTTTAACAGTATGTACGGGACTTGCCCATATGATATCATTTAATCAAACACTTTCTAAAGAATTCTCCCATATTGTACTATCAAATATAGTAATTTTGAGAAAGTGTCTGATCAAATCATATCGTATGGGCAAGTCTGTCCCGCACATATCAACAAAATAGTAATTTATAATATAACTTTTCTCTTCGTGTATACAAATTGTATGTAATTCAAAAACTTTTTCCATTCGGAATTTATGTTTGTTTATATATAGATTCGAGGACTGATTCGAAGGGATTTGGTGTACTAAGCACAAAAACAATGTCAGATTCATTGAATTGGCTGAATTTTTATAATTTTTTATATTCCATTTTCATGTATTAGGAGCTCTCTAAAACTGAATCAGTGGAATTCCACTGGATTACAGTGATAAGTATACTACTGCGAACCAGTGCATATACACTGCGAATCAGTGAATATTCACTGATTTTCATAGTGAAATGTGACTAATTGTGATCAGTGAAAATAACATCCAACTGCGGAATCAGTGACTATTCACTGATTATGCAGTGGAATGCAAGTGATTGAAATTAGTGGTATACTTATAACTGCGGAATCAGTGAGATTCCACTGATTCAGATTTAGAGAGAGTACAAATTTGTTCGGCCCATGTTCAAAAGATGGCTCTGGCTGCATCGAGAAAAAAAAGTGGTAAAATTTACATCTTGAGAAGTTGATATTTGGACGATTTCAAGGAATAGTTCGAGCTACCACAATTTGAGTTGATTTCACATCGGCGTATGTAAAAGATTTCCATCAGCTGTGGTATATCTCATATTCGCTGCTGTAGAATCAGCTTAGATTGTGGTAGCTCGGAATATTTCTTGAAATCGTCCATATATTGACTTAATTCGCAAGATGTACCCGAGTCGAAAAATTGTGATACTTTTTAGAGCCTGATTAACCCCGTAATACGCAACGATTCAGAGTTTAATCAGGTCGAAGGAAGGTTAACGCCAGGTCAAATGACATGTTTGAAAACAAGATCAGGTTGAGAATATGGTGCACTGAGAGAAATGGATTGGTGAAATACAGGATTGATTTTCATATTATTCAGTAGAATTATCAATTGCTGAAATATTATTAATAGATCTTATAAGTTCATCCAAATTTATCCAACTTATGCAAAACCTTAATAAAATGTTCAATAAATATTATCATACGTTCAGTTTTGTAATCATTACATATTCAAAAAGGATGTACAACGATATTTCTTATCAACTACGGTAAACACTTCATCAATTGATAGTCTTATGATGTGAGAAATAATAGTGTCACATAACTACGAATAATAACTCCATCAAAAAGTAAAATATCCAAATACCTTGTAGCTTTCATTCCTACTTGTGAAATTATTTTTCCCAAATTACTGAGCAATGTTCAATATAAACATTATATATTCATGTAGCTTTGTCGTGCGTACCTCTATCGTATATAAACATGTATTGTCTACGACACGTATTTTGGAAACATTAGTGAACTTTCAAGAACATTCTTGTTTTCATATTTTCCAGTGATTGGTTCGTAACCTTTTGAATACAGATTACTGTCTAGTTCACTAAAATCTGCGCTCATCCCCACTACCACCTACTCTAGATCAACGCTTCTGCGTTCAGTGCGTGATTCTAATTCATTTCTCATCGACTTGTGTTGATTGAATCATCGTCGCGTACTGTGACAAATTTGCTACCAAAAGCCCCTGCGCTGAACTTTAAGAATATTTTCCTCTCATTCTAAGATCTTCATTTTGAACTGACAGCATATTCTTAAAGTTTTAGTGTAGTATATAAATTTTTGGCATATTTTAGATGCAATCTATATCAAAGGTAGAGGGTAGTCTCGATTCAAAAATTTGATTTTCTCGTTGAAATTTATTTTGCTTATAACTTGAAGACGAAGCCTCCCACGGTATTTCGCCAAAGGAAGATTTGCTTAATTTTGCTTTGACAATCACGTATCGAAATAATAGAGTTGGTCTAACATCTTATTGAAACTTGAGCCAATTGTTTCATCACATATTACGCAATATTAGGTTTATTTAAAACCCATACAACACAAAAATTCCACCTGTATTCATATAGAATTCTTTATGAATTCTCAGAATCCAAACAGTATTGAATATGAATTCTCTCTGAACCGTATTGCTGTCTAGGGGTTTTTAGAACATGATTTGAAACACTGAAAAAATGCTGTCCGGAGAGATATTTTAAATAAACTCACGCATTTTTGCGTACATTATTCACAAAAAATTGATTTGAGTCCTAGCGCTTGTGTCACATTAATGCAATTATTATTATTTGTGTTAGGAAATCGATCTTTTGAAATTGATATTCAATTACTGAAACCATTAGAATTTCACCTTTCTTACTGCATGATATTGGTTGATCAAATATGCCGCAAAAATCAAAAAGTAGACCATTATATTTCAATAAATAAGGATCGGAATATTTGACAGGCATAATGGTGAAATTTTACCAAACTACTTAGTGAGGATTCGTTCAACCGAATTTACATACTTCTCTATATTGTAAAGTGATGGACAATATTTTATTGCGTAGCTTATACTCCAATGTATATAAAATAATCCTTTTTTCTCTTAATATCGCGTGGTATATCAGATATGGGATTATTAGAATTGAGAAGCAAGGAACGTTATCCAAAATCCCCATGTGTCACTCAATTATCATACTTTTCAATAACTATAACTGGAATTTTGGTAATGTTTATATAATCCCTTCTCTCAGTGTGAGATCAGGGTTAAAAATGAAATCAAACCTGATTCACTCTGTAATACGCAACGAATCAGAGCTGAATCAGGTTTCACTTTTTCACTCGGGTAAATTTTACAACTTCTTTTTTCTCAGTGTGTTAACAATGTTTCATAGTGATCAGTGATCCCAGAATGCGAGAGCTGGCGACCCCCACCAAATATCTTTTGGAGACTACTGCAGTGTTATCGGATGTTAATTTGAAAAAAGGAGAAGGACACTTCGGTGAGTGACCACATTGTACTTCGGTGTGATCTTTGTTATCTCACTTGGAATTGCGGGAAGCTTGCAATAGTCATAAAGAGCAGCATGGTGGGGGCCGACAGCTCCCCAACCAGAAATTTACAACAGGTGCAGTACTGCACCAGTACTGACCAAAACTGGCACGGTACTGACATTTGTCTGGAATGATAACGCTTTTCTGCACTGGGGATTCAGTACTAATACCATTATTCGCAATCAGTGCAGTACCTGGCCGGTAGTAAGCTCTCAGTACTGGGTCATCAGTACAGGCATAGTATTGTATTTTTATGTATCCAGTACTGATCCCGTACGTGTTAACCAAATGTTGGAACCGTTAATGACCGCTAATTTCGGTGTTTTCACAAAGGTTAGACATCTAACAATAACATTTAGTTCATATCATTCTGAGTTTCATACGAAAACCCCGTTTTTTACTGAGTTGAATACGTCAAATTTTGTATTGACTAAGCAGCATTTGCGGGAGGGTTTAATTTTCTGCTTTAATTAAAACGGAATCGCAGCTGAAGCGCATCACACGGAAAAAAACTAGGTATAGTAGTTATGTTTCAGCTGAGACAACAAAAGTTATTGCTATAGGAGCTGAAATCTAGCTTCGTAAATCCAAATATCAAGTACAGGGAATAGCTACCAAGCAAATTCCTAACTGCCATAGTAAATTTTTTTTTCCGTGCGAGTGCTTGTGAAAATTTATGGTAGTAATGCTCCAACTAGTAAATCAAGGAGGTAATGTTTCGATGTGAAGACAAGTCTCGCTTTAAACAACCAAAACAATTCGGAGGAAAAAACATTGGAGGCATTACTCGACGAAGATTCGAGTCAAACACAACTGGCGCTTGCAGAATCATTAGGAGTTACACTATTGAGAATGATTCACAACTGAAGCAATTGAGACTTTTATGAACTTGAAACCGAGAGACATTGAGAGGCGTTTTGTCACTTGCTAACAGTTGATTCAAAGACAACAAAGAAAGGGTTTTTTACACCGAATTGTGACTGAGTATAAGAAATGAATATTTTATATAACTGCTGGCTTCTAACTTTGATTGCCTCAAAAAACAAAACAGTTTTTCAAGATGAAATCAAAAAATTGCCCGAGAGGTGGCAAAAATCAATAGTTAACAATGGAAAACCCAATTAATCTCCGATTACTCAGCTTATTTATTTTGTTCTGGAATGAATGTATTTCTATTGACCAGAAAAAAAATGGACCAAACTAATTTGTACTCCCAATATATGTAATCTACATAATTCACGAATCTTATTTGACAAGCAAATTCGGAAAATCTGACATTATTTTCGTAGTCAAACACATCATGATCGCTTCAAATCAGTGTTCAAACCTCAAGAACCAAAAAAGCTATCGATCAGTGTTATCCGATGGTTGTAAAGCTGTTATAACAATTTGTAAACCGAGGTGATAGTGGTCCCACATGGATTTCAGCCTACTCAATTCAGGAGAACTAAATGAATAAAAAGAAAGAAGAATGAACATTTTTACGAACGCGCATATCTTTCCTTCCAACGATCCAATTGCAGTGAGACTTACGCCACGCCTCAGCAATGATCCCGTGAAAGTTTTCCTCCAAATCCTTGAAGAGATCAAGCTTAGGTGAGGAAAAAGGTCTTTCAGAATCACCAATACTTGGCAATAGCATTTTGGAGCTATGCTTTCCTTGTGTTTGAATGATCCAAATGCCATTGAATCATGAGCACAGTTAATCTGTGAGTCGATGTTAATGGCACATGAATTTCAGGCTAATAATAGAAATTGAGGAAAAGGAAGAGGTACCGTCAACTGGGGTAACGTTAGGACAAAATGCATGTGAGTTTCCGTTCACGGGCTGATAAAATTTAGTTTTTTGAATCGTGCAGAGGACTCGCAGACTATATCCCCAAGACGTATGAGGAGGTCCATCGAAGGGGAAAAAGATCCAATAATGTAACGAGTGTAGAAACAGTGTCATAGAGGTACCCTAGGGATGGGGGAAGTCTAGGACATTTGGGAATTTTGCTTTAATAAACTATGAATACGTTTGTTATTGATTCTAAATCATACATGTATCCGTAATATCAAAGTCAGACATTCAGAAGTCAGTCAGTTTTGAGATGAAAGTTTAGGGAATTCTTAGCAATAAGACCATTCTTCTGCTGCTGTGTTAATTTTTTTACTCCCATGTGAAACGTTGAGTAAAGTTTGTCACTGTACAACATTGTTCGATTGCGTCCCCGAAATAATATAAAAATTGTGGGAGATTGAAAACAATCCATAGGAACGAAGGAAATAAATGAAACGTGCGGGTCCTAGCGTTACCCCAGTTGACGGTAAAGGAAAAACTTTCGGAGGAAAGTTTTAGGTTTTCCTAACACCGAAGAAAATAATGAGTTGTTCTTATTCTAAATTGATTTGGACAACTAGATATACACTGCAAACTGAACTGTGTTGTAAAATTGACTACAAGAACACGGATAAATACACGGTTATTATACACGGTTTATCCGTGTTTTTGTAGTCAATTTTAACACACTTCAGTTTGCAATGCATTGGTGTTGATATATGGATAACTAAACTGAGACAAAATATAGCGAACTCAACTACGTATGACAGTTGTATATGTTCAAACACAATATCCTTTATCAACTCAATTTTAAAAATAAGGCTTATTGTATCAACTTCGCATCTAATTGAATCAAGAAAGTATTGCATTCGAACGGATCCAACTATCATGCGTAGTTGGGTCCACTATTTTTTTCTCTCAGTATAAAATCGGTGTTGGGTCAACCACATTCAAATATACTTTCACTGACTTTCGCTGCCGTTACTAATTTGAAGTTGCCTCTACAACATTTTTCATAACTAGCTTCCATTTTCCTTTATTAATTAGAGCTAATTTCAACGATTAACTTCAACTCACCAGTTTGAATAAATCATTTTTTTCAATAAATGCTGCTCTCATGCGAATATCTTTCATTATGATTATCGGATGAGAGTGAAATTCTGGGTCCTATTGTGCCCTTATTAGTTCCAATTAGATTTATTCGGCAGAACTGAATAAGGAAAGAAAAAGTCTGACCAGAAATGATTATTTTTATGAACGCGTATATCTAATCTTCGAATCATCCAACGAAGCTCTTCTAATTATCTGATGAAACACATCAGAGAGATGTTGGTAAAACCACTTTTCTCTTCGAAATCGGGATAATGCTTCATTCAACCGAACCAGCCAAGGAAGCCTAGATGGGCGATTTTGAGAGAATCGATTCTTTTTTATAGAATTTTTATCAAATTTGTATCGAAATTATAATTTTAATTATAATTTTAATAAAATTGTCGATTTTGCCAAGATTACTCGTTTCTACGGCAGCCATGTGCTTATCTGTTGGCAGAATATTTTTCCTTTCATTCTTCAATCCACCTGACATTTTATTCATAAATTTCATTTCTAGAACTTTTTGGCATCCGCCTATGTCAACCTTATCGATTTTTTTTCGATTCAATACGTTGAGTTTCCATGTTTCAAATTACACCATATTAAATACGATTTAACTCCAACTTCAAACTCACAGAACTGAGTTGCAAAAGTATTTCATTGTGATTAAATCTATTCTGTTCTACTACGCTCTGCAATGATATTTATGTAGAATGTGTGAAGTTTAGTCGATCATTTTATTTAGATCGACCGCTTTATTATTGTTTCGTTACCACTTGAAAATAATGAACAAATATTCCTTCTTTTCGATCCTTTTTTATATAAAAAGTATCGAATTTTTATTGAAATTTAAAAAAATTATACACTTTTTATATAAAAAAGGATCGATCCTTCACTAGAGATGCCCATCACTAATGTATTCACTGCGGAATAAAGTTTCAACATTCAAATCCCCGTTACTTACTGTCTTCATCTGGCCTCTCCCCTCGAACCTTCACGATATGGATACTCGTACGGTACAGCCCTGCAGTTTACTGAAACTCGGATGCCTCCCTACCACAACAAATCGATAAGAATGAATCGTATGGTTGGCTGGCTTCAGAATTCTAAGAATTCCATTGCCGATTATTATTCAGTTCGCAAATTTTTGTTCGAATCAAATATTTTTCTATAATATATTATATTCCCATGAATATCATAAACTGTGAAAAAATTGACGGTGTTGAGAAAAGTTCACGCCGAATAGTGCTTTCTTTCATCACCGTATGATGTTAAAAGTCTCAAACACCGTTCGGAGTTATTCTGACACCGAATTTGGGGTGGGCTTCTATAAGAATCCTCGTGGGATTGATTCTGACACCGTTTTGATACCGCGTTTTTCATAGTGTATATTACACTGAAAAAAGAAATCTCTTATAGTTATCGAATTGATTTGGTTTACTCGAACACGTGATTGCCAAGATCTGGTAATAATTATCAAAGTTTGATGACTATAAACAAAGGTTTTAATTTGTGAACCTGTATGTGGATAATTATAACTAGATATCTATTTCGTCATACGTACACCTTAAGGAACTTTCATGGAAAATTTCACATATATGTATGTGGAGTAATTAACACATACATGGATGGGAAGTTCTTATAAATTTACAGAGAAAATCCCATAAAAACAGTGTGTTTGATATATTTCTATGTGAAAATTCTTATATGTACACTCAGAGAAAAAACGTTGCTGAAACAGCAAACCTCGAGAATTTGCTTTGCTGATACGGCAAAACTTGTTGCTGAATTAGCAAAAAATTTGCTATTACATGCAAAAATCTTGCTCTTCAAACAGGCGATTGCCTTTCAGCAATCCGGAATTGTAGAGGAAAGGGTCCGAAAATGGGCTACCACTTTGATTTCATCTCATACTGGCCAGTCCTCACGCAAAAAATCCAAATAAGAATCACAGCAAGAACCTACAACTATTACCAAAGGTGTGTGTTTGTGCAATATATTTTATTTTCAATGATTGAAGGGGTGATAACATTTTTTCTAGAAAACGTAAAAACTGTGATGTTTGAGAGTGGGGTCCGAATATGGGCTACCCGTAAAATTTTGTTGAAACTGTTGGCAGTTGGGGGTTTTTGGCGAAACTGTTATGATATCAATTCATTCTCCGGTTAATTTACGTTTCTATACTTCCCGAATAAGCTACATATCGTGTCAGATCCAACGGAATGGATGACTAAGAATAATATTGAAAACATCACATACCTGACAAAGTTTTGAAAGGTACCGGAAAATATAAATTCACTTGTGGAAAAAACACGTTGTACTGTAATCGCCAACCGCTGTGCACGCAATTGGTCGGTGATAAGGAACATGTTGAATCGGTCAACACCAAGCGGCAGCGCCATACAAGCCTACAACTTCGATTGCCCATATTCGGACCATAGCCCATTTTCAGACCCTTTCCTCTAGATGTACAAACGGCTAGAAAATTTTGCTAAAATAGCAATATTTTTGCTGTAACAGCAACCGTTTTGCTAATTTAGCAAAGCAGATTTTTCGGAATCGCTTTTTTCAGCAAAAATTTGTCTCCGCGTGTATACGGGAATTTGCTTTTCCCGCACAAGTGTGGGAAATTTATTTTAAATAAGTATGGGTATAGTTAAATTCCGGATATTATTACCAAATTTTAATAACTATAATTAAATCGTTACCACAGGGTACACCCCGGCAGAATATTTATAGGATATATCTTTACTGGTCGATACGTCAGTTAGATTCCAACAGGTTTGAAATTTCAATACATTTCCTTCATCTAATCATCGAATGACAGTTATTAACATAATTGAAATCATTCTTTTCGTACTATTTTCCCGACCTCTTTTGTAAAACGCTCGACATTAAAATATAATTCCATACTGAAGTTCGATGAAATAATTAACGAAAAACATTTCACAAAATCTAAGTAGGACAGAAGTACGAGGGAACACGACAGAACCTGTAACTGAAGTGCTGGAAAAAAAAACGAAGAAAACAGCATGTATGTATGTGTGTATTACTAGTCTCGCGTTTAACACCAAACAAAGTAAGCAACGCCACTGCATATCTATGTTTTATTTCTTGGCACGCGATATTAGTGGTATACACATAAAAGCTAATGTATATGGCATGTGGTGAATTGGGAGCACTTTTACTTCGATCTCCCTCTTCTTCATTCACCCTGAAACGTTGGAATACCCACGAAAATGTGTTTAACATGATCTAGAAATTCATAATCATATAAACGTACAAATTTATTCTTTCTCGCTGCATCTATAAATATGACAGACATCCTATAATAATTCTACAAAATTCCAACTTCGATTTTCCCTAAGAAACATTCTGGATAAATATTTATTTCGCTCGAAAAATAAGTTCTCCGTTATAAATTGGGGATAGATTCCAAATTCATTGAATCAATTATACTTTTTATAAGAACCACCACCCATTATTATATCCTTCCGTTCATTGTGAGTTTTTCACGTACTTGTATATTATATTGTCACTGTCTTGCTACGAAGTATATACTTCAACTGTACATTGCAACTTCTGTAATGACCTCATATTCAGCGTGAAAGCCTCGGATGTATCTTTTACAACGTGCACACATCTTCACTGTAATTTTAAAAGAGAAACAAATTTAATAAACCCCTTTGCGAGTGACTCGAAATTATTCGTCACACTGTATAAACGTATATCACTGATTGAAGATTAATTTTTATATTAATCTTACATTTCTATTCGTATAAATTATCCATTTTGACGATATGTAAAAATAGTATTAAAGTTTGATAGTTTGACAAACAAGAACCGGTTTTTTCAAAATATTCATCAATACGATGTACGCTCCGGCTCATTTCATGAACTTCTCTCTTCAAACACGAACAACGAAGTTTTATGGGAATTTTATTCCGTAATCAACTCTTTTGATGTTTCATGTAACATAGAACCGGGAAAACCAGAAAAGTATACAGTTAAATTGCAGGAATTATCAGATTTTTTCAAAGATTATTCTTATCGCCTGCTCAATGTTACAACATTTAAAACGAGGTATCAGAATGGATAATATTCGAAATCATTCTCGATACATCGAAAGTACTTTTTTGCGTACATGAAGTCATCGCAATTCTTATAAGTTTGGAACAAGTTTGAATTTTGAACAGTAAGATCGCGAATATTTTATTTCTCCTTCTCGGACGACATAAAGTTACTAAGTGGTAACCTGTACTCGCATGAAGTACACATTTGTAACTGGTTATCCAACGGAGTAAGAATTGCAACGGCTATTGTTCAGTCCAGATTTTTTAAAAACAAGTTTATGGGGATGAAGTATATAAGTTCAAGTGCACTTGGTGAATATATTAAGGGGATCCAAACATCAGTGTTCAATTGGTGGTAATTTGAAAATGAATAATTGCATATCAAAAGTGGATGAAGCTATGTTGAAAATTTCTCAGTATTTTAATTCAGCTGAGAAAATTCATCACAATATGCATGGTTTCTTCATCTCATAACTTCACTACAATCAGAAAAGGAACAGAACAAGGAGAACGATGTGTTACAAGGCATGGGTGCATGATTTTATGAATATTTTCTATGTAATTTTCATTTTGTCCACGCTATCGAGAGGTCGTTCCGCGACGTTTCGCATTCAATTCACTCCAGACTAGGATTAATGTGTTACTATTGTTGTGTACTAGAAGTTCAATCGGCGCTTTTTTTGCGCTCCTTGCAGAAAACGTCCGATAAAGTATAAATATGTTGTGTAAACCCCATTCACTGTGGAGTAGATGACAAGAAAAAATCACAAAAATTCAAAATCGCACCAGAACATTTTGCAACTTGTTACTCAGGGGCTTTCCGAAGTGACTCGTTACGGATTAGGTAATGCAAACATAAAATTCAAAATGGCGGGTCTAATATGCTGGACGGACATTTTTAAATCCATAGAATTCGCTCAACATTTTCGTCGCTCGGACATTTTGGAGGGTGCTGATTGCACACTTGGGATTAGGAAAACCAAATTTGGATTTGTAGATTCAATATGGCGCACAGTGAATCATACCACTTTCGAAGCTGGCTGAAAATCAATTTCGGAATTTCGTGAAAATAAGTATAGGGATAAGGTGTATGAGTCCAATTACGTTCAATAGATATATTGAGCTAATTCAATAGTTATTATTCCATTGGTAGTGATCAGTGCCGGATTAATGGTTATCGAGGCCCCTGGGCACTTGAGCATATGAGGCCCCTTGTGAGGAAATTTTTTGAGGGTATTCTCTTTCTTTTTGACTTTGAAAAATTGGAGGCTCCCCCAGGAACTCGAGGCTCCTGGCCCTATCTAGGCCCATACATTAATCAGGGCATAATGTGAGGAAATTTAAGAACTAACCGAAACGGTGGACACTCAATTTCTAAAACAAAAAAAAAGGTACTGTATCGTCTTTATGAATTAATGAAACGGTATATGATAATTAATAAATTTAATATTTATTTAATTACGTTTTATTTAATCAAGATTCCTTTTTTATGAACTATGCTGTGAGAACATCAGCTGAAAAAAAAGAAAAGAAAAATAGTCTTTCTATTTCGAGAGAAAACCCTTCCAATATGAAGTGAGAAATTTGTGTGACAAGTATTTCTTGATTTATTTGCTGCTCCGTTGATTTCATTTTTGGCATCAAGATTTATTTTTTTAGAATAAATATCCCTACTGAATTGATGATATCCCTCGATATGAGGTGAAAAGCTTATTTTGTAACAGGGCAGTATTGGATACTCGATTTGACAAAATAAAAATAAAAAGGAAAACATTCAACTGAAAATTGGGTAATTTTTTAAGAACTAACCGTTTGTACGTTTTAGAACTGATCGTTTTCTTTTAGAACTAACTTTTTGGTAAGAACTGACCCTTATATTATGCCCTGACATTAATCCGGCACCTAAAAGTACCGCTAAGAGTACTTTTAGCCGCTTTAGGGTACCGGTGTGCCTCAAACCGGTACCGCTTTAGGGGCACCGGTACCCCTAAGAGTAGAGGATATGTATCTGAATTTTGAAATGCAAAAATCAATCACTCTAAGAACCTTCACGAAAAAAATAATCTAGCTGTAGCAGCTAAGTAGCTAGCACGGACACGGACAGCCACTAAATTGGCTTCTGCAGCTAAATTTTAGCTGTTACAGCCAAAAATTTTGCATTTGTAATCAATTTATTTGCGGTAGCAGCTAAAGTTTAGCTGCAGGAGCTAATTTAATGGCTGTCCGTGTCCGTGCTAGCTAGTTAGCTGCTGCAGCTAAATTATTTTTTCCGTGTTCAAGTGGTGGATTTCAAGGGATTCTGATAGATGTTTGTTAACTTATAATTATGTGTGTGAATTTTCGACCACCATCCTTGATTTGAAATTGTTTTACTCCCAATTAGTAATCAGTCACCCTGAAAATCCCTGATTGGAGAGTTTCAAGGAAATTCGATCAATTTTGAATCCTCTATCCACCATATCGCATACGCCATCTCGAATTTCCACAATTTGATTCCAGATTCGTGATCAGCGACCCCAAAAACCCCCGAGTGAAGAGTCTCAAAGAAATTCGGGGTATTTTGAAATTTTTATCCGCCATATTGGATCCGCCATCTTGAAGTTCCAAAATTTGATTCCAGATTCGTAATCAGCAGGCCCAAAAACCCCTGTACACTGAGTTTCAAACGATTTTCCCGAAAATTTGGGTTTTGGCCAGTTTTTAGTGTGATCTGGCCCACTGTGCAGTCTAAGATTTGTACACATGAAAGCCCATAAAGCGCAACGTGCCCCTGGAACGTTTATGGAAGGTTTATAGGACGTAGGAGAGGTTAACCGAATGTTCAAAAAACGTTCCAGAAACACAATTTTGTTGTTAGAGAGATTTGTGAAAGATTCATGACACTTATGAGTATTTCTGTACAACGTACGAGGTGTGTTCAAAAAGTAACGAGAATTTTTAAATTTCGCGGGTTTGGAGAGTCCGCCTGTATAAAATTTTTCTTTATTATGTTGGTACACATGCCCCTGAAATACGATAAAATTTTCAGCAATATTCATTGCTTACTTTTTAAGTGGCAGCCGCTAACATTATGACGTGTTTTTCGAGCTCGGCGAAAAAAAGAATTTGTATCCAATTTTGCGTAAAAAATGAAATAAAGTGTAGTGAAGTTTGTAAAATGTTAACAAAGGCATATGGTGAGTCTGCTATGAGTAAAGCAAGGATTTACGAGTGGTATAAGCGTTTCCAAGATGGCCGCGAAAACGTTGAAGATGACGAACGACCCGGACGCCCAAGCACATCAAAAACCGATGAAAACGTGAAAAAAGTGAAAGAAATGGTTATGAACGATCGCCGAATCACAATCATAGAAGTCGCTGATGATGTTGGCATATCAGTCGAAAAGCAATCCGAAAAAAACGCCCGGATTTGTGGCAAAACAATTCATGGCTTTTGCACCACGATAATGCACCTGCTCACACTTCATTGCTTGTTCGTGAATTTTTGGCCAAAAACAAAACTGTATTCGCCAGATATGGCTCCATGTGACTTTTTTCTATTTCCAAAAATAAAGAGAACATTAAAAGGCCGTCGTTTTACAAGCATAGATGACATTAAAAGCGAATCGCTGAAAGAGCTAAAAGCTATTACAAAGATCCAGTTTCAAAAGTGTTTCGAGGATTGGAAAAAGCGTTGGCACGAGTGTATTATATCCAAGGGGGATTGTTTTGAAGGGGACAAAATAGATATTGATGAATAAATAAATATTTTTTTCATAAAACGAAAATTCTCGTTATTTTTTGAACACACCTCGTATATCGATTATGTGAAATTCAAATTCATGCTCCATAAAAAGAACTGAATTGATTGACTAGAAACGATAAACAGCTTAGAGACTGAAATAATATATAAGTTATCCCTTAGACTATTGGATACTAAAATAGTCATTTGACGTGACAATGATTGACAAGAAGGGATCCCAGGGGCGGATGTCCGTAGCCGTATAGAGAAGGTGAGTAATTGGAGCCTTAAACGGGTGCTCCATTTAGAAAATGTGTTAATTCTCAAATTACTTCGATATTTGACGACCTTATAAGACAGCCGCTGTACGAATAATATATGCATAGTAGCCTATATATATTCAATTTTACATAATTTATATGTGATGAGAACGAATCATGTTTTCTTTGGTATATGTGAAAGATTAATAAATGTTTGAATGAATACTGATATAACTAATCAGTTGAATTCACTTTACTCTCTCGTCTGTTTAGCATGCTCCGCCCTTTGAATCCTCGTCGTGTCATCACTCATCTTCACGCCTTTTCATTATCGTTTTCATTTTCTATTATATAAATCTATATAAAATCTTCCCGATACGACAAATTTTCGTTATTCGATCAAACAATATTCCACAGCTGAATTAAAATTCAAAAACAAAATAAAAATTCACGGGAAATAAAGATCCAATGAAACAAGAGTGAAAGAGGTGAAAAATTACATTATCACCTTTACCTTTCATCTGTCTTTGAAAATTTACAGCTCGAGTCCATAAAATGAACTACAAGTGCAGCTGTTCCAATGCCTGCACTTTAGTTGCTCGTCCAGTCTGCATCGTTGCTGGACCGCTGCTACATTTCAGCTGCATGGATATCGAACTCTTTTGTTTCTCGGATAATGAGAATCATACTACTGAACATTTACGAAAGTAACTTCGATACTGAATGTTAGAGGTGGGCGAATCTTTTGTATAAAACAAATGTTTAATTTGTATCGAATTCTATAAATTTTTTATCAAAACTCGATAAGTATTTTATACAAAAGATTCGCTTCGTCAAGATTCGCCCACCTCTAACTGAATGAATGGAATCGAATTTATTTTTGCCATGTAAGAATGCAAAAATAATGTAAGAATGTAAAAATAATTATTCTAAGAACGTTCTAGAAATATTTAAGCTTCGTTTTACAAGGTATCTCGAGAAAGATTCTGAAGATGCAAGCAAAACGTCCTTGGACTAACTGTTGTCACGACAGTTTTCTTCGAAATGCCGACAATGCTTTTCGCATTGAAATATTACGAAGATATATAAATTGGATATGAATCAGGATAATGAAGAAAAATAAATGCATTTGAAATATAATTGACAAATACGTTTGTTAATTTTGGATCCCGCATTGAAGGATAATATAGGTACGTGAAGGGAAAATCGATATATGGAAAGCTGTGAAAATTTTGAACAATACAATTTTAAAGACTTCACTCTTTAATGAACATTTAGTATGCTTCATGCATGAGAATATAGTCGCGTTCGAGCAAGCGCCATCATCGTGAGTATACGTGTATGTGCTCATCGAGTGAATTAACTGTAGTTTTAACTTAGTAGTTGAGAACCGGGTTTAGGAATGAAAAGGCTTTGTTCCGACAACGTCGACGACAACCAATACGAGGAATGTCGAATACACTCAGGGAGCGCACACTAACGCGCCCGCGCATATACACAAGTGCATTCAATCCAAAGAGAATCGATAACAATTATAATTTTGTGCTTTAATAGATTCGAATTATATTTTCGTATCATTAACTGGATATGATTTTATTATACGTAGAGATACAAATTCTCATGAAAATATTTAATTCGTCGAATTTCTCATTCCTCGAAAGTGGATCGCTAAAACACCCCGAAGTGAATTCTATTGTCCTTTTTATACCACGAGTTAGAGATGTTTATTCGAAATTTTCCATACAGTGATTCATCGACATAGAATACGTATAGCCACGGACACAAAGTTCAAAACGTCCGTGATTTATTATGGAGATACGTTTGAAACTTTCATTCAGTTACTCCATTCGACAGCGTAGGGCGTCTGCACTTCTTTCATCGATATTTTCTATTCGTCCTATATCTGGTATTTTATCGGTTCAGTTTTTATATTTTCTTCCTCCTCGCGGATCGATACACTGATTTGAACTACAAAATTTATGATTGCACGTTGAACTAAGGGGTTATGTGCAGTTCAAATTTTCAAAAAATTGATTTTTTTTAATTTCATTTTCGTAATTTACATACATTCAACTATACACACAGAAAATTCCAAGTCAATTCGGCGATTATTGTCCAAGTTACACGCATATTTGTACAATTTTTTTACTCTATGTCAAGTGCTTTTGAAACTTTGGATGCATTTTTCTCCAAACTGTGTTTTCAAATTCGGTGACCAAGATTTCTCGAAAACGGCTGGACCGATCAGTCTCAAATTTCAACACGAGCTTGTTGACTATATTTTTCAGTAATTAATCGAAGGTTTCTTCTCACCGATGAATATTTTTATTTTTAAGAACAATTTAAGGCCAAAATTTTGACGCAAAATCGATTTTTTTTTAGAAGCCGCCATTTTGTCAAAAAATTTTGTTTGCTTATTCCTTTGATGAATCACTAGATTATGCATTACTTTAACGAAATCCATTTGGTTTTTTCATTTTGAAAGAGTTAGTCCCGAGATATCGTGGTCACCGCAAAGCGCTTTTTTTTAGAGGAGCTCCTGAAGATCAGCTATAACAGCTCTAAAAATCATTACTTTCACAGATAAAAAATATTAAAATACAGGTCAAATTTATCTCATTGTGTGTACAAATTTTTACATTAATCAATTCAACTGTCTTTTTAAGAAAAATTCTTGAAAAATCGCTTTTTTTGCGCCCCTTAACTGTATATAACCCCTTAATATATTCATCGTTTTGAGGATTAATAATATTCACATTAATTGTAAAAATAAATTCTTGAATGAATTTTATAAAACGATTGTTCATTATTTTCGTGGGAGAAAGAACTTCGTATATTCTTCACGTGATACTTTTCTTTGAGAACAAGACGGACAATTATACAATTTGATCAACTGGTACGAGGAGGGGCGTGTATAGTATATTATTATATCATACATGTATAGTCGTATCACAAAGAGTGAAAAAAAAGGTTGAACATGAAATTTGTAGAATGTGACTGTCGTAAAAATGTGACGTAAATTCAGTTGTTATGAGACTCTTGTCACGAGTAAATAGAGGGTGATGAAATCTCTTTGTAACAACATCATTGCATCAGATCGAAATATATTCGAATTAACGTTACGGTAAATGAATTGTCATATCAAGCGATGTTAAAAGATACGCAAAATATAATTATCATTTTTATGTTTTTTGAAATTCAAACCAGATTCAAACTGAAGATCTGTTCAACGGTGCTTCACGAAAATTTTGATGCCAAAATGAACGATTCTTTTTCAATATTGCATACTTATTGTGTCCAATAACTGAATTGGCATTGACATCAACTTCAAGATTTTCTCTGCTTATAGTTTACATGAAATCGAAAAATGATTCGAGGTGAAATTAACATTTTTCGGTCTTCACAAAAACATTCATCAAGTGAGATATCTTGAAGAACTGAACTACAGATAGATGACGAAACGGAATTTGCGTCACTTTGTTTTTACCACTTGAAAATTCGTCTGAACTCGAGATTTATGTTATAACATTACGATAAGTGTTATTTCAATAACATTATTCCAACATGATGTGCTTGAATTGTAACGAATTCATGATATCTTTTGGATTTGTAGAAGTATCATTCTTACTATACTTCATTTTAGAGGGTGAGTACCCTGTTGAAAAGATCTCATAAATTCTAATGAATTCTAATTATTTCTAGGACAGAAACCGCACGAGATCTAGTACACACACTTGATTTTGTACGGTTTTATGAGATTTTGCAAATGGTTCTAATTGAATCTCATAAAGTTCTCATATAATTTTTGCACCCATAAGTTCTAGGACAGAAACCGCATATGGGCTGATAAAAACTTGTTGAAATTCATATAAACTAATAAGATTTATATATGAGAATGTATGGAACTTTTCCAACAGGGTGAGACACAAAAGAGGTGGCCTTGATCTACAAGATCCCATGAATTCTAACGAATAATGTATAACCTGACCCATTCACGTACTGTGAAAATCGGGTAACATAACTTTAAAGATAATCTAACGTCGTCATACAAAATATCCTACACAGCACTTTTTCTTCATCTTTTGTTTATTGGGAAGATATCTTGGAGATCAAAGCTTTGGCAAACTTAAACAGACACTCTAAGAGTTCTAAAAAGTGACTTTCTTCATCTTTTGTTTATTGGGAAGATATCTTGGAGATCAAGTCACTTTTTAGAACTCTTAGAGTCTCTGTTTAAGCTTGCCAAAGCTTACTTAAACCTTGAAGACAACTTTAAGGGCAAAAGTGAGCTTAAAGATACCTTTCAGTTGGACATTGGTCAACTCCAAGAGCTCTAAAAAGTGACTTTTTCCGACTCAAGTGATGTTTGTTTACTAGGTTGAGAAACTATTTAGAAAAGTTTAAGAAATCTTATGCAGCACGAAAAGATATCCTGAACCCTAGAACAGGACACTTATTCTCTTTGCTATTGAAAACAACACTGGGGTATTTTTGTATCCCACACGTTTGAACGCGATTTACGTAAATATTCGTCATGGAAAATGAATTTCGAAACCCATCATTTTTTTCCTTTTTCCAAAACGAAGACAATAGTATGAATATCAATGCAAAAATCTTATGAAAAACTGCAAAGTATTAGTTGAAAGCGAAAATAAATCGCACAAAATGGCATTTTGACTTTTTTCCGAAAGATGGCCGTAACTTTTCGAATTTCCATCCGATTTTGAATATCCGAGAACATTTGGAAACTCGAAAAAATTATTTAGGACACGGATAAAACAGAATTTTTACTTGTTTTTCAAAGTACATTGAATTGAGAATGTGAAAGTTGAAAAATCGATGATCCTCAAAAAAGGACGAAAGTCAATGTAAATGTTATGAAAACATTTATTCATGTGAGAATATAATTCCTCACGGTTGTCATTCACTGTAAAAAAAATTTCGGTAAATTTACCGAAAATATTCGGGAAGCAATTAACCCAAACTTTCGGTAAAATTGCGAATTGGTATCGGGAATAATTTTAAATGTATTCGGTAATTTTACCAATTATTTTCGGAAATTATATGAACCCGAGTCACTTGAAATTACCGAAATAGGATGGGAATTTTACCGGTTATCCTCGGGAAAGATATGGAATCAAATGGCTCAAAATTGCCGAAATGGTATGGTGAAATTACCGAAGTTCGGGAATTTCCTGCAGTTTTGTATCACAATTTACATGTACTGGAAAATTATTGCTCAATAATATTTATAAAAATTTTATTGCGCGAACTGATTTCGCATATTCCTTGTGGTGTCTCAAGGTCACTGAGGAACTTGATCACTCATCTAGATGAATAGAAAATCATACCTACCTAGCGGGATTCGAACCTACATTCCTACCTGCCTACCGACTGAAACCTAAGACCTAACCGCTGAGCTATGGCGCGAGATGCTGGATAGCCACCTTGGAAGTCCACATATGTTTCATATTTAGAATACACAAAAAGATAGACGAGGTGTGAATTTTCAGTTACATTTGGTAAATTCTCAGGACCGTGCTAACAAAATTGTCCCTGCCAGTACGTTTTTTTCCAAAACTCGAAATTTTTTCCAAGTCCTCTCATGGATTACAAAAACTTTTCCCACCAACTTCGGTAAATTTACCGGATCTCGATAAATTTATCGGATCTCGGTGAATTTACCGTAGTTGTTTGGAGAAAATCCACCTTGACATTTTTTCCAAGTCTTGATTCGAAATAAAGGGAAAAGTGAACAAAAAATTGTTTTTCCCATTTGGACCATTCGATTCCAAATCTGTTGAATCGGATAAAAAACTTGTCCCTGCCAGTACGTTTTTTTTTCAAAACTCGAAATTTTTTCTATAAGTCCTGGTTCAAGATAAAGGGAAACATGAAAAAAAATGTTTCTCTCGTATGATCCATTTGATTCCAAATCTTCCGAAATGATTAAAAAACCTGTCATTACGAGTAGTTCTTTTCCACCTCGAAATTTTTTCCAATTCCACATATCATGGATAAAAATTTTCCCGAACAACATCCGTAAAATCATGGTACCTGAGTTTTATCGAACTATCTTCGGTAAAACTTTTCACCGAACCAGTTTTGGACGATTCCCGAAGGAAAGTTCGGTGAATTTACCGATTTTTTTTACAGTGTTGGTAGAAAAATACTGAGAAATGTAGAGAAAACATTTTTCAATTACTTTCAGTCTTTTTGTCCACATTTATGGCATAAATAGGAAAAATTAGTTACATTGGTAACAAAATTGATTTATATTTTTTTTAAAACATAAAGCACTTCGAACAATGACAGAGAATTTAAATTCTGCAAAACCCAAGATTTTCCTTCAAATTCTAAAGTATGAATTTTCACACAATCGCACAAAGTATCGACGTTACCACAACACGCGGGTAATTTCGTACCCCACGCTCACTTCGCGTTGTCATCAGTCGCAATCAAAAGGCAAATTGACGCTTCTATTCAACTCTTCCCTCTTTTGGAACCCCAAACTGAATTATGGTCAGGATCCTGGATCGATATGTAGCAAAACCTACTTCACCTACAACTTTCAAAGCGCCTTGGAGCACAAAAATATCCCGGTGTTGTGTTCTAGGGTTAAGATGTCTAAAACAGTTCTCACTTTTGAAAGACGTCTAAAAGATATCTTTCAGAAGATGTAAAACTTGTCTTCCGGCGTGATATCTTTTAGACAACTTGCAGAAATCTTTTAGAAGTGAGAACTGTTTTGAGTATCTTAAAGATATCTATTCGCGTTGCATAAAACTTCTTAAATTTGTATTGAGATATCTTTAAGACGTAAAATGCTGTATGGGATATCAATGAAAGATGAATTATGAATGAAAATAAGACGTAATTCACAATCTGTGCAATAGATAATCAGTTAACGGTTAATATATTTCAAAATCTCAAACTGATAAATATAATTTATTGAAGTAACAGTAAGTAAGTGCAGTGCACTATTTGAGTTTACCACTTTAATTGACATCGATTCGAGTAAGCTTTACTTCGATACATCGAGCGTGAAGAAATTTTGTAGATCATTTGAAAGGACACAGATACCCGGTATCGATAGTATCGAGACCAGAATTCTCTGTTTCAAAAACTTGAACTCGTCATCTTTCGATGGACTTTCGATTCCGTACGAGTTGAAACATCAATCTTATCTTGGAGAAATTCCAACTTTCACTCTTTGATAGAATACTCAAATCCTGTCGTTCTGTCTTTCTTCAATGTTCATCTCATACGGAATCAGGAAAAATCAACTGGATGACACTGTAATATAAAAAAAGTCTTGTCTATTGAATTTACAATAAAAATACTAAAATCTTGATACATATATTCTTTTGTGAATGACTTATTCAAGAGTTCGAACGCAAAAAAACATGAAACAGCTGTGGGAGCTACTCACTGTTTTATCTTACTTTTTTGCTGCTATAGCAAACATAATTGAAGCTATAGCTATTTATTATCTACCAATAGCCAAATAATTTAACTGTGAAATTTTTACTATGATAGTTATATCTCGTGCTATTATCGCTATGCGAAGAGCTGTGACACGTAAAAAGCAGTTCTTGTACCTCTTGTAGCTGTAATTTTCAATTATCTAAATAATGACGAATTATTTTCTTTCCCATGCATTATTTTGGATGGACACAAAAGACTTTGTTTGAATACTTTTAATTATCTTTGATCTAATTCGGTGGGATTATCGTATGTGATTTACACTGAGAAGAAAAAGTATTCCAAATTTATTTCAATCAAATAAGGTTTATCAACTGTTAACAAATTTTATTTGATCCAAAGATAATTTATGATGAATAAGCCTCTTTCGTCACAAATAAACTCTTCTCTCAGTATATCGAAGGTAAAAGGCAAACTCACGGCGAGATCGCGTACTTAGAAGTTGGAAAATATTCCATTTTTAACTGGAAACTCAATGTTAAACTCTCAACCCTACTGGATATCAGTTATTTTTCAATTTCTAATCGAGAACATCCTAACGCGATTACCGGTTATTGGATTTCGATTTTAAATGTAATTAATTAATTGAAAAAGAAAAAATCCGAGAATATTCAAAATATGATAAAACTCATGACATCAAGGACAGGATATCAGCTTAAAACGCAATATAAAACATATAAAGATCATTCACAAACTTTTTCAGGTTCAGATACACATCTTCTCGATGACTGTTTCGAAAAGAATTCAAACACTCAATTAAGTCAAATATTTTCCGTTGTTAGATCCAAACCAAGTTGGTTTGATGTGAAGAGTAACCAATGGAATTCATTTTCTCAAAGAGGCCAGGGAAGCAGAAAATTTGGAGAATCCTATTGTATGAACGAAACCTTTTTTCAAGCCGAGCGTACATACCATTTCTATTCCTTCATTCATCACCTTCTAATGCCAACTCTTGTTTTTGTATCCCCACAAGAAACCTCGTACATATTTCAACAAAAGAATCCAGGTATTCTTATTGTCCTTTTACATCAAATGACAAGATGGCCAAGTATTTATTGGAATCAGTTGGGTGTTAGAATGAGAATACATTGGATAATATTTACTCTTTGTCCTTCTCTCTCTCTCTCTCTCTCTCTCTCTCTCTCTCTCTCTCTCTGTTTTGATGATACACGCAGAGAAAAATTCTTGAAACAGCGATCTTGAAAAATCTGGTTTGTTGAATTAGCAAAACATTTTGCCGTTTGAAAAATACTTGCTTATTCAGCAGATTTCCCAGCATTTTGTATGTCTACGATGCCGAATTGCTGGATAAATAAGCGCTTGCTAGCAGAGCAAACTTTTTGCTGATCCAGCGAAAGGATTTGTCATATGATACTCTATGAGGGCAAAAGTGACACCTCAATTGTTGTCAAGCAAAAACAGGACAGGAACTTTCGAGAGCGAGAACGGAACATCAAAAGTTCCGAGCAAAAGCGATACACTTATAATTTGGAACAAAAGAGCAACCACAGCAATCTCCCGGCAAAAACGAAACACTGAAAAACTCGAGCAAAAACGCTCGGAACTTTTGATGTTCCGTTCTCGCTCTCGAAAGTTCCTGTCCTGTTTTTGCTTGACAACAATTGGGGTATCACTTTTGCTCTTAGCGTATCATATCAACACAGCAAATTTGTTTTCTCCCAGTGTAGTCGAATGATCTCAATTTATATGGATGAATTTTTACAATATAATTCGGATTCTAATTTGATTTTACTCTCACGTTTTCAAGAATTACTCTATGTAATATTCTACCCATCAATGAAATCTCGGTAGGAATCTGAGCCCAGAAGATCTTAGTATTGTTTCTCGGATAAATATAAATATAATGATTGATGTAGAAATACGAGTTGTTTTTACATCCAATCTGAATGAAAAAACAAATTAAAAACGTCTGTTAACGCTGCTGAAAATGCAATTCAATGGATATTCAAAAAGGTTTTGATATATTTATTGAAATAAAAAAACCGTATACCCATGAATTTTCACGTCCTCAGGAATCATCTAGTTGTAAATTAATTTTCCATTCGATCGAAAAAAATTTCCTAGTATTTCGAAGCTATACAACATCATTGACAGCGAAGAATGATTTATCAAATTCAAGTATGACAAATTTCTCAGTTCTTCTTACACCGTCGATCCAAGAGAAGTATATAAATATAGATGACCTTTTATATTTTCGAAGTCTAAATGATGTGTTTTTATGATTCAGATTTTGTAGCAAGTATATTCTTTCATCGCTTCAAACATCATCCTTCTTTTTCTATAACTTTGCTTTTTACGCAAGATTCAAGCAATTATTGATAACGCTTTCGTTTTCATGTCCGATACAAAAGTTATTCAAATTAATCATACCAGCGTGTCTGTCATCAGAATAATAAATTTACTTCAATTTGAACGCCGAGTTCGAAATTCAATTTTATGAAAGGAAAACATATCTCGAAATTCAATCCGTCTATGAAAGATAACGTGACTTCACTTGATCATTTTATATGGAAGAGAGGGGAACAAATGATAACGGTTTTGATCTGAATGTGGCGATGAATAGAAAACAATTAAATAGAAACATATGACGTCACATATATTGTTTAAAGGATTTGTTGCATATACACAAGCAGAGAACAATATCTATACGCAAAACACGTGTAGATAATAAATATATTAGCGTATTCTTCAATTTTCTTACTGCTAACCGTGTGGGAATGGAAACACAGGCTGATTTCAGCACAGTACTGTTGCTGGAGTTGCCGGCACTGGCAAAGTCAACGAGGAGTGAAAATGATAACAGCATGTAACATAAGGGCCCATATGAAATTCACAAACAGTCAGAGACTGGTGTGTTTCATTGACCTGCCATGGCAGACCTCTGGCGCTTCAAGAGGACCAGTTGTTATGCTGGAAATGAATAAGAAATGATTCTCAACTGTTTGCCACTGACGAATTAAAGGCTAAAGGCTTCTAGGATTTCACTCCAAAATATGGAAAATTATGAATACGAAATGAAAACCCCAAGAGAACACAGACCTCCTAGGTAAAATTTAGGTTCATTGTACGTACTTCCGCGTTGAGGGAACGTTCAATGGACCATCAAATGTCTGGACGTTCAATGCACCTTCATTGAACATTCTTTGAAATTTCGTGTTCTCTTAGGGAAGTAACAAACGCGGTTGAAATTCAAAATGCTGAACAACTAAATTTTACTATGCGCTCCATAAAATTCTACGTTCAACGTGTTAAATTTCAATCGCATCTGTATAGCATTTGTTTCGGACCTCTTTTTCTATCGTATAGGCGTGTCCTTTTTTAAGCAACGTGCTTGAATGGTAGCGCTGAGATCCGGTTAAGATGATACGACAGTTAACATTCGAGTGCGTTTTTCTCGACCAAATTACGCAACACTGAATTTATAAAAAACATCTGAAATTTTCAGGGATAGTAGAAACTTAGACATTTTATCTGCTTTCTTACAGAGCCTGAATTTCGAATTCGTTGAAAGGAATGTTTTTAAATTCAGAATTTGAGCTCTGTAGGGAAAAGTAGATGCAATCTCTAGAAATTATCCCTGAAAATTTCAAATTTTTTCATAAATTTAGTTTCGAGTAGTTTAATGAAGGAAAAAATCGTGCTTGGATTTCAACCTCGTATCCATTCAAGAGATTAACCCAACAACATGAACCAGTATGGACCACGGCCCTCCAATAACAGTCGATAGCTAGTAGAAGTAGGAAAAGATGTACTAAACAGCAGTGTAAATAAAAAAAAAATGTAACAAACAATAGTGTCGCCAACAAGTTGATCCTCAATCAAAATGACCACCGATTTCATAATGAGTCAACGTTGTATGAACACTGACCCGGTTTCGTATTTTTATATTCCCCTAGAATGTTACTAACACCAGGACAGTTCCATTTTCCTAAAACTTAGGTCTCTGTCTAACTATGAGAATCAATAAGTTTTGAAATCCGTCCAACAATTGGTGCCAGTTGAGAAATAGTTGAATATTAGAATGATGGCGAATAGATACAACCTTACCGGTACTGCATCTTTTGATAATTCTGACAATTGTCTTATAGGTACCCACATGGAGAAAACAATATATCATGAGTTACTCTATTTATTAATACATTTAGGATATAATTACATCATTAACTTGCATCTTTTCTAACTTACAACAGTCTATACAATCAAATTACATGATTCTCCAATATTTCATTATCAAATGTAGTAGGTTTTAACAAATATGTGGTTCAATAACGTCATGAAACAAATCTGTTCTCACCATGCTAGCGAATATAGTAATTTATAACGCAACGTTTTTCAACATATACCTTTTCATATGGGAAAATTTTTTAAATTATATACAATTTGTATATAATTTATACATAATTTCTATACAATTATATATAATTCTGCGAATTTTTCCACATGGTTCATGAAATGTAAACAACAAAAAATCTCAAACATTCGATGAATCTTCAAACGATTAACAGGCATCAATCACACAAGTACAAAGGGTTTCCAAGAATGTTTATTGGTTCTATCACTGCAACTAGAATATTTGTTCACTTGATAATAGCTGTCATACTTTTCAGTTTTCAACAATCTTCATACAGACGTCACCCTTGCATCAATAGTTACAAGTCTTATCCTACATCAAACCATCGAAATGGGCGACACAAAGAACAGAGAGGACATAGTATCGTGCCATGGATATTATATGTTCAGCAATAATCCATTATTCAGGTATAAGCATAAGCTTCACAGCTGGTGCCATATTGCGTCTAAAAATAATTTTTATTCCATGGTTCAATTTCATCTTTTCTATCATTCCGAGAGGCGCTGAAAGGAATTCGAGATTAGATGTAAATAAACTTGTCCCCGTGCTTAAATGTTCTACTGTAACTTCCAGACAGCAAAATGCTGAAGTGATTCACAGCAAATTCTCAACAACCCCGAGCCCCCTGTTGTTGGGAACTCGCTGGGCGGTTGCGGCGCCAAGTGCAGCCTCCTCTGACACGTGCATTTTCCCCTGGAAATCCGTTTCACATATCGAAGCTAAAATCCCCAAAAAATCCAGATGCTGCAAAGTGTGGTTTCGTGAAGATTAAATTTTACAGACTGGAGGATTTGTTTCCGCCAAATTGATAGGCCAATTAACACGCAGGGCCCTCTGAAACTTTTCGTTGACTTTGTGAACAGGAGTTCTAGACAGTCAGAGAGGGCTGGCCAAGTGTAACATGCTTTCTGCACGGAACACAAGATCGTGGGTTTTTTACATGAAGAGTTCTAAGCGAATAATCCATGGCAACGACCAAGCATTCATAGCACGGAGTCCGTGCTTCAAACGCAAGTCACCGTGGAAAAAACGCATGGAGCTTTGGCGTTTGGGGTATGAACTTGGTGCTATCAGGGCCGTCTTTCATTGCTCGAAGGCCCTGGGCCTATTTAAAGTGGAGGCCCATGTAAAGAGACGTAAAATCTTGAAATTTAAGAAAATCAATATAAGAAATTCAATGACCGAGTCAAGACTGAAGAATTCATCTATTATGTGCATCGAATCAGATTTGTGCATCGAATCAGATTGAAAATGTCGTCAAAAACTGTTCAATCAAAGTGAAAAATGAATTTCAGATTAGCTTCATTTTTAAAATGACTTGATTCCATTTTGGTGAAATGACCTTTCTAAAAACATATATAAAAATCTTAACGATTGTCCACGAAGAGGCCCTCCTTTTGCAGGAGGCCCTGGGCTTGGGCCCGGTGTGCCCTGCCATAAAGACGGCCCTGGGAGCTATAAGCGCTTGGTCATGGCCATGGGTAATTCGCACAGAACTCTTCATGTAAAAGACCCACGATTTTTTTTCCGCTCGAATACTTCAAGAATTCAATCATGAATTTGTCGAATTCCCAGTAAGATTGTGAGACTGCTCTCCCATAGTCCTGGATTTTTGGTGGATTTTCGGGGAATTCTAGTAAGTTACCAACCATACAAACCAATAAAGTATTCGGATTCCGTTCCGTTTCCCAAAAATTTCGGTCCACGCACGGAAAGACCGGGTCTATTAATGTTTAGAAAGAATTTATCAACGTTTAGAAGAATGACTGTCAATTTAGGGAAAATAAGGATCGCTGAAAAATATTCGTAGTCAGTCTGTCAAAAATTCGTTGTAAAAATATTAACAGTTGATAGTTTCATTAATATTTTTCACAGTGAATACATCGACTACAAATTTTTAGTAGACTTCCTACGAATATTTTTCAGCGATCCTCGTTTTCCCTAAATTGACAGTCATTTTCCTACATATTAATAGACCCGGGCTTCCCGTGTGGAAGGCTCGCCCAAGAATTGGATACCTGCTACACGGAAAAAACAGGATTCGCTATGACAGCGAAACCTGATTTTGCTGGAACAGCAAATTTTTTGCTATGACAGCAATTTTTTAATTCATGACAACGATTTTTCAGCTTCTCCAGCAACGTTTTTTGCTGTTCCGTGTATGATACTCAAAACTTTGCTAGTCCAGCGAAAAGTTTACTACTCTAGCCAATCATGTTGCTCTCTCAGCAATCCAATTAGCTGTGGCAGCGAATTTTTAGCTAGGTTGGCGAATATATTTGCTCTTCTATATATAACACTCCCATTTGTTGCGACAGCAAATTTTTTTTCCCCGTGCGCACAGTAACTTTCGCTGCCTGAGTAGTGTTCAAATATTGATAATCACCTGAGTAATAATTCATCACTATTTTTTTCAAGTGATAAAGTACATTTTCTTGGTAACGAAGCGATTTCCCATGTGAATCAATCGTATCCCACATAATTGAGTCAATTTAACATCCCAAGCGTGTATTTACTACGGGTCCAATGGGGACCCATGCTACCTAACGTGGGACCAACTCTCAGTGGCGTATTTGGGCCTAGGCCAACCTAGGCCTGGGCCTAGGGGCGGCACCACAACCAACCAAAAAAATAAATTCGATATTTTGTGAATATGATTTCTTGAAGTTTTTATACATGGTAATATTGAGTGAATTAATTATTAAAAAATTATGAAGTTTCAGTTCCTCTTGTGCTTATTGAACTTCAACTTTGATTTATTGAATAATTCTAATTTTCATTGAAGATTAATTTTTTCAATTCTTATGTCAATTATATCAATAATCATTTTTTCATTCTTAACACGGAAAGTACCCTAACATTCTTATGTATGTTTGTATCTAATTGTTCAGGAGAACTGTCATTTTCCGTATTAAAACGAGTGAAGAATTATTTAAGATCTACGATAAATCAATGTAGACTTAATTCTTTATCAATATTATGTATTGAAGCTAAAATGGTTCCAGAAATTAATTATAATTCACTTATAGAAGAATTCGCTACATTAAAGGCTCGAAGAGCTGCTGTAACATAAGATTATCAAATGTAAAATTGAATCAATGCTAATAAAGAAAAGAAAAGAAAAAAAAAACATAACATAAATGTATAGAATCATTATTTGTGAATTTTGATACTTGAGAGAAGGGCGGCATCATATATCTGGCCTAGGGGCGGCAAATTTCCTAATGCGGCCCTGCCAACTCTGGGATGATAACATCGTTTCCAGCCTGCACTGTTAGAAAAATCAGTACAAAACTTCATAACACGGATACGAGGTTTTTTACGTATCAGTGTTACGAAATTTTATATCACATCAACACATGTGGCCATATCCGTTTGGATCATTGTTATCAAATTTAAGATCAGTTTTGAAACAAAATTTCATATCATAGCTCGTTACGAAATTCAATATAATTTTTGATACAAAATTTCGTATTATTTTTAACAGTGTGGCTGTATTGCTTTGCCCGAGGACTAGGTGATACAATGGGCCCTGACCTAAGCCGATCTTGGCTCAACTTAGGGCCGGACCCGCGCCAAAGTTCAATATTTCCATTTTCTACGAACTATAATTGTATGGGAACAAACACTAGGGCCAAGATTAGTCCAAAATGGGTCCCATTTTCATTTCCCAATACTGGATTCAAGCAAACGGACCCTGCTTGGGCCCATCGTCAATATCGGCAATACACACTTGAGATAGGATGCAGAAATCTGTGATTGTGAATTGAAAAAGTTACAAATCAAATTTCTCCCTACCATCATCGTTTATATACAATTGCGTCTTTTTCTCGCATAAGATTAAATACCGAGTGGAAGAAGAACACATATGACGCTTATAGCGAGAACCAACTGTACTTATGCGATATGTGGAACATAATCCACTTGTATGAGAAACCACTCTGCCCCCGAAGATGACTACCCTGTTATTCAAAAAATAATGAAATCAATTGAATTCCTTAGGCCTTGTCTCGAGGAGACACCAGCGATCCCTGACGATGCAATCCGAGCTCAATCTTTTCTGACAAATTATTCGAAAATGAAGCAATAAAATCAAAATATTGCTCTATACAGACCTTTTCCGATCAATAAAGATAATTTTGGTTGCATCTTCAGGGGTCGCTGGTATCACTTTAAACTTCACTTGTCCATTATATTATCAATATTTGAATACCAGTCGCTATAATGAAATATTTAAACAAGGAGACAAGTTTGTCCGTACCTAATTTTGAAGTAACCAATATATACTATAGTTTTTTCTCATAGCCAGCTCACGGAAATAATATGTGGAACTTCCGATCGTAAATTTATACGCGATGTCAATAGAAAATCAATAACTTGAAAAACATCACTTTCTGAAAACAATAAAACAGTACTGTAGATACACTGTTTTCACAAGATTTATAATTACATCAACTTTACCATGATTCTTCACTCGAATAAAATCCATGGCTCAACGTGGTTTTGCATTATTTATTTTTTTATTAATACGAGAAAGAACTCTTTCCTCTCTCCTCCTCTCTCTCTCTCTCTCTCTCTATTCCCATTTTTTAGTACTGCTATGCGGTCTTTCTCATCTTTGTCTCTCCGCTTGCATCTCATCTCATCTCATCTCTTCTCTTTTCTTCTCTTTTCATCTCACGAACACGACTACCACCACACACTTCTTTCGCCGCTCCGACCTTCCTCCGGACCGAGAGCTTCGTATCCCCTTTTAACCTCAACAAAACGCATGTATATCCACATCAGAAGTGTGCCTCGAGGACTTTCAAACGCACCAGGTCAAGTCACGACATTTCTCAAGATAACCTATCTAAGGCTCATTATGTGAACAATTTTATCTAAAATGATCCCCGCGGATCATAATCAATTGTTCAAAATTACAATTATTGAATTTTGAACTCACGATACCTCCTTTCGTTGGATAATATATATAATGTGTGAAAAGATTTCTCATCTTCTTTTATACCCGAACTCTTATTCCACAAGTATATACTATCCTTTACGCATCGATTATCATTGTCGAGTATTCTTGATCAATATACACGCAAAATAAGAATTCCACGCAGTGATACGCGAAGATCGCACATAAAGCACCAATGAAACACGTCAAAATATGGAACCTTCCATGAAGAAAATTATGTGGCACGAACAACTATAGTTATTCAGCGATGATATACTTTCACTGTAGCGAAACAAATGATAAGTACGCAATTTACCTTGTTCGTGTAAAGATATGTATACAAAGCTTATGTCGGTGAACATATAGAATTGTTTTTTTCTTTCGTCATGTACTGCAGCTTTGATAATCTTTATTATACTCTCTTTTTCGCGTAGTGACAATGAAGCGTAATGCGAAGAATAAAAATACAACGTACGATGTCTGCGAGCAATGATTTGGCATGTTTAAAGTATACTACGTAATACTTTGGAATCATTGTTCATTACTATACTGTGAAACAAATACTCAAGAATCGACATATTTTCACTTTGAAATCAAGAAGAGGTTGTATTTGAGTTCTGTATGTATAATTTGATGGAAGAATAGTTTTTATAAAATTATGTTCAAATTTGTTGAGAAAACGCAAAGCTTTCAAAAATTTATATCATATCTTAGATTTAAATCCTGATTGAAAATATATGATATAGTTTTAGATTGTCAAGTTTCGTACTAAAGTGTGCATCCGCGTGGAATGTGCACAGCTCCCTATTGAAAAAGTAATGAAATTTGAGTTAGTAATGAGTGCAGCGGTTATTGTCAGAATCAGTAACAGGAATCATTTGCATTGAGCAGAAAATAGCACTTAGTCAACATACAGTATCAATTTCTTAGTATAAATAGTCACCGCTTGTCCTTTGTACTCGGCTTCGTTGGATTCCAAGCATTTCTCTTCTCAAATGAGGCATTCAAATTTGATTGAGATCATTCAATATTCAACATAAGCAAAATTGATCCCATACGCCATGGGAAGAAATAATAAATAGAAAACATAGTTATCACGTTACTCATTAATTCTGCAATATTTCAGAATAATCAATTCAATCGAAACATTGTTTTATACCCATGGGGATAGTTAATCGAGCATACAGTTACGATTTTAGTTATATGATACTACATCACCGTCGCATTTTGTAACAACGAAGTATAGGGGAAAAAATCTACGATATATTTCACAATAATTACACACCATATATCGAAAACTTGAGATTTGAGTTTTTCAATTGTGGATAATAAATTATTTAATTTGAAAAGTATTTGTTTCTTTGAGGATATTGTAATAAATTAAAACTATATAATCGTTCAATTAAATTGAAAAAGGTAAAGGGATATTATCTGAGATATAATGAGAAGACGAAGGATGAAAAGAGATTAGAATAAAAGTGAAGGACTTAGCCTCATTGAAATTGAGAAAGAGTGCTTAGAGTTTATTAGAAGTATGGTAAGCGAGCAGGTATATAAGAAAGCGGCCAGCTGTTTCCTCGCGTGACGTCACGCAGGTGTCTTGGCTGCACAGGAGGGACAGGACAAGATTGTCGAGTCGAGTCGAGTCGAGTCGAGCAGAGGGGGACAGGTGGACAATGCTGCCCCTTCCTATCCTGATCTCTGGTTGGCATAAGTTCCACTACCGTACACTTCAACGCCGTACCATGCGACCCAAGCCGGCCGACTCTCGTCTGCATCCACTTGGTTTTTACCGTGATCCAAATTTCAATTTAAACAATACGATTCGACAAAATTATTCCGTCCCTGTATGCGTGATTCGTTGTTGCAAACAATTTCCCCGACAGTTTGCTTCAATTTTGCATGCAATGAAACATTGTTTCGAATCTAGGGCAGCATGTACAGGGATCATAATTCTGCATCACCAATGCAAAAATAATCATTCCTAACTTCGGTTGGATTAGATCGGAATATCAATTGAATTGAACAAACACAGCAAAATGTTGTGTAACATGATATGTACATTACTTTGTTTTTGGGCAATAGCAATCGGCCTGATAGGTCGATTCTCTCCGATGGAGTACGTAGGTGATGGTAGGGGCCACGAGTGTGTGTACATAAATGTTGTGGATGTGGTGTAGAGTGTAGAGTATTTAGTATGACGCGTTGATGTACACAATACATAGAGACGCATGCGTTACGCGTTCACGCAGAAATGGCCTTTAACTCTACTACGCTCTCTACACCATCATCGAATCTGCTCGGCTCAAATCGACTCAACTCGACTCGGTTCGACTCTACTCGGTGTCGGTCTCGGTCTCGGCTTGAGTCGGACCAAAGAGCAGAAGGAGGGTCTATTGTGTATTTCCCCGCTACAATACAACATACTGAGAGTACAGCGTTTCTCTCCACGGATTAAGAGTTACTCACACTCTTCTTCTCGCTCGTTCGCTCACTCTCTCCAATGCGACACACGACGATGTCGACTCTACCATTTTCCTTCTCTTAATCTGAACTATAACCCCGTGAATACATTAATTGCTCGACTAGATTGTTGATATACGTACACAGAAAATGATATCGTTACGCGATATATCGGAAAAAAATTTCATTCTTTGTATCATAGTCAGCTCAAACCTTCAAAAATGTCCCCCCATTGCTGATCTTTTGGCGTAATTGAGGGAATCATTCTCATTCGCCACACGGAGAGAAGAGAATGATAATGTTTACCATGCTAATAGAATTCTTTACCATTTTTATAGTAATAATTACCAGGAAAATGGTAAAGAATTCTATTAGCATGGTAAATATTACCATTCTCTTCTCTCCGTGCATCATCTGTTTCATCGTTCATGAAAAATCTCAAATTTTACGAATATTCGAACATCGGTAACACATTTTTGATCAAATTTTAGGAATTGCAATTCGATACACGGAAATCGATTCGATATTGGAAAAATTGAGATTTATCCAGATTCGATCTACTCTATAAATGTGGATGATTATTATTCTCTTAGAAAGTAATGTGCAATCTGAACAGAACTTAAATGGAAAGGTTCGATAAGAATTGCATAACAATTACATAAAATTAAGTATGAGAGAATAATTCTAAATAAATTGTGTAGAATTTGTATATAATTTGGATAAATTTTTCGACTCGTACACCGAGAGAAAAAATTTCCGGGAACAATGAAATATTTTGTTGAATAGTCGCCATCAAATACTTAATTTATTTGAATAAACTTTCATTGACTCGATGAAATATTCATTCGATCAAACAAATATTTAATATGCTATGAAATATTTCATCAATTGAGCATCTTATGGCGACTATTCAACTAAATGTTTCATTGTTCCCGGAAATTTTTTCTCTCAGTGTACATGATATTATCTTTCAATCAATACTTTACACACGGAAATTTATTTATCGATACCGAAGGAGGGGATTTTTGTTAATACAATAAGACGAAGGTCTTTCCTCTGCTGTGAAAATCACAGTTTCAACTGGAATCCAAGTGAATCGATATTTTTCGACCCTTCAAGGCCAGACGGGAGAAAAGAACAACCCAGGGAAATAGGTTGGTTGCTATAAGAATCACTGCTTTTATATAAAATTTAATAATCGTTCGATACATGTGAATCGAGTGTGACTTTTTTTGAACAAATACATTTTTTTTTGCAATAATTCACTCACAGTCTAGAAGACTGAAGTCTGTCCTTGAATGATTAATTTCCAACTCGAGATCATTCTTCGGTGATAACTGAATCGGATAAATACAATGACTTGTTCTTTGGAAATGACGATGAAAAATTTTGAAAATATGTGTACAAGAAACACGAGAATCAATTCAATCCCTGAAGTTTCAATCGTTTTTTCGAATTACATTTATTATTGAACATGAACAAACTTAACAAATGATCGATATGTGTGGTTTGAAATCAACCTATCATACTTCCTCCTTGAAATATTGAAACAATGCGAGCTTGTGAATTGTTGGTTTTCTGAATTCGTTTCAATGAACGATTCAGATTTCACCCATATAAATCAATGAAACATATTGAGCAATGAAAAATTTTAAACACCATTTGTCAGTATGAAACAAGATTTTCAGTAACTGTTTTCATGCAGGTCATAGATCGGACAATGATTAATTACTGCAAGCATTATCTTATCAAGCACACAGTTGAATGTTCATATCATCCTGTACTCTCCAATCGTGTCTTCATCACAATATTAACTGTGTTGCGCAATATATTAACTGTGAACAACATATAATATTTATTCACTTCTACTAAACATACCTCGTTTCTGCGATAAATCAATGAACCGCTAATCATCATAGGGAGTGATAGTAATTTAACGTGTAGTTGCATGGAGAATTCATCACGAGCAACGAAATTCAATCCAAATATCATCGAAATTGCTTTTTATGTTTGTGATGAAGAATACTTTGTGGACATTAAGAGTCAACTCCATACTGCTCACATAGCATACTATGTTTCGAGATATTGCTACAACACACAGTGGGCCAGAAACTCAAAAAAGTGGCCAAAAATACAAATCCTTGGTCGATTTGTTTCAAACTGGGTCACATGGGGTTTTTCGGGTCGCTGATTACGAATCTGAAGTCAAAAATGCATAATTCAAGATGGCGGACAAAAATTGAAAAATCAACTGAATTCGCTCGGAATTGGCTGTCATGGGGTTTTTGGGGTTGCTAATTACGAATCTGAAGTCAAAAATGCCTAATTCAAGATGGCGGACCCAACCCTAACAGGACACTTCGTCGCATCTCCGTAGTCTCCACGGACATAGATCGTATCCACGTGGAGCCTACGGAGATTCAACGGAGTGTCCTGTTAGGGAATATGGTGGGCAAAAATTGAAAAATCAACTGAGATCGCTTGGAATTGGCTGTCATGGGGTTTTTGGGGTTTCTGATTACGAATCTGAAGTAAAAAATGCATAATTCAAGATGGCGGACCCAACCCTAACAGGACACTCCGTCGCATCTCCGTGGTCTCCACGGAAATAGATTCCCAGATAGAAAAATGTCTCAATAATGCCATCATAATGGTGACATTCACGCCAAGAAATGTTTGCATCATGGTACCAAGGTGTTTCCGCATAAAGCATTGTTCTTGGTAGCAAAACGAGGTGATGGTACCATAATGAAGACATAATGTTTACATTTTATGCATCATTGCAAGCTGAGCGAAGTTTATGACAGTATGTTAACGGCACATTATGTTACAAAATATTTAGGGCATGGTTTTCTATCTGGGTCGTATCCACGTGGAGCCTACGGAAATTCAACGGAGTGTCCTGTTAGGGAATATGGTGGGCAAAAATTGAAAAATCAACTGAGATCGCTCGGAATTGGCTGTCACGGGGTTATTGGGGTTGCTGATTACGAATTCGAAGTAAAAAATGCATAATTCAAGATGGTGGATCCAATCTGGTGGACAAACATTGCAAAGTTTTCGGCACTAGCCTGAAAATTGCTGTTCGAGGGTTTGTGGGGTTGCTGATCCAAAATCTGAAGTAAGAAATGATGAATCAAGAATAACGAACCAAGCTGTAATTGTAACATTAACTGAATTCGTTAATTCAGCGGATTTTATTCAACGCACTGAAATTTCTCAATCGATAACATTCATTTGATTAAAAATTCTGACACAGAGAAAATTCGCTCGGAAGAATCTCAGTAAGGTGACCCTAAAACCCAGTGCGATCGTTATATACATATACAACAACCCATCTATTCGCAGCACTGATGCTGTTAAATAAATATGTCCCTTTCTGCCGTACCCGGAGCCACGAACTTGGACGTAGGGACTGTAGACTCCTTGTTTTTTTTTTCGCTACTTTTATAGTTTAAAATTTTTTTTTGAATTTTCGTTCAATTTTGTATTTTTTTTTCTTTTTCTAATTTTTTTACTTGTTCCTAATTCTAAACGCAATTTTCAGCTCTTGAATGTATCGCAGAGGATCGGCTTTGGCATGGGTAACTATAGCATACGGTGCGGCTAGATATCGTGAGAGAGACGGGGGATTGTCAATATATATTGTCTTGATTATTTTTGTGAGGTCAGATTTTTTTTATTCTGACGAAATTTTCACTGCAGATTTACAATCAGCAACCACGAACATTCCTTGATAATAAATTTTCAGCCAAACTCCGAATTGTTATATTAGATCTACCAGTTCGAATATCGCATTATTGACTTTAGATTTGTAATCGATGATCTCACAAACCCCCGAACAACGAAGTTTGAGTGAATCCAGCTGATTTTATGATTTTAGTCCGCCATATTGGATCCTTCATTTTGAATTTTTTTCATTTCTTACTCCAGGTTATCATAATTGAACGTAATCACCAATCTCAAAAAACTTTGGTCACCTCTTTTCGAAAGAATACCGAAGAAAATATATGAATTCATTCGAAAATATTGAAAATCCATGTATGAAAGCACAAAAAAATTAATTTCTTCGATGTGTTTGTTAAAAGGCGCAGGTTGACTTTAAAGTACACTTCATCCGGAATGTAATGAGCCTAATCTGATGTTCATATCTGGTGGAACTCAGGGGAATAGTTAATTGAAAGATTGGAAAATGATTAAAAAAACTCTATATTTCGTGATATTGTGTTCAGTTTCAACTATAAATAGTGAAGATGAACACTTTTCCCATCGTTTTAAGTTTGTTTCATTGTTGTTCTTCCTGAAAAAATACAAAAGAGAACTCTTGGATGAGCGAAGTTTGCAAATGATGCAGGTTTGCACATGACACTTGAACAGTAAAGTTCAACCTATTATGCTTGGGGATATTGGTTTAATTTGTACATACATGCATCAAATCTCATAAAAATTTGAGAATAGTTGTCTCAAAGGGTCCTATAAATGATGAACTACTTGTTTTGTAAAAAACTCAAAGTTCATTTTTGGCATTTTTGGCCCACTGTGCAACATAACCGAGACATTTGTAACATCGCAGCAATATTCTCAGACATCACTGAGACATTGTGTGCTATGTGGATGGCATAGTATACACTCACAGAAATGTTTGCTTATAGTAACAAAAATTTTATTATTATAAGAAAATTTTTTTCTCCATATATCTCGCTTCAAGTAGAATTTGATAATCTTAGCGTTAGAATATTGAATGTTGGATCAATATAATGAAGTTTTTATTAAGGGTAATGAAATCTTCCTTATGACCCAGTAAACATTTTGTATCTTGCGATATCTTTGAAACACATTTTAAATGTCCTATAAAACACTTTCACATGAGTTTGAGACCAATTCTTGTTTAAAACTCGTCTGAAAGACATCTTGAAGTGCTGTATAAGACATCTAAAACCAAGATATCGCTAGGCAGAAAATGTTCATAGGGTACAATAATGTATTTTTTTCTTCAAATAAAATATTGGTGTATTGCTTGGGATGGTATGTGACATACGGTACACTGGTTGGTAATTTTATGCTTTTGTTCAAAATATTCGACAAGACGACTCTACAATGTGTAATGAAGAAAAACCATTGCAACAATACACCGTTTTGAAGTTTATACTGACTATTTCACTTGACAACACGATACATTAGAATCAATGTTGAAAACTCTATGACTGACCAATTTGTTGTCAATCGAGGGAAGGGGAGCACATCGTTGAGCGTTACTTCTAAGAATATTCATGCAGTTTCAGCGTAAGAAAATTTTTCTTGCCATAACAAGCGGTGGTTCACACAAGAAACAAAGATTCTTATGTTGAACAAAAGTCATGAATCATATTTTTTTCTATTCACAATCCATGATACACGCAGAGAATTTTGTAGTATCGATTACTATAATTCTTTTGTAATGTTGGACTATACTGACACTGTGACCGAAATCACTCAACGTTGATTTTTAAATACTTCGCGAGCATCTCTTTTCACGGAAGGAAAATTGTAATTCTTCTTTGTTTTGCGTCCAACTTTACTACGTTGTACCGTAATTTCAATCATTATCATAGCAATATTCATCGTAATGTCAGTATGGTCCAACTTTACAAAAACATAGTAATATTCAATACATTTTTGTTACAATTTATACCACAAAATTTTCTCCGTGTATGATTACTGTTATACAAAACCGGTTTTTGAACGAACACTATTTGTTTCCGAAGAAGAAAATTTATATCAAGAATAAAATGATGATAACAATAAGAAATCATTTCTATGAGTGTATTGTTTTCGGAGTTACCAATGCTGGAAAATTCAAACAACCATTCCAAGGCCAGTTGATTCAACAGTATCAACTCAGATTCGAAATAGTAACAACGTTTGATGACATTTTTTTATGGCACGAATTATGAATATGTAGGTGAAGGTTCAAGATCTAACTCCGTTGAAGATTTAGTATGTAGTCATTTGATCCACTTCCACTGAATATTTTGACAGTCTCGAGTTTATCAAGTTGGCGTCCGGACAGCACGATGTGCGATTGTACCTATAACGTTCATAACATATTTGAATCAGCAGGGAAGGTTTTCTGAACCTGAACGTTCCGAAAACATCCAAAAAACACACTCTACTGTTTTTAAGACCCACTGTTGTTTAATCATTTGTCAAATTACATGAATAGATGAACAATGTAAACCGGTCCCAGATAACATGTAGGCTTGTCATAACCCTGTCACACTTGTCATTCGATTGTTTTTGGCTTGTTATTGACAACCTTGTCAGTGTAAGGTTGCTACAGCCCTGCTGCAAGGGTTTTGTAAGCTTGTACTCTTGTCGTGTGTCAACTAGGAGGCTTATATCAACCTTGTCACAAGCTTGCCTGACAACATTGTAGCAAGGTTAAATTGCCATCTGGGGTGTAGTAAACCGAGCAAAAATTTCAAAATTATATATATTAGGTGTATAAATTCGAGGCTTTATTGTAAAAAAACTGGTTATACATTGATGATTCAAAGTATTGTCCATCGCTGGCCACTACTTTCTCCCATCTTTCGGGCAGCATACGAATCCTGCGTTGAAAAAAACTGGTCATCTTTTGGAGCGATCCACGAATCGATCCAATTTTTTTCTTCATAAGACCGGAAGTGCTGGTCAGCTAGGCCGTGTGCCATTGATCGAAACAAGTGATAGTCCGAGGGAGCAACGTCTGGAGAATACGGTGGGTGGGGTAGGACTTCTCATTTCAAAGTTTCCAAGCATGTCTTGACCACTTTCGCAACATGGGGTCGAGCATTGTCATGCTGTAAAATCACTTTATCATGTCTCTCGTTGTATTGCGGCGGTTTGTCTTTCAATGCTCGGCTCAAACGCATTAATTGCGTTCGATAATGATCGCCTGTGATTGTTTCAGTCGGTTTTAACAACTCATAATACACTACGCCGAGCTGGTCCCACCAAATACAGAGCATAACCTTGGAACCGTGAATATTCGGTTTGGTCGTCGACGTGGAAGCATGGCCGGGATATCCCCATGATTTTTTGCGCTTGGGATTATCGTAATTAACCCATTTTTCGTCCCCAGTCACAATGCGATGCAAAAATCCCTTCCGTTTCTGCCTTGCAAGCAGCTGTTCACAAACACACAAACGCCGTTCAACATCTCTCGGCTTCAACTCGTACGGCACCCAATTTCCTTGTTTCTGAATCATTCCCATGACTTTCAGGTGGTTTGAAATGGCTGGTTGCGTCATTTCCAATGATCCTGCTAATTCTTGTTGCGTTTGACACGAGTCTTGATCAAGTAATGCCTCCAATTCTGCATCTTCGAAAACCTTCTCTCTTCCACCGCCATGCTGGTCTTCGACGTTAAAATCACCGTTCTTGAAGCGTTGAAACCACTCTCGGCACGTTCTTTCACTAATAGCGGCCTCACCATGGGTATTTGAGAGCATTCGATGAGCCTCAGCCGCAAATTTCTTCATATTAAAGCAGAAAATCAAAACCTCCCGCAAATGACGAGAATTTGGCTCATAAGCTGACATGTTTAATCGAGAATAACTTTATGATGCAGACACAAAGCGACTAATATTTCGATGGCGTTATGTTTACAAATACCTAAGCTTTTTGTATGACATCTATGATCTATTTATCTCAACTACCACTTACCGCTACAGCCATCTATTGCAAAACGGCAGAAGCAAAGTTATACACCTAATAATTTTTATATAATTATACACAAAATGGATACAATGTGACCCGAGTCGGGTAGATTATATTTCAAGGGTATATTTTGTAGCCAAAGTACAACAATTTCCCATATGAGAAAAATTTTGTTGAGGCTTTGTTCTTGAGATATAAGCATTTTCAGATTTTGTTTCAAATCCAAATCGCTCGAAAGCGTTGTATGCTACATACTTGAACTTCAAACCATTCGCCAAGTTGGAACACAGCTGGTTTCTGGGAAAAAATTGAACTACCCTGTCATTTTTCAATTCGAAGTTATAGCGATTTGAAATTTTTCAGCATGTAGCCAATCAAAAATCAGCAACTTCAAATTGTTATAGCTCTGAAACAAAGAATTACAAAATAGTTCCATTTTTTTTTACATAGATCCGCCGTTTCCCAATTCAGCGAATGGTGTCAAGTTTAAGCATGTAGCATAACAAAGCTTTTGAGCGATTTGGATTTGAAAAGAAATTTCAAGATGCTCATATCTCCAAGAACGAAGCCCCAAAAAAATTGTTTTCATACGGGAAATTGTTGCACTTTGGCTACAGAATATGCCCTTAAAATATGATCTTCCCGAATCGGGTCACCCTGTATACTATATTGAATTCCATATAAATAATATATGATTTTTGAAATTTTTCCATTCGGGCGGCTAAACTGTTTCAGGCAGAATTTTGCAAATAAATCCCCACAAATACCGCTCCGTTCGTTTCTTCCCGGCAATTCATAGGATATTTTCAATGTACAAGCGTCAATATTTCCCCGTATTTCATTTACAAAACACCCGGCCAGTGTCAAACCATTCGTATTTTCTTATTGGAAGAGAAAAGGTACTCATATTAGGGACGGACAATGTTTGAAAACATTGATGCTTTTTCTACAAAACACGTCTAGTCCCAATTGATGTGAAAACATTTTGACAATTATGTATAATGTCTGTACAACTTATATTCAAACTATATCAAATTATATAAAAATTGTATATAATTTCGTACATTTTTCCGCTCGGGCCGTTTTGAAAAGTACATACAAATCATGTACAACAACTTTTTGCAGAAAATAATATCGTTTATAATTCATATATAATCCTGATATTATTCTATGTAAATTATATATAAATTGAAAAGACGTGTTCACTTGAGATGAAGAACGAAGTTTAGAAACTGCTTGATACAGCCCTTTCTTTTGTTGTATTTTCCTGTACTACAAGCATTTTCGTTATCCGGGTGGAGGTAGTAGAACTATCTCTTCTCTTGTGAAAACAAGAAAAAGTATAGGTTGCACATGCTAATATGAATAAGAGAGCAATCATATACAATTTTTTATGTGTCATATATAAAGTATACCCGTGAATTATGTATACAATCAATCTTTATTTTGTGTAGAAAACACGTAATTCATACACGAACATCGACTGTGGTTAAATTTGTATATGCAGTCCGTGGTGGTGATGGGCGATCTTGAAAGAAGTGATTCCTTTTTTATAGAATTTTCATCGAATTTGAATCAAAATTATATAAAAATCAATGAAGAGTTGATAAATTTTTTATATAAAAGAAACTCTTTTCTTTGAGAATATTTTTCCAAAAACATACGTTTGAAATCTTCAATTTTTTGAAAAGTATATAAGAAGTTATTATACTAATTCTCATGTTCGATATCAACCATCTTAAATTCTCTACTTCACAAATGGATTGACATAGATTTCATGTACAGACTAACAAATCAAACACGAATTAGATAAAATAGGAACAGTGATTAGAAACACACTGTCAGGTAGCCATTGTAACACGGGTATTCCTCACGTATGATAATATAATCTCTTTTAGATTCTAAATATCACTTAAATGTGATAAATCATCCAATGTTGAATATTGTGACACTTTTACCAGACACTTACGTAACATTCATGTTCATAACCTAAATTCATCTTGTGTCTCGATAGCTGTGAAGCTGATTCTGACAAGGGACAATAGTTGCCATACTTGGACTTGAAATCTACAACGGTTAGTAGGTAACGTAGGTATGCGTGTGACTAAGAGCGTATTACTAAATGGATAGATTACGACGTCCCTACGTTTCTTTGCCTTTTATCTAATATTCTCTATTTTCTCTCAGCATTGAAATAATGTATCATTCATGCGCATATACGTATACGTATAGCTCTACGATATAATAAGCTTCCAGTTATCCGAGAAGGATTACTCATACTACACAACATTATATTCATTGTTCTACAATTTACGATGCCATCATCGTTTATTTGTTGAGGCACAATATGAAATGCCGTGATAGCCGACTGGAAAGAAATCTCAAATATTGATACAAATACGACAAAACTTTCAGTTAATATTTTGATAAATATTATGCAATGAATTTATCACGATAAAAAGAAATTAGAGATCGGTATTTGAACTAGGGTTTAAAATGATTCAATTTCTTATGGCAATTTGTATGACATTCCTTTGCTAACAGAGAATTGACAGATGAATCATATCGAGTGACACAAACTCAATATGTTTCTGACGAAGCTTAGAAAAATGACCCAACTGAATTTCTAATACTCAAAATCCTCAACTATGACTCACAATGAAGAATTTCCAACATTGCATGTGATTTATATATTATTCAATATAATGTATATATCAATTTTATATTATTTATAAATTATATACAATTCTAAAAATTTTCCCACCTGGGGATTCACATTGTCATCTGGTCATACTAAGATGTAGGATAATTATTCCATCATACTTGTTTTAGCTATTCAAATTTGCTTTTGTTTGAAATGAAACTGGGAAATCCCTTTTTGTTTTGAATATAAGATTTTCTGTAAAAATGTAGACATGTTTCGTTTTAACCTTTACTCCAAGAAATATAAAATAAATCCACTTTTACAGTAACAAAATTCATTACTGAATTCTTACAGCATCAGTTGATAAACTGATTTCTTTGTATTTTCATCATTATCGTATCCACACTTCACTATACTGTACTAATTTTCGATAAATGTCGTGGAAGTGATTGAAATCATTGAACCTCTATCCCCGATAAATTGATCCTATCAATAAATGTTTACATTTCCGTTGGATTGCAAGTTAAATACAACATACAAATATTCTAACCCCTTCAACAGTATCCAAAAGAAAAAAATTCATCAAAGAAGTGATATAAAATCAAGATAAATGGGGAATAATTAAGTGACGAACTTATTCAAATGGATCCTCTTTTACAACGTCATTTCAGTGGAGAATCTATTCTGGAAAGAATTCAACGTATTTGGCCTATAATTAAATGCGCTATTTTTCGCTGCTGCGTACTCATTCAACTCTCGAAACATGCTCTGAACCTTGAAGCTTTTCGAGAAAAAATATAGAGAGATAAAAACAAACTGGATGATAATTATATTCATCGATTTTCAACGCATGATTTTTGATTCACATATAATATATTGTAGACATGAACAAAAAATATAAAACATTTTATATGAATCGAATAATCGATAAGTGTTAATGTATCACTTTTTCTGCTCATTCTATCAACGATTTGAATATTAACAACGATACACGTGATTCAATATGCGTTCATTATATTTCATATTTTTACTTCATCCGTTCTCAACCGCTATGCATAAAAGAATGAGACATCTACTTATATTGAATAATATTTCTACTTATTTCGCTGTATTTGAAAAAATTCTCAAAACCTATGCAGTTCTTTTTTTTTGTATGGGATTGTTGAGTTACAGCGAGAGAAAATATTGCTCTCAAATTATGGTACTTGAAATCTGAAAGTAGATCAAAGTTTAGAAAAAAATCATACTTCACACGTTATATAAATAAAAAAATTAATTTCTGGGCCATTTCATATTTTTGAGACGTAATTTCCATCAACAGAAGAGAGAAACTTCAACTTCTCTGCTGAAAAAGGAGAATATATATATCGAATAAATGATCTTTTGTAGGCTTCGTAATGATATTAAGAAGAAAAAACATCAAAATGGGTTAACTGATCTTAATCTCTGGTATTGAGTTGAGAGATCGATGTTTAGGGATTTCTTTTTCTCAATTATAAAAATTATTATTCTTCCCCAACTGCTTTCAGATTTTTCAATTGAAGTACAATTATTTGGAATCTTTCAGTAAAGGTTTAAGCGATCAAACTTGAAACTCGATGACGATAAAAAGAAGAGTCTGTCGTGTTCATAAATTTGAGGTATCCAAAACAAAAATATTAAACGCATGAATAATTTTTAATTTTGACTCCTCGTTCGAAGAGTATTTCTCATTTATCGATGATCACATTTTCTGATACAACCTTACGTCGTTCGATGTAAAGGGGAAATCCGAGAAAGATAAAACACAAGTTTCAATGTTATAATCATTTTTCTCGATAAAATAAGATTACTAACTGTAAGGTGTATTTGTGAATTCCCAGATTTTCTTTCCGCTAACGATGATCGTTCTCAAAATGAATTTTACAACATTTTTCTCCTTTTTTCAGAAACTCAAATCCGATTCCATCCACTTTCGCCTTTTTCTCAAAGTGAAAGGAAACAAACACAACGTCGCGTCAAACATTTTCAATCGAATCTTCTTATCTTCAACACGTTTCTAGTTAGAAAGAGAGATCATTTAACTTGTATTGATGTTCCGTTCAACGAGTCTTCAATCAAAGAAACAAAGATAGAAATTAACAAATCGACAAGAAATAAAAGAGTGAAAAGTTGGGTGTCAATTCTCGTCTGACGAACGATCTTTCTATGTAAATTAAAGTATAAAAGTATACTCATAGTTGAATATATAGGGATATAAAATCATTCCATCGACATTCCCTCTACAATCCATTCGATCTTCTTTTCAAATTTCTTTTTTCGTCAATTCTTCATCTTACATTAATATCCGTGTGAATCAGTTACCCGCCATTAGGACGCGATTCTACTTCACGAAATGACATTGGAAAAATACAACTTCCCTATTACTCATTTTTTTTGTATGTTATTTCAATGTCAACGTTCGGAATGATGAACCACGGGATAAATTATTCTAATTTATCGAATCTTCGAAGCAAGAATGTGGAATTATAAACTCCCGTTCCAATGCAAAAAATAACATCATTTATACATTAATCTGACCTCAATGCTGATTAATATGCCGATTGAATGCTCATTTCTTTATGTAGGCAGAATAGTTTCACTAAAATTCAATGCACTTTGCTTACTTGATGAGATTTTAATATCATCGTTCTTCACCCACAAGAATGACTCGATTTTAAATCACTCTGTTGATACAATAATGACGATATTCTCTGAAATTCATGTGGTATGATGACAGATTATGTCTTGATTATTTGAAAAAACTATACTTGTACCTACCATCGACTCGATCAATCGAGTTTTCTTTCTCCTATGACAAATAGAGCACTGATTGTATCAATAATTTGTAGTGGATATAGGTGAACAAATATCATCTAAAATTCATTCATTTCACTATCAAACTCGATTGATAAGTATTGAATCGATTCAATGACCAAAACAATGAATTAAAAACTGTGTTTCATCGGTAAATATTCAATTCAGACGGCAGTATGAACGACTGAATTTGTTACATAATCATAATAGTGCTTGTTATCACCGTAGTTGGAAGGACGGCGAATCCCCAGCAATGATAATCTTTATTACAACTGTTCAAGTACAATTTCGACGAAACAAGGTTGAAATTTGTGATTCATAGGGTGCATGTGGTACAATTTCGTCGAGCAAAGGGTACAGTAACAAATTGTATGAACTTATTGCACAACAAAATATTCCTAATATAATGATAGTTCGATGGGATCTATCATTTCGTTCAAAACAATGATCGCTCGATTGGCCAACGAACGCTCTAAGTGTGTAATTATGCTTTTGTAACAACCCGTTAAAGTTGAACTTTCACTTCCTTTCGTCCACGAGTTTACACGAGAGCGCACCTCGCTACGAAAGAAACGATTAAAAGATGATATTTCTTATCTATAAGATATATCTTGTTCGTTTAATTTCATCTGTTAAGGGTTATTAGTTCAATCTGATACACTTGATACTTTGATATAACACGCCAAATAACGCCCTAACAACAGCCGTATATTTAAATTTCCTAAACGATATGGAGGTTTTGACCTAATGATTATGTTATACATTATCGTGTACAAGTTTTTGGGGATAACGCTTTCTTAGAACATTGCAAATACGGTCTTCAAATTAATCCTCTCCAGGTATACAATCTGAGTTTAATCGTGAGTAGTATACCTAATCATATCTCAATCACTTTCATTCTATCAGTTGATAAACCGAATTTTGATTTCCAAAAGATTTCAACGCTTCATGGATTTTTAATAGCATGATAACAAGTAGGAGTCAACTCACTCTATTGATTTCCGTTTAGTTCATAATTCAACTGATTATACATAATCCGTTATATTTATAATATATAATTCCTCCTCAATCTCGGAGAGTAATAAATCATTAGAATAGTTTAGTGTAACTCTCAATTCCCATCCAGTAGAGTTTGCCAACTTCCTCATTTCCATTAACCAAGCTTACTTACGCCACATTCTTTCAAATCCATTCAAAATTGTTTCATCCCAATTCGCAATTCTACCACTTAAATTACGTACCACTCATTTCTCGTGATTCTAGAAGAATTTCCACAGTTTTTCCTTCACGTATGAATTCTAAAATCGAAGATATATCATCGATAAGTGTGAATACGTTGATCTTTGTTGCTTCAAGAGTTGTATTGAATTCAATCTCAACTCTCGATACGTGCACGTCCTATATAGTCACATAAATTTGAAATCCAAAGGGAAATCTATACCATGAACGATTTTGTATAACCTTTTATGATTGAGAAACGAACTGAACTTTCAATAAAATTTATTTGGGAATAACAATGAAATCTTCCAATGTATATCAGTGACAGTGTACATGTAAAAGAATTTAATTTCATAAATTCAATGAAAGCGTTGCTGTAGTTCCAACGTCACTCCATATACGACATTACTGTCGTTGAAATAACAGTAGTAGTAGGGGAATACTGCATTAATTACACTACAGAATGCAGCTTTCTAACTTTCTAATTTTTGAACTGAAACATTGTATAAGGACAAGTAATTATTTCAATCAATGATTTGAATTTGAAACGCTTGATTGATATTTCTGATGTTTAGTTTATGCGACACCTGAGAAATTGCGCACATACTTTTCCTCTCCACTCAGGTTATATGAGACTAACACACCATAAATCACTCAAAAAAGTTGTCAGAGCATAAACCTTGAGACAGCTCCGAGAACGAAGGTCTTATTGCATCGATTTTCAATTTTGTCGTCAAACCAATTCTATGGGTTTAACGTTGAACATTGGATTCGATTTGAAATGCAACTCTCGACTAGCTTCATCCTCTTATTTTATTGCATTCGTATCTTTGAAATTGGAGTGTTAATAACTAATTACATCATGCGCGTTTGCGTATACGAGGAATTCTTGTGTAAAAACATGGAATATAATAAATAAGGTACCAAAGTAACTTAAAGATCGTATGAAAGTAAATTTATTGGCACTTGAAGTATCTCTCGCGAAACAAGCTTGGCATGTAGGATAAGGTATTTGTATAGCTTGGGAATGAAAGCTATGTATTTTCCGTGAGATGCCTACCTAGGAAAGTCGATGGTGTGTTGGAAGGAAGGCTGCTCGGCTGGTTGGGGCTGACTATGTAGAAAGAGTGAGAAATACAAAAAGATAGCGGGAGATGAGAGAAAAAAGAAGGGGAAAGAAGAAAAAGAAAGGAGATAAAGAGACGAAGAACGCCTTTTTACTTGCAAGCATGCCACCGTTTTCATTACGAGTATCCAAGCTAACCAGAAAAACCTAAACCTTACTGTGGTCCATATTTTTCTCAGGTGAGATCTAGTCAGTTTTATTAACGAAGGATGACTATTCGATGAACATTACAATACTCAAAGCGTATGATTATTTCAAAAATATGAGTCTTCGCAAGGTCTTCCTAATCATTCGTTGGAGTACAATCATTCTCTGCAAAGAGAAACGTATATTAAAGATAAAGATATCAATAAATTATATAATGAAACTTATGAGATGTATAATCAAAAGTATTATATAAATTGTACACTGAGAAAAAATAGTTGAGTTCCATATTGGAGCGCTGAAGAAAATTTAGTTGGAACAAACAAATTCCATTTGACACAGCTAAATTCTTTATTTTCCTCAAATAGAATATTCTTTGTATACCTCGGACAGTTTGACTGTTATTTACGCCGGCTAAAATTCAGTTAGGACAACTGGGTATCTCCTGTACAGCACCCCAGTTCAGGAAATAATGCAAATGAGGTTCAAAGAACTCATGATGAATTCTTAGGAATTCTTTTAGTCCTACTAGAATGCATGAGCTTCCTCTCAACACACGTGTACAATCTATACAATGATCTCGATTATATATCTGATTTTGACTACAGATACTGAGAGCGAGGTACCTAATTGTGACAACTGAAATTTAGTTATTACAATATTGTTGAAGTTTGAATCGCTTATAGAAACGAAACATACATTCAAACACTTAATAAATCAGCGTTATTTATCTCCTCAAATTAACTTTTGGAAACTAAAAACATCGTTTAAGGGATGTACTGCAAGATTTTGGGCCTTCAATAACTGAGTATTTCGTTATTCGATTAATAATGAATTTCAAAAAACGATTCAAACTCCAGTAATATGTTATTACATCAGAATTTTATCTGCCGTAAATGGAAGTCTAGTTATCTGGAATATGAATGAAACAATTTATTGAAGAAAAATAGAAGTCGGCTATGACATATAAAATTCAATTGGTTGAACTAACTTTTTATTCAGAATGACCAAGTTTCCCAACTACTTCATATTCAACTCAAACCTTTTTCTCGGTGCAATTATCTCTGTGATATCTAACAAACGTTCCCTATAGCTAGGTGAATATTCAATTACTGATACATCGATGATCACTTCAGTTTTATTTGAAATCTCTAGCTTTGAACAAATTCTAGAACGAAGAATAATCCTGATTATAAAAATCCCGAGTCGAAAAATTTGCAAAATTATATATAATTTATATAGTTTATATATAAATAATATATAAATTATCTATAATTGAAAAAATACTTCCTACTACTGGTGATCCGAAGCACGTGACCAATATAATTCTAATCTTGATTAAACATAGAAGTAAGATACCACGTTACAAAAACAAAATAACGACTACAATTTTTTGATAGTCCACTCACTCGCACGAACTAAAAAATTAATTCAATATGCATAAGACAATGAAAATAGAATATTTCAAAAGGGAAACAATATAAGAGGAAGATGAAGAGTTTGTTGAACGTGTTTCACCCCAACAGACTCGAAAATATGTAGATATCTTCCCTATCTTTTTAATAGTTCGTGACCTAACCTATTGGAAAACCTTATCCAACCCTTTACATATTCACAATATCACGCTTGAGCTGAAATGCTCGAAGCTTTACCACCACCTACACGATATCGACTGAATTTCATAATGCGTCAGTGCTACCTTTTGGATTCCAAATCGTTTAATAAAAGTGAGTAGATTTTAGGATATTCTTAGTTGACGAGTGAAAGCTTTGTATCGAAATTAATCCATGGAATTTGACCTTTCAATATTTGTTCAAACTCACAGTTTGATTCCTGCATGAATATATATAATACCCGAAAACAACTTCATTAATTGAAAGCGCTATTCAGAATCATCAACAATCTCTGCGCTTTTTTGTTTGTTTTCTCTGAATCAGTCGTCAATATCCCATCGGTAAGGATAAAAAGCAATTTCAAAAGGAAAAAGTTGTTTTAACTTGACCTATCGGAAAATATTCGTGAATTCTACCGTGGGCTGTCGATTGCATGTGTTGGACAAAGGTATTATTCTATCATACATTTCCATGTCCAATCAATTCGATTTAATATCAGTAACAAAAATGAAAATGCTCCACGTGAGTAGGTTTATCACTTGAGCTGAGCCGTCACTGATGTGAATGAAAAGAATCGAATGGCATTTTCTTTTCATGACTTCACGCGCAAAATACCTTTTGACCTTTTCTCGAATCTCCAAAGTAGATTGCATTTGTGGAGAATGAGTTAGAATTTTCAATCACTCTTTCCCCCGTCATTCGAATCATAAACAATCGCAAATGATACGTGAAATAGAAATTATATGCATTGACATTTCTAAGTAACATCTTATACTTGACAATATGTGAGAATTAGCTTTGAGCCATGGTTCAATCATGCCACGCTCTGTTGGGTTTATGTAAGTATTTGATTGATGCTTCATTCATTCATAATTCACGGAACGTAAGTAATAAATTGCTCCATAATGTAAGTTTTACATACTAAATTTATTATCAAATTCATAAAGATTAGATATTCATTAACATCCATTGGTTGTTATTGAGATTGATGTTTCATCGTACTGTTCATCTTTGAGAAGTAAATTCTGCCATTGAAGAAGATTAGAGATTCTATGAGATTCCGCGCATTTTTTTTAGAACCTCAGCAATTTTGTTCCCTACATCCGTTACATAACTATTACATCCCAATTATCAGACATGACGAAGATTCTCATTAAACGTCAGGGTATTTAGTTTTTGACTCTCAAGCTCAATATTTTATGAGGTATTTATAAAGTGAAATCATAACGCTATCGTTATTATTATAATCATTATTTCAGTTCGTTGGTATCGTTTGTTTTACCTTACAGTATCGTGTCGTACTGTATCCTATACAGTGGTGTGTTGATCGATCTCCCTATCCGGCGTGGCGCGCGACTAACCGTGAAAAGCTGTCGGCGCCGGTAGCGCCGCCGGCGTCGTCCTCGTCCTCATCCTCATCCTCATTCTCGTCCACGTTGTCGTCCAATAACAAGCATGTTTTACTCACCGCACAAAAATAATCCGATTACTGAACCACGGTATGGCAAGCGACTGCAAAAGGTTCCTTCCCCTCTCCCTCCTCTTTTCTTCTCTTCAAGTGAGAAGAAGAAAAAGAGAAAACAGTATTTAACACTTCATTCCAAGCTGATATTTATCCGACTTATCACATAATCATTACAGGTTTCATATCGGTTTTACAAGATATATGTATCAATTTCAACGTTCAACTAAAAGTCACCTTTCGAACGTAGAATCTGAATCTATCGATAATCGTCGTACGTTTGTTCATATTTTTAGACCACCGAGAATATTTTTACCCTCCTTCCAATTGAACCGACGTCCGACACATTTCGATTGCGAACATAACCATCTACGTGAATATAAGTACATTCCCTTCTCGTCTACGGAATCTTTTCAATTGACAGGATTTAACGTTATCAAGTTTAAGTTCGATCCAATTTAATTTGACATTAAAAGATCGATTTAAGCTACCTTCAAATAAAACTTGAAACCAGTTTTTCAGCAAGCCCCGCTACGTAATATACCAACTCGTGCTGCATACGTTCTAAGAAGAAGGAGAAGAAGAAGGGAATTGACTTGAATAAATTATTATGTCAGTTCCAATCAAGTTTTTAATTTGAAACCCCTATTTAAACTCGTCATGATCTTCATTCGGTAAAATACCAAGATAGTACGCCGACACAGATCTTTATCAAGGTAACTCATGTCTTTGGAAAATAAATATTGAGTTAGCCGAAAATTAATGTCTGATTTCTGTGCGCTGAGAGAAGAGCATTAGGTCGTGACAACCATATTCGCGTGGGTCCAACTTTCATCGTTTCAGTCAACTCAAATACGGTTACCCAATAAACACGTTATACGTTTAAAATGTTGTACAGAACGTTCGTGTTTGTGATTCCTTCAGAAAACATCTTCAGAGGAAGATTATCTAGAAAATTGTTTTGTACGTATAAATCCATCTTTCAGATATTTTCCTGATATATTTTATACAAGAGAAACATTTTTTCATATTCTGTACACGGAAAAAATAACTAGTCCAAATTTTCGTTGACTGGTATACCAATTTTGAACGGGGCACAAGTTTGAAAAGAATTCGTATACTGGATTTTAATAATTCGTTGACTGTGTTCACTATTCGAACAATGGAATCCACTTTTTATTTTCATCATCGAAATAATGGAAAGAGTCAACGAATTATTAAAATCCACACTGAGAGAAGAGTTTATTTGTATCTAATAAATCTTGTTTTGGATAGGGCGAAATGAATATTTATTACATACAAACATGACTCATTATCCTCAGATAAGGTTTAATAACAGTTAAAAAATGTCATATGAAGTTTTGTAACAGTTAATAAACTTCATTTATATAGTTATTAAGCCAAATTGTCGTGGAAAAAATATTTATTTCGCCGTATCCAAAGTAAGCTTTATTAAATACAAACAAACTCTTCTCTCAGTGCAGTGTACGAATTCTTCTCCAAATTGTGCTCCGTCCAAAAGTGACATACTAGTCAACGAAAATTTGGATCACTGATTTTTTCCGTGTGAAATATATTTTATTGTAGTACAAAATCGTTATAAATATCTTGTTTCCTAAAGGGATCTGTCTTGAGAAATTTGGATGTCACGGTATGGTAATTTGACGGTAGTCCACGGAAATATCTTCGCACAAACTACGTTCAAGGTCATTTTTGGGTTACGTTCAAGGATCTTGCGTTACTCGAGATAGAAAAAAATTCTCTTGCCGCCTTTTTCTCTAAGATACAGTTATAGAAAGAAAAAAAAAATCATAGAATCGTCTCAACCGCCTTTTTCGAAAAATTTACCGCCTTTCTGAAATTTAGCTCTTCCTCCTTTCTCCTTTCAAAAGAGGTATCGACCAAAATTGGCGGTAGGAAATGAGAACGTGTACGAATCTTTGTACATGCGTACAAAATTTAAATCCGGTAGACATACGTGAACCACCATCGATTCGGAATATACCTTAATAAAGAGCACATCTTTAACGATTCAGCGATTCGAGCACATCATGGATCCATGGAGAGGAAATTTCTTTTCATAATTATTCAAAGTCAAACCTTCTTTTGTATACGATTCTTCAGAAAATTTCAAATCTGATAACGAAAGAAAGATAATTCAACGTGTTTAAAATGTTGCTGATTTACATATGAAAACCTTGAATATTTGTCATAACAGATCTCATATGAAGGTATATCGATACGAAGTTCGTTACAATCCCTACCCTATCCAGAACAGTGCAGGTATTCTCTCTGCTTTCGTCTGATCATCTATTGTCATGCGTCACGTAGGCACCTCTCTTCCATCTTTACGTCTGTTTTCATGAGAAAAATGCTTTCAAAGATCACTCGGTGTGTTCACGTTATATTTACTACAAAGAAAAGGTTGGGACGAATCAATTGTTTCAGAGATTGTACAAAATATTTAAAAAACGAGTTAACAACTCCATTCCCCTATCGTTCGATCATTACTTGAATATTAAAGTCGAAGCTTGCGAATTTTACGAAAGTTCTAATGATTTAAAAATTATATTCAAACATGTATAATCTTTTATTGTTTTGTTCAAATTTTTTGGATTAAAATCCTCTGTTCTCGGTTCACAATAACAAATCGAAATAAGGGGAATTTAAATTTCGTTGGGAACGATTTTTTACCAGAGATCAAAGTTTAAATTAGATAACTCTGATGTGTAAAAATCATCGGAAATGTTATCCGTATCATTCGGGAATCGAGTTAAAAATTCATTAAAACTTCCAATTCTCATTTATCGTAGAGATTAAAGTTCAAAGTGAATGACTTGTTGAAAATCTTTACAAAGTCTCATACAAAATTCAAAGTAAATGCAATTGCATAAAATGGAAATTTTTATTTGGGGACTTTAGGTAAAAAAACTTACAGTCTATTTCTCATTCGATAGGAAATAATTCAATCACTTGTCATCAAATACCCACTTTTATTCTAATACGTCCTAGCTTTTGAATGGGATATGTATATCTCTGTGACACCCACAACCCACGCCCCTTACAATTTGCGTCCTACGTTTCAACCTTGGCCTTTTCCTGAAATTCCTTCTTTGTATTCAACCATTGTCCATAGATTTTTCGGTATTATTTCGTCGCAAGAGGGTTATGTATATTTTTGTTATAGTTGTATAACGGTTAATCGATTAACATCGAACAATTGAGAGAATTTCCCCATTTGGAAGAACTTCAAAATATCCCACAGACGTGCCATCAAGGACATCTTCGTTTTCAATGATTATTATAATAAATCATCAAACCCTTGAAATTAACATTCACTCATTGAAAATCAAATATTCATTTAGTTCAGCAATTGTGATGTTTTAACTCAGTGAATTTTGATTCCATTCAACGAATTCCATCAATCAAACGTATCATAAATCTTGTTCCTCTCGTATTTCGCAATCATTTTCCACCTGACTTTTCTGTTTTTGAATTGGATATGTTTTTATGTGCAGCACGTTTTCTCTTCCTCTATTTATGTTCACTGTATGTAGTAAAATCAAAACATCACGTAAACTTTGAAATGCATAAAACAAATTCAAGTTCTGCTTTTTTTTAATCTATATACACTCCTTACGGAGTATTTGATAGAGATTTTACGTGAAAAATTTCTGATGGTCAGAGTTAAATAACTGTGTAAAAGCATACTTCCTTTCGGGTAGCAAAACATTTACTTGTATAGGTCATATACCACCCAACAAGCTTTGGTTGTCTAGGGACAACTCAGTCACGGCTCGATATGCCTCGAAACCCAATTCCAAACCGAAACGCAAGCCAAAGACTCGTAGGAGAACTATATTGTATTGTACTCTCGCATGCATTCGTATTCGTGTGTCTATACACGCCAAAGTAAATCGATAAAGAAGCATTTCGTTGTGTTTCAAAGATATTCCCCTTACATTTATTTTTCCTTTCCTTCTCGTAGTTTTCATCTCACTTTATTAAGCACACCTGCTGCTATTCATGAGCCTAGGCCTTGGGTTCAATTCAAAGCAGACCCTGTGATGATTTTTCCAACTAATTTCAGTAGTCGATAGAATGTAAAATTAATTCGTCAAATACGTTTCTCTTTCCATCGGCGCTATTGACATCATAGAAATTCAAATTTCCTGGAAACAGATATAGCGGAGAACATAATTAACAAGGTAGCTTTTGAATTTCCCTGGTCAATAGGGATATTTTTTTTTTATAAATATAAAGAAATAAAGGGAATTGAATTCGTGTTAATAACAAAAAATCATCAAATACATATTTATCGAACTTGGTTCCTATAAAAAGAAACATGTAAACTCTTGATGATGAGAAGTGACAACACGTTGAGACAGAATTGAGTAGCTTACAGAGTGGAAATAGTTCCACTCTTCAATCGCATAGGCTCCTTTTCAATATCGAGGCAATATGAGTTTTACCGGGGAAAGACCCTTGTACGATGTGTTACGTTCTTCTTTTATTTTTCCGTCCCTACCAAGATTTGAACTTTCACTTTGTGTCTCGACATTCGGCTAATACATGTTATTGAATTTAATCCAATTATACGACGAATAAAGGTAAAATTGTTTTATACAAATAACTTAACGATAAAATTCATTATGTAATTATTTCCATCAATTTATCAACCTAATAGAACAATAAATATCGAATTTCGATCAATAAAATGAAACATATTTTGTATTATTCAACAACCTCAATCAGATTTCAGGTATTGAAGATCGATCAAAGAACAACTTGAATGATCAAGTCATGAAAAGTGTTTAAAAAATGTATATGAATATTAAATATTCAATCGGTGATGAATATCAATTTTGAACTCTAACGTTTAATCCCCTAAAACATAATCCTTTCCTAATACAAGCATTTGCGATTTCTAATTTCAATAATGTAGCCCAAGCAAACCGCTATCATTCTCTGATGAGATTGTGGAAAGCGGATCTCTACGCTCTTCGAGTGCAGAAATTGTACGGGAAGTAAACGAGATGTAAAGGAGAGGAGCCGAAAAGCCCGCAAGCTGAAGTTCCATTGAGAACCTTCAAAGCGCCCTTTTTTTTATGTCGTTGACGACGGCCAACCAAGGGGATGAAGCGAGATTATTTATGTGTATACGTGTTCACGTGTATTAGGAAGTCTGCCTTGTGGTATGACGGTGGTGGTGTTGAGAGGGGAGGTCAGATAATAGCCAATGGGGCAAGAGTGTAGAGATAGAAAGGGCGAATAGCAACAGCCGAAACCACTAGCAGATAGAAGACCGCTCAGCTCATGATCCTGGTTCAAGATTTTCTAAACACCTTTTCAATATTTAAAGGCAATCTATATGTCTAAGTAACCGAGAACGTACAAACGGATAAAATGCAAGGGGAACGGAAAGAAGTTATATAATGGAGATTATATTAATTTATATTACGCGAAATAAATCGAAAATCTCTCATGAAGTAAAAATTTGCATTTCGCTAACAAATATAATTTTATATGATAATATAATATTGTATCACAAAAATACTGTTTCCAAACTGGTTGTTCAAATGAATATATCTATTATGTAAATTATTAGAAAGTATATCTGTCTAAATGATATTAATTCTACCATTTTTGCAGAGATTATTCGTATTTCTTGCCAGGTGATTGAAATAAAAATTTGCAGCCATTACAGAATATTTCGAAAATAAAATTTGATCTGAACTTTCAGATTTGAGAGCAAATTTGTTCACCGTTTGTAAATCCATGGCTATAATTTTCAGTATATTTCAACAGTTTAATAAAAACGAAGAGTAACAAGAGTTGAATGTAAATTCAAATTTGAAAATTTGGAATAAATGTCAAATCTGTTTTGAATAATCGTAACCCCGCTGTAGAGAAAAATATCAATGAACGAGTGAAAAGACAGGGACCTATAATAGATTAGTGTACACGAAGCAGATTGCAGGGGATGTGGCACGTACCGAATGTGTAGCGATGAGGAGGTTAACAGGAAATAAACGGGGATGAAGGGCGGCATTAAACCAGTTTGCACACTGATTACTTTTGATGACGGTGAAGATATTGTACTACTTTTGTTTATGCGTTATAAACGTTTGAAGATCGGCGAGATGAATCCCCATACAGCAAAAGAGTCCCCGAGAAGAGCTCCCGTTATGGCAGTAAACATGGATTCATTATGAATACTTTGAATTCAAATTGAATTCTTGATGAACACCTTACTGTTCAGAAAGAATTCATGTTGTGAGTTCATGAAGAATTCTCCAGGCATTCAACATGTATTCGTTTTGAATTCATTTTCACTGACATAACGGGGACTGTTCCAAGAACTCGTTGAGGAGTCTTCAAGAATTCAAACGGGTTATTTTTGCTGTCTGGGTCTGTACCGATGATTTTCAATCTCCCCTCAATTTCTTCACTTGATGACAGCCAAAATTGAGTATATCGCGAGAACGAGAATTTACAATTTTACAAATGTTGCGATGAATTTTCTATTTTAAAAAATACAACACGTTGTTCAAACTACCGAATTTACAGATTAATCGATATATTGAATTGTCATAGATTTTATAAAAATTCATTGATAGCGATTCGTAACGCGCTATCCGAGTAATTAACGATTTTTCTCATCGCATTTCTCACTTTGCAAATGTGTTGCGATATCCGTAGGCGGGAAGTAAACGGATCAATATGTTGGGAGCAGCTTCATCGGAAAGAATTCATTACACGTTATTGAATAGTTTCATATGTAACCGACTTACGAGCCGCAAATTGAAAATCTAAATAAATTAATGTTCATATTAGGATAAGCGATCGTCCGAAATTACTAGGAAACACGGAGTAAATATTCGTATCAATATTGTAAAGATACACAGTTGTTGGGCAAACAATTTTCGGTATGATGCACTCAGCCTCGTGGTTGGTACTCGGGCAATGCTCTTACATCAGGGAATATCATAACACGGGTTCCATGGGTTCCACAGAAAATTGCGAGGCTCTTTATTGCAGGACAGACAGACGGACGGGCAAACATACACATTGGTGATACGAAAAAAGGGAAAAGTATGCGGGAAGGAAAAGGAGGGTGGTAGTACCAAGAGACAAAGCGACATTTTCCAGTTTCATGGGTAGAGTTGAAGAAGAAAGTAACGTAAAGGGGATAGAAGGCAACAATAGTGTTGTGGTGGTCTCTGTAATGTTCCTGCGCACAAATAGAAGCGAAGCATCGTTGCACTTTTACTTTGCACATTCATTCTATGAAAGAGTGAAGCTTTTTAACCACTTCTTCGCGATTCATTGGTTATTATTTCTCCACTCTTACCGATCCTTTTTTACGTTCTTAATCACTATTTCATTTCCATAGAACTTATTTCCTGCACACGCTTTTAATTGAAAATTTCTCCATTATTTACCTTCCCGCTTAAATCGAGAGTGAATTTGAATTTGTTCCACATTTTCAGATAAATTCGAATTAATGTAGCATAATATTAGTTCATAGAATGGGAGAAGAATTTTGTTTATGCTGATTGAAAAAAGGAGTGTGATAAAAATGCTACCTTGGACGATGAAGGGTTTAAGATTCCTTCTCATCGAAAAAGCTTCTGAAAAACTATTTCAAAATTCATATCGACAAAAAATTCTTCCGGATACGTAAAATATGCTACAATCCGATAAAAACTCCAACGAATCTTACGGGATTTGTTCAACAGGGGTGAACATACACATCGAAACGATGGTTGATGAGGGGCACTCGAGCACGCTCAACTGCAAGATATTGTGATACGGAATAAATCAGTTAATCGGGCGTATCATTCTTACATAATTGTGAGGTAACAAGCAAAAGTAGTCATACACATGGCAATTCACAATCAACATTTTCATAAATTTGCAGGTACTATTTTGAAAAATGTATATTCGATTTCCTAATAAAACTGTGTTAGTTTATTCAAGTTGGTTGCTTTTTCCATACGTTAGTACATAAGAGAGAATAATTAAAAGCAGTAATGAAGGAGGCAGCAACTGAAACAGCGCTTGAAAAAAACTTTGAAAAACAAAGTCAAAACAGAAAGAATTGAAAGAATTTGTGAAAGAGGAAACATGAAAGTATAAAAGAAAGCTGAGAGTAAGATTCTAAAAGAATAATTTTAATTCCATCATCTCCATTGAAAGTTAATAAATGAACGACTATACGTCATGTGAATTATAATAATAATATATGAAAGATACAGAGACGATTGAAGAGAACAGCCTGTTCTTTAACTTTATAATGATGAGAACATCATACCAATGTTCAAATAAATGCATGAAATTAGTTGCAGTTCATGAATGAGAGTTTATTCGCATCAGGAACATTTCAAGATTAGTATAAAGTAATATTTTTTTCACATAAAATTCCTGTGAGTCGTCTCAGTGCTTTATTTCAATGAGATTAAAAATAATTTTATCGATTTCGTTTCAAATATATATATTATGTTGCTCTTGTCTTTGTAAAGATGCAGTGTAAGAATGGGATATTTCAAAACAGTATTATCATGTTTCATAAATCAAAACCTAGCAAGGACGGTTAACCGCGGGTCAAAATGTGCTCCGCTACAGTCCTTCTTTGTCACAAAACACATCATGCGCTTGAACGAGGTCCACATTCATCACCGCTGCTGCTGACTTCAACGACAAGAGTTACTGTATCATTTTCAACCGTTTAAGGGCCAAGATTTGAAATATTATGTAAAGATTGTCGACTGAAGTTTGTCAACTCGACTTTTTTCCAGTCATATCAATCAGAGAAACAAAGGAGTTGGAAAAAGTCATGGATGTTTTCTAAAGCACCTTCTACGATTTTTTAGATGGAGATTTCACTCTCTCGCCAACCAAAACTTTTTCTAGTAAAATTTCCACTCTTTTGTAATAATAGTCTGATGTTTCAAGTTGGAGATTCAAAATTACTTCAATTCTAAAGTGAATTGTCCACTCTGAGAGAGTGAGAGTCTACTCGAAACGAGTGAAAATATCACTCGCAGCGAACGAGGTCATTTTTGAAACTTAATGGAATGAAACAAGTGATTTTTCAGATTTCTCTGCAAATTTCTCTGAATTCCACTGAAAAACTCTTGTGTTTCAGAAGCATAAAGCATACTTTATTGAACAGGTCCTGAGGATCTATGAATGGGGTTACTCTTAATGACTAAATTTTGCTGAAATATGAGTATCAGCTCCATTTCGGTTCAGTTTTGGATCGTATACACGGCAACAAAATTCCCTAAATATACTTTTCATTCATACATTTCACATATAATAGAGAAATCAGCATATTTCAAAACTTTCTGCGTCATTTGGGGACTGACGAAATCATATTCTGAAATTAGAAATATAATTTTGTTCTTTCTTTGGTCTCAGTTTAGTACTTGGTTCATAAAAATCGAAAATTCAATAGATACAATTTACAATGAATGGTCACGAACTTCATCATTTCAAATCAATTCTATTTTATTTCAAGGAAATATATCGTGTTGTTTTTCTGGTATCTCTTTTCTTCATGAAAAACCAATAACGAGGATTCATTATGAAACCTCGCCAGCTGATGCACCTTCGTTCGGAGACCATTACGTTAAATATCTTTTCCAAAATAAGTCCAAAAAATATTCTCTATAATTCTTGGTTTTTTTGCAATCCTCGACTTTGCTATTAGCAAATAATTGATCACCGTGTTGACTTTACATCAAATTATCATATATTTATTTTATTAATTTGTTCTATCTAAAGTCTGTGGGTAATCATCGTACATAAGGGAACAAGAGGAAATCGATTTTCGAGCCCCGTGGGAATCGTTTGTCGAAGTTCCAAGCTGATCAACGAGAATGGAAAGCCAGGCAGCGTGCCAGTGTCACATTATACTTGTATTTACTGGTTAGCATGCTATAGCTAAGGGATGTTCATCTTGTTGAGATTTCTACTTCGAACGAATTCCTTTGATATTCCACCTATTTTCTTCGCTCTGTAAATTATAAATTATAATCCAAAATATCGAACAAATCGTGACGATATGGAAAGAAAAAAAGAAATTCCTTCTCTCGATTAATCTACTATTCATGGTATAAATGTCATCGTCGTGTAACCATACTGTCATCTCTTCCTTTCCCCTTCTCCCAGCCATGCGCGCGTGCGTTTTCTTTACACACGGTACGCAAAGCAAACGCATACAAACAAACACGTACGCGCGCACACGATTCTAGACTCACGCCCACAGAGATGCACGCTACAAATTCTTGAATTCACATGCACAACTTGGGCTTACACACTACAAACGCCTGCGAACGTACATGAAAACGCATACAAAGTAATCTGAAATGCAGTCTGTATGTGCATCACAGCAATCTGCGGACAGCTCAGGGAGTTTAAGCGAGGAAGCGGCAAACGAGGAAGAAGAGAGGCACAGGGAGAGGAAAGAGGAAACGTCCGACCGATCGATTTTCATCGAGTCTCAAAATTCTGTATGCAAATTCTTAAATGACAATGACACTAGGGGAGAATACGTTTTTTGTATTTTCTATCTCAATCGATCACCGATGAGAAATACATTTTTACATTTTTATTTCAAGATTATAAAAACCACTCATTCTCGTATGATATTCCAAAAATGAAATCACCCATATAGAAATTTACAACTGGTGCTAGCATGGTGCAACGTAGATAAAGTATGGCAATCAAGCATGGCGCAAACCTGGAATGATAACATCATTTTATGATTTACCAACGTGTTTTTCCAATGGAGTCCCATCATCGATGAAAGAATGGCAATGGAATATACCATCATTGGCAAACGATTGGAAATTTTGGTTGTCAATGCTGCGCCAATGATCAAAGTCAAAAATATTTAACCCAAAAATATATAAAAAGTATGCGCAGTTCGCAATTTCTGACATATGTTGTTTGAAGTCTTATTGTTTTCCCCTCATTTGTTTGTGGACAACTCGGCGTCTTTTGTCGGTAAATTTTGCCATGAGAAGTAGACACAATGTATGTTAGCTCAGCGGTAGGAGCCCTCTAGTGTGACTCATAGTAAAGAGCGATTGACTGGTCTTCCAAAGACTTACTTGAACCTTATATATATCTTCGTATACGCGTTTCACCACCCGCGAGAAACACTTGATTAATAACGTAGCAAAAATATTATATAGGTTGCCAATATTGAGCCATGCTATTACCAATGATCGGCGCTACATTGAAAGCTAATTTCTACCGAAACTAGGCCAAAGTTTGGGGCAATATTGAACCACATTTTAAATGATCCTGGCGTTGAATAGAATCTATCGTTTAATGAATGGTGGGCCAAGGATGAGCCAAGCAAAAGCCAAGCTTGGCGCAATTGTGCCACAATAATAGGCTGACAAACGAAATCCGTCGCACACCGACATCGGTGCAACATTGTATTCATTGTTAATCAACATTGAAGATTTATAGATTGCCAAGCCTTGTCTGTCAGCATTGCGCCAAGCTATATTTTATTGTCAGCATTGGCGAAGCGCAAAAATTTTTGTATGGGCATCATTTCAATGCAAAAAAATGTAATAACTCTTCCCTTTGAATAGTCAAATGAAATGTGAAGCATAATATTTGGATATCCGTAAAACATCCGGTGGAATGTACTTTGATTACGTTCGTATGCGTGTTTCGTATGTACGATGAACTTATTTAGTACATAATACGTGTATGAGTTTATCTACTCTCTGAATCTGAATCTCTCAAATCCATTGCGGACAACCCGAACCTTGCTACTGACCACGTCGAATGAGGAGAATACTTCATTGATTAAGATTGATGAACGATGTACAAATATCAACCGCTAATGAAATTTAACAAATTGTATTTGAAATGCTACTAGTACTTCTGATGCGGTTGGTAATCGACGAGGTTGCACGGTGCTGTAATTGAATCTTTGAGGAAACAATTGAATTACTCTTGGAATTCAATGTCGAATCTGCTTTTGTCATTGTTGCGGGGATATCCTTGAAATCGAAAGCGGTATATTTTTATAGTAAAATGTCGAACTCTACAGTGGTTACCTTGGAAGATCACCACACCGAAAAAAAAAAAATTGTAAATTTTAACTTTTGTTAAGTAAATATATGGACGATTGAAAAATGTAGTGCGATCTACACTGAGAGAAGTGGAATGTAATGATTACCATGTACAAATAGTGATTGGGGGACAACTTCGCGAATTTGGTTTCGGATACTGTAGAGAATCGTAGCAATGTTCATGCACATGGGAATGGTTACCATTTACATGAAGATGGATACCAAATAACCTGATTCTGTCATTCAACTACTATTTTCGCATGATAATGGTTACAGTTCACTTTTCTCAGTGTACTACAATTTTAGCTAATTCCACCGCAGGGAAAGTAAGATATACTTCAGCTATGGTATATTTCAGCGTTGTTGTAAAATCAACTCAAATTGTGGTCGCTTGCACTAAATTCCAAATCATCCATATATTTACTCAATAAGATGTGAATTTTACAAGTTTTTTTTCCTCATTGCACGTGTCTCATCAACTATCGCTCCAACTTCGAGTATATTTCTTAGATAATAATCGAAAGAGTATGAAATATTGTGAAATCAATGAATTCGCTCAAATTATATTTCAATTCGGTACCTTCATTAATTATTTCAGGGCGTTATATTATATGAAGTAATTGATAGTTCAGAAAATACGCGAGAGGATCAATATACGAGGGTGGATTGATAAGTTTCCGGCCTGACCAAGAGAAACAACGTTTTTAAGAATTTTTTTTTTTTTATTTCTCAACATAATCTCCTCCAAGGCTGATACATTTCTCATAGCGGTGTTCTAGTCTAGTAATGCCATCTCTATAGACTGATTCGTCAAGCTCCTCAAAATACCCATCTACAGCTTCGATTACTTCTTCATTGTCCGCAAATCTCTTACCGCCAAGCCATTTTTTGAGGTTAGGAAACAGATAATAGTCACTCGGGGCTAGGTCTGGAGAGTAGGGAGGGTGCGGCATTAATTCAAACTTCAGATCGTTGATTTTAGCCATCGCAACGATTGACGTGTGCGCTGGTGCGTTATCGTGATGAAACCAGATTTTTTTCTTCGCCAGATGAGGTCGTTTAATTTTCACTTCGTGGCTCAAACGTTGCAATAAGTCTGCGTAGTATTGACCAGTGATAGTTTTACCCTTTTCAAGGTAATCAATGTATATAATACCTCTTGCATCCCAAAAACAGTAGCCATAACCTTGTTCGCCGAAAAATTGTTTTTGCCTTCTTTGGAGTTGGTTCCCCTGGTCCAATCCACTGTTTAGACTGTTCTTTGGTTTCAGGAGTGTAGTGGTGGACCCAAGTTTCGTCAACGGTTACGAATCGACGCAAAAATTCGCTTGGATTACGCTTATACAACGCCAAGTTGGCGGTAGAAATGTTCTTTCGAATCAATTTTTGGTCGACTGTTAGCAAACGCGGCACCCATCTTGCACAGAGCTTTTCCATATACAAATGTTGGTGCAAAATATTTTGTACACGTTCATATGACATCTTACAGGTCTCAGCTATCTCACGAACTTTTAATCTGCGATCTTTCAGCACTATTTGATGGATTTTTTCGATCATATCTGGAGTTGTGACCTCAATGGGGCGTCCTGAGCGAGGCTCATCCGAGGTGCTCACACGACCCTTTTCAAACTCGGAAACCCACTGCTTAACGGGTGAATATGATGGGGAGGATGTCCCCAGTGTTGAGTCCATCTCTTCTTTAATTTCCTTCGGCGTTAACCCCTTCAAATAAAAGTATTTGATGACAGCACGATTTTCCAGCTTTTCCATTTTTACGAAAAACACAGAGGCGTCTTGGTCAGCGTGCTCTCAAAACTAAACTAACATGGCGATCGGACTGAAACTATAGCTACAAGCTATCTAAGGATGGTACTATAGAACGCCACCTCAAGGTAGGCCTAGTGGCGCCATCTCTTGGTCAGGCCGGAAACTTATCAATCCACCCTCGTAAATATGAGTCCTTTTCAAACCTGATTCGATTCAGAGATTGGTATGAAGCTGAATGATTGATCATATTCATTGATTATATTCTTGAATATTTTGAACCTTAGAATGGACATGTGGGGTCTTTTAGGACCCCAGGACACTTTTTTCTACCCCAGCATCTGAGCCTCTCTCCATCTCTATAGTTTGTCAACCAAATATTTTCAAAGTATACATCCTGACGAACAAAAACCGCCCATGGTGAGTTGAAATCCATTTAGTTTGGAATGAGTCACGGCCATTCGAAATTTCCTGTGTTTTTCACGTGCCCGTTCTAGGGTGAAGGGGTTATATCCACCTTATTCTCTAAAAACAAAAGCTTTTTTCAATAATTTTTTTGAGCATTCCGTTATGATAATCATGAACAACCATACACCAATCGATTGAGCAGCTCTTCAGGAGTAAGAAAAACTTTTTTTAATGAAGCTTTTTCACAAAATGGCGGCTGTAGGAGCGTTTTGCAGGAAACTATGGTTTGAAATCGGCAAGCAGCAGAACTCGAAGAGTTTCCATCCGATCGACTTGAGAATTAAACTGTAACTTCATCGTGTGATTATCTAGTGGAGTACACACGATCATAATTTTGAAAATTTTTTTCGCAAATCGGCGAGACCTTGAACAAAAAATTCGAATTTTCGAAAAAAAAATCGACTTTGATTGTTCATAAAAAAAAATCCTGTTGACCAATCGTGAAAATCGTATGTACTTCACTAGATAATCACACGATGAGGTTACAGTTCAATTTCCAAGTCGATCGGATAAAAACTCGCCGAGTTCTGCTGCTTGCCGATTTCAAACCATAGTTTCCTGCAAAACGCTCCTACAGCCGCCATTTTGTGAAAAAGCTTCATTAAAAAATGTTTTTCTTTCTCCTGAAGAGTGGCTCGATCGATTGGTGTATTGATTGTTCATGATGATCATAAAGGAATGCTCAAAAAAAATTATTGAAAAAAGCTTTTTTTATTAGAGAATGAGGGGGATATAACCCCTTAAGAATATATATTCTTGAATGCAGCTACTATGGTGTGGAGCCAAGAGGAATTTTCTTAAATCAAAAAAATATTTTTCTCAATTCAAGAAATCTACGCTTAGTTTCAGAAAAAGTTTCTTAAATCAAGAGAGAATATTTTTGGAGGGATGAATTTCTTGGAACAAGAAAATATATTGTTAATGATAGTAATTATTTCTCTCTGTGTACCTGAAATCATCCAAAACAGTGATTCAAGGTTTTCTCTCACATAAAAATGTTGGTGAAAAGAATGAACAATTGTTAGCCAGAAACCAGCATTTTTTATTACGCTTGCGCAGTAATTGAATGGTTATAATGGCTGTTTTTTTAACGGTAATGTAATGCTCAATTGGAAATTTCCTGAACAACTACCATGGCCAGAAACCAAATCAAATCACATCTTGGTCAGTGATTGACCAATTTCCGGAGACAAAAGATCCTGAACGACAAAATTTTCAAAATTATCCATAATTTATATATAATTTGATACAAATGATACATATTATATATATCAATTATATATAAATCTAAAACCTTTTCCATTTAGATAGAGACGTTTGTAAAACAATTCATTCTATTTTTTATACATTTCAATAAAATTTTAGTAAAAACTTGATCCATATTTTATAGAAACGTATCGCTATCGATAGGTGTCGGCCATTTTTATACTCAGGATGCTGGTATGTTGTCGACATTCAATAGGTAAGTTATTGCTTTAATAATAGCTGTTTTTGGTCAAATTTTCATGGGTATTGTTTAGCTAATTTCAAGGGTGCACATTTTGAGCAGTTAAACTAGCGTACAATTGGACAACGTGTACCTTTTGTATCTCTGTTTTGTGGAGGACAATTTTTGGATGATTAAATTGAACAGAAACTGGCTCGTGGCCACAGAAACTATTTATTGTTTCCACCAGGGAATAAGTTTTCTTCGAAGGTATAGTCATTTTCTACTAGGGATACGTCAATGAAATGAGAATTTAGGTCAACGATCGGTAGCGCGTTCCCTCCTCCATTTGATACGAAATGCTCAGAATCTTGTACGCATTATATATTCGAAAGTGATTTGAACACCCCGGAAAGTTGTTGAAAAAAAACTGGCATCTCCATCCATTTATCTATTGATCTTCAACTGCAATTCTGATTCAAAATTATCATATCCAAGCTGATCTCAAACGTTTGCTGAATTTGAGAATGTGAAATTTCAATCAAACAGTCATATTATATTTCTAAATATAGAGGAATTTTATCGGAGCCATGATTAACGTCTATAAAAAATACCTCGAGAGAACTCCGAGACATCTTGAAGGGAGACTTCTCAAAAATATCTTGAAATGTTGCATAAGTGCTCCACAACGATGTTTATTAGGACGTAATGAGGCACAAATTAAGAATAGACGATATCAAGACGAATATGTATCAAGTTTCTATAAAAATATATAGAGAGTAAATATATATTTAATATAAACATATCGATATCAATACCCAAGCTTGTATTGCCTATAATGACGATGGGCCCATGTTGGCTCAATCTTGGCCCTGTTGTGCTTTCCCATACAATTATGGTTGGTAGAAAATGGAAATAATGAATCTTAGTGCGGGCACATTTGAACTTGGCCCCAATTTGGACCAGCGTTAGACCAAGATTGAGGTGAATTTATATCCCGAGCATGTGTGTACAATCCTCAGCGTGTATAAATTTTGGTCCCACTTTGGTCCAGTCTTTGGCACGATGGGGCTCAACACTAGGCCCAAGACTGGGCCAAAGTGGGGCTGAAATTCACGCCCGCTTGGGTAGAATTCAAAGCAATTTTCCAATTTAAAAAAAAAAGACAGGGGCAGTATTGATTGCCTAGTCTGGGTTCATGCTGGGTCCATGGTGTTACCAATTCTCGGGCAAAGCAATACAGCCAAGCTGGGAACGATGTTATCATCTCAGGGTTGGCCCCATTTGTCTGCCCAACTTGGCCCTACGTTGGGCAGCACGGGCACCCACCCTGGGCTTAGATTGGGCCCACCGTTGATACACAGTTGGGTAATGATCGCTCATCCCTAGTACACTGGAAAAAATATTTATTTGTAGAAATTAAATATTCAATTAGATGCAAAAATTGATTACTTGTGGCGAATAAATTATTTATTTAGAAGACTAATTTATTCGGGGCAAGTATTGCATTATTTGATTCGATCAAATATTTCATTAATCCTAAGAAATATTTTATGGAGAGAGGACAAATAAACTATTTATTTGGTTTGAAGAAATCTTTTTTTCAATGTACGAATGCCCCCAAACTACTTTAATCAGACAATTTCAATCATGCAACAATGTTAGAAATTGTATAAGCGCATTTCATTGGCTTAGGTAATTATTTCATTCGCATAAAGAATCAATAATTCTCTTTTCCATTCGGTTTCATAATTTGAGAGATAGTATATTTCCAAGAACGATATATATTCACACTGTATTCCGAGAACCAAAGAACGTGGATTTATATTCAAGCAAAGTTACACGCCAAAAGGAAAAGAAAGTTCCATCATTTTTGAAAAATACGTTCTTTAATTAGTTTGTATGATATTTCGTAATGAATCATGCCGCGCACTTTTCAAATTGAATAAAAATTCTTTCCAAGGAAGGAACCGAGATTACGTGAAAGAGAAAAAATATTCATTCCACTACTCTAATATACAGAAGTCACAGAAATATTGATAAATCAAAATGAATACAAATTTTTTTTCAACGCCAAGCAAATTATTTATTTGAAATTATACTTTAATCAAAATATTTCCCGATAATTGATCAATTATCGATTTTCATCTCAGTACTATTCAAAGATGAATGAAAAAAATGTGTGTGTATATCGAACTTTTATCCGGTCTCTCTTCTCTCATCCGGCAAAAGCATAAAGCAGTGTGTCGACTGTTATGTACGGTGCAGAGCTCGGTCGAAAGCTACCTTCCTTCGAAAGTGAGTAGGTAAGAGGAAGAAAGAGAAACGTACGAGGGAAATAGAGAATGATGGAAAAGAGAAGGTTGGGAGAGAGACGAAAGAGGAAAGTATGGAAGTAGTTGCCCAACTTTGTCTTTTTCTTTCCACCGTGAGATACTAATATATTCTTTTTCGTTTCACTCGTGATGGTGCTGCATGCGAAAGAGAGAAGAGACAATTGACGGACCTTTTGTTCTGGTTCGTCTACCGCTCTTCCCCACACGATGCACTGCATACGATCGTCACGTACCGGTATTATATATATATATATATATATTTTTCATATAGTATATTCTTTACACAAACATCATTCTTTCTTCATCATATTGTTGGCAACATTTTACATTCATCAAATACACTTGATTCAATAATATTTCATAGAAATGAGGGACCGATATGAAGTAATGGAATATGATTCCTCGCATATATTTCAGATTATTAAACGTAGACAGAGAAAAACATGATATCCCGGATATTCATTCTAAAATTGCACACCGCTGAATGATGGTAAAACTCATCAATTGATATGCAACAGAACACGAGAATTATTGGGATTCGACGCTGGATGGGAATGATGACGTTTGTGATATCGAATAGAATTTCTGTGGAAAAAAGTCTGAAACTCCGTTGATTGTATTGGGCACGTGTGCTAATGGTGGTATAATGCTTAGGCACTCGATGAAGTTTTCTGGACCGTATACACGATGCAACGGTTTCCGTTTGGACCGTAAGGTCGACAAACTCTTAGAATTCCGCACTCACTCCCCCGACGAATCACGACGACTGCACTTCCCTCCCTTTACTTCGAGGTTACACATACATACACAGATAAATAGATACGTGTATATATGTTTTTTGTACATGTATATATACGTGCACGTATTTTGCCGCTGCTCTTGAAAATATGAACGCGGTGTAAACATGTATTGTGTGAATATATTCTTCCATTAGTCACAGGATATACGCACGAAAAAAGACATGATTATCTATCGATGCAAGGGTGATTACAATTTAAGGTTTTGTAATTTTACACCACTATTAATTAATGTATTGAAAGTTTGTTTTTCTGTTTGATCATTAGAAAATAGCATGAAACATCGCTCATGAATGGTCTGAAATTCATGTTCAAAGCGAAATTCAACCCTCGCATACACGGAGAAAAATGCCACTCGAAAATATGAGAATTTTTGTTATTTTCCTTAGTAAACTAAAAACAGGACCCTAGCATGTATGGGCTCTATCCTGCCAATATGAGCTCAAGACTGGGCCAGAGTGGTGCCAGAGTTCATACACGCTAGGGGAAGGTTTGTAAAATGAATTTTTACATGAAAATACCGAAAATTACGAATATTGTAAAAAAAGTAATAGATGGGATTGAAATTTTACACGCTGAACGTTAAATTTCACGAAGCGTATAGTAAAATTCAATTATCCATTCTTAATCCCCCTTATTCTTATGTAAAAATCTATTTCACAAACCTTCCTGTTTCTGGTTTAGCAAGCAAAATAAGAAATCAAGAAAACAAATACAATTGATTTTCCCTTCATTCAAGATATTTTATAATGGAGTGAAATATAATAAAAAAATACTTTTTCAAACTGCCACAAATCGAACATACTGAGAATGCATTCTCATTAAAACATTGAATTATAATTTCATTAAAAGCAACACATTCGATTTGTCCATATTGAACTTTGATCAGTATCGTCACAGTACTTGTGTACAGCAATGTCGATTTGTACGGTTAGATACTTTTTTATGAAATATACAACAGAGAAGCTGTTTTTTTTTTCTTTGCGTTTGTAGTATCGAAACTCATTCGATCGGCCGGATCTCTGTGCGTATAAGCATGTATGCATACATACGTGCATACATACACGTACATACATGGTTATCTAGGATACGGAGTTGCTCATCGGAACCGAAGAGTCGTTTAGTGCACCGTTCGAATCTCTCGACACCGGTTTGGGACAGGTTAAAAGTTCGTTTGCCTGAAAGGACCGATCGGTCGATCAGTTGGAATTAATATATCGAACTCTATTCGCATCGTCCCTCACGAACGAGAGTGAAGAACGACATGAGTTTATACGAACGTGAGTGGGTGATAAATATATAGTATGCGCAATATGTATCTTTGAAAGGAAAGTTCAGTACCGCCGAGTTCGTCCACTTTGATTTTATACATCGATTGAAGCGCAGACGTTAAAGATTTCAATATCGACCTGATGACTGCGAAATGATGTTTTTCTGTTTTCGTTGTAACAGAAATGATGAACAATAACATATCCAATAAGTCGAGAATGCCTTTGAACGCACGACAAGCGTTACAGCTGTTATTTTTGTCGTTCAAGCTACGGGATAGCACCCTAAAGAGGACTAGGATTTCGTCCAATCGTATTTGATATCATTAATGTGTGAATCACAAATATTTGTCGAAGACCGATAGTAATCAAACAAATCATAATAATATGATTCCTTTTGCGTGATTTTTAATCACGTACTCTGGGCGATAAAACTTTTCTTCGAGCTGACGGAGTATTTCAATACTCATAGCATTCAATTGGAGTAAGTGAAGGTTGCACAGCAACTTTCGAATAGATTTTATACGCGATGAACTTATGAACGTTTCTCCGCCATATCAGTTGTCGACTTGATTTGTTTACCTCATCTCATTCAAATGTTGCATATTCTTTTTCGTAAATTTCATACTCTCATTTCATTCTCGGTTTGCCTTCACAGTAAAAAGTAAAACTTAAAGCGATCCCGAATATCAGCTTAAAAATGCAGCCAAAAGTAGCGCCTATTCCAACTGAAAGTAAGCAATGAAAGAGACTGAATTTAAGTCAATTCCATCTTACACGCAGAGAAAAATTCTTGCTGAAAAAGCGATTTCGAAAAATCTGCTTTGCTAAATTAGCAAAACGGTTGCTGTTACAGCAAAAATTCTGCTATTTTAGCATAATATTTGCTAATTCAGCAAAATTTCCTAGTTCTCTGTATATCTACAATCTCGAATTGCTGAATGGCAAGCGCTTGTTAAAAGACAGCAACAAGTTTTGCCATATCAGCAAAGCAAATCTTCGAGGTTTGCTGTTTCAGCAACTTTTTTTCTCTGAGTGTACTTTGGAAATTAAGATGGAATTAATTGAAATTCAGTCTTTTTCATTGCTTACTTTCAGTTGGAATAGGCGCTACTTTTGGCTGCATTTTTAAGCTGATATTCGGGATCACTTGAAGTTTCACTTTTGACTCTGTTGGGAAGAAAAGTTGGTTGAATATTAAACAACTGAAAAAATCTACTCCCTGTTCATAAAAATTTCATTCGTCACACCGAAATTTTGTATTCTTTTCAATCCCAAATGAGTAGTAGTCCTGTTGACAGGCAGTAGCAGCTTTTATTAAGGGCTAACCAACGTTTCGCCTAGATTATACGCATTTACGAGGTTACACAAATCCTAGAAGGGATGGAGATTCAGTCTCTTATACACACTAAAAAGTAGAACTTACTTTCAACCTGAGTATCAGCTTATTTTAAGATGCAGCCAAAACTCGCCCTATTTCCGCTGAAAGTACACTGTTAAAAATTTCTTTGAATTTCATGTACTTTTCATGTACATACGTGAATGAAAATTCAATTTTTGTGAACTGAAATAGAAATCCAAACACATGTTATTGAATTTTCAAGCTATTGTGCATGAAAATTGAAATTAATGTACAGGTGATTCAAAAAACTTAGAAAAATTTAATCCGTTATAATAACATAATAATATCATTATAATTATGATCAAATCATGGCTCTAATGCCCAAATAGACACAAAGATATATTTCAGAATTCGAAAAGATATCTTCCAAAAGTACAAGAAGTCTTGAAGAATCTTCTAAAAGATATCTTTTCGTATTCTAAAAGATGTCTTATGCAACATGAACAGATTTCTAAAAGATCTCTCGGAGACAACTCAAAGATATCTTTAGGAAGAAATTGAGGAATCTAAAAGAGTTCTTTGAGATCTCTTGAAGATGTCTTGAAAAATTCATAAAAGTATCTTGGGAAAAGCTTGAAGTTATTCACAAAAAACAATTCCCACGTCTTCTTCTTCTTCCTTCTCCCCCCTATTTGTTTCTATCGCTCTCGCACTCCTATGGAAGTATACTTTTTCTCGATCCTTGAGGTTGCGGGAATCGAACCCGCGCATCTTACGATGTACTTACGCTTCAGTGACCTGAGCAATACAGACAGTTTGATTCCGATGCTTATAATTGTCAATATGACATAGTAAAATAGTGTCGGTGGTGTACATTTTCAGAATGAAAATGATCTTCTGAAAAAACTGTTATTATATAAACAAATCTCACATAAATTTCTATCTCATCGTTATTGAAGAATAACTGATTGATAAATATAAATGAGAATTTTTTAAAATTTACTTGATGGCTGTACATAAAATTAAGCGTAAAAAGTTCAGTAATTCGTAAAATATTTGTGTCTTGGAGATTCATTAATTCCAACGCGGGTATTGGAAGATTACAAAATCGTGCTTTTTGCAGAATTTAAAATCTCTTGGCATGTATGTAGATTTTTCAAGCTTTCGATTTGTGAACGGATGTATCACATCTGTAATTCGACTATAATAAAAAACACATTCCACGTGTTATTCATGTCAATTGATATGATCAGGTATTCATAACCTAAACCTGCTGACAATCTATCTTCTTGAACATATCTTGTTAATGTCTTCCAAGGAGATATATTTCAAACGCTTCTAAAAGATATCTTCAAGATACCTTACACTGTAAAAAAAAACTGGAAATTTACTGTGCAACTGGACTGGAAATTTCCAGTGCTAGTACTGGAATATGGATATTCCAGTAAATGTACAGAGATTTTGTTGTTACGTTACTGAAAATTTACCAAGCATAACTGAAAATTCAGTCATTGTACTGGAATTTTCAAGTTTGAGATGATGTACTGAAATTTTGCCATGATTTCGCGAAAATTTTACCGGCTCGTACTACAATTTTATAGTTCTTGTGCACCAAAAAAAAATATTCCCTCAAAAAGGACTTGAGAAAAAATTTGGAATTTAGAAAAAAAAACCTAATCGTTGGTATACTGGAATTATACAGGTTTTTAACTGCAATTCTCAGGTTTTGTGATGGAATTTTCCAATTACTATGCAATTGAATTATACAGGTTTTGAACTGCAATTTTCAGGTCGTGTGATGGAATTTTCCAGTTGCTATGCAACGGAATTTAATCACTGTTGCACTGAAATTTTCCACTTCTATTGGACTTCGTCATTTCTGGCAGGAAAAATTTCAAGTCTTTATATTAAAAATTTCCTGATTGAGATTTTGAATAATAATTGTAATTGTAGCCAATGAAATTGATATATGAGGTTTTTCCAAGACTTATCCTCTTGTGTTCTAGATATGAAGCATATGTAGTAACCCAAGCTGGCCTTCCAACATGTCGCGCTATAGCTCATCGGTTAGGTCTTAGGTTTCAGTTGGTAGGCAGGTAGAAAAGTGTGGGTTCAAATCCTGTTAGGTAGACATGAGTTTCTGTCCATCCAAATGAACGATCAAAAGTTTCTCAATCATCTTGGAACACAAGGACCCTGCAAAATCACTTTGCGTGAGCAATTTTTTTTCAATTTTCATGGATATTTTCAGCATTAATTTTCCAGTACATGTCCTGGAAAAGTCCAGCTCGTGTACTGAAAAATTCCAGTACCGAGGCTCAGAAAATTTCCAGTTTTGATGCGGGAATTCCATAACGTTTGCACTGAATTTTTGCAGTACAAATGTGCTGAAATTTTCCGGTACATGTACAGGTTAATGACTTCCAGTACATGTACTGGAATTTTCCGGTGAAATTTTTTTACAGTGTACATGGTCGTCTTGGAGATGTCTTGAATGAAGACATCTTTTAGAAATCTTCCACAAGACGTCTTTTCAACACTTCTGAAAGATATCTTTAAGAACTCCTCAAGAACGTGCTTGAAGATCTCTTAATTGAGTATTCTTTTAGATATCTCCAAGAACTGCGTGCTGTGCGGGTGGCATCCAACTGAAAATAACAAAAGTGATCCAAGTTGGTTTGGATTTGAACAAAAATCTAAAAATGCTCATATCTCAAAAACTAGCCTTCGAAAAACGGGAAATTCTTGCATTATGGCTGCAGAATTATTTTTCATTTACGTGAGTGGAAATTGCTTCCATTACATGTGATTGAAAATTCAATCAGAAATTTATAACAGTGTGAGCATCCAAAACGAATGCCGACACAATGGAAAAGACTGAGTTTCAGTCAGGTTTTCAAGTAAGATTTAGCCACTTTCAGTCAGACTTTTTACAGTATAGAAATCGTTATGTGAATTATAGATGCTCGAATAAAATTCTTTTCAATGCCAAATGAGTACTCATGTGCACAGGCAGTAACAGCGTTTCTAGAATCTAGGCGAAACGTTGGTTAACCGTTAATAAACGCGGCTACCACCCGTCAACAGGACTACTCATTTAGGTTTGTCGTCGATTAAATTCCTCTTTGGATTTCTTAAAATGAAACCTTCACTCCTAAAGAGTGAAAATACTGCAAGTAGTGAGATTCGACTCCTAAAGAGTGAGTTTTCACTCCATAGGAGTAAATATTCACTTCGTCAGAGTGAAATTTCACCTTGTCATACACAGTAAAAAATTTTTCGTCAAATTCAACACACAAGCGAATGTTAACCATTTTTCTTCACACTCAACGCGTGTTGATTCCAGAGTGACACTTATAAAGGGTTAATTTGAACTCCAATAACATTTTAATGTGTTGAAAATGAATCGATAGAACAGCATTTGATCAGTGTATTAAATGAACACACAAAAGTGTTAAATATTCAACACTTGAATTTTGACACGTACTTTTTTTTTACACAATGACGGAATTTTTTTTACTGTGTAGGAGTGAAATCCTCAAAAAAACCAGACTTGCAATATTTTCACTCTTTAGGAGTGGATTTTCATCTCAAGAAATTCAGAGAGTATGGTATTTGTATCTTTTATTCAAGGTCAATAAAATTTAGCTGGGACAAATGAATTTTGGTCATCGCAGCTGAGTTTTTTCCTGTCAGGATGATATGAAAAATTTTGATACGCGTATCATAAAATTCTCAGTTACGGCACTGTGTTTTCGGTCTGGAGTTTAACTGTGAAGGTTTTCATTTCTATCCTCTCTCCTCTTCCATCTCTGAATGAACGGATCTATAGTACGAGAAATAGAGGCAATCTGTCGTTATACTGAAATTTTCTCTTCTCCACTCGAAGGTATAAGCTCGAAGAAGCACGAAGCCAAAAGAGGGTTCACAAACCCTCCAGAATTCGAAATGTCTCGACTCCTTAACCCTTTTAAGGGGATACCTCAAATTAGTTGCGTGTTTTTTTGCTTCAAGTTTGATGTTCGAGAAAAATAGTGACGTACGTGACATACAGAAAAGAGAGAATTAAGAAGGAGAGAGGGAGAGAGAACTCGCTTAGTATCGCCTCAACTTCTCTTTGGTAATATTACTCGATACCACACCAAGATGTCGTCAGATCTGATGGATAGAATCTCCCTCTCTTCGCTATTTGTCTTTGGGTATACTTTCTCTTTGTTTATGTGTACATGGCATATTGCATACATCTTATGTGATACTTGATTCACATCGATACGAATACTTGCAAAGGGCGTATACACAATCTCACGTACATGTGGATATTTAAATTTTCAATGTACCAAAATATGCGAAGGAATGAGAAGAACTTTGTTGAATAATATTCATTTACTGGAAGAAGGCAAAGTGGTTTTCCGAAGGGTCACGCGAAGTGATTCATTATGATCTAATTTTGTGATTGAGTTGCGCAAAAACGATGAATTGATATATTATTAGCCAAGTGGTTTTAGCAAAGTTGGGGTTTCGCTCGTACGAAAAGAGACGTATGAGTGTATACGTATATGGATTTAACCGACACCAGAAATAGGGGATGAACGGACTCGAGGAAGTTTGGTAGTGGCTTGTGTCTGTTCAATTACGAGACACTAGGGTGCAACGCACCCGCAGCAGTAACACTGCAGTAGCAGCAAAACGCCCCCGCCCTTTCCTGTCTTCCCCTTTCCTATCCAACCCCATCGTCATACGACACGAGTCCTGAATTCACGGTTCTCTCTTTTTTTTCTCCCTAACGTACGAAGCTTCTTCGAATCTTCAAACATATTGAAGGAACTTGATGAAAATTTACATTTCTTCCCAGAATTTATTGTTCATCAAACGCCATTATTATATCATGACGCATGAAATAATATTCTCCACTTCTTTTATCGCCATTAAAAATACATTTTTATTTTTTCAAACTTTATCTTGGCAGTATCGTGTAGAAATCAATAACGTTTTCTCAAGAAATGTAATTTATGCTGATCAAAAATACTTCTCTCTCTCCGTACGCGATAAGATACGTTGCGACAAGAAAATATCATACAGGCAATGATAATATGACATTGTCATATTATCGAGAAATTTTGTCATTCGTTTTGCCGCTAGTGATTCATCGGGGGAAAAATACCGTAGATTCAAATATCAAGAAAAATGGAATTGACGTTCTTGAATTATGTGCAAACAATCTATGCACTCTAAAAATCCAATATTCCTATCCAATGAAATGCAGATACGCAAGAAAAGATATCTAAATATATGAGGCAACAATATCGCAAGGATATTAACGAGGCCAGTTATTATTTTTTTTATGATCAAAGATAATTGTACCAAAGTGGAAAAATTTTCAGAATTATATTTAATTTATGTATAGTTCAATATAGTTTGATACAATTTTTATATAATTATATACTATAAACTACATACATACTATTGCTTCGAAGCAATATTTTTGAATAAGTATTGTCAACAGCAGCAGTCGAAGCAGGACAGTTTTTGTGTAAAATATATTTAGATATGTTCTCAATTGTTCCTTGTTCCAAAAATTCATGTCATGAGGAAAATTGTCTGGCGACGATAAATTATTATACAAAATAACTAACTTTTTTTTGCTTTCAACGCGTGTGGAAAGATTATATGTAATCCTGAATGAGAAAATATTTCTATACAATTTTTTATATATAATTTTCATTCATCATGAATTTATATCAACTATACAAGTTCGTTTTTCGATGAATACTTTTTAACGTATGTATCAGCCATATGTAAGTTCATTGAATGCGCAACGACAAAGAATTGTAGATCTCAGATTTCAACCACTGAAGATCAAATTCTCCATCTAGTTCGTTATAAATCGTACTTTAGCGGTACACGTACATAATCAATCCAACAGAATGTGCGAAAATATATCAATTTTATCTCGAACTGTTAGAGAGAAATTACATGATTGATATTCAAATTAGTTACACTACGAAAAAGAGAAAGATCATTGAAGCGAAACAAAATGGAATGTGACTCTCATACGGAGTGTGATATGTATAAAATTTCTTCTGAAAATGGTAGTCTTTGGAAATTTTCCAAAATACGGGGGATACCTAACGACTCAAATCACTCTGGGTTCCAAGACAACAAATCTAAAAGTATCGATTTGCCGTTTCAAACTCAATCAATAAATAATGTTGGATAAGTGCAAAACTGAATAATGAAATATCGAAAGAAACAATGGAGAATACAAAAAGAGGATGAAAGTAAATCTGTACATTGATAAAACAATTCTGTTTCTCAACCCGTCGTTCTTTGATATTGTCTTTATTCTAATTGTTTTATTATAAAATTAATTGATTGTGACTTTTTACATGACTTTCAAAACTGCAGGTTTTAATGTCCTCTATCTCTTTTTCTCAAGCTGCATTGTCTTATTCATACTTGTGGTTATTCAACTCTGAGACAACGAGCTACGCGGATTTGCTTGCTTACTTGCGCGCGTGTCCACGGTTGCGAAGAAAACGAGTACCGCTACGACAAGAGTTTCAAGTCGTTTTCCCCTTCACGCGGATTATCCTGTTCCCTTTCCCTCAGTCCCCGCTCCTTTTGCTTCTTCCTCTTCTCCTTTAACCCCTTGCTGCACTGCTCCTCCTATACTGGTGAGTGTGTACCATCACCATACCTTCTCCATTTCCACAACTAAACCGTCCTTCATGTATTCGTGAGTACGCTTCGATTTTTCTCGGTCAGAACAGGTCGTTTCTTGGTAAGGTAAAGCAAAATGCAAGACGAAATATAGGAAGGAAAATAAATGGTGAATAAATTCTACTTCTAATTATCCGACTGTTCAACGATAAGAATGAGTTGGTTGGTTGGTTTATAAGATTGAAAAACAATAGTAATCGAATTTGTAAGCTGACTTATTGTATCACTACATTAATTCAAGATTAATGAAATATACGTTATATGCACGAACATAAATGATTTGTCATCATAGCCTCTATAAAAATGATCATATATTTTTCTCCTTCGTTCAGCTAATTTCTTTTTATAGGCACTGTAATCGCAAACTGATTGTTGTTTAAGAAATCCTTTCTCTCCGCGTAAGTAGAATGTGTTTGAGTCGTTGAAAGAAAGGAGAAAATTTCACAGAAGTTCATATATGAGAATCTTATCAAATTCCTTTACGCTTTTGTGAATGTAAGACTGGAAAAATTCGATCTTAATTCTGGACATGATATTCTTTGTCTCGATTAGATACAAAGCGATTGAGCCGTCAAAGAAATCTTACAAAACTTCCGCAGAAGTCCCAACAAAAATCTCATCCTTCCGATCGTGCGTGTCCGTCCTTGATTTCATAAATTTTGTTCAACTCATTCAAATTTTACGAAATTCCGGGGAAGAAGCACCGCCACTCGAGTGTTATATTCCACGTCTCGACCTCTATGCAACTTCAGAGATTCGCTTAAGCCTGACATGGAAACTGTAATCACTTGCATATAGAATGTTTAAATCGGATCTACCTCTAATTTTGCACACTGAGGGAACTGTTTAGTTGCCATGACTAAAAATTTAGTAAAATACGACATAATAGTTCCTTCAACTGGAAAGTTTTGTTGGAAAAAACAATACTTCACTTGAGGCAACTTAAATTGTCCATCCCATGTCGTTTTTAGTTACTGCAACTAAAGAATTTTCTCAGTGCAATTTCCTTTAATTTAAAAATACAAGAATACTAAGAATTCTCAAGATCCAAAACGATTGGATTCATTGCCTCGGAACCTGAATTCATTATTCCAGATTCAAAAACCTGACTGCAGAATCACAATAGTGGATTCAGACACGTGTAAATACAATGTTTTTAGATTAATAATCATCGCACTTGAATATGAATTTCATAGACCGAGTCTTTAGTTAGTCTCACAATCATCTTCAGTCTAACTTATACTGTTAAAATATTTTTTTACTTTATTGCAAAAATTAATATGAAATTGAAATGAAAATTTTATAAGGCCCCTGCTTTTACCTCACCAAATTTATAGTCGGGTAGTTGACAGGTTACTGTGTATCAAAGTTATAACTTCCTCCCATGTAACACAGAATATTCTGAGAATATTCTCACAACATCCGTGAAACGTACTGTATCGAATATTCTTAAAAAAAGCGTAGAAGCTTCGTAAATATTCATAGAAGATTCTGAAAACATTTTAATGGGACTGTTTCGAATATTCTAGGAACGTTCGTACAATATGCGTACAAAGTTTGTAGGGAGATTAATAAACAGCGCATGCGCAAGCATCTCAATGACATGAATTCAGTAATGGTGGATAATGTTGTTGACAGGCTACAGACCCTTGGATAATATATTATTTTAACTTGTATTTGGGGAAAGAGAAATTCATAAATGTGCATTTTAATATCCCGAATGTTTTGAGAGCGTCATGCGTGAAAAATAATCTTCAAAAGTGTAATAAAATTTGAAGAAATATCGTATATATTATGATGGTTTGTTGTGATCATAAGTATCTCACCCATCCATGTGAATCCATGATATTGCTAAGAATCCATGATGACAGATGTTATTGATTGGAAGAATTGATTGTGAATTAGTTTTCGGTTACATGCAAAAGTTATATTGGCAAGAATTTCTATTTTAACAGGATTTTTTCATAATATTCCTACAATATGCGTGGCATAATATTCTGAGAATATTTGAAACAGTCTCATTCAAACATCCTGAGAATGTGCGTAGAATATATTCGCACGTAATAAGAATCTCCTTAGAATATTCGAATATCCTCAACGTATATTCTTAGAACATTCTCAGAACGTGCTTGTGTTACCTGGGCTGTAATTCAAGGACTGAAAATCTGGATCGGAATCTTTTGCTCTCTTCAATTCTCGTTGGTGTATTTGGTGAAAATTGAGACGTCAATATACATTCATCATTGATTCTCTTTGTGCACTGAGAGAAATTTTATCGTATTTTTTTTCAACACAAGACCTACAAAGCCTCCCAGATAGCAATTTAACCTCATCACAATCTTATATCTCTCTTTTCATCGGCAAGCATATCTTTAAAACCTTTTCACAACATTTTCACTGCTCAGCTTGTTCAAAAAAACTCAATGAAAAGTGCACGGAGAGAAATTCATTTAGAAAGATTAACATTTTATTCGTAAACTAGAACTATTCGGAAAAATCGGACAATAACTTATAACATAACTCCTAATCATTGCCAGAATAAGAATCACAGCCAATCTGCGACAGATTCCTTGCCTAGACCTACTTCCATCCTTTTCTGTCGCCAGATCCGTGGACAATCCAAGTGGAAAAACTTTCAGCTAGGTGGTGACGAAAATCTTCTCCGAAAATTTCTTGGGAATTCCTTGATTGTGGAATTCTCTGAGATTAGCGGGTTTATTTGATTCCATGAAAAACAATGTAAGCTTTTAAACAATGTAACCCCCAGACAGCACAAATGATCATTTTGAATTCAAAAAAACTTCTGAAAGAACTTCTCGAGCTGACAGTAAAAATGAATTCAATATGAACTCAATGAATTCAAAATGCCTACATGTTGAATGCCTGAATAGTTCTTTATGAATTCGTGATATGAATTCTTTCTGAAGATTAAGTTATTCATCAAGAGTTCATTTTGAATTCAAACTATTCATAATGAATTCATGTTTATTGTCATAATGGGAGCTCTTTGCGGGAACTTTTGTGCTGTATGGGACCCTTTATACATGTTATTCGTATCATGTAATTGATACGTCATCAGACACACGCAGAAAATAAAAAATATCATTCAGTGCAGCACTAGGTATTCTTTATTGAATAACGCTTTTCTCATCCATTTATATTTATCAATATATTTATTAAACCACACAGCAAAAATCGTTCAGGAGGAATTCTTTGAGAATTCCAGAAGAATTCTTCAAGAACGCCATCACTCGTCCGAGAGAATTCAAAAAGAATTCCTACAGAATCCGGGAGATGTCAGTTCAGAATGAATTCCAAAGGGAAGTCTTTTTATCCGAAAGAAATCTTTAACAAAACACATCCATAACGAGTCCAAATCCATTTGGTTTAAAATAAGTTATTACCATTTGGAATTTTTTGTTTCTTTTATTTCTGAATGTGTATTCTAAGTATAAGAGAATATAAGAATATTTTGTTGTTTTTTTTTCTTTTAATAAACATACAACGGTTGAGATTTTTGTTGAATTTTACTTATAAGAAATGAAAAATTACACAGGTCATCAAAAAACACTTTTTTCTCTGGTGCCCGACCTTTGCTAACTGATTCGGAGTGCTTTTGGTGCGTCAAATGTGAAACGAATGTCAGATTTCTTGGATCAGCTCATTTTCTATTATATCTTATATATAAGTTTATATAATTGATAAATTCTATATATAATAAATAATTGAAAACGAGCTGATGCAACAAATCTAATGTTGTTTTCGTATTCAGTACCCTAAAACTACTCCGAACCGGTTCTCAAACTTCAGGCACCAAAATGGTTGTTGACCAGTGAATTATGAATGTATAACAAAAATTGAAAAAAATATAAACTTTCCGAAAGCCGAACATGGAATTTTACTATTTACTCCCTAAAATTCATCAATTTCTTGTAATGTGTCAGTTTTGTTAAGAACAATTCCACAAAAATGCGAAACGTTTTATTATCTCTAAAGACCTAAGAAATATTCTCAAATTCTTTTGAAAAATACTGTACTTCCGGGCCACATTTTTCTCCGTGTGTTCACTGATTTGAATTTCGGATGTGTCGGAACAATTCTAGCGTGTATGAGTCACAGATTATTGGCGTCACTCGAGTCTAGTCTCGAATTAAGATGAGCAGAAGGAACCGATGTTGCACTGTAAAAAAATTTCACCGGAAAATTCCAGTACATGTACTGGAAGTCATTAACCTGTACATGTACCGGAAAATTTCAGCACATTTGTACTGCAAAAATTCAGTGCAAACGTTATGGAATTCCCGCATCAAAACTGGAAATTTTCTGAGCCTCGGTACTGGAATTTTTCAGTACACGAGCTGGACTTTTCCAGGACATGTACTGGAAAATTAATGCTGAAAATATCCATGAAAATTGAAAAAAAATTGCTCACGCAAAGTGATTTTGCAGGGTCCTTGTGTTCCAAGATGATTGAGAAACTTTTGATCGTTCATTTGGATGGACAGAAACTCATGTCTACCTAACAGGATTTGAACCCACACTTTTCTACCTGCCTACCAACTGAAACCTAAGACCTAACCGATGAGCTATAGCGCGACATGTTGGAAGGCCAGCTTGGGTTACTACATATGCTTCATATCTAGAACACAAGAGGATAAGTCTTGGAAAAACCTCATATATCAATTTCATTGGCTACAATTACAATTATTATTCAAAATCTCAATCAGGAAATTTTTAATATAAAGACTTGAAATTTTTCCTGCCAGAAATGACGAAGTCCAATAGAAGTGGAAAATTTCAGTGCAACAGTGATTAAATTCCGTTGCATAGCAACTGGAAAATTCCATCACACGACCTGAAAATTGCAGTTCAAAACCTGTATAATTCAATTGCATAGTAACTGGAAAATTCCATCACAAAACCTGAGAATTGCAGTTAAAAACCTGTATAATTCCAGTATACCAACGATTAGGTTTTTTTTTCTAAATTCCAAATTTTTTCTCAAGTCCTTTTTGAGGGAATATTTTTTTTTGGTGCACAAGAACTATAAAATTGTAGTACGAGCCGGTAAAATTTTCGCGAAATCATGGCAAAATTTCAGTACATCATCTCAAACTTGAAAATTCCAGTACAATGACTGAATTTTCAGTTATGCTTGGTAAATTTTCAGTAACGTAACAACAAAATCTCTGTACATGTACTGGAATATCCATATTCCAGTACTAGCACTGGAAATTTCCAGTCCAGTTGCACAGTAAATTTCCAGTTTTTTTTTACAGTGTGGGCTGCTATGAGTAGCATCGTTCATAAATATTTGGGAATCCAAAAAGTACAATTTTCACTCCGAATTAATCTTGTGGGATATCTACATCTTTGCAATCCTTTCGAAATCTACACTCACGCATTTAGCAAACAATATCTAAATCCGAATTTATCAAAATCAAGCGAAACGCTTGAAACGCAAGAATTCAACTTTTCAATCAACGTGTACCGGATCTTGGGAAGATCGTTCAATCTCTCGTTTGACTGAAAACAACATAGTGTACTAGGAGAAAACCATTTTTGAGATGAGAGGTGTAACGGAGATGCTAAAAAGTGTCGATAATTGAAACATTCACCTCATTTCGGTACAGGCGAACCCGTCTGCTTGTTTTTTTGTCTTTTCGATAAAACGATGTAAAGCACAAGATTGATATTTCCGAGTAAAAAATTCTTCGTTAAATTACTGTTGATCATGCACTACTAGATGGGAAAGCAAAGAAGAAGCGGCCGATACAATTCTCCAACTAAGACGTTCTCACACATACCGTGTAGCGTAAAAGGTAGGTTAAATCGATTATCGGCTACAAAGTATATATCGTCTTATATTTTACCTAACAGGATAGATCATAAAAGCTGAAATCCACATTGATATTGCTTTGAGACATACTTTTCCGCCTTATACGAACTTTCTTAAAAACATAAAAAGAATCGAAATTCTCTTGGTATGAAAATCTGAAAAAACCACATGTTTTTCTGAAAAAATATGTAAATATATTCACATATTTTTCGATACTTGATACGTTAAATGAATGAACGCGATGATAACGAAGGTAGAGTATTGAATTCCATGATTTGTAATAGTGGAAGTACAGTTACGCGCGATGAGAAGATTATGTGTGATAAAAAACAATAATAACTGTTATTCCTCTGGAAAACTTCATTAGAGATATGATGGATATTCTACCACGCTTAACGAAATTTCATTTCTATGCTGTTCGAAGTTTTGGATTACTTGAAAACAAATAACTTCATTTCTTTGAGGAAAATATCATCGTTCTTTTAAAATACAAGTGAGTTCCTCTTTCTGTTTCGCGCAGACTGTGATAAGACGTATGGCACAATAATTACGCGAATCAAACAAATATTTCCGTATTTTTTTAACAAAAAAAGTATACTTCTGAAGGTAACAAATTTCCAAACATTTCAAAAATAATGCAAGGCCAATAACTGTTACTCCATAATCAATTTCAAGTTCAAGGGGCTATTCTGGTCTAGAATTTTGGAAAAATTGTTTTTTTTTCTTTTTGCTTATTTGTATAATTAAAATTTTTGAGAACATGTTTTCAGGAAGACTTTTGTGAAAAAATGTGAGTATAACGTACCATTATATGACTTACACTCTAAAAAGTCCGACTGAATCTCGCTGCTTCTTACTTGAAAAATTGACTAGAATGCATTCGTTCCTATTGTGTCAGCATTTGTTTTCGGCGCTCAATTTCAAATGAACAGGGCTAGTTTTGGCTGCATCTTGAAATAAACTTATATGCAGAATCAAAGCAAGTTTTACTTTTTAATATGTAGAGTGTTTTAAATTGTGTTTGAAATTGTGCTCGAATCTTCAAATGCGTTTTTCTCAAAACTACTTTTTTCAAGACGGTTGACACGATATTAGAGATCGACCGAAATTTTTTGCCGAAACTGACTAAAATTGAAGCTCTGATTATTGGTTTCGGAAAAAACTTGGTATCGGACGTTGGAAGTGTAGATAAGCTCCTTAATAATGCAATCATCATACTCAAGATCACATATCAATGTGATTAATGGAATAATTTCGATTTTCGGTTTAAATTTTCGGCTAAAGCTTGTCGGCCGAAATTGTAAACCGAAAATCGCAAGTATTTTGTTAATTACAATGGAATGTGATCGTGAGTATGATAATTGGATTATTAAGGAGCTCGTCTACACTCTCAACGTCCAGTCCTAAGTTTTTTTCGAAACCAATAATCACAACTTCAATTTTAATCATTTTCGGCAAAAATTTTCGGTCGATCTCTACACGATATCTCCAGTTTTAATGGGCCGATTTACTTGAAATTTGGTATAGACTTTCTCTGTACATCCCTCTATCATCCCTATCGGATTCATGTGAAAATTTGGTTTTTGACTATTTTTAAAGATTCGGAAAAGTGAAAAACACAGGTCTAAATTTGTTTTTTTTTTCAGACAGTCGCCATTCTGCCAAAAAAAATGTTTTCTTCTTCTCTAAGGTACGGGGGATAACGACATCCTCGCCGAACTAGAATATTTCGGTTTTATTTGTTCAAGATCACTAGAACCACCGCAATTATGTCAACCAGGGTACATAATTTTTGTTTCACCACCCACTTTGTCTCTTTGTACCTTTTCTAATTATTACTTTTTTCCCCTGAAAATTCCAGTGTTCATTGTTAGAATATGAATGAATATGTGAGGGAAAAATGGGTAGTGGAAATGTTGTTTGTTTTTTTTTATCGCATTCGAAAAAACGCCTAAAATTCGTGCTTCCAGACCAGAACACCTCCTTAAATGTTTATATATATATATTCAGTTGTATACACGATGGACGACCTTGACAGAATCGATCATACTCTATAAAAGAATTTATCGAGTTTTAACGTGGTGGTTCAGTAACTCACACGTTTTTTTTTATTTTTTTCGGAGATTTTTTTTGGGAAAATAAAACTCGACCGGCTTGATATTTTAATATATATCGGGTGTTTCATAATTCACTGAAAAAACTTCACAGGTGTTATTCTGCGATCAAAATGCAATAATTGTTCGTATCGAAAAATTTTTTTCAGCCTTAGTTTTTGAGATATAAGCATAACAAATCGACCTGATGACGGTTTCAGCTTGGTGAGTTACTTGGATATGATGTGATCTGTTTAATAGGCGGCATAATGCATTGGATTTTTCCTGGGAAGAATCAGACTACCCTAGTTTCTGAAATATAAGCATTTTTGGATTTTTTTGAAAATCCAAATCACTCGAAATCACTTTATGCTGCATACTTGAGCCTGATACCATTCGTTGAGTTAGACGAAGGCGGATCCCTGGAGAAAAAAATTGAAATATCCTATCATTTTTCAATCCAAATTTAAAGCGATTTGAAATTTTTGGGCTTCCAGCCAAACACAATCCAGCGGCTTCAAATCATTCTAGCTAAAACAAAGAATACCAGGATAGTTTAATTTTTTTCTACAGATCCGCCGCTTTCCAACTTAGCGAATGGCGTTAGGTTGAAGTATGTACTACGCAATGCTTTTGAGTGATTTGGATTTGAAAACAATCTAAGAATGCTTATATCTCAAAAACTAAGCCTCAAAAAAAGTATTTCGATACGTGAAATTATTGCATTTTGACTGCAAAATGACGTATATATAAAGTTTTTTCAGCGAATTCACAAACATTCGGTATTATCAAGTATAGTTGATAGGATACGAAAAATAAATTTGTTCTTATAATTTATTGTGAATGATTTTTAGCATCAAAGTGAGCCCTTGCAAAAAAGGATGGATGCACGGAGAAAAAGATATCTTGAAAAATACCATAATTTATGCATTTTTGGCGTTGGTTTAACGAGAGTCAAAATATTTACGTGAAGATACCTCTAAAAGTACCGTAATGGCTAGGACTCTTATGAGGAAGGTACCATACTTCTTCATAACAGTCCGAGAAATTATGGGACTTTTAGAGGTGCATTCTTTTTCTCAGTGTATATATATCGGTGGAATCGCCACTATCTAACGAAATGTAATAGAATCAACCAATCCTGTGCGATTGTTAATTAGAAAAGCGGTGGAATTGATCCTTCATGGCGGCGCCCTGATGGGAACCAAGCTCGCATACGGGAAGGCTATGCTGTGCACTATCCAATGTATATTATAGATCAGTGGTGCGTGCACACGATTTTTTTGGCGCACGATAACTCTCCTCAGACTGCACCGATCGGGAAAACTCTTTTTGCGTTCTCCCGTTCGTCTCAACGGGAGAACGAGGCCTACTGATGGATTTTTAAGAGCTTCAGAATTTATTCCTCGTATAAATATTACGAACATGGAAGTAGGGTATGGTTCTCCATACCGATTTTTTTTCATTAAGTGTGCAAGTTGAAACTCGGCTTTGAGCTGGCTGCATGGAACAAAATATTTGAACGCATCCAATTCGTCCGCCATTTCGGATATATGTAGCGTGGATATTGCAGTTGTCATATCAGTCATTTTCAAGTAGTAATTTCCTGTGTATCAATTTTATGAGATGGATTTCGATAAGCAACATTTCCGCCATTGTATTCTATTCTGTTTTCAAATGAATAAAGATGGTGCTCAAGCTATGGAATTGATTAATACGACATTGGGGTAACATTCTGTGAGCCATCCAACAGTGAAAAAGCGGTTTACAAGATTTCCTAAAGGAAATTTCAGTCTTGAGGACGATCCACGTCCAGGTGCAATCAAAAAGAGCTTGCAGAACAGTTAGGAGTTACTCGTCAAGCAATTTCACTTCGATTGCATGCATTGGGAAAAATACAGAAGGAAGGAAAATCGGTTCCTCATGAACTGACGGATGGAAATAAAAGACAAAGAGTCGCCATTTGCATGAATTTGCTTTTTCGGTTCAAGAAGAATTTTCTGCATAAAATCATTACGAGTGATGATAAATGGATTTTGTACGACAATCCTAAACGTGGAAAAGCATGGGTTGATCCGGGCCAGCCATCTACAACAGTTGAAAAACCGAGTATTCATGCAAAGAAAGTTTTACACAGTGTCTGGGGGGATTGGAAAGGAATCATTTACCACGAGCTTCTCGAACCTGACCAAACTATTACAGCTGAGCGTTACCGGGCCCAGCTGATCAAAGTGAGTGATGCTCTGGAGGAAAAAAAGACCATTCACGGGGCAAGGAAGGCGAAAAGTGATGTTGCTGCATGATAATGCACGTCCACATACAGCAAAACCAACCCAGGAACTCATCTTCAATTTAGGCTGGGAAGTTGTACCTCATGCGGCATATCCACCAGACTTAGCTCCTTCCGATTATCACTTATTTAGATCAATTTCGTCATATTTGAAGGAGCAGCACTTCATGAATATCGAAGATGTCCGGAAATGGCTGGATAACTATTTTGTTTAAAAACCACAAAGTTCCTATCCTGAAGGCATTTATCTACTACCCGATAAATGGCAAAAGACTGTAGATGATAACGGCGAATATTTTAATTGATAATTCTTGAAAGAAGTATTTTTTTCAATAAAATTGAATTGTATAGTTGAAAAATTTTTAAGTGAATCAATGAATTTTTCGTTGAAACGACTTGGAATTTGTAGAATCAACTACAACGCGTTTCATTGTTTCAAACCTATCACTTGATTGTATGAACCAACGCGAATGAAATTCAAGGAATCAGAAAAAATTCTATTCAAAATCGCAAGTAGTTGAGTCAACCTCCCAAGCAAGAAGTGAATCAACTCACGTGAACAGTTGCATGAACAAAAAATGTTTCCGTTTACAAACTTCAGATCATTAATTGAATGAAAATAATTGATTATTCCAATTGATTCAATTGTTTGATTTAATAATACACCAGGAACTAATCAACATTATTCTCGAGTTCAGGGTATTCAAATGTCCAGTTGATTTTTTTTTTTTTTTCAATATATCCACAAAACATGACCACAGCATCTGCTTGAAAAGAATTTTACTTCCGTATTCATTCTACATATTTTTCAATCTCAGGAGATATTCAATAGAAATAAATTTCAGAAGACACACTGAAGTATTTTATAACAATGTCTTTGAAATTGGTTTTTATTTATGTTATGTTAGATACTAACAGGGTTGGGGAATGACTTGCATACTGTGTCACGAGAATCGTATATCGTCGCATAGCTACGTCAGTTAAAGCGTGAATTTGATGAGGTTAGGTAGGCACGTAGGTAGGTAGGTTCGATTCTCGATTGGGGCTTCAAACTCTTTGTTCTGACTGACAACTCGCTGTACTTCTTTATCCACCGTTGGTGGAGGAGAGAGAGTCTTCATCATCGGTAAAAGAACTCCCCTTCCATTAAATGGTTTGTGTAATCGAAATTTTTTATTTGTTTTTTCTCGTTATTTGTACATTGGACATCAAATACTATTAGATTCAATGAACTTTTTTGGAAATTTATTGCAACCGAGTGTAGAATTGATTCAACGACTCTTGAAAAACGATTGAAAAGAAAATCTGAGTTGATTCAGAAATTTAAAAACTTGGGATCAATTGTTACGTGCATTTGACATAAAAATGTAAGATAGTATGTCAAGCACATAATGAGTCTAAACAATTCTGTATCGTTTTATGTCAAATGTATTAAGATACTTGACGGAGCCAATTTTTTATTGCTTCAACCATTCACGTAGTTGACTCAACGGAGTCGGCCAACTTGGTGAATGATTTAATTCAACTTCCAGAGTTAGTTGAACGTATCTAACCTCCTGGCGTAGTTGAGTCAACTACATTTTCGTTGAGCTCACAAATTTTTTTTCTCAGTGTATTCCATCATGACGATGCAAGGCCACACACATCTTTGGTCACTCGGCAAAAATTATTGGAGCTTGGTTGGGATGTTTTGCCACATTCACCATATAGTCCTGACCTTGCACCATCTGATTACTTTTTGTTTCGATCTTTCCAAAACTCCTTGAATGGTAAAAATTTCAGTAATGATGATGATGTCAAATCGTACCTGATTCAGTTTTTTGCTAATCAAAACCAGAAGTTTTATGAACGTGGGATTATGATGCTGCCTGAAAAATGGCAAAAGGTCATTGATCAAAATGGGCTATACATTACAGAATAAAGTTATTTAGTTCCATGAAAAAAGTGTCTGATTTTCTAACAAAAATCCGCAATTACTTAGTTGCCAACCCAATAACACCCTTTTGGTCCCACCAGATACGCAGCATGATCTTTGAACCATGAATATTCCTCTTTGGTATCGATGTTGAAGTCGATGGCAACGATTGACCGGGCATAGCATAGTATTCCCTTTTCTTGGGGTTATCGTAGAATATTCATTCCTCATCTCCTGTCACAATCCGATGTAAGAACCCCTTTCTTCGTTGTCTTTGAATCAGCTGCTCGCAAGTGAAAAATCGCCGTTCAATGTTTCTAGGCTTCAAGTGATAAGGTACCCAATTGCCTTCCTCTTGAATCATGCCCATGGATTGTAATCGTACGGAAACTGCTTGTTGCGTAACTCCTAATGATTTCGCGAGCTCCTCACTGTTAGAAAAGTTTTTAAATTTAATATGAAAATTCTTATGAAATTCTATAAGTACATCTTAAAATTAATAATATTCCGTGATTCACAACATGTTTATGAATTTTCACATGAAATGCATGAAAATTAATAACCGGTTATGAAAATTCAAAATATATCATTAAATTCCATGCAAACTTCCTAATTCTAATAATCTATAATGAAAAATAACAATAATACATGTTGAAATGTTAAAGATGGCTTCTATGCGCATAATTCACTGCGCACTTTGTTTTTGGGAGCATATAATAGTATATACGTGTATACATGCGATAGAATCCATAACCTCTTAATTATCACTAATGGTCAATAACTCATGGGTATGTATACCATGATTATATGTCCTAATTCAATTAGCTTTAGTTACATGTGAACAAATCCCCGAAGTTTTTATACACATATAGTTGATAACAAGATAACTTTGAAATATGGATGAGTCTTGTTCTTTTCTCTTTCATATTTTTATCAATGCAACTCTATTTACGGAATCAAAATTGAATACTTTTATGAATGTATGTATACATGTGTGTGTGTACAGAGCATATGTGATATCTAAAACTACATCGTATTTTACAGTTGATTTCTTCAATCGTGATGTGGTCAAGCTGGTTGAGGCGTGAGGTCGTAGGTTAGGTTTGGTAGGAAAGCAGGTTCGATCCCCCGTTAGGCCCCCAAAACTTTGCGCTCCAATTGACTTTGACTATATTCACGATTACGTACTCACTTCGGAAGAGTTTCGAGGATTCCAAAATATGAAGGGAATTCCCAATGATTTCTGTTGAGAACTTCAAGATTTTTTTCTGTTAATTCATAATTCAGAATTATAAATTTTAATAAGTAATACATTATTGGATTTCATAGAAATTCCATGTATATAAATTTATAATAATTGTTATTAAATTTAATACTCAGTTTTTAATATACAATACAGTATCAAATTTAATAATAATATTATGTGAAACACTTCATAATAATTATTATTAAATTTAAGACAGATTTTTCTAACAGTGCTGTTGCGTTTGACTCGGATCTTCGTCGAGTAAAGCCTCCAATTCCTCGTTTTCGAATTTTTGTGGTTGTCCTGAGCGAGGCTTGTCTTCGACACTGAAATCGCCATTCTTAAAACGTCGAAACCATTACCTACATGATTTATCAGTTGGAGTATTGTCACGATAAACTTCCACGAGCATTCGATGGGCTTCAGCTGCACTTTTTTTCCAATTACAACAGAAAACTAGCACCTCCCGCAAACGCTGCTTAGTTAAAACGAAATTTGACATACTTCACTGAGTAAAAATCGGGATTCTAGGAGGAACTCGGAGTGATATCAACTGAATATTATTCACAGGTGTCTAACCTCTCTGAAACAATTGAAATCGGTTGTGACTATGAAACATTCATGAGAGCGAGAGTCATCTTTTCAAACCGGACCGAACTAATTTGTACTCCCAATATGATCATTCAATACGTTCGATAGAGAACAATGAGCCAGTATTGGTAGAATCTTGTTTCACTACGAAGCCTATGGTAAATTGTGTGACTTCAAGGGAATTAGTACAATAAATGGGAATTTAAGTGGTTCGTTGTCAACTCGGAGATTAGCTGATGTGATAGAGACGCTGTTTCTCACTCGCAGGTCCCGGGTTCAATCCTTGCCCAGTGAACTTTCATGAAACCACTTCCAAAGCATCTTTCTCAGATTCACAAAGTTTTGAAAGTTCAAATTCAATGTATTGTTTTATTTTCACTTGAAATATAACTCCGGGGAGCTCTAATTACCAGCACTGTGCCAGTACTGAGTCGGGTCTGAATTCCTGCATAGGGTGTATTATTTTTACTCTCTACCGCTTCTCATCCAGGTATGGCAGAACAATTGACTCTGTTGTCATGTCAGAGTTCCGCCATAGTTGGCTCACATTAAAAATCGGTACCGACGCTATTGTAAATGTTCTACTGGCCCCTATGTAAAATGACGTTATCGTGTTGACTTCTTGCCAGTACCGTCAATTCAACTGGCTCCATAATGGCAGTTTTGGATTTGCCGGTACTGGCAACTCCGGCAACAGGACTCAACCAGTAGCGGCGCGTGTTTCCATTTCCACATGGGCAATTACTGGAGTGGAAACATTCTTCAATTTACCCATACAGTACCATAGCCCCAGAATAATTTTCAAAGAATTCATAAAAAACACAATCGGTTCAATTAGAATTCTTTATGAATTCTTCTGGGATTGTCTTGCAGTGTGGGTACATTATATATATAATTTATATATAACCTTGCAGGTTTTTCTATTGGGATACAACTTAAGAACCAAACAAAATTTCATTGGAAAACCTTGATAAATGACGTACAATGACGTTCCAGCGATTAATAAACAATTGCACGACAATAAATTTCCGACAAGCACGTTTAAATGCGATTGAAATTCACCAAAGCCAACGTAAATGTACATCAATGTGATTCGAATATTTCAAGTACTCGATAATGCGAGATTGGAAAATATCGAATCCTGTAACCATCATAATCTTCCGATCCATTCGAATCTTTGATTTTTTCCAAGCAATATTACAAAAATCTCATACAATTTACAACTGGTCGCGTATTTCTCTCTCCTCTTTGTGATACGACTATGTGGTGAGTGCACATCAAGAGAGGAAAACAAAGATACGGATGATGATGATGATGATGAGAAGAAGGCAAGTAAGCAGAAGTATATAAGTATAAAGTGGAAAAGAGAAGGTGAATAAAAAAGGGGAGAGAGAAAGAGAGGAAGAAAAAGAGCGTATAGCCCACGAACGAACGAACGAACGAACGAACGAATAAGGAGACGAGATGAGGTGAAGAACGGAGGTGAAGGGTCGGTCGACTTGGTATGGTGTATGTAGAAGGAAAAGAGACGTAGATATAGGAACCGAGGGGCAAAGAGGTGCGCAAAGATATGAGAGAGGAGGAGGAGGAGGAGGAAAACGACTCCGAACTCGTGTCGTAGCGGTACGACGTACGTTCCATCGTTCGGTCATCTTCGTATCGGTTGGCCCACACGTTCGGTTCGGATCGGCGTCTTCTCGAATCGCGCGCATATACGTGCTTGAAAGGAGTACTCGCTCGGTTTAGTTAGTCGTGCTCGGATCTCCCCATCGTACGGACGCTAATTGGGTAGATCCTTTGATAAAGGGTTTTTAAATAAAAAAAAAAAAAAACTATATAAAAATATCGTACACAAATTAAAAACTGGTTACACCTGCTAACGCGATTCTAAACTATCCATATATATATATATATATATATATACGTATACAAAAACAAATTATTGTGCGTGCTAAATTGATTGATAGAGTGAGATACTAACATTGTAAATAAGTGTCATCAAACAATCAGTGACATATATACGTGTCGAGTGATTTTTCTCGCCATTTACCTTCTGAATTATGTACAAGTACTTACATAAACCCAACTACGTAACTATATAAATCACAACAACCACAACAACAGCATATCTCTAATATAACAGTAATATTTGTAAAAAGAAAACGCCAAACAAAGCTTATTAATAAGAAGAATAACAGTGCAAGTGTTTTTAAGTGTTATAAGGTGGTGGAAAAGTTAATCACTTTAAGAAAACGAATAAGGAAATCAAGAACAAAGAAAAGCGGGGAATTGCATTCGGACGTGTATACATATTTATTGTATAGGTGCAAAAGAGACTGAAACAAGTGAGAGAGTGTTGTATATATATATATATATATATCTCCTATCCTCCTTTGTCTTTCTACACTACTTATACACAGATACGCGCGTACGTATCGTTGATCGTTCGTTCCGTGGGCTTTATCTACTTGTCAACGACGACAACGGAGTGGCGGCTCGGATCTGTTCGAGGTAAAGTGATTTTAAAACATATCATGTATATATGTATATATGTGAATGTTGGTATATGACATCACGGGAACGCAAGAGGAGCCTGAATGTCACGTTGGGTTGAGCAACCCCCGATCTCCCTGTTCTTCCCTTTTATTTTTTTTATCATCATTGTCATCGTCGCTTCATTTGATTTTCTAGATCAACCCGCTCCTCCTCTCTGACCTCCGACCAGGGAATTAGGATTTCTTCTTCAATGGTATTCGTGGTTATCTCCACGTTCGCTGTGGAAAAACATTTGGATTTATTCATAGTCATTGTTAGCCAACTGTCATGATTCGGTTGACCCTGAAGTATTATCAAATCCAATTATTCCTTCGTTCGTTCTATCTTCGAATGGATCTTCGATTCCCTCGCAACAGCAAAAACAAAAAAACAAATTATCACTTGAACAAAAAAACAAAGAAAAAAAGTTCTTCTCTTAAAGAAGAAGATTACCGAGAGAGAAGGGTAAAACATCACGGTGTTGCCTTTTGGAGATGGTTGGAATGTATATTTAAAATACATGACGTCACAAAGTAGTGAGAGCGATGTCGAGTAACGCCACTGACTCTCCCAATCCCCTTCTCCCTCCTCCGCTTCCGATCTCGTTTAATTTGATTAATTAAAACCTGGTTTTCCTTGTGAATTTCAAAATGCATTCTCGTTTATATCGAAAAGACTAAAATTCCGTTGAAGAATTTTCCCTAAATAAGGGTTAATGACGTGACACCATAATAACGTTGATGTCAAGTTGAGCAACCTCTGTGATCATATACGCCACTGACTACAACATCATCCCCTTCTCCCTATCCTCCCTTTCCCGGTTCAACTCGCCTATTCACACCCCTCGATCTTTCCTTATTTTTCCCCCCTTAATGCGTGACGATCTCTCACGATCGCGATAGAGTCTCGGTATTACAACATTGCCCGTATATATCTGCATGATAATAAATAGACTCGAAAGTTTTTCTTTCGTCTCTATTGAAATCTATTTTTCCAACCCAAAATGAATTTTCATCAACTAGCTTGCGTTTTTCATTTTTAATTCATCATAATGCAAAGATAATATAAAAGATAACCAACTTTTCTGCTTAGAGAGAGAATGCTATTAAGTGGATTGCTCAGCCGCGGCTATCGATTTTAGGTATATACATGTACATACTACTATCGTACGTATATACTAATCTACGTGTAGATTATCTCTGGAACGCACAGAGGATCTTCGTTAATCCACACCATATAGAATAATTATTACGTATCGAAAGGGGGATCAAATTTTCCTGGAAAATTCCAATTGCGTTGCTCTTTGAAATCTTTGGAGTGAGATTTCACTCTTTAGCCAGCCAGAAGTGAGCCAGTCGAATTTTCGAGTGAAATTTTCACTCTAAAAGAGTGAGAGGTCACTCGAAACGAGTGAAAATTCCACTCGAAGCGGACAGGCTCACTTCTGACACTTAGTGGAGTGAAACGTGCGTTTTGTCACTCTTCCAAATTTAGAGAGTGGAGTAAGATTTCTATCAATTCGAAACATTTTATTATTTGTTCAAGTGCCGTGTAATCTGTTACGTAAGTCCTAAGCATGAATTACACGATGAAGCGCGCCTAACGAAAAAGCGAACCAACAAAAAATTCGATCGATCGATCGATCGATGGATTATTTAGAAGGAAAAAACAAAAACACAAAAAGAAGGGAAAAAGACTTCAAACACAAATGAACGGATTCTAAACGCGAATTGAATTCTGTGGTTACACAAAAGGTCGATCGTGCGTATCGCCTTGAAACTTTCTTCTTTGTGCAACTGCTTATGTACAAGAGCACCAGCAGCTTTGTACTCTCGACTAATACAATATCGTGGATGCCATTGCGTTACATGAAAATATATTGAATCCTTGGATCGAAGAATAAATTATACGTATATATATGTATGTATTCGTGTTAAAATTTGGAAATTTCATAAGAATGTATCAAAATATTTGAACGTAGTGAAGAATGATAAGATACAAGAATTCAAGGATTTGTTTCATACGTTTTGATACTCAACACTCTAGAGACATTCATCTTGTTTTTATTCATGAAAATGCTTCTAGAATTTGCAAATTTTCCAAAATTATTCTCACATACTTCGACATACTTGAGTCGTGAAATTTATCGATTATCGAAGTATCTTTTATTTATACCTCCAAGGTCAATTGTCTCTTTTTTTTTTTCTCGATGAAAACAACAAAGTTATGGCGAATACATCGGCAATCCACAAAATTGAATTCCTTGTTATCGAATTGATAAAAGTATATACTTATTGTCAACATTCGATCATTCGGTATCACGTTATTACCAACTAAATGGTGATTGGCGTACAATGCAAACGTGATCAAGTGTGACATTTGGAGCCAGTCGACTGACCATGACAGCGTAAAGTGGCTGGGATTAAAGAATCATCATCCAGAAAAACATATTTGAAGTTATTCCATAACAGGATGTAGTTATATTTCAGGAACTTATGCTCTACACCGTGTGTTCTTTTATCATAATATAATGGACAACGGGATTAAGTCAGCATGACGTAATTCGGGGGGAGGGGAGGGGGGGGGAGAGATTCAACTTCACGCAAGAGAAGGGAGAGAAGACGCTTCGTGTAGTACCACCTTTGGAGTTTTCTACTTCGTAATATACATGTTCATTTTGGAAATTTTTCGACATCTTTGGCTTTTCATATCGAGAAAAAATGATGCGGAAGCAGGAAGAAAATTACAGTCTTGAAAAGTTAACACGCACACGCATAAAAATACATGACGGGTTGGTTCTAGGTTGAAGACTACTTCGAGCGGCCCACTTTCTTTACTTTCACACTTCTGTGTCGTTGCTTGGTTAGTCGCTTACTTACTCGCCTGTTGTCAATCTTTTTTTTTTCATTTTTCTTATTTTACTCTGCGAATATAACTCACTCGACAATGATGATATTCCCCAATATTATTATTCATAAAATGTATGGTGGATAAATCTTCATTAATATAAAAATGTAAATTTTCATGATTGGAACGGAGTTATCGATCACATCAATTGCGATAAGTGAGAGGTAAATGTCGGATGTTATCGATTCAACGTACGTAAGGTGAATCTTCTTCGTACGAACGTTGACAAGATCCATAACAATGGAGTCATTTAAATTAACTGTGAAACACGCGTACGTTAAATGTTCTAGAAAATATTTTGTCGTCATCGCAAGGTGATATGTGGTTGTGAATTTGGCATGCCGCCAATAGTCGATTTTGATTCGAAAAAACATTCATTCCGACTTTTTTGAATGATATAAAACGATAGAGTTACCTAATAACAATGATTATAAATTTGCAAAACGTTGTATAAAATATTTGGATAAATAGAAACTTTCTTTCTTTCTTTGTTTTTTCTTCTTCTTTCTCTTTTGTATTCAACAAAATCGTCAACGAATGTATTATTTGGCTGTATTCCAGCAGATGGTTGTGTTCAAACACAGTCCACTAGTCGAGATTGCTGTATTATGATGTTTCTTGAATCTGTTTTGTAAAAAAGTTACATGTTCTGATATCCCTAAAGGTAGAGAAAGAAAAAATGTTAAATTTTAAATAAAAATCAATGGCAAGATAAAACGGAATTATTGGTAATTATGTTGTCGTAGTATCGGATATCCACTCAATATCGTTGGTTTATGATTGGTAGAAATTTTCAACATCACAAAACCTATCGAGCTAGGGGCATGAATTTCAATGCATTATACATGCGCGAGCATATGGATATACCACCAATACTGCAAATGAACCAACACATACGGGAAAATATGAACGCACGTGCGCGTATTTAACGCATCACATACATATTTCTCTCACGCGTTATTCAAAACTATTAAAGCTACGTCAGTTCCATGCACTCTCCGCGTGTATTGATGAGTAACGCGCGTACGTGTACGCCTTTGAATGTATATGCATTCTCACATGAAAACCGGAAATGCTTTTCCCTAACGATCTAACTTCAGGGGATAAAAGTACAACAGAGAAAAACGGACACACAACAAGACACAACGAAAAGGTATATAACTCTACTACGCTCTTTGGATAAATAATGAACGACAAATATCAAGCTTATACCTGACCAACATAATCCTATCGATATTATACGGGTTATGTTTTTATATTGTGAATTTATCTCCAGTCCCTTTGAATATATATATATATATATGATTTTATTCGCAAATTTCATGTATTTACGCGTGCACGCGAAAGACTCTCACAATAACGTGAATATATCGTTGAAATATCGTTCTTTGAATTAAAATCAATGCAAACGGGTTGAAAGTTGAATGTTTAACCCTTTTTATGGTCATCAAAGGAATAATGTATTTGTTTGTCGATGTGCGCACATTTTATTTCCGTTTATTTTATATTGATATAAAATGACAAGTTTGGGAATGGAATAACGAGAACGGTTTCCTCGATTCGTGAAATTTTTTAAAGATCACATGTTTCACCTACCCCACGCTATGAAATTTTATTTCCAAATAGATTCGTATCGTTGAATATATAACGTTACTTTACGAAATATTATATATAGAATCATAAAATTTTCATAATACACTTTTGTAAACTGAGGAAAGAAAAAAATATGACAAGCATTTCACAACTTTAACGAGTAACGTATCCAAGAAGCGTATAAGGGTTGAAAGTTGAGCATCTCTCGGATCTTGACACAGAGGTACTGCTTGGTATCTTCCTTTCACTCGTATTCAGCGGATAGGATGAGAATGAAAAGAATGAAACCATCTCTTTTGTTCCGATCCAAGAGACGCTCACAGCTTTCATTCTATTCAATAATTCCAAAGTCCACAATTTTCGATTTGAAAAATTGTTCTCATTCCCTCTTCGTCGTATCGAATAAATCGACAAGATTAGAAGGGGTGGGTATGTGTTCTTGAATTTGTTAAGTTCTACTCATTTAGCGAGTCAACAAAACCGCATTTGTTTCGCTAAAACAATTTAACAGAGCAGAGCAGAGCGCGAAGAGAGGAGTAGTAACGCGGTAGTACACAGCGTGCGTGGGACAACACAGTTACTTTGAACGTGCTGGGCTTTGTGACCCCAATATCTTGTCGGTGTGTGTAGTAGAACCTTTGGGGGACGTCGTTCGATAATACAACAGTAAAATCATGTACAAAGAATTCACAAAGAAATGTCATTAGAAAAAAGAAAAATCAAAGAGTATTATAAAAACGCGCATAGATGTTTGCAATAACAGGGAAGAAAAGACACAAATGTCTTATCACGTTTCATCTACGTTCGGAAAGGTCAGTTACAGAGAAAAGCAAACTAGTCGACTCACTCGAGTGAAAATATAACGACGAGTCATCGTTTTTCTCCTCCCCAATCTTTCTTTGCTCAACGAGAGGAAGATACCTTTTCGACAACATGATAGTATAGTATATATCGGATAATTGGTAATTTATAAAAGTCGATGCTCTGTACTTTCACGAAAATATATAGATCTTATTTTATTTCAACTGGCTGAAGTTGAAACAATATTCAACTATTTTTTCAGGTCGAAATAGATGATGCGTAGATGATTTTGATTGAAAAAGTGAACCTTGACACCGTTGGAAATTCGATAATTCTATTCATTTCTATATGCATATACGATCGAGCTTTCGGAGATATTCAAAGTCGATCTAAATTGGAGATAGTAATGATTTTGTAACATTTCATTACCGGGAAACATTTACTTTGCTTAAGAAGTGGGTATTTTGTGGTTTAGGTACTCGCGCGTTGCGACTATTTTAGTCGCCGGATTCACACCGTGGAATGAGATCAGTGCGCTAAATTTACGACCGCAGCATCCCTCTTTTCTACCCCTTCCCTCGGGGTTTTTTTTCTTCTTCTTCTTTTACTTTCACTTCTTCATCTCTTGTACTTCATACATTGCCTGGAAGAAAAAAGCACTCTAAGCGCTACATCATATTCGCGTTACTTCGTTTAATGCTACATGGTTGGTACATACAAGGCATATCATCGTCGTATTAATTTTGCCACAAATCTTTCTCGAATGTTTTGTCCCATAAGCATCGAATGATGACATCGAATGGCAATGCTATCATCTGGCGCTAAATCAAACACGAATAGTTCACATGAATAGTTTTCATTCAAAACATCAAATTAATAATACATTTTGATGTCGCGCCGCGGTGTATATTTGTTATCGTTCATTCATTCGAAAAAACGTTACTCCATAAACCTCAATTCTCTTCGATCGATCCAAGTGCGTTGATGAAGTAAAATAAGGAAGAAATTCTTATCGGGAGTTCTACGTCGTTTATTTGATTTATCAATTTTCCTGCTGGCAAAGGAAAATAATGTCAAGGTGAGGATCTCGATCAAAGGGCTGTTGTGCGAGGAAGGAAAAAGTCATAAGAACGAAGAGAACTCGTGTGAAATGCCACAGGATTCTCAACGACGAATGAATTAATATATGAGAATAAGTAGTGACAAATGACGCAAGTGACAAGATGCGTATGACTGCTCTTGAAATAGTATGTGACGTACACTTGACTGTGTGACGTCAAGATTTTTACCACCGAGAATCAACATTCGATACAATTCATATTTTTGTGGGTATATAGAAGGATTTTGTACTTTACAACGGTAATTGGAAAATAAATGAATCATGGATTTATAGTTAGATGGTTTCTAATTATAAAGTCACTTTTCATACGCGGGTTAGGAGCGATGGAATGAAGTGGGAGGTTGTACTACTAGCGTGTATATACGTACAGACGAGTGTCTCTCGCGCGTATTGGCATCGTTTTGAGAAGTTTCAATTTGAAATACAGGGTAAAATTAAATTAGAATCTACAACTCGAGAAAAATTCTGCCGATCTCTGGATAAAATCATATCGTTGATAATCTTTCATTCATGATCTTTCGAGTCACGTCGATCATCGAAAATTTCAAATTTGAAGAATATTTGATATATACATACACTTTTGAAGAAGTATCATGTTCAAGTTCGTCGATGTTCATTAATTATCTTATCATAAAATGATTTCACGTGTAAATATATGTACAAAGAACACTCGATAAGAAACCATCGTCCGCGTATAACCAAGTTATCTCCATATCGATGTACAACACGCAAATGAAATATGTAATGAATTCTAAGAGAAAGAAAAAAATTTATTAACTTTTCAATCCTCTTCCACAATATTTGGAAAAAAAATATGAAGATATTCGGGTCTCAATCCTCCCTATTTCAGTCCTGAGTGCACATTTCCTTCCGGTTCAAACATCCCCCTTTTCAACTCTCCACTATATTCTCTTATCTTCCTTTTCATCGAATAGGAAACGCACTGTTGGTATACGTGCATGTGTGTATATATATATACATCGTGCACGGGTAAAAGAGGCCTGGCAACAAGACTTCTTCGCCGATGGTTAGATGTCTTTTCTGATCTACAAGACCAGCTGGTTTGACGGTGGTGTGACGTCACACATTTACCTATGTCGACAGTAAAGACCACCACACACGATTACCACTTCTCCACCCATCGATACACATTCTCTCGTAGCACGCGTATGAAACAGACGGAATATCATCGAGGTTGCCTCTAAATACTACCACTGTTATGTGATACGTGATATACGTACACGCAGAGGCTACTCTCACAGGTTACACAAATGTACCAACACCATTACGAAACAACGCATGGCACGAGTCGAATGTATGTTGAAAACCTCACGTACACGATTGTGGAGGGTGGAAGGGGAAGCAAGCAGCAGGCTGGCAGTACGACGAGACTGCCGATGGAAGGGAGAAGTGGAGAACCTGGGCGCGATGGAAGGAGTGTGGGAGGAGAAGGACGACGACGACGACGACGACGACGAATGGATAAAAAGAGGGGAAGAGAATAAATTTATTAAGTTCCGGGATCTTGGCTAAAATTAATCGATGACCTTAAATGAAATAAGGATCAATCAATTCCTCGAAAATATGTATATATGCTCTCTATCCAGGGCGGCGAGTTTTTGATATCTCGAAACAACAAGACGGTTGTCATCATAAAAACGTATTAAAGGGAATATCGTGGTGAAGAATTGATGAAAAATCTGGCCAAAGGCATGAAAGAAAGCAAAAGCGTATAACAAGCAATCGTATGCTCTGACTTTGTTACCCACGGTATCGTAGCGCGCACCATAAAGCCATATCAATACACAGCAATCACGCTAAGAGCAGATGTTATCCCCGCCGCCGCTCCACAAAATCCCCGTCTCCCTGTTTTCCTCTCTCTCCCTCGCACACACTTGAGAGTAGTATACCAATAATCTTTATACCTTGTCGAACGTGTCGATAAAACAGAGACCTATCTCCAAAGTAGCAGGGATGAGATCGGCTCGTGTCGTCGGCATTCGGTCTTTGCCCTCTCCTTCCGTACCATCGCCTCCACCTAATACCACTTCTCTTCCAAAGAGATATCACTGCTATGCATATCATTTTGAAATCCTTATAATATAAATATTTTCACTTTTTACTATTCAAGGTGAATGACCTAATACCAAAAAATTACCCAGCCAGGTGTATGAAAATCAACGTAAAACACGTTCAATAAAATCCTTTTAACGCAAGTTTGTATTTCAAAAAATACGCTACCCGTCTATATTTGTTGAATATTGATATTTAATGAACGTACATTCATTTTTGTTGAGGGGGTAAGGTTTTCAAGACTGAAGAATGGCATATTTTCATGATTTTCTTTTTCTGGAGATAATTATCAATAAATAAGTCCGCAACAACAAATCTCCGGAGGCATCTCGAAAAAAAGTTGTTACGCGGTGAACAGCGTAACTCGTTACCGGATCATCTGAAACGAAAAAATCAAAATGCGTTTAAAAGGTGATATGTTTCCCCAAGTAATCACGAAAGAGCGTTTTATTTTTGCCAGCATTGGGAAGTGAAAAACCCGATTTTGGCTACAAAATTTCGATGAATTTGTTATTATAAACTGGGAAAAAATGGTTTGAAAACACTCTTCGTGATTACCTGTTGATTTATGTGCTGTAGAAATAGTGTTTAAAATCTCAGAAAAGATAGATCAAGTAGATTTGGAGTTATGCTGTTCACCGCATAACAACGTTTTTTCGAGACGCCTCCGGAGATTTGTTATTGCGAACTTATTTATCGATGTATTTAATTGAAAATATTTTCAAACATACTTCAAAAGATACGCGGTGAAAATGAGTGATACGACGATTAAATAAAACGAAACTCAAACTTTTGACCAACTTGCGATGAAAAAAAAAAACACAGGTTGAAAAGCGTTGGAGTGTTTGAATCTAAATTCTCGTATCTATCATCCACCGAAGGGATTCAATACGAATTCCTGAAACACACCTTGAGCTTTTCAATGTATCGATGATACTTGTGCCTCCATTACGTATATAGATATGACTCAGAATACTACGAAACAGCGTTTTACACGTGCAAGGTCCTTTGCTGTTCTTGGATATTTTGATACTAGTATGGGTGTTCGTATACGTGTATGGAACGGATTCAGTGAAAGCAAAAATTCTACTTGGCGATATTGTATGAAAAATATATTAATAATCTTGAAGGAAAAAGCTGAAAATGAATATAAATCGATGAAAATATATTAACTCGCGTCATCGTTTCGATCGAATCAACGTGAAAATGAGAGAAAAAACAACCAGATAACGTGACGTGACATCACCAGGTTGAAATACTTCCATGTTCTTGTAACGAGGAGTAAAGAATATGGGATTGAGATTTGTCGAAACAGAAGGATAGAGCGAAGGACGAGTACATCCAAAAACGAGATTTCAATGTTTTTTTCCCCAGTTGGGTCGAATCAAAAGGAAAGAAGAGAGCGCATAGTTTGTGGTTATATAGATAAGACTGTGCCATGCGTTGTTAAATAGACCGTGACCATACGGACGACTTTCTCTTATGATCGTACAAAACAAATGAAAACTTGGAGAAAGATGTGGAAAAAAAAGTTCGTACATTTAACGAATATGGATTCGAAAATTAAAAACATAAAATTTGATTGGATCCCGATTCAATTCGTAAGGATAATATTTCAATAGAATATTGACTTATTCTCGAATCGAAAAATATGATTTCAGTGTATCCATTTATTTTGACTGTAGAAGATTTTTTATCCCTCCATGAAACACTTTCTCCGAATCTTTCACTCTCTCGCACCGTTCATTTTTTTTTGCTAATAATAATGTAGCATTCCAGTGAAGTCATTCAACGGTCCGATTGATCAAGACATTACAATTTCCACGACGTAATATTTGAATAATGAGACAAAATAAACGAAATCTTAAATTTGAATCTCGAAGAATTATATATGCACTTATTACGATGAAATACGCCCACACATTTACACGGTTCAACGACATACATTTAACGTATTAGTGTACCACGGCTTCCGTGTATGATTACACGGGATAGAAACCGCGTATGGCTTCCAAGTTACTTTCTCGAGGTTTTTTCTCTTTTCTTCCTTCACGGATTACCGAATTCGAAGGAATCGTTGGTCACGTTATCGAGTGATTACGAGACGACATTTCGGAAAAGATGGAGAAAAATTAAACGTGAAAATTGACCGGAAAAACGGTAATAAAAATCATAACGGATCGCGAAGGAGCGTCGGAAAACGGTACCGCGTCCCACATGAAACAACAAGTCTCTTCCGAGCTCTTTACTTGGCTCACTCTCGGAAACGAAGTTAAATGTTTTGAAATCTTTTTCAATCGGTATATCTTCACAAAATGTGTGAAATACGGAAAATTGTGATCTTTCAATAATAATTCTATTATCTCGAATAATTGTTGAAATCGAAGAACGTGGGTGTGGAGCGTACAATAAACTCTATATTTCTTGGAGAAAACTTTCACTTCCACTCAAATGACTCTTTTACAATAGAACTTCCAATCGTTTGAAATGGAGATTATGAAAACTCATTTGAATAAGATATACCTATATATATACAACGGAAATTTGTCAACAGGACTGTATAAATGAGTCTTTTCTTTGTAGCGGAAGAGATTTTTAGACGCCATCACGGTAAAAAGAAGTGTAGATTACACTCGAAACAACAATTAATCGAACCAAATTAGTTTCTGCTTGTTTTGCTCGGTTAAACTTGTAATAATCTTTTCACAGGTTTACAAATTGCTTCATAGAAAATTAATCATTCTCCTCTCACAAAACCTCTTCGAGCACTTGTTAATTTACAGCGTTAATTGACTGTTGAATAGAAATTCTATTCGTCTGGGTTGGATTATTCGAATTAGCTAGCTTTTGATTGTAATTAATTCGGTTTTCTTTTGTAGATATATTTATATGCATATTTCATCTTTGAGAACACCTTTGAGTTGAAATAGCTCTCTCGCCCTGTCTCTCTCTCTCTCTCTCTCTCATGCACCTGCAATGCTGCAAGTCCGACATCGCATCGCTGATAACGCAAAAGTCACTAAATTTTAACTTGTGTTGAAGATTTCAAATTTTCAGGACTACTCGAATCGTCGTCAAAGATCGGAGGATTTATTTCTTCTCGAATCTGCTTTGACTCTTTGCATTATCATTCCAGTAGTTCCACTTTGAATGTACTGTACGGTATTCTGAACAGTTGCATGTTACTAGGTCATGCTTCTGACTATATTCGTCAACGATTTTATAAAAGTCAAACAAGATTCACATTTACTTTTCTATCGTTCCAAGTTTGTGTATTATAAAATGAATTCATGAGTTACGAGTACTTTGGAATAGAATTATTCCCCCTTCGATTCGAAATTTTATCACTCGATGATATGATTTTTCACTTGTTACTAATGTAATGTGTGTACAAATTTGCGCACGTAAGCACCTGTTTGTTCTATGAACCTCATGCGTTCCCTCCGCTATATCACTGAAGTTTGTATAGTGGTAAAGGCATACGTGCGTGTATCGTGTATAATATATATATATATATACCTGTTGTAATACAAATGCACACTTGGTAAAGGTGAGAGAGGAGGGAACGTGTGACGTCACACTTAACCAGGAGTTGAATTATGCTTTTGTTGTTTTCTTCGTCTTCCGATGATAACCCTCAAAGAAATTTTAGTTAAAACAAACAAATCTCAACGATCCTGGTTAAATATCTTGGTCTGTATAATACGGTATACAAATCTGACGATCTTAATAGAGAATATTGTCATTTTATAGACTGAATTTTCGGTATCCATAAGTTTTGAGACAATAATTTATCGTCAGAAACATTATGATAACGTAAATGCTGTTCATCCGCTAAACGTTAATTTTCTATTTAAGAGTAAATAAAAGATTAAACTCAAGCACTGCTATCGCTTTCAAGATAACATTTCACAACAGTGCTACTTACATGCGTACTCTCTTAGTTAATGCTAGTTCGATGGAGATACCGAGACAATGACGTCAGTCAACGAGAATCGAATCTTTTGTCTTTGTTAAAAAGCATCATATACAAAGTCATTCAAAAATCTCGATAATCGTGTTATTGTGAGGATAATTAGTATTATTCTTGGATGATTCCCTAAGAAAATCCTGAGGTTTTTTCTTTTGGAGCTGAAATAAGGGAATCCTCGATAACTAATCGAGAAAAGGGACAAAAAAAAGTGATTGACGATATCGATCGAGTCGATAAATGTAATAATTTTAAGAGCGCAGTTAACGATACAGTCGATCAACATTTGCTTACAATCGTCAAAGCACGCTCAAAGGCGATTTCTTTTTTTATCCGCGCATTCCTTTCAAGGCCTTTGCAACCGAGCAGAGGGAATATAACGTACAAACAGACACAGTTGTAGTGTGTCCCTGTAAACCGAGTGGAGCACAGCTTTCTACTTCGAATGCTTGGTTCTTGTTTTTATCTTCTGTTCGATATAACACAAAACATTATACACCATATACCGTCTTGTTTTCGATTAAACGCCACAATATTTTTCATTTCGTTGACAAATAGTCAAGGTTTTTTTTCATATCATCGTTGTTACCCTCAACTGTGGACAAAGAGAAAAAAAACGCAATTCAGAAACACGAACGCATTGGAAAAGTATTTGAAAAATCGTTAATAATTACTCTTTCTTTATACACGATATTAATTTGAGGTCATATCGGTTTCAGAACTCGAGTATCATTTATGTGAATCTAATTTTATGTCGAGGTCAAACCTTCGTTTAATTGCCAAACATTTGGATGACAATGATATAAAAGATGTGTTGTGATATACGTAATGTAATACAATCAACATTGATTGCGTCAAGTGTATTACGACTCGAATGGTGTCGGATCTATGGAAGAGGAAAATAACAAAAACTTTTTGTACGTTCACATTGCTGTGTTCGGAAAATTTTACATTCATCTTTTTAGTCCAGGAATTATTTTCGAATTGAAAATTTCTATTCAGTACATAGCAACTTCAGATTGAATAACTGGCGGTGAAGTATGCACAGTAGTTCTTTATTGTTTGGATAAAAGTTTTCATAGGATTCGTATATCATAAATAGGTTGCAAATACCCTGAATTTTAGAATGAACATTCTTGTACCGTTTCCTTTCAGAATCCTACCAAATGTGAAGAATCGATCTTTCCTCGTTTCATGATAGTTTTTTTCGAATAGTGACAGTAGATTATATCATTGAAAGATCAAATCTTTAAGAAAAGACGTAAAGTTTTCCTCCCGTATTATGTGAAAAATAAACGTGACATTTCAAAGGTTAAACACTTTGCACGTCAAGCATATAAACAAGTTCATGCATAATTACATTCTTATGATGAAAGTATTGAAGTTGATGGATATATTTTATACTGACATATATTGACTGAATAAAATCACCTTCACTTCGAAAACAAAAAGCCCATCGCAAACAAGTGGTGGCGTGTGGTATTCAAAAACGAGGGAAAACACTTTATCTCGCTTTATGAAACATCGTTGACATTGGACGATATATGCACTCGTGAATTTGTTTAGAATACTTTAAATGGGTTTGCATTATGTACACATAACGATAACTTTACACAATTTCCTCAATTATTTAGAAATCTCAAGCAAAATGAACTCATTAGTGTTCGGTAGGAATTGTTGGCTTGCGGAGGGCGCTAATACAACTAACGCAATCTAACGGCATCCTCGACAACTATAGACAACTTTGACTCACGCGGTCGATACGGATAGTAAAAAGGAAGCGAACGGTTGTTTTTTTCTTGTTTAAATATGAACTGATTTATAAAAATGTATGATTCTATAGAATTTTTTTCTTTTTCATCATTTCTAGAATAATGGATAGCACTTGGGGAAAATTTAGAGCGAAGAATCAAACTGTTTGTATTTTTTAAATGGATTCGTATTTAAGAATTGTCAATTTGAATCCTATATATTTGATTACGAAAGCAATAAAATATATTCGAGGTACGGTAATTCATATACAGATAACAAAGTATAAAATGCTTTGAAAAACATCCGTCATACGGTTCTTGTATAATTGTGTAATACGACGAAAAGGACAGTGGTAAAAGATGCAATGAAGCTTGATGGCAGGTAGTGGAGGTTCGTGTATATACCATATACTACATTCATGAAAATACATGTGCGCTTACATATGCATTTGTATAACGCGTTTAGAGAGTGCAATGGCATCAACGGACTCTCGGAGGAGAACTCTGACGTGAGTCTCGAAAATGGGCGAGGTTTCGTTATTTTTCTTCTATTGTACGAATAGGATGCAATCGACCTAGATACGTACTTCCGTCTTCCATACCCTATTACAGAAACTATCCTACAGAAAATGATATGTACTTTTGTTTCTTCATTTCCAATACACTCGATTCTCTTCTTTTTCTTTGAAAACAGTGATGATTATTATCATCATCATCGAATACGTGGTGTGAAATCCCTATCAAACCTTTTCTGTATCAATTCTCATTGGAAAGTACATAGGCGCGATTTGATATGTGTATTTGAAACAGGATAGATAAAATCTGCATTGATTTTGTTACCTGATAAGAATTTCATTGAATAATTGATCAAATCAAGCTGAAATATTAGCTTATTCAAAATGGCTGTATTCTACCCGTTTTTAAGGGGTTCGAATGTCATCCGGGATAGAATGTGTTGAAAAATAATTTTGGTCGGTATTGAATTGGTTAGAGAACAACAACCGTTCAAAAAAGCAGGGTACTTCTTTAAGTTTACGATAAATCAATAGCCTCAATTTGTTACACAGAGTATTATCTGCAGATATTCAAAACTTTACTGAATTTCGTTTGTTTTTTGTTTTTGGTTTCAGACGCTAAGATGAGATTAGAGGAGGATTTGGTAATTCGTAGGAGTCGACCCACGATGATTTCCGCCAAGTATCGTGCGAGAGAGGAACGTCGTCGTTTATTGAAAATTTCAGCCGGTAAACTAAGAAGAATCGAAGATCCGGAAGCGAGTCTTTGCAGATCGGTGCTGATAAATAACGCAGTAAGACGTCTTCAACGAGAGAATCGAGATGAGAAAACCAGGAACTATGGTCTCTCCATGGTACCATACTTGGACGATTCTGTTAAAGAAAATAATGTTGGCAGTAATTTAATGTCGGGTGTAACCGATGACGAAACTTCTTCCAGAAAAAGGTAAAATTTCAACATTCATATTTGACATGTTTGTTTGATTCATTGTTTTTAATCGAATATGCATGAATTTAGATTGAGTGACGATTTAATGAGGAACGAAGGACTCAGCCCGAAACGTCAAAGGCACGACGAGGATGACATAGATCTTCAGGACGACGTATTCAGTGACTTTTACATTCTACCTCCATCATCGCGGCTTCTTTCTCACATCGACGATATTACATCATCGACAACAACGACCAATACAACGAGTTGCAACGGAGATCTCGTTGGATACCATGAAGATCGTCTTGCGATGGACGTGGTACATCACAGGCAAACAATCACCACCTGCATAGGGGGTCTTTCAAACTCCACGAACTCTTGTACCTCCGCCATAAGTAGCATCAACTCCTCGACAAACTGTTCAACGACCTCTTCGAGCCTTTTCCATAACGATCTTCCCATCGATCAAAGTATTATCAGCAGAACTCCCACATCAACGGACATGATGGAGGTTGCCGATGTGGTAGGCTGTGATCCCGATCGAATTTGCGATTTCGCCAGGTTCGCTGATTCCGCTAAAAGTCTCGAGGAACGATTAGTCGAACTACAATCCTTAGACGAACATTTTGACCTCACGAAATTCGAAAGGAACAACAACCAGAGTTGCGGCAGAGCCTTCCATGATATACAAACTTTCCACAGTCTAGTTCCTGGCCTAGAGACTTAGAATAGATCTCTACGATGCCGTATACACTTGGACAGCTTAAGAGCCTTCCTTCGTGGTCATCGTTTCGAGAACAGTATAGTCCAAAGACGTAGGAGGCATAATACGAGAAGACATCTTTCGTTAGAGACTATCATCTCTATGTTGATGAATTGTAACTATGTGAATTATCGCTAGAAAGCTGGTCTTTCGAGTGTATATTTTCGTGTTGATCGTCGTACATTCAATACCGAACAGCTTGATTGATTCTTCATTAGGATACAAAAGCTACTACTTTTGATAAAACGAAGAAACTCGTCGCGTAATTAGATTCCAAGTTCTCCAGGAAGCTGGTTTTCCTGGATTACCTCTGTTGTTTCTTCGTTTTACAATCAACGGTATCCCTTGCACAATTTACAAAGCATTCATTATGAATTTCCAATGGATACTTTGTAAACTATACTCTTCTGTTTTGAATATAATCGAAATCGTCTCAGACTACTTGTTGATATTTCCTAGTTTATACATATATACATTATTTAAATATTATAACTAATTGGCAAACTCAGTCGACTTTAAGGTATTTGTACAGCAATTATATTGTAATTTAAAATTACGATACGACTATGTACATAATCAAACCCAAACGATACTTTATCCTAATTTTTTTCTCATTGTTTCCTGAAAGCGGGTTTTTTCTGGAAAGTGCAATTGTATTCGATGATGTAACATGCAATGAAATCACAGGGACTGCAATAGACAGCTGGTTTGTCTGCCAAACCAAATCCAGAACCAAGCGAATCGAGTGAACCACGCAAAGTGAATTCAAAACATGCGTTATGATCTATATTTGAGGAGAAATAAAACACAAACAAAAAAGACGAATCAAATTATTGTTTCATCAAGAATTATATATTATATATATATATATATATACAAATATTTATTTCCTTGACATGACACTTCTCCCTCGCGTGGGTGAGAAAGTTTGCAGGTTTTGTAATTTAAAAAAAAAAAAACATTTCAATTTCAGTTTTTTTTCCCTTTTCAAAATTTCATTGTGATAATTCAATTGATCATAGAAGAGAAAGAAGAACGCTTGGTGAATTTACTTCATTTAAACGTGGTGTTCTTTATATTAATATACCAATATTATAGATAAGCATTGGTGTATGGATAGATTGAATATACGATTATATATATAAAAATTGTTTGTATATATATATAGGTACTTCTTTTTTTTTCTTCGATAGATTGAAGAGCACATGTTATAACATAGATGTGTATATGTATAAATATAAATAAACAAATGCAAAAATATATATGTATACACAGAAGTCTATCGGCGAATAGAGCAAAGATGTTTAAAACAGTGGAAAATGCGAGACATTTTTGTGATTTCGATTTAAATCTAATTTATGCGCGCTTGTACATAAACGCCTTTAGATTAGATTTATATAAAAAAAAAGTCTTCGATAGAATGGTTAAACATTGTGTTAATTGCTATCAATATACACACACAATTTATATTATTAACGACACATAATGCCATGACAGGCCTTAGCTTTTATGTACACCTTTTTTTCAATTCCTGAGAGAATGTTCCAATATTTTTATTTTTACGGAAAAGAACCATTCTATTGAGAACAAACCAAGTTAGGTGAAGAATTCTCTATTAAACTACAGAACTTATCGAATTTGTTTAAAGGGAGAGATGAATTGGAAATATGCTTCCATCGATATCAGGAACTCGAATTTTCAAATGAACGAAACGAATGTGAAAATTGTATCGTACAACCGATTTTGCAAGGATTATTGTAAAATTTAAAAACCCAGGGTTTCATAAAATTTCTATTTTTGAAACAAGTCGTGTACAGTATACAATCTCTCCATGAGAGACATTTTCGTCTTTCTTCCATTTCAAGTATGTAGAGCCAAGATAAAATGTGCCTCTCATAAAGAGATTCTACTGCATCAACAAGAATAATGATTGTAGTATAGAATATTGGAACACTTTCGAAGTATTAAGAATTGAAAAGAAGGTTGAAAATGAATTTTATATATATACACATAATATACTGATCATTTTGGAATACGTGCATAAAATATGATCCCAGGTAACACTGAGCGTCTGTAGTTCCGTTTCCAATCATCGTTGAATGTTCTTGTAAATATTCAAGATGATGACATTTTTTATACTGTAACAATCTACATACACATTTTATAATTTTCCTATTTATTTAAAAAATTTTTATACATGCATCCTTTATATTCGGATTGTTTGCATATACCGTACGAGGACAAGGGTATCCAATTATTCTTGAAAATGATATTTATAGAACATTCAAAAAGAAGACTCTGTGCTACTTGGGAATATTTTGCGAAAATTTTGGGTACATTGATGGAAGAGCAAGAAGTGGTAATGTATTATACGAAGGATTCTTTACTTTGAAAATTGAATTTTTCTTTCATCGTTTCACTGAAAATTTGTTTGATTTCTCATTTTAGATATGTTAATACAGCGGTTATACAGTGCAATAAATACTGAGATAGAATGATGTTGATCATTCGTATTTTTCATTCAAAAAAAAAAAAAAAGGATATGCTTTCCCTTATCTCGTAAATTCTTTTAATCTTCCATCACAATTCCGATAAATTTTTGTTACTCGCTTTATGAGCGTTAACACGATTGCTGTCGTTCTAAAGATCACTTGGTGAATTGCGGAATGACAGCCAACGATTGTGCAGCTCGTGACGCACGATATTTTTTGAATTTTGAGTCTTTGAAAATAATATAATTCCATCGCGATTGACTTATAATCATCGCAGCGTTCAAAATTTATATCCTTTGCGCCTCCATATGAAAAATCAAGAAGACGTTCTTCGATGCCCACAAGACATCTCGAATTTCAAAGATTTGAGTGATACAGATTTAAAAGAAAATATATAGATATATATTATAAATAATAAAAATAGATGTTTTATGGACATTCTACGCTGTATAAATGACTTATTTCAAAATGGAATGAAAGGTACGAGAAAAGGATGGTACTTAATAAAATTGTTAAAAAAATGTTCCTGTTTTGTTATGAATTATGTTTCTTCTTTTTTCAATATTGTTTTGTTTTTCAATACTTTTGTGCTGACATGAGTGGGATAAAAAGTATTCATCAACAACAAAAAAACTGTAAAGAAAAATGTAATCTTCCCTTGAGTGCCCGAATTGCGTTTCGAGTGAAATCATTATTTACAAATGATTTACAAGTTTGACAGATTTGTAAAAGTCTCTACTCGACACGTAATCCAATTACATTTTTGTAAATAGCAGCCTTAACACATTTAAGATAATTAGCCATGTATAAAATTTCATACGTTGTTTAGGTTTCCAGTACTAGTTATCTGAAATCAGTTACCAATTATAAGAACGAATTTGAAATAAACGACATTTAAGAAAATTAATGATAAAAAGATGCGTCTTTAAATTTTCCTGCGTTCCTCCTATCCTATTCCCTTCCCTCATAAAGATTGAGATTTCTTTTATCATACGTTCGAAACATATCAAATTTTTAGAGAATCGCCTTTTTTTTGTTGTCCATTTATAATTTTGTTAAAGGGGGGGGGGGGGGGGAGGACCGCATTAGGAGGTTCAAAAAATCGATGTTTTTTTTCATAAATCGTTAGCTCAACTATCCAAGAATGTGCTGTCGAAATTTCAAAACGAAATTCCTATTCGTTTGGATGTTATGAGCATAGAACCGAGCGCACTTTGATTCCGGCACGCACAGAGGAAAATAGTGGACTAATCCCTCTCGAGCTTTCGGCACTACTGCAAGCGCAAAATGAAGCTTACGAAGAAGAAGAAGGGTTGATTGTATGGTGCTGGAATAGCTGATTAATTGGTGAGCACTTCATATTATTGTCAACTTCCTTAAATTTCTAGTTTCCGAGAATTTTTTTCCACATCTGTGGGAGTTCTCACTCAGAAACTAATGAACCGATCATTATGAAATTTGGTAGCCTTATTCTTGATGAAATTACGAAGAATATGAACCAATTTTTGGGATGATATCATAATTTTAAGGGTGTTTTTTGTTGCATAATTGATGAAAAAAAGTGGTGAAAATCGAAAAAAAATTTTCCAACCCCTGCCAAATTTTTAATTTCCATTATTTTCACCTGAATTGATGTTCATATTCTTAGGAAAAATGTTATTAAAGTAAAATAAAGAAAAACCCTCTTGATTTCAGGTGAAAATTAGAACCGCTACATGTCTCGCAGTCGGAGGAAATTCTTTACCATATTTGCGGACAACAGGGTATAACTCCATCATTTTTCATCCAAATCATTTGAAAAAATTCACGAACCTTGTTCAAAACATGAATAAAATGATGTTCAAATTTGGTCGAATGACAATTAATCCTTCCCATCCAAGAAAATCATAAAAAATCAGTAAAAATGAGCCTTCTAATGTGGTTTCCCCCCTTAATAATGGTCCAAATTGAAAGTTTTTTCAATTAAAAATATTCGTTGATCCATGTAATTTAAAAAAAAAACAGTCATTGGGAGTGTTTTTCTAGATGATTGTCAGGTCTTAAACATTATTTTTTTATTTTCGATAGTAAGTGCATACTTTGATTTTTTTGAAAATTTCCTATTACAAACTACCCTTCTTTCAATATCTCAGCCCAATTTGATCGCGGGATCTTGAAAATTTCAGTACACTTTCTCATTGTAAACAGGCGTTTAAAATTGATAATTACTCATAAAGTTTGTTTATTAATAATAGTAAGAAAAGTTTGTATTTATTTTCGTACTTTTTCAAATTTTCACATACTCAGAATACTCAAACAGAATTTCTTTCAAGATTTTAGTCTAAATTTCTGCTTCATCACTTTCATTTATTGGACAAGAAATTCAGACTGAACTCTTGAAAAAGTCCTCTTCAATAATCAGTCCAAAAATCAAATATGAAGCCGAAAAGCGTTCAAATTTTTCGACGCGAGATGAATGCTCAATAGCATTATTTTGTTATATCTCATGGACCACTTGATGGTATATTGGAGAAACAATGAAGACGATTGCGGTGAGAGTGAGTCTTGAGTGGCCAATCAATAAGCAAACAACAACAGCTCAAGAACCACGTGAATGGGCATCTAAATCAACTAGTTCACGGAATATTGCTAAAGCAGTTTTAAGATTCCTTAAGGCCGTCGACGCATTTACCACCTGAGGCCCCTAGGATTACAAAAATTTGAAAATCTGATCTATTTGATAAATAACTGAATATATTTTATATATAATTTTGAGAATTGTTCCACTCAGGATATAGAGATCAAAAACCCCGCGCCGCAGATGAGGTCCCTGGCGAAAAAATTTATCATATTTTTTCATAATTTTCTCATAAAATCCCATAATTTCTCAAGGATTTGGAACATCATTATGAGATATAATGTTCTCATAAAATGTTCATATTTTCTCATAATTTTCGCATAAAATTCCATAATTTCTGAAGGAGTTTGAACACTCTTATGAGAAATGATTTTCTCATAATTTTTCATGAATTCTCATAAATTTTGAATAAAATCTCACCATTTTTCAAAAAAGAGGTGCTGTTATAAAAAAACAATTCCCTTGTGAAATTTACAAATTTTTTATAATCTCTCTAAAACAAACATATGTTCATAAAGTCACATAAGATTTATCGTTTATTTTTTTGATAAGACGCTATGGAACCTTCCGAAGTAGCTAATCCAAGTGATCCGGATCACTTTTCAACCAATCAAAAAGCTTGAAAATTGATCTGGATCACTTGGATCAGTTACTTCAGCAGGCTTCTATGTTTCATATGTGTTGATATTTCATATTATCCTTCTCGTCTTTACGGATGCAAGAAGAAACTGTATGAAATTTTCAAGAAATTAAGACATATATGCAATACTTTTGAGAAATTAGAAAATTCTATGATGATTAGGGTGGTCCTTATTTTTGAAAGTAGGAATATTTTGCATGCTATCCCATGAAATCTTCGACATGGAAAAACAACCTGTGTTAAACGTCAGTTTTCTGTGATAACGTTAACCCGTGCCACCGAGAAGTTGAAGTTCAGGAAACGTTCAATGTATTTGAAATATATTTAGGGCAGTATCTAAAATGTTATATATATAATATATTCGTCTCGACTACACGTAATTACATTTGAGAACATTCTGAAGTCCCAAAAGTACTATATTTCGCTTCCCAGTTTTCTCGAAACTGAAAGAATAAAATTGAAAAAGCGCAGTACATGCATCTTTCTTGTAATGCAAAAAAGATGCATGCACCTTTTCTGATTTCATTCACTCATTTTGTGAAATACTGGGGGGGGAGAAGTGTAGTACTTTTGGAACTTCCGAATGCCCTTAAAAGAAAATCGCAATGATCGAAGCTGGTTCGAATCTATTGATTTCTTTCGAGATAATTTATAAATTGACGCCTTCTATGTTTCCTGTCTTAACCCCATCAGTGTTTTGTTCCTCGTTATTCTTCTGATTTTTCATTTCGCTCGTGACATGTTTGAAATCCTACAATGGCTTCATCCTCGAAAATAACTTTGCGTAATGATTGTGATTGTGATGTTTTCTTGATTGAAAGTTTTTCATCTCAAATTGCGGAAGATGCGCGTGAAAACATTCAAAACAACAATATTTTACGTGAAGAGGATTACGATCCATGCAGAAAAATTTCTTTGAATCCATCGGAACTTGAATTTTTGAATGAAGAACCCTCGAAATGGAATAATATCGAGAGTTATCAAGAAGGGAAGAAAATCATTGAAGTTATTAGGGTAACGAATGACGCGGCAGAGAGAGGAGTGAAACTAATTGGAGAATACAATGACACACTGGACACACAGGAAGACCAGAAACAGTTCATTTTGCAAGTTGTTTCCGCTTATAGAAAACAATATCCGAATTGTAAGAAGCAAACGCTGTGTTGAACAATATAAAATTTGGTATGTTATTAGATTATTTACCCTTTCTTGTCTGTCTTATTCTATTTTTTCTCTAACTATGAGATCAAAAACCTGTAATAAATTATGCAATACTATCCCACACAGCACTCGTTGTCTAAAAGATATCTCAAGAAATAATTGAGAACAATGCAAGAAGTCTTATGCAACATGAATAGACATCTTTCAGAAGTCTCAAACTGTTCTTACTTCTAAAAGATATCTTCAAGAACGTTTTCAGAAACCTTTCAGAATTTCCTAAAAGATATCTTTCAGATAATTCCCAAAGGTTTCTGAAAACATTCTTGAAGATATCTGTCAGAAATAAAAACAGTTTAAGACTTCTAAAAGATATCTATTCATGTTGCATAAGACTTCTTGCATTGTTCTTAATTATTTCTTGAGATATATTTTAGACAACGAGTGCTGTGTGGGATATTATGAAGATAATTCGGAAAATAATAGCCAGGCAATTATAAAATATATTGACTTTTATTTCATCACATCGATTTCATGTGAAACTTGCTAATGATATCAATTGCTTTGCAATCCATGCTTTTATAGTATTGTAGTTATAAATTCATGTATTTGAAATACAATAACTTTACACCATCAAAGTACAGGAGAAAAATAAGTAATCCAAATTTTTGTTGACTGGGCATGTCACTTTTGGACGGAGCACAAATTCGAAAAAAATTCGTATACTGGATTTTGATAATTCGTCGACTCTTTCCATTATTTCGACGATAACATTGAAATTTTCTACTCAAGTGAATTCCATTGTTGAAATAATGGACGATGTCAACGGATTATTGAAATCTAGTGTACGAATTTTTCTCGAATTTGAGATCCTCCCAAAAGTGACATAGTTAACGAAAATTCGGTCGACTAATTTTTTCCGTGTACGGAAAGTGTCCATGCGATTTTCGTTAGTTTTCTTTCCGTGTAGTAATAAATTTTGTATCTGGAATTCAGCCTTGAACACACGATTTTATTTTTTGACAAACTTTTGAAGTTGAAAAAATATGAATCAAAACTTTTATTTTATTGAAATACAAAACTACCAGACAAAATGCTTCTTTTCCCACTTTTTGAATAATTCCCTGACTTTCCAGATTTTTTTGTGAATTCCCTGACTTTTCCCTGACTTTCCAGAATGTGGACACCCTGGATTAAGTGCAACGTTTGGTTTTTGAAAATCACCATGTTGGAACGTTAACAAACTTGTGCACTATTTAGGGATAGGCGATATTTTTATAGAAAACTTCGCGAGTTTTGTATTGAATTTTATAAAATATAGATCTGAATTCTATACAAATTGTATAAAAATATCGATACTGTGAAAATATCGCCTACGAAAACGCCCCATATACATATATTCAAACAACAGGATAATGACTAAATCGTATTATAGAAATTTTTCATATGTTTTTATTGAGTGTTGCAAATATATACAAAGGATGGAGAACTATGAATAATTATTATTACATTTTAAAACTAAATAAACAAAGGTTATCGTGATAATATTAACGGATGTTAATCTTTATTTAAATAACGTAATATTTGCAATTGTTTCTGTATTAATGTATGTAGTATGTGTGTGTTTGTATCCATGAATGATGTGTGAATGTCGTTTGTGGACGTTTCGTTAGAGTTGAGCCGCTTCAAAAATTAACAATGATAAATGATTTACAAAAATCTTTCTACCGTTTCGTTATATAAAATATATTTATGTGTATATAATACACATTATGTGTATTGCCTGTTTCACATCGAATATAAAATCATAGAGTGGTTATTACAGGATATTCGTATTCTCTGGTTGTATAATTCTTTCGTTATCTTCCCCGCTCGCAACGTCAGATAGAAACTAATCGAAGAGAACAAAAATGGATACTCCCAATGGGATTTTCTTCATTTCTTTGGGTTCCTATTCGACTTTTTGAAACAGGGTTGTCGATGAGAATTCAAAGATGACTACACGTTTACATCGCTGTCGACATTTGTTTTTATCACGTTCTCTATTCGAAGACCCAATACTCGAATCATACTATAGGGCAGTTTTCAAACGATTTGTGTTGAATATGTGTGCATTTGAAAAATATATTTACCCGGAATTTAGGAAATGAGAATGTTTACAATCGATCAATTGAAAGGATAAATCAATTCGATATATCACATGTATGAGCGTATAAGACCACATTCATTGATCTCAAGTTACATTTATTGTTATTTATTCCGTTCTTCTTTATATATCGGCAGTGTTTTATTTGATTGACAATAGGATCGACAATGAGATTCGTAACTCTTCATCGATCATTTGGAATCAGAAATTCGAGAAACATCGTATACATCGTAATAATGGAATTCGTGATTCGTTATCGATCGTTCAGGATTACGAATTTTGGAACCATCGTACCAGGCAGATTTTTTTCCAATTCTTGTAGGTTTAATTCACAACGAATTATTTACTTCGAATTAGTCAAATAATAAGAACAAAGAACTTTCCTAATAGAAGATTGGACTAGTCTGTATAGCGGCTTTTCACATACATGACTCTTTTATATTGATATAACATACCGTTTACAAGTTTTATTGCTTTTCTAGATAAATCTTCATCGCCTAAACCCACGATATAAAATATTTTTGTTTTCTACATTGGTTTCTCTTTCTCTACTTTTGATCGACAGATCAAGCGCATTCTTATATCCTTCGCTTAGAGAAATATATAATAAAAAATAGGGGTAAAAATAAATATATTATTAAACTTATCATACTGTACAATAAAGTTCATACGTGATAAACTTTATTATATATATATTTGTATATATGTAATAAGGCTTACTATATATTTCTCTCGATTTTGGTATTATCAAACCATCATTGACATATCCAGCATGAAATGTTGACATTGGTTGACGTTAATAAGTTTTTATTATCGCCATATAAATGTAAAAATATATCATTTATCTCCTGATCATTTTCGAGCGAAAATTTGGATATTTTCTCCGATTATTCATTTACTCGACGAGTTCGAATTGAGATCATTCATAAAGTATTATGTTATCAATCACACGATATTCATTAAATTTTTCATCCCGATGGAGTGAGTTTTTGGTTTGTAATCTAGAGTGGGAAATTTTCAAAATTATATACGAACTTGTATACAAACTGTATCGAATTATATATAATTTTGATCATTTTTTCACTCTAGAATCGCTTAAATTCATGTGGTAAAAAGAACAAAATCCATCAGAAATACTTCGGAATCTCATTGAAAATTTGAATCATACATATTACGTATCGTACATTAGTTGTATATGATTGTGGTTTATTTTTTACTCATGTTATAACATAATAAATTATGAAAATTCTTTTGTCAAAACCCTGAGTTTTGGGATCATCACATATGCAAAAGGTAAGGATGCAAGAAAGATGAATAATAATTTTAAATTCAAAATGTGCCACCAATATATTTATACTTCTCCTCGTAAAAGGGAAAAAAAATTTCACTCGAAACTGCCAAATCGTTGCAGTTTAGCGATAAGCAATCTTGTTCATCATTATTGTTGAATAACAAATCTTGAATCGTCAATTCGATGAAAACCGATACTTTGAAATCAATCAATACTATCATATTCTCATATTCGTTCAGCGGCACGTACTTTAATTTAAACGTTTGAATCCGCATTTACAGAACATTCATCTCTATCACATCCGTTTATTATCAAATTTTAATTGCCTTTTGATTTATTCAATGAATTCAAATCTTTATAAACTAAAATGAAGTCGTAACTGACCTGATGAAACAAAATATCTCTTCGAGAAAAAAACTGAATCATTTTAGAAGAAAACGGGACAAAAATTGATTAAGATTCAATAAATATACGATCTTTGTTCCCCGTTTGCTCAAATTTATCCCGTATTTTTGACGACATATTATGAAATTTGGAATTTCTTACATCAGGAACAAAATTAAATCTCAGACCAAACAAATATTTATCAAGAAAGATTGACTGTTGGATGAAGAAAATACCGAGTAAACCATTAATGTTTTCTATATAAAGCGAGTATAATCAGAACTTTTTTGTCTTCGTATAATTATATTAATTCGTTTGGAATTCACACTAAAATGTCATACTCGATTTGAATTGTAATTGAGTTCACTTGCTTTGAAATTAAATTTTACAATTTGTATAATTCATCTTGAAGTCTGTTCTGTAAAGTTATTTTGTACAAAAAATTAATCATGAATTTTTGAGCTTCTAGGAACGTTCAAGCTGAATTTGTACGAAATTAATGTTCATTCAAGTGACGTCCCGGTAAGATGTACAAAAGAATGTACATGGAAAACAACAACCATTCGTTCAACGTTTTGCGATTGCAAACATTTCGTTCTAAATGAAAAAAGAGAAAAAATGTACGAAGAAATGATAAAACAACTGCTACAATAATTTTGTTTCACTTCATTCAAAATTTTTCTCAAATTGCTTCAATTGCTTGAATCCCGAGTCAATTCACACGATCCTCAATCGAATCAAATTTGATTTGATCTAATTTACATTATTTTCCCGAAAAGACGGATTTTATGAATTATGACGAGCGGTCATGCGAATACGAGCACAAATAGGCGTCTTATATGAACACGTCCGTTACTACTGACCAAGTTCACATAGACGGAAAGATTTGCAAGTAGTAAAAGGTACTTATCACGTCAGACACTAGTATTTCCGATACATCCAAACGAATTATGTTCTGCGAGATATTATTATACATCTATTCGCACACAAAAAAAGGCAATCAAACATTTTCAAATGTATTTCCTTTTTAAGGATCTTTTATCGTTCGATAATGAATTTTTATTGGAAAAACTTTCTCATCTTTAGTCCAGGTCATTTTCGAATATGCATATGATCCCAAATTTCATGCCCACGAAAAAAATCGACTGATTGCCATAATATCAAGATTACTTTCAAATCGTCAAATGACAACAAGTATGAATTTTCCTCACGAAACTCGAATAGTTTTCTCGTAATTTCACGATTGTCAAATTCCAACAATTACATTGCTATGACACCAGGTACGTATTATTGTGATCACAAAATTCATTTTTCAGCTCAAAAGCGTTGAGAAAAAAAGGAGAGAGAACAATTCCGATAATGGTTTGCGACAAATGTCCAACATTCCGTGCTCTTTCGCCAGTTTTTCATTCTCTACGCAACATATAATTATAATCCTCTTTGTCCTCAGAAAAATAGAATTTTTAAAACTTAAACTTTTTCAGTTGAAGATTGTTTGTTCGTTATTACACCACTCAAGTTCATTGCGCTCTTTTCACTTTCTCCGGATGCATAAATACACGCACCTTTTTGTTTTTTACATTAGTATTGTTGCCGGGGAGTGTGCTGGAATGTGCCGTGAATACGCAATATTCAAATTATACTCCAACTTTTATCTTTTTTTCATAAATCGAACGAGAAGTTCATTTCGAGTAACTTTTTGAATAGGTATTGTTTAGCATTACACTCTGTAGCATCACATGCGATTTCCATAAACAGTACATCCTCAGGAACTTTGGATTATACGATTTGAAATATTGCATATATCCAAATATTTTTGTCTTCTCATATTCAACTGTTTTGCATACTGATACAAATTCGTTCGATGCAAAAGCTGTTGAATTTAGCTTGAAACTGCAATGCTGCGACATATAACGATTTGATCATCCATCAAATGTAAAGGCCTCCAAATATTGAACCATCTACCTTACATCGAGAATAGGCAATGAACAAGTAATTTGGAGGAATGATAAATAACATATGAAATTGAATAAATGATCTGAAAATGTTGCAGTAACGTTAAATCACAGAAATATCGTTTCGAATAAGGGGATCATTTTTGCCCGTTTGATGGATGATTTCATCGAATTTATCAGCTATCATCAACCTTTTCACTGCTGTTTGTAATGGAAAAGTAACACAGTAATCATATCAAATTCAACTCAACAGGTATAGATAATGATTCAAGCTAAAACGATGACATTATTATTGAGACTTCGATAGAACATTTATATAGTGAAAGGGTTCATGCAGTTATTGTCAATCGGTGATGTAGCGACACAATAGGTTGTTGCAGCGTGTGACAACATAAAACTATAATGCAGTCTAAAATGGTATTCCATGTAGCTATCATGATACATGACATACAACATTTTTTGATTTAAAAATTTATTATGTACATTTTTTTCTCGAGTACATTGAGTGATTTTTTTAAACATCATTCAGGTTATCACCTAAATCCCACGATACATGACGTAAGTATAAAATTTTATTCAGTGCGATATGTACAAAGTGTAGATAATTTAGTAAGTGATTTTTGATGAGAAAACAAATTATTAACTCTACTACGAAGCCACTGAGCTTTTTATTATATAAATAAGTAGACTTCATTGTTGCAAAATTCAATGGAATAACATATATATTTAAAAATAGAATCCCATTTACAGTCGTTCGATATTTAAAAATTCTATTTACGAATAAATCTAAAAGAAAGAAAAAAAAAGAAGAAAAATTACGTATCGAAAGCAATCATTAACACGAAAAACACAAATAATAAAGTAGGAATTATTCAAAAAACAAATTCTTCATTGTCGAAAAACTTCTGAATTTAATTTTTTCCTTTTTCTGCAACTTCTTCCTTTCTTGTGAACTAACCCTAGGTTTGATTCAACAAAAATCCTCAACAATCGTTTTTATCTAATAAGTAACAATGATATAGTTTTTCGTATGTTTTTTTTCTCTGATTTAACACTCCCTTCTACTTTTTTATCAGTTCGGCACATAGCATCCTCCGACAGCAACTCGCTTTCTTTTCCAACAAATCCTAATAATAATAATCTGTAATAATTCGAGTTTTCTTTTTCCTTTTGTCTCTTAACGGTTTAATAAATGTTCATAAGTCAATGTTGTGTATGATGTCCATGTATACATGTGTAAGTGTGAACGGGAGTGTTTATTTTTATGTGTGTAATTCGCTTTTTATCATTCGATATACATATATTTATATTTATATATATATAGATATATCAAAAATATCCTTAATAAAATAGAGCATTTCATATGCATAACGTACTATTCAAGTACACTTTTGTATTATAGTTTTCTTTTTCTCTCATTGTATGCACGTGTATGTATTCATATATTGTATCGTATAACTATACAAACACATACATTCATTTATAACGCGTATGATAGCGCATATGATATTTCATTTGCTGTCCGTAGTTTTATTCTCATATAAGTGAACATATTTCAGACTCTGCAGTCTAATCGGTTACGACTTAACGATAGTTCACAAGTTCGAGTTAAAGCACGATCTTTAACGGTTCTCTCAAAAAATCAAAGTAGAACGCAAGACATACCTCAACAAAGTTAAGAAAGAAACACAAGTCGAAGAGAAAAATCGAGGAAGGAAGAAAAAACCAGGAGATGGAGAAGAAGAGGAGGAGGAGGAGGAGGAGGAGGAACAAGGGAGGGAAGAAGAGAGACCGTCGAATTAGATAACTGCGCAACTTACAAATAAACTTCATGCGTCGCTTCATAAATAAGCAAATCGATTAATTTGAATGATTTATCGATCAGGTTTCTTTCATATTTACATGTATCACTTGTCTCGATGTATTCTTTCTTTTCTACACCTTTAGTACATCTTTTTGCCATTTTTATCTCACGTTTTAACAGATATTTTCATGCGTGACTGAAAGATACAGGGTGAATTTCCTTGTGTGGTTTGTAATCACTTAAAGGAAGGTCAATTAGTAACAACATAAGAATTTGAAATAATCAATTGACAAGCAATTTTAATACAATCAACAATCATAAGGTATAAAACAAAAGTTTCGATCTCAACATTTTAAATCGAGAATTAATAAAAAAAAATGAAATCTTTCAATTTCTCTCGAACGATTCAAGATCAATTCTTCAAAAGCGACTGAAATTATCAACGATTTATCGATCATCGATCACAAAATAGATTTCTATATTCAATCGAATGATGTTGCTTGAATTAATGTACTATCGTATGTGAATATCTTAATACTTAGGAAATGAAAACTTTTGAAAAGCACAAATAAGCGAAATTGCTTCACCCGATACACATTCATTATAGCATTTATAATTTAAATGGAGAAAAAAAATAACAAAAAAGATTTATCAGAATTCTTGGATCTTTCTATATGAACAGCGATCACATTACAAATTTGTAGAAAAATTTATACCGCGCACAACAAACAAAGTCGTGGCTCTAAATAATAATTATTATGAGTTTATGAAATTAATGATTAAAATAATTATTATGTACAAAGTAATAATGTAATAATAACGTAATAAATAAGCTCAACGCGTAAGTCTACACCTACTTAGTGCACTTATAGTGTCACACTTGACGTTAATTCGCATACATAAATATATATATGCTTTTTTTTCTTTCTCTATAGTTACAAAAAACAAACGTCATTATACTCCGTGGGCGAGAACGAACAGGCCAATATACAATATCATCTCTTTTTTTATTCCTCTTCACGAACTTCTAGCATTAACATTTTTTCTTTTCTTCTTTTTCTTTTTCACGTACTGAAAAAACGTGCGACTATGAATACGTCGCGGCAAAGCGTCATCGAGAGGAACGATAGATCGCTCGGATGCAAATTTGTTTTTGTATTTTTCTTTTCCAGACAAATCAGGTGAAAATAAAATGAAAAGAAACACTATTGAAAATCACGACGAACGTGAATATTCTTTTCAATAAATTTATCCCTGATTTTCAAATGATAGGTCGGATTGTCTTAAATGACAAATATTTTAGCTTCAACTTTTTCAGAGGAAAAATAGTTCTCAAGATAGATTATCAAGACACTTAAATTATAAATTATAATTGTATAAGTGATTATTATGGACCGTGCATCATACATTTGCTGATTCAGCTTATATTTTGTTTATTTTTTTCCTTTTTTTTTTTTTCAAAGTTCGCATTGAGTGTCAATAAAAACTATAACGACTTATGTGTGTCATTGTAGGCACTTTTATCGGGGGAGAGAAAACAGATCACACACAAAACGTGTTTCACTCTGTAGCTTTGGTTATTTTATAACGTATCCAAGAATTTCCATTTAATTAAATTCTCATGTGTGTATACATATATATATATATATAAATTTATATATATATATATATATATATATATATATATAAGCATACATACATATATATCACTATAAATTCTAGTTTTTACTTTTATTAATTATTATAATCACGACTGATGCGCGTCAAATACATAAATTACTAATCTGTATCACTTTGAGAAAACTGTACTGTAATAAAATCATTTGCTTTTTCTTTTGAGCATTGAAAGCTCACGCCGTAGCTACAATGCACTTACTTAAGGCAGGTTATTTCGTGTTTCCTTTTTAGTTTCATTTTTTTTTATCGCTTTTCTCCTCAATCATCATGTATTTGTGTGTATACATGTATACATATATACACACACACACACATATTTCATACGAAAAAAATGATACGAGTATGATATCATTCACATGCTGCACCACATTTTTGGTGTTGTTTCAAAATTTCCATTCTTAGATGTCTACTTACTTTGCCCGCTTCGCACTTTGTATTTCTTATTTTTCGGTTGGTCTGGTCACGGTCTGTGGTATGACCGTCAAAGATTTTGGAATTTTTGGCAATATCTGAATTGGATTAGGAGTTGGTGGCTTAGTTGTCACTTGAATCGACTTTGGTAGATTAAGATTGTGCAACAAATTTTGTGTTGGACTATTTTCATTGGCTAGAGGTCTCATGTCGCATATCAAGGGTTCAAAATCTCCTCTACTTTGACGATTCAGCATCTCCTGTTGCATCCTCAAATGTCTTTGAAATTGTGTTTGAGCTGCTATTTGAGCTTGTTTAGGATACAACATTGAAGTTTTCAAACTCGAGGACGTAGTTGAGCTACCAGCACCATTGGAACTAGCAGAATGTTTCTCATTGAGCAATAATTTTTGTCTCTTGAGATTCTGTAAACGTTTAAAGTCTGGTTCACTTAACTGAAATACTTTACCACCGGATGAAACGGGCAACTTTTGGGCAGGAGAATTATCCTTCTTTTTCAAACTTCCGTTGGTCGCTAAACTGGTGGATGGTATGTTTAATCGTTGAAGACTAGGAGGTGGTTTCTTGATTATCGATACCCCAGAATTCAGTTTAAGAACACTAGTTTGACTTCCCTTCATCGAGGACGTTGTCGTGGATTTGAATGAACTTGTACTCGGGAGAGAAAACCTATCTCTCTCTAGTACATAACCACCGCTCAATCGCCGATTATTGAATTCCGATGTTATTGGTTCCATTATAGGTTCGTCCATTTTCTCAGGTCCTTCGTAAGATATCAATCTATTTTGCACTGACGTTGAGTAATTGATGGCATTCCGCGAAGCGTTTGGAGCTAATACCAGATCGCCAGATCTATAGTATTTTTCCAATAAAATTAGATGTCTGAGAAAAGAACTTTGATTTCCGTAGGGTCTTTGTAATTCTTGCCATAAAAGTTTCGTATCTCTATCGTATTGGATCATTGTTGCGCATTTTTCCCAGCCTTGTGGAGTGATTTCTCGTACGTTAGCGAATTCTATACTGGCGTGGAGGTTCATTTCTTCTTCGCCAGGGAAAAGAGTACGAACGCTGATAGACGGATTGGCGCCCAGTCTTTGAACAACCGGGGTGATATCGTTGCTCGTTTTTGCTCGTTTTGGCAATCTTGTTAACGTCACTTCTTTATCCATAGCAAGAATTTCAACCACTTCGTTCGAACTACTACCGCACGAGAGGGGAGAGTCCACCGTTGACATCATCGTTGATGTTGCGTTGGTCGTCGATATCGTCGATGTCGTCGTTGACGTCGTTGTGATCGTAGTCGTTAAGATGCTGCTACTTGTCGTTAACGTCTCAAAACTCATGTCAAGCATTTTGCGTTTCTTCAACTTCTCAACCGCGCTCTCAATGCCAAGATGATATGGAACGTTTGTCGTCGTCGTCGTCGTCGTCGCATTATCTTCATTAGTATTACTTTTTGCAGTAGAATTTTCTTGATCAGTCTCTGAATGAACTCCTTCCATTTTGTTCGGTTCTGGAGTAGATTTTTCAGAATTCGAATTGACAGTGCCATCGGGAGACTTGGAACTCGTACTTTTGACTTGAGTCGCACATTTTGCTTTCTTCTTTTTGTCTTTGTCTTTAGATGGTTGATTATTTTGAGGAGTTTCATCGTCTTCGTTTTCAAGAACTTCGATGTCGTGGTAATGTAATATACTGTCAACGAACAACCATTTTCAATTATTATCATTTATTCCTCAAAGTTTTCAGTTAATCAAAGATTACCAATCAAAATAATGTCATTACAATTTACTCACCGTTTTCGATAACTCTTGAAAAATGATCGATGATTCGTATTCATATTTTCAACATCTTTATATTTTAATTGCAACTGAGTAAAATAACGACATAATTTGCAAACAAATGTCCCCGCCGCCAAAGGTACGGGAATCTTCTGCTGAGAGAGTCGTTCGTTTAATTCATCGGTTTCTGTACTCGCCAACTGATGGGCATGGTTTCTGGCAAGTCGACGTTTACAAAGCGCACACGTGAGGAATCTTTCGATTTTTGCATAATGACTAACACAAAATGACATTGATGAATGTTGACTTGATTCCCAGTCTATGTCCACCTAAGAAAAATGAAAACATAACCCAAATCCATGGTTATTTCCAAATACTTTTTGATGAAAATAAAAAAAAAAAAAAACAATGTACTTATTCTAACTCATATCAATTATTTCAAATGATAATGGCGAGTAGAATAAAATATTTGAAACGCACGAGAAGGATTCAATATCGATAAATTTCAAATTATAAAATAAATCACTTCAAAGTTGATGTAAAGAAAAAAAAAACATTGAAAATCAATTCATATGAATTCAGTGAAAAATATAATTCAATCAACATTTATTGAATTCATAAAGGTTACTAGCTCAACTACTGTCGTTCTTATTATTCACTTTTCAAAGCAACAGTGAATGAAACCTCAGGTACAAGGATTTCAAAAGAGGGGTTCCCTTTCACGGCTGATAGCATTTCGACAACAAAGAAAATTCTATCGCCCTCCCTTACTTATCCTTTTCTTTCTTCCCCTAAGATTCGAAAACGGTAGAAGAGAACTGAATGTTTCGATGATACTTTCTTCAGAGATTCATTCTACATTTTTCTTCAATATTTGAGAAAATTTGATGAAAATTGTATTAAAAATTGCAATATTTCATCATACGTTTGAGTGGGACTTCAAACAATTATACAATGAATGTTACACCATAAGTATAAAAACGTTAGATACCTGATTTTGAAGACCGGGTTTGATTTTCAATAACCAACGACGTTTAACGTGATGACGAGCTGCATCTCTACAGTCACGTGCCGAACATTTGGATACCATCAACTGACGATGTTGCTTTTGAGGTTTAGTCTGCATATTCGTAGGGCTGGTATTGGCCTGTGACGCAAAATTATCCTCTCGAAACATCACTCTCGTCATGATATTTACAATATAGTACGAAATAATGAGTCCTTACCTTCCTATCAACGTGACGATAACACGCATCACAGAGACACGAATCTTTAGTGAGATGTCTTTCAACGTTCAAGATCTTCTTACGCCTTTCATCCGATTTCATTTGTGCTAAATGCATTGGCGTATCCAAACATCCAAATTTTCCAAAACAGTAGCAGCATACATCGGCACATAATCGGCCCGGATGTATGGAGAAGGAAGAAGATTTTTCTGGAATGACGAGGGATTGGCGTTCCTTTGGTACTGCTTCTTCGATGTCCTCATCTATTGCCATTAACGGAGAATAATTCATTCAATAAATTTCATTCGAAACATTTTATTCCATGATTATCCCGTTTCCTTATATTCCTTTTTTCCTCGATAAACATTGAAAAATGATTTTCGTTTCAGAAAAAAGAAAATTATTTTCTTTGTAAAGCATTAGCAATTAATCAAACTTTGCATGCTTTGGGTTATGAAATTATATTCTCTTTTCTTTATTGTCTTCCGATAAAGATGGCGAAAAAAAGATTTGCTTGAAATAATATGAAAAACAATACCAAATGATGACAAAATTAATCCAAAAATGAAATTGATAAGTCAAGTCGTTAGAAAACCGGGGGTAATCATGTATGTAGTTTTTTTGTTTTTTTTTTTCTCGATAAGATCATCAAGACGATACGCTTAATTTCAGTGTAAAATGCTTCAATATGATTTTACTAGATGAGAATTGTTTCTACCTCGAATCTTGATTCAAAAATAAAAACTATGTTTAAAGATTTTGAATTAAGACCAGGCATAACCATTTTTGGATGATCTCATCGGAAATATTGAATCAGAAGAAATATTGTAAACATGTGATTATAATATTCCTAGAATCGTATAAGAGTTTTAGGATAGAAAATGTTTTCAAAAAACTCTAGAATCTGAAGCAGAGTCGACAAATATCCTCGATGTAAAGTTCTTCGATGAATCTTTACATTCTTTTCATGTTTGAAATGTTTTGAATGTAGTTGAAATCAAGCAATTCTTTGTCCCTTAGTTAAAGGGCGATGTTTTCTGTGTTTTTTTTCTTTTAATATAATTCTCTTTGTAGATTAAAACAAGTGCAAAATGTGAGGTTTAATAAAGCAGTGTAGGGAAAGGAGAGATTAATAATGTAGTTATTCCCGCAGCCCGGATTACCGCAAGAGTGTCTGTGGTTAGTAGTGAACTTTCGGTTCGCACCAGAACTGCTATCTCCCAAACCACTGGCTCCGAACTGGAAAAAAAAACATAATTCATTTGACTTCTTTCTTTCTCTACGCCGCGGAAAATTTTTCATTGATTATCGATTTTCTCACCTCCTTCTGAATGGTGTAAAAATCGGGTGAATCTCCTTCCCCATCACCGCGACCCTGCTTCAGAACCATTTTCAAAGGAGATCTAGATCGTTTTTTATCCCTTTCTCTATCCTTTTGCACTCTGATAACAGTTTTTAGCGTACCAGTGTATTGTTCTCTCTTTGCCCTCTGATGATTCAATCGTTCTGCAGCCTTTTCCAAAGATTCTAAACCTAAAAGTCGTAGAATCGACTCTTTTCTGGCTTTATCTTCAGGTGTTTCCAATATCTTTGACGGTAAAGTGATACTGCTGGACGATTCACCGGAAGTAGACACCTCGTCGGAATCTTTCACTACCGTCTCAGGGGTTTTTATCGCTCCCTCTTTATCGATATCCGGAGTAGCATTATTGTCCGTATTGACAACGACGTTGTTATCGATAGATGCCTCATTTTCTATATTCTTGTCTCTTGGCTTGATAGATTCCGTGACAGTGGCTAAATCGTTCTCGGATTTACTACGAATGGAACCAACAATTTTTTCTAATTTTTCCTGACCACCTTCGGAGAAACCCCTCAAATTAAGACCTTCCCCAGTCTTATCCAAAAATCGATTATTTTCATTAATCTTCGCGACCTCGTTATCCAACAGAGTCTCTTCTTTTTGCTGTTCAATCTTTTTACTGACTTCTCGTCGAGGACGTTTCTTTATCGAATTATTCAACTGCTGTTCCTCTTTGCGTTTTTTCATTTCTCTGCTACGTCTTGTACGCGTTTGGCGCTCCAACAGTTCCCATTTTTGATGATCCATCGACGAATCTTCCTTGACTTTCACCTCGTCGGACGTCTGAGAGCATTTTTCTCCCCCTAATGACGTACGATCGTCGCTTGGCGAATCCTCCATCGGCACAGAAGATGGTTCTTCCGTTTTGCTTTTCACTTCCATCTGTTCTCCACTTCTAGTTTTTCTCTCATTCTTCTTCTGTTTATTATCTCGAGTTCTGAGCACGCGCCTGTTGTCTTCGGTCGTTGTTTTTTGTTCTTCCGAAAGTTTATGCTCCAACTTTTCAGCCGTGGATTCTTTATCACTGTTCAATTTTGTACTCGAAGTACTCGAAATCTTGTCACTCGTGGCATTGATTTTGCTAGTACTTTGCACGCCAACGGTTTCTTTACATTTATCAACGTCCTTAATACTATTAATTTCAGTTTGATTTTCATCGCTTTCCAATTTCCCAATGGAAAGCGTGCTTTCGGTAGGATCAACATTCGAATCACAGCCTTCGTTCACGACCATCGTCGAGAGTCCACTTTTATCATCAGTCGTTTGTGAAGAATCTACCGATTTCGTGATATCGGTGATAATATTTGAATCTGAAGTAACGTTTGATTCAACCGAATGCTTTTTCACTGTAGTATCTAAAATAATATTTGACAAGGAGGTACCGCTCATTTTATCAGACTCCAAACTGATCGAAGCGTCGTCCGCTGCGTCGTCTTTCGTGTCCCCTTGAACGGGTGTATCCCGTTCTACGTTACTCATAGCTTCATTGAATTTTTCAACTTGTCGTTTATCGTCCGAAGATTCAATTTGTTGCTCTGCCCCGACCAACCTTTCGACTTCGCGAGATATGCTTTCCAAAGTTTCGGACTCTGCGGATTCCAATGATAAATTCAAATCAACTTTGGTTTCTTGCGAATCGCTTTCGCTGTTATCTTTCGTGAGTTGCTCTTGAACGTCGTTAGCTTCCGACGACGTGGAAGGTTGATAGTTTGAAATATTATTGTTTACGGAAGATGGTTCTGAAATAAAATCTTGTACAGTTTTCTTCAATAATTCATGCTCGAGCATTTCGGTGGTCCGGTCTCTATCCGTGGTATCACTGAATTCATCGAATAATAACTCCGAAGGATTTCCCAATGACTTTTGTTGTAACCCTTCATCCGATACTGCGATTATTGGTTTTACAGATTCTGAATGCACCTCGGTAATATTTTTATCTGAAAGTCTCGGTGATTTTCTAACGATACCTAGGTCGTCTTCGTTTTCCAACTCTTCCGTCAGGCCGGACGATACTTCTTGGGTCGAACGAGAACTTTGACTCCCCGATCCTTCGCAACTAATATCGAAAGTCTGAGTAGAATTGTCAACGTTATCTGCCACGGAACTCTTATTGGTATCCACGTCATTGGTTTCTGGGGTAGCGGAAGGTTTATTCTCTTGTACTTTATGCGACTGAATGTCTACCGGTTCGATGTCTCCCATGACTAGCTTCTCAATTTCTTTGGCAGTGTCAGCCACCTTGGGTATAGAATTTTCCGTGCTATCCGACTTAATTTCGTTCCTGGACATATGAGGTTTTTCTTCTTCCCCGCTCTCCTCTAAGCCTAATTTTTGCGTCTGCGTGCTCAATGGCGCAATTATTTCTTCTACTTTGGTAGGCAATTCGAAGGTTTTAGTTAATCCAAGACCTTTTTCCGGTCCATAAATTTTACTCTCGATCGATTTGGCAATCGTCAGTTTGATATTCTCTATCATCTGATCGATTTGAGATTTTTGATTATTACCATCGGATTTGTCGGCGCCGTAAAGCGATACAGTTTTCTTCATATCTATGTTCAAACTACTTCTACGTCCTTTAGGTCTGTCAGTTAGTTTCATTAAAATATCTTTTCTGGTTTGCTCCAAGCAAGTTGGTTTTTTCATTTCTTCTGATGTACTTTTGGGTATCACCCAAGTATTATCTTCCGTTTTAATATCTTCGTTTTTCAATTCAACCTTTTTCACGTCTTCGCTTTTCACTTCGCCCTCGCTACTTTTTGCTTTCGTTTTCGATCTTAACGTTGGTCCACCTTCACCCGTTCTATCTATTCTCTCGCTATTATTGTTATTTTCGTTTTCAGTTCTGAGTTCGACGTTGTCCCCGAATTTTTTCGAGTCGTCGTTCAATGATGCGACTTGCATGTCGTTACCACTCGATTCGGAAAAACAAGATTCCGAATCTATATTGCCATCCGAAATATTCTCCGTAGAAATTTCCGAGCCAACAGGATCGTCAGAATTCAATCTATGCCTCCTCTTCAAATCGATATCGGATATGATTCCTGAATCGGATAATTGTCGTAACTTGCCGTTCCTCAAACTTCTTTGAATCATCCCAGATCTTTTACGCAACTGGACTACATTTTCCTGATCAGTCTCTACGTACTCTCCATCCAGCACAGGTTTCACATCCTCTTCCGATTCTTTTTGCGTTTCTACGACGTTACCGGGTATGTCCTCGCCTATCAACATTTTTTTACCTCTAGTCACTTTATTTTCTACTTTTTCCGAATCACTTTCCGAATCACACTTGGCGTCAACCGAATCAGAATCGCTCAACATCGAGGCGATAACCTCAGCTATGGTAAGATCGATAGCGTCGAGTTTGCTGTTCTCGGTATTGGTAGTACTTTTTACGTTTGCAATGGAATCAAATTCTTTACAACTAGCTTTTTTACTTTTCGAGATTTTGGCATCTACCGTTTCAACCAGTTTTGTGCTATTATCCCTCTCTTGCTTGACGATGGTCTTCTTTATCCCCGTTACTTTGGAAGATTTGGCACTTTTAGGAGGATCCACGCCTCCTTTTTTATTAATTTTCGAACTAAATTTGGTCGCTGTTTCGTTATCTTGAATCTCTCCGCTCTCCGATTCGATTTTTTCTTTCGGTTTGGTCTTTTTACTTTTGGAAATATTCTTGGCACTCTTGTTGGTCTCGTTCTCCTCCTTGATATTTTGCTCCAATGGGCTCTCGTTATCCGTGGTCGTTTTGTCTGGTTCCTCTTGTTTTATTTTTTTCGCTTTCACGTTTTTTCTTACGTTAGGATTTATCTTTCGTATAGATTTGATCGGTACTTTTTTAGTAACTTTACTTTTAATAAGACCCGCCTTGGCCGATCTCAGCTTTTGTTTGCGCGTTAAACTTTTCAAAGCTTTTTTACGCGGTAAACTTGCTTCCAGTTTCACAGGAAGTTGACTACCCGTTGCCACTGCTTCTAAAATCTCATGTGCCAGTTGTTGCTTCAGATTAGGCAACGTTTTGCCCTTTTTATTCTTGATTTCGTTTGATGGCAAACCAGAGTCATTATTCGCCTTCTGTTTTGATTTCGAAGGCGCTAAGGGTTTCTTTTCCCTGGATGCCATCTCACTTCCACCCACATTGGGCTCCTGAAATTTCATATCAAGATTTTGTAATAAAACGATTCGTTCTTTAATTGAAAAAAAAAATAATAATAATAATTAAATTACTTTATACAAAGGAAACGACAAATTCAAACGGCTTGATTTTTATTTCTTTTTTACTTTCAAATCTATAAGTTTAGATAGAATCTTCTGAAAATAAAAAAGTAAAAAAAAAGATGATCTTATAATATCTATAGTATGTTGAGTTGAGTATAATAAAGTCAGTGTTGGCTCAATTTTTTCCTCATTTGTTTATGACTTGATTCATTTCCCTATATACATTCAATAAACACATTCTCTCAAAAATGTCTATCTATAACTCTGATTTTTGGCGAACATGATTCTTCACTCAAGTAAATGATTCTCAAAGTATGGTTAGCTCTGGACAACACGATCGTAGAATCAAATGCTAGCTAGATCTTAGCCGGTACGATGAACAATTTAACTAACTCGGGGTACTCAAAGTAATTACAATATTGAGAATTAATAACGACCGTGAGATAACATTGTTCTCATTGAAATTAGGAATTCAGCTACAATCACGGGTTAATTAGTTATGTTAAATATATATATATTGCACCTTTTTACGAAAAAGAATAACAATCTCATAATTTCTCACAGTTTAATGTATGCACTATAGCTGAAAAGAATTTCATTTTAAGAAAGATTTAATTAAGGACCATGGAGTCCTTCGAATCCTACGTACTTTCTGATCAACTAAGCAATAAATACAAACCTTGAATCCGCAGTAATGAAATACATTGCTCAAATTGAGCTTTGAATATGAAATTAAAACTGCAAATGATTCCTAAGAATTATATGCAAACGATAATGAACATATTAACCTACAAATGCCAATAATTTTTATAACTTATTTTCTCATGTTTAGGAATATGTTTTTGGGTTTCGGATTTATATTAAGAGCCAAATCCTAGCAGTGCACTTTATTAACTATAATATATTCAAAATTTATAATCATTGCTCAGTCATTTAAGAACTACATAGCAACATGTTGTCCGTTTTCTCAAGTTCCATGGCTCTTGACCATAAAATTCTTCAAATATTTGAAATAATATTTTCGATATAATTTTCTACCTGGACTCAATGTCTTGAAATATAATACAACATAATAAGATGAAAAAAAAACGTTTTGAATAAAAGAACTAACCTGTAATGCAATTCTTTTTTTGTTTCTGACATATTCTTTTTTGTTTTTTCATAAATGTGTTGAAAACAAATGATGCCACTTTTGTTTAGGTGTTTGAAAATTCACGACAAAATTGTCACAATCATGTTTCCATAGTACGACAAAACGAATGATTGTAAATTTAAATACTTTCATTCATATACAAAAGTTGATTATTGTACGTGATTGCCAATTATGCAAAGATAATAACTACATCATATAATTGTGCACTTCGCATGCGATCATTGAATTCAATTCAAAAATGAGTACTTTCCATCCTAGTCCAACGTTTATCGTAAAAATAAACATCAAGTTATATACATTAACCAAAAAAAAAAAAGCAGCATACAATAATGTGTCATCAAACTATCACTTAACGATCATTTCTTCTCGCAATTATCCTTCCTCCTTTTCTTTTTGCATATGAGAAAAATCATAAATGCTGTTTGTACAGATGCAACAGGTGGATAATCTCAACCATCCACGTGGCATCAAGATTTACTTTAAATTGTTATATTTATGTCATCGATATGCTAAAATGGAAGAACTATACAGTTGTTAATCTCCATATAATAATTTATCAAAAATCAAAGAAATTAATCGAACGTGCAACCAGCGTAATACGCGAATATTTTATCTGCTGAAAAATCTACTCGTACATACACACATAAAAATATTTATGCTATCGATTTTCAAATCTCCTTAAATCAAAAGTACATCCAAAGAAGCTCGAAGGATATTACATCAAAATCTCATATTGCATTTCATTCTTATATATCCCTACATACGGAGGTATACATTTACATTTGGGGGCGCTCTCCGAGAACGTGATCTGTTTTTTCTTGATGTGTGTTTACAGAAAACAAAGTACTCACAAGAATTTTAATGCACGCTATTTAAATGTTTCAACAGAATTGATGAAAATTTTTGAATTTCACCAATTCATACAATCCACATATCAGAAGTTTATTATTGCACGAAACACGGTAGGTCGGATCAGGATTAATCATATATCGAAATACACTACAGATTTATGAAATTGTAAAAGACGTTGAAGAACAATGATGTAAGGATTTTATTATTTCATTTTGGCAAGAAATGTAATACAATGAAATTATAATCTTGTTTTGCACGCGACATATTAAAAAACAGGAAAAGTAGAATAATTCCGTTTTGTTCCGACATTTCTTATTTGTCAGACGAATTGTTGAAAATTGAATTTCAACACTCCGCGACATTTCATCGATATTTTTTTAATTTTGTTACCGAGAGAAACGTTTCTCGCAATATTCATCCCGACCTCATAGTTGGACATATTGTACATTATCTTTCCCGTGTACTTGCCGTTGAGACACTTCCGCGTCTCTTGAAGTGATTATATGATATCAACTTCAAGAAACAGATACCAAACATCACACATAAATTGTTGAATTTCGATTGTGGTGTGTGGGAGGAGGGAAAGGCTGGAGAAGTAACGAATGAAAAGATATTACTGGACAGACAAAAAACAAATCGTAATTAAGAGAAAGTATGTCTTTTGAATTCATGTTTTCAATTCAAATCCGAAGAAAAGTGCTTGGTCAAGACCACGAACTTGTTGATTCAACATAACTTGAGGACGAGATACCAGCGCCGGTATGCTGGGGCACACACCTTTCTTATAAGACTTTTCCAAAATATTCAAGTATTCTAGAGAAATCTTGCGTGTAAGATTTCTCAATCATTCTTCGATAATCTCAAAATACTGGAGTGTTTTTGGGAATTCATTACACTGTAAGAAAATCGACGGTGTTGGAAAAAGTCCACCTCGAATGACGATGCTGAAATTAGCCCGAGTACAGGGCCGCAATAAGATGTAGTAATATAAATTTGAAAATTCTGGTTATGAATATAAAAAGCATGAAACTGAAACTTGCAGCCGTGAAGCTAGCAGTCGATTGTCATAATTTGTAACTGGCTGCTAGTTTCAGCATCGTCCTCGAATCCGGTGTCATTCCAACACCGTTTGGAGTTATTATAACACCGAATTTTGGGGTGGCCTCCTATAGAATCCGCACTGTGTTAATTCGGCGTTTTTTTTACTCCAATTACTCCGCTGAATTGGAAAAAAACAGAGGATCAAATAAATCCTAATACGTGAGTGAGTTATATACATACTTTACTCGAACTCATGTGCACTTAGAACTCAAGAAACGAGAAATTTCTTCATTGTCAACTATTATAATGAAAATAACTCGAAAACTGAGTCATGTTGATTCAAACTCAAACGAACAATTCTCATATAAGCTCAATTATGAAGCACAAACGATTTATTTGATCAACGGCTGATTCATTTCTGATCGATAAATTCTCTTCTGTGGAAAAAAGCATATGAAGAGGAAATTAGCAGCCGTACAGCTAACAGTTGATTGTTGTAACTTCTCATTAAACGTGGTTGAAGCTTTGTTTACTTCTGAAATCAATTGAGTAGCATCCCACTAAACGTTTTAGATACTGAACTTTTTCATCAAAGTATTGTGTAAAAAGTTATAACTATTGGCTGCCAGTTTCAGTTTCATAAAAAGCATTCGAGAGTTGGAATGTTCATAACATTGCATTAGAAAATTTATGAAACTGTATATTATTTTAGCTGAATGAATTAAAAGTATACAGGAGAGTATACAGAAAATTGACAGTTTTCCTGTATGCGAATGTGAAATTTGAATCTTGAATGGAAAAAAAATAGATAAAATGGGAGGCTGACCACTGATAAAGAATTAAAAACACCTGTTTTAAACGATAGAGGATTTCGACATCTTGCACGATGTATTGTAATTCTTGTATACAAACGTAACAACCCCATTACTCCGCATTTTCATGAACGGGAGGTGGGTGAATAAATGATATTCGCGAAGGGATAGAACAACCAGAAAGGATCCTCTACAGAATCTTCCAATAAAAACCATACACACATGAAATAAATAGCATCCCTAGGGGTGGCACACAGATTCAAGGGTTGCACAAGCGGTCAAAATATAAAGGAGAAGCGAAAGAGAGAATTAAACTAAAGGGTACATCGACCCAAAAAGACACATCAAAAGGAATGGTAAAATATAATGTTACGCAGTTTTTTCTTTTCTCCAATGAAATTTCACTTCATAATTACAGAAATATCATTGAAAATTTGCAAATTATTTGTACGTTTCATTTTTCATGCATCTCGATTGAATGTAAATCGTATGATTCATTGTAATCATTGTACAGCGATATTGAAACCAACACGGAGAGAAATTTGTAGTTAAATTTACTATGTCATTATTGTGCCCGAGGAACAGACTGACTTTCCGATGGCATTTACTGTAAAACATAGTAAATTTGACCATGTTTCTATTGTCTCGTCATAGTAAATGACATCGTATATTCAGTCTGTTCTTCGGTTACAAAGTCCCATAGTAAATTTAACTACAAATTTTTGTCCGTGAAGTGATCTTCCATCTTGTCGTATTTTTGAATCTGAGAATCTGCTCATTCTCTCCTTTCGATTTCCCGGTTTCTTACGGGCTGTTACTACTAAAATGATATTTCGATTGTGTTCTTCCACTTGGACGTTCTCCCTAAAGCACCTTCATTTATTTTCGATCGTGAAAAAATACTTTTTATGGTCCGAATGGAAGAGTATAACAATCCAAATATTTTTATAGAGGAACAGCATGAAATGAGAATTATACAATTTCTCATTCATAAAAGTGAATTATGGTATGAAATTTCATGGGAGATTTTCAAATGTCTGAATTTTTCTCACTGACTATGTATATTTAGGTATCCTACACATACTTATACTACTTGGACACATTGTGATGATTAAATCAATATCTTGCGAGATATGATTATTTCGTTTATCTTCATAAAGGATGTATCAAAATTAACGTATATATAAATCTTCATTAAGAGAAAAGAAGAAAAAAACATAAAATCAAATGAAAATAATGACAAAATCCATGAATTTTTGTGTATTCATTCTTCCGAGTGGAAATTGAAGAACGTTCTTTTTAAAAGTATTGGTTAATTATAATAAATTGATGGAAAAATCAATTCTGTAAAATATAAAATTCCCTGCGAAACCTTTCCTGAATTCTCAAGCGATGGAAAGTGGGATAACATTGACACATTCTCAAATTTTCCCTCCAATAGAAAACAGGTGGTGCAACACTCATATGATTGTAATGCAATATGAATTCGGTAGTTATAGGTTATGTTTTTTATCTTCACATGATGTTCATCTTTAAAACCCATAACATAATAAATATTATGTTTGTTACAAGTTTCGTCGATTTTTCAAAAGTTCGTCATCCAAAGATTCTCACAGTTGTACTAATCGAAATTTCAAGGTTTAGGGTGATAAATTTGAGAATGAAATAAAAATGATTATCAGTAACAATTGTTGAGATTGCTCATGGGGAACTTGAAAATGAAAAATATCAAATTCAAAATGCTGGGTGTATTGAAATGAATAAAGTTTTGAAATTAATCAGGTGTGCTTTGAATTCATGACTTTCAGACTTGAGGACCTCCTGCTTCATTGTCCTTTTATTAACAGTAATGTGTAATCTCGCCAAACATCAAAACCAGTAACAATCTTTGTTATGAACATGCAAAATTCATATTACTAAAAGATTCGACGTGGAGACCACTGATGAAACAATGATTCCAAACTGCGATGCTCTAAATTGGAAACAAAAGACAAGATGCATCAAATTTTATTCACTTTTTCTTATAAATAAACTAAGTATGGTGAATTTTTCTATACAACTTGAGCATTACCGAAAACTACCTCACTCCTTTATAAACTTTGTCAATATTAAGAAAAAGATTACACGTCTTTGAGTATTAACACAGGGAATTTACCTAACGCATCGTGTTCAAGATACAATACAGATTTTTCTCATCAACAACTTTACTCGTAAGTAGATGAACCAGTATCGGTCGTTAAAATGATCAAATATTCGTTCCCAATAACCTAACCGACTCATCCCAGTTGACTCCATATTCCAAGTTTCAATTCAATCTTTGAAGCCCAACGTAATGATGCTGTTACATCAAAAAAAAGTGTATCCTTTGATTCGTCTTGAAAACAACCACTTGACTTTCAAGTTGAAATTGTTGATTTTGAAAAATCTCCTGTAACAAGAAACTATGCAGTTTTAGAGAAAAAGAAAAATCACAAAGCATGAGAGAATTCACTTATTCGATATTGAAATATTTCAAAGAAGCAGGTTAAAGAATTTGATTTTGAAGTGAAAGACACCTATGGAAAATGAAAGGAAGTAGGACAAAAAGTCGTATGGGTAAAACACACGAGTTATATTGAATTTCAATAAAAAACAAAAAACTACTTGAAACATTTGAAATGTTGCAAGTCTTCCATCACAGTATACGAGCAAAATATATAAAATAAATAGGGTTGGTAGATGCGGCCCTGGTCGGTCAGAAAAATTACGTGACAAACTTTGCATTTACACGGATATACCGAGCGCCTCTTCTCTCGGTCAAGAAACTGCTCCCAAATATTTCGTTCAATATCTAGCCTATCAACACACTTATCTACGAAATTCCTATCTCCGTAGAAAGCTCATGTCACACGTTAACTTCCAAGATTGGAAATTGATATATACGCTCACGAGAAATAAGGAAAATCATACGATAAATGATCGCGAAAAAATCGCCACGAATAAACAAAAGGTCGGGGCCCAACTTGTGATTTTCGAGCTTTAATTCGGACCTTTATAACCAACTATGCGGATAAACTATAATTTCAACGGTTAATTGTGTCACACAACTTACCTCTGAGACTAAAAATCCTCCCGAAAGTCTGTGCTTTATGAGGGAAATACGCGGAAAACTTTATTTCCGTGGAAAAACTCAGTCCCGTTGCACAGGGTGTCTGTACGCTGTTCTACACTATTGCCATCTGCTGGCTATAACATGCGACCTCTCCCAGGTCCATAGTTCATTCGAGCTAATTTATCACCATGTTATTTCACTTAATTCACCCCTTCTTACTTATTTGAAACGAAAAATTCACCTCTCTTGTTAACTCGTTGCACTTAATTTAACTAACGTATATAAAAATGATATTAAATACCGTCTAAAAATTTCGAAGCAACGCGGCACTTTTCCAAGTCCTATAGAACGTTCGCACTAACTAATGCTCTTATTGATGTTAGTCAGATTTTACATTGGCACGATCAATCGGCGATTAATTATTCAACATTAATTGAATCGATTAACAGTATACTTTACTATTTTAACCAAAAATCCGGGAAAATTTATTGAGTAGGGGGATAAAAACGCGTTCAAATCGCGAGAACGAAAAGAAGAAGACGCGCCCGTGCGCATCAATGGCGGCCTTATACCGACCCTTATTTACTTCAAGTCAAAATGGCTGCCCTTCGATTTTTCACACGCTCCCAACTTTTCACCAAATTTTACCCTTCGACGATTGTTCAAACTTCTTATAAAATTTCACCGGTTATCCACAAGGTAACTTAGTTGCATTGTTATCGATTTTAATTCGTAGAGGTTATAAATGTCCTTTAATTAGGCCATTCGCCCACCGTCTGCAAAGGGCCTCACGACGTGTTACGTTCACATTGCAACTTCAACTTCATGAGGTTTCATTTTGGAAAAAAAAAACACATGCATTCCTATTTGATTATTGACACGAACCCCTAATTTTATATACACACATACTACTATTCACATTATTGTCAATGAAATTTTAACCTATGAAGGTTAAGTCGTAAATCGACTTTCTTTATAGAGAAAGATTTTAACTTACCGTCGTCGAATCATAATGGTTTTCGAAAAGAAAAAAACTACCTTTTATCCCTTACCACAAACATGAGCACATGCTTTAACTCGTGTGTGTGTGTGTATATCTTCTTTGATAAAAGATACAAGTATTTTCACAATATTATGTTTTCAAGATAACTATTTCAAAACGAATAAAAAAATATTGTTTTTCTTTCAAATGAGGATAAAACAATCAACAAATGTAATTTCTAAATAGGATGATGTGAATCAATTTTTCTTTTTCATCATTGCTTTATGTTGTGCGAATAAATGAAATACAAAGATCAGATATAACAATATACCGATATAAAACTTTAATTAAGATTCAAAGCAGAGGAGGAAGATATAAAGTTTCTCCAAATGTCGAAGACATCAAAGAATACCCAGGATACGTGGTCTCTCAAGATCCTGAGGAATGGAAATACGTAGAACGAGTATTACAGTCCAAAATTCCACCTCCACCTCCATCACCATCACCCGGGCAAGAATTACCTTCCGGATACAAACCTCCTAGTGGTAAATTTCTAAACAACATTTTGAAGAAAAATAATTTTGATCAAACTTCATCTTACTTCAATGTATTTTAATACTCTTGGTTTCTTTTTTTATGTAGCTAAAATAGATGATCATCCTTATTTCGTGAGACGCAGCAGAAATCATATGCAACCCGTATACTTGGTTATAACATACAGAGGGATTAGAAAGGTAACTCGAATTCGTAACATCGAAGGAGACATATGGGCACTTCGTACGGATATAAAGAAGTATCTTGAAGAAAAAACAGGTAGACCTATGGGTATTTTGGTGGACGAAGTTGCAGGGTACATAAAAATAAGAGGGGACTATGTGATTCGCGTCAAAGAATGGTTAGATAGTAAAGGATTCTGAACTATATATTTGCTGTAATTTTTATATATACCCAGTTAATGTTTTGAATGCAAATATATTTCTGTTATTTTTTCAAATTAATACTGCAATTTTATGTTTCTTGTGAATTACCAATCACATTCTGAAAGACAGACGAAGAGTGTTTTCAGTGTATCCTTCGCCGAAAGTCAACATTGGTTGAATTTCAGTCCCTTCCTTACAAATTCATTATATTCGTATGAAAAATCGAATATCGGTGAAAAGATTAAAACAATAGAGAAACCAGACCACAACAAATCTTGAACAATGATGAATCAGTGGCAAATGCTTCATCTAACATTGAAACATTATCATATTTTACGATAAAAGCTTAAAAAATTTTTTAGAAAAACAAATTGCAAATATTATGGGTTTCATATTTCAAAAACTGTCTCAAATATCATTTTGTTGCAAAAAATACAATAATGTCATGTAACGTCGATCAATCTATCAGAGTATAAGGTTTAAAAAATAATACCAAACGATGAAACGAATTAGGAGAAATTTTGAAACTTTAATCTTATTTCTTTGAAAATGCATATTCACACAAATAAACTCATTATAATTCAACATGAGAGCAGGAATTGGCAGCCTGCAAATAATTTCCCTGGTTGAAGTTTCATAGCAATTCGTGAGAAAATGTTCTTACTACGAAACATTATGAATACCCTGTTGCAAAATTCATTTTCTTATGAATTGTTATGAAACTTCACCAGGGTTTGTACTAACAAAATATTTTCAGTTAAGAGTACTTTTTTTTTAACTACACATAAAGATATATTTATAAACAATCAAAAGTATTCCTCACTGAAAATACTCCGGAAACGCGAACGTATTTTCGGGCTGACTATCTCTGGAAATAGAAATAAATATGAAGCCAATTTTACCTCTCTCAACGATAACTCAATGAATTTTTGATATTTTTCAGCTATTCTTGTTTTGAAATCTTGATAATTATTTGCTCCACAGTTTGACGTACGGGAATATTTCGCTAAAATAACTATGAATACTCTTTGAAAAATCTCGAATTTTCTCCGCGAAAACTCGGACAAACTCTGTGAATTTATGCAATTTTTATGAAAAATCTTATTTGGAACATTCTGTACAGACTTTTCTCATCTTGTTGCCAGACAAATAGGAACGGAATTGCGCTTTGAAAAAATTCTGACGAATCTATGATGAATTTTCAACATTTTGCTGAGTATTGAAAAAAAATGTTTTCATCTTCAAACACTTCTTGACATGATATTTGAATTCAGTATATTCATGTATTTAAGGGATTTTCTTGATTTTTCAATAGTCAGAAAAATGTTATAAATTCATCAGGGTTCCGTTAGAATTTTTTCAGAGCGCAATTTTGTTCCTATTTTTCTAAAAAAAAAAAATTTTTTTAAACTCTTATAAGGACTCAAAAAAGTATGTACAGAATGTTCCAAATTTATTAAGTTTTTGCAGAGAAAATGCCATGTATTCCAAAGATTATTCATAGTTATTTTAGCAAAATGTCCCCATACGGGTGTCGAAAGGTTTCTTGAATTTATTGATTGGATAATTTTTTAGAAATCATTGGACACTAGTTTGTTTTCGTTCTTTGATTGCATACCACAGTTTGAAAGACTGTAATTTCTTGATTCTTGAAAAAAAGGAAATATTCCTTCGTCGGACTGTAACTACTACATTACTCTTCAAGATTCTTCGTCTTTTTTATGAACTAGATACTTTTTGGGGAAGTTCATAGGCGTGGCCTTGGTGGGTGCCGTAGGTGCCTGGCATTCACCCTAGCTTTCAGTAGAGCCCCGAAATCTGGAAAACAACCAACTTTTGTCATTCGAAAATTTATCAAAATCACAATTGGTTTCAAGGGGCGAGATTTTTAGCACCAATTGGACCCTGGCCACGCTTATGGAGAAGTTATGATGCAAGCAAGGAGATGCAATAGTTTTCATCCGTCGTCGATTTATATCGCTAAAAATAGTATAAAAATGTCAATACTGAGAAACAATTGGAAAAAAAAACATTCTTTTTCCTCATAGTTGAAAAGTCAATAAAAAGTGTGGAATTAACAATATAATTTTCATTCGCCATCTCAAGTGGCGAGAGAATGTTTGCAATATTCTATGAACATGCACAGAATATATTTAATATTGATACGTTTTTAACGTCCCATGAACATCCATAGAGTATTTTTGCATATTAGAATGTTCTATGGACATCTATAGGATATTCCGAACATCCTTGTGCGACGAAGGATATGACCTTTATGATAATTTTTCAAATTCACTTGGTTTTCACCGCGTGCACGTTGAGAGAAATAATTACTATCGTCAACAATATATTTTTCTGCTCCGAGAAGTTCATTTCTCCAAAAATATTTACTCTTGACACAAGAAAATTTTTCTGGAACCAAACATAGATTCCTTGAATTAAGGGGTTACTAGCGCTTACCAACAGAGCACGTTGGATAGAAAAGGACACGCCTATACGATAAAAAGAGAGGTTTGGTACCATCGCTAGTATCCCGTTAAGGGGATACTAGTGCAGGGATGCTAGCCATTTCGTATTGACTAGTTTATTCAAAAAGTACTGGATGAATTCGTACAAACTAAGTTTTTAAAGATTCCTCATGGCTTACAGAATCTTTGGAAACTCAGTTTGAATGAATTTATTCAATAGATTCTGAATAAACTGGCCAATACGAAATGGCTAGCGTTCCGGCACTAGAATCCACTCAAGGGTATGGGGTCGTCCATAAATTACGTAAGACGTTTAAGGGGGGAGGGGGTTCCGGGAATTCTTACCAGATCTTACAAGGGGGGAGGGGGAGGGGTTGCACCAAAATCTTACGTAAGATGGATGTAACTAAATATTAAGAAATTCAATTTCAACTGATTTCGAAAAACACATATTTCCTTCAACTTTTTCAAAGATTTTACAAAGATGATGTTCTGTAATCAAGTATCCTTGGATAGTCAATTTTAGTAAGTTAATAATCATCAATGTCATAACATAATTGAGTCATTTATAATTTCTGTACACTTCTGTATTATATTACCTTACCACATGGGGGAGGGGGAGGGGTTTAATGAAATCTTACGATGTCTTACAGGGGGGAGGGAGGGGGTTGAAAAAATGCCAAAATTGTCTTACGTAATTTATGGACGGCCCCTATCCCGTAGAAACTGATTTGTCGGTAAAACAGTATACGTCTATCTTTCTCTAACCCTTTTGGTAGAAAAATGATAGAGCGAAGTTTTTTTACCGACAGATCTAGCTTCTACGGGATACTAGCGATGGTACAAAATCTCTCTTTCTATCCAACGTGCTCTGTTGGTAAGCGCTAGTAACCCCTTAAGAGGACACAAACGCATAGGTGGCTCCATCTGATGGTATTTTTTCAGACAAAAAATACTCCAAATTGGATTTCTAAAATGGTGTGGACATTTCAGGGATGACTCACTCTTCAAAGATTAATCTAGGTCCGTACAGAGCCAGAATTTCGAATTTCGGGAAAAAAATTTTTTCTCAGTTGGTAACAACAATTTTTTCCCCGAAATTCGAAATTCTGGCTCTGTACGGACCTAGATTAATCTTTGAAGAGTGAGTCATCCCTGAAATTTCCACATCTTTTTATAAATCCAATTTGGAGTATTCTTGTCTGAATAAAATGCCACCCGATGGAGCCACCGATAAGCTCGTATCCACTTAAGAGGATACCATAGTTACCATCGGAGCACGTTTTCTTGCACTAAAATACTCGAAACTGAATTCATGAAAAAATCTGAAATTTTCAGGGGTGAAAAAAAATTTTTTTCTTCAAAATCCAAAATTCGGACTCTGTACAAACTTGGATGAAGTGTCAAAGAATCATCCCTGGAAATTTCAGATTTTTTTATGAATTCAGTTTCGAGTATTTTAGTGCAAGAAACTGAATTCATAAAAAAATCTGCAATTTTCAGGGGTGATTCTTTGAGACTCCATCCAGGTCTGTACAGAGCCCGAATTATATGGAGTGTCTAGAGATGGAGTCTCAAAGGATCATCCCTGAAAATTTCAGATTTTTTTATGAATTCAGTTTCGAGTATTTTAGTGCAAGAAAACGTGCTCCAATGGTAACTCTGGCATCCTTTTAAAAGAATATTTTCTTGAGTCAAGAGCATTTCTCTTGATTCTACTAGTGATGGGACTCGAGTGGGATTTTTTTAATCGAGTGACTCGCATGAAAATATAAAAAACATCGAGTTTCACTCGAGTAATCATGCAACTCGAGTGGGATTTTTTGACTCGAATGACTAGTGGGCATGGATGACTAGAGTACAGAATTTCTAGAAGAAGTAGCCTAATTGCATCGGTTGATTACTTCTCATGTAACTGACCAATCATACTTTCGACTTTGGAAGGATCAACCAATAATTAAGTTATTTCACTACTATTTTTGCCAACACTGCTCGAATGGTTTGTGAGCACAGATAATAGAAAATCAATTTGAATAGCATAACCACACAACGTGAGCTGATGAAAAATTGCAAATCAGGTAATCATGAAATAAGTTGCAAGTGTATTCATACAAAATTTAGGTAATAGATCATAATACCGAATCATTCTCGTTGTTTAAAACCCAGTAACTTATAATAACTTGTCATAAAACTACTGAGAAATCCTAGATTTTAACTATTGAGAAAAATTCGATCTTACGAGCATTCGGTATTGTTGTATACTATCCAAATTCATTTATACAATATATTGCACACAAGAACAAAATCAACATTTTCGATATTCAACAAAAAATAAAGTTGAGTTTGATCACCCTGGTGGAAAAATTTCGGTGAATTTTATTGAATTTCATTGATTTTATTGAATTTTATTCACATTTTGGACATTAGCTTTTCATTGAAAATTAACAAAATTCAACAAAAGTTCGGTAAAATTCAATAATCATCCACAAAATTCAATAACTTTTATTGAAATTCGTTGACGTTCATGAAAATGTGTGGATTTTTGTTGAATTTTATTGAAACCGTGTCCAAAACGAGAATAAAATTCAACAAACATTTTTCCGCCAGGGCAAATACAACATATTATTGATTCAACCCATACAGCATAGTCACTGGGAAAAATAATTTGTTCGATCAACATGAACTTAGCAAGTAGCCAATATCATGTTCTTTCAATTTAGAAACCAGTTATTTCTACATGTTTCACAAGTGAAAACAACATGACACGTTTACATGTGTTTTCCCTGCCACTTGAACTTGCCATCCATGTTTGATCTACATGTTTCCATGTCGATTCAACATGATCCTTTTCCCAGTGCATGTTCCAAATGAACTCTTGCTATGTCAGTTCCGAAAGGATTCTTTAAGAATTCTCTTTGAATACCAGGGATCCATAAAGAACTTTTCCTGAACGGTCACAACGAAGACTGTTAAAGAATCCCACGATGAATTCATAAAGAATCCCACGATGAATTCATAAAGAATTCTTGATGAATACATCAGGATCAGAGGTCTGTGTTCTCTTGGGGTATCAACCTAACCACACTTCTTCGTAGCCTTTGATCGCTCCAATAGTATATGATCTAAGATTGGGCGCATTTCTTTTTTTGTTATATATTTTCATATTCTAATATTTTATACATATAATATACACATGAATAATATCGTATAGATATTTTATAGATATATGAAATATTCCGTACTGTGTGGGTACCATGCGACTCGAATGAGTTTTTGGACTCGAGTAAGTTTTTGGATTCGAGTGAATTTTTGGACTCGAGTAACGAGTGAACTCGGCATTGAAGAATTTGACTCGAGTCCGACTCGAAACCATTTTACTCGAGTCACTCGAGTGAACAACCACTCGAGTCCCATCACTAGATTCTACAACATATCAGGTGCAATCAAGAATATATATTCTTAGAAATATTCAGGAATATACTGTCTTGATATGAGTAATTATTTATCTCAATGATGGGTATATGGAGATGGACTTTAAGAAAAACTTCTCTTTTACCGACCAAGGAAAAAATTTTTTCTGAAATTCGAAATTTGGGCTTTGTACCGCAATCAAACAAGTACTCAAAAATATTTCTTGAAAATCTTAGAATTTCTCATGAATTTAATTCGGAGAATTCTCACCGAGACAATCTTGACTCAATCGGTACAATGTTATCCCCTTAAGAGGATACCAGCGTACCGATCGAGCACGATTTTTTTCTACTAAATTACTCAAAACTGAATTCATAAAAAAATCTGAAATTTTCAGGGATGATTCTTTGAGACTTTAGCGACGTAGATAAAGTCTTGAAAGATCATCCCTGAAAATTTCAGATTTTTCCATCGATTCAGGGACGAGCGCTGGCTGCGTACCTCTCTTCCTATCATATAGGTTTGTCTTGTTCTAACCAACGTGCTCGAATGGTAAACGCTCTCATCTTCTCAAGAGGAACCCTAGTAAAAATGATTCATGTATGGCCAGGGATGGGTTCTGTGCGCTCGCGATAAGTAATATGCGTTAACTACGCACAGATTATGCATAAAACATGTAGGGTAGGGCACTACAATCCAGAACGTTCATTATCCAGAATGTGCAAAATCCCGAGTGCCAATATCCAGAATGCTCATTATACAGAATGTTCATGGTCCCGAATAAAAAAATATATATTTTAATATAAATCAAATAATTGGCCACTTTTATAATGAAAAATTATTTGTTAACGCATAGTAAGTGAGGACAATTAATTTCTTACGAATAAACTGGTCAATTATTTGATTTATATTAAAATATATATTTTTTTATTCGGGACCATGAACATTCTGTATAATGAGCATTCGGGATTTTGCCCATTCTGGATATTGGCACTCGGGATTTTGCACTTTCTGGATAATGAACGTTCTGGATTGTAGTGCCCTACCAACATGTAGAATACGCAGAAAATGCAGAAAATGCATAAAACATTGTAAAATTAATTCCGACTTGAAATTCAAAATTCAGAGTATATGAAATAAATTTATGGGTGTTGAAATGGTAAACAATTCATAGTTTTGAAATTATAACCCAACTCGACCATAAAAAAAGATGATGCAGAAAACCTCCTTTAGTTATCTCCATTATCTGCATGAGTTTTATGCGCATATTATTCCTTGCCTACCGTATTATGCATACCCAACCCTGTGTATGGCCCATACATAAATCGTATCCAATTCGTATGTGAACTTTATGAAAATCATCTATGATCGTATATAAATCATATATAATCTATATATGGTGCACATATGACCATATAAGGATCAAACATGACCCATATACAGGCTGAAAAAGCTATATTTGGGATGTGTATGGTCATATATGACTCATACATGAATTATATAGGGGTCATATAGGAATCTGTGAAACCATGTGAGATTTTTTGGTCATATATGCTGCATATATGATTCCCCAAGTAGCACAAGAACTTCTCAAATATGCTATGGTAACTCTATGAATGTGAAAGGGATGTGCGAATAAGACTATTTTGGATAAATTTGTCAAGATATTCTATTGAGGTGCATAGCACATAATTATTCGAAACAGTCTCATTTGGAGGTTCTACGCATGTTCGTAGGATTTTCCAAACACGCTCTTAGCATTTCTAACCTCTTCTGCTACTTGGGTCATTTTTACTAAGGATACTAGCGAAGGTATCGAACCTCTCTTTTTATCGTATAGGCATGTCCTTTTCTAACCAACGTGCTCGGATGGTAAACGTTAGTAATAGAAAATGTTCAATTCATTCAAGGCTCAAGTACATATCTTACAAAATCCTTAGATGATCTCTCTATGCAATCTTTTTGAATCCATCGTAAGAATTTTTTGTTTTCATTATTGAGGAACTTTTTTTGACGAGGAAAAGAATTCCCCCAGCACTTTATCCTAAACTAACATACGAGAAGACTTCAAGAACTCTTATTGAATTCGTTTAGATGAGTTGAAGTATTCATAAAGGATTCTGGGTGGAAAAGAGGAGTTGATTAGGAATTATTTCTAAAACCTGTGTCCTATGTGGAATATAACCCAAATAGCAAAAGTTCAAAAAACTAGATCTCATCGAATCCTTTTGAAATTACAAAATGAAGTACTGAAAAGTCAGCAGAAGAGTCCTTGGAGAATTCAATTTGCCTCTCGTCATCCTATATACAGTACAATATATAGTATGACAAAAGGCAAATTGAATTCTCCAAGCTGCTGACATTCCAGTAGTTCATTTTGTAATTCCGAAAGGATTTGATGAGATCTAGTTTTTGGAACTATTACTATTTGGGTAATAGATCTATACTCACGCTGTCGGAACGGATCCGGTTTTTCGGAAGATTAACTTAAATGATGATGAACAATTCTTTATTCATTCAACATTCTAAATTAGATATCAACTAAATATGAAGATTTTTCAAAAAAGAGAATAATCATTTTTTGGAGAAAATTCTTGTTTTTAATAAATACCCCAAGTAGCACAAGAGAAAAATCTACTAATAAATCATTAAACAAAAATAGTGCCTCAATTTTTAAACAGTTAAAATTCAAACATTAAAGAGTTCATTAAACAACTCTTCAAGAACTCAACAGTACTAAAAGAGTTCTCGATGAATTCCATGAAGAACTCATTGCGATTTTTGTCTGAATTTCGGTAATTCTAGAATATTTTGAAAAAAATGCGTAAAATTTTGCGAAGCGCAAGTCTTTTGAAAGTTTAAAATTTTTTTACTGATTCTACCGTGCTCTTCAACGATATTCATTGGATACTTAGAATTATGTCTCATGATGAAAACACAACGCCAAAAGGTAACGATTGGTAAATGTGTAGTTTTTATTCGATTGTAACTAGAAATACACCAATCATAATCGTTTTTCGTCACGTTGTCCATCACTTTGGAATTGTATTCCATTTGCTCTGAGCTTTCGATTTGTGCATTTAAAAAAATGTCATCTTTGATGAGCAGTATGATGAATCTTACACTTACAACTGTTGGAAATACATAAATATCTAAATCTAATAGTTGGTCAAAATAATTATCACGGTTGTATATTCAAATTGAAACGTTTATTCAGCATCTGATGATTTTGATCCTAATGTTTGTTCTCATCTATTAAAATAAATTGGAAATTAAAAAAAAACACGAAAAGGGAATTCAACAAAAATTTGGAATACCCACGATACACTTAAAATGTATACTTTGGAGAATTACTTAGTTGAACCGATAGCTCGATGGATACAGGATCAAAGCGCAAGCAAAATTGTAATATTTAGGTTTTCCAAATTTATTTTGTGTGAGTAAAACAATTGTATACGATAAGTGTGTGACAGATTTTACTTGAAAATCTTTCCTTGATTAAACGGACGTCCTTCTTTGTCAGTACCGGTCCAACTTAAATATTGTTGAACCAATTCCTTTGTTTTTGCATCATTGGGATCAAGTTTGGTCCAATTATAAGATTCATAATCGACCTGCCAATCTGGACACAGCTGTAAATATTTTATTTATATTATTTCACGTTATCAATCTATTTTGATTATATGTAATGAAATAATGAAAATTTCAATGTTACTAACTTTAAAGGCGAGCTCTGGTCCACGCCATATCCAAATACCACTGATAGTACTGTTGTTATCTTCACCGAATAAACATACACTAGCAAATGCAGCTTTTCTCATTTTATCTAAACGCTGATACATCCCACTAATTAGATTGCAAGACATGAATACCTGAAACAATCATATATTACAATTAATACATTGCCAATTTTATATTTTAAAATTCATGTATACCTTAGAGAGTTCATCAGCATATTTATATTCACAAAACCAAATGCTGTAATTTTGGGGGTCGAATTTTTGCCAAAAGTATGGGATTGATTTACTTTCATCCTCATTAGAATAGCATCTTTTGAAATCGTCAAGATTAAAAGTGCCTACAGGCATAGTATCAAATGGGTTTGAAGATTTCGGTTCTGCAGCCAGTACAGCATCCGCTACATCGAGCTCCTCTGCTGGTTCTGGTTCTTTCTTTGCTTTTTTCTCTTTTTTGGGGACCTTCGGTGAAATCGAATGGATTATTTTGCGGTATGAAAATGTAGAAAAAAACACAACAGTGAATACTTACATTGCTTTGCGGCTTTGCAAATTTCTTAGGATCGCATTCCAATGTTTTGGAAGCCAATGTGAAAGAACCTATGACTGCAATTGATTGTGGTTGATATATGACAGTTTGGAACCATCGATTAACATTTTGATAAGGTTTTCGAAGATTTGGTTCAAGAACGTACTGATACAAGTGGAGTAATGTCATTGCCACACTGATATCTGCCAGGGTCAAACGCTCTCCCACTAAAAACGTTTTTGTTAATAGATGGGAATTCAGGTATGTCAATGCGTTCTTGACATCTCCCTTTGCATGATTGATGGTCTAAAATGAGAAACAAAAAAAGATTTCAAAAGATCGAATTGACACATAACTTTCATAATTCAACTTTGTTGAGTTTTGCAAATGTATGCACTTTGAAAATTGTCATCTTCCGAGACATACTTCATTTCAATTTGCAAGTTCATTTACCTCCATTCGTTACAAAAACTTCTAAATGTACCAAAATTTTTGCCTTTTGTGGAGGGGTCCTAAACACAATCGCATAGAAATCAAAATGACGCACCTCTTTGTTGTAAGGCATAATTCCGAGCAGTGGGAAGACCCATGCGCAACTGGCAGGAAGAATTTCGGAATCGGCAAATCCAAACCATTGTACGATTTCAGCACGTTCCAGTTCAGTTCTCCCCCTTAATTGTTCATTGGCAACTTGAATGAATGAAATAATAGGGTGAGTTAAAAAATGAATGAGTTAAATATCAAAACCTTTGTCACAATATACTCACCATAATACGCAATTGCATTGCTTTCTGTAATATATTTGCCATCATTTGTTTCGAAGGCTGGGACCTTGAAATGACCATATTGTAATATTTTTATCAAATAAATTAACAAAGAGTAATGCAAGTAAAATTTTATTCGTTGGCATATATCAGTTAGGTATTCTTAATTATCTTTCAAATAGATTTCAGAACAGGTCTGTGAGAATAATCATCATATACAGCCATTCGTATTTAACGGAAAGAGGATGAAATAAAAAAAAGAATGAACAATTTGAATTCATATAAAAAAAAACATTTCAGTTCATAATTCATAAATTTCATGAGATTAGAACTTGCTGTAAATTCAAGTATCATCTAATCCGATCAGCTTACTATGGTTCATGTTGACAGAAACAAGTATATAACGACACTCAAAAAAATTCCATCCCTTATTAGAATCACTGTTTTATGAGAAAACTAAAACACATATGAAATGTTGAATTCAGGAACATTTTTTAAAATATCTGTGACCCTCTTGGACATAGAATTATTAAAAGATTTGGTAAACAAATTTTGTGTAATTTTTAATTCTAATGGTTAATTTGTTGTGTTCTATTTCACCTTGGAAAAACATCTGTGTACATCGAACAGGTTAAAAACATGTTAATAACCACAAATTATGAGTTTTCTCTTACATATGTGTACCAGATGGTTAAGAAGGGATGTGCATGTAAGTTGCAAAGAAAAAGGTTAGAATTTGTTTATTGTTCAAAACTACTTCAACTTACTTTACCAAGAGGAAACTTTTTCAGAAAAGCTTCGGTTTTATTAGTTTCCCCAAAGACGAAATCATCTGCAATCTTTATCTGAGCGCCGGAGAATTGAGCTGCAATTAGAGCCTTATAAGCTCGGAAATTTTCAGGATACGTGTAGAGAGTCTGAAAGAAATTGAGATTTTATCGGGTAATCGGGATTGAAAATTTTCATTTTCATAGCCAATATCGTGCGGTTGGTCAACCATTGTCACGATGTTTGCTGCTTAAAATCGCATGGGAAACACTTACTCCAGACGCCATTGTTTGCAGTTACGGGAAGAGGAAGTCAAAGGCCGGTAAAGAACATACTATCTAAAGGCTCAGGAATTATTCATCTCGATCAAGTAAGTGCATATAAATATCAGCGAATGGATAGACCCCTGCTGGCTCAGGTTTGAACTAGGCTGGTCTCCCATCTCCCATGAGTCGGGATTCATTCCGATGGAATGACTGTGAACCAATCGCATGTTCAATTTCTTTTAGAATGATGTATAAGAAATTCATGAAGAGTTGTGCATTGGTTCAATTTTCATTCCGCCGAAATATATAGCAAAGACAAATTTCTCATTAGAGAGATACTAGAATGCGGTAGAGTCCAGCAATACCGAATACTCTCAATCCCGGATGGAATAATCCTGAATAGAAATAAGGCCAAATAACCACCATCAGCTGTATTGCCAGAGACAAAGGAACAAGAGCGCCGAAAACCGCAATACATTGGTCATTCCGATTACCTGAAATATGTGATTGGATGTAGGCCGTTGAATCTCAAAATGTCTGGCATCACTGACCATGGTAAACACCCGTTGGTCCGAAAGCCCATTAGTCCGAAGCACCGTTGGTCCGAATTATAAAATTCCGAATGAAAGTAATTCCGAAAATGTTCTGGTGAAATTTTATCTCATTCGCACATGACTAGTAACGTTTAGTTATATTTCGGATTATTCTCATTCGGAATTTTATAATTCGGACGAACGGCGCTTCGGACTAACGGGCTTTCGGACCAACGGGTGTTTACCACTGACCATGAGTTACTGAATCAACCACCAAGCACGTCACAAGTTCCTGAAACTCATTCGGGATGCTTCCGATTGCGAGAGCTCTTGGCTCCAGAGGCCATGATTCAGCCAATGGGAATCCAGTATTCTAGCCCTAGGGGCTAGCCCCTGTCTACAATCGGAAGCATCCTCGGTAGGTAACGGTGCAATGTCCCAAAGCTCGATGGTCCGCAATTTGTTGATTGGTCAATTTCTAAAAAGTTCCTATTAGGTTAATAGAAATGGACTAATCAGCGAATTTCGAGCTATTGACCTTGGCAGGGCATTTTCATTTTGGGCCATTGCGCTTTCGGGACATCACATTGTAAGAATGTAACCTTTGATTGAAGAGAGAGGCGAATATCCACCTCTCTCTTCAACTAAGCGTTCCACATTCCGCATTTTTTAGCTCCATGTGACGCAGCCCTATGCCACTCCAATACAAAATCTATCTCGAAAAGAAGCCACTTATTAGGTTCGTTCGTTCTACGTGTCCTGAGTTGCTCCAACTTGTACCAAACCAATCAATTCGTTTCTATAACTGGAAATAGCGAATCCGAAATACTCGAAGCAAGTTGGGGTAACTTGGGACATCGGTAAACGAACTTAGCTATTAGCTATTAGCTAAGTTCGTTTACCGATGTCCCAAGTTACCCCAACTTGCTTCGAGTATTTCGGATTCGCTATTTCCAGTTATAGAAACGAATTGATTGGTTTGGTACAAGTTGGAGCAACTCAGGACCAGCGTTGCCAGTATTCCCTAGAAAAATCTTCAGCATCTGATGATTGGTTATTTCTCGTATAACCGGCTAATCATATTTTCAATTTAGAAAAAAATGACCAATGCCAAAAAATCTGAAGATTTTTCTAGGGAATACTGGCATCACTGCTCAGGACACGTAGAACGAATGAACCTATTCTCGTTGAAACTAGACCCGAACCCGGGACGCTCCATAGGTTCGTTCGTTCTACGTGCTCTGAGTTGCTCCAACTTGTACCAGACCAATCATTTCGTTGCTTAAACTGGAAGTAGCGAATCCAAAACACTTGGAGCGAGTTCGGGTAACTTGGGACATCGGTAAACGAACTTAGCTCATGTTCAGGGTGCTCTCCCATGCGATGGATTATTCAACCGGAACGGGACATTTCTTCTTCCGTTCCGTCGAAAGCGGGTGCCCTTGTCTCCCATGAACCGGAATACATTCCGGCGGAATGGGAAATTAACCAATCAATGATGGAATATAAATTTCCATCGGAACTCTTTATGAGAAATAGCCAATACATTCCATTTAAAGTTGTTACGGCCGGAATTATTCCGATCCATGGGAGAGCAACGCTATTTGGGTTGAATGGGATGGAATGAGTACTGAAATCCCTGTTCTGTTCCGATTCAATTCCAGTGCCATGGGAGAGCACCCTAATACATCATACTCTCCCTTCTTGACCAATTGAAGCATTACTCTCAAGGGGATTCATTATTCCCTGCAAAAGTTACTAGATTCCAAACTTCTCCCCCCAGTTTTCTCAGAAACGACCACATAAAATGAAAAATACTGAGTAGCTGCATTTTTTTCAATAGCCTAAGAAGATTCACCTGCTCATTAAAATTGATTCTATTCATTGATGACTGAGAAAACAGGGGGGACAGATCTAGTAACTTGGCTTGTTAGGCTGGCCTCCCATGGACCGGAATTCGTTCCGGCGGAATGACTTCAAACCAATCGCTTTCACAATTACTTGAGAGCGTTCTATCAGAAATCTATAAAAAATAGTGCATTGGTTCAATTTTCATTCCGCTGGAATGAATTCCGGTCCATGGGAGGCCAGCCTTATGAATCGCCTTAACGGCATTCACCATCTCCCCGAAAAGTTACTAGATTCCAAAATCGCCCCTCCAGTTTTCTCAGAAACGAACAAATAAAATGAAAAATAAAGAGTAGCTGCACTTTCTTTAGCTAAGTTCGTTTACCGATGTCCCAAGTTACCCCAACTCGCTCCAAGTATTTTGGATTCGCTACTTCCAGTTTAAGCAACGAAATGATTGGTTTGGTACAAGTTGGAGCAACTCAGGGCACGTAGAACGAACGAACCTTTTGATATGCTAAGAAGATGCACCTGCTCATTAAAATCGATTATATTCAATAATCGTTGAGAAAACTGGGGTGAGAGATCTAGTAACTTTGCCTCTGATGAATGCTCTTGAAGGCCCAAATAACATGCCCTCACGAAGCGACGCACATGAATAAAGATTTGCGCGCAAACCTAGGGGGGAGCTTCAAAATGTTATCTGGGCACAGTATACCCCCAATATCGTCCCATGTATATAAGTTGTACACATGTGTAGGTTTCGTGTGGAGGTGAGAGCATGTATATGAACGATGGTGGAGGTACTATCCCCCTCAACGGCAGTGCTCATCTGCAATGGCTGCTCTGGGGAGTCCCACATGGGTTGTGATTCGATCAAACAGGGCTCACATGACAATTCATGTCTTGCGATGTCTTTTAGATAAGTTTAAGATGTCTTGCGCAACACATTCAGATGTCTTTTAGATGTCTAAAACTCTTCTTTGGTCTAAAAGATATCTAAAAGACATCTAAATGTGTTGCGCGAGGCGTCTTAAACTTATCGAAAAGACATCGCAAGACATGAATTGTTACGTGGGGGGATCCCACCTGGGAATTTTCAATACGGTAGTTCACCAACCCCCCTGAAGAATCCCAGATGTACCGGATCGCGAAATTCGCATACGGATTCGAATTCCCATCTAGGACCCGTGTGGTTCTTGCAGCTCCTGCACGGGCCCCTTCAGGATCTTATGCAAAATCCTTCCCAGATTGGAGCTCAAGACACCTGAGAGACCTTGCACGAAACTCTGAAGGGTCCCAACCCGTACAGCACCGGACATTTCTACGTTACCTCCACGTGGAATCTTCGTTCATCCACGTTCTACACTGTAAAAAAAATTTGTTAAATTCCAAACAAAAATGCTTGGAAATTCCCAAACTTGGTTTGGAAAAATAATTTCCGAACCTTTTTTGTAAATTGCCGAACAAAAGTTTATGAATTCTCAAAAATCTTCGTGAAATCACAAAATTTTTTGAATGTTTACAAACTTTTGTTTGGTAATTTACAAAAAAAGTTTGTGCAAAAAACTGCCAAACTTCTTTGGCAGTTTAGGAAGTATATTTATTACAGTGTATCCACGTGGAGTCCACGGAGATGCGACGTAGAAATCGGTAGATGTGCTGTTAGGGAAGCAGGAACTGAAAGGACAACGATGGTCCTACGTGAAAATCCAACTGGTCCCGGGTGGGAATCCAAGTTCGAATATGAATTTTGCGATCCCATTCATCCGGGAATATTCAACAAAGAATCCCGTTGAACCTTGCATGACCCGTATGGAAATATTTCGCTGAAAAATGTCTGCAAAACTATGAAAAATCTCTGAAAAAAAATGAAAAAACTCTGAGAATCTCTGAAATGTTGATGAGAAATCTAATATTTTTGGGACATTCTTTACAGACTTTTTCCAGACTTTTTTCAGAGTTTCTCAGAGTTTTTTCATACTTTTTCAGAGAAATAGTAACGAAATTGCACTCTGAAAAAACTCTGACAAAACTCTAATAAATTGTTGACATTTTTCTGATTATTGAAAAATCCTGAAATTCGATAAATACATTCATATGCCGTATTCAAATATCATGTGTGAAAAAGTGTTTGAAAATTTTTTAATTTTTTTCTAAAAGTCAGAAAAATGTTAGCAATCCATCAGAGTTTTGTCAGAGTTTTTTCAGAGTGCAATTTCGTTACTATTTCTCTGAAAAAGAATGAAAAAACTCTGAGAAACTCTGAAAAGTCTGAAAAAAGTCTGTAAAGAATGTCCCAAAAATATTAGATTTCTCATCAAAATTTCAGAGATTCTCAGAGTTTGTCAGAGTTTCTCAGAATTTTTTCATTTTTTTTCAGAGATTTTTCATAGTTTTACAGACATTTTTCAGCGAAATATTTCCATACGGGGACTACTGCCCATACACACCTATAACTGAACGAATTCACCTAATTTCCACATTTTTAACGTAAAATGTCCAACTGAATTAATCTATATCCATAAGTGTTGGATCATGAATTCTCATAAAATTCCTTACAACTTCCATTTAGTTCATTTTGTAAGGTCATATCGATTCTTTGTTCCAGTTTTTCTCATCGAAACCCATTGAATACCATTCAAATTTAATCCGAATGCTCGCTTACACTCACCCTGGTGAAAAATGTGGATAGATCCGGACAAAAATTTGAAGATAGATACAAAAATAGGATTGGACCGAATAGAAATGCAATCCAATTTTATTCGTCTCGATTCTATTTTTGTATCAATTTTTATGTTTTTATCCGAATCCATCCGTGTTTGTATTAGGGCATATCAATTTTTCATATGTTATTCCATAAATTCCTTAGGAATCCCAACCCAGATAACATTCCTTGCGGAAATATAATTTGCGAATATATATTGTTTGCCAAGAGATATTAAACACGAGCAGTTTACTGCGAATACATTAGACTTCATTTTCGTGAGCATTGAGTCGCAATTTGTCGCAATACAACCTTCATCCAGTTTACCATACAAATCTATATCTTTATCCTTTACTTCTTCAATTTCCATCAGATCCTATTAAACTCCATCCGCAGTTCTGTGTTATTTAAAACCTTAAACTCCAGTTTATAACATGTTTGATTCCGCATTCAATAACATGTGTTATAAAATATTTGAAAATAATCTTCTCGTATTTCATAAAATATGTTGAAAATTCGTTCAGATACCTTTTACAGTCTATAACCGAGAATGTATTTCAACATTGGCAATCCTCAATAACAAAAGGTATTTTGGAAGTACAGACGTTCGTGTTAAACTACCATTAAAATGAAATTGCTCGAAGTTTTAAATATTCCAGATAAACAACGTATTGATCTCATGAAGTTTATTCCAAGATCGAATCAATCATTTGCGATACAAAAATTCGTTCAAACATGGACTTAATGTTTCTTCTTGCATTGATTCAAACACAAAACACATGAAAAATAATTGACAAAATACTTGCTACATCAAGTTGCTCTCAACCCTGAAATAAGTGCATGTATGCTGTCATGCAAACAAGAATCTATCCTTCTTTGAATAACTACATTGTGAGTTTATGCACGCATAGCATTACGTAGACTATTCATAAATTCAATAATCTGTACTTATAAGAAAGAATCTGAACACTGAGTCTTGTCATCGTTGATACTTAATTTCTCTCAATTCATGGATAATCGAATCTCAGGGCAATTTTTAAAATAGCAATACAATTTTTCTTATCTGCATGGCAGTATGATTCGTTCTATCTTCAGATCCTATATTAACATTCATTTTCAATAAGATATTCAGTCTTCTTTTCTTTCGTTTTTAACACCTTCAAAAGTATTCACAAGGAAGTAATTATTCAAAGGAACAATTTTTAAACTGAGTTGTATAACAACTGGAATACTTCCGAAATCTATACAAATATTAAATTTCATCGAACCTATTTCAGGGTAAAATGTATGAATTCAAATTTGTTCACTTTGAAAGAAAAGAACAAGTATTATAATTCAAACTACCAATTGAATCTTTATGTTCTACAATAGAAATCAAATAAATGAATTTTATTAATGAATATTAAATATAATTTAGATACCAAATTAAATAAAACTTATAACATAAAGTATTATTATATATGTGTTAGTCTTGGAAAAGGTTCTTTCGCCAGATACAAATCGTATTTTGCCCTTTTTGCCAACAATTAAATATACATCATTTCAGCCATATGTGACATTTTCTTTGGAATATGCACAAACTCTTCAAAGTAGCTGGCAAGTTCGTCAATGGTAACGTCACAAGAAGGTGGCGATATTCTTGCTTGTACGGAGCAAGTATTTGAACTGGAAGGCTGACCCGGTGAAACAGAAACATCAGTTGAAACGGTGGAGTTGAAATTGCCTCCTCCGGGTCCAGGACCTCTCTTCAAACTTGGCATTGTATTGCTACGAGCTCTTTGAAAACTATTTGATTGAAAATTCTCTTGGATGCTGGTATCGTCCTTAACTCTTCTAGGATCTTGATCAATGTTAAGAGCTTTAAAGTCTTTAGTTACTGAGCCATGACCAAACGTTTTTGAATTCCTATTGGAAATACTGAGTTTACATGCCTCTTTGATTAAGGTACTCGCTAAATTATCACCAAGGGAATTAGAATTGGAGGCATTGAGTTTCAATACTGCCTCTTTTATGATAGAATTTTTCTTCGATCCTTCAAGTACTCTCTCGGTTTTGGATGGTTTGAAATTCGTTGTACCCTTGATCCCTCTCAGGCTTATTATGGATGGTGTCGGTCTATTAGGCATTGACCTACGCCGAAATAAATAACTGCAATCCGCTCCAACACGTTTGCTGGTAGTTCTGAATGGATTTGACGTGTTGGAATTATCCACAGGAGGAATACTGGAATGGATAAAATTGGATTTTTCAATAAAATGAGATTATAATTGCTATCTTTCGAATTATCAAAGACAGAAAACATGATTAACCTTTGACGCGATTCGCGTCAAAAGTCTTTTTTCGAATACAAAATTAGAAAGTATAATATGTAGAGCGTCTCCCAATGAGTCATCGGATTGCAACAATGACGTGAAACTGTGATCGCAGTAATAAATTTTGTGCTTAAAATTTGAATAAAAATTTTGTAGAATGAATAATTAAATAAACATAATAAACGAGTTACACATCGAGAGAAATGCAGTAAATTTCAATGCAGAAAAGATTCAAAATTGTATATGAATTCGTTCAATCGGTGGTCTGAGCAAAAAAAAAATAAATACAGGAAATTTAACATGCCGAACACCGAATGGTGTTCAATTTGATTAACATTTATTACGACCTCGACCGAGAACAAAGGAATTCACATTGAAAAAATTATTCACGCTCATTCATTGATAAATTATAAATGTTCTCGGGTGAATACCTTCGATAGGATCGATTAACTTGAATTTTCTTCCAATTATTTCGTACAAAATATAGAGAAGAGTGAACGTATTATCAGATGAATAAGCTCTTCTTTTACCAACGTACATGAACACATAATCGCTTTGAGCAGGCGCTCTAGAAATAATCGTGGGACAGAATCGAGAGCCTTCCAACTATGGGTATACTTACTGCGGACAACTCGTTGAAAGACGATCAATCTCAAGTTTTTCCAAACTAGCCGGTAACACTTCGTCAACCATTATTATTAAATAACTGGCGATCACAATGATTCAGAATAAGCGGTCACATCGCATGTAGTTGGTGACAATTTTGTGTTATTGTTCTGCTTGTTGACAAACACACGAACGACGGACGTTTTAACACACGCACAGCGAAAAGGAAAATTCCAGAATAGAGAACGTTAAATAGGTTAGAATGACGAAGGAAAAAGTAAGAACAAAGACGTTGATAAACTTGGAACGAAACTGTTGACGGAGGACAGCAGCGTTCTCGAAAAAATATGCTTTCCAGTCTGCATATATTTTTTTTTCCAAACTGTGCTAATTAATCCGATGGGTCACTGTGATTCTTCTCATAAAATCCTTGTTTTCAATCGAAGAAGTAGAACATATGCATTATTATTAGAAACAATTTCACAATAAAACGATTATCTTCGATGAAACGTAAATAAACAGACTTTTGCGCGCAACTGCCATTTTCCCCTAGCAATCTTCTGTACGCACACATAATGATTACACATATACATATACCGGAAACGATAGATGTAGATGGCGCTACGATATCAGCCTTGTGGCGCGTCGCCAAACTCTATTTAAAATATCTTACAACTGAAAACTATAAGCGCTTACGCTCAAGATTCGATACAGCTCAAACACCTGTATTAATAACACAAAAAATTCCGAGGATTTAAATAAACTTTGTCAGTGGTATGATTGTTATTCGCAAATCGTTTCGATGTGACTTGCATGAATCGAATGAGTCACTTGGTGATTGATTTCATGATATTGGATCTGCATTCTGACAATTACATATGACATGCTGGATCTGCAAAATGATATGATCGAGGGATGTTCATGTATTGCGTCATGCTATTTCTGGCACATTTTGGGTTTCTTCTCTCATTGCACGCTTCATTACCCTACCTCCTATCTTCTTCGTGCCACGTCAACCCCGGTGAAAGGGAATAATAAGTTTCAGGAACGTAATCATGAAGTGTTTAGAACGTGGATTTAAACGTACACTAAGCGTGAAATGAAACTTCAGGAGTATTAAAAGAAAAACAATTTTGATTGATTAGTTCTATGCAATCATACAATAATTTTTCTCGATGAAGGGGTTACACCTATTCGAACGGTCTGTAAAAAAGCCTTATTTGAGGAATTTTTTTCGTCGTGATAAAATAAATCAATAGATATAAAATTATTTTGTATACTTTAATAAATGTATAATAAACCTGAAAAATTTTATTTCCATTGATTTATTTTATCACAGCGAAAAAAATTTCTCAAAGAAGGCTTTTTTTCAGACCGTTCAAATAGCTGTAACTCCTGAAACTGATATGGCGCCCCATGTAACGCAGCCCTGTTGAAAAAGTCACATAAATTCTCATACATAAATCTCATAAATCTTATTAGTTTCTATGAATTTTAACAAGTTTTTATCAGTCTATATGCGGTTTCTGTCCTACAACTTATGGGATTTATATGATTTCATATAAGAACGCGAAAATTATCTGACAACTTTATGAGATTTAATTAGAACCATTTGTAAAATCTCATAAAACCGTATAAAATCAAGTGTGTGTACTAGATTTCATGCGGTTTCTGCCATAGAAATAACTAGAATTCATTAGAATTTATGAGATCTTTTCAACAGGGAGAAACATTCTGAGAACATTTTCACAAAATTCTTAAGAAGATACCAGCGACCCCTGACGATGCAACCCGAGCCAAATCTTTTTTGACAAACTATTCCAAGATAAAGCAACAATTTTGGTTGTGTTCTTTTCTAACCAATGGTTCTGGTTGCATCTTCAGGGGTCACTGGTATCACCTTAAGGGGAAACTAGCGTATCATCCGAGTAAAGATTTTGTCTAAAATTTTCCGGGAATAATCCTTGATACTTTATCAATTGCTGTGCAGAGTCCAAATTTGAAAAAAAATTTTTCCTTAGTCATTAAAACATAATTTTTCATACGAAATTTGGAATTTGGGCCCTGTACAGCAATTGATGAAGTATCAAAGATTATTCCCAGAAAATTTCAGAAATCTCGCAGGCAAAATCTTCCCTCGGTTCCCTGCCAAAAATTTCCCATAATGAACGATAAGATTCTTCCTATCGGTTTCAATGTAGTTTCTGAACCTGTAATTCCCGATGCGTCATCGTAAATTCACGATAGAACTTTATCGGTTTTTATCGTTTTCTGTAGGATTTGAGAAAAATCCCTGGTGAAAGTCGAATGTCAGATTTGACATATGATGACATTCCTCCAAAAAACGATCAGATTTTGTCAGAATCTGACATTCTGACAATATTGTGCCATATGTCATAATATGACTGGTTTTTGGAACGAATGTCAGATTCTGATATCCAATTTCCACCACGGATGTATCTGGTTTCATCGTGAAATTCCTATAGAAGAAATACCAGTTATTCAAAAAAGCACGATTATATTTTTCCAAATAACTAACACTTTCTCTGTAGGATTTCCACGATAAAAACAGATACATTCCTCGCAAATCCTATAGAAAACGATAAGAATCGATAGAGTTCTATCGTGAATCCACGATAACGCGTCAGGAATTCCAGTTTCAGAAACCACATTGAAACCGATACACCCAGAAAAATGGTATACCTGGATTTATTTGATTCAACGAAAATTTGTTTGAATCAACTAAAATTTATTTGACTCAACTACAATGTCTATTTATATATGAACCTACTAGAGTTTTAGTTGGATCAAATAAACAATTCATTTCATCTGAATAAATTTTTATTTATTTCAAATAAAATTTACTTGAATCAAATAAAATTTTATTGGATACAATTAAATCTCTAGTAGGTTCATATTCAAGTAAATCATTTCTCTGGGTGTAGGAAAAATCTTAACGTTTTCTATGGGAAATTTTGAGCAGGGTTGGGACGCTGGTGGCTCCTTAAGGATTTTGTGAGAATATTCTCGCTCGTACGAAGACTGAAAGGTTTGGATGAAATTCAATAAAATACGCATTTGTACTTTTAAAAACTTGTCTAGCAATACTTTTAATTACAAAAAACAATAAATAGTATTTATCCAATTGGTACATTTAAAAAATATATATAACAGGTAATAGCACTGTAACTTATCTGCACTGATTGTCTTCAGTCTATGTTTACCTATTATTAGTTTTGAAACAATGATGAAAACATATGCGGCATGAGCTAATGAAATAATACTTTTTTACAACAACCAATACTAGACTCGTCATTCATCGTCATTGTTATACTTCGTTATTTTGTCGTATTTATTGAATCTTGTAAAAACTTTAAGCCTGACATTTGTTCACCTTAGAGTATAGTAAAAAAACAATTTTCCTTTCTGTTTTTGTCATTTATACAAAGTCCCTACACATTTTTACAAATTTATCGAGGGTTGAAATCCAAATTGGTACAATCTTAAGTCAATTCCAATTTGTTTGTATTCAAATAATATTGAAAATTTCCCCTGCAAAATAATTGAGCAGGAATCATTCGTAAAATACCATCATATACACATAAATTCAGGCGTGAAAAATTATGTGATATCTGTTTTCAAAGTTTAACAGCAATCGATGTGGATAATTTTCATGCCTTCCCATGGAATTGATTTTTTACTGATTTTTAGTCAAAGAATTATCGAAATCTAATTCAAAATAATCATAATTTTCAATTAGATTTCCGTTAAATTTCACACTCTTATACATTTTGTATCAACAAATAATCTTGAAATATATCCACTCAACGCATCGCATTATCATATGATCAAAAATATCATTGATAACAATAAATTTTTTAAGAATGCTTCGCATACATGTTTTATTAGATCAATAAATTAAAGAAGAAATATTTTCTATGAAATAAAAAAAAACGCCAAATGTTATTTGGAGAATATAGGTAGTATAATCCAATTGGCTGGTCAAGACAGATATCTTTTACGCTAACTGGAAAACCCGGGATTAGTGTGCTCTATAACGCACCGTCGACAATACCGTTTGACAGCCCTGTAACCAACCCAGGTTACCCTCGAACATTCCCCAATGTTGAGTTGTCTCAGTCCTCGCACGTAATAAGCTAAAGCTTCCAATCCCGCATCTGTAACCCCTTCGCAACCGCATAAGGATAATTTTTTTAAATTTGGGCATCCGGTAGAAAGAGCTTCGAGCGTCGCATCCCCGATATCACATTTTCCCAAATCAAGTGCCCTAAGTCTTGGACATCCACGTGCCAAAGCAACTGTGGCGCTATCGCTCAAAGCTTCGCATCCTCTGGCATTTAAATACCTCAATTTATAACAATGCCTAGCTACAACTAAAAATCCAGCATCCGATACACGATCACATTTACCTACCGAAATATAGCGCAAAGAAGGGCCCAGCCTTGCCGCCAATTCTCGAACGCCATAATCCGTTATTCTTGTACAATCGGAAACTGATATTTGACGTAGACAACTGCAATACGAAGCCACAGCGACGAGGCTCGTGTCGGTGATACGTGCACATCTTCTAAGATATAAACAAGTTAAATGCGGCATACGGGACAGCGTTAACAATAAACCAGAATCTTCGACGTTGTGACAATCGCTCATGTCGAGAGATTGCAATTGCAACGCTACGATGCGCGAACAAGCTCTCGTGATGCTAATGCATCCTGTAAGATCGAGTTCTTTCAAATGAACACAATTATCTAGCACCGTAGTCACATTCGTGTCTGTGACGTATCGTGAATGCCTTAAAACTAAAGAAGTCAAGCTCAAAAATGGTACTTGAGCGAATATTCCTTGGAGACCCGTGGCTCCTTCCAGAATTAAATGCTTAATGGAAGTGTGACAACCGCGTCTCGTTAAGATATTCAATGCAGCTGTGGCGTTTTGAGGATAATGTATCTCAACCGTTTTCCACAGGGATGGATACCACGCGATCTCCCATAATCGTCTACACGTCTGCGCTAACGAACAACGATCTTTTATTCCTAGCTTACTAAATATTTTCAATAATATGTTATCTTCTAAGGTACATAAGCTCGGAATGTATGGCCGTTTTTGAAGTTGTCTGATCGGAGCGGTGATGGACGGGGACACGGTTGAACGAGCGACATTATTGTCGAGGGTATGGTATCCCAAATCGATGGTGTCCGACGGGGAACTGTACAGCGACAGTTTTTGCGTTGAATATTCCAATACTTGATCGGAGCTGCTACTGTCATCTCCGAGTGTCGAGTGCAAAAGGGGACATGATCCGTCCATTCCATTCTTTTTTCTAGAACAAAAATTTATTTTACAGAAACGTTATACACACTTATTCTAATGGTTAATACACGTGAAAGAAACATGAAATTGAAGATTATTGAAATTTAAATGTATCCGCTTGGGTCAATTTTAAGTGTTCATGGGATTTCATCTGGCGATAACAGCTTTTCTTATAAAATCCCAGGAAAATACCGCTCGAGATTGTAAGAATTTTGGTTATTTTTCTTAGTAAACTAGGTTTGAGAAATGAATTTTTACATAAAAAAGGAAAATTACAAATATTGTAGAAAAAGTAATAGGTAGGGTTGAAATTTTGAACGCTGACCGTTAAATTTTTTAAAGTGTATAGTAAAATTCAGTTATTAATTCGTAATCTCCCATATTTTTCCGTAAAAATCCATTTTATGAAACTTCCCGTTTCTGGTTTAGCAAGCAAGATAAGAAAAAGTAGTATATTTTTTCCTCCGTGTAAGGACGGACGATATCGATATTATCTATACTTTTGTATAAGATATCTACGAGGTTTCTATTAAGAATATATAAAATTGTATAGAAACATATCGATAATATCCGTAAAGTTTATGCGGTTTAATATGATTTTATTTCAATTGATCAAAATTTTATAACAAATATCCAACGTATTTCCAGAAGATATTGATTGGATATCACAAAAGATGAGTGAAAAATAATTTTATATAATTTTTTATGGAATTTGTACTCAACTTTATATATTTTATATAGATTTTGTACAAAAATTGTGTAAAAATTATATAAAATCTCGATTTCTTGACTCATCTTACCTGTAATTCCAGTTGTTGCACATGTTGCAACGACTTCAGTAACCATCGTCAAACGGGGTGACTTGAAACTACCGAGAGCACCAATAATCATTTCAACATTGATGGTGTAATTTATCAGCGAATGATTGAAATATTCCACAACAATCTATCCAATAGACATGATTTTGTTTATTTGAGAGGATAGATGGAATTCGGAAATACCCGAGTGGAAACAATTTCAAAATTATATACAACTTATATATAATTATATATAAAATGTATCGAATCATATATAAATTATATATAACTAACAAAAATGTTTCACTCGAGTACAAAGTTTAACGATATCTGAAAAATTTTTCAATTACATATCATTTATATGTAATTCAATATAGTTTATATATAATTTATATGTAATTCAATTTAAAGTGTATATAATTTTGACAATCTTTACGCTCGGGATTAGTAAATTTTTGTTCGATTTCGGGTTGATATTTTTCATAGGAATTCATTTCTTAGTGACAAGAAGTTGAACCTAACTTTGAAATTCTGGTTTGTCTATAAACGAGATTGAACTTGCTATGTAAATTCAAATAAGTAAGGAGTACTGATAATCGATAGAATTCCATTGAGAAACAGTACTAAATCTTCTACGGATTCAGTAGGATACTCACCATTGATTATCAGTTGAATTCCACTGATTCACTGTACTTTTTCCTGATTCGAATTGAAATCTCGCACGTTCGATCGGTTTTGCGGTCCATATCTGATAACTATATTTGGAAAAATGAATTTTATATCCCTCTTAGCCTACTCATAACCGAGTTGGATTTTTCCTCTAATTATGCTATCAGAACTTCATCATCGTAAAACAACAAATTATAAACAATAGCGTTGAACTCATTGTATGACTGCGGTACATATAACAGCAATTCTGCTGGGAACGACCTTCCGTTATGAGTACAGTAGCTTTGTTGTTTATTGTAGTCCTTGATCAGGTAACCCAAAGGAAACCCGAGTTCTAATTTTAGATTGATTCCAAGTTAATGAAATCTTGGTGTAAAATCCTGATCTATTCGGATAAAACCGCATTGATACCTCCCATACGGCACAAGAATTCCATTCAAAGAGCTCCCGTTATGCTATCCAATATGAATATTCTGAATTAAAAATGAATTCTCAATGGACAACTTAATGTTAAAAAGAATTCATATCGAAATTACATAATGAATTCTCCGAAAATTTAATACGTTTTCATTTTGAATTCATTATTGATCGCATAACGGGGGCTATTCAAGAGATTTTTGGGAAGTCTTTATAAATTAACATTGATCATTCGTGCTGACTGGACTGCGTTTTACCTTTCTCAATGGAACAAGGGACGTGGACGAGAGACTCATACAGCAAAAGAGTCCCTTCGAAGAGCTCCCATTATCATAGTAAACGTGAATTCATCACGAATACGTTGAATTCAATTCCAATTATTATTGACGAATGATTTAGTGCTCAGGGAGAATTCATGTTGCGAGTTCATCAAGAATTCTTCGGGCATTCAACATGTATCCATTGTGAATACATTGAATTCATTTTCACTGTCATAACGAGGACTGTTCGAGAATTTTTCAATAACTCAAGCGGATTATTTTTGCTGTTTAGGAAAGTTTTAGGTGCCAACTTAACTCCCCTCAAAACTTAATATGAATTTTGTGAAATTGCATAACATCTCATAGTTACTGTGTCAAATTTGCACATACTGTATCCCATCAAAATTGATGAAATGAAATAGAAACTCAATTTATAAATTTTACGGCAGGAACATTTATGGAAGGTTTATAGAACGTAGGAGGGGTTTTCTAAACGTTTGGGAAACGTCCCAGAGACACATTGTGCTGTTAGGGGTTGAACAAAGATTCGTTGAACGTATGAATGTCCACATCATTGATTTACGTTTATCAAACTGTTTTCTCATTTTTCAGGAAGAATTCTTTGTCACGCCCCAAAAATGTACCCTGATTTTTAATGAACGAAAGAATAGATCCCATACAGCATTTTGCACGCAAGATTATGGAAAAATATTCTTTAGAAGTCTTTTCACAATCTTATCTACAAAATGCTGTCTCGGATGTTGGTACAGCACATCCTCTTAAGGGGATACTAGTGCCGGGACTTTAGCCAAACCTTTCGTGTAAGATTTCTCCAGAATACTTGAATGATTTCGAAATATCGCTCTATACAGCATTTCTTGAATGTCTATAGAAATGCTGTATAGAGCGATATTTGGAAAATATTCAAGTATATTGAAGAAATCTTACACAAAAAATTTGGCTCATGTCCCGGCGCAAGTATCTCCTTAAATATCGAACGAAGAAAAATAGTAGCATAAGTAAGAGATGAACCTTTTTGAAACAACAGTCACCCGAATCCTAACCCAACCTTCCTGCTCACCAAATCACATTTCAAAACATTGGCCTCCGTGTGACCTCGTCAGGGAAGAATCTTAATTGTGCTACTTCGTGCGAAACATTGTCCACAGCACACGAGAATTTGGCATATTCTATGAATGTAGATAAAATACTTTCATCCGGTCTGAATATTCTATAAATTAATATTCTAAATATCTTTGTGTGGCATGAATGCAGATGAAAAATGAATATAATTCAAGTAAATCTAATTCAATCGATTCAAATCTTTTCCGGAAGATTTGTTGACAATCCAAATGAACTATTCCATCTCGTTAACATCATTTCAAAAAGGTAGATATGGCGTGATATTTCGGAAGTACCGGTAAAATTACGATGATTCGATCTATGAGAAATATTTAAAGCTTGGTAGAATTATTCATTCGACTAACCTTTTCTTCAAAGTATAGATCCTAACGATCCTCGATCATTTCCGTACCAAGAAATCTTGTTTCAGGTAAAAATTGACTAACATAAAATGAATGGACAGTAAATTTACTCACATTGATTACGCTGATGAAAGAATCAACAGCAATATGCATCACCAAGAATTACTGACGTTTTTGTCAGCTCCTCCATTTTGATTTCACGTTGCAGCATTTCAAACAGCTGGATCATCCACTGTATCTCTTAAATGGAGAATACTCCTTATAATTGTACGTCTAAATCTCGATCACTGAATGGTCACGTTAATTCATTGAAAATATATCAATCATTCGATAAAAGGGTAATTATGAGTTATCAAAGCAAATGTCAAACCGAAGAACGCATACCTTCCCCGTATTTACATTTGCTTTTACACAAGACACAAGAGCATGTAGCAACTGAAACCTTTCCTTTTACTTCAGTTCAATATCATCCTACTCCTAATGCCCAAAGATTCCACCACTATGGGCCTTATACTCCCACTTAATTCCACCACCATCTACCGTTGTACATTCTCTGTAGGTCTCTCCATATAAAATACCCAGAGGAAACAGTGGTGGGTAGTGGTAGTAGTTATGGCATTGAACTATACCATCACAATCATTGAACTGTACATATCTGAGGTGATTGAAAGGGTCTATTACATGCGACATATTCTAAATTTTCTTCTCTCGTATGCATCGTATTCGTCTTTACATAAGATTTCTAACGGATAACTTATGCGAAGAATGTATTCAAAGTATAGGAAAATCAGTGGAAAGAAAGATGCATCTTCATTTCCAAATAAAAACCTTTATTTTATCAATGTAATATCGAGGTAGGGTATTATAAATATTTCATCATCCGAATTTCTGGAACATATTCTTGACCGATAGACGAGATAATTCTCGTTGATGGAATTCGATACGACATTTAGACACTCTCCGAGATCTGAGCAATTGACAAGTTTTTTTTTCAAGATTGTATTATCTTGAAATCGTGGCAATGCCCTATAAACGTGCATGGTTGAAAACATCTCACTAAAAATATCTTCAAGGCATTCTCCGAAGATATCTGAAGGACTCCAATGAACAAACATTTGGGATATCAAGATATCTTCACGACAAGTGTAAGATATCTGAAAGTTTCGCGCTAGACATTCCACATTTGTCGTAAAAATATCTTAACGCATGGAATGTTTTTGGAACATCTTCAAGATATCATTTCTACGCGTTAAAGATATCTTTGAAACATTCACATATCTTGAAGTGATCTAAACCCCAGTGAAAATGGGAACGTAAGAAGGGTATAAAGCGACGTGGAAGAGGAAACGAAACAGTATCCAAGCGTGGAAAAAGCGGAAATTGGAACATTTTACGCTTCATTTGTTTCAATCTCCGCTTCCAGCGAGCGGAAATTTTCACCAGGGAACTGTTGCAATAAAACATCCTTTAGTCTTCGAAAATATATCTTTACAAAATATTCGGAAGGTCCCTGCTAAAAATTACCTATGGAAAACAATAAGGATTCGACAGTATTAAAGTCCGTTTTTTATCGTTTTGTGTGGAATGTATCGGGACATCAGAGTGATCCCATAAAGAAATTTCCCTGGTGAAAATATGTGTTACACTGTAGTTACAGTGCAATGCGAGGTTCATCCGAATGTACCCGGAGTGCTGTTTCGCGCCGTGGAATGCATCGCAAATGTATTTTGTTACACTTCATTTTTACCAGGGTTGTACCAATGAGGTTCTATAGCGGTAAAACGATACAACCCGAATGGGTCTTTATCGGATTTCTATGGGTTTTATCGTTTCTCATCGGTTATGCACGATATTCTGACCTTACTCAGTCTCATAAGGTTTAATCGGGAGTTCACCATACATTTGATACCATTTTTTTCATTTACGAATTCTATCGTGTTGTATTTGGAACGCACGAAAGAGCAAGGCATATTATAAGGGTCAGTTCTTACCTGAAAGTTAGTTCTAAAACGTCAAAACGGTTAGTTCTTGAAAAATTACCCAATTTTTAGTGAAATTTTCTCCTCTTTCGTTTTCTTATTTTAAATCAAGTACCCTGTTGCAGAACGAGCCTTTCGCCTCATATTAAGGGGTATAGTGAGTTCAGTAATGATAGTCATCCTGAAAAAATAAGACTTCATGCCAAAACTAAAATTAAGGAAGTATCAAATAATTCAAGAAGTACTTGTCATGCAAATGTTGTCCTTTTTTTTAAAAACGAGTTTTTAAATTTTCTTAGAACATGCCCTTCCGTGAAATCCCCATATATTATTTTAATCTTTTCACTACGAGATAAAATTCGAAAAGAGTACCGGTTTCTATCGTACTTCCACGATATACATCATATTAATAAATCTGAACGTGGTGTGATTGTTTTGTATAGGGAACGCGCGAAAGAGTACCTATGGTTATCACTGTAAAAAGAAAGTCTTAATCTGTTTGCATCTTAATTCCAGACAATGCTTTTGCTTCCTCGTTAGAGGTAAGCTTGGTGATCGTTTCCGGGGGCCGAAAATTTTTTTGTCTTCAAACTCAAAATCTCCTAGGCCAAAATGTTGCTCCAAACTCGAGGGAAATTTTTGGTTTTGTGTCTGTCTGTCTGTCTGTGTGTATGTGTGTGTGTGGGTATGTATGTATGTATGTATGTATGTATGTGAACAGAATTGCGACCGCGCATATCTTCGGTTCCTATTATCCGATCGTGATGAAATTTTCACCACGTTTAGATGTAGTGTCGATAGTGGTCCCATATGAGTTTCAACCGTATTCTTACAGAAGGACGGTAGGGGTAAAAAAAAATGTGGAAAAAAAATTGTGAATTTGCGACCGTCCATATCTCCACTCCCCATTATCCGATTGCAATGAATTTTTAGCCGCCACAACTAAATTTTTTTAGTTGCCACAACTAAAAATTTTTAGTTGCCACAACTAAATTTTTTTAGTTGCCACAACTAAATTTTTTTAGTTGCCACAACTAAATTTTTTTAGTTGCCACAACTAAAAATTTTTAGTTGCCACAACTAAATTTTTTTAGTTGCCACAACTAAATTTTTTTAGTTGCCACAACTAAATTTTTTTAGTTGCCACAACTAAAAATTTTTAGTTGCCACAACTAAATTTTTTTAGTTGCCACAACTAAATTTTTTTAGTTGCCACAACTAAATTTTTTTAGTTGCCACAACTAAAAATTTTTAGTTGCCACAACTAAATTTTTTTATGAAAACTGAATTTTTTTATGAAAATTTGAGATATGTGTCATTAAAATACGTCCTTCTAACTATGAAATTTAGTGCGGGCACCTAAAAATGTTTAGTTACCGCAACTAAATTTTTTTTAGTTGCCACAACTAAATTTTTTTAGTTGCCACAACTAAATTTTTTTTATGGAAACTAAATTTATCCATGGAAATTTGAGATATGTGTTGATAAAATACGTCCTTCTAACTATGAAATTCAGTGCGGGCAACTAAAAACGTTTAGTTGTGGCAACTAAATTTCATAGTTAGAAGGACGTATCTCATCAACATATACAGGACGTCCCATTTGAAACAGGACAGCTGAATAACTCTTCAGGGAATGGGGGGGGGGAGAAAATTGTTCAGATAAAAGTTGTAGGGTTCGAAGGGGGCCATAAGATGGTGACCTTGAATTTGACCTTGAGGTCAATTTTGAGCATAATTGATGGTCAAAGTATGTTTTTTCAAATGGAAAACCCTACGTCCGACCTCAGAGATGGAAAGAGCGAAAAATTTTACGTCCGAATATGTTAACATATCAGGTCATTTGGAGGTCATTTGAAGGTCAAAAAACCATTTTCTATGGATTTTCACGGAAAAGCCTCAAACGAGTTGTTTCTCTGACCAAAGTTATTGAAGTTAAAGTGAAACCCCACGTTTCGACCTTGAATTGAAAGTAAACAGAACTAACCTTCAGAGTTTATTCTTCATATCAGTACGAAAATGATCATTAAGAAGTTTTCATCGTTTACGGTGTAAGTGCGGGTTCAAAATGGTTTATTCACCTAACGAATGTGTTGATATTTTAATGATCTTGGGTGAGTGTCGCGGAGTGTATCAAAGAGCGTCACGATTGTACAGAGAGCGGTTTGGAAATCGGCATCATCCTTCTCCAGAAGTAATTCGCCAAGTTGAAAGAAATTGTCGACAAGGAAAGATTGGTCAACGCCGAAACAATCAAGGTTTCAACTTTAATGACCCTCGATGCGTTGCTGTTTTAGCAATAATACACATGAATCCTCATGTTAGTTTACGTGATATTGAACGCGATTTGGGTATTCCACGCAGTCCGGCACACAGAATTCTACAAGCTGCTCAATATCATCCGTACCACATCACACTGACCCAAGAATTATCTCAACAAGATATGCAGAATCGGGTTAACTTTCGCCATTGGGCTTTACAGAGGTTGAACGAAGCGCCCGATTTCTTTCGATATGTTCTTTTCAGTGATGAATCAACGTTTCAAAGTACTGGCTTGTTAAATCGTCACAATAGCCACTATTGGTCAGCGCAAAACCCGCACTGGACTCAACAAGTTGATCATCAGCATCGGTGGAGTATAAATGTTTGGTGTGGAATTCTAGACAATCAAGTTATTGGGCCGTGTTTTTTTGATGGAACTGTTAACGGTCCTAATTATCTACAGTTTTCACAGAATGAATTACCAGTTCTCATGGAAGATGTGACATTAGCGACTAGGCAGAGGATGTGGTATCAGCAAGACGGTGCACCACTACACTTTGCTCGATGTGTGAGGGATTATCTAAATATCCTTTTCCCCAATCGTTGGATTGGTCGAGGTGGATTTGTACTGTGGCCGGCAAGATCTCCTGATCTGACCCCTCTAGATTCTTATTTGTGGGGTTACGTAAAAAATTCCGTTTATACCAACCGACCAACAACACCTGTGGATCTACAACAACGCATCAGATACGCAATTGCGAATATTCGTGCAGAAGTTTTTCAGTCTGTTCTTGGAAACTTTCGTCGCCGGCTGGAGTTATGTATTGAAGTAAATGGCGGTCAATTCGAACATCTCCTGCAATAAGTGTGTCTTACCCGTCAACGGATTTGTGCCATCTGTAATTATAAAACGACGAACTGGAAAAATAAATAATTTTTTAATTATTGTTCCAAATTTGGCATTCATTATCGTTCTCAAGGTCGAATTCTAGGTCGAAACGTGGGGTTTCACTTTAACTCCAATAACTTTGGTCAGAGAAACAACTCGTTTGAGGCTTTTCCGTGAAAATCCATAGAAAATGGTTTTTTGACCTTCAAATGACCTCTAAATGACCTGATATGTCAACATATTTGGACGTAAAATTTTCCGCTCTTTCCATTTCTGAGGTCGAGAGTAGGGTTTTCCATTTGAAAAAACCTACTTTGACCATCAATTATGCTCAAAATTGACCTCAAGGTCAAATTCAAGGTCACCATTTTATGGCCCCCTTCGAACCCTACAACTTTTATCTGAACAATTTTTTCCCTCGTCATTCCCTGAAGAGTTATTCAGCTGTCCTGTTTCAAATGGGACGCCCTGTATCTCAAATTTTCATCCCTTTCGCACTTTACGAATTTCGAACGAAACAGTAATTATTCGAGTGGTATTTTGTCATTCATTTTTTGATAGTGGCAAATATAGAAAAATGGTCCGTTGAAATGAATGGATTTAGTAATTCTAACTATAAAATCTAGTTGCACAACTAAATTTTTTTAGTTGCCACAACTAAATTTTTTTAGTTGCCACAACTAAAAATTTTTAGTTGCCACAAATAAATTTTTTTAGTTGCCACAACTAAAAATTTTTAGTTACCACAACTAAATTTTTTTAGTTGCCACAAAAAAAAGTGCGGAAAAAAAAATATGGAAAAAAAATGTGGAAAAAAAATTGTGAATTTGCGACCGTCCATATCTCCACTCCCCATTATCCGATTGCAATGAATTTTTAGCCGCCACAACTAAATTTTTTTAGTTGCCACAACTAAATTTTTTTAGTTGCCACAACTAAATTTTTTTAGTTGCCACAACTAAAAATTTTTAGTTGCCACAACTAAATTTTTTTAGTTGCCACAACTAAATTTTTTTAGTTGCCACAACTAAATTTTTTTAGTTGCCACAACTAAAAATTTTTAGTTGCCACAACTAAATCTTTTTAGTTGCCACAACTAAATTTTTTTAGTTGCCACAACTAAAAATTTTTAGTTGCCACAACTAAATTTTTTTAGTTGCCACAACTAAATTTTTTTAGTTGCCATAACTAAATTTTTTTAGTTGCCACAACTAAATTTTTTTAGTTGCCACAACTAAAAATTTTTAGTTGCCACAACTAAATTTTTTTAGTTGCCACAACTAAAAATTTTTAGTTGCCACAACTAAATTTTTTTAGTTGCCACAACTAAATTTTTTTATGAAAACTAAATTTTTTTATGAAAATTTGAGATATGTGTCAATAAAATACGTCCTTCTAACTATGAAATTTAGTGCGGGCACCTAAAAATGTTTAGTTGCCGCAACTAAATTTTTTTTACTTGCCACAACTCAATTTTTTTAGTTGCCACAACTCAATTTTTTTAGTTGCCACAACTCAAAATTTCCAGTTATCACAACTAAATTTTTTTTATGGAAACTAAATTTTTTCATGGAAATTTGAGATATGTGTTGATAAAATACGTCCTTCTAACTATGAAATTCAGTGCGGGCAACTAAAAACGTTTAGTTGTGGCAACTAAATTTCATAGTTAGAAGGACGTATCTCATCAACACATATCTCAAATTTTCATTCCTTTCGCACTTTACGAATTCCGAACGAAACAGTAATTATTCGAGTGGTATTTTGTCATTCATTTTTTGATAGTGGCAAATATAGAAAAATGGTCCGTTGAAATGAATGGATTTAGTAATTCTAACTATAAAATCTAGTTGCCTCAACGAAATTTTGCTTCCTCGTTTAGAGGGAAGCTTTTTGATCGTTTCGAGGAGCCGAAAATTTCTTTGTCTCGAAATTCAAAATCTCCTAGACCAAAATGTTTCTCAGAATTCGGGGAACAATTGTGTTACCGTGTCTGTCTGTCAGTCTGTCTGTCTATGTGTGTGACTGTAGCCCCCCCCCTCCCCCCCCCCCTAAGTCTCGTACGCGCATACTTCCCAATTCTGCTTATCCGATCGTTTCGAAATTTTTATAACAGTTGTGGACTAGGGTGATAGTGCACTGAAAAAAAAGTTTTGGTAATGGTAACAAAAGTGTTTTATTGTTTGATTTCTCATGACCATACTATATAATTTGTTCAAGGGAACCAAAAGGATAAATCATTTTGTACCTCGAACTACACTAATTCCAATTGTTTGGTTAAGATCAAATACATTTCTTGGTTACCCACATCCTTTGAAAAAAACATATTACTTGGTTGTTTTCCCAAAACTTACGCGATTTTGTCCAACAAACAAAATAATTTTGTCACTTCATAATGACTCCATCTTTGTAGTGAAAATATTCTTTTGCATTTCTGAAACGTAAATTCACATGAAAAGTTTTGTGTTGTCGCTAAAATAATACATTCCTGCATGGAAGAATACTTTGATTTATTACAATCATATAAACTCGTGCACTGAGATGCATTGTTAATTGAATCTTACAAAGACATGTCGCAAGAGCCCGGAGCTACTTTTTAATGAAAGTCATGTGTACGTGTACCATAGATATTCGTGATGAAATCAGAAAATCACCCTCAATCCTAACACGGCACAGTATTTGATGTTCGAGTTTGAAACATGAACACAACTTGATACATACAAAGAAGGTCCCCCTATCCAAGTGATCGGCAGTGGCTTGAGTGATGGAGCCTCCGGCTCCGTCCCGAAGACCTGTGTTCAAGTCTGCTGGTGGTGGTTTTTCTTTTGCAATCTGGCTCATGATTTTCTCATCAGGACAAAATATTTTCAGTCTGCAGACGATATGATTTGGTTTTTCAAGCAAAATGTATTTACCTAGAAACCAAAGGTGTGCAACAAAGGAATAATATGGTTTTCAACAAAACGTTTGGTTGATCACATCTCAACAAAATTCTTTTGTTGAAACAACAAAAGTTTTGTTGTTTTAACAAAACATTTTTTTCGGTGTGATAGTAATCCGGATGGTAATCCAACTCAAACCTGTATGAAATTTCCGGGATTCCATCCGGGTGTATCCCGGCGCGTATACGGGTTTTGCGGTGATTCTTTATTCGGTTTCTTGCTCTTTAAAAAGAATTCTCCGTGTGTTATCTGGGATGATTATTGAATCCCGTTGGTCTTGATTCTTTAATTGACAATAATGCCTTTATTTTGATTCTGAATATTGCTAGAGAACTACCTTAAGAGGATACCAGCGATCCCCGCTGATGCAACCCGCCATACAAACGTACCGACTGAATAAACATTTTCTCGGCAAGGATACTCTGAACTTAATTCATGAAGAAGCAGGAAATTTTCAGGAATCAATCTTGAATCCTTTATATATTGCTGTACATCGCCCGAATTTTGAATTTCGCAGAAACATCTTTTCTCAACCGGTGAAACACACTTTTTTTTCGAAATTCAAAGTTCGAGCACCGTACCGCGATAGATGAAGGATTGCAGATTGATTCCTGAAAATTTCATCCTTCTTCATGAATTCAGTTCAGAGTATTCTTGCCGAGAAAATGTTTACTCAGTCGGTACGCTTGTATGGCGGGTTGCATGTACGGGGATCGCTGCTATCCCCTTAAGGGGTTACTAGCGCTTACCAACAGAGCACGTTGGATAGAAAAGGACACGCCTATACGATAAAAAGAGAGGTTTAGTACCATCGCTAGTATCCCGTTAAGGCCGGAGACTCATGCCAGCGACTGTTGCGCGCGACATCATTAGAAGAAAAAAGAGGAAAGATGTTTTCTCGGATCTCTTTTTTGTTCTAATGATGTCGCGCGCGACAGTCGCTAGCATGAGTACCCGGGGTAAGGGATATGAATTCCCAGCCAGCACTGGAAATCAATTTGAATTTATAAAGCTTCTTCAAAGACTTCTTGAATAGTTCCCGTTATGCGACTAACAATGGATTCAATATGAAAACGTATTGAATGTCCAAATAATTCATGATCAAGTCTCGATATGAGTTCTCTCTGAATATTGTTGTTCATTCAGACTTCATTTTGAATTCATTGAATTCATATGAAACTCATTATTAGTCGCGTAACAGGAGCTCTTTCCGGGGACTCTTGTGCCGTCTGGGCCAAGAAAATTCTACTAGAGACGGACGATACTTCCCCATATGTAACACAGAATATTCTGAGGATATTTTCACAACTTCCGTGAAATGTACTTGATCGAATATTCTCACAAAAAGCGTAGAAAATTCGTAAATATTCATAGAAGATTCTCAGAACATTCGAATGAGACCGTGTCGAATATTCTAGGAACGTTCGTACAATATGCGTACAAAGTTTGTAGGGAGGTTGATGGACAGCGCATGCGCAAGTATCGTAATGACACGAATTCAGTAATGGCGGATAATGTTCTTGACAGGTTACAGACCCTTGGATAATATATTATTTTAATTTGTATTTTGGGAATGATAAATTTATGAATGGTGCATTTTAATATCGCAAATGTCCTCTGAGAGTGCCATGTATGCAGAATAATCCTCAAAAGTGTAATAAAATATTAAGAAATGCCGTATATATTATGATTGCCTGTTCCGATCATAAGTATCTCATCTAACCATGTGAATCCATAATATTGCGAACAATTCATGATTACAGATGTTTAATGATAAAAAAAATCGATTGTGAAGTAGTAGTTTTCGGTGTCATGCAGAAGTTTATATTGACGGGAATTTGTATTTTACAGCATTTTTTTCTAATATTCCCACAATATTCGTGGCATCATATTCTGGGAATATCTAAAACAGTCCCATTCGAACATTCTGAGAATGAGCGTAGAGTATATTCGCACATAATAAGAATCTCCATAGAATATTCGAATATCCTCAACGTATATTCTCAGAACATTCTCAGAACGAGCTTGTTCTACCTGGGTCCCCTGACAGCAAAAATTGTTCGTTGGAATTCTTGAAGATTGGTGAAAAAACTGATCCGGAGCAAGCTCCTGAGACGATCGGAAGCCCCCATAGAAGTATTACATATACAGGGTGTCCCAGAATTCGCGGACCGGATTTCACAGGTATATTCTGCAGCCAAAATGCAATAATTTCCCGTTTGGAAAAAATTTGTTCGACGCTTAGTTTTGGAAATATGAGCATTTTTAGATTTTTTTTCAAATCCAAATCATTCAAAAACACTATATGCTGCATCCTTAAGCTCAACACCATTCGCTAAGTTGGAAGACGGCGGATCTGTGGAAAAAAAATTAAACTATTTTAGATAGTTCCGGAGCTATAGCGATTTGAAATTCATTAGCTTTCAGCCAATCAGAATTCAGCAACTTCAAATCGCTCTAGCTCCGAAACTATCAATGATAAAATAGTTTAATTTTTTTCCGCAAATCCGCCGTTTTCTAACTTAGCGACTGGCGTTAAGCTCAAGTATGTAGCATACAGTGTTTTTGAATGATTTTAATTTAAAAAAAATCTAAAAATGCTTATATCTCCAAAACTAAAGATGTAATTTCATGGGGCGTCGAGCATCAAGCGTCAATATTAGAAGGAAAGAGAAGAACTGTGTGACCTCTCTTTCTTTCTAATGTTGACGCTTGATGCTCGACGCCCCATGAAATTACAGCTTTAAGCGTCGAACAAATTTTTGTCAAACCGGAAATTATTGCATTTCGGCTGCAGAATATACCTGTGAAATCCGGTCTGCGAATTCCGGGACACCCTGTATATACCAGACTCGTTAAAAAAAACGTTAACACCCGTTCGTCCGAAAGCCGGTTAGCACGAAGCACTGTGTTGGTCCGAATTCTAAAATTCCGAAAAAGCTCTGGTAACATCTCATCAGAGAGATGATAGGAGCGCTCACGGCCGGGGTTCCATTGGTAGTAAGTGGATCACGTGTGAAACAGACCCACGACCCCCCTTTCATTTTTCACTTTTTCTATTCATGATAATGAAGAATCATATTCATTCAGTATCGATACATAATTAAATTTTGATTAAATACGTATTGAAAAGTATTCGAAAGAAGTGCGTAATTTTTTGTTATTGAAAAATAAAATCGCTGTGGGTCTACTTTCATGATCCAACCGCCGGGGGGCCAGTGGAACTTTTACTAGCGGCGCATAGAGGCCAGAGCTGCCAGATGAGCTTCGACGCTGAGGGGAAGAGTACCCCTACTATCACTTCATGTATATAATAGTCGTAAGTATTGGTAAGTAACACTTACAACACATACATATATGAGGTGATGGTGGGGGTCCATTTCCCCTCAGCGTCGGAGCTCATCTGGCAGCTCTGATAGGGGCTCGTAAGAGCGCTCTCAGCTTCAGCGTTGCCCGTATTCCCTAGAAAAATCTTCAGCATCTGATGATTGGTTATTTCTTGTATAACCGGCCAATCATATTTTCAATTTAGAAAGAAATGACCAGTGCCAAAAAATCTGGAGATTTTTCTAGGGAATACTGGCATCACTGCTCAGCTTCTCTCTGATCTCATCTAAGGCTGGCCTTTCATGGACCGGAATTCGTTCCGGCGGAATGAAAATTGAGCCAATGCACAATTTCTTATAGATTTCTGATAGAACGCTCTAAAAGAAATTGTGAAAGCGATTGGTTTAAAGTCATTCCGCCGGAACGAATTCCGGTCCATGGGAGGTTAGCCTCATTCGCACATGACTGGAAACATCCAGTTATATTTCGGGATTACCTCATTCGGAATTTCAGAATCCGAGCCAACGGTGCTTCGGACTAACGGGCTTTCGGACCAACGGTTGTTTACCCGGAAAATGTCGCCCAAACGCCCAAACCAGGGGGCATAATCTCAAATTGAACATTCTCAAATGGATTTCAGCGCTGCCGTACGGTAGTACAGTGAACTATTTGACATAGATACAACTAACACAAACAATAAACAAATCACACCGATTTTCGAATGAGTGTTAGTGTATACATGTAAAATAGTTCACTGTACTACCGTATGGCGGCGCTGAAATCCGTTTGAAAATTTTCTATTTCAGATTATGCCCCCTGGCCCAAACTTTGATCATTGGAGAATTTTGATAACATTGAAAATACATCTGGTTGGTGAAGCTGTAATTTCATACAAGCGACGAGCGACGAGCGACGAGCGACGAGCGATACCTTAGATAAAGGGAGAGGTCTCACATTACCTCTTTTTTTAGCTAATGTATCGCCAAAAGCTAAACCTTGTTTACCTTTGCATGAAATTATAACTTTATAGAAGAAGTTTCTGCATATATGGCCCAATAAGCATGAATTTCGCTACCTTCACCAGGTAAGGATAAAGGAACGTGCCCCTGGGTCAATCCGATCTGATCCGATCATTTCCGAACGCCTCATGATTCATAGCGTTCTCCATTCACTGCGCACCAAGATATTTCTGTCCTTTATTTTGACACAAGTTTGAGAAAGATGAGAACATGCCAGTGCGCACTTAGTACAGCAGCGAATGGAAGACAACATCATTCGCAATCAACAGTTGTCAAAACTAGTCAAAACATTCTGTGTTTATTATTGAAGAAAACAATCTCTTTTACATGCAGTTTTAATTATGTGAAATTTTACTCAATTTAATCAACAATCATCATGGCAGCTAGAAAGGAAGACTTACAAGATCTTACTGATGTTATTCTGCCCAACAATACAAACGCAAATGACCCTGTACGTAGTTTGAATATAAAATTCTTAATATGACATCAGGATTAAATTTTACGATAATTTCAGATAGAATCTGAACCGAAAAGAAAACCAAAGCGCGTATTACATTTTTCTGATGGTGTCTTAGAAGAATATTCTTCAGAAGACGAGGTGGATAATACAATGGAAACCAAAGAATTGTCTGAGATTGACCCGGTAAGTTTGTTACATGTAGACCTTGACTATAATCACATTATGTTGAACTTATCATCGCAGAAAGAGTAATAAAATTTCTTATCATATTTTGTCATGAAATTTCTTATGAACAAGGTTGTGAATTGATATGCCATCAAAGGTTTTTAACAGTTATTTACATGTAAAATCCAAATATAGAATATATAGATTACCAGCAAATTATGTGATTCAGAAGGTACATTACAATTTTCCACCTGTAATATATATGAAAAATATTATTAGATACATTACAGGAAATTGATTATTTGCACATTCCTTAATTCTTCTGAATCCACCTATTGAGCATGAATTTTCATTTATCGCAACAACAAAAAATTTAGCCAAGTCTAAAACATTTTAAATCTGAGGTTTTTCATTGATAGTTTGAAATTTTTCAAATTATTTCAAATTGCAGACATTAACTGTATTTCTACCACACAGGAATGAAATAGAAGTGAAATAAAATGATCAAATTACAGTGTAGCTATCGAAAGATTAAGAAATTTTCTATTACTGCATGTGATTGAATAATCTCATTTTCTTTCTATTTTATTCCAGTATGGTAGAAACAGTCATTTGTTAACTGCATTTGATTAGTATTCTTTTTATATTTATATTTGTTATATTTCAAAAGAATTTTTTCTTAATCTTCAAACTTTCATTGATTCTTGAAGCTCTCTTTCAGGATTTAAAAATCTCAAAATTAATAGAACATTTTTTGGTTTTTTTCAAGAAGAAGGATTGATCATATTTTTATAATTAAGTGTTTATAATAGGATTACAAAATGAAACATCTTGAAATTACGATACCCTATGGTTTTCCATAAAATCAGGAAATCATAATCATTCTTATAATTTATTTTTGTAATAGAGAAAAGATTCAGCCCTGTATTTAACATATGCCGAAACAATAGATTTATAATAACAATATTTGAGGTGATCTGAAATCAACTGAATATTATTAGTAGGATTTGTAGTTGTCGAACGCGCGGCAGGGCTCGCATACAAATGACCTGAATATTTCATAATGTACTTCTTTATTATTATGTTGGAAAAATGCACACATAAGCGCTCTAAGCTTTTCATATTCATCAGATTTTTTCTTGAATGATTTAAAGATGGTTTCCAATTTCCAAACACAATATCAAATCTACACGATTTTATTGAATATTTTTTTCCAAACAAATTCTTCGATATGTCATCATTAGATTCCCAATTTTCACATCTCCTCGACTTTTATCACAAAATCCCTTATATACAGAATATGTATCTCTTAGTGATTTTTAATCTGAATTTTATTAGTACGATAATTAGTGCTCAACAATTAAAATCCTTGAATATTTTCATTCTAGAAAACTCTTGATTGGTTACCTTGGACGTGGTATCTAACCACATGGGCAGGTTCAAAAGTATTAAACGGCTGTGATTATGTCGGCGAATACTTGGCCAATTTTTTCGGTGTAACTTCTCCCAAGTATCAATTTGAGATTGATGAATTTCGTAGATTACAAGCTCTTGAACGTGAATCTGCTCAAAAAGAAGATTTAGAAATGGGTGGTTGGAATGACAAGAAGAGAAATAATCTCATCAACAGCAATGCGATACCAGGTGTCGAGAACAAGAATGCAATTGCATTATGAATGGTCTGAGCTTTGTGATAACTGTTATAAAATTTCGAAGTTTAAATTCATTGATATTTTCTTCACTTGTTATTCATAAACATTGAATGAAAATGAATAAAGATCCTCTTACTTGAGAAACAGCTTTCATGAATGCTTGAAAAACTATTAAAGCGTGCATAGCAAGTCATTGTACATGTATGAATGTAGTAAATTCCATTTGCAGGAACTGAGTTTTTATAGGCATAATTCATTTAATTCCAGAAAATGATTAATGAACAGTTTGAATGTTGTAATTTTACTTCCACATCAATTTCAGATGTCAACTTTGAGCACTTTTACACATAATTTATCATCATAGCATAATGAAACAAGAATTCAAAAACACAAATTAGAAACTTAAGGAAAGCAAAACTTCCAGAAAAGATGAGAAAAATTCTAAGGTCGGAAAACCTAAGGAAAATAATCAAATATTACTAGAAAATTTGTTGTAAACGAAACTAATGGTTTTTGTAAATTTTTTTGGTAATTTCAAACTTTTCTGAAAATCAAAATTTCACTCTGCAACATCATAGGAAAATTCTGAAGTTTGAGTATTTCAATTTTTTTGTCAAGACCTTATTATATCTCAACTGCGTTCATATCGCAAATTATATTTAATGGGATGGAAAGCCTGAATGCATGAAAAACTTCGAAATCAACTTTTCCATATAAAAGTATTATTCGTAATGATTGCATATGTATATATACAATTTTATATTTCACATATATCTTTTATATGAATCGATATTTTTATTGCTTCAAATCTAAAACTATTGATAATCATTTTATCAATAATTTACATATATTGTTTGAAAATGATATAATATAAATAAATAAACTGTGAATAATGATTTAATACTTTTTTGTAATAACATCAATTCTTTTGAGAAAAATAAAAATTCTAAATCATGATTGTAATCTTACAAAAGTAATTTGTAGTTACATTTCACAATCATGTGAATTTGATCAGAAAAACCTTATTTAGTCAAATGAGAAATGTAAACACTCAGATATTCAGATCAAAATATAAATATATATATAAAATAAGTATTGAAATGAAAAATTCAATAAATTCGTACGAGGAAACTGCTCTGCAGTCTTTAGTTGGCAGGAACCCTGATAGTACAATGCTTTTTGTATGAAAACATGAAAATTCATTTTTTCTCTTCGTAAACATTACGTTTCTGGTACAAATCTGTGTAAAGCACTTGTTAAAACTAGTAAAGAACTCTGAAGGCCTTGAGGTAAGTGTCTTTGTAGCCACGAACCTTTATATTGTTCGATGTGAGCTAACATTTTGTTGGCTATATCAGTTCTAAACGTAGGTGGTAAATTACAAACTCCTAAGTTAATTACTTTAAGGCCCATATTGCTGTTAGGATTAATTCCAACGCCTATTAATGTTCTACCAATTTTGCAAGCTGTCAGCATCAAGTCTGCCGTTAACTGAAGTTCTTGCATTTCCATGGATGCAAATTTTGAAGAAAGATTTCCTTCGTACAATGCATGAGAGACTCGTTTTATTTGCTTTGTCATTTTCTGTAAAACAAGTTTTTGATCAGTTGATATTATTAATAAAACAAGAAAAAGAAGCTTTTATATACGATTATATAACTCACAGCAAATAAATCAGCCGATAGGTATTCTAAATTCACGTTATCAGGATCAGTCAATAATCGATATAAAGTTGAGCCTCGATTATCAGGAATTTTCTGCAAGTCTTTTGTGGCTTGATTTTTACTTAACGTTAATACTAAAGTATCTATCCGTCCCAACTCCAATATTGCACTTCCAATTTTGAACTCTGCATCTTGAAAAACGTGTACATCGAGTAGCTTTGGTATTAATTGTTGGCTAAAAAAAAAACAATATTAAACGAATGAACGTTCAAAGATATTTAAGAAAAATAATCGTTAAAATTTCTTGAACTCACTGATATCTAATTTGTCCGGAAGATTCATTTAAATCAAAAGTATCCTCGGATCCTATATCGATCTCGGTCAAAGGATTCCAAGATAATCCTGCTGCTATTAAATAGCCAATCCAGGCAAAGGGATGAGGAATCAAATGATGACTTCCAGACCAATGAGCAACGATTATACCGATCGAATGTTGTTCAACGGCAGTTTTTATTGCATTTTTTGTATTTGCGAAAGTCGATGCAGGACATCCCGCTAAACTATTATAACTAGCTGTACCAGAACTTGGCAAAACGTTACCTCCCGCTACTCTGAACGCTTCCGTCCATTCAGAAAAATCATAATCCGCCTGTAACGATAAATAATATTTCAAATGTAAACAAAAATTATATTTTTATTCGTTATAGATATATTCAAATAATAATAGAAGATGATCAAGTATTACCTGAAATCCGTATTCCACCAGAACAATATTATTGGGAATGTTATGAAATTCTGGCTTGGAATGTAAACCATTAGAACAGAGTAATAAAGTTGTATTAGGATTTAAATTTAAAATGTGCCAAAGTTCTTGGAGACACGAATAAGATTTGAATATTTCTGACATGTCGGTTTCTATAGTTTCGTTGATAGACGTATTCAAATCAAAACTATCCGCTTGAACCAACAGAGTAGCTAATCTTGGTCCTACATGAACGTAACTCAAACTTGGAAATATTGCAAGCAATTCCTGAAACACAGGCCACATTTGTGCCAAGTGATGTTGACTAACGTTGGAATCGACGTCTAAAGCTGGGACTAAATTTAAATGACGTTCCCTAGAAATTGATCAAAATTTTTAAAAAAGAAAATGATATAAAGATAATTACATTAGTAACGTAAAAAGTGCAGTTTGATATAAATACCTGCAATATCTGTCGAGTGTAACCATTTCAGATTTCGTATAACAAAGTTGCCAATCGCAACTCGGTGTTAATCGAGAATATAAATGTAGATGAGATATTTTGAACGATGACCATAGATCTATGGTATGTAATAAATATTCTAAGTTAGGTATACGCCCCCTAGGCGAAATGTCCAACAATATTCCTCGATGCATGAATCTTGGTTCATCTTTTATAAAAACAGGCGCTATTTCAGAAGCTCCCGATGTTTCTTGAGTAGTTTTACTCAACCTTAGAATTTGTACGAATGTAGATACCGCGTAATGTAAACCAGCTAAACTTCCAGCACTTACTTTAATTGAATTTTGTGAAATATGTAATTGATAACCGTTCACATTATTGAATAAATTCCTATTGACTACACATTCTATCCTATTATCGTTGACCAGTCTCCCAGCACTGGGTTGTACTTCACCAATTTTAACATCGTGACCCAATTCTAATAAATGACTTCTACTAATTTCCCAAATGTCTAATATTCTATGTATAGATTCCGTCCCCTATAAAAAAAAAAGAGAGAGAGAGAGAGAGAGAATATAAATATATTTGATCCTTTCTAATTTTAAAATAACAACTGATGGAATGAAATGATGGAAAGTTTACCTGAATTATAGTTATGAAAAGTTCTTTTCCAGCGACAAATGGAAGTGAAAAATTTCTAAGTTCAACGATGGTTTTAGGTTGAGGCCAAAGTAATGTGTAAATGCCATCTTTAGGATGTAGAACAGTTTTATGAGGACTGTCTTTATTCCCTGATTCGCGGATAGGTATGTCATAAACAGGATCTGGCAATTTATTTGAATCAATTGATAATTGACTTAAATTGCTAGAGATACTTTTCTGACAAAAATTTGCTTCCGCGAATGAAGTGATAGGACTGTGCATGGTTTCTGTATCTTTTTGCATGCGTCCTGGCATGTATCTTTGAAAAATACAGTATAAATCTTGTTTTCCTGCAGCAAGATCATAAGGAGTTTTTCCTGCAAATGTTCTGGAAAAACAAACGTTCAGTTACAGAATCTAATATTGATTTGTGATCGTTGTTTATAGTGAAATCTTACCCCTTGATGGCTGGTACGAAAGGATGTGCACCTGCTTGCAATAATTCTTCACAAATCTCAACATCACCACGACTTACCGCATCATGCAATGGCGTGGCGCCACAACCATTTTCAGAATTTACATCCGCTCCCCGAGCTGAAAATACACCCCTATTCAATCCCATGTTGGAATAACATGTTTTCAAGAGATAAATGTGAATTTATGATCTTACCGATTAAACATGTAACAATTTCTTTACTACCATAACATGCAGCCCAATGTAATGGAGTATTTTTACTACCCTGTGAATCCCAAGAATTAACATCTATCCCTGCATTTAATAATTGCTCTACCCTGTCTATCCTAAGAGAATACAATAATAATTTTTATTAAAATGAATATTCATCATTTTGCATTATTTCTTATAATCACAAAAAATTCACAGAATGCAATAATTCTCATCAATATTCTGTTTTTAATTGTCTTTTGATACTTGAATGTGATTGTTGTATTATTGATATCAAAGTAAATTTTCTGCTGTCAAAAATTGCATTGCTATATATTATAATGAAAACAGAACTCCAAGTTGAGGCTCTCTAAAAATTTAGAATGATCCAAAGAATTACTACCACAATTTATTGCAAATATGGATCTTAAATCCTATTGTAAAAACATTTCAAATCAAAATGATTGTAATGTTTCATTAATAACTTGAGAATGCTCGAGCATTGGGAGAAGCGTATCAAAATTTCATGCCAACTTTTTCCATAAATCACACTGAGAAAAAGGAACATGATTGTGCAGCGTTCAGACAGTGACAATTCATGTCCAAAACCTATTTGCGTCCAGAATGTACTCAGTAATGCCTTGGATGCGAATAGTTCATGTCTGGCCAGCATCTAGTGATGGCTAATTTGAAATTTCTTTTGAACATGAATTATCACTGTCTGGACGCTGCACAATTGCTTCTTTTTCTCAGTGCACTTGATGAATACAAATTTAAAATAGATAATCAAATGTATATCCGAGATTAGACTCTGAACATAAATTTAGGTTTCCTGCTTCAAAAATCCTATTCCTATTCGGTTGAATAGGATTTTTTGGGCAGGATGGTGAGGAACAAAACTGTGGAAAATTTTTGACATTTGAGGATTGTTATTTCTAGCATTCTTTTATAAACACTGGGCATTAGTGAAATACTGAAATTAATTCATATTTCGAGTCTAATTCTGTTTATGAATTTCATTATAATACATCCAAAATTTTCAGTCGATGCATGATTTACAAAAAAACTTGGCATAAAATATCTGACATTCATTTAGATGCTTCCAACCCCTTAAGCAATATAAGTTTTGAATATATCCAGAAATATTCTTGAATGCAACTGTCAATGCACTTTGAACCATATAAATCAAAATATGATATCCCTGCTGTAAAGTCCTAATCAATGCAGATAAAACTTCATCGATCCTGTTTCAAATATACATATCAAACCTCATGAAAACTGATAAAACTGAATCGAAACCCATAAAATCAACCTACGTGGTTTTATGAGAATTTTACAACAGGGATAATTTGGGATATACATTTCTAAAATATTTTGATTCCAGTATGTAGATTTATTTTGGAAATGAATCTACACGAGTACGAAGTATTTCAGTGTCTACATACTCTGAAGCAGCAGTAGCTCTTAATAATTCTTCAACATAAATTCGATGTATCGTTTCTGTTGAAGCAACATCTACCGCATTGAGACCATTTGAATTTTGTACAGCAGGATCTGCTCCACAACTTAACAAGGTTCTTACGATATCTGGTTGATTATTCTATCGAAGAAATGAAATGTCGATGACAAATAAATCCATAAAATGCCAACAAGTTTGTTCAAACAAGATTACCTTTGACGCATATGAAAGAAAAGTGCCCTGTTCCAGAAAAGGATGATTTAATATTTTTTCTCTAGTTATTCCTTCACCCGCATTCCCATTGTCACCTAAAGAAGAGCATGAGACATCATTTATCGAATGGAATTAACAGACATTATATAAAACAAATATGCAATGAAAATATTTGTGTACATACATGCATCTAAAAGGGATCTAATAATATCAGTGCGCCCATGTTCAATTGCGGTACGAATATTCTCACATATATCTTGCATTTTTATTAAATTTGTTCCACAAGGATTAAAATTGCGTGTACATATTGTCATATAAACGCCGAATAAACATGTTATCGGCTGTCACCATATTATAAATTATAATAATATAATACTTTTGAAGTAAAATACTATACTATGACACGCGTCTATTACACTAACTATACATAAAATTAAACATGTAAACGGTAAGCTACCGTCGGTAGCTAAAGATGTAATTTCATGGGGCGTCGAGCATCAAGCGTCAACATTAGAAGGAAAGAGAAGAACTGTGTGACCTCTCTTTCTTTCTAATGTTGACGCTCGATGCTCGACGCCCCATGAAATTACAGCTTTAGGCTAACCTCCCATGGACCGGAATTCGTTCCGGCGGAATGACTTTAAACCAATCGCTTTCACAATTTCTTTTAGAGCGTTCTATCAGAAATCTATAAAAAAATTGTGCATTGGCTCAATTTTCATTCCGCCGGAACGAATTCCGATCCATGGGAGGCCAGCCTAATGCTCAGGGTTGGGTACGCATAATACGGTAGGTTTTATGCAAGGAATAATGTGCGCATAAAACTCATGCAGATAATGCAGATAACTAAAGGGGGTTTTCTGCATCATCTTTTTTTATGGTCAAGTTGGGTTATAATTTTAAAACTATGAATTGTTTACCATTTCAACCCCCATAAATATCCATTTCTTATATTCTGAATTTTGAATTTCAAGTCGGAATTAATTTTACAATGTTTTATGCATTCTCTGCATTTTCTGCGTATTCTACATGTTTTATGCATAATCTGTGCATAGTGAACGCATATTACTTATCTCACGCGCACAGAACCCATCCCTGCTAATGCTAATGCTACACCACGAATTTGTAGTGATTATGAGCGTTTGGTTCGGATTTCTCTTTCTATCGCATAGGTTTGTCTTTTTCTAACCAACATGTTCGAATGGGTAGGGGGTCTTTTGGCCGAATGGACATGATTTGACAATCGCTAGTCATCCCCTAGTGTTTTCTAAAAGCGACTAGCGGTCATCAAAACGGTAGGGGGTCTTTTTGCCGAAAACGTTTTCCGCCGAATACACTGTAATTTGACAATCGATAGTCACCTCTAGAAATAACAAGGAGATTTCGCAGTAATCTCTAGAAATGACTAGCGATTGTCGAATTAAGTTTATTCGGCGGAAAAGTTTTTGGGCAAAAAGACCCACTACCATCAAAACATGTCGATTTGGCCAAGAAACCCCCTACCGTTCGAATGGTGAAGATCTGAATGTCGAATCAACTTCTCAACCAATCAGAGAGTTTAAAAAGTAATTCGGATGGTAAACTTTAAGGCCCGCATCACATGGACATGAAAAATAGCCGAAAGCGGAACCCTTAGTTGAAGAAAGAGGCAACTATTTGCCTCTTCTTTCAACCAAGGGCAGGGTTGGGTAGGTATCAAATTGACGTATTAATACGTAGTGAATGTTACGTATCATAGGAGCTTTCCGAAGTGTTTTGATCCGGGGCGTCTGGGGCGTAAACTACGGATTTCTATTGGTTCATTCCACGCCCCTGACGCCCCGGGTCACACACTTCGGAAAGCTCCATACCGTGTAACAAACCTCTCTTTCAGGGTCTTCTCACGTAATAAATGTAATTTATGTATTGATACATACGTATCATACTCGCGTCATAAATGTAGCAAACCCTCCAGTGACGCGTCATTACCCAACCCTGACCAAGGGTTCTGGGTTCCGCGTTCCACCTTCCGCCCTCTTTTGGATGCTTCTGATTGCGAGAGCTCTTGGCCCCAGGGGCCATGATTCAGCTAATGGGAATCTAATATTCTAGCCCATGCCTGCAATCGGAAGCATCCTTTATGTCCATGTGACGCGGGCCTAAGGGTGGCGTCACATGGAGCTAAAAAAGGGCGGAAAGTGGAATCTTTGGTTGGAGAGAGAAGGAAATATCCCCCTCTCTCTTTAACCAACGGTTCCGCGTTCCGCTTTCCGCCCTCTTTTAGCTCCATGCATGGAGGATAGAGGAGAGGAGTACGATCACAATACTTTTGAAGTGTCCTCGAAAACGTAACCTAGAGGATGCTTCCGATTGCAGGCAGGGGCCAGAATACTTAGGGATCCTTTAATGAGGGATCGGACAATCAGTCGTCATTAGTGGGATACTTCCGGTTTTTTCTATAGTTTAGTTAAGCATGCATAGTGTATGTTATTTTATTAAAATCATTTTTCTCAAATGTATTTACATGCTTTGTTCGAAGAATGTTTCAGATTCACTTAATTGTAAGTATTATACATGAATAAGCTGACTTTAAATATGTATCTCGAATATTTTCATAAATATCAGTACCTATCCCACTAATGGTGGCCGACCAATCCGTAATCAGCAGTTGATTGTCCGATCCCTCATTAAAGGATCCCTAAGAATACTAGATTCCCATTGGCTGAATCATGGCCCCTGGGGCCAAGAGCTCTCGCAATCGGAAGCATCCAAAGGGTGGATTTAATCTGCTCCCTACTACTTCTGATGAGTTGTGGAAAACTATGCCACAATTCACAAATTATTGATAAAAATTAAATTCCGAATACCTGAACACTTGAGGAATGATTCATGCTGATCGATGAGACCGTTTGAAAGTTTCCAAACCAAATATTGTGGTTACAATCGGGATTTAATTGTGGGTGTTCTTAAGGGGATACGAGCAGCGTGGCAGCAGCCAAATCGTTTATGACAAACTATAGGGAGGCGCTTCATTTGGATCAAAATATCGCTCTGTACAGCTTTTCTCTGATTCAAGTAGAAGTGCTGTACAGAGCGATCTTTTAATTAATAGCTAAGTTCGTTGAGTGGTGTCCCAAGTTACCTCAACTTGCTCCAAGTATTTTGGATTCGTTATTTCCAATTATAGGAACGAAATGATTGGTTTGTTACAAGTTAGAGCAACCCAGAACACGTAGAACGAACGAACCTATTATGAAGTGTTTGTCGATAATTTGTCATAAACGGTTTGGCTGCTGCCACGCCGCCCGTATCCCCTCAAGTTGATGAAAGTTGCAGGGAACGGATCAAATCCACCGACTGTACTAGTGGAAACCAAGTGTTTAACCATTAGCTAAGTTCGTTGAGTGGTGTCCCAAGTTACCCCAACTTGCTTCAAGTATTTTGGATTCGTTATTTCCAATTATAGGAACGAAATGATTGGTTTGTTACAAGTTAGAGCAACCAAGAACGGTAAACACCCGTTGGACCGAAAGCCCGTTAGGCCGAAAGACCGTTGGACCGAAATTTATTTTACCGAATGACAATAATCCGAAAAAGTTTTGGTGACATTCTATCTTATTCGCACACGACTAGTAACGTATAGTAATATTTCGGATTATTGTCATTCGGTAAAATAAATTTCGGTCCAACGGTCTTTCGGCCTAACGGGCTTTCGGTTCAACGGGTGTTTACCCCAAGAACACGTAGAACGAACGAACCTATTAAGAGCATTCATCAGAGGCAAAGTTACTAGATCTCTCCCCCCAGTTTTCTCAACGATTAATGAATATAATCGATTTTAATGAGCAGGTGCATCTTCTTAGCATATCAAAGAAAGTGCAGCTACTCTTTATTTTTCATTTTATTTGTTCGTTTCTGAGAAAACTGGGGGGGGGGCGATTTTGGAATCTAGTAACTTTTTGGGAAGGTAGTGAATGCCGTTAAGGGAGTGCCCGGTTCGATTTTTTCCCTAGAAAACTACTAGATCGTTTCAACCGTTTTACGTCGTTAATATTTAATCAATTGTATTGATCTTCAGATCAAAATATTCAGAATCAATCAGAGAGTCCGGCTCTGGTCTTAAAATACTTGAAGATGGGCTATGTTTTTTATAATATTAAAAAAACGAAATAGAGGTTTCTCATTGGCTAATAACGAAATTTCGTTGTAATTAATTATAATGACTTTGTTCAACAACAAACAGACCAGAGCCGGATTGTTTGATCGATTCTGAATCTTTTGATTGAAAGATCAATACAATTGATTAAATATTAACGACGTAAAACGGTTGAAACGATCTAGTAGTTTTCTAGGGAAAAAAACGAACCGGGCACACCCTTAAGACTCCGGTTTTTACCGTCGCAAGCGGCATCAGTGGTAAAATTAGGAACTATCTGGATCATAATTCCACGCTCACTTTCAAACTTACACTCTCAAGATCTACTTCCTGATGGGTCCAATCAATGAGAGCACAATTCTGGAAGTACTGAGTGAATTTTGCTGTTGGAAACAGAATTTCTGTTGATTGGAGGTTATAAGAAAGTTGGTCTTGAGGGGGTGAGTTTCCGTTCCAATAATCTCTACCCCTCCCACCGTTATGTTCCCTCCTGATACTCCTTGCATAAAGTACGACCTCAAGTGCCATCTCGTGGATTGAATTGACAGACTATACACATACCAATGATAACGTCAATTCCCATCTTATCAAAAAATGACATGATATTACAATTTAATTTCATCTTTCCAGGCAAGGATGGCGACACTCGAGTGAATTCAAAAGCTTTCTGATTCGAAATCAAGTTCGAATTACTCTGAGATATCATAACTTCTGACGCATTGTTTTTTATAATTCCACAGCAAAGATCTCCACCGTTGAATAAGAAGTTATTCTTCTTTTACTTCGATTGATTACACTTTCACGTATCGATCTGGTGGCTCAGAGATCCTCTTGAATTGATTGTAAACCATTATAAGCATCCGTACTGTGCAGTGATACAAGATTTTCCGTTTGATGTAATCCATCTTTCTCTGACTGTCCCTCTCTTTGTCGGAATCAAGAGAAATATGATGTCCACTTTGCGACGAGTGAAAAAACCTATCTGATAGATGAGAAAAACGATTATTCGCGCGTTGAGTGCAATCGTCCTACATCCGGCAATCGGCGATATCAATTTGGCCATTGTATCGATAATACCGTACACGTGCACCACACCTCAACAACTCATTTCAAGTGCTCGGAGAACAGGTTTAGATAATCGAGGACATGACAATACGTTTACAACATAAGAACGCGACCAATGTGAAACGTCTAGTGAAAACAAATATTTGAGAAGTTCCTCAGAATACGTGGTTTCGAAGTAACTCTACGTTCGCAATAGTATACACCGGTGTGAAGATAGTTTCAAGTTGGAGTGAAGAAAAATTGGGAAGCGAAACAACACGAATTGCTATAGGTCATAGACGGAGAATCGAAGCCTTGCCATCCCGCCACTGCAGGTAAATTTATTCTCACATTCCGACAGGTGGTTAAGTGTGGGCAACAATGATTGTCGTCGATAGGGCCGGAGTAATCCTGCATATAACCCATTACTTTTTTGTTCTCACTCTTTGTCTTATCTATCTATGATAAACAGCTACGTGAAATTCTGTGAGAATTGTTTTTAAATTGCATAATTGAATTCTTCTTATCTTCGTCATTGAATGTCAGCTGAGTGAAACAAATGAATTTGAATTAAAATTAACTTTTTTCAGAATTATTTGTGTATATGAATTCTGTTATTCTGAAAAAATAGTCGAGTATAAAATTTCGCGAGGTTGATCAAAATCCACCAGAAAAAGTTGGATAACAAAAATTCACCAAATGTTAAACTTTATCGAATTTTACTGAAATACAAATAAAATGCGAAACAGTCGAGGAAGAGATAGGACGGATCGCTTTTTATCAGAATTTCTATAGTTTAATATATTTTCTTATACCTGGTGTCCCAGAATTTATCATGGACATTCCTGTGGCAATGATTTTCCGTTTGGAAAAGATTTTTTGGAAGCTTAGTTTTTGAGATGTGAGCATTGAAAAATTTGTTTTTCAATCTAAATTACTCGGAATCGGCGTCGGACTGGTTTGTAGGAAGGCCTGCGGCTGGGAATTATGTTGCGGCCCCTAAACAGGGCATACTCATGGGCGAATCAAGATTCCATCATAATTTCTGAACAAAAAAAAAAGGAAAACGAGAACCGAATAGACCCCTAAATGCCGAAGGATCCCTGGCGATCGCCGAGGCACCGGGCGGGCCAGTCCGACACTGCTCAAAAGCATTGTGTGCCACATATTTGAGATATTTTGAAGTTTAAATCGTTTATAAAAGCGAAACGAAAATCCAAACTCATAAAATCTGATGAATCATTGTTGTTCATCTTTTCGAATTAACTCCTTGGAATTGGAAACATCATTGAAGACTGTGCAGCAAGAGTTCAGGTCTTTAACAGTTGAGTGTTTCGTTATTCGGATGGCAGTACATTCCATTAAAAAAAATTTGTCCGAGATCTATGCGGTTTCTTCCCAACGTACCGCAAAGGGTTGAAACCTGTATATTGAATTGAGAACGAAGGAAAAGGATCAATTTTATCTGATTCCAATTCCAGATTGATATTGTATTGAAAAATTTGTCTTCGTATCTTGAATCGGATATAGAGGAAAGCGGGGTGAGATGACGCACTTTCCCGCTCCTTTACAGTATAAAATGACACTCCTGGTGAAAATCTAAAAGTGAAGGAAGCGGGTATTGAAACGAATGAAACGTTGAAATGTTCCAATTCCCTCCTAAATTCACGCCTAGATGACTATTTGCTGACGTTTTCGTCGCGCCTCCACGCTTAATTCCCATCAGGGACATCAAAACTCTTTCACTTAAGGGGGGAAATACAATTAGAAAGACCAAAAAATCGAATTTTTGTTTGCTCGATAAGTTAATAAATTTTCTGTAGAAAACGATGATGTAACTCCCGTTTTAAAATGCCAAGTCCTTCTGTTCTTTTTAGCCGTTTTCCGAAGACACCTTTTTCCCGCGCAGCAGTTGTTTGAAACGTTACATTATAAATCTCGTTTTCAATTGTATTTCATTATGAATTTGCCCGGGAACGGTTGCTCGAACAGCTCGCAAACAGCTTCAACAAATGAATCATGAAATATATGAAGGAGCTGAATTTTTCGTACGATTTTTCGTTAGTGAAAACTTTGAACGCGTTTTTCTCGAAACAGCACTTTCGGAATTGGCGGGAGTGATTATTCGAAAACTAATTATCCGATTGAGCTGAAATTTTCAGGAGCTCTTCTCTACACTATTTTATTCTATGTAAACTAAAAAAATTTTGGAATTTTTATTGCAAAAATAGTGGCAAAAAGCACTGTTTTTCAAAAAAATAAGCACCAAATGCACAATTTTTTTTTCTTTTCAAATTACCCTAGTTCACCGAGGACATACAAGTGTAATTGACCTAAATTTTCCACATGGACTGTTTGAGATCAAAATTGCGCCCTGGAGAACTTCCGCCAATTAAAACAAGCGACTTCGTTGAAGCCACTTTGCAGCTGCCATATTGCTAAGAATGGAACGAAATTTCGAATTATTCCAATAATATCTTCTATTAAAAATAAATTTTTGAAAATGGCATTTTTTTGCGTCTAATTGTATTTCCCCCTTAAGGTTATCCCGTAGAAGCCGAAGTTACTAGATCTTTCTACCCAAAATACTCGAAGATGACTGAATAAAATGAATTAAAACAACCAGCCAGACCTTCTGTTGATATGGAAGAAGGTCTGGCTGGTTGTTATATTACATTCTATTGAGTCATCTTTGAGTATTTTGGGAAAAACAATCTAGTAACTTCGACTTCTACGGGATACCCTTAAGAAAAACTAAATATCCAATTACTGTAGTGAAACGGGAGAGGGCGTCATCTTACCCTGATTTGACCTATAAATTTGAAAAATCAGATATAGTAACTGTTAGAAAGGTCGTCAGTTTTAATTCATCAACTTTCAATGAATTTTCGCCCAGTTTGTTTTTTCATATTATCTGTACCCCAAAAAATTTCTGGCAGATGACATTCGATGTGAAATTCTATGCCCTTTCAGAATAGATCTTCAGAATTTGTCCAAAGTCATTGTTTGAGTAGTGATCAATAATTGTTTGCAAAAAATGCGATTTTTTCAAGGGTGTGCCCTGGTAAATTCCTTCCTCAGAAAACTGCTAGATTATTCCAACCGTTTTACTTCATTAATATTCAATCAATTACAATAATCTTTGGATAAAAGAATTCAGAATAAATCAGAGAAGCCGGCTCTGGTCTCAAAATAATTGTACACTAGTTATATTTGTTATAATATCAAAAAAACTAAATGGAGATTTTCCAATTGGCTGACAACGGAATTTCGCTTCAATTAATTATAATGATTTAGTACAAAAACAAACAGACCAGACCCGGATTGTTTGATTAAGTCTGAATGTTTTAATCCAAAGTTGGATGTATTTGATCGAATATTGAGAACGAAAAACGATCGAAACGGTCTAGTAGTTTTCTAGTGGACAAATTGACCAGAGCACTCCCTTGAGGCGATTCACCACAAGCCAAGTTACTAGATCTCTCCCCCCAGTTTTCTCAGTAATCAATGAATAGAATCAATTTTAATGAGCAGGTGCATCTTATTAGGCTATTGAAAAAAATGCAGCTACTCATTATTTTTCATTTTATGTGTTCGTTTCTGAGAAAACTGGGTGGAGAAATTTGGAATCTAGTAACTTTTGCAGGGAGTAATGAATCCCCTTGAGGGTATCCTGTAGAAGTCGAAGTTACTAGATTGTTTCTCCCATAATACTCGAAGATGACTCAATAGAATGGAATATAACAACCAGCCAGACCTTCTTCCATATCAACAGAAGGTCTGGCTGGTTGTTTTAATTCATTTTATTCAGTCATCTTCGAGTATTTTGGGTAGAGAGATCTGGTAACTTCGGCTTCTACGGAATACCCTTAACTGAAAAAAATAATTCATCTGAAATTTTTATATGAAACAGGTAACATACACATCCTTTTCCAGGTAGAAAACTGTTTTCGAGTTCTAACTTTCAACATTGCACTCTTCAAAATGGCATCCAAGATAAACATTTTTTAAACAAATTTTAGAACGCCGCAGTTCGAAATGATGGAGTTGAAACTGTCGGCCGTAGAGCTATCGGCCAATGGTTATAACTTCTTACAGAAAATTTTTATCACGGATTTGGGCATCTCAAACGTTTAGAGCAACGCTGCTCAACGGCATCCCGTAGAAGCTAGATCTGTCGGTAAAAAAAACTTCGCTCTGTCACTTTTCTATCGAAGGGGTTAGAGAAAGATAGACGTATACTGTTTTACCGACAAATCAGTTCCTACGGGATACCCTTAATCGATTCCTAGTGTCAACCGAGCTTAACGGGCTGCTAGCGTCGGTAACTCACGTCATTGGTTAGAAAGGGACAGAATCATATGATAGAAAGAGAGGTCCGTTACCGACGCTAGTGTCCCGTTAAAGGGATACCAGCGATCCCCGCTGATGCAACCCGCCATACAAGATTACCGACTGGATAAACATTTTCTCGGCAAGAATACTCTGAACTGAATTCATAGAGAAGGATGAAATTTTCAGGAATCAATCTTCAATTCTTCATCTACTGCTGTACATCGCCCGAATTTTGAATTTCGAAAAAAAAGTTGATGTTATCGACTAAGAAAAAAATGTTTCTTTGAAATTCAAAATCCGGGCGATGTACAGCAATAGATGAAAGATTGAAGATTGATTCCTGAAAATTTCATACTTTTTCATGAATTAAGTTCAGAGTATTCTTGCCGAGAAAATGTTCACTCAGTCGGTACGTTTGTGTGGTGGGTTGCATCAGCAGGGATCGCTGGTATCCCCCAGCCCTCTCTAACTCCCCCACTCTTTGTATTCCTCACTATCGCCAAATGGAACTAATCCGCATATCACGCTGATGGTCTTGGTGGGCTGCATAAAATATACCTATTATTCAGTCGTCCAATCAAATTAAAAGGAATAGCCCACCAACACAAGTGGCGCAATCCATCGGTTTAATGTTTTTGGCTACACTAAGAATACCAAGTCTTCTATAGTTTAGTCAGGGAGTTGGATAGGGCTGGTATCCCCTCAAGCAATGTTTAATCAAAAGTTTGAACAATCGGTTGCTATAGTAACGGTCGACAGCTTCCACTTCATTCGGAAACTGTTGAGCGTTTTCGAAAACATGCTATGAGTGAAAGGTTTTCAGAATCAATCGAGAAGTAACTGCGATTTTTTCAGATTTGTTTGCTGACATTTTGCAAAATTTATTTCAATTTTTTGAAAATTGAAAAAATTCGGAAAAAAATTGGAGTATATTCTTTGATGAATTCCAAGCATTTTTTGTTCTTTTCAACTTTCCACAAAAGTTGTTAGTCTTCGAAGAAAGAGAAAAAATCTCAAATGAACCTTAGGTTTTCTTTTGTTGTAAAAAAGCTTACAGGTTTTGAATCACAGTGGCCTGAAATTTAAAAAAAAACTTCCATTTCCATGCGCCTGAGTATAGCTACTGATTCATTAATCCTGAACGATGAGTTCTTATCGTAGTGTTGAACTGCAAAAGTAAACCTTTATTTCGTGGGGTGACACAAGATATTTGAAAATCGATTCCAAGTGGCCATTGAATTGATTCAAAGTACAACACTCTGAAAAACATATTACAGAAAAAATTATTCGAGTTTGAATGTAATGAGATTCAAGTGCATTTTCCTTTGAATCTGTTTATAATTGATTTTTATTGTAAGGATTTAATGATCTTCCACATATTTTCCTATTGAATTCCAATTATTTCGGACTTGAAAAATGTTAATAGGAAATAAGGTGGAACTGACAAAAGCATATCTTATTTTCTATTATTTGTTTTTGTTCTAATAGGATTCGAGGGGTATTTTCTATCAGGGATTGCACCGCTACTAATGACCCACCTCAAATCCATATTCTTGAAATTTAAATCGTTCATAGAAACGAAACGAAAATTCAAACTCACAAAATCTGATGAATCATTGTTGTTTATCTTCTCGAATTAACTCCTTGGAACCGGAAGAGCTAAGTATTTCATTATTCGATTACTCATTCGTTTCAACACACGATTCAAAATTCAGTAACAATTCAAATCCATATAGTGCCACTTAGGAGTGACGTGTCTCATTTGTGGTAATGTTGTTAGGGTTCTCCGACATACCAAGAAACTGTCCTCACGCGGAGATTTGTTCGCTATATCATACAGACAAACTGTAAAGAACTTCTCATAAAATGTTGCATACACCGGTATGGCATATTCCCGGATAATTGCTATACATTTACCGTAAAACCTCGAAAAAAGTGATATTTTTCTATATTTTATGGAAGATTCATATGGATGAATAATGGTAATTCACATATTCTCCAAATTTGAATCGTTTATAGAAACGAAACGAAAATTCACACTCACAAAATCTGATGAATTATCGGTGTTTATCTTCTCGAATAAACTCTTGGAAACTGGAAACCTTGTTTAAAGGGTGTACTGCAAAATTTTCTGTGTTTATTAACTGAATATTTCGTTATTCGATTCTCAATCTGTTTTAATAAACGATCCAAACTTCAGCAACGTGTAATTCACTTCCCATACACTGAAAAAAAATTTATTCCAGTCGAATAAATATTTATTTGTCCTGTACCAAAGAAATATTCATTAGAATGAACAAAATATTCTTTGGAACCAAAATAATTTATTTGAATTAAATAGATGGTTTTAATCGTTTATTTGATTCCAATAAATTATTTTGGTTCCAAAGAATATTTTGTTAATTCTAATAAATATTTCTTTGGTACAGGACAAATAAATATTCATTTGATTGGAATACATTTTTTTTTCAGTGTACGAAAGGTGGAAATTTCCCTATGCTCGAAGATGGGAGAAATCCAAATATTTCTTACAGTACAGCAAGGCAAAATTGAAAAGCGAGTAGAGAAAATCCTGCCAACTACACGGAAAAAATTTCATCCGAAGATCCTTTGACTGGTATTCCACTTTTGGGATAGAAATTTTGAAACACACAATTGAAAAGAATTTTGTACACTGGATTTCAATAATTCGTTGATATTTCACATTATTCCGACAATAGAATTCACTTTCCAATTATTTTCAAATTTGTGCTTTGTCCAAAAATGGAATAAAATTGAAAAAAAATTCGAATGGTCAGGGATAGTTTATTATCATAGTCATATTCAATATATCATTGGTCATAATCAACTATCCTCATAATGATTTTGGTAAACCATAATTAACTCGAAGTGCAATAGTCCTGAAGTACAGTAATCCCGAAAAAAGTTTATTCATATTTGATTTCATTCGCATGTGGCTAGTAACAAACTATTATTTTTCGGGATTACTCCCATTCGAGTTTACTGACTTCGTAGCTATTGCACTTCGGGTTAATTATGGTTTACCATGATTTTGATGATCAGTTTTCTCATTCCTTCTATCACTCTGATTGGTTACGACTTGTCAAATAACAGGAATAACATATTATATAAAGATATTTCCGTTAGAACTGTTGATGGACTTTTTACACCGACTATAACACCGCAGATTACTTTACAATGATTTTGCAACGGTGGATTATACTGACCTTACACTATAAAAAACATTTGTTGAATTCCAAACCACAATGCTTGGAAATTTACAAACTTGGTTTGGAAAAATAATTTCCGAACCTTTTTCGTAAATTGCCGAACAAAAGTTTGTGAATTCTCAAAAATCTTCGTGAAATCACAAACTTTTGTTTGGTAATTTACAAAAAAAGTTTGTGTAAAAAACTGCCAAACTTCTTTGGCAGTTTAGGAAGTATATTTTTTACAGTGTATAATCAAATCACTCAATGGTTATTCATCAATATTTTTCATGTATCTCTTTTCACGAATGGGAAATTGTAATTTCTTATTTTCTTTTTCTTGTTTTGTTTCCAAGTTGACTACATTTGATTAGAATTTCTCTCAATATCTCACAGTAATGTTCATCTTAATATCAGTGTAGTTCAACTTCACAAAAACATAGTAATACATTAAAGATGTTTCTCATGTGATTTATTCTACAAAATTTTCTCCGTGTAGTACACTCAGGGAAAAAAGTCATTGAGGCAAAAAAATCTTACATCCAATGGTATCTATAAAATATTTCTTTGAACCAATTAAATATTATTCCAATGAATGGAGTGGTTCTTCATTCATCCATTAAAGTAAAATTTCTCTGATCTACAGAAATATTTTATAGATACCATTGGATGCCATATTTCGTTGTCTCAATGACTTCAGTGTATTTATCAACAATATTCAGTAATATTCTTCGAGTTGAATTTATTGACCGAATTGAAGATTAATTCTTTTGCAGTATTTCTTAAAGCATCGAATATTTCAATAACATGAAGAAACTGTGCCATTCTCGTTGTATCGGTCAATCGAATCGACGCAGACAATGAATATAGTCTTGATTAAAAGTAGGAAGTGACAACAATCCAGGTCTTTTTACTTCTCATTCAAAAGTTAACAATGAAGATTTGAATAATGTCGACAACATCACAATCGTTGATCATAAATTCGTAGTGTATGATCGAACGATGGACTGAATAGAAGGAACCAATACGGGTTTATCGACACAATAAAATTAGGATTTATAAATATTATGAAAAATTTAAAGGATCCAAATTCCATCTTCGAAAGGACAATATACTCCAATCACGTTTAATACCCTGTATCCCTCAAATTTAATTCGAATCGTCTATATTCTAATAGGATTTTTTATTTGATCCATCCATAAAACGTTCCGATCGGAGTTGTTGTTTTTTTCTCTGTGGATGGGAAATAGAGGAAATTCAGCATTTTATATTCCTACGTATATGTACATGCCCTTGTGAGTGTTGAACTTACCTTGACATCTGACATTATTTAATTTAATTTTGATAGAGACCACACGCTTCTCGAATCGGTATAAACTTATCGGAACAGGAACGATACATTGATAGTCCACGATTCGAATAGATACTATTCAAGGGAATTGGAGCTTGTGCACACTCTCTTCTTTGTCGTGGGTTCGTTTGATTTTTGCTTAGATTGTACTAATGGGAGAAAAGGAATACATATACATATATATTTTACCTATTCAACATATTTCCCAAGAGATTACGAATTTGTACATTCGATACTCACAATGCCGCATTTCTTTCAAAGGGCCAACGCATGTCCAATATATCGCATGCACCGACATCATCACCACCATGAATTTTTGATTAAATTCTTGCCAGTCGATCAAAGGCATTTACAATGATTTATAAGACGATTTTATATACCAAATTTCTGAAAAAGAATTAATCTCAAAAACAAAGCACAAAGTCAGCCCGTACAACGCGAAGGAATAACATTGAATAACATTCAGTGAGCAACTTCATTATGATAAACATAGTTTTCCAATATTTTTTCAAACGATTAAGATTTAAATGCCTAACCATCAATTTCTTCATTACGTAATAGCACATCTGGTATATACAAATAAAGTTATATAAGAAATGTGTTTTTCTGAATCACAAACGTCTCTTTCAGATGTATACTCAGCTGCAACTGCGATCTTAGAAAATATACATTTCTAAAAAGAATCATCAATGTACAATAATAGAGACAAAAATTTTCAAAAAGAAGCATGGACGCGTGAATTCAATTCAAGATTAATTGCGATGTAATTTATGAATTTGAATATCAGAAGGAAAATTTTGAACGTGTTTTTAATCTATTGAATGTTATCTTCAAAATGTTGTTCATCATCCAATGAAAAAGATTGTGATGAAAAGATTTTTAGTTACTAGCGTTTGATGATGATGATGATTAATTCGGTCGCTGAAATTAGATTCCCTCTTTTAGTGTAGTACTGTGAGAGAGCCTGATTCAAAAGGAACTTTTTCAACGGCTTTTCCCCTAAAAATTCAGAACATTTGCTTTCTTCAAATATTCAATGAATTTGATAAGTGACGCTTCCCTAGTAGAAATTGCTTATTCATCTTAAGGAGACTCAAGCATAGAGAAGTGGGGGAGAGGAAAAAATCAATTTTGCGTGCACTTTTTTCAGAAGGTATGTAATTATAATACAGATTTCAAGTAAGTAATAATAAATTAACTGAGCAACGATCACAAATTTTCAATATGCAGCAATGAAGTGCATTTCTAGGATTACGCTCTAAATATAAATCCAAAGCCCAAAACATATTCTTAAGGGTAATCAAGCACCAGAAGAACCAAGTCAAACTTTGCGCCAACTTTTTTCATAAATTACATATGCGTGAAAATGGGATTTTGAATGAATAATCATGAAATCTACGACCGGGATTAGACTCCAAATATAAGTTTCAGTCTTTTACTGATTTTCTGGCGGGAATAAGAAGATTTTAAAAGCAATAATCTCCAACTGTCAACAATTTTATGTAATTTCATTTCCCAATATCTGCAAACCATGAAGGAACTTAAATTTGTTTTGAGAGTTCAATCTTGGGTATGTACTAAATTATTATCAATTTCAAATTTCAATTTATTGAGTAATTTATTCAAAAAGTCGGTGCAACATTTTACCTGCTTCTCCTGATGCTTGAATACCCTCAAACATAAGGAATCGATCGAGTTTTCAAAATTATTGACATCTGTAGGTTAATATGTTTATAATCATTTGCATGATTTTGAGGAACCGTTTGCAGATCCAATTTCGTACTCAAAGCTCAATTTTAGCAATGCACTTCATCACTGCAGATTAAAACTTTGTGTTTATTGTTGAGTCGTTCAAAAAGAAGAATGTACGAAAATTTCGCTCATTTCTTCAAAGATTCCATACCTCTTAGAGACTCAATAATAACTCCTCCAAAAATATCTCAATAATATCTTCAGGATATTCTGAAATATTACAATGTCTTCAGAATGTTGCAGAATATCCTAAAGATATTACTGAGACATTTCTGCTATGTGGATCGAACATTACGATAGGCGTTTATTTATGGCTGTGTCTAGAGCCACGTTAGCCTGTCTCCAATTTCAAAATTCGAGACACGTTAAGTTTTCGAATTCTCGTGGATGCAGTGAATGCTTGAGGGATTTTCTACAAACACGTGAAATTTCTCGTGTATTGGATTGAAAATTCGAGCCAGACGAAATTTTTCGCGTGTCTCAGGGTCAACAAAATCCAAGACACGGGAAATTTGACCTGTCTGTAGAAAATTTTTCGAGAACTTACTATATCCACGAGAATTTAAAAATCTCACGTGTCTCGAATTTAAAAGTTGGAGACAGGTTAACGTGTCTCTATACAGAGCCTTTATTTATTGGAATAGAACGTGTATATTGAGGTGGCTCTTATATCACTCAAAACAGTTTGTTTTAGTTTGTTTTCATTTTCTGTGGTTAACAAAAAGTTTTTTTTTGTACGGGGCACCCTCTAATTTTGTTCTACATTATGAAGAAGTCCTACAATATTTTTCACATAATTTTCAATAGAGATTCAGGGGTCGCTACCGACGTTTGAAATAGGGATCAAAAATGCTTATTGAAAACGTCGGTCGCGACCCCTAAATCTTCTTTGAAAATTATGTAAAAAATATTGTAGGACTTCTTCATAATGTAGAACAAAATTACAGGGTGCCCCATACAAAAAAAACTTTTTTGTTGACAACAGAAAATGAAAACAAACTGAAAGAAACTTTTTTGAGTCAAATAAGAACCATTCTAGTGTATATATATATATATATATATATATATATATATATATCAAAAGCGAGAAAAACTTCGCGCCAAATGTACGGGATGATTTGGATTATATGAACAATAAAATGGTGTAAGTGAAGTAAGTCAATGGTACTTACTTGAGAGTAGACTGTAAAACAAAGTTTGAGTGAATTTAGTATCTTTGAAGGTGATGAGAAGCGAGATCTCTCTGGTGACAAAAAATTCTCTGAAAATTTCACTGAATTTTCCTGCAAAATTCTTAATCTCACTGAAAAACTTTGGAAAAACCTGAGATAATCCGAAACCCTCTGAAAACCTATGAAAATTTTGTCAAATTCTGAAAAACTCTTACTTATCGGACAAGTTTTTCCACTGGAAATTTTTCTGAATATCCAAAAAGATCTCTGAATTTCTCTGAAAATCACTAAAGCTCTCAGAAATTATGAACACCTCTGAAATCATTTGGAAAACTCTTGACTGAAAATCTCTGTGAATTTCAGTAATTTTCAGTTAGATTTTTCTACCAGGACTGTTAGGGAAACAGGTTATAAAAATTCTTCACATTTGTAGGTTAATATGTTTATAATCATTGACATGATTTTTAAGAATCATTCACAGTTCCAATTTCATATTCAAAGCTCAATTTTGGCAGTGCGTACTCTATCACTGCCGATTTTAACCCTTTCACCGTAACCCCGGTCTCACAGACCGCTATCAAAATTTTATTTGCTCGTAATTCGAACTCTTTTGGTTAATTTGTTTGACATTTGAAAAAATGTTTTCTTCACTTCTGACAACTTTGAATATCTAGAAGAAGGTGATAGCGGTCTGTTCGGCCGGGGGTTACGGTTGACGTGATTTTGAGCAGGGTTACGGTTTAAGGGTAAAGAGGGGAAACTCATGTAAAACATCGTTTGAAAAATGTTTTTTTGAATGCTTTATCACAAGAAGTGAGAAAGATTTGATGAAATGAAATGCTGACGTTGAAAATTATATGTAAAAATGTTTTCATAACAGAAAACAAACAAAATAGCGGTGATGCAGCTGCTCGAACGTGGCTCCTTGATTCTTTCGCCGTGGAACGCCCAGGTCTTTGTAGTCAACTCAAATCAACGAATAGCATTCTTTTTTTCATTAGATTATGCCTTTCCTCTTGACATGAACCTAAATTTAGCATTAAAAATAAAAAATTCGAAATGTGAGGTCAGGTTTGAGGAAAAAAAAATTAATTTTCTCAATTTGTCAGAACAGATTTTTTCTACCCTGTTCAAACAATTCCACAAAATTGGATAGAGTCTGATTGGATTAAATTTGATTTCAACATAATTTTATAAAATTCCATTGAAACCTTAATCAATTGAATTTCAGCAGATCTTTATCAAATGTGCATGGATCCGTTGATAATTTTAGAGAATTCGTTGATTCCATTGAAGCTTGGTAATTATTGTTCTAAGGAATTTGGACTTTTCTCTCTGTGCGGGCCGTTGAAACAGATCATTCAGTTTAATTTGATTTAATTTAATCTTTCTGATGTTGATGTAAATCTTATTTCAAACGAAAGATCGATATCTTTACGGAAAATCATATCCACGATACTTCTTTAGGTCAATTTTAGTAATTATATATATAAGATAATAACATTGTTTCTTGAGAATTAATAAAATACGAATCATCATTATTTGTATTATTTCTGCGACATTATGTGATGATTGAATATCACGTTTGGCATTTTTTTCATAATTTCAATTTTAATCTTACAAATCTCAGTATTTTACGAATACATCACTTGATGTATAAAATGATTTCCGAGTAGAAGATCATTCGAATATTACGTCACACTTTATTATCTAGATCTTCATCGTGTTGATATGTGTTCGCTTTACCATGGTCGAGATAAAAACAAAAACAAGTAACAGTCTGTGAGGTTGGAGTGATCTCTGTGGATTGAAAAAGGAATTTCTCAATAATTTTCTTCATGATTATCCGAAACGCCTGCTACGACTAACGAATTCATAGAAAATCTTGAAATAGTAAACATTTCAATGAAAAATTTCAGTTGTTTTCCGACAGTTGGGGTTAATCAAATTCCTGATTTCATCATTTCCTCAAATCGACCGTTGGTTTCCATCATTGGGATTTTACTGGATGTAGGGAAGAGTAAAGTAATTGCAAATATCTAAGGGGTCGTCCATAAACTACGTGGGCAATAAAGGGGAGGGAAAAAATACAAACTTGATTCCAATGGAAAAAATTTCTTCGAATTTAAGAAGAATTATATTTCTGTTTCAATTTAAGAATTTTTCGTTTCAATCTGATGAACATTTCTTCCATTGAAAAAAAGATTGATTAGGATGAGGGCAAAGAAAAGTTTCTTTCAGTCTCAGAAATTGGGTTCTCAGTGTACAAGGACTCTGGTAGAAATTTGTCTAGTGGTTCATGAATTGTAAGACTTCACCTCGTGAAAAACTAGAGACCTTATATGTATATTTATTATATATTTTATGTTATTAGGTATGCATAATATGTATATATATATAATGTATAATGTAATATTTATATATATGTGACCTGGTCTACGAAAAGGGGGCTTAGGTGTGAAAACAAGTTTTCGAGAAAACCGCTGTTAAAGATAAACAAGTCATTTTATCGGTGTCGCTTTACACGGAGAGAATTAAATCCTAATGTTTCCGATTTTACATAGGACTGAATTCAAAAATTAATTGCTATTTTCATACTGCAGTATTTTGTATCATGTGAACAGAAGTGTAGAAACCGATGGACGTCCTACTGCCATGAACAATGAAACATACTGATTAGTATGATGAAAAAATCTACTCGTGAATGGAATTAAATCGTAATGTTTACGATGTTACATAATGACCTTCAGATAAGAATCTGGAAAAATTTGGCGTATGTTTCAAAGAATATTGAAATAAATTTATAAATATACGTCAATAAATTACATCTCTAATAAGTTTGTCTTAAATATAAATCAGAATATTTCACTAATTTCTAATGATTGTAAAATGAAACGCAACAAAGATTTTGTTATTTCAAAGTTAGGATTTTTATAATTTCTGTTCCTAGTTCATGTGCATGATGCGAAAAAGTCAATTTGTATTCAGAGTGCGATTAATCTAACAATAAATGTGGAACAGTTATTTGATGTGCTCAATCGTAATTCTTTCTCAAACCACCTTTTTTTTAGGAATATACCGGTGTATCGTCGTTTCGTGAATATTTTGCGAGTTCATTTGTCTCAAACATTTTTCGATCATACACACTGATGTGTTAATTGTGCCGCATGAAGTTGGTATTGCAACATCGTACTTATTACGATGTACATCCCATCCACTACATTTTTACAGGGCTTTCCACAACTACGCATCTTTAGATCAATTGTCATATGTAAATTGTGGTTGTTATGAATACGATATAGCCTGAAATTTGTTACAGAATATAGTTATCATGATGTTGGATTCGATACTATGTAACATTCTGATCATTATGATTTACGTGGAGGTTATTAAGATTTAATCGATCAAAGATTGATACAAAAAACGGTCTCCGATGCTATGCTGGAAAAATGCAGCTTATTTCGATGTTTACATAGCAGTAAGTGTTATTTAATTCTCTCCGTGTACCAGGGGAATTGTACTGCATGTATTTAATACAGCACGTAAGCTACTGTCATGGCTATTTTTTCGCTATCAACGATTTGTTTCTTCTATTATTGAAATTCCATCATCAAGGCCTCAATTTGAACAGAAAAATGAAAATAGAATTTGATTCTATTGAAAACAAACATTATTTCTTTTAACGTGATAGATTCGGTAGAACAGTATTTAAATAGCGATTTAAACTTCTTCATACAACCGTGATTTTGAACGCACAATGATGACTGTCTAATTCTTAACCCATCTACAATTATCATCATTGATTTAGAAGCAGTTTGAATATTCAAATACTGTACTTATGTAGTCTTCGTCGTAGAATAAAATTTCATCTTCAATATACGGGGAGAATATAATCATCCGAATTATCATGAAAACATGTCAATGAAGGACGTGAACCTTCATTGAATCGTTGCGGGATTAAAATGAGTATAAATTTGTCCTTAAATATTTCACAGTCAAATTTTTCAAGCTCAAATTTTGATTACTCGAAAGTATCTGTATGATTTATTTTCGTGTTGTTGAGAAACAAAAGTTCGGTACTGTTGAAATGTTTTTGTAAATCTAGTTTTAATGTCAAATAAAAAATTTCGATGCTTTTTAAGATTTTCACGTTTCGATGAAGAAATTAATGACAAGCGGTGACTTGCAATACAATGTGCAATGATTTGTATAATATCTTTCGTGGAGAAGTATCTCAAACGCTGGGTGCATGGAAAAGATTTGAAAAAGTATAGTTGAAAAAGAAATGCGACTGCGTAAAACCTTTTCCGAAGTGAATTTTTTTCATGCATTCGAAATCCTGGCGGATTTTACAATCGGAATGTACACAGCAAGAAAAGAATCAACTCATTCTCTGCAATGTGGAGTAAAATTGAGGACACGTATTATAAGTTGAAGTAGAATTCATCGTTATACTGTCGTGAATCATGCATATTGCTATGTTTTGTTATCAAAATTACACAATGTACACTGGAAAAAAGTCTTTGATTGGAAAATTTCAGTATTTTGTTGGAAGTTATTAACCATTACATTGGACTGAAAATTCTATTAACGATTAACGATAAATGGTACAATAATTTTAAATAAAAATGTTTTATAGTATAACTTACATAGAGTTCATTTGGTTTTGCACCGAAAAAAAAATTAGTTACCCTCACTCCAAATTAGTTCCAGCAACTAGATACAGTTGTTGATATTTGGATAACTGAAACGGGCGTTGGCTCAACTAAATCCAAATTCAATTTCTCTGACTTTAGTTGTTGTTACTAATTTGAAATTGCCTTTACTACAGTTTTCATTACCGACTTCTATTCTTTTATTACTCAGCACAAAACTTTCACAACTACACGGAAAGACCGGGTCTATTAATATTTAGAAAAATGACTGTCAATTTAGGGAAAATGAGGATCGCTGAAAAATATTCGTAGTCGATGTATTAACAATTGATAGTGTCACTGTGAAGAATATCAATGGAATTATCAACTGTTAATATTTTGACTACGAATATTTTTCAGCGATCCTCTTTTTTCTTAAATTGACAGTCGTTTTTCTAAACGTTGATAAATTCCTCCTAAATACTAATAGACCCGGTCTTTCCGTGCAACTTCAGTTCATTCGGTCAAATAAATTATTTTTTTTGGTATGAATTCTATTTCAATTTTCTTACGTGATAATTTACAAGAAAAGTTGGCGCATTCGCTTCTTTTACACCGAAAGAGATTCATAATTAAAAATTACTTCCCCATTAAACGAGAGATATGCTTGACATGAGATCACAAACTGATGAGAAAAACCAGTAATTTTTCATGCTACGAAGTTTGAAAATTAAAACCGGCGAGAATTTATGTTCATAAACAGTAATTTCTTATGACACAATTTGGAAAACGAAAATTCTCGATTGGTGAGATTGATAAAAACTGAGAACCATAACATTCTTAAAAATGTTCCGTGGCTCCGGGGAAAGAAGCAAGGTTGGTTATCATGAAGATTCATGTTCGACGCTGGTGATGATACAAGTTTTTGTTCCGTTAAAATAAAATTAAGAAAAATTACTGGTATTTCCCATCAATTTGTAACCTCATATCAAGTATACAGAGCCTTTCGTGACCATTGTGCCGCCCTGTGCACTGATATTTCCTGCCCTCCCGGTGTAAGAAAAGAAAAATAATCTTCTATCATATTTGATGAGGTGATGAGGTGACCTGGTACAGCTCAGTTAGTAAATCACCTATTAAGACTAGAAACAGGTCGATTCTGGTTCAAATCCCAAGCGCAACTTTTCATTTTCTCTCTGCCTTTCGAATTCGATTTGTTTCTAGAATTCATTGTCCAACTCCATCTGATCCTCACGCACACAAAAATGAGTCCTTCCTTTCGTACACGGAGAAAAAATACATTCTAGATATTACTATATTTTGTACTAAAGTAGCAGCATAATTGACATACTATAATTTTTACAACACAGTATAGTAAAAATTAATGTTGAATGATTTGAAAAATCGTTTAATTTGGTGCAACTTCACTTCATGAAGCATTAATTTTCACTACACTGTGTTGTAAAAATTATACTTTGCCACTTAAGCTGCTACTTTAGCATAAAATATAGTAATATTTGAAACCACATTTCCCTCCGTGTGAATAAGATTATTGTTTCATTTATCGACATTATCACTGCATAAGAATTATTTATATGTATTTCAATTACCTGCTATCGTTCATCCCGTGTTCATTTCTTATAATTTAGATATTGATCCTCAAAAATCGATTCCCTTCGGAACAGTTCGATTTCATGAATTTTATTACCAAAAATCAATTTGATGAACGATAGGTTGGATGAATCGATGATTAATCTCATTAAAAAAAAAAAAAACAAGACAAGCATCTCGTCCTTTCTTTATCGCTTCCTCTTGGTTATCGCAGAGTTCCGACTATCAACAGTATCGCTTTGATTTCAAGGTCAATCCAAGTTACAACGAATGAATTGTTCTCAAGGACCATTTCTCCGACAACGTTATGTCACTTGAGATGTGATGTAATGTAATATATAAGACATTTGTTATTCAGGTATGATGATGTGGTTTGATAGTTATCGCTTGAAGAAAAGAAGTGAACATGTAGGATACATTGACTGATGAATTTCATGTTAGTAAATGTATCAATCAACGTAATGTTTAATACGATTTGCTCGTTTTTACATCAGCGGACATCGTGGATAATTCCTGGGTTGATGCATGTTCACCATGCATGGATTAATGTACTTGCTTTGGGACATGGATATTAGTGATCGGCGATATTTCACGATATCGATATTTTATATAAAATTTGTATAAAGTTTTCATCGATATTTGATCAAATTCAATATAAACTTGACAAAAATTCTATAAAAAATATCGATATTTCCAAATATCGCCGATCACTAATGGATATCCAAAAGGTTTTGAGGTTCGAATCCCTGAATATCCGGGTAGAAAAGAATGATATACACTGGAAAAAATATTTATTTGTCCTCTCTCCATAAAATATTTATTTGTAGAAATTAAATATTCAATTAAATGCAAAAATTGATTACTTGTGGTGAATAAATCATTTATTTAGAAGACCAATTTATTTGGGACAAGCATTCCATTATTTAATTCGAGTAAGTATTTCATTAATCCTGAGAAATATTTTATGGAGAGAGGACATATAAACTATTTATTTGGTTGGAAGAAATTTTTTTTTTTCAGTGTAATAACGATCTCGAAGATATCTGACTGGAAGTATGGCGTCAAAGTTGCACAAATATTGGATCGAATTGGGAGAGATCTGATAAAAGATCTTCTAACCAAAAGATTGTGGGATTTTGCAATATTCTCAAAAGTATTTTAAAGTCCCTAGAAGTCTCAAATCTTTCCTCCAACTTTTACAAAAAACTGACTGAATGAAATGTAAAATAATTAGTCGACGCATTTTCTTTATATTCCAAAAAGGTTCATCAACTCATTACTTTCAAGCGAATCTATAATTAAAGATATTTCGAATGTTTCAAACATGTGTTTTTGAGGAATTTTTGCAGGATTGAGAATGAATTTCTGGATTTCACAAAGATTCGAAAACAAAGTTGAATGAGTTTTCATTTTGTGAGTCAGGTTGTTGTAATTACATATTTGTTTGCAGGGATACTCAAATTATGACAGACGAATTTCGCTTGCACGATTGATGGTAAACTAAGATCTATAATTTTTATTAGTATTGACCTCTCCCAACAATTACGTTCCATGTGACAATCAATTGTTTCCAAACAGGACGATGTACTTATTTCTGAACATGCAATCTCTCAACAATTGTGAATCACTTTCCTCCACCTGCTTTTGATTTAGGTTTTTTTTTCAGACAATACTGAAAATCCCAAGGATTCAAATGCAGTAGCATGCATTTTGAGTACTTTTTTTCTATTCATCTCTGAACGTTGTTATTGTGCAGTTGAAATGTATAAAATATTTGAGTGCTCTGGGTCATGGTATGCACGGTATGCATGTTCTAAAGACATTCTGGATAGTGATATGGATCCTAGACAGAATTGATTGTTTTGTACAGAGAGTTTATTCATTTCTTACTGATATTTTTCATTAAAATTTATAAAAACTAGATGCATCCATCTATTGTAGTTATGAGAGAATTGTTTTTATATAAAAAAGAATCGATCTCGTCCAAGTCTGACAAAGTTTTCACCTCTCCAAAAAATAACTGAAAGTAAACCATGAAACTTGCTCATTCTGGAATTGATGACGTACGGTGAAATTACTGTAAAAAAAAACTTCGGAAAACTTCCAGTCCTGTATTGGAAGCAATTAACCTGTACAGTTGTACCGAAACATTACATTCAAATCATGGAAATTTCAGTACACCTATTAGAAAATTCTTGTATTTATACTGGGAAATTTAAGTAAAAAACATGAAATTTTATGTAAAATGCGGGAAAATTCCGGTACGACAGGAATTTTCTTGTACGTAAACTGAAAAGTTTGTCATTAACAGAGAAAATTCCGGTTCTTTTCAACAGTGTAAAACCATGATTTATTAGGAACTGACCGTAAAAACTGATGAGAATCCTGAATGAAATTCTGATCACCTTCATAAAATTCTCCGGCGCTATTTAGAATGGTTTTTGATTCAATCTATGCCTTCTCGAATCAACGCATGCATTGAGTAAAAAATTCACATCACACATCGAACTCTTTCTGAAAAACACATGATACGGATTCAAAAACAGCCCTGGTTGAAAACTTTTTCTGAAAATCTCTACAAAGTTCAGAGATTTCTAGTAAAGAAGTTTTTAGAAGATTGTAAAAGTGTTGATAGTTTTTCAGAAACTTTCAGTGATTCTGAGTTCGGAAAAAGTATTCAGTTTTCCACAGTATTTAGATTTTTCTACTGAAATCCAGAGAATTTTTCTCCACTAAAGAGAGAAAACCGCATTCTTGTATTCTCCATTCTACATTGTTTCCGAATAATGTTCTTTTATTCCGTACGTAGTTTCATGACCTCTCGAACCCAGCATAGAATTCCTAAAATCTTTCTTTTCTTCACAAAACAGGTTCATTTTTTCTTGTTGAATCTTTCTTTATTCTCTCACGAAATGTTCGCTCTGTCCTCTCTTAGTATCATTCAAATTTGAAGAACTCAAGAATTGAGAATTGATGTTGTTTTATCTTTTTATTCCGATAAAATAATGCTCAGATGAATTTTAAAACAAAACTTTTATCTCTTTGATAGCATTATCATATATTTCCGATTAGTTTTATTATGTTCTTTTTTTTCATGCAAAATCTAATGATTTGGTTTTTTGTGTGAATATTCAATAAGTTAGCGCGCAGAAGTATCTCTCATCTTGGGATTTCATTTCATCCCGGGTGGGAAAAGTTTTCAAAATTATATATAGTTTATATATAATTCAATACAGTTTCAATATAAGTTATACTTGATTATATATAATTTTGAAAACTTTTCAATGTGAATGTATTTATGATTTCATGAAAACTATACTAAAATACACTCATACAAGACCATTCGAACACGCGAGGATTGAAAAATTCGAATCTTAAAATATGAATCTAGTCAAAATTGTATTTTTTTTGCGCTGTCTTGCAGCGAGTTATCATTCTACGGAGATGATAAAGTGAAGGAAATGTTATTTGTCAATCAAGAATTGAACAAATAATGATAAATCTATTTGTAAACTTTTAAAAATTCCAAGATTTTTTTCATTTCTGTAGATTTGAATATTTATAATGGAATACGTATTTCTATTGTGCTCGTGATATTCAAACGTTTGAAAAGTGACGTTTATGACGTCATTTTTTTTGCATCGGTGTGTTTCACTCGTGAGTATAATCTTCAATTGATATAGTACAATCAATTTGCACATGCTGTGTTGCGCAGTAGAGATTACAAGGTCGTCGCTTCCATCGATTATAAAAAAAAACAGACATGTTTTTCTCAATTTCGTTTTTGAAAATATGAAAAAGCTTATTCCATTAGAAAAAACTCGGCCCACACTTCAATTCATACAATATTTTGTTTGTAAGTAAGATTAATCATTTTATGTCTAGCTTCGAATTCAATCAGATATTTTGTTATGGTTTTCATAAATATTTTTCATCGTGAAATTCAATGTTTGATCCCAAAAAAATAGTGCTCTTTTCTGCATTCAATTCGCTATTCAAAAAGACAGTTGGATATCAGGCTTTCAAAAGTTCAAATGTGTTTAAAAGAGTGACCGCAAAAAAAGTATTTTCGTCGCCTATTTGTTGGGACCGCCAGTTTCAGGTGAGAATGAATCCTAAAGAATGCTCTATGCTCATCATTTGCGAGGGAATATCATTTCTCAAAGAGCATAGCACAGGTTTTGGAGGTAAAGTAGTATGAAATTTCGATCAAGATTTGATAAAAATCGAGAAACTTCGACAATTTCTTCATAGAAGAGGAATCGATTCTATGCACGGAGAAAAACGTATAGGAAATGTTTAGCAGGGTTTACCATAATAATGACAGTTTTGGGACACATGAGCATTTATGTGTACTCCTCCTTTAATTATGGCAATCCATACCTCATTTTGGTGAAAATAACTTTACATCTGACACATATTACTATAAGTTTAAAAAAAATTACTACGAATTAAAGGAGAAATGTTCATAGATGCCCATGTATCCCAAAACTGCTATTATTATGGGGATCTTTGGTACAAATTTTTCTCCGTGTGAAGAATCTACCGATTTTGTCGATTTCTGTATCTCTGAAACCAATCTTATGCTCACCCTATGTAAATAGTATTCCCTCCCAAATGATCGGCATACGATATTTTTTATAACGCATTTCAACCTGAAATTCGCGGTCCCAAACAAACAGGGGATTTTTGCGGTCACTCTTTGGATTCAAAACTTAATCCGTATAGGAAAGTGTTCCTGCCCTTTCGAAATTCCCTCATCTTTTCACAACTTTGTTCCCAGTTTTTCTTTATTTTCTTCTCTAATCATGGAACAAAAATATTGACATTTCTCAAGTCTGTGAAAATAACCCGGGAAAATGTTGTTACGAGAATTTCCAGTGACATGATTTCAGTTTGTGAATAAAAAAAGATTTTTAATTTATTCTTTATTCATTCAAACACTATTGGAGGTCTTGTTTCATTTTTGTAACAAAATTCGCACTCAAATATTCGCCTAACGATGTTAGAGATTTGGGTTCTTTATTGAGATTATCGGTTCAATTGTTTGCCGAAATACTCGAGGGGATGGCACAAAAACACACATTTCGCAATACACTAAACAATATTCATTATATGCCGTCGAAACACGATTAATTCTAATTACAATTACGTTCCAATTCGATGACTGAAAATTCGTCTAGTGAATCGGACACCTTGGCCACCTTGAAAATCACGTAACTCGAATATCCGCGTGTTCGTCTCTCCGACCCGCAAACCGTGAAAGAAATCCGTCAATTTCCGATTGCTATTTTGGAACATATCTCAGGACGTATCTTTGACATTGACGACACGTAGTCGTCAAGATTATCAGATATACAACCACCGATTGAAACGAATTTTCTCGCGTGACGTTGTTATTATCCAATATGCCCACTGGAGAACCTTGTGGGTGCCCTGCGGAAGATGACTTGCGTATATTCGAAACGATTTGAAGCATTTTGTTCACCGGCACGTAGCCACGATTGATACAATAATCAGAGTTCAGGGAGGGGGCAGAGAGAATGTCCATAGAATAGAAAGATCGGTGTTTTTATCGGTAAGCAGAAACAAAAAATTACATTACAGAGGTGCATAGAAATACTAAACGATCAATTTTTTATGATACACGTATAAACATAAGGTATATGATATACCGTAAGAAAGAGTGGGGAGGACATCACACAGGGAATGACGTATAACATTCACGTTGGTGCGCAAATTTTTCCGACAACCAACCGTGACCGGATCGCGATCGTCATCATATATTTTGTCAGTAGTGCATTCGACGTCGAACGGATCACGCGTGGTACTCTCGAACGTGCACCGAAAGAATCTTATCAAGTGTGTTGCAGTGCCGCGGATACATTGGTTCTTTCGAATTATCCTTTTTGTTTTGTACATATAACAAAATTTATTCATTATCTGAGGTTCTCTGCACGTTATGGATTTACCGGTGAGTAAAAAAGATGATGTTTTACGTTATTACGCATCGGATTGATCGAACGAGTGGAAAAAATGATGATTCTTCTTCTTATTTCCGTGTTCGATTCAACAGACGTTTCTATCTCATCGTACCAATACTAACAAGTTTGCGATACCATTAGCAATCTCAAATGGTTATTTTGAGTTGCACTTTACCCCTTTATTCTTCGCAACTGATGTTTTATTAGAATCGCTAGTTTAATCAGTTCAAATTTGTACAGTTTGTTTGAGTTCGATGCCATGTTACACAATTTTCCTGCTGTTGCATTTTAAACATTCTTAAAATGGTAGGAAATGTTGAGAATGCATTGAAAATAAAATACAACAATGGAAGTGTTTTTATACACGTTTGATGCATCGCGATACTCAAAATACCTGTTCCGTCTATCGTTCTTGAAACACAAACATTTTTCCTTATCTTTCAAAATGAATGTTTTGCACTGTTGGGAATGTTGATAACGTTATATAATATTATTATAATATGCATCCCCTAATCATTAACGAATACTTCATCAACATAGAATGAATGACTTCATAAACCTAAATCGGATCTATTCTGCGAATTTAACTTCAATTGAAAGGCACGATATTCATGAAACTGAAGTTAACGAACAGCGTATATCAAACTGAACTGATACGTATGTATGAATTTTTCAAACGCATACATTTTTTCCATTTATATTTCCCTGCTCGAGTGAAAATTGAAATCGGTCTATTCGAGGCTCTGTTTAGGCCGACGTGGAAGTAAACAGGGCCTTGTATAGTCCAATTTTCAATCGAAGAAATTTTTACACGAGTGATTCAATTGATGTAGGTAGGTTCCAATACCCCGATTAAAATTTTGGCGAGGCAAACATCGAAGCCTTCTTTCCCACATGGAAAGAATATTATCTTATGAATTACGATGTTGCAATCGTAGCACAGGGCCATACTTGAAAAAGCAGGAATCGTCAGATGTTTGAAAGGAATTTTTGCTGTTATAACCTTTCTTTGTAGGAGTTAACATCGTAATATTCCATATGATTTAATCAAAAAACAGCAGAATTCACGATGTTACATTTGGAATAGTCTGATTTTGCAGTACAGTCCTCCATTACGATTTCCACATCGTAATATATAAGATGATTTTTTTTCCTTGCACAAGATATTGACATTCTCCCCTACTAAATTCCTACTCGACACTTTACGAAAACTTTACACGGGGGAAAAGTGTCATCATTTATTGAGAATCAGTTGGTAACAGATGGAATCATTCATCTGAATGTAACTTCAAAAATTCATAATAGGTTTTCAGAGATACATGTATAACCATGGTACCTTTAGAACTGACTTCACGTAAATGATTGTATTTGTCACCAACTGACGCTGATGCTCGATAAATTATACGACTTCTGAACACATTGGTTTTTCGCTAGCTTCAGCTTCATACAGCAATTCTGATACCAAAGTTTTTGCAACTTCCCCAATGTTGATATAATTGAAAATTTAAATCGACGGTTCTGATCCGTAATAACGTAACCACGACTTCGCAAAAAATTTCAGTTACGTTATTGTAGCTCGAAGTCATCGAAATGAAATTGCAAACTTTGATTTTCATTTTTCCTCACCTTCATAATTTGTCTCGGCAGGGGAAATAAACTTTGCCTTGTAACAGCGCTGCGGGAATTGTACGAAGTATACTCAGGGACGGAAATAAGATCGATTGTATGTTCTATTTTTTAAAACTTGATCGCGCGTTTGTTTTCCTCGACGGACGCAATAGATTTTCCGGAAATAAAGCAAAATATTTCTAACCGCACATAGCAGAAAGGTCTCAGTGATACCTCAAGAATATTCTGATAATATTACAATATCTCCAGAATTTTGCAGAATATTCCGAAGTTATTACTAAGGCATTTGTGAATGTTCATTGCAATTTGCAGTATTGAATTTAGTACATACGGGAACGTTAACAAAGCTCCCTAGTAGAAATTTGATTAGGCATTTCCTATTTTTAATGAGGTCCTGGGAATCTTATGAGGCCTCTACAAGGGACTTATTTGATTTCCCTAATAGGATTCAAATAGGGTTGTAACGCAGGTGCAAATAGAGCGAAATAGAAGAAAAACCGTAACGAAACCTGATGAGGACCTGATAGGAGATCAGGCATGCCTCGTCAGGGCCTGGTAATTTCCCATCCAAAATTTCTACTTGGACTTCTATGCTGGGAAAAGAAAACACTACTGGTTACTGCGAAATACTACAATCCGTGCAAAAACAAACGAAAATACAGTGAAATAGTAGGAATGATTATGATCATAGTGATGAATAGTGAAATGAAGTTTTTCATTAATATGAAGCTGAAACTGGCGGCCGAATGTCATAACTTTTGATACAAAACTTTTATTCAGGATTTAAACATCTGAAATGTTTCGTGGGATGCTATTTGATCGATTTCTGATATCAACAAAGCTTCAGTAATGTTTGATCAAGAGTTACAACACTCGGCTTTAGTGGATTATCATGATTCACAGTAGATATTACTATTTTTTCCCTCAATGTAATACTTGTGGGAAGATTATGTTGAACACTGGGCAAGGTAATAAAATGAAAGTCATATTTTACACAATGAAATAGTACATTCGTGGTTCGTCATTTTGGTTCTCGTTGTCTAAATTCAGCAGAATGAAAACCTCTGTGGAAGCTCAAATTCCTGAGGGTTTTTATCTTTTGAAGAGAGGGAGGTGAGATATGCCTTTCATATCATGGAGCAAATAATCTTTCTGTTAATCTCTGTATAGTTCGTTCATAAGGGCGGCGCCCAGGCCTGAAATAATTTATACACGCAGAGAAAAGTCACCGAACAAGTTACCACATATCCCTGTCCAAAAAGTCCCATAGATTCCAATAAGTTTCAACATGTGCTGTGAGAAAAACCGCATAGCAATCGATAAGTTATTTTGTTCCTATCAGTATTTATCAGGTTTTGTCGATCATATCGATAAAAACTAATAGAACATTGAATTCCACATAGAATCTCATGGAAACCCTCAGGTACTGTCACTAAAACCTCATAGAAACCGATAAGATATCATTCATTCTGATAGGAAATGGCTTATCTGTTTGTATTGGCTCTTTTGGACAGGGTCTATAGAGTAAAGTAGAAACAAAATCACATTTTGGGGTCATATATTATATTTTGTCACTCTAGAAAGTATAGTAATTTTAATGACAAAATATAATACATAACCCCAGTATGTAATTTTGTTAATTAACAAAATGTCATAAATTGTTCACAATTGAAATTGTAGAAATTCTTCGTTGAATTGAGTATACGGCCTGTCAAGATTCTGATCACCGCCATGCTCATTACGTTATTTGAAATTTTCATTCTGAATTGGGAATTATAATTCATCATTGAAATTATGAATATTTATGTGTACAAATATGATAAATCTCTCACGTGATTCTATGTTTAAAAAAAGGAATACCATCGACGCATATTTCTCAGTTTCTATAATCGATATTAGTTGTGTTTTTATCAAAGTTTTTTTTGTTAAGTTCGGGGACATCTGTAAATTGAATTGAGGCAAATTATCCCAAAAGAGAAGAAGAAACATTCAGATGAAGCTAAAACCAACAGCCTAAATAAGTTGGTAGCCGATTATTGTAATTTAGGAATCAAAGTGGTTGCAGCTTTGTTCACACCAAAAATCGATGATAAATAGCATTCCACTAAACGTTTTAGATCCTCAAATCCTTGATAAAATTTGTGTGTAAAAAGTTATGACAGTCGGCTGCTAGCTTCATAACATTCGGCGAACGGTTGTGAACCTAAAATGAAGATACAAACATCGAAAGGTTCATTCAAATTTCATTGAATATGAAATTTATCTAAAATCAACCTGAAATGATTTATGCGGATAGAATTGATACAGTGTAGCTTGATAAATGATTAATTTCCTCTCTGTGTTGATTTCTCATGCAATTGAGTTCTGATTTAGATTGTTCGATAAATATCTTCTGATCTGTTTTTGTCTATTTTTTCGATGTTTCCTCATGAACGGTACACTGAGGAAAAAATGTAGTCATCGTCACCCAATTTACTTACTCCCTACAATTAGATCTAATTGAATGAATTTGATGACTAAAGCTAGGCTCTTTTCTCAGTGCAATCCAACAATGTGATTTATAAAAACATTGATAAAGTCTCTAGAATTCTAAGACAAAAACTGTATAGTCTGACACCCTCGGATAGAGTTGTTTTGAATTTCGTTCAGTTTTGAATAGTATGATAATAAGTAACAACAGTTGACTTTATATCATTGATTTCGTGCTGGCAAAGCTTTGTTCACCTCAGAAATCAATTAAATAGTATTCCAGTGATCATTTCAGATGCTTTGAACCGTGATAAACGTTTTGTTTAAAAAGTTATGACAATCGGTCGCTAGCTGCAAAACTAGCTAACTATTGAAATTTCTGTTCATATTTACTAGAACTTTAATCGAATCTACTACTGGGGTAGTAATCTCAACTGTGACCATCGTAGATTCTGCTAGAACTTTGATAAATATTATACGAGAAATTTGAATAGTCCTGTATTTCGTTGAACGCGTTAGTACATCTTATCAAACACTTTTTTTCCGTGTATTTGGAAATCCATAATGCATATGTGCTACTTATTATCAGCCTTCATGAGGAAGTTATTACTATTATTGCTTGTGAAAATTATCAGATGAAGAAAAGCCATGCAAAGAAATGGAGTGATATGAATTATGCATAAAAGATGACCAGAATATCGCAAAATTTATTACACGCGTAGTATCACAACCCCTGATATATGGAACGATAAATTTAAGTATGACCGAGCGATTGACGTCCGTTACGCTGGAACAACCAAATGAGCAAAATCGAAAGGAACCTATATAGGAATTTGTCGCTAATTTGTCGCTAATTTGTAACACCAATCCCAAATTTGTCGCTCTTCGCGATTCCGAAATAATGAAGGTTGTGCTAGCGGAACCATTCCGCTAGCACAATCTCGGTTCAGAGGGATGAGAAAAAAAAAAGGATTGCATAGGAATTTGTCGCTTTTTTGTCGCTCTCGATATACGTTGGAAAGAATTGAATTCGTTCATTGGTTGCTGAGATATTTAATATTTTAAGTTTGAGGATTGAAATATTGAATTCCAGCGAAATTCGGTGGAAGAATATGATGGTCAAAGGCATATTGACGCAATACAAAATGCAGACAGATGTGCAGGGGATGACGTTGGGACTACAATCCGAAGAAAACGGTTACATGAATGTTACATCGAGATGACGAAACGTAAAATGGAAATTACGTAACACGGTAATCAAATGCCGTCAGGATTTCCAACTGATTCACGTGACGATACGAGGAACGATATGACAATTGTGGATGAATTTGGAGGATATATACCATATGTCACAATCATGTAACATACAGGTAATGGGCTGGTTTACAGGATTTTCTGCCACTGATATATATGTTAAACTATATGATATTATGTTATGATATACTGATGAATTCCGCGAATCGCCCTTATATACGTATGTAGGGATTGTGGGCACTCCGGAGGACCGGGAACAGTCGAGCGACGAATCCTATGCAAGGTTTTATGGGAGCGACAAATTCAAATCCACGGGAAATCGCGAATTTCATGACATTAGATCGATTCGGATGCGATTGTGCTGGCGGAAATTCCGCGGATCGCCCTTATATACGTATTTAGGGATTGTGTGGACTCCGGAGAACCAGGAACAGTCGAGCGAAAAATTCTATGCAAGGTTTTCTGGGAGCGACAAATTCAGATCAACGAGAAATCATGAATTCCATGAATCTGAGTCGATTCAAATGCGATTGTGCTGGCGGAAATTGCAAGGATCACTCTTATATACGTATTTACAGAGTGTGTGGAATCCGGAGGACCAGAAACAGTCGAGCGACAAATTCTATGGGAGGTTTTTCTGGTAGCGACAAGTTCAAGTCCACGAGAAATCGCGAATTTCATGACACTAGATCGATTTGGATGCGATTGTGCTGGCGGAAATTCCGCGAATCGCCCTTATATACGTATGTAGGGATTGTGGGCACTCCGGAGGACCGGGAACAGTCGAGCGACGAATCCTATGCAAGGTTTTATGGGAGCGACAAATTCAAATCCACGGAAAATCGCGAATTTCATGACACCAGATCGATTTAGATGCGATTGTGCTGGCGGAAATTCCGCGGATCGCCCTTATATACGTATTTAGGGATTGTGTAGACTCCGGAGGACCAGGAACAGTCGAGCGACAAATTCTATGCAAGGTTTTCTAGGAGCGACAAATTCAGATCAACGAGAAATCATGAATCCCATGAATCTGAGTCAATTCAAATGCGATTGTGCTGGCGGAAATTCCGCGAATCGCCCTTATATACGTATTTACGGATTGTGTGGACTCCGGAGGACCAGGAACAGTGGAGCGACAAATTCTATGCAAGGTTTTCTGGGAGCGACAAATTCAGATCAACGAGAAATCATGAATTCCATGAATCTGAGTCGATTCAAATGCGATTGTGCTGACGGAAATTGCAAGGATCACTCTTATATACGTATTTACAGAGTGTGTGGAATCCGGAGGACCAGAAACAGTCGAGCGACAAATTCTATGGGAGGTTTTCTGGGAGCGACAAATTCAGATCAACGAGAAATCATGAATTCCATGAATCTGAGTCGATTCAAATGCGATTGTGCTGGCGGAAATTGCAAGGATCACTCTTATATACGTATTTACAGAGTGTGTGGAATCCGGAGGACCAGAAACAGTCGAGCGACAAATTCTATGGGAGGTTTTCTGGTAGCGACAAGTTCAAGTCCACGAGAAATCGCGAATTTCATGACACTAGATCGATTTGGATGCGATTGTGCTGGCGGAAATTCCGCGAATCGCCCTTATATACGTATGTAGGGATTGTGGGCACTCCGGAGGACCGGGAACAGTCGAGCGACGAATCCTATGCAAGGTTTTATGGGAGCGACAAATTCAAATCCACGGAAAATCGCGAATTTCATGACACCAGATCGATTTAGATGCGATTGTGCTGGCGGAAATTCCGCGGATCGCCCCTATATACGTATTTAGGGATTGTGTAGACTCCGGAGGACCAGGAACAGTCGAGCGACAAATTCTATGCAAGGTTTTCTAGGAGCGACAAATTCAGATCAACGAGAAATCATGAATCCCATGAATCTGAGTCAATTCAAATGCGATTGTGCTGGCGGAAATTCCGCGAATCGCCCTTATATACGTATTTACGGATTGTGTGGACTCCGGAGGACCAGGAACAGTGGAGCGACAAATTCTATGCAAGGTTTTCTGGGAGCGACAAATTCAGATCAACGAGAAATCATGAATTCCATGAATCTGAGTCGATTCAAATGCGATTGTGCTGACGGAAATTGCAAGGATCACTCTTATATACGTATTTACAGAGTGTGTGGAATCCGGAGGACCAGAAACAGTCGAGTGACAAATTCTATGGGAGGTTTTTCTGGTAGCGACAAATTCAAATCCACGAGAAATCGCGAATTTCATGACACTAGATCGATTTGGATGCGATTGTGCTGGCGGAAATTCCGCGAATCGCCCTTATATACGTGGTTACGAATTGTGTGCACTCCGGGGGACCGGGAACAGTCGAGCGACAAATTCTATGCAAGATTTTATGGGAGCGACAAATTCAAATCCACGGGAAATCGCGAATTTCATGACACTAGATCGATTTGGATGCGATTGTGCTGGCGGAAATTCCGCGGATGGCCCTTATATACGTATTTAGGGATTGTGTGGACTCCGGAGGACCAGGAACAGTCGAGCGACAAATTCTATGCAAGGTTTTCTGGGAGCGACAAATTCAGATCAACGAGAAATCATGAATTCCATGAATCTGAGTCGATTCAAATGCGATTGTGCTGGCGGAAATTGCAAGGATCACTCTTATATACGTATTTACAGAGTGTGTGGAATCCGGAGGACCAGAAACAGTCGAGCGACAAATTCTATGGGAGGTTTTTCTGGTAGCGACAAATTCAAATCCACGAGAAATCGCGAATTTCATGACACTAGATCGATTTGGATACGATTGTGCTGGCGGAAATTCCACGAATCGCCCTTATATACGTATGTAGGGATTGTGGGCACTCCGGAGGACCGGGAACAGTCGAGCGACGAATCCTATGCAAGGTTTTATGGGAGCGACAAATTCAAATCCACGGAAAATCGCGAATTTCATGACACCAGATCGATTTAGATGCGATTGTGCTGGCGGAAATTCCGCGAAGCGCCCTTATATACGTATTAAGGGATTGTGTGGACTCCGGAGGACCAGGAACAGTCGAGCGACAAATTCTATGCAAGGTTTTCTGGGAGCGACAAATTCAGATCAACGAGAAATCATGAATTCCATGAATCTGAGTCGATTCAAATGCGATTGTGCTGGCGGAAATTGCAAGGATCACTCTTATATACGTATTTACAGAGTGTGTGGAATCCGGAGGACCAGGAACAGTCGAGCGACAAATTCTATGGGAGGTTTTTCTGGTAGCGACAAATTCAAATCCACGAGAAATCGCGAATTTCATGACACTAGATCGATTTATATGTGATTATGCTGGCGGAAATTCCGCGAATCGCCCTCATATACGTATTTGAGGATCGTGTGCACTCCGGAGGACTAGGAACAGTCAAGCGACAGATTCTATGCAACGTGTTTCTGGTAGCGAACATCCTAAAGTAGTCGTAGATAGGTATGGGAAAACCAATTTAAGGTTCTTGATACCATTCCATGCTATCATCAATAGAGTTATTGAGACAAGAAAGGAATACTTTACTTTTTTGAGATTAAAATCAATGTTTTCAGTTTTCAACTTCATTTCAACTCAGTCATTTTCCGACGAATCAGGATCAATATTATAGATTCCGATTCGTAGAACTCCCAAAGACGAAAATGTGAAAGTTTGTAAAATCAATAATCAGTCTATTAATTCTTCATTCGAAGCAAAATTGTGCTTGATCACTCTCGCATCGAGGTAGTGGTGCGGGAAGTATGGCCTACAAAAAAGCCCCCGCGTCAAAGTTGTTCGTTATCGTTTGGACAAACTCTTTAAACAGTTTCAGACCGATTGGATTGTTGGTTCACAAAGTACAGCGATTTATTCATCAACGCGCAAGGAAATTCATCAGGATAATCCGTCTTCAAACGGCTAAATATCAGATTCCGTAGAAAGAAGGATATTCACTTAATTCTTCAACTCGGTCCATGTTTTTGGGCCAGGGATTTCAATTTCGACCTATTATTGCAAGATTCCCCATTCATGATTTGAATTTGTCGCTCCCATAAAACCTTGCATAGAATTTGTCGCTCGACTGTTCCCGGTCCCCCGGAGTGCACACAATTCGTAACCACGTATATAAGGGCGATTCGCGGAATTTCCGCCAGCACAATCGCATCCAAATCGATCTATTGTCATGAAATTCGCGATTTCTCGTGGATCTGAATTTGTCGCTCCCATAAAACCTCGCATAGAATTTGTCGCTCAACTGTTCCTGGTCCTCCGGAGTGCACACAATCCGTAAATAAGTATATAAGGGCGATTCACGGAATTTTCGCCAGCACAATCACATCTAAATCGATCTAGTGTCATGAAATTCGCGATTTCTCGTGGATCTGAATTTGTCGCTCCCATAAAACCTCGCATAGAATTTATCGCTCAACTGTTCCTGGTCCTCCGGAGTGCGCACAATCCGTAAATAAGTATATAAGGGCGATTCACGGAATTTCCGCCAGCACAATCGCATTTGAATTGACTCAGATTCATGGAATTCATGATTTCTCGTTGATCTGAATTTGTCGCTCCCAGAAAACCTTGCATAGAATTTGTCGCTCGACTGTTCCTGGTCCTCCGGAGTCCACACAATCCCTAAATACGTATATAAGGGCGATCCGCGGAATTTCCGCCAGCACAATCGCATCCAAATCGATCTAGTGTCATGAAATTCGCGATTTCCGTGGATTTGAATTTGTCGCTCCCATAAAATCTTGCATACAATTTGTCGCTCGACTGTTCCCGGTCCCCCGGAGTGCACACAATTCGTAACCACGTATATAAGGGCGATTCGCGGAATTTCCGCCAGCACAATCGCATCCAAATCGATCTAGTGTCATGAAATTCGCGATTTCTCGTGGATCTGAATTTGTCGCTCCCATAAAACCTCGCATAGAATTTGTCGCTCAACTGTTCCTGGTCCTCCGGAGTGCACACAATCCGTAAATAAGTATATAAGGGCGATTCACGGAATTTCCGCCAGCACAATCGCATCCAAATCGATCTAGTGTCATGAAATTCGCGATTTCTCGTGGATTTGAATTTGTCGCTCCCATAAAACCTTGCATAGAATTTGTCGCTCAACTGTTCCTGGTCCTCCGGAGTGCACACAATCCGTAAATAAGTATATAAGGGCGATTCACGGAATTTCCGCCAGCACAATCGCATCTAAATCGATCTAGTGTCATGAAATTCGCGATTCGCCGTGGATTTGAATTTGTCGCTCCCATAAAACCTTGCATAGAATTCGTCGCTCGACTGTTCCCGGTCCCCCGGAGTGCACACAATTCGTAACCACGTATATAAGAGCGATTCGCGGAATTTCCGCCAGCACAATCGCATCCAAAGCGATCTAGTGTCATGAAATTCGCGATTTGTCGTTGATCTGAATTTGTCGCTCCCATAAAACCTTGCATAGAATTTGTGGCTCAACTGTTCCTGGTCCCCCGAAGTGCACACAATTCGTAACCACGTATATAAGAGCGATTCGCGGAATTTCCGCCAGCACAATCGCATCCAAAGCGATCTAGTGTCATGAAATTCGCGATTTCTCGTTGATCTGAATTTGTCGCTCCCATAAAACCTTGCATAGAATTTGTGGCTCAACTGTTCCTGGTCCTCCGGAGTGCACACAATCCGTAAATAAGTATATAAGGGCGATTCACGGAATTTCCGCCAGCACAATCACATCTAAATCGATCTAGTGTCATGAAATTCGCGATTTTCCGTTGATTTGAATTCGTCGCTACCAGAAAAACCTCCCATAGAATTTGTCGCTCGACTGTTCCTGGTCCTCCGGAGTGCACACAATCCGTGAATAAGTATATAAGGGCGATTCACGGAATTTCCGCCAGCACAATCGCATCTAAATCGATCTAGTGTCATGAAATTAGCGATTTCGCGTGGATTTGAATTTGTCGCTCCCATAAAATCTTGCATAGAATTTGTCGCTCGACTGTTCCCGGTCCCCCGGAGTGCACACAATTCGTAACCACGTATATAAGGGCGATTCGCGGAATTTCCGCCAGCACAATCGCATCCAAATCGATCTAGTGTCATGAAATTCGCGATTTCTCGTGGATCTGAATTTGTCGCTCCCATAAAACCTTGCATAGAATTTGTCGCTCGACTGTTCCTGGTCCTCCGGAGTGCGCACAATTCGTAAATACGTATACAAGAGCGATTCGCGGAATTTCCGCCAGCACAATCGCATCTAAATCGATCTAGTGTCATGAAATTCGCGAGTTCCGTTGCATGTGAATTTGACGCTCCCATAAAACCTTGCATAGAATTTGTCGCTCGACTGTTCCTGGTCCTCCGGAATCCACACAGTCCCTAAATACGTATATAAGGGCGATCCGCGGAATTTCCGCCAGCACAATCGCATCCAAATCGATCTAGTGTCATGAAATGAGAAAGTTACTATTCTTCAAACACTAAATTTTATCGCAACAAGGAAAAAAATTCGAAAATAAAAAAAAATAAATTTTGATTTCTCAAAATTTTTTCAAATATTCAGCAAATGTTCAGGAATTTCTCCTGAGCTGATCTTCGGTGAGAACTTTTAAAACATGAACAACTCACATATTTCCATAAGAGACAGGTAAACAAAGAATGTTCGATTTTTGCGTGACTCTTATATATAACATATATATCAGTGGCAGAAAATCCTGTAAACCAGCTCATTACCTGTATGTTACATGATTGTGACATATGGTATATATCCTCCAAATTCATTCGCAATTGTCATATTGTTCCTCGTATCGTCACGTGAATCAGTTGGAAATCCTGACGGTATTTGATTACCGTGTTACGTAATTTCCATTTTACGTTTCGTAATCTCGATGTAACATTCATGTAACCGTTTTCTTCGGATTGTAGTCCCAACGTCATCCCCTGCACATCTGTCTGCATTTTGTATTGCGTCAATATGCCTTTGACCATCATATTCTTCCACCGAATTTCGCTGGAATTCAATATTTCAATCCTCAAACTTAAAATATTAAATATCTCAGCAACCAATGAACGAATTCAATTCCTTCCAACGTATATCGAGAGCGACAAAAAAGCGACAAATTCCTATGCAATCCTTTTTTTTTTCTCATCCCTCTGAACCGAGATTGTGCTAGCGGAACGGTTCCGCTAGCACAACCTTCATTATTTCGGAATCGCGAACAGCGACAAATTCGGGATTGGTGTTACAAATTAGCGACAAATTAGCGACAAATTCCTATATAGGTTTTTTTCGATTTTGCTCATTTGGTTGTTCCAGCGTAACGGACGTGAGCGATTGTTTTAGATACGTGAATTTTGACTTTTAATGAGAAGTCACTTATAATCGATATGTTCTAAAGTGAAGTATAAAATTACCATACCACTTGTGATTAAAAAGATTTTTCACTTCATTAAACGAGCATTCACTTTCTCGCGGGTTCAAATAAGGTATATATAATTTATGTGAGGTTGATTGCTTTACACAGAGATTAAGCGTAATTTTTTCACCTGAATTATACGAATTTCAAGATTCAATCACCTTTAGTCATTTCTATCCCTCGCAAAGATCAGTATAGATGACTGTATTTTCACAAAATTATATTTTTATTCAATGCTCAAATAATTAACATTCGATTATGCCTATCATTTTTATGTTCCATCTGATTATACTCTCGTTCGTGTTGAAATAATTACCATTCAATTTTGCCTACCAGATATGCCAATTGTTGTAATGTCGTTGTTTTTATATGTATTTCTTGCAAACAATAGAAAGTACGATACGAACAGATTTTTTGAAATGACGAACAGATTAGTTTTTATTTGAATTTTATGCTCACGAAAGACTTTCCTTGAACCTGTCGTGAATATTAATTCCAGACGAACTGTTTATGGTAGATTTCAATTCAAAATAATTGATAATAGTCACTCGATTGCATTAATTAATTTCTTTATTTTCGGATTACGAATGGAATTAAGTGTTGGCGCATGATCGAATAATTTCATCCTATTTCATCTTTGAGAAATCTTCAGAGGTATATTTACTTGTATAAATATCACTCCGTTTATAGGAAACAGTTATCATACGTTAGAAATTTTTGAATTCGTTTGAATTTTGTATTCGAATGGTTGCTTGAAAATATAACATGAATCGTTGAGTCTCTAATTATGCAATAGACATAACGGTACGTATCGTATATAATAAATTCATATTTATTTGGTGCTTAATGCATGCGTAAGAAGAAGTTGAAGATACACATATACACTTCATGTTTATACAGTTTATACAGGTTCATTCTCATACTTGAATACAGCGGATATAAATTTCTCCTATCTCAAGAATTCCATCAATGACCATGAATTGCAAGATTCAAATATATGGGAAAGTCTGATCCGGTATAAATATTCAACTGGTGAGAGCGATATTTAAACGAACATCTTTTTCTGCCCATTTTACCAAGAGTCTAATAGTTACTGAACAATATTTTCTCGATATATAGTTTTATATAAGACTTGACAGTTATAAAATGATATACAAAATGTAAGCTTGTGTAGTGAAACCTTCGATCAATTATTGCGTCTACGTATTTAAAGAATTCTTTATAAAAATGAAAGTAGATAACTGTATAGAACGATAAGCTTGAATAGATGTGTCATCTGTGTATACACATCAAATCACATAACAGTGATTCGGTGGCTTTATTGTTATTTACTTCATTTCACATGATAAATGCTTAGGAAATTTGATATAAATTTGTGATAAAACTTTTGAAAAATAGAAATCAAATGATAAGACCCGAAGGGGACATGAAGTTCCGATAAACGTTTAGAATAGGTCTCAACAAAGGTTGGATTGAAGCTCCGTTGGAGCTGAAGTTTAAGTTCGTGAAAGTTCAACGAAGATCCAACGAACTTCAGATAGAGGAAATTATATTTATAATTCGACAACACAAAACTTCGATCAACATTCTATAAATTTTTCATCATGCACGGAGAAAAAGGTATCTTGAAAAATACTATAATTTATAGATTTTCGGCGTTGGTCTAACCCGAGTAGAAATATTTACGCGAAGATATCTGTAAAAGTACCACATCGAGAAAAAAAAGTTGTAAAATTTACCTCTCGTTAAGTAAATGTATGGACGATTTAAAAATATAATTCGAACTACTACAATTTTAGTTGATTTTAACGCAGGGAATGTGCTAGTAATATGCACATCAGCTATGGTATATTTAATATTCGTTGTTGTGAAATCGACTGAAATTGTGGTCCCTTGCACTATATTCTAAATCATCCATATATTTACTCAATGAGATGTAAATTTTACAAGTTCTTTTTTGCATAATGGCTGGAACTTTTACGAGGAAGGTACCATACTTCTTTATAAAAATCCAATAAATTATGGGATCTTTAGAAGTTCGTTCACGTAAATATTTTGACTCGGCTCAGACCAACGCCAAAAATCCATAAATTATAGTATTTTTCAAGATATCTGTTTTTCAAGTGTGGAACCGTTCTCAAGCGGACGTTCCAACGTTCATGAGAACTTCGTGGAACGTTTGAAAACTTGAAAGTGAAGTCTGATAAATTTTTACCCTGGCATCAATGATCTTATGAGTTCTCTAAAAATTGAGATTTTATGAGAAATTATGAGATTACTATTGCCAGGTTGGTTAGTGTGATCTATTTGGAACTTTTTTGAAAGTTTCATGTTGACTTTGAGGATTCATACACATAGAGAATGGGTCAAGACAGCATCTTCCCACCGATGACAAGTTATCCCATAAGACAGAAAACACTTATCAAATACATTCGAACAGAAGTATTCAAAATGTATGCAAAATTCATATTTGATGTATTACAAATACATTTGAAATGTACCAAATGCATTCAAAGAACATTTCTGTTCGTCGGAAAAGGATTCAAAATACTTTTCTGATTGAAACATGCATTTTAGAAGCTTTTTCTGTTATCTGGGATATCTGATGTTAACGATATTTTTTTGATAAAATTTGAATAAAGTTCAATATAAACGTGACAAATTTGTTATAAATAATATTGGTACTGTCAAATATCATCCTTCTTCCCCATGAAGAAAATTTGAATACAATTCTGGAAATTTCTCTACACTGAACAAAAGATTTATTTATAGTTAACAAGATTAGTTCATAGTAAACGGACCCTAGATTCGCTTATGGCGAAATGAATATAAAATTATTATCACCAAGCCGCATGCTTTTTGGATAACTTTAACATTCGTTAACTATTAACAAATCATGTTTTTGTATGAAATTGATTTTCATTCGATTGAAAAATTGAACAATTGAATTCAAAACTACTATGAAATTCTCTGAGTATGATATACATTTTAGAATATTTTCACATTATTTGGGCCAATATTGAAGCATTAATCAATTGGAGATTCATTGATATAACCATTTCACTCGGTTGATACACATCGCTGCTTGCTTAAAATTTTCTGTAAAAAACCATTGTGAATGGGAGTAATTTCGAATTAGTGTTTTGAACCTATAAGTTATTATTGACTCTACCGTTTTTGATATTATTAGTTTATGTAGTTTTGAATGAGGAACTGTATCAAAATGATAGTTTATAACAGCGTTAATTAAAAATACAGTTAAATATCAGAAACTGGTATTCTATAATGGCTCCTAATAGTTTCATATGGTGGATTTTAATCTACGTTATTACAAGCTGTTATCCCAACACAGTCCTTTTCTCATTCAAAATTATATAAATTATTTTAAATTATAGATTCAAAGGTGACCTTGGTAAAACAAATCCATTGATTCTCGCCAAATCTCATTAAATCTTACACAATGTTCTGACCAAATCTTGTTCAACCATTGAATATGTTTTCTCAATGTAATTCTGATCGAATCTTGCCAAATCTGATTGAATCCCGCGCAATGTTCCGACCAAATCGCATTAAATTTCATTTCGTCATATTCTATGGATGTTTTTAACCAGCGAAATTATAAGTGTTATAAATGTTATCGTGTTGTGGTGACTAACGTGACTCAAATTCGATTTGAATGATTTGTATTTTGTGTGGACTCATACTTAACTGTGATTTATCGTATGAAAAAGTTAGAGATATCAAATCACTTTGTTATGAAACAAGAATCATTCGTTACTTAAAAGAAGTATGGAATTGTTAATATGGAATAAACGTACCAAATGAACGGTTTTTTTATTTTAAATGCTGTATAAGATACACTGAGAGAAGAGTTTATTTGTATTTAATAAATCTTGTTTTGGATACGGCGAAATAAATATTTATTACATACAAACATGACTCATTATTCTCAGATAAGGTTTAATAACAGTTAAAAAATGTCATATGAAGTTTTGTAACAGTTAATAAACTTCATTTATAGTTATTAAGCCAAGTTTACGTGGAAAAAATATTTATTTCGCCGTATCCAAAGTCAGCTTCATTAAATAAAAATAAACTCTTCTCTCAGTGTAGATCCTGCGTGTCCCAACTGTGATATTTGTTAATAGTTACTATATTTGTTGACAGTGAATGAATATTTCTCACTGAGTGACAAATAAATGTATTTATTTCATGTAACCAAATTCTTCTCTCAGTTTACTATTCTTTATTGAATGACAATTGCATAGATTTTTTATACGATTTCCATACGAAATATATATAATTTGTCAGAGTTAGATACATGTAACGTGTAAAAATCGTACACGAATATTCTTTAAAAATAGTGCAGAAGTATATATGGAGTATATATAAACCTTTCCATTCTATGCAGTTTTTATAAAATTATACAATAATTCACGCGAGGAGATACACTGAGAAAAAAGTATTCCAAATTTATTTCAATCAAATAAAGTTTGTTAACTATCAACAAATCTTATTTGACCCAAACATGATCTGTTTATAATTAATAAGCCTCCTTTGTCACAAATAAAATCTTCTCTCAGTGTACTTTCTTGATTCACTGTACCTGAAATATACTTCATTAGTGATGTTTTATTCAAGATAAATGCCCACTCGAATTTGAGGAGTTTTTATAAAAATACATGCTCTTTCGTGCGAGCTTTCTTATTCTCAACGAACGTTGACCTAAGAAACGATATTTTCAATTGAAAAAAAAAAACTGAAGCTAATGGTTTCCCAACCATTCTCAAATTATCGAATACCTATGCAAGAAACGATAGTTTCCTGTTGACATTGAACATTGCCACGACGACCTAAAAACAAAATATTCCTCGATATCGTTTAGAATTGCTATCAGTTCCGCGGCGTGGTGGCGTACGATACGAATAAATTTCATGATTTAAACCGATGCGGTGTACCTATTCAATCGGGATTTACGTCAACGTATCATCATGACGTAAATTTAACATTTTCGTATGAATTTTAGTTTATCGTTTGTTCCGTTCATCACAGATTTATACATCATAAAACAAAATTTATTTGATTTTTCCAAGCATTCATAGTCGACAATAGTCAAATTCGAATTAACGGCATCTATGAAGGCTACAAATCGATACTATTTTTTATTATAAAAAGGTAAAAAGATTATATAATCCATTCGATACATAATTAACAATGTGAGATTGTCAATTCAACAATTTTTGGACATACACGTGTGTCGGGAATATAGAAACTTTTTTACTGCTTAAGTTTATTCAGTCAACGTGATTCGGTTACATGAATTATTGCATTTCATGAACCGCGGTTTCTTTTCTTTCCTGAAACGTGCAATAGTGGAAGTCATCATGACACGTTAATCGATTATTAATCAACAGACCGTCGGTTAGTCTTTTGTGGAATTGTTTAATTTAGTAACGGTCTCACTGAATCACATATCGTACAAATTTCAATGGTCAGGCATTGCGTAATCGTAATTCGTCGATACCAACGTATAAAAGAATCTATAACCCGTAATATTTGTTTTCAAAAGTTTTATACGTCAATATTATGTGTATACGTATACCGGATGTTGAATCAACATCGTCTGACTTTTCCAGTGAATAATTAATCGCTCAAATTCAAATTTCGCAGCAAGAACGTGAATTTATAATACTGTAACATTTATATACATGTAACAGTTTTTAGGCTTATCGCATCATATATTTCATCAACTAAATTGGTTCTACTTCCTTCTTAAAAAAATTAAAAACAAAAAAACTGTACGTGTCTATACCGGGGGCGTATAATTTGTGATATATGCATATATAATGCTCCTAAACTGCATCGTGTGTAGATTAGATACAAATTATATACGTTTATAAGAGAGATGCATGCGCATAACTTCATTTCAATGCGTGTATTCATACATTTTAGTTCATTAGAAATTGTAGACTACGATGGATTAGTTTGATGATGATTCAGGGTTTTTCGTGCAGAACAACAAACTTTGAAACGTACATGCAAATCTTTTCTAAGAAGTGAGTATGATGTGAATCAAAAAAGTTTGGAATATACACAGTTGAAAAATTTTGTGTAATTTTGTGTTAAAAAATCCGTGTGTCATGAATTTTCTGTTAAATATTCAACACAAACACGTGTAACTTCTACAGACAGTCCTTGTGTAATCAGGTCTCAACTGGTTTATAATGTGGAATCATTCAAACAAGTGGAAAAAAAGTGTCAAAATGACACAAATTTTATTCAACTCAAGATTGAACATAAAAATTGTGTTATTCTCAACTACCAAGGGGAGATCGCCAGGGGTGGGAGCTATTTTTTTATGAAACTTCTATGTACGTGTAACTTTAGTAGTCGTCGGAAGAACTATTCATTCATTTTGATTTTAGCTTTCATTCTAATGGAAATTCGTTTTCTAGATATGTGAATTTGAAGATAGAGTGCGAGTTGATATACGCAAAGAAAGTACACTCAATCAAAGAACCGGCAGTGGCTTGAGTGATACAGCTTCAAAATCCGGTCCCGACGATCCATGTTCAATGCTCATTGAAGTACTGTTTTTTTTCAATTTATTCTTACGCATTGTTTCAACGCGAAAAAAGTGTGATTTTAACATTTGGTTGATGTAAAAACATCCATAAATTACACTTGCGAACTGTTGATTCATCCCTTATTTTGGATTCCATTTGACAGTACTTATCTGTTGAATTTACACGATCGGAAATTCTAATCAAAATTTTATCAAAATCCTTTTGTGTTATATTATTTACATCGAGCTTGATAAGTTACTAACTAACACAAACACATTATGTGATATCGACAGAAAAATATGTGTGGACCGTCTGGGACATGTGAAATGCGTTGAATTTAACACAAAATTTCCAACTGTGTATGGTCCGAAGTAACGTGGAAACGTGGACACAGCTACTGTGTCTTCGATTATCACAACTTTGCATGTATATCAGAAATTTACAATGGAAATTTTTTTCGATCTCCTTCTTGCAACTCTAAAATTCCTCCATAAAAATTTTGGAATCGTTCAAGCGAACCTAAAGTTTCTACACGAAAACGAATACCAAACTCGCGTTCAGTTCCGTGAGGGACTTCTAACACTGGCTGTTCAAAATTTGGAGTGGAAAAATATCTGTCAGAGTCAATGAAGGTCAGTGATTGGACATAAAGTTTTCAAAAGGTAACCAGAGTCGATTAGCAGACGAAAAATGTATCGACAATTCACATACGGGAAGGTTCGATTGATTTCGAAGAGAACTCTTTGTCACTTCTATTAGGTTAGCCGAAGAGATATTTGTTCGCTCAAAAGTCCATCAAGAGTACGTGGGAAATAAAGAATGTGAGTTCTGCTGATGAAATTATGCAAACTTTTAATCAGCTCATAGACTTTTTGATTTCTCAATACCTTGATTTAGAATCCTTTATCGAGCCTTGGTTTAGACGAGGTCTTCCAGACAAGATGTACGACGGGCGGGATCCAGGTGGACCTGGACAAGGTCAAGATGAAGTGAAAACAGAATGAAAGCTACTATCGAATGTTGTTGGGCTCTAAAAGATTTCACGAAGTCAAGTCCTCTTCCCAGGCAGGTATTGCCAAGACTGACAAAAACCCAAGCTTGTCTCAAGGTTGGCACATGTGTCAGAAAAAAACCTCCGTGAAGAACAATTGGCGCAATATTGTTCCATGATTGTCCCGTTGTTCCCAATGGATATATAGTCAGTCACGGTACATTTGTTGATATTTTTGAAAGGGGCACTACATTTGGTACGAGCTTGGCACAAGTGTAAAAATCGAGCATTCGTTGAGAACAATAATCGTGCCAATATTGCCCACATAAGTGGCACGATGGTTACAAATATTGACTGAATTTTGAATTTACAATGGTTGAAGACTTGGGGATAAACATCGAGCCAGGGCTGGCCCGATCTTTCTGCCATAATTAATCCTACATACTATAGTGTCAACTGATGGTGTAAATCATCAGTCTTTCTGGTGACTCGGGGGATTCCAATGTTGGATTCCGTACGGGATCGGATCCTTATAAGATTTGTGATATAGTATTTCAGTAAGATCTTATTAGTTTAGTTTGAGCATAATTTAACAATAGAATCGAAATTGATTGAAATATCAAAGAACGCAAATTTTCCAATGATCATATAAGCTTGTCCCAGTCTTGTCACATTTTTTCTATCGTTTTAAGATAATTCATGTACGGTATTTTGAGGGAAAAAGTCATGAATTGAAACATGAATCAATTACTTTTTTCATACATATATGCGATCAAAGAAGCATTGGTTGGTGCTTGGTAATTGAATTGGACCGGGCCTCGCAAAACCACTGGCCCAAGTTTGTCCTGATCTTTTCATTCCCAAGCCTGGGCCAAGTTTGGTACATTGTTCAAGACAAGTCTTGGCAGGTTTTGTGTCAGGCTTGGTCCATAAACACATGGGTTAATAAAATGGATTTTATATTGAAATCAAATTTGAACGAACAATGTTAGGGATTCCTCCTAATTTATCAGCAAACTTCAGCAAATATTTGTTCGACGTAGATGTGAGCTCAAAAATCGAAAATGACTAATATTATTCATGCTAACGATTTTCACAGGAAAATCTTTACATCGAGTTGAGGAGATTTCTGGAATACTTCCATAGATTTCGCAAAATATGAAGACGCAAATTTTTCCCCATTTATAGGTAACATTCGACCTACAACTTAATTCTGATTTGATGTTGAACAATTTTCTTTCCAACTACTCCTGAGTGAAAAACTTTCGAAATAGCGTTTGATTTATATATAAATTATATACAATTTTGGGAATTTTTCCACTCGGGCTTCAAAAGAATTCTACTTCCACTCATCACTGCTGGATTTTCGTTTGCAGTAATCGATATTTATTTAATTGAACAAGAATTCGATAAATTTTCAATAAAAATAAAACATCGATACTGTCTAGTGATATCGATTCTTGAGAGAATCTATTATCTTTTATACAGAAAATATTTAAAATTGATCGATATCTTGTACAAATTTATGAAAATTAAATATCTTTTCTATAAAAAGAAAAGAATCGACATTATTAATACTGTCAAAATCACCTGGTACTAATACAAATTCTCGACATTTCAACACTGTGAGGAGCTACATGAGATTTCCACGGTCCCCTTAGGTCCTTTCTGTTATGAACAATCATCTTCCGTACACGGAACAAAAAAAACGGAGGAACGAAATGGATTCATTCGATTCGAAGTTATTCAAATATTACAACTATAACTTCCATTCATCTCGTGAAAATTATATGAACGCTGCTTCATTAGCGTCACCAAAGCGTGAATCATCCCAGGTATGCGTTGACAAATGTACCAAGCTTGAGCCAATGCTAGTCAACATTGGGCCTAGCATGGTTACCAACATTGGCACCAAATTACAATCATGTTTGGGATGATAACAATGTTCAACGCTTGGCATCCAAGCTTGGTTCAATATCAAGATTCAATATTGATTTTATGTTTTGAATCGATATTGGTGCCATGATTGATATACAATCAACCTAAACGAATAGGATAGTTTAATTATTGGCAACTAAGCTTGATTGAATATAATATATTCCGACACATGAAATTTCGGAATATTGGATTTCGACACAGTCACTTTAGTCCAGATAGCACAAGAGTTCTAAAAGAGTTCAGAATTAATGAAATGGATTCATAAAGAACTCTTTTAAGACTCTCGTGCTGTCTGGGAGGACGTTGAGAGGATACCCGTAATTGAGCTGACGTACATTCAGGCGTATACTCTTTCAAGTTTCTGAAATGCGAATAAATTCCAAGTCCACGTCTTGTGGCCATATCTAGGCTTACGGTGAGCCAAGTGTCGATTCAAGCTTGATTGACGAAAAATAAATCAAACGCAGCGAAATATGCCAAGTATTGATGTCTGAGGTGCTATTAAGGGTTGGTTAGCTGTAACCGGCCAAGCAAAATATGCTCGGTCCTATCATTGGTATCCAAGGCTCTACCAACGCTCAATCAGCTACGGTGGGCGAAGCATTGGCTGAGACTAGACTAACGAGACTTGGCATACCAAGCTTGACGCCAGTCATGGTCCAATTGTCAGTCTTGGTATTACTTGCCTGGGATTGACATAAGTGGTCAAAAACGATCAAAACATTCACATATTTGATATGGATATCCATAAAAATGATATCGTCGAACTAAAAGTGAGCTCGAAACTCTCGAGCGAAAACAACAAAAATTATTCTCACCGTTTATAACCCAGAATTAACTTAATCAGTGAACGACGACTTTTTCAAGGATCCAATTGAAAAAAATTTTTTTTATTTCAAACGACGATGTTCATTCAAAACTGATGCAGTCTCGAAATGATTCTCGTTTTATCTCGATCCCGAATAGAACACCCCGTTCTATTTTCATGATGTAATGAATTTCATCCTTTCAAACCTGGCATTCCAACTTATTTCACGTGCATCCTTGCAAGTTGATCAATAAATAGAAGGAAATCCTAACCTTGTTCGTTCAAATTTGATTTGAATATAAAATCCAAGGAATAACAGGAGGGAACATAACGGTGGTAGGGATGAAACGGAAACTCAAACTCTCAAGATCTACTTTCTGATGGTCCAATCAATGAGAGCATAATTCTAGAAGTAGTGATTGGATTTCACTCTTGAAAACAGAATTTCTGTTGGTTGGAACCATAACAAAGTTGGTCTTGAGGGTGTGAGTTTTGCGTTTCAATAATTTGTATCCCTTCCAACGTTATGTTCCCTCCTGATACTCCTTGATAAAATTCCATGTTGAGGCGACTAGATTTCGTGAATTCTTTTAGAGTCTCACAGCATTCAATAGTAGCTTTCATTCTGTTTTCACTTTATCTTGACCTTGTCAAGGTCAATCTGGATCCCGCTCGGGTCCGTTTAGAGAATATCAACATCTTGTCTGGAAGACCTCGTCTAAATCAAGACTCGATGAAGGATTCTAAATCAAGTTATTGAAAAATCAAAAAGTCTATGAGCTGATTAAAAGTTTGCATAATTCCATCAACAGAACTAATGAGATGTACAATAGATCACACATTTGGCTACAAAGTTCAATATGAGATGTAATAATACAGGGCACAGTTTTGACCAGTTAATGCATATTGATCACTGCCTAAACGTCGTTTAGTTGATGCAATAATTGCTTCAGATTCCCTGGCAGAAATCATAATTGGTAGTTTATTGGCCCACATCGGAGCCAGGGATGCGCCTAGTCTCCCTCGATAGCGCCATGTACACGAAAAAAAAGAAAAAACTACTGGTTACTGTGAATGACAACGATCGGTTGGGAAACAAATGAAAACACGCTTGGATAATGAGGATTAGCCCGAGCAGAAATTTATATCGGGGCCACATAAGGACCTGATGTGGAATGCCTGACTTCCTATCAGGCTCTGATGTGGCATCCACATATGGTTCCGATGAGGGATGTAACGCGCCATATAATGTGAGCCTGAGGTGACTATCCATATTTGGATCAGAGATGGAATGACCATATTTGCCTCTGACGTACGTTCACGAAAATTTTGTGCTATAAATTTCTAGAATTCGTGGAGAATGAAGGTCGTATATAGATTTTGAAGATAATGCCCAACTGACTTCATAAAATTACCAGACTTTTTATTGGGATATCAAATATTTCATTATCAAACAAAATCTAGTATTTATGTGAAAGGTGGCGAGCACATAACCTCAAAATAATGGTATATCGTCAACAGCCTTTGTGCATTGTTGAAGTTCGCAATAGGTCAAGTATAAATATATCAATTCGAGATGATCTATGTTTATTGGATTACGATAAATATTAGATTCAAGAATTGAATCAGACTCCGTAGATATAGAACTTGTATCTATGTCTCTTTTATGATCTTGCACATCTGCAGAGTTTTGTTTACGAATTTTTCGAAATCTTTGTACACGTAAGCGAGAGTACATGCGTTTCCTTTCGTTTTTTGCACCATCTATAATTCACACATGAATAATTCAACACATGATTTACTTAATAGTTCAGCCACATGAACAATTATCAAAAATGTTTCTTGATAACACGCGGGAACCGTAAACAGATGCCACAATACTTGTAGAATATTCATTTCAATTCATTTATTGAGTGAACTGGTACTACAACCAAACTCATACGAACTTGTGAAGACAGGAGAGGTTATGGTTGCGTGCGCAACTTACCATGCTTTCTCTTTCTCCGTTATGGCGAATTTGGCTAACTGCACTGGGGCAAACTTGGGATATCTCTGTCCTTTGTTATCATCGTTAATAAATAAGAGATTTATTACAGAGGACAGAGATATCCCGAGTTCGCTCCAGTGCAGTTAACCGAATTCGCTATAAGTTGCTATGAGTCACTAGGAAATGAAGAAAGGTAAACCACGTTCTGCACACATCAGGATCACATTTGGCATAACGAGTCAGGATCAACTATATTATGCCCTTCTCAGGGCCATATCTGGCAAACCCAAATATGGCAAGCCTCATTTCAGCCCGATGTGGCCCACATAGGACCTCGGGATTGCCGTAAGATTTTTCTGCTCGGGAGCGCGATCACAGTGATGGGTATTGTAATGTGATTCGTCAATGCTGACTGGAGAGTCATGTGGACTGGAGAACGCAGTTCTGCATGGAGTGAGTCCGAGTTTCAATGTATTTTTTTGATTCACAGTAACCGTTGCTGTTTTCTTCTTTCCGTATAAGGGGCGAGGGAGAGTCTAGAATGATTTCTACCAAGGATTCAATCTCATAAAAAACATTTTTTTCCAAAATTCTTTTCGCAATTCAAAATTTGGCCTATTAAGCGACTCCTAAAAAACAACCGTGCTCGGTTGGTAAGTTCGTATCCTGTTGAAGCCAGCCAAATATTCTCACGGAGATTACTCAAAGACACTTGAACATATTAAAAACAAACTCTGCATCTTAATTTGATATTTTTAAAAGAATGGGAGAACAAAATGATATTCTGAGTGATTCATGTTCAAGTAATTTTGAATAATTTCATAGATAAGATTTCAGACCCGCCAGCGGTATTCCCTTGATGTACGTCAAACCGTGAACTTGAGAAAACCTTCGAATCATTGACAACGATAGTGCTAGTACGTGATATTAGTGAAATACTCGTGTTAGCGAGTGTTGAATTTTTCATAAAAACATTATTCTTGCGTTAAGAGATCTAATGGCGACATTTCGTGGCACTGTTATATTATCATTTGCTTTTGTGTGTTTGCTGTCAGAAATTTCAATAACAAAATTGATTCAGTTTCTTAGTTCAATCATCAAGAATTGGAAATGTCATTCACAAGTGTATTTGAGAAATACGTGAAATCTCAAGAAATTTGTAACAGTTTGTCCAAGCTTTTCTGGACTCACATGGTCGTCAACACAGATACTTTTGAGTTCGATGATACCACTTCAAGGGGATATCAGCGGTGATCAACAGTTCTCTTTCCAACGTGTAGCCGTGTCTTGTTCTAACCAATGAGCTCGGGTTGCATCTTCAGGGGTCGCTGGTATCACGTTAACACTGAGAAAAGTGAACTGTAACCATTACCATGCGAAAATGGTAGTTGAATGACAGAATCTCTAAGTTGATGATGTTGACTACCCCGACTGGAAATTATCATTGGGTTACCCCAACATATGATGAGAACCTAGCAAGGTCATCCGAAATGAGGTGTACCTTTTAAGGTCCTAATAATTAGGGTTAGGTATGGATCACTCATGTAGGGATGAGCTTATTCGGTCCTAATCAGGATTCCCTTAAATTATCCTATAGGGTTGAAGTAGGTTTTCCTCGCCGTATTCTCATCAAGACCTTGTTAGTCCATCTTCTGAAGATGACAAACGTAGTTAAATGGGGAAAATACAAAAATGTAAAGTCTTGATTTGAAATTGAATATTCTTTAATCAAATAAATCTTTCTTGGACTAGATAGTACTTCTGAACGGATTTCGACTGTACATATGTCTTTAATTAGATCGATTCATGCCAAATGAGCTATTTTTCAATGCTGTTGACTGTTCTGATCAGATACTTTAACATCCAATGCATTACATGTAATCGAATCTTTGTAAATGTACTAAGAACTGGAAAACGGTTATCTGATACGAACAGATAGTCACTAGGCCTCCGAACACACGAAGAAAGAAATAAAGTATATAAGAAAGGAAAACGGTAACTTGATGTGAATGAAACTGATTTGATCCAGTCAATTTCAACTACGTTGAATCTCTTTTATACTTGGTTTTGTCTTGTATTTTACGCTAATATTATAATTTTGATTCATTTTGGAGGTTTTGGTATGGAATTCCTCATCAAATCTTAATTAGTCTTTCCTGATAAGGTATTTATGATAGTGAAGCGTGCCTGATCTGGTCCATAGGATAAATTTCCAGTCAGGATGTTATTTGGTATCCATCTTCATGTAAATGGTAACCATTCTCATGTGCATGAACATTGCTATGATTCTCCATAGTATCCGAAACCGAATTCGCGAGGTTGTCCTCCAATTACTATTTGTACATGATAATCATTACATTCCACTTCTCTCTGTGAACGAATCATGTTGTTGAAGTTTGAATCGTTCATAAAAACCCACAAAATTTGATAAATCATCGTTATTTATCTTCTCGAATCAACTTCTTGGAACTAGGAACATTGTTCAAAAAATTCACTGCCAGATTTCTGGTTTTTACCTGTCGGACATAGTATAATTCGATGACTGATTCGTTTCAAAAACATGATTCAAACTTCCGCAGGCTTAAATCGGGTGCGTCTGTATTTGAAAGCCGACTGAAATTCAGCTTTTTGGCAAATTCAGGCGATTGTTCTTTATGCTTACTTTATTCTCAAAATAGGCTTCTTTTGGCTTCTTCTTAAATTCAGTTACTACATACTCTGGATTCAAAACTCTCTTTCTACAGTGAACGAATCGTAGGATTGAATTTGTTGAATTCGAATGTTATCTTCGTTCTTATAGAATGGAAAATTTAGTCGAAAAAATTACAAAAGAAAAGTAGAATCCATACTCGTTTTTATCATTTGTGTTATCTTGTATATGTCAGTTTTAAATTTGTCGAATGTTCGATTTGCGCAATTATCTTGAATTTACTTAAATGCAGCATTGCATATTATGAATTCTAAATAATCGGTACCATAAATATGAATCGTAAAGCCTATCTAAACTCTGTATTACTCCTGTTCGCATCTTCATTGGAATCATCTAGGGTGAACAGCCTAATATCTAACTTCATATCAGTCGCTAACTACGTTTGATAACAAAGTTCTTCATTAATTCTGAATAAATTCATCATTACCAATTCAAGTAGATACTTCATTCGCATTATCGAAGAAAAAATAAATTTTTTTCAAACAATAGAAGCGTATTTGTCAAGTATCGAGCCACTCCGCAAGCTTCCTTGCATCGTTTCATTTTTTCTGTTAAATAATTTCAAATCTCTACCAATCGCTAATGCTCCTGATGAAATTTCGTTGTTCAATCACTGATTGAGTTTTTTTCTTCTGTCAACCAAACAACGCGGAACGACTAAGACACGACCGAAAGGGGTCATTGAATTTCATCGATGAAAATTTATCAAAGCTTCTTTATTCCACTCATTCGCTAATGCATCATAAAAACATCGGCGAATTCTCTCAACCCTTTTTGGATGATTGTCGCATCGTTCGAAAAAAATCACAAAAATATACTGAATTCATAAACATTTTTAGACGTTCAAAGTTTACAAACGAATCAAAATAAAAAAGTAAAAGACTTTTACGTAATAAGGATGTTTTACACGTATGTTGTGGGTATGAGGATAACAGAGGTATCATCGATATAATAACATTACTGAAACATTTTGAATGACATAATTACTTAGAATTTTTTCCTTTTATTTTTTAACCTTGAGAATGATCAATGAAAATTCTTTGCACGCTTTATTATTCAGATACCTGATATCGGTTATCTTGTTTTATATAAAATTATCATACTCTGTAGTTTTTTGTTTAGATTTTTTGTCGATTTATATCATAAATAGAGTTCATCGTACATCGTCATATCGATTCTGTTTATCATTTTTGTTTTCCAAGTCGATCTGTTATACAGAGAATCAATTAATTGATTTTCTTATAGTCGTCAAGTTTTCTTTGTATAAGAGTTTAGAAAATCATTCATTAGAATTTCAATCAAGTTTTCAAGTAAGATGCAGCCACTTCCAGTCGAACTTTTTACAGTGTTGAGCCCTCATTTATTTCTCATTATAAGAAAATTTTTTTATAACACATATGTGATAACCGATTTCATTTGCACTGAGAAAAAGGTATCTAGTTGGGACGACTAAATGTTTGTTGCCACATCTAGATCTTTATTTACGCTAGCTAGACCCTATTTGGGGTGAATAAAAGGCTAGCTGCCTGGAATATGAATAAAATGGTTTATTCAATGGGAATACAAAATTTAGTTGTGACAAATAAAATTCAGCTGGCACAACTGAATTTTTACTTACAGTGATTGAATTTCCTAGCTGTCGAATATTTGAATAGACCCTTTCTCTCAGTGTAGATCAATACGTTCGATGGTGAATGAATCGCACTTGTTTTTCGTTGAATCAAATAAATTCGCATGAATTTCGAACACGAATTAAGAAGAGGACGATATAATCTAAGAACATTACACACGCTTTTGTTGGATGATATATTGACCTTCAGAGGACAACGGTTGAACTTCGTTTCTTTCAAAATCCTCTTGCGCGATACATTTTTTAGTTCAAAGTGATATGTGGAATTACGTCGGATTTAGGTCCATAAATTGCTTAAGCGGACTAGAATATACCATAATTTGTGATATTTATATTACTTCAACTAGTAACAAAATGAAGAAAATATGGGAGGAAAATCGAAAAGGTACAAATTCTGCAATTATTGAACATGGTAAATGATTTATGCATTGAACTGAATAATGTGGAGGATAAGTTAGGAGTAGTATCATAGATGCAAATTTGCATCATTCATGCTACAATTTCACGGAGAAAAAAGTATTGCTGGCATAACAAGCAGGTCTGTTATTATAGCGCCTACAAAAAAAAACTAGTTGAAGGAGCAAGAAAAATGATTGACACAACTACATTTTTTTGCTGACATAAACAAATTTGTTAACAGAAATAACGTCTTAGCTGCTGGAGTGAATATTTTCGCAAGAACAACAAACTTCTTTGTAGGCGCTATAGTAGCAAACCATTTTTTCTCCGTGTTCTTACTTCATTTTTTTTTATCCTGCATTTGTTGAAAACTCATAACCGATTAGACATGTATCTTCATTTATCTTATCAAGTTCTGTGAAAGAGGGCGAAATTTCCACATGCACTGAGAGAAAGGTACTTAGTTGGGACAACTAAATGTTAGTTACCGCAGCTAGATTTTTATTTACGCCAGCTAGACTCTAGTTGTCTAAAATATGAATAAAATGGTTTATTCAATGGGGATAAAAAATATAGTTGTGACAAATAAAATTTAGTTGGCACAACTACATTTTTATTTATAGTGACTAAATTTACTAGCTGTCGAATATTTGAATAGACCCTTTCTCTCAGTGTGGGTGACTACGATTGAAGCTTTGTCCGAAAAATCTGCTTTGCTAAATTAGCAAAACGGTTGCTGTTACAGCAGAGATATTGTTATTTCAACAAGATATTCGCCAATTCAGATTGCTGAATAGGAAGAGCTTGTGACAAGAGCAAGATTTTTGCTGTGATAGCAAATTTTTTGCTAATTCAGCAACAAGTTTTGCTATATCAGCGAAGCAAACTTTCGAGGTTTGCTGTTTCAGCAACTTTTTTTCTCTGAGTGTGAAGAATAAATTAGATCCGTGGAGTGTTAGGGAGTTTCCATGAATTCATCCGGTAAATCGTGTGAAAAACTGAGTGAATTCCCTGAAGACAGTCTGAATTGCGTTTGGCCACAAAATTTGATATGAGGTTTATAAAAATTATTGGCAATCAAGATATTCTAATACGTTGATCGAAGGTTACTTCGCTCGTATTTTGATAATTTAAACGTTTATTCCGCTAGCACTTTTATAGTCGAGTTCGCGGCACTCGAGTGTTGATCATTTCTGAATGGTACTCACCACGCTTGCATCATCTTCAGCAGTCGTGTCTGCTAGGAAGTCTTACAAAATGCTGAATTTTCCCTTTTCGCGTATAATTGCAACTTTCAAATGAATAATACACAGATTTTATTCATCTTATGTGTCTCATTTAATCACCTGCATCAAAAATAAAATAAAATATTTCTATCGATATACTTGAATTAACATGGATTAAAAAAGATTTTTTTCTTTATGTTTCAGGTACGTACTTCAAAATAATTGATATCATCCCTATCGAATAGAACGACAAGTACGCGATGCTGATTGGGTAATTCCTTTGAACGGTCAGAGATTTTCGCAATAACTATAGAAAATTTTATAGGGTTCATTCCACGTGGTTTTTACAAATTTTGGAATTCAATGGAGTAATTTTTTTGTCGACTCTTGGTCGAAAAATATCCCATACGTGTTCTGGGATTTTGTTCTTTAAGGCTTTTCTCCGAAAATATGATTCTTTGAAAATCTAACGTTTTTGAAATCTTCTAATTCTCGAGCGCTTGTTACTTGAAATCTTTCGAACGTATCGGGAACTCTCAAAAACATAAAAGTTAGCATTTTTCCTCTAGGTTTCAATTCTGTGAGGTCCATAATCAATTTTCTAAAACTGAATCAGTGGAATTCCACTGGATTTTAGTGATAAGTATTAGGGTGGTCGTTAAAAATTAAATTTCTTGAGGCGCCCCCTAAAAAGCTTCCTTTTGATGAAAAAACGCTGGGAAAATCTTTTATAATTTTTTCAAGTCAAGACAACACGTGCCTCAAGACGATTCAAGTTAATTTTTGGGTATAATCATGTTTTTTCATGAAATTTCTTGTTAAGGGTATTGTAAAAATTATTTTAAGATTGGAAAAGTTTTAACAATGGAATACCTTCAGTATTATCATTCTCAGTGATGAATTTCAAATTATAGTTTTAGAAAAAATTTAAAATTCTTCGTGATTTAAGCTTGTCTTTTAATTTTTATTATATTTCTAGTTTTCTATACGTCAGACCTTATTTTTCGGAATATTTATTGTTATTTTCATTAACTATCGTATTTTTATGAATTTGGGTTCTCTGATTGTTCATATTTTGTATGAAATTGTATTTATTATTAAAAATCCCCAATCAAACATGATTATACCCAAAAATTAACTTGTATCGTCTTGAGGCACGTGTTGTCTTGACTTAAAAAAATTATAAAAAATTTTCCCAGTGTTTTTTCATCAAAAGGAAGCTTTTTAGGGGGCGCCTCAAGAAATTTCATTTTTAACGACCACCCTAATAAGTATACCACTGTGAACCAGTGCATATACACTGTGAATCAGTGGATATTCACTCATTTTCATAGTTAAATATGACTTATTGTAATGAGTGGAAATAACATCCAACTGCAAAATCAGGGACTGTTCACTTATAATTGTATCTTTCAATTGCGGGATCAGTGAGATCCCACTGATTCAGATTCAGAGAGTACCAAACTTTGAAAAATTTTCGGCTACTGTGATCGGATTAATCGCTTCCCCATAAATGTCGATAAATTCACCAAAAGTTTTGTTCATAGAGTTGATCAAGAAGACGGGTGAAAAAGTGTTTAGCGACGAATATCACTTTTTTTAATTTTCTCCTTCAAAGACCAATCGATAACAATTCGTGAAAAAAAAACACCTAAAAATTATATTCGAGTAATCAGGGATAAAAAGGATAAACGTGCTGGAATGTTGTTGAAATTCGAATCGTTTACAGAAACAAAACAAAAATTTAAACTCACAAAATATGAGAAATCATAGGTGTTTATTTTCTTGAATTAACATCTTGGAACTAGGAACATTGTTTTAAGAATATATCGCAGGATTTTGGGTCTTCAACAGCTAAGGATTTCTTCATTCAGTAACCACCCGAGTCAAAAAGTGAAACCTGATTTAGCTCTGATTCGTTGCGTATTACGGAGTGAATAAGGTTTGATTTCATTTTTAACCCTGATCTCACCATGTTCTCAACCTGATCTTTTTTTCAAATTTCTCATTCGACCTGATTAAACTCTGGATCGTTTCGTATTACGGAGTTAAATCAGGCTCTAAAAAGTATTACAATTTTTCGACTCGGGCAGTTCGTTTCAATAAACGATTCAAACCTCAGCAACATCGTGCTGGACTGGTTCTGATGTTTCGTCCCGTTTCTTCCGCAATATGAGTTTACTAGTATCTTTGATTATCTTCTGTCGGTGTTATCATTTATATGGATTGAACATCATTATGCACAAAGTTCGTACAATTTATCTGAGGCTATTACTAGGCGTAACTCTTGTAATAAAATGAATTACAATAACGTTATTCCTGAAGTAATATGACGTTCCAAACGAATGCTCTATCATTATTCTACGGGAAAAAAAGAATCTTTAAAATATACAGCGGAATACAAATGACATAGCTCTTTCAAGTTTTAAGTTGTGAATCAAGTTCGGTGTTTTTATTGCGATGCATAATTTATTGATAACGTAATTGCACGTAAAAAAGAATCACAGTTTTCAAACATATAATCATAAAGCATAATTTTATATATGTCACAAAACCAGTTGTTATCTATTATTGATATTGAAAGATACTTCAAATGTTTTGAAATAATATTTTCCAATAAAAGTGATTTAATTTTTGAAAGTTTTGTTCTCAAATTCAGTGAAAAAAGTAAACTCTCTTCACTAACTGAAAAGAAACTTCTTTCGCAGGGTGTAATAAGAATGCATCATTACCTTATGCGGATTCAATGCTTCCGTAATTAGTAATTGAGACTGTGATGGTGAATGTTTAAATGGACCCAGAGTTCAACTTTCTCAACAAATGATAGAGAAAGTACGAACAAAATTGTCATCTATCCAATGATCAAACGAATCGATCAAGCGAGGAATGTGCAGCTTTTCGAATCAAATTTTTCCTTAATTTCCAAATTTCATTCCATCTTTGTTACCTATTATTCGTATTTCATGTTTTTAAAATGCGGACATATGATTATTTGGAGTGGCCATTGAACTTATCGTGATATCATCAACTTGTACGTATGCTGCATGATTTCACAATAAAGAACAGATCGGAAAGAAGAAGGAATGAAATCTGATCGTGATAAAGTTATAGTATCAGTATGTCATTTGTTGTTCAACGTTCGAGTAGTGCAATTCTTCGACGAACTTGAATGCGCATTTGTGCAATTGAGTGAACAGTTTTTCAATACTTTAGTTACCGGATGAAACATATTTGTAGTTTGTTAATGAAAGTGCGTACGTTTTCGTGTTTTTATCACGTTTTTATAAATTGAAATTAATGAAACACAACAACGGGTTTTGGGTCAATATAAACGAAATTGGATGGTGAGAAGCTTATTGATGCGATAAACACAAAGTTCAGTGATTAAAAACACTTTTTTTTTTTATTTTTGTGCATTCAAAATTTTTTCACAGATCTCATACGATAATGACACGAGACAAAAAATATGAACAGCTGTGAGATGCTGGATCGGCATGTTACGTTGTTATGCACGTCACAATTTTTCTACACTTAGAACCAATAAAGAATATCCAATTTATGTGAGTTAGGGCCTCTTCTCGATGACGTTATCAATATCGCACTTGTATTCATAAAACGTTCAATAATTCAGAGATCATTTTAATGAATCAAGTGTGTGTGTGTTTTGTACTTGGCCTTCACCCTGAATATTTGGAATTGCTTCTCTTCGACTGATCCTCAATTGCTTGAATACTTGATCTCGAAATTCATTTCGTGTGTAAGTACCCGGTACTCGACCGTGTTTATCTCTTTCGTATTTTTGACAACTGTGTAATTACGAATGATGATGTAAAATGATTTTCATTGGAATAAAAAAAAGTTGCTTAGTCAGCGGAATGCGCACATAGACATCGTGCAGGAAATTATGAGGGATTACATAATGTTACAGCATACATTATGTCATCTGAATTGTTATACAATAATTCTTCATTATGTGTGAAGGATCGATGGCAGTATCCGATGTATGTTGTGATTCTCAGGCACGGGGTATCGAGTTCACAAGTTATATCTAGATGAGAAATATTTATAAATAGTTGTGCATGTGATAGAATATTTAACATTCCAACAAACAATTTGAAAACCTTTCTCTAAAACATGGTGGTAGTTGAATTTTAGCTGTTTCTTATTCTTTCAGCAACACAAATTAAACTTTTGCCGATGAAATGAAAAAATTCGCTGCAGTACACTGTTAAAAGAATACTTATTGGGTGTGTGAATATGACTCCGCCCTTTCCTAACACATGTCGTTGTTGATATTGCTCACGTGTACTAATAGATGACAACACTTGTATTCGATAGTACTTTTTGTCAGCTGTCAAACGCACTACGCGACATTTGGTTTGGGTTGTGAGCGACAAAATTTTACCTCCTTGAACATGTCGGTTTTCGTTCCAAGTAAACATCATTTGCGGGAAGTGTTGTTGTTGCACTATTTTGTTGCGTTTTTGGAAACGTATCGTTTGCTTGTGGAGATTCAAGGTGAGCATGCTCCACACGGGGAAAAATACATTTTTGAAAATTACTACATTTCTACCAAATTGGCGGGATATAAGAGAATATCACTGTTATTGATAGACAGTGTAGTAAAAATGAATGATTAACAAAATATTCTTTAGTACGAACGTGCAAACTTCTGCATGATAAATTACACATTTTTACTACACTTGTATATCAATAACAGTGATATTTGCTCTCATCCTGCCAATTTAGTAGGAATGTAGTGATTTGTAAAACATTATTTTTCTCCGTGCATCTAATACACCTTGCAAGGAATGGGTTCGACGATTTCAAAATAATGATTTTGACACTGAGAACAAAGAATATGGAAAACTACCAAGAAAATTTGAAGATGCTGATTTGGAAGCATTATTGACAGAGGATTCTTGCCAGACTCAAGCAGAACTGGCTGCAGCATTGAATGTTGAACGATCAAGTGTTGCGAAGCGTTTGAAAGCAATGGGAATGGTTCAAAAACTCAATCACTGGGTTCCACATGAATTGAAAGAAAAAGACATGGAACGTCGAAAAACAATTTGCGAAATGCTACTTCAAAGACAGTAACGAAAAGGATTTTTGCATCGGATAGTCACAGGAGATGAAAAATGGATATACTATAAGAATCTAAAACGCCAAAAATTTTGGGTGAAGCCATGTAAACCGGGCGCATCACAGCCAAAGAGAAATATTCACTGTGCCAAGGTTATGTTCTGCATTTGGTGGGATCAGAGAGATGTTGTATATTATGAGTTGCTCGAACCTTCTCAAACTATCAATAGAGAACTTTACCGACGACAACTAATACATTCAAAGCAAGCCATAAAAGAAAAACGACCAGAATGGATGAATAGGCACAGTCAATTAATTCTGCAACATGACAATGCCAAACCGCACACCGCACAAGATGGACAGAACTGGGAAGTACCATTCCACCCGCCATATTCGCCAGACATAGCTCTGTCGGATGACCACTTATTTCGGATGATGCAGTCAGATCTTACGGGAGAATGGTTCACTTCATACGAAAGTATCAAAATTTAGCTTGATAATTGGATCAGCTCAAAAGATCAGGATTTCTTCAGGCAGGGAATACGTAAATTACCTGAAAGATGGGTGAAGGTTATAGCTGCAGATGGAGCGTACCTACTTTGAATAAACTGTTCTTGAATTTTCTAAACAAGCAAATGTGTTTTATTTCAACCAAAAAGGCCGGAGTCATATTCACAAACCCAATAAATATCATACAAAATTCTGTATGAAATATCATATTTCCGTATTGAATATACTATTAGTTCTTAAATTTAATATTGATGATGGAATTTCAAAATTTCTATCTGAAATGCAACAACCCCAAGAGAACATGAAGGTCCGTTGAACGTTCCATGGACGTGAATTCACGTACAATGGATGTAAATTCAACCTAGAAGGTTTGTGTTCTTTTGAGGAATTGTTTATTAAATTTCACAAATATATTACTGAAATTAAAAAGAAAATTATCAACATTAGAAATTATATTATTGAATTCAACATTTTATTATGAAATTTAATGAGTTGTTTATGTAAAAATTATATTATATAATATTCTTATGAAGTTTCAAGCAGATTTTTCTAACAGTGTAATGAAACTCAGTTACGCACTGAGAGAAAGTAATCATCGCTTTTACCCAACAAAAATAGTACCATTTTTATGGTAACCACAATTATAAAAATGTAGTTGGATAACTGTGATAGAATTAAACAGTTTTATTTCACTCAGTATGTTAGCCATTCTTGTTCCAGCTAATTCATTTTTCCCGTTTGTTATGGATGAAAGAACAATCCTCTTTCGACCGCACAGTGGTTCGAAATCTTAGAAATGTGTACGAAAATTAATTTCTCCAATTCTCCATTTTTCACAATTGTGGGATTTGCATGTAGCTTTAGATCTCGGGTACTCAAATTTTGACATTCGGATCGTTTGAAAAAGTTTCCAACTTTCATAGGAAAAAACATTGTACTACTATTTAGATAGGTGAAAATTAGCTATCGGAGCAACGCTCCGAATAAAGCAGCTATTTTTCTTGCTTTAATGGCGATAAATGTAGTTGCTACGACCAAAACATCACAGCCAAATTGTTTCGTTATCCTGAAATCGTGCTGTGACAGCTAAAAATGCTTGCTGTTATAGCTGCGATCAGTTTAGCCATAGTAATAAAACAGTGAGGAGAAAAATAATTTGCTGTGGTAGCTGAGAATTAGCCGTGTTACCTACTCTACACTGTTAAAAATTTCTTGAATTTTAATGTGATCTTAATGTACCAGGGTACATGAAATTTCAACTTGAAGGGACATGAGATAATATTCAAGTATTATTACATGTATTTTCAAATCAGGTGGAATTGGATTACAATTTCAAGTATCGGTACATTAAAATTTAACTTAGACTAAATCGATAGAGATTTGAGAAAATAATTTGTGATTATAAATTTTGAAATGATCATTCTCAATCGCATTAGGTTACACTCTACGAGTCTTGTCGTTGAGAGTGCTTGAACGACACTGAACCCCAACAGAACCTAAAATTTGTGTACGTCCAGGAAACCTCCTAAGGACGTCTGAGAAACGTATTTGGACGTTTCCTGGACGTACACAAATTTTAGGTCCCGTTGGGGAAGGATACGAAATTTTGCGCGAAATACTTTCGTGAACCACGCGAGAAATGAAAATTTTATGAATACGATGATAAAATACATGCTTGGGATTGAGGATTTTAATTTCATAGTGGTTCTGAAACATTATGGGATCGATGGAAAATTCTTACGATTGAAGGTTATAATTCAGAAAATTTGGCTTCCTATATTTCAGAACCAATATGGAATGAGAATTTGCATTCACAGTGCGCAATCCCATGCATGTATTTTATTATCACATATTTGAAATTTGTAATTCTTACATATTTACAAAAGAAGGATGCGAAAAATATCATATGTTTCGTCTGTCGCTTGAAGGTCCTTAACTTTTAAGTCCTAAATGAGTTTCAAAGAAAATTTACTGGAAGCTTTTTTCCGGAACGCGAATGAAAATTCATATGCAAACTTCATGTATTCATACATAAAATTTTCAAATCCATGTACATTAAATTTAATGTATGTAGACTTGAAATTTGTGGAACCTGTACATGAATTTTCAGTTACGTACTTGAAAAAAACTTCCAGTAGATTTACATTAAAATTCATGCGGGAATTTTTAACAGTGTATGTATTTGATATTCGAATAGCCAAAAATATGGCTGCGACAGCTAAATTTGAACTACTATAGCTAATTTTCAACTATCCAAATATCAACCACATCATTTATTCCGTGCATTTAATTTTTTCAAATCACCGACAGTTCCATAATTTAAAAAATGGAAATGAAAAATACTCCGCACGTGAATAATCCTCCCGCGCAATACGCAAAAACACTAATTTACTGTGACACACAGGAAAAAATGATTACTCAAATAACAAACTGGTCTGTTACTACAGCATTCGTTAAAAAGATTCCGCTAAAGCAGAAAGGAAATGATTAATACAGCTCAATTTTCTTGCTTACATGGAAGAATTTCCTAATAAAATCAATGTCTTAGCTACTACAGTGAATATTTAGTTGCAGGGACAACAGGGACACAGTAATAAATCATTTCTCTCTATGCAGTTCCTTATTCTTTCACGTCATTTTCCCTAGTAGGAGTCTCTGTAATAATCTATCAAGCCCCGCAAGGGTTCGCCAGGCTCTTGCGAGGGACTTACCAGTCCTAGTCAGACCTCTTAATACGATACAGAATTATTAGAGCAATTTCTGCTAACGTTTTCCATTGGCATAGTTCAAATGATTCCGAATCAGTCGAAGCAGTCTTATTTGGAGGTTCCCCAAACAGCACAACAGTTCCCTGCTGAAAATGCTAGGCAGGTCTGGACAAACAATAGTTGTCAGACTTTGAATGGTTTTAGTCCAGATGGAAATTTGGTATTTTTTGACCGGATTTCCTGGGACAAAAACCATTCAAAGCCTGACAACTATTGTTTGTCCGGACCTGTCAGGCATTTTCAGCAAGGTTTAGAATGAGTTCATGATGCACACGTTTGGAACTATGAGAATTCATAGAGAAGCCTTTACGAAGAAATCAGGGACTGCGGTGCTATCTGGGTCTCAGCATGTTCGGAGGATTTCCCAAACACGTTTTTAGCATTTTTAACTTCCTGTGTTGATTACATGTATAATATATGCGTCATTGGTTTAATCATTCGAGCTAGTTAATTTCCATACTTGAATCATGGCATATATATTTATATAATTCATTCGCATACTTTTTAGATACAAACGCTGCTAACCGTTATCTGAATAACAGTATTTTTGTAACATGTTACAGAAATTCATTGTAATTTTTGCTGATCTGTTGGCTTCTTTAACCTTCAGTCAAGGGACCATGCTTTTTTGAGAATTCTAATGAATTTTTTCCATAAAAATAATACTTAGAAATGTAGTTGAAGGATGAAATGGATTTATTTGTTGCTATTTTCCGCTTCATTATATTGCGATCGTACCGCTTTGTGAAAACATTGTTATTAAAAAAAATCGTATTACCTATAAATGATGACACTTCCTAAAAAATGTATAACTTCTTCGGAGGGGGAGGAATTTCACTTCCGTAACAGAAATATTCAAGTATTGATAAATTGAGTGAAGAAAATTTTTTTTTTCCAATTAAAAATCTAAGATAATCATTCCTCGGTATAGCTCCCTTCAGATGAGCTTATTCAAAATTTTCAATAATAACATCTTGTCTTACGTTCATGCGATTTTTATATGCAATCATCGCATAAACTATGCAAAACGCATTTGGCTGGATAAGAACAAATTTTTTTTTTAAATTCTTTTACATATTAATTCGTCAAGGTGTCCGCTTATATCTTTTCTTAATATCATCATTAAATTTAATTGTGATGTAGTATCACCTTTCCTTTCTATTTTCTTCTTTTTTTCAACTGATTATAATGTATTCTATTGACTGCTTCACTCTATTTGTTTATCTTAATTATTATGTATGCTCCATTGAATGCGCCACTCCATTTATTTAACTGAAAACTCAAACATCACATTCTCTTTTTGTTTCGCTTTCTCGCGCTATGAATTTCTATTACCCGTGATGAGCATATCATTTCAACATCATACAATATACCATTTTGTAGAGGTGGGCGAATCTTTACGAAGCGAATCTTTTGTATAAAAAAAATGTTTAATTTGTATCGAATTCTATAAAATTTTTATCAAAACTCGATAAGTATTTTATACAAAAGATTCGCTTCGTCAAGATTCGCCCACCTCTACCATTTTGGTGATTCAGTTATCTACAATATGTCCTTGAGATTTGGCTTATCCTGTCTTCAATGTTTGTTTTTTCTCGAGAAGATTTTTTAATTACAGTACAGTATGATAACTCTTTTCCGAGTGTTTGGGAAATTTCATCTGTGAAGTCTTTCACAGACGAAGTCGATATTGTTGTTGTAACAATTCTGTCGATATTTGGTGTAGAGAGTTTCTTCGCATCAAAGAGTTCGTTTTTCCGGTAATGTGGGCAACAATCATCAAATTCTTCCCCGAATATGGCCTATGTTTTTTTTTTACAGCGAGGAAAGGACAGAGGCCCTTTCATAGGGCAGAAATTTCTTTATGACGAGTGTGTTCTTTTGCTTCTTCCTTCTTTCCCAATAATAATAATTCTGCCCACGACGACATGATGCTCTTTAGCTAGCCAAAAGTGAGCTTGTCTGAATTTCGAGTGAAATTTCTACTTTTTTAAAGTCATCGTCTAAGGTTTGAGGTTAGAAATTTGCAGTCATTATAATTCTAGATTGAATTTTTTACTCTAACAGAGTAAGAGTTCATTTCAAACGAGTGAGAATCCCATTCGAAGCAGACTGGCTCAGTTCTGAGACTCAGTGAAGTGAAACAGTGAGTTTTCATTCTTTCGAATTTAGGGAATAGTGGAGTGGAGCGCGTGATTCTTCATTCTTCCAGATTTCAAGACCCCTGTGTGCATCACCATTGAGCCAATTCCAGCCCATTCTTGGCAAATGCTGTAGAGATGGGCGATACGTTTCTATAAAATAAGTATCAAGGTTTTATCAAAATTTTATTGGAATGTATTTAAACTAGATATAAATTCTATAGAAACGTATCGATACCGATACGTATCGCCCATCTCTAGAATGCTGGCCAATTTCACGCCAGGAAAGGGCTGAAGTTGGCTCAATGTTTGTGCACACATGGGGAGTGGAAAGTCGACCACTTTGAGGGACAGAAAAGAAGCTAAATCATCATCCTTTGCTCCCCAGAGTAGTGTGAATTTCCTGATCTTCGATACCCTGGTTAAAAAAGGCCCATTGATCCTCATCAAATCTCATTGAATCTTGCACAATGTTCTGACTAAATCCCATCAAATTTCATTTCGTCAAATTCTATGGATTTTTTTACCCAGGGTATTTAGAAGGAAAAGTGGTTTTGAATTTCAACTTGGACTGCGGCTAATGTTAATTGATGCATACGTTTAGCATAATTTCAGATCATTATCATGTTTTGGTAATACTATGCACGATGTGTGAAGGATTTTCATTTTCAACTCTGCTGCAACTTTTGCCCCAGTCGTCTCGAAGCATTAATTTCTTTCTCCATTAATATAATGATTATTGCCTCATTTTATTTGAATATCTGTTCTTTTTCTCAATTTAAATTCGATAATTGAATGATATAAAGACCGATATAGAATTGAACCTTGAAATTTTTTTGTATTTTTATTTTCGAGTAATGATAATGTTGACTAAGGAGAGAAATTGAAGCACACAATACGATTTTTACTTCCATTATCAACTTATTAAACTTCAGTGTTGATCCTTATTTTCAAAACGCGTGTCATTGGAGAGTTTTCAATTACCCTTGAAAGTAATACGATCTTCCGAATAATAATGATATATCATGTGATATATCGCGTAGAGAGCAAAGTGTAGAGAAGAGAAAATATTGACGTTCTCAATCACGGACTACAATGGAGAGATTTTTAATAACACGTTGACGTATTATATAATACAAAGTATTGAAATGCGGAGTTCATATCACGAAATAATGAGAACTGTCAAGGAATTATTAAGGGGATACCAGCGGAATCTCCGCTCATCCACCTTGCATCTACGTCTACCATTTTTCGCACGAAAATGTCACGTGGGCATCGGTGATTGTGCTGTTACACAGAAAAAAAAACTATCTTGTATCAAGAAAATATTGTTTTCGTTATATATGAAACACGGATTGTCTCAGCTCAATGCAATTTGCTTCGAACCAAACACAGGAAAAAACAAAATTCTTGATTCAAAGCAAATTGCATTGAGCTGTGACAATCCGTGTTTCATATATAACGAAAACAATATTTTCTTGATACAAGATAGTTTTTTTTCTGTGTAGGGATGGTACATTTCATGCATAGAACGCATGAATTTTCTTTTCGTGTACACAATGTTTCTCAATATTTCACTGCAAAAATTGCCGTCGAAGATATGTCTCAAAATAAGACACGATATGTTTGATAATTCAAATCAAACACTTGACTGTTTTAACTGGAAAACATCAGTATCTTATTTCGCGACACTGACGTTTCAATATGTTTGTTTTCAAAGCAGATGATAGAAGTGTTGTTTATCACATTTAACTTGAAAAGATGGATTATATTTGTGATTTTTCATCATACGGTTGATTAGAATCTCGTTCAGTTTCGCTTCAATATGGAACAATATACATTTGGAATACATCAATCCTGTTCTTCACTTTAACGTTGACGTGATAGTAATTCGAGGTTACAGTAACATTTTGAAGTGTTTGAAGAGTCACTACAAAAGTATCTTAGAATAGGATATCAGTTTTTGCAATGTTGCTCGGCTCAGAAGTAACATACTGCTCAACAAAAATTTCAATGCCTTATTCTTTCCATGTAGATGGCAAGCGGAATGAGCGTTCCCAAGCTTATAAAAATATAAACGGAGCAAGCATTGTTCAGATTATTAAGGGGATACCAGCGGACCCTGACGATGCAACCTGAGCCTAATCTTTTCTGACAAATTATTCGAAAATGGAGCAATAAAAGGGAAATGTCGCTCTGTATAAACCATCTTTATTCATTGAAGAAGGTCTGTACAGAGCGATATTTTGATTTCATTCCTTTGTTATCGAGTAATTTGTCAGAATAGTTTTGAATGTGCCCTTTTCTAACCAATGGATGTGGTTGGTGAACGTCTTTTATAACTTTCAACCGCGAGCGAGGAAAGCTCAATCTGGATAGTGATCACTCATTGAAATAGCCCAAGTGGAAAAAGTTTTCAAAATTATATATAATTCAATATAGTATACGTATAATTCTATATGAATTATATGTAATTTTGAGAATTTTCTCACCCGGGAGTGTATGGAAATCATGATTCGAATAGGTGTATGTTGTTTATTCGATGTTAGTCAAGTTCTCCAAAGATACACGGAGAAAATATATTGACGAAAGATTATTCAAAGTTGAGTAAAACGGGGATATAGTGGCATTCCCGCGAAGTTTAAAATCCGGTTGACTTAATTTTTCACTCGACTACAGATGAAAATCAATTCAGATGTTTTTCAACAGTATTCAACTTGTTGAAATAATGAAAACATTCGAATTTATTTTCAACTTTGCGGGAATGTCACTACGTCCTCGTTTTACTCAACTTTGGGTAATTTTTCGCCAATACATTTTCTCCGTGTACGCAAAATTCCGGGTTAAGCTCGTCAACTTCTCAGGAAATATCGATTCAGCTACGTAAAAATTTCTAGTCGGGTTGCAAATTCATAATCTGGATAACGCTTGTTTTGATCGCAGTTTAATATTATGAGAGGGTTTCGCTTCGCTCATAATCAACTGTACTTTTATTCATGAGAATTATCAAAGAAATGAAATACCTCACACCCAGGAAAATAATTTAGACCTGGTTGGGACGTACTTGGTAGAGAATCGTTGATTCCAGGGTAGAAAGACATTAAGTTCCAAATCCCAAGTCAATAAATGTCGAACGATAATATTTTCAATATGTTCTGCAGCCGTCGACGTTTTGGGTCAATCCGACCTCTTTTCAAGATACAAAACATGAAGAAAATCGTAGAATAGAGAAATTACTATTGTGGAGAGTGGACTCCAAAATTGAGTTGTCCAATGGACCCATCGGTTCGGACGTGAGGGTTTTTTGAACCTGGTTCTCTACTCTACGATTTTCTTCATTTTTTGTATCTTGAAAAGGGGTCGAATCGCCCCGAAACGTTCACGGCTGCAGAACATATTGAAAATATATCGTTCGACATTTATTTACTTGGGATGTGGAATTTAATTTCATTCTATCCTTGAAAATAGTTTACTTGAATATGAACCTACTAGACATTTCATTGCATTCAATAGAATTTTTCTCGGTTTAAGTAAATTTTATTTGGAATGAATAAAAGTTTATTTGGGTAAAATACATTTCTCATTTGATTCAACTAAAACTCTAGCAGGTTCATATTTAAATAGAAATTCAGTTGATTCAAGCAAAGTTCAGTGAATCCAAATAAATACAAATATAAATTTCTCTTGGTGCATTGTTTTCGAAAAAGGTTCAAGTGGCTGATACATATTAATGTTTATAAGCATTGTTGGTTTTTCAACATTTGAATATCAATACACATTCATAATTATTTTTCTTTTCATACATCATACAGTGGGTTAAAATGACACACAAGGAGAGATGAAAATTTGATGATAAAAATCTACAGCAAGCCATGACGCATCAAGTATCCAGTAGCATAGAATCTTTCGGCTCCCGGTCAAAATTTTTTAGCGTGAAAGAATATTTGTCACATTGTATTGGTTGCGGATGTACACGGACAGACAGAGGTTATCGATATTTAGAAAAATGACTGACAATTTAGGGAAAAAGAAAAATAACAATGAATCGATGAAAATTTAGTATTTTTACTACGAATTTTTGGCAAACTCACTATACAGAAACATTTTTCAGTGATCCTCATTTTCCAGTTAGTAAACGCTTTTTAAACATTGATCACTTTTTTTCTTCACGTGATAAGAGATGAGAATTATTCCATAAATCATATGGAAAGAATTCATTTGGAATTTGAACTTTTACGACAAGTTATTTTATCTTACTGATTGAGATGCAGTGCTGTAATCAATGAAAAATTCTCTATCTTGATTGCAGAGTTGAACCTATCTACTCATCTAAAGTATTTACTGGTATTATTGAAACGCATATACTGGAATTCAGAAACTGATAAAATGAGAAAAAAGTAAATGATATGACAAAATTAATTTTCATATTATCCGTATCACTTTCATCTTCCTTCTATTTTTGTTCTCTATTACATTCAGTTATCCGTAATTAATTGTTGCAAATAATAACTCAGATTGCTCTCCAAATTTCTTGGAGTGAAAATCCACTCCTAAAGAGTGAAAATATTTCCAATCCAGGAAGAGGGAGATTTTATGCCTAAAAAGCGAGTTTTCACTCCATCAGAGTGGATTTTCACTCTCTTGAAGTGAGAATTTCACTCTTACAAAAGGGTGGAACCTCACTCTTTTTGGACTTGCAGTATTTTCACTCCTGAAGAGTGAATTTTTCACTCCTGAAGAGTGAATTTTTCACTCCAAGAAATTCAAAGAGTGAATCTGGATACTTGTAGGATTTTATCAGAGTCATATCGTATCGAAGGTTGTTACATAAATCATTTCAAAAATTATTACGCAACCATTCGCAATTAGCTTCTAATGTATATGAAATTCGTATGAACAGTACTAATTTCGGATATCAAAATCGTCTTATATAAATATTGTAGAAGTTTTGATTACTCAAGTTATAATTAAACGGCAAAAAGAAGATAGACGAATTGAAACACATTTGGAATGGCAACGTCTCACTGCAAGTTTCTAAATGGAAATTTTTACGAAATATTTTGTCAAATAATTCACATTAAAAAAGAAAAATCTATTTTTGTTTTATCATGTGAATTATTTCACAATATATCTTGTAAAACTTCCTTCATTTAAAGACTCGAGGCAACACGATGTCATTCTAAATGATAAATTTATTTTCTTTCTGCATATATTCCATTCAGTGAGGAATAATTTAAATGATAGCAATATAAACTATTCTCTAAATGTAGAAGAATGAAAAATCACTCGTTTCACTCCACCAAGTCTCAGAAGTGAGCTAGTCCACTTCGAATGGGATTTTCACTGGTTTCGAGTAGACTGCCACTCTTTTAGACTGAAAAATTCACCTTAGAATTGGAATGACTGTGAGTTTAGAACATCAAACCTTCGATTATCACTCTAAAAGAGTAGAAATTTCACTCGAAAGTTAGACAAGCTCACTTTTAGCTGGCTGAAGAGTGAAATATCACTCCAACAACAATTTTAGAGAGTACAATAGGTTTAATGTTAATACATACAAATATAAATAGATTTCCCCGACCTAAGCATATCATAAGGAAGAAAAAGTAGTGATATCTGCGTGACTTACTTGTATATTTATAAACTGACCAAGCCGAGTGATTATAAACGCTAAACGTATGCTTTGAAATAACAACGTCTTACATTGAAATTCTGGGTAGTAATGTCTTAGATCCTTTGAAACTATTCAAAAGTATTGAATCATTCATGAGTAAGAACAGTGAAATATTTTCGGTATTGATATTTTTGTCTTTCTAACGGTCCATTACTCATCAAACAAGCGCCTCGAAGGAGGATTTTGTTACATAGAAGCAGAAAAGTGCTTCTACGTAAACATCAAAGTATTCATAAATGAGATATGAAAATGTAAACAGCAAGTACCAATGAAATCTTACATACAACGTTTCCTCTCATAGATTAGAATCTTCATCAAGTCTTATAACAAATGATAATGAAATTGATAGAGTTATATGGGAAAAGTGAATTTATACTGTGAGTACTTTTTCTTACTTTGCTTGCTAAGTCAGAAACAGGAAGGTTTGTGAAATGGATCTTTACACCAAGATACGGGAGAATACAAATTAATAACTGAATTTTACTGTACGCTTTATGAAATTCAACGTTCGGCGTTTAAAATTCCAATCCTACCTATTATTTTTTCTACAATATTCATAATTTTCCGTCCTTTTGTGTAAAAATTCATTTGACAAACCTTCCTGTTTCTAGTTTACTATGATAAATAACAAAACTTCTTAGATTTTCGAGCGGAATTTTTCTTTATCCCACTTTTTTCGCTGTTGTAGCTATAATAATTGCAGCCATAGCCGTTCATTACACGGAAAGAATATTATCACTGAATTTACGATGGTAAAATCATAGCACAGGACCGCACTTGAAAAAGCAGGAATTGTCACCTTTCTTCGTAGGAGTTAACATCGTAATATTCGATGTGATCTAACCCTTAACATGCACACCTCTTTTTTCGAACGTAACATCCACACCAGGGTCACGGTGACCCTGTTGATTTTCAATTGTTTATAATTTTGCAAGGATGAATGATAAAAATATGAAACAATTCTGGAGCGTAGTAGAAACATTGAAGAAGAGGCCTAAATAATGACAACTGAATTTTTTTGCTATCGACATTGTAGAAAAATTGTTGAAGAATTCAAGTTTTCCAAAAATGATGTGTTTATTGAGAAAATTGTAACTTTTTGAGTCTGGAATATTGAGGCCTAATATTGTACACGTGTCATGTTCAGATGTGTAACTTTGAGGGAAAAAATATTAGAAATGTGAATTTTTATAAAAGTGTATTTATTCTGATGATTGAACGAGTGGTCTTTTCCGAGGGAAACCCACCCAAGTAGCAACAGAATGTTGCATATCTACCATGCATCCCATACAGCACCGGACATTTCTACGTCGCCTCCACGTGGAATCTTCGTTTATGCACGTTCTATCCACAACTACCATTTATCCACGTGGAATCCACGGAGATGCGACGTGGAAATTCATAGTACATACACAAAATTCGGATGCTACTTGGGCACATATCATGCACACCAGGGTCACCGCGACCCTGTGTGATTAATGAAGTACGTTTTGTCAATGTTTAGAAAACGTTCCATTATAGTATGGGAATTAATGAAAATCGAAAATATAAATTCGTTCCACTCACCTCGCTGATTAAGAAACACAGTTTTTTCAACTTATAAAAAAGATCACTTTTCGAGTCAACCAACGTTGCATGCACACCAGGGTCACACAGACCCTACATCAACATTCAATAGCTGTTAAATAAACATTGAGCAGTTAATTCGACCTGTCTATGGTCATTGTCGTCACTTTATAATCAAATTCGATTTTAGATGGCGTTACTTATGGAATTTTCAAATAGTAACATGTATTATTTGACGCTTCAATTTGTTTACAGGGTCACTGTGACCCTGGTGGTGTGCATGTTAAGGGTTAACCAAAAAACCGCACAATTCTCGATGTTACATTTTGAATAGACTAATTTCGCAGATATAGTCCTCCGCTACAATTCTCACATCGTATAATTTATAAGATAATATTTCTCCCGTGTAGTTGCCACAACGAGAATTTGCAGTAGTTTTTGGTATAGACGCTTTGATAGTTTTGGCAGCTGTATTTTTCGCTGTTCGGCTAAAATAGAAGTTGTGACATGTGCAGGAAATAGCTGTTATAGCTAGTTTTTCGTGTAAAAATTAACCCTTCGAGGCACAAATTATCATTTTCATTATTAATTATTTTATTACTTTTTTATTATTGACAAAGTGTTTCAATAATAAAAAATTGATACTTTCTAGGTGGGTCACTGGGTGCTCCAACATGCCGCAAAGGGTTAATGAAAACATGAGAAATTGTGTTGAATTAAAGTGAAAGGGTTAACTATAAAAATTGAAGAAGCATGAGAAGTGATTGTTGAGATACATTCCACGCATGCATAATTACCCCAACAGCAAAAGTTACAGTGCGACTGTTGCTTCAGTGTTGCTGTACCAGTTCTCACGTGTCATCGTTTCATGTATTCGAACATCTTCGCAGCATCATAACAACAATCTCCAAGTTTGCTGCATTTTGCTGCGCATTCGGCGATGCACCCTCTCAGCAACTTCCCAACAGCAGTTGCTTCGTGTTATTGAGAAGTTGTTGCGAATTTTTTTAGCACTTTTCTACGTGGATATTTTATAATTATAGGCATTTTCTCGCTAATTCACATATGACTCTCATGAATCTTATACATAATTTTTCATGTGCATTATATTTTATATCATCCAACTCTTCTGGGACATCAAATTCACAAGTTACACATAACTCGCGCTCTCTTTCAAAGTTTTGGAATCGTTTTTGATTGGTGTATGATGTGAACGTAATACGTGGATATTGTATAGCAATCTTTTTCCACTAAGGAAAATAAAACAGGAATCAAGTTACGGAGAAAGTCTGGCGCAGCGCTCATAATACACGCGATACCGGTAATATGTGCAGTTTGAGCCCATTGGAAAGTATCAAAGTTCTTGGTAAATAAACAGGTGGTGTTGTGTTTTTTGTCATTTCATTATGAAAATTCTTTATTCAAGACGTAATGTATAACTTTCGATGGAATGATGAAAATATAAACCAAGATGTTAAAAAGAGATGGGAAACGGTTAAATTTCCATTGATAACAATTATCAAAGCATGCGAATGAATTTGTATCAATCGTGATTGATATAAACCATAAAACAATTGTATCGCTGAATCATATATAGATTAATTGTAAGCAATGCATAAATTATGCATAAAATGTACCTCATTTACCGGGTGAATCATTTTTACATAAGGATTTTACTGTGTTTCGAGCATACGGTTCATGACATGCCGATTATAATTCAGCTGAATATATGTTTAATGAATAAGTTCATAAGAATGTAATAAAATAGGAAGAATTCATGATGATAATGACGATTAATTGTTTTCCTTGATCAACTTGTTTCAGACTGTAGACGCATCACAGCCAAAAGCAATTAGAATGGCAGGTTCGTCGAGACTCGAAGATCAAACTGGAACTGATATCCTTGAAGAGCCTCTTTTCAGTACTCTTGATATAATTCTCCTTGGTGCACTTCTGGCAGCCGCAGCATGGTGGTTATTACATCGGAATAAACAGGAAGACTACACGCCATCCACAAAATCTTACTCCATTCAGTAATAAAAATATTTATTTTTATTCGCTTTATGATTTGTCGCTTCTACGTTCTACGCGTATTCATCAAACTTGAGTGTAGTGATGCGACTTAGAGGCGATATGTCTCATCGAAAGCAGTTCCTTTAGAGTCGTAAAACGTAATGATCAGGAGTCGTTGTTTTTTGAAGCCCTTTTTTGAACATACAAAATACAATTCGATTTCTCATTGATCGATCTTTTATAAATTTGTTCTGGCAAATCAGTGAATTTTACTGAAGCAGCGTTGGTTATCTCACCACAAATAAAGTTCTTTACAAACAAATATAGATAACTCTCACGTGCTTCTGCAGCTTATACAACGATTGATCTTCATATAAGGCTTAAAAGCAGTTTAAAGAGATGATGGAGAATACCTGTTTGCAAATGATTACGTAATGATAGACTGATCATTACATTATATACTCGATTTTACATGGATTATGAAAACGTGGTGAAAAATCATTTGTATTATGCAATACCTGTAAATGCTGCATAGTTGAACAAGTTTTTCACATCGTTGTAAATTTCACATTATCACCACGTCGACACGTCATGGTGTATCGAAAACTCATTGAAATCGGCTCGATAATCAGTCGGTCAAGCTCGAAATTTCGATGTATTCTGCTTGAGCTGAGAGCTAGTAGAACTTTCAAAATATGCATGCAAATAATTTACAGTTTTTCCACTAACAATAATCAAGATAAATTTTGTGTAGTACGAATAATTCATGTTATTTAATTGAATAATATTTATCTAAATTTTCCCTATGAAGGCCCACATCGTTCACAGCGACACAACCATCGGAAAACTCTTTTATAAAGAAACTACAAACCTCCGGACGAAGTTTGGTGGTATTTTATGGCAGCCAAACGGGTACCGGTGAAGAATTCGCTGGTCGATTAGCCAAGGAAGGAATACGGTACAAAATGAAAGGCATGGTGGCCGATCCTGAAGAATGTGACATGGTATATGAAAAATTTTCAGTTTCATTAAGGAAGAATGAATTTTAATTTTGACAAAACGAACTCAAGGGTTTTGTTTACGTGTGTTTCAGGAAGAACTGATACATTTGAAGAACATTCCAAATAGCTTAGCAGTATTTTGTTTGGCCACGTACGGTGAAGGTGATCCTACGGACAATGCTATGGAATTTGTTGATTGGCTGAAGAACGGGGATGCAGATTTAACAGGATTAAATTATGCGGTAAGCATTTAATGAATACACCCTCATGTTCTTCAAATCAAAACATTCATTTTAATCCTGAAATTTGATTGGATTTATCTATTCTCTGTGAAAATTAGATCCCTTTACTCTTTTTGAAATTTCTATAAAAGTTTCAAACGCCTGTAGTTTGCGAAATATTGGATCCAATAAATGTGTAAAACATTGGGTGAATTTTTCATTAGTCACCAAACGTTGGTCATATATTCTTAACGTCGATCTATGATGGGGGAGAAATTTTGTGTTTAATAAAACACTTACATATCTAGTTTGTATCTATTTCAACAAACTTTCAAATGAAATTTGATATACTTCTCCAGAATTGCTATCGCACATAGAATTTTATACACTCAACAACAGAACATCACAAAATGTAACTTCCATCGCTCAAGATAATTCAAATCAGAAAGAATTTATTATATTATGCAGAATGTACATATATTTATTATAATCATAAATAAGATGTTTATACTTCGTATCTATACGATGTATGCAGTGTTATTCACAGTTCATTCGTTATTTCTGTTAGTTTTGAAATTATACGAAGTGAAAAAAATTTATATATGCAGCAGGACGAGAGAAGATTCAAGTATAATTCTGTCTTGAAAAATAATTGTATAATAAATTGTATGCAATTTGTATAAATTTTGTATATAATTTACATAATTCAATTTCTCAAAAGAGAAGTTTGTATAATTTCTATACATTGTATGTATTTATCAATGGGCAGATACTTTTTTTAACCACTGTGCGATACATCGATGTATATTATGTACGTGCTCTGTATGGAAAATTGCTTGACAAATGTAATTTTCATGTCATATATTACTTCTAAGTACCTTTTTCCCGCAAACTCACGTAAATGAAAATTATATAGCTGAGTAAGAAATGCGCGAAACGTCCGTGCTGTCCTATAAGTGGTTGATATTATCCTTCTTACAGTGATCTGAAGAAAAATAATTGATTCTTTTTAAAACTTTGAATGTGAATAGGTCGAGTCTCTTTATAAACCCACTCTGAGTTGATTATGTGAAAAGAAATTATAAGCACCTGTTAGCATTTTCATGTCAGTGATGTCTCTTTACGAATTTCCCTCTTTTTGGATGTGAATAACACTTTATTGGCATCAACAAAAATCATCTGAATACGAAATATAGAAAAGCAGGGCATAATATAAGGGTCAGTTCTTACCAAAAGGTTAGTTCTGAAAGAAAACGATCAGTTCTAAAACATAAAAACAGTTAGTTCTTAAAAAAGGACCTAATTTTCAGTAAAATTTTTTCCTTTTTCTTTTTTTTAATCGAGTATCCAATATTGCCCTTCCTGGTGAAACGAATCGATTGATTCTCGCAAAATCTGATTAAATCTTGCACAATGTTCTTACCAAATCCTATTCAACCATTTTCAATGAGATTCAATCAGGTTAGTGTATTTTTTCTATGCAATTTTGATTGAACCTTGCAGAATGTTCTGACTAAATCCCATTGAATGTAATTTCGTCAGATTCTATGGATTTTTTCAACAAGGGCTGGTGCAGAATGAGCCTCTCGCCTTGTATCAAGGGGTATACTGAGTTCAGAAGCGATATTATATTTACAAAAATAAGACTTCATGCCAAAAGTAAAATTAAGAAAGTACTCGTCAAACAAATGTTTTCTTTTTCTTTTTACAAATCGAGTGTCCGGCGTTTCGGTTAGTTCTTAAATTTTCTTAGAATATGCCCTGTAGAAAAGCAAATAAATAATAATGGATAGGAAGACTTTTGATACTTTGGAAAATAGCAAATGTAATAGTTGTTCCACATACGAAAATAATAAGTGACCTTTAAGTACATTGAAGTGTGGGGTTTTTATTCATCAAATCATGTCGCAAAGACTGAAAATTGAGAAATGTAGGAAAGTTTTCTTTGATGTTCTTCCTATTTATGGAGTTTTTATTTTTGTGTCTATTTTTCTTCCATACTGTAGAGGACAGTGAGAAAAATTTCGGAATCACGAATAGAAAAAATGAGAAAGATCAGGAGAATAGAGTTAGAGGAAGATAGTTTTCACGACATTCATAATTTCTCTTGAAGAATATAATAGTAGGAAAGTGTTAAAATCAGATACATCATCGTGTATAATTCAGTTACGTCACTATTCACAAAGGAATTTATGGGTAAATTCAAAATAAAGTACGGATGAACTCGTCCCTGTGCTCAGATATGTTGTTTTAACAATTAGTACACCAATATGGATAATAAAGTGACAAACTCCGAGACAAGGAGTGAGAGATTCAATCAATTTCTACATGAAAATTCCAAATAATGTTAATTTATCACAATTTTTTTAGGAATAACAGAGTACCAATTCTTGGTAGTAGGGTGATTTCTCGTGTAAATTAATCATATCCCACATATCGCATAAATAATAAGTATATTAGCATGTAATTTCATTTGGTGATTTTTTAAATTTATACGGAGAACAATTATTTTGTTCAGATGCGATCAACAGAAGAATTTCGTTATCCCGACAAAATTTGTGTTGTGTCAACAAAATTCTTTCGTTGGAATGATGAAATCTGTTTGTTATATTAACAAAAAATGTTATCATCGAAAGAATTTTCTTGACATAACACAAAGAACAAAAATTTGTTTGAAATAACAACACTCTTTTATTAATCACATTTCAACAAAATAATTTTTTTCAATGTATAGTCACGGTTTTTTGGACCTCATTTTGAATTGAACCAGATATGTGGGACATGATTAACTTACAGGACAAACTCTGCCGTCTAAAGTAAGAACACTGTGAGTCGCATTTTTGACGAAAGTGACTTTTTCATATTATTTTAATCGTGAAAAAATTCTGCCTTCTACTACGTTTTTCATTTCAAAAACTGACTTTTTTAATAACAACGGTTTGAAGTACGAAAAAATTGATCAAATTCGAAACATTCATAGAAAAATAAAACCGTAACTAACACAAAAATGAAAAGGCTATAATGCTTCAATAGTCGTTTACTATTGAAAAATGATTTGTTCTATCAATTTTAAAAGAAAACAGTTTTTCTTGATTTTACGGTCTTATTACTTTGGACGGCAGGAACTACTCTCCCGTACAAGACAACCACCGATGGAATCTGTCGCCTCCACATAGAATTTAGGTGGAAAATTGGCGGAGGAACGGTTGCTCGAGGGAAATGGGACATGGTGGCCACGGAGAAATGTCCGGCGTCGACATTCTCCGTTGCCACCACGTCGCATTTCCCTCGAGCAACTGTTCCTCTACCGACCGAAGCCCATTGGTAGTTGTCTTGTACGGGCTGTTACCAAGAGGAACTTACCTGTTACGCCAAAAATACGGTAAGTTACACTATAACCATGATACTGAAATTGGTTGTGGGCTTAATTACCCCTTCGCCCGTAATCTGGGTCATTTTTGGCACAAATCGAATTTTTGAATTAAATATCTCCAAAACATGGGTAGGGAACAATTTTGTTTAATACAAATAGCTGAATAAACTTTTGGAATCTAAAGTCGGATAGTATACAAGAATTATTTCTGGTTTTTTTGAACAGCATTTACTGGGTCAAAACAACGACTGGACATAAATGACCCAGATTACGGATGGTGTCAATAAAATTGAACATTACGGGTGAAGGGTTAATTCTTCAGTACTTATCTCAAACTTGCCGCCATAATATTCCAGTATTATTATTTAATATTCAAATACTAGTCGCTGCAATATAATATTTGAGAACAGAGAAAAGTTTATCTGCACTTAATTTTAAATTGATCCATACACTAATTAAATATAACTCAGTTATGGAAGCAATCCCTGGTGAAAAAAATCTCTCTGAATCCCTCTGAAATCTCTCTGAATCTCTCTATATTTTCGGACATTTTTCAGAGAGATTCAGAGCAATTTCAAAGTAATTCAGAGAAAGTTAGAGACTTGTCAGATATAGTCATACGTCCTGAATCCCACCAACTTTCTTTGAATCTCTCTTAATTTCTTTATGGAATTCTAGGAATTCTTCAGAATCTTTCTAAATCTTCCCGGATTCTCCAGAATTCCATTTATTAACAATTCAAAGCTCATGCTGAATCCCTCTGAAACAGTCTGAGTTCCTCTGAATCTCTCTGAATTCCTCTGAATCTCTTCGAATGTGTCAGAATTTCATATATCTGGATTTCAAAGCTTACTCTAAATTTTCCTGAATCTTTCTGAACTCTCCTGAATTTTTCTGAATTTCCCTGAATCTCTCTGAATTTCTTTGAATCCTTCCGTAAAGTTCCGTGCTCAATTTTTTTTAATTTCCGTTCCTCTGATTTCCCTTGAATCTTCCTTAATGCCTCTGAAATCTCGCACAAAAAATGTCACTCAATGTATCTCTCTCTGAATTCCTCTGAATCCTTCTGAAAAATTCAACGCACAATTTTGCCTAATCTACCCGTTCCAGAATCTTTTTGAATTTCTTTGAATCACAATGAATTGCTCTGAATTCCTTTGAATCTTCCCAAATCTCTCTGAATCTCTCTAAATTTCTCTGAAACGTGAAATTTTCAGAGAGATTCGGAGAGATTTTTTTACCAGGGACGGCGCTATAATCACATGGTAAAAAACAATATCAAATCATACTTGAATTATGTACGAATGGCGCTCGATGTGTTAGAATTTTTAGTCAAATACCTTGAAAATAAGAAGGTTAGGGAGATACTAGCGCCGGGACATTAGCCAAATTTTTAAGGAATTTTTCCAGAAGCTCCCGAATTACGAATCCTTACTTGTTGTTCTCTCATGATAGATTCAAATGGTTGCCACGATTGGAATGATTCTTGTATGGATATAGTGCGAATTGAATAACAAGTGTTTTGATTTTATCCCGCACGTAGCGTTGAACTGCGTAAAACATCTTCAATATGACAAGAAACAAGCTATTTGTGTCTGTAGATGAAACAGGAGATTATGCGAGATAAAAGAGATGTAAGTGTGAGAAAATAATACTTAGTAACCTTGACCGGAATGTCAGTCAAGATCATTATCATCTACGAGGTTGTTTTTCCATCAATACGTATGTATACGTATATGTGAATGCGATTATTACTATCCAAATTTGATAAATTCAATGTTGAGTGATTAACGTGATACCAGCGCTATAATTTTTACGGGACAAACTAAAAAAAAATGCACGCAATAATTCAAAATATTCATCTGTACAGCACTTCTTCAGCAGTTCAAGAAATGCTGTACAGAGAGATATTTTGAATTAATGTAAGTATTTTTATGTAGTTCATACCCAAAAAAATGTTTAAAAGTTCAGCCGCTGGTATTTCCTTAATCACGATCGAATGACATTCAGTGATTTGAAATTTATTGAACATGTCATTTTCATGTCTTCTAATAAAATAGTCGAAGATATGATAATCATATTGGAATTTACAGAAAACAACCAATTTTTCTATCAATTTTTCAAGAAAACTCGTATGGAAATATTTCGCTGAAAAATTTCTGTGAACTCCCTGAAAAACTCGGATTTTCCTCTGTGAAAGTCTGAGATTCCGATAGGACGTCGTTCTCAAAGTTTTCTCAGAATTTGTCAGACTGTTTTCTGAGTTTATCAGAGATTTTTCATCGAAATTTCAGATAGATGATTATGAATTTATTCCTGATAAAACTCTGGAAAATGTATGATAAATTTCCGTGTTTCCTCCGGATGCTATAAAGAAAAACCCATGAAACACGAATGACATTTGATATAATTTAGTATAAAGTCAGAACAATCGGCTGCTGGTTTCAACTCAAGCTGCGAGCTACGAAAACAGTTCTAAACATTCTTCGCTATTGATCATTTTCACTTACCTGTCCAGAAAAGCAGGAATTTATCACTTTGTTTTCAGCGTTTTGTCAGAAATAAATTCATAATTATCTATCTGAAATTTCAATGAAAAATCTCTGATACACTCAGAAAACAGTCTGACAAATCCCTGAGAAAACTGTGAGAACGATGTCCCAAAAATATTAAATTCTCCATCGACATCTCAGAGTTTTCCAGAGATTTTCCGAAATTTCGCAGCGAAATATTTCCATACGGGAAGTCTATGGCATTAGCTAGTTTTATATCATTTATATTCCTACATAGGTTAATTACACTTAATCGGTGTTTATAAAAATTTATTTCTGTTCCTTGATAGAACAATAATTGATCAATTTGAATTCATGAAGACTTCTGGGAGATCTTGTTCTTCTCAAACAGTTCCCGTTGTGCGAGTGAACATGAATTCAATACGTTCAAAATTAATTACTTGTTGAATCCTTGGAAAAAATTGTCATGAACCTCACGATATGAGTTTAGTACTTGTTGGCCTTGACTTGTTGTGTCGCGTCAATCCCTGAGATTAATTTGACTTCCACGGATACCTCAAATAGTAAAGATTTCGTGAAAAAATTCTCCAAGAACTCAGGGGAAAACAGTTCTCAGAAGATTCTATTCTTTGTCGTCTGGGACATGTTGATCCGTGCTGTGAACTTCTTTCAATGTCACAATTTTAAATTCAATACAACATAAGATTGTGAACACGTTTCTGCACTTTCCAACTAAAAGATACACATTGAGGTTGAATAGGATGAAGAATCTCCAGAATATCTGTTGAAAAAGTCTGGTAAATGTTGATACATTCTGATAAATTCCTGGATGAAAATTTATCAGATTCTCATAGGGATTTTCCATTTTATGCGTCTCCATGAAATTCAAAATTCCGGCTCTTTACAGACCTAGATTAACCTTCAAGGATTCATTCCTGAAAATTTCAGACCTTTTTATAAGTCCAGTTTCGAGTATTTTTGTGGAAACAAAACTGCCACCAGATGGAGCCACCTATTCGCTGGTATCCTCTTAATGCAGAAAACTCAGTGCCTTTATATCAATCTCCACTACTGCAGTAGCATGTGAGGAGATGAAATCAGGTTTACTAAAACATGACAAATCCTCGCAATGTGGAGTTGAAAAATGAATATCAAGATGATTCAGATTCACGCAGAGGTTCTATTTTCTTTTGTGTTCTATTAGAATTGAAGAATTCATGATGATAAACAGATCCTGAATTCTTTTTCAGAATCTACGAAGGAGATCCTGACCTTAAAGAAGCATGAAAATTGATTCAATGTTTATTTATCTTTGTTTTTTCATATGGACCAGAGTGGGATGTTGTTGAACAGAAAATTGAAAACAATGTTTGATAGGAAACACCAACGAGGGTAAAATACAACACTATTACAATTTCTGTGAATATTTACTAGAACTTGAGTAAAATCTACTACGGTGATACTAATGTCAACTGTGACCATCGCAGATTCTACTAAAACTCTTATGAATATCACGAGAAATTTCAACAATCTCGTCACTGTAAAAAGAAAGTCTTAATCTGTTTGCATCTTAATTCCAGACAATGCTTTTTCCATTGTGTTGGCGATTGTTTTTTCGGCTTAATTTGTTTGCATCGTAGATTCAGCCATGAAATGAGCTGAATTTAAGACTTTCTTTTTACAGTAGTATTTTACTGATCGTGTTAGTCAAAAATTTTTTCCGTGTTTTTGAGAATTTTCGTTGGAATGTGATCAACAAAATTCTTTAATTGAAACAATAAAATTTTTGATGAGAACAAAATATTTTAATAGTTGTAATAAAACTATTAGTAGTGTTGTGGTCAGTCATATTTTTCGAAAATTTTTTCAGGATGTGAACTATTGTATTGTATGTGTCTGAGGTTATGGAAATTCAATTTTGATCGGATATGAAAAGCCCTGAGCACCTCGAGTCCAATTTTTTGATAAATCTCCTCTGCACCCTGCACGGAGAAAAAATTATGAAAATTACAACATTTTTTACACTGAAAAAAATGAAAGTGCCCCCAATTACGTGAAACAGTTGAACATCCTCCAGTTGAATTAAGGTGAACCGATCCAATGTTGGTTAAAATATTGTATGGATCTGTCTGGAATTTTTAGCAGGGTAATCATTGTCCAACCAAAACACATACTGAAGTTTATTTTTGTCTTACAGTGATCTTCAAGATGAAAGGAAGCTCAGAGATGTCTTTTGATTGGACATTGGTCGGATGTAAGATTTTTAAAAAGAGGGTTTTCTTGTTTCAGCTTAAAAATTTTTCAAACATTCTGCACTTCTTTCATGATCGTGCACAGGAAGTGTAGGTGAGATTGTTTTGGATAAATCCGAAACAGACATTGTTAAAATGTGCATAGAACATATTTAGCCGAAACAGTCTCATTCTATTGTTCTGAGAATGATCATAGAATATTTTCAAAACTTCCAAGAACCTTCTTAGCATTCCTACTCTGTTCATTATGTTCTATATAAGATATCAAAGTTTCCCATGCGTTGGTTTTAGGGATCTTTGAGATGCCTTTCTTATATGATGTCTACGAGTTATCAGGAAGTTAGCCCAGGAGGGCATTCAAAAGATTCTCAAAACCAACCCAGTTAGTGGAATGTTTGAAAAACGTAGGAGAGGTTTTCTAAACATTCAGAAAACATCCTAGAAACACAGCTTACCGTTACGAACGCATTCAAGAACATAATGAATATTTAAAATATTGGTGGAAAAAATGTTCACATGGGATTTTTACAACCCACATACGGCGCGTTGGGTTTGGAATTCGAACTCGAAGAATTCATAAAGAACTCTTTTCAATTTGTTTGATGTATGGGAATATGTGCTACTTAGAATGATTTTGAAAAAATTGACCTCTACATGAGTCATGCATAGATAATATATATGGATTACATTTGCTTTTTAAAATCAGAATTTGTTATTTGCATAACACAGTGTTCCCGACTTTTCCTATATTCTAGGAAAAACAAAAGTAACAAAATTTGATGAAAATAAAGAAAACTTGTTTGACCAAGTTTATTTGATATCAACATGATTCATAAATTTCCGCAAAATAAAACCCTGTTGCGTGACGGCCCTGATCCCAACAAAAATCATTGGTTAATAACAATCTGCACTATGCACAGCTCAATATCCTTTTGTATGGAATAAAAGAAAACCAAACTGTGAATTAATTCGATATAGCTTTAAAGTTGTAGCGAATTAGTAGAAATCAAAGGTCTTTGTAGTGAGAAATTTTATTTCAATGAACACGACGATGACTTTGCCTTTGACTACGTCATATAACGTTCAACATTATATAAGAGCTTGTCCGCCAGCACGTGTAGTGGTTGTGTTCTCGTTCTGTCTTTCGAATGTAATCTTTTAACTTTCAACAGTACAATGAATCGTTACAAATTTCATGTCAGAATGGAAATGTGATCCAAATGAATCAACGTGTTCTCAAATTGTAATTTTGTATTTAATACATCCATGATAAACGATTTATAAATCACAAAAGTAGACTATGAACTCCAAAGTGTTCGATAAACTTGTGTGCACGTCGATTCGTCGTTCCGCGTACAGTAGTGCCATCGCTCGACCGTATCAATACTCGATACTCGCGATACCGCCAAGATTTGAAATATTGTGGATCAACGAATCGTACAAACTTTGGTCGCGCGTTAAAAGTGTTGGTGATCGATTATCCTTAATTTGTCATGCGCTTATGCCTTTTTTTTCACAGTTATTTTGTGCATTGTTTCAGGTCTTTGGTCTTGGTAATAAAACGTACGAACATTATAACGAAGTCGCGATATACGTGGATCATAGATTGGAGCAACTCGGGGCCACCAGGGTACACGAATTAGGACTCGGCGATGATGATGCGAAGTAAGTTACAGAAATATTGATAGTGATTTCATCATTTTTTTTTCTTCTTCAACTGTACAATTCAAATTGTTATAAGAATAAGAATTCCCTGCTGAAAATGCCAAGCAGATCCTAGCAGTTCCTGGGACAAAACTCGACAGAACCAGGCAGATCCGGGCAGGAACCTGTCCCAGGAACTGTTGGGATTCATCCGGATTTGCCTGGCATTTTCAACAGGGTTGAGAAAAGAAAATAGAGGAGTCTGGATCACGATGGATCATTCTTTGATGCTTTATAACATCAAAAGTATAGTACTATCCCAGACAACAACACAGTTTCGAAAGAATGCCATATGAATTCTTAATATGAACTTCTCAAGAACTCTCAGCATTGAATTCTTTCAGAATTCATTTAGAACGTATGGGGTTCTCGGAGAATTCTTCTGAATGATTTAGGGAGTTTGTAAAATGTTCGAAAACAACTCTTAAAATGCGATTTAAGAACTCTCAAATGTTCAATGATATTCACTCGTGCGGTGTTCTCTATTCAATCCAAAAGAATTATTTGCGGATTCGTTGAAAATGTAGATGGCGCTAATAAGATCACATGTTTCTCAGTTCGTACATGCTGAACCAACTTATTGCCGGAAGTTTTGAATATCTTTTTGGAATTTCTTTTTTTCACCCCAAGATTCAAGTAATTTATGTTCTCTTATCACGTTAATATTCATGCTTTTATGAAGAATGGTAATAAATAATCGTTATCAATACGAAAAATTGAATACATATTAAAAAACCTAAAATAAAACGTTTCGGGGGGTGATTTCATCAGTATACTGAGAGATACTGAAATGTTCTCTATAGAGATTTGTGTTATTTAAAATATTAATATTTCGAAAATAACTGACATCTAAAATTGACGATAATTTTATAGGGATTGCAATCACACTTCTTTGAAGAATAATTTTGAAACAAACTCTTATACATCAGAATGTACGTTGAATTCTCCCAAATTCCAATGTCAAATATTAATTCTTCTTATGTGCAGGCAGGAAAAAATATTTAATAACAAACGAATAAAAAATCATTCGAATACTTGAATAAAACTGTTTATTGATTTCAATGTACCCAATGTAAACTACTTTTATGTTATCCAATTTATAATACTTTCCAATTAAGAGATACATTTGAAATTCAAAATAACTCCTTTCATTAAAGAAACGAGTTTCTTGAAAAGTCTTAATTTGCTCTTTATTTATACTTTCAATGTTCTCAAAGAATTCTCTATACAGTGAGTTCATAATTAATTCTAATGCTCTATTGGTTGGACATTTCAGAGTTCTGAATATATTCTACCGATATTCTTCCGATTACTTTCGGTGCTCCTGAAGAATTCTTTCGAACATCCGAGAATTCTTTGCGGATTCTTTTAGAACTCTCAATGTTGTCTGGGGTGGATGTTTCAGCATGAAAGTTCATATACTGGTTGATCTGAAATTGTTGTACACTTTTTTTCAGCAGATTCTTGATGAAATTTTCAAGCGATTTTTTACCATTTTTTAATTTTTTGAAAAAGTCAAATATCTCCAGGGTGTCTAGCAGTCGGGAATTCCGGGAAAGTCGGGAATTAGTCAGGAATTGTACTTTCGTCGGGCAAAATCGGGAAAACGTCAGGAAATGAAAAAAATTCCGGGAAATTTTCAATTATATTCTTATTTTTGTATGTGCAGAATTTTTAAACTTAGAAAAGTTTCCCCCATCGACGAATAATTGATTATATTGAATATCGATATTTTTTGTTATAATTTTGAGAGTTATGCAAAGATTCTCAGATATTTTCAGAATAATTTCTTCAGCCAGGTCTAGACAGCAATGAATGATTCACTAAAGAATTCTCGGAAGAAAATTATTTTTGAATTCTTATAGAATTCCAGAAAACTTACACAACTTAAGAAGTCTTATTTCACGGCCCTGTCACAAATAATCTATAAAATCTCATTGACGAATAGGAAAATGAATAGGTTTCAATGAAATTCAATGATATTTGATCAGAAATTTCACCATTTGTAATAAGATTTAATAGAATATTTCTCCCTGGGAGAGATTTGAGAGTTGTTTCAAATATTCTCTCAGAGGTCTTGCGACTGTTTCAAGAATTTTCGAAAGAATTCCCAAATGTTCGTGAAATAGTCTGTTTCTGACTTCTTCAAGATGTACTTAATGTACTTGATTTTATTTTCGAAACGCATTATAGTTGAATGGAGCCGAGTTGGATGTGAATGATTTGGATTATTGATTGAAAACATGTCCATTTAAAATCACCAATATTTGAATATTCAACCTCGAATTCATTTTTCTTATTAGATTGTATGATGCCATCGAAAATGTTGATTGAAATTTATGTGTGTGCATTTTATTTTCGATCCGGGGATTTCTCAAAAAATCCTGGAAAAAGTTGGGAATTGGTCGGGAATTCCAAAATCATATTTCGCTAGACACCCTGATCTCGCAAGTACTCCGGATCGAAAAATTTGAACGGGTTCTGTCCTCTTATTCCATTTTCAGGTTGATTTTGTCCTAATTGTTGAATAATGCGGTGAAAAACAGTACTTTTTCATGGTTTTAGTTCGAATTTCTCCTCCAACGAATAAGAAATTGACTAAAATTTCACAAAAGTCCTAAAACCAACGCCATTCTTCAACCCTTTCTGACCTGACGTCCATTCCAATGGACATAGAATTCAGAAAATTATTCAACTCGTTCCACAAATCATCAGATAAAGGTGTCAATTGACGATAAAGAAATCATTCAAAATTATATTTTCAGTCTGACATGTTTTAGATGGAAGTAATGTGATGAAAATTTCGAAATTTTTGATACTGCAATTTCCATTATTTGGATGATGAATTTTACTGATTCCACAGGATGCAGTGTGAAAATTCAAAAAAATATGTTCAACTCCAGAGAAGTTCCAAGTACCAAAAAATGTTTTTCATATTTAAAAATCATGTTAATACATAACTATATTATGCAACAACGTCATGTGTCCATTACCCTGGGACACTGGATGCCTGTTGGCAAAATTTAGCTACAACAAAGTAACAAGTGTACATTCAAAAAGTTAAAATACTACACTGAAAAAAAGGCTGGTAACACTTCAATCTAATATTCAATAATATTCATAAAATAGTTGATGACAATATGTGATTGTTCATATTGAAGAATATATTTGATAATTGTTACCAATTCTTTCTTTCAGTGAAGATGAACAAAAATGACCATCAACGAAATTCTTACGGTTGGCCGACGTACACAAATGACTAGAAATTACTAATCATGTTCCAATGGATTTTAAGATAAAAATCCGTTACAAGAGATTTGCAACTCTCTTACAATATCGAAGTCTTTAGGAATATTACTGAAACTACTTCGCATGTAGCGTTGATATGCTGCGTAGGTTATTGGAGTTGAAAAAAGAACAAAAAATATAAGCTGATACTCTGTCTTGCTTCTAAATACTCATAAACAGTCTATATTTATAATCAATAAATGTTGAAATTCTTTGTAGTTTTCGTTTGATTTATTGAATCATTAAAATTTAATGAAGATTCATTACGAATAGTGGTATACAAATATTTTTAATTTCTCCTCCCATATTCTAACCATGGACACCCTGTATTCGTTGGAATGAACATATCAGTAACTTCTAATATATACGTTACTGAAAATTCTGCAAAAATTCAGAGTTCACGCTAGGAGCTATAGAAACTAGTGACTATTGGAAAAAAATTTTTATCATTACCAGAATTAAGTCAGGTCGGAAAGAGTGAAGTCAAATCACAGGGTATCCTTGGAAAACAAATAAAACAAATTTAGCGTTTGTCGTTGTAGAGTTATACACGTGAGGACCTTTCTGCTCCCTAATTGTTAATTATTCGCGATATTTCAACCGTAACCAGTCTCCCCTATCTAATCTGATCCACGGTATGCAATTTTAATTCCCCACTCCTGAAAACATCATAGTCCACGACAAGTTTAATGTACTAGGTCCGGATTTATATAGCTAGCGATCATCAAGTCACGATCATGGATCGTAGTCTTCTCAAATAACCTTGAACGATTAGTTTCATCTTTTTTACGACGCTTTGATTCCACTCGTAAACATTGTATTATTTTTCTTTTACTATGCCTACTTCTCAATGAGACACTTGATGTAGTAATCGATCGTGTTTCTTCAATGATTGATTATGACCCGTATGGAAATATTTCGCTGAAAAATGTCTGTACAACTATGGAAAAATCTCTGAAAAAAAATGAACAAATTCTGAGAAACTCTGACAAACTCTGAGAATCTCTGAAATTTTGATGAGAAATCTACTATTTTTGGGACATTCTTTACAGACTTTTTTCAGACGTTTTTCAGAGTTTCTCAGAGTTTTTTCATTCTCTTTCAGAGAAATAGTAACGAAATTGCACTCTGAAAAACTCTGACAAAACTCTGATGGATTGCTAACATTTTTTTGACTTTTAGAAAAAAATTAAAAAATTTTCAAACACTTTTTCACACATGATATTTGAATACGGCATATGAATGTATTTATTGAATTTCAGGATTTTTCAATAATCAGAAAAATGTCAACAATTTATTAGAGTTTTGTCAGATTTTTTTCAGAGTGCAATTTCGTTACTATTTTTCTGAAGAAGTATGAAAAAACTCTGAGAAACTCTGAAAAAAGTCTGAAAAAAGTCTGTAAAGAATGTCCCAAAAATATTAGATTTCTCATCAAAATTTCAGAGATTCTCAGAGTTTGTCAGAGTTTCTCAGAGTTTTTTCATTTTTTTTCAGAGATTTTTCATAGTTTTGCAGACATTTTTCAGCGAAATATTTCCATACGGGGAGATTCACTTTTTAGTTGCGTAGAACGCTAGGCGTTTTACGTAATGGAATAATTCAGTAACTCATTATAACTTGAAATACTTCGCAGATTAGAATAATGATTAGAATAAGATCTGTAATTTAACCGTGTCACATTTCTGCCCCAAGAGAACAAGATGGCCACCAAACATTCAATAAATATTTAACAAACGTTCGATAAACGTACAGACATTTCTACGTTCAAGGAACATTCAACGAATGTACGTGAATGTTCCACGAACCTTCGGAGATCTTGGTTCTCTTGGGGTAGTAATAAAAAACCGATGGGAAACGATTGGATGGGTCAGAAATTGTTTTCTATCGGTTTTATTTCCAAGGGATCTCTAGTTATTCGTGGTGCTTTTGAATAGGTTCGATAAAATAAACTTCCGTATTTCATAAAGATATTTTTCACCTGTAAAGGACCTGTAGATGCATTGAAAATTTTTTCACCATTTTTCCCGTATTTAGAACATCAATTGCCTCCTGAAAAACATGAAAAAGGTTGTTTTCGACACTGACAAAAAAACGATCTGCACTGTAAGTAAAATTTGTTGAATTCCAAACAAAACTGCTTGGAAATTTACAAACTTGGTTTGGAAAAATAATTTCCGAACCTTTTTTGTAAATTGCCGAACAAAAGTTTGTAAATTCTCAAAAATCTTCGTGAAATCACAAAATTTTTTGAATGTTTACAAACTTTTGTTTGGTAATTTACAAAAAAAGTTTGTGTAAAAAAACTGCCAAACTTCTTTGGCAGTTTAGGAAGTATATTTTTTACAGTGTGGTTGAAACATTCGTGGTCGCAATAACTTGAAATCTGGTTCGATTTAACAGGAAATGTGATTGTGGCGTTCGGAAAAAAATGGTTTAAATCAAAATCAACCACATATTTTATGGGTATCTCCCCTGGTTAAAAAAAAACTATTGGTTCTCGCCAAATCTGATTGAATCTTGTGCAATGTTCTGACCAAATCCCATTGAATTTCATTTCATCAGACTCTATGGATTTTTTTACCTAGGGTCACCAAGAAAAAAAATGTAGTTTTTTTCATCTAGAAAATGTAGTTGATTTTGACTCCAACCACTTTTTCTGGATGTTACAATCATATTTCCTATATATTGCAACCACGAATGTTCCAACCAGATTGTTTTTTTGTCAGATTAATATTCTATGAATATTCATCGAAGGTTGATAGTAAATAAAATCAATTTATCAAAATTACAGTATCGAAGACGACTTCATCACATGGAAGGATAAATTTTGGCCCAATGTATGCGAGTTCTTCGGTATCGAAGGTGCTGGAGAAGATGTTAGTATTCGACAGTATAAGCTTACCGAACACGTTGATGTTCCGGCGGAAAGAGTATACACTGGTGAAATAGCACGCCTGCATTCCTTCAAAAATCAAAGACCGTAAGTTCTTCTAAGGCCTTAGAAGAATTAGTTTGATATTCCGATGCAATCATGATGAGTATTGTTCACTAAATGTTTTTGGTTGTATTTTCTTCTTTCACAGACCGTACGATGCGAAAAATCCTTATTTGGCTCCAGTGATAATGAATCGTGAGTTGCACGGTGAAATCTCGGAACGTTCTTGCATGCACATCGAATTCGATATCGATGGATCAAAAATGCGTTACGAATCTGGAGACCATTTGGCTGTGTATCCTGTGAACTGTTCAGAATTAGTTGACAAAATTGGTATCAAATGTGAAGCGAATCTGGACACCGTATTTACACTTACAAACACGGATGGTGAGTGTTCGTAATATCTTCTCGTTTTTCTATTTATTTTATTTTATTTTTTTTCAATGAAAGTATTTTAATCGAATGAAATTCTCATGTTAAATTCGAATGAATATTTTTCAGAGGAATCCACAAAGAAGCATCCATTCCCTTGCCCGTGTACATATAGAACCGCTTTGACTCATTATTTGGATATTACCAGTAATCCTCGCACGCACGTGCTGAAAGAACTTGCGGAATACACCAGTGATCCAGCGGATAAAGAAAAATTAAAATTGATGGCATCGACCACCGCGGAAGGAAAAGCCGCTTATCAACAATGGATAGTTCATGCAAATAGAAATATCATTCACGTATTGGAAGATATTCCTACTTTGAAACCAGCCCTGGATCACTTATGCGAACTCTTACCTAGATTGCAATGTCGTTATTATTCGATATCTTCGTCACCAAAGGTAATTCAGTCAATTCCAGAATTGGAACAAAAATCGAGGATGTTTTATTAATTCTGTTCTCATTCTCAGCTCCACCCAACGTCAATTCATATAACCGCGGTGGTAGTAGAATACAAAACTCCAACCGGACGAATCAATAGGGGTGTCACTACAAGTTGGTTGAAAGAAAAACATCCTTCGGATCCGCCTTGTTACGTGCCAATTTTCGTTAGAAAATCACAATTCCGTTTGCCTACTCGCTTAACCACTCCTATTATAATGGTGGGACCGGGTACGGGTATCGCCCCGTTCAGAGCTTTCATTCAAGAACGAGATTTTGCGAGGAAAGAAGGTAAACTAGGATTTCCCACTACAACGATGTTCTACTACAAATGTTTTACATTTCTTTTGATTTTCATTTTAAGGCAAAGAAGTTGGCGATACAATCTTGTATTACGGATGTCGAAGATCCAATGAAGATTATCTATACAAAGGAGAACTCGAACAATACGTCAAGGATGGTAGCTTAACGTTACATACCGCGTTCAGCAGAGAGCAGGATAAAAAAGTCTACGTTACGCATTTGCTTGAGAAAAATAAGGAAGAATTATGGCGAGTTATTGGTGAACAAAATGGACATATCTACGTGTGTGGGTGAGTTACTCGACAAATTTTTTATCGAATTTTTCTCGATTTAATTAGATAACAAATTTATGGGCAAATTTTGTATTTACTCTCCGACAGGGATGCGCGAAACATGGCCCGTGACGTACATAACATTTTACTTAAAGTTGTAATGGAACGGGGTAAAATGACTGAACTCGAAGCTACTAGTTATATCAAGAAAATGGATTCGCAGAAGCGTTATTCGAGCGACGTTTGGAGTTGAAGTGATCATCGTCATTCGCCTTCATTTCATAAGAAGCGTGCAAGTGGTGAAGCACTTGCTCTACCATTCACAAAAATATTTCTTCAAGTCTTCCCGACTCGAATGATTTGCGCTAATTGGAATCTTTTTATACAAACCAATTGTATATGTATAAATTATCATTTTTAACTATTATTTAATTTCCTTCTGTATAAAAAAAAGTGATTTAAATACGTTGTGATAATATAATGGAACAATTATCGTTAGGCGATCGAATTTGTACAAATACATCGATCAAGTTAAAATTTAATAACTTTTTCATGAAATTCATTACATTTTCTTTTTTTTTTCATCTTCATTGTAAATGGGACATAGGTATACGTATAAATGATTAGAAGAAAAAAATATCATGTTGAACTGAAATGCGTGATGATTATATAAATATAATTCATGAACTGGGAGGGGGGAGACGGAGAAGGAGTTATCGTTCAGGATGAAATTCATACATATGATTTGTAAGCGGCTTAAAAAAAATACGTAATTTTATCCACAATGGTTAATTTCCCTGGTTAAATCAACCCATTGATGCTCGCCGAATCTCATTGAATTTTGCACAATGCTCTGATCAAATCCTATTCAACTATTTTCAATGAGATTTAATCAGATGAATGTATTTTTTCAATGTGATTCTGATTGAATCTTGCACAGTGAAATTTCATTTCATCAGATTCTATGGATTTTTTTAACCAGGGTTGGATAGAAAAAATGTCACATGGGTTGTTTTTGTTTTCTTGATTTGCAAAAACACAATTTGAATATTTTTATTTATTTCAAGGTTTTAGGAATATCGATAATACTTGAATCTTCATAGACTGACAATTCGCGCTACGACAATGAATGTGTATAGATGGATTTAATAAAGTGTTTTCAGTTTTTAAATCAATTCTTGTATGAAGTATATCGAACACCTAATGTGACACTTTTTGAAATCCAATTGGTGCTTAAATTTTAATATCGATATTACCATATTGCGTACAACTACTCAGAACATTTATAAATTATCTATCCTTCACGTTACATTCACTGAACTTTCTTAAATTTCATTGGTAAGTTCTGAAGAAATGTTCTTATCGTAACATCTTTTACAACTGTGTTTGGTAATTTGTTTTCTGCGTTACATAAATGATATATCGATGTACATATTATTCCCACTCCTGAACGTAATGAATAGTGAATAGCAAAAGAAGCTTATAATTCAAAATGAATGACCTTATATACAATGCGAATTTCAACCCCTGAGTGATATTGCTTTTGTGATCTCAAAATTTTTAATTCCACTCGAGGGTTCAAGGAAATAGGAAAATGTTGTATCAATTAAAAGCGTTAGTGCTTTTCCTGGATGAGGATTAATATGCAATTGTGTGAATGGTTTCATGCAAATAGCACTAGACGTTAGAATGTTCAAACAATATTTTCATGAGATATTTTCAAATATACATAGAAGCTATTCAAATCTCATTTTTGTTGAGGTGAAGAAAAGCTAGCTTCTCTGTGCCATTGAACAGCGTCAATTTTGATACACCTTTTGCAATATCTCATAATAATTTAGAAGAACAAAGTAATAATATTGTTGGAATACAATTTTTTATTGTTACATATAACTTGCGAAATCAGTAACACCTCGTGAAAGTGTATGAAATACCGAGTGTGCAATATTTTCTACTTCAATCACTACTGTAATTCATAAATCCCAGCAAATCTCAATACGAATTCGAAGCTTTGAATGATCAAAACTTGATGTATTCTTTTACAAAGGGATTTACGAATCCTAGATTGAGATGAGGGAAAGGACACAATAGTCCTTATAAAACTTATATAAAGGTATTGAAGTTGATAGGAGTTGACTTAAAAAAACTTTGTTGTTGAAAATTTATGCACAGATGGTTATATTTTTGAGCAAAATCCATGTAAAATATCCATGCGCCATCATCTCATTTGAATTATCATCAAATTTTGCAGATACCAATTTTAAATGTCATAGATACAATATTTTATACAAGAAATAAGAAATATTTATACGATAATCATGATGAATAATGATAAACGATGATGTTACAAAGATTTAAAGTTGGCAAACATTTTAGAAAGTTTGAAATGTTTTGTTTAATAAAATATTAGGAGATGTATTAATAATATTCATTTATGTCTATTATATTTTCTTGAAATTGATTTACCAGAATCAATATCAATCGATTGTTAAATATTATGTTACTAATGCTCCATTTTTAAGGAATGTGCATAATTTTAAAATATTCACTTGATTTATTCAGGTGAAAGAATAAATAAAGTTTAATTAGTTATAATTACATAAAGTTTTCAATACTGATATGTATGTATATTCGTAATCCTACACATATTTCCCATGTTCCGAAGGATTCGTAAGAGCTAAGCTGAGTTCATAGAATTGAAACAACTCACAGCTTTTGCTGTAGCAGTTGAAATTCAATCTCTTTCATTCGATTTGTGGTTTTCTATATCATCGGTGATCCTCTCTTTCAAAGGAATTGTTCAAGCGAATTGTACTTTTGCATAGTCAATACGCAATTTAATTTGATTCGCACTAGAATTGCATTGCCAAAATACAATTCGTTTCGAAGATTTCTCTATTGAGTTCAGGATACCCAAATAGCACAAAAGTTCCAAAAGGGTTCATAATCAATACAATGTATTCATTATGAATTCTTTCAGAATTCTTATGCTATCTGGGTACCCTCAGGGTCAATTTGACCATTCTCTCAAACTCAATTGAAAATAACTTCTCATTTTCTACATCTATTTTCTCATCGCTTTAATTGCACAAGAGTTTCAAAAAAAACTCATAATGAAATCGTCATGTCCTAGTTACTGGACTTTAGTTAAAAGATGACCCACTGCATTCTACTCTCTTGGTGTCGAGAACACCAAAAGAATTCTTGTTTCAAAATGCATTAGTGATTCTTGTGTGTTACGTGGGTATAAAATTCTTTCCACCGCTCCCAAATGAAAGAAATCAAATTCAGGATCAATCGTCACCAATTCAAATCGCTCATCACTTTTCTATCGTAAAGTTCTTCATGAATAGATTATACTCATTATAAGTTCTTTTAGAACAATTGTGTTATCTGGTTTCGATATCAGCGCACATGTAAATTCACCTGGTGGTTTCGGAACGTACCCCAGGAAATATTTAAGAACGCTATCCTGTGTAAAGTAAAATGCGAATTTATGGATCACCCTATATTTCAGTATTCTGTGTACTTCACACATACAAAGAAACAAACCATATTGCACGCTTGTATTCGTGCGTGTGTATAAATGTACATAACTGTATATGTGATTTCCAATGTGTAGTCCACACGTATCGATATATATATGTATATAATGTATATATAACCATATCACACCTAACGCCTCCCTTAATGCCTTAAGCGAAATATGGCATTGTCTCTTATCAGAGCTAGGGGTTTACAATACGGAAATTTGCAGTTACGTTTCTTTTCCTCCTGCTTGAACATGAAGGTAACTATAACTTTTTATTGTTCTTGTTGCGTTAAAAACCAACATCAGCAGCATGATTCTACATAAATTCGTATGAATTCACAATACAAGATATACAGAGATCATAAACCACAATCCTACCAATTTCAGCCTCAAAAATGAATGTATCTGCATTTAATGAAACAACATATGATGGCAATTAAATTGAAATATCATTTTCCGCGCATCACGTAACTCTATATATTTTCAAAAGTACATTTTATTTGTAACTGAACATTTTCGATTCTCCGCAATATGGTACTTTTTTTCATATTCATTGGAAAATTATTTCATTATTCAATATGATATCTGTTTTCATGAATTATTCTTTTGAGATTAAATTTATAATTGTCTTTATATTCTTTTATTCAAATTTAACAGAAAGGGTTGGTACTTGGCGTGTACGAAACAGAAGATAATGTCGTGCTGACTCCAACGGCAGCTAAGTACAATGAACTTGTCAAAGGAAAATTACTGAAAAATATTTCCCTGTAAGTGTATTTCTATTATAAATGTTTGTCTCTTATTTCTGTTAGCAATATATCGCTGTATTTATCATACGTAGAATCTTATCCCATTTAACGCAATGTTTGAATGTTTATTTTGTATCAAGGGTATATCTACCTCATTTCTTTTCTTATTTTCAATTTTATCATAAGAATTTTATCTGTGAGAATGTAAAGAAAACCATTATTATTATTCAATGTATACAGTTTTTGTTACTCCAATTATATCATTTCTTTTCATGATCATTCATAATTCCATAACTGCGAATTGATAAATATCTAAGCAAATGAATGAATTTTTTGATGTTCTATACTATTCTGTATCGAGAAATGTATGAAACACATATAAGTTAGGTTAGAAAGAAAGTTTTTCTCTTGGGTTTTCATCGATCAAACTGTCCAATAACTGTCTACTTATTAATTTCAAAGTATCCTGAACTAATCAGAAATTTTATATGAGCTTAGTACAAAGATCGATCGGTAGTTGCAATAATCGGTTGCCTGATTCAATGTTACAATGTATTTTCAATTAGTAGGATGATCCATTGAACTTACATTCACAATTATACGTTACAAAGATGAACTTGATATCATTTTGATTACATATTAAATTGATCAAACCAAAGGATGTTTATAGGTATTTATATAACTTGTAATTGTTTTCTAATATGAATTCAATTATTCATGAATTTTATATATATTCAAAGATGTACATTGTTATATAAGATCGATGAATAACTGAATGCATGATGTAAAAATAAAATGATCAAACTGGCGACTCGAGGATCACAAATATCAAATTTATATAAAATTTTTAGTTTTGCAAGTTCTTTTACACTCTTCGATCACATTTTATTTTCCAATGAGGTCTTTTAAATTAAAGCAGATCCGATTTACCGCACTGGGATTCACTCGGGATATCTCTATCTTTCTCCAGTCAGCGGTAATAACGAAGAACAAATATTCCGAGTGAGCCCTAGTACAGAATTTACTATTAATTTATGTTTTCTCGCTCAATGACTTGCATTCCAATCTGCTTCTCCAGTTGACTCATTATTGGTTCAAACGATAAAGTCAATGAGTAATAGATATCATCGGAAGAATGAAGTTATAATTACAAAATAACTCTTCGATTACTTCATTTATTAATTTTTCATGAAATATTTTAAACTTCGTTTCTCTCTCTCTTTCTGCTCTTTCTTTCAATTAGTAATTATTTTCAATATTATTCTTCTCTGAGAATGCACAAAAATACAAACATAGGATGAAAAACTTGCCATCGATGCAACATTGAATTAGTCTCGATCGTTCAATTATTTTACATTATTCCTGCACAATCGTATCATATCATATGAATGTCTCTGTGTTAAATTTGTTGTATATAAATGGAAATATTCTTTCTTCTCACCTCCATTAAAATCAATAGAATTCCAGTACACGTTATACATGATTCCATCACTTTATTTTTGATCATTTCAACAAAATACAACAATACCATAACAAATTTCTTTTTTTTAATCGATCTTTCCAGCCTGAAACAATTGTCATAATGCTGCCTGAGCTTTTATATACTCAATTATATATTACATAGACATGCTTTCCCTTTTGTCATTTATACAAAAGAAAATATCTCTTATCAAATGTTTGTTATTATTTCCTTTTTGTTTGCAATAAAATTCATTTTATCCGTTTGATCCCGCTTGAGCTCACTGGCATTATTTTGATTGTTTCAGGAGGGACTAAACGCACAGGTGATGATAATTTACGTACGATAGGAAACATTTTATTGTGGCACAGCAGAATTGACAAGACAAAAATATTGATAGAAGTAATCGTAGCGTTTTTAAAGCAATTGTATTAATCGAATACCGAAAATGAAGATTCAATGAATTGAGATACAAGTTCTGGATAACGCACCGACGGAAAATGTTACTCGATGATACGTTTTGAATATTTTATTTTGTGTCTTGTTTATAACGATAATTCTCGAAAGGAATGTCGACTATAAACGATGGTACTTTGGGCAACGGTAACGGTGCAGGTACCAGCAGTAACATAGGAGAATGTGGCCAAAGAATTAACAAACGTCAGCTGCATTCCACGAACGTTCTGCAAGGAATAGGTGGGACGCTTGAAGATAAAAACAATGATTATCTATGTCCAATTTGTTTTGAAGTCATCGACGAGGCACATATAACGAGATGCGGCCATACGTTTTGTTATCGTTGCATAGTCAAGTCCTTGGAAGCGAACGGCCGGTGTCCAAAATGCAGCTTCACCTTGAGCCAACAGGATATATTTCCCAACTTTTTATTAAACGAATTAGTATCAAAGTATAAAACTCGAATCAAAAGTCTTAGCGAATTCAATGATGGAAGGAGTAGAAAAATAGGTATCGATTTACCACCGTGCGACGGTTTGAGAGATATCGTGGCGGCGGAAAGTGCCAATCTCACCCTCCCAGATGTGAATGTCATGTTAGAGGTATTGACGCAGCGTAAGCATTTGCTCGAAGCGGAAACTTGTGCTGCGCAAAATAAATTGCTTCATGAATTTTTGAAACATTTATTACAACAAAAAGAAGAGCAGAAAAATCAATTGCAAAAAGAGGTGGCGTTGATTAAAAAAGATATGGACGAGGTGGAGAGTATTTTGAAAGAAGTTCAAAGTAAATGTCCGAAGGTGGAAGATGTTAAAAAATCAACTGAAAATGACTCCGCTCAAGTCTCTGCCATTAGAAAAGAGATGCTCGGCCTCATAGATATAATAGATTCCAATATGGTTAAAGCGGATGAAAAAACCGTGGATACTTTGTTCAATCCACCTCAAAAACCAGGTGAGAATGGAAGCGGTTCAACTTTGGCCATTCGTAGAAAAAGAATGCACGCTCATTTTGACGATTTTGTACAATGTTATTTCGACACTCGAGCTAAAGAACTTTTATTGGGGAATAAAACGCATTCCCAGATGGAATCCGGTCACCCGACCTCAGGTTCCAGTCTCGACGTATTTCGGGAAAACCTAGTTAAATTTTCAAGATACAATTCTCTGCGTCGGTTGGCAACTTTAAATTATTCGTCGGACATCTTCAACAACTCGACCATAGTTTCGAGCATTGAATTTGATAAGGATAATGAATTTTTTGCAATAGCTGGAGTGACCAAGCGAATCAAAGTATTCGATTACGGAGCCGTGATAAGAGATACCGTCGATATTCATTATCCGTGTATAGAAATGGTTTCGAGTTCAAAAATATCATGCGTTTCATGGAATTCTTTTCACAAAGGCATGTTAGCGTCGTCCGATTACGAGGGAACGGTGACCGTTTGGGATGCGGCTACCGGTCAACGAACAAAAACTTTTCAAGAGCACGAAAAAAGATGTTGGTCCGTAGATTTCAACGACGTAGACACGAGGCTGATCGCGTCTGGTTCCGATGACGCTAGAGTGAAATTGTGGTCTTTAAATATAGATCACTCGGTTGCCTCTTTGGAAGCCAAAGCCAACGTTTGTTGTGTCAAATTTAATCCTCGTAGTTCTTGTCACTTGGCATTCGGTTCTGCGGATCATTGTGTTCATTATTACGATCTTCGCAACATGAAAGAGGCTTTATGCGTTTTCAAAGGTCACCGTAAAGCTGTATCCTACGTTAAATTTATCAACAAAGAAGAAATCGTATCCGCCAGTACCGATTCGCAATTGAAAATGTGGAATATCAACAATCCACATTGTCTGAGGTCGTTCGTAGGACACACCAATGAGAAAAATTTCGTAGGATTGGCTACCGACGGAGACTACGTTGCTTGCGGATCGGAAAACAATGCCCTTTACGTTTATTACAAAGGACTGTCGAAACAATTATTTTCATACAAATTTGACGCTGTTAGAAGTATATTGGAGATTCAAGAGAAGAGAGAGGAGGATTTAAATGAATTCGTATCCGCAGTTTGCTGGAGACAAATGTCCAACGTCGTCGTAGCTGCCAACTCGCAAGGAATCATCAAGATATTGGAACTTGTATAAATATATACATATATATATATATAATTCATGCTCAAATAGAGCGTTTGATTGACATTTAAGTTTAATTATAAGGAAGTCCCTTGCAATGTGTTTTTCAAAGCTTTCAACAACGTTTTTTTTCATCTTTGACGATGATGAAAATTAACTCGTTAACAAACAATCGTGAAATACGGTGATTCAAAATTCTAAAATATATCAACAAAATGAAATTATAAAGCATTTTGCAAAATTTGTTATAATTATAGGAAATATGAGGAGGGAATAAAAATTTTTAAAATGGCTCTACGCCAACTGAATCTCTAATAATGATCTCTTATCTTATTTAGCTAGACATGAAAGAAACGAAAAAAATCGCATTGCCTACGTTGACTGATTAGAGATCCGCTTAATATACAATAAGAGAATTTTTATATTTTTCTTCAATTTAGAATAATTCCTCGATTAAATGGAAAGAGAAAAGAGAAGGCATAATAATGTCATGTAGCATTCAAACGATTACATTCTTTTGGTGCTGAATTTTACGATGAGAAACAAACAAAATCATTCTAAATGTAGAATAAATAAATGTATTAGGGTATAAAAGATACGATTTCATTGACATCTTTCGATGCATGGTTAACACATACATACATACATACATACATACATACATACTTGTTAAATTGTGTTGATTTTTTGTAGGTTTATATGTATGAATGAAATGTATATCATCATTTAGGTTTAAAATCTTAAGATCAACAATACAGACTGAGGAATTCAATGATAAAGCTAGCAGTATCGCTTCGAATGAGGGATATTCATTACCTAATCGATACACAGATATTCAATCATTTGAATTCCCAAACCAACAAGTGTAAATAATTCAAATATAAGTTTAACGGATGTTTTTCTAAATGGATTCGCCATTTATTAAAAAATTCCAAAAGGATATTCATATTTGGAGAAAAACATCGGATTTATTATCATTTGAATGTACGGAAAATGATTTGAAAACAAACAAAGAAAAGCGCAGCTCAAATTTAAAGTATTTTATTTCAATGCTACCGTTGAAATTTCAGCTACATGAAATTTGATAAAACGTCGGGATATTTATTCGCCTAATCTTATCTTTGTGTTCATAAAATCTAATGCCTTTGATTTTTATATCTAGAACGATAATATATTATCTTCGAACATGAATGATGACATTTAATTTTTTCTACAATGCTATTTGTTCTCTTCTACGGCCTATGAAAGAATAATTTCGTGAAATTAGTCGAATCCCGTGTTGAATTGTGAGAAGTAATTCAATAGAATCGAAATGTTTATTTGTACAGGGATTTCAGGGAATGGTTCTTTGATATTCAAAGGATCACTCTAATATTTTGATTATACCACAGTATTTATGAATAATCTTCCACAAAAGCTTTCGACTGGTATCACGATGCTTATTCGCTCAACGCTCAGCTGATATTTATACACTGAACAAAGTGAATCGTTCGATTTTCATTGAAAATAAGCGCATACGCTTATAAACGTTTATCGTATGATTGATTTTATAAAAATAATAAGTCTTCTAAGTTCGATTCTTTTCGAATCTTGATTCAAATTCGAGATTTATCAGCGTTTAAATGAATCCATGTAAACAATTGATATTCAAACATAATTCAATGTTCCAAACTCTCAAATTAGATAAATACTTAAGGAAATACTTGTATTGAAATAAATTTGGTGGGATCCTTAATTTTGCGTGAAACGACGCAAGATTTTCTAAAGTAGTTTCAAGATTGTCAGTAAAATTATCCTGCAAAAGACCCGATTTGGTTATTCTTTCAAAAAAAAAAAAAAAACCACGATCTTTTCAAGAATCATTCAATGAGCGAATTACACGATAATTTATCCGGCAAATCTGAAAAGTAGTATGAAATCTATCCGTGTACAAATAATGAATTTGTTCAAAACTTGTTTTCAAGTGAAATTTTGTGGTCGACGGATGAGACGTCGATCCCAATCTGAAGAAGTTGAGGTGTAAATCCTCAAATGAATAAATACAAATTTCAATGTAGCAATAAAATACGAATTGAAAAATGAATATGTTTAGAATAAGAGACAAAGCTGAAATTGTAAATTATGTTAAGATAACATTCTGATAGCCAAGAAAAATTACGAATCAAATTGTATTTCATAGGTTTTAAGATTACACCCACGAAACATATACCGAATAAAAATGTCAACCTCGATTTCTCTTTGGAAATTACTACATACAATTGATCTTGTGAATTGAAGAGAGACGCGTGGAATTTATAATAAAGTATTGACATCACACAACATAAATCCCTGTCTACTGTAACAGAATTATAATTCAGTTATATCACTCTACGGATTTGATTGTTATTCTTTTTCAGAAAGTCATGATGCTTATTCTCACTATTTTATTTTTCCACATATTAACTGTTATCAACAAGATAACGGTAAATACGTTTTCCTCACGGACAAGCAGTAGTAAATTGCATACGTACGTTGGATTTTAATTATCATCACTCGAACAAGAACGGTCAATACTTATTGTATAATATCGATGTGTTCTCTATGTATAAAAGTATCAAGATATTACAAATGTATCCTTACAATCATACACTTTACCTTTTCAAATTCGAAATCATTCAATGATAAAGATACTGTAGAAAATATCGTGATATGTGTAAAAACATTCAAGAGAATATTATGTCTGTACGACTAAAGCTTGAAATGCAAGCTAATGACAAAACGAACATATATGAAGCTAGAAATAAAAATAGGAATTAAATTGTTCTATTCGGAAGATCCTCTGGTCAAAAAAACGTACGATTATTTGAAGTAGAAGTGATTTAATTCGTATGATTCTTCATTATATTTTACTATCTTTCAACATTTTTTCATGATTAAAATCTAAAGATTGTCACGAGTTTGTCATAACATTTGAATCTCGATTGCTAACAAAAGTAGAAAAAAGAAAAAATGATCACCTCCTGGATATATGACATATCTTTAAAGCAGCAAGCAAACATTTCAATGTCATCAAAATATATCGCTCTGTGCAGCACTTTCTTCTGTACGAAGTTTTGAACCGAAGGATCTCCTTGATTCGAGCACAAATTGAAACTAAATAATATTGTATAATAGTTATTTAGTTGAAAATCTTTAATTAGATTAAACAGTTGAAGTGTTATAAAGGATATTGTAACTGCTGTTCGATGTAATTATGCCAATGAAAATTGAATTCTATGATTCTTGTATGTAGTAATGTGTGTAAAAAAAATTGTCAACATTAAACTCTTAATTTTTAAATGTATGAATAAAGAATAGTATATTTTTAGATTGTATTTTAAACAAAATTCGAAATGTGATCTATGTCAGAAACTTCTAGAATTTATTGTGATTAAAATAAATTGATGAATGTCCACGAAGAGAACAAGCTGTTATTTTTGAAAATCGTCCGAATCTACAAATTTGTACTGGAGAAAAGAATAAATTGTTCTTTCTTTTTTTTTTTTTTTCATATCACTCCAGAGCCGGGCCGAAACTCTCAAAAGGAGATACTCGAGTATTTTGGGGACTGGACGAGTCGGAATACGCTGGAATCGCAGTTGTTGGACTTGGAAAACAAAATCTTGGTATCAATCGGCTCGAGGAAATTCATGAAGGCAAAGAAAATGTTCGTACGGCCGCAGCAGGTATTATTTTTACTCAAATTATATATAAATGTTGAGGGTGTGTGAAAAAAAAAGAGATAATGACATTTTTGTGATTGAAATTACAGCGGGTTGTCGAGCGCTGGATGCCGTTGAGATAAAAGATATCAAATTAGAACCTTTGGGCGATGCCGAAGCAGCGGCCGAGGGTGCTTTTCTTTCCACTTGGTTTTATCAGGGTTTGAAAAATAAGGAGAAACAAAAAGTCCTTCCCAAGGTTTCTTTGTACGGTACAGAAGGAGAGTAAGTGTTGTGTTTCATCATCGCAATTCTTCTGAATTGTATTGAAAATATCTTCGCTTCTAAAATGACATTATCATTGTAGTATCATATGAATTTATCTTATGGAGCGAACGAATTGTATGTATTGTAATTATTGTGATGAACAGAGAAGAATGGCGAGTAGGAAATATCAAAGCTCAGGCTCAGAATTGGGCGCGCAAATTGGCGGATACACCTTCCAATTTGATGACACCGACGATATTCTCCCAAGAGGTTTCTTCGGTATTGAGCGGTTTAGGAGTAGACGTGAAAGTTTACGATAAAGCTTGGGCCGAACAGAAAGGTATGGGATCATTCTTGAGCGTCGCTCGTGGAAGCACCGAGCCACCAAAATTCCTCGAAATCAGCTATAAAGGTGCCGAAGATCCTTCTCAATTGCCCGTAGTCATGGTTGGCAAGGGAGTTACTTTCGACACCGGTGGTATCAGTTTGAAGGTAAAATTTTCCTCGCAATTATCCAAATAAGTATCGAATCGATCGTTCGTTGTGATTTTTTCAGTCTGCATCTTTGATGGATGAGATGCGTGCGGATATGGAAGGAGCGGCATGCTTAGTGGCCTCCATCAAGGCCGCGGTCGAGTTGAAGATTAAATTGAATATCGTCGGTCTAATTCCATTGACCGATAATGTACCTTCGGGAACGGCAACCAAACCGGGAGACATAGTGGTTGCCATGAATGGAAAATCAATTATAGTCGATAATACCGATGCGGAAGGGCGATTGATTCTTGCCGATGCTCTCTGTTACGCTCAAGAATTTCATCCGAGGTAATCAGGAGTAGTTGGTCTTCTAGAAGTTGAACTGTAGAAATCCTTTTCGTCTTTTGATTGTTCAATTGATTCTGAATCTTTTGATCCAAACTTTTATGTCATATAAAACGGTTGAAACGACCTAGTAGTTTTCTATGGCAAAAATTGACCAGAGCAATCTTTTAATCGTTAATTTGATATTTAAGTATGATATTTTGTATGCTTTGGATGTCACTCGAAGGCCTTTAAGGCGATTCACCACAAGCCAAGTTACTAGATCTCTCCCCCCAGTTTTCTCAGTAATCAATGAATAGAATAAATTTTAATGAGCAGGTGCATCTTATTAGGCTATTGAAAAAAATGCAGCTACTCATTATTTTTCATTTTATGTGTTCGTTTCTGAGAAAACTGGGGGGGGGGGGAGAAATTTGGAATCTAGTAACTTTTGCAGGGAGCAATGAATCCCCTTAAGAGCCTTGGAACATCAGAAAACGGATAAAATTTTGCTACGTAATTTCTAACCAGCTAAGCAATGATCACAAATTTCAAATACTGCTAGGATTACACTCTAAATATAAATTCAAAGCCGAAAGCATATTCTTGAATATGAGAAAACAAGTTATAAAAATTATTTACATTTGTAGGTTAATTTGTTTATAATTGTTTGCATGATTTTGAGGAATCATTTGCAGTTCCAATTTTATATTCAAAGCTCAATTTCAGTAATGTGCTTCATTATTGCGGATTTGAAATTTGTATTTATTGCTTGGTTGATCCGAATGTGCGTAGTAAAATTTTGCTTATTTATTCAAGGACTTCATAGCCCTTAAAAATAACTTTTTTACTAATCTTATGATCCTCGGCAACGAAAATTTGAATTTGGAATCGATAATAATTGAGTATATTGGGAAATGAAATTACAAAAAGTTTTACATAGTTGGAAGTTATCACTTTTGAAATCCCCTTATACTCCCAAGAAAATCTGTAAAAGACTGAAACTTATATTCAAAGTTCAATCCTAGTCGTGGATTTTATTATTATTCACTCAAAATTCCCGTTGAACGCATAATTTATGAAAGAAGTTGGCGCAAAATTTGACTCCCTCCTTTTGGTGCCCGAGTGCCCTTGAGAGAACTAATTATGAACACTCGACTAAATTATAAAATTCCAAGATAAATCATGAATTTTGTATCTGACTTTAATACAGATTGATCGTGGATATCGCAACTTTGACCGGTGCCATGAAAATTGCCTTAGGAGCGGGCGCATCTGGAGTTTTCTCTAATAATTCTGAAATATGGGAATCTTTGAGACAAGCGGGAACAGTAACCGGTGATCGTGTATGGAGATTCCCATTGTGGCAACATTACACCGACAAAATAACAAGTATGAGACAATATTTTTCATATCGAAGTTCAAAATTCCTCGATTCCAAGTTTCCAAGTGCAACGACTTATACTGATTATTCTGTTCCTTTCAGAACCAGTGAAAGCTGCAGATTTGAATAACGTTGGGAAGAATGTGAAAGGAGGTGGCGCATGTATCGCCGCTAGTTTTCTCCATGAATTCGCAGGAAACGATTATCCTTGGGTACACATAGATATAGCTGGGGTAATGGGTCCTGGAAATGACGATGTGCCCTATTTATCGGGTGGAATGCCTGGTCGTCCAACGCGTACACTCATACAATTTTTACACCAATTGTCTTAAAGTACGTCGTTCGACGTTGAGCGAAATTTGCTTTGAAAAAATTTTTTTATACCGCTGCAAGTTTGAATAGAAATATCTATAAATCTCCATACAAGAAAAAAAAAACACAATTCTGTCAAATTTTATAAACCGAAGATATTTCTTTTGAAACGCAGAAAAAGTTTTATATATACTCGTAATATACAATCGATAAAATGTGTACAGTGAACTCAATCACTTACGGTAATTGCATTTAATATAATCGTAATTATATAATATATATATATATATATATATATATATATATATATATATATATATATATATAATAATAATAATAATAATAATTTGTAAGGTTGAAACATTTAGTATGAATTCACACCCTCCTCTTTCTTGTACAGCTGATTGATTTTATACCATTTCTTATGTATTTAAATTTCTTTTCTTTGTTTTTCTCTCTTTGTATTAAGAAATAACGAGGTCTGGTCGTTACTAGAACCCTTAATGTTTATTTTAGTAGTATCGCTTGAAAGGAGAACATTTAGACATTTCGTATAAAATTTTCCTATATTGAAAATTTCTTTTTCAATATAGTGAAATTTTGATCCATATTAACGGCCCATTTCACTCCTGGCGGAAAAGAGGTGATGCTATTCACTCAGTGTACTATACTAGTTGTACAGGATCAGAGAGGAATGAGTCATGTTCATATTAATATGTTTATAAATTTGAATAACGTGTAATCTTTTGTGAGGTATATGAAATGTAATAAAATCGCCATTTTACATCTTATCGAATTCATCGTATTTATGTAAATGTTATTACATCTTGTGGAAAAAAACCATGAAATTATATCTAATCCAAGAATAGAAGAAAAAAAAAAAAACAAAACAAGAAAACAAATCCTTAATTATATTCTAGTATGTACAAAAAAGGGGTTGGATGGAAGTTGGTTCATTTTCATCCCAACTTCGTTTATTATTACAACCTTCGACTTACTCTACTGCACTCGTCGCGTACTTTGCTCTGTGAATGTAAGACTAGCGTAAAAACTAAAACATTAATATTAAGTTTCTCTTTTCCCTGAATATACAATTCAATGTGAAACTAAAGTAACTTTTATAACATAAATAGTTCTATCGTAGTCCCTTGAAATTGGAAAAATTATCCTACTAAACGTTGAATTTTATAATATAAACTTATTTTCGCGTATAATACTTTTCAATGATACAGTTCTTTTTTTCGGACCACCGGTAGCAGTATGATGCACTATTTTTGATTCAGGGCAGATCAAATCATACCAATCTTGATATACTTTTACCAAATAGAATCCGATGAAACTTTTCGTTATGCGGCTCCTTGTTTCTTGACACCAATACAACACTGACGACTGTATGATTTTTATAGAGGCATACAAAATTAAAATTTGCTAATTGTCTTTGAAAATAGCAAATTAACTAATACACTCATGAACAAGGAGGTGGAGGTTGTTGCTGCTGGGAGGGAAGGGGTGCTGCAGCAACGGCTGCTACAGCAGCAGCTGCAGCATAGGACGATGGGTCTGAAGGATCCAGAAGAGTCGGTGGTAGATTTCCTCCACCACTTCCTCGACCTCTTCCTCGGCCTCTTCCTCGACCACGACCCCTACCCCTCCCCCTTCCGCGTCAACTCCGCCTCTCGGGCATTCCTATGTTGCTCGTTGTCTTTTCTAGGAAAGCAAGCGGACCTTGAAGCGCACTGTTTCCAACTCCACCAACGCCAGGAAAACCAGCCGCTCTGCCACCGGTAACATTCACTCCGCCTTGGGTCATGAACATACCCTGCTGACCCACTCCCACGCCAACTCCCGGAAGTCCTGAGGTCGGAGGAGCACCAGAACCTTGTTGAACCTGCAAAATGGTATTCAAACATTTCAATCTTTATTCCCTCAAAACGCTTCGCAAATCGTTGTTCTACTTCCACAATTTCTTTTCAATCTCTTTCAAATATTTCTAAATGTTATCTATCAAATTATTTATTGACTTTTACTTGCATGCACGAATGAAAACTTTGAATGTATATACAAATGAAAGGATGTTTGATGGTGATGAAAAAAGGTGTGACAAGGAAAATGAAAGAAAGCACAATGTTTTGCCATGAATAAAGATTTATTCCAAAGACATTTACTTGTAAGTGAAAGAACAACACAAGTTAAATGTTTGCTTTCAGATCGCAGTCTGTCTGCGCGGTCACCCGTTATAGAACCGTTATTTGCATTTTATTTGAAACGGTTAATGTGATACATATGAGTACATATAAAGGGTCAATGAATGGGTTTACAAAGGAACTTGTTCGGAAGAGAATGATATTCTTTTCAGAATTATAACCCACTGATAATTCAAGCCGATAGTCGTTTGGAATCACATTCAATTCTAAACGGTATTCAAGGCTTATCATCGTACTTTCTAAAAATCCAAAATACATGCATATATTTACATGCAAAATTTATACATATATTCATAAATATGAAAAATATTCTTAGTATATATATATGTATATATTTATATATTGGAAGAGAAATTTCATCTTTTCATAAAACTAACGCCAAGTGTATCGTTTATAATATTATTAAAATTCATAGAAAATATAAAGAAAAAATTATAACAGTTTACAAAATTGAACAATTGAATTTTCTAATTTTTTATGACGAGGAAATTGTGTGTGCGTTGCTTCATCGTACCCGATTCAGAAATCAAGTTTATTATCCTTTTTTGGCTAAATATTTGGACGTAATTTTCCAATTACTCATTTTGGCACCGTTTTACAGTACATTATATCATTTATATATATATATATATATTCATATACACACAATTGTGTATTTTCTTCATCTTTTTTGTTCTATATTTCATTTGCGGATCGCATTTCCAAGAATATCAAAGTATTCGCGTCTTGTTAATATTTTTGAAGATAGGAATTGTATAAGGCACTAGTTATATGCCACAAATCAAACGAACGAGTATCGTTTGAGTTTATAATTTATATAAGTTCTCTGCCGTTTATCATAAAATGTGTACATATATCGATGTTCAGATTCAACAAACACAATTATATGTACTTTCTATGAAATAGAGGGTGATGTGGCTATCGTATACACAGTAGGGATTTTTTAAAATTCGAACACAGGAACCCAACAATGACATAATCGACAACAACGTTCATCGTCTCTCTCTTTAAATCTCGTAGAACGAACATTCCCTGAAAAAAATATTCATTCTAAAAAATTCTCAAGATTCGATGTTTTGAATTCCATTCAAATACAGACATAGGTCATACATGCAAACATACACGCGTACATACATTCTTGAGGGGGGGGAGAAAAAATCAATAAATGATTGACGAGTTTAAACAGAGCTGAATAAAAATGAGAAAACACATTGTCGAAAAGTTGGATTCGTCAAAATGAAAATCTGAATTTGATAAATCATTTGGTATTTACACAGCCCTGAGAATTATACAAATTTGAATTAACAGTAAATGTAAATTTTATAAAATATAAACGCATTTGCAAAGTCTGAAGTTAAAGATTTGAACATGGTATAAATAAATATATCTCTTGCTTAATATCAAATGTAATGAGAACGAGATAGTTCGATCTTTACGTAAAGGATAAAAAGAGTTGAATTCATACACGATCATTCCAGACTATAATATAATCAGTCTTTCGTATGAATCCCTCGATTTATATATCATCTTGTGGCATACAATTTATTAGGTACATATTTCCATGTTTTATGATCTTTATAATATGGAAATCATAAAAAAAATTGTAAGTAGCACCAGAACGATTAAAATAGTTTACTTTTAGATGCAAAACTATTGAGGGAAAAACAAAATATATGATTTATTTGCATCCATAAAAAGTATTTGTGACGTGAATGTTTAATTCTACGTATACGAGTAAAATGGTATTACTTAAATACCTGTTGCTGATGCATTTGCTGTTGTTGCATTTGTTGTTGTTGCAAATGTTGCAACTGTTGTTGTTGCTGTAACTGCTGTTGATGTTGTAGGAGTTGTTGCTGTTGTTGCTGCTGCATGGAAGATCCTGCGCTACCATTTCCACCTTGTTGATTTTGTCCAGCTTGAGTTCCATTTGGTAACCCGTTGGGGGCCGGCCCGTGCGCCGGTGATTTTGCCCAACCTTGGAGATCAGCCAACAGATTTTGCCAGACGGCAATCTTGTCGTAATGCCTTTTAATGAGTTCCTCTTTTCGAGCTAATTCCAACTTAAGATCATTGATATCCTCTTTTACTACTAATTCTGGTTTTAGGGCTGATAAAAGAAATCGCTTTTGCAGAAAGAAAGCTTCCACTTGTCTGGCTAGATCTATGAATCTTAGGGTAACTTGTTCCACTTCCCCACGGGCCTCATCTTTATCGATCGTCAAACCACTGTTCCCTACTCCCTCATCTTTAGTCAAGATGCTTAAACATTGCTGAAAATATTGAAAATTTCATTCAATCGATTTATAAATACGAAGAGTTTTGGGAGTTTACATGTAAAAGTATTCCAAGAGTTTTATGTATCTGAAAATTAGTTTATCGAACTCCAATTCAGACAAATCAAAAACGAATCTTGAATTAAGTCTGATGCATAAAATTTCTCGAATATCTAGATATTCTTTAGAGATCATTTTTTTTTGTGTTTTCACTATTTTTCATGCTCGTTAAATTCGTACGACTGAGCATCTATCGTTTTGCCAAATCTTTAAAACTACAAATATCAATGCAAAATATATTTTGGCGGACATAGCCGAAGTTTGAATGATTTATTTAAACAAATTTTCAATTGATATTAATGGTCCGATATTATTCTCTGTGAATAAAAAAAATACATAAATTCAGTGTGATTACAATGGAACTTGAATTTGTTTCGATACAAGATTCGAACTCCAATAAGAGTTTTGACATAACGTGTTCATACGTCACATTTAGGCATTTGCTGCACTGTGAAAAATTTTTTTGAAATTTATAACTTCCAAAGTGGTAACGAATGTTATCTGCTTTCAAAGTGACGTTTTGCCATCAATATAGATGTGAATTCACTACTATGGATGTAAAATTCATACCAAAAAAAATGTGAATACCATCACTCATTCGGTGAACTGTCTGTAAATACATCACTTTCAATGTAGGGAACTTTATGACCTACTTTGAAAGTGAAGTTTTCACCAATTTCATGATAATTTTACACTTGTTCATCATAAGTTTACAAATGTACTGTAATATGCCAATATTCAGAGTACTGTATTTACAAAATTTTTGTGAAAATCCAACTTGGTCTTTGTATTTTGCCTAGATTCAGAATGATGATATTACAAATTTTTTCACATCAGATTTACAATCAGGAATGGGAAATCTCGTTTTCCATTTTTTACAGTGTGGCAACTTTTGAAGGTTAGGTTATCCATGCATCTTGAATACTTTGACAATAAAATTTTGTAGATTAGAAATCTTGATGTAGTTAACTTCATAAGTGAAAATATTTGATCGTGATGAAAAAATTATGGGAATTATTTACCTGAAATGCTTCTTCAAATTCGTCAATAATGTTACCATTGCCATTGGTAGGTGTTGCCATGGTATAATTTATTTACAAATGAACGAATTTAATCGTCACTTGGTCATTGAGTTAGCTTGATGGAATCTTTACTCGAAAATCGTAATACGGAATTATATAGATGTATTGACTGCAATACATGACTAATCATCCGGACAGTTAACGTCTCAAATTAGCCAACGTAGCTTTGTATTACATCTGATGCAAATGAGGATTCATGTGCGTTATCACTATCTATTAAATATGTAAAGTCGTACAAAAATAATGATTCTTTCCTTCGATTCTTTGCAGACAACAGTCAAAAATAACAATCTATTCAACAATATTTATATAACAACAAACTTCAGTGGAGTTTATAGGAGTGACTTTGGATTTGTGAAATATCAACCTAATGCGGTATCCCCATGACTCTCATGAACGCGACAATTGCAATATAGTATACCAGTCCAGTGTTGTTAATCTATTACGTTTTTCCGACGGATCAACCTATGGCAAATGATATTTGATCAGAAACGCCAATAGGACCTTCCAAAAACGTAATGGATTAACAACTATGTACCAGTCTGGTACCACTGTGGTCAGCAGGGTTGGGTTTATTAAGCTGTAATTTCATACAAGCGACGAGAGCGACGAGCGATAACTTAGATAAAGGGAGAGGTCTCACGGTAGAGTATCATAATACCGAATGTGTCATAGTACCGAATGTTCATATTCCCGAATCCTCATAGTACCGAATGCTCATGAGACCGAATGTGCATAGTCCCGAATAAAAAAATATAAATTTTGAAATGAATCCAACAATCCGCCACTTCAATCATAAAAAATGATTCGTTTACGCATATCATGTGGGAACGATCAATTTTTTATGACAGAAATGGTCCATTCTTTTATTTATTTTGAAATTCATATTTTTTTATTCGGGACTATGCACATTCGGTGTTATGAGCATTCGGTACTATGAGCGTTCGGGAATATGAACATTCGGTACTATGACACATTCGGTATTATGATACTCTACCAGGTCTCACATTACCTCTCTTTTTAGCTAACGTATCGCTAAAAGCTAAACCTTGTTTCGCTTTGCATGAAATTACAACTCGATACGTAACCCCGGGTACTCATGCTAGCGACTGTTGGGCTCGTGGACTATGTGCCAATAATCGCCCATTTCAATTTCCGTAATTTGAAGTTGAATAAACTGATTGATTGATAGCGACTGTCGAGTTGTGATTTCACACGAGCGTCGAGCGATTTTCCCAGGTTCTAGATTTCAGCGTCAAAGCTTCATGATGTTTCTCGACGCTCAATTTGAGAGTTAAAAGTTGTCTTTTAACTATTCTCTGTGCGGAAGAAAGAATATTAAGCTTATATGAATATATATTGTTTGAGCTGAAGTGCCTTCTTTATCCTGCACCATTAAGAATGATTAAATAATTATGGATTGTGCTGAAACTCAATTATGGGTTAGAACGGCGTCAAAGCTAAACACTGTTTAGGTTTCAAGCTGACATTTCATGGGGCGTCGAGCGGCAGCGTCAACATTGGAAGAAAAGGGAGGTCTGATCGGTTCTCTTTTTTCTTCCAATGTTGACGTTGCCGCTCGACGCCCCATGAAATGTCAGCTTCACGCTGAATCCCAGAAAATGTGAAAATCGCTCGACGCTGGACGTTTGATGCTCGTATGAAATTACACCTTTGCGCGCAACATCATTAGAAGAAAAAAGAGGAAAGATGTTTTCAACTCGGATCTCTTTTTCCTTCTAAAGCTGACATCTCATGGGGCGTCGAGCGGCAGCGTCAACATTGGAAGAAAAGGGAGGTCCGATCGGTTCTATTTTTTCTTCCAATGTTGACGCTGCTGCTGGACGCCCCATGAAATGTCAGCTTAAAGATGTAATTTCATGGGGCGTCGAGCATCAAGCGTCAACATTAGAAGGGAAGAGAAGAACTGTGTGACCTCTCTTTCTTTCTAATGTTGACGCTCGATGCTCGACGCCCCATGAAATTACAGCTTAATGATGTCGCGCACGACAGTCGCCAGCATAAAGTTTTAATTTCATGCAAAGCTAAACAAGGTTTAGCTTTTAGCGATACATTAGCTAAAAAGAGAGGTAATGTGAGACCTCTCCCTCTATCTAAGGTATCGCTCGTCGCTCGTCGCTTGTATGAAATTACAGCTTAAGTACCCGGGGTAAGAAATTGAAAAATCACGTAAAGCTGTAATTTCATACGAGCGACGAGCGATACCTTAGATAAAGGGAGAGGTCTCACATTACCTCTCTTTTTAGCTAATGTATCGCTAAAAGCTAAAACTTGTTTAGCTTTGCATGAAATTACAACTTAATACTTGGTTTCTGACACGTAATATATGTAAGATACTTGAACCCTCTTGTCCCCCCAAAGGCAAGGGGTTGGTTTTTTGCGTAAGAAACCGAGTATCTTGCACATAAAATCAACCCCTTGCCTTTGGGGGGATAGGAGAGTCCAATTATCTTGAGGACTAAACACGTAAATGAATAAGCATGGACATAAGCACAAACGGGACGCGCAGAACCTCAGAAATAGGTTCTCTCTGGTTCTGCGCAGCGAGTTATGCTTATGCTCATGCTATTTTGCGTCTTAGTGCACTTCTGTGTTTACTCCTTTACATATTTTACGTGTCAGAAAGCAAGTATGATACGTTAGAAATTGAAACATCACGTAATAAACCCAACCCTGACTGTGGTAGAGTATCGTAAGCCCTGAAATCATATGCCCGAATTTCAGAAGCTCGAAGTTGCGTAACCCCGAATGAAAAGTTATGAATTTTGATATAAATCAATTATTAGATACTTTTATATGATTTGAAGCATCGATGAACCATCAACAGAAGCATATTTCACTTTTCAATTATATAAAAGTATCTAATAATTAATTTGTACTAATATTCATAATTTTTTATTCGGGGTTCTGCAATTTCGAGCTTCTGAAATTCGCACATATGATTTTAGGACTCACAGTACTCTCCTACCGTGAGTAGACCTGTTTTACACGGTAGACCCCAATAGACCCGAAGACGAGCGTCCCGAAAGTCAGTTGACCCGAAAATGGAAACCCCATGGTGCGTTTCCACACACCCATAATCATATCGCTATCTTTGTTCATCTTTCAGTCGCAATAATATGTAAACACGGCATGAAGTGTCAGTTTTCAGGTCAACTGCCCTTCGGAACGTTCGTCTTCGGGTCTATCATGCATCGGACCAATTGTCTTTCGGGTCTATTGGGATATATCGTTCTACACCGAAGTTTCATCCTTCCGAAAAACGATGGTGCCGAAATTTCGTATCCCAACGAGTTATAATTCCGAAAGGTCGTTATACCGACAAATCGTGACTGATTCGTCTTTTGACGAAATCCTTAAGAAATGAGCAATACAATTGGACCGAAAATAATCGGGATATAACTCGTTGAGGTACAAAATTTCGGAGTCATCGTTTTTCGAAATAAAGCTTCTATTACATGCGTGCGTTTGTCGCATGCGACATCATGAGATGAGAGAAGAGGCAAGCTGTTTTTCCCTAGGGCTTCACCAGTGTAGCAGGGGGTATAATCTCAAATGGAACATTCTCAAACGGATTTCAGCGCTGCCGTACGGTAGTACAGTGAATTATTCGCCATAGATACAACTAACACAAACAATAGCTAAGTTCGTTTACCGATGTCCCAAGTTACCCCAACTCGCTCCAAGTATTTTGGATTCGCTACTTCCAGTTTAAGCAACGAAATGATTAGTTTGGTACAAGTTGGAGCAACTCAGAGCACGTAGAACGAACGAACCTAATGAACAAATCACACCGATTTTCGAATTAGTGTTGGTGTATACATGTAAAATAGTTCACTGTACTACCGGATGGCGGCGCTGAAATCCGTTTGAAAATTTTCTATCCGAGATTATGCCCCCTGCAGTGTAGCGACGTCATTAAAAGAAAGAAGAGGAAAGATGTTTTCAACAATTCGGGTCTCTTTTTTTTTCTAAAGCTGACATTTCATGGGGCGTCGAGCAGTAGCGTCAACATTGGAAGAAAAGGGAGGTCCGATCGGTTCTCTTTTTTCTTCCAATGTGGGCGCTGCCGCTCGACGCCCCATGAAATGTCAGCTTAATGATATCACGTGCGACAGTCGCTAGCACGAGTACCCGGGGCTGTGTTGCCAGAAACAAAGGAACATGAGCGCCTAGACCGGAATACATTGGTCATTCCGATCAAAAGAAGTATTTGATTGGATGTAGGCCGTCGGATTTCAAAATTTCTGGCATCACTGACCTGGGGGAACACACTTTGATATAAAACAGGTCTACCGATACAAATATCCGTGATAGATACGCGACCTTATGGGCGCGTTTCATCTTGCATTATGTGTCAGGTATCTCATTCGAGTATCATCTCCGTTTGAAAACTTGGTTGAAGAGAGATAAAACAATACTCTTGTGATTACTCAACAAATATCGGATTGCGTTGCACCCTAAATAATTGAATTTTGAAATTTATGATTTGAAAGACTAACAATTTGAACAATACACTTTCTATAAAAGTCAACGAGTTATTCGAGGACACGTGCATTTGTAAATCTGTCTATTTATCGTCATTTGAAGAAAAGAAATCAAATCATAAACATAAAATTAATGAAGAAACAATGTAATTCGATAACCGATAACGATTTTGCTTGCAACCGTCAACCAATCGAATCACCAATGGAACAAACATTACATGCATCTTTAATTTCGAAGATAGCCATTTTGGCGCGTGACGTATCGTGCGAAGTATTGACAGCCATAACACGAACGATCAATGTACGTCACGATTCCTTCAGTTTATTGGCGTGAATTAGTTTTTCAATTGACATATCGATATCATATTGACGAGTAATAAATTTGAATTCGTATCCGAATATGAGGAATACAGTTAATTTATGCATACCCCGCTATGTGGTAAACACAACGCGTATTGCGTTCGGTACTCATCATTGCTAGGGGGGGGCAATGCACCATGGGAACAATTTTCGCCGAACGCATGCGCAATTCAGTTTACAGTTGGAGCTTGGAAGAAAATGGCGTCAGCTAAGTTTCTGGAGGAAGCTCTGAGCACGGACGTTGACGAATCGGCAGTTAACGCGATAGTAGGCTCCCTGGAAACACAGCTGGTAACTTCGACGCCGGCTCTACCCGGTCATCAAGTAACTTCTGCGTCAATTAGCCAGCAAAATCATCAAGTGAATAGTGGAATTTCCAACGGGGGCACCATCGCCGCGGTACAGCCACAGAAACATGGGGTTGCCAACGGTGGCGGGGTCTCTACGGTCAACAGTTCGATCACTCAAGAAGTTACCAAGTCTATAACCACAAGTACCCTGCTTCCAGTGAATGTTGTTACATCCAATACAACTTCGCATGTAACCACACAACAGCAACAACACACACAACCTGGGATAGCTCCTGTTGCTTACATCAATCAAGTGACCAGCAATCAGGTGACCAATAATCAAACTCATATACCAGCCTTAAACGAAACCCACGAACAACCTGTGAAGATTATATATCCGACCGTTGGACAAGTCATAGCGACAACAGGAGTAGCCAATGCGAATAATAAACTTTCATTTCCCGCTCAAGCTATAGGACAATTGGCCAATGGTACATTGGGAGTGACCTCGCAGGGAGTTTTGCAAACTTCTGCGAATGTTGTTTCAAATGTAGGAACTGGAAATCAAACTGTGGCTGGGGTGAGCAAACGAGCCGGGACAGCTTTGGTTATCAAAACTAGCGTTGCACCCGGTGGTATGGTTTCCGTCCCAATGTCTGTTCCTGTTTCTGTGGCTGGGGGAGCGGTTAGTACCGCGCTACAGGCCAAAGCTGGGGTCACGTCCACTATTGTACCCAGCAATGTACAGATTCTCAATGTCAATACGATGCGACCTGGTACGCCAGTCGCCGGACAGCAAGCGGGGAAACAAGTGGCGCCGAGGGTAGTTATTAGCCCGCACATGGTTGGAGCTAGACCAGGAGCCCCAGGGGTAAGAATCAATTTTATGAATTCAATTGAAATTGTACATGATTCGTCGTATATTATTGTACTACTCATGTTTTTCTTTCTTTTGTAACTTTATTAGAATTATTTTACACAAATTTTTTATTAAAATAACCATATATTTTTACATATTTGTGAAGAACATTCAAAATTCTATGAATAATTCCAAAAAATTCTCATGTTCAGGTATAAAATATATGTTCTGATCACATTAGCAGATAACGTTGCAAGCAGTTCACGGCCTCCAACCCGGAACGCAAGGTCATTTACTGTTAAAAACAGAAAATGGACAATATCAACTTTTAAGAGTGGGACCAGCTCCAACTGCAGCAACTCCTGCCGGTGCTGCAGTTACTCCAAACAGTATAGCAGGCAGTGCAGTCGTGGCTGCACCAACTGCAGGCACTACCTATCGTCTAGCCTCAGTGCCAGCTGTAAGTAGGCTGAACGCTCAGTTCACTGGTCCACCACTCGCCACGCTAAGAAAACCTGTTCAGGTGACGCACTCTCATACCTCTTAACAGAAAGACTCGATATAGTGCTGTTGTAGACTTGTTGGTTTGTTTGAGTTTTTTTTAGTTTGATCAAGTAGTATAATTGGTTTAATTAGTTGTGTATCTTATTTGCAGAGACTGTGTTTGTTTATGTTTCCGATTCATGAACTTGAATGCTTTTGTTTATAACTGTGTGTTTTTATGATCTTCATACCCAAAAGCTGACGTGTCATAAATTTTATAAAGGGATGCTTGTTTAGATATTTCTCAAACTCTTTGAAATAGGAGTTTGAAATTATTATGAATGCGCATAAGGTGAACTACCCGGTACATGAACGATTTATAAAAGAAGTAATTATTATAAATTTCTGCTACATTCAAATAATTCGATTGTTTTCCAAAGAAGTTACTTCTATTGCGAAAACAAACGAATTATTTTAAGGCAGCAGAAATTTTCAATAATTACTTCTTTTATGAGTAGTCCATCGTTCATCTACTGGGTAGTTCACTTTTCACGCGATTCAATATTTTTTCATCAAAACTTGAAAATTATTTCCAAATATTGATATCGATTGCATTTTGCCTAAGGTTTGAATTTGAGATTGAGCTATCGATGATATTTCAATCCCACTGATGTACAACGTCTGAGAATGCAAAGAATTCTAGTAGTTATGAGATTAATTTGCATGAATAATTCAAAAATATAAATGATGTTTTTTCATCATATTCTTTCTTCCAAGTTGAACGAGTTATTTAAAATAGATTGAAGTTCGAAACATCTATGTAAATGCACATTCAGGGGTATACATTGTTCCGTGAATACGAAGTTGATATTTTATTAGCTCATTCTTTGATACTTATTCGTTCGCTTCATAGCTTTTTCTATTAGGATTACCTTGTGCATGTATAGTTAGTGAAGTTTGAGTTAACATCGATTTGTATGTCATCTTTCGTTCTACGTTTATCGTTATTTTCTACTTGTCGGTGATGAAAATTGTTTAATTAGAAGATAGTTTTTTACCAAAATTTAAAATAGAAATCCTTATTAGTCCTTCATTTGAATTACAGTAATATTAACAATAATAATCAACATTTGAATTTAGAAATCATAATAATAAATGAAAAAACTCACCACCATAAAATTTTCAAGTTGTTTTAGTTAATTAATGAATAATAATACGAGTCTATTCAAGGTAAAAGTGCGTCCAGAACGGACACATTCAAATATCACGATTTTAATTATTATTAAATTTTGGAAACAAACTTCGATGATATTCTGCATTGCAGTTTTTTTCAAATTTAGCATGCATATTGAACTACTTTGTTATCATTTTATTATTTAATATGCCTTTTTTTTTCTTTTTGTTGACTTTTATTAACGTACAGACGAATTATAACATCTTTATAGTTCGATGATGAAATTATTAGAATGATGAACAACATTGCATGTAATTAATATTACAATTTAGAATGCTTATAATCATTTATCATTTATTTTCAAAGTGTGTTGATTTGTCGCGATAGCTTTCTCAACAACTTATATTTTTTTTTCTTCACAATATCGCAAAATTTAATTCATTTTTTTTTCAAATCATTCGCTCCAAAGTGAATTTTAATTCGAAAATGGTAATTGGACAATAACACGAGTTAATAATAACTGTATGGTACATTTTTCTATTAAATTTTTCTACAATATCGTGCTTTTCTTCCTTGAAAATTAATTTTTGAAGTTTAATTGAGTATCTGAATTTTTGACATAGAAATATCAAGTAATATCTGATATTTTTCAGAATTTTATTCATCGAATAGCAGAAATTTTATATCAGTAGTTGAATTTTGAACATTCGAATGCTAGTTTTCACAAATTGAAAGTACGTGGATTAAATTTCAGAGATATTGTGAAAACAATAATTGAAAATTAAAGCTACTCGTGGTCAAAGTTTATTTCCCATTCGGTCATGGTTATTCTTGCCGGTTGCATTACAACCCATAGTCTTGAAATTCAAGTTTTCAACACACTTTCAAAGTAATTCGTTGATTTGTGATTGAACGTATCCTTTTATTTTAAATAGACTGTAGCGGCGAATGTTACAACATCAGTTACGACTCCTGTAACAGTAACTACGGCTGCCGCAACTACTCCTGTACCAGCAGTTACTACAGTTCAGACTCCAGCACAGGTTATTATTATAATTTTCTCATTTTTTTCCTGGTGTGTCATTCATTCAACTATTGCACCAATGAGACACGTAGAATTATATATACCAAGCAGATACTACCACGTTTGCAAAGCCAAAATATGATTCTCAGAAAAGGATTCTACTTTTTTCTTTTCATTTACAATGAAACACCTTCACCTGCTTGTTTCTTGGAATTTGTTGGTTCACTGGATGGTTCCAAACTTCTAAAACTTTTCTCGACAAACGACTTTGAAAACAAAGTTCAATAACTGGGCGAAAGAAAATAATTTTGAAAGAATAGATTTTTACATTTTTTACTGATATAACTTCCCATGATAATGCAAAAATTTATGTTACTAAAAGAACAGTAGAAAAATTAGGATAGAAAAGAAGAGGAATCTTTTTTTGAAATGTGTTTTCTTCCGTACAACAATATTTCTTTGAGATATGATATTTCAAATCTTTGACATTATTTCCACAGGTGTTTCGAGACTTCTGAACGATAGTGTAATTGATTTCATGTATTTTTTCAGCGTCAAACTACAGATAATACCAAAGAAAAGTGCCGTAAATTTTTAGCAAACTTATTAGAGTTGTCTAGTCGAGAACCTAAAGCAGTGGAACGAAATGTTCGGACTTTAATACAAGAAATAATTGACACTCAAGTTGAACCAGAAGAGTTCTGTGATAGACTAGAAAAATTATTAAATGCATCACCACAACCATGTTTAATTGGTTTTCTGAAGAGAAGTCTACCCCTTCTACGACAATCCCTCGTCACCAGGGAAATGGTCATCGAGGGAATTCGACCACCTCCGGCACATGTTGTGTTTTCTATAGCATCTACCATGCCAGTCGTTACGCAGGTGGTTACTCAAGTAATGGCCCAGGTAAGTTTTTAAAATCATTCAATTTTCGAGGGCATTGATCGTGTGTAAAGTTACTTGATCTTTCCCGTCAGTTTTTCCAGCGGTTAATGAATAGAATCGATTTTAAACGGTAGGTGCATTTTCCTAGGATTATCCATGAATATGCAGTTACTCATTATTTTTGATTTTATTTGTCCATCTTTGGAAAAACTGAGAACTAGTAGCTTTGCTAAAAAGATGGCGATTGCTCTCCAGAAACATGATTAGTGAACTGATTTTTCAAACAAGTAAAGTAAGCGACAATTTTGATATCAGCATTGACGTTGTTGATAATGGTGAAATAAACAAAAGCAATATAGAATCTTTATTGAAGCGCACCATTGAATTTAACTACACTTTATTTTCCGAACTGGTTCTAACCAGAATATTCTATATTCCTGAAGTTTGAATCGTTTATTGAAACGAATTAGTAATCGAATAACGAAATACTCAGGCTGTTTGAGACCTAAAATCTTGCAACACATTCTGCGAATGATGTTTTCAGTCCCGAGGAGTCAATTTAAGAAGATAAATATTCTCGGTAATTTGAATTGAACAACACTCGAACTTGTAAAACTTTATTTATTCTACAACCATCTTTTCAAACAAAAAACAATTTTCTCTTTTCAAAGTTTTTCCTTCTTTTTAGCAAAGTATAAGAAACGTAACATGAAATTCCACATACTTAAGACGACTTATAGACATCCTTGCTAATCAAGCATCAAGTAACATCAAAATTCTGAAGAATTTCGTGTGTTTTTCCTGAGATATGAAAAATCTACTCGATTCTATTATATTTCATTCAAGATTTAATGGGTGAAGATCGATTGAATTTAGTCTCTGTAACAAAAACATCATAACATATAGAGAAAAACAGTTGACAAGAATTATCCCGAATAATACAAATATACATATTTCATTAATTTTTAGCAAAATCAAACAAGACCTACTCCTGCTGTGGCACCTACAGTTCCAGTAACTTCGGTTGGTCAAGTTACCACACAAGTGAGAGTAATGGCACCTCTAACTGTACCTACTTCACTTCCGACAACAGTTCCAAGACCAGCACCAACAATACAACAAAGGCTGGTAAGATATTATTCAACACCATACACCACATAAATAAGCTGAATAATTTTTGTGAATAAAATTGATATGCGATATATGAATAAATTATCTAATGAATGTACCTTTGTTTCAGATAAGACCAGTAACAACGGTTATTCGTAGTCCAACAACGTACACGGTAAGACCTACGGTAGCCGCAGCAACAGCGGTAGCAGCTACGTCTGTAACAACGATACGGCCCTCGACGCCTGCCGTACAAAAACCACCTACCACCACCTCGGTTTCGAAAACGGTCACAACTACCACGCAAAGCAAAACAGCCAATACAGTCACTACTCTTAATAAAGCCGCAGTGCCTTCTCTTGTACCAAAACCAACTGCAAAAGAGAAAGAGAAAAAGACTTTTTCATCGGCAGGTTACTCGTACGTATTATAATTTTAATATCCATTCAAATGCCCTTTTCACTGAATTTATCATTAAAATCCTGCAAGCAAATTACGTACACTACCAGTTGCAAGCATCATCTTCTGGAGAACTGCCATAATTTCAAAATTCAATGAAATAAAAACATCAATTTGGGAGGTAAAATATGACCTTTAGGATCGGATTAGAATTTTTTTTTTGCGTATTTTAGTGTTCCAGTGCGCTGCGACGTATTGAATATGATTTTTTTTAGTGATTCAAACAGCGGAAATTTGATGAAAATTTGGCACGTAAGAAAGCGAAAACGATCATTCAAAAAATCTTTTCTTATCTTTTTCTATGCTGATTTTTTTTTTTTTGCAGAGTTATCTAAAGTTTGGTAAAAGGTGTTGATTTTCAAAGCACGTGGTATAACACCTAAACGATTGGATTTACAAAAACGTTCCAAGTGGTTGGAAAAAAATCGGATTTGAGGTGTTTGATTCATATAAATATTTTCAGAATTTTTTAAATTGAAATCTTACACCGGTAATTAATCATTCGGAAACTTCTGAAAATATTCATACCAATAAATTCTGTTTTGTAAATCCAACAATTTTTGTGTTATCAGGGTTCAGACAGAACTGGATTCCGGGAAAACTCAGGGAAATAAAAATTGGACTCAAAACACCGGGAATTCTCAGGGAAATTATCAAAAACTCCCAAAAACCTGGAAATCTTATGGAAATCACTAAAATTTTATCAAAATAAAAATTTGTTCATTTATTCTATTTTTCATTCTCTACAACATATTTTCTTAATTTTTAATCGTGGAATCTTAGAAATTATACGCTGAGGAAAAAATGTTTAGGGACACATTCATGATCCGACGATTTCTGAAAATTAGAATTTTACTCAGGGAAATTGATTGAACAAAACTTGTCTGAACCCTGGTTATACAATTTTCTTTAAAAAATTGACATTTTTCTCAAATATTTTGTCTTTTTTTTCAACTTGATCTCTGAATTGATGGAACACGTAAGCAACCGTTATCAACCTTGCTTATAACTGGAGTAAAAATGTCTTAATTCAATTATTTGCAAAATATTGACTGGACTAAATTTCGACAGATACAGAAATAAAATCGTTCCCCAAATTCGGAGGAACATTTCGGTTTTCTGTTACCTTGTAACGAGAGAGAATAATGTAGGTAAGTTTGTAAAAAAATTATCGTAAGAACAAAAGGTTTTCAAAATTTCTCAGAAAATATCCTCTCAAAGGGTTTGATTTATCGGCAAAATCATTGATAAAAATCTCCCAATTGGGGCTAATTTCCAGAAGGTGATGTTGAAATTTCAACTGGTAGGGTAATTATCATTAATCTCCAATTGTCAAATGAAAATTGTTGAATGTTTCACAGTGGTGACGATGATATCAATGATGTGGCAGCGATGGGTGGAGTTAACCTCGCAGAAGAATCTCAAAGAATTCTCGGTTCAACGGAATTTGTAGGGACGCAAATACGATCGTGCAAGGACGAAGTATTTTTACATATGAGTCCATTGCAACAAAGAATCAAGCAAATAGGTATGTTCTGCTTGAATTCAGTGTTCATATACTACATATATCTACGAATTGAATTAAAAATTCATATTCAAATTGTAGTTACTAGTTATGGATTAGATGAGCCCAATCAAGAAGTTGCCGCACTTATCTCCCACGCTGCACAAGAAAGATTAAAAAATTTAGTAGAAAAACTAGCGGTTATCGCCGAACATAGGATAGACCTTATAAAGGTAAATTCAAAAGTATCAAATGATGTTTTTCTTGTCTCAATTATATCACTGTACAAGTTTATTAATCGAGATTTTGAATTTTTAGGTAGACCCAAGGTATGAAATAACTCAAGACGTTAGAGCACAGCTGAAATTTTTAGAAGATCTCGATAGGGTTGAGCGTAGAAGACACGACGAGCAAGAAAGAGAATTACTTTTAAGAGCAGCGAAGAGTCGTGCAAAGACCGAAGATCCCGAACAAGCCAAACTTAAGGCTAAAGCGAAAGAGGTAATTTTTCAATATTAAAAATTTCTAAATCAATATTTTATTTATCCGTTGTTATTATTTACACGCTTTAGATGCAACGCGCGGAAATGGAAGAATTGAGACAAAGGGAAGCTAATTTGACAGCATTACAAGCGATAGGTCCTCGTAAGAAGCCGAAGCTCGATGTGGGAGGATCCACCAGTAGTCCAGGCAATAATTCCAGTTTAAATACATTATCGACCGGTATAAATAGACAAATGCCAATGAGACCGCGTCTCAAAAGGGTGAACTTCAGAGACTTATTGTTCCTTCTCGAACAAGAGAAAGAAACGTGTAGAAGCACAATGCTTTATAAATCTTATTTAAAGTGATGTAGTGTAAAGGGCAGGAACTTCAATGATCCGCCCGAAACCTGGCGCCCTGTCTATTTTAACGTGGTCTTGTATGAGCTGGTCTCAATGATGGACCTTTCCGATAAATGCTGTGTCACCTTTATATCTTGTTGCACCGTATGGGTTTTTTTTACATCGATTCTCAACGCGAAATGATGAGGATATTTGAGATTCATTGTGAGTACGGTTAATCTGAAAGATTCTACAAATATTCAAAGAAATACGGTTCGTAAGCTTCCCTAATGTAAATGACTGAGAATTTTTCAAATGTAATATAAAACCATAGATCGCTCTTTATTTTTCAAGACAAAATTTCATCAGTAATAATAAAGAGAGGGGAAAAAAGGGAAGGAACTACAGTGTATGAGCACGTGTTCCGTTATTAGTCTGAATTAGTTTCTTTACTGCAATCTACACGTTGTTCGCTGGGGATATATATATGTGAATCCGCATACGCGTATATGCAGCGTCATATAAGAAGATGGGAACATTATTGATTTTTATTAACCGATTTATTCAACGACGAATAATAATGCAAATTATCCTTTGACGCGGATTGTTGAATTTATATAAATTTGACAATAATGAATATTTTAGAAGTTTGATGATCGACGATCATAAAACATCTTTCATGCAACAGACTGTATCATAAATATCGAATTTCACTTAGTTACGAAGATGACTATAATCGCCCATCTTGAGTTATATGACAGAGTGTAAGGTGGATGAGTAATTGAATGTACATTGTCATATAAATAATTCAATATCGTACGCTAGAGTTCATGTACGCCATTTCTATATGGATTCTTCGAAATTATTCGAATTGTACATGCATAATTTGATACATTTTGAAAGACTCGACGTTGTATCAATCGTGAGCCATTTTGCAATGGTGTATATCGAACTCTGCTGCACCGTGTATCATAGTAGTAATAATTCTCTTAGTAATTATAATGGATAACATTAGTGATTAATAATAATGCCTGCTACGTTGTAATACTTGACCTATACTTTTGGACATTGTAGCGCTAGTGTAAAATATAAAATATGTGCGTGCAGAACTTTGTTAAAATAGTGTGATAAATCGTATTTTTGCAAATTATAATGAATATATATATAAATATATATATTAATAATAATAACAATAATAATAATGTTATCGGTAAGAAATGATAATGATAATAATAATAATATTAATAATCATATACCATGAGCACACTGTCCAAAATGTATGGAATAATTTGTACAATATATGATTATCTGGAAGCTAAAAATAGTGATAATTTGTCAATGTTGAATGCAACAAAATATAATAATTTACCATTCTTCGCTACATGATGGAATTGTTATCAGTATATTATGTTGTAATCTACATTTCCAGTGTTTATAAATTAATTAGTTGTTACGTATTTTTTTTTTATTAAAGAAATATTTACAAAATTGCGAATCAGTGATGTTTTCCTTGACCAACGTTGATTTGATTGTTTTCATTCATATTTCCTTGTCAAATATGTGAATACGGATTATATTTGAAACAAAATTTTGTTGAACGAAAATCGTGCTAGGCGTAACCAATAACATTATATATGCATCACATCAAATCTACACGGATAAGATGGAAACTTAAATTTAACCTCCCGCTTATGTTTATAATTCATTGAATTTTATGTTTATGGAACTGCTCTGCCAATTCGACAATTCAATCTCTTAGGAGATACATAATATCACAGCAGTTCTCTAAAGATCTAAGAACTTGCATATATTCAAAGAACCGCATCTTTGTACAATCTTGAAAGAATCGTTCAGCTTGAAATATTTAAAATTTCCAAAAAATCATCCAAATTCTTACGTTTCTTGAGACAAAAAGTATAAAAAATGGTTCTATATTTTGTATACATCCAGAGCATAATTATATTCCTTACGTTTATTATAACTTTCTCATAGTTTAATATCGATAGAACTAGAACTGTTAAATTATTTGATAAACCCAGAAATGAGCTAATATTTTTGTTCTCAATACAGGTTTTTTTTGTTATATAAATTCCTAATCATTGTTCATTCATTATGAAACTTTTTCTTGTTCGTTGTGTGTTTTACATCAAACATTAATGTAATTCATATTCTTTTAATTATTTCAAGTTTAGAATTGAAAGTATATTTTGCGCATAATTCATGGATAAATCAAAATGTAAATAAAATTCTTGATATATATATATATATATATTTTTTTTTTTTTTTATAGAAACATCGTTTCGTATTGCAGTGTTTTTTCTAAAGTTCAAATGAACATTATAAATTCATTCAATTGTATTGAGAATTGGAAAATATTAACTTATTCGGTTCTTCGGTGATAAAAAAGATTGTAAAACAAGTATAAATAATTGATGTATTATGTGAAAATGATAAAATTGAAAGTACAATGCGGATAACATTGGAAATTATCTTCACGCTCCGCTGTACGACATTTCGTTTCACAGATCTCCTTCGGGGAAGCTCTGTGCAAGCAAACTGGAATATCATTTTTTTTTTTGTAACGTCGTCTCTACCATCAACATGTATGAAACTGTTTTTAATATTACCAATATAACGCATTTTATCAAGATCTTATTAGATTTTTAATGAATCAAATTTCATGCAAATGAATTTTAAATAGAATGTTGTCATGTGAAATCTAGTGATAATTTATATCATGATATACTCACTGCGGATAATATTTATTCACATTGTCACTATTTGAACATGTAAAGTGTTGTTTTTTCTCCACATTGATCGGTAGAATGCATTTTGCAAGGTCTTTCTTTTTTTCTTAGAACATTCTCTGGGATGCTGGAAAATATATGTTGATTAGGTGAAAATTGAAGTGATGAATTCGTTTCTTTTAAATTTCATTCTGAAAAATTTGCTATCCACCTTCTTTTAGGTTTAAATGCCAAATAGATAGTATTTGAAGCATCTCAAAAGAATGTTGTAATAAAAAAGAAAAAACTGCAATTAAAATGTATTTCAACAGAGTTTTGTTTATAATCATGACAAAGAAGTGTGATGTTTTAAATATTCAGGTTCGTTGTTTTATAGCAAAAGCAGTCTACGTTAAACAAAAAATCACATCAAGATCTTTTCGTATAACACCGATTTCACTTTATTCTATAAAGGATGCCTTTTAGATGTCTCGAGAAAAGAAATCTTTCAAAGTCGCATAAGAAATTTTTACAGGATTCTTTTAGAACAAGGTAAAAATCCTTGTTACCTGGGTTGTGGAAAGTAAAAGTTATAGGAAATAACAAGATTCGAATTCTCATTTGATTATAGTATTTCTTTTTTATATTTATATGGATTTGAAAACCTATTAAAGTTGCACAACGGTGCACAATATACGATAATGCTTTAACGGGTCAGTAATGTATTTCAAAAGACTGAAAGATGATTAATTTGAAATGTTGCTTTTAAATTTTCCACCATGTTATTTATGTTGAATAACAATTTATGATTGAAGTAGAATATTTTGATTTGATTTGAAGAGATTCGATGATGATACGAGCACGAAGGAACAAATTTATTCAACAGTAATTGACCCGTCGAAGCAGTTAAGGAACACAACAAACGGTACATTTTTTTCTCAATGTGAATCATTAATTTTATACATAGTTTATTTGTAATTATACAGATATTTTATATCTAATCTAAGCAAAGCATACTCTTTTTATTCCTGTAAATCGCACGGATATAATTATATATGAATTATCACGCACGATAAGATATCGAATTGTTAGGAGGATATGGTGCAATTTTGCATATGACAACATATTTCTTTGTTACTTTTGTTACAGAAAAAATACATGAAATATGAGAAAGAAGGGAAAAACCTTGTGGTCAAAGTCGTATCATAAATTTCTATGAAGTGAGAAAATGTCATCTAACGTGTTAAGTGTGTTCCTCTTTCTAGTGGTTAGTGTACATATGTAATATATGTATATTGTTTTTACAAGATTAATTATGAACAGAACTTTCAAATAATAAGGGTAATATTCTACTTACTGCCATTAGATGGGATGTCTCTCGATTATAATATGGAATAACAAAAGTTATTAAAACAAAAATAATGGTATATATGTATGTATATTTATATGCTTAAGATATAAATATGTATGTATATATCAGTTTAGTACAGTATGATATTTTTACAAATTGTATCGAATAAGTCGGTAGTCGAGTGATAATAAAAAACATAAATAAGTTAATTAAAAATTTGTTTAGAAATCGTTGGTTCGTTCTATTTTATTCTAATTGTGAAATAATGAATAATATTTTATAAGATCATTGTGCACAGGGACTGGAGTAAGTCTGTGATTAAATGTTAGTTAGAATCTCTTGACACGTCTTTCCAATGAATCGGTTCTTGTCCCAAGAATTGCGAGCTATAATTCTACAGATATATTCCCTAATATTGCCTTTACTTGAGTAATTCTATGATAGAATCTTCATATTTCCAGACAGATAACAATAATCTGTGGTGTTGAAAATCGTCTTTCAAATCTTAAAAAGAAATTATTTAATACAGTTCGGTTGAAGAAACAACTCAAAATATGTATTCCTTTTACAAGTATTTCTGAGTATCTACTTTTTTTTTAAGAGGATATCAGCATATAGGTGGATCCACCTGGTGGCATTTTTTTTACATAAAAATATTCAAAATTGAACTTCCGGAAGATCTGAAATTTTCAAATTTCAACTCTACACAGGCTTCGATAAACTTTAAATACTCATCTCTGAACAGTTGAGATTTTCACAAGTTTACCATGGTCTTTACTAAAAAAGACTTTTATATTCTTTTGATTTGATTTATATTTATATTAGACTCGTGTGTATCTTTGCGAATGAATTTTGCACGAGCACTTCAAGCCTCCCAATCGTTGGAGGATATGGGTGGCGATCTTCTCAAACTCAAAGACGCAAATTCTGAAGAATTCATTCTTAGGCTGTGATGTTTTTCAAATATCAGCTATTTTGAATTACATATAAATTCTTATACTTCAATCTGAAAGAAGATGAAAATATACAGTTATATAATTCCTCTCAGTTGAGAACGATTCCCTAAAAATTCGATCAAAATTTCAACTAGATTTGAATCAAAGATCATTCAATCGGAAGTACAAACTCGTGACTTCAACTTGAAATAATTAAATTTCATATAAACGCATAAAAATAATAAATTTTATTTTCCTTTATGTCAATAAAATACATGAATTTAATTCTATGAAAAGTATAAAAAAAAAAGGAACAAACATAATAAGAAAATAACTTGCCTGCATTGATTTTTATTATCAGTACAGATAAATTTTTATTGTTTTTTGTACAAGTATTTTCAAGTATGCTTATATTATACCGATCTTATTGGCAACATCTAGCGCATCGTAATCCCGCGCTAAACGCACGTAAGCTTTCTTTTTACCATCGGGCCTAATCAAGGTGTTAACTTTAGCCACATCAATATCATAAAGCTGCTTCACGGAAGCCTTGACGTGATATTTATTGGCGCGAGTGTGAACGATAAACACCAAAGTGTTGTTGTCTTCAATTTTTTTCATCGCCGCTTCAGTGGTTAAAGGATATTTGATAATGTTGAATGCATCCATCCTGAAATTTAAATATATACATATTAAATATGTATGAGAGAGTTTTGATGAAGATCAAAGAGAGTTCATTCATTATCATATGAGATAATTCATGAAAGTAGAATAGAAATGTTTTTTCAGAAAAATTAAAACAACTCACCTATTTCTGTTTGGTACAGATTTACGTGTGTATTTGGGATGCCTGGGCGGCCTGAATGTTTTTGGGCGATGGAAATGAACTGATGTTCTGATTTTCCTCACTCTCGATCCATGGACTCCTTTCAGTATCTAAATTTGACAATAATTTTTATGGATTAATATTCCATTTTCCCTCTTTGAAATAATGAAGAGAATAGTTGAAAATTGTCAGTATAAGTAACATGATGTTTTCACTTTATATCAAAGAGATTCCCACTTATAATTCATCATTATAATATTCCATTTTACGATGACTATGAAATTATAAACAATCCAATTTTACCTTTTTCTGTGCTTTGAGAGCCTTTTGAGCTGGAGTGGTCGGCGCTTTGCCACCCTTGGGGGTTTTCTTGGCCGCTTGAACATTTTTCTTGGGTTTAGCGACTGCAGGTTTGGCAGCTGCTTTGGGCGCAGGTTTGGCGGCAGCTTTGGCTGCTGGTTTAGCAGCTGTGGCGGCTGCAGCTTTTGCAGCTGGCTTTTTGGCAGCAGCGGCGGCAGTAGCGGCCGGCTTCGCAGCAGGTTTAGTCACTTTCGACGTCGAAGAAGCTGTCGCTGGCTTCTTCTCGGTCTTCTTTTCTGTTTTCTTTTCAGCAGGTTTACCTGAGACAGTGGAAAGAGAGAATCAAAAGTAAGAAACATGTTGAAATTCCATTGAATGATTCACTTGTTACGATAAGATGAAGGATGAATGAAAAATCAAATTTACCAAGAGAGACAGTAACTTGATTGAAATCACCAAATTCACATTCAAAATCATTTGTTGTTTGACCGATTTTATTACCTTATAGGGAACACGTAAATACAAATTGATCTGGTGTTGAATGTTAGGTTAGGTTTACTTGAAAACAAAGTAAGAAAAAATCAACAATCATTTTTATGGGAGAAAAGATAAATCAAGTTGTAATCAAGATATAAAGTGAAAATGTGATAATCGAAAATTTATGTTGAAATAGTTCGAATAGTTGGATAAAATTGTCGTGTGAACCGATAAAATCAGGAACCACATGGTCAACAATGTAAATGAAGTTTCAACTTGTAAAATGTTTATGGAGGTTACAAGTGTCTCTTTTGTTATAGAAAATATCAATAATACAATCGTGGTACAGTGTTAGATGATCAAAGAAATTACACTAGTGATGTTAATGTGTAATATAATCGTACCTGCTTTTTCCGTGGGCTTCGGTTTTGGAGCCATTTTGCTAAAAAGGACGACTTTTCAGCGGAAGTGTCTACAAATTGATGATGCGTGGAACGACCGCGTTTACATTGAATGTTTCAGGTTCCGCATGTGCACCTACCTTGCGGTATGTTAGAAATTCACCTTGATCCACTAATCGTATATATGAATTCAACCCAAAGGTCATTTGAGAAGAGCCCTTGCGGCATTCCACTCGCGAGAGTAGTAGTGCCACTTTGCGGTGAAGTTCTGAATTGCTAAATGTGGAATCGGCAACGCTTCTAAAAACGGGTTTTTGGTATGTTTTTACGATGAAAAATGTTGTCTTGAGCCAAATATCACGTAATAGGGCCACGCAAATAGCACCCCATAGAAATTTGTGATTTCAATGATACCAAGGTAAGTCCATCCTCTGATAAAATCTTTTTATGTTACCAGTTTCTATGTTCTCGGACAGATCGATAATTGATTTGCGTGTACTATTCTAACCTACGCTTGCGCTCAATTTCATAGTGAAGTTTTACATAAAGACCTGATGTTATGATGTATGACTATATTTCAAATTGATGTTTGTAATATGCTTTTTTTATGCTATTGAAAATCAATTAGATTATAATTCGATTACCTTTCGGTTCGGCATTTTCAGTCTTACCAGGGTACACGGTTGATGTATGAAATCCCTTCTGCATTGACCAATTGCTTCATTATTAACTTCAGTTGAAATTGAATCGAGCGTGTTGCATTTGTTTAAGTTTCATACAATTTTCTCCAATGTGAAGTGATTGTTGCAAAGTATTTCTGCAATTTCGTGTTTTGTCACAGTATAAATCATTTTCCGATGATTAATGTAAGTGCTTGTAGAATTAACCATTGATGGTTCAATATATCTTTCAGGTATCGTTCAAAATGTATAATGGAATAGGATTACAAACCCCAAGAGGATCAGGAACTAATGGACACGTTCAAAGGAACTGGGCTATCGTTCGTAAAAGTAAAGATAAAGTCAATTACGAACACAAACCTGATCATATCAGTAAACAGCCGAATAAAGAAATTTTGGATCATACCAGAAAACGAAAGATAGAAGTTAAATGTGCGGAATTAGCAGATATTCTCGAGGAGCAAGGGTGAGTTATCGATTAATCATATATTTTGTAATAATATATATGGTTTTATTTTTATTAAGATGAATTCACATTCTTTGTTATTGGTACAAATCATGTATCTTTACCGAATGAAATCAAATTTCACACAATTTGTTGAGAACCGTAAATCCAATGGATAAATTATTCTATCTTTTTCAAATTTGTTCATTTTTAAATATGTTTCCTGAAAGAATAGTCATGAAACTTGAAATCACAAGCCAATTTACAATTCGGAACAATAAAAATAGGAATCTATTGCATAATTAATCAACTTTCTATACAAAATATGTCTTAGCTAAAACAATTCAGAATCGGAACAAGTGTGTTGTGAAAATTCTATTTTCTACTCTTTCTTTATGTATTTGATTTAAAATACCTGTGGGCTTTTTATCAGACCATATCCTACATACGTAACTGAAATTCAGCAATGATTCGATTATTACCATGGAAAACTTGTATGTTTATAATAACAATGCCAAGTTTTTGTAAATTTCTTTCTGCATTCCTTCCTGAAACTACAGTCAAATTTACTGATAACTGAATACAAGGTTAAAATTGAAGATACAAATTTTTCTTATAAAATTGAATATCTTGATATGTATCGAGATATCCCAAACCCTGGCATTGCAGCATCATTTTACCGCAAGGAATCGTAATTAAAACGTTGCATCACCGCGACTTTTGCCAGATTTAATATGACCTTCGAATGATGATTATTCTTCCTGCAATTTCAATAAAAGCATCGCAAAACATTTTTCTTCTACTCCTCATAAAAAAAAGGTATTGGAATGAATACAAAAAAATATATTTTAAAGCGAAATTTAGGTTCTGAAATATGTTTCTGATCAAAAACCACTGTTTGCAAACTTTCTTAACTCTTTTTTTTTTTTTTCTTTGCTTCATAATCAGCGCTATAAAATTTTGAAATAACTGATAAGAAATTCAGTATTATTTTCAATACAACATTCAGTACCGATTGAAATACGTTATTCCGTATAGAACTGCATGATAAGAAAAAAAATAGAGAATGAGAGGAAATATAGGTGACGAATTGATGCTATGTTTACCTTTTTTTGGAGAGATTTAAAAAAAAATCTCAAAAGATACGTCGTTTGGAGATATTTATTCACCATTTTTCGAACATTGATTCTTTAGATTCACATCGGAAGAAGTCAAGAAAAAGGTTGAATCCTATCGTTCAATGCTGATGGGTGCAGATGTTGCTACGATACCCAAAGATGAATTCGGCCGCGTAAAGTGAGTACATTCAGCATTATTTTCTAAATATATGTATAGACTTTGAAGTATAATTCCAACAATAATCCAAACAGAAGAATCCATTTTTTGGTATAAACAATTGTGTAATTCTGGATTTAATGAATTCGTGAGTTATCTCATTCTTATTAGGATGAGTAGTTTGTACATTTTTACACTCAATCGTCCTCATATTTCGGCTTTGAAATATCAAAACAATTTGAAAATATATAAATGAATATTGAAATCTTTAAATTGAATTTACAAACAGAACTGGAAACTGTGATTCAATTCCAATTTCAACTGGCAGGGAAAGAAAGTATATTGAACTCTCTGAAATTCCAATTTTTTTTTCTCCTCAAGTTCTCTGGATCTTTTTCTTCTCTTTTCTGTTCTGATGCTGTGCCTCTCTTATCCTTTTCCTAACACTCTCGAGACTCTCAAGACTCTCACCTCTCCTTGACATGTTTCTAGCGTGTGCTCCCATTCCAATTCTTTCTACTCTCTTTCTGATTTTCTTTTTCTCATTTATTAACTCTTATATGTATGTTTGATTTTTATCTCATGTTTTCCTACATTTTGTTCTCCTTAATTCATTCTCTTTCCTACATTTAAAGTTACAACATTCGTTTCTTTATTTCATCTCCTCAATTACAATTATCTTGATCATCTTTTTCGTAACATTTGCTCTATTCTCTTTGTAAACTATATTCAACTATCCATTATTTATGATACTCCTGCATTTCTCGATTTACATTTAATTCTATCATCAGTGAAAGATGATCAGAATTCACTCTTTATTTCATCTTTATTTATTTTTTTTTTTTCATTCTCAAATTTATTTCAATCGAATAAGGTTTGTTAATTGTTGACAAATTTTATTTGACCCAAAGATGGTTCGTTTATCATTAATAAGCCTTTTTTGTTCCAAACAATCTCTTTTCTCAGTGTACTAATATATTCATCATTTTTCAAATCTCTCAATTCACCTTGTTATTAATATTTTGTTCCACTCCCCGAGGTCGTTCACGAATCACGTAAGAATTTCTTGTGGAAAAAGAGGGATCGATAATTATATTATTCCTGTTTCAATCCTCATAATGAAATTTTTGGCCCAAGCAAACGAGGAATTCAAAATCTTGTGAAGAAGTATTTACATAATTTGTATACAGTCCTGTTCTTCGGTTTGAACTCCACCTAAATTTTCAATTTCAATGGTAAAATCTTCTTCTATGATCATCTTTCCTTTTCACTTTTAGCTTCTGTATCATTATTACTCAAATATATCACTCATATTTTTCCAAGTTCTTTCTTTCAGTTTTTGCTTTTTCTTTATATTTTACCTTTGAATCCTCTGATCTTATTCCGTCCTTTGTACAATATTTCGAAATATCTACAGATTTTATGACCTTTCAAAGCTTTCATGACTATTTTATATGAGATTATTCTATAAATCATCGCCAATTGAAGGTAATACGATGCAAGTATCATCTAAGTAAGTTCATCGAAATCTATCAATTTTGATTAGCAAATTTGATTGGAATATTGTCACTTGATTCTATCAATTTTTGTTTGGAAGATAAAAATTGTAAGTGTTATATCAATATTGAAAACAGAATGAGACGATCTAAATTTTCTTTACTTTGGATTTCTTTGATAAGGCTCGTGTAAGGTAAATGGCTATAATTTCGTTATGTTAATCAGATGGATTTTATTTCGCCAGGGTATCATAAAATTGATAAATCAATCTCTTGGGAGCAAATTATGAATATTTTTCGGTACAAAACGTCACAAATGCATCTCATGATTACACAAAATATACTCAATTTGTTTACAATTGCTGAATGATCAATTTTATCAATGACCCGACAAAGATGTTGTTCACCTTATTCTTTGCTAATTGAATACAGATCTAGAAGGCAAGTAAGGTACCCCATACTTTCCCCATAATTTCTCTTCTTCATTTTTGAACGTCAACTTACGTTGATATAAGCACAGTGGGTGGATTTAATCCGTGAAGGTGCGATTATATCAATTTTAGAATCCTGAAGAATAATCTTGAATTTTTTTCGTCATTATTGAATTTCTGCACTGATATAAGAAATTGCATTTCAATTTAAGTTTTCATCGACTCATCAAAATTATCCCTTCACGAATTAAATTTTCCACAATTATATAACATGATGAATGAAGCTCTTGGAGAACTTTTCCTAAATCTACCACTCAATTCAGCCTTGTCGCATTGAATATTGATCTATCTCCTTGTTATAAGTATACCTATACAATGGAAGGATTTAATCCGTGCTCTTTCACCTTTCATGAGTTGTGGAAACTGTGCCATAATTCACAAATTATGAATTGTGATAGTTGACAAGTTTTTTAATTGAACTTTATTTGTGGGTGTTCTTAAATTGATGAAATAAAGAGGAAATGGATTAAATCCACCGACTGTGGATAACTTGAGAGAAAAAGAGAAAAAACTTACAATAAGTTTTGTATCGGATTCTGTGATAATACAAGAAATTAAATTACCATTCGGATGATTTAAGAGAACACCCAATCGTGGACAATCTAATTTTAATTCTAGATTTTGGAATATTTCTCCAAACGATCAGTCTTTCGAGCGATTGCTCGCTGCTTGCTTTTTTTCAACGATTTTGTTCTAATTATAATACTCTAAGCTGTTTGCTCCTTCAGGACAAAACCCCGTAGTCTGAAGAACGTTTATAAAACTGCATTATTTACAAAAAGTTTGTTATCAAACGATATAGAACGTGGTTTGAAATCGGAAGCTCAGGCTATTCTTCCAAGTATTTCATAATTTTGATGATTGAATACATTCACTTCTGATTTTCTATTCAGTAGAATCAGTACCTTTTTATTTATAATCTATAATTTGTTCATTTCACGTACACGAGGAGAAATTCTTAGTTGGTCTTTGAGATTTTAAAAGTGAAAGTCCGCTATGTACTCAGTCAAAAATGAGCCTCTGTCAATTCTTTAAGTGGAATTTTTACTCTTTCAAAATGAAAGTCTAAAGTTGAGGTTGAAAATTTTATTTTCATGAAAATGGAGCTTGAAAATATAGTAATCTTCAATAAAAATATGAGAATATTTCTAAAATTTGTAATAAAGATAAAACTGTTTACATTTTTGTTGAATTTTATTTAAAAAAGAATGAAAAATTACGCGCAAGAAAATGATAACATTTCGAAATTTGTTATCTTCAAGGAATAAAATTTCATTCGAAACAGATGAAAATACCACTTGAATTGGATAAAACTCATTTCTGAGACTTACTCTGAGAAAAATAATGACTAATACTAAAAAGCATATTCCAATAGGTGTTTCGGTTAATAATGTTGATTTTTTTGCAGAATTTGGGCGTTTATTTACGTAACAATATGAATTATCTTAATAATCAAAGTATTGGCCATCGTTTGCTATGACTTTCTCCCATCTTTCTGGCAAAGCATGGATTCCTTGCCAAAAGAATTGTTCATTTTTTGAGGCCAACCATTCATCGAGCCAAATTTTCACTTCTTCGTAAGAATGGAAATGTTGTTCTGAAAGTCCGTGCCGCATCGTTCGAAATAGGTGGTAGTCCGAAGGGGTCAAGTCCGGTGAATACGGCGGATGGGGTAGGACATCCCATCTAATGTTTTCCAAATAGTTTTTCACACTTTTCGCAACATGCGGCCGAGCATTATCATGTTGAAAAACGACTTTGTCGTGTCTTTGTGCGTATTCTAGTCGTTTTTCTTTCAAAGCTCTGTTCAATTTTATTAATTGCTGCCGGTACCAATCGCCAGTGATCGTTCCACCAGGTTGCAGCAGTTCGTAATACACAGCTTGCCTATTATCCCACCAAATACAAAGCAAAGCCTTCTTTCCATGTATATTGCGCACTGGTTGTGATATTGAAGGCTGGCCTGGGTCTACCCATGATTTTTGTCGCTTTGGGTTATCAAAGTAGATCCACTTTTCATCACCGGTGATGACTCGATGTAAAAAACCTTTTCTTTTCTGCCTGGCAAGCAGAATTTCACAAATGGTTTTTCGTCTTTCAATTGATATGGAACCCATTTCCCTACCTTCTGGATCTTCCCCAATGCATGTAGCCGTTCAGAAACGGTGGATTGGACAACATTTAATGCATTTGCCAATTACTTCAACGTTTGACTAGAGTCTTCAAGTCTTCATCCAATAAAGCTTGCTAATCTGCATCTTCAAACTTTTTTGGCTGACCTGGACGCTCCTTGTCTTTTACATCGAAGTCACCAGTTTTAAACCTTTGAAACCATCGTTCACAAGTTTTTTGGGTTATAACATGTTCACCATAAGCTTCAATCAACAATCGATAACTTTCATTAGCTGTTTTCTTCAAATGAAAGAAGGTTATAAAACTTCCCCGCAAGACAGCTCTTTCTGGTACGTAATTCGACATTCTCAAAGCTATAAAAACTATGATTTTTGCACACTGACAATTCAGGACAAATTGGCTTTTGGTGACTTTTTTCTAACCTTCAAAACGACATAGACGTCATTTGTTTGTACCAACAAACGTATCAGTAATATCGTCTCTTACCGAAATCGACATTATTAACCGAAACACCTATTATAATGTTTTGAAAAATACATGTTCTCGGTTATGAGTCCGTCCATAAATTACATAACGTCGTTTTTTCTGTTGTTCCTTGTCGTACCAACTTCAGAAATGATGAGTGAGTTAGAAAAGGAAACAGTAAATAGCGTTAGGTAATTCATGTCCCAAGAGAGATGTTCTTGAATCGGGAAAAAATATTGTTTTAATTTAAAAATCCCGTCTTTAGGTCCAGACACTCATTCAGATATATACACGTAGAGAATATTATATTTAAAATGACTATAAAAACATACCAACGAGGGACCAGACTAGCCACGTGAGACGAAATCGTACGATCTTGTTCTTAAAGTTTGAATCGTTTATAGAAACCAAATGCAAATTCAAACTCACAAAATCTGATAAATCGTTGGTGTTTAACTTCTCGAATTAACTCCTTGGAACTGGTAACATCGTTTGGAGGATATATTACAAGATTTAAAATCTTCAATAGCTGAGTATTTCGTTATTCGATTACTAATTCGTTTGAATAGACGATTCAAACTGCAGCAGCATCATCGATCATAGCATTAACGAACATAATAACGATATTTTATAGCTAATTTCCCAGTAATTTGTAACACAATATTTTCTCCGTGTAGATTGCATCAGCTAAATTTCACCTACTACAGTTGAAATTTTCAGCACTTGGTCGAATAGAACATACACGAAGAATATCCTACAATACTGAGTACTGTAGCCGACACGACTGGCTCGTGTTATGGAAAAAAATCATTTCAACATTCCTGGTTACTGTAGTAACACGAATCAGTCGTGTCCCCGCAGTAGAGAATAGTGTAAAAAGACGACTCTCTACTGCAGAAACACGACAGGTTCGTGTTATTACAGTGACCAGCATTGTTGAAATAATTTTTTTCCATAACACGAGTCAGTCGTGTCGGCTACAGTACTCAGTATTGTAGGATTTCCTCCGTGTATTATCTCATATTGGATGTTCGATCAAGACCAGATCCGGGAAGCCTTATTTTGAATCAGGCCGTAATATAGATTATAACGCACCGTTGCATTATACAGTCCGATGTAACTAACCATGGTAGGGCATGCCAAATTACAAAATTTTCACAATCAGATCTGGTGGGTCAACATGAGTTGTACCACCACATCAATGTCCGATTGGGCCCATATTGAACGTGAACCTGGCCGTGAAATTGTTCCGTTCGGGTAGCTCATCCATCATACACAGTAAAAAATTTTTCTTCACACTCAACGTGTGTTGATTCCAGAGTGACACTTATAAAGTGTTAATTTGAACTCGAATAACATTTTAATGTGTTGAAAATGAATCGATCGAACAGCATTTGATCAGTGTGTTAAATGAACACACAAAAGTGTTAAATATTCAACACTTGAATTTTGACACGTATTTCTTTTTTACACAATGACGGAATTTTTTTTTACTGTGTAAGACGATAAAATAAAGGTGATAAAATTTCCCCTTGAGAAGATTTCCTCGCGACGGTGATTTCTAGCTCACAGTCAAGAAGACTCGGATTTACGTAATAATTGTACACGGAGAGAAATGGATTATACAAATCGTATTATAGAAATGTGGATACTAACTGTTGATATCTGTATGCTTAGAGGTATTAACTATTTCTTTAGTCCTAAAATACAAGATTCTTACGGTCAAAATATGTTTATTATAAAAGTATTATACTTACCGTAGAAATCTGTATTTTAATCGTAAGAATCTCTGTTATTTACAGTAATGAAATGCAGATTAAAAAAATAGTATTATATTGACCAACAAAATATATAGTTATCATAAGAATCCATATTTTATCCATAAGAATCTCGGTTACTTGCAGTGATCAAATGGATATTTCATCAATAGTATCATAAGGACCAACAAAATATATAGTTACGATGAATAACCATCTTTCATCAATCATTATAATCTCCCTTTTCAACGAAAATCAAGTGCGAACCATAAGTTTCTTGAAATTTACATCGTTTGAAGATCTGATGTACTTCGAGTACAGCTACAATTCTTATGTACTCAAGCCAGCGTCGGTAGCTGAGCGGTCAAGGTGCCCGACTGTGACGTTATGAGCCCGAGTTAGTGCTTAATATAAAATATTCTTGTCTTTATAATATTTCTTATACCCCTTAGAATCCATTTCTCTCCGTGTGGGATCCATTCGCATCACGAATGTGTTGCTTCGAAGGAAGTGGTATCAAATACTCCTTTTATGTCCTCGAACATGCCCACAGCCAACTGTTGATAGTCCTGCGTCGTACTAACCCTATCGGTAAAACTAATGCAGCGTTGTTGTCTCCGTTGACCCTTCTATTTGGTAAGCATGCATGCTGTCTTGAATATAGGGGTTATCCATCTACTTATCACTCTTTCCAGTGTTCTAAGTAAGAACGAGATTAGACTAATAAGTCTGAATAACTTTATACTCGTGTACTTATTGTTAACTGCCTTGGGAATAGACTTCAGAGTCACAGAAGATGAATAATCTGAAAGCGTATACATTTTAGATATTCATCTTAGAGATTCCTTGCAAAATTGATCTGGAGATCAGAAAAATGAAGATATCACAAAAACTAGCCACTCTGGAACTTTTGGCAACTACATTATTCGCTAAGTAGACAAAAGACTCATCTCGATTTCATTACTCATGATCTCCTGTAGCGCTCTTAGCTCACAAATTACAGTGATTTGAAGGTGGAACATTCCGATGGGTTGCACTGAGAGTAAAAAAGCGTAAGAATTACAATCTTTCTTAAAATATTGAAGACATCGTGGATCATAGAGAATTACTATTTAAATGGTAATTTATTGAACTCATGTGGAGCGATTATCTTCCATGATCCGCGCCCAAGCAGCAACAGAAGTTCAAAGTATAGTATGTACGAAATAGAAACGTTCATAGAATATTCAAATAAGACTGTTTTACATATAATTGGATTATTTCAAATATTCGAAGAAGGTTCATAGTATCTTCTGTTTGGGCGATGTTTTCAATCTGTTAAGAAATATTGTAATTTTTATGTTTTCTTTTCTCTCAGTGTGGAATGGTGAAAATTTTCAATCGCTATAAATTGAAATTCAAACACGCTAAATGAGCTCATAAATAGTGGAATCGATGCACCTTTTTCCGATACAGCGAACAATGTGATTGTCAAAAGCTTCAGAGTGGCCGGAAATATCTTGAGATATTTGTATTTTTCGAAGAATTTGCAAAATAACTAAGCTCCAGATCAATTTCGCAAAGAATCTGTGATTTATATCACCCTGTATACAAAATCTCCATAAACCTGGAAATATTTATCCCTTGAGAATGTCAGATTTATGATCACAGTTTCAAGTGATTTACTCCCTAGCAGAACGTAGAAATTCTGTATTTTTTTTTGTATAAAATCTCTGTACATTTTCTATAAAATTGGATATAGTTAACTTCTGGTTTGCATCTTCCGTAAAAGAGTGACACCAAACCCGACTGTTTTTCAGACCTCGACGTTTAAGGGATTATATACAGTTGAAATTTTCAAAAAATTGATTTTTTTCAATTTCATTTTCGTAATGTACATACATTTATCCCAGGAAGGAAATGCCAATATTGACAACTGGCACATGCTTGGCAAAATACTGGGCTGCCAAGCATCGCGAACCAATATTGGTCCAATATACAACCGTTGTTCATTCTAGAAACCATACCGGGTTTCATAGGAAATGCCAATATGACAACTGGTGCAAGCTTGGCAAAATATTGGGCTGCCAAACATGGCGAACCAATATCAACCCAATATAAAACCATTTGTTATTTGATAACCCACACCATGTTTCATACACTGAGAAAAATGTGTTTCGTAGAACTAGCAATAAGAGCATTGCTGACATTTTATTGCCGAATATACAATAATTCTTGTTCTTATAGCAATATGTAGTTGTCTTATTAACAATAAAATTGTCAATTCAGCAATTTTATTGCTGGTTGATATGTGACAATTCAGCATTGTCATATGTCAACCTACAATAAAAATCGTAAAAATATGACCGTTAACATTGCTGAATTGACAATTCTATTGTTAACAAGACAACATGTATTGTTATAAGAACAAAAATTATTGTATTTCCAACCATAAAATGCCAACAATTCTGTGATTGCTAGTTCTACGAAACACATTTTTCTCAGTGTAAGGAATGCCTATACAACAAGTGGTTCAAGATTGGCGAAACATTAAGCTGCCAAGCATGGCGAACCAATATCGACCCAATATTAAACCATTTGTTATTTGAGAATCTATACCACGTTTCGTAGGGAATGTCATTGCAACAAGTGGTTGAAGCTTGGCAAAACATTAAACTGTCAAGCATGGTGAACCAATGATGGGCCAATGTACAACCAATGTTTATTTGAGAACCTATGCCACATCTCCATGTTTGTGATTTTTACAGAGTTGTACCGATATCCCTGCTAAAAATCTTATCGTTTTCTATGGGAAATTTTTAGCAGGGATGGCATGAAAAATGACGTCATTTTCTTCTCCAAGAAGTATGTTTGAAGAATCAGGTTGAAGCATGGCAAAAGTTAATATACACAACTTGGGCCAGGTCCGGTTTAATCGTGTGAGCCAAGCTCCAAAATACTCATAATACACACGGAGAAAAAATGGTTTGCTACTATAGCGCCTACAAAGAAATTTGTTGTCCTTGCAAAAATATTCACTACAGCAGCTAAGGCGTTAGTTCTATTAACAAATGTGTTTATGTCAGCAAAAAAATTCAGTTGTGTCAATCAGTTTTCTTGCTCTTACAGCTAATTTCTTTTGTAGGCGCTATAGTAACAGACCTGCTTGTTATGCCAGCAATACTTTTCTCTCCGTGCATACACGGAGAAAAAGGAATTCGCTGTGGCAGCGAAATCTACTTTTGCTGGGTTCCTTTTGCCAGAGCAGCAAATTTTTTGCTGTGACAGCAAACTATTTGCTGTTTCAGCAATCTTGTCAGCTGCGACAGCGAATTTTTAGCTGTGGCAGCAAAAAATGTTTGCTATCCCAGCAAAATTTGTTTGCTATTCTGTATATAATACTGAAAATTTGCTGGCGGAGCAAACATTTTTTGCTGCCACAGCTAAAAAAAAATTGCTGTCGTAGCTAACACGATTGCTGTTATAGCAAATTTTCAGCTAGGTCAGCAAAAAGTTTTGCTATTCTATATATAATACCTCGATTTGCTGCGTCAGTAAATTTTTTCTCTCCGTGTATATCATGAGACATTGAGCCATGCTTGGCATTGCATTCTGGCCCAATATTGAGTACCAAGCCTGGCACGAGGTTATCATCCCAACCTTTCACCAATCTTGGGCCATTTTTCCTCGTGGATTCTGGCCCAATATAAGTCATAATTGGGCCAAGATCTGGCCAAGCTTGGGCCATCTGTTAATTCCTACCTGGGAAGTACACACAGAGAAAAATTCAAGTCAATTCGGCGATTATTGTCCAAGTTACACGCATATTTGTACAATTTTTCTACTCCATATCAAGTGCTTTTGAAACATTGAATGCGTTTTTTTCCAAACTGTGTTTTCAAAGTCGATGACCAAGATTTCTCGAAAACAGCTGAACCGATCAGTCTCAAGTTCTAACACAAGCTTGTTGACTATATTTTTTAGTAATTAATCAAAGGTTATGCTCACCGATGAATATTTTTTTTTTTTTCATGAACAATTGAAGGCCAAAATTTTGGTGAAAAATCAATTAATTACTAAATTATACAGTACTTCAATAAAATCCGTTTGGTTTTTCCATTTTGAAAGATTCAGCCCTGAGATATCGTGATCACCGCAAAGCGCTTTTTTTTTTAGAGGAGCTCTTGGAGACAGGGCATATTATAAGAGTCAGTTCTTACCAAAAGGTTAGTTCTGAAATAGAACAATCAGTTCTAAAACGTAAAAACGGTTCGTTCCTCAAAAATGACCTAATTTTTAGTAAGATTCTTTCCTTTTTCTTTTTTTTCAATCGAGTATCCAATATTGCCCTTCCTGGTTAAACGAACCGATTGATTCTCGTCAAATATAATTGAATCTTGCACAATGTTCTGACCATATCCTATTCAATCATTTGCAATGAGATTCAATCAGGTTAGTGTATTTCAGGGTTGGAAAAAACCCGAGTTTTTTTTAAAAAGCCCGACCCACTCGGGTTTTTTCGGAATTTTGTGGGGTTTTTTGGGGTTTTTTTGGGTTATTCATAGTTTTCGAACATCTTCATCTTTTTCCTTATTATCTCTTATATTTTCAAGATGTTTACAGTCTTTTGAGCATTATATCTGTTTCATGAGTTGAAACATCATGGAAAAAGTATAGGATCAGTATGTTCAAACCAGTCATTACGTTGGAAGAAATTCGGGAATAAAAATTACTGGTTCTTATTCCCAAATAGGGAATAATATACTTGACAACAGGAGAAAAATTGTTGAGAAAGATCATTGATCTTCCATAATGTTATTTTAACTGCAAAAAATGTTCCCATCACCAGCGTCGCACATGATTTTTTGTGATCGAGAATCTTACTTCTTTCCCTGAAGCCAAATATCATTCTTGAAAATATTAAGGTTTTTACTATGTATCAACTTTATCAATTGAAAGGTTCTCTCCCAAATTTGCATCATAAGCAATCTATTCCAGACAGCACCAGATTTTCCGTTTACAACTCCAATTATGCGACTTACAATGAGTTTAATATGAATTCAAACTGAACTTTTCATGAAGAAGATAATATCCAGAAAGAACTCATATTGAGACTCCATGATAAATTCTTCGGGCATTCAGTGAGTGGTCATTTTGAATTCATTGAATTTATACTGAACTCATTGTTAGTCGCATAAAGGAGACTATTCAAAAGGTATTTGAGAAGTTTTCATGATTTGAAATTGATAATTTGTGTTAGCTGCGCTGTTTTGGATGAATTCGCACTAGTTTCGATTTTCAAACTTCTAAGTATGGGAATGTACTGCTTTTTTGCAACAATTTGTGTTTTCATGTCAAGTATATCCCTCATCTAATGAAAAAAACCAGTAATTTTTAGGAGCAACGATCGCGTTCAAGATCGAAGATGATAATTTATATCCTACTTCAATGTTTCGAGCAGAAGTTCAAAAATTATATGAAAACACTCCCAATAAATGGTGGAAACTGATGGGAGCTAGAACTAATACTACACATAAACTCCCGAACGGATTCTGTGAATTTTGCTACCAACTGTTGAGTATTCCACCGAGTTCAGCGGGACTAGAAAGAGTTTTTTCAACTTTCGGACACGTATGGTCCAATGTACGGAATAGATTAGGTGTAGAAAAAGCTACCAAATTAGTCCAATTGTATAGGTATCATCATACTCCTACTGATCAAAACGAATGGTCAGATAGACATATCAAGTATATAAGCATACTTTTTAAGATTATATATTCAATAAAAAAATTTAATGCTGCTCAGGGAATTTCATTTTCTTGTTCTTTAAGCCATCAATCAATAATTATTTTCAGTGGGTTTTTGACTGGCTCTTTTCGAGTGGGTTTTACTTGAAAAAACCCGGTGGGTAAAACCGGGTCGGGTTTTTTCGGACCAACCCTGGTGTATTTTTTCAATGTAGTTTTCATTGAACCTTGCACCATGTTCTGACTAAATTCCATTACATTTAATTTCGTCAGATTCTATGGATTTTTTTAACAAGGGCTGTTACAGAATGAGCCTTTCGCCTCATATCAAGGGGTATAGTGAGTTCAGAAGCGATATTAATTCTAAAAAAATAAAACTTCATGCCAAAAATAAAATTAAGGAAGTACTTGTCACACAAACGTTCTCCGTTTTTCTTAGAAATCGAGTTCCCAGCATTTCGGTTAGTTCTTAAATTTTCTTAGAATATGCCCTGCTTGGAGATCATCTATAACAGGTCTCAAAATGATTATTTTTACAAATAAAAAATGTTAGAATACAGTTAAAAGTTCTCTCAATATGTGTACAAATTTTTACATCAATCAGTTTCACTTTCTTTTAAGGAAAAATTCTTGAAAAAATTGCTTTTTTTGCGCCTCTTGACATATTCTGTATATAACCCCGTAAACTGAATTGTATGCCAAGTGATAATTAAAAAAAAAGAAAATCAAATACCATTTGGAGTCGCAGAAGGTTGAAGTGAAATGAAAGAAGAAATTTTGTACAGAATATATAATTATTATATGAAGGATGATTATCCATGTGTGTATGGACTAATGACCCAATGATGGACCAAGCCTGGTAGAAGACCTGCCGAGACTTGTCTTGAACAATTTACCAAACTTGGGAATGATAAGATCAGGACAAGCTTGGGCCAGTGGTTTTGCCAGGCCCGGTCCAATTCATTTACCAAGCATCAACCAATGCTTCTTTGATCGCAGATATGGATGAAAAAAGTGATTGATTCATATTTCAGTTCATGACTTTCTCCCTCAGAATACCGTACATGAATTATCTTAAAACGATAGAAAAAATGTGACAAGAGTGGGACAAGCTTGTATGATCATTGGAAAATTTGCGTTCTTTGATATTTCAATCAATTCTGATTCTATTGTTGAATTATGCTCAAACTAAACTATAGCGTAGAGGATTAATTATGGCAGGAAGATCGGGCAAAATTCAGTAAATATTTATAAACATTGTGCCACTCATGTGGGCAATATTGGCACAATTGTTCTCAACGAATGCTCGATTTTTACACTTGTGCCAAGCTTGTACCAAATATAGTGATCATTTCAAAAATATTAACAAATGTACCATGACTGACTATCCATTGGAAACAATATTGGGCCAATTGTTCTCCACGGAGATTTGTTTCTGACACATGTGCCAACCTTGGGACAAGCTTGGGTTTTGTTCAGTCTTGGCAATACCTGCATGAGTATATAAAAACGGATGAGAAACCCACTGATTTCAGAGTCACGCATTGAAGTTGAAGCTACCTTTATCAAAACTTTCAAGTATTTGAATTTATCATTTTTAACTTCTCGTTTTTTCAATAAAACTCATTAAATTCATTCAACCTATCAAAACAAAAATCATCCTGAAGAACTAAGACTATATTCGAAAAGAATGTAGACTTCAAGTCTGAAAAATTGTTCATAAAGATCATGGAAGGATCATGCAATTTCCGTATTCGCATGTTGATGTAACAAGAGCGGTACGGGAATTCAATTAATTTTCATTTCATCATATAATTCCATTGAAAATATCCGTACGGAACGCAAAATATTGCAATCTTAATATTTCTCATGTAATATTGATAAATACACACGCGTATATCAATACTACGAATACTCGTAAGTTTATACAAAGTATCAAAAGTCAACTTACGAGGACGTCGCGTCAAGGATTAAAGGGATCTAGTACATATTACTATTTCTCATATTTCTTCGAGAGGGGTTACATGTAACTTGATATGAGAGAAGAAGTATTAGAAAAAAGAAACACCTTATTTCAAACCAAAATCTCAAGATATCAAGTGACAATGCGCGAGGAAGGATAACGAACGTCGATAACTAATTTTCATTGTATTTTCAAAATTTATAAAACGAAGGGTGAGATTGTAAGAGTTTGATATTGATTTTCTCAAATTCTTCTCCAATGAAAATCTGTATTTAATACGAACAACCTTTTACAAAGCGTATCCTTGCCCGCACTTGACGATGTAAAATTGATACAAGCTCGTTGAATCGGCAATCTCCATAGATTCATATGCGAGATGAGTTTTTCTAACTCTTTGTGAGTTCAATATTATTGGCTGGAGAGATGGTTGGGTTACTGAGGGTGTTGCACGTATGATATCGACGTCTTTCATGGCGCCGGCGCTCGGGCAAACAGCAAAAAGGTAGCATACGTTTGGAAGTGCGAGCTAGAGAGAAAGAGGAATACACGGTGAGAGCATTTCGCGTAAAATCAAGAGGACAAGAGATAGAGAGAAAGAAAGGGGCGAGGAGGGTAAAAGCTCGGTATCCAGCATCGTTCGACGAGTAGAAGAGGAGCTTTTCAGTTCAGTGTGAGAGAATGGACCGGGACGTTGCGCGACGCCACGCGTCGTCGGCACGCTCCCTGCGCTCAAACGTTAAATAATTATGGATTAACAACAAAAGGGCGTTGAATGAAACATCATCGGTTCTAAGGACTATGTAACAACCTCTTCAAAACTATACAAAAATCCACACATAATCTTATCAAATCACAAAAGTCTTCCATCGATACTACACATTAATTAACGATACAAAATTCTATTCTTTGGCTGAAAATTTTCGTGTATTTATCGAGTGAAATCAAGTTTTTTCTACGAGAATGGTGGTGATGTGATTTTTCATTGTCCGTTTTTTATATATAATCATTGAAAAACTATGGGAAGAGAAAGTGAAGAGATTTGTACGACAACGAAAATGAGAGAACAAAATACAATGCAGAGAAATAAGAAGATCGATTCTAGAAGAATTTTCACGTGTCGCTCTGCGAGAGGGAGAAATAATATATGTGTACATAAAAATACAAGTTTTTATATAATAAAATCCATGTGTCTCCGATTCGTCGATGGGCTTCGTCGACAATGATGTGCCAAGACTTGAATAATAAGTCTTAATTATCACGTACCAAACTGAAGGATATAGCGTGCCTAATCCAAAGTCTTCCTTATCGTTAGTCTCATTAATTATTTTAATATAATAAAGTGAAGCTGATATAAATAAATATATAAATATATATATATATCAACAAAATCCTATATATATATATATATACACACACATATTATACTTGCTAGAATATTGAGAAGAAAATTATATACGCATATCGCACAACAAGACTCGAATTTGTACTATTGAAAAACATATGAATACAATTTTTTGAAAGATATATATATATGTATAGATATGCGAATCGACTAAAGAGGAAACAAGAGGAAATGTAGAGAAAACACAGAGAAAATACGGGGGAAGAAAAGCTGATAAGTTTTCACTGCTCCCGGACGATGATCTTTCCATCCGAAGAGTCATGAAAAGCGGGAAAACAATAGACTAAGGTAGCTGTATAATTGCAAGAGGAAGCCATTACTCCGCCAACCTTTTACAAGCTCACCTCTCTCGTTGAAATCGTACTATCGTCAACATCATTTCCCTCTTGATTTCATGTTACATCCGTGAAAGGTTTTATCCGAATTTCTCAAACGATTTGTAACATAATCGAATCAACGAATTTGTTTTTTTTTGTTTTTATTGGGAAAAACGTTAAAGACTAGACTATCTAGAAGAAAGATATATCATCGAGAATCGTCAAGATGTCCACGACGATTGGTCAAATCGGTCAAAAGCCAGCTCGTGGTAGAGGCCCGGCAGATGGTAGGGCATTTTTCGAAACCCTTTGGCGAGGAAATTTCTTTTTGGATCGTCAGAAGGTCTTCAAAAGATCTCGGAAACGCAAAATCCAACAACAGTTGGCTAATTGTAAAAAACGAGGACAAATCCAAGTACAAGAGCATTGCTGTTGCTGCCAACGTATACAATTGCATCTACTCGCCGGGCGGCGCAGTACCGTGCGCTCTGTTGTAAGGTGAATGCTTGTCAATTGATTTGATTTTTGTTTTTACTCGGTTTGAAAATCCAGCCAAATTCATAGTGTGTAGTCGAAAGTTTCGTTTCACAAATATTTCATCTATCGTTTCTGCGTAAGATGTAAGACTGAATTATAATTCAAAGTACAGTTGCATGTATCGTATTATAATTGGGAATTCAGATTTCATAGTTGAATCCACGATATCCACATATTTATCCTATGTATATTCGGCATTGATCGTTCCTTTTAGTTTAGATCATAGCATAGTCTTGGAAGCTACTTTACTCATCCTTTCAATACTAGATTTATTTATGTCCTGTGTGATTCATATAGTTGATTTATTTTCAAATGAATCAGGCAGATTTAAGGATTTTGAGAATCACATCGTATCCTTTTAAATTGCTCGAGTAATGTTTTGTAGGAAAAAAAATAATCAATGTATTCTCTTTGTGAGGAATTTAATAATTTTATTGACTGGCCGACTGTTATTTCCAAAAATAGAAAGGTTTTATTTGTTAAAATTTATATAGAATGTCTTGTGCAATATTATAAATTCATACAATATACAAATTAAACCATGAATGCTTGGAATAAATGATTGAATTAAGGAATTTTGTTATTATGTGTAAATCAGATTATCCAATTCAATACGATGGTGTGTAATGCTAATGTTATCAACTGGAAAAAAAATATTTTCAAAGCTTTTGGATAATTTCATACTGGTTATTACCGAGAAAACGAATCCTTTTATTTTGTAATAAACAATGTGGAACGTTTGGTTAGGAAAATAACGTTATAGTTGCAATAGAAAGAAGCATAGTGTAGAAGTTATATCATTAGTTGGTAAAATTCCTGTAGGAATTGGTCTAATGTATCATCAATTCACCTTGAATCTATTTTATTTGGAACAAAAAATCATAGTAGACTGAGTGAAGAGGTTTTTTGTGACAAAGATTTGTTAATAGTTGACAAACCTCATTTGATTGAAATAAATTTGGAATACTTTTTTCTCGGTGTACCATCTATAATATTTGATTAATTAACGAATAAATTAGACTTCATACAAAATTATGACAAGTAAGACATATTTGTACAGAAATATAATTCAAAAATTGATATAATATCGTCTTTCCTGTACACGGAGAAAAAAATATACTGCTTTTTCCTATTTTGCTTGATCAATCAGAAACAGGATGGTTTTTGAAATGGATTTTTACATGCGAATACGAGAAATTACGAACTAATAACTGAATTTTATTATACGCTTTATAAAATTTAACGTTCAGCGTTTAAAATTTCAATCCTACCTACTATTTTTTTCTACAATGCTCGTAATCTTAAAAAAAAAAAACAAAATGTAAATTGAAGAATAATTATCCATCACCATTCCTTCATTTGGAATTTCAAAATCATACGTACTTTGAATAGTTGATTTGAATGACTCGCTGTGTTGATATTCGATAGCATTTCATGTATATGAAAATACGTAGCCATCCATCCCTAAGTATCAGGTGTTTTACAACGGATATCCGATACTTCGAGGGTGTATTTTTAGACGGCGAACAAAGATTCCTAGGCCTAATTTTTAATTTTTCTGGAATTATTGATTCCTATTTACGAATATCAAACCTTTTGATACAGAATAAAATTAAAATGTATAATATAGAACTACCCTTAGAGTCTGTACGAAACATGAATGAAAGCAATGAGATGAAAAATTAAATCGATTATCAAATCACATTCTAAAACCCATTAAGGATAATATGGTTACCACCTTTTCAGAATCTCATGACATGGCACTTAGAAAAGGTCGAGTGTCAATTACATGACTTGCGTCATAATTCGAGGCGATTATTGTGATTTCTTATAAATAGTAAGAATTTGAAGTTCATGCGTGAAACGGAATAATTGCGAAATAAGGTAACTGTTCAAAAGATCAGTTTATCATTCGAAGTACACGGAGAAAAATGCGGCTCGAAAGGATAGTAATCTTTAATAGAAAATTGGAGAATTTTTCTTAAGTTCGTAATAAACATAAAACGGTTCAGATTTCTCTTGAATATTGCTCGAAAAACAATGACAAATTATCGATACTTGACAAATCATAAAAACAAATATGAAGTTTCCAAAAGTCGCGCATGAAATTTTACAAAGTAGATAACAAAATTTTGGAATCTTATTTTCAAATTACAGAATTTTGTTATTCATTTTGTAAAATTTCATGCGCGACTTTTGGAAACTTCATATTTGTTTTTATGATTTGTCAAGTATTGATAATTTTTCATTGTTTTTCGAGCAATATTCAAGAGAAATCTGAACCGTTTTATGTTTATTACGAACTTAAGAAAAATTCTTAGATTTTAAGGAATATTCTCCAATTTTCTATTAAAGATTACTATCCTTTCGAGCTGAATTTTTCTTCGTGTATTTAATCCCCGGAATATGTGAAAACCTTGGATTTCTCAGGGAATTTTACTCGTGTATGAATTTAATTCTTGGATCATGTTGATGACGTTTGAATCGTTTATTGAAACGAATTGGTGATTGAATAACTGCGAAATACTGGGCTGTTAAAGACCCGAAGCCTTGCGGTACATGTGTTGAACCATTAGTTTCAGTTCCCAGGAGTTCATTCGAGAGAATCCACACCGATGATTATTCAAATTTTGCGAGTTCGAATTTTCGTTTACGATTAAAACTTCAAAACCATTCTTGGTTCAAGAAAATTTCTCTTGGGCCTACAACATATCAACTGTTAATCAAGAATACATTTTCTTGGTATTAGTAATTATTACTCTCAGTTGAACTATTTCCATTTGTAACACGCATTCCTACTAAAAGAAAGTGGGTAGATTTGGTTCTTCGTAACTTTTCATAAGTTATTCCGGATATGTAAAATTTTCTTAGATTTCCTTGACTTATCGATCTACTTGTTCACTAAACTCTTCCGTGTGTTCTCTCAGGGCATGAACATACTCAATGATACTTGGAGGGGTTTTAAAAATGTTTCAAAAGTATTTAACCAATTGTTCTTCAATAAAGAAGTTACCGACACCAGGGAATTTCAAGTTTTCTTGCATGATAAATCTGATAGAAATCTATTTGGGCGTTAAACTTTCCATTCATGCACTAGGTGGGTGCACTCATACAATTTAAATGCAATTCGAAGACACATTTTTCAACCTGTTTGCTTCTAGTGCTCAAGCATTCAGTTGGTATATCTAGATTTTTCATGCTTCATCCTATTACATAATTGTTTAGATAGATTGTACTACCAGATGGATAATAAAGAACTTATTAGTTCAGTTTGTTATTCGAAAGTCATTCACGAGAATTGATTAAAAAACAACGTACTTGTCTCTTCTCTGTATAAACGTGAAGTTTTGTTTTCAGTGAAAAAGCAATTCGAATAACAACATACCAGTTGATTGGATCATGTGTGGACTGTGTGGGTACATACTAAAAAATTTGTACTAAAAAACTAGCTAGAAACTAACTAACCGTGCATTAAAAAAAAGCAACGTAGTCATAGCTACTATCTTTTCATGGTCAAGGACTAATGGTTGTAGTGACCTGAAATCTGGTTATAATAACCAGGAAAACAAGATGGAATCACGTGAATTTCATTGTGGCAACTAAATGGAATGGTTAAACAGGGTTCCCACACGTCCTAGAAAACCTGGAAGACCTGGAATTCCAGAAAATTCTTTCCAATACTGGAAAACACCTTGAATTCCGCAATTTTGCTGATTTGTCTTGTGTTCAAAATTCCATAATATTTTTGATTTTCAGGTAGTTGCTCAGCAGAATCCATAATTGAATTTGAGAAATTATTGCCAAGCAGAAAAACAAAATCGAAGGAATTTTATAATCTTCTTCGTTGGGGTTTATATTCTTATTTATGACAGAAAAACAAACCAACTCGAAATATAAACAAATAACTCCAGCACATCCAAACAAAACAGGGTTGAAACCATTTTAGCCACCCCTGGTTTTTATTGTGGTTTTAACCAATTTTTGCCGGCCTAGATTTTTTTCTAAAGTTTTGGTCAAAATTGGTCAAAAATTGGTTTTCCGTTAGATGTTTATTGTATATGTGGTAAAAAATTTCAGAAATCCATCGATTTGTTTCATTATCGGGTAAGTCTAATAGGGACTGTCTACATGCAACTATTTGTATCCTTTTCGTTCAATATTCAATTTTATGCAAGACAAGGACACAGATGGTTGCGTATAGAGAGTTCCTATTGGACAGATATCCCTGATTAAAGTCTCATAGCAATTCATAAGAAGATATTAATGTTTCTGAAATTGGAATCGTTTATTGAAACGAATCATTGATCAAATAAGGGAATACTCAGCTATTAAACACCCGAAATCTCGCAGTACGTTTTCCAAACAATGTTTCTATCCCGTGTGGAAATATTTCGCTGAAAAATGTCTGCAAAACTATGAAAAATCTCTGGAAAAAAATGAAAAAACTCTGAGAAACTCTGAAATTTTGATGAGAAATCTAATATTTTTGAGACATTCTTTACAGACTTTTTTCAGACTTTTTTCAGAGTTTCTCAGAGTTTTTTCATTTTTTTCCAGAGATTTTTCATAGTTTTGCAGACATTTTTCAGCGAAATATTTCCACACGGGTATTCCCAAGGGAATTTTTCGAAAAACTAAATGACGGTAGCTAAATTCATTAGATTTTGTGAGATAGAATTTTTGGTTTTATTTCTGTAAACGATTCATACTTCAACCATACAAATATTCTTACTATGAAACATTATGAATACATTGTTGCCAAATCCATAATGCTCCGTAATGTTCCATGCAGCGTGTTATGTAATTTTCTTATGAATTGTTATGCGATTTTAACCATCTGGGTAATCTGTAATCCTAGTTCATACACAATATGAATGAAATGAATGATTAACAGAAAAAGTCTGAACATTTGACCGATTTTGACCATTTTAACCAATTCTATCCACTGGTCTGGATAATATCTGAAAAAAGTCGGCTTTTTTCAACCCTGAAACGGAATTTTTCATGGTTTTTTTCTGAAAAAATTTTTATCCTCAATCCGCATTTGACTCATGATGGCGTATTTTGTTTCTCATGAGATTTGAATAATTTTCACCGTGGAGGTCCTTTTATATTTGTCATCATGAGACTATCATACGTTTTTGTTTATAGAAATTTACTGCTCTATCAATGAACAAGCACGAGTAATTATTGTAAAGATCAAATATATGAAGAGTTGCGATGGTTAAGTTTTTCAAAATTTTATAAGAAACAAAATAAGCCATTATAGATAAAAATTGGATTGAAAATAAAGTTTTTCTAAAAAATAAATCATGAAAACCATAATTTTGTTTGGATGTGCTGAAGTTATTTATTTATACTTTACTTTAGTTACTTTGATTTTCTGTCATAAACACGGAAAAAAGAAAACAGCAATGGTTACTGTGAATCGCAGTAATTCACTGAAAAAGAATGAAAAATCCAATTCACGCCGTTCATTACTGCGTCTCCCAGTAACCGTTAATGTCCGAGCAGCATTGACGAATTTCACTGCAGTACAGATCACTGTGATCGCGCTAACCTCTATCATCCAAGCGTGTTTTCATTTGTTTTTCAACTGATTGCTGTTATGGACAGTAACCAGTGCTGTTTTCTTTCTTCCGTGACCCCAACGATTATGATGATCAAATTCCTTCGACTTTGGCCCTCTACTTGAAAATAATTGTTCAAATTTGGTTCTGAATTCCTCTGGTACACTACCTCAAAAGAAGTCCATGCCTCAATAAAATTGATATGACAGATAACAAAGAGTTCTCAAAGAGCTTTTCATTAACGCATTGTATTCATCATGAGCTCTTTTAAAACTCCTGTATTTGGGATATATTGAACTCTGAAATTTGTATTGAATTAAATTATTGAGTGTACAATCAGAGATTTGATGTATTCTCGATTCTTATATTTGTTCCAGATGGTCCACTCTAAATGTTTGTTCAAATCAATTCAACAAATCGTTCAATACACTCACTATCCAGATATCGTACAGCTTTGTGAGGACAAACCTTCGTGATTTCAATGAATATTGATTCATTACGAACACTCAGTAAACTCAGTATTATATATTCAGAAGTGCTTACAGGAATACAATCACGCATACAGAAAGTATACAGCACTGATCTCACTGAATAAGAAATGAACCAAAATCACTGAAGATTAGAAGACCATATCCGCAATTTGCATTTGGAGTTGGGGTATTCATTCATATCATCGGTTGTTAATGTGTTTAATGTGAAATATCATAAGTTTCATGAGTTACTTGTCGGTTTTGAAAATTTTCCAAATGTCCTGGAATTTTCCTGGAAAAAAATTGTGATAAGTCTGTGGGAACCCTGGACAAGCCAAAAATAACTACATCGCCGGTTATGCGAACTAAATTTTTCTCTGAACGAGGAAGCAACATTTCCAAACATAAAATTTACGAGGGAACTAATTAGGAATTTTGTATATGGAGAAAATATTTCATTAAATATTAGAGTGTACCACAGTGTACGATTCTATGCAATCACACAGTAATTTTTCTCGAAAGAATTGATATGGCGCCCTGATCCGGTGGTATACTGTAATGTTTAAGGGGGTGCAAAATCTGATCAATTTTTCCACTAGAAAACTCCTAGATCGTTTCAGCCGTTATTCGTCAATAATATTCAATTAATTACATCAAACTCTGGATCGAAAGATTCATAATTAATCAAACAATCCGGGTCTGGTCTGTTTGTTGTTCAACCAAATCATTATAATTAATTACAACGAAAATTCGTTATCAGCCAATTAAAAACCTCCATTCAGTTTTTTTGTACAATATAACAAATCTAACCCGTGTACAATTATTTTAAGACCGGAGCCGTCTTTTCTGATTTATCCTGAATTTTTTTATCTGAAGATGATTGTAATTTAATGAATAATAATGCTGTAAAACGGTTGAAACGATCTAGTAGTTTTCTGGGGAAAAAATCGACCAGGAGACACTCTTAATAAAGAAATTGCCTCCAAGTAGATTTTTCCAAATGAATTTTCATAAATGGTGATTATCTTAGATACAGTACAAGATCGAATTTAACACAGAAAGACTGAGTATTTAGCGAAATTACTGTTAGTTCCGGGAACAAAAGTATTGTTGAAAAATATTCGTAGTTTACTAAAAAAAATTCGTAGCAAAAATACTACAAGTTGATAGTCATATATTATTATCTATCACAGGGAAACTATCAATTTACGGTAAACCCCTTGCGGATATTCTTTAGCGATGCTCTTCTTTTCCTGAATTGATTGGAATTTTTCTGAACATTAATAGGTAATCTTGGTACTTCAATGAGGAAGGATCGTAATTTCTAACAATTTATCTTTAAAGTTGGAGCGAAAATAGACTCAGTATGATATTATATAAAATTTATGTCAAGTTTCAATCGATGTTTTATATAAATGTATAGAAACTTGATATAAATGAGAGAATTCCAAGTTTTTCTCTATAATAATTCGTTGTGTTTCTTTCTTCTCGCGAAAGTGAATCTGTATGAAAGGTCATGATCTTGATAACGGTTTAGTATTGATTCAAAAAGGGATTGTGGCTTTTAACAAAAACAAATATTGATTCAACGATAAGCCAGATATAATCAGTGGTGCAAAACCTCCCGAATTATCAGGAGATTTTTTTGATTTCCGTCCCTGTTTCCCGAAATACCGATTTTCGGCTGAACTTGAACAAAATCTACCGTTCTTTCGGCTCGTTCGCAAATTACTAGTGTTGCCGCGATATTATCGTCGATAATTGAGGAATAATCGATTATCTCAATTCTTACACGTTCTTACATGGAATATATAATCCACGAATCTTCGATTGAGCTCATGATGAAACGGAATAATGAATGATCCCAGACTTGGACACAAAATAAACCAAGATATGCTTCCATTTATCGTTACGATATATTGATAATTATCGTTACGATAGTGTAAGAATATTTTGATTTATTTTGTTTAAGAGACCAAGATGATCCATTATCCCGTTTCATTTCGTGCACAGTCGAAGATCTACGCGTTAAAAGTTCCATGAAAACCTGTCAGAATTAAGATAATCGATTATTTCTGAATTTCAACGATAATATCGCGGCAACACTACAAATTACTCGTTCTTCGCCGCAGTCTATGCTTACTCTTTAAGGGAATTCATTACTCCCTGCCAAAGTTACTAGATTCCAAATTTCTCCCCCCAGTTTTCTCGGGAACAAACACATAAAATGAAAAATAATGAGTAGCTGCTTTTTTTTCAATAGTCTAAGAAGATGCACCTGCTCATTAAAATTGATTCTATTCATTGATCGCCTTAAGGCGATTCACCACAAGCCAAGTTACTAGATCTCTCCCCCCAGTTTTCTCAGTGATCAATGAATAGAATCAATTTTAATGAGCAGGTGCATCTTCTTAGGCTATTGAAAAAAATGCAGCTACTCATTATTTTTCATTTTATGTGCTTGTTTCCGAGAAAACTGGGGGAGAAATTTGGAATCTAGTAACTTTTGCAGGGAGTAATGGATCCACTCAATAGATTTCTCCGAGTTCTTTGTCCTTTCGAACAATTTCTATTTGGAGCATCAAATGCCAAGTGGGCCGAGAGTCCTCAGATTTACAAAAGTGCGAGCGTCCCTAAATTTGAACAGTGCACGGACACATCAATTGAGTTGCCACAGCAAAGTGGCTAGCGCTACCACGGACAGCCATTAATATAGCTCCTGCAGCAAAAAAATTTGCCTTAGCTGCTAATTTATTTACTGTAACAGCTAAAATTTAGCGGCATGAGCTAATTCAATGGTTGTACGTGGCAGTGCCAACCACTTTGCTGCTACAGCCAAAGTATTTTTTCCGTATGCGAGCAGAGCGAGCGTCATTTGAGGCAATGAATTATTGCGAACGAAGCGAACGGAGAGAGAACAATTCTGATTGCAGTAAGGGTCACCCGAGTCGAAAAATTGTAATACTTTTTTTAGAGCCTGATTAACTCCGTAATACGCAACGATCCAGAGTTTAATCAGGTCGAATGAGAAGTTTGAAAACAAGATCAGGTTGAGAACATGGTGAGATCAGGTTTAAAAATGAAATCAAACCTGATTCACTCCGTAATACGCCACGAATCAGAGCTAAATCAGAGCTAAATTCACTTTTTGACTCGGGCAATCTTCAGACCAGTGTTCCGAAACCTTGTGATTGATATTGCAAAAACATTGCAGAGATTACATGGAAAGACACTACCCTGGTAGAAATTTTCGCTAGTGAATAATAAGACGCTTACGAGTTTATCTCTTCTACTCATGAGGCACTAGTGAGGAAAACTCACAAAGCACTCACTAGAATGTAACACTCCATCATTATCTAACGAGGAACTTATTAGAAACTAACGTTGCACTTGTGAGGATAATTAGGGTAAAAATGAAAACTTATTATTGAATTTATAATTGATTCAGATATGTTCTTAGTTTGAACAAATTTGCTCCACCTCAGAGAATTTTTTCATTTGAAAATTTTGTTTTCTGGTAGTAATGTTGTTTTCTTGCATCAAAAGAACACTGTCCGAAGAGAATTCTACACCCGGAGAAATGGTTTACTTGAATATGAATCTATTAGAGATTTAATTGTATCCAATAAAATTTTATTTGAAATGAATAAAAATTTATTCGTATGAAATAAATTGTTTATTTGATTCAACTAAAACTCTAGTAGGTTCATATATAAATAGACATTGTAGTTGAGTCAAATAAATTTTAGTTGATTCAAACAAATTTTCGTTGAATCAAATAAATCCAGGTATACCATTTTTCTGGGTGTATTTCCAGAATAAAGAGACATTTTTTCAATTTGATCAATTATTTTTTTTAGTGTACATGCATGAAACATTTTTTTACCAGTTATCCAGAAAAATTGATTAATCCAAATATGAATCTAATAAATATTTGGCAAATTTAATGAATCATATTGATCTAATAAATAAAACTGCTTATTAATGATTTTAGTTAATAATGTATAAATCTAATCCCAGTAATGTTTGGATTAACCTTGCAAGAAATTCACAAGTTTTATCCAAACATCACTAGTGAGATAAGATTTACAAGTGATTAATTAGTCGCTCACTAGTTTTATTTCAATAAGTTTTTCCTTGCGAATAACTCATGAGTCATGATATTTCTACTAGAGTAGATTTATCAGTACTGAGAAGAAAGTTGTCAATTTAGGGGTGAAAGAAAATAGAAATAGCACGATAGAAATGGTTGAATTTCATTCCACTCGGTAACGTCTCAATGCTTCGACTCGACAATATCCCGAAAGTTCAATGTTTGGAAAACTTCTCATAGATTCGTCTTCAGAATGTATGACACATTATTAATAAAATAACTCAATCAAATGTTTTTGGAATATTGAACAGTCGAAACAATTTGGCTGTTCCCAAACCATTATAAAAATTTGACATATTGGGACTCCCTTTTTTTCTCGGAAATCGTGCTACCGATTTTTCAGTCGACTCCCCGACTTTTCGATACCATATTCCCCGATTTGATTCCCGTGGTTTTTGCATCAGTGGATATAATAAAGAAAATGCTATGCGGAGAGAAAAATTGTACAAATTCATTGCGCAGGGGGACAGAGGAACGCTTTCGGGGCTTTAAATGGAAAATTCCACAGTGATTCATGTAATATTGAAGGGTCGACGGTCTAAACCTGTTAACTGACATTTCAGAAATTTTACACGGCGAAGAAAAGTTGATCCAGATCTTTCAATTTTCATTCAAATGATCTGAAATTTGGAAGTATCATTCACCCTTGTAACCCGAAGAAAAAACTTTTCATAGACTAGGAAAATATCAAAAATTAAAGAAATGCCAACGTTTTTTCTCCGCCGTGTAAAATTTCTGAAATGTCAGTTAACAGATTTAGACCGTCGACCCTTCTATTGTTCTTCAAATAATAGAAGTACTAAATTTACATTTGGGAACTGCAATTTTTCTCACTCATTCTACTTTTTGTGTAATATACGCTTTCATCAAGACAATCAACTTGCAAAATTCACAATTGAAAACCTCAAAACGCATCGTTGTTTTCCTATGTAGAGAAATTCACAATTTTCTTCTTTCCGTGTGATTATTCTCTTATAATAACCAGTTAGGATCTGTTTTTCAATTTCTCTTCAAATACTTTTCCTGGAGAAACTCGAAATTGAAATGCGTAACTGAAAACTTGTCCTTCAAAATATTTTCAGATCAGATTAAGCTGAAACTATGTGACGGTTTTTGTAAATTTGTATCCAACTCATTTCGAATGTTTTCTCAATCAAGAACCGATTGAGTGGCTTTTGCTTCACCGGTTCAGCTATGTTACTTAGTACTCGTTGGAACAATTTTATCAAAAGTTACATCAATTCCCTGCTAGTTTTAGCTCCATTCGAGTTATTTAATTGTTTCCCACATGCTGGATCGCGATGTAATGATTCAAAAGATGTTTGGAAATAAAAAGACTGATATTCCAACATAAGTTTTCCATTTAGCAAAAAACTTGATGATTTTTTATAATGCAAAAATGAATGCACAGTCTGAATTATGAGAAAAACAAACAACTTTCAGTATATTCTAACTTTCAATATTCAACGACAGTCGCAAATTTGATTCAATGATTCGAGTAACGAATGGAGGATGTTACAAGAGAGTCGGGTCATGTTTCTCCCTATTCCGGATTACAGGATAGTTTCGAAGAATCGGATTACCCCAACCGCAAATAGCTCGCACGTGTCTCACAATTGATACCTGATACACCTGATTTCAAAACCAATGTACTTCGAAGGATTTTTACGAAAATTGTATGTTTTGTATATCTCTCGTATATTCCGTCCATTATTATTATTATTATTAAATCAAGTTGGAAATTATATGGTTTTTTATCATCAGGTGAATTTTCTAGATAATTCACTTTGGCGGTAGACATCCGCACAACTTAAAGAACTCTGCAAGATTTCTGACTATTTCATATGAATGAAACAACTTCAGTATGCCATGTTTTTTATATAGATCCTTTTTGGATGAAATATCAAAAACATGTCATGAATGAACATGGCTTTGAGCGATATCAATCTCAATAATAGGTTGCGTGGGCGGGAATTAGAGAACAATCTACTACCAAACGAGGGTTATTTTTTGTTTTTATCACAAGTTCTGCTCGGAATATCAAGAATATTCATTTTTCAAGAAGTATTTAGAGGCTGTATCTCAAATTCCTCCCTTTTTTTTAGATTTTTGAAAATATATAAAGGGGGAGAGAATATTATTATTGTTTGATTTTGTGAGCTTGAAAATGAAAATATCAGTGATTAAACTTTTGAAGGGAACAATGTTTGTTGAATTTTGAAGAAACGTGAACGAATTTTCAAACTTTCTTTTACACGATAAGAATAAAGTTGTTTCTAAATGTGTCGTTCACTTCACTTCATCTAACGTCAACGTATTTATAACAAGTCGAAGAAGGGATACCATAAAAGAATTTTATCGATCATATAAGTAGCTTTCATTATAACACGTTTTCATATAACCATTTTTATATTGGCTTCATAGTTCAAGTGTTAATTCAATTTGAGAATTTATTCCAAGTTTTTAGTTGAATTTGTTTCTGTTTTGACTCGGTGTATCAAAATAATAGCGCTTTTTTTTCACATTCTTCCGCTGTTGCAGCCAGCATTTGTCGTTTGTGAACATTTAAAGAAAGATTATTTTTCGATCCTGTAAATCAATTGACTATAACAACTAAGAAATTGAGTTTCCTTCTATTTAAAATTGAAATTTTTTTATAACTGTTTAATTTGGAAATCTTGTTCTTTCTAGAACTTCAGAGCTCTTGATTTGTATAACTATTTCAATTAGGTAGAATTTGTTTTGATAAAAACGTCTCAGTGAATGAAGAAACCTCTCATGTGCTACCTAGTATTCTTCTAAATACAGTCATACTGCTTTTGTCGTGACTATACTCGAGGGAGTGGTTTTTGAAGATAATACTGTTAAGCATGAAATAATACTGTCTTTCTTGTCACATGAATTTCACGTGTCGTGAAATTTACATTGTAAGAAAGAAATTTATATTTTGAAAAAAAAAAGAAACATGAAGCGCGAGGTCATTGAAATATATGAAGTCATTTAATCACTGGAAGTCGATTCAATAGTAATTCACTGCAGTAGAAGTTTATCTCCTGATACAATTTTAACAAATTATGATATATATATGTATATTCAATTGTTTTTATACTCATTTGGCAAAAGTGTTCACTTTTAATATATATAGTGTTGGCAAGAGATGCCAGAAAAAAAGAACAGCTGGATTGTATTGATCGACGCCCTCCACCAGCTTTAGTGTACCTACAAGGGTGGCTTTCTTTCTCTAAATCCCCCTACCTCTTTCTCACTTCCTATTTCTTACTTTCTCCAATTCATATATAAATAGATATTTAAAAAGAAAAGAGCAATAATACATGTCCGAATAAATACAACAATTATAATATTTGTACATGAAACTTCTATAGCTTTGGTATTTTTACCCCAATATCAACTCGAAATTAGTACATGTATGTATTACAAGTTTGGAGATATATGTAACATGTCTCTTTACTCTTCCAACGTAAGTGCGCTTTCAGTCGTGGTTGGGTGCTCTTACTACATGTATGAACTATTCATTATTCGTGGGGGCTCGTAAGAGGGGTTGGTCGACGGCCTGATTTTCGATCCCTGTATGATCTTTAGTGGTGTTATGTCATAGTTTGATATCACTTTGCAGTATCTGTTCTCTTACCAATGATATTTTTCGAACAGATTCTTCGAGGATCGTGTAATAAATAACAATGGATAAAGAATAAATAATTCCAATTGAATTTATTTGAATTGAAAATTCAAAATGACTGTTAAAATTTCTACACGGTACGTGTTTTTTTGTGAGTGAGATGGCGTGGGTGTTCATCGTCCTTGATATTAAATTCTCCGTTTGGATGATTATTGTTGTTGTTGTTGTGAACAATTATACGATAGAATTGAATTTGATTTTTTATACGACGTTTTATCGTGATGTTACAGTGTGAGAGATACGCATCAGATCGCGGAAGCGCAGCACGAGAAAAATGCCAAGTTACGAGAAGCATTCGGCATATCCGAGTTCTTCGTCGAAGGCAGTAGTTTAGATCCGGAAAGACACGCTCGAGAGGCCGAGGCTAGAGCCGCTGCGAATAAAGTTTACGAGTTGGTACGAACGCCTAGTCCAGCACCGGACACGACTTCCACTAATCCGGTACCGGAAAAGAAGAACAAACGCAAAAGATCCGCCAGCAGTAGCAAGAAGAAGAAGAGTAAAAAACACAAGAAGGACAGGTATGATAAACCTAACGCTCGGCAGGTCGATAGAGATTGAACTCGTTTCATTAATACAGCAAAAAATCCATCTCTTTTGACAAATTTATGAAATTGATTATTTCTCTCATATTTTCTAACTTTTCTAAATCTTTATAATATGGTATCTCAGAGCTGTTTATTTAACGAGTTTAAGTCTCTTAGACTGAGACATCCATCCTTTGATTTTTTCCCCAAAAATCGTAGTAGTGTGTGTCCTTCTTATCGATAAACCAGCCACCCGCTGTCCACTAATCGTTCCTTCGATCTTAAAATCATTTCATACGATACCCGCGTTCCTTTTCGACCTTCTGTGTTGGTTTTTCTTTTCTCATGAAAGCATTTCTTTTTGTGTTGAATAATTCTTGATTCATAACTCGCCTTATTATATCATATCCCGTACACCTTTCTCTGTTTCAAACAGAACCGAGGAGGACTGAGTGCCTACCTACGGTAGGCTCAGTAGGTAAGTTTGGTCGCGTCTTTCGCGTTTGATTTGTTTTTTTTTTTTTTTCTTTTTTTGTTCCTCCAAAAAATTCACTTCTCGCGTATTTGATTTGTCTACGTTGAAAGAGTGGTACAAGAAAAAATAAACGAATTAATAGAATCAGTCGAGGCGAACTCTCATTTGCGTATAGGAATTATTTAATGCATTTTTTACTTTCAAGTAAACGTTTGCTGGTTTTTTTGTTTTTTGGTTTAAAGAATAAGAAAAAGAAGAATAATTTTTCAGTGGAAATTCAATGGAATGAGTAAAACATGATATGTAAGATAAACGTAAGCAAACTTTTACTCCAAGTGTAAGCGCTCTGTTTTTATTTTTAGCCTAGATGGTACTAAATTTTTTAATCGCGTAAACCATGCATTTCTTATCTTTGTTGTTGTTTACCGATAAAGCTTGTTGTTAATGTCATCTCTCTATTTTTTTCTGACAAGTCCGTCCCTATCGATGGTTATCAAGGTAATGCTAATCCCATATTAATATCAATAATCCTCATATATATATATAATATATATATATATGCATATATTTTCATGTATATACATATATCTTTTTCGTAATATTTTGTCTTTTATCATTTTCGTTTCTGTACGATATTTTTGTTCTCATTTGAAAGATATGGTTTTGCTTTGTTGTTGTTGTTGTCGTCCTGTAAACCACAATTCGTCGTTCTCGTTTTTCTCCTTCCTCGAATGGTGGTCGGATGAGAAGCGTGTAAAAACCAAATCTTTCGAAAATAATGACAATTTTGTAGTCGATTTGTTAGTTATATATATATATATATATAACTCCAATATTGCGATCTTTACTTGTGCGTTTAATTGTTGTACCGTTTCTTTGACTATGTTTTATTCTTGTTTGATTTTTTGTTATTCTTTCTTTGTGCGATTGCAGTGATAGGCAAATGATGAGTTGATTCTTTCATTTTTCCTTTCAGTTCTTCATTTCGATCATTGATACATTGTATTCTCACAATACGATTCTTTTTTCCATCGAAGAATTTGCTTTTACTCAGATTTGTTATGTATAGGCCATAATTTGGCGTTCAGTATTTCATTCCAATGATGGAATGTATTTTGTTTTTTTTGTTTTGGTGGATAAAGTTCAATTTGAAGAACGTTGATTGCAAAGTGATATCCAGGGTGGGAAGGATAATATCGTTATAGAGGGTGGAAGCTTATATTATTGTTCGAATAAAGCATTTCTTTCTCACACATATACATTGTATACTACAGCTTTCTTTATTGTCAGCACAAGGTATGCACTTGTCAACGGGAAGACGCCCACTGCAAGATTGATTAATTTACAACAAATAATAATATAATAATGATTAATATATTTCAATATAAATCACTACACACGTTAAATCTTGACGAGGGATGTCTGAATAACGAGGGATGATTTCCATAGGTCCGAGTCTCCCAAGGGTAGTAAGAAGAAAGACAAGTCCAAAAAGAAGAAGAAAGATAAGAAACACAAGAGGACGGAGGCTAGTTCCTCTGATAGCGACTCCAGCGAAGAATCCAATGACAGCAGGTGATTATAAATTCAATATTTTATATAATTCTCTTTAGAGAGGAGCTCTCTTCTTCTCATTGATTCTAATGTTGGAATTTATAAATTTTCAGTTCATCGGAAAATGAGTCGAAGAAGAAAAAGAAGAAGAAAAGAAAGAAAACCAAATTGGATGGGAAAGAAAAGCATGAGGTAGGAAGCATACGTTTGTTCGAAAATGAAGCATATTAAATTTCTCTCCCTCTCTGTGTATACACATCTACACATCCATATATATATATATATATGTATATATATATATATAGAATTCAGAGTGAAATATATTCATATACATATGCATATAATTTATATACTGTGAGTCTTGTATTATGGATAAAATCTTGTTCAGGCTTTTATGTGTTTGATAATAAATCGAAAGAATAATTTCCCTTGGCATGTTAGTATAAGTACTCACGGTGTATAATACCATACATCTTAGCACGTAAAACAGGAGCATGTGAATTCTTGTTTGAGTTATTTTCTTCCATCGAATTAGTTCTCTTTACCAACCGAAAATTTGATTATCGAAGCTTATGTTGCCATTTATTTCCGAACGATTAAAATGCTTGTTACTGTAAAATTTGATGCCGAAACCTTCAAAACAAACCAAAACCAAACAAAAAAAAAAGAATGAAACTACCACAAAAAAGTTAAATCATCATTATTTCAAAGTGTAAATCTCAGTATTGTTTATAATTATCAGCGCCATTTGACAGGATACATTCCCTGAGTGAGTACCAGACATGCCGCTACTCAATGTAATACTAATGATTTGTGATTGTCTTTTACTCTTTACAACAACAAAATTTTGCAACTGTATCTTTCACTCGTTTTGTGTCGAGCACCGTCATATTATGCGAAAAAAAAAACTTACTAAACAATCAGAGGAGACTGCTTGTTCTGAAAACCAGGTTTGCAAAACAAAGACAAAACAGTTTCATCGGTTTAGCATTTTGCTTCTTTGCGATACGCATTTCTCTTCGTGCCTTTCTTGAATGATTGAATCTCACAAATCTATAATAATATTATACCTAATGAAGCGAATGAGCAGACTCTAGCAAACTCTTCAACGGTATGAAGAGATATATGAATTATATATACATATCTTTTTTTAGTTACTTTATGAACAAATATGTATGCATGATCGGTGTACACTGATTACAGCCTTTGATCATAATTAATTTGGATTGTCTTTATTTTTAGAAGAAAAAGGCTACCGCTAAGAGGAAACACCAGTCGTCCGAAAGTTCATCGGACAGGTAAGATTGAATGATAATTAATCCTGAAGTATATGATTAATATATATATTTATATATATATATGTGTGTGAATTATGTATTACAGTTCAGTAGAGAGACCGAAGAAATCGTTGAAACACGACAAAGGGATAGAAAAGGCAAAGAACGAGGAAGAGGATGACGTAATACGAGAAATCAAGTCGAATAAATCGCCAAAGAGGCAACAAGAAAAACCTAGAAACGAGACACCCCCAAAGAAAAAAGAAGTTCCCGTGAAGAAACAAATTGTTGAGAAAAAAGATAAATCACCTGTTCACAAGAGCCCTCCACCCCCACGGAGGTATAGATCCTCCTCGAGGAGTAGAATCGATAGAGGGAGATCGTCTTCGAGAAACAGAGGGGATTTGGGAACATCCTTCTCAAGGATAAAATCCGATAACAGAGGAAGATCGAATTCGAGAAATCGAGGGGATACGGGTCGGTCATGTTCGCGAAACAGAATCGACAAGGGAAGATCTTGTTCGAAAACGCGAGCCGATAGAGGAAGGTCGTCTTCGAAGCCTAGAGTCGATAAAGGAAGATCAACCTCGAGAAGTAGAAACGATAGAGGGAGATCAACTTCGAGAAATAGATTCGACAGAGGACGAAAATATTCAAGATCGAAGAGAGGAGCGAGTCCATCCCCAAGACGACGCAGAGTCTCGAAATCGCCTAGAAGACAGGGCAGATATTCTATTTCGAGAAGTAGAAGTCGATCGAGATACGATCGTTATGGATCGAGACGTCGAGTGTCGCCCCCAAGACGCAGAAGATCGGACTCTCGTAAGAGGTCAAGGTCCCCGAGAAAGGATAGAGAAAGAAGAGATAGATCGAGAGATCGTCGTAAGAGTCGTAGCAGATCGAGGAGTAGGTCTCGAAGATCCACTTTGAGTTATTCACCCGTAAGAAAGAATCCGGAACGTTATAAGGATATATTGGAGGATAAGAGAAAACGTGAACAGAAGAAAACCCCTCAGGACGCGAAAAGGAAATCTCGATCCGTTTCTAGAAACAGAAAAATGCAAATCGTGGCTCCTAGGGTGAGTTTGAGATCCTCCAGCGAGGAAGAACAAGACGTGGCGGATGACGAGCCAAAACAAGAAGACGAAGAGAAAATCAAAGAATTGAATACATTGAAACGTCTGCAAAGTGGTTTAGCTGCCAAAGCGCGGGAAAGTTTAGGTAAAAAGGTTATCAGTCCTGTCAAGATGAGACTCGAGTTGAAGGAAGAGAAGGAAAACGTATTTGATATAGCGTTACCGAGTGATCCTCCGAAAACTGTATTGCCAAGTACAGTACCCTCAAAAGAGGATACAACAAAAACGGTATCTCCTTCGATTTCTCTTCCCACCCCGTCGGCACATTTACCGCCGGTTCAATCTCCCGTATCGAGCAGATCCCCGTCTCCCGCGTTACCGTTGACGCGAGAAGAGGCAGCTATAAAGATTCGATCACCCAGCGAGTCGCCTCCGCCACCCTCGTTGCCTCCGACTCTACCGTCGAACAATGCCAATTCCAAATCCCCGACGTCATCGATCCACGGCAGTAATAACGTGAATCATCAACGTAAACTAGGAGCAAAATCGACATCCCCTAGTAGTTCACCGAAACCGGATTCTTCGGGGAAACGTCATTCCAAGAGCAAATCTAGATCCCGCTCGCCCCCGAAGGACGAGGCGTTGACGAAATTACGTTCGCCAAGTGCCTCGCCGCCAACGCTGACAGCCGCCCATTCGAAGATCAATCAAAGATCTAAATCCAGATCTCCCAGTATCTCAAAGAGAACTTCCGGGTCTGGTTCGAGAAAACATTCGCCCAGACACAAATCGTATTCCAGATCTCTTTCCAGATCCTATACAAGATCGATGTCGTTGGAGAAGAGATCCTCCCGATCACCGGAGCACCGTCGCAGACGATCTTCGAGATCTATGTCCAGGGATAAAACATCCCGGTCCCGTTCCAGGAGTAAAAAGTCTGTCTCTCCGCGGCATAGATCGAGATCTACCTCCAGAACGAATAAATCGTCCAAATCACCGATTAGAACCAAACGGATTTCGAGGTCGAGATCCTCTTCCGTATCCAAACACTCCCGGTCTAGGTCTCTCTCGCGTTCCAAGAAGACTCATTCCCGTTCCCCGGGAAAATCTAGATCCAGAAGTCGCAGCAGGTCTCTGTCCAAAAGATCCAGGAGTCGCTCGGCTTCGAAGAAATCGAGGAGTCGGTCTCTCTCGAAGAAATCAAGGAGCCGATCACGATCGATCTCCAGATTATCCAGGGATAAAGATAAGAGAAGCCGTAGTAGGAGTTCTTCTAGATCTTCGGGCAGGTGAGGGATTTTTTGTATTATTCTTCTGTTTTTGCTGGAGTTTTGTAATAATGAGATTTTAAAAAAGATTTCAGATTATCGAGGTTTTTTCAACTATTATAATTGTTGATTAGGAAACTCGGAATTGATTCCAGTGAGTGTGTGCTTTTTAAAATACGAATTCATATATTTATTTTCAGCTCGAGGCACAGTCGTAGAAGTTTTTCGAGTTCATCTCGGTCATCGAGTAGCGTTTCTAGTCGATCTTCCCGTTCATCTTGCAGCAGTTCAGTTTCCAGCAGATCCAGATCTCCATCGATACCTCGTCGTCATGGGTCACCAAGTTTTCTCGACAGACGTCGAATTACAAGGTAATTGATTATCAACGGAATATATACCTGTACATAAAGTAGTCAATATATATATCGTTGTTTATCCATACGATGCACCACGCTAGGTCTTCAATTTTCATTGCATCAATTCACTGTAGAACCATTTATTGCCTTTATGAAATTTTCAGTTCAATTGATTTCATTGATTTACATTAAGAATTTTCTCTCTCATGAATTCTTAATAAATTCAATCAATCAAATACATTATTCCATTTATTTTTATTTTGTTGATTATTCTAATTATGTTTTGTGTTTGTTATGTCCAACAGGGACAGATCGAGGAACAGGCATAGAAGATAAAGATATTATGGCCTCGCACTGACGTTTCTATTAATTTCTTATAATTGACTTATAGCAGTAGAAAATAATCGTTTAATCGACCTTCAGTTATAAATTTCAAGCTTTTTCCATTACGTTTATTTCAGCAACGATGAAATAATTATGTACTCCAAAAGAAAATCAATAGGGAAAACTTAGATTGTGATTTTTGATTATCTTTATTGTAACTGATATATCATTATCAATTTGTAAAAGTGAATTTTCAAGTTCGGAGTGTGCGATCTTTCGCGAATACACTGTGGATTTTATGAATTTTGTTCCACCGATCTATGCGTATCAGCCTTGTTGTTTTATTGATCGAAAGTCAGTAATTTTTGAGCAAATTTTTATTTTACGCAATGAGAAAAATAAAACATGGAATGAAAGAAAGAATTCACAGTGTATATATCGTATATGGATGAATAAGTAATAAATATTTCACGTATCTTTAATATATTATGCCAGTAACGATGATTTCATTGAGAAGAGGATGATCCTGTCATGATCTTCAAAATCCTGTATTTTGAGTTGTATGATTTTGTTTTTTTTTTGTATTTAAATTGATATTTTACAATTATGTAGAAATTTAGCATGCGTGTAATTTCCTCATAAGTAACTGTAAATTCAATTTTTATGGTAGACTCGTAATTTTCTTTTATTTTACTGTCAATCATAAATAAAGTATTTACCGCTGTAAGGCAAGCCTGTTTTTTTAGTTGAATATTTTGTGTTGTGATTCATGAGCCTTGTTTCATCCTCCACTGTTCTGCATAGAGAAGTTATTCACAGGTAAGTAGTCCACTATTTAAATATTTTTATTTTGCATGATATTATTTTCTTTGCGATGCATGATATATAATTTTTTTTTTCTTTCTTTTTCATCATTGTATCGTACGCACGTTGAATCACCGAGTTTCAGTTTATGAGTTCGTTTTTCGAGTCGATGAAAATGAACAAGTATTATTTATCATTATCTTCGTGTCAATGTAAATACTTCTGTGACAGTAAATTCAGATATAGCAATGCGAGAAAGGAATTAATTTTCAATTGATTCATCGTTCATTGAATTTCTGTTTCTGAAGATAACAATTTTGAAAGTAACGTTCATCTTCTTTCGTAAATGAACTATGATTGATTTTAGTGCCAGAAAACGACCAATTCCTTATCATCGACCTACTCCAACACCACCTTCGTCACCCAGCAGCTCGGAAAGCAGCAGGCACAGTAACTGGTCGAGTCCGAGTCATCGTTCTAGTTGTTCTCCAAGTCGCAGTCCATCGTATACGCGTTAGTTGAAAAAAAAACCAAAGATTCCATTGCATTAACAAAAGAAATTGACGTTCCTTCTTACACATATGTATGTATATGTGTATTCATGTACATACATAAACATATATATGTATATGATTCAAATGAATGCAATCATTAAATTGACAAAGACTTTTCAAACTTTTTCTATATAGGAGCATAGATATGATCGTATTTGGAGCTGCAGATGATTTTAAGAAACAAAAGAAAAAAAAAGCTGATTGCTATATGAGATGTATTATTACCACTAATTCATATTCCTTACATTTCATTCACGAATCATAATTCATTGTCGAAGTATTCCTTCTATTTTTCAAAATTTTCTAATTGAGTAAGACTCTTTACTTGAATCAAAGTTATTTATTGTCAAAACTTTAAACAATTGAAATACTATATATTTATTTATATTTGTTCGGAGAGAAAGGTTGATGGTGATCTCGGTATACGTATAACGTTGTACTCTGATTTACTATTAGTAATAATCTAGTTAGAAGGAATGTAAAATTATATTATGTATGTCGCTAAAGACATTTCAAAATACAATTTTTCGATATGTGAATAATTTATAGCAAATGGAATTACAATCTCTGCAAAAGGAACATAAAAAAGTCAGTTTTTCACAGCATTGATTTTGAATCGAATTTATAGTTCGTTTTTTTTTGTAACAAAAAGAAGAATAGTTATATATTCATTTGTATCTCGATATTTGAGCAATAACGATGATATTTATCGAGTGATAAACCCTCCGTAATTGAGGTATCATAAATTTTCCGTTGTGATTTGTTTTAGAATTATTATTTGATTCTATGAACACGATTCGATACGATCGTACGTAGATAGTTGATATGAAAATGTGATGATTTAAAAGCTGTATTGTAAAACAGTTTATTATACAAGAATTTTCTAGTCTAATTTATACTATTTAATTGAACAAGAGAAAAATAGCAAATAATATCCATCACAGCGTAGATGCGATCAAGATTAGTATTCACTTTTAATTGTTCGTCGTCTTTTTATCACTTTAGTGCAATTTTATTGTCAGTCATTCCTTATGTATATAGATATTTTTACACGTAACCATCCTCCTCGGCACCAAATTCATTTGGTTGAATATGAATATTACTACAAATGTAACACTACTCATCTATTATATTTATTTTTCTAGTCATTGAATTCGAGTCTTGTTGTATCAATCGAGGACTCGAATCATAAATGTGATCTTCGATATTTATTTCACTCGCAATACTCAAGTTATTAAACCTAATAGTCACTGTAATATTTATATGATTTATTTCGGCCAATTGGCCAGGCAGCGTACCAAAAGACACGCATAGACTAGTCTCGATTATTAACAGTTAAGTCTTGAAGATATATGCATTTCAGGTTTGAAACCATATTTGAAAAGTCCACATTGTTTGTTATAGCTATAAGAAAATTCATGTAGCGCTAGTCTTAAAGTAACGACTTATCATGTTTTGTTGAGAAGAAAAAAAGTATTCGAGTGCTATGGTATTGGAATAAGGTTCTACGATTCACGATCATACATAAATAATTTCCTGATGATGAGATCCGTGAAATTAATGTTTCCAATCAAAATATAGATCTAAGATGGAAGAGGAAAGCCTGCTGTTCAGTCAGATTATATATGAAAAATTTGTATTTTCAAAGAAAATATTTTACAAAAATAACATTGCTTCTAGGACATTATATGTATGCATGATAATGTTATCGGTCCGATCAAGATTCTTCGTTCAAGGATTTGGTATTAGGGTTATCGAAATGAATGCTCAACAGTATTTTTGTCTTTATCATTATCTTTCGATGTATACACAAATATGAAACTATAGGGAATATGGGGTACAATGTTGTATCGACTAACTCTGCTGTTGGTGTATCTCTGACGAATGTAAAAATTCATATGAAAAAAACAATGAAATAATTTTTATATTCATAAAATTTGAAAATTCAAGTATCACAGTCTACCTCACGTTCCCTCGCTCATCAGTCATTTGGAAATGAAGATGATAATTTTATATATCCATGATTCAATATCTTGTTGTAATTGATCATGAATTACTTCATTGAAGAATAAATTTCTCACCATAGCATTTGATCCTCATGTTTGATTATTCATAATTATTTACAATCATCTCTGTTCAAAAGAATCAATAGACTTTGTTGGGAAAAGAAAATAAAATTGGTACTCATCGGTGCCAAAGAATTGAAAATCTATTTTTTTAAATTATGTTTACTCGGGACAGATAGAACACCTATTTCCCATTTCATTAAGCGTTGCAGCTATTCTGAACTCACATTCCCATAAAATTGTTATCAATTTCTGAAAGATTCAATGCAACATTTGCGCAATTATTTATTTTTCTTTTAAATATCATGATTTTGCTCATTGATTTTCACTTCCATAGTTCTTCGAGAGCTCTTGTGCTATCCGAATCATTTAATAATAACAATGAATCCTGATGAATGCTCATTCTTCCGCTAAATTGAATATTTTTCTATTTCGCGAATGTGATGCAATCGGATAGATGGTTCATAAGAATCCTTTGGATATTATTGGTTTTTTTGGACAGGGATGAAATGTTACTGTCGTTAAAATGGAAATTTCGATTACATCTATAACATACTCTGTATTGTTGTTGTGTGATTAAAATGAAAATCCTGAATATTATCTGATTTTTATTCCCTTACATTATATCACATTTCACATGATATCTTTTGTGTTGGAACTTGAAAGGTATTTGAAAATACTCGAGCATTGCAGAAAACTGAAATCCGATGGACATCGAAGAGAATCCAAATAGAATCAAAGAATCTATCTACAACGAATGAGAGGAAATAATAATGATGCGGACAACCATCGAAAAGCCAGGCAATGAATGAATTGAAGGAGAAAAAAAGAGGAAAGAGAATAGATGAAGCTTACAGAATTGTTGAGAACTTTTTCGGATAAAGGAGACCTATAGCAGATCTGAAATGCAAATCGTCAACGATTAATAAAAAGATTCTGGAGAACAAACCAAAAGATGATTTGGAATATCTGATTTTGAAATCGAAATTTCCTAAAGCATGAGAACAAATAAAACACCAAGAATAATGTAAATTTGCACCCAACAAGGCTGCGGATAGAAGAACAAAAGAACATCCATACATTATATCATTTAGTTGCAAATATATAAGAAAAATTTTCAAGTTTCTAAAAGAGAAACCAGTTAGAGTCAACCGAAAACACAAAGTATTATAATTGTATCTTTTTTCGTTTAGAAAATGAATTGCAATATTTAATCCATTAGAAAATATGTAATTCTCAACTTCCATGGAGTACAATAAAAGTGATTTCGTCATACAATATTGATCCATCATTTCATTACCACGAATGTAACCTGTACTATTAAATTGAAATTCCATTGTATATGCAGTGAGCAAGCAGAAATATTGGATGAGAACCCATGTGCTGACAAATTTCTACAAAACCATAAATTACCTCTGAAAAACATCGCATTCTCTCTGAAATTTTCATGAGAAATCTATTAAATTTGGGACACTACACAGACTTTTTTCAGATGAATAGGAACGAAATTGCGTTTTAAAAAAATTCAGACAGAACTCTAATGAATTTTGGAATCCTATAAATGCATTCATGTACTATATTCAAATATCACACGTGAAAAAGTGTTTGAAAATTTGTTATGTTTCTTTCAGCAGTTAGAAAAGTGTTGAGAATTCATGAGAGCTACGACAGAATTTACCAGAGCGCTATTTCGTTCCTATTTGTCTGCAAACAAAAAAAATGTAAAAAGTTTGTCCCTAATGTCTCAAATTTGTTAGATTTTTCACGAAAGTTTCCAAGATTCTCAAAGCTTTTCAGGTTTTTGCAGAGAAAATGCAATGTTTTTCTGAAATTATCCATGGTTTTGTAGAAAGTCTTCAGCAAAATATTTCCATACGGAAAACCTATAAAACTCAACAAAAATAACTAATTCTCATTAAAAAAAATATATTTTATTGTATAAATTTTGTATAAATAGTTCCCCTGCAATTGTCCATTATCTGGATTTTTTTAATGCTGATGTATCTTACCTAAAACATTTTCCATTAAAATTATTGAATTATTCCACAAAATACAAATAAAAAATCTTGCAAATACTTTCTTACAAATAAAGAATCATTGCTTATGATTATTATTACTCGTATATTAACATTAAAATCTTGTTGAAGTTAAAATCGTTGGTTAAAACGAATTTGTAATCAAATAAAAAAATACTAGATTTTGAAATTGAAGAGAATAGTCAATTCAGCTATGTAATTTGTATGAACATTTTGCAATTCCTTGACTGTAAATGAAATTCATAGCAGAAATATTAATCATTTCATTGATGAATTAAAGTGGAATTCTACTGTGAGAATCTTTGAATTCACAATTTACAAATAAGAGTGAATTCAATAATGTTACAGCTTATGGTACAACTGATGAAATACTGCAAAAGAAAGGGAGCTTCCTTCAAGACAACTAACTTTGCGGAATTTATGAAGCAAGTGTTACAAAAGGCACACTTGATAAAACAAATGCTTAAAAGTATACTTGTTACAAAATGTTTTTCCTTACAATTATTAATATTGTTTCTTTTTCCATTATCTTCAGCCCAGTCTTTGATTATTATTTATAAAATTTGAATACGAAAATAGATAAAAGTTCTATTTCCTTGCCACAGCCATTGCTCTTTGATTTGCAAGGTAGAATGTCCAAATGAAATTGATTACTTGCGCTACCAAGACTCTTAGCTGTGAAAATGAAAACATATGGAATAACAATTTCTCAAATATATTTGAAAAACAAATGAAAATCTTACCATAGGAGGGATGTATTTCATATTAATGAACTGTAGTACGGATAAATATTTTAAATTGGCAATCAGGATAGAACGATACAATCTCTTTAATTGATCGAAAGAAACTTCATGAGGTTTGCCCTGGAAAATACAAAATAAACTTGCCATTATTCGTATGTTCATATTTTTGAGCATATATGCATACCTCGAAACGTCCTAGCATATATAAAGTCAAGGCTTGGAAGCAAGGAGTAAACAGTAGCCTTTCGATCAACAGAATGATTAGAGGATTTTTAACCATAGATTGTACATTGAGATAGAAGTAATGTGGTACCGGACCTCCGAATATTAATCTGAAATAATGAAATATGTCAGAAAAAAGCAAAATAAAGAAACAATTTAACTTATATATTCACCCGAATAGACCAAAAGCGATTAAACTGTCTTCATTGATGTGTTTTACTCCAGATAATTTCTGGGATAACAAGTTTGCTAAGGTTGACACGATACAGCTGCAATAAAATAACGATATGTATGCCAGAGTAAAGTACCTCAAAAGGTGAAATTCATGGTAATTAATGAATATGAGTTCCATGAAGCATCAAGTCTTTTGATTTGGCTTTACCTGGTGATAGCTTGAGTTTTTACAGGACTGGTATACAAATGTTGAAAATAATTACTGAGGAGGTTGTAAAAAATATGCGTTGGTTTGGAGAATGACATTTTATGGCATAAATTCTGTTTTCTGGGGTTTTTAATCAATATGTCTTCTGTGTACCGTTACCGAGTGATCAAAGTTCAAGAGGAATTCAAAAATTTAGAGCAAACAGAATTGAGAAATCAATCTCTATTGACAACTGGAAGGATTTGTTAGTCAATAACGTGAAAAATTGTTAGCTTGTAATTTTTTATGATGAAATTTTCTAGCAGTCATTCAACTTTCGCATCCAATTTCACGCAGAATTATTTTTTTTCATGTTAACGTGAAAGCTTATCAAATTATTTTACGTTTAAGATTGAGAATGACAATAATTAAGTAGTCTCAACGATTTATTGCCCAACAATGATGGATAAGTCTAAAGTGAATGAAAATTGTGATGATGTGGTGGAATGGAGGAGTATTTGAATAACATTATTTATATCAGGAATTCATTAACTGATATTTCATTCATTCATTTTCAAAAAGAAACGTTTAACCCCAAGTTTGATTTTCTGTTCAGATTATATCGGGTGTTCTTTTTGTCATGAGCCATTATGAGCTAGGTTCGTTTAAAGATGTAATTTCATGGGGCGTCGAGCATCAAGCGTTAACATTAGAAAGAAAGAGAGATCACACAGTTCTTCTCTTTCCTTCTAATGTTGACGCTTGATGCTCGACGCCCCATGAAATTACATCTTAATTGAGTTTCAGCATAATCCATAATTATTCAATCATCCTCAATAGTGCAGGATAAAGAAGGCACTTCAGCTCAAACAATATATATTCATATATGTTTAATATTCTTTCTTCCGCACAGAGAATAGTTAAAAGACAACTTTTAACTCTCAAATTGAAGCTGTAATTTCATGGGGCGTCGAGCATCGAGCGTCAACATTAGAAAGAAAGAGAGGTCACACAGTTCTTCTCTTTCCTTCTAATGTTGACGCTTGATGCTCGACGCCCCATGAAATTACATCTTTATAGTCTGTTTACATAGTGATGCCAGAAAAGATGCGATGTGTTTGCTGATTGGGTACTTCATGTAGAGCCAACCATTCATATTACAGTCTTCAGAAAAATGAGCCAATTAAGTTGTAATTTCACACGAGCGTCAAGCGTTGAGTGACGAGCGATTTCCCCAGGTTCTAGATTTTAGCGTCAAAGCTTCATGATGTTTCTCGACGCTCGATTTGAGAGTTAAAAGTTTTCTTTTAACTATTCTCTGTGCGGAAGAAAGAATATTAAACATATATGAATATATATTGTTTGAGCTGAAGTGCCTTCTTTATCCTGCACTATTGAAATTGATTGAATAATGATGGATTGTGCTGAAACTCAATTATGGGTTAGAACAGCGTCAAAGCTAAACACTGTTTAGCTTTCACGCGGGACTCCCAGAAAATGTGAAAATCGCTCGACGCTGGACGTTTGATGCTCGCATGAAATTAAAGATGTAATTTCATGGGGCGTCGAGCATCAAGCGTCAACATTGGAAGCAGAGGTCTGACAGGCTCTCTCTTTTCTTCCAATGTTGACGCTTGACGCGGAAGCTCCCATGAAATGGGCCCTTTAAGCTTTCATTTCATGGGAGCTCCAGCATCAAGCGGTAACATTAGGAGGAAAACGACAACCGGTCGGACCTCTCGTGTCTTCCAACGTTGACGCTCGATGCGGAAGCTCCCATGAAATGGTACCTTTGCGTTGGTAGAATATCATAATACCGGATGTGCATAATACCGAATGTGTCATAGTACCGAATGTCTATATTCCCGAATGCTCATAAGACCGAATGTGCATAGTCCCGAATAAAAAAATATGAATTTCAAAATAAATAAAAAAATGGACTATTTCTGTCATAAACAATTGATCGTTCCCATATGATATGCGTAGACGAATCTTTTTTTATGACGGAAGTGGCGGATTTTTGGATTCATTTCAGAATTAATATTTTTTTATTCGGGACTATGCATATTCGGTCTTATGAACATTCGGTACTATGACACATTCGGTATTATAATACTCTACCCTTTGCGTTGTACTCCGCATTTTATCTGGCATCACTGTGTCTACATAATTGAAGGCACTGTTGCCAGGTTAGGCTGGCCTCCCATGGACCGGAATTCGTTCTGGCGGAATGACTTTAAACCAATCGCTTTCACAATTTCTTTTAGAGCGTTCTATCAGAAATCTATGAAAAATTGTGCATTGGTTCAATTTTCATTCCGCCGGAACGAATTCCGGTCCATGGGAGGCCAGCCTTAGGGAGAACTAGGGTCCCTTCATTGGTCATTCTATTCAATGGAGCCAATTCATTGGTAGATTCCCTTGGAAATTCCCCTAACCCGGCAACTCTGATTGAAGAGTAGACCTGTTTTATACAGCGTTCCCAGTATTCTCTAGAAGAATCTTCAGCATCTAATGATTGGTTATTTCTTGTACAACCGGTCAATCATATTCTCAATTTGGAAAGAAATGACCAATGCCAAAAAATCTGAAGATTTTTCTAGGGAATACTGGCATCACTGGTTTTATACCGAAGTTGCGTTATTCCAAAAAACGATGGTAGACCCCAATAGACTTGGAAGACAATTGGCCCGATGCACGATAGACCCGAAGACGAGCATCCCGTAAGTCAGGTAATTCGAAACTTCAAACCTTATGCTGTGCTTCCATGTCATTGTGGTTGAAAGATGAACAAAGATAGCGATAGGATTATGGGTGTGATAATGCACCATGAGATTTCAATTTTTGGGACGCTTCGGGTCTTCGGGTCTATCGTGCATCGGGCCAATTGTCTCTCGGGTTTACCCATGGTCCGAAACATGTTTTTTTCTTTTGAAGAAAATTATGTGATTGTTTGAATTTTTCTTCCAAGCCAATTAGCATGGGAAGATAAACGGAAAACGTGATGACACCAATCAGGAACTGGATCATCGTTTCCACATATCGTCCCAGGAGCTTGATCTGGATCAATTTTTCAAGCAATCAAAAAATTGGAAGATATTTTCTATTAGTAGACCGCGGAAATTTATGCAAATATAGATTTTTCATGTTACATAGGAGCCTTCCGAAGTAACTGATCCAAGTGATCCTGATCAATTTCCAAACATTTTGATCGGTTGGAAAATGATCCGGATGGTACACACCCGTTAGGCTGAAAGACCGTTGGATCGAAAAATTTATTTTACCGAATGACAATAATCCGAAAATGTCTTGGTGACATTTTATCTTATTCGCGCACGACTAGTAACGTACAGTAAGATTTCGGATTATTGTCATTCGGTAAAATAAATTTTTCGGTCCAACGGGTGTTTAACGGTATTTGGCTAGGAGCATCTGCGCTACTTGGCTCATGTTCCAAAACCTTGCCCTCGTACTCTAGAGTGGACGCTTCCGATTGCAGGCAGGGGCTAGAACACTAAATTCCCATTGGCTGAATCATGGCCCCTGGGGCCAAGGGCTCTTGCAATCGGAAGCATCCGGTATCAGTGTAAAGATGTAATTTCATGGGGCGTCGAGCATCAAGCGTCAACATTAGAAGGAAAGAGAAAAACTGTGTGACCTCTCTTTCTTTCTAATGTTGACGCTTGATGCTCGACGCCCCATGAAATTACAGCTTAACTCTTTTCAATTTATCAGGGAAACAAAGGAAACCGATACCCCAGAGTACGAGAGTAAGGTTTTGGAACCAGCGTTGCCAGTATTCCCTAGAAAAATCTTCAGTATCTGATGATTGGTTATTTCTTGTATAACCGGCCAATCATATTTTCAATTTAGAAAGAAATGACCAATCCCAAAAAATCTGAAGATTTTTCTAGGGAATACTGGCATCACTGTTTGGAACATGAGCCTGATAATGCTCGTAGCGCTGAGGTGGTGCTACATTATAAATTCAGGTGATACCAGCGCCGGGACATCAGCCATCTGAAAACATATATGTGCTATGGTAGCATCCCTCTTCAATCGATATGTAACGCAGGAGGGCACTGCAAGCACTGCTTCCTGATGTCCCTAAAAAGTGCCAGTTTTCAACGGATCAGGGAATTGCGGGACAATCGCGGTGTACTTTTTACCAACTTGGGTAGTGGGCAGGGTTGGCACGTAATATACATTGAAGTATTTTACATAGTTTACGACGACGTATCTTACCTACAAAACCAACCCCCTTGCCTTAGGGGGAAGGAGGGTTCAAGTATCTCAAACTTATTACGTTTTTTATACCAAGTATATTACGGTAAGAAACGGAAAAATCACGTAAGGCCGGCCTCCCATGGACCGAAATTCGTTCCGGCGGAATGACTTTAAACCAATCGCTCTCACAATTTCTTTTAGAGCGTTCTATCAGAAATCTATAAAAAATTGTGCATTGGTTCAATTTTCATTCCGCCGGAACGAATTCCGGTCCATGGGAGGCCAGCCTAAGGGTGTTTCATACGAGCGATGAGCGACGAGCGATACATTAGCTAAAAAGAGAGGTAATGTGGGGCTTCTCCTTTCATCCAAGGTATCGCTCGTCGCTAATCGCTCGTATGAAATCACAACTTAATAAACCCAACCCTGATGGTGGGCCTTCAATACACCAAATTCTCTCTGCAACGAATGCTCATTGTACCGAAAATTCATATTCCGAACGCTGATAGACCGAAGGATCATTATGCCGAATGTATTTCATTGGATCAAAACTGCGATTTCTTGTGGATTCTACAAGAATGAGGAATCTGATTGCTTTCGCTATAACAATCTTTCGGTCCATCAGCGTTCGGAATATGAATTTCCGGTACAATGAACATTCGGTGCAAAAAGAATTCGGTGTATTGAAGGCTCTCTAACTTGGTTTAATGGCTTTTCGGGCATTTGCTACTTTACTGACTGGTTCCTCACCAGGGGGCATAAAGTCAAATGAACAATCTTGAGAACGATATTCAGCGTCACCTGAGTTGAGCGCAGGAACTACGTGGAAATTCCCTTTCATGTATATAACACATTGAATTGTTTATACTCACACATTCGTAAATGAAAATATATGCATGTGACGGTGTTGTGATATTCATCGAGCTAGGAAATCACAGCTTGGTCACGTGACTACGTTTTGTACTGATACATGTGAGCGCTCTTATGGGTGAACCGCTCCCTGACAAGAACACATACATGTGTTGGTGCAAAACGTAGTCACGCGACCGACCTGCGATTTACCCCAGCTCGACGAATATCACAACACTGGTATGTGATGTGTGCGAAGTTGCTGACATAACCTACATTAATACATTTGAACCTATCACCATCATAACCTATTCAATCATAACCTATATTTTTCTTGTTTCTTGTTGTTCTTCCAATTATTATTCATTTAGTTCATATCCAGCTTTCATGTATTGATTTATTTTATTTTTCAATCGTATTTCTAGGTGATTCATGGAATATAGACGTCTCTGAAGTAAGTAGTTCCATATTCCATAAGTCACCTATAAATACGATTGAAAAATAAGATAAATCAATACATGAAAGCTGGATATGAACTAAATGAATAATAATTGAAAGAAAAACAGAAAAACTCACATTGATATAGGTTATGTCAGCAACTTCGCACACATCACATACATATATTTCCATTCACGAATGTGTGGGTATAAACAATTCAATAAGTTGTATAAATGAAAGGGGATTCCTATTTAGTTCCTGCGCTCAACTCAGTTGGCGCTGAATATCGTTCTCAAGATTATTTATTTGAGTTTATGCCCCCTGATTCTCAGGCCAACCTCCCATGGACCGGAATTCGTTCCGGTGGAATGACTTTAGACCAATCGCTTTCACAATTTCTTTTAGAGCTTTCTATCAGAAATCTATAAAAAATTGTGCATTGGCTCAATCTTCATTCCGCCGGAACGAATTCCGGTCCATGGGAGGCCAGCCTTACGCAGCCGGATTGAGTAGTATGCGATAAGCCCGACCGGATTATAACCCGAACGACTTCAAACCCAAACGACAGTTGACCCGACTAGTTATAAAAATATAATCAAATAAAATGGAAAATGCCTCGAAATCAAAGCTTATTCAACCTTTCACTGTAAATATGTATAGATTAAAGGTTAATTACGCTTTGATTCCGAATAATTTCCCATTTCATTTAATGATACTTTTATAATTAGTCGGGTTTCAAGTCGTTCGGGTTAAATACAGTCGGGCTTAAATGTCATTCGGGCTCATCACCAGTTGGGCTTATTGCATACTACCCCGGATTGTCCGGAACGGAACTCTCACAATTGGTGAATCCCTAGTATTGTTATAGTTTATATTCAAATAAGACCAGTCTTCCACCAATGAGGATCGTTTCATTTCGGATGATCCGGTAGAGCAGCAATATCCCGAAAGGCTAATAGCCCGAAATCCACCGTTCGGTCGATTTCTAGTAACCTACTAGAAACTTCCTAGGAATTGATTAATCAGCGAATTTTGGGCTATTGACCTTTCGGGACATTGCACCGTTACCATCAACTTTTGGAACAATTGAGCTTCGGGCCACACTCTTTCGGGATAATCGGGATCCACCAAACCTTCGTCTCGAAACGCAACCTTGGTTAGTGATAAAATGTTTGCAAAAATTTTTCTTGTTCGTTGATTGGATAATGATACGAATTCCAATCTACCGCACAAAATTTATGAAAGAACAAAACAGCTTCATGCGATAGGCTTTCGATCGAAATGTCCAAGAACTTTCCTTCATTTTTTATCCTTCGGAATTCGCAATCGCAGGGAATAAAGATTCCTCTGATATTCGGAATATAATTTGGAACACTTTTCATAATGATCCACAATCCTCGAAAGCGAATCGCGAGATCTCTCTCGGTTAGTCACGTGACATTATACTTCCAGTTATTTTTTCAGGCATGATGGCGCCAAACGCTAGTATCCAATTTTATGTAAATATATTATTGATTTGGTGCTTTTGGCGATTAAATACAACCGATCAGAGTAATAATTTTATTTTATAAATATAGCCAAAAGGTTGAGATCGTCGCAAAGTGAGTACGACCCGGCTATATGTTACTGAAATCATTAATGAGGACATGTTGGTTAGGCTCCTCTGTGACAGAGAGGTGTACGTACTTATCTCTGTCAACTCGAAACCACGACTTTGAAATTCCTTCAGCATTAAACAGTGCCATTGTGTGTGGTTTTCCGATTTTTTAAAATCACGTGCAAATGTTACCGCGGAAATATATCCCGCTAATAGATCAATAATAAGGTATTTAATGGTTTTTGGAGTGTGTGTGGAAACTTATGTGGACTACGCTCGTACGTGCTGCCATCTGTATTGTCAATGTTGTTGGGCAGCAAGAGCAGCAGCAGTAACAGCGTAATGGAGCCGTGAGCATTTTCTCCATGCGAATACACTGTATTTCGTTATTTCGTGTCTATAATGCGATTTAATGCTGCCTTCGGCATGCTCAATCGTCGGTCCGTGCAGTGAGTGATATCATTGTAACATCATTTTCGATATAAACACGCGAAATAGCTCTCTGTCAATGTTTACATGTTCTCTGTGGGATGGAAGCAACCTTTTATGATTTTTCTCCTTTTCGCGATTTCGTGTGCACATTATACCTATTTCATCAGCTCTGAACCTGAATTGTTGTTTTCCAATCATTTTTCATGTTATGTTTTGTTGTTTTTACCCCGAGATGTGGCATTTTATAACCTCCTCACTCTCTACAGCTGAGACAAAAGTGTAATTGTGCTCAACCAGCAACTCAACAGTATACATAGTGACAAATATTGGTATATTCAGTTAAATGCTGTATATTACTTTTCACACGATTCTCTCGTGATTCGAAGCGATATTTTTTACTCTTGAATCATTTCTATATCCAATCTAATATTGATGATTCCTTTACCAACAGTATTTTATCAGGAATGGCTATGCAATGGTAACACCTCATCCAAACATTAATGCTCCATTTTCTTTTTTATTCATCTAAAAACCGTACTTACGTGCAAAATTATTGTTTTTACGTTTCTCAAATTCATTCAAGACGTGTTAAAAACAGTTTTAGTTGTTATATGGAATACTTGTGTACTGTATGCAAGCATGTATGTGTGTAGCCATATATCTATATATACATATGTATGCACATGTGTATCACATATATATACAGGTATGTGTACGTGCTTGTAGGCACAATGTAGGTAATGTGCAATATTTCTATGCAATTTTCCACAAAATTTTTCATTGAATTTTACAATTTTCAAACTAAAATCAATATTTTCATGAAAATCACGTCCAACATGCAATTTTCTATGTGAACTTGAATCAACAAAATCTTTTTTACTTTTCATTTAATACAAATCATGATTTTTACTTGATTCCTAGATTTTCAATTTAATACAAATATTTACTCATCATTCGTATATACATTTGGATGAAAAATATCATTTAAAATACATCGATCGATCGTGGAATCCAATAGAAATAACAAAATATTTTTGTCATTGAATTTTTTAATGTTAAAAATAGTTGAATTGTATGCGCACAATTGCACATCGCCTTATGATTTAAATGTTTAATGAAAACATAATGCGCAGGAAGGCAACAAATTCGTTCGTCGAGTATTGAATCGATACCGCAATGTCTTGAAATCTTTCAACAATTGTGTTGCTTCGTCACAGAACGCATGTACCATTCGATCAGAGACACGAGTATATACAAATCAGTATACAAAATCAGTGAATAAATCACAGAGGAATTGAGTAGTAAGTTTAGGCATAATTTTTGTTACAGCTCCAAAAAAGGTTTACTTTCCAGATAATAAATATATGGACAACTATGTAGTAAGTGTGAAACGATAATTTGCTAGCTATGATTCCAAAACGACAGAGCAAGAGATAATTTGTTATAAATGATTGTGTTTAGGGTGTGCTTAGCTCACCTGCATGTGCCACATACCACTAGCTCATTTGGTGTAGTAGAATGGCACAACGAGGTAAAAGAGTCAATAGAAACGACAATGATTTGGCGTCGTGCCCAGGCGCGATCAAAAGGCGTAAGTGTAGATTGGGCCCGGCCGCCGCCGGTACATCCACATTGGCGGCAAGCATGGGGCCCTCAGAAGAGGAGGAAGCGGCAGCATCGTCCAGTCAAGGGGGAGCATCCTGGACCCCCCGCCCAGTTAGCGATATCAAGATTTCTAGTATATACAATCGATCAGCAGCTGAAGCTCCAGCAGAACTATTTCGCAAAGATCTTATCAGCGCAATGAAATTACCAGATAGCGAGCCACTTAGCCCTAACGAATATTGGGTAATAACCGATCAATGGAAACAAGAATGGGAAAGGGGCGTTCAAGTACCCGTGAATCCCGATTCCCTTCCCGAACCTATGGTCTCTCTAACTCTAGCTTCCACTCCAAAGTTACATGGAGAATTCAAATTGTAAGTACAGCTATCTAAAGTTTTCATAACAGTGGTGTATCTGACAAAATTCTTTCTTCGCAGACCGAAAAAATTTATCAGAATATCTCGAGATGATTATTTTAATCCAGAAGAGCATCACCTTAGCACCACTCCAGCGCGAGCCGAAAAAGCGTGTGCTTACGATCTTGACGACACCGATATCGCATGGCTCGATGTATTGAATGGCGAAAGAGCACTGGTAATGTCAACTTTCATTACAATTGATATTGTCGCGCATTAAGAATCTTCATAGAATTGTTCAAACAATTTCTCTTATATTTAATTCTCTTTGTTCTCCGAACAAAATAGACTTTTTCCCAAGACAATATTTTCGATGTGAACATTTCAGGCTGGTCAGCAGCCAGTCACGGAATCACAACTCGAACGAGTGATAGAAGAATTAGAAGTTCGATGTTGGGAGAGGATACAAATGATTGTTAAAAATGAAGAGGGCTTAGGTATCGAATACGACGAAAATGTCATCTGTGATGTGTGCAGATCTGTAAGTATTATCACATGTTTTTTTACATATTTTACACACACATAGTTTCAATTATTAAAGAGTGTCATTTATCGATCCAGCCTGATTCCGAAGAAGGAAACGAAATGGTTTTTTGCGATTGTTGCAATATTTGTGTACATCAAGCGTGCTACGGTATTACATCGATACCAGACGGTTCTTGGCTATGTAGAACTTGTTCGTTGAGTCAACGGCCAGATTGCGTTTTGTGTCCCAACAAAGGTGGTGCTATGAAATGCACGCGAAGTGGTCAAAAATGGGCTCACGTGTCTTGTGCTCTTTGGATTCCTGAAGTCAGCATCGGATGTGTAGAAAGAATGGAACCAATTACAAAAATTTCTAGTATTCCGGTAAATAATATACATGGGATATATTTTATGTTGTATTCCATCTTGATTTGTACTTGAACCGTTATTTACGTTTGCAGCAAAGTCGATGGGCTCTCATATGCGTGTTATGCCGCGAACGCGTAGGTGCTTGCATTCAATGTAGCATAAAAACGTGTAAAACGGCGTATCACGTTACTTGTGCTTTCAAATACGGACTTGAAATGAAAGCTATTATCGAAGATGAGATGGCCGACGATGGTGTTAAATTAAGAGTAAGGAATAAATTGTTTTGATATTTAGAAAAGCTTGTAGTACATCTGTTGTATAATTTTCGTTTTCTTTCAGTCTTATTGTCAAAAGCACAGTAGAACAAACACAAAAGATAAAATGAGTGCCGGTGGTAGTAAAGGAGGCAGCGGGGGCAAAGGTTCGGATTCTGAGGATGGCGAATCCAGAAGACGTAAACGGAAGGATATGACTTCTGAAGAAAAGAATCAAGCCCGTGCAGCTAAGTAAGTATATTGATGAAAGATGAGAACAATTGTAAACAAGGTGTTTGATGTTGATAATCACATCACATTTCTTTCCTCCAAAGATTGCAAGAAATTGAAGCAGAATTCGACAAACACGTCAGTTTAAAGGACATTTCATCCCAACAATTGGATGTAGATCCGGAAGGCATTGTGTATATTTATAACTATTGGAAACTGAAAAGGAGGGTAAGTACTGCTCTATTTCTATTCTTTCTTTTGTTTTCATTATTTTACCAATTCACCAGTTGTATGTCATATCTTGATTGTTTATCCACTTTCTTCAGTTTATTTGATGTCACTTCAGTATTTGATATTGGTTTTTTCTTTGTAATATCATCTCTTATATCATTCATAAAGCTGGGAATAAGGGAAAAATTATTTAGACCGAGCGTAATGTAAGAGATCTTTGTGATTTCTTAATTTGAATCCCATTCACGTGCTGTATCGATATTTTTTTTCTCTTATGTACATTAGTAATTAAAATTATTAATCGTTTTGTTCTTTTGCCGAGGGAAAAATAAATATCTATTTTCATGAAATTATTTCTAAATTTTATTCCTATGGGTTGATTTTTGAAGATTCTTACGGAGCGATTTGTTGGAATCAATAGTGCAAGTGATAGGATTTTGTTTTTATAATTATTTACTTCTTCATTCATGACAATTCTCATCACGTTGATGGATTATGAGAAATATTACCGAAATCTCATACAAGGTATCAAGGTAATCGAAGATTTTTGGGATTTCATGAATGGTGTTTAAATTCACAATATATTACGAAAAAAGTATATGATTGAAGTGCATCATTTTATATATATTGTAAATAATTTGAGACAAGAATCCAATTTGAAAAAGGATCTAGTTTGTGTTTTTCATTGTTAAGCTGTAATTTCAAGAATTTAGAAATTTCAAATATTGGAAGAAGTTTATGGAATTTTTCAGCTTTTTTCATAAACTGTGCATCAAAGTATAAGATTCAAGTGTTTCATGAGTAGACAAGGAGTGTATTTTAAGCGTAGATTGTCGTCATTTAATTCCTGATGATAAAAAATAAACAAAAACATTTCCAAGGTAATCAAAAGTAGGATACAGGAGTTTTCTTATTTCCGATTATGTCAAAAAATCATTTATAGAGTCAATTTATAGATTTCATAATTCATTCTCTTCGATTCTGTAAATGTTCCACGGAGTTTCATGAAGGTGAATTTTAATTGCGAGATCTCCTCGAAGAGATACAGGAATCAAGACTAGCTAAATTGTTGGTGAATATATCGGAAAGTGCGGATTTCTCTTTGGGAATTGAATTGTGTTATCGCTTTATTGTGAATAGAATAAAGATTCATATTTTTTGAGGATTTTAATTTCAATTGAAAAAATATCTATCTATATTTCAGGCTGGTCACAACAAACCGTTATTAGCACCTCGATGCGGAGAACTTACAAGCACTGGTGCTCGTGCTCAAGGTCAAGCAGCTGATTTAGAAAAGATGCGTACATTTGTTCAACTGCGACAAGATTTAGAACGAGTTAGGAATTTGTGTTACATGGTTGGCAGACGAGAAAAACTGAGTCGTAGTTTCTTGAAATTCCGCGAGCAAACGTTCCATAAACAGGCATTAATATTATCAGGACCTTCTTTGCCACCAGTGGCGGCTGCCGCAGTCGCGGAAGCCAATCACGGCCCCTCCATATACGATCGTTTATACTCTCATCCTGATTCCGAAGATCATACACACGATTTTGACACGATTATAGCTAGAATAGCAGGTGTCAAGTCCCCAACGCCTGTTTCAGGCGACGAAAAGAAAATACAACCAGATTTCAATGGAGCATCCAATAAAAAATTATATTTCAACGGTTCGGTGAGAAGGAAAAACTTGTACGGTAGTGATTTATCATCGATGAGTAGTAACGAGGATCTTACGAAACCCAACGTCAAACAAAGCAATAAGTGTTCGAACAAATCAAAAAATATTAAACTCGAAAGTGAATCAAGTGAATCGGAAGTTGAGAAGAAAGTTACTGAAACAAAACCAGTTAGACGGAGAGGTAAAAAGGCTAATACACCGCGTACGTTACTCAACGAGAGTAGTGAAAGTGATAAATTGGAAAATGCCAATAACAGATCTCGAACCCTACAGCATATGGAGAAAGAGTTACCTAGTGCATCTGGAAGCGAGAGCGACGAATTGTTACCTTTGAACACCGGCGCGAGTAAACGCATGAGCGGGCCATCGGTCGCATCCGCTATATATTCCGACACAGATTCAGATTCGCAAGAACACGCGTCATCCCAATCTGCTGTACTAATCACCAAAGCTGCCGTCAAGGAATTCTCAGCCGCTGGAATGTCTAAAAATTCTCAAAAAGCGTTCGCCTCCAAAGATACAGCGGAGAAAAAGAAGCCACAGGAGCATAATGTTGCAGATGATAATGCGAAGAACAAAGAGGACAATCGTAAGAAGGATTACATACCGTCCGCTCTTATCGTACCTCAAAGGCAGGCAGCTAAAAAAGCATCTGAAATCATGCAAAGATCACAGAGCAAAAAAGATATTCCAGTTGTGGAGACTACCGCTGATCCTGTGAAATCTCCAATCGAAGATACCGCCGTCAAACCTGTTGTCAAAGAGAAACATCTCAAAGAAAAACCTGTTATCAAAAAGAAAGAAAATAATAAAGAGAAGGAGAAATCCTCGAAAGAGAATAAAAACAATGATATATACGATTTTGATAAAGATTTTGGAGATGGAACTGAAATTCTCGCTTATGTTCCACAAAGACAAGCAGCGAAGAAAGCAGCGGAGCATATAAAGAGCGGTTTGGGTTCAAAGATTGCTCAACCCGACGCCGAAGCTGTGGATGCTAAGAACAAAAAAGAGGTTCCCGATATTGGAAAGAAGAAGGACGTCAAGAAAGATGAATCTCCTAGGAAAGAGGAACCCGCTAAGAAGGACGATAGTGTAAAGAGAACAAAGAAAGTACCAGAGTTTAAGTCTTCGTCGATTTTATCTAGTAACAGTGAGAGTAGTAGTAGTAGCAGTTATAGTAGTTCTTCCGAAAGTAGTAGTGATTCCGATGATGGTAAAAGTCCGAATCAACAAATGTCTGGTACTAACAAAGAACAAGCGTCCTCGTCGAATACTTCCTCTGAAAGTGATACCGGTAACAAATCAAAAACTAAAACGATCATTGACAAACGCCAAGCGAGTAAACCTGTGGAAGATACAACGGAGACAGATAAGAAAACTTTGGCGGGGCGGAAACTCAAGAAGCTGCCCGAGAAGAAGCTTAAAACTTCCGACGGGCGGCATGGACCAGAGTTTCAGCCGCCGTCTATTGAGAGAGAAGAATCAACAAGTAGAATCTCCGTGTCTAAAGAGTCGCAACAACAGCAGCGTCAACAACAGTCCCCACCACCCCCTCCACCCCCACCACCACCTCCACCACCGCAGCAGCAGTCCCGTCAAGAACAACAACAACAACAACAACAGCAACAGCAACAGCAACAGCAGCAACAACAGCAGCAACAACAACCACAAGTTTCACAACAAAAGCAGTCGAGTAACAAGAAATCAGATCAAAGGGATGGATCCAAAAAATCCACCACACCAGCAGCAACAGCTCCCCCACAACAACAACAACAACAACAACAACAACAACACCACGAACAACAACCACAACAACAACAACAGCAGCAATCCTCATCCTCGTCTTCATCATCCTCATCATCCTCATCTTCATCCTCATCATCATCCTCATCATCATCTTCTTCATCATCATCCTCATCATCCTCATCCTCATCATCTGACCAAAGTTTGTTCGGTGGGTCTAGAGATAATGATGGGCCACGAAGTCTTCCTGGGACCAAATCTGTCAAAAAGTCCAACCAAGTTAATAAACAGCAATCACAGCGATCGATCTCCAAAGGTCATAAAGAGGACTTTGGCGCGGAATCAAGAACGAAATCCGACACTCGTAAACGAAAATCAAATGAAATTTCCCATAAGGACGGAAAAGGCGGTAAAGAGACGTCTTCGATCAAGAAAGTGGAAAAGAAATTAACCGAAAAACCGAAGAAGGAAATCGAAAAGGAAAGCGGCCCAAGGAAAACTGTAGTAGCGATCGAAGCTACGAGCAAACCAAGCGAGAGTACTTCGAAAACGGTAGACGATAAGAAAACTAAAAAGGTTAGCAATAAAAATCAATTACAGATCAATACTTTGGAAGAAGAGATGAAACAACGTCGAGCCGAGAGAGATAGTCCAAAGAAATCGATCAGAGGATTGGATAAACTCCTTGAAAAACGAGAACATCTTGATAAATTATCGAAGAGTAAAAATCTGGAGGTCAAGGAGGAGAATAAAGTACCGGTCGAGGAAAGTGAACTCAAGAAGAAGATTCGGGAGGAAGAAATCAGCGTTAAGGACGATGCTGTGAAGAATGAAGATCCAAAGAAAGATGTTAATGAGATTATTCCAATTGTTAATAAAGCCAAGGTGGAAGAAGAATCCTTGAAAAAGGATACCGTTGAGGTGATAGCGGAAAGACTCGTCGATAGGAAGAAAAAGAGTAACGATGAAAAATCTGAAATTCTTTCTCGTTGTACGGATGATGTTGCGATTACCGAAGTTCCCCATCCATCGGAAGAGATTACGAAAGAAACGAACGATAATAATTCCATGAAACAAATTCCTGATAAAATAATTACGCCTGTGGAAACTGTTGAGAAAGATAAAAGAAGGAAATCCATCAACCGATCGATATTTTCACCGCAACATGGTAGTAAAGATCCAAGCGTATCAGAATTGTTTGATTTTGATCAAGATATATTGGCAGACGATATGGTCAACGATGATGGTTTTAGCATACCACGAGACGTGGAGGAAAGAACCGCACCGTTGACATTCTCTTTCAATAATGAACTATGGTTCAAAGAAGATTCGAAGGAAGATAGTGCGAGGGAAACTTTGCACTTGGTAGAAAAACTTCGTATGGAACTGTCGAAAAAATCAAATTCTAGTCAGTTTGAATTGGAACCCACTCCCGTCGAAGAAGAGGAAGTCAAAACGGAGGAGGCAACGCAACAAATGGATAAAGTCGAACAATCGGATCAGAAGGACAATGAATTAGGAAAAATAACGGAAACCCAAGGATCGACTACCATGGAAATGAACAATACCAATGAACTTGTTTCTCGTCCATCCCCCGTAGCGCCATGTGATAACGAAACTCATGCCATCGACGAGAAAGAAAAATCTTGTCATCACGGCGGTAATAGTGGAAATTATATAGAATATGGTAATCAAGCGATCGAAACTGGTAAAGTCACGGTCGTCGAACGTGCTAAATTGGATAGAGCCGAAGCGGATGAAAGGTGGGTACCGCCAAGTATGGAGAATTTCAATCCAAACGATGTACATCTTGGTGCTATGATGGATACTCAAAACCATCGATACGCGAGTCATCAATTCCCCAATGATATGACGAACGTCATACCCGAAAATAACGCTGATGCTTTGGTACATATGCAACTCAATATGAATATGCAAGATCAATATTTACTTCAGCAAACTGCTCACGCTATGGTACGTACCGCACAACATTTGGATCCTCATTTGGATGCACATAGGATGCCTCCTTTGTCTGTGATGGATCAACAAGGATCTGTGATGTCCAATACGCAACAGTTGGTCAATGAAATAACTCCGATGGAAATGGTGAATAGACATTTAATAAACTTGCCGAATTCAGAGGACGATCCGGGCAGTGAAATGGATCGTGTTCTGGATAAAGAGGATCTCTCATCCGATATGAGAGGAGATCACACTCAGAGCGGATCACCGTACAATGATTTGAATCGTCATGACACCAGATGGGCTGAAAGTCAAGTGTTACCTTCGAGAAGATCAACATCCTCTTCCATAACGTCGGCTTCGTCGGCCGAAGAACAATCCGCTATACCACCGTACAAGAACGTTGCTCCTCTCACACAATTTCCCCCATGCTCCATGGACGCTGGTCCATATCATTCGTATTCGGATCCAAATACTTACGCAGGACCAGTAACTTTATTCCCACCTCAATCGTGTACCGCACCGTTGCCTTCGTACTCATCTCCTGGAACGGCTATGTTCCCTCCACCACCGTTTGGAGCACCTTTTCCAACTCCGCAATCTCTACTACCACACGTGCCAAAACCTTTGGATGATTCATTGAACGTACAGGCGTCACCTTGTACCGCAGCTTTTACCTCTTCTTCGCATAACATGGCGTTGACCGCGGCCATGGTATCTCCTACTAAAATACCTACTCCGCCTCCTCCTCAATTACAATCTTCGACTGTTTCGAAAGAGAGCGAATCCAAAGTGGATTCGGAACAACCTCCAGCGATCAAATCACCTATAATTCCAACTTCCTTCCTCAGCGGAACACCGAAAGAGGAGAGATCGGAGGAGACAACCGCGGTGGCGAACGAAAGTTTGCAAGAAGTGCATACCAACGACAATAAAACGACACCCCAATTTGGGAAAAAATCGCCATCGAAACCAACTCGAACGTCCGCCAGGGTGACCTCGCTCCAAGGAAAATCCCCAGGAAAATCTCCACGTCAAGAATTGGGGAAAACCGCACCGAGTACTCGAGGTCGTGGTAGAGGAGCTAAAGGTTCGCAGCAACACACGACGGGTTATAGTAATAGCGGGAGCAACAGCGGTGGCGGTGGTACGGGTCGAGGACGAGGTCGAGGGCGTGGTCGAGGGCGAGGTAGAGGTAGTCAAAATTCTGCGATGCCTTTGATCGCGACTTCGATAACCAACGACGATTCCATTCAAAACAAATTGGTGGGTACCGTTTATGATTTCGATTCGGACGAAGACTCGACGAGCGAAGCGAATATCGCGGATTTGAGAACCATGCGAGAGAGGAAGAAATCCACGGATACCAGCGAAAAGAGAGATTCCTTGAGTATGGGCAGCGGGTTTGGATTGAACGTCTCAGGTGGGCTTGGAATTGGACTTTCGAACGATAACATGAGATCTCATTTATCCAGCCCACCTTTATTGGCGAAAAAATATGCAGACGATACACACAGAAACACTCCAACGATCATGCAGAACGACGATTCCATCATACCACGAGTGGAATCAAACGAATCCGACAACGCGGGTCAAACTTTCGCCGATAATGCCGTATTACCTCTGCTTCCCGGTCCAGTCGATATGCGAACGTACAATTCAACCACGGTCGATCGTGCTCCGAGTTCTTCGTTACACGTCCATCCATACACCAATCATCTGTTAGGCTCTTTCGTGAGCGTCTCCACGGATCCATCCTTACCCGACATCGATGAGGATATCGAAAAAGAACTACATTCTGCGCTTATCGCGAGCAAACAACCGGAACCCTCGAAAACTTTCGACGATCCTGCGATCATCGATGCCTCATCTTCGAATTACAGCGATACGAATAAAGTATCTTTAACCGATTCTCGAAATCAATTGAAAGTCAAGATCAAAGGTCCATTCTTGGATGCGAATTACGTACCTGCCCCAACCGTACCACCGTTGGCGCAACAAGCACCGGTCATCATTCAACCCACCGCCAACACAGCCTCCGTGGCTACCGGTACTTCGAATCTTCGTAGAATGCGTAAAAAGGAATTGTTGAGACAATATTGTTCACAGGACATGAATATGGACGATTCAACGCCTTCGGCTCCTATAATACCTCCGATAAATCGTACCGTTATCACGATACCCAAAGCGGTAGCGTCCATGACCAGCATACCCACGAGAGAGGATTACAAAGCAGTCGTCGATGCCAATATGGAGAAAAAGCGTAGCAAAAAGGAACGATCGACCGGTAGTAGTTTCCTGGACATCGAGAGGATAGACGAGGAAGGTAGTTCCGCCGAAGGCAGAAGAAGAACCGCGAGTGGGGTGATTTTAAGTAACTTGGATAGAAAGCGGGGTAGACAAACACGACCCGTGGCAACTGCGACGGCCATCACCGAAAGCGGACCACCGAAACTCAAAATAAAAATCGGTAATAACATAATGGGTCAGGATCAGGGCAATGTGCAAGATGATAGAACTAGAATAAGACCTCCGAAAAAACGATTGAGCAGTATTCCGAGTAGTACGCCGAGTATAGAAGAATTACGACGAGAGAGTATGAAATTCCGTCGGATGATCATGGCTGGTTTCGAGAGTGATGAAAAGCCTAAGATTAAAAGTAAAAAGGAAAGGGATAAAAATGGTAAGAGAAAAAAGAAACAGTCTAGCAAAAAGGAGGCGCGAGTACAATTGTTAGAGGACGGTCAAGCGCCTCCCAAACTCATTATAAGATTAGGTAAAAGCAACCATTCGTCATCTTCGACGAACGATTGGTCCAACAGCGAACGTCCCAGTCCTTTGGAGGATAATAACGATAGCCAACCGAAGGACAATTATGAGAATCGTGTTGGCCCTCCACCCTCCGAGACACCCCAAGAAGAAGCTACTTATTCGGCAATGGATAGCGGTTCTCATACGGATAGACAATCATCGCTAGATCCAAATGCCTCTAACAACACCACTCCTGTGGCCCCGGCCACGGCCACCCTAAGGAACGTTCGTTCGGCTAAAGTTACACCTATAAGATTAAAGTTGACTCGTTGCCAAGAGGGTTATGAACTTAAAGATCCAGTGGCTAGCTGTGCGAGTGATAATAGTGCTACGGTGGTTAATTCTGTTTCATTATTACCTTCTTCCGAGACATCGTCCAGTAAAAATCCCGATGATGTCTCGGGAAATAACAAACAACAAGAACAATCTTCCAAAGATGACAAAGACGTCCCTTTGTTAGTTACTTCTCCATCATCGGCAACAACATCATCAACAACAGCAACAACAACAACAGCAGCAGCAACAACAACATCAACAACAACAGCGACAACAAATCTCGTTTCCCCGGGATGTCCGCCTGCACCACTCCCACAAGGATGCCAAGTTAGGTGATAATTAAGGATCATTGTATAATACGGTAATTAAGATTTAGCTCTTTTTAAAAGAAAAGAATGTTACGAATGCGTGTTGTGTGTATCCATCATGTATGCATCGCGTGTCTGTGTTCTGTATCATTGTATATACATTTTTACGTATACAAGAGAGAGATAGATAAAAAAAATCATACGGGGTACCGAATGAGATATTTAACGAAACGAAAAATCCTATTTCTACAAGACTCATTTAAACACATAAGGACAAGTTTTATCAAAAGTTTTACAAAGAAATTCTCGTGTCCCTTATTATATTTTCCTCTTAAATCTTCTGCATACGTAAAATATATACGCGTTTCTTGTGTGCGAGGATGTATGCGTTTGGGTATGCGAGAATGAGAAAGACGCATACACGGGTGTCAGAGTGAGTTTGAATCGATGAATAATCTTTTTTGATTCCGCTGAAAGACGTGATGTCTCGAAGATTCATTCTTTTTCTTTTCCTACTTTCTTTTTTCTTTTCTGTGTTTGTTTTTTCTTTTTTTTTTTTAATCAAATAGTTGATAGTCAACTAGTCTTTTTACGAATAAAGAAGAAAAAGTTATACTTTCGTTTTTATATAGATTATTCGAAAATTTATGCTCATTCTGTGCTAGCGCGTGATTGTGTATATGTAAATGTCTTGTAAATATCATTTAATGTTGAGACAGAGACTCACTAGAAATGTCGTAATGTGTAAAATAAATTATTAATGTATATGTAAATGATCTGAGGGTGAAGTGAAATGTCACAAAGTGCCCAAAATTCACCGTAATTATTAGCATGTGCATTTCAAATATTATAAAAGAAAGAAAATGGAGAAGGTGGATTGTTAAGGTGTGCCGAGTTTTAACGTATCGAAAGAAATTGTCAGTTTCGAATCGATCATATGAAAAGTATGCAATTTTTGATAACGATAACGATCCTATCAGTTGAATTATTATTATTATTATTATTCAAAATTTGTTATAAGCTTTGAAAACTTTATGAAACCAGGATGGGTAATTTTTTTCTTTTTTTTCAACACAAAGTGCAAACATTGTGGGTTTTTTTTTTAATTCTTTGCTGTCATCTTCCGATGAATAGAATAACGATTGATCTTTATATCAAGGGATCTGAAGTATAAAAACTTTCTAACACGATATTTCGTATATACTTGACAACTTTCGATGTATAAAGTAGTAAAAGTGTTCACATAAGGTCAAATAATCTTCTCAAATTACAAAATTTCGCGACAAAAGTACGATTCTTTTTTGTTTTCGTATGATTTATAGAAAAAGCAAGATATTGATGTAACGTTTCAGGTCCCTTGATTAGAATACATGAATAAACATCAGATGGGAAAAATGATTTTCCTCGTTGAATGTGAACAACGTTTTCAATACATTAATTATTTCTCGAATGATCGATGTGATTCAAACCTAATATTGATGTGTAAAATCATTGAAAGACTGGATACCTTAGCAAACACACCACGACGGAAAATAATTCTGTACAAAATATTGTTTTAAAATCACACATGAAATCATAAAATTTTGTGTTCTCCTTTTATCTTTCTTCCCGTCGATACGAAACAAGCATTGTGACTTTGAATGAATTGGAAAAGAAAACCGAGATTATTCGTCAAAATAGAAGCAAAACTTGTATGTAAATTAACTAAATTCAAAATCAAATGCGTAATGAAAGTTATGACCTTATTATTGATTATTTCTGTTTTCTTTTTTTAAGTCTTAAAACTTAATGTGAATTATTTGTTATATCTGTTGGAAGAAAATGAGAAAATGGTTAATGATTTTATATGAGAGTTGCTTAACCTGCAGAGTATAATGAGTTATGCGATATTGTCTATGTATGATGCATCAACGATGCCCAGACGCTTTATCGTACAACGTTGATATTCTCGTTTATTCGTAATGCGAAATTATCAATTAGAAATAATGTTTTTAATTTTCAATGATTTATACGTTTTAAGGATTCTGACATTCGACGCTATTTTTGTTATTTTCTTTTTAATTTATTGAGTTGCACGAATTATATTTAACAAATTATAAAGGAGGAAATGAAAAACAATGACACTTCAGTTTGGAGAAGTATCGGTAGGGAATTTCTTGTTTCGGTTTATACTTTATCCACAATTATTTTATTATTTTACGAACAATACAATGATCATCAGATTAGAATAGAAAACAACAACTTTGGGAAATGTGAGAATAAGTGCACGAATAAACGAGAAATTCGAATACCTACTTTTTTCTTAGATAAAAAGAAGAAAAAGAAAAACAGTTGAAAATGAAAATTCTTTCTACCGATCAATCATGTTTTTATTATAATCATTGTAGTTTGAGTTCTACTTCAAATAGAATCTACGACAAACACTTACTTTTTTTTTTGTTTTTAATATTATGATGATAGTGCATACAGTTCTGAATTTTTCATAATTTGTATCTCCCTGGGTGGAAGTGAAGCGTGCAACAATGCGCAAAGAGCATGTGCACGGGGATAGCAATTTTCGTATTCGCTCGCTTTATTTTCACCAAAGTCTTCACGTAAGAAAACTCTGCTGTGTTAGGCATTTATAATTTATTACACGCAATTATTTATGATTCACATTTATTCCGGAAAGAAAAATATTAATAGAAACGAATCAAATTTCAATATTGTTTATTGTTATTACCTACTATCTGTTTTAAGACCCCGTCATTCTAATTCCTCATTTATTTAACCATAAAAAAGCTGTATGAAACGAGTTGCGTGTGTAAAAAAAATACTCATGGTTGATGAAACGGTCGTGCCATTTTTACTGGTATTTCAATACGATTAATTTTTATCAATGATGTTATGTGTTTTTTCTTTTCTTTTCTTTTTTTTTTGTTCACCTAAAAGATTTGAAAAATCGTCATTCATTCTACTCATCGACAAAAGACATTTTTTCTTTTTTCGCAAATTATTTGTCTCGGTATCGGAATTTACAATCAAATAAAAAACACAACAGAAAACACAACTGTACACATGAATATCGCGAATAGATAATATTTATGAACAATTTTTCGTCAATGTATGTTATACAGAACATTCTTGATTTCCTCGTATTTTTCTATGATTTCAATTCTTAAGCGGTATACTTTTGTATAAGGCTTCTCACGCAACAATAACGATAGACTCGACCCGAAAAATGAATGTTTTTTAATGCGAATTTTGTCCCTATTTTCACAAAATATAGTACAAATTAATCATAACGCAATAAAAATTGGATACTTCTTTTTCTCTCTTTGTTTTCTTTTTGTTTTTTTTTTCTCTTAAATACATGTGAATAGTCGAATCGCATACATTGAAGATAAAAGCAATCGGCATATCAAGTATTTTTTTTGATAGTTTCTTTGTAATATATAATCTTTGTAAAATGATGTAACTTTCAAAATCTGTTCAAGATTGTGCAATTTTAAAAATAATTTTATCTTCTTTATGTACGTTAGTATTGTAAATGAATAATTGTTGACATTTATACTTTCATAATATTTAAAAACAAATCGACAGACGGAATACATAATGGAACATCTTGATAATACTTTTTCACACAAATGAAATCTTGAAGACGTTTTGAAATGAATTGATAAGAGCAGTGAATTTGACGTATATTTTTTTCTTTTTCTATATTCGGTTAGACGACATCAAATCAATATTTCAAATTTCCAAATCGAATTGTAAATGAATGAGTCCGATTTTCAGTGTATAATTGAAAAGTGAAGAGAAAAAATGTACAACAGGTTTTTTTTTCGGGTACGAACGCATATAACGATGACAAGAGTATCAAGTATTAAACAAAATTAAACGTTTAATAATATGAACGTGGATAAAGAGACAAATTCGGTAATAGCCTTTAGAGCATCATCTCAAATATAAATGGATATTCATAGGAGGAAAATCCATTCGAGCGTTTGTAACAGGATATCTTCTCCTTTGAATACCCACAAGTTGTTGAAATATTAATTACGTTATAAGAGACAAATGAACAATACGGTTCAGTAATGAATGATTTTATTTTCCTTCCCATAAGAAACAGATTGAACATGCTGTATCCCGGTGGCATTACCGATAATAATAATAATATTAATGAAAAAAATAATAATATTGATAGTAATAATAATTATAATAATAGAAATAATAATGTGAATAACAATGAAAATGATCCTGAGTTCTCTTGTGGTATTAGAAACAATAATTTTTTAATGCCCGATGAATGATCGATCGATCGAGTCGTCGATTGATCGATGCGTGTCATTTATTCCCAGAAAAAAAACTAGGGCAAATCTCTTTTGTATCAAATGCGAAAGGTGAAAACATTTCATCGGATTTGTAAATGGAAATGTCTCTTTTGAAGAAAATCCCCCCCCCCCCGCCCCTTCTTCTATTGTGAAAAATGAAAACAATTTACAATTTTCATTCTTTAATACCTGTAATGTATATTATTCTATAAATATTCTATAAATATATATATACATATATATATATATATATATATATTTTCAATGACTATAAGTAACGTTTCAAGAGCCTATATTGTACAGTTTTAAAATAAATAAATATTTCGTTAATTTTTATTTGTTTCTTACACATGATGTAACATTTTTACACATAACCGTAGCGTTAAAGACATTAATAAAATTTAATATTACATGTGCACACATATATGTATAGGTAAATTTTGTATACATATAAATATATGTGTATAACACGTGTACAGAGAGAAACATATACACAACACATTTACACACACGGATTTTATTATAAAAAAATGCAAATAAAGGATATAATATTTAGTTATTGTATATAGTGTACAAGAAAGCTGGTCTTGTAAGATATGGATAAGGTGTTTTAATGTGCACATAGCCGCGTCATTGTCAATAATCATATATTATTACGATTAATAATAATTACAGTTTTTTAAAAAATCTTATTTTTGTCATTTTCCTGTAATCATTCCTAATAACAAGATGTATCATATTATACTAGTTATTTAAGAATTGATGTAAAAGAGTTTGAGTAACTGTTGAAGGCTGGATTTGTTTCTGACAAACCCATGCAGATCCTGTGAAAGAAACTGAACAGAATGCTGGGATTTGTTCGATCTCTTTTACAGGGTCTCAATTATTGTTTCTGAAGCTTACACGATTCCTATGAATTTGTTTGAATTTGTTGTTGTGTATAGATTCAATTCAATATTGTCGAATTGAATTTTGTCAGAAACATATCAGGAGATTTTTCTTATGGAGAGATTGTTGTCAGAATAGAATGTTGAACAATAAAACTTTGATTAATCGATTTTTATTAAAAATTAAAGTATGGTAATAAAAGGGGAAGTTTCTATGCTTCATGCGAATAAAATGTTGATTCGAAGCCGAAGGTGTGGTGAAAGCATCTCAATTCATGAATAAAAATCAATAACTGGCAAGGTGAGAAAAAAAAATGTGGTTCCGGCCGGGATCGAACTGGCGACCTTCTGCGTGTAAAGCAGACGTGATAACCGCTACACCACGGAACCTTGATACCAACGATTGATTATTTAGTCAAATCAACCTGACGTTTTTTAGAATCCATGTCACATTGATATGAGATAGATATAATTCTTTTTTTTTGCAGGGGGAATATATGTAGACATGAAGAAATTGAAGATTTATTCATTCTATCGAATTTAATTGTTAAACAACACGGTGCGTTTATTATAAAAGATGATAAGAAAAGGGATTGAATGATATTCAGTCATAGGGAAAAGTTATATTATATAATAGAAAATTTGAGTATCACTTATCACTGTAGGTGAAATATGTAAATGTCATAATATGATACATTCTATTTTATTATGTTCATATTTCAACAATGTTCCTTCCTGATTGAACTTTATCAAACTATGAATATAATGAAGAAGACTGTGAAGTATTATAAAATTATGATTAGAGTATTATTTTTACTATTTCATATGATATTTCAATTCACAGCAGGAAATGTTGGATTCTGTAATACCGACTAAGGATAGAGACGGGGAAGTTTGGAAACATGCGTGGTATCTGCTGTGTGCTGTGTATTTACCGGTACAAAAATAATACACAAAGGTGAAGTATAGTTTGTCTCTTATAGTAACTCCGGAGTGAACTTCAATATAAATTTGAAAGGTAAGTTTTCGCAAACCTATGTACACGAATGCATACAAAAATTACTCTTTTTCATTGCTTTTGTATATCAAGTTTATTGACGGAATTCACAACACGGTCGCGTTTCTTGTCAAAGTGTAAAAAAAAACACTTTTCTCCCCGTACAGCACAACCACCGATCCTCCACCTAAGATTTCGGTGAACCAGAGGTGGAGAGTTGGTGGAGAAATGGGAGCCGTGGAAATAAGGGAGAAATAAAGGAGAGTCTCCGTGAGAAGTTCTTCTCATTCTTATAATGATTCTCATTCATTCTCTTAAATAAGTATAACCTCATGGACAAATACACATCAAAATCTCATGAAAGTTAAATATCAGAATTTATGAGACGTTTTCAGCAGGGAGGTTAGGCACTATAATTGAGGGTCCGGATGCAAGAACCGACGATACGCTCGAAGAGTGATAGAAGTATTGTCCAAGCCATGACGTCACATGTCAAAATCAAAAGTTGGAATTTCGGAAATTGAAAAATACTGGGTGGTAGGTATTGAAAAATCAATCCGAGTCACCCCCTACTCCACATGCCAGACAAATCCGGACAACTTTTTAGCTGGATTTGTCTGGTTTTGTATGGTCTTGTCTGGTTTGCCAAATACAAGATTTGTGCCAAGTTTAAAATGAGTCAGGATTGATACGGCTTGCCAAAATGTATGGTACAATCCGGATTGTCGGGTGAAAATTATGTCAGTTTTTGTATGTAAAGAACATAATCGGAAGAAGTTGCTGTAATTGGCTGGGACTGGCATGAAGAAATAGTGACAGGGTGATACCGGTTTGCCAGTAAAAGAAATTGTGCCAGATTTTATAGGACTCGCCGATTAAGAACTTCGTCAGAACTACTCGGTCAATCACGCATTCCTTGAATGTGCCGATCTGGATGGTATCGGCGGGTTGCTAGAGTGCTTGAAACTCTCTGGAGTACCAAGACCAAAAAACTCCTCAGTTGACCATCATATTTGCTGATAATGCCTGACCAGAAACGAGGATGGTTCCAACCGCGCCTGCGTGGAAAGCTGACTGGAAAACACCGTGATTCACATATTCCTAAAATATGCAGATCTCATGAGGATTGCCAAGGTCATCTCATCAGGTTTCTGAAGTGATCGGAAATATCCAGCCCGCCGATACAGAAACCTTCTCGGTTGTGCGTCAAATTTGCGGACAATGCCTGACGAAAAAAAAGAGATGGTTTTGACCGGGTAGCCGGTATGCCAGTTCCTATTAGGTTTTGTAAGGCGCGCCTGCGCGGAAAGCTCACTGGAATACACTGTGATCCACAAATTCCTAAAATATGCAGATCTCATAAGGATTGTCCGGTTTTTGAAGTGCTCGAAAATATCCAGCCCGCCGACACAAAAATCTTCTCGGTTGTGCGTCAAATTTGCTGACAATGCCTCACAAGAAAAAGAGATGGTTTTGACCGGGTAGCCGGTGTGCCGGCTCCTAGTAGATTTTGTAAGGCGCGCCTGCGGGGAAAGCTGACTGGAAAACACCGTGATTCACATATTCCTGAAAATGTGCAGATCTAATGAGGATTGCCAGGTGTTTTACGTGCCAAAAAATTGTAGAAAAAATAACACGTTTTGGTCAGAATGAAGTGAATTTCCTCAAGGGCGATATATTCCAGAGAAAATACTATATGGTCAGAAGTTTTTTGTTCAATACTATTCAGATTTCATAGCATAAATAATCAATCGAATTTCGACAAAAAACATCCTCAAATATCTTATCCAAACTGTATATCGCAGTATAGAAAAGCGGTCAATTCCGGACAAAATATTTTTGATAATATTTTTTCTCACTCGGACTTCACGGGCCGAAAAACCAGTCACAATCCGACGGAAAATATCATCGAATATCTTATCCAAGCTGTATCTTGCAGTATGAACAACCGGTCGATTTCGGACAAAATATTTTTCGATGGATCTCATCCGGATTTCACAGGCCGAAAAACCAGTCACTATCCGCCCGAAAAAATCATCGGGTATTTCATGCAGTTTCTGTTTGATTCACACAACATGTCAAACCGGAGAAAAACTATCACAAAATATTTTGTCAGTATCGTCTGGAATTGTACGGGACAAAAACCGACTGGGAACCTGACAAAAAATTTTTTGTCTGGAACTGTCGGACATTTGGAGTAGGGCCGTTTACGATTTTTTTCTATGATCGATAGTTTTCGAGAAAAAAAATAAAAACTACCTATTATTTCACACTAAAAATCAATGTGTTTGAACATTGAACTCATTCTAACTCGGCCATTTTTCAATGTATCAAAATAAATCTCATGAATTCTGATTCGTGAGACTTTTTCGAAGACGACAATGTTGAAAAAATGTGTAAAAATTAATAACAAATTGATGAATTTTTAATCCGAAGTAAAAACCACGCTTTTTATGCTCCGCACTGAAAAACTGTTCCGAAAATCCAACGCGCGCAATTTGAGCCTCTGTTTTGGATCTCCACAAAGCAGAAAACGCCTGAACCGACTGTAGGATATCAATTCTATGGGTAAAAACCATAGGCGTGCCCAGGATCGCCAAATTGTGGGTGCCCAGTGTAGAATCTTTTGGAATTATATATAATTTATATATCAACTATATTGAACTATACTCGGATTACATATAATTTTGAAAATTTCCCACTCGGAGGTCAATCAACTTTTTTTTGTTGGATTGACATTTTCTACGCGATATTGTTTTTTATGGATAATATTGTTAGGAAAAGAAATAGACATTAGATATTGGATACTAGTATATTAGATATAAAAAAATTAGATATTAAACTCTGAATTGTGGGTGCCAGTGCATCCACGGTACCCACGGTTGGCACGCCTATGGTAAAAACTATTGAAAAACGCTAAAAGAAACAATTCAAATTTGGAATGCCTGGAATGTCCCCTGAAGTGATCATTACGGTTACAGAAAGAAACGGCAATATTCAGTGAAATTACCGTTGAAACAACGATAATTACGGTTGAAAAAGTAATCATTGCTGAATTTTTTTCTTCATGTACGCACAAGTATTAATTGGAGACAAGCGAATAGAATAATTTTGCGAAAAATCATAAATCTAAATTGAAAGGAATGATTAAAAATTTATAGAAACGAAACAAAAATCTAAACTCACAATATCTGATGATTTATCATTATTCATCTTCTCAAATTAATTTCTCGGAATGAGCCTTCGATATTTGAATATTTTTCTAGTCGTTTACGAATTCGTTTCAATAAACGATTCAAACTTCAGCATCATAAAAATTGTACATTTGCGGAGCCAATTGACCGTCAAGGATTTTGCCCATGTTTAATTGGAAACAAATATATTCCAATCATTAGAATGAAGATAATATATATATATATATTATTGAAATATCATTGATATTAGAGAATACATTGAATGTTTGGAGGAATACCGAAATTTCTGATGGAAATTTTACAATTGTTAAAGCTGTCTGAAAATGAATTGAGGTATATCGATTTGTTGAAATTTTTAGTATAATAAATATTATTGTATTTTATTATAATTTGATACTTTTATCTAACTTTATTTCCTCAAGTGCTTCGTTTTCCGCGTCCTTGACCCATGACACAAAAATGAGGAACTGATATTTTAAGGTATTAATAATATGCTATATTAATTCCTTTTGCATTGTTATTGAAAGAAATATTCATTGAGTATCTCTGGACGCGACACTTCCAAATAGTATTATTCTAACTTACCTTTGCTATTCAGCTTCTTGTGGTAAGAATATCTGATAATCTGATGGAACAAATTCATTCATTTATACCGGTAATAATTTGTAATAAGACATATCAGGTGAGTATCTGTATTTTATTTTTGTACAGCAACAGGAGTAGGAGTTTAATGTTCGTCAATATACAATAATTAATTATTTCTTTCTTGAAAGAGAAGATGATAATCTGATGATAAATAAATAAACAATATCTAATATTAAATTTTTTTTTTCAATATGCACACTTAATATAGAGTAATTTTCGAAACAATGTATTAAGGAGTTATAAATATTGGGATGAATGATTCAACCATTTGCCGCTTCTTCCTGTTCTTTTTTGATTGACGTTCCAAGGATGCACGCCAAAACGATACCAGCAATCTGAAAATTAATATTCAAATTAAAGTAGTTCCACGATGTTGCGAATTATTCGTACCGAATATCTTAGATGAATCTTTATGGAAGATCGGTGAGCAAGGATTTCTTAAAAATTAATCCCCTAATGGAATTTTTTCAAACGAAAACCTCCTCAATTTCTCACCAGAAATGCGGGATGAAAAATTTTTCAACGAATGCTGAGACATCTAATACATCAAAAGCTTAATAAATACCCCCGAAATGAATATATTTAAATTTACTGACCTCAATAAAGCCGACACCAAGTCCTACTCCTACTAATGCACGACTACCGCTTTTGAAACTCTGTTGCAATTTCTCGTAGCACCCTTCTTGGTATACGTTCGAACCTCCGTATACACATATCTCTGCGTCTGAAGAGCAACATGAAGATGGGAATTGTCCCATGAAACCTTTTTCTGCGGTCCAGTCCTGAGGGCTATCCACTCCACAACACATCAACTGTGAAATAATTGTCCTCTGAGATTTGCAACGAAACATTATAATTTCTTTCAATGTATTTCTACAAAGTGTTATTTTTTATTTCGCGTAACAACATATCTGATTTGTTGTCTTCATCGCGGATCTGGTTAACTGAATTCTTTTATTGAATTGACTCTTCATACCAATCAAATCTTTGAAAAAATATCAATATTTTCACGCTTTTGAAAATGCAGAAAGATTGTTAGTTCGTTCAGTATAACGACTTCCTTTGCGAGAAACTTACCCGAGCAAGCGTTATATCAGCACCCGCTAGACCCTTACAAGCTTCCCGCTAGCCATTAGACTCTTGCTAGCCTTTGGCTAGATTCTCATGAGGGCCTAGACAATTCCACGAATGGCGTTGCTGGGGTACGGAATTCCTACACGGAGAAAATATATTGACGAAATATCATTCAAAGTTGAGTAAAACGGGGACATAGTGGCATTCCCGCGAAGTTGAGAATCCGACTGACTTAATTTTACTCGATTACTTTATTTTTTATGTACGTACGTGAATTAGATTTCCATCAAATTTCACATTTTTGTGCAAGATAGAATGTATCGAAATTCAGATTCAAGTGAATGAAATTGAATGTTAAAATATTTTGAATTTAGGTTATATACATGCATGAGAAATGCTTGAAGTATTTTTGCATTCGAATTATATGCAAACACCTCATATGTTTTGGTAAGCCTTTATTCAAATTAATAAATCAAAATAATGAATGAATTCGTATGGTTATGGATATTTTAATATTTTAATCAAGACATTTTAATAATACTTTCAAGAAATCTTCAAGAGATATTTGAGAGTTCCTCAGAAAGTCTTCAGGAGGGATTTAAGAATTCTTCAAGAAGGATTTAAGATCTCTTCAAGAGCTCCTAAAGACATCTTCAAGAAATCATTGAGAATTCTTAAACATTTCTTGAAGATGTCTTTTAGATTTCTCGAAGACAACTAAAAGATATCTATTGGTGTTGCATAAGACATCTTTTCGCTCACGAAAAGTGATCTTTTGGAAAGGTCTTGCAAGAGCTCTTGCAATTTTCAAAGACATCTTTTAGATATCTAAAAGAGCTCTTTTTGTCTGTGTGGGGTGTAATTTTACAATTGCAATATATCACTTCAATAACAATCAATATGTTTTTTAAATCGAATATTTTTTATGAACATTTACTATCAATATTTCTTGCGAATAAAGGCAATAACTTGTCAGAATTTGATAAGTTTCATATGAATTTTAATAACAATATTAGACAAATCAGTTCCCAATAAGTTAGTGATCAGTTTTTCCTGATTAGCGTTTCCTCATCAGTGCCTCGTCAGTAATAGGGAAAACTGATTATATTTCTACTAGGGATGTTTTGCAACAGTATTCAACTTGTTAAAATAATGAAAACATTCGAATTTATTTTTCATCTGTAGTCGAGTAAAATGAACTCGACCGGATTTTGAACTTTGCGGGAATGCCACTATATCCTCGTTTCATTCAACTTTGGGTAATTTTTCGCCAATACATTTTCTCCGTGTATGAGTGAATATCCACTCTTACAGAATATAAGTACTGCAACTCCGATAAGACTTGAACAGTTCGCTCGCTTGAGCGAGTTAAAATTTTGTTATTATGGAATGGAATTCTTACTCTTATCAAAGTTGCACTGTTTTCACTCTATAAGAGTGAATTTTGAACTCCAAGAAATTTAGAGAGAAAGTTGCCGTAATTAATCAGATGTATGCACCCAGGCATGGCAAACTTGAAAGATTTTTGCTGGATATCTGAAAGATATCTCACGAAATAGTTTTTACTATCTTTAGAAAGTCTTTCTTTGAAAGAAATTTGCAAAAGATTTGAATTAATCTTCTGAATTCCTTGAACAAAGATATTTTGATGATGATGGAAATTTTTGCGGAATTCAGTAATCTGTGTGGGAACAATGAGTCATCTAAATTTTTCGTTGACTCGTATGTCATTTTTGGACAGAGCACAAATTCGAAAAGAAATTCATACCTTGTTTTTTAATGATTCCTCGTCTTTGTTCATTATTTCAACAATGCACTCTTCATTTTCATTGTCAAAATAATAGACAAAATTTGATAATGGAATTACGAATTTGTGCTCCATCGAAAAGTGACATATTAGTCAACGTAAATTTTGATGATTTTTTTTCCGTCTGGAAAAGAGGAAGTTGATCACCAAAGTAATGAAACTTCAACTCTAAAACGTTCTTTTCCTACAAAAACAGTTACTGATTGAAATTTTCCAATGTGAAGAATAAAGAAATGTCAACCACATTGCTATTTAAATAGATAAAATCGAATAGAATATCATTTCTGCAACATCTTTGTATTAAAAGTGCGGTCAGTTCTAATTTGATTGATATCATTCAACTGACCTGTTTTTGTAGCTGATTCAAAGAATCTTGATCATTGTTGGAGTAATTTTTGATAGATGTTTTTAGAGCGTCTTTCATGGCTGTTCCCACGTCACCTTTGAATATGGCAATCGATATACCGATGATCATTTCGATTATGATGATTACTATCAAAAGCGCAGCAAACTGAAATTAATTAAAAGTATGTATCAGATCACGAATACAAATATCTGATTAGAGAATCATTGCTATAACTTCATGAATCAATACGTCATCGTTCGTATTTAAATCAATGAAGTATATAATACCATATTCCCATCTAAATACATTTGTTCAATATGTGCCATGGCAAAGATAATCTTGGGTCTTGCTTTGGCGAGAGCCAAATCGAATAAAGCTGTGAAACGAACAGCTGAAAGCTGACGGTTGAGTAATATAATTTTTCACTACAATATACTATCAAGAATTTACGCAGCCGAATCGCATAGTTGGAAGTTGTGGAATTGGTTTTGATATGAAAAACACTCAAATTTAGTTCAATCGAAAGTCTCGGTAATTGATTACAAATTTTTCTCTGCAAGTTTTGGTTTTATCCAAATTGATGATTTGGAGGATCATCGATTTGGATAAAACCGTGGAAACACGTGGAATTTACATTGACAGTACCAATGACTATAGTTTCCCTGTCAGCTTTTGGCTTAATAGAACTAAGGTCAAAACTTGATTGATGTCTAATTGGATGCATTTTTTGTTTTCCCAACCAAGAATTATTGGTAATCTGCTTTTTCTTCTTTCACAGTTTTTGCTAAATTATAACCGAATGGTTGATGGAAAAGATGGGTGGTGTGTCATATCTTACACAAAAAAAATGATACACATCTCAAATTTTTCACATTATCAAAATACTGCTATTGTCGGTTTTGGCGAGAGTGAGTCCATTGAGATAATTTAGATACATCCATCATTAATATTATATCAGATAGGTATTACAGGCTTTTCACATCCATTGAATACAAATACAACATTGTCTTTAGGAAGGCAATGTCTAGAAATAAAATATGACACGAGGACATATGTTTTTAATAAATTGAATAAATTGTTTCCACATTGAAAGATGATATTGTCAGATAAGGAAGGAAAGGTCAAAGGTGTTCATGAATCATGCATAAATCGATGGTGTCACGCGAAATGAGTACTTGTTAGTATATGAAAACATATGATTTCCATTATCACTCAACTCAGGAAATACGACACAGTGGTCAAAATTTGGCTCTTACTCAGAATTTGGTGTATTCCATTTTCTATCAACTTCGATTAGTCATTTTGGGTCATATTAATTGAAAATTGAATCGACCATAGAAAACGTTCGAGTAGTCAGAATATATCAAGTGGAATTTGTATTTGGGTACCATGCTGGTTAAAAAAACCTATTGATTCTTGCCAAATCTTATTGAATCTTGCACAATGTTCTGACCCAATCCTATTCAACCATTTCCAATGAGATTTAATCAGATGAGTGTGTTTTTTCAATGTAATTCTGATCGAATCCTGCCAAATCTGATCGAATTTTGTACAATGTCTTCAGCGAATCCCATTGAATTTAATTTCGTCAGATTCTATGGATTTTTTTAACTACGATACTTGGAGTCTTCAAATAATCGAAGTTCACAAGAATGATTTGATTTGGTGGATTAGTAATTTGAAATTCACTAGAGGTTATTGAGCGTGGTTGATTATACATACCGTCGATAACATACAGTAACTTTCTTTGATGGCTCCATAACATCCTAAGAAGGCGATCGCAAGAATAATTACACCCAGTATAACAATGATTACGGAAGGAGTGGTCATGTCCTCTTTCGCAAACTTATTTAAATTCTGCGAGTCTGCTAGTAAAATACCACCTGTGATGATGACCCCTATACCTGATACCTTTGAAAAAATCATTAAACAATTTTTTTGTATCGGTTTTATAATAAAAATAAAAATTCTCTTCAAATGTCTTCGAGTAAAAATTCTCGGACTGCGCGATTGATCGATTAATCAGTGATTTGATCAGTTGGTTGAATGGTTACCGAAGAATCGTAAAAATGATACCCTTCAATCGTAAGAATTTTCCATCGATCCCATAATGTTTCAGAACCACTATGAAATTAAAATCCTCAATCCCAAGCATGTATTTTATCATCGTATTCATAAAATTGTTATTTCTCACGTGGTTCACGAAAATATTTCGCGCAAAATTCCGTACCGTTCCCCAACAGAACCTAAAATTTGCGTACGTTTAGGAAACGTCCAAATACGTTTCTCAGACGTCCTTCGGAGGTTTCCTGGACGTACACAAATTTTAGGTTCTGTTGGGGTTCAGTGTCGTTCAAGCACTCTCAACGACAAGACTCGTAGAGTGTAACCTAATGAAATTGAGAATAATAATTTCAAAATTTATAATCACAAAAAGATTATAATTATTCAATTTATTCACTCAATTTCAAACATTATTGATGGTTATGTTATTTTCTCGAATCTCTATCGATTTAGTCTAAGTTAATTTTTAATGTACCGATACTTGAAATTGTAATTCAATTCCACATGATTCGAAAATTAATGTAATAATATTTGAATATCATTTCATGAACCTTCAAGTTGAAATTTCATGTACACTGGTACTTAAATTAAGAGTGCATTCAAATTCGAGAAATTTTCAACAGTGTACATCAGTGTTTGAAAAAGTAAAATTTTATTATTTCTGTGCTTTACAGTGGAACTCAGTGTTGATACGTAACGTAACGATTATGCTGGAAGCAAAATCAATAAGAGTATTGATTCAATATTCATTTTCACAGAATTAAGGAAGGGAATGAATGTGCGATATGTCTTCATTGAATGTATAACATTCATTCCATTGGGATATCCCTGGTGTGCTTGATGTGTAATTTATCCATCGATTAAGAACATAATAGGACACTTTGCGTTCGATACGTTATTTGATGTACATAAAATTCTATTAAAGCATTTAGACATTAGGGATTGTCTCGAAAATGGCAATATCTTGATAAATTGATGAAATTGAAGAATAATTATGCGCGTAAGAATCATTCATAGATTCTTATGGTTTGGACTCTGAGATACCATTAGAGCGAGAAGCTGTAACTTTCAGCCAAAAACTAGTGGCAAATTATATAACTGGTAATAGAATTGTTTTATCAAATATTCGAGTAACTAATTTGCACAATTGAAAGCCTCTTGATATAATATTCCTGATATGAAAAATTTTCGAATAGAATTCAATCAAAATTTACAATGATTGGTCGTTAATTTCAGTTTCATGGCCATTAAGGAAGAGCGTGAATTGTATACATAATGCCAATGTTTAACTGAGATTATGTGATTTTTGAAGTGATAATTTTATTTCATTTTTAAATATGTTTGTTCTTTTATTTTCACAAATTCCATCACCTTCTGAAGATTGAAGATCATGATTTGAGTGAGAAAAGACGTGGTTTAAGAATTCTTTTCTCGTGTCGTATTCGTTAATAGTGTTTTCAATAATTGGTGAAATTAACCCTAGATCGCGGTAAATAATTTATACATGAAAAGTACATCCCCTGTTCGTAAAACAAAATGCAATAACTTAACTTTTCCATAGACCACGGATTGAGATATTCATCCAGAATTCGTTTTGAACTTTTATGCTGTATGGGTTATTTTATAATGACTTGAAATGCATTAAGGGTGGGATTTCAGTTTGAAGGAATTCGATAGTGTCCAAGTGACCAGATCCCTTCGTCCTCAGTTTCTTTCTTAAAAAGTAACTGAATAATATTAGATGGATTTCCTTAATTTGGAAGAAATAACGCCCTGAAAACGCATTACGTTTTAGTTTAGAAGGTAGCAAAGATAAGTGTCAGATAAGAACCCAAGTAACACAAGAACTTTTCAAATATGCTGTGATGACACAGTGAATGTGCAAAGAATGTGCAAATGCGACTATTTTGGTGAATTCGTCCAGATATTCTATGGAGGTGCATATCACATAATTATTCGAAATAGTCTCATTTGGAAGTTCTAAGGATGTTCGGAGGATTTTTCAAACACGTTCTTAGCATTTTTAACCTCCTGGGTTGCTTGAGAATTCACTTCTTGATTTGGGGGTGGAAGCTGAAAATTAGCAATCTTTAATTATAACAGTGAAATGAATTTGAGAATTTTAGTGCCACCGGGAATTTCCAAGAGAATCTAAGAATATTTTGTAGTTTTTTTAGCGAACATAAAGTGATCCTGATTTTTGTTTGTTTCACTCATAAGAAGTGAAATTCAACGATTATATGTGGAAATTGGATGAGAATTGGAAAACATATGGACTTCCCAACAGTCGAGCACGGAATTTTACTATTTACTTTCTAAAATTCAATTTTTTCTGATACATCAGTTGAGGAAAATTCTGCAAAAAAGGCACTGAGAGAAATTTATCATTCAGAATCACTGGTTTTCATCGGTTAATGAAAGATATACTTAACATGTGATTCAAAATTCATGGGGAATACCAGTAGTTTCCAATAGCGTTATTTTAACCAAAAAAAATTTCGTCCTCACCAGCGTCGAAGATGATTGAACAAGCGTGATCAAGAATCTTGCTTCGTTCCCCGAAGCTACCGACCATTCTTGACAATGTTATGGTTTTCAATGGTGAGGTAGCAACCCAGATAGCAATTTAACCTTGCTGCAATGTTGTCAGGCAAGCTTGTGACAAGGTTGATATAAGCCTCCTAGTTGACACACGACAAGGGTACAAGCTTACAAAACCCTTGCAGCAGGGCTGTAGCAACCTTACACTGACAAGGTTGTCAATAACAAGCCAAAAACAATCAAATGACAAGTGTGACAGGGTTATGACAAGCCTACATGTTATCTGGGAAGTGCCATTTACCCAAAAGCAGGCTACTTGAGGAGGGCCAGGAACTTCTGGTAATTCTCTTCGGATTCATAAATCATTATCCTCCGGGTAAATGCAATTTCGGGCACTTGCTACCTTACCGTTTTGAATTTATATTAATCTCATCAATTGAGAGCTTTTGTTTACAAATCGTATTATAAGAAATTACTGTCTTTTCAACATGAATTCTCACTGGTTTGAATTTTCAAACTTCGTAGTATGAAAAATTACTGTTTTTTTTTCATCAATTTGTGATCTCATGTCAAGTACATCCGCCGTCTAATGGGGAAACCAGTAATTTTTAATGATGATTTTCTCTCAGTTTGTGAACCGTTCTATTTGATTTCAGTGGACACGTAAATGTATAGATGTATACAGATTGTTCATTCAGAGTCCAATTGTATGTGTCAATGATGAGCTATGTGCCATTCTTTGTTCACACAGAGTTCTGAATTTGTTTTTCCCCCTGGAAAAGAACTCTTGACCGGATTTTGAGATTAATGAATTCTAGTTGTTCATGGTATTTTCTCGAAGAAGCCCAGTAAACACACGCACGTTTTAAAAACGTCAAAAACAGTCAATAACCACACGTTGTGATTTAGTAATATTCTTGCGTTGATTCAACGTAAAAATGTCGCGGCAGATCACGTGTTTTTCAACTATAAAATAACGTCATATCAACGGTTTGAACATCGTTTAAAAGACGTCAAATATTGACGTGTCCTAATGATGGTTCTACACCCATAGAAATTTATATTTGGATTTATTTAAATTGATTAAACTTTGTTTGAATCAATTAAATTTCTACTTAAATATGAACCTACTAGAGTTTTAGTTGAATCAAATAAAAAATGCATTCCATTCAAATAAACCTTTATTAATTTCAAATAAAATTTACTTGAATCGAGTAAAATTTCATTGAATGCAATGAAATGTGTAGTAGGTTTATATTCAAGTAAACTATTTTTCTGGGTAAACACAAGGTGTTATGAACACATTTTAAACGCGTGATTCAAACCCGTTCAAAACACGTTTTTTGAGGACGTCGTTTGATGATTATTTTTGAATATTAGTTTAAATTACACGTCATCAAAACGTAATTCCAGGTCGTTTATTTCCCTATCAAATTTCAACTAAAAATCAACGTTATGAAATCAACGACTGACGTCCGTTTGTCAGTCTAACGTTCTTTCAACGTTGAAATAACGTGTGTGTGTTTATTGGGAGGAAAGGAAAATGAGATAACGCTAAGACAAAGAGTACTTACAAAAAATATTAAATTGAAGACGAACATGAGATATTTGATACAACTCATCCCGCAAGACTCCATCTTGATGTTTTAGTTTTGTTTTCAACACCTCGGAACAATCTTCTTTATAGCAAAAATCGTAGAAATTTTTCCAAAATACAACATGAAATACATCAAAAATGGTTAGTCATAATTCTGTTACGTGACGTTCGTGTGTCACTGTCAACCGATTCAGACGTTCTTCATCGACACTCTCCTCTTCACAGCGTTCACCGCACGTTCAGTGTGTTGGGATAGAAAATTACTCTCACGTACGTAATTTCAGGATATTTCATTGGCGGTCACCAGTTTTCATAAACATACCGGTATTCACTCCGGAAAACCGCCAGGATAGGGCCGTAGAGTATGTCATTGGTGGAATCCTCGCTGTGTTCCTTCCTTGTAACCATGACCACCCCCTCTTCCATCAATGGGTTGATGAGTTTTGCGTAGAAAAAAGGAATCGACATATAAGTTGGGTGAGAATGGTGTGAGAGGTAACAGCTTTCTCATAACAATGTTGTACGTAAAAGAGTGTACATGCAAACAGAGGGTTGGCCGTTCGTTGTCCGTCTAATCTTTCAATCGCGGATATAATCGATAATCATTTGAGATTCATATTACTTTATTATTTCCTTTCCATGCGATTGAGATTCCACTTCGGAGAAAACATGAATGAAAAAGTATGTTGAACCGATACACATGTCGAAGTGTTTTGACGAAAGGCGAATAAACCGAGAAAAATTATATACTTTGATCAATTAATTTTTGTTAAAATGGGCATCGAATATAACATTCATTTTACTTCATTTGGAATGAAATTCATATGAATCAGGTGAAATTTTATTAGATCCAATTGAATACTTATTAGGTTCATATTCCAATATACATTTTTTCGGTATAGGGCGGAACAAAAAATGTTTTTAAATGTTTCATATCCCTGCTAAAAATGTCCTATAGGAAACGATAAAATTTTTCCTATCGGTTTCAATGTGGTTTCTGAAACCAGAATTCCCGATGCTGTATCGTGGATTTACGATAGAATTTTATCGATTCTTGTCGTATTCTATAGGATTGAGGATATATATATGTGGTTTTATCGTGCACAGTAAAAATTCCATATTACATATTACCATATTTATATTGTACTTTTGGGATATACTTGATTATGTCGTTCTGAACCACAAGTATACGAGCATTCACCATACTCTCTCGTGAGGATGAAGATAAATATGTTATAATTTTAAATGAATATAGTTCTGAGCCTCATAATAAAGTATATCCCACGAGTACCATAAAAATATAGTAATCTTTAATATAAACTTTCCTCTGTGTGAAATTCCTATGAAAGATGCATCACGTTATTTGAAAGAAAACAGGTTATATTTTTCCAAATAATTAATACTCTTTCTATGGGAATTTCACGATAAAACCAGATACATATATCCTCAATCCTGTAAAATACGATAAGAACCGATAAAATTCTATCGTACATCCACGATACAGCATCGGGAATTCCAGTTTCAGAAACCACATTGAAACCGATAGGAAAAATTTTATCGTTTCCTATAGGAAATTTTTAGCAGGGATATTCTATGAAGTTGAAGCTAACACACGTAAACTAGCAGACCGCGTTTATAAACTGAAGTAATGTAAATTCAAATTTTTTTAAAAATACATTAAAGATTATGATTCAGGAATTTCATTGGTTTCGGTTTCATCATTCTACGACAATTCTACGATGAGTTACAGTTCAAGCCTGCTAGCTCAAACCTGCTAGTTTCAGCTTCATATATATTCTATATTATCACATCTGTAAATTATCTTCAATTTATTGAAACAATTTATCTTCAATTCCTTCAAACATGAGCACCCTAGATCTTCAATATTGATCATCTGAATATGAGGTTTTTGATGATATTTTGAATTGTCTTATCCATCCAATTTTTCTGTTCAAATCCTTCAACATATATACTCGAAGCTGTAGACACTAGGACTAGTGAACTAGTCAGTATTTTACCCACTCACGTAAGATACGTCTCCAGAATTCCATGGTACGTTATCACGGAAAAAAATGATGTGTGGATTTTGCATTGGTTGTTGTTATTTTGACATAACTGTTGAAGTGCATGCAATTGGAGTAAAATTCACATTGGAACCAATGTTATATGTACATTGCTACTGAAGTAAACAGCAGGCGTGTTACCATGGTAACCATGATAAGAATGTAAATCCAACAGGACTCTGGAGTAAACTCTACATGAAATCCACACCGTAATTATAACCTCACTTTTCATGTAATTCTTATCCCGTACAGCACAACCACCGATCCTTCCTTCCAACCTAAGACTTCGGTGGACCAGAGGTGGAGAATTAGTGGAGAAATGGGAGCCGTGGAAATAAGGGAGAAATAAGGGAGAGTCTCCGTTGAGGCAACGGAGAGGCGACGGAGAAATGTCCGCCCCCTGTATTTTCAGTAAAACTTCCCTAGTGGAAATGAATCATATATGGCCCATATATGACCCATATATGATCCATATATGATTGTCACAAAACATATATGACCATATATGCCCCATATATGTGGCCGAAGTGATACATATAAAGCATATATGGTACCGCGCGCAACATATATGTTTGCAGGAAACGGTCAAAAACATATATGTTTCATATTTGGTATAATTATTTGCTATGTATGGATCATTTCATATCGGATTTTCCAAGAGTTCATAAATATTTTTGAAATGGTTATCCCGAATTCTCTGTTGAAAAATGTGAGATACGTATCATTTGTTTTTTTTTCTTATTCTATTATGATTCCAGGTTTACAACATATATCGAAGTTCTTGGTTTCCAAGACCCACTTTTTTTCAAATGCCTGTATCTTGGAAAGCTTTCAATGCAAAAAATTATTACCAAGGCATGGAACTTAGGATTTTGCCTCAACTTTTCACAAAGTCAAGAGAAAATTTCTTTCCAAGGACGTATTTTGCCGTAATTCGACGATGGAAGTGAACAGAGTATTTTATTCAAATTCGAATACGTTTGATTTTCAAATTCCACAAGCAAAACTAATTTCTGGAACATAACGATAATTTTCGTTTCGTTTTCGAAAATGTTACTCCACGGCATTCGAGAGATCTAGACAACACAAGGGCGGCGTGAGAACTCCGCGTGCTCGATTATTCAAGATTTGTAATGCAGCATAGATACGAGACATTTCATGGACGGATTGATGTGTAATTTCAAGTTATTGAGTTATCTTTTCTGTCTTGTTTTATTTATATTTCTCGAATGTCGTAGAAAATTACCATTTTCAGAACTGAACCAAAAGTATTGCTATGCACCGTAGATCGATCGTGTTTGTTAAATAAAAAAATTGACCCGTTGAGGTCACACTTCAAAGTACTTACGTAAAGGTTACACAGGGTCTTTCGGACCCCAAACCAAAGCAACAGATGCCATTCACGCAGTCTTTCAAATATTGTTGCAGATTTCTCGGGAAAATTTACATCTCGGTGTCTTTGACAATAACAGAAGGCAGCACAAATTAAAATTCAAATTAAAAGCACTGTAAGCTACCCTGACGAAAATTTTTGTCATAATTTCTCATAATTTCTCCATGAATTGGGACAATGAGAAATTATGAGAAATGTTTCATACAAAAGTTGTAGGGCGACCTTGAAAATGTCCTTGACCTTGAGCTCCAAGGTCATTTGAGGTTCAACTTCAAAATTTCAAATGGGACCCCCCCCCCCCTCCCATTCGACCCCGGGAATGAAAAGAGCAGGAAATTTTACGTCGAGATATGACCTTGACCTCAAGGTCGGGGCAATACCAAGGTGATTCCAAGGTCAAAAGAAAAGAAATTTTGTCATACGAGAGTTGTTGTGCAACACGGAGGCTTCAAGGTCGTTTGAAGGTCACCTTAAAAATCAAATGAGTTCGTTATTAAACGAGTTTGTTTTTGTCCTCACTGTAAAAAAACTTCCGGTAAATTTACCGGAATTTGTCGGGGAGCAATCAACCCGGAGAAAAGTCGGGAAAGTTACCGAGATTTTGGTGAATTTACCGAATTTTTCGGTAAATATACCGATTTTTTGGGTAAATTCACGAAAAATCTCGGTAACTTTCCCGACTTTTTTTCGGGTTGATTGCTTCCCGACAAATTTCGGTAAATTTATCGAGAGTTTTTTTACAGTGTTCTCTCCGTGCGTCAGGATGCTGGTCTTTGGTGAGTCCCCTCGCCTCTCACAATTTTGAATGCTTGTTTTGTTTGAAATCAATGCACCTATTGATCCGTACTTCAAAAGATCGTACAAAACTTCAAAGCATATTAGGTGGTATTTTGGCACAAGCATCCTTGATCCGCTGTATCATGTTTCCCCGAGATGTTGGCATTTGTTTGTAAACTTCGCTCTCCAAGTAATCCCATGAAAAGAAGTTTGGCGATCATGCTGGCCAATTTACTGGACCACTCCTACTGATCCAGCGTTCGTTGAATTCGCGATCTGAAGCTTGACGAGCAACTTGAGGATAATGCGCCGGACATCCATCGTGTTGGAAACTACATTCGTTGCCTCACAGCTAACGTTACGTCCTCAAGTAAAAGCGGAAGTTGGTTTTCCAAAAAATCACGGTATTTTCCGCCGTTCGGGTGACTCTCAATGAAGTGTGGATCCACAAGCTGGTCATCAATTATCCCACACCGAACGTTTACAGACCATTGGTGCTGATGTTCAACTTGACGTAACCAATGTGGATTTTCATTACTCCAGTAGTGCATGTTATGCCTATTAACCGTGTCATGGTTTGTAAAAGAGGACTCGTCCGAAAATAACACTTTAGCGAAGAAATCAGGATCTAATTGGATTTTTTGACGTTCCCATTGGCAAAGAGTAATTACACTGTAAAAAATATACTTCCTAAACTGCCAAAGAAGTTTGGCAGTTTTTTACACAAACTATTTTTGTAAATTACCAAACAAAAGTTTGTAAACATTCAAAAAATTTTGTGATTTCACGAAGATTTTTGAGAACTCACAAACTTTTGTTCGGCAATTTTCAGAAAAGGTTCGGAAATTATTTTTCCAAACCAAGTTTGGAAATTTCCAAGCATTTTTGTTTGGAATTCAACAAATTTTTTTTAAAGTGTAGGTTTTGAAAATCATTACCATGGAGTTATCGATGCAATGAAATGTGGTAGGGGTGATACCCCAGGTAGCACAAGCACGTTCTGAGAATCTTCTAAGAATATATGTTGAGGATATTCGAATATTCTAAGGAGATTCTTATAACGTGCGAATATATTCTACGCACATTCTCGGAATGTTTGAATGAGACTGTTTCAAATATTCTCAGAATATTATGCCACAAATATCGTGGGAATATTATAACAAAATGCTGTTAAAATAGAAATTCCTGCCAATATAACTTCTGCATGTGACCGAAAACGAATTCACAATCAGTTTTTTCAATCATTAAACATCTGTAATCATGGATTCTTAACAACCCAAGTAGCAGAAGAGGTTAGAAATGCTAAGAGCGTGTTTGTAAAGTCCTACGAACATGCGTAGAACCTCCAAATGAGACTATTTCGAATAATTATGTTCTATGCACCTCCATAGAATATCTTAACGAATTCATCCAAAATAGTCTCATTTGCACATCCCTTTCACATTCATAGAGTCACCATAGCATATTTGAGAAGTTCTTGTGCTACTTGGGAATATTATGGATTCGCATGAATGGGTGGGATACTTATTATCGCAACAAGCAATCATAATATATACGATATTTCTTCAAATTTTATCACACTTTTAAAGATTATTTTTCACGCATGACACTCTCAGAACATTCGGGATATTAAAATGCACATTTATGAATGTCTTATTCCCCAAATACAAATTAAAATAATATATTATCCAAGGGTCTGTAGCCTATCAACAACATTATCCGCCATTACTGAATTCATGTCAATAAGATACCTGCCCATGCGTTGTTCATCAATCTCCCTACAAACTTTGTACGCATATTGTACAAACGTTCCTAGAATATTCGGAACAGTCCCATTCAAATGTTCTAAGAATCTTCTATGAATATTTACGAAGCTTCTACGCTCTTTGTAAGAACATTCGATGCAGTACGTTTTACGGATGTTGTGAGAATATTCTCAGAATATTCTGTGCTACATGGGACTTATGTTTTTTTCAGTATCCTGCATACACTACGTTGCGAAATTTTAAAATGATGTTCGATTTCTCGAGTACTTTTTGAAGAAAATTTTTCAATTTTGGAAATTTCAAGATGACGGCCTTGATAATTCGATCAGTTATGATTTCTTCAAGTGCAATACTGAAATCTTCATCTTGAAATTTCCAAAACTGAGAATTTCTCGCAAGAAGTACATGGAAAACTGGATGAAACCGTATGAGGATGATATTTTCCTGATAGATCCCTGGCGGAAAAATTTTATTGAATTTTGTTCACTTTTCAACAAAATTCCGTAAACTTGAACAAACTTTAATAGAAGTCAAAAAATTTGATTAAAAGCTATCGAATTTTGTGAATAATTATTGAAATCCAGCGAAATTTTCTTGAATTCAGTTCAGTTTTGCTAATTTTCAATTACAACCAATTGTGCCAAAAGTGAAGGAAATTCAACAAAATTCAATGAAATTTTTCCGTCAGGGATGTTGTCCATACTAGATAATAATGAAGGTGAGATCAAGTGGAGAAAAGTAGGTGCCCTGTGGCACGTGTTCTCATTGAGATACAGTAAAGTGCTTCTGCAAGGACTTTTGTAATTTTTTTGAGACACATTCAAGGGGTGTACTCATGAAAATCCTAGAAAAGCCCGAATAAGCGCCACTTTAATGTGGATACGCTTCGCAGTTGTGTATGATCTTTTGAAGTACGGATCAATAAATGCATCGGAGTTGAAGGTCACCAATTTGAGCATTTGTTGGGATGAGTTGATTCCAAACAAAAAAACCATTCGAAGCGGTGAGAGGCGAGGGGAATCACCAAAAACAAGCACCCCGACGCACGGTAAGGAGACAAAAATAAACTCGTTCAATAACGAACTCATTTCATTTTTAGGGTGATCTTCAAACGACCTTGAAGGTCGAGGTCATTCCAAGGTCCTGCTCATTTCAGCCTCCGTGTTGCACAACAACTCTCGTATGACAAAATTTCTTTTCCTTTGATATTGGAATCACCTTGGTATTGTCCCGACCTTGAGGTCAAGGTCATATCTCGACGTAAAATTTCCCGCCCGGGGTACCATTTGATATTTTGAAGTTGACCTTCAAATGACCTTGGGGAAATCGAGGTCAAGGACATTTTCAAGGTCACTTTTAGATAGCCCCTTTGACACCCTACAACTTTTGTATGAAACATTTTTCAAAAAAAGGTGATCCCGCCAAGATATTTCGTTGTCTCAAGATAAATGCTTCACCCTGCATATATAGAACTCCAATTGTATCTAGACGCAGGGAACCCGTGGCCAATTTCAAAAGCGACACACCAGCCAACGAAAATTTGGTTTATTTATTTTTGTGTGTACAAGATATAGATGAAAGCGGAAGATACAACATCGAATTATTGATTGGAACTTCATATATTTTCATGAAATTTTCATGGAAGGAATACATGCGATATATAAAACATTGAACTTACAAAAATATCCATTACAAAATGTACAACTCGTCAGTTTTTATAGATTAAGCCGATCGTTTAAACATGGCACATCAAATACCTGATTCGAAATTTATCCTCTAGACCTGGTCAAGTTGACTTGGACCCTGATTGGGTCCGATCAAAGATTGCAACGCTTCGTTATCGACAGAACCTTTGAGGAAAAACTACCTAAATCAAGATTCACAGAAAATTTCGAATACAAATCTTGAGGAATATAATGAGATTTATGGGCTGATGGGAGAATTTGAATAAATTCATCGGGTAGAATGTAGAAAAACAGATGGAATGTAGATTTATCACTTCGGTGTGTCGTTGAACAGGGTTCACTACCGTTCCCTTATGCAAAAAACTCGATATCGGGATTTCATCGTTCAATCATCAATTGTATCAATACTATCCGAAATCTATCGGATTGTTTCATTATCAGACAAGTCCGATAAAAATACGATGTCCAGTGCCGTCTTTGAGCATAGGCGAGGTAGGCTCGGGCCTAGGGCCCCAGGCTGATAGGGGCCCCCAACTCTTTGGACTACCATTTTTTTTAATTTTACAAAAAAAGGAATTCTTTGAAAGGTAAAATAATAAAAGAAGTGAAAAATGATACGAATTTTTCCTATTCACAAATAATTTTATTTCTTACTTTTTTAAGAGAAAAGTCAGTTATCACTGCTTCAACATCAATACAATCCAGTACATTAGATTCAATAAACATTAATGACGAACTATTTAATCTCTGTTCTGTCATTGTACTGCGAAGGTCATTCAATAAAAATTTCCGAAAAAGAAATTTAGATATATATATAAGCAAAAAGATTTCCTTACATGGGCCCCCAAGCATTTCGGGCCTAGGACCCTTTGACTATGAAAGACGGCCCTGACGATGTCTACGATAGTTATCCGATACAAAACCGAAAGAGCAACCCGATGATTTCCCGATAGATATCTATATTGGTTTTACATTGGATAATTATCGTAGATATCGTATTTTTATCGGACTTGTACGATAATGAAACAACACGATAGATTTCGATAATTTTTTAATAAGGGGTGGCATCTTTGTAATTTAGTTACCGCTGGTTTCGCTCTCATTTTTGTAATTTTGTTAGTGCTCGTTACGCTCGTGTTTTTATATTTCGAATAGTGCTCGCCACGCTCGTATTGTTATAAATCCCACAGTGATTGCTTCGCTCGCACGTAATAATATGGTTTGTTCCACAAATTTTGTTGCACATAAAGAAGGCCTAGCCGACCAATTCATATCGATGTTCATGTTCGTGGTTCATTTGGGAGCGTGAGTAGTTCGCCATTATTTCGTTTTTATTCTTTTCTTGAATAACGTCTCTGACATGAGAGTGCAATGGAATTCTTATTTCTTTAGGTTATACATTTTATATACCTACCAATTAACCAATACATTCGACAATTTCTAAGCGTTTGATATATACAGAAAGAATCGATTATGAATGTGTGTCAACAATCAGGTTTGAATTAAAAATACGCATCCCTGTTGAAAAAGTCCCATCAATCCTCATATATAAATCTTATCAGTTTATATGAATTTTAACAAGTTTTTATCAGTCTATATGCGGTTCCTGTCCTAGAACTTATGGGTTTCATATGATTTCATATGAGAATGCAAAAATTATATGAGAACTTTATGAGATTAAATTAGAATCATTTGCAAAATCTCATAAAATTGTATGAAATCAAGTGCGTGTGCTAGATTTCATGCGGTTTCTGTCCTAGAAATAACTAGAATTCATTAGAATTTATGAGACCTTTTTAACAGGGATTATTCGATCAGTCTTTTTCATATACAACAAGATGTTTCATTTGTTCAATAACTTGTCGTGTTCGTAGTAAGATTTAACGTGAAATATAAGCGAAGCGAGTGCCATTTGGATTATAATCATGCGGAGCGTCGTTCAAAGAAGTTAAATACCCAACGCCCCTAGGAATACTAATGAGTGATTAGTGGGAGCGTTATCAGAATCTTGAAAATAAGAGCAAAACAACGTCTGGATTATGGTTATGTAAGTACAGCAACGGGCTCTTACAATGTTGAGTGGCGAGCAGAGTGAACGTCATCAAGATTTAAAAAAACTTGTGCGAAAAAAGCGCCGCTTAAATTATTAAGTTGTGTACACAGCGAGTGGTATTTAGAATATTATTTGATGACCAGTAGTGTGACAGGCTCGATTAGTTTTCATGAACAAGTATATCCAATTTTTATCAAGATTTTATCAAAATTGATAAAAATTAGATATTTTTCTCATATAACAGTATTCTCAATACTGCTGTGAATGCAGCGAGCTAAGCGAGCCCAGTTCTTTCTACGAAAATGTAGATCTTCTTGATTTTTAATAATTTGTATGTCATTCTCATTGTGTAGGTGATTCTATCGGTGCTAAATCGAGGCGGAATTCTCAAAGTTTTTGTGAAGACTTGGGAAAGAAATTTAAATCTAAATATTATTTAATTAACCGAATAATGTATGGAATTTTGATTCTATTCGAATACGTTCATTCTTATTAAGATCATATCTATTTAATTCCAGTACGTCCGATTTTGAGCAACTTTGCCAGATCTTTATAAAATATTAGATCAAGCTTATAATATTTTTGTTTAACCTGAGAAAATATTTCATCACAGGACCGATTGACTAATCGGCATAATACTACGTTATATAATTAAGATGGCGTGAAAATATACTCATATGGCACAGTTACGTCCATATATTGTCTCAGAGTACATGGATTGAATGCATAGTTTGCAACAAAATGTACTTATAATCATTTGGATAAGAAAGAATGATCAGATCTACCTTTGTCGATTCAGATCTATGCGTCATTCCATTCATGTCTGATCTTTTTTCCATGCAGTATAGGCTCTATCTGATTATGACATCTAATATTCCCTGTTATTAAAAAACATACCACTAAAAAGCACTCCCTTCTACCGTAAACTGCGAAAAATGTTGACTGAACATGAAAAAAGAGTGGCTGTACTTGTTTACAGCAGAATTTATGGAAACTTGTCCAACATTTGAGAATTATTTTCTGAGAGCTGAGTCAAGATTTTGTTTACAATGTATGCATTGCCACTCAAAACTTCATTCGGCAAGAAAGTCAGTTGTTTGAAATCTCATGACTCGAAGGAAAACAGTCTGAGGGAAAAAATGGTTAAAAAGTGTTTCGAAGGAGAATTCTTCTTTACCACAAAATGTATCCAAAATTTATGGATATTTTATCAAAATCAATAAAAAAAAGAACCGATTCCGCAAAGATTGGGCATTCCTATGCTTTTCCTACGTAAATTTTTTATTGAGTTATGATACTTCAAACTCTGACTTTTTTTCCAAAATGTTCCCAATTTTCCAAGCGGTAGTGTAGATCTGGATCAAAACACACATATCTGATATATATTTCTTCCATGTGCGAATTCAGTTTTTCAATACTGCTTCGCGATACATGTATACAAAGACATGGGATCTTATATTAATTAATTCGTTGTACATTTACTTTGGCTATGACTTCCAATCGAAAACATGATTTTCGAATGTACGTGTTACTGAAGATTTACGTATGAAAATAAATCTATGTGAATAAATTATACGTATAATTAATTCCTTCTCCATTGTTCCATCTAGCATTCTCTTTGAATATCTGATGCAGTTTCATGAATTTTCTTATGGGGATATTAATAAATTTTGAGCATCGGTGGGAAAATTTCCTATACTCAAATCAAATTTAGCTGGCAAGGTACTTTTGCCGAATTTCATGTTGAACAATAGCCAATAAAACATACCTGATCTAGGTATGGGAGTAAGTCAATGTAAGGATGGGTCAATAGATTATGGTTTGGTCTATCGGTTATTAATCTTCTCATAAAATATTTTGTCTCTCTTCGCGTAAGTGTCGCTCAAAACCAGCGAAATTGGGAGAAGGTACTGATCAATGATACTAAAATGAAGAGAGTGTTCGGCCAAACTTCAGCGGAGCCAGATGTAGACCATTTTCCCGTTGGTGATCTGAAACAGTCGATTAAATCATTACTAGATCGAACCATACTGAACTTTGCTTAAATGCTTGTAATGATGGATTTATATACAAATCATTATCATATATGTGAATAAATATTTGTGACACCTCATTTCATATAATGGACTTACTAGAATTTTCAATAAAAAAAACCTGAAACGAGCAGGGCCGGCACAGAATGAATTCTATAACCAATTGGCAAGCATAAAAAAAAGTTGAATAAGAGGGATATATTTGAGAAAAACCATCGAAGATTTTTTCACACGAAGATTTTTAGGTAGGTAGTGTACCCACCGTATCAAGGAGAAGTGCTGGCCCTGGAAACGAGTAAGAATATGAAAAATTTTTTGTATGAAAGAGGAGTTTTCAAAAAGTAATCGAAATTATCATTTAAAATTTTAAATGAATTTAAGTTTCTATTCGGAATTAAATTGAGATCAAAATGATCATGAAATGAAAAAATAAGCGTAAGGGATCGTCCATAAATTACGGAACGCTTTTCTTCTCTTGTTCTTTGTTGCCCCAATTTCAGACCTGATGAGTGAGATAGAGAAGGAAATAGTAAACAGCGTTACGTAATATATGAACGATCCCTAAGTGTAAGATATATCATGTAAAGTGGGAAAATCTTCAAAATTGAATATAATTTGTATGAAATAATATAAAAATTAATACTTCAATCTTCCTTATAAGGAAATGGAAGTATCGTGACAGGGTCAAAAAACCATTATGCAGAAGGGGGTATTTTGCTTTTGCCAAACGCTTGAAACGTCGAAAAAATGCAATTCCCAAAAGTGTATGTGTAAGTGTTATGTGTTTGTCTGTATGACCGTATGTTCATGATAACTTCCGTTGTAATGTATGGATTTGGATGATTCCTATGCTCAAATGTGTATCTCCATGAGACCAGAACCCCCTATCGGGGTCGAAATTGGATCACAGATTTTATCAACAGTCAGAAAAATGATTAACCTTTAGAGGACGGGACTGGTCCCAAAAGGGACCACCCGGGGAAACAATATGTCTATTGTTCTTTAGGGGTAAAATTTTGTGCTGAGATCGGAAAAAATAGTAAAAAAAAGTCGTGGACGCGACCTTGACCTTGAAACAGATCATTTCAAGGTCAGATTTGATTTTTCCCATATTTTGAGCTCCAACTGTGTAGGCCTACCTTTTTTGGTGTGCTCAGTACGGGAAAAATAGCGGGAAAAATCCTGGATACATCCTTGACCTTGAAAAAGGTGATTTCAAGGTGATTTCAAGGTCCAATTTCTTTTTTTTCCCGTGTTTTGAGTTCAAACTGTGTATTCATACGTTTTTTGGTATGCTGAGTATGAGAAAAATGGTGGAAAAAATCTCGGACGCGTCCTTGACCTTGAAACAGGTCATTTCAAGGTCCAATTTCTTTTTTTTCCGTATTTTGAGTGTAAACTGTGTATCCCTACGTTTTTTGGTGTGCTGAGTACGGAAAAAGATGGTGAAAGAAATCCTGGATGCGTCCTTGACCTTGGAAAAAGTCATTTCAAGGTCATCTCAAGGTACAATTTCTTTTTTTTCCGTATTTTGAGTTCAAACTGTGTATGCCTACGTTTTTTTGTGTACCGAGTACGACAAAAATGGTGAAAGAAATCCTGGATGCGTCCTTGACCTTGAAACACGTCATTCCAAGGTCAAATTTGATTCTTTTCCCGTATTTTGAGCTCAAACTGTGTACGCCTAGGTTTTTTGGTGACCTGAGTACGCCAAAAATAGTGAAGGAAATCCTGGATGCGTCCTTGCCCTTGAAAAAGGTCATTCCAAGGTCCAATTTCTTTTTTTTCCGTATTTTGAGTTCAAACTGTGTATGTCTACGTTTTTTTGTGTGCCGAGTACGAAAAAAATGGTGACAGAAATCCTAGACGCGTCCTTGACCTTGGAACAAGTCATTTCAAGGTCACATTTGATTCTTTTCCCGTATTTTGAGCTCAAACTGTGTACGCCTAGGTTTTTTGGTGACCTGAGTACGCCAAAAATAGTGAAGGAAATCCTGGATGCGTCCTTGCCCTTGAAAAAGGTCATTCCAAGGTCATTTCAAGGTCCAATTTCATTTTTCCCGTATTTTCAGCTCAAACTGTGTAGCCTACTTTAATTGTTGTGCTGAGTACGCAAGAAACTTGTGGGACAAATTCTACAAGACTCATTGATCTTGAATACAAATATTCCAAGGTCCAAGGTGCCGTTGTGGATAACTTTTGATAGGGTTGGTGATTTCAGATACTGTTTTTCTCGAAGCTTTTACGTCAATAAGGATACTCCAATGCGGGTAGAAATTGAATTGGGAATTTTTAAAATATGAGCCAAAAAGTAACCATCGAAATATTGATCATTCAAATACTACTTTTTGCAAATCTTTTATGTAAATAAGGAAATCAAGATGTATAATTTTTGTGGGAATTGGATGAGAGGTTCAAGCTCTACGAAGGAAACAAGAATTCGATATCAAATATTGTATTGTGGAGGATCATTTCCGTTAAAATCAATAGATTGGGATGATTTTTGTGCAAAAATGTTTGTCTCGGTTGAAAGAATTGACTGGTTTTCGAGGCGGTTTTGTATTTTTTCGAAGCCTCAAATGTATTAGGAACATGGAAGTAATGTATGCTTCTCCACACAGATTTCTTATAAACTGTATTTGATTAGATATAAATTATATAAAACTTCGATTTTTTTATATAGTTTATATATAATTGAATACATGGAATTCCATGCATATTTTGTGCATAAACTGAGCGATATCACTCTTATCAGTACACTTTTCCACATAGATCATCTAAATTTCCACTTTTTCATATTTTTGCACGTGGGATTGAGGCCTTGACTCCCCAAGTAGTATGAACAATTTGGTCGAATCGAGGGTACATCTTTCTTGAATTTTGATATATTTCACATAAAAATTCTCGGAATCGAATTCAACGGAGAGCAATATCTTTTCGAGCTCCTATCCTCTCAACATTTCAAAGAATTCTTCATACACAAAGGAAAATAGCTGTTAAGAGGGAAACCACTATATAAGGTTGAAAAAATCGATTTTCATCACATAAACCGTCGGCTCAACTATCCAGGATCGTGCTGTCAAAATTCCAAAGCGGAACTCGCATTTGGTTAGATTTTATGAGCATAGAACCGATCGCTCATCGGGTACAGGCAACAGGGTCGAGCGCACAGCAGATAAAGCGGAGCAAGCGCAAAACAAGGGACATGAGGAAGAAGAAGGATTGATATATGATTCTGGAATCGTGGATTTATGGGTGAGTACTCTATATCATTCTTAACTTCCTTAGATTTTTACTTTCTAAGAATTTTTTCTCAAATGTGTTTTTCCAAATATGACTTTTTTCACATTTTCGGGAATTCTCACTCAAAAAATAATGAACCGATCATTATAAAAATTCCTAATAGAGTTACGAAGAACATGAACCAACTTTTGAGATGACGTCATGATTTGAAGGCTACCTTTTTTTGCATAATTGGTAACAAGAAATCGTGAGGATTGGAAAGAATTCTTCCAACGCCTGCAAAATTTTCGATCTTTATTATTCTTACCTGCATTGAGGTTTATATTCTCAAAAGATATATTATCAATGTAAAATGAAAAGCTCCTTGAGATCGTATGAAAATTGGAATTCCTACGTGTCCTGTAATTGGAGAATCATAGTTACGATCTTCAGCGGATAGAATTTATAAAATTTGTTCAAAACACGAATAAAACTTTTTCAATTGGGACACGGCTTCGTCGTTCCTAATCAACCAATTATGATGAAACTTTTAAAAATATCGTCAAACAATGCAAAAAGACTCTTTATACATTTCTCAACCGATTACGAGGAAACTCATATGGGACCACTATGGGATCATAACTCAACCGTGGTATAAATTTCATTGCAATCGGATATCAGGAAGCGAAAACATGCTCTTGTCCCAAAATCACAATTTTTGATAACATGTTTCCTTTCTGTCTCCCGTTTCCTTGTAAGCATTAAGGTGGAATCCACCATCACTATAGGATCATTATCAACAGTACACATGACTGTGGTGAAAATTTCATAACGATTGAACAACAGGGAGGGGAGATATACAAAACTATATAAAACTGTACAAAATATGCAATACATATACAGAGGTGTGAAAATGATCAGAATAATTGTTATTTCCAAAATAACTCCAACTTTTGCCTCAAATTATGCATTTATCTGTGGAGTACTATTTTGTCTTATTGATATAATAGTTTTTCATCCTTCCATTTCTGAGTTAATTATTATACAAATTTTTTTTTCCAATCTTTTTTTCACTCCAATGATCTCAACACCTCGATCTCAAACTAAACAGTATGTGACGATAGATACCCGCTGAGAATTTAGAATAGTCAACAACAAATTCCGACTGGGATTTTTATTGGTTTCATCGTAACTCAACTATCATTCCTTGTCGTGTATATAAATTTTATACAATGAAACACCAGTTCTTAATATCAAAATATTGCACATTGTTAATTATTTAAAGACATATGAAGATGCTCATAATGAAAAAGAACTTTGCACAAATGAAATTGTTATATAGTAATCATGGAATATTCCTTCGTTCAAAAATGGAGGGCTTGAGAACTATTTATATCAAGAAATAAAACCAGTACTCCATAAATGATTGCATCCTCTTAGAGGAAAGTTGGAACAGTTTTGGAAATCACAATCATTCTAATAATTTTCACACCTCTATATATATACAAACACATACACAGACGAACACGAAACCACAAATTCTCCCCGAGTTTGGAAGAACATTGTGGCTTAAGAGATTTTTAGTTTGGGGACAGAAAAATTTCTGGTCTCTCAAAACCATCACAAAGCTTCCCTCTAACGAGGAAGCAAAGTGTCAGAATTTAATTGAATTTTAATCAATTCTTCCCACCCGAAAAAATCCTCAAAAAACACGAAAATAAGAATCCTAATGAAATTTTTCCCCTTGAAAGTGTTGACGAAATTCATGATTTCAGTGGAGAAAAATTCTCTCTAATATGCACAGGGTAATGAATATTTAACTCTGTAGAATGTTTGTAATTAGAGATCGACCGAAATTTTTTGCCGAAACTGACTAAAATTGCAGCTCTGATTATTGGTTTCGAAAAAAACTTGGTATTGGACGTTGGAAGTGTAGATAAGCTCCTTAATAATGCAATTATCATACTTAAGATCACATATCAATGTGATTAATGAAATAATTTCGATTTTCGGTTTAAATTTTCGGCTAATGCTTGTCGGCCGAAATTGTAAACCGAAAATCGCAAGTATTGGGTTAATTACAATGACATGTGATCGTAAGTATGATAATTGGATTATTAAGGAGCTCGTCTACACTTCAAACGTCCAGTCCTAAGTTTTTTTCGAAACCAATAATCACAACTTCAATTTCAATCATTTTCGGCAAAAATTTTCGGTCGATCTCTATTTGTAATAGAAGGGTGAAGCATTAAAAAATTTTCATGCAATGTTTCCGTTTATTTGATTAAAATGGTGTCTGCGAGCTTGTACAAGAGGAAGCCCTCGTGGGAAAGAGAGCTCCAGACGCAATAATGTTTTAAACGTCCTGTTTTGTAAACGATGAGAAAGGAACAGCATGAAGATCCAAAATTTGAATCCATGTCTTTGCTTCCCAAAAAACAAAAGCAGCAAAACTTTCTGTGCTTCAATTCTCATCGATGCATTCCCACACAGCACCGAAGATTTCATGAGGATTGCAGAAATCTAACATCTGACACATTGAAATATTTCTATGACATCGTTATATGTCACACCGAGGTTTCAAAGTCTCTTCAGAAATATTGCAATGTCCGCTAATCTTACATTTCAATGCAATATTTCTGAATTATTTCTGCAATATTCCAAGAATATTTATGAAATATTTCATTGTAATGTTTGTCTCGTAATATATCTGAGACATTGCAAATAGGTAACATTTCAATTGACAGATTTTTGACATATTTTTGTGAAAGTATACTGAAGTGTAATGAAGGTAAAAGATCGAAATGTAATTGAGACATTACTGAGATCTGTGGTGATGTATGGGTATACTTCTTTGCAAACTCCATTTTGGCGTTTCAGTGAATTATTGATGGTCAATCAGCATGCTATTACCACACTCATACACGGAGAAAATATTTCATTATATATTACAGTGTACTACCAGATCATGGCGCCATATCGGTTTCTTCGACAAAAATTACTGTGTGATTCTGTAGAAGCCAACAGGAAACAAGTATTCTATAGAGTATATTCTCCTACATATACGAAATCACACAGTAATTTTTGTCGAAGTAACTGATATGGCGATGAAATATTTTCTCCGTGTACTGATTAAGAATTTATTTGGTGTTTTGTTTCCAAATAAGTGAATGAGGTAAAACTTACAGCACCAGCTCAGTCCATTTTTTGGAGGAGGGAAACTTTGGCGCCATTTTCAAACCAATTCAACATTTTTTGTTTGGAACAATATTTTTGTATACTTTTGAAGTGAGTGTGTGCGAGTACTCGAAATTTTCGAGTATTTTCTACTACTCGAAATTTTCGAACTACTCGATAATCTTCGAGTAATTTGTTGATTTTCTTAGAATTATCATGAATCATCATTCGCAAAGGGTAGAATATTCTTAGAGAACATAAGGGATCGTTATCCACTATCACATATAGATTATATTCATATTCATATATATTATATACTTCTCGAGTACTCGAAAATCTACCAGATATTCGAAAAATTTTCGTGTACTCGGCGAATTTCAAGTACTTGGCTCGATTCGACTCGACTCGAAAAAATCACTACTCGCACACCCCTACTTTGAAGACATTCAACATATATGCCAAGTTTAAACACTATTGTTCATTATTTTCATTAAAAAAATTCTGAAAACTCGTCAAATTCACGGATGCTAGACCACCGAGTCCCCTTAAAACGTAGTTTCGAGAAAAACGCGTTTGGAGTTTAATATGTAATTTTTTCATTTTTGAAAAAAAATGTTTTTTGCAACTTTTACATGTGTACTAAATGTATAAATAATCAATTTTCTGAAAGAATAATTTGTTTACACAGAAACAAAATAATGAATATGCATCTCACTTCGAGCACGGAAAAAACTGAATAGTGATATCAATCAAACCAATGGTATCTCGTACTCAACGATTTAGTGAAATATGGACAGACCAAATATTTAGTATTAGAAACCGAATGCACATACAATTCATGTCATCATAAAAAGTCAAATTAATTTTATTAAACTTGTATTTCATTCGATTACCCAAGCATTGTTATTCGTACCAAACAGTGAATGGTCGCATAATTGATTCCACAACACAAATCATCTTTTCCGCGGAATGGGCATGATAATTTTTACTAAACAACAATATGAATTCGATTCAATAATAAAAAATTTTTTGTTATATTATGAAAGTTGTTGATTTTGTCTTTGATTGCTTGACACTCATTACTGTTTCGTCGAGCGTGAAGTTGCAGCATCGAATATCGATTGCACATGACATTCAGGGTGCTGAAAGCGGGAATCGAACCTCAACATCCTACCCTATCTACCCTACATCTAAAGCGTATACTACTCGAGCTAAACTGAACATGTAATTTTACTAGCTTTGCGTATCTCTTATAAGTGTTTGGAAAACTTATGATTAGAGGATACTGTTGAAACAATTTTGAATTTTCTAAATAAATTGATTTTGTGAAGTGTTGATTATTGAGACGAGAATCATGATAGGCATATTCCATATACGAGTTATCATTCACTGCTTTCCTGCCATTAACAACCCATGCAGGTATTACCAAGACTGAAAAAAACCCAAGCTTGTCCCAAGGTTGGCACATGTGTCAGAAACAAACCTCTGTTAAGAACAATTGGCCCAATATTGTTCCATGATTGTCCCGTTGTTCACAATGGATAGTCAGTCATGGTACATTTGTTAATATTCTCCAAATGGTCACTACATTTGGTACAAGCTTGGCACAAGTGTGAAAATCGAGCATTCGTTGAGAACAATTGTGCCAATATTGCCCACATGAGTGGCACAATGTTTATGAATATTGACTGAATTTTGAATTCAGAATGCCTGAAGACTTGGGGATATCCATCGGGCCAGGGCTGGCCCGATCTTCCTGCCACAATTAATCCTACACACTAGTTTTACACACCAAGCTAGATTTTATCGATCTAAGTAAGGATAGAACTTCACTCGATGGTAATAGGATACTTTTAAATGTCATCATACACGGAGATCAACTGATTTTGAAGAACGTTCTTCGATAATTCATGTACGGTATTCTGAGGGAGGAAGAAAATATGAATCAATTACTTTTTTCATTCATATCTGCGATCAAAGAAGCATTAGTTGATGCTTGGTAAATGAATTGGACCGAGCCTGGCAAAACCACTGGCCCAAGCTTGTCCTGATCTTATCATTCCCAAGCCTGGGCCAAGTTTGGTGAATTGTTCAAGACAAGTCTCGGCGGGTCTTGTGCCAGACTTGGTCCATCATTGGACCATTGGTCCATACACACATGGGAAATTTATGAGAAAAAAAACTCGTTTATAAACAAAACAGTGTCGGTAAGTGAGGAGAGTTCGTGTATTCGGTTACGTTCCACTTGTTTCGGGGGAGTGCTCTGGTCGATTTTTTCACCAAAAAACTACTAGATCGTTTCAACCATTTTACGTCAAAAATATTCAATCAATTGCATTAAACTTTGGATCAAATGATTCAGAATCAATCAAACAATCCGGGTCTGGTCTGTTTCTCGTTCAACTAACTCGTCATAAATAATTAGAACGAAATTTCGTTATCAGCCAATAAGAAACCTCTATTCAGTTTTTTTTTATATTATAACAAATATAATCCATGTACAATTATTTTGAGACCAGAGCCGGCATCTCTGATTTATTCTAGATTTTTTGATCTCACGGTTGATGTAATTAATCGAATATTAATGACGTAAAATGGTTGAAACGATTTAGTAGTTTTCTAGTGAAAAAATCGATCAGGGGACACCCTTAATTGAAACGAATAGAATGGTTATTATTACTAAACAGCGTAGTAAAGGCAATTGAGCCAGTCAAACTAACTATACCATCGGTAATATTGATCATACATGGACTACTGTACCATTTTGTTGAAATCACGAATCTTTATTGAATTAAATTTAGTAGAATAAAATGATTGTTTAGTGTTTTCAGCTAAACGATAATGGTGAACGTCACTATTCCAGTTTTCTCCGTGAGCCTTTTACAGTGGCCATACCCCTTAATGTATATATTTCCATACAATTTTGTTAACTTAGCAAGACGAAGTTTTTCTATTCAACAAGTAGGAAGAATCCCTTCACGACTGCGCAGCTCTTATTTCAATTATTCAATGAGCTATTGGATAAACGGCAAGGATTTTTAAGCACCTGATTCATCGCATGACTCGATTTTTGCAAAATGGATGAATAATTTAAATCAAAGATTCATAGCTCTTCAAGGAAAATTATATCGTAGTAAAAATGAGGCTTGTGATAATTGGTGTACTTACCCTCCATTCGTTTAAATTCGATTGCAATCTGTTCTACCGTATGAACAATATTTTAAGCGATATTATTTATTCAGTTCCGATTAGTATGATGTGTTATTTCATTAGATTCGAATTCGATAAATTTCAACCCTCTGGGGATACACTGGGCCAGAATGACCCATCCTTCATTTCGAAAAGTTGTATATCTTTGAAAAAGTACCTTTAAAATTTCTTTAAATATTGAAGAAATTATCAATTGTACAGCAAAGCGAGTTCCGGATTCGTATTCTGCAGACTTCGGCGATGAATTTGAAAAAGAAAACATTGCTCTACGATGTTTCAAAGCCGAGATATGAGCGATTAAAAAACACTCGGGTCAAACTGACCCAGTGTATCCCATGTATGAGGAAACTATAAGTGTATCCCCAGAGGTTTAAGGTGAGTTCCTTTCTAAAATAGTAAACGTTTGTATTCATTTACATTTGTAAATTCGTGAGTGAATTTTGTTGGAAGTAAGCTCTTGTTTATCTATTGAGTCCAAAAAAGGAACAATAAAATCCTATAGAGAACATTTCGTATTAGGAATTGAAGCAGTTTATCTGAAAGCAATGGTCTATGAATGATCATTAAATGATACCTAAATCCACTCTATAAAATCATAAGTCTTTCTGTTTTGTAGCATCATCTTTTATATTGCGAAATTGTATTATGGTTGGAAGAAAAATATTTGTTTTCTATTTCTTAATATCAATGTCGGTTTTTAATACCCATATTACATTCCAGTTCTCAATGTATTGATATTTTGTTTATCGAGAATAAGAATCTAAACAATCGATTTTTCTTGTCACGAGTAAAATCTCGAACAAATATAACCAATGTAGACGATGATGTCGCAATGCATACACGCGCTGTTCATCGTATACATTCATTGTACTTGTACCTTTCTGATTGAATTGAAGTTATCATGCAACGTCGAATTCGTTTGGTCAATTTATTCTTTAGAAATTCTAAAAATATTGATGAGGATGAAAAGGGAAGACATGGGAAGACGTTGAAAGGCAAAGAACACACAATTCTTAACACATCACCAGTTTACATATAAAAGCTAAACACATCTTACTTCAACATTGACAGAGAAACAAATATATCACATACATATATATATATATATATATTCATATATATACCATATAACTGATGATTAACTTCGACTACTTCTAATTTATTCAATCTTTGTTTTTATCATTAGAATTATGTATCAAACGAGTCTCGCAGTATTTGTACAACAAGCGTATGAATAATGAAACGCTTAAATATGGAAATATCGAAGAGATATTAGAGAGCAACTTCTTTAGGTTAATTAAGACACTCCTTTTGAGTAATCTAATCGATTAACTATCTCTAAACAAGTCAGTGGAATGCTCGTTCTGGTTTGTTCTTTCCATGCTGTGCTCTCGTTGCGTTCCCTTTTGCAGAACTTTAGGAGCTTCTGGAATTTTAAAAAATATTTTGATAATGTAGTAACGTGTCTAATCTTTGATTTAACATGCTTTTCATCATCATTCGATCTATCTACGGCTTCAAATTCCTGCAGCAATCTGACATTCAAATTTGGGTTCCAAACGTGTTGGTGAAGTTTTTTGAGGAAAGCTTGTTGGCATTTGGTATTACAATGCAAATCATAATTGGAGTTTCGTGATTTGAGCATGCACGTTGAATCGTTTTTATAGTATTATGAATATGCATACAATGTCTGAATATGTTCCGCCTATTCCATAGAAGAGTGCATAGGATTTCTCGTAACAGATTAATATTTTTTATATATTCTTAGAATATTATGAATATTCTTTTGCTACATGGATGAACATTCAATGATTGTATCCACAAAACTGTACGTGAAAGCAGGAGTATGATTTATGTACTGATATGAGTGACGTATTGATTGTAACAAAATGTTGTTATAGTTCGTTGAAATAAGTATCTTCCTCGATCAATTCACATTCACAAAATATCAGTTACTCGAAGGTGAATTCAACAAGAAGATCTTTGTTGAAATGTAAATGTTGAATTTGACATAAATGGGAAACAAAGAAGAGATATAATTAAAATTCCAACAGTGCTCTCTAATTTTCATAAATTATTTCAAAGAAAAATTATTCAATAATAATTAAAAAATCATTTTCTACTGACAAATCTAGTTGAGAGAGACCGATCAATTTGGTACATGTTGATCTTGTATTGAGTACATTGTGAAATTAATTTGAATACCAGGAACAATGTATAGGAAAAAACCACGTTATTGTACATTATGTTGTTCTCTTCGAGTGAAAACTCAATCTGAAAGGATGACAATATAACTCAGAAAGAGTGGAAAATTCCATTCAAAAGTGGAGTTTCATTTCATAAGAGTGGCAGCTTGCACTTTGAAAAAATTTCGCTGAATTAAGATTTACTTAAAATTGAGACACTTTAATTGAATTTTGGAGTGGATTCTGAAAATTCAGTGAAATTTATTTGAAGATTCAGAAAAAGGTGGCTGTAAAAAATTACAGTCAAGTTTTCTGAATTTTCATAATGGATTTGTTTTTACACTGCACACCAGGTTTTTTGGAGCTGAAAAGTCACTTCCTAGAAGATGAATTGATATTCCCTTCTTTAAAGTAGAACCTTACTCTTGAGAGTCACACGGAAAAGATTGGGGATCCAAATTCTCGTTGACTAGTATTTCACTTTTGGACGAAGCACAGATTCGAGAAGAATTCATACATTGAATTTCAATAACTCGTTGACTACTTTTTTTACCTCGACGATCAGAATGAGAAGTGAATTCCTTCGTTGAAACAATGGACGAAATCAATGAATTATCAAAATCCAATTCATAAATTCTTCTCAAATTTGTGCCCCGTCCAAAAGTGGCATACTAGTCAACGAAAATTTGGATCACTAATTTTTTCCGTACACAATGTTCACACCATTCTGAAGTTGCAATACTTCAATTCTTCGAAGAGTTACAGGAAAAAGATTAGTTGATATAATTATTTAATTTGTAAGCGCATATTGATCCATTATTGTTCGTTAGAATAACAATGTTATTGCTGATCTAACTAATTGTTTTTAGTAAATTATCTTGAATTGGTTGAATCAATGAATAAACTTGTTATTCTAATGAAAGAAATTGGTCCAAGTGTGCTTACAAATTCAATAGTTGTATCTTTTTTTTCCGTGCAGTCCGAGGCTACATGAAGGCCTTTAGATTGAAACTTATGTACATTCAGTACGTATAGTACGTGATCTAGATTTCATTCCTCAGCATGTATGTACCACGGCGCCTACACTGGTCCAGTATGTGTCCCGTTCTGCCGATAAGGTCCCGAGACTGGGCCAAAGATGAGCCAAAATTCATACAAGCTAGGGTTTCTTTTCCCACACCGAGCTGACAATCGCTTTCAACTACTTGACTTTTTAGGAATACTTTAATTATAAGTCTTGTTGGAATTCAGAAAGAATGTCACAAAAATAGGGGTAAAATGACGATAGAAAAGTCAAATCTTTTTCTAATCCTTTTCATGAGAAAAATTATGGAAATTATAATGCAGATGGTATTTTAGTAATATCGATACAAATCACTCATCTATTCACATAGCATCATCATTGAAAAGATGTAAAACGCATATAGAGAAGCTAGAAACCTAATCTGAATGGTCAGGATTGGCACTCGCGGAGCTCAAGCTGGCCGACGGCAAATGGGACCGTACAAGAGTTCTTCCTACTCTACCCGAGTCGAAAAGTGAAACCTGATTTAGCTCTGATTTGTTGCGTATTACGGAGTGAATCAGGTTTGATTTCATTTTTAACCCTGATCTCACCATGTTCTCAACCTGATCTTGTTTTTGTTAATCAGGCTCTAAAAAGTATTACAATTTTTCGACTCGGGTATCCATAGGACAGATATCGTGTAAGATCGCGCATTATTAGTAATTCGTGCTCTGGTGAGGAACACGCTTGGCTAAATTAAAAAATTCTCCTTATTCTTAGTTAGCAAGAGATTGGCAAGATTTCATCTCCCCACGGACTTTGAACGCGAAGAAGAAGGAAGAGTTGCTGCAACTATTCCTTCTTCTCCGTGAAGACATCGGCTGAAACCTACCGACCAACTCCTGCCAACTGTGTATACAGGATCCGAGAAACTTTGATTTTCACCCTTCCAATGCCTTGGATCTTGGCGAGGTTTTCGCATAAATTCATTACACTGCCATCACTTGTTCCCCACTCTCACCCTGACCTTTCAAAAAATGTATAAAAATTGAGAGCCAGGAAGTTCCAAAAAAATTCATATGTTCAACTCAATGGTGGACTGAGAACTTTTACATCTTCCTTCAACATACGCGAGATAAAGGACAAACAGCGGGAGATATCCTGCCTCTTATCCTCTTTTTCCCGCGAGTTGAAGAAGGACAGAGAAATTCTTAGTTCACCACTGGTTGATAAACTAACGAAAACTCATCAAATAATGCATTTTATTATATTGAAATCAATTTCAATCGATTCAAGAGTTCAAAATCTGTTAGCACATCCCAGTTTTACTCATTATTTCGTTCAACTGTCCAATAATCAACAGTCCGTGTCAAAAGTGATGCTGCGCATTCGTTAGGCGACTTTCGCATAGGGCTTCGCACGAGACTCGCATCAAAGAAAGATAAAATAGTTACCAATGATTATTCCAATCTCTTTCAATATCAGGACGATCAAAATAATTTGAGAGTATAAATGGAATCCAATGGAATGAGGTGGAACCTTGATCATTCGAACAAAATCAGCAGAGCTATATATATCGAAATATGCAACGAGACCTGCATCGAGACCGATACCGAGACTCGTTCCGAGACAGAGAATATCTTAATTCTCCTCTTCGAAGAAATCGGAATTCCATGTGATTTTGTGATACCTTAGGTAGAACCTTGATTTCTTTTAAAATTTTGGCATCTTAAATTTTCAGAACAGTAAACATAAATCATTTTTCAATTCAAGACGAGAGTTTCGTGCGAAACCCTACTTTCGCAAGCTTTCGTGTGCTCCGTGGGCTCAGAAATATATATCAAATAGATGTATATATATTTTTGGTGTATTTTCAACTTTGATGCTGTGTAAATAAAGGGTTGTTGCATTAGTATAAATGAAGAAACTATGACTACGGACAATTTGTACGCATACATCTTCTCATAATCATCATGTAGTTGAACATACCACCTGCTCAGTTGTAATTCTCTTCATTTCACATTCTGACGGATCGCCCTATCTCCCCTGAATGCATGCTCTGAACTGAAAAGAGTGGGCAGTAAAAATTATCCCAGTGGTCACACTGTTCGATAAACTGTGGTGTCTTGGTTTCCAAATATATGCGCTTGAAAGTACTATATTAAAAACGGTCAACTCATAGAAATATATTATTTATATACCAGTACACTGAGAAAATACACGGTAAAAAATATACTTCCTAAACTGCCAAAGAAGTTTGGCAGTTTTTTACACAAACTTTTTTTGTAAATTACCAAACAAAAGTTTGTAAACATTCAAAAAATTTTGTGATTTCATGAAGATTTTTGAGAATTCACAAACTTTTGTTCGGCAATTTACAAAAAAGGTTCGGAAATTATTTTTCCAAACCAAGTTTGTAAATTTCCAAGCATTTCTGTTTGGAATTCAACAAATTTTTTTTACAGTGTAGATATCTTGAAAAATACCATAATTTATGGATTTTTGGCTTTGGTCTGACCCGAGTCAAAATATTTATGAGTGAACCTCTGAAAGTCCCACAATTTCTGGGATTTTTCTAAAGAAGTATGGTACCTGCCTCATAAAAGTCCCAACCATTATGGTACTTTTAGAGGTATCTTCACGTAAATATTTGGACTCGGGTTAGACCAACGTCAAAAATCCATAAATTATGGTATTTTTCAAGATACCTTTTTCTGCGTGTAGAGAATTCATCACGACGTATGTATGTTTCTAGTAACATGGTAAAGGAATCATTGTAAATTTCTCATTGAAGTGATATCAGGAGTTGATACGGCTATAAAGGCCTGAGCACACAAACGCATAATCATAAAAAATAACGCATGAGAGCTTATGCAGCCAATCTTAGTAAAGACATAACACCTTATGCGCTATGCTTTAAGACGGAGTGGAGCTTTCCGAAGTGTTTGACCCGGGGCGTCTGGGGCGTGAACTATGGATTCCTATTGGTTCATCCCACGCCCCTGATGCCCCAGGTCAAACACTCCGGAAAGCTCCAGAAAGTGTCAGCATAAGCACAATGCGTGGAACTAACGTGTCGTCCCTGCGCATTCCGTTTCCCAAGTAGCAACCCAGGTAGCACACGCACGTTCTGAGAATATACGTTGAGGATATTCGAATATTCTATGGAGATCCTTATTACGTGCGAATATATTCTACGCACATTCTCAGGATGTTCTAATAGGACTGTTTCAAATATTCTCAGAATATGATGCCACGGATATTGTGGGAACATTAGAAAAAAATGCTGTTAAAATAAGAATTCCCGTCAATATAAACTTCTGCATGTCACCGAAAACTACTTCACAATTCATTTTTTTTATCATTAGACATCTGTAATCACGAATGGTTAGCGATATTATGAATTCACATAGATGGATGAGATACTTATGATCGCAACAGGCAATCATAATATATACACTGTAAAAAATATCTTTTGTAAATTACCCATATCTGATAAACAACTAATCCATATATGAATTGGAAAATCAGAGTTTTCTGTGAAAGCACTACATTTAGTGTAGAAGGGATAAATTTTTATTGTAAAAGTCTTACACTCAACGTAGAAGGAATAAATTTCTTTTTGGAAAAGTCTGAGACTCAGAGTAGGAATATTACACAAGTTTGTAAATTGTTCACGCTGAGTGTAGTGAATTTTATTACCTACATTGAATGTGAGCAATTTACAAACTTGTGTGATATTCCTACATTGAGCGTGAGACTCTTCCAAAAAGAAATTTATTTCTTCTACGTTGAGTGTAAGATTTACAATAAAAATTTATTCCTTCTACACTGAATGTAGTGCTTTCACAGAAAATTCTGATTTTCCAATTCATATATGGATTGTTTATCAGATATGGGTAATTTACAAAAGATATTTTTTACAGTGTACGGTATTTCTCAATAGTTCATTACACTTTTGAGGATTATTTTTCACACATGGCACTCTCAGAGAACATTTGCGATATTAAAATGCACCTTTCATAGATTTATTATTCCCAAAACACAAATTAAAATAATATATTGTCCCAGGGTCTGTAGCCTTTCAACAACATTATCCGCCATTACTGAATTCATGTCATCACGATACTTGCGCATGCGCTGTTCATCAAACTCCCTACAAACTTTTTACGCATATTGTACGAACGTTCCTAGAATATTGGAAACAGTCTCATTTAAATGTTCTAAGTCGTGAGAATATTCTCAGAATATTCTGTGTTACATGGGAATTTCACCTCGCTGCAATGTTGTCAGGCAAACTTGTAACAAGGCACATAAGCTTCCTAGTTAACACACGACTAAGATACAAGTTTACAAACCTTGCAGCAGAGTTGTAGCAACCTTACACTGACAAAATTCGAATGAAAGTTGACAAGCTTATGACAAGCTTACATGTTATCGGGTTTATGCTTATGTTTATATTTACGTAAATTGTCTGCTTACTCCTCAAATGAACAGTTGAAAAATCTTTAGGGCGCTAAATCGATTTAATCATTCTTGATATTATTATTATTATTGTTATTTTTCTTCAACCCGTTGACTGCATTTGTTCATTACAGCAGACAAATATGTGTCTACCCGAGAAAAGAAGATTAGATCTACTGAGATCTAGGTAGATCTCTTGAAATATATGTAGATCTCTTCAGATCTAAATTTTGGCAAAAAAAGATCTACGGAGATCCACAGTGATCTCCAGAGATCCCCACAGAAATCTTCTTGAATTTTCCTATATTTTTTTGGATTCCTTGCAAAATTGGCATCTTTGGAAGTGAGTGCACCGAGAGAAAAAGCATGCTTTAGAAGCATGACACACTTCAATGCTCCTAACGCATTTGTTACAACGTACTTTTAACGCACGAGACCATGCTTTTTGGGTATGTGTCACATCCTTTCTAAGCATGGGTACCGAGCGTTGGAAGCACGTTATGACAAATGCATTAGAAACTTTAGTGCGTCATACTTCTGCAGTATGCTTTTTCTATCGGTGTGGATATCAGAAAACTCCAAAGATTGTTACCCAAATTGAGAGGTTCAGATGTAAATAGATATGAACAGATTTGTAAAGATTTTTGCCCAAATTTTTCTCGAGTATTGTACTGAACAAACGTATGTAGGTTCTAAAAGTGATTTCAAAATAAAATTTCAAAATGTCTCTTAGGTTTTGATAGAATGTGCTATTCGTAGTAATTCAGAAATAAAAGAAAAAAAATCTTCATTTTATCAATGAATTCGTCATTTTGATTGAATGTATCGTGCTAGCCTTCAGCTTTGATGGCCCTACTTGAGAAAGAACTTGCGATGTTTGCAAAATCTTTTCAAAATATGCAAAGAGTACGTGGTAGACATAAGAATTTTGTGAACATGAGAATAAGATAATTCCATTTAAAAACTCCTTCTTTGATCACTGCATTACGTTTCAAATTCTTGGGCCCCGCGTTGGTCCTTCAGTGAAGAAACCTAACTATAATACGCTCTTCATCTTCATCTTCTAATTTGCACAAGATTTGAGTGAATATGTGACATAAATATTGAGTGAACTGTCTCCAACATAGAATTTATAAACTCATGATTTATGTGTTCTTTCTTGCATTCTCATAAATTTAAGATTTTTTCTCTACCGCACCCACAATTATAGGGAATTTTACCATTCATTTTATCCAGTGTGTTCTCTTTGGAGTTTTTGGAGTGAGATTTCATTCTTCAAGCACCCATAAGTGACCTCAGAAATTTTTTAAGCAGGATTTGCACCTCGTTCGAGTGAAAATCCCAAAGATGAGAAAATTTTATGTGGGAACTTTGGAGTGAAATCTTCCTTTGTAGAAAGTGAAAATACCCCTCGAACTGAACGAAAGTTTACTTTTGAAACTGGATGGAGTGAAACCAGAGAGCGAATAGCATCAGAGTACCTAGATGTTCGAAAATATTGTATCTTTCGAATAGGGGTGCCCCCCTCCCCTCGTTGATGATACTACACTGTGAGAGACTCCTCCCCCTTAATCGTTAAAGAAAGTTACTAAATACTAGTAGATCAATGTAAATACTCATTAGCTGTGATTCTGAGGATTTGTTGCTTCAAAAGATTTTCCCTCCAAAAAAAATTCCCTTGATCCAAGGAGCACCACTGTACCGTTACCTCGACACCCCTGCTCTTTGAACTTTTTTATTTCTATTATAAGTATAATTGTTTGGCCAACAGGTGTTGGATATAACAGTCATCTTTGTGTTTGAATGCAATCACAACATAGTTCATGATAACATGACTGCGATTCAAGTTTATCAAGTTTATCAAGGTATTCGGTGGGCTTACGTGCTGCATGAATGTTATCTACATGCTATTTGGTTAGTTTTCTGCCACCTCAAATCAGTACCTTCGACACATAGATTGTCAATCACAAATAAAAAAAAACTTGAACCTACAAGACACCGATGACACCACAAGCTAAACGATCGCCTGCATTTCCTGTTGTTGCCGAGAGAGTGCTGTTTCCTTTGCCCAAATCATCTTCACCGCTGTGAACTACGAATGCTCTTCCGAGAATGTTGTTTGGTCCACTCAGTGAAATGATGGTATCTGTAATTTCTACCACGCCGATACCGTCATCGCCCACTTTGATGTTACCAAGATCTCCAACGTGTCTTATTTTGTCCTCTGGCGCACCGTGAGTTAACTGTAAATGATGAATATTACGTTTGAAATCGTAATAGAGAAACAAATCAGTGATGGCATAAGTGCGTGGTAAGAAATATGGGAAATTATCCCTCACTTCAATGGTGGTTTCTATTCCCTGATTGTGGAAGAATTGCCTTTTTGTCGGAGACCGGGAATTTTATTCCCATTTTGAGGAATTGCTCCGCTGTTTGGTTGTTGGATCCTCCAGAAAGGAAGAGAATTTGCATCAAATCTTAGGGAAAAAATTTTTGCTGCCACCATTTTGTGAAGGCGAATTTCCCCATTATTTTTCACATGGTGCTTCATTCAACTGAATTATTCAGAATTCATTGTATTCTCATTGCTAATTTTGATTTGTTTGTATATCTGGGTGAATGTTGTATATAAATGTTCTCAGTATTGAACAGAAGAAGGAGGAGTTGATTCGAAGGGGATACCAGCGTTTGCTTCTGACTTTTCTTTTGATCTGACAAGCGTATTCTTGTCTAACCAACGTGTTCGGATGGTAACGCTGGTATCCCGGGTCGAAAAATTTGAAAGGTTTTTGTTCTCTTATTCCATTTTTAGGCTGATTTTGTCCCGATTGTTGAGTACTGCAGATAAAAACAGGATTTTCTCATGATTTTGGTCTGAATTTTTCCTTCAACGAATGAAAGTGATTGAGGAGAAATTTAGACTAAAGTCATGAAAAAGTACTGTTTTTGTCTGCATTATTCAACAATCAGGACGAAATTAGTCCAAATTTTTCGACTCGGGATCCTTTTAATACGACACTTGTTATTTATTTTTCCATAGCAGAGATGAAGTGTGATTGGAAATTAATGTTCAAGGTTTTTGAATAGAATTACTTACGTTGTCGGGGTTAAAGTGAGCTCCTGTAGATGTGCAACCATTTGACAAATCTCCTCTTTCGTGTACATGGAAACCGTGAGATCCTTTCGTCAGATTATACACTTTTCCTGTAATTTTAACTGGACCATTCGCTACGGTTTGCACAATTTTCAAATCCCCCGTTACGTTGGCGTGAGTGATATTATGTGGAACCAATTTAACAACGGCGACTAATTCCTTCTTGTCATCGCTCTTGGGGTTCTTCAATTCAAAGGGTTTTTTTTTTATTATATAATGAAATTTACATCACAATTGATTAGTAATCTTAAAATTCATTCATTTCTTTATTGCGAAATTAGCATACTATGAATTACTATATTCATTGATACGTCGAGGACAGAATGTTGTTTAGTTTCTACTCGAGCTAAAATGTTTATTTTGGTCCGATAAATGGACCTGGTGTAGACTCGTTTTCTGCACAACATTATACGTTTGCTGTTGTTCTTTTGTTCTTATTTCGTTTCAAATGAAAAGACGAAGTGCCGGTCGAATTGCAAGCAAATAAACAAAGTAAGGGAAGATGAAATCACTGTATAAGCAAAAGAAATAAGCGTTTGATAGTTGAAAAAAGTACTTACATCCGCTAAGATGCCTCCTGTGACTACCCCAAGCAATAAAACCATTCGAAACATCTTGGTAGTAATCTGTGAATTTTTTAAAATTTATTAAGCGACTGAGAATTATATTTATCGTATCAATAGTTTCATTTCAATCTCATAATTCAGGAAATATATTCAGAATAGGACTGTGACACACGTTGAAAATTGATAATAATATTTCAAACAATTCAAAGGGCAATTCAAATAAGAAACAATTCAAAAAATTGTGTTGTTGATATGTGAATAACTAGAAATTAGCTACTGTTACCTGATTTAATACGAACTTTGCAATGGTAAATAACACAGGCCTACAAAATTGAACTTTTTGTTTGGTGCAACAACTGTATCATACTTTTCCGAAGTATTTTGGCGCGCTGAATCCGAATCTGGCTTCAAAATTGCATCATTACGTGTGGTTTTTGAGATATTTCAACGTCAAAGTGTGAAAAACACCGTTTTTCGACATATTTAAGATTACGTGACGTCAGAATGTAATTTTTTCTCATGAAACTAGTAGATGCACCTCAAAATATAATCCATTCCCTTCCGAATGCCGTTGAGTTTGCTCGAATATCTTTTTTTTTACTGTGACACGACAATTTGAAATTTGTGTGTTCATGGATTTAGTGAATAGGTGAAATAACACAATTTTCAAACTGTCGTATCTCAGAGAAAAAAAAAGATATTTGAACAAACCTAATCGCATTTGGAAGAGAATGACTCATATTTTGAGATAATTTGAAGAATAATTTGATAAAATGTTCTTAAAGTGTGGAATAATTGAATAAAACGTTTCAAAATCGTGCATTTTCATTTTATTTTACACCTGCGATTTCTTGAAAACTACACGTAGCATTAAAAAAATAAGTATATTTCCAGAGTCAGGGTATCGAATATACTCAAAATCTGCTTTAGTTTTAGCGGCACCAAAATCATTGTAGACCTGTGTAATCATTCACAATTGTACAAAGCCATTGAACTCCGTTGGAACCGATTAAATCAATGGGAGTCAATGATAACTCAATAGGTTGGGAAGGATATATACCCTTGCAAAGTTTGTATCAAATTTCATCATGAATTAGGTACCATAGCGAGTTTTTAGCTAACATAGTGGATTTTTTCCGTGTTCAAGAGAAGAAAATTCTTCGCTGAAATAGTCAATACACATTCACAGATTTAATTTCAACATTCGAATATGTTAATCAACCTACAGTTTGCTATGAATTTCTTCTACTATCTCAAACTGCTACAACACATCGATCACGAACAAATTATTTTTTTCCATATCACGAACGAATGAAATTACACTAAAATGCCTTGATCGGGACGATTATAACTCGATACTTCCCGAACCAATCGTTATATTACATGTTTCTGAAAACAAGGTCGTTACATAATTTGTATGTGTGCCAACAAGGCAGAGAAGTTTGTCTCATCGAAACAGGTGATCGCGTGAGTACTTTCACAGCCAGAGCCTGTCATTACTTTATTCATATATTATCTGTAGTACCCAAACAAAACTTGTTTCATATGAGTTAAGGTGGTCTTCAGTTGAATTTCAATGAAACGTTCCTCCCGAGGTATCCTTCGAATTAATCTTTGTGAAATTTGATTCAATTCAATGAAAGAATGATTCGTTTGAGAGATCGGTTTAACGATAAAGATGATTAATTCGAGAAGTCTTTCCGTAGACCAACCCGCAAGGTATAAAATCAATTTTAACGATGCGTAAAAAATACACGAGATATTTCTGTTCATTCAACGTGGAAGCGCATACCTATTCGTAACAATCAATTATCCTATTGTAACCACAATGTCAGCTATAGAAAATCGATGAAGCAACAAGCGAACGTTCTCAATGAATAATTTTCATTCAAATTCCCTCCTTCGTCCATAAATTATCCTATACTTGGGTTCTGAAATAGTGTTCGCATGAAAAAGCATAAATACATTATATCAGCCATTCGAGAGATGAATTCTCTCAATGTATGAAATATTTGCTTTTGATGGAATTTTGCGAAATTTTTCTAACAATTTTTAATGAGATTTTGATGAAGAAATTATATATCAAAAGAATGATGTATAAATTATATGAAATTTTCTATAAAAAAGTGAATTTGTGTACACGCAGAGAAAAATTCTTGCTGAAAAAGCGATTCGGAAAAATCTGCTTTGTTAAATTAACAAAACGGTTGCTGTTACAGCAAAATTTTATAGCTTTCTGTATATCTACAATTCCGGATTGTTGAATGGCAAGCGCTTGTTAAAAGAGCAAGTTTTTTGCTGTAATAGCAAATTTTTTGCTACACTGAGAGAAAGGTACCTAGTTGGGACAACTGAATGTTAGTTACCGCAGCTAGATTTTTATTTACGCTAGCTAGACTCCAGTTGGGGTAAATAAAAGTCTAGCTGTCTGAAATATGAATAAAATGGTTTATTCAATTGGAATAAAAAATGTAGTTGTGATAAATAAAATTTAGCTAGCGCAACTAAATTTTTATTTACAGCGACTAAATTTCCTAGTTGTCGAATATTTGAATAGATCCTTTCTCTCAGTGTACTTCAGCAACAAGTTTTGCCATATCGGCAAAGCAAATCTTTGAGGTTTGCTGTTTCAACAACCTTTTTTCTCTGAGTGTGATTTGTAGATATACATTGTAAAGGAATTTCGGTAAATTTATCGGAATTGGTTGGGAAGCAATTAACCCGATTACAGTAGGTAAAAATTTCCTAAATTCGGTATATTTCTCATATTCTTTGTTATAATTATTAGAATCTTGGTCATTTTTGCGAATTAATTACCGTCTAAATCACACTGAAGAATTTTTTTAATAAACTTACAAATTTTTTTTACAGTGTAAGCACTCATATTATAATTTAGTTAGTTTTATAAAACCTGCATTCAATTTCTATACAATCTACAAAATTTCTATATAATTAAATATTTCATGCAAATCATTTTCACGAGACTTCGTTCGAAGTCGGTATTGTTGTTAATCTCCATTCACTATCGTCGAATCTAAATATTCGTGGATTATCTGTGATAATCTTGATAACGAATGAGATTAATTTCTTGGAAATGAATCAATATTTCACAGTCATCCCAAAATCTACGTGACATATGACACGAATTATCGATCCCTTCGCTTCGAAGCGAGTATTTGCAAGTCAATGATACTTAGTCATGGTGAATTGCTGATATGAAAAATATACTTGAGTTCGCCTTTGAAGAAAAGCAGAATTAGATCAAGTAAATTCTGCGTGCGAATATTATGAGTGAATTTCATGAGACTTGCGTACGAACATGGACGTGTATGAATTATGCACGCTCTTTGTATAATTTTTTATACATACACGAAGATAAATTCAGGAACACAATATACTATGCGGTTATAGTGATGGAGGAAAATGCCGAATTTAATATGAAATATTGGGAATTGCGTTGGGACTGTATCACCATTTCATAGTACATTTGATTATAAGGTCCGTTGGTTGCTCGGTTACATTGATCACAGTACTTCAGTACATTCAACTCAAAATTCCCCTCAGCGTGAGTGTTCGTGTGCAGAAGATAAAGAAATTTTGAAAAAAAAAACCTCTCATCTGAACGAACGATGAGGACATTTTTAATGAATCATGCATCAATTGCGTATTGAATGTATGTAATTATACATACAGTCAATAATTACTGTATCTTCAAAACAATAAACTACACGGAACAAAGGAAATGGAGAAATTTACCATGTAGGATGGTAACGCGTCGCTTCAAGCCTTTCAAGAGACAAATCTTTTCGTCTTATAATGTGAATTATTTGACAATATATTTTCTAAAAATTTCCATTTAAAGACTCGAAGCGACGCGTTGTCATCCTACATGGTAAATTTTTCCATTTTCTCAGTTCCGTGTAGTTCGTGGATTTGTTATACTTAACGATTATATTTTCAGTTAAATCGGCATAATGTTTCCATTCTTAGAAGATTTTCGATCGTCATTTCAACTGCGGTTAATCTGCTGATTGATTCGACAGGAAATTGGGTTTATAGTTAGGAGAAATAGGATGCATTCAAAATCGAAACTTGATTTTTCTAAAAATGTTCAGTAGTTTCCAACAGCACAGTTTGTTCTGATGAAGAATGCGCATTGATTCCTTTTCCAATTATTAATTCCACCGATCAAAGACAGTGCTACCCAGGTCGAAATTTTCCCGATTAGAAAGTGGACCATCCACAGCGCTGTCTAGGCCCAGACCAGTTCAACTCGGGCATGAACGAGGCCTTGAATGACATGATTTTCATTCCTACTCGGGTACGTGTGATTAGTTTTTTATTTTCAAGTTTTTTCCTCGCATCACAGAAATTGAGAAGTGAATTTCCGATTGATGAAATTTTTCCACTTAGACGGAAGTGCATAGAAATTCGAATTTCATGGAACAGAAAGTTTTTTAGTGAGATATTAAGAATATTTTTTCGTCACAGGATTCAACAGAAATATGTTCAATGAATCACTGAAGGATCTAACGTGTGGTCAAAATGAGACTCTGTATTTTTTGGAGCAAAGTTTTCACTTTCAAAAGAGATTCGAAATATTACTTCAAACCAGTGAAAATTTCGCTCGCATTGAATAAGTTTTTTTTTTCAGTCTACGCTGAAAAATATTTCTTATCGCCAAATAAATATTCCATTTTTCCTTTCTCGTAGCATGTTTTTTGGGAATAATGAAATATTCAATCAAATGAAGTAATGAAATGCTCTCCCCAAAAGAATTTGTCTTCCGAATAAATAATTTATCCGCCACAAGTAATGAATTTTTATATCCAATTGAATAGTGAATTTTTATGAATAAATATTTTATGGAGAAAGTTTCTTGTAAGTTTGATGAGATGACCTGTACCCTGAAGAGTAATCTGAGCACTACCATTCCCTCTATTTCACTGCTAGTTTCAACGTAAAGGACATCTTTAAGATTAGTGCTATCTTAAGATCTCTATAATGCAAATTTGTATGGACATTTCAATGAATTGGGTGAAAACTGAATACTCCTACTCATAATTCATAAAGTACTGCCCTAGAATTTTCTATTATATCTATTTGTGATGAAGAAATTGGGAGTCAATAAGGAAACTATGTATTCATTCATTGACTTATTTATATTTTCATATGGAATATCCACAGATTCGAACCTATTTATCGAAAGAATCTTAGGTGGAAAATTTCAGTAACAAGAATAATTTGAAAACTTTTTCCACAAAGTATTTCAAAATGTCAGTGACAAATATTTTTTCCATGAGCTTTACCGAATCAAAAGGAATGTTTTGAAGAACATCTAATTTGATTTTGGAGGTAAAATTCGTTCAATACACAATTCTGAACCCTATAAAAATTCGACAAACTCACAGATGTTTACACACATGCGCACACGTACACTCGATATTGTGGAAATATTAAAACGCGAGTTCTACTTTGAACATTCAAGGAGAAATTTATGGTGTTTGAAGTAATTCAATGTAATTTCCTTCTTAAGGGTGTAGAATATTTTATACGTAGAATGTATATAATAATTATTCAATGCATGTAAAAAGAACGTTTAAAAATTGAACGAAAAAATCATATATACTATAAAACTCATGGTTCGAGGACGTATATTATTATCACTTCGATTCTTCATGCTCTCTGAAGTACAGGTATCGAGAAACTGTGAACGAGGAACCCTCTTAATTTCGAAAACATCAAATGAATTATTTTGTTCAGAGATTTATTCGTTCACAGAACTCGATTTCTTACCTTCAGAAACCGAGATATTTCACACAACGAATGAACTTTTGCTTTGTTTTCAAGCGTATATACCGCTTATCTAAGAGAATCGAATGAATGAGAAATTCTATAACACAGAACAATAATATGATCACCTACCAAACGAACAGGCACTAATGATTATATGATCACCGAAATGACTGGTGACTGACTGCGGATGCTTTGCTACGTTCGGCTTATATTAGTAACCTCTGGATGGATGTATCTCCCCACTCGCGGCGAGCGTGCAAATCATTTATAAGCAACAAGTACCACTTTCGTTGTACGGTGTGCAATCACGACCATCATCCATTGTGATCTAATGATTGCTCAAAGATGACGGAAGATTCTGGTTCTCCTTTCAGGACCTATGTGCATTCTCGTTGTGTCAATCATGCCTTGTCAAAAGAGAGTTTATCACGATGATGTCTCATGTCACCATCGTTCCAACGGATCATTCCATCGTTTATTCCATATATTTCAATGCCAGGAAGAAAAGAAATAAATTATGGATTCCCGTGAATTGATTTTGGATTAAAATCATGGATTTCGAATTTCATGTCTTGTGCAGGTGAGAATTTCAAATTCATTCAGGAGTCGAGTCATTACTCAAATTGAATGGAATTATTGTATTATTCGAACAATGAATAAAAATTAAGATTTTATGGAAAATTTATATTTCTCCACGAGAATCTGAAAATTTCTTAATCTTTTGGTTATTTAGTTCAAATTTAGGTAGGGAAAGTTGAAATTCTACTATTTTTTCCTCTTTTTTACTTGTATGCGGGAGAGAGAAGGTCTTTTTTCAAGTGTCACTGTACTATTTTAACGTGTGAGGAATGGATGCTAGTTCTTTGACCGCTTCTTCACATGTAGGGTCTCTTTGGATTATTATACAGGGTACTCAAGAGGACAAGGGTAACTTCATAAGAGATCGTCTACAGGTGGAAGGATTATGCATTGTTCAAGCATATATTATGCTCCATAATATCTGGATTTTTGCACGCAGAGAAAAATTCTTGCTGAAAAAGCGATTCCGAAAAATCTGCTTTGCTAAATTAGCAAAACGGTTGCTGTTACAGCAAAAGTAATGCTATTCTAGCAAGATGTTTGCTAATTCAGTAAAATTTCCTAGCCGTCTGTATATCTACAATTCCGCATTGCTGAATGGCAAGCGCTTGTTAAAAAAGCAAGGTTTTGGCTGATTCAGCAACAAGTTTTGCCATATCAGCAAAGCAAATTTTCGAGGTTTGCTGTTTCAGCAACTTTTTTTCCCTGAGTGAGTACAATTGTATGCATAGTTCATCGACTCGCTTTACAGGGATGGAAAATGTGTTGAAATGTGTTATAATATTCATTATTCATGCTCCTTACACGACCTGCAGGTCACCTGAAGATATAATAAGATATGTTATTCCATTTCTACATAGCTAAAAATTTGGTATAAAAATGGTCCACTCAGAGTTTACGTTGAAGATCAAAACACGAAAAATGCGTGAAATCAACGGATTTTCAGTATCGACCAAACGTTTTGGCATTGATATTGAATATAAATTGCAAGTAGAGCGTTAAGGACATGCACGTGTATTGAAAGTACACAAAATTTTTTGCATTCAGATCAAGTATTTTGCAGAATATGTCGGAATGATTCGGAAAAAATAAATCGGAATAAAATTCATCATAAAGTTGATGAATTCCACTACTCGAGTGGAAAAATGTTCAGAATTATATATAATTTATATAAAATTCAATACAGTTGGTATGTAATTCTATTTAAATGATATATAATTAAAAAAATTTTTCCGCTGGATGAAAGTCGATTGTTGTAATTTCTAATTGAACTTGATTCAAATATTCTTCTTATCGGAAGGTTATTGAGCGGTTTTCAATCACGTGGTCTAGTCATCTGAATATTTTATGAAACAACCCTATGAACAGTTCCACCAATTGGTGATTGGTGGTTATTTGCTCGCTAGTTTCAGCTTTATAAGTTTCGAAAACGGAAAGAACGATTATTTTCAGCCAGTTATAATAGTTTTTAAATGTATAAGAAAAAAAACGAAGTGACTGTTGGAAAAACTTTGAAGAGTAGGTGCAAAAAGTAAAGTTTAGGTCTATTTCAAGATCTCATTGATATCCTAAAAAACATTTGCGGTTAGAACTATTGCACCTTCAGTCTCTCGTGATGACGTTAAGGGGTCAGATCATTGTAAGATTTCGTAACGAACATTTTGACACGTTTTTCAATGTAGATAGAACATAATAATGAGAGAATAACTGGTGTTTGATAAATGTTCACTCAGAGAGAAAGATACCTAGTTGGGACAACTAAATGTTAGTTGCCGCAGCTAGATTTTTATTCACGCTAGCTAGACTCTAGTTGGGACAAATAAAAGTCTAGCTGTCTGAAATATGAATAAAATGGTTTTGTTCAATGAGAATGAAAAATTTACTTGTGACAAATGAAATTTAGCTGGCACAACTAAATTTTTATTTACAGTGACTAAATTTCCTAGCTGTCGAATATTTGAATAGACCTTTTCTCTCAGCGCAGAAATTAATTCTTGAAAATTGCCCTGGAAAACGCCCGTCACTATAATCTAATTCCTCAAATCTGTGCGCAAAATACTCAAAATCCGTTCCCAAATGCTACCGATACCAATGAAACATCTCGCCTGCACGTAAAGAAAAGGATCGTAAAACGATCGTAAAGAGAAGGAGGATCCTTGAAAGCAAATAGTTGATGCAATTACGACCCCAGGAAAAATTTCCGTCGTTCAGAAAGTTTGAGCCAGCCGAGGCGCGTGAAGAAAGGAGAGATGTGGATATCTTTCCTGAGATTGAAAATAAACCGCACGCAGGCATTCAGTTTACGCTGCAGACGTATACTGTCTCCTTCGGAGAGATCAGTGAGAACTAAGCAACAATAATCAAAATAGGCTATAACTAGCGTTGAAATCAGTTGAGTTCTCATCTGGATAGAGAGTGCGTTGCCATTAAGTCGCAATTGGTAGAGTGCGCACGAGACTTTCCTGCAGACGGAAGTTACTTGCTCATTCCAATGAAGAGAAGGTGTCAGAATAATCCCAAGCGATTTAAGCGAAGAGACAAGATTTATAGGGGTGCCCTGAAGTATGATGTCCGGTAAGGAGCGAAGAGAAATATCGTTGACGTAACGTGGAGAACCAAGGATCATGCAATTGGTTTTTAAGATGGAGAATGGGTGGAGAAATGATGGCTTGAAGAAGAACCGACGTGAAGGCGACGAAGAGATATCCGCATGAAATACGGGGCCAGACATTTCTTCATTGCCTTCACGTAGCTTCTTCATTGAGCCATCGTTCCTCTAATTTATCTGATCCACCCATTCTCCACCTACGTTTCAAAGATTCGGATTTAGAGAGTAGATTTTACGTGAATTTTACAATTTTATTCCATCAATGAAAGTGCTTTACGGGGTCTACTTTGCTAAAACGAAAGGGATGCACTGAGAAAAATCACACAGTTGCTGTAACTGAATGCTAGCCACAGCAGCAAAATAATTTATTCATATATCAGATAGCTAGACTTTTATTCAAATCAACGCATTTTGTTTGGTTAATTGGATCTAGTTGGAATGAGTAAAACTTTCACTTCTCACAAATCAATATTTTGACGTTCTGACAATCAAATATTCCAATTGAATCAAAATGTTAGTTCAACTAAATTATTTGGTTGATGAAATATGATTGTACTGAAATATTGTTAGTTATTGAAAATCACATATCTACTAGGAATCTCTCAACAATCTTACTAAAAACAACACCAGTAATTTCTCAAGTTATTACAAGGCCTTGTTAGCCCTGGTAAAAAAGCCGGATAGGAACCCGAATAGGATTCTCGGGTCTTCATCCGGGTGTATCCGGGTGCGTATACGGATTTTTCGGTGGTTCTTAATCCGGTTCTATCCGGATCCTATCCGGATTTCAGTACTGGATATTTTCGGAAATCCTCCATGAAATTTGGATAGAATCCATTCGGCTGTTTGTTCGAGTTTCATTTCGGATTTTGAAAAATATATGTTTAAGAGTGAAATTCAACTCTTGCCGAACCTCTGGATCGTGAGGGAATAAGCCCCTCGATGCCTATAAATAAGATTTATTTGTAACAATCACACATACATTTAACAATCATACAGACTGTATAAATTCTAACCTATAAATAAGAAATCAAAAGCAATGCTCCTCCTCCCACAATCATATGTGGATCCTATACGGATATTAGCTGGAGAGGTGTCTCCTTCACAATTCTCTAGAACACACTCCGACAACGTGAATTGAAGTTTTAATAGTCGAATGTTCTTTACGAAACTCTCATAAATATTTATCAACGAGCGCTTGTGTGAGCGTCTCGCGCTCCGATCGTGCTGCCGCTTTGCCGTGTTTCCACGTAACAGTGTGGCAGTGTAGCGGCGCTGTATTCAAAAGGAAATTCTCCTATGATTTTCTTTTACATCTGTTCCAAAAACCCGGATAGGATCCGGATGGAACCGGATGAAGAATCACCGCAAAATCCGTATACGCACCCGGATACACCCGGATGGAATCCCAGAAGTTTCGTACGGGTTTGATCCGGATTGTCATCCGGGTTTTATCCGGGTCACCATCCGGTTTTTATTCGGATCATTATCCGGATTTCATCCGGTTCTTTATCCGGTTTTCCTACCAGGGAGGCCATGAAAGTCCTTCACAAGGGCATTGTGAGGTCTCGCAAGGCCTAGAGAATAACTAAACTGATTTCTATGGAGGATATTTTAGCCAGGAGAGATTCTGAAAAATTTTTCGCATTTCCACTCGCTTCATATTTTTGCACAATTTCACTGCATAAAGAAAGATTTTGTACGAACATTCTCAGGACAAAACGATCATAAAACCGATAAACCGATAGAATTGAAAACTTTTGCTAGGAAGTAATCTATTCTTCCAAAAATAAAATCCAAAATTCCGTATCGCCGTTGCACGCGGTTCGAGGCGTGTCGTTGAAAAGTGGGCATGGGTGCACGGAGAAAAAAGCATTGCTGGCATAACAAGCAGGTCTGTTACTATAGCGCCTACAAAGAAAATTAGCTGAAAGAGCAAGAAAAATGTTTGACACAACTACATTTTTTTGCTGACATAAACAAATTTGTTAACAGGACTAACGTCTTAGCTGCTGGAGTGAATATTTTTGCAAGGAAAACAAATCTCTTTGTAGGCGCTATACACTGTTAGAAATTTCTGATTGAATTTTCAATTACATGTAATGGAAGCAATTTCCACTCACGTAAATGAAAAATAATGTACAGTAGTATTGAAAATCCAATCACCAGTTCTTTGAATTTCATGCACATGTTCTTGATTGTTGAGAGAAATCATGATTGAAAATTCAATAACAAGTTCTTTAAATTTCATGCACATGTTCATGATCGTTGAAAAAAAAAATCACCTCCACAAGATGTGAACGCGGGACGTCGAAGTCGGACGCCAAAGCTCTGTCACTCAAGCCACTGCCATTTATGTGGAAGGGAGTATTTTTCTGCTCATATGACCTTGCATTCATTCTTCAAACTTGTGAATCAAGATGTACTTGTAATGTAGAAACACTGAACAAACCGTGTGATCTAACTAGTACATAGTTGAAGTGGATACGCGGATGACTTCGTCAAAGCGTTAGTATACAGGGTGACCCATAGTGAGAAAAATTGTATTTCAAGGGCGTATTCTGCAGCCATAATGCAAGAATTTCTCGTTTTTTTGAAGGTTAGTTTTTGAGATATGAGCATTTTTAGATTTTTTTTCAAATCCAAACACACTTGGATCATTTTTGTTATTTTCAGTTGGATGCCATTAGAGCCATGATTTGATTATAATTATAATGATATTATTATGTTATTATACTGGATTGAATTTTTCTAAGTTTTTTCAATCACCTGTACATTAATTTCAATTTTCATGCACGATAACTTGAAAATTCAATAACATGTATTTGGACTCCTATTTCACTTCACAAAAATTGAATTTTCATTCACATATGTACATGAAAAGTACATGAAATTTCAAGCAATTTTTAACAGTGTAGTAGCGAACCATTTTCCCTCCGTGCGGAAATGCCGGGGAAAAAATTATTTCCTAAGGAACTCATTTGAATAAATATTTTAATTTGCGTTGGATAAACATTTTTGCAATAAAACAATTTATTCAACGCACTTGAATCGTTGGTTGTCAGAAATGAATTACTTATGCTACTATTAACTAAACTTTTTTTATTTGAAATGAATTTTTATTTGTATGGAGGCGTCCATTAATTACGTGAGGTGTTCAACGAGGGGGGGGGGGGGGAGATCAAGCTAAATCTTATCAAATCTCACATGGGGGAGAGGGGGTGTCTTAGGAAATATCACGTACTTCTGTTTCTAGCAGAAAACAGTGTAAAATTGCGTGAAATTATTTTGAGAAAATTTTGAAAGAATTAAATTTTCTTACTGTGATTTTAAATGATGGTAATATTAAATACCAGTTTATGCTAGTCTTGAATGAAAGTAATAGAACAGATTGTGTTTTTATTTTTCTTTTAATAATCCAACGCATTTACATCCACAACACAAATTTTGGAAAATCACACGTGAGATTAGGGGAGGGGGGGGAGAGGGAGTTGCGGAAAATCTTCCGAAATTCCAGGGAGGAAGGAGGGTTCAAGAAAACCTCGTATCTTTGCTCGCGCAACCAAGCGGTTTCTCTCAGTGTGTTTTATTTTATCCTTCTCTGCGTGTAAATTTCACCAATCTGCGAGGGTAGCCGGGTCGTTATTTCTGCTCGTATAAAATTCATTTGTTATACTGGGTGATTCAAAATTGCCGTACGCCTTTCTGAGAGCAGATTCTTAATGAAATTCTGAAAAGATTTTGGTCCGGAATATTCGGATCTGATCCTTAGATCCGGAGATATGAGCATTTTTTAATTTTTTGAAAAATCCAAATACCTCAGGAGTACCATATTCCTAACTTTTAAATCCAATGCCATTCTCTAAGTCAGATCACGGGGTATCCCTGAGAAAAAATAAATCTCATTTAGTTTCCTTCGTTGTGGAGTTATGGTGGTTCGAAATTTCTTGTATCCCAGTCAATCAGAATTCAACAACTTTAAATCGCTGTAACTCCACAACGAAGGAAGCTAAATTAGATTAATTTTTTGTGCCAGGGAAATCCCGTGATCTGACTTCGAGAATGGTGTTGGATTCGAAAGTCAGACATATGGTGCTTCCGAGGTATTTGGATTTTTCAAAAAATTAAAAAATGCTCACATCTCCGGATCTCAGGATCAGATCCTGAACATTTCGGACCAAAATCTTTTCAGAATTTCATTAAGAATCTGCTCTCAGAAAAATGTACGGCAATTTTGAATCACCCAGTATATTCTGAAATTTTCTAATTTTTAAGAGAACTCATTGAAGAGTAAAGTCGTATGGGAAAACTTCTTGAAATATTCGATTTGTTCATAAGAGTTGGCTGAATTTTCTTGTGGAATTTGATGAAGTCATAAAGAAATTTACATGTTTCTTTCATAGAAATTTCTCTTCAATCTTTAGCGAGTAATGACTTTGAAAATGCTGGTATCGATAATTATACGCGAAATTATCTCATTATCAATTTCATAATTTTTCATTGTTTCAAAGTAATAATTAAGATTTCACTAATCATCAAAGTGTTTTGGAATGGAATTGTTATTCTAGTTATTTATATTCAACCAAACTCCTTTTAGTAACCGTAGGGATTTGATTTTCCCGTGTAATTTTGAATGTGCAGAAAATGTTCAATAAGACCGTACATTCCTTGCATTATATCCTCCCTTTGATCAGCGGAGATATCAAACGTTTCACTCACGTACTCGAAACGTTCCACAAACGTTGGGTTCAACATTTTGTAGAACATATTTACCAGTGTCGAAAAAACTTAAAAATTTTCTAAAATTTCTTAGAGTTTGAAAAATTTATTATCATCCAGGAAAAATCAAATCAAATGTTTTGCAAAATTTCGACTCCGAAGTGATATGAAATCTTGTATAATAAGCGCTCAGTATCAAGCAATCACGTGACTCTTTCCTGTTCTCGATCCCTTCCATGCGGATCTTGCGTATTAAGCTTCTATGAGTTCGAATGAATAAGTTTTATTTGCACCACTACAATTTTTACGCTCATCAAATAAGAAAATATTACTTCAAATCAACTCACATTTCACGTCCTTTGCATACCAAATTCTAAGGTAAATTTTGAAACAGCAATCTCCATTCTTTGATGAGAAAGACCCATTGAATCTCTTCAAATTTTATTGAAATTGAACATAGTTTTGAGCAGTTATCAATGAGATTTGGTCAGATTTATGAATGTCTTTAGTCACAATTTCATTGAGTTTCGTCAAATTCCAACAAGTTTCGGACAATGTTCCAGCCAAATCTTGTGAAATCAGACCCGAGAGGACTTGATTTCATTCAATTGTATATTGGAGTGTTGTTCGTGTATTGAATTTACTTTGAATACAAGTAGTTTTTCTAAGGGAATGGCAAATCATGGGTAATACAAAGTCTATTAAAAAATGAGGAAAAACTCAAAGGAGAAAAGGTTGATTAATCATGAAAGTATAGTTACAATGATTTGATAATTGTGTCAAAAATCGAATTTACTTATATTATTTCATATATTTTAGTAATAAATCATATTTGATTTCGATGTTAGAGAATAAATCCATCAATTGCATGTGCATGTCTGGAGTCTTGTACGAATATCATATGGAGTTCATATGAGTTCTCAAAACGTATTCAATTTTTATATCAGAACTTTTGCTGAATTGAAATATTGTAGCAAGATCAATCTTATGAAGTCAGACTGGACATAATAAACTGTTTTCTTATTTGATCTTGGATGAACTTGATATGACTCATAAAAGATAAGACACATTTTTTATAAAGATCACCATTTCAAAAAACATTCAGTAGATTAAATTAAATGTGCTTGTGTATAACTAAAATGACATCTTTAAGAAACGTTTATCACATTCAAAAAGCTTGTTGAAAGATATATTCCGAATGTATTACTCCCACGTACATCCAGTTTGATTGAATAATAGTCTTTGCTGGGGATGTCAGAAGGTTCTAGATCTCTTTAAACATTCTAAAATAAATGATACATGTTACCACGTTCCCCGTCCTGGCCGAACTTTCATAGGATCAAAACAATTTGAAGTGAATTACGTACAATACAGGAACAGCTACGTATAAAATCATCAAAATAATAGGGCGATACGTGACGAGGTAAGAAAACAAGCACAGAGAATAATTTCATCCAATATACATCGAAATTATGTACAATTGTTATTTTCAAGAATTATCAACAATAACCATAGAATTACTCTTCAATACAGGGCTCAATATAATTCATATTTCAATCTTCCATACAAATTTTCGTGTGGAGATACTTTTTTGATTAATTTTTTATTATCAAATATGGACACATTGCGTGACAATGTCTTTCCTGTTATGGAACATAAATCGGGATTTGAATTTTCTTAGAATCACGTCTTTGCTTCTTCTCTTCCGCTTTGGGATTTCCGTGGTTGATAACATTTCGTATCAAGCGATATTTAATTCGAGCGAAAAATGATTCTAGAATTTTATGAAAGTCTTTATGAATTCGATGAGTCTTTTATAAATCTTATGAATAATTTTGGACAACAAAAAATACACGTATTTTAGTGCACACGTAAAAATCACTTGCCATAATATTCAGAATGAATTTTCAGCATAACAGTAATTAAATTTATTCCAATCTAATTATAATCACCACAATTCGTTCTGAATAGTAATAAAAATTATTTCTGTCCTATGATTTACCACAAATTATTTTTTCCCTGTCTTTTCTCAGAAAGGATTTCTTGAAATGAGAAAATTTTTCTTATCGCTGGGACAAAACTCATTTTCTCCTCTCTCCATAAAATATGTATTTGTAGAAATTGAATATTCAACTGGATGCAAAAATTGATTACTTGTGGTGAATAAATTATTTATTTGGAAGACCAGTTTCTTTGGGGCAAGCATTCCATTATTTGTTCTGATTAAATATTTCATTAAGGGCCATGGAGTCATTGAAGAAACGAGCGAAATACTTTCTGAACAAGTAAGCAATGAACGCAAGTTCAAAATCTGCAGTAAGAAAGTACATGCGTGAAATTGAGCCTCGAATATGAAAGTGGGACTGCAAATTGTTCCTCAGAATCATGCAAACGATTATAAACATATTAACCTACAAATTTTTATAACTTGGTTTCTCATGTTTAGAAATATGTTTTGGGCTTTAGATTTTTATTCAGAGCGTAATCCCAGGATGCACTTCATTTTTTTTCCCGGTGGAGAATTCTAATTATGGTTATTTGATGACATTAAAATGAGATAATAGTCTTTTCGAATATCATTAGAAATGCAATTCAGAAGCTTGAAAAAATCATGAATGTCAAAATAATCACGTAAATATTTATAACCGACTCGATTTCACTTCTACGATACAAATTATCCTATGAACATTGTGGAATGCAAAAATTCATAACACCGCCGTATCAATTGCGAAATTGAGAATATTGTATCCCAAGAATTAAATCACGTATGAATGTGCAAAATAAAATGTTGAAAATCATTGAGCTGGAAAATTATAAGTGCCACGTACTACAGCCTTTCAAAAGAACTTTGATTCGTTGACCTGCTTTGATTGAGTTGTGTGCAGTTTCTTTTGCAAATCCACACGAATAAATGTCCTTTTCTAAGTTTATCCGAAAATGCCCTTGATGAATTTTTTTTTTTGTATTAAGTTGGACGAGGAGATTTATGATGTTTTTCCATTATCGGTATTATATTTCATGTTATTGTACTGATCTTTTTGTTATCCTTAGTATTTCAATAACAAAGAGCAGTATTATTTATTTTCGCACCGTTTATTCTTTTAATTGAAATTGCGTAGTTCATTGGTATAGGAATTGAATATGTAAAAGAATAATAAGAAGAACAGCAAAGATTTTGAAGTAATGTAAGTGTTTTTTTTTTTCATACTGACGTATATCACATGACTTCTTCTTTTCTGCACAGAAAAACGTATTTCTGAATCTAAGAAATTGGTATTTGAATAGGTCCAAATAGATATTTCTTTGACAGGAATAAATGTTTCGTTCATGTGAGAGAATTTATTATTTGATCCATCATTCAAATAATAAATTTTATTTGTATCAAAACAATATTCATTTTTGTTGAAGAAATGTTTATTTGGATTTATTCGAATAACAATTCCTTAGATTCAAAGGAATACTTTTTTCTGCGTAGACACGTAGATTGGAAATGTAGATTATTGAAGATATTTTTATAGACATCCCATCATTTATAGCACCAAGTGTATTTGTCTAAGCCTCATTCAAAGGGGTGTCTACACTGAAAACGCAGTTTGTTCCAGCCGAACAAAATTTTGGTTGAAATGCACGCAAAGAAACTTTTTGTTTGGCTGAAATAAAATTTGTTTGGGGTGAACGAAATTTGGTTCACAATAATGAAGCCTTTCTTACAGACAAGTAAATTTTATTTACCCTAAACAAATTTCATTTCAGTCAACCAAAAAGTTTCTTTGCGTTCATTCCAACCAAAATTTTGTTTGGCTGGAAGAAACGTTTTTTCAGTGTAGATTGGACCGACCCACACAGTTCATTTGTATCTCTGAGATACAAATTTTTGGAGAACTAATATCGAAAAAAGTGTTTGGTCGAAACAACAAAATATTTCCATTGATATGTGAACAACCGAAACCGTTTGTTATCTCAACCAAGTCTCTTTTGCTCCAACAAAAATTGTTTTGGTGCTAAATTCAAAAAAAATATATTTTGTACTCAATACCAAATATTGAGTGATATTTTTGATGCTCCAACAGAATATTTTCGTTAAAAATTGAGCACCAGAATAATTTTGTTGGAATAACAAAGACTTGGTTGAAGTATCAAAAGGTTTTGGTTGTTCAGATACAAGACTGGGGAAGTATCCACAAAGTTGAGCTTAAAGCTAGCAGTCGATTATTGTGACTTTGGATTAAGGGGATCCCAGACAGCACAAATGATCATTTTGAATTCATAAAAACTTCTGAAAGAACTTCTTGAACAGTCCCCGTTATGTCAGTAAAAATGTATTCAAAATGCATACATGTTGAATGCCTGAATAGTTCTTTATGAATTCGTGATATGAATTCTTTCTGAAGATTAAGTTATTCATCAAGAGTTCATTTTGAATTCCAACTATTCATAATGAATTCATGTTCACTGTCATAACGGGAGCTCTTTGCGGAGACTTTTGTGCTGTATGGGATACTAGGGATGTGGCAGCATTCAAATTGTTCAGGACAAACTACGGGCAAACGCATCAATCGAGGAGGGAAACCAATTTAGACGATTGAAAAAATTGATTTTTCTTTTTTTTCATAAATAATTGTTAGTAAAACTGTTCAAGAATATGTTGCCAAAGTTTTAAAATGAAATTCCGATTCATTCCGAAGTTATGAGCACTGAAGTGGACGCTTGTTGGCGGTCTCCAACGCGCGTTAGAGGCCAAGGAAGCTCGTCGAGAGGAGATGCAAGCCCGAAATAATCCGTTTGAAGAAGAAGAGGGGTCGCTATATGGCTGAATAATAGCTGATCAACCGATGAGCAGTTTATATTATTTATTACTACCCTGAATTTCTCGTTTTCGGTACTGTTTTTCAAATGCGTTTTTCTTGAAACGACTTTTTTTTAATTGGTGGGAATTCTAGCTTAGAAAGTTGATGTTCAATCGTTCTGAATATTTGTGTGAATATCATTCATTCAATTATAATCTATATGAACTAAACTCTGGGATGATAATATCTAAAATTTGTTTTCAAATGCAAAAACACGTGAAAAATATGGTACAAAAACATGACACTTTGTTCAAACACCTCGAAAATATGCAATTTTTCAATTTTTGCCAACGTGAAAATTACTACGTCTACTTCAAACCATTAATGAAATAGCCTCCAAGTTTGAACAAATTCTGATTATTCCTTTCCTGTTGAAAAAATATCACGAAAAACACTCAAATATCGGCCTTGTGAACTGGTTTCCCCCTTTAAATTGAAATATTGCTGTATATACAGCACTTCAGAGCGATATTTTGATTTAATTGAAGCGTTTGCCCGTCGTTTGTCATAAGCAATTTGGCTGCTGCTACGCCACGAGTATCCACCTTAAAAGTGGTTGCAGCTTGTTGTGGCTGTTCACACCCAAAATCGGTTGAGTAGCATTCCACCAAACGTTTCAGATACTTGAATTCATGATGCAAGTTATGTGTAAAAAGTTATGAAAATCGGCTGCTAGGTTTACGGCTGTCAATCTTAGCTTCATCAAGTATTCGAAATACAATCATTCTAAATACGTACTTGAATAAAACCCAATTTCATATACCTTAGATTTGAAATATATTTCCTTCATCATTTTATATTTGAAGTGCTTTCTTCAAAATCTTCTGTATTTAATCCTTCAAAAATATGAGAATTAGTCAAGATATCCAAAAAAATTGATTTGAAATACAAAATTCTTCGAGAAATACACTTGGTATACAAAATATTAAAAGAAATGCATTGTAAATTCGAAATACAAAATACTGATTTTATTTCCAATATCTTTTCCGCGTGATTTTATTGCAAACACTTGCCCAGTTCTAGCATATCAACGGAACGCGTTATTAGGTGTACTAAGAGTTTCTTCCATTGGTGCTCTTTTCCTCTAAATTGACAGCAATTTTTTCCAATACAAACAACCTCGGGATCTCATTCCATATTGAATTTTTACACGTGGTGTTTAGACAAAAATACCAGGCATGGTTCATACAGAACTTTGAGATCCCTTATTTCCATTTCATGTGCTCCGAATAGAAATCATTCAGAGACCTCGAAGTTTGATAATAATTTCAGATAACTTGACGCACGACACAGCGGCAGTCTATAGTTTCCAAGGAGTATTAACGTCATTTCTTAAAAATAAACTTCCGGACATTTCTAAAATAATTTATTTTTCGGATGGTGCAGCAGCTCAATATAAAAATCGCTATAATTTTGTAAACTTGCGACATCACGAAGAAGATTTTGGAATAGAAGCAGAATGGCATTTTTTTGCAACTTCGCATGGAAAAGGTCCAAACGATAGTTTGGGTGGAATAATAAAACGATTGGCTAGTCGAGCCAATCTTCAATCAAAAACTGACGACCAAATTCAGACACCCGATGAGCTATGCAGATGGGCCAAAAGAAATTTGAAGGGGATCAATTGCGACTTCGTCTCGAATGAACAAATTCGGTGTACACGGAAAAAAGAAAACATTACTGGTTACTGTGAATGACAGCGATCGGTTGAAAAACAAATGAAAACACGCTTGGATAATGAGGATTAGCGCGATCACAGTGATGGGTATTGTAATGAAATTCGCCAGTGCTGACTGGACAGTAATGAGGACTGAGAAACGCAGTACTGCATGGAATGAATTTGAGTTTCAATGTATTTTTGTGATTCACAGTAACCATTGCTGTTTTCTTTTTTCCGTGTACTGAGGAGAAACTGAAGAAAAGATTTAAAAATGATGTGTAAATACAAGGAATACGTAGTTGTCATGCCACCGTTCCTATTTCGAATGATGTATTGAAAATAAAAACCTTATATCATCATCCAAGGAAGGAAAGGATTTTCGTTTGAAATACAAGGACATCGACGAGTTCTTCGAAGAACCAAAAATTAAAAAAACCAAGTAAAAAGACTGAAATTTTGAGTGTCAGTAATTTATCAACATCAAATTCTGATTTAAAAAATAATATAACTCTACCTTCTTTTAGATTGAGAAAAGGAAATGAGGCATCAACATCTAGGAAAGGATTGAAAAAAAAACGACTTACGTAGAACGACACTGAGAAAAAGGATTCATTGACTCAAATGAGATTTGTTTACAGTAAATAAATCCAAAACATCCAAAATATGTCTTGAGTAAGGCATCTTTTAGAACTCTCACTAGATATGTAGAAGATATCTTTTAGACTTCTTCAAGACGAGTTTTAGATATGATGCAAATTTTTCTTAGGACCTCTTCCCTGATTGATAAAAAAACCCATTTATTCCTATTAAACGTGCAGAATTCGAATTTTAATGTGAATTTATTACATTCAATGGGAATGAATAGGTTTTATTAACCACGGTTGAAGCACACTTTCAGATGATCTGAAAATGTCTTGCGAATTATATATTCCATCCCTGTAACTTCCCCAAGACACAGATCTTTTAGGTGAAATTCACGTTCATTATATCGTACATTTATGTTCAAGGGATGTTCGGACAATCCAATGTCTGGACGTTCAATGCACCTCCACTGAATATTTTTTGGACCTTCGTGTTTTTTTGGAATCACAAACTATGACTGTAGAATTTTCTTGTACGCCTGTTCAAAATATCTCATTGAATCCACTGATTCCGATGCAGATTCTATTGGTTCAATAAAATTCTTTAAGCAGGAGTATTTAAACGAATTAAGTTTTCAATCCATGCAACATCAATTGTGGTCCGACGTGATCCAATTCGGTCAGTAGAAACAATGCATACTATGAGATTCGTTACTTCGTTTTAAATTTAATCGAAGAGTATGTAAATATACTCAAACTTCTAAGTGTGTTTATAATTAACAAAGTATTAATCCAAATTCGAGCAAATGTGCGTTTGGGCTACGGTAATCAGTAAATAAGTTCAATACATTATGGAAGAAGCTGATTGCAACACTCCTGCTGAAAATACCAAGCAACACCTGATAGAAACTTATGGATCCTATGGAAGATGCAAGACCCGCAAGGTTTCATAAGGTTTCATAATGAAAGTCGCCAATTATTTGATTTCATATCAAAATTGATATTTTTTTATATTCAGGCCTATAATCATTATCGGTATATTATCATATTATTAATATTGTGATTATGATTTTCAAGATATCCAAAAGATGTCTTTTATTAAATCTTTAAAGACATCTTTGAAATAAAATCTATTAGACATCTTTAAAATAACTTCAAGAGACTTCTTAGAAATGTCTTCAGTGAGACATCTGAAAGAAGTCTATAAGTTGTCTTTTAGATTATGATTCGATAGATCTAAATTTGACAAGGATTCATATTCATTCACATCAACTTCAATCACTTTGAATCAAATGAATGATTTGGTTATAGTTAATAAATATGAATTTCTTGACTCAACACAATGTTTGGTTATAATCAATATGTCTTATTTGTATGAAATGATACTTCTTGAAAATGCTCAACCAAATGCGTTGATTTGTCAGAAGAAAACTTTTTCCTCAGTGCATGTTTTTCAAATAAATAAAAACGTAAATGTTAATAATGTCTTTTTGTATTTATATTATTATATCAATAATTGAAATTCTCATTGCTCATGATTACAAAATTACATGATGACTGTAATAGTTCTTCTATGTTCAGTTTGACTGAATACAAAAGTAGGAGAATTTTTTTTGTGCAAAATTCAAAAATTTTTACGTTTAAAAAAAAACACAGTTCTGAAATTTTCAAATTCTACAAATTTGGTATTTTTCAAAATTTTTTCTCAAAATATATCCTTTTTCATAGCCCCAAGTATTCTCTTCGAAACCCACCCTGACCAACTCTCGTAACTATGATAGTTTTCGAGATATTTAAAAGTGAACCCTGAAAAATCCGGAAAATCGTCAAATTTTTAATTTTGCATAACTTTCAAAAAAAAATTTCTAAATTTTTTTCCTTCGGTATAACTTCGTTTTACGACAAAAGGAAACTTCTGACCAAAATTCATCCAAATCGAAAGGGGTTGTTCAGTCCAACCATTGGTCGATTTGACATGGAATGAGCCACATTCTTTCTATAAAAATGATCGATTCGGCCCCCTCCTTTCATTGTTTTTAAGGTACAAATGAGAGAATGTTTATACATTCACGTACTCACGAAGTATGAACATTTCATGAGAGAACAAATTTTCCTTTCATAATCGTGAGCCTGGTTCACAGAAGGGAAGAATTCTCATACGTAAGATAAGAGGAATCATTGGATAGTAAATAATATGATTATGGTGGATAGATTGACGAAGAATCAACGAGATATACAGATATTAGAAAGAAAACAATGAATTGAAGATGAAACAGAGATCCCCGGGCAATGAAAAAAATCTAAAACATTATGATAGAAGTATCGAAAGTGAGATCAATGGGTTTGATGATGTTACAAGTTAAATTATTGACTATTGCGGTTTCAGTATCTAAAGTTGCATCCGACCACGATCTGTAACTGCAAACTCAATTATTGAGTTGAAATACAATCACTTGCTTATACTAATTACAGGATATTGTATAATTATAATCCATGGTATTCAATTATATGTAGACGAGAGGTATGAGGAATACATAATTATATATAAATTATTCATTATTCGAGTCTTTCATAGTTCACATGTATCATCTTCCCATGCACAGGCTTTTTTCAAATGGATCTATCGATCCCTAATCATAGATGTAAAATTATATTCCATGCATAATGTAATTTTCAGCGCATCCAATCTTGAGGTGAAGTAATTTTTATGAAAGCTAACACGAATTTACGAATCCATTTCTATGTAAAATACTGAAAGATTGTTTTTCTATACCGCAACATATTGTGAAAGATTCAACTAGTGGTTTCACGTTTAAACTCAACCGCTCAATATTACTAAACAAACCATGGTATTGCAGCTATGTTTTCATTTCCATGCCTGTGATGAAATTACAAAATATCCCTGCTCAGAATTGTTTTTAGAAAACTATTGAAAAAATTCACGATTCTCAATAAGTGTTTGGAATAGATAATTTATCACTGATCTGTAGTTTTCAAAATACTCATTCAGAATTATATTCATGTTTCATAATAAATCGTCATTTTTTTTTTGTGGTGTACTGTAGTTTGTTGTGGAAAAAATTTCCAGCAAGGATACTCATTTTTTTTTAATTTTTGTAGTATACATCGTTTATGTACTGCACAGCTACACTGAGAGAAGAGCGATTTGAAAGTTCGGTAAATGATGATATATTTGTTCGATAAATCTGAATAGTACTGAACTCTGAGTGATGTTTCATGAAATTTCAAGGAGGATTACTGAAAGTCTGCTTTACATCACTCAGTGTTCTTCAATCGTTATTATATGATACAATATTCATGACCGAATTCGCCGTGTATCATTCAATTACTAAACGTACGTTGAGGAATTCAGTGACACACAGCGAATTTGGTCGTGAATATTGTATTATATAATAACAATTGTAGAACACTGAGTAATGTAAAGCAAAATTTCAGTAATGTTTCTCGAAATTTCATGACACATCGCTGAAAGTTCACCCAAGTGTGTATTAATGGCGGGCCCCATCTACGCCCAGGGTGGGTGCCTATACTACCCAACGTGGGACCAACCCTGGGATGATAACATCGTTCCCAGCTTGGCCGTATTGCTTTGCCCGAGAATTGGTAACACCACGGGCCCAGCATGAACCCAGACTAGGCAATCAATACTGCGCCTTCCTTTTTGTTTTGAAATTGTAAAATCCCTAGCATTTATATACCATGGGGCCCACCCCGGGCCAGCATGGGCCCCATCCTGCGAATATGGGCCCAAGACTGGGCCAGAGTGGGACAAAAATTCTTACACGCTGAGGATTGTACACACATGCTCGGGATATAAATTCACCCCAATCTTGGCCTAGCACTGGTCCAAATTGGGGCCGAGTTCAAATGTGCCCTCACTGAGATTCATTATCTCCATGTTTTTTCAACTATAATTGTATGGGAAAGCACAACAGGGCCAAGATTGAGCCAACATGGGCCCCATCGTTATTCCCCAATACTGGGTTAAAGAGGATGGACCCAGCCTGGGTCCCATTGTCATTATAGGCAATACACACTTGGGCAGTAATATTCAGATTCATCAATCAAATATAATACTATTTACTGAACCTCCAAATTGCTCTTCTCTCAGTGTAGGAATTTAGAGTTGAAAATTTGTATTCAGAGTTTGTGTTGAAAATCACCGCACAAAACTCTCCAATTAACAGATCTTTAGCGTCAATTCAACATTGTAACGCTGATTTGACACATTTTTTGTGTCAATGTTCTAAATTATACACAATTTATATATAATCACATATAATCTGTGTATGAATTGGAGATTCAATTGTATATAGATTGCATATAATTTTGAAAAGTCTTCTCTGTGTATATGAACACAAGGTATTCATGTTGAATTTCATAAACGAGATTAATTCGTACATGATTCATGTTCAAAATGCATACAATCACTCATCAAGATATCTTTTTATAAAATTCATTTACAATTCTTATATCAAAAGTGAATAATGAATTCATGAAAATTGTATACAAATTTTACACAATATAAATATATAATTTGAGTGAGAATCGTCTCATGTTTATGCAAATTTCTATAAAATAGTATAACAAATTACATGGAGGGTTACTTCGTTTATGTCATTATTCGCTAAAAGAAAAGTTCCTTGCCAGTAAATGAAAGAATATTCTCAAATCAAAGAGGATGTAAGTAATTTCATTTGAAAATTTAAGTTGAATTCTTTCTTTCATATGTTTTGTCAGAAATCTTTCCGTAAAAATGATCAAAACAGTGGCATCGTAAATTCATCGTAAGCAGATATGACGAAATTAAAGAACGTTTAGTGGCTTTGATAGATGGGTGTGGTTTAAAAGACGGGTAGGGATAATTATACCTCAGATTGGAGTGTCTTTTGTGTGCTTGAATCCTCTTTATAAAGGAAACCGGATATTTCATTTGCAAAGCTCTGATTGGCAGTTCAACTACGCAGTAGCGTTTTGCTACAATTGAAACTTTGTAATTATTGTTTCCGGTTGAATGCAGGTATAGGGACAATATTCAATCACTCTTCCTCCTGTATTATGTCAACAATGTTCCCTTCCACCTTTTTTCCTTCAACATGGATTCAGGTGAAGTTCAGTGTTTCCGTTTCATAATTATATCCTTTCATACCCATAAAACACTATCGAAAACATGTATGAATATGTTTATCGATACGTGCTTGTTCCATTGATACCATTCTTGTTCATATAGAGAAGATAACGAATTTTCCTTCCATAACAGACAGCGAATTAGACTAGCAGTTCCAGCTGATAACTCCCGATGTATACTGTATTTGTATGAGATTCGAAACAGGCGAATAACATTTAGAAATTCTTTCTTATGTGTGAATAATAACCTATCGTCAAGGCGGTGAGCATTTATTTGATGAAACGACGTGTACGTGACTCAGTAATTTTGATATCTCTTTTCAATTAGAATTCAATTCAATGATAATAATAAATCGAATGGGAAGGAAAATAAATTCCAATGACTCATCGCGTACGTTTGATTGAAATCGGTTGGGAAATACATGAAAATCAACGTCATTGAAATTTATCAAACGCACGAGTCGTGGGGAAAGTTTGAAAATTCGAGAGTTCTTATTTATCGTATACCGCTAAAAACTCTTAATCTCCCAAAGTTGGTTGTAGGTGTGTTCAGTACTATCGCGATCTACCAGCGATAAGAATATCTTCATAATGTACGCGGTTAAAAGAATAAAATTAGAATTCATGATACATAATTCAAGTTTTCAACATTCGTTATTATCTCACTCGAATTCTGCTTTTTATTGTTGTTAGAAAATAATCTATTTCGAATGATGCGTGAGTATTGAAGTTTCACACTATGACCATGAGTGCTTTTGAAACATTGAATACTCTTCGAAAAAAAATTGAGTCATCAATTAGATAAAAATAAAAACAAGTTTTCTCACTGATAAAACACGAAAACACGCTGGAACGAATCAAGATGACTTGGAAATTGTGGAAAATATCCTTTAACAACACTATACACTTTCAGATCGCGCACATTCAAAAGGTAACTGAAACGTAGCAAAGACAGGTAGAACAACATTCGCTATCGTGCGACTAAAGATGTATATCACATGGATTCACATTCCCTCACCCCTCTCGTTTTACTTTCTTAAAACATTGTCGTTATGGTATCAAGGTTCCACACCAGTCCTTGTACCCACTTTATGCGATGCTTCGTTCTGTCAAGATATGTTGCAATAGCAGGAATATGAGTACGAAGGAACGATTGCACAGTCATCAGTATTGAATTCAATGTTGTAGATTCGATTTTTTCTTAAATAACTGTAAAATGACAATTATTCCACATTCTTTCAGATTTCCAGAAGAATGTTTTCTTGGATTTGAAAAGGACAAATAATCAGACGAAATTTCCGGGGGTTTTGAAAATCCTACACTGAGAGAAATTTATAATTGAATTTACTATGGAATTATAGGAATGAGGGAACATACTGACTTCTAATGAAATTTACCATACAACATTGTAAATTTGATCAGGTTTCTATTGTTACGTCATAGTAAATTTCATTAGAAGTCGGTATGTTCCCCCATTCTTATAATTACATAGTAAATTTAAGTCTAAATTCCTCTCAGTGTATGAGGGATGATTTTTATCAGATCAGAACCTTTCCTAAAAATATAGGGTATCGATTTAAATATATTTTACACCTTTCCTCCTTTTTGAATTTATTCATTAAACGAACCGTGTAAATAAATCCGCAACCATGATTAACAATGATATTATGTATAGTAGTCAATGTTTCGTGATGTTCTCGAGATGTTGGCGTAAATCTCCCACGCTACATATTATAAATAACATCTCTTCTTTACATATTATGTGTATTTTTCTCAAAAGTTAATGTATCGAAGTAGTTCTTATGATCATTATAGTACAATGGAGAACTTAACAGTACATTTTATATTTTTATATAATTAATGCAACGTATTTAGATTTAGATTATTATATAAATATGGCATGACAATGTTTATATCTTAATCATCCATTTAAGAATTGTACACAATTTATGTATCAGTGTTATCATTTTCATCCCAAATGGCGGTCCGCAATTAAACTCAGAATTTAAACGCCAGAAATATTTCCATTCTTTCAATAATTTGAGGATTTTCAAATACAATAGGAGTTCAAATGTAGGAGGAGTATTAAAATGAATTTCCAAATAGCGATTATTATTATTTTTACACTGTTACAAATTTCTGCATTAATTTTAATGTCCTTGCTGGAAGTTTTTTTCAAGTACATGCATGAATTCGGTTCCAATTGTACATTGAATTTAATGTTAACTATAGCATAATGCATAGTCATTTTATGTTTTTGTACATTAAATGTAATGTAGCATGTGTGTACCGTGAGATTTTTTTGAGATGAGTCAAGAACTGGAATCCAAATAAAAGGTACTAAGTAAAATTGAAATATTGCCCAGTCAATTTGTCTCTCTGAACAAATATCGACTTATCACTGGAAAAAAGTGTGGTATCGCCTTAGTTAATGAACGGACCTTCGAGGTCTTACAGGCGTCACAGAATAAGTAGGAAAATAAAAGGCACAAGGTTTTAATTCCAACAATTGCATTGAAACGTATTTTTTGGAAAAACATTATTATTCATTACTCATTGAATAATCAGTTCGATACAAAAACAAAAATATTGAGAGTTTGAGACATTCCTTCTCACTGAAAACAAGAAAGAATAAGTATAATCCAAATGAATCTTAGTCTTGTTAATTATGTTATTTATGAAAAAAACAAGTCTACCGAGGATGATTTCTTGAAACTCCTATCGTGAAAGTCCGCAAATTTACATTTATATTCTGGAGTTTAATTTTCTCACGTGACAGCTGCGGTTTGCTCCAACACGGTCCAAATGTATACATAGGTTATTACGAGGATTATTCTCCTCGGCAAAAGTTAGTCTTAATAACTAAAATATAAAGATTAATGCATATACAGGATGAGGTGAATGTGCCCTTATTATATCACAGAGAGGCGTAACAAAAATATAAAACAATTTAAACTTTATAGTATCTTTTTATGAATCGTACACATGCAATGGCTAGGCTCTGCGATTCGTACCACAATTTGCAGAAATATAGAATATTTGAAATACTGTGATCGTTTTTTTGGATTCTGAGGGAAATGTGGAAATGAGTCGTGATGAATTTTAATTTTCAATTTGGCTGACATCTACAATATGACTCTGTTCAAATTAGTTCCAAATCAATTGATATTCGAGCTAACTTCGAGCCGCGGTACCCTATCGAGAGTGCAATGTTCAGATTTCATCTCCTTGAAGCATTCCAATATATGATTATCACACTGAGAGGGAGTCTTAGTTGCCATTATCCACAAAAATTCGTAAAATAACGTCTCAACTATTTTTTCTTAGTATCACTTACTAATATTTATATTGTGCGATGAAACCAAAGGTTATGATCGAAATTACTTCATTTTTAGTTCAAACACAACTACTTTCTAATAGTAAGCAACACTATAATAGGATAATTTATAAATCCTGGTCAAAATATGCCTTGTAAATCCGTACAAAATAATAACCCAGATAATAATCTACAAAACTCATATGAAACAGGTTGAAAAAATGACACTGGTATCAATTTTTCTCTTATTTCTGAACATTTTATCCACAGGCCAACTACCGTCGGTATACCGTTTGATTCTAATTTATAACCTATATAGATAGTTGTTCCTACACTACTACCATTGTAGAAAAAAATACGCATTCAAAATCAGTTTAGTCTTTTAGATCCCCGACGATTCAAATTGCACAGTTTGAAACAGCAATTTTCACAACTTTGATCCACGCATCCTGTACGTGTGAAAGAAATAAGGAGAGTGTCCAAAAACAATTACGAAATACGAAAACAAGCTGGATTATATTAACTATAATATCTTGGTTGAATCAACCAAATTTTCAGTAGCTGTCATTAAGTATATTTAGTTGAGACGTTTTAGTTATAGTCACTACAAGACTTTCTCTCAGTGCAGTTTAATTAACTCTCTTTTCTATTTGTTGTTCCAAATTTTATTAGAATCGGTTTTGAGTCGATTGCAAATCAACAAACAGCTGACTTTTTGTTCCTCGTAACTTCAAAACATGTCACAATATTTGCATTGTTCTTAAAGAAATTCTATGAAACAATTGGAGATTTCTTCTCACTCGGAAATTATAGCTATACAAATTTTTCAGCACTTTTACGACATAAATGAATAGTAATGATGTAATTTCAATGATCGGGAAAGAACATCAAATAATGGAAGGTGAATTCCTGTTAAAACAGTTCTAGCACCGATAGGGACTTTACCATATCCAATTATCAACAAATCGATTTTCTACCCGAAGAAAATGTATTGACGAAAGATTACTCACAGTTGAGCAAAACAGGGACACAGTATGACTCCGTTTTACTCGACTACAGATGAAAATTCACTCAAATGTTGTCATCATCTTCATAAGTTGAGTAAAACAAAGTCAACTGGATTTCAAACCTCGACAAAATGCCACTGCGTCGCCCTTTTACTCAACTCTGGGTGGTCTTTGGTCAATAAATTTCCTCCGTATATTGCAAATAAACTGTCAGAGAATTGGATTTTTCTTTTTTTTCCTGAGAATGTGGCTAAATTCTTCAAATCTGAGGGAATGAATTTTTAGTAACGAATCGGAGAACTGAACTTGAGAAATAGATAGAAAATACCAATATTATTTTTGTAACATTATCTCTCATTCATAAGGCAATAGAATCTCATTATTTCTCGCACATATAGGTACCAATTGTGTGTATTTGAACATTCTGTGAGAATACAAAATTCTCCAAATGAAAATATAATGAATAAACGATTGCGGTACGTATCGCTATGCACTATTATTGTCTTCATCATTCTTTCTCTCGTTTTCTTTCTCTCATTCTTCAAGTTCTCTCACGACCTTTCGCTCTCTCAATCTCATTCTTTTACTAATATCCCTGCCACTATCGTTTCCTTAACCCTTAACTATACCAACCTCTGGCAATTAGGGTTGTTGCAAGACCAATATCCAGATCGTAACTTCACGTATCATATACACCATAAGCAAGGGCATGTTATATCGTGAGTGATAAGTATCGTGTTGAATTTTTTCATGTTTTATTCACAGATGAGATACGTGCATGAAATTTTGAGTCTTTCTCGTTTTCTTGATATGGATCTTGCGGGGACCCTTAGTCTAAATATCCCGAAAAGAAATCAAGATGACAAACTCGGAATTCGAGTCTCTTTATATCTCTTTCTCCTTTTTCATCTCGGTATATGTTGATCTCGTTTGAATGGACAGGATTTTCTACTCCACGGGAGAGAAGGTATGGGGAAATTGATTTGTATTCAGAATTTTAGAAGTCGAGAATGAGTGAATATCAATGGTATTGTGGGTATGACAAGATTTCGTCTGTGTAGTTTGTTTTAATTTGTATTATTTTCTTGGTACCCACATAACAATTTTGGATCACTCTTTTGGATCATTCTGAAAGATATCTTAAAGAATTCGAAAAGATGTCTTATGAAACACCAAAAGATATCTTTTGGAAGTCTTCATGCGAGATTTCTTGAAGTTTTCTGAAGGTATCTTTTAGAATTCTTAAATATATCTTAAAGATGTCTTTAGGTGTTTCATAAGACATCTTTTAGAATTCTTTAAGATATCTTTTGGAATGTTCCGGAAGAATTCCTCAACATTGTTATCTGGGTATTTATTACAATCTTTGCGGAAATAATTTCCCTGAATTTTTTGCTTGCACTGAGAAAACAGATATCTTGAAAAATACCATAATTTATGGATTTTTGGCGTTGGTCTGACCCGAGTCAAAATATTTACGTGAACGAACCTCTAAAGGTCTTTCTTGGACTTTTATAAAGAAGTATGGTACACGGAGAAAAGTATATGGGATTGATTTTAGCCATTTGCCTTAGTTCTCATCGCAACTTTGGAATAGGAAGTGAGTGATGACTCGCGATTTGGTGATCATTACCAGGGGGCATCAACTCGAATGAAAAATTTGTAGACGGATTTCAGTGCCACCGTACGGAAGAGCACTGGAAATAATTTCACATGAATATACTAATACTACTTCGAAAATTATTATGATTTGTTGATGACTTGTGTTAGCGTATCCATGTAAAATTACTTCAAGTGCCCTTCCGTACGGCGGCGCTGAAACCAGTCTAAAAATTGTTTATTCGAGTTTATGTCCCCTGATCATTACGATGTTAACCTGTCGTTTCCATGGCAACGTAAACAGTTTATCGTACTCAATTCGATTTCCCATAGGACTTATTACAATTTTGGAATGTTTGTCACTAAATTACCATTCTTCATAGTAACCGTTACCATATTCTCCTCTCCGTGTACCTTCATCATAAAAGTCCCAGCCATTATGGTACTTTTAGAGGTATCTTCACGTGACTCGGGTTAGACCAACACCAAAAATCCATAAATTATGGTGTTTTTCAAGATACCTTTTTCTCCGTGTGTTGGGACCAGGGGTATGACACTCCGTTGAAAAATGTGTTCTTAATTCGATGTAATCACCCCCGCACCTCTCACCCCCGCTCCGATAGGTGGCAGCACCCGTTTTTGTCAGCAGTTGAATAGGCTAACCATTGAACTATATAACATACTGGAAAGAGCACTGCCGAAATTTCCTATAGGATGGAAGAAGGGATCCTTCGTCAGTGTGAAATGCAAGATGAAATAGCGTTGTTTCTTTTCAATACATGCATCTTAGAAAGGGATAATGAGTGTAAAGGGTATCTGCTTCTTTTTCTCGCACAGTGTACTCGACTGTCTCTCTTTGACGAAAAATTTTGGAATGGTGCTCATTCCAGTATATTACACAGTTCAATGAGGCTAACCGATCATAACCAATATTTCTGCATGTTTTTGATCCAATGTTGACAACAAACTTTGCTGCTGACGAAGTTTAGTGGCGCCGCCTTGCCACGCGGGTGAGTGGGGATCGGGGAGGGGGATACAAATTGTGACCCTCATTTTTATACGGTGAGCATAGGAAGTGTCATACCCCTGGTTGGGACTGTTTTCTTGCTGAATTTTTCTATATCTCTCCACATTGTCTGTCAAAGTTAACAAAAATCCCGTATGGAAATATTTCGCTGAAAAATGTCTGTAAAACTATGAAAAATCTCTGAAAAAAAATGAAAAAACTCTGAGAAACTCTGACAAACTCTGAGAATCTCTGGAATTTTGATGAGAAATCTAATATTTTTGGGACATTCTTTACAGACTTTTTTCAGACTTCTTTCAGAGTTTCTCAGAGTTTTTTCATTCTTTTTCAGAAAAATAGTAACGAAATTGCACTCTGAAAAAACTCTGACAAAACTCTGATGGATTGCTAACATTTTTCTGACTTTTAGAAAAAAATTAAAAAATTTTCAAACACTTTTTCACACATGATATTTGAATACGGCATATGAATGTATTTATTGAATTTCAGGATTTTTCAATAATCAGAAAAATGTCAACAATTTATTAGAGTTTTGTCAGAGTTTTTTCAGAGTGCAATTTCGTTACTATTTCTCTGAAAAAGTATGAAAAAACTCTGAGAAACTCTGAAAAAAGTCTGAAAAAAGTTTGTAAAGAATGTCCCAAAAATATTAGATTTCTCATCAAAATTTCAGAGATTCTCAGAGTTTGTCAGAGTTTCTCAGAGTTTTTCCATTTCTTTTCAGAGATTTTTCATAGTTTTGCAGACATTTTTCAGCGAAATATTTCCACACGGGATCTCTGGGATATTGTGAATTTTTCCGAATGAGTATGAAATTTTTGTCTATATTCTTCAAAGATTTTCAAAATTATTCATTGCTCGTGCGAAGTAATTGACAGAAATCGAACATTTTTTAATTGAATTTATCAAGTGTCTTGGAAAGTCTGAAAAACTACAGCAAAAAAAAAATCTCTACCCGGGTCGAAAAATTTGAACGGTTTTTGTCTTCTTATTCCATTTTTAGGCTGATTTTGACCCGATTGTTGAATAATACGCATAAAAACAATACTTTTTTATGTTTTTAATCTCAATTTCTCCTCAATCACTTTCATTCGTTGATGAAGAAATTCAGACTTAAATCATGAAAAAGTACTGTTTTTGTCCGCATTATTCAACAATCAGGACAAAATTAGTCCAAAAACAGAATATGAGGACAAAAATCGTCCAAATTTTTCGACTCGGGTAATAAGCAAGAGAAGTTAAGAGAAAATAAGTGATGTCCGGAATAATTCAGACATATTCAGAGAAGAATTTTTACCAGGGAAACTATGTGTGATTCGGATGGACATTGAATAAACCAGAATAATTTACATCTTTCTCCATTGAGGGAGTTACGTGCTTTAAGACACAGGGATTTTTGTTTCATTCAGAGGAAAAAATTGCAATTGAACTGTGTTGTCTATCGCAATATATTATCGGGTTTTTCTCGTTTTCGCTTACCGGAAGCGATGTTCGGTTCGAATCAGTGACCATAAATTACATTGTTCATATTCAATAACAGATGTCATATGTATAATAATAATCGATGTATAAACCGTGCGTAATTGTTTCTGATACAGGGGATTATTTCCGTGGAGTAAAAAGAGTACATTCGTATTTTGCGTTTGAGTGGAGAAACTTACTAGAAGTGTTGCTCACTCTTAGTAGGATTTTGAATACAAAAGTACTCGAGGTTGTCCATCTTTGAGTTCTATTTGAAGTATCAATTTAAGTGTAAACTTAATTTATATTTATATGTATATATATATAAATATATATACATATATATTAGTATTAAGAATAGAAGATCAGTATTGTGCTAATATACAACAGTGTTAAATACTTATTTATTATCTCTTATACGATACATAATATCCAAAGTGGTATTTATCAGAGTAGCCTCGATGAATTCTTCAGCCTCATTCTCTAAAGTTCTTCCTCAAAAAAATATGAATAAACTGTCGAATATTTTACATGAATGAGATAGACGGTGTACTTTAGCAGCTTTAAATTAAAATAGGATACGGAATAGTATTCCCCGCGTACATATATTTTCAATATCTGATTGAGGATATCCTCGAGTGATTTCAGGAGTCTAGACTGCCAGGAATTCAGAATGGGTTTTTTAAAGACCACCCTCATATATATCGCTTTGAATCCATACAAGGTATAAGTATACAAGGTGTAAATCTGGAAATGAATCATGAATAGTAGGAAGTTGGATGTAGAAAATCTTTATTGAATCTAACTCATGTGGAGAAGATACAAAGACTACGCATAATTTCAGTTGGACGTATCGAATTTCGGGGACCGCATGCACATTTATCAATGTAAAGTCGATGTCACATGGAGCTGAAAAAAGACGAAAAGCGAATTGCGGTACCATTTATCAGCCCCATACGATTCGATATGTGCCTAACAGTAGTAAAAATACTGTAGGCGTTCACCAGTTTCGTAACGCTGCGCTGGAAAAGAAAATTTGATGTTGACAATTCCTTCGCAAGTATTGGGCACTTGCATGGATCTAGTTTTCCTTCAGTGCAACGTTATTGAACTCGTGAATGCCTGGAGTCATTTCTACCAGGGAAGGATGCTACAATTTTCACACCAGGTTTCAGCAAAGTTAACCCCTCCTCGTGTGTTTCGCAGGCCACAATTTGAACTGGGATTTAATTGTTGATAGGAAATAAACGTGAGATCAAGTCATCCAAGACTTCTATAAACTCTTTGCAAACAAGTAGCTGATCGCAATCTGTAAGGTGGTTGTAAATCAATGGCAAATTAATTCACTTTCCTCTCAATTTCAAAATAATTTCATATTCATTTTTGTGATCCTGAAATGTCACTAACTTTTCACGGAAAAAAAATAAATTCGCTGTAAGAGCGAAATCTAATTTTGCTGGGTCTCTTTGACTAGAGCAGAAAATATTTTGCAATAATAGCGAACTATTAGCTATCATAGCAATTCATAGCAATACCATAGCGATTTTTTAGCCGTGACAGCAAAAAATAGTTACTTCTTGCAGTAAAATTTGTTCATTATTCTGTGTATAATACTGAATATTTTGCTGTTCTCCCAGCAATTCGGTTGGCAAAAACATTTGCTATTCGGTAATTAATACCTCGATTTGTTGCGTCAGCAATTTTTTCCTCTTGTTGAAAAGCTTTCTGAAGAAATTCCGTTGGATAATAATTTGGACCTCAAAATCTCTCTCAAACTGCGATCAAAGTGACACTCCAAACGCCAATTCGTTCTAAACTTTCCCAACAGCACCGTCCCCGATGAGACGTGTCGCATCCATGTCGTAATGCGTGGATTTGAGGTGGATTGGACCTGGAGATGACGTACGTCCCATCTACCGATTATTATTGGAATAAAATTGGGATCAATTCAAAATTTCAAAAAACATATCTGTTAACGTCATCAAGGTCAACAAACTTTTTGTTATGGAACAATGGAATCTTCGTCATTAATGGACTGAGAATGGGATGATTTTGGAACAAGAATTCACAATAGTCTCCAGTTGATTATGAAGCACAATCATTCTTTTTGTTGCTGTTTGCTACTTCGTTTGTCATTTCAAGCTCGGACATTTTCTTGGTTAATTTTTTATTTAAGCTTGACCTTTCTTTAGATTTGGCGAAATTTTTGTAGACTAAATTAAAGTAAATATAATAACAGAGTTACGAAAATTATTCACTTGAGTGGATTCGTAATCAACCTTGATGAATAAAACGAAATAGATTCCGAGATAAGAATTCCTTCCCTACAAGATGAACACAGACCTTTTAGATGGAATGTAGGTTCATTGCACGTACATTCACGTTCATGAAATCTTTGGACGTTGAATGCACCTTTATTGAACATTCTTTGGACCTTCGTGTTCTCTTGAGGCTTTATACCAACTCCTGATCCTAATTTATTCCGTCAGCGCCAAAGTTGTTGAAAAATCTCTAGGATTTCTGACTTTGAACCCACAAATCCAATCTCAAACTCCATTCAAACCACATTTAATTTTAATTCAACCTCAAACTTCATCTCAATCCTAACTAGTTGGCTCTATGTGATGAGATCTACACGGAAAAAAATGAACTGTTGGTTTTACCAGAATTCCGGTTACTATATGGACAGCAAGGAATATCTGTGACTTTTACTGGAATTCTTGTTAAATTTGCCGGAGACTTGATTCATTCAACTAGAATTCCGGTTAAAATAGCAGTAATTCTTGCTGTCCATATATTAACCGGAGTATTTTTTTCAGTGTAGTCTAGAAATTGCCGCGAAATTTTCCAAGATGAGAAAAATTCAATTGATTCAAATTCATTCGGATGATGTATCGAAATCACGATTGAGATTAGATGAATTCATTTTCACTAATAGGATCCTTATCAGATTCTCATGGAACCTTTCTCAAACTCTCAACAAATTTTCAATGAATCAGTTCATGTATCAAAGAAAAAAAACTTGATGCATCAGATTTGGTTAGTTCTGGCTTTCATCTTGAACAGACCTACGAACCCTAACAGCAAAATGCTAAGCAAATTGCGGCAAATTGTTGAAAATACTCAACAACAGTTTGAAGCAATTTGCTTGACCGTTGCGTCGCCAAATGCACAACAATATGCCGACAATCTAGGATTTTAGCTGCAGTTGTTCTCATGTTGCTGAGAAGTTGCTCGCTTTCATGGAACTCCCAATCACATGCGTAGCAAATTCCCAGCAACTTCGCGTAAACTTGAGAAGCAAAGTAAGAGCAACAGTTGCACAGCAACTTTTGTTGTCTGGGAAGTTTGCATTTCCGATGCTACCTGGTAGTCTAAGTATCTACTCCTACACAAGCAGTTTCATTATAGAAAGTAAAGAACGTTTTTCATACACATCTTAGATCCTTAAAGAACGCTTCGATAGCTTTATTTGTAGTATTACTTCTCATCACAGCTGTTCGCTGTTATTTACAACAATCTAATGTTCAATTATCTACCAATTCATGTTCCACCTCCTCGAGTAATTTGAAAAAATAAAGACTCCATTAGGGATGCAACATGATTTACTTTCACATATAAATACGACGCGATTTGAATGTATCATTGTAAAAAAATAGGATCACAAAATAGCAATTAATCTAAAGTTCATAAATAACATTCCATTCTCAGAATTACACTTTGTATGAAGAAATATTTCGACAGTTACAAGTAACAAATGCATACTCATTTCTTACAGATAAGAGAAATGTTCAATTACTATTCATCGTAACCTTCGGTATGTAAATTTTATCAGTTATCAGTGGACAGGGTGTTCCTTTGAAATGGATATTTATTACCAAAAAACATTACAATGTTTTTTCCTCTCTTTTTTTTGGCATTTTTCAAATGATAAGAGAAAGAATCGTTCTTCTGATCGCTTATTGCGAATGATAAGAGGTCGCAATTTATCTTTTGTGCATGCGTTTTCTTTTCGATGCAAACCTCAATTTTCATGTTTTTTTTTTTTAATGGCACTTGGGATCTCGGAATCATGGCCGTTAAAATGAATATGATTTTAATTCAAAAAGTCGACTTGGATATCGTATTTTCAAACTATTCCTTCAATTTTTGTCTTTCAATTGATTCAACAGTAGTATATAGAATTTGATTCTCAAACAATTGACTTGAAATTTGTTTTTCCGTGCGATGTGAAGAACCATCACATCGATATGACACTTCGGATAGGTTCGAATATTGTTGGAGTTCCAGGTTTTTATTCAAAAATACAAAATCGATTCATATCAACAGCTGCAGTGCAGATAAAATTATCCTGTAAATTCGTTCAAAATTTGGCAATATCTTTTATTTGGTGAAGTATATTTAAATATTTGTGAATTACCTTGTTTTGTTGATATTTCCTGCATGAGAACAGAAAAGATAGGATATTTTGTTTCTTTTGATCAGTTATTCTCAGTCACGGTTTGGTGATTCTCAGCCCCATTCAATGGAAATGCGGTTTCATGCGGTTGAACGATTGAGAAGTCATCTGAATTTCAGTTTTAAAAATGTGAATTCGTCTTCAAACTCGATGTGATGAAATTTTGAATAAACGTTTCGAACTTCAACAATACATATTCAATGATCGATGAATGAGGAATTTTCATATTATTGATGTATTGAAAATAATTGTAATCGATATGAATAATCAAATCCTTGGATCACCCTGTGGCGCTGATACACGAAGACCTAAAGCATATTATCATTCGTAGTGACGATCTTATAGATTACAGTAATGAGATTATTGAAAATTTAGCGATATTAGTCCCATAGTGATTGGCGATAGAAAAAACCTGAACGAGTTTATATACGAGTATCAATTCGAATAGTTGTTTTTCATGATTAAAGAAGTTTAGCGTAGCATGTAAAATTTTACCGCAATGTATGTGTATATGTATGCTTATATGAAGGTCCAATGTTTCAATTTATTATAGGTATAAGAAGAGGTACAAAATTTATAGGTACATATAGAATAGGCTATAGATTCAGAAGGCTATCTAATTCCGTTGGATTCTCAATTTGGAGCTCATTGGTTGCCGATCGATAGTAATAACTCGTCGATATAATATCTTTCTCCAAAATCTCACAACGTGAGGAATAAAAAGACAGTACCGGATGAACGATTGATGTTTTTCTTTTCTTTTTCAACAATTCCAAATATCCATTGAGAATAATATCGTATCTAATCGGGAACCAATAAGATCCTTCTGGGAATCGTCGTGTTCGAAGATGGGTTTTAATTCGGTCAAACGCCAAGTATTAGACACAGGGAAAACTCGAGGTGCAACGATTGTCGTCGTCGGTTCTTAAAGACGAATAGAACGAAGAAGGCTTTGAGCAATGTATATTTTCTCTTACATTTTTGCGGTTTGTTTCATATGAGAGGGAAGGAATGAGAAAATGATTTCGATCGAGTTCGAGTCGTACGTCTCACTTTTGAGTAAATTTTTTTTTATACGTTGAGTATGCCATTAATAAACTCTGTACAAACATTAACAGTCCATTTGGAAACAACAATGCTACACTTTGGTATACACCAAACAAGAACCTTTTTGGGTTCAAAGCTCTTTAATCCTTGCAACGAATGTCGCGGAGGATCGCAAATACAGGTAATAGTCGGTTTATCCGTTTTTTTTCATCATTTCAACATTATTTCCAATGTTCGTACTTTCGAATGTACATTAATTCAATATTCAAATATGTAAAATCATATTACAGTTCATATTTTTCGCACCATTCGTGAGGAATGAAACATGAAAGCAAAGAAAAACATTGTTTCATGAGATAATCTATCCACATTTTAATGTATTTTTCCTTGTCCTCGTTATATATTTAAATGATGAATGAATGAATGAATCAGGCCTACATTGATCTTTCTCTAACAATGAAGGTGAGATTTTGATTTATCGACATAAAAGTATCAGTCTGTAACGATGTTTATTTTTAATTTTTTTTTTATAAGAATTAAGTAGCTCTTCAAGGAATGATTGATATTTTTTTTTTTATTTCTTTCTTTCGCGATATCAAGTACATATGCGATGAGCTTAATATTACATTCAACTGAATGGTATAATGCGAAGTCAGCTTTCTTGCGACTGACCCTGATGCTCGTGCTAAATGGATTTCAAAGAAAATCCCTGATCAATTTGTGAAGACGAGTTTTAGTCTTACGATGGAGAATCCATAGTCTAGCCTTGAACTTCAGGGTTCGTTTCAACAAGAAATTTCTTTTGGGTAAATGTTTTACGGTTTGATTGTAATTTGATGTAAAAAACAGTCAAAATGAATTGTTGAAATACGGAAAATCGGAACATTCATGGATGGGGGAGAATGGAAACAATTCGTCATTAGATTCTTGTGACTTCAATCATAGTATTCAGTTGAAATTTGTGGATTAATTTGTGAAGATTTTTCTTCTAATTCAATCATTCATTATTCTCTCATATGAGATGCCTTACGGTTATCAAACTAGTCTCTCGTCTCCTCTCCATTCGAAGGTTTAGTCGTACTAGAATTGGTATAAGTTAGCACTACTTTTCTAAGAGGGTGCCACATAGCGATGGGTCGTCTCAAAGCTGATAACATTTGTCTCCAGTGAGTCAATGATTTCCCCGTCGAGGTTGCACCGACTATCACGTGCCCTATCGAATGTGTTTTCGAGTTTGTGCTTTGGTCGCTCAGGACTTCTGCTACCGTTAATCTCAATTGTATATTCTGAAAAGAAAAGATTTTAGTTCTCCAACTGATCGTACACAGAGTACATTAAATTTTTATCAATATCTCAAATAGATCTATAAAAACTAAATACTTTTCCTATATAAAAGAATCGATTTTGTTTAAGAATCAGCATCGCTAGAGTGATTTATTTACTTGTAGTAATTTTCTCAAGTATTAGTAAATTCTTTCAAGGACTATTACTATAGAATGTAAAATACAGAATTGAACCTGTAAAATGTGAGCTGGTACGTTGAATATCATCGACTCGTTGAAAATTGGACTCTTCTCTCCTTTTTTCACTAATGTCTTCTTTTTGTGCATTTTCTTTCCTTGTTGTAATAGGTAAACCTTGAAATGAATAGAAATAACAATCTTAAGATTTTGTGATAATAACAGTAAGTTTCAGTAAAAATGATTACACTGGTATTTTGGCATCGTTTGAGGCATTCCCACTGAAACGAGTTAATAAAAAAGGTCTCGAGGGCCTCGACTTGAAATAAAGGGTAGCTAACACATCGTTCAATAAGTCCCGAGACTAACCCAGAGATGGTGCTAGAGTAGTCCCAAACTGGCCACGTTTCCCTATAGAGTGCGAACCTTCACATGAAACGTGTACAAATTTCACGTCGATCGGACTACAAACAGCAAAGTTATCGAGGTTAGAGTAAAGTCACTTTGTAACTTGTTTGAAAAATGGAAAAAAGCGAGTTTCGCGTGTTGATAAAACACTGTTTTTGAATGGGTCAAAACACCGTAGAAGCCCAGCAATGGCTTTAAAAACGTTACCCGGACTCTTCTTCATCGAAACCAACGATTTGTCGTTGGTATGCTGAGTTCAAACCCCAGACAGCATCGAATGTCCTGTGGACGTTTTAGAAACATAACCTTAGTTTTGCGCACTTCGTGTCCGTGGAGTAGGTTTAAATTCAGGGAACGTTCATTTTTGATGCACCTGAATACGTTCCCAGTATGTCTTTTTCATCTACCACGGGACGTTCTCGTTACGTTTCCCAAACGTACTTTCATGAAAACTAAACTATACAAAAATACGCGTAGTATCGCAGAACGTCATTGACATCTTCATTGAACACGTCCCCAGAACGTCGCATGGGGGACATAAATTGAACATCACAGAACATTTGTATGTCCCTGGGACGTACATGCGACGTTTTTAGAACGTCCTGGGATTTTATTTTGATGTTTTCTGTGAGAGCAAGTACGTTTTATGAACGTTCAGAAAACCTCTCGATGCTATCCGGGACGTGGTCGTACGGACACAAACGATGCGGAACGTTCGGATAGGCCATTGGAAGCCGTTACGGTTACATGTCTAAATATCCCTGGACAAAATATTCCAGACAAAATATCTCCATCAAATCCATACAATAATATCCCGGAAAAAATACCCCAGACAAAACATCCAAGACAAAATCTCCCTATCAGATTGATTTCTATACAAGACATTTCTACGTTGCCTCCACGTTGCCTCCGCGTGGAATCTTCGTTCATCCACGTTCTATCCACGTCCACCATTCATCCGCGTGGAATCCACGGGGATGCGACGTGGAAGTCGGTGGATGTGCTTTTAGGGAAGAAATTTAATTCAATGTAATGCATCTGGTTCTAGGTACAATCTTCAAAAAACACTTCTTCGAAAACATTTCTTCGAAAATATTTCTTCGCAAAAACATTTTTTCGAAAACACATTTTCCCGAAAATAATTATACTATATTCATATTATCGAGTAGTCATTCTTCTTCCGAACATTTGGCCAAACTCAGCTTATCCCAGACTCACGATGTGGACGCCCATACAGCACAACCACCGATCCTCCACCTAAGACTTCGGTGGAGAATTGGTGGAGAAATGGGAGCCGTGGAAATAAGGGAGAAATAAGGGAGAGTCTCCGTTGAGGCAACGGAGAGGCGACGGAGAAATGTCCGCCCCCTGTATTTTCAGTAAAACTCATATTCGTGAATTCATACATGCAGATTTGGTTACGTAAATGGACCAATAAGAATTACATCGAAAATACAGGGGGCGGACATTTCTCCGTCGCCTCTCCGTTGCCTCAACGGAGACTCTCCCTTATTTCTCCCTTATTTCCACGGCTCCCATTTCTCCACCAATTCTCCACCTCCAGTCCACCGAAGTCCTAGGTGGAGGATCGGTGGTTGTGCTGTAAGGGCGGGTAAAGGGAGGGGATGGCAGTTGAAGATTTGACGATTTTCAATGTGCTCAAGCAAAGTTTGAAATTATTATAATTCAAAACGCGAAATAAAAATCATTTTATCGATAGAAATAATTCATGAGAATATTGTTCAGTATTTCCTATAATACAAGGGAATCATGGAAAAAATCTTTTCGCAGGAGAAACCAACGCGTTATATTATATATGTTTCGTCAATTTGAGGATAATTTTATATTTTGACACTAGTTTTTTAATTATCGGGGGGCGTCCTCCCCTCCTTTAATCTCCTTCGGCCAGGGGCTCCACCCCTAGACCCCTCACCTAACACTATATCGCATTGAGACTGCGCCCGCTGACGAACAGCCACATCTCGTACTCACACACCTCTGTTTCTCAATTCCCTGTTATTTTTCATATTTATAATTTGAAACGAATTTAAATTCAAACGCAAAAACACAACAAATTTTAAATCACAAGAACTATCAAATAAACCTTCATACGTTCTACGGAATCAAACATGCATAGACAGTCCTCCAAAAACTCCGTACAACATTACTTCATCCACACGGAAGAACATAACAAACCTATGAATTACCCTTCCACCCGTTCCCTCTTCCCCACCCTCCACAGCCGGGGATCAATTTGTTGGGGATATTTTGTTTGGGAAATTTGGGTTGGAGATCTTTTCCTTGGGATACTTTTCCCGGGATATTTTTGTATGGGGATGTATTTGGAAGGGATACATTGAACAGGATATTTTGACCGGGATATTCTGTCCAAGGAACTTTAGACCTGTTATCGCCGTTACACCGAAAAATGTGAGTGTAGTGTTAAAAATCGTAATGAAAAATCGCAAAGTGAAGAGATTGTCCGTGAGATTGCAGAAATGACACAGATATTTTCTGGAAGCGTATTTACAATCCTTCATGAGAAATTGAGCATGAAAAAGGTTTTTTCCAAGCCGGTGTCGCGATTGCTTTCAGTAGAACAAAAACAGCAACGAGTTGACGATTCAGAGAGCTGTTTATCGCTATTTACTCGCAATAAAACATGGATACATCATTTCACTCCGGAGTCGAATCGGCAATCATCTGAGTGGCACATGGCTGGCGAAAGCCGCCCAAAGCGTCCAAAAACGCAGCAGTCTGCTGGCAAAGTCATGGCGTCTGTTTTTTGGGATACACATGGCGTGATTTTCATTGACTACCTGGAAAAAGGTAAATCGATCAACAGTGATTATTATATTGACTTGTTGATACGTTTGAAGGAGGAGATTGCAGCAAAACGATCGCACATGAAGAAGAAAAAAATCCTTTTCCACCAAGACAATGCACCATGCCACAAGCCCATGAAAACAATGGCAAAATTCAACGAGTTGGGCTTTGATTTGCTTCATCCCCCCCCCCCCGTATTCGCCAGATTCAGCCCGCAGCGACTACTGGCTCTTTGCTGATCTCAAAAAATGCTCCAGGGAAAAAAATTTGGCTCAACTGAGGAGATCATTGCCGAAATTGAAACATATTTTGAAGCAAAGCCTAAATCCTTCTATAAACATGGTATAGGAATGTTGGAAAGATTGTATCACTCTAAAAGGAGATTATAGTGATGAATAAAAATGATTTTTGAAACAAAAAAGTTGTTTTCGTTGTTAGTCTCGGGACTTATTGAACGACGTGTTAGAATCATTTTTGCTAGGTGTACTAGTTAGGACTGAATGAGTTCCGTGAACTGAGCTCAGCTTAGCACATAACACAGGGGACAGAAACTGGAAAATGTGGTATAGATCTAAATTTTCAAAATCGTTGGAGAAGTCGCTAAAAAAATTTCAAAAATCCTTCAAATCTTATTAATATTGCATGGAGAGTTCGTTCAGTTTGAGTTCTAATTTGAAAAAAAAAACATGATCAACAGGTTCAACCTCATTTCAGTCTATTTTGTTCAAATAAACAATTATTTGTGGCCAGTTGTTGCAATTTAGGTTTTCAGCTCATTTGCTGGAATATGAAATGCTCGGTACTTTCATATCTTTGAAATATCATTGTTTTGGATTATTTCCATCGAATTTAAAGATGAAAGAATTTAAATAACAATGTTTCATATTAACTTCCGAGGATACCGAAACAGACAGGCATTAAAAAGTACCGTTATCATTTTTTTTCTCATTTGAACTGTGAAAACAAAAGTAAAACAAAGAATACTGCAAAATTCAGCCATGCATAAGTGCGTTGTTTACAATCACGGGTTTGAGAATACGTTGTACTGTTTGTGCACATCCATTTTTTCTCTTATTATGAACGCAGAAGTCAAGATAGTTGGTTTAACTTGAAAGAAAATTGTGATATTCCTGCCAAATATGTTTTAGTAAAAGAGGTTTGATTAAAAAAAACTTCATTATACAAGTTGAGTTTGCAATTTGAGATTTTGGCTATGTACACATCTTGATGAACTGGAAAACAGTCATCCCTGGAAATTTCGCGTAACTTTGATGAAAAATGTTATCAGTTGGCGCTGCTGAAACGTTTGTATTTTTGTACTGATTAATTTATTCGTGTGGTCTTGAATGCATTATTAAACTTTTTCGAATGTGAGAGATGACAATACTGAGTTCACTATCTGGAATTCAAGATTTTCAACTTCGAATTAGTAATGCAAGCTCCCGAAAAAACCTCAGATAGTAATCTCAAGGCAGATCGAGGAATCTTGTGAGGTTTCTCCTGCATTCTGCAGTTTCCGTTTCACTGTGCATGGATATAAATCATTCCAGACTTCACCTTTGCACATTTGCAAGACATTTGGAATAATCCGTAGGTCAACTATTGCATCAAATATTGTAATATCGTAGTAATATTCTGAAACAGTACCGTGAAATTTTGAGAATTATCTTTGTTATCGTCATTTACTCTGGTAAGAATACAGTTTAAATTCAAAAAGCGTGGGATGAAATTCGATGAACATTAATTCTAGATTTCTGTGACAATTCGTGGATGAACAAATCAAGTTGATGTGTTTTTTTTACCAAATTTGAATTATTTGATCACCTTAACAAAAAAGTCTCCTGGGACTGTATTGGTTCCACGAAGATTTCTAGCCTTCACCACAACTAAAGTCAGTCTTTCCGCTGTTGGCAAGTAGCTCAAAGAAAACATGAGCTCCCCCAAATAAGGTATAGGCAAGGCAGGACTTATCAGTGGTAACCAAGTTGTCGCAGGTGGTCTTGGTGCTGGACCTAATCTTAAACTGGATTCGCCAAGTAACGAAACACCACCCCCGTGACTAGTTTCATCTGAAAATATCTGTGAACAAACGATATCCTGCGTGTACAATCATATTCAATAATATTTCAAATTCTCATTACGTCTTCTTAGGATACGAAGTACATTTATCTGAATGTTGAATATGTTGAGATTTTATGATTGAACTGTGATCAAATCAAGCTCATAGACAACTTACTTCGACTAATAAAGTGCGACCGGATGGTCCACCATCCAAAGGGAATAGGAATTTTTCTTGATAACTAGGTGAAGGGCAACTCCTGTATAGCCTCGTTTGTACATATGTCTGTCTTTCCGGCAGTAGGCACACTCTGGAAAAATAAAAATATCCATCCTCAATCATTTTGTTATTATTTATATTATCGTAGATACAGGCAGATATCGAGGAAAAAGAAAAATATTCGAACCTAGCGAAGGTATCTTGCGCGGGATGGCCATCCGGAGCGATGAGATCTCTGGCTTCCAAAACACTCACAGCCAGATCCCCTTCCGAATCGGTACCCCGACCTCCCCATCTCTCGTGTTCGAGACCAACGCAAACGTGACCCACTACGTGAGTATCTTCGAGGTTTCCCACAACTACGCTCGTGTCGGAATTCACGCTTTCGCAACTAATAGCTCTTTTCAAGTTTGATTCATCCAAAGGCAATTCGATATCTAAACCTTGAAGCGATCCTCGTCGACTTCCTGGACTGACTTCGTTATAATCATTCAGGCCACAACTCATCAAACACGCCTCTTCCAAACTCTGTGGATAGGTTTGTTCGTTATTCGCATTCGTTAATCGCATGCGATGGAAGCAATTTTCACTCATTTCAATTACATTTGAATGAAAATTCAGTTAATAAATTGTACCATTATGGGTAATACAATATAGGAAAACTTAAAAATTCAATTAGATGTGATTGAATTTCTAATTCAATTCAAAAGTGTAAATTGAATTGATGTTACCTGTGACAGTCTTCGTTTCAATTGAACCTCTTCCAACGCGGCGTATAGTTCTTGACTGTTGCGTCTCCTGAGTAAATAATAAAAAAAGAATTTCAATATGTATTGAGATTGTGAAAAAATGATAGTATAGTTTGAGTTGAATACCTTAAAGGTTCAGTGGTATCGAATTCTACAACCTCGTACATGCCGTTCAACCTTTCCATGCTTTTTCTTCTCTGTTCCAAACTGTTGAATATATCCTTGAAATATATCATTATATTATTATAAGCACTCTACGATATATATATATGCATATATATATGATGTATAAATACCTCTGAAGTCCTTGTGAAGCTAGGATCTGACATGTACGTATAAGATTCGTTGTTGTGATCTTTCACCAGAAGAGGGGATGCTGGAGGATCTTGTAGGCTGTTATATACCTAATAACATAGATTAAAATGATGATCAAATCTTGTTGAATCTTTCAATGTAGTTCCATCAGGTTTATATACCTCCTGTGCCGTTCTGTGAGCTTCCAAATTTAATTCAGGGCTGTAGAGATCCGAACCACGGGATCGGGAGTTCTCGATGTTATCCGAATCGGTCTCCGTATAATTTCCCTCTACGTCATCTTGTAAGCAATTGACGGATCTATTGTTCATCATCGTTATCGATGGCGATCTCGAAGATAACGTGAAACGTTGAACTTGTTGCGCTGAAGATGGAACCGAGCTAATAACACGACTATATATAAATATTTTAGAATGACAATGAAATATTGGATTTTCTTTCAATAAATATTAGATATCTAACTTGTAAAATTCTGAGGCATCGATGTAGCTTTGTGAAGTCACCGATCTAAGAGCACTGAATATTCTTTCCCCCGTGGTGAGGCCATTTTTAGGGGTGGTATCTTTAGCTGGCGGATCGGGGGGTGCAGGAGGTGGAGGTGGGACAGGACTAGATATGGATTCATCACCGTTGCCCAGCTGTGCGGAAGGAATTGGACCTCGAAATGGATTCACGTAAAAGCTTGCATCGTGATTTTGATATATCGTCCGGTCGTTGCTCATATCCTCGTACCCGTTACGTTCCGATAGATTTTGAACGTGTTGTGACAATCTTTGCAACGCATTTGCCTGTGAATTTGATTGACATGAAAATTCGTTCTCTTATTCTTGAACCATCTTGGGAAAAATATAAATACCTTCGAAGAATCGTGGAATAAATAAGAAGAGTTGATATCTTCTTGGAAACTCGACCCTCTAAAGGGAGTCATTTCGATGCTTTGGACTCCTTCGATGCGTCGATCGAGATCGCTGACGTCAGATTCGGCATTGTGATACATTTGCGAGAGGGTTTGCGATCCGTATATGGCTGATGAATTTACAAGATTATTCGTGTTCGTGGAATTGATTGAATTGAAACTATTTTTCGATCCTCTCGAATCGTTCCTGACGTGCTTGTGTATGGGAATGTGATTTCTCTGAATGCTATTGTAAGAAGTGTAGCTGGGTGGGGATTCCATCTCACAGTTAATAATTTCACCATCCAAATCGTTTGTAGGAAGGCTGTATCGTAGTCTGGAAGACGGTAATTCTCCATCGGTATGTTCGTACGGTCTGAAGAACGTTCGCCCTGCTATGTCATAAACGTCTCCCCTGGAATACGGAATTTCAATACTTGGATTACTTGGATCCCTCTGAGGGAAGGAAGTTTTAATTACCTGTGTTCTTTGGCGATGTCATTTTCGTGTCTCGTTCTCGCATCCATGTGATTTTTTGTCGAGTAAGGTGTCATTTGAATGTTCTCTTGGATAATTCTAGCTGCCGAATCTGTGTCGAATCTGAACGTTGTTTGTGGCTCCATACTAGGTGGTGCTTTGAATGCTGAATAGTTGTTCATCTGTGGATCGTCTTGGAAGAGGAAAACAGTTGATTTTGCTGGAATAGAATTTGCTTTCTGCAACAATGTCGTTGACGGTGGCGGTGTTAATGGTCCAGGACCAGATTCCTGCATTCGCAAATAATCAATTGTACTCGGAGTGTGTAAGGGAGATGGTCGTGGACGTGCTGTTGTTCTTGGTTGCGGCGCTGGTCTCAAGGGTTGCGGTGGTATTGTGTTATTCGTAGTACCAAGCGGAGGATGCAAATCTCTATCTACTGCTTCGAATCTGTCAAAAGAATATGTCTCCTAGTGGTTGTTGCGGATATAGCAAAAATAACTTCGAATCAAGTGTTTTCATGTCACTTGATATCAACAATTACTACTCAAATATGGCATTTTCATTATGTTTTTATTCGCTACAGCTAAATTTCTGTTGTGATTTATAACCAATACATATTTGATCACGTGTACACCGAGATTAAGTTTGAAGTCTCTACAGGAAATTGATTCACCAAGTTTTTGTATACTATATATAAGATTGCGAACATTTATGAAAGAGAATAATGAAAAATAATTCAATACTCGAAGGTAAAATGAATACAATTTCATTTTTCCTTACATCGGAAACACATACATTCCTATCGATTCTCTAGAATACGATGGCTTTGCAAAGTAAGCAATTTATATTGATCTTAGGCGATTTTTTTTTATCGAGTCTCGTCCTTTCCATGCTCCCTTTATTTTCTTTGGCAAACAGAAGCAATCTTGGGTTTTATGTACCTTGTAAAAGCTCCTTGCGCGTCGAGTCTCAGATCACTGTCACTGTGGAGCAGGTGTTGCGAATTATTTCCTGGTCGATGATATAAACCTGGTATTGTCTGTGCCGTGGGATGTTGAGCTTTGACAAGACCAACCTGAAAGTCGATTACAGAAACGATGTATAGAGGTAGTCTCACAATGGCAAACTCTTCATTCCACAACTCTTTTCTATTCGTACCTTTTCCTCTCGCGGCGCCCACAACCAAGACAATTTCTGTTGCCATTCTTCACATATACTCCAAATATCTCTGACGTTCCATTTCTGATTGACGCAGTTTCTGAAGAGAAACAATGTCGTTATCAGTATATAAACATTTATATACGAAATAATGTTCTCTGTGAAGGGATGAATCAAAATTTTGATTCTTCGGAATAATAATCCCTTATAGTTATTCGTTTAGTCGTTTCCATGTGAACAAATTTGATACGTCCTGCACTCTGCTGTTGAGAATTCATACAGCTCATCACACGTATAGAAGCTATACAGGCGTTTCTTGGTGAATTTTTAGTATACAAAAATCGGTATTATACGAATTGAAAAGGAAGAATATGTACATTCTCATATAAAATCTACAAATAGCTCAGAGTGAAAAGCTAGAAATTCAATTCAATTCAAATGTTTTTCATGGTACTGTTTGTTTCAATTAGTAAATCAGAATTATGGATCTAGATTCCAGCCAAGCGCTTGAAAATTCCATAAAAATGAAAAAAAAAAAAAATACTACAGCATAGAATTCTTCAGCCACTTGCCATTTTCGTTCAGAGTTCTACCTCACAAATGAATATTTCATCGTGTCAGCTATTTTCCGAATCCTTTCTCGTAATTAATCCGAGAAGTCTACTACGTTATGAGATGAAATATCATCCCGAGAAAGCGTTATATCAGCACTCGCTAGGCCCTTACAAGCTCCCCGCTAGCCACTAGACTCTTTCTAGCCCTTGGCTAGATTCTCGCGAGGCCCTAGACAGTTCCATGGATGACGTTGCTGGGGATGGTAACACCATTCATTTGATCAGTCGAGGTATTAATTTGTGGTATTGAAAGATGATTGTCTAGACGAGTGGGAAGTTGTGTGACTAATCCATGTTATTTATTTCGATATATGATTAAAAATAACATTTTGGATAGAATCCGTATAGATCAATCGGCCCTGGAGTTTCTAATTGAATATCAACTATTTTGCGTTCTTTCGATTATTAGGGTCTCACAATTTTATGATGAATCTTGACTCAACGTCTTTCACTCCAAAATATGTTGATTAATTCCTGAATTTGCTAATGATTTTCATATTAAGGCATCAGTTATCGACTTGCGCCTGAGGGAATCTTCGATCTCAAGTGATGTATATTTTCTCTTGAGCTATCTGATTCTATCACGCACATGTCGATTTGATTTCTCAAGAAACGTCACTATCAGAATGTATCGTAATCATATTTCTTCGACAGAAATAACAGTAAAGAGAGAAAAGTTCACATTATAGTCATCCCCCAAATTTACTGATTGCCAATGTTCTAGACATTTAACAATAGTTTCAGAAATTGAGTCTTCAAGTTTGAATCATGAATGATTCTTGAATTATTTGTTCTTCAAACGTGTACAAAAGCAGCAATGTTGCAATGAAAATGATCAGAATACACCGAGGGAAATTTATATGTGGATTTATTCAGATTGACTAAACTTTGCTTGAATCAACTAAATTCATATTTGAATATGAACCTACTAGAGTTTCAGTTAAATCAAGTGAAGAATTTATTTCATCCAAATGAAGTTTTATTCATTTGAAATAAAATTTATTTAAGTCGAGTAAAATTTTTTTGGATGCAATGAAATGTCTAGTAGGTTCATATTCAAGTAAACTATTTTTCTGGGTGTATTCCCTGGTAAAAAAAATCTCTCTGAATCTCTCTGAAATCTCTCTGACTTTCTCTGAATCTCTCTATATTTTGGGACATATTTCAGAGAGATTCAGAGTAATTCCAGAGTAATTCAGAGGAAGTTAGAGACTTTTCCGATAGTGATACGTTCTGAATTCTTCAACTTTCTCTGAATCTCTCTGAATTCCTCTAAATCTCCGAGAATTTAATGTATTCAGATTTCAAAGCTCCCTCTGAATTTCTCTGAATCTCTCTGAATTCCTCTAAATATCCCGGAATTTAATGCATTCAGAATTCAAAGTTCCCTCTGAATTCCTCTGAATTTCTTTAAATTTCTCTGAATCTCTCTGAATTCCTCTAAATCTCCGAGAATTTAATGTATTCAGATTTCAAAGCTCCCTCTGAATTCCTCTGAATCTCTCTAAATTTCTCTGAATCTCTCTGAATTCCTCTAAATCTCCAAGAATTTAATGTATTCAGATTTCAAACCTCCCTCTGAATTTCTCTGAATCTCTCTGATTTTCTCTGAATCTCTCTGATTTTCCCTGAATCTCTCTGAATTCCTCTAAATATCCCGGAATTCAATGTATTCAGATTTCAAAGCTTCCTCTAAATTCCTCTGAATTTCTCTGAATTTCTCTGAATCTCTCTGGATTATTCTGAATATTTCTAAAAAATTCCACGTACAATTTTTCTTAACTTATCTTCCTCTGGGAGTCTCTGAAACTTCCAGAAAGCCTCTGAAATGCAGGACCAAGAATTGTACTGAAATCATTCCTCTCTGAATTCCCCAGACCCCTCGGATCTCTCTAAATTCCTCTGAATCTCTCTGAATTTTTTTGAGAAAACCCACGCACAATTTTTCCTAATTCACCTCTCTCTGTGAGTCTCTGATACTCCCTGAATACCTCTGGAATCCTGAACCAAAAATTTAGCTGAATTAATTTCTCTCTGACTTTCTCTGAATTCCTCTGAATTTCTCTGAATTACTCTGAATCTTTCTAAACTCCTCTGAATATTCCTGAAAAGTTTTACGCACAATCTTTCTGAATTTTACTGAATTTGTTCCTCTCTGAATTTCCCAGAATTTCCCTGCATCTCTCTGAGTTCCTCTGAATTTCTCTGAATCCTTCTGAAAAATTCAAAGCACAAGTTCTCTCAATCCACTAGTCTCTGAAATCCTCTGAACCACGCTGAATTGTTCTGAGTTTCGTTGATTCTTTCTGAATCTCTCTGAAACGGGAAATTTTCAGAGAGATTTTTTTACCAGGGTTCCGTTTTGGGCATAGCGCCACCATAAGTTTGTCTAATATTGATCGAGAATTGGCCGGAAAGGAAGTTATTGATAGAACATTGGAAAAGAAACTAAGTTTAGAATTCTCAAGTGTCTATTTTCTTTGGGATTTTTTTTTATTTTGTGCAGAGGATTTTACTTCAGTGTATCATTTCGAAAAAAAAAATTCATATGTAATCATGAATATATTTTCCAGTAAAAAATACCTCAGTGTTTTTGGTGAAAAATTCACATTTTTCTATGACTTATTCTCATTTAAAATTCCGACCTTACATTCGGTATATCCGATGTGACATTTTAATCAATCCAATGACTATCCGTGACATTGTTCTTCAATTATTTCCGTTTTGATATCCATTTGAGTTATCTACACGAGATCTCGTATGAATTTTTGATATTGTTCGATAGAAGAGTCTGCGCGTAGCAGGAACGTGGCTAAAAATGTTGGTCTAGCAAGATGTAAAAGTATGATGATGGATGTAGGAGGAATATATACTTGTATGAAAAATAATGGATAACGCGAAGCCTGTATCGTTAAAATGATCAAACTCGCAATTTACAAGTTTCTCCACAAGAAATTGCTTGGATTTCAAACTTCACCGCAAATCAGGATTCATTGAGTATCAAGGAGATCGTGTCGTTTTCCATTCTCATCTATCGAGTTACAGATTTAATATCATAATTTATTCCTAGCAAAGAGAGAGAGAGAGAGAGAGAGAGAGAGAGAGAGAGAGAGAGAGAGAGAGAACAAAATCCAGTACCTCCTCTCGGTATGTTCATCTTCTCTGATTACTCTGATTTCATTTTAATGAGCATTGCAATTTTAATCGGGAATTTATAACTGTTGATATGTAATATTTTGATTAACGACATGCAGGACATTTCTGATAGTTTCAAAATATGACTCAATTTAATATACAATATTGCATTGTATTCTTGAGAACCCGATCAGAACGGTCTGGTTAACAGAATATCCTGATTCATCTGGATAATCTAGAAAAATCCTTATTCAAATTTCACACGATCATTCTCGTCAGGATTACAAAAGATACACCAAGATATGAAGGCTCTCATCCACAGTAAAAAAGTATTTGGCTCAACAACTTTTCCATCAGAAATTTTGAAACAGACCAAATCATTTCCAGGAGTAGAAAAGAAAGTTGTTTTATTAACATAGCGAAGTATCAATGAGAATTTTGGAAAACTTATCACTTCAATTTCGGATTGGGGTACAAAAGTTCAAAAATATTTTATCTTCACCTCATAGTTCCAAGGAAAAAGTTCCAATGAACGATAGTTCCAATGATATATTTCTACAAAAGTACATATTCCCCAACACTATAAAAGACTCAAAGTAAACCAGATCCAAAAGAAGATTAGTAGTCAGAAATGCAAATTATATTCAATCGTTTTTAAATAGACAATGATCTTATCTTTTTGAACATATTCTTCATAATTAGAAACTATGTTGAAGATTCGTTCACCTGTAGGTGCACGAGCCTTCTCTATTTTCTGGTCGAGGCCTAGTTGTTGCAACATACTCTCACTATCTGCTTACTCTTTTTGTAATTCAGTTAAAAAATTATATAAACTTGGATGATAACGCCCTACAACGATTTAGAAACGATTATGCCATCTCCTAGACACGTTATTCGTACTTGACAGCTTCTGGCGTACAGCGTTGTATTGTTTAATGTTTATATCATGTTCACTTGTTGCCAAGGATACTCCAATCTCAAATTTTATAATGTGAACGGAATGCAAGTGGAACCAAGAACTATTGGACAAACGGCTAATTGAAATTTGAGTGGACCTAAGAACTATCGGACAAAAAGTCTTGTGGACCAAACGAGTTTTTGGAACTTTTGACTTCCTACCCAATTTCGTATTGTAACTTCAGCAAAATCACAAATAAATTAATACACGGAAAAGAATGATGAGGTTGATATTTAGGTAGCTGAAAATTAGCTATGGTAGCTATTTTTTTAGCCGAGGCAACACAAGTTATTGCCATAGTAACTAAGGATCAGTTATTACAGTAATATTTTAGCGGTCCAAATATCAAACAACGAAGTAGTTACCATATTGAATTATTTTTTTCCGTATTGAAGCTATTTCACAAAAATCGTTATCCTAGAAAAACAAACGTATCTTCATTATTTTGAATTGAGTGAAAATGTGTATACGCGAAGAAACAAAAAAGAGACATTCTTCTGAAAATTTTGTGGGAGGGATTGAATTTGAACATTAAAGAGGAGAAAAGTTACGTTGAAGGGGAATCGAAAAAGAGGCAAATATGTTATGAAAAAGAAAAGTAAATTCTCAACAAGGGTGATTTCCAAGAAGTCAGACGTGCGGTATCGTATGAAAGTATGTCTTATTTCGAATAACCTTGTGGTGCGTCCTTACGAAATACCGAATTGACCTGGAGACTTCCAATGGAGATTCCATCAGTAGATTCAAAGCTTCTAATGAGATCAACGTTTCCTAAAAATAATCGCCTGTATTTTTGCATCTTGTCAAAAATGATGGTAATTTATATAGAAATAGTTGATTTAGTTGTGCAACAGAAGTTAAAGTTATAAACTTCCCTATACAACACACGTTACGAGAGAATATGCCTGGAACGTGATCGGTTGGATCATTCACGAAACTTCGCATGTTCTTGGCATATTCATGTTACGTGACATGAAAATATCCATGAATGTGTCAATCATGTGTTATCAGATGCTAACCAGGTTCCTGTAGAATATGTGTTATACAAAATTGAATATAAATTGATATTTCTTCTTATATAGTTTGTTCTTGTCACCTGGGAGAACTTTCTTACCAAATTCACATAAAATTCTTTTGAAAACCCGCTAGGAAGCTTGAGAATATCACTTTAATAATATTCTCGGATGTTTGAGAGCTTTGTAAATCCTCGGAACATGTTTTATGCATTTTAGAATAAATTTACATGTTCCCGGTGAGTTACTGAGAATCCTAGGTTGTGGAAGTAATTGGTATTTCGGATATCGAAGGATCGATTTACTAGGCTATCGATGCTATGCAACCATCGTACGTGTACGACCACTGTGACCACAAATATTCGGATTCTATTAATACATTGATGCTGGATGTAATTTCTAAGGATGTTTTTGGTTGAGTTGAAATTATTCCATTCGATAGGCATGAATTGTGAAAGAGTTTACGTAAACTGTAAAAAATTCCCGATGTTAGGAAATCTCCACAACACACGGCGTTGTTTCAACACCCGTATGGAGTGATTCTGAGATCGAATTTTGGAGTGTACTCCTATAGAATCCACTTGGTGTTGATTCTGAGACCAATTTTCTCACGTTATATGGAATTAGTTTCGAGTATAAATTAAACACAAGTCTTTTTATCAAGCCAACTGATGAACAAGGATGCAATGAACATTGGTAATTTGTGAACAAGTGCACTGTGCAAAAGGTAGTTGTAAAAATTACATCTTGCGAAGTCAATATTTAGACGATTCCAGAAATATTTGTTGCTGTAAAATTAACTAGAATTGTGGTAGCTCGAACTATTTCACAAGATTTAAAATTTGACAATTTTTTTCTTGGTGTAGATCTTTTTCAGTAATCTCATCAAACGAAACGACAAGTTATCGGACGAATTACTAGGATACATCTTCAAATTTTTCTTTGATCTTATTCCCTGAATAAAAATTTCCCCGATAGAAAAGTGGGTTATCCGAAGCCCTGTCTTGGCCCAGACCTCTCTAACTTGGGTAAGTCCGTAAGGGACTTTGAATGGACCGATTTTAATTTCTACTCAGGGTAATTTCATATTTTATGTATTAAGGAAATTCCAAAGGCCCTAGAAAAGTTACTAGATTTCAAATTTTTGCCCCTCTCTCTCTGAAAAATGAATTATTCAAATGAAAAATAATGAATCCCTGCACAGAGAAAAAAGTATTGCTGGCATAAACAAGCAGGTCTGTTATTATAGCGCCTACAAGAAAAATTAGCTGAAAGAGCAAGAAAAACGATTGACAGCACTAAATGTTTTTGCTGACATAAACCAATTTGTTAACAGAACTAACGTCTTAGCTGCTGGAGTGAATATTTTTGCAAGGACAACCCATTTCTTTGTAGGCGCTATAGTAGCAAACCATTTTTTCTCCGTGTGGATGTTCCACGAATTGTAAAGGAGACGCGGGTATCCATTATTTTCTATGTAATTCATCCGTTTCTGATGAACATGGGGGCGTGTATATAATAACTTTGAGAGTTTGGAATGCCTTTCAGAAAATTCAATTATGCATTTTGCAAATAATCAAGTGCACAACCCCATCCTTCTTGATTCAGTAAATTTAATATCTCATTCCTCATTGAAGTTAAAATAGAGGAATGTAATAATTATGAAACTTCAGAATATTTGAAGTAAAACGACGAATGAATGAGCTCTCTAACATGATGTGATTTTGTTACAAATATTTAGAATTGTTCGCGGAATTCAACGCAGATTTATACGGACATTCATCCGGCTTGTATGTTTGGATTCCAATCAGTTTTTCCTGAATTCTTTTTTAGCTTATGAATATAATTTTCCAAGAATTCCTCGATCAACGCGTATGTATGCTCGCTCCAAAACCCCAAGCATCTGGTTTCCTGAGAATACGGTTTGAATAATTTTTACTTCATTTTTAGTTCGTAATTGTATACTTTTTGTCCATTCTCTTTCAATCCTCTTTATTGTTTTTTAACAACCAAAAGGGAAAATAGAACTGTTGACCTACTAACCCAATCATTATAAAGAGAAAAGAGGTTTCAAACGCGTTGGGTAACTTTGACTGTAATTTCCTGTGACGATTCACGCTAATGCAGTGCGGTGGTCGTTGAAACATAATTTTATGGGACTCAGGGGAAGGAATGGATGACGTATGTGTACAGGGATTTGAGTTGAAGAATTATATTCTACAAGTGAATTTCGAATGACACGTTGCTCTCTCGCTACAATGTAACTGGAAGCTTTGTAATAGTTTCCGGAGACCGATATCTACCATGAAGTTGACACTAGCGATCAATCAACTACTGAGGTTTTTGATTGAACTACGCTTGAGTGTTTTTCATATCACAAAACTGATTGAGGAGTTCGCAAGTATTCGTTTTGATTGCTTGAATTGTTGATGAAATCTTTTGTCAGGAAGGGTACATCTTTCGATCGTGAGCTTCAAGTTTTAATATTTCTTGACTTTAACATCGAAGTTTCCTAGTCTAAAATATTTCTCTAAAATCAAGGAACATTTTTGATTTTGTGTCTAATCTTTTTTTTTGTCGACAGGTTTCTTTGTGACCATGTTCTTTTGTTTAGAAAAACCTTCATTCAGATTATTCACAAATTATACGTTATTTTTTTCAAGTGAGGGAGTTTTTTTAGGTGAACTTCACTTCATTGTTTCTTTTTTGACAGAAGATCTTTGCTTGCAATTATAAATATATTTTTCTGTAAAAAATGTCTTCATTCGCCAGAATGAGTGGACTTTTAGTGAAAATTACAATGGTTCACAAATTTGACAGTATCGTTTCATCAAGAGGATACCACCCTATTGGGAAAGGGAAACACGGGCCAAAACTGGCTTAGTACTGCTGCTAGAGTTGCAAGGACTGGCAAATTTAGAGCTGCCAAAGCTACACTGAGAGAAAAAGCATGCTCTAAAACGTAAGGGAGCTCTTCGCGCTTCTAACGCTGTTGTTATGATGTGCTTTTAACGCATGGCAACATGCTTCACTAGTGATGTCGATCCTACGTGAGGATCGGATCGAGCTGATTGGATGGATTGGGTGTATAGATCGATTCTATAACTCACAAAGAAGATCGATTTTGCAGGATCGATCTTTTGGCATTTTTAAGGATCGATTTGGGAAGAATAGTCAAAAATGGTTAACTCGAATAGAAATTAATCTGAATAGTGGTTAACTCGAATGAAATTAGACCTGGAGTATCAATATATAATTTTTTCTATTTTCACATGTCATTCAAATAAAATGTGAATTAACATATTTATACAATAAAATTAAAATTCATTGATCTATCTGAATTCTTTCTCATTTTTGTTCATTTGTTATTTTCTTTCCAAAATCTCATTCTTAACTTCGAACACTGTTGGAAAAATTCTTGAATTCAATAGAAAATTTCTTGTGAAATTCAATATTTCCATATTGAATTTGATAAGATTTTCAAGTTCAATATAATTTATGAAATTTCAAAAGTTTTTTTGGAATATAAAACAGTATTTATTGAATTTACAAATATCGTATCAAAATTCAGAAGAAAATTCTTCAAATCAAGAATTATATTTTTCGTATTAATATCATATTATGAAATTTAATAGACTGTGTTATGTGGAAGATTTTATAACATTTTTATGAAATTAAAGGCGCAGGGAATCTATGAATTATCTCAAAATTGCGATGGATTTAGAGACAAAATTTCAATAACTTTCTGGGTTTCGCTCCCAAAAATTTGTTGTATACAATTCCGTATGAGCATGGTGGTTGCAAACACAATTCATGGTCAAATCAAATTTCGTCAACAAACTTTGAAATGAAAAAAGAATCGATCAATTCGATCCTAGAAAATTTTGGATCGATCCATGATGGATCAGATCTTTTAAGGATCAGCAAGATCGATCTCGGATGGACCGATCAAAAGATCGACATCACTACTTTCGAATAATCGCCTTCGGAGCAGGTTTTCTTCCACTTAAAGTGATTCTGGCCAAGCTCATTCAACATTTGTAGAAGTAAATTCTGAAAAAATTGTTTTTCAACCCAAAGTAATATTTTGTAAGCTTTTTTATTATATGTGATTGTGACATTTTTTCCCGTACAGAATATCGCTGAAATGATCTCAGCAATATTTCAGAATGTCTCCAGAATGTTACCTCAATGATTTCAACAATGTTTCAGAATATTTCCAGAATGCTACAAAGGTGGTGACATGACAATCTTCTTGAGATGTTTTCCAGAATATTACACATTCCAAATGTAATATTCTGACAACATTGCTGGGACGCCCGGTGCTGTGTGGGATTAGGAGGCATGGGACTCATACTCAAAAGGCATGGGCTCGTGCGTTGAAAGCATGGGCTCATGCGTTTAACGCACGTTATAACAAATGCGTTCGAAGCGTGAAGTTCCTTGCGTTTGGAGCATGCTTTTTCTCTCGGTGTATCAAAACTGATAAGAAGTTGGCAAGATAACATCATTTTACATGAGGGTTTTTATAACATTCACCACCGTATCAGTACTGACTATGGTAGAATTCTGGCATTCCAACCTTGCCCAAACAGTATCGATTTAATACTGGCCCAAGACTGTCTGTGCACTCAAATCAATACCGTTTGAAATTCGTCGAAAAGGTCGTGCCAATTGAAGAATAATAATGATCCTGGATAGGAACAATTAATTGAGCACGTTTTTCTTTGCACCTAAATACTCGGAACTGAATTCTTGAAAAAATCTGAAATTCTCAGAGATGATTCTTCGAGGCTTAATCTACGTCTGTACCCCAGAAGAACATGAAGGTTCAAGGAACGTCCAATAGAGGTCTATTCAACGTCAGGACATTTGAAGGTCTATTGAATGTTTCATGAACGTGAATTCACGTACAATGGACGTCAATTTAACCTGGAGGTTTGTGTTCTCTTGGGGTGAAGGGCCTGAATTTTGAATCCCAAAAAAAAAAAGTTTTCAAAATTTTATTTTCAGATTTTCTTATGAATTCAGTTTGGGATATTTTGGAGCGAAATAAACGTGCTCGGATGGTCACTCTACCCAAGTAGCATCGGGATATACCATGTATGTTCTACGAATATTCGAAGTATATTCCATGCACATTCTAATGAGACCGTTTTATAGGTGCTATGTACATTCATCGAATATACGTAGTCGAATGTACGATCGTACGTCAAACGAACGTCGATTGAATGGATATCGTACATTTCGAATATACTATGCACATACTGAGTATACGTAAAATAGTCTCATTCGAATATTCTATGAACGTTCATTGTATGCTCTTTGAATCTTATTCGTACATTCTATGAACGTTTCTATTTCGGATATACACTGAGAGAAATTCTTCATTAAAAATTACTGGTTTTCCCATTAGACGGGGGATATACTTGACATACAGTTTGATATACTTGGCATGAGATCAGAAATCAATGAGACAAAACAGTAATTTCTCATACTACGAAGTTTGAAAATTAAAACCAGTGGGAATTCATGTTGAAAAACAGTAATTTCTTATGACCCAATGTAGAAAACAAGAACTCTCAATTGGTGAGATTGATATAAATTGGAAACCATAACATTTCCAAGAATGTTACGTGGCTTCGGGGAAAGAAGCAAGGATCGTGATCACAAACAATCATGTTCGACGCTGGTAACGATAAAAGTTTTTTTTCTCGGTTATTATAACGCTAGGAAAAATTACTGGTATTTCCCATCAGTTTGTAATCACATGTCAAGTATATCCCTCGCTTACTGACAAAAATCAGTAATTTTTAATGATACATTTCTTTCAGTGTACGTTGAACTTCCATTGCTGCTTGGGTAGTAATAAATCCTCTTAATAAAAGATGTATGCGCAATTATGAAGATTTTTGTTTTCAAAAAAGGCCTTCGGTCAAAATTGTGATGTTATTTTTCTATGAGAGAGATATCAGTCCGCAATTGTGACCATATTCTTCTATAAACCAAAGACCCTTTATTTTTTAGAAATCACGTGTCCATTCAATTCCAACTAAATTTTGCCCAACAGCAAGTTTGGTAATAAAATTGTTTATCATTTGCTATCATGGATTTTTTTTTGGTTAGAAAAGATCTTCATTTACAGATTGAATGGTATTTTTTGTTTTTATATACAGCGGTCTTTATGTTCCCATAATTTTCGCTGAAATTCTTTTACCCACAATTATACACATAATTCTCTGTGAAAAAAGCCTTTCCTGTAAGACGCTCTTATTTTCAATTTGAACGGATTCTTCTGTAAAAAGGGGCCTCTGTTCTCGATTATTATTGATTTTTTTTTGTGAAAAAAGCCTGTACCTGCAACCATAACTATATTCTTTTGCAGGGAAAGCTTTCATGCATGAATGATGAAAAAATTTCCCTGATTAGATTTTTCATGTGAAAAACTTTGTATTTACAATAGCGACGATGTTTCTATTGAAAAGTCCTTTGTGCGCAATGACAACATAATTCTTTTATAAAAAAGGCTCTCATATATTTATTCATTCATTTATTTCTTTGAGGAACAAATCTGTTTCAGAATATCGTCAGAAGTTTTGTATAGCGATTTCTGCTTGAATCGAAAAAAATGCTATAGACTATTCGATTTGCTGTATTGCAATCAATGTCACACAAAAGTAACCGAAATGATGCATCGAACTGAGATACACGCGTGAACTCTCGTTTTTCCGTCGAGCATAACCATCTATCGACATCAATAATGGTAAAATGGTATCACGTTCAAATATCCCGGTCAATTGATCCCGGTCATTTGATCCCATAGTTGAATATCCCCGTACGAAAATATCCCATAACTGGAAGATCCCCATACCATTGTATCCCATTTTCCATTTCTGAATTGTTTTTGTTTTGTATTTTCAGGATTCGATTGTATCCTTGTGTTGATGGGTAATGGTTCTATTTCGAATGGTATTTCTATCCAAATATTAAGCTAGTACACTGAGAGGAAAAATTTCCGGGAACAATAAAATATTTAGTTGAATAGTCGCCATAAAATATTTAATTGATTTGAATAAACTTTCATTGACTCAATTGAATAACTGTTTCCATTGATGAAATATTTCATAGCATATTAAATATTTGTTTGATTGAATAAATATTTGATCGAGTCGATGAAAGTTTATTCAAATCAATTAAGTATTTTATGGTGACTATTCAACTAAACATTTTATTGTTCCCGGCAATTTTTTCTCTCAGCGTAGAGTTGTAGGTGGACCAGATAATAATTTTTTCCTCCTCACACTAATTTATCTCGCACTAATAATGCTGTTAAGGGGTGGCATCGTGCTTTTAATGAGCATGCCCAACCAGAAATTTACAACAGGCGCAGTACTGCACCAGTACTGGCCAAGACTGGCAGGGTACTGGCATTTGTTTGGGATGATAACGCTTTTCTGTACTGGGGATTGAGTATTAATACTATTGTTCGCAATCAGTGCAGTGCCTGTACTGGATCAATACCTGGCCGGCATTAAGCTCTCAGTACTGGTTTATCAGTGCAGACATAGTACTGTATTTTTATGTATCCAGTACTGATTCCGCACATGTTGGCCAAGTGTTGAAAACCCAATACTGGCACTGTACTGCACCGGTTGTCAACATTGGCATAATTCGGATTTTTCCGATTGGGTGTTCGCGTCAGTCATGCCAATATGGGACAGTTTATCAACTGTTTGAAGGAAGAGCAGAGTGTGACAGAATTGACGGTTGAGCAGCATCGAGCTGGTCGTATTGTGAACACTGTTAAACGCCGAAAATATTCAAGTTACGAGGCAAGATTGAAAAATGTTGTTGGTGGGTATGATGGGATGGATAAATAGTCGTACTTGAAGGGTGTTGCGCACAATGTTGTGTTGTGAAGTGGTTTTTTTTTATTACTGTTGTAATTTTGCATTGCCATATGAGATTATAAGCATATATTTACAACTGATTTTTTGTGTTTATTTTGTGATTATTGTTCCTTTTCTTTTGGCATTGTAGAATGCAGATGTTTAATGTAGGATTCTTTTCTGCGGAGATATTTTTGTATGGGGATATTTTGACCGGGTTATTTTTTCCGGGGGATTTAGTCCGGGATCAATAGTGGTGCAGGCTGGTAAAATTATTCAAAGTTCAGTTTTTTTACCATCGCTGATGGTAACAATTATCAAGAACCCAGAGTAGGTAGAGTCGGTATCTTTTCACGTCTCTGAATTGTGAACAAATTCTATCAGAATAAAGTAATTGATCAGTTCTGTAATACCGCTTGAATTCTAGTTCTGAATCGTGATATAGGGGACCCTTGTATAGACATTTTCATCCAGTTGCTACAGCATCACGATTCACATCATTGGCTTTATTGATTAGTGAAGAGCGTCAATGATATGAACTCTACGACCGGTTATGCATGAATGCTGCCAATATAATCATTCGGTAGGAACTTCGTCGCAATATTTCGATCGATTCCTGGTAAGCGGTATCTATGGCTAAAGGTTTTCGCGACGAAGGATTCCAAGCGAACAGGAAATCATGCGTGAATCTTCTGTTTTGGTATCAGAATGTAACGTATTTTTTTCCCATTCTTGCAGAAATAATTGACCTCAGTTCTACAAAATTATATATAGATTTTGTATTATTTTAGTAATTTTATACAGTTTATGAGGGAAAAATAGAAATAAACAATGAAACCAATAAACTTTGTTATGTGAATACAAATTTTCAATTCAAATCATCTCCCGCATTTGTGTGACATTCAAAATTTCTTTATGGTTTTTGAACATGTTTCAAATGATAACTCCGTTGGCCTGGAAGTTTTGGGGACATCTCATCTTATTCGCATACATCTAGTAACGAATGGTTATATATTTCAGAATTACTTTCATTCGGGACTTCAAATTTGGGGCTAACAAAGATAGTTTCAAAATCTTCTTCAGTGATGACAAATTTAAGGAGTAGTTTTGGGAGCGAACAGAAAAAATGAATAATTTTTACAGATAATTGAAATATAATGTAAAATAAAAAGCACAAACCTATTCTTCTTGTCTTTTTTCTCACAAAACTTATTTACATTGTTGATATACGTGACGCTTTTATTTAGAGCTGGAGTATTGTGGTGCGAAGTAGACGCATGCACGGAAAAAAGTCCTATGTAAATTTTACATTAGCTGCTGTGAATTTGAGATGACTGCTCACATGAAGGCAATTGGAGTAAAATTTACTTCGGAACCAATGTTATATTCACATTGTTACCAAAGTAAATGAGATGAAACTGGAACTGGCAGCCGTAGAGCTAGCAGCCGCTTTTCATAACTCTTCATACACAATTTTTATTCAGGATTTGAGGATGCTACTCAATCGATTTCTGATATAAACAAAGCTCCAATAACTTTGATTCAAAAGTTAAAACAATCGACTGCTAACTACACGCCTGCTAGTTTCAGCTTTATGTAAATGAGAGAAGTGTTGCTGTGAATTACCTTTAATAACAATGTAAATCCAACAGGATTGTGTAGTGAATTTTACATTAAATCCACACTGTAATCGTTACCTGACTTTTCATGTAATTTTTATATGGGGGTTTTTTTCCGTGTGTAATAATTATAAATTACTTGGAGTAGACTATTTTCTAGATCAAGTAGGTACGCAGGATACTTGGGAAGATGTAGGTGTTAAGAAGAAACAGAAATTTTTTTCTACGATTAGTTACAGATAGAAGTGATATGGAGCTTAATTTTCGAATTAGAATTAATTCATCAATTTGTTGGATTCTTGATTGGATCAGTCCTAAGGAAAATGACGTATTTTTCTAGCGAGTTGTGATTTAAATAAAAAACTCGAGAATAAATGAAAACCTTTACCGACACTGTGACAAGGTGGAATTCTTTCATCAATTTTGTGTATACTTGACTTTGAAGTCATTTATTGACATTGCACGGAGAACACAGAGTAGTAAAAATTCATGCGTAATGATTTAAAGAACCTTTCAATTTGAAGCCACTTCACACCATTAAGGTAGTTCTCCGGGGGAATTCAGGATCAAATTAGAAGAATTATTGTCAAGCAGAGCACCAAGGTTGAAGGGATTCGATAATCATATTCGTTGGGGCTTTTATTCTTATTAATATAAATTATTATAAATTTGTTTATAAGAATGTATTTTACTATTAATAAACAAAAGCGTGTGACAGTGTTATGATGACTCATATTAAAAAATTCCCATGGTAAAGGTTTTTTAAATCTCACAAGGAACAAAATGAGCCCTTATAAGTCATAAACGGCTCAAAAATAAGAATTTTTCAAGAAAAAAACCATGTCAAATTTCGCGTTGTTGTTATAAGGTTGTTTATTGATACTTCGAGTTGGTTCTTTTTTCGTCATAAATAAGTCCCAACGAATATGATTATCGAATCCCTTCAACCTTGGTGCTCTGCTTGACAATAATTTTTCTAATTTGATCCTGAATTCTCCAGGAGAACTACCTTAAGCATGAATTTTTACTGCACTGTGTTATAAAGGCTCACAATATTCCACTTATCCTGCTACTTTAGGACAAAATATTGTAATATTCGAAATCTCATTTTTCTCCGTGTGGTGGACCATCGAGGTATCCAATTGAACGACAATAGTCAGTTAAGTTCTCTTCATTAGAAACTGCGTAGTTAAAGTATTAATACTTTATCGATACAAATTATGATATAAAATGGTAAAATAGTTTTTAGGAATCACCTTTTACGAATGGCAAACGCAGCTCCCACAAAAGCGATGATGATCAACGCTACGACAAGACCAGTCAGAGTCCAGCCCATTTTTCTGCTAGATGCTAATTCTGAAGACTCGGCCGCTAATCCAATCAGACTCTCGAGCCTGAAACACACAAGTTTCTTGATTAATCGATGAAGTAGTATACCAGTCATGATTACATTCAATGCGATGGCAGGAGGAATCACGTAGTAGATATCGATTATAATTCGGTTAACTCTCGATACCCGATACTGAAATTCGATAATCCTTTTTCTCCTTCCCTCTCACGAAACGCATTGGAAAATTGATCTCTCTCGTATAAAAGATGAAGATGTGTAAAAAGATATTCCGTTATGCGAGATGCTAATAGACACGTGCATCGTAATTTTTAATTACTGTACAGAAACCCTCGAGCACGGAAGGTTGAGCCAGTACCGACGTCGACTAAGGACAGTAATCGTGGACGTCGATGAAAGTTAACGAGGCGAGCTTGAACTATGAAATTTTCTTCCAGAAACTTTTTCGCTCGAAGATCTCCATGAAAAACGATTTTCTTAAGGATCTAAAAGAGTTTTTTCAGCTCAATTAATAAGATATAACGCTTATACCTGATTTAATCTTTTCTCAGTGCTCGCTCGTGCGGTATAGACAGTATTTTAAAATCAAGGTTTTCATATTGTTCATTTTCTCTCTTGTTGTACTAAATTTGATATTTGCTCATGTGATTTGACGTGGGAAGATGCTACCGTGTACGTATCTCAAGCTCAAGGAAGTATTCCGAATATCATGTTATTTTTAATAATATGATATTGTAGATTCTTGTTTCCAGCTAACATGTCTTCGAACATACTTTACTGAGTGAAATTCAGTTTGAAGATACGTTATTCTGGTCCTATAATGCGTTATTGTAGTAAAGTTGATGTATCATATAACACATTTTATTATGGTAAAAATGTATCAGAATTCATACGTGTATGAAATTACACACGAATTGAATCTAAAATGTGATTGATTTGAACTGAATTGGAAACAATAGTTGCTGTCAATGAAAAAATCAGTCAATTAGATACACAACGAGATTTAATTGTTAATATCTTCTTCGATATAGAATCTTTTCAATGGAATTTTCATGAGCTTTTAATTCACATTCATCTTTTATTCAAAGTAAAATAAACTTTAACTGTTGATAATAGATCAAAGTCAGCGACTTAAGCCGTGTAATTTAATCGTCTTGAGGAATTGTATTCAGAGAAAGAAGAAGAAGGAGAAGAAGAGGAAGCAGAAAGAAAAAAAATCAGGAAGTAAATGCGCAATGCACAAATCGATTCGAATCACTGTTACATGCACCTACCGACTCACCTCGTGAAACGGAATACTTGATTCTAATAAATTTTTTACTTCATTCACCATTGAATTCCATTGGAACATTCGTAGAATATTCGCTTTTTCTTCATCGAGATATCATCATTCCAAGGTCTTTTTTTTTGTATGTCTTATAAATAAAGTAATCTTATAAAATCACTCTCATAGATTTGAAGGGGGAAATATAAGCAAATGTACCTTTTTTTTGAGAATGTATTACAATTCATTGGTTAAAGATAAAATGATGAAATGAAGCACACCTTAAAATATACGTTCAAAACTATCTTTGCAATTTTTTTGGGACAACAATATTTCAAAATGGTGGGGGCTACGAGTTGGTACCTCGTTTTTGCCTTTCATCTAAAATCAAAATTCTATCATTAAAGTATATCAAAATGCACAACTTGACGGAGAGAATAACAAAAAATAAGATTTATTTACATTGCTTTTTTCAATTTCTAGATTACAAACAAAAGTGTTTTTTTCAAAATGCTTATGAATTTTTAATTTTTCATTTTCATTTTTTTTGACTCCGTCACATATTCTAACGATAGAATTTTGGTTTTTAGATTTTAGAAAAAAATTGAGACCTGTAGGCTGCATGGCGCAAAAACGAGGGACCAACTTCTAGAAGCTATAACTCCGTATTTTTGTTTTAACAAAATTAACAAAAAAGATAGTTTGAAACGTAGATTTGCGTTATTTCATTGATGCATCTTTAGCCAATTTTTCGTAATATATTCTTAAAAAACGGTACGTTCACATGTATTTCCTCCTTTAATTTCTAGAAAAAATAAATTCAACAATTTGGTTAGAGGATTACATTTTCTGAATCTTATTAGATCCGCTTGGATCCTCGAGACAAAACCTCATTGTTCCCGTCTACAAGAACTCTGAAACAATTTTTGTTCCTCGAAAAAGAATTTATGTAGAATTTCTATACATTCTGTACATAAAAAGCGTACAAAATCAATAACAGTTATTGTGTAAATTATATGCGTGATATAAATTGCAGCTCCTATTTGTATGTGTGTTCGAGTTGTATCCTATTGTTCGTTCATGACATTTCGTGAGCAATGGAGACACGCGTAAGTAGATAAGCGGGACTTCCGCTTGTCAAAGTGTCAGAGAAAAGATTCAATAAGACGTATTCTGTGTCTGACAAGATTATAGAGAGAAACAGATACTTGCATTTAGTTAAATGAGATTTATATACTTTATTAAAGTAATATGAAGAAAGATTCATTACCGCAAGAGCATGGATTATCTATGTGAATAATAACCTCCCCTTCATTCGAATTCAATGGTCGCGTTTCTTTCATTTTACCGAATCTTGAATCTAAATCACTCTTTTAATTTTTTTTTGCAAGAGAATGAGCAATTTAACTCCTTTTGTTATCTAAAACTTTGCGAGGGCTATACTCATTTGTATAAAGTCATACAAATTTATTCCAACAGGTGGATTACAACGGTATAAAATGTGGTTTTGTCGTTTGATTCGAATATTGCCGATAACGCTAACTTGGATTTTAGTTTTTTGGGATCTCTCAATCCTTCTAAATTATCATCATGGAATATCTTAAGTTCTCAATAACTATTCCCCAGTCCGCTTAGCAATGGTGGCCACCCTTGCCTGCAGGTACTCGGAAGGCCACACGCTGCTCATTTAGGAAGAACGCCAACTCCCTAAGCCCTCGAGATTTAACTTCCATTGCGCGCATGCAACTGTAGAATGTGGCACCATTAAATAGAAGCAGAAGTGATCTTCCCCTCATAGTATCACCTACACGGACATGCAATTCTACCTCGACGAATAATTCTGACTAATAGTAGATTTACATCGGCAAAATATATTTTCCTATCCACGCATTTGTGAAAATCCTATTACCTTCGCGCAAGGTTATTTATTCATCCCTCCGTATTCACGGAAAAATAATATTTTCGATTTAAGAACATACGAGACGAATTTTCACCCCTCTTCTGTCGTCTTTGAATCAACGAAGGGATAAGCGAATAAGACAACTCTCTGAGAGCAAAATAAAAGCACGTGGTAAACGTGCAAGATGACAACAACCACCAACAGCAAAAATAACAGTTGGTGGTGTAAGTAGTAAGTACCAAAACTAGGTCAGCCCGCAGTGGTAAGTGGTGTACTCCAAGCCACGTTCGTAGCATACTGTGTCAAGGTAACCGATGTCTCGATTGTATACGAAACTCACTGGAGTCTATGCGTTGTACAAAAAAAAATATCTTTTCAAAAGTATTTTGTTGAAAAAAGAGAATGAATATATTCAACGTTTCAGAGAAGAGAAAGTCTGTTGTTGGTGATTTTCAATCCGACACATTTTCGTTAAGCTTGAAACCACCCGTGTTACGCATGGTGATTTTTTTTTCTTAAGCTCAAATGTAGAGCATCGGGATATGTGGGATTTGTGTTTGAATATTCTTTTCTGTTAGAAATTTGAGGGTGGTTTCTGTTTCACAGTGGATTTTAATTACGAACCTTTTATCGATTCACCTGAAAATTGTAGGTCTAGGATTCTTGAGGGTTTATATTTACTTGATACGAGTTCAATTAAACGTAGGATTTACAGAATGTTCGCAGAATTTATATAGAATTCATATGCAATTTTATAAAATACCGATGACAACGAAATCGAAAGAAAAGTGGTTCTAAATAATACGGACGAGTTTCATTTTTTCAACTGGTGTTGGATTTTGCGTGCCAAGATCCAAAGATTTAGGGCGTTTGAATAATCTCCAACATTATGATTGACATAATTCCATTGGAAAATTAAAGGAGAATTGCCGAAGGCCACCGGTTGTGATTTGTGTTTTTTTCGAGATTACCGTATGACATATCTCGGTTACTTGGAAAATCTTCTTTAGAATGCAAATTTAGTTTTTTCTTTTTCGAAGAGAGCTATGATGGGTCATCTGATCACAATGACTGTTTTCCGATGATGACTTATCTGACCGGAGTATTTTTATGATTTTGTTGGTTCCGAAGCAATTGATTTTTGAATCTTCTGTAAACACAGAAGACAATTGTTCCTGGGTGAATCCTTGTACTTTCCAAACAAAATTGTGTAGATCTATGATATTTGAATTCCTAAAGGCAACGATGATTAGAATTCATCACGACGTAAAACATGTTGAAGATGGGATTACAACTTCCAATCCAACTTCAGTTACTGTGGGAGATGTGCAGTTTAATGTAACCCACAAACTACATTTAACGATGATAGATGGAGAAGTTTGTCAAGCCATCACCGCAATCTCTTCAGCTGCTTCCTGAAATGACTGCGGCGCTTCCATTTAGAACAAACAATTTGAAATTGGTTACACAAAAAATTATAAATAAATCGTCCCCGTGCTTCGTGGACATCAGATTCATATGGAGTAAGAAAAAACTCTGCCAATTGGCACATGGCTTCCTCGTTCTTAATCAATGAATTATGATGGGACTTTTGAAAATATAGTTAAACAATGCAGATTGCTAAAGACTCTTCTTCCACTTTTCTCAACCGATTGTAATGAAACTTATATGGGACCACTATGGGATCATAACTGAACCGTGGTATAAATTTCATTGCAATCGGATAACAGGAAGCGAAAACATGCCCTTGACCCAAAATCACAATTATTGATAACATGTTTCTTTTCCGTCTGCCGTTTTCTTGTAAAGATCAGGTTGAAACTCGTATGAGACCACTATCGACACTGCATGAAACTGTGGTAAAAATTTCTTAACGATCGGATGATAGGCACGAAAGATATCCCCATGACAATGGCATTTTCGGGATTTACAAATTTTGTTTCGAAGCTTAGTGCTTACCATTTTCTCCCCTCAATTCCGATTTGCTTGGAATTCAAAACGTACATCTAACACTTCGTGAAATGAATATGCTCCGAGTTCCAAGGCATTCGGATGATACGAACATAGGGAAGGCATGCTTTCGAAATATTGTCAAACAATAAGGATCGCAAAAAAACAATTTTCTACAATTTTCAACCGATTGGGATGAAACTCATATGGAACCACTAGCGAATCATAATCGGAACGTGGTATAAGTTTCATTGCAATCGGATAATGGGGAGTGGAGATATGGACGGTCGCAAAATCACAATTTTTTTTCCACATTTTTTTTCACCCCTACCGTCCTTCTGTAAGAATACGGTTGAAACTTATATGGGACCACATCACCACTATCGACACTACATCTAACCGTGGTGAAAATTTCATCACGATCGGATGATAGGAACCGAAGATATGCGCGGTCGCAATTCTGTTCACATACATACATACATACATACAAACATACATACATACATACATACACACACAGACACATACACACAGACAGACAGACAGACAGACAGACACAAAACCAAAAATTTTCCTCGAGTTTGGAGCAACATTTTGGCCTAAGAAATTTTGAGTTTGAAGACAACAAAATTTTCGGCCCCGGGAACGATCACAAAGCTTACCTCTAACGAGGAAGCAAAATTTAGTTGTGGCAACTAAAAATTCTTAGTTGTGGCAACTAAAAATTCTTAGTTGTGGCAACTAAAAATTCTTAGTTGTGGCAACTAAAAAAATTTAGTTGCAGTAACTAAAAAAATTTAGTTGTGGCAACTAAAAATTTTTAGTTGTGGCAACTAAAAAAATTTAGTTGCGGCAACTAAAAAAATTTAGTTGCGGTAACTAAAAAAATTTAGTTGTGGCAACTAAAAAAATTTAGTTGCGGTAACTAAAAAAATTTAGTTGTGGCAACTAAAAATTTTTAGTTGTGGCAACTAAAAAAATTTAGTTGGGGGAACTAAATTTTAGTTGTGACAGACAAAAAGGAACCTGATTTTCTTTTTTTTCTTCCCCCCAATTCCAATGTGCCTGAAATTTATATCATATAACTAACATCTCGTAAATCGAATATACTCAGAGTTCCAAGACATTCGGATAATATGGACATGGGGAAGGCATGCTTTAAAAAAAATGCAGATCCCAAAGAAATTTTTCACAGTTTTCATCTGATTTGGATAAAACTTATATGGGGGCACTATCGGGTCATGAATAAAACGTGGTTAAAGTTTGATCGGATTCGGATGATAGGAAGCAAAGATACATGCGTACGCAAAATGTTCTTTTTTTGTCAGAGTTCTTGACATCTACCCAATTCTTCTGAATGAATCAGGTTGAAACTTATATGGGACCACTATCACCCCAGTTCACAACTGTGATAAAAATTTCGAAACGATCGGATAAGCAGAACGGGAGTTATGCGCGTACGAGACTTAGGGGGGGGGGGAGGGCTACAGTCACACACATAGACAGACAGACCGACAGACAGACACGGTACCAGAATTGTTTCCCGAATCCTGAGAAACATTTTAGACTAGGAGATTTTGAATCTCGAGACAAAAAAATTTTCGGGTCCTCGAAACGATCAAAAAGCTTCCCTCTAAACAAGGGAGCAAAATTTAGTTGAGGCAACTAAATTTTATGGTTAGAATCACTACAGCCATTAATTTCACCGGACCATTTTTCTATGTTTGCCACTATCAAAAAAATGAATGAAAAAATACCACTCGAATAATTACTGTTTCGTTCGAAATTCGTAAAGTGTGAAAGGAATGAAAATTTGAGATATGTGTTGATGAAATACGTCCTTCTAACTATGAAATTCAGTTGCCACAACTAAACTTTTTTAGTTGCCCGCAATAAATTTCATAGTTATAAGGACGTATTTTATCAACACATATCTCGAATTTTCATTAAAAAATTCAGTTTTCATGAAAAAAATTTTTGTTAGTTGTGGCAACTAAAAAAATTTAGTTGTGTCAACTAAAAAAATTTAGTTGTGGCAACCAAAAAAATTTAGTTGTGGCAACTAAAAATTTTTAGTTGTGGCAACTAAAAAAATTTAGTTGTGGCAACTAAAAAAATTTAGTTGTGGCAACTAAAAATTTTTAGTTGTGGCAACTAACAAAATTTAGTTGTGGCAACTAAAAATTTTTAGTTGTGGCAACTAAAAAAATTTAGTTGTGGCAACTGAAAATATATGGGCCCACTATCGACACTACATCTAACCGTGGTGAAAATTTCATCACGATCGGATAATAGGAACCGAAATGCGCGGTCGCAATTCTGTTCACATACATACATACACACCCACACACACACACAGACCGACAGACAGACACAAAACCAAAAATTTTCCTCGAGTTTGGAGCAACATTTTGGCCTAAGAGATTTTGAGTTTGAATACAAAAAAATTGTCGGCCCCCGGAAACGATCACAAAGCTTACCTCTAACGAGGGAGCAAAATTTGGATACAGATGTCCTGAAGCGAAGGTACAGAACATCCAACGATGGAAACATTGGTCATTGTTTTTTTTTCCTAAACTGAAAATCAGTTACGAAAATTACGAGAGTGAACGAAGATCTCATTCATCAATTTTCGATTGTTCTCTGAGCATGTCAAGGGGGGGAGGGGGGGGGGAGATCCCTGCTTCTCAATTCGGAAAGTACACGTATTCGTTGTAAATTCATCAGAATTAATCCAACTAGATTCGAGGAATGAATTTCTATAGTTGAGGAATGAAATCTGCTGCTTCAGCAACAAGGTTCAACCACTTGGCCAAGAATTGATTAATTTAGTGAATATTCTCGACGCATGGAAAAATCAACTTATGGAGTAATAAGAATTCCATTTTTCGTGGAATGTCATTTCTGGTATGGATTTCATGAATGACATATTGCAATATCGTAAAGAGAGAGAGGAAAAAAGTCGGGAGTTTTCTCTCGGAACACTCACAATTCACTGAATCATCTATATACAGAGTTCATATTCACCTCCACAGAAAGATGCCAAATATTTCTACGGATAGGACGAGATGCCTTGTTCACGGATTTAAGAATCCGAAGGGAAGTGTTGCTTTCATGTGAATTCATTGTTCAATCCTAAGAGACGAACAAAGGAATTCAACGAGGAGTAGGGGTGAATAAAATATTTTTTCCTGTTGCTTTACACTGAGAAAAAGCGACTTGGTCGCAGCAACCATCATGGTTGAGAACTTATACGGTTGCAGTGACTTGAAATCTAGTTATGATAAGTGGAAAAACAATACAAACTCACGTGAATCTGGTTGTGGCAACTAGATGGAATGGTTGGAACCAAAAATAACCGGATTTTTTTCTGAATGTAATTCAGATTTTTACAAATGAATTTTTATGGCAAAATTTCAGTACTTTGTTCTTCAAAGTATATTTATTTATTGTCTGAATTTGGGATCTACTCCAATCGTACAGGGGAAGAAAGATTTGAAGGGGAAGTAAAAAAATTGATCGTTACTCGGTTCTGTGAGCATAAACGACCTTTTTCTCCTAATGGATTACACGAAACGTTAATTCGGTGTATAATTAAATACTGTTTACATTAATAAATTTGCATTTTGAATATAACGTTGAGCTACACATGCGATCTTCTTTGTCATAATTTTTCAACGAAGCCAAATTTTAAAATCCAAACATGATCCTCATTGAACATCGACAAACGATGTAATCCCTTTCTCAACTGACACATGATTTTCTCATTCAAATCGTGAACTGTGGCGCATAGTTGGAATAGTGGTAATGCGGAAGAGCAACGAACTGCACGCGATTGGTTGTTGTCGTTAGTTACCACACTATCGACCAACGAGCGATCAATCGGGGAGACACAAGCACTCGATTAGCTTCAGCGCCAGTCAGATGTATTTTTTGTCATCAGGGAACAGAATGTATTTATATGTTCCGTTGCAAAACTTTTATATCTGAAAAAAACTTATTCAACGTATCGATTTACTCCCCTTTGTCATCCCCTTCGGGACTCGCGATAAATAATTTATCGTTTGACGCCTGGGATGCTTATTTTGCCAATTTTATTGAAATCAAACGAGAACGTACGTCGTGTACGTTGAGAAACTTTAATCGATCAACTCTTATGAATATCTTTAAAATGTATGTAGAATATTTGAGAAATTATTCGTGAATGTGTGGACGAATAATAAATGTTCTTCGCACGCATATAGGCAGGGTCTAATATTTATTCAAACTGCGTTCATGAATAATTTATTTTCACATTAAATGCGAAAGAAGTATTCAAATTACAACTTTTACGGTCGGTAGGAATATGGGGAATTCAATGGGAACGTAATGACATGCCGTGATATCGTTTCGAAGTTACAGGTCACAATGGTCACCTATGCTGAATGCATTGCATTCTTATACCCTATTCCACACCTGCAGAAAAAGAGAGAGTGAGAAAGAAGAAAGATATTCTTCATATAGTTTGCAGTGGTGATTTGTAACGAAAGGGCAAACTTTTTACCCTCAAAGAGATTTTTTCTCGCTTGTTTGTATCAAGGATAATATGAAGAGTTTAAAATTCATGGTGAAATCCCTTGATCCCTGTTTGGATATCGGAGAATCTTCTTTTTTGTTTGCTTGTGTCTAAAATTACAATCTTGTACCCTTAAATTCAATACCACATTTCGTTTAGAATACCTATAATGATGATTTCTCAAAATACTTCAACTCATTTGAGGCCGAGGCTAATCCACACCTGGGAAGTATGTTTGGAACTAAAGAGATCAATTCAATCGAACATTGAAGTTTTCTATCACACGCTGGAGACTCTTAGTACACGAAGAAAAATAGTATAATGAAAATTACATTTTACATTTACATGAATCGGTACTGTTATGTTTCATTTTTCGAAGAGTACTGCTCTTAATACTGCCATTTGAATAATTTTTAACAGAGTTTGTGACATTCGAGAAAAAATACTACACACAGAAAATTTGGCATTGAAAATTTGCCAAGTTTGAACAAAATTACATCATACAAGTGTTATCAAAGTGTTTTATTCTATACCACGAGGATAACGGTGGACAAATATTATGATAACAGAATATTTACATGAAAGCAGAATGTAATAACGCGATTACGAAGAAATGTCATAAGAAAACAAAATCAATGCAACATAATTTAATCCTTGACCATATCCAAACAACCTTGACCCTTTGACATGTTAAACTGTAATGAAATGGACTGTGTTTTTAGTAGCACGAAGTCAAGTCACTTAGGGTCGTAGTTGTAAACCTACAGGTGAATGAGATTGACTTTGATACGAACTTCTTATGATGCATGTCGTGTATAATGTCAGAGGCGTGACATAATTATGTTACGCGCTCATATTTGTGCAGAATGGGGAGATGTGTTTTTCTGAAGATATAGTTATGCGTTAAAAGGAAACCATCTTCAATGATATTTCATCATTTTTATTTCTTGAAGGTTGATCAATGAATTTGGTAAATGTGATGAATCAACTACATATTCGATAAAAAGGGTTTAATTTATGTCAAAACTTGACGATTTTTTGCGGATTTGAGTTGTCGTTAGAACACTTTTTTCAGCGTTGGGCGATAATTTTTGATATGAATGATATTTTTCTATAAAATTCGTATGATCGAGTTTCGATCAATTCTGTTTTTATTGATTAATCAAAGGAAACCCGATATTGTCAGAAATCGCCTATTTCTGATCCTTTCTCACCAAAGCGCAGTCCTAGATTCGATTCCAAGTGGAGACAAGTCTTTTGTTTCGTCCTAAATACTTCAAGTATGCAGAATTCTTTTGGGAAATCTCGCAGAATTGATGCGGTACTTTTCAAGTAAATCATTATCATCAGGATTGGATGGATTACCTTCGACTGAGAACAAATTCTATCGAATCATGCTTTCCGTACATTGTTTTAGTGAGTGAATATTTTTTTGTTTTTTTTTTATTCAGTTTTTGTTGACCCGGTCCCTTTACGCTGCCAAGGCCAATTGGACCGGGGGAAGCGTATTTCCAACCTAACCTACGCGGCAGGGGTAAGATTCCCTGACTTATCAAACTGTATCAAACGTCGTTCCCCTATTACGGTGGTAGAGCCGCTTTCGGGATAAACTTTGGTTGACGTACCAACCGCCATTTCCCCTTCCGTGGCTTTACCGTTAGGGAGAAAAGCGGATTGATTGGTTAGGGATTCGAACCCCGAAGCCCGCCGGACATCCATGTCTGAAAGTTGGTGCGTTAACCGTTTAGCCATGGAGCCGGTTTGTGAGCGAATGTTTTTGGAATTGAGGTTTTCTGGTGCGCCATCGAATCTTATAAAAGACGCTCGCACCTTAATCATCCAAACGGTGCTTACGCCGTTCGTATTTTTTGATAACCTTGGAGACGCTCGTTCTACTCGGTATCTTATGTTGGAAATGGCCCTCGCTTTGTCGCATTTCGTGATAAGCCGCATTCTGATCCATGAGAAGTTATTAAAAATGTATTACGAGATTTGATCGGCTAATGTTTATTGATTCTTATAAATGTAGACTCAATTGTTACCATACATTCATAAATCATCAAGTAGGTTTCGAATAAATCGTTGATGAATTATTAAATATCCGGAATTCTTAACCCAAAAAGTAATTATTCCTCTCTCATTTGAGACACATTATTTAAAACCAAAATGAGAACAAAGCAATGGTAAATTGTTTATTCTTCGAAAGTAAACGGTGTTTACAGAGATCAACATGAATCACTCGGCTAAATCTTCCTTATGTACAGTCAAATGCTCAATGTTTTTCATCAATGTGTTGGAGTTTAATGAATGAAATATTATCGCGTGCGAGCATGATTTCGAACATTACACAGTCAACGGAGCCAATGTTGCTTGAAATGCCTGTTAAAATCTGTTAGAATAATTTTGTCGGACTTTGAACGGGTTTTGTCATGAGCAGTGCGGTTAGAAACTGATAGGTTTTTCCATCTGCTTCTTTCGAGCATTCAAAATTTGGAAGATTCCATTACAAACTGACAGAAATTGTATTATCGATTATTCTGTTTGATATTTGTGGCTTATACAACTCAACAGAATTCCACCGCATCTAAAAAGACGATTAGATTTTAACGGCACTTTCCAAGATAAAAACAGGTCACAGTCAGACAAAATTTTTCTAACAGGCATTTTAAACAAGAAACCTCATCAGAATTATGTTGTCGAAGTTTGAATCGTTTATTGAAACGAATTGCTAATCGAATAACGGAATATCCAGCTGTTCAACACCCAAAAACTTGCAGTCCATTTTTTAAATGATGTTTCCAGCTTCGAAGAGTTGATTCTGGAGAATAAACCCCGATGATTTCTCAGGTTTTGTGAATTTCAATTTTCGTTCCGTTTCTATAAAAGACTTAGACTTCAGGGACATTCAAAGTTGTAGAGATGCGAGTGGAGCGAGCACTGTTCAGAGAATTCACTCGTTCCAATATGTTCACACTTTTGGATCCTCTTTATCAATGACTCTAGGATTTGGAAACTCAGAATTCAGAACACAACAGTGAATAAGTCTTCGCTGTGGGCTCTGGATTTTTGAAATTATTACTGGTATTCGGTATTTCGGGTAACAAATCCTTTCGAAACTACCAAGTATCGATTACAAAATATTTGTTACAGAAATACCGACTCATCTCGATTCTTGGAATCTTTTATCGATTCCTAATTTAGACAAGGTTTTTTTCTTGACGACACCAAGAAGAGTGTTTTGATGGAACAACAGAATATTTTCTAAGTTTTTTACGAACATACTTTGTTGGAGCATCCGAAACATTTGTTATTCAGTCCGTAAGATTTTCAGCAAAATGATTTTGTTGTTTCAATAAGTGTTTCGGTGAAGGTTTTGATAATAGCCAAGCGTGACAGTCTTTGACAGAACTTGTGCAGGATCGGAGTTGATGAATTTCCAATTAGGTTGTGATACGGATTTTGCACAATTCTGCACATGAATTGGAATTTCAAAATTTTCCAATATCCGATTTCCAAGGAAAAAATTCTCCTTTGCTGGATAAGTTTTGTATGAATCCTATGAAAAATTCTCATGGTTGGAATTATAAAACACCGAAGCTCCAAAGTTTATTCGCAGAAGTGACACGTGTTGGCATAAGTGACTCGTTTGTGTTCAGAAAATATTTTGGGAGTTGTGGAAAACATGAAATTCAGAACCTCTTATAAGTTCTTTCATTTCTGCATCATTATCGAGCGCTTTATGGCCTTCGAATTGATCTTCCTTGGTAGAAAAAGTCAATCCCATTCCATTATTCAACGATCGTTCAAACTCAAACTCATTCGAATATACAAAAGAGGTTTGAGAAGTCTTCAGCGAGTCAAAGGAAGGGCATTGCTAATGCACATTCTCAGTGATCAACATTTCTCGGAAAACTACACACCATGGTGAAAAAAAACTCAGAGAAAAAAATAGTTGGGATTCCTATTTGAATAGTTGGGAAAGGACTCAACTATGACTGATAGCGAGTCTAACTTATTCGTAGTCTAAGTAACAATATTCATTGTGCGAATTACCATCTGGGGTAGTCACGTTTACGATTAAACAATTAGTGTAACCATTGATTAGCCAACTATTCGTAGTTGAGTTTTTTTCCAATTATTACTATTAATTTACTATTTTTTTTCTCTCAGTGCAAGTTCCAACCAAATTGGTTCGTTTCTCTGTGGTTGATGTTCGTTTGAACTGAGACAGTAGAGTGATTTATAGAACGTGAATGAAAGAGAATTCTGTGTGTTGATTAAACATTACTCCATGCAAGGAAAATTGCCTCAAGAAATTACAGCGAAGCATAATAAACATCATGGCGAATCTGAACCTTTCATTACAACAGTTGAGAAGTGATTTTTCGGACTTCCCACGCACTGAGAGAAATTCAGAGGTAAATTTTCTATGGTCCTTTGTATCAGAGGAACAGACTGATCTCACAATGGGATTCACTGTAACATGATGATGGGAGTCTGATCAAATTCACAATGTTTTACAATGAATTCTGTTGGAAAGTCGGTATGTTCTGGCATTGTTATAATTCCATATCAAATTGTATTCTAAATTCCTCTCCGTGTGTGAGCACGAGTAATGCTGAACGTTCCGGACGCCCTGATATGGGCATTACTTTATCACTGAGAGAAAAAAAGAACAAAAATTACAATCTTTATCCATATAACGAAGATATCGCTGTAAAAAGTAGACAATCACCAACAAAAATCTACGAAATTAAAATACGATGTTTGAAGATAGTGAACATCGTTCATATAAATTACAATCTATGATTAGAACTGTATCTAATTGCTGGAACTAATTCGGAGTAAGGATAACTAATTATCTTCTTCGGTGTAGAAACATGAAATGACTATAGATTATGCTATAGTTGACATTAAATCAATTGTGAAATGTGTATGAAATTGAATTCATGCAAGAACTTGTGAAAAACCTCAAGCAAAAACATTGAAATTAACGCAGAGATTTTTAACTGCACTGTAAAAAATGTTGGAAGTTTTTCTCCACACTGTTGATAGATTTCGTCCCCTCATTGCGGGAAAATTGTTTTTTCATCAAAAATGAGGAATTTTTCTACCACTCTGAGGGATTATTTTTTTTGGGGTATTGAATCCTCTGAAATTATGGTAAAAAATTTCCCATCGGTGAAGGAATTTTGCTGTCACCATTTTTGGGGGAAAAATTCCAGAATTATTCTTCACATTGAGTGTAAAGTTGTTTTAATTTTCGCTTCGTGTATATTTGAGCATGAGACAGCGAATTGCAAGGTTGGGGTCACGATTGTTTACAGTTGATCGAATACAGGATTGTGTCAAATGTTCGAAGGATGATTTATTACTGTTTCAATGGAATTCACACGTTTTTGGAATGGTTCGGAATGAAAAAGCAACTCGGTTAAGGAACTATGTTCGTATGGTCAAAGATTCACGGTTATAGTGACGTGACATTTAGTTATGATGACGAGAAAAACAAGACAAAATCACATAAATATAGTTGTAGCCACTACATAAGAAGTTCAAGGCATTAAAACATTAACTACGTGCTGTGGTTGTGTCGACCAGATTTTTCTCCGAGTGTACGCCTGAAACCGCGGAACAGTGCAAACAGTGGCTTTCCAGACTTCGCTAAAGAAGACAAAACTCCTTTCGTCGGTCAGAAAGCTCACGAGGAAAGTTTTTTGGGATTCGCAAGGAATAGTCCTCATCGACCACATGGGAAATGGTTAAACTGTGACAGGTACATATTATTCATCGTTTGAAAACAAAGTTGCAGGAAAGACGTCCACGATTTGTCTACGAAAAGCTTCTCTTTCATCCCGACAATGCATCACCTTAATTGCTTATCCTCCAAAGTTGTGGCCACAAAATTTGCAGTGTTTTGGTTCAAACTCGTTCCGCAAGTCTTCTTGTTTTTTGAAGTTTGAACTTTTTTGAACTCCTTGTTCCTCGACATGCAGAAATAACTGGGAGAGGGAGGCGGGAACTTTATTCAAACGAAGAGGTGATTTTGGAAACTGAATACCTAATTCGGAAGGGATTAACAAACTAAATCAATGTTTGATAAAACGTAGGAGCCTACAGGGAAACAAAGTTGAGGAATAAAGAAAATGTATCTTGGAAAATTAAATGGTTCCCATCCTTCCAGGGAGTTTTTTAATCAGATTCGTGTCTCTTTCAACAGGTTTTATGGTATTGAATAGTTAATTACCAATCGCAATAGGTTTCTGGATTATTTGATCAATCGGATCTCATGTGCGTTTTGCCTGATTATTTTTTTTCAATTTATGATTCAACTAGAGAGATAACATAATAACTACGCTTGACTATGATTTAAACTTTTGTGTTTATGCTCGTGGAATACGGTAATACAGACGGAATATTAGCGTTCCTTATGAGAGTACTTTTTTAAATTAAGTCTCGTTATAACGAAGCCTAGATTTGCTGTGAACACACGTAATTATCAAAGAACAGAAAGTTTAGAATTTTCAAATAGAATTATGTGTAAATCACTTCATATTACAAGTGAGACTTCAATGTTCAAAGTGTTAGAAAATCCAAAAAGACGATTTGAGAAGTTTGGGGTTAAGCTTTTAGAACTCCAGAGAACTCTCTGTTCTTTTGTACCATTATCCGCCATGACTGCTGGTACACTGAGCGAAAGGGTTCAGTTGAATATTAGACAGCTAGGAAATTTAATCACTAAAAATGAAGATTCAATTGCACCAAATAAATTTCATTTGCCACAACTAAATGAACTGCTTGATTCGTATTCCCTAGTAGAAATGCTCTAGCGATTTAGAGGTTTTGTAACACCTGTTCCACGGAATAATCAGACATTTGCGAGTAACTTGCAAGTTAGGGGGAAGTCTCCCAGTACCGGACACTTAAGGTTAATGGTTCATAAACAAATAAAATACACAGGAACTTCAATATTTTTATTTTTATAATAAACTTCTGACAGTTTTCAACAATACAATAAGTATTCACATATTTATTTTATTTGGAAATAACGAAAAAATATATTTGTATTTAATATTAAAAATTGACGAGTTCGGAAAGTGGCACCTAGTACCGGACGCTTATAGAAGAAAAGAAGAAAGGTAATTTTCAAAATTATCTAATCTTACAGCGATCACAAATATAATTGTCAGATCATTCAGGAATATCCGCACACGCCTCATGATCCCATTCTTCACAATTTTGACACTGAAGCGAGTCTTCATCATTATTTTCAAATATGTACATGTAAAAGTTAGAAGCAACACAAAAATATATATACGGCTCAAATATGAATTGATTCTTGGGAAGGCGCGCATGCACACAGCCGCCTAGCGGTACGTTTCATCACTTCGCTCGATGTACGTATTCAAACTATGCAACAAATATCCCACACAGCACATCCACCGATGTCCACGTCGCATCTCCGTGGAGGCGAGGTGGAAGAAAGGGAGACGTGGATACAAGGTGGAAAGAACGGAGAGGCGACGGAGAAATGTCCGCGTGCTGTACGGGATATATGTATTGTTTTCAGTTCGATATATATTCTCAGTGCCGTCCGGCGTTACGGAACTTCCCTCTACTGGTAAGTTTCCTAGTTTTTCGTTGGGATAAGTGTTAAAAAACCAATGAATCGCTAGAGCATTTCTACTAGAATTCCCGACAATTAAATTTTCATTTACGTCAGCTAAGATCTAGCTGGAAAAATTAAATGTTGGTTGCCACGGCTAGGCACTTTTCTCTCAGGGTATGTTTTCGAATTAACGATCAAAACATACTGCGAGAGCTTCAGTCTGAAATTCAGACAATGAGTGAATATTCTCTCAGTAATCAGTTACTATCCAGTTTGTAGCACAATGATTATTCGGAGGTCATTCATTTGTTTCCATTTCACTAAAACATCACATAATTCGAAAGCATATTTTCCTTATTGTATGTGTTCGATCTATTCGTATGGAAAAATTTTACATAATTCTTATGCAAATCAACTCCGTGAACAGCGTTCCTTTTCCTCCGAGATCGAAACGTATTCCCTTCTTGGGAAGTAAACCTTCACAATGAACCCTTAACCTTTTGATTTTCCACAAAGATACGTCTTACAATTGCAACAAGTCGTCGTTGCCGCCATGTGTTACAGCAAAAAAAAACGTAGGGATCGATTTTCGCCGATATCATATTCCGGAGAGATTGTCCTCGAGATATTGTACAATATCTCGAAAAACGAAACATCGAGTACTTGGAGTTTCTGTCCAAGAATTTCCGAGAAGGAATTTCCGAGTAGAAATAAAATAAAATTCCTCTGGAAGAAAATATGAAAAAATCAAACAGTTCCTTCATGCATTGGAAGTTTGTTTTTTCTTTTCAAGGAATCATTGATTAAAAGTGCAGGGGGTTTGGAAGGAATTGAATATAGAATGTTATCATAGGGATCTCAACGCGTTTAAATTGCATTTGTCGGGATAATACGATCGAGTAATTATTTTTGAAAATATAGTGGTAGGAATGTATATATATATATATATATACACTCGTGCATATATTGACGCTCGACTCAAGCGCCAAACAAAATGGGTTGGGAAAGAGAAGCGATAGCAGAAGGGAAAAAAAGTAAGGAAAGAAGAGTGGTAGTTGAGACTCGGGTACGGGAGGAAAGGGTCGCCTTCATTGTCGGTGAGGGTGGTGTAAGAAGAAAAAGATGAAGAGACATTCCTGTTCCTATATACCACGTGAATAGTAAAATAGAATCGACAAAGAGATAGAGGAAGAAGCCAAAGGAAGGAAATGAAGGGAAGATGACGAGAGCGGATGCTTCGTTGGTCTTTCGTAGAGAAAGAGAGAAAAGAGAAAAAATATGTATAGATATATACGTATACGTACACTCGACAAAACACAGACATCACTTTTCTACCGAATAAGAGAATTTTTCGCTTCCCAAGATATTTTTCATCGACGGGTAAAGATATTTGGTATTGCAATTTCATTTCGAACGGATTATTTCTGCTCTCAAACAACGAATTTCTATTTTGAACGATGATTATTGGGCGATATGACTATAAATGTTGATAGGAATCGATCGCGTTGTGAAGAAATACATAAGCATTATGGTGTAGGAATTTTTCATTTGTGTTATCTCCATCTGCTTACATCGTCTTGAACAATCATTCCACATTTGTTGGAAGTTTGAATCGTTTATTGAAACGAATTAGTCATCAAATAACGCGATACTCAGTGGTTGAAGACTGAGAATCTTTCAATGCATTGTTCAAACGATGTTTCCAGTTCCAAGGAGTCAATTCGAGAAGATAAATCACGATAATCCATCCGATTTTGTAAGTTTGAATTTTCGTTTCGTTTTTTAAAACGGTTCAAACTTCAACAACATCATTCCACACTGAAAGTACAGTTTGTATTTTTATCTAAATGAATGAATTTTGTGATTGTATTCTTCGTGGATCATAAAAAAGAGGATCAAACGTTTACATTTCGCAGATCCAAAGAATATCATGCAGGAATCAAGAGCTGTTGAATTCGATTATAGGATGTCCAAGGATGAGGTATTTTTTAAATATCAAAATCGATGCGTTTCAATCAAATGATGTGGGGTCAACGATCCAAATTCGTGACACTATCAAGAAGAAAAGTATGATGGAAAACTGATGGATTTGTGAATTTTTGAACAATTTTCGTGACTTTCCAAAGAATGTTTGACAACTGACAAAAATTGTTTGAGATTTTACAAACGTTGTTTGTAAATTTACTAAAGAATATTCGGTAAAAAATTTCCAAACTTCTTCTTAGAAGGTTTTCCCCTTACAGTGTAAGTTTTTCACCGTACTCTACTTCTTGGAAATTCACAGATTTAAATTCCTGAATGCATCACTACAATCTCTCCTCTTCAGTATGGTTTAGAAGTTTCTTTTGTCAAGTATTTGTATTGGGTCGTCTTAGTCATTGATTATTCATACGTACACAGGATTTCACTCACGGCAACATTTCTTCTTTCGATCTCGGCGTTATTTTTATTCCCACGGATTCCCTGTCTGTTCAAACATGAAATGATGTGAAAACTCTCTACCAGAGTGAAGAAAATCAACGCAACAAAAATATACAGCTATGTTCATTCAGCTTCAAATTAAGTCCAACTAGTGAGACAGCTGAATTTTTCATCCGTTTCCCACGTAGTCCCTTTCTTCTGGAGAATACGTCCTACGTCCTCAGGAAATCTTGGGGGTATTGTAATGTCCCTAGGATATCTTGAGGGCGTTGCCAGGAAATATGTGCTGTTTGGGCTGGTGCAATTTTTGGAGAGATTGAAAATGTATTCTTCATTGAATCCAATGCACTGAGAAAAAAATTGGTCTAATCATAAGAATATATAATTTTTTCTTATTTCAAGAAAATGTGTATTTGGAATGAGAAAATTTCCTTCGTATTAAGCTATATAGATTCAAACTGAGTCAGTAATTTCGCCTTCCAAGGAAAGTTTTCTTGAATCAAGAAAATCTCGGATTGGACTTGGTTTATCCAACACGGAGAGAAATGTATGGTAATATTTACCATGCTAACATAGTATTCGTTCTTATTTTATTGAAAATCGTAAATGTTACTATGTGAGAATAGAATCCTTCGCCATTTTGCTGGTAATGATTACTATACTACATAGAAATCAGACAAATAGAACTCAAAGCAATGTAAAATGGTACTGATTACCATGATATAATAGCTGTCATTTCACTTAATGAAAATATACACGCTGTGGGCAATATTGACACGACGTGTATAGACATACATATATTATACGTATTATTACGGTGGTCAGCCCACTATTATTAATCAAGTGAAAACACAGTTATTATTCAAAAGACTGATATAATTTGTTTCTGACTGTGTGCTCCCTTTTCTTTCTAATAATCATTTCATAACCTAATTTATTTATTTATAACCTCATTCACTGAAAAGCCTTGTGTGTATATACATGTCAATAGTTTAATTTAGGTTATAATCAATGAAAGAATCATGGTCAATGTTACTTTATAGCATTGAATTCATGTTTAGTTGCATAGTACTGTCTCCAATGTAACATGGTAATCATTACTATGTTAACAGGGCTAATGTTATCACATAAAATCGGGAGCATCACTATGTCAAGTGACTCGCACCATCTAAAAATTTTCGTCACCATGTAACATAGTAATCATTCCCATGCTACATTGAGAATATAACTATTCTTTTCTCTCCGTGAATATGTTCTTGGTTTAAGATTTTTTTCCTCTCAGTGTGTACAGATTTTTTCATAGATTCACTAAGATCATCATGAGCTTTACTCTTATAAGAACACTAACACCCACAGAAAGGTTTTCTTATTGTAACAACAATTTCATTATTATGAGAACACTTTCTTCTCAACATAGGGACGATCCTAATCTTTCTTCTGATAAGATGAAAATTCTCTCCTCTCAATAAGAATTTGATAATCTTGGCGTTAGAATATTGAATCTTGGATCCAGAAAAATAGTCCTGAGATCACCATAAGCATTTTCCAAATGAGACTTAGAGATTTTCTTGATGCAATGAAGTTTTTATCGAAGGTACCCATGTGGAAATAGCCAGGGTTGACAAATCATTACCGTTTTTCAACTGGCGCCAAATGTTTGCCGGATTTCAGACATTACTGGCTTGCGCAGTCAGACGGTCTTCAGCCAGTATCGAATTAATAATGTTTGGAGAATACCCAGACCATACAGAAACGGAACCGTGCCAGTACCGAATCAGAGTTAGTTGGGCAGTATCGATGCAACGTTGTTCTTATACGGAATAGATAGTGGATAGGAATTTCACTGATCTTTCCAATAACACGGTTACTTTGACAAGACAATACTGCACCAGTATTGAGCCAGAGTTAGTATTAGCATTCAATATGTTCGAGAGACGACAATGTGCCAGTATTGGTATTGGAATTGTATGACTTCAACGATCCTATTACACTAAATGGCAATTTGAGTGATTCGTCGTCGACTTGGAGATCGGATGATGTGATAGAGACTAGGTTTCTCACTCGCAGGACCTGAGTTCAATCCTCACACAGTAAACTTTCAAGGAATCATTTCCAAAGCGCCTTTCTCCGATGACAATAATAGGAACAATGAATTCTTCAGATTTTCAGAGTTCAAATTCAATGTTTGTTTTTTTAATTGAAATATGATCACTCCTGGTAACTTCGGGTACCGGTACTGTGCCAGTACTGGGTCGGATTTGAATTTCTACATAGGATGTCATCATTTCGACTCCTTGTCGTTTTTCATCCAGCTCTGGCAAAACAACTAATCCTGTTGCAAGCCAGTGTTCCGCCATAGTTGGCTCGCATTGAAAATCGGTACCACTTCGGTTGTAAATGTTCCTCTGGCCCTTATGTAAAATGATGTTTTATATTTCGGCTCCTTTCTAGTACTGTGAATAAAACTGGCCCAATACTGGCGGCTATGGATTTGCCAGGACTGGCAACTCTGGCAACAGTACTCAGCCAGTAGCCGCGCGTGTTTCCATTTCCACATGGGTAATTAAATCTTTCTTCTTACCAAGTGAACATTTTGTATCTTGCGATATATTTTAGACAGGCTTTAAATGTCCTATGTAACACTTTTAAATAAGTTCCAGATCAATTCTTGTTTCAAACTCGTCTGAAAGATATCTAAAAGAGTTGTACAAGACATCTGAAACCAAGATATCGCAAGACACAAAAAATTCAATGCTTATCATACTTGATTTTTTTGGAATAAAATATTGATGTATCGCTGGGGACGGTATCTGGCACACGCTACACTGCTTTATTTGATTATCACTGTTTTAAAGTTTATAATTACTATTGCATTTTACAACACGATACCTTGGAATCAATTTTGAAAACTTTATTACTTTGCTGCCAATCAAGGGAAGGGGAGCGTATCCTTAAGCGTCGCCTTGAACCCTTAGCTGCCACACTGGGGTCAGACTGACCCCAACATGATTCAATCTTGGATTACCATCAAGAAACTCGATAATTCGAACTCTCCGCGCAATCTGGTGCCACTTTAGAGTTTCTTCACCTCACTCCATCCTAGCGTGACACGATTGTCCATGTTTCATATAATTCTTCTTCATGATACAGTAATAATGTCATTTAGAAGCGACAATGCACCCATCGATCGATGAAAACAAGCGATGCATGTGTGCTGCAGAAATAATTTTTTCATAAATTCGAAATGAATTTTTCTTTAGGAAAATTATTTGATTGAAAATAAGGATAGTTTTAGTACTCTCTGAAATTTTTTCAAGACATATGTACGCATAGCTTGGCTTTACAGTTGGGGTCATAATCGACCCCAGTGTGGCGAAGTGTAGCATCTAAGGGTTAGGAATGTTCATCTAGTTTCAGCATAAGAACATTTTTCTTACCACAAGAAGCAATGGTTCTCACAAGAAATAAAGATTCTTACGTTAAACAAGTCATGGATCATAATTCTTTATACTAACAATCCATGATATGATTACTTTGCAATTTGAAACAAAACCGCTTTTTGGTCGAACACTGTTTGTTTGCGGAGAAGAAAATCGATATCAAGAATAAAATGATGGTAACAACAAGAAATCATTTCTGTGAGTGTAGTGAGACGACGACAGTCTTCACTAAGGTTCTCAATTTTCAGGGACAATAAATTCTTGAAAAAATCGTTTTGTCCCCGAAAAAAAACGAGAAAACCGGTTTGAATCAATTATGTTGTCAAATTTTTTGTTGTAGCATTATGTCGCTGAATTTTGGATCGTGTATTGCAAAGAAATCGCAATTGAGGATGGGAAAACATATTGTATCATGAACACTGCTTCGCAGAATTCATGTTCCCAGATAAAACATGTCATGCAGAGATGATATTGGAAAATCACAATTGTTTATATTTTCAGGTTTTCCAACATTCGATTATTAATTTGTTTCAACAAACGATTCAAATCTCAATGACATACGTGAATTTCTGTTTAGTGTGATACCTCGGCATATATCAGGGATTATCAACTCAATAGAAAACCCTATAGAATTATTTGTACTAATATTAAGGAAATACGCAAAAAAAATGAGAAATTTTGATTTTTCGATATTTTTTCGAAGAAAAATACGTGGGGCAAATTCCCGAAAAAACCGTTCTTTTCGTGTTTTTCTCCGGTTAATTTGTACCCTAGACTCCACTTCTCAATAAGATTCGACAAGTTGAGGTCATTTCGTAGTGTCGTATCTATTCAAGATTCCCTGCGAGACTATGATGAGACTCTCCCTAGACTCCTTTCTATTCAACTTCACATTCGGGAAAGAGAATAGGATGAATCTCCATAATAGACATTTCGGGACACATGTGTACTACCTATGTACATTTTTTCTTTGAATTATGGTAATCCCTACTTCATTTCTACTGTTAATTTGGAGAAAGTTACTTCAAGATAGAACAGAAATGTTCATAAATGCTACGTATTCCAAAACTGGTTCACGGAGAAAAATGCAACTCGAAAGGATAGTAATCTTTAATAGAAAATTCGAGAATATTTCTTAAAATCTAAGAATTTTTCTTAAGTTTGTAATGAACATAAAACGCTCCAGATTTCTCTTGAATATTACTCGAAAAACAATGAAAAATTATCAATACTTAACAACTCATAAAAACAAATATGAATTTTCCAAAAGTCGCGCATGAAATTTCACAAAGTGAATAACAACATTTTTAAATCTTATTTTCAAATTACAGAGTTTTGTCATTCACTTTGTAGAATTTCATGCGAGACTTTTGGAAACTTCATATTTGTTTTTATGATTTGTTAAGTATTGATAATTTTTCATCGTTCTTCGAGCAATATTCAAGAGAAATCTGAACCGTTTTATGTTTATTACGAACTCAAGAAAAATTCTCAGATTTTAAGAAATATTCTCCAATTTTCTATTGAAGATTACTATCCTTTCGAGCTGCATTTTTCTCTGTGTTATTGTGAAGATCTGTCCTATACGTTTTATCAGTCTTATAAAACCTTTTTCAAATCTCTATTCATTCTGAATTAGTTTATTTCTGTACTTGCGTTGGGATTTCGACTTCAGTTGAGAAGATACTAGCACCGGGACATGAGCTAAATTTTTCGTGCAAGATTTCTCCAAAATACTTCCATATTTTCAAAATATCGCTCTGAAGGGCATTTCTATAGACATTCGAGAAATGCTGTATAGAGCGGCATTTTGAAAATATTTAAGCATTGTGAAGAAATCTTACATGGAAGATTTGGCTAAAGTCCCGGCGCTAGTATCCCCTTAAGTGTGGGATAATTGATATTTTAAGATAAACATTTCATATCTGTAGAAACTTTTCCATCATATTTAGAACATATCACGTAGTACATTTCTCATTCAAAATTCATCTGGAAGATTATTTTTAGATTAGTTTTAGATGAGTTTTAGACAAGAGCTGTAAAGGAGATATCTCGAGGTATGAAATGTTCATCGAGAAAATGATTGTCAGATTACTCAGATTGTTGTTTCAATATTTTCTCTTCCACTGCGAGTAATCTAAAAGATTCAGTTCCAAATGAGGTGAAGAAATTTCATCAGGAATTCCGCGGAATTTGTGGGACTGCTGTAACACTTATGTTAGACCTGCGTTTGAGTAGTGGAATTTCGAACGTAGAGCTCGATTTGTATGGTGAATTGTTATATAGGTAGACTTTTGCAAGATCATTGTAGGACTTTCTCGTATTCAGTAGGACCAGAGAAGTCAAATGTAGGTTAAATAGCAATAAATATGAAAAAATGCTGAAAATGCCTAAAACTTTAGAAATAAAATTCTAACTTTTGAAATTCTAAATTTTCAAAAATCTTGATGGTGCTGAACGAAGAGAAATTTCAATAATCCAAAGCAAATCCGTTTCAGTTTTGAAGTAATGAACAAAATGAGTTGATTATTCAGGTGGCAAGTACGTTGACCAGTTCGATGATCTTCCCCAAGTGTGTATTAACGGCGGGCCCAATCTAAGCCCAGGGTGGGTGCCCATGCTGCCCAACGTGGGGCCAAGCTGGGAAGATAAATGGGGCGAACCCTGAGATGATAACATCGTTTCCAGCTTGACTGTACTACTTTGCCCGAGGATTGGTAATACCATGGGTCCAGTATGAACCCAGACTAGGCAATCATTACTGCCCCTTCCTGTTTTTTTGAAATTGGAAAATTGCTTTGAATTCTACCCCAGCGGGCATGAATTTCAGCCCCACTTTGGCCCTAGTGTTGAGCCCCATCGTGTCTATATGGGCCCAAGATTGGACCAAAATTTATACACGCTGAGGAATGTACACACATGCTCGAGATATAAATTCACCCTAATCTTGGCCTAACGCTGGTCCAAATTGCAGCCAAGTCCAAATGTGCCCGCACTAAGATTCTTCATTTCCATCTTTTACCAACCACAATTGTATGGGAAAGCACAACAGGGCCAAGATTGAACCAGTATGAGCCCCATCGTCATTCCCCAATACTAGGCTAAAGAGGATGGACCCAGCCTGGGGCCCATTGTCATTATAGGCAATACAGGCTTGCGTCAGGAGAAGATGATGCACTTTCCCGCTTCACTGCAGCATGAAATAATACATAAAACCACATTTATTCCAGGAGGATTTAAAAACTCCCGGCTTCAAAAGCCTGATCAGATCTGATGAGGCCCTGAACAGAATTGGGAAATGCCACGAATCATTTCTACTTGGATTGTAATTCAATCTTCATATTTTCCTTCAGTGAACGAGATTTGCTCTCTAAGTCCACAACAGTGAAAAATACCGAGAATCAGTGAATTCCAAGTGGAAGGTAACTTTATTTAGGAAGGAAAAAATATTTATTCCGTCGTATTCAAAACAAGCTGTATTATACTCTTCTCTCGGTGTTGAGTTCAAGATATAGAGTAGTAGAGAGAATGCAGATTCATAGTTCCTGTCGGAATAATCAAGGATACCTCACGAGTCCGATACTTGGTCTAAAAATCTTTGATATAAACTTTTTCCCGTGTAAGCGTTTTATAGCTTTTCCTCAAGAGGACAAATATCTTGTTTTTGTCTCGGGAATCATCCCTTCGAAGAGGCATAATGTTACCTGGGATACCCTGTCTATAATTCATACATAGTTTATGCACGTTTCAGAACTGACATTATCATAAAACTCCACTCGTCGCTTCAAAAAAGACTAAATTTACATATCGAATTAGTTGCACGCATAATACCTCGTACATGTACACGTCAATACAAGTTTCACATTAATTATGTATTCAATGCACCCACCGCTGTAATTAATTTCAACATATTAACCTTGATCGCGTAATTGAGTGCGTTATACCTTCCATTAGTGTAACATTATTATGCTGCAATATGTTGCTCTGTGAAGAAATTGAAGACTCATATGCCGAAGTTTAGTAAACTGCATTATAATTGCCCGCAGAGTAATTGTATTAATATTCTCGCAATTGTACAGTAATAAAGTTCGAAAAAAGCTACCGATACGATAATCTCATCCATATTATTCATTAGCAGAAATTTTCAGTATATTCGTTGAATTCAACATTTGTGGAGAAAAACATAAAGAAGATTGTGTGCTAAACCGGTTTCAAACACACGATAAATATTTTCATATCACGGGATTATATAGTCTCCCTCTCATAATAGTTGAAAAGATTCCACACGGTAGAATTTGCTGTTTGGCAGTTGAGGAACATTACATGGAGAGGTAGCGGAGACCGCACGTATGCTGAGTTGTGCATTGGCCGGGCTTCTGGAGAGCGCAATGCGCCATCTGGCAGCTGCCCAGAATTTCCACCGTTCTCTGTTACGCGTTTCGCATATCTCTGTCTTGGTCCTATACCTTTATCTCATCTAACCCTTCGACCATACTATTTCGTTACATTATAAGCGCCGACTACAAAAGCGGAGGGAATAGCGAGTTCAATCACCTCAACGATTTGTCGCAGGAAAAAAATAGCATTCTAAATTTCATCAATCGCAAACTTCATGCATTTCCAAAGTATCATTGTGAAATTTTAATTGAAGGTTGTTAACTGTTGTTGTTGTTGTTGTGTTTGGAATTTCTTTTCAACGGGAGAAATATGTTTAGATTCTGTTATAGTATTAAATTCTTCCCTTCAGCCGCTGCAATTCTATATATATTATATTTGTTCTTCTATTACGTAAAACAATGACCCAAACAGTAAAAGGCCAAGAAAAAAAGATTAGATCTACCGAGATCTAGGTAGATCTCTTGAGATATATGTAGATCTTTTCAGATCTAAATTTTGGTGAAAAAATATCTAAGGAGATCCACAAAAATCTCCAGATATCTCCACAAATCTTTTTGAATTTTTCTATATTTTTTTGGATTCCTTGCAAAATTGGAATCTTTGGGAGTGAATCGATATCAGAGAACTACGAAGATTGTTGCCTAAGTTGAGATTTTCGGATGTGACTGAATATGAACAGATTTCTAGAGATTTTTGTCAAAATTCAGATCTGATGAGATCTACTTAGATCTTATTGGATCTAATCTTTTTTTCTCGGGAGTATACTTCTCAATGAATTCATAAGAGTTTATTTGGTGTTCTTATGGGAAAGTTCCTGCACAGTAAAAAAAATTCCGTCATTGTGTAAAAAAGAAGTACGTGTCAAAATTCAAGTGTTGAATATTTAACACTTTTGTGTGTTCATTTAACACACTGATCAAATGCTGTTCGATCGATTAATTTTCAACACATTAAAATGTTATTCGAGTTCAAATTAACACTTTATAAGTGTCACTCTGGAATCAACACACATTGAGTGTGAAGAAAAATGGTCAACATTCGCTTGTGTGTTGAATTTGACGAAAAATTTTCTACTGTGTGTTATAAATTCCCGGTATTCGAAATGAATTTTGTATGAATTTTTTCTGAATGCAATGCATTCTAAAAAGGGTTCAGTTGGGACTGTGCTATCTGCAGAATAAAAAATTTTGTGTTAGAAACGGTCTACTCAAAATTTGTGTTGAAAATCAATACAGATGAGTGTCAAATTGCCAGATTTTCAATATAAATTTCACACCTTTGTGTTAATTTACCACATCCTTTATGTTAATATTTAACACAAATTTTGCGTGGACCGTTTGAGACATGCACGTGTGTTGAGGAAACACAAAATTTTCTACTGTGTGGAAAGTTTAAGTACACTGAGAGAGAAGTCCATTGTAAATTGTACTATTTTGATCAGTAAAACGGATATTAAATACATTAACTGATACCCCAGCAAACACTGCACTGATGGCCCTGTACTGGGTCTTCAATGAATGCCAGCAATAGCTTTGATGGTCCTTCATTGGCAGCCTTTGATGGCCCAGTGCGTATATGTCCCAGCGGCCAGCATTCGGCCACATAACATTCAACCAACACCGTATGCCTTCATTGAATCACCAAACTTTATCCACTGATTGAATATGAATGTCAAGACACGAATTCATTGTGAATTCAATATTATTTTGAACAAGAATAAAAAGCGATGAATTTATTGAAAACTATAAAATGAAAAAAAAACATTTATTGGATGAATGGTATTTATCCGCAATGATTTTCTTATCCTCAAACATGTCGTTGTAATCCAACGTGAAAGAATCCTGAGAAATTCTTTGTGTCCACGGTCACCCATCCAAACTTCTACCTCTTCTGGGAATGCTGCACATTTCGGGCAACATATCGGGTCATTACAATTCTGCCGTAATTTCCTGGCATCAGAAATTAACGTGATGCCATTATTGGCCCTTCGATGGAAAATAATGTATCGAGTGTCATTGCAAATCCTGTAAAGGCCCAATACATATTCACCAATGCCAGCATTTCACCGGCACTGCCAATTCAAAGTCCTTCAAAGAACCTGACCACATTGTTTGCTGGGACATTAGTATATAGTATTTGCATGATCATAAAGTGAAAGTAACTAATTCAAAATTGTTGGAGATACTACAAAAATTTGTGATGAAAATATAGCGGTTGGAATTTATTTCTCAGTAAGACTTTTCACTATCCTTGAATAGTAAAATCAACTCCGAAAACCTACTCCTATTTACAATTCAGATTACTTATTTTTGATTAGCACACAAAAATTCGCTTAGTCAACATGACTGCTTTCCAAAGTATGAGATTTGTCATAATATCTACCATCTATTTACAGGTTAATTTACGAATGCTTATAGTAAGTTTTACAATTTCAATTAGTAAAAAATATATTGAGCAGAACAACTAACTTTATATTAGTAAACTTGAGTAAGTTGATACAGAAAGTTCAATTACGTAGGAAAAATCCGAGACTATTGAAATTATTGATGGAATCAAGCTATACGTGTATCTTGGGCAGCTGTGCTTTGGCTTTCATCCTAGTGTGGCTCAGTTTTTGAGATATTCAAGTTTGAAGAATGAACGCGAGTTGATATACCCAAACAAGATCCGTATACTCAAGCGATCGGCGGTGGCTTGAGTGATAGAATCTCGGCGTTCAGCCACAACGTTCTGTGTTCGATTCTCGCGGAAGCGATTCTTTTTTCTCATCTATCCTGATATTTTTTTCAACTACACTGAATAGTAAAAAAATAGGTAATCTGACTGATGTTTGATAGCAAGGATCTTTTGTGCTCCCACTATTCGTAGTATGGAAGCAGTAGTTGATTTTACTACCAAAAAATAGTAAAAAATGTTCCCTTCTCGATGGGTAAGATCAAATAGTTCATTTTACAATCAATACTTGGTAGGAAAATATTCAGGGCCGTGCCGCACATATGTACAATGTGTGCGGTGGACACAGGCGCCTCCAGGTGCCTTTAATTTTTTAATGGATTCTGAGAAATTTCAAATTTACTGAGAGCTGAGATGAATGGATCAAAAACCCCAAGTAACACAAGAAGTTCTGAGAATGTGCTCGAACATTTTGAGAAGGTTTCAGGATATTTATAGAACTTCTTGTGTTACTTGGGGCGTGTGTCCTCAATAATATCAAAGAATGTTTCATCAGTTCAAAGAATATTTAATTATTTGAATAAGCTTCCAATAAATTGAAGGAGAGAAGTGTATAGTAAATAGGTAGAAATCATCATAACAATTCATAAAATATATTCATCAAATCTCGAGAGTATAATTTGATGACAATTCCTTACTGAAGAATTCAATTTTCTGACAATTTCTTACTGAAATTTGGTGATTATTCATTAAATTTGACGAAAATGTTATTAAAATTAAGAAGAAAATTCTTAATATGGGAAATTATATTATTGAATTCAATATTTCATTATAAATTCTGTTTAATAAATTGTATATGAAAAAACTTCATAATTTTTCTAACAGGGTTGTTTTCAATGGGAAAAATAAATCATTTCAATAGGAAAATTTCTCATTGAGTTGAATTTATATTCTCACATTCAAGAAGAAACCCAAGTAACACAAGAAGTTCTAGGAATGTGCTCGAACATTCTAGGAATGATCTGGAACCTTCTCAGAATACCTTGGAACCTTCAATATTCTCAGAACTTGTTGCGTTACTTGGGAATATACGTATTTATGTTTCAATTGAATAATTTCTTGTTTCAATGTGATGAAGAATTTTTCCATTCAACTGAATTTCAGGGCGAAGGAAATTTTCTTTTAGTCTAAAAAATTGAGTTCCCAGTACAAAACCAACAAACTATTGAAGAGAAAACATTCAATACTGAATTACCAATTCAAAGCGCTCATTAAAAACTATTCATGTTCCATAATGAATATTATCTCATGGAACATTTTTCCTTCAATATTTCAAACATTCATTATGTTCTCTGAAGGATATCAAAAAGTTTTCTAATGCGACGGTTTTGGAGATCTTTTAGATATCTATCTTTTGAAAATATTCCATGAGATAATTTTCTCTATGATAAACTATTTCTTTATGAAAAATGTTAGACAGAGTTATAAATGAATTCCTATCAATTTTCAAAGAATTTTTTATATACATACTGTTCACCATTTTCAAACAGTGACACAGTGTCGGAAGTTATTATTCAATGAAACTTACGTGTACGTGTGCCTTACGCACCTTACGTTCAAAACTAATTTCTTTTTTTGCATTTTGGATCAATCTTCAACTTCAATTGAAGAAAGATTTGATATATTAAATCGTCGTGTGGACAATTTCCAATTTTTATATCATTTAAATCAACCGCAAAACGAAATTCATCTGGAAGCATGGTGCAAAAATTTGCAAGAAAAACTGTGTGTTAATGGGTGTTCTGATATAGACGGCAACGATTTATACGAGGCAATAATTCATGGCCAGCCTCTCCTGCGAAAATTTGAAAACGATGTAACGCAAATTTTACAATTTATATTTGCAAACAATCTAACAGCTGTTTATCCTAATATTACAGTTGCTTTGAGAATTTTGCTATCTTTACCAGTATTTGTAGCAAGCGCAGAAAGATCTTTTTCAAAATTGAGATTAATAAAAAATTATTTGCGTTCAACGATGTCACAGGAAAGGTTGACAAATTTAGCCACAATATCTGTTGAGAATGACATATTAGATAATCTAGATGTTCATGATGTCATGAAAGAATTTGTTAGTCGAAAAGCAAGAAGAATTGAGATTATTTAAATATTTTACTCGTTTTTAGTATAAGATTTGAAAGGAACATGCGTTTATATATTGTAATAATTATGAAATAAATCAACTTGATTATTTCTTATCATCTATGATTCTCATTCATGTTTGCACTTAAATTTCGAGACCATATAGTAAGTGGGCGCCAAAAGATTTCTGAACACAGGCACCACCGAGGGTCGGCACGGCCCTGAAAATATGGTATTTTTCACGAATATTCATGATCTCTTGAACTAAAAACTTCTACTATATTTCATAGTTGAGTTCTTTCACAACTTAGAAAAATAGTCAAAAAATAGTAAATTCCCAGGTAGGAAATGCCAATATTGACAACTGGCCCATGTTTGGCAAAATACTGGGCTGCCAAGCATCGCGAACCAATGTGGTCCAATATACAACCGTTGTTCATTCTAGAAACCATACCGGGTTTCATAGGAAATGCCAATATGACAACTGGTGCAAGCTTGGCAAAATATTGGGCTGCCAAACATGGGGAACCAATATCAACCCAATATAAAACCGTTTGTTATTTGAGAACCCACACCATGTTTCATAAGGAATGCCTATACAACAAGTGGTTCAAGATTGGCAAAACATTAAGCTGCCAAGCATGGCGAACCAACATCGGCCCAATATTGAACCATTTGTTATTTGAGAATCTATACCACGTTTCGTGAGGAATGTCATTACAACAAGTGGTTGAAGCTTGGCAAAACATTAAACTGTCAAGCATGGTAAACCAATATGGGGCCAATGTACAACCAATGTTTATTTGAAAACTTATGCCACATTTCCATGTTTGCGATTTTTACAGAGTTGTACCGATATCCCTGCTAAAAATCTTATCGTTTTCTATGGGAAATTTTTAGCAGGGATGGCATGAAAAATGACGTCATTTTTCTCTCCAAGAAGTATGTTAATATACACAACTTGGGCCAGGTCCAAAATACTCATAATACATATATCATGAGACATTGGGCCATGCTTGGCATTGCATTCTGGCCCAATATTGAGTACCAAGCCTGGCACGAGGTTATCATCCCAAGCTTTAACCAAACTTGGGCCATTTTTTCTCATGGATTCTGACCCAATATAAGTCATAATTGGGCCAAGATCGGGCCAAGCTTGGGCCATTTGTTAATCCCCACTTGGGTTCCACTATTTTTTTCTCTCAGTGTGATTGAGTGATTGATTTATTTGCAGTAATTCAATAAGACAGTTATTTGAAGTATCTTCAATGAATTTTATTAATATTCTCCAAGTTACGAATATACATCATAGCAGGGTATAATAGTGTATTTGATAGTGTGTTTGAGATTCACTTTAAGAACCTGAGGCTACAATGGTATATCAAAACATATTTCATACTTTACATGCATGAACCGAGTACAATATCGAACGACATTATGAAGGATTTTTTGATACTATATTATAATAAGAGATCAAAGCACGTTCCCTCGGACATTTCCGTCAAATTTCCGCACAAATATTGTGGCATCATAACTCATCATTATGTATGAATTATATATAGTTCGTATGGATCTTCTTTCATGCATACAACATGCAGACAATCTCTCCGAAGGAAAAAAATTTGCAGTTTCTATACCTAAGCTGTTAGATATTGAAGTTAACCTTCAACCATCACAGTTGAGCGATTCAATCACTTTTTTGAATTAACCCTCTGGGGATACACTCTGTTAAAATGACCCACCCTTCATTTCAAAAAGTTGCATATCTCTGAAAGAGTACCTTCACATTTCTTTAAATATTGAAGAAACTATCAACTGTAGAGCGAAGCGGTTGTGGATTCGTATTCTGCTGACTTTGGCGAAGAATTTCAAAAAAAAAAAACATTGCACTACGATGTTTCAAAACCGAGATATGAGCGATCGAAAAACACTTGGGTCAAACTAACCCAGTGTATCCCATGTGTGAGGAAACTATAAGTGTATCCCCAGAGGGTGTCAATTCTCTTGCCGACATTTATTTATCTGAATTGTTCGTTGCGGGAGCTCAATTTTAACTTCAATAGTTGATTCAATAATCGCCATGTCGAGTCTCCATGGAAAATGAATTCAAACTTCTCGAGTTTTTTTTTCTTGTGTTCGTAAACAAACTCGATCTTCGTACTCTGCTCTGATATTTGTTTTCGTGACAAAACACATCAAAGGATGACATATAAAGAACGATAGCTGTCGAACGTGTGAAAGACTGTTGACCGAGTTATCACGATTGAGAGGTAAACCATTGACTGTTTTCGGTAAATGTAAATGCGAGGAATACATATCGATGAATGAATATGATGAATATTTACAATTCCACAGTATTTCAAAATCAGATCCACATTTAGGAGAACATACTTTACAACTGATTCTTGTTTTCGATTCGAATCGAATGAATTTCTCAAATTTTATTTTTTCGGATAACACAGTGCTACAAAGAAGAATAAATTAAAGACACTTTTCAAATGACCTAGTAAAGGTTGTTGGTCTGGTCGAATACAACACAAAACCATGTTTGGAAAATTTTTTACACCCTCAAATTCTCAAGTTATGGTCAAAAAACTCATTTTCGTATAGGACCGAAATTTCTTTTTTTGGAAAAAATTATATAACTCCGACAATTCTTGATCGATTTCAATAAACAACGACTCATTTCACACAGAATTGAACACACTTCGATGTTATATTTGATGAACCATCGGTTTTTGGAGTATAGTTGCAAAAAAATGCTTTTGAAATCAGGGCCATCTTTAAGGCAGGGCACACCAGGCCTGAGCCCAGGGCCTCCTGCAAAAGGGGGGGCCTCTTCGTAGAGAATCGATAAGATTTTTATATATTTTCTTAAAAAGGTTACTTGAACAAAATGAAATCAAGTTATTTTTGAAATAAAACTAATTCTAGATATACGAACAAGTGGAAATTCAGTCAATACTTATTTTAAAGAAAAATCATAATGATTAACGTTAGAGTGGTTTTTGAAAAATTTCAAGATTTTACGTCTTCTTACATGGGCCTCCACTCTAAGTCGGCCCAGGGCCTTCACGGAAAGAAGAAAACAGCACTGGTTACTGTCCATAACAGCAATCAGTTGAAAAACAAATGAAAACACGCTTGGATGATAGAGGTTAACGCGATCACAGTGATGTGTACTGCAGTTAAATTCGTCAATGCTGCTTGGACATTAACGGTTACTGGGAGAGGCAGTAATGAGCGGCGTGAATTTGATTTTTCATTATTTTTCAATGAATTACTGCGATTCACAGTAACCATTGCTGTTTTCTTTTTTCCGTGTTGAAGCAATGAAAGACGGCCCTGTTTGAAATAGGAAAAATGGAAAAAAACAGGTGAAAATTTCAAATTTTTGAGGAAAAATTTTCACTCAGTTCTATTTAACCCTCAACCACGCACCTGGGTTCTTTGGACCCGAGCAATTTTTTCTTTTACTTCTCATTCTGTTGCAATGCACAGCCAAGGGCTGGTATTGTAATGTAAGCAACTTCGAACCTTCCTGCTTTGAATGCTTTTTGGAAATCCGGGATCCCCGACTTAGTTTTCGAGTAGCATGCTTTTGAAATTCAGCTCGGGTCCTTTGGACCCGATGTGCGTGGTTGTGTAACTTTTTTTGGCGGAAAACTGGAAAATGTTTCAAGACTGCATAGAAGATGTTCATGTATCCTTTTGAAGAAGGATGCATTGTTTCGATATGATAAAAGTATACATATTTGTGCAGCCCCCCCCCCCCTCCCGAGGGGATTGAATCATAACCCATTCAACTACACTAAAAAATATATATTTGCATCAAATACATTTATTTTTTGTGTGGCAAGTATTTAGTGGTATTGATTACCTACGCTGCACATGAGTTCGGAAAGAGTTCATAATGAATTCATTGGGAACTATGAAAGTTCAAAACGAGTACATTAAAGTTCTTTCAGAATTGTTGTGTAGTTTGGGCAAGCATTGAACTAAAGTAATTGAGTTCTATTCCTACAAATCCCCTGGGAAAAATATAATGTACATTCGCGTAAGGAACTGTAACATGTTACATTCCAAAAGCGCAAAATGACTCTTAGGGTACATTCGCTTCTAACTTCACCCACACTCCACGGCATTTTTTACGGTTAATTTTCGCCAGTGTAATCGTTTTTGTTCCATTCCATCTACTGCAGTTCTGATAGCAATGAATATTTTCTGGATAAAGAACAAATCGATATTCAGTTTAAATGATTTTTTCTTGAGTGTATATGTACTTATATGCACTGAGGGTATTCATAATCAACAAAGGATAGTCTTGAAGGATAAAAGTGTTTCGAACATTATTCTTATCGGTTTCTATATTTTTTCCCTCTAATATTCCGATAAATATCTTTAATTCACTAATTGTGGATTCTTTAAAATACCCAAACTTCACTCTTGTAAATAATTATGTTTTTTCCTAGCTATCATTAGGAACTATTTTTTTCCTGGAAGTTGAACTTTTTCTGATTACAAAACGGTGGTTATTTTTGTCTTTACGTCTTTGTGCGGGATAGATATGATTTTTTGAAAACAATCGTTTTTCTTACTGTTTTTTTTCAGATTTATGTTCCTTCTTTTCTACATAACTCACAGAAATCCCGAGAAAATCTTCTTTCACAATGCTGATTACTATTCTTGACATTACGACGAATCGATTGGAAAAAAAATCATCTCAAAAGGATAATATTTGAAGAAAATACAGCCAAAATAAGATGAGCCGAGTCCAAAAGACCCGGGTGCGTGGATTAGGGATTTTTTCGAAGGTGCGTGGTTGAGGGTTAATAATCGAAACCATATACATGTCTCAAAAGTGCGGAAATTCTCCTTTCAGAACCCGTTTAGAATTTCGAAATTGGTCGAAAAATCGCCGAGGTAGGAATTTAAAAATGTACAAAATCATCAAAAATCAGTTTTTTGACCATAACTTGAAAATTTGAGGGTGTAAAAGATTTTTCAAACATAGTTCCGTGTTGAATTCGACCAGACCAACAACCTACACTAGGTCATTCGAAAAGTGCCTGACCAGTGTAGCCCCGTGTAATTAGAACTGGACTGGAGACTCTCGAGTGAAACCAACAAAACTCAATTCTACCATTTCTAATGCAAAATTCGTTGGATCAATGTACGAATACTTAAAGAATGAAATGGGAGGCAATCTTTGAAAATATCATTTTGATTTCGAACACTAAGGTTTATTCAAAACTGTTGCATTCTCGAAAAAGGTCTTGTCTTGTGTTATCTTGGTGTTGAGTGGGGAAAAAGTGTTTTATGTCCTGAATGCAATCAATTCCAGCCTCTCAGGCGTGTTATTTCCAACTATTACTAGCCCAAACTTGACTTGATGTGGAAATTTATCTTCGAAGATCGTAAAATTGAATGATATTCACTATTTTTGAATTTTGCTCAAGAGTCTCGAGTTCACCTCTACCGGGATAATCGATATTTATATAATATACTATTGATTTATCCGAGCGAACAGAACGATGAATTTGGACTGTAAACATGTAATTCAATCTAAAAGTGCTGGGATGGAAAAATGTTCTGTGATTCGAGAACAACAAACTAACAAATCATCGAATACTTCGACACGCTCCTATTCTTTTTCCTCGTATTCTACAAACCGTATCACGCTTCGACCAACTTAGGTGGAATATTTGCATAAAACTGCATAATGTAAAACAATGTCTGCAGAAAAAGAGCAGTGTCTCAAGTAGTAAAGATCCGTGACTTCACATACTTTTCTTGAGGAGCTTTTTGCAGGACTATTTTGCATTACTGCTTTTCGATTTCGTTCTTTCTGTGACATAATTGAGTTAGAGTATTTTTGTGGGAGAATGGTGGTCACATCTGCCTACGTTGAAAAATCTTCACGCTTTAGCATGTAACGTTTAAATTCGTATATCGCATGATTGTATAGTCATGCGACGTTCAAACAAATTACCCATGTACGAGTGGTGAATACACGCTTTCCAACTAACTTCGATTTGAGCTCGATGAAAAATTTCGTACTTGACTCTTTTTATGTGACTGCATTCAACATTTATCTTCAAATATGGGAACAAAAAACACCGTGTGTAACGAGAGATTACGGTTGAAGCGGTATTCCTTTTATTTAAAAAATTCAGATGAAATTTTCTTTTGAAATATTGTGCGAGAGAGTTTATGAGAGTTATTTGTCCGTCTGAATTTCTTAGGGAATACGGATGTGTGTGATTGTTTACGCAAGAAATTCAAATTTAAAAAACAGTTTTTGTAGTTTCATGAATTTGTATCTAATTAATATAAACATTTTATTTGTATATTATGAATTTGATATTATTTTAACTCGGCCGGCATTGATTTTTATACACTTTGCTTATTCAATACGATCTGCCCTGAGAGAAAGTATTAGTTGCCATTATCTGAAAAAATTAGTGTGCACGGACAAATAAAAGATCGAATTATTGAGATATCAGCCATTTACGGAGACGAAACAAGAATTTGAAGTATTTATTCTTTTGTATAAATATCTGGATTGAATCTCCATAAATGACTGAAAATGGAATATGATGAGTATTCATCACACGTTTAGTGCATAGAATAAGGGACCCAAATGATAAAAAACCGAAATATATTAAAAATGATCAAATATGTCAAAATATGCAAATACAGATGCTCAGAGAAGCCTATTGAGCAAAATCAAGATCTGATCAGATCATATTCTAACAATTATTACAATGATAAGATTTTCCGATTGCTCCCGGGAACCCTATATAAGGAGCGTCTCATGCGCCATGAGACATTCAGTGTCAGCTGACGGAACAGATCAGAGCTCCCGCTCAGTGACAGAATCATTGTGAAAAAGCTTCAAAGTGTTGTAATAAAAGTGATAACTGTGTTATGACAAATAAATTATATATTGTGTATGAAAATATTCGAGTTTTGAAATTAGATAAATTTATTTTTTTTCCCTCTCCTTATTGAGATTATTCTTATTATTATCCTTATCCTTATTAAGTTTGATTCAATCAGGATTGGTGTTGTTAAAGAATTTCATGCGGAGTTAGATTTATCAGTGTGATTGACAAACCTAAAGAAGAGGTTTGCTTGTTTGTACCAGAAAACAAGCTAGCGACCGTGGTAATCAGTCAGCGTGGGAGTTGTAATTTTCGGCATTGTAGCTCTTTGGGTCGAAGTTTTCGGTTTTCCGAACTAACGAGCCTGCGAGTATCGTGTGTGATCATTTCATATTATCGGTATTGCTACATTAGTAAAATAACGTCTCAACTATTTTTTTTTTCAGTATCACTTACTAATTTTTATGGTACGATGTAACCGAAGGTTGGGATCGAAATTACTTGATTTTCAACAAACACGACTATTTTTCACAACTACGTTTTAATAGTCAGCTACATTATAATAGGATAATTTATAAATTCTGGTTAAAATGACTTGTAAATGTGTACAAAATAATAACCTAGATAACAATCTACGAAAATCATATGACAAAGGTTACAAAAATGACACTAGGGTTCATTTTTGTCTTGTTCTTGAACATTTCATCCACTTTTATCGCAATGTCGACCAGGGAAACTATATCGTTTGATTCCAATTTATAACCTATATCAATACTTGTTACTACGTTTGTACATATAAGAGCGAATGCCTTGTGAAGATACCACTCCCATTGTAGAGAAAAATACGCATTCAAAATCAATTCAGCCTTTAGACCCCCTACAATCTAAATTGCACAATTTAAAGTAGCAATTTTGACAATTTTGACTCACGCGTCCTATACGTTTGAAAGGAAGGAAAGTGTCCGAAGACAATTGAATACGAAAAAAAGCTTGATTATATTGACTATAATTTCTTAGTTGAATCATTCAAATTTTTAGTAGCTGTCATTGAAAGTATTCAGTTGAGACGTTTTAGTTACAATCACTATAAGAATTTCTCTCAGTGTATATAAAATTTAATACATCGCACTCACGCTTATATTCTTTTTCCACTCATGAAAAAAACGTAGCCTCATCCCACGTGTAATATTCCAGCGAGGTACCGAGGAGAATTATTCACTGAAACAAGCAATGTTTCACTTATCGTCATGTGACTCGTTTCACGCGAATAAAGGAACCAGCAGTATTATACACGAATACTTAGCTACGGGAAAAAAAATATAGTTGTATGCGTAAGAGGCTTAACGTGGAACAGAGCAAGTCCATTTTTGAGCTCTCGTCGGGATATTTTGATGTACAAGATGTATATTGTCTATTGCACTTGTTGTTTTCTTTTGTGTGTGCGTACGTGTCTGCGAATACGAATTTTCTTCTTCATCGTTAGTTCCACATCCCCTACTTCACACTCAACGCGATGTTCTATGTGATAAAGGGTTAAATAACTACTCCCTGACTGAACTCATATAAAAATTCTCAGGTTTCGCCAATGCTGACAATAGAATATAGCTTGGCGGAATGTTAACAGCCAAGGCTTGGCAATCTATAAATATTCAATGTTGATTAACAACAATTATAATGTCGCACCGATATCGGTGTTCAATGAATTTAGGTTGGCCGCCTACCATTGATTCACAATTCTGCCAGGCTTGACGCTTGCTAGGTTCATCTTTGGTCCAACATTGACTGAACGATAGATTATATTGAAAGTCAGGATCTTCCGGAACATGGTTGAATATTGCCTCAAACTTTGGTCTAGTCTGGATGAAAATTAGTTATCAACGTAGCGCCGATCATTGGTAATAACATGGCTCAATATTCGGTATGCTCCTGAATTGCTAGCTAACTTACCGATCGAATGTTTCTAGCGAGTAGTGAGAGATGTATACGAGGAATATATAAGGCTCCAATAATTCTCTGGAAGAACAGTCAATGGTTCTTTGTTACAGGGTACACTAGAGGGCTCCTACCGCTGATCCATATTATGTACACTTCTCATGGCAAGCTTTAGTGACAAAACGACCCGAGTTGTTCACAGATAAATGAGGAGAACACAATACTGTCCCAAATAATATATATTGAGAATTGTGGAATGCGCATAATTTTCACACGGAGAAAAAACTAACAATAATATTGCTAAATTGACAATAAACTATTGTTATATATCAACCCATAATAAATATCGTAAAAATTTGACCTTCACTATTGCTAAACTGGCAACAATATTATATTGTCAACATTATTAACAATTCAAATATTCAATTTTGCAATATCATGTGGTTATATCAATAATTTATATTTACCTATTTGAAAAATATTACTTTTGAGTGAGGAAAAAAATTTCTCATCGGAATTTATCCCTAAAAACATTCTATTACGATGTGGTTTGATTCATATGTGAAGGAAAGTTGATTGGAGGTTCAAATGTTAGAAAGTTGCTTCAACGAGATTCGAACCCGGGTCCTCCGAGTGGGAAACAAAGCTTTTATCAGATCAGCAGATCTCGAAGGTGACCACTGAGGACTCAAATTGCCATTTATGGTAATCCTCGACTTTGTTGACAGTTAACGATGAAAATATATTCAAGACAAACATAAAATTGTGCACATTGAATAAATGAACTAGGATTTGAATCACAGGAATTTTCTCAGAAACGAATGAAACTCGTTAAATTTGTTTGTTGAACTCATACAAGGTTTGTTAGTCAATCAACAATTGGGATTGATTTTTATGTTTGTGAGTTCAAGAGAAACTGCATCGAAAAAGGGTTTGTAGAAGAATGTATATCACTTCGATATCATTTTTAACTGTCTCCTGCAGTGGATTAAAATCAATTTCTGACGAGAATTATTATACCGCTTTTTACGTTCAAAATATATAGCTGTTTTGAGAATAAATGGATTTCGTTACGACGATTTCCTTTGTGAAGTCTGTGATACTTATTGTTGTCGATGCTTGATATTGTTTTGTCAAATCAACAATGTTTATTGTGAGTTGGAATAGCAACTCATATTGTCATTTTAACAAGTGATTTTCAGCAATACAATTCTTGTTAACGAAGCAATGTGCTGTGGCTGTACGAACAACAAATTATTGCTTAACCAGGAATAAAATGTTGACAATTCTTAAATTGCTAGTTCTACCATACACATTTTTCTCCGTGCATATATTTTTAGGTTAATTATTTTTTACAATTTTATCATTCGCGCAACATTGACAAACAAATTTTTCCATTATTTGCCAATGATGGTCTATTTCATCGCCATTTCTGCACCGATGATGGGGCTGTATTGGAAAAAAACATCGATAAATCATAAAATGATGTTATCATTTCAGTCCTGCGCCATGCTTGATTGCCAAGCCTCGGCCATATTTTGTCTACATTGCGCCATGCTCGCGCCAATGGTAAATTTCTGTATGGAAATCTGTAATTTACGATACATCCCAAAAAGTGAATAATTACTTCTGCAAAATATGACTTCTGTGTATTTCTCGATACAACGATAAAGTCGATATGATACGTGCTTGAATGGAGATAAAAACAACTGGCATTTTTCAAACATCCACGATCATATTGTTCTGGAAAAGTTCAAGTTTTGTAAGAAAAATAGGAATCTTATCTATCTTGAAAGAGAGAGGCTTTTTGTTTGAATTCTCAGTGGAATCGCTTTTGCTACTGAGTTACTCTTCTCTCTTGCATCGAAGAATTTCTATTGTTGACAATCAAATTTCCTATTGCAACAAAGCCGTTACTCGCGAGGAGAAAAAAACTTCTTTTCTACGAGATAGATACTTTTGAGAGCGAGGGTAAAGTATGATTCAAGATATTTGAATGTATGCACAGAATGTAGTTGAATATTCTTTTCCTACCGAATGATCATACTTTGTAGTTTTTTACAGAGGAAAAAAATGTTGACGTTTCTTCAATATAATTGATATTTGAGGATATGGAGGGTAGTAAATGTTTGAATGAACAGGGTAAAATCGTTTCAAATTTCTTGAAATGATAATGGATTCATCATGAATGAATTCAAGTTCGAAAAAAAAGAACACAAAATTAATTAGGTGCAATTCATCGCTGAGAGCGAGTTTAGTTATCATCGTTTGCTATATGCAATTATGGATTTAATAACATGGGTATCGAGTATACTAAAAACAATTATTTTGCTGGAATGTGATCAACAAAAGAATTTTGTTATCCAACAAAATTTTTGTTGTCCTCAGCAAATTTGTCTTGTCAAAATTCTTTCGTTGAGATTATAACATTTTTTTGTCATTATACACGCAGAGAAAAATTCTTGCTGAAAAAGCGATTTCGAAAAATCTGCTTTGCTAAATTAGCAAAACGGTTGCTGTTACAGCAAAAATATTGCTATTTTAGCAAGATATTTGCTAATCCAGCAAAATTTTCTAACCGTCTGTATATCTACAATTCCGGATTGCTGAATGGCAAGCGCTTGTCGAAAGAGCAAAATTTTTGCTGTAATAGCAAATTCTTTGCTAATTCAGCAACAAGTTTTACCATATTAGCGAAGCAAATTTTCGAGGTTTGCTGTTTCAGCAATTTTTTTTCTCTGCGTGTAACAAATAGATATTATTTCAATGGAGGAATTATGTTAGCACAACACAAATTCAAGTGAAAAAACCAAAATTTTCTCAGGATAACAAGATTCTTCTATGGATCACATTTCAACAAAATAATTTTTTTGAGTATACATTTAAATAGATCTTGAATTCATGAGTTCATCTTTCCAACTGGAATGAGGGGCAAGGATCAGGAGACTAACTTCGGGAAATTAGGTCGTGGTTGAGTCGGTAAAGGAAGGGAATTATCGAAGGTCGCAGGACAAGGGATAGGGAGTCGAGTGGGTCCGGGGTGGCAGTTGGGCTTGGTGTGCCCTGGTTGGCTACACTCCCACCACCGTTCAGGTGGTGGGGGGATATATGGGGGGAGGGGTTCAAAACCAGGGGACGCCGTCAAGGACATTAGGGGGACAGGTTGTGGGGGCAGTGTGCGATGAATTGGGCGTTGGAGGGTAGTTGACTTGAGGGGGAAGGTTTGGGCGTGGGGTAAGTTTGGGCTTTGGAGGCTGGGGTTTCAGGGAAGTAGGGACGGACGTGGGTCCGGATGGGGTTGGTTTGGGACCGGGTCTGGGGGTAGTTGTAGGGAGTTGGGCCGACGGGAGGTGTGAAGGAGGGATTCGGTCACGAATCGGAGGAAATCAAGGAAAGAGGAGGTCAAGCGGAAAGATTCGAGGGAGGCTAGGGCTAGTAGGGGTTATTCTACTTGTGACTAGTTGAGGGGGTGCAGGGGTAGTCGGGGAATGGGCTGAAAGAGGGTGCCATCTCACAATTTTTTGTAACGAACAATCACGTTACAAAGAAACGCATTGAAAATTGACACGATAGACTTCCATCAATAAAGAAAATTACGAGGGGTAAACACGGTAAAAAGATTCTTTCTTAAAATTCAGAAAGTGTCCCTGTAATTTTTTACAGTCACTTGCTTCTGAGTTTTCTGAAAAATTTTGCTGAATTTCGAGAATACGCTCCGAAAATCAGTTGGAGTTTTTGGAAATCCAGAAAGAAGTGGGTGCAAAAAATTGAGGTCACATTTTTTTAATTCTCAAAAGGAATTTTTCCAACCACTCTGAAATCATGATTTTTTCATAATGTAAAATTTGTAGATATAGTGTTCAGATAAGCGGAGCTCTTTCCTGCTCAATACAATGCCACTGTCGATAAAACGATTCTAACAGGTTCGTAATGCAGATTTGGGTTATTGATAATGGAAAAATCAAGGTTCACCGTCCGTATAACACTGAACGTTGTCTTGGTGAGTTTACAGTTTTTTCGGAAAATTGATATAATTATTTTATGGCCCAATAACTCACTATTAATAGGTCATTTTGGAACACCATAAGTTCTGGACATAATTCCCAATTATTTCCTCTCATCACTGTAAAAAGTCGGACTGAATATGGCTGCATCTTAATGTTGCTGGAGTTTGGATCGTTTATTGAAACTCATCGGTAATCGAAAAACGAAATACTCAACTGGTAAATGCCCAAAATTTTGTAGTACTTTTTTGAAGCGATGTTTTCAGTTCCAAAAAGTGAATTTGAAAAGTTGAATTACGATTATCCATCCAATTTTTTGGAGGTGAATTCTCGTTTCGGTTCTACAAACGATTCCAATTTCAGCAACATTGCATCTTACTGGAAAACTTGACTGAAGTTCAGTCTTTGCCATTGTGTTGGCATTTACTTTTTATGCTTACTTTTAATTGAAACAAAGATAGTTTTGGCTGCATCTTGAAAAAAATTAATTAACAAGACCATGGTATAATATGGTCCAGTTTGGCATCATCATTGAAGTGACTGATGAATTTGCATGGAATGCGCTTAATGGAGGTTTTTTGAACGTTTGAATGCTCCCTCGCACAGAAAAAAATTAGAAGAGATCTGCGAAGTGTCTCTTCACAAGGTAGCTTGTAACTCTGCTATCCTTCCCATAGTTTTTCAAACAAACTATTGTCGGATCTCGTCCAATTCAATCCAAGAATCCATCCATCCATCCATTTTTCCGGAAGATTGATCTCAAACTTTCAGCCATAAGATTCCTCCGAGATGATCGGCTTACCAATTTGTTCTACACGGGACCACTTTCAATCAACGTAGTATATCAAAGGTTCTCCAAAGCTTCGTGTTCTTGTTATTTATGAATTTTGTTACAAAAATCATTCCGTTGGAATGCCTTTGAGTTACAGTTTTGTTTTTGAGCTGCGCTGGAAGCTTGTATGAAGAATCACATGGATTTATCACAATTGAGAAGGAATGACGGAAATTACAGTAACCGTCAGCTGCGGTAATTGAACGCTTTTGAAATGGTCATTCGTTTGTTTGCGAAGCAGTGATTCCATTGTACAAGCACGATAATTGCATCACCACGTCCATCGTTCGGTGTGATAAATAAAAATGATACTTTGGTTTATCTAATGTAGTTTCCGTCTACAGTTTGAATTTTCGAAAGCTGCTGTTGTTTCTCTAAGGGGTAGGTTTTTTTAAAGGCTTTTTCCACTATTTTTGTTTTTCTAGAGTACAAAGAGAGTTCTTCTTAAGTGCTGGGGACTCTCTCGCTGGAATCTCAACTGTTTCTCAACTGTAAGCATCACTTGGATCTTAACTCACGTAACTCTAACCTCACCTTACAAACTTCACTTGTATAACATTGTTGGTTAAATCCAGTGTGATGCTTCATATTCATTTATCATCGTTGTAATGCACACTATCCACTGAATACGTTTCTGAACTAAATTAATGAGTTACATGGAAGAAATTTCATTATTCCAGATAATGAAATCCCAGTTTGTTGTAGGTAGGGATTTTCTTTTTAATGTTACATGTTTATTTCGTAAAATACCCATTTAGGAATTGTGGGAACTTGAATTTTTCATTTCAATAATGAATTTCGCTTCTCGATCGTTTGAAAATAGTTTTCTGTTTCACCAAAACCGCAGAAGTATTTTGGGCGTTGAATCCTCCGAAAAGTGAGGGAAAATTCTACAAAATTATAATGAAAAGTTTCAACTTGGCTGCCATCATTTTGTAGAGAAAAATTCCACAATCATTTCGAAAGTATTCGATGAAGAGAGTATTTGATCACATTTGTGGGTAGCTGTACATATTTTTTCAAGAGCGATAAGAGCACATTTGAATGATTCAGAATAAAAAAAAACGATGCCTGCTCAATGTCGATGATCGTATTCCCTTATATTTACTTCTTAATGGAAGTTTGATGGTGATTCGGCTGGAATGAAGATTATAGCGATTTTTAAGGATTGTTTTCAAACTCAATTGATCCAAAAAAAAATCTCGAAATTTCCATTTAATTTTCTTACTTTTGGGAATTGAACAACTTACATATCAAAACCTGACAAAGGATGGATGGGAAGCGTGTTCAACATCATTGATACTCGTCACGCAATCCAAACGAAATAATAATGTGGAACACACGTACCATATCCTTATCGTGATGATTAAAGTAGATAAAATCGAGATTCAGATCATTCGGAAAGATTTACGACTGTCACATATGCTTCGAGATGATTTGGATGGATACGATTTGTTCGATAAAAGCAGCTTAATAGCTGTCGGATAGCACGTAGCAATGGACAGGCCTGAAGCACTTCAAGTGTTCGACACAGCCCTGTCAAACACACACTTTTCTCTCTCGAAACTCTCCCTCTCTCTCTTCCTCTTGTCGGTAAAAGCTAATAGAATTGCGATTTGATTTCGGAACGATGTCGGAACATTTGAGAACATCGAAAAGGTGATGAGCGAATAAAAAATGTATACAAACGGAGGAAAAATGTGATTATATAACAATTAATGTAATTGAATTCAAAGTAACAATATTCTCTCATTAGCAGAATGAAAACTTTCACTCTCTAGGAAATAATGCAAAAATGTTCCAACATGAAACGTATAGAGAAAATGAGTCAAAGAAATATACATAATGTGTGACTGAATATTAACTATGTAAATAATCATTCGGGGTATTCTTTAGGAACATTTCCTTTATTCCTACCGAAATTATTATATTTTTTCTAAAAAATTTTGTGGATTGATTCCATTTGGTGGTGCTTTCTCAGACGAGAACATTTAAAACTGAACCCATAAAAAAGTCGGAAATTCTCAGAGGAGAATCTTTATGTTGCTGAAGTTCGAATCGTTTATTGAAACAAATTATCAGTCGAATGACGGAATAATTTAGCTGTTGGAGACCTGAAATCTTGTAGTATATTCTTCAATTTATTTAGGGAGTTTGAATTTTGATTTTGTTTCTATAAACGATCCGGATTTCAGCACAGATACAGAGCCGAAACAAGAGCGGACTGGTTCCTGAATTTTGATGTTAAAAACGTACCAACTAGCCTTTGACAGATTAAAAACAAAATCACCTACACTGAGAAAAGTAAACTGTAACCATTACCATGCGAAAATGGTAGTTGAATGACAGAATCTCTAAGTTGATGATGTGGACTACGTTATTTGGTATCCAGCTCAGTGTCCTCAGATTGGACTCGCAAACGTTATACACACAGATGCGATTGTACGTCCGTGTGAAAGAAGAGAGGGTACGGTTGCGCGCGCAATCTAGCATGCTTTCTCCTTTGCTCTCCCGTCAACTATCCTATGAGCAATGGAGAAAGCATGCTACGTTGCGCGCGCCACTGTACCCTCTCTCTTCTCACACGGACGTACAGTCGTATTTATGTGTGTGACGTTTGCGAGTCCAATCTGAGAACACTGATTCAGCTTCATGCAAATGGTAACCATCTGCATGAACATTACTACGATTCTCCATAGTATTCGAAAGCAAAATCGCGAAGCTGTCCTCCAATTCCTATTTGTACATGATAATCATTGCATTTCACTTCTTTTAGTGTAATACAAAATTTCAGCGACTCAAAATTTGAAAATACAACAGCCTATGTGGAATTTTCCACATCCTCCACGTGAACGGTCTACCCCACAGCTGAAACATTCAATTCAAAAAGAGGCCTTATTTTTTAAAAATACAAACAGCTCTGTACAGGTCTAAATAAAGGTTTCGAGTATTTTTATCTGGAAAAAATACTTTCAGATGGAGCCAAATTTGCGCCTGTATGTTATTGAAATGGATTTTCCAAGAGTTCATCGTGAATTTTTTGGTTTCTTGCATCTTGATTATGTTTCGTCAGAATGATTCTAGGACAGAAATAAGAATTCCAGACCAAACGTTACAAACCCTACAGTTATTTTGAAGAACATCCTAAGACATGAAATTTTCTGTATTTTGAGTTCAACATACACTTTCATTTCCTTTTATTTTCCAAGTGATTTGCTCAATGCTCTCTAAGAACTGCATCACATGGAAAATCCCAACTTAACAATTGTTATATAACTTAAACAGTCATGATGTATCGTCATTATGTCACCCGTTAAGAGAATTCGATATGACTTAAACTCTCGTAAAATATGGAGCGTGCTGTGTTCACGACTAAAATCTCAACTTCTGCCGTCTCCTTTATACCATCTTTAGCCGATGGTACAGATCTTCAAGACTGAAGAGAGGAAATTGTGCAGGAGGAATAGATGAAGCGAAAAAGAGGAGGTGGAGATGGGAGGTCGAAAGAAGTATAAAACCACTGACAAAAGAAGATGAAAAAGAAGGACGGATATTCATTTTTCCTGACGTTTGATCTCTTTTCAAAGCCCACAATGGTATTCAAATCATTCGTATATCTCGCGTTTATAAAATAATAATACGGTCTCGAAAAGAGAACTGTGTTGTCTTTTCTATAATTATATATCCAGGAACCGAGAAAGTGTCTCGATAGGAATAAGAACCGACGAGAATAAGGAAAAAGTTGGTACGGTTGCTAGCTCAATTTGTTACGCCATTCCATGACTCAAATGGAGGAAAGATTCTTCCTCTTCACGATCCTTGGGGATTACTCGGGGAGGTTCACTGACTCCACCTCTTTGCCTCTGAGAAATAAGATGGGTTAAAAATCCTGCAGGCTGTAAAAACCGCATCAAGATCAATTTTCCTCGGATATTTTTTTGATTCAAAGATCCAGTGCTTCGTTTGTGAGCTCAAAAATGAGGTCTGTTCAGTTTGCGCGTTATAATAATTCATTTCATTTTCCAAGCACTTAATGTTGAGAGTCCTGAAAAAAGCTTTTACGGATGAATCAATTGGTAGTTATAACAGGTTTAATATTCATCATTCTTATTCCGTTTTGAAATTTCTTGCACGGTACAAGAGCGGTATAATGAAAATACGAGGAGTTGCTTTTCTATGAACTCATTATATTCCTGATTCGCTTCGAAATCCATTTAGCTAGACCAAACGGTCGACGGACAATAGACTGCATTCAACAAGTAATGAAGCCATACCTGATTGGTATACGTGTATGCGTTTACAAATATAGAGAGAGTGACCAAAACTTTGTGTATATAGAGTACACCATGTCATTCCTTACGGGAAACTAGAGTATATTTATCCTTTCGAAACTCCAATTAGATTCAATGATTCGTAAGAGATTCGCAATGTTCGTGCACCATATTTGTGAAATACATGAAAATTGAATATACCATTTCTATCTAAACTTTATGTTTTTGATGTACGTTCAAAGGAATGGAATGAAATGGAATTAACTTGTGAAGAAATGAGAAGATCTTATCATTTTTTAATAACCCATGGTTTATTGACTGAGAAATTCAACCGTGTTCTCACACCAATCTCAACTCAATCTATTCGAGAGGGGTATGGGTTCTTGACTTATCAGTTGCTGTTCTTTTTAATAACGTAGCGACTGCCTTGGAGAACTTTTCATCAACTTTCCAACCACCATTCCTACCCGCGGGCTATGTTGAGAAAAGAAGCGAATTGATTTTTTAGAGTTTCAAACTCTTATGTCTGTTGGACATTAATTTCTGAACAGATAATGCGTTCAACCATCCACCCGTCGAGTACTTTTCATTCGGTTTTCTGTTTAGACTTTTGGATTCATTCGAAATTAAATTCTCATTCGTAGATATATTGAACTTTGAGAGGGCGAGCAATTTTGGAACAAATAAAGGTTTGTAATTGATTGAAAAATGTTGTTCATTGTTTATTCATTAGAACAAATACCATATACTCTTTTTTTCTAAAAATCTCATGATTAACGTTTGTACAATTAAACTTCCTCAACATTTGCAATTATACATATTTTATATTCAATTCATGCGAGACTCAATAAAACTTTCCTTATTTTCCCATTGTCATATGCGAATCATTGAAAATGATATAATAAAGAATACTCCACATCCCCAGCACGATTATCACAAATTCATATATTATCCCCTGAATTTAATGTGTGTACGCGAAGATCAAGGAAAGATCGGTATTTTCTGCTCGCGAGTTGTTGTCGTGAAGGGACAACTGGACTAAAAATAACCTTCATTGCTCTACATCTTTCATTTTCTTTTTCTTTTCGAGTACCGCTGTAATAGCACTTTTGGCCTCGAGCAGTTGAATTTTCACATCTCCATCATCTTATTGAACTCAGCTGAGGGATGATGTAGCTAATTGGACGACGCTGGTGAAGTGGAATTCATTTGAAATGAGAAATCAATGTCAGGTGCTTTTATTCGATTCAAAACATTGTACGCCATTATCGAATTAACACACGTGTATTTTACGTTTGGAAATACGGTCAAGTACACTCGACTTGACATATACAACAACGTACGAGGCTGTTCTCGCTTGAGTTTTTGACAAAGCTCGACAGAAATTCGCACAGGTCATTTTGATTGTGACGTTATAAATGTTTTTTTCAAACTCATACTGCACGATTGATTGTTTTTCTTTTACATGTAAAATCAAAAATACCTACATTTTGTTGTATCGTAAACTGATAGAAGTAGAAATGTATCCCGCGGACAGATAATCCATTAACATAGATACGAACTGCCTCGAATAACTTGCATAATACTGAGTTTCCCAATTATGATTGCGATCGCTAACTCGATATGTACTGCACGTGAACTGGTGTATAATTGTATTATTGTACGACTCGTATGAGAATCAAATATGAAATGTGCGTTGTGGTATGTTAATAGCAGTCAGAGTAAACGCAATGTGCAGTTGGTATTTTAAAGAGTGCTAAGTGGATAAACGTTAATTGGAAAGATGTGATGAACGATGCGAGTGGAGAAGTGAAGTACGCGTACTCGATCGTGGTGAATGAAGAATAAGTGAGTTTTATTTTCAAATAATGTAGGAGGAGTAAGACTTTGTAATTCCAATTTGATGCATGTTGTTTTTGTAAAGGTGCTGACGTATCGATAAAACCTACCGAAGTGCGAGGAAATCGGAAACGAGATGCAAAAGATATAATGAAATAAAGTATGGTTCATCGAATGTATACGAGGAGGCAATGAGTGGAAGTTATTGCATTTTCCATTCGGAAAAAAAAGCCAACGGAGTTTATGGATGTTCATGCGTATTTCAGAACGTATGGTATCAAGTTTTATATCTTCATGCATGAATTTCCCGAGCAGTAATTCATATTGGGTGTTCGATCAGGACCTGATCTGGAAAGCCTTATTTCAAATCAGGCCCTCATATGGAATGTAACGTACCGTTGTATCAAAGCCCGATGTAACGAACTAAGGTAGGGTATGCCAAATTACGAACCTATCAGGACTAGGTCTGGTTAACCCTAATCAGGCGGACCAAATGGTGGCCTCACCAGGACCAGATCAGGTATGCCAAAGAAAGGTGAGCCCAATCACTGCCCGATCGGGCCCATATGGAACATGAGGCTGGCCACACATTTTTTCTGCTCGGGTTTACATACGTTGAAGATAATTGTGGAAGTTTTACATGATATTCTGGTGATTTTTGGTAGATAGATGGATGATATTGATCGTCATCACAATACACGCAGAGGAAAATTACTTAAAAAATTACTACACTTTTTAGTAAAACATTGAACTCTATGATATACTGGCAGGGTTGGACAAGTATTTAAAATACAATTATGCAAAAAAGGTATTGGAAATAAAATCGGTACTTTGTATTCCGAATTCACAATACATTTCCTTCAGTATTTTGTATATTAAGTGTATCTTTCAAAGAATTTTATATTTTACAATCGAAAAATATAGTTTTTCAATAGATTTCTCAAAGTATCTTGTATTTTGTATTTCAAATACATTTTTCTGTGTATTTTGATTAATTCTCATATACTTGAAGGATTGAATACCTAAGATTTTGAAGGAAACATTTCAAATATAAAATGCTAAAAGAAATATATTCTCAATGTGAGATATGAACATTGGTTTTTATTCCAGTACGTATTTAAAATGATTGTAGTTCAAATACTTGCCCAAACCTGTATACTGGAATGATTACTCCCCAGATTATCGCGGTCAGAGAGAGAAGTTCGAGTCTCACATCAGGGTACCCAAGCATTATAGGGAGCTTGAATCTGCCGAACGAGCGTCCTTGCGTCAGAGGGCACTGATGTTCTCACTAACACAAATATGATTTAGTATCCGTGTGCACACAGAGATACTAAACCATATTTGTGTTAATGAGAACATCAGTGCCCTCTGACGCAAGGGCGCTCGTTCGGCAAATTCCAGCTCCCATTAATGCTTGGGTACCCTGCCTCTCATGCCAGACAAAGATCAGGAGAATAAGGGGTTGAGGTTCGAGAGAGAAGAAATCTTTTCACAATAGTATGTGGCTGACCAGCCTAAACTATAAAATATGTGGGGAGTGCTCATTCCAGTATGTTATAGAGTTCAATGTAGTAAAATAAGGACAAAATCACATTTTGGGGTTATGTATTAGATGTTCTTATCAGAATTACTATACTTTCTAGTACAGAGTGATGGAATTCTGTTATTGATTGATAGAAAGTATAGTAATTTTGATGACAACATCTAATACATAACCCCAAAATGTGGTTTTGTCCCTATTTGACTATAAAGTGTAGTAATTTTTTAGGCAACTTTTCTCTGCGTGTATCTTATTTACGATAAAACATCTGTTGTGGTATAAAAAAATTGTTACTATTCGACCCTACCCGTGTGAAAATCAATCCTGGGCATCCTAAAGTATGTCCGGGCCCCGTACACTGGGAAAAATCTGCATTGTAGAAATCATGTTTCAATATAGTGATGTATTTGACGATGAAAAATACATTATTTTGGTTATTATTACCATGAACTAGGTAATAAATACCATCTTTTTGGTGAATCAAACCGAATGTACGGTGGAATTCAACATGAAAAGGTACTTTTCACTTCAGTTTTCATTATTCGACGGGTGAAAAATATAGAGGCAAAGGTGGAATAATGGGCCCCTGCTGGTAATATGGGCTCCCTCTGTATCTGATTATGTGAGTCACGAATTCTAGCGGTGAACACTCAAACTACTGGAACTAGTTCACAAACGACTGTGTAGATCACGCTGATCACTCAGCTGTTATGGTTGATGATATATCAAGCGATGAATTTTGTGCTCGTTATCAAAAGTTTGAAAGGTAAGAGTTGGACCTAATATTACTGCAGTTTTTTCATTTCAACCGGTGAAACCAAGTTTGGGTATGTATTTAGTATGCTTTAAAGATCGCGTTTCACATCGAGTAATGTCAATTTATTTACAAAGTTGAGGGTAGAAAAATTTTATTCTCCAAGATGGTCAGGGTGGATATACGGGCTCTCTGCACTGCGGGTATTATGGCCCCCGACTCTGAATCTCAACTGTGGGTCAAGTGTGTGGTTTGTGACATGTGGGCTCACAATGATTGTGCTGGTTGCGAAAAAGATGTTTACAATTGTGACTTCTGTAAATAAATTAAAACGAAAATGATTCTTCCAGTTGGTTTATGATAAGTCACTTTTCTTTATTTTGACGCAATATCCAAGCGGACTTTCAATGTATATCTAGATCCAACTCTATTCTATGTGAATTTATGAGTAAATTAACTTTTTTCTTTGATTGTTTCATTTCTTTGACAAAATACCTTGGGGCCCATATTACCCGCACAAATGTTGGTAATGAAAAAATGGGAAACTTTAGAAAAACGATTTTATTCCTTTAATGGCTGCGAAGAATGAAACGGGACTTCATGCAATCAGTGTTGGGTAGTTCATAGAAGAATTATGATTTATTTCAGATTTTTATGCTGAAAATAGAAGAAGTTATTACAAATAAAGAAAGTGGGGGCCCATATATCCACCCTTACCTCTACGAAATAGAGGTTATTTTCAAATTTCATTTTTCTCAGTGTAAGGGTATAACTTGGGCATCCAATATAAGAGTTTCTCACCCACGGCCCATGTGGGCCCCAGCTGGGGTTGCTAGTGTACTCTCTGGATATTTCAATCTAGGGATGCCCACCCACAGCCCATATAGGCCCTGGGCAAGCCACCATTATCTCGCCCAGATACACGGAGAAAAATAATGTAGTAAAATAGTATTATTTCGTGAAATGTCGTCACAATTACCTGACGGTCTCAGAGGCTTTCTTACAGAATGTAGTAAAAAATATTGCAGTTGTAGTATTCTATTCCACATTTGAGGAGTATTTCTCAAGACATTAGACATATAGTATTAATGCACTAGAAAATATTGTAATTTTTATTGTATTATTTTTCTCCGTGTATTGTAGTTCAAGCATGCCCAGTCATACCCCATAGAGGCCCTGGGCAGGCCACCATCGTCTAGCCCAAGTATTGTAATTTGGCCATGCGTAGCCACACCCCGTAGAGGCCCTGGGCAGGCTATCATTGTTTCCCCTATTAAAAATATCTGACAGAACCGGACAACATTTTGTCCCAGATCTGATAGGTTTGTATGACGTTGTTTGGTTTGTCCATCAGTTTGAACATTCACGGAACTGCCAGACAGAGCCAACCAGAACCTGTCAGATCCGGGTCAAAATCCTGTCTGGTTTAAATTTTATTTCATTGTTTTGTGTATCGGAAGTTCAGTTTTCTTTAAACATTGCACGCAGAGAAAAGTTACCTCAAAAATTACTACACTTTATAATAAAATAGGGACAAAATCACATTTTGGGGTTATGTATTAAATCTTGTCATTGAAATTACTATACTTCCCATCAATAAATAACAAAATTCCATTACTCTCCACTAGAAAGTATAGTAATTTTAATGACAACATATAATACACAACCCCAAAATGTGATTTTGTCCCTATCCCTGGCCAATTCGAAATAACCCAAAAATTGGTTATTTTTCGGTCATTTTGAGGTTCGGTTTGGTTTGAGTAATACTATGGTGAAAAATGGTAATTCAAAGATTTTTTACCAAAACATTGCCGAAAAATAACGGTTGCTTTGTGCGCTTTTTGAACCAAAAACATTACCGAAAAAAAACCGTTATATTTTAGTTGTATTTTGGTTGCATTAGGGTTTCCGCATGGAGAACCGATCTTTTACCAACAAATAACCAAAAATATTCCCCACATCAATCAGGGATATCTGAAATAATTCAAAGTTAGAACCTGACTGAACGACCGAAAAATTACCAGAAAATAACCGTTATATTATGATTATATTTTGGTTGTATTTTGGTTGCATTAGGGTTTCCGCATGGAAAACCAATTTTTCACCAACAAATAACCAAAAATCCTCCCCATATCAATCAGGGATTTCTGAAATAATTCAAAGTTAGAACCTGGCTGAACGACCGAAAAATTTTTATTTGAACAATTTTGGTTGTTCTATCAAAAATTACTCAAAATTTACCAATAAAATTTCTCTTAAAAACGGTCAATTTTCGGTCACTTTCGTGAAAATGACCAAAACGTTACCGAAATCAATCTCCTATAACTTGGTGATTTTTTGGTAATCTTTTGGTTACAAAAGCGCACAAAGCAACCGTTATTTTTCGGTTATTTTATGGTCATCTCAAAACCGTCAGGGATTTTACTATGAAGAATAGTAATTTTTTAGGTAACTCTTCTCTGCGCGTTGGAGGAGGTAATGAAGAAAAAATACTTTTTTCCAGTGTTATTAATCTATATACATGCAACAACGGAATACTTCACATCAACGTTGGTAGAATTGTCTATAGAGTATTTCAAAATAGTCAACAGGATTTTCACCAAATAATTCGGATTGTAATTCCCGTATCCTCTTAAGGCGATTCACCACAAGCCAAGTTACTAGATCTCTCCCCCCAGTTTCCTCAGTAATCAATGAATAGAATCAATTTTAATGAGCAGGCGCATCTTCTTAGGCCATTGAAAAAAAATGCAGCTACTCATTATTTTTCATTTTATGTGTTCGTTTCTGAGAAAACTGGGGGGAGAAATTTGGAATCTAGTAACTTTTGCAGGGAGTAATGAATCCCCTTAAGTAAAAATCAAAGCTGACGTATATTTGGGGCATGCTCAATATTGTTACGTCAAAATTGCATTGTCTTTTATCTCTACTAGGGAAATCTCTGACACTGAATGAATTAAAACGTATCTTGATTTCTATGTTGTTGAAAGTTATTCTTCCAGTGCTCTTAGTTCCCAGGTTATAACAATTGAAACTAATTTCGAACAACCTACGAGTTCGAAATTAAAATTCCAAAAATTTGATACGCCTTTGGCTGACTGGGAAAAATATTTTGATTACCTCTTTGAAAATTTACATACAAGAGCTGATGGGAATTTCGATTTGTTTTTGATTTGATGGTAATGTTACATAAAGCATGGATCTATCAAAAGCTAACCCTCAAAGAACATTTTGCTGAAGCAAATTCATTTGTCTTTTATCTGAGGAATATCACCCAAATATCCTGGGGCCCAGCGCAGGATGAAATTTGAAAATTCATATGGGCTAAAATGAACTCCCTAAGTTGGTCCAAGTTGAATTCTTGATGTGGGCCAAGTTTGGGAACCATCACGGGACCTAGATCAAAGAGCGTGACACCCCAAGTTGGGGCCAATCCAGGTGTCCTAAACAGGACCACATTTCAAGTAGGGATTATAAACCTGGCCCAGATCTGAGCCCGGAAAAATTTCCACTCAGGTATCTGCATTTACTCGAAAATTTTTAAAACAGAAGAATCGTCATTCTTTTGATTCATTCCTTTCGAAAGAATTCTATCCTAATTACACTTTCATTGAAATTACTTAATTCTTATCTAAGAATACTATTTATGTCAAATTGTGATTCCTCTTCGTTGTTCTTCAGTATTTACTGTGTTTCACATTAATTTAGCGTATTAAATATACTGACATGAAATACATTGTTGATGATACTTATTTAGATTACAAAAATTTCTCTGAGTATCAATGGAATCATTGTGATGTGACGAAACATTACTCGAAACGTGTTAATGGAAATTTGCGAAAGATCTTTCTCATAGCAACTCAACCAGAAGAATCGCTTAAATTCCAAGATTTGCAGAATTCTTCGAGAACATCTTTCTTGTGTTCGCATATGCTATCGTTTAGCCGTTTGGAACTTATCAATAATGCCATTGCTGAATGCTTTTATTTCTGAATTTTGATGGAAAATCTTCCGAGTAGAATCACTTGAATCCTTTGAAACTGCATCTTGCGAGATTCAACACCATCTGTTCTTCAGTCAACTTATCGGCATAGAAGAACTTCCGTACAGAAAAGTTCAGTCATGTGAACGAAACCGATAAACGGCCGATGTACGGTGACTGTTGAATGTCCAACGATGGCTATAGCAGAATCAATACATATACTACCAAAGAACCACAATTTTATTGCTTTGAAAAAAGTGCATATATGGCGATTTTGTTTCTTGATGTCCTGCAATTTCTATAGTTGCAAATTTTCTGTGCAAGAAGTTTAAATTTTTATTACGAAAAATAGACAAATTATTAGCTCTTCTCCATTGAATTCGATTTCATTGTTCTGAAAAGAATTTCGTCTTCGAATAGTGCTGAGTCTCAAATGGTTACTCAACCAAGCCAGCAAATGATAGAACATAGTTTATTGTTCACCAAGAGAGGAGAGTGAGAAATTTATTTTCAAAAGCAAGTCATTTTACCAAAAGGTGTTTGATTCCAAACCAAATTTTGATTCAAATCAATGAAATTTTGTAATGATGCCAATAAAAGAATACATTTGATTGGGAATATATATGTACATATCAACCAAATGTTTGTCCTCGATTTATCATTGAACCCAGTAGTTAACCATTGATTGTAGGGACATAAAAATGTGCGGTTAATGGAGTTCATGGCAATGGAATTCGTCTAAAGGCTGCTTGTTTTATACCTAAGGATATTCTATCATCATTCTCCACCTTGAATCACTTGGGAAACTTCAGAGAAAGACAAAATGACTGATTCAATCGAGAGGAATCACAAGGAAGAGTAAACCGCACGTAAACAAAACATTGTTTCGGTTCGATGAATAGAAAGAAGAAAAAATTTGCACAATTTGCTGGGATATTGAAGAAAATGGGGATATAATGATAATAATGATGAGATGTAATAGATAAAATAATATCCCCAGAGAAATCAGATAATAACTATAATGGATGGTGATACAAGGATTTGTACTCTTTTATTTCAAAAGCACTTTCATTCTTTCTACTTCCGGACGACATGAATGTTGCGTGCATATTGCACTGAGGAGAATTACGATAGGGAAAAAAGTATAAGGAAAAAGAGTAGAGAAAAATCTATTATTTCTGCATTGAGAGTGATGTTTTTTCATCATTATGAAATGTTTTGTCATCTGGGGCAGATAATTGAGCATCTACTTGGAAATATTGTATTTCACCATGTCTTGAATATTCCACGTTAATTGATGTAAGAGGAATAAACAGACAAAGCTTCTTATATCTGTTTTCTTTCATTTTGCCGGTGAAACAAAGCAACATACCTCTTATATCATTCAAACAAACTTGAATGAAGAATTCATGTCCAATCTGTGACGAAATCTATACATTATATTACATCTATTGCATGCACGTTGCACTTATTAGGCATGTATAAATAAATCATGTATAAATTTTGCAGAACTTGTCCCTTGGTATTCAACTAATTCACATAAAGAATAAGTTTCAAGATGTAACCTTGAATCTTTTGTCAATAAATTATTCACGTTTCAGAAATGTGAGGTGAAGGAATGTCAGATATAAAATTTTGTCAAATTATTCTACTTTCATGAAACATTTGAGAAGGTTTGTCTATATCTTTGGTGATCGATTGGATGAGTTATACGGGCTACTGTTATTTGTTCAGATATTTTTCTTCCTTCTTTTCTCCCCCATCGACAAACAAACGGAAACAGTAAGTAACACTTGCCAATGAGAGACGGAAACAATGGATAGAAAAGCCAGCTGTTGGCTACGACCCAGTTCATGCTTTTTCCTACCTACCTATCTTTGGCTGCATCTTTTCTATTTCTCAATCTTCTGTTTTTTCTTGTTTCTTTTTTCGTTACTATCAACGAACGGAAAATAACGGCTAAGGAAATAGGTAATTCATTGTTCCCCTTCCTTCAGTCGGGAAGGAATTATAAGTAAACACAGGATGTAAAATCTGAATAATATAAGAAATCATCAGTGTTAATTTCTTCCTTCTTCTCCATTGTCATGAAACTCAATTCGAATCCAATTTAAATTTCATGACAACGACTTTGCGTAGTTTGAATTATTTGCAAATGTTAGAGCCTCAAATACAAATATGCTGTTCCTGCGTCGTAAATTCATGGAATATTATTAGAACACTGAGAGGACATAGAAGAAATACTTCCGCTCGTACGTGAATGAAATTAGCGCTAGAAGTTAGCAGGTGAGTGTTAGTGAGAGAATTACTTGATTCAATATGTGTAACGAACACAGAACTATTCTCGAATCATTTCGCAGGGATCGCGTCAGAATTACTCACAATAATTAAATTCTACTTTCTAGTTTTGCTAGTGCTTTTCTAGTTGAACGAACACACGTGCTTCTTGCGCATTGTATTTTCGACATTCGTATCATTTTCATTCTTGAAGAGAAAAGTTCGTTCACGATGAAAACAGTTTCATTAAAACGCGAATATGATTCATAATAATTCCATTATTTTTCATTCCAAGTATCATGATTTTGATCAAAGACTTTTGTATCCAAGAAAGCGCAACAATCTAGCTTTTAAGGTAATTAAATTGGCAGAAAGAGGAGAAGGAGAAGGAGGAGGTGTATTGAAAGTGCACGTTCCATGTACTTTGAGTGTAAGTAATGCGACCACTGTTGCATGTGTTGGCTTATATATGACCATCATGAAGAGAATAAGCAATATAAGGAGGGTGAGGTGTGAGAAGATGAAACATTGTAAACGTTGATGGAACGCCTCGACTGTGGCAGTCCATCAGTCTCTTGCAAAATCTGATTATGTCCTCCACTATCTCCGTCCATCTGCGTTAGCTCGACCAGATAGTCTCTACGCAGACTGTTATATGGTTAATACGGAATATGGAGCGCAAATGGAATCTTTTTCATTCTTCCTGGTTTTAGATGAAACACGGCCACTCGATTGAGTAATTTAAGGTATCACCGACCACGGATAGATTTTAAGAAACTTGAATTCCCATCTATTTTAATTACAATGGAATAGTTATTTTTGTACTCACAGTCTCGCGTGTACCAGATATGCCACCTTTTGAATACATACCTGAAACATAAAAAACAACAACATTATGTTTCTGATGGTAGAGGTTCGGTGAGTTGACCACCGTTGAAAAGTACACGCAAAAAATTACTTGATATATTCACCACAATTTGGAATACAATTTGATACAGAGATAATTTTGGAATATAATTTACTGCAACTGACATTTAATCTACTCCACTTTAGTTAGAATTACCACAATTTGTTTTCAATGGTATGTAATGGAAATTGTAAAGGGACTCAAAAAACTCAATCGATTCGTGGATTTTGCAATGTTTCACTCTCTAAAATTTTTAGAGTGAGATTTCACTCTTTAGGCAGCCAGAAGTGAGCTTGTCGAAATTTCGAGTGAAATTCCCCACTCTTTTAGAGTGGAGGTCTAAGGTTTGAGGTTAGAAACTCTCAGCCACTCCAATTTTGAAGTGAATTTTCCACTCTAAAAGAGTGAGAGTTCACTCGAAACGACTGAGAATCCCACTCGAAGCGGACTGGCTCACTTCTGAGACTTAGCGGAATGAAACGCTTGATTTTTCACTCTTCCAGATTTAGAGAGTATTGTAAATTTATCAGGATTTCCTATTCCTTGGCTGCAAAGTAACCTTTCAAATTGGTTTTGTAACTTTGTCACAGCGTGTACAAAATATGCAATATCCCAAAAAATTTGTAAGTATTATTTTTTTTCAAAATCTATAAAAATTGTGATATCATGATGATGTTCACAGTGACATGAGGATGTTATTTAAAAATCTCATCTGACAAAAATCAGATGACAAGCACGAGTTCTCCTCTCTTCAGGTCAAAGAAAAATATCTCTCGTGAATTGCTTCGTCAAAGAAAACGCACACGTAAAGCGATTCATAATAATAGCATTTCCCCTTTTTTGCTTGAGAATTTTCCACTTCTATATCCAAATAATCCTGATAAGTCGTGGATTCAATCGCACTCTCTTCAAGAATGATTTCAACAAATCTAATTTCATTCTAGTTTCCGAGAATTGAAATTTTCATGTAAAAATAAGTGGGTGGAAAATCTATAAGAATTATTTCTCGAAATAAGATGCATTATCATCATTATTATCCACGGGTGAGGATAGAATCCTGTCATTCGCCTGATACTCTTGTTACTTGAAATTGTTACTTTAATTCCAATCTAACGAGTCTCAATTCCAAGCGTATAAACAATCAATGTACCCTTGTTCTATAGTACGAGTTACCATGGCATTCACTTCCAGAACTTGGCATATTAATGTCGTTATCTTCAAGCGACAGCAGCCAATCTCGAATCCCCTATAATATAACGGGTGGAGCTCTGGGCTATAATGCAACTGCATTGTTCGAGAGTAGTTTCCCGTGATGAGAACTGTAGCAGATGAATACAAAGAGTCTTCAGAAATACACGGATGAAGTTTTTGGTGAAAAAACAGGAGTGAATTTCATTAACGCTCCGAGATCAATTTAAATCTCATTAAAAACTTTAAATAACACGTTTGAACACGATTTTCAATTGAAATTGTATCGAAATTTCCAATCCCGTTGTACGATTTTGCGGAGAAAGACGGCGGATGGATCGATGAAGAATAATTGCGTTGAATTTCAAGACGTATTCTTCTTTCGAAATTTTTCTTTGTAAATGACTCGGCGAGAAGAGCGGAATATAAAAATTTCTTGCGTATTCCATTCCCACGCACAGAATTTTTCCACTTGGGGATAGAAATATCAACCAGAAAAACTTCCAACACAATTCGTATCATTTTTTGCCGCATAGGAATAGATGTAAGAAGAATCATCCGGGTGAAACTGAAAAGTTCCCGATGCATATTCCAACTTGAACCTGTTGGTGTTTGAGTTGCAACTCGAGATACGAATCCACAACAACATTCCCATATTCGAACAACTCTTTCGAAACTTCCACCATAAATTCCGTTGGAAGATCTTCATCAGTTTTGAAGTAATAAATGAAAGTAGAAAAGTCCAGTATTCTGAGGATGAATACAGTGGAATTATAACATCAAGAAATATGAGACTTCCTCTTGGAAAATAATCACGGTGAGAATTATTCGAATAATTTCCAAGAACAGAGGGATAAGGGAAAATTTTGATTTTCAACTTTCCACCCTCGCTGTTCAAATTGGGAATACGCGAGTTCAATGAAAAAGTAAATGAATTATAAAAAGATTTGTTATATTCTCAAAGAAAAATATATACAAAACGATGATTCAGTTTCCTTTGTTTTTAGTATAGAGATGAAGAATCGTTCTTTCGATTACATCGATTCTACTCGTTCAATCTCACCAAACGGATACGGGGTTTTGATCTTTTTCCCGCGTCACAAGCTCTTTCGCATTATATTGCAATTTCAAACAAACACATGGGCGTTCGAACGGAAAAATTGCGGAAATTGATGGCGGAGCCTAACCCTTCGATGTCCCTGTAAATTCATTTGCTCGCCCGCAAACTTGACTACAATCTAGCACAAATTAGTTTCTCTTCGACCGTATCACGATCAAATTACTTGGTGACAATTACGATCATATGATGGTTAGAGGTTCAACGTTCATCGATGATGTATTCCGGGATATTTTTCTTCTCAAACAATGTATTTCATTTCTAATTGTACACGATTTACACGTGACAAGATAGTTTCAAGAATTCTTCCGATTATTCGAAATGACCGAGGTAAGGAAATTATTCACGTGTTTTATCGTTGACCGTCTACACGAGGTGGATATTGAATATTGAATAAACCGATGAAATTTATCGTTCGATCAAGAAAGTGCCTTTCAACCTCGTAAACATTTTTTCTCTATTCAAACATGGGAATAATAGGAAAAGATTGAAGAATTTTTGCAGACTTAACGAATTTTATTCAGATCAGAGTTGAATTTTCCCTCTAATTGAGATCAAAGTATTTATTGTTTAGTTTTACAAATTAAGGGGTTATATACAGTTACAATTCTCAAAAAATCGATTTTTTTTTCATTTCATTTTCGTAATGTACATACATTTAAGTACACACACAGAAAATTTCAAGTCAATTTGGCGATTATTGTCCAAGTTACACAGAGATTTTGAAAATTTTTCAACTCTATGTCAAGTGCTTTTGAAACTTTGAATGCGTTTTTCTCCAAACTGTGTTTCCAAAGTCAGTGACCAACATTACTCGAAAATTTTAACACGAGCTTCTTAAATATATTTTTCAGTAATTAATCAAAGATTTCTTCTCACCGGCGAATATTTTTTTTTTTTATAAACAATTTAAGGCCGAAATTTTGGTCAAAAATCGATTTCTTTTGTTGAGAAACCGCCATTTTGTCAAAAAAAACTATTTTGCTTATTCCTTCGATTAATTACTGGATTTAACATCACTTTAACGAAATCTGTTCGGTTTTTTAATTTCAGAGGATCCAGTTCACAGATATAGTGGTCACCGCAAAACGTGTTTGTTGAGAGGAGCTCCCGGAGACCAGCTGTAGCTCCTTTCCAAATGAATATTTTCACTAATACTAACTCTTAAAATACAGTTAAAAGATACCATAATATGTGTACAAATTTTTAGATCAATAAATTTAAAAGTTTTCTCAGAAAAAATTCTGGAAAATTCGCTTTTTTTCGGTCTTTTAACTGTATGTAACCCCTTAAAAGTGAGAACTTTGATTCGATTTCTGAAGCACATGATAAACGGAGGTCCACGAAAATACTGTAAGCGCGGGAAATGAATTTCAGGGCTCCCACTATTGTGTATTGGATATCCCTGACATTTATTTCAGTGAAAACAGGCTGAAAACTTTTGTACAAAATCTTACCGAATCCCTAGACATATTTCGTAGTTCTAACTCATAGCACCAACTGAAAAAGATGGTATTTGGACCAAGAGCTGGAATCAAGTTCAACAAGTTTAGCGTTATTCAATTGATTGCAACTCAGAACAAATGCAGAACGAAAATGAGTAAAAAAAAAACGTGGATCAACTGAGATCTTAAGGCTTGATTGAATCATATTTCTCGCTTCTATGCAGTCGGAACAAACCATGCGAATTTACCGAAGATTTCATTCCCTGCGGGATACAACCACAAATATTATGGTGCCAATATTTTTTTGTTTTTGCGTCCGCCATTTATGAGATAATTTTGATTATTTTGAAACACTCGGAGATCATGATGCCAAAACAACAGTCTTTTACGAGACAATTATTTCACATTTCATCATCGAATGTGCTTCCTGCAATGAAAACAAATGAGATAATATCAATGAGATTATTTTGTTACAAGAGTGCGATATTTTTCCAAGAGGTTTAGGGAAAAAAGGCGAAAACTGGGATATGGAAGAGTGCATCGATAGCGTTGAGTTTATTGGCACAGTGAATTACATCATTCTCCAATAGACAGCTCATCATACTTGACTGAAAAAAGACTACACAAGTAGGGTAATATAGCACGATCACCTTTTATGACTTTATAAGTAAATTCTGTCACATACGGAAAAGAAGCAAGTAAAACTTGTGTAGTCTACGTTGGTACACAGTGCTTGAAGCACTTCATGTGCGTGTATTTAGAATATTAAATTTACCAAAAATCAATTCTATTATTGTTCATTGAACTTATGCATTCTCCATTGATTCCACTGCTTGCTTCAGAAGAAGCAATGTGGAAACTGTATTTTGGATTTCTCATGGATGAAAGAAACTTCTCTTAGAAATTATGCTTCAATAAGAAATTGTTTTTCACGAGATACATGGTCTATCCGGAAGTAGTCGCTTTAAAGTATAATCAATGACATTATTTCCCAAACAGAGTGTGGATAATGGAATGATTTCCGCCAGAAATGTTGATCTTCTAATGCTCTATCGTAACTTGTACTAAGAACATCTCCTCTCAATTTAGACAAGAAAATTTTGTAACGTTGTTTGATTTTGAAAAGTTTGTTAAATCAATTGGAATGATGTAAAAGTTTGAAAAATCTTCAGAAGTTCAAAAATTCTCTAGAGGTCACTTTCTCCTTCTTCTCAATTCCATTCGAAGTGTATGATAACGAGAAAAATGACAATTTGAAGAACATTGAAAGTTTCAGAATCTAAAAACGATTTCAGAATTAGAAGACCAGTGCAACTTTCTTCAACTCTTATTGTCTGTATCCGTATAACAATTTTTGATCACTTTTTTGGATCATTCTGAAAGATATCTTGAAGAATTTCAAACAATGTCTTGTGAATCATCGAAAGATATCTTTTGGAAGTCTTCTTGCGAAATTCCCAAAGTTTATTTTTGAAGGAATCGTGGAGTTCGAATTTATCCACGAGATAATTCTTGGAAAACTGTGATTGTTTCGAGGAGATGGTTGTCCTTATCACGATTCAAACCAAATCCCTGTTAAGAATGCTAGGCAAAGCGGGACAGAAAATTTTTGTCAGGCTTCGAACATTCTCTCTCTCAGGTAATCCAGGCGAAAACTGACAAATTTTCTACCCGATTTGTCCTGAAATTACCGAACTGAAATATCGTGTCAGAAATTGACGAGAATTTTTGTGATGGTTCTGCCTGGGATTAACGGACTGTAATATATTCCAGTTTGGTAATTCCGGACAAAATCGGGTAGACAGTTCTTTAGGTATTGCCTGAATTTCCTAGGAAACAAATCTTTCAAAGCTTGATAACAATTTCTTGTCCGATTCTCATTTCTGGCGTTTTCAGCAGGGAAAGAATCAATATAAATATACTGTTTAGAACGTAATGCTCTAATCCTGAACACGGCATGAAAATTGATCCACAGAGGGGAAATTGCTGTAATTCTAGGGACAGCATTCAATTGCTGTAAAATATACCGAAATTCCTGTTCAATCAACCAAAGTCTCCGATCAAAATGAAAATTTGCTGCAGTGGTCACATAAATCGCGATGAATTCAATAGATATTGCGGTATATTTATCGAACATAAGGTAAATTTCACAGCAAATTTTTCTCTGTGTGAGAAGCTGGTTGATGAACAAAGATCTATTCATCATTGATTATCCAGTGATTTATCAGGATTTCCTAAGCTGCTGTGTATTAAAAAACCGAGTAGTTCTCACATCTAGCAGGATGCCTGGAAATATTCATTCGTATCTAAGATTTGAAACGAACAGATAATATTGAACAAGTCTATTGCCACGGTCGAAGTGGTTTTAGTGCAGTCATTGTACACGGAGAGAAGTCTACGGTAACCATTACTAGGAAGAATAGGAATTCGGTGACAGATATTCCAAAATTGTAATAAGTACTATTCAAAATCGAAGTGAGTGCGATAAAATGTTTACGTTACCATGGGAACGATAGGTTAACATCGTAATGATCACCAAATCGCGAGTCAGCACTCAATTCTTATCCTAAAGTCGCGATGAGAACTAGAGCGAATGGTAATCAATCCCATACACTTTTCTCAGTGTACAATCATGGATTTATTACTTGACCCGATGTGTAAGTCAAAATAAATGCACATATTTGAATATTTTGAACATCTTTCGAACACAAAAATTTATTCCTCATTTCATCAGAGTACAACTCATTTCTTCTTATCGTGTCTCAAGGGAATGATAGTTATGCGATCCAGTAAAACATGTCTCAAATAATGAATCTTCCTGTAAATTGATCTGCTACCGCCCGTGTGGAAATTTGTCCGGGCGTCCTGTATTGAATATAGGCCCTGTATGGGCTTGAATCGGGTATCCAAACTTAGGATGGCCTAGCCTTAACCACTAAGGGGCCTAGTCGGGTTCCTGATATTTGGCCTGATTTTTCTAACTCAGGGCCACCCATACAAGGCCCATGTGGGGCCAAGATGCATTTCCAATGTTTCCCCCTGTTTGAATAATTTAGGCGCACCCTACTAAAGCCCGTATAGGGCCTTGCTGTGTTTCCCGTATTCTCCCAAAGATTTTATTTTAGGCGCACCCTACTACAGCCCGTATAGGGCCTTGCTAGGCTTTCCATATTCTCCCAAAGATTTTAATTCAGGCGCACCCTACTACAACCCGTATAGGGCCTTGCTAGGCTTCCCATATTCTCCCAAAGATTTTAATTCAAGCACACCTGTACACAACCCTCGTAGGGCCGACCTGCATTACCAATATTCCCCTTGTTTTGAAAAGTTAGGCGCACCCAACCTTGGTTGAAAACAGCAATATATAACCTCTTCATTCAACTAAAGTTTTAAACTATTTACAATTCGAAGTCTTTACATAGATCCATTTTTATAGCCAAATTTCTGTCGTTTTGATCGAGCACAGGAATGAAATGCAAGAAATTTTCCATTTGATATTAGATAAAAGTCAATAGTTTCGGTTTCACTGAATAAATTCAATGAGATACAAATTTTATAATCAATGAATTGATGGAAAATCATAATGATAATTAATACCTTATACTCGTAGACATAACAATAAAAACGGGAACGTTGTATGAACTGAAAGGTACTTGATTCATTAAGAAACAATCAAAATAACCCTTTCAATATATCAAATGATCAAATCTGACCAGGCCCCGACCAGGCCCTGAATAGAACTGGGGAATGTCATAAATCATTTCTACCCGGGTGGGAATTTTATTCTCTCCTTGCGATATTCATCTAATTTGATAATCTATGAAAAAATTTATTACACATTCAAAGGCCCTAGTTTCAGAGCCTGCATTGGCTCCATCATGGGTGTCCTACATAGGCCCAAGTTAGGAATACAGTACAGGCCCTGGAAATGAGAGCCTGACAATCCTGTCTAGGCCCTATAAAGGTAACCAAAACAGGGTCTGGAATAAAGTAAGGACGCCTAGTTTGGCCCTAACTGGCGCCAAGAATTAATTTCCACACGGGCGAGTTATCAAAGTGAAAAATCTGAGAGCCGTCCAAGAAACGTGTGAAATTTTGTACCAAAAATATCTCATTTAAGGGGTTACCCCCACTTGCAATTTTGAAAAAATCGATTTTTTCAAGTATGTGAGAATATGTCCTGCAGATTTCAAGTCGATCTGAACGAAATTGACTGAGATATGAGCGTTGAAAGAGAAGAATCCGTTGTGTAAACGACCTGCTAGTCTGCCGCCTGGCGGCCGAGAGCACTCGTGAAGGAAGAATGTTACGAAGGCAACACCAAATTTCCGTTTTGCAAGTGGCATCGTCGGCGGAAGAACTCCTGTATGGACCCGGAATAGATAACTCCATGTAAGTTTACAAAAAAAAATATTTCCTCCGTGTAAATTGAAATTGCAACTTTAAACGCGTTTTTCTCGAAATGGCATTTCTGAAGTCGGTGACCAATATCACTCAAACACTAATGAAACGATCTTCTTGAAATTTTGCAGGCTTATTTAATACATGAAAATGTAGTCTTTGATCGTTCGATTTTTTCTTTTGAAAAAAAATGGCCGTTTTATAGCCAAAAAACAGCCGTTTTTTTCCGTTAAAATCGAACCATTAATTTTGACTGTCCGCCATTTTGTGAGAAATGAATATTTTTTTAAATCCTTCGATTAAAGACTAGTTTATACTTATATTTGACTAAATCCATCTACATTTTTTGTTTCAGATGATCCGCTTCACCGCAATGTTGGTCACCGCAAAGCGTATAAACATAAAAACATCATTTCTTTGACGGCCATTTGCCACTGAACCATGTAATATTTCTCAATAAAAAAATCACTGAAAGTTCTTCAAGATGAATGTTCTTTAAAATTATATATTGATCAATTGAAAAAGTTTTGTAATTTTCTTCGAAAAAATTCATGAAAAAGGCCGTTGTTTTGCGCTACAAGTGGGGGTAACCCCTTAAAACGATTGAATTAGATGATCACCCTGTAAAAACAAAAGTTTGAATTCCACACGTTTTGATGTCTCCCTTTTCAATGCACATGAAGTCATTGATTTGCATTTGCTCTAACGCATGTATCAGACACACAAATCCTTAAAGTGCATTCAGAACATGCACTGAAACAAATTCGAATCAATCACTGTACGTGTATTGAAAGTAGGGAGATTCAAGCTCTTGTTTCTACAGTGCATCTTATCGTATATTATAAATTCCGCTTATTCTCTCAGAGATATTCGATAAGTTGAGTAACAAATTCAACACATCCCAAGCGCGTATTGCCTATAATGACAAGGCTGACAGGCTGGGTCCATCCTCTTCAACCCAGTATTGGGCAATGACGATGGGGCCCATGTTGGCTCAATCTTGGCCCTGTTGTGCTTTCCCATACAATTATGGTTGGTAGAAAATGGAGATAATGAATCTTAGTGCGGGCATATTTGAACTTGGCGCCAATTTGGACCAGCGTTAGGCCAAAATTGGGGTGAATTTATATCTCAAGCATGTGTGTACAATCTTCAGCGTGTATTAATTCTGGTTCCACTTTGGTCCAGTCTTGAGCCCATATAGGCACGATGGGGCTCAACCCTAGACCCAAGACTGGGCCAAAGTGGGGCTGAAATCCAATTCCAAAAAAAGGAAGGGGCAGTATTGATCGCCTAGTCTAGGTTTATGCTGGGCCCGTGGTATTATCAATTCTCGGGCAAAGCAATACGGCCAAGCTGGGAACGATGTTATCATCCCAGGGTTGGCCCCATTTGTCTGCCCAGCTTGGCCCCACGTTGGGTAGCATGGGCACCCACCCTGGGCGTAGATGGGGCCCGCTGTTGATGCACACTTGGAATTGCGCATGATTCGATTATTTCTGAATATAAACTCTATACGATTACATGAAACATACAATAATACCTAAAAATTTCACATATCTGAATTTTTGAATAAATTTCAAGGAGAAAAGACTATTTCTTCCCGTTCTCTTCCAACGAAATCTAGAGCAATATTATAACATAAGTAGTCTGATTTGCGACAGCTTTGGATATTGATTTCCGATAACGGTCCCATGGAATCGATAAAAATTTCATAGAAAAGAGAATTTGAATGTACACTAAAATAATTCAAGGATATTTTTAACTCCATCCTCTTCCTCTCTCTCGAACATCTGAAAAATCACACCATGTACCAGGGAACATCTCACATATCACGCGTAAACGATTGAAAACGCGTGAACATTATTTCCACGTCGTTCTTAATGGACGTGAATAATTGACAACTTTGAGAGAACGAAAGAGGAAAAAAGAAAGAGAAAACCAAACATAATAGATCGATGAATGAAGTCTCTCGCATCTCAACAATGGAAAATAATAAAAGAGTGATATTCAATGTGATTCACCGCACGAAACATGCCATCAGTAATAACAATGGATTCAATCGAATACCGCCTCGTATGCAAAAATGCAAACCCTCTCTCGTCGGACGTGCATATCCGCCGCGTACTGGGAATACACGTACTACTGTCAGAGGGTTTCTGGGATTGGCTGCAACTTGTAGATAACGTCATGACTGTTCCCTTACTCGCACTCGTATTCGTATACGATCTGTCAAATCCTTCGGTTATACTATATACTTCTTCTTCGAAAACTCAAACTTGAATTTTGATTTTAATATCGTTCGAAAATCATCATCACGAGAATCATCTGTATCATCAATAATTTCTAATTTATGGAAACGAGAGATTCACCCTGGGTCCTGAATATGATATTTCGTAACTGGAATATCTGCTGCAGGATCGATTTATCGAACATAACGCATGGTTGGTACAAATGTACGTTATTGGGAGTATTGGTATTGGATATCGTACGTATTTATCGTGAATAAAAAATTCAAAGAGAGGAGCTCGCAGATGTTCAAGCATCTCCCTTTCACCTTTCGAATTCGTGAATTTCGATGGAAGATGCATGATCGGATGTATGATGTTCCGCACAGATTATGTATATTTAGTCCTCTCGTGTGTGCAGTTTGAATTCTGATATGAACAGATTAACGTCCGGTGTATTTACATATTTTCAATGGAGAAATGTTTTTTCGAATCTGCATTGGAGCAATAATTTATTTCAGATGAAAAAAGCTTATTACCTGGATTCGAATTATTTTCCATATGCAGAGAGGAATATAGATGGAATATTTACGATAATTGGAAAAATGAAATTAGATATACTGAATAAGGATGATAACGATAATGATAAAATCTATAAAAGTTCCTTCAATTTCAGAAAACTCAAGTTTCTTTTCAATTCCATTCGCGTAGGCATCGTGTTATCAGTTATAGAGATGATGCTCGTTAGTCAGCTGACAAGAAATCCCAGGTGCATTCGAATTTCATGTCGTTTTCAATGCAGTGACCGATCGTTCGGAAGCGTGAGAAGCATACACGTGGAATCATTATTCATAGAAAATTGAAGTTTGAATGAATATTTCGAAGAATGTATGTATGGACTTATATTTTCATAGACTTGGTTTAAATCTTTATGAACTCGCATTTTACTTGTGTATTCAATGCTGTGCACTGAAATATGTTTCATATACTTCAGATAATTTGTACGAGAATTCAGTACGTCAGGTCGAAAAAGTATTCTCCAATGGGAATGCCTCGTTCTTACAGGTTCGATACTTTTTCTTATATAAAATATATTAAGTTTCTATCGACGTTTCATATGATTCTATGAAAATTTCATGCAGTGGTTATTACTTATATATATCCAACCATAATTCTGTGTTGAAAAATAACATTCCATACAATTTTTATACAATTTTTATAGACTCATGTATTGGGAGTACAAATTAATTTGGTCCGTTTTTTTACAGTTAAAGATGCGTTTATTTCAGAAGAACATGAATTATCAAATTAATCAAAGTATTATCCATCGCTGGCCATCACTTTTTCCCATCTTTCGGGTAATTTTCGAATCCCGTTACGGAAAAACGTCTCGTCTTTCGAGGCGATTCAAGTTAGGAGCCAATTTTCGATTTCTTCGAACGAAGTGAACCAGTGGCCTGCCAAATCGTGCTGCATCTGTCGAACTAACCAGTAACCAGAAGGAGCAATGTCCGGTGAGTACGGCGGGTGCGGTAGAATATCCCACTTCAACGTTTCCAGATAATTTTTCACTACTTTTGCGACACGAGGCTAAGCGTTATCGTGTAAAAGAATAACTTAGTCATGTCTTTCCTTGTATTCCGGACGTTTTTCTCGTAACGCACGACTCAAACGAATCAATTGTAGCCTATACCGATCACCCGTAATAGAATCACCAGGTTTGAGCAACTCATAGTATATAAAACCCTTTTGGTCCCACCAGATACACAGCATGATCTTTGATCCATGAATATTCCTCTTTGGTGTCGATGTTGAAGTGGATGGCAACGATTGACCGGGCATAGCATAGTATTTTCTCTTCTTGGAGTTATCATAGAATATCCATTTCTCATCTCCTGTCGCAATCCGATGTAAGAACCCCTTTCTTCGTTGTCTTTGAATTAGCTGCTCGCAAGTGAGAAATCGCCGTTCAATGTCTCTAGGCTTTAAGTGATAAGGCACCCAATTGTCTTGCTTCTGAATCATGCCCATGGATTGTAATCGTACGGAAACTGCTTGTCGCGTAACTCCTAATGATTCCGCAAGCTCCTGTTGCGTTTGACTCGGATCTTCGTCGAGTAAAGCCTCCGATTCCTCGTTTTCGAATTTTTGTGGTTGTCCTGAGCGAGGCTTGTCTTCGACACTGAAATCGCCATTCTTAAAACATCGAAACCATTCCCTACATGATTTATCAGTTGGAGCATTATCACCATAAACTTCCACAAGCATTCCATGGGCTTCAGCTGCACTTTTTTTCCAATTAAAACAGAAAACTAGCACCTCCCGCAAATGCTGCTTGGTTAAAACGAAATTTGACATGCTTCACTGAGTAAAAATCGGGATTCTAGAAGGAACTCGGAGTGATATCAACTGAATATTATTCATAGGTGTCTAACCTCTCTGAAACAATTGAAATCAGTTGTGACTATGAAACATTCATGAGAGCGAGAGTCATCTTTTCAAACCGGACCGAACTCATTTGTACTCCCAATGTAATAAGATTTGATATAATTTTTATATAATTTTCGTACAATTTTTCAAAACTTGATTTCATGTACTGAGAAAAATGATCTATTATAAATTACTAGACTCGCTAGTATATTGAGGATATATTTGCATTTTAAGGTTATATACCAAACGTTCTCTTCAAAAGTACCAGACTTTGTATTATAAAATGTCATTATTCTACATTCAACTCACAGGAAGTCAGGTACTTTTGAAGAGAATGTTTGGTATAAAACTCCAAAATGCGAGTTCATTCTCAATATACTAGCGAGTTCAGTAATTTACAATAAGTGGATGCTTTTCTAATCCACTCTACAGTATATGGAAAGAAGACTTCTGCACAGTTTGTTATAAATGAATTATTTACATTATTCATTATAATAATACCTCTGCATTTACATACATAATCATGTTTATATAAGGTGTTCAAATTGAACAGGGATGAAAGATATTTTTAATTTATTCAAGAGTTTCATCGAGACCAGCGAGATAATACAGAACAATGAGACAATTAAACATCTCCACTGAGACGACGAGACAAAAAGATTCCTGTTTTGTATTGTATTGTACAAATCCCACTGACAATGATATTCTAATTGTGTTCTTTATGCTTTCAAGGTCTTCGTGTTTATAATCATCACGTTCGTCCTATATCTAAGTATATTCCAATTTTCAATAATAAAGTACAAATGTTTGGCAAATTCGTCTGAGGAATGGAGGGATGGCTATGGTTTGAAATGGAATGATATTAGGAATGCTGGACTCAAGTATATCCTGGCATGTGAATTATTTTGGAATAAAGAAGAGAGTAGAGTACAATGAACTCATTCGAAATAACGGAATTGATGGGATATCAAATAATGTAATAATTTAACACGTTTGCTTGATTGACGAGTAATTTATTACTTTCGTCACACAGTGAATTGCAATTCGAATGAATGTGTTGTTAGAACATTTTCAACCAAAATATTTTGGTTCGTACTATTCTTTATGAGAAGTACAGTGAACTAATGATGGAGATTTTTGAAGACATCGATTTATTTTTACATTAAGAGAAATAATTACTAATACCAAGAAAATGTATGTTTGAATTTTTTCAAGAATAAACATTCTTGATAAACAGTTGACATGTTCCAATTCAAGAATTATATTCTTAGCTTCAGAAAAATTTTCTTGTATCAAGGATACATATTTCTTAAGCAACGGATTTCTCCGAACATGAAAATATGTTGTTGGTGATAGTAATTGTTTCTCTCAGTGTACAGAAATCATGTCGAATTTCAATTAGTATTTTGAACATACAGATCAAAAGTAGGCACTTCCTTTATAAGAAAGAATGATTTCTGTCAAAGAATCCCCATCATCAACATAAACCAGGTACGTCATTAAAAATGACTCTACGTATTCACGGATTCTGTAACACTGCACCAGAAAAAACTAGACCCTTGCCAGTACGTCACCAAATATTCATGAAGGACTTTTGAGCGTCTAGTTTTTGCTTAGCGCAGCTTCAAAAAACTCATGAATACCTATCCTGGTTGAAAGAATTCATTGATTCTCACCAAATCTCATCGATTCTCGCCAAATCCCCTTGAATCTCGGACAATATTCTGATTGAATTTCATCTGGCGTTTTGTAAATGAGATTTGGTCAGATAAATGAATTCCTTCAATGTGAATCTCGCCAAATTTCATTGAATCTCGGCAGCGATGCCGATGCTTTGAAGAATCGATTCTTTTTTATACAGGATATATCAAATTTTCATCGACATTTCACTCTCTAAGTACGGAAGAGTGAGAATTTCACTTTTCAGGCAGCCAGAAAGGAGCCTATCTTTTCATTCCAGTGAAAATCTTACTCTTTCCAATTTACAGAGTATACAAATCTATGAAAGCTATATACTTTTTCTATAACGAAGAATGGATTCTATTGAAAGAGCCGGCATCACTGAATCTCGGACAATGTTCTGACCAAATCGCATGAAATTTCATGGTCAGATTCGATGAATTATTTTTAATCCAGGTAGAGCGTGTCCCCTATGGAGCAGGGGTAGGAATTTTTGAACGTGATCGATTAGTTTTTTGTAGAAAAAGTATATGCAATTTTTTATAGATTTGTGTAGAATATTGATATAAATTCGACATGATTTATATGAAAGAGAACCGATTTTTGCAAGAATTTTTATCAATAGGGTGTTTCATTAGTGGGTTTTTTGATATTTGATGGAGAAAAAAAATATTACCGTTGAAACAAGATTCGAATTGAATTCAAGGCTTAGCTCATCCAAAAATTCGATTTTCCATAATGCAGGAAAGTGGTTAATTTTTGATTCAACCGCATTTTTTAGTGTAAAAGAAATTTTTTTCCGAAAAAATGTATATAATGCTTTTGTGGGGCATGAGATGTGCTACAAAAAAGCTGCTCTTAGATCAAACTGTGAGACCAATAGTTTCGCAGTCGCAGAGCTTGAAACGTAACCTTTGATAAAAATCGACATCAAATCCCTTACAATTTTGTATTTATTGATCTTACATGAAAAATTAACTTATAGGTAAACATTATAACGCTTTAAAATGTATACATTCGTCAACTACTAATTCAAATATGGTATACGGAGAAGAAGGAATAGTTGTGGCAACTACTTGAATAGTCGATTTTCGACCATCTCCTTAAATAGTTGCTGCAACTACTTGGTAGTCAGGACAAGTAACACGTTGGTTGCCTGAACTAACTCAAAATACATCAGGTATTCACATTAGTTAGTGTAACTATCGAATTAGTTGAGGCAGCTACCGTGATACTTGTCCTGACTACTAAGTAGTTGCTGCAACTATTCCTCCCTGGTTAAAAGAACTCATTGATTCTGACCAATTCTCATTAAATTACAATTAAACGTGGACAATGTTCTGACCAAATCTCACCAGTGATTTTCCAATGAGATTTGGTCAGAACTTTCATGTGAATCTCGTTGAATCTGGCCAAATCTCACTAAATTACGATTAAACTTGGACAATGTTCTGACCAAATCTCATTGGATTCCATTTGTCAGATTCAATGGATTCTTTTAACCAGGGCTCTCTTCCCGCGTATTTGAATGCAGATTCCAATATAAATTATATGGGATTCAATGTCGATTTTTATCAAAGTTCATTTCTTCAAGCCCTGTAACTCCAAAATCATTGATGCCAGCTTATGATTGCATACTTACGTAGGAATGCGTTCATGAAAATAAACAATGGAATAATAATCACTAAATCTTACATAAGTCTAACTTAATTTTTATTTTTCTAGCAAAGAACTTTGCACTTCGAAGTTGTTGTAGAATTTTGTTTTTGGGAATCATTCCGAAAGTAAGTGCATGAATTCCGAGAAAACTAGTATATTCTCCCTTTGGAGAGAAAAGCACTCAATGAGATACATCCTTCCTTTCGCCGTAACATCAGACAATTTGGTGCTTTACCATCGCGCACGTACATGAAGTATAGAACATATAACGTAACTGACGAGTCTCGAGTACACGACCATCGGACATGGAACTGCCACTTGAGACGTAGAGAAGAAAGAGACGTTTTCACGATAAGTTCATTACACATACACGTAGTTTCGCTAACTTCTTACGAGACACCTTGTGTGTATTATCGCTTTACACAGAGTTCTTGTAGACGTTCTTTCATCTCATGCTCGTAGTGTCAGAAATTTATTTCATTACCTATTATCTATAATAAATATCCATCAACTTCTGTTATGTAGTTGCACTGTTGAAAATTTATGGACAAAATTTCAAATACACGTAACGGAAGTATTTCCCAATCACGTGACTCAAAATTTAAGGTACATGTGTATGAACCCTAGTAGAAATTTTGATATGGAAAACATCAGGTCCAGATCAGACATGCCTGATTTCTGTTCAGGGCCTGACTTGAGTATAAGGCCCTGACAAAAATGTAATGCAGGGAAAAGACAAGGTCCTGATCAGGAAAACCAGGGTAGTAATTGAATTCCCAATCAGGACCTGATTCGGGTGGTAGCGGAATTCCCAATCACGACCTCATCTGAGTCATATTCTAACATTCAATTTAATTTTCATGGAATTCACTTTTCATCAAATCATTTTCCTGGGTGCAAGTTTGTCCTAATCTCATCATTCCTAAGCCTGAGCTAGTTTTGGTGAATTGTTCAAGACAAGTCTCAGCAGGTCTTGCGCCAGGCTTACTCCTTGATTTAGCCATTGGTCCATACATACATGGGATTTTCTTTGATAGATCTTATAATATTACATTGGGATAGATTATCGCATGTTCAAATGCAGGTTTCTACAGAATTAATTTAACAGCATTCTTGCTTTGTCTTATTTTATAAATTTATGTAAAGAGACAGTGCTGAGAAATTATTTGTATACCATCTCATTCACTGAAAACTTCTATATACAAATGAAGTACAAAACGAAATGATAATCATAGAATGATTCTTGTGGATATTAAGCATATTTGGAATCTAATTAAAGACAAAAACCTTCTGTCTAGAATGCGACGCAAATTTCCTTGTTTGATATGTTCAATGAGTTGTTTCAATGAATCCCGGAGTTCTCATTCAACAAAGATAATATCTCTCCATGCTAATAGATTCCATTAATATCCATCGCAGTTCTTGTGCTGATAAAAGAAACACATGAGGACAGGAAAATTCCAAAGGAAACCTAATTCACAAACAGATGCGTTCCATTTGCGAATTGCATTCGATTAATTATACGATATAAATAACATCAGAGACGTACAACTTCATACCTTATTGAACTAGTGTTTTTTTATCTTCGTATGGTATTATTCAACCCTATTCTCGACTCGTTTCCAGTTCATCTGTATGCTTTTCAGATGAAATTACAATGATTAGCTTGCGTATCTTCATCTCAAACATATTAATCGATATTCTAGTTGTATCATTCTTAGATTATCAACAGCGGTGACAAGATAAAACTGGCACACTATCATTCACATGAATGATATAGCATATGGTGTGCTAGGTATCAGTTTTGCGATGTAGTTCACAATAGACTGAACAAACAGGGAAGTATCATTATATTTATAAGTAGGTGGACGGCAGAGAACATGGAGAACGAAACATTTGAAGCATACCCATATAAAAATCTTCAGGCTCCGCCAATGCTGACGACGGAATATAGCTAGACGCAAGGCTGCCAGCCAAAGCTGGGCAATCTATGTAGGGACAAGGATGGTTGACAATGGTCTAAACATTGTACCAATATGGGAAGTCATAAATTGACTTCGTTGATCCATCATTGATCATTGGCTGCGCCACGCTTGGCCCATCCTTCAACCAATATTGCTTGAAGGAAAAAGCATGCTTTCAACAGAGGCTCTCTAGGGCTTGGCGGGACACTGCTCCAAGCATTAGGCAACTCTGAATGACAATGGATTCTCATGCTGCACCAAGCATGGGTCGTAGCTTGGTCCAGCTTGGGCAATAGCTTGGCTCAGCTTGGGCGATGGCCTCGCTCAGTTTAGGCGTTAGCTTGACTCGACTTGAGTAATAGCTTGGCTAAGAGTGAAACTTCCTTCTCAAACAGCAAATTACTATAACTCTCACCAGAGTGATGCTTGTTTCCTGCGAGTGGCGAACCAAGCATTCAATCAATATATAAGTCTCCTTTGGAGATTCCATGACAGAAATAATTCTTCATCTGTTTCCAGACCCGCCTACTTCTACGCCAGGACCACCGGATTTACGTCATTCATCAGTTTAAACTAATCAGAAAAATTACATGTTGAAATTCTCCGACATTCATTTCGTTCAATCGAAATGATAGAATTGATTTTTTATTTTATTTTCAATTACAATGAAAAATAAAAGTGACCATTGGCATGAGATGGGCGCAACCCTGCCGCAAGATTGCTACAGCGTTGGCTCATCCTTGGCGAACAAATTTTTGTATGGTCTGCCATTGACGGCATATGCTATCACAACCCTGTTTCCAGTGTTGGGTCTGGATTGTGGAAACAAATGGGCTGAGGCTGAAATGATGTTATCATTTCAGAGTTGCGCCATGCCTGGTAGCCTAGGCTCGGCCCATATTGGTGAGCCTTGCGGCAACCTAGCGCCCATGGTCAATTTTTACCTGGGTAATCTTTTCTAGTCAGAATTCCCTGGTGAAAAAATTTTTGTTGAAAATCTCTGGAAATTTCTCTAAATTCCTCTGAAAAACTCTCCACTGAGAACCTCTAAAATTTTCAGGGATTTTCAGAGAACTTTTTCTACCGGAATTCTTTTCTTATATCTCATATTTTGTTGAATATATTGGCAAGTTTGGCTTTTCCCGCTGGTAGAATATTATGTGAATGAAAGAGAACTGAAGAGAAAAGGTTATGTAATGAACTGTACCATTGCCCTAGGAACTATGAGTGGCAGTACAGTCGGGTTTGAGATTGGACCTGATCTCAGTTCATAAGCTTATACATGGCGGAGGACAGGAAGAATGAGATTCCTCAATCACGATCTGATCTTTCTCCCAGAAAAGATGTTCTCGTGAAATATCAGTCAGATTGCCGAAATTCCTTGGGGCCAGTTATGTTATGAGAGCGGCAGCATCATCCCTCAGCCCGAGTTAAGAAAATTTTTCTAGACTCGAAGACATTCTTTTCATTATAGCGACAGAGATCATTAGAGATAATGAGAAAATATTTCACACCAACGTAAGGATACGACTTAATCCGAATGATTCACAAATCTTCATTCCTCCCAACTCTCATTCCAAAGACTAGGATTAATTGGAGTCTTCTCTGACAGTTTATGTGATGTGTTAGCATTTGAAACATCAATGTAATTGATTTTCAACGAACGAACTGGAAGGCAAAAATCCCGATAGAAAGAAGATTTGATAGTTATTATACCATACCTACCACATAGATATAATAATTTTTAACAACCTCTGTTCCGAACGTATCGCAAGATACAGGGATTCAAAAAGAGTATTTTCCTGAATTTCGATTAGAAAATTCATTTTTGATTCAGACTCGGTCACGTACTCTTGATATTACCGGTTGAAGTTTCGAATAATATCGATCGGATAGAATTAAATATTGTTAGACCGTCTAAGAGGATATGGTTATACGATTGTCTGGTGTGAACGTGTTCAATTACGAGGCAGAAATATGGAGGTAGAAAGAACGAGAGAAGGTAGCGAGAACGCACGGAAGATGTATAAAGTGGACATTAGGGTTGGATTGAAAATACCACAGTATATGACCGGGGAGAAAATAAAAAAGAAGATGTTGAGAAACGAAATGGGAAAAGGGGCTATGAAGGTTGAGGAAAAATTAAAGAGACGAGAAGAAAGTAAAATAACATATCTGCGGTGAAGAATAAGAATAAAAGATTAGATGTAGGTAAAGTCAGTTGTTTCAGAACAATTTATATTGATGAATTTGAGAAAAAAAATACCTGTGAGGCTTTGTCAATTTCAATATTGGAGGAGAGTCGTGACGAATATTGCAACAGACCCGCGAGTGATATGCGATAGTGTTGCGCTAAATACATTTGATTTGATTCTTTAGCTGCGATCTTTGAAAACTGAATATAAACAAAAGAATCGAATGAGAAAATGAAGAGGAAAAAAGAGTAATTATCGAGTTCAGTAAGGTGAAAATAGGGCATTAGATAAGGGTGAGAAAGTGATGAGGGTGTGATGGGTAGGATGAAGATAAGGTCAGGACGAATACGCACTAGATTGAGCTTGGAAGAAGCTGGAAACTCTCACAGAAACTGTATTGATATTCAAAAACACGAATAGCATTATTGTCATCTTTTTGAATTCTTTGACATCTATATAAGAAAATAATACAACGTGTAAGAAGTAATGTTCTGAGAATCATATTTTTTCATTCCAGTGTATAGACGGAGAACGAAGGAATCTGCTTCGACAGCGAAATCTAATTTTGCTGAGTCCCTTTGACTGGAGTAGTAAATTTTTTGCAGTGACAACAATCTTGTCAGCAATGACGCCACGAGAGACGAGAAAAGGCCTTGGCGAGAAACGAGACGAGACGAGCAACACCCTACCCGAAAAATTCATGAGACGAAACGAGAATGATTTCACGAGAAACAAAAAGTGAGTTTGATATTGAATGATATTTTGGCAATATCGCAAAACAAAATTCCGAAATGTCGAGACGAGATGAGAAACAGCTTATTCTCGTCTCGCGGCATCGCTACTTGCCTAGCTACACAGAGAGAAATGTATGGTAATATTTACCATGCTAACATAGTATTCGTTCTTATTTTATTGAAAATCGTAAATGTTACTATGTGAGAATAGAATCCTTCGCCATTTTTCTGGTAATGATTACTATACTACATTGAAATCACACAAATAGAACTCAAAGCAATGTAAAATGGTACTGATTACCATGTTACAATAGCTGTCATTCCAGTTAATGAAAATATGCACGCTGTGGGCAATATCGATACGACGTGTATAGACACACATACAGGGTGGGGCATTTAAAGTGTCGCGGACGTTTTTTCCAAAAATAAAATGAGATACGAGAAAATTTTTCGGACAAAAATTGTAGGGTATCGAAGGAGACATCTGATGGTGGCCTTGGCTTTGACCTCAAATCTCATCTTCAAGGGCATTCTGAGGTCAACTCTTGTTTTTTAAATAGCATCTCATATTTTTTACTGCAGATTTGGATTCTAGGTCAAAAACCAAGAAACTTTTGTCTGAACCATTTTCCTGAAATTCGCAAAGATGGCGCTCTAATCGATATTGTTCCATACTGAATCTGACATTAGAATAACTCGAAAACGAAGGGTCTTGGAGGAGAATGTTTCGGACAAAAGTTGTCTGATTCCAAGGGGGACCCCTTGAACTGAAACGGAGGTGATGGGGTATAACAGACAAACACAACACATTTCAATCGTCTACATCACTTGGATAATTTTGATGCAGTAGATGCTCAAAATGATGGCCTTCGACTTCAATACACATTTCAAAACGTTTTACAAAAGATTGCTGAACTCGTGCTAAAATATCTTCATTGATGCTCGCGCATGCATTGATGATTCGTTGACGCATATTCTCAGGTGTAGTCGGTGCTTGTTGATAAACTGTATCTTTTATGTATCCCCATAAAAAAAAATCTGGAGAAGTAAGATCCGGAGAACGGGCAGGCCAATGAACTGGTCCACGACGTCCTATCCACCGTCCAGGATGATCTCTGTCCAATATTTCTCGAGCTGTGACTGCATAATGGGATGGACAACCATCGTGTTGATACCACATATTCAATCGTTCCTGAATAGGTATGTCTTCAAGTAATGTTGGAAGTACTTGATCTAAGAAATGTCCGTACTTCTCTCCATTTAGCGTATCTGCAATGAAGTACGGTCCAATTACTCGAGATCGAAAAATACCACACCAAACATTCACAGCCCATTGTCTTTGATGCTCTACTTGACGTAACCATCTTGGATTTTCTGTCGCCCAGTAATGCATATTATGTCGATTTACTTGACCATGATTGGTGAACGTCGACTCATCAGAAAATAATATGTTGATGAAGTTGTTATTGTGCATTTGCGCTAGACCCCATCGACAAAACTGTACACGTTTTTCGAAATCATCACCGTGAAGGTCTTGATGCAAAAAAATGTGATACGGATGGAATATGTGACGTTTCAGTATTCGAAGAACACTTCTTCGAGAAATTCCTGAATGGAGTTCAATTTCACGAGAGCTCACGTGTGGATTATTGGCTACTGCAGCTAGTACATTAACTTCCGCATTTTCTCCGCTAACAGTTCTCATTCGATGTCGTTTTTCCCTTGTAACACTTCCCGTTTCTGAGGATAATTTTGTAATGCGTTGAAAATACCTAATGGATGGCGTTGTTCTTTCAGGAAATCGTTCTGCATACAAGTCATATGCTTGTCTGAGGTTCTTATGCACTTCACCGTAAATGTAGATCATATCGATCTTTTCAGAAACCGTGTATCGGATATCCATGATTTTCAATTTGTCATAAACCAAGTAATAATCAAATGTAATTGACAAACTGACTTTCAAAATCGTGAATTTTCACTGAACCCCGTCGTTTGTTTACATCGCGTGAGCTCTGAATGGTGGTAATGTAGACGATTGAAATGTGTTGTGTATTGACAACTTTTGTACGAAACATTCTTTTGCAAGACCCTTCGTTTTCGAGTTATTCGAATGTCAGATTCAAAATGGAACAATATCGATTAGAGCGCCATTTTTGCGGATTTCAGGAAAATGGTTCAGACAAAAGTTTCTTGGTTTTTGACCTAGAATCCAAATCTGCAGTGAAAAATATGAGATGCTATTTAAAAAACAAGAGTTGATCTCAGAATGCCCTTGAAGATGAGATTTGAGGTCAAAGCCAAGGCCACCATCGGATGTCCCCCTCGGTACCCTACAACTTTTGTCCGAAAAATTTTCTCGTATCTCACTTTATTTTTGGAAAAAACGCCCGCGACACTTTAAATGCCCCACCCTGTATATTATTACGGTAGTCAGCCCACTATTAATAATCAAGTAAAAACACAGTTATTATCTAGAAGACTGATATAATTTGTTTCTGACTGTGTGCTCCTTTTTCTTTCTATCAACCATTTCATAACCTAATTTATTTATTTATAACTTCATTCACTGAAAAGCCTTGTGTGTATATATATGTTCATAGTTTAATTTAGTTTATAATCAATGAAAGAATCATGGTCAATGTTACTTTATAGCATTGGATTCATGTTTAGTTGCATAGTACTGTCTCCAACGTAACATGGTGATCATTACTATGTTAACAGGGCTAATGTTACCACATAAAATCGGGAGCATCGCTATGTCAAGTGACTCGCACCATCTAAAAATTTTCGTCACCATGTAACATAGTAATCATTCCCATGCTACATTGAGAATATAACTATTCTCTCCTCTCTGTGTACGACGGCGATTTCATACCAGTGGTAGCGAAGAATGTTCGCTCCTCCAGCAAATTCTGGTATTATACATAAAATAGCAAACAAATTTTGCTGAAGAATTTAGCATTTTTTGCTGCCACAGCTAAAACTTCGTTGGCATAGTTAACAAGATGGTTGTCTTGGCAAAAACTTTGTTACTCCGGCGAAAGGTATCCAGATTTCGCTGTCACAGCGAATTTTTGTCTGTGTGTAATTCTTTCAGTGAGAGAATAAATTGACCTAGATCATGTAGATATATCGGAGAATATTATTGCAAATGGTCCGACAAATCTTGTATCACCCTGTATATATATTGTGTGAAAAGCCGAGTAGACACGACTTTAAAGCGAGTCGCCTATAGATTTGTACTATATACAGGGGCAGCGCCTGCACAGTCAACTCAATGCAACTGAAAACAATCGATAAATTTTCTACAGTAAAGAAGAGTATCATATATATCTATACATCACATGACATTGTTCCCCTTAGATGCCACAAAAAGGGCAGATACGTTCTTGAGTGCTTGATACTAAAAATATGTCACTAAAAACTTCAAATGTTCAATGATGTTCCCTCTTGTGCATGATACTTTATCCCCCATCGCGATAGACTTATTTGATAAATATTGAAGAGTACTCGACGTAGAGAATTTTGTACAAAAGAATTATTGTAATCTATTCATGTTGATATATTTCCATATTCCCGTAACTGTCCATAAAATACACAATATTATTATGTGAACGAAGCTATCAGGTCATTTTCTGTTTGTCGCAGTCCGTCCACGTTCGACAAGAGAATCTGAAATGGATCAGTAAAGTTGGACATTTGACGAGCGTTGTACCAACCACCGGTCACACAACTAGCACACCTCGATCAGTTAAGTTTGACATTTGGTACGTGTAATATTAATCATACATGCTTGCAGTATATCTATTACAAATCTCATATATAAATATCTATCACAATAATTCAATCAAAAATTATTAATGGATTCTTTATTGTTGTAAATTTGATCACGAGACGGAACGGTACGCCCACTTTCGGCATATAAATACAGAGCTATGGAAAAAAAAATACTGCGCTCGTCGTTCGGGGAGGACAAACATCTGCGGGAGATGATTTTTTACTTGAATATCGATCCAATCCACCTACGCTGGGCTGTGAAAGGACTGTACCAATACAGATGTAGAGGCTTATACGTTTACCTTTCGGCTTAGTTTTTCAAGTTCATTGATCGACGCCAAAGATTTTCAACTACGGCGAGACGAAGATAAGATTGTATTGAGGAAGCGACGTAAAACGAGCTCATTGATAGTTTTTACGCGATCAGACAAATAGAAGAAGATAAAGGAATATTAATCCGTTGATGAAAATTTGTTCGGTATAACCGAGTGGAGGATATCGATTTTAAATCTAGAATTTTTTTAGACTCAAGTTTAATTCGTTTTATCGGTACATGATTCGCATTTCATGTATCGCACGAGGATCGGGATAAAGGATGGAGAGATCATTTTTCGGTCAAGGGGAATTTCGAGTTTTATAGCTGTAACATGGGTTTCGGATATAAAACTGTTTGATTTGTTTTCAAAGATTTTCAAAATGAATGAAATGTTTGGAAGGTGAATGATTGGGGTTCTTTGAGAGTGATAAGACTTCGAGACCGCGTTAAGGAGAATTAATGAGATATCAAAGTTGAGGTTTTACTGGAGTAGGGAAATATCTGGTATACGAATAGGAATGTTGAATCAATTATTGACTTTAGTATTGATCTGTTTGAGGTCACTAAATTTCTGAAGATTGCGATAGATTAAGAATCGAAATCCGTGATGGAAAGTTTGATGGATTAGAATTCAAAATTACGCATTGTTTTCCTGGACGATAGAACACCACTTCCATCGATGGTGTTCATGTATCACCTTGACCCTGTTCACTATTTGTTCATTTTTTTGTTTCTATAATTTTGATCAGCATAAATTTCATTCAATATACTCGTAGATTGAATTGAAATGATCGAAAGATTCGAATCATTAATTTTTCAATGGAGTGTAATCAATTTATCTACGTGGTAGAGTTGACCACAATGTGGTTCAGTCAATTTACTATGATTAACTGCAGCACGTACATAAATTAATTCAACTACACAGTGCACTTCACCGCTTCCACGCTTGATTATATTACTATAAAAGACGCATGCTTTATCGCCCTTTTATCGTTTTGCTCAGTTGAATTTAGTTCATAATACCAACGACTGAGCGTAGTTTCAATAAAATTTCAGTGTCGAAGGGATTCTCTAAAAATAGATGGATGCTGCATTTCTGAACTTTCTGGTGTGCAAATAATAATATTGAAATCAAATCAGTATGCTTCAGAATAGAATGAGAAAATAGTTGATGTAATTCCATAAGTTTCACGACTCCATGTAAAAAGTTTTGAAAAACATGGGGAAGAAGAATTTTTCCAATAATTGTGTTCCTCTCTTCATGTACATCGATTCTTTTATGGAGAATATGAAAGAGGAAATTATTGATTGGTCCCCGAATATTTACAGAAAAACAAAAAGATCATCCATTTTAAAAATACCTTTACCTTTACCGGTAATACCTTCGAGAGACAGGTAGCGATCTACTAAAATCGAAAAAGCTGATATTTCGAAAGGACAGAGCATATGTAAAAAGATCAAACTCATATATCATTCTCACGTACACTTTTTTTTAGATATACGTGATGTTCGTCGAGCGATGGATATCTAAATAATCTGTAATCCATCATTCCAAATTTGTGATGGAATGTTGATTTTTGTTCTAAATTACAAGGGTTCAGGTAGTTCATTAGTTTGGTTAACTAGAGTTCTTATCTTTACCATAGAAATTAACTTATGGAATGATTTATGATAGTTAATATGCGTATGAAGGTTTTACTAGGTACATGTGCAGACATGAGGAATATAGTGTTTCAAAATATTTCCACGATAAACGAGGATATCATGAAAAGAATATTCTTATACGTGCAGAACGAGCTTAGAATTCTTACAAAATTATAAATTATCATCATTTTCATACAATACTTCATAAGGAGCTGCCCGACTAAAAAAAATACAGGGGCCATTATGATGATCGGATCATGACAACCCGATGTAGCAGTCAGGCCCTGATAATGTAGCCCGATCATACATGTAACGCAAAGGTGTGATGAGGAGGAAACGATCAGGTAAGAATAATCAGGACCTCGTAAGTTAACCTGATCAGAAAAGGTACCAATAAACCAGAAAAAGTGCTAGGGCCATTATCATGTTCAGATCATGTCAGCCAGATTCTACTATCAAGTCTTGATAACGCAGCCTGATCGGGAGCTGATTGTACATGTAATACAGTGGTCTCGTGATAAACCGATAAAAAAGAAATGAATTAATCTCAAATGAATATGTATGAAATTGATTTTTGAAATTCGGCGTATGTCTTGTACAAATCATGATCTAGATTCTGTATTAAGACTGAGAATTATAAATTTGTATGCTAATGAGTATTTTTGTCATTCAATTTACACATGACAATAACTGTGTGAATTTTGAATCTCATGATTTATGACCATGTGGATACAATACTGATTTATGCGTGGTGATATCTGTACATTAGGCGTGTGAATATCGGTAAGTATTACCCTCCCAGTTTGGATCTAGTTCAACCAATCTTTCGTCAGATGGAGATGTGAACTGGTTATAATTCTGTAAGTGGATGTTCACACCACTGAGTGCACTAACAAAAATTTATCCAAATATACATTCCATTGGAATATACAGTGCGTCTGCAACGGGATGTTCGTGGTAACACTCAATATAACGTGTAAGAATTACAATCGAATGGCTACATACAGCCATATGCAATAAAAAAAATATGGCGAACATACGCTAGATATGATTCAAGCAAGATGGCATATAACCTCTCTTTTCGAGTGACATTTGCAACCTTTTGGACCTCTCATTTTCTATCATATAACTGAATGGTATTTGAAGTTTTAGAAAAATATGTGGAAATGGATTTCAGAATAGATAGACACTTGAATGGATAGATGGATAGGCGGATGGTTGATGAGAGTAGAGTACCGAATCTTAATTCAACTCCGTAGCAAAATAGGTGTTTCAGATCAGGCATGTATGAAAGGGCCCAACATGATCCTGGTCATATTACCTGATGTTAGTTTACCATATCTTTTGAATTTTTCAGATTTCTCTCAGAAATGAGAACGATAAGGCATCGATTTTCATATCTCAACCATATAGGGGCCTGATGAGGATTGTATTCTCCAACACTACATAAATCTGTTGTGAAATGAGTATTTCACGACAGGGACATACGGGAGGGCCCGACGTGGCCCTGATTATATTACCTGGTGTCATTTGATTATATGTAGAGAAATCTATACCTGAGGCATATCTATTAGGCCCCGATAAGGCCCCGGTTCAATATCCTTGTCACGGTCTGCGTCGGAAAATCAATATTCCATGTTAGGATGACATATCAGATCCCGGTGAGGCGCGGATCTTCTTACCTGGTTGCACATATCTTTACGTGAAACCACGTCTACTCAAGGCACGTACTTCAGGACTTCGTCAAAAACTGATATCATGATCTGATGGGACTCTAATTAGCACAGCATGAAAGGCAATCTCATTCGATCCTGACCCGGTTATGATCAGGCATGCCTTAATAAGGTTTACTTTAAGATTACCCAATCATGCTCTTATGACTGATCGGGCAAATTTCTAGCCGGGTGAAGGAATTATTCAAAATCAGACGTGTCTCTCAAGGAATATTAGAACGAACTTTGAGACATGTGAACTCATTTCGATTAAAGTTGAACAAAGGAGGTCGTGAATTCAGAGTATGTTATGATTGAATTCAAGACGCAGTCAAAAGTAGTCTATTTTGAGTGTAAAGTAAGCACGAAAAACAATCGCTGACACAATGGAAAAGGCTGAATTTTAGTCAGTGTTTGAATTCATTATTATAATCATGAAGTAATCAACCTTTTGACTGGTTTGATGAAATCCTCCAACAGTCTATTATTCGCTGAACGCTGAATTTCTACATATCTCCGACAACCCTTATCTTGCATAATTTTGCTGCATATAACTTAATCTGAATCTACTTTTGCGAGTTTCACCATGCATTTTTCCTTTTAATATTGTTTCTTAATAAACTATCATGCCTTAATGTGGGTCCTATCAGATTACTTCTTCTTTCCACGATATGTTTCAAAAGACTTCTCTTTTCATTTACCCTCTCAAGTACTTCTTCATTCTTTACTTCCTCTATCCACTTTATTCTGAGCATCCTTCTATAACGACACATTTCAAAAGCTTCGAGTCTTCGTTGGTTCGTTTTTCCAATTGTCCAAGTTTCGCAATCATATAATGCTGTGCTTCAAACGTAACCCTTCAAGAATTTCTTCCTTACTGCTAAGCTAATATTCTTTGAGCATATCAACTGTTTTTTTTTAGTGGAAAGCCTGTTTTCATTGTGCTATTCTTGCTCTTCTATCTCTTTCTCTTTCACCGTTTTCTGTAATTATGCTGCCTAGATATTTAAATTCTTTCACTTGCTGAATTGTCTCTGCATCTATTTTGATTTTCGTTCTTTTTGATGTTTTCGGTGTTGTACAAATCATGAATTTTGTTTTGTTCTTATTTATATTCATACAATAGTTTTCTAGTAATATTGTTCTCATAGTTTTGAGAATATCTTCTAACTCAGCACCACTCGTAGCTAATATAGCTATGTCATCCAAAAATCTCAACATGCTTACATTTTCTCCTTGAATTTGTAATTTTCATTGCACTTGCTCCTTCACTTCGTTCATCGCTTCTTCTATATATAAATTGAAAATCAATGGTGATAGGGAGCATCCTTGTCTCCCCCCTCTTTTCATTTGTGCTCCTCCTTCTTGACCCTCTATTCCTATTATTGCGGTTCGATTCTCATATAATTCATATATTATTCCCCTATCCTTGAAATTAATTCCTACCTTCTTCAAAATCGCGAACATTTTCTCCCAATCAATATTATCGAATGCTTCTTGTATACCTTGAAATCAAACGCAGCAAATGTAAGCCACATTTTTTATAGTGTTTTAATGTGTTTCAATGTTTTTTTTTTTGATTGAGTTTTTGTTCTTATCAAATCTTAGCGAAAGCATTGAGAACTGTTTTGTCAATTCATTTTCATGTGTAGAATGTATCTGACGCGATGAGATTCATACGATTCATCTATGAAGAATTATGGATTGCAGAAAATTTGAATTCATAGTATATAGAAACTACAGAGAGTTGGAGAGAATGGTAAATGGTATGCATATGATTTTCAGTAGCGTTTGTAGAAACGGTTGACGAAACTTTCGAAAGAGCAGAAAAGTTATTATCATTCCATCTCTTCTGCTCTTTCGTGAACTTTGTCAACCAACTCACTGGGGAACGTTGAACATCGTGTGTGCTGTTTTACGTTCATTCTTACGGGATTATTCACTGTATATGTATACCTTTGTACGAAAGAAACTATTAACATTATTTATCATCGCGTGCTGTAACGTATCATACATCTTTTCTTATTATTCCATGTATTTGTCAGATAGAAATGAATTCAGGATTGTATGAACATATATTTGATAATACAAAGTATCTTGTAGATATGATTAATCTGCATTGACAGCCAGTTTTTGTCACGATGAGGACGAACAATACAATAGGGAATGTCTATTGTATTTTTTGTGAAATTAATTGGAAAATATCAACAGTTTCAATGATTTATGAGTGGAATTCAGTACTGACATATCTGCGCTCATCTTACAATTACCTGGAGTGATAAATGTAAATAACTATCACAGGGTCAGTTGTATCAGGAACAGTATCAACTTACAGTTGAAATATAACAACTTTGACTAGACATTCATTTTCTGAATCTTGTCAGATAACCTCCTTGATTTTGTTCGGTTCCTGACAAGAGCTGTGCACAGAGAAAAAAATCAGTATGAAGAACCATACATTACTGCCATGTGCCTCATATGTACATGAGGGATGAATTCTAAAACTCTTAAGGATTCAGATATTGTCAAATATTATGGATTGTGACCACTTCCAACGCCACATACACTGACCGTGGTAAAAATTTCGTAACACACTGAGAAAAATCATCAGTCGGTACAACTGAAAAACTTTTAGTTGTTCAATAATAGTTGCTGCAACAATTTTTTTTTGTTCGGAATACTGTTGAAGGAGTAGTTAGAGCAACAAAAAATAATTAGTTGTCACAACTATAAATAATTCAGTTGTAGATTTTAGTTGATGATACTTTAATTATCAAATATAGACGATTATTCGCATGCACAAATATATTGCAGTGATGAGAAATAAAAATTTTAGTTGATGGAATGAAACATTTTTTAGTTCAATAGTTTGGTTTCTGAAACTAAAACTTATAAGTACCATCAACTAATTTTATTAGTTCATGTTATTTTGTACTTCACACTGGAGGGATTGTTCAGTCGTCATTATTAAAAACTTACTGAAATATGACAGCGTATACAAAATTAATTTCTCTCAGAGACAATTGACAAAACAATTTATTCCGTACTGAAATCAATCTGAAAATTTTCTAATGTACTTCATGCCCCCTGGTTACAGTATCGAACGTTCCTAGGAGTTATTGCATTTCGTCGTTTCATTTATTTCATAGCGTGGCGTTGTGAACAAAACACTACCGGATCTTGTTTGTACGCGTTCACGTGTTACTCGACATATGGTTATTCTTGATTATTCTTCTTAGTCAAACACACAAACAACATTAATACAACATCAAGTTGAAAACCTCAAACGTTTTATTCTATACGAGTGCCGAAATTGTGTAAAAAAAAATTGGGATTTGAGTATATCATCGAAAAATTTTGTCGGTTACAGTACCAATGTTCCCAAGAGTCTTTGCGGTTTGTTGTTCATAGCGTGGCATTGCAAACAAAACACTACCGAATTTTGTGAACCGGGTTATTCTGTCTTAGTGAAACTTCCAGATAATATTACGACAGCAAGTTGAGAATCTACAACGTTTTATCGTATATGCAAGTGCTGAATTTGCGTGAAAGGAAATTGTGATGGATCCTTTTGTCAGCAACCTGTTAAAGGAATGGGGCCTGGAACATTTAGTGGATGATTTTACACGTAAGTTGTATTCTTTTATAATTATTGAATATTCTATGAAAAGTTATTACATCCTGGAATTCTTAAAAGTTGTTGAAAATACGGAAAAATAATTCATATATTATTTGAATAGTAAAATTTCGATTACGATTATTGAAGTTCTCCTTTTTTGCCTTTCGTATATATTTTGATGATTTTGAAATTTTTGAATATGTCTGACTGTTCATGGAATGTACATTTTCTAACAAGTTTATTCATAAATTGTTCCAACAAACGTTCAACTCTTTCAAATATTTGTCTGAATATTTCTTTGTGTTCTAAATACATAATACATGTGATAGGTTATATTAAAGAGAGTTTATATTCGAATAGAGTTGTTGAAAAATCTGATGACCTTGAAATTCAAATGCATTAGGAATGTTCTTCTTGTTAAATATAAATGATATTGATTTAGGACAACAAATTGATCGTGAAACATTCCTATCAATTCCGGCAGAAAGGCTAGATCTAATAATTCCCATTCTAGGTTGACAATATCAATTTTCACGTAAGTGAGAAGAATATTCAAGAATAATGGATGTAAATTTGTGTGAAACATCTGATTTATTTTCTGTATGAAAAATTTTATAACCAAAAGATATATATGCTATGGAAAGATGGTTAATATTTGTAATATAACTGTTTTAGCGTACAAGTGTTTTGGAAAAAGCTTAGAAAACCGCACGAAAGAATTGCAAAAACACAGTAACACCCCTTACAGCACCGGGAGGTTATATCAACATCCTCGGAACGTCTTCTGAAACATTGGAATGTTCTGAAAATGTTTCGGGACGTTCAAGAAACATCGCATGTATATACCAGGGATGTACGAATGTCCGGTATAGTTTTATTAAGGTTTCCATGGAACGTTTATGAGACATTGAAAATGAGAATTTATATTCTGCCAATAGTTTCAAACTGCTGAAATGAAGTATTTTCAAACATTCAATACAAAACATACTTCTATTGTTGTTCGATGCTTTTGTCCCTAGTAAAACTATCAATATAAATTTGTATAGGTTGGAGATAAAATACTTAGTTTTCATATAACGTTTCGAGGACGTTCTGAAAAAGTACCATAGCATTTGTCAATAATGTCCTCAAAACGTGTTTTCCAGCACATTGAATGAATGTTCTCAAGATGTTTAGGAAATATACTTTTGGGAACCAACATCTGTGGGACTATGGACACGTTTTTGAAACGTTTTGAGAACTTTCGGTGCTGTCTGGGACATCTCAACCCTTCATCATCGCGGTCGGAGATCTTGCTGAAAAGATAGAAGCTGTCTATGTGATTATTGAGAAAGTAAAGTACGAGTACCAAAACATCACCTCTGCTGTTGACTTGTGCTTCAAATCATTTTTTGCATAGGATTCAAAGTATATATTTGATATATTCGAGACATTCGGGAAAAATAATCATATCCAAGCTTACACTGTGGCACGATCTTATAGTGCGAGTCTAGAGTTGCATAATCATGAAAATAGAATTCATTATGAAATGTCATATGTATCTTATCCTAATGTAAGTGATGAGATTTACGTAATATGTAACTGATTTTGTATGTATGCGGTTTTTGCAAACCATTACGTTCCTATCACTATGACAAGTATGAATTATCACATTTTTTTTTCTATTTTCATGATTGTGTCACAGTATATTTGAATAAAATACAATAAAATGAGAAGAATAAAATGTACTCATTTTAACTTTCTTCGGTGGGATTTTGAATTCACGTCAAGTCATGGCCAATGCATACAGATTTTTTCCAATGTTTTCGTAAAATGTGTCAGAAATAAAAATTCAAAATATGTCATGATAAAATATGTCTTGGGATTACATTCTGGATATGAATTTCTATTCTGTAATGGTTGAGGAATATTGAACGACAAATTCTCTAAATCCTAACAATTTTTCAAACCCATTCAATAATATTTCAGAAAAACAATTGAATGAGAATTCATCAATATTAGGGTGCAATCCCAAGGACGTATTTCATCAACACATATTTCAAATTTTCATTTCTTTCGCACTTTACGGAAAAGGGATGAAATTTGAATGAAAAAGTAATTATTTGAGTGGTATTTTTTCATTCATTCTTTTGAGCGTAGCAAATATAGAAAACCAGTTCGTTCAAATGAAGGGATTTAGTCATTCTGACTAAAAAATTTGATTACCTCAACTGAATTTTTTCGATAGTAGCAAATATAAAGCATAGTGCATCCAAACAAAGTATTTCAGTTATTCTGACTAATTTTTTTTGGTAGTCACAAATAAAAAAGTGAAGTACAACTGACAATTTTTTTTAGTCAACGGAACAATAGAATATGAGAAATTTGAACCATCAAATTTTTGTTACTACAACTTAGAAGTGTTGACTGAATTAATATAGTTGTAGCAACTATATGGACTCAGTTGGAGATTCAGTTCGCTCCATCATTTTTCCGAGTCTACATGAAAATATTGCTTCCTCGTTTAGAGGGAAGCTTTGTGATCGTTTCGAGGAGCCGACAATTTTTTTGTCTCGAATTTAAAAATCTCCTAGACCAAAATGTTCCTCAGAATTCGGGGAACAATTTTGTTACCGTGTCTGTCTCTCTGTGTGGCTGTAGCCCCCCTCCCCTAAGTTTCGTACGCGCATATCTCCCGTTCTGCTTATCCGATCGTTTCGAAATTTTTATCAAAGTTGTGGACTAGGGTGATAGTGGTCCCATGTAAGTTTTAACCTGATTCATTCAGAAGAATTGGGTGGATGAGAAGAACTCTGACAAAAAATGAACATTTTGCGTCCGCGTGTATCTTTGCTTCCTATTATCCGAATCCGATCAAACTTTAACCACGTTTTTTTTTTAGTTGCTACAACCAAACAAATTTATTTGATGCGGTATTTCACTAGAAAGTTTAGTGAATTTTTGATTGTGACAACTAAAAATTTTTCTCAGTGCAATTAATTATCAGGGACGGAAAATATCTACATAAGAACGGTACGTACTAAATTTTCCAAATCCGTTTAGAAACTATATACGTGCTTATCCTTTTTTCTCTCATTTTCGATTTGTCTGGCCTTTATATCGTACAACTAACACCTATTGAATCGAATATAGGGTAAATATAGATCGTGTCCAAAATCGGGACTCAATAAAGAATTCCAAATCAGAATCACGGAGAAAAGTGCGACTCGAAAATAAAGTAATTTTTATGAGAATCTGAGAATATTTCTGGGTTTTTTTTTGGTAATGTTGAAACGATTCGTATTCTTGTGGAATTCCTCCCCACAAAACTGAAATATTAGGAGAAATTGATGAATTTCAAGGAGTAAATGGTGACATTTCATCCTCGACTTTCGAAAAGGTTTCTTCACGTTGTAATATGTCCCATTAATTTGTCATTCCTCATTAGTGAAATTTAACAAAAATCTGAATTGGTTTGTGTTTACTTGTATTAGAAAGGGAAGGAAAAGTTACTGGGACCATAAGTGTTAACATGATTTATCATAACGATCGGGCATTGGGTACACGTTAGCTGTTCCAGTCAGTTGCAATTTTTATTTTCCCATACAAAACATGTGATTACACACGACATAATTTTTGTTGAAATTTCTTCGGAATGATATCAATTACAGATGAGATTCAGGAATCGTGGGATACCGTTATATCGACCTAATTTTTGTCAAATTTTCCAAAAGTTTGTATGCGATTTAGAAAAATATATTAGAGTTAGATTCGTAAATTATTATATTCATAGATAAATATAGCAATAGGGGAGCTTAGTTGAAACACTGAACGTTAATTTCATATGGAATGAGTACAGTTGGTTGGAGAGAATCAAAAACTTGAGTAAATATTCTTAGACTTTCTCAAAAATTACTGTTTTCCAGCCGCATTTCTCTTCTAGATGTTGAGAAATCAATCCAGATCTGTGAGACGGGCAGAAGATTGTATATATTCATCGACGGAATTTTGATCACGTTTCGGAATGCATTTGACTACAATTGAATTATAAAATCTAATGTGAAGTGGAAATTTATTAGGAAAAGCAAGCTCAGCGAGGGCCACGAACCATCAAAGGTGAATAATAAACGCGGTTAGAGGTTAACATCAGGGTTATGAAAATTCAAGCGTAGCCAGCAGGATTCGAAATATTGAGTGGTGACCGCCGCAAGTATGTCATTAGGATTGTAAAAATGCGAGTGCCATTGAGCTATGAAATTGCCATAGTTATAACCCAATAAACACACATACGTCTAAAAAACGTGAAAAACGCCCAATAACCACACGTTGACATTTAGTAATATTCTTCCGTTGATTCGACGTAAAAATGTCGCGGCAGATCACGTGTTTTTCAACTATAAAATAACGTCACAACAACGGTCCAAAAGTCGTTTATAAGACGTCAAATAATGACGTGTTATAATGATGGTTCAAAAATGAGAATCACACCAGACATATTATTTGAAAAATTTCCTATTAATGCGAAAAGAAGGGATTTTTGATAACACAAAAATTTAAGAAGAAAAATATTCATAAATGAAGTCACACTATTCATTATTTCACTTCTCGTTTAGATTTTTGTCCAACGTTGCTGTGTTTTGTTCGACATTCTCAACACGATATCTTCGATTGATGTTCGAGCATTGGAAATGTCATAAACAATACGTCCTCAACGCGTGATTGAAGTACATTTCAAAAACGTTTTTTGAAGACGTTTTTTAATGGTCATTTTTTACTATTAGCTTTAGTAATACGTTATCGAAACGTCATTTCTGGACGTCTATTCCCTCGTCAGACGTTAACCAAAAATGAACGTTATGAATTCGACGAATAACGTCCGTTCGATAGTGCAATTTTTCAACGTTGAAATAACGTGCATGTGTTTATTGGGAAGTAATCAAGATTATGAAAACGCGAGCGAAGCGAACTTCTTTCAAGGTATAAAAATCCGAGCGGAACAAATCCCGTTCATTGCACAAGAATAAATACTTTCCTGATTGTGAGTAATTCTGATAATGAATTTTATGATCATGACAAATAGAGTTTTCACTTGAATTTAGTTTCAAAAAGTTCCATCATTAGACATATTTCTACAAGGAATTATGGTACTTTTGAAGCTATATTCAAGTCAATAATTTCATCCATCACAGACTGGCGCTGATCCTCAATGAATTATGGGAATTTTTAAGATATATTTTTCTGCGTGTACGTAATTCATTCACTCCATCAGCGCGAAAGCTGGTGCAAAATTTCCAACACCTTTATAAACAAAAAGAAAAAAATATTGAAACTGGTTAGAATGTTGCATGCGAATTTTGATTCAAACCGAATAAGTACATTTCCACTAACGCTATCCATATCTAATTTTCCCCAGGTTGTTGAAAAGTCCTTTGGATTCCGGACAAATCCTTCAGGGGTTTATGAAACATCGGGTTAATATGAAGCTCGGTATTGCAATTCCAGTATTGTGTGTGTGTTGATAATCCACATGGGTCTGCATTGCTACAACTTTTTGCCTCGACGCATTTTCGATGGGGCGAGGAGTAATGCTAGTTGCAGGTAGAGTAAAAAATTACGATGAACGAGTTAATCAGCGAGTTTCGACTGCGTGCGAGTCAAGTTCTAAAACTTGGTCTTGTGATCATTATTTACCACGCACAAAAAGCTGCGTTTCAACACTTTCTCACATCTTTAAATATTGGTACATTCACTCCCAATTTGTAAAAAGAATAGGAAAAATCGATACTCCGCCGAACGAGGATGAAGTAATGGGATGTAGCTAGATGAATAAAACTAGTATACCCCGTTTGCTTGTAATATCGAGTAATTTGATCCACTTTAGCCGAGTACTGGTATTACTAACTAACTACATGGTTCATGAGGTCAGTGGCCAGGGTGTCTACCAGTCCTAACGGAGTCGACCAATCATGCGTTCCCATTACAAAGTCTACCCAATGGCAAGAAATGGTGGCGTAAATTTGTCACAGTTGTTTCAAAATCGGCACGGATCTGGCGATTTTGAAGATCTAATGAGTGTTGTTTGCAGTCCAACTGTTTCTGCCAGAATCAGGCATATATTTCAACTCTTGTTCCAGGGTGGAAGAAGAACGAGGGAGACATTCTAAGCAGCCTTGATTCAGATCCACATCAAAATGGAGACTAAAATAATTTCTACGTATTCAAGATCCTCGAAAATATCAGATTGTGATTTCTTTGTGAATATAATCACTGTTCTATTTATCCACTGACATTGCGATTAGATTCACTATCAAAGCAGTAAATTTCACTAAAATTCCGATATTTATTACAAAAGATCCTCCATTACTAGGATTTTTCTGTCTATGAAAGTTTTTATTTATAATTGAATCAATTGTAGAATCCAGTACCTCGCATGGAATCACGTTCTCAAGTATATCCAATTTCTTGATCATACAATAAAATCCATTTTTCCGTAAAAGAAAAATAACTGAAGAATATCAACGTGAAGAGAATTTTTCATCAAAATTTATTTTATATATATCATTCTACCGACAGGATATCTCTTCAAACTGGAATTCTTTACGAAATGTAATAATGTTCGTATCGCGAAGCACGCGAAAAATTACTGTGCACTGAGCGAAAGATTTTATGGAATTTGCAAAACCTTCGTAATATACTTTATAAATTTCCATCTGTCGGAATAGAAGGAAAAATCTTGTTTGACGACTCAGCATTTCTCTGTATTTTAAATATATTTCACTTCTTCATTCACTTTTTGATTGGAAAATACTTATTTGAAATTTTATCGTATGAGACGTTGCAATGACATTTCAAATACTGATGAAATAAAAAATAAAAAGGGAATACTGAAATTTTCGCATTAATCGCGAGTGTCATCGATAGAAGAGGTAGAAAAAACGGGGAATTGCATCGTATTACGAATCACGAATTTTCCTGTTAATTAATATTTTGAGTGTGAAACGTTATTTCCTTTTCATACGATTTACCCGATTTATTTCAACCATACACAAATTATTCATACGCATAATGCTTCGTACATAAATATTTGTACCGAATGAGCAAAGTCTCTACGAATTATAGTTGAAATATTGATCATTCCGTTATAGAAGAGAAAGAACAGTCATTGGACTTTCTTACATTTGAGATAATGTCCAATGAAAGGTTAATGGTTAATCACTACGGTAAACTGCAGTGATGGTCAATAATTGTACATTTCTGTATAATTCACTTGTGACAACGTTATTTGAGAGTATAATTTTATAACTCACACCACGATCTACGAAAAGATTTTCAATACGTACAGAGATTCACAATGTCCAGATGGAGACAATTGCTGATTATCTGCGTGTGTTCAATCACTAACAACTTAGTTTGAAGATCACGAATATTGAAAGAACAGAGACGAGAATGTGGTTCCGGTCTGTGCTATGCATGACCAAATTATTATAATCATAGACTTCAAATACTAGGAACAGTTTAAAATAAAAATTTCGGCTAAGGTCTGAAATGCATCTGTTGAGGAAATGATATGATCAGATACAAAAAACCTGATATCATATACCACACTTGTATTGAGATACATATCTGCTGAATATTCGATGAATGCCCAATCATCGGCAAATTACGAGGATTATCTTCGTTTTCCCTGAAATGCCTAATGAATGCGCGGTTCTAAGTCTGGTGGATTGATCAGTTATCAGTAGTTCGAGTAGACCGAAGAGAGAGCAATGAAACTGAAAAACACCCCAAACAATTATGGATCCAGAGCCGGATTTGCCATAGAGGCGGACTAGGCACCCCCACTCATCGATCAAGTTTTGCAGAAATCGGAATTTCAATTTCTTAACCCTTATGAAAAAAATAATCTTGCTCACATACTCACTGCGGAAACAGTTTTGAAAATCAAAGGAATCCAACACTTTCCAGTAAACAAAATGTATCCAAAAGTATTGGAATATAATACTTCTGAATATACTCAGAAAAAACTATGTTTGATATGAAGTCAGTGATTCTTTCTGTAGCTACCAACAACCCAAACCTGGCGTTCTCTCGATGTGAACAACTCTAGATTCGTTTGGAGAACTATAAACACCTCTGAAATCCTTTTAAAAACTCTTCTGTGGAAATCCGTGAAATGTTCAGAGATTTTCAGTGAAATTGTCCCATCAGGGTAACGTTCTCTGGACGTATTACTTTTGCAATGAGTATTTGAATTGGCTTGATCAATATTATTTCTTATACAAAAATCTCGTAAAATTCTATTAATATAATGGATGAACATATTCAGAAATGGAATGGATTATAAAATAAAAATTGATAACAAAATTTTGTGAAAAAGCGTTATTTTGATAATTACTTTGATATTGTCCTCATTGTTTAAATTAAAATGAGTTATACCCACACTGTTAAAAATTTCCACATAAATTTTAATGTAAATCTACTGGAAGATTTTTTTCAAGTACGTAACTGAAAATTCATGTACAGGTTCCACAAATTTCAAGTCTACATACATTAAATTTGATGTATGAATACATGAAATGAGTATATGAATTTCCATTCGCGTTCCAGAAAAAAACTTCCAGTAAATTTTCTTTGAAACTCATTAAGGACTTCAAAATTAAGGACCTTCAAGCGACAGACGAAACATATGATATTTTTCGCATCCTTCTTTTATAAAATATGTAAGAATTACAAATTTCAAATATGTGATAATGAAATACATGCATGGGATTGCGCACTGTGAATGCAAATTCTCATTCCATATTGGTTCTGAAATATAGGCAGCCGAATTTTCTGAATTATAACCTTCAATCGTGAGAATTTTCCATCGATCCCATAATGTTTCAGAACCCACTATGAAATTAAAATCCTCAATCCCAAGCATGTATTTTATCATCGTATTCATAAAGTTGTTATTTCTCACGTGGTTCACGAAAATATTTCGCGCAAAATTTCGTACCCTTCCCCAATAGAACCTAAAATTTGTGTACTTCCAGGAAACGTCCAAATACGTTTCTCAGACGTCTTTCGGAGGTTTCCTGGACGTACACAAATTTTAGGTTCCGTTAGGGTTCAGTGTCGTTCAAGCACTCTCGTGCTTGACAAGACTCGTAGAGTTTAACCTAATGCGATTGAGATTAATCATTTCAAAATTTATAATCACAAAAAGATTATAATTATTCAATTTATTCACTCAATTTCAAACATTATTGATGGTCATGTTATTTTCTCAAATCTCTATCGATTTAGTCCAAGTTAATTTTCAATGTACTGATACTCGAAATTGTAATTCAATTCCACATGATTTGAAAATTAATGTAATAATACTTGAATATCATTTCATGTACCTTCAAGTTGAAATTTCATGTACACCGGTACATTAAGAGTGCATTAAAATTCAAGAAATTTTCAACAGTGCAGTGTAAGGAACGGAAGTTTATTATGAATTATAATGTCATGTCACATATGAAATAATAAAATAATGAATACAAATATTAATTCAAGTTCTGTATATATATATACAACTTGAACATTCTTATTTGAAAGAACCTCGATGTTTGGAAATCGGTTGCCTTACATGGGCCCCCCATTATATTCCGCCTAGGGGCCCCACCATGGGTAAATCCGGCACTGTATGGATTAATGTTTCGCTATTGTCATTGGAGTCAGAGACCATAGTCGAATATTGGACTCCACGTATTGTTCATTGCGATAATTTGGGTGTGAAAAACTAATTTATGATCCTATATCTACACTGAGAGAAAGTATTAGCCATCGATACCTTAATATAAAAATATCAAGCATCAAAAAACCTTTCATTTTTGTAATGAAGACTCAATGTATCACTCACCATAAAAATTGTTAGCTATTACTAATAAATGCTGGTTATCTTGACTATTTTATATCGATTGTACGTAAAATCAGTAATTCGTACCAATAACTAGGAAGAATTCGTGAAGGAAGTATTTTTTTGAAACTCGCTTAATGAGTCACAATTGTCGCGATGATGATGAATCGATAATCAAGGAAACATAAGTGAAACCCTTATTATTGTTTTGCAAAAGCTCAATCCAGGTACCACATCTTTGTAAATATACTCTCAATGAACATCAATGAAGTGAGATCCATTTCCATTATGCCACCGAACTTTTTCAGTAGAATATATTTTGTACTTTGAATGAGAAGGAGTAATGTTGAATCGCTGAATGTTGATTTCAAAGGAAGAATTTCAATCCTGTTTCAAAAATCCGATTTGAACTGATTAACTCGTCGAATTTGAATTTTTTTATTTGATCTTATTCAAATATAATCGGTTTGAATAGGAAATTCCTACTCAAAAGGGTATAATCAGTAAATTCGAATGTACATGATCCGAATTTCCTGATTATATCTCATTGAGTAAAAATTTCCTATTCAAACTGATTAGATTTGAATAAGATCAAATAGGAAAATCCCTGGACAAAAATTTGATTCATACTGATTGATCAGTTAATAGGTTTGAATCGGATTTGTTAAGCAGGGATCTCAACTAGAATGATGATTCTTATCATTATTTCTGTAAAGTATCTCTTGATGCCTAAAGTTTATCATAACTTTGTCAATTTCCAATAATTCTGGAAGCTTTGTGTTGGCAAGCTTCACTGTTAACGATGACAAATAATTATGGCTATATCAATAGAGACCGGATTATATGCAATAAAAAAAGTGCAAAATATGTATGCAAATATGCAAGAAAACATCTCCAAATATGCAGTGAAACGTCAAAAATATGCAGTAACAAATCAAAAGAACTTCATCAAGTTTTGATACATAAAAAATTGAAAATGTGAAAGTTGTGTATTGATTATCTTGGTTCAAAAACCCCACCAATTCCTATTGAAAGTGCAACATCCCGATTAAAAACCTAATAGGTATTAATTCTGCACGTTCGATCAGAATGAATGAGATTTTTTCATCAGGGTACGGCAAGATTTGTCCGAATTGAAGGATCATCAAATGCTTTCCACTTCGTTGATTCAAAAGTTCCGATATTTTCAATATTTTTCACGAATTTAATGGCAATATTGTTAACGTTGAGATAAATTGTCACAGTTGCATTCATTTTGATCAACACGTATTCTTCCCAAATTTGATTCATAAATTTTACTACAATAAAAATCAATTTGACGTCAATAAATCCATTTCACTATACGTGATTAAATATTCATTGATTACAAATAATTTTCCAAAGATCAAAAATGTTTTTTGTTGAAAATATCATTTTTCTCTCCAAAATTAGTAGAAATATGCAATTTAAAACAGATAATTAACGGAATATGTAACAAGTCTGAAGATGAATGAAATATGCAATCTTCATATGCAAATATGCATTTGCATATAATCCGCTCTCGAGTTATCAATTCGGTTACATATAACTATATTTTTGGTATCAATAATTGTTGGGTCTTCCCATACAGCAGAAGAGTCCCCACGAAGAGCTCCTGTTATGACAGTAAACATGAATTCATTATGAATACTTTGAATTCTTGATGAACAACTTACTATTCAGAAAGAATTCATGTTGTGAGTTCATGAAGAATTCTCCAGGCATTCAACATGTATTAGTTTTGAATTCATTGCATTCATATTGAATTAATTTTCACTGACATAACGGGGACTGTTCCAAGAACTCATTAAGGAGTCTTCAAGAATTCAAACAGGTTATTTTTGCTGTCTGGGTTTTTAGTAAAATGAACTAATTTCATTTCTCTTAATGTCTGATCAACTGATGCCAAGTTATAAATATTTTTGAGAGAAATCTTCCTCGGGGAAAGATTTTTCTAGAGGAAGCGGAAACTTAAAAAGTTTCTAGAAAACAAACAACGGGTTGGTCAGTTACTTTTCTCAAAATGTTGGCAATTTCAACTCCATTAACAAATCCAAACGCGGTTTCTATAGCTAGAAATTAATTCATATCAATTAATAATGAATAATAAATATTCATTTTGCATACGACTCACTATTCTATTTTCGAACATGGATATCATACGGTTTAGATTTTATTAGGCTATTCCTAGATACACATTCTGGTTAATAATAGCCAAACGTTAATCTTGTTCCTAATATCTCGTCAATAAATCTAGAACGGACTGAGGTTGTGTTGTGATGTGCTTCTTAGCACTCTAGATTAGGAGCCTAGATAAACGCTCACCTTGTAGGTTAATGTTACCTAATGTGGGTAGCCTTTGTTAGTAACTCGCTTGGCTATAGTCTAGAATAGAAAAGTATCTTGAAACTTTTCTTCCAACAAGCTCACTGTTTATCCCAATTTTTATCTGCTTGAATCATTATCAAAATTGATCTGTACTGTAATCAATCGATTTAACCCAGATTAAGGGATTATAATGAAATTCAGAGACAATAATGTGAATACAATTGTAGATTTGGTAGAAAAAAAGATACAGTTAATTATACAACTCATGATTGTATATGAACTTCAATATAGTGTTTAGGAAAGTTTTCCTCGTTCTTGCAAAATTTCCTTGTTTTTTGCTTCAAAACGTGCAAAAAAAAACCCGGAAATTTTGCAAGTTCATGGAAATGAATAGGAAAAAGTTTTCTACGGGAGAAGAGCATATTTATACATAATCGTGAGTTATTTTCAGATTAAATAGAATACCTTCAATTTTATTTCAAGTATATTTTTATTCGAATAATTCCACTCAAGGGAACCAGCTTAGATTCAAAATCATGCAAACTTGGCATAGATTCAAGCTTCTCTCGAGGAATGAGTGAGGATGATATTCTCACATACACATATTTGCGTGTCTATAAAAATGCATATATATGAGGAAAAGAAGGAGAGGTTGATTGTAAAATCACGTACAATTCATATAAATAAGCGCTTTAGTGTTCGCGGATTGAATTTTCTCCCTCTCAAATAATTACGGTACTCATAATGCGAAAAACTTATAGATTTTTATAGATTCCAACACGACGAATTTGCATTCCTTTCTTTGATATCTTATCTCCGCTCCCATATATATTTCACATGAGGAATTCTTTTCTGCTGAATTGTGAGGCGTGCACAAAGAGGAATACATTCAAAGAGTGAAGAAAGCGCGCTTGATGCGTCAAGAAAACTTAATGAGGAAGCCAAATGGGACACTTACACGTGCGCTGAGTATGTGAACGATCGCTTTATCACGCTTCGATTTCTTTCATTTAATTTCAAAGCACGGTATTTCAATGATAATGAAAGAATTGGGAATTAAATTTTCTGAAAGTAGATTAAATGATATGCCGGGGGTTTCTTCGCTCGCAGAGATACACATTGATTCGTGAAACGATACTTTCTGAGAATTCAAAAATCAGGATGGTACGTGATTTGTGTAGGAATGGCACAGTGAATTACGATTTGTATAATTTATTGCCAACGGAAAAAGAATCTCCTCGAGCTTTATAAAATTTATATACAAAACTTTTATACATTTCATGTACCATTTCGATGGGATTGATGTATAGATTTCATATAATTCAAGTCCACTGCATGTGTGAGCTTATTAGTACTCGATATTTCTTCAACCACCTGCATGAATAATTAGTTTCAAGTACAGAGAAGTTATGTGTGGGAATAAGTCCACATGAATTATGCAAATATGTCTTCTTCTATAAGAAGTTGAGTACGCAAATGGAGCTATATAAATTAGGCCTATCATATACGAGTTGTATAGAAATAAGTGAATGAACAGGTTTCCTAGTTGAATGCTATACACAGTAGAAGATTTTGCGTATTTTTAACACACTTGCATGTCCCAAACGGTCCACTCAAAATTCGTGTTCAATATTGACACAAAATATGTGAGAAATTAACACAAAAGTGTTGAGTGTACATTGAAAATTTGTCAATTTGACACTAATCTGTGTTGATTTTCAACTTAAATTTTGGGTGGACCGTTTCTAACACATGATTTTTTACTGTGTGAATGGGGAGTAATCATGAAAATTATTAAACCGATAATGAGAAGTGATTATAAAGATGGCAAGAAACATGACAACGAGTAGAAAATTCCATTGAACGATAAATGATTAAAAGCAGCAAAACAGAAAATGTGTGGATTTGATGAAAAGTGGAAACATACGCTCCAGTGCAGACTAACCAGACAGGGAAGATGGGCGTTAAGTAGAGTAGTTATGGCAATAGTCAGACGAAGTAGCTGAAGAATTGGAAAAGCAAGAATAGGAAATGAATGGAAAAGGGACAGGAGTGGAGAACGAGGATAATGCTTCCGGGTAAAATCAAGATGGGCAGGTACAGGTCACGCCCATAGGGCTACATGAAATCGAAATAGTAGTTACAAACGGGGAGAGATGATTGAACTGTGTAACGACCGTAGAAAGCTTGATGTGATTTCGAAGTCATAGCACTGGGAAAGCAGACAGAATAGAAGAGTAGTGGAATAGGGAAAGACGGGAGATCAAGAGGCGACAGAATTCGTTCGGTGAAGATGGATAAAAAAAAGTCTAAAGGTCAGTGTCAGACAAAGGGATTAGAGCTGGACGTAACTGTTCCGTGAAATCTACAGAGAACATTACAGATAATGGATTTTTTTTTATTTTCACGAAAGATCGAGTACCGATGAAGTATATAGAGTATGATAAACAATTAACAGGGAAAAAACTGTGTGGAATAAAAGGAGTGCTGTGTATGTGAGGGGGAAAAAAGGAGACTTCAAAAGTAGAGAATAATTGTCAAAGAAGGTGGTACAGTGCATTAAGAAAAAGGTTGATTCAAAGTTACGTATATTTGCTTATGGGCAAGTGAAAATCCGTTTTGATCAAATATATTCAGTCAATAATAAACAAGTGATATTTAGTGCAAATAAACGTTTGTTGATAGTTCATGAATCGCATTTGACAGAATCATGATTAATTTGCATGAAATGAATATTTATTCCCCTATAAGCAAATATACGTTTGTTAACTATGAATAATCCTTCTTCTCCTCAATGTGCAAAGAGATGCTGAAGAATGAATTTTGAAAATTCTAAGGAGGGAATTGGAGAAAGTTCATACACTGAGAGAAACTTCTATAGTTCCTGTAACTAAAATATCTGAACTGAATATTTTTATTGCGAGTTACTTAAAATACTCGATTCATCGCTCAATAGTATAAGTTACACATTCTTGTATGAATTAATCCAATTTTTCATATTTTTCATCAAGCACATTTGGTTCAGAAGTTTTCAGTTACGGTAAATATCGCAATTTCTCTCAGTGTACCCAGACCGAGAAAGGAAAAGAATAATATCGAAAAAATGATGAATAATGAGAAACGAATGAGTGAGTAAAGGAAAGAGAAATTGATGTTGAGGGATTGAATATCTATTTAGATAATTATCTCACAGAGTGGAAGAATTCATTAGAGGAATTAAAGAGCGAAATGAAAAGTATAACTTGGATATAAAGAGCTTTGGGAGGATACGACCGTTATCATGGAACCCGTTAATTAGAAAAAAAACGCGCCTATGAGATGAAAACAGAGGTCCAAGTCAAAAGCTCGTATTCTCTCAAGCGGATGGAGACTACGTTAGTGGAGAGAAAGTTAAGAAGTTGGAAGAGCTGAGAGAAAGATGAAACAGCAGACTCCTAATACCTGAAGAAAATGGAATTTGATAGAATTTTGAGAAACTTGGAAGGAACTAGGTTGAATTGAAAAAGAGAAGAAAGAAATTGATCGAAGCATGTCGGAAACTGATGAGTGATAACAACAATCACGTGGGAAGTTGGAAACAGAGAGTTCCTTAAATTCCAAAGAGCAGGTTTTTGAATTCCAACTAATTGAGGAACACTGATCATGAATCATCAGTTGGAAATTTCTAACTCAAAATGGCGATTTCTTCCACAATTGAGTTATCAAAATGTGACACATAGTTTGAATTTATCAGAATTCCAACAAAACAAACTCTATTTGTAGGGGAATGTGAAATTTTTCAGCTGATTGAATAATTTTTGTAAAATTTCTTCAGCGTCTATAAGTATTGACGCTACTTTGGCTCTGTCTTGGCCCTAAGTTGGCAAAATTCTTACAAAATTCCGTAAACGAATGCAATTCAAAGTGCATTACCTTAATTCCATAAGTTTTGCGTTGCTCCAGCTGATGAATCAATGCCAACTTCTCACCATCTCATTCATTTCTTTTGATTTGCTATTCTCCAAATTTAAAACAGTGGAATTTCACTGATTGCAGTGGAAAGTCAACCACTAAAAATCAGTGCACATACAATGCATTATCAGTGAATATTAACTGAACTTTGCACTGAAATCTCGCTGATTCAATTAGTCAGGAACACTTCCGAATGCATAACCAGTGATCATTGATTATTCACTAATATTCCACTGATTCTGAGAAACTGATTCGAATTTGGAGAGTAACGTTCCAATTCGGAACCTCCTGATGAGCCAAAGCTCGACAAGATCTTCTTGTTCTCCAAATCTGAATCAGTGGGATCTCACTGATTCCGCAGTTATAAGTATACCACTGATTTCTATCAGTTGCATTCCACTGCGTGATCCACTGATTACAATTAGTCATATTTCACTATGAAAATCAGTGAATACTCACTGATTCACAGTGTACATGCACTGGGTTCGCAATGGTATACTTATCACTACAATTCAGTGGAATTCCACTGATTGAGATTTAGAGAGTGACAAGATTCTGACAAGATTCTGAGGTAGCGAAGCGGGCAATCCTTGTCAGTATTCGAACAGGACCAAGATCAATCCGACCAGGTTCAGGGGACAAATTCTCAATCAAATCAAAGCCTGAGAATTCTATTTTTGTCTTGATATTTCTGCAGTTGATGAGGGAATATTCTTTCGAATGATATTTCAAATTCTTTAAATTGATTTGAAGGCATTGGAAAATTTCGGGAAGAATGTTTAAGACAGAAGAATCGTGAAGTATGTTTTGAAGATTAGTTGGTCGACGTTTTGACTCAAAACAATTGTAATTCATTGAAGATCTCACATGCTTCCTCACAGTGTACACAGTAAAAAGTCGGACTGAATTTGGCTGCATCTTACTTAAAAACTTGACTGAAATTCAGTCTTTGCCATTGGGTCGGCATTTGTTTTCGATGCTTACTGTCAGTTGGAACAGTGCTAGTTTTGGCTGCTTCTTGAAATCACTTAATATTCAGGATGAAAGTAAGTTTCACTTTTTACAGTGTAGTGCAATCAAGTCCTTATTCCTTAAATTCAAGTGTGAAATTCTCTTTTTCCTTGTGTACAGGTCAGTGTATATTCTTCCAAATCTCCTCTAATATTGAATTCAATACTGGAAGAGAAATGGCAGAAAGGGAATGTTTGTGGTAATAATAATAATTCAGAAAGTTCACAGTTTACGTTCAACATGTTTCGATATATGTTCTTCATCTGCCATCAACGTCGTGTGGCGAGGAACTTCCAAAAATGATCTATGCAATTAGTTCTTGGAAATCGTTTTGTGACGAAGAACCGAGCTTTACATATTCCATAGAATCATGATTTATACGAATTCTTCTGCAAATTCCAAGCATTCCTCCAGTGCAGTCTCGCGTGCTCTAGGGATGGACTGCAAATTTGATTTCCGCGTAGAAAAATAATCCCCGTGCGGATGAATTAAAATTTATTCATTCATCAAGAACTGAACAGTTGATTTTGAATATTGATTGTCACTTAAGCATCCACTAGGATCACATCTTATTGCACAGATATTGATTTGATTCGAATCAATAAACATCAGTCTAATCACATTTTCGTGCTTCTTCTTTCAGAAAACTCTGTTGAGTTCTGAGTTTTTCCCAAATCGTGTAGTTTATCGAATTGTGGAGGAATGAACTTCTTCATCTTCATTTATACCTATATATTTATAGATCTGATTTGATTATTTTCCTTGTTTGCAAAATTTGAATTTCAAAGGCAGAATTGTTATTCCGACCTCACGGATGCACTTTGAGACTGAAGTTCGTATTTGTTCTCAACACCCAGCAAATTATCCATAGAACTATCCGATGTTTTGGTTACCTGAATAGTCAATTTATTCCGTTTGATTATTCAAAAAATAAGATTTCAGAGAATTCCGTATCTGGAATCGCGATATGATATGTAAAATGGGAATTTATCTTAACATCAATTGAATGAACTACATCTCAAAAGAAGAAAAAATAATTGAATGACTGAAAATTCTATATATGGGACCTATTATTCAAATGTCACAGATACTCCTCCAGCTGTAAAATCGAAAATCTCAACTGCTTTAGCTGATGGATAGCTACGATTGCAATTATTTTAGCTATAACAACGAAAGTAACAAGTTATTGTCACAGCGAATGTCTTTTCTTCCGCACAATGGGAGAGATAATAGGGGAAGAAAGGAGAAAATCCTCGGATGAAGTATGGAATCACAGATTTGTGAGAAGAACGAGAAACATGTATAAAAATGATATCGGCAATGGGGAACAAATTCAAGGGAAGTGGTATTCGCTCTTTCGCAATCAAAACGTAGAGTATCATCACTCCTTATCTCCAAAGCAACTTTCTAGCCGGTAAACTGGTCGAGCGTTTCATTGGTTGAGATTCTATTCATACTCCTGTTTCTCCCGCTGGACTGATTATTCTATTGCTGACGAGGTAACCTCATTGATTCAGGTATTATCTATTCCAAGCAGAAATGAGAGATTCATGGCTTGGTACAAGTTGACACAAGGACGTCAAAATAACTCTGTAAATGTTCTTGAACAACCCAGCACGTGTTATAGAGTCAGAATGACAAACCAAATCATCATCGAATCCACAAATAACAAACCCCTGAGCCATTCGGGAAGCATTGTGTGGAATAAATAACTCTTAATATATATTCCGTCAATCTCCACATGCGACAAAATGTCACTCGCACGGAAAAAATAATTTAGCTGCAGCAGCTAAGTAGCTAGTACGGACACGGACAGCCATTAAATTAGCTCCTGCAGTTAAATTTTAGCTGTTAGAGCAAAAAAATTTCCATTTGTAGTTAATTTATTTGCGGTAACAGCTAAAATTTAGCTGCAGGAGCTAATTTAATGGCTGTCCGTGTCCGTGCTAGCTACTTAGCTGCTGCAGCTGAATTATTTTTTCCGTGCGTGCTTATAAAATTACTCTTCTCATCTCATTTTGAAATATTTTCATGCCGCATTTGGATTTTTGTTTTAAGCAACACAAAATTTTTATTTTCATTCAAGATAAAGTATGATGTGGTCATTTCCCCATAAATATTATTTAACTGGCCTAGAAATATTACTGTTTTTACCATTCCTTTGAAGAGATTGAGTGATTCGGTATTCAAAAACATCTGAACATGAATTGAAAGTTTCAATTCACCAAGGAACATTGAAATTCAAAACTATTTAGCGTATGAAATAATGATTTTACCAAGTCATTACTAACTGCACCTGCATATCATTAGTGGTGAACTTTTCTCTAAACGCACATCGTGCGATGAATAAAATGAAACACATTCTGCAAAAATTCTGCCTCGCATCGTGATGTAGTTTTGCACTTCAGCGAAGTTCATGGCCAACTTCTTTTGTGAGAGTTTTTCCTCCCAAAGCCTACATTTGACAGTTGAGATTTTCAGTGATAAGCTCATCTCTGCGACAAGTACGCATCCTTCAACTCGTAAGGTTCATAACTACAACCGCTCATTCGAATATAAGTAGAGCAACAACAAAAAAATGTTGATTCTTCGTCTCAAACGATTCTACGAAACCCACATCGGTGGAATTGATATTTAAAAATGATGTACTTCGAGTTTTATCATCCCCAGATATCGATTAATCCTTTAATAATGCATACACGTGTTTTGTCACGGCTCTCGTTAACAGAAATTCAACTCTAAATGATATTTCGTCGGAGAATGGTTCTTCACAACCTTCCCACGCAGAATAAAAATAGAAATACGTGTGATAACTCATTCCGTTACATTCAGATCGATTTCTGTTGATATTGAAGTAAAAAGTGCCCGGATGGATGTGGTTGAACATAGAAATTTAACGTTGTTCTATGCGAATGCTGCACGTGAATGAAAATATTTTGCAAAATGATGTTACGGGTCCTCGCGCGTCGTCATAGTTACTGAATATTTCAGTAATTTCCAAGCGAAATCGTCCTCGTATCGGTTACCATGGGAACACTTGATCGTCATTCATCGCTTCAGTTGTGTTATCATCATTTTCAATCCAATCTTGTTATCGGGTAAACAAATTTTCTCAAATACCGTGAGGTGTGCAAAGAAATCTATCCAGATGTGTTTAACATGATTTATCATCGTGTGCAATGCGGATAATGGATTTTCATTCATTACAACATTCAAAATATACACATTCGTGCTTTGCGCAATCCTTAGATAATGAAATTCATTAAAATTTCAACTACTGGAACGTTGAAATTGTGGATTTACTGTGCGTGGGTAATTATTATCTCATCTAACCTGTAATCGTGAATAAAAGCTTTTGTACTTGACGGGATTACCTTTAAATTATTCGATCCATTATTCGTTGGTATCGCATGGAAAATAATGAACATCTATTACAAAAACTTTGGGTGTGGAAATGGGTTTGAATAAATCATGTGATTTATAAGTTATTCCCCTGAGTTATACTCGACGTCCTGGTGAAAATGGAGCGTTCTGGGAAGAGTTACAAAGACGTTATTAGAGAGTCCTATAAGAGTGATCGAAGTGTCAATTCAAAGTATCAGAAGCGTTTCGGAGGAGTCATTTGGCGGATGTAAAGCGTGCATGAAAGTGAGCCCAAAGAAAGTAAAAAAAAAAGAATTTGCAAAGCGGAATCGAACCAAAAACTTCTGAACTCGGGAGAAAGTCCTTCACCGCTAGGCGAACATCGGTGATTGAAAAATTGGAACTTTATTTCCCTGATGAACTGTGTTATAAGGGAATGTGTTTTAAATTCAATCTTTCTCATTGAATTAAAATGATTTTTCATCCTGAAAGTTTACAAATCAATTCCAATATCCCATGTGTAATCATTAAATGTGCAAAAGAATTTAATTAATTTGCACATATCAAACATCATCAAATTACAGTTCGATAATTCGAAACAATTGTTGTTTAGTAATTATATTGGTAAATGTATCTTGAATACGAATAAAATTTTTTAGCTTAACAACTGGTATAAAAGGTAAAGAATACCCTCTAAACATTCTAACCTCAAAATCATATAATTCTCAACCAATCAAAACATATACACAAGGGAAGTCCTATAAGCGTGTTGAAAACCTTCACTACCGAAACATCGTAAACATCAGGAAAGAGTTATTGAAGAGTTGGAGAAGAGTGTTCAGTAAGAAGGGTGCGTTGGACGTTCAATGAAATGTGATAGCACGCTCAACCAAATTTGCCTTAGAGTCATTTGGCGGTCGAAACTTTTCACAAACGCTTCTGTCACTTTATTGCACGCTTTGACGGTGTTTCAAGCACGTTCGATTTTTACCAGGGCGTGTATATATCTGATACATATGTAAATTATATTGTCTAATCCAAGAATGAGAGTAAATCACAGATGGCATAGATCAATCGTATACAAAATGTCTAAAAAATGGGTGATATTGGCCTATTTCCATTGATACAGAAAACTCTTTGCAAACTTAAATACTCTTCTTGAAACAAGAGGAAGTAATACAATGGTATATTTCCTGTGACACTGTTCATACCGAAAACTTCCTAAAAATGTAACGTATAGGTGTAAATATTACATCGTACAGCGTTCATTGATTCAAATTTTGATCATACCAAAATATCACTTTATTCATGCATCCTTATGGAGTGATTTTGTAAAATTCAGTGAAAAGTCTCATTTAAAAATCTAGGTATTTTGAAAATATTCGTATACCGTATCGTATCTTTCATGTATGTGTATATGTAAGTATGTATATGTACTCATACGTGATATGCGTATAGGAGAAGAGGTCTTGTTGTACTTTAATCACCCCATTTCGCGATTTTATCAGACCAACGAAGGTAGAAGACACGAGGAAGGGAAATGAACAATCACGAGAAGAGTGCTGTTTTATAAAAGAAGAAAGAAATAGATAAAAGTGAGGGATGAAAATTCCTCTACAATAAAATGTTATGCGTTAAATGGCGGAGCGATCCATGCTGAATACTGCACCTGATCAATTAAGCTGCTAATCAGCCAAAATCACTGGCCAATGCCGTTGCTGTTGTAAATGTCTCCCCACCGTTTCATGTACAAATGATCAGAGACATCGTACATATCACCCCGACGTCGTCTCATTGTTGTTCCCTTTATCGTGTTATTTAGGTTTTGTTTTTTGTTTTTTCAAATCACCCTCTTCATGCAACAAACACGCGCGAATTAGAGTAGAATCGCGTACGATCGAATGAAATGATCACAATGTTACAGGGAGAAACAGGAGGAGAAGAATAGTTTATTATCTCATGCGACTGTGATGAAAGTTCGAACGAACACGGAGGAGGACTTGTGAGCTGCACTCGCTCCTCGCACAACTGATCGAGACCTGGAACCAAGGCTGCTGTGTCGGCCTTTCTCTCTTCACCCCTTTATACTCTTCGTCCATCGTTGTACCGACAAGTGGCGCCCCAAACCAACCAAACCTGAAAGGACTGACGACTACCACCCACCCCTCTTTCTCTACTGTCGTATCTCCACTGTATACGGGGTGAGTAATAAATATCTACACGGAAACATTCCTGTATCTCGCGAGATGAAATCGTTCCTTCGATCGCATTGTTCCGAAATCTCTTCATTTTCATTTATGGATTATATTTGGTGGTGAAGTGAATAGTCGAACAATTGTGCAGACATCTCTAGGGATCGTATCTATGAAAAAGTTGTGACAAACGTTTTAATGTTTTGATTTCAGAGCTCCCTATGGGTATTGAAAAATGTACTCCAGAGTTTCTTCAGATTCTCGAGTCGTTTTACAAAGATCTAGACCATGAGTAGAGTGATTTTTACTTAAGCAATCTCATGTTTTGATGTCTTTCTTTCATACACATGAAAGAATATGTGTATTACGTTGGGAGTGTGATTTAAAAGTTGGCAACGGAGTGATGAAGTTCAGTACATTCTCTACTTTCAGTGGTTGTAACCCCAGTAACGCGATTCACAAAAATATCTAGGCTCTCACGAGAATTTCACCAGGCGCTAGGCAGAGTCTAGTCGCTAGCGAGGAACTTGGAAGGACCCATGCAATGCTTGCTCGGGGAAGTACCTGGGCCTTGTGAAAGCTTGTCATACTACAAGAAATTTATCCCTGGACCTGATTAAGTTACCCTGCATCATCGGATCCTGCTAAGAATTTTTATGCTCGACTACCAACAGAATCATGTTAGGAAGATCTTGCCTTATTCAAAAATCAAAAAAAATATTGAGATCTTGAGGAACAAGAATGAATGCATTACAATCCATGAATGTACCAGCTAGAGTATAGGAGAATTAATCAAATGTTGAATCCCCATTCTGGGTTACACTTTGCCGAGATGTTTTAGGGAATTCTGTAGGCCCTAGAGTTATTAGATCTCCTCATCCAAAATACTTGAAGATGACTTATTTCGTCGACTAACGGGTGACCGGGTTATCGCAGGTCTACTATTCAACGTACTAACCCAATTGAATGTGAAAACTGGAATTCTCTATTTCCTTATAGACAGAAGTCGTTTGTCCAAGTTCTGTACTGCTTATTGAATCTTATTCAATCATATGTGACCTGCCCTACGAAAAGGGGACTTTAGGTGTGAAAAAATCATTTTTCACTTTTTTGGCGATTTGGATGGAGTGACATATGCTCTTTCGAATGGCGCAAACCAGAAGTTTCTAACTGGTAGGGAAGTTTGCTAAAAATGTACAAAAAGAAGAGCAGAAATGATTGAAAATGAAAAAAATTTGGAGATTAAATTATAAAATAATAGACATCATTCCATATGTTAACAAATTTCATTTCAAGGCAAAACCACGTCATTTCACATAAAAATTCACAAATTTACAATTAGAACATTAGAAGCGAACAACTAAAGCGAAACTGATAAAATGACTTGTTTACCTTTATAACAGCTGTTTTCTCGAAAACTTGTTTTCACACCTAAGCCCCTTTTTCGTAGACCAGGTCACATATCAATCATATGCTATCCATTTCCGGTTCAGAGAAGGATCATCTACATCCAATTCTAGGTTATTTCTTGATTCCATGGCCCAGATTCCAAAAAACCTTGTCAGAAGGTCTTATGAAATATCCAGTAAACCTCATCATAATTTCTCATCGTAATGATGGAATTTTGAATAAACGGGGGAAATTAGCCAGCCCGAGTAAAAATTTCTTCTTCTGTGGACCTGATTATGTCGAAGCGAGTTCGTTTATGTTCTCTCGTAAACGTGTGGAAAATCGATTATTATCAAACCTAATGGACAGGGTTTGAACAAAATAACCCAGCCCAGATTTACTCACTGGGTTTTTTTTGGAAGATGCCCTTTTGAAATAACCCCAAAAACCCGGAAAAAAATTGAAAAAGGTATCGAAGAAGCTGTTATTCCCTAATGGGCGAATGGACAAGCTTGGGACATCCAAACTTTGTCTGAAAAGAGTCTATGATGTCCAAATATGTCTGAATATTGTGCAAAACATGTCCACGATGTCTGTTTATGTCCATTCATTCAAAATTCTAGACAAAGTCGAATTCAATGTCTATCGTTTGTCCAAAACGCGTCTGAACCTTCTTATCTGTATGTCCGAAAAGTGTCCATGATTTGTCTAGCGTGACCTGGCATGTCTGAAACGCATCCAAAACTGTCTCACAATGTCCAATCGTTGTCCAGTTGTTGTCCAACCGATGTCCACCTGCTTAAAATTTCGGACATTCATCCAATGTCCACCATTTGTCTCAATAGCCCATCAGGGTTTCCAATTACAATGGATTATTCAAAATTTACCTCTATAATTATGGACATAAAAAATTGCTTCTGAAAGAAGCAAACGCCAGTGAAGTGACATCCAAAGGATAACTATAAATACTGAATCATAGTGGAATAAAACGCATTCCCAATCAATCTTATAGTTCATAAATAGAGTATAATAATTAATGTTTAGTATCAAGATATTTTGAAATCATTTGAGGGGTTACACCTATTTGAACGGCCTGAAAAAAAGCCTTCTTTGAGAAATTTGTTTCGTTGTGATAGAATGAATCAATGGAAATAAAATTTTGCAGGTTTATTATACATATATTAAAGTATACAAAATAATTTTATTTTCAATTCCATTCTTCAAAATGGGGGATTTACAAATACTTTAAAAGAACGTGTTTTTTTTTGGAGTGGTCTGCGGCAGGACAAATAACTCTTTCAATTTTTATTCAATCGACTTGAAATTTCAACTGTAGCTTCTTATATAGATTTTACAGAGAATTACACACGATTTTCGAGATTCATGGATGATTACGTGTTTTATAAACGTTTAAAGATGGGGTTTTTTGGTGAAAAAAAAAGTTTTGACTTTGAACTTGTGTCAAATTGCAAAAAATGATTATTTTCCAATAATCGTGTGTACTTCTCTGATAAATTTAAAGTAAATTATAAAAAAAATTTTTATTCTGTCCTAGGTGCAGGAATAAAGATGGGATTTGTCTCGCCGCAGACCACTCCAAAAAAAAACACGTTCTTTGAAAGTATTTGTAAATCCCCCATTTTGAAGAATGGAATTGAAAAAAAAATTATTTTGTATAATTCAATACATGTATAATAAACCTGCAAAATTTTATTTCCATTGATTCATTTTATCACAGCAACAAAAATTTCTCAAAGAAGGCCTTTTTTCAGACCGTTCAAATACGTGTGACCCCTTAAGAAACAATATTGAATTGAAATCTCAAGTATAATTGTAGCATTTCAATTATGTATTCCACTTGTCATATCAAATGTACGCGATATAAAGCACAATGTATCCCATATGACACACAAAAATTCTTTTTCAAGAATGTGAATAGAATTCTTGTTGAACTCTTTTCAAACTGATGAATTCATCAAAAACTCTGGAAGTGTGAACTCTATTTTACTGACATTAACGAGTTCTTTGAGAGCAATGAAACGATCTAAAAAGCATCTCAGAAGAACTCGTTGATGTTAGTGGAATATACCATTTTCAGGATTCTTCATGAAATTATAACTTCGAAAAGAGTTTCACGAGAATTCTGTTCATATTCTTGAGAAAGAATTCTTCGTGTGTTATATGGGATGCGAGACCGTGATATGAACGAACAATCAATTCGGATTTCAAATCAACAGAGTTATAAAATTAATCGAAACTATAAAAAACATGAATTTAATAATAATAACTATAATGCCAAATTACAAAAAAGACATAAAATTAAAAAAAAACCCAGAAGAACCCAAAAACCCCACTTGATTGTGAAAAATCGGTATGGAGAACCATACAGTACTTCCATGTTCTCAATGAAAATGAAAATACATGTTTATTGCGCTTGTCAAACATGGTATAAATTTCATTGCAATCGAATAATAATAGATATGTGTAATCGTGGAATCCCAATCTTCGATAAAATCTTTCCTCTCCTCCTCCCGTTCTTCTGCACTGTTAGAAAAATCTGTCTTAAACTTAACAATAATATTATGAAGTTTTTTACATAAACATTTTAATCAATTTCATACGAATTTTTTTATGAAATTTCATATTTCCATATTAAATTTAAGAACAATTATTAAATTTAATATGAAAACATGAAATATCAAATTTCATACAAAATTTCGTATGAAATTCAATAAAATGTTTATGTAAAAAACTTCATAATAGTATTGTTAAGTTTAAGACAGATTTTTCTAACAGTGTGTAAGGATCAGGTTGAAACTCATGAGAAAACACAACTGGCACTGCATGAAACCGAGGTAAAAATTGTACAACGATCGGAGGATAGGAACGGAAGATATCCGCATGAGAACGGTATTCACGAAATTTTCAAAAGTTGTTCCAAACCTTAGTGCTCACCTTTTTATTCTCTCCCTCCCGATTTACTTGAAATGTATATCACAAAATTACCACCCCGTGAATCAAGTATGCTCAAAATTCCACGAAATTCGGATGATAAGAACACAGAAAAAGCACGCTTCCAAAACATCGTCCAATAATGTGGATCTCAAAAACAATTTTTACAGTTTCCACCCAAGTGGGATGAAACTCGTATGAAAGTACTGTCGGATCATAACTAAAACGTGGTACAAATTCCATAGCAATCGGATGATAGGAAGCGAAGATATGAGCGGGCGCAGAATTACGATTTTCAAAAATGTATTCCACAATATTTTCAAAACATCTTATCCGATCGAGACTAAAATCAATAGGCCTCGTGTTCTCTCCGAGACGAACATTTGAAAAAAAAAAATTAATCAGATTGGTGCATTCTGAGGAGAGTTATCGCACGTCGAACACAAAAATCACGATTTTCAGAAACATATTCCGCGATATTTTCAAAACATGTTATTCTTTTGGAACCAGAATTAATAGGCCTCAATGCGCCTCTGAGACGAAAATATTCAAAAAAGAATCATCCTGATCGGTGCATTCCGAGGAGAGTTATCGTACGCCAAAGAGTGCACATACACATACATACACACAGGCACAGACAGTTTTGGGGATCGCGTTTTTCCGACGTTTTGAAGGGTTTGGCAAAAGTGGAATACCCCCTTCTGCATCATCAATTTTGGAGCCTAATGCAATACTTCCTTTCCCTTATATATAAGGAACATGGAAGTAAGAAACCAGCCTGGGTTGGGTTTTGGCAAAAAACCCTGCTAATAGACATTCGCGTCCCTCCATACATAGAACACTTGTAAAAATTTGCTGTGTATGGTGACGATGAAACGCTTCGAGCTTTTGAAATGACTACTTCGAAGTAAAATAATGCAATATTGTTCATGTAATAATGGAATTACTCAATTTCTGGTACAGCATTGTTATTTTTTTTGTTCATTCATGGTGTTGATACAATGTGTCGAATGACAAAAACGTTTATGAAATTCATAATGTAAAATTCTAGGCGCTCCGTTGTTTCATCGTATAATGGAATTTATAATTAGTTTTACGTATAATCAATCGAATTCATTATTCCTTTTCGATTCAATTGATGAAATGTTGATCGCTTCTTGGTTTTCTTGCTTTTCGTTCTGATGGGACGAATCGTTTTATTCTCTGAAAGTGGAATGGAAACCATGTAAAGAGAATTTCACAATATATTAGGTGTACAAATAAGTTTCCGCGGTTTTTTATAAAACATTAGGAATTTATTGTAAAGGAAAAGTACATTACGTTTTATTCAAAGTATTTTCCATCATTTGCCACTACTTTTCCCCATCTTTCTGGCAACATTCGGATACCCCGTCGAAAAAACTCTTCATCTTTTGACGCTATCCACAAATCTACCCAATTTTTGGTGTCTTCATATGATGTGAAGCGCTGCTCAGACAGACCATGTGCCATCGACCGGAACAGGTGATAATCAGAAGGGGCTAAGTCTGGTGAATACGGCGGGTGGGGTAAAACTTCCCAGTTGAGTGTTTCCAAGTATGTTTTTACCGGCGCCGCAACATGTGGACGAGCATTATCGTGTAAAAGAATAATTTTGTCGTGTCTGGAGTAGTAATGGGCGCGTTTTTCCTTAAGTGCCCGACTCAATCTCATCAATTGTGTTCGGTAGAGAGCTCCAGTAATGGTTTCGCTTGGTTTCAGCAATTCATAATACACGACACCAAGCTGATCCCACCAAATACACAGCATGAGTTTTTTTCCATGAATATTCGGCTTAGCTGTCGAAGTTGATGGTTCGCCGGGCTTAACCCATGACTTTCTCTTCTTTGGATTATCTCAGTGAATCCATTTTTCGTCACCAGTGACTATACGATGCAAAAAACTCTTTTTTTTATTCCTGGCAAGCAGCATTTCACTCATGCATAATCGGCGTTCAACGTCTCTCGGCTTTAGTTCATATGGAACCCAATTTCCTTGTTTTTGAATCATTCCTAACGATTTTAAACGATGTGAAATTGCTTGTTGGGTCACTTGTAGAGTAAGTGCAAGTTCTTGTTGCGTTTGGGACGAATCTTCCTCCAATAGTACTTCTAATTCCATGTCTTCGTACACTTTCGGCCTTCCACTGCGTTCTTTGTCTTTAACGTCAAACTCACCGTTCTTAAACTTTTGAAACCATTCCTGACAACTTCTCTCACTTAAAGCAGCTTCACCATATGCTTCTAGAAGCAATCGATGCGCCTCAGCTGCAGATTTTTTCACATTAAAGAAGTAAATCAAAAGTTCCCGCAAATGATGCTTATTCGGAATAAAACTTGACATTTTTGCACGAAAAAAATTACGTGATGCTGATACGGAATCACTAGTACTTTAAGGTTATGGTGTTGCCAGATGACTAAACTTGGGATATTACGTTTTACATCTGACAATTTCTCCATAACCTTCTGGTGGGGCCATCTTTTGACAAACCGCAGAAACTTATTTGTACACCTAATATTTCAAAATCAGGGATGCCAGTCTTCTACTTTTCCAACTTCTATTATTGAACGTTCCTTTCAACAACTGTACGTGATATGCTAATCGACAAGGAAAAAGCAGGAGACTCGCAACGTTGCCCAAAATTTGTGAAATTCGCATTCAGGGAATATGTATAAAAGTGTTCTCTACGAAAACGCAGGTTTATTCACATTTATGAACAAACGAAGTCAAAATATCTGAAAGAAAATCAGAATTTTCATTATTTTCTTCAATTTTCAAATACAAAAGTATTTTATAAATTTCAGATTTTTTATGCTTTCGTATAATTATTCTCTCTTCACTGCCCTGGTAGAAATTTGTCTAGTAATTCACGAGTTGTAACACTTCCCCTCGTGAAAAACTAGAGACCTCATATGTAAATTTATTATATATACACTGAAAAAAAATTTATTCCAGTCAAATAAATATTTATTTGTCCTGTACCAAAGAAATATTTATTAGAATAAACAAAGTATTCTTTGGAACCAAAATAATTTATTGGAATCAAATAAACGATTGAAACCATCTATTTAATTCACATAAATTATTTTGGTTCCAAAGAACATTTCGTTAATTCTAATAAATATTTCTTTGGTACAGGACAAATAAATATTTATTTGACTGGGATAAATTTTGTTTTCAGTATATGTAATGTATAATGTAATATTTATAGATATTATATATATAAGAGCACTTATAAGTTGGTGATTGAACTGAAAATTTACTGAATTGGAACTCTAGTTTTTCGTGAGGGCAAGTGTTACAACTAGCGAATTACTAGAGGAATTTCTACCAGGGTGATGCGAAGAACATTTTTTGTTTATCATTCTCTTGGGTGATCAGTCTCCTTTCGTTTTAATATATTCGAAGGAATGAGATGCACAGATAAAATAGATCTAGCGATGACTACTACTGGGAATGATAGATGCTAACAGAGACAAATAATGATTCCAACTCTGGTATACTAAATTGTATTTGTCTCCGTTTTCACCAATTTACTATCATTTATAGTAACCATATCCCGTGATCTTTTTTCTCCTTGTATACTTGAAATGAGTGACAGAATTTGAGGTTTCAATTTGGAAAGTTTATTTCTTCCAACATGCCAGATATTTCATAAACATTCGAACAAAGTATCGAATCATCATTTCGCAAGACTCCAGATACTGCAAATGAAATTTCTGAGAACGAATTATTTACGTGTGAGTGGAGAGAGAAGAAAAAGAAGAATCTGAATTTGAATCTTTGAAGTATACGAGGGCGGTAACAAGTTCAAAGAAGTGAAGGAATGGAAAATAGTAATATACATATAATGTTCGAAAAAGATGATACAGGAAAAACCTGAAGGATGCAGCTCGTGGATCATAAATTGAACACGGTAACCGATGAAGATAGGAGAGATAACTCGAAAAGACATTGCAGGAATTTGTTTCTGCGTGGGTTTGTAGATTCTTCGACGTATATACTCGCTGAAGTTCGTTAGAACTACACTGAGGAAACAGATATCTTGAAAAATACCATAATTCATGGATCTTTGGCGTTGGTCTGACCCGGGTCAAAATATTTACGTGAACGAACCTCTAAAAGTCCCATAATTTCTTGGACTATTATAAAGAAGTATGGTACCTTCCTCATAAAAGTCCCAGCCATTATGCACGGAAAAAAATGAACTGTTAATTTTACCAGAATTCCGGTTACTATATGGACAGCAAGGAATATCTGTGACTTTTACTGGAATTCTTGTTAAATTTACCGGAGCCCTTGTTAAATTTGCCGGAGACTTGATGCATTTAACTAGAATTCCGGTTAAAATAGCAGTAATTCTTGCTGTCCATATATTAACCGGAGTATTTTTTTCCGTGTTTCAATTACTCGAGTTTTCCGGGTACCCGATTAAATTCGGGTAATTCAAATAATATTTGATTCTGCCTGCCACTGAAGTGAGCAGTGAGCGAACTTTTTCTTCTCCACCCAATATCGTTACGACAAATCGATCAAGATTGTTGTCTATACATGTGGAAGAGTTATTCTCCCTCCACTCGAATTTGGAAATATGAGAGAAGGATGATATTGATATGAAATTCATATTGTTACAGAGATTTTATTGTGGTTATTACATCAGAACATGGAAATGAAACATTTGATGATAAACATATCATGAAACATTCCGCAAACTCACCAATACTCCCCAAGTAACACAGAACATTCTGAGAACATTCTCACAACATCCGGGAAATGTAATGTATCGAATATTCTCACAAGGAGCGTACAAGCTTCTTAAAGATTCACAGATGATTCTTGGAACATTTCAATTAGACCGAATACTCCGTAATATTTGTTCCGAGTATTCTAGGAACATTCGTACAATGTATATGGCTAATCGTTCTTTCGGTTAATCGTTCTGTGAATTAATTCGTGCATCGAGTTATACGTGGATTCTAGGGAATCATTTTCACCGTTCATCCCCAGTGAGCACAGTTAAATAAATGTTACATCAAAGTTACATAACGTTAAGTAACCAGTTACGTAATTTGAGAGTCACATGTGACTTACAATTTCCTACTCAATTACATAACTATGTGAGGAACAATGTTACATCACAGTTACGTAAATAAACAGATTTTTTACGTGACCAGTGCATAAGTGTAACGTGATGGCGATGTCATGTCAATACTAAAGCATCATATAATCATCACATAAGAATTCCAATCCTTTCGTGATCACATCCCAGCAAATACTGAACGTAACATTGATGTAACTACCACGTACCCAGGTAACAACACAGCATGTTGAAGCGCTTTGAAAGCGCGTTGCTACTTGGATTAGCTATAAAACATATGGTAATAGGTTACTTTCGATATTCACTAGATATGTACCTGAAAAAAAACTCTTCTGAACACCCAACTATACAGAAATAGTTTGACATTTCCCAACTTATCCGACACTCCCCTCACTAATGCATCACATAAAAATGGCAAGGTATGTTTTCTTAAAATCACTTGCTTATGTAACTGATACATAACATAGAAGTAACAAATTGCTACGGAATATAAGCATGAGATATTATATAATTGTTACATCACATATACGTAACAGAGTTACGTCACTTGTGATTTCTGTGTTATGTAATATTTACATATGGTGTTCACTGGGTCGGTCACGAATTGATCAATTGAACGATAAATTGTCAAAACCATTAATCGGTTAATCGATTAATGGAACAAAATATTAACCGGAATCCAACGATTGATCGATCACTCTTCAACAATTAATCGTTTTATTCGATTAATCGATTAACCGTCCAGCCCTAATATTAAAGACACCTCCTTATATTCCTTACTCAGTCCTTAGTTGTTCGAGCAGTTTGATCGCCACTTCATTTTGTACTTTTTCTTTTTGATTTTGTTCATCAAAAAGTCTTGTGCTGCTTTTTCGCTCTGTTATTCAACACTAGGCATCAGAGTATTTCAGTATCAAAGATGCTTAGAGTGAACAAAGACAATCATGAGTGGGACAAAGATCAGAATACAGTATTGAACAGCATGAAAAGATTGTCGAACAGTTTGTGTGAATTGTTGAAATTGAAAATTGTCTTGGGATTCTATTACAATTGAGGATGGATTTATAGATGTGATTTGAATATCTTTATAAGGTCAAAGGTAATGAAAACTGCGAATGGTAGTTGAAAATGTTGAACTCAAATCACTTTATTGAATTCGGAAAACCCGATTGAATCGGGTACCCGACCCGATAAAAAGTGGTACCCGCGCATCTCTAGTTAGAACGTTTTGAAATTTATATTTGACGAAGCTTGAAAGTTGGAAGGAGGATGGCTCAATCAATAATCAATTACTTTACCACCGAAATCATTGATTCGTTAAAAATTTATCGGAGAACGTTATTCAACAATTCAATGCTTATAAGTTATATTCCACAATTTCAACTGCTCTTTATTAGCTTTTTCATTATTCTTCGTATGAAATACTTGGAGTTTCTCACCTCATATACGATTTTTATCATTATCATTCTTAGTAATCTATGAACGCTCCACAGCAGCCGACCACTCCCTCCCAATGAATTTTTCCATAATTGATTAGTTTTCTCAACAACCATTATACACGCTTTATGCTTTATTTCGCCCTTTCACATCGACTTTTCCCCAAAATAACTGAACTTTTTTTTTATCTCCCATGTTATACTTTCAAACTCAATTTGACCGTCCTTTTATTTGCCCTCTTCACAGGGTTGTTGTGTGCTGCAATTTCATCATTATCATCATCGCGATAGAATCTAGGTCAAGCTAAATTTGCCCCTCTCAACTTTTTATTATATCTTATTTACTCGTGATAATTATGTTACAAAATCGTCGCTCGAAGATCTGCTCCATTAAGGGTTCCTTTGAAACCATAAGTGATGTGTGAATCACGAGATCGTCCTCATGACATCTCGTAACAGCCCAATGAAGGTGAATAATTTTGATCGTAGGGTGTGTGTAGATGAGTTGAAATTGAGTCCCTGATAAGCGCAATGACGCGTGAAATTTTGTTGAAATGATTATCTTGGAACTCTGAAAGACGTTGGAGGGATTCCTCACTTCTGGGTTTCTTTGTACACCACACCCACGATGCCATATCTTAGATCCTCGCGTGAAACATTTTCTGAACAAACGGAGGAATGATGGAAACATGATAGGAACATCGAGACATTTAGTATGAAATTTATCTGAAGATATCAAGTTTTTTTTCTTTTTCTTTCAAATCAAAGTCTAATGAAATAGTATTGTTTGCAAGATCTTCTGAGCTTTGGAGATATGCTGGGAAACGGATTCATGAAACTGAAAAGAACAAGTGGCAAGTCGCAATTGTTCTTTCAAATGATACAAGGAGGAAAGGAAATAGTTTTATTGTTATTTCTCTAGAACCAAGTATTCTCAGAGCGTGAATATACGAAAGTACATGAACTATAATAAAACTCCAAGAGTTAACCACAGTAAGGGAGAAGTTTCAGTACATAAACTTAGAGGATATGAATATCAAAGTACAAAAATCATCACGTGAATGCTGCTGGTATATGAAAAAGTAGTTGCAGGATTGAAATTGAAACTGTTTTTCGATTATCAACAGAATTCTCGGACAGAACAAACGAACAAGACACTAAAGAAATACAGATACACACATGAAGGAAAAAGTATCTTCGGTATCTTACACAAAACTGGTCAGTTACTTCAAGCACTTATATAAGAGAAAAGCAATTCTAAAAAGAGCAAGAAAGAGTGGTAATTTAGTAAGCATGTTTGTGAGTACCAAAATATATTTGCCCCATGCATGAATGAAAAAATGTTCATTTATTTCCTTCGTAATTTAAATAAAGCAACAAAAGGGAAAATGAATTTTTCAATCGAAGGTAACTATTATTATGGAATTTATATTTCGTCCACGTGGAATAACAACAGGAAAATTGTACTGAAATGAAGTTTCTTTTCCTTTGTGGAGTGTTTGATGCTTTGTTGAAGTTTAGAATACCCCGTTGTTCGATTTTAACTTGAATTTCAATGTTCTCCCGTACAACATTCAAACGTGAAAGCATAATGGAATTTTCATTACAGAATTTTTATGAAAATATCGTGGTATTAAAAATGAAGAGAGGAGAAAAACATAGCCGGTTCTGTTGTATGACAGAATTTCATTTGATTGTGATATAAAACACTTGAGGGTACCAATCACAACCACGTAATATGGAGTGGATGGTGGCGGGACAAATCCCCGTGAGGTGAAAGGGTCTCAAGTGCTATGCAGGACTAAATTTCAACTGAATAGCGTGTACCAAAGGGGATTATGGAGGTACAAACCTACCTATGTATAAGCAAGATTTCGAGGACGCAATATAATTTGTAATAGAACAAAAGCTTTGTCAAAATGAATCCCTATCAATTATAATTGAAATACGTTTATGTAAAAGGAGTTTTTTTTCTCTCTATGTACTATAATAATTTGAAAACAGAATAACGAAATTACTATATTCTGGTATCGACACATGTTGAATACATGTAAAATAGCTTGTAGAATCTCTAAATAAAATTATCCCACCCTTAATGTTCAAATCGGCGTATTATCTTGAACAAAGCACTTTCAGCGTATGAGCATTGTTTGGTTGTACTTCATAATATTCGCATATCACGCGAGGGTTCACTTCGGTAACTATTCGAAAGTAAATTAGTCACACCACCGTAAATTTATTATACACAAAACTCATGTTACTCGATACATTGAATGAATGGCAACATCAAATTCATTGCGTGCAATAATTTTTCATGAAATTGAAAAATATCTGTATTCACAGGGAAATGATATGAAATTATCATCGATCTTCAATTCAATTCGAGACAACATATATCGTGTAATCACTTACTATATAATCCGTCATTGTGACATTTCCGAGGAAGATACTTTGAGAATTGTTTATCACAAACCTTACATTTTGAAACTCTTATTTCGTACCTGTGAATACATCTCAAGGCTATATCATTCCCAGAGATTTTTTTGATACGCTTGAGGTGAAAAGCATGCACCCATTTTCCTAGAATGCTTTCTTACCGAATAACATGTTTACCTCTATCACGTTGTCTACGTATATAAAAGAAGGAAGAATTCAGATGGTTTGCTATCGATCCCACGCATCAGATGATACTTACCCTGTGCAAGCGGAGAAATTTTGCGAATTCGGAGATGTAAAATGGTTCATTACGAACTGATTCTATGAAAATGGGAGTATTATTATTGAATTGAGAGGAGATTATGATTTATTGATTTTTCCCAAGACAGACCGACGCGTTGAGCTACCAACTATGAACATGAATGAAGATTTCATCATCGGGATCCTGCTGTATATATTTCATATCATAGTTTGCAAAGTGTTTTTACGAAACTACTTTTCCGATAAAATGTGCTTTCATAAAAATTGCATAGAAGTTTTATACAATTTCATTCGGGTGTCTGGCTATGCTCAATGTATGTTCCTCACCGGCGCCGTGAGGTTCTTTCAGAGTCGATTTGTACGCGACATGCATTTTGCAGTAGATTTCAAAATGACGTAAGAATTGAATCCAAATCACGTCAGCGGGCTGTCAAATCGATGTCTAATGTCACCAAATCTGATATTCAAGCGAGGAAAGAAAAACGTCCAGAAAAAACGTTGTATTGTGAATTTCAAATGTCATAAATATAACATTGGAACGAATAACATTGGCTTCCGAAGATCTGAACTCCAGATCAGTCCAATTCTCATAAATTTGAACGTTCTTGTGAATTTTATGACGTTTCAGTAAATCAACATTTTTCATCGGTATTTTGTTGAATTCACTGATCATATTTTGGAATTATTGGAAACAATTTTGACACTCGAAATCTCACAAATAACGTATATCCACGAGACGGCACATTGACATTCGCACCATCGGAAAATCCAACGAGAAAACATTGTTCCTTCCTTTTCTTGTATCAGAGGTCACGTAGAGAATTCAAAATAAATTGTCTTGAATCTGTTTAATCTCTTATTTATGAACAGACTTGTTATTGAAGACTGAAAGTTTTCGATATTTTTTCTCTACCAGGGAATACTTTCTATGGTATATTTTGTGGTAGACAGGTAATCATCTTCACTGCTTTTCTCTCAGTTGAATCTAAAACCACGAACAAAGGCGTAATAGATCATTGGTCCCGAGTGGAAAAAACTTTTCAAATTCATATATAATTTATATATAATGACATATAACTCATATATGAATTCTATTCATTTTCATTTGTTGAATGATTTCAGAAAGAACACATCCCACACAACACGCAGTTCTTGAAGATATCTAAAAGAATACTCAATGGAAAAATCTTCAAGAACGTTCTTGAAGAGTTTTCAAAGGTATCTTCCAGAAGTTTTGAAAAGACATCTTGTAAAAGATTTCCAAAAGATGTCTTGATTCGAGACATCTCCAAGACGACCATGCAAGATATCTTGAAGATATCTTTTAGCAGGGTTTAAAACTCCATAGGAGTGCGAGAGCAATAAAGACAAACAGGACAGAGAAAGAAAAAGAAGACATTAGAATTTTTTGTGTGAATAAATTCAAGCTTCTTCCACGACATTTTTATGAATTTTTCGAGACATCTTCAAAAAATCTTGAAGAACTCTTTTAGATTTCTTGATTTCTTCTTAAAGATATCTTTGAGGAGTCTCTGAGAGATCTTTTAGAAATCTATTCATGTTGCATAAGATATCTTCTAGAAAATTCTTCAAGACTTCTTGTACTTTTGGAAGATATTTTCTAGAATTCTAAAAGATATCTTTGTGTTTGTTTGGCATGTGAATCCCCATTGGAAAAAAGATCAATTATACAAAACATCCTCAAAAATCAAGCGTTTGAGCAGAAATATTCCACACAACACATCAGTTGAGAAAGAATCCATAATAAATTCATTTGGAACTGCAAGGATTTAAAACGAATGTATCAAGAATTTTTTCTGAACTTTTATACTGTGTGGGATGTTCAGAAATAACACAGTACCTCCATCCATTTTCTTTTTCCATGAAAACTCGAACGCTAATTAATATCTCAAGTTATCAACTCGATATATTCATTCGGTAAGGAGTTTGGAATTCTGTGGTTTTAACAAGATGAGAGTTTTGGAATCACACTCTCACAGAGGAATAGATAAGTAGATAAAAATCATTGAATTTTAATGTATTACACTGGAAAAGAAAATGGTTTTTATACCGAATGAGTAGTTTATTTCTTTTTCCTTCGAACAGTATTTATTGATATTATATACATATTAGTATAGTTTGATAACTGAATTTTCATTCATATGTAATTGAACTATCAAAAATTTCTGCAGCAAAATCCAGTCAAATCCTTGAAATTCCAGATTCTTTGGAAAAAATTTCTAAAGGAGATAAAAAACAATCTCTTGAATAGACGATCCCTTCAATAAAATATGTACTTGAATCAAATAATGGAGCATTTGACCCTGGAAGAATTGGTATTCTAAATGAATACCCGAGTGGGAAAATTTTCAAAATTATATATAATTTTTATATAACTCAATAGAATTTATATATAATTCAGATATAATTCGATATAAATTATATATAATTTTGAAAATTCTTCCACTCGAGTAATCGTTTGCCACAAATAAGACAATTTTCAATTCAATTGATTTGAGAGGATGAAAAAATGTTCTGTTTCAGTGTGAATTGATTTGTCTGGAGACACCCAAAACTGAATTCTGAAGAATATATTTTGGATGCAATCACTCTCATCACCTGTTATCAATTCGAACACATGCCGATTGGAACGATGCTAAAACTTTTGATAAAAAATTCCTGTTTACTTATAGTCTGCTAAATCGCACTCATTGAATGGATAAATACTCCCCTGCTCTGTTTTTTATGATCCTAATTTTATCTGAGAGAAGAGCACCATAGGCGATTTTTGCCTTCTCATAACAAATCTTCTTGAATAATGATTTAAAACCAAATACACATTCGTATGTTCCAAACGTGTGGAGGAAAACAAACAAAGTTGACCTTCAGATGATATTGTAAAGTGCTGGGTGGGATTCATTCAAGGACATGGAATCATATCTTACCTGAAACTGTACCATTTTTTGTCTGGAATATATTTTTGTTGATTTCTCCGAATTGTCGACTCATCCTTAGATCTTTTTTCTTGATAAGGATGCATGATAACAAATAAGAATTCTGAAGATAATTAAGTGAAGTAATGATTAGTTTTTATCTCGAACGATTGATGATATTCTGTCACAGATATACGTAACAGGATAATATAGATTATTATGATCAATATATTTTTTATCCGAACTGCAGGTATTCTTTCTGTAATTTCTGGAGCGTCATTTGAGTTTTCATTATATTGTACCTACCTGCGGTTGGTAAGAACCGAAACTTCTCCGATGCGTGGAACGGATTTTGATGAATGATATCGTGAGTTTGTTGATCGTTTAAGCAGATTACTACAGATTCTACAGTGCATAAAAGTGAAGAGACGTAACGCTTGCACCATCTATGGTCGAATTTGTGCACTGGAATTATTGTGCAATGTCGGTATCATTGAGTGTTGCAATCTGATAATGTGAAATTTCATAAATGATCAATATTTTGAATTCCTGATACTTACCCTCATGAACCTGGAAACACATTTCCCACCTTTCATTCTTCGTCCTTTACTTCGAGAAAATAGTGAAAGAAATGTAGAAAAAGTAAAAGGAGAATAAAAGAGTTTGCGAAGTTGAGGAAGAAAGAGGAGAGTACATTCAGAGAAGTGAACTGTAATGGTTATTACCGTGCGAAGATGGTAGTTGCCCAGATAAAAATTCCCGGGTGGGCGGGATTCCCAAATTCGCATGTGGACGCCAGGTCCTGCCTGGAAACCCTCTGGTTCCTGCTCGGAACCTATCAGGTTCCCGCCCGGGATCCGGCAGCCGGGTCAGGTTCCCGCTCGAGTTACCACCTGACCGGCCCCGAGCGGGAACCAGAGGGGTTCCACCCAGGACCTGGCAGGTCCCGGCCAGGAACCTGAGTCCACATGCGAATTTGGGAATCCCACCCACCCGGGAATTTTTGTCTGGGTGATTGACAAAATCGCTAGATTGATGGTGGTCACTATGTTGGTTGGTATCCATCTCCATGTGAATGGTAACCATTCTCATGTACATGAAAATCGCTATGATTTTCCATAGTATGTGAAACCAAAATCGCGAAGTTTCTCAATTTTTTGTAATAATTCCAATTACGTCTCGTCAGGATAATCGCTTCCACCCTAGTAAAAATAATTATACCGGTTGTCTAGCAACTTTCAAGACACTAGCAGTGAAGCTAGTCACTAGAAAGAGCCTTGAAATCAACTATGAGGTGGCTAGAATTCATTTTTGCTAGGGCATAAGAAGACCACTTTCACTTCCCAAAGATCTTCCAAACCGAATCTTGGATAGGTATTAGCAATGCAATCGTCTCTAAGTAGACATGAATGAATCCCTCGAGGATTCATTCCATCCTGCTTAGACCGCCTGGAACAGATTCTTATCTCAGCCGTAGTGCAAAATCTCTGTGTTCGCTCCTGTTTTCCGAATTCCATCTTCTGATATTTCGAAATTTCGTACAACTGATGAGCTATCGGAATGAAATTTTCCGGACAAAAGCATAATGCAAATACAAAAGAGGGTTGATGGGCCTTCATTAGCGGCAACCTCTACTCGCTGCGATCTGGAAAACCTGCGTTGTTTTAATGATGCTGAAGAGTCGGTTGGTCGAATACGAATTCATTACTCGTTCGACCAATTTGTTCTTCGCATGATTGAAATTTTGGAGGGCTAATTGCTGCTACGAAGTTGGACATCCCTGCTCAAAACGCAAGATGGATTTCACTGAACAAACTTTGCGATAACCTACGTGGTTTCTTTCCGCGCAAAAACAAAGTCATATCGCAAGAACATGGGAATCACTGATCTATAGTTTACATGCAACATATTTGTGAGATCGCACAGAGAAAATTCTTGAGTTGTAGTGACTAGAATCGACATCAAGTGGAAAACCGAAGTCCCCTGAACTAACATATTATTTGTTGCAACGAAAATTTTTAGTCAAAATGAGTGTAAGAGTACTAATATTCAGTTGAGGCAACTCAATTCTTCATTTAACAGGGTTCCCACTCACCTGGGAAACATGGAATACCTGGAAAAGTCAGGGAACTTTCGAAAAGTTCCTGGCAAATTCTGGCTTTTAGAAACTTTCTACAATTTTGAAATTTTTCTGCTCAAAGACAACTCTTAATTCGAATAGTTGAAAATGATTGATTGAAGGGTGAATTTTAACACGATCTCTTTCAAGATCATCTTTCAAAAGATATCATTTCGACATTTTTTAGATACCTTTTAGACGAAAGACATTTTTTGAATATCTGGAAAAGACATCTCAGTTGATCTTGAAAACCATATTTTCGACGTCTTTTTGTTTTATTGGGATCCGATCAAGTTATCGAAAATAGTATATTGTTCATCAAGGGGGGATTGTGGGAAATTTCCCACTTCTACCCGAGGTGAACATACTATTTTTTCCCACAACTGCAAGGGAAGTGGAAATCATCTGTTCAATTGCATATGAAATATTCATATGCATATTTCAGAACGAAAATATAGTTCGCATTTTCCTCCCGCTGCAAGCGGGCATGAAGTACTTTCCTCCCGTTGCGAGCGGGCGGAAAATATGTTCCTCCCGCTGTGACACATTCGCTTGGAATTCAGCACTTTCTCCCCTAAAAATAGGTCAGAAAACATCAACTTTCCGTGCAGGTGTGGAAAAGAAGTGTTTTTCTCGCACTCTGAGCGCAAAATGCTATTCTCTTCGTCTATTTACAGGGAGTAAAATACCACATTCTCTCCCTAGGGAGCAAAATAATTTTCTTGTGTCAACCTGAACTTATCGTTATGTTCACCTGCCATAGTAGTATATGTATATACTCACAATAACAACATGCAGTGTGTTTATGACCTTTCCATGTACAGCTATTTCCACAAAACTAAAATCAAAATACAGCGCGAACGAACTCGCATGTTGACAATACCAGGTGTGTAAGTATGAAACCGGAATTTTTGTACAGAAAAAACACGTTTATTGTAATGATATGATACAAAGTAACTTATTCAAAGTATTGTCCGTCGCTATCTATACATTTTTTCCATCTTTCTGGCAATTTGCGGATTCCGCGCCAAAAGAACTGTTGCTCTTTCGGGGCAAACCAGTCATCGAGCCATTTTCGTACATCTTCGTAAGGAGTAAAGCGCTGCCCAGCAAGTGCGTGTCCCATCGATGCAAACAAGTAGTAATCGGATGGGGCAAGGTCCGGTGAGTAAGGCGCGTGTTGAAGAATCTCCCAACGGAACGACTCTATCGTTTCCTGGACCTGTTTTGCTTTGTGTGCTGGTGCATTGCCATGCAGCAAAATCACCTTGTGTTGTCTTTGTTGGTGTTCTGGTCGTTTTTCACGCAAAACTCGATCGAAATCGATCATTTGTTGTCGATAGCGTTGAGTATTGACAGTTTCCCCAGGTTTCAGCAGCTCGTAATAGATTACGCCTTTCTGATCTCACCAAACACACAGCATTGTCTTTCGTCCGTAGCGGTTTGGTCTTGCCGTCGATGTTGATGGTTCACCCGGAATAACTCATGACTTTTTGCGCTTAGGATTCTCGAAATATATCCACTTTTCATCGCCAGTCACAATTCGATGGAGAAATGACTTCCTTTGGAACCTGGCGAGCAGCATTTCGCATGATTTTTTGCGGTTTTCCTGCTGTCTTTCGTTGTGGTAGTTCATGTGGAACCCATTTCCCCACCTTTTGTATCTTTCCCATGGCTTTCAACCGAAGGGAGATGGCTTCTCGGGTCACCTTTAACCGATCCGCCAGTTGTTGTTGTGTTTGAGCGTCGTCTTCGTCCAACAAGGCTTGCAGGTCAGCGTCTTCAAACTTTTTCGGTGGTCTTCCACATTCTTCGTTCCTGACGTCAAAATCGCCACTTTTGAACCGTTTGAACCACTCGGAACACTGTGTTTTACCGAGAGCATGCTCACCAAACGCCTCCACGAGCATTCGATGCGATTCGGCTGCGGTTTTCTTTAGATGAAAACAGAAAAGTAGTGCTGTCCACGAATCGTAATTTGTTGGCACAAAACTCGACATGTTTATTCCTAATAAACTAATGCTACTGAATGAAACTCGTGTTATTGGGAGTTGGAAATCTTTGTCGGATATCAATACAATAACAAGACACCGCTTACGTGATGTGTCGGTAACTGCATCGACATCTAGCGCCACCTATGGGCAAATTCCGGTTTCATACTTACACACTTGGTAATCTCTCCCATATACATATACATATAACCACATCATTGAATATAATAAGCATCTTATTGTTATATAATGAAAATAATATGCGTAATACGAAAGCCGATTATAATATATATGTGTGGCTACAATAAAATCTTGTTATTTAATAAAAATGCATATTTTTTACTTGAAATTGCACCTGAAATATCGTTTCAAAAATGCACATGTCTTTTGAATACACATAAACTGGCGGTATTGATCAATACAAAAATCTTCTAAAATTGTTAAATAACCTTATTTAATGAACGCAAATGAATTAGTTAATTTGAATGTAACGCGAATTTTTATTAATGACTGCAATTTTTTTTCTCAAACTTGACGTAAATTCTTTTGATTATCGGGGGGCCTGCGATATTTTTGTTCCCGGCTATCGATTTCTATCCAATCATCACGCGTTGATGTTATCCATTCTCATCCCTTGAGTATCCAAATCAATTTCCTCTGTTTTTATCCATTCCTATCCAGGTATATTCGTGTTCTCGCGGCTATCGATTTGTATCCAATAATCCTGCGTTGATGTTATCCATTTTCATCCATTGTCTATCCAAATAAATGTAATCTATTCTCATCCATTCCTATCCAGTTCTGCCCAAAGTTCATGTTCTCGTATATATAATTTTGTATTGAATAATGCCGTACTACAAGAGTCGAAATTCAAAGCCTCCCATACTGTAAATTCCCAGTTTGGAATTCCCAAATTCGAAAGGGTCTCCACATGGGAAACGCATGGGCCGCATGGGTCTTTACACGAGAATCGCATAGATTTCACACGGAATCGCATGGGAATGGCATGGGTTCCACACGAAAATCGCATGGGTCGCATGGATTTCACACGGGAATTACATGGGTCACATGAGAATCGCATGGGTCTTCACATGCGAATCGAGTGGATGGACTCATGTGATTTCCATGTGACACCCATGCAACTCATGCGATTCCCATGTGAAGACCCATGTGATCTTCATTCTTCTGCTACAGTATTATAACACTGAATAATTATGATCTACCACGTCGAGCTTCGGTAAAGTTTTCTTTATTTTTCAAAATATGGAAAAGAATGGGCCACGATTCCATAATAAACATACACCGAGTGTTATTTTCAAATAGCAACTGGCTGTATTCAAACGTAATAATTTACGTACACTGGTTCACTTACAGAATTCTTGAGAACTATTGTTCATACGATCACCATTTCTGACGTACACAATTAATTACTCGCCAACATCAGGAAATTACATGTTAATAAATTACAGAGACATCAGTACAATATCATTCCAGACACAACATATCTTGATATATCATTTGACTCATGTGATATTAAACAATGCGGAATGGCGAATACATAACATACAAATTGTACTGGCACACGTGTGTAGACTAAATACACATACTCGATATCGAAAGATCTTGAAATCCTTTATCATATCAACAATTCAATCATTGTTCTATGTGAACTACACTCAAACATCGGTAATAATAAATTTCATTCATATTCATTATAGTTATTCTTGAATATTGCAGAGAAATGATTGGAAATACAATCTTTAAATGTCAAGAAATTTGACCATCCCATTCTACCGGAGATTTTGAGTGATCAAAGACTTCGAACTCGATTGAATGATTGATTGTTCTGGTTTCAAAAATCCAAACGTGAACAAAACTCAAAAAAATTCAAGGTAAACTTTCTTCCAATCCTTCAATATTAATCGAAGAGAACATTCACTAACACGTACACATGATTCTGCAATAAATTTCATTTTATTCTTCTCAATAGCCATTTTTATATTGTAATAGTTATTACACGATTGACTTGACAGAATACAAGATGATCATAAATCATCGTAACGCCGCCGCATTACTACATTCATCGATTTCAACATTCGATACGTACAAATATTCGAGAGTGGCAGTAATAACTTGGCAAAAAAAAGTTGCTATGAATCCGAGAAAACACATGCAATGATTGTATCGATGATCGACAGTACTTGATCATCATCTATATAATACACGAAAATATTAACTGAATCTCTGCGCAAAAGGATCATTGAATAGATTCTATTTATAATACAAATACAAATATCGTTTCGGTTAAAGTAAAATGGTTATTCATTCGCTAATAAGTGTTTTCATTGAACCTAAACGCGATACTCTTATTCATTGAATCCCTGCTGCGCACTCATGAGAATTAAAAGAGTATATTCCTATTAATAGTAATTATAAGTATTAAGATTACTTATGGCAGTCTGTCAAAATGTGTCCTGTAAAAATACCTTACGTAGCATAAATAAACCTAAAGTACATTGAACGTCGAATTCAACGTACATTTTCTTCGTGTAATGCAATGGTAAGTAAATATGCCGAGAAGCGTTCTCACGAAAGTATAAAAGGGGACAAAAATTTGTACTCGATTTAATAGATGGTGAAATTTCTTTTGGCACTTCAAAAAGGCACTGTTCCGTTCGTCTCACGCTCTTCGATGGACGAATAAGAGCGATGAGATGAAACATGATTCGAGACACGATACGCGTTATAGAGATTATTTCTCCGATTTATAATGCAAGAAAAAATTCATTAAATTCGTTTCAAAGAATAAATCTAGTTTTCGAAATATTATGAGAAAAGAGATAATAAAGAGAGCAAATTAATCAGGGATGAATATATTCTACAAGCTTAGAAACAAATACGGAATATTTTGTATTTCATACGAATGCCACAACCCAATTACAATGACATCGAACGATCGATTCGAAGTTGTAACATTCAGAATGGTACAATATCATTCTCCACGTGGGATTATTATATTTTGTACGCAACAGTTTGTCATTCTATCATCTTGATCTTGATCCACATTATCGCAATCACGCACGGTACTCTCATTCCCGGTACGTTATAAACAAACTATCGAATCTCCACACAATTTCATTAAAACTATAACGTAGTAGATCCACCGTCAAAGGACAATCTTATCTTATGTGGAGAATATATTACTATTGTTCTAAAACTACAATACTAAGCGCGTGAAATACGTTCAAGAAATGTATTTACAGACAAATTTACACGAAGCATGAATTCAATGGATTAATGAAACATGCTACAACAACACCCGGGTGAGAGAAGTCACTCGTATCGATAGATTTGCGCATGATTCTTCCCCTGGGGTGCTTTATGGGTGTTAAAGGGGGACAAACGTAACTAGCATATTCATGTTCAAGTATGAATAATAATATAATTATCGAACTATGTATTGAACTAAGGAAAACTAAGGGACAATGAAATTGACAGTTAAGAGTTACATGTTTCTGGCAGAATTTATCAAAGGGCAGTGATGGTGAGTGCGACCTGAATACTTCGAATTATGATATATTGTACAAAAGCGGCTTCAGTCTTCAATTATGTTCATCATAAAACAATTAAAAAAAAATATATACGAATACTGCTATAATTATCGAGACTATTCAAAGACCTAATTTGAAAATTAGTAATAATAAGAACACCCTACGATGAACGAAGACCTGAAATTATTAATATCTTTTTAGGTGGTTTTGTGCATTATTACTTATTCACGCATTGTCAAATGTTTATGAGTATGTAGCATTACATGCTCACGACTCGTAATCGATATTAGCGTCATCGACGCTTTGAATCTTCGGTTTTATCTTTTACTATTTCATTCGTTTGTTCTTTCATTCATTATTCATTGATCGAGAATCGATCGTCGCTTCTAAATATATTTTGCTTCAAACAGTGCTTGGGGCATTCGCTGTGAGCTGTGAGCTGAAAATAAAACAGAATGATAAAAGAAGTTCGTGAGTTGTTGTGAAAGAGGTATCGGTATCTGGGCACGCGTTTTACCTTGATCGATGCTTTTTATGAACGGAGAATTCGTTTTCCCCATCGTTCAAAGGCTAAGGAGGTAAAACATCCAGTTTCAAATCCGTCTTTGGCGTGCAGAAACCACAGTATCCACCGCATTTGCCCACAACGTGTTGATCGTTCTGAAATATCGAGTCGTGTCAAAGATTTTTTAGTAGAACAAAAACATAATAAAAATTGACACTCACAAGTCTATTGATGGATTGAAATGCGTTAGAGTTCGATGTCACCCATGTCACTTGTGAAGATAATCTCAATAAAGTACCCCTCAAGTTTACACTGAAGCGACCTTGCGGACAATTGAGTAAACTATAGCAGTCCCCAGCTTTGCCGTATTCCACTCGTTTGGCACCGTTTGTCCAAGAAAATGTGTAATCGTCGGCTGGAAATGAATGTTATTTTATTCTGCTGATGAATTCTTTCAGCCCTTGCTTGTTTGAATCATTTCTTACCAATGATGTGTAGTTTGATCGGATCTATGCGTACTCTCCTGAACATTGTTCTTCCTGAGATGGTCCCTCGATCGAGAACGCATTGACAATTGTCGTTCCTTCGACCGTCAAAGGGGCAAGTATGTGGATCGAGTAATCTGTGAATCAACAAACATCGATGATTGCAACATTTATGCACTAAAGACAGAGTAGTTGAATCCACGGTAGCGCTGTTATGAAATAAATTACCGCTGAAGATATGGTATTTTTCGCCGAAAAAAATGATCAAGTCGAAGCAATATTCCACAAAAACCTAACAATTGAGGATATCGTGTTAGTTTGATCTAGCTGTTTATTGTTCTTTATTACAAACCACTTACACTACAAGCGAAGAAATGGATTTTAGGCGTTTATTCGATGTTTTGGTGAGTCTGAAAACTATATCCAGCAAATACGACTGTAGGTGTCTCAAAGAAGCAGTTACTGTTTTTTTTTAACCGGCTTTGCAAGACCATTGAAAAGCCAAGATTCAATGTTTGTAGAGCATATAATGTTTTATCAGCCTCTGGCATACTACTACCCCAGTAGAAATCACTCTAGTCATTCTCTAGGCGATTACCAAGGCCTTGCAAGTCCTTCACAAGGGCCTGCTGAGGCCTCGCAAGGCCTAGAGAATTACTAGAGTGATTTCTGCTAGGGTAGCGCATGACCAAACATAGTTGAGATTCTCGCACATAATATTCTCTCACCTTTTATCATATATTTCAGCATAATTTTCCCGATCCCCAGCGAGTAACGTTAAGTATTCGTGCGGTTCAACAGTATTCATGTTATGGCAATAAATCGACATATTTTTTCCGCCAATCAAAAGTCCATATTCCCCATCTTTATTCGATTTGTAACGTTTTTGAGCTTCGAGACATGTGACTGGACCGCATCTTTTCTGATTGCATCTTCGTTTACGCTGTGGCTTGAATGCAGCTGGACAGTTATAGCGTGGTACCTTTTTACCAGATCTGTCATGACAGAACAATTTGCGATTTTGCCGGCCTTTTCTACCGCATGGATGACTGCACTGAAATGTTTACACAGAATACACGTGATTGATATTAAATGCTTGCAATTTAATACGCAATGAATTTTTCTGTAACAAAGTATTACAAAATTCTTATTAAGCTTCGAAATGGATTCGACTTTTCCTAAGCATGCAATTTTCAGATTGTTCAATAATTGTTTTGATGTGGTTTTTTTTGTTGAATGATTACATAGTATTCGAGAAACCAGGTACTTCTTCGTGGAATTTGACGAATAAGAATGAATTATGATCGTGATTTAAGTTACCTTCCTCCAAGGTCCTGCTTTCCAGTAAAACCTGTCGGTACACTCCCGTGATTTGCAGACTTGTTCGTCAAGGGGTTTGAGATTCATCGGACAACCATGAGTTGGCGTTGGATCGATCCATCCGTATTGGTTTACTCGATGACAGGTGACTGCACGACGTTGTATTCCTTCACCGCATTCCGCCGAACACTTTTCAATGAAAAAATAATGTCATTTCCTTTGCTACTCGGTGTGATCTAATTTTATCGCACAATCTGTTGTGATTGATACTTGACGGGAATCATTCAGGATAGTCAAATTGATTTGTCAATTAAAATTCATATTGTTTTTGTTCATCAGAGTATTTGAATAAAATAGCATCACTCCACGAATCTTCGCGAGGAATTAAACTCTCGTGAAAGTTTCGATTCTTCCATTAACTATCATTTATTGAAAAAAAAAACTTATTTATGGATTTGATCCAAAAGTGTCTCCCCACAGAAATTTTCATAAAATTGTGTATCTTGATCACTTGATTCTTTTTTATAAAAAAAAACAATTATCTACTTGTTATTGATTTTTTTTTGTAAAATCTCGATCGAAATTCGATATGGATTCTATAAAACAAATCGATTATATCAAGACCGAAGTCCATTTCTAACGAAATACATATTTTATAAAATCCTTTGTTGAGAAAGTTTCATAGAAAAAATCGTATTCAATTTATATGAATTCTGTACATAAAAATATAAAAATTCTACATAAATTTTATTCTTATAGGAAATCCACCTACATGAAATTTTAGATAGAAAAATATTGTTCCAATTCACTGCGTTTAGAGAAAATCTAAACGCTGAAAGGCTTATGCATTATTTAATTTCTGAATCGAAATTCAGGAAAACAGAAATCGAAAAACACAATTTTCTGAATTGAGTGGTACAAGAATCTGATTTTGGACCAAAAATTGAGTGAACCAATCTCTCGCCGTGCACGGCAGAATTATGATGACGCTATTCGTATCACCTTTTCAAGGACTTTTATGTCTGTAGGGAATTCTATGGGAATGATGGAATTTAATTGTCAATAATTGTTCACTATCCTGAATAATTCCTCTCCTTCATAAATGTGTCAGGTGCAATGTTTCGGTATAAAAAAAACTAGGCAGCATTCTTTCGCAGCTGGAACGTTGTTAGAGCGTGTTATAAATCTCCCAGAGTCTGTTTGTGTTGCCGAAATTAGTTTAATGGAATGTTTTTAGTATAAGCATTTCATTTCGTAGAGTAAATATCCTGATGGGAAAATCCAGCTGGGTCCTAGGTATTGTGTAGGACTCAATAAGGATAAAGGTGTAATAAGGATTTAGTTATAGCCTAACAATACGACATGGCGAGACCAGTGCAGTTTTATTGAGGGCTGGAGCTATAATCTGATTCAATGAGATTTTATACAAAATTCCATTGAATCAGATTAAAGCACCAACCCTAGTTTTATTGAATCGATACTTTTTCAGATTTCATGGCGGCTGTTTCAAACCTAAAACCGTTATTAATGATTAGAAAACAATTTTGTCTTCCGGCAAATTATCATCCAAATACAATCAGCCCTTGTGGTACGTTATTTATGAGATTCAACCAAATTGTCTCTCCAAAAATACTGATGTAAACTTGCATTTAATTTCGTGAGGACTACGTGGAATGAAGTTAACTTATTCTCAGCTGAAACCAACTCTTGCCTTATATTGATCTTAGATCAAACAAAAATGATTTCTCCTTATAAACATGTAGCTCCAAGTTTGTATCAGTCTAGTAAACTCGGTTGGTACAACTGGAACTACGTTGAACTAGCTGAAACTGATTTGCTCCTCGATGATTGGGATGTGAAACTGGTATCATGTGGCTTGATTGAATCCCAGCTGGGCTATTCGGCATACACGGAAAAGAAAATGAAGAAAGTTACCGTACAGGATGACAACGCGTCGCTTCAAGCCTTTAAATGGAAATTTTCATAAAATATATTGTCAAATCATTCTTGTCCTATAACGTGAATTATTTAACAATATATTTCGTAAAAATTTCCATTTAAAGGCTTGAAGCGACGCGTTGTCATCCTGTACTGTGAATTCCTTCATTTTATTTTTTCCGTGTAGCAGTGTCATGTAAATCCTGAATTCGTTATGAGATTTTATTGTTGAAATTTTGAGAACATGACTCCCTTGAATCATATATCCCTTTGGAATTGAGTTTCACTGTCATGGATAATTGGATGAGAATGATGAATTGTGTTAATCCAAACCCGCGAACATTGTGCAAATATGTAGGAATGTGCTGAAATTGGAATCAGGAATTCTAAAATTTTTGTTACATAGTTATGTTACCGAACGCATAACAATATGATGCAGAAAACTGATTGGGAAAAAATTGTTGAGATCTAGTAGGATCTGATAAGCTTGATGTTAGATTTATGATACTTTACACTGTAAAAAATTTTATGGGAAAATTCCTATATATTTATGTGAAGTAATTAACACATACACGCGTTAGAAATTTTCCCAACTTGTTCGGAAATTTACTGTGAAATGTTGAGAAAAATCCCATAAAGTTTAGAAGTTTCAGATAAATGTATGGGAAATTTCATATAAATTTACCGAAAACTGATTCCCTAATCAGGGATTGGAATTTTCCGGTTGATGTACACAGGAAAATTCCGATTATTTTTTACAGTGTATGATAATTGGTGTCAGGGTCTTTGCAATACCATGTAAATAGTTTGTTTTTTGTTTTTGAGTGTTTATTGAATCTTATCAGATATGCGTTTAGTGCCTCTCAGCGATGATCAACGGTTGAACTAATGATATCTACAAAATCTTGTTGGAATTAACTAGATCGTTATCGACAAAAGTCTGAGTTTTTCTATTTGTAGCAAAAATCTGTCAGGTCTCAATGGTTCTCTATTGAGGGTTTAAAACTAGAAAATGGTGATTCAATCATTTATGCAGTTTTTCTTCGTGAAGATTGCAATGGTCCGTTGTAAGAGCATTCATGAAAAAATTATGTGGATTGAATTGAATATATGGAACATTGGAAAATCTATGCTAAAAACTACTCGAATAGTCGATTTTCGACCATCTACTCAAGTAGTTGCTGCAGCTACTTAGTAGTCAGGACAAGTGACACGTTAGCTATCTCAACTACTTCAAAATACCTCAAGTATTCACGTTAGTTGGTGCAACTATCGAGTTACTTGTCCTGACTACCAAGTAGCTGCAGCAACTACTTGAGTAGATGGTCGAAAATCGACTATTCAATATAGTTGCTGCAACTGCTTATTTTTTTCCGTGTTCCAGTTTGATCTAGATCTGTTAATATCTATGTAGATTTAATTAATTCTCTCCGAAAATAATATGTAAATTTGGATTGATACATGTGCAATTTTCTTTTGCAGATCTATTCACATCTAAATGGATCCAAACAGACCTAATTATATCTTATTAGATTGAAATTATTTTTCCTCGAGTACTTCCAAATGTTATTTCATTAGTGCGAACCCAAATGATGATTATTATGATGAAATACAGAGGTAGCTATGATATGATAATATCCACTGCAATTGATAATGAAAACATAGCACGAGTAAATACAAATACGTGACTTATGTTTCTCTTTGCATTGGCTTGTTATTCTGTCAAGTAAGGAAACATTTGTTCTCAGAATAAAAATTACAAAATTCTTCAAAGTTCTACACGGAAAGACAGAGGTTATGATTATTTAGAAAAATGACTGACAATTTAGGGAAAAAGAGTATCGCTGAAGAATTTTAGTAGTATTATAAAGTCACTGTAAACAATAACAATAAAACCATCAACGTTTAGTATTTTCACTACGAATTTTTGATAACCTTACTGCAAAGATTTTTTAGCGGTGCTCTTTTTCCCTAAACTCACAGTCATTCTTTTGAATGTTGATAAATGTTATTCAAGTATTGATAACTTTTTTCTTTCCGTGTACAAGAAAATTGAATAAATTTGAATCATTTGATTATTCCTGCAGTTAATAGACCATCGATACATTCATTTTTGCGTATTTAATATCATGGTTCTTAATGCTCATTCTTTGAAATATGATAATCCTTTTATGGAGAAAAATGTGTTTTACAAGTCTCATCATTAATGGACCACCAGTCCCAAGCCGTGGTGGATGGAATTATTAGCTTGAATATACGTTGAAAGTGCTATAATTACTTCTAGAAAGACTTTATGGCTTTGCAACACCCTAGCATGTGTGTACCATCAGGCCCATCCCGGCCTCGCATAGGTCCCATCCTGCCAATGAGGACCCAAGACTGGGCCAGGGTGGGACCAGAGTGGGCCAGAGTTCATAAACGCTGAGGTATTTGCTACTATGAGTGACAAGTTGGAAGAAAAATGCGCATGAACCCTCAAATGTCCCAAAATTCCTGTTATGGTGGAGATCTGTTCTATACATTCTTTTCAACGTAAGTCAATTTCTGAAATTTTCGCAACCGAAAGCATCCAGTTTTTAGGCTCCATTGATCTGGGTTTTCCACTAGAATACAAATTTGAATCGTTGAATCTTCAAGATTCCAAATTGACATCATGTTAGGGAATGATATGCTTGAAAACACCATACATTCATTTCTGCACACTGTATTGTTAGAATACGTTCCTTTTTTCCTATGAAACCAAAGGAAAGGCATGCCATCTCAATAATTTCCATTCCAACTCCCTTCTTGCAGATATTAATTCCTATAAACCCTCGTAAACATGCGTAAAATATTATAATTCATTCTTGAGAATTCACTCTCTGTATTCGAATTCATCGTCAAGTCAGTTCTATAACACAAGAAAACAACGAAACAGTTTTTTCCTGTGTGCTGGGAAGTGATTTGGGAACTGATTCAGAGTGATTTCAGGGTGCTGAACACGGAAACAATGTGACATTAGTTCAATTTTTATGATTGTTCATGTATAATTTTTTTTATAAAATCTGTATGATTGATGAATTTATTATACACATAATTACAAAAAAGAACTAATTTAAAATACCCGACCTTATTTTCGTATTCAGCGCATCATAATTACTTCGAATCCGTTTCCAAATCTCAGCATATGAGATACTGTTGACTAGTGTAATTTGCCACTGTCGCGAAAAATAAAAAATTTGCAATAATCAATTGCAAATTTACTATACTGTGGATAATTCTTTTGTGAGAGTGTATTTTTCAATGCATTCTCATGTAAACCGGCCATCATGCATCTTTATAATACAATCCCAAAAAATCTTGAAAAAGAAAAGAAAGGCTGAAATTTTGAGGTATATTGTAATATACCTCCAACCAGGGACTTTCTTGCCAAGTATAATCACAGGCAGCTCGTTGGCAGGGTCTTTGCGTTTTAGGTTTGCTTTGACCGAGCTTCGAACATTGTTCGTCCTTCACTGGTATTTCAGATCCATGATTGCTTCTTCTCATTGTGCATTCCACTCTGCGAGTCTTTATTCCGGTTCCGCATGATTTTGAACACTGCAAATTTTGGTTGTTGATTGTCGAAGAATAATATTCGCTAATATCAATTTATTTTATTCACTTTTCATTGATCGGTTCGTGGGTAATTCACTCGCGCTATACAAATTTCACTGCAGCTATCGTCGAAAACTCTCACTCTAGGCATTTCCTTTGTGCTAAAACGAGCTTGAGAATTGCTTAAAGTTTCTCGCTAAGTTGTCGTTTCTAGCGCCAAAGACAGAGCCTAGAATGATTTGTATCAAAGATAATAAAAACGTAATTCCATGTTATTTGTAAACCGCGTGACAGACCTATGGAATTTTCACTTAGGATAATGATTCATCGAATTTTTGTTTTTATGAATTGAAATGAGGATATAAATGTCCTGTGATCGAATGAGGATAACAAAAAAGCAATAACGTTATAGTGAAGTATAGAGCTGAGGATGTGATTGTCCTTTCAAACGAGAGAAAGGAACAAAGAAAGCAAATTGAATGAATCGAATGAAGTTGAATATACGCGTTATAATCGATAGCAAGCGATTGATTCTGGAGTGAAATCAGAGTTCCGTTCATAAGGTACAAACAATATTGATTGGTGTATCGTTTCTGTCTACAGCTATTATGTGAACTATTTCGGATAAAAACGCAGCTTTCATTGAAGCGGAAAAGAAAACAATTTGGATATATACTTACGGGAGTCCAGTTAGATACTCGCCATCTACGCACGATATTAGTTTCTATGAGGTTATTCTTGCTCACGATATCCGTGGTCGAGGTGACGCATGGAGCCCTTTGACATTTTCTCGTCTGTCGAGGTTTTTCACCGGTAGGACATTCTTTATCGGGCAGTTCTTCCCCTCGAGGACTTTGACAGCGTACTTGACGATGATGAAATCCGTGTCCACATTTCACATCACACTGAAAGATTGATTACGCTAATACGATACGAATGAAATTCCTGTTTAAAATTCCTGTTAGTCCGTATTGGGAAATTTTTGCTCAATTTTGATCGGTTTTTGTCATGAGAAATGCGTTCAGATTCAGCCAGATCTTTGATTTGTATCCAAGTGGTTCTGATGGAAAATCTATCAGTGTTTGACCGCATTTCACATGAAAAAAAACCGCTCGAAGCCAGACAGGAATTTTATAGAAGATTCTAACAGGCGTTTTAAGCAGGGATAGAGTTCATGCTGCCATCCACAGATTCTGAGGAATTCTATTAAGAGCAGGCATAAAATTTTGCCCCATTGATGAAATTTATCATTATCAGAATTTTAGAAATTTTAAATCAACAAAAAAAGATTTTGACAGTTTTAGTACAATATTGAATTTAAAATTCCCTGGAGGAAAAACAAGAGATGTTTAACAGATTTCTGACTCAAGCCATAGGAACAACAAAAGGATCCAACGAGGATTGACTGTAAAAACATTTGTGAAATTTCCCTGCGAAAAATGGCGACAGCAAAATCCCTCCATGAACGGTAATTTTTTCATTATGATTTGATATTTTTCTTTCCTTTGTGGAGGAATCTATACCCAAAAGGCGAAAGAAGTTCTTCAGAGTGGAGGAAATATCCCCTATTTGTTATCAAAAAACACTATTCTCACGATGAGGGAATAAAATTTAGCACTAAAGTGGGGAAATAACAACTCCGCTATTTTTCACAATTTAGTTTTGAAGTTCAGAAGGTAACAATTACAGAAGATCCAACTAGAAGCGCTTGAGACTGTCTTTTGGAGAAGTGGATTCACTGATTTATAAGTAGATACAGGGTGTGAATTTCAACAGAATCCGTCAACCACAAATTCCAGTTGAACGGAATGACCAGTTGAAGAAATTCCCGGACTAGACCCACTGTAAATACCATTCATTCTGATTCCTAATCTTAACAAATATTGTCAAACCTGATGAATTATGTGGAACTTTTGAATGCGATTCGATATAATGAATAGACAAACAAAACAATATTATTTGCTTCAGCGAAGATTCACTGTGCGGTCTTCCGCAGTTTGCAAAATGAAATAAATTTTGAGCTTCCGGAATAGAGCCGCGTCTTGTATCGGTTGGTTTCCGACGTTTCGCCGTCATTGCGGCTGGCTTCTTCATACCGCCCTGAAGAAGCCAGCTGCAATGACGGCGAAACGTCGGCAATCAACTGATACAAGACGCGGCTCCATTCCGGAAGCTCAAAATTTGTTGAAACAATATTATGAAATTCACCAAATGTGAAGTTGATTCAACGAAAACGTATTTGTTACCTGACTCCATTCTCCAGTATTCCATACCCCGCAAGGCTGACGGTTACACGTCGATGTCTCAGGTGGTTTACGACTCGCATCACAATAATCATCGGGTGCGTTAGTTTCGGTTACAGTTGACATGCATTTTACCACCCTCATCATGACACCCCCATTACAGGATTTTGAACACTGAAACATTTTTGCTACAAATAATTTCATCTAATATCTAATTCCTATTTCAAGTACACGAATCTGTTGAACATCTATTGATTCCCATCATGAATCACGGATTTGTATTCTACCAAAACTACCAGCTGATAAAATACCAGTTTTGGACCAACCGTAACAACTGGAAGAGTATTGGCACAGCACTTTTTGACAACATTGCAATAGGATTGAAGCAACACTTGTCACAATGTTATTGCAACGTTGATAGTCAACAGTTATTCACCAACGCTGTTTCAATCCTCGTCCAACGTTATCCACTGTCCACATATCGATGCCAACAAATGTTGAGTAAAATAGATTGCAGACGATAATGGAATTTTTGATTGTTATTCGCAGAATTTCCAAAATCAATGTAATTTTGATGAGCTCTCATAAATTAACAAAATTTGTATTCTCATAGTACTGAATGTAAAATTTCAATGAGATTTGGCAAACATCAGTAGGTGTCATTAACCAGGGGTTCTGCTATATAAAAAGCAAATGGCGGGGAAAATTCCCAACCGCAAAGGGTTAACCCTTTCAAGACCGTAAGATCATGGCTGTTAGTATAGAGAAAAATAATGGAAATTTCCCTAATCTACACCCCACCAAGTAAGATGTATTGGTTACATTAGAATTTTTAGCTCCTGTATTTCAGCAGATACGGTAGGTCACATATTTGGGCTTATCGTCCTAAAAAAAAAGGTTGCATCCTCGATTTGCCAAGGCGGATATCGAATATTTCATCACAAATCATTGCTGAAATTGAAGATTCAAAGGACATTTGAAAAATATCCTCTAGGTGATTTTGAGAAGAACATTTTGATATTAGTATCTTACTGATAAAATATGGATAAAATGATAATTTTCAAAATCTCAATAATTTGTTGAGTTTTTTTCATTACAAATATATATTCTCTCAGCAACAAACAATCACAGTGGATACTGGGACCTTCTTTGAGACATCCCATGGCACATATATGCGCTCGTGGTCCTGAAAGGGTTAAGGATTTTAACCGGGAGTTAAAATTTCAACTATTTTTCTAAATATCAATTTAAACGATATTTGCAAACCACTTGAATTTCAACTGAAAATATGAGATGAAGAGTGGTATTCTGGTATGAAGATACATTTCTATTCTGGGGAAGATTTTTTAAAAAGTATACTAAATCTTACCGGCCCAAACTCTCCAGTACGCCACTTGTAAGCAGAACGGAAAGTGATCCCGTTGCTATCGATTTCGTTGTCATATTGGGATGAATCTTCACGGGGAGGGTCTGAAGAATATGTGATCGGTGGTAAACTCACCTACGAGGAAGAAACACAAATGATCAATAATCACGTATGCGTGGAATGCGTAGGGGGGAAAATGTAATAGTTCATTATCAAGTGAATTTCTACGGAATTATTTCTGAAACATCCCTAACTCGATCTTATGTTTTGCTCAAATAAGGGTCTATATATGAAGAAACTTTTCATCGTATCAAAGGAGAAATCAAATCTTCTTATTTATTATCGGAAGATTCATTTGATATGTTTTATACTGAGAAACATGAGTGCACTAACCGTAGTTGGACATGGTTTCATAGTACAAATATTTCGATCCTTTGGTTTCTCAGAGGGTGAACATTCGTTGCTAGGCCTTCCATCCACATTTTTACAAACCACTTTTCTTCTCTTTGTTCCCTCGCCGCAAGTAACCGAACACTGTATAATAAATACACATTAAACGGGTTAAACTCCACGCATAAAGAATTTCTTCATTTCTGATTTGTTTTTTGCGCTCCGATGCATATTGGTGAAGTAATATACGCAAAAATTGTCAATTACCAGGTGTGTAAGTATGAAACCGGAATTTGCCCATAGCTGGCGCTAGATGTCGATGCAGTTACCGACACATCACGTCAGCGGTGTCTTGTTATTGTATTGATATCCGACAAAGATTTCCAACTCACAATAACACGAGTTTCATTCAGTAGCATTAGTTCATTAGGGATAAACTTGTCGAGTTTTGTGCCAACAAATTACGATTTGCGGACAGCACTACTTTTCTGTTTTCATCTGAAGAAAACCGCAGCTGAATCGCATCGAATGCTCGTGGAGGCGTTTGGTGAGCATGCTCTCGGTAAAACACAGTGTTTCGAGTGGTTCAAACGGTTCAAAAGTGGCGATTTTGACGTCAGGAACGAAGAACGTGGAAGACCACCGAAAAAGTTTGAAGACGCTGACCTGCAAGCCTTGTTGGACGAAGACGACGCTCAAACGCAACAACAACTGGCGGATCGGTTAAAGGTGACCCGAGAAGCCATCTCCCTTCGGTTGAAAGTCATGGGAAAGATACAAAAGGTGGGGAAATGGGTTCCACATGAACTCAACGAAAGACAGCAGGAAAACCGCAAAACATCATGCGAAATGCTGCTCGCCAGGTTCCAAAGAAAGTCATTTCTCCATCGAATTGTGACTGGCGATGAAAAGTGGATATATTTCGAGAATCCTAAGCGCAAAAAGTCATGGGTTACTCCGGGTGAACCATCAACATCGACGGCAAGACCAAACCGCTACGGACGAAATACAATGCTGTGTGTTTGGTGGGATCAGAAGGGCGTAATCTACTACGAGCTGCTGAAACCTGGGGAAACTGTCAATACTCAACGCTACTGACAACAAATGATCGATTTGGATCGAGTTTTGCGTGAAAAACGACCAGAATACCAACAGAGACAACACAAGGTGATTTTGCTGCATGACAATGCACCAGCACACAAAGCAAAACAGGTCCAGGAAACGATAGAGTCGTTCCGTTGGGTGATTCTTCAACACGCGCCTTACTCACCGGACCTTGCCCCATCCGATTACTACTTGTTTGCATCGATGGGACACGCACTTGCTGAGCAGCGCTTTACTTCTTACGAAAATGTACGAAAATGGCTCGATGACTGGTTTGCCTCAAAAGAGCAACAGTTCTTTTGGCGCGGAATCCACAAATTGCCAGAAAGATGGAAAAAATGTATAGATAGCGACGGATAATACTTTGAATAAGTTACTTTGTATCATATCATTACAATAAACGTGTTTTTTCTGTACAAAAATTCCGGTTTCATACTTACACACCTGGTATACTTGAGATCGATAGAGTTTTCGATTCTTCGAGAAAGATATAAACCTGTAGTTTGTTTCCGGATACACAGATCATCGGGTGCAATATTTAAAGCAACACTAAATTGTGGTCACCGATTTTGTGCTTTTCCGAGGCTTGGGCCTTTGACAAAATCACTTGCCTTGCTCTCTGGATTCCTTGGAGTGAAAAAAATCACTCTTGAAGAGTGGACATACTACAACCCAGTGAACCCTGAGTTATTAAAGATGAATATAAGATATCCCCAGCCAGCAAAGTGCTTCCAAATTCACGTTTCCGCTACTAGCAGTGCTAGTGGTAGCAACGTAGTAGCTTTTCCATTACCGTGAGACTGCATGCTACCATAACATATATATGATTCAATTTATAATGTAGCACTACCTCAGCGCTACCAGTATTATCAGGAAGCGCTACCAAGTAGTGCTCCTAGTAAAAATACTACCAAGTCACTCCTATTTCCATACATAAATGAAGCCATACATGTACAGAAGATTTTGAACTGTATAAGTGAATGGTAGCACCACTGCCAGGAGCGCTGCCTTGAAAATGTTGGCTGGGTCCGACAAAAGAAACCTTTAAAATGTATCTAAAAGATGTCTTATAGATGTATATCAAAAATCTTCTAAAAGATATCTTATAGATGCTTGTATAAGATATCTGAAATATATCTGAAAAATCTATTGCATCGGAGTTCGTAAAATATCATCTATAAGACATCTTTCAGAACTTCAATTTCTGAAAAAATGGCGTCTACCGACTTTGCCTTTCGCATCACTTTTCTGCCTCATTCTCTCGCGTGTAGTACGTGTGAAATGTTGAATCTTATATATAAAAATGTTATATATTAGGATTCAAGGGGTTCAAAGGTGCAGTTGACCTGTTCATAGGATAAAACTCACCAGCTAAGTGTGTAATATTTCATTCTTATATTCGTTGGAGGTCGACTCATTGCATACTTTTCCAAAATTAGCACTTCACGGAGAAAGAAGATCATGGAATGATCGCTAGAAAAGATAGTAAACTGGTGACGACTACGAATTTCTGTACACAGTCGCTAACAGAGACGAGTAATGGTTCCTATTTTGGTATACTATATTGTATTTTCATATACCAAAATAGGAACCATTACTCGTCTCTGTTAGCGACTGTGTACAGAAATTCGTCGTCGTCACCAGTTTACTATCTTTTCTAGCGATCATTCCATGATCTTTTTTCTCCGTGTAATAAACATTACCGGCATTCTTAATCTTGCTCTTCACCGTCGTTGACATATATACACGAATAAAATATCATGCACTTGATAAGATTTTATCCTATTTATATATACATAGGCGCAATTGCACTTCTTGAATATCTTGAACTATTACAATAATGAATTCATGAACCTGGATACATGATTTTGCAGCACGCTGTCTTCTTCTCGAAACATCTTCATCGAATTCATGTACCGATTGCCTGGCAGAGGTATATCTCATCATTTTTCATAGGTTCTCATAAAAGTGACAATTTTTCATATTTCCTCATAAATTACAAATTCTATAAGGAAAATCTAATATTTTCTCCTTGAATTTGTACCAAATGAGGAAATATAAAAAATTATGGAAAATTATGATATACATGACCACCAGGGTTTTTTTATGAATTCTGAAATACATCATTTTTCAGATTTCTAATTTTGCTCTCCCATAAGACTTCATTAAGATATCTCAAAAAGGCTTCTGGAAGGACTCTTTTTAGATATCTTGAAGATATATAATAGTGTTACGTTCGATATCTTTGAGGTATCTTCAAGATCTCTTTCAGAAAAAATTTTAAGATATCTTACAAAATTTTCAGACATCTTTTAGATATCTAATAGAAGTCGGACTGTCTATTTGGGAAGTCCAGGAAAGATGAGATTCCACTCCTGAAGAGTGAATTCTCACTTCAACAGAGTTAAGGGGTGATATCACTTTGTGTCCAAAAAATATTTAGTCATTTTCTAACACGTACCACAAACGATAGGAACATTTTTAGGATATGGGGTTTTTTGCATATGAAAGTACTAGTCGTTGAGTACCAGAAACACTTTCTGTTATATTTTCACAATACAAAATGGCGGCACATCAGCGCACTGAAAAAAAGTCTGGTCTTTCACATGGGCGTACCGCGGGAGGTCACCATTCATTACTCCCTGCAAAAGTTACTAGATTCCAAATTTCTCCCCCCAGTTTTCTCAGAAACGAACACATAAAATGAAAAATAATGAGTAGCTGCATTTTTTTCAATAGCCTAAGAAGATGCACCTGCTCATTAAAATTGATTCTATTCATTGGTTACTGAAAAAACTGTGGGGAGAGATCTAGTAACTTGGCTTGTGGTGAATCGCCTCAAGGTTCAACTCGGTTTCAAGAGTGAAATTTCACCTTTTCATAAGAATGAAATCCTCACTCCAAGAGAGTGAAAACTCACTCTATATGAGTGGAATCTCACTCTTGTTGAACTTGCAGTATTTTCACTCCAAGAAATTTAGAGAGTGCTGAAAATGTCATATAAAACCAGACAAAATCGGAAAAAAATTAATTACGATCTGATCTGTGTATTTCCGATTCGATGCGGGTTTTTGTTCCCTCTTTGTGCAAATTTATCCGATATTTGCAACGAACTGCCCCACCTTAGTTACAATTCTCCTGAAATTATATTTTGAGAGATGTTAAAGAATTTTGAACATACCGGACTCCAGTTTCCAGCATGCCATTGATGACAAGGATCTGCGTTGCAAACTTCTTCGATTCCAGATGGTTCCAAACCGCAATAGGTACTCGATACCACCTGATTCTCTATATGACACCAGTACGCCCGACGTCGTATTCCCTTCCCACAAGTAACTGAACACTGCAACACGCATCAAAATTTGTAACGAGCAGTAAAACAGTATATATTTTCGTACAACGAACGGTGCTCATTCTGTTTATATTTCATTTAATCTTGACGATGCTGTGATCTAACTAGAGCTCGCTTCGCTCGAAGGTGATAATAAATCGTTCGTTGATCTTATAGAAGGTAAGAAAGAGACGAAACATCTCGTTGTATACACAGAAAACTTAACCAGCTCATGCATATTGATTTTTAGGAATGTTCTTTATATTACAAACATCGCCCTAGTAGAAATTATGATTAGGAATTAGATGGGCCCCAGCTAGTTTTCCCAGATGTTAAGTTGGTTTCTAGCTAGTTTTGTAACGCACTTTCTAGCCTGTGCCCATCCAGGTGTCCCAGGGAATTCCTAGAATGTAGTGCAAATTATTAATTAGAAATGTAAAATCATGTTTTTTTCAGTAAAATCACACATATGAATAAGGTGAAAATGTATTTGGAAATTTAATCTCAAGTCAAGAACGTTGCTTTCGAATTGATCTCAATAAAATAATCCCGAGTGACAAACTAAAACGTTGGGGCTTCCTTCTATTCCTCTGACTACCAATGTTACTGTACGATCAATTGACGCATGGAAAATCTACATAAATCATCTAAATGTTTGAGCACTGGGGTCCAATTGGCTGAAATGTGTTATCCAGTTGGCCCCACATGGATCCCATCTGGTACGTGGATGATAAATGGGATGCCCAGACAAATTTCTACCAGGGTCTAAATCTCAAAATACATTTAAAATTAGTACTCTTTATAATGGTGAATCATTGAATTCGTTAAATTTATGATGCAAATAATAAGTATAAGCTGCCCACTTCTTCAAAATTCACTATGTTTATGAACAGTAACATGCATTAGCCGGTCAGACCTTCTTTGTGCACAATAAAATGTTTTTATCTCGACATGCGAACAAAGTGAGCTTCGTCAACCTTGAAGAATTGCGAGCTAAGTCTGTTCATTGTAGAAAAATATGAACTTTCTCAACTGAATAAATGAATAATCCATACCGCATTCCAGTCGCCCAAATACCATTTCGGGCAAGTCTCTTGTCCACACTGTCTCTTGAGGTGTTTCTCTTGTTTATCGCATATATCGTTGGAAACAGTTCTTCCTTTCGAATCAACGCATGTCGCGCTTCTAAATTGAACACCTCCACCGCAACTCACGCTACAAGAACTCCATTCTCCGTAACTCCAGTGTGCATCTTCGCAAGATCCCATGCATTTTTCATGTTCCGCTGGTCGTTCAAGATGCGAACAGACATGAGCGGGTAATGGTCGTGGCACATGACCGTCAGACAGTGTTTGCATGCAACGTGTGGTGACACTTCGTGTTCCAGGACCACAATGACTCGAACATTCCGAAACAGACGTTACTTGCCACCTGAGAATTCATAACACATTGTATTTAAAAAACACTCGTATATAATTTATTTGTTTTCCATGGAATATTTGTTTGATGTACTCACTGTAGTGTACAATGATTGTTACACGTTTGACTTTCCTCTCTAGGTTTCTCTTCGATTCGACAGTAGTCGTCGGAAACAACATCTTTGTATTCCGTGCTACGACATTCAACTCTTCGATACTTCGTACCTTGACACATTCTATTACAATCCGACCAATCAGTCAATACCCACGTATATCTTGTCAAGATTCTCTTTGGTACTGTATATTCGTATGTGATTTGAGGAGGATAAACGTTATCCACCGATAATATCTGGAATAATTTACATAAAAATGAATGTGAACAAAAGTTTTTTCGAAAAATGTATTTTTGTTTGATTACTGTACCTCTAAGATAAGATCAGTACCAATCGGTCTGGAACTGTTCAGTCTTTCGATAACGGATTCAGGTCCACTGTATTCGATAGTCACTCCGGGATATACAATTACTTTTTGATGCATCACAATAAAATTACCGTTCAAGATATACTTTCCTCCTTCGCCAAGTCGTAAAGCTGTTGCATCCAACAGAGACAAAAAAGCCACGAACGTATAAATATCTAGCAAACAATGTTAGGTTTGAAAAATAATCAATGGAGAAAATCTTCTTACCCAGATAATTACTATCATTTTGAGATCCCTTCCAACCGTGTTGCCGAATATCGATGTAACTACTCCCTGCTGGTATCTTGGCTACCCTTGTGTAACCATAAATGCTAGAATTATAAGAACCGGTAATTCGCTGACAAGTTGAATTATCACCTCTGCACACACCACAAGTGTCGAGCTCGGCTGTTGAATTGAGAACGTGGTCGCATCCAGCCGCTTTGCAATGACCATTCACACAAATGTGAAATGTATCTGGTCCACAAGGTGTACCGTCCACTACTTTGTCTCGTAGCATATAATACTGATTGCTTTCAACTTGACAGTAGAGCTTGCACCGTTCTTCCGGTAATACTACGAGCATATTTTCAAGATAAATTATCGAACAACGTAATTAGGTATTCTATACAAATTTTTCTTACTTCTGGTATATTTTGCACGCCATTTGACGTCCCTTGCGAGATTCTGAATGTTGTGATTGTTGTTATTGAATGCCGCGCATTGCTCTTCTCTGTTCAAATATACAATGAAGTATTTAGTATGATGGATTATAATATGATTATATCAAGGGATTCGAGTTGAGTATTCTTCACCTGAAATCATGACTGCTGCCCAATAGACATTCTTTAGTTCCGCAGCTACGATACTTGACACGTTCGCCCACACAGTAATTACCGCCGTTCTGAGGTGGTGGATTGTCGCATTCACGATATTTCTTCTTGACGCCACCTCCACAGGTGCGCGAGCATTCTCCGTAATTGCCCCATTCACCCCATTGACCATCGATCGGCTCGAGATTCCTCCTGGAGACACATTCCCCGCGATGACACCACTTATGCGATCCACATGGAGTCCCATCCGCCCATGGCATGTGTTGAGTATGGCATTGTTGACGATCGTCCCACATCGGTGCGGTGCACCAAAGTCTCCTGCACACTGCCTGGCCGGTAACCAACCGAGCGCTCAGTTCACTTCTACGACTCTCGAAACTCGTAAGCCTACTTATGTTTCTATGTTGTTTTCTTATCAAGTAATGCCAAGATACATCGTATCAGAACGATTTTTTCTTTCAACAGAGACGGCTGAGACTATAATAACTCTCAAAATTGTTCATTTCTCAACTGAACGATGACTTACATTAAGAATATTTTGAGAGTTTTGGGAATCAAGAGAAAGCAAAAATCAATTCCCCCGTGAACCAACACCTCACAGAGATGCATAGAAACGCACGCTCCACCTTTCTCTCTCTCTCTGTGAATCCCGGAGAAGGATTATCCTTCTGAATAGATATTATGTAAATAAATATAAGATACCTGATCGATTATTCTTATCGTTTCAAAAATGGAAACGGTATTGCGTGAACGTTGGCGGCTTACCTTCATCGACCATATGAGAGCAGATTCTAGATCCCGGCCCGAACACCAACTCACATTGCTTGTTTTCTGAATAATCCTCACCAGGTAGACGTCCCGCGTCACTTTTTTCCATCATTTTGCTGGGTTCGTCCAACAGACAGTTTCCATATCCATCTCTGGAATAAGTGAATAAAAAAGAATATTGAATAGCCGAGTTGAGATCGTTCAATTGTCAGGCATTCGGTTAACTCATAAAAATTTCTCTCGAGGGTACAGGTCTATACGTTTATCCGATCGTCAGGCTGTTAGACTCGAGAAACCGGATTCCTAAACGCACAGACGCACGCTTTCTCTACTTTCATGGAAAAAGATTATAAATCCTCCCGACGAATCGTGTGTTAATCGAATCTTAATTTGTTTCGCTCAATTTCAATTCATTAATAGATTTCTTCGAATTTATTGAATAATCGAATACGAATGTGAATCCCCGTGAAGAGTACCTGTGATCAAGGTTTGGATACAATTGAACGGGACCGTATTCGTTCAACACGTCACATCTCATTCTAATGATTTCTCAGCGGCTTGATTTTGCGGTTATTCGAATAAGTATTCTCACCGTGCTACCGCGGCGGTTCATTTGAAGTCATGTCAGTCCCCTTACATCTTAATTAGATACTTTTGTCAATGTCACAAAACGAATTTATCCTCATTCTACTACTTATTCACAAGATAGTATGAATATTAATTAAAGGAAGAATGGTGATGAAGATGATGATGTTATTTAGTAAATATGGTGGATGACGAAAATTTCATGAGAGAGAAAAATGATTAATGATATTTTAATGAAATAACAAATCGTTACCAGCTGTCGGATCAATGAACGAAAAAATAGATCTCAATGATCTCGTTCGTTTATGTTGTCGTGTAACTCCATCAACAGGGGTAATTTCTCGTTATTCGTTTTCTTTTTCAATTCAATTGTGAATGTGTGGGATATATCGGCGATACCGTTCTTGACTTACTCGAGAAACTCGGTGACATAGTGCCTCGAGCACTTGGACCATTCCCAGGGGAAGGTGTTGTCGTCTAGCATTCTCGACATCACATTGTGTAACTTGGATCGATTATTGTGGACGATACATTTGGAATCGTCATCGTGAGGCATATTCAACCTGAAATCGATGCAGGTCAATTATCTTTTGTATGATAGTTCTTCTGAAGAGAGGAGAACAATTTGTCAGATTTATCGCAATCTTGAATTACATTAAGAAGCGACAAGTTTATAAAGGATATCGCAATACGAGTTGAATATTACTGCAAATTGTATCTGTTTTCAGCTTTGCAGGGAATTTGATGTACTTTTCATTTCGAAATCACAATGCAATTTGTTTTAAATCATCAGAAAGAAATATGAAACCAAATTTCAACAGTTGTGAAACGCAAGATTTAGAAAATGGTTTTTCAATAAAAAGAACATTATAGAACATGAATTAATGTGGAATGAAAACCGTAATAGATGTGATTCAAATTTGTTCATCTGGAATACTCAGTCGTGGAGTTCTACTATACGGTTTGTAAACTTCAACATTGAGTGAGTTAAATGTAAATCCACTCTCTAAAATTGTTAGAGTGGTATTTAACTCTATAGCCAGCCAAAAGTGAGCCTGTCGAAATTTCGAGTGAAATTTCCACTGTTTTGGAGTGATAATCTAAAGTTTGAGGTTATAAACTCACAGCTACTTCAATTCTAGAGTGAACTTTTCAGTCTAAAAGAGTGGGAATCCACTCGAAGCGGACTGGCTCACCTCTGAGACTCAGTGAAGTGAAACGAGTGATTTTTCACTCTTCCAGATTTAGAGAACATTTTCTCAACTGTCCTGTTGATTATCATTCATATGCAGCAATGTAAATAAAACACTTGAAGACTTCATGATATATCAATACTTCAAACATTTTTTTGAGCAGGGATGGGCCAGGGCCGTCTTTAAGGCAGGGCACACCGGGCCCGAGCCCAGGGCCTCCTGCAAAAGAGGGGGCCTCTTCGTAGAGAATCGATAAGATTTTTACATATTTTCTTAAAAAGGTTACTTGAACAAAATGAAATCAAGTTATTTTTAAAATAAAACTAATTCTAGATATACGAACAAGTAGAAATTTAGTCAATACTTATTTTAAAGAAAAATCATAATGATTAACGTTAGAGTGGTTTTTGAAAAATTTCAAGATTTTACGTCTCCTTACATGGGCCTCCACTCTAAGTCGCCCCAGGGCCTTGAGGCAATGAAAGACGGCCCTGGGATGGGCAGATGGAAATTATTTTCTAATTTGAGGTTAAAAATTTCTATTTTATGGGAATAGAAACGTACTTGACGGAAAAAGTACTTCGAGTACAAAGAGTAATCGAGGCTGCCCGTCCCTGTTTCGAAGTGACATTTCGCTTTCCACATTATCAGAAGTGAGCCTGTCAATTTTTCTAATCATAATTTTATTTATTTCTCAAGTAACTTGAAAATCCAAGCTTTGAAATATGAATTTCATGACCATTTGAATTCAAGAATAAATTTTCCAGTATATCAGAGAAGGATTCTGCTCACTGCTGGAATTAAATACAGTCAGAGAAAGCGTTGATTTCCTACTTTTCAAAATCTAGAAAGTGAAAAATTTAGTAATACAAGAATATTGTAAAATTTTGAATTGTTTAGAAAAATGAAAGAAAAATACAGACTAACAAAATCTCATGAATCATCGTTATTTGTCTTGACAAATTGACAACTTGAAATCGAAAACATCGAAAAAGATTTTGGATCTCCAACTGAGGTTGGGTCTGAATATTTTGTTATTCGATTATTAATTCGTTTCAATAAACGATTCAAACTTCAGCAATATAAATACAAAATGTCTCTTAGAATATTTCATTTCCCTGTGAGAACAAAATCATTCAAACTCATTGATGATGCAAATTTCAAGAACGAATTCGTAATCTGCATATAAAAGAGTTTATTTCAATGAGAATGAATCACCTTCATAATTTTGTCTTCACAGGGCTAGATTGCTAGAATATTGTCATAAAATCGTCCTATGCATATTTATAGAATTTATTACAGAAGAATATTTCGGAACTGTGAATTTTGTCACTCTCGCTGGAATTTTCTTACGAAGATTTATTTTTGAAATTTTGAAGACTTTGCATTACATGAAATAATTTTCACTTCCATTAAGAAAAGGTTCTATGACGAGTGCCGTGCTATTTTGATCATTTGAAGCAACTTCGGAAGAAGTTCAATTACGAAATAGATATTTGAAGTACAGAGAAGTAGAGATAATGGATAGCTGAAGCCAGTAACGCTGAAATTGAATTGCAAAAATGACTGTTTCATCTAGTTTTGATTGAATTTTGAATGGAACTTACACGTGACCAATCTCATGAGCGATCGTAAATGCAGCAGCTAAGCCGTTATCCTGTACGATGGCGCAAGACGCACTTGGCGAACACATCCTTCCGAGTTCGGCCAACCCCAGCGTGTCACAACGTTTTTGTCCAGGATTATGGCACAAGTTTTCCCTACAAAAAGCAAATAGATCATTCATCAACAGTTATTTATATTTTCAATCAAATAAACTTTGATATTCATATTGAAATTTTGTGTCACAGGAGGAACGATACATCAAATTCTCAAATTCACAGATTTTCAGTGTAAATTTAACATTTTTGTGTCGATTTGATACATTTTTTGTGTTAATATTTAACATAAATTGCGAGTGGACCTCCTGGAACATACACGTGTGTTAAAAATACACAAAATTTTTCACTGTGTAACATCGCGAGTTGTATTGTTTTTTCCTAACTAAAACGCATCGAATATCACAATTCCAACACCGTCACTTATAAGATAATATTCTTTTCGCGCATGATATTTAAAATTAAATCTTTCAGCGGGCCTCATTGAGTTGAATGTGGACATTGACTATATAAGAAGGTATTGTTATTCATTTAGTATTCGCGCATGAAAGGCGTTTTGTATTACAAGTTTATATCACCGGATGAAACTATTACAGCAATGCAGTATCAACAACAGCTGATTAAATTAAGTGATAAAGCAGAACGCTAGAAGATCGCGTAAGGTAATCCTGTTTCTTGACAACACTTGATATCGTTACATTCAATTTTAACTGGGAACTCTTGCTACATCCTGCGTATTCTCTGAACATCATCTCAACGAATTATCTTTCAATCCAGCTATTTCAACATGGTAAGAAGTATGGAAATTAAATGATGAAATCGCAACAAGATATCATGGTTTTTATTATACTTTCAAATATTCTTTCACTTCGGGGGATATACGTAACAAGCGGTAGGAAGCACCGCTGCAAAATTTGATAATATAAGTTGGATCAATTATTTTTTATAAAAATATTGGTTACGAAATTAGCAAAAAGCTGTGACACACTGTGAAGAATAATACTGGAATATGTTCCCACAAAATGGTGAGGCGGACCTTTCTTCATGATTTGGTGGAGTTTTTTTTTTCACTTTCCGGAGTATTCAATACCCAAAAAGTGGAATAATTCTTCAAAATGGAGAAAAAATCTCCATATTTCGCACAGTGTAGTTTTAATCGTGAAAATCTGATAAAACACAATGGAATGTGATTTCATTTATTCACATATTCTCATTAGTTTCGTCCTGTATGTATCGGATATGTGGTCTGGAAAATGATATTGATTAAATCAACTTATCTCGAACGTTTTAAACCTCATTACATATCACCTAGGACAAAATTTTAATATCTAATAAGTCTTTATGTTGAATCTTTTAGCCAAGTACAATTCAGGGTCCGTGATCCACATCCCATTAGTTCTCTCATATTTTGACCAGAGCCAGATTTAGAAATTCTCTTTCCCTCTTCAATCACCTTTTAACAAAGACTGAGTGAGGAACTTCAGCCCCTCGCTTATCTCTTTCATTTTATCTCGATTGAGGAGGGAAAACCGTTTCTAAATCCAGCGCTGAATTTGACTGATCAATCCATCTTGTGACTCTGATTTTCTTTTTCAAATTCTTGATCCGAAATCTTCTATCGAATTCAGATGCAGACAAGATTTGGACAACAGCCAAGCGTTATCATCCTTATCAAGACCAAAGAATAAATTTCTACTCGGGTTACATTGTCTTCTTTCAAATGCACGCATTCTCTAGCTGAGACTAACATGCACTGTAAAAAAATTTCACCGGAAAATTCCAGTACATGTACTGGAAGTCATTAACCTGTACATGTACCGGAAAATTTCAGCACATTTGTACTGCAAAAATTCAGTGCAAACGTTATGGAATTTCCGCATCAAAACTGGAAATTTTCTGAGCCTCGGTACTGGAATTTTTCAGTACACGAGCTGGACTTTTCCAGGACATGTACTGGAAAATTAATGCTGAAAATATCCATGAAAATTGAAAAAAAATTGCTCACGCAAAGTGATTTTGCAGGGTCCTTGTGTTCCAAGATGATTGAGAAACTTTTGATCGTTCATTTGGATGGACAGAAACTCATGTCTACCTAACAGGATTTGAACCCACACTTTTCTACCTGCCTACCAACTGAAACCTAAGACCTAACCGATGAGCTATAGCGCGACATGTTGGAAGGCCAGCTTGGGTTACTACATATGCTTCATATCTAGAACACAAGAGGATAAGTCTTGGAAAAACCTCATATATCAATTTCATTGGCTACAATTACAATTATTATTCAAAATCTCAATCAGGAAATTTTTAATATAAAGACTTGAAATTTTTCCTGCCAGAAATGACGAAGTCCAATAGAAGTGGAAAATTTCAGTGCAACAGTGATTAAATTCCGTTGCATAGCAACTGGAAAATTCCATCACACGACCTGAAAATTGCAGTTCAAAACCTGTATAATTCAATTGCATAGTAACTGGAAAATTCCATCACAAAACCTGAGAATTGCAGTTAAAAACCTGTATAATTCCAGTATACCAACGATTAGGTTTTTTTTTCTAAATTCCAAATTTTTTCTCAAGTCCTTTTTGAGGGAATATTTTTTTTTGGTGCACAAGAACTATAAAATTGTAGTACGAGCCGGTAAAATTTTCGCGAAATCATGGCAAAATTTCAGTACATCATCTCAAACTTGAAAATTCCAGTACAATGACTGAATTTTCAGTTATGCTTGGTAAATTTTCAGTAACGTAACAACAAAATCTCTGTACATGTACTGGAATATCCATATTCCAGTACTAGCACTGGAAATTTCCAGTCCAGTTGCACAGTAAATTTCCAGTTTTTTTTTACAGTGTGATCAACAAACTCCAGTGAAAGATGAAAGGACAAAAACCCTTCTCTAATTGGAATGAAAATCTGAGTATTAATGACACAGCGTAAAATAAGAATAACACTTTCGAACAAAGGTATAGATATGAAACCTCGATGATCGATCATATGAATGACCTTGAATTTTTTGTATAATCTTTTACGCACCTGGTCAGAAGCAGAGCAACGTCGTGGTGTTCCGGTGACGGTTCGTCAGGATTATGAGTTTTCTGCCAATGGCAAAATCTTTTCAGCATTTCTGCGGCTGAAATGCCGTCGCTTCCGCTGTGTCTCGTGCCGAATACCTCGTGAGTCTTCATAATTTTCATCACAGAGATGCTTATCGGATTCCCAATCGAATGATCTTTGTAAATTCGCGATACCTATTCGCATAAACACAAGATTGATCGATGAAATCCAACCGACTTACTTGTTCTCTCTCTCTCTCTCTCTTTGATTCCCAACACATAATTAGCGGTTCCAAAAAGTTTAGTCGAAGACAGGTTTCTATGAGTTCAAGTGTCGAGGCCAAATTCAACAGGAAATATCTTATTATTTTCTTCGTATTTCTTATTTTGGATATCTTTCATCGATCCTCGGTCAATCGATGAATTCATATAAAATATATTTCGATAGATGGAATCATACTCGCTTTTCTCTCATCCAACGATTATAATATGCAACGAATGGTTATCGTGGGATATAAGACATAACAGGTTTACAACACAAGCAATTACTCGAATCATCATTATCATCTCTTCGTTTATTAATTATGAGCATATTTCATTGATCAATAATGAATGATTTTATAGTCGTGAGATGGCCTCACGATCGTTTCTACGATGATAATCTTTCTCCCAGCGGTGACTTAGTTTTTATTATTTTTTCCATGATATTTTATTCAAGATTGAGATATCAAGACATCCTACACAACTATAATATTATTTCCATCGATAAAACGTAAGTCAGGGAGAAATCTGAAACGAGATCCACAGAATTATTGGATAGCGTAAACTATCTCTGTTCAAGTTTAATTGAAATAACGAGAGAGCGAGAGATGTTTCGTACGATAAATATCTGTCCATTTATTTATAGACTCTATCCCATGCAATCCACTTACGAATAGAAAGCAATTATTACAGCAGTTACATTTGTTGTAATATTCTTTTTTCTCTTCATTCTCACTGTGATCGTGTGTGAATGAATTAGATACGTGTGGAGATATAAAGCCACAACTTACATTCACAATCATATTGTACCGAGATCAATGAATGTACGGTTGATATACCGTATGTCTTGTATCGATGAATGTGAGATATGTATGCACGTATACACCAATGATAATATTTATACTTCTTATGTAATTATTATTTCACAACTTTTTTATGGTACTCTCTTGAACTATGGACTTTGAAGAGAAATGATTAAAAATGCATGTTGCGTGATCCAGGTGTTGAATTAGATGAATATTGCAATAACTTGGCTTTTATAATACAACGAGCAGCGGAAATGATCAGAAAAAGTGTTGTTTTTAATCGAATTGGAAATTGGATTGAGTATTTGTCATTTGTAAATACATGAGAAAGGATTGACAAAGGTTTATAATAGGATGAAAATTGTGTTGGAATGACTCATGAGATCATATAATTGGAATTGACAGACCGCTATAACTATAACTGTAACTATAACTTCTGAGACTACGCTCTAAACAATTTCTTATTTTATGTTTTATATCTTGAGAAAACAAGATTATTGGACATCTAATTTGTTTCATATTTTCCTTCATAAAACATAAGATGACACAATGTTGAAAATTAGACTTTTCGTAACTGAGGAAAGTCAGGAATTTTTCAGAGAAGTCAGTAGGGGAAATATAATTATCACCAATAAATTACTCGTTTCTCGTTCAATTTTGGATTCACTTGAATTTTTTTCCCTTATCTTTTGGGAATCTAAAATCATCAGACATCAGAATTTATGACAGATTTTATATTTAATTCTGTGAGTTCTCCGAATCGAAAAAAACAAACAAACTACTTTTCATAATCGCGATAATTGTTGAAGCCTGGATTCGAAATTCTACTGGAATCCAATGGTAAGGTTGAAAAGATTGAAATACGGAACCACAAAAGTGGACGATATGATAGACGATTGCGTGATGCTCGCAAAGCAGCATACGGGAGGAATTTGGAAGGAATCCCTCGAGGTACGTGGCAAATTATGAAAGTATTCCGGTCAAAATTACCATACGTGCACAATTAACCCCCCACTGAAAAAAGTATATAAAAGCTTATAGTATATTTTTTATCATTTCATGGTGATCGATCACATATATGAAACAAATATTTGTAAATATTCAACAAGCCGTTTTCGATACTTCAAAAGAGGGAATGAGGTGGACCATGAAAAATATTAATAATCTGCAGAATATATTCTTATGGATTTCAAGAATATGAAATGAGTATTGAGAAGGATTATAAGCATATTTATACATGCAGATGGGTTCTTATTTGGTAGACAATTCAACCTTCACGCCAGAAGGAACAAATATCGCAAGGTTAATCAAACGGTGTGCAGCCAAATTTTCACTAATATTTCATGCTTTTTTTTCAATTTTCGACTAATTTTTCAACAGTTGTTCTTATGGGCTTCCTTCAAGATTGTTTCGCCTAGATGGTGTTCGACACCTCAAAAAACTTTTTTCCTTTTGTGATATTTGAAGCATGTCATTCCAAAAATTAAACCTAAAAACGAATGTTTTGTACATGAAAATGCTTTCTCACAGTAAAAAGTAAAACTTGAAGTGATCCCGAATATCAGCTTAAAAATGCAGCCAAAAGTAGCGCCTATTCCAACTGAAAGTAAGCAATGAAAAACACTGAATTTCATTGCTTACTTTCAGTTGGAATAGGCGCTACTTTTGGCTGCATTTTTAAGCTGATATTCGGGATCACTTCAAGTTTTACTTTTTACTGTGCTGACATTCAGAAACTGTACTTTTTGCATTCTTCGTTTTCAATTTCAACGTTTCCAACGAAAAATTATGAAAGTATTCATAAGTAAAATATAACCAGAAATTTTTCTCGAATGTTAATAATCGAGGAATGTATGATTTCTTCCCTGAAGGAAAAAGAAGTCAAATTTTCTGTATGTTATTTTTTTTCTTCGTGAATAACAATTTTTGTAATTAACGTGCATTATCAACGTACTCAGTTTCCGAATCATCCAGCGTTTTTTATTTGGCTCAAAAAATTAGTAGGAGAGGATTCCTTGCAACGCTGAAATTTTGTCATGAGCATACACGGGAAAAAGAAAATGGAGAAATTTACCATGTAGGATGACAACGGGTCGCTTCGAGTCTTCAAATGGAAATTCTTACAATATACTCTCTAAAATCTTTGGAGTGAGATTTCACTCTTTAGCCAGCCAGAAGTGAGCCTGTCGAATTTTCGAGTGAAATTTCCACTCTTCTAGAGTGATATTCTAAGGTTTGAGGTTAGAAATTCACAACCACTTCGACGCTAGAGTGAATTTTTCACTCTAAAAGAGTGAGAGGTCACTCGGAACGAGTGAAAATTCCACTCGAAGCGGAGAGGCTCACTTCTGACACTTAGTGGAGTGAAACGTGCGATTTTTCACTCTTTCAGATTCCGAGAGTATATTCTCAAATAATTCACATTATGGGACAAAAATAGATTTTTCTGTTATGATGTGAGTTACTTGGCAATATATTTTGTGAAAATTCCCATTCAAAGACTCGAAGCGACGTGCTGTCATCCTATACGTTAGATTTGTCAATTCTCTTTTTTCCGTGTAAACCTGATCCAATAAAGTTGCATTCCTTCTGAATTTTAAGAAACTTCACTAAATTTTTAGAATTTTCTCTGAAATTTATTTGAGAGTGCCCTCAAATTTAATAAAATTAATCTAAAAATTCAGAAGAAAGTGAGTGTAAAGAATTACAGTCACATTTTCTGAATTTTCAGAAAGAAATTTCTATAGTGTAGAAAGTTTGATTCAACGTGCTTGAAGTAAAAATTGGTAGTTGTGAGGAATTCGGTCTCTCGAGAAATGAAGTACTTTTAGATGCAAAACGGTGAGTCTTATTTGGTCACTGAACTGCTCTTAACAAGATGCAAGAGTAGACATATCGCAGGCGACGAATGGGAAGATGTCCCGCTGGGGCATCTTGTGAAACGAGAAATCAAGATAATTCGTGACACATCGTATCACATTGCGTTATTTTCCGTTAACGATGATGCCCAATTACGTTTTTAAAACCTTCTTGACAACCTCAAAAGAGCTGGTTTAGCTGTTAAAAATGTAAATTTACCGCAGACAGAAGCTGCCAAATGGTTTAAAGTCGAGAAAATGACTGTGATTCATCGATGTTGGTTTGTACCAGAGAAAATTTCTCAGCGACACAACATGATTACTTTTATCAGAGAAAGGTTTTGAAATTCTCCTGTGAGAAATAGGAGATAGAAAAATTCTTTTCAGATTTCTAATGAGGAACAGAAAACAGTATCAATGAATTATATTTTGAGCTCAACCGCAATGAGAAATTCCGGTGAATTCATGGAAAAAAATCCTCCCTGGATTCAATTTTCATTCAATTTTGATGGATTTTGTTTCCTTCAATACTTAGAAAGAGTTCTAGTTCAACCACCGCCATCAATGTACTATTTTTGTAATATCTCACTCATCCTAAAAGAAATTTGAATCAAAGTTGAAAATAAGGTCTAAATGAATCGACAGTCAGAAGGTGTCAATTTTTGTTTTCATTAAAAATTCATCAAGTTCTTATTGAATTTTATAAATTGTGTATAATGATATGTGGAAATAGAACTCTTACTGAATATTCAAAAGAAAAATTCATTGGAATCAAATAAAAATTTAGTTGAAGGCGGATTTTCGTCTATTGATGCACCACAATTTACTAGGGTTGGGACTATAATCTCATTAAATGTGATTTTATGTAAAATTTGTATCAAATTTCTATGAATTTGTAATTTGCCACTGTTTTATATAAAATTCAATATAAATTCAACAAAATTTCTATACAAAATATCGATATCGCCTAGAAATCGACTGAAAATTTTTATCGAAAATGACTAAAATTGAAATTGTGACTATTGGTTTGGAAGAAAACTTGGAATTGGCGGTTGGCATTGTCGACAAACTCCCTAATAACGTCATTATCATACTTATGATCACGTATCAACGTAATTAACAAAATAATTTCGATTTTCGGCTTCAACTTTTGGCCGACAAGCATCAGCTGAAAATCACATTGATATGTAATAGTGAGTATGATAATTGCATTATTAGGCAGCTTTTCTACACTACAAACCGTCAATTCCAAATTTTCTTCTAAATCAATAGTCACAATTTGAATTTTACTCATTTTCGGTAAAAATCTTCGATCGATGTCTAATCTCGTCCATCGCTACATCAGATAATATAGGACATCTCTTGATACATTTCAAGAGTGAATTTATATCAATATATTAACTCTACGTTTTTTCAAAACCGATATAAATGATATAAATATTTTTTGAATTTTCTATACGAGGCTGAGAAGATAATAAAAACTAAAAACATTACAAAAAGCCTTGATATATACGTTATAGTTGGAATATTATGCATTCCAAATATATTTTTCGTAATTCTGATGATTAACAAAAAATCAAGATTTGCATTGTTTAAAGCGTCGCAAACAATAAATACACTGAAATCCATGTACCGATTTTTCTTCATGACATGAGAAATTCACGCATATTATATTCATCGATCCCCGGTAACAACTCGACTCGAAAGCAATGCTCGAGATTTCATGTGATTTTCGAATCCAACCTCGAGGGGTTGAATAATAATCCCACAAGTATAAGTGGATATTTCGGTGTTATATATCAAAGATATGTTACGATCATGCAATTACACGATATCTGACGACCCAAAAATACGCCATTCGTCGCTCAATCGTTAAAAAATCATCACACTTCATTGTACGTCACTTTCATATTTTCTCCTCTCTCCTGTTTGATTCATTCCTACAATACTTTTCAAAAAATTACTTTCGATAATTGTTATAGAAGATGACGAAAGGTTCGACGAAAGGTAGTGTTAATCGTTGAAACGAAGAATGTTAATCAACAGTTTCTCAAACGAATTTATAATTCTCCTGTACTCTCCTTATACGATAACCGACTGGCATTATCGCTGTAATACAAGGCACGTCTATAAAATGAACCTTGATAGGAATACTGGATTGTATTAATGCATGTAATGATAATGCACGTGAATGTTTGCACCTGTTTGTTGCTATGGGACTACTCGAAGTAGCTGTTTGGCTTGACTGTTTCATTGTGACACGTAACGTGCCGAGTACGATCGACACTTCTGATACCTATGTTAGGAGATGAGATGGGAAATCGTGTTAATGGGGCAGTCCTTTACTACGAGAACTCATTCAAGTCGAGTTTCAAACTCTCCAAGTCTATACATGGTTTGAAAATTATTTTTCCACGACAACAAGGCTTTGTATTGCTTGTGACTTTCCATTTCAACAAAATTTTGTTCAACAGCAAATATTTATGATTAATTTTTTATTAATTTTGTTTCCAAAATCAGAAATAATCCAGTTCACTTTTGTAAGATTGTACTTTTCTGGAGATTTACAAATGCGGTATTGAAACAATCCGTCGATTCACAGGAATCGGTGATCGCCGAAGGAATTTTGAGACTTGAGAAAGTGATTGTTAATTTAATGAGTGTAATATCCACTTTTTCTCCAATATAAATTGTGCGGTTTAGCAAAAACATTTGAGTTTATAATCATTCACTTTCTATACTGTGATTCGGACATTATTACAACTGCAAAAATTTTTGAGTATAGAAATTTCAGGAGATACTATGAAATTGAAAGGCCAACATTGTTTCTAGGTTTCTGAAACATGAAGTCATTAAATTAAGATCCATCGATAATTCAGTATTAAAAACTGTTCTGATTTATTGATGACTATTAAAGGCCATTGACAGTTGAGAAACGCAATTGAATCATCATTTTATGAATGACAGGCGTGGGCACGTGAAAGTGCATATAGATAGCAAAGATGAAATCTCGTGGGCTGTTGCTGCTCCGTACCGTTAAGGTGTGGTTCGTACGTACATATATGATATATATGCACTTGGAAGACACGATGATGATAATATCCGAGTTGATGCTAATAATCGTAATGATGAAACTAATCGCCAAATTATATTGAAATTCTGACAGAACCATATTATTGATATCATCATACGCTTCTATCGATTGTACGTGAGATGTGTATTTATGAGTTACAGCTGATATCATTGAATTACAGCTCGGATGTTTTGCGTCTGTGTTCGGTAAATATTAGCTGATTCATCGAAGGTTAGTATACAATTGATTAGAACAATGTTCAGTAATTTTCTTGATTTTCAATTGTTTTACACATCGTTCACGTTTCTTCAACATTGACGGAAAACATTGGAATGTCCATAAGAATGTTTTCATCTCTCAAAATTGAATTTCTCGATGGTATGCGAATTGAACACCCACAATTAGTTGTTAACATCAATCAGGATGCATAAAAAATCCTCTACTTGATCTGTGTGATTAAACTCAAATGATGCCCCAACCACTGTATGAAAGAAAGCATTAATTCCTTTCATTTCAATCAATCATTCGATCTGATTGGATTGCATCTGAATGGATTTTATGACTGTCATTGAAAGTCAATATATTACTTGGTGCGGCGCCAACGATCTTCGATACCACCGGTTATTTATACACATAATCTCCCATCGTATAGGTGTGTCAAAACTCTAAAAAAAAATAGAGAAAATTCGTATTTTTTGAAGGGACAATGAATGTTGACGTGTAGTCCTTTTATATTTTTTCACCTTTTTTTTAAGATCCTTGCTTTGTCGTATCAAATTGTGATAAAAATCCTACATCTCGAGAGATTCTTTTTCAATCGAAGGCGAGTATCTTTCGAATAAAAGATTCGAGTGAAAGAAGAATTCAAGTTCGAACCCACTCGTCGGTAGCTGAGTATGCGATATGATTTAGACGAACGTAGATGAGTAGGTGGCTTTCATGAACTTCAACTATTTTTTCTCACAAAAGTGAATTCTAAACTCGACAAGGTAGTAATTCACAGCACACCTCCGCTGACAAATTTCCATTACGTCAATACATCTATCAATCTCTAGTTGGTTGTTAATTTGTCAACAGCAGAAATAGGAAGAAGAAATTATACCCTTGCCGTGTTAACGTGTATACAACGATATAACGTCGCCTCAGGACAATGACTAATGATTAAAAGTTTGGAAGATGTTTTCGCATAATGTGGATTGTGGGTGGATGAGTACAGTCTCCTCCTTTGAATAACTAATATTCGAAGTGGATGTGATAATATAAATGTGTATACCACAAATCATTATGCGGAAATAGAATTCATTGAGAACGGTGATTCATGAAATGGTATTTTTAGGGTATTAGATCCATTATAAAATAATTAAAATTACGGTATAATGAGATTAATAGATTTTTCTGTTCACTGATGGAAAAATAAACGAATCCCTGATCGATGAGGAGAGAGAATCAACTGTTGGAGTTCCGTTGAATGAAATAGTAATTTTTAAATTCCTGCAGGGATGTTCCCGAATCGTCATACACGGAGAAAAAAATATAAGACGTTTCCTTCCACAGAGAGGACATTGCTGTAATTATAGGGATAGCATTAAATTTGCGTAAAATATAACGAAATCCCTGCTCAATCAACCAAAGTCTTCGATAAAAATGAAAACTTGCTGCAGTGGTCACATAAATTGCGGTATAAATTACAGCAATTCAATGTTATCCCTATATTTATCGGACACAAGGTAAATTTTACAGCAAATTTTTCTCTGTATATTTTGCCTACCAAACCAGAAACAGGAAAGTTCGTGAAATAAATTTTCACATGAAAATATGAGAGATTACACACGAATTAATAACTCAATTCTACTTTTACTATAAACTTTGTAAAATTCAACGTTCAGCACCTAGTAGGAATCATTTTAGGCCCTCCTTCACCCCATACCTGTCACTATAGAGGAAAACTAGGCGTATCCATGCCCCTGATATGGGCCAGTGAACTGCCGAATATAATTTCTCCGAGGGGCGTTCAAAATTTCATTTCTACCTATTACTTTTCCAACAGTATTCGTAATATTCTGTATTTTTCTGTGGAAATTCACTTTGAAAACCTTCTTGTTCTTAATTTACTAAGAAACATGAAAAAAAGTTTTATATTTTCAAGTGGCAGTTTCCTCCCTGTAATTGAGCATTCTTCTGATTTTCAGTTGATCGATTAATCAGTGAAACCGAGTAGATTATTTATGAAAAAAATTCACTGATTATATGATGAACCGATTAACCCAAAAAACGATTAACTGAGAACTCCACTGTGAAAAGAACATTTTTGATGCAGATTGGATCATAACTGAATTTGAGACACAGTCAAAAAGAGTCTATTCAGACTGTAAAGTAAGCACCAAAAAATAGTTGCCGATAAAATGGAGAAGGCTGAATTTCAGTCAATCTTCAAATCAGGAAGGAGTTGATTTGAGCTACAGTTTTTACAGTGTACTGCACGGAAAAAAAGGAAACACCTGTGGCAGCTACTCACTTTTTTAGCACCCTTCTTTCAACGCTGTAGCTAAAATAATTGCAGCTATAGGTATTTTCTAGTTACCGCAGTAGGAAATTGTAGCTGTGACTGCACAAGTTTTGTGGTTGATATTTGAATAGCCAAATAATTTATTCAACTGTTGAGTTTTCGCTGCAACAGCTGCATTTCTCACCGCTACCGCTAAGGGAGTAGCTGTGACAGCTGAAAAATAGCTCTCGTAGCTAATTTTCAGCTATCCAAATAATAGCTAATTATTTTTTTCCGTGTGGTTGATCGATTATCATATTATTTGAATGAACGATCACTCGAATCCACCGATTAACCGATTAGCTGAAGATGATTTGCATTACCAAAAATTCATGACCGGGTATTGAACAGGGAAACTTGAGATTCCTACACGCAGAAAACAGATGTGTTGAAAAGTCCCATAATTTATTCAGGATCAGCGCCAGTCTTTGACAAATAGAGTTTTCACTTGAATTTACTTTTAAAAAGTCCCATAATTAGACGTATTTCTACAAGAAATTATGGTACTTTTGAAGCTATATTCAGGTAAATAATTTCATTCATCACAGACTGGCGCTGATCCTCAATAAATTATGGGAATTTTCAAAATATATTTTTCTACGTGTACATTCCTGCTTTTTTCCCGTTGAATGAATAATCGTGAATATTGAGTCTAGCATTTGAATAAAGCACAAAATACAACGTGAAAAATATTTGTGAATTTGCAAAAAGAAAAATGTGGTGGAAAACTTACGGATTAGTGAATTTCTAAATTATTTGGAAATCCAGAAATCTTTTTGTGAATTTCCAAACAATTTTCGTGACTTTCCAAACTTTTTGGGGATTCACACTGTGAGAAAAATGTGTCTTAAACTTAACAATATTATTCTGAAGTTTGTTACATAAACATTTTATTAAATTTGATAAAATGTTTATGTAAAAAACTTCATAATATTATTGTTAAGTTTGAGACAGATTTTTCTGACAGTGAAGTCTGTGATTTCTCCAATTATTATCCTCATGAATCAATTTCAGTGATCGAGTGATTCATTAATTGAGTAGGTAACAAGAATATAATGTTGTAATTTTCTTTAGAATTCATAGGAAAAATTCATCAAGGTTCTCCAATTAGAAATCGACCGAAGACTTAGAAGAATCAACTTTAAAATAGTTTCTCTCTCCTGATTCCTTCAATTCTCAAATAACCCGTCGAAAAATATGAAAGATGTTGTATTCTTAATGAATTAACAGGTTCACCATAAGTTCATTATCATAAATTTTATTGGAACACAAAGAATGAACGTGAGATAATTTACAAACTCTGCATTTGATTTAGCCCAGTTGGAAATCGTGTAGGTTGGGTGGGTAGACGTGTAGGTGTTGCAAATAAACCACATTCGAATTCTCACGATTGCAACAGACAAGAAAAAAAAAGACGTAAATAAATAACTCCCGATCTAAATTCTCGTTGTTATTATTATCGGAATGCCAACGTATCTCGATTTTGAAGATTCCATCTTATACAATATCCTTTAACATTTCATATGAATTTTTATGATTTTCATTCGTTTATTATTGTTTCTTTTTCATTATCAATGCTAATAATTATTATTTCCATTACCTGAATGAATTTTTGTTGAAAATAACCAAATCATTTCATATTTAAGGGGGGAAATACAAGCGAATGGAGCTTCTTCTTGAGAATTTATCACAATTCATTGGTTGGAGATAAAATTTGTAAGTTAAACACACCTTAATATATACGTTCGAAACTATCTTTACAATTTTTTTCAGACAAAATATTCCAGAATAGCGGAGCTACGAGTTGGTACCTCGTTTTTGCACCGTGCAGCCTACAGGTCTCAACTTTCATCTAAATTAAAAAAAATCAAAATTCTATCGTCAAAGTATATCAAAACGCACAACTTCGCGAAGAGAAAAACAAAAATTAAAATTTATTCACATTGCTTTTTTCAAATCTTAGATTAAAAACAAAAGTGTGTTTTTTTTTAAATGCTTCTGAATTTTCAATTTTTCATTTCCATTTGTTTTGACTTCGTTAAGTTGTGCGTTTTCACATATTGTGACGATAGAATTTTGGTTTTTAGATTTTAGAAAAAAATTGAGGCCTGAAGACTGCACGGCGCAAAAACGAGGGACCAACTTCTAGCAGCTGTAGCTCCACCATTTTCAAATATTTTTGTCTCAACAAAATTATAAAGATAGTTTGAAACGTAGATTTCAAGATGTGAGTTATTTCATTAATGGATCTTCAGCCAATTTTTCGTAATAAATTCTTAAAGAACGGTACGTCTACCCCTTTAAATCAGGGTTTTCCAGGAAGACTAGAATTTCCATTAGTTTATTACGGTATTCAAGTTGTAAAGTACTGCTGTGAAAAAACAGAAGAATCAAAATTGTAACCTTCATCGGTAGAGCAAAAATACCACCGAAAATAAAACACAATATTGTAATATCCCAGGTCCATAAATTTTGTAGAATTGTTTACGGAGAAAAGTAATTAGCCGTGCAAAGGACAGCCATTTTTGCAGTTCCTGTAGCTAAATTTTGGCCACTATTGTTAAGAAATTAGCTGTTCTGTGGGTGCTAAGATATTCAGCTAATATCAGCTAAAATTTCGCTGATGCAGCTGAAAATTTCTTACCGTGTAATGGAGTTCCACAGGAACTTTGTTCCACAGGAACAGGAGGAATTTAATCTTTAAAGTTTCAATCGATACATACAGCGTGTTCACAATTCAAACCTTCAAACCCATTTCATAGATCGTTGATTCATTGCGAAATGCAACATCTTCTTTTTTGGAAATATGCGTCATATCTTAGACATAAGTAAATGTTCCTTGTCAAAGAATACTAGAAGCAGCTTTTAATAATTTACTTCACGCGATGTCTGGGATACATCCTTTTTTGGTGCTTGCAAGGCCAAGATGTTTCCTTCGGGGGAAGCATCTTGACCTTGTATATATAAATTGAAAGATTGGAAGACTAAAGAGAGAAATCTCTTCAAGCTGATTTCGATCAGCTACAACACTCATTTATGCAAAATTCCAATTTCCAGGAAGTTGTTCGAATTTGCAAAAAAACATAATTCTTAATTCTCCCAATAAATATCTCATTTCACGCGCGTGAAACGAGGAGAAAAATACAACAATGAAATTGACACCCACTTGAACTCATTTTAAATCAAACCTCCAAACTATTTTCAAAACTTTCTAAAAGCAGGATGATAAATCACAAGACATTATTCCGTTGAAAAATAATCCTCACCGTGCTCATCAGAACAAGAATATAGCTGGTCAAGCCGTTACCATGATACTCGACCATCTTAGCATCGGCAACGACCATAATCTCGATGAAATATTCGTGGGGCAAGGCACGGCGCGGTCTCCAAGTCACGAAAGGATCCGATTCCATTTCCGAATCCTGCGCGTAATCCTCGTGCGGATAATTACGTCTTTCTTCGACGGCGTAATACCTGTAAGAATGTTTAGCATCTTCATTTTCACCGAAACATCGGATTCAAAGCGACGAGGGGATGAGAAAAATACTACCTCTGGTAACGATTCTCGTGTCTGAGGAAATTTTGACGATAACCACTGTGTCCGATGAACTGTTTGTACTCCGGGTTCTCATCGTCATCCTCTCTCGAATCGTCTAAGGATGTTTTCTCCGTTAAGGATCTACGTCGTCGCATACGTTTACCCACATAAATCTTATTTGCAGAACTGTTGTCTCTTAATGGCACCGGAGAAGCTTCCTCGCTATCATAATCTGCAACAGTCAAAGAAAAAAAAAACAAAAGATGAGAATAAAATAACGTGGCGTTCAATTACGAGATTGTACCAGTACACGTCTTACGAATAATCTACAATCATTAACAAATGTCACGGATGAAAGGAGATATCGTACGATGATGCGTCTTTTGGTTTATGAGGTTAGGTCATGCGTTGGAGGATTCTTGCACACGTTGCGAGGATTGTTGCAAGATATAATGATAGGTTTCGTTAACCCTCTTCTCTCTCAATTATTGTGATGAGCGTTGTTGTATTACTATTATCTTGGACGAATTGGAAGTCCATTGTTCGTGAATTCATAATAAATATTCATATGATTTATCTAAATATATGCATTTAACATTTCCAAGTGTTTATTGCCCACGTATCTTTTTTTTATATCAATTAATTATAGCTTTATATAATGTTCATATTATTATCAATTATCATTCAATATATGAATTATCATGAATCTTTGTTCACCCGCCGGGGGTTTCTCGTATGACGCAATCAATCGCTTTATTCATGTAATCATCGAATTTCAGATACCGTTTGCGTTATGAGTTTGTACAGATACATTACAGATCACTGGCCATAGTTGATACAATTCGTCATGATATATGTAATGTATGATAACTGTAACTTATGCGCCGTCGAAGTAAGTGCGCCGTTCTGTGTACATAAACCTTTTATAGATCAATAGATCGGAATCTTTTTCAACGTATAGATATTTCAAACGGTAAGAAAAATCCTCTTGTCTAAACGGATTCGGTTCATTGAGGCGTGTCATTTTAATTCCTAACGTTTCTCACATATGTGCATTCTTTCTTAAAAACCAAGTACGAGGGAGTAACAGACTCGCTCAATCCTCATGACTCTTGTACACGTGTGTAACCATACACAAAACCTTTGTAAACCGTGTAACTTGTATAGTTCATTTGAGTATGTTATTTGTACCATATATACATCGAACACGCGATAGAACTTTCCCTATAACGTGGTGCTTGGGAGTTGATTATTTCCTGAATTACCTGATATTTAAAAAATTCAAACTAGGAAGAATTCAAATCGAAATCATTTTTCACATACTTTAATTGAAAATTTGAAGAAATTACAAATATCTTTTCATATATTAACACGGAAAAAAATGTTCGCATTGAGGGAAAAAAGTCATTGAGGCAAGAAAATATTTCTTTGAACCAATTACACATTATTCCATGAATGGAATGAAACTTCACCGCATGAAGTGTTTCATCAAGTGGAAAACTATTCCATCCAATAAAGGAAAATTTCATTGATCTGAAGAAATATTTTATAGATACCATTGGATGCAATATTTTCTTGTCTCAATGACTTTTTCCCTCAGGGTAGCTATACCCGACTAAAAATTTACCCCATGGATCGGATCAGGTCAACTTTGATCCAGCCTAGGTCCTAGTAAGGCAACCTCTTCAGGAGGTTGTACTCGGCATCGAGAGATCTAACTGGAAAGATACACAGTTGACATTTATTCAGAAATATTTTCCTATTAATTTAGAGAAAATTTATTTCACCAAGGAGTATACAATCTAAAATCAAGACATTTTTGCATGCACTTTATTGAACTATACTTTATAAACATGTATGTTCATAATCTCAGGATAATCTAACAAGGTCTTGATGAGATTACAGCCAGGAAAACCTATTTCAACCTTCTAGTATAATTAAGGAAAACCTAATTAGGATCAAATGGGCTTATCCCTACGTGGGACATCCACATCTAATCCTGATTAGGATTTCAGCAGGTATACCGTGTTTCGGAAGACCTTGTTAGGTCCTCACCATACATCAGGTTAACCCTATGATAATTTCCAGTCGGGTACCAGCTAAATTCTAGCTGCCGCAGCGAAATATCTAGCTATGATCGCTGAAATCTAGCTGGCACAGCTAGAAACGAGAAAAATATGGGGAGTTTGTCTTTAGACTATTGCTAGATTTCGTCCCTTAATCATGAGAGAATTATTTTTCCATCGAAAATAAGGGATTTTTCCACCACTTTGAGGAATTATTTTGTACTTTAGACATTGAATCCTCTACAAATGAAGGAAAAATTCACCAAATTATGGCGAGGGATTTCCTATCCATGGAGGAACTTTGCTGCCGTCATTTTTTGAGGGAAAATTCCACAATTATTTTTTACAGAGTAACTTTTGACTCTGATAACCTTTTGATGAACGTTTTCCCTTGTTATAGCACAGATATTGTTAAAGACCCACACTGTAAAAAAAAACTGGAAATTTACTGTGCAACTGGACTGGAAATTTCCAGTGCTAGTAATGGAATATGGATATTCCAGTACATGTACAGAGATTTTGTTGTTACGTTACTGAAAATTTACCAAGCATAACTGAAAATTCAGTCATTGTACTGGAATTTTCAAGTTTGAGATGATGTACTGAAATTTTGCCATGATTTCGCGAAAATTTTACCGGCTCGTACTACAATTTTATAGTTCTTGTGCACCAAAAAAAAATATTCCCTCAAAAAGGACTTGAGAAAAAATTTGGAATTTAGAAAAAAAAACCTAATCGTTGGTATACTGGAATTATACAGGTTTTTAACTGCAATTCTCAGGTTTTTTGATGGAATTTTCCAGTTACTATGCAATTGAATTATACAGGTTTTGAACTGCAATTTTCAGGTCGTGTGATGGAATTTTCCAGTTGCTATGCAACGGAATTTAATCACTGTTGCACTGAAATTTTCCACTTCTATTGGACTTCGTCATTTCTGGCAGGAAAAATTTCAAGTCTTTATATTAAAAATTTCCTGATTGAGATTTTGAATAATAATTGTAATTGTAGCCAATGAAATTGATATATGAGGTTTTTCCAAGACTTATCCTCTTGTGTTCTAGATATGAAGCATATGTAGTAACCCAAGCTGGCCTTCCAACATGTCGCGCTATAGCTCATCGGTTAGGTCTTAAGTTTCAGTTGGTAGGCAGGTAGAAAAGTGTGGGTTCAAATCCTGTTAGGTAGACATGAGTTTCTGTCCATCCAAATGAACGATCAAAAGTTTCTCAATCATCTTGGAACACAAGGACCCTGCAAAATCACTTTGCGTGAGCAATTTTTTTTCAATTTTCATGGATATTTTCAGCATTAATTTTCCAGTACATGTCCTGGAAAAGTCCAGCTCGTGTACTGAAAAATTCCAGTACCGAGGCTCAGAAAATTTCCAGTTTTGATGCGGGAATTCCATAACGTTTGCACTGAATTTTTGCAGTACAAATGTGCTGAAATTTTCCGGTACATGTACAGGTTAATGACTTCCAGTACATGTACTGGAATTTTCCGGTGAAATTTTTTTACAGTGCAGAGATGGAATGTTTTGAGGCAGAGGTCAGAGTGAATCGTTGTTGACGTCAGGTAAGGTACATAATTGATAAATAATCGACATGTCATATTTTTATGAACGGATTTCGAAGACACATATGACGATGTCGGATGAAAAGAATTGTTGCACAATAATAGATCTCATCGACCATTCTGGTATTCCACTCCTCATTGTCAGTGACACAAACAAGAATTATATCAAATATTTTTGGAAGAATATTCTCCACTGTAAAAAATGATTGTGGAATTTTCCCCCGAAAAATGGTGGCAGTAAAGTTCTTCCACTTCAATTGATGGACTTTTCTTCCATTTGTAGAAGGTTCAACACCCAAAACACAAAATAATTCCTCAAAGTGGTTTGGATGAAACATTCCTTATTTTTGATGGAAAAACGATTTCTCCATGATAAAGGCACGAAATCCACTGAATTTCAAGAAATAATCTCGGAACGTACTTGAAAATTCAGTCAAGTCCCTTAAAATTCGGCGAAATTCGGCAGGCTGTGAAAAATGACAGTCACTTTTTCTGAATTCTCAGAAGAAATTTATAACGATCCGTTTCAATTTCATTCTATATTCAGAATATTATTACCTTCAATTTAAAAAACACCACTATCTGTAAATATTGACTCGAATAAAAATGTCGCATTCCTTCCTGGAACAGGATACATTGTTTCTTTAGTCAGACTCCCACGCGAACATTATGTCTTTGTTATAGTAGAATCAGATCACTTTTAGAAGGTAAATAAAGTTCGAGATAATGGAGTTGTAGCATTTAACCCATTATTCTCTTTTCTCTTTATATGTAACTGTATTTGTACTACTTTCGTTCCGATTTCTCTATTTATAGACATTCCAGAAAGCTTTGCAGGTTGATTTGTGAATCGTACAGTGCAAAGAGTTGCTGGAATCAAAAGCGCAGATCAAGCGGTATAACGTCTCTCCGTTAAATACACGAAAGTATACAAAGTATATTTTCATCAATTTTTCACTTTTTCAGAGGCTTTCTTTTACCCATCGATATAATGATCCATAGAAAGCTCTTGATACTTCTTCAAAAATATATTTAATGAATTCTTATGTTCTTTCGGTTGGAAACTACGAATCTTTGTTCTCCCAACACAAGTAGATTTCAGAATGAGTTAGTGAAAGAATTCCGGATGGAATGATAAATCCAGGTACAATTCATGACTCAGAAGGAACATTTCCCCTGAATGACTAATTGAGGAATCTTCACACTTCCTGTAATACTTAAAATCTCCCAGTTCATTTTTCATATGCATTCCCACTATAAATCTGTAACTCATATATCATCCCTAGTGTATAATAAAATATCATCAAACTACATCATAGCGACACGGGTATAGTCCCCTTCGTGCAATTCATTTGACGTATACGAAACATATTTCAATGTCTATCTCTTGTTCTTAGACAATGAAATAAACATTCGTTCAAAAGTACATGCCGTCATAATTTTAGATAAAAGAGAAAGTTATGGTGTGATACATCAATTTTATTCATAACCATTGACAAAATTCGAGGTTTTCGTGATACCAAAGTGGATTCGATTTGAATATCAAAATATGAGAAAAGATTGTCAAATATATTTCTATATATAAATCAATAGTGTATCTTCTACAGGAGAATAATAATTCATAATAACTTTCACGACACTTTATAAATCGAAACATTAGAAAATTAGAAAATTCGTGCATTTCTCGGTACGAAGAAATGAATTCTCATCAAAAGTCAATAAATTCTTCAATCGCGTTGGATCCTGGGATAAAATTATACAACTTGAAATTGTTTCCACAAAATTCATCCACCACGTCAGCTGTAAATCGCTACTTATTTTTCGATGTGTATAATTCAAAAGTGGAGAAACATCGAATCACTAAACTTATAGATCCATCCATCAATCGTCAAAAGATGTATTATTAGAACTTGTAACCTCGGTCTGCAACAGGACTTGACAGTAGAGCAAACAAATCTTTTGGTACTACCGTGTAACATGAAACAAGATTTATTTTGCCTCTCCTTTCTCTTCTCCCCATCTATCTACCAACATGGGATCTGTATTCTGCTTCGTAATATCATCAATCAAAAATAGAATAGGAAAACACATGTGAACTTGAAGGTATTTTATCGCAAACTCTAGTCGTGGATTTTGTAATTTTCGCTCATATTGTGATAAATTTGCATCGAAGAAGGTAAAAGATTTGTCCCTAATTCTCCAGTCGCTGATAATCAATCTTCTCGAAGGGAAATAAATAAGCGAATCTCGGTTGTTCAAAATTCACACACAATTTGGAATATTTCACGCGGACACCATAATACCCAATGTCTAAAATATCTGTTCCACCTGAGGGCACGCGCGCAGTCATTCACAACCAGCAAATTACAGCCTTCTTTTCCGTTGAAAGAATCTACGAGCTGCTAAATTGACCGAATGAAAGATGATGGCCTACGAGAATGAAAAAAAAATAAAATAAAATAAAACGAAAAGAAAGAAACCAAAGTTTCAAATGGAAAGAGTGTAGGTTTCGGCAATCACTAAACAACCATTCGTCGAGAAAATATGTTCGTTTCTGATCTTAAAAGCCTATACATCATCTTGCGGTCTGGGAGGTGTCGAAAGAGGAACGTACATCATTTCAACAAAACGCTTCGAGTCTAACGGTAACGTGTTTTATAAAATTGCATCTCTTCTTCAGATGTTTTTTTGTTCCCATGATCCAGAAAATTGAAGCATCTTCTTTACATGATTTTAATCAATATTTTCTGGTTCAATGGTTGGTTAGTTGATTCAATGAATTGATTTTTTTGATAAATGACTATATTCCAACTGGAAATTATCACGTTAAACCTATATTTCATGAAGACCTGATGAAGTTATTTAAAATTCAAACCTAAGGAGACTTAGATGTGAATGCTCAATGCTTAGCGAGAATAAACTCAATTCAAATTAGCATTTTCGTGTATTATTTTCTTATGAAAGCTCTGAAAATATTGCGCTATCCTTGGTGCTAAGGGAAAGCAATGAGACGAAGAGAATAACGCATAGACGAAACGTCTGGGTTGAACATTGCTACGAAATTGGATATTAGTAACTAAGTTCCTTATAAAAAAAGACAACATTTTGAGCTGAATCCAATAGGTACTGTCTGACATCGCTTGGTTTGTACACCAGTTCAAAAACTCATGTGAAATTACCAGACAACGTTAAACAGAACCTGTCAGATCCGGGTCAAAATTCTTTCTGGTCTTGTCAGCAATCGCCAAACTAGAGACAAGAATCCTCACAGAAAATTATCTGTCCGGTTTTGTTAGACATTTGGAATAGGGTTGCTAGCCTACAGACTTACTACAGAATAACATTGAGAAAACCCACACAACATCACAGTCCTAGAAGAATTCATAAGGAATTGTTATTGAATTGATTGTGTTTTTCATCTTCATGAAAAAACAAAAAGAGGCATGGCAAAATTGTAATGGTTGCGGCATAGCAGCAGTCTATGATAAGTCAAGACGAACAAAGATGGAACTTGACAAAAGAAATTATATCGACATAATTATGTTTAGTTAATAACTTGAGTTATGTTCAGTCATAGTTGAAACTAACTCCATGAATCTCCATGAAATAATTGTGAATTCAATGTCCTTCAAAAATGCACCTTCAATCTCTGTTTTTGATCTTCGTAGGCACGCATTAAGGTATTTGAAAAGATTCGTAGCATCATCATTCACGCCTCACACCTTCGAATTAAACTTTCAATCAAATAAAAATTTGTAGACTGATGGTAATAATACAACGTTGTAGTACAGAGTTGATTGTCAATAATTGAGACTGTTAGTTGAGTGTTCCCCGATGATGTATCGAATAAATTTTTGTATCATGCATCACGATCACTCATTCTCAACCTTGCAATTTGATTCGTTAACTATTAATTTAATTTGCCTTCAGTTTGGACATCAAGTTCATCGAACCTGATCTATACTTTTACGAAGAAAAATTTGTACACAATGTTCATCCGGAAGAACGAACCCCTATGGTGATGCGTTAAAATACTTGGATAAATCACCCACGGACCTGTGTATAGAATGTCATGTTTTTCTTTATAGATTTTTCTTTGTAGACCCTCTTTCTTCTCGTTGGAATTCCATAATCTTTCGATCGGATTGCCAACATGTACATGTCTGTATCTCTAACGATCTACCTACTCGACATTGAGTCTATTCTTTCCTTTTCTTTTATACTTTTTGTCACCACGTTAAGGTGATGTACTTGATTGTACGCAATCCTTGCAAGTTCCCGGCAAGTCAAACGATGTACACCTGTATCCGGGTCCACGTGATTCTTCCCCCTTTTATCTCACTGTAAAGTTCACGCGAGATATCGGCGTCGTCATCCCTTCTGCATGTACCACATTAGTTGTGTTCATTTGAGAAACGATTCGAGTAATTCGTACCTCGACGACGCGCCACGGGTTTAGAGATGCAGTCATTGTCGATGACACCAAGTTCTCATTAAAATTTTGACAGCATTCGATGGGGTTAATAAATTCTTTGCGAGATAACATCGAGAATGAGATAGCATTCTACTAGCGATCGGTGGAAATTTGAAAATAAAGATATATCTAATTGAAATATGTTATGTTGAATGTTACCAACGGAGGTTTTTGAATCTTCAATTTGTGTTCGTAAATAATCACATGTCGGGGTAAACGCATTCTCGGTTGATGGAGTAATTAGAGGAAAAAACAGTACGATGTTACAGTGTTTGCTGTGTCGAGTAAAGGACTTTGACCTCTGGAGCAACGGAGAGGCAGACGAGAAGGCAGGCAGGCAGGCTGGAGAGCCTGAACCGATGGCCGTGAGCTCTAAGTTAATTACAAAAGAAATTATAGCGCGTAAAAGGATAAGATTGTCTTATGCACGGGTGGATGAAATGAGAACTCGTTTCTTCGACGTTCACAATATGTTAAATTTTATACGGGAATAGGTGTAATAAGATAAATCAGATAGAATCTACCGTCTTTGAAAAGGATTTTTATAGATCTTTGAATGCCGAAATGCCATAAAGATTAGAAATATGGACGGAACAAGAATATTCTCTACGTGTTTTGGATGTTGAATTCGATAATCGATGGAGCACGACATAAAACGTGAACGTCTTATTCCGCAGTAATTTTTCTTTGATGATTAAGGAAACGTTGTTAATACGACTATATGATCGTATATTTGAAATAAGAAAATTTCCCTACTCGCTTTCGAAGATCTATCATTAGATCACTGCGTTTGTTTATAATGAATACTCGTTGGTCGATCATATGCCTTACCGATGCTTCATTTTGCACTCGGTTCGCGAGTATCACGATTTATTCGTAAATTTCGTAATGAACTTTCACCCGATCGAAAATTATACGGTATCCTGCGTAACTTTCGAATAATTGGAGGGTATTTTCTGGTACGGATGCACAAAAGTATCGGTTACACTAAATACCACGAAAACTAAATGTATCGTGTCACATGATGGAGAATGGAAATCGATGGCCTAGATTTTTTACGATCATTCATTTCTTCTCCTGCGCGTTGCGAATGATGAGTATCGATACTATCGGTACGAGGGTCCACAGAATTATTATTTCCCCTCGTTCGAACGTGATAGAATATTCAAAGCACAAGGAAAAACTATAGTTCAATTTTGCAGCAATGATTTACCGCGCGGCTTGTTAATCACATTTTATAAAAATATGTGTTCCCATGAATATAAAAGTGGATAAAGTACGAGCCGAGCGCAACGAGATTTTAATAGAGTTCATGTAATTCAGCTTTATTTGAAAATTATATAATATAAATAATCAAGGTTCGAGAATTACAAATTGCAAAACTGGCCGAGGGCAATGAGTGATTTGTTGAATAAGCGGTAGGTGGAACGATGCAATGCAATACTCTTGTACATGGACTCAGGTCAGGGGCGTAACTTTTCGTCGAGGGTGGGCCCTTATAAAGGGTCTTCCATTTATAAAACTGATCGGCATGGTTGATATGTGTCGATGATTCGAGGCATCGGAAATCAATATCGTAGCTGTTATAGACGGGCCTCGAAATTGCGTATGATGATAATTATAATATCAATAATTTTTTATTCGCTGTACGTACACGTGAAGGAGTATCAGTCCCATCTTCCGCGAATTATAATTCGAAAAATAAATTCATGTTGATTTTCTCATTAAGATTTCCGAAAGGTTTGAAAGTTCCTTTTAATGAGATAAGTTTCGAATAACATCGAACGGTTTCAAGGGTTTTAAATCTTGTAAATACTACGCGTGTTTCGTAACAGCAGTTCCTTAATATCAGATCGAATAATTCATCGAATCACACTCTTTGAATTACATCATTTCAACATAGATTTGAAATTGATAAAACCTATGGTAGCAAATTATCATTCAGAACTATATTAACTTGTTAATTGTTTGATGAATCATTTCATGTAATAATACTCCGTAACGCTATTCTAAACCACTTTCAGTCTACTAGTAAGATAATAATCGGTAAACATCCGAGTAATATATCGTTCCAAGGAATTTCTTGATTTCAGTGCCAATGTGCTGAACAGCGGTTGCTAATGTGCAAGGTTGGAACGTCAATTACATTGCTCGCACGAATAACAAGTGCGATCGTATAAATCTTAGAAGATCCTACTGAAAAATTAAAACTAACATGTTATTGATGTCAAAGTCAATTTGAAATAATTCTGGTATTTTCTTATTCACATGAATGTTTTCTTAGAATCATTTTCATACGTAATAATACAATGAAAGTGAAAGATACATGAAACCGTGACTAGAAACATGAATGTTTTCCATGAATTGGAGAAATTATTCAACTGCGGAGAATGATTTCACTGCTCCTGCATTTGTTTGAGGAATTTGAGAAACAATTATCCACATAGCTTAGGAAATTGTATTCATTTGCTTGGTTTTTATTCTCCTATAACGAAAACTTACTTCTGTGACAAAGGGAAAACACACAGAATTTACAGATATTTTTACATCGATTGGGAAGCTTGGAAGAACTATACGAAATCGTGAGTTTTCACTGTAATATAGCATTGATTTAACATATCAAAACGAAGATGAAAAGAATGAATCGTAACAATTTCGAATTTCAAACTGGACAAAATTCAAACTAGAACGAGAAAATCAGCTGCCAACTCAAATTGGAATTCATTTTTTAGTTGTAACCTGGTGAAAATTACGTTGGATACAAATATAAATCTGAGTCTATCTGTTTATTATGTGCTTTTTTCAAGGATTTTGCAGGTAAATGTCGACAAAAAATATTCTGTTTTCATCGTGATGCAATTGCGTATACAGGGTTAGGGTTGGAAGTACTCAATTGGAACTCAATTGAATTGACGTTCAATTAATAGTCAAGTTTTAGTTCGTAATTGGAATTTTGTTCAATTAACAATTAAATTGAATTCTTAGATGATAATAATTAAATTTCATTCTCATTTCAGAGCTTCTTCAATCAGGAATGAAATTTGAAATTCAATTGAATTTTTTTCGATTAACAACTGAATTTAATTCTCAATACGAATTTTTTTCAATTAACAATTAAATTTGATACTTTATTCAAAGTTTTTTTAATGAATAATTGAACTTGATGTTGAACTCAATTTTTTCTGAATTAGCAATTAAACGTAATTCCTAATCCAAAGTTTCTAAACCCAAAATTAAGTTGAGTTTTCAAATCAATTTCTCTGCAATTACCAATTGAATTTAATTCTCAAATCAAAATTAAATTCTTTTTTAACAAATAATTGAAATTAATTTCTACTTCACATATTCTTCAATTATCAATTATAAGAAATCTGGCCAAAATAACCACAAAAATCTACTCGGGTTCGTTTTTCAGCTGCAGTTTTTTCTCAGTGTATTGAAAATATTATCCATTACCTCCACTTCATTCGTCATTTTCCAAAAGTGATTTGAAATTCCTGTACACGGAGAAGAAGGTATCTTGAAAAATACCATAATTTATGGATTTTTGACGTTGGTCTAACCCGAGTCAAAATATTTACATGAAGATACCTCTCAAAGTACTATAATGCCTGGGACTTTTATGAGGAAGGCACCATACTTCTTTATAAAAGTTCAAGAAATTATGGGACTTTCAGAGGTTCGTTCATGTAATATTTTGACTCGGGTCAGGCTAACACCAAAAATCCATAAATCCTCAGTGTATTCTCATTACCCAAAGAAAAATTCTTTTATCAAACAAGCCACCCGGAATTTGAATAATGAAAGGATTTGAAATTCTTAATTTTGAATTTTTCACATTAAAAACACATTTTTAATTTTCAACGAAGGTTTTTACAAAGCTTGAATTTTCCATTGCAACAAAACGTGATTCTTCAAATACTGACTTCTGTTCTGAATGCAGAGCTCAAATTTCGGCTCTCTACACAGCTTGAATAACGTATTATAACCACAGTCAAAGTGAAAAGAATACTTCAAAAATATCATGTAAATGCACTTTTTTCCTGATTCCAATTCAAATTATTGCGATTCATATTCTGATTAATAGATATACATCATTTGAGAATTCAGAATTGTTCCAATTGAATATTACAATTAATTCTCAACTGCAAAACATTCACTGACAGATGAAATTATTCAATTATTGATTGAAAAAACTTGGGAGTGAGAATTGAATTTTATTATCAAGTTAAAAAATTCCGATCAAGAATTCAAGTGAATTGTGAATTGAGAACAATTTCAAATAAGAATTGAATTGAACTTTTGATTGGAGAAACTTTTAATTAACCATCAAATTCAATATTAAATTGACAAAATTCCAATTGAGGATTGAATTTAATTCTTAAGTGAGAAAAATTAAATTTTCAATTGAAAAAACTTTGAAGTAACAATTGAATTTAATTATTGATTGGTGATCATTTCAATTAAGAATTGAATCTGATTTTTAATTGGGAAAAATTCAGTTGAGAATTAAATTGAAAAAAAATTTCAATTCAGAATTGAATATTCATCGCTGATTCTGTGTTTTTCTTTAATTACCTAATTTACAACCCTGTACAGGGTATCCCAAGAAACACTCCACCCGTTTCAAGAGTAGATTCTTGAGACAAAACTGAACACTTTTCCCAACACTTTTTGATTCAAAGCTTAGTTTCAGAGTTGACTTCCACCAATCAAGTGGGAGCTGCATACTCGATCATTAGATCAAACAATTTACACTGAGAAAAAGGGTTTAATTGAATATCACGCAGCTGAGAAATTTACTCACTGCAAATAAAAATTCTGTTTGTCACAACTACACTTTTTATTCCTCACGCAAAAAAATTACTTGTTATATTGACTACAATTTGGAATAAAATCTGGAACAGGTACAATTTCGGAGTACAATTTACTGCAACTGCCATTAAATCTACTCCAATTCAGTTAGAATTACCACAATTTGTTTTAAATGGTAATACACGGAAAAAATTAGTGATCCAAATTTTCGTTGACTAGTATGTCACTTTTGGACGGAGCACAAATTTGAGAAAAAATTCGTACACTGGATTTCAATAAATCGTTGACTTTGTTCATTGTTTCACCAATGGAATTCACTTTCCATTTTGATCGTCGAAATAATGGAAAGAGTCAACGAATTATTAAAATCCATTGTACGAATTCTTTTTGAACTTGTGCTCCGTCCCAAAGTGACATACTAGTCAACGAAAATTTGGATCACTAATTTTTTCCGTGTAGAAATTGTAACTGTTCCAGAATTTACCGCCAATTTTTTTCCGTGCTCTTGAATAAATCGTTTCATTCATATTTCAGCCAACTAGACTTCCCTTTACGCCGACTAAAATTCAACTGGAATAACTAAATTTTAGTTGTCGCAGCTAGGTACCTTTCTCTCAGTGTACTTGCCACCTGAATGGTCAACTTATTTTCCTCAATACCTGCACGAAAAATGTGATTTCGTGGACCTAGCAAGCGATGACGATCGCATTTAGGATGAAACTATTCCTCTTGTTTTCAAAGATTTCCATCTCTGTTCGCATGAAAGCCATTTGGATGCTTCAAAAGGATTTTCAATTATTTCTTTAATGAAGTTTTTCCTCTAGGATTTCAGGACGAATGTTCAACGTCCGATCAATCATCAGGAATACTACTTACATTAAAATGAAATGGATGAACAAACCTTCTCATATACTGGATCGATAAAGATATATTATTTGATTATGTAATGAATACATAAAAAGAGAGTTACTTAAGAATCTGTGTCAACATTCAAATCTATGCGAAGTAACCGACATTTATAAAGATCAATATGCATTAGGCGGTCAAACATTCTTCACGAACAACGAAGTATTTCATTTCCTTAATAGCTTCTCGTGAATTTATGTGAATCTATCACGAAAGTCAAGCGAGCGTCATTTGGAAATTACACAGATGTGAATGTGGTGTCTATAAAGATGTAAACGAAGCGAAATCCACTTGGGTTATAGAGATGCGAAGATATCAAATACCGTTTAAAATATGAGAATGTGTGCAAAGCGAGCTCCACCGTCGTGATTGTATAAAATGCGAGCGAAGCGAATTCTATTCATTGTACGAGAATGTACCCTGGTTAAAAAAAACTGTGCAATCAAGCATATTAAGGAAGTGATGAAAATATTATTAAAAAATTGGTGAAAAGTGGAGTAAACGTACAAGAAGAGTTGAAAAAGCGCATTTTGACGCTGTTGAACGTGCGGTTGAGGAGATCCAGAACCGCGTTTTCCTCCATTATTGTTGAAAAGCCTCGAAAAAGCGTGCAAACCGAGTTGTGAATTTTATTTATAGTTTCGGTTTATTTTTCATGCGACAAAAGTTCAAAATTCAATTCAATCTCATGCCAATTGATCCAGTTGGGATAATCATGATGTTTATTTTCACAATAGAAAATTCAGAATATTATGAAATTGTGGGAGAAACGTTTAAATAACTCCACTCTTTCTCTCCAAATCTGGAAGAGTGAAAAATCAAGCGTTTCCCGCCGCTAAATCTCAGAAGTGAGCTCATCCGCTTCGAGTGGGATTCTCACTCTTTTAAAGTGAAAAATTCACTTTAAAATTGGAGTGGCTGAGAGTTTCTAACCTCAAACATTAGACTTCCACTCTAGAAGAGTGTACAATCTCACTTCTGGCTGCCTAAAGAGTGAAATCTCACTCCAAAAATTTTGAAGAGTTTGGATTGAAATTTCCCTCTTGTTGGACTTGCAATCTCTTCATCCTTCAAGAGTGTTTTTTTTTACTCCAAGAAGTTAAGAGAATACACATGATTTCTAATAACTTCATCAGTTCGTTACGAAATATCCAGTTCACTTGGTAAGCATTTTGTAAGAACACACTTTGTTTGTTATTATCTGATTTATTCAACGATGCAGGGGTTAAACATTTCATATAAAAAACAACAGAAAAAATCAGAATAACGAGGAAAAACCGAAGGAACTTAATAATTTTCTAAACATCAAAGAACAAAATCAACCTAAGAAAACAATATACACAACCATTATAACTCGACTATCGATACCTTCTTTATCTAGTATTTCTTCCCGTACCGGTGTTATTACTTTAGTCTTTAAAACGACTTTGGTAGACCGCACGGCGCCGAACGCTACCGCAAGTTGAGAGTATAATCAGTGTGTTACAACGTACACGTCCACAGATACACGGAGATCGATAAAGCGATATGCAAAAGTCATTGACTTGGATGCGATCGTCCGGGAATATAACGGATACGATGTGATCAAGATCGAAACTACGCCGCGCCCTCCCCATATCTCTTTTATCCTTTATCCTCTTTCGTTTCTCTCGAATTCGTCTGCCTTTTCTCTCGCTCCCCTCCTATCTCCATCATGAGATCGCGACATGATTCGAGTCTCGCGATGAAGAGTATATTATTATCGCAGTGTTGTGACCAAAAGGGACGCCACGTTATTTATGACAAAACGATTATCAGCGCCCTGAGTTTTAACTCCAATTAATATCCTTTCATACTTGGGAACTGGATTTCATTCCAAATTCATATCCCACACAGCGGGAGATTCGAAGCGACAAAGCGAAAAACCACTTCCATTTATAAGATTTAAAAAATTCATTCCATCGGAATATATCACAAAGGAATAACGTCTGAATTACGAACGAAATTAATCTATGTAAAATTAAGTAACTCGAACAGTGAATTTGATGAAATTATAGCGAACGGATTCAACTGTTTGAAATTTTCAATTTTTATTCTCATATAAAGTTCCTTTCACGAGCTTTGAAGGGATAAAGTGTATTTTATTCCACTCACAAATTTATCTCCCGTGTTTATGTTTTGAATTTAGTGCCAGTTCGCGAAGGCAAATGTCACCTGATTTATTGTTTCCGTGTACTCCCAACTTGCATAGCACGGGACATCCTCGGACTGCGAGTACAGCAAAGCCTCTTCAGATATGAAGAATAGCCGCGAACATATTGAATAAGTAGTCGTAAACAACAAACGAAAGTGGGCGTGCGTATGATGCATCCACACCAGGGTCTGACGTTCGAGGAACAGTACAAAGAGTCAACTTGCTCCCTAATACAATGTCCAAACTGATACATGGTTCTATGCAAGATCTATCCTCGTTTCTCTGAAATAATTCCCTCCTCGACATCCGTTTGAATACTCAAACTGTACTTCATGTTCGTATGGAAATTGAAACCCGTTGCCTAGTACGTTACCAGTGCTGGCAAATTTAAACAACCATCAGAAGGCTATTTGATTCGATGGTATCGACCTGGAGTCAAAACGATCACAATGTTTCACACGAAGCTCAGTACTGGAATTACAATATTACCCGTATTGGCAATTTATATGGAGGGGAAGTAAAAAATCGTGATAGACGAGTTGTTTGAACTACGATGAACGAGTTTTTCATTGCGTACAAGTTGAGTACTGCACTGCAAGCTGTAGTTGAATACTTCACTTCCCTGGCGTCAAATATTGATACCCTGAGAGAATTATGTGGGGAGTTGTTCTTCGCCTTTATGGTAGATTCTGTCCTCTGATTGTAGGGAAATTGTTACCTTAGGATCGTAAATAAGGAATCCTGCTTTCTAAAGAAAGAGTCTACCAAATTATTTATTTTCAATTCAACAAGAAAATGGACGAAACTGATACTACACTGACAGAAAAATGACCTGGTTGAAACATTACACCAAGAAAAGAATCTGGTGTTTCTAACCTAAAAAATGTAGTTAATTTTTGCTTCAACCACTTTTTCTGGATATCACAATCATATTTCCTGGTGAATCGAACCAGATTTCAAGTTATTGCGACCACGAATGTTTCAACCAAGTTGTTTTTCTGTCAGTGTATGTAGCCCACACTGAGAAAAAAAATTTGCTGTGCAGATATGACAAATCCTTTCGCTGAATTAGCAAAGAGTTTGTTATCACAGTGAAAAGCTCGCTCTTTTAGCAAGCGCTTGCTGATATAGCAAAAATTTACTGAAACAGCAAATGTTTTGATAACTCAGCAGAGCAGATTATTAAAAATCACTATGCTAGCAAGATTTTCGCTCTATGTGCGAGGATGAAGTATTTAGCTACAGCCAAGTGAAGAATTTATTCAATTTTGGCACAAATTCGACTATTTTTCATTGTTTTCGTTAGAATTTAGTGAATATATCCTCGCCCCTTACAATTTTCACATGGTTACCAATCCCTACTAAGATCAAAGCGAATCTTACACTCGATTCGCTTTGTAAATTAGAGATCTAAGCAAATTTCATACCTACATTTGAAAATTAATGAAGGATCTAGTGTAAACACAGCCACTTAGATCTACTCGAATATAGAATCTAAATGTATCTCACAGTTAAGGTTTTCGAAATTTCTCCTGGACAAATCATTTGTGTATACGAACACGAGTATGATCTTCTCAACCGTGTCTCATTCTGCTACTTTGTATGTTTTTTTTTTGGGTTTCTCCTCCCTCTTCTTCTTCTTCTTCTTCTTCTTCTTCTTCTTCGTCTTCTCCTTTTCTTTTTAAGCAGAAATCTCTCAAAGTAATTGCAGTGCGAGCGGTAGCGAAGAATATGGTGAATCTTTTAATACGAAAACTGTGAAGAAGAATTTATGAAGATGGTGAGATATTATCCGCTCTTAGCAGCATTGCGAGAGAAACCCTCGAATCGATTATAAAATAAAATGTTGCGGGGGCTTATCGTCGGAAGGTTATTGACATTCCGTTGTTCACGAGATACTAAAATATATGATTCTCTCGGGTGTGCGAGCGCATGTATCAGGTGACATTGGAATTTCTTCGGGGTGCAAAAGGGCTGGTTGTGGTAGATGATTCACGCTTATGTCTGATTATAGATTTATCGACTCAACGAGCCTGTATCGTGCCCCAAGGTTATTTCGATAAAGCTGAGAGAAACAAGTCCAGGGATCTCGAAGGAGTACCAACACAGATTCTTTCGCACTAGTTAATTTATTCAAAAATTACTTAAAATTGCTAAGAAGAATCATGAGTTCTGTAACGTTTAACTAGTCAAAAACTAGACACTTTTAAGTCCTTCACCAGAAACTTACTTAGGATAAAGTGGATAGAGAAAGTAAAAAATGAAGAAGTACTTGAGAAGGTAAATGAAAAAAGAAGTCTTTTGAGACAGGTCGTGAAGAGAAGAAGTAATCTGATAGGACACAAATTAAGGCATGATAGCTCATCATTGAAAACAATATTGGAAGGAAAAATGAACGGTAAAAATCGAAGAGGTAGACCTAGATTAAGTTATATGAAGCAAATTATACAAGATCAGGGTTGTCGTAGATACACGGAGAAAATATTTCATTCAATATTACAGTGTACCACCGGATTAGGGCGCCACATCGGTTTCTTCCAGAAAAATTACTGTGTGATTCTATGCAACCACACAGTAATTTTTCTCGAAGAAACCGATGAGGCGCCCTTATCCGGTGGTACACTGTGATATTTAATGAAATATTTTCTCCATGTATGCAGAAATTCGGTGGTTAGCGGATAATAGACAGGGTTGGAGGATTTCATCAAACCAGTCATAAGACTGATTACTTCATGATGATGATGATCAGAAACTTACGAGATTACTTTATTGCCGTACAACGGAAAAACCTTGCTAAGTCGCATTTTTGACGAAAATGACTTTTTGATATCAAATGATTCTGTAAAAAATACTCTATTTCATGGCATTTATAAAAATTCGAAATAATGAATACTTTTGGCGTAATAAAATAAAAAAGCATGAGAAATATGTAGCAACTATGATAGGAAATGTCGTAAGTAACAATTGTGATTTGTAAATCGCCTCGAAAAGGTTGCAAAATTTCTAAAATAACAACGGAGGAATATCGTAAAGTGCTTTATCGTGGTTTTTGGTTGTAAAAGAGCCCGAGAACGGCCTGCAATACAATGAAAAAACATCGTATGTACTTAGGTAGTTCCTTTCGTTGTAAATAGCTCGAGTACAGCTCTCCCATACTTGGAAAAAGACACTTAAGTACATTCCAGCCATCTCCGACTATGTTCAGCTGAATTCGGAAATATTTCGAGAATTAATGTATCTTTAGTTAATTAATGTATAATAGAATGGTTACTTGGTCACTGAAAGAGTATTTCACAAAGCGCACACGTAATCTGATGAGAAATGCTAAAGTAATAGACTGTGTCACATTACTTGTACTACATCGAAAAAATAAAGAAATTTTGGGGTTTTTGTTGATGAATGGACATTTTTAATACAAATGATTAATCAAGAGGTACAAAATAGACCTGCAGTGAAAAAAATTTTCAGAAAATGTCATCAATCATATAGTTTTGTTACTATTATTAAAATATTCTGTTATGATAACAAAATTTTTGTAGAATGAAAAAAATTTTGTATGTTTCAACCAAAGAATTTTGTTCATCACATTTCAACGTAAACCTTTTGTTAAAATCACAAGAATTTTGTTACCACAACAAAACATTTATTTTCCAGTGTGGTTCATTTTTTAAGCAATATTACAAATTTCTTAAAAAAGTCATTGAATTCCCTCTGACAGTATATACTATGTCCATTCATCTAACAAATTCAGAGTCGGATTCAGTATGTGATTATGGGAATGGGAGAATATACTGACTTCCCAGTGAAATTGACTATAATGCGTTGAAATTTACTATAACATGGCAGTATAAAACTCATCCAATTTACAATGTTTTGCAGTGAATTTAATTAGGAATCAGTAGCTTCCTCCATTTCTATAATCCCGCAGTAAACTTAACTCTAAATTTCTCTCAATGTATGTAAAATGCATCACCTAGAATCAGAATCAATGGAAGGGGCAGTACTTAGGCAGTTTCTTTCGTTGTTTCGCACGGTGATCTCGAGCGCTTATACTTGATAAAACACGCAAGTGACTTTACAGCTTTTTTCGCTTGTATTTTGAAGAAACAGAAAAACTTAAGTCCATTTTCATATAGATATTGATGGAAATGTTAACTTTTCTCTGCAGAATTAGACAAAACGCACCCGATTTATTATAAAAACATTGTTATATTCATAAAAACTTCATTCTATTAGAGAATAATGAAGGGAAATAGTAGATCTCGATTTTCTTAGTTACGATACAATTGCATTTAACAAGGTTTCTCCGTTGTACGGCAGACTTGTATGAATTGTAATACAAAAGTTCGGATGCAATTAACACGCATATTTTTGTATTGAAATTCAAACACAATATTCTCTTGAAATGATTTTCCATACAAAAATCGGTTTGAATCTCATCAAATCTGTGGTGAATTTAATACACAAAAGTATGTGTCAATTGCTTCCAAATTTTGTGTGTGAAATTAACAAATTTTGTTCAACAGTGTAGCTCATGCGCTTTTATCTATTGAAAATTGAGGGTATCCACCCTATACGTAGTTACTAGGATCCTTCATTGTAATATGTAGAATCCCTTCTGAAAATTCAAGAAATGTGACTGTAATTTTTACAGTCACTTTCTTTCCAATTTTCATATAAATTTTACTGAATTTTAAGAAATTTTCACTAAAGTTTGGAAAGTTTTCTGACGATTGAGTTGAGGTTCTAAAAATTTACAAAAATGTAGCTATAAAAAATCACAGTTACATTTTCTGAATTTTCAGAAGGAATTATTTTACAGTGCTTCTCTCATCAGTTTTCTCAAAGATTAGTAAATTGAATCGATTATATTCAGTTGGGGAGTTTCCGTGATGTATCAAAGATTACTTATTCTCTGCCAATTCATTTATCTATTTTAATTAATTCCAACGATGAATCCCCTCAACAGGAAGGTATTTTAGAATTTAGTTGAACTCTTCTGAAATTTCGGAAAAATTTGTTGCAAAAACATTGTAATCTCCTTCCATAGTGAAGTTGATACGTTCGTGTTTATTCTCTTGAATACATAAGGAGCCATAAATAATCCACAGGATGCAGTTCAGGAAGAAAAAGGGGTTTGGTCGAAGCGTCACACTGAGTTACGTTGAATGGAAAAGTGAGGAAGGGTGTTCTCAGAAAACATAACATCATTTTTGTGATAAAAATCATGAAAAGATGGAATGAAACGTTGAAGTTAATTAATTCCCGAAAAAATTGTTTTGGGTTGAAAATTATGTTCGTTGAAACTACGTATTTTATATTGTCCCTGATAGCTATAATAAACCATTCTCACAATTTCATCCTGTAACACGAGGTTGATACCAATTGGAGGATGAGTAAAATTGCCTGTTAAAGGAACCTCGTGTTTGCCAAAATATTCCTTCAGCAGTCTTTTAATGATAAACTGAAGCAAATCTTTTCCCAAATTGTGAAGTCATGAACCGCATCACTAATGGTTTGGAAATTCATTATTCAAATCATATTTGCGTCTCCCTAGATTCTCTCGAAGTACTCGCAAGGTCTCACAAAGCCTCGTAACAGCCCAAACCATCCAAAAAAAGATACGAAAATATGAATTATTTTGAAATCTTCCATTTAAAAAAAACCCAAAGTTAAGATTGTAATTATTTATGAATAGTTGAAAAATGTGTTTGTTGCATGGTTTACGTATAACTCTTAATCCAGTATCTCTCTACTATCAAAGATACCGAACACGTTATTTACATCACTCAATCACATTACTGACGAAACGTGAAGATTTTAATACGACACGCTAAACTCGATAATTAAATTCGAAAATTAAATTGAATGATAATGAATAGATAGATGTATGAATACGCGAATACACTTTCACGTCTGAAAGAATTTAATGTCGCCAGGCTGTCTCGAACGGAACATCAGAATTTGCCTGGAGGATAATAGAAGGGGGAAGGTGAGAGACGGGTGGATAAACGTCTGTCTGCTGAACCTGTTTCTTACCATAAGTATGTACCAGTGTTAAGTGTATCTATGTATTTGTACGGTATTCTCCATCATCCCTGCTCCCTGTACGCGCTTCAAGATAAAAAAAAACCATGTGAGAAGGAAATGCGGAAAGAAAGTATTCCAGATGTTTCGTGAGAAGTTGATATCTCACATTGTTGCGAGATGATGTTTTTTCTTTCTTTTAGTGCCTCCCAGGGCAGATGAGGGATTATAAACTGTACAAGATTCATGTAAAAAGATTTTTGATATTTTTTCACCGTGGTTTTGAACGAACACTGGCTACACAATGTGAAAGTTTTATCTTTCCGTGTTGCTGGAAATTGTTTGTATTTTAAATTTATTTGCTCGGTAAACAGAATGATGATACGAAATTTCAGGACGTGTGCTTGATTTTCTCTTCTCTTTGGATTTTTATATTAATTTTATGTAACAGCTGAAGGAGCAGGTGACTGCAAATAGTTGTCTAGAATGCACAAACATCGTGCCAACTTCACCCATATATTCCGAGCTTGGAGCTTTGGAGCCTGGGCCAAAGTCGAGTTGATACTATGTTTATACGCACATAGATTATAGTCAACCATAAGCAAGGAGAGATACTTGAATTCTCTATGGTATAGAGTAATTGTTAATTCTTCGGAAATAGAAAATCTTATAATGGGTCTTTGAGATACACTTTTAGATCAGTTGACGATCGAGCGTTCTTATGATTCGCGTTACGGAGACGACGGTGAAGAAGAAACGTAAGAAGAGGAGAAAGACGACCACGACGAATACAACGACGACGACGACGAGGAGGAAGATTTGTGCCGGGTCTAAAATGTGAGAATGTGTAGGCCAGTGACCTATAACTAGAGAGACGTCTTTTGAGGATATGCGGCAGAAATAGATTAAAGTCGTTAGACTCTGTCGTCTTGTACGTATGGGCAATTGTCGAGGATGTTGAAAATTTATTCTACAAATTTGAGCGATCGCTCTTCATTGGATATTCATGGTCAGGAAGGATGATCGAATCGATAGAACATCAAGGTAAACTCGAAGAAACAATTAATTCGGATAAGATAAATAGTTTTGCTGTATTCACGTACGCGGATGAGAGAAAAAAACTTCACGAAATTGATGACATACGTCCTCGAGAGGATCAAGTGATTTAGTAACCAAAAGAACACACCCGTGTCTCGGTGAGAGAGTACACAGTACAAGGAACACAGTTCTTCATCGCAATTTAACAAATTGCCACTACCGTGAAGAATTTAAATAGCTGTTATAATAATTAATACGTTATTATTTGCAAATTCTGTAAGGACTTCTCCAAGATTTGGCATTTTAATAAATACGTCTTTGAAGGAGCAGCAGCCTTAGGAAGAAAAACCGGTCCTGAGTCAAAACTCCGGCATTCCGACTGCCCATTATAATTTCTGAAGAGGCTTATTATACACCACCGAATATACTTACTTAACTCATGCGCCGGTCGACATGCTGGTTTCTATACGGTCATGAATAAAACGATTTCGATCGTTGAGTAAGGTAGGATATGCGAGAAATACAAACAGAACAGTTTGTATGTGCGGTTTGTAGGACACGTGTATGTACGTGTATTCGGTAACCGTGTAATCGACTTTACATCGTACGTGTGATAAATTCCTTTAAGAATTCACTTCGTGAATAGATTCTCAGTTGTATACACCTTATAAGGGAATCTTGATAGAGAGTTTCTATTGTTGAGCGAGATTCCATGTACATTTGATACAAATCAATTCCATTCCTTTGCATATTATGAGATACGGATCAACAAATTGAAAGTGACAACAGAAACCTGATTGCAATAAATAAATCGAATTCGAAGTACGAAGGATAATATTAATAATGGATTGAAACTCACCTATGACGCCACAATTATGACTCCCGGGTAAATCATCGGGCACATCAACGTTGTTTGAATTCAATTTAGTTGTGGATTCTCGATAAAAAGCGTGCTGCAATGGAGTTCCTATAGAATCCTTGTCATCCTCTCGCCATTGTTCGGCCGGTTTGATGAAATAACTTCCTGTCGAAGTCCTCATATGACCAGTCTATAAAAAACATTATATCCAATGTAGAATATTATTCACAAACAACTTCAGATGTTTTATACTATTTATCGTCATCGTCTTTAGAAATCAAATTTATTATCTTTTGTTTTGTGTTCGAAACTCGATTACGAGCCTCGATTTAAATAAAAATCATCATCAATTCGGATATGAAATATGTTTCTTAAATTGTATTCACATGAGGTGCAGGAAATATAAATTGAAAATAAGATCCGTGGTGTTTTTACTTACTCAACGAAAGTAGAACTCTAATTAAAGAATGAGTTAGTGCTCTAAATAATATATATATATATATCAGTTGGTCTCAATAATTTGTAATTCACGCGTTATATTTGAACTGAAGCTTGTCGGATGTTTTATATATAGCCTCAAGAGTGGAAGTTGAATTTTACATAATCGTGCTGCTAATATGCGGTATCATATGTTCCCTGGAAAATGGTTCAAAAGATGCACGAAATTATCAAATTTGCAAGCTTTGATATCAATGGATCATAAAAAATTCTATACACACGGAAAAAATAATTTAGCTGCAGCAGCTGAGTAGCTAGCACGGACGCGGACAGCCATTAAATGAGCTCCTGCAGCTAAATTTTAGCTGTGACAGCAAACAAATTTGCATTTGTAGTTAATTTATTTGCGGCAACAGCTAAAATTTAGCTGCAGGAGCTAATTTAATGGCTCTCCGTATCCGTGCTAGCTACTCGGCTGCTGCAGCTAAATTATTTTTTCCGTGTATTTTTCTACTTGGAAAATCACGGGAGGTTGGAGAAGAAGCAAAGAGCGACACGACACTTCTTTGAGTAGTATCTTTTCTATTTTGTCTTTACATCTACGTGTACGAACTTCAAAGATCAAAAGAATCTTGCCGCGTTCTCTGTTCAGCACCTATATATCAATGACACAAAGCGAGACCAATGCGCAAATAGCTTTGTTCACGACTTTGAATTTCAACGACGATTATATTCCTCACTTTGACAAACTTCATCGGATACACGAAAATTTAATGAAGCTAAAAATTAAAGTTGTGTCGAGGGGGAATTTCAAGTCGAGATCAAAGATGTTTTTTCCACAGAAACATCCGGAAATTTTCTTGTATTCGAATAAGAAGACCCCCGAGGAGCGTGCAGTAGGTATTATGCACCGTCCTTCGTATGATTTATCGCTGTTTTTCCATTTAAGCGACAAACCGAGGAGATTATGTTCACTGACCTATGATAAAAATAAGATTTCGAAAATAAAACGCGTGTATTTAAATCCACGAAGGAGAGAGAAATTTTTTTTCTGACAACATAATTTTTCATGGTCCCTTTCCCAACTCATCATCATGGAACACGTTAGATAAACTAGACACGACTGTTCTAAATATAACCCACGAACTCACATTCCACACTAAGATGAAGATACGGAAAACATGAGACCCATATATAAATGACCTGAAGAACGTCTAAAAATAAAGTACGGAGTATCATGAAACAATGATTAGCTCTTATTTTTCGGTGACAGTTATTTGACAAAGAGATGGAGATATTTGTCTTTTGATTCATCAAATTAATCAAACTGGAGCTTAATTTCTTATACACGCTCGTTGATGACTTCATTTACCGAGTCTTCTCTAATTATCTGGAAACGGGAGGACGTAGTTGTGCATTTGGAAGATTCAGATCTTTATCGTATTTTGAATCAACTTGTCACTAGTTTTTTTTCATGTATTAGGTATCGTATTATATTTTATTTCTTAATTAAAATCCTGTGATAGAAGTAATGTTTTCTTTCTGACATCAAATTCTCATCTCATGAATTTTGCGTGGATATATTAATCAACGAGGTTTCTTTGAAACAAATCGAACACAGGCTTCACTGATCTATGCACATACAATTTTAGTTCAAAAACTAAAAAAATGTGGAGTTAACTGTGAAAACCTTCTATTCCAGATGAATTTACGACACACTTCAGTCAAATGTTTCATTTCAAGCAAATTGGTTTCATAAGCGTGGACAATTTTGACCATTTTTCACAATCTCCTGAATGAAAAAATTCCCAAAATTATATATGAATCATATATAATTCTGAAAATTCATTCACTCGAGTTACTTTTCGTGAACTCCGCAAAATTTGGTATACGTGTATTGGAAAATTTCCAGAAAATTTATAATACATATTTGTTTATGGATTCCTATGTTTTTTACTCTCAATTACATTTTAATATATGCGTAACAAATTTTGATAAATTTCCCTATCGGGAAAATTCAGAAAGTGTTTTACGAAATACATTACGAAGACTCGACATTCTCAAAGGGTAACAACAACCGTCGTTACTACGCAATAATGAATAATTTGATAAAAGAATGGTATTTTATTCATAAGAACCTTTCATTTTCTTTTTTAATCGTTCATATTTGATAATGGACTTCCATAAAATTTTCAATATGGGAACTAATTTGAATCAATTTTATTTCTATATCACGTCGCAGCTATCTCTGTGAATACCACAGAATCTTGAATAACAAATAAATTGAGAAATATTAAGTCATAAACTGAAGCAATGTGCAATAAAATTTGTAGCTGACTTTAAATAATAGTTATTCCATATCATATCGTTAAGAAAGAACTGATATTTTACAACATGCTCTTGAATTTTAATGGATTTTATACATCCCTTTTTCCATAAAGATAACTAATAATGATACTAATACTTTCAAAAATATCTTTCCACTTGGTTTTCCTGCAGCCACTACCAGATAACCACGAATTCCTCCAAATGCATGGTCGTTAACGATTTAATGGTCATCGTTACAAGATAACTTGAATACATATTATGAACCCCTAAGAAATATTATGCCATTTTAGTTCAAACTTTCATGAATTTTCTTCTTCTCTTATGCTTTCTCTGTTGAAACTTTTCGAGTAAGTTGAACTCTCAATCAAGCTCTTCAAAACTGAATGGATAAAAAGTACTCAGAATTAGACAAATTCCCCTGAGAAATAGTGCTCTGAATCGTTTACCGATTCAGATGGTAGGAAGATTTTCACTGGTTCGGATATGTAGAGGAAAATTTACTGTTCTTGTAAAATAAAAAATTGCATTTTTACAATCCATATTAAGATAAATGTGACCCTAAAATGAAATAATTTTGATAAAAATTTGAGAATATTTCTTAGTTTTTTTAATAATGTCAAAACAATTCGAAAATTTGCTCAAAAAAATCGAAATATGAGATATCAGGAGGGATTTAGAGAATGCATCATTGAAACTAAATGACAAAATTTTAATTAAAATCTTGGCAAAATATTTACCCTGTATTATATTTGGAATCGTCATTTTTCAATGGCTATAGCGCAATTGTTAGTTTCATTAGCAAAAGTTTTGCTTATTTTTCTAAGGAAATGGATGTTCTAACAGTGCTAAAATATTCAATTGCAGTAGTTAAAATTTATCTCATGCAGTTAGAAATGTTGTAAAAATTATTGCAGTAATCGAAGGACAAATAAAAATTCTTCGAAAAATTTAAAAATGAGAGGGCGCGGACAACGGAACCTGGTGTTTTTGATTCCCGGTCAAAATATCTGGGTAAATATATCCCCAACGAAATATCTTGAACAGAATGTCCCAGACAAAATATACATGTCCCAAATATCTCGTTTCCAAAGACAATCGCATCCGTTCAAAAATCGAGCATCCAACAAGAAAGGTATCTGGTAATCCAAAGTGTTTGTTGGTGAGCGGGCGAAGCCGGAGGTCCCCCCGAATCCCTGTAGCTACCAATAGAATGATCATATCAAAAGTGAAAATGATCCATCAATTCAAATTAACGAATCAAAATGTTATATCGGAAGAAACAATTATTACAATATATCATGAATAATAATACATTAGCACTAAAATAATATCTTGACAAAGTTAGAATATTATGTTGTTCATGATATACTTTGTGAGGTATTCAGGTTTCAATATCGTATCCCTAGCATGTATGTACCATGGGGTCCACCTCGGCCCTACATGGGCCCGTTCCTGCCAATATGGGCCCAAGACTGGGCCAGAGTAAATGTTTGTCGGTGAACTTGATTCAATATTTTGTATGATTTTAGGTAATGTATTATCGAACTGCCTTTTTTTGTTATTGTAATATTGTAATTTCATGGAATAAAATATCGCGTTGAGCGATTTCTAGAATGAATAATGAAACTTGATGAGAAAATGAATTTTGAAATAAAAAATGACTTTCGATGTATGAAAATATGATGTATTTTTTATCTTTGTATTTCTTTTTATCTTTGCGTGCGGGACGTTACATTTTGAAACAGCTCCCAGGGTGGAACAGGGATGTTCCAGCATGGCACTGAGATCTTTTGGCATTGGATTTTTATTAGTGAGATATTTCAGTCCTGGACATTCATGTACGGGGATATTTTGTATAGGTATATTTTTGTACAGGGACGTTTCGGGCTGGGATCGACTGCTCTGGATCCATTTACAATTGAGAAATATTTTAACTTCGTTCTTACCGATTCGAAATTTAACGGAGATTTTCATTCGAATCTTCAACAAAGTTTCTTGTGATTCATTGACTCTCAATCTGCTGCAAAATTTGAATATATCTCAGTACAAACAAAATGAAGTCATAGCGTGGCTCGTGTAACAGAACTTACAAATATTTTCTGAACCTCTCTCATAGAATCCTCAAAGATAATTCTCTGGCAAAGATGGTAAGATAATTTTAATCTATTTTGTCATTACCTAGTGCGTTAGAACTATTATTTCACTTCACCGCTCATCTCTAGCATCAACAATACTATATTATCTGCATATTTCAACATATTCGCCTTTTTCTTAGATACGCGCTACATATTCTTTCTTCTCTCTTCCTTCCTCCAACTCATTTCGTATTCCCCTCTATACGCGTATACGTTGAAAATTGAGGTTAATGGCAGATACTTTATCATAGCGCATCACTTTTTCTGTTATTTTGGCTTCTCTTTATCTTCTTGCTTTCTCGATACTCTCATTCGCTTCCTACATAATTTCATATCTAATTCAGTCAATCTCTATATTTTTGACTCTCTCTCTCTCTTGTATCATCCTCCACTTCTCATCTTTACTTTTCTTCAAAAAAATATTATTCCCTCAAATTCAAGATATGAAGTGATTGGAAATAGTTGCAACACGAGATGAAGGAGATACGTATAGTATGTATACAGACTGAATTAGGTGTTACCCTGCAGCAAGGGGGATATACAGTTGATTCGAATAGACAAGTCTGAGAAGAAAAGGAGACTACAATATGTAGAATAAAAAACATTCTTTGACGTTTTATGACTGCAAATGTGTTTTAATGATACAGAAATAAACCGAACAAATTATAACGTGTGACTCGCGGTACAAAATTAACCGTATAATTATAGTTGCTTAGAGGCTCAGTAGGCTAGAAATACGTATGTAAATTTCTTTTTCAGAATGACGCAATAATGAATTACTAGCGAGAGTTAGTTTAAAATGTCAATGATGAACTTGGTTACACTAATCTATTCTAAGGAAGCATTTATAATTGATAAGTGTATATCCTTTATATCATGAATTATATATCACAGCTTGTTCGTTAACTCTGGTTATTGATCAATCATTTTCATAACGAAATATGATATTTCATTGAAGGGTACGGCAATCTCCTATGATTTGTAACATACCGACACCCCTGTAATTAGGAGTCATATATTTAATTAGATCGATTTACTATCACTCTATCTGTTGTATACAGTCCCCTAGATAGCTCAAAGATAAGTACAGTCATTCTTTTCTCACACTCTTTGGGTGTACATATTTAATCCAACGCGATTAGATCACGTATTGATTTTTCAATACTTTCGTGAGAGAATATGTGAAAAATAAATATACATAATTCTGACAACGTCAATGTATCAATCTCTAATTAAATCTAATTCTCGAACGTGAATGAATAAAGAACAAATTCGACTTCTCAAAGCATAACTAAAGCGGATATATGGTTCTAAATATATACCGATATCCACTCGATTACTCTACCAATTCAATCACGCAGGGCTTGGAGCAGAGTTATTTTGACTCAACAAATCCCGTTATCCCATTATTCACCGACCAAAATTCACTATATTATTATAATTTAGTCTGAAGATGGATTCATGATTCATCGAGTTGACAGCAATTAGGTTAATCGCTTGACTAGTAAGGAAACATATCATGTGAAACGATTCATTCTCTACGATCAACAGTCTCGGAAAATGTTCTCTACAACATCGGAAAACAAATCTCGAAATATTGTTTGAACAAAACATTAATAACAACTTTAAGGGATCGCTAATCGTAACCAATTAATCTATCGAAATAATTTTTACGAATCAACGTGACTCGAGGTTTAAATATAATAACGTCTAACGATGTTATCCGCAAGACTAGAGCCACGTCATAATCTCTCCTTCATGATCAGTCTATTTACGGTTATCTCGATTCTCTTCGACGGTCGAAGAGAATATCGGCGCAGATTATTAACGAGTCTCGGTACATCCGGTACAACAATTTCATATAATTCGTGAACAATAATTCCACATGGAATTTTGAATACATGAAAACATGAATCGATAATCATCGGAATTCCACAGAACAAAATTCGCATACGGAAATGTTGAGTACGAATATCGAGTTCGAGAATATACCCCTTGGTTTGCTTATTTTTCCTACGTACTTAATGATACGCGGACGGAGAATGAGGTACGGAGTTACCTACGACTTGATGTTTTTTCTCAATGTTTTGTTGCATTCTGCGTTTTGCATCCTGCCTCGAAGCGGTATCTCTCGAGGATAAAAAGAAGAAGAAAGAAGAAGAAGAAGAGGAGAGAAGACGCATTGAAGTACACAACCGCGCAAAAGGTACAAAAGGGAGAAGTGATGATGATGACGACGACGACGACGACGACGACGACGACGACGAAGAGAAAGAAGGCGGTTGAAAAATTCTAAGGCGTACAGGTACGTATCTAAGTACCATTGCCGCCGATACCATGCGGTATATCGCTCTCTGTACCACTATTACTACTACTATTACTACTACCACTAGTATGTGCATACGAAGGACAACTCGGTCTTTCAGTTGTCGCTGCCGTTCTAAATGTCGTTGTGGTTGTCGTCCTTGTCGTCCTTGTTGTCGTTGTCATTGCTTCCACCTAGCAAGAAGAGTTACGAGACACTGGTAAACGACTTAGCATACACGTGAATGAAAAATCCTCCTTTCCGATATGATCCATTAAAAAAACGGATGCAATATATTGATTCTGCTGCGACGTTCCACTCGTTCCGTTTATCTAGAGGTGGATGTATACTATAGAGTGTTGAATGTACGGAGAGAGACTTTGAATTTTCGATATTATTGTACTCGAGAGATGGGTTGAATTTTGTATATTGAAGTATCTCATATTTTAATCAGTGGTGAATGACACAAAGATGTATGTAACATAGATTCTTCCTTCGATGGAATAGAATTTTTTTCAGCGTGAAAGATATAAAAGTAGTATTATATTGATTTCACATGCATCGATGTATGCTTGATCTTGTGGTGCGTAGGCGCAACAGTAGGTCATGACGGGTCAGTGTATATTGGTTAAATCGTGGTAATAAATTGTGATAAACACGAAAACTGGATTCTCCATCACATGACCTACACTAGAAGTATTTGAGATTGATGTGCTGTAGTATTCTCATACAATCCTGAAAAGAGTAAATTTTCACACCGAAAGTATATCTCAAAACAAACACACTTTACAGCTATTACCCATACAGGAAGTCCAGCAATAAAACACGTCCGATAACCGGCCCGTATATGGCTCGCGTTGAATAGTCAATGATTGATTACCCATTGCTGGCCGAGATATGGCTCATCACTGGCTGACAAGGTATCCAGACATGAAAAGCCTCGATAATCGGTCCATCGCTGGTCCAGTCATCAATTCTATCATTGACCGTTCACTTTTCGCCATTGTTGGGCCCAAGTTATCATCCAGCAGTCGATCATTGATGGATGCCATTATCGTATGATTGATTCCGGCAATGTCACAGTCATGAACCTTAAGGTATCTTGTCAGAATATTACAACGGTAACATATGAACATACACTGTAAAAAGTAAAACTTACTCCCATCCTAAATATTAGCTGATTCTAAGATGCAGCCAAAACTCCGCCCTGTTCCAACTGAAAGTAAGAACAGAAAACAAATGCCGACACAATTGAAAAAACTGAATTTCAATCCAGTTTTGAAGTAAAATGCAGCCACATTCAGTCCGACTTTTTACTGTGTACATATTCCCACCAATTTCCAGGTATTAAAAATGAACGTGAATGAATGAAACCCAATCCAAATCCAGAGGTTATTTTTGTTATCTTATCACATTTCATTCCCAATGATACACCCTTAATACGACGAAAGCTGGAGATTAACTTATCTACGCACTCCGCAATCATTTCTCATTAATCTCAACTAGATTCTCCACAACGTGACAACTTTTGGCTGACCGCCAAATTTGTGTCATCGCTAGTATCGCACTTACGGGATCGGGTTTCTCCATTTAAGACCTAACATCCTCTTAATTTTATTCTGCTATTCATCTTCTCCACGAACACAATCCAATATATAGTAATCTTTTTGCAATCCCCGACGCATCAAGATACGTTATACCTTTCCGATCGAATGTAGATTACAGACTTTGCATACCAAGAAACTCTCCTCTCAGTTCCCTTTTCCCTTCGCAGACAATTTCATTGGTATGAGAAAATAAACTCTCTCGTGCGTCGATCGGTATACGCCTCTCGTGTAACAGCATTATACATACTAACTTTCAGAACATACACCTTCAGAAGGAAATAACTTTGAAAGTAATTTTACACAAACTTCCGGTATAAGGAGCTCACTTCTATTGAGAAGTTTGTTGAGTTTGTTTTATTGGACTGCCGCCTGTACTTCGAATATACTTCACTTGTAACGCGGGAGATAATACGAAAGAGCAAACTAACGACTCGCAACGGAAATTTGTTGAAAAAGGATATATGAAAATTATAAAAATTCCCAGAAGAGAATGAGGAAGGGAGAGAGAAAAGAAGATTCATAAGCAGTCGTAAGAATCAGATAAGAACCGTGGAAGAAAAAAGAAAGAATGATTGTATGACGCGTGATATTTTCGTAACTCTCTGAATATAAATCTTTTTTACCTTGCAATCTTAGAGGCAAGGGAATAAAAAGAAATATAAATACATGTCACTGTATAATTATCGATCGTTAATCATTGCTTTCACCTGATCTAATCAATCTCGTATTTTCTCCTATTACTTGTGTTTATCAACGTTCACCTCTATCGTGAATGAATTACCTAATCTTTTAGTTCATGAGTTATGATATGCGAGCTATTCAAGTTTATACCGTTGGTCTACTACTTTTGAAGCCTCTTAAACAAAATTTCACATGCTCTATGAGAATATAATTGTACTCATATTCCATCAAAAATAATGGCGCTTTTCCTCAATTTTTGGAGAAAAAATGCCTCGAGGGCAGAATAAGTTTCTCAGAGTGGCAGAAAAGTTCACTACTCAAGCGAGGAAAACTTCCCTAATGAATTCAGAATAACTATCAGTCAATAGAAAGAGCAGCAATTGAATTGTCAATCGCTTTCAAGCCAAACCATTCTCCTTTTCTGAACGAAAGAGATTTGATCGACGCATCGATCACTATTTCCCTTTTGCGACATCGTCGCTAAGGAAAAAGGTGAATTGATTAGTCAGGGATTCGATGCCTCGACGCGAATCGAATACGAACTGTTAGTCTATTTGCCTGTTGTAGCTGATAAGTACAGTCAGAATATCAAAAATCCCACAGATACAGGTCCCGGTAAACACGTGCATGTTTTAAAAACGTCAAAAACAGTCAATAACCATACGTTGTGAATTAGTAATATTCTTGTGTTGATTCAACGTAAAAATGTCCCGGCAGATCACGGGTTTTTCAACCATAAAATAACGTCTTATCAACGGTTTGAACATCGTTCAAAAGACGTTAAGTATTGACGTGTCCTAATGATGGTTCTGAAACGTGAATTGAATCCAACAAATTATTTTGAAAACTTTTCATTGAATGTCGAGAACAATAGTATTTCTGAGTATGACAGAATTTGGGAAGTATGCCACACTATTTACTATCTTGCTCTGTGTTGAAATTTTAACCATTGTTCGGGTTCGTTCGACATTTTTAGCAGAATATCTTCAATTGAAGTTCAAACACAAAGTGTTATAAACACATTTGAAACGCGTGATTCAAACCCGTTCAAAACACGTTTTTTGAGGACGTCGTTTCATGGTTATTTATTAATATTAGTTTGAATTACACGTCATCAAAACGTAATTCCTGGTCTTCTAATTCCCTATCAAATTTCAACTAAAAATCAACGTTATGAAATCGACGACTGACGTCCGTTTGACAATTTAACGTTCTTTCAACGTTGAAATAACGTGTGTGTTTATTGGGGTAGAAACCGTTTCTACAATTGTTCCATGTAGTCACAATGATGATTTGAGAACTGAATCCCCACAGCACCACAGTCCCAGAAGAATTCATAAAGAATTTTTATTGAACTGATTGTGTTCTTTATGAATTCTTCAAGAATTCTTCTGGGCCTGTACATTGTCTGGATTCTGTATTGATTGTTGTTATTTTAACATAACTGCTGACATGAGTGCAATTGGAGTAAAGTTAACATTGAAACCAATCCCAGACAGCAAAGTGCTAGAAAAATTCACAACTTCCCAACATCACGGAGCAACTGTTGCTGGGGAGTTGCTGGAAGGTTGCGTCGCCAAATGCGCAGCAACATACAGCAAACTTGAAAGTTGTTGTCATGATGCTGCGAAGATATTTGGATACATGCAGCTATGGCACGTTAGATCAAACAATCCTCCAACAACGAAACACAAACTGGTGCAGCAACACTGAAGCAACAGTTGCACTGCAACGTTGGCTGTCAGGGAATGTTATTAAGCGTGTTGCAATGGTAACCATGATAACAATGTCAATCCAACAGAACTCTAGAGTAAATTCTACATGAAATCCACACCGTAATCATAACCTCACTTTTCATGGAATTTCCACGTGGTCATTGTTTTCCAGTCAGTGGTGCTGTGTGGAAGATCGAGTGTCTTTTTTGGAAATATCAAGGTCTAGCAAGATGACTAGTAATTTTCCACATGAATCAATCTTCTTCTACATTTTTACTAGATTATCATTGGAATTTCCACTGCCATATGATTTTTGCTTTGATCATATTATACACGAAATTCAATCTCAATTCTCCTGATGTATGAATTTCTAGCAAGTTCGGAATTTTCCAATCAATATCGGTGGTATTATATTAATTAGAAGCCCGATGATGTATCTATTAGTTACTGTACTAAAACTAATCCTCAACTTAGAACATCAATCAAGTGGAATCTAACTCCATGCTAAGATGATAATTGATAATATTTGAAAGCTCGTGGGATATGGTGGCTTATACTTATCACGTAAGTGTACGGAACATGTGTGAATGTTTAGACTGTGTATTAATAGAAGTTCACCCTACATTGTTAATGCATGTGGGTAGAGGGTTAGTAGGTACAAGTGAACGGCAATATGTTACAGCGATCGTAATGTCTCATACATACACATGTAAGGTACATCTAAATTTACATTGTTGTGATATGCATGAGTAGGTGTACACTGAGGAAGTGAGTCATTCTTCTCTACCTTTTGCTTTCTCATCGACAGACAGGTTACAAAATATAGATACTTTGTAACATAGTTACCATAACATCCATTTTAAAGGCTCGAAAAAGATTTCACGTAACGCAAAATACATATTTGCGAAAAACAGGATCCCTTCGTATGAAAATTAACACCATATTCCAATTGATGAACCTAGATCTTCGTTTCTGTGGTGCATAGGTTTACAAAGATGCTTGAAAAATTCGGGTTAATATTCGTTAAAACAACAAACTAATTCATTTTGTTGAATGGACGACTAGAAACAAAATTGATGCTTCCTTGGTAGAAAATATTATAACTTCCACTCTGACGAAAATATCCTAGCAAAAATGATTGTAGCGGTTGTCTCGCACTGAAACTAGTCACTACACGGAAGAAAATAATTAGCTATTATTTGGATAGGTAGACATTAGCTACGGAAGTTATTTTCTAGCTGTCACAGCTACTCACTTAGCGGTAGAAGCAAGAAATGTCGCTGCCGTAGCGAAAATTCAACAGCTCAATTATTTGGCTATCCAAATATCAACCACAGAACATGAATTTGAAACTACCAACGGATTCGTAGCAACGAATTCATTTAAACAATGGTTCTTAAGCTCCGGAATTACTCAGGGTTTCTCAGGCTGGATTTAGTTTAGAATACAGGAAACCGCAGGGTGAGAATAAACCATTGAAGCATTCCTGGGTTTGAAAACCACTGCCCAAACGAATCAATTGTTGCGAATCCGCTGGTAGATTCAAAGTCATCCACAGAACCTGTCCAGTTACAGCTACGATTTCCTACTGTAGCTAAAAATAGCTACAGCTGCAATTATCTTAGCTATAACAGTGAAAAAAAGGTGCTAAAGAAGTCCCGGGAAAAAATGATCAGATCTGACCAGATCTAAATTTTGGTCAGATCTAAACAGATCTATTAAGATCTGAAAAACTGCGATTTTGGCTTGTGTTTGTCACAATATATGTGCAAAATCAAATTCATATACAGACAGATATCACAAAATTTCTGACAATTGAACCACCAATTGCTCATTAAGATTTAATCTAATATTCGATTCAGATCTAACGAGATCTACTGAGATCTGAACAGATCTAATCTGATCTTTTGAACCAGATCTGACCAAAAATCAGATCTACTTAGATCTATTTAGACCTGAAGAGATCTAATGATTTTTTCCTGGGTGGGTAGCTGCCACAGCTATTCTTGACATTGATCATCAGGTGGCTAGAATCATTTCTGCTAAGGTAAGTCGCAAGCGAGACAGTATTCTAGGCAGTTCTAAATCCCACTCTTGCCCGAAAGACACGCCTAGAATGTTTTCTACTTGGGTTGATCAGAAAACCAATAAAAATATAACGAATCCGGAGAAAAGTTTTCCTCATCCATACAAAATTTCCTCATCCCTTTCCCCATTTTTTCCTCAAAGTATGGGAAATAATATCAAAATTTGGCACGTTTATAAAAATGGAGAGGGGAATCTTTCCTACACTGAGAAGAAAGATCGTGGAGCCAACTCCATCATGTAGTTGGCTCCACAATCTTTTTTCTCAGTGTGCAACAGGTATGACATTTCATAGAAGGTCTAGCGGTGAATAGACTGTTTTATATAATGGCAAAATCGAGTGGAAATCAAAGAATAATCAAGCTGTATTGAATATCCAAATAGTAATCTGAATATAGCAGTACACTCTTCCTCATGAAAAACTGAATTCCAAGGAGGTACGCTAAAGTATCTCATACCTCTCTAAGGAAGCACGCAGTCTAAAGATTAATCATTCGAATCAAGCGAATACTGGATTCCAAAAAAAAACACACATAATTAATATTTCTCCGATTCACAACAAGCCGCACTCAATCGAATATATTTTAATTACCTGATTTGAAATCATTTTCATAAACGGAAAGCATATCTCTAAATGTTTTCAAGTTTTCCAATTCAGAATTCACGGAGATGAATAATAGCTATTAAAAACCGACATGGGTTTACAGACATGGAACGGCAGCTTTGTTATTCTTTGAGCTGAAACACTAATGTGTCGACGATTTGTTACTTCAAACATTCTCAAAGAGGTAATTTATCGATATTTATTTGCTCTTCTGAAACCTTCCACCGCTGCGCGCTGAGCTCCCCTATGGTGCGATTCGTTAATGCCGTCTGCACAAAATAGAAACCTGTACGCATCTTCAAGCCTTATCCGCCATTTCAATGGAACAATCCTTTTTTTTAGAATCATTGATGAATTTATTGTAGGGATTTGAAATTAAATGAATCGATAAGGATATCCCAAAATTATTCAAAACACGTTTTTCCTGATATTCTTATAATTGGGGATATTAAAAATTAAGGAGCACTTTCGAATTGGTATCATCATAAAAGTATGATTCAGCTGCATAAAATACAATCTCTAGAAGTAATCCTTATTCCTTTTGCTGCTGTTTTAGAGATGTGTATTTCAATATTAGCTCATCCATCTAAAAAGTATGAATTATTCCATTCAGTACGTTTCATGTAAATAATTTCTTCCCCCACAAATTCATTCGAACATCGATTCATTAGCCCATCGACTTTCATTACGCATCTGCATTTGCTTACAGTTTGTGTTTCACAAACTCTTGAAAACCAATGAAACGAAACCTTGTGTAGCAAATGCATGAATGAACCGTGAATATATACATGCTGGTATCTGGTATAAACAGTGCGGTTTCTTGCCCGATGTTTGGAAGACTAATTCAACCTATCGACTGACACATCGCTGACGGAGTAAATGCACGTACATCGAATTCAAGTTTATAAAGTTCAAATCCTTTCTCGTGCAATATGATTGACGGATCGCATGAAGCGTCCTTTGTGCAACCCTCGATTCGATCATGGAGTTTCTAAAAAATTGATTCGTAACTGACGCGCACGTGTTGTTGCTTTTGTCAAGTATTTGGCGTTGAAACGCCACCGCGTATCTTGAAGATAGAATGTATAAATCGACAACGAAGAGGGGAGTGCAGTACCGGAGTACAATGCCCGTACAAGAATTTCAGAACTTGATTCAGTCGTTATCTAAAAAGTAATTTCGTTATCCCAAAGGAGTGGATGGTAAAACAAAATAAAGTACAATACGATTATTGTTTTCGTTCTCCTTTTTCTCTTCTTTCCTCATTCTCGATGCACGTCATCGAGAATTATGAAGCTTCCATCGTGCATACGTATAATTTATACACGTCGTTGTATATTTTTTTCTCTTATGGGTATTCAAAAATTCGTCATCGTCAATGCAACGATCCATACGATTTGCATTCCTTACGTGGCGTGTGCTCCCTTACCTCCCCCACCTACGCGAACCCAGGGCAACGAACAAGAGACGATACGAGAGGATGGCATAAAGACCGACTTCAGGGTTACCAAGAACTCTCGACAGCTGAGAGAAGGCCTCTCTTGTGTTTTTCTCCTTTCTTCGAGCAAATTCTCTCTTCCTCTATTTTTCTTTTTTTTCTCTTCTGGTCGTCCGTTCATTCTATAGCGCGGGGTCCAATCCTTTTTATATTCTTTCCTTCGCCAACTCTGTTTTTCGTTCTAACCATTCCGAACGATGCTCTGGCAACGACCTCCGATTCTCCCGATAGAAGAATTCATCGACCTTCCGTCGTGTTTCGTTTAGTTCTCGCATCCAATTTCCTCGAACCAGCTATTTTCATCTTTTCCCCAGCTTATTAGTATCCAAGTGAATTCCTCCACCTCCGAGTTCCTTCAGTCACTTTTTACGATCCGCAGGAGCACTTGCTGCGTTCGCCATTTTTACCCATCTTATTCTCCCTCTCTCTCTCTCTCTGTGATTTTATTTACCAGGAAGAGGAAGGAAATGAATACGTAACTGAATTCCAACGAGACTAGGGGGAAAATATTCTGTGATATCGTATAGAATTTGTCTTGGTTCTCTCAATATTGAGAGAGTTGAGAGATATCCTGTTATTTTCCTGATGATTATTTCAATAGGATTCAACGTTTAATAAATTTATGGTATGTTGTTGATGACCTGTGAGATCCGTCTAATCTTATAAGAAGATTTGGTGGGATATACGAGAATTGGCTATCAAGTAACTTGTTTCTTCCTGGGTATTAATAATGGCCAGTTGTACAATCTCCATCGTAAGAAGCAATCAAATTTTGCTAGACTCCTGCGTGCAAAACCCGTCGTATCCCTCAATTTTTGAATAAATTCTGTGTTACCATCTATCCTTTTTTATGGTAATTAAATACTCTCGTTTCGATTTATTCGATTACTAGAAGCTCGAGTATCATTGAAAATGAATGTTACCAAGGATTGGAATGATCAATCACACCCAGACTGAAAAGAAACTAAGAAGCCTACATCATCCTTCTCTTCTTTTATTTTGTTAATTAACGTCAGAGTGCATCCAATACGATTCAATCAGAACTTCAAAGAAATATGATTTGAACGATGTTTTCTAAGAATTGCTTCAATGAACGATTCGTTACTTCCAAAGGATTCTTGCAGCGGAAGATCGATGTTATGATAGCAACCGCATGTATTTGATCGTTATGTACCTACACATAGTACGTGTCATGACGCCTTAAATCCAAATCAGTTTGACGGCTCGACTGCTTTGCTTGTTCTCTCATTTCTTTCTTCCCTTTTTACTCTTCGTTACACAGAAACGGCTCTTCATCATCGATACGATGACGACAACGAGGACGACGACGACGACGACGACGACGACGAGTGTGGAGTGCGAGTAGAGCGCGAGTGCGTGCTTATGAAAGCCACGGGTGGCAATGGAGTCTTCTCGCGTATCTTGTGCGTAAATACACGCGGCAACGAGGGGAACCCGTCGCCACTTATGCATCGGAAACTTTAAGGCCAGTAGCCCACCCAGGTGTCTTATCGTACCGTTGTTATATATTTATACCTTCGAATCCATTGTTTCTTTTTTTCTCAATCCAGTTATCAATTTTCTTATAATTAAAAAATATTTTCTCAAATTTAAAATGATCCGTTCTCTTCCATGTCATTTATGATGTCAGTTATTTGAATTATTCGCATCGAGATGATGTTTTTATTTTACGTTTCGGAGCCAATTAAGATCGATGAAATCGAACTGAGCATTATTATAACAGTGTATATAAAGATTGGCGGCGGGGAAACAGTGGTCGTTAGTCTGAATTGAAGTTAATCAATGAAATCGTTTCTCGGACGTTCACTGGCACATGTATCAACATACTATATTACGCATATCATCGTGTCCCGTTTATTTTCTCGTAGAAACTCGTTCCTTATTATACTTCTCTCGAGCTCTTCCTCCTCATAAGGAAAGATGTATGGAAAAAGTGAAAAATCGCTTGATCGATCACACCGCGATAAAACTGTGTCATTCTTCGATACATAATCTCTGAAATGGAACGATTAAAAACATTCTTATTAATTTGGGGAAAAGTAAGAGTATTCTGTTCTTCGATTTATTAACTTTCTTACCCGAGAAATTAATTATCGGAAAGTAAAAAAAAAATTGCATCGATAGAATTCGATTGATTCCCTCTTGTGTATCACATTTCGGATTTCTCGAGGAATATCCGATTATCGGATAGTGCTAAATCGAGTGAAAAAATGGGATATAATCGACGTTGAAAAGGTGAGAATAAGAAAAAGGATGAACACTGTTGGCCCTGATTCGGACTTCTGGGTATTTCGTCGGGAGCATATGTTCACGTCACTTCGAATCTTCAATGTTTTTTTCTCCCCCTTGTATTTATATTATCCTATCCGTCTTTTCTTTCTTTATTCTCGAAAAAAGAGTGATAAAGTGAATCCACACTTGAGCATTTAGTCAAAGAGAAAAGGAAATTTTGTCTCTTCGGCGTGGTTCAACTTCCCACGTATTTGGGAGAGATTTGTACGTCGCCGCAAAGGGATCGAGCTCCAATGCGTATTCTTCCAATAAAAGCAAAATATTGTCTCGTTTCGAGTCGAGTCTCGCAAGATTTGAATTGGACTGAGGCCAGATACTTCCCATATCCATAGGATCGAACGTTGAGACCTGTTTCGAATAGTTACCACTCGACGACCTTGGTAAAAATGTGTGAAATTTGTGTACATGTGTGCGTCTGGGAAAAAGGGTTATGAATAATTTAGTAGCGTTTATGAGTCATTGATTTTAAATAGGATTTAAAAAGAGATTTATGGTGATATCGGGTTTATCATTTTACGATATAATTGAGATGATGATAAGTAAGTTTGATTGAAATGAAATCATTTTCAAAGCACGGAATAACGGGTATTTATAAATATCGCGTCGGATATATTGTGTCAAGTTGAAGATCAGTCAGCTCAATTATATCATCTAGTTGCCATTATGATTGAGTTCAATCACTCGAGAAAATACTCCTATGAATCCAAAACAACACTTGACTGCGTTGTGAATACGGAAATGAGTGGTCTTGTTTTGTAACCAGCGAAGGTCCGCGGAGTACAGTTAACACTCATTTAAGAGTTAATTTCACCACACTTGGAGTGTTGTTGGAAATCTTTTACATCTTGTAAATTGAAAATGAAATATGCATTTTTACATTCCTCTCGCAATTTGCACATCCGTAGGAGAACAACATATTTATTCTAAAATTTGGTGACAGCGGATATCCTTTGGAAGAGACTCCTTAAAATGCGTGATTCGTGTTAGCGATCATCGACCGAGAGTTGTTGCAGTATTTCGAATCTGAGACCAGAAATTTAATGCACATCCTGTGAGCTTTTTATGTTTCATTCCGGTCGAAAGGGAATTTTACTGGTTGACCCTCGTGCTGTTTCAATGTTTCTCACGATGCAATATTTTTTCTTCGTTCCCAAGTCAGACAAATTGCACGCTCTCGAGCATAAACTTCATTCCCCGCTCGTAATTCGATCAACAATTAACATACACATGTATTGCGTCAATAATTACACCATGGTTAACGATCGTTTTGTCACCACATCAATCATCATGGTAATTTCAAGAGATCACATTGAAATTTTTATTTCCTCTCGAATGAGGTTTCGAATCAATTATCGCATGAATTTGTGTCCTTTTTTTCGCATTGAAGTTCCATTATGTATCCATGATTTCATGAAAAATATGTGATTCATGAATCATTATGAACGAGGATCTTGGAAAATTTTCAAACGATTTCAAATACTTGTGCATTTAGATATACGTTTCGTACGAGCGAAGCTGCTGTCTGTTGGTATAAAGACAACTAAAGTTCCCAGGCCAGACGTTATCTTTATTTAGGCCTCGTTTAATATGCACAGTGCAATACATCATAATAAAAAGGTGACTGGACGGTATCGTACATTCACACTCATGTGCATATATATATATGTATACATATATACGCTTGATGTATATTAATAAAAAGGGCCATGTGGTGAACCCTGACCACGAGTCGCGAAGAGAATCAATTTGAATATTCTCTTTTTTTTAATACTCATGAAATTGCCTTTAACATGAAAAATTAAGATTATTATCTCCCAGTATTTGAGTAACGAAAAGTTACGAAAAGTGAATGATTGGAATTCATAATTAATTGAATCGAATAAGATGAATCTTTGTTTGATCTTCGTATTGAAATAATTTTATTGAAAGAAAGCATTACGTTTGGTTGAATGTGATCATGTAGGTTTTCAAAAATTGCTTCTCTCTCTTCTTATTTGAATAAAATAACAACAGTACATTTCACCGTTCGCACAAGGTTCGGGAACCCTACAAATCAACCGTGTCGGAAGTTTGGCGTATATATGTATTGATATGACTCGATCACGAATGAACACAAAAGAAAATCTTCATCGCGATGTATAGTTGTTCTGTTGTGTTGGATCCAAGCAAAGGGCAATGGTACGATAATAAATGATATCTAAGTAGAATATGGTTTACATTTCATGTATTTGAATGGGTGAATTGGATTATTTGCGGAAAAAATTTCATATATATTTGGCTTTAAATGGACAAATATTGCATGAAATTTGTGGAAGTGGGTTTTGCTAATTAAACCTCAACATAACAGAACCGTGAAAACGTCAAGTATTCGTTTTTACGTATCTGTTTTTTTGGGGGTAGTGGAGAGAAATGTTCTTTCATTCGTGTGAATATAATGTTACTTCGATGGAATGAAATGAATATTCCATTTCCCTCGGACAATTTCTTATTAAATGAAAATGAAATTTATCGAATTCATTCATCGTCCGCACATTTATTTGTTTTTCGCCGTTGAGTACATACTGGGCGGTCATTAGATCATTCAAGAACAACACCAACAACAGTAAATAATTATTGTTAATTGAAATTTTTTTCAAATGATGATTGAATTTGATTTTCAATTGGAGGTTAGTTTTTCAATTGATAATTGAATTTGATTCTTAATCCAAAGTTTCTTCCATTGAATTGGATTTTTGATTGAAATTTTTACAGTTAACAATTAAATTTGGTCCCTGATCGATTTTCTGTAATAAAAACAATCAAATCTAATTCTTAACGGCAATGTTCTTCAATTAACAATTGAGTTTAATTCTTAACGATTCAATTCAATCCTTGATTAAATTCTGTGCAATTGACAATTGAATTTAATTCTTAGATGAATGTTTTTCAACCAACAATCAAATTCAATTCACGATTGAATTTTTTTTCAAATTATCAAATCGATCTGATTCCCCGTTGAAATTTTTTCGGCTAACAAGTTATATTAATTCTGATCTCGAAATTCTTGCCATTGACGATCGAATTGAATCCTCAATTGACATTCTCTCAATCAAAAACGAAATTGAGTACTCAATGAAAATTCTTTTCGATTCCACAATTAAATTGAATTTTATAGTTCAAGTGTTCTGTATTTTAATTGTTAGTTCAATTCTCTTCAATTCACAATCAAATTGGATTCTCAGTTAATAGTTCCTTCAATCAACAGAAAAATTTAATTCTTCAATGAGGTATTCCTTAATGAACGATTGAATTTAATTCTTGATTCAAAGTTCTCTTAATTAACCACTGCCTTCGATTCTCAGTCAATTTTTTTTCAACCCACAGTTAATTTGATTTCTCAATTCCAAGCATTTTAATTGACAATTACATTCAATTTTTAATTCAATTTTTCCTCATTAACAATCAAATTTGATTGCGAATTGAAATTTTCTCAATTCCCAATTCGATGTGACTCTTCATTCAAGCTTTTTCCATTTACCAACCATGTTCAATTCTGAATTCAAAGCTTCTACTAACAATCCAATATTCTCAATCGAAATTTTCTACATTGACAATCCGAATTCTAATTTATTTGCTCATCGAAATTTTTTCAATCAACAATTAAATTGAATTCTCAATTGGAATATGTTGGGCAATCATCAAATTTACTTTTTCATTGTAATGTTCGATTAGTAGAATTTTCAATTTCATAATGATTTTCATCGGTTAATCAAGGTATGACTTGCAATGATATAAATTGAAATTCGAAAAAAAATTCGACTAGTCATTTACATGATTTTTTTTTTCATATTGACTTTGCTTATTACATGTTTTTCAGGCTATGTATAGAACCAGGATTTCGAATTAAGAAGAGGAATTTGTATTTGCAGAATAACTTTTTATTGAAATTCAATCCAAGGCCAGGTTCTGTACGGACCTTCGTAAACCATTCAAAATTTTCTTACTGACAATTTCAAATTGTAAGAAATTTCAATTACGGTTTGAATTTCATTGTTCATTCAAAACAATCCCAATCGAGTATCTAATTCAACTTGTCATTGGGGAAACTTCGATTCACAATTTGAACTTAATTGTTGATAACAGAAACTTCGAATCAAGAATTCAATGAATTTATTATTTGGAAAAAAACATTCCATTGCGAATTAAATTCAATTGTCAATTGGAAAAAGTTTCAGTTAAGAATGAAACTTCAATTGAATTATTTTAAAACCTGTACTCGAGAAGTATTCCGTAAAACAAAAATCTTTGTTCTGTACACGGAGAAAATTCTACACTAGTGATTACTGTAGTTCACGCGACTGGCTCGTGTTGTGCAAAAAAAATCATTTCAACACTACTGGTTACTGTGGTAACACGAATCAGTCGTGTCTCCACAGTAGAGAATAGTGTAGAAAAACGATTCTCTGGTGCGAAGAGACGACTGATTCGTGTTGCTAAAGTAACCAGTCGTGTTGAAATGATTTTTTCGCATAACACGAACCAGTCGTGTGGGCCACAGAAACCACTGGTGTAGGATTTTCTCCGTGTAAACATTGGGCAAACTTGAGGAGATTTCAAAGTATTGAAACAATTTCCTGTCAGTAGCATAAATTCCGCACATTTTCCTTACCCTACCCATTCACCTAACGAATATTGAAACTTCCGCATGGAATGAGAAGTTCGATAATAATTCGTTTCGTGAAAGAAAAAGAAATCTATGCGAAGGTGACATAAATAAACTACATCCTTTGAAGTCTTCTTTTCACTTGGTTGAATGACGTCATCCTGTTCCTGGTTGTAAACACCTGGACCAGTGAATACGCTTCATTGCGGATCATTTTTCACAGGTGAACACGACGACGATTTCCATCCTATACGTATATCCGCGTATATGCGCGCCAGTAAGTTTCTGCCTCCCGGTTGTCACGGTATTTTAGCACCTTCCTACCTTCATTCGATTCGCCTCTTTCGCGGGTGCTCAAGTTGCACCGAGACTCGTCGTTGTTGTTACTTGTTGTTGCTGTGTAAGTACACATACTGGTTTTTCAAACCCGACACAGATAATAGCGGTAGGGGAATGAAAGATACGGGACAGAGAATCCAATAATTCAAATTTCAAAGATCGTAAGAAATCTTTAAATTGAATGTCATGACGTTCTTGAGCGTGTCTACCCCACGTCCCGTAATCGTTCATCACGTAGTGTATATTCGTATCGAATTTCCAAATTTCGATGCACGCCGTGTACGGAAGAAGAACGCACGAAGGGAAATAATTTAGGATTGTGCGTGCTTACAAACGCGAAATTTAAATTAAAAATTATTTCTGGTTCCTCGGCCGCAATTGCAACTTTGTCTGATAATTATATCAGTAGAAACCTGGAAAATTAATTATGGTGAACTGGAAAGAAGGAGGGGGTCATTTATATTTCTTGGGGAAAATCAATTCACGCAAACTCCGAAGGAGTAAAATGTTTGATTATATTTGTTACGCGAATGAAGAAGGAGACAAATCTTGTGGAATTCGGATATATTGAAAGAAATAAAAACTTGGTTTTTAAGAATTTTTCTGTTGAAAGAAAAAGCATCGTCGTTGCAACTTTCCATGAAGTTTTGCACGGGAAAAAATGATGCACTACTAAAAACACAGTTCATTCCAGCGGAACAAAATTTTTTGTTGAAATGAACGTGAAGAAACTTTTTGGTTAGCTGGAATAAAATTTATTTTCTTCTAAGAAACTCTTAATTATTGTGGAGCAAATTTTGTTCATCCAAAACAAATTTAATTTCAGCGAACCAAAAAGTTCCTTTGCGTTAATTTCAACCAAACTTTTGTTTAATTGGAATGAACGTTTCCTCAGTGTGTGGTTGATATTCGGATAGTTAAAAATCAACTATGGTAGTTATTTTTTAACTAGGGTAATAAAAGTTATTGCTACACTGACAGAAAAACGACCTGGTTGAAACATTCGTAGTCGCAATAAGTTGAAATCTGGCTCGATTCACCAGAAAATGTGATTGTGATGTTCAGAAAAAGTGGTTGAAACCAAAATTAACCACAGTTTTCAGGTTATTACACCAAGAGAGGATTCTGGTTTTTCTAACCTGAAAAATGTAGTTAATTTTTGCTTCAACCATTTTTTCTGGACATCACAATCACATTTCCTGGTGGATCGAACCAAATTCCATGTTATTGTGACCACGAATGCTTCAACAAGGTCGTTTTTCTGTCACAACACTATTTTTAGCTCTTCAAATATTAAATACAAGAAGTACAGTAGTGGAAATTGATATAAAAGCACTGAGTTTTCTGCATAAATAACAAACTTATTTCTCTCAAACAACGTTTATCTCATATATTTAACAACTTTCCAGTGTTATCGAATCAAAAATATAATAAAGTGATATTATTTTATGTTATTTCGAGAATATCATAGAGAAAAACAAAAATTTTTGTAATTTTGATGGAAATCGGTATAAAGGCATTTGGTTTTTTCTTGCAAAATCAGTAACAAATAAGAATAATGAATAGCTTTATAAATGTCTCTAAGACTTTGTTACACTTCCATTGTTCTTAATCACCTCAAAAATTCTCTTTGGCATGGTGTTGATAAGTGTTTTTGTCTTTTGATCGGAAATCCTCATCCATTCTTCTCGAATCGCGTTTTTGAGCTCAGTAACTGTTTGAAACCGCCGTTCGTTTCGATAAACACGCCTTGCAAGTACTTCCCGAAGGTTTCCAATCGCATTTAAATCTGGACTTCTTGCTGGCCAGCTGAAGACTTTGATATTTTCCTACTTGAACCAATCTTTCGTTTTTTTTTAACGCAAGAACGAAAGCATTATCTTGTTGAAAAATCAGTTCTTCATCATTAAACTCTTCATACATACGCACTAATTCAGTCTCTAATATTTCTATAAACATGTCTCAATTCATTCTAGTGGGACACCACGCAATATTTGATTCATTAGTGGCTCGAAATGCCACCCAGATCATGACACTTCCTCCACCAAAATTTCTGCTCATGCCCACCTGCTCCTCCTTTCAGAGATCGTGCCAATGATACTGGAATCCATCTGGCCCATCCAAATTGGATTTTTTTTCATCGCTGAAAATCACTTGGTCCCATTCTGAGGTCCAGGACATGTATTTTTGAGCAAAATCTATTCTGACTTTCTTATGAGCATCGGTCAAAGGTGGTTTACTGCAGCGTTTCTTGAAAACCAGATCTTTATCTTTTGATAAAATTTGCCTGACCCTTCTGGCAGTATTAGGTAAGTTCAACTCAGCCACAATTTGTGAAGAAAACACATTTCCAGCTTTTGCTTTGCGCAAAATTGATCGTTCAGCCGTCTTAGACAATTTTTTTGTCCTGCCGTACTTTCCATTGTTTGCGTATCGTGAGCGTAATCTCACAAAATTGTCAATCACACAACTCGAACGGTTCGATTTCTTCGCGATTTGTCAATTAGATAAACCCATTTCCTTGTAAGCACTAATTTTTGCTTTTTCCTCACTCGATACATGTTTGCAATAACCGAATACTACTCTTCACAAAAGCGTTTCTATCGTTCAACTGTGAGATTTATGTTTATAAACAAACCCGTGTTGATGTTATTGCAAGCACTGAGGACAGTAGAGATCTTTTACATTCCCCGAATTCGCACGATGTGAAGTGCCTTTATACTGATTTCCACATAAAATTGCTGATTTCGCAATTATTCCATGATTTCTTCAAAATAAAACAACGAGACTCAGTCTTTTCAAGACTTTCTTGATTATTGTATTTACTCGAAACAAAAACAATCATATGAATATTTTAGATAAACATCAAACCCATGTTTTTCTTCATAATTCAAGTGCCTTTATACCAATTTCCACTACTGTAGTAGCTACCACAGCTAATTCCTAGTTACCATAGTGAATTATTGTTTCCCTTGCGGAAAATAATTTGCCACCCACGTATCTTTCCGGAACAAATGACTGATGGAAGGTCATAGATTCTCTAACGTTTTCGTACCACAATTGATCATCGAAACATGATTTGAACGGACATTTGCACGTGCCTTGCATATATCCATCTAACATTCTTTAAAACATCCTGGAACGTGTTTGGCATATTTTTGATTATTTATGTATTTGCATATTGCCAAGCACGTCCCGTGAACATTCACAAAACTTCCACGTGTTAGTTTACACGTCTAAATATAATGATTCAAAGTACACAGGATATATATCTGATTAGCTTGTGAAATTTCATGGATTCATTTGCGAGATCAATTACCGGATACTCTAATCGAATTAGAGGACCTAGAAGGCTGTCGTACTTTGTTAACTGTGAAGACTGTATGCTCTCGTAGCACAAACGAGAGAAGAATAATGGATTTTGAATCAAAGTTTCTTCAAGTTATACTCTCAAGAGCAGGGTGTTGTTGAAATGAGAATGAAAATAGATCAGGAATTGTTATATAACCATAAAAAATACATTCCATTACGTTACGATAGAGGTTATAATTACCAACTCTTGAAACATTCGGAGTTGAAGTGTGTTACACTCCCCAAGATGAACAAGAAGGATTCAAAGTATCTGTCGATAACGGGAGACTCGAGAAACAATAATGTTATACAATCTACAGTCTATGTAATTCAATTCGATCCTATAAATACTTCATTCGTCCAGTTAGCGTGATAAATTATTAAAGAACAATCAAGTATTTAATTACATGGATTAAAATTTTCAATCAGTGATATTCGAATCATGTAATTACGTATTAGAATATCACCTCGACTCGACAAATCCCCCATATGGATTCAATTGAATGAGAATTAAGTTATCTTACTTATCGTAGCAGGAATCAAATACTCGAGTATTTAGATTAATAAATTATACACGCATAAATTCGTTAGATCACCTCTACCAACTAATCTCGTCTCGCTGGCTTTTATTCCCCATCATTACGTACATTATCACGCCATACTGCCTGCTAAATAATTATTCTCTATCACCGACTGTTAGAGGTAGAAAGTGAAAACGTAGAATTATGTATACGTATATACACATAAGCGTTTAAGTACGCTTATGCTTAAGCGTGCTTAAGAATCGGACCGGTTCATAGTTGTCCGGGGTGAGCGAGGTGAACACCCGTCTGTATACATAGTTACTTAAACGACTCTTTATAACAACAAATAACATAATACGGAAGGAATTGTTGATTCAATTGATTCTAAATCGTATAGAGAAATCAATAAACTTTGTCACCAACTTATGCGTTACATTCGATTTTTAAATCAAATAAATAACAATGCTGAAACTTCGGTTTGCATATATTTTTAACATTCAAACATACGTGAGGGATTCGATATTCCTCTCACCAAATCCGACCTCGCACAGAAAATCCAGCAATGTAAAACACGATCAATTATCGGCAGATGTACGGTTACCGTTGAATGGCTAACAATGGATTTTCTTTCATCGCCACAAGCATCGTCGAACATTGGATGACAATGTATTTTAGCAATAGAGCGATTTTATGGCAGCTCGATGAGAACTCCATCTCCAGAACCTGACGAAATTAATCTCGATTTTGCATCAGAACTCTTTCAGGAAGACTTTACTACCTTGTGTTCCATGTTGGAACGACAGATTTTCCCCAATAAAGCAAATGAATACCTTCCCCGACGTGTATAAACTCTGGCCTCACTTTGGCCCAGCTTTGGGCCCATATTGGCAGGATGGGGCCCATGGTGAACCATGAATTAACCCCAAACTGAGGAACCGTGACGAACAATTCATCGTGTACTTGAGCCAGAACCAACAATGTTTTGTGTTGCAGTTTCTTTTTTGAGACCCATACACGATTTCTATGTTCGATCCATGTTGTTTACGAAGACCTTTCTTGAGATTCAAGTATCTTCAGGTTACATATTTTACATTCAATCCAAATCAGATCCAATTTTGAGATAAGAAAATTCTTCAGCTCGCGGAATTCGGAATTTGTTGTCTCATTTTGACAAGTGACATACTTTTCTACAACAGACGATATTAAATTCGCCATCTCCGATGAGAGCAAAATTATCCCTTCAACTCGATAACAATCAAACAAGTTGTCTCTTCCATAATTCTTCATACGTGCTGACACCGATCTAATTGGGATATTGAAGTTATCATTAAAATCAATCAGAACGTATTCTCGTTGGAACATGTTTTTAATATACGCACGTTTGCGAATGATAGTGTTGAGAAATAAATATTTGACGATCATACGATGCGCGGGTGTCTTCTTCTGCTCGCTGTCGATGAAATCATCTCGAGTATCAGGCATTGACTGTACATATACGTGATTTTGATGAGGTGGTCGCGATAAACGCGAGTGCGAAATAAACTCGCGCGTATATTTCTCATCGTAATTAGTACAATAATATTCATCGACAAGCCGCTGTTCTTGCTGATACAGATGTAAATTAATGATCCTGCTGTGTGTCATGAACATGAGATACATTGTAGGTACGTGCGCATCCTTGCTTGAATTAATAACACACAAGATGGTTTCGATAATTTTTTTTCTCATGAATCATGTTCGAGGAAGTTTGTTTGTTTTTTTTGCAAAACAACCCTCAAATCATGTTATTCGCTCTTTTTCTCATTCAATTGTTATTGTACATCTTTTCCAAACACAAGTTTTTTATCATTATACAAGGGATAATATCTTTCCTAGAATAGTTTAGTGGAAGAAATCTACGTGCGTTAGTCGATCCAGAGTTTATCTATTCCCGGTACTTTCCACGTGTCGAACAACGTTCTCGTATCTTGTCTTTTCGTAAAACCATTCTCTCAGCGTCGCATCGAGGTGGGTTTATCGAAAACTCGATGAAATAAGACTCTCCCACGTGAATTCCTATTATTTCACATTTTTTCCCTTCAGTCAAGATTGCGGAAACTAACGATAAGATTATTGGAAGTGAAGAAAATAAACTGTACTTTTATCTAACGTTTGAAATTCCTCCCCAACGAAAGTTCATAATGCATTTGAAAGTACGGAGAGCTCATCATCGGTCCATTACCTAATCCTCTTATCCCGCTTTTCCTTTTAACGGTACCCTTCCATGCGTAGATTGATTTTCTACACCGAATCTCTTAGGTTCAAAGTATACCCTGACATCTTTGTTGAATCAAATATTCATAGCCCGATTGGAGTCTGTTCGAATAACGATCAAGAACTCTCACAGGTCTTCTTATCGTATTCACCGATCCCTATATATACGATCTTCGAAGCTGAATTCTTCTCACCCTCGTTCAGAATGTGTGCGGTTGTATGTAACGTGCGTGATATTTTTCTTCTTGTCGTTCTAATCTCGTTTTCATAGGAACGTCTAGTCCTGCCAAAGGTTCAGTCAACCAATCGAGAGGGGGAGAAAGAGAGGAATAAAGAAGCAACAAAAGAGAATCCATGTAGGTGAAGTGTATCGAGTCGGTTGGGATGTAAATGAACGATCACTGAGGCGACCGAACAGACAGTAAACCTCGTTCAACCGACCATTGGGCGGTGAAACGTGTGACATCATCGGACTTAACGCTACGATGATGTGATGATGATGATAGTGACAGCTATGTGATCTTCGTTGGTGATGTTGCTTGTCATGATATGTAATATCACAATTTATGCGCGCGACGAGGCGTGGGTGAATTTTATAAACGATAATAATTAATATTATCGTTCTTGTCACCTACGTACCATGTGTACCGTATATTGGAAAGTTCGAGAAGAGAAATTTGACAATTGTGATAAATCATCTTTCGTGATTTTGAAACCTTATTTGCTGTAATATGTGCAATCCAGTTCAATCATCTATATGTATGCATATATTTTGCTTCATTGCCCATTGTATTGTATGGTCTTGAAGTTTCATAAAATATAATCATTGACCGCAAACGCAGCACAACTGAATTGTTGCTTCAGCACTACTGTTCCTCATTTCATGACATTTGTTTAACAGATATCTCTCACAACAGGTAAAATACCTAGATTCGCACCAAAGTTGAGGACTTTTTACCCTCCTAAAAATCATCTTATCTTCCACTACGACTCTAGGAGTCCTGATGATTACATTTAATTCAAATACTACTCATAATACAATTCCAAATAATAGTGAAAAGGTTACCTAATAAATTAATCGATGAAAATCCTCAACAGAACGTATTAAACGCATATAAACTTCGAAGTCACAAAAAATTTCATGTTTTATGAAACAACATAATTCTCTCGCATCGATTCAAGTACCAATACCTTTCAACATTTACCGCTTAAAGGAATCGTTAACTGGATTTTATGAAAGGTATGCGACGATAAATTATCAAATGTCACAGTAACATTTTGCTCAACAACTGTGATTTTGATGTATTCGATTACACGGATAGAATCGGTAGCACTTTTTTAGGATATCTTTATTCACAGTCAAAGAAAAAAACCACACGAACGTTGATAATGTTAATCAAAAGGGACGTTTATTGCAATATTTTATGATCATCGGATCATTAAAAAGGTGTTCGGTGGGTCGAAAAACCTCTTCATTCATTTTTTGGATCGATATTTATGTGAACGTAACACGATTCACAAGCATTTTCGCATACTTCATTCGTGGAAGAAGTCGAAGAAAAAAACCTACGTACAATACTTCAATTAAAAACTACTCGCATCGCTTTGAAATATTCTTACGGTGAGTAAAAATCCTTATAATGAATAAAATTAAGGAAGAATTTGGATAAAAATTTATTGCCGACGATAATTCTCAACTCAACTCAACATCTTTCTTTATAATTACCAATCTTTGACACTGGATAAATCATTTTCGTTCAGTTTATCTTAATCCACTCGATGTCGTTCGATATGAAATGATTCAAAGTGGAAAACAGAAAATTGCTTCTTTCTCTCTACGTTGCGGAGTTGATTTGATTTGTTTTTGTCGAACGAAAAACAAAATTCTCAAATTTAATGTATTTATTGAACAAACTAGATATCAAAAAATTTGATTACATTTTATTATATGAACTATGAATTTTCCATCATTCTTTTCCATTGATTGGTAAAATCAAATTTGATAATTTCAATCTTGATACAAGACGTACATTGAATCGAAATCTCTGTTCAAAGTTTCATTATCATTAAAATTGAAAATATAATTATTTTAATGATGAAAATGTAACAAGAACAAATCATTCATTGGATCTTTGATATAATTCTTAAAATCCTATCCAGTATTCTCTCTTTATTAGAGGCCGTTCATAAACTACGTGGCCCCTTTTTTGCAACTTTTTAACCCCCCCTCCCCCATGTAGCTCTACCGTGGCTTTTCTTGGACCCCCCCCCACACGTGGAAACGATCAGCTAAATTAATTTCAATCAAATGGATTTTTATTCAAATAGGACCTTAATAAAATTGAAATTATCTGAAATGGAAGATTTATTTTATTGAAATGAAATTTCTCTCATTTCAAATGAGATTTACTTGAATGAAGAAGAATCTTATTTGATTCAATCGAATATACATGTGGGTTATATTCAAATGGATCGTTTTTCTGGATATTTATATAGAATTTTCTTCCAAGTTCAACATAAATAAAAAAACACGTAGCTTGGAACCGACTTCCCCCCCCCTCCCCCATGTAGCCTAACGTAGCATTTCATCTTACCCCTCCCTCTCCCTATATTGGCCACGTAGTTTATGGATGACCCCTTACGACCTAATCTATTAATTCTAATGAAATTGGCAAGCAAAATTAAACAATACTTTTAATTTTCAATCTGCTCTTAAAGAATTGTTTTGAACTTTTATTCGCAACTCAAATTTTATATAATTCAATTCAATCAAATCTCTGACCGGAGACTCGTGCTAGCAACTGCCGCGTGCGACACCATCAGAAGAAAAGAGAGGGATGATGTTTTCAACTCGGATCTCTTTTTTCTCCTAATGGGGTCGCGTACGACATGTCGTCAACAATTAAAAAATTGTGGGTAGAATTTAAGTCGTATAAAAATATGAATTATAAATAACTCCAACTGTTTTTGAAAATTCAATAAATCATTCAATAAATGACAAAATTCTTAATGATAAAATGAGTTTAGCCTATCGTACACCGTCAATCATTCATCGAATTCCTCTAATAAATTGGAATACCGTTAAAATTTTCCATTGCAATGATATCTATATTCAATAAACATTCAAAATAATCCTATGAAAATACAATCAATAATCATAAATGAAATGAAAACAAAATGGAAATAAGAGAAATAAAATATCAAATTGAACGAAAATAAATTTCATGTAACAGAAATAAAATACAAACTCTTCATAATACCAATTGCTCTTCACCGTTGATTTAATTATGGAATTGAATTATTTTTTCAATTTTTATTCCGTTTCTTTTTTTACTTTCAACTTTGATTTGATTTTTCTACCTTACTTCCACTTTATTTGACCTTTTTAAATTTTTTTCCCTGTGTTCTATTTTTATTTTATTTCTTTATTATTAGTATTATTATTTGATTTTTTATTTTATTTTTTTTTTGTTAATATCAAAATATCACCTCACAAATTCATATTTTATAAATGTCTTTTCATTGAATTTACATGCAATTTTTATGACGTATTTTTCAATCCTTCTCAGTTCTATGTATAGTGCAGTCCTTTGAGGGAAGAAATACAAGTAAACGTACCTTTTTTGAGAATTTATTACAATTCATTGGTTGAAGATAAAATAATGAAATTAAGCACATCTTAAAATATGCGTTCGAAACTATCTTTACGATTTTTCTGAGAGCAAAATATTTCAAAAAGGTGGAGCTACGAGTTGGTACAATTTTTATCTAAAATCAAAAAAAACAAAATATAAAATTTATTTACATTGCTTCTTTAAATTTTTAGATTTAAAACAAAAGTGTGTTTTTTTTTCAAAACGCTTCTGAATTTTCAATTTTCCATGTTCATTTGTTTTGACTCCGTCAAGTTTTCACATATTCTAACGATTGAATTTTAGTTTTTGGATTTTAGGAAAAAATTGAGGCCTGTTGGCTCCACGCCGCAAAAACAAGGGACCAACTTCTAGCAGCTGTAGCTCCGCCATTCTGAAATATTTTTCTTTCAACAGAATTATAAAGACAGTTTGAAACGTGGATTTCAAGATTAATGGATTCTCAGACAATTTTTCGTAATAAATTCTTGAAAAACGGTACGTTTACGTGTATTTCCCCCTTAATGAAAATGACAGAAATCAAAGTTTCGAGGAAAATATTATTATCCACGGGAATTATCAAACTGCACTATCACTCTCAAAGAAATAATTAATTTCCTTCATACGATATGAAATATAGAAATAACACATTTGAATAAATTAATTTACAGTGAAATCATTACCAGTTGTTCTATCGTAAACCCTCGTAAAAGTGTGAAAGCAACTGGGGTATAATTCGAATAATTTGTTATCATGATGACGATGATGATGATAATTATAATTGTCAATTCACCGTTCAAAATTTTCGACATAAATTATAAATGTCATTTGAACGTATAAGGGTGATAAAAAGAAGTAAATAAGTATGATGTGTAGAATAAATAATACACGCAATAAACGTTTGTGTAATAGAACGTGTAGAATATCAGTCGTCGTCCACGTCTAAAAACTTGCCTCATGAATGGGGTCGTGGAGAAAACTCACCAAGCTCACAAAGACCATCGTATTCTTACACATTCTTCTTTAGACCGAAAGATGTGGATATACATGTGGGTAAAGAAAAACCTGTTTGCACAATTCAAACAAGATATAATATAACCCAAGTTCCAGTTGACTCAGACGGGTGGCATTTTCGATCGGATATCGATGATTTCTAAAGTAATAAATCTTCATATCGCAGTGTTCTGAGAGTAATTATCGGAACGCATTGATTTCCAATGATCGATCCTTCATCGAATCTCCACGTTAATTAGCTCGTACGAATACGTGGAAATCGAATCTGCTCTAATTACTTATGTAATTACGTATAAGTGATTTCCTTGCGTTATATTTATTCTCATCTATTTTTTTGTATGAAAAATAAGTAGATATATAAATTGATTGATAATTACGGAGATTCTTCCATCTACTCGAGTTGAGAGAAACAAAAAATATTTCTCGATAAACTACACGAAGAGTAATTGTGACATTTCTCTTTGGTGGCACTTTTTTGTGGAAACAACTGGAGAATTAATGCAGATGCACATGTGGTGCATACAGTCTGCATCATTTGCGTTTTATTCTAATGAATGGATATCGCTACATCTATCGCTATAAACAAAGAATATGTTGTATAAATATTGATGATAAAACCGTACCTATCTGGAGAATCAATTGGAAGAAACAACGAAAGTGCGTATATCCACCGCATTGCAATAAGTTGGATTTTTAGAAGACCGTGTTCCTCTAAAAATAAAATACAGATAACGTATAATTGAATTGGGAAGCGCACCAGTCAAGATCTGTAAACGTGAGCAGAAAGAAGAAGAAGAGAGAAAAAGAGTGAAGAAAGATGGAGAGGTTAAGGTCCCGGTCTTTGATCTGTGCAAGCCACGTGCATCAATGACCCTCAACACTACTGACTTGAAGCACACTACTGACTCAATATATGTCAAAATGAAACATCTCTCTCACGTTATTTGTTTCTTCCTTTCCTTTTTTTTTCCATCGCAAACCGCGAATGATACTTATCGTCAAACATATCCATAAAACTGTTCGAACCGTCATCGACCATCTCGTCATCTAAAATCCTCTTTGTTGGCATCAATCGTCTCGAATGAATTCAATACTCGTAAATAAAAACACGAGTGTGATGTCAATCATTTAGATTGAGCAATGAGAACGGAAAGGTCGTTGATGATTTTGATAACTTTACTTCGATTATAATTTATAAGAGTGACATCTCATCGCGTAACGATACAATCTGTGTAAAAACATCTAGAAAGGAAGAAAAGAATTGTGTTGATACGAATCATTCAACTCTATTAGTCAGATTCACAGTTCTTCGCGTGAATTATTCATCCCCATAAAAAGAATATGAGTTGTAATTGAAAAGTTTCGTTTATCACTTCGTTAGAATGTCATACCCTAAAACACGCTGTTTAGTTCAAAAAGTCAAATTTGATTCTTCATCCCACTACGCAATATTTTAGTAAAGTTTATAAAAAGCTATAGGCAATTTAACAGAGCAGATCTAACTAAGTGATTCAACAAAGAGAAATCTTGATCATCCTCCTCTCCATGACGATGAACAAAAATCGTCTATGAACGTCTCTGTGACATAACGTCAAAACATATGTGTCCTCGGAACACTGTACCAACTGTTGTATGATTTTCTCTCAACTGTGAGGATAATAGAGGCTTTCATCGATCACAGTAAAATCCTAGATTTCTGAAGAGTAAACAGATTGAACTCACACACATGGACACATGTTCGAGTACATTTCTGAATATACATATGAGAAAGTTAAAACAGGAACAACTAGGAAAGAAATTCTTCGATAGACACAGGGTCGTTTAATTAGGTCAAGTGATTTTGCCGATTCAACAGTGGCGAACCGGAGAAGAACGGTAAACTATAACTCGACGTACACGTACGTACGTCCGAGTTCCTATATTTTCATTGATTTTCATTCGGCCCGTCGTAAAAGTAGATACAAAGATAAGCCTTGGAATCGCACAAAAGACGAATCGAGGTTTGAAATTTTGATGGCGTAAAAAAAAGAAACGAAACACAATGACGAACAGAAAGCGGTCCACTTTTGACCTGATTATTCTCAATTAATGTAATTTTTATGACACTACGATGATTCGACAAGGTAATAAAAAAGAATGGGGTGCTCTTTTACGTAACAGTGTCTCCTCGTAAAATTTCATTTGCAAAACGATGACATAATGGCTTGTTTCTAGTTTGAAACTTGATCGTATTTTTAAATGCTCATCCTTGAATGTATTCCTAAGATATTATTCGTTCATATGTTCGACTTCTTCTCATTTTTATGCATAAAAATCACATAAATTTACAACGTTTCGAAGGAGATTCGAGTGGAGGAGAATATTTTTATGATGTAGTTTATGAGACATGATATACAAATACGTTGAGCAAATTATTCTTTGAGAAACGGTGGGTGCACTATCACGATATCACACTAGGTGCGAATTTTCCAGCTTCACTTAGGTATCCAAAATGATAAATTATATCTCCTTCGAATGGTAAATTTCTTCAAACTTGAAACATAATTTGAAGAATTCTTTTGTCAAAATTACCGTGAAATTTGAGGAATCGAAGGAAAATTCTTCAAAAAATTACTGTGCAGCCTGTAAAAGTAAGTCCATTTTTGAACAGTTGAGAGGGATATTTTCTACAAGTCTTATACAAAATATATAGGAATATTTTAGAAAACTCTTACTTGTCCCTCGATCACTGAAATTTCACGGTAATTTTTCAAATGAAATTCTTTCAGTGTAGTCGCGTATTCATTATTCTCCCGTAAGTTGACTGCTTTGTAATATAATGGAATGAAAGTTTCTTGTACCGCCCTTCTTCTTTCCGTCAGTTCTTCCCGCGTAATTATGTCCTTGAAACATGTACTGCAGAAGTTTCACTTTTTAAATGAAACGGCATACAAATTCATTCCCCACTACACCCAAAAATCATATCCTAAAATGAGAATCTACTCTATAATACGAGCCTAGTACATTTTCCTCCTAATATCAATGGTAGCTCTTCTAACGTTCAGAGGAACTCCCACATCAGTCCTCTGAAACTCAGAGGAATATGTACTAGCCTTATATTTTAGAGAAATATTCTTAATTCCTAGTATACGATTTTTTCAGTGTAAGTTCATTGTAAACAAAATTTCGGTGAATTTACCTAATTCTTCCGAGAAGACATTAACCCGTGGGTCACAACAGTGGATAAGAATCTTCAAATATTTGGTAAATTCATTGGGGTTTTTGGTATAATTGCCAAAATTATGGTAATTTCTCCGAATTTCTTTCTAAATCGATTGTTTTATGCTGTATTTAAAAAGTTGTAATGTTGTTAATTGAAATGGTTTTCTGAATCCCTAAAAGCAGCTTGATATGCATCTAATAAATTTTCAATTTTTGAAAGATTTAACCAAAAAGATTCTAAAATCCAATTCACTATCACTTCCGAAATCAAAGCAGCGCTCTTTTTATCCATTTTTCTTGAATGAAGTTTCTCCAAAATTATCATAATTCCAATCAGTGAATTTTCCTGGAAGCACAATGTGTTTTTCGAGAATTACTTCTTTTGATAAAAAGAGTCACGCATCAGTCATGTCGTTCTCATTTGATAACTGTTGCATTCCTCTAACTTTAATTCGGACCATAACTGTAGCTGATAGGAATCATTTCAACTTTTTCTTCTGTCATCCGGCATTCTGAAGAGCGAACTCAGAGACGAATAATTATAAGATACGATATTTCTGTTGGATGTTTAAAAAATATCTTATGATACAATTTTGTCTAGCTTTGAAGGACTACTACTAGCGTCGAAACGTTGATTAAATTAGTTAAATCAGTCTCGAGACATACAACACAAATTTGTTAACCGTAATATAAGGTCGAATTGGGAGGCGATATTAGAAGTTGGTAACGAATTTCATCACTATTTTCGGATAAAAATAATAAGTCCAGTAACTTCCAGAATTAATTACCTCTCGATACGTCTTGGCTCTTTGTAGAGAGATTAATTTCTTTTTATGCATTCCTCACGGTGCTTGGAACGATTGCTCAATTAATCTCAGGAGTTCTACGTGGGAACTCGGCACATACTTTACATACATAAACCATTACATTCGCCTTAACTGTTAATTGAATACTAAAAAGGACCTGGAAACTTCGCGTTACGTTTACTCGAATGAAATTTCTCAAGGTTTTTTGTCATTTTATCTGGCTAAACTAATGGGGAACTTGATGAACTACAAAATTTACCGAAGTAGTGTTCTTTGGTATGGCACTTGGAAGAGTTTGATAATGGTACTCTTTCTATTTGCTGGATCACGGAGAGTTAGAATGAAGTGAACAAAATTATCAAATCTTTTCACGCAAAAGAATAATGAGCAACAAGTAAATCTACTCCATATTCATTTTAGCTGAATTGCCTCGTCCAGAACGAACACTTTGTAACACCTGAAACAAAACTGCTGTTCGACCTTCCAACGAGGCCCCTTATATTCCCTCGACCACTCAATTTTCGCAAGATCCTCGTTCATACCCTTCATCGCCGGAGCATAACTAACCGGCAAGGTACGGCATTAATAAAGACAAGGAATGGAGATTCTAAACGAACCACGTAATAAATTCTCACGCGCGTTAACGTCTTGGAAACGCTAATGTCTCATCAACGCCAAAGCATCATGGATTATCAAAATATTCGAGTACAGTAAAAATCTCTGAAAATAGTCCCAGTTCAAGGTCTTGGTAATATCATAACTGGGTAATAAAATCTTCTCACATTCAGAAGAAAGAAACAAAAAAAATAGTTTAGTGACGTATACTAACATAAACATCGCATGTATTGGTGAATTAGAAGACGTTAACTGTGTCAAGGTTTACCATTTTCTTCTTTGTCGTAATACCACTTGATCCATTCGTATTACTACCCATAACGCATATGTATATATATAAACGATAAAAATATCACGAAAAGTATCAACGTGTGTATCGATTTCATTACCAACGCTGTCGAAGGGTATTTTCGTTTGTTTATAGAATCTCATAGAGAATTTGGAAACACGTTTGGCTGGAGTGATTTATATTTCCGAGAACAATACCAAATGAAACTTGGGGGTATTTTCTAACATTGTACATCCTTGATTATACACTCTCTTTCTAAATTTCCATCGGAAGCACGCGGTGGTGTGCTATTTTCGACGAACCGAAGAAAACAAATTTTCCATGTATTTATTATTCGGAAGCCGTTCGTACATTGTTCTTGAGAAAGGGGTTCGGTCAGACCCGTTTCGTAATCTATATTTTATCGTTACAATTAATCTGTTGTGCGATGAGCCGGGTAAATGCTTTTTAAAAGAATGTTTCCTTCGTGCGGTATCGGTCGGAGATGACAATTTTCGTTACTTTACTTTTTGCGTGATCAGGGGGAGTAATTTCGAATGGAAAAAACAAGGAAAAGGAGAATTATACATCTAGATAAAAAGCAATTCGTTCGTGGACCCAGACGATGAACAATCCGACAAACGAACGAGCGAACGAGCTGATGCACACATAGAGACGTTCTTTTTCCCTCCCTTTTCCTCCTCTGTCTTTCTTTCTCTCTCTCACGTCTGGACGTCCTTTTATCGGCATGACAGAATCTTAAAACGACCATGACCGTGCCGAAGGCAGAGCGCATGTTGTCGGAATTGGACCATATAAGTGTTTGTACGTATATATGTTTCCTGCGAGTCGAAACCTTGAAACGATACTTCTTCCTTGATAAAACCCATCGATGACTTGCCACCCAAACCAAGATTCGATTATAATGAGAAAAATCAACTTTTCTCATACTAGATTATAATCCAATCCTCTTTTTCACATCCTCTGGATCAATTAATTATGCATGGATTAATGAAGGTATGAATTTCGTACATTAATTATCAAATATCTTGACGAAATCTCTCGCGAGATGTATGATAATTCGAATTACACAACAGGTATATCTGAGAAAAGAAACGAGTGAGTATCGAACAGTTCGAATCCACTTTGATCTTTCTAGGATCCCCTACGGTTCTTTCTAAAATCCCAAACCTCGAGTGATTTCTCAAAGCGAGATGCAATACCTCGACAAGGAAGATTGAATCATTCCTTCATTAATTCGCACATTTTATAATATTGTCCCCAAATTAACATAATGATTAGCCATTTATTTGATCACTAATTAAATACCAGTATTATACGTAACTGTATGTTGCAGGATTTTGACATTTTTTAAAAATATCTGGGAATGGAGCATTGACCTAGCTACCGGCAAATATCTTTGGAACGTCGTGGTTGACCAATCAACCCCATTTTCTTCTCTATCTCGTTTCAAATTCTTTTCATCGAAACGAAATCATCAGTTTTATTATTCAAAAGTTTATGATTCTTGTCATCTCTCGTCAAATCTTTACTAGTTGCATTTACAAGGGTAATTGAAATTTCTCGGCTTGTCATAAATATGCCAATATACAGTTAGCTTTGAGTACTCTCCGCGGTTATTTGAATGTATATTTATTACAAGTGTAATAAATAAATCATATTGAAAGATAATAGAAGAGAAAGAGGAAAAAAATACTTTCATTCATAAACGATTATCGTTCATACCATGCGCGTTGGTGATTGCTTTCATGGAAATCACAAATGGTTTTTGTTGCCTACATCGTGGAAGATACCAGGGAAATGTATTGCATTGATTTCAACGTTATAACATTGACTTTTCACTTTGACGAAGTGTGTGAGAAAGGAAACCGCCAAAATCACAATCCTTGTTCATTGGCTGAGATTCTTGAAAAAACGAACCGAAATTTTAGACACACAAAATCTGATGAATCATTGTTATTTCTCACTTCGAATTAACTCCTTCGATCTAAAAACATCGTTTGAGGAATCTTCTGCAAGCTTTTTGGTTTTTAACAACTCAATATTGTATCCTTCGAGCTTTAATTCGTGTCAATGAATGATTCAAACTTCAGGAACATTATTGGCTGAAGACATTTATCGAATAAAATCTTGGAATGACATTGAAATTACAGGCTGCAAAATAGAATTCAATAAAATTTATCAAGAATTTGAACCTAAAATTGCTTTTATACCGACTATTCAAAAGATCTTTACTGGACTTTCGTCACACTCTACGTCCCTGTGAGAACGCATTATAGATAATGAGGGCTTATTTATTATTCTGGATTGGACTTCAATTAGCCCTGGTAGAAATTTGTCTGGGCGTCCCATTTACCACCCACGTACTAGATGGGACCCATGTGGGGGCAACTGAGAAACAAATTTCAGCCAATTTGACTTGAGTGCTCAAACATTTAGTTGATATATGTAGATTTTTCATGCGTCAACTGATCGTACAGTAATATTGGTAGTCAGAGGGATAAAAGGAAGCCCAAATAAATTGAAAAGCAACGTTCTCGACTTGAGATTACATGTCTCATGATCTCACATTTCTAATTAACAATTTGAACTACATTCTAGCGATTCTCTGGGACATCTGGATGGACAGAGGCTAGAAAGTGCGTTACAAAACTAGCTAGAAACCCTCTCAACATCTGGGAAAACTAGCCATCTAATTCCCAATCATAATCCCTACCAGGGTAGACTATTAATATAAATCCAAATATCTCACCTATCCATACTTTATAAGAATCACACTACATCGTGTTTACAGTTTTGATCACAAATAAAAAAGAAATTTGCTGTGACAGCGGAGTCTAATTTTGCTGAGTCTCTTTTGCCGAAGCAGAAAATTGTTTGCAATGACAGCAAACTATTTGCCATCACAGCAATCTTGTTAGCTACGACGGCAATTCTTCAGTTGTGGCAGCGAAAAATTTGTTACTTTAGTAATCCAGTTAGCTGTGGTAGCGAATTTTTAGCTCAATCAGCAAAGAGATTTGCCATTCCCTATGTAATACCTTAATTTGCTATCTCAGCGATTTTTTTCCCTCCGTGATCGGTTAATATACACAATTCATTATTACAAATTACTCCGAACCCATTGAATTTACAAGTTAAAAATCTCGAATCGTATGCAATTAACGGTAATATCTTCTCCCAACCTAATTTGTTCTCTCACGAGAACGTGTATGCAGCTCCAAAGAAAAAAGAATTCATCTCTTTTTCCTTAAAATTTTCTCAATCGAATGAATTCGAACATGCGGTAGGTTAAGTGCGATAATTTCAACCGATACCTGCCTCATTTGATCGTGCAAGCTCGTTTGTCAGCAATTATATCGAAAGTACGTTCTTAACATTTCGTACAGTGGTTTGTCTTGTTTTTTTTTGTCACATAATCGTTAAACGAAACATCGTTTGCCATAACAAGACTCAACCGTGCACCTGGGGCGAGAAATATCCAAGAGGAAACATGTACGGTGGCAAACCAGCTGCCATACCACGATAGCACACGATAATCTTTAATTCGTCGAGTCATCCCGGATTTTGAGGTCCTACCGTACTCCGAAGCGAGGGCCCATTAAGTTCGATCCTTCGAAACGGTGATCGCTAATTCAATTGATGACGTCGCGTAAATCAATAAAAATTACATTATTCAATTTTCTTCTTGTAATCATTTATCAAAGTTAATATTATTCTGTCGTTTATCGATCCGGCAGGTCCTTGATTTTATTCATAATTTTCCATTCCACAGTGGGGGATGGAAAAAAGTAAGGTTCTTGGTATACTTGTTTTCACAAGTCAGAAGAATTATCGACTATGAGAGAAGTTGACATTCTCGTACAAGAAACTGGACTCGCTTCGGTTGCAATTCAGTTTGAAATTCGAATAGGGCTCGCTTCGCCCGCATACAGTAATGAGGAGATCATAAATACACTGTGAAGAATGTGGGAAGCTCTTCTTCACATTGTTGATAAATTTCGTCCCCTCATCGTGGGGGAATTGTTTTTCCATAAGAAATGAGGGACTTTTCCATCAATGTGAGGAATTATTTCGTTTTTCGGGTGTTGAATCCTCTACAAATGGAGGAAAAATCCACCAAATTATGATTAAAAATTGCCCATCTATGTAGGAACTTTGCTGTCACCATTTTTTTGAGGAAGATTCCACAATTATTTTTCACAGTGTAGATAGAATTTCGGAAAATAAATTGAACATCCCGTTGTGTATAAATAAGTTGTGGCCAGCTGATACACATTGATGTTCGTAAACTCCGTTTATTTGGAAAAAGTTAAACAGTCTTGAATAATGTATTCCACAAAAAAGTGGAATAATTATCCTTTCGCATCATAAATTACGCATACTCGATGATTCACCAACATATTTGGAAATTACAAAGTATTGGATATTCACAAAGAAAGTCAATTACAGGGTTATGTGAACATTGAAATTTTTATAAAATAAACGACGGGTGTGATCATCAATATGCATTAGCTACTCACATTTTCTTCACATAAAACGAGAAATTTGATTGTTTTAATAATTCCTTTTAACCCGAAAAGTGATTTATTATGTCATCATGTCATGTGAACGAAGCAAGCACCGTAAACCAACAAGAATTTCAAAAATGCGAGCGGAGGGAACATTCTTCAGAATATTAAAGCGCAGACGAAGCGAGCGATATTCAAATCGAGAAGATCCAAAAAGAAGTTCAGTAAGCTTCTTTCGAAGTATAGTCATACGAACCTCGTTTGTTGCACTAAAACGCAGACTTTTTTGATTGTCAGTGATTCTTCTAGCCTCTGATATCAAATTCCTTGGCAACCTTCACTTCATTATGTTTTCATGATTCATGTGACATGTTCACATTCGAAGGTTTTTTTCATATACATTTGTGCATTGGATTTTGAACATCTAAATGTCGATTATGTCAATTGCATTGTTGTTCAATGTATAAATGTGCAATAGAGTTAAATTCATATACAGCTATTAAATTTGATGTACAAATGTTTGAGGATGGTTATCGAATTCACAAATTCCTAACAGTGTAACAGTTAATTTCTCGGCTCCATCATTGCACCTTCACTCAGAATCACACGTACTCGCCCTTACATAAGTATAACAATCATAATTTTGTGCTTTTTTTCTACAGACTCCGATGGATTCTCACTCATATAGAGAATTTCATTTCAACCGAATAACTCTCTATCATCATCATATTTGTGTCTTATTCAAAACTTCAGTTATAGAATATTATCTCATTTTCACGAGAGAAACGCTCGAGGGAAGGTACTTATCTGTTCTAAACTCTATATAATTTCGTATCAATTTCTATATCATAGGAGAGTTATAAAAATACTTCCAACGATAATCTGAATTTATGTGTATCTAATGCGATATCTCCTGAATTAACTCACGCAATACATTGAGGTTCGATAACGGTTCGAGTTCAAATATATTCTTCTCCGTATCACTTTAATTGTAATGGGTCACGTTATGATACATTGATGATAGGTCAGCAAACTCAGCGTTTTGAAGAAGAACTAGTTCTGATATCGAATGAGATGTGAATTATTATCGTTCTTATAGAAGTATGACCTGAATTATTCGTCAAGGAAATAAAAGTAACGGAAAACAAGTATTTTCTAATGGGAAATCATGTTTTATGATATGTGTTCATTGCTTTAAAAAAAATCTAAAGTTATTTATAAGAATATTAATAAATATATTTAATATTCTCGAAAAGAGAAAAAACATGATCTGCGTGAGCCAAGAAATATATGAAATTAGCCAGTCCTTCCATAATTTATGCATGAAATGAAAAAGAAAACACTACTGGTTACTGTGAATGACATCGATTTGTTGAAAAACAGTTGAAAACACGCTTGGATAATGAGGATTAGAGCGATCACAGTGGTGATAGGTATTGTAATGAAATTCGTCAATGCTGACTGAACAGTAATGAGGACTGGGAAATGCAGTACTGCATGGAATGAACTTGAGTTTCAATGTATTCTTGTGATTCACAGTAACCATTGCTGTTTTCTTTTTTCCGTGTACATTGGAAAAAATATTTATTTGTCCTCTTTCCATAAAATATTTATTTGTAGAGATTAAATATTCAATTAGATGTAAAAATTGATTACTTGTGGCGAAAAAATTATTTATTTAGAAGCCCAATTTATTTGGGACAAGCATTCCATTATTTGATTCGATTAAATATTTCATTAATCCTAAGAAATATTTTACGGAGAGAGGACAAATAAACTGTTTATTTGGTTGGAAGAAATTTTTTTCTCAGTGTAGTACAAAGCTCAAATAATTCCATCCATCTTTTCTCTAATAAAAATCCCTCTGTTGCTTTCCTAGGTACTCGAAAAGGCTTATGGGATCTGGTAAGAACTTAAAACAACTCCAGAACAATTCCTATCAAGGTATTATATTCAAAGAAGTCTTGGCACCGGATCTCTGACTATGTTGTCAATTACAAACTATTTACAGCGCTATCATAAAATCAAAATATCACAAGCAGACTAAAAATTTTCTCTTCTGTCAATAGGACCATCTAAGTTTTTATCTTAGCCCAGATCATTTCAACTCGGCCCAAGGCAGGATTGTAAAACCAAAAACTTTCATTCCTAGCAGAAAATGAACACAAATTTTTCAGCACATTTGGAATTCCTGTACAGGACGGTATTTTGATTTGATTAAGATATTTTCAAACAGTTTCTGGCAAAAGAAATCGCATTAAAGTCTCGACAAAGGGATTCTCACAGGTCAGATGCTGTAAGACTTCTCAAAGAACTTTGATAAATTTTATTCAGACTGTATTCATAATGATTTCTCTCTCATTTCGAAATTTTTCAGATTGGTTATGAAATTAATATTTAAAAATTGTCAGAATCAACAAATTGTTCAGTGTTGGCAACCTTTATGGAAATGATGTATAAACTATATTGAATTATATACAAATTATATGTAATTTCGAAAATTGTTCCATATGAGAAGGTTGTATTTCTCAGATTTTGGTGAAAATGAATATTTTTACTCACAGTTCAGGGGTTATTTCAGGGTGCTTTCCAAGTAGAACTAACTGTTCGGCCTCTCACACAGTATAGGTTCACGTGGACGGACAGCCAAGGGCCAGTATTGAATCAATTTGTTGAAGAACAAACCCGCACCATTAACGAATCAGAGTCGTTGGCATGATGAAGTGCCATAAGAAGACCTTGCTGTCCCAATACCGATGCAACCCCACATAAAAAGATTCAGTATAACAATCGTCTCAGGGAGATCTTGGTGAAAATTTATCCACTTGGAACAGATCTGGCAAAAGTCTTTTGATTTTAGAAATTTGAAAATACTGGACAATTTTATGATTCTAGTCCTGCCAAATTCAGCAAAAAATTGCAATATTCTCAAAAAGCAATAAAGATATCAATCTCGTAATTTTAGCAAAATTTTTTTTGACAAATTACTCGGGAATGGAGCAAAATAATAAAATAATTTGTCAGAACAGGTTCAGTTAGTGTCACGACGCTGGTATCCCTTTAAGCAACATTCGAACATTAGAGAAATGTTATACTTAGACACTCGGATTTGTTATTCTCCTTTTGGAACGGTATCGGTAGATACGATTACGTCATACATCAATTCCAATGCAAGTACTTTCATAGAAAAATTGTGCTCCTTTTTATGTTCATAAAACACACATAAATCAATTCGTATTACATAAGACATGAAACTCTTATTGAATAGTATATCATACATAGTTAGAAAATATTTTATATAATATCAGCACAATTCGTAGTACAACTCTAAAGCTAAAAGGTCATCGAGAGATCAACTGAAATCAACATTACAGCATTACAATATAACATTCCTTGCATTGCAAATATGTAAATATATGTATGAAAATTGACCGATCGCGTGGTTTATTCGACATACAGCTAAGAAATTGTGTAAAATTACGATTCATCCGTCGAAGATTTTATAGTTATCGTTAAATATCAGGAGATAAGAGTAAAATTTATCGACACAATTTCAAATGCATTTCAAATTTCATAATTCGATTACAATGAAAAACAACGGAAATAGAATTCTCTCCACCCGTTCCACCATTTCCCGTTGCAAAACGAGGCATACAAAAATGATTCTAAAACCATACGCGTTGTCTTTTATGCGTTGTATTCTAATCTGCTGTAAATCATTATTCCTATTCCCATACATCGTCTTCGTAGAACCGAATAGACTATGTTATACACGCATTGCATACAATACGAGACAACGTGCCTCTTATAGAAACACGCAACATAAACGAAACGTTATTTATGGACTACTCGGTCCGCATGGATTTCCAATCCAATTAATCCTCTCTAACATTTCAATCGTTTGTTCGATCAAATTTGTAATGTCTATCATTGAAAGAAGAATCAATAACGTACAAACACAATGATTCACTTCCTCCGTATCATCATTCATTCGACTTTGAATAAATCAAGCAAAGAGGATCCTCCAAGCTTCTAGCATTGATTAATGACTTCGAAATAGTATTCATTCATATCTCAACGTCATATCGTCATTGGTTTCGTTGTATGAACTTCATTCACCAATATGCGAGATATCAAATTCTAATTACAACAAGATCACACGAGGAAGATGAGACGCTAAGCGCCAGATCATTTGTTTTTAGATTGTATCAATGTCTCTTGGCGGTATTCCATCTCTTACAATTTATCGCGGAAAAACTTGTGTTCTCGTAAGATGTGAATAATATTTATTGAAAAATTCCTGGATCTAATCAAAGGGGACTTGAAATTCAATTCAGCGGAAGTAAATGGTGAATTTCGCTCGGATTGTTTGAACTCGACCGAGTTTGTCGGCTGTCATAAGGGATCGGTATAGATTCCCAAGAAGATAAGAATGTGAAAACTCGTTCTAGCGTTACGGTGGCAAGTGTCCAAACCGCACAAAACTCGGTCCACCGTGAAATGCACGTGTAACGTTTATCTATGCGAACAACCTATCTCGTAATACAGTAGGAATAGCGTTATAACTCGTGATCGACATTGAATTTGACGGGAAGAGAGTCAAAAGTTAACCGTGAGAACACGGGTTTCTCCACGTATCTGTTCTGACACTACACTTTTCTACTCCAATTGCTCTGTACGATTAGATCGTTTGTGGTACATTATCGTAGAGGATATGAAACAATGTCCACGATATATGGAGGATTCAAACATTGATTCTCAATTTATGTACCGGTTCTCGTTTCATGAAAACTCGATTCTCATAAAATAATTCGAAAAGTTTGCTACTCGAATCCTGTTCTCTCCGCGCACGACGTTACGAGGAATCAACGCAGGATAATTTAAACGGTGTCTGTATTTAAAAACCGATCCAACTGAGACATCGAAGCAAGACTCCCATTAATAACGAAGTCAATATATTCCTTCGTGTAGTTTCATATGAAGTTATAATCAAGTTCTCGCTATTTCATTTACGGGGGGAGAGAGAGAGAACAAAAATTTAATGGACAAGAGAAATATAATAAAGATGCGACAAAATTTGTGAATATAAAGTAGTTGAGAGAAATCGAGACTAATTGCGAATAAAAATCGATCTTATCGATGAATCATCAAAAAGATTAAAATCAAATAACCCGACTTGAAAATTTAAATTATGGCTCTTTAACGAGCTACCCATAAATTACATCACACGAGTTTTACTCCATTTCGAGCTTCCCTCTCACGCCTCACGCCTCGTCACGGTTTCCTGGACACCTCCATTCCATGTTACTCGAGACTGAATGAAGCATACTTCTTTATTCAAACTGGATTTCAAGAGAATTTCAATGTTACGGTGAATGGAATCTTGTACGAGTTTGAACTTCCCCCCTTCGTCACGCGTATGCGGCGCGACATAGACGGATCATTTGTTTTGTACATCGATGCCAAAAAAAATATCTCACACGTGACTCCGTCCAGACACAAAAACCATGCCTCAAATATAAATGAGTTGAAGTATTTGACGTTTCGAGTACTTGGATTTTTCCATTCTTGCGTCGGAAGTGTTCCTCGAATGCACTGAGCGAAAAAATCATGGAATAAGTACTGGAAATGATGGTGAATTGGTGACAAGTACAAATTTCTATACACAATCGCTGACAGCAATGAGGACTGTATTAATCCTGATAACCAACGCGATGTACACGGGAAGACCGGGTCTATTAATGTTTAGAGAAATGACTGTCAATTTAGGGAAAAAGAGGATCGCTGAAAAATATTCGTAATGAGTCCACTGAGAATTCGTAGTCGATCTATTAACAATTGATAGTTTCACTGTGAAAAATACCAATAAAACTATCAACTGTCAATATTTTGACTACGAATATTTTTCAGCGATCCTCTTTTTCCCTAAATTGACAGTCATTTTTCTGAACCTTGATCAATTCTTTCTAAATATTAATAGACCCGGTCTTTCCGTGTATTTAAAAATCTTTCTTCTCCCTACACTGACAGAAAAACGACCTGGCTGGAACATTCGTGGTTGATGCCAAAATTGCTACATTCTTCAGTTTAGGAGAACCAAATTTTTGTCTTACTATAATAACCAAAATATGTGGTTCATTTTAGCTTCAACCACTTTTTCCGCCCGCCACAATCACATTTCCTGGTCGATCAAACCAGATTTCAACTTATTACAACTATGAATGTTTCAACCAGGTCGTTTTTTTGTCAGTGTAAAATTTTTAGAATGGTATAAAAGTGAGCCTGTCGGAATTTCGAGTAAAATTCCCACTCTTTTAGAGTGATAATCTAAGATTTGAAGTTACAACCTCCAATTTTAGAGTGAATTTTTCAGTCTAAAAGAGTGGGGGTCCACTCGAAACGGGTGAAAATCCCACTCGAAGCGGACTGGCTCACTTCCGAGAATTAATGGAGTGAAACGAGTGATTTTTCACTCTTCCAGATTTACAGAGTTCTCAGTTCATGTACTGAGAGACATAATTACTATCACCAATAAAATATTGCGATGTTTCAAGAAATTCATTTCTTAAAAAATCTGTACTCTTGATACAAGGAAATTTCAGGATGTATTTCTTGAATTGAAAAAATATTTTCTTGATCCAAGGGAATTCCACTTGAGCTTGCAACATATCAGCTGTGATCAAGAATATGTATTCTTAACAATATTCAAGAATATGTTTTCTTGGTATTAGTAATTATTTCTGTTAGTGTACAGTACTATTTTTGTGGAGAAATCACTCTAGTCACTCTCTAAACCTGGCAAGTCCTAGTTAGGCCTTGTTTTAGCCCAAAGAATTACTAGATTAATCTCTATCAAGGTAGTGATATCGCAGAATTCTAATATACACTGTAAAAAATGTGGGAAGTTTTTCTACACATTTTTGTTGGATTTTGTCCCTCTTCGTGAGAGCGTTGTTTTTTCATTGAAAATGTGGGATTTTTCCACCACTTTGAGACATTATTTTGTTTTTTGAGTGTCAAATCCTCTACAAATCAAGGAGAAATCCACCAAATTGTGGTGAAGAACTCCCTACGCACAGTGTGACATTTTCACAATCTAGCGGGATTTAATTCGTTATCAATCAGAATGGCTCGAGACTTACCTACTAGAGCTTTTCGGGATCGCTGATTAAGAATCTGTTGTCAAAAATTCAAAATTCAAAATGGTGGATCCAATATGGCGGACCAAAATTGAAAAATTCATCGGATTTCCTTGAAACTCGGTGGTTGGGACTTTTTGGGGTCGCTGATTATGAATTCATTGTCGAAATTCCCAAAATCAAAATGGGGAATCCATTATGGCGGCCCGGAGTTTGAAAATTCATCTGATTCCCTTGAAACTCTGTATCTGAGAAAACCTCTCAGGGTCGCTGATTATGAATATGACGCTGATTATGTCGTAAAAATTTGAAATAAAATCCAAGATAGCATTGAATCTTTCCTCTTTAATTATCTCGCACCATATGCGGAAAACATCAGCGTGAGAGACGTCGTCACCCACCATCTTCAAAAATATATACAACTTAGATCCGCGGCTATTCGCAGGCAAATAAGATATTTACAAGAAGGGGACAAACTGTTCTTCAGGAATATCAGTGAGCGAATACAATATTCGGCAATATAAGAAAGTTTTTCTCTCCTAAACTTGATAAATTCACTACACAATGATTGAAATTGTATGTGAAATTATTTGAAGGCCACGCACAATTACGTAATTGGGAAATAAAATAATAATAGTGTGAACTGAGCTACATGAGACAGAGATTTATATGTAGAATAAACGAACTATCTTCCGCAGGGTCTTTGACGACACGGAATGTATTTGCAACTTTCTCCCTTACTAACGCTCAAACAGATTCCTGAGGTAACAAATCCAAGGTTTTTTCCACGAAGACCGCGCGATAAAAGTCAAACAACTACAGTTCCCCTTTAGTCAGTTAGTTTACTAAAACATGGCGTGTTCAAGTATTTCGAATTTGCACCTCGAATTTTTTACTTTTGCAGTGCTAAATGCGTCAAATGCCACACTGCGTGCTACGCGGAGAAGAAAATCAAGGAACTAGCGCATGAACACCGATGTATCAATCGTAAGAAGTTTCACCGGTTTATTCCGTGGAACTCCTTGGAATAAGAATATGAACCTATTCACTTATCGCATTGCCGCATGGAATGAGCGGATAGGTTCATCCTTTTATTTCAAGAATGTCTTCTTGCGATTGATATGTGATCGATGCTCATGCGCTAATTCCTAGATTTTTTCTCCGTGTATCTATGAAGAAACTTTGCTACCACTATTTTTTGGAGGGAAATTCCACAATTATTCTTCACAGTGTATCACAGAATATTGAAGGAAAAATTTCGTTTTCCTTGTCACAATAGAAACCGCGATTAGTTGTGAAAAAACACTGAATTATTTTCGAAGGACATCAGTTCGATTCCATACACAACTTCCTTTTATATTCTTCAAATACTCGCATCCATTGAATGCATTCATTAAATCATTTCATAAAAGGACCCTGTACGCGTGTACGAGACACTATATTACACATCCGAATATCCACTTTTGACCAGTGATTTTACCTACAATGTAACATTCATACATTTCTAATTAATTGAATCGAAAGAAAAATTCATGAAATCAATCATGAAGAGAAGGGTGATTAAAAGTTCATATAATTCTCATATATGTTTCATTTGCCGGATATTTAATCATAACTCGAATCTTTGTACTCGAGTACGTACATAAATGCGATGAAAAGAAAAAGTTGATGCAGGCGAGAGATGGACACAAATTGTAATCGATTTTGCGTCTTCGGCGAGCATCATTATCATTCACGCATCACTTATGATTGCTTTTAAGTCTTGGAGTCTTAAATACCTGTACACGTGAGAATTCTTGTACCTGATCTCTTACACACATAGCCAATACATAGGCATACACCATAAATGGCTCGGTTATAAACCATATTAAATTCTCACCATGGTTGGCAACGTTCCTCCACATTTGACTCACGTGAAGGTACAATATAAATACACGTACAGGCACTACTACACTTTCAATAGTCCATCGATTTGCATAATTGCGATCCTCGTGCGACATGTCCGCTTTTATCCAATGATTTCACGGCACGCACCATGATGAGCATCAACGAGTTGGTCGTCTTCCTTCTTCATCTTTGGTATTGACGAAAAATATATATATACATATACACCCGTATACTTAAGCTGTAGTTAAAGAGGAAATTTCGACTCAACGACTATGCCTCGAAGGCGATGTGAGCCACGGCAAAAGGGGAACTTGGGTGTAGCTCGTTGTAGATTATTCTCTTTCTGTGTAGGAGAAGGGGGGAATGCTCCTCTTAGTCGAGGATTTGCATAATTCAATGTACAGAGGATTTGCACCGAACACACGCTGGAAACATGTGGAAGGAGAGAAGAGCGGCACAAGGAAGTATTGCCCGAAGAAGAATAAAACTAAAGATAATGCGTGTATACCATATATTCTAACGTGAGGTTTAAATTTCGTCAGAGAATCTTCATCTATGTAACTACAATATACTTATAATTCGGATTTCGATATCTTGTTCTTGTCTTTGGGTAGTCAGGGCACACATGAATGAATATTGAGATTTAATTTTTCGACTCACCATTCCGTGACAGAGGCTGACAGTTACTACCGAGGTCGGATCGCCGTCGATGGAACCGCTGTAAAAACAGCCCAGTTGGTGGCCCGCGCGTTCTCTCCACGTTGTATTTTCGCTTATGTGAGTCACCTGTGGGGGATTTTATACAATAAAATTCACATCGTTTATTAATCTCCTTGGACTTCTCGTGAAAAGATTCAAAAGAAAAAGAAAGATCATCGTTTTATTGTTATTGTAAATTTGAAGAAGAATAACAAGCAAATCACCTTGATATCAGGAGATACGAAACTCGAGTCATGGGCCAGTCGTATACGAAATTGTCTTCCGAAAGCGGTGAACTCGTATTGAGGATGCGGGTCCCAAACTTCCGCGTCAGAATGTCGGAAATGACCGCTGTGATGTCTCTTCGACGTGGAGAATTCATCGGCTGTAATTCACGTTAGAGGAAACGTTTATGTCGGGAATGTAAAGTAAAAGGATGATTATAAATCATTCTTTTTATTTTCCTATTTTATGGTATTCGCGACAACGTTTGTTTTCAAATTGAATTTTTTTTATATCGGCTCGAGATTTCTTAGACAATTGCTCGAGGCATTAACGGAGTCATTAACGTCTCATGATTATAGCCTTTAAGTGCGATTATTGATAATTTATGCGTGTTGTGAAGAATTTATGCGATACGAGTTTTCTTAATGTTATTTTGAAGTTGATCGTACATTGACAGCTCTAGTAGAAACGTCTAAAGCCTTTCCTTTAAAAACGCCGAAGGGTACTTCATCAATGATGGAATAGAAGCTTAAATACGTTGATTGTAGACTGATTGCAAAAAAAAATATTCAAAATAGGGGTGGAGTTTGTTGGAATAACTATTATTCAACTTGTAGGCGCATATGGACTCATTTTTTTCGTTACAATAATAAATTTATTCATCGATTCAACCGAATTTAAAATAGTTTACTAAAAAATTGGTTGTATCAATGAGAACAATTTTTATTCCGATGAGAACAAAATGGGTCCATAAGCGCTTACAAGTTAAATGCCGATTTCAACTAATCTTTTTTTCTTCATGTAGAAATCGGAACCATTAAATTCACTAATTCTCAGTACATTTTATTCATTTGACTTTAGGAACTGGAACAACCCTGTTTCTGAAATTTGAGGCGTTTGTCTAAACAAATCGATAATTGAAAGTTGGGAAATCGAAGAAAATAAAACTTTCTAATTCTTTCAAATTCTTCACAACATTTTTTATCAGAAAACAACAATTCTATCACGGCAGTATTTGGAAAAAATGTGTTTATTTATTTTGAGTTTGGATTTCCTTTCAAGAAATGATTCAAACTTCAGCGATATGAACAATCCTGGTAGAAAAAGAGAAAAGTTATCATCCAAGCATCAGCCATTGGTTTTGTAGATTTTGCCAAGTAACTAGCTGGTGATTATAGGTATTTATTGAACGGTACTCTAACGTTCAATTGGGCACTTCCTGAACACCTTTTATGGCCAGGAACTATACCCCGTTTGGTTCTGTCATTGACCAGTTGTCGGAGACAAATGATGTCGATATTTTGTCTAGTTCTAATAGGCAATTTACTGACTCTCCTCAGTGATTTACCAATAATTCGGTTCTTATAATGGCTGTCTTGGGCCTAGTTTTGATTTTAATGGATTTCAATAAAAATTAGATAATTTTTATGTAAAAAAGGATCGACCTTCTTCAAGGATTACCGTCACTAGTTTTGATGGATATTTCTCAACTAATTTCAAGGGTGAGTATTTTGAGCAGTCAAAGTAACATATGATTGGACAACGTTCTATCTTTTATGTCTGGTTTTTAGAGGACAGTTTGTGGGTGATTGAATTGGACAGGAAGTAGCTGGTGGCTAGTAAAACTGTTCACTGTTTCCGCCAGGCAACGGTGGCAGTGAATTACGTTCTTGAGGATTGAATCGTTTATAGAAACGGAAAGGAAATTGAACCTGGCGAAATTTGGTAAACCATCATTATTTATCTTCTTGAATCCAATTATTCTTGGAATCAGAAACATCGTTGAAAGAATGCACCGCAAGAAGTCTCTAATAACTGGATATTGTGTTATTTGATTACTAATTCGTTCCAATAAACGGTTCAACTTCCAGCAACACAGTAAAATTCGAATCCAAGTTCCAGTTCTGAAGATTCTGAATGATTATGAGGCTTGATCGCTGAGGAAACTTCTGTTCCAGCCAAACAAAATTTCGGTTTGAATGAACGCCAAGAAACTTGTTAGTTGGCTGAAATAAAATTTGTCTGGTATGAACAAAATTTGGTTCATAACAATTCACATTTCAACCAACCAAAAAGTTTCTCTCCGTTCATTTCAATCAAAATCTTACTTCGCTGGAGCAAACTGTGTTTCCAGTGATCTCAATACCCATAAAATTAATAGCCAGTAGTCGTAACAACTTCTATACATAAAAATTTTATAAAAGATTTAACACTAAAAAGGCGAGTTTAGGTGAATATTGGACAGCTAAGAAATCTCATCACTCCAAATCAAAATTTAGCCAAACCAAATGAATTGTGTTTTTTTTTCATATTTCAGAGAACTAGGCTTTCATTCACTCCAGCTAAAATTTAGCTAGGACAACTGAATTTTAGTTGCCGCAGCTAGGTACTTCTCTTCCAATGTGAGCCCTTGAAACATGTATGAGAAATGCTGGTGTAAACAGAACGTGAACACTTTTTAATCAAAAGTTACGACAATCGACGACCAGCTCGATGGCTGCTGCACGGAAAGAACTGTGCAGTTGAATACATAGCATCACTGCTGTTATTCCAATTTCAGCGCTGCGATAAAATTGACTGATGTTGAATCCACAGCAATGACTGCTGTTGAAACTACCGCAGTGACTGACGTTGAATTTTATGAGAAACCAGCCGTTAATTTTACTGCAGTATGTGCTGTTGACTTTGTATTTGAATTAAATTTTATGTCAACATCACATTCGTACCACAGAATTGAGATTTTTCATAATGTGGAAAGATCTATAATATCATTTGAAATCTTTTATCTTCAAGTTAGCCCCACATTGAGATTCAACTTATTTTCACTTACGAACCATTGTCAACTAAATTTCACATAACCTCCTACATAATCGTTTAAATCTTCTTATAGTTGGTCAGTTGGAGTATTGTGTCAAATTCTGAAAAACGACTGTATATAGATATTTCCATTGAATAAACAAGATGAATTATTGGAGGGTTCAAAATCTGAATGTTCAATGTAACATTTTGGGGAGATTTTTCTCATTTCAGTGATGAATTCTATTCCTCAGTCGTGGGGAAATTATTTTTTCATCAGAAATAGGGGACTTTTCTGTCACTCTGAGGGATTACCTGCCATTTGGTTGTTGAATTCATCAAAAAATAAGCAAAAAGTCCAAAAAATCAGGATGAAAGGCTCCGTGTTCATGGTGGAACTTTGCTGCACCATTTTTAGTGAAACATTGTACAATTGTAATGATATTTTCATTTGGACGCATACACTATACACTGTGAAAAATAATTGTACAACGTTTCACTAAAAATGGTGCAGCAAAGTTCCACCATGAATACGGAGCCTTTCATCCTGATTTTTTGGACTTTTTGCTTACTTTTTGATGAATTCAACAACCAAATGGCAGATAATTCCTCAGAGTGGCAGAAAAGTCCCCTATTTCTGATGAAAAAATAATTTCCCCACGACTGAGGAATAGAATTCATCACTGAAATGAGAAAAATCTCCCCAAAATTTTACATTGAACATTCAGATTTTGAACCCTCCAATAATTTATCTTGTTTATTCAATGGAAATAGCTAGATACAGATAGTTGAATCTCAATATGGGCTAACTTAAAGATAAAAGGTTCCACATGATATTATAGACTTTTCTACATTATGAAAAATCTCAATTTTGTGGTACAAATGTGATGTTGACATAAAATTTAATTCAAATACAAAGTCAACAGCACATACTGCAGTAAAATTAACGGCTGGTTTCTCATAAAATTCAACGTCAGTCACTGCGGTAGTTTCAACAGCAGTCATTGCTGTGGATTCAACAGCAGTCAATTTTATCGCAGCGCTGGAATTGGAATAACAGCAGTGATGCTATGAATCCAACTGCACAGCTTGTTCCGTGTGGTGCAAGCTCCATGGAATGATGCCATTCAATTCGATCACCAATATTCATTATCTCAGATAGACGAAAGTTCATCGAACTGAGCTACAAATACTAGGCAGAACTGGGAAAAGAATTCTTGTCAGGGTTTGAACGGTTTTTGTCACGTGAAATCCAGTTGAAAATTGACAAACTTCGTTGAGAAAAGAGATTTAGTAGGTATATACCAAATCAAACCAAAATTTTATGTTAGGGTAACTAAAAATTTAGTGGGTTCAACCAAAATTTGAGTACACCAATCAAAGAAATCCTCCTAAATCACTTTGAGTTCAGGGAAACTAAACGAGATCCATCAAACGTGATTTGGTGAGATGATTTGCTTAGCGCAGCTGAATTATGGTGAACCCCATTGAATTTTTAGTTACGTCAACAAAAAGTTTTCATTCGGCATATAATCACAGAATGTTCAAGAAAACACGACACAACAATTTCCTCAATGTTTTCCTCCGGTTTTCTCAGGATTTACCAAATTTTTGAAATTCTATCAAAACCTGGTAGCAACATTTTTACCAGTTTTTGTCAGATGTTCTGATTTGGGAATTTCGAATGAAATTGAGTGGAAAGTTGGTCAGTTTTCAACCGGATTTCACATGCCAAAATCCGTTTCAAGTCTAAAAACAATTTTTTGTCCGATTCTCTCCTTCTCACTCTTTTTAAATCCTGAACCATATGATTCGGCTAAAGTCTGTTGAGTCAGTCGCCAATTATCAGAGGAACTGTTGGCACAGGTAAATTTAATGATTCATCAAGAGAAATAATTTGCAGAGTACCTTCAAAATCTCTTGAAACTCCAATCGGAGTCCCTCTGGTAGAAATCGTTCTTCCCCATGCTTTGGCCCAATGACAAATGTCAGGCACATTCTTATGCGATTTTTATAGAAGCGAGAAAAAGCCCATTTGGGGCTTGGAATATTTGAAAAAGCCACAGCTCGATCAGATCGTGTGTGTATTTCCAGGAAGTCCCATCGTTTGTACCACCAAGGATTTTGCTCCTGGATCCCGTCAAAAGGAGTCCCATGATTCAGATTCACACTTAATCCGTTTGCATCTCTGAACTACGAAGGGGGAGAGGGAACTGTTTTTGAGAGTGAACGTAAGTCACAAAGAAACTTTAGATGATTTTTAGAACTTCAAAAAATAGGCCCTTGTGGGAACCAGAATATTAAAAAAAAAACCGCAATTTGGTCGGATCGTGCACTGATAAAAGAACCCAGTTATAGTTACCGAATGAATTTGGTTTCCTCAAATACCAAGATTTAGTAACTATTACCAGGATTTGGTAATAATAACTAAAGTTTGGTAAATTTTCATGTCGGTAATTATAATTAAATATTCATTTTGCCTTTTCCACCGATGAGATTTGGTAACTATAACTAAATCCTTCTCTCAGTGTGAAGTGAAGACGCGTGGATTTTTATGTGTACTCCTGAGAAAGTCCTATCGTTTCTACCATCAAGGGTTTTGCTCTGGCCCCTGTAAAGGAAGCTCTCAAGATTCAAATTCCCACTAAATTGGTTTGTCATTCTGGAATATACAGGAAGGCTATCTTCCGAGACAAAAACAAGTTTCCAAGCATTTTTAGATGATTTTTACGTATCCAGAAGAAGGTCCATATGGGGCCTAAAATATTCCAAACTGCCGTAACTCGAGAGGATCGTGAAATGGAGGTACATGAGTTTTTATGTGTTTTCTTCAGGTGGTCTCATTGTTTATACGACCAAGAGTTTCCCCCTGTGCCCCCTCAGAAAAAGCTCCACGATTCAGATCTAGAAAATTCGCGGAAGAAGCGTTTTTAGCCTTGCACAGAGATAAGCGGAAGTTGATGAGGTTACATGATCCGTACAGATTTGTCGAAGTTCCATTTTCGTATTCAAATAAAAATAATTTCAGTCAGTTTTCAACTCAAGATGCGGATACTTCAAATGAAACTTCTCACTGTGAACCACATTTATAAACATCAACCTTAATAGTAATCATTATAGCATTCCTTCAAGCTATTACGAGCCCTGGTGAGGCCTTGTGAAACCTAAAGAATGCCTAGGATCCAGAGGCGGACTTTGGTTTTTTCCGCCCCTGCGCCATTTAGCTTCCCGCCCCTCATATGACAGCAAAAATTAATTTTCCAGGAAAATATTCATTACCAAGAAATGTTGTTTTATTGCTTAGAATTTATTATTCTTCTAAAAATTATTTTTAAATTATTGAAATCAAAAAAATTTGTTTCGACCCGATTGCCGCCCTTTCACGGCCTGCCGCCCCTGTGCCATGGCGCCGTTGGCACAAGCCATAGTCCCTAGTAGAAATCACTCTAGTCGTTCTCTAGGCCTCGCAAGGCCTCGCCAAGCACTTGCAAGTAACTTGCAAGGCCTTGTGAGGCCTCGTAATTACCTAGAGAAATACTAGAGTGATTTCTGCTAGGGGTCCGCTCTTGCTAGGATCAAGCTTCTCCCCTTAACTCCCGCAACCCTGCAGAAGATGAATTTCTGGTTGGTGAGTAGTAGTTTTCCTTATAAATGTGATATTTGCACTTTTCACATACAAAAAGAAAACAAATACTTCGAAAGTCAATCTTTCGTGGCCTTTTATCTCGCGATCAAATTTCAGCCAGTTTCAGCGAAACCGGTTTACCCCACAATAATTGCGGGTCCTTCTTGTACAAATTCATATTCAAACATATAGAAATGATGTCGTATATCATACAGTCCTATCGCATATTTCAAACATCATAAATTATATCGTTGCGATCGGACGAAAGAACGAGGCAGAACAAAATGAAAAAAATGTACCTCTTGTCATAGATCATATTACACATTTCCGTACATGCGTAGTAATACGCTGACGCGTGCGTAGAACGCATGTAGATGTCTTGTACGTTGTAAATGTATGCGCGATACGCGTTCGTACGAACGTGAACATGCATTCGAACGATGGCAATTCAAATGAGCACAATTAGAATTAAATGCAGCGCGATGCATTCCAATGACGAAACGTCCGCTATGATATTTTCGAGTTGGTTCTGTCTTTTTCGCGCTCAACGTGTATGTTTCTTTTTCCAACTCGATTATACTCAACTTTGGTCAGTGTCGTCCCATCACCTTCATCAGTTACACGTTTGCATCGTTAGTTCTTTGATTGCTCTACATGTATCTGATTCCTACATACCATCGATATTTACAATACTCTATATCACTGCGATCATGAAGAAAATAATTGGTCCATAATGCTTGCATAGGTGTTTCATCCTTGGATCTCCCCCCATCGATTTATAACCCTACGAAGACTCTACTAGTGGTATTTATTGTAATAAAACAAAAGTTTATCTGGTTGGTTTTACACTCGTAATCCTGGTATAACACTCGAAAGCAAAAATCGAGGAAAATTCAAAATCATTGATATCTCGTTCGTTATATCTTCAAATTGAAAACAAATCGATTTGCATGAAGCGGAAATGAGAAGTTTGTTGTGAATCTAATTTAGATCCTCTATTACCACTACGATCCTACTACGGTAATACTTACGTGGATCCTCGTATTGGTTTTCGCTGATCTTCATCGGTCTGACATATTCCAGATCCCCTTTCACGGAAGGCAATATATCGATCGTGGAATCATTGAACTTTGCTGCTGACTCTCTCCTTTCAGGAAGCACTGGAAACAAAAATTACAAATATTCTTCAAATGCTTATCATTCAATTTTAACCGGATACTATCCGCATATTCTTACAAATCAGTATATCCTATTCATTTTCGATTCAATACATGACGCGATTTCGTCACCTCATTTTCCTAACATCACAATGAACTAATAATACATTCTTATGAAGGTTGAAGGTTTCGTGTCATATCAAAGAGATTAGATCACATATCATAATAATTTTTCTCCGACCATAGTACCATAATACTTTAACTACAATAGCAGCATAACGAGGAAGGCTGCTTTTCAGATGATCATCGATATCATCATATCGAATCTCAATTACAGCATATTGAAGGAAAATGAATATAACGACCGATATGCTTTTATAAACCTCGATGATCAAAGAGCATCGAGCCGCACAAGGTATCAATGTCTCATTCGTGACTTGATCCTATCAAATATAATATTCACAGCTTAGTTTAACGCTGGAGACAGGTGAACTAACAAGGTTAATCCTCAATTGAATGTTCACAAATTTACATCATCCACTTGTATAGACATTATACATTCGATACTATGATTCCAAATGAGAGATCTTAAATTTCATGACTGCGTTTCAACTCTTTCCAGGTGAGGGGTCATCAATTCCGATTATGTTCGTATCCCGGATCGAATCGATCCTGCAACGAAGATACATTTTATGCAGATCAGATGTGAACAAATTTTGCAGATCCATATAAAGCGATGCGTGAAATATGGTATATGAGTTTCGTTGAATCTAAACATTGGGATAATCATTTATATTTTTCTCACGAGTCTAATAGAATTCATAACAATGAAATTTGACAAATAAACATATGTAGTGTGAGAAAAATCAGCCGACAGAGAGCGGACGTTGTTTGTTAAACGATTATGATCGATGAGGCTCGGTGATCAGGAACAATCGGATCGATCATCACGGTAGACGAGGCGAGGCAATTGAAGGCAAGAAATCGTATCGAGGGTGTAGTATCTAAAGCCGGAAAACGACATTGAGAGATCGATTGATAGAACGAGATGATAGAATAGATGATGTGTATCACCTTCGCATCTTTGTTCGGAAACCCGTGGTCCGTATTTTATTGCGATGAACTGTGTTTTTTTTCTTTTAAATGTCACATTATTTATATTTGGTCAAGGATTTCCTGAACGATTGTATTTGCGTACAATAAGCAATGAAAACAATCGTGATCGATGGTGAGATCCCCGAATCGAATTTATCCTGCCAAATACTGTAGAATGATTTTTCCATAAAGTTCCCTTGAATTCACGTTCCCACGAGATTGCCAGTTGATTTTGAATTCAACAGCAGCGAACATAAATTTCACTTTTTTTCACCCGAAGATTCATTTTCTTTGGTATCTAATGAATAATCAATTGCAGGTTTCGGTGCTGAATCGTGGAATGAATAGAACAATGATTCGCATCAATTACTGAATTAAATCAACAAATTACCCTGTTTCATCTTGAACATTGTTAGTTCTCGCATTTGAATTGGATGGGAAATGATATTCGAAGGTCGCGATAAAAAAACCGTTCTTGAGCGTTTGCAATAATCGTGAAAGAGAATGTTGAAAGAATATGAAATCATAAATCCATACGGTGCACGCATTCGTCACAATTCAAATGTATACTTTTTACATACTCGTGACGTAAGTGGAATTTATTGTTATAAATAATTATCTCCGTGGAGAGAACAATTACAAACCATTAGTTTCACAAGAGAAACAAATCATTCACCCATTCGAGTCTATTGTCGTTCACCTACCGACTACGAAATAATTCAAATTTTACATGAATAAGCAACAACGCATTGTTTCGAATCATTTTCAACTGACGAAATACATTCGAGTGTATTATTTTATCGATTTTAACGACCACGTTTGTATACTGTACTCGAAGTTCAAAGAAGAAAATTCAAAGTTCTTCATCGTGTTAACGAAACAAAAGGAAGGGGAAACAAAGGGATTTTACCACATGTTCGCGGAGATTAAATGTGGTTACAAAACGTAGACACACGTCATGTAGGCGGTAACTGACACCCACAGCTCACATGGATTGCATAATGTTGTGCCACGAGCAAAGCATGTTCACGTTCTATGAATGAAAAAAGAATGAAAAGCCAGATTTAGTGCAGGACCTAAGACAACGTGAAGTGAATTGTCAACTATGACTCTAAACGTTATATCGCGTGACCGACGGTGGAGGAAAAAGGAGAAAATAGTCAAAAGGAAAAGAAAACAGCCATAATACGTTGGTGAAATAAATTCTCGATCGACATTAGAGTTTGAAGTCACGATAGTACTCCGAGTACGGCGAGGTTCGTAAGTACTGTATGGAAACACGCCGGCTCTAACAATAGTCAACGACCAATCAACGTCAATATGTTGATTCAGAAGATCACGTCTCAACTGTATTCGATAATAACTGTATTAGCTATTTCCAAATGGTCATTTATCATTGTGAATTAGTGTACAAGAATGTATATATGCACGTGCGGATTTATGGCGGCTGCTATTCTTTTTCTCGTTTCTTGGAGTCTCATGTTTTATGATCCTGTATGCGGGGTATAGATCCCTGGCGAAAGAAACCCCTCAAATCCAATTATAACACAAACAAGCAACATGTACCCAACATTTCTCATTATTTCTAATTATTGTTTTGTAATTAAATTTATTCATCTTCACATCTTATTTTGACATGGTATCACCGATTACCCATATAGCAAAAATTTTGCTTTGTCTAAAAGATTTCTTATGCAACAGTTTTCACTGTCTTCAGGATGTCTTAGTTTAAGGAATCTAAAAGATATCTAGACGAAGCAAAATTTTGGCTAGCATGGGTACGGTAATTCCTTTCTGAAATTACAGCGTTATAATTTATTCGAATTGAATGCGTATGATTTCTGTGAACTTTTCCACGCCACGCGAAGTGAAGAGAAATTTGCTGTGACAGAGAAATCTAATTTTGCTGAGTCCCCTTTTACTGTGACAGCAAATTATTTGTTATACAGCAATTTTGTCATCTACCAGCAAATTTTGGTATTATATATAGAATAGCGAACAAATTTTGCTAAAGAAGTTGACATTTTTTCCTACCACACCTAGAAATCTTCACTATCATAGCTGACAAGATTGCTGCAAATAGATTCCCATACAGCAAAACTTTTGCTTTCTTTAAAAGATTTCTTTTAGATGTCTAAGAGATTTCTTATGAAACAGTTTTCACTGTCTTTAAGATGGCTTAGTTTGAGGAATCTAAAAGACATCTAAAAGAGATCTAGAGACATCTTTTAGATTTTTTAAACGAAGACATCTTAAAGGCAGTGAAAAATGTTGCATAAGGAATCTTTTGGACAAAGCAACATTTTTGCTTTTATGGGTTGCTGTCACCCTGCAAAAGATACCCTGCAAAATCAAATTTCGCTGCCACAGCGTATTTTTTTTCTCCGTGCAATTACCTTCTAATCAAAAAGTACCCGGAATTCTCTATTCAAACAAACCGCGCTTGAGATATTGTCGGAATCTTTTGTGTTCCATGTTATTTGATCTGTTATTTAGCGCTCAAATGTCTGTTTGCGCCTCATTCGTCAGAAGTTAGTGCGTGTTGCCTTGTAAACGAGTCAGTGTTTGTTGTGTTCTGCGAATTTCGCAATGTTGAATTTGGTTGAGCAAAGAGTTGGTCTAAAATTTTGTGTTTTGAACAAAATTTCATGTGTGGAAGCATTGAAAACGTTAACAGAAACCTACGGGGACTCGACGATGTCGAGAATACAAGCGTACGAGTGGTACAAAGAGTTTAAAGCAGGTCTTATTGTGGTTGATGATTTGCCTCGTTCCGGTCTTCCATCCACCAGTATCACTGACGAGAATATTGATAAAATTAAAGAAATCGTCCTCGCAAATCGTCGTGTGAGCATTAGGGAGATGGCATCCGATCTTGGTGTCTCGTTCGGATCGGTGCAGAACGTTATGCACAATATTTTGGCCATGAGACGAGTTCAAGCACGGCTTGTGCCGAGAGTGTTGAATTTGTTGCAGAAACAGCATCGCATTGATGTTGCTGAAGAAATGCTTTCTTTGGGCCAAAATGTTATCGAAGGCATCATTACCGGTGACAAAACATGGGTCTATGAATATGACATCGAAACTAACCAACGATCATCGGGATGGCGCTTTTCAGACGAGTCAAAACCTAAAATCGATCCAAAATCAAGGTTTCGTTGACTGTTTTCTTTGATTGCCGTGGTGTAGTCCACTCCGAATTTCTCCCACCAGGGCAGACAGCGAATAAGGAATATTACGTGAACGTATTGAAGCGTTTGAGGGAAAACATTCGTCGCAAGAGACCAGAATTGTGGAGAGATAACTCGTGGTTTCTTCATCACGATAACGCACCGGCACACACATCTCATCTTGTACGCGATTATTTGATTAAAAACAATGTTCATACCGTTCCTCAAGCTCCGTATTCACCTGATATGGCTCCTTGTGATTTTTTCCTATTCCCACGACTCAAGTTACCACTTCGCGGAAAGCGTTTTCAGACAATTGAGGCAATAAAGTACAATTCGTAGAAGGAACTGAAGGCGATTCCGAAATCGGCCTATGCAAAATGTTTTGAAGATTGGAAGAAGCGTTGGAATATGTATATTGCTTGCAATGGAGATTACTTCGAAGGAAATAAAGTGAATATCGATAAATACTCGAACCGTTTTCGTTTCATTAAGAAATTCCGGGTACTTTTTGATCAGAAGGTATATGTCGAGTTTACCTTCGAATTTCTCTGAGCGTCGTGTACTACTGTGATCAAAAAGTAAGGTGAAATTATCATTTAAAACTCCCAGGCATTAGGAAGGCGGATACATTGTTTTCCTAGGTTGGTAGGACTGTCTATAACATTTGCTGTTTGTCAAAAGGTTTAATTATCTTCGAGTGACACGTGTGGTTGTAAACAACCGAAAGTGAATTTTTTGATTTTGACAATTGGTGATTTTGTTGAGCAAAGAACTTGCATGAAATTTTGTTTGCGGAACGAATATTCATGTACGGACACGTTGAAAATGTTGCCGAAGGCACGAAAAAACGTTTATAAATGGTACAACGAGTTCAAAGCGGTCCGAGAACGCTTTGAAGACGAACCGCGCTCTGGACGACCATCAACGTCTACCGACGAGGGCCACGTCCAAAAAATCAAAAATTTGGTGTTTGAAAATCGTCAATGGACAATTAGAAACCTCGCTGATAGTGTTGGAACATCATTTGGCTCAGCCTAAACCCGGAACGGCCAGAATTATAGGCGAACAATTCTTGGTTCCTTCATCACGATAATCACCGGCGCGACGTTTTTGCCAAAAACTCGATTTATATCGTTCCGCAACCACCGTATTCGCCTGATTTGGCTACTCAGCAAACTCAAAAGGCTAATGCGGGGACGCCGTTTTGACACGATTGAGGAGATCCGAATCGAAGAAGGTCTTGAAGGATATACCGGAAAAAGACTATTCTGACTGTTTCGAGGACTGGAAAAAACATTGGCAAAAGTGCATTTCATCGGACGGGGATTGAATCTTTGAAGGGGATGAAATCGATTTGGAAGAATAAATGAAGAATTCACATTTTATAAATAAATTCACCTTACTTTTTGATCCCAGTAGTGAGAAAATAGATACTCAAATGTAGGATGTTGAACGATCCAGAGTTGACTCAACGGTACTAGAATGGCATAGATCGTGATGAAATCCATACACATTGCTACATGGAAAAAAGAAAAGGAAAACAAAAAGGAGAAGAGAGATATTACATTAATGACCTATCGCACGATCTGTATTATTCATCCACCCATTTGTTTCTATAACCATATAAGACTTTTACAATCGTGATATATTCTGAATAATATTTACACGTTTGACCATACGAGTGTACTCATTCTCATACAAATGTCACACGTGTACAAGAGAAAACAACAAGAGTTCTTATCTCCTCTTTCCCTTATATTCTCGATTTTTTATATGAAATTTTCTTCCTTGTATCATGCGTCCTTATGCGGTCGATCGAATCAGAGAGAAAAAGATAAACAAGGCGAGTCTGTTGGTCTTGGATACCAAGACGTGGCCATGAAATCTCTCATGCGGAGGAAATCTTATCCAGTTATAAAGGTTGAACAAGAGCGGAGACCCCCGAGAAAGAGAAATGTTAATGGGGATGCACGTGATGCCACCGTCTGATTAAATCCCTGAATTAGTTGAGTATAGATGTTAAGAGGAGTGTATTAAAGTTTTTCTCCCTCGTTTTCTTACACCGACTTCTCCTTTATTCTTCTCTACACTGTACGTTACAAGTTGTCGCTTCTTGAATTGTTGGGGAATGATGAAGCTTCGTATAGGCAATGTATCGTTAAGTATTCTTTGATGGAAGAAGAACGAAGTCCAATACGAAGTGCCTTTTTTCATTCATTCTTTCGTGAAAGTTCTTTAATGAAATTTAAAATTCCAATATTTCGTAAGAATCTGGAGAGGTCGTCTAGGGGATAATTTTGTAGTCTCCTGATGCTATTCGCGATAAACAGCTGATTTTTCTGACACTCGAAAGAATGTTATCCAACTCACTATACAACCCTATGAAAAATCTTTCACTTGAATTCAAGATTGAGAATATTGAAAAACTGCTGGAAGAAATCACTGAAGCTCCAGTCTTTCTCCTCTACAATTCTCCTGTTGAAATCCGATTAAGTTTGTTCACTGGTTTAACATTAATTGACCCATCATAATCTGAAGAATTCATTTCCAAGTAGTACACCGAACCTTGGAAATTTCTTAGTAATACTCGACAATATTTAATTGAAAATAACTATCCCGTGACAAAAGAGTTCAACGTTCATTCGAATTTACGATGGAAGAAAGTTTTTGGGAACAGATTTCATGATTCACTGCTGTACTGAATTACTCATGCAACTAACCGATAGATGTATCGTTAACAAAAGCCAAGTAAGTTCACTGTGCTTCATCGTGAATTTTTCTTTTATCGAGACATGACGTCGTGGTCTTTGTTGTCGGCAGCGACAACGATGAGGTGGTCCGAACAGACCGTACAACCGCAAGCAAAATTAATTCGACCGATGCTAATTTGTCAAATGAAGGGACGACATATCATAATACACTCCACGTTCATTTGTATCGTTTAAGAAATTAAATGAATAATTCGATAATGATATTCATAATCAATCCTCTCCCATGTAACACAGAATATGCTCACAACATTCGTAAAATGTACTCGATCGAATATTCTCACAAGTAGCGTAGAAGATTCGTAGAAATATTCATAGAAGATTCTTAGAACATTTGAATGATACTGTTCCGAATATTTTAGGAACGTTCGTACAATATGCGTACAAAGTTTGTAGGGAGATTGATGAACAGCGCATGCGCAAGTATCGTGATGATATGAATTCAGTAATGGCGGATAATGTTGTTGACAGGCTACAGACCCTTGGATAATATATTATTTCAATTTTTATTTGGAGAATAATAAATTCATGAAAGGTGCATTTTAATATCGCAAATGTTCTCTGAGAGTGCCAAAAGTGTGATAAAATATTTCAAAATTCCATATATATTATGATTGCCTGTTGCGATCATAACCCTGCTAAATTTTCCCACCCTGGTAAAAACGCGGATAGATTCGGATAAAAATTTGCAGAAGGATACAAAAATAGCATTAAAACGGATAGAAATACAATCCACTTTTATTCGTTTCAATCCTATTTTCGTATCCATCGACAAATTTTTATTCGAATCTATCCGCGTTTTTACCAGTGTGACGTTTCAAACTGACGCGTTGACGATTTTAAGCGTCTCTAATTAAATTAATTAATTAGCCCCCGATAATGCCTCTGGCTCGTCGGATTTCCAGGGTCCTTTGACTGAAGGTTGGGGTACGCGGGTCGACAGATTATTAAATCGAAACAGAATTAAATTTGAAATATGAAAATTTATTAATAAATGAGAAAAAAAACACAAGAAATTTGTCTAATTGACAAATTTTAATAACTGATCAAATAATCAGGGTAATGCGTACAAATTAAACTTAGAAGATACATAAAACGGCTAGAAGTGCTGAAAGCATGGGGTATAAAGTTAAATTGTTAAATTGTAAAATAAAGTAGCTAACGAGTCCGGACTTTTTATCGCTAATCGTGTGCACACGAGACTTATAATGTACGCGGGCTATAGTTAGGCGAGAGTACCGGAAGTTATATCGGAAAACCGTAACCGATTTCTAGATTCGCGATGCGGATGACTTTACGAACGCGTCGGGATAATTTTGAAAGAATCGCAGATGATTCTCATGAAACAAATCAATATTCTTCTCTGATTGGCTCAGATGGAGTCCAACAGATTCGGGATACCGGAAAAATCACGACTGTGGCATAGGATCTTTTACTACTTGTCGTTGATTGGCCGTGAGAGGTTGGCCCTAATAGCAAGCCGTGAGAGGTTGGCTCTAAGCTACCCAGGCTGGATGGTGCCTTCTAATGGTGAAGAAGGTGTTGTGCTCGACTTCGACCGCCCCTTCTCCTAACCAGCTTTTATTCTTGAAGACGGTTTTGTGCTCGTCTTCCCACCTTTCCCTAACAAAAATGATTTTAAACTTTGGAAGAAGGTATCGTGCTCGACTTCCACCACCTTTCCCTATGCAAAAGCCTACGCTAAGCTATGGCTGCCACAGCCGGACTTCAATTTCGCAACGTCAGTGGAGGGTTCTCTCTCACTTCTGTTGAATGCTTTCAGCTGCTTTATAGCCTGCTTACCGGCCTGTCTGGATGAGACAGTGAAGTGAAGAGACCGTCGCCAGGACCCCTTACTTATATCCGGCTAGAGTTATTCGTAACTCTGTGCTACCCGTGATTCTACCTACCGCCCCTAGCGGCGATGAACGGTTGTCACGAAGCAACATCTTGTCTCTTTCTAACAGAGATGCTGCCCGTGTTATTTTCGAGCATGCGCGGTGCGTTCGGTATTGCGTATGATTGACTACGGGTCTGAGCGGTGACCGATGGATGGCGCTGTTGCTGTGTTTGTTTATGTCCTGTCAACCGATCGCGATGTTGACCGGCATCTTTTTATTTAACAATTACGTAATTGTTAATTAACCGAGTGAGTTCGCGAATAAATTAAAAATCGGTACGCGAGTGAATTTACGTGCGCAGGAGGGTTGACGCGGACTAACCTGGGTTTTCTTCGCATCGGTAAGCATCATTGACCATAATATCTATGCATCTTAACATTAAACTTAACATTCTAATTGATGTCTTTTATTTATTTACAGGTGATTCTAATCGGACTAAATATCGCGACAGGCCAGATGCCATGCAGGTAAGTATGTATCGTTCTGATTTTATTTATTATAATGGTCTATTATATTCATTATATGTTTACAGGTGTTCCTCGGATAATGTCTTTGCCCAGGAGGGGCCATTCTGGTCATTCCACCTGTCATGTGGCCTGTTGCGATACTCAGGTAAGGTAGTTCCGATTAACCCTCTTTTACATCTATTTTATAATCATATTCTTCTGTTACAGGTATCTAGACGAGCCAATCGTCGAGGCTCGTTGCACCCCCCTTTCTCGAAAAAGAAAAAGGATGCTCGCGGACTTTTTCGTACTAGGGTATTTTTACTCACAAATGACCTCATAAGCATGTTTATAATGTACCGACTCGTGTTTTTAATACTTTCAGTAGGTGATACAAATAAAAATAAAAAAAAATACACTTGTAAGCTTAAACGTATCAACATGTCTTAAATCCTTTCTAGTGACTTTTATACAAAAATAAACTAAACGAACAATTCCCTATCTGGGCTTGATAAGAAGAGACGAAATTTTCACAACCTCAAATATATCACATTAGGCGTTATTTTATTTACCTTTTCTGCTGTTTATCAGCGTGGTAATAATAAAAAAAAATATTCTATCCCTCTTTTGGGTACTATATAAATCTTTGGTTATGCCTTAACAATACTTGTACGGTGGCCTTACTGACTAATTGAGTAGAAAGAAAGAAAAGAACAAAAAAAAAAACGATAGAGAGAAACGACACTATATCCTAACTGTCTTGGTCGGTGGGCATTTCCTTGTGACATGGATGGACGGTTAGCTTCCCCTTTCCTCCCGGTACCTGCCACCATCGACCGAGGTCATCTCGTGCGGTGATTCTTGTTCGGAAAGGACGATGCCTAATTTCTTCCAGGTTAAGGTCAGCCATTCGACGGTCCATTTTCGTTGAAGGTTCTGGGGAGAAACGCCCAGTTGGAGTGTCCGGACCGAGACTTCCCTTCAATAGTGCCTCCCGTTGCTGCTCAATCAGATTCTCTGTGGCCCTGGCTGAACATATTAGTGATATGCGGCTGGACCCTTTCACTTTAGAGGGATCATTGGTCTTCTTTCCAATGACCCTAGTCTCCTGGACGGCGGATACTCGGATTGGAATGGCCGCAGATGTAGAAGCCATTGCCAGGGTTCGCGTGACCGGTTTGTTGGCTACGGCTACGCTTCCGGTGTGGTTGCCATTGGGACCAGATGATTTTGCAGCGGGTGGTTTGATGACACCCGTGGACTGGACAGGCTTGTCCGTTTTGGCTGGTTCCTTCTCTTGAGTCCTGGTGATTTCGGTGGTACCAGCTTGACTGGGTTTGGTTATGGCTCTGGCGATAAGCCTGACTTCCCGCAGGATCTCTTCTTTACTACGGGTCTGGTTTTTTACGACTGAAGCCAGCCCGTTCAGGATCGTATACCTCCAGGGATACGATTTTCGGTTTAGGTTTCGGCACGGCCTCTATCAGACAGATGCCACGATTTTTGCTCGAGGCCCTTATGGTGGACTTTGAACTCGCGGGGGCTTTCTCGCTCGATCTGGATGTAGATGCCGCTCGTAATACTGATAACGTTGGTCTAGGTGGATATCTAGGTGCCGCGGTTTCCTGCATCAACCATTCGCTTCTGGATTTCGCATTAAAATCCTTGGGTGTAGGCACGGAGACCCGGTGTCTGGTGGGGCAGGTTGGTGTCGCACCGGTGTACAGACGTCGAAGTCTGTCGCGGATGGTGTCCTTCTGGGTTTCCTTCCTGGTCTCTTCCTTGGTCTCCTCCACGGTTTCTTCTTGAGTCATCGTCAAGTCCGTAACTTTATCCATGGTAACTTATAACATAAGAAAACGAGACTCAAATTACATCTCGGTAGCCGATTAAAGCCTTAAAGGGACCCGGCTTATTTGATCAGTTGTATTATTTGAGCTGTCACTAACAGTACCTGGTCGAAGATCTTTGAGGTGTGCACGAATAAACTTCCCATCCTTCTCCAACTCAAAAACATTATTTCCTATTTTCGCAACCACCCTATGACCGGTAGAAAACTTATTAGCCAGTTTGGCTGAAAACGCGTCCGCGGCTGACGACAAATGATGCTCGCGCTTGCTAACTATTTCCCCCATCCGGGGTTCCCAATCACCTTTGTCCTTGTTATAGTGATGGCTTTGTTTCGCAAATGCTTTTGCCAGGTTAACCCTGACTAGGTCGTATGATTCCCGGAGAATTTTTAATCTATCCTCGTGATCGACCGTCAGTGGGCTATCCTGTGATTCTAATTCCGACTTGAATGTCTTAGGCGGATAAATTTCCCGACCGTAGTTGAGGAAAGACGGCGTAAACTGTGTTGACTCGTGTTTTGCCGTGTTTATCGCGAAAGACAACTCGGGGATGTATTTGTCCCAGGACCGCTGCGTTTTTTCAATAAATTGGGATATCATTGTCCCTATGACCTTGTTCATTCTTTCGACCGGATTGCACTGAGGCGAATATGCCGGAGTGCGTTGATGCGTGATTCCGTATTGTGCCATAAGGCCCGTAAAATCTTTCCCTATGAATTGACTCCCGTTGTCGGAAATCACTAGACGGGGGCACCCGTATCTTAAAATAACTTTTTCCTTAAATGTTCTAACGATTGCAGGAGCTTTTGGTTGCCTCAAAGGCTGGATTTCAGTCCACTTTGTGAATTTATCTTGCATGACCAGCAAGTAGCAATGCCCTTGGGAAGACCTCGGTTTCGGACCGATGATGTCTATAGACACTATCTCCCAGGGTTGCGTTGCGTTAGTAGTGCCCATCGTTCCTGAGACTGGCCGCTGGGATGGCTTGAACTCTTGACACTTACTGCATGACCGAACATGGTGTGCTATGTCTCTGTTCATCCGTGGCCAGAAGTAAGATTTTGAAATCCGCGCGATTGTTTTGGCAATGCCAAGATGGCCGGCGGTCGGAGAGTCGTGGTTCTCCAAGAGAACTTGTTTGCGGGCAGACTCAGGAACGCATAATTTCCATGCGTCCTGCCGTTCTTCGTAATTGAGACTATGCAAGATATGCCTATACAGTTTATCATGCCGAATGCAATATTCGGGATATCTATCAGGTTCTCGGCGGACTTTATCGAAAATATTCTGGTACCACCGATCATCGGCTGAGACGCTTGCTACGATGATGGTCTCTTCTAAAATTTCTTCCGAATCTTCGGCAGGACTTCCGCTACACGGATTGCGGGATAAGGCGTCAGCAACCTTGTTCAACTTGCCTTTTCGATAGACGATATCGAATCGAAATTGTTGGAGGTAGATACTCCATCGAGCAACGCGACCTGCGGGACTCTCTAAGGTCGACAGCCACTTTAAAGACTGATGGTCTGTCACCACGGTAAATTTGTAACCTTCTAGATAAGGTCTCATTTTCTGGATACCCCAGACTACGGCAAGGCATTCCTTTTCTGTCACCGAATAGTTTGCCTCGCTCTTATTCAGCGTTCTGCTGGCGTAAGCGATGACCTTTTCCCCCTGATCTGTATTCTGCGTTAAGACGGCGCCTAGACCATACTTACTCGCATCCGTTTGTAAAATGAATTCTTTAGAGAAATCTGGAGGCGCGAGAACTGGAGAGGATACAAGACAGTTTTTCAACGAATCAAACGCGACCTGTTCGACTTCCGTCCAATGCCATTTCGATCGCTTTTTCAATAGAGCTGTTAACGGCTTCGTTAGCTCGGAACAATTAGGTATAAAGCGCCGATACCATGAAACCATACCGATGAACTGACGTAGTTCTTTGATGTTTGCGGGTACCGGAATTTGATTGATGGCTTGAACCTTCGAAGGGTCGGTTTTAATGCCTTCGTTGTCTATCACATGACCGAGATACACGATTCTTTGTTGTAAAAACTGACTTTTCTCTGTATTAATTTTAAGACGGGCGTGTCGCAATCTTTTAAAGATTTCCTTGAGAATAGCTAAGTGATGGTCTAGGGTTTCGCTAATGACGATAATATCGTCCAAATAGACTTCGACAAAGGGTTGCAGATCAGGGGTAATTAGATCGTTTAGCAATCGTTGGAAGGTTGCGGATGCGGAATGAAGCCCGAAAGGCACGACCTTGAATTGAAACAAGCCCCTACGAGGCACAGTAAAAGCGGTAATAGGTTTACTTTCGGGACTTAGAGGTACCTGCCAGTAGCCATTCTTTAAGTCTATTGTTGAGATAAATTTCGCGTTGCGTAATTTGTTCAACGTATCATTGATGTGGGGAAGCGGGTATGCGTCCTTTTCTGAGACTTTATTCACTTTTCTAAAGTCGATACAAAACCTGTAACTCTTGTTCTTCTTTTTAACCAATACGATCGGCGAACTCCATGGACTACTGGATGGTTCGATAACGCCTTCTTCCAGCATCTTATCGACCTCGTTATCAATTACTTCCTGCATAGCAGGATTACGCGGATAATATCGAGACTTAATCGGTTCAGTACCTGGAAAGACTTTAATTACATGCTCGCCGATCGGAGTTGGACCTTTCACGGAGTCGAATTTAGCAATTTCCTGATTGATTAAATCGCGAGCCCTGTTCTCTAGCTTGGATTGCTCGGTTAGAGTTTGCACTGAGGTGCGGGCACTCTCTGTTGGGTTACCCCACACTACCTGGAAATTCAATTTCGCGAGGCTATCTACCCCGAAGAGAACGTGGTCATGATAGTTTTCGACGATACAGTATGATAATGGAACGAGCTTGTCGGTGATTTTAGTTAATATCACGGCGGTGCCGCGGGTCTGAATTCCGCGACCATCGAGGACGGTCAAATCGCGGGGAGCGGAGTTGAAGTAAACACAAAGACCGTGTTCTTGAGCTTTTTCAAATAGCGCGTTATCAATTATAGAAGTGGTGGCCCCGGTATCGGCTAATCCCCAAAGGTCTCGCCCGCGATATCGACTTTTAATCGCGGTCGGCAATCACTCGCGTGAACATTTACGAACGTGACCTCTGCGGGAGGGTTAGTGGCTAAGGTTTGCCCTGACTGGTTGTTCGTTGGAGGAACCACCGAATCCCTAGCTGGAGTGTTGTTCCGCGAGTTAGCCGGTCTGGAAGGATTTGTGTATGAGTTATTTCGGGATGGTTGAGGACCATCACTTCTTGACTGAAAGTTACCGTTTCCCGTCGAGTTGGGAGCGTGATGCGGGCGGCGATCAGAATACGAATTACTATTGGGTTGCGGGCGATAAGGTCTATTTACCGGTTGCACCGTAATGCACTTACATTCTGTGGACCAAACTTCCTTTTTACCGCACCTTGAACAAAATCTGATCGCTTTATTACGGCAATCAAAACGCGTGTGACCCTTTTGTCCACAACGCCAGCAGTGTGTTCGTGAGTTATATGAAGAATCCAAAGTGTTCACGTTTCCGGGTTTAGGTTTCTTGGGACCCTCGTAGGCGGTTTCAGGCATAGTGGAATGATGACTACCTGGAGGAGGCTTGTATAGTTCGCCTTCTTTAAGGGCTTTCTCGTATTCGCAAGCATACCGAATTAAGTCAGCCACTGAAGTAACCTCCCGTCGTCGAATATTCAGCTTGTACTCACACCGTAAATTGGTGTAGAGTCTGTCTAATTGTGCCTTTTGGTCCATTCCTCCGTACCGTCTCATTAACGTCTGTAAGTTAGTAATATATTCACGGGCTGTCTCTTTAGGCCCCTGAGTACGGTTACGTATCTCATCTTCTAACTGTCGGTCAGCGTCAACGGGAAGATAAAAGATCTTCAAGTCTCGGGCAAAGTCTTCCCACTTGGTCCAATTTCGCTTATTATTTCGGTACCAAAGCAGGGCCTTATCACGGAGTAGTAACGGAATGCAAGCCAAAAGCTGTTCAGATTGAACATTGAAACTAGCGCTCAATTCATCGACGCGTTCCAAGAAAGTTCTTAAGCCCGAGCCTCCGTTATAAGTGACTCCCACTTTCGTACTTGCTCCTGTATGTTAGGAATCCTGTTCTGTGTGTTAGTCAAGAGATTTCGTAATACCCTACTTATTTCGGCCTCGTTAGAACTGGATACTACAGGTGGAGATGGCTGATTGACTTCCGCGATTGGTACGTGAGTAGCTCTTTCTCCTTCTAACTCGCGAATTCGCTCGCGCAAGTCTCTGACTAAGGAATCCGCGGCTTCCTTTTCCAATTCTACTCGGTTTTGTTCTTCTACCAGGGCTCGTTCTCTTTCTATCATGCCCTGTTCGTATCGTATCAGTTCGGCCCGTACCTCTTGTCTTATTTCATCCTCGATTTGTCGAGCGAGGGTGTCTCTGTCTATTGTGTTGCGTGTTTCGTCGGGGTTGACGTTGGCCGGATGGTTCTGATCAGGGTCACTAGGAACCGTGTTATCATGATTGGTTGCGTCATCAGGACTGACCTGAGGGTCATGAAGATCCTCCATACTTGAATTGCGACTTGACTGTTGCGAGCGACTGCCGACAATTGAATCGCGTAATTTCGTTTTTAAGGTGTTTACCGCGTCTGACGGGTCGAATTCTACGCCCCTCTTATTTAACTCGGAGATAACCTCGTCCTTTTTTAAGGACCAAATCCAGGAGGTTCTGTGTGGCGGTGGTGTACGATGCATAATGTATTCGAATTCAATGCTACGGGAAAACCCGGCAACAGCTATTCGCGCAACAAGGACAAAGACGTTAACAGAAAGTTACCCCAAAGGTATCGTTTAAACGGGTGTCTGGACAGAATTCGCAAATCTAGTGAATTGTCCACCGGTCAAGAGTTATTACCTCAATTAATATCCTGGCCAATCAGCACTTACAGATTCAAACTATAATTTTCCTTGTCTGTTTAGTGGTTTTCGCTAAGCGACAATCTTGCAAAATCTTCAAATAAAGAAGAGACTCTTTCAGCAGACAGCGCTCTACTTGAATCGAAAACTTTAAGAACCACTGAGAAGAACAAACACAGGAGTGGTTTCGGTTATTCGTTTATGTTTTTGGATAATCGACCAATTACCTTAAATTGACAATTAAGGTCCCTGTTCGGGCGCCAAATAATCTGTGACGTTTCAAACTGACGCGTTGACGATTTTAAGCGTCTCTAATTAAATTAATTAATTAGCCCCCGATAATGCCTCTGGCTCGTCGGATTTCCAGGGTCCTTTGACTGAAGGTTGGGGTACGCGGGTCGACAGATTATTAAATCGAAACAGAATTAAATTTGAAATATGAAAATTTATTAATAAATGAGAAAAAACAAGAAATTTGTCTAAGTGACAAATTTTAATAACTGATCAAAGAATCAGGGTAATGCGTACAAATTAAACTTAGAAGATACATAAAACGGCTAGAAGTGCTGAAAGCATGGGGTATAAAGTTAAATTGTTAAATTGTAAAATAAAGTAGCTAACGAGTCCGGACTGTTTATCGCTAATCGTGTGCACACGAGACTTATAATGTACGCGGGCTATAGTTAGGCGAGAGTACCGGAAGTTATATCGGAAAACCGTAACCGATTTCTAGATTCGCGATGCGGATGACTTTACGAACGCGTCGGGATAATTTTGAAAGAATCGCAGATGATTCTCATGAAACAAATCAATATTCTTCTCTGATTGGCTCAGATGGAGTCCAACAGATTCGGGATACCGGAAAAATCACGACTGTGGCATAGGATCTTTTACTACTTGTCGTTGATTGGCCGTGAGAGGTTGGCCCTAATAGCAAGCCGTGAGAGGTTGGCTCTAAGCTACCCAGGCTGGATGGTGCCTTCTAATGGTGAAGAAGGTGTTGTGCTCGACTTCGACCGCCCCCTTCTCCTAACCAGCTTTTATTCTTGAAGACGGTTTTGTGCTCGTCTTCCCACCTTTCCCTAACAAAATGATTTTAAACTTTGGAAGAAGGTATCGTGCTCGACTTCCACCACCTTTCCTATGCAAAAGCCTACGCTAAGCTATGGCTGCCACAGCCGGACTTCAATTTCGCAACGTCAGTGGAGGGTTCTCTCTCACTTCTGTTGAATGCTTTCAGCTGCTTTATAGCCTGCTTACCGGCCTGTCTGGATGAGACAGTGAAGTGAAGAGACCGTCGCCAGGACCCCTTACTTATATCCGGCTAGAGTTATTCGTAACTCTGTGCTACCCGTGATTCTACCTACCGCCCCTAGCGGCGATGAACGGTTGTCACGAAGCAACATCTTGTCTCTTTCTAACAGAGATGCTGCCCCGTGTTATTTTCGAGCATGCGCGGTGCGTTCGGTATTGCGTATGATTGACTACGGGTCTGAGCGGTGACCGATGGATGGCGCTGTTGCTGTGTTTGTTTATGTCCTGTCAACCGATCGCGATGTTGACCGGCATCTTTTTATTTAACAATTACGTAATTGTTAATTAACCGAGTGAGTTCGCGAATAAATTAAAAATCGGTACGCGAGTGAATTTACGTGCGCAGGAGGGTTGACGCGGACTAACCTGGGTTTTCTTCGCATCGGTAAGCATCATTGACCATAATATCTATGCATCTTAACATTAAACTTAACATTCTAATTGATGTCTTTTATTTATTTACAGGTGATTCTAATCGGACTAAATATCGCGACAGGCCAGATGCCATGCAGGTAAGTATGTATCGTTCTGATTTTATTTATTATAATGGTCTATTATATTCATTATATGTTTACAGGTGTTCCTCGGATAATGTCTTTGCCCAGGAGGGGCCATTCTGGTCATTCCACCTGTCATGTGGCCTGTTGCGATACTCAGGTAAGGTAGTTCCGATTAACCCTCTTTTACATCTATTTTATAATCATATTCTTCTGTTACAGGTATCTAGACGAGCCAATCGTCGAGGCTCGTTGCACCAGGGCAATAAAGAACGATACATTTTTTCCATAGTTTTCAATGAGGTTTCTGAATACGGAATTTACGAAGTTATGTCGTTATTAAACGATAGAACTCTATCGTTCCTTATCGTTTTCTATAAAAATTCAAAAGAATGTATGGGATTTTATCGTGAAATTCGTATAAGAAAAGTACCAGTTATTTGGGAAAAAATAGTTATGTGTTTCAGAATAAGTAGTACTTTTTCTATACGAATTTCACGATAAAATCCCATACATTCTTTTAAATTTTTATAGAAAACGATAAGGAACGATAGAGTCCTATCGTTTAATAACGATATAACTTCGTAAATTCCGTATTCAGAAACCTCATTGAAAACTATAGAAGAAATTTATCGTTTTGTATCGTTCTTTATGGGGACAATTTAGCAGGGAAGTATCTCATCCATCCATGTGAATCCATAATATTGCTAACAATTCATGATTACAGATGTTTAATGATCAAAAAAATTGATTTTGAAGTAGTTTCCGGTGACATGCAGAAGTTTATATTGATTTCAACAGTATTTTTTTCTGATATTCCCACAATATTCGTGGCATCATATTCTGAGAATATGCGTAGAATATATTCGCACATAATAAGAATCTCCATAGAATATTCGAATATCCTCAACGTGTATTCTCAGAACATTCTCAGAACGTGCGTGTGCTACCTGGGCTGCTCATGTGAAACTACAATACAGCATTAAATATCTTCACATGGAATTTTTATACATGGGAAAATCAAAAATCTCTTCTACCCATAAATCCATGAAATAAGTTGCTGACAGTCCTTAATGTCCAATCATAACTCTATTCCAGAACCCAAAGATATTACTCGGGAGAAAATTTATTGCAAATATCTTATTCCTGGACTGTTCCTCTTTTTTCCTTTATTCATTTTTCCCCCATCCTAAAAGTTATCTTTATGTTAGCCGTCGCATTTTGCTTTATTTTCGGTTGGAATTTATGGATCGTGAGTTGATGTTCAACCTATTTGACAAAATGGAAATTCAACCTGTATTGTGTGCGTTAGGGTTCAACAGTCGGCCCAAAGTTCAACGGAGCCTCGAAGAAAATATATATGTTTATATGAATGGACGGAAGGAGAAGAAGAAGCAGAAGAAGAAGAAGAGGAGGAGTAGGATGAAAAAACAAAACTGAACAGTTCTTTTTTATTCGTCTGGTTTTCGCACGTGAAGAACACTTTTACTGTACTTTTTCATGCGCTATATATGGTATTACGAAATTCTCACCCCAATTGTCATTGTTTTATCAAAGTTTTCAGAATTTTAACAAGAATTATCAATCACATTGTGGACTGTGATCGAGGAGAGTGAGAGTATTTTTGGAACACCGTGTATTCGTAACTTGTCATTCGATGATAATCAATCTTGTTTCGTCTAAACAAACATTCTCAGTGGCTTATGATCGAGTGGATCGAGTTACATAAACTGATTCTATTAACATCTTTTGATACATGGAATAAACATTTCGGTTGAAGATACCGTACGTTGCGTTGAATACGAATCATCAGAGTGTTTTATGAATGTTTTACGGAATGGATAGGTGGTACTCTTCTTCGAGCTTTAAAAATTATCATACCATATATCATCCATCAAAATGTTATATTTCTTTATCGTTGGAAGTCGTGTAATTTTGAAGTTAAAATCTTTGCAAAACTTTTATTGAACTAGTTCAATGATAAAACAGTAGAATTCAAGTATATTACAATGACAATTTATTCGATCACGGATGTGATTCATTTAAATTAGCAACACTCAAGCTAGAAATTTATTGAGAGAAGGGTTTGAGTGAGTTCTCGTCAAAACAGTTTGATGCAAAAAATGTACACGCGTGTGTGAGATGCTCGTATTCTCATTAGCGTTACTCAAGTGATTGCGTAATCTTGACTCCTGCACCAAGTTTATATATTTCAGCACGTGCTTATGTTACGCTGTTATTAAAATCATGAAATTGTTTGCCTCGCAAATCGTGTCGAAGCAACAGAAACGATCAAAACGTTTCCTAGTTGAAACAATGTATCGAAATGTATATAATTAGCTCGTAATATATGTTTCATAAATTATTTCTGATTTTCCCCTGTGGAGTCGTACATTCATCATGATTCTCTTCTATAAATATTCGATGGCATTCATCAAAGTTAATCTTCTTAGAGTTTCGTGCAAAATCTGCATTATAAATTTGATGGTTTCCCATATTTTTACGGGAAAATTATACGCTCTCTCCGTTAAAATTGCCCCGCCTGACTTTCATCGCTTTATGTAGCTCTAAATCCTCCAGCCTACGTTCATATTCCATCCATACGCATTGCATATGTATATTCGCATGAGTTACAGAACAAGCTGAGACTACACAAGGGATTCCGGGTAAAAGGATGGTTGATGTCTCGTGGGCGTCATTGTCTAAGGAAACTCGGTATCAACAAAGTAATACAACGTCTCCCAACGTTGAAAGATAAGAGGAAACATTTATGAATGCTGATACGTGGAGTTGGAATAACTCTTCCTGAATGAATGGAGCGGCCTTCTCGAATACTCACTTTTGACGTTTGTAATTGATAAGGTAAATAATGATTGAAAAATCAATTCTGTTTATTATTCTCGATTCAATGTCAAATTAGGAATAATATACCTGGTTATTAGACCCTACGCATTCCTAATCGAAATTCAATATCTATTCAAATTTACAAATCCTCATCACTTGCCATGGCTTTTGGCCAGATCCAAATTCCCACCAGACGTTACATTCAATACAATACAAAGAATAAAATAATTCTTTGTAATGTGAATTATCAATTACTCTCTCTCTCTATCTCTCTCTCTTTCTCCTTCCAAAACAATAACTTTACGATGAATATGAATATATATTTATTCATCCTATTCAATGGATATTGAAAATAAAGTACGTTAAACAAATAAGCAGCGGTTATACACGGAATTGGCCTTGACATTATTCGCGTACAACATGGATCGATTTGAAGATATTTTATGAAAACTCTGTTCAAGTTTATGTTTGCCAAGAATTCGAGAGATTAGATGATGTTCTTGGATGCGTGCACCTGCGAAGTGAATTCCATAAATCATCAGAACAGAGAACAGAAAGCATTCTCAATCTAAAAGCTTTCTGCCTAACATAATTGGGGTGAAATTGACAAATAAGTCATTTAGAAAACGTATTGATCCGATATCGTGAATATCTTGAACATTTCAACCTCCATTTGTTGGCTCGCTCACCGTTCTCAATAATAAAAGCATGGAATTCGTGCAGTTTCTGGAATTATTATATATGTGACGTTAATGTGATTTCGAGGACAACAACTTGGCGTTGTCCTTGAACTTACTAGGTTCCGAGAAAGATCTAATTATTCCTACTCAGAGCTTGACGATGATGATGATTGAAAAAGTATTTGCGAAACAAGCCACTGTAGGCAACGTGTCGGAAACGATGATGACTCGACTGAGCTGTAACACAGCACTTTCGACAGCGAATCAGACCCTACTATAACGAAGGTTTCTAAAAAAGAACACCATGCTTTCATTTGTGCCTTTGTTCAGTTTCGAAGTGGAGGTCTCAAATGATTTCCTGTAGATCACTGAACTCTATAAAATCACTTAAGGGATTCGGAATCTTTGCGACTTATTAGACTTTGTTAAGATTCATAAAAAACTTGATTTCAATTAATTTTCCAATCGAATACCAATGCTCACGATCTGGATTTGATATAGAAAATATTATATTTTTTTTTTCAATCTAAACTTCTCTCTGAATAAAAGAATATAAAATTTTATTTTTCATATAAAATATCAATAATATCCGAATAAATCGGAGTATTATTCGATTCCAACATATAAGATTTATTCGTGTATGACGTACGTGCGATGAAATTCAATAAGATCCCTAATTTTCGTGCGTTAACATAAATCAAAGTTGAATACGTGGCTCCCACGGTTACGCGTTGAACGCTGTTCGATACGAATCAGCGTTTTCCGAAATCATCGCTCTTTCGAAGAATTATGGGGATCATTGTCGTCGAGGAATACTTGGATCCTATATTGTTATGTAATAACCACCGCATCAAGTATGCAGCGACAAGGAAATTGAATACTTTTCTCAATGCAATATGATCTTCACACGATGAATCGCGTTTCGTTCCATCGTGTTAACCGTATATATATACAATAAGATTAATCCCCATATTTCTTACAAGGGGAAAAGAACCTTTTTACGTTATCCACTGAGCTGACTCGAGGTTTCAATTTGAAAATAATAACAAAAACCTCATAAAAAAAGGAATCAGGTGCAGCATTGCACTTCTCATTTGAGCACTAGATGGAACTCATGTGTAAGTGCAACTAGATTACACGTTTCCCAATTTAACTCCGTTATTCGAATATTTAGTTGATGTATCTAGATTTTTTTGCTTTGATTAATTGCACCCCAAGAAAACACGAGCATCGTAGGTCAATTTTAGATTGATTTTAAGTTGATGAACGGTCAATAAAGGTCAATTGAACGGTCGAATGTCCGCATACCTAATCTACGTCCATGGAAAGTTCTTTAGAGCTCTGTGTTCTCTTGGGGATATAATCGCATACATAGTTTATAAATACAGCGGGAGAAATAAAAGAAAGCTCAATTACTCAGTTTGTCATTCGCGATTCACCAATGAACACGAATTCGGAAACAATATACTTCAATTGGAATGTAATTTCAAGAAAAAAACGAAAAAAAACACTGTTTTATGTAATTAACAATTTGAACAAAAATCTGGCAATTATTTTAGACCCCGGTGGGGGACCAACTAGGGAGTGCTTTTCAAAATGAGCTAAACATCTGGGAAAACTGGCCTAGGACCCATCCAATCCCCAAGTCGTCCTTTTCCCTGGTGAAAAAATCTCTCTGAATCTCTCCAAAAATTCCACGTTTCAGAGAGATTCAGAGCAATTCAGCGTGGTTCAGAGGATTTCAGAGACTAGTGGATTGAGAGAACTTGTGCTTTGAATTTTTCAGAAGGATTCAGAAAAATTCAGAGGAACTCGGAGAGATGCAGGGAAATTCTGGGAAATTCAGAGAGGAACAAATTCAGTAAAATTCTTGATCCTGCATTTCAGAGGCGTTCAAGGAGAGTCAGACGCTTTCAGAGATAGACGAATTTAGGAAGATTGTGCGTAGAACTTTTCAGGAATATTCAGAGGAATTTAGAAAAATTCAGAGGAATTCAGAGAGGAATAAATTCAGCTCAATTTGTGGTTCAGGATTCCAGAGGTATTCAGGGAGTGTCAGAGACTCACAGAGACAGGTGAATGAGAAGAATTGTGCGTTGGATTTTTCAGAAAGATTCAGAGAGATTCAGTGGAATTCAGAGAGATGCGGGGGAAGTCTCGGAAATTCAGATAGGAATAAATTCAGTAAAATCTTGGTCCTGCATTTCAGAGGCTTCCTGGAAGTTTTAGAGACTTTCAGAGACAGATACATTAAGAAAAATTGTCCGTGGAATTTTTTAGAAATATTCAGACGAATTTAGAAAGATTCGGAGTAATCCAGAGAGATTCAGAGAAATTCAGAAAAATTCAGAGGAATTCAGAGGAAGCTTTGAAATCTGAATACATTCAATTCCCGGAGATTTAGAAGAATTCAGAAAGATTCAGAGAAATTCAGAGAAATTCAGAGGAATTCAGAGGAATTCAGAGGAAGCTTTGAAATCTGAATACATTAGATTCTGGGAGATTCAGAGAAATCTAGAGATATTCAGGTAAATTCAGAGGGAGCTTTGAAATTCAAATATATAACATTCTGAGGGATTCAGTGATATGCGGAGAGATTCAGAGAAAGTTGAAGAATTCAGAACGTATCACTATCGGAAAAGTCTCTAACTTCCTCTGAATTACTCTGGAATTACTCTGAATCTCTCTGAAATTTGTCTCAAAATATAGAGATTCAGAGAAATTCAGAAATATTTCAGAGAGATTCAGAGAGATTTTTTTTACCAGGGTTGCGATGTGAAAACTTTGTACAACCTTCAAAAATCGACCATTCAAACCGAAGAAACCAGCAGCAAATATTCGAAGAATTTCAAATCACCATGTTAGTTCATGAAATTAAACACTAAGGTGTCTTCTGTACAATAAGTCATTATTTTGTTTATTATTATTCCCATTTTTCTGGAATTTTATATCCCTCTTTGCTTTGGTTGCCATTCAACATTGTCCCTCGCTTTGCTTGTATTTTTATGATCTCTCAAGATTGTAGTGAAAACAAAACAATGGCAAACTGTTTACCTTCAAAGAACAAAGTTTATACACGCGATTCATTTCCCTGCTAGAAATGTGACTCTTTGGCAACTTGGGCCCTGCTTCGGGCCAAGTTAGGACCTTTGATGGTACAATTTCTAGCTGGTTTAAGAATCTCGCGAGCATCTCACCAGGAAGAAGGACCTTGTAAGTGCCGATGAGAAGCTTACTCGGGAGGATAACAGAGTAGAAAAAAATTTGGAACATGGATTCAGCATAATATGAAACACAAATGATGACAAGCAATTCAGATCTGTGCTTATTCTTTGAATGATGATCATTGCTTTTACCCTCAAAGACACAGTTAAATAGCGTGTTCCGTTTCAATTAAGCCGCTTTCTTCAACTTCTTTCTTCCGAGAATGAAACAGGGAACAAGAATGCTTCGCGACACGTTGCAAAGCACACCCTGAATTTTTGGTGAGACATTTTACTTTCTCGGACATGATTTTCCTTTTTTTCTGAAATGACCCACTTGACAAGACTCGACTTGGATAAGGAGATAAATCCACTCAAGTGAGACGGTTTTGTACAATATTTGTGTATTTTTTTCTCTCATAACTATCTCTGAGGCAAGACTTGTTATCTAAGAGATTACGCAATGCACTTGATAATCAGCAGATCGTCGAGAGAACGTTGTCTTCGTTAGAAATGACTTTGATAATGCATCGTCTGCTTTTTTTCTACTTGGCGCCAATAGGCCACGTGTCGTTGAACTGAAACGTATTGTCTGGCGAATTGAAGAGATATTTCTTCTTCGTTAGTTGAATCTTCTATTTCTTTCACTATTCTCACATTTATTCACTTTGATCCCAGCATGAATCGAGTCTTGATCTCCAAATCTTGAGATTTTTTGTGTAATTTGTTGATGTTGAAGTCGAAAAACTAGCGATCAACTACTGAGGTTTTTGACTGAACTACACAAAAAGAATTTCATTTGAAAAATTACCGTGAAATTTCAGTGATCGAAGGACAAGTAGGAATTTTTTTTAAATATTACTGTGCATTCTGTGAAATTTATAGAAAATATCACTTTCGACTCTTTAAAACTCACTCATTCTTACAGGCTGCACAGTAATTTTTTGAAAAATTTTTACTTGTCCTTCCATTACTAGAATTTCACGGTAATTTTTACAACAGAATTCTCCCAGCGTATAAGTGCTTTTCATTTCAAAAATTAATTCAGTAGCTTTCAATTATGTTCGGTTGCTAGTTTCAGTTTCATATTTGTTTAACAATCCAATGAGATGAAGTAATTCAGATAATTAAAATAGATCGTATTCACACTGTCCATACATTTCTTACATTAAATTTGGGATCTATGAAATTCTATAACATTTTTAAAACCTCTCAGTCGATGAAGGATCGATCATACGAAATTTCTGAACACTTCAAGGCAATTAACAATCATCAATCATATAATTTTATGTAAATCTTAGTCCAGTGATATAAAATGCAAAAATTCAAACCAGAAGATCGAATTGAAAATACATTACAAAGTATCGATGAAGCATCAACTTGAATTATACTCACCCATTGCTTCTCTCGCTGTAAGATCCCTCCCTTTTTCTTTTATTTACAATGAAACAAATACACAACGACTAACATCACGAATCGGTCAAAGCCCCCTCTCCCTCCTCCCCATTCAATGCCTGTCACATATCGGCTCTTTATTAACGTAATTGCAATTTCTCGGAACGAATAAAAGGTGCATAAATTACTTCAAGGCAAACCACTTTCGGAACTAACTTTTATTATGAGAACATGAGATCTATCAAACGATTAAATCGTTCCGATAATTCTTTTCTAAGGGAACAATGGGATACAACTCTCGGACATCATACTCATTTAATTGAAAGAGAAATAAACGATATTGAAATTCTCGTCGAATGCACGACACGAAAGTACATGCATATTTTTAGCAACAAATCACGTATTTTCTTGTATGCGTCGTGGAAGAACAACGGAATTGAAATCCAATTGGGTTTTCCAATTACCGTGGAAGTGAACCACCGGAGATATTGATAAGAAAAAGGAAAGAAACGAGAAGAGGGTGGAGAGTTTGATTTATCGTGTATCGGGAAGACACAATTCCACACGATAAATCTTCGAACGATCGGTCGATCTCTAAGACTCCTCAACAACTGATGATGCAATTATGTACGCGTATACTTATGAATTGAAATGAATTATCTGTTCAATTGTGAAGCTCGGTTATTATTTATTTAGCCAACAATAACTTGGAACGCAAAATATTGCATTTGAAGATGACAAGAAAAATCTCTCCTTGTGTAAAATGATCTCTCGTATAATCAAGTTCAAGATCACAGTGGAGGATATCTTTGATCGTGACATTGAAACAGTCAAGATGGTTCATACTGAGGTGATATCACGTGCACATTTTATTTCTACTTCTCTTCGTAGTCTCTTCGAGAATAAATTACGATCCAACGACAAATATATCCTCCGCGGACTGAGGTGATAGGGATATCCAGGGGCTGCAGTCTGGTGGATAAAAAGGGAGAAATGTTTATAGAGACAAGAGTTCAACCACCGTCTGGTAACAGTATATCGACAGTTCCAACCACGTTTCGTCGCTTCACTTTGCAATAAAATTCGACGAGACTTACCGCTGTGACCCTGTGCATCTGCTATTGCCTACACGACACGGAGGTCTTCATAAACTTCATATTATATTTTCATTCCAAGTTGGATAGAATAATGTTTCTCAGATTTCATTGTTGCTGACGGACACGTCAATTTTAAATACTGTATGATATTTTGTACAAGATATCTCTATTTCAGTGAGAAGAAATAATCTATTTCTAGAGTTTCTAGAGTATTTCGCTTTTCAAAAACGACCTATAAAACCTGTACTGTCACTGCCACAATTCTTGCAATTCTTGCTGTGGCAGCTAATTCATTTTTTGTGTGAGATATTCAAGATGAGATAATTATTCATCCCTTCCTTCCATGCTGAGAATATTTTTGATCGTATGATCGGTAGATTCCAAGTGTCAAAATTTAAATGAATATCTTTGAATTTTCATCTCTTGTTCGAGATTTCTATTTAAAACCCTACTCGTGTATATTCATTCCGATGATCTCAAAGATGTGGTTCAAAAAGATTTATGAAGCCGCTGATGGTTTCCAAATGCACTCCCCCTGAAAACTCGCTGATATCGTTATTGCAGATCGTACGGTTAGATTTTATAAAAATATTCAGCGAATCTGTGACGGATACTGCAAAATTAAGTATTATAAATGAACTGCAAATAAAGTATAATCATAGCAAATAAGTTAATCTATTCATTTTCTTATGAGACATACATCAAAGATATTTATGATCATACTGAATAAGAACAACGCTACATTTCTACATTTCGAAGGCACATTGTCGCGTTTTTGCCACCAATATCAATTCACGCACCGCAACGCCCGAAGGAATAAATGTATGATAACAATCGCTATTAAGATATTCGAAAGTATGAATTTATTTTCGTTTCTTATCAAAACAAAACCTTCCTACTAAATCTTCAATCTCGACGAATAGGAGATAATTTATAATTCTTGTTGAAACGCATAAAGTTGCAACCGTATCGTAGCAACTTCAACGATGAATTGCGATAGATTCGTATGAAATCGTACAAACGTAAGGACAAACAGATCACCCATAGCACGCGATACGAGATGAAAATAATTTACGCGCTTGGGCATTCATAAATCTGTTGCGAAAAAAAGATTTGCATATCAGATACGGGGGACTGGATTTCAATGGGTGCACGAAAGATAAGGAGAAAGAATAATCCTGTGATAGTTATGAGCTTGAATGAGCTACAACTTCTGGTTTGTTGTTTTTTCAATTATTCAGTTTCCTTAAGCAAATGTCATATGAAAGTTTTCACTCTCAACATTTATGATACATTTTAAGTTTTTTTTTCATTTTTCAACATCGCCATCTCTCAACTCAACACATTTGAATCAACGACTTCTTGGCTTTTCAATAAACGGTGCAGAATGAGCAGGTGTCTTCATTTCGATCTCGTCATTCGAAGTAAGTTTTTTTCCAGTGAGTCAATTTCTTTGAATGTGGGAAAACCAAGTCATCGTTGAGAACCGAATCTGGTGGATGTGGCGAATATTAAAGGATACCCGCTTTTTTTTATCATCTAAAACGGAGGAGAAGAATTTTTCAAAGCAAGACCTTACTCCTCCCCATGTGGAAATGTTGCTGGAGGTGCCAGTACTGGCAAAAGAGTTGAAATGATAACACCATTTTACATAAGGGCCAGTATAACATTTACCACCACGGTGATAGCGATATTTGATGTGAGCCTGCTATGGTTGAACTCTGGCATTGCAATAGGATCAGTTGTTTTGCCAGAGCTGAATGAGAAATGACAAAGAGTCGAAATGATGACATCCCATGTAGATCTATATCATCTATCGAACATATTGAATGCTAATACTAACTCTGGCTCAATACTGGCGCAGTATTGTCTCATCAAAGTAACCGTGTTATTGGAAAGATCAGTGGAATCCCTATCTACTATCTATTCCGTATCAGAACAACGTTGCATCGATATTGATGTCGTATCGTCTTTGTTTCGCATTTCACCATTCGACCAACTCTGATTCGGTACTGATGCGGTTCCGTTTTTGCAGGGTCTGGGTATTCTCCGAACAGTATTAATTCAATACTGGCTCAAGACCGTCTGACCACGTAAGCCAATACCGTCTGAAATCTGGCGAACATTTGGTGCCAGTTGGAAAATGGTAATGATTCTGAATGGGCACAGTTGTTTCTACCGAACTCTGGCAAATACAACTTTGCCAGCACCGCGCTATTTGTCAACTCTAGCTATTTCCACATGGGTTTTTGATGCTTATCGTTATGAGATTTTTTACCTAGTCAGCAAAGTTGAAGAAGCGCTCCTGAAAGATCGTTGATAGAGTTTTTTAAGGGGTTCACCACAGTGAACTCTCCAAAAATAACGCTTTTTCAGATTTTTTTTTCGAGAATTAGAAAGTTCTTATTCAAATTAAACTACATGAGGGTGTTTCGCTGCTATTAAAGTACAAAATAATTTTTTTGTGGAATTTTATTGTGAAAAATGGTGGCTTGACAGGTGAATGACTGGAGCACTGTGAAAATTCATGGTCGTGCGGTGAGATAAATAACTCAGTCCAGAATTGACGTAGAACACAGAACCAAGAATAATTATTTTCTGTAATCCAAAAGCTAGTGAAATACGTATCCGTTTTGAAAAATGTGTATTTTCCACGAAATGGCATCGGTTTGAAGAAAAAAGTAGGATTTTCACCCTAAATTTCGTTACTTAATGTTGAATGAAAAACGCAAATATCAATATTTCGAAAAACCCGTACGTATTTCACTAGATAATCATATCACGAATACAATAAAAAAACCCCGAGATGATTGATTGAAAATTGGCGGAGCTAGAACTTCCACCGACTTTCGACATACTGTTTTGAAATAAACGCGTTTAAAGTTTTTTTTAACAGTTGAGTCGTGCGTGTTTAGTCGGACCTATGTTTGTAGTTTACGGTATATCATCTTCGGGTCCTCAAAGGGTACTTTGAGCCAAAAACAAATTTTTTGATCTTCTTAAAATTCCACTGTGATGTTACCCCTCAATATAAATCTCATCCTCAAATAGTCGTGGAACTCTGGTAGGGCTACTAGAATGGAATGGTTTCAGCGCTTTCTCGTAAAAATGTACTTTTTGGATACTGCTCGGTTCCAAAAAACAAGAGAGTGTTTCTAACATTGACGTCACCATGTATTTGTACATTCAAAAGTTCTTTGTACGTATGTGCTTGATTTGTGAGTGGAGAAGAAAGCAATTTAGTGGTATTTGATTAGGCGAACTTCTTACTGACACTCCTGGCAGCGCTATGAGATTGCTATGGGAGCACATAATAACCTCTCATCAGAAGTCACCTCAAGTCTTGCTGGAAATGCCAAACAAAGCTTGACTTCAACTCCTTAGTAGAAATACTCAAGATACTCATGCTATGAGTAACGCTAGCGTCAGTAAAAAACTAGCCAACTCAACAAATATCTGCAAGGCACTTATGGACGGAGGGAAAAATTTGCTGACGCGGCGAATTGAAGTATTATATACCTACAGAATGGCAAATTTTGTTGATAGCTTAACGAAAAATCTTGCTGTTTTAATCAATCGTATTGCTCAATTAAGTTGTGAAATTTTCCCTCCAGAAATGGTGGCAGCAATAATTTGGTGAATCTTTCAAAGTGGTGGAAAAATCCCTGATTTGTGATGGAAAAACAATTCCTCCATGATGAGGGAACGGAATCCACTAACAGCATGGAGCAAAACTCCTCATATTTTTTACAGTACAACTTTTTGGCCTTTTACAAATATGACCTCTGTTCAAAAGGCCAGATGAATTCAGACAGATCCTTGGACAAAATCCGACAGAACCGAACAGAATCATGTGGTATTTTTGTATGGTTTTGTTTGGATTTGTCTAGCCTTCTGAGCAGGGACAAACTTATTAATGAGTGAAACAATTCTAGGATTCATTTCGAGGATGCATTTAAACCTCGCAAAGTTTCACCAGGAAGAACTTGTAAGGGCCCTTACAAACTCGTGTAAGGCCTCAAGTAGGCTAGGGAATTACCATGGAATGGGGTGAATCGAAACACCCTTGTGAAAAGTAGTGGAGAATGACCATTCTGAGGATGTTTCTATTCACCCGCTATGTTTCTATCCATCCCGTTCCACGGTATTAAAGTAACAGAACCTCACAAATCCTGTGACAACGTTTGGAAGAAACGTCAAATCTCACCAAGTTCTGCCTGGCATTTTGAATACAGAGATAGAAATTTGATACCAGATGTCTTGAGAAGATTGAAACGAATTCCAAAAGAATAACATGAAGCTAAAGAATTTCATCTCCTTCAGCTTTCACATCAATTATTCTCAAATGAATTTTCATTTCATCTTCTGTGGAATTCTCATTCATTTCTCGTTTTCCTCCTGCATTCACTTTCTCGATTCATTCTTTCCAACTCCTTTAATGTTGATTCCATCTTCTTTCCAACCTTGAACTCCTTGAACCTGTTCCATTCATTTCCTTATCTCGATCATTTCTCTCACATCATATCTTATTTCCTTCATCGTTGTTCTACCCTTACTTTCTTCCTTCTCCTTTAATAATCTCATAATTTATCCCAAGATTCAATTATCTCGCTTTTATATATCCTATCTCCATGTGTTAATTCATCCACGTTTATATTGACAAATTTATCAATTAATATGGACAACGTGTCGCGTCAACTTTTCCACGCCAAGTGCAGGTATAAGTACGATATTGCTACTAAACTTTCGCTAAATTGCGTTAAGATTAGATACCGCATTTTCATATATAAATTTCATCTTCGAGTTTTCAAACGCTTCCGACTATCCTGAATGGCTATATACGCGTACAATGAATTTTCAATAACAAAAAAAAAGCAATAAACACACCCACAATATAGCTTCAGGGAATACGTTCGCCAATGAATTGTAAATAATAAATTCACTACTTCGCTATTGATTGAAATGCCATAACATTACGAAGACACATTAATTTCTAATGACTTCCATGGTCTATTGTTTTGCTCATAAATCTCTGTCAAGCTCGACGGACGGCTGGACGGGAATGTGAGATCGCCTTAACATCCATTTAATGCATGAAAATCTTCTCTCATATACATTTCGTAACGGTCGAGTTTACATGAAACGTTGGGAATAGACATTCATCAATTTTTGTTGCTTGGTTGTAAAATCAAGAAATATTTGTCTTAACTTTTACATCTCTATTGGGAATTTCCGTAGTAGAAATCCTTTGGTTATTGACAAATTTTGTAAGGTTTAACTAGCTGAAAACTAAATCCTTGCAAGTGCCTCGTACACAGCGAAAAATTCTATGTCACAGGAGGGCCACTAACAGTTTGTGTTAAAATCAACATGTCAAATTCTGAAATTCACAGATTTTCAGTGTAAATTTGACATTTGTATGTTGATTTGATACATTTTTTGTGTTAATATTTAACATAAATTGCGAGTGGACCTCCTGGGACATACACGTGTGTTAAAAATACACACAATTTTTCACTGTGTAAGGTTCTAGTGGAGTACTTGCAAGTGTCTAATTCATGATTAGTTGAGCTTCACAAAACTCGTCAATGACTATAAAGTGTTTCCACTTAAGTTATCCCCTGGAGTTTTGTTTCCTTCTTCTTTTTCTTTTCCGTGTTCTATACGAAACCCGTAGTTTTTGGTGTTGTCAGGTAATAAGATATTCAAATTGCAAATTTTCTGGATATTTCACAGTTATCGGATCTATGAATAAGTGTATGCAGTGAAAAACTCTTTCCACCAATTGAATTTGTTAGAAGCGAAGACTATTCCTTCACGTGTTTTTAACTCATCAACTCTCGAAAATCGTCAATTTTTGATCCATTTTCATTGAGGTTTTTTTTCCATATTATCTGTAGGTATCAAAAAAAACTTCCAGAATCTGATATCCGATGTGAAATTTCATATTCTTTCAGAATATGGCCTGAGTATTTGTTTAAAATCATTGCTCAAATAGTTATCAATGCTTTTCTGCACGAAAATGCGGGTTTTTTACTGGGAAAAAATTTTAGATTTAAAGTCTTTTCTAGGTAAAAATGTTTCGAATTCCAAATTTCACGAAAAGTAGGGTATGAAAGAAAGAATTCAACATTGTACTCCCCAGAATGGTATCCAAAATGAAAAATTTCAGGACGTGGTAATTAGAAAACTAACCTTTTTGCTAAAAAACAAATTCCCAAGATTGATTTTAGATTTTTTCTTCGAGGACAAGCAACTTTTGGGAGAATTTTCAAAGGAGAAAAAATGTTTAGAATTTATCAAAGAATATACTGCAATTTTCTCAGAATTTTTTCAGTTTTTAAAATGTCAGCAAACGATTCTGAAAAATTCCGGTGTATTCTACAATTGATTCTGAGTACTTTTCACTCTTAGTGATTTTTTGAACACTCCCACAATATTTGAAATACCACGTCTTGAAATTTTTCAAAAAAGTTTTCATTCCGGACACGAATTCGGGAAGTGCCTGTTAAATTTTTTATTCTGGTTCCTATGTATACCTCAAAATGTAGAACTCGAAAACACCTTTTTATCTGCGAAAGAATACGTCCACTGACAAAACATCGGCTTAATCATAAAAACATGTTTTCTTGTTGTAAAAATATATTTTTTTTATATTGCTGAAGTTTGAATCGTTTATTGAAACAAAATGGTAATCGAATAAGGGCATCCTCAGCTTTTGAAGACTCAAAGTTTTGCAGTAATCCCTTGAATGATGTCTCTAGTTCCAAGGAATTAATCCCAAAAGATAGACACTCATGATTTTTCAGATTTGATGAGTTTGAATTTCCGTTTCGTTTCTGTAAACGATTCAAAGTTCAACAACATCTTTTTTTTCTTATCTCATGAAGATGTGTACTTGAAGTAAGAAAATTTTCTCGTTATCATGATGTATAGTTTCAAACTTAGTGAATAATTTCTCATTTAAATGACAATTTGTTTGTTGGTTCAATTTCAGATTTCAAACTTGTTTCAGTACAAACACCGCATTTTTGTGCAGAAAATAACTATTTGAGACAAATGATTTTAGACCAATGTTGAAACCATATTCTGAAAGAGCATGAAATTTCACATCGAAAAAAAAATCGTTTCAGACAATTTTTTGGTACAGGTATTAATATGGAAATTCATTGAAAATTGCCGACATTTGCAAGGTTTTCAGTGCTTGAATCCCTCCTTTTTTCTAGTGGTTATACTATTCAACATCAAGTTGTGATTGGTCAATGCTGTTGGAATTCGAAGACCACTGAGAACCCTAATTTGCGAATGATTGGGCTAATTATGAATGCGCATTTAGAATCAGATCTCTATAGAATAACCACATTTACAAACATGTTGCTACTGTGGGCAAAAAATAGTAAGACTTTTTAATTAAAATTTCGCGCGAAAACCCATTCGTCGGAATATTTTTTTTCTAGGTTGGTATGACTGTTAGTTACATCTGTGAAATAATCATTAGTGTTTAGTATAAGCTTGTCTTTTTGAAGTACAAAAAGTGCATTCGGCGATTTTTACAATGAGTGAAATTATTCAACAAAGAAGTTCCATTCAATTTTCTAGAATCAAATTTCTGGTGCCGAAACCTTCAGAATGTTGCAAAAGACCTTCGGCTTTTATTCGGTGACAATTGAATTTCGCGAGCGAGTGTTTTTGATTGGTACAAATTATTCAAAGAGGATCGAGAACGCGTTGACGACGAACCACGTCCAGGACGGCCATCAACATCAACTGATGATCAACACGTCAATAAAATCAAGGAATTGATGCTTGAGAATCGACGATTAACAGTCAGAGACCTTACTGGCATCGTTGGAATATCGGAAGGATCAGTAAAAACCATTTTGAAAGATCATTTGGGCCTAAGAAAAGTGAAAGCACGATTGGTTCCGAAATCACTCATTGATTCTTCGTGAGTTTTTCGCCAAATTTTCAACCAATATCGTGCCGCAACCACCGTATTCGCCTGATTTAGCTCCGTGTGACTTCTGGCTATTCAGCAAACTCAAACGACCGCTCCGGGGAAACCGTTTTGAGTCAATTGAAGACATTAAACGTGAATCGCTACGCGTATTAAAGGTTATTACGGAAATTGACTTCAACAACTGTTTCGAGGATTGGAAAAAACGTTGGCACAAGTTTATTGGGGCCAGGGGGGATTACTTTGAGGGAGACGAAATAGATTTGGAAGAATAAATTGAGAATTTTTAAGTGATGAACAAAGTCTTACTATTATTTTTTGCCCACAGTAGTACTGTGTCCAAAAAGTATCTATTGACTTGAAACGGTGTCCCCAAAGCGGTCTTTGGAGTTTGTTGAATAGCCATAAGTCGCCCGGTGCCAAATCAGGTGAATACGGTGGTTGTGGAACGATATGGGTCGAGTTTTTTGCGAGTGCATTGTTGTGGTGCAAAAACCAAGATTTTTAAATGCTATTGACTTATCCTTTTGAAATGTCAACATCATCAGCAAGATCTCTAATTGTCAATCAACGATTTACAAGCACCAAATCTTTGATTTTTTGGACGTGAGCTTCGTCAGTTGAGGTTGATGGTCAACCAGGACGCTCTTCCTCTTCGCCAAGTTCTTGACCTTCTTGAAACTCTTTATACCGTTCGTAAAAATTTTTCCTCAACATAGCCTCAACATCAAAGGCTTTCTGCAGAATCCTCAAGAAAATTAACAGCAGAAAATTTAGTTAGCAGCTCATAAAATGAAGCATATCTCAGACATTGATGAATATTTAGATGTGACCCTTGGCACGGATATCAAAGGCAGTCCTGTCAACCTAGAAATAAGAGGACTTCCCCAAATACATTTGCGCGCGGAGTTTGAATTCAAATGTCACTTTACTTTTTGGACACAGTAGTGAGTATGTATTGACTACTTGAGCCTGTTTTATACACAAGTTATTTCATTTCCTTAATAACTCCTCTAATTATCACACAATGCGAACACAGCGAGCATTTTTGAGGACATCAAACTGCGAGCTTCATTCAAACTTTTAGAGATGTTAGCATACTGCGACTCTTCGTTAACATCCTTATGGTAATTCTATTATAAATCAGTATTCCACATTTGAATGCCAAGATTTTTATATAACAAACACAATACGTATATCTTCTATCAACAATAAATTCGTAACAATATTTGCTACTTAGAATTTAAATCTAATGCATTTTATATCCTTGAGTAGACCTACAATTACTGTTCTCCACAGAAATGAAGAATCTTTTCAATTTAACTTCATATTTCCGTTTGCACATGCTAAGGAAAAATTCATTCACCAGAGAATTTTAAGTTGCGACATGAATTTATATATACAAGATACACCCATTAAATCCCATTCGATGTCATACCGTCGAACGAAGGTTACTTTCGAATCAAGCAAAAAGATTGTTCATGCGACGGTTTTATTTCTTTTCTCGTCAAAACAACGATTTCTAGGTTTGTATTATATCGCAAGACTGGTTCATCAGGGTGATACGTCTATGCATATATCGCACAATAAGTAGACCATCGTCGAAAGATCATCAATCAAAGTCATGCCAAAGATAGACAAAGGAAATTAAATCCTTTTTTTCTTTCTTGCCTCTTCTCCGATAGTTCGTTCGTTTGTTCATTCATTCATTCATTCATTCATTCATTCGTTCGTTCAGAGCATCGAGATAATAATCATGTGTGAAATATTGTATGTTTGTTTGACATGTTATGTCAATATAAAAATTTATCAAAAGTCGTTATTCAATTCGATATAACGTGTTGCAATTTCTTATGAAGTTTTCAAACTTAGCCGATGAATTTGTTCTTTGTATGTGAATTCTGTTTTCGTTTTCGCGTTGAAAAGGTTCAATTAAGCGGCAATAGCTGGACCAACGGTGGCTTGACAATACTGTCTTTATGTTGAACTTATTTCATACGGTCAATCATGCGGAGGGAATGCAGCAAACTTGGAGGAAAAAAAATTGACCTCGCTTGTACGTGAATACTTTGACATTGATAATAAATAATTGCGATGTTATTCGAGTGAAATAATGATAACTTTGGAATTCTTATGGAAACAAGATTTTATTGGGTACATCAAAACTCTTCCTTAAATTTTCGGTAATTATAATTTATTATAGAAATTGTGCATTGTTGTAACAATGTTAATTCCAATACAAAGAAAACTTTGAAATTACCAGATTCCGTTCTTTTCCCATTATTTTCGAAAGAGACTAAATTGAATAGGAAAAGCTTCTCTAGCGTGTATGAATTCTGGCCAACTCTGGCTCCACTCTGGCCCAGTCTTGGGCTTATATTGGCAGGATGGGGTCCATGCTGTTAGGAGATGCGTCTTCTTCGGGTCATGAAAAAAACTCCTTCGAGTGGAAGAATTTAAAAGAATTATGTATAATTTATATACAATTCAATACAGTTTATACATAAATTATGTATAAATATATTTGATTTTCAATTTTTCCACTCGAGTACTTGAAACTTCTCTTAAAGGGAAATTTCTTTTAAATTTTACGAAGTTCTCCATTATCTTTCTTTGTATCGTTTTCCATTTCTAATCTAATAAAGATTGACGTGAAAATTTCAAGATCCAACAAATTCTTGTGGATTTTTGAGCTATCAATCCCGAAAAAAGTTTATTTCAATCAAGGAAGCGAATATGCGAGATCTTGGATGGGAATCCAAAACTGATTTTTTGTATAAGAACAGTGGAAGAAGGTGCTGATCGAGTGACAGATCAATGATAAAACTGCACAAAGTGACGCTTTATAATCTGTAACAGATTTATCTTCTTAAATCTGGAATGACATGGGCAAACTTAATTCCCAACCTGAAACCGAATATTAAACCCCCCCTCCCTCTCTCCCTGGCATGTTTTTAAATTCATCAACATTTTCGAACTGTGAAAAACATGATTTCACAGTCACGAACGAATAACGAAATTCCATCAATTCGCATTTACCATACAGAATTCGTACCGAATGATATTTTACAACAATTTGAAGCTTATCGTAGACATGAAATTCATTCGTCCAATAAACGATAACCCTTCTGATTGTAGACGCGTCTTTTTTTTTGTTTCTCATCGACGGACTGCGATTAAACGCCGCTCGTTTCTCTTCGCGATACGAAGGTAGAGACGCGATTCAAAATCATGTGCGAATTTTTATTCCAATTTTCATAACTTATTCGTTCTAAATAATATCCAGGAATAGCGCTGGTTTACATATTTGAGGAACTCCATGAACGTTTTGACATATTTATTACGATAAAAATAATCAAGCCGCTAGCACAGTGTTTGGCAAGAGTTATAAATTCCATATTGGTTTCCTTATTACCCAGAGCTTTTGCTCTAGCTGCTACTAACTGTCACGGAGCAAGGCATAAATTATCCCAAGCCTTCTGTCAATCGAGCACATGTGATCTATTAATAATATTTCTTTTTATGCGAAGAATCCATACGCGCGTTTCTATTAATACAAACCGTATAAGCTCATGACGAAACGATGAAGGTGGTTGGTTCTTCCTTTGGATACTTTAAGATCCTTTTTACGACCCTGTTTTTCTCTCCCTTTTCTCTCGTTTTATTTTCCCTTCTCACGCTCTTTTCCACTCTTCAATCTTGGAAAGAGCACAGAGTAAAAGATACAGAAAGTGAAAGCAATTGCAGAAACTTGTAATGAAAATCATAAAGAAACCGTAAAATATTTGTGTTCACGAACGTATATATGTTAATCGCTCGCATACATATGGTTTACGAATAAATCACTGTGGTCGCGGAATATCTTTGTGAGTTGCATTATCAATTTCATGGTTACGCAAGCACAAAATAAGATCTTATATTAGATTCTGATCGTGTATATCCTTCGAGGATCGATTAAGAGATTTTACTATACACGATCGAGTTTGTATGCCATCATAAAGCATTTTGCATTTGGTATTTCATTTCATATGCTGTGCATTGTGTTACTCGTGTATGAATAAACGAACAGTAGGAGGGATTAATTAATCATCGTATTAAATATAGCGTGTTATAATGTCATAACATTGATTATTGAATGAATTATATGGAGATTCTATGTTCTTGGAACAAGAGAACAATATTCATGTAATTGAGGATGATTTGGAATGCGGTACACAAGGGAGTATGACTCAATGCAATCAATTTTCTCTGTTGAGAAAGAGCTTTCCTGTTTCACTTCGACCTTGAACGTGTTTTCTAATCATTCTAAAGCGGATATCAAATTTATTTCAAAGATTCTACGGTGTGAAGTACATCCTTGACTCGCTGCTATGATACTCGTATATACTTCAATAATATTTTGCTTCAAGTCCAGAAGGTTAATTGAAGAAGTACAATTTTATGAAGACCCTTTCCCCTCTCAAAATGAAGCAAAGGATTCATTCAATTGAAGCAAACGGCGTTTGAAATCAGATTAAGGGCGGTTGCGGATGATCATATGACTTCTCAGACAGCAATAATAATCATCTTTGACCCTACGGAAGCTTTTGTATTGATATTCCAAATATCATTGAATCAATGAATGATAAATTATCCAATTAATTAATTCCAATTGTATCGTTCTCATCATCGAATTCATTCTCACCTAACGTGTTAAAATCCTTCCAAAGACGACTCCCGCTTATTCCCATAACATGAAAAATGGAATTGTTTCAAAATCGATTCATCCATCTATCGACCCAGCATCTTAATCTCCATAAAACCGGTTTTTCCGTGAATCCGGGTATTTTTACATTTTGTCGAGTTGAGATAACTCGAGATACAACTAGACATCCGTCAAAGAAAAAAAAAGAAAAAAAGAAGAATCACAAACTTCGTGCGCCAGGATTCACGCGATGAATAATTATGAAGCATACTTTTAGTTCCGGCGAATGTAATTGGAAAAAATCTTCGCTTGATTACCGGAAATGATTAAGGTAATTCAAGCTATCGGTTCACGGAATGCTTGGTGTTCAATGATGACAGTTCAACGTAATGCCATCGTGTAACTTGCCACTGTGTCCAAAATTTTTTCGCAGTAACATTCCTAAGAGGTCGCTACCGTTAGTCACGTAGCAAGACCATTACTCGACCTGAATTTGGTACCAGCGTATGTCGTTTCCAGCAATAAGGTATCGCTTTATCGACGTCGCGTGACAAAAACGTAAACCGCGCTTACGATTATACGTTTCCGTTTTATATTTATTATTAATTTTCGAAATTCTCAAATACTTCTCTTGATATTCGAATAAAATATCTTTCAATGTAGACTCAACATCATATGATCATCGATCTCCTTCGCGTGACATTTATCCAATTATGAAGATCCAATTCAAAGTAAAGGAAAATTGTTTTAAACCGTCGATTGATAGAATAAGAATATACTTGTTCTCGATTGTGATCAGCCTTGGGTATGAATCATAAAACGATGCGTAAGACAAGTGATTGACATTACGAACGCGGTAGTCTAAAGTTCTTCATCAGCTAACTTATCAAGATGAAGGTTTGATTGAGTCTTGACATCAAATGAACGAGTCTTTGACTTTCATCATTTTCATAATCCTCACAGAGGCGGATTAAAGTAGCGCTTAATGCGGTCCAAAAAGTTTCATTTGTCTCATGTCGTACATACTTCTTCAACCGATTCGAGTTCTCTTCCATGCATAAGTTTTCTATTAATTACGTAGACTATTTCTATGTCAGCAATGTAAATTACTTGTGCTAGAATAGAATTATTTTCAAACATCGTTAGAAATTTTGCGATAACATACGTGAAACAATCATTTTTTCTAGTACATCTGTTCGAATACAAAGCACATCCAATCATAAAATATGTGACATCGTTCAATCATATCGGCTTTGTTTATATATTATGACTCGTATCATAAAGACAACAATTCCACACTTGCGTCTTATTTTTTTCAAAATAACAAAGAATATGTAGTGTATTATGAAGTTTTCAAGTTCAAGTGGAAATCTGTGCATTATCATTTTAATTAATTGCTAAGAAGATATTTTTCTTTTGTCGAGGGATTTAAACAAAGGTTAAGAGTGGCAAAGACTGATTACATCGTGCAGAGGAATTTTACTATTCTCATTCACTGGATTCGATTTTTTTTTCATACGCACGTACAGAATATATAACAGGAATTTACATAAAAGTTGCGAATTTCACAGCTATTACAAAATTATCATATAAATTTAAAACAATATTGTAGGTATATGTGAATTCGCAACGCCTCGTAAACTTTCGTGACAGACTACGAAATCTCAAATCTCTGAGATTATTAGAATATAAACAGTATGCACATTCTGGAAAATCCTACTAAGAAGAACAGTTTCTTCCAAAATTTCAATTATTCATCATCAATTAAGAATAAAAACATTGCCCAACTCTATAGAAATTTCAGAGATTTTCAGAGAAATTTCTTTTCACCGAGGAATTCATGATTGAACGAATGATTTTATAATTCTTGTGCTTCATAATTCAAACATGAAAGTGATGATCATGATAGTTGAGCGTATTTTCGCCCAGGGCGAAAATTTCATTAAAATTTCCATAACATTCTCAGGAACAGTTTGCATAAAATAGAAGAATTACTTGACATCTTCTAACTATAGCAAACAAATCACCAGCAATCATCGAATCCCGCTTTGTTCATATTTTTCATTATTCTCTTAAAGAGAAAAGATAACGCACGTTTCACTTCCTCGTTGTTTCAAAACATCGAACTTACTTATGATTTATTGCAAAACTATATTAATCGCGACACATTGTGCTCGTCGTATTAAGAGAAAAGAGATGAAAGATTGAGAACAAGGAGTACCACGTGGGCAGACGAATCAGCTGCAGATCTGCGTCAACGTGTACCAGCTGGATCGAATACGTGTAAGTAAACTCGTATATTCAAATATGCATCTGTCCGCTGCAAGTATACAAAGCATACAAATGACGCGTGTGTACCTAGCTCCTATACTTCGAGCCTAGGTATGATCGAACGGAGAAGAAAAACGGAATGTGCGTGGGAAGGAATACCAAGAGATTCTATATAATGAGTTTATATTATTATAAAGTGTACATTACCACCAGACTACCGTCGCCTCGTGGAGAACGACAACACCGTGGGGCATTTATCGTTGTTTACGATGACCTTTTCACTTCTTTATTTATTTGAATTTCCATTGTATAATGATATTGAATCGCAGCATCGATTCAACGTTCTCATCCTTCAATATGACTCCTGCATCGTGGTTGACAAACATTTATTATTCGATTCAAGTACGTATTCGTTGGAACGAACATTTTTAAAAGACACTTGAACTCACTTATTTGACAAACTTCAAGTATCATTGGTAAATTTGCAGTTCCTTGTATTGTATGAAGCCAGAATAACGTTTGACAATCCACTCATTTCTGATAGAAATCGTTTCAGGTAATTTTTTAGGACTTTCTCACGCAGAGAAATAATAAATTCGCTGGGTCAGCAATTTTTTAACTGTGGCAACAAAAGATGTTCGATCCTCCACTAAATTTCCTTATTATATATAGAATAGCGAACAAATTTTGCTGGTAAAGTTAACATTTTTTACTGCCACAGTTGAAAACTCACTGCAATAGCTAACAAAATTGCCGTGAAGGGTTGTCTGGTTTTTTCATATATCTACTGATCTGAAGCGAGGATCTGTAACACCCCTGCTGGAGTTTCATAAGGAGGGTGAATCGAAGAAGTTCATAAATACTAAAGATGTATAAATTTTCCAAACTTGGATGCAAAATCAGGGCAAACTCTCTTACGAGACTGTAATCTTCGATGAAGAAATTTCGATGAAACTACAGCGAATGATGAATGAATTATAAACGAGAATGAACGTCCTCGTGCAATATCGCACAATACGCATCAAAGATGTAAATATGAAATAAATGAAGACGATAATCATAGCATTGAATAGCACAGTGAGAATCAATTGTATAATTAAATGCAATTGTGAATAAAAAACTTCGATTCAATGTATAAATCACATGCAATTTATGTACCATTATTATATAATTTACGATTTATTGCATAAAAACAGATTGTAGGACTGGTTTCACAAGTATCTACATTGGAAAAAAAAGAGCGAAGTAATATCCTGTTAATTTATGAATTAGATACATTTTTGTCACACTCGTGTGCAAGATATTTTTGAAACACAACAATTATCGTGCGATTATTGAGGGTTACGCGGTTAGAATTTAAAAGAGGTATTGACCCCGAAACAATTGTTTACGTACAGTTGAAAGGATACTCACTCGCGGTGATCAATTTTATTTAGGACAAGGTGTCATAAAAAATCTCCATTTCGATCTTCTGTCATTGTTGTATGGACGTTAATGGATAACGAATAACGCATCGAAATCGCTTTTTAATGGATAAATGAATTAAGTTGTTCATTGAATATGGTCACCGAGAGCGTGCCATGCCTTTCTTCGATGACACTTTCAATTTCATACCACAACGAGACGTCGTCTTACACGTCAACAGGAATAACAGATCAATGCTTATAAAATCTCTGAACATTAATGTTGCGTTAATCATCAAATTCATATTTGAATTCTACGCACTGATTATTCATTCAAATCCAGAAGAATGTTTCTCAATTTCTCGGTATGATGAGAACATCGTATATAACGTAAAGTATCGTATCGTTAAGATTGTTTTTTTGCTATTTTTATAATAAAAAAAGATAATTGCGGTTGTAACCGGCAAATGACCTTAAATGTCCATCAATAACACATTCAATAGAAAATTATTTGAAAGATTGCGAATTGTTACGAAAGAAGTAACAAATGGTATTTGAATGCGTGAATGAATATTCACTTGAATACCTCATCCCTGTCATTACTCAGTGCCAATGGCTCGGATGATGATAATGATCCTTCTATTGTTGATAACGTGATCAATCAGTCAATGAAACGGTCCTTCAAAAGCTGTAGATTTCTTTTTGAATAATTAATTATTCTAACGATTGCTACTATGTATGTAGAGGAAAAAATGATTGGTTGTAAAGAAGGGAGATTGAAAGCAGCAAGAGCAAATATTCTACTACTGTACCATTGTACTGAAGAAAATAAAAGCAAAGGTGGTATGGCTAACGAGAGACCATTATCGTGGTCATTGTTAGTTAATTCGTTACGACGGCGACGACAGCGATCGTTTACCGCAGGAAGACATCGTGTGTTTTTTTTTTAAGCAGTTGGTTGCTTCCTCTTTCAACACACTTTGATGATATAGACTACCAATCAAGGTCTTACACCCAGCTGACATACGACAACTGATCGATCGTAGTCCAAGACCGACTGGATATCAAGGCTTCGAATGACAAGACTCGCTAATCAAGGCATGTGATATGTTCATTTCATTTGTACTCTCAAACGAGAATCCATTCGATGCTATAGCTTATGTAAATGTAATTAGATTTTCAACGAAATATAAAGGCTTGATTTACCACAATTTATGTGGCATGATACACATATCGTCACAGTTATCGTTCTCAATAATGTTTCTGCACATCGCAGAAGGGAAAGAAATTATGATGTTGCGAGTATTCTAAAAGTCATTTTCAAACAGGACTATGACGACCTCCGCAACTTGTTACCCGCTTGCAAACATATGATACTCGTTCCAATGTGTAGGACGAAAGCGGTAGGTTGCTATAATAAAGTTCGTTACTTATTTTAGAAGTACTGGAGAGAGTTAATCAGGGATATAAAGTAGGTGATGGTTTTCCTGTTGTGGTATGCTACATGGTATCAGGATAGTTGATGTATAGTTGCTGTTTATGCATAGTTGATTCAATAGTACATGGAATTTTGATACTGCAAATTAATTTTTCGAGTACCCACACCCAAGATATCTACAGTAAAAATGATACTGAAATAACATTTTTTTATCAATGTGAATCAGGTTCAGATTTTTACCAAGCGATTCATTTCCAATTCTCCGCTTTACACGTTTTATATATTATTCTGAACGATTATATGAATTTCTCTTCCTTTGCTTTTTGTTTCACGGTTAACAGCTGTGAAATGCAATGTTTTATTTTAAATGACTTGATGGGATCGTAAATTCAACTGAAACTGATGATAATCTGTAGAAATATTGAGTTGACTGAAAGGATAATTGGTACACTTTCTTAAACATGATACATTTTCATACTCATTCCGTTAAGAAATGAAATTTCATGTTCCTGATATCGATGGTCAGATATTTTACTTCCGTTCACAACCGGTCAAAGAAAGAACTTTTATTCGGTTAGTGGTGATTTTTTCAATGATTTATGATGTTCTCAACGCTTAAATTCGGAGTTAAGATGAGATTGTACTATTTTACTTCTAGTAAGCAGTTGAGTTTCGCTCATTTGATCTAAATTTCAATAAATGGAGGGGCGAGAGGGGGTTATTGATGGGGACATCCGAGAATTGTATCATCATAAAGTTTGTTATTACCACAGCAGGAGTGCTTCAACGCTAGGTTACAGAATTGGCGAATGCCTAGAGCATCTTTATTAAAACAGATGTTCTATTGTAAGATTTTTTTCGAATTCACCGGAATATTTGATATGGTCTGTAATCCAAAACTTCCATCCAAGTTACAACTATTGAATTTAGACATTTCTTTCCTTATATAGGTAGATCGATTTGTATCTGAGGAACCGATACCACGTTGTAAATTATCGTGGTTATTTATTATGTGTAATTGCTGAAAATTCAAACAAAATCATGAGGGGATCGTTTATTTTACCGAAAATCAAGGATTTCTTTCCGACTTAATGGAAGTATTCCGTCTTTCAGGATTCAAATTTTGCAAAGAATCAGGGGAAAGTCCATAAAAACATGATAAAAGTTGCTTATCCATGGAAAAACATTCCCGTCACCATTGTCATCATTTTATGGGAAGAACTTCACAGCTATTGCTTCCTCGTTGGAGGGAAGCTCTGTGATCGTTTCGAGGGACTAAATATTTTTCTGTCTCCAAACTCAAAATCTCTTAGACCAAAATGTTCCTCGGAGCTCACGGAGTAATTCTGGGTCCGTGTCTGTCTGTGCCCTGGTAGAAATGTTACAAGTTCTTCCCTATGACCGATGAGGCACTAAGAAGGAAGAACTAATTAGGAAAAACTAGCAAGGGGCTAGTCAATAACTGATAAGTTGGATCCAACTAGCATTGATTGGGACAAACTAATGAGTTACTCATCAGTATTGGATAATCTGAACTAACTAATAATAATAGAGTAAAATCTTCTCTACTGATAATTACAAGTATTCACTCCAGGTATAAATTGAATGAAGAGACATGAGCTTTTCAATCTTGGATTGAATAAAATGTTCCTTGAATTTTTATCAGAAAAGACGACATTTTTGAGGGATTAACTTTAAAAATGAGTAGGGATTGAGCAACAATATTGGCATGATTCATAAGTGCAAATAACTTTTTATTCATTTCAAGACTCGAGAGGTAATTTCTCTTAATTGCATCTATATTCTAAGTGAAGAGTTGTAGTTATTACTACAGTATACCCCCTAAATTTCTAAGAGTAAAATTTCCACTCTCAATGTAAAATGCATTAGCACTTTTACTCTCCAAGAGTGACAAGATCACTTTAGTAGAGTGAATCTCTCCACTTTTCAAACTAGAATGAAATGTATCACTCGTAAGTAGAGAGTGAACTATACTCCACCTATTTGTGAATTAAAATATCACCTGTCTTAGAGTAAAATATCCCAGCTTATTCATATTAAATCGATGCTCAGATTTTCTATGTCTTGCAATGCTTGGTTTTGAATATTCATCTAAACTTTTGTTTACTTTTAGGATAATTATTTCATTCTCTTGGAAACTTATGGAATTTTCTTATTAAAAGTGATGATACTGATCTGGAATACCTTTAGTTCTATATGATACCAATAATTGATAATCCTAGGTGTCATTAGCCAATACCTCATGACTCATACCTCATTAGTCACTGTGTGTGATACCATGTATTTATGAACAATAGTGAGTAAATACCCTGTAACAATAAACAATACTGGATATAGTTGATCAATACCATGTATCGATGAACAATATTGGATACAGTTGGTCTATGCCATGGATCGATGAATAAAATTGGATATAGTTGATCGATACCACATATCCTTGTAGAAGATCATATTTAGATTGTTTGAACTGTATATATGAACCTTAATGTTGATTTTATTTATGGAAATTGCAATTGTAGATCTCTTTCAATTTCATAAAACTATTTTGAATTAAATCTTACGAAAGCTTTTCAAATTGATATTTCAGTACTGGATGTACTATACTGAAAATCATTTCAGTTCTTTGGGTTGATTTTTCATAAAAGAGTTTGTTTTTTGTGATTTATTAAGTTATACAAACAATTTTTACAAAACCCCAGTAATTTTACACTTTTGAATCATGAAACATTTATTCTGATACATAGTTTAAAGTGTTTTGTCTTTTCATATACCCAAGAAGGTTTTAAACAAAACATTTTATTCTCAGTATCTACATTTCACTGAAAATATATGTCATTCAATGGAATATTGTGATCACAGTCTTCTTGTATTGTAAGAGTTCCTTTCAGATTCATATACTCTTACTAAAATACATTGAAAATCTGAATTATTCTTTGACTTATTTTTCATGGGCTTTTTTAATGGCTTATGTATATGTTTATCAATCGTATAACACTAATATACAACTATCCAATTTTATTGTAAAATGTAATACCTTTTCATGTATCCATCTCATATATCTGTGGCCTGTGGCCTTCATTATGAAACATTCAGTATATCTTGTTTATGTTAGGTTGAATTATGTATAATAATTTCATTAATTGTGATAAATGTTCGAAATATAATGAATGTTTCACAGTAAACGGTACAGATGTATGAGATGTATACATGAAAAGGTGTTATATTTTACAATGCAATTGGATAGTTGTATATTAGTGTTATTAGGGTTTGGGGATGTTGGTGAAAAGATAAAAATGGATTATTTTTATTTTCTTTTACAAAAATAACTAAAATCTGTGACAGATTTTTTCCCCCCTGAAATACACATTTTTCAAGAGTGCTATTCCACTTCAAGAAATTTAGAGAGTCATATTTATTCCAAAAAATTCCTCGTCAGTTACTGGCAAGTGCCTCATCAGTTACTTTCTAGTGTCTGCTTAGTTTACCTGATTAGTCCCTCGTTGGTGCGAGTGTTACATCCCTCATCAGTTACTGGTAAGTTTTCCCGATTAGTGCCTCACCAGTAAAAAGGATGAACTGATTAGTGCATTATGGTTTACTAGCGAGAATTTCTACCAGGGTGGGGATGTGAAGTATTCTGCAACCGCGCATATCTTCCGTTCCTATTACCCCATCATCATGAAATTTTTACCACAGTTGGAGCCCGAACTGATAATGGGCCCATATAAGTTTTATTCCAATCGATTGATAACTGTGAAAAATTTCTGTTTCTCGATTCACATTATTTGAGAATATTTTGAAAGCATGCCTTCCCCATGTCGGTATCATCCAAATGCCATGAAACTTGGAGCATAATCAGTTCACGGGGGGTTAAGTTGTACGGCCCTATTCCAAATGTCCGACAGATAATTTTCTGTCAGGATTTGGTCGCTTTTTGTCCCAGGCATGATGATTTCCGACAGAACCAGACAGAATTTTGACCGGAATCTGTCAGGATTTGTCGGACATTTTTGATAGGGGGTGTGAATTTCAAACAAATCGGAATTGAGGGAAGAAAATGGTAAGCTTCGAAACAAAATTTGAAAATTTCTCTCAACAATAACGAGTAAGCTATGTGCCAATTAGCAGAGTTTTTTTCAGAGTGTAGAGGAATTGAAGTAAACTTTTTGTCACCTTGAATTTCAGTTCAAAATCTTCTATCGAAACCTGATTGTGGCGAAGTCCTCCCTTCCTCGCTGTATTCAAATAATGCATAATTCTATTCGAAACATTCCACATTCTGAAAAAAACCTGAAGGAATATTTTCGCTTCCTCTTCTTTACGTCGAGATTAAACATAAAGTATGAAACACCGCATACAGTGCATAATATTTGCAACTGTGCGGGTCGCCACGTGTATATAAGAAGAAGAAGAAGAGGCAGAAAAAGAGAGGAGCTTCTTCTTCACTTCTACCTTACTGCATACATTCATGAAGGTGTATCGCATGTAATGCATCGTACGATCCACGTACACGCGGCCAATCACGCATTCGCGTATGAAGATTCACTTTGTCCAAAGTGTTGGTGTGCGCGTTACTGTATTACCATACACATCAAAGCGTGCAGACATTACCACGCTCAACCATCACACATAAGACCTGTGTGTACATTTTTTCGCTATTTGAAGAGGTGAGGAAACGTTTTAGCATAAGCAACTAACTAAGTCGTCGGTAACGACGACCACGAATGATGCGGAAAGTGCATGCGTCGTGTATAGGCTCGTATTTCTGTCAGGGTCAGCAGATACGAGTATCACGTGTTACATTTTTCTTTCCCCAAAGCACCTCAAAAATAGAACCGTAGAAAGCCTTGATAAACAAATCAACTCAACCAAACGTATGATTTTCAGGATACATTGTCAAATTCCAACAACTCCCTGCAAAACATTCGTCCAATTCAGATGTAAGAAAAAGTGTAATCAAGCTGAATCTTTTACGGCTTCAAGAATTTTGTAAATTTTCAAAACAAAACGCTGAGTGAATTCAAACATCTTCATCGGTTCGTCGATAAAATATGTGTATATTCAAAAATAACGTTCCCCAGATAACGACAGATAACTTAAATTGAATAATTAATTTGTCGGAGAACAAATTTGTATCGAAACGATGGAAGTGTTCTTAGACCTACGTTGTCGACAAGAGAAAAAAGAATGATAGCAACGTTCGATAATTTATCAATCGAATTTGGACGAAAACATCGACCAAATCGAGTTGAACATGAATGTTTGAATATCTATTCCGTTATCTTTTTTTTCCTCGTATTCTCTTCTCCTTATCCAAACGATTGTTTGCAGTTCACTCACTTTGAGTTGATGACAGACGAGACACGCGTTGCTTTATAATAAACCATGAGATTGACAGAGCGGATAATGTGCACTTAGTTACGATTCAATAAATTCTTCTCTCCACAGCTTCATGCTGCTTCTCTCGATCTATGTGTACGAAAAAAAAACTAGACCGGATCAACGTCGAAAACTTATATACATCAAGACTTACATAAAGTACATTATTATTCGCGATATCTGGTATAAAAAAAATGACACAAGTGCGAGTGTACGAGGAATTGTTCTTTCATCACGTTCCGAACGGAAAATTTTCATACACAATTTCTGTTGAAATTCATCCAAATTAGGTGATCCAAAAATGAGTTTGATACGTGAAAACTCCAATGAAAGTTTTATATATAAAATTTTTTTAGCATACTTCTTTTTTACTAGAATGAGATTTAAAAGACAATAAATGTAATAATATATGTATATAAATATGATGTAGAGAAATTTCTCAACACTTGAGACATGAAAATTGTATAATTATATACAGATATACGTAGAAATGAAAATCACGTCGAGATAATTCTGTCTAATCGTGTGAGGAAGAATTTTACTTACTGTATTACAAATCGTATGCAACGAGAAGGACTTTATGTACTTTGTAATCATGAGTTTTGCAGTTTATGCCTTTTACGTATAGTCAGTCGTATAAAAGAAGCGAGTAAAGTTATACACGAAAGCCATGTAATAAATGTATACAATGGTACAACGACTCTATCCATATATAGATAAAGGTAGAGTTTAATAATTATCCCGACGCGCTTCTCCATGGAGACTGCTCGCAGCAGATGCAGTCACTCTATAACTCCCCCTTTACACCTTTTATTTATTCGTACGTGCATATGAGCGTACAAATACCTCTACGAGAGCCGTATTATATTTGTGTGTTCATAACTATTACAACCACCATTACACGAGCACGTGTCTATTTTATTAGTTTCTCTGATGTTTCTTATCGCGCCGCACCTTTTACGATTCGCATAGCGAAAGATCTTGCTCGCCAATTAGAGAAGTCCTTCGTCATTAACGTAAGCTGATTGTTAGACTTGTTGATTAGCGGGATATCTATGCATTCCTTAGACATTTTCCATCTTCATTGAATCACACGTATGAGAATTTCATGCTCTGAAGATAATTTGATTTAATTTAGATGTTATATGGAATCCAAGAGAATTTATGATTCTCGAAACAAAATCGTTTTGAAATACGTGGAGAAGAAACAATTTGTTGACACAGCAAATCGATGTATCATACAGGGTATCCCAGAATTCATCATTCGCATTTCTGCAGCTACAATGCAATAATTTCCCGTTTGAAGAAATTTTTTTCGAAGCTTGGTTTTTGAGATGCAAGGATTTTTAGATTTTCTTTCAAGTCCAAATCATTCGAAAGTACTATGTGCTACGTACTTGAGCTTGACACTATTCGCTGAATTAGAAGACGGCGGATCTCTGAGAAAAAAATTGAACTATTCTATCATTGTTTGTTTTAGAGCTATGATGATTTGAAGTTGCTGAACTCTAATTGGATGGAGGTCCAAAAATTTCAAATCGCTACAGCTCTGGAACGAACAATGATAGAATAGTTGAATTTTTTCCCAGAGTTCCGTTTTCCAACTTGGCCAATGATGTGAGATTCAAATATGGAGGAAACAATGCTCTTGAGTTATTTGGATTTTTAGAAAAATATAAAAATGTTCATATCTCAAAAACTAAACCTCAAAAAAGATTTTGTCACACGGGAAATTATTGCACTTTGGCTACAAAATATGCCACAGGAATGCGAATGATGAATCCTAGGACACCCAGTATACAAAATTTTTCGTGTCCACAGTTAAAGAATCGCTGTTATAGCTAAAATATTGCTGTGATAGCAAATAGTTTGCTGTCACAGCAAAAGGAACCCAGCGGAATTAGATTTCACTGTCGCAGCGAATTTCTTTTTTCTTCGTGTATAAAGCCTTGATTCATTTCAGTTGTCCCTTTAGAACTGGCAAAAAAATTCAATGAATTATGCTAAAATTAAACCTGTCTAGGATTGGAATAAATATCTTTAGCGCAACAGAAACTTTCGCACGTAAGATCGATTCTTGAGAGCTAAAAAAAGAACATTGAAAATAAGAGTTTAAAATGCTGAACATCAATTAACGAGAAACGATACTACGTGAAAAATCTATGAATTATAATGTGTTTGACTTTTCCTCCGATATGAAAACCTGTACGAGTCATAAAATATGTTCCATCAAAGATAATTTGACCAATTATCATGTAATACACGTATAGAGTGTGAAAATGAATGAATTTCCTTCAAGCATGAAATAACAACAACTGCGTGCGGTTTTTCTTGTATCATACGTATCATTAACAAGTATACCGTACATGCAAAGTGGCTTTAACGACGCCCTTCCTGCACTTTAGTTTAAATCACCGCTAATTCAATGGCTTATCTTCTTCTAAGCGCACTTCTCGGAGTCTTCCAGTAATCTCGATGTATAACGGGAACGGGTCGTTTTGCTTTCGACGTAAGTGCGAATTTTGTTTCCGGTATCAGAATTTACGTGATAACGAGCTACAATATTTCGAAGATTTTCGTTAGGTCACAAGAATGATTTTCAAATTTTTCTACTTGCGATGAAGAAAATTCATCTCTGAAAAATTGAAGAAAATCCAAGGATCAATCCATTGAAGTTTTAACAAATTTTAAGAGTTCTTGAGCGTAATTTTATTTCAAGATATTTTTTTGAAGATATGAATATGAATGATGAGAGTCGCGTAGGTTCAATACTGGCTCCTTCCTGTCCGTGTTCGTGCATTGATACACAAATCTAATTCACATAGAATTTGAAGCATCTGGGTGCCTACTGGTCTTTGAGTTTGAAAGGAATTGATCAATCGTGTATTTCCATTGGAAGACCGATCAATGAAAAATAAAAAAAAAAATAGAAATTTCAAGGAGCAGACCCTCTGACTACAGAAATAATTTCACAGTGATCATTTTACTTTGCCAATATCCCTTATAACATTTTGAAATTTTGCACGTTCAATGAAAGTGCAATGTACATAAATTTCATGTTCAATGTGAACTTTACGTGGATTGCAACCACATAGAATGTGCAAGATTCAAAAGTGTTATAAGGGATGAATTACGCAGATCTGAATTACAAACAATGGCTATTGGAGCTTGACGACACTGAGAAAACATTTTTTCCAGCCAAACAAGGTTTGGTTGAAATGAACACAAAGAAACTTTTAGGTTGGCTGAAATAAAATTTATTTGGAATCAACCGTTTGGGATTGATCCACAATAATCAACAGTTTTTTACAGATAAATAAAATTCATTTCAACAAAAATTCTGCTTGGCTGGAACAAACTGTGTTTTCAGTTAATTCTTAATTACGTCGGAATTTGAAAATTTCAAGACTATCTCATACAACCCGTACAGCACATATAACGTAGGAACATGGTTTCCACCTGCCAAGCATATTCAAAAATATTTTCATGTAGCAAGAAGATGGGAGGAAGATGAAAATGACCGCGAATGTGCCATTCACGTGATTTCATGTTCTAGGCATATTCCTTTTGCCACGTGTGTTGTATGGGCATGGTTTCACCACATCAAAATTGAAGATTTCGTATCCTCTTGGAACGTATTGGATTTGATTCTATTAAATTCTCAAATTCATAATCCAGAATTTCTCTCGGAATGTTTTACACACCCAAAAAAAAGTAATCTGGAAATGAGAGGAAAAATCTAGTGTTGCCGCGAGCCGCAAAACGAGCTGTAACGAGCTTTTGACTTTAACTGGGTTCAGTTAGGACTATAAGAAGTGAAAATTCTCACAATACTCGGTTGGATGGTATTATCGCACAGTTCCGTGGATTTGGATTTTCAACCGATTCATACATCAAATAGCATAGATTCAGCTCGAAACGTTGGCTCGAAACCGGCTCGAGTATAAATTCATTTGGAACCCGTTTCCATAAAGGTATATTCCAATTTGAACTTTCAAATTCAGTTGAGAGTTAATTGAACTGAATTTCAAATCAATTTGATTGACTAAAAAGGAGTTCATTTTCAATCCAGATAATCTAGAACCTAGAATTCTTTATGCCTCGTTTCGCGGCTCGCGGCAACACTAGAAAAATCCCTCTCAATCAGAGAAGATATTTCACTTTTGTTTTATTTTTCAATTGAGAATATCCCTCTACGATTTTGAAGACTAATCCTCCCAAATGGAGAGGAATACTTTTGATACCATATATTAGAGGAGAAGTTGCATCAAAATAAGAGGAGGATACTCTTATTTTGATATTAATTATTTTCAGCACACGAATCGATTCTTTGAATTTCTGTGGACCAAATTGGATTTCCCACTTGAGATGTCCAAGTTTCCTCTCAGATTGGAATTTAGTAATCTCGTGGTGTCTTTAGCGACTTGTTTTAGGCAAATCTGCACTGTAAAAAAATTTTACCGGAAAATTCCAGTAAATGTACTGGAAGCAATTAACCTGTACATGTACCGGAAAATTTTAGCACATTTGTACTGCAAAAATTCAGTGCAAACGTTATGGAATTTCGGCATCAAAACTGGAAATTTTCTGAGCCCCAGTACTGGAATTTTTCAGTACACGAACTGGACTTTTCCAGGATACGTACTGGAAAATGAATGCTGAAAATATCCATGAAAATTAAAAAAAAATTGCTCACTCAAAGTGATTTTTGCAGGGTTCTTGTGTTCCAATAAGATGATTGAGATATTTGATCGTTCATTTGGATGGAGAGAAACTCATGTCTACCTAACGGGATTTGAACCTACGCTTTTCTACCTGCCTGACCGGTGAGCTATAGCGCGACATGTTGGAAGGCCAGCTTAGGTTACTACATAGGCTTCATATCTAGAAAACACAAGAGAATAAGTCTTCGAAAAACCTCATATATCAATTTTATTTGCTACAATTACAATTATTATTCAAAATCTCAATCAGGAAATTTTTAATATAAACACTTGAAATTTTTCCTGCCAGAAATGACGAAGTCCAATAGAAGTGGAAAATTTCAGTGCAACAGTGATTAAATTCCAGCATAACTGGGAAATCCCGTTGCATAGCAACTGGAAAATTCCATCACAAAACCTGAGAATTGCAGTTAAAAACCTGTATAATTCCAGTATACCAACGACTAGGTTTTTTTTCTAAATTCGAAATTTTTCCCGAGTCCTTTTTGAGGGGATATTTTTTTCTGGCGCACAAGAACTATAAAATTGTAGTACGAGCCGGTCAAATTTTCGTGAAATCATGGCAAAATTTCAGTACATCATCTCAAACTTGAAAAGTCCAGTACAAGGACTGAATTTTCAGTTATGCTTGGTAAATTTTCAGTAACGTACCAACAATATGGAATATCCATATTCCAATACTAGCACTGGAAATTTCCAGTCCAGTTGCACAGTAAATTTCCAGTTTTTTTTTACAGCGTGAACAATTTACAAGATTTAGCAGTATTTACCTGGGATTGCAATGAAACTCAATCCATTCCAGAATATTTCTGACGACCACCCTAACTTTTAACAAACCTAAATGATCATCAACATTCATCGAAGTTGAGGTATTGAATAATAGATGGCAACATTTTATATACGTTCATATAATGCAGATTAAAAGAATATCTTCATAATGTTGTCATAATGGAACCATGAACGCCAAGTAATTTTCACATTCCAATACCAAGGTATCTCCGCGTTAAATACTGCTATTGTTGATAAATCAAGGTCTTGGTCGCATCATTCGTTCGAACAAAGACAAGAACAAAATTATGGCAGGAGTTCTTCGAATTGCTTTCAAAAAAGGTTTTTATTCTAGAACGGAGCATTAGCACAATTGTTCAGATATTTTTATATGAAATTTTGCGAGTGTATGTTGAATTTCATAAAAACGTAGATTGAAACTTTATACGAATTTTATGAAAATATCGCCTATTCCTACAATAGTGCCTTTTGTTACATGAATCAAAATTAGTATTTTCAACCCTCGTTAAGGGGATACTAACGTATCGACTAAGTTAACATTTTCTCGGTAAGAATTCTCCGCACTGAATTCATAAAAAGGTCTGAATTTCCAGGAAATCATCTTTATCTATTGCGGTACGGAGCCCAAATTTCGAATTTTGGGCTCTGTACCGCAATAGACAAAGTACTGAAGATGATTTTCTGAAAATTTCGATGGTTTTTGTCCTCTTATTTCTTTTTTAGACTGATTTTGTCCTGATGGTAGATTAACGCGTACAAAAACAGTACTGTTTAAGATTTTAGTCTGGATTTTTTTCCTCAATCATTTTCATTCGTTGGAGGAGAAATTCAGAATAAAATCTTGAAAAAGTACTATTTTTGTCCGCATTGATCAACCATCAGGACAAAATCAGTCTAAAAATTAAATTAAGAGGACAAAAACCGTCCAAATTTTTCGACCCGGGGACTCTTTTATGAATTCAGTACGGAGAATTCTTACCGAGAAAATGTTTACTCAGTCGTTACGCTGGTATGCCCTTAAAAAAACCTATTGAATTTTGACAAATCTAGTTGAATCTTGTAAAATGTTCTCATTGTAGCTCATTTAGAAATTCTCAGTTAGATTTGATTGGATTCAATGGGTTATTTTGATGTGAAGCTCATTGAATCTTGTCGAATCTTATTGAAACCTGGACAATGTTCTTGCCAAATTTCATTCGATTTAGTTTGAATGGATTTTATTGGTTTTTCAAAACAGAGAACAGTTCATAAGAATAAGCCTTTTGTTTTCTGAATTAGGAATCAGCAATCATACATTCAAATGAAAAAGAAACTAAACCCGGATTCTAGATTTTGCATTCTTAGATCCACTCACGCGCCAAGGAGAAATGTAGAGTGATTTTTAGTAGAGCATAATTATGCACAAGCTATGTGAGTCCATTTCACGCATAACCTCCTTGACTGAATAGAAAATAATGAAGCATTGTGCACAAATCAACAACCGTTTGAAAGTAAATGAAGGTATCTAAATGGAGATTATTGTATAAGCATTTCAAATGTAATTAACCAACATAATACACTGAGAGAAATCGCTTAGTTGCGTGAGCAAAAATACTTTAGTTAATAATCTTTTAGTTGATTTGAATAAATCTTTATTTGATATGCAAAAACAATGATTTGATGTCTATTCATTTTAAATAAAAAAAAATTCAGTTAATAGTAGCATAAGTAATTTATTTGTGACAACTAACAACTCAAGTTCCTCAGCAAATAGAATCTGATTACGCATGCGCTGACTACCATTTCATCATTTTCAATTGTTTCACCGGCATTTTCAACCATGTTCATTTTTCAACGACACGCCTGCAGAATAGATTGCTCCACAGTAAAAGTTTTCAGTTTCATTGGTTCAAAGGTTTTTGGAACGGTTTGTCTGAAGAATATTTGTACAAAATTTTTTTGTATGCAGTGAAATTGTGCTAAAATATGGAGGAAGTGGAAATGCAAAGAATTTTTCAGAATCTCTCCTAACCAAATATCCTCAGCAAAAATCATTCTAGTTATGCTCCAGGCCTTGCAAGACCTTACGATGCCCTTGCGAGGGACTTTCAAGGCTTAGCAAGGCCTTGTAATAACCTAGAAAATCACTGGAGTCATTTCTAACAATGTTGTTTAGTGATTCCTGGTGTATATTTGATTTTCAATAACCAACAATATTTCAGTACAATCATATTTTATCGACTAACTAATTTAGTTGAAATAGCATTTTGATTTACTTGGAATATTTGGTTAGCACGACGTCAAAATATTTATTTGTGAGGAGTGAAAATTTTACTCAATCCAACTAAATTCAATTAATTAAACAAAATGGGTTGATTTGAATAAAAGTCTAGCTGTCTGATATATGAATAAATTATTTTGCTGCTGTGGTTAATAGCATTTAGTTACAGCAACTATGTGATTTTTCTCAGTGTAATCGTTAGGATAATATCTCAAATACAAAAAGGTAATGTAAAAGATGTACACGTTCGAAAGATATATCTAATGGACAGCCACTCGAAATATGCTATTATAGATACGAAACAGTACAAAAGCTATAGGGATAAATATAAAGGTTGGTTTGCACATCCGCGCACAAAGAGAGAGAGGGAGAAGGAGAGAAAAGGGAAAGAGAGAAATGGACAATGTAAGTGTAGGTGTGGATGCTTTGGTGCAGCGGCCTTACAAGGCCGTCTGGACATAGTAGCTTTCCCTGAGAATGAGCATGCTCTACACATTTTACCTCGGTCAACGCATCGTATATGACAATAATAATAAATCAATTGAATCTTTCTTAACTATTTTCTCATTTCTTCGCGTTATGTTAAATGATCATCAAATCTTGTGGAAACCTCCAACATTATTTGTATAAAAAATGAATTTTCTATATATTAATCGTATGAATCATTATATTTTCATTATTCCTCCCACCAAATAAAATCAAGTTACAGAAAAATACGTTTGATGAAGAAATGAATCAGGAAATATAAAAAATTTTGTTGAATTCCAATGGATGTGGCTTTTGATCAAATTCTTTCAATCAGTATTCAAGTATCTAAATCGCGTGATTCAGAGCCATTCAAGTTCAGTCAAAAGTTACAACAATCGGCTGCTAACTTTTAACCGCTAGTTGCAGCTTTATTGTGCTGTATTGTGAATTTATAGGATTCTCTGTTGAAAAGACCTGAGCTGGATTTAACACAATACCAAACTATTAATTCAATCAAAAACTACCCAGACTTTCCTGAAATAACAAAGCAAATCTGATAAGACTGCGTAGAATCCTTCATTCGTGAGTAAACCATTAGGAACCCTCTCCATTGTTCTCACTGATACATAAAGTTACCACAACAATTCGCATCGCATTGCCATAAACTCCCTTGTTCACATATTCAATTATCCATGATAAATGCTCTCTCCTCTCGCACAGAAATAATTTCAAAGAAGAATATCGTGTATCCTAAGAACGACCTTGAATATTTCTTACCTTCATTCGTGAAGTTTTCTTCATTGAAACTCGTCGATCCCGGAAGATCGATGTTAAATTTCGTGATCATGTCACGTGTCGTTCCTTTCTCTTTTTGCATTCGATTTTGTTCGGTTATCGGCAAGGATGGAACTCGACGTTGACTGTCCGTTCTGAGTCCATGATTTTTGTCGGCGTTATCGATACTAGGGGCCCTTGGATTGCTGTTGTTGCCGTTGCCGAAACCGGTCCATAGTATCACCAAGAGTATCACCAGCACGACAATGGCAAGCGCCGCGGCTATCGTACTCGCTCGATTTGTCACTCGCGACATGTCTGCGACTCCCCGTACGCGCACACACATTTCATACAAAATTTGAAGAACAAGTATACGAAGCACACTTTTGTCTCTCTACGACTTCTCTCTCGCGCCCTGTCTCTGATAAACAATCACTGTCAAGCAGGTACACCGAAAACGACAATAATCGAGTCTTCCGCTGATTCGTGGATTGAAAATTTGATCGAATGATACTCTTTGCTCTCTCATTTCCTTGAATTCGTTTCACTTTCAATTTATGAATACATTATTACAAAAATCGAATTCAATTGGAAATATACTTTTTTACTTTCTCCCGTTCGGGTTCAGTCAAATTGAGAAAGTCAAGAGAAGACAAAACGTATTTATCCGATCATCTTGAAGTTCGCCCTCGTCTATTCTTCTCCACGTAGAATGTAATAATGATAGTCCGATGGTTGAGCTAGGCTGCCCATTAAGGTATCTCATTTATGTACGTGTAACGTGAAATGAACGTGGTAGTGGTAGCGGTATGATGGGGATATACTGTCTTTTTCTCTTTTTCGTATCGATGTATGTATGTTGTAAACGTTATCGATTCTACCGAGACTCTTCTCTTCGACCATAGGAACGAGGCCGACCTCGACCCTGCACTTGCGGAGCAAGGCGAGGCGAGGTTATTACTTCGTTCAGTATCGTACAGCTGCACTTGTTGTGCGAGAGAAAATCGAGTGTCCACTGTATGTACACAGATCGTCTCTCGGATACCTCGGTGATTCAACTTATTCTTTTATTCTTCCTCTAACCTGGTACTATACGATCCCTGTACGTTGAAATCTCGTAGTTGAAGAGAAAATCGATGTTTTGCTCATTCTAACGTTATTTTGGAGCCATTGAAAAAGTTTCTTCTTGTTTTTTCTTGCGTCTCGTTGTACGTGAACGATATCTGCAAAAATAAAGCGAACGAAAATCTGAATTAAAATCACAATCACCCTTCGTCATCGGATGTGATAATTGGTCAAGGTCTGGGGATAAAGGATTAAGGCTGAACATGTGTTGTTGATAGTTATAAATTTATCATTGACTTCACTCGAGCATACTCCCATCGCTTTATTCGTAACATTCATACTTCACGGAAACAACTCATCGATTATTCTCTCTCGCATCGCGTGAGTAAGTACCCTGTTGAAAAAAAAATTGCTCCCCAGAGTGATGAGAATCCACTCGATTTCACGCTATTTAACGCGAAAAACACACGATACATAGTGCCATTCTTTTTCAACATCCTCTTTTAATATCTCGAGGACATTATTGTATGGCATATAATCATCTAATTATTGTAGGACAAAATTATAATTTTATATCAAAAGAGATTCAGGGTAGTTGATACTTTTCCTTTCGCATGAATTATTCCAAGCGAGTCTTGATTACCAAAGCAGCAAGTACAGAGACGAAGAGAGGTGGAAAGTCGAGGATAAGGTCACGGTGGATGATGACTATAACGATTCAGGGGTCATCGGCAGGAGATGAGCTCTTAAGAGCGCCTAGTAATTCTACCATAAGAATCGCCGCGAAACCAATTCGCGTCGCTTTAACGACGTCAAGTGCATCGCAAGAACATTCTTCTTTCACCCAGCCTCACCCTACAAATATGCAAACAAATTTCCTTCAAGTATATATTTATACCCTTACATCTTGATGAAAAATAAGAAATTACTTTTGTAAGCGTGACTGACGTGTTTAAGGTATAATGAAATCTATCTACAGTGATTGTACCACAAGAAATGTTGATGTTATGTATTTTTTTATAGTTTTCCGTCAACGTGAAGCAAATGATAATGTATTTGAAATGAATATTATCCTGAGAAATTATGTTTAACGCCAACCCAAATTATTTTACCTTAATCACTGTGAAAAAATTCCTTCTGAAAATTCAGAAAATGTCAATGTAATTTTTTACAACCACTTCTTTCTAAATTTTCGGATAAATTTTACTGAATTTTGAGAAACTTCAACTACATTTTGGAGCGTATCTTAAAAATTCAGTGAAGTTTCTTGAGATTCAGCAAAAGTTGTCTGAAAATTCAGAAAAAAATTGCTGTAAAAAATTAAATTTTTTATTCACCATACAGGTTGGTTGAAAAGTTTCTGCGCTCGAAATGAAAGCATACTGTTTTTGTTACGAAATATATTTTTTTATTCAATATAATCTCCTAGAAGCTCAATACACTTGTTCCAATGATCTTCCAATAATTTTATCCCATCCTTATAATGGTTTTCCGGAAGCTCTGCAAAATAACCGTCTACGGCTGCTATGGCCTCTTCATTCGACGAAAAATGCTTTCCACGAAGGAATTGTTTGAGATTTCTGAAGAGATAGTAGTCGCTAGGAGCCAAATCTGGCGAATACGGTGGATGTTCAAGCAATTCGTACTTGAGTTCTTTGAATTTAGCCATCGTCAAAACACTTTTGTGAGCAGGTGCATTATCTTGATGAAAAGTGATTTTTTTCTTCTTTAAACCAGGTCTTCTCTCACGAATTTTTTCATCCAGCTGATCCAAAAGGCTGCAGTAATATTCGGAGTTGATTGTTTTACCTTTCTGAAGATGATCAATGAACAAAATTCCTTTTGCACCCCAAAAAACTGATGCCATAACCTTCTTTGCTGATCGTTGTGACTTCACCTGCTTTGGAGCTGAACAACCAGCTTCAGTCCACTGTAAACGTTCTTGTTTCAATTTAGGATCATGGTGGTAGATCCAAGTCTCATCCATAGTTATAAAACGACGCAAGAAGTCGGTTTTATTCTGCTTAGAACGCTCCAAATTACGCTGAGAAATTTGTTTTCGATCCAGTTTTTGTTGAATTGTTAACGTGTGCGGCACTAACTTTCCAAACAGTTTTTTCATACGTAATTCTTCATGTAAAATATGGAGTACTCGTTCGTCTGAGATGCCTATGGCATTAGAAATTTCACGCTTAGTCAAACTTGGATCTTCACTAACCATATTATGTACGTGCTCAATGATTTCTGTTGTGGTTGCAGTTTTTGGTCGTCCTTCGCGTGGATCGTCTTCAAGGCTAGTACGACCACGTTTAAATTCACCAGCCCAAAATTCAACGGTGCGTTTTGAAGGTGAGGACTCCTTATACACTTCTAACAATTGTTCATAAATTTCCTTTGCTTTTAAACCCTTCAAAACAAAGAATCTAATGACTGCACGATATTCAATTTTTTCCATATTAGGAAAAATCAATGACACGTCAACTTCAAATGGCTTGTAAACAAAGAATGAACTGACAGAATGACTTGTAACTTTGCATGTGTTCTCAGGACAGATATACCAACTTCAGAAAAAAAAAGTTTTGAGCTAGCAGTGCTATCTCTTGGTGAGCGCAGGAACTTTTCAACCAACCTGTATGAATCGTCAGCGAAGTTTCCAGGACTGGCAAATTTAGACAACCATCCCTAGGTGAATTATTGCTTCAACATTAAGGGCCATGGAGCGTTAGAAATCGGACAAAATTTTGCTACATAGTTTTTAAATAACTAAGCAATGATTACAAATTTTAAATATATACCAATAAAGTGCATTACTAGGATTTCATCCTGAATATAAATCTAAAGCCCAAAACATATTCATAAATATCAGAAAACAAGTTATAAAAATTATTGACATTTGTAGGCTAATATGTTGATAATCGTTTGCATGATTTTTAGGAATCATTTGTAGTTCCAATTTCATATTCCAAGCTCATAAATTTAGCAATTCACTTCATCACTGCGGATTTGAGAATTTTATTTATTGCTCAGTTGATCAGAAAGTACGTGGCAACAATTTGCCCATTTCTTGAAGCACTCCATTATCGTCCTTAAGGGGATACTAGCGGCGTGGCAGCAGCCGAATTGTTTATGAAAAACTACGGGCAAACGTTTCAATTTTATCAAAATATCGCTCTGTACAGCACTTTGACCTGAATCAGAGAAGTGCTGTGCAGAGCAATATTTTTGTTTATTCATAAACGATTCGGCTGCTGCCACGCCGCTAGTATCACCTCAAGTACTGACCCGAAAGCGGAATAATAAAAACGTTTTGAATGAGGCTCAGTACTATAGAATTACATTATAAGATAGAATACTCCTTCAAAATGGGACAAAAATCCTCTCTTCATGGTGAAAAATGATTTCTCCATGTTCGGAAGACGGAATTCATCATTGAAGTCAGGAAAAAACTCCCCATGATTTTTACAGGGTGCAATACTGCTCGTATTATTAGGATCCTTGATGGAACGGCAAGGGATGATCTTTGGTCATGATGGATTATCATACGATTAACGAGTTTTGACTGTGCGGTAAGTACTTGACACGTATATCAAGAGTTGGGTTTAGCGTGTAATATCGATACATCTATTCGCAATCCATCAAGAAGATGAAGAAAGCCGATACTCCGAAGTACAAGGGTGAAGTATCGGAACCCAACTAAGTGAGTAATACCGGTACATTATCGTCTGTTTGTAATATCGAGTAATTTGATCCACTTTGGCTGAGTAATGTCACGACTAACTAGCCAACCACATGGTTCATCAAGTTGATACCATAAGTTTGTCAAAGTTGATTAAGTATCGAGACGAAGTTGGCCATTTCCAAGATCCAGCATTGTTTGACATGTGTCAGACAAATGATACGGATTCAGAAGTGGGGATAGTGTAATAATGGCTCGATTGTTTTTGCCAAAAACTGGCAAATGAATCTTAGCGTGTTCTGAGTTGTTTGTACATCCCCGTCAATGTACATATAGGTTAGGTTGGTAGAAAACCCAATGGGAACAATCAGTTCAAACCATGTGAAAATTTTTGCCGAAGTGATCAATTTTTTGACAAAATCTTCAGAAAGATTGGAGATAAAAAGTAGGCCAGGTGAGACCCAATTTTGCATGATGCCCCAAAATCTAACCTTAACTGGCCTACTTTTGATTTCAAAAGTTTCTGAATATCTTGTCAAAAAATTGATCACTTTGGCAAAAATGTTGACATGATTTTGACTTATTATTCCCGTTGGGAAAGTGACTCAAATGGCAATTTAATCTTACTGCGAAGTTGTCAGGCAAATTTGCGGCAATGTTGACAGGAGGAGTTGACACACGACAAGGATGAAATCTCACAAAACCCTGAACAGCAGAGTTATGGCGAACTTGAACAGACAAGGTTGACGAGCTTATAAAAAGCTTACATGTTATCTGGGGAATGAAACACACGTGCTTTGAAATAAAGTTGAAACTAGCGGCCGAAAGCTGGCAGCCACCCGACTAGAAATTTAGTCGGGCAAGTCTCAGGGCCTTATCTTACCTCATAAGGCCTCTACTTTTATCTCACCAAATTTCTAGTCGGGCAATTGTTGTAACTTGTGATAGAATCATTTTATCAAGCACTTCAGTAGCGAAACCGCTTAGTTGAAAGCCACCCAATCAATTTCGCACGGAGAAAAATAATGTTCCAAATATTACTCAATTTTATGTATATGAAGTAGTGCAGTTAAGTTAAATGGTATAATATTTACAACTAAATGTAATAAAAGTTCATGCGATTTGTTGCAACTCCACATCATAAAGCATGCATTTGTACTACCTTCAGTTAAAAATATCATACTATTTAACTTAACCGCACTACTTCACTACAAAATTGAGTAATATTTGAAACATCATTTCTCTCCGTGCGGATATAAAAAATATTCAAATCGAGTTCAATCAGAAGTTACAACGATCAGTTGCTAGCTTTTCACCACTAAATCGAGCCTTACTTGGAATCGATGGATTCACAGTTCATGTGAACAGCATTATTAAAATACTCCATTGAAACTACTATACACTACAGGATAAATTTTTTAATTACAATTCGATATTGTTGTAAGCTTTGAGTCAAATTCCGTAAGTATTTTCATCGTTCAACCAAGAGAAATCGTCTAGCTTCGATAACAGAATATATTCAATTGCAAATAATTTGGTCCGCTCGAATGAATATTGAGTCAATGTATATATTTAGTTAATTGTACCGATTAGAAATATCTCTTTCCTTATCTATTAATATCACAATTGGATTGAAAGGAATTCGCGCGTGAAACTTTGCATTTACACTTCTGAGGGGATATTGGCGCCGGAACATGAGCTCTCTGACAAGACAAAAATATCCCTCAAATATTGATCTGATACAGTGATTTCACGTGTACTCAAGAATTGCAGTATGAAAAAATGTGTTGGAAACATAAATACTGTTTCAAATTATTTTATGCCTCAATTTCTTGAATAGTTACACCTCGCCTAGAAAGTACATTCATCTCATGCGCAGAGCAAGAAAAAAAAAATTCGCTGTCGCAGTAAATCGAGGTATTATATATATAGAATAGCAAATCTTTCTGTTCACCTAGTTGAAAATTTGCTTCCACAGCTAACTGGATTGCTAAGAGAGCAGCATGATTAACTAAAGTAGCAAATTTCCTGCTGAACTAGCAAAATTTTCTATGTGTTATAACAAACTTTTCTGGGAAAGCGAATAATTTTTGTTGCCACAGCGGAAAAATTTGTCGTCGTAGCCAACAAAATCATAGTAGAAATCAAATCAGGGAGTGATCAGGGTGTCATAAGGCCTGACCAGCCGAAGAGATTGCTATCATAGCAAAAAATTTGCTGCTCTAACAGTAGATACCCAGTAATCTCAGGTTTCATAACGAATTCTTCTTTCTCCGTGTGGATCTGATTAGATTGATTTGGATTTCGCTCGTGTCAAGGATTGTCACAATGAACCATCACACAGTGAAAAAAATTTCTCTGAATCTAAGAAATTGTTATTCAAATAGGCTCAACATGAGAAGCATGTTCATTATTTTTTTTTTGTATAAAAAAATTATTTATATGCGAAAGTGATTATATATACATTCAGTACACGTGTCAACGTAACAAACAAAAACATTTTTTCAACAACCACAACATTGCATGTGAAACTTCAAACGCGTTTCTCTCAAAGTCACTTTTTTAATTGGCCTTACAAATCGCTCCAACAATTTTTGTCCGATTTTTCAAAATATGGATTTTCTTAAAAATGGCGGACGTTTGAATTCAAAGATCGGATATCCAATGAAAAATTGTTATATTAACGTGCTCATAAAACGAAAAGTTTTCAATTAATAAATATTTTGTACGTGGGTCTTTAAATTATACAGTGCTACAAAAAAGAAAAAATCAAAGACTTCTCAAATGACCTAATGTAGGGTGTTGGTCTGGTCAAATACAACACAAAACCATGTTTGAAAAATTTTTTACATCCTCAAATTTTCAAGTTATGGTCAAAAAACTAATTTTTGGGGATTTTGTCCATTTGAAAATTTCTAACTCGGCCATTTTTTGACCAATTTCAAAATTTCAAACGGTTTCTGAAAGGGGGATGTTGGCACTTTCGAGACATATATATGACTTTGAGTATTAAATAGAACTTAGTGGAAATTTTTTCTCAAGAATTTGAAATTTTCACCTGTTTTTTTCATTTTTTCTATTTCAAAAGCATTTTTTTGCGACTATGCTGCAAGGGTCAATGGTTCATCATGTATAGTATTGGAGTGTGTTCAATTCTGAGTGAAATGAGTCGTTGTTGATTGAAATCGATCAAGAATTATCGGAGTTATACAATTTTTTCCAAAAAAGGAAATTTCGGTCTTATACGAAAATTGATGCGGAGTTCAATTAATGAAATTCTATGCATCGTATGACGTATTATGGTATCGAATATGATGTTGACTTGTCCTATCATTACGCTGAGAAAAGAATATAGGCGAAATAGGTAGAACTCAGGCTAATATAATTATATTATAATAATAATTAATATAGAATATAGAATATTAATATAGGATATTATTAATTGAACTCCACATCAATTTTCGTATGAGACCGAAATTTCCTTTTTTGGAAAAAATTGTATAACTCCGCCAATTCTTGATCGATTCCAATCAACAACGACTCATTTCACACAGAATTGAACACACTCCAATACTATATATGAGAGACCATTGGTTCTTGAAGTATAGTTGCAAAAAAATGCTTTTGAAATAGAAAAAATGAAAAAAACAGGTGAAAATTTCAAATTCTTGAGAAAAAATTTCATAACCATATATATGTCTCGAAAATCCCAACATTTCCGTTTCAGAATCCGTTTGAAATTTTGAAATTGGTCAAAAAATGGCCGAGTTAGAAATTTTCAAATGTACAAAATCCCCAAAAATCAGTTTTTTGACCATAACTTGAAAATTTGAGGGTGTAAAAAATTTTTCAAACATGATTTTGTGTTGCATTCGACCAGACCAACAACCTACACTAGGTAATTCGAAAAGTGCCTCACCAGTGTAGCACTGTGTTATATTATAGAAAGATGCTGTTAAAATTCCAAGTCAATCGGACGAAAAATCTTGAAGCGATTTGTAAGGCCAATTTATAAAATGACTTCGAGAAAAACGCGTTTAAAGTTGCACATGTATTTTTTTGTAGTGAAAAAAAAAATGTTTTTCGTCACTTTGACATGTGTACTGAATGTATATATAATCACTTTTTGTATTAAATAATTCAAAGATGAATATGATCCTCATGTTGAGCCTTCTACAGGGGCCGTACTCCTGAAAGAAAATATTCATGTTTTTGAATAAACAAAATATTCATGTCAAATAACAATGTCTCAGATTCAAAGGAATAACCTCTTTTCTGTACATCAGATATTTGTCAGAAAACAATCTTGTTACACCAGAAATCAAGATCTTAAGAAATAAAATGAGATCTATTGTGTAATGGGAAGGTTGCATGCTGTTGTCCCTCTAATCATAATGTCCAACGGTTTGTCGGCATTAATTAAATGGAAAAATATATGAAAAAGAGATAAATCATGAATTTATTCATCCTATAAATAAGGTCAATTGTATAGGTTGGAATCAAACTATTCAACTCGTCAACTCATACGAAAGGAATGAAATCATAATAATTACAACGTCCACAAATTCAAAACAGTTTTTTCATCCTGAGTGTTTAAAAACAAACCACATTTATGCTAAGTGCAATTTTTTGCAACGCTATTCCACACAACGCTATTTAGCAGCTTGATTTTTATCGCTCGATTCTCCTCTTTGGAAAAGTGAGAAGTGAAACAATGTAACACTAAGGCTTGTATTTTTTCACGCGAGAAAAAAATATAAATTATGAGGTCTTTGAGATAATTTACGATCGCTGGTTTGATTTATTTTCTTGCAAGAAGAATGAATAATCAAAAGTACTTTTAATGTTGAACACATTATTTCAATAGAATGTATTCACACTTTTGCAAAATTATCGTTTGAAATAATCAACTAATTAAAATTGAATAATGGGCTTACAAAAATGGGGATTATGCAATACGATCAAGCAATGTTTCTTGAATTTATTCTCTTGGAGGAAAAATATTGGTAAACCACAAGACATGGAAGACAATGCGCGTAAAATCAACTCAGAGCTATGTTCAAAATAGTGAAAGAGTATCGCATGCACGCAGAGAAAAATTCTTACTGAAAGAGCGCTTTCGAAAAATCTGCTTTGTTAAATTACCGAAACGGTTGCTGTTACAGCGAAAATATTGCTAGTTGTTCATTCAGCAAAATTTTCTAGCCCTCTGTATATTTAAAATTCCGGATTGCTCAATGACAAGCGCTGGTTAAAAGAGCAAGATTTTTATTTCGACGAATATTTCTTTGCTGTCACAGCTAAAAAGATTGCTGTGATCGTAAATTGATTGCTGCCACAGGAAAAAATTTGCTGCTGTAGCAGAAGATCACAGCGAATTTTTTTTCCACCAATCCTTCATGAGGTTTGACTAATGAGTTCTATCAACTTGCGATTAATGACCCTGTATGTGTTCTTACAGTAAAAATACTCCACTTCATTTTGCGAGCATAAATGTTCGATTAAAGTAAATGCACGAAAAACCGATGAACTTCCAATGATGTATATAATCTCAATCGAACTGATAATCAAGGAACCCCAAATTCCTAGTTAGGATGTGACAGCTTCATAGAATTCAACTGATTTCGAATACCCAAGTTCATCAATTCGCTCAAATACGGCCAATTGACTTCACAGTAATATAAATAAATGCCACTGACTTTTAAAATTTTAATCCATGTCTTATCTTCAGTTACACAGGTGGAAGAAACAATACCTCACAACTGAATATACCGTTTTCACGTTATTGTATCAACTATGTTGATTTTCTCACGGATTTATCAATATTAATTATATTCAATCTATCCACTCGATAGATGTCACTTCCTGTACTTTGAAGTATACATCCATTATCCATCGAATTTCACTGTAATCTAAGATCTCTCGGCGCCATTCCCGTCGTTAACTCAACTTTAAATCTTCTATGATGTTGAATTGAAGAATTATGTCAGCGCCCAATACAACTCTGCAGAAAGCATAATAATTTGAAACTAAACACTTCTCCACGTCACGCGTAACTACTTATCTCCTCCCGATCATCGAGTACCTTTTCTTCCCATAATAATATTTGCACTACAATAACACCGCAAAGTCATTTCGTACTCCTTCGCTGGATCTATTTTGAAAATTTAATTGCGAGTACCAGCAGATTTATAATCGGCCATGTCTCGAGTGAAAGAATTTTGATTGATGTGTGTTTGTACAGTATAATTTTTAATAGTGATTTGCATGTAAAGGAGTGTAGAATCGACCTATCAAAATCCATTCTTCGTCCGGCCCAAAGATTTGCTCGCTAAAGATCTCGATGTTTCAAACCAAGGGGATCGCGTTTTTTTCCTTCTCTTGTGTGGTTACCCTTTCTTTCTTCTGTTTTTTGCTTTTCTTCGCGTACTCGATGAGTCTTAATGGTTTAGGGATGGCCATGTCATAAATTAGACTACGCTTTGCCAACTGGACGTCATTCAAGTGAATACGATGTACCAAAAATCATTGGTGAAAAATGAGTTTAAGATACCTTTTTTTCTCTCCTCTAACTCGCTTGTACTTTAATGATATAAATACTATCCATTATTCGCTTCAACGCTTTTATATTTTCAAACGTGTGAAACAAATTGTGAAATCCTTTCATTCTTCGTTTCGTACGGTATGAACTTTGCTGTAACGATCGACCTTTGGATCGTTTGCAAAGTATTTTAATTGGGATTAAGTAAGACGGATTTGGGCGGGTTTTAGTATCAGGTAATCTCTTATTTGGGCTGAGACAGGAAGGCATTAATTTTGAATGAAATTCTACGGAGAAAGGTGAACGATTCGATAGCCTATTTATCTTGCGTTTCAACTTTGGATAGTAATTTAGCAACTGTTTCTACAATTGGTATGAAAATTCGTATTGAATTTATCGAACGCTCGGTGTGATGAGAGATTCAACTTTGATGATTTGATAACTGCAATTTATTCAAGACACGATTATAGGTTATGGTATGTGATTTCCGGGATGGGAAATTTACTGTTTTCTGTAGAAATTTGTATTCTATAGTAGGTCTGAGAGCCATACAAAAAGTCTTGCTGGTTCCTTTCAACGTCAAAACGCCGAAGAAAACAATTACACAATGGAAATTTTGTATCAGAAGTTAGAAAAAATGTTGAAAAGTTCTCATTCGGTTTACTCGCATTTGTATGATCTACATAGCATTCCTGTAATTTAGATAAAGTTCGCTTCGCTTGCGTTTTTATAAACTAAACGCCTCTCGTTACGCTGCTGTCTTTAAATCGTGAATAGCGTTCATTACGTTCTCATCTCTGTAATCTCAACGATCCTGGCTCCGCTCAAATCGTTATCAACTCAACAACGCATCAAGGGATTTGCCCCAAAAAATGAAGTCAGCAAGTTCCTCTGTGGATGGGAAACTCTTAATTATGATTTGGTGGCCTTTTTCTCATTTCCAGAGGATTCAATATTCGAGAGAGGAAATAGTTCTCCAAATTGGGAAAAGAATCCATTGTTTGTGATGAGGAAAACAATTCTCTTTCACAATCAGGGAACGAAATCCACCACCTTCGTGAAAAAAAACTCCCCTTACTTTCCACATTTTATACATTTTCTTCACACTGTTGGTGGATTTCGTCCCTTCGTCGTGCGGAAATTTGTTTTTTCATCAAAAAAGAACGATTTTTCCACCTGTTTGAGAAATTATTTTATTCTTCGGGTGTTGAATCCTGTACAAATAAAGGAAAAGTCCACCAAATTATGGTGAAAAATTTCTCATTTATGGAGGAACTTTGCTGCCATAATTTTTTGGGGAAAAATTCCACAATTATTTTCTACAGTGTATGTTAAATATTTAATTTAGTGTCTTTTCATATTAATCTCGATATTATTGAATGTTATCATAAATAAATCGATACTCGAGCTTGGTTGTTATTTCAGTACCATCGTATGGTTAGCGGAATTCACCCGCGAAGTAGTAATTTCTGATTCAAAATATACACACGAAATATGAATTGTAAGAAAATGCATTCATCGAATCGGTATAGGTTTTAGCCAGAAATCTTATTCGATGCAACCTTGAAGACCTCTGAGAATCGAACGTTTTCGTTCATCGACGATTTCAATAAAATCAAACTTCTAATTTTATTTGAATTTTCATATGTTTTCACAAAATATCGTCCCAAGTGAGACATTAATCTTCGTTCCTGTGATACCATGTGTTCGTCGATCAATGAATGTTATTTTCATAAATCAGATCTGATAAAATTAACTGATGACACAAAAAACAAGCACGATCGTGGACGAAACAGATTGCCGGCTCTCTCACAGCGTGTTTTATATATATATGTACATATATTTGAATTTGGTATTTAACGAACAGATGAAAACGTGTTCCACGTAAACGTTATCTAAAAATAAGAGAAAAGATTGTTGGATCTAATCAAACGATTATTACGCGAGACTGGTGATAATTAATTTGTCAATAATGGAATCGAGATGGACCGTTGAAACGAATGAATCGCCGATACGAGAATGTATTCCAAGTCACATTTTGTATGTTAATGATTTTCTTGTTGTGTAAAGACATGAAAAAAAAATTTCACGTCTGTTTCTTTTACCACGCTGAAGAGTTTTGAACAAAAAAATGACCTTCTATTAATTTGAGTATCGAATTTTTACTGTGTACCAACAACCAATTTCAGGATCCAAGTGACAATTTTCAGTCTTTTTCTTTTTTTTCTGCACGAGTGAAGATTTGTGTTTACATGAATTTGTCAATAGAGTCTGAATACTTCCTGTCTTCTACTTATTTCCCTCATTGAGACCTTAGCGTCGGTATGAGATCTTTTTTTCCATCTTATGATTACGGTTCTTTCCAGCCAATGGTCCGAATGAACAACGTTCATATATATCCTCTTAATTTCACAAAATTTTTGTTGTAGCATCTGAACGTAGCGAGTCTAATTTGTCTCAATTTCTCTCTTTCTGTGGTATTTTCATTCTGTATACTTGAATTAATTTTTAATTATCATAAGCGATTTCATAGACGTACATACAGGTGATGTGATGGTAACCCCAAGCCTCCCTGAATAAAATCCTGGCTACGCCCTTGGGGTATCTATTATTAACCCGTGTACAGCACGCACTAATATCGACGTTGTGTCTTCGAAGACTGCACATAAATATTAGAGGACATAAATATCGGTGATCGAATGGAATCAGTGGCTGTCCTGTACGGTAGATTTCTCCTGAGTATATTCAGTTCAATAGCAGAGTTGATTCAAGTTTCCGACTCTTATAAACTTCCCATGCGTCTCTATTTCAAAGAAATATCGGATAAAACCAGTTTTGTATCTTAGAAAATTTCTCTATTAGTCGGTTTTTGAGTGAAACTAGTATCGATTTCACATTTTAGGGTGTGTATTTCGTGCTTTGGGCTTGGGAGGGCTTTTTCTCCCATTCTGATCCTACTCGATTGAAAAAAATTTCAAAATTATATATAATTTATATATAATTGGATATGGATTATATATAATTTTGAAAATTTGTCCACTCGGGAAGTAAAAATACCAGGGACTGGAACGTTATTCACTTACGTTACTCATTATATATAAAATATATAATTTGTGTGCAATATATAAATTATTATATACATTTTATATATAATGAGTAACGTAAGTGAATAACGTTCCAGTCCCCGAAAAATACTCTAAGCATTTACGAGTTTGTAACTTTCGCCCTAGCAAAAAACTATGCAACTCATGGAATACTTGTGAGGCAGTTACAAGTCTTCAGTTTTTCACTAGCGCAGACGCTACAAAATGGTATCACGACTTCAAAATTCGCAAAAAAATGTCTGCGTTAAAAACAAAATATCCAGGACGAAGTATACCTCAAAGTTGTGAGTATATCTACACGGAGAAAAAATGGTTTGCTACTATAGCGCCTACAAAGGAATTTGTTGTCCTTGCAAAAATATTCACTACAGCAGCTAGGACGTTAGTTCTATTAACAAATGTGTTTATGTCAGCGCAAAAATTCAGTTGTGTCAATCATTTTTCTTGCTCTTACAGCTAATTTTTTTTGTAGGCGCTATAATAATAGACCTGCTTGTTATGCCAGCAGTACTTTTCTCTCCGTGTACAAAAGAATAAATGTTGGATTTATTTGGAATGTGGTAGAGGAGAAGGTGAGAGGTGGGGTGATAAGAATGCGGAATTACGCGTAAACAAACTTTTCTCCTCCTTTCATCCCATCTTGAATAAACGTTAAATGAAAAACATGTATAGATCGCATACTGGTACACGGAGAAAAAAGAAAATTCGCTGTGACGAGGAAATCTAATTTTACTGGAGCAGCAAATTTTTTTTTGGCTGTGACAGGAAACTGTTCACTATCACAACAATCTCGGTAGCTACACGGAAAAAAGTCCCATGTAAATTCTACATTGATTGTTGTTAATTTAACATAACTACTCACATAAATGCAATTGGAGTAAAATTTACATTGGAATCAATGCTATATTTACATTGTTACCAAAGTAAATGAGAGAAGCGTTCCTTTGAAGTATGATAACAATGTAAATCCAACAGGACTGTGTAGTAAATTTTACACGAGATGCACCCTGTAATCGTTACCTCACTTTTCATGTAATTTTTACATGGGTATTTTTTTCCGTGTACGACAGCGATATTTTTCGCTATGGTAGCAAAAAATCTTTACTCCTGCAGCAAATTGCCGTATTATACACGGTGTCAAATAATTCACGGATTGGATTTCACAGAAAAAAATCTCATGTAGATTTTGCATTGGTTGGTCATTTTGTCATTTTGACATAATGTTATGTCAAAACAACAGCAACCAATGTAGAATCTACATGAGATTTTTTTCCGTGTTCACAGGTGTATCCTGCAGTCAAAATGCGATAATTTCCCGCTTGGGAAAGTTTTTTGAAGGCTTAGTTTTTGAGAAATGAGCATTTTCAGATTTTCTTTTTCGAAATCCAAATCATTCAAAAACATTGCGTCCTACATATTCGAGCTTGACACCATCCCCTAAGTGAGAAAAACTGAGGAGCTGTGGAAGAAAATTGAACTATTCTATCATTGTTTGTTCTGGAGCTATGGCGATTTGAAATTCTTGAACTTCCAGCCAATAAGAATTTAGCTACTTCAAATTATTATACACGGAAAAAAAGAATAGTTGCAGCAACTACTTGAATAGTCGATTTTCGACCATCTACTTGAGTAGTTGTAGCTACTTAGTAGTCAGGACAAGTAACTCGATAGTTACACTAACTGACGTAAATACCTGAGGTATTTTGAGTTATTTGAGACAGCTAACGTGTCACTTGTCCTGGCTACTACACGGAAAAAAATGATATAGTTAGGATAACTGAAAACAATTGGCTATTGACGGGTTGGTTGTGAGAACTATTCGTTTAGGCGAGACAACTTTTGTATGGTCACTGAATTTCGATAGATTTGGTTATGGTATTGATATAATATGGTAAGACTTGTTCGGTTATGATAACCAAATGGTTGGTTATAGTAACCAAATTAATTTCGCCATCTCAATGTGGATTCATTTATGAGATTTTCAGCTGTTTTTATAAATTTGATTAGAAATAAAGAAGACATCCCGTAGGAAAAACTTCTTAGACTTTTTCTGGGATAAAATCTACACGGAGAAAACTGCAGTTCAGGAATATAGTAATCTTTAATAGAAAATTGGAGAGTATTTCTTAAAATCTGTGAATATTTGTTAAGATCTGAGAGTATTTCTTGAGTTCGTATGTGAGTTACATACCTAATTAAATTATAGTGTAGTTCTGATTGCAATCATTGGAATATTCTAATTTGATTTTGAATATTTCTAAACCAACATCATCACCTCACATGAGAAAAGTAAAGCTGGAATATACTTCTTTGTGAATTGAAAATTTGTATTCATGAATATAATTTATGGAAAATGTGAAAGAAAACCTGTCTTTGTATTTTTATACCCTGAGTTCTTTTAAGGAACCTGAATGAATTTGATTTGTAATTGCAGATAGAAAATCAACGTGTTCATGATTATTCCAAAGCAGTATTCCTTGATACAAACGTTTCATTGGCTCAACTGTTTGTGCCGTTTGTGGTTTCGGTTTCAACCTAATTTAAACTTCACTCGACACATTTTGTTGAACGTAATAATTATACAAAAACAATCCAAGTCTCAATGTTGGAGTTTAAAGAATTATTTTTCACCAGAAACTATGCATTACGAAGTGTAATATTCAATGAAACGAAATCATCACTTGAGATTCTGATTTTTTTGCGCAATATGTATTATATTATGCACAGCAATCATATACGGTAGTATAGGCGCGTGGTTAGGGTGTTAGGCTCTAGATAGGTAGAATTAGGTAGGTGTAGGCAGGTTCGAATCCCGGTATCGACACGATCAATTTGACCAACACTTCACGATTGTGTCTTCGATCACTGTTAAGTTTCTATAATCAGCCGAAATCACGTTGACAAATTTTTTCTATTTCAACGTGAATAAATATTTTCACTTTATTTTTTTTCTGATTCATTATTCACCAACATTTATATATGAAAAAAAGCGAAACATTGAGGTTTTGCTGCGGAATCTCATCACCACTCGTTTAGTCACCACAACCAAATGCTCGAGGGTGAATGAATGCTTCTAAAAGCGTTTGGTTTCCATAACCAACTGAAAGTTGTATCTTGAACTAAGTGAGCCTATACTATTTTATTTGGTTGTCACAACCAAGCATTTGGCTGAGCCAAATATAGCCCAACGTATTTGGTTGCAGAAACCAAATTCCAGTGTAGCATAACCATACATTTTTTTCCGTGTAAGTAGCTGCAGCAACTACTTAAGTAGATGGTCAAAAATCGACTATTCAAGTAGTTGCTGCAACTATTTCTTTTTTTCCGTGTAGCTTCAAAACGAACAATAATGAAGCAAGTAGTTTGATTGTTTTTCAGAGATCCACCGTTCTCAAACTCAGAGAATGTTGTTAGCTCAAATATTTAGAACATAGTGCTTTTGAATGATTTGAAGTTCAAAACAAATTTAACAACGCTTATATCTCAAAAACTAAGGTCCCAAAAAAATTTTCCAAACAGGAAATCATTGCATTTTGACTGAAGAATACAATTGTGAAATTCGGTCCGCGAATTATTTTACACCTTGTATATAGAGCAGCGGATAAATTTTGCTGGAGAAGTCAACATTGTTTGCTGTCATACTTGGAAAAGCTACGAAGATTTCTTTGTTATCAAATAGATTGCGGTCACAGCAAAGATTTGCGACTCTAGCAAAAGGTACCCAGCAAAATCAGATGTTTGCTGTTATAGCGAATTTTTTTTCTCCGTGTAAAGTACTTCTGAGCTCGAACATAGAATCATGATGAAAGAAGAATTGATTTGAGTATAACGCACGGAGAAAAAGGAATTCGCTGTGGCAGCGAAATCTACTTTTGCTGGGTTCCTTTTGCCAGAGCAGCAAATTTTTTGCTGTGACAGCAAACTATTTGCTGTTCCAGCAATCTTGTTAGCTGCGACAGCGAATTTTTAGCTGTGACAGCAAAAAATGTTTGCTATCCCAGCAAAATTTGTTTGCTATTCTATATATAATACTGAAAATTTGCTGGCGGAGCAAACATTTTTTGCTGCCACAGCTAAAAAATTGCTGTCGTAGCTAACACGATTGCTGTTATAGCAAATTTTTAGCTAGGTCAGCAAAAAAATTTGCTATTCTATATATAATACCTCGATTTGCTGCGTCCGCAAATTTTTTCTCTCCGTGCGATACTGCTTGAATGATATTTTCTGGTTCAAACCTACCTGAATTGAAGAACTAGAGTTGCGCTCGTTTTATTCTAGTAGTTCAACGTTAGTAGAAATAACCTAAGTGATTTTTTCAGCTATCACAAGGTCTTACGAGGCCTTGTAAGTCCCTCACAAAGGCCTCGCAGAGAGCCGAGAATGTGTAATTTCTGCTAGGGAATTATATTGATCGCTTGCATGAATGCACGGAAGAAAATGATGTTGATATTCGGAGGATGATTAAAAATCAGCAATGGTAGACTATTTTTTAATTGTGGGCACAAAAATCATTGCCATGGTGGCTAAAATTCAACCAAATACATGCTGCAGCTACCACAACTATACTCAGAGAAAAAAATTTGCTGTGCTGATACGGCAAATCTTTTGGCTGAATTAGCAAAAAGTTTGCTCTTTTAGCAAGCGCTCTTTAACCTAGCAATTTGGCATTGTGGTACACAGACTGCTAGAAAATTTGCTGAATCAGCAATTATCTGGCTAAAACAGCAAATTTTTTGCTTGCTAATTCAGCGAAGTAGGTTTTTCAAAATCGCGATTTCAAAAAGAATTCTTCTGTGCGTGCAATGCATGGTTAATATCCCGAATTATTTTCTTTTCCGTGTAAGTCTGCTAATACGGTGAGATAGAATAACTTCAAAAATCGCACTGGCATTTTACTGTAGAAAAAAAGTTGTTGAATTCTAAACAAAAATGCTTGGGAATTTACAACCTTGTTTTGGAAAAATGAGTTTCAAATTTTCTTTGTGGATTGACAAACAAAAATCTCCGTAAAATCATGAAACTTTTTGGATATTTACAACCTTTTTCATGATAGTTTTCAAAGAAAATTTGTATGAAAAACTGTCAAACTTTCTTTTTTTATAATGTTCTCTATGAATATTCATCCTTTCAGATCTGATATTCACTTGAACGAAGATTTTTATAAAACTCTCGGATGCCTGTAAGTCCCAAAATCTTGAATCGTATGAATCATTGAATGATTGAATAAATCTTTTCTTATCTACACTGTAAAAAAAACTTCCAAAAAAAGGTTTGGAAGTTTTTTTACCTAACATTTTTTTGTTAGTTCACAAACATAGGGGGTGAAATTACAAATAATTTTTGTCAATTGACAAATCTTTTCTGGGAAATCACAAAAATTGTTTGGAAATTTACAGAAAATTTGTGAGTTTCCAAACAATTTGGAAATTCACCAATCTGTAAGTTTTTCACCGTACTTTTCTGCTTGGAAATTTACAAATATTTTTTACAGTGTATCGATTGTTTCCTAATGAGAAGGTTTATAATTCCCCATTATAAATATTCTACCAAACTTAAAACCTCATTACTTTCATTCGCCAAAAAAAAGATTTTCTAAATGAGTTTGCATGAATCCTCACATTATTCCTTTACACGCATAATGCATAATACTTCTATTAAAGTAACAGGCTATTCGAGTTAACAAAAGTAAAAGAACGAAATAGTGCGGTATAGAAGAAGAAAAAGTCCGAAAAGAAAGCAGAAGAAGGAGGAGAAGAAGAAGAAGAAGAACAAGAGAAAGAAGATTCTTATGTGTTGTATATGAGCACGTGTAGGTATATATACGTAGACATTGGCGGTAATGAAAGCTATCGTAACACGAGACAAGAGAGAAGTGTAAATCTGTGGCTACAGTTGAGACAGAAACCAAGCTGCTGTTGCTGCTTCTGCTGCTGCTACTACTCCTGCCGTTGCTACTGTTGCTCACTCGTTGCAGAGTGAAATATAAAAGCGTCATTCGACGCGCGGTTGCCGACTGTCGACCTCGGAGTCACTTAAGGTCTGGGTCAGACTATTCTCGTCGCGTATCGCACGTTACTTAAAACCCATCGATCGATTCCAGTCTGACTTTATCACCAATTTTGCACAAAATCAATCGAAATTATATTCAACTATCGAAAAATCCTGACAATCGCAATCTTCAACGCTCAGCAAACACCACCTAGAATTTCGTCTATCAAACATCTTTTACCTGAAATACAAACCCCCCCCCAGTTCAACTACATTAAATTATTATCGAAAACAGGACGAACTCGTTCTTAAGTCATCAGAGAACATTAAGAATCGCATTTGTACAATGTTCGTACAACGACAAGCGCGTACCCTACAGAAGAACTAGGAGAAAAAAGAAAGAAAAGTGAATGAGTGGGTGAATAACGTAGGCGCAAAGAGACCGACAGGTGCATATATACGCTATACCCGATGTCCTCATGAATTTACAGCTCTAACCAACGAATTATAAAATGCAAAAGAAATCGCGGACAAAAAATCATTCATTCAAAATACCTATGGAACTTATCAAAAGTGAACAAAAAATCAACTGCTTTCACTTATACTTTGCAGTTCACGTATGTATAAAAGATCCTTTTTTACGCACGATAACCTTTTTACGTAACATTCGTGTTTCGACATTCTAGGAGTTACTGATAATTTAGCGATGCATCGATGAGTATTAATTATGCTTGAGGAGAAAAAAGAAGAAGAAACACAATTTTATTCGTCGTGCGAGAAGCTCAAGTCAAGTTTCAATGGCCTCATACGATAATCCCATATATTAGTGAAAATGTTTATGACGAATAGTCTTGACCTGTTTCATAATCGCTATCGATGAGAGGGACGAATACAGCGACATAGTAGAAAGTTTATTCACTTCGATGAATCGATATTTCTGTGAAAAAGAGTTTAGAAAAAATCTTACGTACTTTTCATCGGATAGAATATTCAAGTACGATGAAGGAAATCAATTCTAATTGATAATCTTCATTCATTCGATATATAGGTCATGAGAAACAGTATCGGTGCGAAGGTCTTGTCAATGGTCTTCGATAAGATTTCGATTGGCAAAATACAAAACAATCAATGATTCTATGTGACAAAGTGTTATCCACGCAACGATTCTAATCTCTTCTGTTGTGTACAATCCGGACCATTCACCGAGTTTGTGGTTGTACGTGACTGAGAACAAATCTTTTATTCACGCATTGAAGCAGCATATGGAAAAACTTGAAATACTTCTGAAAAACGATAATCCTCGCAATAAGGGTACATGAAATATTCAGTTCTAGACGAATTTGGCCAAACAAAACAGATTGTTTTGCTTAATCGGTTTGGGGGTACGATAAGAACACGAGGGCGAATAAAATCAACAAAATCTCAAGAAGCATCTCCGATATTTTATAAATAAATCTACGCACGTTCGAAGATCGCTGCCTCATTCGATAAAAACTTTTAGGTTTCGTTTTAAAGTACTCGCAAAGGCAGGAATGAAACTTCAATGCTTGGTGGTTAAATAGAAGAATTCTATGTCTATATATATATTGCAATAAAAAGTGTCCTTCGTCGATACATCAAGAGTAATAACAGACAATCAAGTGGTATCGGCATGGGATTAACAGACAATCACTATTGATACATCAAAACAGCGTTGCATCATCTACACAAAAAGGTATTCGCATCGACTCATCCTTCGCCCGATATGGAGACATAAATGGAACACCACCCTGTAATACAGTAATGAATAGCAATCAAATCTGCATATAATGTTTATGGCATAGAGTCTATGATCGTGAAGACGTAATGAGAAGGATTTTTGTGCTTATTTGGATAAGTGGGTGTGAGAAAATTATGCAACAACAATACTTCAAGAGGAGTAACAAACGAAATATATACCTTGAGGTGCGGAAGAGTGATTTCTCACTGAATAGGTTTTACTTATAAAGAACTAACCTAATAACTCTGGAATATATTCAGCATAACTGCGATATTGCTGCTTTGTTGCAATAATATTATAATATTGCACAAATAACTAGATTAATGATCCTTGGAAATTAAAGTTTAAAAAATTAAACACTTCTCTCTTTGCTTTCTTCACCCACGGCATACAAATTTGTCCCGTAACCTTTTTCTTGTACTCTAATGATCTGCGACATGTTTTCTTAATGTGTTGTGAGAAGATACTTGTCTTCTAATGTTAAACGCTTTGTGGAGCTTTGAGAGGTAACGACACATGACAGGGGAGAAATTAGCTGCGAATGAGATTTGTCGAAGAAAGAAGAACCGGCAAATGTAGTGCAGGGTGTCAGAATTTCAAGATACATATTTTTTATTGCACTGAAGTTTGAATCTGTGATGGAATCAAAAAGTAGGTACTGAAACGTATGCATATTCAATTTTTCTAATACTATATGTTCAATCGGTATGTTTTCTATGAGATGGCGTTGCAACGATAAGATATCTCGACGGTCCTATCATTGCGAATTATAACCATCTTATCGTTATGGTACACCATCGATGATAATAAGTGATGTACCTACTCATTCCTTTCGACAAATTCCGTATACCCAGTAAACACACGCACGTTTTAAAAACGTCAAAAACAGTCAATAACCCCACGTTGTGAATTAGTAATATTCTTGCGTTGATTCAACGTAAAAATGTCGCGGCAGATCACGTGTTTTTCAACCATAAAATAACGTTATATCAACGGTTTGAACATCGTTTAAAAGACGTCAAATATTGATGTGTCCTAATGATGGTTCTAAAACGTGAATTGAATCCAACAAATTATTTTGAAAACTTTTCATTCAATATAGGGAACAATAGTATTTCTGAGTATGATAGAATTTGGAAAGTATGCCACATTATTTACTATCTTGCTCTTTGTTGAAATTTTAACCATTGTTCGGTTTCGTTCAACATTTTTAGCAGAATATCTTCAATTGAAGTTCAAACACAAGGTGTTATAAACACATTTTAAACTCGTGATTCAAATCCGTTCAAAACACGTTTTTTGAGGACGTCGTTTGATGGTTATTTTTGAATATTAGTTTAAATTACACGTCATCAAAACGTAATCCCTGGTCGTCTATTTCCCTATCGAATTTCAACTAAAAATCAACGTTATGAAATCAACGACTGACGTCCGTTTGACAGTCTAACGTTCTTTCAACGTTGAAATAACGTGTGTGTGTTTATTGGGTATGCACCTACCGTTTTTCATATAATTACATTTTTCAAGAAGATACCAGCGTTGTGGTACCAACCAAATCATTTTTTCCAAACTATTCAGAAGTCGCTCTGTACAGCAATTCTACATGATCCAAAGAATTGCTGTACAAAGCGATATTTTGATTCGAATTGACCCACAATGGAATCCTTTGGAGTAAATAATTTGATTCGAAGCACTGTGTTAGTATCTCCTTAATAATGACAATGTTTTCTGGATAAAAACAAATTGGTCCGTCGAAGATCATCTAGATACACATTATCCAAGTACAACAAAGAAGACAATTCCATGCATCAAATGACTTATAAAATTCCAAATTTGAAATCGTTGTGGTATAATGGGTACATTTCCCTACCTCCTCATCGTATCATTAGCCTTACATGGATGATTCATCATCCACCGATCTCCGCTAAATCGATATATTTTCACTCGGGTTATGACAATCATTCGTCTCCAATCGTCAATCTACTCGTTCTGGTTAAATCACATTCAATCCCCTGCTGAGAGTTCCCACTGGAGAACGATAAGAGAGCGATAAATTTTCATCATCATTCTCCGTGAAGTTCCTGAATATTGAACGGATAGAGTTGATGATGAACGATATTTGTTTTTTTATCAAAAATTTGTCGAGTTTATATTGAATTTTATAGAATATCGATCGAAACTCCATACATGGACAAAAAAGAATTCGCTATGACAGAGAAACCTGATTTCGCTGAGTGCCTTCTATCGGAGCAGCATATTTTTTGCAATAATGGCAAACTATGTGCTACCACAGCAGTCTTCTTAGCTTCGACAGCGATTTTTCAGCTTTAGCAGCAAAATTTGTTTGTTATTCTGGATATAATACCTACTGAAGATTTTGGTAGTGCAGTAAAAAATTTGCTGCTTTAGTTAATCGAGTCGTTCTCTCAGCAATTCAGTTGAGTGTGGTAGCAAATTTTTAACTAGATTAGCAAAAAGATTCGTCATTCTATATACACCACCTCGGTTCGCTGCTCGGTTCGGCAAGTTTGTTTTCTCATGTTGCTGAAGTTTGAATCGTTCATAGAAATTATTCATCTTCTCAAATTGATTCCTCGGAATCGGAAACATCGTTCAAAGGATATGTAACAAGATTGTGTGTCTTTGATATCCGAATATTTCTCTAGTCGTTTTCTCCGTGTACAAATTGTACAAAAAATTTTGTGAAATATCACCGATCACTAGTTAAACTCCTTATCGTGTTCTTATCGTGTTCCATAGAATTCAACAGAATGTATGTAATTTTATCATTGAATCTATATAGAAAAATGATCAAGTATTCAAAACCAAATAGGAAATATTCAAACTCATTATAATAATGTGCGGGAATCCTGATTAAAATCAAATAAATGTATTCCTAACTCCAAAGGGTAAAACATGTCCAAAATTGTATGTATAATTTTGAAAATTTTTCCACTCAGAATCATTTATGCGTAATAAAATACTCATTGTTCTTCGTAATTCCTCTTGAGAGTTCAAACAACAATCATCTAAAATCTTCTTCTAAACTCTGAAAAATTCAATCATAAATTCATTTCACACACACTGCTCGTTCCTCGAGCCTCTCAAGAGCCGCCTCTATCTCCACATCCTTCTCTGCTCAATTGGCATATACATTCATTCATGACAATCGAACAATACCGCTATGAACACCGCCGTCGATGCGTCGTAATATTTTCAAAGTGTGTCGTAAAAAGAAAAAACGGAAAAGATTTGCCTTGTGAGAACAAACATTATTACTCTCGAGAAAATGTTATGACTACTCAAACTCAAGTTCGATGTCGTATATCAGGATCCGATCGATGTAAATAATCTTGATTTTACTTCACCTTGTGATTGATCGTTTCGGTTTCTTTGATTAATCGATCCATAAATCATCAACGTTTGATCACTCTGGGCTAACAAAAAAAATTTCAAAGACAAAAACCTATCAAACGGGATGAAAATTTTTTTGTTTCCCTTTTTTTTTCTATCTAAAATATCCGTCGACGAACAACGCAGAGTTCCAAAGATACGCTAGGAATACAAATACGATGAGAAAAGTTTTTGGTTGGTCTCGTACAGTCAGTCGTGTTACGCCTGTATCGCCATTATGTCATCGACATTAAACATGAATAGCATAGGAAAGAAGCTCACGTGCCAGATAAAAGATAAAAAATAGCGAGAGTATAGTTATATTTCAAACATTTATATATATATATTTATAAATGAAACCGAGTATCGAGTTTGTTCTTCTTCTCTCCTTTGAATAAAATTTATTTTTGATGTTCGAAATATCAATGATCGGACAAGACCATTCATGATAATGTTTACGTTGGCAACTCGAACCTAACTGCCAATCAAGTAGCATTTTTGAACAATAGGCGATTTATGATTTTGTTGATTTGTCGTTGATGAGTGATTCAATGAAACACGAGTATAGCTTATTACGATAAACTCTTCCCAAATGAATGAGCTGTTATTTGAATTAGAGTTTATCTAATGAAAAACACGTGTAGTTTTATAGGCCTTCTCGTATCGATATCGCGGAATGGTCTATTTCCTTCCTTCGTCGCCTATAAATTACATTTTCAAAATTCAAAGCGATTCGCGTGATTCTTCAAAAAATAAAAATGGAAAATTTCAACTTGAAATTTGTGAGGACATCACGTTCACACTGATTCCAATGATTTCTTGCTAGCATAAAAACTCATAATGTAGTATCCACTTGATAATATGTGTATACACGGAAACAGAGATACGAGTGTTTGACAAATAAAAGTGTACAAGACAGATTCTACTATCATGTCACTTCAAAAATATCAATGAACGTGACAAACCATTTGTCAATATAGTGAGATTAGCCAAATATTTATGATTTCCTCAAGAGAATTTAATTATTCATGCTGAGTGTATTTATAATTGAAAGTAAGCACAAATAAAATTTCAATATGAGTGGATTTTCTCGTTATAATACAGCTAATACAGTCCGACATAAGTACTTGATGTTTGATTTCTCACATAACATCTGAGAGAGGGAGTGAATTCAAAATCCTTTTACGTTTAACATAATTTTTACATTTACATGATTGTTACATCAAATCTTTTATATGTTTTTGCATGTCAGTGTAAAAAAACTGTGAATATACAGTGGAGAAGATAAATGTGGAATTTCACCCCAATTTGGTGGCAGCAAAAATCCTTCACGTGGGGTAAGTTCAAATGGAGGATTTTCACTACCACTGAATTTTGAGGAAAATTCAATCCTACTGTTTACAGTATAACTTCTGCGATTCGTACTCCACCAGGCTCATTTGGGAGACCATACAGGACAATATATCCTTCTTATATGAGATCAATTTATTTTTGAACCTAACCCACATCTGTTACCATCATTTTTAATTTCTATTCAGCGTGAATGGAGAACCAGAACTATCCACTCCTCATTAACTCCATTGTTTTGTGATAGAACAATACAAATTGAGTGAAATTTATGTACGTCCGTATAAGTCCATGAAATTGAAATGAGATTGAATATTCATGACAGGAAATCTGCTATTTCGCAGAAAATTAAGTTCATACGTTTACATTTGTCAGATTGAGTGAACCTTCAATTAGTATCATTACTTATTTTCTTGAAACATTTCGAACTTGAATCCCGTAACGCTGTTCGCTTCTCTGAGAGTATCACGACAACGTGAAGAATCTCTCTAAAAAATAATTCTATACAATATTTATATAATTTGTCGATAGATCAATAATTGGATTTAACTCATTAAAAACTATTTTAAATAAAACAATTTTTGCTCACTTCGAGAGAGAGAGAATTTCAAGAGTCAGTGAATCTCCCTTCTGACCGTGTAGTAAATTTTTAACTAAGAGAAACAAACATTGATTTAAAATTCGAACAGACTAAACGCTCAGGCTCGATTTCCTCGACCTAGTTTAATAATTAATCAAGATTCTTTGGAATTAAAAGTGACAAAGATGAAAGTATCGATCAAGAAAATTTGTTGATAATTTTAAATTGATTTCAGTCATAAGATGATGGTATATACATTTTTTATACAATTCCACAAAAATTTTATGTAATGCAAAAATTGTATATAATGTATGTATAGTATGTACAGAAATTGTATATAATTATTCTGTGATGCAAAAGCACGTGGGGGAATACTTATCCAACAGATAACATCCCTAGAGATTGTTTTGATAAATTCCCAATCGTATTCTCATGAAATATTCTTCATACTTCGATTTGATCCGAAAATTCATATCCCATTTATGAATTAATTCATTCAATTATTCATAAGAAACGTACAAGTCTGGTGTAATATGCATACAAATTGAGTTGTATTTCATTCTTGAATGAACTGTGCTTTATGTAATTTCTTCTCGCATGTACACAAAACACATTGTAAAACACAAAACTCAACATCCATTCTGACGTATGAATTATCTCAAATGTTTTCTTTATCATTGAACGACACCAATGAATATTAACCAAATCCGCTATCAACGATTATAACAAAGTTCACACTGGAGAAACAAGTTTATTCAACGATGAGAAATAAAAATTGCAAAGCTCGTAATTATTCTGCTCGATACGAAGAATATTATTAACCATGAAAACCAAGTACATTGGGAACAATTTATAAATCACGAGCAATCTGTTCTTCACGTGCTATGATTCTATGGTAAATAGACTGTAGAATTCTCTCCACGCACCATTTATAGATTCTTGCTGCGAAGTTTAAAAAAACATTGAAGTCTGAATTTTAGACAACGCGACTGAGGAACCAGGTAGGACAGCTTTGCATAGTTTATGCATAAATCACGGTTAATCCCTATGTTGAGAAATGGGGTACCACACATAAATTATATATATATTTCATCACTAATTGTATAAACAGAGAATGATTCTTTTATATATAAACTGCGCAGAATATGTATAGAATGAGTCAAAGAATTATCTACCCATGAAAAGTCCCAGGTGCGAAACTTCTGTGCGAATCATATCAAAAGTTTGTAAATTTTTTTATTATGAAGGAATAATTTATTCATGAGTGGACATAAATTTTTGTTACGAAACTCTCAATTTTAGTTTGAGTAGTAAAAATCTATGCTTAGTAACAGTAAATTGAATAAAAAATTCAAAATAAGAAAAAAAAAACGAGCCCTGAATGTCAAAAAACAAAAAATCTATAAAATATAAAATAATCACAGTTCTATGTATCGTGCAGGAGGATCGCTTTCGACACCTACCGCGATCAAAACTGCTTCACAAATCAGCACGTGTATCCACAAAACAGATATATATTCCTCTCTATGACTACATGTACATATATTCATGTTTGAGGATAAAACAACGTACCTATCTCTCTGGCGTTAAGTTTAAATAGAATCCCAGTAGATACAACATCCGTCTTGAAGAAGAAGTAGTAAAAGAAGAAGAAGAAGATGAAACAAATACATGTGTAACAAATTTCGACTATCACCAGTTGAAAAAAAGACACGACGAACGATGATTTTCAATGAATTGAGATCATAACCGTTAAGTTCACCAAACAATTTTTTTTTTATAAAAAACTAAAGGGTGAATGAGTAAAAAAAATAGATCGAGAGCGGAGACGGGGTTGAAGATAACGAAGAAGAAACGTCAAAGAGTAAAGAAACGACCGATCTGGCTCGCTCGCCCGCACCGACTGAACGCGTCCGAAGCGCGGATCCTCCGTATCGGCGACGAACAAGATTCTAGCCGCTAACACCATAATCCCCACTACGAGAACCTAACACACGAAGCAGCAAAGAAACGGCAAACGCGAGTTATTCACGAACGCATATACGTTCACACCTCGTCCTCGGTCATACCACCTGGAAAACCTGTACAATTTTCATGACTGTGAAAAAGAATGATTAGAAAACATCGAAGGAGCATTTTCAACAAAGAAGAAAATCGCCGATGCGTTCGCGGCTGGCTGGATTTGCGGATTAGCGGACGTAGATTTCTACGTGAAGCTGTTGCAGTCAAGAACAGATGAAATTTAGGTTCCATTTGGCTATCCCACCTGGATAGCACCAATTATGACTGTGGACCTATCTTGGATTTAAGTGCAATGATGTATAGATGTTTTAAAAATACAGGAGCATGAACGTTTGTGAATTCAGCTGAAATCGATCTGAAGCTATACACGGAAAGACCGGGTCTATTATTATTTACAAAAATCACTGTCAATTTAGGGAAAAAGAAGATCGCTGAAAAATATTAGTAGTGAGTCTACTAAAGAGTCACTGTGAAAAATACGAATGAAACTATCAACTGTGAATATTTTGACTACGAATTTTTGATAGACTCACTACAAATATTTTTCAGCGATCTTCTTTTTCCCTAAATTGACAGTCATTTTTCCAAACGTTGATGAATTCTTCTTGAATATTAATAGAAGCGGTCTTTCCATGTAGTCTTGTCACTGGATATTATTTCGTCAGGGTATTGATAAGATTGATAATCGAACAATTGTGAACAAATAAGATATGTGTGGTATAACCATGTGATGTATTTGAAACGTTTCGTAGAGGAAAAGAATTGAATAATAATTTTTCAACAGTAGCTTGTGTCATCAATTTTATCATATCCTAACGAAGTAGTATTCAATGACGAAGATATAGCACCTTATTCGACGAATTTTCTCGTACGATAATTTTTCAATCACCTGTTCTCTAAATTCGAAACAGTGAAACCTCACTGATCGCAGTGGAAAGTTTACTACTGTGAATTATTAGAGAAGCCGACCGATTATATGAAGTCAAATTCATAATCAATGATGAGAGGGAATTTTCAATTTTGATAATAATATGAAGTAATCTTATACACATTTTCAAAATAACGCACTATGTAGCTGAATAATTTGCATCATTTATAAATCATCAAACTCGCTTTGAAGAGAGAAATTCCACCCTTTTATAGGAGTGAGATTCTCGCTCCGAGGGAGTGAAAACTCACTCTTTAGGAGTAGAATATTACTCTTGTTGGCGTGACGGTATTCTCACTCTCTAGAAGTAAGTTTTTCATGCCAAGAAATTTATGTAGTACAGATCCCAAAATGCACTGCAGTCGTGTTTGCTGGGTCACAACGCTCGCAGGTATACCCTGGTAAAACAAACCCATTGATTCTTGCCAAATCTAATTGAATCTTGCAGAATGTTCTGATCCAATCCTATTCAACCATTTCCAATGAGATGTAATCAGTTAAGTGTATTTTTTCAATGTAATTCCATTAAATTTCATTTCGTCATATTCAATGGATTTTTTTAACCAGGGTAGTGGGCCTCTCGATTGATCAGATTCGGGGTCTTCGCATATTAGGTTACTTTCCTCTAATTAGTGTTTTTAAAGTGTATATATGATTTCACTACATCTCTAGTGAGACTACAATTCCTTCACTAAACCCTCAAAACTAAAATTCGTACAGCACCACCACCGATGGGATGCGTCGCTTTAACGTAAAATTCAGGTGTACGATGAGTAGATGAGATGGATCCTGGTGAAAAAAATTCCCTGTGGCACTGTTCTGTCGTGGACTAACAGGACGCGAATACGAAATATTATGATAGCATCCAACAAAGGATCAGTGCACTCAATCATGGCAGGCCATCAATTGGCAAATGTTGGATGACCGCAAGTTAGGGATTTGTTTTGATACTCATCAGGTGTCTTTCATACGTATAGAAGGTCTGGCTGGTTGATTTATCGCATTTGATTGAGCCATCTTTGAGTATTTCGGCCAGAGACATCTAGTACCTCCACACGCAGAAAACAGATGTGTTGAAAAGTCCCATAATTTATTGAGGATCAGCGCCAGTCTGTCACAGATAGAGTTTTGACTTGGATTTACTTTTAAAAACTCCCATAATTGGATGTACAGGTTGGTTGAAGAGTTCCTGCGCTCACCAAGAGATAGCACTGCTAGCTCAAAACTTTTTTTTTCTCAAGTTGGTATATCTGTCCTGAGAACACATGCAAAGTTACAAGTCATTCTGTCAATTCATTCTTTGTTTACAAGCCATTTGAAATTGACGTGTCATTGATTTTTCTTAATATGGAAAAAATTGAATATCGTGCAGTCATTAGATTCTTTGTTTTGAAGGGTTTAAAAGCAAAGGAAATTTATGAACAATTGTTAGAAGTGTATAAGGAGTCCTCACCTTCAAAACGCACCGTTGAATTTTGGGCTGGTGAATTTAAACGTGGTCGTACTAACCTTGAAGACGATCCACGCGAAGGACGACCAAAAACTGCAACCACAGCAGAAATCATTGAGCATGTACATAATATGGTTAGTGAAGATCCAAGTTTGACTAAGCGTGAAATTGCTAATGCCATAGGCATCTCAGACGAACGAGTACTCCATATTTTACATGAAGAATTACGTATGAAAAAACTGTTTGGAAAGTTAGTGCCGCACACGTTAACAATTCAACAAAAACTGGATCGAAAACAAATTTCTCAGCGTAATTTGGAGCGTTTTAAGCAGAATAAAACCGACTTCTTGCGTCGTTTTATAACTATGGATGAGACTTGGATCTACCGCTATGGTCCTAAATTGAAACAAGAACGTTTACAGCGGACTGAAGCTGGTTGTTCAGCTCCAAAGCAGGTGAAGTCACAACGATCAGCAAAGAAGATTATGGCATCAGTTTTTTGGGATGCAAAAGGAATTTTGTTCATTGATTATCTTCAAAAAGGTAAAACAATCAACTCCGAATATTACTGCAGCCTTTTGGATTAGCTGGATGAAAAAATTCGTGAGAGAAGACCTGGTTTGAAGAAGAAAAAAATCACTTTTCATCAAGATAATGCACCTGCTCACAAAAGTGTTTTGACGATGGCTAAATTCAAAGAACTCAAGTACGAATTGCTTGAACATCCACCGTATTCGCCAGATTTGGCTCCTAGCGACTACTATCTCTTCAGAAATCTCAAACAATTCCTTCGTGGAAAGCATTTTTCGTCGAATGAAGAGGCCATAGCAGCCGTAGACGGTTATTTTGCAGAGCTTCCGGAAAACCATTATAAGGATGGGATAAAATTATTGGAAGATCATTGGAACAAGTGTGTGGGGCTTCTAGGAGATTATATTGAATAAAAAAATATATTTCGTAACAAAAACAGTATTCTTTCATTTCGAGCGCAGAAACTTTTCAACCAACCTGTATTGCTACAAGAAATTATGGTACTTTTGAAGCTATATTCAGGTAAATAATTTCATTCATCACAGACTGGCGCTGATCCTCAATAAATCATGAGACTTTTCTGAATATATTTTTCTGCGTGTAGGATCTACAGGATACCCTTGAGAAAGTGCTCTGGTCAATTTTTCCCTGGAAAATTCTATTAGAACATTTCAATGATTTCACGTGAACAATAATTAATTAATAGCTCGCATCAAACTTCGAATCAATAGATTCAGAATTAATCGAATAATTTGACTTCTGCCTCAAATTGAAAACCAGTTATATTCACCCCTAACAACCCCATCAAAAATCTCGAAAACGTTTGAGAAATTGCGAAAAGAAACCGGGACAAAAATCGTCATGAAATGAACAAAAACAGTCGTTTACTTCCATTCGATGGCGATTTTTGTCCTGATTTTTTCCGAATCTTTCTGATACTTTCAGCAGTTTGTATTTCAAATTATCCATCGATAAAATGGATTGCTTCCACGAATGGAAACGTTTTAAAAATTATATATCATTCATATATAATTCAATCCAATTTAGTGCATATAGAAGTTCAGTGATGGGATCTACAAAAAAGAACCCATCACTAAACTTATACTTTTTATGTAAAAAAAGATCAATCTTTTTCAAAAATCCCCATCACTGTATAAGTTATACATATATATATATATATAATATTATATATAATTTTGAAAATTTCTCCACTCAGCATATAAAGAACAAAACCTTGCTGTAGATGGGCCCACCACGCACTGAGAGAAATTTAAAGTTGAATGTACTATGGAATCTGAGGAATGGAAGAACCATTGTGACTTCTAATGAAATTTACTGTAAAACATTGTAAATTCGATCAGACCGTAAAGTCATAGTTATACAATAGTCAATTTCACTGTATTATAGTAAATTTCATTGTAGAGAATATTTTCTTCCATTCCTAAGATACCAGACTAAATTTGACTCTAAATTTTTTTCAGTGCGGAATAAGTCGTGGCCCTTGGCGATCGCCTTTTCTGTCGGGACCTTAAAACGGCTCTGTTGTAAACTACTGCATGGTGCATCCACCCATAAAAAATGTACCGTAAGTACATAAGCATTGAAAAAAAATGTTGTCGGATGCCAACCAAATTTTGTTGTTAGGGGTTTTCTTTAAGGGGCTATACTAATTTAAACGCTCAAAATTCAGTTGATTTTTTAGAATTGTTTCAAAGAAAAAAAGATTCCATCGAATATTTTGAAAGTTTGAGGACATATTTACTTATAACTGAACTATCCCAGCCAGCACAAATGATCAATTTGAATTTATAAAGATTTCCCAAAGACCTCTTGAATAGTTCCCGTTATGCTAATCAATATGTATTATGAATACATTCTGAATATTTTGAATTCAAAATGCAAACGTATTGAATGCCCGGACAATTCATTATGAAATCTCGATATGAGTTCTTTCTGAACATTAGGTTGTTCATTAAGAGTTCATTTTGAATTAAAAATATTAATAATGAATATATATTGATTGATTGAACGGGAACTCTCTGCGGGAACTCATCCCATACAGCGCAAAAGTCCCCGCAAAGAGCTCCCGTTATGACAGTAAACATGAATTCATTATGAATAGTTTGAATTCAAAATGAATTCTTGATGAATAGCTTAATCTTCAGAAAGAATTCATATCACGAATTCATAAAGAACTATTCAGGCATTCAACATGTATACATTTTGAATTCATTGAGTTCATATTGAATTCATTTTTACTGTCATAACGGGGACTGTTCAAGAAGTTCTTTCAGAAGTCTTTGTGAATTCAAAATAATCATTTGTGCTGTCTGGGATGTTATATAATGTTTGTGTGTAACAATATACAAAAACGTGAGTGACTTACACGCTTGCGGAAAAACAAGTTCCTCCACTGCTGCCATGATTCCAGTCGCTTAAGTGGCTGAAATAAAAAAAAAGCCACAAATGACATAAAACTAGAAAGTGTTCTTCGTACGATGACGTACGACATTTTTGATTGGGATTTTGAATTGTCTATTTGGCATTGGAAAAACGACTATGTCTGAGGCAAAAAACCAAAGCCTTTTTTCAAAACTCTGCCATTTTATCAGATTTTAATATTTTTCAAATATCCTAGGTCATTGTACGATAAATACCTTCTAGTTTAACGTCGTTTTTGTTTTTTTTTTTTCTATTTCAGCCAATCAATCCTTCACAGCACCGAATATCTCGGTGATATTGGCAAAATATTACATTTGAAATATGCAATATTCTTGAAAATGTTTCGAGCGGATTGTTAGAATGTCTCATATCACCCACTGAGGATTTCCGTTAGAACCTTGCATTAACATTGTAGGGATATTGATGCGATCTTGAAAGTACTTGTCTTTCAATTTACAAATGCAATGTTACAAAAGTAACTTGCAAAAATATGGTTGAAATATCACCTGACAACGTAACATTGCTGCAATTTACTTGTACTTGAATGTTGTAATATTACTGTTGCAATTCTCATAACAGGTACTTTCAAGATCGCATCAACATCGATGCAATGTTAATACAAGTTTCTAATGGAAATGCTCAGTGGGCACCATCTTTTTAACATTCTGAAGATATTCTAAAATATTGCTGAAATCATTGAGGTAACATTCTGCAGACATTTTGAAATATGGTTGAGATCATTTCAGTGATATTCAATACGGAACAAAATTAAACAATTAAGTCTATTAACAAATGTTCAAAATATCACTTTTACACCCACACTGAGAGAGGAGTTTATTTGTATTTAATAAATCTTGTTTTGGATACGGCGAAATAAATATTTATTACATACAAAAATAACTCATTATCCTCAGATAAGGTTTGATAACAGTTGAAAAATGTCATATGAAGTTTTGTAACATTTAATAAACTTCATTTATAGTTATTAAGCCAAGTTTACGTAGAAAAAATATTTATTCCGCCGTATCTAAAGTAAGCTTTATTGAATACAAATAAACTCTTCTCTCAGTGCAAAAAAAAAGTAATTCGGAAATGAGAGGAAAAATCCCTCTCAATCAGGAAAGATATTCCACTTCTGTTTTCTTCTTCAATTGAGAATATGCCTTTGAAATTGAGAGTATTTTGGACAAATGAAAATTCTTTCACCACAAAGATGAATCCTCTCAAATGGGGAGGAATATTTTTGATACACTGAAAAAAACATGTATTCCAGTCAAATAAATATTTATTTGTCCTATAGCAAAGAAATATTTATTAGAATTAACAAAGTATTCTGTGGAACCAAAATAATTTATTGGAATTAAATAAACGATTAAAACAATCTATTTAATTCAAATAAATTATTTTGGTTCCAAAGAATATTTTGTTAATTATAATAAATATTTCTTCCGTACAGGACAAATAAATATTTATTTGACTGGAATACATTTTTTTTCAGTATACCATATATTAGGGGAGAAGTTGCATCGAAATGAGAGAGTATCTCTTATTTTGAGATTAATTTTTCTTTGGTGTAGTTAAAAAAGAAATATTCTCAGAGTCAACCTCTACAGAGGTGGCACACGGAGAGAATATTATTCCACGTATAAATTGACGAATGGCTTAATACTGGTTCGATACAACATGCCGATGTGCAACCGTTGGCGGCCGGCGTTTCTCGGGATGCGGGATGATAACGTCAAATAACTCTGACCTGGTATCGATCACCAACCGTCGGTTACCGATATCAGTTCAATATTCGCAACTGATGTTTTTTCAATATTCAAGACCATTTCATTTACATTCCTATGAACTCAGATATTCTAGTACTCACGTAATATACATATGTATACAGATCATGATGATACTAAAACAATTATATCAAGATTAGAGAATCAAATTCATGAACATCTCGATATAGCAATGTCATGCAATGAATCCTATAGAATCACATAGAATACATTTTTCCAAGGACTTTTTTTTTAATTTCAATGCTCTTGTAAGTTCATAGGGAGTTGGGGGTCAGTCGATGCTTATGAACACTGTAAGAAAAATTTGTTGAATTCCAAACAAAAATGCTTGGAAATTTACAAACTTGGTTTGGAAAAATAATTTCCGAACCTTTTTTGTAAATTGCCGAACAAAAGTTTGTGAATTCTCAAAAATCTTCGTGAAATCACAAAAGTTTTTGAATGTTTAAAAACTTTTGTTTGGTAATTTACAAAAAAAGTTTGTGTAAAAAACTATCAAACTTCTTTGGCAGTTTAGGAAGTATATTTTTTACAGTGAAACATACAAAAAATTTTCAGCTACTGACGTCCCACAAAATTTCGTCAATAACAAATGCTGTTTTCTACAAAATTATTCGATATAGTAATAGTTTCCAGAGCTCAACCGTGCATCGAACAATATAGGCTTCACACAATGTTCGAATCAACAGCCCACTTAACACATCACTCTTTTTGTTATAAGAATGTTGAATGTATTGGAATTGGAACTTGTAATTCCACACTCAAAGATGTAACCTCCCAATAAACGCACACACGTTATTTCAACGTTGAAAGAACGTTAGACTGTGAAACGGACGGCAGTCGTTGATTTCATAACGTTGATTTTTAGTTGAAATTTGATAGGGAAATAGACGAACAGGAATTACGTTTTGATGACGTGTAATTTAAACTAATATTCAAAAGTAACCATCAAACGACGTCCTCAAAAAACGTGTTTTGAACGGGTTTGAGTCACGCGTTTAAAATGTGTTTGAACTTCAATTGAAGATAAATTCTGCTAAAAATATCGAACGAAACCGAACAATGGTTAAAATTTCAACAGAGAGCAAGATAGTAAATAGTGTGGCATACTTTCCAAATTCTGTCATACTCAGAAACACTATTGTTCTCGATATTGAATGAAGAGTTTTCAAAATAATTTGTTGGATTCAATTCACGTTTTAGAACCAACATTAGGACACGTCAATACTTGACGTCTTTTAAACGATGTTCAAACCGTTGATAAGACGTTATTTTACGGTTGAAAAACACGTGATCTGCCGCGACATTTTTACGTTGAATTAACGCAAGAATATTTCTAATTCACAACGTGTGGTTATTGACTGTTTTTGACGTTTTTAAAACGTGCGTGTGTTTATTGGGCTGTTGTATCCTTGAGTGTGAAATTACAAGTTACAATTCCATTACATTCAACATTCTTGCAACAATAATTGTGATGTGTTAGGTGGGAGTATTATATGAAAAATCCGCAAAAGTAATGAAATCTTTTGTGAAAATGTACTAGATATTTGTTCACATTTGTTTGGTACCAAACGAATATCAGAGTTGGATAGCAAAGCTGACTTACTAAAATTGGGCCGTTGTTGATCCAACATCACTGGGAAATTGGGCAATAACAGTCAGTTCAACCATCGAGCCAGTACCAATTGGAACATGAAATTACGTCGATCCAGTACCGACTCGCAATCGGCAGACGACCGTTAGTAGCCAATGCCATCTCTGCCGTTCAAAGCAAGAAGACCGTAAGTACATTTGACTTGAATTCGAGAAAACCAAGAAAAACTGTTTCCTTTTGAAATCAATAGAACAACTCATCATTTTTGAATAGCAAACCATTTCTAGGGTAAATAGAGGGTTCTCTGTCTGATTTCGTAAAAAAAAATCCGGATTTTTCATAACAACCATTAGTTTATGCACTTACGGTAGTTTCTCGACCAAAAATACTTGTCAAGAAGGCCGTAACTGACCTTACGGTCTTTTACCAAGGAACTGCGACCAGGCCCAGGCCACTTTCCGAAGCACGAAGATGGTCAACTATATCCGAATGTCAGATAGAAGCATGGAAAATGAACTCTATATTTTATAAACATGTTTTTTTATATTCTCATTGTCTTGTCATTCTCGCTTATAATGTTGATAATGTTTTTAAATACTTAGGTATATTTATTCAATTTATCAAAAACGTAAATTGAGTCAAAAGGGGATAATTTTTACGTATTTTTTTGAATCCAGTCGAACTGATGCACGAAGGTAGTTGGGGTTTTTTTTATCAGGGAAATGGGCAATCGACTCATGGGATTTACAAGAGAAGAAACCCGTAATTACATAGAGGTGATTTTATTTTGTATTTGGGAGTCTGCTTCGAAACTTTTGCCAGAGAGAAAGACCGTAAGTGCACTTACGGTGTTGTTATCTGGCAAGATGTTGACGTATTCGAATAACTTCCCATTTTTGTGTTAGTTACGGCTTTTTTTTTATAAACGTTTCAAATTTGATTAATTTTTTCGTCCTTTGAACTGCTATTATTGAAAAAGTAATACATTTTTTTTCAAAATGAAAAACACAGTAAAATGCAGAATTTCTTCACGATTACAATCCCACCCAACACAGTTTATCACAGCGACGTAACAGCGACAAACAGTTTTGTTACTGGTAATGTAACCTGTTCGTTGCAGGCAATGTCCTGGTTAGCAGTAATTTCCCACTCAAAGAATGTAACCAAGATGTAACCACCACAACACAGATGAAACATTATTATATATCTGTGATGTTGGTGTTACGTAACACGTGATTTTCTAAAATCACTGCAACGTCCCAGTGATAAAGTTTGTAACATTCGAATTTCATACAAAATTTAGGAATATAAATACGAATAATTGTTTTTTATAATAGTTTAGAAAACATATTTAAGGGAAAATTAAGGTTCTCATGGCAAAATTTTGTGAAATATTTCATCAATTCATTATTCAATGTTATTGGCGAATATGAATCTCGTCGTCCAACACGGAAAGGGCATCATGGCGCTAACCAAATTATTTTTGTAAGATTATTACATGTTACGTAACACCAGCATCGCAGAGATATAACGACGTCCCATCTACGATGTGGTGGTTACATCCTGGTTACATTCGTTGAGTGGGAAATTACTACCAACCAGGAAATTGCCTGTAACAAACAGGTTACATCACCAGTAACAAAACTGTTTGTCGCCGTTACGTTGCTGTGACAAACTGTGTTGGGTGGGATGATATGAAAAACTCATTTTCGTCAAAAATACGACTTACGGTCTTCTTGGTTTGTACGGCAGATCTCAGTACACGGACAAAAAAAAGTTATCAATACTTGAATAAAATTTATCAACATTTAGAAAAATGACTGTCAGTTTAGGGAAAAACAGCACCGCTGAAAAATCTTTGCAATAAGGCTATCAAAAATTCGTAGTGAAAATACTAAACGTTGATGGTTTTATTGTTATTGTTTACAGTGAATTTATCAACTTTTGATGAATTTACTACGAAAATTCTTCAGCGATGCTCTTTTTCCCTAAATTGTCAGTCATTTTTCTAAATAATCATAACCTCTGTCTTTCGGTGTACCGATGCGTTCTTCACCGTCGCCTTAAAACTGGCTTTTCTAAGTGGATATTTGAAATTACTATAAAAACATGCCAACGAGGGATCAGATTAGCCACCTAAGATAAAATCGTACGATCTTAGTTTGATTTACTATGAAAAATTTCGAATCATCAGGAATTGTAATATTTTAGCAATATTACTGAGATCTTGTGTGCTGTGCGGGATATTAAACAACCGGAATCATGACAACAGTGGAGGAACTTTTGTTGAATGCCTCCGAAGGGAGCGCTCAAGTCGTTCACATTCTAATATTTTTGTACAAAAAAGTTATATAACATAGTTGAGTATATCCTCAAACTTTCAAAACATTCGATGAAATATTTTTCTCTCGAAAAAATTCCACAAAATCACCCAAATTTTGAGTGTCTTAAAACAAAGGAATACCATTGTCAAGTCAACGAATATAATATACTGCTAAATTGATAAAAATTGCAGTTGATTCAACTGCATATAGTTGATTCAACAATCAGAACTTTCAGTCCAGAGATGGACGATTTGGACAGAATTGATTCTTTTCTATAAAAAATGTATCAAGTTTTTATTCATTTTTTTTTCTCATCTAATTTTGATCAAAATCCGATAAAAATTCTATGAAAAAAAATCGATTCTTTGAAGATCGTGCATCGCTAATTCAATTGGATGTTTCCAAGGTTATTCTACTGTTTAACCAACTGTATTACATGTATGAGATGAAGATAACATAAAGCGATCTTACACAAGAGCTCTGTAGAATTTCTTAAATCGGCGTAAATCGGATGACGTTGAAATTAGAGGTGCACGATATCTCACAGTATTGATATTTTATATACAATTTTATAAAATTCACAAATTTTACAAAATTCAATATACACTCGACAAAGTTTTTATGAAAAATATCGTGTACCTCTGATTAGAATCTCTTTAACAGCTCTTTGGGTTGCCTCCAAGACGTCGTTTTCATTATACTGACTGCGTTGAGACGAATTTTAGACGAGAATTGGTCTTAAACATATCTAAAAGTATCGTTCGATAAGAGATGTCTATTCGAAACCTAAAAGATATTTTATAGAACATGTCATGGCTTGATATTTACTTGAAGGCCCCTGTTGAATCATTAGGAATTATCTTGTTTTGCACGGTTCAAGGTCTGCAGGCGTCAAATCCGGAATTTTCATGACAGAAATCAAATGATCAAAATTGAAGATTGCTGTGTTTCACTACGAATTTCATCACCGCAAATTTTTTTTCAAATTCATTTTTTCTCAGTGAGGATGTAAAGAAGTAGAAAACTTTTTGAAAAAAATAATTTTTTTTAAATGATATGCAAAAATTTTGTTAGCCGTATAATATTTACCGTGCATATTCGATCAATGTTCTTTTAAGTTCCCCATTTCAAATCTTTAACGAAAATCGACAAGAAATTGTTGTCTGATTTTGAATCCTGTTTTTGTCCATTTCAATCCGTTTCTGTCTGGCCTTTACGGCGAGGTATAATAACCTACTGGGTTTAAAAATTGCAGTAATATTACAGCATTATTATTGCAATAAAACGCAGAGCTGTGGAGAAGAAATCCTGGTGAGCTTCAATTTTGAGTAACCCGGACTGCGCCCAAAATTTCCACAATGCCTCTATATGCCCTGTCCGGAAAATCCCATAGATTCCCATGGATTCCCATAGGTACTGTGACAATAACCTCATAGAAACCGATAAGCTATTTTATTCCTATCAGAATTAATCAGGTTTTGCCGATCATGCTGATAGAAACCCATGGAACATCAGATTCCACTTAGAATCTCATAGAAACCCTTGGGTCCTGTGACAATAACCGCACAGAAACCGATAGGATATCATTGATTCCATTAGGATTTCGCCTATCGGTTTCTATTGGTTTTTTCGCACAGGGTGTTGCCTCTACGTGGAATCGTCGTTCATCCACCTTGTATTCACGTCTACCATTTATTCACGTTGAGACCACGGAGATACGACGTGGACATCGGTGGTTGTGCTGTTAGGGAAATAATAACATCATCTTTCAATTTGATGCACTGAGTTCCTGAAGAATTCGGCATTTGTAAAAAGCATTCATCAAGAATTCTAAAGTAATCGACAAGTGTTCTTCTCAATTACCCTGAGAAGTCGTTAATGTCCTGTTGATAGAACTCTTGACGAGCTCGGTGCATTAATTGACAGAAGTCGTTGCGAACTCTTGATATGAATGATTAAAGAACTCTCACAGAACTCATGTGTTTATCAAATATAAAAATCATTCTAACATATTATGTGTATATGGATAATTATTCAATGATTGATTTAGCTGATCTTCTACGTTCATCAAGCTTCATTCAATTAACAGAAAATATTGAAGTTCAGGCACTTTTTGAAAATATCACCTACAAAATTGATCATCCCAAATCAATCATTGAAATTTTTAGTATCGATGAATGCCAAAATGTTTGTATTTACACGAGTGGAAAACAAAATACATATGATTAGTTTTTTTGTTCTCATTCAATATTACTAATTACATATTTCTTTATTTTATGTATTCGAACCAACAATCATCACTTGATCATTCACGCTACACGCTTTTTCATAATCATGGAAATCTGCGGGAATTCAACATGTACATTGAATTCGTAGGAAGTTCTTCTTTAGCAGGGACAGAGCTTCATAAGAGGCCTAACAAGCGAACATTAAAGAGTCCTTCAAGTCATCTCAAAGTGTTCTTTCAATACTCTTATAGAACACCCAAGGGATTTATTATAGAGCTGTCAAATAATTCTTATAGAATTCAAAGAAGTCTTTGAGAACTCGTCAAGAGTTCGGGAAAATAATTCTTCCAGAATTTAGTTCAAGAACTCTTTTGGAACGGCTCATAAACTATTGTGTTATCTGGGTTCATAAATACTTCATTATGAAAAGGTGACAGAATAAAATTACAACCCTGATGGGAAAACCCGATACTTGCATCTCATCGGGATTTCATCGTGAAAGCGTCAAGTGTATCGGATTCTTGTCGGAGTTGTCCGATAATTAAACAAATCGATGGATTTCCGATATTTCTTACGATATGTCCCAGACAGCACCAAAGCTCCCGCAAAGAGCTCCCGTTATGCGACTAACAATGAGTTCAATATGAATACAGTGCATTCAAAATGAACTCTTGATGAAGAACTTAATTTTCAGAAAGAATCCATTATGCAGTCTCGATATGAATTCTTTCTGATCATTAAGTTGTTCATTAAGAGTTCATTTGAACTCATATAGATTTATATTGAACTCATTGTTAGTCGCATAACGGGGACTGTTTGAGAAGTCTTCAAGAAGTCTTCATGATCTTTTATGAATTTAAATTGATCATTTGGTGCTGACTGGGGTAACTCTTCAAGAATTTCTTCCTTACTGCTAAACTAATATTCTTCGAACATAGTAACTGTTTCTTTTGGTGGAAAGCCTGTTTTCCTTGTGCTATTCTCGCTCTTATATCTCTTTCGCTTTTACCGTTTTCTGTAATTATGCTTCCTAGATATTTAAATCCTTTCACTTGCTGAATTGTCTCTGCATCTATTTTGATTTCCGTTCTTCTTGATGTTTTCGCTGTTGTACAAATCATGAATTTTGTTTTGTCCTTATTTATATTCATACAATAGTTTTCTAGTAATATTGTTTTCCCAGATAGAAAAATGTCTCCATAATGCCATCATAATGGTGACATGCACGCCAAGAAATGTTCGCATCATGGCGCCAAGGTGTTTCCGCATAAAGCATTGTTATTGGTAGCAAAACGAGGTGATGGCACCATAATTGAAACATAATGTTCACATTCTATGCATCATTGCAAGCTGAGCGGAGTTCATGATGGTATGTTTACGGCACGTTATGTTACAAAACATTCAGAGCATGCTTTTCTATCTGGGTTCATAGTGTTGAGAGTATTTTCCAACTCAGCACCACTCGTAGCTAACATAGCTATGTCATCCGCAAATCTCAACATGCTTACACTTCCCCCCTTGAATCTGTATAATTTCAATTGCACTTGCTCCTTCACTTCGTTCATCGCTTCTTCCATATACAAATTGAAAATCAATGGCGACAGTGAGCTTTGTCTCACCCCTCTTTTAATTTGTGCTTCTCCTTTTTGACCCTCTATTTCTATTATTGCGGTTTGATTCTTATATAATTCATATATTATTCTCCTATCCTTGAAATTAATTCCTACCTTCTTCAAAATCGTGAACATTTGCTCCCAATCAACATTATCGAATGCTTTTTGTATATCTACAACACCTGTATACACAGACTTTTTTAACTCTAGACTTTTCTCTACTATTGCTTCCCGCGTTCCCCTATTTTTCCTAAAACCGAACTGATTTTCTGCTTATCTACTCCCTAATGGGCGAATGGACAAGCTTGGGACATCCAAACTTTGTCTGAAAAGAGTCTATGATGTCCAAATATGTCTGAATATTGTCCAAAACATGTCCACGATGTCTGTTTATGTCCATTCATTCAAAATTCTAGACAAAGTCGAATTCAATGTCTATCGTTTGTCCAAAACGCGTCTGAACCTTCTTATCTGTATGTCCAAAAAGTGCCCATGATTTGTCTAGCGTGTCCTGGCATGTCTGAAACGCATCCAAAACTGTCTCGCAATGTCCAATCGTTGTCCAGTTGTTGTCCAACCGATGTCCACCTGCTTAAAATTTCGGACATTCATCCAATGTCCACCATTTGTCTCAGTAGCCCATCAGGGCTCTCTATTTTATTCTCTATTCTCCTGTAGATAATTTTTGTCAGTATTTTCGAGGCATGTGAAGTGAAACTAATCGTTCTGTAGTTCTTGCATTTGTTTGCTCCTTATTGTTTTGGAATGGTGACAATTTTATGAGACAAATAATGAATTCAATAAGAATCCAATGAATTCTAAATGAAAACGTATTGAATTCCGTATTTGACAATTCATTATGAAATCACGATATGAGTTCTTTCTGAACATTAAGTTGTTCATTAAGAGCTCATTTTGAATTCAGAATATTCATAATGAATACATATTGATTAGCGTAACGGGAACTCGTGTGCTGTATGGGAAATCCATCGGTTTGTTTCATTATCGGACAAGTTCGATAAGAATCCAATGCAATTGATGCTTTCATAATAAAATCCCGACAAAATCCGCATGTCTTCTTGACTAAAGTTAATATATTTAACTTATACATAAGTTTAGATTGTTTTCAACACGGTGTCCTCCTTCCCGGATAACACACGGAGAATTCTGTTTTAAAAACAAGAATAGAATTCTTCAAGAACTATTTTCGAACTAATAAATTCATATAGAGCTCTGAAGGTGTTCAATGTTTGGGACGTTAACTAGTTCTTTGAGAGTACTAAAACAATACTGTCAGTATTTTTCAAAAAGAAGAGTAGAATTCTTCAAGAACTGAAACAATACTTCGGATATTCTCAAAGAACTCGTTAAAGTCTCAAACATTACCCTGGTGGAAAAATTTCCTTGAATTTTATTGAATTTCGTTCACTCGATTTTTATTGAAAATTAGCAAAATTCAACTCAATTCAACAAAATTTCGATAAAACTCAATAATTTTCCACAAATTTCAGTGATTTTTACTGAAATTCGTTGACTTCCATTGAAGTTCGTTAAAGTTTGAGGTTTTCTATTGAATTTTGCTAATTTTCGATGAAAACCAAGCATACGAAAACTGAGAGAAATTCAACCAAATTTTTCCACTGGAGTAAACTCCTTCATAGATCTCTATGGATTCATTATTTCCAAAAGAGTTCTTGCAGAATTCTATTCTTGTTCTTGAAAAATAATTCTTCGTGTGTTATCTGCGCTGAAAAAAATTATTTTGTTGCAATTTGATCAACAAAATAATGTTCTTATTTCAACAAAATTTTTGTTGGTCCCACCAAATTTTTGTTGTGTCAACAAAATTCTTTTGTTGAGATGATAACACTTTTTTGGTGCTGTAACAAATAGATGTTATTATTCCAACGAAAGAATTCTGTCGACACAACACAAATTTGATTAAAACAACAACAATTTTGTTGGGATAAGAACATTCTTTTGTTGATCACATTTCAACAAAATAATTTTTTTGAGTGTAGGAACCCAGCGCGAAAGGTCAATTTGAATTAATGAAGCCTCAATGATTTCTTGAATAGTTCCCGTTATGCGACCAATAATGAATTCAATATATACCCGAAGGGAACATGAAGCTCCGACAAATGTTCAGAATAGATCATGATAGATCAGACTGAAGCTCTGTTGGAGCTCAAGTTTAGATTCGTAAACGTTCGACGAAGGTCCGATGAACGTTGAAATGTCCACTTGAAAATAGTTTGAATGAACGTTCATAAAACGTTCATCGAACGTTTACTAAAGGTTCGTTCGAGTTGCAATTTTTCGAACAAAGTTTTTTTCAAAGTATATTTTTCCACGAAAAAATGAAAGATTGAGGCATTTCTAACTATAATTGTAATTCCGTCTGAAACATAAAAAACTGAAGGTTGAATGAATCTTCGTAGAATCTTTAATAAACGTTCTATGAACCTTCATTCAAGCTATTTTCAAGCGGACATTTCAACGTTTATCGGACCTTCGTCGAACGTTTCCGAATCTAAACTTAAGCTCCAACGGAGCTTCAGTCTGATCTATCATGATCTATTCTGAACGTTCGTCGGAGCTTCATGTTCCCTTCGGGTAAGAATCCAATGAATTTAAAATGCCAACGTATTGAATTCCTGGACAATTCATTATGAAGTCTCGATATGAGTTCTTTCTAAAAATGAAGTTGTTCATTACGAGTTCATTTTGAATTCAAAATATTCATAATGAATACATATTGATTAGCATAACGGGAACTCTCTGCGGGAACTCGCGTGCTGTATGGGGAGGCGGAATCCGCGTCCTGTGTGGGTAAAATTCTTGAAGTTTGTAAAGATTCCGCAGAATGTTTCCAAAGTTTTGAGAGAGTTTTGAAAACCCTCGCAAAACTCTATAGATGAGAACTCCATTGAAACTCTTCAAGAATGCTAGAGAACTCTAAAAGAGTATTTTTCAAGAATTCATAAATGATTCTTCCGTGCTGTTTGGTTATTTCAAATTAGCGCGTACAAAGTCTCATACGAATGTCAAAAGATGGCAACACTATGCCCTAACATTTAATCTGAAGTTTAAATAACACTTTGATCTGTTTTATACAAAAATCATATTGATATACAAAAATTTTAAATTCTTAAACTTGCACTGAATCAAAACACCCGAGTTATTTGATTTGATTTGATTTTCCAAGTTATTTATCTAAAAATAATTATTGTTATGTTTTGTTCAATCAGTGAATCAAAAGTTATGTCAATTATTTTTAATTTTCACAACAAAATAAAAACATGCAATTGACATGGTTTATAATAAGCAATTTGAGAATTATGATTCAAAGCATAAAGTAAAAACTTATTCAATGTTTTCACTAGACAAACCTCATATTTGAGGTTATCGTAACAATTTCTTCCATTAAAAACCACAATGTGTGGGATATATTGCTGTATTTCCCAAAATCACAAAACAGACTCGGAACAGGTAATAATCAACAATAGCAATATATTCTAATTCCATATTTTTAAATACATTATTTCTTTACAGTGGGAAATCTGTAAAGATTTGATACACGCTCGTGGTCCTGATAAGCTCAAAGAATTATTTACAAACATATCCGAAGAATGGTTTGCACATTTTGCAGCATCGGTATTATGGATGCAAGGTTTAGAATTAGTTCCACAACCTTCCATAGATGACAATGGTAATATTCTTCTTTGGAACGGAGATATTTTTTCTGGTCATTTGGTAAGAATCCAGTATTTTACCCGTCGTCTTCCTCTTCTTACTGTTTTCATTTGATCCCAAAATTGCATGAATTTTTCCATTTTCAGGCTAAAGATAATACAAGTGATACAACTACAATATTAAATACTTTCAATTCATCTAATGTGATATCCACGCTCAGTACAATAAAAGGACCATATAGTTTTATATATTTTCAAAAATCTACCAATTGTTTATACTTTGGGAGAGATTACATAGGTCGTCATAGTCTGCTTTTGCATTTTGATAATGATAAGAATACATTCACTTTAACCTCTGTCGCATCCAGGCAAATGAAAGGTGTGTTAGAAGTACCTGCGATTGGAATTTTTGTGATCAATCTATCAAGTTCAAGACTGAACCTTGCTTGTTATCCATGGAAAGAACCGGATTTGAGATTCACAGACGTAATTGAAGCACTGGAATCAAATTTGGGGATCGATATTGATATAAAAGAAGTATTATTCTCATCTGATTTATATGTAGAAAATTTGTATTTGAATCCAAATATAACGGATATCGAATACTTGGAACGCATACCGCCGAGCGAAGATTTTATAGAAATTTTACAGCATCTGTCTAAAAATAAAGATATAGAAGAGAAAGTAATACATTTGTCAGAGCTTTTACACAAATCTGTAGAAGCAAGAGTATTTAAAAAGCCGAATTATTGTAAAGATTGCATAAAATATGTTCTTCGAGGGGAGAACGTAACGTGCAATCATTCCCAAGTTGGAATACTATTCTCTGGAGGTTTGGATTCTGCTATTCTGGCTTTGATTGCTCACAAATTTGTACCTCTGAATAGAAGTATAGATTTGATCAACGTTGCTTTTGAAAAATCCTCGAATACGACAAAACAAAGTAACGGAAATAAACCAGTGGATATTGTAGAACAATATAATGTCCCTGACAGAAAAACCGGACGACAGACGTTCTTAGAATTATTGGAAATTCATCCTGCAAGAAAATGGAATTTCATCGAGGTAATTGGATAGAGATTTAAAATAAATAAAATCAAATGTGCAATGATTTGTTGTTCTAGGTAAACATATCTCAAGAAGAATTGCAAAAATATCGCTCTTCTAGGATAAGTAATTTACTTTATCCTCTCTGCACTATATTAGATGAAAGTTTGGGATGTGCAGTATGGTTTGCGAGTCGAGCGAAGGGAATCTTATCTGAAACAAGTACACCTTACGAATCACCGTGTAGAATATTACTCCTAGGTATGGGCGCGGATGAACTTTTCGGTGGTTACATGAGACATAGAACTATTCTCAAACACAAAGGTTGGGATGCTTTATCGGAAGAACTGAGTATCGAATTGGCAAGAATTTCTGAAAGAAATTTAGGTCGAGATGATCGTATTGTGTCTGATCATGGAAGACAGTCTAGATTGCCATATTTAGATGAAAATTTAGTAGAATACGTTCAACGACTCAAACCATGGGAAAGGTGAATTGCATTACATAAATTGAGACAATGAAAATAATGATCTGAATTGACTGAATACATTGTTTTTGTTTTTCTTATAGATGTTACCCAGTGGAAAAATTCCCACCCGGACTGGGTGATAAATTATTACTAAGATTACTTGCATATAAATTAGGTTTACAACGTGCTGCTACATTTCCTAAAAGAGCTTTTCAATTTGGATCACGTATTGCTAATGGCAAAGAAAATGCTCAAGATATTTCTAATCGGCTGTAAGCGAATGAAACTTTCTCATTAAAATATTAAAACAACAAATAATTGTGAACCATTTTTGAAATCTCACCAAGTTTGATTATGTTTGAAAAAATATATTGTGAATGATATTGAAATTTACAATTTATACAAAATATATAAATCTGTGATATTTCCTATAAACTTATATCGCATTTTTCAAGCTCATATAGATGTCATTGATTTTTTTCAATGCTTTGTATACATTTTGTATGCTTCTTTAGATATATTTAACAATAAAAATTCATCATAAAGTGCATTTATTGATTAGTTTTATGAAAAGTATTGTTATTTACGTTCATATTTTACAATCAATTGAGCATATGAAAATTTCTCGGACTAAACGACTACCGACAGGATCCAGTATCAATTTTCGTGCAAACATTTTTCCGTTGCCTCCACATCGCCTTTCCTTCATCTATGTACCTCATTTATCAATTCTCCACTTAAATTTCACGTGGAAGCGACAGCCCAATGGTTGTCACTGGTTGTGTGTTATGAAAACTTTGAACTGACTTGAGAACCTTGTTCCTTGTTTGATTGTCCACGTTTCGGACTTTGATTCGAGGAATTCTCTGCAATACTACTCTGTTTTTAGTCGACTGTGAGCTCACGCGGCACCCACTCTTCACAGAGCTTTTGCATACCCAAATGTTCGTGTAAAATGGTAAAAACACCACCATCTGATATCTTTACAATGTTAGCTAGCTAGTGCACCTTCAATATGCGATCCTTCATAACCAATTTCTGGATTTTTTTTATGTTTTCTGGTTTAACAGCCTCATTTGGGCGTCCACTGCGCTCCGCATCATTTGTGCTAGTACGACCACGTTTGAATTCAGCAATCCACTTTTCTACCATTTGTCTCGATGGAGCAGAGTCCGGAAGATGTTTATCAAGCCATTGTTTGGTTTCAACTGTATTTTTTTTCATCAAAAAGCAATGCTTTATCAAAACTCGAAATTCATTTTTTTCCATTTTTTTTTCATAAACAAAAGTTGCTTGTTTCATTAACTAAATGAAAATCATATGGAAAAAATTCTAGTAACGCCATCTGTGTCATCCTACGGACTTTTTGAATGGACTGTTAAAGTAACTTTTATAATACTCTTTCAATTGGAATGTTTTATACATACCGAGACTTGAAATGAATTAACAAAAGCAGTACCGTTAAAGCAATGTACCTGATTTAATGATTTTTGCATTAAAAGTAAATGCTTTGTATATACAAATTTACAAATATGTATAAAAATTTTTAAACATACAACAATAAAAACAGGAAGACATTCCATTCGTCATGGCTGGTTATACTCTAACACAACAATAGGTAATTCTTGTGTATTCAATGAATTATCCTTATATGGTATAGCATCTTGATTGACATTATTCGACGTGGAAGGCTTACTACTAATAGATTCAGACTTCATCAAAACTTGTGGTAATTCCTCAGAATTCAATTCAAAATGATTTTTACTGGTACTCAATTCAGAAGTTGGATCAACACTAATCCCACTCTCCAGTCCATAAGATTCAGACTCGGATGAAGTGTTCCAATTTTCATCCATTGTACTATCCTCATTCGATCCCTTACGCAAAGATGTAGGCATTTCATCAGATTTCAGCTCGCGACTTTGTAAATTATCGTGTAAAAGGTCGTTGATACAAGCAGGTATTTCACAGGTTGATAATTCCATTTGCTTTATATCAGATGAATTCAATTCTGCATCTTCCTCTTCATTGCGCACATTCAAACGATTGTTCGAACGATCGTCGTGAAACAATTCACTCTTACTGAATTTTATCAAATTTGATTCCTGAATTTGAGCGGTTGAACATTTGTTTTTAGATGAATCAATGATGCTACTGGATTCCATAGTGTCATTCTTTGGAATTGCATCTTTGTTGTCGGATAATCCACCAGGAAAGCACATCTCGTTGAAATTATACTCGGAAGAAGGGCTGATTAATAAAGATTCAAAAGAATGATCCACGGATAATACAGCTTGTTCTCTCAGAAGTTTAGCTATAGTTTCATCTGACATGTCTACAGAGGCAGCAGGTCCACTTTGAGGTCGTGCAGGTCGTTCTCCTATAAATACAACAAATAAAACCATGAATAGAAAACCTTTTTCTCAGCATTTAGCTTCATTGTTATTACCTCTTAAAATATCAACAGCAACATAATCGGCAGCTCTAAATAATTCTACTTTCACCAGAAGATCTAGTAAAATACCCAATGTTGGTCGTTTTTTTCCCATTGTTCCCCATTCGTCTAACAATATTTCTGCAGCGTTTCGACGTTGTTGAAGCACAGCTTGTTCAATCATTCTACACGAATATCAAATATTTATAGATTCAGCTGATTCAACAAAGAAAATTATTGAGCTCTTACTTGACATGTTCACTGTTGAATCTTGGTAGATCAGAATTCTCTTTAGGTATGATTGCCAGCAGTTGCTTCCAAGAATCGGATATGTTTAAAATTTGACTGAGTTTATACAATTCCATAGGTTTCAGTTTTCGAATTTCGGTATTTAATGAAACTGTATTGGATGACATTTTTCTCTTTTTTTCATTCACAATTGTAAAATCAATTTAATAATAATAAGTTCATATTTAAAAGCAAAAATCAATGAAAATTGAATTGATTATAAAAAGTAACATATAAAATGATGAAATTGAACGATAATTAACTTCATTTATGGCTGAAAGAACAAGTACAAGGAAATAATCATTCTTTGAGTTACAATAGAATTGCAAACTCTAGTATGAGGTTATTTCTTTTAACATAACATTGGCCTTGTATCTTGAATTTGACATCTATAAAAACAATGAATAAATGTTTAGGGATACGTTTCTTGTCGTGAATCCATGCTGGCCCTCCGGTGCAATAAAAATTGAACCAATGCACATGCACAATTAGATTTCTTATACACCGCTCTAAAAGAAATTGTAAACACGGGTGTTTCCGATAACTCCGAACAGGAACAAGAGCAATTTTCAACCAATCAAAAAATTAAAAATTCTTTCTCTAATTTTTTGATTGGTTGAAAATTGCTCTTGTTCCTTGACTCCTCGAAGCAGTTATCGGAACCATCCTAAGATGAACGTACCCATCACTTCTAACTTCAGTGCAGTATTCCAAAAGCCTCGTGTGAATTTAAATTGATCCAGGTTTGAAAAACAAAGAATACAATAATGTTTAATTACAAAAATTATATTTTTCCATTATCTTTGACATTTTTTTTATTTTTAACAGGAAATCGAATCCAGAAAATCTTTTTATTGGAAATGTGTGGTCGTTGCGCTTGGTAAATAATTTTTTATTATTCAAATTTCAATTATTTCCTTCGATGTTCTGAATAATTTTACATGTATTTTAAACTTTGTATAACATAAGTAAAGAAGAAAAAACAAATTCCATTGATTCATTTTTGGAATAATATGATGAACAATTCAGGTTTTCATCTTTTGCTCGATGAGTAGTATTTTTGAATTTATGTTCAAATGATGGAATAATTAATTTTATACATTCGAACTACGTATAGTATACTAATTAATTAAATTTTATGTAATCATTTTTACAAATCACTCTATATAATTGTTTGTCACACGTAATATGAATATTTTATGTTCTATGTATGCAACTCTTCTCTACTGTTATTATTGTTTTAGTGTTTTTTATATTATCACATTGATTACAATGCAATTCATGGATATAGATTCATTTAAAAAACTTCAATCCATAAAAGTTCTGGGAGGAATCTATTGCAGATTCAAATTCAATGATAGCTATATTCAAATGAAAATTGAATCGATAAGAGTCATTGAATTACAAACCAATTTATCATTTTTAAGACCATGAATGTTAATTCGAGACAATTGTGTTTCAGTACTGTAGATCCAAAAGTATTACCATATGCCTGTAATCTCAAAGATGGTTCTGGAAAGCCTTATGTACCACCATGGGCGAAAAGTGATGTTCAATACACTCCTTCTCCAAATATAGGACCAAAAGACAATCTCCCATGTTTACTCGCCGGTTCACATTTGAAATATGAAGAAAATGTGGTTTTATGCTCCATGATGTGGAGCATGATTCCACCATGGCATAAGGTATACTTTTATAAATTACATGACGAAAATCAATTTTTACTGATATAATTAAAATTACATCCTTGAAGGGAAATTATAAGAAAAGCAATTTATCTACGCACAACGCGAGAGTTGAAAATATTCGCGAATCACGTCTTTATTCTGCTCCATTGAACCATGGAAGAAGGTGTATTATTGTTTGTGAAGGATTTTATGAATGGAAGGCAGGAAAAACTTCCAAAGATTCCAAGCAACCGTATTTTATACACGCTTTTCAAGAGAAGGGTATGAAAATCGATGAGACGACGTCATGGAATATGAACTTGTGGGATGAATCTGGTTGGAAAGGATTAAAGCTATTGAAAGTGGCTGGTCTATTTGATAAGTTCACAACAGAGGAGGTGTGTATCAGATTAATTTTCATTGTACAATATTTGTAGTATTTAATGTCTTTTCTCAAAGTTCATTGGTCATTTCAGGGAAAAGTTATTTATAGTTGCTCAGTGCTTACTACAGATTCAAACAGTGTCATTTCATGGTTACATCATCGTGTTCCAATATTTTTAAATACAGAAGAGGACGTTGAAGTACGTATTTCGTTATTTTAATTTCTGAATTGACAGTTATGCTTGTTTTTTGAACTAAATTTTTCATCGCTTCGTCTATCTTTAATCAAAATGATTAGAAAAACAGTCAGTGACTAGCCAAATTTTAATAGACGATTCAAAAATGAATCAACGTTGTTTGAAACTTTGTGAAAATTATGAAAAAAGGAGAAAAGAAAGCATTTGGCTATTATTTCGTGATTGGCATCGCTTCAAATATTTTGTAAATACTTATGATAGAACTGAAGGTATATTCTGTTAGTCACTTCATCTGAAACGGGAAACAGTGACATAATATAGCTTCAAAATCTTTTGTCTTCATAAGATAAATCTTGAAAATAACGATTAGATGAAATCATATAAACTCATTTCACCCCCATCCTGTGCTTACTAAATACGAGGGTGGATTGATAAGTTTCCGGCCTGACCAAGAAAAACAACGTTTTTGAGAATTTTTTTTTTTTTATTTCTCAACATAATCTCCTCCAAGGCTGATACATTTCTCATAGCGGTGTTCTAGTCTAGTAATGCCATCTCTATAGACTGATTCGTCAAGCTCCTCAAAATACCCATTCACAGCTTCGATTACTTCTTCATTGTCCGCAAATCTCTTACCGCCAAGCCATTTTTTGAGGTTAGGAAACAGATAATAGTCACTCGGGGCTAAGTCTGGAGAGTAGGGAGGGTGCGGCATTAATTCAAACTTCAGATCGTTGATTTTAGCCATCGCAACGATTGACGTGTGCGCTGGTGCGTTATCGTGATGAAACAAGATTTTTTTCTTCGCCAGATGAGGTCGTTTAATTTTCACTTCGTGGCTCAAACGTTGCAATAAGTCTGCGTAGTATTGACCAGTGATAGTTTCACCCTTTTCAAGGTAATCAATGTATATAATACCTCTTGCATCCCAAAAAACAGTAGCCATAACCTTGTTCGCCGAAAAAATTGTTTTTGCCTTCTTTAGAGTTGGTTCCCCTGGTCCAATCCACTGTTTAGACTGTTCTTTGGTTTCAGGAGTGTGGTGGTGGACCCAAGTTTCGTCAACGGTTACGAATCGACGCAAAAATTCGCTTGGATTACGCTTATATAACGCCAAATTGGCGGTAGAAATGTTCTTTCGAATCAATTTTTGGTCGACTGTTAGCAAACGCGGCACCCATCTTGCACAGAGCTTTTCCATATACAAATGTTGGTGCAAAATATTTTGTACACGTTCATATGACATCTTACAGGTCTCAGCTATCTCACGAACTTTTAATCTGCGATCTTTCAGCACTATTTGATAGATTTTTCGATCATATCTGGAGTTGTGACCTCAATGGGGCGTCCTGAGCGAGGCTCATCAGAGGTGCTCACACGACCCTTTTTAAACTCGGAAACCCACTGCTTAACGGTTGAATATGATGGAGAGGATGTCCCCAGTGTTGAGTCCATCTCTTCTTTAATTTCCTTCGGCGTTAACCCCTTCAAATAAAAGTATTTGATGACAGCACGATTTTCCAGCTTTTCCATTTTTACGAAAAACACAGAGGCGTCTTGGTCAGCGTGCTCTCAAAACTAAACTAACATGGCGATCGGACTGAAACTATAGCTACAAGCTATCTAAGGATGGTACTATAGAACGCCACCTCAAGGTAGGCCTAGTGGCGCCATCTCTTGGTCAGGCCGGAAACTTATCAATCCACCCTCGTAGAGTATCTACTATTACTTTCAAAAGATATCCCTTTACAAAATAAATATAAATGATATCAAAATGATATTCAAAGTGATATAATTCTAAAAGAAGAGGTAAAGGATACAAAATTTTGTGAATGATCTCACGGATGAAGAAAGAGAATTAATTGCTTTGTTTATCTATATCGCAGAAACTGAGGAAAAAAGAAGAATAAAAATTGAGGAGGAAATTAAGAGATACATTTTATCTTCTTCTTTTTTGCTTCCCATCATAACCACCCGTCACGTTTAAAATTCATTGCACGTGCGAAATGTAACAAGAATGAACAGAACAATTGATTTTTCTTCTCAGCTGACTCCCTTCCTTCATCTCAGCGTTTTTCTTCTTTCCCTGCAGACGATAACATTACGACTATTTTATGAAATTTCAACAAAGAAGATGAAATCTAATTTTCTATGCATTTACTTGTTCTTATTGATTCTCAATTTCATAAGATGTCTTGATATTTGTTTGCTCTTGTCATTTCAAAAAAATGTTAGTGCCGGATCTAATCATTTGTATTATGAAAAACTATTCTAAAGTGCGATCATTGAATTAAAAAATCGCTTTTTACAGGAATTCTTTAGTACTTTTAGAATTGCTGTACAAAGCAATATTTTGATTTTATTAAAATATTTTGAATAATTTGTTGAAAGAAAAAATAGCTAGTACCCTTTTTTGAAATTACTTTTTGTTCATAAGAAACTCTGAGGAACAAACAACACTCGTCAATTTATGAATGAATCATTCCTGCTACAGAAATAAAATGAAAATAAAATATTATAAATGTCGAAAGAATTATTTTTACTATCCGAGAACGCAGTGGGTAAACAAGTTAAACGTGAAAAGAATTGAATGATTCTGTTGGCTCATAGAGTTTGAAGATTAAAAGAGGATCTAATAATTTATAGTCAATTGAATAAATTTAATGAATAGATGAATTCAATATATTTTCAATTTCTCATTTGAATTGCAAGTTTTACTACCTATGAATTTCAGAGATTCGAGGATTATCAATGTTTATCAACGTTTTTTAAACTTGATGTTGCGTGGAAATAAAGTACACACTAAATTATGGAAGAATACTCAAATATTGCTCTATTCTGATCTTTGATATAAATAGAATGACTATACAAAACGATATTTTTATAATTTTATTACATTTTTTCGTAATCTTACGGTCTTTGAATATTTTATGATTTTTGTTACCTGAATTTATCTCATCTGACTCATAAATATTTTATTTCAAAACTTTCCACTTGTTATTTTTATAACAATAATTCGTAGTTTTTATTTTCACCAGACATGGTTAGATGAAGGTTTAACAAAAGAAGGAACAATGAAGGCCCTCAAAAAATTCGTATTGACCGAACGTGTTCTGAGCTGGCATCCAGTTTCCACCATTGTCAATAATGTGATGAATAAAAATAACGATTGCAAGAGAGAAGTTGACAAAATGAAGTATGTATTCAATATTGAAATTCCTTTACTTCAATGTATAAGTATTTTTAATTTTGTCAAGTGAAGTGCTAGACTATTGATCTTCTAATTCAATTATCATACAGGGAAAAGAAAAAAGATCGTTCCGCTGGTCTTATGGCTTCCTGGTTGAAAAAGAGGGATACATCGGAAGCTAAGAGAAAACATAGTGATGATGGAAATGATGAATCTCGTGAAAAATCTAAAAAGAAGGGTTAATCATATTGTTTCAAGAATCCATCTTCATTTATTACTCAGAGTAGTTTTAGTACAGTTTAATTGACTTAATTTTCATATATTTCTTTTTAATTTAATTATTGCAACCTGGTTTATATGTCATATCACAGAAAGAAAGAAAGCTAGAGAGAGAATTATAATTTATAACAAATATATTTTTATATGAATTTTTTTGTAATAAAAACTTCTGGCGAACTATATGCGTGTTTTACTTTCGATAGATTCACATTTAATTGCCCCTGAGTGAGAATTGATTGTAAAGAAAATTTTACAACAGTAGTGGAATCAAGGAAAAATTTGGATTTTCTACAAAGATGAAACTGAATTATAAAATCAAGCTATATAGAGTCAATTATTCTTTTAAGGGCGTTTGAGAATTACTTAATCCATTATGAAAACTATTTAGAAAATTTAAAAGTATTTCAATAAAAATGAATGAAATATTTATGAAAATGATATAGATATCTCCAAAAACGAGGTCATATTTGAGCTTTAATTGATTTCTTTCTTGACAAGAAGCACTTTAAGTGAATAGTGTCTGCACTACTTCAAGCCCAGGTAGAAATATTCTATTAAATCCTATGACGAATGGTGAAATCTCTGATTGACTATCATTGAATTTCATTGGAACCTATTCATTTGTCCATTCGTCAATGGGGTTTTATAGATTATTTGTAACAGGGAGGTATTATTTATAAATTATTATAATTTAATTTTAATTAGGATGATGTTTGTAGTAGAAAATCAAAAAACAAATTACGTAATTTCGTATGTATCATAAATCTATTTCAGATGACAATGTTTAAAGCCTGTTTATAAAAAAATTAAATCTCTTTGCCAGCAAGAACATTTTTGTTTTTTCATTTTTTGTCAACTACTTGCTCTGTTTTTGAACTTGATACAATTTTCGGCCAATCGTTTGCTCCTCATACCGTTGTATCTCTCCTACGATTCGATGCTACCTTTGTTTAATGAAATATGACAATTAAATTCCCTTTGAAACGACTTCAAACGATTATTATCATGAATTTGGAGAGAGGGAAAGATTTCTGTTTCCCTAAGATGTCAGCACTTGGACGACACAACGACGTTATGTTTCACATGGTTCTATCGTTAAAGACAGATAGGTAGTGATTTCCAACGTTTCCAACTCTTGGGATTTGTGTGTGTACGTACCTGCACCGGTTAAAATATATATACGTGAAACGTATATACATATTCCTTCAAGGTCTGCTGTCTTTAGTGTTGAATATTTATTGGCAGTCTTTTCTTATTTCTTACGAATAAGCAGCGAAGGCTGCGCTTTTCCGCTGTAAAGACATCATTTCGAGTATGAAATAAGGGATTCGAATCCAAACAATATACCCACTACCATTACCGTCAACGCATGGCATTTGGCGTTTTTAAGGACGCTTTCTTCCCCCCCTTCCCCGAGGGAAAGCTGAACTAGAAATAAAATAGAGGGTGTGATTATCGCGTAGTGCGCGATCAAAGTCTTGCATTTTCGTGTGTTGTGGCCCCCCCAACTGATTGTCGACAGAAAAAAAAGAAAACACAGGATTAAATAGAAAACAACTCTCAAGCGACAGCAGAATGACCACCGAAGAGGTGCGTGAGGCACCGATTAGCAATGTAGAAACTGAATATCTGGAGATTAATTCTAAGGGAGCTTGGGCGATTCTGTATCAGGTACGAATCATAATTGCTTCAATACGTTGAAAAAAAAAACAATTCATGTGGATCGAACAATAATGTGTTTATTGTAACAAATCAGTACAGGAAATGATGTAAACGTATTCATCACATTCTATCACATACGATATCTTTTCAATCACTTATTCTTCAATATGAATATTTTTTGAGGTTTTGTAATCTCTATGCAATGAATTATCGAATTTTTCTATTGACAGTAAACGATAAGACAATTATTTTTCATTATAATTTTAAGTTGTGTTATTTTCAGATGCTCACTTTCGTGTAATCTTTTGTACACTTACATATTCTGTGAATATCCCTGAAACAATATTTCAGAGCATAGAATGTTTCGACTACACACTTTTCACTACTGCAATCAATTATTACTTTCTTAATACTTCTAGATTTAAATTTTCATATAAAAAACAGTTGGTCGGAGGAGATAAAAATATACACTGTAAAGCGATAGACCTTGTTTAAATACTAGCAAATGTATGCGATCGACAGAAATTGATTCAAGATATTGAAATTTCTATGTCTGGGATCATAAGATGCAATCCATCGATGATTTATGTTCTTGGAAAAAGCATTTGTCACTATTCTTGAAAGTATAAGATTACAATCTTTATGACTTCTTGTGACATGTCATCACAGTTGATATGTTTCTCACCTACTGGTAATATTACTCTAAATTTTGAGAAAATATAATTTGAAGGTTAGAAAATTGTAAACTCACCACATATATTTGAAAAAATTGTATACTTTGTTTGAATAATAAACTCAATTGTCGAATCGATAGCCACAGTTTTCAGGTATCCCCTGCATCGTCATATTGCTCAAAGTTGCACAATTCGATATGAAATTACTGGTGTCTAAATTTAGATCGTATATTATATATAATCAAAACAATTAGAAACAATTAAAAACCCAAAACTTGAGCATAATAGTACAAATGGATTTTATTTTTACTTCTAATTCACTTGTGCAACATTTAGCCAATTTTAATGACTATTGTTTTAGCACATACGTAATGAGTGTAACGATTATGAATACACATGCAACGAATCTAAGAAACCAGAAAATAGGAACTTGAATCGATATAGAGATGTGGCACCTTACGATCATACCAGAATTTCACTCAAGAGGGGGTCATGCGATTACATCAATGCAAATCTTGTCCAGGTAATAACAGAATATTTATAATATGTGTCAAAAGCATAAAAATTTATACAAAATTCATTTGTTTTATCTTGTAGATGGATAAAGCCCATAGGCAATATATCCTCACTCAAGGTCCCCTGCCGAACACTACCAGCCATTTTTGGTTAATGGTGTGGGAGCAAGAGAGCAAAGCTATAGTGATGTTAAATAAAATCATTGAAAAAACTCAAGTCAAATGCCATCAGTATTGGCCCCTCTCGCAAGGCAATGACTCTACGGATCAGGTTATGAAATTTTCAGATGTCGGTCTCAAAGTAGAATTTATTAGTAAAACAGAAACTTCAGAGTATACGACTAGCACTTTACGGTGAGAAATCATCTAGTTTTGAAACTTCATTCCTTATGTAGTTTATAGTAAAGTTATTAGAATTCAATTTTCTCCTCTTAGTTCTTGTAGAATAAGATTAACAAATATTAGTTTTATTTTTATTATAGTTTGATTGAACTATGAAAAATTAACTTTGCTGCACCAAATTTTTATTTCCTGTTGTACTTTGTTTGATTTATTGATATTTATATTCGCATATTCGATGCAGTCTAACGGATTTGGAATCAGAGGAGAGCAGAGAAATTCTACATTTTAATTATACAACTTGGCCGGATTTTGGAGTACCTCAAAGTCCCACCGCGTTCTTACGTTTTCTAAACGATGTTAGACAATCAGGAGTATTGGATCAAAATGTTGGACCAGCTATTGTTCATTGTTCCGCTGGAATTGGAAGATCAGGAACTTTTTGTTTAGTCGATACCTGTCTTATATTAGTAAGTTTAATATTCGTCTTAAGAAAGAATACAAATAATTCAGAATTATTCACAAAATAATGAATTATAATGTTATTATAGATAGAAGAGAATGGATTGAATTCCGTGAATGTACGGGACGTTCTAATGGAAATGAGAAAATCTCGAATGGGTTTGATACAAACGCCGGATCAATTGAGATTTTCCTACGCCGCCATTATCGAAGGAGCGAAACAATTGCCATCCAATAATGTGGTAACTAATACCAATTCACAGTAGTAAAATGTTATTAGTCGAATGATTGGAATAAAAAACCAAAAAGAGATTTATTAACAAATGAGATGTCATATATTTTTCGTTGTGTAACAATCGTCTAATAGCATTGAACTGCTGTGTTCAAATGAAACATCATTCATTTACATCATCAATTTTATATTCTTTGTATTTTTCAGAATTTTAACAATGAAATAATAACGAATCACTATGACATCGTGAGCAGTCTTACTAATTCTCTGAACGAAGAAGATGACGGACCACCCCCGCCTCCACCTCCCAGAGGAGAATCTCTGACTCGAAGTATAATCACGCCAAATCTCAAAAGTGAAATCGGTAACGCATGTTTTCAATCTCTTCGAAATCGAGCGAATGCTTCGTTAATGATTTTCTAAAATTCATTTCGTTTCCCTTTAGATCAATCCCACGAACCACCGGACAAACCATTGCCGAATGAACCGACTCCTAAAACAGACACAAACGCCAGTCCAACGTCTAGTAATTCTAAACCAAATTGTATATCGAATCATTTACACAAAGAAAATTCTGAGGATGCCTCTATAAGCGACGACGGCGAAGAGTCTCCTTACAACGCGAGTTCTCCATCCAGTCCAAACACGTGAGTCTTAATCATCCCAAGCTCTCTTGTTTTTCCCCATTCACCTTTGTGAACGTATCTTGTATGCACTTGTTTTTATTCACAGGAAAAATGAACTGCGTCAACGTAATCGAGAGAAAAAAGAAAGATTAGCGGCACAAGTGCGCGAGATGAAACGACGACAAAAAGAAACAGAAGAATGGCAAAGTTTCAAGAGGTCATTATTTAAGCCCCTTACAATAAGCATAGGTGCTGCAATCGTTGGTGGGGGTGTTTTAGCGCTTTGCGGGTACTTGTATATGCGTGGTTAGGAGTAAAAAAAAACAGAAAAACCGATACAAATTTTCAAGATTCACTCTAAACGTGACCCTTGAAATTAACAATTATATTTAGGTAAAGTAAATATTCAAGAATAATTTCGAATTTAGCTAGATTGTGATAAATTTTTGATCACATGCATCGATCAGTGTCCTTTTCTCATACAATCGATTGAAAAAAAACACAAAAGATTTCAAAATTCATTCGTTATTCAGTTTGAAAGGAGGTGCGAGAGGATATAATAAGTTCCATTCGATAGATGAATTTAGATTCAGGGAATCAAGGATGAAAATGATAATTTGATAATTAGAAGGTCAGTGCTGGAAATTGCGGAAATTGTCATTGATCGAAATAGCGGAATACTTTTCGAGTAGTTTTTTATTTAGGCCTGTGTAAAGCCCGGGTCGTAAGAAATTTCGTGATTCGCTTTGCACTTCAAACCCGACGCATCAATTATTTCAGAGCTTTACGCCAATTTAAAGGACGAATGTCGAAAAAATGCTTCAATGTTTGTAAGTAATTTCAAACTTTTTTTTTCTCGAATTGTTTTTTTTTATATACTTATATATATAATTACCGTGAGGAATCTAGGAACGTTAAGGGAATTCTAGAAAACTTGTCCATTCGAAAATGGGATATAATTGAAATATGTTTTCGTGTTGCATCACTTGGATGCGCACAGAGATGTATTTCGCATGTATTTTTCGAATGAAATTTTATACTGGTATTTCCTTCATATAGACGATAGGCGCGGTTTTTTTATGCTGTGTACAACGTTAAGCTTTTTGATGATGTCGCGACATCAGAATGCTGCTAATAAATTTGATGGTTTCAAATCTCCGTGAGAACGTTCAACACAGAATTCTACGATAAATCATTTTCCTGTTTTTTTGTAGAATTTGGCAAGTTCTTACGGATATTTTGGATACTGTGATTAAAACTGTACACGCTTATATTGACAAAACTAATACATACGTACGTTCAGATCTAATAAATTTTCACGGTATTATACTCTATACACGTGTATACACAATGTGATCCAAAATTTGCACTCCTTCTCACAAATATACCTAAATACATATATATATATATATATATATATATATATATCTTTTTTTAAATCAATTTTGAAAAAATTGACAGATGAATCTTCATCAAAATTCTTCAGAAATATATTTATACAAATTCATTCGATCGACCAATGTCGGCTGCAAAATTCAACTCTGCGTAATTGAGTGCAAAAATTGTTTTGGATTGATTTGTATACACAAATATGACAAGTATAAACATATGTAATAAGAAGGTATTTTCATAAGAAGAAAAACAAAGACTGAAATTTTTATTTAAAAGATATATAATTCGAGCTTCTGTTCATACGAGGCTTCATACAAACGTATGATGTACATACAAGAAAAAAAAAACATATTCTGGAAAAGATATTTATGCGTAGAATTTAAAAATTCCAGGGGGATTCGTTGTCACTGTTAGAAGGGGGAAGAAATAATAGTATCATCGCTTGAATTCAAAAAAGCATACAAGAAAAAGAGTTGAATTATTTGATAATCGTATAGACAATAAAATTCTTTCGAATTGATTTGATTTCTCGCTGCACATGGAGTTTGATATCATTGTAGACATTCAGTTGACATTCGCGCTTTGGAGTAATTGTGTCTCGAAATTCAAAGCGAATACTTTTTCCAAGCTTGGCACAAGCCTAATATTTTATTCTTTGATTCGTCATCGTCGTCATTTTCTAAAAAAGAAAAAAAGAAAGGGTGCACAAAAAATTTGGAGGCAAAGGGAAGGAAAGAGGAGAGAAACATTCGATTTGTATTTTTATATTGTGATTCATTAAATGAATACGTTTAGGATATCAATAAAGATATGATTTGAAAATCGTCAAGTGAAAAATTCAAACCCAAGAACTTAAATGATGGAGCTGGGGATCGGGAAAAGAGGAAGAGAAGAGAAGAGAGGGAAGACGAGAAATTCATGTCGGTTTATATTTATTTATTTGTTTCTTATAACACGGGGAGAATGAGATCGAGAATTCTAGAGGGTTAAAATATGATTTTTCACATCCAGCTCCAAAGTGTTTTCAAATGTAAATCGTTCCATTCTAAGCCATTACGCCATGAAAACCATTACAAGAAAGCAAAAACATATATAAATTAGTAATAGTCATAAGCATATTCAATAGATCCTATTATAATGATTTATATTCTGTTGACTAGAAAAGAGCTTAAAGTTATCTTTCTTTTGCTTTATACGTAGAAACAATATATCACGAATTTTAGAATTTATGGGTCAATCACACTTTACGGAGTAGCGCAGTGGAAACCTCAAAATGTCATAATGTTGTACACATAAAGTTATGTTTACGTTCAACGATTATCCGTGCGAGTACAGCGACGGTATTGAGATAAATCGTTGAAGGTATATGCATATCGTATACCTTGAAACTCTTTAATTTTGTACGTGCAAATCATTGATACAACATTATTAATGAGTTTAAATGTATATAAATGTACAACATTATGTGAAATGATGTCATAAATGTTATCCTTACTCTTTATCACATGCAAAGTTATCTATTTATAAATATCAGTGAATAGCTGTAAGCATCTTAGTTACGTTCCACCCTCCCACAACAAACGTACATTTTTTTGATTAAAAAATATCTAAAATTCCATTTGAATAGGCAATTTCGAAGATTTTGTCACCACTTTTTTCAGGAATTATTATTATACAGATAATTGATGAGAAAAATTGTTACAAAATTTCATACGCTCTATAGCGTGTCCTCCATTGCTCTAAGGCACTTGAAAATAATGAAACAGTTTCATCGATGAATAGAATCAGTGATATCAAAACGTAATCGTAACGTCTCGATGACGATACTCTTCTTTTATCTATAAAAGATTTGGTTTTTGAATGATAGTAGTAATTACTTATCAGGGTACCAAAATCATCGATGTAGATGTAAAATTTCCAACATTCAATTCCGCGTTAAAGTATAGTAGTTACATATTCGTGATGAATTTAGTAATAATTCTGATGCACCGACATAGATGTATGCATATATAGACACATGTTATTCATCACTTGCCCATATTATTAGTAGAATTTACTTTTTATTATATATTTGAAATGAAATTGTATTCAAACTGTACAAGTAGGCTGTGAGACATTTGTACAGTAGAGTGGCTTATAACGATAAACCATACTACCATATAAATATCATAATAATTTTCAATGTATAATTTACACTTTTCTACACCGTGAATTCGATATTCTATGCAACGGATTTTAGTATCAAACAAAACCGATTGACATTCTTTTGAATTTTTCTTTTTATAGATTTTGATTCTTTTTGACTTTTTCCCGCATAAATTCAATTGAACAATTCACTTTTGCGTGGAATTCTTTGATGTTTTATTCTGTAGAAAAGCTCTACGTGGAAATAACGTAGGAGCAATGTGGATACAAAGAGAAAAAGCAAACGTATATGAATGATAGATGAAACGTAGAATATTTTCTCGTAAAAACGAACTCTTATTGTGTTCTCATTCATCCACGTTGCAGTAACGATTCACAAGGTGGACGTGTTTACGTTGCCTCTGCGTTTTCATTTAATATTCATATTGTTTCGACGTATCACGTGAGAATGATGATTCACTTTTCTTTCACGTAGATGTTTTGTATGGATATTCAAGAGAATAAGAGTGGTAGTAGTCAAAATTTTTGTATGGAGTTATTACAGTATCGTAGAATAAAATTATACAAAGAGTTTGATTAGCTTCACGCTTCTGGTATCTCGATAAGAGGATACTGGCGTTGTAATTCGAGTCAAATTGTTTCAACAACATTTTTTTTATTCAGCAAAAATTCAATCAGTTTCATTTATTTAAAAAGAAACTGTTTAATCAGGGTGTTTAATATCGGACTTGGAATATTCATTTCTGAAGGTGATATTAGACACTTTGAGTTTGGCTAAAATTTTCACGCTAGCATCTTTTATTCTAGACGTTATCAGTGCCAGGCTGATAGCCATTTCGTATTGGTCAATCATTTTAACTCACGAAGAGTCTTATAAGCAATACAGAATAGCTACAGTTCTAGAGCTAGTATCTGTGAATAACAGATGGAAAATTTTTACTCCATGAAGCGATAAAATTTTGCAAATGAAGAAAATAATGGAATGAATTGAATGAATAATCATATTCAATTTTTCCCTTTACATTTCAGTTTGTAAACATTTTAAATTCGTCGAACCAAATTTTTCCACTCAGGCTCCAATTCTCTTTGAAAACAATCACGTTTCCATCCATCGTATAAATTGAATTGCTTGAATTTAAATGTAAAAACAGAACATTCCTGTGTATCAAAGTTTAGCTTTGATTTTCGTGCTATACTATATTACACTATACTATGCTATATTATACTATATATATATATATATATATATATACTATAAGACACCCACAGAAAACGAGTCAAGAGAGTTTCCATTATACAATATTTTTATATCCATTTGTTTCAATAATTTTTCCTTTTTATTTTTATTTTTTTTTTCTTGAAGCAACGACAATTGCAAAGTGCCAAACACAAAGTACATTAATTTGTTTGATTTTAATTACTAATCAGAAAATGTTCTTTTTTTTTCTCTTCTTCAATTTACAACGAATTAGAAAAATGTATTTCAATTGGATTTACAAGCATTGAAAATTGCGTGATTACATATTTTATTTCAAATAATATGTAAAAAGAGAAATGTTGGGCACTTCTTTCTTTTCAATTATAATGATATAATCTTAGAACAAGTGAAAATCGTGTATGTATTTTTAAGGGGCGTCGAGTATCAATCATGGCAACAAATTTATCAGCATAAAAGTTTTTTATTTATACAAAATATGATGCGTACCTATGGTTACATACAAAAAGATCAGATATTTGTTTGGCTTTCTCATTCTCTGAATTTTAGAAATTTTGGAACTTCTATTCTTTCACATCCGCAGTTTGAGAATTGTAATAGATCGCAATAGGTGTTTCTATTAGGTACGTGATTTCATTATCATCGAATACTTTGATTGAAACTTGGAAAAAAAAGCTAATGAAGCTGCTGAATGCTACTCTTTCTTACAATCGAAAGCCCTTGATTATTAATTTAATACATATTTTTATAATATGCAGCATCGATGAAGATCGATGCTGTTGTATGTTTTGACATGATTTATTACGCAGAAATGAACATTTCTCAGGTGATATTTGAATTTCGATTATTACGAGAAAAAAAAACGATGAATTCTTCGAAGAATGTTCTTATTACTTTTACATACAAATTTTAATAGTTGAAAAGAGTATTTATGTATATGAATTTAGATTAATTCTTTGTTGAGATTTTTCTTTGTTTTTAAGTGATTCCGTTCGAAGTGCCATTTGTGAGAGGATATGACATATTATACTTTTCAATTATATTTCAATATCGGTTCGCAATTTGAATCACGTCGATCCTCGAGATATTAAAAAGGAGACAAAAAAAAAGAGAAAAACGTTTCATTCGTATACAAAAAGTGAAAAAAAAAATAATAAATGAATATATATATATTGTATACATACTTTTATTTATAGAATGAAACTTTGATAAAAGAAAAAAAAATATTAATCTAACAGACACGGTGCTAATATAAAGTTCCATGGACAAATATGTAACCGGATATGTGAGTGCGTTTGCAAAGAAAACAGAAAGAAAAGAAAACGAGAACGTTGAGAAAAGTTGCAGCAATAAGAAACGTGTGTAAATGTAAAAGTAAAAAGAGCGAGTTGAGAGAACAAAGTTATCGAATAATTTTTATTTACACTGATTAATTGATCACTCTATACAGTAAATATCACTTTATATCGAGAACAAACCACAGAAACATAGCCAAGTGCCTATTCGTACCTATTACAGAAACAAAGAAGAGAAAGGAAAAATATTTCACACGAATGATGAATGATAGTACTGCACGGAGAGAAGTGTATGATGAAAATAGGGATAGAAGTGATACGAGTGCAATTGGAGATGCGGTTACAGATACAGTTTATCAAGTAACGTACTAAAAATTGATTACGCACGCAATGAATGTACATTACAGCTGTCTCTATTTTTATTATATATAGTACAAATTTCTCTCAGTGTGAAAAAGAGTTTAAAAAACCAAATAATGGACCCTCATCACCCTCAACAGATAAATTCATCGTGTCCGATAATATTGAACCAACACTTTCATTTGTACTGTCAACTAGATGTGCTTTTTAACAATGATTCTACAAGAAGTGAGTGCCAAGAACAAAGAAATATAATTTTTTGCAAGAAAATCTCACAGTCTCAAATTGTTGTACACGCTAATACTCATTGCATTTACATGTTGAACAACAACAATGAGTTGAGAAGACAACAATGAATTACAATTCCGAATAAATGATAATTCAATTCTTCATAAGTGCTCTAATAATTCCCATGTAAACTGTCGTAATTATGTTTAGATCATTAAGCTCCACGTGCTTAGTTCATTCATAATAGATACGATAATCACACCATAAACATCGAATCAAATATATATCACATATATATATATATATACATAAAATAACAATAGATTCGATATATATTCCATAAAACATTTTGTACTGGACAAGTTGGAAAGATTTTTAAGTCGAAGGGAAATTTCTTTGTCGGGCGAAGTATTATTAAAGCTAGTTAGGAACGAATCGTTTTTTTTACAAGAATGAAAACAAGGAGCAAAAAAAAAGTAACACAGTATTGAGCAGGAAATAATTTAGTTGTATGATGAAATCTCTTAGGATGTATGATGAATAATTCAAATTAATTCTTTTGTTTTTTTTTTCTGATTCTAAATGGATCTACATACCGTATCCTGTAATCCAACTTTTTATAGTTGAAACTGTATCTAAGATTTATCTTTGTAGAAGTATATGATATTTAATCGAATAATACTTTAATGTATGCGTGTGAAGGAAAAGTATAATTCAAAGGCAGAAAAAGGATGAAAAGAAAGGAAGAAGCAACAAAGATTGGTAAGATGGGAAAAATCAGAACCATACATAACGAGCCATTAACGAGAGCATGAATTTTCAAGATTAGAATTCTATTGAAAGATATTTCCCATCGTGACTTCTCTTAGAAAATCCTAAACACATAAGATATAACATATTGGAATGGAAAATCTGTTAAAGTCAATGAATTAGTACGACAGAATTTTTGTACACAATAAAATGTTTTCTTTTTTGCATATAGAAATTTGATAGAAATGCAGTATTCCTGGGTACTACATCATGCACGATGGTTATTATTTTTTCTTTAGACAATTATCGTTTCATTTAAAGGACACTAATGATCGTGCGTTTGTTTAATTGCAAAAATTGAGAGTAATTATTAATATAGAAATTATTTACTTGTTTAAATTCTTTTATTCTGTCCCCCTGGTCCCTTCATTGTCTGTTACCACGTAGTGAACCAAAAACAAACAATTCAGGGAAGATTAGTATATAGCGTGTAAATATAACATAACAAACGATGAATTGATGAAATTGTGTTGAGTGAGATGGTGCACGCGGGTTAGAAAAAAATTACCTTCCGGTCGTTTCGGTTCGTAACTCGAGTGTGATAACGCAAGTTAATTTTAATTAATCTATTTCGATAAAATTTATTGATTATTATTGTACGTACTTATCTTCCCTATAACCTGAGATACCTTCATATATTGAATTTCTTTCAGATCTAAAAGCGAAACTACCGAATCCAGCGAGACAGTACACGACGAGGCCGAATCAACAGTTTAAAAATTCATACCGATTTCCCGATCGTTCGTTCTTCTTTTACAAATGATATATGAATAACCATTCTCTGAATTTCTATGACAAACAAACAAACAAATAAGAAAATTTATCAAAGAACAAATAAATCATTTTGATATACGAAATGAAGTCAATGTATTTCGCTCATTTTTGATCTAATATTTATAATTCCTGGTTTGATGTTGAATTGAAGTGTTGTGAAAATACAGGAGTTGTGTTTGAAGATGAAATAATGTTTATAAAATCTATTATCCTGATGTGCTCGCGTTTTATAAGAGTTGTCTTTTCAGTGTGGTATTCAATTTGGTACAGGAGTTGAACGAGAGTTCGGAGGGGTGCTTTTGATGTATCTTATAGTATTTTTGTAGCAGGAAAAGTGGAATTTGTATTTTCATTGGGGGGTTATTCTGTTTTTTTGCGTGGTGGAATTTGATTTTGTGTGAAATAACTTGGAATGGAATGCGTAAGAAAGTAATGGATTTAACTTATTCAACGACTTCTCAGAAAGTGTCGACAAATACCTCTTTTGGAACTTAGAATTTTGTTTAATTCAATGGAAATTGCGGATTCTTTTGTCACTTTTTTCAGAACTCATGAAATATTCTAAAATACTTCGCAAAGCTTTGTGGAATAGAATTCTTCAACCTTTCTGAGAATTCTCCAGTTTTGCAAGAATCTACACCTAAGTAACAAAAAAAACTCCTCAAATTTATAGGGAGAAAACGAAAAACCACCCTGACAGCAAAACGTTGAGCAAATATGCAGCAAATTGTTGAAAACATACAACAGTTTGAAGCAATTTGCAGGGACGTTGCGTCGCCAAATGTGCAACAATATGCTGTAAATCTAGAATTTTAGCTTGAGTTGTTATCGTGTTGCTAGGATGTTGCTCGGTTTCATGAAACTCTCAATCACATGCGTAGCAAATTCCCAACAACTGCGTAAATTTGATAAACAACGTGAGAGCAACGGTTGCACAGCGACATTTGTTGTATTTGGCAGTGAATATCTTTCCGATACAACTGGTTCGTGTTGTGTGGAGATGAGTGATTTTAACAGGAGCGATTGTTTTCTATAAAAATTTCATCAAGTTTTTATTGATTTTTATATAATTTCGATAAAAATTTTATAAAAAAGAATCGATTTCCTCCAGATCATCCATCACTAGTGTTATGAAAAAAAAAAATTTCAACAAAATTGAATCTTGTGTGGCCCATTTTTTTCCTCAATAATTTCTGAAGATTTTGTCTGAAAGTGATCACTTTGGCGAAAATGTTCAGTTGATTTTGATTTATCATTCCCATTGGATACTGGTTTCTAAATATGGGAGAGTGAGCATTTCACTCGAACGGAAAGATACCCAGCAAACACGACTGCTGGTGTTTCAAAGGACCAGTAACGGCTCTTCAACAGCGTTGCTGGACCATTAGCGGTCCATTGAAATACCAGTAACCATTGTTTGTAGGGTAGGTTCCTTTTTGGCTGCCTACAGAGTGAAATCTCACTCCAACAGAGTGGAATTGAGGCGCCGGAAAGAATAACTCGCTTAGCGCTCGGAACGCATCACAAATTTATTGATCCCAACGGTCCCGTCGGAGGTCGAAACAAGAAGTCGAAATTTTGAAAATTAAAAAATACTAGGTCATAGAGCTTGGAAAAACAAGGTCAGTGTCCCTTCACCATTTTTTTCTAAGATGGATAGTTTTCGAGAAAAAAAATAAAAACTACACATTTTTTCATACCAAAAATCAATGTTTCCCAACGTTAAACTCGTTGGATCTCATTCATTTTTCGGCGAATCGGAATAAAACTGACAGATTCTGATTTGCGAGATTTCACCGAAGACGACAATGTTGAAAAAATTTGTAAAAATTAATAATAAATTAATTAATTCTTTATTCGAAGTAAAAATCACGTGTTTTATGCTTTGCATTAAGAAAGTGTCGGGGGAAGTATGAGCTACAAAAAACTTCCAGCGACAAAGTTGTTCGGTGAGGTATGGACAAACTTTTTGGAAAGTTCCAGATCGATTGGATTATTAGTTTGCAAAATACAGGGATTTATTTATTAGCGCGCAACGGAAATCTATCACGATTATGCGTCTTTTACCGGGTGACTATCAGGGTCCGTAGGAAAGATTGTATTCACTCACTTTTTCAACTTGAGATATTATTTTGGGTCGGAGAATTCGAATATCCAACTATTTCCACGAGATTTCATTTCCTTTATCCATGTTTTTGTTATAAAAAATTTGGTTGAAGTTACAGAAAGAATAACTCGCTTAATGCTTGAAATCACGTAGAAGAGTGATCATATTGGGCAACAAAAACAAGTAATAAAAAATATACATATTCAGATTCTTGTGAGTAAAACTTCCTATTTTGACGCCCCTGGTTTGAAAAAACCATTGATTCTCGCCAAATCTCACTAAATTACAGTTGAACTTGGACAATGTTCTGGCCGAATCTCATCCAGCAAATGTCAATGAGATTTGGTCAGAAAGAACAGTCGATTCTCGCCAAATCTCACTGAATCTGGCCAAATCTCATTGATTCTCGGACAATGTTCTGGCCAAATCTCATTTAATTTCATTTGTCAGAAGTAATGGATTCTTTTAACCAGGGGCATATTTCTCAAGATGAAAATAATAAATCAAAAACATTCTCGGTCTCAAATCAATAGTTTTGAAAACATACCTCACGATTATGTATTGTACATGAAGTTCACAAGCATAATAAAGCATAATCTCCGAATCAAAACAGCATAATGTACTTTCAGCATATATGCTGCATAATCATCTGAAAAGTGGCAGAAGGGTTGCAGAATTTTGCAATTTTCAGTTCGTCCTTTAATTTAAAGAATTTTGTCATATTTTTCAGCGATCAAGAATTGTTTATAGTGATCGCTTGTCTCATATCTGCGTACATTATCGTGATTCAGGAGAATTCAGAGACAGGTGTATTGGAGAAGATTGTGCGTTAAAATTTTCAAAGGGATTTGAAAGAATTCAAGAAAATTCGGAGAGGAAAAATTTGACTAAAATCTTCCCTCTCTGAATTCTTGGAAATATTGAGGGATTCAAAGTGGTCTAGAGATATTCCGAAAATCCTAGAGGAATTTCTGAGAACCTTTTTGAAACTCAGTTCGACTGATTCAGAAAAAATCAAAGGAATTTAGACAAATTCAGAGAGCTTTAAAGCCTAAATAAATGAAATTCTGAGAGAGCCAGGGAAAGGACCCCGCACAAATCATAGGGGAAATGGATCTCGGTCAAAGTGGATGGAACTTCGTGGAATTGTAGTTCTGGACATGCCAAACAAAATTATGACAAAAATCAGACCCTTTCCGGACTCTTTTCCGAACACCGAAGCATGGAAGTTGGAAGAAATGGGTCATGCTAATGTCGACGGTGCTCACATGAGGTGGAGAATGACTCCTACAAACATCGATTATGGATGGAATGGAATTCCACAAGCCTTACGTGCACGTGTACACACGCACACCGCTACCCAGATAACATGTAGGCTTGTCATAACCCTGTCACACTTGTCATTCGATTGTTTTTGGCTTGTTCTTGACAACCTTGTCAGTGTAAGGTTGCTACAGCCCTGCTGCAAGGGTTTTGTAAGCTTGTACCCTTGTCATGTGTCAACTAGGAGGCTTTTATCAACCTTGTCACAAGCTTGCCTGACAACATTGCAGCAAGGTTAAATTGCTATCTGGGTATGTATTTATGCCAGACCTATCAGTCAACTTTGGATATCCCTAAAATCGATAATCCCATTTCTTCCAACTTCCATGCTCCGGTGTTCGAAAAACAGTCCGGAAAGGGTCTGATTTCTTGTCATATTTTTGTTTGGCATGTCCAGAACTACAATTCCACGAAGTTTCATCCACTTTGACCGAGATCCATTTCCTCTATGATTTGTGCGGGGTCCTTTAGAAAAATTCAAAGGAATGTGAGGAGATTCAGGCAAATGCAGAGAAAACTGTGAAATTTGTATAAACGGAATTCTGAGCCATTCAAAGGAATTTACAGGAACTCAGACGAATCAAAAGAAAGCTTTGAATCCTACATACTTGAAATTTTGAGAGATTCAGAATAATTCACAAAGATTACGAGAAATTCCAAAACAAATCCTCAAATCCTATCGAGAAAAATTGCAAGGGATTGAAAAGAATTCAAAGGAAGTTGAAGGAATAGAGATTCAGAATTCACGACTATGTAACAAGCATTGAACTTCCTCTGACGTACTCTAAATCTCTTAAAACAATGTCCTAAAATATCGAAAAATTCAGAGAGATTTTTCCATCAGGAATGCCAAAGGGATTCAGGGAGAATCAGTATGATTCACAGACAAGTAAATCAGGGAAAATTGTGAGTTGATTTCTGGAAAGGCATTCAAAGAGATTAAGAGAAATCCAAGGAAAATTTTAGCAACTTAGTTCGAATGATTCAAAGAAACTTACAGGAATTCGGGAAGATAAGATTCAGGAAAACTTGAAGAAATCTTGGGAATTTGAATAAAATGAAGTTCTGAAGGGTTCAGACCGATTTAAAGAGATTTAGGGAAATTCAGAAAGATTCGAAGAGACTCAAATGGATTTGAAGAGTGCTTTGGACTCTAAATAAATCAGATTCTGAGGGACTTGAATGGATTCAAAGAAATTCAGGAGGATTCAGACAAATTTGGAGTAATCTTTGGAATCGAAATCATTGAAATTCTGACCGGTTCAGAGAGGTTTAGAAAGATTTCGAAGAATTCTGAGGAATTTCTCACCATAAATTCATAAAGAATCAGAATACTTGACAAGACTGAATTCTTCTGAATTACTTGAAATTACTCTGAATCTCTTAAAAACATTCCCAAAAGATTCAGGAAGATTTTCTTTCTTTGACAATAATATCAAATCCCCAAATAAAGTTGGGGGTGAATGGAATAGGTAATGATATGCCGTGACAATCAGTATATTGGTATAACTGAAAATTACACCATCGCTTGAATATCATGGAATGGAAATGGAAATACAATTGTCATCGAAAATTACAGAACAAGTATGAACATAATTTTAGACAACCAAGAGCACAATTGGAGCATAAAAAACTGTATTTTGAAAGCATAAATCACCCTTCAAAAAGGCATAAAGTTGCCATCTCTATACATGTGTATATTACATTGTCAATTACTGTCAAAAACCTTTGGTGATACGTCAATTACCAACTTTGAACCAGGTAGAGATTTTGACAGTTTTTGATTGGATTTTCTGGGACAAGAACCGTTCAAAGCATGATAACTATTCCTCGTCGGGACCTACCAGGGTTCTCTCTAAATTTCTTGAAGTGAAAATCCACTCCTCAAGAGTGAAAATACTGCAAGTTTAACTGGAATAAGATTCCACCCCTAAAGTGTGCCCTGCTGAAAATGCCAAGCAGATCCTCGCAGTTCCTAGGACGAAAACCGACAGAACCAGGCAGGTCCGGACAAGAACCTGTCCGGTTCTGCTCGGTCTCTGTCCCAGGAACCGCTAGGATTTATCCGGATTTGCCGGACATTCTCAACAGAATGAGTTTGCACTCCATAAAAGTGAATTTTCACTCTCTTGGAATGAAAATTTCAATATTTTTAAAACAGTAGAATTTGACCCTGATAGAGTGAAACTTCACTCTTATGAAGTAAAAACTCACTCTTTAGGAATGGAATTCCAATCTTGTCAGATTTGCAGTATTTTTACTCTTTGAGAGTGAATTTTTCTCTTCAAAAAATTCAGAAAGTTCAGATATCTATTCGTAGAAGCAATTCTAAAAATTGATTGAAGGCTACCCAGACAGCACAAATGATCATTTGAAATTCACAAAAACTCCTGAAAAGAACTTCTTGAACAGTTTCCCCTATGAAAGTAAAAATGAATTCAATATGAACTCAATGCATTCAAAATGCATGCATGTTGGATGCCTGAATAGTTCTTTATGAATCCGCGATATGAATTCTTTTTGAAGATTAAGTTATTTATCAAGAGTTCATTTTGAATTCAAACTATTCATAATGAATTCATGTTTACTGTCATAACGGGACTTTTGTGCTGAATGGGTACCAAACTGATGTACACTAATGGATCTCATCGGATCGAATGAACTAACAATTCCGATAGAAATCCATTAATGACGACCCTCCCACACAGCACGCATTGTCTAAAAGATATCTTCAGAAATGATTAAGAATAACGCAAGAAGTCTTCTACAACATCAATAGATATCTTTCAGAAGTCTCAAACTGTTCTTACTTCTAAAAGATATCTTCAAAAACGTTTTCAGAAACCTTTTAGAATTTTCTGAAAGTCATCTTTCAGAAATTCCTAAAAGGTCTCTGCAAACGTTCGTGGAGATATCTTTCAGAAGTAAGAACCCCAAGAGAACACAAACCTTCAGGAACGTTCATTGAATGCTCCTGGACGTTCGCGAACGTTCAATGAACGTTTCTGAAGGTTTGTGTTCTCTTGGTGAACAGTTTAAGGCTTCTAAAAGATGTCTATTCATGTTGCATAAGACTACTTGCATTCAGGCCCGGATTAGAGGATTTTGAGGCCCGGGGCTGAGAGACTATTGGAGGAGCGGGAGGGGGGGTGAATGAAACTTGTTTTGCATTCTTGCAGGATTTTCAGCTGTCACAAAATAATACTCAAAATCCTATTACAAAACAAAACAGCGACAAGAAATAATGAGGAATAATAGAAAATAATGGCGGCATGAACAAAAACACCCATTTTCAATTATTTCCTATCACTTGTTTGTTTTATAATAGGATTTGAAGGTTTTCTTTTTACTAGGAATTAATATGTAATTGAGACGGATTCATTTGTTCAAAAGATTGTATTTATTCGATCGAACAACGAAATTCACAGAAAAATGAATAGTTCTTTTTTCTTATGAAAATTAACAGTTCTTATCTTTTCTTAAATACTAAAATCATGAACATATTCCCAAAACATGAAAACTCTAGAAACGATAAGAACATCTTTCTGTGCAATAAGTAAATGTGTAAATGAAACTAAATTCGAACTAATTACAAGGGTTTGGAAAACACAGATTGCTGAAGATTCTTGTTTTTCACATTTCTCAATCGATTGGGATGAAACTTATATGGGACCACTATGGGACCATAACTGAACAATAGTATAAATTTCATTACCATCGGATAACAGGAACCAAAGACATTTTTCGTCGCAAAATCACAATTTTTTGTAAAATGTTTCTTTTCCCTCTCCCGTTTTTCTGTAAACATCAGGGTAAAACTTATATGGGACCAATATCGATACTGCATAAAACTGTGGTGAAAATTCATGATGAACGGATGATAAGAACGAACGATATCCACATGATAGCGGTATTTACGAAATTTTCAAATTTTGTTTCGAAACTTAGTGCTTACCCTTTTCTTTCCTCAATATTGATTTGCCTGAAACTTATGTCTCATAATCAGCATTTCATGAATTAACTATGCTCAAAGTTTCATGGCATTCGGATGATACGGACATAGGGAAGGCATGCTTCCAACATATTATCAAATAATGCGGATGGCAAAAAAAATTTTCCACAGTTTTGAACCGATCCAAATGGAACTCATATGGGACTATTATTGGATCATAACTAGAACCTGGTATAAGTTTCACTGGAATCGGATAAACAGAACAGGAGATATGCACGTTCGCGAAAATCTTCATTTTTTGCCATATTTCTCCTAGCCCATCCAGTCCTTCTGAATGAATCAAGCTGACTTATATGGGACCACTATCGCTCCACCCTACGACTGTGGTATAAATTTTATCGAAATTGTATAAGTGGAACGGAAGATATGCGCGGTCGCAGTTTGTTGATCACCTAAGCGACAGACAGACACGAAACCAAAATTTTTCTCTGAGCTTCGAGAAACATTTTGGTGTTAACAATTTTCATTTTGGAGATAAAAAATTGTCGGAAAGCAGAAATTAGGCTTTGGAATTGGTTCATATCACTAGTGGAGCATAAATAAGTTGGATTGATGATTTTCCGAGATTTGCGCAACCTATTGGAGGACTCTGATCGTTTGTATACTACAACCACCTTTACTGTTGTTGATAACGACAGTTATTTGGAGTTCGAAAGTGATTCAAATTAAAATCGTTCAATGTCTCTAATTCAACGATCAGGAACGTTAGTTGATGCGATAAAATCTTGTTTACCATAAAAATGTTATGAAAAGCTTGAAAACGAAATTCGCGAATGTTCAAAGATGAGGCCCCTTGGTGAGTGAGGCCTGGGGCTGCAGCTCCCCCTAGCCCCCCCCCCCCTTGATCCAGGCCTGCTTGCATTGTTCTTAATTATTTCTGAAGATATCTTTTAGACAATGAGTGCTGTGTGGGCTGATAGAACGTGGAAAGAAACCGCATCCAAAAGTATCGAAACATACGCAGACAGGTTTAATTTCAATACGTCTTGATCTGGGAATCCCAACATGGGAAAGAAACCGCATTCAAACGTATGGAAACATAAGGAAACGTACACCGTAAAAAATATGGGGAGTTTTCCTTCACACTGTTGGTGGATTTCGTCTCCTCATCATGGGAGAATTGTTTTTCCATAAAAAATGAGGGATTTTTTCATCATTTTGAGGAATTATTTTGTTTGTTGGGTATTGAATCTTCTTCGATTGAAGGGAAAGTCCACCAAATTATGGTAAAAAAACTCCTCATTTGTGGAGGAACTTTGCTGCCACCACTTTTTGGGGGAAAAATTCCACAATGATTTTTTACAGTGCATCAAAATCGAGTACGTTTCCAACTAGCAGTTTCAGTAAGGGAGGTTAATAACTACCCCGGCTATTGTGTTTGCTGAGGAAGATATCTTAAAAACAGTACTTGCAAAGACATTCTTTAGACGAAGCGAAATCTATGTTGTGGATTTTTCTGCAGGGTCTTTGAATTGGAAAAAGAATTTTTATCTGGTAAAAAGATTGTTCTCCTTACAAACCTCTGAAAATTCCAGAAAAATTGGTCAAATTTTTCTTGAAATGGTGTAGCTGTTGACGGTTTGTGATATAATCCGAAATTTCTTTTAGTTTTCAAATTTCGTGTTCGAAATCAGTTGGCGACTTGAGACGACTTTCTGATGTTTAGGATAATCAAATTAAATATCGATTACTATCGATTGATTGAAAATAACCTCAGCGGAAAATGAATAATGATTCAACCCCGATGTGAGTTGTGAAATGTTTCCAAATTGCGGTTACCGTGCGATTTAAATTCTCAAGTTTGTTCTAATGTTAAAATATCACGTGTTATCACTCATCCAACAAAATGTCCGAATTTACCTTTCTGGAATTGATAATATCATGCGGTAGTAGCTTACTCACAGGTATGGTTATTATAACTTTTACAATATTTCTCACAATTCTATATCCCATGCCCCCGGGAAAAAAGTTGAGATCTGACCAGATCTGGAAAACTGCAATTTTAGCTTGTATTTGCCAACGCACATGTTCAGATTTGAATTCATACATAGGAAAATATCAGAAAATTTTGGTAATTGAACAATCAATTACTCATCAAGATTAAATGTAATTTTCAATTCAGATCTATTGAGATCTGAATAGATCTGAATCTGATCTTGTGAGCCAAAATTCGGATCTGATCAGATCTGATGAGATCCAAACCCATACAGCACATCAGTTCAGGAATAATTCATTAAAAATTCAACTGGGATTCAAAGAATTCATAATGAATTCTCAAGAATTCTTTTTGAACTCCTGTGCTGTGTGGGAATAGATCTAAACTTTCTTCCCAGGGTGAAGTCTCATCGTTCATGATGATTTTCTCCATCAGTTTGGATAATATTGAAAAAAACCGGCTTTTTTCAACCCTGATTTATGAATCAGAAAAATTGCAGTATGATTTTATTCAAGGAGATCTTCGTGACTATTTGCGGTACACAACCCAGCCAACACAAATGATCAATTTGAATTCAAAAAGACTTCCCAAAACTTCTTGAATAGTTCCCGTTATGCGACCAATAATGAATTGAATGAGAATAATTCAATCACGGAGAAAAAGGAATAGTGATAATCACTAAGCGAATAGTAAAATATGGACAGACCAAACTGCGCAATCAAAATAATTCAACGGCTCAATCGAAATTACGATACGCTTGGTCGAATCAACGATGCGTTCAGTTAGAAAACCGATGCGATTGATTATGGTGACTAAATGTTTGGTCCGTCCCCACATAACAATTCATGTCTTGCGATGTCTTTTCGATAAGTTCAAGATGTCTTGCGCAACACATTTAGACATCTAAAAGACATCGCAAGACATGAATTGAGCCCCTGGATCGAAAAACTCGCCCAGCACTCGAACACCTAGAAAAGTATTGTCCAAGCCGTGACGTCACACACCAAAATTCAAAGTTGGAATTTCGAAAATTGAAAAATACTGGGTGATAGGTCTTAAAAAATCAATGCAAGTATCCGTTTCCGATATTCAAATTCTCTGACCCAAAAAACATAAACCATGAGTTGAGAAATCGAACGAACGCTATTTTCCCTACGGGCTCTGATATTCAGCCGTAGCCATTGGAAATTCATCAAAAATTTCTATCGCGCGCTCATACAAAACTCGTTGTATTTTGCAAACTAATGATTCAATCGCTCTGAGACTTTCCAAAAAGTTTGTCCATACACCGACGAACAACTTTGTCGCTGGTAGTTTTTTGTAGCTCGTACTTCCCCCACCGCTTTTACAATACGAAGCATGGAAAATATACTTTTCACTTCGGATTGAAAAATTAATTGTTTGTTATCAACTTTTACAATTTTTTCCAACGTCGTCGTCTTCGGAGAAGTCTTAAGAATCAAAATCTGCAAGAATTATTACGATACATCGGAAAATGACTGAGTTACAACGAGTTTAATGTTGAAAAACATTGATTTTGGTTACGCAAAAATAAGTAGTTTTTATTTTTTATCTCAAAAACTATCAATCATAGAAAAAAGACGTGAACGGATACTTGCATTGATTTTTTAAGACCTATCGCCCAGTATTTTTCAATTTTCGAAATTCCAACTTTGAATTTTGGTGTGTGACGTCACGGCTTGGACAATACTTTTCTAGGTGTTCGAGTGCTGCGCGAGTTTTTCGATCCGGGGGCTCAATTGTTATGTGGGTCCATACTTTACTATACCAGTTTTCTCCGTGATTAATTCAAAATGAAAACGTATTGAATTCCCGGACAACTCATGATGAAATCTCGATAAGAGTTCTTTCTGAACATTAAGTTGTGCATTAAAAGTTCATTTTGAATTCAAAATATTCACATAATGAATACATATTGATCAGCATAACGGGAACTCGTGTGCTGTATGGGATGGGTTCATTTTCCTCCTCAATTACCGTTTCATTTATTTATTTAGTTTTACTGTTCACGGAAATTCTCGACTGGGCTGAATCATTCTGGTTATGTGACAACGACAATCGATCTTATAAACCTTCGTTCGGATACGAGCGACATAATGGCCCTCTCACTTGGAAATTAACTTCCAAATGTGACGGGAAGAATCAGTCTCCGATTAATATTCCAACCAGAATAGCTTCAATGATCACTCCATCGGAACCGCTCGAATGGAAGGGATATCGTAAAGGACCATCATCGATTACTTTATCGAATGAAGGTGTTGGTGGTAAGAAAAAAGCACATCAATAATAAGTAACTCCAATCTCATCGATCAAATGATCCAATAGGATTTGCTCAGACCAGTCTCAAGGAATTCATTTTGCACAAAAAAGTACATTGTGAAATATACAAAATTCGCCTTCATAGATTTCTGAATTTGTAACAGTTGAATTACGTGCTGATTGGTCAAATTCATGTAGACCATTTATAAGTGGTGGACCATTGTGCGGACGATACAATTTCCATTCGATGATCTTTCACTGGGGACCATCCTCTACCGAAGGGAGTGAACATACATTGGATTACACTCGTTTCCCAATGGAACTACAATTGATTCATCTCAAGGATGAATTCAAGTCACTCGCGGATATCGATTCTAAGACCTGTCAGGATGTTTCGGACGCTCTTACCATCGTATCGATCTTTTTTCAAGTATGTCAATAAGCATTAAAATTTCAAAGTTTCTCTCCGGTAGACGTTCAAAATAATGTTTCCGTTCTCTGTTAAAAATGCCAGGCAAAACCAGGCAAAAAATTTTCTGTCGGACTTTCACAGGTAACTTTCCCGTACAGCACAACCACCGATCCTCCACCTAGGACTTCGGTGGACTGGAGGTGGAGAATTGGTGGAGAAATGGGAGCCGTGGAAATAAGGGAGAAATAAGGGAGAGTCTCCGTTGAGGCAACGGAGAGGCGACGGAGAAATGTCCGCCCCCTGTATTTTCAATATAATTCTTATTGGTGCATTTACGTAACCAAATCTGAATGTATGAATTCACGGATTCAAGTTTTACTGGAAATACAGGGGGCGGACATTTCTCCGTCGCCTCTCCGTTGCCTCAACGGAGACTCTCCCTTATTTCTCCCTCATTTCCACGGCTCCCATTCCTCCACCAATTCTCCACCTCCAGTCCACCGAAGTCCTAGGTGGAGGATCGGTGGTTGTGCTGTACGGGTACGAAACTTTAACCTTAAAATCATATGATATGTCATTTATTCTCACATATTATATGTTTTTTTTGCATTGAAATGAATTACTAACTGATTGATACATTGAATAATTCACTTCACTTCTTAATCACTTTCCAAATCTCGTACACGCACCTATTCAAACGATTCATAAGAGAAAATATACTACTAATTGTATCTTGGACATTATTTTTGTCCAAAGGCGTTTACAAATTCAGGAAGACTCTGATTGAATCCTTGTTGATCGAAGTTCATGGTATTCGTTATAAATTCTTTTGGGCAGAACAGGACTACATTTTGAACTTCCATAAAGATTCATATTCACTGTCATAACGGGTGGTCTTTACGAATTACTTCGTGCATTTTCTATGTGTACTTCAAGAACTCCCACATGTATTCATCGAGAATTATTTTGATACTCTATATATTCATTCAGAATACTCCATGAATTCATAGAAATGAATTCCGTAGGTATTCTTTAGTCTGAATTATCTGTGAACTCAAAAAGGACTTGTGTGCTGTCTGGGATTGTATGGATCTGTCTGGCATTTTTAGTAGGGTTGTCTCCAACCTTTTGAACCCATTTCTGTAAATACATCATTTTTCAAGGTTCGTGTTCACTAGGAATGATATCCAATTGCTATTTGTTTGTTTCTTGACAACCTAATATTAGCGCTGGGACAATAATCATTAGTTAGTTCATGCGAAAATCGTTCCGTATAATGATCTCATTTTAATTCGTACAATTTTATTTGATAATTTCTAAACGATTCTCCCAGTACTTCATCATTGAATCTATTTGAATGCATGGAATACTATAATTTTTTCAGATCACCGAAGCAGACAATCCATATTTGGATCATATAATAACAAATCTATGGCAAATCACACCTCCAAATACCGAAGTCTATGTCCCACCTTTTCCTTTGAGCTGGATATTTCCGACTTTTGAGAAACAATATTACACCTATAATGGTTCTTTGACACGACCACCTTGTGATGAAATTGTTTTATGGATCATTAACCCAGAACCAGTTGGAATATCATCAAATCAGGTATATTTGAATCAAATACGCAAATTTATGTTACTTTCTGTTAACAAAACTGCAATTTATCTCGCTCATACATGTTGCTGGAGTTGGAATCAGTTATTGAAACGAATTCCCGGGTAAAAAAATCTCTCTAAATCTCTCTGAAAATTTCACGTTTCGGAGAGATTCAGAAAGAATCAGAGGAATTCAGAGCAATTCAGCGTGGTTCAGAGGATTTCAGAGACTAGTGGATTGAGAGAACTTGTGCTTCAAGTTTTTCAGAAGGATTCAGAAAAATTCAGAGGAACTCAGAGAGATGCAAGGAAATTCTGGGAAATTCAGAGAGAAACAAATTCAGTAAAATCTTGGTCCTGCATTTCAGAGGCTTTCTGGAAGTTTTAGAGTCTTCCAGAGACAGATACATTGAGAAAAATTGTGCGTAAAACTTGTTAAAAATATTCAGAGGAGTTCAGAGAGGAATTAATTCAGTAAAATTTTTGGTTCGGGATTTCAGAAGTATTCAGGGAATGTCAGAGACTTACAGAGACAGGCGAATTAGGGAAAAGATGTGCGTAGAGCGTTTCAGGAATATTCGGAACAATTTGGAAAGGTTCAGCGCAATTCAGAGAAATTCAGAGAGAAATTAATTCAGCTAAATTTTTGGTTCAGGATTTCATAGGCATTCAGGGAGTGTCAGAGACTCACAGAGACAGCCCGTACAGCACAGCCACCAATTCTCCACCCAGGACTTCGGTGGACTGGAGGTGGAGAATCAGCGGAGAAATGAGAGCCGTGGAAATAAGGGAGAAATAAGAGAGAGTCCCCGTTGAGGCAACGGAGAGGTGACGTGGATTTGTCCGCCCCCTTTATTTTCAATAAAATTCATATCTGTCGATTTACACAACCAAATTTCAATGAGTGAATCCACTAACATAAATTTTATTGAAAATAAAGGGGGCGGACAAATCCACGTCGCCTCTCCGTTGCCTCAACGGAGACTCTCCCTTATTTCTCCCTCATTTCCACGGCTCTCATTTCTCCACTGATTCTCCACCTCCAGTCCATCGTCGTCCTGGGTGGAGAACCGGTGATTGTCCTGTACGGGAGGTGAATTAGGAAAAATGGTGCGTTGGATTTTTCAGAAAAATTCAGAGAGCTTCATTTCATTTCATTTCATTCCATGCTTTATTATGTCCTAGGGCCGGGCTCTTTGAGAACAATGTATAAGATGAAAGTACAAATTACTATTACAAGTAAGAATGTAAGTTTCAAAGAGAAAATCAACATACAAAAATAATCAGAGATTAGACTTCTACATGCTACAGAAAATACAAACCAGGAATAAGACAGAAGCAAAAGAATAATTCAGAGGAATTTAGAGAGATCCGGGGGGGTCTGGGAAATTCAAAGAGGAATGAATTTAGTACAATTCTTGGTTCTGCATTTCAGAAGCTTTCTGGAAGTTTCAGAGACTTCCAGAGGAAGATAAATTAAGAAAAATTGTGCGTGGAATTTCATAGACATATTCAGAGGAATTTAGAAAGATTCAGAGTAATCCAGAGAGATTCAGAGAAATTCAGAGACATTCAGAGAAATTCAGAGGAATTCAGAGGAATTCAGAGGAATTCAGAGGAAGCTTTGAAATCTGAATACATTAAATTCCGGGATATTTAGAGGAATCCAGAGAGATTCAGAGGAATTCAGAGGAAGCTTTGAAATCTGAATACATTGAATTCCCGGAGATTTAGAGGAATTCAGAGAGATTCAGAGGAATTCAGAGAAATTCAGAGAAATTCAGAGGAATTCAGAGAAATTCAGAGAAATTCAGAGAAATTCAGAGAAATTCAGAGAAATTCAGAGGAAGCTTGAAATCTGAATACATTAGATTCCGGGAGATTTAGAGAAATTTAGAGATATCCAGGTAAATTCAGAGGGAGCTTTGAAATTTAAATATATAAAATTCTGAGGGATTCAGTGACATGCGGAGAGATTCAGAGAAGGTTGAAAATTCAGAACCTATCACTATCGGAGAAGTCTCTAACTTTCTCTGAATTTGTCCCAAAATATAGAGAGATTCAGAGAAATTCAGAGAGATTTCAGAGAGATTCAGAGAGATTTTTTTTACCAGGGTTAGTACTCGAGTAACACAATATTCAGCAGTTGGAGACCAAAAAATCTTGCGGTGCATCTTCGAACGATGTTTCCCGTTCCAAGAAGTTACATCGAGAAGATAAATGACGATGATTTAATAGATTTTGGAAGTTGGAATTTTCGCTTCGTTTCAATAAACGATTCAAGTTTCCATATTTCAGTAGTAAAACAGTAACAAACTGAGCGCTTGAAGACACCGGCTCCCGAGGCTCAAACTTTGCGCGCACAGAATATTATCTGGGTGGACAAAGAGAAACTGTGCGAACTTTTTTCACTCATATCTGAAGAGTTTTCTCCAAGTTTCCAGAATGTTCAGTTCTACAAGATATCTCAAGCCAAATTTAAGTTTTATGCAACATGAAAAGATATCTCTAAAAGATTTGAAACAGTTCTTACTTCTAAAAGATTTCCATAAGATGTCTAAAAGATATAATCTCGGAAGAAAAGTTTTAGATCTTTTGAAATATATCTTTTCATGTTACGTAAGACTCCAAACTTTTCTGAACAGTTCCTTAAGATGTCTTTTACTCATCATTACGGATATTTTACTCATCATTCGCTTCTTCAGGGTAGTCGTAGCATAAACACGTTTGCAACTCAACGACGATGAACAAGATTTCATTTCGAAAGTTGAAGACAATTCTTTGTCTTTATGACAATATATCTAATTATGTATTTATCCTTATCTCAGCTCTGTTTATTCCAAAAAGCTATAATTATTATTTATCTTTTCCCAACTAATAGATGTCACAGTTTCGGAAAATTTGTTCAGCCGAAGGTCGTCCCTTGCGTTCAAATTGCAGGCCTGTTCAATTATTGAATTCACGCAATATTTACTTTTATGACTAATACACAGTTGCGAATTTATATGCGTTATGTGCGGACCTATGCACGTTTATCTTGAAAATTAAACAAGTGAATCGTAATTATTTACAATTTGTTGATTGGAAGTGAAATAAAATTGATGAGACGAGAGATAGGACTGTTAATGAATCAAAAAACTCATCAGAATAAAGTGATGCGAGTGGGAGAATGCTAGAAACTGCATTCAAAACATGGAATAGATACAATATAATCCCTGATATGTAAATATAATAAATTTATTAATAGATATTAACAATTGTACAATATCATTCATTTCGGGTTCTCTTAAATATTATTTAACCACAAACACATATAATAGTTCCAGTCAACAGGTCATAGCTCGGTAATTGAAAATCAATCACGAGCTAAAAGAAATTGCAATTGAGAAAGAAATAATATATCTGAATATCTGCCATGCGACTAGATATATGGTTTTTGTCTCGCTCCATGATGGTACATCGTTTATTCGTCGCAAACATAATGAACCAACAACAATTGCTGTATCATCATCGTTGAATAGTTTCTTGAGAATTCACGTTGAAACATATTTCAAGTATCAATTATTCACGAGTCACACGTTTTTCTCACAACGCTATATGCATGTTCAATGATTGTACGGTAGATCAAGTGACAAAAATTCATTGTCAAGATTCGCTGTGGAGTCTTAACGTTACATGGACGGTTTACCGTATAATGAGGTTTTTCTTTACATCTTAATTCAAACATACATTCATTCGGAAAACACACATATACATATCTATGTAAAGAAAACATATCAAAAGCTAATGCACGCTAACACTTATCGGAATTACTCTTAATTTTCTTATCAGTTATAACAAATGCCTCACATTAATTACGATTAAAATTATCAAATAATATGAGCAAACATGATTCCCATCATTTTTGTATATAAATATTACATCAATATATTACAAATAATCATTTACAAATTTATTACAATTATCTCCTAGAATCGCAGTACTTGACACGTTTCAACACATATCGTTATATTTATAAAATAAGTACAAAGTCTTGCGTATAAATATTACATCACCGAGCCTCATACCTCATTAATGGACGGATTTCTTCTTACGTTACTCTAAATTGTGTTAACAAATTTTGTTATTCCGATATTCGAATTTTAAATATTTTATGGCAGAAGAATAGTATCCTTTAGGAAAATTACTATTGATATGCAATTCATTCTCATGGTATAAATATACAAAACTAATATTCTAAGTATTATTTTACAATCAGGCATCGTCAATCGATGCCAATTTTCTTGTTATTATTTTTTAATGATGTCCTTAACAGAAGTATAATTGAATTTTACGTATTATAGACTGTTAGAGTTCATAAAAAATTGCATAGACTTCAAAAATTGCTATGGAAATGTTTATGATCATTAAAAAAGATCATCAACATTCGTACGAAATGTACTATAAAAAATTTGAATCATTGAGTTCAACGATCAACTCATCATTCTAACATAGGACATTTTGAATTGATTCTACATATTTAACAAATAACAGAATATTGAAAAATATGTAAAATGTCCTGTGGATATCTTACGATCTTCCGTGATCGGACAGAATTCTCAAAAGATGTGCGGTATGGGTTAGTACTGAAACCCATTCAATTTGTTTTCATTTATATCGGATATTGTTTCTCTGCTATATGTATATATATCAAAATTTATCATAATTTATAAATTATTATTAATGTAGATAACATTTATGAAAATTAACAACACTCGATCGCTGCACAAATTTAATAACGAAAGATGCAGTGTTCGAGTACCTTTCATTATCATATAAAATTGTACAACTCGCGGAATAATGTGAGAATCTTTAAAATATCCTTGATACTTTGTTCGTATTGTTTAAAACTCGATTGAGTACTCCAACGAATGTTTTAAAAATAGTTACAGAGAATCTTGAACGGAAGAATACAGGCACAATTTGAAAAAAAAAAACAATATACATTATATAAAAATACTCACAATTCGGTAGTGGTTTCTACAGGACTTTGTTCGCCTAGATACGTAAATCCCAGGTGAGAGTAATCTTTTCTCTCTCGGAAGATAACGTTATCGTTTAATTGACTTGGACTACTCATGCCAATCAAATCACTGCCGTGATTGTAAAGAGGATTTAAAACTGGTGTCGTTGTGTCATGATGATGGTGATGATGATTGTTTAATGTATTTGTATTACTCGCTGTATGATTTTTACGCCCCAAGGTTGAGCGTCTTAAGGAATGAACGTTTGTTTCCCCATGATTCCCGACTATGCTAGATGCTCGAGCGGTTGTCGCTGCTTCCGAACTCACAGGACTTTGTTGACCTGTGTCAAAATATATGGGAACGTATGAAGATAAATGAAATGAATTGTGATAGTAGCCTCTTATCTATTTATTCCTTTTAAAGAGAAAAATCTAGACTTCTGTGACGCAAAGTACAACAAAGATGTACTTTCCCTACAATCCGGTTTTAGGAAACTCATTTCAAATTTGTGAACGTCAAATATAATAAATAAGAATGATTATTTGCAATATAAATACATTTATCGAAAATTATATACAATTATTGTGTACAATAAAAGCTGTTCAATGAACATTACCTGTACTTCCACCATGGTCTTTGGTGATGTAACTCACATTGTCAAGGCTAAAAGCATGATTTTTGTTACTAAAATCAAGTTGTAAATCATTGTAACTATCGTTGTCGTCGACAGGAACGCTCATTTGTAGAACTTGAGTTTCATATTCCTTCAAATTAGGCTCCACGTAAACTGGATCGTAACGAGGTACAACGTACATTCTTTGCATACGTTCTTTGTACGCTTTGTACCTGGAAGAAGAAAATATTTATTCGCAATTATCTCACATTATGGTGATACTAGCGGTGTGGTAGCAGCCAAATGTACAGCATTTCTACTGGAGTCAGAGAAATACTATACAGAGCAATATTTTGATTTAATTGAGGCGCTTGCCCGTAGTTTGTTATGTATATGATTTGGCTGCTGCCACGTCGCTAGCATCACCTTATGATCATTCTATTATAAAAATGGAGACATAAAATCATACCTGGACCAAGAGACACAAATGTAGATAATTCCAGCGATACCGAGAACCAATATGATACAGGCTATAATGATAAGCGCGTAAGGAAACACCTCTCCGCTAAAAGCAATGGCTGTTTGTGTACGAACTGGTACTTTTGACACTACTACTGGAGCGTGTATACTGATAGCGTTGGCACGAATTAAAGTAGAAATGTCGTATGTGATGTTCGACATCGCGTGTGGTTCCAAAATTGTTCTGAAATACAATAAAAATATTTTGGAAATATTCATATTATTGCGTGAAATGAACTAGTTTTTGCGTGAATATAGATTAAAAATCCACAAATACTGTTTTATCATCGTGAACTTTCATTGAAAAGACAATTATACGCTGACAAGCGAGATAACGTGAAATATCGCGTTGCGCAGTAATTTTTATTTTTCATACGTATTGAGGTATACCGAGGTCATTATTTCATGAATAGTGGTTATAAATACTTGATAGATACTTTGTTGAAAATTGTTGAGTATTTGTGATAGTTCTGATGCGATAAAGAATGATTCCAAGGGAATACAGATCTTTAAGGCCAAATGTGGGTTTATTGTACATAAATTCACGATATGCTCACTGAACATTCCTGGTAAAAATGAAGCGTCGGTGATGCAACGAAGTATGATAAAAATTGAATGCAAATGTAAACCGAGAGGGGATTCGCACATTTTGGAGTGTGAAATTACACTTCCTTTCGCCAGGGATTCCTTGAACCTTCTTTCCTTTTGGGAAAATGTCATGAGACGTTGATATCACAAGCAGGGATGCCAGCCTCCTGCTTTTTCAACTTCCATCATTAGCCGTTTCATTCAACAACTGTACGTGATACGCTGATCCATCGGAAAAAAGCAGGAGGCTGGTCACGCTGATCAAAAGCACTCTTCGACAGTGACGTATCGCGCGTGACATGGCGGTGCTGTTGAGAACCTTTTTTTCTCCACTCATTGACATACCCTGCTGAAAACGCTAGGTAGAAACAGGCTGAAACAGAAGCAGATTTTTGTCCATTCCAGCCTGTTTTTGCCTGGCATTTACCACAGGGTGAACAGATTATGAAGTCTCGTTAACGAAACCTTTAGGTTCATTAGAATCTCCCAAAATTGCATTGAACCCTTGAATTAGATTTGGTTAGACTCGATGAGGTATTTCAATGAAGAACCGATTGAATTCGATTGAACCATATTCCATAACACTGTTAATAAAGTTCTGATTTGTACCCACCTTTGTATTCTAGTGTTATTCCGATTCAAAATAATTTCAGTATCTGGATCTATAGCGTAAAACCAAACATCAGAATCTTGAGGCAAAATTTCCGTTCCATTTTTAGTAGGTTCTTTTCTAACTCCAATGTTCTGAATCCTGATCAAAAGACCAGTTTTATTTTGTATGGTTTCCTCTATTTTGGATGCTTCTGCTTGTAAATTTTCATGTGTCGCATCTTGTATAGTTAAAATCATAAGATCCTCCTCTTCGATCAAATTAATGATAACGGGAGCAACGATAATGTTGAAATTATCAGTGGAGTTTGGATTATCTCGAACCTTCACGTCAAATTTGAAAGGTAACAATTCGAGATTATTCACATCCTCGAAAGTTTTTGTCGTTCTGATGATTCCAGATGAAGGATCAATGACGAAGTAATTAGACCCTCTTCCGTCCAGGATTTTATATTCCAATTTACCGTATTTGCCACCATCTTTGTCCTGCGCTTCCACTTGCAGGACGGTTGATCCAAACGCGGCTGTACGTGGTATCGCGGCGAAATATCTTCCTTTCGTCAAGTATTTACTCGATTGAGGGAAAATGAATTCCGGTTTGTTATCGTTCACATCGATCACTTGAATTTTCACCTGAAATTGGATGGATGAAACATTGGTATTTGTTCTTTTTTAATTTACAAAATGAATTCGGAAACATACCATGGTAGTATTTCGGTCGGGATTCAAGAGACCGGAAAGCGAAGTCAGTTTGATTTTGATCTGATAGGATTCGGTGGTTTCATAATCTAAAGCTCCTTTCTTCAATTTCAGAGCACAATTCTTCTCTTCTGTGATATTCGCTACGAAAAGTCCTTCTTCGTTGCCGCTGTAAATCTCGCATTTCAGTGGAATTGAGTCGTGTGCGTGGCTATTAATGATTGTTATAACTTTGATCAAGGTATCGTCGTGTGCGTTTTCTGGTACTTCAACGTTGTAGGAATTCTCAGCGAATCCTAAACCAATGTCTGGGGATACGGTAGCGACATGGCGTATGAAGATTGGGACGGTTGTGACCGATGATAATTGAGGATCACCCATATCAAATGCTCGTACATCGACCTGTGAACAGCGAATAGATCAAAATAACACATTTGGAACTATTTTTTACATTTCTGGAAGAACGATCTTCCGATAATATGTGTCTCTGAATTACCTGATATTCAGTGTCTGTTTCTTTTCTCAAGTCATGTCTTACGCGAAGTACTCCCGTATCCGGATCGATGACAAAATATTTACTAGCGATACCACGCCCACTGATTTCATATCGGACCTGAAATCGTCATAGATTTGAGTGATTAATGAATTTATTCACAACGAAAGGAAATTCATTTGACCATAAATCCGTGAATGAATTCAGGATTCTGGGCTTCTTATCAGGAACTTTATATAGAAGAGTGAAATTAATTCCTTGTTCAAGGTAAACCGGAAAAAGAATTGTTGGCAGTTCTGGACATCTTGTCAAAATCTGATTGCAAAATTGTTGCAATCTGATGAAAATTTTGCCAATTTTTGACTAGATTGTACGCGACAAAAACCGTTCAAAGCCTGCCATCAATTTTTTGTCAGATTCTGCCTGGCATGTTCAGCAAGGCATTTAAATTGTCGAGTGATTTGCAAATTGATCAACGGAAATAAAAATGGTAAATTCTCTTCAACACAGATAATCAAGGAATGTGAAGTCAACTATTAGTTCTGAAGAGAATAAATCATGAGATATTCATTTTCATAGCGCACCTGATTGCCAGGAGCTGTTCCATCGGAATCAGTTGCTGTGAGTTGAATCACCGTTGTGCCAATCGGAACATCATCGTCCAATGTCACAGGTCTTGGGACAGTGGTGAATACTGGTGGAATGTCGTTGACGTCCTGAAAACACATATTTATATTACGAAAACGTCATCGAATTTGAAGAAATGTCCATCAATCCTTTTATATAAACTAACCTGTACATTGATAATCACTCTAGTAGTAGCACCAGGTACATCACTGGTATTCTCAGCAGTGCCAATGATGAGAATATGTTGACTATCTCTTTCATAATCCAAGCCCCGAATAGTTTTAATGACACCCGTCTTTGGATCTATAGTGAATAAATCGGTATCTCCTTGCTTGATTATGTACGTAATTTGCTTCTTCGTGTCCGGATCATCGGCCTACAAACCAGAATATCGAAAAATTACAATAAAGTGAATCAATATTGAGACAATGTATGTATGTACGTACCGTAACTTGAGTCACCATGTAATCTGGAACATTCTCTTTGACACGAGCTTCATAACTACTTTGATGGAAAATCGGTACCTCATCTTCAACATCGATAACTTTAACCGTCACCGTTGCTGTGGCTAAACGATAATCCGGCGCCCCATCTCTCGCAGTGACCACAAATTTGTATTCCTGTAAGGCATCGAATCAATTCAATTTGTGCAAACTCAGGTATTAGAATTCATGTAAAAGAACGTCTATTCCCTTACATCATTCTGTTCGTAATCCAGGACAATTTTCGTCAAGACATCCCCAGTTTCCGGATCAACCGTGAAGGGGATGTCGTCTGGAGCAAAGTATGTGATTTCCGCATTGATGCCTTCATCCGCATCCTCGGCGTGTACTCGTCCGATAAGCTTTCTCGCTTCACCCTCCTTTACAGTGAATTCGTAAGGAAGACCTTCAAATTCAGGATTTTTATCATTTATATCCGTTACTTTGATGTTCACTGTAGCTGTGTTATAAAGACCACCGGTATCTTCAGCTTTGATTATCTATAAAAGAGATCGAACATGTTTCAACATTGAGGGAGAAATGAAATTGAAGTTTGAAATTGAGTATATCAAGAAAACGAATCTCTATACTCACCAATTGGTAACGAGTCAAATCTTCCCTGTCAAGTTTTCTAATAACAGTAATGACACCTGATTTATCTCCAATAGCGAATTGACGTAAATCGTTCCCGGATACGATTGAATATGATACTGGATCATTCTCAGGATCGATCGCCTAAAATTATATCAAGATCAATCATTTGAAAAGGAGAATGCTTCATTTTTTATTTATAATATATGAATTCTATAAAATGTATAGTAGAACTGTGAACTTACAGTGATGGTTGCCACTGTAGAATTAATAGACGCGCCTTCGCTGACCTGCACCTCATAAACGGATTGTTGGAATACCGGGCTTCTGGTGTTAGGACCTGGCACAACTTTAACTTCTACAATAGTTTGCGAGTATTTCCCACCTTTATCAGTCGCTTGTACCGTAATACTATACTGTTCTCCAGCATTCAATTTTCTCACAGATTCAATAACTCCTGTTTTTGGATCAATTTTGAACTTTTGCAATCCATTGTTAGATACATGATAAATACTATACGTTATTTCTGCATTCTCTCCCTCGTCGTTGTCCGTTGCTTCAACCTATAAGAACAATCAAAACCAAGAGTAAGAATGTACACATGTATGTACATTGATGATACCGAAGAAAGATTGTACCTTGGTAACGGTTCTTTTTGTATCCCCAGCTTGTACCGTGATTGGAGCGATCATTGGCAGTATAGGAGCATTGTCATTCACATCGTTTAACGTGACGACGAATGATTGTGGCGCGGATGCGGCGACTCCAGCTTTTTCTCTAGCAACAACTTGGAATCGGAAACGTCCTGGACTTGGAGGGTCTCGATCAAGATTTTCCTCGTTCACGATGAGAGTTTTAGTTACAGGATCGATGGAGAAAAGATTCGTCGTCAGCTCAAAGGTGTATGCCGGTTTCGGATCCTCCGGGCCCTGAATTTTCAAACAATTGATAATGGAATTCATGTTTTCAAAGTATACTGTTTAAAAGGTTTTGAAAACATATTATGCATCATTGAATGTTAATTTTATATCTGTTTCTATGGAAATATCTCATGGCGATATTAGAACATCTCGAAGAAATTAACTTATTCGTTAGACGAAGCAAAGATATCTCATCGATATAATTATGCAAATATATTTTAATGATCCTTCTATGATTGATATTTCATATCAAAGGGGAATAAAAGGCGAAGAGATGATCGGTTTCGTATCGCGTGGTCATGAAATTATCCAGTCGCTACTATTTGATATATAATTTGATAAATCAAGCGTATCGTTTAAATTGATAATTATGCAATGTGTATTCAATCATTACTTGTCCTGCCTTGTGATTGGTATTGATTTTTTCAACAGATGCATCAATAATCACTATTAACATTTAAAAACTTTGCATATGAGGAACATTAACATACAAATACCTCATCAATTGCAACGTGAGTTGTCTTTGAAAAATCAGTTCAAGATCATTTTGAACTTCAGATTAGATTGATGGAAAATCACGGGGAAAAGGAAGTTACTCTCCGTGCAGGACAATAATGACCATTTGAATTTTCACAAAAAATCATCATGACGTTGTTTATCATTAAGACACTTATTTGAAATCAATACTTTTTACAATTAAAAACAATGTATTGGGTTTCCAAAAGGCATCGACTTTCATTTGGATGTTATGAACGTTTTATAATTTTATTTTCCCACTCAAAAATATAAATACTGTTGATTTACCAACTTTCAATGAGAATGATGGAAAGCTGAAAGTATATTATCGTTCCTCGTTAGAGAAAGCTATTAAATCTTGCACAATGTTTTGGTTGGAGCCACTTTGGGAATTTTCAATTAGATTTGGTTAGAATTAATGGACTATTAAAATGCGAAACTTATTGGATCTCGCCGAATCTTGTTGGAACCTGAGAAAATACATGTCATACTTCATTCGATTTGTGTTGAGTGAATTTTATAGGTTTTTCTGATCAGGGGTATTTTTCCTCTCGCGTTCTTCCTTCAATGGAAGAAAAATTTAAAAAATTAATTTCAAGTGATTACAGAAATACGATGAGGATTAGTTGATGTCTGACCATGGAAAGTTATTTCTACTTATTGTACTTCAACTCTAAATCTTTTCATAAAAATTCGATCAAAATCAACGAATCTCAGCGTAATTCGATATAATTAAGCGGAAGTTTCCAAACGTTCATCGAATTGCGTTGAATTTCACTAGAGTTTGTGGATGTTTATTAACTTTTAACACAAGACTCTTCAAATTGTGAACAATGCCAAATGATATTCGTGTACAAGAACGGGATCTTGGGTGCAGATGACATGGTTTTAAAGCGCAGATGTGCCCAGGGTAGTTAAATTGTGGGTGCAAATCACCTGAGTGGAAAAAGTATATACAATTATAAGTATAAAACTTATATATAAACTTTTCTGGAATTATACATAAATTGTATATAATTTTGAATATTTTTCCACTCGGGTACGTTTCCTGTTTTTTTTTATTTGGTATCGTTAATGGTATATTAGATTGTATGGAAAGAAGAATAAACATTGGTCAATTCTGGGTACGAGGAAAAAATAATGTGGTTGATATTTGGATAGTTAAAAATTAGTCATGGTAGCTATTTTTTCAGCTGGGGCAACAAAAGTTATTAATGTATCAACTCAAATTTAGTTATTACAGCAATATTTTTAGTTATCCAAATATCAAATACACGAAGTAGCTACCACAGCTAATTCCTAGTTAACATGGCGAATTATTTTTTTCCACGTGTGTGGATTTCTTTGTAAAGGGATTTTTAGCATTTTGATATTACTAAATTTGCAATAATTTGAGAACCATGGAGTCCTTCGAGAAATGGACAAACATTTGCTACGTACTTTCTAATCAACTAAGCAATGAATACAAATGTAAAACCCACAATGATGAAGTAAATGACTTACATTGAGCTTTGAACATGAAATTGGAACTGCAAATGATTGCTTAAAATTATGCAAACGATTATAAACATATTAACCTACAAATGTCAATGATTTCGTAACTTATTTCCTCATGTTTAGGAATGTGTTTTGACCTTTGGATTTATATTTAGAGCCAAATCCTAGCAAGGAACTTTATTGCTGTGCATTTAAAATTTGTAATTATTGCTTAGTTATTTAAAAACTACGTAGCAATATTTTGTTCGTTTTTCAATGCTCCACGGCCTGTATTTCTAACACATGCGTATGTTCCCGGAGGTCCACTCGCAATTTATGTTAAATATTAACACAAAAAATGTAACGAATCAACACAAAAATGTTAAATTTTTCAGAATTTCAGAATTTGATCGGTTGTTTTCAAATGTTTTTGAAGTTTGAATCGTTTCAAAAAACGAAACGAAAATCCAAACTTGCATGATCTGATGAATTATCGTTATTCATCTTCTCAAATTGACTTCTTGGAATTGGAAACATCGTTCAAACAATGCATTTGAAGATTCTTAGTCTTCAACAACTAAGTATCTCGTTATTTGACGACTAATTCGTTCCAATAAACGATTCAAACTTCGAACATATGTTTTCAACACCAACTATGAGTGGACCTCCTGTGACACGAAATGAATTTTCGCTGTGTAATCACGATTCATATGAATAAAAAAAAAGAAAATATTTACCAGATCGGCATCTGAGACGGTTAATACAATAGGACTGCCATCTTTGTCGATGACCTTTGTCCCGATAGGTGCGTTTTCGTCCACGAAACCTTCCAAAGCGGAAGCTATGATGACTGGTGGATTGCTGTCGACTGGTTTCACCGTGATGGTCAGTTTAGCGGTTGCTGATCGTTTTGCTTCCGTTACTTCAACAGCCTTGGAAGAATCAAAATCAAACTCATATTAGGATTTGGTGTAAAATTTCTTAAATTTTTTCACGAGATTGAATGTGGAAGAAATATATTACCTTTATAATGATATCGAACTTTTTGGTAACTGTAGTGTCAACTGCCTTGATTTGTTTCACAGCTCCAGTATTCAAGTTGATTTCGAAAAAATCTCGATAATTCGGAGGGTTACCACTCAGGAAGGAATAATGAATTGGCGCGTTTATACTATCCATATCGACAGCTTGTATCTTCTCCGGTGATATATTCAATATACCTGATAATACTCCGCTTGAGACCTTGAAAAATAGTTTATTATACATTTTTTATTGAATTTGTTCAGGAATAAAGAAATAAGAATGAATTGTAATGATCCAATTCACAATCGCTCTTGTTTATAGGAATGTATTAGTTACATTGGATATCAAAGTGGAATGAAGACCGATTGAATCAAATTCAGTTAATGGGTTTACATTGAATCGGGACAGAATCTGACAAAAATTTACAGATCCTGTAACGAGAGCCAGGCAGGGTCTGATGTTCGTGTTTGTCAGATTCTATCTGGTTTTTGATGTTTTAAGGCATTCTTGAAAATGCTGATCCTATGAAAAATCAATTGTTTTTGAATAAATCTAAGAAATACGATTGAACTCATCAAAAACAGACGTAAAACTTTCAGAGAAAAGGATATTCTTGTTTAAGAGGACCATCCCAGACAGCATGTTTATAAAACGTAGGAGGGGTTTTCTGAACGTGCAGAAAACATCCTAGACACACATTTTGCGGTTAGGGATTACTCATTGTTTCCTGAATTCACATATATCCTATAAGAAAAAATCATCAAAATGATTTTTACTTTTGCATTGTAGATTTGCAAATGAATCCAATTCATCCGAATTACTTGTTGAATATATTTATATATACATCCATACATAGATAAACTCCACATCCAATTTCAATGAATCTTATTCAATTGTGGATAGACAATTTGAATAATAATAATTCTTTTTACACTGAAGAAAACACTTCTTCCAACCAAATAAATAGTTTTTTTGTCCTCTCTCCATGTAATATTTCTTAGGATTAATGAACTATTCAATCGAATCGAATAATGGAATGCTTGCCCCAAATAAATCGGTCTTCTAAATGATTAATTTATTCGTCACAAGTAATCAGTTTTTGCATCTAATTGAATATTTCATTTCTACAAATGAATATTTTATGGAGAGAGGACAAATAAGTATTTTTTCCAGTGTACAGGATGGTGAATCATCTTTTGAATTTTTTCACATGGGTAGGCTCTGTAGACCCCCTGCGTCCGAATTGATTGTTGTTCTCAATCTTTTCGATCGTTCGGCTTTGAAGGATCAGCCCGGCAACTTGAGTAGAATTTGTCTTGCAACAAATTCAAGCAAGGAAGTTTTCTTACCGATGCGGAATATTCTGGATTGATACAAGCGCCATCCAGAAGCATGCAGCCTTGATAAATGAAAGAAGGATCTTGATCATCATCATCTCTGATGTTGACTGTCAAGGTGGTTGTGGATGTAAATCTTTCAGATACATTCACCGCACGATCCTGTAAACAAGAACATTTATAATTATTATACGATACCGTTATTATATTGAACATATTTCAAATGTTCATGGTGTCGAGACTTTTACGTCAATGAACTTCAATCAACATACTGACGTTGTTTCTAATTTGTAAGTCAAGTTGTACGGCAAGTCATAAACTTTTCTCCTGTTGTTTAGATTGGAAAAAACGCTGTTCAACTTTCAATAACATTTGGCAAGATGTAGTTTGAATCCTTTATTGCGAAAGCATGCACAAAATTCAATACTGCTGCCCAAAAAGATTTTTACACTCTTGCGTATTGCTTGATATTTTCTCGCCGTTGTGAATCCCTTCATTTCTTCATTTTCAAAATGTACACTAAGAGAAAAAACGCGTTGAAATTACAATCTTGTTGAGGATATTGCAGATAAAAGAAGATAATCGTGTAAAAGTAGTCCAATAAATTACTACATTCTCCTCTCCGAATAGGGCCGAATGGCATCTTTCCCGCTCTATCAAGGGTTGGTATTTGAGCAAAACAGAGGTTCACGGCACTATTCAGAGTGCGCACTGCATTTGAATGATAATTTTTTGAATTTAAATAATAATTTACTGAACTAATGTTGAGTAATTATCTTCTTTTATCTGCAATTCCTTCAATTTGTTCATAAAGATTGTAATTTTCACGCTTTTCTTCTCTCCGTGTATTCCGTAGTCTCGTTCTATTTTTTATTTCAGATTGTTTCTCGCTCGTGAACAATGAAAAAGAAAAAAAATACATAAAGTAGTAGGGAAGAGTTGCCTTGATTGAATTATCGCCTCGGATGGACCATCACATCACATTTCAAGAGGAAAAAAATTAGATTTTTTCTAATCTTACACGGAAAAAAATGACCATGTAAAAATTACATGAGAAATGAGGTAACGATTACAGTGTGAAGCTTCACTCCTGTTAGTGAAAATTCACTTCACAGTTCTGTTAAACTTACATTGTTATCATACACTGACAGAAAAACGACCTAGTTAAAACATTCGTGGTCGCAATAACTTGAATTCTGGTTCCAAATGTGATTGTGATGTCTAGAAAAAATGGTTGAAGCAAAAATTAACCACATTCTTCAGGTTAAAAAACCCAGATTCTTTTCTTGGTGTGACAACCAAAATATGTAGTTAATTTTGGCTTCAACCACTTTTTCTGGTCATCACAATCACTTTTCCTGGTCAATCGAACCAGATTTCAAGTTATTGCGACCACGAATGTTTCAACCAGGTCCTTTTTCTATCAGTGTAGTTACTTCACAGCAACCCTACTCCCATTTAATTCAGTAACAATGTAAATATAACATTGGTTCCAATGTGAATTTTACTCCAATTGCATTTATGTGAGCTGTTGTGTTAAAAGAAATCTGAATTTCTTCCTTTTGCAACAAAAGGTGGTGGTCCATTCAAGGCGATGATTCAATCAAGGCAACTCTTTTCTATCAACCCAATGAACAATATGTTATCATCCAAGGGCTTCTAAACATCACCGAAATATGTGTAAGGGATCAGATATACCTTTCAGAAGGTTAATAACATAAAGATAATCAGAATGTTATCAAATGCGACGATTCCTGAGCACAGAATAAGGGACTGCCAGAATGTTATTCAAAGGAACCGTTCAAAGGGATTTTTTCTGAGATCTTAGAAAAATGATACCATTCAGAAATCAACATGATAACATCGACAGAGCTCTTTCGAAAGATCTCTGAAAAAGCTCTTTCCCTCTCATAAGTTTTCTAAAAAATTTATGTATTGGAATTCGGCTTGAAAATTAGTTGTCATTTGGCTCAAGGTACCCTTTTTGTCGGATGTTCTGGGTCACCATTTTATGTGCAAATCAGCATCATAAAAAAAAGACAACAAATGGACCGTTATTCTGCACGATATTGTTTAGACTGGTGCTGAAATGATGAAAAGTTTTGTTTATGAACTTCAAATTAGTGTGGTGTTAATTTTTCATGAGTAAAAAATTTAATGAGGAGCAAACCAAATTTTTGGGCTTGTAAGAACGTCATTTCTTGGAAAAATCGATATTCTCCATGACTTTGATTGATTGCTTGTTTCAATTGCCCGAGTTGAGAATTCATTGCTCTTTTCCCCCTGCATATGGGAAATCAGGAGATTTTTGCCACTTTGGATAGCAAAGGACGAGGATACAGCTTCTCTTTTGCTTCTCAAAGTGTTGCGAATTCCTTGTTCTTTCATAAGTAGGGGGAAAGGAGGTTTTGAATTTCGACTCGGATCATCCTTATACAAATATTTGTTTTCCATAAAAACTTCTATGAAGAATATAAAACATCAAGTCCACGCGGAGAAAAATGAAGAAGTATATTTTATTCCATACATAGCTACTACGGGATTTTCAGTATGAATTATTCCTTATAAAGTAAATCTCTCTTGAATATTGGTAAAAAGTAAGTACTTCAATGGAGTAACTTCTACTCCGAAAATAGTCCTTAATATACTGACTGGGCGCTGAAGTAAGAGCTACCACGATTCGAATAGCAGTTACTTTTCATTTCTCTCCATGCGAACTTAACCGACGACATTGTGGTCTAAAACACCCAATTTTGAACTCCGATATATTTCGCTTAAGGGACTAGTACTGGTTAGAATTTTGAAAAAATTCATTTTTTTTATAACATTCCATGTAACTTTATACCTTCAAAAATCACCTCCTAAAATTTTATAATGAAATTCGAAAAAATAAGAGAGTTGCAGGGATGTGCAGCCGGGAGTATTTTCGTACTCCTGGAGTACTTTCAGTGGGGTCCTTTCTTGTCTCGTATAAAATATGTTGTCATATGGGGTGAACAAGAAGTATTCCTTACTGAAAATACTCCAGGAGTACAAGAATGCCCATCCTTGGAGAGTTTTAGTAATTCAAATGTTCTTAAAATGTATCGTGAAAAACTTCAAACGCGTTTTACTCAAAATAGCATTTTTTCAAACTGCGCTGACTTATTCTCCGCAACCACTGGGTAGATTTGTTTTATTCTTGGTGCATTTGTTGATTTTGATCTCCTCTACCGTAATTCACTAGAAAATTGCAGAAAAATTGGTGAGAAAAAATTTGGCAAAGGCAAAAAAGGTGGAAAAATACGTTTTTTTTACATCGCTTTTTTCACAAAGCCGTTATTTGGTTTTTTTCTCAATTTTTCATAAATAGGTGGTGAATTACGATGTAAACTACCTTCCTATTTGTAATGCTTCTTGAAATTTCTGTTTGAGACGTGCCAGTTTTGAGATTATCTCAGCGCAGTGTGAGGGTCTCATTTTCGAGGACTCGACTTTGGCGCCTTGTAGTAAATAATGATCGATAAAAAAAAGGGGAAAAAATTTGTATACACTCCCAAAAGATGTACAAATTGAAGGCAAAAGCTTGTGTGAAGTTTCGTAATAAAAGAAACAAGAAACAAAAAGTTCAAATATGGGTCGTTTTTTAGTCTCGAAACCGGTACTAGTCCCTTAATAAAATTATTCGTAACAATTATTTCACCCTTGGATTTATTGAAATGTATTCCTTGATGCTTCTTTCAACTGCCTGATTAATTTCTTTACGAATAAAAATTGAGTTTTACTACTTTTAATCGAGAAAAACAAGAAAATTTATTTTCGTCTTCCGTATGGAAGGAGGAAAATTCAATTTTCCTCATCAAATTTGTATATATCATTTTAAATCAAATATTTTCCGCAAAAATACAAGTCTCCTAAATCATAAACTGGCCCAAGGCTGACGAATCTCTCCTACTCCATCGAGTAACCCATAACAACGACAGATATGTGTAAATTCCAAATCACATCGAATGTTCAATGTTCTTATGATTCATGGAGTAACGTAGGTGCAATGAAGGTCTAAGAAAGGAAGGAATAATTTTCCTACCTCCTGCACGTATTATAAGTATCACAACTAGTGCATACAGCAGTTTCCAATAGATCGAAGTAAATTATCGCGTTCCTTATACTTAGCGTACGTGTAGGAATGGCTATTTTTCCCAAGTTCTCCTATCATGTATGATTTCAAATTATCCCAATGATTTCTCTTGTTCTTGCCTTTGCTTTGTATGGAAAATAAAATATAATAAAGCGCTGATATGTACGTTGGCACGTGCGTTTTGATCATCATTGATATCCATTACCATTCCATCAAAGAAGAAATGAAGCAAAGAAGAGAAGTTTCATGGGAACGGAGGAACGAAAGCAAAAAGTATATACATCAATGATTCGCTAGAAGCAGCAGCAACAGCAGTCCTGAGAATAAATACAAGGTATCGGAAATGAGAAATGAACCCTCGAGATCCCATGCGTCCGTTCGAGCGTCAATAACATTTTGTAATTTCATGGCAACTCAGAGAAGTCGAAACGGTTATGGAGCGGTAGACTTGAAATTATTAGGTAACCCGGTCACCTTATACAAAACGCACAAAGTGCAAGCTCTGGGTACTATTGTACAGTCAATAAAACGAAAATAAAATTCTTCTTCTTCTTCTTCTCCTTCCCCTTCTTCTTTTTGCACTCTATGACACGAAGATGATGTTGTTCGAAGTGGTAAATGGATTTCAATCTATGTTCAATCTATGTTGAATGTATCATAGACTCTACTTATATTGTCTGAAAATTATTATTGCATCATGATTATTGAGAAGAAGATGTATAAGAATGATGACTTAAAGTTTTCCTCAATACAGTTTGGAACGGATGATTTAGTTGTGCGATTATTCAACGAAACTTCTGGTAGGAGGGCATTTGCCAAGCTTTTAAAAAAATGCCTCAGTATTTTTGAACTGATTTACGAAGTCCACAAATTGCGATTACAGTGAAAGTATTGTAACTCCCACATACGTTATCTATACAAATCTGTTGAAGCAATAACCTTGGCTTAAATCTGCTTAAACCCTTTTCAAATATACCTAACATGAAATCATCTTCAAGTCATTTTCAAATTATATTTCCTCTCATTTTAGTTTCAACAACTCAAGTTGGAAGTCGGTACTTCTTTAACGTCCAAAACTCATCCAAAATTGTAGTCTTATAGTATTTATTTAATGTTCAGAATTATCAAATCATAATCTCTTTCTATCAAAAGTATCATTATATTCATTTTCCAAATTTATGATTTGAAATTCCTGCAAAAAAATGTCTCTGAATTTTTGTATCATTCTCAGAGAGTTTCAGATTAGATTCTGGGGAATTGAAAAGAAAAAGAAATAACAAGAACTCTAAGGCTCACTAACTTTCTCAATTTTCCTTCAAATCCTTCTGAAGAAATTCGGAAAAGTCCCTGAGAAATTTAAACAAATCCAGGTTGGAAAATTCGATGTAATTCATTTCAGATGGAATACAGATCAAAAATTGTAGAGGAAGTTATAGAAATTCACACTGAGAAAAAGGTTTTCTTTTGACAAATCAACGCATTTGGTTGAACATTTTTGAGAGATATCGTTTCATACGAATGAGACTTATTCGTTATCACCAAACATTGTGTTGAGTCAAGAAATTCATATTTATTAATTATAACCAAATCATTTATTTGATTCAAACTGATCGAAATTGATTTCAATGAATATGACTTCTTCTCAAATTCAGATTGAGCGAATCATCATTGGTGTGAAGTTGTCTCAAAGAAATATGTGCTGTATTTATCAACTATGCGGTGAAATCAATAATAATGAATTTTTCTGCGGCTGCATCCAACCATACGATTTTTACTATAAACGCACTGAGAAAAATCACGTAGTTGCTGTAACTAAATGCTAGCCACAGCAGCAAAATAATTTATTCATATATCAGACACCTAGACTTTCATTCAAATCAACGCATTTTGTTTAGTTAATTGAATTTAGTTGGATTGAATAAAACTTTCACTTCTATCCTTCCAAACATATCTTGTTCAAGTCTTCCAAGAAGATATCTTTCCAACACTTCTGAGAGATATCTTTAAGAACTCTTCAATAACGTTCTTGAAGATCTCTCAATTGAGTATTCTTTTAGATATCTTCAAGAACTGCGTGCTGTGTGGGTAATGAGTTACCCCATGTCGCCGTTGAGGGTTAATTGATATCGAACTGATCGAAGAGTTTAGTAAAATCCACTGGTCATTTTCTGGACTATGGCACAGCCTCGATAGGCCCTGAATCCCCTGGATATCTCTGAATCTCTCGACATTTTTTGAATTGTACCTGAGAATCTTTCACTTTCAGTGAAATTTGAAATTTTCAGAAAGATTCAAACGTAATCTGATTAAAATGTGAATATAAAATTATCAACTCACCTCCACAAAATCATTAGGTTCATCATGATTCCCAGTATTTACAGCACGTACCACAGTCACGAGAAGTACAACTATTTCCACTAAATTGAATAATCCCATCCTTTGTTTTCAATATCACAAAGTAAAGATTCCTCTACCTGTTCAGTATTGGATATTATTTTCCTCAAAGACACTGCGCATTAAAAATAATCAAACATGACTTCACAGATGGCTTCCTCTTCCAATGAATAAATTCACAATTTTGTCACTTATTAAAACTGACTTTGAGAATCAAATACATTATATCTATCCGATAATATAATGCGTTGAAATACTCAAACGAAAGTGAGATCGCGATTTTCAGACACCGCTATATCTCGTCACCTAACAACCCACTCGAAAAAAGACGGCGTGGTTGCACGTACGACAACATAGTAACAGCTCCTGCGATTTAAGTAACTCGTAACACAATTGTGGTGGCAATCGCTGCGCTGTGGTACGTGCAACCACCCTGTTCTTTCCTCCTACATTCAATTCTCTCCAACAAATGTTTCATGCAAAAATTTCCATAGATTTGAAAAAGTTAGAGAAGATAGCTCAAAAATTGCATAAGAGGTAGTAGGTATCGGAATTTGCATGGCGTAGAGTCTCTGAATTGAACGATATTCGAAAACGGGATACAAACACACGCGATATGTGAATACAGGGAAGATGATTGCATCCGATGACAAGGGATGTCGGCTCGTTCAGATAGCTGTAACTTTCGCACGCCGTATATTTAGATTCGCACGAACGATCGCATACGAAGGAATCGCAATGCACGACGCTGAATTTCCGGAAACGTTGGGCCACGGTCAAGCTTCGAACACACTACTTGGAACAACACCTTGCACAATCTCCACGTATAAAACCGTTTTTCCACGCCTCGATAAGATCATTCGCCTCGAATCCCAAGATCACCGTATAATTTTATGCGGCCCACACAGATTGATGTCGTCTTCTTCTTTAACGTCCTCCTCGTTTATTGAGATCATTCGATCCCATTGTTTCATTTAGGTATTGAATATTGCATTGATGCGGAAAATTCTTATCTGATAAATATTTCCACTTTATTGGAGTTGTGAAGAGAACGAATAAAACCCAGAATCCACAATATTGCGATAAACCAAGAACACGGAATGGATGACGGGAAAACAACCTCGATTGGATTTTTTCGATATTCATGGTTTGAGGAATGAAATAGCAAGAAATCAATTCTAATCGATTACATGCCCAGACAGCACAAAACGTTTCCAACGCATTATTCATCCAAACCTTTGGTTTACGGATTTTTTCTTTGCAGAAAAACCTTGTAGGGACGTTTTTCATCGATTTTGAAGTGCTTTATTTGTATGTTCACAAAAATATACCGTGAAAATGTTCATTTACCAAGTAATCTGCTGTACTAGGCAAAAAAGTGGTTAACTCAATTTTTTTTCAAATTATTTGTTCGTGTCATCCGAGTCAGGGAAATTTTTCGAATCGTATGGTACAAGAATCTTATTTTGGACAAAAAATTGGGTTGACCATTTTTTTGCTTTGCACGGCAGTGATCAGCGCATCAAACGATGACTATACATCTCATATCACGCACGTACATCATTTTTTGTACATGAAAAGTGAATTATGCAAGCAATATGAAGTAAACATAACTAATAGTTTAACTCGAAGCAATATTCCATTTTATTCAATTCACCGCACTGACAATCTAGATATGAATGTAACTTTTTGAATGCATTATCAGTTTTATCACTAAAAAATTCAAGATTCCAAGGAACTATGTATATTTCTAATAATTGATGAATTTAAATTAACAAAGCCCCCATAGTTCCCTTTCAGAACATAAATTAAACACTTGCAAACGTTTTCAAAAGGTTTTATGAACATTACAGACCCTTCTGCGGATATTTCATATGTTCTTGAAAACGTGTCCGAACGTTCTCAAAACATCCGTTTGCTGTCTGGGATTGTTCGACCAATAAAAAAAGTAGTTATTGATGTTTTTATAATTTTATCAAAATTCATCCACTTGATTTCAGGACTGTTAACCACACGCAGCGAGAATCCGGTCACCCCACGTAAAATCCATAAAAGTTTGAACGAAGAAGTACCTCATTCGGAACGTTTATTGCACCTCCATTGATTCGCACTAATAATACACACTACTCTTCACATTCTAAGAACGTGATTGAAAAAGAAATTTCACGTGCTCGTAACACGTCGCGACTCAACCGGTGACTAATTCTGTAATTCCGTAAGGCGACTGTTGCTGGTTTACCTTGGGTACTCGCATTATACATCGATGTTGTATGCGCATTTTTCACGTACGTATCGATACATAGATATACACGTTAAAAAGGTAAGTAGTGTGAGTAACAATTCATATTCTCTACCCACTACAATGTTTCTCGTCTATTTAACTGAAACAATGATTTCATAATTGTTTCTGAAATTCTATTTTGAATCGTATCTACAAAATATCAAGCTTCTCCTAAATGATGTAAAGTAGATATTTCAAACACAATTTTTGAACTGAATAATATCATTCCACAACGATTAAGAGAAGAATTTTCAAGCACCCATTGATATCGTTAACTCATCAAATTTTACAACCAAGTAATCAAGAATTGTGCAATTGGAAGGCATTTTTCATGTCACGAATATCGGAATCATACTGATATCGCACATTTATAAAGCTGCCCATAAATTCGGCCGAGATCGCTTTGACCTGATTTCTATACTGGTTCGATGCTGGTTCGGCGAATTAATAAAAACCTGTAGGCTGTGTACAAAATATATTGTCTTGCGAAAGTTCAGAAACTTATATCGGATAATGCAATAGGAAAAAAGGTAACATAAATTCATAAGACGATGGTACTACTGTAAGTATAAGTATCTCACGATTCGAATGCTGTAAATGAACCTTTGATCGTTAGTATTCATCGATACAACGGAATTCTCAAACTCTTTCACTGTAACGCAATCCAAACATTCTTCGATTAATCGTCAAATCAATTGTCATTCGAATGGGAGTTATAAAATACAAATAATCAAACGAAATCATACTTTATAATTAGATGAAGAAATCAGTATGATTTTTATGCAACGATCGATGGTGCAATGGATATTCAACGAAAATGAATTCTGAGCGAGCTATAGAATAAAATCCAAGTGAAATAACTGAGAAGCATGGTATATGAACTTCTTTTCAAGCGTTTGTTATTTCTCCGTTTATAAATTGTTTGCGAATTGAATTCTTCCTCCCCCAGAAGGAAAAATATCGGAACTTTAAAGGATGCAAAAGTACGGGATATTCACTTTGGTATTGGTGGAATAGTGGTCATTGATCGTTTCGCGTAGGACGTAAGAACAGGACAAGAAACTTGTATGAGTCACCAACAAGCAAATACAACTCCTTGCCAATATATCGAACCATATTCACATTAGCATATCGCGAGCTGCTTCTCCTTGCACAGAGAGACGGTTTACAAGCTTCGTTTCTCATCATTAGGCTTTGAACCAGCAGGTGCAACTTGTTAAAAATAAAAGGAAAATCATTTTCAGAGCTAGTTTCTTCCTTTTGTTGTCTCATTAGATGTTGTAATTAATTATGGCATTGGATTTGAATGTTACGATGAATTAATGAACCGCAATAATCATTTTCAATTGATTTTATTGAGGGGTGAGTCGAAAAACGCCAAGAAAGAGCTGATTTGTCATTGTTGAGCAGATTTTCAAAAGTCTCCCAATTCTGGTGGGGATGTCCTATAAAATCCTATGATGAATGATCGAAATACAAATGGAATGCCTTCAAATTCCATGAAACACATGCAATTTTTTATCAATTTTTTAAACAGGGCAGTTCGTTTCTCTGCTTGATACCATAGTGAACAAGATTCCTAAATTCCTATGAATCTTACCCAAATGAAGAAATTAACTCTGCTAACGACGTTAGATAGAAACCGATTGGATGCAGTTTTTGTTTCTATTTGAACTGGACGCTTGAGAAGAATTCAAGAAGATCTGAAGACAATTTCCCAATTGAATTATTGATGTCATTAAGCATTGAGAAGTTCTGAATGGTTTTTAGAAAGTCAAAAGAGGCAGTCAAACAACAAAATCCGCATTATGCCAATGTTGACAACAGGTGCAGTACAGTGCCAGTATTGGCCCTACAAACAATGATTACTGGCGTTTCAATGGGCCGCTAATGGTCCTGCAATGCCGTTGAAGAGCCGTTACTGGCCTTTTGAAACGCCCGCAGTTGTGTTTGCTGGGGGGTCTCCAACATTTGGCTGATACTCACGAAATGAGTCCTGGATACATAGAAATACAGTACCACGCCTGTACTGATGAACCAGGACTGAGAGTTTAATGTCGGCCAGGTACTGATCCAGTACTGGCACTGCATTCATTGCGAATAATAGTATTAGTACCAAATCCCTAGCACAAAAAGCGTCATCATCCCAGACAAATGCCAGTACCCTGCCAGTCTTGGCCATCACTGGTGCAGTACTGTGCTTGCTGTAAATTTCTGGTTGGATATTTCACCATTTTTTTTCAAATCAAATGTTCCTACAGACTTTCTACAGACTTCTTGTGATCCTTCAGAATTCCAGAAAAATTCAGAGAGAAGTAAAGAAAATCTGAGTGATTCAGGGAGCCATGAGATACATAACCCTCTGGTGGTCTTTGAATCTCTCGGACTCAACATTCTCAAGTTTTCTGGAAAATGTACGAAATTATGGAGAGATTATATAAAAATACTCTGAACCTTCTGTGCAAGTTTGCACATTTTTCCAGTACTGAAGGAGCTCTATTGATGGTTTTTCCACTGGTCCCTGGTTCCAATTTGTTACATTTACGTAATCACTTATTCGAAATGTTGAATTGAAATACAGAATATAAGACTCACCGAAGCCAAAATGGTGACCAAATAGCGTTGCGTTCTTTCAAAATCAAGGGTTCGGTTGACCGTAACTTGACCTTGATGAGGTAAATTAATACTGAAATAACCATATCCATCGGCTGTGGTGATTCTATTCCTCCCAACTCCATCATTGTTTCCAATTCCTGTACCGTCTCCCGGTGCTATGGAATATTCAACTATTCCATTGACACCTGCGTCAGCGTCCCGTGCCTCTACGTTTTTGAAAATAGTCGAGCCCACTGGTGTTAACTGTAAACATGGAAAATTGGAATATGAAAAATTAAATTGAAGGAAATATATTCACGTTTGTGAATTGACACACTGAGAAAAACGCATGGGAAATGTGTAGCACGGTTCCCCATGATAATGACAGTTTCGGGACACATGAGCACTTTTCCTTTGATTATGGCAATCCATATCTTATTTTGGTGAAGATAGCTTTGCATCTGACACATCCCTGGTGAAAATGTAGCGTATATACACAAAGCGCGGAGGAAGCGTATACGAAGCGAAAAACGTTTCAATTCCCTCTTCATGAAACGTATAATCGATCCCGTTTCACACCCTCTCCATGTGAAGTAATACTCTAGCGATTTTGAGGTTACCAAAAAGTTACCAAAAAATTTCGGTACGTTTGTGACTTTTTCTTACCACAAAATAACCAACAACCGCATCTGCAGTGCTACTCATCAGTTACGATTCGGTATCTTTTTGGAACAAAACCATTTGTTTACCAATCACAGAAATGGTGTTTTTGGTCATTTCTTGGTTGCTTCGTGGTTAAGAACCGAAAATTTACCGAATGTTGAGAATCCTGCATTGGTTGCAATTTGGTCCCGTTTTGGAAAAAAAGGCCTAAGACTACCGCGAATAGGAGGAACCAAATTGGTCAGTTTTAGGTAAATTTCCGGTATACAACCATAAAATTACCGAATATTCAGTGCTACTCATCGGTCACGATTCGGTACCTTTTTGGAACAAAACCACTTTTTTTACCAGATCACAGGGATGGTCTTCTTGGTCATTTCTTGGTTGCTTCGTGGTTAAAAACCGAAGATTTACCGAATGTTGAGAATCCTGCATTGGTTACAATTTGGTTCCTTCCATCTGCGGTAATTTCAGGCTTTTTTTTCCAAAAAGGAACCAAATTGTTGCCAATCAGTAACACTCAAGTTTTGGTAATTCTATGGTTGTGAACCGGAAATTATCCAAAAACTGACCGATTTGGGTGCTTTCATCTGCGGTAATTTCAGGCTTTTTTTTCCAAAAAGGAACCAAATTGTTGCCAATCAGTAGCACTCAAGTTTTGGTAATTCTATGGTTGTGAACCGGAAATTATGCAAATACTTATCAATTTAGTTCCTTCTATCTGCGATAATTCCAGGCATATTATTTCCAAAAAGGAACCAACTTTCCACCAATCAGTGGCACTGAAGTTTTGGTAATTCTATGGTTGTGAACCGGAAATTATCCAAAAACTGACCGATTTGGGTGCTTTCATCTGCGGTGATTTCAGGCATATTTTTTTCCAAAAAGAAACCAACTTTTCCCCAATCAGTGGCAGTGAAGTTTTGGCGATCTTATAGTTGTGAACCGGAAATTATGCAAAAACTCACCAATTTTGTTCCTTCCATCTGCAGTAATTCCAGGTATACTCTTTCCAAGAAAGCACCAAATTGTTACCAATGAGTACCAATGCAAATTCGGTAATCCCATGGTTATGAACCGGAAAGTAACCAACAACTGACCAATTTGGTTCCTCCCATCAGCGGTATTTTCAAGATGTTTTTCCAAAAAGGAACCACATTGTTACCAATCAGTAGCACTGAAGATTCGCTAGTTTCAAGGTGATGAACTCGAAATTATCCAAAAACTTACCAATTTTGTTCCTTCCATTTGCGATAATGTCAGGCATATTTTTTCCAAAAAGGAACCGAATTGTACATCCTGTTGATTCCGTCATTCTTTACCAAAATTTGTCCAAAACTTCTCCCATAACAATACCGATCGTGTAGTAATTTGTTGGTAATTATGTGGTACAAAAAAGTCACAAACGGTACGACGATTTGACCACGATATAACCAATTTCCAACCACAATATTAGCAAACCACAAAATTACCAATTTCTTACCAAAAATTTCGGTAGAATCGAAATCGCTAGGGTAGTGAGTTATATTGAACGTATGCGAATCATACCTATTCTGATTTTAAATAATATCTTTATGCGATCGATCCCAATGACGATCAATGGCTAAGTGGATAAAACCCTCGGCTACCATGGTAAAAGTCACCGGTTCGATCCTCGCTATAGGGTTCAATTTTTTAAATTACATTTTTTCAATTTTATACACTTCTTTTGTTTCAACTCCCGCTTCGCATACTCTTTGTATGCTTTCCATTCAAGCTCTGTATACTTTTCATTAGCGGTTTTGTTAACTTCCAGCATACGCTTCGTTCGCTCTTCTTTCTCGCTTCCATTTTCACCAGGGGTGGTACTATAAGTTTTGAAAAAATTACCACAAATTAAAGGAGAAATGTTCATAAACGCTCAAGTGTCCCAAAACTGCTATTATTATGGGAATCTCTGCTACAAATTTTTCTCCGTGCATAGAAGAATTCTATTTGAAATTTATAAAGCAACATAAATTTCTATTTGTCCAAGAAATATCTTATTTCAATGCTTCAAAACGTTTTTTTTGGAGAATTGAAAAGTTACGTGGAAGAGTTTTGAACGTCACTTCAATTCTCTTACTCTTAACTTAAAACTGTCGCCCATTTTCAGTTGTTTTTTTCCGAAAAATTCAACAATGTTCTTATGATCCACAAAACGAGCTTTCAGGATTTTTAGATCATACTACATTGACAAAATTGTGTGAGAATCAAGAAAATTCCTCGAAGATACGAGACTAGACGTAAGAATCACCTATATCGAGAGAAGTATTTGCTAAGCTTATATTACACAAATCAACAGTCATTTTAGGTCTTGAGGGTTGAACACTGATTCGGAGTAATTATGATGTGCTAAATACAAAAATAAAGTATAATTTCTTGGATTAATTCGTGGCTCATAATGATTTATACATAAAATTGATCAATTATGTAGATTTTATATAAAAATTATATGTAAACAATTATGAAAATTCACCGCAACAGCACGAAGTTCCTCGAGTGTTTTCCTAAAACGTTCTCAAAATGTTTTGAGAAACCTCCGAGTACGTCAGGGGAACTAAGTCGAAATTAAATCCGTAACCGTCTTTGTTTCTGTATTTAGCACACCGGAACCACTTTGAATCAATTCCCAAACCTCAGGATACAGAAGAAAATTTTGTTCATCGTTGTTTTGTGTACTGTTAAAAAACTGGAATTTTCCGCTCCTCAGGAACTGGAAAATTTCTGCTCATGACGAATTTTTCAGCTTACGTACAAGAAAATTCCTGTTGTACTGGAATTCTTCCATATTTCACATAGAAATTCATGTTGTTTACTCCAATTTTCCAGTATAAATACAAAAATTTTCTGATACGTGTGCTGGAATTTTCATAATTTGACTGTAATTCTTCAGTACAAATATACAGGTTAATTGCTCCCAGTACGGTACTGGATTTTTTCCGAAGTTTTTCTTACAGTGTGTTATAGAGGGAATTCTTATTTTTAGAAATATTAATTTGAGTGTTGCCTCGTTTAACGGAAAATAAACTCTTTTCAAGTAATAAAAATTGAGCGAAAATTCAGTTCCATCTCATCCAAATTTATAAAAACATCCAGGTAGTTCCCATAGGCATTCACATGAGAACTCCAGGGAATCCACGAGTAGCTACTCATTCTCAAGTGGATTCCCATAAGTTTCTGGGCAACCCCAAATGGGATTCAATTGTGTCTCGTTTGCGATAAACAGAAGCGAGTGGAAAATCTGTGTTTGAGACTGAACTTTCCAAGAAAAAACATAATTTCAAGTCGAGTGAAACGTTTCTAGTTGATGCTAGTAGGGGTTTTCAAGCGGAGACAAGATTATGTATTATATTTTCTCATTAAAATCACTATACTTTCTAGTTAAGAGTGATAGAATTCTGTTATTTATTGATAGAAAGTATAGTAATTTCAATGACGAAATATAATACATAACCCTAAAATGTGATTTTGTCCCTACTTTACCATCAAGTATAGTGATTTTTTAGGTAACTTTTCTCTGCGTGTGTGTAATCGTAACTTTTTTTTCATCGAATAAACACATTTTCCATCGTTTTCTGTGGAAATATCAGGGAAATAAATAAACGTTTATTAACACTTCAAGAGAAGTTAATCAATTGGAAGCAGTAATCAAGTTCTATTAAAAAAAAAAAACTGAATAACATGATATTTTGATGCCGTTTATGTTCAATGAAATCCAACCTACCTCTGGTACAGTCGTTTCGTAGGGAGTATTGATGAACTTCGGTGGATTGTCGTTGATATCCGATACCCTCACGATCACCGGTATCGTTCGTTTCTTGTTCGTCGATTTAACTGTACAAGATAACTGAAAAATACCAAAATATAAAATTAAATAATACAATCATGAAGCCACATCCTCATAATTCAAAATCCCTCCTCTTGCTGAGAAAAATTTAGAAAAGGCTATACGTTACTGGTCATAATTCACCCTGTATCTGATGTAATTGATGATATTCAAGGAAGAAGATAAAGATCAAGAGGATTTATTCTTTGTTGTAGATCCTATCGCGAAGATATACATAGTCAATATATTTGTGTTCGATCATATTTGAATGAATCGTAAGACAATCACTCTCGAGAACCTGCATGACCACATCACAGATGATAAACAAGAATCTAATATGAGAGAAACCTAGAATTTATTCTTACGCTATGATCCATCCAGGAAAAGTTTGGGAAATAAAATTACAATATGTACTGTATAAACAACTCTTCCTCGTATAATTTAGTGTAATGCACGTTCATTCGTATCTAATGACTTGCACGGTAAGGCTCGTAGGAATGTTCTGAGAAAAAACAAGATATATATTCTAGCGCATGATGATATCATTAAAGTGTTTAGACTCTTGAACTTAAGGAAAAGAGCAAGGTAATTTTCAATATAGCTTCATCCTTTGAGCTTATTTCGATAATAATTACTACATGCAAATGGGTTCACGTAAGTAGTTTCTCGAGTGGATTATTTCTCCTGTGCTTTATAAAATCCCTTCATTCGATAGAAAATATTTTATAACATATCTTCGAAGGACAAAGGTATGACTCGATGTCTGTGCGAAAAAATACCACATGGATCTTTGTATTTACCCAACTATCTTGAGTTTCATCTGAATCCTCGTACGAGTTGAGAGGTTGAAACAAGGAACTCGACTATGAAAGATCGTTCACACGAGTTTAAGATCTCTTCGATTACCAGTGGAGTGCGCGGGATGAATGAACGATACGGTAAACGTGCGGTTAACGTTTTAAAAGGTAACGGGCAGAACAGAAATTAGTGGTTTTTTTAGAGACACACCTTTATATATATCGTGTCAGTTCCATCAGCGTACATTCATGGGTGCGAATAACACACAAATAATCGTTCAAACTCTTTCGCATACGATGTGATCGAATAGGTTTGTATATAATGAATCAATGCAGGTTGTAATATCGTCGTACTTGATAATTAGAAAACTAGAAAAGATCAAATGTAATTGGTACGTTAGATTCGAATTATATCGTTTCAACATATTTCTTTTCTGGATAAAACTTCAACAATATTTATGTGGGAAATTATCGCGATGAACGAAGAAATATTACACCTTTTTTGTAAAAATACATTCCTTTGAGCGAAGTGTATTGATTTACTCAAAATTTCTGTACGATCTATATCAAATAATCGATAGAAGCCTGCGAATTATTCGAACAAAACTTTGTTTATGAAGTTTCGTTCCGAATAAAAGTTTCTACATTAAGACTTTTAATGTCATTCGGATGAATTGAATTAGCTATTCAATCGATGTAATAGAATTTTATGGCATAAATCAAATTTCGTCGCAATTGTCGTGCAGAGTACACGATTCCGTTCCGATCAGTTCTCTCAAACCCTGCACAGAAAAAACATTGAACTGCAGCAGCCAAGTGGCTAACACAGTCACGAACGGCCATTAAATCAGCTCCTGAAGCTAAATTTTGCCTATCAAAGCAAATCAGTTACAAATGCAAAAATTTCGCTGTAATAATTACACTGAGAGAAAAGTCCATTGTAAATTGTACTATTTTGATCAGTAAAACGGATATTAGGTACAGTCACTGATGCATTAGTATATTTGCATGATCATAAAATGAAAGTAACTAATTCAAAATCGTTGGAGATACTACAAAAATTTGTGAAGAAAATAAAGGTAGTTGGAACTTATTTCTTAGTAAAATTTTCTACTATCCTTGAATAGTAAAATCAACTCCAAGAACTTATTCTTATTTACAGTTCAGATCACTTATTTTTGATTAGCACACAAAAATTCGCTTAGTCAACATGACTGCTTTCCAAAGTATAAGATTTGGCATAATATCTACTATCTATTTATAGGTTAATTTACGAATGCTTATAGTAAGCTTTACAATTTCGATTAGTAAAAAATATATTGAGCAGAACAACTAACTTTATATTAGTAAACTTGAAAAAGTTGATACAGAATGTTCAATTGCGTAGGAAAAATCCGAGACTATTGAAATTATTGATGGAATCAAGCTATACGTGTACCTTAGGCAGCTGTGCTTTGGCTTTTATCCTAGTGTGGCTCAGTTCTCGAGATATTCAAGTTTGAAGAATGAACGCGAGTTGATATACTGAAAGAAGATCCATCTACTCAAGCGACCGGCGGTGGCTTGAGTGATAGAGTCTCGGCGTTCAGCCCCAACGTCCTGTGTTCAATTCTCTTAGAAGTGATTCTTTTTTCCCATTTATCCTGTTATTTCTTTCAACTGCACTGAATAGTAAAAAAAATAGGTAATCTGACTAATGTTTAAAAGCAAGGATCTTTTATGCTCTTACTATTCGTAGTATGGAAGCAGTAGTTAATTTTACAACCAAAAAATAGTAAAAAATTTTCCCTTCTGGATGGGGAAAATTAAATAGTCCATTTTACAATCAATACTTGGTGGAAAAATATGGTATTTTTTACGAACATTCATGATCCATTGAACTACCAACTTCTACTATTTTTCATAGTTGCAGGAGCTAATTTAGTGGTTACACCTCAATTGTTTTTTCCATATAGCTGATGAATTTCCGCAATCTTTTGATCCCTCGGGAAGTTTAATTTCATTCCTCGATATATGCTCTGTAAATCCGAATCAGTGAATCAATGCTAAGTCTGTCACTGATTCTCACAGTTCGCACAAGATCTTCTTTGATGAGATTCTTATGATAAAGCGTGAAAATCCTTGTTAAACCCCAAGCGAGATCGAGATTATAAGCTAATCAGGTCCATAAGAGATGAATTTATCCTCAGTTTCACACGGAAACAATGATTTATATAAATATAAAAAGCGAATAGATAAAAGTGGAGAAAATAAAACAATCTCCGATACGCGCTTGTCCTTAGAAGATCGATGCAAAGATCAACAACATAATTGTGGATAATATTTCATGTAAATTTTCATAGCGATCATCGTATGAAGATAACAATGAGAATAATGTTTTGGTACATCCTCTCACCTGAAATACCACATGCGAAAGATTTTCTTCATCTCTGTCTAACGGTTCTAAGAGCTGCAATTTCTTGCCGTTGAGCTTGAAGAGCGGTGGCCTTCCATGAAAGATCAGCTCGAGAGTAGTCTCATTGTGAGGATCTCCAGAGACAGGAAGTTCCTCCGGCACCGTTTTTTGATCGATCGCTGAAAACAAAGAAGAAAAATAATTTATGGTGAAATGTGAGAATGATGATATGTTTGCGGTTAAAAGGTCACTATACTTCCAAGGAGAGTGAATTGAGGATGTTTTTCTTCTCATGAATAACAATTCATCAACAATTATTCTTCGATCCAAAAAAGTATATCTGTGTATTATATTTGTTCTTCGAATATTTCCATGTCTCTTTTGACTCATCCTTGATTATTATGAATTTGTTGAATTATTGTGTACTGGGATATTATGAATTACTACACTCACCATTTCCTCTACTTTCTTCGATGTCAAGGATGATGTTGGACTGACCCGACTCCGTCTCGCATAAGCCTGAAACAAATTGAGCGAACGTGGGGTGAGGTTAATGTCATCGATAAATTATCCTTTCTATTCACAGTGTATACGTGATAGAATACTGCGCGTATGTCCTTCCACGTCATGTCATTTAATAAAGGTCGTGCTAAGTGAGATAGAGAATTCGCCCAAGCAGAAGATCAGTTGACATTTTTTCATTTGTGTAAAAATCTTTCACATGAACGCAATTTGATTTGTTGGCGTCAATGAGAATCTACTTGTCTGGAATTTCTTTACAAAATTCAGCCGTGGAGAATCAAATTCATTTAGTTCAACTACCCACGTGTGAATAGTTTAATGACCCAATCATGGACCAAGTCTGGCACAAAACCTGCCAAGACTTGTCTTCACTAAACTTGGCTCAGGCTTGAGAATGATAAGATCAGGACAAGCTTGGGTTCATGGTTCTTTTAAGCCTGGTCCAAATCATTTGCCAAGCATCAAGCACCCGCGTGGAAATCAATCCTGGGCATTCTAAGGTAGACCCTGGCCCAGGGGTATATCTTAGGCATCCAATACAAGGTTGCCTATCCATCGTCCATGTGGGCCCCAGTGGGGGTTGTCAGTATGTTTCTGGGATATTTCAATCCAGGTATGCTCACTCACATCCCATATAGGCCCCGAGTTGGTTACCATTGTTTTGCCTGGATATTTGATCCCATTACGGGGCTTAGTTTGAAAAGCGTAACATTCCAAGTTAGGGTCACTTTTCAAATAGGAATTATAAATCTTGCCCAGGTCTGAGCCCGGGAGAAATTTCCACCCGAGCAATGCTCTTTTTTATCACAGAATATTGATGAGAAGAGTAATTTAATCCATATTTCAGCTTGACTTTCAACCTCGGAATACCGTACATGAATCATGTTATAATACAATGATGGATTAAATGCGCCAAGAATGAGAAAAGCTTGGGTTTTTCACAGCCTTCTCAATACTTTTATGGGGAAATTTTTATTCGGAGTAACTAAATTTCCAACTAAACCGTGCTCGTTTTCCTCTATGTGACATGAATCATATGAATAACAATGATATAAAATTTAATCTATTAAACTGAATCTCTGTCAGGCATATCGTAGATCAAAGGAAGCCTCACTACTGGTCACAGTTCAATTCATTTCCAAGTATACATTGTATAAGATACAATACGTGTAATCCGAAGAAAGACACGTGGTAAAGCAAACCCTTCACGGGTCTGATAAATATAGCGTGTTATGACCCGATGAAAGGTCGTGTAATGTTTCTGACGTAGATCTAAGGTGAGGTTGGAAGGTGAGTAAGATCAGAAACAGAAGGAGAAAGAGAAGAGGAAAGAGGGCTTTGGAGAACCGAGTCATTGAAGAAAGGAGCACGTGCCTCCTAGCTAAGATCTTCATTCGAAAGGTTACCGTTGATCATGTCGAGACTTCGAAAGAGTAAGCATTTTTCAATGAGTAATCCGTTTGTTCCCAAAAAGGAAGAAGAGGGGAAAAAATTTCACGCCTACACTCCGTTGCTGCTATACAACATAAATCCAAAGCGATCTTTTACCTGAGATACAAAACCTTTCGATACTATTGAAAGAGTGTCTAAATTCGTCGTTCAAGAACAAAAAGATTATTGTTTCATTTCAGGCAACTCGTAGTACGTGACAAATCGTACGTTATGTTGCACGCTCATTGTTGCTAGCAACATCTCGAAGAAAGGAGTTTGTACGGTTATGATCTTTCTCCAAAAGGTTATAATGTCGAATGCTTATGGCTATGTAGATATTGTATGCAAGGATGAACCGCCGCTCCCTCGTTGAAGAAAAATACATAGAAACTACAGCCTCTGGAATGACATTTGCTCTATTCGAATAGAATTTCCTCTCTATATGTGTTATTTATTCAGTTCTTCGGTACCCACGTTGAGTTAGCGATGCTAATTTTATGGATACGATTCAGATTGTACGGCACGTATATGCCAAAATAACTGCTCGATAAAAACAATTGATTCCTAAGAGAGAATTTTTCTTTCCTCGTATAGCGTGGTACCGGAAAATCATGTAACAAGAAACTATGGAGTTGCTTTCTCATTGGAAATGGTGTGTAGAATAGAATTGATTAAATCAACACCGCATGGAGAATTCAGGCAGGCTAATGTGGTGATATTCCAAAATTTATATCTGTTCAATTTCGCTCGAGGTAGAAATTTTCTGATCTTTCAGGTTTCTTAGAAGATTTTATGAGTTCCTTAAATACAACTTTATGGGTTGAATTGGGCATGCTAAGTAAAAAGGTTATATGTATACAGTCCCATTGGGAGGAAGAGAAAGATATAATATTCTTTTGAAATGAAAATGTAGTATGACGAAATCACAATGAATAATAATTTATTCAATTAATATCCTAATAAAAATTTATCTAGGCATTGTTGTCTATTTACCTCGAGACGCTTGCGTAATTCGGTAAGTTCCTTGAGAAAACCTAGGAATACCAACAGAAATTTCTACCACAATGCTGATGTGATTGAATATGATTATTCATTCAAAGTCAATATGTTCTTCTAATAATAAACAAGTGATATCATCAATGTCCTCATATTCGTGAAAACTATGATACACACAATTTCACTATTCTTCATAATGCTTGCGTTACTGATGGAGATTAAATAATCAAAACAATGTATTTCCGTACTAATTTATAGGTCTTTAAAGCAAAAGTCCGACACGCAAAGGTGAAATTTGTGAGATAGTAGAATAATCAGAACGCAACTATCGCATCGTGTAAGCTAAACTAACAAAATGTATAAATGAAATGAGCATAATGATAATGTTGCATTGAATGAATATAACTTTTCTACCTGGGTAAACTCGCGTTTCTCATTACATACCCTATTTGATGAAGTGGCTTTAGAAACGCACAGGAAAGTGAAGGAACGTGAAGAATGTTATTTCATGTCTTTCAATGAATATTCGTAACAGCGTAATTCAAACTCTCATAAAACTTTGCCTAATTCGAAAATACTTAGGAGTAAGTTCAACCGTTAGTTTTATAGAATCATTCGCTGCCGAAACAATACAAATTTTCTTGAAAGAAATCGTTGAAATGTATAATTTATGTGTTTAACTCAGTGACGTAAATCATAGTTTAAGTCAATTACCTTCACTCGAAGGTACTTCCATATTCGATAGCAAGAATACAAATATAAATAGCCTTTTCAATCAAGTTTATTATCATATCGTATACGGTTTCTGTGCATAAAACATTGCAAAATCGTTCCATAAAAGTTCATTAAAAGAAGAACGGTATGAAGAACAACGGTATCTCCTCGCTCACAACATGTGCATATTAAAACACATATTGCCTAACACAGGAAGGGCAGAATATGCGGATCGGACAAGTATCTGTACACCCATAGCTTATCCCGACGATAGATATGCCCTGACTTTCTAATGCAGTCATGACCCAGCGCAAGTACGGCTTCGTCACTTTCTACGCTTAAAGAAATTATCAGGGTTCAAACGACAAACCATTTACAACGAAATGACATGAATTTTCACTCCCTGTGATCACGATGTGAGTATAATATTGTCGTTGTTTTTTTTAAACAATCTCGTTTTCGTGAAAATGTCAATGACGATTATTATTCGACAATGTGGAACATTTAACATTCCTGAACGTTCAAAGTTCACGTCAATGGAGCGGGATATAGAAATCTAAACACTCACGTGCAATTCCAGTAATAAAAGCAGGACAAGTGGAAGTGGACGATATTCTTTGAGAATACCGCCTAATTATACAATTATGTTGGAAAGTGAATTTTATATGTTACGGAGTAATTTTTTGAAGAATATTTTCTTGTTTTCTCGATAATTTCAAAAGTGGGTGCTATTAAAATGTATACAAAGTAATAAATAAAGAGAAAATAATTTTTTCACTCGCTGGCCAGTTTCTTTTAGCCGGTTTTGTGTTATAAAATATGAGATCTTTTCACAGTCAAAAGGGAGAAAGGGGCAGGGCTGAGCCAGCTGAAGCTCTCTCTCTTTCTCCTGAATTCGCCACTGTTTCTACTTCAGAAACGATTAATCAGACTCATCGCAGTTCATAAGTTGCACGTACCAGCAAACTTCAACGGACGTGTATCTGACCTTATAAATTACAAGAGATCAGAGCGTGGATATTTTTGGATGTTTTAATGCTTCCATTTCAGAGAACTTCAGGGTCCAGTAAATTGCACACAGGTGCGAATTCATACTATGCAACTTTTGTCGGCTCGTAACTGCGTTCAAAATAACACCGATGTAATTTTTATCTCATTCTTGGGGAGAACGACTGAGACATGTGTTACGACGAGAAATATTATTGTATGAGACAAGATTTGGGAAGATAATTTGAATTGATTGTATTGAATTTAGTCAACAAAGTGAAGAGATTATAAGTAATGATTGTGTCATTCATTGTAAGATTCCAGGTATCTCGAGAATACTCCATGCTACATTTTCGATTATTACAACACTCGATGAATCGGATGAAGGTGCGCAAATTGATTTTCAAATAGATATTTTAGCATTATTGTAAGTTGTGAACTAACCTAAAGTACACTTTGAAAAATAATGGTGGCAGCAAAATTCCTTCATGTTGAGAAACTTTGTCCCATATTTTTTGAAGGATTCGACAATCAAAAGGCAAAAGAATTTCTCAAAATGACGAAAAGATCCTTTATTGTTTCACTGTAAAAAAATTTCACCGGAAAATTCCAGTACATGTACTGGAAGTCATTAACCTGTACATGTACCGGAAAATTTCAGCACATTTGTACTGCAAAAATTCAGTGCAAACGTTATGGAATTCCCGCATCAAAACTGGAAATTTTCTGAGCCTCGGTACTGGAATTTTTCAGTACACGAGCTGGACTTTTCCAGGACATGTACTGGAAAATTAATGCTGAAAATATCCATGAAAATTGAAAAAAAATTGCTCACGCAAAGTGATTTTGCAGGGTCCTTGTGTTCCAAGATGATTGAGAAACTTTTGATCGTTCATTTGGATGGACAGAAACTCATGTCTACCTAACAGGATTTGAACCCACACTTTTCTACCTGCCTACCAACTGAAACCTAAGACCTAACCGATGAGCTATAGCGCGACATGTTGGAAGGCCAGCTTGGGTTACTACATATGCTTCATATCTAGAACACAAGAGGATAAGTCTTGGAAAAACCTCATATATCAATTTCATTGGCTACAATTACAATTATTATTCAAAATCTCAATCAGGAAATTTTTAATATAAAGACTTGAAATTTTTCCTGCCAGAAATGACGAAGTCCAATAGAAGTGGAAAATTTCAGTGCAACAGTGATTAAATTCCGTTGCATAGCAACTGGAAAATTCCATCACACGACCTGAAAATTGCAGTTCAAAACCTGTATAATTCAATTGCATAGTAATTGGAAAATTCCATCACAAAACCTGAGAATTGCAGTTAAAAACCTGTATAATTCCAGTATACCAACGATTAGGTTTTTTTTTCTAAATTCCAAATTTTTTCTCAAGTCCTTTTTGAGGGAATATTTTTTTTTGGTGCACAAGAACTATAAAATTGTAGTACGAGCCGGTAAAATTTTCGCGAAATCATGGCAAAATTTCAGTACATCATCTCAAACTTGAAAATTCCAGTACAATGACTGAATTTTCAGTTATGCTTGGTAAATTTTCAGTAACGTAACAACAAAATCTCTGTACATTTACTGGAATATCCATATTCCAGTACTAGCACTGGAAATTTCCAGTCCAGTTGCACAGTAAATTTCCAGTTTTTTTTACAGTGTTTATTCGACCAAAACGACCCGAGTCAAAAAGTGAAACCTGATTTAGTTCTGATTCGTTGCGTTTTACGGAGTGAATCAGATTTAATTTCATTTTTCGCCCTGATCTCGCCCTGTTCTCAACCTGATTTTGCTATTAACATTATTTTCATTTTCGACCCGATTGAACTCTGGATCGTTGCGTATTACGGAGTTGATCAGGCTTTAAAAAGTATTATAATTCTCCTACGACCTGGGAATGAAATCTACCATTGGAATGTGGAAAAATTTCCCATATTTTTCACAGTGTAGTGACTGAAAATAACATTGATATACGCCCGAACGATGCTGTCCTTTGACTTTTGAAACCACTCTCAAATTGTACGGAAAAAAGTATATGTTCAAACGTCAATAGCCTCAACAAGGACTTCATGAATATGCAATCAAATGAGAATTTATTCGGGGAAAATAAAATCCCTCTGAATTCAAGGAACAAAGAATTTTTTCCAATTCATACACGAGTTTATTGAACGAGAATAAATTTATAAATTTTGTTTTCATTGAAGAGCACCGTCGAAACGATTTATTTTAATTAAATGAGTCATTCCTCCAGGTGTATTACCAGAGGGATTTAATACAATAAAGAACTTGACACTGTGTACGCAAGTAAGTATACGATCGTATACAATTATACATCCAGGTATGCGTATGAAACACGGTGGCGGCAGATTTTAAGCGATCGTTCCCACGATATAATCAGGTCTGACCATTTACAGAGATACATGGACTGTTATATGCACCCAGACCAGTCACTGTTCTTTGGTACATTGCCAGATTCCCTTGTTATACCTTTCTCCCTCGCCAATGTATCATTGAATGTCTGCGATATTTTTGTCAGTATATGCACGGTAATATGTTTTTTATTCCTTCCAATCCCATACATCTGTTATGGTCATTAAATGATAAGGAAATATCAAACGTTCATTCATTCCTTTTGATAGTAACGATCGTGTTGTACTTTCTCTACTTTTCTACGATACGTTCTACCTTTTCCTTCTCGTGACTCGACTACGTGCCCTCGAATTCCAGTGGATTACTTTGTTCTTTATTCACATTCAGTGGATACCAAAGATTGTTACAATAATTGACATTTCGTCAACATTAGTGGTTCTTCGAAAAAGAAAAGATATAATTGATTGAAGTGAATGTTTCACAGTTAGAAGAATTCTTAAATTTATTATGAAATTCTCTATGAAATATCATATTTCCATATTAAATTTAATAATAGTTCTTGAATTCAATATTGATGATGAAATTCCAAAATTTCTGTCTAAAATGTAACAATCGTTTATTAAATTTTACAAATATGTTATTAAAATCAAGAAGAAAACTGTCAACATTAAGAACAAAATTCTCAACATTGAGAATTATATTATCGAATTCAATATTTTCTTATGAAATTTAAGGGGAGGTTCTCATCAAGCGAATTCCGAAATAAGGTGATTTTCTCGAATTTTTTTTCTTAAGAAGGAAGTAAATTAAGAACTCGAGTTATTTGAAACTCATTCAATGGGTCTTGGAGTACATGAAAAAAATTTTCTGAAGTTGAAGGATTCTTATCCCAACATTTTAAAAGCGTTTTTCTCGTAACCATGTCTTTCAAGTTTGGCTCCACGATATCTCAAAAACTACTGAAGGGATCGCTCTTTTTTTATTTTTATTTTGAAGCTAATTGAATGTATTGGGGGATGAACCTAAATGGAGATGACATTTGCCTCTTCTTTTCTTTTTATAGCACTTTAAAGAGCGAAAAGAAAGTAAAAAAACGCTACCAAAAGTTTTCATGTCTGCCATTTTTTAAACTTTGGACTTTTCATTGGTCTTATTGGTACAACCTCCAACAAATATAATATATTTCATATAAATTTTTGGATTTTTGATTTCTAATAATTTTTGTAAGTTCTATAGTGGCACCCGATTGATCACTGTTTTTTTGGGTGGTTATGTTTCAACGGGTATCAACAATTCCCATGGCATTATTTTTCACTGAAAAACATGTTTGTATGTACTCAAAGACTCAATTAACAAGTGTGAGAACCCCTGAATTCTTCATTCACTTTCTTCCATGGGAAAAAAATTCGAGAAATTCACTTTATTTTGGGATCGCTAGATGAGAACCTCCCCTTAATGAAGTGTTTACGTAAATCACCTCATCATATTTTTATGGAGTTTCTGACAAATTTTTCCCACAGTGTGTTTTTATGTAAAAAAAGTGAGAAGGATTAAATAAATATAGTTACAATATAATATGTATAAAAGCATTCATTTGGATGATTCAAATGGATATCATAAAACTGTTACACACATTTCAGAGATAATGTTAGTTGCATTCTTGATAACTTTAATTATCAATCATGGCTGAAAAATATTGTTCCATTATACTTCTTTTAAAATACTCCTGAGTGCGCGTTTCTCTTCTTACATAAATTGAAAATTACAGCGCGGTGCATATAAGATCTTGACATTCATCATGCGATTCATCTGAGATGTAGAAGACATTTTTTATTATGTTAGAACCTCAAACTTGAGGTGAACAACACGTAAGATATTAAACGCCATTTGAACCATCAAACGATCATTTACAAAGTTTACTGATCGTAAACCGACTTACAACCGTACCATACTCACAATATACACCACAACCTTGATTTCAGTACTCATGGCAAACCGCATCGAATGTTCAGTGCACGAAAAATACTTCAACTCTACGTTTCTGATTCAACTTCAACAATAATCACTCATTTTACCAGCTCATTTTTTTGTTCGTGTACATGCTTTTGTGAGTTACATTTCTAACACCCCTAACGAATTTAGGATCACAGTGAGGTCAAAAACTTATAAAAATGATTGTTTCGCACGAGATAAAAATAGAGAAAATCGAGTTTCAGATATGTGGTCTCGCTGTGTTATCGCGTGCGAAAGACGGTTTCATAGATTTAACACGTTTATAACTATTTTATGGTTGGGTTGTCACTTTCCCAAAGAAATAATGAGTTGAATTGCATTCTTTATTCCGTACAGATAAACAAATTCGCTGTACTCACGAAAGTGTTCTTTCTAATCTTGCAGAATGAACGGTGGCTTGCTTCGCTCACATCTTTATAAGTTGAATGAATCTCCTTTTTGTTGGAATTTCATGATGAATCGTACTTCGATTTACGAGAAGTTATTGACGAAGTAAAATATATCGTTATACATAGCTACGACATTCAGCGAGTTCATGCGTGTTGATGTCGGCCCTGAGAGAAGAGTGATTTGGAAGTTCAGTTAATAGTGGTATACTTGTTCGATAAATCTAAATAATATTGAACTTTCAGCGATGTTTCATGAAATCTCAAGAAGGATTACTGAGAGTTTGCGTTATGACATAATACAATATTTATGATTCAATTATTAAACGTTTAGCAATTGAGTGACACACAGCGAATTTGATCGTGAATATTATATTATATAATAACGATTGTAGAACACTGAGTAACGTGAAGCAAAATTTTGGTAATGTTTCTTGAAATTTCATGAAACATCGCTGAAAGTTCAGTAATATTCAGATTTATCGATCAAATATAATACTATTTACCGAACCTCCAAATTGCTCTGTTTCCAGTGCGTGTTGTCGGAAACTGAGGACCGAGAGTGCAAGAATCGGAGGTTATTGGTTGATGTAATCAAATTTTTGGCATTTCTTTGAATATAAAAATCGCCCGTGTTTACAAAAAATTGTATGGTTATTACAATCAACTGTATGGCTGTATTTGGCTCACCCCAAACTGAATGTGAATAATGGAAATAAAGCGAATGAACGATTTATCACCATATGGAAGCGTGGCGGGTGGCGTTTATAATACATATCATGTTGCGAATGAATCGGGCACTATGAAAACTATAGAATAACAAGCGAGACGAAGTCTATTCATTGTACGAAGATGTGAAAGTTTTGATTATCAATCACTTTTGTAATGATTCATATTAAATTCCATGCGTAAGTGCAATCAAGAGTCAATGCTCTTTACATTGTAAAGAAATTCCTTCTGGAAATTTATAAAATGTAACTGTAATTTTTTACAGCCCCTTTTTTCTGAATTTTCAGGAAAATTTTGCTGAATTCCAAGAAACTTGACTGAATTTTCAGAACACTTTCCAAAATTTAGTTGAAATCTCTCAAAATTCAGTAAAGTTTATCTGAAAATTCAGAAAAAAGTGGCTGTAAAGAATTACAGTCACATTTTCTGAATTTTCAGAAGGAATTTTTTTACAGTGTACTTCAAAAGATAATAGTGAAATTTGCCTCCACAAAATGAGAGCAGCAAAAATCCTCGATGATGGGGACCCTTCAATTCAGAGGATGGAATCTTATTTCTCAAGATTTGTGTTCCAAATAGTGATGAGGATCTTCGAAGAAGATAGATCCTTTTTTATATAAAAAGTATCGAATTTTTATTGAAATATATAAAAATTATATACTTTTCATATGAGAAAAGATCGATGGTTTTCAAAGATTTCCATCACTAGCTTTAAATCATTTATTGAGCGGTATAATTCTTGTCAAGATCCAAGTAAAATCGATGTTAGATTGACCAGGTTTATGGGATATTATTCTATTCAATACGAAAGTTTATGTTCAAGTAGTTTATATTAACGAAATTCAATTAAGGCATTTTACAATGATAGTGAAACTCGTTAAGTTTTGTACCTTGAACAAATATATAGCTATATTTTTCAAGAAAATAAAGCATAACATCGCCGAGAGCAAAAAAAGAAACACCGAAAAGCTCGAACAAAAAAGCACCAGCACATAAGTAGAGAATTGGGTTGTGCGTTGGTTCATCTTTGCTCGAGTTTTTCAGTGTTTCATTTTTATCCGGAGATTTGTGTGATTGCTCTTTTATTTCGAATTATACACTGTAAAAAAAATTTGTTGAATTCCAAACAAAAATGCTTGGAAATTTACAAACTTGGTTTGGAAAAATAATTTCCGAACCTTTTTTGTAAATTGCCGAACAAAAGTTTGTGAATTTTCAAAAATCTTCGTGAAATCACAAAATTTTTTGAATGTTTACAAACTTTTGTTTGGTAATTTACAAAAAAGGTTTGTGTAAAAAACTGCCAAACTTCTTTGGCAGTTTGGGAAGTATATTTTTTACAGTGTAGGTTTATCGTTCTTCCTCGGAATTTTGACGTTCCATTCTTGCTCTCAAAAGTTCCTGTCCTGTTTACGCTAGACAACAATTTGAGTGTCACTTTTGCTCTTAGCTTATCATTGAAAAACTCAATTTCCGATTCCCAATTTTGCATCACAACTGTCTTTGATCATAATTATTTTGTAAATTGAAATTTTTTTCCACAATAACTCCCACGATTCCCATCGGGGCTCTTGTTTGCCACAGATATCGTATTCGCTACCAACGAAGAAACGGATATTCACGATATTCACACGTGCTCGATAGTTAAGTGCATTATACAGTAATGAGGTAACCATAACTCTTCTATTTCCTTTTAGACATTATCTTCGCGAACTTCCTAAGGCGGCACTATCCACACAGACGGATGTATAAAAAATTCAGTTGACAAAAAATAAAGAGACATATGCGTGTAGTGCGATGAAACGAATACAATTCATTTCAATTAGGATAAGGTATAAGAATAACTTGAAAAAATTTGAAAAGCCAGCGTAATTACTATTTATTTTGAAAATGGATGCTCCTCTGATGGAGAAAACAGTTGAGATTTCAGATTACATAGAAAAATTGTTATTCAACCCACATCAGTCTGGAAGATGAATGAAAAGTGAAGCGAAGGAAGTAATTTTTTGACATGACTTTTCAAATCCCTTCCCTCCTACACAGTTTTGTTATGAAGTAACTTTCTACTTGCGATATTCGGAATCTAAAATATTAGTTTTTTCTTCACAACGCATTGAATACAATCTTAAATGTTTTTTTTTCAAAAATACACGTAATCCAACATTCAGAATCACAATAAACAAATTTCATCAGAAAAATTAACGAAAGAAAAAATGAACTCTTCATATCTTTCACTTAGAAGATAGAAATTTGATTAAGGAAGTGTAGAAACCATTTCCGAATTGCAAATTAGTGAACTTCGAATAAAAAATCGATATTCACAAGACATATGGTATGGAGTGAGCTTCAACTCAAATGTAATTCACTTGTCTTCATCTATTGATTTTTTTTTTCAAAACCTTCAACACTCAATGATTCGTATTTATACTGGGTGGATCTTATTGAATATTCTTTCCTCGATGTTGCCACCAAACTCATTTTTGGACTTACAGTGAATCAAATAAGTATCTCCCTGCGTGGAATTCAAATTTATACACAATTTTTGGAGAGAAGATACATAAAATTTAGAAAAATTTCATGCAAATTCTATAAAATTATCTTCCGAAACAAAATTACATAAAAGTTATCTAGCGAGTTTCCCATTATATGCAGTTTCCATGCAATGATTATAAAAATTTCACGTGGAAAGATACTTTTGTGGGTCCACGAGTCAATTTCATACTTAGCATTCTTCAGATTATTCCCAAAGCACTAAGAAAACTGTTGTCATGGTTAAAAATTCAGTGAATTACGATATCAAGTAAGAAATTTAATTTTTTCAACAAATTATCAGTTTCTTCGACCAAAGACTTTAGTTCAAGCACCCAATATTTCAGTTTCAGAAACTCGACTTTTTTTTATTCGAATGTCGTTTTCGCTCATCCTAAAACTAAAGAGTTTTCTCAACGTAAATTCAAGTGTGTGAAATTTTTGGAACGCTTGTGCAGAAAATTTGGAAGTACAAGAAAATTCAGATCTTCTTCGTACATTGTGGAACATTCAGTAAAATTTAATTGAAAACTCAAAACAACTGTAACTGTAGAAAATTGTAGCAACTTTTTCTATGAATTCAGTGACAATTTATTTAACGATATAAATTATGTGAACAATCCCGACAATTTTTGGCGATAAGTGCCGCAACAGTCTCTTGGATGTTCCGCAAAACGTCCCGCACTTGAATTTCAGACGGAATGTGGGATTTATAAAAAGTACGGCATGCATGGGAGGAATGTTTCAAGTATGAGATCCTCTCATACTATGAAGACGAGATGAATGAAGGTAACAAGAAGCACCACATATGAAATGAGAAAGGAGAAAGAGAACAGGTCAAACAACTCGAACTCTTTCTTGGATGCAACTTCGCGCTTCTTGTTGAATTTGCGTGGATCTTGCCAACAAATTTTCCGAAAAGACACTTTGATGGTACTTTTTATTTAAATTCTTAGGAATTTCGAAAGCTGTGCAGGATATTCGCTTCTGGAACTCTTGGTATAAATTTCATGAAATTTCAGAGGTTATCAAATTCTTAAATTCTTGCAAATCTTTCTCATAAGGAAAATCAAACAAATTTTTTAGGATGTTCAGCAAAAATTCTGCGGAAATCTTATATCGACAACATTTTCATAGATGTTTTTTTTCCAAGTTTTGCATCTGAAAATAATATAAGAAAAAATCTTCACAAAGTTCCAGAGCAGAAATTGATATAAGAACCATATCAGGACACATCAGGTTTTGAAGTTCCTATATCAATTCCTACTCGGGATTCTAGCACCACTTATTCTGTGCACTGAGAAAAAGGTTTTCTTGTGACAAATCAAAGCATTTAGTTGAATATTTTTGAGAGATATCGTGTCATACAAATAAGACTTATTCATTATCACCAAATTGAGTCAAGAAATTCATATTCATCAAAGTGATCGCAATTGATTTGAATGAATATGACTTCTTTTGTATTCATCAACTGTGCTGTATTTATCAACTATGGGGTTGACTAAATATTAATAAATTTGTCTTTGGCCGTATCCAACTATACGATTTATTTACTATAAACAAATCTTATTTGAGCCAAAGAATCTTTTTTCTCGGTGTGTCAATTGACATGCAAAGTACCGTAAAAATTGTGGTGCTTTTCTGTTCATTTCAATGGTAAAATTCGTCCCCTGATCCGTTCGTGGAGATATCATTTTTTAGATAAAATTAAGGGATTTCCCTTCACCTTTGAAGAATTATTTTACCTTTTAGGTATTCAATCCTCCAAAATCATGTTGAGATTTCTCATTTATGGAAGGAACTTGCTGCCACTGTGTTTTAGAGGAAAATTTCATAATTATTTTTGACATTTGCTTTTCATTGTCTCAGCTTATCTTCGGTTAGAGGGACCCATTGGATCTTTTTGAATCTCTCACAGTTTCCTACAATGTTCCAATTGGAACCAATTTAAAAATTCCCAATCGAATTCCTTTGGGTCCAATAAGCTGTCTCAAAGAAACACTCACTGAATTTGAAAGTTTATAATGTTCTTGCTGAATCACATTCAAAAACTCTTGAATTTCTTCACTTTGGACAAAGAATAGGGCCCAAAAGCATCGATCTTAATAAAGCCACACAAATATGTTCATATAACCATGTAGTTTTCCAGCAGAAAGTATGACAAGGTTCCACCAATAATTATAAGATATTTGCAATTTTTGTAAGATTCCACCGAGAAACATGGGATATATTACAACAATTATACAATTTCTTCGATAAGAATATATCCGATGATTCTGAGTAGAATTTTGCTATGTTTTTGATGGAATTTAGAAAAAAATTGTAATTATCGGTGGTATTTCATCATAATTGTCGAGTGAAAGTTAAATTGCTATATTCATATTTGTATATAATTTCATAAAGATTTTTTCACCATGTACGAGTGTAAATGCTAAAAATGGAGAGTCTCATTATGAGTCTTGACAATCAACCTGTTAATTACAAGACTTTAATTATCAATTCTTCATATGTACTTCGACTAACTGTCCGAAAATTTATCTCACATTGACAATGCTTTTCTGGAAATCAATAAACTCAATGCATCGTGGCATTAGTTTTATTCCAAGACACATGCTTGGAGAAACTTGAAAAGATAATTATTTTTTTCATAACTCAGAAATTGATTGAAAAGTTGTAGGAAATATTTCTTACCAGCTTTAGCATCGATTCCATTAATGTACAGGAAGGTATATAGAACGATGAACCAACAAATATTGTTGGTTATCCACTCCTGAAAAATAAACAAAACACAAATCATTAAATATGAAATGACTAACGATCAATTAAATTTAATTCCATTTGATTCAAATATTATATTTTTTATATTAACCCTTAGCTGCCACACTGGGGTCAGACTGACCCCAACATGATTCAATCTTGAATTACCATAAAAAAACTCGATAATTCGAACTCTCCGCGCAATCTGGTGTCACTTTAGAGTTTCTTCACCTCACTCCATCCTGGCGTGACATGATTGCCCATGTTTCATATAATTCTTTTTCATGATACAGTGATAATGTCATTTAGAAGCAAAAATATACCCATCGATCGATGGAGACAAGCGATGCATGTGTGCTGCAGAAATAATTTTTCCACAAATTCGAAATGAATTTTTCTTTAGGGAAATTATTTCATTGGAAATGAGGATAGTTTTAGTGCTCTCTAAAATTTTTTCAAGACATATGTACGCATAGCTTGGCTTTGGTGTGCGTTTACAGTTGGGGTCATAATCGACCCCAGTGTGGCAGCTATGTTACACTGGCGAAGTGTGGCAGCTGAGGGTTAAAAATATATAATATTCATTCTTGTTTGCATCGCTGATTCGATAAAAATTGTCTGCTAGAACAGCAATTCCCACTAGAAATCTGTGTGTTAAAGAAAGCAATTGGCTTTCCACCAAGATAATTTCCTACTATCTTGGAAATTTAGGACGAAAGAGGACTTTCTGAAGATTATTCTTTCAATTCATCTTCATCCGTCAACTTCACTTCATCGCCTTCACTCAAAAACCATTAGCGTGATCGTAATTTTTTTCAATTTTCTCAAATCTTCCCCTTTAGAAACACGGATGCATCCTAGACAATCAACCTGAATGGAACATAAGAGAATTTTAGAACTTTTTTCGGAGTTTTCAAAAGAAGCTCCGATAGAAGCCCTCTCATCCTGCCCTTGCCCTGGATACAAGTCTATCTTCATCATACATGAGGGGTTGTCGGAGGAGTTGAAAAAGACGGTTAGAAACCAACAAAAATATAATTGAATGGTGTGGAAACATAGAACACAAAAATAAGCAAGGAAAGTCTAATTATACCTTCCATGAAATTCGGTATGAATTGAGACATCATATGATTTGTTATAAGCCTTTAATTAATCATAATCATATTAAAGGTATCATGTAACTTTTGTTTACAGAACGTACCGGATACTGAGAAGTATCTAGATCCGTTCCCACATGTTGGTATGATAGACGGATGATACAGGTACCTGTAGATCTGAACGTGAGACTCACCATAATCATTAAGAGTAAAACCGTAATGGCGCGGAAGTACTTACACTCTAACGGGAAATCGAAGCCTGGGGATGACCTGCAATTTTCTTTCTTTTTCTTTCTCTTTTAAGAGAAATATCGTTTTCAACAACATGGGATTTATACCAGGTCTGATCATTTACTCATGATATCTGTAATATCAAGGATTTTTGTCTCCCTGCCCTATCCTGTTCTTACGTCCTCCTCTATTATGCCATTACATGTAAATAAACTGCGATTGATTCATTGGAACGAAGTGTTCTCCGGAAAACACTATCGTTTCAGGGTAAACATCTTGCATTATTCAAACAAATATCTGTATCATTGAAGACTGTAATACTGTGCCGATAAATGGCACTTTTTCATAAAAAAAAGAATTATTTTGAGAGAAAGTGATGATATAATGCGAAACAATCGAATTAGAATGCTTGAATCATGTAATCGTTGAATGAGGAAAATGTATCAGTATTTTACTCGATTGTGCCGGAAAGCTTTGAGAAACATAATACAATCGATTGAATAAAATCATTCTAATTCATTCCAAATTGTTATAACTCAGAGAATCCCTAGAGTATTCATTAATAGCAATGTGAGCCAATTCATTTCAACCATAACAAAATTTATCCTCATCTGGCAAAACTAGATTTTCTTAAAAGGATAGAGCTAGTAATGAGCACTTTTTTTTCGCTTCAAGTACGCTCCCTTCCTTTTAAAATGTAATTCCAATAGAATTATATAACCGATACCTAAATATGATTATACAAAAATCATCACATATATTACGTACTCTTAAAGGAATGAAGGTCTATACTCGTGCAGGAAGGGAATGGATTATTACCCCACGATAAGTTTAATGATATTTCTCGCTGTGGACTAGACAACTCCTTATTTCGATGACATTTATGTAAATTGAAGGAATGAATGGCTCGAGTTTATTGGTTCTAAATCGTTGCTAGGAAGGGCAGCGATCGAAACGCTGAGGTCAGTTGGTTGCTTGGAGAAAGGTAGTCTTTTCGCTCTCCCTATTCTATTCTCTGCTTATTAGGCGTATATCTTTCAACTATCGTTAAGTTAAAAGCTCTTTTTTTCTATATGATGTTTATCGTTCAACCACTTCATCAACGAAGATGGTATGAACGCGTAATGAGGCAACTTCCATATAATACTTGAACCGCCACGTTCGCCTACAAACGTATCTCTCCACTGATTTATAGCGAAACTAATGTACAGGGATCAAATAACGTTTTCCATAAGGAAGAAAACGTGTGGTGCCGCTGACGACATCATAGTTGGATACATTTGGATATTGTTACCGACAATGAAATAGATCATCATTTCCTAGCTTCTACTCTTTTCATCATTTCACAACCAAAGTGGTCGAAGCAATGTTTTTTACACCGAAGGATTCTTAGTGGTATTCAATCGAAAAATTCTATCCACGCAGTCAAGGAATTGCATCAAATCAGAAAGTGTGGAAACGTGAAGAAATAACAGCCGAACATTGGTTACGACAAAATGCGCGAGATTCGTCTCAGGAGAGTGAAAGCTGCCGGCGTTTATCGATGTCGTTATAACACCAAATCAATTGCGAGAAGATGGTAAGAGCCTGAAGAGCGAATTAACCGCACGTTGTACACTCAACAATTCAAGTGTCGAGGTAGGATCATTGAAAGTAATAATGAATCATTCGTATTTTTTACAAGATCGTCATGGTATTCATTTATCACACTTGCGGAAACATTCATCGATTCCAAAATTTTTCAATAATCTATCAGAGTAGGAAGCGTTGATTTAATGAAGGGAAGGATAATTTATGATACCGGTACGTGGAAGAAGGATCCAAAGCTTCATCGGAATACGGGATTATAAAAATTCCATTTGAGGGACTAGAATTTTCATTGTCTAATTAAAATACTTCGATTTGAATGATAAATTTAACAGAAAAATGAGTTTAGAATGTATATTTTGGAGGGTTCAGGAGAGCGGAAATTTGAATTTTGTATTTTCAAGGGATGAACGAAATACCTAACGGGTCCATCTTTGGGGAGTTTTTCTTTCAGTACATGATTAGTCGGAAGTTTTCAAAGTTACGTAAATCACAAGATTTCATGACAATCTTATGACATGTAATGAAATAAATTGCTTATTGCCCTGTCTGCATAGTGTAATGAGCATATGTGCTGTGAATGGAGGAAGAAAACCAAGCGGTAAACACGGCAGTCGGGTTCATAATGCGAAATGTCATCTCAATATCAATTAAATACGCTGACAGCGTTATGTCATTCCAATTCAACGTGTCTTTTATGTGAATTTTTTCAATCCACAGTACAATTCTTGAAGAATTAACTGATTATGTTTAGAAAAGAAAGAGGGTGCCGTATTTTAACCAGTGCTGAGACTTGGTTCAATTTTTGTGGTGATATATATCCCTTCACTTCCCTGAATCCGATTTTTAAGATCACAAATCATCGGATATATGCCTCGACAAGAAGTCAATAAACTCCTGACATTGGCTGTACGAGCAGAATTAAACGACTGAATTAGTACGTGCTTCGTACTCGGGTGTGACTTGTTTTTGTTAAGCTGGGATTGTTCTATTGGCCATACTTGCAAAACATACCGCTCAATAATCTTCCCCCTACCAATTTGATTTTACTCCAGAATAAAAACAAACCACCGACTCATTATGTTGCGCTTGTCCATGAATAGAGCATTGAATCGACGCTTACGTGTCTGATTATTCCTATTTTATTCTACTGATTAGTTATTGAATTAATACTTTTCTTCATTTTTAGCCTTGTTTTTGATAAATATGTCGTCTGATATGTATCTAGGATATGCAATTCTCAATTCTTTTTCATGAAGAACGTGAACATAAACTATGTATTCGTTTTGATAAAAAATAAATGATAGAATCATCATAGGATGTTTTGAACAATTATATGAGCACAACCCTGCTAGAAATGAAACTCTTTGGATCTAAGGCTTTGTTTCGGGCCAAGTTGGGGTGATCTGGGCTGAGATAGAGCGTTGTATATAATATGATCCAATTTTCAGTATTGCGTAAATTTTCTCTGTATCAGAGATGATTGATAGCGAACAAGCGAAAGTGTGTTCTAAGGGAAAGGTACGAGCATAGAATCGAATATCGATTCAACGTTCATGGATGAAAATAACACCATTTCACAAAATGCACGAGATTGAGACGTGGGAGAAAGTGACATGTTTTTCAATATACATATAAAAATGGTTACATTCAAATTTTCTCTCCATCCATACATCTTTAAATGTCAATATTGAATCCATTTTGCGATAAAGTAGGTCACAATTGAATTTTTTTTTTCAGCGACTCTCTCGCTATCAAAGGTACCAGAACAGATGCATACATTATTTTTCTGTACCACATCGTGAGTTATTAATCGCATTAAGAGCTTTCATACATCCGAACCGTACAATTTTATCCTCGCTGAGAAGATATCGAACAAGATACTGTCTTTTTAATCCATAATTGCCCGTGTATAACTCTGAAATGTGAAATACGACCGACAAAGGTTCTATTTCGATGCAATTCGAATAGTTCCAGATAGGATTCACGTTTTGTACGCGAAAGTAATTGACATGCACATTCCCTGATTTATGAATAAGGTTGGTTTTGTGTCGTTACCTCGATTCCGCGGAACGACGTGGTATTTTAGAGCATTGTTTGAAACGATAGATAAACTAATCCTATAAAATTACCTAACCGCGGCATTTGAGTTGAACGAATACACGCGTCAATGGTTTTCCCAAGCACAAAAAAATGCGTGAGACCTTTATCATCTCAAACCGACTACTCCTGCACGAAATCAATACGTTTATGCGAAAGTAACTATCCTTGGATCACGAGATGAAATCACGTGGAATGGTAGAGTTCATAGGGAATAATTCAATGATCTCTCATATTTATTCATGAGAAGGTATAATATTTGTTTCACCGGATAGAAATTATCATTCATATGTTTTAAAATACCACCGATAGTTTCTTTCGGTCGTTACTTCACCACCGGCAGCTAGAATCGTGACCGGTGCTACTATACAAAGTGAGTGTAAAGTAATAACTGTGATTGCCGCGGCTTTCATCTTCGATGACAATCACGATTAAAGGGGAAATCTAATGCAGGCTTCGAAACCATTAAAGCAGTCATGATGAATCATTACTTCGGTCATTTTGAGATTCTTTCAATGTTCGTATTTTCATTCCTCAAATTATTTTATGAAAAGTTGTGGATTTTGATTGATGGATTCGGGATTGGGTACTGAAATGAGAATGAATATGTGAAAGAGTTGAGTCCGGGGAAGGATCAATTATTGTTTGTATTTTGCATTTTAGAGCGAAGTAAAGAGGAATATTGTTGTATCAAACTGCCAGAAACTTTCTTCTACTGTCTTTCGCGTGACCCGACAGTAAAGTGAGCTGCTTATCTTCTCAAACTTCTTCTTTTGCATTCTGTGGATAACAGCTTCTCAAAGATCACGCTTCGCTCTATTATCTCTACCTTAAGGCCCTCACGAGACACGTTCCTGTTGCATCCGTCAAGCTGAGCTCCAGTTCCTGTTGTGAGTAATAAAGAAACTCGTTGCAGCATTGGGTACTTGGCTCGATATAACGGTCGTACGTCTTTACCGTTCTTTGATTATTTCATTTGAACTTTTTCTCATTATCATGATCGGAATCAACCTTCCAACAACGCATACAAACACAAGCGTTTATTTCTCCCATCGTATCCGACGAGTTATCAATCCCCGATATAAAAAACTTTGCATCTTTGTATTTGTTCTTAGAAATTGCGTATGAAGAATTCAAAATATGAATTCATTTCTCATTGACAATAATTGATTTGATTCGCAAGATTTTGATGTACAAAAGAATCGGTATTATTCTAGCGAGGCTTGAAATCATCGTGCATAGGCATGAAATTCTCACCACGTCAGCACTACTTTTTTTTCTGCACTCCTTCCGATAATTTCTTCTCTTGTTCGTCGAGCCACCGCTGCGGATCGCTCCTTCGTTATTACTCCCCACATTTCTCCATCGTCATCTTCGAACTTCTTCTTTTTCAGTCTCCTTCTCATCTTCTCCGAGTCTTTCTCTTTCTTTTTTTTTGTTCTAATACTTATATTTCTTCTTCCGTCATCGGTTGTCCTCCCTGAATTGCCTCTTCTTCTTTTCTCCTGAAGTCTCCATTGGAGAGTCATAGACTTTTTCTGAGATCAAATGTATGTTGTATCTTGTATCTATTCTCACCTTTTTTGCCTCTTGAATCTTCCAGTTGTCATTCGATTTATGTCATATGTCGGAAGCTCGTATCGGCTATGCATAAAAAATAATCTCTACTTCGTGACGAATGAATACAGAAGAAAATTCAACCAACTGTTACTCTCAAAGATTGCCAGATTTTGACGTATACGACAACTTACAACTTGAATTGACTTATAAATGCAGTTGGGTTGACTCTGAACATCTTCATCGAAAACAACAATTCATAATCGAGTAAGAATTCGATCGATCAAAAGGAAGATCGAATAATCTTCGAGGATATTGAGATTTGTATGCAGAAATGAAGGCTTTTATAAATGTATTTACACACAAGTGGGATTATATCACCCCAGACCATTATTATAATACATAGTACAGGCACAAGGTTCTGAAAGCCAAGAGACTAAATAAATCGTAGACGGTGGCCTCGGGGACCCGTGATCTTATCCTTATATCTCGATCGCCGGGTCCTGCCTGCCTGCCGATTCTGCCTTCTCTCGATTGTTGGATTGGCCCCGCGTTTAAGCAAAGTAACCGCCACGTTACGTACACATATAAACGCACTATAATGAGCGATAAATAATCGAGACGACGTTCCCTTCTTTTCTCTCCCCGTCTCGTGTCTTTTACGTTACTCGAACTCGCTTCTTTACCACCCTGTACGTAATATAAACAGATTCCCCGAGGGAAAGAGGAAAACAAGAAGAAACGAAAGACGAAACTATCGAGTGAACAACGACGTTTCTTCGTGGTGCGAAAGATCGATAAGATCAAAAATCGATACTCATTGCCGATACCTTGAAGATCTTTGTGTAAATAGAGCTGCGTTGGTTCTTTCGATTCAATCTATTAGCGCTCTTGCTGATCTTGATACGTTCATCCTGTTCCTTTTTTCTTGAATAACAACCGATTGTTTCGTATACGTGATGATATGTATATATATACAAAATACTATATCAAGTTTACTGCAAATTCAAATGTTTTAACTTAATTTTAATCATGCAGTCACTTTTTGAATATTCAAAAGTAATTTAAGATGGCGATGAATCAGATTAAGTGTTTGATAATGAGATATTGTATCCATCTTATGGAAGAAGTGAATACACGATTTAAACACTCTGAGAGTATAGAAATACAATACTCATACAATAATATTTTCCCATTGAGGACAAAATGCAGACACAATGAGAGATTTATTTTCTGAAGATTTTTTGTTTGAAATAATGAGCAGAGAAAATTCTTGGATATTTTGTTTTCGATACATTTATCACTTCATTTATTATTTCATAATTCCGTTAAGTAAGGAGAATAAATGTATAATAATGAATTCGCAGATCATGAAGAAAGAAAGAGAAGGAGAGAGTGTTTAGTTCACTTCCGACTCAGATAAGGGGAGTCTGATACAGGAGAGTCTAGGTACTTTCGTGATAAATAAGGTAGATAATAGAGAGTGAAGTGAATTCACCACGGTCGTTCAATCCGAGTCCACAGTAAGGATGATTCGTTGCCGTTCATGAGACAAGGAGCTTACTTGTATTACAGCTACTTTTGCATACAATAATTGGCCTATTGAATAATACAACGTATAAATTCTAGTAGTAATAAGAAGGCTATTATTATTTACCGATATGTTATAACGGATAATAACTTCCTCCATTATACAGATACAGATTAGAAGAATAGTCAAGAGATTTGTAACAGTCAAAATTTCCAATATATCGAATATAACCTTTAGAATGTGAAGATTCTATGACTTGGGAATCATTTTTTATCATTCGGATGCAAAAATTCAATGGAATGATATTTTTGTATCGCTTTATGACTCACAAGTGACTTGAAAAGCATTCAAAGCTATTCTTTCGATCAGCCACAAGAACTTACTTGATCCGAATATCAAGTTTGTTCCAATTACCATAAGACTTTTAAAACACGGAACGAAATATCAAAATAACTTGGATGAGGTCATCGTTATATTCGTGGTAACTTTTATTAAATGTTATGTAGAAATAAAGTGATTCTCCGCGGCAGCCCATACTTCCTTTCCAGTGATAATAATTAAATTAACTAATCGCAGACCTCCCCTGAAGCTTATTCCGCTCTTGTGATAATCTGCAGCGACTAAGGTTTCGGTGAAACATGCGATACCGGAGAAAACTCTTTCACGTCGTTCTCAATTCTTGACGCTAGATTTTTAAACATATTTTCAAACAGAATAATCCATGGTGGAATAAATAAATACCTTGATCACGATGATTTCATATTATTGATGTAGCAAATATTGGATTCCCATAAATCTTCTGTATTTACTTTCTTACAATGAACTTTTGCCGAAGATGAAAAGCAAAGGAAAACATGGGAGATGAAAAGAAAACATATGTAGTGGAAATAATAAGAGTTGCGAGTTAGATGGTAGGGAGTCGACTCACGAGCAGGTGCATCGCCGTTGCATATCCTCAACTACACAGACTCCAAGTCACATGCACCTGCATGTGCATATCCGTATAGGTATTAATACGCTACTCGGTTCGTTGGATGGTTGGTCAATGTCTCAACGTTTTCCTAATATGGACGGCATACATTCACACGATGTGTATGAAGAAGTCAAGGTTAGGGTATTTGTGTATACGCGATATTTGTGTATCGTGTACGTGCACGTCTTTACTTCATGCATCACAGTTACTTTTCTGTCAAGAGTCTAATGACTGACTCGTCAAAGTGGAGACAAGACAGATATTGACACTCTCGTCTTCCAGCGAGCCATGTACATCCGTTATACATACCATCACTGATTTCACCGTGCATTAGAATGATTGGAACTTTAGAGCAGATCTAACATCCTGGTGTACGGAAAATCAAGAAATAGTCGAGTATTTTGTGGATATAAATAGTATGAATTGGAGAAAATGTTTTGTTTGAATGAGGCCCCGGTGGAAAAATTTCGCTGCCACTTACAGAGATTTCAGAGGTGTTCATAGTTTCTCAGAAAGTCTCAGTGATTTTCCGAAGAATTCAGAGTTTTTCTAGAAATATTCAGAAAAATTTTCAGTGGAAAAACGTGCCCGATGAGTGAGAATTTTTCAGATTCTTTTGACTTTTTCCAGTGTTTTTCAGTGAGATTCAGATAATATTCTAGAGATTTTCAGAGAAACTTTCTTCACTAAGAAGCTCATCATTTTTAGTGAATTCATTTGTTGATTGAAATACTCAACACTGTTGATGATGATTTTAGATTGTAAGAGAAATTGTCACTGGGTTTTATAACTGAAAAACAGGGATGGGCAGCCTCAACTACTTTTAGTACTTGAATAAGTACTTGTTTTTTGTCAAGTACGTTTCTATTTCCATAGAATAGAAATTTTGAACCTCAAATTAGAAAGTACTTGACATGAAAAAGCACTTCAAGTACGAAAAGTAATCGAGGCTGTCTCTACTGGAAAATTTCAGTAAATTCATTTTCAAGCAAATTTACTGAAATTCTACAGATTTTGTACAGAAATGTACTGAATTCTTCAGTCCAATTTACTGAAAGTTTCCAGTAAACATTTTTGCAAGTATACACTGTGAAAAAATTAATCTTGAAAACCCAAAAAATATCTTTTACAGCTCCTTTCTTCTGAATTTTCAGAAAGAATTTGCTGAGTTTTAAGACACTTGACTGAATCTTCAGAATATGGTCGGAAATTGAGTTGAAGTTTCTTAAAATTCAGAGACACAAATTATAATCACATTATCTAAAGTTTCGAAAAGAATTTTTCTTGCCGTGCTTACAAATTTACAAAATGAAGAATCGAGTTGAATGACAGTGTAATTCTCCCTGTTTCATGCATCTAAGAAAGTACTGACGTTGAAATTCTAATCAAACTTTTAAGATCAGTCAAAGGCGATTCACTAAAAAGACAAAATCAGTCGTTAACCCCGCATAAATGACCACACGTGTTTGTATTGAATTTCTTCATTCATCTCACTGCAAGAACTGATCTGTAACAAGTGTTGCAGGATAAGACATTAATGTGTGAATATGAAACATTAAATGACTCACATCAACACAATTAGTGTCTCGTAATGAGATATTGAATACATATCTTAAGACATGAATGATTTACTTTCAAATACTTATTACAAATCAGTTTTTGCAGTGTTCTTTATTCAATTATTTTTTTTACATATTTTGATACATGATGATTATCAAACATAAAATTTTTGTATTAAAATATTGAAGGATCAAATTATAGTGAAATAATTTCTTATTGTATTCATTTATTAAATCCTTATATACCGTATCTGACAGATACGCACAAGTGTTCGAGGGTTAAACGAAAATAGAGTGAATTTAGAAAGTATGGAATCTTTTGGAATCTTATAATGAGATATGATTTTTGTTGAACTTTTATATAATTCTATAGGAATTGTATAAAATATAGAGACAGTTGTATATGCAAAATCATTCCGAATTCATATAGGATTATATATAAATTATGTTGATCTTTATATAAATTGAATATAATTTTGACAATTTGTCCACTCGGGGGAGAAAAAAGTGGAGCTTTGTCGTAGTGGTATATTTATTTAGCGCATCAAATTCATCATGAAATGCGCCCTTTTTGCTTGAAAAAAATAGTTTCACTCCGGTCCAATGTACCTACGAACAAACATCCTTTTCATTACATACAAAAAAGTCGAAATCTTCGCTAAATAAGCTGGGAAATTGCTATTGTGGTTGAAATGATGAATGAAGTGATCGATTAGTTGAAGAATGTATTCACTAAGCACTCGAATAAACAATCATTTCAGCAGTGATTTCTCTTCGTGTATTGTATCCCGACTAGACAGTTATTTATTTGAAACTTTAATCATTTGAAGTTAGATAGGAGTGATTTTCAAGTGCTGAGCATTTCAATATTGTACCCTAGGGCTTTGCAACTGTCAATTACAAAAAAAACCTGACAACTGGAATTGATGGTTAAAATTGGAATAAAAAATTGCCTTGCAATCATTCCTCATTTTCAGCATTTGAAAAAAAAACCTTATAATCATATACGAGTTATCAATAAATCATGTACAAATTGAATTCCGTTTATTATACGAATTATTCAAATAAAAAAATTATGTAAGTATTTGAAATGAGACGTAATGTACGTAATGTAAACCCACCCAAATACCTATACAAAAATAGACGATAGAATGAGCGATTCAATGTGAAAAATTCAATATGCTATTGTCATAGGTGCACATATTAACAACCTACGTCAGCACTAAATACGTTTAAAACATCTGCACATTTCAAATTCCTGATAGTGTACCCCCAAGCGGATTCTTTTCAATAGTAGTAAGCTATTTATCAACCTACTATCAAATCAATTGTCTTTTATCTTTGGTGCATGTTTTCTCATTCAAAGAATGCTAACTGCTTTGTTCTGTACGCAGAATTTCGAATGAATCTGATTACTTCATATTCCATTGAAGTCACTTCATATCATTAGGAAAGAAAAATGAAAACATTACTTTTCGCAGCTCAATATTTTGCTAAACTCAGCCTACTTGTCAGTATTGAGATCTTCCATCTTGGTGATTTTCTGAATCATTATTCGTCAACAACTCCACATAAATGATATGATTTCCTGTGTTCTCGAAGTTTGGATCGTTTATAGAAACGAACCGAAATTTCAAACTCACAAAATCTGATGGACCATCGTTAATCCAAAAATATCGTTCAAAGAATGTACTGCGAGCTTTTTGGTCTGTAACAACTGAATATTGTGTTGTTCGAGCACTGATTCGTTCCAACAAACGATTAAAACTTCAGGAACATGATTTTCTCTGCATGAGAACGACTTGTAAAAAATATAATTCAAAGAACATTATACAAAAAGCATTCATCACTATTTTTGATTATCCACCAAGAATAAAAACAGTAAAAATGCCAATCTTCCACATATTTTTATACACTGAGAATCCAATTTCTTAGACTGCAAGGAAATTTTCTTTGCCCTCATTCTGATGAATTTTTGTTTCGAATGGAAAAAAATTCAGTTCCATAGAAGAAGTTTTTATCAGATTGAAACAGAAATATATTCCTTCTTCAATTCGAAATTTTCCCATTGGAATTAATTATTTTATCCATTGGAAACAAGATTCATCAGAACGAGGGCAAAGGAATTTTCTTCCCGTTTAAGAAATTGGGTTCTCAGTGTAGAATATCAATTAAAAATTCGATACATGTATTTTTTACAAAAAAAACATCGATCGTCAAGAACCACTATCACTAAATGAATAAAGTTAGAGTTTGAATTCCTCTGTTCAAAAATTCCAAACTACATTTGAAACAGATCGTTCTACAAAAATCTCAAAAAACCATACAAATTCTGCACTGATTTGATTCTTTTCATATTCTTTCATTTCCAGTCTATAGTTTGTAACCTCAAAAGAACGTATTGTATATGAATTCTGTAGAATCATTTTTTGTGGACACTTTAATACAATTTCACATACTTGTTTTTTATACATATATATCATAATTCTTTTACTCAGGTCACAGAAGTTTTTATATGAATACTGAATAGATTTCTCGAAACAAAAGTGCTACCTTTTTTTGAGATGAGAATAGAAGTGCTTGATTAAAGAGCGCCTTTTTTTTTTACTATCATCAGGACCTTGTAAGGCTATGAACCCTTTCATTTCTCTTACGTTGATGTGAAAAAAACTTCACGTTCGTTGGAGCTGTATAACGATTTCAACTTAAATGGGCTCCAGTTGAACTCATTCAACTCGAGAAAGATTTAAATACTACGTATCATCTACGTATCGTGATAAATCATAGGAATATTTTTCAACTCTCAAATTCGATTTCTCGAAATGAAATACGTTGAATGAATTAGGGTAAATGAACTTGATATCTTAAAAATCTGTGAAGTGAAGTTTTATCCATTCATCCATCCAGTCATTCATCATTTTCACGTATAAATGGAATCTATCTGGGTTGAAAATAATATTGCAGCTTCATTCAGAACGAATTCTAAAGTATGTACTTTCGATAATAAAAGTCTTGGACAATTTTTTTCTCAACAACTTTCATTTTCTTTCATCGCAAACGGATATTGTCCCATAACCTTTCACTTTGCAATATTTGATCGAAGAACTCCATTTTCTCTCATCTTTTCGCGAACGATGATATTTTTGCCTGTTCCAATTTAGATTCTAATTACTTCACCCTAATCTCAATTAGATGTACATGGTACGATAACTGGACAGCTACGTTTTCTCTCCGCTGAACGTTTCTAATGTTTCCGAATGATCTTAATTGGTTCGAAAACTGCGAACCGTTGGTACTCGCAATGAAAATGAAAATAACCCCTTTCACTTGGCTCGCAAGCAAAGCGACTTGACGATTCTCATCGTATTATTTCTGATTGTTATCAATGAAGGCAAATCGTTTCCGCGCAATAAGATCGTTCAATTATATTTTTTCCCTTTTGATTGAATGTCTTTAAATCTTGAATCGCTCCTTTGCGATCATATTGAATTAATAATATCTTTAAAGCATATTAAGTACGATAGGGTACTTTTGTGGGATGAAAATCTATATTTTAGTTCCTGATATTCTTGTTCCAATGAATCAAAGTGTTTTGAATGTCGGTTGGTTTTTGAAGCAATGAAATTAATGAGTCTACCGCTTTAGGTCTTGTATCGGTTCAATCATTATATATCTACTTTCTAGAGGTAGATAATGTGTAACGAATTTAATAGGGATTTGATTCATGTTCGATAATATGTAATCGTGATAGATGAATTGTGGAAATGGTACGGTACGCGGAGTGCTATCATTTCCGTAAGCAATAGATTTATACATATTTCAAATCCACGATCAACGTATTGTATTCGTTTAATAAAGCTCAACTTGGAATATAGTAGCTACAAAACTATCTAAATCAAATGAGTCTGGATTTAATTCTGCTATTCTGTATACAGATTACGAGATGGATTAATTACTGATTTGTGATACTTCGCTGCGGTACAAAAATATCTCATGCGTGGAGATGATGATCGATTTATATCCATGTAATTTATTTTTATTCGTGTCGAATTTCTTTATTGTCGAACGGAGAAAAAAAGGATAAAAAGAGATCGTTGGAATCTAACAAGAAATCACCGTTGTCCTGAGGGGGTCTCTGACCGGTCAACTGATTCGCGCCGGTGGCCATATCAGAGAAAACTCACTGAATCGTGGTAAAGAAGATGCAACGAGTGAGAAAAAGTGATAAGAATTCTTGCAAAACCATGAACGAATTATGATTCTTTGTTGTTCGAATCGGTTGTTCTCAAATAAGAAAATGCGATATTCTGCAGCTCTCGGATCTCGTTATGGGAAAATACAAATTGGTAAATTGAAATGTAGGATGAAATATCATCGTCCTTATTTCACATTCTTTGAGAGATGATCAATCCATTTGGGATGAAATACATCATATTTGATGTGAATTGAAGACAACGCTTATGTCGTTTAGACGAATAACAGGAACAGAGGATTGCAACAAAATGTTGAAAATTATTCGAAGATTTCAAAATCTCTTTGAACATCTAGTGTTACATTCAGTCATAGCAATTTTTTTCTCATTCTTATTATTCTAGAATTACATTTCATCATACCAAAGTGGAAAAAAACTTGCGTAGTCAACGAATAAATCACACGAAATCTTTATATTAAGAAATCATTACGGCGTATTTTTCTCCATTTCAACAAAAATAAAATAGCCTAATTTTCTTTTTAGAGTTATTTTTAGTTCTAACATTCGATCTTGTTTGTACGATTGAACAAAAAAATATGTTCGGAATACTGAAACGAGTACAATTTTATTGATCTTTCCTTCGCCGCTGAGCATCGTTACACCCTCGTGATCTTCAATTTCTGAAATAACTCAATAATCAATCCAGAAAACAAATTCTCGTTATAACTTTTTTTTTGCAAATCTCTGAACACGGAAGATACAAGGAACATGATCTTTACCTACAAGAAAGTTATCTGTAACTAGAAATATATATCTAGAGGATCTACTTCCTTTTCACAGTATTGCATTCTGCGGTTTTAGAAGAAAGAGAAAGAGAAGTTACATAAAATAGCAAAAGGTAAGAAAAAATCCAACAGTACAGAGAATCAGAGAGAAGAATTCTTTTCAGTGATGAAACTATGGTTACTTATTCAATCTACCGTATACATACAATGAACTCGTTTCAATTCAATAGAAGAGAAAGATAAGGGGAATATAATTTCTGAAATTATGAATCGGTTATCAACGTAACTGGATACCAAATAAGAATTGAATCAAATAGAATTGTGCCCCAGCCGTTCTCCTAATGAAATTATCGAACCTCACCGAGAAATTCCAATCTAATATCGATACGATTTCTTTGATCATATTCGAATTGATTATTGATAATAATATCATCATGAACTACACGATGAGAATGGAAGAGAAAGTAGAAGAGAATGAGAATACAGAAAATCGAACCTACTGTTTTGTTCTTTTTGAGCCTATTGATTTGAAATATTGTTATGAAATTGAGATACTTAATTCGGAATTCCTTCAAATTAATCGTTATTGAAAATGGAAAAAACGTTCTATTTTTACATCGGGCAGATTCACGTGGATTTTGTGTCATGCACGTGTATCATTAATTATACATTCATAATATATAATCTGCACTAGTTCATTCTTTTATACAGAATTTCTTTACGCATAATTTATGCATGAGCTGTCAAAAAGTACATTCAAATAAAATACGTGATGGAAAAGAGATTGTGACTTGGTTTGAGATTCAGAAGAATCCATTCATGCAAAACAAAAGGGGCGTGAAGATGATACCCGATACCGTGTGAACAATTTATATTCATTGTTATATAAAATGGAGTATTGATAATTAGGAATGAGCACCCGAATGGAAAAATTTTTGAAATTTGATACATGATTTATATAGAATTATATTTATTTTATATCTAAACTGTATTGAATTATATGTAAATTATATATAATTCAAAAAATTTTTCCACTCGAACGATGTTTGGAAACATCGATATTTTTTATAAAAAAATCATAGCATTCCCGTGGAGAAGACCAGCGATATTAATGAGATTACAGATACATAAAGAATCAAATCATACATAAATCAAACATAATCATATGAATCCTTTCACGACCATGAGATAACAGCTGTTCGTAGAGGAGAAGAATGGAAATTTTCTTAATCTACACCCCATCAAATAGGATAAATCTGTTGCACTAGAATTTTTAGCTCCTGTATTTTATCAAATACAGTACGGTACGTATTTGGGGCTGTCGTCCTGAAAAGAAGTTTCACCCTCAATTTTCCAAGGTGAATACAAAAGATTTCTTCATATATTGTTACTGAAATTGAAAAGTGCAAGGATATTTGAATCATTCCTTTTGGATGCTTTTGAGAAGAACATTTTATATTAGTATTTTACTAAAAAAATATGGATGAAATGATCATTCTCAAAACTTGATGAATTTATCGAGTTCTTTATCATTCAAACATATTTTCTCAGCGATAGAAATCATAATGCACACTGGGACCTTTTTCTTCGAGATACACTTTTCATGAATAATTTCGAAACTCATGTCACAAATATGTGCCAGTGATCCTGAAAGGGTTAAAACATAGACAAATTGAAATCATCAATAATTTTCATGCACAACATATGAGAAAATTATTCCACAGAATGTCCATATAATTCATACATAATTCATATGAAATTATATATAAGCTTCATGGAATTATCATTGCTGCATAGAATATTTCAAGATTAATTTCACTAGAAGCAGAAAGATTACTAGTTCTTCACAAATGATTCAATTCTTCTTCAATTGTTCGTGCACTGGCAACCACTCATGTACCCACATGAAACAAGCTTTACCAAGAAATCAACGGATATAGACGATGTATCCCAATAAATCGAAATATTCATTACATCTTGATAATAAATTGGATCAAATATCTTCCCATAGAAAATGGAATAAAGAATTATGAATAATATGTATGTTACACATGCATACACTTTGCATTGATGCTCCGTGAAGTACACGTGGCTTATGAGCTGTACCTGAATATGATTTACCGACGAATGGTTCGTGTATAAGTTAGAGAGGGTGAATGAGGCGTGATGGGACGGAAATACATCCGCATGTTTGGCGTGCAAAGTCGTGTTGCATGGCTGATCGCAATGAAATAAGGTGCATCGCACTTCTACAGCTATGCACTTTTGATGCACTACCGCATTTTCATGTATCACGTATGAGTTACGTCGCTTCCGCGTAACTTCTTCGTTTGTTCATTGTTCTTTCTTCTGTCCAAGATCATACGGGTGTCCATAGAAGATATAAATTGCTACAAGACTAGAGATTGTCATCAGGTTGACCCGATTCCTAAATTGAAATCAATGCAATCTCATCATTTCTGCAGTTGGCGGTTGCAGACCACTGAGAGAAATTACGGCATAATTAGGAAATAGTCCATGGTTTCGCAATTGAAAGTGCTTTTTTCTGATCGAATCAGTAACATTTTATTATGAAGATTAACCACCACTATCCATTTAATCTGCAATTTATATGCCATAATTGACAACGGTCGAATTTTCATAGCAGGGAGTAAGATTTCACTGTTTCACTTATGGAGTGATATTTCATCAGAATTTGGCAAGGTCAGCTGGAATCAGGCACCCCGGTCGGAGATTTGACTAGAATTTGAGTTGAATTTGGATTTAACAAACACTGAATTGTTGGATCACCAAATTATTGTCACACACGGAAAAATTGTATAGTCGTTTCAACCAACTGTACACAGTAAAAGGTGAAACTTACTTCCAACTTTAATATCGGCTTGTTCTAAGATGCAGCCAAAGCTAGCCCTATTTCAGCTGAAAGTAAGCATCCGAAATAAATGCCGACACAATGGAAAAGACTGAATTCCAGTCAAGTTTTCAAGTACACGGAGAAAAATGCAGGTCGAAAATATAGTAATCTTCAATAAAAATTTGAAAATATTTCTTAAAATCTGAGAATTTTTCTTAAACGCATAATAAAGACAAAACAGTCCACTTTTTTGTGGAATTGTATTCGAAAAACGATGAAGAATTATCAATATTTAATCAAGAATAGAGAAAAATATGAACTTTTCTAAAATCGTATACAAAATTTCACAAAGTGAATAGTAGGATATTGAAATTTTGTTACTATTTTTGTAAAATTTCACGCGCGCCTTTTGGAAAGTTCATATTCATATCAAGTATTGATAATTTCTCATTATTCCTCGAATAAAATTCCACAAAAAAGTGGACCGTTTCATCTTCATAATGCATCTAAGAAAAACTCCCAAATTTGAAGAAATATTCTCAAATTTTGATTAAAGATTATTATATTTTCGACATTCATTTTTCTCCGTGTAAGATGCAGCCACTTCCAGTCAGACCTTTTTCAGAGTATGGCTGTATTTGGCCCACCCCAAACTTGTGACTATATCAACCCAAAATTTGGTTCATGCTGTCAACTATTTGTTTGTCACAATTAAATTTCTGGTTCGGACAGCCATAAGTTTGGGGTGAGTCAAATACAGTCATACAGTTGGTTGAAACAATCATACGATATCTCCCCCGTGATTACAGAATCATACTGAATGAAGGCGAACCATCATCTCGCCGACGATGGAACTGTTATGGAAATCATCTATTGTGATCTACACTGTAAAAAAAATCGGTAAATTTACCGAACTTTCCTTCGGGAATCGTCCAAAACTGGTTCGGTAAAGAGTTTTACCGAACTATCTTCGGTAAAACTCAGGTACCATGATTTTACCAATGTTGTTCGGGAAAATTTTGGTTCATGATATGTGGAGTTAGAAAAAATTTCGAAGTGAAAAAGAACTACTCGTAATGACAGGTTTTTTAATCATTTCAGAAGATTTGGAATCAAATGGATCATACGAGGAAAACATTTTGTTCATGTTTCGCTTTATCTCAAACCACGACTTATAGAAAAAATTCCGAATTTTGAAAAAAAAAACGTACTGGTAGAAACACGTTTCTTATCCGATTCAACAGATTTGGAATCGAATGGTCCATATGGGAAAAACAATTTATTTTTCACTTCTCCCTTTATTTTGAATCAGGACTTGGAAAAAATTTCCAGGTGGATTTTTTTCAAACAACTTCGGTAAATTTACCGAAGTTTTTGTAATCCATGAGAGGGCTTAGAAGAAATTTCGAGTTTTGTAAAAAAACGTACTGGTGGGGACAATTTTGTTAGCACGGTCCTGAAAATTTACCAAAAGTAACTGAAAATTCACACCTCGTCTATCTTTTTGTGTATTCTAAATATGAAACATATGTGGACTTCCGAGGTGGCTGTCCAGCATGTCGCGCCATAGCTCAGCGGTTAGGTCTTAGGTTTCAGTCGGTAGGTAGGTAGGAATGTAGGTTCGAACCCCGCTAGGTAGGTATGATTTTCTCTTCATCTGGATGGAGTGATCAAGTTCCTCAGTGATCTTGAAACACAAGAAATATGCGAAATCAGTTCGCGTGATAAAATTTTTTTTAAATTTTTATGAATATTTCGAGCAATAATTTTCCAGTACATGTTAATTGTGATACAAAACTGCAGAAAACTCACGAATTTCGGTAATTTCACCATACTATTTCGGCAATTTTGAGCCATTTGATTCCATATTTTTCCCGAGGATAACCCGTAAAATTACCATCCTATTTCGGTAATTTCAAGTTACTCGAGTTCATATCATTCCCGAAAGTAATCGGTAAAATTATCGGATACATTTAAAATTATTCCCGATACCAATTGGAAATTTTACCGAAAGTTCGGGTTAATTGCTTCCCGAATATTTTCGGTAAATTTACCGAAATTTTTTTTACAGTGTACCTTTCATTAGGCCAATGATAAATTCATATTCGTCCACAATGTTTGAACAGGTATCCGTCTATTTTTGAGCGTTAGCTGCTCTCTAAATTCAAAAGAGGGAGATTTCCACTCGAACGGCACACAGTGAAAAATTTTGTGTATTTTTAACACACGTGTATGTCCTAGGAGGTCCACTCGCAATTTATGTTGAATATTGACACAAAAAAAGTATCAAATCAACACAAAAATGTTGAATTTACACTGAAAATCTGTGAATTTCAGAATTTGATATGTTGTTTTTAACACAAACTCTGAGTGGATCTCCTATGACACCAAATTTTTCGCTGTGCAAGATAGGTTCCCTTCTAGCTGCCTAAGGAGTGAATTCTCACACTCCGGCAAAGTGGAATTTCATTCTTTAGGCAGTCAGAAGGGAAGTGAGATTTCCACCCTTCCGTATTTAGAGAGTGTACGAGGAGCCCACCTATCAGGTCTTTACATTAATTAATGTTAGGTCTCATTTTCATATTTTTATAATCTCATGCAGTATTGTTCTTTATCTGGACTGAATTGATTGTTTTTTGTATATAAATTTTTCAAGACAATTTTATTACTATTATATTCTACTCATTATAATTTGCTCATACGGGGCTTGGCGCTCGAAGGAAAAAGTAAATATCTGTTCATCTATTTATCTATGATTAAGTAAGATACAATTTCTATTTATAAAAATAACAATCTCACAATGATTTCTCCTATTCGCCAACAGGTGAGGCGGAGAGGAACGAACTATGGAATCACGTAACACAAAATAACATTGATCGATTAAATACAAAAACTTCACATATTAGTGATTCCATACCAATTTCACACACATTTCAATGAAACTAGCCTATGAATGAGTTATCCGAACCAATTTTCGAACTATTTCCTCATTGTTTATTCCCTTAATATGTAATATAGAACTCCGAGACAGAATAAGAAAGATTACATCTAAGTAAATATATGTATCCGAGGTAAGAACGTGACACGTACCACATCTATTGCTACTTATTTACACTGAACTTGCTCTAGAAGCGTAGGATAGTAACGTGGTCAAGTGGATTCTCCTTGTTTCTTTCCTTCAATACCGTTTGTAGAACTTCAGGATGAGAGATATATATTCACGAACAGGAGACAACTTCATTTAATATTCATTTGCTCTTGATTTATTATTCTTCTTTTTGCTCTGCACAAGCAATATAATCTTCCTTAATGTTTGAACTAAATTAAGACTGCAATTTATCTGCCTAAGGTTTTAGAATTACGTGCCATGTCATAAACACGGTTATCTACTTATTAAAAATTTCAGATCCCGTATTGCATCTACCATATCATCAAAACAAATTTTCAAAATTATTCTCTGACCCCTGGAAAGACAAGTGATGAACTTCATCGCATCATCATTATTTTTCATACTTTCCCTTCTTCCCAGCATAATTTATTCTCTAAACCTTTCTCTTTGTATACTTTCTTCTTCCTGCAACGGTGATTATAATTACAAATTGTTCATATTACTATTTACAATCTTCTATTCTTTGCATTTTTCGCTTCTGCCTTGTAGGGCAGGGCCCTTGAATATTTAATGAGTGAACTCTCTCCGTTTCTGCTCTGTTGGCTCATTCAATTCCTACAAGTTACAAGGCATAGTCCAACAAACAATATACGTAAGAATTTTGTATCATAGTATTATATAACAATATCAATTACTTGCATATTATGGAACATTTAAATCATCGTACGAAAGCGAATCGTACGTAAGTTGCTGCATCCTCCTTGTTATATAAGAGAAAAAAATTGTTGTTTTTTTTCCCAAAGGAAGATGTTTATTTATAGGTTGAAAGAGAAGACACATCATAAATTCTAAGTCCACGTAATGCACAGGCAGTTCACTCAGGGTACTGATATTGAATCGAATGCATAAAATGGGTCCTGTAAACAATGATCCACCTTGTCGATCTTATAGATCGGTCTTGTCTACGGACAGAGATTAAGTAGGTATCGGTGCAGTGAAATATGACTCTCTTATTGTATTATTAGCAAACCAATACGATCGATCTGTAACCAACGCGCACACTTGAATTTCAATTATTGGAAGCAATAAACTACGTCGTGTCAAATGATATTCTGATATTTATAGAGTTCGCGAAGATATGTCGTTAGGTGAGGAACGTGACGATTAGATGAGCAGTTGGAATTCCATGACACTCTTTTCGATTCATCCAAATCATCGAATAACGATGAAGAATTATACGAGGAGTATGATTCAATGAAAACTGTAGTTCACGTAATTCATATAAACTTTAGTGTTGTCAAGGATAAATGAATCTGCTTGATGACACGTTGGATACACGCATCTTAGTCCGCACGCTATATTACTATGCATGCGATGACATGTTTTTATTGAGTCATATCAAAACTTGTCAATGACATACCTGTGTCATTCAACAGATAAGAATCAGTTGAGATCACGGAGAAACAGGAATTGATGGTCTAATCAGTACCTGAGGAGCTAAGTGAAGAAACGGTGAATTCAGTTCCTGTAATTGCACATTTCTCGAAGTTGTTATGAATGCTAGAACCTAGATATCGAATTCATAATTCTACACTGAAAAAATCTTATACTAGAAGTAAGAATATTCCTCTAAAATATGAACCTAGTACATATTCCTCTGAGTTTTAGAGGATTTATGTGAGAGTTGCTTTAAACGTTAGAAAAATTACCACTTATATTGAAAGCAAGATGTACTTCTAGGCCAATAGATTCTAATTCTTACTATATGATTTTTTGGGTGTAAAATTGAAGTGTTTAGCTCTTCAAGTGCGAAACTAAATGAACAATGTTCAGTTTCTTTATCTGAAACTTCACAATCTTTATGAATAAATTGATCTATATGATACAAATTGATCATATTTTTTTCCCGTTACGATGATCCTTCATCACCCATAACATATTTCACAATAATATCAAATTTTTTAACATTTATTCTTCGGATAAAGGACATGAGCGTGTTGTGGGTTGCCCTACTGACTTTGTAACCTCATGTACAACGTACGTACTAACATACTTCCACACGTATCTCTCCTGTACATATGGGACGCCGGATCGCCTACACGCGCACAATCAAAATGAAATAACGTAGCAAGATAAGAAGAGAAATGAAGAAAGATGTATCTATTTCATATAAACACATGTATACCTATTCATTAAGTCCTGTATTGTTATTAAGGTCAAACACGTACCGCAAAGACTGTATCGAATGACTATAATGATAGGGGATTCGTAGAGCTTATGAAAAATCTGTTTTTCTTCAGTAGACACTTGAATGTTCGAGAAAAATTGTATCTTTCAGATAGAAATATTTATAGAACGCATGGAAGGCTTTGTAACAAGTTTGCATTTACAGAAAGTATGTATATCAATTAAATAATAACGCAGAGAAAAAAAATATTCCATCTAATTACTAATATCAGTTTTAATCTTCGGAAATCGACTATGTGAGAATATTGCAGCAAATCGCTAAAGGTCAGTTGCTGACGTGTAACAGTCTATGTTTCAAAGAATGAATCCCGACAACTACACAGTGAAAAAATTCCATTAGGTTTATCTGCATATGAACCGTCCCCTCGAATAACGGCTCGAGTCGAGTCAAGTTTTTGCACCAAAAGATCGAGTTAATCATTGTGTATGTGTTATTAGTTTGGAAACCCATGATATCCATGATAAAATTATAAGATTGCACAATGAGTCTTCACTATACATACACCAATTTAGTTGATAAAGGTATTGTTATAAATGGTCAATGCTTATCGACTTGGGTGGTTTTTCTGAAGATCGAATAAAACAGCATTAAAATATTTGTTCCATTGAATGAAATTGGACATGAATTGGTCTCTAATATTGTTTTGAAATATAACACTTGATATAAAATGCAACAATAATAAGGCAATTATTGTGATTTCCGTGATACGCCAATATTTCTGTACAGAATATCTCAATAGTCATATAATTGTTGTTTATGGATCAAGCACACCTTAGTAGAAATTTTAAATGGGAAAATACCAGGGCATGCCTGATTTACTATTAGGTCCTCATCCGAGCTCTATTGTACCCCTGTGTCACAACCCTATTTGAATCCTATTACGGGAATCAGATAAGTCCCTTGTAACGGCCTCATAAGATTTTCCTTATTAACGGTCTCCGGATTTGAACCTGATCAGGGCCTTATTGAAAATAAGGAATGCCTGATCGAATTTTGACCAGGGCAATTGTATTTCATTTCACAGAAGCTTATGAACCTCACCACATACATGAGAGAATTTTATGAGAAAAACTGGAATTTTCGAATACAGAAGTAAGAAAACTCCATTGTATACAGTGGAAGTCCTGTTTTCAAGACAATAACTGCTCTTCAGAATGATGAAATTTCACTGATTGCAGTGGAAACTCGACTACTGCAAATTAGTGCAGATACAATGCGCAATCATTGGATATTAATTGATCTCCACACACTGAAAAAAGTTTGGTGCTCAAGAGGATACCAGCGAATAGGTGGCTCCATTTGGTGGCAGTTTTGTTTGCACAAAAATACTCGAAACTGGACTTATAAAAAAGGTCTGAAATTTTCAGAGATGAATCCTTGAAGGTTAATCTAGGTCTGTACAGAGTCGGAATTTTGAATTTCGGAAGAAAGCAAGAAAATTTCAGACCTTTTTATGAGTTCAGTTTCGAGTATTTTTGTGCAAACAAAACTGCCACCAGATGGAGCCACCTATTCGCTGGTATCCTCTTAAGGGGAGTCGGTTGTCCTATACTTATAATGTTAATTGAGATAGATTGAGGTACATTTTTCTCAGAAACTATAACAGGTAGAAGCTTAATTTTTTTTTTCACTTATGGAGTGCATTTTTGTCTATAATTTAATGGAGCGTTTTTCTTATATCTTGATTCCAGATTTTTTTATAATTTTTTTTCTTATTGCAGTTTTAGCGATTAATTTTTTTGACACTCAAATGATAATATTTCAAAAATTATTCACTATATCTTGAAAGTTAAACCGTCAAAATGTCCGTCTCATCTAGCTTTGAAATTAGTAAAAAAAAATCATGGCAATACCTTTTATAGTTCCTGAGAAAAATGTACCTTTATGTTAGAAAATGCAATTTTCCAGAAATTCAAAAAATAAAAAGGCATTCAATTATTTAGTTTTGACTTACATTCTAATACATTCCAGCTCCATATGGAGGGTTTTCAGCGTCTTCATCATCCTCATACTGGTCTTTCAATCTTTTCTCAAAAAATGTGGGACGAAAACACTAAACTCAACATACGAGGTGTGTTAATGAAGTAAGGTGACTTTTCAAATTTCGCGGGCAACGTACTTTCGATTATCGATTTTTTTGTTTTGTTATGTTGGCACACTCTTCCCGAACATCTGTACCAAGTTTCAAGTGTATAGCATTTTTTGTTTGGTTGTGAGAGGCGTAAAGGTTATAAGTGTTTTGCGTGCTCGGCGATTTCTTGCTATCGACAAATATGGATCAAAGGATTTGCATCAAATTTTGTGTAAAAAATAAAATAAAGTGCTCCGAAACACTTAAAATGTTGACAGTAGCATACGGTGAAACTGTTCTGAGTAAAAAAAATGTTTACAAGTGGTACAAACTCTTCCAAGATGGCCGGGAAGATGCCAATGACGAGCCTCGCTCTGGACGCCCAAGCACGTCAACAGCTGATGAAAACGTTCAAGCAGGGAAGAAAATTGTTTTGGAAAATCGTCGAATCACTATCAGAGAAGTTGCTGAGGATGTTGGTTTATCGCTTGGCTCGTGCCATGAAATTTTTTCTAACGTTTTGGGCATGAGACGTGTGTCAGCGAAGTTTGTTCCGAAATTGCTAAATTTTGACCAAAAGAACCGTCGCATGAGCATCGCTCAAGAACTGTTGAAAGACGTCAACGACGACCCAGATTTACTCAAAAGGGTCATAACTGGTGACGAATCATGGGTATATGGTTATGATGTCGAAACCAAAGTCCAATCGTCCCAATGGAAGACCCCAGATGAGCCAAGACCGAAAAAAGCACGCCAAGTTCGATCAAATGTCAAAGTTTTGCTCACTGTTTTCTTCGATTACCATGGCGTGGTGCATCAGGAGTTCTTACCATATGGTCGTACGGTCAATAAACAGTATTATCTTGACGTTATGCGCCGTTTGCGAGAAGCAATACGAAGAAAACGTCCAGAATTGTAGAAAAATAATTCATGGCTTTTGCATCACGATAATGCCCCTGCTCACTCATCTTTGCTTGTGAGAGATTTTTTGGCCAAAAACAACACCACGATCATGCCTCAGCCACCATATTCACCGGATTTGGCCCCATGTGACTTTTTCTTGTTCCCAAAACTAAAGAGACCTATGAAAGAACGGAGATTTGCAACGATTGAAGAGATAAAGACTGCATCGCTGGAAGAGCTCAAGGCTATACCGAAAAGTGCTTATGAGAAGTGCTCTGAGGATTGGAACAATCGTTGGCATAAGTGTATTGTATCTGAGGGGGATTACTTTGAAGGGGACAACATAAATATTGATAAATAAATAAATATTTTTTCTTAAAAATACAAAGTCACCTTACTTTTTGAACACACCTCGTACTCGGAAAAATACTTAGTTCGCTAGAAAAATAAAACTGGAAGCGTCCATGCAAGAATTGCTGTAGAAAATTTTCTGGTTATCATAGAAACGTGATTCAGACACCATTGGAAAGAGGGAATTTCAAAGTATCTGATTCCATTGAAATATGAAAATCAAAAATTTTGACCAATTTCGACAACCGACTCCCCTTCATCTGTCATTTCAATGAGGCGCAGCGATCGTACGTAAGATTTGGTACGGCTCCTGCGCCAAACCTGGCTCAGATGTTGAACGTAATTAAAATTTTACGTACTTGCGTGCAACTCCTGCGCCGGATTTGGTGGACGAGCCGCACCAAATTGTACGTACGAACGCTGCGCGTCATTGAAATGACAGATTAAGCACCAAACTTTTTACAGTACAGTGAAATTTCACTAATATAATTAATCAAGAGCACTTCCAACTGCATAACCAGTGATTCGAATTTAGAGAGTAGAGTTTTCTATCATTCCTATGAAGTACAATTATCACCTTACAATAGCCCATACAGGAAGTCCAGTCATGGAATACAGTCGATAATCGGCCATATGTGGCTAGCGTTGAATGGTCAATGATTGCTGATCGAGATACACGGAAAAAATTAGTGATCCAAATTTTCGTTGACTAGTATATGTCACTTTAGGACGGAGCACAAATTCCAGAAGAATTCATACACTGGATTTTAATAATTCGTTGACTCTTTCCATTATTTCGACAATCAAAATGAAAAGTGAATTCCATCGATGAAATCATGAACAAAGTCAACGAATTATTAAAATCCAGTGTATCAATTCTTCTCGGATTTGTGCCTCGTCCAAAAGTGACATACTAGTCAACGAAAATCTGGATCACCAATTTTTTCCGTGTAGGGCCCATCACTGGCTGAAAAGGTATTTAAACATCAAAACCCTCGATAATCGGCACATCACTGGGCCAGTCATCAATTCTATCATTGACCGTTTATTTTTCCCCGTTGCTGGGGCCAAATTATCATACGAAGCTGAAGATAGCAGACGTAAACTAGTAGACTGCGTTTATGAACTGAGCTAATGTAAATTTGAATTTTTTTGGAATACATATTTTCAGAGACTGTGATTCAAAAATCTCATCGGGGTCGGTTTCATTATTCTACAATTCTACGATGAGCTAGAGTCCTAGTCTGCTGGCTCAAATCTGCTAGCGTCAGCTTCATAGTTATCATCCAGCAATCAACCATTGACCATTGGTGCCATTACCGTACGATCAATTCCGGCCGTGGCCCATTCATAAGCCATTATTGGGAGTGTGAGCTTTATCAAAGATTCATATGTTGAAAGGTGTAGGAAATGAGTTCTCAATTGCAACTCCAATTCTAGTATTGAACATTATTGTTGTATTGACATAAAACTCGGTTTGAATGAAGACTGTTTACGATGAATAAATTCAATATGTACCTTTATATCTCGTGGATGTTAAGAATTGAGCACATTTTCGTAGTTCACAGATGGAGTTATAAAATAACAATGTTGGGTGTATTTGAAGCAATTGCCCCTTCGGTAGCTAGTTTATTATTGCTTCAGTTTGTGGTTACTGCTTTGTATGTTTTTGTGGTCAAGTGTAACTTGAAGCGCATCAACGCAATATATTCCAATACTTATAACCATACCATGTTAGGCTATGGGAAGGATAATACATTCCACTTGTATATCAAGAATAAAACTAGCTGTGACATAAAATGTAAATTGAGATAACGGTACTTATGATTCACATTTTTTATAGAAACCTGCTTATCCACACTAATAATGTTATTAATTTTATAGTTAAATCAATAATTTGGTACAGTAATATACGTTTAATCTAGTCATGTTTCAATTTGGACACCCAAATTGAATTATGAGACTATCGAAGCGAAATTCGATCATGATAAATGAACTGCGGACATTCCAAGTCTCTAATTTATTGACACCCCAAGATATTGGAACCAGGAGACAAAGCATGTTAGGAGCGGAGAGGAAGAATTTTGGTCAGTTAGTTTTGTGTGTTCGATCATGAATAATCAACATTACGCGTCAAGTGGAATGACTTTGATCGCTCATATTCTGGATGAGGATTTGCTTAGTGGTTGTTAATATTTCCTTATGGGATGAATAAAGCTGGTCAAAAAACATGCAGGAATGATCAAACTCCCACGAGAACAATGAAGTAACATGAGTATCTTGATTACAAATCTTCCCAACAAACGCAACGTCTACAACTCGTCGGAAAATGTTGTATAAGAAGTCTTTCAAATACCTATCTGCAGTTATCCAACAAATCATTTTCTAACAAATTTTAGACATCGTACAAACACGTATTTGTGCGGTTTATTATGATTATTCCCAGGTATGCTTTGACAAACGTACCATGCTTGGTGCCAATGCTAGTCAACACCGGGCCTAGCTTGGCTGCAACATTGGCTTCAAACTAGATTGATGTCTGGGATGATAACAATATTCAATGCTTGGCATCCGAGCTTGGTTCAATATTAAAATTCAATATTGGTTCTCTATATTTGCAATCGATATTGTTGCCATTATTGATATATAATACTGATTTGAGCTGAATGAGTAGGATAGATTTTTTTATTGGCGTCCACGTTTGATTAAACATTCACATTTGAGTGATTGACCAAACTTGGTGACATGTTCAACACGGAAAAAAGAAAACAGCAATGGTTACTGTGAATCGCAGTAATTCATTGAAAAAAAATGAAAAATCAAATTCACACCTTTCATTACTGCGTCTCCCAGTAACCGTTAATGTCCAAGCAGCATTGACGAATTCCACTGCAGTACACATCACTGTGATCGCGCTAACCTCTATCATCCAAGCGTGTTTTCATTTGTTTTTTAACTGATTGCTGTTATGGACAGTAACCAGTGCTGTTTTCTTCTTTCCGTGAAGTTAATGCTAGTCATCACCGGGTATAGCTTGATGGCCAACAATGTTACCAAGCTAATAAGCCAAGCTGTTATCAATGCTAACTACCACCGGGTGTAGCCTAATCACCAACAATGTTATCAAGTTAGGTCAATGTTTAGGATAATAATAACGTTCTCTGCTGAGCATTCAGCTTTCATATATATCGGAAATCCAACACGGCAAAATATGTTTGGTCCAAGTATTGGTCAAAGCTTGGTTGACGAGAATTAAATTAGACACGAAAAAAGATGCTTGGTGCTAACATTGGTGGCCAAGATTCTATCAACGCTTAGTCAGCTATGGTGGGCCACGCATCGGCCAAGGCTAGGCTAACCAGACTTGGCATACCAAGCTTGACGCCGATCATGGTGAAATTGTCAGTCTTGGTATTACGAGCCTGGGTTGTCAATAAAATAAAAGCTCACTAAAATCACCGAAATTCGAATGGTTTAATATGGAAACAAGAAGAGTCTACGTACAGAGATCGAATATCAATGTGAAACTGAAATTCTGTGTGATCTGTACCATCCGACACAATTAAGTGTAAAAAAACTCCCTCTATACTAGTGTTGCCGCGATATTATCGTCGATAATTGAGGAATAATCGATTATCTCAATTCTTACACGTTCCTATGGAATATATAATCCACGAATCTTCGATTATGCTCATAATGAAACGGAATAATGAATAATCCCTGACTTGTACACAAAATAAACCAAGATATGCTTCCTTTTATCGTTACGATATATCGATAATTATCGTTACGATAGTGTAAGAATATTTTGATTCATTTTGTTTAAAAGACCAAGATGATCCATTATCCCGTTTCATTTCGTGCACAGTCGAAGATCTACGCGTTAAAAGTTCCATGGAAACCTATCAAAATTAAGATAATCGATTATTTCTGAATTTCGACGATAATATCGCGGCAACACTACTCTATACAGCGTCTAAATTTTCTTCTGCATTGATCAATTTTTCTTCGCCCTTCGTTTCGTCTTTTATGCAAATATTCAAACATTTTCATCATTCTGGCATTTTAGCTCAGATGTTCATAAACTTGATCCTGGAGCAACATTCAATCAAATGTTTTTCAGAGCTGGATCACCGTTAACTATCGCACAACTGATAAGTTTTTACAGAGATTAAATTCCCAATCCACCGAATGCTCGTAATGGTGATGTAAAATAACAGAATGATACGTAACAAGTTGTTACATGAAATCCCATGTCCTTCCTCACGCTCTCACAAAACATTGTCACCCCAGCTCCTCCTGTGAACACGTTATGTATCGTGACTTCCATCTTTCGAACTGTCGTCAAAAACAAGATCGGTTGCAACCCACGTAACTCATTTATATTCATCGTTTATCAAATTGAACGTAATTGGATTCGCTAAAACAGCTGTACACTCCTCATCTTCCATTCAAACACAATAATAAACAAACATCATAAACAAAGAAATGTTAAACAGTGTTCAAAATTATTTCATATCCCATTTTGATAAAAATCTTTTATGACTTCCCATGTCTATTGAAAAATGGTAATTATTCAGCGGTAAAATATAAATAACTCATCAGTAGATTTCTACATAATTTATATCCATTATGCAAAAACTCAACTTAGAATGTGAAAATAAATAACTAATCCACTTATCTGGCGTAGTACCTTACATCGCATTTAAAGATTAACGCAAGAAGTCCAATCTCTCTTTGAAGCACTACAATCCCATTCCATAGAGTCGTTGTTTTAATCCATTTGGATAAATAAAATTTGATGGATAAAGCTAATGTTCTTGTATTCCTTCGTAAGGAGGAGTTTATGAAGTACATAACAAATGATTATTGAAATAGTTGGAAAAGAAAACATTGAATTTTTTGCACCTCTTTTACTGTTCCATTTAAACAGTATGAGGTTTCATACCATTTCTATAAAACTTTGATTGAATCCTTCTACTTGAGTGTAGAGACAACAATGACTTCTTTCTTATTTATTCTAAATCTTTGTATAGAGTGCATAGAATTTAGATTGTTGTATTTTTACATTTCGCATATTTGTAATGAGACCGGAACATCGATTATATCACTCAATCAATCATTGTTTCCATTGTAAGCGAAGATTATTAATGGTACGATATCAATGAATTACCTACCATTAAAGACTTATCAGTCAATCATTTTATTTGAGAAGGCAACGATATCAGAACGTGATAGCTCAATCAATTCAATGATTGATTAACATGAATTCTTGAGATGAGAAACAAGCGGAGCCTGAGTGGCATAACAAATAACTTATTAGTTCGAAAAGTGAAAGGGATATTCGTGCTTTCTTTCTCCAATTCCGTCTGATGAGTATTCTCAATGTTGCTGTTATGCCTCCAAATTTCGAATATCATGAGGTAAAAACTGGGTATGCTGTGTACAATTCACATATAATTCATGTCTCTGTCAGGCGGATGGTTCACGTACAAAAAAATATTCTTCGACTCTCCGTGAATTGTGTATAATTTATATGAATTCATTTTTGCGTATAGAATTTTTCCCTTTCCAAAGGTAATCGATGGTTCGGATCGTGGGTACACGATCATGTTGATATACAATTTTGGTACACAGAGTGTACACGTATGTATGTACATTTATTCATAACGACCTTCGAGAATCTCGAATTATCCTTTACTATATATATATATACATCGACTCTAATAGATTTAACGATTGCAGAAAAATAGTCGCACAGTCTCGACCGCTGTAACGCACGTGCAAGTGTGCATGTGCAATAGGTGGGGTATAGGTGTTTATAAAGAGCATGCGTTGCAACCGATGCAACGAGCGTACACATAGAGGCCTCGCAGGACATTATTTATGCGACGTCGTTATATGAATGAAAGGAAAAATAAAGGGGACGCCCGGTCTTAAGAGAGCGACCTGTTTTGCCCTTATATAAAAATATATACGATAGCTAGTGCAGCAGGCTCTTCATTGGCATGCATACTTGCATAAGGAACGCATGTTATACGTGTGTATATGACTTCACAAGGATACATGTCCCTGTATGCGCGTATACGACTATATATGCATACAGAGATGCATCTATGTGCATCTCTCCTTGCTTTGGAATTTACGTTCAGAACGAGATGGCCAAGTAGGCATAGGTAAGAGAGGAGGGGTACGCAGATATAGTATTCAGCTGAGAGAGCTCTTTCAGCCAACCACGGCCGCTCAACTTAGTCTTCGTATTATAATACACGAAGTTTGTTTCCTATTCGATACACGTGAAAGATGAAATAAGAAGATACATCATTTTTAAGTGAAATGAGATGCGATCGGCGTTATAAAAAGAACACATATTGACCTGAAACAAATCGGTATCGTTATCTTCCAGATGAAAACTGATAATCGATTTGTTTGTGCTCTTGAGAGAGATCATATGGAAAGAATCAAATTATATGGAGACGTATACCATACCCGACTGAAGATTATCATCGAATCAACTTCAACGATATTTATATAAATTCCTTTCGAAAGCTCTGGGAATGTTTCCCCAATTTTGAGAATATCCATCCCAGATAGCGATTTAACCTTGCTGCAGTGTTGTCAGGCAAGATTGTGACAAGCTTGGCGTAAGCTTCCCAGTTGACACACGGCAAGAGTACAAGCTTACAAAACGCTCGCAGCAGAGGTGTAGCAATCTCCCAATGACAAGTCAAAAATACTCGAAAGACAAGTCTGACAAGCTTATGACACACTGTAAAAAACAATCTGAAATTCCATGATTAGATATGATTACAATATGAGAATTCTGAAACTTGTAATTGAAATCAAGTTCAATCATGAATTCATGAAATTTACTGCAAAATGTATTAAAATTCATATAAAAATGCATGAAAAATCATAATTCTGTATGAAATATTATAAAATTTAATATGAAAAGTCAGAAAAGTTTTGAAAATTAATACAAAATTTATATGTTAATTGCTTCACATGAATTTATATGAAATTCAGGAAGGAATTTTTTACAGTGCAAGCTTACATGTTATCTGGGATGTGCGCATGCTGAATTGGACATTGTCTCAAAATTTAGTACCAGAAGTTGAAGTTGAAAAAATGATCGATCAGAAAGTCTGCATTCTTGAACAATGATTAGCACTTAATTTGTTCGTTACACTGTAAAAAATTGCTTCCTAAATTTCATAGGAATGTATGTGAAGCAATTAACATATACATTTTGTATTGAATTTTCAAAACTTCTTTGGCTTTTCATATGAAATTTTATGATATCTTATACAGAATTATGATTTTTCATGCATTTTTATATGAATTTTCACACATTTTGCATTAAATTTCATGAATTCATGATTGAACTTGATTTCAATTACAAGTTTCAGAATTTTCATATACATCTGATATCGGAAATTTCAGAATATTTTTTACAGTGTACATTTATGTGATCTAGTCGGCGTTCGCGCTACACAGTAAAAAATTTTTCGTCAAATTCAACACACAAGCGAATGTTGACCATTTTTCTTCACACTCAACGTGTGTTGATTCCAGAGTGACACTCACAAAGTGTTAATTTGAACTCGAATAACATTTTAATGTGTTGAAAATGAATCGATCGAACAGCATTTGATCAGTGTGTTAAATGAACACACAAAAGTGTTAAATATTCAACACTTGAATTTTAACACGTAGTTAAATATTCAACACTTGAATGTTGACACGTACTTCTTTTTTACACAATGACGGAATTTTTTTTACTGTGTACGCGAGGAAGGGTGTGGATGCAAGCGTAGCGGGCAGAGTTGATTGTACGAAAACATCACCTCATGAATCCAACTTCATTTGATGTTGATTTGGATTTTTTATCGAATCTAAATTAGGTTGGGTATGAATGAAACCGGAAATATAAAGATACAAAAAATAAATTGAAAGAAAGTCATTTTGAAGGACGAATAAGTCTCTACGGGGAAAAATAGAAGTACTTTGGGATTATGAAATTATTTCAAAGATGGGTTTTCGAAATATGCACTCAGAGAAAACAAGTTGATGAAACACCAAACTTCGAAAATTTGCTTTGCTGATGGGAAACGGTTGCTATTACAGCAAAAATCTTGCCATTCAGAAACCCGGAATTGTAGATTTACACACGGCTAGGAAATTTTGCTGGATTAGCAAATATCTTGCTAAAATAGCAATATTTTTGCTGTAACAGCAACTGTTTTGCTAATTTAGCAAAGCAGATTTTTCTGAATCTTGAAGGTTGAAAGGACATTAAGATAGTGGATAAAGACGAAAACGACAGGATCTGAAGAATGAAAATCAATATCCCAGTATACCTCAAAATAACATTAATTCCCTGAATTTTTCCTCCACAAATGAATTTAATTGAAAATGACGGTCCTTTGAAGTAAATTGATTAATTTTTGTAATTTTCGATAGAATTTCTTGCACATGTTATCATTAAAGCTGCTCATTACCAAGCTCGACGACCCGCATAGTATCCCTCATGAAATTTCTCCTCTTTTTTTGTTTCGATTCTAAAACACACGAAAGCGTATTACATAAACGCGGAGAAAAAGAGTACACGGGTATAAATCTATCGGAATAAATCCAGCATCAGCAGTCAGTTTTTCCTTAATCGTGCTCGTCGCTTCATTCACAAGGCATTTTCAACGACGTTATATATAACTGTCAAGAGTAACCAACACATAGTTGGTCGATTCCAGCTATCAAGAGATTTTATGCCACCTCTTTTTTTAGCCATCCTTTCATTTCATCTCACATGGAACCCTCGCTGTTTCTCGACTTTCCCCTGCATACCTAACCTACCTACTCTGTACCTACCTATATATACTCCAATGATTGGAATGCAGAATAAACAACTTATCTTCAACGATGAACAACTAAAAAGACAATTGAAACCAACGGATTGTATTCGTAAAAGGAATTTCGTTCGCTTTTAACATTGTTGTGGATGGTATTCCTGTTTTGTGTCTCAAAACAATGTGTTGCAAAGTGTTTCACAAACTTTTATCTTCACACTTTGTTTGCACTTTGTTGTGAATTCAAACCGATGCTTCGTGCAAATACGCATACTTCTTTCAACAAGAGGCAACATTGTTGGTATCCGGTTATCGAGATCCGATCTTGTATTTTGTATCGAGCATTCAATCGATATAAAAAGAATTTAGTATGCACGAGCACGGTGTGTTTATTGTTTGGATGATCGATATTTTGTTTCAAAATATCGAACCTGATAAGGAGAATATTGTTGAATGCGTACTGTAATTGTGTTTTTGCTTTGTGACATAGAACGCGTATTCTGAGAATGTTCTTAGGGGCTTTGAATGGTGTACGATATAAAAAGAATAGGGAATTTTTCTTTTCTTCAGTGAGAGATTTCTCGAGTGGGAAGATTTTATAAAAGTATATAGAATTATATAAGAGTTATATACACTCACAGAATGGATTCCTTGAAATGAGAAAATTTTTCTTGTCGCTGAGACAAAACTCATGTTTTTCTTGAGCCTAGATAATTTTACTTGAATCAAGAAAAGTTCGTTTTGATTTCAAAAGAAATTTTCCTAATTCAAGTAAAATTTTCTAAACTCAAGGAAAAAATAAGTTTTGTCCCAGCGACAAGAAAAATTTTCTCATTTCAAGAAATCATTTCTGTGAGTGTATAATTTTGAAAACTTTTCCACTTGGAGTCATCTTTCGATCGTGAAGGAATTCATTTTTCATGAAAAGTAGGAGACTTTTTTCCCTTGATTTGAACAACTCTTTTGCCTTTTGAATATTGACAAGTCCATCAAAGCACGATAAGAAGTTCCTATACATGGCGAAATTTTCTTTCTCCTCATTTTTTGGGAGTAATTTCCCTGATAGAAATTTTCGCTAGTGAATAATGAGGCACTCACGAGTTTATTTCTTCTACTCATGAGGCACTAGTGAGGAAAATTCACAAGGCCCTCATTAGAATGTAACACTCCAACTAACTAGATTCCATTTATCAAAAGTAGTGAAACAGTCATCATTATCTAACGAGGAACTTATTAGGAACTAACATGGCACTTGTGAAAATAATTAGGGTCCAAATAAAAACTTATCACTGAATGTATATTATTACTTATTATTGAGTCAGATATGTTCTTAGTTTGAACAAATTTGCTTCAACTCAGAGAATGTTTTCATTCGAGAATTTTGTTTTCTGGTAGTAACATTGTTTTCTTGCATCAAAAGAACACTGTCAGGAAAGGATTCTATGTTCAGAATAAAGAGACATGTTTCCAATTTGATCAATTATTTTTTTTAGTGTACATGCATGAAACATTTTTTTACCAGTCAGCCCAGAAAAATTAATCAATCAAAATATGAATCTAATAAATATTTAGCGAATCTGATGAATAATATTGATCTAATAAATACAACTGCTTAATAATGATTTTAGTTAATAATGTACTCTCTAAAATCTTTGGAGTGAAATTTCACTCTTTAGCCAGCCAGAAGTGAGCCTGTCGAATTTTCGAGTGAAATTTCCACTCTTTTAGAGTGGTATTCTAAGGTTTGAGGTTAGAAATTCACAACCACTTCGACGCTAGAGTGAATTTTTTTACTCTAAAAGAGTGAGAGGTCACTCGAAACGAGTGAAAATTCCACTCGAAGCGGACAGGCTCACTTCTGACACTTAGTGGAGTGAAACGTGCGATTTTTCACTGTTTCAGATTTAGAGAGTATAAATCTAATCTTAGTAATGTTTGGATTAACCTTGCAAGAAATTCACAAGTTTCATCCGAACATCACTAGTCAGATAAGATTTACAAGTGATTCATTAGTCGCTCACTAGTTTCATTTTAATAAGTTTTTCCTTGCGAAAAACTCATGAGTCAATCATTTTTCCAAGTGCGAAACATTTGTTTGAAGGGGACATTGTTTTTCGTTTTCTGTGTGGTACATTGTGAGAAATTTCTACGGGAAACTTCACATAAATGTTCGGAAGTAATCAACACATACACGTGTTAGGAATTTTCCGTATTTCACCGAAAATTTACTGCAAAATGATAATAAAAATCCACGGAAGTTTGGAATTTTTAATTGAATTTATGGGAAATTTCATATATATTCATCGGAAATTGATTTTCTATCGCATGATCGGAATTTTCCAGTTGCTGCGTATGGGATAATTCTGATTATTTTTCGCAGTGTAGAAAAAGCTCTAATAAAATATTCTATCTCATACACGAGTTTGTAGATGCCTCACAACCGTCGCAAATTCATGAATGCCTGGAATATTTATACTAGAAAATACATTCGTTCTCTAATATGTCACCAAAGTTATGAATTTTAAATTCTCATAGAAATTGTTCGGATTACATTTCAACTTCTATATTCTGAAAGATATATTGAAAAGTTTATATCGCTGCAGTTCAAGTCGTTCATCGAAACGAATTGAAATATAAATATGACACAATCTCATTCAAAATTGATGAAGGTGTTCCAGGGTAATCAAAGAATGTACACACGCTTCAGTATTTTTCGTTTCAGTGAAAAATTTGAGCTTCAACGACATACAAATTCCTAACAAAGTTGGAAAAAACACGAAAAGAGTGTTTTTATGACTGAAATAACTTCCTGTAAAGAGACTTTTATCCGCAAATACGACTACAATTTCATGTAAAAATAGCTTCTAAACGCAATAGTGATTTCATTGATTTCTAAAAAGACTTCATCCGTAATTGTGATTATAATTATTTGCAGAAAACGTCTTAGCACATAATTGTGAATTCATTTTTTTGTGGAGATACTCTTTATCTGCAATCATGATTATATTTTTCCGTAATAAAAGGCTTGTGCGTGCAATTGGAATTATATTTCTCTATGAAATGTCCGCAATCATGACTGTGTTTTTCTGTGAAAAAACGTATTTTCACTCAATTGAAATTGTACATGGAGAAACGATTACCAGGAAGAGTAGTACTTCCCCCCTAGTAGAAATTTTGGATGGGAAAATACCAGGGCCTGACGAGGCATGCCTGATTTCTTATCAGGTCCTTATTAGGTTTCGTTGCGGTTTTCCCTATTTCGCTCAATTTTATGGAAATCTCATCCGAACCCTATTGCTTTACCCCTGCGTTACAACCCTATTTGAATCCTATTAGGGAAATCAGATAAGTCCCTTGTAAGGGCCCAATAAGATTTTCCTTACTCATGGTTTCCGGATTCTAACCTGATCAGGACCTTATTAAAAATAGGGAACGCCTGATCAAATGTCTACTAGGGCCATTTCCCGCAACCGCATTTGTAAAATTTATCAATTTCGTTGATGGTGAGGACAAACCTTCCACACTGTTACTTTTTCAGTTTGACAAGTCTAGACTATCTCTCTCTTCCACCGGTACCGACATTCAACTTTCATTTCGGTAACATCCTTTTTTGAGAAGTCCGAACTTGTCCTCTGATAATGTCCCATGACCTTCCTCAAGCTCTCGCAAAACACATTATGACTCCTATTCTTTGGAATGTCAGTAGAACAGGGTAAGTCTGAATATACGTAGATTATCTACTCCCAATAAAGAAGGCTCTTACACGCAATCATGACCACACCTTTTTGTAAAAAATGTCTTGATGTACAATCACCACCATACAGTGTTGTAAAATAAGTGAAAATTCATCTTCTCGTATTTTAGAATTTTTTAAGATATCTCATTTTAGAACATAAGATTGAGAAGATTATTTGAATTCTCACACCGCACTCATTATTTCAGTCTGCAACGAAGAAATTGAAAACACACGAGGAAAGCGTGTTCACTCATTAGGAGAGTATTATTTTCAATAATTCTCCATCAAGGGTTTACCCAGAGCCACAATTGACTAATGGATGGATATCTTCGGATCTTCAGTATCCAAACAATCAATTCAATCATACCATTCATCTCAACGTGCATAAACACATATGAAACACATTCCCTTTCTAAAAACCCTTCATAATGTGCATGTGGATGTAATGAAAAATGATCAAATTTTATGATGAATGTCATATAAATTCAAACGTTCAAGTTTAATACTGAGAACATCCCAACGCCAAATTATCTTTTGTATACCTTTTATTTATTCAAACAATCACGGGGATGAAATATACTAAAAAAAACGTAAAAATACCTAAATATATACACCTGTATCGAATACTGTAATATGCATGAGTTATTTGCCCTTCAGTATAAAAGTTACATATGGATCGTATATAATCTTCTTTGCACATACACTCCACACTAGCACGTACGTATGCATACACATGTGTGGTTTATGAATTACACATGAATTATAGACAATAAATATGCCACGACGTACTATAAATAATATCATCTTAGGGACAATAAATAATCATATAACTTTCTCACGATGTGAATAAACGTTGAGTATTTATCGTTGAAACGATAGTTTATTCTATCGCATCAATCAGAACAATACTTGATATTTATAACTGAAATTTAAAAGGAGAACACCAACACCCCACTTATTTGAAACTTAATAATAATTTTCAAGGGATGAAACCATACAAATTTGCAACAGTGATACCGATTTTGTAACAATTGCTCTAACATTCTTTGATGCATTTTCAAAATAAGAAGTTGGAATTGTAATCATCAATAATTGTCGAGAGGAATACTTGAGCACGGATAATAAAAAGGCGAGTGCTATCTGCTTTTATCGACCAATCGTGTTGGATATGTTTCCTGATCCTCTACACTCGTACTTACAAAGTTCGTTAAAGCGGTGATCCGTATCAAGTATCCCGTCGTCATTTTCTTTTCCGTGATAACATAGATCATTTCCATCGAGATAGCCTTAAAATATCATCTGTGATTCAATATTAATAATAGAAATACCGTACAAGGTGTCATATTCATCGATCTTCATTTTATCTCGACAGTATCGTTACCGTGGAAGTAAAATTTTATCTTTTTCTGCAAATGTCTTGAATCTGAATACAAAAAATAGCACGGAAGGATCAATATTTATATTTACCATTGAAAATTCTTGTATGTTTTTCATACTTGTACTTGGCGTCGGTACATTACCCTCTATCTCGATATCCTGTTACTAAGGAAAAGTAGATGAAAATAAATGATAGAGAGACAAAATTATACATCTGAATTTATCATTCCAAATAGATTCATTACGATATTGAACGGAGAATTCAATTGCACAACATTGATTTTATACGCGTTTTATAATAGACATTTAATATCTCGAGTACCTACGGTGAAATGTCACATAACGTACAGATACGTCTCCCTTCCTTCATTGCGAGGTAACATAGAGAACAATCTTTTTCGCCCTCGTGACCTATTCTATCCGATATCATACCATAAGCGCACAGTATATAAACCGCTCAATAATAATCCGAGTATGAATTCACGCTGGATCAACAACTTAAATATAATCAATCTCTGTTACAGATAAATCTCGATCACTGTATACCAGCATGTTGATGAAATATCAACATTATCGATCGAAAAATTGTCTTTACAATCAACTACGTTCATGCGACATTCTCTTTGTCTGATATCTTTGTCCGCGCGATTACAAGAATAATACATCGACTACTCGATCTCGTATCCTTCAGATCTTGAACTCCTGTATATCTTTTTTCCACGAAGATTTGCTCTTACAGAATACTCCAGAAAATATTTTCAAAGTATTCCCCAGGACGAATGGAATAATTTCATCTTCATAATCGAATGATTATCATCAGAAACTATCTTTATGACCATTAAGTTTGGTTTTTCGATGTCTCATTTTGTTTGTTTCGAAAAACGTGAAGTCGTTCACACGCGATAAATTTATGGAGAAATAAAATACGTTGAAGAATCTGAAGAATTCTCTATTAAAAAGTTTTCATTTTCACCAAAGAACTGTGAGTAATTTATTCACCTTGTTCTCTTCGATCGATCAATGTGATATTGGATACTCGATAAATAAATGAGAACTCAAATCAAGCTTTATTACATTAGCGCACTGAAATAAATAATGTGTTGTATGTCGCATAACAAGTTCAACTGAACTTTACTTGCAACTCGCACAATCGGCAAAAGGAGTAAAAGAAATCAATTTACACACGGGTTACATGTTACTCAATTGATAGAACAGGTGTGGGTTTGTTAAGCAAAATGATCAAAGACTACTTCGATTAGGCGAAAAGATATTCAGTGCATGACATGACAACGTCCCACGCTTCATTAATACTGCGTAGGTCCTGATCATAACATTGGGAAACACATGTGGAATGTGTAGGGATATAACAGGACGTTCAAATTAGAAACATTATGTGCGAAGATTTTGCTTATTTGGGGCGCAATGAAAATTTTTTTTCATAACTGAATGTTTTGCCGGAATAACAAGGCTTGCTGATGAATAATATAAAGCTGAATTGTTTTGCTATTCAAATATCAACACCGTGAAAAAAATTTCCGAAAAAGTTTAGAAGTTTTTTACCGAACACTTTTAGTAAGTCCACAAAAAAATTCTTGTGAAATTTCAAACAATGTTTGTCAGTTGGCAAACATTCTTTGGGGAACTCACGAAAATTGTTTGGGAATCTACAAGAAATTTGTGGATTTCCAGATAATCTAGAAATTTACAAATCCATAAGTTTTCCATCATACTTTTCTTCTTGGAAATTCACGAATATTTTTTATAGTGAATCATTGAAATCGTACTGTCGTAGCCAAGATCTTTTGGTGTGGCAGCTGATGAATAGCTGTAACTGCAATTGTTTGGCTGTAGGAGCGGTAAAAGTCAGGTGAAAAATGAATAGCTGCCACAGCGGATTCATTTTTTTCCGTGTAACAAGCTACACTCTCGTACTGTGCAATATTTCCTATGATCTGCAAAATCTGATTTCTGCTAAGATAATTAATTTTTCGTTGTGACAGTAATTTTATCGAGTGTGATCATGAATCTTTAGCTGTACAACGAACAAAGTTGAAGGAATATAACTGAATTTGTTTCCTATGCTGAATTTAATACTCGAAATTTAGCCGCTTTCGCAAATAATTCAATACCTGAAGTGGCTGAAAAATTCACCACAACAGCGAATTACTTCACGGAGAAAAAAGTATTGCTGGCATAACAAGTAGGTCTGTTACTATAGCGCCTGCAAAGAAAATTAGCTGAAAGAACAAGAAAAATGATTGACACAACTAGATTTTTTTGCTGACATAAACCAATTTGTTACGAGAACTAACGCCTTAGTTACTGGAGTGAATATTTTTGCAAGAACAATAAATTTCTTTGTAGGCGCTATAGTAGCAAACCATTTTTTCTCCGTGTTGGTAAACTAACGGAACACAATGAATTGACATTTCACTGTTATAGTGAATATTTGTTCTCTTCAAGAAGATTATTACACTGGAATTGTTTCAATAATTTTATCAATATCCATGATATTTTATAAAACATTGTACACGGGAAAAAATGATTCACTGTGGTAGCTAGGAATTTTTTTCAGCTATCACGGCAATAACTTTTGTTGCCACAACTGAAAGACAGCAATCACAGCTAACTTTTAGCTACCCAAATATCAACAACATAATTTTTCTCCGTGTAAATGTTATGAGAACAGGGAACAGTTCCATTCAAGTATTTTGTCAGAATTTGTTTGCGAATATGTTGTTTCAAATGTTATTGAAACATTTCTAGATTTAAAAAAAAAGTTGAACACAGAAACTGATTCTTATTTCAAGCATGAAATAATATTAGACCTGAAATTTTCACTTACTAATATTAACCGATCAACAGCAGAATCAATCAATCCGTGTCATCTTAATTCATTAGTTCACTTTGCTTACCTGCAACAAAAGAGAAAAATAAAATTATCAATTCAATTCTTTATCATTCTACGTCTTTCTTACTTTCAAATTCATTATAAGAACCAATTTTATGATTGAATGTTATAATGATTTGATCTGATTTCGAATGGATAATACTCCAGAAATCATGTTTTACAAACATAATTTATAAATGATAATCGAGAGAAGGTGGATAAATATTAATTCAGTATTGTTATGTCATGTGGAATCGATTATACAAAACACAGCCAAGTAGATTGCCTACAGATCTGTACCAAACAAGGACATCGCCTACACGAAACAAGTATAGGGATATCATTTTCCAATATAATATATTACACGCGTTGCGTGAACACCTTCATTATTCCCGTTTTTCCTAACTGATCCTAAAATCAGTATCATCTGTACTTCAAAGAATATTGTTTCCAAATTCCAAAGTGAATAAGCTTTCAAACACTCGTATTCGTATGATTTAAACGGCGCGGGGCTCGCTAATTGATAAACGAATGAAATATTCCGTTGTGTACGGAAAAGGTTTAACCAGCTGCTGCGGAACAATGTTTATAAATGTTGTTGATTATGTGAGGCTTCAATTATTATTGAAGTAAAGATAAATAATATTATGATAAATGTTTGTGATCTAATACGCAGATTATCTGACCTTGAAAAAGTGAATGGGAGACCGATGTTAATGAACTCCGCAAGAAACTAGATCACTTCTAATTATCTCTAGTCTCTTTGAACTTACCAATGAAATGCTTTGAAATTCATTTACGATAACTTCTCATTTCTTAGAGGGTCTCAAATTATAAGTTCCTACAAATGTAAACGTATAAGTAACTCGGACATTTCACGTTAAAAACATCAGGGCAAGATGTTTACATCTCAGAAACATTAGGGTACTTTTATTGCTCTTGATATTAGCAAACATCAGCTGAATTGCAGGATTTACACCTGTCAATTGACACGTTCTGCTTGAAGTTACTGTTCTCATAAAGAAAACTGGAATTGTTGCGAAATCTGAGGATTTTCGATACGTTCGGTGCAAGAATAGCCGTATTTTCCTCAAGAAAAACGATGACATACAGCGTTTCTTCTACTATCATTGGCTGTAATCTATATTCACAGTCCTTCAGTATTTGTCTTTGATGTGGATGTCTAAGGGCGGTATGCAGAGTCAGGTCTATCACTGCACTGTAAAAAATGTAGGGAGTTTTTATTCACACTGTCGGTGGATCTCGTCTCCTTATAGTGGGGAAATTGTGTTTCCAATAAAAATGAGGGATTTTTCCACAACTTTGAGGAATTTGTTTTTTGGTATTGAATCTTCTTCAATTGAAGGAAAGGTTCACCAAATTATAGTGAAAAATTCCCTATCTATGGAGGAACTTTGCTGCCACCATTTTTCGAGGGAAAAATCCACAATCATTTTTTACAGTGTACCGGTCTTACACGAAAAGAAATAAAGGAGTATTTCTTACGAAGTAAATCTTCTCTGAACATTGATAAAAAGTACACCGATGAAGTAACTTCTACTCCGAAAATAGTAATCCATACACTGAAATAATTTTATTTGAAAAATTACCGTGAAATCCCAGTGATTGAGGGACAAGTAGGAATTTTTTTAAATATTACTGTGCATTCAGTGAAACTTGTTGAAAATATCACTCTCAATTGTTTAAAAACTCCCTCATTTTCACAGTTATGCTCAGTAATTTTTTGAAGAATTTTTTAATGTCCTTCGATTACTAGAATTCCACGGTAATTTTTACAACAAACTTCTTTCAGTGTACTTTGACTGGGCGCTGGAGTGAAAGCTGCTGCGATGAAAATAGTAGTTACTCCTCATTTTTCTCAATGCACGCCATGTAAAAGCTTATGGGCTGGGACCAAGTCCAGTCTCAGACTTGACTTCGCATATCACCCTAAAAGCTGCTTGCACATTGGACAAAATTCCATGCTTTTATTTTTGTCCGTAATTTTGATGCAATTATTGTTCCAAAACCTTAGTTTCGGTCAGTATTTGTTGATTCCTTTCTCGCCAGCACGCAGAGAAAAATTCTTGCTGAAAAAGCGATTTCGAAAAATCTGCTTTGCTAAATTAGCAAAACGGTTGCTGTTACAGCAAAAATATTGCTATTTTAGCAAGATATTTGCTAATCCAGCAAAATTTTCTAGCCGTCTGTATATCTACAATTCCGGATTGCTGAATGGCAAGCGCTTGTCGAAAGAGCAAAATTTTTGCTGTAATAGCAAATTCTTTGCTAATTCAGCACCAAGTTTTACCATATTAGCAAAGCAAATTTTCGAGGTTTACTGTTTCAGCAACTTTTTTTCTCTGCGTGAGGAGTAGGGTATAAACTACCCCAAGAGAAATCGCTCTTGTTATTCTTCAGGCCATTACTAGGCTTTGCAAGTTCCTCACAAGTGCCCGGTGAGGCTTCGCAACGGCCTGGCTAGAGTGATTTCCATTAAGATATTCCGATCAGTGAGAAATACGACAGCAGTATTTGTTCTCACATTAGAGATAGCCTTGAAGTCGTGATCATCGTAAATTTGGTCCCCTCCGGAATCTCTTCTGATTCTTCGGTTGCTTTACAGGCTGAACTGAGTTCAATCGCTACCACCCTGCTACTGAATTGATTTTCTTTACTCGGATGCCCATTTCGAAACAAATTGAATTTTTTATTCATCAAAAACACATGGAATCCAATTTCCATTCAGCATTTCGCATAATATTTCTTCACTTTAAATCATCAAAGTTATTATCGTAATCATTCAGCAGTATCCCTGTACTATCTCGTTTTTAAATGCCCCGAAGAGTGTAGCATCCTCCACGTAGTAGGATCATACAAAGTTTCTATCATAAAGCGTCATTAAAATGATTGCAATACGTATCTATATGTTTCCAATTACACATCCTCATGATATGTAAGAGTACGAGAATACTGATCTGCTTTCAAGGTCTTCACTAATATCCCCTATAGTTGTTCATTAGGAGAAGTTGATCCCATTTGCTGTTTATATTATCGGGAAAAAAAATCTTTATGTTCTGCAACTGAACGGCAGCACCGATTGTGTCTTTCAACGATCGATGCGATGACAATTGCTTCTACTGCAATTATAACAATCACGTACAAGTTTCCAACTTCAACTGCACTTGTGAGTCCTTGAACTCTGTTCAGGTTTTTTTTTGTATTTCCTTGGCGGCATGGGAAAGTAGTTCTCTTCAACATGTTTTTTTTTTTTTAATATTCCTACGCATTTTTAATAGGAATGAACATGTTTTTTTGATCAGCGATGTCAATTCTGAAAATAATGATTTCTCCGAATAAATGTACGTATTCTTCCAAATCTGGATCACTCTCACGGATAATATAAGGACATTTCTATTCACTCGCGAATCATTGGTGCACTGTAAAAAAATTTCACCGGAAAATTCCAGTACATGTACTGGAAGTCATTAACCTGTACATGTACCGGAAAATTTCAGCACATTTGTACTGCAAAAATTCAGTGCAAACGTTATGGAATTCCCGCATCAAAACTGGAAATTTTCTGAGCCTCGGTACTGGAATTTTTCAGTACACGAGCTGGACTTTTCCAGGACATGTACTGGAAAATTAATGCTGAAAATATCCATGAAAATTGAAAAAAAATTGCTCACGCAAAGTGATTTTGCAGGGTCCTTGTGTTCCAAGATGATTGAGAAACTTTTGATCGTTCATTTGGATGGACAGAAACTCATGTCTACCTAACGGATTTGAACCCACACTTTTCTACCTGCCTACCAACTGAAACCTAAGACCTAACCGATGAGCTATAGCGCGACATATTGGAAGGCCAGCTTGGGTTACTACATATGCTTCATATCTAGAACACAAGAGGATAAGTCTTGGAAAAACCTCATATATCAATTTCATTGGCTACAATTACAATTATTATTCCAAATCTCAATCAGGAAATTTTTAATATAAAGACTTGAAATTTTTCCTGCCAGAAATGACGAAGTCCAATAGAAGTGGAAAATTTCAGTGCAACAGTGATTAAATTCCGTTGCATAGCAACTGGAAAATTCCATCACACGACCTGAAAATTGCAGTTCAAAACCTGTATAATTCAATTGCATAGTAACTGGAAAATTCCATCACAAAACCTGAGAATTGCAGTTAAAAACCTGTATAATTCCAGTATACCAACGATTAGGTTTTTTTTTCTAAATTCCAAGTTTTTTCTCAAGTCCTTTTTGAGGGAATATTTTTTTTTGGTGCACAAGAACTATAAAATTGTAGTACGAGCCGGTAAAATTTTCGCGAAATCATGGCAAAATTTCAGTACATCATCTCAAACTTGAAAATTCCAGTACAATGACTGAATTTTCAGTTATGCTTGGTAAATTTTCAGTAACGTAACAACAAAATCTCTGTACATGTACTGGAATATCCATCTTCCAGTACTAGCACTGGAAATTTCCAGTCCAGTTGCACAGTAAATTTCCAGTTTTTTTTTACAGTGTGGTATGATAATTGAGGGTTTATACTTCAACTGGGTAACGTACTTTAGTTTGAAAATACACTTCCGTGATGCCTAATATTGTTATGTAATGATTACAATGCTTGTCGTGGAACCTATTAGTAGCGAAAGGCGTATGATGTAATTATCGGTTTTCAGTGTCTTAGGGGCAACCGATGTAATGCGCTTATTGTATATAAATAATCCCGTTTCACATTCTGTAATCTACCCACGTTTATCGTCTAATGATCGCGGCCTGAACTTTTCACCGATTGAAATGATCGTCTTTCTTATTCTTACATTGAACGTAGAAGAATAAGATAAAATGATATTCGTTCATATATATGTACACATGTATATGTTTCTGTGAGTTTATAAACATGTACCGGTATTTTATTAAACACGTATTCCTATTAATTGTAGCTCTATTAAAGATCTTGTAAGAGGAAAATTAATTGTCCAAATACTTTTCCCCCGAGTACTATTTAACAAAGTTAACAACAAATGAATCATGTTAGCGGATTATTCACCACGTACAATCACACAGGATTTCTTCGAGATTGAAGGAACTGTTTATACGCATAAGAGCGTGGAAAATACATCTTTTAGTGATTAAATTGTATAATTAAACTCTTGTTATTAGCAGCATATGGTATAATATACATTCCCCGCACATATTTGTGGAACACATCAGCTTTGAACTGCCACTAATCTTAATACGAATCTTTGAAGTCTATTGTTATTCATTTAAAACCATTAGCCACAAATCATTCTCATATAGCATCAAATTACACGTAAATCACAGTAATTTGAATGACGAGAAAGGAATAATAACGTCGTCGAAATAAACAGCTTTGAAAAATCTTATTAAACGTTCGGGTGAATGATTTTCTTAATTATATCGAATTCACTCGAAAGACGGAAGACAGGGAGAAGTTAATTAAAATGTCCCACGTATCCCATGCCAATTGTTAATTGCCTCTTAACATTGCAATGGAAAAATTAGTGAACTAAATATGGATGGTGAAATGTCGACGTCAAACAGAATATATTTTCGTGCCTTTCTCCGTTGGTTCATTCTCTTCTCCGTTTCATAAATTATCGTTCTTGGCTCTTGCTGGCATAGCATGGGAATAGAGCATTCAAGCTGCGTGTATATATATGCATTCAAGTATATAAATACTTGCAATAGCTTCCTTGTTATTAATCAAGATATATCGAACATGGCTCTCTGTACTTGCCACATTTTCAGAGTTCTCGATAACTTATTGTATTCAATGTAAATCTTTCCTATGGATTCAAACATTACAATCACCGTGAAGTTGCAATATCGTGGATCGCAGGAATTTCTGGAAAAGATATTTTTATACAATACTCGAGGATTTATCCTTAGAAAATACCAAATAAGATTGTTTCTTGATTATAATGTAAATGAATTTTGTAATCTCTTGAACTATGACAGGAATGATTGTGGAGTATTATCCAATATCTGCTTTGATCACGTTATTGCAACGCTCACATTGTAATGGAAATGGTGCTCGCTTCTCTTACATTTTAATAATTCAAATGTCACTCGCTACTGTTTCTGTAATTCGAATAACGCTCACTTCGCTCATATATAATCATAAATCGCTTGAACATCGTTGATTTCAGAAAAATGGAGAGTTTATACTTTCCCCATTTTCATTCTCATCTTAGATAATATTTTCCACGTTTGAATGGAAGAATTATATGTTTGTATGATAAATTTCACATATTTAATGACTCACCAATTAATTCAAAGACTGCTATGGATTTAATATTCACTAAGGAACTAATTACATAGTTATGTCAACATTTAGATCTTCGTTGAATAAATCATATTACAAACATCAATCTACAATATACCTCGATCGATCACTTTCCATACAGAGGTAATTTTTCAATATTATTCATTAAGGCTGTAATAGACATATTGATATACAACTTATGGTGATTGTAAAAGAAATAAGTGGAATTTATAACAGGCAAAACCGTAGTCTCCAAGTGTTGAGGAGGCAAAAATCACAATTTGTTGTTGAAAAAAACGTATCATTCTAGTGAGCGACCGAGGATTAACAAGTCAAATTTTTCCCGAAAACAACAAGAAATTTCAATTCCTCACTAATTTTTTCTAAATAAAAGAATAGTTTGATGATATGGAATGTCTTGCGAGGTAAACACACCTTACCTAGAATTATAATGGGAGATGCTTATCGATATCGATATATTTCTATAAAATATATATTTGGTTTCTATACGTTAATATAAAGTATTAATATTTAGAAAAATTACTGTCAATTTAAGGGAAAACAAGAATCGCTGAAAAATATTCGTAGTGAGTCTACTAAAAATTCGTAGTCGATGTATTAACAATTAAAAGTTCCAGTGTGAAAAATACCAATAAAACTATCAACTGTTAATATTTTGACTATAAACTCTTCTTCCCTAAATTGACAGTCATGTTTCTAAACGTTGATGAATTCTTTCTGAATATTAATAGACTCGGTCTTTCCGTGTACCGATATCGCCCATCCTTAATCTTACAACGAGCTCTGATCGGATTATTGCTAAGATCAGAGCGTATTGAGCACCCTATAGAACAGGTGAATGCAAACGAAGCAAGTCCCGTTCTCTGTAGGAGAATGCAGACATCAGCACTGTGGTTGGCGCGAAATTTTTAGAACTTCTATGAAACTTATTAAGAATAATACTTCCTGATATTCTTTCTCTAAATCTGGAAAGAATCTGGAAAAATCACGCGTTTCACTCCACTAAATCTCAAAAGTGAGCCAGTCCGCTTTGAGTGGGATTTTCATTCGTCCCGAGTGAACTGATTCGAGTGAAGAATTCACTTCAGAATTTGAGCGAATGTGGGTTTCTGCCCTTGAATTATAAACTATCGCTATGAAAGAGTGGAAATTTCACTCGAAATTTAGCTCACTATTCTCTGATTAAACAGTGAAATCTCAGATAATGTTAAATTCATTCTACTAAATTTTAATTGACCTCAATTTTGTATGACACGGCTCTTCGCTTGGATTCACTAGGCAGTTCATTTTCGTTCAATTGTTCGTCAATTTATCAAAACTCAACTAAATTCCAATCTTTCAATCAACCTCGATTGAGAAAAAATCGTAAGTCACCCAATTTCACTGGGAAGCTCAATTCAAAGAAATGATTTCAAATTAGTGTTACAAAAAAACATTTCACTCCCATATCAAATTCGGAAACAAATTCATCACAAACTCCAGACGAGAGTGTTGAAAATCTGAATGATTTGACAAAAATCGAAACAATTTCAAGAGAAAGTAGGGCTATCTTGTGATGCTTCATGACAAACATGAAATAATCGAAGTACGTTATACCACAACCTATTTCGTTGATTCTACAATATGATAGCTTCAAATTGTTCTTCCGAATTGGATAGTCTTCTGTGAAAGGTCCTTGAAAGAAATTGTTGAGTTTCATCTATAAAAACTAAATACTTGATCCAATAAATTTCAATTTCAATCAAATAAAAATACTCAACTGATAATTTTTTCCTCATTATTTAATACGTCATGAATTTAATCATGATTTATTGTACACGCTTTCAGATCCACAAGATTTTCCATGCAATTTTACAGCGACCAGTTTTTTTACAGTGTACCTTTTATTACCATTATTGTCTTAATAACATCCCATTCCACCAGCTCAAAGAATTTCTATACTTCTCATTCATCTCTTGTTTTTCTTACATTTCACGGCGCAAGGTGTGCCTGTAAAAGTGTAAAATCACTCTTTGAGTAAGGTATTAACGTTTTATGGCGTGTAGTAGCATGATATTTACGTTTCACCCGTTGAGCGCTGGAAGAAGTATCGGTGAAAGTTCACCATCGGTTGAATCTTTCGCAAATATTGGAATCCTTGATAAATCCTGGACAAAGTCATAGATCAAAGCAATGAAAGATTTTCGTGAATCGATTCAAATCAAATTCAAGTGCTCTGCGGAATGTATGGTACAGAATGCAAGCAGTTGCGTAAACAAATGAAATCAATTGATTCCAACCGCACGCAACACTACAAAAAGCAATTTGCAATCACGTTCCATCGGATTGAAATGAGCCAGCACGACGAATCTTATGCCTACAAATTCAATCAACGTTGACTAGAAAGATGTCTCAATCTCCATGGACTTATTCCGTGAAATAACATTCTGTGGCTTTTGTGTGATTCTTATTTTGGATCTACGTAGTAAATCTCAAAATGTTCTTTCAAAACAAATGTGTGTGTATATACACATATTCTACATGGAAAACATTTATCCTGCATTGATCGTGAATCGTCTCAAGTTTTGATATCGCGTTTTTGTAATTAATCTCATTGTTGGAGGGCAATTATTCTTTCCATGAGAGTAATATCGTGTGAACAGAGAGTTACAAAAGCGATTCCCATATCACTCCGTATGAAATAATCCGTGCAATGAATAATAATAAATAAAAAATTTATGCGTGATGATACAACCAAGGATTTCTTACTTTTTTAATTTCGAAGAATGATTTTATTGAATTTCTGTGGAAGCTATACACAAGTTATATACATTTTATGTATATATTGTGCATAAGCATTTTATATAATTGAATGAAATCTTCTTTTAAACGGGACTGTATGTTTTCAACTTACTCAATAATTTGAAATGAGAATTCATTCGCATGAATTATGTATCTCTTTATATGCAGTTCTTATACAATCACCATCGTTGAAAGAATCTATCTCTAAAAAAATAATTCATATAAATTATGCATAATTAACGCGAAACTTGTGTACGCTTTCTAAAAGTACGTAATATACATGTTGAAAACACGAAGCACAAAAACTGTACGTATGTAGTTATAATAATATTGAATTCGAAAATATGAGTATATTTATGTAAAATTGATCGCTATTCGTCACAGTAAATATTGCTGTTTTTTTTTGCATGCACGTCCTCTTTCATGAGCAAAAGACTCCCACGTGAGAAGACGTCATGTACTTTAGATTTGGAATAATTAAATGACTTACAATATAAAAGAACATTCATTGAGATCTTTTAATTCCAATATGAACCTGCATAAAAACATTCACAACATTTGTAAAGTGTTATAAAATGCGCATACATGATGACGGAGGTATAAAATTCCTACAGGAGTTCGCAGTCGAAAAGGAAACACCATGCCATTTTCTGACCACACATTTGTGGTTGATCCATTAGATTGAAGCAGATGCCTGTACGAATCTTTATAAAACGAATTTAAATTATTATTGGCAAAAACGTAATAGTCCATTTGTATAAAAAAAGCGATAAAATGATCTATACGTTTTTTTTCTATCCGAAGATCATACCTTGATTGACAATTCTACAACAAAATTCACAATGAACTATTAAAATCTTTATGGAGTGAAATTTTCATTAAAATCATGAAAATGAAAGTAAAACTATTCTCTTCTTCAAAATCAATTGTAATATATTCAGCGTGTGAAATTATTTTATGTAGTCTTTTTCACATGCCTTCTACATCCCAGTCAACAAGATTGAGACATCTGTGACGATTTAGAACGTGCAAGTTGACACCGCTGCTATCATATGCCAGGCTCTTCCATTTGAGTATAAATTGTGTCTACTCAGCGACGACTACATTACACCGTGCCAAGAAAGGGTCTCTTCGTGGTGCACAAAAGTGAGTTTTCAGCTCTCAACAACATTCCTTTTCGATATACCACACCATCTTATTTCCTACGCAATTCGTGATTTTGTCAGTCTTTAAGGATACACGCTTCATTTTTAATTCATGACGATGATTCATGAAACATTTGTCAATTAAGTTGTATTGTCGATGCGTTGAGTAATCGCAAATAAAAATAAAACAAATAATAAATATACATTTAATTCGTGAATCCGATATTTTTGTTCCACGCAAGATTTATAGAAAATTTTGCTCTTTTCATACAAAATTTGTGATCTCACGGAGAATTTAGAATCAATAAATTGAGAAAACACGTCGTGATTATCTCAACAAATGATGATTCACGCTTCGAATGCTCGATCGTGGACGAACAATACGAGAATAACATACATTTTCGCATATTCCATGACCTTACTGAAAGAGAATACAAGATTTTAGTCGAATTTCAATACAGTCGAAGCGACGAATCGAAGAAAATAACTACATCACGTAATTTCTGTGCAGTATACATGTTGAAAGTGAACGCATTGCTCACACAACCCACGTGCATCATGAAACACGTGTATTGTATGCTATTCCAACAGTAGACATCACGCACGAATGCGTGCATGCACGCAACCGAGTACTTCGATAATGATACATGGGCTTCGAAGCACATGAAGCAAGTGATATAGATACATACTTTTTGCACCGAAAGTCCATGTTTTTGTGGGATCAAATAATGAAGAATAAGGTGCGGTTTTATTCCTCATGTGAAAAAATCAACTATGTCGACGAAGTGATATAATGAGTGTACAGCCTTGAATCAATATTGACGTTGGGATAAATACTATAATTCCTTTATTAACGTTGAAACACTTTGGTTGGGATTTGTACATGTTTTTCTATAGATTTCAAAACGTCAATCATTTCGAATTCTGAGCCTCTGGCAAAAGAGTCTGCATTTTCTTAGGATAAACTCACTTTGTTCGCATTATACAATCTGAACGGCGTTCGCTACGCAACTTCATCGCATCTCGCATTTTCATACTCTAAATGGTGTTCCGTAACGTCCGTAATGCTCGTTTTGCTCACAAGGCATGGCATGACAAATCCCTATTTGATATCAAAGAAATTATTTAAACAACGAAATACCTCGTTGTACGTAAAGGAACACTAATAAATACTACTTATTGTTTTTAAATATGAATTTCGTGTTTTGTTGTGAGAATCATTGGAGATGAAATATCTTCAATACTTTTCAACTTTCTTCCAACAAATCCACCATGAAAATTGCAAAAGAGTGTTTTTGCTTTCCATGTACATACGTATAACATCGGACTGTTCGTAAAGTAAGAAGAAACGTCTTCTGAGTTTAGCCAAGATCAACTACCGCTGGAAGCATTCAAGTCAGGTGATGCGTGAACTATCGATGGTCCATAAATGGAATGTTGAATTGATGGATGCATTTCTTCTAGCTCAATGTCGTCGAACATTGTTTAGACAATAGTCGCTTGCTCTTTTTATTCGTTCAAAGAACCAAGCGGCTACCCATTATTCTTGGGCGTAATTATACCGAACAAGGGAGTATTGTTTGAACATTTAATTTCAATATCTTTCAATGCTCCCTTTGAATAATTACAAAATTACAGTACAACCCGTCGTCTCGAACAAAATGATCATCAATTACATTAGAGCAACTTTAAATGGTCATGTACGGACTTATTAATGCAAAACAGTCATCATTTATCACGAGATTATCAGAAAAATAAATCATCTGAAACAGGTTTCAATGATTTTCTCGTAAGAAAAAAAGAAAGTAATTATCACAGCAGTTCACCGCTTCTCCTAATACATCATCATTTCTCTTTTATTATTAGACGTGTGAATTATTCTTCTTATTTGCTTATTTGCAACTTGAAATTGAATACAATCTATAAAATACAGACCTTAGAGGATCGGATTGAGAAACTATGTTGTTACCGAACACGTTTGTAACGTGTAGGTATCTCGAACGCATAACGCACTGTCATCTATAAATCACTTCAATCCCTCGAACAACTTTACACGATCTGAGTACTATTACAAAGTTTCCTCCGAGTAAAATTAGATCCGATAGTGAAATTCCATTATGTTATAACACAAATTATAACAATTCTAAAAAGGCTCGTGAAGGTAATGCATCGTGATACAAATTTATTATATTAAATGATTTTTTTATTTTATGAAAATTAAATTGATAACTGTCAATTGTTCAACCGTTATTCTATTGTTCAAGTTTCTATGTAAACTCACGCGTTCGATCAATCTTTTCCGTTCGCTTGTAACTTTTCAAAATGAGTCCAAGTATCGCGAAATGTCAATCTAAGGGATTTCGAGGAACGTAAGTATAAAAATATACATATAACATATAACAGAACGTACTTTACAAGTGCTATGTAATACATAAGACTCTTATCCTGGCGGGAGTTGAATTAAATGATCGATTTATGGATAACCGCCAATCGTTACACACCGGATGTCTTACCGGTTCAACTCTCTAATGATGTACCAACTACGCATATCTACGATTCAAGACCGTCTAGTCGGATACTTGTGCGTGTACCCTCAATACCGCATAATTATAATGAAGAGCATTTGTAAAAAATATCAAGTAAAGGATCCTATGCAAATTCCTTCAGTCCACGCCCTAAAAGATGAATGTACATTTAAATAGAAAATCAGCTTCTCTTTATGACTCGAAAAAAACTACTCTCTTGATATCGGCTGAATAGGAAAAATTGACACAACAAATGTGAACTTGCAAGCGAGTTAAAATAGTATTTTATAGAATTTATATACATTTTTTACACGAAAAATATATAATTTCTATAAAAATTATATATAAGTTATATATAAATTCTAGAAAATTATTTTTCCAGACAGAATTATGTACTATATATTTTTTACCTACCATACTTACTATACAGTTGAATTTTTTGGATAGTATTCATTTTAAATACAGAAATATTCCCGAATCGAACTGACTACTCATTCAATGAAAAATTGAAACGAAATGATTTTTACTTGAATAAATATTTAACGTTCTCGATTCTCGAGTATTACGAAGGTATTTATTCTACCGTTTGTTCGCGCATCGGTTTAAAAAAATATCCCTGTAGTTGTCTATATAGCTGAAGAAAACCTGCTAAATACGTCTCACTACATGCGAGAATGTGTATATAACGATTCGCCCATCTATGCATATAATTATCTCCTAGAGTCTATATATATACACAGGAGGAACCGGATTTGCCTTATCAAAGTGTGATGGGGATACACATTTACGCTTTGCTAATGAGAAATCCTCTTTGCGTGTTGTTTTTTTTTCCTTGTATAAACTGTGGTGTTGTGTTCCTAAAATCTGTTTTTCTAACTTCGATTTGGTATTTTTATCGATACCATTTGAATGTTTCATATAAATACCGATGACGGTATATTCATAATTATACATTCGACGATAATTATGTTGCACAAAGCATTCGAGAACGCCGCATGATGATTGAATGGCAAAATCCAAGCACGTAAGCATTCAATCAAGCTACAAAATAATGCCACGTATGTTGTCTAGATGATGATTGGACAAATTATTGGGGATATGGCGAACAAAATGCTAATTAAATTCTTTAGGACTGATGATGCGATCTTCTAAAGAATTTAATCGTGATCAATTCAGAGGACGGTCGGCAATTCATCAATCAAGTTCCTGTAGACTGACGTCAAAGTTACCACCTCTTCGCAAACAGAGACTTGCGAACTTGTATCGTCACGTGAGAATTGTATCAGAAGTGAAAGCTCAACAATTAAATGTCTCGTCCAAAAATCTACAAGTGTTGTTTTTTTTTCATTCACAGTGAACACGGTGGAACAGGTGAACGAGTTTTCGATCCTTTTTTATCCAATGCAAAATCGATTTTTATGTAAAAAATACTGAATTCACGGTACTCAAGATAAGGTTTTATCTTGAATCATATACGTAATTGTTAATTAATGATGCGAATCGAACAATTACAATCTGCACAAGGAAAAATTGATAGCAACACCTAACCTGTGAGAACGTAATTCATTTTTCTGCCAACACTTTTTTCGAAGTTAACGAGATGAAAAATGAGAAGTCTCGTATTTTATTTTTACGACTGATATTTTTCATTACACGGAAAGTGAGTTAAATATGTGACGTTTATAATCAAATTCACATTTTCTTCTCAGATGAAAAGCAGTTGCTTTTAGTTGCAAGAACGAACAAACCAGTTCTAAGCATAGGTAGTACGATATACTCGTTTACCTCGTACAAGTCAACCATCGACATCGTCTTCTCTCGAGTACCATCTCGATACTTATCTGAATATTGAGACGGCTTATGGTTGGACGGGATCATTTTTTACATTTTCTATATCTTCGCGTGACAAATTTTCATGCTTGAGTTGAAAAGTAAATTCAAAGACAGTAGAAGCGCTTGATGCTTCTTTTTCTCTTCGTACACTCATCATCCGACGATTTTCACTCGTTACGTTGGGGAAATTAAAATAAAAGACGGAGGAATAATTTACGATAATTCAGCTTCGATTTAACGAATGTATTCCTAAAATCATTCAATTTCTAATACCCTCGGAGAGTTTGTAATTGCAAAATTAAATGCGGTACTGTGAGAAGCGAGAATCAAGCCGTAGTTCAAAGGACTAAATATTTCCCCGCAATGTAATAAACAACTGAACTAATCCTGCGAAGATATCGTGTTTACATAAATATCAAAATGGTGAAATCAAATAAGTGAATTGATTTATTATACAAATATTTTTTAAACATTCTGAATTTTCTGAGGATATATCGAATTGCATTATTTTGATCAAAATTCGCCCTGCAATTCATATATCTTATTTCTCGTTATATAAAATTCTTCATCACGTGAATTGCGGTCTCTCATTTCTCACGAAATTATGTGTCTGACTGGGAAAGGCGAGTTGAGTTCAACTGCTATTCTAGTGTTGTGACGGGATCCCTTCTTCCCTTTCCCTGGTTCTTTTTTTCTTTGGTTTGGGTATAATGAAACCACAACGGACGCACCAACAGCAATATCAAGTTGCTTTTCACCAAGGGTGGTCTGCTACAGAGTGTTCGTAGTATTCTGTTTATGCTGCAAGTAGTAAGGATCTAACGATCAAACGACGACGCAACGAACCACCCCGCAGGTTACATCTGCAACATATATAAATCTAGGTTGGGGGTCGTTGTCGCCACGTGTCATGCAATGCCGATTATTTTCAAGAAACACGTGGGAAGAGGGAAGCATATTTGAAACATATATATCGGAATTATTAGGTCTCTTAAAAGATACGCGATAATAACTTTCTGATCGTAATAACAATAAAAAAATTTAAGTTACTTCATCTGTTGTATATTATTACCGTACCTTTTAATCGCTTAGCATCGATGATTTTGAATAGTTCCACAAGAATAGTTTTTGGTTTATTGTCATACTTTTTATTTACATTGCCCGATATTCACAAGCACCGCAGAAAAACACGAGGAAGGACTCATTTACAGTTTCGAAAAAATTCAAGATTTAGATATTATGTTGGCGATAGTCACGACGTTGGTTTCAATGACATTGACACTCAATTGAACCACCAATAGCTCCTTCTGAAGGTCAATAATGGCCTCATCCAGTCTCTCAACGGTATTTTGAAGTTTATTTACCTTGTCACACACAGGGCGTCAATCAGTCTATGGATTTGAGAGTAAAGTCTCAATGGTAGATAGTTTCCCAGATAACACGGGTTCTCAAAGGATATTCTACTTATTCGCATGAATAGAGACGATATTCCAGTTGGCACATCGGAGAGAGAAGAATTATATACAACAGTTTGAGTAGTAGAAACAGATAAAGAAGAAAAATCCCCCAACCGAACCAAATATATGACATGTACGAGAATCAGCTGTAGGAGCTGTAGTGTCCTATGCAGAACTAGATCTAGCACCTATATATACTTTTTATTGATTTAAAATTGAAAGAAAGATAGTGAGAATGGTTGAATATCATCTTCATTGATTGAAACATCAAAAACACGAATCCATGTTAATATTATTCTTCAAACAACAGATTTCTGTTGATCATTATTTTTCTCACGACTGCTTGAATTGTATCCATCTCTTGCACGACCGTGGCACCTTCGTTACATAAAATATAGAGAAATATCACATATGAAACCTCAAGCAAATAAAATACGGTATACGTTTATATGCTACGTAATATATCGTTTTAATTTCCATGAAACACTAATGAGATCTGCACACGCATGAAACTCACGTACGTTGAATCTTATTATCGGAGGTATCTGATCATTTAATCTAAATACATACCCATACGTTTATGACTTCCCATATATCCTTTCAATGATTCGGTAGTTTATAACGGATGTGGATCAAATTAAGGTATAATCTTCTCCTCAAACACAATGAACTTCATTATTGATAATATAGCCTCAGTTTCAAGTGCATATTATCAATATTCCGTGAGTATGGGTATAACTCATCTCGTATAATGGAGTTTCAGAACTAAAACCGTTTCGATTCACGTAGCAAAAGAAGGATAATGAGAAAAAGCTGCGTAAAGAAAAAATATTCTTGTATAACGGACTAAATAATGCTGTCATTAGCATTTTATGTACATGTCATTAGCTCTGTGAAATTCCCAATGAAATTGAGATCTATGGAATTTCAGTGTGTTTGCTGCATTTGGCGAAGTCGAAATTGAACTCACGCGCTCTCCATCTTTCTAAAGATTATGCATAATTTGAACATAAACTATGAATCCTCTTCTATTCTCAGAAATCATATTTCCAACGGTAAAAATTAATTGGTTTGATCATATTTGGTGAGGTTGTTGACAACGGAAGTTAATGAAGAAGTTTCGAATTAATTTTAAGAACAAGGGAGGAAAAATATAGAATGAAATATGAAAAAATTCGACGCATTTAGCAATGAATGCAAAATTGATGAAGGTGACAACCTCAAATAACACCATGTGAGAGCATATGACATAAAACCTGCTTAATCTAAATAATACGGAAACAGGCTGACGTAAATTATACTCGAGTTCCATGTAATTTATGCTCAATCTAATATGAGTTTATACATTGTCTTTTTCATAACTAAATATAATGTATATCAATTCATTCTCATGCTTTAATCTTAATACGATGTTTATATGTCCATTTTTCGTATAAATTTACTTTTACTTCTTTTAGGTTGACCTTAACTATTCATAATTAATTTCAGCCTCACATCATCATTGAATAAATTTGATAACAAAGGAATGTAAATACATACTAAACGAAATCTAATTTGAAAGTATACGTAGAAGATATAAGTAATCACAGAAAAAATCATTATTTTTCTAAAATATTCTGGTGTGTTGCCCCCTGAGCTTGAGAGGATCAACATACTCCTTTGAATGTAATATAAACTTTCATTTATAGTGAAAGGAGGGTGGAGTGTATACTAGGCTCATATTATACAGGAGATTTTTATTTTCCGAGTGATGAGAATGAAAAAGTTGCTCAAACCATTTTAGAAGAGATAGACGATGCATAGGGACAGACACGCTTGCACTGATTAAACTGTCGAACAAAAGGATGAGAAGACTGAGTGATGGATTTAAATGCAGCTTAAAGATCGATGTTCAAAATAAAAGAAGAAGTAGGTGCGGATTATAAGGACAGAAGATTCATTAATGGATTCTATAAACACCAAGTTATTCATTCCGTTTATAGGCGTCATTAACGTGAAGGAAGAAAATATGCTATTAAAAATTACTATGTTATTACACTATCCAGGCGCCATGTTATTATTACCATCAATAATTATAACTATAGACCATTTTAGAGATGCATGAAAACATAGGATCGACATGGCGCCTTGGTAATGTAACATTGCATTAATATTCAAAGGAATACTTTCTCTGTGTGCACGTCATGTACCTGGGGAAGATGAGTCAAGAATTACTCGAAATTTCTTGAAATTTATCAGTTGAATTTATATATTTCACCAAAATTTTACTATCCATCTCCAGTCGCAACCCCTATAATCAAAATTCAAATCACTGTGAGAGTTTTATTTGAAACGATCCAATTTAGTCACCTAGATTTGAAATTTCTCAAGAATTCCCTGAGTCAAATGTCATGATTTCAAGGCGAAACAGTTCTTTTTCCCATGACAAAACCTTGAAGTATCTTTCACAATTCGAATTCATTTTCACCACTCCTATAATTATCCTCAGTGAACCTCAGAAATAAAACAATAAGAAAAAGAGAAAAGAGAAAAAAGAAGCAGCATACAATTGATGATAAATGGAGTTTACGACGTACACGTAGAACAAACTGTGGTTTGCGATTAAGTGCAATTACTGTACTCCTGACGGACTTCCCCTCTTTCTATCCACAAGGTAGCGGTTTCCTTTATGATATTCGTATTTTCGTCGCTGAAGTAGTTACATTTGATTTTATGATCTTATAGTTTGAGGGTAAATCGTGCGTTAAGGTATGATTTTACAAGAATTTCAACCGCATTACAAGGGGAATTTATGCACTATAAATTGATAAAATCTCATATGATCCGAGAAGGATTTGGATGTATGAATGAAGAATTATGAGACCTCGGATTTGTTCATGGCAGGTTGGAAAATGGAAATTTCCTCTTTGATATTTAGTTATTTGAACCGTATACATAGGTATTTAATAAGATCAAGTATTCATTATGTGACTGATTAACTATTGAAAAATAAAAAAATCATCAATGAAAACCAATATTACACACACTGCAGTGTTTCACTTCGCATTATGGTCAGTTCGCGTCATGTGGTGTTGATGAGATAAACAATATCAGATCAACTATGAGGCTGCTTGATTACACTTTTGATATAAATCTCATTGAGTTTGATTTGATCATATAACATCATTATATTATTATTTATATATAATGAATTTAATTCGAAATAGGTAGTAAAAATTGACGACAGATTTGCAACTGATTGTCATCAATTTGAATCATGTCAATGCGATGAAATGAGTTCATTGTAAGAAAATGGAGACTTTTTATTGTTAATGATTTTTCTGACCCTTGATACCAAAGTTTGAGAATTTTTGAAATATTTCATTTCAATACTTGACAGTTTTCCTAAATCTCTTAACTTGGATGCGGCGAAATGAATGTTTATTCTAGAGATCTCTAAAAGAATATGAGATTTCCTTTCGAGTACGTTGGTTAGAAAAGGACGGGCCTGTGATGAAAAGAGAGGTGCAAAAAATCTCCCACCATGATAATTCATCAAGGATTCTTTATCAACACATCAGATACTGTTTCCTCGTTCGGGAAACCATATTCATATGGAATCAACACTTATTTCAAATCAACATGACTCTCAAATGAGGTTTATCAACAGTTGAAAATGTGATGCGAGATTTATTAACGGTTGATGAATCTTATTTAAAGGTAATAAGCGATTTTCACGTGAAATAAATATTCATTCGTCCGTTTATAAATGAAGATTTATCAAATACAAATCAACTCTTTCCTCGGTGCAAGGAGAAAACGATCTGCTGAAAAGTAACATACTCGCTTGGACTTTCCTGGAAAAGTGTAGTACTTTTGTAGATATTTTCACGTAAATAATTTGATGTGGACAAGAATAATCCTGCAATACTATAAAGTATGGTCCTTTTCAGCAGATCTTTTTTCTCCGTGTGCAGCATTCAACGGTTTTTATAATACATATTTGAACATTTGTTATCCGAATTGAATAATGTTTTGGTGATAATATACAGTGGCGGGTCCCTCTTGCACGTTTGAATGGACCGAGATAGAGATAGACGAGTTACTGGATCTGCCACTGATGATACACATGGTGTTTTGCCAAGAAGCGAAGCAAAAAAGTAAGATGGAAAATAGGCAAGATCCAACTTTTATGGCTCATGAAGAAAAAAAGGAAATCTAAGAAGAGAACGAAGAAAGTGAGGAGGCAAAGCCGTAAAACAGAAACTGAATCTGACTTGCAGAGTTTTCTCGTGTAACCACTGACCGCGTCAACCGCACGCGGTTTAGATATTCCATGCAACTACAGCAACGATGAAATAATAAAAACAACAAAATGCAAAGCATTATTTTCTATAATAAAATAAAACATGAAGTGATTCTGTTTACTGAACAGTGATTCTAAGAAAAGGATTGTTATTACGTATATCTAAATGTTTATAAATATTCTTACTCTTTGTATTGTTGAAAAGGAAAGGGTGATGGATCAATCTCAAATGCCGAAAAAAAGTCAATAATACAGAGAAGCCTGAGATGTAGCCTGCACCGAACAAAATAATTTATTTGACCGAATGAACTGAAGTTGATTGTGAAAAATAGTTCCGAGTAATAAAAGAATAGAAGCCGGTAATAAGAGCTGTAGTAAAGACAACTTCTAATTAGTAACAGCAACTAAAGTCAGAGAAATTAAATTTAAACCAACGCCCGTTTTAGTGATCCAAATATCAACAACTGTCTCTAGTTGCTGGAACTGATTTACACGGAAAAAATAATTTAGCTGCAGCAGCTAAGTAGCTAGCACGGACACGGACAGCCATTAAATTAGCTGCTGCAGCTAAATTATTTTTTCCGTGTAGAGTAAGGGTAACTAATTACTCTCTTCGGTGTTGATTATTGGTACAATCTACGTATATTGTTATAAAAATCATCGGGCCTACAAGGGAAAAAAATACATTCTAGAAGAATTACCATCTAGAATGATAACGCGTCGCATGGATTCTTTAATAATTTATATTATGAGACAAAAATAAATTTTTCTCTGATGATGTGGATCATTTCACAACATATATTGTAAAAATTCCCATTTAAAGACTCGACGCGTTGTCACCCTAGATGCTGAGTTTTTCCATTTTCTTTCTTCCGTGTACGAAAAAACAGACCTTATTCAAATGTCAAAGTGAAACAGGAGGTTGTAATCAATAAATCCGTGAATGTGACTCTCGCATGAATAGTTTTCATCAATGAAAGAGCAGTGGAAATGAAAAAGAAGGCATAAAATACCAAGTAAGTAGAATAGAAATATACTCAGTGTAATATTTCTATTTTTCAAATGAAAAAGATTGCAGTTTCGTCATGATTTTAAGGAATAAATTCAAGACAAGAGGATTTCAATTATCGCAATCAAACACTATCCAAATTGGATAATATTTATGACAGGAAAAGAAATTTTAAATTCAGTATCATTTACGTATCGCATCGTCCTTCTCTCACTCTGTCGGCATCCTTTGTTCTTGAGAAGATGACAAAAGATAGAACAGCTTGCCTCAATCGGGACTCTGCTGTATATGAAAACTATAAAACATTTCGTTCCAATAAGCAGGTGAGTATGATTTCTCCCAACGTAACAAACACGAGTGCAAGCATTTCAAGGGACCAGTAATGGCTCTTCGCTGGCATAGCAGGATCATCAGCGGTTCATTGAAACACCAGTAATTATTGTTTAGAGAAAACATAAATTCATATAATCACAGGTAAAAATTATTATACACTTGACGTTATCCTTCACTATTTTACAATGTTTATGCCAGGATAAATATTTTCTACAATGATCAAGACCTTTAGGCTTAAATGTCAATATCAGTACATCACTCTGATTATGTAAATTTCTGTTCCTGTATAGGTAAATACACATTTATATTAAAATAATCTTTGCTGAGTTACATATTCAATACTCTTCAACGTTTTATCAACTTCATTACCTACCTAACACACCCGTAATGAATTCATAACTGTCTCGAGATTTATCTTAATGAATAGAGAAAGTAAAATTATAACTCAACCATAAAAATGATAATTCGAAACAACAGATTTCATGTCTCCAAAGACGAAGGAAAAACATTGTAACGAGGCTTAACTCAAGATCTCCAATTCCAAATAAAGTTGAAAATGACCAATCCAACTCGTATTTCGCATATAAAAACACAAATATCCATACTTTATCCTTTCAACGCAGTATTTTACTGGAATACAGCAGAGATCGATTGATTCCATCGACCTACGCAGTCTGGTCTACCACCGTAGCCGGTTGACGCGGAATATACCGTTGTACACTTATATATTATGGACACGTGTTCTGTAAAGTGTCAATCTTGACTTACGAATGTATGCATGTGAACATAAAGTGTATTATAAACGTTTGATACTTATGACGAAGGAAGAAGGAACTTGACTGATTAATATAATTTGAACATAGAAGTCACTGCATAGAGTATACAAATATACCGTTATGCATTGGTTCGGCTCGTGAAAATCGTGGATTCCTATCGAAATAAGTAACACGTTCTCTGACGTTCGTGAGCTCCTCGCGTGCACACTCTTGAATCTTTATAGACATACATTATTATACATGAATATAATTGGCAGTACCTTGAACAACTTCCTGAATTTCTATTAGCACCCTTTTTTGAACACGTTTATGAGATTGTATATTATCTCTGAGCATACGTACACGATCAGACTTTAGATATACAGTTTAGTATCGATATAAGTAGTTTACGTATCTCTCTTCCCTACTGTATATTTAACCTTCTGACGTGCTGATCTATAAGAACGAAAAAATACTGTTGAATGTACGATCCCTTGAGGCGCATGGCTTAGATTATTCATCTAATTCAACTGAAATTAATTTATCATTAATTGTATCAAGGATATGACTTGGAGTGCTTTGAACTTGTTAAATCATGCATTCTTGAAGGCAAACTCAAACAAGATTCAACTTCGAATTATTATTATTCCAAAAATTATTATATAACAATGAAGATGAGATAATGACACCTCGGTAACGCTTAATTATTGATGAAGTTGGAACTAGGAGTGAACATATAAACCAACGGCTCACTGCCATACCTTTTGTTTTAGTGTTCTTTTGTATAGAAAATTGATTAAAAAGCTCATGTATTTAATTTTCAATGATTCCATAACAAATTACGTTAATCAACCGCTAGCTTTTGTCTGTGACTCTCATTTCCACTCCAAATAATAATGTTCGCGTTTGTTCGCGACGCTTGACGATCATTAAATCCAATACATATATTCATAATTCACTCAACGAACCTGGTTTTTAACTGTTTCACAGTGTTGGTAGTTATGCAAACAGATGATTATTTGATTATGGGTCATTCGAAACGAAGTGTAAATCTGATTTTTGGAATACAGAAATATTTCTTGAATGTATGTACAAGGAAGTGGGGTCTCATGTTTCATTGAAGGGAATTTTTATTTTTCGTTTCGAAGCCGGGGTTCTGTCGTGGTTCAAATCTCGATCTTTCGATAACATTGCTCCTTTAAAACAAAACGTACAGTCTAGAATGGCCGTTTATTTCAATTCCTAGGGTTGATAAAGTCAGCGAGGCGATTCTACTGACCAGATTATCAAGTTTCGTCCGCCCACCAATGACTAGCAAAGAAAAGATGTGGAATAAAGGAGAGACAGGGAGAATTGCTGATCTAACAAACACGGTCAGCAAGGTTTTAAGTGGTTGACATTCTTGTAAATATCTAATTCCTTTTGGATTCTTTTGACAATCAAGCGCTAATGACGAACAAATTGCTATTCCCGCTACCCTTCTGTCCCATTAATGGTTGATATTTGATATACACTGAGCAATTAAGCTTAATACTTGACTGTTGGAAACCAAGAGTTTCACAGCGAGTTTGAAGCACGAGACAGTTTTCTAGATGAGTAAGTTTTGAACCCGGCATGCGTTGAAATGCCACTTAAAGAAAGAAAGGAAGACAGTCTTTGTGTTTGAATTCTGTGTATCCAAGTTCTACTGATTCAGAAACTGGTGAAGAAAAAAACATTAATTCTCATGTATTTAGACTCTCTCTACTATTTCCTCAGAAGATGGGCAATTCTTTTTCTCGCGTGATGAGAGAATGAACGAAAAAAGTTGGAATCAATTGGATTTTCAAATTTGATGAAGAATTACGTTCAATGGTACTGAATTGAATAAATGAACTGCCAATTTAATTCATCATTTTTTCCAATACGATTCCTGCTTTAATTGAATCATCTGGTTTGTAATGAATGCATGGAACCCACTTCCATCATTTCAAAAACACGTTTCATACGCTTTATTTAAAATCGAGTAACTTTATTCATGCGTAAATTATTACCAAGAAGAGCAAGAATTGAAATACTGATCTATTTGGAGCATAGTAAACTCGTTCCAAGCGTACCGTTTCCTGAATGCGATTCTATGCACTCGATATATAAATTCCTATTCGAAACTTCATAATTCACATTCACGAGTCACGTCGATTCTTATAAAATTGATTTTTGTCTCATTTCGTTCGCTATTCTGGAACTAGTGCATGATTTATCGTGAAATCATCGTCCAAGAGCAGGAAAATTGCTTCGCGGAGGCTGACCAACGCTTCCTAAAGCAAGTGAATTGTGAATTATTACATCGAGGCAATCTGAATTGACAAGAGTAATTCTTTATGACATTGAGAGTTCGCGTCGTTCGTCCGGTTCTTCTGGATGGAACACGTGCTGGAAGGACAATCCCTGAGACGCTCAACCTGCTAAGAGAAGTTCGTTGCACTCGACTAATGATCTTTATATATTAGTACATACATTTACGTTCATATAAATGATTGCACCGGTGACGTGTTGAGGATTGAAAAATTGTTCGACACGTGTCTTTGACCGCCTACATAAATTGAAATAAATACACATGGTAGTTCAACGATGTCGTAAACCTAATATTCACTTTGTTACCTCGATACCTGTAACGCACGGAATTTTCAACCTGCTTGAGAAAATATTTGATTTTTAATATCTAATTATTTCATATAAAATTGGTTTTTTAAGAAGATTATAGAATTAGGATTTGTAGAAGTAAATCGGACATCAACTATGAAAATTCTCGTATTTAGAAAAATTCGTGTTTTTAATCCATATACGAATCGCTTTATTAGAGATGTTGAAATAAGAAATAAATCTTTAGACTCTTCCGAGTAAGGAATTGAAGATTATATCATTGTTTTTCTGAATTCTCACAGATTTCTTTTCACATTCGGATGAAAATGTTACAATAATTTCCACGGTATGATGCAAGTGAAAATAGTAAGATAATTCTTCTTTCACCATACAAGAAGTTTATGCGCTGTGTGGAGCAATAATTAGCTTCACCGCTTGTCACATACACGTCCAAATTGGAACAATTTTATTGCAGTAATTATTGCTTCAAACTAAGTATGAATTATATTCAATTTCGAAACTTCCTCTCGATTCGGAATGATGTAATTAATTTCATAATTAAAAGTGAAGCTGATAGTCATGAAACATTTATAAGAATTGATTACTGAGGTATCATTTTATGCTACACTGAGAGAAATTCTTGAGGTTGCTGTAACTAAAACGCCTCAAACAAATATTCCTAATGAAAGCTACTGGAAATTTGATTAACTCAACTCAGAAAGTATTGTTGATACAATTAAGTGATGAATCAACCATACTTTTTTGGTTGACTCAACTAAATTTCCAGTAGAAATTTTTAGTTACAGTGGCTGTATAAATTTCTCTCAGCGTAACAGAGTTGGAGGATTAAAATGAACAACTCTGGAGAACTTGACGAATGAATTTTTGAAAATCCTTGGAGCACGGTTTCGAAGATAGTCAAGGCCAGAAAAAAAATGCAGGATCAGGGTTTAACCAGGCTCGTGAATCATATCAATTGCGAAATCTCATCAAACGCGAGTTTCAATACTACTATCATCGCATTCTTAAACGATAAATACCCTCCATCCTCTCACAATTCAATTATTAACCTTCCCGGACTTGTTGGTTCACCGTACCGCTCCACCGCTGCATCGTTCTACAATTCTTTTGATCGAACAACGCATAATCATAGGTACAATACACCTGGTACGATCCGTTACAATTATTTGTATCTCTTATGAACAACATATCGATACCGTTGTTCTAATTCCTAGTGCAAAAACGTAGCATACAGAAGAATATATCGTTTACAAATAAACAAAATTGTAAGCGTTCGTGTTAGAAAGTGGTAAATCATGTCCCGACAGTACCGGAAATGCGATACAGATACTCCGTTACTCCATTAAGTTGGAACTTCAAAGGATTCACAGATACAGCAGCAGGTGCCTCGAAATCCACCTGCTGATTACAACTACTTACTTCGGATAATTCGTTCCGCGATTGAAAAACAAAGAAGGAATACAAAAGAAGGAGGAGGAAAAGAAAATCACAATCGAAGGTATACGAACGGGAGGTAACATTCAAATGAAATTGTCTTTTCCGTTATAATAGATTGGTTTGTGTACTTTAGACTTATCAAATGAATCATCGATAAATCATTATATATGCGCAACATTCATCGACCGCGGATTGTATTCCTTAACGATCGTATGTAATGTTTTTCTTCTACACTTGATCAACGTTCTCCACTTTATATTAATATTGATGATTATGTTGTATTGGAAGGAAACAATCTTTCAACCATGGACGGATCGGAATAATTTAATTCAATATAATTTATGGGTTCAATAAAATTTTACTTCCATTCGTAACTCAAGGAGTTTGTACGTGACCGTTGAATAATTAGGAACTCGACGCGCGATCTAATGAATCTACGTATGATGAATTTGTGAATTTTTTCTTTGCTCTACATGTTTTTCCTGGTATAAATAAGAAGCAATAATCAAATAAAATATTTGGAAAATTTCAAGATCATAACTTGGATTTTACAGGGAAAATCGATGTACATTCGCTGAGTCAGATTTAGAAACTGAGATATCTTGAAGTAATTATTATCACGATGAAGATTGAGATGAGTATCGAGAAAAAAGGAATTGAGAACGGTTGGTGGTAATATTTTCTTCGTATCCTAAAGTTTTATGAGGATGGAGAGAATTTCCCTGAGGGTGAATACGTTTTCTTTTATGAGGTGAATTTTTTTGTGTCGTGAAAACATATTCTATAGGAAATGTAGAAGAAATCGTGGAGATGAATATAATCGAACCACCGTTTTTCAGTTGAAAAAAAAAAGGAAAAATTGACGCAATTTGAAGGGTATGGGTTGAGAATTATTGCAATATGGATCAGTGTGACAAGATAACTGCAAGAATGTGACACTTTTAGAACAACGATTATGAATTGATTCAGACGAGATTGGAGAACGATAACGCGATACAGGGATTTTAATGAATACACAAGAACACAAATAGGAGTAGAAAATTATTTAAACCTTAATTAACAAGTAATTATAGTAAGAATAAATGTAAAACTAGGAGGTAATGTCACTGTGTAAGTTTATATCCTTACATCGTCAAACCCAAAGGAACATGTTAAAACAACATACGAAGGAGCGATAAAATATGTAAGAGATGACAAGCGTTTGATAATTATGAAAGACCGGAATGTGATTATACAAAAAGAGGGAGAGAAGACACATTCTATGCGTTTTATTTTGAGAACAAGGAACGAAAGAAGAAAGTATTCAGCAGAGCTCAAACGAAGGAAACAATTGATATTCTTCGAATATGCCTTCAACTTTCAACCGAGTGTTCTTTTTGCACAAGGAAGTCTATATATAACTCTTGTTTTCATTCTGGTAGGTTTTTTACGGACATAAAGTACATATATAATTCAACCATGCTGAATAAATATTTGAAAATCTGTATTAACGTTGTATAAGCTCTAGTGGAAAAATTTCAATGAAAATTACTGAAATTTTTAGAGATTTTCAGTGCAGGGTTTCTCAGAAGATTTCAGGGGTGTTCATACTTTCTCAGAGAGTTTCAGTGACTTTGAGAAAAATCAGTTTGTCAGAGTTTATCAGATTATCTTAGGGTTTTCCAGAGTTTTGCAGTGAAATTCAGAGAAAGTTTCAGAGATTTTCAGAGAAACTTTTTTTACCAGGAAGGCCATAGCTGAGTGTCCATAAGGATAGTCCTATCGTGTGTGAATATTAAAGCTGCCCTGCCGCAAATGCCAGACGAATCTGGATGAATCTTAGCAGTTCCTGGGACAAATACCAAACAGTTCCAGGCAGATTTGGACAGGAACTGTTCGGTATTTGTCTCCGGAACTGCTAGGATTCATCCGGAGTTGTCTGGCATTTGCGGCAGGGTGCGTCAGTTCTGCACTGTTAAAAATGTCTGCATTAATTTCAATGTTTTTACTGGAAGTTTTTTTCAAGTACGTACATGAATTCAGTTTCATGCACATTTTACATGAAATTTAATGTAAACTATACCATAATCTATAGTCTTTTCATGTTTTTGTACATTAAATTTAATGCAGAATGTATATGAACCTGATTTCATGTACGTAATTGAAAAAAACTTACAGATATTTCTGACAGTGTGTTCAAAACTAACAGGATGCGTCTCAATAACAATAAGAAAATCTTGAAAAATCATATGACAAGCGTTGAGGTGATACTAGGGGCGTGACAGCAGCCGAATGCACTGAGAGAAGTGAACTGTAACCGTTACCATGCGAAAATGGTAGTTGAATGATAAAATCTCTAAGTTGATGATGGCGACTACGTTATTTGGTATCCATCTTTATGTAAATGATAACCATCCCCATGTTCATGAACACTGCTACGATTCTCCATAGTATCCGGAACCATCACAGTAAAAAGTAAAACTTGAAGTGACCCCGAATATCAGCTTAAAAATGCAGCCAAAAGTAGCGCCTATTCCAACTGAAAGTAAGCAATGAAAAAGACTGAATTTCAGTCAATTCCATCTTACTTTGGAATTAAGATAGAATTCCATCTTAGTTTCCAAAGTAAGATGGAATTGACTGAAATTCAGTCTTCTTCATTGCTTACTTCCAGTTGGAATAGGCGCTACTTTTGGCTGCATTTTTAAACTGATATTCGGGATTACTTTGAGTTTTACTTTTTACTGTGATAATCGCGAAGCTGTCCTCCAATTACTATTTGTACATGGTAATCATTGCATTCCACTTCTCTCAGTGTAGTTTATGATTTATGACCAACTACGGGCAAACGATTCAATTCGCTCTGTACAGCACTTCTCTGATTCAAATAAAAGTGCTGTACAAAGCGATATTCTGATAAAATTCAAGCTTTTGGCCGTAGTTTGTCATAAACGATTTGGCTGCTACCATGGCACTAGTATCTCCATGGAGCTGAAATTAGCAGCCGTAGAGCTAGCAACCCGTTCTTGTAACTTTTTATTAAACGTTGTTGTAGCTTTGTTTATATCAGAAATAGATCAAGTAGCATCCCATTAAACGTCGAAGATCTTTAAATCTTTGATGAACGTTTTTTTTTAAATTATCACAATCAGCTGCTAACCTCGTGGCTGCCAGTTTCAGCTTCATAGTATCCCCTCAATAAGGAGCAAACAAAGTTTCTAAATTATTCTGTTGATAGTAACAAATAGGGTAAATGGGGGTGAGATGACACACTTTTCCGCTCCTCTACAGCATAAAATGATACATCGAACCTCGTTTACGCAAGAAAAATATGGAGGTTCAATTACAATCTTTAAATTTTCCTTGAATAAATTAAGTTTGATGGATTATTCCATGCTGTAGTGCAACCTCATAGAATTGAAAACAATCAAATAGCCCCGAGTCGAAAAATTTGGACGATTTTTTGCCTCATATTCCGTTTTTGGACTGATTTTGTCCTTTTGATTGGATAATGCGGACAAAAACAGTACTTTTTCATAATTTCAGTCTGGATTTCTCCTCCAGAACGATAGAGAGTGATTGAGGAGAAATTTAGATCAAAATCATGAAAAAGTACTGTTTTTATCCGCATTATTCAACAACCAGGACAAAATCAGCCTAAAAATACAACAAGAGGACAAAAATTGCTCAAATTTTTCGATCTGGGGTATCTGATTTCAGAAAGCATAGGATTAGGAGAATAGGATAGGTTTAGGATCCGAGGAGGTCTAGGTCCAATAATTAACCCTACCAAAACTAATTGCTAAATGATGGAATGGAGTGTAACTATATCACTGTTCAAATTCAATGGCGTTTGGCAAAACTTTGATAATTTTCCCTGGATTTCTTCATATTTATTAAACTCGAGGACGATTGGAAATGAATAAAGTATTAAAAGTGAGAAAGTTTTGAAAATCCCGCTCTCTCGACGTATCGTCTTCTGTATCTCTGTATGTACCCGTCTACAGCGCTAGCGAGATTTAACGGCAGTGACACGAATGAATCGTCTGTAATATCTTCATGTTGTTTTAGTCGTTGCTCTCGACTGGGTTGTTAGGGTTCCATCCCATTAGCAGATGCCAAGCCCATCAAGCGCCATGCATGCACGCAAACAGCAATACTTGCACGCACACTGATTGGTACAGGAGAAAGCAAAACTTCTTTCTCAAACGGAATTACAGCGGACGAATAACATTGGATCGTTGTTTATTGTGTTTTCGTCGTTAAGTACATTATTACGCATGCGCCGAATGGTGAGTGGTACCAAAATAACAAAGACAAATTCCAACCTTTTATTATAACCCTCGGTAGTTTTCTTACATGAGAAAATTTCACGGAGTCCGTGTGGATGAGGGTGATGGTTCTTTAAATGATAGCGGCTGAACGGTCGGTCGAAAGAAGAGTTTATGGTACGTCGGTTTTTATTGTAGCGCCAAAGGAAGGATGAATTTAAATGTCTGGGGAAGAGTTTTGAATTTTTTGAATATGGAATATCGCGGTAGATGGAGTTGTAATCATACAAGAATGCATGCTTTATTCGTTCGTTGATTGGAGTATGAATATTTGAATTTTACGAAAAAAACATTTTGTTACGATGGATCCTTTTTGGTATAAAATTTCATGCAGAATTATTCCACTTTTTTTTAATCATTTAGTGATTGATTCAACAGCGAATAATCAGATAGGAAATTCTCAAGTTCAAGATATCTGTGCAAGGAATGTTTGATGAAATTTTTTGATTAGCGAAAGAATTAGTGCAGCGAACGATGATGGTTGGGATTGTTTATAACTGGGTATCATCTTCTACACATTTAAATGCAAAATTATCCAAAATTATATAAACGCATGGTAATACCCAGATAACACACGGAGAAGTCTTTTCCAAGAGCAAAAATACAACTCTTCAAGAATTCTTTTCGAACTAATGAATTCATATAGAGCTCTGGAGGAGTTCAATCTGTCGAACATTAACAGGCTCTGTGAGAATATCAGAAGTATTGTTTGAGTACTCTCAAAGAACTTGTTGATGTCCGACAGATTGAACTCCTCCAGAGCTCTATATGAATTCATTAGTTCGAAAAGAGTTCTTGAAGAGTTCTATTCTTGCTCTTGGAAAAGAATTCTTCGTGTGTTATCTAGGAATGAATGAATATATCATGGATCAAAAAAACAATTCCACTCCATTTTGACTGAAGTTGATGCCTCATATGGGTCTATAAGATCCTTTGTCTGGAATAATTCTCCCTCCAACAGAGTGGAATTTCACTTTTCAAGCAGCCAGAAGGGAACCTATCTTTCCGTTGGAGCAGAATTTTCACTCTTCCGTATTTAGAGAGTACTTTTATTGTCACACCGGGAAAAATTTATATTTGGATTTATTTGGATTGACTAAACTTTGTTTGAATCAATTAAATTCCTATTCAAATATGAACCTACTAGAGTTTTAGTTGGATCGAATAAAAAAGTTATTCCATCCAAATAAACTCTTATTCATCTCAAACAAAATTCACTTAAATCCAGTGAAATTTTATTGAATACAATGAAATGTCTAGTAGGTTCATATTCAAGTAAACTATTCTTCTGGGTGCACCAACAGCACTAAACTGGTAGATAACGCAGGTAGTTTTAGCGGGTCTTGGATTTGGTCTTAGGCAGGCCTTCTAATTTGATGTACTAGGGCTATCAGCGCTACGCTTTTCATAGCCCAGACAGCACACAAGCATCTCAAATGAATTCTGAAAAAAGAACTCTTTTAGAATAAAAAGTGTTCCAAAAGAGTTTCAAAAGAATTCGATTCGTCAGACATTTGCCAGTGTTTTTTTTTAAATAAAATTGTTCGTAACAATTATTGCACCCTTGAATTGATTGGGATGTATCCCCTGATACTCCCTTAAATTGCCTGATCCATATTTTAGGAATCAAAATTTAGTTTTGCTACTTTTGATCAAGGAAAACGTGGAACAAAAAATTCACTCTCGTCTCCCGAATATGAAGTATATTTTCTGGAAGAAAGGAAATGCAATTTTCCTCAATTACATTTGAATGTAATGTAAAGTAAGGTAATTTTTGAATATGCGTAATTCGTTGATAATTTTGCAAACGCTTCTTATGAATTAAAAAATCGATTCTTATAAATTAACAAACTGATATTAAACCGTTGCAAGAGACTTTCTCGTAAGCGTATGACGTGGGTCAGCTCCTTTGGAACGATTCAGAAATTCACAGTAAGGATTTGAAAAATTATCACCAAATTACTTATGCCACCAAATCTCTTTACTTTACTCTATACCAATAAAATCATCTCCTCTCCTCCCCGTAAAAAAATCCAAATTTTTCCATTAATAGTTTTCAAGAGAATGCAAGTGGCTCAAGGCATACACTGGCCGAAGCAGTCTAGTCAAGTTCCTCTTGGAGAGTGAATTAATTGCGAACGTGTATTCAGATTTAGATTTCCGTGAAGCAAATCACATTTATACACCTCGATACACATTAGCCGGCCAAGCCTCCTCTATTCACACTGAGTTATTCTTCTCCATCTTTTCAATAATTTCTCGAAGTGCGATTCATCATGTAATGCGAGCAAAGCCAGCTCGATTTACATTATATAGATGCAAAGGTAGGGAACACCGTCTGGGTCATACAAACGTGAGCGAGGCAAGTCCCGTTCATTGTACGAGAATACACAATTCAATAAATATAAAATTTTGTCTTCCACATGAAATTTAAACAAAGTTTGAAGATCAAAGTTCAAAGATTTGAACAGAAATTTCTCCAACAAAAATCTCATGTCATAAAATCAAATAGGGAAATTCGTCTATACCGAAGACGGTTAATCGAGGTCTCAGTCATTGTTTTAGTAATGTGACTACTATTTCAAATATACGGTTTGGATTCCTTATCTAATTCAATTATGCAAAGTTTCCTCACCGTATGAGATAATTTTAATTGATCTGATCGTTTTCTTTAGCATTTTACAGAATCCTGTGTTGAATTTACGAAAGGAAGAGTGAACGTTGATCGGTATATTTTATCAATGTGTTTACGAAGGGAAGAAAACCATAACTAGATATCCACAGAATATTGTAGTATGCAAATTTGTCAGTGGGATATAACTGTTTTACAGGTGATTCTCCTACACTTGACCAGACAGTTACAGCATCCAGGGTCAATATAAACCGATACAAGTATTGCAAAATATCTTCCTCGTACAACACGGAACTCTCAGAGCGATGAATAAAAGGAAAAACGGAATCTAAATTTCTATCAAGTTTTAAAGTGCGAGGATAAAATATGAACCACTAGAAACATATATTGGAATCAAATAACTGAAACTTCATATTCTTATCTTTTTCATCGTTATTTTTAGTAACATACTACTAATATTATCGATTCCATCATCTTCGAATCATTCAAAACTAATAACCATTTTTCATTCATCAAAAGATCCTTCAATCACACATTTTAATATTTTGAAATTTCTCTTTTGAAGGATCATAAAATATCAAGATAATGATAACGAGAATGCAGTAGATAGGTATGATTTTTTAAATCAAACAAATAACTGACAGCGCAATCCCATGACAGGACAAATGTTATCTATTCCATGATTTATATGCCATATCTAAGAGATCGTGGTGAAAAAATAGACACATCGATGGTGGATTAAATTTTTTCCCAACCGGTTCAACCTATCATATTTATATAAATAATTATAAAAAACAAAAACCGAGTGAGCAACTCCAACTCATACATACAAGCTATAAATATAATCGTGAGGAATGCTATCTGATGCTCTGTCTTTTACTTTCTAAGTGTCATTCGAACAAATCGAATCTCAAATCGATTCTTCGATGATTGAATTTGAAATATATTAATATCTTTTCTTTTTTCCTTGCACTCACGTGGAATATATTCGAGCGAATGATTATAAAATTTGTATGTTTCGATAATAAATTCAGCACGATAAACACGTTCATTTACATAAATATACACTTGGAATATGCAATATGATTTTAGGATATCAAATTGAAAATCATAAAACTTTTAAAATGATTGCTCTTCTTACATATTTTACTTTTCGATTCACATTGAATTACTTTCAACCTTGACATTTCGTTGAATTCTCTGAAACCCCTCACTCATGACATTTCAGTTCACTTTAGAAAGGTGAAATAATGTCTCACTGCAGTACCGTACGCCTCACACACATCGAATACGCTGTTCCTCCTAGTCTTTCAGCGGACACATTCAAATATACATGTGATTTTGGTAGAAGTTTGTAGATTTTGTCATCGACTCAGATTTGTAATTATTCGATGCAGATGTTAGCATAAAAAAAAATTGGTACATAAATTGTGGATAAAATAAAAATTCTTATCTTCATTCTTGATATGTTTGATATTTCTTTCGTGTTTTACAGGGATGATACGTCGCGTGATCTGTTCATCAATGAAACTTTCTACAAATATTGAACGATTAATCGATACAAATGAAATTCCCGCTACGATTTCATGAAGTTACCAGAAAAGTATTCCAAAATAAACCAAAGCCATTAGCTTCAGAGGTACGTTTGATTCGAAATACAAGATCTTTCAAAGTTTTTTTTTTGAGAACACTGCACAAAATCCTAAAACATGACTGAAATAATTTTTGCTAAAAATTGGCATTTACAACGTGCGCCTGATAAATTGAAAAATCATCCCTCTTATACAGGATGTTCCAGAATTCATCATTCGGATTTCTGTGGTGTATTCTGCGATTTGAAACTTTCTGGCTTCTAGCCAATCAGAATTCAGCAACTTTAAATTACTTTAGCTCCGAAACGAAGAATGATAAGATAATTGAATGTTTTTCCAGAGATCCGGCGTTTTCCAACTAAGATAATAGTGTTAAGCTCAAGAATGTAGAACACAATGCTTTCGAGTTATTTGGATTTGAAAAGAAATCTAAAAATGCTCATAGCTCAAGAAATAAACCTCCAAAGAATTTTTTTCAAACAGGAAATCATTGCATTTCAGTTCCAGGATGCACCACAGGAATCCGAATGATGAATCCTGAAACGGTTTATGTATACAAATTACCCGAAGTACTAATAACTGTACTAATTAACAATTATGTACGATTTAAATAGAATTTGATATAATTTTTATATACAAATTGTATAAAACTCTGTGCATGATTTTACCCACCGTGAAATATTATATAACATGAAAATCAAATTGAATTGAAAACATCTTCGCCAAAAAAATAATGAGCAAATTTTTGATAATTTCTCAATTCCCGAATAATCGAGAAGCAAAGAGAAAAAGAAGAGGACCACGGAATCCAGTTTCATAACGGTCTCCGTGGTTGGTAAAACCTGGTCTCTTTCGGATCACGAGTCGATGTTATCTCCCGTCGCTTGAAGCGCCGGGATTCTCTTCATCAACGAATGATCGATCGGTGTATATGTGTGCTCACGTTCACGCATCTACCTTCACGCGGACATGCATAACTAATGCACGCTTATATATATATATGTGAAGATTCGAGTTACAGGTGGATGGAACAAATCGAACGACACCATCTTACGAATGGGATGATCTTACGGTACCTGTGATACTTTCTTTTCACATTTATACATTTATATAAACAGGTCCTAGCGACTGCTTCCCGCGAAAAATACAGTCACAGCACGATAATTCACTGTTTCAAAAATCAAAATTTTTGAATCTATAGAGAATTTGAAATTATATGTTAAATATTTCAAATATTGCAGCAGCGAAGGGATTAGCACGGCCACGGACAGCCATTGAATTAGCATCTGCAGTTAAATTCTAGCTGTTACAGCAAGAAAGATTAGGCACATTTTTTTGCTATTATAACTAAAATTCAACCGCTAATTCGTCTGCTAATTCATTTTTCTTGCGTATTTTAGCCTCGGTTGTCACTTCACGTTCTCAAACATGTTCTATCGAGCTGGTAACTTGTATGAATATAATTCAGTATTGAATTTAATATGGAATGAATAAGAATTTAAAATGATGTTCGAGAGATATTTCATCATTCTCTGAATGTTAATTGACGATGAATATTCAACACGAAGTGTTTTTGGTCCATATTATTTTGATATCGATTGTAACAATCTATGTGACTTTAGAAACAATGGAATTCCAATTGTGTTTAATCATATTAAAGCGATGATTGAGTTAGAAATATTTGCAGCATGAAAATCTAAAAATATCGTCATATCAATACACCGATCGAGCATTACAAATTCAGCGATCTATGTTTCGATTTCTACTGTTCCTAGTAGAAACCTTCCTAGGCGTTTCTTCGTGAATATTTCACTCGTGATTTAATAAAGGTTTTTTTTTTATTGAAGAAATTTCTTTAGTTCCATCTTCCAACCGTATTTTAGTTGCTGAAAAAATAAACGAGTGAAAAGTTTTGATCAATGACAATTGATTGTAATTAACGGGTGGCGCAATGGGGTCGAAATAGATTATGTTCCCTGGTGAAAATCGAATGTCAGATTATGTCAGATTTAGTGTAATCTGACATAATATGACATATTGTTCCAAAAACCGGTCAGTTTTCGTCAGAATCTGACAAATTCTGACAAAAATAGGCCATATGTCATAATCTGACCGGTTTTTGGAACAAATGTCAGAATCTGACATCCGATTTCCACCAGGGTTGGAGCAAAATGGTTCTTATGAATAGTTTACCTATCGAAATCCTATGGTTTCAAGTAATATTTACCCAATGAAAAATGGATAGAACGGAAGATATTCTTAAAACAACGATTTTTCTTCAATATTACCTACTTTGAGCTCATCAAGTAATCTCTTAATCATATCAGGTTGTTCTGAAATTATGATCAGTTAATTTTTTCAACATCTGGAATAATTTTGAAGGGTGAGATAAGGAGAATAATTCTGCAATAGACTTTTTTGAAGTACCCTAATCTTCAGTGCAGTTATATTATTGACTATTTAGGACCTCATTATTTCTTCATATGCTTTTTTCACTTTTTCATCGCTTAACAATTGAAAAGTATATTTTTATGAGAATGGGTCAAGATATTCCCAATGGATTCCTCAAAAAATTTCTGTTCGGTCTGAAAACTATGGTTGATAATGGAATACATTTTGTATTGAAGAGTTAGTTACTTTGGTTATAAAATAAGAAGCAATGGAACGACTGGATAATGGAATATTTAATCGAATCAAATAATGGAATGCTTGCCCTAAATAAATAATTTATTCGTCACGAGTAATCAGTTTTCGCACCTAATTGAATATTCAATTTCCACAAATAAATATTCTATGGAGAAAGGACGAATAAATATTTTTCCCAGTGAAATGAAAAATCATTGGTCATCAACTGCTACAAAAAAGAAAATAAGTAAGGAAACTTGTTTTTGAAAAAAAATGTGCAGAAAGGTTTTTCATTATTCATTGTTTAATTTGGAATTTCTGAAGCGAGTTATTGAAAAAAGATTATTCTTTTTCAAATTCCTCATGTTCATACAACTCAAGATTCTACAACAAAGTGTATAATATAATAACAAAAGAAATATCGTTATTCAAGATCTATAAAGTATTCATAAACATATATGTATTGAAACTGACATCGATAGGTTCTGACAAGTTATCTACTACAAACAAAGGAACCACCTTGGACTTCGTATTTCGTAAAATATGCAGACGTGGTAAACGATCAAAGAGGATTATCACACTTCAATTGGTCGGTGGGGAAAAGTAACTACCACGTGTTAAGGACTGGTTGTTTTCCTTACATTAAGTATCACTGCACAAAGAGACCTCGACAAGATCTTACCACGGATGACTATTTCTTCAGAATGATCAAAGTAATAAACCTTGGTAAGCTTTCTCTAAATCTAAACCGCTAGATAAACTCAATGACAATGAAGTTTCGATTCTTTATATTCGTTTACAGTAATAACCTTTAACATTTGCATATCTTATCCAAGTTTATGATCTTAAATCTCTGTACAATGAACTTCTAATACGATTGAATGCATACTTCAACATATGTTCCTGATTGACAAAAAATTGGCATAATAACAAGTATGCATCAATAAGGTTCGTTCATCGCATTACTCATTCACGTATTGGGAGTGACTGGATTTCGGGTCTTACATCATTGTTTTTTTTAATATTCAGTTTCTGTTATTAGGAATTCCAACCTTGATGTACGGATTAGCGGCAACACAATTGATTCGACATCAAGAGATTGTCAGCACACCTCGAGGCGATGTTACAATCTACTTTCTGTTACCCGAAGACAAAGGATCTCGATATTAACTACGTAATCGTACGCTCAACTGGATGAAGACACGATCCAATTTCTCGGGTGTTTGCTTTGTATTGTGTTACTCAACCTGATGTATGAGAATTAGACAAAAACAATTATGAATGAAATAAATTACGTTTTATGCTATATCTTCCACATTTTCTCACATGTCTCCAAACGGAGAGTACACGGGAAGTGATTATTTTCACGTATTTGGGTTAATAGTTGAAAACTTTGCAAGCTACACGCGCAGATCTTTCATCGATGAATGTTGCAGATGTGCTTGTATGAACTAAAGGGGATAAGGTGCAAAACGTCGTACAGAGTTATCACTAACATAATTCTCTAATTAGCTACTCGTGTTCGTATCTGGCCAGCGCATTGAGATTGTACATTATGCATAGTGAAGCCATATATAATGTATAATCCTTACTCAGCTCTGATGATAAAATCTGTCGTTCACCAGGTACTGACATCCCTATACTAAAGCAAGATTTATGGATACATTCAGGCATGATCGAGATGCATAATAATTCGTATTAATTATAGAGCTTTGAGATAGGATAACAGAATATAATGACGGAGCTTATATGGGATACATTCAATGAGACTCGATTAAACATTCAGTTTGTTGATTTATTCAATATTTTTTCGATAGTTTGTATGAATTATATTCACTTGCCTTATCCGGTTACACCCATTGATCACGAACCGTTTTATGATATTTCAATGTATACAATGACAATGTACTGGACGTTACATACAATCCTTTACAGTTTTTTCATCGCTCACGTAAAAGTAACTCATGTATAATTATGAGTTATGTTATGAAATGAAGGATCCTGGGTAAGTTCTTTATTCGCTTCGTGAATCGAGTACACAAGATTTGGGAAGAAATGCCAATCCAACGCAATGTAAAATAACTAGTATTTACTTGAAAGAAATAAATCTCGACTGCACGGAAAGGGGCGGAAAAGGGCGAAAGTATATCAAATGAAAAGGCAACTTTCAGTGCGTTCTCCACAATCTCTTTGGGTCAGTCGTTATGCCCTCGGGTGCCACTCCAGTCGATAAATCAAGAACTCTTATCTTTCCCGCTTAGTTTGAATTGGGTCAATATAAGAAGCAGTTTTATTAACCGAACGAACCTGAAATTAGATTGATGAAAAACGTTGCAAGACTGTCTTTTCCAATTTGGATATTTGTTATTTATTAACAACTATTACACTGGAATTATTGATAATTTATAATCCCGATCGTATCTCAAAGTTCTTCATCGATTTCTGGAATTTTAATGAGCAGCCATCCATTCGAATTTAGAGCCCAAGAAAGTGGAGTTCAGAGACACGCTTTGCGTCGTAAATTTCAATGTTCAACACCGAACCAATCCAAGAACAAGCTAAAGGAAATAAAGGACGATTATCCAAGAACGATGCAGGTTACGGGATTCAACAAATACGGAGAATTCGTAGTCACATTTGTGGATCGCTTATCTAAATGAGAAGAGAGGAACTTCAGGCGGTGAGTTGTTTTTCTAATTCAAGGGATAAAGGGCAGTTATAAAACTTTTGGGATCGTAGTAAGGGAGTTCTCATGACGTGAAAATTCTCTCTGAATAAATTTGTTGTTCATTAATTTGCGATTCAGAGATTGACTTTAGGCGTTTTTAAAGGTTATTATCGAGTATTTACTGGCATTATTGAAGCATCAGTGGTCCGTTGAAATGCCAGTAATCAGTGTCTATATATATGTCGCACATAAACGTTCATCTAATTAACGCGATGTCGCTCATATATTCCTTCTTTCTACCATAGTTTAGTTTAGCCAATGCTATTGAACTTTTATTAAGACTGTAATTTTTCAGGAGGAAGATTTGAATAAAAAATCGATAATTTATATTATACATTATCTTTCCTGTTCCTTTCCATCAGACATACATGTGTGAAAGAAGAATACTGTTGTACGCTAACTACGATATTCTGAGATAGAAAAAAGACAATGCTGTCTTTCAGAGCTTGTCGTAAAAAATAATCGCTCTGCCCAAACTGAATGGTCAAACACTGGCAACCCAAGCCAAGCAGATGTTACCGGGACCAATTCATTTGTCCAGACAGCGTTGACAATCCATTGACCGAGGCTGTCAATTTATTTGCAATTCTATTCATTGGAACATGCAACGAGACGTTGGTCTATCTCATGAGCATACCTTGGTAGAAATATTCCTATACAAATTTTGTGGTTCATTGTCTAGAATGGCGGCAACTTATAGCTTCATCATGCACGTTAATTTTTCATAAGTATCCGGCGGGCACGCCTAAATTCAATGCCCCTGACCTTGTAAGATATGAAAATATGTGCACATATAGCGACCATCAACAGAGCAAAACTTATGAGATTTTCGTGATGTAAATGATATATATTATTCTACGTATCTTTGAAAAATTTGTAGATTAATGAAATAACTAATGAGATATGAAATGTACATTACACAAGTTCCGCATATCATATACTCATCGTAGAAGGTCAATGGTATTTGACCTTCATTGCCTGTCAATCACGGTTTAAATATTGTTGCAATTATGAAATAGGAACTGAGAAAATAGTGAACATTTAAGCATCTATGATATATTGTACTTTACGTACTTGGCGAAAGTTCCGACTGGGTATATATATATATATATATAATTGACATGGTTGGTAGAAGGTGAAAGCTATTCGCTAATTAATATTTTTCTCTCATAGAGATGCATATGATGAATGATCATTTAACGTTTTCCATTTATCAATTAGAGGGGAGGTATAATCAGCACTTTACGTACATACATTTTATCGTATCCACGAGTATTTCCAGATTATTGAATAAGGTATTCGAATAAATCTAGGAAATTATAATATCCGTTATACTTGAAGACAACGACTAACTCAACAGTTTTGATTAGAAAGGTTTGGACTGTTATGCAAATTTATTATTCAACGCCAGAGATAAACAGGTGGGATTTGAAGTAAGATAAGTAGCTGAAAGACTTGAACATTATAAAATTGAAAACTAAGTTATAATCTCCTTGGGAGCTGCAAAGTATGGTAAAAGTTGTTCTTATCAAATCGATTTCTCATTCCGAGGGCGGTTTGTATAATTACCAATCAACCGGTTAGCAAAAGTAGTTGCGCAGTTTTTTAATTCCACCTTTTTGTCTCTGTTTATTTATTACTATATATGTATATATGTATGATCATTTAAATGACTGTATTTTATTGAACGCTTATTACTGATTCTTGGTATCGTTTCTATCAATATCGTCATTGATCTCATTATCCCTATCCTCAATAGAATACTACTTTTCAATAACTTACAGGTGTGTCTTCGCAAATATCAAATTTGCAATCTGTATACAAGTTCTTGGTTTTAAGTGGTTTTATTTCTATTCAACATGATTTGATTAATGTATGATTCAAGAAACTAACTAAAATTCCTAGATGATAAGCTCTGTTAGTGATACAAGACAAATAAAATATTACTCATTTACTGGTAAATTGATTCAAATTATCTTATGCTTTCATAACCTGCATCGTTACTGAGATGTTCAATCTTCACATAATTTAATCCTTGCATAGTATACTTACATCCAACAATTTGAAAAATTCTTACGTCTCGCATCAACGAGTTATCTAAAATAACACAAAATTCAAAAGTCTCTTCCCCTCTTTGGAGTTCTTTTGAATCTTCTATACTGAAAGAAGAGAGTTTTGAAGATATAACATTGGTAACAACTACAGATTTCTGTGCACAACTCAAATAGAATTTAGCACAAAAAATAAAAACCGTTATTCATTTTTATTAACTATCAAATCTCCAGTAATCATACGATGGTCATCTTTTCTCTCGATGTATCTTATTTCTTTATATGAGCTTACATTCACGAAGAATCATAACTGATTTTCCGTTTGACTTCATTTGAATATAGATCAAAACAACATTCGGATATCTCTATAAGTAATCAACACGAGTATCGAACATTTTCTGTTCCAAACATCTGTTTCCCTTCAGGAACATAAAAGAATACTTTCGTCAGGTCATATAAGGACAGTCATAATTCTATAGTACTGCTGTATAAATCAAAATAAGGCTTTACAGCGTCCGCTAACTCTAAAGGAGTCAAACTCGTATTACATGGGTGCTAATGCTCATACACTTTTACGCAATAACATAATTACGACTGCAGGTTTAATCTCTGAAGCTCTTCGGTACCTACGAGCGATCATGTTATACGGCTATAAAGTTCCCGCAAATTACATTTGTAGTTTCGTATCACGTTATAACTTGATGACTCGCAATCATAACTCCACGATTTGCGTATGAACCTGATTTTTCTCAAGTTCAATGAAGATAAATAACAGGATTTTATTGTCACGTTTATTGATGTTCCCGACACTAGGATGAAAATCCTTTCAACTATGAGGGATAAGGGAAAATTCAAGAGAAATACTGGCAATCGAAAAATTTTGCATTCTCGTACAATGAACGAAGCTAGTATTTTTACCATTCTTGGTAGTTTACGGCACCTGTTTCCCTTGCATTTCATGATGGATCGCACTTCGATTTACGAGAAGTTAAATCATAGAAGGAACGAAGTACTTCGTTGTAGATGAAAAATGATGAAAAATGGATGTATTTTTTCACGTGGAATAAACTGCGATTGAAGCTGTTGCTTGAGGAATTTAATTTGTCAATCTCTGAGCATAAACAGTGTCATTTTGAGCAATTGTATTGCTCTTGGCAAAATTATTTTTGCATCAAACTATAATACATAATGAAGAGAACAGAAAAATCATTTCCATAAAAAGTTCCTTACCTTGGGCAAATGCTTGAACAACCCTCCCACCATTCCCCTCTTAGCGAAGTTCAAAAAGATCTGTGGCATTTCTTGAGGAGGGGAAAATGTATCCAGAAGTATTCCATGCATGAATGGACAAATATCATTGAAATAAAATATTCCGTGTTGCCGTTTACTTATTATTGAAGGTATTATCAACATAACAGAACCCTTAACAGGAAACTGAACTATTCCTGAATTTGATAGATAGTGAGCTATAAAGATGGATAAAATTCCAATACAAGTAGATCGAAAATTCTCATCTGTAGGCCCTCGGTGGTTATATTCATTTTCTCTCCCCTAAATTCAAGACTCTGCGTAATTCAGTGATTTTCCTGATGGAAAAAAAAATTTCTCTGAATTTTATTGCAAAGTCTAAACCTCAGGAACAAACTTTGAAAACTCCTGAACAACTCTTCACTGCAAATTTCTGAAAACTTCAATAATTTTCAGTAAAATTTTCCCATCAGGGTTTCTAAAATTAGGATGCCTGCACGGAGAAAATTTTTTAGTAAAAATTAGTATATTTATATCTTAACCGTGGGATATACTTCATTGTGGCGGAAAGAACCATGATGAGTATGCGATAGATTACCACAACTCTTCTTAGAGTCAATATGCGGAGTAATAAAAAAATACAAAGTTATAGTTATTATCGTCATAATCGAGTATATCCCATGGGCACGATACTGTGTCTGATAATCTTTAATATAAACTTTTCTTAGACTGGAAAAAAGAATCTATTTGCAGTTACTTAATTGATTCAAGTAACTCAAACATGTCATGGCTGCTTTATCGAGATTTGATAAAAATAATGAAAGTTCAATAACTATTATAAAAGTTACCTAGTCTTAGTTGGGATGTTGTATGTTGGCAACTAAATATCTCCCAGGAAAAATCGTCTAGGATACACAGTGAAAAGTAAAACTGACTTTCAACCTGAATATCAGCTTATTTCAAGATGCAGCCAGAACTAGCCTCTTTCAGCTGCAAATAAGCACCGGACACAAATACCGACACAATGGAAAAGACTGAATTTCAGTCAAGTTTTCAAGTGAGATGCAGCTACTTTCAGTCGGACTTTTTACAGTGTATTTTCTCAGATGCTTTCCCAAACCTTTTCCCAGTCTTGTGTCTAGACATTTCCCAAGTTAAAATCCGGGAAGTTTCGCCCAGGAAAATATCCAGGAAAGAATTCTCAATGGTATCCATATTTGGCCCAGCTTTTTCTCACATTTACAGCCACGGAGTTTTTCCTCAATCTGAATATGTTCTTGATTTCATCATAGCGCGTATACTGACGATAAATAACTTCAATGAAGGTAATAAGTAACATGACTACTACCTTCAAGACTGTGAGATAGCAATCATTACAATCATTGAATGCTTCTTTTAAGAGCATGTAAAAAATATTCACTCGATGAATCAGTGCGTGAAATTTATGATTCAAATGAATTCTCTAGTAGAAATATCTCAGCGATTCAACGGTTTCATAATCCCTGTTCCAAGGAAGAACTAGAACCTTGCCAGTTACTTTTAAATTTCGAGTTTTACTTCCTCAACGTGTATTCATTTCGGCCCCATGTTGACAGGATGGGTGGCACATACTTACTAGGGTTGAGATGGGCGTGAAAAAACCAACACGTTGCTAAAGTATCTCTAATATGATGAGCTCATTCACATCCAATCGTGGTCAAGCCGCTTGGAAGTTCGTCCGCTTCAGGACCATCAAATGTCAGGTCAACCTGCTGATAATTCATAGTGGCACCTATTCAGGAACAGTAAAAATGTTTTCCAGGAACATATAGAATGCCAATCAGATATCTTTTCTCATGGAGATGAGGCCACCTGCTTACTCAGAACTAAGAAATTCAATGTATATATTTAAAAATTACCAAATATTGATGAAAAAATATTCCAATTAAGATTTGAAGATTTTTCCTCACTTAATTAATAGCTGTTTTTCATTCTCAAACTCTTGAATTTTTCTAAAGTATAATTGAAGTTCCATTCCCCTCCAAATTCTTAAAGGCATCGCATGAATTTAAATGCAGTATAGTCGAATAGTTCAGTTTCAGCGTCCATATTAGATGAAATGTCAGAATAAATGAACACTCAGCTTTCGTGTACGTGTGCATCTACGAGGAGTTATTAATCCGAAGGTTGGTTGAGTCCTCTTAAAGAGGTATAATAAGTCAAGAATTTAATGAGGTGTAGTGTATAGTTTCGAATAATGATTGATTACATTAACCGCGTAAGCAAAAGTATAATAAAATTTTTTACTACTCCCAACACGCATCAGTCGATGAATAATTAATCGACTGGTATTCCGGTTGGAGATCGCTAGTGTATGTGCTGACAACGTGGTTATTGTAGCCAAAGGGAGAAAATGATCGAGAAGAATGATTTGAAAGGAAAGAAAACCTACGTACTATGAGGAAAAAGAAATGAACTCATTCGTGAATTTTATTCGAAGCACAAGACGACCAACCATCGCATCGCTGCACTGTAAAAAATAATCAGAATTTTCCTATACGCAGCATTCGGAAAATTCCGATCATGGGATGGGAAATCAATTTCCTATACATGTATATGAAATTTCTCATAAATTTACCTGAATTTCCAAACTTTATGGAATTTTTACTATCATTTTGCAGTAAATTTCCGGTAAAATACGGAAAATTTCTAACGCATGTATGTGTTAATTACTTTCGAACATTTATGTTAAGTTTCCCATCGAAATTTTTTACAGTGTGGATTTTTGTTTGTACCGTTATGCATAAACACAGAAGTTCTTTGATAAAAAATCAAAAGATTTATCTAGAATAATTGTTAATCAATGACATAAATTTTCAATTCATTCGGAATTCCAGGAGATTAAATATCTCTCCGATGATCGAAACAGATCTTCGATAGCCTACCGATACGCTAACAACGTTACAGTACGGTCTAATACAACTAACGTCACGCGCAATTAATTTCACACGCGCGAGCACGGCATTAGCATGTTCCTTTGATTGACTGCATATGTATGTGTTGATATGTGAATCGTTCAACCACACTAAGAACATTCTGAATTAGGGATGCTATCCAATATAAGTTTCGCAGTTGACTTTTTGGTCGATTAGAATATTAAATGCTTCAACGAGTTTCAATGGGCCCTCTCTCCCGGTGTTTAACTCTGTTCGTGTGGTAACAAGTGTGGTAAAAAATCCACGTGCTTCAGATAAAGTAGATTGCAGCTGTACCACTGTCTCGTCTTTCTCTTTCAGTACACGAGTACTGCAACTACTGCATGCATAGCATTGCACTTGTATCTCGCATCGTACAATCTTGGTGCAATGGACTTTACTTCACAATGTATATAACGGGTGTAGCGCTATTCAATACATTTTATAGCTGATTTTTCATTTATCGAAATTATACATCTTCGAAATCAGGTTATCGATTTCATCCTTAGAAGAAAATATTCATCAGAAACGGTGAGAAGGATGCAAATTTTTGTGGTTATTATTATGTTTTGCATGGTCTCTTCCTGTTTTGGATCATTTGACACGAAATAAAACGTTCCATTTGAGTAGCACAAACCTCAACGGGAATTTCTGAATTCGAAATCGTTATCGTTGTTCCGCAAGAATAGGGAAATTATTAATTCAGCGAAGAAATTGAATAAAAAATTGCAACTTTTCGTGATCTTCAATTCACGCGATCGCACACGTGAACGATGAAAGGAGCTCTGAACTGTAATGAATTCAGTTAATTGACGGTAGGTATTGATTTCACGGAAACAACTCACCTTCATAACCGGAAGATACGTTTCCTGAAATAAGATCTGCTGTTCGTTGAATGCAATCACAACGATGGGGAGATACTTTATTAAATGTGGTTACGGCTAATAATGTTGAATATTCTAATGCATATTAATGTTGAGAATGTGCACGAATAAACGAGAGAAAAATTAAAACCTATGTAGAAAATATATTTTTTTCATTTGACTACCCTAGTAGAAATTATGATTGGGAATTAGATGGGGCCCAGCTAGTTTTCCCAGATGTTAGGTTGGTTTCTAGCTAGTTTTGTAACGCACTTTATAGCCTGTGCCCATCCAGATGTCCCAGGGAATTGCTAGAATGTTGTTCAAATTGGTAATTAGAAATGCGAAATCATGTGTTTTCTGTAAAATCACGCCTATGAATAAGGTGACAATGTATTTTGACATGTGATCTTCAGTCAAGAACGTTGCTTTTGAATTTATTTCCATAAAATAATCCCGAGTGACAAATTGAAACGTTTGGGATTCCTGTTTTATTCCTCCGACTATCAATGTTACTGTACGATCAGCTGGCGGATGAAGAATCTACATAAACCAACTAAATGTTCGGGCACTAAAGTCAAACTGACTGAAATGTGTTATCCAGTTGCCCCCACGTGGGTCCCATCTAGTAGGTACGTGGATGGTAAATGGGACGCCCAGACAAATTTCTACCAGGGTAGGAAAATATTTTTAATTTTCTTCTCATAGTACTATAAATAAATTTTCAACTCAAAACTACTATAGAGCAAGATTTTTTGAATTATCAGTGAAGATTAAACGCAGAATATCAACTTGGGAATCGAGTAATGAACTTTTATAATATTGATCGAGTCGAGCACGAGCAGAGTATAAAACAAAATCAATGAAAAAAAATATGTTTTGTGAGACGGTACAACATAAGACCAATGCAATTACATACAATATTGCTCAGGTGCTGGAAGGAATCATCGCTCCCTTTATCTTTATACATCATTCGACTACCATATATAAGATAAAAGCGGTAATAGGCCAGTCCTACACGGGCAATCCTAGGTTTATGATCTTCAAATAGCGTTTTACATAAAGTTCATTATAATTATAACTTACTTAAGGAAACAATTTTAAACATCAGGATTTGTAGGATAGTGGAATCCGCACGTTCTTCACAAACCTTTGTGTTCACACGATTATTTTATTCCAGAAAGGGGTAATTTTTGAGACTTTTTCACAGATTTGTTCTTCCCTCATTCCCTTTCAACAGACAGAAAATTTGTCTTCATATTATTTTGCCTGCTTTTTCCTGCTTGGAAATTTGAACTGAATTGAATTCAATTCATTAATTATTTGCACAGTGAAGCATCATCAGTCAATTTTCTATAAATTTTTCAACGACTCTCTTGTACAGAAGCATTAAGATTCTTCCACATACATAAGTTCCTAACGCTCTATACGACAAATCAATTTGAGTGCCATTGATGTTACTGATAAGTTTCCATATCAAGTCAAATCGCTACATGCACCCAAGAAAAAGTAATTTGGAAATGAGAGGATATATCCCTCTCAATGAGAAAATATATTTCACTTTTGTTCTCTTCTTCAATTGAGAATATCCCTCTACGATTTTGAACAACTGAAAATTCTTCCACACAAAGACTAATCCTCTCAAATGGAGAGGAATACTTTTGATACCAAATATTAGGAGAAGTTGCATCAAAATAAGAGGGATACTATTATTTTGATATTAATTTTTTTTGGGTGTGCGAAACAAACAAACTGACCAAGCCCTGGTCAGTTTCTAAAAGTAAAATCTATCAGAAGTGTATTCGATAGACCAATCAGCAAAAGTTCTCCAACTCTCTCCTGCTTTTCTTTATTTTGAAGTCTTATCGCCTACTCCTTTCCAACGTTTATTCTAACTTCCTGTGTAAACATTGATTTTATATTGTGACTATGTGATCCCGTTACAAGCACTGGTAGATATAAGAAATGCTTTCTTCAACTCTACAAGGTAGATTAACATGTCGTAAACTTGGGTTAGTATATATATTTCCTCATATATAAATTATATATATCTTAAAAACTGCAATAATTTTGATCAATAACGAATCTCTAGATATTTGCAAGACCTGAAAAAGCTCCACAATAGTCTCGTGAATCTCTAAATCAATTGTTTAAAATCTCTGAATAATTATATACTATAAACTTTTGATAATATAGGGTAAATGAGGGTGAGATGACGCACTTTCCAGCTCCTCTACAGCATGAAATAATACATCAAACTTCGTTCACGCAAGAAAAATATGAAAATTCAATGACAATCCTTCAATTTTCCTCGAGTAAATGAGGTTTAATTAGAGATGAACTCGAGACTCTTGAGTGAAATTCAAAAATAGTTAATATCATTCAATTTTACAATCTTCGAAGACAAATGTCTACATCAAATCAAGTGTGGGCTAGTAATAGTTGGCAATAACACATCTGAGAGGATAAAATTGATCGCATCCAGGACATACAGCAATTTTTCTCCACTCAAGACCAAGACAAGACAAGACAAGACAAGACCTTTTTCGAGACTGCAACAGTTTTGAATAAACCTTAGTGTTGGAAATGAGAAAAATAATTTCAAAAATTTCCTCCCATTTTATTCTTCAAAAACGAATCTTGCATTAGAAGCGATAAAATTAAGTTTCGTTGATTTTACTCCAGAGTCTCGAGTCCAGCCTTAGGTTTGATGTATTATTCTGTGCTGTAGTGGAGCGGGAAAGTGCGTCATCTTATCCTGATTCACTCTAATCGATTCGCGTTAATGAATTTGTTCACAGATTGCATGCAATCCAAGCTCGATGCAAAGCAGAAAAAACAGCATAACTTTCCACCCTAAAGTATGGAAAACTCAATTCTTCAAAGATGGATTAACGCAGTGTAATTTCACACACTAATAACTCATACGTGCATATATACGTACATATCAGCTGGGTAAACCGTTAAATAATGTACTGCTACGCGACCTCCGACCATAGAAACCACCATCAATTCTTCACACTCACGTTTGACTTCTCCTTTTTTCCGAAGGCATCACATTGGCCACTTAACTTTTAACACATTGAAAAATGCACATCGAGTATTGTTCAAACCTGATAGGATTTATATTACGTAGATTAAGTCTCAATTCACACGACGCTCCGCGATTGTCCTTTTTTATTGTTGATTCAAGTCATGAGAACATAGTGGTCTGTATTTAATATGAATATAATACGGTGCTGGCCTCAACGATGAAAGGTTACGCAAGAATGTTTCTAGTAAAAATCATTTTTCTTAGAAACGAGTTATCATTTGAATATCGATGCACAGAATCCTACGACATGAACCGTTCATCATTAAAATCTCTCTTCACAGGAGAACGAATGATGATAATTTAAATTTCGACGAAGAGTTATAAATAACTCTTCGTATACTTACGTCATATATTTTTAATGAACCTCATTATTACTTGTAAAATTGAAAAAAGCATCTTGTTACGGTTGTTTTATATTAACCGAATCCATTGAACAGACTTAATATTATGAGAAACCGTCAACGATTTCACACGGTTATGAAAATGTAATCCGCTTGCATTGGATGTAACCAAACATTGAGAACCCAAGAAACACGCTTACGGTAACAACGACGTAATTGTGATAATGAGAAGCGACGCTCGCTCATTTTTTATTTCTTCTTCTTTTTTTTCTTCTCATTAATGAAACGAGAATTCGTCCAAGAGAAAGTTATGATCGCGTATATGAAAAAAATCTATCCAAAGTATTTAATCGTCGATACTGAAAGAGAATAAGCATCTTCTTAATTAATTGAACAAATGCCCATTCTCTTTATGATAATCTGCAACGACGACTGAACATCCGGTTGCTTAACGTTAGCTTGTATAAGGATTTAAATTCATCCTGGACACGAAAAATACACACTTGATGCAATATGATTTTCCTAAATTTGTGTTAATTACTCGAATGGCTTCTTTTTATGAATATAATATATTCTTTTAACTTTCTTCAGATTCAGAGGAGGATTGTTATTATTGATACTTAAACTCTTAATTGCACGTTTTATGAAAGCATAAAAACATTTTATAAGAATAAATGGAAGGAAAATGTGAGGTTTTGTTGATTGAGACATACGTTGGAATGCTGGAAAACATGTGTATTTGATTTTTAAGGCATTATCCTGCGATCGATGGTTCAAATGAACCGATAAATGTAGACGATTCAGCAGTTAACATACATTGAACCTTCAGGGACAATGAGTTGAGAGACCTGGAGGTTCAAATGAAATGTGAAAATAACCTCTATTTCGTATATTTTTCACCCGTTGAATAATGAAAACTGAAGCCAGCCTTTCAAAAGTGAAAAGTACCTTTTCAGTGTTGAATTTCACCGTACATTCGGTTTGATTTACCAAAAAAATGGTATTTATCACCTAGCTCATGGTAATAATAACCAAAATAATATATTTTTTACCGTCAAATACATTACTAAATTGAAACATGATTCCTACAACGCAGATTTTTCTCAGTGTAACTGCTCAATTTGTTAATCTTCATGTGCATCGATTATCAGCGAGAACAAAGAGCGCTCGATATTTCAACTGAAATCATTCAAGGTCAATCAGTTCATAGTCCCCTCAAGGGTTAGAACATTATTGGAATTAGCGGCAGACTATTGTAATTTTTGACTCAACAAAATTTGAATACATTTTGTGCTGAAAATTAGTTGAGCGGGTTAGTCGCTCTGAAGAGACTGACCAAAAGTGTGACAACATCCAAATTTCATACTTTTCAAGTAGACTTTTGCTAGGATGTTTTCAAAATTCCCCTAATATTTGTGTAAGCTTGCCTCTACCCATCTAAAAATTTCCTGACTTGAAAATTGAACCATCTAAGGCCTTATCTTGGCGTAGACCACCGCAAAGGCAAGGCCCTAGATCCAAAAGGTATCATTCCTGGCTGGTTGAGCCTTTCAACTAAGTTCTTCCGAAACCGCTGCCATACCTTTTGTGTCTACGCGAATAGCCATTGGATTCCAGGCGCTAGCTCCAATGTTAGACTAACCTTCCATGAACCAAGATTTCTTGGGAAGATTTAATGGATTGTTGATAGTTACTCACTAAAATCCTCCAGAAATCCCCTGAAATTTTCGGTTCGTGGGAGAGAAGCCTTATTCCAATAAGTTACTAGATCCGTCTATACATGTCAGTGAAACATAAATTGAAGCTCCTAAGGAAAGTTAGTTTCCCCTGCGGTAAGAGAAGGTTAGAGTAACTGATATTTAATTATTTTCTACTTTCAGTCTCACCATACGTTCAGACTCAAGAAATGCGATAATTGCGAGTGATGTTTAGATTAAAAAATACCCAAGCAGAATCAAAGTTATCCGGACCAAATTCAGGAAGAAGGTTTTTAATGTGAGAGGAATCAATTTAAGCAAACAGCGTTGCGAGAACTAGCAAGGAAAATAGAAGCACATTATCCTCGGTACATACAGTTGATATGAAGAACTTGCGACACGAAGATGGATCCACATAAGTTTGTGAATGATTTTTTTTTGGTACACAGAAATAATCTTCCGCTGAATATGAAATATTGTATGTATTTATAACGGACTTAAATCTGGGTTCCATACTTTATTCTTCAGATACTTGAGGGATTTGGAGGATAAATACCTCTGCAGAAATAAACATAAGACATGCTGATATTACAAGGAAGTATGCAATTACTTTTCTCGAAGGGTGCCTTTATTTCCTGATGCACATCGCGTTTACGCTCCGGTAGACCAAATTACTCCCTCGAAACGTTTCATTAATCCTTATTAAACTTGTTTTCAATACTTTGTTTCGTACTCGACTACACGCTTGTAAAACATCAGATTGAATACGAAGATCGTATCAGGGTCGGGACTTCAAACGATTAGCGAGAGATGTAACCACCATCTTCAAACGCCATCAAACTAAAAAATATGATCTGAATCTGACAATTCTTGACATGTAAAATATATTACATTAATATTTCGAAATCGTTAAAACGGATGTGCAGAAAACTATATCGGTGTATCTTTTTGACATCAGATTCTCTCCTCGCGCTTGGGATGTTCACTATTATTACCAGTTCACATCGCAACAGCACAATGCTATTATTTTCACGTCGAGAAACGTGTAACGCGGATGTACGCGCGCGTGTAACGTGTGTATTGTACACCTGTATTAACCGAATATATATATACGAAGATCATACGATTATAATCTTATAGAGAATATATATCGTAAGTTTACACACAGAAAGAAATGATAAGCAGTTTCAACGACTCCTGCTACATATCTTCATCTTTTCGAAAGACGATGACTATATATATACAAATTCAGTAAAACGAAAGAATGTAAAAAATGGATTATGGATAATTATAATATAGATACTTTCTGTTCGGAATGAATATGAATTATGGGAATTTAAATAATGCTCGATGAAAAAGTGTTTACAAAATAAATCATGATGGATTCAAGTTGAGCGGTTTAAAATTACAATGATTATATACATGCATCGATAGCTGTCGGTTTTTTCTTCTACGTTCATTCACGAATTGAAATATAATGAAAAAATATTCCACTTCACCACTCTACTTCACTGGTTTCGATTGGATTTACATTTTGATTCGGTTTACGAGAAAGGAAAAAGAATGGAAAGTAAAAATTATAACTGAATCCACTTAGTGTTCACTGAATCCATGTGCACGGAAATATTTGGAATACTTCGATGGATAATCCTCGAAGAGTTTCAAGAAAACATAAGAAGAATTGAGATTTTATGAGAATAGGAAAACATCAATTATCCCGGTTCGTTCAGGAAACGTGGATGTGATGTCATGTTCGGTAAGAGGAGAAACCCATTCACGTGTGAAATGTGCACACGTAAGATACGTAATATTTATCTTATATATTAGATATATTATTAATAGAATTACAAATAATATTTGACACGGTATAGAAATGGATTTCCACACACTATGAAAATATATATAAATTCTATAATTTATTTTACGTGGGGAGATACTTTTTTGATTATACACTTGTATACTCATTCAATTCTTCGATTCATCCTATGACTCATGAAACGTATTACTCATACAGTTCATTCTAGGGTTACACCAAAAAAATATCATTTTAAGGAAATTAAATAGTATTACCATAATACGTGATAAGAAGTCTTGTGTATTCGTTATTACAATGTACAACGATAGTCACGTAATAAAAGCAACTTGATATGGTCAAGACATTCGATACACGGATATAATATTTTTTTTCCACTTGAATTCTCACACGGATGATCATCTAGGCGACCATCATGGTCGTGTATTATTTTTAATACGCCCTAAGGATACGTAAAAGTAAGTCTAGAATCGCTTATCCCGGTGAACTAAAGAGAGAGTATCAAAATTCATTCGTTGTACGCTGGGTCAAATGAGAAACCCCTAATGTATTTAGTTTGCGAATAAGAACAGGATTTTATGCAGTGAAATGAATTTTTTCTCTTCGTTATTTATATTGACAATTGTCAACTCTTCAAAAAGCTGTAGTAATATATCGCTCCTAAACCAATCATCAATTATATCTTTGATTTAAATACACTTTCTTATTGAAGACATCTTTAGACGTCTTAAGTTACGATAACGCTGAAACTAGCAGTCGATTGTTGTAATTTCTTATCAAACATTGTTGGAGTTTTGTTACTATCAAAAATCGGTTAAGTAGCATCCTACCAAATTTTTCAGATGATCCCTAATAAAAATTGTGTGTAAAAAGTTATGACAATCGGCTGCTACACAGTGAAAAATTTGGTGTATTTTGAACATACCAAATTGTATGTTCCAGGAAGTCAACTCGCAATTTATGTTGAATTTACACTGAAAATCTGTGGATTTCAGAATTTGATATGTTGTTTTCAACACAAACTATGAGTGGACCTCCTGTGATACAAAATTTTCCGCTGTGTAGGTTCACGGCTGCCAGTTTCAGCTTCATTAAGTTAAGGTATTTTGTATATCAGTATAAATGAATGAACGGCTGAATGCTTATTATAATTTTCATAGCTTTGAAAAAGTAATATACGTCCGGTGAAATTTTTGTCAGCCTTTAAACGATTTTGGTCACGTGAAATCCGTTAGAAAATTGACAAATTCTCAACCCGATTCTATCCGGAATCACCAAATTATAACATCCTGTCAAAGCTTGGTAGTGATTTTTTTGTCGGTTTTTAACAGGATATTTCAATTTGATGATTAAGAATGAAATCGGGTGAAAAGTTGGTCTCCCTTTCGTGAAATAATTATTTCGATTACAAATGGAAAAAATAAAGATCTCACTCCCACCTCAAGGAAATATTTTATCCTTTGAGTGTTGAAACCTCTACACTGTTAAAAATTTCTTGAAATTTCATGTACTTTTCATGAACATATGTGAATGAAAATTCAATTTTCGTGAACTGAAATAGGAATCCAAATACATGTTATTGAATTTTCAAATTATTGTGCATGAAAATTGAAATTAATGTACAGGTGATTGAAAAAACTTGGAAAAATTTAATCCATTATAATAACATAATAATATCATTTTAAGATCATTATAATTGCAATCAAATCAGGGCTGTACTGGTATCCAACTGAAAATAACCAAAGTGATCCAAGTTGATTTGGATTTGAAAAAAAATCTAAAAATGCTCATATCTCAAGAACTAATCTTCAAAAAATCGGAAATTCTTGCATTATGGCTGCAGAATACGCCCTTGAAATAAAATTTTTCTCCCTTCGGTCACCCTGTATACTAACGCTTTGACGAAGTCATCCATGTATCCACTTCAACTATGTATTAGTTAGATCATACGATTTGTTCAGTGTTTCTACATCATAAGTACATCTTGATTCACAAGTTTGAAGAATGAACGTAGGGTGATATAGGCAGAAAAATGCACCCGTCCGCGTAAGTGGCAGTGGTTAGAGTAATAGGGCTGTGGCGTCCGGTTCCGACGCCCCGCGTTCAAATCTTGTGAAGGTGATCTTTTTTTTCAACGATCTTGAACATATGGATGAAATTTAAATAACTTGTTATTGAATTTTCAGTCATGATTTCTCTCAACAACCATGAACATGTGCATGAAATTTAAAGAACTGGTTATTGGATTTTCAATACTACTGTACATTATTTTTCATTTACGTGAGTGGAAATTGCTTCCATTACTTGTGATTGAAAATTCAATCAGAAATTTATAACAGTGTACGAAGGAAGAATGGATCTACCAAATCGTGGCAAAAAGTTTCTGGAGAACAGCTCACAATCATTTTTGACAATGTAGTTCGAAACTACAACGAATTTCAGTTGAAATTCTTCTTGGAATATTTTTCTTATTTTCCTCTGTGAGTGTGGAAGAAGATTGATGAGATTTTTCTACACGATTTTGAACATGAAGTTACACCGTGTATACAAAAAACGTTCTCAACGATATTTTGCCATGAAACTGTCAGGGAATACAGTAGACTGAGACAAATAATCAAAGTAAACCATCTGGCAGGTAATTTAAGTAAACGATCCACGTTATGAAAACATGGAACCAGACGTCATGCCTTAACCCACTTTCATCATCATCATCGACCAGTTGAAATAGGCTTATCGACTATGTATTGTATACACAAATTGATATCGAATCTATTCTAAAAGAAGTTAAAGTCCTTGAAAAACTGTTTTCAATGTTCCATTACTGCCAACATGCGAATCATGATCATAATTATTCATTTATAACAGTGTACTTTCAAGTATCAAGGGATTTTTCATAAATTCCCACAGAAAATCATTTAAAAATTTTTCTCAGTACTTCAATAACTACAATAATTTTGAAAATTCTCTTAATCCAAATTTTCGAAGCAACGAATTATGAGAAAAAAACACACATAAAGAATGTTTCGAAATGAATATTCCCTGTCAAATACTTCTAACAAATGACGAATCTGTTACTTCCACGCCTCTTCTTCCACCTTTCTAACACGAATTCTTTGTCCATCGCATCTCTTTTGAGATGGCTTTTCATCTCAAATCGCTGCCGCTATCATATACCTGTCTTCTTTTCCCTCTCTCGCTCCTTCTCCATCATATTCTCTCTTTCTTCATTACCGCGCGTCCTGCACCTGGCTACCTGCTTCTGCTGTGAATCTTCAGCGAGGAGGAACTGAGAACAAGTGATTCAAGAGAAAAAGAACTAGCCCGCCTCTGAGAAGAAATAAGTCGGTGTCTTCAACCGGAAAAACGCGAATAATTGTGAAGAATTACATGAAAACTGTCCTCGTTGGAACGCACACTTGAACTTGAACTTCAGAAGAATTTAACAAAGAATCGATCCGCTATGATGTAACATCTCTATAAAATCGAAAATGTGCCCTATTATTCCACGTTTCCAAGAAAACTATAGAAGCTTGGAGATCGAGATAAATTTTATAATAACATTACATGTTATATTTTTTAAAATGAATAGTATAACGGTCTGGAAAGCTTCTATCTTGACAATTATGTTACCCTACCTAGCGGTAAATGCAATATCTCTCAACTGCACATATGCTCGATGACATTTCAGGAAGTACCAAGTTGTCCCATTTACTTTTGCCGCTATGCAAATCTTTCTTACCTTTGACAATAATTAATTCGACAAACGTAAACGAGGGGAAAAGGAACGCATCGGACACATTTAGATGAAGTTTAACGTATACGTCTGTGTCAATTATTATTAGCCGGATTTTTCATGCAACAATTTATGATAGCGATTAACCAGTGTATCGGGCTGTTGCTTAGATGATACCAGATTTGAAAAGTTTCAACTACTGTGTTCATTGATTTACATCTGCGTACATATCTCACGTGGGTGTACCTTAATCCTGACGTTGAGTGGATTAGATTAAATCCTGATTTGCTTCTGGTTATGCAAATTTTCAAGTATCATCTCATCGGAAAACTAGCCAATGTCTATGATATTTTTACGATTATGAGTTGTATTATTTATTTACGTCGGTGAATGAAACAAACATCTCGCGTATCGAATCCTATATTCCTTTGCAGCGGGAAGCTTCATTTCTGTGTTCCTGTGGGAGAAAGCCAAATGATTTTATGATTTATATCGCTATCAAACGTTTGAAAAACAAATTTTATAATTGATTCCAGGTATTCGAGATAGCCTTTATCATTAACGCTTAAATGGTAATGGTCGTGGAATAACTCGTTATTTCAGAGTGTTTTCAATTGAAATTATGAAATCCGTAAATCGGTAATTGTTTTAATTACTTCAAAATCAAACTTAAGTACTGTAAATGTATCAAATTAGGATCAAAAGTATACCAATTCTTCCCTCATTCTCCAAGAAAGGAATTAATGTGCTATAAATGTTGATAAAATTTGATGAAGAAAGAACAGGAAGCCGAAAATGTTTCAGGTTGACCAATCGCCTTAGGGTACCGTCCTTGCATACGCCCAGGATGTGTACCGTTTTAGGGTCAGCCATGGGCAGTTCATATTGTTTAAAACATTGGCACAAAGGAAAAGAATTGGCTACGACATTGAAATCTCATTTTGTTATATATACGGAGAAAAATAAAACAATAAAAATTACATTTTCTAGTGAATTAATACTATACGTCTAATGTCTTGATAAGTACTCCTCAAATGTGGAATAGAATACCACGACTGCAATAATTTTTACTACATTCTGTAAGAAAGCCCTAATATCGTCAGGTAATGGTGACAACATTTCACAAAATAATACTATTTTACTACATTATTTTTCTCCGTGTAGTTGTTACTGATACAGCGGATATTTCGTTCGCTTAACAAATAATTCACCACCTCAGTGAATTGTTGAGCTGTTACAGCTATTAACTTAGTCTGACCTACGAACGATTTGCAAGGGCAGTTACAGTTTAGTCATTGTCAATGAGGTTCTACCTGCAGTAGTTGAATTTTTTCATTGAGTAGCTTTCCAATCGAATTGCTATCACAGCGAGAAAGTCGCTAATATAGCAACATATAAAAAGCAAAATACAATTCTTCTATCACGTTGAATAGTTTTTCCTTCATGAATTCAGACTGATTATTTTGAACATGTTTTATGGAAAAATTTTCATTGTCTCTAAGGGAGATCTGTAAAAAGCTCTCAAAATTATCTGAAATTGATCTGATTTTTTATTTAAGGTGATTCTTCAATCAATAAAGATGGTCTGTACAGAGCGGTATTTTCCTTTTACTGCTTCATTTTCAAATAATTTGTCAGAAAAGATTTGGCTAGGGTTGCATCGTCAGGGGCCGCTGGTATCCCCTTGAGGAAATTTGTAAATATTTAGAAGAATATATAGTTCGGAGTTTCTCACGAGATATCCTCTCTCAGCATGTTCATTACTTCTCAGATAACCGAAATGGTAATACATTTTCAATTATTTCGAAGAAAATTAATCATTTAGGCAAATTTCTGAGGATTCTCTGTATTATTGTCACTTATCTTGAAACTAAATAGAAGACTTTTAGCAGAAGTTTTGCGAAATTTGTCTTTAAACATCCCTGGAATTTTCTACAAAATTTTCCAAAATCTCAAACATAACTCATTGAAAACACAAAAATTCTGCACTGAAAGGAGATTTTATTTGTACTCAATAAATCTTGATTTTGATACAGCGAAATAAATATTTTTTCCATATACCTTTATGTTCTTGAAGTTTGAATCTTTTATAAAAACGAAACAAAAATCCAAATTCACAAAATCTGTTGAATTATTGATGCTCATCTTCTCGAGTGAACTCCTCAGAATTGGGAGCATAATCCAAAAAATGTACTACAAGTTTTTGGGTCTTCAATAGTAGAGTATTTTGTTATTCGATTAATAATTCGTTTCAATAAACAATGCAAACACTACCTATAAACAAAGTTTATTGACTGTTGAAAAATTTCATATGACTTTTCTTAGCCGTTGAGGAAACTTATTTAAAAGTAATGAGCCAAGTTCATGCGGAAAAAAGTATTCATTTTACCGTACCCAAACTAAAACTTCGCAATACAGGTGCTCCCCTCATTTTCCAACGCAAGACAAAAACCGTTCAAACGGGAAACAAGGAAAGCTGTGTCGCACTGTACAAATACACTCTTCTTTCAGTGTGAGCTGTCTCTCTTTGGATCAACTTCGCCCGGATTTAGGTCATTCGATTCCTCATAAAAAAACAAATGATTGAGCTAAAATTTCATTCTGGAGTTCCATTCATATCAGTTACTGGATTCAAAGAAAAATTGTAATTGAATAATTGTTTAGAATTTTTCTAATGTCTCAAATTGTATTTTCCAGATGGGGTTTAAAGCTTCTACAAATCCGCACAAAAGGTAATTTTTCCAGTTTTTTCTGTGGCAAATTTGAATTTCGGCGTTGATTTCTAATCCACAAGTAGAATTTTTTATCATTCCTCCGATGAGTGTAAGTAAATATGAAGAATTTTTTCGATGTTTAGATCTTCCGATCACAAAATTATTACGTCCAGAGATATTCAAAGAATATTACTTTTAATACCAATGGGAAAGGAATTGATATAGAATATTAATACCTAAAATATGAGTTCCCCTTTTTTGTGTGATGAATTGATTGAATTCACCATTTTTTTACATTTTATTTTATCATTTCCACAATTCCTGCATTTGACTATCAAATTGAATTTATTATTGTGTTTTTCAATCTCACTTTTCATTTCTTCCAGTAGAAAATCTAATCTGTTTTGGATTCTTTCTAGAATTTTCCAAACGTTATATCGTTCCTTAGAATTCAACTTGCTTAAATCGAAATTGCCCCTTTCGATTCAATAAGAGTTTTCAAGTATGTTGTTCTTTCTTCTAAATGAGTCATACTCCGAATAAATATACATTGTCTGCATTCTGTGAGATTGGAATGTTATGTTTTTAATCAAGCACCTATGAGATCGTCGATACTAATGCTTCCCACAATTATTCGATTTTCAACTAATCCCGACTGAAACCTTCCAATCGGTATTTTTGAAACATTTCATTTGAATACTGAAGAACACTTGAACTTGACAATTTGAAGGAAGGAAATTGAACACTTCGTAGTAAAATCACACTTGCCTTCGAATAAAATTTGAACTCGAGCTGAAGTTGAACTTGTAGAAATTTGAGAAGGCTCGAAGTTTGACAACTCAAACCCTTCAGAAAAAAAGAAGATTAAGACATTTTGAGCTGATGAATTAAAGAGTAAATTAACCAGAAGGTTCAATACATCAGATTTTATATCAATGGTCTCCACCAATTTTCAATATGCCAAACTTATTTTGATCAAGTTAGAAAAATGCATTACGACTTTATAGATAATGAGCTCATGCACTGTCTTCATATTGAGTCACTAGTCTATGGTGGTCACGCGTCAATATGTTATCTATCACGTAAATAGCTGTCGTCTGAATGTATGATGCTGTTATTATACACTGTTAGAAATTTCTGCATTAATTTTAATGTATTTGCTGGAAGTTTTTTTCAAATACGCGCATGAATTGAGTTTCATACACATTTTACATTAAATTTAATGTAAACTATAGCAAAATCTATATTTTTTCAATGTTTTGGTACATTAAATTTAATGTAAAATGTGTATTAACCTGAATTCATGTACGGTATTGAAAAAAACTTCATAATATTTCTGACAGTGTAGTATTTGAACAAAAAATGAAGGTTGTGACTCAAAATACACAGTGCAAGTAACCTTTCGATATGGAATAGATTTTTATTGAACATTCTTTAAGTACACTGAAAAAAATGTTTTGTTCTGGTAACAAAATTGTTGTTGCTTTAACAAAAGGGTTTGTTGGAATTTGATCAACAAAATTCTTTGGTTAGAACAACAAAAATTTTGCTCAGTATACAAAAATTTGGTTATATCATAACAAGATATTTTCATAATAGTAACGAAACTATATAGGTTGATGACATTTTTTAAAAATTTTTTCAGTGTATTTTTAATAATCGATGATTTGAATAAATCTATCATATCCAATTTCAGGAATAGAGATTGAATTATACTGATTCATGCTCAATCTTTTCGAATTTTTTTAAAACTTATTTATGCTCAAATGCTCAGTCAGTAGGTTACTGATTAGAATTATACTATTTATAACAATACAAAAGAAGAGAAAACGATTCTGTCACAAAATACTTCTATTCACGAAGTTCAACGTAAAATTCGAATCAATTTGGAAAGACGTAATGAGATTTAATGAGATTTTATGATTGAACTAAGGAGAACAAATTTTCGAGAACAAGAAAATATTCAATTGATTGATTTAAATAGAGTTTCATTGAATTGAAATTTGATATTTTACAAATTATGTTGTCAATGAGAATGTTGTGACTATTCAATTGAATATTTTATTGTTCTTGGAAATTTTTCTTCTTGATGTAGATGAAAAAATCAAAATCATCTTAAATTTGAATGAATACATATAAATCTGAAGAAATATATGCATGTTGCTGTAAAAACTCATTGAATATCCAGGTTTTTATGAATCTGAACAGAACTGTTCTAAAGGAATTGACAACGTGTATCACTTAAATATATTGCAATTTAACCAACGACATCATTCAAGTTCAATTAGATATCCAGTTGTCCATTCGTTAATCAGATCCAATCCATTTTTTCCTTAATGGGTTCGATGGAGCATACTGAAAGCGATTCATTACCATGAGAGATAATCAACGTTCTAAAAGATACTGCGTTTAGGGAACCGCATTATTTTAAGAATGATTCATTTTCATAGCAAAAAATACTTTTGTACTCACATTGTCGGACTATATGCTAAAAAATGGGATATTCCACTCGACAATACGTACCTAAAACAAAAGAAAATAATTGAAATCATGTATTAGTTTTTCAACAGCATTTGATGTTTTATAGATAATATACATTGCTTCCAATGACTCCTCGAGATCTTCGGAGCAAAACTAGAAGCCTCATTGATTTCCATAGTTTAATTGAATCCAGTTCAAGTGTTATTTCTTCGTTTTGATTTGAGAACCATAACGGAAGATGATTTATTCAAATAGAATCTCGCCTAGCGGTTTTTATTCAAACCTCTCAACGGGGTGTGGTTAAAATTCCATTTTCATCGTTACGTATAGAACGATTCCTCCATTCTAAACGGCTCGTACCCCTCCACGGATTAAATTCCTAAACACTAGTTCAGAATCATCGAAGGCTACCCAATGAATCAACAACATTCCGGAATGATATTGTTTTATTAGTAAGTTGATTGCATTTGAAATGCAGATTAAGAATCAACTACTGTATCTTCATCAGTTTGATGTTTACTCGAATGACCAACTGTAAATAATAAGCAAATTATCATTGGAAAATGTTCACCATTAATCACGAGATTTTTCACGTACATTTGATATTTCAATCTAATAATTCAAGGTATAAATTTCATATATCTGCGACGTTTTACGAATATCGATAGAGTTATGTCTCATATAAACTATCATCCTATCATACCAGGGAATAGTCCACTGTACCATGATTCAATATGAATTACACTGCATATATCATTTCTGATTTTCCTTGTTAGAACATCCACATGGAATTTCTTAAGATTTTAACTATGGAATATCAGTAATCTTCAAATGCCTTCGGTAACGTGAGACTGATAAAACGTATGCGGGGTACAATGATTCAGGTTACACACGCAAAGTACCGTTTACATTCCGCCCAGTTCAGTGGATTCCGACTATCCGATCAAACAGTATTGACTGTTCGTGTATAATAAAAGTATATTGCAACGCTAGAACCAATGATAGTGAAATCATAGTACAAGAAAGATCTCTGTGACCAGGGCGAGCCATCTTCGCTATGCATTCTTTTCCCTCAACTTGGTATCAGAAACGTTGTCACGTTTTCTATGTAGACAAGATCCTTTAGAAAACTTCCTGAATAGAAGCCGAAGGTAGTCACCACCTGCTGTTTGCGAATACTCAGTCTCAATAGCTGGTACATGTTTTGAACTTGCACAACTTTGTGTCGTATTTTTAACTTCTTCTGACCTTTGGTCATTCAGTTTGTTTTCTCTTCGCAAAGTCTAATACGACCACAATAAAAAATCAATTACAATGAAACAGATTACCATGATCGATATGATTCGTGTAAATAACCTTCTACTGTTGTTTCGATAGAATGACATATACTTCCAAAGCTGTTACCAAAAAAAAAAGAAGAAGCATTGCACATATGTACATCTTTTGCTCGATAAATCCAACTTTTTATCCTCCATGTTGATCACGTTTTACACAATGGAAATGAGACTGCAATAAGGCAATAATACTCCTCGACACAATGAGAACTGTGTGATATATACCTTCAGTATGTACCACGAAAATTTAACTCTATTTTCTACCTTCATACCGTTAAGTTATGATTGTAGGCAAAATGCACCGGAAATTTGTTTAGCCGTACGTATTTCTTCAATCATAATCTCATCCTTCCATTGTGGAATGACATGATTACCCTAATGTGTTTCGCAATGTAAAAACTAAGCAACAACATTAAGAGAAAGGAATGTAGGAAATCAACGGATCTAGAGTATCGCATGGAATCATCGCTGAGGTAATGATGAGATATTTTTACGTTCATCAAAGACAATAGACAATGCATATTCTCGTTTTTGAAATCCTCAAAAGTAAAATGTATTGTACGTACAAGCTTTTCATAGTTCTCAATTGCTCGCAGCCTGGTATTGAAATTTCACTTATACTTGATGGTGTTGAATTACAAAGTATATCGATTCATATTCAATAAAATTTCAAATCTATTCAATAAATTGAGCTATTGAATTACAAAGCTTTCATTTATTTCAGCATTGATTAGAATGACATGAAAACGAGTTTATCGGGATCTACTCGGGACGTGAAACTAAAGCCATTCATTATATCACTCCTGTTTAGAAATTATACACAAAATGTTATGCGTGAGAGAATTTTTTTTCTACCATTTGAAACGTAAATTTCATTTGAAGATTTGATAGCGAAAGATATATTCAAACGCAGTGAGGTGTTCATTAGTTTGGAATTGAGACAAGTATACATTTCTATGATCATTCAATCGAACGAGATTTCAAACACATCGCGTTTGACAATATAAATCATGTATTAAGTGTTGGGATTTATTTATGAATGATGTTGCGCAATAACTATGAGATTATTTTACACGTGTTCGATCAAAGGTGCCTACAGTTTCTAAAGATTTTGCCAAAAGTTTCTCTAATGACGGCTATCAGTCAAGGTTATTTGCATCGTCTCTTCAACCAGCTGCAGGCTCTGGGTCGTCATTAGAGAAACTTCCGGTATACCTGAACGCGAAGATGAAGGAAAAAAGCAGATGGTGTCAGACGTAAATCGTATATAATCTTTGACTTTTGTATCAAATTACCATGTACAAGTTTTTCTGATTGTATTTATTTGTATATAATTTTCATCCCTAAGTAAAAGTATTTAATGTTAGCTTACAATATCTGGAAATATGTTCATTATAATAGATGTAACTGTGACATTTCATGATGTAATGAGGCATAATAATTCCTAATGATATCGTAAGTTTTTGAGATTACATATATACACATGTGCGTAACAGGAAGAAAAAGGACAAAACACGTATTTCCTCTTCTTCGAGGGGTCTATGTAAATCAATGTACAGTTACACGATTCACCGGAGAATTGAAAGAGAAAGAGAAAGATAGAGGAAGAAGACGAAGATCAAGTGAAGACAGGCAACGACGAGGGAGAAGAAAAGTCGAAGAAGTCTCGAGGAAAGGAGGCCACAGGCAACCTGAAACGTCAACCGTTATATCGGAGCCCAAGGCAAATTGTCTTTTCTCCTTTACTCTTTTACTCGTTTCGCTGCTGTATGTCTCGATTTATACGTCTAGTTTGGTACTCTTACTATACATATATGCTTCCTATTGGAGGCACATATGTGTCTAAGACCTTACCCACACATAACTCGAATACAAGTACCAGTTTCGACGTTTTACACCTCGACCTCTGTACCCACCTGTTCGAGTTTATGCAGGTGCCACGTATCTTAAATGCCTTAGGTTTGCCGGTGAGGATGTATTCCTCGATCCTAGAAACCAAGTGTTTTGGTTGTTGTTTTTTTTATTCTCATTCAAATGTTCCCCCAATACGTTGTTCAAAACATCTTTTTAGGGAGTGTGGCGCCACGCACTAATCATACAGAACACACCTACACCAAAAGAAAATACTCTCAATATAAATGGGAATTTCTCTAACATTCAGAGGAATTCTTCAACGTTGATTCTCCAGAGTTTAGGGCAATATCTCTGGCTTCATATTCTGGAAGAATATTCCTAATTTTAATTATGGTCATTTTATCAGGGTGGGTAGTGACTTGACCATGTTTGCGACAAAATACTAAACACCACGATGCCTCCAAAGAAATTTGCTATAGTTGCAAACATTTTCATTTCAGAAACTGATAGACGGAGAAAAAAAATGCAGCTAAAAAATATGGTATTTTTCAATAAAAATTTGAGAATATTTCTTGAATTTGTAATAAAGATAAAACGCTTCACATTTTTTTGGAATCTCATTTGACAAACAATAGGAAAAATATGAACTTTCCAAAAGTTGCGCATAAAATTTTGAAAATGTTCATACATTTTTCTATAGTTTGTTAAATATTGATAATTTGTCAGTGTTTGTCAAATGAAATTCCAGAAAAATGTGAACCGTTTCATCTTCATTACAAATTTAAGAAATATTCTCAAATTTTTATTGAAAATTACTGTATTTTTCTCGGTGTACGTTATTTCTATTAATGAACTTCTTTTCATGCCAGCAAAAAATGTACTTATTCTCCAAATTCCTTGGAATGAAAAATCCACTATTGAAGAGTGAAAATACTGCAAGTTCGATGAGAGAGAGAATTCCACTGCGTATGGATGGAATTCTCACTCTTCCCAAACCTGCAGTATTCTCACTCCAAGAAATTTATTTAGAGAGTATATCAAGAATTTTTGTTGTTCCTTTACGAATTTTGTTTTGTAGGCACTATCATAACAGACCAATTTGTTATGCTGGCAATATTTTTTTCTCCAGATGCATAAACAATCCGAACAGTACGCCACACAGCCGCTCATATGTTTTCAATGATACACGTATTTTCAATCAAAACAAAAAGGAAAATTGACAAACCACGAATAGAAGGGAAGGGATGATGTTTCCATATAGATCGAACAAACCATATAAATTGATCGAGGAAGATTTTTCAATTGATGTTGTTGAAACTGTTGGTCTATTATTGAGGGATAAAATTTTATAATTCAATAACATAACATATCATGTGTTGAATATCACCTCGAGGAGCAATACATATCATTAAAAAAACATATCTGGCCTCAATTCCGCATCAAGTGAAGTAATGTATGATATTTTACAGCATTTTACAGCATAATCTTTATTATTATCTTCTTCCGTGCATTGGTCTATCCCCGCGAAGACAAAAACATAATTTTAAACTTTCATCTGTAGACAGAAGTACTGAATCCATGATACGAGAAAGAATTTATCTTTACTGGAAACATCAATTTGAAATTGATCAATATTTGTGAATGAGGATGCAATCAATATCATTACTTCACCGTGATGTTACGGTAATACTTTCATGAAAAGGTTTTTCTATAAAGCATTCCTTTGATGAGCTGTAGACAGGATCCTGAAGACAACCCGAAGGCATTTTCAAATTAGCTAAGTACTTACACTTTTATTTTCATATCGTTTTCTCAAGAAATATATACATATATATATATATATAAAGCGAAGGATTATTATAGTTTACAAGAGTATAAACTGGAAGGAATTTTGAAAATTCCATCATAATGAATGGCTGTTCCGAGCCTCGATTGCGTGCTACAAAAGCATTTCTCACAATGATTATGCGAATCTTAGAACAGACCATAATTACGTCTCCTTGGGAATACAAATAAAGAAATCGCTGTGAATGAATGAATAGGAAAAAAATAGTTCGAATGCATCATATGAGAATGACAAACTTAACTTAGAGAACAGCTTTGGAAGAGATTTTGTCTGAATCAGGTTCGTATATGGAGTAACAAGAAAAGATGTTGGGCAAAACCTCTTGCCCCTGCAAAAAAAGTCTGCATTGTCGGATAATAAACAGAACTCGCTGCGCTCGCATCTTTATATTCTGAAAGGTGCTCGCTCCGCTCGCATTTCGTAATAAATCGCACTTCCATTTACTAGAAGTTATTAAAGAGATAAATTATCTCGTTGTGCATGAAAAAGATTTAGCTGGCTCATGCATATTGATGTATACACAAATGGTGTTTATGTTATGAAGATCTAAATTCATAATTTTATGTCATTTTGAATATGCAATACTTGACAATCCTTGAATATATCGGGTTGAATCCATGGATTGCATACAATTACAAATGCGAAAAATGGACTACGTCACTTTCTGCCTGAATTCCTGGGAGGGTAAAATTCAATCTTAAAGAGTGGATTTCCATTGCTCAAGAATCACTTTATTTAAAGGCCAAAAATGCCGCTGGAAGATATAGTAATTCCTAAGAGAATTTAAGAATATTTCGTAGTTTTTTAGTAAACAAAACGGTTCAGATTTGTTTTTTCAATTTTCAAACGAAAGTGGAAGAAAGAAAATGAACTTCCCGAAAGTCGAGCATGGATTTTCACTATTTACTTTTTAAAATGTAATCGATCCATCACTCTCGCTTATCCAACTTGAACACCCGCAGTGCGACTTGGAGACGACGCGTCTCAACACTTGCGGTATTCTACGGGGATGGATTATATGAGTACTTTATAGCCAAACGCAGCCCAACCGATTACTTTTTGCGACTTCTTATGCATAGATAGAATCTTTTTTACTCTCTAGGGTAAAGAGTTATCTCAACCGCTATTCCCTTTAACGGCGTGGTATCCGCTTCCGGAGAAACTTTGGTTAACGTATCAACCACCATTTCTCCTTTTGTAGCATTATCGGTACGGGAAAAAATGAAAGATTCGTACCTCTATGCTTGCCAGACATCCGTGTCTGAAGGTCAGTGTGGTACCTGTTCAACTATGGAGATAGTTTCCCATGCACTATCGTATTTGCCATCATCAAGCGTTCTAAACAAAGCACGAGTATGACACTACTTATTTTTATAAGAAAAAGGAGAAAAACACTACAGCGCATGAAATTTTACAAAGACAAAATCTCAATATCCTACTATTCACTTTGTGAAATTTCATACGCGACTTTTGGAAAGTTCATATGTTTCTCTATTTTTTATTAAGTATTGATAATTTCTCATTGTTTTTCGAATACAATTCCACAAAAATGTAAATCGTTTTATCTTTATTATGCATTTAAGAAATACTCTTAGATTTTAAGAAATATTCTCCAATCTTTATTGAAGATTACTACACGGAAAAACAGAAGTAGTTGCAGTAACTATTTAAATAGTCGATTTTCGATCATCTACTTAAGTAGTTCCTGCAGCTACTTAGTAGTCAGGACAAGTAACTCGATAGTTGGACTAACTAACGTAAATATTTGAGGTATTTTGAATTAGTTAAGACAGCTAACGTGTTACTTGTCCTGACTACTAAGTAGCTGCAGCAACTACTTAAGTAGATGGTCGAAAATCGACTATTTGAATAGTTACTGCAACTACTTCTTTTTTTCCGTGTATATTTTCGACCTGCATTTTTCTACGTGCAAACCAATTCTATCAGACATTTTGAATAGGGAGATCAGTTGAAACACAAACAACGTTATTCCAACTCGCTTTTATTTTAATTTATCTCAGGGTCTCATAAGGATACAGATCTTTCTTCGATATTACATATATTTTCTGCATGATTAGAAAAATTATGTTGATATCCCACTATTGAATCATGCGATAAAATCTAGATAAAAGATACAAACATATATATATATATGTTTTGAAGATTTTGAAAGTTTTACCACAAAAAAGCAATAATTCGATAAATGAGAGGATACATTAATTTGAATTCCTATATTATTCTAAAAAATTTTCAACAGTAAACACTTAACGATATTTCCTAATCTCATAAGATTGAGTAAATTGAAGCAGAATAACTGACAAATCAAGCACAAACAAAAAAACCTATCGAACTGTATAAGTAATATACACAAAATAAGAGGAAAACTTCAATTTAATGAGGTAATTTGACGGTCTGGAGTCGCGTCAACGGTGATAAAGATCTGCCACACAAGTTAAATGTCTCCCTCTCTTTGTTCTGTTTGCGTAAAGTACGTGCAAGCGCGAACGAAGGGTGAATTCTCATAGAAAGATTTCTGCAAGGTGTTTTTTTCCCACGTGTCTTGTGCATTTACAACACACATCTTTTTGCATGTTGAATGCAGCACAGTACAGCGTATAGGGCAGAAAAGAAAACACATTCGCGACAGCTCGACCGGTAGTAAACCTTAGATACAGGTATGAGATAAATGTGGTCTTCCTGCTTCTTAACAATCTCCTTTCTGGTGCTAATAATCTACCTGACTTGAATGAGATGTGCAAAAATATATATGTATGTATATCGCAAAAATATGAAACAAAAATATCTCCGGCGCACCGCTCATAGGATACGAATTTGCGACCCGTGTTTCGGGGCTCGCAATCCACAGGGAGTCCAAATAAATTTATCTCACATGGCCAATCGTTTCAGTTGTTTCAAGATACTCGTTTGAATATTCGTTGAAGAATTGTTAAGAGCATCTTTGAGTGTAAGAATATACCTTTCTCTTGTTCGAAAAATTTTTATGCAAGATTTGTGAATTCTTTCTTTTAGATATCTCCTTTTTCTCATTAGAACGGTACTTGGACTTTGCAAGTTCTTAGAATGTACTTTGGATGGATGATTAAATCATTCCTTTCGAATTGATTCATTCGTTTCTTCCATTGAAATACTGATTTCTTGGGAATTTCATCATCGGAAATTATTAAGCCTGCGTAAATAACGTATCTACATTCGCGAATCACATTTCATTTCTCGTCTTCGTTTTTTTATTAGATTGCAAACGAATATCTTCCTCGAATATGCGGTGGATCAAAAAAATATTGACTTTTTGCTCGTTACTTGGATAAGGGGATCGATGATTTTTTGATGATTAAAAAGTTATTGCTCGGGTTGCTTTTTTCACGTTTACTAAAATGTCAGTGATCCTTTGATGTTGGCCAGTATAAATGTATATTTACACGTAAATGTGATATCTCTGGTTTCTGGGCTGGTACGACAAGTAGAACCGGTTACTCACTGCACAGTGAATGATGATCATTATATTATAGACGTCAAGACGAAGGACATGAAACTTACAACTTTTGAGAAATTAGATCAATGACCGATTACTTATAAAATTAACTCGAATCAAATTTTCCAAAATAATGTAGAAATTCTGATGATTCGGTTATTCAACAAAGTTTTTAATCTATATAATTTCCAAGGAAATATTGTGACTCAAGAAGAATGTTCAGGAGCTCAGTTAATGCGATTCGATTAGACCTTCGTGAAATGAATTGACTGACACGAAATGCTTCGTATCTGAATGAAGAAATTCAAGTTTTCCACGAAAAATACATGCAGCGATTCACTACCGCGTCAACGTTCGAACATCGCAACGTGTATACACGTGAACGTATAAATATGTATACCAACCTATGTGTATTCATTACACATATTAAGAACTAAAAGACGGGTTCTTCAATCAAAGAAATCATGAAACGAGATACATAAACGAGTTGGGTTTTCATCGAAGATGACCGTTGTTGGCAAACGATGGGAAAAACTTGACTGAGGTTCTTGATTCTAAGAATTCCGCAGGTGCAGTTTACTCGCTAGAAATCTGCTAAAGGTTGAATTCGATAAACAATCATGATTTCTGCAATTAAATTCCAATTCAACTTAAACGAGAATCATGTAATTTTCAAATTTACTGTCAGATAACAATCGGACAAGTATAAAACAACGTACAACATGATAATATACTTTATGAATGTTTAAATAAGAATAAATAACTTCATTGACATAATTTCAGCCTTGCAATGATCAACATACGTGAATTATAGTTCCAAGAAATACCATGAATTCATAATGAATTTCCATATATCTACCTTATCTTTCGCATAAAGAATTATGAAAAACCACACAAGGCTTTCAAAATCACCTGTCTCCATATCTTCTACTCACGGCATTAGATTACTGGTTCGGAACTAAGAATGCGTGATACACATTTGACGAGGGAATAAAATAGGAAAAAAAGAAACAAGTAGTGTCCGCGAGCGGTGAAGGGCTCGAAAGACTGATTTCACGATTAAATTACACATAATAGGAGATACGAATCTCGCGTTCGCTTGGAATTTTCTTGAAAGAAACAGCATTTTCTGAAAATCAATTCTGTCAATCTGGCCATGCAAATTTTCTTCTTAAGGCTCTGGAAATGTAATTATTATGGTATCTAGTATACAGATGTGATTGGTGAAATCCACAGACGTCAAATTCAATCCATCACGTGTAGCACTTGCCAAGTTGAATGAAGTCCACGCAATATCAAACTGAGTCATTAGCTGCATATGCTGCAAGTGTAAAAAGTTGTGCCAGTTGGGCAAAACACTTGCAGGATCTAATCAACTCTACTGTAATAAGGAGTAATATAAATTGATCTACCATTTTCATTCCCTCTTTCCGCAAGCATTAACGAAAAAGATTTACAGTCGTTGAAGAGTCTCATACGTGGGGAGGACAGAACCTCTTGAACGTATTAATTTGAACGTGTTAATTTTTACGATGTTATCAAGAAACGTTGTTCATGTACTAAAATTAGAGCGACGGGAGCTGAATACATTAAATTCACTTGTCAGTCAGTCATATAATGCGTACAATCTTAACTAAGACATTCAACGTACTTCTATTAAATTAGGACATTCTTTCCACGTTATTTACTATGAGTGAATTAAAATGTATATGAATGTGTGTATAAAAAGCGTTACGTATATTACGTACACGTGTCTATTGAACAAAGAGAGCAGGAGGGAAAAGATTTTATGACTGAGACGTAGGTACGTAACCTAGGCATATTTTAGAGCCTGAGGTAACAAATTTACTCTTGTTCGTGTGTACATATACGTATACAACGAGACGAGGATCTCTCAGGTCTCAACGCCGACGATAAAATTATCCTTTTCTTCTTCGTAGGGCATACACGGGAGTAAAAGAAACAGAACTGTTGCCTATGTACATATCTAAGGGATCCTCACGGTACGCATACACGTCGGCAATTTGCATTTGTTTCACTCTCTCGTTTGAGTTTCTGCATCAATCTGCTATGCATGACTGAATGAACCAACCAACCTACCAACGAACCAGACAAGTCGTGTGTATGCCTCGTATGATGTATAGCTTTGCGCGTATGATATATTAATGAACGCGTATATGTATGCGTGTATGATACGATATTAATAAAGGCAACTATTGAAACAACTCTAAGGCTTTATCGAGATTTCGTCGGGTAAGAGGAGTGCAATTATACGAACTGGATTTGTTATCTTATAATGACATTAAAGTTGATTAATGTACGTATATGCCAGCATCCAGATTGTTACTATCGTTAATAGTTGGGGAAAAAATTGTCAACTTTAATTACACGTAATAATGTATTGATCAATATATTCTTGGTATTTGTTGGAACATATGTGCAATGTAAACATATCGATTCGTTTTATTCTCTCAATTTTAATTTGAAACATCAAGCCAAGAAATTGAAATAGGGATAGAAATGGGATGTCACCCGAGGCGCGGACTAACTAAGATCGTAAACCTTAGATTTCGATAAAGAATCAATAAACGAGTACGAATTTATAAATGATTCAGGTTGTGGGTTGTCTGAGGTACTTTAACAATGATTAATACGTTATTTGAAAAACAATCGAGGAAAGTATTACAGTGGGACCAATGAAAAATTATTCAATTCAGTCACGCTAACTGATTGGATTGGATATAAAGCTTCCATTCGACATTCCCAGCTTTAATCAGGTCCTGATCAGGACTCGATTCAATTTGTAATGCAAATTCTTGAACAGACTTTCTCAGATTCATTCGAGAAAAGTTTCTTTCAATTGGGAATTATTGAAAATAAATTCTCTTTGTCTGATGTTGTAATAACAACTCTAGTATTATTAAGTTAATTCTAATTCAGTTACTTCTAATTTTAATGTGTGATACAATATATTTTCATCCAGTTACGTGCAATTGAATTCTGAATTCATACAAAAAAATTGAATTATACAAATCTCATCATTGAACTAGATTAGAAAGGGTGATGAAATATGTTGAAAGTTGATAAAGACTAGCATCTACATATTAAGGGGTGAGATTTTTGTCTTCGTATTTTTAATAAACAAGATAGTACTCAGGACTGGATTTCTCATACTCATTAGTATCTATTTTTCTCCGTGCAATTACGAAGAGTTGATAGATTTCATTCACAAATTTGCTTGGAAGATTTATAAGATTGGAACAAATGTCTAAAAATGCGCATTTGATGAAACAACATCCATGTTTTTATATCTAGTTTTTATGAAGATTAATAAAATTATGATTCAAAACACATCGGCGTTTTCAAACATCGTCCATCCCTTCTGATATAATACGTTCGAATGAAGTTGAAACTAGCAGCCAAAACTTAGTGCCCAACTTCTGCAGCTTTGGATAATCAATCAACTATGTTTGAGCAGTTTTTATGCCAAAAATCAATTTAATACCCCGGATAAAAAATTTTTCAAAATCACATATAATGTATAAAGAATTATACTCAATGTATATACAAATTATATTGAATTATATAAAAATTATATATAACTTTGAAAATTTTTCCACTCTGGTAACTTTCAACTACGTGTTTCGACTGCTCAACTTTTCGATAAAATGTATGTTGCAGGAGTTTGAATCGTTTATCGACACTAATTGATAATCGAATAACGAAATACTTAGCTGGTGAGACCCAAAATCTTGCAGTAAATTCATTAAACGAGTTGATTCTAAAGGATAAATACCGAAGATTTATCAGATTTTCTGGGCTTACGTTTTCGTTTAGCTTCTGTAAACGATTCAAACGTCGAGAATATCAAAATGTTTCCTATCTGAATTGCTCACTCTCGACTGTTGGTTTCAATTTCATTTTATTTGAATTCTGACATTACACAGCATTACAAAAACAGCACAGCTTTCACTGCAAATTCTACACAATCGTTATATGTACTCTTCATTTTCAGGGGAACAGTTGTTGAACAGAACATTGAAACACAGGACCATACTACGATCACACAGGACAACAAAAACAATATTTGTTTTTTATATCTTGAGGTTTGGGAAGTGATTTGGATATTTCTTGAATGAGTTGAATTTTTATATAATTTCTATATCATTGATGAATTTTATATATAAAACATGGTAAAGAGACAAACCAATTCAAGGGATCTGACTTTATTTTCGTATTCAGCACATCATATTCATTTTGAATCATTGTCCAAATCTTAAGATACCAAAGGACTGTTGACCAGCATAATTTTTTCGCGATAATGCCTTGTGAGGGAAGAAAAGAGTAGGATTAACAGAAATTATAGACATAAAAATTTCAATAGTTGCAGAGCAATATAAAATCTTCACTACACCTTGTGTAGCTACAACAACACTATTACAGCATCAAAACGTCTTTCCTGTATAGAATTTTTGTACTCACACTGCACTAGAGCCTGTGCGAACGAGTAATATAACATCACACCCACCTCTGTCAACGTTCTCGTGTTTGTTACTGAGAACTGAAGGAACTGCAAATCCATCAACCTCGTGAGAAGATTTTGTTTTTCCTCTTAGTACATATTTTCTCCTCCTGCAGAAACCTACCTGTGTACATCGTTTGATGTAGAAATCGCTTGATGTATATAGGAATAGTTAGCTTAGTTTGTTTTTCTCCTTAGTCTTTCAAAACGCAGAAAACAGGTTGGATTCATTTTAAAAATGCCTCAATGGCTATGAAAATCGAACGTGTTCTAAAGAATGATTGATGCATATACTATTTCTAATTCAAAAATATAATTTTCACTATTCGAATCAATAAAAAATAGATTCTACACAGAGTTTTTGTTGATCACATTTCAACAGGAACTCTTTGGTTTTGTTCAGTTTACAAAATTATGGTTATCAAAATAAAATATTCTGATGATAATAACAAAACTGCATGATTGATGACATTTTTTGAAAATTTTTTCTCAGTGTAGATGTTTCTATTTCGACAGTTCCTGGAGTATCGGCGAGGAAATTGTACGACAGTACACGGGAAAAATATTATCTTTTTTTTTTATAATTCTGACATCGTAATTTTGGAAACAAAATATCGTAGCAGTGGACCACACTTGCAATGTTATTTTATTTCTAACCTTACATCGTAAAATTTAGGCTGAACTCTTTGAAATTCAAACTGTTGGAACTATTGCTTTCCAACATCGTAAACTTCAGACTGAAATATTTGGAATTCAAACTGTTGGAACTATTGCTTTTCAACATCGTGAAATTAAAAAATTAATGAATAACAAACAAAGAAGTAACAAATTACTGTATTGAATACCAGAAACTGATGTAGATAAGCAGGAATGTTATTAAAAACAAACATAGATTTGTTCATATTATATGAAAAAAAAAAAAAAATATCTCTCCTTCCCTTAAGAAGAAGAATCAATTCCAGTTGGGGAGGAAAAGGTGAATTGGAGAACGAACTTCAGGTCTGGTAATTGCGAGTTAAAAATCTCGGCACATGGAATTTAGTAAATTATTTCAAATAAGACTCATGACTTTACTGAATGAGCTGCATGAATTTGAGGATTATATGTTAATGTTTGAGTGAATTTTGGAAAAAATTATCATTGGAAAAAAGATGTGGTACAAATTTCAATGTAAGTCTTTCGGATTGAAAAACAGAACACCCAAACTGAATATATGAAACTAGTAAATGTTGAAAAAGTTTTGAAGATGTCTCAACCAACATTGAAACCGTTAAACATGGTTATAAAGTAAAAAAACCTATCCAGCATGGGATGAGCTTGTTTGTGAATAGTGGTTAGAATGGCATCAATAAAAATTCCCTCATCACTTGTGCTACATTTTCACACTAAAAAATTCGCAATCTAAACAGCACTTTTACAAATAACACATTATTCTTTATTCAAAAATAATACTTACTGGTATAAAAATCCAATAATTAGAACACTTTCATTCTATAACTTCAACTCCCTGTCTAAAAGAAAGATGCTTTCAAGAAACAAAAGAATGAGAATACAACGTGATGATGTTCTATCATTTGGGTAGTATTTGTAAAGACAATTGCCGTTTATCATTATTGAGATGTAACATCGTAATTTACCGACTTTCTTTAGTATAAATACAGAGCCGGCATTGCTTTGAATACTGTGTTCATATGTAATAAAAATAAAACATCATTAATTGATATAGCATACATGTGGTTTGATATTTTTACGTAGTAAAATCGTAAAATTGGTAAGAAAATCGTATTTATCTTTGAGGATTCTCGTTAAAATAAGATTGAAACATATGAACTTTCACTTTTCCACAAAATAAGAAATGAACACTGATTTAATTACGATCAATATCTGCGGATTTGCGATGGGAACCTGTAAAAGAACAAATTTTTAACAATAACATTGCATATCAAATGTCAGAAAAGTCCTGCTAATGCAAGTATGGTCCTCTGTTACGATTGTAACGTCGTAATTTATAAGAGAATATTTTTTCCGTGTATCAGCCACTGTTTTGGTGTATTCTCGTTTTGTTTTGTACATTTATTTCTTTTTTAATTCATGAAGATAGCAAATAAAGAAACAGATGACATGGGCGAAAACAAAGGAAGGTCCTCATAATATGCGTAAGGCAATAAGGGAAAGTGTCAACATGGATCTCAAAATACATTCAACTGATACTGTCAAAGCCATATTTACAAAAATATCACCGGTTCTAGATGCTTCAAAACCAAGAGTTTCTGCACGACGTCTTCAGACACAATAAAGTAAAAATTCTACAGGTTCTGCATACAAACACATATTTGAACAGAAAAAATCGAGCGGAGAGAGAATTGAATCAGTAGCACGCAGTAAAATCTTACTAACCGGAAAAAACGTTAGTAAAAGAAGCAAGAAAAATAATAATTTGTAGTTATGCCAGTATTTTATTCGTAATATTCACACCGAAGGAGTTCTATATATTCGAACAGTTATTTCATAGTTAGATAATCAGTCAGAATTCTGTGTTATTTTAAAAAAAGCTTACAGTGTCGGTATTGGAGAACTCTCCCTTACTTTATGAAGATTAAAGAGTTAAAAGTAGATTAGATTTTATCAGACTGTTGGAGGAAATGAGATGTTGAAAGATGTCGGTACGCAAATTCATCAGAATATATCAGGAATCAAAAAGTGTTTGCAAGGGGAAAATGAATCTCATAAAAATTATGACAGCAGTTGTTCAGCACCTTACAAGGTCCTTGGAGTGAAACTAGTCATCAGAACGAACCTTCCCAGAAACTGAAGAGTACGCTGGGAAAAACATTTCTATTGATTTTAATACAAAAGTTTGGAAGCAATTAATACATATATTTTTGTTTTTAACTTCCCACACTTTTATTTAAATTCAAACACAATACTATTTTGAATTGGTTTCATACCAAAATTGGTTTGAATTCTCATTAAATCTGTGGAGACATTAGTATAATTTCTTTTTTGAGAAATAATAACTATGGCATTGAAACAAAACTCCTGTAGCTATTTTTCAATGATCAAAATATTAATAAATTATTTTTTCCCGTCTGAAACTAAAGAATAAAATCTCAGACAACTCGAATGAATGCAAAATTTGTTGCTTATAGTCCCGGTTATCTGACACTTCGAGGTATTCTTGAACACTGTGTATATGAAAATAGATCCATTACATAAAATAACCCCTCTTATTGTTATGATAAAATTTATCATCGTCTTGATTACGGAGTCTCGAAAGCGTATATAACTTTTTCCTCTCATGATAAATAGCAAGTGATATGATAATATGAACCAACAGTCAACAACGGCGAATCTTACAGGATATCAATTTCATCGTAGTTTTGTGATCATAATCCCTGTGATGACACGAGTCGCAAGAAGAAGAATTATTTTTAGTAAAATTCTGGGAACCATAGAATCTTGTATGATTTTATTTCATTTAAAATAAACTGTCGATCTTTTCGAAAATACTTGAGATTTATGCTCTGATCAAATTCACATATCACTCCAACGGTGAAAGGATGTCGTATAAATTCGGCTAGAAATTGCCAGGAATAAACAACTGGTTGAGTATTAGTGGGGGTTTATTTGCCAAATTCTGGCAAAAACAATTTAGCTGTTCTGCATCTTCAATGAAACTAAAGCTGGCAGCTATAAAACTAACTAAAAAAATAGTTATAACTTCTTACAGAATACTTTTATCCAAAATTTGAGTATCTAAAACATTCAGTGGGATGCCCCTCAATCGATTTCAGGAGTGAGCAAAGCTTCAACCATGTTCAATGAAAAGTTACAACAATCAACTGCTAGCTATCCGGCTGCTAATTTCAGCTTCATCAATTGGCGTCATTCACCTGACAAATATCGAACAATACTGAGTCTCATGATAAATTCAAAAATCCAAGCACTACGAATACAATTTTTGCTCAATAATATAGATCATGGAACTCACAGTCATTGAACAACTGGTGAGCGCTCGAAGCCGGTCTCTACGAAATTCAATCTTTGTATTCAGTATCCCATTTCTGAACGCTTTCAGGGGAGTTTCCAGTTTCAGCAATGAAGTTCCAGGAAATATATATATGTCACCTGGATCACACAATTGATATAATTTTTGTTTAAGCTCTCTTTACCAAATCTTTCGATTTATTATCATAGATCTGAATAATTCGTTTTGAGCTCTTGGCTTCGTTGTAAAGATAAAAGTGCATGTGCAACGAGCACTATTCACACTGGAGAAAATGAGCGGTGTGTCAAATCGACTCTAAGTGAAGTTATTTCAACCCTACAGCCCGGATTGGACTTCTTGGGAACATTTTCGGTGTTGTTTTCACTTCGTACTTTTTAAAGTGCAGGTTACAGAGATGTGCGCGAAACCAGCACTGTTTGAATTATAAAAATTATAAGTTGAAATTGGCAGACGATTGTTCGTCGATTGACGAACTTTGGACAAGACACTTTTAAAAGGGATTAATTTATTTCAAACTCTCAGTGGGATGCTACTTGATCGATTTCTGGTACGAAAAAGCTTCAACAAAGTTTAATCAAAACTGACAACAATCTGCTACTAGCTTTGTGGTTGCTAGTTGCAGCTTCATAATTAAAACGTTGCGAGATTAATAATTCCCCCACAATCACAACATTAAAAAAAAAAGAGAAAAAGTTTCAATGATTCTTATAGTATAACACAGTGGTCTAGAAGGCATGATATGATCTCAAAATAGAAAATTTACCCTCATGAAGCTCAAGTATAGAAGTATGTGGCCCTTGAAAAGTGTACAATCATCGCTGCGAATATAGGTTTTTTTATTTATAAGGGATTCTGCTTCCAAATATGTTCAAGATCGAAATAAACATATCACATGAATGTATAGAAATCAGCCCGTCTATTTGGAAGCAGGCGTTTTCGTTAACATTTTAATCAAACCTATCATGCCTTCTAGACCACTGTGAAATATTTATATACACCTACTACGATTTTAATGAATATTATCACATTTAATATTCTTGATATGGCAGAATAAATAATCTACAGTTATGAAAGCTGATTCATAAGAAGTCTGGAGAGAAGTAAATCGTGCACAGACAGTTGTCGAGAAATCTGTAATTTTCTCATGAAGGTAACACGTGTATGAGATTGGTGACTCGAAACAGACGTGATGGGAAACAATGATTTCTTCTTTCATTAAGAGCATTCCGTAATCTCTACAGTTAGTAGACTTTTCTACGCATTTTACTCGCAAATAATCTGATGAAATACAGGAAATCAACCGAAGAGACATACTTTTGGTATGAATTAAGATCACTCCGATTGATTTTTTCCACATCATTCGAACTATTTTTGAGTGGAGTGAATGGATAAATTTGTATCAGTTACTGTACAACTATATGATTTTTGAAATACTGGTTAACTCACGTGAGAACCAGTTCACATTTTTCAACCACTTTTTTCAGTTTGAAATGTTTACAAATGTATTGAAACTTAGTCAAATACACTCGAACAGTGGATGTCTTCTCCATTTTACACGTCATACAATTATTTTCAGCTGATAACATCACTAAAGCTGACTTATGAATAAATTAACAGCAGTCAAGTTGATGAAGGTATAGTTTTACTCAACACAAACACTCGATTGAAATATCAGAAGAAGTACTTGAAATCAGTAAAAAAAAATAAATATTCTATTCTTTTAAGAGATTTTTTGCCAAGTCTTCGAATCAGTCGAACCACGACCAATGAACATAAAACCTGTAGGGTTTTGATGATTCATTTCAAGAGCTCTTCCGATCTGTCTCGAATAATCTTCAAGAGGATTGTCTCGATAATAAACCAGTCCCGGTACTTTGGGAAAAAATCAAATTTTCAGTTTTATATCCCTGCTAAGTAAATATCTCGCATGTTTTATGTAGAATATATTCCTAGCGATCACAAGCGATCTCGAATTCAAATTCAGTCAAAGTAATAACATACAGCTCGTGTATAATGTTACGTGCGAAGATTAGAAACTGCTATTCAATTTTACAAGTATAGAATGACAATGAGAGTATAATCATCTCCCGTAAAACACACTCCGTATAATACAACACTCAAAAAAGGGTATATTCGGCTAATCGATCGATACGAAACGATCGAGTGATCAAAGAATTAAACCCGATCGTATCTCCAAACGCTTCAAATTCCAAAGAGTGTGGCAAAAAATTTAGAGAATGGTTTCCTCCTGCATATGAGGAGCGGTGAATCAACCAGACGGTGAACTTTAATGTCTTCATTTGGCGTACGATGCCAAAATAGAAACGTGACACGCGAAATAAACAGTATATCTATTCGCATTCTATACCTACATGGTTTGCACACAAACGTCGTATGGACTTCATTTTCCTCATTATTATCATTCGATATATGATCCCGTAGACCACGAGACACGCCGAAATTCATGCATCAGTGGATACTCATTTTTTATTTCCCAAATATCTTTCCTCTACAGAAGATGCGCAAAGCGCTTCTTCAAAAAACCATCATTCAATCCCTACTCAGAATTTGGTTTCACCTACAAATTCTTCTACAAAAATCATTATTTAAGAATTTTACTCTACACGAGGAGAAAAATCCTTGCTGAAAAAGCGATTCCTAAACATCTGCTTTGCTAAATTAGCAAGATATTTGCTAATTCAGCAAAATTTTCTAGCCGCTGTATTTCTACAATTCCAGATTGCTGAATGGCAAGCGCTTGTTAAAAGAGCAAGATGTTTGCTGTAATAGCAAATTTTTTGGCTAATTCAGTAACAAGTTTTGCCATATCCAACATTTTGTAGAATTTTTTGATAATTTATAGATCATACGTCAGCTGCTTTATAAAAAAAATTACTTCCAACTCGCTTATTTTACATCAAACGTTACGAAACGATGTTTTATAGGTGAGTTATTCAAGAAATCCCGCAAGAGGCGTGCTTGCATGCATTTTCCTGAAATAACATCAATCACGGGTTCAATTAACAAATTAATTAATTAATTAAATCAATTTTTCATCGATTCAATCGTCCCTAAAATCAGAAAAAATCTATAAGTTTATATGTGTATTGAATATTATATGTAATCAATATTCATCATCAAATCAATTTGCTTATTACTATTTCATTGTAAATAACCAATTCCTTTAATTTCTAAGCCATATTTTTTTTATAAAGCAGCTACGTATGATCTATAAATTATCAAAGAATTCTACAAAATGTTGGAACAGTCCCTGGAATACTTCGAATCATATCGGGACAATGTTCACCGGTAGTTTCAAGAGCTAAATGTATTCAATAAGGTGACATATTCTGCATTTAGCGAATCAACGGTATAAATTTTTATTAAAAAATGGCTTAAATATGAATAATTGGTTCGTGCGCGCCCTAAACTTGATTTGATGTTCAAGTGGGCATAAAAAATCACTTGATTATGCAGGTTTAATTGGAATTCTCGGATACATTTTTTGGGTATTGAATTATGAAAATTTGGTTTTCAATTATTTAGAAAGGAACAAAAAATTGAAAAATGAACCCGTGAACCATGCAAACTTCGAGAGAATAGGTTCGCAGATATCGCATAAAAATTTCGTCAAGTTCTATACAAAATTACAGAAGTTATGAAACATTTTATAATGAACAACTTTTTCGCATTTTAACGTAAAAATCCAAACAATCGCTTTGCGCACCATCTAAAAATCATCTGATTTGCTTTTTTTTGGGCTCAATCTTATTCTTAGACTCCATAGAAAGTTTTTCGGCCCGGCACTCATTGAAATTCGAAAATCATGTTTTTTTGAATCACCCTAGTCAACAGGCAATAATAAATTGGTATCATACAGATTAACGACAAACCTGGCTAGATCACTAAGAAAATTGTTAATAAATTGTACGTAATTTCGAAGAAAAGAAATGGGTTCTCAATCAATCATAAATTATATATAAATTATATCCAATCTATGCGAAGTATTACAGCCTGGTCACAGTGCTTTTTTTTCACGTGGATAATCAAGGTGTTCGATAATTTTATACTATTTACGATTCATTTTGCAAAACCTGCAACCTTGTATCTTACAAACAGGCTTATGAATTGCATAAAAAGGATAAGACATGTAAACTGTCTCATGATAAAACCCGATCAGTTCATTAAGATAGATTACATACTGAGCGTTGAAGATGTTTTGAAGCATTGGCGAATCAAAGTTGTTTTGATTTTATACTAAGATTGGCTCGTTCTTGAGGATGTTGTTTCAGCTTGATGCAACTTCCCGTAAACCGTAAATTACTATGAATATATATAGTTTTATGCGAATTCGTGTTGACTCAAGACTGAGAATGATGTGTTTTCGAATATTTAATATAATTTCAACCTCGGTAGAACTGCAGGTGGTGAATTGGCATACAGGATTAGATTAATTCATTAAGTCCTGACGGAAGACTAGATACGGTGGAGATGAAAACTTCAACGACATATTCAACATTATCACAAATAAGAATTGAATTAAGATCGGGAAGAGATGTTGCGTACTCAACGCATGTTTTGAAAAGCTTAGCCGTAGTTGTCATAACTAGACACTGAGCCGCAACAATCGTGTTCATCAAGTTATCGTATCGATACAAATGTAAATAAAATCAGGGTTAATTATTCCATTTACTTTTTCCTTTATCGTATCGATCATTTGCCGTCTTTACAGGAGGAAATGATAAATTTTCTTGCCACGCTTAATGGAAACCTATTAAATCCTATCAACTTCTGATTAGATCTAATCGATGATTTTTATAATGATTTAATTCATTTGAAATCAAACGTCCATTTCAATAAACACAGTTTATCGAATTGAATTGGATGCAATGTAGAAGTATAAATACAGGATTTTATACGTTCTAAGTGCATGAGGTACTGGCACATTTTAAAGATTACGATCGAGTATTTCCTTTTGATGTGCATTTCAACCTTGGTAATAAACTTGTAAAATAATGTAATAATTCTACACGAACAAAACTATTGTTTTCATATCACCATTATACGAATCATCAAAAAAGACATTGCATGTCTCGAAAGTTTCGTCTAAAATTTATCTCGTGTGAGGCGTCTAAAGGATGTCTAAAAGATATCCGAACACATAAAATGTCTATTAGATAGTGATTTTTATGTAACAAAGTATAAAAATTTGTGCAGATAATCTAAGAATATTCTAGGTGCATAAACTTACCATGACTTGCGTGTACAAGATTGCTGTAAAGAGTTGCGTGGTCGGTTAATGCCACTGATTGTCCATCGAGAGCATGTCCAAAGAGTAGCCCTTCTTTCCAATCACCTCGATGATGCGTGGTAAAAATCACAATGTACAATCAGCACAAATCACCATATGTAAACACTTAAACACTGTCACTGATGCACATTGACACTTGTATGTATACATATACAACACATTCACACAAAGATCTGCGCGCGCAAAATTACGCGTGCTGTGCTTTGGTGCACTTGCACAATTTTTCGCTTCTACCCTTGTTCTTTTCCTGGCTCTACACTGCTCCTTATTAAATGTTCTTTCACTTCCTCCAATTAGACTTGTACGTGAACCTTGAAGAATCAAAGATGTTATTATAAAACGTCCAATATGAATTTCACATACATTCAATTCTATGAGAAAACATCATACTTTTGTTGACTTTTCAAAGCAACAGGTGTAGCTAAAATTGATTTTGATCTCCGTTAAAGAGCACACATTCCTTGATATTCTTGAAATAACTTTTCATTTTTAAACGTAACAAAATATTTGACGTACAAGGTATTAAACTTTACACCCCAAATGTTACTTTTTTTCTGTTTTTACCCTGTCTTTACAGTCACGTGTCAGGTAATATACATATACATATATATATATATATAAAAGAGGAGTAGCGACAACACGAGCGACAGATTTTCAACCTGGCGAACACACCGACTGCTGTGAAGCAGTATTCACAACCGGCAGGTAAGTAGGTAGGTTGTTCGGTTCGGGTTAGGTTCCCCTCTTCTTTTTCCTACCACCACTATGTATGATTCCAAGCGTTCGCTCGCCATTCTCCATTCTCTTTTCCTTTGACTTGTTCGACTTCTCGCGTAGTCGTTATAGTCATTTCTCCACACGAGTTTTCGCTCTCTCCTCGGCTCTCCTCTCACTCTCGTATCACGTTCCTCGAGTACTTCGGTAATAGTCTGCATATTCGTTCTCCTTCTTCACCCTTCATCCGATTTTTCGTTCGTCTCTCACATTTATCTGAAAGAACCAAACGTAATACCGCTCATCGAATGCCTTTAAGTGGTACACTTATAACCGTGAAATTATATCTACTATAAAATTCTATCATTGTTATAATGTTGAACTAAGTATCAAAATATGTAGGAGGTACTCGATTGCTGCTCTCTAGAACTACGTGTGTAAATTATGAAAAGTCTGAACAATCTCCATTCGCAATTTTGTGACCCGGCTTGCGTATGCTATTTGAGAACATTCAAAGTTTCAAAGATATCTTTGCGGTGAGATTTTATTGGATTTGTATTTTCTACATGGTTCAAGATGTATTGAAAATTCAATCTCGTTATGTTGGAATTTTTATGGAATTGGATTATGGGAGTAATCGGGGTAGGTGAGCACCAGACCCCGACTAGGAATTATCATGGGGTTGATCTGCCAAGATTATCAAGGATCTCCCCTGAATGAGATGTGAATGACCTTAGTGATAAACTTATTCGATCCAAATGAGAATTCACGTGGATTATTCTAATCGATTGAAATATGTTTGTATTGATTTTTGTTTTATGAGGTTTCCTCAAAAGCTATGATAATTTTATGTAGAATTTAGAATGAATTACACGGTAAGGATAGCAGAAATCGGGAGTTAGAAGAATTACTGGTAATCTGAAAGACTGGGTTGTCGTATAATAAAAGGATTCAATTGTTAGTTTAGAATGGAAACCAAAGGAATGGAGAGTTTTGAAACTCTGAACAAAAGCTTCGTCATGATCAGAAAGTTGAGAAACTCCAAAAGTTTTAAAAAATCGTAAAATTCTCAAGATCCAACCAAATTCGATAGGTTTTGTTCTCTCTTCCGATACATTTTTGCTTTTATGCTTCAGAATGTGTGAATGTTTGTTTTAGAACCGAGATTCTAAAGATTTGACATCTCACTGCATGAATGTTCATATAAACAACCGAAATATCAATGCTTATACACAAATTGTATATAACTACGCTAGAGTGGAAACATTAAAAAATTTATATATAATTTGTGTGTGAACTATACTGATTTATATATAAATTATATATAATTTTGAAAATTCCTACCACTTCGGCGTGTCGTAAAATAATAATCAAATTTCCATGTAACATAGAATATTCTGGGAATATTGTGATAACATAGAGAACAAAAGCGTATTCACAGTATCCTGATAACATGTAAAGGATATGCACACACAATGTACGGCAAACATTCGAGTGAAACTGTTGCAAATATGCATAGAATGCTCGTGAAACATTTTTACAATATGCACCAGATTGTGTGAAGTATATCTGTCAAAACGCCTTTAGAGCATTCTCCTGTAGTCCACACAGCATAAAAGTTCAAAAAGAATTTTGAAGAATTCATAGTGAATTTGTATAGTGAATAGTTGAAACGTTTGTAAGATATTTAAAACAGTCTTATCGTGATATTCTATGGATGTTGATAGAATATTCATAGAATGTTCTTACGTTACATAGATTGAAGTGTACTTTTTATATACATTTTATCTAAAATTACACATAAATTGTATATAAATTACACTGGATTTTAGAAAAACTTGAATATAATTCGTATAAAATTCTTCGCTCCAATTTTACATGAAAAAATACTTTTCTGAGCATACTAGTCAAATCTTTCGTGTAATATTTCCTAAGGAGGAGCCCCATGTAAAATTAGATTTTTATACATTACTTTTTTATGGCTTTGAAAATTGATTTATTTATTTGTTTATTAATTTATTCATTCATTTATTTATGTGAAGAATGTATTTCTAAAGTTTCAAGCCCGAACAAAAGTCTTAAATGTCCACAGGAAGTCACGAAAGTGATACGCCCAAAAGGTACCGAGAGGAGGTAAAGAAGATCAAAGATCATTAACCCCTTGGATGTAAGAATATTCTTTCAATCATTGAGTGTAAAGTGGGTCTGACAGGCCAGGGACCTGAAAAGACCACAAGACGTTATTCTAAAAATTTGACGAACTTCATGTGACAAGTTTGAACCTTCTATACGATAAAATACCGGTTTCTTGATTTTTCTATGAATTGTGTGTGGGTTTCATAGAACCACCTGACACCCAAAGGGTTGAGAAACAGCACAAGATGTTTCTGTGGAGGAAAAAGCTTACTGCGCGATTCGAAGATTGCAGAATAAGCTTGGATGATTATAAATCACTCTAAATTCTAATTTCAAGACCGAACACTTCAACCGCGTTTTTTTCGAAATCTGTTTTTTCCGCGCCGGGGGCTGTAGCTGAAAAACTAATGAACTGATCGATTTGAAATTTGTTACAGATATTCTTCAACTCACTTGCCATCGAATGGACCTAAAATAACGTGGAAATTTGTTGATTAAGTATTTTTTCTCAATACTTTGCTTATGTTATTTTGTTTCGTTGAATTTCGTTAATCAGCTGCACTGCAGTCATTTTGTTTTTTTTTTCATTATTATAAACATTTCTCTTTACACCTTCAAACTTGAAATATATTACGCACTTTAAATGAATCCAATAACTAGTTTCTCCTAGTTTTTTGTAATAAATCATTGAAAAACCTGAGACCCCTCCTTGAAAATATTTGAATATTTTCAAAATATTGTTCTATACAGTATTTCTTGAATGCCTAGCCAAGCAAAAAAATCTCATAACTTGTGATAATTTCTCTAGAAAAATTTTATGAAGTTTAGGGAGTTTATGAAAAATTGCGAGATCATTTTCGCTAAGGGGGCGTCCATTAATTACGTGGGGTGTTTAGGGGGGGGGGGGTCAAGCTAAATCTCACTAAATCTTACTTGGGGGAGGGGGGGGGTCTTAGCAAATCTCACGTAATTTTTTTTCTAGCAGAAAACGGTGTAAATATGCGTGAAAGTGAAGTTAAAAAGGTCAAAAATATTTCTAGAATAAACTATGGCAAAATCTGACACAAGAGAGTTTACACTAATTTACGCATTTACACCCAAAACACAAATTTTTAAAAATCTCACGTGGGATTTGGGGGGGGGGGGTTGCAGAAAATCTTACGAAATCTCACCAAGGGGGGGGGTCAAAAATCCTGAAAAATGACCCACGTAATTAATGGACGCCCCCTAAGGTATAGACATTTTGCGTAGAGGAATATTTTGAAACTATTCAAGTTTTTTTGAGAAATCTTACACGACAGATTTGACCAGCGTTCAGGTGCTAGTATCCCCAGATACGTGTGAGGTTGTTATAAAATTGTCAAACTTTTTTTCTGATTGTTTTTAGCTTTTTATTGAGAACCTTGTCAGGGTACCATTGTTACAATTCGCCTGCAAGGGTATTGTAAGCTTGTTCTGTTGTGTGATGTTGCTGAAGTTTGAATAGTTTATTAAATAAATTCCCTCGTGGAAATATATCTACGCCAAAGTACGCCAAGAACTACACCATTTTATGTCAAAACCTACGACCAAGTCCGCCGTTTCGGGCACATCTGTAGATTGGCGTAGTAAATTACGGTGGTTCGATATTAGTTAGAAAACTACAACTTTCCACGCTCGAATACTTCGAATTATTCACAACTACCACAATTTATGCCTTTTCAAGTTATAATTTTGAGAATGGATGAAAATTTTTACCTTTCACAACAATCTACGCCAAAAGTAAAAAATACAAAATTACGAAAAACTGCGCTTTTTCAAGTACAAGTACTTTACATCGAAGAGAAGTACTGCTTTCCACGTCGATCTACGCCAAATATTAAATATACCCAACTACGGAAAACTACGCATTTAGTTCCTTAGTTCTTCGTAGAAATTCGTAGTTTCCACGCAATTTGTTGCATATTCTCGTTCCATCGTGAAAAGTTCTCAAAGTCCCCACTGGGTCGTGAAAATTCTTGGAAATGCGTAGAAAATGGAATTTTCTAAGAGAATCTACGGATAAGTACGTCAGTGCAGTAGGACGAACGAACACTCATGCCAATGATGATCTTAGTTTCTCGTAGAAATCCGCAGTTTCCAACCAATTGGTTTCATGTTCGCGTCCCGTCGTGGGAAGTTCTCAAAGTCCCGACTCAGTCGTAGAAATTCTTGGAAATGCGTAGAAAATGGAATGTTCTAAGGGATCTACGGACAAGTATGTCAGTGCAGTGGGACAAACTAAAACTGAGAGCGATAATGATCTTAGTTTTTTGCAGAAATTCGTAGTTTCCACGCAATTTTTTTCATGTTTGCGTCGTGAAAAGTTCTCAAAGTCCCAACTGTGTCGTAAAAATTCTTGGAAATGCGTATAAAATGGAAATTATTAAAAGAAAGTTCTAAAAAAATCTATGAAACACTATGTCCCCGCAACGGGACGAACGAAAAATCTCAGTATCAAAAATCTTCCCAGACAGCACAGAGAGTTATCTGAACGTTTTGAAAACGTGCTCTTGGTTTTGCGTGTTTTGGTCCCACTGAAGCAAGTTTTACAAACGTTTAAAGTATATTACCATTTGATATTCTTGAATACGTTCTAGGCACGTTCTTTTGATCTACTACCAGACGTTCTCATCATGTCTTCTAAACGTACTTTCATGAAAACTAACCTTGAAAAACCACAAAGTCACACGGGAACATAGATGGAACTAACCGAGACATTTGCATGTCCCTGGGACATACATGCGACGTTTTTAGAACATCCTGAGACGTTATTTGCACGTTCTCTGTGAAATCAAGCACGTCTTCTGAACGTTCAAGAAACTTCCCGGTGCTGTATGGGTTAGTTGTTCGTAGGAATTTGTAGTCCCCAATCAATCTGCTTCACGTTCACCTTTCCGTGGTGAAAAGTTTTCAAAGTTCCCACACGCTTGTAAAAACCCGAGCTTTCTACTAAATTCTACGCACAAGTCCGTCCCTCAGTGAAATCGGTGTCATCGTATTCTTGAATATTCTTCATACTTGTACTCAAACACATGATCATCTTTTACCCAGATAGCATTGAAAGTCCTCTGGACGTTTTGGAAACATAACCTTAGTTCTGCGCGCTTCGTCTCCGGGGAGTAGGTTTAAGTACGTTCAGAGGACGTTCATTTTTGATGCACCTGAATACGTTCCCAGTACGTATTTTTCATTTACCACGGGACGTTCTCGTTACGTTTCCCAAACGTACTTTCATGGAAACTAACCTTTACAAACACATGTGTAGTATCGCAGAACGTCATTGACACCTTTATTGAACACATCCCCAAAACGTCGCTTGGTGAAGATAAATAGAACATTACGGAACATTTGTGTGTCCCTGGGACGTACATGCGACGTTCTTAGAACGTCCTGGGATCTCATTTGAACGTTCCTTGCGTGAGCAAGTACGTTTTGTGAATGTTTAGAAAACCTCCCGATGCTATCCGGGTTGTCGTTTATATTCCTGACTACTCCAGAATTACGCTCTTCCAGCCCCGTGTCGTAGTCTGGCGTACTTCAGCATTAAACTACGTATATTTTTCGACGTCATTTTACAATTTTTTATGCCATGCAGGTAAGCCTAATTCCGCGTAATTATTTGTACTTTTTGGCGTAGATATATTTCCACGAGGGTTAGTAATTGAATTCAGCTGTCAAAGACCAAATATCTGGCAGTATATTCTTTAAACGTTATTTCCAGTTCCAAGGAGTTAATTCGAGAAGATGAACAACAATGATTCATCAAATTTCGAGAGTTTGAATTTTCGTTTCGTTTCTATATGCAATTGAATTTTTAAGAACATTGTCATGTGTCAACTAGGTATCTTCTCTTATAAAATTTTTGAATTTTGCACATTCTATGTGGTTGCAATATATGTGAATTTCACATTGAACATGAAATTTATATACATTGCACCTACATTGAATGTGCACATTAAGAAATGTTATAAGGGCTCTGTCAACTTTGTCACTATTCCCTTAATTACACAGCTTGAAAAAAAAAGGTGTTCAACCTTATTTTGAACCATAAACTGTGAGGTTTTTTTACAATGAAAGCAGGTTTCTGAATTTGCCACTGGGTGAACTTATCCTTGATTAAAACGTTCTATTGAATTCCATTGATCTGAAAGAAATTTGATGAGTTGTAATAAGAATTTCACAAAGTTTGCATCAAATATTACTTGATTCTTCATTCTTCTTTACAGTTTGTTTTATTTATAAAACAAAGATCCCAGATAGCACACAAAATCAAAGAATTCATTGAAAAACTCACCTGGGGCTTGAAGAATGCAAAATGAATTCTCAAAAATGAATTTTTTTTTAGCTGTTGTGCTATGTGGGATTATATTCAACATTTTAACCATTTCCATAGAATTTTCTTAAAATCTTCATCTCTAACCTTGGACCATTTTCCGTTAATAAACTTTTACAAAAATCACGGTGGACTGCACGGATATATTCCAATAGAAATTTATGCGACAAGGTTTACAAAACACCACTTTCCTTAATAATAACTTTTGCAGATTCGAATATGAAAAAACACTGATAATAATACGATATGAAGCGCAGAATAACAAGACACTCTACATGTGTGCAATTACGTGAACCAAATGTAAACAAAAACACTGAACTTTTATGCACTATCTTTGTTTATCAACATCAAGATTTCCTTTCACACCTTGTATCCAATATCCTACGATTCTGCGCGTGACGTTAACCAATCACGTTCGAGGGGAGAATTCAAAATCCATCCAAACTTTTGGCGCCTAGAATGAAATCACATAGGTTAGGACATTACACAGAATTTTGTTTACTTATTCCTACGTTATGATATTATACAAAATGTAGTACCAAATTTGTTCAGCGTCAAGTAAAATTCATTAAAAAAAAATAAAATGAGTGAATTTATAACAATCCAAAGTAATTCACTTGCACAATGACTGTATTCATTAAAGAACAAAATTTTATACAACATATGTAGATTTAAATTCTTGTAATGGAGAAAAGAATTCTTTATTTTCAGTTGGACAGTGTGGAAATCAAATAGGATCTGCTTTTTGGCCCCTAGCATTGTTCGAATACGGTGTTCAAACAAAATGCGAAAACGTCAATTTACTCAAAGCTCAACGTAACTTGAAAAATGTTGACAATCTTCATGAGGCGATGCATAGTTTTTTTCATATACCAAAGAAAATTGATAGCTCTTCTTTCACAAATGTAGCTGATTTGAATGCTGCAAAAGTTAAAGCGAGGGTAGATATTACAAATAATATATGCTTCACTAGTATTTCATGCTTATTATATTAACTATCAATATGATTTTTCTATTCAAGGCAGTATTAATTGACATGGAAGACAGTGTTGTATCAAGATTTAAACAAGGTCCATTACGTGAACTATTTGATGAAACTTGTATGTTGACAAATTATTCTGGATCTGGAAATAATTGGTAAAACTTTGATATTTTAAATATCTTCTATATGTGAAAGTTTCCTCCTTTCATTCGCTGTTATTCTTCACAGGGCAGTTGGTTATCACATTCATGGTACAAGATACCACGAACGCTTGCAAGAAACTATAAGACACGCAGTTGAAAAATGTGATCAATTACATGGATTTTTATTAATGAATTCTCTAGGGGGAGGTACTGGTTCAGGTCTAGGAAGCTATGTGTTAAAATTATTGCACGATGATTATCCATGTATAGATAGGTAATAAAGCATAATAAGTTAGATTAATAAATTTACTTTGTTCGAATAATCAAGTATACACTTTATTACAGATTCGTGTCGTGCGTATATCCAACAGGAACGGAAGATGTTATAACTGCACCTTATAATGTTTTATTAGCTACACACCAGATCAAAAATTATGCCACTTGTGTATTTCCAGTAGAGAATCAAGCTCTATTAGATATATGCAACATGCAATCGCATAATTGGAGTAATGTGAACCAAGTGAAATATAATGCCTTGTCAAAACCTTTTCAAGACATGAACAGTATAATTGTGAATATGATTCTCCATTTGACGAGTGGTTCTAGGTTTCCAGGAAGTTTGAATATAGACATGAATGATCTGGGAACAAATTTAGTTCCATATCCAAAATTGCATTATATATTCAGCAGTGTTTCTCCTACATCTTTGTCGGCATCTACGAGTTGTCAGAATAAACATACGAAGTAAGAGATTTTGAGAAATTTCAACCATTTAATCAACATATTTCATGTAATTGATATGCTTATAGATTTGAAGATGAATTATTCACAAATGCGTGGTCTTGGAATCATCAATTGATCAAAGTAGATCCTTTACAAAATAATTCCACTGTCTTAGGAGCTGCACATATTCTCAGAGGAGATACCTCTTTAATTGATGTGAAGAAGAACATTCAAAGGTATATCTCACGTCCCGTCATCTACTCATAATTCATATAAAATTTCCAATGAGATTTTTATCCCAGATTTCAGAAAAAAGTCAAATTCACAAAATGGAGTAAAGAAATCATGAAAATAGGATTATGCTCTGTTCCTCCCGCCGGGCATCCATATTCTTTATTGTGTCTCATCAATTCTACAGCTATTTCTTCTCTCTTTAAAGATATAGTGAAAAAGTATCGTAAATTGTACAGACATAAGGTAATGCACATGAAATACTGTTAAATTTTGTACTTCCAAGTATATATATTAATTCATTTTCAGGCACATATTCATCATTATACGCAAATTGATGGGTTCGAAAAAGAACATTTTGCCGAAAGTGAAGAGGCGATAACAACTTTATACCGACATTACATGGACATACAGAATCAAAAGTTACCAGAAGTTCCAAGATTGCAATTAATTTAAAGGAGCATATAAATTAAGAAAAAAAATAAATTATTTTGTAATTATTGAATTTTGATTTATTTATGAATTTTACATTCAAAATAAATATATAATATTTAAAATAGCAATTAAAATATAACAGAAAAATGTATTTAATATCTAATTTGTTAATAAGATAAATTGAAGGCAAGTAATTATAAATGTTTACAAAGCTTTATTTACATAATTTTCAAGGAATTAAGCGTCTTCAGGTGCATTTGTGTTTATGCTGATTGGATTTTTGCGTATCAACGCTTTTAACTAGCTGGTATTTGCGGTAAACCAAATTCGTCTACTAGAACACCATCCTATAAGAAAAAAAAATATTTCATTTTGATTTTTGTTCGAAAAAATCTACAAATATATATATAATATATAATTAAATATAAAATAAGTGGCCAAAGGGCCACAAAACAAAAATCAGTCTTGTTTTTAGCCATTTTACAAGGACTAAGACTTTCTAGTAACTGCTTTCAAATTTACAAATCATACATTTCATTCTTACATAAAAGAGTAGAGTATAGATATTGTTTAATTTGTCTCATTTATGTTATATGCAGATAACAAATGTTTTAAGTGATACTTTACCTTGTTTCTAATAGAACTAGTTCCTGGCTCTTTATCTGGAGCACTCGGCGCTTTAATTGCATCATCCAAAAATGTAGTATCTTCATCTAGAGCAAGATCATCGCCAAGAGCTTCTAATTCAGCAGCAAGTTCATCATCATCTATATCTGGCATTCCATAACTACGACCCAATGCTTCCTGTACTTCTTCGTTTTGTTCCAACATATCTGCCAGATCGTCTTGTAAATCCTACAAAAATTGACTGTTTAATAGAAAAATTCTGAATATGTTAATCATTCAACAAACCTCAATTTGATCGATATTAATGTTTTTGAATTCTTTTTGCATCTGTTTGACTCCATCTTTCATGGCAGACACAGTGACTTGGGTATCCTTTAATGTTTGAGTAGCGTAATTTGCTTGCTCCATATTAAATGCTTGTTGTCGTAAATTATCGACTTGACCTTCATACATTTTACGTTGTTTGAGCACACGTAAAGCTTTTTGTTTGACTGCATTCTTAGCAGGTCCTTCTCTCATTTTGACCATCTGATCTTTGTATTTTTTTAGTTCTGCATCTAATCTGGCAATTTTTTTCTCTGCAGAATCAGCTCTGCTATCAACCTACAATATTCAAGGACATAACGAGTTTTTTAAAGGTTCTTCTCAATATGATTGAATTAATTGATTATAAGATAGATGGACTGAACGTCATTAATAATTTTAGTATCTTCATAACCTCAAGATGTGGAATTACTCACTCCAGCGATACAATCAGCCAAACTTGGGCCTGGTTCTTTGGGCTTTGCACGACCAAAAAGCCTATTCATTTTGTTATTCAATCACGAACACCGCTGAAGAATATTTTGTTGAGATATGATCTCCGTTTGCTATAATGAATATGATCGATTAAAAAGCCAAACACCACTGAAAACCATTTAATACTACTGTCAAATTACTCTGTCGACTACTGTCAATCTCGAGTGATCTCGAGAAATTGCGTGAATTGCGTAAAATGTATGTAGAGATGAGTCTCGGTATTCATAACACGAATCTCATATTTCATGTAGTCGGAAACGAATGACGCAACGAGTAAAGTTTAGAGACGTAGTGGAAAGATTGAGATACGTCTATTCTTTTCTCTTTTTAGTCAAAGTGATAGAAAGAGATAAAGTATCTCCTTGCGACTGCATTTCAAAGTACGTAAACGGGTGAAAGAATGAAAGAGCACATTACGTTTCGTGATTACATTCTTGTATGATGAGACCTTTACATCTTTAGTCACAATGCGAAGAAGAAATGATCAAGTGATGGAAAAAAGAGGAGTATACTTTATAAAAAACTGTCAGTTTAGTCGAATGCAAGGAATAAATACTCACGATTGCTCATGATACATATTCCTATCAGCAAAATTCTCAATATAAAAAATCAGTGGTATTCAAAATTCGCAATATGTTATCGCGTATATTCAAAACGTATTGACAATTATCAATCAGATTTGATTCTATATCCATAACCTATGATTTTTAATCAAATCATATTCTCGTGTATATAGTGATATTGACAGCTATTTTCTTATTATCATATTATCAATGATCTATATATTAACACGATTATGAAAGTGTACAATGGAGTCATTAAGAATGAATGGAAGTCTAGTCAAAGATTTAGATTTGACTCTTCAACCACATATTGCTCCACGTTATAAAACTTGGCTCTCTCTTGCCACACAGCAGGTGAATTTTCATTTTATTTCATAAAATTATGCAGTATTCCGTACAATACAATATTTTGAATTTCAATCATTTTCCTCTTTTGTTCCAGTTACGCCTTAGAAGTTTGATTCAGATAATAGGGCATAACTTGAAAACTGATCAAAATAACGAGTCTTGTTGGTTTTATTACACTCTACATCGAACGAATATGTCCTCCCCTTTATACACAAGCGAGCCAATAGATAACACCAATCCTAGATGGTCGAGTCTCGAAGTGCCTACCTTACACGCCACAGGCTATTCAGCCACTAGTGGTGAGCTATTTAATGTGTTAGTAGTTGGAAAATGAGTCTTATCCTCTATGAAATAATCAATCTTCTGAATGAAATGTTATTTATAACTGAATATTTGTATTTTCATGAGGAAGTCTTATTGTAAATATTGCAGCATTCAACATGATAATTTTATACATGCATCATATATTACAATATGTACTACAATCATCTTTTCTTATTCTAATTTTTAGTCTCATTCTACTGCCAATTTTATGATTTTTTAAATTGCAAATTGAATTTCAATTATATACTTTTGCTTATAAGCACAGTTTATTGTTAAGAATTGTTAATTAAAAACCAAACAGAAATAGTTTTTGAATTTGATTCTCAGTGTTCAATGAATGCCATATACATCTTGTTGATAATTTGATACCTGAAATCAAAATTTCAATATTCATCGTACTGATAAACAGTTATAAAAAGATTTTATCTTCCCAACAGAAATCATTGTGAGACTGTGGAAGAGGACAATCAAAAATGACAATACTTCCGATACAACAGTATTTGCATGGGGCATATGTTTCACTGGATTGATTTATATTGGTCCCAAATTGCCCTCTCATTTAGAAAGTATATTAAAAGATAATTCTCTTATTTTTCATTTCCATGGTGGTTATTTTACACCTCAGTTTTGTTTCATTAATCCACCAAAATTGAAAAAATATATATACATGAATATCAATGTTTCTGAGATAAAGGAGAGTTATACTGTGAATAAATTGAAAAGTTTGAGAAGTAAAATGCAAGCCCTCAAACAGCAAACAGAATCGGTTGAAGCGCTCAGAATAAAAATAGCCTCTGGCGATGATATTCCGGCACCCAAATATCCACAAAATTCTTTAAATAGATTGATTCATCCACAACGTAAAGTGAATAAGCAAAAGAGAATGGAGATTTTGAGGGTTCAAAAGGAATTGGAAATAGCTAGATTTAGGACAAAACTATTAGAGCAAGAGAGATCGAGGAAAATGGGAGAAATAAGGAACTTAAATCAATTGCATGTAAACATCTTAGATGAAAATCAAGATTATGGTATGTCAGAGGAGTTTGATTTGATTATTTAAAACAAAAATATGAACTGTTGAAAAAATGTTTGGTATTTTAGGTTCAACTTTAATGGAAAAGTATAGAGAATTGAATAAGGATATAACAAGATTACGGGAATGGAAACAAAACCAATCTGAAACAAGAGAAACTTATATTGAAATTATTAGTCAGTTGGCGCATAGAAGAAAACAATTGATCTCTGAATTAGGTCTGATATATCCTATTAAACAGGTAAAATTCTCATTATTTCGAATAATTGTATCCAAAGAAATTATAATAATCAGTGTGCATTGTGTTTTTAGGATGAAAAAGAAAAATTCACTATTAATAACGTTCATTTGCCGGACAGTGAAGAGTTAAATTCTTCCAACGATACAGAAGTGGCTGTAGCTTTGGGTTACGTTGCTCATGTCACGCAAATGATAGCCAACTTTCTCAATGTCCCCACCAGATATCCCATCATCCATTACGGATCTCGAAGTAAAGTTGTCGATCATCTTATGGATTTAACTGACAACGAAAGACAGTATGGTTTTTCTTTCTTCATTTAAAAATTCACATATACCAATAATTTATATCTAATCAATGAATTTTTAGATTCCCGTTATTTGCCCGAAGTAAAGATAAAATACAATTCCATTACGCTGTTTATTTACTCAACAAAAATATAGCACAATTGCGATGGTATTGTGGATTAGCTACCTCCGATTTACCGGCAACTCTTCCTAATCTTTCTACGTTGATCAACATTAAACCAAATCAATCGTACGTTCATTTACAAAAATCGTTTAAAAGTAATCAAAAGCATATAGTGAATGTAAATATCCTTTTCAGGCTAGATAATCCAAAAAGAACTTTTTCCACATCTTCATTAGACACCGAAGGTACCAACGAAAAGAACAACCCATCTCTGACTCCCCCACTCCAGAAAGTGATATTCGAAAAGTGTCACCGATCTTCTCGATCTATGGGCCAATTGAAAGAAATTAAATCTTCTCTCGGGTTTTCTTTGGATCAAGGTTTGAATAAGCCTTTCTCGCTACAATCCACGTTATTGAACAAACAATCGAAACGGATTTGTAAATCAGAAGAGAGTGCTATAGATAAGAAAAATTTAACTTTACATTGTGCATCGAATAACAGCAGCAACGATACGTTGAATGATACTCTCATAAATAATTCAGTCAGTACAGTTATTAAACAGTCTCGAAGGAAAAATGATGTTGGTTCTGTGAATAATATAGAAATAATGATACCCACTTCGGTATCGAAATTAACTAATGCGACCGATAGTTTGGAGAGTTCGGTTAGTGTCAGAGACAGAAGCTCGAACTCCGTTAGTAGTTGCGAAATGGCTTTGAGCGGCAGCCAAATCGACGGCGAAGAAAATAACATCGACGATGCATCGAAAAAGGAAGAGACTGATGAAAATGTGTTTGTCGTTCATGAAAATTCTAGTAATCGTCAAGAAGATGTCTTGGAAAGTTCATTGAGAAATGGAGAATCCAGTAGGGAATGTGTACCTACGAATGCTTCTTTTCCTATCTGTGATATACTTACGGTGGGGCCTGGTCCTCAAAATTGTTCAAGTGTTTTGGAACCCAACAGAGTCATAGAAAACTCTTATTATGGTAAGATCAAAATTTTAAATACAATATTTTGGAATTTATTCAATCAATTACCGTGTGTAACTCCCATGGATGGATTAGAATACTTTGTCTACAACAGGGTCAAGCTGTAATATTCAAATTCTTGACCCTTACGTAGCCATTTTAAAAAGAACCCTGGTGGAAAAAATTTTTGAATTTGGTTAAATTTCATTAAATTTTGTTGAAAGTGGCTGAATTTCACTCACAAATTGGATTCTATTTTCATGAGAAATCAATAAGAGAATACAAATTTCGATGAAATTAAATCAAACCCATTAAACTTTGCCAATTTTCTTTGATTTTTGTGAATATTCGTGGATTTTTGTCAATTTTGAATGCAAAGAAGGATCCAAATTGAGAATGAAATTCCACAAAAATTTTTCCACCAGGAAGGATTTTATAATATACCGCAAAATATTGAAGAACATGTAATTTTCTAGTTGGATTTTTATAAATCAAACCTACATATTTTGAATTTTTTGTAAAAACTATGCATGATTTACAATTTTTAATTCATGGATCAATCAATGCGATATTAGAACTCGAACATTGATGAATAACTCTTCATTCTACGTTCTATTCCGATACAAATCAATGATGGAATTCCTATCGCTCATTTTCCTTGATTTCCCTTTCAATGGATGTTTCTTCCATGCCTTTACCAAGGTATATTTTAACAAAAAGTAAATTTCAATTTAATGTTTCTAATTCTGTACTGAAACGGAATCAAATTATTTTTGCGTGAAGTGAGTAAAAAAATTCAGTAACTGCAGGGATTACAGAATATCTTGAATTATGGATTTTGTTTATTTGAAAATACAGTATCACATATCACTCTGTACAGTAATTCTTTGGCATACATATGTTTACGTGTTGTTCACAAATGAAGTGTAGCATTTCCTTCAATTGAATATATGCGCATATAAGAACATGAAGCAATTCAATCTGTATAACTTTTGTAAATACATCAAGAACTTAGAACAAATTCTCATAAATTAAGATATGTTTAAAATCATGTTCTAATTATTTATAAGAGTATGTGGTTTTGAGAAATTTGAAAAAAAAAAGAAAAGAATAGATTCTGTTTGTAGGTGTCCAGAAGAACACGTTGTAGAACAAGAACAAACTCCAACACCCAGCTGCGACAGTGTAGATTCAAGGTAATGTTGACGTACAATACTTTTATTTTCTTGGATATTTTACAAATTAATTATTTGACAAAATTCCAACGTAATGTACTGAAACAAAAATCTACTTGTGTTGGTTCGAACTATCCGTTAATGACTATCTCGTACTGTGCAGAACAAACCGATCGTTCTTGAGATATGCTCAATGTAATTTGTAAATAAGCACAGCCCCAAGATCAATACATCGATGTTATTCACACAGTACAGCATTCCCGATGTGTTCTTGAAGAATCGTTTGTAGACTGATCGTGGAATTCCTTAAAAACTTCCGTTTGTCAGTTCAGGAGAAACATAAGTGGAGAAATAAACTAAAAACTAAGTAGTGCGTTTATTTCATTTTCATCTATTGTATAATAATTCACTAGAAAGTTGAATTATCTGAATATCGAGAACAATTAATCATATATCCCTTTTTCAATGTGTTCAAACTCGATTCTTATCCAGGTAACTGGTCATTGAATGAAATCATAACTCTTATTCAATGAATAAAACTACGAAATTCTCAAGAAACATTGGTTTCAATGTAGCTGAATTATGAAGATCCGAACGTTTATAAATTTTCCTTAAGGGGATACCATACCAGCGACCCCTGAAGATACAACCAGAACCGTTGGTTAGAAACAGACAGAGCTCAAATTATTCTGACAGATGATGCGAAAATGAAAATAGAATCAAAATATCGCTCTGTACGGACCTGTTTCGATTCAACCCTGTGTTCGGGTTGAATCTCCAGGAGTCTCTGGTATCACCTCAAGTACAAACACACACACATTTACGAATGTATGAATGTGTATAAATTATATTTCATTTAATTACAGATTGAGCGAAGAAGACAACCAAGGGTGTACGAGATGGGCTGAATCTGATACAAGTGAAGATACCGAAAACAATGTGCCAAAGGTAATTTTTGAGAATATTCAATATAGTTTCATGTTTTTGTGTGTCATTAACTCTAGAACGGGCATGTGGAGTCTTTTAGGACCCCAGGACATTTTTTTCTACCCCAGCATCTGAGCCTCTTTTTATCTCTATAGTTTGTCACCCAAATATTTTCAAAGTATACATCCTGATGAACAAAAACCGCCCATAGTGAGTTGATATCCGTTTAGTTTCAAATGAGTTACAGCCATTTGAAATTTCCTGTGTTTTTCACGTGCCCGTTCTAGGGTTAATGTTGCACAGGAGTGTTTAATCTTTCAATTAATGCTGAACTAATCAAATTATTGAGTCTTTCTCAGTTTGTAAAGTTGTTTAAATCCCGTATAGAAATATTTTGTTGAAAAATTTCTGCAAAACCATAAATAATGTCTAAAAACATCGCATTTCCTCTGCAAAAATGAAACAAATTCTGAAATTTTCATGAGAAATCTAATCGATCTGAGATATTCTATACAGAACTTTTTCAGTGTTTTTCAAAATATTTTCATCAGTTTTCAAAGGTTTTTCATTTTTTTTTTTTAGACCAATAGGAACGGAATTGCAACTGAGGATTCAAAAAATTTTCAATAATCAGAAAAACTCCAACAATTTATTAGAGTTTTATCAACATTTTTTCAGCACGTAATTTAGTTCCTGCTTGTCTGAAAATAAAGTTTAAAAAATCTGCAAAGAATGTTCCAAATTTATTCAATTTTTCATGAAAACTTCAGAGATTCTTAGATTTTGGCAGAGAAAATGCCAGGTTTTCCAGCGATTATTCATGGTTTTGCAAAAATTTTTCAGCGAAGTATTTCCGTGCGGGATGCCATCTCGTAATTGAAAGACTCGAAATAAAATTTATCTGTACTATAACAAAAAGCTCAAAAACCAAATGCTTTCAAATGCTACTGCCCTGGGCAATCATTTAGTTCACTTTCATAGTTGCACGGAAAATAATTCTGATAAAAGTTATTATTATTTAACAATATCATCATCATTGACATACCTTCGGAATACTATTCTTTTATACAGGACGTATTGTTTTTCAATTTTGGGATCAATTCTTAAGTTCAAAACTGTTTTCAAAGTTTTTAGAGTAAAAGAAATCCAATTACTTTTCCTAACGCCGTGCGCAAAGTGCTTACTTTGTTTACTGTTTTGCGTGTGCGAAGTGCCACATTGCCGCACGGTTTCTTGAATCCACTCTTTTGCACGTTGTTAGGAAAAATAATATGTGCACTGAAAAAAGTCTGGTGCTTAACCTGTCATTTCAATGAGGCGCAGCGTTCGTGCGTACGATTTAGCGCGGCTCCTACGCCACATCTGGCTCAGATGTTGAACGTAATTGAAATTTTACGTACTTACGTGCAACTCTTGCGCCGGATTTCGTGCAAGATGATTTTTAAATACTAAAATTTTCTTAGTGGTCTATTTCTTAACGCCGTGCGTAAAGTGCTTACTTTACACACTGTTTTGCGTGTGCAAAGCGCCACATTCCCGCACGGTCGAGAGCGTGCCGGAATGTTACCTAAGCTGTTAGAAAAAATAGTATGTGCAACTCGTGCGTAAAGTCGGTGATAACCTACTACTATTGAAGAGTTTGTTTTATGATTTCAGATGAATGAAGAGATGAACAAATATCTTTACAAACAAGGAACAAAGGAACAAAGTATCAAACCCTGTGATTACCAGGCATCGAGCGAGTACATAGACTTCATTAAACGTAGTTCGGAAAACGTATATGCACGCACCGAAGCTTTAGCGAATAAAAAGACTAGCTTTAAAGTTATGAAACCACGTACGTAGATTTTGCCATATTTAATATATAAATTTATAGATCATTATAGATCTTGAATAAGTTTCACGTAATTTGTTTAGCTGTTGTTAATTTATTCAATTTATTTATCACCCCAATACATCGTTACCAGCCTACGGATTTTTCGGTTTTTCTCATCGGCGGTTCCATTTAATGGTGTCTTCTGATACGTAGATCTATGAGAAAAATCCGTAGATCTGGCATCTTTGCCCCAGTATGAAAATGAGCTTTTCTCTTTGCTTTGCGAAAGACATGTAAATTTTGTTTCCGATTATGTACAGATCTTCGTGAATTAAAAAATTCTATAAGTTTTATTCATTTTGGAAAGATCGTCACCTTATATAAAATGTAAACAAATAAAAGTGGTGCCATTGAATGAAATCTTTCGATAATTTTTATCATACGCAATTGCGTGATTTGAAAATTCGAGAGATTCGCTGATACCTGGACAATAAGATTTAAAACATCTCATAAATTTCTCGAATATAAATATTAATTTCAGTCTGAGTCGTATGTTCTTTGTGCGTCGTACTCGATGTACAGGTGAGTGTAATAATATACTCCTGTTACTTGGGGGTGGGTTTGTAATATCCGGACAAAGTGGAAGCAAACATTTTTTCGTTCGAAATTTGTAAAATTAATCAACTCTTGCATTTCAATGGTAAATTCATTTTTTCTGGTTCGCCAAAAAAAAGATCTGTTCAATCGGGAGACTCGTTCCATGTCTCTCCTTCAATAAATTCAATATTTACTAATAAAATTACTAGATTTGGATTTTTTCTCTGAATTTTTATGAAAGTACATTGGTGAATAAAATCATTTTTTCAACTCGTTGAGAAGATACAGTTAATTTGAATCTATTTTATTCATCAATTGAGAAAGAGCAACGAGAAAAATCTGTGAGGGAAACTGATTAGACTCAGCCCTGGCCTGATTCTGTTCTACAGATAAATCGATAGAGATGTCTGAAATTCATGAGAATTTTCCAACAAGAAAAACCTTCAGCGATAACATTTTTTAATAGTCACTAACATTTTCGTTGAAATTCGTAGTTCATTCCTCACTATCATTGAAAACCTAAAAATTCTTTTCTAAAACTTTACATTTCATTAAGAAAAAGAATGTTTTTCTTAATTAAGTCTAGAAATTTTAGATTGTGCGATAATTGATCGGATATTAAATTGTGCGCCTGTTGTATATATTAATTAGTATGTTATTATGAGAATGATATTTGATCAATAAACACCTTTGTGGAATGGAGAATGCAAGAAATGAGTGATCTCCTCAAAATTCATATGAACGCTGTAAAAATGAAATGAACTTTACAAACTCTGATTGTATTATTACAGAGGAAGTTTTTGTAATATTACAACGCTAAGCATAATGGAATTACAGTTTCAAGAGTATGAAACTTGTACAATATTTGTACATATCATCCATAAATTGTCTTCTATGCTCAATGTAGGAATTTTACATGAAGTTGTAAAAATGTCATGCTTATTGAGGTATTACAGTTACCCTACGCTGATCCTGATCAAATCACAGACAGTGATCAATCGAAATTTTTTGTAAAAGTCCTACATTGAACACAGGGAATATTCCACGCCGAGCCCGGGTAATTTTCGTTCCTACACTCAGCATGGTATTATTCCATGAGTTTTTTTCATGGTGAATGGTTTGTTTCCTGTACTGTGATGAGCATAAAATACAAATCTGTGAAACGTTCATTATTTTACAAAAATTTCCTGAAAGTTTTTTTCTTTTCATGTACCACATTTTCAAATATGCGAGAATTTTAACGAGACCGTTCAAATCATGCAAGCTCATCTAACACTGTTTTTATAATATGTACAAAAACCATGTATAGAAACTTAGAAAGAAAAAACTGTATATTCTGCATACTCAGGAATAAGTGGATCAATGATAAGCATTTAAAAAGTTCTACGGAGTTTTCTCGTAGTATCGTTTAAAAATACAATTCAAATATTTGTGATATTGATTTTTCTTAAACCATATATTCAGTGAAATTTTATAAATGTTCCTAAATAATTTCACATCCCCTGTTATGTTTGAATATAATTTTTTCGTATATGTATTGTGATGATTTTATTTATATGTACAGTATAAATAACAAATTGTGACCTTCATAAAATTCTTAGAGGTAAATGTTATTCGAAATTTTGCTCCAACGGTATCTATTATCTATAAATTATTTAAAAAGCTTGAATTCTTTGTCAAATCTTCAATTTGTATCATTACTTAAAGTTTTGAAAAAAAAGCAAAATGTGCATTTTATAGCACATCAATTTACTAGATTTTTCTACCCAATCGACTTTTTGGTTCTTCAAATGGATTTCTGTAATAATACATCAAACAAAAATAAGTTCATGGAAAAGATTCAATTTCATGTAGATTAGACATCCCATTGATGGATTGTTTTGGTATCTTACAGTTATTATTGAAAAATAAAATGGGTTGAAGAATTTAGGATTCAAGTTTTGCGCGGACTCTCGAGTTAAAGTACACAGGAAACAGTTTTGTGAAGTACTTTCATATGCATTAAAATGTATATCTGCAATATCTATAGCTGTACCTAGGTGCTCAAAAGATGAGAGTACCTTTCACAACACTGAAAGGAATATAAGAATGCACACGCATCCATTTATCTGCTCTAATTCTATTCAGTTACAAAGAGAATAAAGGGACACAAGTGGCATTTGACACTAATTACATTTTTTATCACAAACTATAACATCATTTACTTCAATGAAATCAAAATGTTAATCTGTACAATTCTTTCGCACGTACTGAAAAATCTCGATTTCATTGGAATATAATGAAATCGTCAATAAAAATATTTCCCCGAAATATTTAAAACATGTGTAATATTCAAATACGTTTATTATATACGTACACATTATCACTTTGGAGAATAAAAATGATTTTGATATTTTTTCGAAGCTCGACAATGAACAGCAGAGATAATCGTATGAGATTAGAGATACAAAAGGTGCGAGTGCAACAAGATATTAGAACAAAAACTTGTACTTATTTTTAATTCATCTCAGAATGTAAAAAGAATATTTTGTTACAGAGTAGTAGGTATCTAGTCAAGTTATGTAATAGACTACGATGTTTATATTACTTTTCCTATCTTGTTATTTGAAAATTCGTTTAGAAGGACCAATTAAGGGACTGGAAGGCATTTATTGCGAAATAAATCAAGACATTCGTAATTGATTAGAAATCAATTGTATAGAAAAATCATATTGATGTATGTAAGATATTCAAATTCTTTATCAAGATGAATATAATGTATGTAAAACTTTTCTTATACGAAATTCTAGTGGATGTAAAAACGAGCGTTCATCCTAATGTCGATGTACATAGTTTTTAAAAATTTATCCATTTAAATCGTACTTTAAAACCCTTGATCTTTCATCAAGATCCGATTAATAAAAAAACAAAGACGAATTGTTAATAAATGTGTACTGTTAATCCGAAATTTTCAATATTCCTAATACTCTTCATTAACACACTCAATGAGCATATTTATTTTAACAAAGATAAATCGATGTGAATATAAATATTCAACATTAATTTTAAATTATCCAAATTATACAAAATATACACAGAAAAACACAGCTATTTAATGGATAAATCATTAAGAATGATTTTCAGGAAAGATTTAAGAAAAAAAAGTAATCACACACATACCACGAAAGATTAATGTTCAGTCTCTTGAATTCCAGTCATTTTCAAACTCACATTCCATAAACGAAGCGCCGTTTCGGGATCTAATACCTTTTTTGGGGTATAAACTTTACAGTCGCGATACAAGTTACCAGTTTCGTTTTGTAATGAATCTTCAGTGGCACAATGCAGTACCGTTTGTGCACCCTATATGAAAATTAAGTTTTTTTCATTACTTTCATGTATTTTGGTTGTGACCTCTAAATTTTTGACACAAGATAGAAGAGTAGATTTGAATTCTTATAAATTGTCTACTCAACACTTGACTTACTTGATTTGCTGTGCGCAGGTACAATAAAATCACAGGAGAGAATATGATATAATGGAACCAACTTCTTTTAACGTTTCTGAATAATCCTGTGTAAGTGAATCCTGGACATACCATATACACGGACACTCCAGTATTTTTGGTTATTTTAGCAAGTTCCACGCCAAAATAGGTATTTGCTAATTTTGAATTACAATAAGCAGGATTCATTCGACTTTTAACAGGTAATTTTTTTTCACCATTTAAATTGTCAAAATCTATAACTCCAGATTCTAAAAGTTTTGAAGTCATTATTACCACCCTGTGAACATTAGAATAACAGATGGAAATGGAGGATTATCTTTTGTGGCTTGAAAATGAATATTATACTGTGTAATTATTTGCAAAATAATGTAGTATATTGATAAGTACAGAAGAATTTGAATTTCAAACAAACCTGCTAGGTGCACTATTTTTCAAACAATTCAACAAGAGATTGGTCAGAAGAAAATGACCCAAATGGTTTACTCCAAAATGAATCTCGAATCCATCTTTCGTCAAAGTATGATCCTTGAGCGGTTGGTATACTCCAGCATTATTGATCAACACGTGCACTTCAGGAAAGGTCTTCAGTACTTCTTCAGCAAAGTTTTTGATGGATTCGAAAGATGCTAAATCTAATTCCATCGGAATCTATGGGCATTCGAATCAATGAAACTCGTGATAGATTGTATGAATAATAAATTTCACTGCATTTCATATAAAGAAAGAAATCATATATCTCACCAATCGACCATGGGGTGTATCGTTGCGAATATCAGATATAGCACTTTCAGCTCTGATTAAGTCTCGGCAAGCTAATATAACAGTAGCATGTCGTTTTGCTAATTCTCTGACAGTTTCTTTACCAATACCAGAATTACCGCCTGTTACAATAAACACACGGTTCTGTAAATTACTTTGACTTTTACATCTTCCCCAGGAATGAGCACGACATTTACGAAGTAATCCGATAATGAATACCGGTACAATCAGATAGCACCATGAAAACATTTTGAATGTCAATAACGTGGGAATAAGTCAACAAAGAGTGATTTATTTCAAGCAAGAATGAAAAATAACTGATAAAATATGATGATTCATTTTTGTCCCAACTGCTTGCTGTTGTTATTCAAAATATTGGTTTATTTATTCATTTTATGTATATATGGTATATATACAGGGATGACAGCTATAAATTGCTTCAAATGGTTGGATTGGTAGAGGATAGATTGAAGAAAAGATGATTTGAATGAAATCCCCATGATTGGACAACTTATGAGAAATACCAGAAAAATACTAGTACTTTCTGGTAAATTTTATTGAATTACCAATGAGAGATTTGGTTATTCGTTCAATCATGCCTTTTCGAATTTGCCAAAACAATGGATTTCTATTAATATTCTCGGATCATGATTCTGATTCGAGAATATAGATGTTGAACGCACCGTATTGCAGGCAGGCCGTAATTCATAACGTATTCATAAAGGACTCTGAATTTTTTACCTCACCATATGATCAAAACAAACATAAGAATATAAGCATGGATGTGACATTGTTAATCGCCTTTGCGTCAGCAATTGTTATTGTAATTATTAGTTTAACAATATATTTACGACAGAATTCAAGTAAGTTTATGAATTAATATTAATAACTCTTGAATAAAATTTGAATTTTAATAGTAATATGATGGACTTTATAACCTCGAAATTCGTATCAATTTACTGGACCTGTAATGTAAAAATTATAATTCAAGAAATGTTCTTTATATTTTACATGATAAGTGTAATGTTATAACTATAATTGAGATTCCAAATCAATAGCACTCCGCTTACAATTGATACTACTTCGCGATTAGAAAACGTCACCTTAGCATAAAAATGTTCCATATGCTGCAAATTCTCTAAAAATTCTTCTGTTTTGTGAAAAACGAATATTTCTATGTAATTCCTTTATAGAACTACAATTTTTGTAAATAGTCTTTACATACAAGTCTTCTTCCTGCAATTCATAATGAAACAATATTACTTTAATATTGTATACAAAAAAATTAAATACTACATACTTCTCCTCTAGACTCACCGTCTGCAGATTATAATCCATTAAAACAACATAAACCTGAGTTTTCATGAATTATCGTACGAACCTGTTAAACTGTTTATTACAGATTCAACTAAGAAGCCATCAGATCCTGTGGGCCCTGCTGCACAAGGTCGACCAGTAAGAAGGGCTGCTGGAGTTAGAAATGCACGTCACCGTATACAGGGGAATGCCAATATCCAGCCTAACGAACGTGGAAATAATAGATCACCTGATGATGACGACGAAGACCCGGTTGAAGAAAAACCAGAGGTACCAGATTATAAGATGGGTGCAAAGAAAAGAGCGAAATTAGAAGCCAAAGCTGAAAAGAAGGCACAGAGAGAAGCTGCTGAACACGAACGAGAGGAACGTAAGAAACGTGAACAGCTTTTGCAGGAGCAAAGAGATAAGGAGAGTGAAAAAGAACGAGCGGAAGAACAAAAACGTGAGGAAGCGGAAAAGAAAGCTAGAGAAGAGAAAGAAAAGAGAGACTATGAAGAATATCTGAAAATGAAACAAGCTTTTAGTGTCGAGGAGGAAGGGTTTGATGAGAATGCTCAAGAAGATGAAGAGAATTTACTCAAAGAATTTGTTGATTATATTAAGAAAATGAAAGTTGTGATTTTAGAAGATCTTGCTGCACACTTTGGAATAAAAACAGCATCAGTGGTTGACAGGATTCAAGAATTGCAGGCAAATGGTACTCTGACGGGTGTTATTGATGATAGAGGGAAATTTATTTATATTTCACAAAGTGAATTAGAAGCTGTTGCCAAGTTCGTCAAACAGCGTGGAAGGGTTAGCATTGCAGAATTAGTAGAAAATTCTAATAGATTAATCAATTTATGTCCTGAAGTTAGTTGAAGTTTGAAATTTTCTGCATCACTTGTTAAACTTTTACCAATGAATTCTATCACACACTAGAAATGCTTTCCTCCTCAATTTTTCATAGTATAGTCCGGTCAGAAAGGCAGGGGAAGAAAGATTTAGAAAATTGGGGAAGAATATCTCTTTCTAGTACATACAGTTGAGAGAAAGAAAGGAAGAAAATTGAGTAAATTCCACTCTCTTGCTCATGCAATCAACTGTACATTCTGACCATGCTGATCTCGGGAGTGCTCATTCCAGTATGTGATAGAGTTCAATCACTTTTACAAAATCAATTTTTTATCTCATTTTCTGTATATTAATTAAAGATCGAAGGTTGCAAACTTCGAATATCAAAATCATTACAGGCATACGGAATAGTTTAGTATTCATCACAAAGTTGCATAAACATATATAATGAAGTCACTTTTATAGATTGTATATATAACTAGAATTATACCTAGATTTCTGTATAAATTATTAATTTGTATGAAAATACATGATGTTTATTGTGAAGAATACGAGAAATTGTTGTTGAAAAAGTTCTTTTGGTGATTGTCAATTTGATTATGTTTAAAAAAACAGTTATGTATTTTTCCATGAAGCATAATTTTGCAGTGGAAAAATTTTGTAGATTTATTGCTCAAGATGATATTACCAAAACATTCAAAGATTCAATGGAAAAATAATGTCATTTAAATATATTTCAGGAACAAATTTCTGATGATTATAATAATATATACCTGATGAAATGTAGGAATAATATTGCATCAGAATCTAGTTGACATTCCTAGATAGTGAGTTACACGATAATATTTTCATTGATTTCAGAATGTATAATTTTATTCAATCGAATATAGTTCTAGACGTAGAAAACAAAAAAAACCATAAATGAGACAATGTGGCATGGTTTTTGACAATTGTGAACAAAATTATAATTCCAAGGGAAGGATTATGTATTTTGGAGGAACATATCTTACATTTCATATTCGATCAAAATTATCAAAAGCATTGAATTTTCGTAAGGATGTTTTATGAATCGGAATATATTATTTGAAATAATGTTAAATGATTTCCCTGTCAATTAAGTGGCAGTGCCTTACCGAAAAAGGAGCATTAAAATGAATTGAAAAAATATAATCGAATTAAATGCATTGTCTCATTCAAATTTTGGAATTGAGAAAGATTGAAATTAGTACTGTTAATATGTATATATTGATGGGAGTAAATTTTTTTTTAAACTTTTCAAAGTGAATTGAAATTAATCCGAGTGGATTAAATTTGAATTCTGATTAATTCTTTTCAGCCGCTCTTTTCTAGCAGAATGAATTCTATAGAGTTCACTGTAACATGATGCAGAGATTCTGTTTTCCAAAGCCGAATCTAAAGGAAGAGGGGCACGGGCCCCTGGGAGCCGAGGAAAAGGGGACGCTCTCGCTACAATTTGCAAAATTAAGTATTTACATTCTGACGAATTAAAACCTTATTCATTGCACAAATGGTGGTTAAATATTTGACGACAAGATATGGTTGCATTTTATTTTCAATTATATAGAGCAATAATTCATCAAGAGCAAGGCTTCCTCCATGTCATTTTGACAATTGATTAGAGACCTCGAGTGGTAAGGTGTGCAAAATTATATATAATTTGTATATAATTTAATATATTTCATGTATAACTTGTATAGAGTTATACATAAATTATATATAATTTTTCAATTTTTCCATTCCAGGGGGATGCCGTGATTGAGTTGTGTCTCCCTAAACAAATTTCCTAGATCCGGCTCTGCTGTTTTTATTAATCATCTTTCGCATCTGGATCTTTCTATTCGTTTCGCTCAAAGATTATTTGATCAAATGGAAGAACGAATTCAGTTTCGTTTTGTAGATTTCTCCATCTTATCAGATTATCTTCGTCACGAATCCCATAAATGCGATGCATCGCATACGAAGACTGTTCCACGGTAAACCAAAGGTAGGGTAAACTACCCAGCAGATGAACGACTCATAAAAAAAGTAACTATTAAAAATTTCTGCTAGTTCAAAATAATTCATTTGTTTTCACAATAGAAGTAACTCCTTTTAAAAACAATCAGATTATTTTAGTGTAGCAGAAATTTATAATAATCACTTCTTTTACGAATGGTTCATCTATTGGGTAGTTCACCCTAAGCGAGCATGTTCGAAACAGAGACGGGGAGATGTCGCTGCGACATGAAGATGCGATAGCTCGGGCAGCTTACTCGGTGGCATGAATAATCGAAATAGAGTATAAGAGGAGGAGCTTGAGTGCTCGTCAGGGTTCCAAAGTACTATAGGATCGTACACGGAGTCCATTCGTCAATTCTTATAGAGCAACCAACCATTTAGTAAATAGCCCGTTTCTTAAGATGGTACTACAGAGTTCAGACAGATCTGGAATTTCGGGAAAACTCAGGGAAATTAAAATTTGATTCAAACCCCCGGGAATTCTCAGGGAAATCATCAAAAATTCTCAAAAGCCTGGAAATCTCAGGGAAATTATTAAAATTTCTTCGTCAGTTCTATTTTCAATTTTGTACAACATATTTTCCGAAATAGTACTGGTGAAATCTTAGAAATCATACATTGAGGAAAAAATTCCCTTCAACCTATCACACCGTAGGCGTTGAAAAAAATTGGAAATTAGGTTTCACACTTCTAAAATTTTAAATCGTTAGATGGAAATGAAAAGGAATTAGTAATTGGAATGAATTCTGACCGTATGTTTCAAATGATCAAATACGAAGAAATCGTAATCACCAAATTTATTTTTAATTTTTTTCCAATGGAATATTTTTCCATGTACTAGGTTTCTTTACTTATTGAACAAAGTATTCGAGCACTACATTCAACAATTTTTATTTTGATATCATCTTATCCAATTAATGATGGGTTTGTAGATGAAATATGAAACGTCTCTTGGCTGTTATGATTTTTGTATAACCCTTGAAAATGGCCTGAAGCTGAAACTAGCAGCCAGTTCTTGTAACTTTTGATTAAACATTGTTAAAGCTTCGTTTATATCAGGAATCGATTAAGTCGCATCCCACTAAACGTTTCAGATACTTAAATCTTTGATAAAAATGTTATGTAAGAAATTATGACAATCGACTGCTAGCTTTACGGCTGCCAGTTTCAGCTTCATGAAAATGGTTTGGATCTGGCCAAAAAATCAACACGAATAAACTTCGAACACTGCTTTATAATCTTGGTTTTTAGATACAATATCACGGTCATCATAATCCAGTGGTGGCAAAACAATGTTTTAACAAAAAGTTTTTTATTTATTTAAAAATCTTATTCATTTTGAACTGCTAGATTTGGGAAGTTGATTAAAATGAATCCTTATAAGTTTTTATATTTATGAAGTAATTATTATTCAGTGAATATCTGTATTGGACAATCCATTTAATCATTGTGATTTTCTGATACTGACCTATCAATGAATTGTTAGAGAAATATAATTCATTTTATTTCATTGTATCCTAGTAGAAATACATTTGATAACAGTTTTATGATAAAAACTTCTAGAAAAATGAAGTACCTGGAGATGCTTTTGGCGAACTAATCATTACAAATATGTTCTCCAATAACCAACTAACCTCAGTAGAAATCATTCTAGGCGCACCTTTGGCGTAAGAGTGGACCTTAATACTACACGCAGAGAAAAGTTACGTAGAATGCCTCACTTGTGCCTTGTTTGCACCAAAATAGGAACTAGAATGTTTTATACCAGTGCTCTTGAATAGATAATATGTAAGGTGTTATATAAAATAACACTTTACTTAACACGATGATGTTATTTAGACATCAAGTTATTTTAGAATAGATTTTTCATTTTTCTATTGGAAAAAATATTTGATTGATTCAATTACAACGAGGTTGTATAGGGCAAAACTTGTTGTGCAGTGATTCAATCTACCCTGTACAACAATTAATTGAATCGCATATCGACTTTCTCCGTATTTCACTTCACTGTGGTTGGGTCGACTGAATCTGTTTGAAAGTTCACTATTTCTGCAAGGATTGAAAATCAATTTACTATGAGATTGTAATATCGACATTCATGATTTGACGATTTTTGGAAATTGGGATTTTACTCAGGGAAATCACAGGGAAAACTCAGGGAAATTGATAAAACAAAAGTTGCTTGAACCCTGTACTAGTTTCACCTTAAAACATCTTTATGAAAAGTCTAAGACGTCCGATACAACACTTTCAGATATCTTTTATATCTCTCAAACTTTTCTAGAATCCAAGCGGCACACGAATGTTCGAGATGTGATATGAACTCCAAATGAAACTGTTTTGGATAATCAACTTCTATGCACGTCCACAGAATACTGTACGCATCATAATTCCTCCTAGTGCTGCTTGGGAAGATATCTTTTCAGATATCTTGAAATAAACCTTAAAAGAGATCTTATAGTTATCTTATAGATATCTTTTAGATGTAAGGAGAATTTAAGAGATCTAAAAGATGTCTGAAAGTGTTGCATTACACATCTTAAGAAACTGAATGGTTATTGAGCAATTATCCAACATTCTATGAGAAGTGATCAGTCAAAATCGTATACAATCCTAGAAGTTCCGAACCCTGGCGTTCGTCATCAGTTCCTCCACTGCTACCACCGAGGAGTGGGTGAGGAATGGGGTTCCTCAGAGATTCTGTCCGCCGCAGTAGAAGGCGTTAAAACTTTAATCAGGGTTGTCGTTTTTTGATAAGTCTTTTTTTCATCCCTTGTCACGTGCCGACGCTATTTTTTAAAAGCCTAAACAACAAACGCATAACGATTAAGCATAGCGCATAAGGTGTCATGGTTTCACTAAGATTGGCTGCATAAGCTCTTATGGCCTCATGCATCACATTTATGCGTTTTTGTGCTTAAGCCTTTACAAGGATGAAATTTTTTGATAACCTGGTAGAGTGACCATGTTTTCCACACGGAAAAAAATACTCCGGTTAATATATGGACAGCAAGAATTACTGCTATTTTAACCGGAATTCTAGTTAAATGAATCAAGTCTCCGGCAAATTTAACAAGGGCTCCGGTAAATTTAACAAGAATTCCAGTAAAAGTCACAGATATTCCTTGCTGTCCATATAGTAACCGGAATTCTGGTAAAATTAACAGTTCATTTTTTTCCGTGCATGGTCAAACGTAGTTTTTTCAGCGATGGTTTTTGAACATGTCTAATGTTGAATGTATTGAGAAATTTCGAATCAAACGTCGATGGGCTGAGTAATCAGTGTAAGCGAATTTCTGTAAGGGAATCAAAAAAGTTGCTATTTCCTTCCCAGACAGCACACAAGAATCCCAAATGAATTCTGAGGAAAGGAATTTTGAAAAATTCTTTCAGAATACAAAGTTTTCTTCAAGAATTCTGTTTCCAGAATTCATGTCAGATTCTTGTGTGCGATCTGGATTGTGTAAAGACTGATCAATTAGAACCTAGATAGCAGTTTAACCTTGCTGCAACGTTGTCAGGCAAGCTGGTGACAAGGTTGACATAAGCCTCCTAGTTGACACACGACAATGGTACACCCTGCTAAATTGTCCCCATAAAGAACGATACAAAACTATAAATTTCTTCTATAGTTTTCAATGAGGTTTCTGAATACGGAATTTAAGAAGTTATATCGTTATTAAATGATAGAACTCTATCGTTCCTTATCGTTTTCTATAAAAATTCAAAAGAATGTATGGGATTTTATCGTGAAATTCGTACAAGAAAAATACCAGTTATTTGAAAAAAATAGTTATGTGTTCCAGAATAAGTAGTACTTTTTCTATACGAATTTCACGATAAAATCCCATACATTCTTTTGAATTTTCGTTTAATAACGATATAACTTTGTAAATTCCGTATTCAGAAACCTCATTGAAAACTATAGAAAAAATGTATCGTTTTGTATCGTTCTTTATTGGGAAAACTTAGCAGGGGCAAGCTTACAAAACCCTTGCAGCAGAGTTGTAGCAGCCTTACTCTGACAAGGTTGTTAATAACAAGTCAGAAACAATCGAATGACAAGTCTGGCAAACTTATGACAAGCTTACATGTTCTCTGGCAATATTTCGGCACAATGGTCATTCGATTCATGGTTCATCGATGTTCTGTTAAAAAATCTTCAGTAAATTGGATATTCGTTATTATTGAGGACTGTCCTTTCAGTGTGTAATAATTAATAATGATTTGCATGACATTGAATAGGACTGGGGCTATAATTGTCTATAATTTGTATAAAAACTTGATACAAATTTTATATAAAATCACATAGAATCAGATTATAGTCCCAGCCCTAACATTGAAGGGAAATTGATTTGTTCATATACGAGGGTGGATTGATAAGTTTCCGGCCTGACCAAGAAAAACAACGTTTTTAAGAATTTTTTTTTTTTATTTCTCAACATAATCTCCTCCAAGGCTGATACATTTCTCATAGCGGTGTTCTAGTCTAGTAATGCCATCTCTATAGACTGATTCGTCAAGCTCCTCAAAATACCCATTTACAGCTTCGATTACTTCTTTATTGTCCGCAAATCTCTTACCACCAAGCCATTTTTTGAGGTTAGGAAACAGATAATAGTCACTTGGGGCTAGGTCTGGAGAGTAGGGAGGGTGCGGCATTAATTCAAACTTCAGATCGTTGATTTCAGCCATCGCAACGATTGACGTGTGCGCTGTTGCGTTATCGTGATGAAACAAGATTTTTTTCTTCGCCAGATGAGGTCGTTTAATTTTCACTTCGTGGCTCAAACGTTGCAATAAGTCTGCGTAGTATTGACCAGTGATAGTTTTACCCTTTTCAAGGTAATCAATGTATATAATACCTCTTGCATCCCAAAAAACAGTAGCCATAACCTTGTTCGCCGAAGAAATTGTTTTTGCCTTCTTTGAAGTTGGTTCCCCTGGTCCAATCCACTGTTTAGACTGTTCTTTGGTTTCAGGAGTGTAGTGGTGGACCCAAATTTCGTCAACGGTTACGAATCGACGCAAACATTCGCTTGGATTACGCTTATACAACGCCAAATTGGCGGTAGAAATGTTCTTTCGAATCAATTTTTGGTCGACTGTTAGCAAACGCGGCATTCCAGCTTTTCCATTTTTACGAAAAACACAGAGGCATCTTGGTCAGCGTGCTCTCAAAACTAAACTAACATGGCGATCGGACTGAAACTATAGCTACAAGCTATCTAAGGATGGTACTATAGAACGCCACCTCAAGGTAGGCCTAGTGGCGCCATCTCTTGGTCAGGCCGGAAACTTATCAATCCACCCTCGTATATGCAGCTATGTTTACTACATTACGTAACTGTGAATATATATATATAAACAATACAATTAAAGGTAAACTAATCACAATACAATATGCATTTTTTAGATATTTTTATTCTGAAAATTTGGATGATGTGATAGCATTTTCCATTCGCTGCACTAAGTACGCACTGGGATATTTCTATCCTCTATTTTTCCTACAAGTTTGAGAAATACGAGAATATGCCAGTGTGCACTCAGTGCAGTGGATGGAAAATGCAACAAGTGCAACTTGTATTCAATTCTTCACATAAATCTTACTTTGCACCGAGAAAATTTTATACTCAAACTTATTTGGATTGACTAAATTTTGTTTGAATCAACTAAATTTCTATTTAAATATGAACCTACTAGAGTTTTAGTTGAATCCAATAAAAAATTTATCTCATCCAAATAAATATTTAGTCATTTCAAATAAAATTTACGTAAATCAAATAAAAATTTACTGGATGCAACGAAATGTTTCGTAGGTCAATATTTAAGTAAATCATAAGGCCTCGATTTCCATGGGGGTTTCATTGCAGGGGTATGAAATGTGTGTTTGCAATCCTAGGGGCAAGTGATGTCGATTTTTGAAAGAATTGATTTTTTTTTAAACAAAATATATCAAATTTTCATCGATATTTTATGCAAAATATTTTTTTTATGAAAAACAATCGATCTTCATCCCTACTAGGGACCTCAAGTATGGAATTTGCTGCAGACTTTGAGAAGTTTTAAAACGGCTTCGGGCCCAATGGACAGGATGAGGCCCAAGTTGAATTGGTATAGGCTTCATTACATACACATGTCAGGGCATAAATTAGAATTGACACATCGTAAACCAAAATTTATATATGTGTTTGAAATAATAAAACATTCGGCTTTGCTGTACGTGGTTCTTTTTTTTTGGTATTCCATTGTAGAAAATGTATTTTGAGTAATTATACGATGAAATTTCTGTGAGGACTAGATAAAATCGCTCATCAATTTTAATGACGTTTATGGGCTCTTCAAGGGTCGTTAATTGTCTCATTCATTATCCTTGGCGTTGCTTTCGTAACCACAAGTGTTCCTTTTCCGAAGTCAATTCTCACTCTTGGAAGAAATATGAGAAAGAAAAATAGTCGCTAACGAATGTTTTGAAGTGAGATGATTTTATGAAGCTGACTCTGATTCGATGCGATGTGGTTTGATATTTTTAATCGTTTGACAGATTATCAGGAATTCGATTCAACGAATCGGCAAAAATTTGCATTGGCTTGTTATGGAGAGAGGAGATTTGGACGATCGAAGAAATTAACAAAACATTGTTTTGTTTTGTTCATTTGGAAAGTTGAACAAATATCCCATCATTCCCATTATCGTCATCGCGAAATTATACGTATCATTTTTTTTTTATCTTTGTTGGTACGACTATGAAGCTTAATGAACTAATTGAATACGGATTGAAACAAGTTTTGATAAAGAAGTTTTTGAATATATAAAACGAGAAATGAAAGGGAAATCTATTTTTCTTTGGAACTGGTTGTTCGGTATTTTAATTGGAATAATTCAAATATTTTTACTGATCAATTGATGAACAAATTTTCTGGCTAAGAATTGATTGTTGATTCAGTTAGATTACTCTTGCACGGAGAAAAAAATCTAGGAACTAACTCATGAGCACCGATCACATATCAATCGCAAGAAGACATTCTTAAAATAAAAGCTATCCGCTCGTCCCATGCGGCAACGCGATAAGTGCATTGGTTCATATTCCTATTCCGAGGAGTTCCACGGAATAAACCGGTGAAACTTCTTGCGGTTGATACTTCATCGGTGCTCATGCGCTAGTTCCTAGATTTTTTTCTCCGTGTGGGAACGTACTGTAGTGAAAAATGATTTCATATGGGAAAGGAGTTTCCACTAGTGATGAATAATATTTGATAGTATCAATTTTTTATTACAGAAAATTCGTCGAGTTTCTATTGAATTTTTCAAAGAACCTCGTACACCGACCAGTAGCTACATCAGCTGTGCGTTTGTTTGCAGATTCAGTCTTCGAAGACTGCTGCTCTTTGTGGAGAAGACGATTTTCTCTTCAGAGGACTTGGCGTAGTAGCGTTCGATTGCTCGGAACACAAAGCGGTTTTTTTTAGGGCTGGGGCTATTCAGGGCCGTCTTTCAGTGCTTCAAGGCCCTGGGCCGACTTAGAGTGGAGGCCCATGTAAGGAGACGTAAAATCTTGAAATTTTTCAAAAACCACTCTAACGTTAATCATTATGATTTTTCTTTAAAATAAGTATTGACTGAATTTCCACTTGTTCGTGTTCGTATATCTAGAATTAGTTTTATTTTGAAAATAACTTGATTTCATTTTGTTCAAGTAACCTTTTTAAGAAAATATGTAAAAATCTTATCGATTCTCTACGAAGAGGCCCCTCCTTTTGCAGGAGGCTCTGGGCTCGGGCCCGGTGTGCCCTGCCTTAAAGACGGCCCTTGGGCTATTATCTGATTCAATGTGATTTTATATAAAATTTTTATCAAGCTTTTCTATAAATTTTTATACAAATTGATAGAAACTTGATAACCTCACATGGAAAAAACTGATGTGGTTGATATTTGGATAGCTAAAAATTGTCTGGGGTAGCGATTCTTTAGCTGTTCTAACAAAAAATATTCCTATGGGAGCTAAAATCTAGCTTTCGCAGCAATTCTTCTCACCATCCAAATATCCGGGTCCACGAAATAACTACCACAGCTAATTCCTAGCTAGCATAGTGAATTATTTTTCTCCGTGTAGCCGTAGTTTTAATAAATTTTGATAAAATTTTGATTGTTACTTAAAACATATGAGTCAAGTCAGCCCTCTTGGCCGAACAGTGGGCTGTTATTGGTAACCGACGTTTCGATCAGATGTAGATGCTGATCATTTTCAAGGTTACAGAATCGTTTGACGGAGACTTTTGTGAAGTTCAAAATAATTTCTCGCGGCTCAATCGAACTTGTGCCCGTAATGATAACATATTTTTGAATCAAGTGACATTTCTAAGGATAGTTCAAACGACTCGAAGACAAACCACCCACACAACACAAAAATTTCTAAAAGATATGTTAAGAACATTTAAGCTGTGTGAGCAGTTACATCGTAAGTTAGAATCGTCTCATTGCCGATGTGATCCAATTGCATTTCTCGTTGAAATGATGCACAGTTATCGTTTGATTGTTCTCCTTTAGAATCCTGAACAATGAACAAGAATGAATCTTCGAAGTATGCACAAAGAAAGAGTGACGACTCTCCTCCATTCGTACATATAACCACCACTGCCGATTAAATTTGATCTCTACTCAGGAATCAGAGTCGACGTATCTAGGCGTATTCAGTCATCAATGATGGATGTAGCTTTTGGTGGTTGAATTTGTCATTTTCCTTATGAAATTGAAATCAAAAGTACGAATTTTGTGTAATCAAATTCAAAATACATACTAAAAAAAATTATAAGCTGAATTTAAGAATAGAAGCCATAGTGAAATGAAATGATGGAAACCGATTAGGAGAGTTAAAAACCGCATAGAAAACGATTCAGAATCGATGTGTTTCTATTTCTTCCTATCTGTTTTTATGCAATTTTTTTGCTCTCCAAGTGATTTCTATCGTTCCTTTTTTTCAGTGAATTTTTTGTAACAGGGAAATGAATTAGGAAAGTCATCCAGGGATAGAATTGAATCTAGCCTCTGAATTTATTCATATCTTGCGAATTAATCCCTACAAACACTATTCAGTAAACAATAAAGTATCCCGAATAGCAAAATAGTTTTTATGAAATTATAATGAATCCTAGTAATGGCGGTCCTGCAACAGAATTGATCTTTTCTTATGAAAAAAAAAATATCTAATTTTGATAGATTTTGATGAAATATCGATACAAATCCGATATATTTTTTTATAAAAATGAATCCATCCCCTTAGGAAATTTTTCCTTGTTCTTGTCCCAATTTTTTCCTCGAAACATGGGGATTTTGCAAGCTGATAGAAATTAATAGGGAAATCTTTTCTACACTTTTCATTTCAATCGACATTCAGTTGACTCATGCGCGCGGCGAAATTCGCCATATTCCCAACCCTTACGAAGTTGAGGAAAATCTGGTGTTTTGTCGATGTACGGGTCCTGTCAAAAATCAACATCGCGAATGAATAACTTCGAAACTATAAGATTTCAAAAAGATTTCTTTATAAATAAGTATATCCAGAACTTTCATGGTATCTGAGATCTCCAAAACATTTATAAGATATTTCAACATGTTTAAGGTTTTGCAGCTACTGAAGAATTGAACGATGTTTTGATTTTATCAAAGCAATTTTCAATAGTTTCAAATAAGCGTTGTGTTTTATGCAACACTTTCAAATGTATACAAAAAATCTTGAATATATCTTAGAATATCTCAAATTTGCGTCTTTGAAAGAATTTGAAGTTGCCTTCTAAAAATATCTCACAGGCAGGGCCGGCGAAAGGTCGATCCTACGGTCGAATACTCGGCACACCAGAATTTTATCATATTTGATGCTTTGCAACCATGTTTTGTGATTGGATCGATTTTTTTAAACATCCCAAACCTACTCTCTACCTCCCTAACCTACTCTCTAAATCTGGAAGAGTGAAAAATCAAGCGTTTCACTCCGCTAAGTCTCAGAAGTGAGCCAGTCCGCTTCGAGTGAGATTCTCACTCGTTTCGAGTGAACTCTCACTCTTTTAAAGTGGAAAATTCACTCTAAAATTGGAGTAGCTGAGAGTTTCTAGCCTCAAACCTTAGACTTCGACTCTAAAAGAGTGGGCATTTCACTCAAAATTTCGACAAGCTCACTTCTGGCTGCCTAAAGAGTGAAATCTCACTCTAAAAATTTTAGAGAGTACCTCCACCCTCCATTAAAAACTGTTTTGCCGGCCCTACTTACAGATACACTCAGAGAAAAAAATAGTCGGAATTACCATTGGAATAGTTGGGAAAGAACTCAACTGTGACCGATGATAAGTTCTACTACTTCGTAGTCTAAATAACAATATTGATTGTGAAAATTACTATTTAGTTTAGTTACATTTACACTAAAATAGTTACATTGAGAAAGAGGAATAGTGTATCCAACTAAATAAGAGAGTTGGATATGTTCAACTGCAATAATTGCTTGATTCAACTGGATTCGCAGTTGATTTAACTACGCATAAATGAAGGAATCTTGTATTCCAATGGAGTTGATGAGGAATTGTGGTTAAACGCATCCAACTGATCACAACGCATTCATAGTCGATCCCTTTCCCAACTATTATTATTAATTTATTATCTTGTTTTCTTTTAGTGTATCCTAAGTACAATATCTTAAACGTATTGATTGATCTTTAAGATTCACTGAGATTTTCGTGCAACTGTTCACTTGCGGTAACCAAAAACGACATCAAATAAAAAATTCAATTTCCCTGAACTGAAATATTGTTTGTTTCAACAAAAACTTTTAGTTGAAGAAACTAATATTTTGTTGCGACAACTAAATTTTTTATTTGATGTCGTATTCCACTAAATTTTTAGTCACGACAACTAAACAGTTTTCTCAGTGTGTATAGTAGGAATTTACCGGTGTTCCATTGGACCGTTAATGATCCAGCAATATCAGAGAAGATCCGTTAATAATCCTCTAAAATGCCAGCATTCATACTCGGAATATTATCTAAGCCGTTGAAATTCTGATACTCTCGTATCAATTTGATTTCGCATCCAACAGACCGGGAACTGTCCGCTCGTTCATCGCTGTCCAGTGAAACAAATCAGTCATTCTGAAGACAGAGCAGGCGATTAGTTTAATTATGGATGTCCTAACTGAAGAATGATCGTTAAAATCGATAAGAGGGGCATAAGACTAGTCGAATGTTTCATATAAAATTAAAAACGCTTGAAATGTTCAAAATATTCCTGGATATAGTGATTCTCTATACATCAACAAGTTCTGAGACAATTCAGAGACTTGTGATGAATTTTCATGATTCGCATTAAGCACATACAAACTACGAATTTGTCTAAAAACTAAGACTCCTATTGTTTGAACTTTCAACCTGTTTCACTGCCTTCATGCTTGTATTATATATTCTACAATAGAGGTCTCCGAGAAGATGAGATGCTCGAAACAAAAACTGTTCAGCGAATCCATATAAACATTTTAGCTTAGGAAACCGTTATAATCAGATCAATTCATTTAGACAAATTCGAGGCAACGCAAATCATCATTTTTAATTGAAAGTATTAATGATCAGTCCATATTTACTGCGATAAAGGGAGTTCTTTGCGAAAGTTCTTATGCTGTATAAGATTATAGACTTGAGAAATAAATTGGTGCGTTAGTAAATTAAAATATCTATCTAGGAGAAATTCGTGAAAAAATGACATTTTTCTCATCCTTCTGACTGCGAATAAACCCTTTACAGAGAATTCCCTATCAAAAACATGGTCCTGGTAAGGGCTTAATAGAGGAATCATAATTGTGGAAAACTTTGAATCACTTTATCAGGTCCTGATACGACATTTTGGCTAAAATCTCATAATAATGTAACCCAAGGTTGTCGTAATATTCCAGTCTGGTTTTCCCTAGAAGTAATTCTGACATGGTATTCTTACCAGAACCTGATTCAGGTTGTCTTGATTCATCTGTAACTGAATCGTGTAATAACTGTCGTGACATCTTGATCAGAATCTGATAAGAATTCCTCTAATAAAGTTGTTCTCTACAGATAGGATTTTGTCACCAGTAACGCAAAAAGATTCTATTTCTGTTCAATGGTGTGTTTGACTTATGTATGTAGGAGTTAGTCCTCATTCGTATGATTATAATTGAAGTCAGTAGGTATAGCAGAAATAAATTCAAAATACTGAATAATGTTGACACCGCACGCAGAGACAAATCCTTGGTTAAATAGCAATTTAAAAAAATCTGCTTTGCCAAATTAGCAAAAAGGTTGACTACTATAGCAAAAATCTCGCTGTTTTAGTAAGATATTCTTTCATTCAGAAAATTGTCTAGCAGTCTGTATATTTCCAATGGTGAATTGCTGGATCAGCAAGCGTTTGCTAAAAGAACAACATTTTTTGTTGTAACAGCAAACTTGTTGCTAATTTAGCGAAGAGATTTGTCATATCGGCAAAGCAAATTTTCTTTTCGGTGCGTCTCGTAATTAAAAAAAAAGAGTAGTCGTGTGCAAGACAAACATGTTCAACTCAACATGTACTCTTGTTGTACTCAAGTCAAGGCCCTGAACAGGAATCGGATATGACTTATCTGGACCTGATGTTTTCAGAATTAATTTCATTGATTTTTCGGTTTAAATGCCACCGAATTCATGTGCATGAATTGAGTTATGAAGTTTTTGCCTTGAACAATTTTTTTTTGCTTCAGAACTCGCTTTCTTTAGATGGACGCTCCTCAAATTAGTACACCATGAATGAATTCGCAATACTAATATCTTTTCTTATGTATGATTTTATGAAATAATATCTCCTACCAACATCATAATGATCATTGAGAGTTTGATTAAACAACTCTGAGATAGATTATTGAATAAAACTCCAAGTTCTCTTCATGTTATTTATAAAACAAAAGCAATTCTCCCTCCCATGGATCGAAAATAGACTTGAAACGTTGCGATTTTAAATATAAGCAGGAAAGATATTGAATCCTTGTAATGCATTTAACTCGTTAATCCATTCCATTGAACGTAAATGTATTACACGGTATTTTCAAACGTGACATAGACTGGGAAATACTGTATTTAAAATAACGTATAAAAAAAATATTTTAATCTCAAATCAATCCTTTTTTACTCTCATTCAAGTTCTTATATAATTTGTTTACAGGGACGGAAGCTGTATCGGAACACATGGCGCACATCTGTTGCCCTTCGTCCATTGAATTGAAATTTCCGAACTTATTTTCATATTTTCCTGAGCGTACATCGAGACCCCTGAACCGAATCATGTCAACGCTCTCAATTGTTGCCAATTCAAAGTATATCCTAATAAATGAGGTCCACTCGCATAGAACGTTTTAATCGTCACGTACGACTTACGTCAGTGGGAGTTTACCGATAGATCTGCAATGCAGATTGCGCATTAGAGCACGGATAATAAATTGATCCAATAAACATGGTTTGCGGAATACTTTTTTCCCCATTCACGTGAATAGATATTGAATTTTAAAGTCCAAGCGATATATCTATTTTCCCAGCCCGTCCAATAATACCAGATGCATTAAACTGATTTCTTTTCTTTTTTTCCTTCGAAGGTCTGCAGAAGTACGATTCATAGAATTTTGTTTATCGAATCAATATTAAATCACAATCCCCTCTTGATCATCCAATCAGTGAAGGTAAAAAAGAAGGGGATAGGTATTAAGAGCTACGTGATCGAAGAACCACCGGTAGTCTTTTCTTCGACCGTGTGCAATAATTGTTAACCCAAATTTGAATTAACGTTCGTAGCTTCAGAATAACGAAAATAAAACGGGCAAATCTTGAAAGTTGAAAAATCAACGTTCCTTTGATTTTTCATTCCCATCACAATTGGGAAAATTTTTTTGCGATTTAAGCAAAAAACTTATGTGTCGATGAGGTGCAAGGTCTTGGATTGTCAAGGCAACTCCCCAACATTCTTACCCAGTGTCAGGTAAAACTTTGATTATCAGTATTAAGAAAACAGGTTTTCTTGTTGTTGCCTGTTGATCTCATTTATGATATTTTGTAAATTAATTTTCAATTGAATTAGGAGGGACAGTTGGAATACATTCCGATAATCACTGATTTTCATTGTTCGGAGAAACAAGGGGAAGACATTTGATTATGAACAAGCTGTATGGTCATTTTTTTTTTATAATTTTGTGTTATATGGCATACGGTTGGTGTTTATAGAATCAGTATTTTAAATTTTTCGGATGGGTATGAATGTATTCATGCATACGCATAAGCATGTTAAATGGCGAAGATCTTTTTCTGATGCAATACATCCTTTAGATTTCAGGAGCCAGAAACAGTTCAAGTATCTGTACGATTTAAAATTTCTTAATCCGACTGTGGAATATGAAAATGTATTTCTTATTTGGTTAATATATCTCTTGTTTAACAATTTCATAAAATTACATCAATCACTGTCAATTACCAAGATTAATTGATTATAATCAACGGTATTTTTATTCAAAAGCATTCATTAGTATCATTAACAGTTCTTATTTAATCATGATATTTTAAAAACTATTTTTCAATCAAAGACCTATTTGTGAATATCTTATGTGATACAAAAATTTTCTTCTCTAATGAATTTTCATTTGAATCTCAAATTTTGAGGATTTTACGAATTCTCGTAACGTGTCTCGGAATAAAATCAAGTGAATATCACTGCATAAAGAACCAATTATTCAAACCAATACTTCTTCAACACTTGTTTCAATATTTTTAGTTTTCTTGATTTCTCGAATGATGTTGGTGAACAGGAAATTTCATGTGAAATACTGTCAAATCACGACATGAATCATGCAAAATTCAAAAGAGTTGGGTTTTATTAATAAGAATTAATAGATTCTCCATCACAGATTTAGGAGTTAATTCTCTATTTTCCAATTGTTTCAATTTCTTTTAATCTGAAGTATTTTTATTCATTTTCAATAATTGATTATTTGTAATTGAAATCGGGTTTCTCATAAGATTGGAATAACAAAGCAAGGCAATCAAATGAAATTGTCCCAAAAAGAAAAAGTTTCCATAAAAAGCATCGACGTCACTAATAGGGGTGCATCTTTCGAATAGGGTTATTTGAGTAGGTTTTCTATGAACGCACTTACACGACACAGCACAGTTTACGATATTGATATAATGGAGATATAATAATCATATCACCTGAGTAATATCGTAAATTCTAAAAGGAGAATAATTAAGATCTCCGTGTATCTGATAAGATTGAATGTAATTCAATCAGATCTATTTCGATGAAAAACATGCAAGATGCAGATCTGTTGGGATCTGAATATATCTATAAGAAACAAATCCATGTAGATTATCCTAAATCTGTACATGCATATCAGCTTCATGTTTCTTTCATCTTTAGATGGTTCTTAAATATGGAATATTTTTGGAAGAAATTAATAAAATTCAATTTTCAAGAGATTTTATCAGATCTAAGGGAACCTTCAAAGAATTAATTTTTCTATGCATTATATGTATGCAGATCTTACTCATTAGTTTTGATTAGATCTCAATAATTTTTTCTCTGATTGAAATGATGTGACAATTTTCGTTGCATCAGGTAGTTTGTGATAAATGAGAGCTGTTATATTTACATCACATTATAAAATATAATATATTATTGTGTTTTGTTGAGTGGAATTATTGATTGAAAAGCTGTTTGAAGCAATTCATAATGTATAAAATATCCATGGCGAAGCTGTTACAGTGTTATTTTGAACATGATCTGAACATAATCGATACCATTTTCTATTTATAGAAAAAACATCTAATTTTTATAGATTTTGATAAAATATTGATAACCATTTCATATATTTTCTGTGGATGTCAAGGGTTATCATGACTATGATAGATTACAACATCTCATGTAGGTGAATTCTCAGAATTGTATATAATTTATATATAATTATTTTAAAAACTTATATATAAACTATATAAAATTACACAGGGTGTGCTAGAATTCACCTCCCGCATTTCTATGGCATATTTTGCCACCAAAATGCAATAATTCCCCGATTGAAAAAATTTCTTCTGAGTCTTAGTTTTTGAGATATGAGCATGTTTAGATTTTTTCCTAAATTCAAATCATTCAAAAGCATTGTGTGCTACATCCTTAAGCTTAATAACATTCGCTAAATTGAAAAACGGTGGATCTCTGGAAAAAAATTGAACTACCCTATTGATCTTTGTTTCGGAGCTATAATGATTCAAAGAAAAAATTAAATTCTGACTGGCTGGAAGCCCAAAAATTCCAAATTGCTATAACTTTGGATTGAGAAATGACAGGTTAGCTCAATTCCCATGATTTTCCAATTCAGCGAATGATATCAGCGCAAGGATGTTGCACACGATCCTTTTGAATGATTTGGATTTCAACAAAAATCTAAAAATGTTCATTTCTCAAAAACTGAAACTCAGAAGGAATTTTTTCAAATGGGAAATGATTGCATTTTGGTTGCAAAATATGCCATAGAAATGCGGGACTTAATTTCTTTTCCACACAGGAAAAAATTCTCTTGGCAGAATTCTATATAGGAAGTTTATATCTACTGTATGTACACAATATTCATAATCTTATCTTCAAAAGAAAATTTTGTAGACTTTACAAAGAGTGTCAATCCAATCTGAATCGCAAAAATAAGCGATCGTGACAGAACTGACTTTTTCTGTAAAAATTCTTCATGTTTTATTGATTTTTGTATAATTTTGATCGGAATTTGATCCAAATTTTATTTGAAAAAAATCAATCCTGTCAAGATCGCCGAGCCGCTGAAATCTTTTGATGGATTATATCTAAAATGTACAAATTTATATATATATATATATATAAATTACATGAAAACTGACGAGAAGAGATATCTTTGCACATTCTTTTATATCCGAAAAAGAATAAAATACTTGAACGAGAAAGAAACGCATCTTCCCGCTCAAGCAGTACCTGGAAGCCATGGTTCAGTCTTTTGCTGCCCTCCAGCGGAGACTTTTAGGATGCCTTTTTTTCAATTGCTGAAATGTCTTAATTCTATACAATCATAATATAAAAGATGCTGAAGGCATTCTAGCAGGTTCGATGCCTTCAAACGGCGTCTGATCGCCTATAGCCGACTTTGTGCTTGAGTCGAAAAACATATTCAAAAGTAACGACCTGTAGATAATATTGTACATTATCAGCCGGTTATAAAGTCTATGAACTCAGTCATTCCTATAAAAAAGATAGCAAATTGAAATTATTCAATTATCATATGTTTTCCCAATTCTGAGTTTTTAAACCAAAAGAGAAAGAGAAATATTTTCCTAATATTCTTCTGAAGAAATATGGTTTCTGATATTGTGAGACCGTGAAACCAATAACTGGAATCGAAATAGTTTTTTGATGTATATACTAAAATTATTTATATCAAAAAATTGTGCATTTTCGTACAATAAGCGGAACCCACTTCGCTTGGTTTTCAATAATCTGAACGGTAATTGCTAATCGCATTGCTGTACTTGCATTTTTGTCATGTAAATCATGCAATTCTTGAATGCTTGAATATCAAATTTCGAACGAAGCTTATTGCCCTCTGTGTTACAGATAATTTTGATATCATCTTATTTGTGTAATTTTTCACACTTCGAAGTAATATTCATCTTAAGTATCATCTTGCAAAATCCGTGTCTTCATTGTTTCCAGTGCTGATCAATATGAATTACCATCAAATCATATATCTTATCTTTGAACAATTCGATCAGTCTAATGATTTAATGAATTATATTGATAAATAAATATAATTATCCTCACAGGTTGGCCAAAAATCTCAGAACTCGCAAAGGAAGCAGACGAGGTAACGCTGGAAACCGTCTAGAATTGTTAGTGCTCGTCCATTTACATCACGTGCCATAGAGTAAGTATAGTATCAGTTTTAGAATATTACCACTGATGAACAGCTCTCTAATTTGAATTCTTATGAATTCAATATCATCTACTGGTTTATCAATACTAAACAAATTCGATATCTCCAACCGACCGAGTAGCACTCGAATGTGGTATACATACAAACTATAAACAATCTTAGTATATCCAGATATACTTTGAAAATACATAGTATATTTACAATGTTCTGCACGGACAAAATATTTCCTTAAATATTATAGTGTCGCACCGGATCAGGGCTTCACATCGGTTCCTTCGAGAGAAATTGCAGTGTGATTCTACACGGAGAAAATGTTTTACCCAAAGTTGAGGAAAACGGGGACATAATGGCATTTCGGCGAGGTTTGAAATCCAGTCGACTTCGTTTACTCGACTGCAGATGAAAATTCATTTAAAGATTCTTATTATCTTTACAAGTTGAGTATTGAAGAGAAACAGGTTAGTGAATTTTCATTTGCAGTCGAGTAAAACGAAGTCAATTGGATTTTAAACCTCGCCGAAATGCCAGTATGTCCCTGTTTTCCTCAACTTTGGGTAATCATTCCTCAATTCATTTTCTCCGTGTATGCAATCTATGAAATATTTTCTCCGCGTGGCGCTGCTAGGGCGTGTTTGCGTTAACTGGCTTTGATCAATTAAGCGACTTCGGGTGTTTCGAAGGGCTTGTATCTGTATTGTCAGACCATTGGTGAGCGGTAAACAATGCCAATCATCAGTATTTATAGACCTGGTTGAAACGTTACATCATGCTTGAATACTTTAGTATTTCTTTCATTTTGCCACATGAGATCACCTTAAATATTCTTGGACGGAATGAAGTCACATCGAATTTCCCTTCATTTACATCCAGTTAGGGATCCCAGTTTAGGGATCGTCCATAAACTACGTGGCCGATGGAAGGGGAGGAAGAGGTCAGATGAAATGCTACGCTTGGCTACATGGTGGGAGGGGGAGGGGTTTTCGTTCCAAGCTACGTGAATTTTTATTCATCTTTTACTTGGAAGGAAATTCTATAAAAAAACATCCAGGAAAATGATTCATTTGAATATAAACCGAATGGATATTCGATTGGATCAAGTAAAATTCCACTTGACTCAGGTGAATTCCATCTGAAATGAGAGAAATATTATTTCAATGGAATAAACCTTTCATTTCAGTCAATTGAAATTCTATTAGGGTCATATTTGAATAAAAATTCATTTGATTGAAATGAATTTATTCGAACCTGAAAAACTACGTTTCCACGTGGGGGGAGGGGGGGAAAGGTGTGAAGAAAAGCACATAGAGCTACGTGGGAGGGGTCGCTACGTCCTTTATGTACGGTCCCTCACGCTTAATTTCTGTGAATTTTGAAATTGTCGTTCTTTTGTTGGAAAGTTGCTTGGATACTTCAAGGCCTCAATCATGTATTCATTAAATCCCTGACAACATTGTGAAAGTTGGACAACATGAGTTGAAGAGAATTTGCATAGCAACTTTTGTTGTCGGGGTTTTGGTGTAATTTTATGTACTAACAAAATTGATCATATTCATAGAAATATTTCTCTATATTTGTGGGAATAAGACGAGAAAGATTGGGAGTAGTTTTACATGCGCCGTACACCAGTCTTTCTCTGAATTTGAAGGAAAAGAAATTTAGTGCTAAGTGAAACCTTCCTTTTATCTAACAACGTACCTTGTTTATTCTTAGCATCATCAACAACAAGCAGTAAACTTCAGGAGTCGAGGGATATAGGTATTTTCTATAGGATCAAAGAGTTATTACATTAGCTGTTTTTGAACCATTGCTCATTGCTGGTACCACCTGATTTCATCACTTGGTCAAACGGAGGATAAAAGAATCGAAGTACGTGATTGTGAACAACAGTTACAAGGACAAAAATCAAAATGGTCTATACTAATATCTGCGGATCTGAAATCAAAGGACCTTATAAGGAGATTAAGTATGTATACCAAATGACAATTATTTTCAAAACAACATGTTGTTTTATCGGTTTCAAAAAGTATAGACCCCATGGTGGAAATTCCAATTTTGAGAGTTTTTGAGAAATTCTCTGAATATTTTCACATATTTTCAGACTTATTCTGAATTTTATAGAGACTTGCAGAGATCTACAGAGATTGTTCGAATTTCAAGAGTTTTTCAGAGATTCTCAGAAATTCTCAGAGAATCATTTCCACCAGGGCTGCCATGAAAATCTTGAAAGAGAGATATTTTTCACTAAAAAATTGAGAGAAAATCCATTTCTACAAGCAGTTAATACACTAGAAGTGGAATTGTTTAGTCACTTTTCAAAGCTTGTTAAACAATGTTCTTGAAATCAAATGAAATTTAGTACCAGGTTATTACATTTAAATACGTTCTTCAAATCACAAAATTCATAATTGTAGATCAAATGTGGACTCCAAAATGAAAAGATTTGGGTGAGAATGGGGTATAGTAAGTGGTCTCATTTTGCATTTTCGGAGCTCATGCTCGCTATATCTGCGCTACGATTTTGAATTTCATTGTATCTATACAACAGGATTCAGATCCAGTGATCTTCAACTCCCCGAATGGCAAAATCTCTAAAATTGTATATTATTTATATATAATTCAATATAATTTTCATAGAATTCATAAATGATTCTATATAAATTACATAGAAGATTTTTCAAATCTTTTCAAACAGAGCCTCGAATAGAAATTGAATAGTTTTGTATTTTATGTCGCTATAAACCACTTTTGACTACAAATTCAGAAAAAGTTGCTGTAATTATTTTCAATTACTCTCTGCTGAATCTTTCTGAGGAATTCTAACATTTCAGAGAAGTTTCTAAGCATTAAGTTGAATTTTTTCATATATTATTTGCAATACTAAACTTGTGGAATCAAAGTTTTCATGAAATGCTTTAAAAATGACCAATGTACAATCGGTTAAAAAGTATCTCCTCATGTGAATTTCTACATACAATTGTATGAAACATAAATATTTATTCAAGTGTAATTGATTTTGAATAACAATTTCATAAAGTTCATATAAGATTGCTGAACAATTTTTATAGATTTTGTTTCAAAATTTTACATAATTTTTGCATGATCGTTATATGAGTTTCCATAATCAAATTTCACGTTGAGGGATGCTTTTTAAACTTACTTCACTGCATGCAAAAAGCATTTCTGTATATAAATCCAAGAATACCAAGTATTTAGATTGTATTTATGAATATTCACAATAATACAATCACACGTCTCAATCATTTTATTCATTTTCTAATTCAATAGGAAGGATAAAAGCGCACATACAACTGGTCAAGGTCAGCGGCAACAGCCACAACATCGGCAAACCATGGATAAGAACGACAAGTATGGTTCTTGGGGAGGGATTTATAAAAACAAGGAAAACTTCATTGATATGCATATTTGTTGATTTATTTCACACAACTTGTGCATTTCAAGATATTCACGACCAACTGTGAATCATGGATTTATAGACAACCGCGCTGAACAAGATTTGAATTCGATTGTATCTCATTGAATTTTACGTGAAAATGTTGTGAGATTGTTTATTCAGACTGATCATTTTTTATAATCAAAGACTAATGAGGAAGGAAACTGTATTCCCACAATTACTAGCAATAGAATTGTTAGAATAGCGATTGAAACATTCTCGAATAAATTCCTCATATCGCCGCAGCCCTAGTAGAAATCACTTTTGTCATTCTCTAGGCCTTGCAAGGCCTACTCAAGTCTTGTAATAGTTTGGAGAGTGATTAGAGTGATTTCTACTGAGGAGGTTCTTTGGTAATGTAACAGAAATGTCTCTGTTACAAGAGTGGACGCACAAAGGTTCCAAACACTTCTATGCCCGCTTTTGTTACGGAGACGTTTATGATATATTACTGAAGGATCTGGTCCGATATGAGGTATAACGAGAATCCGTAGTGAATGGTCTTCCGGTAAAAATGAGTTCCGTACAGAAAGAATTCTTGGAAAACTCGTTCTGAATTCCAAAGTTCTCAAACAGATTTTTTTAAACTTTTTTAGAAACTTCAAATTCTGATGTTCTCGATGTATATCGGCGTTTATTGAGGTTTTTAGTGATTATAAATTGAATGTGTGAGAGTATTCTGAATTTTTCGATACTTCAAATTTGATGGAATAATCAAATTGATCTACTGAACTTTGAATTGAATTCAATTGATCTTAATATACCCACAGATATACATATATATTACGGTTTTAGGCTGAAAATTCAGGATCTCTTTTATGAGATTTACTTCTTTCGAGACGCATGCATCCCAAAGTTCATGCATCCCTAGGTCTTTGTGCTTACTTATTTTTTTGGGAGATGAAAATCAGCACTGTTTTCCATGTAACAATGATATGCGTATTACTGCTTTTGACATTTTATCACTATCTGATCTCCTGGAATGATTTATAAAGTTTCCCATTCACAATAGAGGAATTTCAGTAATCTATGAAATATTATGTTCAGTACAAGACATTTACTGTTAGAAGAATTCTCAAATTTAATACGAAATTCTTTATGAAATATCATATTTTCATATTGAATTCAATAATAGTCCTTAAATTTAATATCTACGATGAAATTTCACATTTTCTTTCTGGAATGTAACAATCGTTTATCAAATTTCATAAATATGTTATTGAAATCAAAAAGAAAATGTTCAACATCAAGAAAAGTATTGTTATCATTAAGAATTATATTATTCAATTCAATATTTGATTACGAAACTTAATGAACTGTTTATATGAAAAACTTCATAATATTTTTGTGAAGTTTCGCATGCAAGTGATAAAATCAAAATTAGGAATGTTCAGATTCTCGTAGTTGAAAATTTCAATTTTTTTGATATAGTCATTGTTATGGAATAGCTTTGTTGATTTTCATATCGGAATTTTCATGATGAATATTGCAAAAGTATTCACATAATCTGTTTGAGAACATCCGCAACATCTGACCAAGTGATTTAATTGTAAAATTTCAATTCTCAAATCGACACGATATATGCGATGATTTCTAAAGCCAGGAATATTCAATTATTCGATTAATTCATTCAAAACTATCATTAAAGTTTGTGAAGACCCTGGTAACATTTTTGGCTCCATGACTGATGATAACAGATATTCAACCTACTTCAATATTCTTTATCTGTTAAGCACTGATAATTGCACTGACTTTTAAAATTCAATCAGAGTTGAATATGATCGTAACAATTTTTATTATCTCGCAATATACTGCAATGATTTATACGAATAAAATATTGAAATCATGTAGTACCGTAATGGCAATGATTCGACAAAAAAACATATAAACATTATAATGGTTATAATATTCATATATGCATGTATAAATATAAATACATAAATACATGTTTTATATTATTGGTAAAGGGTGTCAAATATATTCATCATTGTTATATTGTTTTTCAACTTCCTTACTTTCTTGATGTTCATTGATTTCCATTTTGTGTAATTTTCTTCCTCCGAGAGTTTTTTCGCTCAATATTATGTAAGAATGTCAATTTCCCCAAATATTAAGACAGAAGCGCTTAAAGAGGGATGACAGAGGAACAAATACGTTTATTCAATTCAGAATAAACCTATGGTCAAACCTTTTTTTGAGGATAAATTGTCTCGAAATTAAACTAAAATCAATTTATCCGGCGAGTACTTTTCAGAGGAATCATCAATTCTTCACGTTTCTTCATCTGATACAATTCTATAACGTGAAAATAAAACGCCAAAACTCCATTCTAAATGTAAGAGAAACTATATTCGTCGGATCTCTAAAACATTTGAATACTTTCCCACACAGCACCACAGTTCCAGAAGAATTCATAAAGAATTCTTATTGAACTGGTTATGTTCTTTATGAATTCTTTGAGAATTCTCCTGGGACTGTGGTGATGTGAGGGTTGTTTAAGCTCTATATACTCGATACTTTGCCTACACTGTTAAAAGTTTCTTGAATTTTCATTCATTTTTCAAGTACAATTGTCAATAAAACTTGCAATTCTTGGTGATTGAATGAGGAATTCAATTACAGATAATTGAATTTTCAATTTTTGCTATATTATATTACCCGTAATAGTACAGTTTAATAATTGAATTTCCATTCAAATGTGATTGTAATTTCAAGAACTTTCTCAACCACGTGAGTGGAAATTGTTTCCATCGCATGTGATGCAGCTATTTCGAACAGTGTACAATGTGCCAAGTATTTACAATTGTATCCCTGGTAAAAATGAAGCGTAAGCTAAGAGTCATCCAATCGTAACAAAGAGTCATCTAGGCGTAATTTAGGAAGAAATTGGAACATTTTGACGCTTCATTTGTTTCAATACCCGCTTCCTTCACTTTTGGATTTTCACCAGGGATGAGGGTGAACTCAAAAATCTGTGATCAGGACTCAAGGGGTATGTTGATAAAGTACTCGCTGAATATTTCACAGGAGTTAACTCTCAAACGTTAACCATGGGTCATTTGTGTCTGGATGAGAATAAAAAGTTGGTTCAAATGGATTGCACTGAGAGAAAGTATTAGTCACTGTTGTTACCCAAGCAAAATAGTACAAAAGGACCCAACTATGTTTTTACTAAATTTAACTATTTTTTTAGTTACCATCACCATTTTTTGGTAACCACAACCATTTTTATAGTAACCATGATTATAAGAATGTAATTGGGTTAACAAATTTTATTTTTCTCAGTGTGGTTGATTTCAAGATCCAAAGATCATAATTTTGCAGTCTAATGTAATAATTATGTAAAAGCGTTTATCGTGTCGTTTTATTATGTTCTCTCCCCTCAAACGGACTCAACGTATGAAGGTTTAAGTATCCAAAATGAAATTTGGACAATACCTTATTATCCCTACTTTTTCTCCATCCAACAGTAATGTGGTATTTTTTCCCCCGAAAAATACGATCTTTTCCGTCCAAAAAACATGATTAATTTTGTTTTTTTCGAAAATCTTCAAGTGCTTAAAAATCCATAGAAATAACACTCTTTTCTTCGTTTTGTTACATAAATGTGGAAAAAAACATGTTCAAATAATATCTGTTGGAAATTAAAATTGTAGACTCTCTAAATAGACTGCTTAAACCAAGTTCGTGCGTTTTTGCAGATTTTTTTGAATATATTGAATCAGTTTAAAATACGTAGGACATGAATGACCCATGGTTGCCATTAAAGGGTGCTGAGCAAGACGTTAACGTTTGAGGATTAAAGGCAATTCCTTGAGAGAAATTGTATAAAATCATCCTTGACCACTGAGATCTTGTTAAAATAACATCATTCTGCTACGATATATGTTAATGATAAACGCAGTCTGTATGTTAGCAAAACCATTGTTATTCCAGCAAACTTTTCTCTCTGCGAGTAGATACCTATACAGTACAGTATCAATTGAATCATATGGAACTGATTATTCCTTGTCAGTTGAATTGTTACGTCTAGACATCGTCTCGTTTATGTAAAAATTCTCCCTTCTTCGCATAAAAATGGGTAACGCTATATAAAAGTTTCCAACGCCTGCGTCATATCACGAGGAAATAGAAGAGAGTGGGGAAACGATGTGTGTGTATATGGGGAAGTTGTGAGGAAAAGCTCAAAGAGCTTTTTGATCTCCAGCCCTTGGTTTGTATGTCTCGGGACTCTTGAACGAATGCAAGCATCCGCGGTGCAGTTGCCGATGCAGTCGTTCAAACCGCGTGCTGTCATACCACCACGTGCGACGATCCCCTTTCGTTGAATTGTTCTATCAACGGATGGAAGGGATATATATTTCCAAAAGTCATTCTTTCTTACGATCATACTCGTATAGTTCCTAATCTATTTATTATTTTTTATTTATTTATTTCTTCCAATATTATCTAAAGTGAGTATTGTGAGTCAAGAGGAGTGAACAGGAAGTGCATTTCTAAAATAAAAAGAAGAGAAAAAAGTGTTGATCAAAGATTCCAAAGACGACGACTGCACCGTCGCGACGTTTCTATTTCGAGGTAAGTCTTGCACTTACGCCCATTTATATGTATAGATGTTTCTCATCCGTGTTCCTTCGTTCTTGTTTCTTTTTCGATTAGTTTCTTTTTGTTAATTGCTTTTTTTTTGGCATCTAGGTGTGGAAGTTCGAAAATGGTTCGTGAAATACGATTTTCACGTTGGTCAAGCGACGAGAGCATTTTTTTGTCTGAAGTGAATATTGAATTTCTTTTCAATTTGATTTATCTTACATTTGTTTGCATTGTGAAGAAAAATTCATTAGTTATTTACAACGTACACGAATTTTACATGAAATTTGTGAAAATTGTTTGAAATCATTTTTTTTTTCACAAATTTCATATAATTTTTGCACTCGATGGTCTTCGATTTATATTTTATGTTCCAAAATGATTTGAGATGAATCAATTTCCTGCTTGATAAACGTTTGGGAGAAATTTAGAACATTTTTGACTCCAGAAGTTCTATGTAGAATAAATTGCATTCCTGATACAATTGTTTATGAACTCTCTGCAATTATTTGATAATTATTGATAAGCATTCATGCGAGTAATTTTTAATTTAAATTTTTGTAATTTTATTTAACCATGAATTCTTCATCTGTAACGATCCGAATTATATTTCTATACACGGAAAGACCGGGTTTATTAATATTTAGAAGAATGACTGTCAATTTAGGGAAAACGAGAATCGCTGAAAAATATTCGTAGTGAGTCTACTAAAAATTCGTGGTCGATGTATCAACAATTGATAGTTTCACTGTGAAAAATACCAATGAACCTATCAACTGTTAATATTTCGACTACGAATTTTTGGTAGACTCACTACGAATATTTTTCAGCGATCCTCTTTTTCCCTACATTGACAGTCATTTTTCCAAACGTTGATAAATTCTTTCTAAATACTAATAGATCCGGTCTTTCCGTGTATAAAGTTGAAGGTCTTCATTCGGATTTCAACTTTCAGAAAAACACATGTATCGTGCTAGAAAAAGATGTATTTTATTGCGACATCGTTTCTCAATTTCTTTCGAAGCAATTCTATATCACATAGCAAGAGAAAATTAGTGTCTACGATTTTTTTGTTCATTCAATGTACGTGTTGCTAGGGTGATTCAGACCTTCTTCTCACCGCAAGAACGTGTTGCACGCGTGAAGCGAATCCACATCACGCGAATATGGAAAGTCAAAGACATTTTACTCTCTTGCCACTTCCGTTCAATGAAGAAAAAACCGATTTAAAAATGAACAGAGAGAGAGAAACTTTTTGTTTGTGGCAAGTAGATGATGATTTCTCGTATGTTGGTTGCATTATTTGTACATGTATAGATATTATTCATATAAAAACCTCATAATGTAGTTTGAATTATGTTCATGAGACTAACGATTTACGTATGTAGCTGTATTTAGTAATCAATTGATTGAATAATTAGACACTATAGAGTTAGCCGTCTATCAGAATCTGGGTTTCCAGAAATAGATCCACTGGAGCAATGATAAATATAATCAGATTTAATTGTATTTCAGTAGATTTGAAAATCTTCCTTCAGTTTGATTCCTACACTTTTATTGAGATTTAATTGGATCTTAGTAGACCTAGTATATCGATGTTCTGGAACTTTCGTTCTACAGGGATCTAATTAAATATGCTGATTCATCATCCATGTGTAACTCCTTGGCGATTGTTTCGTGATGGATTTTATCATGAGATCAAGCGTAAGCACCAACAGCATTAAATTTTACTGTACCTTTTGTGTTCGTGTTTCAGCACGTTATAATCACTATTGTAGAAACTCCTCAAATTCAGAGAGACTTCCGTTCAATTGAAATTGATGAAACAATGTTCCCAACTCCATTGTTTTTCATTTAAATTTTGTATACAAACTTATATTCATTGGTTCGTTATCAAGCGTGAACCCATTTGGAATCTATACAATGTATCAGACAAATCGTATGAAATCACTCAAAACTAGGGCTGCACTCGAGACTCCCGAGTAAAACCAAAAAAATTGAATTTCACCAGTTTCAATGCAAGATTCGTTGGGTCGATGTACAAATCTTTGAAGAATGAAATGTGAGAAAATTTTCGGAAATATTTTTTAGATTTTCAACACTAAGGTTTATTCAAAACTGTTGCCGTCTCGAAAAAGGTCTTGTCTTGTCTTGTCTTGGTCTTGAGTGTAGAAAAATTGCTCTCTGGCTTGGATACAATCAATTTTATCCTCTCAGACATGTTACTGCCAACTATGACATGCCCACACTTGACTTGATCTAGAAATTTGTCTTCGAAGATTGTAAAATTGAATAATATTTACTATTTTGGAATTTTGCTCAAGAGTCTCGAGTGCGCCTCTACTCAAAACCCGTCCCTAAAAGAACATAAGTTCTGGTGGTCAGTTTTAGAATGAATAAATGAATAATTGAATGAATTTTGAATGATGAAGTGCACTGTAAAAAATTTGTATGGGAAATTCCACATACATGTATGGGAAGTAATTAACACATACATGGGTAGGAAATTTCCCGTAAATTTTAGGAAAAATCCTATAAATTTACGGTAAAAATCCCATAAAAACAGCCATTTATATATATTTTGATGTGAAAATTCCTATATGTGTACGGGAGTTCGCTTTTCCCATACAAGTATAGAAAATTTCCTTCACATCCCATACAGCACAAGAGTCCCCACAAAGGAGTCCCGTTATGCTAATCAATACGTATTCATTATGAATACTTTGAATTCAAAATGAACTCTGTATGAACAACTTAATGCTCAGAAAGAATTCATATCGGAATTCCGCAATGAATTCTTCGGGCATTCAATACGTTTCCATTTTGAATTCATTGAATTCATATTGAATTCATTATTAGTCGCATAACGGGGACTATTCAAGAGATCTTGCAGAAGTCTTCAAGAATTCAAATTGATCTTTTGTGCTGGCTGGGATAGGCAGGGTTGGGTTTATTACGTGATTTTTCAATTTCTTACGTATCGTACTTGGTTGCTGACACGTAATATATGTAAGATACTTGAACCCTCCTGTCCCCCCAAAGGCAGGGGTTGGTTTTATGCGTAAGATACTCGGTTTCTTACGTGTCGTAAATTATGTAAAATACTTAGAAGTATATTACGTGCCAACCCTGCACATAGGTATGGGGAAATCCCGAATACTTTTTACAGTGTGTTCATTAAAGGTTCGTTCAAAGTATGAACGTCCGTACCTTGGATCTGCGTTTGTTCTGCGTAATGTTCTGCAGAGTTTCGTGTGCTCTCGAAGACGTGAGACTCTTGCGTCTTCGATTGATTCGTTACATTGTTTCCATGGATCAAGTTTAGGATGAATTTTAGATAGAATTTGGGACCTGAATCCGAATTTGCGAAGGAAGGTTTCCATGCGAAGAAGCAGAAATTTTACATACGAAAGAATGGAGCTAAATACCATATCTTAAGTGATGGAGACATGTTTATTCCAAAATAGAATGTAGAATGTGCGAGTAAGTCTTTTTTGAGAATTATAAATTCTAAAATAGGGGAGACTGGATATGGTTGAAAGAGGGAGTTCGGTTGAAACATAGCTTCATTAAAAATCCTCGAGAAAAAAAGATCAGATCTAATCAGAACTATGTAGATCTCTTCAGATTTGAATTTTGGCAAAAATCTCTACATTTCAACTTTGGCGAAAATTTTTGAGATTTTCTGATGTTCACCTACACCTGAAGATTTCAATTTTTGAAGGAATCCAAAAAGATATAGGGAGATTCAGAAAGAATTCTGGTGATCTTTGGATATCTTTTTAGATCGCCGTATATATTTTGGATCTCTTGCAAAATGGAAATCTTGAGATATAAGTGGATATCATGAGATTTGTAGAGATTTTTGCCAAAATTTAGATCCGAAGAGATCCACATATATCTCAAGAGATCTACATAGATCTCATTAGATCTAATCTTTTTTTCTCGGGTAATTACAGCGGTTGTCTGGCACTTTTCAAGGCACGAGCAGTGAAGCTAGTATCGCTAGGTCATGAATATTTGACGATTGGCTGATACTATGGCATAATTAATTGGCAAACAAGTTTCTACATGCGAGGAGCTCTTTACTCCCTTTGAGCGATTTGAGCTATTGCAATCTAATCGTTATTTTTGCGCGATGTTTTAAACGACCCCCTGTTTCAGCCATCCCCAGTCTCCCCTGGCATGCAAGCTGGACATCTCATTGTTTTCGAATTTCTGCAATATTTATGCAAGTTTTAATAAATTTGTACCCTCGTCGGTTGGCTATGGCTCATGTTCTGTGTTGTGGAATTCCCATCAAACGCCGTATCATCCAGTCTCATACGTTCCATGGGTGTATTTGAAAAATTATCTATGAGATTTTATAGAATTTCATAAGATTCATAAGGATTCATAATCCTTTGCGGCATTTCGGGTCAAACGAGACGTCTTTGTGATGTTTAAGGCCCTCTTTTGGTTGCTTTTGCAGGCCTTTGGCATATCAATATGTTCTTGAGAAAAGAACACATTGATGATTCAACTAGGCCCCAAGTGGGTTGTATAGGCGTATACTCAGATTGGAATCTTTGGGAGGACACGGGAAGCCTGCCAAGTCCCTGCGTGGGCCGTAGTTGGGGGTACCCAGATTTTCATAACTGAAGGGAACACTGGGAATACAGTTTTGGGGAAAAATCAGGGGGAACATAAGCAACTCGACTAGACCCTTTGGTAACTAAATCTAAGCAATTGTAAGTTGAGTTATCTCATCATCATCATCATAAAGTAATCAGTCATATGACTGGTTTGATAAAATCCTCCAACCCTGTCTATTATCCGCCAAACGTTTGATTTGTACATATCTACGACACTCCTGTATAATTTGTTTCATATAACTTGATCTAGGTCTACCCTTACAAGTTTTACCATTCATTGTTCCTTTCAATATTGTTCTCAATAAGCTATCATGCCATAACGTGTGTCCTTTCAGATCACTTCTTCCTTTAACGACACGCGGAAAAATTTTCACACGCATTGTTCTCTTAGGGTCTTAATTCGGTTGAGCAGGTTCTGAAATTTCTGTAATGTTTCTTCAAAATTTCTGAAAAATGGATAGCACTAAGGATGCTTGATATTTACAGTATCGATATTTTTGTGTGAAATGTGTATGAAGTTTCAATCGAAATTATATACAAATTTATAAAATCTCAATGCATATTTTATACAAAAGTGTTATACATTGAATATCGAGCATCCCTAGATAGCACTCTCTCATCTTCGCTGTAATGCAATATATCACAGAAGTCTTCTTGTTATCCAAATAACATTTTTTCCCCATGCATTGTCTTTCAGTTCATGATCGATTAAGGATATCTGACCTCTGTGCGTTGATTTGAAAGATAATCATCATGCTCACGATAAATTTTCCAACATTATCAGTCAATCTGATAAAATGATATGATGTATGGAATGGTCCTATTTAAATACGTTCATTCACCCAGCTACCGGAAATAGAGTTTCCTCTTCAAATAATACACATACAGTGATGTAAATGAGACGAATTCCAGTTCTGGTGACACAAGAAGGCGACAAAAATCCCTTCTTCATTTCCGAAGCGTATTCCAGAACCCCCATGAAGTGTAAATTTTAGCTTCTCTATTTCCATCTTCCTTTTCTCCTTTCCCTTCTGTCATGTAGAATAGAAGTCTAAACATTCAAGTGAAGAATCGAAGGAACCCAATTGTCAGCCCCAGTGCGGGTGATTTTATTAACAATATTTAGCAACTTGAATGTTTTCTTTTATGCAAAGGATCCGATAAAGCACACGCAGAAAAATATATTTTCAAAATTCCCATAATTTATTGAGAATCAGCGCCAGTCTGTGATGAATGAAATTATTTACCTGAATATAGCTTCAAAAGTACCATAATTGCTTGTAGAAATACGTCTAATTATGGGACTTTTTAAAAGTAAATTCAAGTGAAAACTCTATTTGTCAAAGACTGGCGCTGATCCTCAATAAATTATGGGACTTTTCAACACATCTGTTTTCTGCGTGTATACGCGAAAATAAATAGTTGACGAATTGAAACTTTGTCTTGAAAAAAAGAGCTCAGAAATTCGAGATTTACTTAAAAAAAGTTTCATAAGGATATGAAATTGTAGTATTTTTGGGAGATGAATTTTTCGGTATTCGGACAATCATTCAATGAGATTTTTTCCATATTCTTCGAAAAAATAGAGGAAGTATTTAGTGTGAAGATTGCATCATTTTATAATGGATTCAGAGAATAGTCAAGAATAAAATAATTCTTGTCAGATTTTCTAACCAAGGGTGCAACCCCATACGTTTGAAAGAGCAACACGGAATCTTAGTTTTTTTCGGTTAATTTGAAAGCTCGTGCCCTACACTGTACAAATTATGGGAAATCGTTTTTCACTCCAATGGTGAACTATGTCTATGGGTGAACTCCGTCCACTAAATATAAAAATGGGTTATAGGATTTTTTCTTCACTTTGGAAAACTATTCTGTCTTTGACGTGTTGATTCCTTCGAGAAGTGACGATGAAACTTTTTCCATCCGTGGAGGAACGTTGGGTCGCTATCATTTTTTGGGGGAAAATTTCACAATTATTCTCCAGAGTTTATGTTCCCTTTGATTATAAGGATCCACATGAGAGAAAACACTGTAGCTGAAAAGGAGCCCAAGAACAGTTTTTAGTCACAGTAGCTATATTTTCACCATCACAGCGACTTTTATAGTTACTTCAATGGAAAATATAGCTAATGTAACGATAAAAATGTATTTGGGCTCGTTTTCAGCTTCAGTTTTTGCCCAGTACAATAAGACGTTGGAATCATCCTATTGGATTTCTGCTTGGAAAAATTGGGCTTTAAATGAACAATTCGATACGGGATGTTCCTGGAAGGAATACCTAGTAGGAATAGTATTCTAATGGTTTGTACATGAGCCAAAGGTTTGCTGTGATGAAAAAATTTCATTGAGTTTAATTGGATTTCATTGTGGCTTTCATTAAGAATTAGTGAAATTCAATGAACAGACAACACGGAAAGTTATTTGAACGTTTCGAAAACATGCACTATTGGTTCTGCGTGTTTTGGTCACCGAAGAGTGAGTTTTCCAAATGTTTAGAGCACCTACATTTTGAATGCCCCTGAATACGTTCTGAACTCGTTCTTTTCATCTACTACGGGCCGTTCTCATAATGTTTTCCCAACATACTTTCATGAAAACTAACCTTCAAAAACATGTGCGCAGCTTCGCACAACGTAATGAAAACCTTTATTGAATACGTTTTCAGAACGTCGCACGGTGCACATGAATAGAACTAACCGGGACATTTGCACGTACCTGGAACATACATGTGACGTTCTTAGAACATCTCCAACGTTATTTGCACGTTCTCTGTGTAATCAAGCACGTTTTCTGAACGTTCAAAAAACCTCCCACCGGGAGGTGCTGTATGGGACCTGACAAAATTTTTGTAAAATTCAATAATTGTTCACGAAATTCAATAAATTTTGATGAAATTTGTTGACTTTCATTGAATTTTGTAGAATTTCATTGAAACATTAGTGTGCCAGGGTGATTATCTGGATTTTCAACTTGTTTTCTCCACAACTCATAAACCAAATGAATTTTGTTTTTCCAAGGAAAATGTATCTTATGTGTAGTTTTGTAGGGATTTTGTGTTGTATTGTGTGCAACATTCGCTGAAATACTATGTTCGCAAGTCCCTTGGAACATTTTACAAATCTTCCTCTCAAATTTCTGATTGTTCCATCTAAAAATCGAGGAAAGCTTGGATTGTGAATTGATTTTTCATCAACTGAATTATTCTGAACTTTCAGCTACACTTTTACATTTCAAATCGTTCCAAACGATCGCAAGGTATTACACAATTGTGTTCTATATTATTCTAAATGAACATTCATCTTCCATGTACCTTGCTTTCCTTTGACTCTACCATTCCTTTGACCTAAGTAAACAATTATAAGATGAGACTCTTCGGTTTAGGCACGCGCGCTTACTCTAAAACAAGAGAAGTCCCTAAGATGAAGTGACAAGAAAGCGTTGACGATCTGTTTTCTCCCTCCCTTCGGCTAATGTTTGTGAAAAGGACAAGAGACCGAAACGGGGGTGGAATCCACACAACTGTGATGTGATTGTGTACGTATGCATTTGACGAGTAACTCTTGGGCGCTGACAAAAATAGCGTCTTAAGGCGTCGTCGTACCTATGACCCCGCGATGCCGTTGGTTCGCTATAAGGAACATTACCGTGTTCTTTGGGTTTGAGGGACAGGGGGAAGAGGATGGCAACGAAATTTAGAAATGACAGGGATATCCGAGCACGCGAAGGAAGTTGAGAAGGGATTCGCCTTCTTTATTTCACTTTTTTTCATCCCGTGTTTCGAGATTGTGAAGCTCGCACAAAGAGGGGTCATAGTCATCGACTAAAATACATTACCAACTTTGAATCGTATGAATGAATTTATTATGAAGATTTGTGATTCGAGATTGGAATTATCACATAATGATGATTCATACAAATATTGATAGTATAACTACCAGGATATTCCTCTCTAAAACCGAATCAGTGGAATTCTACTAGATTGTAGTGATAAGTATACTGCTGCGAACCAGTGCATATGCAGTGCGAATCAGGGACTATTCACCGATTATGCACTGGAATGCAACTGATTGAAATTAATGGTATATATATAACTGCGGAATCAGGGCTCAAGAAAAAGAAATTAGATTTAATGAGATCTATGTAGATCTCTTGAAATATATGTGGATCTGTTCAGATCTAAATTTGAGCAAAAATTCTACAAATCTCTGGATATCCACTTATATCTAAAAATTTACATTTTGCAAGAGATCCAGAAGATATACGGAGATCCAAAAATATATCCAGATATCTCCAGAATTCTTTTTGAATCTCCCTATACCTTTTTGGATTCCTTCCAAAATTCAAATCTTCAGATGTAGGTAGACATTAGGAAATCTTAGAAATTTTCGCCACAGTTGCGATCTTTGAATATGAATATACGTAAAAAGATTTGTGGAGATTTTTGCCAAAATTCAGATCTGAAGAGATCTACACACAGAGTGTCCGAGAATTCGCGGACCAAATTTCACAGATATATTCTGCAGCCAAAATGCAATAATTTCCCGTTTGAAAAAAATTTTTTCGGCGCTTAGTTTTGGAGATATGAGCATTTTTAGATTTTTTTTTTCTAATCCAAATCATTCAAAAACACAGTATGCTACATACTTGAACTTAACACCATTCGCTAAGTTGGAAAACGGCGGATCTGTGAGAAAAAAATTAAACTATTTTATCATTGATAGTTCCGGAGCTATAGCGATTTGAAATTTTTTAGCTCTCAGCCGATCAGAATTCAGCAACTTCAAATCGCTTCAGCTCCGGAACTATCAATAATAAAATAATTTAATTTTTTTTCCACTGATCCACCGTTTTCCAACTTAGCGAATGGTGTTGATCTCAAGTATGCAGCATACTGTGTTTTTGAATGATTTGGATTTGAAAAAAATCTAAAAATGCTCATATCTCCAAAAATAAGCGTGAAAAAGTTTTTTCAAACGGGAAATTATTGCATTTTGGCTGCAGAATATACTTGTTAAATCCGGTCCGCGGATTCTTGGACACCCTGTATATCTCGAGAGATCTACATATATCTCATTAGATCTAATCTTTTTTTCTCGGGAGAGATTTCATTAATCCAGATTTGGAGAGTATCAGAACGTTTTGAATGTACTATGAACGTTCATAATATGTTTCCAATGTTCGAATGCAACTAAGATCAAGATGTGATATTGTGGTAGAATGAAATCATATTGTGTTTGCCTTGAGAGATTCGCGAATGACGAACTATTTCACAAAAAATAATTACAATACAAGTCGCGGATTTGGGCGTAAAATTTATGATTCCATTCCACCAAGAAATCACGTCTACCTCAGTAGAAATGCTGTAATCGTTAATGTACCTTGTAACGCTACGTTGGAAAAGAAGGTCGGAATGAATCGGTTTTATGTCAATCCCGGGTCGAAAAATCAGACGAGTTTTGTTCTCATATTCGATTTTTAGACTGATTTTGTCCTAATTGTTGGACAAAGCGGAACGGCACAGGACTTCTTCAAGATTTTAGTCTGAATTTCTCCTCAATCTCTTTCATTTGTTAGAGAAGAAATTCAGACTAAAATCTTGAAAAAGTCCTGTTTTTGTCCGCATTATTCAACCATCAGGACAAAATCAGTCTAAAAATCAAACATGAGGAAAAAAACCGTCCAAATTGTCCGAATCGAGAGTTTTTACTCCAAAACAGCATTAAGGATGTATTACACTTATTTTTAAAATAATGAAAAACTCACGAAAATCTCTGAAACGATTCTTAATAATCAAACAAATACTCCTGCAAAATTTCAAATCGATTCAGAGCTTCCTTCGAAAGTTACATCAAAATTAAAATCCATTAATTTATAGATTGAAGATGAATAAAGAAATATCTTCCTCAATATTCATGAAAACATTCGGATCAGAGTCATTTGAACTTATCTTCAGGAGTTTTATTGTGCCATGGATCATATTTTGAATCACGGGCTATCAGCGATGTATTATTTTCAAAATCTATGTAATTCATCCTTAAAAGGCTCGTAAACTATTAGAACATTCATTTTAGGGTATATAATCTATAGGGTAACAAATGCAGACATACCCAAGTTCGTCACAGTGATGTCGCAGTGACATAACAGTGACATAGTAAGTCACTGCGATGTCACTGAGATGGCGCGATGAGTAACTGCGTTGCTTGGGATGTACACTATTGCCTCGTGTTAATATGAAAGCTGTTAGTCAACTCCGTTTTATAGAATTTATATTGAATAATTTGTCACCTTCGGGGGATTCCTCATATTTGATTAAACTGAAACTTATTGGCAAACCGACAAAGTGAATTCCTATAAAATTCGGATGTAAACCTCTCGCAACATTCCGCATAAATTTCCCGTAATAATGTAATTTCAAAACGTACTACCCGCTGAGTGTTCTTCTAGAATTACTTCACACCGGAATCAGTTCATTGAAATTTTTGCTGTACTTTTCATCAGTTCAACGAGATTTCCCAATCCGTAGATTACAAAGTAGGAGTTGTTTTTCGTAATACGAATGTACGCAAAATTATCTGGTATCGTTATGAATATTGAATTTTATTTTTTTCTACTCTGAATCTGACACGCGATGAATTCTTGATACATCATTTTTTGTTTTTTTTTATAAACCAGAGGGACACGTGCCCCTTTTTACACTCCGTCACACCAAACGATCGCACGTGTGCCATATTAGGTTCGTGCGGCTGCGTCGAGGGGAGCGCAGAAGTTGAAGATCACAGAAAAAACAGGAAAATAAAGTGAAACAGTTCGGCAAAAAAAGGCAGATCCTCCTTTTTTGAAGGGTATAAAAGAAAGACCCAAAACAGGTCAGCCAGATTTGAAATTTCACTTGTCAAGAAAGCACGGGGTAAGTGACGGGAGTTTGATCCGGGAAGTGAAAATGGGAACACTGGAAGTTATTTTTTTGAATATATAAAATGACAAAACACCCCTGAGTAAATATTATTTCTTTCTAATATGTTTTTTTTATATATCAAGTAATGGGGTGGAATACATGTAAATGAATTTACAGGGCTGGAGAAAAATGTAAGGATAAATGAAATGTGCTTGGGAATTTAATTCAATAACACAGGTCTACAATGATTTTGGTGCCGCTAAAACTAAAGCAGATTTTGAGTATATTCGATACCCTGACTCTGGAAATATACTTATTTTTTTAATGCTACGTGTAGTTTTCAAGAAATCGCAGGTGTAAAATAAAATGAAAATGCACGATTTTGAAACGTTTTATTCAATTATTCCACACGTTAACAACATTTTATCAAATTATTCTTCAAATTATCTCAAAATATGAGTCATTCTCTTCCAAATGCGATTAGGTTTGTTCAAATATCTTTTTTTTTCTCTGAGATACGACAGTTTGAAAATTGTGTTATTTCACCTATTCACTAAATCCATGAACACACATATTTCAAATTGTCGTGTCACAGTAAAAAAAAAGATATTCGAGCAAACTCAACGGCATTCGGAAGGGGATGGATTATATTTTGAGGTGCATCTACTAGTTTCATGAGAAAAAATTACATTCTGACGTCACGTGATCTCAAATATACCGAAAAACGGTGTTTTTCACACTTTGACGTTAAAATATCTCAAAAACCACACGTAATAATGCAATTTTGAAGCCAGATTCGGATTCAGCGCGCCAAAATACTTCGGAAAAGTATGATACAGTTGTTGCACCAAACAAAAAGTTCAATTTTGTAGGCCTGTGTAATTATCAAATTAAGAGGAGAGAAATTGTTGATCATTGCTGTAATTTAACATTTTGCATTGAAAAAAGAATTTTTTTTGGGGAAATATTCCTCTTTCTTCTTCTTTCAATATTTATTTACATTCATAACCGGAAACACCTTGATACACGCTTATTGTTTTGAAGCAACTGATTTCAGGATATATTTGAAACGTATCTTATTGCGATAAATACGGAATACGGAAATCGAGTAACTCTATCCCTTGCTTCTTAATTCCATCGGACGAAAGAAAATTAAATAAACGTTTGTCTACAACTCTTTCTTATACGATTAAAAGTTAGAAAAGAAGGAGAATTAGACACGAGGAGAGAGGAATCTCCTAAAAATAGCACACGGTCTTCCCATCCGTGATCTTTCGCTGAAATAATTACATAGTTGCTTTTTTAGAAAATTTCAACGCAGAATCGTGATAATGACAGGGAACGGTTGTGAAAAAATTATAGAAATATTGGGGAACTTTTTTGAGGAGTGTTGAACCATTTAAATGATTTCTCCAAGAAAATTATCGAATTATCTTATATCCTCACTGTAAGAAATAATCGGAATTTTCTCTATGTAGAGGAGATTGCCCATGCTTGTATGGGGAAAATAGTGTTGAAGTTACGATGTTATATGATGGTATTCATTTACATAAAATTTGTATCTAGTTTCAATTGATGTTTTATACAAATTTATAGAAACTTGATAAAAAATTGTACGTAAAATCATATTGTGTCACGTTGTTACCCCGGCTTCAGGGAAAAGAGAATGCCTGTATTCGTGTGGGAATCCTCACGTTAAAATTCATGGGAATAATCGTTGTTATGGGATTTTATACCCTGTGAATTTATAGAATTTCCTCGAATATTTCTGAAAAATTTTCTGTTCACGTATCTTCTAATTGTTTCACATAAATGTATGTGAAGCGCTATTTCAGAACTATATCAGACGGGACGTTTTTATCTTTCTTTATTCCCTTTATATTCCCCCTATAAACAAAAATATGGGAAAAAAATTTTTTTCCACTCGAAACTTTAATTGTGTGACTGAAGATGAAAAATATTGAAAAAACTATAATATGATTATGAAATCATCTTTTGAGTATTTATCGCAAAATTTACCTATGTTGGAATTTTAAAATTGCTTCCAACTGCAATACAATTCAACATTTTTCTTTTACACCCTTAGTATATGGGGATCGTGAAGGCAATATAGGCTAAAAATATTCCTTTCTTCGAAAATATCACAAAAATCAACTTGCCATGTAGTCGCCGTCTTCTTCTCTTTCTTTTTCTTCATCTTCTTCCTCTTCTCCTTCCTTCTCTCGTTCCAAGGCTTTAGATATATGTATATTCTTCGTGGATTAGACCCCCCGCGAACGTTAAGGCGCGGTCGCGACTCTTTTAGACTACCAACTTAAATTTTGATGTGAGATATTTATGCAGCATAATATCAAAATATCAAAAAATCAAATTAAAAAACCTTGTTTAGGGCATGTTAATTTTAAAACCGTAATTTTCTATAAGAGTTATGGATAAAAATTGAAACAAATTGATAATTATCAAAATACACTATCGTTTGATGCAGTTTGCTCAAACTAATTGAAATTACATAGTTTTGAAATTCAAAGTCATAAAGAATAACTTGTATTCTTAATTTATTCGTTTATTAGTATAATTTAGGAACAAAATAAGGACATTTAGTTATTTCCGATGTACAGTGTAAAGAAATATTTGAAATTTTCCAGTATACTCCTCGATTGTCTTTTGAATATTGTAAAACATTGAAGAATAAATTGAATGTTCATATGAATTCCATAAGGAAATATCTATCCTGTCAAACATCGCCCATCATTAATGCAATATTCAGTAGTTTTCTGTAAAATATATGAAAACTCATTGTGAGGTAGGGAATGAATTTATTAACTCTAAATAGGTTTCTATGGTTTTGTCCACACTCACTAGAGGTGACAAAAAATGAAAGCAATCCTTATCCTTATATAAAATGTATATCAGGTTTTTATAAAAAGTCACAGTAATTTGATACATAATCCATACAAGAGGAACGATTCTTGTACTCTTTGCCATCCTTCAATACTTACTTATAGCATTCAAATTTCCAGATGTTTTTCATTATTTTTTTAATCATTTTCCAGAATTCACCCGAATATAACAAACATTCAACCAGGAAATTGTGTCCTGTCTGAATCTCTCCTGAATGAACAGATTTTTAAGATTATATTTTTAATTCATATAGAATTATATATAGATTATATAAGACTTATTTTCAATCACATATTTTTCTCACTTGAGCTGTTTCTTCTAAGTATAACTTTTGTATTGTCAAAGCAGACCAAGAAATCCTCTTTTCTTCAAAGTTGATAATAATTTTTTGCAGTGTCTCGAATGAACAACTCAAGTGGATGAATTTTGGAAGTTGCGATGGAATTATTCAAGTAAGAACATGATTGTATAGAATTTCAATTATAAATTCTTATTAAGGAATTCTAGAAGAATTCCCTCATAGGAAGAATTTCTTACTTACAATAAAAATTTTTTAAATTTTCCTCTCGAATAGGCAAATTTGTAGTTTTGATCACGTATTTGCCTATGTGGCTCAAACCAAGTCCATACTGAAAAGAAATTTATTTCAGTTGGATAAATATTCATTTGTCCAGTATTCAATAAATATTTATTGGAATTGAGGGGGGATCCTGCTTCAGAAGGCCATTGAAAAGTGTTTTTCTGACAATTTCTTTAAGTACGAAAAAAAAATTGAATAGAACGAATTCTTTGGGGTATTTTCGATGTTGCTGAAGTTTGAATCGTTTATTGAAACGAATTGGTGCTTGAACAAAACAGTATTGAGCTGTGAGAGATAAAAAATCTTACAATACATTCTTTAAACTAGAGGTGGGCGAATCTTGACGAAGCGAATCTTTTGTATAAAATACTTATCGAGTTTCGATAAAATTTTTATAGAATGCGATACAAATTAAACATTCTTTTAATACAAAAGATTCGCTTCGTGAAGATTCGCCCACCTCTACTTTAAACAATGTTTTCTGTTCCAAGGGGTTCATTCGAAGTGGGAAATAACGATGGTTCATCATATTTTGTGAGTTTAAAATTTCGGTTCGTTTCTATAAACTATTCAAACTTCAACGACATGGATTTTCGTGTATAATTCAAGTGGATAAACAAATTTTTTCTCACGTAGAGTGTCTCGCAATTGGAATCTTCTATCGGTGGGAGAGATACAAGTCGTATTTCTCATCTAAAACATAAAAACCAAAAGAAATTTTGATTTTCATACACTATTCTCCTATGTGACCCAAGAAAGCCCCGAAGAAATTGTGAAATTTCGAATTTACTCGGAGTTTGAAAAAATTTCTCTTTGGAAGAAGAATAATTACTCGAACGATTTATAAAAGATGTTTAGATAATAATTCTCATGTGGTTCAAATAGAAGGGGATACAAAACTCAAAACAATAAGCTTTGGTTAGTTTCAATTGGACGTTGAGTTTTCTTGCAATCACGCCAGTTTATAATGATTGTAAAAATGAAAACTGAAGAAAACACGCTTCACTCCATTATTTCTCATCGGATAACCATTTGTTTATTAACTTGAAACATACACGAGAATCCCCCAAAAAGTTTGTTATATTCAATGATTTTTTTCGTATTTGGAAAAATTCTCCACAAAAACGCTTCTTCTAGGTTTCCTAAAGCAGGCCCCCCCTTAACAAAATATTCTTTGGAACTAAAATGATTTATTTGACCCAAGTAAACGATTATCACCATTAAATAGGGGCCCGGGTCGAAAAAGTTGGACGATTCTTGTCCTCTTATTTCATTTCTAGACTGATTTTGTCCTGCGGACAAAAACGGTATTTTTTCAAGATTTTAGTCTGAATTTCTCCCCCAGCGAATGAAAGTGATTGAGGAGAAATTCAGACTAAAATCTTGAAAAAGTACTGTGTTTGTCCGCAGTAATCAACCATCAGGACAAAATTAGTCTAAAAATGAAATAAGAAAACAAAAACCGTCCAATTTTTTCGACTCAGGAGGACGAAGAAATATTCATTTGACTAAAATTCATTTCTTCTCCAATGTGTAGAAAATTCCAATGAGATTGTGTTGAACAAAACACTCATATAAATTTTGAGCAATATTGAGTTGAGTAAGGGATCTATCAAACGTTTATTAGAATATTTTCTCACATAGCGTAACTCTTCTGAAGAAAGGTTCTTATCAGTTCTCATGGCAGGTAGCGGTAAATTTCCAGATGATCGTTACTGAATCTTCAAGAATTTGATCTGGTTTTAAAAAATTTTGTTGTCAATTAAAAACATTTCCCTACACATCAGTGTAAGTTTCATGTAAAAGTTTTCAGTATATTACATTCTACAAATATTTTTAGACCTTGAAACTATACCACATACGTGTGCATGACTTTTTAAAATAAATCTATCAAGGCCTGATCAGACTTATCCAGACTAGACGATTGCATCAAAGCTCTGTTAAAATCTAGTAAAAATAATATAGAAATTTGATCTGAGAAAAATGAATGCGCATGAAGGGTCTGGTTGAGAGTTGAGATAGTTACATATTTTGAGCTAAATCAAACGAGCTATCAGACATAATCAATAAAAATTACAATACAGAATAATAAAACCTTCTCCTCTTTCTTGTTTTTTCTCTTCTTCACCCTCCTCATGTTCCTCCACCCCGCATTTGTACATAACAATATTTTTTCTTGTCAAATACCATCTCCTCCTGTACGAATTGCATCGTATCTCCCAACTTTGATATACGACATGCTTCATAAACTTCGAAAAACCAGTCTCCAATCGTTTATCGTTATAGGCAATTAAAAGTGAAACAGAAAGTAAGAGAGCGGATGAAGTTGAACGTGTTCGAACAGGAATCACTTCCTTCGACGACCAAATCTTCGAAAGAATGACGACGTCTACGACCGTGGACCGGCATCGTAGACGTTGCAACAAGTCAAGTTTAAAATAGATTCGTACACCGAACTCGAAGAAGAAGCGTGAACGCATACTAAATGAATCTTGATATCTATAGAATTTGAAAGGCCAAGTTCCTTGAACAATTGATATTTTTATTTGAATGTATGTAATGTAACCAAATAAATGTGGTCGAAACCGAACACGACGTTTCCGAAAAGGAAAACCTAAAAGCGCGTGTATGCTCCCGTGCATACGCTTTTTCTTCCATCATTTTTCAACGTAGATAATTTTCAAAGTAGATCAATTAAACAGAGTTGAATTTTGTCACGATATAAGTGTTATCCCAGACAGCACCAATTTTTGATTGTCTCAAAGATTTCCACTGGATGTCTTAAAGAGATCTTACGCAAGTATTTCCAAGATATCTTCGGATCTCTTTCAGATGTCTTATGGATCATTTACTGAAAATATCTTAAAGACAGTGAAAACTGTTGCATAAGACATCTTTAAGATATCCAGTGGAAATCTTTTAGACAATGACAAATTTTTGCTTGCCTGGAATGGAGTTGAGAAGTTTGTACACTAAGAGAAATTTTATCGTATAAAGTACTATTAATTCCGATTTCTGGTCAGTCTCACCATCAATGGTGATAAAAGTTAATAGAGTGTGACTTTCTCGCTATTGTTGATGATAAAAGTACTCAGGAATGGAGAGCAATTAAAATCGAAACCTTTTGATGTCTCATCTGGCTTACGAACAAAAAATGAGACTGTATACCATTGAATTTTTCTCAGTATAAGATAGTACAATAAAAAAACTGTTTTGTTGTGCCTACTAAATCATTTGGTTGATTATATGCCCAACCAAAATTTTTTGTTGACATAAGTGAAAATTTGGTGGGTTGTCACTAAAAGTTCGCTCTGCTGAACAAATCATCTTACCAAGTCATGTGTGCTTCCATGAACTAAAAATAATTTGGTAGGATTTTTTTAGTTTTCATACCCAAAATTTGGTTCCCGCCATTGAATATTTAGTTATGCCAAAAAGAAATGCACATTGAGGATTTGGACACAATCAATCTTCAACAGGATTTAAAACATCATTGAGCTAAAAATGTGAAAATGAGGGCAAAAAGAAAGTGATAATCACTTCCCCATCTTTCTGTTGAAAAATGAAATATTCGGAAATAATAAATTTAAAATTTGAAGTCAAGACAGAATAGAACAGTCATTTCAGAATATAGTTATTTTCTTAATGATGAAATGTATTTAGTACATTTGAAGAACATTTAGAAAACCTCCCTCGTGATTTTCAAATATTCTATAAATGTCTCAAAAGCACTTTGTGGGTTGTAGATCTGGGTCACAAATAGGAAATCAATGAAAACAGTGCAGGATTAAAAACGTCTATGAAGAAAATGAAGCAAGATAAGACAGCTGTAAAGTCAAAAAAGCGCAATTTAGCTATTGAATATATGGCAGTGACATAAACGCGAAGTGGAATGAAAAGAGCGTTACCAGTACTGAATATGGTGACAATTTTCAACGATTTCAACTCAATGTCTGCACAAGATTAGGGTAAAGGATAGGAAGGAGATAATTTCTTTGAATTTCGCCAACCTGTAACTTCGGGGGAGGAATTATATCACGGAGTCTCAGAATGAGTTTGAATGTTTAACAACACATTATTGCAGTATAATAAACTGATTGATATTCAATTCAATACTTTCTTATACCCAATGTAGGTTCTAATGACAGTTTAAAAATGACGCCGAACTGCATATTGTTACACCATATGGATGCTTACAATGTGTGACGTTGTCCTAAATTCGGCTTGCATACCCTTTACCCGGACGTGCTTAGTATATTGACACATTTCTAACGGAATATACGGATCATCTTACATAGCTTTTCAACGACCAGTGAGGGTGTAAAAGTCATTCACCAAGCTCGTAATCTATTTATTTTACACGACTTGATGACGTGGAGATCCTCGAAATTTTTCGTTGTATAATCACGCAATTTATTGGACGCGAATGAAAAGCACTTGGCATTTGCTGAGAATTTGTTTGAACCCGAATGTACAGTGTGTTGCAAAAATTATCTGCTCATACCGAATATCTTATGAGCTTTTGATTGAAAAATTCTAAAGTAACTTGTCATCAAAAATTTTTTACGATAAGATTATATTACAACCTTATATTAATTTTAAGGAAGATTTATGTTTGTCGATAAAAACTTTTGAAACGTTGAAAACTTTCGTCAAAGTTTATTGACTTTCGTTGAATTCTCCTGGAATTTTACTGGAATATTGGTGCTCGGGGAGTGAATGAAATCCAATACGCTGAAAGAAATTTATCATTCAAAATTACTGGTTTTTGTCATCAAATGGGGGATATGCTTGACATGTGGTTGAAAATTAATCGGTGATACCAGTAATTTCATAACGTTATTTCAACTGAAGAAAAACTTTCACGACCCTTGCTTCTTTTCCCGAAGTCAAGGAACATTCTTGAAAACGCTATGCACTCAGAGAAAAAAAGTTGCTGAAACAGCAAACCTCGAAGATTTGCTTTGCTGATATGGCAAAACTTGTTGCTGAATTAGCAAATAATTTGCTGTCACAGCAAAAATCTTGCTCTTTTAACAAGCGCTTGCCATTCAGCAATCCGAGATTGTAGATATACAGACAACTAGGAAATTTTGCTGAATTAGCAAATATCTTGCCAAAATAGCAGGATTTTTGCTGTAACAGCAACCGTTTTGCAAAGCAGATTTTTCAAAATCGTTTTTTCAGCAAGAATTTTTCTCTGCGTGTGGTTTTCAATTGATATTAATCTCACGAATTGAGAGTTTTGTTCTCAAAATTGTGTTTTTTAACATGAATTCTCACTGGTTTTAATTCTCAAACTTCATAACATGAAAACTTACTGATTGCTCTCTTCAGTTTGTGATCTCATGTCAAGTATATAAAATCGTTACGTCAAGTATATCCCCCGTCTAATGGGAAAACCAGTAATTTTCAATGATAAATTCCTCTTAGTGTCGTTTAGATCTGTGTAGGAAAATCATTCCTGTACGTTTATTTGCGTAGTTTAAATTTGTGTTCTCCTAACAAGAGGTATCGTGATAATTGTTCGAAAATAGTAAGAATTGGCAGAGATCTTGTCCTTCCGGTATTACGTGTGATATTTTTTGTTATTCTCAATAAATAGAATGAATTGAATTTGATTTAATTCTTTGAATACACATGAAACGAATTTGGTACCGTTCTACTTTGGTGCGTATCTCACATCCGTGCGCCTGCTGGATGATCACAGTGTTCATCATTCGTCGCGAGCGGGCTGGAGGCTTTTAGGAGGTGCGTTGACCTGCAGTTAGCATTAAAGTTAGCATACAGTTTTGTCTGTATTATGAGGAAAAGGATGTGAAATTATAATTATTCACATTTTACATAACGAGAGAATTTTATGTTTAGATTTTTTTGGATTGAGCTTGTTTGAATTGAATTGTTTCAATTGAATGTCTATTGAAATATCAATATAGAGTTTTAGTTGGATCAAACAAAAAATTTATTCTATCCAAATGGAAATTTAATTATTTCAAAGAAAAATTGAGTTGAATCAAGGGAAAATTCACTGGATGCAATGGAATGTCTAGTAGATTCTTATTCAAGTAAACTATTTTTCTGGGTGTAGTTCACTGTAAAAAAATTTTGACTGAAAATTAAGAAAAAAGTGACTGTAATTTTTTACAGTCACTGAGTCTGAATATTCAGAAACATTTCTGTTCTGAATTCTAAGATACTTATTTCTGGATTTTCAAACGCATGTTTCTGAGTCATCAAACATATTCACATTAAATGCAAGATTCATGTTTCTTAATTTTTAGACATGCTGTTCTGAGTTATGAGAAACATTTTTCTGAATTGTCGAAAATATTTGTTTGAATTGTAAGAAATAGTCTTCTGAATTTCGAGATGTTTTCTCTCAATCGTAAGAAACTTTTTTTTGAATTGTCGAAAATATTCGTGTGAGTTGTGAGAAATGTTCAGAAAACCTTATCTAAATTTGCCTTTTAGAAACTCGAGTCTGAAAATTCAGACACTCCAGTATCTGAATTTTCAGAAAATTTTTTACAGTGTTGAAAGAATTTAAATTATTAATAATTCATATAATTATATGATAATAGCTTTTCTCTGATTTCCCAGTCATCAAAAATTCAAGTTATTATCATCCGCGTGAATAATGATCTTTAAATTTATGCTCACTTCAATAATAGTTGAAACTTCAATAGGGAATTCAAGTTCCTTGAATTATGAAACTAAATTGACAACAACCATCAAATCACTCAAAGAGAAGAAGGATTTACTATGACAGCAAAATCTGATCGCAAATGTTTCTCTGTGACAGCAATATGCTGGCTGTGGAAGCAATTATGTCGGTTATGACAGTGATTGTTCAGATGGTACACAGAAAAAAGTTCAATTACTGTAGCTGAATTTGTTTGCTATTGTATAAAGTATATTTAAAATTTAGCTCTTTTTTAAAAGATTAGCTGTGTTCACAGCTAATTCAATAGGTAAAACAGTTGAACAATCCGCTGAGCTAATCAGTAACTTATTGAATCTTAAAAAATTGCTGTTTAACCCTTAGTGTGCATACTTCCGTAGCGAATCATTGAGTGCACACGGGGTCAACTTGACCCCAGGGTATGTTTATCAGCGGATATCTGAATAACCATACACTTTCGTGGAAATGGTCTGGATGTTTTTTGCAGTGAACTGATTGAACTTTAAGGTAGAAGGTCGAAGGTTTCGAAAAAAATATTCCTTCTCCCTAAAAAACATGCTTGAAGTTCAAGCTAAATGAAGAAAATATTCAAGTTAGATTGAAATGCTGGGGTCAAAATGACCCCGTCTGCACGCTAAGGGTTAAGTAAATGGTACGCATTCATGTGGAAAAATTTTCAAAATTGTATATAAAATGTATATGATTATATATGGATCATGTATAAGTCTGAAAATTTGTCCACATCAATACTCTTATACAGGTTTGGCCGTTTTGAATCGCGTATTAGTATCATAGGAACTCCGATTTCAAGCGAAGCCTTGAAATTTCAAAATTTCTCTCGAATAGTGATATGTTCCTGTAAAGTCCACTGCTGCGTATCAATTGATTGATATTTTTCATTCTTTTCTCTAACATGATCCAAATTTGATTGCTAATTTGGAATTTGAGAATGTTCCAGGATGTTATAATACCTTTTTGCCATTGAGAAATTATTCTCATCCATTTATTATCACACGTTTCAGTACACTGTGAAAGATTTCTTTGTGGATTTACCAAAATAGTTTGGAAATTTTTTACACAAATACGTTTTCTGGTAGATTCCTCAAAAAAATTTGTAAGAAATCAAACATTCTTGTTAGTTGACCAAAACTTCTGATTTTCTCTAAACTTTTTTGCGGGATCCACCAGAAAAAATGTTTGTGTTAAAACCTTTCACATTTTTTTCTTAAATCTACAGAAAAATTTTCCTTCCAAACGTAGCCTATTACAATGCCGAACGGGCAAACTAAGATGGCATGCATGTGATTTTCTCAGATAGTTATATGAAAGCATCTCTACAAGTCTTAATTACAAAGGAAGGTTATAAATAAACTTAAAAATAAATATTATTACAAGGCGGATTCATTTATAAGTGATTTATAAATTCTTATCGAAATGCATCTAAAATCATAACTCTGATAATGATGTTCAATGTACAATACTCTTTACGTGACCATTATCACGCATACTTCTGGAATAATTCTAAATCTACGCTAATGTATCCTAATTCAAAACGCTTGGTCTAGGATAATCACTTTGGAATCCATTAGAGTCATTAGGGAGGAAATGACTCATTTTTGTATGATCAAATACATTATATCTTCAATAAATAAGTAAACAAAAACAGATTGAACATATATCACTTATTACATAAAGGACTATTCATTTATGATGAAATCATTTTGTGTTGCAGTCTATGGTGTACCATTGAAGTAATATCTCATAAAAGCTAAAAAATGAGAGCCAGAGATTCGATTGTGTACACTCCCGTATCTTTAGGACCAGATACCGATGATGAGGAAACTTTGGTCAACGCAGAAGTCTACATCAATGGTGAGTTAATTGCAATTCTCATATCAGAATTTATCTAGTGAACATCGTGTCTAAATATGCGCCATAAGATGTCCTGAAATCTCCATTTGACATCCTCTGGAAACGACTCCAAAGAGATATTATATTTGTCGGATAATGTTGGTATGAAGATCAATCATCGGAATGTTTGAATTTTGATTGAATACGAGGAAGCACAGAGGAGAGAACGGCTTCACCTCAGATCCAATATTATTAGATAGAACTGATATAAATTGATCTTGAGGGAATACAGCGGCCCCTGACGATGCAACGCGAGCCAAGTCTTTTCTGACAAATTATTCGAAAATACACACGGAAAAAAATGAACTGTTAATTTTACCAGAATTCCGGTTACTATATGGACAGCAAGGAATATCTGTGACTTTTACTGGAATTCTTGTTAAATTTGCCGGAGACTTGATTCATTTAACTAGAATTCCGGTTAAAATAGCAGTCATTCTTGCTGTCCATATATTAACCGGAGTATTTTTGTCCGTGCAGCGATATTTTCATTTCGTTCTTCCGTTTTCAAGTAATTTGTCAGAATAGTTTTTGTCGTGTCCTTTTCTAATCGATGCTCCTGGTTGCATCTTCAGGGATCGCTGGTATCACCTTAACTGATACTCACTATTTTTTTTTCTGAATTTTCAAAAATACATGAAGTGCATCAGAGATCAGACTGGTTATGGGGAAGAAGTGGTGAAAGTATAACAGATTGAGGGCTTTCTCATCTGTTTCTTTCCTAATCAGAAGTACGTAAAAATTGTCAACAATGTGAATGCACGAAGACGCTCAGGAAGCCCTCCCGATGGCCTGAAAACTACCTTGAGTGAATGGTTATGGATCGGCAATTGGAGTAATCGTTACAGCTATTCTTTTCCTTGCAGGATCAAATTAATCCACCGTGAACTTCTCTTAGGATTTTGAAAGTTACTTTTGGAAACAATTTCCTCAAACAATTTTTTGAGTTGTTTCCATCTCCTTCCAAAACTCATGTTTCATATTCAAATGTTTGAAAATATTCATCAAAGATTCTTCGACTCGATGTTGTGAATATTCGTACATACCAGTTTACGGTAATAAAAGATGATTCAAATTCGCGTTATCTCTAAAGTTCTTCTTCTCCCATCTAGCCTTTCCTTCGTCGCAAAGTTCAATAAACTAGACACAAGTTGTACGAATAAGGAGGAACGGAAAAATATTTCAACATTTCCGATCGTTGGAAAAGAATGAAATTTTATCTCTGTTCGCGTTCGCAATGATGCCTGACGTGATCCAATGACACGTGTATTTCGATATCATTTTTGCGTGTTATATTATTTTTAGAAACCACTATTGTCAAGATATTGGAATAATGATTAATGATCTTGACATATTTATAAAACTCTCGTTTAATGAGCAATATATCAATTTATGGAAACCTATGGACGCGGGTCATAGAATTTCACTTCAAGTATTGATCTTTAAGGTTGTTGCGCAGGGTATGAAATGGTAAATAAATAACAACCGTGGAGGTGTAAAACAAGGATTAATTAATTCAATGAAATTCGTGAAAAAACAAATCGAGCATTTGAGGACAATTTTGGAGATATCGTATGATCGAGCATGATGCAGCGCGTGGAGTTTGAAAGCACTATTTAGGCGAATAATATATCCATCACGTCTCTGTTATTTATCTGCATATTGCACACTCCCTGGTTGTCAGTATGACTTCCGGTATCGGTTGTTAATAATAAATCACTCTTGGAACAAGAATTTATTGGAAAGTTATACCGGATCATGAACAGTCGAGAGCGAGTACGTAAAAGTGATATATACAAATTTGTAGGTTTGAATCTGTAGGTGTCGATCAAATAAACCATATATAGATTATGTATAATATGTATATACAATATATAAAATGTATATGCAAAGTCCCACACGTACAACGAAGGAATGCTTATGCGATTGCGAATGCGATGTTTCTTCTGCATGGAAAAAAATAGTTTGCTACTGTAGCGCCTACAAAGTAATTTGTTGTCCTTGCAAAAATATTCACTCTAGCAGCTGAGACGTTAGTTCTGTTAAAAACAATCATTGTTCTTGCTCTTTCAGCTATTTTTCTTTTGTAGGCGCTATAGTAACAGACCTGCTTGTTATGCCAGCAATACTTTCTTCTCCGTGTGTGCACTTGAATTGTGAACCTGAAAAAAGACTGTTCAATTCCTGAGAACGATAGATTCTAATCAACATGAATTCTGGATGATTTATCATATAGCTAATGTCTAAATTCCCATGGAGTGAAAATACTGATTTCTGCCTCTTTAGAAATTATATTTTTAATTTTCCTCAAGTTTCGGGAGTTTTTATTTTGAGAATTGTAAAGAGTTCTATGTGAATTGTTGAAATCCTGGATATTTCAACTCAAATTCTTTTTCAATGATTGTTCTTCTAGCAAGAAAATACAAAGTGTGCGTTAGAGTGGTTCTTATTTCACTCAAAACAGTTTGTTTTAGTTTGTTTTCATTTTCTGTGGTTGACAAAAAGTTTTTTTTGTACGGGGCACTCTCTAATTTTGTTCTACATTATGAAGAAGTCCTACAATATTTTTCACATAATTTACAATAGAGATTCAGGGGTCGTTACCAACGTTTGAAATAGGGATCAAAAATGTATATTAAAAACGTCGGTAGCGACCCCTAAATCTTTTTTGAAAATCATGTGAAAAATATTGTAGGACTTCTTCATAATGTAGAACAAAATTACAGGGTGCTCCATACAAAAAAACTTTTTTGTTGACAACAGAAAATGAAAACAAACTGAAAGAAACTTTTTTGAGTCAAATAAGAACCATCTTAGTGTGTGTGTGTGTGTGAAATTCGACATGTTTGACCAAAATAAATCTTAATAGATATCTCTTCTTTGAGAAACGGAAACATTCTTCATGGAATTCTTTATATATTCGAATCCATTCACAATACTTCCCAGAAGATTCGATATCAACTTTCATGAAACACAGGGAAATGAAAAAGAAATATTGCATTCCAATGTTGCGTATAAGATTGATGATAAAACGAATTGCATCTGAATGGTGGAGTTCGATACCAACTCTCGGTAAGAAATTGCCTGAAAGAGGGGGAAAAAAACTTCAACTTCCGCCATAAAACTGATATATAAAAAGAAAAGAAATTACGAAATGTCTGTCTATAATTCACTTTCAAGTGTTCAAACATTTGGCAAGTAACTTTCTATTAGGTGAGAATGAATTTGCAATTAGATGATTCTCACAAGTAGATGACAAGCAAGCATTTCCAAAAACGGAGAGACTTGTCAGAGCGTGAGGTGAAATGTCCACTTTATAACACGTCTACAAGTATCACGCCCACGCGATTCTGCCCTATATATACATCACAAATACGAGATTCGAATTCGGGATATCGTGTGGGATATTCTGACTCATAACTGATCTTATAAACTTGTATGTACATATACACGTGCTTATATTCGTGTGAGATTCGTATCCTTCGTTATACCATCTTTTTTTCTGACACAATTGATTGGATGTCGCAAAAAAATATATGTGCTTCCTGAAACCGGTTCAATACGCTTTTCATATTTTTTTGAATCTACGTAATGGGGTATCGAGGTGAATTATCTCGAACTGTAAGTTTGTGATATTGTCTTAAGAACCAAGATGTTGAGGGTCTCTTGCGCTGGAGAATTTATATAGAGTTTGCATACAATATATATAAAAAGTGTCCAAGAAAACACTCTGTCCCTTTCAAGAGGTGCTTCCTGAGGTTAAAATAACGCTCTGTTCCTAAAAAAAAAGTGTCCTATTTCTGCTTCAGGAATCACCCCTTGACAGACCTCAAGTATTTTCCGGAAATTCTTGTATTTTTTGTACGAAAATGTATATGAATTGTACATAATATTATAGAATATATCAATTATACATAAATTATGGAAATTCAATCTCACACTTTTTTTACTCACATTATCTCTCTGTAAAAAATTTGTGACATAATTTTGAACAATACTCTTTTAATTTTTTCGTATCTGATCATTTATTCATTGGATTTATCACTTTGAGTTATGAATAATCTCGTTGTAAATAAAATTCTGAAAGAACAAATCAACTCCAGTGGAATTGCTCATCGTAATTTACACAACACAATTTCTTTTGTCAGTGGTTATCGATACAATACAGATCGAGATAAAATACATTTTCCCCCGAGAGACAGTATTTCATCGCACATCCTTTATATTTTTATTGCTCGCGATAGTTGGAGGAGTAATAAATTTATCCATTACTTCGTGAACTGATAAGAATATGATGCACATAACGTGACGTAGGTACATATTACCGATTGAAAAATCTTTCTCACATACACGAGCTATGAAGCCTATTGAGTTATTCGATAAATATTATCGGAACTGGCGCCGCGTCTGTCCATTTATTAATTTCCCTGTGATTTTGCCCCAAGGATAAACGATTCCACAATGTATTTTACACCGATGATCGTGAAGTTATATGACTGGGAGGAACTGAATTCGCGATCATGATTGTGAGAATTTCAGTACAAATATATTAGAAAATTTATTTATTATATTTCCTGGTTCTTGACTTCGTTGTATTTATGTTTCTATTTGATATTTTGATTTGTGGGTATTGGAAACACTGTCTTATTGCTATCGCAAATTTCTTCTATTGTCAGTTTCATCAATTTAGTGTAAAATTTATATGTGCTCGATGTAGAATTTACAGGATTCGATACATGTTTACTGCGGTGAATTTCGTTTCCTGATCACGGGGGAATGGATTTTTGTATCGAAGAAAGAAAGGCAATTTTTCTCCACTTTGAGGAACTCTTTTGCTTTCTAGGCGTTGAATCTTCTACGAATGAAGAAAAAGTTCATCAGATCATGATGAAGTTCTCATTCATGGAGGAACTTTGTGGCCACTACTTTCTAGACCAAAACTCCACAATTATTTTTTGATCGTTTTACTTGTTCCCATCACAAGAATAGCATTGGAATGGAAGGCATGATATTACTTTCTATGAACGAAATTTCATGTTCAATAATTACTTTTACGAATTATCTATTGTGTAAATAGGAATGATGTGGTTCGTCATGGATGATTGATGACTATGAGATTACACGTTGTTTTCCTAACACGCATCGACGTCGTATAGTAATAATGAGTTATCAGAATCAGTCGTTAAAATAATCAGCGGAACTATTGGAGATGATTGGTTTTATTGGATACTCGATAGGATTGCATTTCCGAGTAATTAGTATCCGTGAACTCCGGGCGTATGCTACACTGCGCAATGCCAGTACAACAATGAGGGTGACAAATCGCGAATTCAAGGGGTAAAAGTACTTTGACGTTGATAAATTGATGTTAAGTAACAAAAAAATTGATATGAACTCTGGATGTACGGTGTAGGGCCGCCCGATTTTTGTGGAATGGATCCTTCTTCATAAAAAATATATATCTAGTTCCTATCTTTTTTTATCAAATATTAATAGGAACTTAATATATTTTGTATAAAAAAGAACCCGGTATCAAGAATATAATGCATATAAAATTGAGACATTGTTCCGAAACTCAGCGTAGAAATAGTACGCGTGATTTAATCATAGAAGACTTGTATGTCATATTTCTGCATTGGGATTTATCAATATCACCCATATGGGAATTGCGAAATGGTCCATTACTGGCATACTACTACCCTAGCGTGTATGTACCATAGGGCCCACCCCAGCTTAGCAGGGGCCCGAAACTGGGCCAGAGTGAGACCAGAATTCATACACGTTGGGCTATATATGAATTGATATATGGTCATATGAAAAAAAAAGAAACTCGAGACCCGGATAGAAATTAACAAAAGGCTCAAGCTTGGCCCGCCTTTGGCTCAATTTTGACCTGTATTCGACCAGAACCCATGACGAAAAATGACCCTTGATAAAAGCTTGGGATATAATGACCTCGTGTCAGGTTTGGTACCCAATATCGAGTCAGAATACACGGAGAAAGAAAAATTCGCCGTGACAATGGAATCTGATGCTGCTGGGTACCTTCTTTTCGCCATCACAGCAATGTTCTCAGCTGCCGAAGTGATTTTTTGCTCCAACAACCGAAAAATCGCTGTCGTAGCGAACAAGATTGCTGTGATAGCGAATAGTATTCTGTAACAGGGAAAAATTTACTGCTCCACCAAAATTAGACTTCGCTGTCACAGCAAATTCCTTTTTTCTCCGTGTACAATACTAAGCATGGCCCAATGTATCATGATACATATATTATGAGTTTTTCGGAGTTTGATTCACATGACCCAACCGGACCTCACCCAAGTTGTATATATTAACTTTTGACAAGCTTCAGTCTGGTTCGTACTTCTTAGATGAAAAAAATCACGTCTTTTTTCATTTCATTTGTGACCTTGAAAAATCATGTCACATCATAATAATAATCAATATTGATACAGTTCTGCAATAATTATAAGCATGAAGACGCGTTACCCAATCAGAAAAATCCGAAATATGCCAATGTTGACAACAGGTGCAGTACAGTGCCAGTATTGGGTCTCCAACACTTGGCCAACACGTACGTGCTTAGTACTGGATACATAAAAATACAGTGCTATGCACCAGTACAGAGAACTTAATACCGGCCAGGTACTGATTGCGAATAATGGTATTAGTACTCAATCCCCAGTACTGAAAAGCGTTATCATTCCAGACAAATGCCAGTACCTTGCCAGTCTTGGCCAGTGCTGGTGCAGTACTGCGCCTGTTGTAAATTTCTGGTTGGGTATAGGTTCTCAAATAACCAATGATTGTTCATTGGCCCAATATTGGTTCACCATGCTTGGCAGTTTGATGTTCTGCTAAGCTTGAACCACTTGTTGTATCGGCATTTCTTATGGAACATGTTATGGGTTCTCAAATAAAAAATGGTTTGATATTGGGTCGATAATGCTTGTCAGCCCCATATTTTGCCAAGCTTACACCAATTGTTATATTGAAATGTCTTATGAAACCCGGTATGGGCTCTGAAATAACCAACGGTTGTTTATTTGAACAATATTGGTTCGCGATACTTGGCAGCCCAATATTCTGCCAAGTTTGGACCAGTTGCCAGTATCAGCATTTCCTACCTGGGGAGTCGTTTCACGAGTACAGAAAAAAAGCTGAATTGATGAAAATTTACTGCATAAGGTCCTTAGTTAAGAAATTTTATTGAACCGATGAATTCTCATTGATTCCGATGCAGATAACTCATTCCAGCTCATTGAAAATTGGTTCTCGATTGGTTTGAATCAGTTTGCTGCATCGGAATCAATGGGAATCAATCGGTCCAATGAGATTCTTTAACCAGGATTTATACTGGCGTCGGTATCGGATTTCTCTTCCCATATAGCACAAAAGTCCCCGCAAACAGCTCCTGTTATGACAGTACACATGAATTCATTATGAACAGTTTGAATTCAAAATGAACCCTTGATGAATAACTTAATCTTCAGAAAGAATTCATATCACGGATTCATAAGGAACTATTCAGGCATTCAGCATGTATGTATTTTGAATTCATTTTTACTGTCATAACGGGGACTGTTCAAGAAGTTCTTTCAGAAGTTTTTGTGAATTCAAAATGATCATTAGTGCTGTCTGAGTTTTCATCTTATGATTGCGTCTCTTTCTAACCAACGATGCGAATTGCCGACGCTGGTATCCCCATAAGACTCAGTATTGGAATTTCAATCTTGCTGGTACTAGAAATTCAAACTTGGCAGTACCGATATTCCAATCTTGCCAATACTGAAACTATACCATGTGGCGATCGAAGAATTTGCAAAAAAATCTTCTAAATAAATGTATTTTTTTGCGTGGTGTAAAATTACGGGATTGATATTTAGTTTAATTTGGTGAATTTAGCGATCAAGAATATAACATAGAGCGTTTTTTACGAATAAATTTATCCATTTACCAAAAAGACTACGAAGATGGTTGAACTTGTACTGATTAGCAACAAGCTATTTACCTCAATGAAATAATACCCAATCGTGCGTTATAGAATTACGGTTTACAAAGGAATGATGATTGTTCGGACCGATGAAATATGTGTACATGAGATTCACTCGATTCCATCTCCCATGAAAATGCACAGTTCCTCACGAACTTCCCATATATCATTTCCATTATTATTTCCTCTGACAATTATTGTTGTTCGCAACAAAATGCGAGAAGTGTAACAATCGATACCTCGATTAAAAGAAAATCTTTAGAAATGATCTCATTCTGAGAAACAATTTGCTGCGTGTATCGATTGCACAATCATATCAGATGTTAGATCATAGCACAAAAAATCTGTTATGTTGTTTTTTTTATCTTAACGCTTCATCCGGTACTGATGGATACTGCATGGTCCCGTGTGACCATGAAAGACAGAATATCTCGATTGTGCAGGGATCTTATTAAATCTTTCGTTTTATGCTGGACACGTAGAGAATGTATTATACATATACATTCTCGTACACTTACATATACTATATACTTACATATACTATATATATATATATATATATGTACGCTTATATAAAATAACTTGGTTCCAGTGACGTACCTTTCAGCGCCCTCCACGATCTCGGTCACGTATAATCCTACCTATCCCACACTAAGATAAAAGAACTGGAAGCTGCGATGTATGGTACATTCAAATGCAGTTGTATGCGAGTAAACACATACATTTGTATGTTCGTACAAGAGATGGTAATCAAAACCGACGTCGTCGGTCTTCTTCTTCCACGGACGAGCGCCGATCGTAACGAGCCGATCCCTGGGGTTTTTCATTCGTGGGAAAGGAACGATATACATATTTTTTTTCCCTCTTGTCTCATATTGCACTTTTGTGACGAAAGTCAGGTAATTGTCAGTACATCATATTGATATGGAAATTAAATTAAAGTAATTAGTCGAATGATGTGATTTAATGATACGATGTAAACATTTCGACATGATCCACAAAGATACACATTGCGCGTCCATCTGGAATGATTTCATACGCAATAACACTTTCCCTCTCACTTACCACGATCCGTACGGATAAATGAGAGTATATAATCACTATATTGAATATAATAATTTCAGGTATAAAATTGGAGGAAAGGAAATTTGCAATACCGCGTTTTTCTTTTATATATCGCGGAGCGGTAATTTGAAGAACGTTTACAAAAGATCAACGAATGAATCAATCAAAAATTCATGGAGTATTAATGGCGATGATGATGATGATGATGATGATGATGATAATGATAAATGATAAAAAATTTAATTCTTCGTGTGGATTATGATGAAATAACTCAATGAATACGATTTTTGAAACTTCAGAAAAGGTTTATTATCAAAGATCTTAACTCGGCTTTTCTGAACTGGTTTGAATGGTTACAATGATTAAACCTTTAATCGATATTGCTTGGAAGAATAATGAATTCATATACACATATATAATTTTTTCTTGAGTGAACGGACAATAAAAAAAAATGAAGTAGTATCGAGATACGCAGACCAAGCTTGACAAAAATGAGAGCATAGGATTCGAAGATAATATTAGTATTAATGTCATCGCCATCCATCTCTTTCGTACTGGTATAAAGAACAATTGTTGTATAATATGAGTTACGTCACGACATAATGCAGTGGTTAAACTCGATCAGACTCCGATATATGCTTTCTGGTTTCAGGAGTATATGTATGATAAAGCATGTTATGTACTGAAAATGACGATGTGCTCTTATAGTTATATATTTTGCCTGGAGCCAGATTGTCGCAACGTCTTCGTGGATAATGCAGCAGAGGACCCCTTGAGGCCGACCTTAATCCGTACACATACGTATGTATCGTATACGTATAGACTCGTCTTGAAAAGTTAATGCGATACCGGCTCTTATTATAAGGAAGCTAAATAATGTGTAATTTCACGCAATTAGCGGCACTATATTGGCCATAATATGAGGTACATTGTACACGCGCTTTAATAGCCCTCCTCTTCGCTTGATGTTCTGTAAAATCTCTTCTACGACGATGGACCTTCTTCACAATGAAGGATAGAAGAAAAGAACGTGAAATTTTTCAATTTCATTACGCACAACGATAAACATATTATTCAGTTTGTATGAAGTAGTAGGACGTTGTAGAATTTTCATTTTCATCTACCTTTGCTCGTGATGATTTAATTCATGTGCATTTTGAATCCGACTCCATCAGATTCTCATCGAATTACCTATAAAATGTGCATAATTGTCATTTTTCAGAGCGTAGATCGTTTCTCATATTGCGACGTGAACTGCTGATGGATGTCAGAAACGCGTGAAGCGTGCCCAACGTTGACGGTAACCGATATGACGAAATGTTATGATTTCAATTCAAATTCATTGAGTTGTCTGTTGCGAATCGATGAGCAAGGAATATGATAGCTCATACCTTGTAGGCAAAAACAAGAACTCAATCCCTATCAAGAATTATCGGATTGAAATGACCATGTTTTTTTGAAATGACCATGTATTTTGAATTGATACAAGTAAAGAATTAAAATTCGTAATATATACTTAGTGGTTTCGAATTTGTTTCTTTTATCGTATTGGTAATTTCTTAAAATGACACATGTAAGATCATATTCTGATATACTTGAAACGTGATGTAACACGCCAACACCGTAAATGCTATTAGTGTAAGCTGTCGAACAACAACTTTGTAATGGTTCGAGAATAGAAACACTTTCTCGTCTTGAAGCTTGTTTGGTAATGACGTTAATCCAATTTTATTGACTCCTGTGACTTCTGTATGCTAATAAAGTCAATTACCTTTTCAAGCTTATTGCAGAATATAATTCAACATTTTGTGTACTTTATAGATTTGTAAGAACAATTAGTGATTTGGGTTGTTTTAAACTGATGTTTACAATCGATAGACATCTGCTTCGTTATTGTTCTAAACAAGTTTTATTGAAGAATCAAAATTTCAGCTAGGTGAACACCTTTATGAGGTCTGTTCATTTTTGAGAATTCGACACTTTTTTGACCCTTTCGAACGCGATGTCCTGTATGTGAGACTTTGTTCGAAATTAAGAGCTGAAGAATTTGATGATGCTTCTATAAATTTGAACTGAGCCATTCAATTGACGTGTTCCTGATCATCATAGCTTCCCTGTTATAAATAATCTATAAAATCTCATTGACGAATAGGAAAATGAATGGGTTTCAATGAATTTCAATCATCAGAAATTCCACCATTCGTAATAAGATTGAATAGAATATTTCTACTTGGGTTCACATTTCGTATTTACACGGAGAAAGAAGATCTACTACAAAGTCCCATACTTTATAGTGTTCGAGCATTATTCTTTTCCACATCATATCATTTATGTGAAAATATTTATAAAAGTACTATACTTTTCCAGAAAAGTCCAAAAGCAAGTATGGTACTTTTAGAAGTATTTCCATGTGATTATTGTGATTTGGGCAAGAGTACTGCTTGAACACTATAAAGTATGGTATTTTTTCGCAGATCGTTTTCTCCGTGCATATATCCATCGATTCCTGGAGATTTCTGCGATGCCTCTACATGGCGTCTTCGTTCGTATCCACGTAGAGCCAACGGAGATATGACGTGGACATCAGTAGGTGTGCTATTAAGGCGCATTCCCAACGGTTGAAAATTCAGTTTGAAGTAATTTGGTGCCGAATAAAATTCTACTGGAACGACTGCACTCTGGAGAGTCCTACACAGAGGGCACATTTCCTATCTAAGAGATATCTTCTAGACACGAAATGTTTATTGGGTAATCAACACATATACACTGAGGGAGAAAAGTCATTGACACAAAAAAATATCACATCCAATGGTATCTACCAAATATTTCTTTAGATCAATGAAATTTTACTTTAATGGATGAAATGGTTTTCCACTTGATGAAACACTTCATTTATTGGAATAATATTTAATTGGTTCAAAGAAATATTTTATAGATACCATTGGATGAAATATTTCCTTGCTCTAATTACTCTTTTTACTCGGTGTATGTACATATCTTTTTCGGAACAGTTGTTAGAATTACTATTACAATGGAAATAAAATGGTTCTTTAAAAATGATTCTGGTCAGTGAATTCTAGTTCTACTGTCCAAATAGAAATTTGGTAGAGCAAACGTCGGGGTCTTATGGGGTGAATGGCTTACCTCGTAAGGCCCCGACGTTGACCTCGCCAAATTTCTCTCAGGTGGATTCTATTAGAAAATTCTTCCACTTGCTAAAATGATCTGTGAAATAAAGTTCAATAAAATGAATTATCAAACAATTCTGCACGGAAAAGGAATTCATTATTACAGCGAAATCTGATTTCACTGTATGGGAAAAATGTACAGAATGATCCCTCAAGGTGAAATGATCCAAACATGACTAACAATCAATCATTCATGGCATTCTCTAAGCGCTTTTCAGGGCCTGACCAGAGCCCTGGAAGATCTGAAAAGGCTTCATCTGATCCTCATCGGATCTCCAGATCCTGATAAGATAAAGAAAACGCCACAAACTATTTTTAGCTGAGTTTCACTTTGAGGGATCATTTACACTGTTGGAAAAATTCCCAAATTTAATACGAAATTCTTCATGCAATACCATATTTTCATATTGAATTCAATAATAGTTCTTAAATTTAATATTGATGATGAAATTTCAAAATTTCTTTCTGAAATGTAACAAATTTATTAAATTTCACAAATATATTATTACAATTAAGAACAAAATTATCAACATTGAGTAAAAAATTCTTAACATTAAGAATTATATTATTGAATTTAATATTTTATTATGAAATTTAATAAAATGATTATGTAAAAAACACCATAATATTCTTATGAAGTTACAGGCAGATTTTTCTAACAGTGTTTAAAGTTTCCTCCCATGTTTACCCTGGCGATTCCAGAATGACCAATTTTTGTGGTTTACTTTCGGTGAGCTAAAAACTTGGTCAGAAAATGGTTACGGTTTTTACCATATAATTACTGATTATTGACCAAAAAATGAGGATCCGTTAGGAGAAATTTGCCGCCATAAGGTCACCAAGAAATTTAATCCGTTTCTGGAATTTTTTTGGTATTCTTGAGATAGAAACTGAACGAATTATTAAGGAATAACCAAACAAATTACAAAATTGAAATTGATTCAATTGTGATGAAATTTTGTTCGAAACAAATGTCTCAAACGGCCATTAAGATACCAAAATCAACGTTCTTTTCCACCGAAATGTAACAAATGAAGAACCGCAGGGGTTGAAACAACAATTGTTCCATTGTACACTGTAAAAAATATACTTCCTAAACTGCCAAAGAAGTTTATTTTTACACAATAGAAATATTTTTTACACAAACTTTTTTTGTAAATTACCAAACAAAAGCTTGTAAACATTCAAAAAATTAAGTAATTTCACGAAGATTTTTGGAAATTCACAAACTTTTGTTCGGCAATTTACAAAAAAGGTTCGGAAATTATTTTTCCAAACCAAGTTTGTAAATTTCCAAGCATATTTGTTTGGAATTCAACAAATTTTTTTTACAGTGTAGGATCAATTTTATCGGTTTTGATAGTGACTTCTCAAGTGTTTGAGCTAAAACTTCGATTGCCACAGTAGAATACTTAAAATTTAGCTGCCTTCACGAATGATGCATACTTTTAGCTGATTCAGTAGCTGAAATTATTCGTCGAAGAAGTGAAAAATTTGCTGTTGTAGCAAATGGTATGCAGCAAACTGAAATTTCACTGTTACAAACAAGCTTTTCCTATTTGTATGTTTTATTACAAAAGACAGTAAATGCGCAGATGTATTCGAAAAGTTTATGAAGTTTCAATAATTTTGATACAATGGAGTAATTACATACTCTGTGTTAAACGTCTCCAATACAAAACAATTGATAAACGTGAACAAACGATAGGACTCTATCAATTCAATCAAAAGTAATCTGTAGTTTCATGTACAAAATCTACATTAATTTGCGTCGTTTCTGTTCTAATTAACGGTATTTCATACTGACTTATTTCCACCAGGGAAAGTTAGTTTACACATCTATGAATGTTTTTTTCAAAATGATGAGGCGATAAAGGTTTTCTAATGCGACGAATGTGACTGCGTAGTACGGTACAATGAAACTTCTCAGCCATCGAAATGGTATCAATAACTCCAATGCAACTGTGTAAACGCAGTGAGAATAATGGCTCGAGAATCCAGGAGTAGTTTTATCATATTTTTCTTGAATTACATACACTCCATGTCCGGTTTGGATTATTTATTCTTAGAATCTTCAAACACAGATAGTCTTCTCCTCAAACTCAGAAAAATGAATCAAATGGTTTATATCCTGCAACATATAATACTTCCATCTTCTAAACGTATGTTTTATGTGATTTGAAAATTTTACTGGTTGGTTGCATTTTTAACAATAGTCGTGTTTGCACGGAGAGAAAAAATTTGCTGACGCAGCAAATCGAGGTATTATATATAGAATAGCAAAATTTTTTGCTGACCTAGCTAAAAATTTGCTATAACAGCAATCGTGTTAGCTACGACAGCAATATATTTATATATCAGCATAATTTGTTTGCTATTCTATATATAATACTGAAAATTTCCTGGCGGAGCAAACATTTTTTGCTGCCACAGCTAAAAATTCGCTGTCGCAGCTAACAAGACTGCTGAAACAGCAAATAGTTTGCTGTCACAGCAAAAAATCTGCTGCTCTGGCAAGAGAAACCCAACAAAAGTAGATTTCACTGCCGCAGCGAATTCCTTTTTCTCCGTGTGGTGAGAAGGAAGAGTATTTCACGGCAAAAACTTTCTTGGTGCCAAAAATTGAAGAGCTGTGTATGGAATAGTAAATTTTTTTTCGGGTCCAACGGAAAATTTACTGTTTCAATCAATTGCAATGCGCCAGTTGGGCTAAACGGCAAATTGTTGACTGGACGGAGAAAATATTCCATTAAATATAACAGTGTACTACCGCATCAGGGCGTCACATTATTTTTCCAGAAGGAACTGATGTGGCGCCTTGATTCGGCGATACACTGTCATATGCCATGCAATATTTTCCGTGTAGACTAGTAGAAAAGTTTAGTATTCTATACATGATATACCTGAATTTGCTACTTCAATCAATTTTCTTTGGGTTATTACCAAAATTTAAAGCAAAAAACTATCAACGATAGGGGAACCATTATAACATTTCTAAGTACTTTACATATCAATCCATTAAGATGATTTATATTTCGCGGGAGCCATAATTGAATAATCTATTAGGATCGGATCAAATCCAATTGAATCAAATGATACACTGAGAAAAAAGATTGTGGAGCCAATCGCAGATGTAGTTGGATATGGCGAACAACGGTATTTAGTTGATGTGACAGAATATTCGGTCAGTTCAACTATATTTCATTCGCTTCAACTATATTTTATTGAGTCTACCGAATATTCTGTTGACTCAACTACATGCCGTCGTTCGCCATATACAACTACATATGTAGTTGGCTCCACAATCTTCTTTTCTCAGTGTATTTATCCACATTCCGTAGATTTTTCACTAAAACTGAAGACAGTAATCAAAAACTAGCGGCCATCTGCTGAGACTTTTGACTACACGGAAAGACCGAGTCCATTGATATTTAGAAAAATGACTGTCAATTTAGGGAAAAAGAGGATTATTGAAGAATATTCGTGGTGAGTTTACCGGAAATTCATAGTGAATTCACCATAAATTGATAGTTTCACTGTGAGAAATAACAATAAGGCGACCAGCCTTTGATATTTTCACTACGAATTTTCATTACACTCACACCGAATATTTTTCAACGATGCTCTTTTTCCCTAAATTGACAGTCATTCTTTTCAATATTAACCCTTACCGTGTAACGTCTTTCTCGGCACCTTAAACGTGTGACATCGGGTATCCCGCGTCCGATGCTCAAAAAAGTACATTAAAGTGTTCTGAAAAATCTGAAATAATTCATGTTACCTTATCAACCATGCTACTCCAAGGATCAATCGATATATTCCGATTTTCTAACTTGTTTGAACAATATATTTACATAAACAAATGAAAATGTGAAAAATATTGATTCTCTTCAACAAATCGTAACTTTGGCGAAAATTAATACATTCTGAACATTGGAACGGGAAATTGAAGCTCCCCTTCATTTAACGTTCGCGAACATCCAGGGACATTCAATGAACGTTCCTGAAGGTTTGTGTTCTCTTGGGGTCAAGAATAGTACTCTGAAGAAGAAATTAGTAGAAGCATGTATGAATTAATGGGATGCTAAAGTTTTGAGCAAGAAAATCACGTTTTTTGAAAATCCGTGAATAGGCACAAATTACAGTAAAATATACATTTTATTCATTTTTAATCGATTTCATTATATGAGAATGACATAAAATACAATTATTTATTTATCACAAAATTATTGAAAAAATACGAAATACGCCGCCGTAATCAACTTCGTGATGTCATTCACGTAAAATGCGACCAATTTCAGCATCTGCTCTTTGCGACATTAGATGACCGTAATAGATTGATATTCACAGAAAACTAAGATTAATTTATCAATTCCTAATGAAAGAACAGGAATTTTTAGTAAAACAAACATCCAAATCAAAATAACCATTTCACTCACCTGCAATTGTAGGTCAACGTAACATGTGACGTCGGGTCACTTGTGCACTTTTGAAATTTCGGTTGGCTCTTACGACTGCTGTTCACATACTAGACCGTCGGAGTTTGGGGAGCTAGTAGCTTAGGAATGTACAATTTTTCCTGTATAGTTTGGTCCCACCCCTCCCACTCCCCTGCGAGCCTTTTGCCAGGGCACGAGTGACCCGACGTTACACGATAAGGGTTAATAAACTAGGTCTTTCCGTGTAAGTTGTTTTTTAGCGTGTTACATATAAAACATCGATTCAGCTGACCCTGTTTGAGTCGTGACTAGAATTTTTTCACTTGGGTGACCACAGAACCTCGTCGTGAGAACATTGCCTGAATCGGGACTTCATATGAATGATTTAAAATTAAAATCTCTAGATATAAAATTAGATTCAAAAGATGATTGGGAGTTTGGATAAATATATCAGCTCAAGATGGGAGAACTAGGGGGAATTACAAATCTTTTGAAAAACTCTGTTGAATACCCGCCTAACACATTACAATTTTTGTCACAAGAATATTTAATATAATGTAAGGTGATTTCTCCCTTCTCTCTAGACTAAAAAGGGACAACAATCACTTTCACATTGTAGAATTCATCGCTTGCCTGTAAAACAAACTTCTCTGTTGGGCCACAGTTGGCTTTTTGGCGAAATCATACTTTGGTCGATTATTGTCAGTGTTCACATCGCTGAGCTCCTTTCATGGGAATACCCGCGCAGCGCAATTCCTCCTTCGAGTTCCTTCAAGTTCCTTCGAGTCTTGAAAATGGGAATTTTTATGAAACATATTGTCAAATAATTCACATCATAAGAGAAAAATCTATTTTTGTCTTATATTGTGAATTATTTGACAATATATTTTGTACAGAGCGACGTGTTGTCATCCTACACGGTAAATTTCTCAATTTATCTTGTTTCCGTGTTGGTATTGAAAAAAGTTTTAGCTGAAATTATGTGTCTTTTACAACATTGAAACAACATTGAATAGGGAAGAATAGGATCTTTCTGTTGGTCTGAATTCATTCAAATGTTTTTGAATTTGAATTTTGGAACAAAATATGGCAATGTTTTTATTACAATTCTATGTGTAGGATTGAATTGGGAATGAATGGTTAATTTTGATCAATGAATCATGAATTATTATTATACGAATTCGTCCAATTCTGTCCCACACGTAACAAGCTTCACAATTTCAAATTAATTAAATTTTTTAATTTTCTATCAAAACGTCCAGTTTAGTGAATCTTTTGTATATAATTTCACCATGTGTGAATTGTTTTATCAATCTGATTCGGATACGAAACAAGACCTCCGCGCGCCGGAGAAAAATTTCAGTTGAAGATTCATGTTGTTGAAGTTAGAATCTTTTATCGAACCGAATTGAAAACAAAACATGGAAAAGTTCAAATTAGAAGACATGAGACTATTCCAAAATTAATTCTCTCAATTGAGTTATAACGAATAAGTACATAGAGAAAAGTTTATATTAAAGATTATTAGACACAGTCTTGTACCCGTGGGATATACTCGATTATGACGATAGGAACTATAACTTTGTATTTTCTTATTACTCTGTATATTGAATTCAAGAAGAGTTGTGGGAATCTATCGCATACTCATGGTTTTTTCCGCTAGAATAAAGTATATCCCACGGCTACGATATAAATATATTAAGCCGAGTCGAAAAATTTGCATGGCTTTTGTCCCTTCATTTCATTTTTAGACTGATTTTGTCGGAATGGTTGAATAATGCAGACAAAAACAGTACTTTTTCAAGATTTTAGTCTGAATTTTTCCTCCGACGAATAAAAGTGATGGAGGAGAAATCCAAACTAAAATTTTGAAAAAGTACTGTTTTTTGTCTGCATCGATCAACAATCAGGACAAAATCAGTCTAAAAATGAAATAAAAGAACAAAAACCGTCCAAATTTTTCGTCCTAAGAATTTTTATTACGAAAAGAATGAATCGTGTATGTGTTACAGTATTTTCGTATTCTCATACAAATTGATTTCAATAAACAATTCAAACTTCAACAACGTGAAGATTCAGTCATTTCCACATAAATCTAAGAATGTTTTATAGTTTTTCCACTAAATTCCACGTGTGAAGCTTCAGAGAATAAAATATAATTCTTCAATTGAAAATACGAAAGACCAACGATTATGATCCGGATTGTAGCAGTATATATAAGAATATGAGGGCAAATATGGCAGTAAAAATGTGAAAATCATATAATTAATTAATACAGTCTTATATCATCAAATGAAATTAAATTGTTTCCAAGACACATGAGTGAAGCATTGGAGTTAGTTGTGTATATAACAACGATAGAGTATTTGTGTATATATGTGCTTTCGCCCACACAACTCCCACGCTTGGTAGGTTCTCCTTCCATACATTCTGCGACACTTGAGTGTATTTCTTCGTCGGTTCATTCATTCGTCCGTATCCTTCTTTCATTCAAGGCTTCGATACACTTCGATCGTGAAACTTGATTTTACAACGTCGTTTTACGATATGTTGTTACGACGTTGCTATATGATAGATATGGACGTACAACTTAGCGTACACACTTATTACGCATACACGTGCACGTAAAATCATGCATTATCACCCGAATACATCAAACAGTAGTACGAACATTGGATTGATTGAATGGTTGAACAAATCTATAGTATCGAGTAATGAGAATGACAAAATCTGTATGAATTCATATGACTTTTGAATACATCCTTTAGCTTTCGTAGGATTTTTGTGGTGAATTTAAGTTGAAATGGATCGTTTTTTTTTCATTCAGATGTAATTAGTACAGTTATAACTGGATAGTGCACGTTACTTGGGTCTATGGAGTACCTATATGGGCGTTTCGTGTAAAACTTTAAAATGGGACGCCTACACAGAGCCCACATGAATCGAAGTATGTAATGAAAAAGTCCAACATAGGGGGCTTTCTAATTTCTTATTACGTTATGAATATTGAGTTGGGTTATTTGTCATAAATCTTGATAAGTGCACGGACCGCTGTATTTAATAAGTCTAAGTTCGAATGTAATAGAATTTTTATATCCATTTTATGTATCGCTTGAGATTTTCGCCTTGATAACTTCAGGTATCATTCAACTGTTTGAACAAAATTTACAATCTTTCCTATTCCACAAGTGAATACTTAGTTTCTTTTTTATGAAATCGTGTGAGAAAGGGCAATTTTGAAAATTCAGTAACTTGGTTATTTATCAAAACATTGTATCAAAAGAAATATTAACACTAGAACAACCGATGGGAAGAATCGTTTAGTAACTTTCAATATTTGGAGAATAGGTCCATGTTTGCGATCAATATAGTATCCTCGAGTTTATAGTTTCTGAAAAGTGCAAGGATTCCAAATTTGGAATGAGACAAAAATGTCCCGTCCTGGTGGTTATAGTGTTGATATTGTGGAAGAGAGTAATAATTTAAGGGGCGATAAAAAAGTTGTTAGCTGCTAGAAAATGACCAGAACCCTGTTATCATGTGAGTGACTGAAAAATATCATATGTTTAACGTTTATAATAATGACGTTATTGCTAATATATGTTGTAAACGGTACATATCTTCTATTTATCCTTGACTTTCCCCTTTAAACTTCTATCTTTCTTATAGACATCATTCTTATCAATGACTTTCTATTGCATATGTTGTTTATAAACGGTGACGACCAATGTTCCATTGCTTATCTCTTCTACTTCTACTCTAATCATTCATCCTTACAATTTTTGTACCAATTACTTGAATTTATTAATGTAAAACCATTACACATAGTAATTGACGTTCCGATGTTTTCCCCTCTAAACGAATTAATACAATAAGTGAACAAATATATTTTTCAAGTGCGATAAAAAAAACAGAAATTGATCTCATATACAGCTATGTCACATGGGCAATGTCATTAACCTGTCATTAATAGAGAGTAACCTAAACCGATGCGTTCGCCCGTGCCTGAAAGTAAATATACATCTCCATTGTATGCATTGTATCACAAATACGACAAAATGAAAATAGAAGCTCAATAAGGAGAGCAAGTGGTAAATGTGAGAGGTGCATCATTCAAAAGAATTCGTGTCTCTATCATCTTGACATAAAAACATATGTGGGCGAAACAGACCGTTGAGAAAAGTTCGAGAGTACGTTTTATGATTTTATTCGACGATTCTTTCGATTTTCACATTTTGAATAATATACATTTTTCTACCCATCTTACGAGGGAAAATTTTGAAAAATATAAGCTTTATTCACATAAATTGAGATCTAAGTTTATATTATGATCTATAGTAAATTCAGTCTACACCAACGCACATTCACAATTGACCCAAATGTCGATTTGACCGTGATACTGAAGTTGATTTATTATTCCCGTTTGTGAGTACAGTATCTACATTCATCTATGACAATGAAGTTGATTCAATGTCTCAATTGGTTACAGGAGAATACGAAGGAGACTCATGGAATTCACAATTTCATTGTTCCCCAAAATCTATAGGTATCTCATACAAGTTCATATACTTTTACACGAAGTTATTGAATTAGAAGTATCGAATTGAAGAATCGAGAGCATTTGGAATCATAAATCTTCGGGACATAATCTTACGCAGCGATAAATTCAATATGAAACTTACGACGGTAGTTCGTCGCCGATAACACAAATCCTCATGTCGGTGGATGATGATTAAAAACAATAATCACCTGCATTCATCGAGTCATTACCACGTTATCGTTGATGATAATTGTTATCGAATAGTAATAAGTATGCACACCCTATTCTCTCCCCCTAAGGCATAAAACATTCCATCTTATATGGACATACGATCACGTGTAACAAATACCTGTACCGTTGTAACCCATAATATGTAGTGGACGTGTATTCCGCCTACATGTAATATTTATATACAAGCTTATGCATACACTTTTGTATCAGCGGGAAGAACGAAGGAAAAAAGAACCACAAAAATCGCTGCATCAGGTTTTCCACCAGGTTTTGCATTCATATGAACACGATATGAACGCGAGCAAGCATGAATTAAAATCCGCCCGGTACGCGTTGGTTGGTGTCTGCTGACAACTTTTCGTACAAGTCCCTATGCAAATAATCGTATATTCATGTTCAGTATGTGCCCCTGTACTTGTATTGTATACAGAAATCATTGCATTAAGTTCAATCGAGGGAAATAACATCCCAGGGATATTCCAGTGTCTTCACTTCCAAAACACGGAGATAAAAGAAATTAGCTGTGACAGCTTACTCTGATTTTGCAGGATTTCTTTTCCTGGAGCGACAAATTTTGTGCTGTGATAGCAAACCCTTTGCCATCCCAACAATCTTGTTAGCCACGACAGCGATTTTTCAGCTGCGGCAGAAAAAAACGTTTGCTTCTTCAACAAATTTTCGTATTATATATAGAACAGCGAACATATTTTGCTGCAGAAGTCAATATTTTTTGCTGCCATAGCTAACAAGATTGCTGTCGCGGCAAAAAATTTGCTGCTCCAGCAAAAAATACTCAGCAGAATTAGATTTCAAGCCTTTTAATAGAAATTTTCCCAAAATGTATTGTCAAATAACTCTCGAGGGGAACATGAAGCTTCAAAAAACGTTCAGATTAGATCTGTATATATCAGGTCGAAGATTCATGAGAGCTAACTTCCAGATTCACAAACGTTGGACGAAGGTTCTACGAACGTTGGAATGTCCGTCGTGAAATACTTCCTGGAAACATAGATGGAACGTTCGTTGAAAGTTCATCGAAGGTTTGATGAAGGTTCATAGAAGTATCTATACTTATATTAATTTATATTAAGGGGACCCTCTACTGTGACAGCCCAAAAAGAAGCCTATGTTCAACATTTTTATCTCAGAGACTAATGCATATAATTGGGCAAACTTTTTTCCCCTTAAAGGTATGTATTTAGAAAATGAAAGAAAAATTGTTTTGTTTCAAAAAAATCATTATTTTTTCAACTACAAAACTTTGAATATGGTGACTCCAGGATGTCTGAAACCAAAATTCCCAAAAGATCCTTAATCTGTGATCTTGTCGTTATCGTCCCTACCTCAAACAAAATATTTTATTGAAAACCAACAAAATGGCGGCATTTTTTTGTGAAAGTGTACAAAAACACGGCTTTTTTCGTACTAAACGAAGTGAAAAAATATGTTGGAATTATTTTTTCAACATAACCGACATACGCACGATAGCCACGAGTGTGTTGAATATTGTGTACAATTTTCAAGTCAATATGTTCAGCCGTTTTTTTAGAAATCACTTCCGCCAGGTGCAAGAGTGTCATTTCGTATTCACGTTTCTATTCAAATTCAAATTTCTATATTCACGTAAAAAAATAGTGAGTAATGTAGTAATACTTCGAATATAATTTTTCTCCGCGTATATACAGGGTGGGGCATTTAAAGTGTCGCGGGCGTTTTTTCCAAAAATAAAGTGAGATACGAGAAAATTTTTCGGACAAAAGTTGTAGGGTACCGAGGGGGACATCCGATGGTGGCCTTGGCTTTGACCTCAAATCTCATCTTCAAGGGCATTCTGAGATCAACTCTTGTTTTTTAAATAGCATCTCATATTTTTTACTGCAGATTTGGATTCTAGGTCAAAAACCAAGAAACTTTTGTCTGAACCATTTTCCTGAAATCCGCAAAAATGGCGCTCCAATCGATATTGTTCCATTTTGAATCTGACATTCGAATAACTCGAAAACGAAGGGTCTTGCAAAAGAATGTTTCGTACAAAAGTTGTCAATACACAACACATTTCAATCGTCTACATTACCACCATTCAGAGCTCACGCGATGTAAACAAACGACGGGGTTCAGTGAAAATTCACGATTTTGAAAGTCAGTTTGTCAGTTACATTTGATTATTACTTGGTTTATGACAAATTGAAAATCATGGATATCCGATACACGGTTTCTGAAAAGATCGATATGATCTACATTTACGGTGAAGTGCATAAGAACCCCAGACAAGCATATGACTTGTATGCAGAACGATTTCCTGAAAGAACAACGCCATCCATTAGGTATTTTCAACGCATTACAAAATTATTCTCAGAAACGGGAAGTGTTACAAGGGAAAAACGACATCGAATGAGAACTGTTAGCGGAGAAAATGCGGAAGTTAATGTACTAGCTGCAGTAGCCAATAATCCACACGTGAGCTCTCGTGAAATTGAACTCCATTCGGGAATTTCTCGAAGAAGTGTTCTTCGAATACTGAAACGTCACAAATTCCATCCGTATCACATTTGTTTGCATCAAGACCTTCACGGTGATGATTTCGAAAATCGTGTACAGTTTTGTCGATGGGGTCTAGCGCAAATGCACAATAACAACTTCATCAACATATTATTTTCTGATGAGTCGACGTTCACCAATCATGGTCAAGTAAATCGACATAATATGCATTACTGGGTGACAGAAAATCCAAGATGGTTACGTCAAGTAGAGCATCAAAGACAATGGGCTGTGAATGTTTGGTGTGGTATTTTTCGATCTCGAGTAATTGGACCGTACTTCATTGCAGATACGCTAAATGGAGAGAAGTACAGACATTTCTTAGATCAAGTACTTCCAACATTACTTGAAGACATACCTATTCAGGAACGATTGAATATGTGGTATCAACACGATGGTTGTCCATCCCATTATGCAGTCACAGCTCGAGAAATATTGGACAGAGATTATCCTGGACGATGGATAGGACGTCGTGGACCAGTTCATTGGCCTGCCCGTTCTCCGGATCTTACTTCTCCAGATTTTTATTTATGGGGATACATAAAAGATACAGTTTATCAACAAGCACCGACTACACCTGAGAATATGCGTCAACGAATCATCAATGCATGCGCGAGCATCAATGAAGATATTTTAGCACGAGTTCAGCAATCTTTTGTAAAACGTTTTGAAATGTGTATTGAAGTCGAAGGCCATCATTTTGAGCATCTACTGCATTAAAATTATCCAAGTGATGTCGACGATTGAAATGTGTTGTGTTTTGTCTGTTATACCCCATCACCTCCGTTTCAGTTCAAGGGGTCCCCCTTGGAATCAGACAACTTTTGTCCGAAACATTCTCCTCCAAGACCCTTCGTTTTCGAGTTATTCTAGTGTCAGATTCAGTATGGAACAATATCGATTAGAGCGCCATCTTTGCGGATTTCAGGAAAATGGTTCAGACAAAAGTTTCTTGGTTTTTGACCTAGAATCCAAATCTGCAGTAAAAAATATGAGATGCTATTTAAAAAACAAGAGTTGACCTCAGAATGCCCTTGAAGATGAGATTTGAGGTCAAAGCCAAGGCCACCATCGGATGTCCCCCTCGATACCCTACAATTTTTGTCCGAAAAATTTTCTCGTATCTCATTTTATTTTTGGAAAAAACGCCCGTGACACTTTAAATGCCCCACCCTGTATATATGTATATATTAAAAAAGGTGTACATGAAAAATAGCTGCTCTTAACGCTCACTCCGAGAATCTGCTCCAAAATTCAAGGTTGCGCAGTTAGCGTTTCTAGGCACCACAACTGGTCAAAAGGATTGGAATCACCCATACCAACTCCAGGATATCGATTCTATGACTATAAACTACCCACATAGACAAAAAGATATCTTTTCGAAATCTAAAAGATGTCTTGCGACTTCGCAAGATGTCTTACAAACTGTTCTAAAAGATATCTAAAAGAAGTCTAAAAGATGTCTTATGCGACAGATTTAGACATCAAAAACATGTCTTGAGTAAGACATCTTTTAGAACTCTTACTAGATATCTAGAAGATATCTTTTAGACTTCTTCAAGACGAGTTTTAGATATGATGCAAATTTTTCTTAGGACCTCTTCCCTGATTGATAAAAAAAACCCATTTATTCCTATCAAAAGTGCAGAATTCGAATTTTGATGTGAATTTATTACATTCAATAGGAATGAATAGGTTTTATTAACCACGGTTGAAGCACACTCTCGGATGATCTGAGAATGTCTTGCGAATTATACGTTCCATCCCTGTAACTTCCCCAAGATACAGATCTTTTAGGTGAAATTCACGTTCATTATACGTACATTTATGTTCAAGGAATGTTCGGACCATCCAACGTCCGGACGTTCAATGCACCTCCACTGAATATTCTTTGGATCTTCGTGTTTTTTTTTGGAATTACAAACTATGACCGTAGAATTTCCTTGTACGCCTGTTCAAAATATCTCATTGAACCCACTGATTCCGATGTAGATTCTATTGGTTCAATAAAATTCTTTAAGCAGGAGTACTTGAACGAATTAAATGTTCAATCCGTGCAACATCGATTGTGATCCGACGTGATCCAATTTGGTCAGTAGAAACAATGCACACTATGAGATTATAAAAATTTTTATAATGAAAGTCGCCAATTATTTGATTTCATATCAAAATTGATATTTTTTTCAATTCAGGCCTATAATCATTATCGGTATATTATTATATTATTAATATTGTGATTTTGATTTTCAAGATATCTAAACGATGTCTTTTATTAAATCTTCAAAGACATCTTTGAAATAAAATCTATTAGACATCTTTAAGATAACTTCAAGGGACTTCTTAGAAATGTCTTCAGTGAGACATCTAAAAGAAGTCTATAAGTTGTCTTTTAGAAATGTCGAAAAGATGTCTTTTCTTAGACACCTTTTAGATGTCTTCAAGATTTGTATGTTTATTGGGTATCGAAAAATGCAAAAAAATCTATTTTTCTGAAGTGTCACAGTAGAGGGTCCCCTTAATTCATGTTTATTAATTAATTGATTATTCATATAAATTGATAAAAGTTAACATCAGTATAGATATTTTTATGAAGCTTCATCAAACCTTCGATAAACCTTCAACGAATGCTCCATCCATGTTTTTCAAAAATATCTCGAGGCGGACTTTTCAAATTTCGTAGAACCTTCGTCAAACGTCTGTGAATCTGAATCTGTAATCTGAACGTTTGCTGAAGCTCCATGTTCTCTTCGGGTTCACATTATCATTGAAAAATCTGTTTTTGTCTTATAATGTCAATTATTTGACAATATATTTTGTAAACATTTCCAACTAAAAACTTGAAGCGATGCTTTGTCATCTTACATGGTAAATTCCTCCATTCTCTTTTTCCCGTGTAGTATTTTGTTCCATTCTAAATTATAGGGGATGGATCAAGGGTCTTCAACATAGAACGGTTCTGCGGAATATGCGTTTGCGCAATTGAACTTTCCCTACCGTGCAAAGCTCAAGCTCCATGCTTTTTCATTTGGTAGGCAGTTATGAAGTTACCGATGCAACAGTTTTTCCCCCCCATTTTATTCTTCGAATCTTTTCATAGGAAAATTCTGTCCAATTTTTTGCCGAAAGGATGAAAGTGAAAGTTCCTCAATGAAAAAAACACCGCGATTATTGAAATGCATCACTCTCAATCGCACGTTAGAAATCGGTTTTCCTAACTACGAATCTTATCATACGATGAAATAAAATTAGAATGAAATATACCGTTGAAAAGAAAGTTCAGAAATGCCATTCTCATTTTTAATTTCATCAGGTACATAAATAATATGAATAATTACGAACATGAACAGCGGACGTGGCTGAGCACTTCATCGATTACTGAAGCGATACAGCATTGGATATCCACATTTGAGGAAATCCGGTTTTCATATTCATCGTTCGTTCTTCAAACATCAAATATTTGTCTCTGTTATCGATGAAAATCAACCTCTCCTCGAAGTTATTAATTCTTCAATCATTGACTCAACAACTTATCGCAGGGATAAATTAATCGTTCACTTTGCAACGATACTTCATCGTTCAATTATCCCCTATTCGAATTCTAATCTTCCGACGATTAATAGGATGTTGATTAAAATCAAAAGTCATGTCGTATGTGCGTAAACTGATGTGAAATACTCACACGAATGACGTGATGTATGATTTTGTTTAGTACCTTGAGAATCTGAGTTGTCGCAGCTCATCATTTCGCGCGTAGGCGTAATCGGCAAGCGAGTGTCTGGATGTAAGTACATAGAAGTTGAGTGTTCAGAAGTATCAGTATTAAACGAAAATGAGGTAAACGCAACGGTAAAATTGTTTACGTCATCTCCGAAGTAGTATAGACTTCATAATATCAAATTACGCTGATGATCATAGGATTCCAGCGACTTAAGATATTTTTGAAAAATAAAACTTCCATGCAGCACAAGAGTTTGACGGAGCGTTATATTTATAGAAAATGTTACATCTTCTCTTGATGGATTTATTTGCAGTTTTATCGCAACATCGTAATATCAGACATTTATCGGTAAAAAAAAGATCATTGCAGCTCATCTGTATGCATGAATGATTTGTACGTACGAAAACATATTCCAACTTTCATAAGTGTTTTTTTTTCAATGCTAGTTAATGAAATTCTTATCACGATCGTGTACAAGAATATCTTCACGCACCTGGAGCTTCTATTCTATGCACTCGCGTGTATAATTCTCCCCTATGCAAAGTAGATAGAGTATATTGGTATGAGGTAATACACGATGAAATGTTATTCCTTCCTGAAACTGCGTTCAGGTACATAAGCACATGCTTGCGCGTTCGGCAATCGTAATTAGTATTTTACCGTTTAGGATATTTAATGAATCGCAATATATATTCTTGTGCACGTACGTATGCGTGTAACGTACCTGTGAAATAGTAACACGTTCTGTTAATGATTTATCGTTTATCATGTACAAATGAAATGTCATCGAGCCGCATATTCGGGTTAATTTATTTTCAGATATTCTCGAGACAGGTTGAATTTTTTACGGGATAATTATGGAACGATTAATGAATATAAATCAATATCAATGACTAATGATCACAACATTCGACATTAAGCTTATGTTTTGATGGGAAATTTGTCATTTTTATGCAAAGTGTGATTCAATGTCGTTTATAAAATATGTGATGCATCATATGTTTATGAATGAATATATTGAAAAGAATAGGAAAATCCTAGTGACTTTATCAGGATTCCCGAATACGTAAATAATTTTATATTTGTTCACACCCGAATAAAAAAATTTTCAAAATCATATATATTCTATATATAAGTATATACAAATTATATACAAATTATATATAATTTCGAAAGTTTTCCACTTGGTCATGATGGAATTCTAGAAGGGGAATATCCACATAATCCAATATTTCAAAACAAATATTATATATTAATATATTTACATGATGATGTAATCGTATAATATTATGTATGTCGAGTGTATTGGAATTTCAATCAATTTAAAACAAATTTCAATTCGCTGATTCTTGATATTTTTTCATAATAAAACTTGGCGGTATTTCACATGCCCTGATGAATCTCGCATTATTTTTTCCGGCAGTTATTGAAAGATCAGTTGTTCTACGCTAAGTATCAATAGAAGATGAGTTCAAAATAATTCAAAATACTCATATTTCAAAGGAAAATTCAGTTCCAACTCATGGCCATACCTAATGGAATGTAAAATCGAATATTTACATGGTAGAAAATTTTTATTGGAAACTTTACATATACTTTTACATTAAAAATCTCATAAAAACAATGATTTCTCGTATTTGTATTTGGAAATTCCCATACATGGACCGGAATTCTCTTTTCCGGTGCAAGTATGGGAAATTTCACTTGCATAGGTATGGGAAGATTCTGAATATTTTTAACAGTGTAGGCTTAGAAATTTAGCAAAATTCAACATTCAACTGTATTTGTTGATGAATCAGCAAGCTTGGACCTTTAAAAGTTATCAAGGACGAGTGATGGAGATTGTTAAAAAAGATCGATCCTTTTTTATAAAAAAAAGTATCGAATTTTTATTGGAATCAATATAAATTATATATTTTCACACAAAAAAGGAGCGATGTTTCTCATAGAGGGTATACAATCAAAATTTGATAAATCCAATACATACCATAAATGATCCATATTAAGAACATGAATGATGTCCAGAGCAATATGAATGTAGAAGTGATAGAAAAATTACACAGGTAGCCACATGTGTATGGAATTATGAAGTGCTGCATGCTCCCTAAATTTGAATCAGTGAAATCTCACTGTTTTCGCAGTTAATAATTGACCACTGAATGGGATCAGGGAGATTTCACTGCATAATTAGTGAATAGTTACTGATTGTGCAATTTAAAATCCTTCTCACTGCCATAATCTGTTGATATTCACTGATTCAACAGTGTATATTCATTATTTTGCAGGGGTCAACTTCTCACTGCTCTCTAAATCTGAAAGAGTGAAAAATCACGTGTTCCACTCCACCAAGTCTCAGAAGTGAGCCAGTCCGCCTTGAGTGGAATTTTCACTCGTTTCGAGTGAACCCTCACTCTTTTAGAGTGAAAAATTGACTCTAGAATTTGAGTGGCTGTGAGTTTCTAACCTCAAACCTGAGAATATCACTCTAAAAGAGTGGAAATTCCACTCAAAATTTCGACAGGCTCACTTTTGGCTGGCCGAAGAATGAAATCTCACTCCAAAAATTTTAAAGAGTGCAATCAACGAGATTTCACTATTTCAAATTTGGAGAATACTAATAATTTTTTGAGTATGGAAATCTCACATCTGATCAATGTTTTCCTGTTCATTTGACTGTATAGTTTGGCATCAATTGATGAAGTGATTTGAAAATTAGGGGAAATAAAATAATTGAAGAATTGAGTACGTATTCCCAGAAAATACGATTACATCAGCGTTTCAAAGGGCCTTACTGGATTTTCTAAATATTGTTGGATTATCAGCTACCCAATTAAATCGTTGATAATCCAAGTTCGTTAAGTTACTCACTCCTTCCTCATATGATATCTACATCTACGAAGTGGTGGATTGAGTTTTTTTATTCACGATGGTCAAATTCCGATGGATTTCTATAAACCATATTATACCCAGTAATTCCATGATGATGACCATATTTGTAACTTCCTGGATAGTAAAATCCTTCCTGCTGTGAACCAACGACATTCTGGTCATGAAAGGCGACACGATTTGATTGAAACCACATTTCATTAGCGTATGAATGCGAAAATGGTCACAGTGATCTGATAACAAGTTTGCGACACATTATAACCTCTGCTGAAAATTGATGTCATAAGTAGGTGTGTGCGAGTACTCGAAATTTTCGAGTATTCTCGAGTCGAGTATTTTGTACAACTCGAAATTTTCGAGCTACTCGATAATCTTCGAGCAATTTGCCGATTTTTTTAGAATTATCATGAATTATCATTTGCAAAGGGTAAAATATTCTTAGAGAACATAAGGGATCGTCATCCACTATCACATATAGATTATATTCATATTCATACATATTATATACTTTTCGAGTATTCGAAAATCTACCAGATACTCGAAAAATTTTCGAGTACTCGGCTCAACTCGACTCGAAACTTCAATTACTCGACTCGACTCGAAAAAATCACTACTCACACACCACTAGTCATTAGATACATAGAATCATTTGCTTAGCGTAGTCGAACTTCGGTTGAGCATATAATAACAAAATGTCTTAGTCGGCACAACAAAACAATTTTCTCAGTATAATCTCGTCTAGATGATTCGGTTCAAGAGGAAATTTCATCTCATCTTGATATTTTTGGTGAATTGTACAATGTAAAAAATCGGGCGGTGATAGAAAAAGTTCACCCCGAATGGTGTTGTTTCAACACCTCAGGGTGTTATTTTGACACCGCATGGTGTCATTCTAACACCATTTGGAGTTATTCTAACACCGAATTTCGGGGTGGACTTTTATAGAATCCGCCCGGTGTTAATTCCAACACGGCTTTTCTTACAGTGTATCGTATCGTTTATTGTTCTTGATAATTCAGAAAATATTATTTCACAACACAATAACGCACTGAGAGAATTTTATTTGAAAAATTACCGTCAAATTTCAATGGTCGAGGGACAAGTTGTGACCGAACAATGGATTTTAAGCAGTCCATTATTTTGCAGATTCGTTATTTAGTGTTTAACCGGTCGCCACTCAATTTGCTTGAAATTGAGAAAGTATTATATTTTTATAATTATTCTACTTCCAGTTATTATCTCACACAATATCTTAACTGAAGTGTATTGAATTTTCAACAGATGAATTTCTTTCAGATTATATGAGTTTAACGGTCAGCTTTACGTATGCCACTATCTCATGCGAGATGTAAAATTTAATAATAATACCCACAATCACATTGATTGATGACCACCTTTCATCTGGAAAATGGAAACCGAAACTAATTTTAATTGTGAAATTCATAATTTGGCAATCTTTCACTTGAACCATGAAATATCTGAGACTTTAACTATCAGATCCTCTACTGACGAAATTTACTCGAAAGTAAAATGATTTGAGATTTTCACTGTCAGATTCTCAACTGACAATCAGGAATTAATGAAAACTCCCTTTTATATATATATATGTATACCTTTATTCAAACTTCGGGGCTGCGCGTTATATCCGTCTACTGCGAGCGCTGGAACGGCAGTCTCCTCTGGTCAGCTTACGGCCTCTATTTATACCCGCCTGTCACTAGGCGCTCATATTCAATTTGTTCTAATTTTCATTTTTAACGAAATAATCATTATCAATTTCCTCGGTACATCTTTCCGAGGGAATTGATCATAAGAAACCATAAAATTTATTAGTTTCATTCCAATCGCATCCGACATACAAGTGGTACGGTCACAAAGTAGTAGTCCTTTGAAAATATTATTGTGCATTTTGTAAAACTCACAGAAAATATCAATCTCAACTGTTTGAAAACTCACTCATTTTTACAGGCTGCTCAGTAATTTTTTCAAAAATTTTTACTTGTTCTTCGATTACTGGAACGTCACGGTGATTTTTACATTGAAATTCTTTCAACGCAATATTCTTGTTAGCTGAAATAACGATTTTTTTAGCTGTGGCAGCACAAAATGTTTGCTTCCTCAGTGAAATTTGGTTTTATTTGTGTAAAATACTGAAACTTTTCCTACTTCAGTTAATCATGTTGCTCTTCCAACAATCCAGTTGATCGTGGAAGCGAATTTTCAGTTCGATTAGGAAAAAAAAATTCGCTATTCCGCACAACACCTCGATTTATTGCGTCATCAAATGTTTTTTCTCCGTGTGGATATCATACATGATTGCATACACGATGACAATCGTTTACAAATTGATAATTCACACTTCTCAAGAAAAAAGCGTGCATTTACATTTATGTTAATTGCTTTTTCATTGTACAGTATAAACATCATATTAAATGCATCCACGTATAAACTTTTGTAAATGTATGCAGAGGATTGTGATCCTTAACTACAATTTCAAGTTGTATACCTACATCCTTCCGACGTGTGTTATAGCTCAAGTCATAAGATAACGCATTGCATCGTACGAGAATAATTTGCGGAAATTTACGACCGGTTCTTCTTACATCCACACATACGTATCACGCACACTTGTACATCGTTTCTGTCTCTTAACACGAATTTCCTGCTGTAGGCGATTGCTGCTACAGATTCTGCATCCCAATATTGAGGCTCCCTTAAAAGCGCTCATCGTGAAATGAATTCGATGGGTGTGCTTCGGTTAGTCTCGAACTATAACTCGTCTTCTCTATATTAGGATAGGTATATGTGTATGCGCGCATTCGTGAAAGATTCCTGAACGTCTGTGACCCTCTCACGTGGGGCATTCTCCTTGACTCTACCTGCCGAATGATGAAGCAGAAGCGAAAGGGCGGCCCTTCAGTTTCTCAAAGTCTCTTCTATTTCCATACCACCTATTAGACGAATTTTTCTCTTGTTTCTTGTTTCGAGGTTCTACAAGATCTTTGTTCGATCAGATGTTCTGATGTTACATCTTTGAAAAGATCCCAGATAAACTCTGGTAACAGATACATCAAGATTCGTGTTTTTTTTTAAGAAGTATTTTGTAAAAGATCTCATAATTCTCTTCAAAAATCTTCATGGGGCGATAAATTTGTGTTGAACTACACAAAGGAATGCAATAATATCTCGAGTTTTAAACATTTTAATTTCTTTTTTCCTCACTATAGTGAAATAGTGGTATTCGAAGAACGATATCTCAAAATTTCGGACATTCAAAATCATCTGTGCTTTTTAAAAACATCATGGGATTTTCGGAAATAATTTCCAATGATTAATTTCTTACTTCACAATATTGTACCATTCTTTTGATGGATCATCAAATTTCTCAACATACACTCTTTCACATTCTTTCTACATCTATTGCTTTCAATGCTGAATCTTTTGACTCTGAGAGGAATTTTGTGAAAATGGAATTTATCATTCCCATACACACATTATAGGACAATGTTTTTTTTCAAACTCCCGTCATTGTTAAACGCATTGTATCACGTTCTAACAGAACATGTATTCAACTTTCACGCACATTAGCGGTTCTAAGTTCAAAAATGAAAAATTACGGGAAAGAAAAAATGATAAACGCATAAGAAAGGTATAAGAGAAATCTCTCTGGAGTCTCAGTTATACAAAGTTCAAAGCCATTATTAGGTACACATATAACGTATGAATGACCGATTTAACTCAACCTATTCATTTTACGTTCACCGCACGTTTTATAAAGTCTAAGAGCTTCTTTTTGATGAAGATAAATGAAGCAAATAATTCCGGTCCTTTATGTATCCGCGTGAAAATGCACGTTGATCCATGAAAAGTGATTGCCGTTTAAATTCCGTAAGTGGAACTGACAAAGACATGTAGAAAAAAAATGATGAATTTCATTAGATTTTTCTTGAATTTTCAATCAATTCGTAATGAGCGCATAGAAAAACGTTTATATTGAGAATGAATGGACAAAATTTAAAGTAAAGTGAGTCAAGAGAGTATCTTTTTACATCGAAATCTTGAGTAGGAGACCTGTGTATTCGATTCCATACAAATTATTGTACGGAAACTTCCATTGAAGAATGAGGAAATGTGTCATGTAAATAAAATGTCTGAAATTTTCATGTGTAGGTAAATAAAATATATTTGAAAGTTCTTATTCGACAGAAGATGTAGGAAACCGTTTACGTAGAAAAATGTATTGTGTAAAAACAAATGGCATATTTATTGCATCTCAGAGATACAGTAGGAATGGATTTTTCATCTACGTTGATCATTAATTAAAGCCATTATTATTCAATTTTATCCTATAAAATCTTGTAAGTGATGTCCTCTTCATCAGTTCTACAGGAAATTTAAGTACGTGGGCGGGAATAACCAATCACGTCGCATCGTCTCCTATCGTGACGATTAAAGGAACGATTTAACGTTTAACTTTGCCCACACATCCAATTGTAACATAATGCAACCGGCAGCTTGGATCTAAAGTAACGCGAATAATTCACCATCATTTGACCCGCGTTGGAATGTCTTTCAACATTCAATGTCCGAACTCTTCACACCATTATTTCCTTTATGGATCTAATAAGAATATAATGTAGGTTAATTCACGATGATGAGATTCCTTTGTAACACTGAACTTGTGCCATTGTTTTGTCATCGTTCTAATTGTATCGCACTTGATCAGATGTAAAACAATCGCTCGTTTAGATATTAACAAGGAATCAATTGTGGAATTTTTAAACAATAGGGATAAAAAAAATCAATTAAACTAATCTTGTTAGAAGAAATTGTATGCATCGTGAATGTTATGAAATAATATAATCAATATCATGCATAAACTAATTTACGTCGTTTTATGAAACACTTAATTACATATTTATAAAGTAGAAATAACCAATCTTTGTTAGTTTGGTATCTTTTACAGGTGAGCGTGAGAAAAGCAAATAAAATAAGAAATCTTTGAAGTATGGAAGTTATTTGCAGTGCAGAGAATAGTTGAGACTGCTAATCCCTGTTTTTAAATATCCTTATCATTTTGTATCGTGCTGAACGTTAATTGAATATAATGCGGCTTCTCTCGAAGACAAAGTACTATGCTGGATTCATAATAATTCTAATGATGCCAACAGACCTGTAGAATGTGTCAGCAAGTTCTTGCAATATATTACTCGCAGAAAAATCCAACAGGGTTGCACGCGGGTAAACCGGTAACGTTGGATTATAATAAGAGAAGTGAATATGAAGCAATATTAGAGCAAATAACAGTATATTAAGCATTTGTGTTGATGTTACACTTTGAATAAACATATTACTTTGTAAAATCTTCTGAGCGCTGTCAGAAGGTCTTCATAAATTTCATTGTGGAAACATTAATCTGTAAGATCTACTACTGATATCACTATGTATTTGGAAGAATTGATCCGAAGATCGGTGTTTATAGATAGATAATTTATAGATAATTGCAGATTGGGTGTTCTTAAAATAATAAAAAGTACAGTTTAAAATTAATTCGTGACTTAAATTACTGTTCCTATGCAAAAATATTGAATCTTTGGGTTCCCAATAATTCTTATCAATCCACATAACGAATATTGTAGCAAAGTGTAATCTAGGGTACAGGATTCACGTCCGATCATTTCTTCCGCACTAGAAATACCCGATATTTACAGCATCGATCATTTTGTGTGAAATATGTATGAAGTGTCAATAGAAATTTTAATAAGAATTTTAATAAGATACTGTAAATATCGTGTATCTGTGAATAGTGATGGATGATATTTAACAATAAAGACATTTTTTATACAATTTTGAGCAAGTTCCGATCGATATTTTATAAAAAAAACAATAGAAACTTGACGAATTTTCTATAAAAAATATCTTTATTGTAAAATATCACCTATCCTCGGTAACTTCCTAATGAGGAATCTCTGATTTCTGATTCAGATAAGGTCCTCCTGACAAGGCTCCGATACTTGTCAAGCTTGATAATATTTGTTAAGTCCCCAGCAGGTACGAGATGACCCTAATCAGGTTCAGGAGATGAATTTCCAGTCAGGTAATGATGGTTTAAATTTGTTTGAAGTTCAACAAATGGTTAACGAACGTTCGATGCAGCATAGGTTAAATGTACATTCCATTTCCTTGGAATTGTTTTGGGATGTAAACCCTAAAAGTTCGGGATTGCAAATTTCAAGAACACTGTGAAAAAACTTCCAAAAAAACATTTGGAACTTGTCTTATCAAAAATTTTCTAGTGAATTTACGAACAATTTTGGTGAAATTTCAAACAATTCTTGTCAATCGATAAACATTCCTCCGTGAAGTCATGAAAATTGTTTGCAAATTTACAAATCCGTAAGTTTTCCACCATCATAAGTTGTTTCTTGGAAATTCACAAATATTTCGTACTGTGTGGTGAATATTTGCGATATCTCGGCAATTCAATGACGACAAACGTCGCTTTAATCAAGAAGTTGAAACTATATCATGAGCTCAGCCTTCCAATTCTTTGTACTTGGAAAACGTTCTTCTGAAGGGTCAAATGAAGTTCTACATGAATTCAAAGTGATGTAAGTTTTGTTGTGGTAGAAAAAATAGTATAATTTTTATTATGAATTGTTCTCTTGTAAGACAAAATCACGCATGTGAGTGGATGAACTATTAAGCCTTATTAACTGAATAATACATTGAAATACGCTATGAAGTTAGCTCTCAGAGTAGATCTAATTTATTAATCACGGTTATATTTAACATGAAGTCATAATAACCCAGCGAATAGGATTGTTAATGTTTCGAAGGGCTATGTAAGTATCTTTACAGATATTGTTGTAGTGGTTCAATGGATGGAATCATCAAAGTTGTTTTGACTAAAATTCTTTTAGAAATATTGCAAAGCACGTGGCAGCCATATTCATGAATTTACGGTCAACTTCAACGGTGAACTATTTGAAAACGTGAACTTTTCCTCTTGAAACTTGGTAGAAGTTTGCTTGATAGTATATTTCTTACTGAAATATGACAAATCATTTAACAAATCATTTGTGATTTCAGATTTCAAAATTGCATATGGAACTTGATATGATTTCCAAGAAAATTAGAAATGCAATTTCAGACAATACAAAAAGTTCTCTGAACGTTTGTGAACTTCAGCCTTGGTTTTGCGGCTCCTTATTCCCGAAGAAGTCTTCACAATGTTTAGAGCGCCTTCACTTTTCTCTACTGCGGGAAGTCACATCGTGTTTTTCGAATGCACTGCTATTGAAACTAGTCTTTACGAACGTGTTGTCTCACGGAGGACATGGGCAGAACTCCACGAGAGATTTGTATGCACCTGGGACATATACGCAACGTTCTTACAACATCCTGGAACGCTATTTGCACGTTCTTTGTGTAACCAAACGTTCATCAAACCTCCTAACGCTGTATGTGATATGATCTGATTGTTTTTTTTTTTGGTAAACAATTCAAAATGTCTGTCTCAATGTATAAACACTATCACGTCGTGAAGTGATACCTAATTGAAGAATATTTTTATTGTAATACCAGTACTATTAATGTGGATTTGAGAAACTGAGATATCCAAAAACGTACTTTAATTCACATCACGTAGGGTTTTATCGGGGTATAGTGTACGGTTAGAGGAATGTATCATGTCCTCGAGTTCTAGATCAGGTTGCACGTCTGGATTTATTTATACGGCGGAGAAATATAGCAGAGCCCATATGTCTTCTTCCTGTCTCCTCGAAACTATTGAATTATTGAACAATCATCTCAAATTATCACATATTCTCAGTATGTTTTTGTACAGATGCAAACAATTGGTAAAAATAAATGTGAAAACATGTTGAAAGAATGCTTTGTTTGCATCACACTGAGAGAAATAATTATTAATACCAAGAAAATATATTCTTGAATGCAGCTACTATGGTGAGGAGACAAGAGAAATTTCCTTGAATCAAGAAAATATTTTCTCAATTCAAGAAATCTATGCTTGGTTTCAGAAAAATATTCTTGAATCAAGAGAAAATATTTTTGGAGAAATGAATTTCTTGGAACAAGAAAATATATTGTTGATGATAGTAATTATTTCTCTCTGTGTAAATCCGTTTTTATATTGATGAAGGGAATATGAATTATTGGATTTATCATTGATTGTACGAATTATAGTAAATGAAAAATATACTCGAATATATGGAGTTAATTTCAAATTTATAACCATCATGGCACTACCTTGAAAGTACGGAAAGAGTCAGAAGAGTGAACTTCCTGTGAAGTGCCCCGCTTCGTTTAACGGACAAACTCTTTTTACCTTGCGCCTGCCATGATTGAATTGTTCGTGAACCAGAAACATTGGAAGATTTTTATCATAATTCCTTCAGATTATATCACTTCTTCTGCCTTGCGCAGAAGAATGAACCAGTTTTTCTTTAAAAATTTCTTAACTTGGAGTATTCATTTGAAAAAGTTCATAAACGTGCTCGATATCTTGATTTTGGATATCTCAAAAAATGCTTTTTCCAAGAACTTGGAATGGCATTTAAAAGAGCCAAGTTGAAGAATTTGATACGGTTGTGATGGAATTCGTATCAGGATTTGGCTTCGTAAAAGTCTCATGGAATTTTTATGGAATTTTTACTAAATCATGTTATTCACATGAATTTCTAATGGTCTAGACCTGGATTAGGTTTTTGACAACATTGGAATAATCCAAAACAGTTATCTGTATATTAAACCAAATTATTATTCGTCATTGCCACTGAAAAAAATTGTCAACCCTAATGGAATCAAATAAACCGATTCAAGACCTTGATTTTCTGATGTATTTGTGAGTTCTTGACATCAAAATTGACAACAGAACTACATCAAAACCCAATTTTATCCGTTTTACATCAAGCGATCAGTCTGAATATTCTCAGTTGAAGTTCAGTTACATCGAATTTTGATCGTATCCACAATGATTTTTTACTGAGGAATAAACCAAAAGATATTGGTGCAAAAAATTCTCAAATACACTGTCTTTTCATGATGAAATACTAAAATACCATGGGTTCCTCACTGGATTTACCCTGATACTAAATTTATACCGAAAAAAAGAACATAGTGTAACATTTCCATTAGGGAAAAAATTCCCACATTTGTTTTTTTTTTTTTTTTTTTTATTGAATATCATTACTTTTTGCAATCACTATCCCTTATGAAAAACCCCGATATCGGAATTTCATCGTTAAATCATCAGCTGTATCAATACTATCAAAAATCTATCGTTTGGTTTCATTATCAGACAAGTTCGATGAAAATACGAAATCTACGATAATTATCCGATATAAAACCGATCAGCTAGCCGATGATTTCCCGATATCGGGTTTACATTGGATAATCATCGTAGATCTCGTATTTTTATCGGACTTGTCTAATAATGAAACCAAACGATAGATTTTGGATAGTATTGATACAGCTGATGATTTAACGATGAAATCCCGATATCGGGTTTTTTCATAAGGGATGCCTATTTTTCGGTAACATCAATCATTCTTTCTAGTAACCACGCGGGGACAAAATTCACACGTTCTGTGCATAAACATTCATGCACTTACAGTTCGGATATATACATACTCAGATAGTATGCAGTCTATGCGCTCAACGCTCCTGATCCATGCTTTTGATACATGATGGTATACTCGAAAAGTATGAATTCACACATCTACCCTAGTATAAATCACTCTAGTTATCCTCCAGGCCAATACTAGGCCTTGCAAGTTCCTCACAGGTGCCCAGTGATGCCGTTTAATGGCCTGGAGACGACTAGAGCATGCATGAACTCTTTCTTTGTGCACCATTATAAGAATGAGGGTGTGAACTTTTAGTTTAATTAACTGATTTCATCTGTCTCGGAGTGAAATATTCAAAATTCATACATTGCAAAACGTTTTCAACTCATTGAAAAATTTCATAAGTATTTGAAATGTTTATACGAGAATGTATACCTCTTGATACAGTTTGGCAGTTTACGATGAAATCTTACTACGTAGATATTGACTTGTTCTATTTGATATTATTCCAAGACAAAGCAAAGCATGAATTCATAAGATGTCTGTTGAAGAAGTGCGATTATAGTTCAAATGAGCACGTAAATAGCTGCTAAAGCTATAACGTAGCAATTATCCTGTTGGCTAATTTAAATACTTGCTAATCGTACAATTTGACGTAACAACAAACAAATAAAAAATTTGTACACTTTAAAATCCACAAGATTCATAGCTATCCAATCCATCTCTTACCCCGTACAGCATAACCACCGATCCTCCACCTAGAAGTTCGCTGGGATGGAGGTAGAGAATTGGTGGAGAAATGGGAGCCGTGGGAATAAGGGAGAAATCAGGGAGAGTCTTCGTTGAGGCAACGGAGAGGCAACGGAAAAATGTCCCCCCCCTCTGTATTTTCAATAACATTCATAATAGTGCATTTACATAACGAAAGCTGAATGTATTAATCCACCGACATGAATTTTATTGACAATGTAGGAGGCGGGCATTTCTCCGTCATCTCTCCGTTGCCTCAACGGAGACTCTCCCTTATTTCCACTGCTCCCATTTCTCCATCAATTCTCCACCTCCATTCCACCGAAGTCCCAGGTGGAGGAACGATGGTTGTGCTGTACGGGACTGATCACTACTCACTAAACCCTCGATTTAAAGAATGCTTTCCCTACCAATACTCATTTCTTAGTAAAAATGGCTTTAGCGCAGCGTCAGGAAATTCGCAGATCCGTAGAAATCATTTCTGCGAGGGAGAACAGTTTGTCAGGATGACATCAAATGGATATCAAAATGATATGATTTTGACTAAAAAATAGTAAAAATGACGTTAGTTTGATGGCATTTGGACTGAATTGTTCCCATAGAGTTATGGGGTAAGAATGTGGGTGAAGATTTGTTAATGATCCTTCAAAATATCATTAACAGATTCTATTTATTAGGTTGCATATTCATTAGTCATCATCAAGCGTTCATTGATTGTTTGTCACATACTATAAAATCTGATATGATCGACGGATTCACCAAGCTTCACGAGAAACTTAAATTGATCAAAACTGAACGAAGTACACTCGATGAAACTCGATATACATTGACAGGTTTTGAAGCTTGAGATGAAAACATGCCACTAGAATATTTTTTATGAGAGTTTTATCAAAGCTTGATATATCAGGCGTATCGATGAGCATTATACGCCGTGCATCTTTGACCATTCGCTTGAGTAAACCTCATCGCATCTCCTCGTTAATAGCGACAACGAAATGTCCACTTAATGATCCAAACTTGTTTTAGCAACGTGCTCGTAAATGCGATTGACTCGGATGTACATACTAATGCGATTGAGGAAAATCTATAAAACATGATGCGTTTTTTCCAGAGGATGACATCTTGTTTTTAATAAATCATATTCTATTTAGGAAAACCGGAATGAAATAATGTACTATTTAAACACCACTTGTATAGTATGCTTGAATGTACTGAAGTGTAATAAAATTCCTGTCCGAGGGGTTTCAAATGATTTCCTCGTCTTCGTTGAGTAGTATAATTTCAAATGAGTTCGTTGTGAAAGTTGAAAATCCAGTTTTCATCTTATCATGAATGAATGAATGGAAAATATTAGAGGATATTCAAAATCATTTAGGTTAACGACGCAAGATTGTACGATTGATATTTGAGAGGATCATCGAATTTAGTAATAGAATAATGAGCATGTACGTAATTAGGTGTGTACTAAACACACGGTATGCATGTATCAGATAAATCAATTAATTAGATTTTAGTGTTCAATCGATCAAACCTTATTCTCTTGTAGTGAGATTTTATATTCGAATTGCGTTCTCTGACCAGTGATGTTATTCCTTTTTGTAGAAAGTATCACAGAATTTTTATCAATATTTTCTTGGAATTTATAAAAACTCGACATTTTCATGGTGAAACAGGATCTTTTTTATTGCAGGATTGACATCATTACACTGAAATTGAGTCCAAATACATTTTTGTAGTCAACAGAAGCTGTATTCTTGACTTGGATAGCTACGAAAATAGCTGTGATACTAAAAATATAGGGTAAAGGAATGAAATTTGGTGATATAGGTATATTGGTGATAGTTTGAATTTTAATTACAAACAATACCATCCGCAGGGCTATGGTGCCATGAATGCACCAAATGATAGTGGAATCATATTTCTATCTATTGGTTATAAACAATAATGATCAACATCGTTCTGGTTGTTGGCATCAAACAATTTGTGTCGTACATCGAATAGTGCTTTTGAAGACAACCTCTGACTGGTGAGTTAGTATTCTCTGATTTATTAGAAGTAAATGAAACATGTATTGGAAAAACTCTTTATGCCATACGAAAGAGCAGACTTGAACGAATTTTTTGATCATGATAAGTTATTAATCATAGTCCCGTATAAGTTGGTATATTCTCACAAACAAAGCAAGAAATTCAAGGTTTTTCAGAATGATTCTGAAACTCCTAAAATGATCACGGATTTATCAATTTTTTCATCTTGATGAAATTAATTTCTTTCAATGAACGAAGATGCATATACGTGTGAAATTTGTTGTACCGAAAATAGAGAGTCTTCATAAATGGTTCATGAATTCAACGTTGATCAATAAATTTCATCTATGCATAAACCAATTTGTATACTGATCCTTATTTGGATGTTTTGCTACATTTGACGTCAAAAAATAGCAAAGATATTCATATGTGGCTTTACATTTATGCGTTTCAACGTTTTTGAGGATAAGTAGTTCTCTCTATATCATCAAATTAAACTACTACTATCACCAAATGACCTCCATCATCACCAATTTATTTACCTCAAATAAAAATTCATTTACCTATGGATATTTTCAAAGTTGGTGTCCTATACAATTGTTGAAAACGTGTGGAACAATATACTAGATGAGGTATAATAGGTTTCTATCCATTCATTCACACAAGTTGTTTATAATGAAACACGGAATGTCACCAAATTACCTTCCCTTACCCTACCTACTGTGACTACAAAAATGTATTTGGTATCAAATTTAGCTACTTTTTTTCTTACAGTGTAGTTCTCAGTATCTCTGGTGCATCTCTTCCACGATTCAATATATACCTCCTCGTATACAATAATTCTATAGCCCAATTGGAACAGGAACGTTGAAAAAACGTTTATTAAACCTAAAATGAATCTATGGATATTAGAACGTTTATTGAACGTTCGTTGAACATAGCAAGTTTATCTAAAATCAACCTTACATTTATCTATTCGATCCGTGTTCTTTTGTGGTACAAAGTTCCAAAATGTTCTCATTTGGAAAGACAGTTACAAAAATATATTTTTTATCAACACGCTTATGAAATAAAACTCAATCAAAGTGATAAGTATAGAATTTCATACTTCTTGGTATTGAAATTCTACATGTCTTATGTATCCGGATATTTTCATTTTGTTGTTGGAATATTTCACAATCCTTTTCAAAAATCTCTCAATTTTGAGAATGGCATTTTTTCCGTTGCATCTGTAGTTTCACGATTCTAAAAGTGCAGTTCCAAAATTTTGGGTCGATACACTGGAAAGAATATTTATTCGTCCTCTCTCCATAAAATATTTATTTGTAGAAGTTCAATATTCAATTAGATGCAAAAACTGATTACTTGTAACGAATAAATTATTTATTTACAAGACCAATTTATCTGGGGCAAGCATTCCATCATTTCATTCGATTAAATATCTCATTAATCCTGAGAAATATTTCAGGGAGAGAGGATAAATAAACTATTTATTTGGTTGGAAGAAATTTTTTTCTCAGTGTCGACTTTGTCTATCAGATGTTGTTTTCTATATTTCAGCATTCAAAATAATAACTATGTATTCCGGAGTGGACAAATTTTCAAAAGCTATATATAATTTATATATAAGTATATAAAACATATTTATGAAATGTATTGAATTTCATATAAAGGATATATAATTTTGAAAATTTCCCACTCGAAGTCATCTCATTTCAGTATTTTCTCAAATTCGAAATAAATACATCACAGTTTCTCATGTACATACATCATGGGGAGAAAAATTGTCAACATTATTTATAATTTATCCATAATTATATATAATTTTTAAGAGCTTTGAACATGGGATGTACTAAAAAACTTCATTGCCGGTCCAATCACTTGAATTTGATAATCCTTGGCTTGTATGAATACGCCACTTATGACCTGAAATTTGTCACTCATCATTTTACGACTTCGCACTCTCCCTGCCTCATTCTCGTACAATTTGAAGAAAAATTCAAATATTTTTCGCTCGCGTACTTTCCGTACATCATGCACATCGATACTCGATGCATATCGATCTATCTATTATGAAATTCTGATCAAATGATCCGAATAATGATCGAAAGCGTAGGTAGAAACATATAGGAAAATCGATATGACATGCGCGTATATTGGTGAATGTACTTCACGGGATATGTACAGGTCCATACCACCACAAGCACGCACAAACCATTATATATTCGCGATACAACTTTCCGCGTAGGCCACCAGTCCAGTCAGACAAGCCGGCCGACGGATGCGGGTGGGCGGACCGGGACCAGGATTGGGCCAAAGCGGGCAGCCTGCTCGCCTGGTCTGCCTGTTACACAGGAGGAGAAAGATGGAAGTGTGAGGAAAGGAAGGCATATGAGGCCCACGCTGGAAACGAGCCTAGGTAATTAAACGGGCACCTCAGTGGAGTCGTCGTCATCGTCTTTCGACGTTGTTGTTATTAACGACACAAGATGCGAAGATACCCACTCAACCGTGCACCAAGAGATGCACATTGCATTTTGCTGAGGCGGTACGAGTCGTCAAAACGACTCAAAAATTGACGCAAGGTTAACGAATCCAGTTAACAAAAATCGTTATATTCTTTGGTATTGAATTTGAAAATGAAAAATATGACGAACGGTAATAAAAATTCGGAATTTATTGTGAATGTTCCGAAGTGTGCATGAAAGGAAACGAAATAAGTATGCATATATATTTTCAGAATATCCGTAATTCGATGATTTTTTTGTAGCATTTGAAATTTTTACACGTTATAAGTTTAGAGTGAAGATCGTTTCCTTTTTTTTTTACACTTTGTGATTCAGGGAATATTTTTTTTTATTTTGTAGAAATCAACTGTGGATCCACTAGATTTCCAATTGTTGTGATTTAATGTCAATGACTTGCTATAATCCTCATATGTTTTGGATGTGATTTTCTGTGATTCACAACTGAAAACTTCTCGCAAGTGCCTATTAAGAAATGTTGTGAATTCATCACGGGACTTACGAAAATCTAATGGAATATAGTGATTTTCTTAACCGGGGTTGGTTGGGACGTGTGAGTTATTTAATGTAAATTTTTGGCATAGAATAACAGTGAACATGATTCATATAGTAAAGAAAATTCATGAGATGGATTTTTTTCCCTGTTACTCATTTTTGACTGCTACTACCAGGACCGGATTTAGGGCTCGAGCCACGGGGCCTCCATATAATATGGGCCCCCACAATCTGGAATTCCGTAATTTTTCAATATAGTTTTCATATGAATTATGTATAATATTGAGGAAGTTGATTCAATAGTAAAATTCAATTCGCCATGGATAATGGAGCCCCATAACTCTCAGCCCCTCGGCCTCCACAACTCAAAATCTGGCTCTGGCTACTACCTTGGAAAATAATGATATAATATATTCCATGAGCATATGACATGCGGTCTCTGAGACTCACATTTTGTGCGCACAGAATGTTATTTGGGTACAGAATTCTAAAACATTTCTTTAAAAAGTCTGAAGTTTTGTAGGGAGGAGTACAATTTCGCTTTTCTAAATCATGGCCCTTCTCTGTGAAATAAAATGAATTTGGTCAAGTGTGAAAATTCTTCACTGAGAGAAAATTTTGGTTCACATAACCATGTTTTTGGCTTTGACCATGTCATGTGGTTGTCACAATCATATTTATGCGATTTTGTTTTGTTATCTTGGTTGTCATAATCAAATTCCAAGTAACTGTAACCATAACTCCTTCACCATGCGACCATTGTTTCTGTGACCATTTTGTTTTTTTCATCAGTGTTGTCCAAGTGAAGCCTCAAATTTGTAAATGCCATATTAATATCCGTAAAGACTTTCTATATCATCAGCCGAGACGCGGTGCTGTAATTGAAGAAAAATCTTTGATTCATACGATTGAAATTTTTGATCGATTTCATAAACCATTGAAAACCGTTCATGATCCATGGATTTTTTTTGTATCTTCCCAGATATCACAAGAGTTCTAAAAGAGCTCATAATGAATATAATGTATTCATGCAGAACTCTAATAAATCACTTGTGCTATCTGGGTTATTAGCAACTTATACATAACTTTTGTGGGGCTCCAAAGTCATTTTCTTGAAGTATTATGAATATGTTCATGCTATGCAATTCTAGATTCTTCGTACAAAATTCGTAGAACTTGAAGAATTCTTCAACAATTTTAGAGTTCGAAATACGTTCTTGAAAACCTAGTTAATCCATAGTTATATTTATTAATAGTTAATCATAATCAATAGTTAATTGCTCTTCAGTCTAACTATTCGTGAAATGTTTTTTTCACCATTATGTAAATTAATAATCTTGGTTACTTGTTACACTGAAAAAAAAATTTCTTCCAAACAAATAATTAGTTTATTTGTCCTCTCTCCATAAAATATTTCTTTTTGCATCTAATTGAATATTTAATTTCTACAAATAAATATTTCATGGAGAGAGGAGAAATAAATATTTTTTCCAGTGTAATTCATGATCCCTAACATCCTAAGCAATCATTGCCTGGATTTTATGCAGGGTTAAGACGGTTCATTTAGGGAAAATGGGAGTCAATTTTTTGGTGTCTTTGGTAGACAGTGAAAATTTAAATAAACATGACATGTTTCAGAAAGTGTTATAAGCTTTCAGAAAATTATGAGAACTTAAGAGGTTATAACAATGTAAAAGGCTGAAAACCGAGGGATTTTTTCGGAATTTTTTTGAAAAAACGGCTGTACCGATTGATTTGAAATTTTGTATGTTTATTTAATGAGTTACAAAGTACACACAAGAATTCTCCTTCGATATATGTGACCTGGTCTACGAAAAGGGGGCTTAGGTGTGAAAACAAGTTTTCGAGAAAACAGCTGTTAAAGATAAACAAGTCATTTTATCAGTTTCGCTTTAGTTCTTCGCTTCTAATGTTCTAACGTCCCAATTGTAAATTTGTGAATTTTTATGTAAAATGACGTGGTTTTGCCTTGAAATAACATTTTTTAACACATGAAATTATGTCTATTATTTCATAAGTTAATATCCAAATTTTTTTCATTTTCAATCATTTCTGCTCTTCTTTTTGTACATTTTTAGCAAACTTCCCTGCCAGTTAGAAACTTCTGGTTTGCGCCATTCGAAGGAGCATATTTTACTCCATCCAAATCGCCAAAGGGTGAAAAATGATTTTTTCACACCTAAGCCCCCTTTTTGTAGGCCAGGTCACATATCGTATGGTCTTAATCAAGTACAAGAACGACCGCAAGATGATGTATCGAAAAACTGACACCCCTTACGGTTCATAGCATAACTCCAACACCAGATATCCGAAATCAAAAATTCAAAAAGGTTGTTGAAATATAATGGAGTACCTAGCTTTTGTAACATCGTAGGGAATTGAAACATCTTGATTAGAAAAAAAATGGTGGCCATTAAAAAAAAAGTCGAATTCCTCACTCAAATTTTGCAGTAAATTGTTAATGAAAAAAACCAAGTAATTTGAGAAAAAAACTAGAGATAGAGATGCATTTTTCGAAAAGAATCCAATTTGAATCAAGTCGATCGTAAAAAATTGAATTTAGTTATGCTGTCAACCATGTCAAAAAATATAATTTCGAGAAAAGCACATTCAAGTTTTCAAAAGTGGGAAATCGAGTGATGCAAACTATCTATTAATTCGAAATAGCCGTGTGCGAGTAGTGATTTTTTCGAGTCGAGTACTCGAAAATTTTTCGAGTATCCGGTAGATTTTCAAGCATTCGGAGCAACCTTGTTGCCTCGATAACGCGAATTTGATCTATAAATGATGGTGGATAACGAACCCTCGTGTTTTCTAAGAATGCTCTACTTCTTAGGAATGATGATTTATGATAATTCTGAAAATATTCACAAATTACTCGAAAAATTTCGAGTAACTCGAAAATCTCGAGTAGTAGAAAATACTCGACTCGACTCGTCTCGAGTTTACTAGAAAATTTCGAGTACTCGCACACCCCTAATATAAAACATATATATTGTACATATACACATAATATATATATTTTCATTTAAAGTAAAAATCGATTTTTTTCAGACTATTATAACCCCTTCAATTGAAAGAAGAATTGATACGGACCTAGCTCTTTTACACTCTATTTCAAAAGTTCAGCAAGCGGAATAGGGGAAGGTTTTCCAAATATCATTCAGATGATGACCTCCTTCCCATTTTGATGGTCGACTATGTAAAATTCCATCAAGCTTGGACCAAGGCTATGAATTTGGTTGAAGAACAACGTATGTTTTCAGCATAGTATTCCAATCACAGTGTCAAGTCTCAATCGCGAGCTTACAACATCAAGTAAACCTCACTATTTATTCAAAATCAAACGAGTTGCGTATCTACACTCAGAATACATTCCTACTAAATTGTAATGATCCAATATGTTTACTCAACGTGTTTTGATTTCAAAGCTTTAATCCTAGGTCATACAACATATTGATATCTGCATTGCAGATTTATAGTAGTTAACGAGTTGGTACCAAGCCTATATTTATTTATTAAGAAATAGGGGAGGTATGATGTATACGTATATAATATTCATACATGAAGTTCGATTATTATCATGTCAATTGAATGCAAATACAATACATACGTCAATCTTTTTGATTCGCTTTTGTTATTGAATAATAACAGTTTTCAGTTTGTTGTGATTCACTGAAATAATATTCGCGGATAAAAAATCCGAATAATAAACACCACATGATATCCGGATTCCTCCCAGGCATTTATCACTTGGTTATTTTGTCAATGGATATTATTCTCAGTGGATCGTTTGTCGCGCTTCACATTCTGATCAGTAAAGAAGATTGTGAATCAGTGAAATTCTATTGATTCCAATTTACAGACTGTCGGCACGAAGGAAAGCTATTTTTCTCGGACGAATTATTGAAAAAATTCTTGAGAAGAAGAATTGAAAGTAGAAATGTAATTCAATTCCAAACACATATTTTGTTGACAGGTAGTTATCGTGTGAAGGAAAATGTCACCTTTCTTGACCATCAGCAGTTCTTGTAACACCTCATATCAAATTCTCTAGCGAAGTAAATTCCATTGTGTGTGATCTATAATTTTCATCAATTCTCCCGTACTTCAATTGACAACATGATACAGATTCGGCATCACCTTATTGATATAATTGTATTCCCCAACATTGTGGTTCAAAAGTTTTGATCCTTGAAGTTGTGAAATCCTGATTCACCATGTTCAAAATGTCTGACAGAATTGCATAGATGATTTTCTATCAAGATTTGGTCGGTCCTTGTCTCTAATCTGCTGATTTGCCACAAAACCAGACAGAATTGTGATTTGGCCAATTCCTGCCAATTTCTGTTTGGATTCGTTTCTGATGGCGATATGAGTCTTTCAGCACATGTACAAGCTGAGCAATGCTAGGAAGAACCTCTCCGATCCGAATCCAAATATTATCCGATTCTCCCTAACATTTTTAACAGGATAGGCAAGATTCGGACAATATCCTGACGATTAAAGCTCTTGTCAGGAATCCAGCAAGATTTAGTTAAACCTAATCAGATACAGGGCATAAATTTTCAATAAAAAAAACTGAAATCCATTGCTCTCTAGCAAAGTTTCTATGCGTACAGTGATATAATAACAGAAACACCAATAGACAGCCTTGTACACTTACCATTCTTTTTTATCCATCAACGACGAAAACAAAGCAAAAAGATAGAAACTGGTTTCTTAATTAATTGTATCAATTGTAGGTCTTGTATTTCTTCATCATGAAAAATCATACTTTCTCCCAAGTTGACGTTATTGCAACATCATGCCCCATAATTTTCCATATTCATAGTCGTAATACCGATCCTTTCACGTGCGACAACGGCTTCTGTCCAAGCCGCTTTGCCGTCGACCAAGTGCAATAAGATGCACCTTCGCCATCACCGTAGGGTGAACCAAGAAATATCGAAGTGCTTCACTCCACTCCGAGAAACAGGTTAAAGCGGTCGGTAGCCAACTTGTATCGGCCATGTACGCAATACTCGACTTAATACCCACCTACCTCTATCTACCGTCTGACTAACCTCGCCAGCCTACCTGTCGCCATGCTGTATTATTATTATTAATTGTATCAGTTATGAGATTTTATAAATTCTAATATTCAAATGTTCTCACTCACACTGAAACATATGGAAAATTTCAAGTATCCATCCTGTTGACATGTATTGAAAATTTGTTTTCATGCCATCAACTTGATAGATGAACCCTTACTTCAATAAACAACTTCGTCATTGTGACAAAATTGATATACATTCAATCACATAAAGAGAATAAACTATATAGTCATGAAAATTATTCATTGATTTTTCAAATTCGAAAGAAGGAAGTCTGTAATTCAAAACCACAATCCATTCATTGAATATTCGAATTATAATACAATAAGTGAAATCTGTTAACAATGAGCAGTAAAAGTCTATTCCATTAGATTTAAACAGTATATAATTCTTGTGCATAGTTGAATTTTTTACCCATCAATTATTCTGACATTTTCATGACACGCGTTGTATAACAATATCATACTTATTCATATAATTTCTATCTTTCTTATCATTTCTTATGAAAATCATAAATGCCAAGCCAAACTTTATGATTTCACAAGACATTTTTCTAACTGACAAATGTTTAACAGGAATCATTCCAGGCTTTGTTTTTTTTCGTTGGTTACGGGTGAGAATATGCTTTTTTCCTCCTGACGTTTGCATTCTATACGATAAAATATATACGTCATGAACGGATCAAATGATTCATCGACCTAATCGACTGCACCTTCAGAAGAAAGTGCAGGTATTTATACTTCTATTGTGAAGAATAGTATACGTTGCACTTTATTGGCACCACTTACTTTGTTCTGGTCTCGATTTAACCGCGGTGAACTTTTGGTGCACGAATCCACTGGTTCAGCGATCCTTTCACGGGTACTCGATTGGGTTTCTTGCTTATTTCTCTTTCAAATGTAATCTGCAACTTGACGTGAATTGAATTTATCTTCATATTCAAAATATTCTTTCGAATATCGATATCCTGAAATTCATTGATCAACTATTGATTGTTCTTGCATTTGTGTTGAAAAACAACAGCATGGAATACAGAGGGTTGCGCAAGCAACAGACTTATCGTGGGATTCGAAGAAATTTAGACTAGACGTTTCTAGAAATTCAATTTTTGTATCCTTTAGATGAATGTGAAGTAGGAAAACGTTTAATAAATTGAATTGCAGTGCGGTTAGATTCAATGAAACCACAGAGAATGAAACAAAGTACTGAATTCGCTATTCGCGACCACATCCCAATAGTTGGTATAATTTTATCACTTTTTTTATGTTTGATATTTTTTCCAAAATATATTAAGGAGATATATATAATCCTCTGAAGTGAATCCTATTTTGTACTTTGGTTCTTTACCACATTATCATTTCCATTCAGCATATCGCGCATGTGGTTTAGGTACCATTTATGTTAGCAATGTCGTTGGTGTGTTAACAAAACTTAGCCTTGGACTTGCATCGAAGAATTTCCAAACGAACAAATATTTAAAATAAGAACATTCAACATTCAATGAAGATGTTAATTAGTGTTACGTACAAAGTTGTGTTATTATGTAAATTAAGAACAATAACGACGTATTTTAAGCAGGTCACGTTCCAAAGAACTTTGTACGGAATTTCGAAAAAATTTCTTGTATAAAGAAAATGATTTTGAAAAACTTTGAAGGACCTATTTTCAATCTCGTATTGATAAAATAGAAAATAATAATTTCAATTTCCAGAAGTATGATTGCTACTTTATGTAATGTGTTTCAGAAAATGCGCTGGAGTGTAGAATATCCATTTGATGATTAAATAATACACACCTTGATTTGAATAATTCTTTACTCGATTATACACCTTAGACAACAGTGATCTTATATCTTCATCTAAAGTTCTTGAAGTGTCCTTACACAATTCTGTAAAGGATCCTTTCACTCGTGGTGTTAAAAAGAACAGCTAACCGTGCTGCATTAATCTTACGATAGTAATAACTTCACAGCATAGATTGATCATTTCAGACGATTCATCTTCAATGATGGAATTGATAACAGGTTTCTTATGGATTCAGGTTATCGATGTCATAATCTTTTCGATTTAACAAAGATTTAGATTCGATAAGGGATTAGTTACAAAGATATGAAAGGAATTCGAGAAAGTTTTGTAGTTGATATTAATGAATTATGAGTTGGAATAGATATGTAAGAACATCAATAAATCAGATTTCACCAGGAAATTATTTCGAATGAATGTAAAACGTTAAGAATAACCTTTAACATCCATACTTTATGAATGAATAAATAGATAAATAAAATTATTCAAAATTCAGAACTGATTGGATGAGAATTGCATTGTTTTATGAGGGGAGTAGTTGATTTCAAATTTCACTGGGTTTTAGAATCAATGAAACATCATTTGATCAGTACACAGGAACTTATATTTATTTGTCAAAGAATTCCCGTACAGAAATTTACCATTGGTGCTAGGATGGTGCAACACTGAAATGATAACATCACTTTATGATTGATCAATGTGTTTTGCCAATGGAGTCGCATCATTGGTGCAGGAATGGCAATGACATAGACCATCATTGGCAAACAATAGAAAAATTTGTTTATGAATGTTGCACCAATGATAAAACGGTGAAAAATACCTGTAAACAACTCGGTTTCTTTGTCGCTAAAGTTTGCCATGAGAAGTAAAAACAATACGCCTCAGCGGTAGGAGCCCTCTGGCGTAACCTGTAACAAAGAACGATTGACTGTTCTTCCAGAGAATTATTTGAGTCTTATATATTCCTTGTATACGTCTCTCCCTACTCGCGAGAAACACTCGATCGGTAATTTAGCTAGCAATTCAGCCATCAAAAGTTCAAATTAAGGAGCATGCCAATATTGAGCTATGTTATTACCAATGATCGGTGCTACATTGAAAACTAATTTTTATCCAGACTAGACCAAAGTTTATGGCAATATTCAACCACGTTTCAAATGATCCTCACTTTCAATAGAATCTATCGTTCGGGCAATGTTGAACCAAGGATGAGCCTAGCAAGCGCCGAGCTTGGCGGAATTGTGAATCAATGGTAGGCTGACAACCGAAATTCGTTGAACACCGATATCGGTGCAACATTACATTTGTGGTTAATCAACATTGAATATTTATACACAGAAAAAAGTCCCATGTACTTTCTACATTGGTTGTTGTTAATTTGACATAACTGCCCACATAAATGCAATTGGAGTAAAATTTACATTGGAAGCAATGTTATATTTACATTGTTTCCGAAGTGAATAGAAGAAGTGTTGCTGTGAAGTAACTATGAGAACAATGTCAATCCAACAGAACTGTGTAGTCAATTTTACATATGATCCTCAATGTAATCGTTATCTTATTTTTCATGTAAGTTTTACATTGGCATTTTTTTTCGTGTAGATTGCCAAGCTTTGTTTGTCAACATTCTGCCAAGCTATATTCTATTGTCAGCATTGGCGGAACCTAAAAATTTGTATATGGATTGCTTCCTCATGTTTTGATTTTAGAATGTATCGACTATTTACCAACAAAGGCATAAAATTACCCTGATTATTCACAATCTCTTCATCGCTGACATTAGAATAATTGTCGTGTGATAATTATATTTGAAAGTATCAAAATCAAATGGCCCGTATATTCGTGTTGACGTCAAAACGACGTCGCAACACTTTTCTCCTCTTTCCATACTTTCCACGATAATTGATTTATTCTATAGTTGATCGAATACCATATTTCATAGTATGAAAAATTCGCATAATCGGGACTCGAGAAACCAAGAGAACGAGGAACATGAATAAAGGATCGGCTAGAGGATTCGCGTGCACGAGAAATCATCGAAGCAGTCGAGTCGGGAACGGAACACGAAAGTGCAGGTTATTCTTCTCAGAATAGGTATGGTGTATAATAGGTATTACATATAATACCTTTCCTTTTTCTATCGACTATGGGTGCAATGCTCTCCATAAGAAATTTATTGCATGCAGGCTAGCCGATGCTGAAGGTCGATAAATCGTTTCTGGTTATACCGATGTCGATGATTAATACAAAAATAAATTTATTATCACACCGAAGTTCATACCATGCACATGTTACGGTTATAAATAGATTATTCAAAGTTTTGAAATAGAATGAAACGTTCCGATCTTCGATTGGTCAATCTTTTTTGTTTATTAATTCGTTATAAAATGATCAACAATTTAATCGCTTTGGGGATAATGACTTTTGAAAATTTTATCAAAACTGTAATCTGATACTCCAACTTCTTGACGAGAAGGGGAACTGTGGAAGGACACCGATCTTCATAATCTAAGAGCTTTGTATCAAATTTCTTCAAGATATTCTACTCAATGTTGAACACTCGTGAAGGAGATTTAACTTCGAGATTTTGCTTTGCTCGTATTGTCAAAAGAAATTGATATAATTATGTACTCCTGCTTAAATGGAAAATTGTCTCTTGCAACTGACGATCATCCTCACAAGGCTCTCGTCACGTTTGAGTGACTATACACTGTGATGAAAAACTGAGAACTCACTACACGTGGGTAACGAAATTTCAGATTTCAACAAGTGTACGCTCACAGAAAGAATTTCTTGAAAAGAAAAATTTTCTTGTCGCTGGGACAAAACTCACTTTTCTCTTGAGCCTAGAAAATTTTACTTGAATCAAGAAAACATCTTTTGAAATCAAAACGAACTTTTCTTGAACCAAATAAAATTTTCTAGGCTCAAGGAAAAAGTCAAAATTTTCTCATTTCAAGAAATCCTTTCTGTGAGTGTATTGTGACCCTGGGGAAGAAATTTTCTAGAAATGGAATGGGATTCGACAAGAATAATTCATACGCATTACACATTGCATCTCACAAAATCCAAATGAAAATTTCATCAGAACATTGTAAAAGATTCAATGAGATTTGCTAGAATTTGATAGGTTATTTAGGGACACTGAAGCATCAGGAGGAGTGGATAAAATTTTGCGCCATTGCTCGATAAAATTGAATTCAAAATCTATAGTAATCAAGTAAATACCTAAGCTTGGACTCTGAATATCAATTGAGGTTTCTCCATAGTTTGCGATTACTGCGAAACAAAATTACACCAAATTTTTGACAATTGGGGGTTATCACTTTTAAAATCCTCTTATACTCCCCAAAGAATCAGAAAAAGACTGAAACTTAACTCTAGAGTCTAATCCTGGTCGTGGATTTCATTATTATCCATTGAAAATTTCCGTTGAACGCATCCCTGGTTAAACAAATCCATTGATTCTGACCAATTCTCATTAGATTACGATTAAACGTGGACAATGTTCTGACCAAATCTCATTGAATTTCATTTGTCAGATTCAATGGATTCTTTTAACCAGGGATAATTTATGAAAAAAGTTGGCGTAAAATTTGGCTCGCTTTTGTTGGTACTTGTGTGCCCTTGAATCGAAGGGATTTTTAATAATCGATATTCGTCATACTATCAACAGGGTAAAATCATCAGATCGCCGGTTTATAACCTCCATTCCCAACAAACAATGATTACTATATTGCCGAAGTTTGAATCGTTTATATAAACGAAACGCAATTTTGAATCCACAAAATCTGGTGATTTATCATTATTTATCTTCTCAAATTAATTCCTCGGAATAAGAAACATCATTTGAAGGATATACTACCAGATTTTGCGCCTGCAATGGTTGAATATTTCGCTAGTTGTTCACGAATTCGTTTAATTACTGACTTCAATTAGCAACTTCGATTACTGACGTTTTCACGGGCCGTTGATGGCCCTGCAATGCCGAAAAAGAGCCGTTACTGGCCCTCTGAAACGCTTGCAGTCGTGTTTGCTCGGTTCATAGAGTCTAAAATGGCACCTAAATAAATTTTTCAAGGATAGGTACATTTGAAATTTGACAAACTATGAACATTTTATCATGAACTTTGTTATCGCGTAACGTGAAAAGAATATGAAAAGTATTCACCCATAGACCATTCAAAAAGGTCCATGACGATCGATGAACTCTTTTTGACACATGAGAAAGCGTTTCCGAATGGTTATTTCAGGTCACTGTATCACAACTTCGCAGTGAATGAAAAATGAAAGTTAGGTAAGGGAATGGAATGTGTTGGCAGATTCGGTTAGTCGAATATCGAGTCGAATCAATCACGCGAAGGGTATTGTTTGCCGTATAATGGAAAATGGGTTGATACCTCTAAAAACTTTGTGCATCGTGTTCATATTTATCACGCATCGTATACTTTCGAATTTCTGAAACATTGAAATTGAATCGTTCAATCCTACGCAGTTACTAAATTCAAATAAAAAATTTTCAAGTCAAGATATTTTTAATCAAAAATCTTCGGAACTCTTTAATCTTTGCGAAAATATACGAAAGAATTCGGTTTGTACAATGAGAAGGTTATTTGAGAGAATACGTAAACGTATATGAACGAATAAAGATATACAGTTCCGACATCCGAAACGTTGATTTGATGAACACTAATGAATTATTTTGTGAATTGAGAGGTCAGTGTGTTGAACGTCATTATTATAATCATTTTTCACTCCATTCTCAAAGCACTCGATTCAAAGTGAATATAAAATGTGATAAGACACCGCTGTTACTTGCGGTGAAAGATATACAGTTTTAATATGTAAGATAATGAATTTCTGTCTCCAATCATGAATTATTCATAAAACGGCCATTCAGGGTAAAATGTTGTGTGGACGTGAAGATTGATTGATCCAGAAATCTTCTTGACTGAAATCATTATTTGCCTTCTTTTTTAGTGAATCTTAATTATGAAAAATAATTATACACAGCTTTTGCGGATGGATTCATTAAAATTCTCGAATGCTTTGACAAATCTCTTATACAGTTAATTTTATATTGGAAATACTCAGGTTTTATTCATTTTATCAATTTGTTGTTATGAAATTCTGGTTACCTTGCATTTTTGTCTTCGAATGACAAGCGATGAACATTCCCCGGCTAGAAATTATCATCAGGTCAAGTCGGTATTCTATAAAGACCCGACGAAGTTGTCCTCAACATAGCGTAGGGGAAAAGTGTACAAAATGATTCCAATCCAGCTAGAAATGATTCCTGGGATTTCCTAACACTTTGTGGGCCTGACCACTGCCCAACGAGACCTGGAGAGGCCTCAACGAATACTCATCAGGTCTCCATGATCCAATAACATCTAGAAGAAGCCACAAATCATTCCTAGCTGGGTTAAGATCATCGCACCTTGAGGGATTATTTGGTACATTTTCCGCCTAACACTCAAGAATCCAGGGAGAATGAGATGTGGATGATCTTAAGGACACGGTAAGAAGTAAAACTTACTTCCATCCTGAAAATTAGCTGATTTTAAGATGCAAGCAAAACCAGCCCTGTTTCAATGAAAGTCAGCGCCGACCACAAATGCCGACACAATGGAAAAGACTGAATGTTAGTCACGTTCTCAACTAAGATGCAACCACACTCAGTCGGACTTTTTACTGCCCGAGTAAAAATAATCATTTCGGTTCGCCAAACGGGACTGATGCAGACGTGTTGCATTTTTGTGCGGTACTGTTGCAGATTCAGTGCGGGCACATCACGTCCGGAACAGTACCGCAGAAAAATGCAACACGCCTGCACCAGTCCTGTTTGGCGAACCCAAAATGAAAATTTTTACTTGGGTGTGAAGAACAGCCTTATTCGACTCGTTCAATTTTCTTCATAGATACACTGACAGAAAAACGACCTGGTTGAAACATTCGTGGTAGCAATAACTTAAAATCTGGTTCGATTCACCAGGAAATGTGATTGTGATGTCCAGAAAAATTGGTTGAAGCAAAAATTAACTACATTTTTCAGGTTAGAAAAACCAGATTCTTTTCTTGGCGGGATAACCAGAATATGTAGTTAATTTTAGCTTCACCCACTTTTTCTGGACATCACAATCACATTTTCTGGTGAATCGAAACAGATTTCAAGTGATTACGACCACGAATGTTTCAACCAGGTCGTTTTTCTGTCAGTTTAGGATCATAGGATTGAACAGGAGCACAGAATTCAGCATCAGAAATCAAAAACATTCTTCAAAATTTGGGAAGGCTTACTCTAGTGCAATGAATAGGGCTTGTTTTGCCTATGTTTATGTTTCCACAATCCTCATAACCACGTTTTCCTAATCTTGATGGTTTATGACACTTGCTCCCCTCACATTTTGAGATGAATCGCTGGAGTTTAATACAAGTTATCGAAGACACCAAACAGCTCGTTACGCATAAAGAAGTTCTAGCTGCTTCGTGCACATCAATATTCCTCAATGTCATTCATCTCATGAAGATTGAAATGTCAACATACATTGGTAATTGATTCTCTTCATATGTATCCAACACTTGGTTTAAACGCATAAGTAAATCATTGGGTTAGTGAAATTTATCACAGAAAAAATTAATCATTCCACTTTCGTGTAAGACACATTGTTTAGGATGGAGACAAAGACGAAGCAAGTATGAGCTTGCTGTTTAATTTACTTGCTCCATTACCCTGTCATTGCATAATGATGATTAGGTTCAAAGTACTATCGTCGCAACTAGATTCCAATGAGAAATGATTTTGCATCATTAACAGTGCAAGTAAGAATCTCTTTCTTACCTCACTTTCAAATTCGACTTTGACTTTTTAAATTCTCAATCCGAAAGTGAATGTAAAATACCACTGACAATTACCAATGATTTGAAGTAACAAAAAGAAACAATCCCATATAAAATCTCGTCAATAATTCTCATAATTAAGGTGCAGCGACCACGTAATCTCCTATTCCATACAATCAACAGGTGTCTGCAATCATGAATAATCCATGAAATCGTCACAGGCTTGAAGCATTGTATTTATATTTCTGATTATCGGAGCGTGTATCGGAGCATGAGATTATAAATGAAACATCTATCTGTATAAAAATGTTATCAAGAGTTGTCGTTCAAGTTATATATTTTTCAAATAAGTATAGCACATATAGTCTTGCCATACGCGCGTGTAAAGTCGATTCGAGTCCTTGCACAATAGATTATACGTATATATGTGCATATGAGTATTATAAGCTTTCAAAGGCCGATACGAGATGCACGACCATTCTTCAAGGGTTATACCCTGGCTTCTGTTATCGACTCGGGGACCTTACTTAACTCCATGCGATCGTTAAATGAAAGAAATACGCGCGTTGAAAGGACGCGCAAGTTACTCTTACTCTTAGCGTAGTAGAATGACGTTTTACGATCATATGGATATGCATATACATATTTCATCACGCTTGAGAGAAATACTCAAAAAATTGGATTTCAAGTGTGTATAATGCAAGGCGTATCATTATATGCAAAATACAGTGTGAACGGTGTTCCCGAACAATTATTTATTCGTCATTTTGTACGTGGAAGCGATAGTCAGTGACGGAATATTTTATTTCATCTTGCTCCTTTGAGATATCTTGACAGTATTTTATCAACTTACGTAATGTTGAATAAAAATCTAAATGAGCATGGGTTTGCGGAAAAGTAAAAGTAAAGGTGATACGAATGTTGTAATGCAACAGATATTTGTTATTTATTCGTTTGTATCGATTTATTTGAACCGTATGCAATGAATCGTGTCTGGTTTTGCCAATGGATAACATCACTTTATGATTGATCAATGTGTTTTGCCAATGGAGTCGCATCATTGGTGCAGGAATGGCAATGACATAGACCATCATTGGCAAACAATAGAAAAATTTGTTTATGAATGTTGCACCAATGATAAAACGGTGAAAAATACCTGTAAACAACTCGGTTTCTTTGTCGCTAAAGTTTGCCATGAGAAGTAAAAACAATACGCCTCAGCGGTAGGAGCCCTCTGGCGTAACCTGTAACAAAGAACGATTGACTGTTCTTCCAGAGAATTATTTGAGTCTTATATATTCCTTGTATACGTCTCTCCCTACTCGCGAGAAACACTCGATCGGTAATTTAGCTAGCAATTCAGCCATCAAAAGTTCAAATTAAGGAGCATGCCAATATTGAGCTATGTTATTACCAATGATCGGTGCTACATTGAAAACTAATTTTTATCCAGACTAGACCAAAGTTTATGGCAATATTCAACCACGTTTCAAATGATCCTCACTTTCAATAGAATCTATCGTTCGGGCAATGTTGAACCAAGGATGAGCCTAGCAAGCGCCGAGCTTGGCGGAATTGTGAATCAATGGTAGGCTGACAACCGAAATTCGTTGAACACCGATATCGGTGCAACATTACATTTGTGGTTAATCAACATTGAATATTTATACACAGAAAAAAGTCCCATGTACTTTCTACATTGGTTGTTGTTAATTTGACATAACTGCCCACATAAATGCAATTGAGTAAAATTTACATTGGAAGCAATGTTATATTTACATTGTTTCCGAAGTGAATAGAAGAAGTGTTGCTGTGAAGTAACTATGAGAACAATGTCAATCCAACAGAACTGTGTAGTCAATTTTACATATGATCCTCAATGTAATCGTTATCTTATTTTTCATGTAAGTTTTACATTGGCATTTTTTTTCGTGTAGATTGCCAAGCTTTGTTTGTCAACATTCTGCCAAGCTATATTCTATTGTCAGCATTGGCGGAACCTAAAAATTTGTATATGGATTGCTTCCTCATGTTTTGATTTTAGAATGTATCGACTATTTACCAACAAAGGCATAAAATTACCCTGATTATTCACAATCTCTTCATCGCTGACATTAGAATAATTGTCGTGTGATAATTATATTTGAAAGTATCAAAATCAAATGGCCCGTATATTCGTGTTGACGTCAAAACGACGTCGCAACACTTTTCTCCTCTTTCCATACTTTCCACGATAATTGATTTATTCTATAGTTGATCGAATACCATATTTCATAGTATGAAAAATTCGCATAATCGGGACTCGAGAAACCAAGAGAACGAGGAACATGAATAAAGGATCGGCTAGAGGATTCGCGTGCACGAGAAATCATCGAAGCAGTCGAGTCGGGAACGGAACACGAAAGTGCAGGTTATTCTTCTCAGAATAGGTATGGTGTATAATAGGTATTACATATAATACCTTTCCTTTTTCTATCGACTATGGGTGCAATGCTCTCCATAAGAAATTTATTGCATGCAGGCTAGCCGATGCTGAAGGTCGATAAATCGTTTCTGGTTATACCGATGTCGATGATTAATACAAAAATAAATTTATTATCACACCGAAGTTCATACCATGCACATGTTACGGTTATAAATAGATTATTCAAAGTTTTGAAATAGAATGAAACGTTCCGATCTTCGATTGGTCAATCTTTTTTGTTTATTAATTCGTTATAAAATGATCAACAATTTAATCGCTTTGGGGATAATGACTTTTGAAAATTTTATCAAAACTGTAATCTGATACTCCAACTTCTTGACGAGAAGGGGAACTGTGGAAGGACACCGATCTTCATAATCTAAGAGCTTTGTATCAAATTTCTTCAAGATATTCTACTCAATGTTGAACACTCGTGAAGGAGATTTAACTTCGAGATTTTGCTTTGCTCGTATTGTCAAAAGAAATTGATATAATTATGTACTCCTGCTTAAATGGAAAATTGTCTCTTGCAACTGACGATCATCCTCACAAGGCTCTCGTCACGTTTGAGTGACTATACACTGTGATGAAAAACTGAGAACTCACTACACGTGGGTAACGAAATTTCAGATTTCAACAAGTGTACGCTCACAGAAAGAATTTCTTGAAAAGAGAAAAATTTTCTTGTCGCTGGGACAAAACTCACTTTTCTCTTGAGCCTAGAAAATTTTACTTGAATCAAGAAAACATCTTTTGAAATCAAAACGAACTTTTCTTGAACCAAATAAAATTTTCTAGGCTCAAGGAAAAAGTCAAAATTTTCTCATTTCAAGAAATCCTTTCTGTGAGTGTATTGTGACCCTGGGGAAGAAATTTTCTAGAAATGGAATGGGATTCGACAAGAATAATTCATACGCATTACACATTGCATCTCACAAAATCCAAATGAAAATTTCATCAGAACATTGTAAAAGATTCAATGAGATTTGCTAGAATTTGATAGGTTATTTAGGGACACTGAAGCATCAGGAGGAGTGGATAAAATTTTGCGCCATTGCTCGATAAAATTGAATTCAAAATCTATAGTAATCAAGTAAATACCTAAGCTTGGACTCTGAATATCAATTGAGGTTTCTCCATAGTTTGCGATTACTGCGAAACAAAATTACACCAAATTTTTGACAATTGGGGGTTATCACTTTTAAAATCCTCTTATACTCCCCAAAGAATCAGAAAAAGACTGAAACTTAACTCTAGAGTCTAATCCTGGTCGTGGATTTCATTATTATCCATTGAAAATTTCCGTTGAACGCATCCCTGGTTAAACAAATCCATTGATTCTGACCAATTCTCATTAGATTACGATTAAACGTGGACAATGTTCTGACCAAATCTCATTGAATTTCATTTGTCAGATTCAATGGATTCTTTTAACCAGGGATAATTTATGAAAAAAGTTGGCGTAAAATTTGGCTCGCTTTTGTTGGTACTTGTGTGCCCTTGAATCGAAGGGATTTTTAATAATCGATATTCGTCATACTATCAACAGGGTAAAATCATCAGATCGCCGGTTTATAACCTCCATTCCCAACAAACAATGATTACTATATTGCCGAAGTTTGAATCGTTTATATAAACGAAACGCAATTTTGAATCCACAAAATCTGGTGATTTATCATTATTTATCTTCTCAAATTAATTCCTCGGAATAAGAAACATCATTTGAAGGATATACTACCAGATTTTGCGCCTGCAATGGTTGAATATTTCGCTAGTTGTTCACGAATTCGTTTAATTACTGACTTCAATTAGCAACTTCGATTACTGACGTTTTCACGGGCCGTTGATGGCCCTGCAATGCCGAAAAAGAGCCGTTACTGGCCCTCTGAAACGCTTGCAGTCGTGTTTGCTCGGTTCATAGAGTCTAAAATGGCACCTAAATAAATTTTTCAAGGATAGGTACATTTGAAATTTGACAAACTATGAACATTTTATCATGAACTTTGTTATCGCGTAACGTGAAAAGAATATGAAAAGTATTCACCCATAGACCATTCAAAAAGGTCCATGACGATCGATGAACTCTTTTTGACACATGAGAAAGCGTTTCCGAATGGTTATTTCAGGTCACTGTATCACAACTTCGCAGTGAATGAAAAATGAAAGTTAGGTAAGGGAATGGAATGTGTTGGCAGATTCGGTTAGTCGAATATCGAGTCGAATCAATCACGCGAAGGGTATTGTTTGCCGTATAATGGAAAATGGGTTGATACCTCTAAAAACTTTGTGCATCGTGTTCATATTTATCACGCATCGTATACTTTCGAATTTCTGAAACATTGAAATTGAATCGTTCAATCCTACGCAGTTACTAAATTCAAATAAAAAATTTTCAAGTCAAGATATTTTTAATCAAAAATCTTCGGAACTCTTTAATCTTTGCGAAAATATACGAAAGAATTCGGTTTGTACAATGAGAAGGTTATTTGAGAGAATACGTAAACGTATATGAACGAATAAAGATATACAGTTCCGACATCCGAAACGTTGATTTGATGAACACTAATGAATTATTTTGTGAATTGAGAGGTCAGTGTGTTGAACGTCATTATTATAATCATTTTTCACTCCATTCTCAAAGCACTCGATTCAAAGTGAATATAAAATGTGATAAGACACCGCTGTTACTTGCGGTGAAAGATATACAGTTTTAATATGTAAGATAATGAATTTCTGTCTCCAATCATGAATTATTCATAAAACGGCCATTCAGGGTAAAATGTTGTGTGGACGTGAAGATTGATTGATCCAGAAATCTTCTTGACTGAAATCATTATTTGCCTTCTTTTTTAGTGAATCTTAATTATGAAAAATAATTATACACAGCTTTTGCGGATGGATTCATTAAAATTCTCGAATGCTTTGACAAATCTCTTATACAGTTAATTTTATATTGGAAATACTCAGGTTTTATTCATTTTATCAATTTGTTGTTATGAAATTCTGGTTACCTTGCATTTTTGTCTTCGAATGACAAGCGATGAACATTCCCCGGCTAGAAATTATCATCAGGTCAAGTCGGTATTCTATAAAGACCCGACGAAGTTGTCCTCAACATAGCGTAGGGGAAAAGTGTACAAAATGATTCCAATCCAGCTAGAAATGATTCCTGGGATTTCCTAACACTTTGTGGGCCTGACCACTGCCCAACGAGACCTGGAGAGGCCTCAACGAATACTCATCAGGTCTCCATGATCCAATAACATCTAGAAGAAGCCACAAATCATTCCTAGCTGGGTTAAGATCATCGCACCTTGAGGGATTATTTGGTACATTTTCCGCCTAACACTCAAGAATCCAGGGAGAATGAGATGTGGATGATCTTAAGGACACGGTAAGAAGTAAAACTTACTTCCATCCTGAAAATTAGCTGATTTTAAGATGCAAGCAAAACCAGCCCTGTTTCAATGAAAGTCAGCGCCGACCACAAATGCCGACACAATGGAAAAGACTGAATGTTAGTCACGTTCTCAACTAAGATGCAACCACACTCAGTCGGACTTTTTACTGCCCGAGTAAAAATAATCATTTCGGTTCGCCAAACGGGACTGATGCAGACGTGTTGCATTTTTGTGCGGTACTGTTGCAGATTCAGTGCGGGCACATCACGTCCGGAACAGTACCGCAGAAAAATGCAACACGCCTGCACCAGTCCTGTTTGGCGAACCCAAAATGAAAATTTTTACTTGGGTGTGAAGAACAGCCTTATTCGACTCGTTCAATTTTCTTCATAGATACACTGACAGAAAAACGACCTGGTTGAAACATTCGTGGTAGCAATAACTTAAAATCTGGTTCGATTCACCAGGAAATGTGATTGTGATGTCCAGAAAAATTGGTTGAAGCAAAAATTAACTACATTTTTCAGGTTAGAAAAACCAGATTCTTTTCTTGGCGGGATAACCAGAATATGTAGTTAATTTTAGCTTCACCCACTTTTTCTGGACATCACAATCACATTTTCTGGTGAATCGAAACAGATTTCAAGTGATTACGACCACGAATGTTTCAACCAGGTCGTTTTTCTGTCAGTTTAGGATCATAGGATTGAACAGGAGCACAGAATTCAGCATCAGAAATCAAAACATTCTTCAAAATTTGGGAAGGCTTACTCTAGTGCAATGAATAGGGCTTGTTTTGCCTATGTTTATGTTTCCACAATCCTCATAACCACGTTTTCCTAATCTTGATGGTTTATGACACTTGCTCCCCTCACATTTTGAGATGAATCGCTGGAGTTTAATACAAGTTATCGAAGACACCAAACAGCTCGTTACGCATAAAGAAGTTCTAGCTGCTTCGTGCACATCAATATTCCTCAATGTCATTCATCTCATGAAGATTGAAATGTCAACATACATTGGTAATTGATTCTCTTCATATGTATCCAACACTTGGTTTAAACGCATAAGTAAATCATTGGGTTAGTGAAATTTATCACAGAAAAAATTAATCATTCCACTTTCGTGTAAGACACATTGTTTAGGATGGAGACAAAGACGAAGCAAGTATGAGCTTGCTGTTTAATTTACTTGCTCCATTACCCTGTCATTGCATAATGATGATTAGGTTCAAAGTACTATCGTCGCAACTAGATTCCAATGAGAAATGATTTTGCATCATTAACAGTGCAAGTAAGAATCTCTTTCTTACCTCACTTTCAAATTCGACTTTGACTTTTTAAATTCTCAATCCGAAAGTGAATGTAAAATACCACTGACAATTACCAATGATTTGAAGTAACAAAAAGAAACAATCCCATATAAAATCTCGTCAATAATTCTCATAATTAAGGTGCAGCGACCACGTAATCTCCCTATTCCATACAATCAACAGGTGTCTGCAATCATGAATAATCCATGAAATCGTCACAGGCTTGAAGCATTGTATTTATATTTCTGATTATCGGAGCGTGTATCGGAGCATGAGATTATAAATGAAACATCTATCTGTATAAAAATGTTATCAAGAGTTGTCGTTCAAGTTATATATTTTTCAAATAAGTATAGCACATATAGTCTTGCCATACGCGCGTGTAAAGTCGATTCGAGTCCTTGCACAATAGATTATACGTATATATGTGCATATGAGTATTATAAGCTTTCAAAGGCCGATACGAGATGCACGACCATTCTTCAAGGGTTATACCCTGGCTTCTGTTATCGACTCGGGGACCTTACTTAACTCCATGCGATCGTTAAATGAAAGAAATACGCGCGTTGAAAGGACGCGCAAGTTACTCTTACTCTTAGCGTAGTAGAATGACGTTTTACGATCATATGGATATGCATATACATATTTCATCACGCTTGAGAGAAATACTCAAAAAATTGGATTTCAAGTGTGTATAATGCAAGGCGTATCATTATATGCAAAATACAGTGTGAACGGTGTTCCCGAACAATTATTTATTCGTCATTTTGTACGTGGAAGCGATAGTCAGTGACGGAATATTTTATTTCATCTTGCTCCTTTGAGATATCTTGACAGTATTTTATCAACTTACGTAATGTTGAATAAAAATCTAAATGAGCATGGGTTTGCGGAAAAGTAAAAGTAAAGGTGATACGAATGTTGTAATGCAACAGATATTTGTTATTTATTCGTTTGTATCGATTTATTTGAACCGTATGCAATGAATCGTGGTCGTTGTTGTTCTTGCGGATGTCACTGATAAACCTGGGTAGATTGCGTTAATGAGAGTGAAGCGATAGTTAACGAGTCTCTAGACTGCGAGGATCTTTCAGATGCGAAGGCTAGGTGATTGCTTTATCTTTATACGCAACGGGAAACTGGGATACCCTGGTGATTCCAAACCAACCAATTTTTATGGTCAACTTTGGGTTATATTTTGGGTTGGTCAAAAAATGGTTACTCAGATGGTTTTTATCATACAATGACCTCCCTTTGACCGAAAACTAATGGTTGCTTAGAACAAATCTGCCACCAAAAGGGAACCAAAAAATGTGGTCCATTGTTGGAATTTTTTTGGTATTTTTGAGATAGAAACCCAGAAAATTACCACGAAATGACCGCAAAATCACCAAATTGAGATTGGTTGGATTTTGGTCAATTTGTTCTAAACGACCAACAAGTTACCAAAACCAAGATTTTTCCTCAAAATGTTCGAATCTTGGATTGTCTCAAAAAATCAGATAATCGAAGAAATGAATGGTTGCTTAAAAAATATCTTGAACAATCCTTCACAATTGAAAAAGAACCGCTGAAGAAGCCCGTTGGCTCAAAATTTGCAATTTTCCACATTCTCTACGTGACCAATCTGTCCCTACCAAGTTACACGCTACCGTTGGGTCGATTGACATGTCCTGTGTGTGGTTTTCTATTATACTCTTACTTGATAATTTCCTCCTGACTGTAATGAATGTTTTATTGGACGGAAATACAATACACAACTATGGTAAGGCTTCACATCAGATAGGAGGTTTATAGGTGTCACCTTCCCTCATTCTTAAATTCCACAGAATCACGTTATATAGATTCTTCTATGAGTTTATTCTACATAACACAGAATCAGAGCTCTGTAAAATCTAAGGTTTCTCAAGGCATTATGTAATAAGAAACTCATGAAAGTTTTATTCCAGACCGTCTATACACCATTTTGAGTAGAACAATACGAGGGCGATGACGAGTTCTTTGTCCACCGCATACGGATTACACAGGCCTGCGAGGTTTTTCCCCCTTGGAACTGGTGACCATTTTCCGAAGTAATTTGCTGCGTAGAATCCGAATCCGGAGCCAGAATTGGGCTATCACGTCAGGATTTTGAGATATCTGAGGGTAAATACGCGAAAAATGCGGTTTTTCGCTACTTTTGAGGTTATGTACAGGACGCATAAAATTTTTCTGATCTTTTCTCTCAACTTCATCAATCTGCACTACTCTTCCCGTTTAAAATGAGCTATTGAACGTTCATGTACGATTTTTTCTCGCAAAGTTACGACCATTCTAAGTTGTGTAATATGTCCCAACAACAGAATGAGTATTCGCATTTATTACACTGATCGACAATGAAATTCTCCTTCAAATGAAATTCTCTTTTCTGAAGTAATTTTCTGCGTAGAATCCAAATCCGGAGTCAGGATTGGGCCATCGCGTAAGCATTTCAAGATATTTAAGATTAGGTCCACGAAAAATGGGTTTTTTGATTACTTTGGAATTCATGTACTGAGTGCACAATTTTTTTTAGTCTTTTCTTCTAATTGCATCATCCAGTACTACTCTTACTCTTCAAGATAAGCTATTAATCGGTGACCTACAATTTCTCCTTGCAGAGTTACGAGTATTCCAAGTTGTGAAATATATCCCCAAGATTATAATATTTCTAGGATCTCCTGAGGGTGCTGCCAGGATGTATGGGAATGAAAATTCTAATTTTCTAATATGATATTCTTATTCAGCGACCCAAAAACTTATATGTTCACATATTCAAGGAAAATTTCCTTCAAAAAATGGGTTCCCAAAGGGTTGATAATTCACAGACCTGCGGAATATAAGTTTTTATTTTCCTTCGAACAATAATGGTTCCTTTCCAGGTATTCAGATTGTGGAACTAAAATATAACGCCAGTTTTTACAGCACATCGGATTCATTTTTATGTGAGATATGAATATTTACAGTTTTTAAACAATTTGTATGAACGAAAAATATATACGTTTTATATAAAATTCAGACATGGGGCTGCACTGGTTTCAAACAAGACCTAAGATACTAGATAAATCAAAAGGACTTATGATATCTTTTCTAGTTTCTTCAAAACTTCTGTTTGATCTCTTTCTGTTGTACTCATGATTCGGTTCATCTCTCTCTAACATCCAGCAATAGTCAGCCATCATTCTAACGTCCCACCTTCCTTGATATCTGGTCTCCATAACCTTAAGGTCTTGATGAAATCTCTCCTTGCTCTTCACTGACAGCACCAAGATTCTCGGGGAAAAAGTCAATATGGGAATGCAAATAATGGAGTTTTATACTCATATTACAACCCAGGGTTTTGAAATTGTTAAGCATGCTGTTGACTATATTTTCATAATCAGGGCTTTTTCTGTTCCCTAAAAAATGTTGTACGACTTCCTTAAATGACTTCCAAGCGGGCTTCTCGGTTTTATTCATAGTTTTTTCAAAGTCAGGATCTTGCATCAATTTGCTTATGTCTGGACCAACAAAAACGCCTTCTTTTATCTTCGCATCCGATAAATGCTTGAATTTATCACATAAATATTTGAAACAAAGACCATCTTTAGGCAATGCCTTTACGAATTGCTTCATAATGCCTAATTTGATATGAAGCGGAGGTAGCAGAATTTTGGAGCGGTCAACTAGTGTTTCGTGTACAACATTTTTACTTCTAGGGTTCAATGATGCTCTCTGTGGCCAATCTTTCTGGATCCAATGTCGTGCTCTATTCCTACTATCCCATTCAAATTGAAAACAGGTGTATTTTGTATACCCTCCTTGTTGACCAAGCAACATAGTTAATATTTTGAGATCACCACATATAGTCCAGTTATGATTGGAGTAATTTATTTTTGAGGACGAAATCCAAATTTTCATAACATTCTTTCAAATGAGTAGAATGTCCAATAGGCAAAGAAGCAAATTTATTACCATTATGTAACAATACTACTTTGAGGCTCCGTTTCGAAGAATCTATAAAAAGTCTCCAATCATTTGGATTGTATTCTACATCAAACATTTTCAGTAGGCCAGGCACATCACAACAATACACTAAATTTTTTTCTTGAGCAAAATACGGTAGAAAATCCTTCTCTCTATTTCTATACCAATAAAAGTTCGTTGTACGATCCAGCATGTTTTTTTCTTTCAATCTGGAACCGAGTAATTCCGCAGCATCTTTCGGAAGATTAAGATCTCTTGTCAAATCATTCAATTCACTTTGAGAAAACAGTGGTGGTGTTTCGTTGCACTCGTGATATTCATCGTCAGGATCTGAAGTATTCATTATAGCCTCTTGAAATAAACTAGGATCAGATGAAAATGGTTGGGCAGGATGGCATAACTCTTTGCTATCAGGATCTTTATACGTAGGTAAAATCACAGAACGAATATCAGGATAACTTATCGCTGCTTTATTTTTAGAATTAAATCCTTTTATGTTTGAACAGCAGAAGTAACAATCGTTGATATGATTTTGCGGTTCCATCCAAATCATTGAGTCTGTAAACTAAAACAATGTTTTTCTCCTCTTGACCATTTCCGAAGTTCACGTACACATGTCGAACACACTTTATGAGGCGACCATTGTTTGTCTTGGTTTTTTATGTTGATTTTGAAATAGCTATCGTATAGTTCTTCAATACATTTAGAAATTATTTGTTGCTGTCTCTTTATTACATAATTTCCACATATGTAGCAGAAGTTATCTGGAGCATTGATACATTTTCGAGAAGCCATTTGTGAAACTTTTTTTTAAATACACGAAATTCACAACAATTACTGGACACTCGATACTTGTACACGGAGGAAAAAATTAGAACAACAATCAGTACATTCCGAGTGAATTAGTGGAATAATGTCTGAACATAGCAACAAACAATCTACGATCTCAGCAGTGCTGGCTCGAAGGATATTACCGCCCGGCGCGAGAATTTTGTAGGCGTCCGATTATAATAGTGTAGCATATTGCATAAATATATATTTATGTGATATGCTATAAGCATTTTCTACCGTATTTCGCTCAAGAAAAAAATTTAGCGTATCGTTGTGATGCGCCTGGCCTACTCAAGGTGTTTCATGTAGAATACAATCCAAAGTCAATCCCCTTCATTCATTCAACATTTTTCTGAAGCATTTTGGTGCGCTGAATCCGCATATGGCTCCAGAATTGCTATATCACGTCAGGTATTTGGGATATTCCGACCTAAAAATGTGGAAAACACTGTTTTTTGGCATATTTGAGGTTCCGTAAAGTCGAAAGGTAATTTTTTTCACAAAACCAATAGATGCACCTCAAAGTATCAGTCATCCTCTTCCAAATGCCGTTGAGTTTGCTGAAATATCTTTTTTTTTCATTGAGATACGACAATTTTAAATTTGTGCGCTCATGTACTCAATAAATAGGTGGAGACACAATTTTCAAACTGTCGTATCTCAATGAAAAAAAAAGGTATCTGAGCAAACTCAACGGCATTTGGAAGAGGAGGACTTATACTTTGAGGTGCATGTATTGGTTTTGAGAAAAAAAATTACCCTTCGACTTTACGTAACCCCAAATATGTCGAAAAACAGTGTTTTTCACATTTTTAGGTCGAAATATCTCAAAAACCTGACGTGATAGAGCAATTCTGCAGCCAGATTCGGATTCAGCGGATCAAAATGCTTCGGAAAAAGATATTATTGTTTGAGGGGGAAAAAAAAAGTCAAATTTCGCAGGCCTGTGTTATCCTTCTTCAAGTTAGGAATAGCTGAGAAGGAAAACAAATTCCTTCACATCAGGAATATCTAAGAATCATCTCGAAGTTATATTCACTGACACAGAAATTCATTTCATTCTGTAACATCGTCAACACAAAATATACCGCTGCGAACGTTGTGTTTTCCTGTATTACGAGTAAATGAAAATCATTAACAAAAACACCATTGAACATTAATGCAATCGATCGATTCATATAATACATTGATTATTCCAATTATCCAAACTCTGAGGAATTATTTATACATTGAAAGTAAAATTGTTCACTATCATCCATAAAATACAAGTTGCATAACGTAAAATGTTATTCTTACGAGATACAAGGAAATTGTATTACCTTATATATCATTACAATTAGCCACGCTAAAAGCGAATCTGAAAAACCCTAAATGGCTTTCAGCTCAATCAAGAAACAGTCTTTCGTTCGAGCAGTTTAGGCTCAGGGCATATGATTTCTATCTAGGTGGGAACATGTTTGAACAAACCCGTCATCATTCTGCGATGCTGGAGCGAAGTTGAATATCAAATCGCAAGATAGATCGGAACGTGGAATTAACTCTCATCAAACACTAATAATAATTACACGTGCGATAAATTAATGCACTTGGAGCGAATTGAAATCAAACACTCCAAGTGCGAAATTTAAAATCATGTACTTGTTTTTGCAACGTAGATAATGTGCCTGCGTTATTAACTGCCAAGTATGCATATAAACATCGTGCCACCAAAGATTTATTACGCCACGTTCGTTGAATAGATTTCACAAAGTTACATACGCATCTATTTAGGAAATGAAATATCATAAAAGATTGTATTGTATTTTGGAATGCATTTCGTATTATAATTTGATTGAAGGAGAGGAAGAATTCTTTGTCACAGCGGATTTTTCTATGTTCATTTTTTCTTATTCCCTAGTAGAAATTTGATCAGGCGTTCCCTATTTTTAATAAGGTCCTGATCAGGCTAGAATTCGGGAACTGTAAATAAGGGAGATGTTATGAGACCTTTACAAGGAATTTATCTGATTTCCGTTTGTAACGTAGGGTTGTACGAAACCTGATGAGAACCTGATAGGAAATCAAGCATGCCTCGTCAGGCCCTGGTATTTTCTCGTCCAAAATTTCTGCTTGGGTTAGGTCAGAAAAAAAATTTCTTATGAAATATTATGTAAAATAGGACGTTCATTACTGAAATCGCATAAGCAAAAGTAACACGATTTCAAACAACAGGATAAACAATGATAGTTCATTTTTATTGGAAAATTATTTTTCATATTTGATAACATTGGGTTTCAAAAGAACATAAACATCTTGTACTCGAATTTTGATACCCATGTGATGATTTTATATAATTTATATATATTCTGTATAGGAATTGTACATAAATTATATAAAATCATGCCCTTAGTGTTCAAACATTTCATACTCGTCCAAGCTTTAAGAAGCGTACAATTGACCAAACCGATTCTCGTGTTCAAAATCTGTCACAAAGAATAATATTGACGAAACATAGCACTTGTACTCGCATAAACAAGAAAAGTATCTATTTACCGTGGACGATGCACCAAGTGCAGTTCAGTGTGATTGTATGACCGTGGAGAAAGATCCCATACGAAGTGGTATCTTCTTTGCCTCTTCTTTGAAGCAACAACAACTAGCCAGCCAGCAAACAGGTCGACCGGCCGGCTTGGTTCAGCCAATCAACCAATCAGATTTCTTTATGCGGGAGACCAGAAGAACGGGAAAGAGGTTTGTGGAGACGAGGGGGGTTCATGAGTTCCTTGTTCCTTCGTCTTTAGCATGGCAGTCGGTTGCCAGTCGTCGGCGCGCTACAAGATATCTCTCTTTTCTGTGATTTCAAATAAAAAAACGCGCGCGCGCGTTTGCGCGCTTCTTCTTGGGTTTTTTCAAACAAACTTCAATGAAAATTGAATTCTTTGAATTGAAACGAATTCGCTATTTGGTTTGAATTGACGTGACACAGGTGGTTTGTCGGATAATGTGATGTGAGGTGTATTTTTCATTCATGTTTTTGATGTGTATTTTTGGTGTTTCCAAGTGGAGGTACGAAATATAAAAGTGCAATGAAGATTGTTTCAACGGTTTATATATTTATATACACACACGTATCTATGTAAAAATTTCAAGATATATAAACAGAGACAGGGCTGAATTATGGCGCCCCCCGACAGGCACAGATCTCCTCGTCCTGGATCTGGACTCAGCCTCTCTGTACTCGGTGAGTCTTATTTATGGATATACGTATGATAATGACTCGTATGAATGGGTTGTGTGTTTTGTTCCTTTTTTCTTTGATATCTTATTGCGTGTAATGAAGTATTTGAACTTCACGAATGAGTCGAGGAATGTTATTTCGGAGTATTCGAGAGATGATCTTCGTTAGAGGGTAATAATTATAAAATGAATGATAATCGGTTTTTCTGAGAATTTTATTGAGTTGCAAATATTTTTGTGATGAGTATGGATTACAGGATTTGATACAATTTTTTTTATAATTTGTGTATCAGTCATGCACACGTCGTAATAGAAATAATGTACGATAGGTGTCTGATCCATGTATGGAGTATATATAATGTATATATAATTCATACACAGACCGTAAATATTTTATATCTTCATTGCTGTTTTTTACGAAAAGAAATATGTTCTTGACTCGTCATGTACGAATATTGATGATATTGCATGATATTTTGAAAATATTTGAATGATTGAATCTCGTGAATGACGAGAATCTTCACTTTTCTTATCACATTGTGCACTGTACGGAACGTAACGTGTTTATTATTCTATTCACGAGGTAATCATGGTATCATAAATTGTATAGTTCTTTTCATGAGAACATTTTATACATAAAATCTGCAAATAATGAAATTTAAATTTCAATGTGAATAACCTGAGAAAGATGCGTACAGTTATGGAAACTACATACATCAACTACAACAAAGTAACCCTTCCATACAACGCACCAGTTGAAAGAGAGTTCACGAGGAGTTCAATTGATGATTATGAATTTTTGAGAATTCTTCTCAAGCTTTTGTGCTATGTGAACCTAACCAGTGGAAAATAATAATGTATAATCGTGGATTATGAATTCTGTAAACAATTCCCATAGGATAGGAGAAACGAAAGCAGAAAACTTTTAGTCATGATCAAAATTCCATCAAGAAATAATTGATTCGGAATGATCACATTTCACTGCAAATCGCTTCCTCGTGTAATGTTTGAATTATCGATATTTATGGATTTTTCCAACTGAATTATCCTTGAACACAAGGTAAGGGATAATGAACAAAATGAACGAAGATTCAATACACACAATTGATAGTTGTTTATACCCTATTCACACTTTTATGACATATAAAACATCACGCGAAGGCGAACGAATTATATATAAATATACACAATATCCATGGTCACTTCAACCATTATGGATCATCTGAAAAAAATAATTAGTGATCAGAAACTAATGAACGTTCTGATGGAATTGCACCGAATAACTTCCGGGTATGGATGAAAAATTATCTCTCTCAATTCAATTCCATATAGAAAGCATTTTCACCTGAAATATGTAAAAGATGTATAGAAAATTTTATGAATTCTATGAAATCATTCTTCTACACATAATTTTATATGATTTATGTATCGAATTTACATTATATCAAAATTCATGTTCAAAGATATCGATTTGCCTTCCAATGTATTGAGAATTTATGAAAACGTTCTTGCAATCTAGTAAAACAACGTTTATCAAAGAAATATCATAATTATGGCACAATCTTATACTAACTACATGCACTGTATCACGATATGTATGTAATAAATGTTGTTTTACTAGGTTCCATAGACAAATTTACAAGTTTTCGCATGTACACGCGATACGTGTCTGATAGGAACGGCACGTTCATACAACGGAATTATTAGGTGTATTAAACAATATGATATTTCATAGTTGGAATTTGGATATTATTTTTGATTCCTCAGAAAGTGAGAGCAATAGTGTTCTACTTTTCCAGTGCGAGGGGATATGCATTACATAGGATAAATGATCTATCGGTTTGTGAGCTCAATTGTTAAACTTGATTGGAGTCAATGAGAGGGCATTTTATTGAATCAAGCAAATACATCATTGTGTTACATATTTTAATAAATCACGTGTACTTCATGGAATTCCTATTCGTTTGACAGATTACACAATAACTTTATGACTTCGTTGAAAGAATGAGGTCTATTATACGTTCATAAAAATTCATTCGAAAGAATCTTTTAATGTATCCAAATGAAAAATCAAAGCCAATCGTTTGGAGTACTGATTTATTCGTGGTATTATATAGCCAAATGATTTCATGATTCAAAAAACAGTACCTTCCGCTAGGAGTGTGCGAAAATTGTCGAACTGAACTTTTTTTATTCAAAATATATCAACGTTTGATAAATATTGTATAGAAACCGATATTTTGTATACAAAAATTTCGATTTGACAAGATTTGCACATCCCTATTTGAAAAGTTATTGTCAACTGCTTAAAATACAAAATTTCTCAAATATTAATTAGGTTAATGAAGACGCATTGTTGATCGACAGTTAACTTCACGCTTCAAAAAGGGTTGACACACCTTATGAACTCTCCAAAGATATCAAACAAATTTTTTCTCGAAAATTGAGGAAAGTTTCCTGCAAAATTCATGACCCAACAATTGAATTTTGTGTGCTCCATATCGATCCCTGACATCACTCGATTTACCATTTACGATTTTTTATTCGTTCACGGGCTTAAACGACATTTGTTTCTCACTTGGCTAATTGGCATTAACAGTTTTACGATGAGGGAACCACTCATAGTTCCACAATAAAAGAATTGAAAAAAAACAGAGAGATTTTGAATACTCCGATGCAAGTACATCAATTTTTGACCAAGAATTCTCGAATCGAAAAATCTTAGTTAATTTAGCACTTTTCAAACTGATGTCATAATTTTCAATGATCGCGGGTTAAGGACTCCGAATAAAGTTGCAAAGATTCATATGCAAACAGAAGTAGAATTACATTATATAAAAAGAGTTGAATTTTGACTTGCAATATCTTTGGGACAAGATTAAGACGTTTTACGTAACACTTTTCAATGTCCTTTGAATGTTTAAAACTCTTCTTATGCCTAGAAGATGTCTTTTAGACGTAAGAAAAGTTAAAAACCACTAAAATTTGTCTACAAGATATGACAAGACGTGGAATGCTTATTGTCCAACCATCACTTATAATCACAATTTAGAAACAGCAACAAGAGTGACTTCACCGTGAGTAGTCTTTATCTTCTGACACAGTTCCACGGTAGTTCAGAGTGAAATGGAAAACATTTAATGAGCACCTTATAGAAATACCTGCAAATTGCCTTCGTTTCATTCAGTAAAATACCATGGGAAATTCATCCACTCAATGCACGATCAATTAAATTTGTAAAATATTATTCAAATTCATGATGGCCGTGTAATTGTGGAACAATATGGAGGTAACAAAAATTCCAGCGAGGTATCAATTCCATTCAAACCAAAACCGTGACAAATTGCAATACTTCCTCATATTCGTATGAAGGAATCACGAAGGAATGGAGTTTATATAACACTATTGTTATCGAATTATTTACAATGAACGTTTGTTTAGAATGTTGTTCAATCAAGGACAAGATTATACATTTTTATCGTAACTGAACTGTATTGAGGAAGCAGAGAGAAATGATTTCATGTTTATTGCGGTTGCAAAAACATTTGAAACTAATTAATCAACGTTATAAGATATATACCAAGTGTTGAATGTATCTAATAATAGCGGTAGACATTAGATTGAAACTGAATATATTTGTTTTTCACTGAAAATTCACTGTCAAGTTTACCTTGATTTTGCTCGAGTCCTAACATTTGGATTTTGTCAAGAAGACTTTGTGTCTGCATCGAAGACTTGGAAAGTCAAATTGAAGAGATGCAAAATCCTCGCATTTTTATAACTCACACTGCTTGTTTCGTTACAAGTTTGATAGGCTGAACATTATTCGCTGCAGTTTCTTCCGTATAATTGGAATTCTTCTGAGTACTTCTTCTGGCATGGTGCACTTGTTAATTTTGTTTAGATTTGATGAATCAAATCAAACATCGAAGTTTTCATAAGGGATGCCTATTCGGCTAATGCGTATTAACATTCACAATCGTTATTGATTTTGAAAAAGTATTAGTTTATACTTATTTGTTTTTTAATTTTCAGTTTGAATCTTGTCTTTCATAAAAAGAATTGATTACGAATGTATGTTGATATATAACGTTTTCAAACATCAACATGCATCCGATGGAAGGCTCAAGCCTTCTATGTACACAACGAGATATTTCATTTTTTTTACAAGTTCTTGATAATCGGAATGCGATTTATCACGATATGCGTGCGAATCGAGTTCTATGTAGATCACAGAGATGGGAGAGAAGTGAACACCGTTTAGATTATATCGAATGTGAGCGTGAGTTGATTAACAAACGTGCGAAATATGCGTACCATATAGACCATACAGACGCGAAAGTAGAGAACGCCAAATAAGACATTCCCTAGCAAAGTTGACGTCATTTTGACCAAAACGCTTGATTTTCTTTCCAAAAAATTGGAGGAATAATGAAATAAATTTCCCTTGGAGCTCGAGTGAGTGAGCTCCAACTCATGTCAAATGTCAGCAAAATCAGTTTGAATAAGTTTCATTTAGATTCAGATTTTGAATCCAATTTTGAAGATGAAAGGTTTCCTCAGTGGAAAATTTTCTAAAATTTTATTAATTTCACAGTTGTGTCAAGTGTAACATCTAATAAAGATGCATCAGTAAAAAAAATTATTATTTCAAGTATATATGTGTTGATAGAGCGAATGATGTTTTTTGTATGATCCTGACTGAAATTCCAGTGAAATTTACTTAATCTATTCAATTGAAGTAAAGTACACATTCACTTGTGAGGTATCAGCATGACGCACAAGAACTCCACATAGAAGGCATAAAGCATCCAGAAGATGCCACACATGGTCTTGTCACTTATTTCGACGTATAAAAGACATTTTACATTCCCAATAGGTTTTCATGACGTACATCGTCTTATGGATGTCTAAACAGATGATGTAAGATCTCTCCCGATGTTTCACATCTTTCATGTTATCTAAAGATCTACTGACTTACCGAAAGTCAATAGAATTAGAGATCTGTTTATGACGAATCGATAAGATACGATCATTGAAATTCAGTGTTGTTTGAAAACACAATGATCGACATATAAAATCGCGAAATTAACGATGACATTCTCTTAGAATGAATCACAAGTGATTACGCAAACATTTCATCAATTATTTCAATGAAATTGAAAGAACTTAGAATCAGATAAGGAGACTCCACAGCGCTTACGACAGTGTAGGTTAACCAAGAGTACAGATGAAGCAAAGATGGATGCACTAATCAAATTTTCTGCTCCAACGGGGTAAAAGAGATTTAGTTTCTCGTAACGTATTACATACCATATAAAGCGATACGTACCTGATAAAATCAGAAAAAAGTAGCTACCGTATATGAATGATCCTTACAATATGCGGTGTTCGTACAGTAGCTGCTCTGATATCATAATCTGCGGTCACTGCGCTATTTCCAAACGTATGGTTTTTCAATTGTAAATTTTTCCCATAATTTTTGCCCAGCTTAGAAATTTAATAAGTCAATAAGACTGATTACATTAGCAATTATACTTTGATAATTATATACAAACGGTGGATGGCGGAATAATTATCGTTACCAATCACGTACGATGTATATATACTGTAGAAAACAGGATACGAGGTGCGGATGATTGCAGAATGGCGAGGCTATACGGTTATAAACAATGTTATAGTATTGATTGTGGTTATTCAATCTTAAAAACAAGTATAAAATTATATATATTCCATTCACACGACAGCTGAGAAACTAAAAGGAAACCGATGGGGAAATAATACTCACTTGTAACTCACGGCTATATGATTATAAAATGGTCATATGGTAGAACAAATACCTCAGACCTGTTGATGTAGAAAGATCCATTCAGTAAATTCTATATAATAAAATAGTTGCGTGATAATTCTGGAAACAAGTTAATCGAATGCAAATATTTGTAACAATAAAATTTTTCCATATCTTTGTATATCGAAGAGTAGAGCAGAGTAGATAAGAATCGATTATTCATTATATTTTCAAAATCATGTATACAATAATAAATAAAGAATACCGAACCGATTCAACGATCTCGAACATCGTACTAACATTCTATAAAGATAACTTTGACATTTGAGGTCACATTTATTCGATGTTTCATACTCACTCGCGTCCGTACATTATTATTCATGATTTCCAAATTTTTTTGTAGGCCGCCACACCCATAATTATAAGCAATAAATTCATTGATCATGCTTTTTCATGTCAGCCGTTCAACGTGATATGTTTCTATTTAAATATTTGTTCTTATTTTTACAACGATCCGTGACAAACTTAAAGTATTTTCCATGAATATATATGCGGGGAATAAATGTTTCCGCCATTCGAAGGTTTCCATGTATCCGTTGAGATGTAGAAAATGTCTTTTCAAAGATTTTTTCATCGACCGAAGGATAATAATGGGTATCGAATGTTCCATCCACATAATTATACGCCAATTGGTTCGATGGCGCCTGAGATCAGCATCTTCATATCTGTATCTATGTTATCGAGAAGAGATGCAATCCGAGACCTACATTGCAACTTTCTCGTTGAATTTTTATAGAATTCGAGCTATCCGGTATACGCGTAATTGCATGGAAAGAAGAAACAGTCGCCTGTTGTATCGCCGATTCCTTTTTATCGATACTTTTGATGATTATTCATGAAAAATTGAATGCTGAGCATTGATTGACATTGTTACATGTTTGTTCTATGTCATTTGTATGTAATATGAAATATCATGCATGTAAAAGTTGTTTGAATCGATGCGTAGAGAGAAAATGGTGACACATAATTTATAATCAATCAACTTTCTATTGTGATAGAAAATTGACAAATATTGTATGAGATTCTTCTTGAACTTTTTGGAGCGGTTTTGGTAGTATTATCAAATAAATCTAGACTGTGATACTCGGTTTGTATTCAGTGGTGTGAGTTGAGTTGATCTAAATTTCCAAAACAGTTATTCTTTAAGGAACCCAGGTGGAAAAATTTCTTTCGCTTTTGGCACGTTCGGTTCTCGATTCAACAAAATTTCGGTAAAATTCAACTATTTCCCACATAATTTTAGTGGAGTTTATTGACTTCCATTGAAGTTAGTTGAACTTTGAAGATTCTTATCGAATTTTATTGAAATATTGCTGTGCCAAAAGTGAACAGAATTCAACAAAATTTTCCCGCCACGGAAGTTTTGAGAATTTCAATAAAACGAGAATTATGAACAAAACTTCACTTCCTTGCTTGTAATTTTTATTGTCGTCCCAGATGGAGTTTTATTACTAGAAAAAAGATTTTATTTACCGCAATTAAATTTTAAATAGGTCAGCAAATTCGTAATGATCTCTTCATTTAAAAACCTGACATGAAGAATAATGCATAAAAATACTCATTATAATCATCTCGAACATTAAATTCTTCCTGCATGTATTTAGAAGAATTTCAGATATTTTTCCAATATCTCAAGACAAGTGATGTCGCGTAATTCGAACGTCAGTTGTACGAATCACAGGTTCCAGCATTTGCAAGTTCTCATTACAGAAAGATGTTTAAAATGTGAATTTCACGGTCACATACGATCTAGGATAGGTAGCATTAAAATTCTGCATTGGAAGAATAAAATTTCAACTCAACATAAAAAATCTCATGTTTATTTGTTATAACAAGTATAATTTATTAAAATTGCAAGGAATCGTGCATGAACTTTTGCTTATATCGGTTGAAATGCTGTTTTCGTGATTCTAACGGTATCACTTTTTACCATATTCATCATTTCGAATGCTGAAGCAAGATTCCAGTGCCGCAGAAACGAAAAAAGGGTTTCGATATAAAATCTGTATTTAAATTCATTGGAATATGAATCAACCTACAGATCTATTTCCAATTATTTCATTACAGACTGTTATTTTAAAAAAAAAACCAAGGTGGTAGAATTGAATCGAATGTATCCGTGTTGATATATTTCTTACTATCACCGTACTTGAATGACTATTATTATTTTCTTAGGAGCTAGTGGAAATCCTCATTCGAAGCTAAGATAACCCTTCATTAGAACCACCTCTGGAGCTCGAGATACATTTTAGTGCACGTCTTCTGCCTTAAAAAATTCCCTTCCTATCCTTCTCGAACGATGAGGAATTCCTGAACGAGCACATTCATTCTCTCCCATAAACCACAAACGAACGTAGAGGAACACGATTGTTCTCTCGCGAATGGTCTCAGGATTGGACGTATATGCATTAACTCTTTATATACCAATTTTGCTACTCGGAGAAAGTAGTCAGAGCTCGTAGGTAGGAGATTTTTCTCGTTAAAAATGATTTCTGACTTATTTTGGCTATATTATGTATGTGAACGGAATCGGGTGTATCTGATACCGTTTTTATATCTTATAATTGTATTCATAGTACGCTCCCCGAGTACGGAATGGAATTTACGACGCTGTTTGATTTCACGAAGTCTTATTAATTTTTCAAAGAATAATACTGTATAAATAATAATTCTCGAGTTTGAGTGTTTTATGGGCTGTAATGGTATATATCACTGCTGTTCCGTTTTAATCATGTACAGTTATATAAAAGAAAGTACCTTTCTCCTGATAAGAGGAGTGTGTAGACGTAATTGAACTGCATCTTGAAATGTGAATTCATTCAAATTTATATAAGTTGGGTTTTCTCGATTACATTGCTTTTCCTTTTTCTGGTTTTGAAAACGATAATAAGTCTAGATGATTTGAAATTATTCACGAACATTGAATTACAGGTTCGGTACATTCACTCGTCATAACTGCAGAATTCAATTGGTTGACATTACTTCAATGCGTAAATTTTATGAGATATTCGAATAAAAATTCACACTTTTCTCTTCCTCTGGAATAAAGTCAACTCAACTCTAGCGAAAGTTTTTCATTGAACCTTTTAGCTTCTGATCTCATTTGCATACGGATGTTTCGTTTTCTCCTTCTCTTTCTCGACTCACGTGAAACACCTACAATCGTCAATTCATACACGAACGTAATCAGAAGACGACTAGCAGCTACCATAGTCACAGCTTCGAATATTGAATGACACGGGAGTACATTCACGTACTGGATCGTCGTAGTAAAACCCAACACAAATAACGGCATTAACGTAAGGACCTGTTTTGAGAATGAAATCATCGGCGCAAATGATTATATTAAAATGCTTTGATCATTAACGCAGGTGTGATTTTTTATTGCTGTTGAAAAAACTCAGACTCCATGAATGTGTTTTCAATAAGTGTATTTTTAGTTTCAATGAAGACGTGTAGGATTAATTATATTTTATATTCATTGAAGAGAAATGCTCATTGAAAAATGTACACTGTCAATCGCGATTCATTTATTATTCGAAAAATAACCCTCCGACAACTGATTCCTGGTATTTTAACGAGACATTTGCAATGGTACACTAATGAGACTGAAAATCCATTAATGGCCCTTCGAATTGCCTATAAACGTGTTTACTAGGGAATGTCACGTATATGAGTTGTTGTGTATAATTCATAAATTATACCCTGGATATGACTGAAGTAAATATATAAAATATCACCGTTCTTTACGTGAGAAAATGTTTTGAAATTCGATCCAATCTCGGTTTTACTCTCAACGAAATACGAAAGAATGAAATGAAAGGGATGAGTCGAGTCGAATGTTGACTCATAGGTCGATAATTCATATATGTACAAATATATAATTTTTGAATTAGATTTGGAAAAAAATGTTAATTCCACCTGCATCACAATACAATATTATGATAATATAGTATTTACTTCAAGGTGTTTGAAACTCACTCTGAAAGTATAACGGAAGAAATTTATGGTTTCGAAATACGTTGTTGGTCCTACGTGACTTTGGTTTGGGAACATCCCAGTAGAAGAATAGGAAAAAGAACCAAGTCATACACTTCCGTTCCGGCCAAGTCGAAGTATTTTGTAAGAGACACAGGAAACTTATTCTTTCGAGAAGGTTTCTCAAGCATGAGATCGCAACTGTTGCTGTGGCTACGCTGCCACCTGTTGCACTCAATTAAATATCGTAATTGACGCTTTGCTTTTCGGAGCGTGACTGAATAGAGTGAATAACTCGCGCTCTTGCTTTCTTTCATTTACTCACGTTCGATTGCTGGTTCTGTGTAGTTATTTTCATTGCCCTCGTCATGCTTTATCTATGGATATGTGCGATAGCGCAAAGACAAGTCATACATATTTAAATATGTGAGATTCCCAGAATCTCGATCAAATTTTGTCTCGGTCTTGGCCACGGGTACTCGGGGATGACAATAAAACACTGTGGCTGATGCGAATACTTAAACGTTCTTTCATTGTTATATTCTCAGTGTCCATTGGTCATTGGGTTTGAATGATGAATAAAAACTAAGAAAATTCACTCCATCTCGAATTATCGGGTCAACATGACTTTTCAGGATCTAATGAGATTATCCGAAATTAAGTTCACTTTTCAAGGTCCTGACTGGGATTAAATATGAATTATGATGAAAATTGAAACATCATGGAGAATTATTTCCACTTCAATGATGAATCCTATTTTACATTGAGATAGATTAATTACCTGTGAGAGGAACAGCCATTTTCCGGACACCGCAGCTAAAACTTTCAACTTTATCAATAAAACTTCAAGCTGGTTTTGCTAAGAATCTCGAACAAAAGTAGGAACAATCTCTTTTATTTGAAAGAATTATTCAACTTGTAGAGCGTTCACAAAATTATGATGAAAATTTCTACAATTACTCTCTAAAATTTTTAGAGTGAGATTTCACTCTTTACACGGAAAGACAGAGGTTATTGATATTTAGAAAAATGACTGACAATTTAGGGAAAAAGAGTATCGCTGAAGAATATTCGTAGTGAATTCACCACAAGTTAATAAATTCACTGTGGAAAATGACAATAAAACTATCAACATTTAGTATTTTTATTACGAATTCTTGGTAACTTCACTGCAAACATTTCTCAGCGATGCTCTTTTTCCCTAAAGTGACAATCATTTCTCTAAATGTTGACAAATGTTATTCAAGTATTGATAATTCTTTTTTCTTTAGTGTAGGCAGCCAGAAATGAGCCTGTCGAAATTTCAAGTGAAATTCCCACTCTTTTAGAGTGGAAGTCTAAGGTTTGAGGTTAGAAACTCTCAGCCACTCCAATTTTATAGTGAATTTTCCACTCTAAAAGAATGAGAGTTCACTCGAAATCGAAGCGGACTGGATCAGTTCTGAGATTTAGCGGAGTGAAACGCTTGATTTTTCACTCTTCCAGATTTAGAGAGTACGGAAGAATTCAAGAATAGAAAAACACGAAAATTTATTTTTAAAGTATAAACTGAATAATGTTCTTCATTCTCAAAATTAATTGTAGAATTTTCCCTCCTTGAAACAATTTCTCCACGAATGTGACATTTTTTACTCCCAGTTGGTGGACTTTTTCCTCACTTTTCGAAGGATTCAAAGAAGAAAGGATTCCGGATTTTCAATAACATCAAAAACTTTGATAATGAAATTGGTTTGAACCGATTGCTATTTCGAAGTAAAAAGGCAGATTCAATAAATTTTATTCCCACGCTTCAAGTATCGACCACCCTGTTCTACTTACAAGAATGAGATAGTAATGTTATGTTGTTAAAGGAGGTGTTGATGAACAAGGCAATTATGGTTTATTTTGTTACGTGATTTCGTCAAAAGAGTTATCATTTTTTTAGAATCAGCTGTCATCGTGATACTGATTGCATGTTTTTTCATAATCATTCCAAATAGAAAACATTTTTGATGTACATAAGTACTTCAAATCACGACATGATTGCTATACAGGACAACATGCACAAAACGCGATGAAAGAAAGAATAACTCGACAGTGTTATCTCTTATAATATGATTTCAACACCTTTCTCAAGGTCTTAATTGGTTGCTTGGTCTTGTTTTGCTTGTCGCCTGGATAGGTTTTTTATTCCATCCCCAAAATTATTGTTTTTGAGGTGGATGGAGTATTGAAATGCAAAATACGACCCTCGCGTGTGTGAATATTGCTCTTATTTTGACCTAATTGTGGGACAACATATAGACAAGAGGGGCTTTGTACCAGACCGATTTAAGCCTCATTGTTGATTCAAGCTGGGTGATTTGCGAAGTTCTTAGTTTGAGATGAGAAAACTTTTTGATTTTCAGTGTTTTAAGGTTTAGAAAGAGGAAGTAATCATTGAAAGCCAAATATGGTGAATACGATGAATCTTATTATGGAGTTTTGTAGCAACAACATGAAATGTGTGTGTAGAAGTATTATCGTAGTGAAGGAGTTCTTTCTGTTCGCTTGAAGTGGATGTTGAACCTGTTAAACCTGAATAGTAGTACCCTTTAGTTGGTCCAGTGGTGATGATGATTCTACCTTTTCTTAGATAGTCTATGGATCTCAATAATCGCGGACAATGGTGGTCATGATCTGGTCATTTAGTTGTACTTGTAATATATCTTTGTTAGGTCGAGAATTTTACAAACAATCCTTGTCGATTGGTTGAACTCGATAGTCGTTTTGACAATGAGTTCAAAAACTTTTATCTATAGAGGAAAATGCAATGAAATTTGAGGAGAATTCTCCCGCAGTTTTCATTGTAAAAATTCGCACCTGGGGAAGATAAAAATGAATATAAGGTCATATTGGTGTAATGTTATTATCGTTCCGTACAGATAGCCTTGCAATGTGAACAAAATTAAAAATCACGAGACTTAAATTGGCAACCGTAAAGCTAGCAGCAGATTGTTCTAACTTTTTGAAACAACTTTTCATTGAGGATTTAAGCATTTGAAAAGTGCAGTGAAAGGCTACTCGATCAATTTCTGGTATGAAAAACAGTTTCAAAAACGTTGAATCAAAAGTTACAACAATCAGCTGCTAGCTTCATGGCTGCTAGTCAGAGCCGTCTTTAAGGCAGGGCACACCGGGTCAGAGCCCAGGGCCTCCTGCGAAAGGGGGGCCTCTCCGTAGAGAATCGTTAAGATTTTTATATATTTTTTTAAAAAGGTTACTTAAAAAAAATGGAATCAAGTTATTTTAAAAATGAAACTAATTCTAGATATATAAGAAAGTGAAAATTCAGCTAATACTTATTTGAGAGAAAAATCATAATGATCAATGTTAGGGTGATTTTTTTTTAAATTTCAAGATTTTACCTCTCCTTACATGGGCCTCCACTCTAAGTAGGCCCAGGGCCTTCAAACAATGAAAGACGGCCCTGCTGCTAGTTTCAGCTTCATCTAGTAATCGGCTGATTAATGGCCAGCGATAAATTCCCTGTTTCGAGCACATTGATAGTCCATCACTGACTGTAATTTATTTCAAAATTGAATATTCCGGGTTACTCTAATAAATCAATCGAATGAGTCGAGTGATTGCAGTTCAGATTTGTGCACCTTAATACACTCGCAAATTGAACAACAGATCTCTCTGGATATGTATCATGAATGCCAAATTTTGGTATCAACAATCATTAAACTACTACTAGCGACAAAAGATCGTAAATCAATAGATGAAAATACATTTTACTTGCTTCTGCTGAAAACGCCAGATAGAAACCAATAGTTATGCACAAAAAACAGATTCGAAATCTAATTGTTTCTACGCGTTTCTCGCTATTTTCAACCCATTTCAATCTGGCATAAATAACAGGCCCTACTTCGATGACTCAATAGTTGAACACCGATTCCAAATCCAATCATATCTCAGTACAAACTGATTTATTTACTTTTGGTTACGTTTCCATACCGCCTTATATGCTCCATTTTTTCCAGGGTATTGACATTCCATCTGTCCGAAACTAGTGTTTTGTACGAAAATAAATCTCCCGGATATCACAGAGTTTTTGAAAAACTCTTCAAGAACTCTGCGCTTTGAACCCGGAAATTCTCAGAGTTATTTGAAAATTATTCGCTGTACCCTGTGATGAATTACGTGAAATATTTCAGCGATCGGAATGACAGATTCTTCCCAATAAAGTAAATTCTGCCATTAATGAACTATGCTCAAATATCGTTCAAGCTGTTGATCGATATCCTTCTCCTCCATAATCGAGCTAATAATTAGTTTCATACGTGGTCGACCACTCACCGCCATTAATGAACTTACGTTATCATCCAGTAGTCAATATTGGATGAGTTATTAATGCTGCAACCTTGATTAGAAAAAACCCATAAATTCCACTTGAATATCATCTAATGGGAATCGACAGGAACTTTGACCACGTTTCAAGAAGATTCCGCTAGATTCAATGAGTTTGTATCAATCGAAATAATCCATCAAATCTAACCACATGTCATTGAAAATGATCAAATTGGCCCAAACCAGAACATTGTACAAGACCTACTTACTGAAGGAATCAATAGGTTTCTTTAACGAGGAGAATTGATGAACCAATTGATTAAGACAAACCAAGTGGAAAAGGTTTCAAAATTATATATAAATTATTTGAATTATTATTTTATCATTTCCCATATAAGTGTGAAAATTTGACTATCACTGTAAAAAAAGGTTTGAATTCTAATATAAAATTGGTTATGAAATTCCAAATAAATGCAAGTTGAATCGTATTTAATATAAAATAGCACTAATATTTCATGTTACTATTTTAATGTTCACAAACGTATTTGAATTTTGATCAGTATTATTATAATTCAAAATATTTTGTATTAAAATTCTTTATTAAAATTAAAATTCCAACATGCTTTGTAAGATTCAGTTCTACAATTTGAATTTTCTTTTACATGGTTGAATTTTGCAGTGTAGTATGAAATTTCAATAACAAACATATGAAAATTCTAAATGAATGTGAAAAATTCAAATCATTTTTGTGAAATTTCAATCACATTTTGAATATTCACAATTTTATTTATGAAATTTCAATAGTTTTGTTGAAAAATAATACACAAGTGTATGAATTCACTGTGCGCCGAAGTCACTGCGCATGTCTTCTGCAGATCCACGCTTTATAATCGTCCCTGCAAAATGATAAAACGTTCTTCGGCAAAATTGATAAATCACGTGGTGATAATTTGTTAATTGAAAATCATCTGTTTTGATGATAATCAAGTTCACTAAGATGCTAAATATTTTTCAGAATTCAATTACAAAGTTTTGGATTGATATATTGATGTATATCCACATGAGGACCATAAACTGAATTTCATCTTCAATATTAACTTTTGAACTACAATGTTTTCAATATGATCTTTGTATCTTTCTTATATATAAATATATAAATATATATGAGAAAGATGTACAATAATATGAAGGAAGCTCGAATCGAGATTTCACAATCCCAGAATTCCGGAATTTTATTCCTTAATTTAGAAATAATCTTACATATCTATAATACAGATATGCGGATTGTATTGAAAATAATAGAGTCAAAAAATCAAAAATCGTTTTCAAATTTCATACTACCATGAAATGATTCACACATTTTCAAAACCTCTTCTTGAATTTTGATAAATTGTTTCTTCGAAAATTCACAACCAAATGTATGTGTTAATTGCTTCACATACTTTTCTATTAAATTTCATACAAAAATTTTTTACAGTGTACCCAAATATCACTGGCATGTGTGTGGAAACTTCGGAAATCACAATCTTTTTCAAGCAAAGCTCTATTGAATTGTGCAAGATTCGTTGTCATACATGATCTGTCAAGATTACAGGTCTTGAATTCGAAAATTTGAAGAATTTCCAATAAAAAAGTTGAGTTGTCATGTAATCAATGTATTTATAATCACATCGTCTCGTCGATTTCCATTCATCATTTCTCTTCGCAAGATGAACATCATGGTCTTTTGTAGGAATTTCTTCCATGTAAATACATCACACAGATGTTTGAACGGTTTATTGAAGTGACTACTACAGGGAATCACAATGAACACTCTTCGAGGAACATTGACAAATTAACATTTGCAGGTTTTTATACGTGTCTGCAACCACTTATTACACGATCTTTCTTCACTTTGTGTTTTCATATCTTTGTCTTCCAATAATTTTTTCTCTTCTCTAAGGTTGTAATTCTTCTCCCCTTCTCATCCTTCCTCTTTTTTGTTCTGTTCCTTCGATTTTTTCCCCAGTTGCGACTCATAATGGTAGAAGTTGATACAGTTGACCAACCACTTTTACGTCTCCGCTCAGTTAATTTGACAGCAGCAGGTTTGTAAAGGGATCGTGTATCGTGCAAAGGAATGTTTACAGTCTTTTCGTCATTTTTTTTTACTTTATTTTGCCCATCTTCGACTGAAATTTCTTTTTTGAGCTTTTAGTATTATTGTTTCGTGTTTCAGAAGATTATTCATGCCCACGGTTTAGTAGTTTATGATATATTTATAGAGAGTTCTTAAGAATTCTGCTGTATTCATCAACATTCGTCATTTTTTTCTGTTTTTGTAGTTTTAAGACACTTGGCATTGCATTTCTGTTGTAGCAGGGTGTGAATTTTATTAGAAATATCGAAGAAATGAATGCTTTTTTATAATAATTAGGCTCAATGGTGTCAAGTATATCTCAAAAGTGTCACTAGATAGGGAACAGTTCGATTAATTGTTGATTATAATCTGTCAATTCAGGACAGATACGATATTTTATAATCAAAATTCGCCAATGGTTGCATAAACATAAATACGAATATGATTAGGATTACCGAAACAAATATTGATATTTATGTACAAATACACAAAGCTGTGTATAAGAATAGTTGAAGAGGGTCGAGAGACTCGAGCGATGACCATCACCCGTTCTACCAGTCGCGTCTGGCACATCCATTCTGAGAAACCTGCTAAGTTAATAGTCGATGTATATGAGGAGCAAGAAAATGTATTGTAGTTGTGGAAGTAGTAAAAGTGTTGCCGGTGTTAGTAGTGTAGGAAGTACATTGGCCTTTGCGTATGTCTGCGGCATGAATCGTGACTATCCCTAATATATAAATTGGGCCCACTGAGGCTGTTGAGTCCCTCTCGGATTGCCGTTTCTTTTGCTTCTGCTGAAAGGACCTGGCGCTTTTTATAAGGATTTCTGCCTTTGTCACCCGCAGAACCTCAACATTTTCCCACAATCTGCTAGATGATTGTGAGAATTTCAACCTTTTCAAGTTATTCTTTTGTCAATTATCGTCGGTGGATTCTTCGCGAGTTTTAATGGGAATATTGTAGTCGTACGGATTATTAATGAAAAATAATAATAATATGTAACGCGAGGCAATCAAACCTATGAGTATCGGCTATGAATACGTGATGTTTGTGTTGGAATGATGAATATATCAAACTTGTGATAAGATAAACAATGGACATTTAACAACTGCATATTATTACTTATCCATATTCGAAACACTGTCCGTATAAATAGAAAGTACATTTGTCATGTCATATCTGTGCTTATAACGGTTTATTGAATGAAATATGAAACAAATGTACAAATTACATGCTTGCATAGATATGACTTGACTTGGATGTGAATGTCTTAACAATCTTATGTCATTCGGAAATGCGAATATCATCAAGGTTGATGAGGAAATAATGAATCTCCGTGTAACGTGAATCCACCGTGTATCGAGTGATAAAAGTTATTCATTTTTGTTGCGATTGTACGATGATGTCCGAATGACTATTGTTCGATTTAATGATTTTTGCTGTGTTTTGTTCCAATGTGATTGATCGAGCTCCAATTCATTTCAATGAAATACCACCAAAGATCCATGTACAATTTGTAAAAACTTCATTCTTATTCCTGTTCCTCAGGCTAGTTCATTCACACCACGGTAACCCAAATGCATCCTGCAGGTTATACCTGCAGGTTGTACGAGCAGGTCAAAGAAAGCTGTAAAATGCACATCAGTGGACTTCTTCTTGTCACGGTCGGCTAAACAACATTGAAAGGATGTTATTGTTGTGAACTCCACACATCAGCAGGTACAAGTTTTCAAATTCTACACCCTGAACAAAGATTCAAAGACCCACGTTCGTGAGAAACAAGTTATGGGTATCGACCAAAGCAAATTATATTAGATTATCCTGAATCGCTTCACTTTACAAACCAAAATACAAGAAGAAAAAAACTCATAAGATGAATGGATCGAGTACGCAATTTCGTAACAACAGAATGATTTACAGCAAAATAAAACTCATCGTGATGTAATGTTTTTTACCTCCTTTCATTATTATTCCGCCGATATAGATTAAAAAGTAAAAGTTCCTCCCTTTTGCATTAATTACACTACCTGCAATTAATATCAGAGAAAGGTGAAAGTTTTAAGGATGCAGCGTCAAGTCGATATACATGTAACGATGATGACGATGATTCAGGTCACTGTAATAATTTATCAACTCAACTTTTTTGTGCGGGGAATATGTGTTTCGATTTGATGGATTTCAATGTATCGTATCATTATATTTAATATTCATTCAATAATCATTTAAATACGATTGTTACAATCGGTCATTTTTATATATTTTTCAACCGAACCCCTATTGTGAGTACAAACCACTTTTTGTGGAATGAAGTTTCACTCGTTAATTGAAGAACAGATTTTATAACATTTATTGAAAGATGAACGAGTCTGAAAGTTTTTATTCGCATATTTCTGTCCCGTGTGCGTATACACGTAGAATTGAACAGATCAAGCTTATATCGAGATGAATGTGGTTTCTGTTCATCTCAATCGTTTTTCATTCAATTCTCATTCCACTGGGGAAGGAAAAATTGAAAAAAAAACAGAATAAGAAATGAGAGGGAAGCAATTAAATCGTTCGAAGATGTGACAGGAAGGAGGAAAATATGATATAGAATAAATATATTTTAATGAACTTGGACGTTGTAGGGCAATTAAAGTTTATGCATTCTCTCCAGTATTGCACGCTTTTCAACATTCGTGAGCGCAATCAGTGCAGTTATATCACAAACGTTGTGAAACTGTCAATTTTTACACTCCATTTAGTCCTTGTTGAAACAAATTGTGATAAACCTCTTATCTAACATATCTTTGAGATTCTTTGACAAGATATATTGAAGATTTCTGAATGTTGGCTGCGCTTGGTTTCACTGACCGAATGCGATCAAATTGTTTTTTGTTTTTTGCTGAAGATTGCTGAATCGATGAATCACAAATTCAAGGTGAACGGAATAGCCAATAAAGGAAACGAAATATTCTCGATTTAAAAAACACTACCTACGATCAAATGAAACTGTCATTAAAATTGTTTCGAATCTAAAACAGTCAAGATTACCAACATTCAAACATTCATTTCATCATTAATAATGTCGTCTGTGGATTCGTGCACGTGATGTAACGAGTATCAGCAATCATGTTATTATAAATAATATTACATGAATAATACAGTCACCTTTTGATATAATGATCGATTACAAAATTATGTAGAAAACATTGTTTCATAGCACCATTATCCGCACCTCCAAAACATTCAGTGATATTTAAAATACAAAAGAAAGAATGTGATACAAGGTATGAAGTGCAATCTTCTGTTCCTTTTTATCTCAATCCATGAAAAATTATTTAAGAATTGTTGTTTTAATGATGAGTAAAATTATTGTACATCTTTTATTGCTTCAACTGACATACTTTTGATATGTTCACAAATTTCGCGTGAGGTCCATTGAAAGGGGAGAAAAAAAATGTTACCCACCTCGGAGAGAAGTTTTTTGGAGTTATGCACTTACGTGAAAGTGAGTCAGAGCTAATGTTGTGAGATCACCATGTCTGTTCGAGGTCAAGCATGTATATACAGACTCACAAACTTGTACGAATGTAAATGATGAATTACTAGCACTATTGTGATGAAATTTTGATACAGATTGATCTCGATAAACCTTGGAACGATATCTTTACGTATATGATATTGGATTTTCATTTAGAATGAATCCCTGCTCATCTACGAGTCCTCCTTCATTCTATTTTACTTATTCTTTAGTTTCTGTAATGAATTCGCAGCCGTTACAGATGTAAATGCATATACGGTATATATGCATATATAAATGCATTTACCGCATCGGTAAATGCATTCAATGATCGGTCACGCAGCAGGGCGCGTACAGGTGCGTGCATATTTCGCAATGATGCACACATAATTGAACACCAACGTCATCTTCTGAAAGCTTTTGTACGTTGGTTCATTTTGGTGAATGTAAATCTTCTCATGGACAACTTGTTCGTTTCTTCGACAAATACCGACGCGCAAGTTTTATTCGAACTTAATTATTTGGAATATAATTATAATGATACGGTATTATGCACCGCAGAAATTATGGGGAGTTTTCTCTCATTTCAGTGGTGCACTCCGTTCTTCGATCGTTGAGGAATTGTTTCTCTCGAACTAAAAGTAGGAGAACTATTCTATCTTCCAGAGAAGTCAGAGAGGAATCCATCAAACCTCACAAGATTATTTTTCAGATCAGGCTGAATAAGAATTTAAACTATTAGATCGATGCAAAAAATTGTCTTGATTCGATGTAGCCTTTGATCATATCATCTCCCGATTGAGGCTGCAATCACTTTCGTAGTTGATTTCTTGATATACACGAACACATGGAATCCTTGTCCAATATATTACACTATATCATGCGATAAGAGATTATCGAAGCGAAATTGAAATAAATTTATTGTCAGCGTTTGCTACTTTAGAAGTTAAATTTATCCTGAAGATAACATACGTAGTATTATCATAAATTCCTATTAATCTTTCTTTTTATTCTCTCTTAATGTGAACGAAAAATGTTAAAAGTTATAAGATTGCAAATTTTCAATCGAAAATTAGAAAAAAAAAATTACGAGGAAATAATTGATGAGATGAACAACCGGTTATTTGATTTTCGGAATTCGTATAGGTACGTATTAATGATTATTTAGAAATTAATGCTTGACTTGTGGTATAGATATGCGTGTCACATTGGTAGCACTTAACCATTAGGTTTATTCCGTCCTCCTTATCGATCTTTGATGCTATTTGTGATTGCGGGGCCTGATTAGAACTCGATCATGTACCGTGGTGTACAAGGAAGAGAAGATCGAGAAACGAGCTGTTGCTGTCTGTTCGCGAGTTTACGAGTTCAAGGTTAAGTCCATTATCCAACGAGAAAGTGTGTATAACTTTGTGAACGACACGATATCCGACACTATTTATTTGCTCCAGGTTGAATATTCCTTCAAGTCTCAATATCCTGCATCTTCAACATCCCGTGGAGATTAAAATCGATGATTAAAATTAATTATCAAAGATTCAACGATTACAGAGCTGAGACCTCAGCTTTTTTGTTTAGAGAATTCTGTCGTGGAGCGTGAATTATAACCTTCGATTTCTGCATGGAATCGCATTCGTGGACTCTTGAAATCACAAAAAATTATTGAAATAATGAAGGATGTCGAGGATCCGATTTTTAGATTTCTCGGAGTGATATTAGCCGGTTCTATAAATATTGTATGAATACCTAATCTGTAAACATCTTATAAATATACAAACGAGACAGATTCTGAACTTCTATGAGCGGCCATAGAATATTGTAGATATTTTATGAACATACTTACCCCATGAGGTAACTATACCCACTGATAACCGACATTGATACTGTTCATTATAAATAACGGTGAATGTTATTGCCCGTGAATAAATTTTGATTTCACATGAAGTGCACTCGGCCTTTTCATTCCTGCGTTCATGAAATCTTAGAAACGTTTTTCTCTCTCGAAACAATCGCTATATATCAAGTAGGTACTATAAAGGGAATAAAACCAATTATACAAATGATTTTTCTACATTATCTCAATTACATTGCAGACACGAACGTTCAGATTGTTCCATTGAGATTGTAAAATCTGTACTTGTACGCCACGGAACGATTAAATTTATTGGGATATAAAACCTTGAACTCGGTACATATTTATATCTCTGACACGGAAAGGCAGTTATTTCAAAAATGATTAGATTGTGATGATTCATTTTGAAGATAATTGTTTGAATTGAATTCTTCCAGACGTTTTATCTATGGTATTGCGTTAAGTGGTTGAGATTCAGATTCATCTTCTTATTCTTTTCATCGTACACATACGAGAATGAACGTCAGTATGTTGTAAATACTTATGAAATATTTTTTTTCTTTTCTTTTCTGCAGTGAAGTGAAATATATCTGAAGATTTTTTAACTTTCACAATGAATTTTCAATATGTATACTTCATTTGCCCCAGAAGAATTGATTTTCTGTTGGAAATGTTTTCTAATGAACAAATTGCATTTTATATTTCACTCCGCGTGAATCATGTCAAGTTTAGAGATTTGTCAATTGAATACACTTTGGATAGTTTGCAGGAGAATTCAGTAGAGCTAAATTGGAGGGTGTTCCATGGATTTGATAAATCATTTATTGAAATTTGTCAGCAATTTGTGAACATGTGTCAAGGTCCTAACGTGTCTTGGTAGAAGATGATTATAGTTTTCCTATGAGGCTGAGGTAGATTTCTGAAGCCAACCCACACTGGAAAAAAAACTAGTACTTACGAAGACGCGGTATGGCTGGGACAAGTATTCGATAGGAACAATGAACGGGGCAGCGCTGTGATAACGGTAATATAGTTAGTAGAACGATCTAGTATCCGTCCTACAGCGATACGAATCTCTTCTCCACCTTCCTTTTTTTATTTTATTGACTATGCTCTCGCTGTCACAGCAATGTGTTGCGAATAGCATACAGATTCGTAGTAAGAACGGTCATTCTTTTTTCAGTGCATGTAATAACATTTTCAGAATTGTACACAATTTATTATTTAACTACACTCAGTTATACATAAATTGTATATAGTTTTGGAAATTTTTCTATGTGGGAGTTCTACTCGCTGTACTCGCAGCTACTATGCTACATAGTAATTATTACAAGAAAAATGGTGAAGAATTCTATTCTTACATAGTAACATTCAGGATTTCATATCAAATAAGACCGAATAATATGTTAGCATGGTAGATATTACCATTCTTTTCTTTTTTATGGCATTCTTTTATATTGCAACTATGTAAATTCTTCATGGCCGGCTAAAAATTTTGATTATAGAATTGAAAAACTTGGAGAATCATTTAATTCAGTTCTGGTTACACGGTACAGTGAGGCTAAATACCTGAAAGCTGGATGAAACTGGAAGAAGTTCTTGAATGTGCCTCAAAATCTGTACTGAGAGATTTGTGAGGTTGTTGATCACGTATCTGTGGTAAAAATTTCAAAATTCGAAATAGCGAATCCAATATAACAGACAAAAATCTAAGAATTCATCGGATTTTTTTGAAACTTGATGACCCAAGGTTCGTGGAGTTGCTGATCGTGAATCCTTTGTCTAAATCGCAAAATTCAAAATGGCGGACAATTTCTCCATTGAACGCGTTACTCGGAAGGGATTTTGAAAAAACACACGACTGTGACTATTTCAACGCCCTTTCTTCCACTCATGATTAATCACAAAGTAAAGTCAGAAAACCTGATTGAAAAACTCACAAATTTCCAATACTCTCTTGGAATACATTCTTTCATTTCATGCCATTAAACGTTATTTGAGAAAAAAGTTTTCTCGTCCAACTTTCAGCGTCCTTTATCGGCTACTCCTTATTTTGAGAATTCGGAAGAAGAAAAGATAGATATCATATGAGAAAAAAGAATAATTCACCCATTCGGGAATTCCTGGAAATAAACAAACGGTCCAATATTGGCGGGGATTCATTCGCTAGATTCTGACCAAAAGCATTGAGCCGTCCCAGACAGAACACAGAAATCCCAAACGAATTCTGAAAAAAGAACTCTTGAAGAACTCTTTTAGAATACAATGTGTCCTTGAAGAGTTTGTGAAGAATTCGATTCGTCAGACATTTGTGAGTTCTGTTAAAATTCTTTTGAAACTCCTTTGGAACACTTTGTATTCTGCTCTCTAAATCTGGAAGAGTGAAAAATCGCACGTTTCACTCGACTAAGTGTCAGAAGTGAGCCTGTCCGCTTCGAGTGGAATTTTTACTCGTCTCGAGTGACCTCTCACTCTTTTAGAGTGAAAAATTCACTCTAACATCGGAGTGGTTGTGAGTTTCTAACCTCAAACCTTAGAATATCACTCTAAAAGAGTGGAGATTTCACTCGAAAATTCGACTGGCTCACTTCTGGCTGGCTAAAGAGTGAAATCTCACTCCAAAGATTTTAGAGAGTGAGAGAGTTCTTCAAGAGTTCTTCTTTCAGAATTCATTTGGGATTCTTGTGTGCTGTCTGGGGTTACTGCACTGAGAGAAGAGCAATTTAAAGGTTCGGTAAATACTATCATATTTGATCAATAAATTTGAATATTACAGAACTTTCAGCAATGTTTTATGAGATTTCAAGAAATATCATTGAAATTTTGCTTTACATTACCTGTAAAAGTGCTTCAATCGTTATTATATAATTTAATATTCATGACAAAATTCGTTGTGTATCACTCAATTCCTGAACCTTTAGTTATTGAGTGACACACAGCGAATTTGGTCATGATTATTGCATTATATGATAACGATTGAAGAACACTGAGTGATGTCAAGCAAAATTTCAGTAATCCTACTGTTTTGCAATTGATGCCATTTATCCGTTAGGCATTACACAACACTGGGTGTTGAGAATGGCCAGATTCGTCGCGATACTGAATCAACTCTGGCAAACCCATGACGCTGATCTGATGGGCCCAGGTCACACCAGTGTTCAACCAACCAACGATTGATATACATTTCAAACAACAAATCACTCGAATGGTTTTGGTCCGAAGTAATTAAATTTATCCAAATCTCCTACTTGTAACGAGATTCTCTACCTTTGGAAACTGCACAGAAACGAATAGAAACAGTTAAACTTTGAAGCCGGATTAATGTGAACGAGAAAGTTACTTTTATCATACTCTCGCTCATATTTATTTTACATTGATTTCCAAATTACTGTAACTATTTTTCGTGGATGGTCAAAAATCGACTACGCCATTAGCTGCTGCAATTATTCTTTTTTTCCATGAACCAAGGTTTAGTTTAAAAAATGCTCAAATCGGGCGACGCGAATTAGCAGAATCCGTCCAATTTCTAACAGAATGAGTAAAAATTACAAGTCAACACTCGATTAATCGACCAATACTCTATTTTCAACAGAAATTCCTTTGGAAAGGTTTCTTTCAAAAGGTTTCGGGATAAAAATGACCCGCGTTCCACTGACAGCAATGCGCTACAATTTTTGTTAGGACCAAAGCAGGATCAAGGCTTATTATCCGCTCAAGTTTAGGGGATACAGTCTCATCCTTACTATCGGCACGTGATATACACGAATACTGAAATAGACCCACTTGAGAGTGAAGTATCAAATAGAAATTATGAATCTATGTACACGTATAGATCGTTGTATATTTATAGTCGATTGAATCAAGACAGGCAAATACAGAGCCCGCTAGAAAGGAACTTGTGAGATATTGAAAAGTTTCATTTTATCAGTAAACGGGTTTGGAATGTTGAGTGGGGTAGAAAAGATAGTCTTTCCTTTTGGATCTGGTAACTGTTTGATCATCAATTTCATTTGTGATGCAATGATTTATTTTATATGAATCTTTTTCTTGCGATTAATTGATCTAAATTAATCAACTCTCTATTGATTCTTCAAAAAACATGATTCTGTTCTATATAATTGGAAAATGTTGATTCCATCTTATGCGGAAACCATGTTATTCCAAGATTCAAACGTGTACGAAATTGAAACTGCATGAATAACAATTGTAGAGTGCCGTATTAAAAATGCCAGGGAGGTTTGGAAAGAAACCGGGACAAAGAAACGGGCAACAACAGCTGGTTCTTTCCATTTTATGGCGGTTTTTGTTCTACTTTCTTCCGAATCTTTCTGACATTAAGCAGGGTGATCATCACACTACACAAAATGTGTACAACGCAAATCAATGTAGAGTGACTACTCTACTGCACAAATACAGTAAAATTTCATGATCATTTCAGTTCGGAAACTTGAAACTCAGAGATTCGTAGTCAAATAATCGCGATATATTGATTTTCCCAAGAGAACAAGATACCGCCTAACGTTTAACGAACGTTTGGACATTTTATCGTTCAAAGGATCCTGAATAAACGTTTGCGAACATTTCTGGAACGTTTGGACATAATACATCTCTCGAAATTTCTGTACTTCCCATCGTTATTATCTCCAAATCTGAGAGAGTAAAAGAACTGCCCTCGAACAAAATGATACATTACCTTTTGGCTCATTACAGAACCATTTAGAATTCCCACCTTATTACAAGTGATCCATAAAATCTCAGTGCTGAATAAGAGAATGAATAAGTTCCAATGAAATTCACTGGTATTCGACCAGAAACTTTTCTATTCGTAATAAGATTCAATAGAGTATTTCCCTAGACACTTAAGAGGAATGAAATTTCATTAACAGAATCCAGGCGAATTTCATAGAGATCCACATGCCCTGCACTCGAAGAATCCTTTTTCAGGAACAAGAATAGAATTCTTTAAGGATTTATCAGTCTGGAAAGAGTTCTCAAAGAATTCTATTCCAGTTCTTGAAAAAGAATTCTTCGAGTGCTATATGGGTGGAAATTCCTAGAAACCTTTGCGTATCCATTCATTCTCATATATAAATTCCCACATATTCCTGGACAGTTCTAGCTAGAATGTTAGACAAATTTTGGTGGGAATCTGATTCCGTTTTATACCACCTGTTTCAGCATGCTTTTATTCATTCAGACTTCAGTGATTCGAAATTTCATTTGTTCCAGTAGAAAATCGTCTTTGGTTAAGATTACACCCAAAAAAAAGTAATCTGGGAATGAGTGGGAAAATTCCTATCAATCAGAAAGATATTTTACTTTCGTTTGCTTCTTCAATTGAGATATATGCTTCTACGATTGAAAGTATTTTGGACAAATGAAAATTCTTTCACCACAAAGACTGACCCTAGCAAATGCGATCATATTTTGATCATACTGAAATTCTTCGGTTTGTGTGTAAATTTTCCATACCTCAATTATACTCAAATGATACTGTTATCAAAATCAGACTTGATTTATACCAAAAATATGCCAAAATTTGATACGTTTTCGATAATAATTGAATATGGAAAATTCATGCCAAATTTATACCGAATCTGTAATGAATTAATACCAAATGATTGAAAATACTGTGGTATATTTTAAGTATACAAATTTCACAAGCATACGGTATGTTTTCAGTTCACTTTTGATCACGATTTGGTATTTTACTGAATTACCACTAGACTTATACTGATTATATACCATACGAAAATGATACTCACACAATACTGAAAATTTTGGTATGATCAGATCCGCTAGGGGATCCTCTCAAATGGAGAGGAATACTTTTATACCTTATATCAAAGAAAAAGTTGCATCAAAATAAGGGGGATACTGTTCTTTTGATGTAATTCAATTTGAATTTCACATATTCGAAATCATAAAACATATTCAGAAACGCTTATTCGTCGATTTTTTCAAGATGCTTGAAGGTTTTTGGCGGTTTAGATTCTTTATACGCTCCAGAAAATAACTCGAGAAAGGATTATACCTCCATATTGTACGTACATTGATTTGTCCTGGTTCCTTTCCGATTATTGAACTCTGATTACGAAGGAAATCAACCTGAGAAAGTATGACCATCAATCAAGTAGATTAAATCTTTTGAATTCGTTTAAAAATCCGCCGTAATGAATAATCAACGCCAAGCGGTATGGTAATATTTCATCCAACGCAAACCACGGCAGAACAGTTGGAAAATCTGTAGTTAGGATAGAGACAAGTTACGGATTACTTTCACCCATTGTGAATATTTGAGAACGCAATCTCTCTGGATGATCGATTTCCAATCTGACACATAACCCATACTCTTCCAGTCTAGGATTTGATATTGTTCGTACTTTCGAAATGTCTTTGATGACTTACATATCATCTTTTGGAGTATTTGTAGTTTTCATTACAAAACTAAAAAATATTGAATATCGTGGTGGAAATTGGATAGTTAAAACTTGAAAAAAATTGAAAATCCCCGGAAAGAATCGTTCAAAACTTGAAAAGAGTATGTTGTATGTCTGTCAAATATCTATTATATCTTGTGCAACATATTGCAACAAGTGTTCAATGTTGAGTTTGTTGGGAAACCTGTCTGCCTGACGTGAAATCTTGTCTTTCAAACGACACGAAGAACGGACGTCAGTAGTCTCCGAGATGTCATACACGGAGAAAAAAGATCTCGTTGTTTTAACGAATCCGTCTTTGCTGTGTCTACGAACTGATTCATCATGATTATCAATCCTCTGCTAGTCCTGCGGAGTTTGGTTCGCTAGAAAATGAATTGCTGTTTATTCTAGCAAATATTCTATTCTAAAACAGCGAAATTCTTGCTATTGCAGCGAATTTTTTCCCTCCGTGTAGAGATATTTTATTCACAAGTGAACAACAAAACGCGAAAATGACTCTTCAGGAGACTTATATTGCAGTGCTTAACCCTTTCAGGACCACTCGCACATATTTGTGACATGAATTTCGGAATTTTTCATGAAAAGTGTATTTGCTGAAGGTCTTTTCATTGTGCTTTATCTCAAATAAGAAGGTCCCAGTATGCACTATAATTTTTCTCGCTGAGAAAATATATGTTTGAATGAAAAAAGACTCAATAAATTCATCAAGTTTTGAGAATGATCATTTTATTCATATTTTTTTAGTAAAATACTAATATAAAAGGTTCTTCTCAAAAGCACCTAGAAGGAATGATTCAAATATCCTTGCACTTTTCAATTCCAGTGAGAATATATGACATAAATCTTTTGTATTCACCTTGGAAAATTGAGGGCGAAACCCCAAATACGTACCTCCCTGTATCTGATAAAATACAGAAGCTAAAAATTCGAATGCAACAGATTCATTCTATTTGGTGGGGTGCAGATTAAGAAAATTTCCACTCTTCTCCTCTACGAACAGCCGTTATCTTATGGTTGTGAAAGGGTTAATAAAATTCTCCCACGATTAAGTAGTTTCTTTGGAATTTTGTCGCAAGCGAAAAAAGTTCTAAAATCATCAATCATTCCCACAAAGCATGATGAATCATCTATCGAGTTCAGTTAAGATTATTAAGAGAATTTGTGATCTTCTGGAGACAATTATTGAATAAAATTTAAATATAAGAATCACACTGTGATACAGTAAATTTTATTATCATGTCTTGGGTATTCACGTGCTAAACGAAAAAATCAGAACAATCGAATTATTGACACATTTAATGACTCTCGATGGGGAATTGTAAGATACACACATCCACATGTGAGATTATAATTCATATAAAAGTTGACAAACAAGGCAAGATAAGGTATATTCGCTATTTAAGTTCTCTTTGGTATTCTACAATTTAATCGGTTCGTGGTGTCATGATATGAGCCACGATTTCTTCTTATCTATCGCTCCTTATCACGTTGCAGTACCCAGCTATACACTGTTATCTTATGGAAACGTGCAGGTAAGCGGTTCTATTCCATAAGCGCCTCTAAAAGCCGCTCGGAAAGATAGAAGATCGTGGGAGGAGAATTGCTGCATTAGATTTTTCAACAATGCAAAAATAGGTCTCGTTGATTTTAATCGTACTCAACCATTGTGTTTGGTATTAAGTGGGAAATGTTCTTTGGTGTACGGTTAGGTCATCTTACTTGAAACAGAGGGTTTTATGTAATATTATCGAAATTTTCTATTTTCATTATACCATGGTGTTTTTATAAGAACCGATCGATAGGAACTCGTGTAGGGTTATTCGTATCATCATCGAGAGCCAAAATAGTGTATGAATTGCATCACGCATCATTCACTTACACTGTTCTCGTTTTAGATCGATTTAAATTTTTCATCAATTCTGGTAATGGTTTAACAGGCACGGTACCATAGGTATTCTTAAGATACTATCTAACTGCATGAACTAACGCATTCAATATAATGGTGATAGATACATTATCTTTGACTTGTTCTCAATATATCAAGTTTTTTTCCGATGATTAAGCAGATTAGATTCTTACACATAGCAGGAATCTAATTATTCATATATTTCTTCTCTTATAGAACAATGAAGATTTGCTAGCAGTCACTTTATAGAGTTGATTATGGGTAATCAATGAACTTTTTAGCAAACCACATTCTTTGTTTAGCACGAAAGCTTGTCTTTCCAGTCAATTTTCTTTAGATAAATTCACGTTAACAATTTATTCAAAAATCTATTCCTAAAAGTGGTCTTCTTTGTTCATCTTTGATGAGGTCATCAAATGACTTTGAATCTGCACTCCAAAATTTGTGATTATAAATATTCTATCATAAACTTGAACAATTCATAAACGAGGTGTTTATCTTTTAAGTATGTGAAGAAGAAAACATTTGTTTTTCTCACCATGATCATGTACCGAATACACTTTCTTGAATATCAAATAATATTCCCAGAAATTATTCATTCATCAATTCAATGTGTTGCAGAGGAAATTCGTGTCTCCAATTGTGTATTCGATTATCTCGTTAATATTCTTTATACTCATGTTTCACTTCCAGATGACTTCTTCTCCTCCTTCTTCTTCTTCTTCTTCTTCTTCTTCTTCTTCTTATTTCTCAAGATGTATCTATTCAAATCGAGAATTTTCGATTTTCGTTCATGGTAGTAGCTAAATATATTCTGACTCAAACTTTATCTGATTCCAACACGATGTACACGTTATCTCGTTTCCACAGAAAGGAAATAAGACAGATCTTAGAAGCGATACTTAAGTGACATCGTTCAACCAAACACACTTTAGTCAATTTGGTTTTAAAATGTGACGTTTTGTCTGCAACACCTGATATATCACTCGTATCGATTTAAATTCGACTGCGACAGCCGTAGGCAAATCATGCTGTATGATGACTTTCTCTCACTTCGAGGTTCTTTTAACTTGGAATAACGATTATTACACTTCACTCGTTTGGACAAGTCAAAATGAGAAAAAAATGATCATTTCGTACAGTCGTTCCTGTTTTCTCAATGAATTTTGTACGCATTCGATCGTATATATTCTGGACTTGATTTTGTGAAATTTTATGTAGTTTATATACAATTTTGATATTACATATGCATGAAGTTGATAAGATTCTATATCATTCCTTTTAAATTTTTCAGATCTTCTCATTTTATGGCATGGTTCAATTAAAAAAAAAAAATTATGGTAGCATGATTTTCACTTCGAAATCAGTTTCATTTTATGAGTTTAGTACGATGATTTATTTATTTTTTCATAGAAGTATGCTATCACTTTCATACATTTTTATTGCTCAAAAATCGTCACATTTATCATAATATCCTTTTTATGCCCTCCACTATTATTTCATAACAAATGAACATCGAAGTAGTCCATGTTGCGTTCATCATTTCATGCTTTATCTTCAACATCACGTTCAGAAATAATATATTTTCTGATGATGATAATAAGATAAGTCGATCGTCGTCCATTTATTCCAGAATGGTCGTTCAATAAAGTGGAAGATATTCGTTATTGTTTTATATTTACCGTGAATCGCTTCATCGTAAATGGATTTTGAATCATTACTTTCAATCCATGCATATTACGAGACAAGAAAGAATAAATTACGACTCAAATAAAATTCATCCATTCAACAATATTTCGAAGTGTGCTCCCTTTCTGATTAAATATTCTTCACTGTAACTGTATTCATTTCATTGAAACTTCTCTCGCAGTTTTATCAAAACTGATGATATTTTGAAAAATAATTGTACTTTGAGTAATGATGACAAATAATATTCACCAAAATGATACAACGAGAACTGATGTATGCAATATATAAATTGTATATATATAGAGGTGCCATACTGAAATAAGTGTCCCTTATATCTAATAGGAGAATATCACGATGTCCACATACTTGTGTCAAGTGGAAGTGTGCGTCACTGCCACGGGCAAGATTCATAGACAAAGATCTGGGTGAAAGATTGAAGGGGGAAAGAAGAGATTATCGTTGAATTAAAAATCATTCTTCAATCCTATGATTCAACGTCCATAATTTACGCTTTTCTTTCAAGGTAGGTCAATTGAACATCATTCGGTTTATCATCACAAAATCTGTTTGAGGTTTTCACGTCATTAGCCTCTCGTGGGAAATTTCTTATGAAAAATAATTCATGAAGAATCGCGATTCTCTTGTTCTTCGACTCACAGCATTGTTTCCCAATCTTTATCCATCATTGAATATCTATTTGCATTCAAAAGGAATAAAATTGCTCGATGTGGAAGCTTTTTTCCTGTTTTACGAGGTTCAGTACAATAATTAATCATATAAAAATAATATCCTGCAGAAACTGTTTACTGAGAACCTTTCTGACATTCGTTTATAGATCAAATATCGTACGTATAACGCATTTTTTGAACATCCTTTCAAATTATCCACACTGAAATTTTTTTCCTTTCATTTCGGAGAGAGTATATGATGAAAAGGATATCTCGTGCGTCGGTTGAAATAAAAGACAATCGTTCTTTCATCAGCTTACCCACCGTAAATCGATTTGCGAGCATTCCCAAACAAGGATTAAATAAGGATGTTTCGATAAAGAACACAGATCAATCTATCGATCCATCGAATCTTTCAACCATGCATGCCTTCGATTCGGGTCAGCAGGTCGTTGTCTGTGATGGTACACAAGTATTACTCACAAGAACTTGCCGCAAGAAATCAGAGTCTCAATCTTCCGCAAGAAAACCATTCATCCAATTGAGCGTGAAAGACACGTGAAGTCGAATACAATATAATCCCAGTAGAGCGAGAAAAAATAATTATAATAGTGAGTGGATTCGAGAAGTGACATTTCTATTTGAGATTCAGTCGTGCTGATATGGAGCGAGTTGAGTTCATTGATGTAAAGGAAATGGACGATCAGGAGAGACTGGAAAAGAATGAAGAAGCATCAAAGCGTCAATTATGAGGATAACTTTAACAGTATTTATTATTTCCTTGCAGTTGCGATAAAGATCTTTGATGCGATACTTCTACTCATTAAATGACATCTTATGAGGAATTTGAGTCGCCTTTTCGTACGTTGGTGAACAAACAAAATCGAAGTTCAACGAATACCGACTTATTTAGGTATTTTCAGTTAAATGGACGAGGCGAGATCTAAGGAAGTGTTTATTCTCTGTTTTCTTTTGTTGATTTTTTCTGGAAAGGTGGGAAACATGCCCATTGAAGAAAACCTGCAAAACAGTTTGTGCTGCTTCACGGAGCGTGTAGACGATGGTGATGCAGAATCAGTACTTCGTATTATATTCCCACGCCCCATAGACCGTGACGGTTTAATAAATCAAACTCTCCTCTTTGTACTTTCCTCTTTTTTTTCATTCACTCCTGTTACCAGATATAAATATCAAAAGGGATTAAGAGAATAAAGCATTGCTTATCTCCTCCACCTGTAACTTCCTTGTAATTTTTCTTTCCTTTATTCGTTTCGTCGAGCCAAACCAGTCAAAATTACAGGATATTTTTTTCCCGAGTCAGCAATGAATACAGTGAATGAAATTTAAATGAAATGTTTGAACATTGGATTGAATACTTGAACGTCAAAATATATCGGTTGTTGAATCACAGGAAATACACTTTAAGTTGCACTTGAAGATATTTAACACACGAATACAGCATTCTGAAATTAAATAGGGAGTGTAGGCTGTAATTTGCTGTAGGGGTTCTAATGATACTTTCTTACCACAAAATTGTTACAACTTGTGATTAAATTCCAACGTAAATTGAATGAATGTTTGTAACGTAAGTGTACGATAAGACAGCATTAACCTAGCATTAACCTTCGAATATCAATTACGTTTTGCAGTGAATCACTCAAGTCTGGAGAATAAATCATGCAAACGTAAACGAGATGTTGTAAAATCAATCGCTACCAGCATCAACGAGAGTTTCATATGCAAACATAAAATGCTACTTCAGGAACAGACTTTGATATTTGTTTTTGCTTTTTTACTGATTTAACGAATTTAATATATTTTGAATACGAACAGCTAATATTCTGGAACTAAAATGAACTCCTCCATTAAACTCATTCATATATTCAAAGATGAGAAGAATTTTGCATATGCGAAAATCTCGGGATTGAGTGATAAACAGAGTATATCAAATTTAACCGTGCAATGGTAGTACCACAAATGGACAATCATGTGTGAAAATTCAAGCATAATACCTTCGACGTGTTTATATACATTGTGCAGTTGGGTACATTGACCCAGCTTACGGTAACCCAGTTCGTGTGCAAGAAGGAGTTGCAGCACCTGTCTTGGACTTACCGGGACCAGCGAGGGTCGTGCGACCCGAATTACTTCTTCCATTTACTACTTCTTTTTCTCCTTCTATTCTCCTTCGTCATGTCGTTTCTTCTTTTCTTCTTCCTCGATCTTTTCAAGATCAAAGGTCAGATTGATCTGGCGGAAGGAAGGTCCCTGTCGAATGTTCTGTGATAAACACTTCAATACCAAAAAGTTTTAGCGATAAACATTCAGAGATGGGACTAAAAGATGAAATCTATGTATCTCAATTGAAAACAGGTGATACCAGTGGAAAATAAATACAATACTGATAATCCTGAATGACTCCCAAATGAGAATGAACCACTAAACCTGCCCATGTGACAAAAATGTCGAAAAATGTATACAGTTGTCCACATGGGTGGATTCACACTGAATGAAAATGCTCTGAACAATAATCCAATTACCCAGGAATAGCCGTATTAATAAATTTATTATGCCAATTACAAAGTATAAAAGTCCAAATACAAGTCAAGTTCTCAGAAACTGGATATTAATTTTATGTATAAAAATAATGTTCCGTTCGTTCTTCAATTTCACTTAACACATACCACGTATCGATTTGAAATTCAAATGTAATTTTCCATTGATTGTTTACTCTTCCTCTTGCAAAATAAATCACAAAGAATTGGGAATATAAAATTGTATGCATATGAATACATGTGTACATATACCCACACGTAACGTAAAATATGTGAGATTTTAATGAACGTATAAGTCCGAGTTAATAAGCGTATTTCTTGTTGAGTATCAATGCTTAGAGTTCGTTACATATAAAACAATCAAAACGAAGCGTTATGTCGTTGTATCGTTAGTTCCGAACTCGTTAAAAGCATCGATCATTGTGACTGTACATGAGTTGAATGCACGGTACAGGTACAATCGTGCGCACACGAGTTGCAATGAGTCTGCATGCATTGATAGATAGACATGTGAGAAGGAGGAGAGGACGATAGGGCCAGAGCACGTGAGGTCTCGTCTTGACCTCACTTTCTAGAAACCTTTCAGTATATATTATACAGATAGACGTCTGGCGCCTTCAACTCGTCGTTTATTCATTATAAATATATCTATGCATCGTCTTACATGGTGCTTCTGAAGTGTATGGATATATATATCTGCATGTACACATACACGACCATCGGAATCATCTTCTCCAACTTTAATAAGATTCTCCGTCAGGATGTTGGAAGATGTACAATTGGAGAAGCAATTGCTTGACTAAATTTTCCCTTTTCCTGTAGCTCTATGCGATTTATATGGACATCACTTTCCCATCCTTATGCTTTGTATTGAAAACGAGAATATTCGTAACACATTATAACAAATTTTACTTGTACATATTTTTGAATCACTAAGCCAGGTGAAAATGGAAACTAAATATTTGATTTTCCATATAATGTTTCAGACTTGGCACAGATTCGTGCCTTGGTGGAGTCAACAGGGATGCTAGGAGGATCGACATGTCCCTCGTGCGAAATGCCTTTCGACAAGGGTAAAAAACGTAGACTGATCGATTCCTGCGGACACGAACGCTGCTATTCCTGTTTGTTCCGCAGCGAAGCATGTCCATTGTGTCTTCGTGCCCACTTGAATGACGAAGATGAGTATTACGACGAAGAGGACGGTTTTAGGGACGAATATAACACTTCTGGACCGCCATCCATACTCGGTCTCCAGACACAACAGCAACAACCTCCAGACACAACAGCGAATCGTTGGATCATCGATGACTCATCGACGGTGAACTCTCTCTGTGGTAGCCCCAGGCCACGTACCAAAGCGGTTACCACAACCAATACGAGGGACAACCTCTTTGCTCGAGGCTTACACGTGTGTATTATTTAATTTTTTATTCGCAGTCACTTGAATTTCACGGAATTAATGAAAGAATCGATTCAATTCGTTGTGATGAAAATCGCAGAATTGACGATAAGATTGGATCGAATGGATTTATAATTAATTTGTTTAATACTCTCTTCATTCTTCACAAAATTTATTTCAAACTTCTCAATTTTTATTATATTTCCATCAAATTTAATCTTATTTCATTATTACACATTGATTCTTGATCGAAACGAAATGTTCATTCATCTTACGTAATCTCTACGATTAAGGATAGGGAGACAATCGATGACAATCAATCATTAAGAGCTTTTCATCATTTCTTTCAGCATCGGGAACGAGGAGAAAATGTTTCCTCCGCAATAGGTACAGGCTTGAAGAGTAAACCGCCTGCGCTTCCGGATTCCACCGGATCTCATGGGCGGCACAAAGTTCCAATGATGACGCAAAGTATGTGTACATCTAAGTAAATCTTTTACATAATCTTAGTGGGTTTGCAGTTATTCAAATGAAACTCTTAGATATATGAAAAATGTATTGTCTTAGACTGAGGTTTCATTCGAGGGACAAAACAGAAGCAGAGTTTATAAGCCTGGAAAATGATACGGTTGGAATTGAACTCGCGATTCTGATTTTATTTCGTACGAATAAAATATAATAATGCTTTGAAAACTGTTCACACAGCCAACTGTTACACTGGTCGAGAACCATTTAGTATTCTGAAGTTTTGACACTGATTCGAAATGATTTTGATGTGTTGAATACAAAAATAAAATTGAATTTCTTGAATTGGTTCGTTTCTTGTAATGATTTATGTATAAAATTATTCAATTATGTAATTTTTATATCTCAATTATGTAAACAATGATGAAAATTGAACTAATTCAGGAAATCTGACATTGTTTTCGTATTCGGTACTCCGAATCGGTTCCCAAAGCCCAGAATTCCGAAAAAACCGTTTTGTTTTTGTTGTCCTATGTCATTCATGCGAAGAATCGTTCATGTTCCTTCAGAATTCTGGCAGTCACATTGACTAGAAATCGAACTTCATTCTAACATGAGATGTACATCTTTAAGTATAATTGAATTTTACTTTTGAACAATGATTTTACGTGGTTCAACAAAATATGGTGGAAATAACGATATTCATGTTTCGACTGAGAGGAATTAGAAATTTGATCACAAACGTACCATGGGTGTCCAAGAAGGTGGGAGAATTCCAGTTTAAAAGTTCGAAATTTTTCATATAAGAACTGGAGAGTTATGAAATGAGGAAGTATAAATTGAGGTGGATATAATTATAATTCTCGTGAAAGGTCCGTGTATTGATTCAATATACGCTAAAAAAAATATAATATAAAGTTTCGAGCCTGATACAGAGATATACGATTTTCTGTGGATATTTTGGAAAATCACTGTAGACGAGAGAAGATTATTACGATTGGCGTGACTTTTCTGCCCACTCTGTTTGTTAAATACATTTTACTAGTTATTTGATAATCAGCAACCAATTATGTGGACATCGCGATGAATTTTGTAATAAACTATACTGTAATGTTGACCAAACGTGAATCCAAGTTAGAGTTGCGAAGAATTATCAACTCAGAGGTGTCCATGTAAATTCTTTCACCTCTCGTCCATTTACGCGCTTCTCAACGCATTGAATGTCCTATGAATGTGCTACGAATATTCTCAGCATGCTGTATGAATGCTGTGTTACTAGGGTAGGATGCCATCATAGAAAGAATGAATATGGCTTTGGAAGTTTACTTTTTCAACAACCTGTTGAAAACTAAAAATGACCTAAAATAATAGGAAACATCATCATTCCTATGAAAAATATAGGTTCTTTACACATTTTCCAAACGTTCGGACAATTTCTCACCCCTGTCTAGAGCAACATAACAATACATCTACGGTTGTTTACGTTTCATCCCCATTCAATCATCGTTTCTCATGTTCACATATCTGAAATGTATGATGAACTTTTGTTCCAGAAAGCCAGTTTCCTAATAAAAAAGCAATAAATTAAACTACTTGTTGCTCAGAAACATATTACTCACAGAAAAAAAGTTGCTGAAACAGCAAACCTGGCAAATTTGCTTTGCCGGTATGGCAAAACCTTTTCGCTGAATTAGCAAAAAATCTTGCTCTTTTAACAAGCGCTTGCCATTCAGCAATCCGGAATTGTAGGTACACAGACGGCTAGAAAATTTTGCTGAATTAGCAAACATCTTGCTGAAATAAAGCAACCGCTTTGCTGATTTAGCAAAGCAGATTTTTCGGAATTGCTTTTTCAGCAAGAATTTTTCCCTGTGTGTAACCTTGAGCCCTCAAAATATGTGCCGATTGCATTCTGTCTCCATGAATTCCAACAATTGTAAATGGATTCTGCAGAGTCTTTGAAAATGTATACTTGATGGTATCGGAAATGGATAACACACACCCCCTGCATTCGATCAGCGTATCGATACTTCTTGCATTCAATAGAACTCTTTGAAAAAACCTAACCGCCATAACAGTCTGTCTAATTTGCGTGTGAGACACTCACAGTTGAATTTTCATATAGACTTCACTTCCTCGTCATTACTCATTGTATTCGTTTCATTAATGCTTCGTGTGAAATTCTAAGCAGAATACCCGTACAGACTCGTGAAATGTTCATGAAATGCTCATTAGACACACCGCTATTCACTATAACCTATCTATCTATCGATCTCAAGTGTTCAACTTGATATTTGATTTAAAATTTCTCTTTCAAATTCTCACACAATTATATATTATTCACTATGAGAAAAAATTATTGTGAACCTTAATCACTGTATTCTAGGTTGTCCCACACCACCAAACCAAAGGAAAAGGTTCTTTCTAAATCCCAAAGTATTGAGAAGTTCGTTTGCGCCTCAACGTACAACTAGACGTGGAACTTCATCGCCAGAGCCGATTGCGAATGATAATCCTTCAGCATTGTCTGGTAAGAGAACAATATATATATATATACATTTGGTGAATAATAGAATCGATAAGTCATGTCTGAATTGATAAACCAAATGAATCAGTATTTCTATAATTATCGTGTATATAAACGAACAATTATGATAATAACGAGCAGCATGGATGGTTGCTTCCTGGGAAGGGAAGTCAAGATGGCCAGGAGTAGTCCTTGGGAAGATCAAATCCTTATGGAGCAACACTGAAGGAACCGCCAATGATGGTTTGAATCAACTCATCGATTCATCGAACAAAATTTTATCAGGCAGGCAGAGATTTATATGCTCGATTCGAATGATTGTTTGGTTTGTTATTGTTGTGCTGCTTCATTTTTTTCAATTTGCTAGATACTTCCTGACTAGAAAGTTACCCTCAGCATTTAATTACGCGTTTCTCGATTTTGGACAGATTCAAACTTATTCGATAGAAAATTTTTTTAAATCTTGAAAAATCAGATAATTAAAATTCTCTTCTTCTTCACCATTGAGTTATAGAGAAACTGAAGGAATGGACTGAACGATGAATTTTATCCTAGAATTTGATATCATAACTCATGAATGAAAGGGATCCGCTTTTTAGGCTTTTTGAATCTTTATAGCCTTTGTTTCATTCGAATTTGAAAGTGAATTGATTTGCAATATAAACTACAGTCGAAATCCATTGATGTTTATTTCACGGGAGAAAATGTTCAGCTGTACCAGCTAAATTTTAGCTGCTGCAGCGAAATATCTAACTACCCTGTTACAAATAATCTATAAAATTTCATTGACAAATGGGAAAATGAATAGGTTTCAATGAAATTCTATGATATTTAATCAGCAATTTCACCATTCGTAATAGGATTTAATGGAATATTTCTACCTGGGTATGATAGCTAAAATCTAGCTGATGCAGCTAAAGATTCTTTTCCGTGTTGAATACAATTGTTACTTGTATTATAAATTCTATAATATCTTTGATTATTCAATCATACATAAGGTGTCCAAGAACAAACTTCCTGTTTTTCACTAGTTTATTCTTGAGAGAAGATTGAAAAACTTTTTCTTCTCGATCTGAAGCTAAGTTATTCAGTTATCAACGAAATGAGTTGCGCATTCAGATGACAAATGGCTCCCATTCAATTGGTGCAAGTTAGCTCTGATACTAAGTTCTGGTGAAAGGCGGGTAGTTTATTCTGTAAGTTCTATTATGTAAAATTTATCAGCAAAATGTATCAACATTCAGATGGTTATTAATTAGGTGACATTTATAAACATCAATATGCATTAGGAACTTTATATTGGCCTTTTTTTAATAGCAACAAAATATTTGCTTTCCTTGATAACTTCTCTAACATTAATCTTTGGATTCATGATGAAATGTGAGCGGAGTTAATAACATTGAGGATGTGAAAATGCAAGCAAAGTCAACATTGCTGCAAAGTATTATCCAAGTTATGAAACGAATACAGTGAGTTTCATTCAGTGCATGCATTGATTTGTGTTACTTCTCATTCCAAATTCTATTGCAATGGGTGATTGCTCATCGTTATATATAATTTGAAAAATATTTTGCACGTGGGTATTTCGACTGAATAAGTCCATTGTTACATAGTTCATTCATATCTAATTCTCTCTAGAAGTCCGGATTTAAATAAAAAACACCATATTCTAGGAAACCTTGTGAAAAATGTAGTATCAATCTGATGATAATTTCTAGTCAGGTCCATCTATATTACACTCAACAGTTTGTGAATTTTAATATCATCATTTTTTTCAACTTTTTATCGAATGATGTTGCTATTTGAGTTTTTTTTCTTCATATGATAATATAAATTATATGATTATTTTGATTATTGAATGTCTATTAAGGATTGCAATCCAGTAGAATGTATGTTCTCTTTATCTGTATAAATTCTGTTTCTGTAGTATGAGATGTGATGTATCTATATGTGAATTGTGAATTTTAATTCATAACTCTAGTCGGGATATTCGAATGTCCGAATTGTCAATCAAAAAAATTGCGTAATTGCAATTCTTAATGGCTGTGATATACGAATGATTGATTTAGTCCGAATTTAGAAATTCTCAATTTGATTGTCACATAACGATGTTGAATATCTTTTTACACGTTGAATTCATTGGAGTGAACTTACAAAATCTTTAAATATCTTCAACGCGATGTTCCGTTTTTATCTTATCACGATCTCTTTCATATCCAACATACTTTTACTGCTATCGGTATCACTTTTCTATAAATGTACAAATGTAATGTATACTCAACTAAACTTTTTCTGACGCAATCAACTTCCTCTCACTGAATTGAGATCGATAACTTTGTATCAAATAAAACCCATTGATTATGAGTGAGGGATATTTATTCGTCACAGATTCATAAATATTTTCTTTGAGGTTGAAAAATTGAGATGTGTAGGATTTGTTGAATCGATCAAAAATCATTCGTATATACATACAAACGTACTGTGGATTGAAAAAGTGCCTGCACGTCTGCATTTCTGTGTAAAAATTGTATACAATTCAGAGTTTGATTTAAATGAATTTCATACAAAAGTTATGTTCATGAAAATCGTATCGAAGAATTTTTCTACACAAAATTCAATAATATTTTGACGTATTTTATTAGTTCTGTTTTAGGGATCTCCGATTCTCATAAAATAATGTTCTTTTATATGTTCGATATGAAAGATATATAAAGATATTTTTGATAAACAGAATTTATTCTGTAAAAATTACTTCTCGAAGTTTGAATCGTTCATAGAAACGAAACGAAAATTCCAACTTACAAAATCTGATGAATCATTATTATTGATCTTCTCGAAAGAATTATTTGTAATTTTTTGCAATTGAAAACAACGATCAAAGAATGTACTGCGAGATTTTCGATTCAAACTTCAGCAATCTCAAAAATTTGTATTTATGAAATCTCACATAAGAAGGCACTTTTTCAATCCATTGTTCTCCACCAAAGTAACAATAGTATTGAATTTTCTATTGTCGATTGTGATTATTTCCAATGCATGAAACCCAGTTCGTTAATAATTAGCAATTAGTTCATTAGTTTCGTTGATTTCTTTTCATTTTCTCATGATTCATTTTATTGCTTTACCCATGATCGTAGTTGATTACTTTCAGTCATTCGTGAATAATGACTGACATCATTTGAGTAATAATAATGAATTCGAGGTTCATTTTACTAACGGAAAGCGTAATAGATGATATTTGGTATTGAATTCATGTTGAATATTTAAACAGTTATATTGTATAAAAACCTTCATGGATACAACTATAATTAAATACTATAAAGTGAATATAATAATTGCCACAATTATTATAATCGTCTGGGAAACTTTTTTGATTTCCAACTCTGAAGTTGAGTGTAAGATAAATCCCTGCGTGATTTTTCTATTTAAGTCATCGAATGAGTTGCTTTCAATTTTCAGGAACAGAACCTTGCATGCCATAGTGTTTCATTTTTTAGTTGCAAATCGCTATTTACATTTCAGAATGTCTATGTGTATATACAGTATTTTGTATGTCATAAAGAGCCGATTCCGTGGTTTCCAAAGAAACGGATCATTCCTTTTTTATCTTCAATTAAATTTTGAAAATTAATTTCTTAATGAGTGTTTTTTGTGTACTCAACTAACTGTAGATTATTTTATACATTTCTAACACTGTGTGTTGATTGTGTTAATGAAAAATTCTCACTACAACTGTGGGAAAAATATTGGTTGACGTAGGCATTACATTCCGCGATATAGCCTTCGAATGCAATCGTGTCAATACATAATGAATAATCCATACAATTCTGAGATATCTGATGGATATCATGTTACGAAGTGATTCACATTATATCAACAACATGCAGTGGATATACTTCATTTAGTTATAAGATTTTGAAAACGTTCCTGACAGGTAGTACTGTACCGATTCAACTCCAAACGGTTTGACTCTGCGGAATGGTTGCTTAGATTTTCAGTATTTATCAAATAAAATAGGGTGTGTTTTTTGTGCCTACTCACATTCACTTGGTTAATTTGTCTCAACCGTCGTTATTAAATATTTCTTATATATGTTCACAGACGATGAAGGGGGTTGTGTAAAACCGTTGTCATCGAAAACCAGAAAATCATCTCAGTCGGATTTATACATGAGGCTTGGTCTTCTTTTCGGTGGAAGTAACATTAGAGGGACTTCAGTGGTGAGCGATGTTCCGACCGGAGAAGAAGTTCCTTCGAATCGGGCGGTCGTTGCGGCCTCTTCGAGAACTTGTCATGACAGTTCGGCCGCTTCTTTCAGTAGTTTGACTAGTTTTGAGACCCAAGCTGGACTTGCATCGGCCAATACAAGTCCAGTTTCGACGTTGACCGGTACATCGAGCGAAGCCGAGGCTGCTGCGGCCGCATCTCGTTGCTCGATGAAACCAAAGCTCAAGGTCAAGGGCAAAGCCAAATCCTCCAACAGAGATATGGACAGCGCTGGGAGTTTGGCTTCGATCTCAACCTCAATCTCGGCCTCTACCTCCATGTCCATGTCGATGTCAGTCTCAGTCTCTGGTCTGTCGAATGGGAGCTCCAGTCCATTAACACCGAGAAGACATTCCGCCAACCCTCAGCAGACGACTCACGGTCAATCCGAAGATGGGCAGTTCAAAAATAGACGGTCCGGAGTGAGAAGGTCTGCTCGAGCGGCAAATTTCAGAGGAATCATTGATCCCAAATGTAATTTTGATTTCAATTCTGTTCCTTAGATGTTGGTTTAAATGTTCTAGAATTAATGAAAAAGTGAAGAGTCACAACGACTCCTGTGAATCATAGTTTGGATAAGTAAAGATGAAGCAATTTTTATTCATAGAATGTTATCAAAAAGCATGAGAGAATCTTCCTGATGTTCACAATCAATTCTTCATCAATTCTGGAAGATTTTCATTCTTGAAAATCGATAAGACATTCGATACATTTTGAAGTAGAATTCATTCCAATTTGTGATTTGAATTTTCAGTACGTTTTATCCAGCATCAACAATTAGCTTTGAAGCCATTATTCTTTGAAGTACCATTATCGGAAACCGATCCACTCTTCACGGGACGTCAATGGTTATTAAGAGAATTGGAAACGTTAATAACTGGTTCTGGTTCTGGTATGTTAATTTATGGTTCTCCAGGAACGGGAAAGACTGCATTAATACTCCAGCTGGTAGAGCATAGTTGTTTTGGAAGGAGGAGGGATCAACAGCAACAACAACAACCTGATTCCACTCCGGAAGTGACGAATAATGAAGAACAAGATAAAGAGAGAAAACATTGCGTCACGCTACAAGCTAATATTCGACAAACAAATGAAAAGGTATCTTGAAGAAAATATTAAATCAAGATGAGTAAATTTGAATACTTTTTTCTTATCGAATATCGTATTCATTTTTCTCCGATGAGATATTGAATTCATTTGTAACTGAAGTGAATTCACAGACAATGCATCACATGTTGTATTCTTTCTTTGTAACACGCACTTCTGGTATTACAGGTTCGAGAGTTAGCGTCTTACGTTGTAGCCTATCACTTTTGTCAAGCTGATAACAATAGCACTTGTCTGGTACCTGATCTGATCCATTCATTGGCAGCTCAACTTTGTCAAGCCCCACAGTTGATCTCTTATAGAGAATATCTAATGTCTGAACCACATTTACAAGGTGCATTGTCGCAGCGCGAATGCACGGTCGATCCAGATCTCGCATTATCACGTGGCATTATCGAACCACTTTTAACGCTCAAAAAAGCTAATAGACTGCCGGATACCAATATGGTGATTATTTCATTTCCACATTTTTCTTTATAACACGTTAATTCTCTGAAAAAATCTCAATGTTGTCAAAATAACAACACCTTTTTCATCATTGACAGGTGATTTTGATAGACGCGGTATGCGAAGCAGAGTATCACAGGCCGGATCGAGGTGATACAATAGCTTCATTTCTCAGTAGACACGTGCCCAATTTCCCCAGTTGGTTAAAGATTGTTTGTACTGTAAGAACGCAATTGCTGGAATGTACTAAACAATTTCCATATACAAGAATCTCACTCGATAGAAGTTCTCATGATGTTGGAGTCAGCAATGTCACCAGAGATCTTTCTGACTACATTGGATATAGATTAGCTCAAAGTCCAGCGATTCAATCGAACGTGACTGCTTCGGTGAATGGAAAAACAGAATCATCGTGTAGCGCGAATCAAACAAGATTCGCCACGCATCTTCTGGCTTTAGCTAGAGGAAGTTTCCTTTTTGCTAAACTTACTCTGGATCTCATAGAAAGTGGTCATCTAGTAGCTAAATCAGCAAGTTATAAGGTCAGTTCCCAACCGAATACTATGAACATATTGTATTACGATTCCATTTTATCTGATCAATGAATATATTTTATAACTTTCCAGGTTCTCCCAGTGTCGTTAGCCCAAATCTTCCAATTACATTTCAATTTGAGGTTTCCTACTGCGGCTTCTTTCGAGAAAGTACAACCACTCCTAGGTGTCTGTTTGGCAGCGCTTTATCCATTGACGTTGTCAGAAATATTTTATTCCGTCAACTCCTTGTACAGTGAACAATTCGTTTCGTGGGATAATTTTTTACAGAGATTCAAGGTGAGAATGATCAATATCCCGATTATTTCAAACATTCCCATTCCGTGTGATTCAAATATCTGATATCAATAATTTTTATATGCATTCACGATGTGATTTACTGACTGAAATACACGTGAGTTGTTTTCGATTATGTAAAATCGTTGTCTTTACCCGTTTGGTATATTTTTTTTAGCTATAAAATTACATTATAGGTGATAGATTACGTATCTCTTTCTTTTTTTTGTATAGATGCTCTCTGGTTTTCTCGTGAAACGATTGGACAATACGTACATGTTCTTCCATCCCTCGTTCAGGGAATGGTTAATAAGGAGAGATGAAGGCGAATCAACGAAGTTCCTATGTGATTTGAGACTTGGTCATGCAGCTATAGCTTTTCGATTATCCCGAATTGAAGCCCCGTTGGATGGCGAGAAAGCTTTGGAACTTGGTCATCATATCTTAAAAGCTCACGTCTACAGGGGAGTGGCACCATGTTGGCCTTCTCGTGACCTACAGGTAACACATTATAACGAATTGCTTGAAAAGTCCCAAGCATCAGCAGAACGGTTCCTCTTGAATTTGTTCTCTGTTGGAAATTCCCGGACGCACAAAATGGCGAAGTTTGCATGCCAGTTGCAGTACTGGGTGCCCAGTACACTTGAGGTGTTGGAAACCTCTCAGGTCTCTATCAATCTGGAACCTGAGTGGTCTCGGACAGGAGAGACTGGTCATTGCTTGAAATTTGGGGTTGTATCCGAATTTTTCCATCCTGTCCACCCCGGAGTTTTCAACTGATTCTGATCGTTTTAGCGAATAGAATATTAATTTAGAGTCTGACTCAAATCGAGTCAAAAACTTCTCTAAACTGTTGCTATTTTTCCATATTTACAGGCTATCTGGTTAACCAGGTCGGCAGAATGCGTTTCTTCAGCTTTATGCACATTACGTAATATTTATAGTCCCAACGTGAAAGTGTCAAGGCTACTGCTGTTAGCGGGCGCTTCACCGAATCATATCACAGAATACCTTGGAGACGCCCCAGCCTTGTGCATGTATGCTCATGAAGGATCTGTCGAGATGGTATCATTACTGTTGGAATTCGGAGCTGATGTCGAATTAACGAACAGTCAAGGTTGTACTGCTTTATCTTTAGCTGCGGCTCGTGGACATTGTGATGTCGTTAGAAGGTAAATTTAACATTTTTAGATACAGATAATTGAAAAACCTAGTTGATTTCAATTCCGGAACCAATTTTTGTATCAATGTCTTACAGGTTATCAGCAGCTGGAGCTTCTCTAGGACATGCGGACATAGCTGGACAGTGTCCATTGGTTCATGCAGCTAGACAAGGAAGATTATCAGTTGTTGGGTATCTTTTGGCCTGCGATTGGCTGCAATCGAGTACAAACAACGAGAATAAAGCAGACTTGATGGAAGTAGGAAGAGAAGAAGCTGCTCAACAAGCGGTTGTAGCAGCCGCGTCCCAAGGACACGAGTCTGTTGTCGAATATCTGTTGGATATGTCGGAAGTTGTCGTTGATCGACCAGATACCTTGATGAGTGAAACAGCTTTAACGATAGCTGCAGCTAATGGCTCGACTGCTACTGTGACAGCTTTATTAGTACGTGGTGCTAATCCAGCAGCAGTAAATGGTAAAGGTTTGTCACCATTGATGCTTGCTGCCAGAGAAGGCCATTGGGGAACCGCTGAAACACTTCTTCAAGGTTTGTATAGATTTGTTTGATTGATTCGATGCCTGTAGATCCTGGTGAAAATTCGAAAGTGAAGGGATCGGGTATTGAAATAAATGAAGTGTGAGAATGTTCCAATTCTCTCCTAAATTACGCCTACATAACTCTTAGTTTACGTACTCGTTGCGCTTTTGTCGCGCCATTTTCACCAGGGAAGACACTTTTAGATAACATCCCCACATAGAGGTGAATCAACCCTCCTGTACTCCCCTAGTGTTTTCCGATTTGATGAGCATAAACTTTTACAGACATTCTAAAAATAACATACATTCTAACAAATGATGATCTTTGTTCACAGGTACCTTATCCACCAGTACGGAAACAGCTCCAGACAGAATTATATCACTTCTCGAGCAACGAGATCCTGCAGGGCGTACACCTTTGATGATTGCTGCATGCGAGGGCCACACCAATTTGATAGAATTGTTCCTAGAAAAAGGTGCTGTGCTTGAGAGCAAAGACAAAGAAGGTCTCACAGCTTTAGGTTGGGCTTGCGTGAGAGGAAGATTGGCAACTGTTCAGAATCTGATCGAGCATGGTGCTGATGTAAATATCAACGACAATACTGGGAGAACTCCTTTGGATTTAGCTGCGTTCCAGGTACGAATTGTAAACAAAACTATCATATACTTCTATCATTATTGTCGCACTATGTGAATTTAGTTTTTCTTTCGGTGGATGAGCTATGTACGACTAATTGAGCCTCCAAATTCTACCCCCCACTTTCATTCATCCACCTCAAATCTACACGGCAACAACGTAGAGATGATATGTTTCATTCGTGGCTATCTCGTGAGGGATATCCTGTCGAATTCTGTTACACTGTGTACGGTCTTTGTCTGAGGATTTAGTTGAATTTGCAAAGATTCGTTCGATAGTTTGAACTACATTTTTGAACACATCACATTCAGTGTTCAATATTTCATGATCCCTAAACGAGTCAATATTTCATTATACAGGGCAATCCAAAATTGGTGCAACTATTGCTCGAGAAAGGTGCTGCTGTTGAGCACGTAGATCTTCATGGCATGAGACCATTGGATCGTGCAATTGGTTGTCGCAACATTCCAGTGGTACAATGTTTCCTACGTAGAGGAGCTAAACTAGGACCAGCCACGTGGGCGATGGCAGCTGGCAAACCTGAATGTCTTCTGATTTTATTGAATAAACTATTGGAAGATGGAAATGTTTTATATCGTAAAGGTAGACTGAAAGAAGCATCGCATCGTTATGCTTACGCTTTGAGGAAGTTCCCTGTATCACCCGAAGAAGATTGTCAAGGACAGGAACAAACTCACACCATACAATCATTCGCCCAATTAAGACTGAACTTTTTATTGAATTTGAGTCGATGTAAGCGCAAAATGAATGTAAGTATACATTTATCATTCCATTTAATCTTGCTTGAAGTTCGAGGGTCAGTTTTATACATTCATCGACCATTCGTGTTTCGATAGGAATGCGCTGGAGCCATTGAACTTGCAGACGAAGCGTTAAAGCTACGTCCATCATCGTACGAAGCATTCTACGCGCGTGCCAAGGCCCGTGTAAATGCAGGATTACTGGAGGATGCATTGACGGATGTGCAAGAAGCTCTGCAAGTTGTCCCGTCTCAAAATCGGCAGGATCGGCGAGTATTAGTTGGTTTAAAAGAAGAGATTTTGTCTCGAATGGATGGAGCTGGGACCAGTAAAGAATCTAATGAAACGAATGCGTCCAGATCTCGTTTCCGTGCTTCCGTAGATACGTTGACAGAATTGTAATATACGAAATCAGAATCATTTTTTTTATTTCCTTTGATGTTCGAAATCAAACAACGGAAGTGAGGAGCACTACTTTTATGATGTGACATTACGAAGAAAGTATTTCTTATGTTTTTAAAATTTGTTCCATGATTTATAATTATTATGAGACATCAGTTTATGAAGTTCGTTGAAAAACGTAGATAAGTAAGGGAAATGCAATTTTTGTGTTTTATATATGAGAAAAGAATTAATTTATGATGCTTCTAAATCATTAGTTGCCTGAAGAGTGCTGAGAGGAGAGTATTTATTTCGCGAATTCATTCTTTCGCGCTGGAAGTCGTTGTAATTCGTTTGAACTGAATTACCGTTATTGGATGTTGAATATGAATTAGTCTTGCCGGGCTGTTGAGCCAGAATGTCTTAATATTCATCATATTATTTCTTGCAGTTTTCAGCAATTTTGAGTACACGTGTTTTGTTCAAATCAAAGTATTTCAATCCGAAATAATCACAAATTCAGGGAACATGGTAGGAAATTGTTCATCTTGGCTACCCGAGCGGGAAAAGTTTCAAAATTATATATGACTCATGCATAATTCAATATCGTTTATATATAAATTATATATAATTTTGAAACCTTTTCCACTCGGGTACCTTCTGTCAATTCTTCAGCGTTGGAATAGTTCATAAACTTCTTGAAACGTACAGAAAATCTTTTTCTCAATAATCCAATCGGTTGTCAGTAGTGACTTTTGATACATGAAGAATTCTTGAACGCAGTTATACACCAGAATCCTTTTCGTGCGATGTTGCCTGATTAGTATGAAAAATCAATCTAATTTTTATCCAGAAAAATGCTGTTATGAAAATTGTATACGTCACAGAATCACGTTTCACGGAACTTCACATGTTCTTTTAATCGAAAACCATTACTAACTGGAGAGCGATAAATTACAAACACATGATCAATTAATTTATAGAAAGAAAAATCATTTCAAGTAGTGATCGGCGATATTTGGAAATATCGATATTTTTTATAGAATTTTTGTCAAGTTTATATTGAATTTGATCAAATATCGATGAAAACTTTATACAAATTTTATATAAAATATCGATATCGTGAAATATCGCCGATCACTAATTTCAAGTATTAAACATTCAAAACGTTTTTTTTTTATTTTTATTTCAAATGTATTTATTCTGAGTTTATTACATATTAAGACGATAACGTTTATAAGTCTCGTACAATCGAGACACATGTTTTTGAATTTTATTCGCCTAAGGTGCGTTGAACTGATGGTTGATCATTATTATTTTTATATTTAATTTTAAAAACCAAGTGTTTTTCCTTCATGTACATCGAAGCGAATACAACGAATATCGTAAGAAAAGCTGAAATTGTACAGCTAATGCGTTGTTGTTGCACACGACTTGTGGCAGCTTGGAATAATATTAGTGTGATTATATAATTAACTTATATATTATTTCAATCGTTGAATTAAGTTATTTTTTATAATTTTTACATGTATTTGCATGAGTTTATTCATATGAACTCGTGAAGACGTATACTATGAAAATTTCCGTTACGAAGATATCTCATCAGATGGTTTGTAAATTATTTTGAAAAATTAAACAATCAATCAACTGTATCAAGTGTATTCAAGCATCAGGAGCAGCAGATCAAATTTTGTACTGACTTTTTTTATAAATTACTTGATAAGTTCAAATTGGAAATAGGTAATAATTCAGAACATACCTGGGATTGGTATTTGAATATGAATTGTAGGTATCGAGAAACGATATTCTCTATTATACTCACCAGAAATCAGTAAAAGACTGGAACTTGAAATCGGAGTTTAATCCTGGTTTTGTACTTCATTATTATGCATTGAAAATTTCTGAAGAATTTTTAATTTATGGAAGAAAAGCTGGAGTAACATTTGGCTCGCTTCTTTTGATGCTTGAATGCCCTTAAGATAAAATGTAGAATGTTTTGCTCTAAGCATACAAATTTTATTTCAATTCTCGTGAAGAAATTATTGAATATTTATTGTACACGCAGCACAAGTATGTCACAAATGCACTCCCGTTGTGTCAGTTCCGAAGGAATTCATGATAAATTCTTGGGAATTCTTCAAGAATTTCCAAGACGCACTGTTAAAAAATCTCACGATGGATTCATAAAAACATCTCCATGAATACATCGGAATCAGTGTGTTGTGTGAGTGACGTTCGGCGTTTTTATTTATAAAAAAAAATGTGACCGTGGATGATAGAAACAGGGGAACCGATCGAATCAGTTCGATTGCGAGACAATTCTAGGAACAGATGGAAATGAAGTGTAAAAGACTCTCTACTCCTTAAGTGATCAATTGCATTCTGGCAGGACATGCTTCAGCAGTAGGAAACCATGACTTTTTCAACAAAATTGAAATAAACTAATCGTTTTGCTCGTCTCTAGCCTCCACGGTCAAAGTTATGAGATGCAATTGGTTTCTTGCAATTTCTTTGCCTCTGATAACGAATCGCATTTAAACTTCCTGGTCAAAAATGACCCAGGAGTCCCATATATGTATATATAAAAACACGTAGATTATGTTCATAATATAAGCGTATAAAATTGATCTTAAACTTTGTTGTGAATTATAAATGGAAATATTTGATTGTTTCTTTCGCTTTTTAATGAAATTGTTCAGTATTGTTTAAAATGTGGAATCTTCGATTACTTTGTGAATTTGAAGCTTTTGTATATCACCGTGACGAATGAAAAAAAAACATTTCATACCTATTATGCTGTTGAATTGATTTCTCCTTCCGCACCTGGATTGGAATTCATTAGAACTTGTAGAAATTTCAACAAAATTTTTGAAGAAGAATTTAACATTACGAGACTTGAGGAGTAGCGCATTGTTTTTATAATGTCCTAATTACGTTCTTCACTTGACAGTACTCAGAGTTTTTCAAAATGTTCCAAGAGTATCCGAGCATGTTGAAAACATTCTTAGACTGTTTCAAAATAGTTCAACGAATTTTTGTAAAGGACTGTCAAAAATTCACAAGGGAATATAAAGATGGGCAAAAACGAGCAGAACACCCTGGTAAAAAAATCTCTCTGAATCTCTCTGAAAATTTCACGTTTCAGAGAGATTCAGAAAGAATCAGAGAAATTCAGAGCAATCCAGCGTGGTTCAGAGGATTTCAGAGATTAGTGGATTGAGAGAACTTGTGCTTTGAATTTTTCAGAAGGATTCAGAAAATTTCAGAGGAACTCAGAGAGATGCAGAGAAATTCTGGGAAATTCAGAGAGGAACAAATTCAGTGAAATTCAGAAAGATTGTGCGTAGAACTTTTCAGAAATATTCAGAGGAATTTAGAAAGATTCAGAGTAATACAGAGAGATTCAGAGAGGAATTAATTCAGCTCAATTTTTGGTTCAGGATTCCAGAGGTATTCAGGGAGTGTCAGAAGCTCACAGAGACAGGTTAATTAGGGAAAGTTGTGCGTGGGATTTTTCAGAAAGATTCAGAGAGATTCAGCGGAATTCAGAGAGATGCGGGGGAAGTCTGGGAAATTCAGAGAGGAATAATTTCAGTAAAATCTTGGTCCTGCGTTTCAAAGGTTTTCTGGAAGTTTCAGAGACTTCCAGAGGAAGATAAATTAAGAAAAATTGTGCGTGGAATTTTTTAGAAATATTCAGAGGAATTTAGAAAGATTCAGAGTAATCCAGAGAGATTCAGAGAAATTCAGAGAAATTCAGAGGAATTCAGAGGAAGCTTCGAAATCTGAATACATTAGATTCCGGGAGATTCAAAGAAATTCAGAGATATTCAGGTAAATTCAGAGGGAGCTTTGAAATGTTAATATATAAAATTCTGAGGGATTCAGTGATATGCGGAGAGATTCGGAGAAAGTTGAAGAATTCAGAATGTATCACTATCGGGAAAGTCTCTAACTTCCTCTGAATTACTCTGGAATTACTCTGAAACTCTCTGAAATTTGTCCTAAAATATAGAGTATATATATAATCCACTTAGTATGAGAATTCAAAACGAATTCTTCAGACTCCAATTGAGTTCTTGATGAAGTTTCACTGATCTAATAGGATAAGATTCTATAAAACAATCGTAAAATTTTCTCATGAAAAATCTACGAAGCAAAGCAGAATAGAGAGTGCCTCCATAGAATGGGGCACTTTTCACTATCGGTTGGTGAGGTGTTTTCCCTGATAGAAGGGAATAATAGAAACCGATTGAAAGGGGCAAAAAACCGCATATTAATAGATAGGCTCATATAAAAACAGATAACTTCTGAATCGTTTTGTACGCAATTTTTTACTATTCTGATGAATTTCCATTGTATCCTTTTAACACAGTTCGTATCAAGGCATATTTTGAGTGAATTGAGAACTAATCATAACACTGGCAAACATCAACTTTGGATAGTCAATTTCTGAAATAAATCCCGAGTGGAAAAATTTTCAAAAAAATCTATAATTCGTATATAATTCGATATAGTCCATACATAACTTATAATAGGAACGCGCGCTTACATTAATCATTTTTACGTTTCCAAACTGACCGTTTTCTTATAGAAATAACTTTACGGTTAGAGGTGGGCCTTCAAATATGCCCTGGCCTTTCAAGGATTTAATGGCGGGGTTCTCAGTCCTTGAATTTTTTCCTTCTTCTTATTAGTCATACTATTCAACAGCAATCTGTGATTGGTTAATTCTGTTAGGATTCCAAGACGGCTGGGAACCCTGAATGGGTTTTTCTGATCAGGCCGTTGAGATGGAGTTCATCTGTAAAGGTCTTTCCCCCAACATATCGTGAACTATTGTACAGTCCATGGCGAAAAATTTTCTCATAGTCTCAATTCACAAGGGAAATATGAAAAATCCTATGGTTGTTTTTTATGTTTCTGCCAAAAATTGGAGAATATGAGGAATTCTGAGCGAATATGAAAATATTCTTTACTGTAAGAAAATTCCTTCTGAAAATTCAGAACATTTGACTGTAACTTTTACAGTCACTTTTTCCTGAATTGTCAAATGAATTTTACTGAATTTTGAGAAACATGACTGGATTTTCAGAATACCCTCCGAAATTCAGTTAAAGTTTCTTAAGGACATTCAAGCATCAGGAGTCGTGGGTCAAATTTGACGTCAACTTTTTTCATAAACTATTTGACACAAATAAATTTAGAATGGATAATAATTGAGTACATCCCTGAGATTGGACTCTGAATACAAATTTGGGTTTCTTCACGGTTTGCGGATGTTGGGAAATGAAATCACAATAAATTTTTGATGGGTGGAGTTTATCACTCTTGAAATACTTTTATACTCGCCAGAAAATCAGGAAAGACTGAAACTTATATTTAGTCTGATCCTAGTGGTGGATTTCATCAATATTCATTGAAAATATCCATTGAACGCATAATTTATGAAAAAAGTTTGCGCAAAATTTGATTCGCATCTTTTGGTGCCCTTCAAAATTCAGAGGAAGTTGGCTGTAAAAAATTACAGTCGCATTTTCTGAATTTTCAGAAGTATTTTTCCTCAATTGTTGCTAGTGGTATCAGCATCACGTTACAGAAGAAAGATATGTCTCATTGGGGTGACCATATTCTCATACAACATACCCCGTACAGCACATGACGTGTCCGGCTCATGGGAGGAACGTATTTTTGGAAACATAGGAACATGCCATACATGTGTGAGATCATGCCATCCATCTTCTAGGCAGATTCATGCACATAGAAATGTCCGCCCAAATAACCTGAATTTAAGAATATGGGAGGCATGTTTTGTTGATCATCCTATATGCATCTAGTTTTCGTCTTACAAAAGAGATTATGTATTTCTAAAAGACTTCTGTCAGGATGTCTAATGTAGCATCAGAATCATAATTCGATCATAACTCTTTCCAAAAGAAGAATCATTGTTGAATAGCTTTCCTCATGTTGCATGAAACATCTTTCGAAAGTGTTTTGGAATTGCGAAACCTCTGAAGTTCTGTCGGCTCATAATGACTGACGAAAAACACTTCAAGTCACTATAATTGAACTTTCATCAATATTAATTGTAGTTTTGTCTCATACATTTCCAAAATTGTCACTGAAAATACGCGCCGAGTTACTGTAGACGAAGTCTCAAAATTTCTTATTGCATGATCATAGAGCTATATTTTGTAAGTGCACGCTGTACCTCCGTGAGTTGGATATAATTTCGATAAATTAATCTCAATTAGGCCGAGATAATTCCGTGCATTCGACAAAACTTCAAAAAAAAGTTTTGAGACAGTATATACAAATTCATAAAGATAAACATCTTCACCATTTCATTCCGACTCGCGTACACAATACAATGAATTCATCGGTTATTTGCAAATGAGAGGTTATAGTTTACTGAGTTTATAAAAAACTTCCTGCCATGTGGATTGAATATAATTCTTACAATATTGCCACATGATGTGAAATGATATATGCCAGGAATATGTTGTTTAGAATATTCCGGTTTCCATCAGATTATGCATGTTTCACATGCCGAACATATGCTTTACACATTACGTGTGATACGGGTACGTGGCAAAAGGAATATGCCTAGAACATGAAATCACGTCAATGGCACATTCGCGGTCATTTTCATCTTTCTCCCACCTTCTTGCTCCATGGAAATGCTTTTGATTATGCTTGGCAGGTGGAAACCACTTTCCTCCGTCATATGTGCTGTACGGGTTGTCGAGGTGCGAAACCGGAATGGTTCCCCCGAAGAGAAAAACTTTCAAAATTATATAAAATTTTTATATAATTCAATATAGTCCCAGCCCTACGTTGAATGCCATGGGGATCGCCGGTGACGAGCAGGTGAATAAGAATTACGTTGTTGAAAATTATCCATTTTTTCTTCAACCCATAATGGACGGGACTCCTGTTTTCGAGGACATTTCGGAGTCCCAAAATGACTACATTTCTCTCCCCAATTTTTTTGAAAATGACAGGATGAAATTGAGAAGGCTTAGTACACGCACTTTTTTGGTATTACAAAGTCATGCTCATCTATTTCCAATTTTATCCTTCCTTTTCCGAAAAAACTGGGAGGAGAAGAGGAACTCAGGAGAAGAGGTTACCATCCAAACACGTTGATTAGCAAAGGACACTCCTACACGGAGAGAATTTATTGACGAAAGATTACTCAAAGTTGAGTGAAGCGGGGACATAGTGGCATTTCGGGGAGGTTCAAAATCCGATTGACTTCGTTTTATTCGACTACATATGAAAATTCATTCAAAAGTTCTGATTATATTCACAAGTTGAATATTGTAAAGAAAAATTCCAATGAATTCTCTGTTGAAAAATCCCAGCATGGTCCAACGTGGAACCAACTTGATCCCAGCTAGCTCAACTTGGTTCCGGATGAACCAACTTGGTCCCAGCTGGACCAATTTGGTTCCGGATGGACCAACTTGGTTCCACCACACTCACCATGATTGGTGGCCCAATAACCAACATGGGACCAACTTGGTTCCAGCTCAACCAAGTCGGTTGCATCATACAGGCCATGATGGATGGCCCAACAACCAATAAGAGACCACCAACTACTTTTGCTTCTACTGGATCCAACTACACCCGAAAATCACTATCATAACCGACAATTGCAAATTTTGGAAAATCATTCTCTTTGAATCATTTGCGAATGAAAAAGAAATCTCGAAATGCCAGCGAGATGAAGCTCTAGTGAAATATAATAAAAATTAAAACCTCTGGGTAATTCTGCTTCATACTACTGCAATTTTGAAGATTCACTTATTGCTATCAGACTTTATATCGAACACGGTCTGACTTATGTAGGTATTAGGTCAGTAAAGTTAGGTATAACCATGCAGGATAGTGCCGACCTAGGTGGAACTATACTGGGTAATGCTAACCTAGGTAAAACCATGGTGAGTAGAACCTACCTATAAGGGACCTAAATGGGACCATGTTGGTTCCATATGGGTAGGTCCTACCCAGCATGGTCTTACCTTCCATGCTTCAACCATGTAACCAAATTCCTACTGGTCCTACCCAGCATGGTCGAACCCAGCTGGCACCCAGCTGGGTTTTTTCAATAGGATTTTCATCTGTAGTTGAGTGAAACCAAGTTAATTGGATTTCAAACCTCACGGGAATGTCATTATGTCTCCGTTTTCCTTAACTTTGGGTAAGCTTTTGCCAATACATTTTCTCTGTGTGAACGATAGAAAGAGACAGGCAAACGTCCTCATCCTCTGGTAAGGGAAACCATTGTGAACATCAGTGTCACTCTTTACAGCATAACTTTCTTCTTATTGGTTATTGTCGATGGAATAAATTCCATAGTTTCTGAAAAAAACACTATTAGAATTATCTGTGTTGAATTTCATGTACCAGATTTGGAAGTATTTTTCATAGAAACATTTGTACATTGAATTTTAAACATCTGAATGCCGATTATGTCAATTGCATTGTCGTTCAATGTACAAATGTACAGTCAAGTTGGATTCATATACAGCTATTAAATTTAATGTACAAATGTTTGAGGATAATTATAAAATTCACCAATATTTCTAACAGTGAACGAGAATATTTTGAATCAAAACCGTAACGTTCTCTAATATTGTTAGACACCGGGACATGCCCCGGTGAATTGGAACGTCTAGAACGTCTGAGGTCTGGAATTGGACCCTAACTGTCCTGTGCATGTGGAAACATTTGTTTCATAAGATATGCATATGGTGAATGATGGTTTAGGTACAAAAGTAAGCAATAATCGGTATTCACATATAATTTTATAGATAATTAATATTATGGATTATATATTTTTCCAGTAAAATATATATATTGTATATACATATAAATTACATATCAAACTGATTTATATAGATTTTGAATGTAGGATCTTCGGTACAATAGTTGGTCCCTTGCAATGATTAGCCACCTTCTTTAAACATATTTATACTAAAAAATGCTTACGGATAGTCAATAATATAGGCTATAGCAGCAAAGTTTGATATTATGCAGTCACTGAACTGATTGCAGTTCAGTGTACGTGATGTTCAAATGGAAAGTGAGCTTAAAGAAGTTTAATGAACATATATTTCAGGTATCCATCACTCTAAGAGAACTCGAAGGTTCGAGGGATATTTAATGGAAGTGCATTAAACCTTTGGACATTTGAAGGTTCATTGAATCTATTTGATGATCCTGAATTTTCGTACAATGCACTTGTATTTACCTAATAGATCTGTGTGCTCTGGTGGTACATATCTTCCAACACAACTCCTTTGTGGATTATTAGTTCATTTCAAGAATGACGTGATATTTGGTGGCGAGGTTTATGATTAAGAATAAATTGAAAGAATAATTCACCCGTCAATATTATTTCAATCTTAAGACTCTGTATTAACGTGTTACAAATAAGTAGGCCAGTAATGAAACCAATATGAATGAATGAAAAATACAATCCAGCTTCATTTATCCAAAGAGTTAATCACCGTTCTTTCAGCAAGTACTATTCAAAATGGTGATAGATTTAAATGAACAACTTGATTTCCATGCAAACTTCTCGAAAGTCTGCCTGGAAATCAAGTAAATCGCATGGGTCTTGAGGAAGATACCAGAGTACCGATTGAGTAAACATTTTCTTGGTAAGAATTCATGAAAAGAGCTGAAATTTTGAGAAAATAAACTTTTTTATTTGATCTTTTGTGGTACAAAATCCGAATTTCAAATAGAAGTTATCTTAGAAAGTCCAAATTTGGGCTATATACCGCAGAAGATGGAGTCTTAACAATTGTTTCCTAAAAATGTCAGACTTTCTTATGGATTCAGTTGGGAAAATTCTTACTTTGAAAATGTTGACTCAGTTAGTACGATATCTGGTATCTACTGAAACGAGATTTTACCGTTCTGTATGCAATGGTAAGTGCCAACCGAATTCAATTCTCATATGCATGGAGAGAAATGAGGTCTTACATATCATTAGATTATTTTGTACTTTTGAAACAAATTGTGGTAATTCTAACTGAATTAGAGTAGATTAAATGGCAGTTACAGTAAATTATACTCCAAAATTGTCCCTGTCACAAATTTTATTCCAATTAGTGGTGAATATCATAAGTAATCCTTTTGCATGTAATTTTTACAACACAGTGTAGCAAAAATTGATGTTTGATGATGTGAAATTGCGCTAAATTGAAACATTTTCCAAATTATTAAGCATGAATTTTTACTACACTGCGTTGTAAAACTGAATCTATTTAATTTATTCTGTTGCTTCAATATAAAATGCAGTAATATTTGAAACGTCATTTTTCTCCATGTGAAATCCCATATGCAACCCACTTCGTCTAACTTGAATAATCATGGGATTGTTCACATGCAGGCCAATCCTGAATTTCCATGGGAAATTTATCATGTGAGTCAACTGGGAATTCACACTAAGATCCCCTTTGTGTTGTCTTCATTGATGGAAATCAATCAACCCCCACTTGTGGAGATCATACCAGAAAATCAATATCGATCCTGGCGAATTTTCACAGTATCCACCAGCTACGAACTATGTTTTAAATGAAATCATGGTATAAAACAACAAACCGCACTTGCCCAATCAATGTATTTCACAATATTCTCAAGCCAATTCAATAAATCATTTGTCTTTTGAAATGAATCATTGAAACGCCATTAATTTTTCACCCTTACTAATCAACTAAGAAAGTTTAGAATATTTCGCTCATAATGGCTATCATAAATTGTCCATCATGACAAATTCCTTAAAGAACCAATGACTGTACCGATTAACCTTTATATTATTTTTGTCAAACATTGAGGGAAAAATTGATTTCCAGCTCTTTCATTATCACTTGTTGTCTTATGAATAATACAATCATCATTCAGAAATGTGAAATACAGTAATATTCGAAAATGTTCGGAATTATTCGACAAACATCCCAGATAGCTCATTTGAAATTTCCAAAAGTTACATGAAATCACAGATCATTTGGAGATACATATTTTTGAAGGATCTAAAATTTCTCCAAAAATGTCTTCAAGTTGTAGATAAAATGTTCTGAATATCTGAAAGAAAGAGACTTCGAAGGAATATGCAGAAGTATGTGCATGTATTACCGAAGATTGATGAACTGAGAGTTCGTCTACATTACACGTAAACGAACATGAATCACACGACATGAATCGTATTGAATTCATCTTTTAGCAATTTTCAATTAACATTTTGGGATTTCCAAAGTTTTTTCTCAAAATTATATCTGAAAATGATTCAGGAGATATCTTTCAGACTTTTCTATATATGCTATCTGACATATCAGGTGAACTGATCGCCGCATAGACTTCTTTTAAAGTGTATAATAATCAAACACAGAGTGTGCTCATCAAACACAGTTCACAATCACATTGTAAGATCTTACATATTTTATCATATTGTTATTATTATTAAATTGAAAAAAGTTCTTACCATCAAAGAGAAAGTAGTTCGTAATGGTTTGGCAATCACTTCTAAAAGTTTGCAATAAACGCAATCAATTTCTTTGTAATTCATTTAGGGACTATTACCGTAATCGATGAATTATCATGAATGTCCTGAATTTTGTAGGGAATAATGTTTAATAACTATTGATTTCCTCAGTGAAAGTGGATGTTGATTGCGTGTAACTCCATACCATACGTTCCATTTTCACCAGGATGATATAAAATTCTGTAAAAATTTTTCCAAGTCACTTGGCAGCAATTTAGATTGTTGATTCATAAATAATTTTTATCCGCATGGAGTTGATTCTAGTGGCGCATTCAATTGTGCCAAACTTGTCGTAAAAATCCTTCTGATAAACTAAATCGATTCTGCAATAAATTCACAACTGGAAATTCGTTGTCAGTTTCTGATGTCAGATACGAGTTGCAATGATTTTCTATACGTTTTAAGAACATCCAAGGTGCGCACTGAGCTGTGTGGATTGAATCTGGCGATGGATCCGCGGAGGTGCTAATTTTGGAAATCTAAGGATTTTCCGATTTGTTTGATTAATATTTTCAATTGATGGTATTTTTTGATACGTGAATCGATTGGAAAAATTCAAAGAATTCGCAATTTCGGTGGATAAAATCCTGTGAAACCCTGTTAAAAAAATTCCTTCTGGAAATTCGAAGGATCTAATTGTAACTTTTTACAGCCACTCTTTTCTGTTTTCTCCAAAACCCTTTGCCGAATATTAACAAACTTGAATGATTCTTCAGAATACGTCCCGACATTTACTTGCAATCCCTTGAAACTCAATGAAATTTCTCTGGAAATTAAAAAAAAAAGTGATTGTGTAACAAATGACAGCTGAATTTTCTGAATTTTTGGGAGTAATTTTTTTATAATGAACGAGCCTTCTCATCGGGATTTTATTAGAGTTATCATCGATCCACTGCAACACCAGTAATCATTGTTTGTAGGGTAAATACGCATGATGTTGAAAAAGAAATATTTCAATGGAAACTTACAGGATTTTGCACAAAATGAGGAAAAACAAATGAAAAGAGAAGCAGAGTGTTAACGAAATCTATTTTATTAAAATGCGAAATATGATATGAATGCTTTCAAAACTTATATTATTCTTGGTGAAGACCTGCTAAATCATTCCTTTCAAGTGAATTGTGATGAGATGTTTTCGAAGTACCAGTTATGAAATTCAAGTCCCTCGTATTGAATCGTTACAGTATAAATTCTGAACAGGAGAAATATGTAGTTTCTACGTAACGCTTTGAACTCGTTTTTAGTAATGATTCAATGATACGGTGTATATGTGTGTGTGTATGTGTACGTGCATTTACAAGTATTTTGTGTACGTAATTATTTGGAGAGCTTTTGAACATACTATCACTATTTATCGGATAATAAATTGGTGGATAAGATTTAGTGACTGTATAGAGATAACTACAGCAAGCTCCCGTATGAATAAATATAAAAATCCCCATGTCAAGAACTAAATACACTGTTTATGAATATTCATTTCAAGTTCAACCCTAACGGGCAGCTACTGATGAGAGTATGCCGTGTCTGAGTCGCGCTACGATAAAACGTCTTTCTTTTTTACCGCATCGCTTCTACATCACATCTGCACTGTAAAAAATAATTGTGGAATTTTTTCCTGAAAAATGCTGCACGGAAAACAGTCCCATGTGAATTTTACATTGTTTGTAGTTAATTTAACATGACTGCTGACATGAATGCAATTGTAGGAAAGTTTACATTGTAACGGATGTTATATTTACATTGTTACCGAAGTAAATGGGAGTAGTGTTGCTGTGGAGTAACTATGATAACAATGTAAATTCAACAGGACTGTGTAGTGAATTTTACATAAGTTTCACACTATAATTCTTACCACACATTTTTTTCCGTGTGGCAGCAAAGGTCCTCCATGGGTAGTGGATTTTTCACCATAAGTTGGTGGACTTTTTCTTCATTTGTGAAAGTTACAACACCCAAAAAACAAAATTATTCCTCAAAGTGGTAGAAAAATCCCTTGTTTTTGATGAAAAAACAATTCCCCCACGTTGAGGGGACGAAATCCACCAATAGCGTGAAACAAAACTCCCTACATTTTTTACAGTATGCGTTTCATCCACCGGTCTTGCCTATGTTCTCCGAATCCACAACTTACAACATATCTTATCAGTGGCTGTCTGGTTCGGGAAAAGAATTGAAGATGAAAACACCTGCAAATCTGTTATGTCCATAATATAAACAAAATATTATTCCGAGGTAACCAAATAGGCTTTGTATTGTTGAAAATTTTGACATTTTTGTTAGATAATTTATATCGATTACTTATTTGGAGCGCTGCTTTCATTCCCGTAAAAGTTACATTGAAGATAATCAGTGCAAAACACGAATAATGATTTTAAAACCTATCCAATCAATCTTCAGTGCACTGAGAAAAGTGAACTGTAACCATTACCGAAATTAGTAATAATAATAGCGAAAATAGTAGTTGAATGACAGAATCAGGTTATTTGGTATCCATCTTCATGTAAATGGTAACCATTCCTATGTGCATGAACATTGCTACGATTCTCTATAGTATCCGAAACCAAATTCGCGAAGTTGTCCCCCAATTACTATTTGTACATGGTAATCATTACATTCCACTTCTCTCAGTGTGGAATCGTCCCTGGTAGGAATGAAAATTGGCCCATTTTAGGCCCCGTGTGGTCTCAAGTTAGAGTGATCGGAGCCGAGGCAAGGCCTTTCATGGCCTAAATTTTCATTCAGAAAAATTTCTACTCGGGACATGAGAGATTTCCTATGCAAATTTCGAATTGAGTCATTTGTCCGTGCGGGTTTTGTGATATATGGGTTTCAAGTGAACTCACAAGTGCGAAGAAAATCTTCCAGTAGTGTATTGATATGAAAGAGGAACTAATCTGTCCCTTAACTAGGCTAATCAACGTCTGTAGGATCTTGTGAATAAAAGTACATGAAGAGGATGTTTGGGATTGTTTTTAATTTTGTTCCTTCAACGGACTGGAGTCATAACGAAGTAAAATCGTGAATCCAAGAGGCAGGGCTTATAAAATGAGTTCTAAGTCCCTCTGATTCATTCTAATTGATTTTCATTTACAAGGACGTGTATTTGAAATTCCAAACCCACCTAGGAAAAATAAAACCGTCTTTTTCAAGAGGAAGCTTGATAAATTTGTGCATTTCAGTTCTCTCCTAATATTCTCAGACGTTTCCGACTCAATAAATATTCGTAAAACATATTTTCATTTTTGAAATCATAAAGAAATTGTGTCGGTGTGAATAAGGAAATAAAAAAACAAACACAAAATTCATCGTTTCTTTGTTTGTTCCAGGGGTGAAAATTTTATTATTTGACTCAGTTCAATACCAGACTTTGACCAGAAACGAAATAAACAAAATTTGAGGGATCTACAATCGTTTGCTGATCTGAAGTCGTTCTTATATTTCACCGCACTCAAATGATGAGCAGGTATGATACAGCACACACAGCCTCACAGCCCGATATACATATTTCATTCATTGAATTATCAATGCAAAGACCTTGTGGTTGCTGAGCAGTGTCATATTACATACGACGATTTGCCAAAAATACCAAATATTGAATTAATCATCTATTTACAAATGGAATGATATCTTGGCTGCTCATACAGCATGTTGAGATTTTACGTCATCGTATTGCAAAAAAACCACAACATAGAAAATGTGTTCCTTTCCTAGCTCACAAAAATTCGCATTAAACTCTTTTTTCGAGAACAGTAAATATCGTTACCAGGAATATGATTATTTAAACTACCCATCGAGTACTGATATCCCTAATGATGTATTTGAACTTTCAACGAGACTCTTCGCAAGAAAGAAAATTGGAATATATGTATATATAAAAACGAATTGTATGCTGTAAACATGGCATAACAATATTATTATATTCTAATATTATTCATTCATTTGAAAAATATCTAGAAAAATAAATAAATTTTCTGTCGATTCGATATTCCTTGAATTTTTTCAGATTAAAAATTAAATAATCGAGTCCCTTAATTCAAATACGTGAAATATAAGAGATAAGAATTTAATCATTTTCGACCGATATATAGCAAATATATTGTACAAAATTATCAAAATTCGTGTGCAAGTGAGAGGTCGAGTATTTTATCCATCGTTCGATCTTCGTTGGGGACATTTCCGGTCCTTCTCTTGTGTTTATGTCAGCCCGATGCTTTCTGGTATTTAGGTGCAGCTGATGTGCATCAGCTTTGAAGCAGCGAAGAATAATTTGAACATAGGATTCATCATATCTTCGAAGACCTACTGCCCCTTGTAAGTGTCTTTATTTTGATATCCTTGAACGTAACCTGAATTATCCTGTATGTCTTTGCGACCGGCCATTCCTTTGCCTCTACCAGATTCATCGAATCGTTGTTTGTGAGATCCTGTGTACTTGCTGACATCTGTAAGACGATCGACGGTAGATGCTGCCTTGCCAGCCTATAAAAATGATACGCAGGATGAAAACGTAGCCTCACATTTTATTCAAAATTCCAGATGGGTAGAAAGACTGAAAAACTAATCTACGTGAGAAAAGTTTCAAAAAAGATTATTATCATCCATAATTGTACAGCGAACGGCTAAGGCAGCAAAATCGACAAGATCATCAGATTTTGCGATGTTGCTCAAAATTGAATTCATCAAGTGTGATCGATTAAGTCAACCCAGGGTTGAAAATTGGTCTAAGGGATAGAATCTTCATCATACTTACAGCTGAAGCGCTGCCAGTGACTCCGGGGGGTCCACAGTTTGCCATTTTATTCTTCATTTCAGTTAAATCGATTTTCTTGCTCTTGGCTAATTCTTCTAGGAAAGCCTTATATTGGTCTATTCCGAGCTTCATCGACCTGAATAAAATGAAATGAGTCAAACATCATGTTATAATCTCAGTATACTTTATTATTAACTATTCAAACAAATTCATTGTTCCAACTTCGTGGATACCCTACAAACAATGATCACTGGCACATCAATTAACCGGTAATGGTCCTACAATGCCAATGAAGAGCCAGCACTGGTCCTTTGAAACGCCCGCAGTCGTGTTTACTGGGTACAGACTATAATATTATTCACTATTTCGAAAATGTGAAGGGGTATGCATGGAAAATATTGTCCAGAAAAATAGGAACGATGGAATTTGTAGATGAAAAAAAATCAGTCTCACACTTTGTGTTCTTTGATTCCATTTTTCATCTTTTCAGAAAAATATTTTGTCAAATTGTTAAAAAAAATAAACGTCACTATTTATAATATATGAGCTCAAAAGCTGTTTTGAATCACTTTTTCTTTAACATGCAGAACCATATATTGATATCCTCGGGATATCGTATTCAAGAAACTTTAAAGAATCTTAAATAAAGACATCTCTTCGAATTCTTCAAGATATGTTTTAGAATGGAAGGGGGGTTTCCAATTCTTTATATCTCAAATTTCCTTGTACGTGAAGTTACAAAGTGAAGTTGGAATTCATTCGATTCAGAGAATTACTTATTTATATTTCATAACCTACTTATGACGACTCTGGGTCGTATTTTTGGCATACAGCATCAAAATCTTATGTTTTATATGTTTTGTTTAATCTAAATTGTGAGTACCCCTATCTTTCTCTTCATTATGACGCCCTGAATTTGAAATTATATCATCGGAGACGGTTGAATATTGAGGACACAATCCATACAACAGTTCAATAAATTGTTCAGTTCGAATTGGGATCCTGATTTTCCATCGCAGCTCATTATTGTCACTACCTCTTGAACGATTGAAAGTTATGGACGGTAGTCAAAAGCAATCGATTTCAAATGAATTTGATATTTGTCTATTGTAGTTTATCGATTTCCCTTTGCTGGCATATTTTCAAACAGAAATTTTGAGAAATAGATTATCAAGGCTGCAATACCGAAATTGATGACTGCACATTAGCCAGATTGTAGAGGGATTTGCAACACTTTTCTTGTTCAAATATTTTATCCAATCAATTTCTCCCAGTTTTTTTGATACATGCAAATTCACACTTCTGCAGAAATTCCAAAAGAAAATTTGCTATCCCAGACAACACAACAATTGTTTATTTCAATGAATTAATTTTTGAATAAGCAAACAATAAAAGAGCGTATTTTTTCACCATGTTTTAGGTCTTATTCTAATTCGTACACAGTAATGTTTTGAGAATTTTTATGAGGAACGAGTATGCGATATCTACTTAAGAGACATATTATATTAAATTTTGATGAAAGCTATGTATTATGAGTAGAATAGTATGGAATCAGTGTAACAGCTGTTGTTTCTTCTCGGATCAAATATATATAACTCCATGCGGAAGTAAATGTAATCAAACGTTTGTTTCCATGTAAAATCTATCTTTAGACGGAACCACGACGAGTATCTGTTTTCTAGTGTACAGAAACCGATTAAGATTATGAGTTCTTAATTACTGTTGTGCATGTGATCGAAATGTGCTTTGGGAATATTTCAGAGTATCAATCCACAACATCCTATGATAATTCAAGAATTTCTTCTCAACGCAGAGGACCAAAATCGCACAACTTTTCTATAATATTTTAGTCTTAGTAGCCAATGAAAATTATGATGTAAATATGTACTCCTCAAAAAATTGTGCTTATTTTGTAATGTTTCATGATACATACTTGTGTTTTTTGAAATAGATGCCAGTATCCGTAGTTGTGATCTTCTTTCCATCGATAACTTTGGCTTGTTTCATCCATTTATCACTTTGACTGAGAGTAATTAATTTCCCATCGCTCTTGGTATCACCAAATTTTGAAAAGGCCTTGAAATTAGCCATGAAATTGCCAGATTGAGCCGAGCCAGGACTACCAGGGGTTGAGTTTTTCGCAGCCCCATCTTCAAGTTTGAGACCGGCCATGTCGTTCGTGACTGGAGTTGCTGTTCTTTCATTAGTTTCATTCTTTTCCGATTTCTCTGTGTCGTTGTCAGCTTTTTCGGCTTGCGTTTCCATTTCTGTGGAGTGAAAAATTTTTTTTCTCACACATTTTGATTTTCCAAGTCCATCACAAGAGAACCATTAGAATAATCAATATCAAATTACAATAAAATTTTGTGATCCATTATTTAAATCTGTTTTTCATTTCAGAAGAAAAGACATCATTATATACTTGAAACAAATTTTACTTTATTTTATATTGTGATAAATTATAATTTTCTACATTTTGTTCGAATTGAATCTGTCATTGCATTTATGTGTCATTGGTTGCAATGTTCACACTTAGATCTCAACTCAAAGTCAATAGACTATCTTCAAGTTGGGATGCATTGTGTCTTGTTTCATCCGTGATTGTGTTCGCGATGGAAAATTGTGAAGTTGTCTATCTATTTCACTAAATGTAACATCACTTCTCCTCGTAGTTAAAACAATAGTGCGTGGTTGTACTACATTACTTGGGTTAGGAACAGAAAACGCATTCTCGATGGGAATAGGAAAATGCACTTCCAGATCACCGATGCTAGATTCTACAAGATTCAGTTGCCGCATGTGATATTCCAAGAAGAAAAGACATAGCTACAGAGGACTGAATATTCGTAGGACATACCGTTGTCAATGATTCAGTTGAAAAGAAAATTCTTTCGGCGTGAAGACCAATTACACGAAGAAAGAAGGACAGTGAATGATTACTAGAAACACGAGGGATCATTGCTAAAAAGGGTTAGCGAATTGGTGACAACTAAACTTTTCTATCAACAGAAGTGTTGCGGTTGGCGAACTCGAAATGAGAATTTTTACTCGGATATAGAATTTTATGTTGAATATCTTATAGAAAACGTCACAGATATTTGAAATACATATTCAAAACAAAGAAATCAAATAATTCAATTTAATTCAATTCAATAATCAAATAACAATTAATAATTCAGAATCATTAAAAATAATCTAATTGATTTTATTATTCAATTCAATACTGAAATCATAAACTATAATAATTATTGATTGAACCATTTGATTAATTTTTGAACTTTTTTAAGCTTTCGTGCTGTATTCGAGTGTATTCCAAAATATTATACGACAGGGTAATCCAGGTTTATTCGATAACCATCAGATAAATTTTTCATTCCCTAGTTTCTAGTACTTTGCACGGAAAAATATTTTAATACATTCCGATGGTATTTGGAGCAAAGTAAAAGAATTTCAATGCGCTCCACCCATATTTACAGTGTTATTTAGAACGTTCATCAGAGAATTTATTGATTCACGAACAATGTGCCGTCAACGCACAATCAGACACCTCGTTCTATGACTGTACTCGTTTTATGCTATTAATGCTTATGGTTTCCTTTTTTCTACAGACCTCTTTTGATGAAATATAGAACTCATTGAATGTGATCATAAACTGAATGAGTGATTAATGATCAATTCAAAATAAAATTCAAGAATTCCTCAATTCGATAATGTAAAATTAAAAAAAAAACATCTTTCACGAGCGATTCGAATATCACCTTCAAATCACATCATCGTGCATCACGGATGAGGAAATAATGTAACGGATTGAATGAAAATATGATGATCAGCCTTTTCTAAAAAACATTCTTGTTCTTTGAATGATTAATATTCATTTTTTGATTAATTTTACATTTATCAATGTTCAACAAAATTCAACATCCGTTGAAATATTTATATTCAGTTAAATGCACATCCATTCTTATTTTCCTGATGTTTTTGTGATCTTGGGGTGGCAATTCACAAGGGGAAATTTGCTGGAATCACACAACTTCCTGATCAAGTGCTCCTTCCTATGAATGGGATTCCCATGACTTGAGATATTAACTACCCAACAAATCCTTTAGATAATGCTCTAAAGACATCTGATATCTAGAAGGCGTTTTATGCAACATATTTCGTCAAGTTTTCAATATCGTGCGTATTGAGTAACCATCTCGTTTATGAGAATACTCAATTGAGATATAATCTTCCGTGTACGAAAAAATTTTCAAATTCGATTATCAGTACAATTGATATGAAATCGAAGATAATGGAAAGAAGCAATCAATTTTGAAACTAGAAAGATTTGTAATAATAGACACCATTTAGGTTTTGAGGTCGTCAACGAGGCACGAACGGTATAACTATCGATTTCATGCCATCTCTACATAATAGCCTTATATCATGTAGAAACATTTCATTGTTTTCTGGGAAGCATTTAGTTCAGCAAACAATTCAATGACATACACGTTATAAAATTACAAGCAGACAACAGGTCATTCGATCTCATAGGCGCAACAGGTAAAGGAAATCATCTAGCTAGTTTTTGTTGCCTCAGAACTTTCAGACCTTTGATTCTAAACGATTCGAGCGAAGAAATAATGTTGCAAGTAAGACGTGTAACTCACATAAAAGGTTTTTTAATCTCCCAACACGTTATTCATACTTGACCTATACACGATTGTATGAAAAAATAGGTAATCCATTGATGATTTTTGTATGATTCATATAAATAATCTTTACTTTTTAAATGATTTTTTATGCAAAATTTTGTACGATGAATCCAAAAATTATCTCCTCGCATGGATTTTTATACCATCGTATGAATTTTCACCATGATTACAAGGTTTATATACACTGTGAAAACCATTACACTAATAGTCAACATAAATCACACAGAAATATGACTTAATATCGTATAATTTCTGAGAATAACTGATAATATATCATACATCATTATATTGAATAATGAATAAAAACTAGACGTCATTCGTAATCTATTGTACACCGGAAAAAATATTTATTTGTAGGAATTAAATATCCAATAAATGCAAAAATTGATTACTTGTGGTGAATAAATTATTTATCTAATAGACCAATTTATTTGTATTGATCCCAAGGAATATGCCATGGAAAGAGAATAAATAAACTATTTATTTGGTTAGAAGAATTTTTTTCAGTGTATTGATGCACCATAGATCACCTGTCAACTATTAATACTTCATATTGTGTATAAAGATAATAAATACACCTTGAAGTTATGCCATGTTAGGTTGGATTTCCGCTGGATATATATTAATTAATCATATTCGGAAATCATTTTACAAAATTTGTATAGATTTGAATGTACTTTATGTACAATATGTAAAAAAATTACATACAAAATGTATAACAGACAGGATTTTATGTAAATTTTATATAGTCTATACATAAATAGTTGAGTATTAGATCCAGAATAGAATATATTTCAACGCAATCACGAGGAATTGCATACGTGGATCATTATTCTTAAAATTCAGTCGCTTCACGTTGGCGGGAAATCTATTCCTTTTGACTGAGACATGGTATCTTTAGATTTGTTTTTTGAAGAAAGTAAAGAAGAGAGATTGAAAATTGATTTCAGTACTGCTAGAGGGATTCAAAATGATGAAAAAAATATGCCAATGCATCGTGAATATTATTTTTTATTCCAATGAAGAACTATAATGAAAAAAACCTTTCCGTGAGTGACGTGACATTCTCACAAGAAAGCTCGCAACTGTTTTCCGCAGAGATTGACGGTTGAAAAAATTGCAATTCTCTGTGTAGAAAACTATTATGGAATTCCAAAGTTCCTTTTTTAATGTTCATAATTTTGACACTTTTCGCGAATGTCGAGCTTAAAACAATCTCCCACAAAATTTGCACTCCTCATATACAGAAAATTATGTAACGAATTTGATCGTTGAGGAACCGGATTGACATCTGACATTACGTTACATTGTTTGTCACTCGATTCTAAAAGACTTTGTGGTCGATCATTGTTAATTGCGTTAACGCGCGATCGTCGTAATACCTATTTTTAAGTGTGAAATAACCGATGGCAAACTCATAGTCTTCACACGTATATATTTCTTGCTATTTTCATACGTACGACATATCAACATGTAACCGTGGATTTACATGTGAGCATGAATCCATTCACGAACGAATGAATGAGTGGATAAAAATTCCACTCGTATCGAGTAATTTATTGGACAATTGTGGTGATTGTATCACGAATCACGAATGTTTCAAATCGATGAAAAATCTATACAAATTGTATATAAAATAATGTATCAATTGTGATTCTCAAACACCTTTTATTCAATTTATCATATCGTGCATGAGCACAGTTTTGAAAGAGCAAATGAATGTATTTAACCTACTCCATGAAATTTAGAACTCGTAACCTGTGACAAGAATTAATGTTCCGTGAGTGACATTGTTCATAGATACACGAAATTTTATTAAATGGGTGATGAGATAATGGTTTATTTATCGTTGATTAAATGCGTTGACGTAATGATTTGAAGGTGAAATTTTTTTCCAACGCAACCAGTTTATTGTACGTGAAGTGTGATGTGTCAAAATATATTAGGGTCTATAATTCTTATCAATCGCAAGATAAAGCGTGAGCGTTCAATAATCAATCAATAAGATAATTCTGGATGTATAAAAAAATTTTCAATAACATTTTGTTTCTGCTGTTCATCAAACTTCAGAGTGCAATTTTGATACTGGATGCACACAGGATTGGGAAAATTGCCATGATTTTAGAAGTTTTCATCAAGAAGAGCTACAAATGAGCTCACACAGCACTTTATGTGTTGATTGTACAACTGATTTTGATATCAAAATTTGGGTCTTGCTGCTCTAAACTCTATGAGAGGTTTTTCTGAATGATTTTAGTAGAAAACTTTATTACCGTGGGATGAGTATAAGTAGGAAAAAAAAGGATTCACCATGATGGCCATCACATTTTTTTGTTCTTTTTTTATTCCATTTAATCGGAACATGAAAAATGTTGGTGGTAAGAAATTGCGAGAACTTTAGAACATCTTGTCTTCTGGAAATTTGAAATTGGAACATCTTTCAGGAAGTCAAATATTTCCCATCACCGGATTGATCTGACTTCATTTCCCAATGCTCTGGCTGATCGATCTAGGATCTTCGACTGATTTCAAATGTACACTGTGAAAAATTCCTATGGGAATATTCCTATATATTCATGTAAAATAATTAACACATATATGCGTTAGGAATTTGCCGAACTCGGAAATTTGCTGTGATATGTCGGGAAAAATCCCATAGAGTTCGGAATTTTCAGATAAGCTATGGGAAGTTTCATATATTGGGAGGGCAAATTAGTTCGGTCCGGTTTAAAAAGATGATTCTCGTTCTCATGAATGTTTCACAGTCACAACCGATTTCAATTGTTTCAGAGAGTTTAGACACCTGTGAATAATATTCAGTTGATATCACTCCGAGTTCCTTCTAGAATCCCGATTTTTACTCAGTGAAGTGTGTCAAGTTTCGTTTCAACTAAGCAGCATTTGCGGGAGGTGCTAGTTTTTTGTTTTAATTGGAAAGAAAGTGCAGCTGAAGCCCATCGAATGCTTGTGGAAGTTTATGATGACAATGCTCCAACTGATAAATCATGTAGGGAATGGTTTCGACGGTTTAAGAATGACGATTTCAGTGTCGAAGACAAGCCTCGCTCAGGACAACCACAAAAATTCGAAAACGAGGAATTGGAGGTTTTACTCGACGAAGATCCGAGTCAAACTCAACAGGATCTTGCGAAATCATTAGGAGTTACGCAACAAGCAGTTTCCGTACGATTAAAATCCATGGGCATGATTCAAAAGCAAGGCAATTGGGTGCCTTATGACTTGAAGCCTAGAGACATTGAACGGCGATTTTTCACTTGCGAGCAGCTGATTCAAAGACAACGAAGAAAGGGGTTCTTACATCGGATTGTGTACCCGAGAGATGGGAAAAAGTGATAGCCAGTGATGGACAATACTTTGATTAATTTGATAATTCATGTTCTTCTGAAATAAACGCATCTTCAACTGTAAAAAAACGGACCAAATTAATTTGTACTCCCAATAAATGTACGGGAAATTGATTTCCCAATCAGTAATTTGATTTTGTAGGTTTATGTAGACAGGAAAGTTTTGTTTATTTTTTACCGTGTAGGTAAGGTCTTTCTAACAAGATTCTGATAAGTAGCCCGTAGAAAAGTCTTCCCTGTCCATTTCCATAAATTTTGCAAGGATGAGGAAAATTTTCCTAAGGATAGGTAAATGTGATGATTCTTTTCAGGATCTAATCAGGATCAAGGTTGAGTTAATTAGGTTGAGGTAATAAATTTTTAGTTGGGAATTACTTCAGCTGTGGCAATAAAGAACATGAGCGAACACCTAATCGCTGCTATTGCGCGTTCATTTGTTTTGCGTGTGGGAAAAGAATTACCTCCGAAATTGACTACTTTGTTACAAATAAATGCAGCCTCGACATCTAAAACTAGTCCAGGAAGCATTTTTAGATCACTCAAAGTATGTCTTGTTACAAACAAATTTAGACGTTCTCAAGACGAAAATACATCTAATAATGTTATACAAGACCTCTTTTAGATATTTAAAAAATGTTTTTCGAGTGTTCCGGAAGAATTCCATGAGAATTTTTATTCAAAGGTAAGTATATGCATACGAAACTTGACTGCGCATTTCTTTGTTGAAGTAAAAAATGTTTTTTTGGAAATTCGTATGAGTTTGGTACAAATAAAATATGGATATTAGGTGATTCGTGAATCAACTCAATCTACGAAGCCAGGAGTATTCTGGAATCGGAATGATCTGAATGGTTGTGAATTCTAGAGTTCTTTCATCCCTACTTCCGATAATTAAATTTGTTTATGAACAAGTCGCTCAAATTTCTCATTTAAACTCAATAGGGCTCGAGCTATAATCTGATCCAATGTGATTTTATATAAAATTTTTATCAAGTTTTTATACAAATTTATCAAAACTTGATACAAATTTTATATAAAATCGCATTGAATCGGATCATAGTCCCAATCCTAAAAAGAACAAATAATGAACAAATAATTAGAATGATTGGATCAATTTCAATTAGGTTATCTTTCAGATAAATAATTTCCTCCTTGATATTTGCCAATCAGGACAAAATTCACATAGAAACACAAAGGAAATTGCTTTTTGTTCGTAACTAGAAAAAATCAATTCCAATACCATACATGCATATTATACATATATGCATTCAAGATAGATGTAATTTGCGTTGTATTATTCGTATGTAGATCGTACACAGTTATTAAACTTATGTGCAAGTGCGTGATCCATGCTTTTTAAACATTCTCTTATCTGTTTTATGACTATTGATTACAATAAATCATTCTTTATTCAGTTTTTTACGGTCCCAAGTTTTGTGTTCAATTTAGAATTTAATTGTGCAATATGTAATACATGAGCCTTTTAAAATATACACATGAGTAATGTACGGTTCATATTGAGGCCAAACATGATTTATATTCAATCTTTAAATATCATATCTAAAAGATTCGTATAAAGTTTGTCTGAGATATCTAGTAGATATATTTCAAACAACATTTCTTAAAGATATTTTGTACGACTTATTTAGACATCCATGATCATTTGATACTACATTGTGATTTCCGTCTATTACATTTCGTGCATTGAACCGCAGGTAAGATCAAACTCATTTAGGATAAGACAAATTTATCTTACTTGGAATGAAACTAAATGATTTCTTTTCAGATTCACCTACTTACGTCGCGTTACTTTGATTAAATTTATCAACTAAGATATGAATTAACATAGTATATTTTATTCCTTAAAAAACATCTCACCTAGAATGAAATGCATTGACCATTTTCTATTGAATGTTAAATTAATTGTTAAAATATCACGAAGGGCGTAGTATATATTGAGTAATGTTTATAACAAGTTCTATCTCCTCTTGATCATAATATACAATCACCACATTCTTATCAACAAACAATTAAATCAATCAAAATCATTCTTTCTCAACATAACTACAAATCTATCGTCATATCGAAGTGGAAATACAATATTGCGCATTTCGATGTCGACTCACCAATTGAAAAATTCGGAGGAAAACACAAGACTTGACAACAGGATACGGAATTGATTTCGGTCCAGATAAATTCCTTCTCTTATTCCTTGATTAATTATACACCTTGCGGTGCACCAGATGATGTAATTTTCGAACACGTCGATGTTTACACTCGAATGGATTGACGTGACACGAAGAAGGGAAGTTGAGAAAAATATAGGCCAAGCGCACTTCACTCAAATACTAGACAACAAGTTGGGAAAAGCCGTTGAACGCGATTCCGCTTTATAAATAAAAGGAAGAATCTGTTCTCACTTTAGGGCGCATGTGTTTTATCGATCCTTGGCCGACGCGAGAGAGCCACGCAGCTTTCACCCTACTTGAAGCCACCTTGGTGTGGGTGTTCATCCTTGTACGTACATGCCCATACACTAACCAATTTTAGGAGGAAGCTGCGTTTTTATGGATGATGACGCTGCGGTCCATATAAAATTATGATAACACGGATGGAAGTCATGATATGGGCTATGGTTTGAAAGCTCTGATAGATTTCTAATTGATTCAAATACGATGAGATTGGAATTTCAACTGTGAACTCGTGAACTAAAGCATGTTTATAGGGATTATTATTTAGTTCAATGATTGTGATGAAAGAAGAGTTGATCCTGTTTTGGCGGAAGAAACATGTAGAATGATTCCTGATAGGGTTGCATTATTGAATTATTAACAAATTCAGTAACTGAGGGACATAAGAATTTTTGATCACGCAAAACAAGGAGAACAATGGTTTCCTCTATCACTCATTCGGAGTGATTTCACTGGCTGAATACAAAAAAAATTCTAGATGTATTGAATTAACTCACTTTTTATAATGTTTATATATAATTTGTATATACAATTAATAATTTTCATATACAAAAAATTATACGAACGTGGTTTTCGTAATGAAACCCATGAGAGCTAATGAAACAGCGTGGCTGCTGACCAGTATTTTATTTCCTGAGCTGCATGATAATATGGTATCGTATTGTGAATAATCATTGATAGAAATTTCAATTCACGAACGTCTACTTCTCTCGTAAATATTCTTTCCTTCCTTCTGAATGTAACGCATTTGGTCCCAAAAAGTTTCAAACAATCTGAGAATTTTTAATGAACGAAAAATTCTGCAGATTCTGATGAATTGTTATTTATGGAATATATTATTTTAAAAAGTTCTAAAATGTTTCAGACAACACAAATGCAGAACTAAAGATTTGAATTTGAAGATCATATATAATTTCTATAAAGTTTATATATAATTTTGTTCACTTGATGAATCATCTCCCAAATTCATTGATCGACTGTAACGATTTACAGATGAATACGTACAATGTATTCAACTGCTTGACGCTGTTCTGAAGCTGGATTACGTTAAAACCATCTTTTTTGAAGTGTTTCATGCATGATAAGATGATTCTCGATGTTTTCTCGTGCTATCATAGTTAGGAATTCTATCGTACGGAAAATCAAATCTCCAACCTCAATACCGACAGAAACAAATTGCGATGAGTGCGAATCTCGCGCCAAACAGCGCTTATCATTGCTGCAAATAGATTTCGTGAACATGCATTCACTGGGCGAAGATAAGTATTTCACGACCGCGAGTATCTTTTTCTACTCACATATATTCAATTATCAGCTTGCCATGACATCATTCAGTAATATTACATTGATTTCCTTGTAATTTTTCCCTATTCATCTACCAATAGATCTGAATACTTTAGCCACCTTTATATCTGAATTTTTCAATGATACAGTGGATGTTTATAATATCAGAACCTGTATAAATATGGAAACACTCAAACTTGTCATCTCAGATTACAGGTCTCACTCTTATCATGATACATTATGATTTTATTGATAACAGTTCACATTTGAAATAAAAAAGTTCTCCTTCAATTTGATAAGATTTTCTTAACTTGTTGACGTCTGAAGTTTGGATATTTTAATACATATGGACCAATATAATTATTTGAAATTGAAATTGTGTAACGTGAGAAGAATTCATGAAGAAATTATTGATTTTCTGTTTGAATACGTATCGAATAAGGTCTTCGACATAATCGGTGTAATATTCATTGCTTGACCTAAACAACCCACCTTAGTGGGTTCATTGACACCTATTAGAAGTCAACATAAATGATTCTCTGAGAAGTTTCTGTTACGTGATGTCGGGTTGAACTACTTATGAATCCAATATTTAATTCGATATAATTTACAAAAGTATATTTCAAATGTCAGTATGAAAGAATTTCATTACACGACCATTTTTCAACAAAATTTATTGATTAAAGTCAAAATATTTCAAGAAAATACAAAACTTGATTGAATATTTTGTTTGTATTTGGTAAACTTTTGATGAAGGTTCAACGAATTTTAATACCTCAATTGCCGAATAATTTGCGGAACATTGGTTACAATTGAATTAAATGTTTGAAATACAAAATGAGAACTAAAGAATGAGAGATGGAATATTATATAATATTCTGGGGAAGGCTAATTTGAAATTTTTTCAATTGGATTCAGTGTGATTCATTGGGCTCTGAACTCTAGATAATTATTTTTGAAACTTGGACAATGTTCTTGCGAAATTGCATTCGATTTGATTTGAATAAAATTCAAAAGGTTTTCTAACCAGCTTTGCAAATTTGACACGTTCAATGTTTCATATATTGAATGTTGAATAAAAGTTACTAAAATTTGGATGATTGAGGAAACTTCCAAAAATGTAAAGCAGAAATATTAATTAAGATTTGGTCCTTGTCATTAGATGCAACAAAGTTGGACTGGAAGTTGAAGGTGTCAAATGTAACTTGTAGTCAGAAATTCATTATGAAATCTGTTTATGTGTAGTTTAAACATATTTGCTAGATGTATTCTAAATATGAAAAATGTTTCCGACGTCTAAAAGATATCTACATAGGTTGCAAATGATATAAACAGGTTTCCCAAATCATTCGAATGGAAAAATTTTCAACATTATATATAATTTAATTTTGTTTTTATATAAATTTTATATAACTTTGGAAATTCTTCCACTCGGTCAGCTCTTAATTCATGCTTTCAAAAAATTCTCAAATTTTTGTGGTATGTTTGCAAATATAAATCGAATTTTCTTCAGATCTTGGCATCGAAAACTTGAGACAAAAGCGTATTTTCAATGTTTTCTTATCTCTGAGTTGTTTAGAAAACAGAAAGAATGCTGAAGAATTGATAACTGCGACCATTACAATAATTTTTGAACTCATTCAACGTGAAGTATGTCAAAATATGAAATTCATTTCAATGCTGAAGAGTAATGAAATTGAAATCAATCAAGCCATCGTACAGTAATTAATAACAAATAATGAATAAGTAAGTACATATATGAATAAATAAATCTATGACAAAAATAAATATAATAAAACTGGATGACCTGTATCAATTTATGTAAAATAAGGTCAAAACTGATATTTCTATGAACGAGAGAATACTTGGTTTTATCTGATCCATCAAAGTTTCATATTGGAGCATGAAACAGTATCATTCACGTATTAAGAAAATAATTAAACGATAATGAATCGTTCATTCAAATTTCACGCAGCATTCTTATTTTATTATACAAAAAATAAATGATGGAGGGATTGACATTGAAAATATAAAATTTGTACTCACCTTCGGCTTTTAAACCTGTTAAAAAGCTTCACCAAACAAAGTTGATTCAAACTGTCTCAAGATTTGAATTGACCGATGATTGCAATCATACGATCTTCACTGAAACAATATCGCCGTTGATCGCGTTATATTCCATTCGGTCGAAGGTTTGGAACGAAACTGAGTAAAATATAGTATTGTTAGTTGCAATTCATTCATCCCCACTTATTTTCACCTACTCCGTGATTTGAATGCTTCCATATCTTATAACTTTCTTGCATGCAATCATATGCCTATTATATATCACACTACATTATAATAATTGATTATTTGATGAAAATAGTTATGCATGACACCTATTGTTAGAAAAATTCACTTCTCGTGAGATTAAAAGTGAATTTGTCTCCGCTTTTGAGTGAAAATTGCAAAGGAAGGTCGATTCGATTGTTCAATGGAGAAAAATATTGAATGTATTCCTTCTATATATAAAAAATGTGTATGAAAAGAATTGGAATTTTAATGTGATTGATATTTTTATTGAGACGAATTGATGGAATTCAATGAAACATCAAGAACAAAATAAAATGCCATCCAAATAGATGTTGGAATGAAAATGTAGACCTTGCACGTATTGTCACACTGCGGAAAAATTCATGAAGTCGTTTGAGTATTTGAACAAAACAGCATACGCTGAAAGTTTTTCAAATCGATGCTGAATTGAAATGGTATTTATAGGTATAGTAAATTATACAACACGGTCATGGCCTTCAATAATGGGTTACAGAATTTGATAATGGAAATTATAAACATCATGGATTCAGGATTTACAGATACTTTATTCCATAATTTCCATACGATATACATATGTATATACTGCAGATACCGTAAGAGGCACTCTGTGTTACTGTAGAAGAGTTACATTGTTTTGTTGAAATTTCGATTTTAAAGGTAGCTGTGGAAAAAGTTTTGCATTCGCAATATTTAATCCAGCGTACAATAGTGAAAAATAACTACGTTAATCACCTCTAGAATTGTTCAACGGTTAATGAAACAAAAAATAAATATCATGTAGTGCGTATAAAAATTATGTATATTTGTAAACTTTTGTATCAAAAGAAAAATTGTGGCAACGTAGAGGGCTATAAATTAATATAGTTCTCCCTTGCTCGAGTTCAGTAATACCTGATTGATTTTATAATCATTCAAATGAATTCCTGTACATTTGAATTTATATATATCATACATATTAAATATTCTTCTATCCACGTATGTACATGTATTGAAACGATTCACGAGCATAAATGTAGAAATTCAATTAAAATTATCCTATTCTTGTATAATCTATTGTCTGCATAAAACAGACAAATTCATGTTTCTATCTGTACAATTACAGCTTGTTATCCATATTCAAGCCAAATACTTCAACCGTTGAACGGAAATAGTAAAAAAAATTAATTTTTAATATAGTATAATCATGGGCAAAAACTTAGTAGAAATTTGTTGCCTGATTTAACATACTAATTTTGTGTTAATCAATATTATTTGGCAGAACGGGTTTTCGATACATTCTTTGAATCGAGGACATACCTCAAATCACACCGATGAATATCTATAAAATTGAATGTGTAAAACTTACAAAACAATAAATAATTTCTATACAAATATCCAACAATATACTTTGCGCAAAAGAAAGAAGAAGGTTACTGGATGAATAGAGATGAAGAACCCTCTTCAACAAAAGATGCTTTCGTCTTTCCACTCATTTTACAGAATAAAATAAGTATATCATCTCATGAATAATCCCTTGTTTCATAGATTCACTCAACATTTTCTAATATTGCAGTATCGCTATATCGCTTATGACTACAATTGAAAAAACATATGGAACAAATAATCTAGTACGATAAAAGCGAATGAATTTTTCTAAGTTCTTGTGCACCAACATTAACCATACAAGATTGTGGTGGACCGCTATAAGGAATACTAATTTGTGCTGCAACTAATGGATTTTCTTCTTTCATTGCTGCTGCCATATCACGATTCGGGAAAACAGCGAAATTTGCTTCAGCTCTTCCCCCCATTGTCCGTTTCACAGCTTCTTCACGAACTTCGCCCTAAGAAATAAAACGAGAATTTAATATCTCAAAAATAAAGGAAGAAACAAATCATATTACTTACCACTAATTCATTAATTCGTTTCTTCAATTGTTTCACTACTAATTGACGTTCTAGAAGTGGGAAGAAAGGTTTGGCTTTATCCAATACCATTGTATCTGGGCTCACTGATCTTTTGTGTGTCAAATCAGGAACTACTGGGAATATCATAGTTTTCTGAACATCCTGAAAAACAATACAGTAATAAAAATAATGTGTTCCAATTTTTGAATTCTCTATCTATTACCTTTAGAAGAGTTTTAGTTTTTTGCTGCAATTCTTGAATCTTCGAATCTGGAGTTTTGGTTTTGTTGACACACGGCAGGGGTTCCAAATTTTCGAATTTCTGACGCAAACTTTGAGCGAGTAATTGTCTCTTTTGTTGATTTTCACTTCTCAAACTTTCTTTGAGAGCCTGGATTTGTTGGATTAACAGTTTGTTATCAGTCAATTGTGATCCTGACGTGACAGTGATACTTCCTGAAGTATTTCCATCGGTTCCTGAAGTGGGAACGGTTGATTTCTTTCCAAATGATTTCAGCTTCTCCTTTAATTGACCTTTTTCAGTTTCTAAACTGTCAATATCTGTTTGAAGATGATCCATTGTTTCTTCAAATTCTTTTTCCTAACAGAAGAATACACATGGTTTAAAGGTCTCAAAAGCATTTGAGTGTTATAACAATTTCTCGAATTTGATTAATCAAGAAAATAACAATACGCTCAAATATTGGTATATTCTATATAAAATGAATACCTTGCGCTTCAATTGATTCTGAGCTTCTTCTAATTTCCGCTTCAATTTCTCAACATTCAATTCATGTTCATGCTGCTGAGTCGCCAATCTTTTTTCCGCTAATTCTTTCCTTAGAGTCATTTCCGACAATTCATCTTGTTTTTCCCTCAATGCTAATTTCGCTTCTCTTATATCGCTATCTCTCGCCTCCAATTTCCTAAAACAGAAAATAACGCGTGAAAAGAAACAAGTAGGTGACTTATAGTTTGTGTAATATGTAAAACGAACCTGCTGAGTATTTTTGTTTCTTCCGATTCTTTTCTTGCAATTTGAGCTCTTATCAAAACAGGGGTTAAGGTAGCGTTTTCGGTTCCTTGTTGTTGTGGCTGTTGGCCTGTGATTGCGAATTCGTTTTCACATTCGGCCATCTTTTGCGCTAAATTAGCAGCTAATTGTTGTATTATTGTTAAACTCGCTTTGATTGTAGCGACAGGACCCATATCTTCCGTGTCATAAATCTTTTCGCTTGACAAGGCTGCCATTTCTTTAAGTTTATCCGCACTGAGCCCACTTTCTAAGTCTGAAAAAATAAACGTATACACAATTTGATGTAGTTTATTACGAGATTTGATTGATTTTTAGTAAAGAAAAAAATAATATTTACCGCCATTTGTGATGATCGATTGCAGAGCGCTCTTTAATAGATCTTGTAATGTTTTCATTACTTTGACAGCATGTTGATATGCTGTAGATAACTGTTCATTACAATCTTTATCCAACCCTAAGTTGATGCCTATCGAAGATATAATGCCACTTTGATCTCGGGGTACACGTCTTCTAGCGGATTTCAAATGTTGTTGAATTACTTCACAAGTTGTTTCAGCGTGTTGACAAAGAAGGCCTGGAATGAAACTGAATTTATGCAACATATCTTTCTCTGTGTAAAATCAATGACAAAATATCTACAAACCTATATCACCTCCTTCACCCTGAATGAGAGCTTTGATTGCTGCAGAATCAGTAGCTATTGCATCGCAAGCACTTCCAAGGCTTCTAGTACCATTGATGATTAAACGAGATTGATTGATAGAAACCGTATCTCCAAATAATATGGAAAACATTGTAGAAAAGTATATGGAACATTTTTCAATGGCATCCAATGGGACATTTTCGTCCAATTGATCTCTTTTAGATAATTCAATCAAAGCATCGAGTGATTTTTCTTGCGCAGCCATTTCTGGATAAACAGCTCCTACTTTTAGTAAAGTTTCTGGGGTACACGTATTGAGGGCTGACTCGAAACAACCAAGGGCCGTTTGCAGTGCGTACATGTACGAACATAAGCGGGATCTAAACGCGTATTGCGCTGCAGAATGTCCTTTTGTTACAGTTGACCTATTCGAAAATAAATTCTCAATGAATAAAACTTCTTCCTTTCATGATAATAAAAACTACTATGTATAATAATCACCTATCAATTTTATCAATAGCTTTGTATTTATCTCGAACTTGAGATATTAATATCTCGGTTTTTTGTGTCATTCGTGGAATGAGAAGGAGGGTCAGGATAGCATCGTGATCTCCTCCACGCGCTAAGAAAACTGGTGGCATGAACGAAAGTAAGTAGCGCACATGATTCTTAGCTTCTTCAGCTTCTAATCTACGAAGTTCCAGATCAACTGCTTTGGTCTGAGCTCGAGTTTCGGCAAATGTTTTTTGGAAATCAAGGATTTCAGCCCACTGTTGTTCTGCGCCTGTAAGAGTTTGTATGTATATACTTCAAATGTATTCTTCAAACATAGAATTAGAGAGTACGGAACCTAGATAAATTTTTACCTCGTGTTGTGGATTTCGTGGATTCAGTGGAATGTACTCGTTCTTGTAATGTCAAACACTGCTCTTGCAGTTGTTTAGTCAGATCACGGAATTTTGTAATAGTCATTTCACGATCCGCTAAAGTTTCCAACGCCGCGTCTCGATGTCTTTGTGCATCGCGAGCAGCTGCAAGAGCAAGATCTAATTCCTCGCGTAATTCCAATTCTAATTCTTTAGATGACTCAGCAAGTTGATCAGACATATCCTAAAAATGATCATTTTCATTTTGCGTTCACTTGAATTCACAAACCTTTTTTATGAATAATCCTACAGTACCTGCAAAGCTTCTAAATCTTGAACTGCCTCTTCCAATTCAGCAACTTTTTCTTCCAAAGCCATTTTCTTTTCACCCAAAAGTTCTACCATTTCTTCCGCACCTAGCGCGGCATCAACCTACATCAGTGGATAATAATCAAATAAGTCATTCTGTAAAACGAAGCATTAAAAATGATTGTAGAATAGCAAAATACGACAAAGACCTGTTCTTGTAAATCAGCGATTTGATGTTCCATTTCTTCGACGCGTGCTGATAATTTCTCTTTTGTACGCCCCAATTCCAAAATCTCTGATTTCTTCTGATCCAAATCTTTCTGGAGTTTTTGGAATTCGTGTTTCTCGTGGGCTGAAAGATCCCTCATTCTGACTAATGTTTCACGCAATCTAGCATTCTGTTGTTCTAACTGCTTAATCTCGTAACTAGAAACTCCGGTAACAGCACCTCCACCTGCCGCCTTGAATATGGATTGTAATTATTATGTTGAATAAATCCAACGTAAATTATCAACAATTCAAAAATGTTACCCTTTCGGACATTTCTGTGCGTAAAATTTCTAAATCTAAAGTTTGTTCCTCTAATTTTTCTTTCAATTGCTCTAATTCTATCTGTAAAGTTTCAGCCTTTTCTTCTGCCATTTCCTTATCCAACGTCGCCATTTCCACAGTTTCAGCAAGATCAGCCATCTCATCTTGGTACTGTTCTTTGGCTTGCTGAGCTTCTCTTGCTTCTTGTTTTGCTCTTTGAACTTCTCTTTGAAGACTCGCCTTTGAGAATCCAAGAAAAGAATTCGTATAAATTTACAGAAAAATGTGATAACACTTTTGAATATATCAAATATTTACCTGACTTTCCATAACTTTGGTTTTGAATTCTAAAAGTTGTTCCAGCTGTAGTTTTGTTTTTTCATAATCTTTCATTCTTTCTTTATCTTGAGCACGTTTCATTCGCAAAGTTTCCACTTTTTCATTCAGATCGCGGACCTATTGTTTCAAAATTGTTTAGTTTGTTTTTTTAAATTCACGTAAAATTGTTTCGTTCGTGACTTACCTGAGCTTTCAAGTTATCATTTTCTTGAAGCAATTGTAAATGAGATAATTTTTCCTCGACTTGATTAGCAGCAGCTGCTGAGCCAGCCATCACTTGACCAGGTACAAATTGTGGTTTCAAAGTTTCCACAAAACCAGTCTAAACGAAGAAGATTCCAAAATCATGTTAATCTTGGACAATTTATTCGGACGTTTTTTTTTATTGCTTCAATCATCGCAGCAATGATTCGAAAATATGCATTGATATGATGATCATCGATAATTCACACCATCATTGGTGTATATCGTAATGAAAATGCGACAATGATACTAAAAAAAAACATCCTGTAACTATGTGAAGGGATTCCATTGATTCATTATTTTTATGTACAACTAAAATTAGTCTTTGTTAGAATGATCAATTAGGTTAGTTGTAACAGCATACACCAACAAGCTACACCGAATAACTATTAGTTGCTAACGATGGTACGATAGGGAAAACCCAATATTTGTGTTATAACGTATATATAATACACAATTATACAGGAATTATTCTAACATCAAAGATAGTATCGAGACTAATTTCATCCGAGTGATGTTCTAGAGAGTTGTGTATTAAGAGAGTTGCATTCTGATGTAATATAACAATATAAATTATACTGGTCAAAGCAAAGTTACACCTTTGTGCAGAAACTCTGTTGAAGGAATAATGCTTGTGGTTAACATAACAAATGACATGAGAAATTAGATGAGAAGGTAGCTGTAGGTCATTTGTGAGAATCGAAAGCAGTTTGGTATATCCCTGGTGAGCTAAATATTTGCAAAATAAACAAGTTTTTTGAAAGTAATTGATGGAAATCCAACTTTGGATCCGAGAGTGGTATAAAATTATTTGAATTGGATTTTCATGAACACTAGTAACTTTCTCCTACAAATCTTTCATTTGAAAGTAAAATTTGTGCGACTAAGTTTCATTAATCAATATTTTTGAATCTTGGAAACAAGGTACTACAATGCAAATTTTGCAACATCCGTTGAACGTTTTATCTTATTTTTGTTATGATAAAGATATTTAAATTGGCTGCAGAAAGGAATCCGAGTAAAATTGTCTGAAATTTGAATTGTGAAGTTGTTAAAATCTTTGAATAGGGAAACTTCTTTGAATCTTGACAACACAATTCTCATAAAAACAAAAACAAAAAATCATAAAATGTTATCAAATGTGAAGTGTAGTAATTTCTACAGTCTATGCTCTGTCTATCTAGTCGCGATGATTTAACGAAACGTACACTCAAGACTAACATCATTTCATTAAAGTTCCAATTTGTGGTGAGTGATCATGTTTTTTTTTTTTTTTTATAAACTTGTTATCTATCAAAGCATCACAAACTGAATTGATGAAGCAGATGATAAAAATATATCGATGCCAAAAGATGAATGAAATAATCAGTTCTATGTTTGTTAAGGAGAAGATGTAGTAACTATTTACATACGTGTATGCGTATAGAATATATGTAATGATATATAAATAAATATATACGCTCATACACATATGATTATCACAAGAATCATTTGTTACAAAATGCAGATGATCCAAAACCAGCTAACATGAGAAAGATCAGAGAGATGATGTATTATATAAAATTGAGATACGATTAATGAGTATTAATTACATTATTGTGATCATCTTGGGCCTTAGGCTTTTTGCCGGGAGGCGAGCTCGTGCTAGGGGATTTCTGAAACACGTACGTGCATTCCCATATGAATCATTCTGTGTCGGTACAGTTACTTAACTTTGAATATTGATAAAACTTATCGAGTGAAAAAATTCCTGAATTGCTTCACATATTTCATATTTCAGTGCGTTCATAAGTATTTTATTCAATGAATTGAGAACAATTTTGTGATTTGTATTCATTCCTAACAGAAATTAAGATCCAGAGCATGTTATTGCGATAAATATTCATCTTTGGTATTTGAAAATAGTGAAATAAATGAATAATAGATTTAATAAAACCACGTCACAGTGTCATAAGTCATAAGCAAATATTGCTCATGCAAAAATAACAATTATCAGTGATATGAAAATATATTCAAACATAAATTGCGACTGTCAAAAATAAAATTACGAAAAAGCAAGTCTTTTAACACTTCACTTTTATATAAAAATAGATATTCAATTGATGAATTTGATCAAACAAATACTCGATAGTTGTAAAAGTGTTTGTATAATCGCCGACTAACAGAATAGGATTCTTTAGTGATGCCAAACATATTATAGATTTGAATTAATGTTTTCCCGCAATACTGCATTCAGATGTGAACTTACATATTTGACCAGAAATCTAATACACATCATGCTGTTTTAAATGTTTACATCACGTTTAAGACTGAAGTATTGGTTATTAAATCAATTCAGTATGCTGTACTTGTTTTCGTAATAACAATAATTCCCAATTATTACAGAAATTGTTCAATTTCACTGAGAGGCTGAGATTCAATTTGAAAAACTAATCTTATGTAATGTTTACAACATAAACTTTACTCAAAGAGTTATTACTGGAAGTATTACATTACAAAGAATACAAATTACTTAATTCCTCATCAATTTCAATTTAACTGTATTAAAATCTAAATTCATGCGATGTTTCAATAAATTCAAGATCACGTTTACAACTGGAGTATTCAATTTACTAACTGAAACCTATGTTTTTGTTTTTTACTGAATAATATAATGATGAAATTTCTATGAATGTACAGTACCTCGATGAAAGATGCTCGTTTAGTTGACGTCGGGGCAGGTATGAGCGATTCTCCTATGTCTTTACGTTCATGTTGAGCACCTGCTAGATTCTCTGTGCTCGGAGCACTTAATTGTGTTTTACTACCCGCCAATGATAATCTCGAACTGTAAAAACGTATTTATATACAATTCAAAGAACTGAAAATATTTTTGATGACAATATAGACAATAGATAAATTATGTACATAAATGATAATTTCAAATTATTATGTGTCTGAAATATATTACTTTTCCAACTTCATAGTGATTTTATATTTACTTTCACTATACTCAAGTTTAAAATATGCAAAGTTTCAGCAAAATAAAAACAATGTAATTTGAAACCAAATTAATGCAATTCAAATATAAAATACATAATAAAAATAAGATATTTTTTAATGAAAGAAGAAACAATGACAATAGCATAATTTTATGATACAGAAAAGCACACCGAGTGATCATAAAGCATGAATAATAATTGATTATAGAGATGACTATCGATTATTCCTCAAGCCAGTTATAAGCAGTTCAAATATATATTGAATTTCAACTTTCATAGCATGTTATATACGTATGATACACATCAGTTAGTACACTTCAGCAATCGAAGACATCATTGCAAGGTGTAAGCACAACAAATGAATACGAACAATCATTAACACTTCCAACTGATACATGATCTTACCCAGAAAGCTTATCTGATTGCTGTCGAGTAACTTGCGCGGGAGAAGTTTTTCTTCTCACACTTTTATAAGCAGCATATACACAAGGATTTGTTATTTTTGAATTATTTTCCAATGTAGAGTTGTATTTATCACATGTTCATAGAAAAAAATGTCATTGGCAAGAAGATTTTTCTCGAGACAGAATTAGCAAGGTGAGTTGATTTTCCATTTGAAGTTAAGCAATAATTATTTCATAAAGAATTTTCAATCGGATTTATACAAGGTGAGAAAACAAACCAAATTGAATTTGCCTCAAGAAATCTTTGCCGTTTATAACATTTTCATTAAAAACAAATTTAGTATTCGATGCCATAAGTTTGAGTAACATTTGATAAATAATCAGTTATTTGAATGATAACTTACGCAGTAGGTTCATTTCTTCTACGCGTACTAATGCTGGCATGAAATAACAAGAATTAACTCAATTATATATGGTTATATGCTCATTTCATGTCCATGTCTATTGAATGTATATGATAAAGCTAGCCTTGAGTTTTTGAGATCGAATCTATCGAAATTTTTCAGCTGATAATTAGAAGATCGATTGGTGAAAATGAATGAATAGGATTAGGACATTAATTTTCAAGAATAATTGAAATAAGTTCATTCTGAGGTAATTTGTGTACCATGAAACCTACCTATTCAATCTACTTCGAGCTCGAGCTGCACCACTGTCGTCTGGAGTTGTGGCACTACTACCAGCGGAAGATGGACTAGCAGGCTCTGTTCTATGACCAGACTCATCCAGTAGAATAAGTTGAGTTTGTCGTACAAACATCCCATGATTTTCTGCACACTATGATACGAATGGATAGTGAAAACTCATATTATTAGTTGTTACATACAAGTTTTTGAAAAAAAATATTCAAAAAATATATATCAATGTAAAAAGATTAGAAGTATTATATTCGTTTGTGAAAAACCTTGAAATATGTTTGTCCTTTGATAGTTCCATTGTTTTTGCCTTTTGGTTCATCCAAAATTACACCGATCCATTTTCCATTTGCAAAAGGTGGATGGCCAATATATGCAATCACACCTTGACATTCTTTCCCAGTAACTTCAACGCGTTGTCCAATTTTATAAGACATTTTGATAATTTGATCGCGAATTGACGCGACTCTGTATTAATTTTTCATGAAATGACACTTGTAAATGTCACAATTGCACAGTTCTGACGATAACCTATAAAGAACCATAAAGAGCAATATGTGCGCGCGCATTTGGGCTTGCGTCGTTGGGCTGCGCAGGAATAGTACCGAAGAGAAAATCACGGAGTGTGTTGAGAAATTTGCGATGATTCAAATAATAAAGTAGTGTGTGTAAGTATTGTTACTTTTGCGAAAGATTATTATGATGAAACGTGTTTTGATTTGGACAGTGTTTACATTTTTTTCAAACTTTCTGCTGGGCACGTCAACAATAGGTTTGTAATTTTTTGCATTTTTAGATTGAAAATGATTGAAACGGCAACCCCGTATGGATTTCTCTCTGCAAAAGTCTGAAAAACTCTGAGATTTCAATGAAAAATCTAATATTTTTGGGACATCGTTCGATGATTATGAATTTATTCTTGATAAAACTCTAAAAAAAGAGTATGATAAATGTTCGGGTTTTCTCCGAGAGTTATAGAAAAATCATGAAATATGTGATAAATCCCTGTTTTCCTGGACAGGTATGCAAAAATTATCAGAAGCGAGTGATGTTTAGAACTTTTCTCGTAACTTTTGAGTTGAAACTAACAGACGCTTCTCAAGTAGCCATCGAACGTTGTATATGTACTATGAACGTGCATAGTATATATACAACATTCTGATGCTACTAGGGTTGTTGTGACTCTGTATTAAATTAATTACGTTAAATGTCACTCATGTTTCATGGTTTTTGCATAGCTCTCGGACATAGGCGTGCCCAGGTAAGCCAAATTGTGGGTGCCCAAGTGGCAAATTAAAAAAAATATATATAATTTATATATGTTTATACATAAATTATATATAAACTATATTGAATTATGCATGAATTATATAGAATTTTGAAAATCTCTCCACTCTGTTGTCAGTTCCACTCTCTTGTTTTTGTTCAGTTAGCATTCCCTATGTTGTATTGTTTCTCCTAGATAATAGTGTTGTGGAAAGGAATAGATATTAGACTCTGAATTGTGGGTGCCAGTGCACCCACGGTACTCACGATAGGCACGTCTATGCTCTCGGAGAAAACACGAACATTTTTCATAATTTATTCAGGGGTTTATCAGAAATAAATCCATAATGATCTATCTGAAATTTTAATGAAAAATCTCTGATAAACTCTGAAAGCACTTTGAGAACGATATCCCAAAAATATTAGATTTTTCATCGAAATCTTAGAGTTTCTCAGACTTTTGCAGAAGAGAATCAGAGTTTTTCAGAGATTTTACAGATATTTTGAGCAATTTTTCAGTGAAATATTTCCATATGGATACACGGAGAGAAATTCGGAGATATTTAATCACCGAACTTCATGTAATTTTTCATCTCGAAATTAGATGATTATGTATCTCGAACGGCGTGAAAAAACATTACAACATCTGAGAGCATAAATCTCGAATCCCGTGATATTATTTCACCATGAAATTGGAGATTAAAAATCAAGCAGTTCAGTACTCGAAAAGCATACAAGTTCGTGATAGAAAATCACCAACCGCTTGATTTTGTCTTCCGTCAGTTGCGAGATGCAAAATCATGTGAAGTTCGTTGATTTAATATCTCCGAATTTCTCTTCGTGTAGTCAATGCCGAATTATGTAACGCTCAACTAGTCCAAAACTAGACGCTTGCAACTGCTCAGTAAGGTTCTGCTGAGGTACTCGCAAATGTTTAGTTCCCGGGTAGTTAAGCGTCACAGAACTCGTCAATGACTAAAGCATTTTTACTTGGATTTGAAAACATTTTTCTCAAAATTTTGCTTCCAAGGTCGGTGACCAACATTCCTCGAGAACGGCTGAATTCATCAGTCTCAAATTTTTGCACAAGCTTTATAAATATATTTTTCAATAATCCATCGAAGGTTTTGTCTCACTAATAAATATTTCCCATTTTATGAACAATTTAAAGTCAAAATTCTCATCGAGAATCGGAACTTTTGTTTTGAAGAAGCTGCAATTTTGTTCAAAATTCATATTTCACTTATTTCTCCGAATAAATACTAGATTTTATCTTACGTTAACGGAATTTTTTTGGTTCTTTCATTTTGAACGATCCAGTCTACAGATATCTTGGTCAACACAAGACAGTTACAAATAGAAAAATATAGCAAAGACAACTATATTTCTTCAATCGAAATGAGAATGAAATATGGTGGATTGAAGAAATCAAATTTTGTGGCTACAACTTCGAAAGGTTGATTAAATTTATAGATATAGTTGTGGTAACTATACGAATACAGTTCAAAATTTAGTTTTCTGCATCATTTTTCCAAGTCTGAATGAAAATATATTTTTGATAACCACAACTATAAAAATATATTTGATGTCATATTTCAATGAATAATTTAGCGAATTTTTGATTTTAGCAACTGAAAATTTTTCTCAGTGTAATACTCACAAAAAGTTCAAAAAGAATTCTCAAGAATTCATAAAAAATTTTTGAAATCACATTCGAAGTCTTCAAAAACTCATTCTGAACTGGTGTTCTGCGCTGAGAAAAAGGAGAAAAATTTATAGTTACATTTACTATGGGACTTTGTAACCGAGGAACAGACTGAATTTACGATGAAATTTACTATGACGAGACAATAGAAACATAATCAAATTCACTATGTTTTACAGTAAATGCCATTGGAAAGTCAGTCTGTTCCTCAGGCACAATAATCACATAGTAAATTTAACTACAAATTTCTCTCTGTGTAGTTGGGACAACTAAATGTTAGTTAACGCAGCTAGATTTTTATTTACGCTAGCTAGACTCTAGTTGGGGTAAATAAAAGTTTAACTATCTGAAATATGGATAAAATGGTTTATTCAATGGGAATAAAAAATTTAGTTGTGACAAATAAAATTTAGCTGACTCAACTAAATTTTTATTTACAGTGGCTACATTTTCTAGCTGTCGAATATTCGAATAGACCCTTTCTCTCAGTGTGTATGGGCAGTATTTTGTAATGTATGCTGTGTGATAAACTAAACATTATGTATTTCTGTTTATTAGGTAAGAAAATGCTCGAAAAGTGGTCAACACTCATACCTGAACTTTTTATGCAGTGGCGAAGCCGGTAAGTTGATCAAATTGAATACTTGAAAGTTTAATTTATCCAGTCGAAGTTGGTGAAACATTCAATAACGGAATATCTTTGTAAAAATAATTTCCATAAAAATTCTCAAAAATATTTTCATCCCATTAATTACAACGAACGGATGAAACGTTGAGTGTTGAAAAAGTGACTATGCCGCGACTCAAACGCTTTGATTGTATTCAAATGAAATATTGGGATTTGCAGTGTTGATATTCAGGTTTTTTTTTCTAATAATTTCTCGAAAAATCAAATCATATGAAGTAAAACAAGTGAAAAATGAATTGGTTGGTCACAAGAAGCGTCGAATCTCCTAAAACTTATGTTCACAGTCTGTAAACTATGTGAATTTGAAATTATTTGGCGATAAATTACACTGAAATCAAATTGAGGTACAAATCTTCGATCACTTAATCACACGATAAAAAGAACACAAATTTGAACTTGGATTCAATAATCAATTGAATAGATAGAAAAAAAGCTGTTAGTCTGAACGATTATAGGTGGATCAGAGGAGAGCAATGGCTGGCTAGTGATGTATTGGTAAAAAAAGCCTGACTTCAGATATATGATAATGGGTATAATCCTTCGATATCTTATCTTTTATGGATGGATGTTATTCGTTTATAAGCACTTTTGGATCGCGTTCAATTCTTGTCTCAACCCCTTTGTCTGTAGAGCGTTATACCGTGCTATGCCACACTGCTGTTCCCTTTTGCTTGGCCCTTCTATAGACGCAGACCATTGGCTCGAGCTTTACTACCTTCCCATTTTTCATTAGCACAATCAAGCTGGCCGTACACAGAGAAACAATGGTTTCTTGCTAGACTTTTATATATGAGCAGGGAGAGTTTTCTATACGAGAAAGAACCTATAGATTATTGGTCCCTAGAAAAGGTTTGTTTGGTCGGTGCTTAATTTCTTTTCTCTTTTCTTTCTTCCTTTCTTTCTTCTTGCCTTTTTCTTCATATAATGAAAAGGAGTTAACTCCGATAAAGTATTTTTCTGTACATTTTTATTCAATTTTTTCTCAAATTTGTTATTTATACGTCAGAGGATTTTCAGTATCAATTTATGACTTCCTGATCTCAGAATAAAGTAGAAGTATCTAGTCAAATATACTTCTATTATAAAACATGATGAGAAGTTTCATCGTCTTAGGCTAACTTGGACTTCAAAATTTGCTGAAGTTTTCATTGCTCCATTAGTTTTTAATTTTTCTACACAATTTTGGTGTAAAAATTACCTTGAAATTTCAGTGATCGGAGGACAAGTGAGAATTTTCCAAAGAAATTACTGTGCTGCTTGTAACAATGAGTAAATTCCTAAACAGTTGAGAGTCCCTGATTAAAAGAATCCATTGATCCTGACCAATTCTCATTATATTACATTTGTCAGATTCAATGGATTCTTTTAACCAGGGGTGATATTTTCTACAAATTTCACAGAATGCACAGCAATATTTGAAAAAAATTTCTACTTGTCCTTCGATCGCTGAAATTTCTTGGTGATTTTTTAAATAAAATCCTTTCAGTGTATATTTCAGGGTGAGGGGTAGTACACTGGGAAAAAGATTTATTGATATTTATCACATGTATATTTGGGTTAGGGCGAAATAAATATTTATGTCCTGCAAATTTATCACAATTCCCACAAGTATGTTCGATTAACTATCAACTAACGTTCATTTCTACGTACACTGAGAACCCAATGCCTTAAATTCGAAAAAAATTTCTTCGCCCCCATTCTGATAAATATTGTTTCCGATGGGAAAAATAATTCATTTCAATGGAAAAGTTTTCCATTGAATTGAAATCACGTTCTCCAAATTCAAGAAGGATTATATTTCTGTTTCAATCTGATGAAAACTTTTTCCATTTGACTGAATTTTTTTCCATTGAAAAACAGATTTATTAGAATGAGGGCAAAGAAGAGTATCTTTCAGCCTAAGAAATTGGGTTCTCAGTGTAATATCATTTGTTTAGTATTAACGGAATATATTTGATTTGAAAAAATATCCATTTTCCCTAAGAAAATATAAGTTTGTTAACTACAAATGAAACCTTTTTCTCAGTGTGGAATTTTATATCATATAAACGTTAGCAAGTTGATATAGGCATGACTTTTCATAGGGGGTAATGTGATTCCACGTAGTTCCATTTGGTAATTTTCACAAATGTCTCACGGCGGAGTACCGATGAGAATGAGAACATGGGTCAAAGAGGAATCGAATTCGTGCAGTCCTTTAATTATCTGTGCGCCCTTCCAACATGCATTTAATTCCAAATGTGGTTGAGTTCAGCTAAGGGTAAGCAAATAATATATTATCCTTTACAAAGGATATCTAGTTGTAATAAAATAGATGAAATTGTGTGAGTGAATTCAAAGTTATTCCTAGTCTTCATCGATGTATCTTTCCATTAATATATAATGATATCAATATGCATCTTCATATAGTTTATTTTGAAACATTTATTCACTCTGTTATTCCAATTCCAGAGATATACTACATACTTTGGACATGAGGAATCATATTGTTTTAATTTGTTAAATATTTTTATTACTGAAGTTTCTTCGAAGGATATTTAATGGGATGATCAAGTACTGGATTTTTATCTAAATGAATCTCATCTTGTTTCAAGTAGACGGATATGCTGTGTTTTACGTGATTCAATTTCTTAGGAAGAAATGAGTGCAAGGATAGTCGTGTTAAAGTTCACAATACCTATTTATTTGAAGATAGATACAAGTAGAGATGAACTGCATAGTAACCTCCTATGCTGTTCAGCGAGAGAAACGCGACACTTAATCCGATACGCAACTCTAAAAGTATTCCAATCTTATAGGATTTGAACTTTTATTCTTTCAAGACAGAAGAATCCATGTAAGGAATGGTTACATCTTAAAATGTTAAAACTCTTGGTTTGAGAAATTTGGTATTGAAAAATACAGACGGCAAATTTCACGTAACGCGCCATTTGGAGTTTTCAATTGGAATCCTTTTCTTTCCCCTGTTCATTCTGTTTACTGTTTGGACAGTATATAACAGCTGTATTTACGTTTCGATACTTTGAAAACTTTCCTATGTTACACACACTCTCGCAATCGTTTATGATTGTTTTTGGTTTGAAATTTGTTTACTTGACGCAAGATTACATAAAACAAATATTTTCTTTCAACCAACATGAAAGAAGTTCATAAAATCTACCGAAATTTAGATAGAACATTCTGATAAGCGAGTATCGGAGACGTCATGTGAGCACATGAATAAAAAGATTCGATGTGTCGAAACTGCGTGTCCCTGTGGGTCCATAGCCTACCTATATTATACTACATAGCTTGCCTTTGCAGTTCCCTGCCCCGGCTATTTCCCATTTGGCAGACGAGCCAGACCCAGCACTTTTGGTGCCAACCGATAATTGGACGAATCGCAGTCATTCGCTTTGTGCGAACTATTCTCTTCTATCTCTATCCTCTTTCATTATGTCTTTCGTCTACTCATTTCTTTTTTCTCTGAACTCCGATTTCATATCGCTTCTCTTACGAATACGATGTTTCATCGCTGGAATGTTTTTATGTTGAAAATAAGAAATCTCCTCAACGAAAAGAAAGGAACATTTGCCACAGTAAAAATGATACTATTGAAATTGCAATTTCTAGAAATAACATTTTTCTTGATTCGTTTAAATTTGCCGGTCCCTCGATTCACTTTATTTATGTATTTTTCTGTAGAAAAGAATATATCATATATGCATAAACATACTTTCTTCACATTTCGTGAGGGTTATACTGAAATTTCACCCTAAAATATGATATACTTGATAACCTTCAATGATCATGGTGGAAGAGTTTGAAGGGGGATCGAAAGGGTCATAAAAACTCAATATATAGCGATATATAAGGATAGTGTATTTGATATACATATCTATATGTGTGCGTGGCATCACAACTTTTGGCACCGAGTTTTACCCTTCGGTCATCTATGTGTGACGGAACTGTGAATTTATAAACCGTTACATAAATAACAATTTTACGAACTTGGGGGTATGGAAATGAAATTATTATACGCTTTCCTGTATTTCCGAAATTTTCCTTCCTCCTCGTAAATAAAAATACTGGATGAAATAAGTGTACAATCGAACTCGTCTGTTTCCATTTCTTTGAATAACTTCATTTTTCACAGGTCATTTTTTTTTAGTTGCAGCGTGGTGCGAAGAACTTATATTTTGCACTTCAATGATTATTATTACTTAAAATTTTTTATTAAATATCATTCTCTGTGATTCATTCAAAAAACGTGCCCTATGAGAAATTTTATGCAAAATTCTATGAATTCACTGGGAATTTTTCACCAATGTATGAGAAAAATCTTAAAAAGATTTGAATTTTCACATGTTTTTATATTATTTATTTTTTGTGCAGAAACAAGAAAATTCATATGCTTCGTGAATTTTTCACAGTGTGCATTCCTCTTTTGCTCCATACCATGTAAACATTAAAATACTTTCATACTGTTTCGAAATTCATAAATAAAAAATTCTCAAAACCGTATCCTTCGAGAGATCTTTGTTGAATAATTTTTTGATTCAGAAAATTTTGCGCGGTGACTTTGATCAATTCTCAACACGAGAATCATCGTTCTCAAATGGAAATAAAATACAATTTTTCGGAAAATGTGGAGCAATAAACATTTGAAAATGCTTTCAGTGTCCCTTGTATGAATGTCGAAAAATGGTTAGTCACATCCATACGAAACTTGAACGTGAAACGTACGAGTCTCGTGTAAGAACTCGTACAGTCCTTTTATCGTATAGTGCTCATAAAATCATATGAAATCATAAGAATATGTGATTTCACATATCATGCCCAGATCAAGCACATCTTATATTAAATTCCCAGCGAGAAATTTATATGAAAAACGTATTTGATATTTCTCAAGAATTATAGATCTGAAAATATTTCGATAGTTGGAACCCTCCCAAGTAAGAAAGACATACATGTATTGTGTAACTGGTTCATACATAGAAATGGACTCGCATGATCTGTACTTTCTCTGGATTTTTCCATTTGGATCTATATTAGAATGTTCGTACGGTTGGTTCTCAATGCCCTCTGTTTCCCACAAAACCAAGGGGTATTAAAAGTGATGAAAATGCGATGAAATTCAACTTCGATGGAGAAGCATCAAGAATTTTCAATGAAAAAGAAAACAAGAGAGCGTAAAGTATAGATGGCTTTGAATCTCCTCCCGAACGAAAAGTTTTTAATCCGATTTTCCACGAGCCAATGGATATTTTTCTTTCAACTGATTTTTCTCTCAATGTGAGCAATGTGCCGTCGAAAGATCACTCCTTGGTTCGATTGGTTTTCTTTCTTCGCCCAAAGGTATACCTACATACGGGACAACGACGCGCTTCGAGACTGGTAAATGACATCATTAACGAGGCTAAAGTGCTGACGCGTCAAGACTAACGCCAACCTTTGACCCACAATTCCCTTCTGAAGCAAAAGATACTCTTTCTGTTCTCATCGAGATCGATGCGTCAATATCCGATGTTCTCTACCACCGCCGTAAAGTTAGATAGAAACTTTACGTTGTCTCTCCCTCGGTTGTTCTATGCGCTATGTGACAAAAGAGAATCACAATTTTCCACCTTTCTCGATTCCTTCTTCTTCTTCTTCTTCTTCTTCTTCTTCACGGATATTTTTATACAAAACTTTTTCTCCTCTACTTCCAGAACAATATTCCCTCGTATAATCATCCCTTTTCGCACTCGTTGGAGAAAATGAAATATTAAAAGAAAAAGAGAGGATTCATTTAAAACGAATTTTCCAAGTTGTGTATATAAACGTATTTGCGTTCGAAAACATGTTATATCGATGTAATTATTTCCACCTCTTGTATTAGTCGATGAATCGGTGCTATTTACAACTATGTTGAGAGCAACATGAAATATTTTCCATGACTATCATTCATTTTCCCTGTGATACATTTTGTCTAGACCATATATCATAATTGATACTACAAATGCAGTTTCTGTAATGCTTTTGAATTTTCTATGCAGTTTCACGCTCTGTTGCAAAAATCAATATCAGCAAATTGATGTGAATAATACTACGATCTGTCTCGACGAGGATTTAAATGTCTGTATTTGTTCTTATCCGATGAAAGATCCTAATAATTCATTTGAATCATATTTTATTCTCATGCTATGAAATTTCTTGAATTAATTCTTATCCCGATTGTTCGCACATACCGGTTAGTCATGAATAAGTTTCCCAAACGAATGAATTCACAAATATCAAGTGGAATTGGAAAATATAGTTAGGAGAGATGGTTTTTCCTTCCAGATCAAAGTATATCAAATATTGAAATTTAGCAGGATTTATCAACGTTGTGACAAAATTTGTAATTGTGATGAATCGATATTCGAAGTACATTATTGATTTGTTCCTCTTGTATTTTGTAAGTATAAATCAAGTGCATTCTGATGCAGTGTAGTATGATGAAGAAGATTATCAGTGACGACGAGTACGACGACAACAACGACGATACGTTTTACACTATTAATATACTCAACTCAGTCATGTTGGACGATGGTGCACTTGCGATATCCTGGTCGGAGGATTTGATTGTCCGTTGTTGCCTAGAAAATTATCGAGCTCGCTAGATTTAGGTTTGGTGAGCGAACGGCATTTACGAACGGAAGTCCGTTCATCGCTGATACAGAAACCCGTTTAGGCGTACGTGCCCCATTGTTCGTCTCTCATACCCTGCTGTTGGTATAGGTACAACAGGATGCGAATAGATCGTGTATGATCGGTTCCTGCTTGTATAGCGAGCTCTGTTTCGTCAGTTTAAAGGAGAACGTGACTCTGTACATATGTATACTTGAATGTATATGTGCTCTCGTGACTAGCATCAAATATTATTTGAATATCAGATATTCCCTATTCATGGATCACAAATCAGTTGATAGCGTAATGGAAATGTTTAATATGAGGAAGGCGATTGGCAATTATATTCGGAGCTCGTATACGTCTTTATATCTTCCATCCGGTACAATATTTTTCTATCCGTGAAATTGTAGATTTGATCAATCTTGGCTCATCCGATTCTAGAAATTCCAGAAAAACATTTCACGTATTTTATACATAAATATATGATGAATTGATTTATCATTTTTCACCCTAAATGTGGAGTTACAGTTATACGAGGTGTTATGTCGGTGAATACTGATCGTCGCGTATTCTATTACAACTTGGTCTTTCGATAAAAATACTTTCAAGAAAATGGAATTGATACAAATGGACGGGGTGGTTGCATGAAACGATATAAAGGGCGACAACAGTGGTGACAAATCATAAAACAAGAGCAATACATGAATAAAAGTGCTAACTTATGTATGAATATCCGTGAAAAAGGGAATACGGAAGTTCGTGTCCATTTTATGAACGGATAAACATATATACCAACAATACAGCATAACGCCACGTATCCTCTATGATCTTTTTGTATGAATTTATACCGTTAGTTTTCTGTTGGAAACACTCTTTCATTCTCGCCAAATGGTTACATAGTTATTGAGAACATGTTTTTTTTCCTTCGAGGATACTTTCTGCCATCTCATTTGTGGAAGTGCTGATTCATTTTCACGCACGAACGAAATTAATATGAATTACCTCATTTTCTTAATATACTTGCAACTGATGTTTTCCTTCCATAATATAATTTTACTGCTGGTGACTTGACATTTTCCGCTCCAAAGTAATGACTCTGTTTTTACAGTGATCAATGAAATTTTAATGAGGACAAAGTACGCGCGAAGCAAAATTAAAACAAATTTTAAATTATTTCAAAGAGTATTTGCTGTTTAAGATGAAGCAAAATAAATTCTCCTTTGAATTTGATATAAAAACTCAAGTATCTTAGAAAATATCATCGTTAGGATATTCGTTGTTTGAACGGTCAGCAATTTGCAGTTCATCCAACACACCATTTTGCTATCGAAACGAGCTGATAATCCGAAAACGTGAATATATTGTGGCGATTGCTACGAAAGCTCTTATCCGTCCTCCAAGTTTTATCTGAAAAAAAGGTCGGGAGTTATTGTTTGATTCATAAAATCGATCACACATTTCGGAAGTATTTGTTCATAGGTAAATGTGTTGCATACATGAGATTGTTCACATAAATAGGGTTGGTCGTATATCTCGATTCGAACGAGCGTATAAAATTTCTCGTCGTTAATCTTAACAAGCTCGAGCCATAATAATCTTTTTTATAGGGTAGTATAAAAGTGGCGTATGATCGGTGACATTAACGACTACCTGTTTGCTATATATCATAACAATTTACCGATGACGTAAAATATCAAAACAAATATCGTGAAAAATGGTTGTACACCATGTTTTTATTCTATAATGTACGTTTTTCACGGTTTCACAATAAATAATCCCGTTTTATCAATATACGAATGATGATTATATGCAAAATTGCGTATAAAAATATATTGGGAAGTATTTGAAAGGTGTCTCCAATATCGAAGATGAAATATACAATGTCTCTTAATTCGTGTAACGTGCTAGTGATAGACGTGATATTCCAATGGACGGTTCATTATCTTCTCGGATGAGATTGAGCAAGAAATTTTGTAAGGGGTCTGCCAGGCCTGGCAAAGCCTAGTGTCCGAGTAGATATTTAATCGGGTTCTCACAAGGTAAATGTAAGGCGGAACTGACATCATTTCAAAGTATGCTTTAAACCATGACCTGAGCAGAAATTTTGTTGAAGCTAGCTCTGGTATTTGATGAGGGTCTGATCGGGACCTGATCGAATACAGAACTCAAATGCACGATTTCTCAAATCTATACTAGTTTCTTATAGGTGAAATTGTGGCACATCTATATTTCACACTCATCATTTTGCATATTTACATCAAATTGGCCGAACTTAGCCCTCACAAGAACCCACTACAAAGCATAAAAAGGAGTAGTCAATCATAAATTCAAGGATATTCGAAGAGACAGATATACTACAATTTCTCTTGCAAATAAACTTCTGTTGAGTGAATTTGAAGGAATCTGATCAGGCATTTGAATGACATTTTCAATCAGATCGATATCAAGATCTTATCACACATCAGATACGCTGAATCGGAATCTCACGAGGAGGTTCAACAAAATTCCTCCTCGGATGATATCGTTGAAATCATGGAATTGAAATTAGCATTCGAGAACTACCAGCGAAACCGTTGTAACTTTTGACTAAACTTTGTTTGAGCTTTTCTCATACCGAAGAATGGTTTAGTACCTTCCGACTAAGGGTTCCCAGCCGTTTGAATTTCTGATGAAATTTTCCTATCGAGAGTAACATTTTGAAATAAGTGGAATAAGACGAATATAGTCAGGCACGTGAGGTACGTTATTCACGTGATTAAAATTAACTGATGTTAAAATAGTCGAATATTAGAAAAAAATGATATTTTTCTCGCATTGAGATCATCATGAAAAGAAAACGAATTAATTACAACAACGATCCATAAATACATTGAATTTATACATCATCTCACATATATATGTGAACAAAAACTTTCTTCTCCCCAGCACGTTAAAGTGATAAACTATAGGGAGAATGGTAAAGAAAGCGAAAGAAATGTACAAAACTGAAGTATACGAGTTGTGTAGGAGTGTGTAAGAGTCGAATGGCAGCGATAGTAGAGTAGATTGAAAGTTCCCAAGACTATCATTACATCACCGATATGTTTGTATGTGAGAACCAAGTTTTGGTACGTGTGAGCACCCATATATTTGAGAGCATGCATGTGTTCATATGTGCATTTATGTATGTGTACATACGCGTCGGACTACGTACTATTTATGAGCTGCCTCAACGCCGTTGCCGGACTTTAAATTCAGTCCGGTACTTCGAAGCACCGTTGATTAACTCTGCGACGCATGAATTCTTTAACGTGAATTCTCATCGTGGGACGAGTGGCAGGGATTAGCCTTTACTGAACGTCAACTGCACGATACCAGAGATCTCGCTTTGAAAAAAATTCCCTGAGAACAGAAAAAAAGCTATCAGAGGGAGGGTTATTTATGTGGAATAGAACTTCAATAATTGCGACTCAGACGGTCAAAGATTTGACATATCGCACGCGTAATCTAAAAATCGCCCAAATTTTTTTCATTATTCATCACATGGGATAAAGTTCATCATTATCTTTGCAAAAAGTGAATGTTGCAAGATGAATATCGAAGCATCTTTTGATTCCCTGAACAAGGTTCGATCCTGCTTGGGCCCTCTGATGTGAATTGCAGCGCTTGGAAATTTTATGATTCAAATGCTTCTTTGTAGTGTAAGTACCGTCCGCTTCGCTCACTCATCAGTGATAAATTTCTCATGTATTGTATAGAATTTTTGAAATCAATCTAACATATCGTTGATTATAAGAAAGATTCAGCCAGTCAATCAATATTGATGTGTATATAAGTGTTGTCTATTTTGAATAATTGTCCCTCAACAAATCTACATCAGATTACTTTTTCCTTCACCAGGGATGACTTCCCGGATCAACAAATTTGAACGGTTTATGTCCTCATATTTGGTTTTCAGACTGATTTTGTCTTAATCACTTTCATTTTTAGGAGGAGAAATTCGGACTGAAATCTTGAAAAAGTCCTTTTTTTTTCCCCAAATAATCATAAATCGAGACAAAATCGGTCTGAAAATGAAATATAAAGACAAAAACCATCAAAATTTTCCGACCCGGGTTAGTTTTCATGTTGATGGGTGAAGAGTTTCGTCTTGTTTGATTTAACTTCGTGAAGTCGAATGGGTTGAAACCAGAAACTGCAGCATTAATTTCAACATGTCAGGATGAAACAATAGGAACATTAACATGTTGTAGGTGTGTTTTGCATGGGAACGTGAGGGATCTATGTAGAGCTTACGAGGTGCACCCAAAGCGATAACTTATGGTCTTAACAACATATCCATCTTATGGTGCAACTTTATACGCCTGAATATATAATCCATTCTTGTGAGTTCTGTACTATGGAATGCTTTGTAAAAGTAATGTGAATCAGATAAATACGAGGGTGAGCGATTGTTCAGCTGTATTTTCAATCGATAATTCCAAATTACGGTTCCTCAACATTAGGTCAATAGAAACAAAAAGAAATTCAAATTTCAAAAACCTAGACTTCAACCTAACTCGTTTGAAGTGATCTTCAACTTATTAAGGGAATTCTAGTGGCGTGGCAGGAGCAAAATCGTTTATGACAAACTACGGGCAAACGTTTCAATTGAGTCAAAATATCACTCTTTACAGTACTCCTCTAATTCAAGTAGAAGTGCTGTACGGAGCGATATTTTGATCCAATTGCCCGTATACAGTAAAAAATTGAGTGTGAAATTTAACACTCGAGTAACACCCTGAGTGGTTTGTACAGGTCCACACACGCGGGTGCTTTTTTCCTACCATGGATGGCGAGTGTATTTGACACTTTTTCGTGTGCTCATGTTTTCGAAGCGAGTGAAATTCAACACTTAAGGAGTGAAATTTTTACCAAACGTTCCGAATGCAGCTGCGTTGAAAATATATAAAGTAGTGCCAATTCAACAATCGATCATCTTATCATTCAGAAAGGATTTTCCACACTGAAGGAAAGGATTGGTAACAGTTATCAAATATATTCTTGAATATGACCAATCGAATATTCGATAACATTGATCAAATATCAATGATATTCATGGAATATTTAATAATTATGAACATATATAATACATTTGATGATTGTCATCAATTATTTTATGAATATCATTGAATGTTTGATTGGTCATATTTAAGAATATATTTGATAACTGTGACCAGCCTTTTTTTCAGTGCGCTCAATTTCATTTTTCACTGTTTAGTTTGTCATGAACGATTTGGCTGCTGCAAAGCCGCTCATATCACCTTAAGAATGAATTGTATTGTTAATTTCATGGTTTGAGTTCAGCGGGAATTTTTTCTGGGGATCTATATGTCCTAGTGAAGCCTCCCCAGGCTCTCTCAAGCCGAGAGAATCATTTGGCACGTTGAATTTCTTTACATTATCTATAAAATTCCCTACTCATGAACTCGTTCTTCATATCCTGATTATCTCGAATGATGGGTGTTTTCTTTCGTATTCTTCTGGTTAGATTCTGAAAACAGATCGGTTTGGATGAAACCTAATTTCAAATACTACGGGACAACATGTTACGAATTGATTTACAAGATTTGAATTCAACACACATGAGATAGTGGTCTGAATTTAATCATGATAAAATCTTCTGGTGAGAGCTCCTCAAGACATCACAATTTGAAAAATTGAAAGCACGTTGAAAGACCTGTTTTACGGAACAAGATATCCACAGGTGGTTCACTTCAAGAACTCTTCGAGAACACATTTTTCAGAAACCATAGATCGCACAAAATTTGATGCATCAGCTTTTTCAGAGATCTGTGCGTAATGTGAAGATTACACTCTTGTGCTAGACATCCATGATCATCTCTGCGGAAAACAAAAGTTACGTATATCGCTCATTTTGCGCACAACTTGGGCATAATTTATGCGTGCTTCGTGCAATTATGCATTCATGATATGTCCTATATTTCATAAGATTTTCGAATACATATTCGATTGATAATTTGATACTCTATTCCATAGATCGATGGTGGATGATTCTCATCCTTCATAATGCCAAATCGAAGTTGAATTACAGATATTTATGAAATGATTTCCCATACTGATACACTGAGAAAAAAAATTTGTGAAATTTACATTTTGTGAAGCCAATATTTGAACGATTACAAAAAATAGTTCGAGCTATCACAATTTTAGTTGAATTTATAGCTGGGAATGTAAGATTTACATCAGCTGTGATACACCTCATATTCGCTGTTGTAAAATCAACTTCAATTGTGGTAGCTTGAACTATTTTTCAAATTGTCAAAATATTTACTCCGCAAGATGTGAATTTTACAACTTCTTTTTTCTTAGTGTACTATCATCAAACCCCTCACAATATTCCATTTCAAGAAGAACTTTTTTGAATGATTGTTTATTGAAAAGTATTTTATAAATATACGTTTAGGGTGTTTGCAAAAGCATGTTCCAAATGATCAACTTCCACCATAATTATTCCGAAAAAATTCATAATCAAGGGTTGAGAATCCTTGATGAATTCTTCTTGAATACTAGAAATTCATGAAGAATTCATTCTGCAGTATCATAGCACACGGAAAAAAATTTTTAGCTGTATCAACTCAGTTTACGCTGTTATAGCTGCATATTAGGTTGGTAAGAAAGTTTTGCAACACACAAAAAAAGTAAAAAAAAAAGTTTTTATTATTTTCATAATATAATATTATTAAGTGATGTACGCTCCCTCTGTATCTACAACTCGTGCCCAACGCTCTGGTAAACTTTGCAATTTCGAGATCGGCGAAATCATCAAATTCCTTATCCTGTAAATAATTTTCCAATGGCCGGAGAAGATGGTAGTCGGTAGGAGTCAAGTCTGGTGAATACGGTGGATGTGCTAAAACTTCCCAACTCAGCTACGAAATACAGTCTTGTATCATCTTAGCTACGTGGGGTCGAGCGCTGTCATGGAGAAGTCGAACTTGGACACGTCTACGCATTTTTAGTTTGATAATTTCAGCCAGTTTTTGCAGTTATCTAGTGTAAGTCTTCGCCGATATCCTGGTCTTAGCTGTTAGCAATTCGTCATAGGGCCAGCCCTCGGAGTAACACTAAAAACAGAGTAATACTCTCTGTACTTCGCGAGGCAGTTTAGGGGTTGGCTCTGGTTTTTCTCCTTTCGGTAGCCACTGTCGCTTGCCTGTGTGGTTAACATAGAGCGCCCAACTTTCATCTTCAGTGACGATTTCTCGAAGAAAATCCTTCCTGTTCGGACGATGCAGGAGTGAAAGACATATAGACACCCGTGACGCTTTGTTTGATTCACTGAGATCGTGTGGTATCCAAGACGACACAACCTTTCTATATCCCATCTCTTGTAAATGTTGGAGAATCGTGGGGTGGCTACAACCGAGTTTGTTGGCTAATTCTCGTGACGACGTGTTAGGCTTTGCCTTTATAAGTGCACGCAGTTTTTGATTGTTAACAGTTGATTTCCTGCCGGACCTGGGTTTGTCTTCAAAAGATGTATCGCCTGAACGGAAACGTTGATACCAACGAGATACAGTTGAATGATGAACAATGTCTGACTTGAACGCGCTGCAAATACTAGCGGCTGCAGCTCTTGCAGAATGCCCTTGTAAAAATTCGTAATAAACGATTTAAGCGATTGCTCGAAGTGCACTTTGTTCCATTTTTGCTCGTACTGACTGCGCGGAACAACTGACTGGTTTATACACACTGCGATATGGAAGGTTCTAGGCTAATCTCGCATAGATGACTCTCGAATGTTCTTGAACTTTGTTATTAGAAAAAACAGATCAATTGAAAAAAAAAGTGTCGCAAGATTTTCTTACCAACCTAATATTTTAGCACTCATAGGTCAGCTAATTCCATAACAGAATTAGCCAAAATTTTGCTGCAGCAGCTGGAATTTAACTGTAGAAGTTACAAAGTAGCTACACTGTAAAAAATTGTTTCCTAAATTCCATAGAAATGTATGTGAAGCAATTAACATATACATTTTAATTTTCAAAACTCCTTTGGCTTTTCATATGAAATTTTATGATATCTCATACAGAATTATGATTTTTCATGCATTTTTATATGAATTTTCACACATTTTGCATTGAATTTCATTAAATCATGATTGAACTTGATTTCAATTACAAGTTTCAGAATTTTCATATACATCTGATATCGGAAATTTCAGAACATTTTTGACAGTGTATCGATATTACTGTTGTATTTTCTTCATATTGTTCGGAGAACGAATTTAGTAGCTGCCAAAGGTTTTGGATTGACAGTCTTCCAGGTTAATGCAATCATTCAGTTTGTCTGTGTTGATGCTCTCTGAATTGGGAAGAAAGAGATTTCCAATCACGTATTTGATTACGCATATTGATTTTATGTTGGAATAAATTTCGAAATTCTACTCATTTCACAACGTTTATAAGCTTCGTTTAGTTCAATTCAATTTCACGACGTTTTCGCGCTTACTTTCAATGTAACTGAAAAGAAATCTTAATATTCCCGTACACAGTTAAAAATCCTTGGTTAGAAATGGTCCACTCAAAATTCGTGTTGAAAATGGAACAGAAGAGTATCAAATTGACAGCAGAAAAATTTTCTTTCCGTGCTGGTTCCTGTCGAAAGGTGGTCAAGGTCTCTCAATTTGCCATCCCAGGTCTCAACAGGACGTCCAACGCCTAGGACTAGGCCTGGCAGCGAAACTGCATGCATGAATTGTCATGAGAGTGCTTGGATTCAAATCTCAGTAATAAATATACTGAGATCATAACTGAAACTTTAAAACGCAAGAAATTATTCTTCAAAATTCATATAAACATAAAAAAGAGGAGTGAAAATATTTCTCACCAAAGAAAGGAATTTTTAATATGTTTTGGGTAGTTACCTTTGTGGAATTCACCATGTAAGCATACTGGGTGTTATCAGACTCCCTCCTACACTGTAAAAAAATTCTTTTTGGAAATAAAAAAAAAATTTTACTGTAATTTTTCATAGCCACTTCCTTTTGAATTTTCAGAAACTTGACTGAATTCCCAGAATACGTTTTAGTTTAAGTTTTCTGAAATCCGGTGGAATTTATTTGAAAATTCAAAAGCAGGGACTAAAAAATTATAGTAACCTTCTCTCAATTTTCAGCATATCAGCATTCTCTGTATATCTTCATCGTGACATTACTCAGTCTACACGGTAAAGAATGATTAGCTATTACTTGGATAGCTAAAAGTTAGCTACGGAAACTCTTTTGTAGCTGTCACAGCTACTCACTTAGCGGTAGCAGCAAGAAATGTAGCTATCGCAGTGACAATTCCACAGCTAACTTATTTGGCTATTTAAATATCAACCACAAAACCTGTACAGTTACAGCCACAATTTCTTACTGTCATAGCTAAAAAATAGCTACAGCTGCAATCATTTTAGCTAGAGGGGTGAAGAAATGGTGCTGTAAAAGTGAGTGATGTCTAATCATAAATACGAACAGATTGTCGAATACAAAGTTGATGTCTTGCACTTGAACACAATTACATCGTGAAGTTAGTTGAATATTTGTTATTATAAATAAAACTTAGTTATTTTCGTCACTACGCATCACTGTAGTGTTGTTAGTTCCACTACATCGTTTGTTCAGTCAGGTAACAGGTAGATAGTAAGTAGATAATAAGACAGTAAGAGGAAAATGGGAAACGAGCAGAAGAGAGAAAAAGAACAGATGTAATTCCATGTGACATAATATTGAAAAATGCCACGTTACATTCGTATGATATTATTACAGTTTTATTCCACTGAGAATACGGTGGAAGCGATTGACCTGAATACTCTGCTATTCAGACTGTAACTGAGGTTATACGAAGGTACTTTCTTTCTTTTTTTTTTATGAACAAAATGTTCGTTATGGAAAACTTTTATGATCATTTATTTATTTGGGGACTATATTGTAATAAAATTTGATGACCGTTGTACATTTCCAAGATGGTTCGATTCAAAATTTTCCAATACTGTAATTTCGATTTATAAATGTAAATTAGATCAGAAAAGTTACAAGAGAGGTTTTAAATGCATCAGCGCAGAAGAATTTTGAATAATGAATTTCAAGTTCATATCAATACTGAATCGATAAGATTCGATTGACAATGGTGCATCCATGGGGGTGTTTCGAATATTAAAGCACCTCCCATATAATAATTAATCATTCTTTCACTTCAAAAGGTTCCACTGGTATAACAAAATCGTATGCGTATCTAGTCTAATACGTAGTTGTTCCAATTATTCTGCTTATTTGAATTAATTAATTCATTAACTGTATTCCAATGTATCCCACTCTCTTTTGTAGTTGAGTGTACTTTACTTCTTCTCAATGTGATTGACGTTCGGTGTTTTCCCAACCCTCATGGTGTCAGGAAATCTTGAAAGAAGGAAAGAAAATATTCCATCATGAATTCTAATCGATCATGGCCTTTCGAAATCATGAAACTGCTCTGATGAAGATGAAAATTAATTCTCGCTATTCAGAAAATGTTTTCTTGTTGCAAGAAATAGTTTTTTTTTAATCATGTCTCTGCACGTGCACTGAGAGAAGTGGAATGTAATGATTACCATGTACAAATAGTAATTGGGGGACAACTTCGCGAATTTGGTTTCGGATACTATAGAGAATCGTGGCAATGTTCATGCACATGTTCAGAATGGTTACCATTTACATGAAGATGGATACCAAGTAACCTGATTCTGTCATTCAACTACTACTTTCGTATGGTAATGGTTACAGTTCACTTCTCTCAGTGTGTTATTTGGATTCTGGAATTACTTCATAAACTTTGAACATCAATTAAAGTAAATGATATAGTTTTTTCCAACCAATTTCTGATTACACACCGGAAAAAATAACTTATTTGACCAAATGAACCGAAGTTAGTTGTAAAAATTAGTTGCGAGTCATAAATAAATAGAGGCTGGTGATCAAAGCTGTACACTGTAAAAAATAATCTGAATTTTCCTGTGTACATCAACCGAGAAATTCCAATCACTGATTAGGAAATCAATTTCCGGTACATTTATATGAAATTTCCCATACATTTATCTGAAAATTCCAAACTTTATGGGATTTTCTCCAACATTTCACAGTAAATTTCTGGACAAGTTGGGAAAATTCCTAACGCATGTATGTGTTAATTACTTCACATGAATATATAGGAATTTTCCGATAAAATTTCTTACAGTGTAGTAAATGCAACTTCAAATCAGTAACAGCAACTAAAGTCAGAGAAATTGAATTTGAATTTAGTTGAGCCAATGCTCGATTTAGTTATCCAAATATCAACAACCCTGGTGAAAATAAAGCTTATACACGGAGAGAAATTTGTAGTTAATTTTACTATGTTATTATTGTTCCCGAGGAACAGACTGAACTATGACGGGTTCCCCCATAAAACATAGTAAATATGATCAGCATTCTATTGTTGTACCATAGTCAAAATATGCCCTTCATAGTAAAATCCGACAGAATTCAGTCTGTTCCTCGAGAACAATAATAACTCAGTAAATTTAACTACAAATTCCTCTCCGTGTACACAAAGCAAGAAGGAAACGCATACGAAGCGAAAAAACGTTTCAACTCCCTCTTTCTGAAGCGTATGATACCCGTCATCAAATCATACGTTCTGTATACGTTTCATAAACTTCCGATCCCGTTTCGCATATACTTCATGTAACGTAATAGTAGGTTATATGGAGCGTATGCGAGTCATACCTATTCTGATTTCAAATAACATCTTTCAGCAATCGATGTCAACGACGATCCATGGCTCAGTGGATAAGACCCTACCGTAGTGAAAGTCACCGGTTCGGTTGTCACCACAGGGTTCAATTTTTTTGTCTAGATCTCTCGAATTTTGCCCGCTTTCTTTGTTCCAATCCCCGTTTCACATACTCTTTGTATTCTTTCCATTCAAGCTTCGTATACTTTCCATTAACGTTTCTGTTACCCTTCAGCATACGCTTCGTTTCCTCTTTCTTCTCGCTCCTTTTTCACCAGGGAACTGTATCTAGTTGCTGAAACTAATTTGGAGTAAGGGTAATTACTTTTTTCGGTGCAACAAATTTCATGAACAAAATGATAAGAACTTGTAGGATTTGCAGACGGTATTTTGTCCAATTTTATTGCATTGAATTATAAATTAAAACTTACAGAAAGTTTGTTTGGTTATGACGATTCACCCTATGTACCATTGTGATGTCAGTGAACCAAGTATGTAGATATGATTAGAACTATAGTCACGTACTGAGAATAACTCTAATGTATTCATGATAAAGAGCATAGAAGACGTATCTTAACTCCTAGAATCGTTTAACGTGCGTTGGGGACTACAAGGAGAGTTATTATCTCACAACTATATGTACATTAATACAAATGAATTTATGTACGATATTTGTGCACATGTGTTTCGGATATATCACGAAACGTCGCTTGAAATTTAATAAAATGAAGGGAATATGGAATATTCAGAGAAATTTCTCGAATAGTTTTCATTCTTGTTGAATCATGGAAGTGTTGCATACATTTACCAGCGCTTCAGGGACGCCTTTGCATCAATTATTCTATCTATCATACTTTTTTGTATTCCATAATCAAGGAGTGTAATTCCGGGGTGATCGGCAGTAACAAGAATTGATGTAGCAATGTCGAATCGTGCTAAACATGTTGACAAATACAGTAACCAATCGGAGAGCACTCTTTTATCAAGCTTTCTCTTTGATAATAAATAATTATAGATCTTCAATAAAAATTTTAGAATATTCTTTAAAATCTGAGAGTATTTCAGTATTGCATTCAAAGAACAATGAAAAATTATCTCAATACTTAATTGAAAATAGAAAAACATATGAACTTTTCATACGTGGCTTTTGGAAACTTCAGACATTCCTTTATTCTTTTTTAAGTATTGATAACTTTTCATTGTTTTTTCAAATACAATTCCAAAAAAATGTGGACCATTTTATCTTTATTGAGAATTTAAGAAATACTCTCAGATTTGAAGAAATGTTCTGAAATTTTCATCAAAGATTACTACATTTTCGACCTGCATTCTTGTCCGTGTACTACCAAGTGTTAATCTCCATCGATTAATCATAAAAATGAAATATCCAGTTATGAAAGTACCGATTTGATCACCGTACACATTGAAACTACATGGGTGTGCGATATAAACCGATTATTCGTAAAAGAAATGAACGCGATTCTTTTGTATGTTGAGGAGCAGCATGGTTGGTTGCCTTGCTCTCGAATGATGTATTAGAAGTAACTGTGGCCAATAAAAATCAAGCGCTTTCTTCTTCTTCTTCCGGGCGGCTGCCGGCACTTGATTTGTGGCCGATAAATCAAAAGGTCGGCATTTCTTCTTCTTTGCTCTCATGTCCCGTGCCGTTCAAGCGGAAACACTGAGTGCCTCACTTCGCGTATTCCCTTTCTCCCTTCCACCCTATTCTTACTATGCGAAAAATATTCCTTTTGAAAGGGAAATGCAGAAAGTCGAATCCCAGTTGAATTTCGGTATTACAATGCATTCTTCGCGAAGAATGAAATAGATTGTTGTCGTCGAACTGTATGCACGTGCGAGTGCAAGTGCATTCGCACTTCTCCGTGCAAGTTCTCGAACGATGAATCATTTGATTATACCGGGAAACTTACGATCTCTCTATTTCTCTTCTTTTTCTCTCCCATCTCTTTTTTACTCGAACGAAGTGAAGGCAATTTACAAGATTGGTGGCTGAGCTATAATACGATAAAATGTATATACGTGTTTACATACATTTTTCTTGGACGTTAAAACGGAGAAAATTTCACCAGTATAGAGAAGTCAACGAGGATCAGGGTGCATGAGAGAAATCAGAATTGAAAGAAAAACAAAGGGGGAAAATATGGATAGAAAGGGTGATGGTGGTTCGCTTGCTTGCCGTTTGTGTTTTTAATTTTCCTGGTCCGTTTTGTATGCAGATATCTAGCGTAATTTATCCGGGAGCGGGGAGAGAGAGGGAGAGAGAGATAGAAAGAGAGGGATGCAGATAGCCAGACTCTGTAAAGCTCCTGTACATCTCGTGTACAGTTGCATTTTGCTGGCCACGTTGTTCCGCGCTCTTTCTGGCTCACATTATGCTGCCTAAAGCTCTCTCTTGTGTGATGTTGCTTTTATACTCCGCTGCTGCTGTTGCTGAAGCTGTAATTGTGATGGTTTCGCATTGTTTGTACGCAGCTTCGAGTTTGATGCGTCTGATAGCTTCTATTGTAGTTTTATTTTCATTTGTTGCATGAAGAGTTATGTACGTTTTATTCATTTTCAGTTGATTTTTCTCCAGCTATACGTAAATGCACAATCTTATTCAGTAGTTATCGTTTCGATTGATCGATAATGATATGTTTTCAATAAATGGCTCGGTAAATGGAAAAGTTTCGTCCATTCATTTATATTTTATCGTTAACTTTCTAATGAGAATCTATCTGGTATTTGTGAGAGGTGGCATGAAATTGTAGGGATAATTATTTTTAACTCATCGACGTTATCACGATAATCCTCAACGCTGGACGGTATCTCTGAATCGTTCATTTCATTTCGATTGAATTTATTTCAATGCGTTACTCCTATCTTTCCCTGTAACGATTTCTATTTGCTTTTCTTCGAGCAGGATGTTGTCATTCCGATTTGTTTCACATTGACACTTGAATCGAAGAACGTCGCGACTCAATGCTTAATGTAATGGAAACACGGCGTTTGTCGACTCGGGTGCCGATCTAACAACGTCAAAGATTCTCCCCGAAAAACAAAAAAAATCGGATACCACTGATAGATAAAAACGAATTGTATGAGAACTCTTTTGTGTGATGTTACTTCATGAATACTTTTATTATGCTGACACTTTCTGTATCGTTTAATATAATCTTGCGAAAGTTGCATCAAACTTATTTCGTCGCATAAAATTTCAAATTTGTAAGAATAACTGTAAACAATCATGAATTCGAATCTCGTTTATTAGATATTCTTCTCTGTGTCGTATTTTGTACAAAATTGTGGATCTCTTATCCAATCGGGGGATAATTGAATCATAAACCAACGTACGAGAGATGGTATCGATAGTCTCTTGGATAGTGGAATGACGCTATAACTCGTGGAACACAGTTGTACGTATACAGTTCTGTGTGGCTGGTTACGTATCGAGGGTGAGTTTTTCTTACCTAAACTACTCGCTTTAGTTCAGCCGATTGCCACGCGCTTTTCCGTTCCCTTCTTTCTTCCGAGAAGAAGGGGAGAATGGATGAAGACTGGTTTTAGCCTCTTGTTTGGCCCTGTTTTTTTCTTCGTACGTAACCGTGTATAGCGTGGAATATAACACGAAGTGGATACAGCTAGCGCTATCCAGACGAGACAGTTCGCGTGTTATGTTATGTCTGCGCAACACAGTACTTGTTCTACTAGGCAGGCACGCCTCTATTTCTACTTCTGTTTCTCTTCCCTGTTAACATATATATGTGTATACAGGATGTACAGGAGCTTGCGAGCTTACGGGCAAGAACTTAATTATCTGTGAAACAATAGCAGGCGAATTATGATTATTACCCTTGCCTTGGCTTCCCTGGCGGAGAATCCAAGGTTCAGATCGTTCTCTATCCCGTGGTGATAAAAGTTGCGAGCGTAAATAGAGGGATTCAGTTTCGTTTTCCCCAGGTTCCTCCTTCGTGAGCAGAATTGTTCGTCTCTCTCCTTTTCTTTCCTCCGTTCTTCTGCTTCCTTCTTTTTCCCTTCTTTCTTCACTTCTTATTCCTTTGTTCTCCTTTATCTCCCTCTTTTATCTGGCTTTCCAGTGTACGAGATCTCCAAACAATATGCACCCTTTCAAATCCAATCTATATTCTTCCTTGAAATCTTATTGTACAAGGTGAATTTTTCTTTATATTCAAACATTATTGTATTTTCAAACGTATAATACTTTATGAAAATATTTCATATGCATGCGTAGCGTATAAATTCGAGGAATTTGTATGAATTTTAATCTCACACAAATAATTTGTGATATTGAATCCGGAATTATCACTTCTCGCTATGAAATTTTTCTCTGAATTATTCATGGTAAATTATGTACTGTTCCGTACAAATCTGTTACAGTTGTGATTCACTTTTTGTGTAAGAATTGGATTATTTATCAGATGTATTCAAATATATGATTACCAACCATATAGGATGGATATTTCTATCCTGTGAACACGCGAGCCATCATTACGGCAGGATGATGACTACTTTACCCAACAATTCCAAATGCTGGTGAATGTACGAGCTCGACGAACAAGAACGAGAATTGTACATTATATTTTTCCTATGCGAGTCTCGTGTAATATCATCGTATTATGTATGATTGTTGAAGGACAGGAGGATTTTATTCGAAATGATATGTCGGTAGATGGATTTTGACACCGCCTCATATTTCGAAATTAAATCACACGAGGTGTTCGGTACAACATTTCTGCAACTAAAAAATTGGATATAGATTTATCGCACTTGTGATAATAGTGGATATATAATTCGAAGAAATTTATCGATTCATCGGAAATTTTTTCATCGGATTCTATCGAACCACAGAGTCCGAGAGTTGTCTTTCAAAATTCAACGAACGAGAGTAGCTCGTAAATAATTGTATTCTTTTTTCGTCTTCTCAACCGAATCGATATTGTGGTATTGTGAGTTATTTCTATCTCTGCTATTCTGTCGATTTAATTCGATTCGATTCTATGTGTACGCTATGCGAAAATCATACATTATGTACAGCCCGTCAAATGGCCGTGACCACGGAGCTGCTAAAAGGACTCTATCCCTCTCTTCGGTCCTGATCCTGATCCCGAAGCTCCCAACCTATCAATTCACCTCGGTTTGCGTTGAGTTTGTATTGCTGCTCTCACGTTTGCGGTGATTCAGAGCTTGCGGTCGCGATTCGATGCCCATTTAGTCGCTTAGTTTTGGTTTGCTTTGGAAATGAACCGAACACTTTCAAATCAAAACTCTTGGAGCAGAAATGTAAACTACCGAACCGTCTCGATATTTTGGATTCTTTTCAATCCAATTTTTCAAATGATACGCAGCTCAAACGATTCCATTTCAATGATTTTCCCATCGAATTCGATATTTCTTTGATTGAAATTGAAAGACGATTTTTCAATTGACTCCCTGGTGGGTAGTTGTACCCCGTTCATTACATGATACACATATTGTATCGTTCCTATTGTATCTGTTTCTCTTGGTAAAAATACATTCATTCACTAAACAAATGCGACAGGAACAAAAGAATGTCACGTAAGTCTTACACATAACAGCCTGCAATGGCCTCAATACATCGGGACAATTTCTAGAAACGGTGAAAAGCGAGAAGTAGTTTGCAAACAAAGTCGTCCAAGGCAAACCAAACGGACAAATGCAGGCGTATAGATTTTCGTTATTGAGAGGCCTGCATACCACCATTCATGTGATTCAGTTCTGCAGCATACTGCAGAGGAGGCAGGCCCAACCAGTCAGTACAGTTGCAGTACCATCGCTGAGTGCACTCGGCCTTCTCACTCCATGCAATCTGCAATAACAACCCTCGTTCAATACCTATATAGAAACTTGTTTGTACATGCATATGTGTATATTATATATGTATATATACATATGAAGTCCCTCTTTCTCATTTCCCTTTCCCCAGAGATCATTCTCTTCCGTCCCTCTTCCATGGACCTGTCTCAATACCTCACTTTCCACAAAAGTACTATTTCACTCTTTGAATCGTATGTTTGTATGCAAGTGCGCGATAAGCTTCATAGCAGATCCTTCCATACGCTGATCATAATATATTGATATATATTCGATCCAAAAGTAAATGTACATAAATCGAACTGAATATGATTATGGTTATACTTTGTGCAGTGAATCGATTAATGAATACTGCGATCTCGAAGAACGATTGGTCTTTTTGTGCTGTTCAATAAACCATAAACGGTGTGTATCACTGCATGTTATTATGCGAGTACCTCACTTTCACTGTACAATCTGTACAATCTGTGTACCGTGGATTGAACAAGATGAAATGTCTATATCGATTCATATGTATATAAAAATTGCGATTTCAAGAATATTGCAATTCTCTCATTCATTGTATAATTTTTATTTTTCTCATTTGCACGTTTGAGGGAATTCATGAACAAATTGTTCGCTTTGGAATTAGGATTCTAAAAATATTCAAATATCTAGCATAGATAATTACTTTTTGATGGACGAAGACTAAAAGGATAACGAATTCATTTGAGAAAAGTGAAGCTTCGTGTAGTGACATTTGAATAAAGATACGACATTATATTTATATATTATTTGATATTCCATTTCACACAAATTCAAATCCTGAATTCAATAGACCACGATACTATATATTTCCTGTTTAATCCATCAATTTATTTTGCAGTTTGTTTTGTAACGAATTGTACTATGTTGTGAAATTCGTGCCCTGCAGCGTTATTCTATTCAAACGTGCAGTAACATTGTCATTAGAGTCATCTGGTTTATTTTCATTTTGCCCCCAGTTGCAAGAGTTGTCATCAAAGAATGAAATTCAAACGAGCTACAAATACAAACGTTCCATCAAAATCAATACTTGGTCATTAACTAAAACCACATGTCAGTATCCAACCTCCTATTTTGTTCACAGTCTCATCAGCTTTGTATTTGTTTCTTTGAATAATTCTACTCTGAATTCGGTTGTGTTGGGTTGAAAGAAAATATTTCCATGAATTATAATGGTTTTGAATTAAGGATGTATATCTTTTGTGAATAATTATACGTTGTGGATTGTTGAAATCAAATAGAAGTGAAAAAACGTGTGCATTTGAACTACACTGGAGAACATTTTTCAGTACATTCACAAACAATTTTTGTAAAATCTCAAAAAATATTCGGGAATTCACAAAAAATTTGTAGATTCCCAAATAATCTGGAAGTTTACAAAGCAATGAGTTTTTCACAATAGTGTCCTTTTTTTCTCTGGAAATTCACAAATATTTTTCACAGTGTGTATTAAATTTGAACTTCGAAAATGAATATGCGATGATTATTTCATTACACAAATCTGAACTAGACAAATCGATATGAAATGATTCTTTCCATACTAAACAAATCTGAATTCAGGGTGGCCATTATTCGGAATTCTATCTGTTCCCAATTGTTCATTCTACTCAATATGATGTACCATTGATGGATTCTATTGAAATTCCTTGTTAAGGGCCACCCTGAAACAACATACCACTATTTGCGCCTTTCGCGTAATTTCATGATTGAACTTAAGGAGAAATATGAATACCCGAATTCTTTCAGAGATCCGAAATATTATTCGCATGATTTTCGTGACTGAAAAAATAGTTGGATTTGATAGAAAAAAAATGTATCCTTCGATTTTTCAACTATTCATCAGAAGCAGCAACTAATAAGTTCCCTCGATATGTATTGCAGATTTGTGGAGTACGGAAACAATCATTGCATATTTCATTCGTGCAGTTCAAACTTGTCCAAATTCACTGTTCCATGTCACTTTTCTGTAGTTCAATAATTGTGTAGTCCACTCAGAGAAAGAATTTATCGGAATTACCATTAGAATAGTTGGGAAAGGACTGAACTATGACTGATAATACGTTTTACTACTCCATAGTCTAAATGACAATATTGATTGTGGATATTACGATGAATTTATGGATTTGGCTTAGTTACCTTCACAATGAAATATTTAGTGCAACCTTAACGGGCTAACTATTCATAATTGAGTCCTTCCCCCATTGTTACTATTAATTTACAATTTCTTTCTTCTCAGTGTACTGAATGTAATTGTTTTAATATTATTAAACACTTGAAAATAAGTAGGAAGAACTTGTCTCAATTTATTATCAATATTGGAAACATAGGGAATAACAATAGTAGGTTTATTGACAGTAGGATTGTTTTTCTTACGTGTAGAAAAATTATCAACAAAATATTCTGGAAAATTGTTATGTGAGAGAATATTTTTAACTTTCCTGATGTTACGGTCGTAAAACTTTCTAGGTCGTAATTTCATAATCATAACGGGCAAACGTTTTAGGGGATGTTTAGGAAATTATCGCTGCGTCTTCTGTTTTTTTTTTTAATTTTGATCAATCTTCAGGGTACATACGCTGCACTGAGAGAAATAATTAGTACCACCAATAACATATTGTGATTTTCCAAGGAATCCATTTCTTAAAAAATCTGTATTCTTGATGCAAGGAAATTTTCTTGAATCTAAGGATGTTTTTCTTGAACTGAAAACATTTTTCCTCGATTCAAGGTAATTTCACTTGAGTTTACAACATATCAGCTGTAATCAAGAATATGTATTCTTGAGAATATTCGAGGATATGTTTTCTTGGTATTAATAATTATTTCCCTCAGTGTGGATTATGGTAACCTGAGCGGTTTTCAGGAGTTGCACGATAGTTTGTCATTTATCCTAACTGACCAGTTTCAATCTGAGATATGAGCAATCAAAATGTGTCGGTTTCCATGTGGAACAATTTTTAGAATTATATACAATTTCTATATCAATATGCATAAAATATATATAAACTATATTGAATTAGGTATAAATTATGTATAATTCCAAACATTTTTTCATATAGGTTTTTTTAATAGTCTGTACTCTGACAATGAGAGTTGAAACAACTACAAATTTGATCAATTCAGAATTCCCATTTGTGGATGGAGAAACAAGCAGCTGAAAGTTGAAGGCTGATAGAAACATTTTAGTGCTGATTCAAGTGGCCACAATGCACAAACAAAATCCATTCAATTCGTTTCTTATCCGAGAGACACTAAAATCAAATTTAATAAGAGAATACAGCAATTTCCGCATGAATTTAAAAAATTTTTCCCGGAGGTTGTTTTCAAACACGTGCATGAATTGAGTCCCATATACATCTTATATTAAATTTAATGTACTGAAACATGAAACTGTATCTGGTGTTTTCATCTTTCTGTACATTAAATGTAATGCCCATGTATGTTAAACTGGATTCATGTACTTCATTCAAAGAAACTTCCTGATTTTTTTTCAAATAATTGGCTCTCAGTTTCAACTCGCTATTTTTATATTCATAAAGCTTCAATTGAACAGGAATAATTTCGAATGCTTTTTATCGTGTACGTGTATTGTATCTATTGATGATACAAGTATTTACTCTCAGTTTAATGCACTTTAACAAGTTCGAGGTCAATAAAATGATTGAAGTAAAATTAATCAGTTTGACAGGAATTTCTGAATTACTGAGAATGCACAAATCAGGGGCTATGCTTGATAACAATGAATCATGTAAAGTTCGTCACTTGGATTCACCAGAATTTCTCCCTGGTGTGACATAGTAAACATAGAATCGAGGTAATTCATACAATCTTTTGAAATATAAATACTCTGACAGCTCTAAAAAGCAGTATCGTCTTCTTCAATTATTAACGGAATAGCTCGCAATTCGAACGGTTCGGGATGGATAGTTTCGTGACGGAAGAAATTTATATAGCCCTTTCGAAATCACACCTCTCCCAATCCAGTTCCCCCATACAATAGCAATGAAACATGATGTACTTTGGGTCAGATTTCTGTTTGTTCTCGACAACATATCTCAGCGTATCAATTCTACCATTCCCTCACAAATTAATCGAGCAGAAACATAATAACAAATTGACATATTTTTCGCCGCATTCAGTCCCATAGGAGAAGCGAAGTAGAGTGCGGAATAATGCATCTGCTCGATGCAGTTTCCAATTATCAGAGATACCGAGGGGGAGAGAGGAATGTCGCTCATTAAACGACCAGTAACAGGTACCCATTAGTTACTTAATTAATTACAGACGCGCGCGTGTTTTATATTATGCCTGGGGTACAACGCGTGGCTTGGATACACACGTACGTAGGATCCAATAATCCCAGTCAGCCAGCCCTACACAACACATTATATTATACCTTTCTCGTTTGGCCTGTTTTGACCATGCTATAACACACCATACCATATCATACCATACATCGTAACGCTTGCGCATGGCCATGTTGTTTGTTACACAAAACACAATTCGTGACCCAAGCTCTCGCTTTTCCGCTTACTCGCGTCCAAACCATTTCGCCTATTTAATAAAATACGAGCAACGTCAGTTGGTGTTCATTAACGGCTCTCTCCACTCTCTTTCAACTAACGATGCGATTGTATGTTAAAACCGAATCCATATATACAAATACAATCGAATGTAAAGTCCTCTCTGCCCCCCCCCTCCTCCACATACACATACAACACATGTACTTAGGAATACATTCGATGATGATAAATCACCGCATCGTGCAAGCACGATTGGTTTCGCTGTATCATTGCATTGATAGTTAGTCGAATATACGCTTCGGTTTTTGAACTTATACTACAGGAATCCTATCGTTACATGAGTATATCCATACATTCTATATCCACACAAGGATATCGAATCATATCGAGTGCGAATTGTCCCGACCGAGAACTCATATATCAACGAAGGTTCATGAATTTCGTAGTATATACGGATAAATGAATGTGTATCCGAGCAATATTTTCAACGAAAGAAAAACAGAGCTGGAGAATCAGCCACAGTTAATTCATAACTTGCTCTTTTCGAACATACAATGCGGGGAATCGTGCTGCTTTCATTATAATAAGATTATTTTACAGCTTTCCCACGATACGAGAAAGAAGCGAGAAAGCGAAATGAAATAGAAAGACCACTTCCATTTGGCTGCATTTATACAAGAAGAGATTACAAATGGAATTTGGAAAACGTGTCAGAATTTTATGTCGTTTAATCAGTTTCAGTTGTTCTTTTAGTTTTCAAAGTAATTGTATTATTCACCGGAATTAGAAAAAGTTACTATTCAATCATGAGCGTGTGTGGCAATTTGGATTTCGTTCAAAGAGTTTATTTGAAAAGCTTCCAAATCTCGTATTAACCATATTCGTCCACAAAACGTGTTTGAGAAATTCTCATAGATGTCATACTGCACGTCATCCCATAGGATGTATATATATGATGTATATATATATACATATATATACATCCTGAAAAGAATATGCTCTACTTCTAGGAGAAATATTTCTAGACGAATAGTTGGCGTACATCTCAGGGAATCTGATTAAATCTGCAAAAAGATTAATTGTTCCCAAAGTGAAAAATGTAAGGATAAAAACATGACAGATTTTCATAGATAATCTGATGAGAATTCATTGAATCCTTCTTCATGCGGCAATCATTCATCAAGTCTGATATTGAATGAGATTTTTAACAAAAGAAGTACCTACGTGTTGAATTTTTTATTCACAAAATGAATCAGAAGTGTCGTTACACGATCCTCGTACGAGTTTATTTAGTCGCATAGAAGGATGAATTTTATGGACAAGTTTTGGTCTCTAATGTAGCTTTGGACATCGATACAAACTCCAAACAATATGAGTAAATAAATGAATAGGTGGTACTTGAATAAATAATACGAGCATGATGGAAATGAAATCTGGGTGCACGGAGAAAAGAACGAGATGAATAATTATGCGTTATTGTGAATTCACAGTCACATTAATAATCGGATTTCCTTCAACCTCCATGAACGTTGGCGGCTGAAACGTATCGCGTTGAATAATATACATCATAATGATATGTAATACGTGTGACCAATGTTTCCAAATAATACTGACCACTGTGTTTCGACAGAGGAATGAAAATACTGATATCGACGCGTAAGAAGAAAAAGTATATCGTTATTGCCGGAGTGTACATTCATCTCTTTCACCGTAAATCGAAAAGTATCGAAAATGATTGAAAATGAGAGAACTGTGTGGAAAAAGTTCCAACCGGAGAAAATATTCTTCTATTACTCTGTGACAGATTACCTTCATCGCACAAAGCACGTGATATCTTTTATTGCGATCGTACTTCATCGAACTTGATTCGACCGATATATCCGTCGCTCTCGGTGTGGTCGTCATTCTACCACTCAAAGGAATATCCGTCAATCTTTCGTATGAAAAGTTTTGACTGTTTTGTGGTAAAATGAGAAAATTTGAATGAAAGAATTCCTATGCTTTTGAATTTGTTTATCCTCTTCGATATTATCATCTGCTTTATTGTTAGTAACAATTACTTATTTTATACACTGAGGAAACTCGATTTTTCGAGTCATCGTGGAATCATTGTGTTGACCAAAGAACTGATGACGAGATATCATTGTAAAATATTTTTCAATAACGGGGAGGATTGATTATATTTATATAAAGAACTGAATTTGTACGATTTTATATCATTGAGTCAGTTTAATGAATGTAATGTGAGTTTTTGAAAGTTGAGCATTTTTTCTCTGTTGCCATTTCAGAACGATCAATAAATTTTCACAGTCGCCGTACATTTGTTCCATCAGAGTGAGAGAATCGAGTTTCGGCTGAATGTTTTGAAACGAGATTTCTTCTTCCCCTATATCGAGAGTCCTGAAATTTTCACCGGATCCGAAAATGATATATCGCTGAAATAGGAGAGAAAGATTTTTTTTCCAACGATATTTTATTATTTTAGAATTGGAGATTGATATTAGTGGACTTCTTGATTGAATGTCTGATGTCAGCTTTATTGAACTAGAAAACAAGTCTGATCACAATACAATTTAGTGGTAGTTCTATTTTGAATATCGTAAATTATAATTGAAATACAATCAAAATATAATTCATGCACCGATAACTGATTGATCTTACTAATAGAAAAATCGTATGGCCCAAAACCAAGGTGTCTATTCCGCAAATTTTTCATTTGATTCATTGGGGATTTTGTTCAATCCGATTTTATGATTGATCACTGTAAAAAGAAAGTCTTAATCTGTTTGCATCTTAATTTCAGACAATGCTTTTTCCATTGTGTCGGCGATTATTTTTTCGGCTTAATTTGTTTGCATCATATATTTAGCCATGAAATGAGCTGAATTTAAGACTTTCTTTGTACAGTGATTGATGCCGTTGGAATTTATGGTTGATACACCGAAAAAAAGGCTGGTAACAGTTATTAAATCAATGAATTGTTAATATGTTCATTATGACAATCATTGAATTGTTATATATGTTCATAATTATGAAATATTTTATGAATATTATTGATATTTGATCAATCACGGTAAAAAGTAGAATTTACTTCCATTCTAAGAATTAGCTGGGTTTAAGATACAACAAACACTAGCTCTGTTTCAATGACAGCCAGCGCCGAAAACAAATGCCGACGTAATGGAAAAGACTGAATGTCAGTCACGTTTTTAAGTAAGATGCACTGTAAAAAAAAACTGGAAATTTACTGTGCAACTGGACTGGAAATTTCCAGTGCTAGTACTGGAATATGGATATTCCAGTACATGTACAGAGATTTTGTTGTTACGTTACTGAAAATTTACCAAGCATAACTGAAAATTCAGTCATTGTACTGGAATTTTCAAGTTTGAGATGATGTACTGAAATTTTGCCATGATTTCGCGAAAATTTTACCGGCTCGTACTACAATTTTATAGTTCTTGTGCACCAAAAAAAATATTCCCTCAAAAAGGACTTGAGAAAAAATTTGGAATTTAGAAAAAAAAACCTAATCGTTGGTATACTGGAATTATACAGGTTTTTAACTGCAATTCTCAGGTTTTGTGATGGAATTTTCCAGTTACTATGCAATTGAATTATACAGGTTTTGAACTGCAATTTTCAGGTCGTGTGATGGACTTTTCCAGTTGCTATGCAACGGAATTTAATCACTGTTGCACTGAAATTTTCCACTTCTATTGACTTCGTCATTTCTGGCAGGAAAATTTCAAGTCTTTATATTAAAAATTTCCTGATTGAGATTTTGAATAATAATTGTAATTGTAGCCAATGAAATTGATATATGAGGTTTTTCCAAGACTTATCCTCTTGTGTTCTAGATATGAAGCATATGTAGTAACCCAAGCTGGCCTTCCAACATGTCGCGCTATAGCTCATCGGTTAGGTCTTAGGTTTCAGTTGGTAGGCAGGTAGAAAAGTGTGGGTTCAAATCCTGTTAGGTAGACATGAGTTTCTGTCCATCCAAATGAACGATCAAAAGTTTCTCAATCATCTTGGAACACAAGGACCCTGCAAAATCACTTTGCGTGAGCAATTTTTTTTCAATTTTCATGGATATTTTCAGCATTAATTTTCCAGTACATGTCCTGGAAAAGTCCAGCTCGTGTACTGAAAAATTCCAGTACCGAGGCTCAGAAAATTTCCAGTTTTGATGCGGAAATTCCATAACGTTTGCACTGAATTTTTGCAGTACAAATGTGCTGAAATTTTCCGGTACATGTACAGGTTAATGACTTCCAGTACATGTACTGGAATATTTCGGTGAAATTTTTTTACAGTGTGCAACCACATTCAATTGGACTTTTTACCGTGATATTCCCTACTAGAAATCACTCTAGTCATTCTCTAGGCGATTACGAGGTCTCACGAGGCCTTGCAAGTCCCTCACAAGGGCCTGGTGAGGCCTCGCAAGGCCTAGAGAATTACTAGAGTGATTTCTGCTAGGGATTATCGTATATTTGATTGGTCATGTTTAAGAATACAGGGTGTTCCAGAATTCATCATTCGCATTTCTGTGGCATATTCTGCAGCCAAAATGGAATAATTTCCCGTTTGAAAAAAATTTTGTTGAGGCTCAGCTTTTGAGATATGAACATTTTTATATTTTTCTAGAAATCCAAATAACTCAAGAGCATTGTGTTCTTTATACTTGAACCTAAGACTATTGGCTAAGTTGGAAAAAGGCGGATTTCTGGAAAAAAAATTGAACTATCGTATCATTGTTCGTTCCAGAGCTATTGCGATTTGAAATTTTTCGACTTCCAGTCAATCAGAGTTCAGCAACTCCATAACGAACAATGATGGAATAGTTCAATTTTTTTCCATTTTTTTTCCAACTTAGCGAGTAGTGTCAATTTTTTCAAATGGGAAATTATTGCATTTTGGCTGCAGCATATGCCACAGAAATGCGGAAGATGAATTCTGGGACACCCTGTATATTCGATAACTGTTACCACTTCTTTCTTTCAGTGTAGACATCTGGTTCAAAACCGATAATGGTGCGGGGTATGCAAAATACCGTCTCAATATTCAAAATTTCGAATACCCAACTTCAGAAATTCAAATACCCATCTCCAACCCGCCCCCACATGCGAGTGTCATTTGAAACATTAAATGACGCGCGGAGCGAGTACTGTTGAAATTGTTCAGATGTCAGCAAATAATATTTGATTATCTTGATTTATTTTGATTATCAGTTCTTCCATTGCCTAGCTGATGAATTTATGCAACTTTTCTATCATCTAATTCATCCTACTTCATTTTCCAAGATCTAGATTCTTGGATCTGGAATCCTGATTTAGGCAACGTATTTCTGACCAAATCCTGATGATACTTTGATCTGGGTCATCAATGGCTTATCATGAATGGGCCATCAATTGGGGCATTGTCGAGCTTCTTTGTCAGTCAGTTATGTGATAAATTCACGCCAATGTCAGGAAATCCAACGTTGGTCTTTGATCATTAACTATTCGTTGATTACTGGTTGAATTTATACACGGATACAAGCCCTTTTCGACCAAGATGTAGCAAATACCAATTACACTCGCTCAAAGTTTTTTTGGACCTTATTGTCATTTTATTTCGATAAATATCTCTTTTTCACAGATCCTTGCATGCGGCATGGGAAGAATACAAAAATTTCTATAAAATTTAATGTATTAGAATCCGATAGCTTTGAGAATAGCGAAAAGAAATGAAAATTTGCTGAAATACATTCATATTCGATAGGAAAACTTCAAATGTTATTTTTCGCAATCGGAATCTTATCGTTCTTCCAGGGAATGAGAAAATTCAATGAATTCCTCAAGATTTCAAATAACTTTGAAACGCATCTGGAATAAATTTGATTCAACTCAAACGATTGGGAATGCAGTTGTGAAAGTGAATATGCAATGAATGGGTTGCTATATAGGGTGAAAGACTTCGATGATAAATCTGATTTCACTGGGAATCGCTAAAATTCGTTAAAAGTTCCAGTTAAATCAAAGTCATGTGAAATTCAACGGTTAAAATACGATCAAGCATTCGAACATGGAATCCGTGATTCGGGAAAAGAGGATGAAAAAAAACGTTCACTGAAGTACTACTTTTGAAATCATAAAAACGTTTTTCACCACACGAAAACAGATTTATTGCGCGTACAGTTGAAATCAAGGACCTTTTTATAAAGTGTGTTCATACGTGAATAAAAATTTTCTCATCATTCTAGGGAAAAATCCGACGAGTTTCTATGGATCTACAGATATCTGAGTGATTTCTTCAATTGATCGTGGGAAAATTTGTGATTTGATTCGACAGTGTTTACACTGAGAAAAAAAACACTGATCTCAACTACGCACGACGATTGGATACGTTCAAATACAATACTTGATCAGCTCAATTAGATTTGTATTTGTTAGCTGTTGGCTCAACTACGCGTACTTGAATGAACCTTGTGTTCAAATTTGGTTGACGAAGCATTGTATTTGAACATATCCAAGTGTCGTGCGTAGTTGAGTCCACTATTTTCTTTCTCAGTGTAATTTTACTGAACACTGTTGAATGAGTAATTCTTAGTTATTTCTCAATGTTTATGAATAATTCTAAATCACACAGATCTAAATTATAACAAAGAGATATTTTTACTCTGTACCATTACAGGTGGAAGTCTGGTGGTAGTTATAATTTTTTCCTAAGAGTTTCTGATAACATCTGACGTTCCGAAACGTACAAGATTTCATCAAAAATGTTAGCAGGAAAGGCAGGATAGGGAAATTTTTTCCATGACTTGGTAAATTCTTCCTGCATTCTTTGGAGGATGAATGACTTCGGAAATATGAGCGGATTCGTAACAGATGACAGTGATTCCCAAGTGCAGGAATGACTTGATGGTTTATCCTCACATCGCGATTTTCTTTCTTTCAAACCTGATCTTAAGCGATTACTGGGTGTGAGAACCACTGTCTACACGAATCTGCTGCTATGAATCCGTTGGAAGATTCAATAACTAAAAAACTCAATGGTTCCTCGATGCGGGAGGAAGTTGCTCCCTATTTTCGTCCTCACGAAATCCACCATTGAAATAAATACAATTTTTGATAATTATAAATATTAAATCAACTTCAGCCCTTCATCAGCTCAAAATTGGATAATCTGCACTGAGAAAAAAATATCCCAAATTTATTTCAATCAAATACGGTTCGTTAACTATGGATAAATCTCATTTGGCTCGAAGATGGTTCGTTTATAATTTATAAGCTCCTTTGTCACAAATCAACTTTTCTTTCAGGGTGTGCCAAGAATGGATTGAAACTGACCCAAAGTTTATGCATACGTGAAAATTTATGAATTTACAATTGTTTTACGTTCACTTGTGTAGTTCAAAACAGTGTTGCTTGGATTTCATCTAACTGTAAGCTTTAACTTGTGGGCGCTTATGGACCCATTTTTCCGTTAGAATAACAAATTCATCCATTCATTCAACCAATTAAAAATAATCTACTGACAGAATTGGTTAAATCAACAAACAAAATTGTTATTCTAACGACAAAAAATGGAGACATATGCGCTTACAAGTTCAAAGTGATTCCAACTAATCTGTTTTTTTCTGTGTGCAATTCATGTTTGATATTCGATACAACTTTCATGTAGTCCATTAATCGTATTCAGTCTTCAACTCAATGGAAATATTGTGGAATTTTTTCTCCTGAACCACTCAAAATCAGTCAATTTTCCGTGAGTGAACTGTGAATTCTGATACAAAAAACAAAAATACCTCTTCATCGAATATGTTTGTTTTTGTCACTAAAAATTTCTCTGGTTACGCTTAGAGCCTAATTGTATTCTCCTATAATTATCGATGAAATTGAAAATAACGTTTGTCTAATTTCATATTCCCTAATGTTACCTAACTCGCACACACAGATGGGATTTCTGTATACATAATGCACCCATTCCCCTGTACTATATTCTAGACAGTGTTTATGGCTGAAAGCATTAACCGAGGAATTGAGTGAGAAGGAGAGCGAGAGAAAAGGAATCGCATTATTGCAGCCCTCTTTCTTCCTCTCTCTCTCTCTTTCTCTCTCTCTCTCTGTCTCTCTCTCGTTTTCTCTTTATACTCTCACCACTTCCATTCACAGCGTTGGTTAGCTGGACTCAGGATGTAACTGTTATCCGCCAGGCCAGGGCTTGGGGTTGGTTCTGGGTTCGAACCAATAAGGTCATTTTTCTCATGTATAATCCAGCCAACCGGCAAACGAGCTAGGTTTGCGCCAAGTTAACGCAGAGTTAATAGCCTCCCCATAATGTATCGAACTTCGGAATATTAAAGGATTATGGCGCCGCCAGCAGTAGCGTCAGTGCTTGGATTCAAAGTCGATGCTGCTGTTACTGCTGTTCCAAGTAACAGGGAAGGAAACAGTTCTTTCCATTTCTCTATATCCTCTTCTTTATCGAAAATCTTTCAATAAACGCCCAACTAGCGCCCAATATACGATATCTAATCTTAGATACCGAGAGTGAGTGTTGATTCATCCTTACTTTGCCGATTTGAATTATTGTTCATTGACAATATGTAGGGCTAAATAAGGAATAAATGAATGAGAATTTAGGGATTTTCGAAATTGTAAAAAAAAAACTAAATGCTAAGATTCTGTAGAATAGATGTGTGGTTTTGAAGTATCTTGACTGGCATTCTAAGTCACACTATTTCTGTGGAATTAATAATCAGGAATAAGTCTTCCGATGTTTTGTTTTTCTTATAATTTATATATATACCCATCTCCTTTTATTGAAGATGTTTCCACAGTTTTATATGAGTATGTGAGTAGGATGTGTGTTAGGACTTGAATTAACTACGTTTTGGGTGAATTGAGGGTGATAACATTAGATAATACAAGTAATTTCGTATCATTGCTTCAAATACAAAATAAGAAAAAAGTGAAAGCTTTTACAGCCCGATTAATAAGTGTTTTGAACTACAGGAAGGTCCTGGATTCAAATCCTGCTATACACGGAAAAAAGAAAACAGCACTGGTTACTGTCCATAACAGCAATCAGTTGAAAAGCAAATGAACACACGCTTGGATGATAGAGGTTAGCGCGATCACAGTGATGTGTACTGCAGTGAAATTGGTCAATGCTGCTTGGACATTAACGGTTACTGGAAGACGCAGTGATGAACAGCGTGAATTTGATTTTTCATTTTTTTTCAATGAATTACTGCGATTCACAGTAACCATTGCTGTTTTATTTTTTCCGTGTAGATGAATACTTGGTTTGTTTGAGTATTCTTTAATTTTATATGTTATTTCATATTCATCACCAATTTAGGCTTCAATCTCACTCCAAAATATGCTGTTTTTTGTCAAAAATTTTATTTCCAATCCCACATTCGATGAAAACCTGGCCAGGTTATTCGAAATATGGTGCACATGGCGTCAATGGACTGTAATCCAATCCTTACAATAACTTTGAAAACTAAACGTTTCCAGATTTGGTTCAGCTCAGGATTTCTGGAAGTTCAAACGGGCTTTCTTTCCCAAGTGGAAATACTCTAGTTATTGACGAGTTTTGTAACGCTCAACTAGCCAAATACTAGACACTCGCAAGTACCTCACCAAAACCCTACGAGGCACTTGCAAGCGTCTAGTTTCTGGCTAGTTGAGCGTTACAAAACTCGTCAATTACTAGAGCATTTCTACTAGGGTTATTATTGAATTCTTACAAGAGCCTTATGCCAGAAACTTCACAATGCGGAAGCCGTCAGCTCCTACCATGCAACCCTTCACGACTATCACCGTTTCAGGGTGCGTGTAGGTGAAGAAAAAGGTATATTACAATGCATTCACTGACTACGATGTAAGCCTTCTTTCCAAATGAATGTGTAAATTATAAATACTTGAATTTTTCAGAATAATGCCGAGTTACTCGTCACAGTGTCTTAAAAAGATTATGATGTCTGGACAATGATTCAGCGATCATTGTCAAACAGGATTTATTCCCAACTTTATTTACATAGGATTATATTTATAAGAAATATTTTTTTCTTGACTTTTTCATATCTTCCTCATGGATTTCACATTCCGACATCATATACCTTACTCGGGGGACTGAATTCATATCACAAGGAGGAGGATTAAGAGGAAGATTAAAGAGTGGGGTGGATAGTCTCGAGCTTTCTGGTTAGTAATGTTGTTTTAAGCGTATAGCACTTACCACGACGACAAATAATCATTAGGCAGAATTCAGCGGCTTGCTGGTATCAACACCACCACCACCACTATCATCTCTATCACTACCACAAGCCAAGGTGGTTGGTTGGTTGCTAACGGCCAGTATATACCTTTCCTACTTTTCATCTCTCCTCCTCTTTTCCCTTTTCCCTTAACCAACTACTCCTCTTTCATCTCGATGTTCCTAGAGGTATCCTTCGCGTCCTTAATCCAGATTATCCTCTGAGAGATCGTCAGAATATATTTTCACCTGTACGTTCTATGAAAATATTCAATGAACATAAGTCCCAAATATATATTGATCTGTCTGGGAAAATGAACTTCCTTTTAGAATAAAACGATTGTCACAGGATATTGAACTCTAAGACAACAGCTCATATGTATATCGGGTAATGGAATCGTGATCGTTACAGTGTTTCATAGCTGAACAAAAATATTGTGCTGTAATACTTATTCTGCATAGAAATAAAAAAAAAACGAAACAATCGTACGTTCGAGTCCCAGAATTTGAACGGAAATATTTCGACGGGAACGTACGTATCAATCTTGAGATTCGAATCTTCAAGGCGAGGCATTTCGCGTGACGTGATATAAATGCAGGAATACGCACTGTATAGCATAAAGATTATCGATTTTCAGATACTTGAGAATATTCGTACACATGAATTACAGGAAATTTTAGCATGTAAATTCGATGCGTGCAGAAAGTACACATGGTTTCTAGGAAAGTTAATTAAACATTCCGCTAAGAAAATATAATTATTCGTACAACAGTATGTACAGAGAAAATGAAAAGGAAAGTGTGTTGTAATGAACGAATACCCTTCCCACTAACGCCATCGCGCTACTATTATCAGGTAGGTTCACTTCTTTGTTCTTGTACACACGAACTCGTACGGCACTTTCATTAATTAGTATATATCATAGGTAATAACCATTACGATACACTCAAATGAGTAGGGAGCTACGAGCACGGAGCACAGAACACAGCAGAACAGAGGTGAACTGTGATGAAAAATTCTTTGCAATTAGAGTACTCGGACAGAACCTCTTCTACTCCAGTGGCGAGTCGCTGGTAGCTCTTTAATGGAGGGAGAATTCCATAGTACAGGGTGCACCCAACGACGAATATCTCCTATTAATAATTGCATTTACCTCGAGAACCTAAAAGCTCGTATATCTGTTGTACGCATGATTTGTGATTCAAATACACTATGAGTGTTACGAAATGTTTTGAAAGTCATACACCGTTCAACTGTATAGATCGAAATTATATACCACTGTGAAATAGATAAAATTTAATGATATTCCACATAAGTTCCCTCGTCGAAAACTTTTCACTCTTATTTACAATCGAATCCCATTTATTCTGCACGTGAAACCACACAATCTAATTCTTCGGAATTACGGTCTAAGGAGAGATATTAATGAAATTTTACGAAATTGTTCCGAGGAGGAATTGATTTATCCACTTATCGTTAGACTTATAAGTCGGTCGTGCGTGATGAAAAGAGGCAAGAGGAAATAACAGAAGAAAGTGCAAAGGAGTCATCTATCCGACTTGGATCTTACCGCGTCGAAGGGAGGAGAGCAGTCGGCTGGCATCCCCCGACGACGGCAACGACGACGATCCTCTGAAAATATGATAATGCCGTTGGCGACGACAAGACGAATGGGTTTCACAATTCCATACGAGACCATAGCTCGATCATAGCCTCGTGGTTAACTTCTTGCTGATTGGTCGTTGCTTGATCCCCTTGTTCGTTCAGGAAGGATGGTCACGGATTTTTCGATCCAAGTATTCTTGTTGGTATTTTACCAGCTCGTATTTCATCCTCACTCCCTCGCTTTTTCTTTCACTTCTTCGATCGCATTGCTCTGTTTATTCCTTTGTCGCTGGAAATGATCACTTCCAAGCGAATCACAAGAGTTAGTGGTATATGAGCAATAAATTGCAGAAATCCACGATTGTTGAAAAACGTTTCGAGATAAATGTTTATAGCGAGGAATAAATCAAATCTTATTACTCGGTGAGGAAATAAGGATACCGAGGAGTGTCAGAGAGCAAGTGGAAACCTGAACGAATATCTAATTATATTGAACTATATTGAACAACGAATTCCCTAATCTGCATCGACGTATCGCTCGATTCAATTTATACATCCCACGGTACTCGGAATTGGAATGGATCACGATATAACTATGTGCACTTTCTTCCATTATTCTTCTCTTTGAAATATTAATTTATGCGTCGGGATTTTTAAATAATGCACCACCGATAAAGTGAAATATATAGGTTGATTATACTATCATCCTGGATTCAATTCTGAAGCTAATGAATCTCGGTACTTATCAATTCCGTGGAGTGTGTTGCACAGGAGAATAAATCTGTCTCGAGCTAAGCCACGTGGTCAGCTATCTCTGTTATCGTGAATTTCAAATTGAACCCATTCTACGGTATATTTGTTCAGCCGAAGTTCTGATCCTCCTGGTACTTGCTCGTATGTGTGTATACGCGTTTCCTCCATACCCGTACATGCACTCTTATACGTACGTATAACTTTGAAAGTTTGGCGCACCGTCTCGACGCGCAGAAACGGAATTGCTGACCCAGAGGCGTCGTCGCGGGATTTCAATTAGTTTGCCTTGCTACGTCCCCGCTTCTTCCAGGACCAATCGCGTACACCAGTCCCTTTGCTCTCATTGACCCTTAACCTCCATTCGTTCCTTCCACCTTTATCCTCCCACTTACAAGCCCTTCATCAAGATTACCAACGATCTCCATTTTTCTACATCTTCTTGGTTGAATGTTCTAACGGTTTTTGATGTTATGGTTAATCACAGGACATTGATTTTTGGATAAATCAAACCAAAGTTCCATTCTGCAATTTCTACCTTAGACTGTTGAAATTGAAATATATTTCTGTGTGAAGTTACACCGAAGACAAAATGTTCCCAAATTTTTTTTCCAATTTCAAGTTGGCGCTGATGAAAAATCGCAGTGAAGCTTACATTCGATATCATGAGGATGTAAATACAAACCTTTTCAGTTCAGATAAAATAAGGATGAAACACAATATTCTATTCACTGGTTACATCCAAGTATATTCATTACCATATTATAAGTTTATAACGACTGTAACTGATATAATGATCATACAACTCTTCTCACGATTTCCGTCAATTTCAATAGTCCAAGTAAATGCATGAATGCGACGAATGAGACTGCACATCATGACCGACCCTTTCTCGTTATATTCGTATCGTGAAGCATTATTGTGCTACGTGTGAGGATTGTTAGCAGCAGGAACAGCAAGGTGGTGTCCACACCACTTGTCATTATCGCCGAATAATAAAATCGATAATCAATGCCAACGTGTTAGCCATCGTCATTCCATGGCAATAGCAGCAGGAGCAGAGCAATAGATAGTACGCTAAAATTGCCACCCTTATTATTAAACGACATTGATTGATATCCTCAGAATGGAACACGTAATGTTCGGTTAACGTCGGGAGCGTTTAATTAGTAAGATGGATTTTTTAAATTGAACATGAATTGATGAAGCTTGACGGCATCTTTTGATTGTCAAAAATACCAATTTCTGAAATGGAAAATAAACAATTATTCAGAGTAAAATTCGTGATTTCGTTGAATTATAATTTTTTAATCAGAAATTCGAAGTTGATTAATCGATTTTCTAAGTTTCACAATTGATATTTTTATTCATTCCTAAAAGAGGAGTGTGAATTTTTCAATTCTCTTAAAAGATTGTCGAGTTCTGTGAAATTCATTAAGCTTTGATGTTTTATATCCAACAAGGTGTATTGTGGAAAGGGTTTACGAATATGAACTACTCTTACTTTGCTGGTAAAAATCAACTTTAGTACCACCTTGAGGAGAATAACGGTGAATAAATTAGGAAATTTCACCTCTACCTCGTAGGTTAAATTAGGTTAGTGGAGAAGGTCTTCCCATGGGTTACTGGTTTTGTAGCGCCAAGATGCCTGGGTTAATAAATTGATTAAAAAAACATGTACACTCAACGTTGATTGTGTAACTAATCCTGTTTGTAACTGAAAACAATTTTGAGATGAATGTACAAAAACAATACACAGGTCAATTCAATTCCAATATTGTCTTCGACAGTAATGAAATAAAATAAACAATCAAATTACATGAATTACTTGGAAAATTTAGTGAGCGAGGATTCGTGAGATTGCATTAATTAACACATGAATTCATTTATTTTTCAAATTATTTGCATTCATATTTGAAAATAATGTTTATAAAAAGCTCCGTGTCCTAATATCGGTTGAGAGATTTGAGAATAATTTTGATGACTCCTCGTCATCATTCATTACTTTTAATTGATAATTAAAATTTATCGTGGTTAATCACTCTGACAATTTACAACAGAGTTTATGCAACAAATGATATACACAAGTAGACATTTAAAAAGTATGTCACTTCAATTATCGTGATTGCATACAGCGTGAGTCGCATTGAAATGATGAACAAATACAAAATGTCAAGCAGGAAAGGTTATTGGAAAAAAGTTACACGATGAATCCCACACTGGGGATTCATCGTGTAACCACAGAAGTGATGTGAGCTGAAGCGTGAGAAGTATGCATACTGAAATATATATATAATGGGTATAAAAGAATCCAAGATCCATCACAATGAAGAAACAATAAAAATCTAAGAGAATCGAAAACCTCTTTCCCTGCTGCCTCAAAAGTTGATGAATGAACTGTGAGAAACGCGTTGTACGAAGACGAGGAATTTAATTTGTAACCGGGTGTTCAGGAAAAGGCGGGGGAAAATCTGGCAAGTCAGGGATTTTCTTTCACTTACTGAGGACAACATTTTCTCTCATAATTTCAATTGAAATTAACAAAATTTCGAGATGTAGAGCCCATGTTTTTGATGCATGAAAAATCTTTAAATGATAGTTTCCATGGTTAGATCAGAGGAAAAGTTGTTGACGCAGTAGCACGCACTTCCGCTAATCCTAGAAATTTATGGTATCATAATACCAAATTGTCTGCCAAATGCGGCCAAACAGTACATCTACGTTTTGAATTGAATTGTACATTTCGAAAATTATAATCAGAATCAAATTTCGATAATCCAAAGGTATGCATCAATATACGAATCTAAACTATATTTTACTCACAGACTGGGCGCCGTGATCAATAACTGTTTGGGTATTAGCGTTACGATTCTCCAACTAATTGCGTATAAATTAATGACCAAGTGGATTACGGTGAGTTAAAATCATTAATGTTATGTAGCAATTATTCGAAGCTTCAAATCTATTTCCCTCGATCAACAAGAGCCCTCCAAGAGAGTGAAAAATTGCTTTACGACAAACCTATCGAATGAACAACGTTCAACGCTTTTGGGTTGTAAGTTTATCGATTATTGATCCAATGATCTTTGATAGTTGGATTGACCAGGCATTTACACATATACAAAACGTTCGGCAATGCAAGTCGGTTCATTAGAGGAATACGTGCGCGCGACGCTAATGCGACATCAATTATGCGCCAATAACATAACAATACATAACACGTCGCATTGCTTGCATAACAATACACCAGGAACCCTATACGGTTTCCATTCCTCTCCCTATCCACCAAACCTCTCCCCGTCCTCTGAACGTCCATCGTCGTCGTCGTCGTCGCCATCGTCGTCGCGTTATATGCCCGCATATCCTTCCATTGTGCATCCTGTACGGCTGATTGCTGTGCGTAATACGCCGTGTAATTTCGTCCCTACTGCGAAATTATATTAACGGTCCAACCATCGTATATACATATACATAACTTAGTCACGCAGGCATATTATTTTGCATTTTGACTGTATACACGCACCCTCGCATGTATTTACTGCCGTTGTATATTTTAGCGGAGGATTAGCCATAAACGTATTTGCAAATGAAGATGTAAGAGTTCGGCGTTTTTGTGAGATACACACGGGGGTCTGTAAATATTGAAACTTGTTTGCCGTTTTATTATATCCACATCGATCGGAGAAAAAAAACAGCGATCGGAGTGTTCAGGCCAGGAATGCTTTTCGATTTGTAGGATCCGAAGGTGAGTTTTTGTACACATATATAAATAGTATGGGTGTTACGCAAGGGACGATTAAAACGAGATTTCGCGCGTAAAACATACACACACGTACGTATACTGATGCATCATTTTCACGCTTACAACTGGTCGTCGCGGCAATGACAAGTGCCCCCGAGATAGCGGTCAATGGTGAAAATTGTTTTTCCGTGTTTGCTATCGTCCCGATCAACGTACGGGTGATTAAATTAAAACGGTTAATCCGATAGCGACAATAAAGTGGCAAAGGGTATGGCAGATACCTAGGTACCCGGGAAAATAACATGCACGATTGCACGTTACTCTGAGCCATTAATGCCTTTTGTATACCCTATGTATAACCTCACCTTCCTTGTATATGATGCACTAAACATAGGATGCAATTCAAACCGCGTATATAGAGCGTTCTCTGTCAAACGGATACCCCTATCTGCCGAACATTTCCAACTATTTTTTCCAACTCGATTTGAAGGTCAGGGGGTTTGAAGACCGATCAACTGCATTCTGGTTTAACCCAAATAAAATTATTGTCAAACTTTGTGGAAAGATATGTTTTTATACATTTGATAAATATTGTTTCTTCCGAGATGAGAGGAGAGAAGCTTCAAAAGAAGTCTGTTTTAGACGGAGTGGGTTTCCAGCACTAGATTCACAAATGCAATAAAACTTGATGAGTCAAATTCATACTCATAATTTGAAGAACAATTTTATGAAATTTCTATATAATTTCCTTACAGTTTATATATAAAATACCGAGAAATTGTGTAAAAATTTTATGAAATTATTTTCTGTATTTTTACAGAAGTGCAAGAAAATACACGCGAGAAGATGTATTTTTGATCCACCGCAATGTAATTTTATTCACCTAATACGAGTGAATTTATGTTACTCCGAAGAAGTATCGATTCAAAGATGCGAGTTTTATTGATGCAAATAACTCGATTTTCTGGAACAGGAGTTCAACTTGAATAAAAGATTCAATGGTACAGAAGGGTGTACCATTCTCTTCTTACAAGTGAACATCAATTATACACTTGTACCCTTGGTATAAGATTCGCTGGATAAGAAGGATTACTTTAATTACCCTTATATTCTTATGTCATTGTTCGCTGGACACTGGGTCGAACTAAATTTGGAACGAGGTCGAAACAGAGTGGCAGCCTAATTTATTTAGGCGTTAGACGCTGCAGGCGGCACTGTGATATACAAACTGTACACGTCCGAAGTATCTTGCCTGTTGCTTGTACAACGATAAATTCTGCTCGACTCTTGATTCGATTAAATACTGTATCGAATCGAGGATTTTCAAAAAACAATACATCTAATCGCCGAGTTCATTTGTATTTGAGGAAGGAGTTTAAGATATTGTCCTTGGTCGTTTCTCGAGTTTATCGTTCTTTCTCGTTTCTACTCTGCGAATTAGACAGGTTTTTCATTCGAACAAAGAAGAGGAGATGTGAATTGTGATATTTAACTGTTGAGTGGGATGAAATACACTTTGAATTGGAATAGAAGTCTGGAAGTTGATATTGGAAGTTGATATCTCTCCATTTCGGATGTCGTGACTTTCTCAAACTCAATTCTAGTGAGTAAATTCTAGTGATTCTCAATTCTAGTCACAAGTTGTTTTCAAAGTATTATGGTTGGCTGAATTTGAAATCATTTACCGATGGTTTGATGCATTTCAATGCAGAGGAATCACCTTTAGAAAACCTAAAACAAGTGCACTATAATGTATTGGATGAACGGAAAGTGGAAGATAAAAAAAAACATACCTGACATCGTAAAGATATGAACAGGAAGGATCAGGAATATTTGACTTCGAAATTTGCATATGAAAAGACTGTAGGCGAGATAGATGTCGTATTTTAATAATCAACGAAAACCAGTCATGCGTCGATGAAGTTATTTCAATGTAATTTGGATGAGTTTTTATATACTTCCGTGATAGAAGACGGAATACAGATCCATCGCTACACATCTGAGTCAAATGAACAATCTGTAGAGTGGTTGTAATCATTTCGATGAGACAAACTCATCAACAACTGAGCAATAATCATAAATTTCAAATATGCAGCCATAAAATACACTGCTAGGATCATGCTTTAAGAATAAATTCAGAGCCCAAAACATATTCCTGAACATGAGAAAACAAGTTATAAAAGTTATTGACATTCATAGGTAAATATTAGGGGTGTGCGGGTAGCCGAGTCATCGGGTTTTTTCGGGTCGGGTCGGGTACCCGTCGGGTCGGGTTTTCCAATTACCCGAGTTTTTCGGGTACCCGATTACATTCGGGTAATTCAAATATAGCAAACGTTTTCCTCAGCAGGAAATATTGTGACAGCAGCTCGATCAAGATTGCTGACAAAACATGTGGAAGAGTTGTGCTTCCTCCATTCAAATTTAAAAATATGAAAAAAGAATGATTATTTATAAGAAGAATATTTATTTTCATTGATGTTCAAGATTCTATATTGTGGTTACTAAATACGAAAATAGATAATATATTATTTATGATATATAAATGTGATTATATTCTTTAATTGAATTAAAAAATGAATATAAACATTCCATGAAGCTATTTGGAGATTTCTTAATGCGCTGCATAATCAATTACATGGAGTAACGACCCTAATAGACTTGTAGTGAATATGGCATACTTCATATTAGAATTGAATTCATATGAAATCCCCTTATTCCTACAATCGCTCAAGACAATTTGTCCTCAAAATATCAACGGCAATGGCAACTTTGAATAGAAGTTGAAAATATTAAATTCAAGCGATTTTATTATATTCGGGTACCCGACTTGGAAAACCCGATTTAATCGGGTACCCGACCCGACCCGACCCGAAAAGAAATACAAATACCCGAACCCGACCCGACCCGATAAAAAGTGCTACCCGGACACCCCTAGTAAATATGTTCATAATCGTTTGCATGATTTTGAGAAATCATTTGTACATGGAAAGAAAGGATTAGTTGAAATAACTACTGAAATTGTAAGCGCATATGGGTTTACTTTTTTTCGTTAGAATAACAATTTTCTTCGTTGATTCAATTAATTTTCTCAGTAAATTATTTTAAATTAGTTGAATCAACGAAGAAAATTGTTATCCTAACGAAAAAAAGTGAGCTCATATACGCTTGCAATTTAAATAGTTGTTTCAACTGATCTTTTTTTTCCGTGCAATTCCAATTTTATATTCAAAGCTCAATTTTAGCAATGTACTTCGTCGCTACAGATTTAGAATTTGTATTCATTGTTGGATTGAACAGAAAGTACGTAGCAAAATTTCGCCAAGAACTCCATGGCCTTTGAGAATATTGTCTAGGTGCTAATGAGACTCCGTAAGATTCAATACGTTCTCCATCGGAAAAAATCATCTCATCATCATGTTTGAACCGAAATGTTGTAAAAGATTCAAGTGACATTTGGCAAGATTCAATAGGTTGCTTTAACTGGAGCAAAGATGCAACAATCGACTAGGAAAGTCATCGTCGGTATTTTTTTGGCATGGCATGCACATAGCATAATACTTTCCGACCATTTCAAGGAAGAGAAAACAGTCAAAGAAGAATATCGTGTAGCTTATTTAGACCATTTGAACAAAGAAATCAAGTAAAACATCGCATATGATGGAGAAAAAAGCATCCAAATGGCTTCACCTCACCATGTCCTGCATTTTCTGGATCTGGCTCTTAACGACCATCATTCGTTCCTTACCTCGAAGAAACGGCTTTAGAAGAAGAAATATACAACGAATAGTGATGTTAAATGGGAAACTCATGGATATTCCCTCGTTCATTAATCAGTCATTGTAGAGTGGATAAAGCAAAATGAATCAATTATAAAATATATTTGTAAAATATTCATCATTCTCATGAGTCAATTTCAGTTTCTGACTGAAAATTGAAATCAAACGTTTTCTCATTTCTTATAGGAATCATTCAGGTTATAGAATAACCATGGATTCTGTGAGCATGGATCGTTTTAATTCGACGGAACAGAAGGCATTATAGAATTTCCATATCAATCATCCAAAGCATCATATTTTTTTTCATTGATATATATTCATTTAATTATCACATCTCCGTGAAATCCATTTCTGGCTTTTATCCTCCTCGTGTAAGTACCGCGTTAATTGTAACTGCATGAGACATTAACTTCATTTTAACATCGAGATGCACTAAATTCAATGTGATGTTGCTTCGTTTCGTAAATTTCACTCTCATATAATTTCACCTGCGTTGAATTCATGTTGTATTCAACATAATGTTGTTTCAAATTACAAGATGTCATGTCATGGTGAAAATGATTCTCGCTGATATGGAGTGTATGAAAAACTTGGAAATCACTGAGCGAAAAGCTTCGTTTCCGAAAAATTCGAACTTACGTCATTATACTCTCCGCTGTTGTATTATTATCTTGAAGGTCACATTAAGCTTAGAATGTCACGGAGTGAATGCGACAGATAAAAATACTGTAAAATTGTGAGCTGCTTTGAAAACTTTCCAGCTGAATAGGATTCACGATGTCGGTTATAAAAATTTTGAAATGCTTGAAAGTGAAGGTGAATGAAAACAAATTTAGTCATCTTTTATACAAAATGTTAATAAGTTAATTTTCGATTCTGTTTGATAATTTTTCAATTAATTTGGGATTATAAAACACAGTAAAATGTGAGTTACTTGGTCCAAATGAATTTATGAAAATTAATTGAAATAATACTCGAGATAAGCGCAATATATTCAGTCACAACATCTCCACATTTTCATCAGTGTTTGAGATGAAGGTGTGAAGAAAACTGACCTCTATGTGAGTGGTTTGCGCGCGCGTACACGCGTTACCAAGCTTTTGGCTCTTGGGGTGAATTAGTCGCCGGGGAGGGCATCGAATGCGCGAGATAAAAGGAAGGAGAAATGGCGGCGGGACCTATTAAAATAAAGGAGAAAAACAAGTTTCGAGATAGTTGTGTTACGAGCAACGGGGGACGCATAACGATCCGCGCTTGGCTGTGGAACGAATAGAAGCTGGGAGCGAAGAGGAAAGGGTTTCGAGAGTTGGAGGTTAGGGGGTTAGCTTTTGGAGCTTGGGGGGTGGAAAGTGGAGGGTAGAAGTAGCCGCAGCAGCCCTGAGTTACACCATCGTCCGTCCGTACGTCCGTACGTAGAGTGAAAGTTATGCTCGTGCTTATCTTTCGAATTCCGTGCTCGTCGCCCGCGGGACGACGGAATATCCCACGATACTTTTAACTCGAGAATACGTACTGGTACGGTTCGGATTAACCCTTGGAAGCAAGAGGATTGTCGACACTTGCTTCAGTATTTGACGAAAACTCCTTAGTATTGCGTCATTTAAAGGAAAAATAATTGAAATTCTCGTAAAGGTGTGATATTTTTTTCCAAAGAATTTATCCCAATAAATAATTGTGAAACAATCAAAATGCTTCACTGGGGCAATTTGTGTTGAAGAGAAGGAAATCACAAACACAAATATAAACTCCTGTTCATAGTAAACCAACCACAATGCGTATCAATCAAGAACTTTGACGGTCTTTTAATTACAGAGACCATGATTACTTCAATACTTGCCATACCTTCAGCTGAAGAATTTAATTCCTTTAATATATCGCTCAAGTACCACACGTTCCACACATTAAATCCAAGCACCAAGTTCCAAGTTTCACGCATTAAATCAAGCCTGGGCAACGGTGTGTTTCGTCTCTCTATGAGGGAATACGTTACTATCGTACCTTCAAATACAATTCCGTGAGAATTAGTACTTCGCTTCATACAATATAAAAATGTTTTTATGGTTGTAATTCATTTGAATATATATTGAATATATGAATCATAGCCATAGAATGTGGCATTCAATTGACATTTTGTCTCTTAATCCATGTGTCTGACTATATTTCGTTTATTCTACTGATTTCATACCCTATACGTGTTTATTCTTCACATTCGATATTCAAATATCGCAAGATCCACTCATTTCCAGGTAACGAGAGATGGAATTATTCCAACAATTTGATATGCTGGGAACTACTCTTATTGGGATAAAATTATACGGATAATGAGTTGTCGGAGTGAGTAACAGAACGAATACCCAGTAGTAACAGCAAGCAGTGGCGGTGGACAGTTGGGTACAGACACATTCATATTACTTAACTCAGCGATAAACTCACCCCCGAGACTTGCAGAACCCCCTAAATTTCCTCTCGATGGTTCAGCCTGCTGCATTTTCACTAGCATTAAACTATCTGATTTGTCGACTCGAGTACAGAGACTTCCACTCTCGTTTGACCTGTATTATCTCTCACTTGAGGATATAAAACTCACGAATGAAATGATTCGGTTGTTGATTGTATATTATAAACAAATCCGAATGCTTATTCATGCCATTCCTATCTTTCTGTGCTTGGAGAAAAATGGAATTATTCATGAAAGTTAATCAGTTGAAAATCATGGTAATTCTTTCACCTTGTGAAGACGAGCAAGAATATATTGTTTTTCACCCAGTGGATATCGATGGGAATGAGAAATATTCGCTGTTCGTGAAATACATATCGATTCCTGTGCGTGTTGAGCCTATATTGGGATACAGAGATGAATTGAACAGATTGCTGATACGTGGTCTAGCTTTCGATTGATTGGCTCACTCCAAATTCTCCACAAAATCGAAGATTTGGAGTGATTAATTGCAATGAAAATAATAGTTCGAACTATTCAGCGAAGCGGTTTGGAGATTCTGAATATCTTTTCTTGAAATGTTCGACTTTTATTCTTTATTTAGTTCAAACTCAGTTCGGAGTTATGAGAAAATATCCACAACTGCATGTTCCTGCATTCGGAGATGGAAGAATGATATTAATAATCAATAAAATGAAAAACAATAGGTGACTTGAATTTACTTTCACAGCTTCAAATCGATTTTTCATCATCTCTCCCGTTAGAAACCTAATAGCCGTACGATGTGAAATCCATACATAGTTACTGAATTATGACACTTGGAACGCATTGAAATTTCATTAATTTGTTCCATCCAAAACATACGATTGATTACGGGTCAATCTGGCCGATGATAAATTTCATTGTGTAATCCATATATGTAGTCTGAAACGGATGTAACGCTCGAGATGCATTTCCGGCAGGATAGGTACGCGTTTACCGACCAGATGTGCGTAATGCATTGCAAAAGAAAGAGATAGATGATCAATCGATGTCAGGACCGGCATTTCGACGACTGTCTGCAGTCTGCTGCAACAGTTATTTACAATCGAGCACTCGTTAGTCGAGGCTGCGGCAACCTGCTCTGACTCTTTTATATTTTTACACACGCGCACCATGCACACATACGTTCGATAGAAAAAAAAAACAACATAGGTGCAACGTTGAAAAAAAAGTGAGATAGAGAAAGAGAGTCGAGTACGCACACCATACAAATCGGATTTTTCTCGTAAATTGATAAAATGCTTGTTCCAGTCTCACTATATACGATCGTACCCATTACATAAACAAAAAAACTCACTTTTGTAAATGCTGCTCCCGATGTTGTTTTTTTTTATTCTTCATAGTTCTCTCGTGTGTGCGTATATGCGTCAAGTACGTGAAGAAATATATATATACATTCACTTATCGAATTTGAAATTGTGTATCAGGAACGATAAAAGCACTCCATCGTTACTTGAATTTCGTAGTATCAAATTTCACAATTGACGAAATTCATCATTCATAGGAGTAGATATTTTGATTTTGCTTTGAAAGTGATTTTAGATATGGCAAAAAACATTTACTGTCGATTTCTATTCCATCAACAACAAAGAATGATTAATAGAGCAGGGCATAATGTGAGGAAATTTAAGAACCAACCGAAACGGTGGACACTCAATTTCTGAAGAAAAAAGGTACTGTATCGTCTTTATGAATTAATAAAACGGTATATGATAATTAATAAACTTAATATGTATTTATGCATTCAATCAATGATATGTCTGTCTCATTACGTTTTATTTAATCAAGATTCCTTCTTTATAAACTATGCTGTGAGAACATCAGCTGAGAAAAAAAGAAATAGTCTTTCTATTTCGAGAGAAAACCCTTCCAATATGAAGTGAGAAATTTGTGTGACCAGTATTTCTTGAATTATTTGATGCTTCGTTGATTTTATTTTTGGCACCAAGATTTATTTTTTGAGAATGAATATCAATACTGAATTGATGATATCCCTTGATATGAGGTGAAAGGCTTATTTTTTAACAGGGCAGTATTGGATACTCGATTTGAAAAAATGAAAATCAAAAGGAAAACATTTAACTGAAAATTGAGTCATTTTTTAAGTACTAACCGTTTGTACGTTTTAGAACTGATCGTTTTATTTTAGAACTAACTTTTTGGTAAGAACTGACCCTTATATCATTATGCCCTGTAATAGAGCAGATCAATTTCAGGGTTATTTTGAATTCATTTATATTTGGCTGATGCTTATCAGATTGTTCCATAAGACACATAACTGATATTTGTCAAGTTCTTCACGTTTGAGAATTATTTGTTTTCAAAATTTGAATTGAATTTTTGAATGATACGATGGGATTTTCGAGGTAGACATTCCTGGAGTCGTTTACCCTGCATCAAAAGGATATAATTATCAATCATTTAGCGGAAAACTTGAACCATAAAATTTTTCTCCATCCTTCGTATATCGAATCGAAATCAATGGTAACAAATGGTTGAAAACTGTCAGGAGTATGAACGCGTAATCTATGCAAGAAATCATCTCTCACTTACATAGTAGAATAGTTGAAAGAATAATGATTAAATTCAACTCGAATAGCGGATGAGGTGAAAAATGCACCACAACTCTTTTATTCGTTTCCGATGGATGGAGTTTTCCTTGTTGTTTTTTCAATTGAAATGTGAGCTTATAATTGCATCGAAAATTCAATCAGAGTTCATAGTGTTCGAATAGAACAAGAGTCCTACTTGCTCATTCAACCATATCACTTTCTAATAAAGCTCAGTTCGATAAATTTCGAGCAATTTTCTGATTAACAACGATTCACACTTTGGTAATACATTTTCGTATTCACGAAAAATGGAAGGTTCAAATAGAACAGTGTTGAGAGGTGAGAAAATTCGATTTAACATTGATATTGTGATTTGGAAGTTTCAATTATATTTTATTGATAACATTTAATTGTTTCCCATGAACGTTTGATACTACACATCAACTTTCACAACTAATTATTCCTCGAAATATGTTCGCAATTCCGTTTGAATTAAGATTCCAATGAGAATGAATTCCCGAATGCTTTAGAGGAGTTAAAATACTACGAATTTATTTTGCACGGAAGAAACGATTCCGTGAGATCGAGAATAAGGAAACTATACGGGTGAAAATTGTAGAAACGAACGGCTTTCTATCGTTTTCAATGAAAATTCAATTTTATTTGTCTTTGTTCTATCAACTCCAATCCCTTCGAATGATTCCTTTCTAAGAAGAACAATTTCGAAAATTCACACAGAAGAGTTTAGTTCAGGGAATTTAGAAACAGAAAGAGACCAGGTTAACAATTTTCCCAATCAGATCGGCTCTTCTTTCACCCATTCGATTTAGATAGTTGTGCATTGGAAGAATAGTTGATCACTTCATTTATCGATTATATGAAAGTCCTCGATAATCAATTAACAGTTTTTTTTGCTTCATAGCCAAATCTATTACTCACTTTGGGAAGAGGTTGAAAGTTTGTGTGTTTCCATGGAAAACTCTTCTATGTAACTTTGTGAATATACGTCGCATCGGGATAGGATCATTCGGGGCAAGTGTGCGCTCTTACGCATCCAAAGAGGTGTCAAATTTAAATCATAAGAACATGAGAAAATAAAACTATGTATGTGAAAAAGTATTTATTCAAGTACTTCTTGAAGTGTATAATAATACATAAAACCATGAAACTTCGAAAGAAAACAAGAATAATTGAAAAAATTCAAAATGCGTACATTTAAACCGTATTGCGGGTAAGTACGCGCATTTGAGGAAAGTGTGCACATTTTTTTCATTATAGTTTTGAACATCTTAGGAGCGAATTATCTCAGTAACATTCATGAATATTTTTACTGGATAATTATTTTTTTTTGAAAAAATTGCAATGATTAGATAGTTATGTAAGACTAGATCTATAGGTAATCAGAGATTGAATTATCAATATAGTATCACATAGACCAACAATTTCGAACACAAAGAAAACTCAATAACTCTGCCCAAGCGTGTATTGCCTTTAATGACAATGGGCCCCAGGCTGGGTCCATCCCCTTTAACCCAGTCTTGGGCAATGACGATGGGGCCCATGCTGGCTCATTCTTGGCCCTGTTGTGTTTTCCCATACAATTATAGTTGGTAGAAAATGGAAATAATGAATCTTAGTGCGGGCACATTTGAACTGGGCCCCAATTTGGCCCAGCGTTCGGCCAAAATTGGGGTGAATTTATGTCCCGAGCATGTGTGTACAATCCTCAGCGTGTATGAATTTTGGCCCCACTTTGGTCCAATCTTGGGTCCATATTGGCAGGATGGGGCTCAACACTGGGCCCAAGACTGGGCCAAAGTGGGGCTGGAATTCATGCTCACTGGGGTAGAATTCAAAGCAATTTTCCAATTTCAAAACAAAAAGGAAGGGGCAGTATTGATTGCCTAGTCTGGGTTTATGCTGGGCCCGTGGTGTTACCAATTCTTGGGCAAAGCAATACGGCCAAGCTGGGAACGATGTTATCATCCCAGGGTTGGCCCCACGTTAGGTAGCATGGGCACCCACCCTGGGCGTAGATGGGGCGCGCCGTTAATACACACTTGGGTGCAATAAAAAATCGTCTTCTCTAAAATTATTAGAGTGTTATTTCACTCTTTAGCCAGCTAAAACTGAGCCTGTCGAAATTTCCAGTGAAATTTCCGCTCGTTTAGAGTGATAATCCAAGGTTTAAGGTTATAAACTCACAGCCACTCCAATTTGAGAGTGAATTCTTCAGAAGAGTGGGAGTCCACTCGAAACGAGTGAAAATCCCACTCGACGCCGGCTGGCTCACTTCTGAGACTTAATGGAGTGAAACGAGTGGTTTTCTACTCTTCCAGATTTAGAGAGAGAGAGAGAGAGAGAGGGAGAGAGTCATGTAAAAAAAATTATCATATCTGATAGATAGATGAGAAAATGATATTATCAGATATGTTACTGGAGTTTGAATTGTTTATCGAAACGAATTAGGAATTGTGTAACAAAACGCTTAGTTGTTAAGGACCAAAAATCATGCAGTACATTCTTCAAACGGTGTTTCCAGTTTCAAGAAGCCAACTTGAGAGAATAAACAATGATCATCCATTAGATTTTGAAAGTTTGAATTTCCGTTGCATTTCTATAAACCATTCAAATTTGAAGGATATCTATTAGATTCAATCATTCTTCAGAAGATAGAGTTATTTTTACCCAAGTGTGTATTGACGGTGGGTCCCATTTATGCCCAGGGTGGGTGCCCATGTTACCCAACGTGGGGCCAACCCTGGGATGATAACATCGTCCCCAGCTTGGCCGTATTGCTTTGCCCGAGAATTGGTAATACCACGGGCCCAGCATGAACCCAGACTAGGCAATCAATACTGCCCCTTCCTTTTTGTTTCGGAATTGGAAAATCCCTGGCACGTATATACCATGGGGCCCACCCCGGGCCAGCATGGGCCCCATCCTGCCAATATGGGCCCAAAACTGGGCCAGATTGGCCCAAAATTCTTACACGCTAAGGATTGTACACACACGCTCGGGATATGAATTCACCCCAATCTTGGCCTAACGCTGGTCAAAATTGGGGCCAAGTTCAAATGTGCCCGCACTAAGATTCATTATCTCCATTTTTTTTCAACTATAATTGTATGGGAAAGTACAACAGGGCCAAGATTGAGCCAACATGGGCCCTATCGTCATTCCCCAATACTGGGTTAAAGAGGATGGACCCAGCCTGGGGCCCGTTGTCATTATAGGCAATACACGCTTGGGTAACGTCAGAGAGCCCATGTATCTTCAGCTGGTAGTAATATAAATCAATTCAATGAACAATCAGAGATAAGACTGCTCAGAATTGGTTTTTTTCCTAGTATCTTTCAATTATCCGTATAGTTCAGTATGTCAATGAGAGTGTCAATGAGTGGGGGCTTGTAGCAAAGCCCCAGTTCGACCACCTAGGCCAATTACTATCGAATTCTACGCCTCAAAAACTATAAAAATCCACATTTCATTTACTTTCGTATCGATGGGTCAAAATCGACACTTTTGACACCATCTCCTTCCATAGTAATTCCTTAGAATTAGAAGAGACAGGGAAACAGAAAATTGGACGGGCTTGCAAATACTAAAACTTCATTAATCCTTTCGATTTTTGTCCTAAATATTTCGATTTTAATTAATTGAACTGCATATGTGACAACTAATAATTTCGAACCAATCCGTTGATTTCAGGTACACTGTAAAAAGTGAAGATAAAGTTTCCCCGAAATTTAGTGGCAGGAAAAATTCGTCACGCGGGGGAAATTCGTCTCTCCTATATTTCCGTGAGGAAATTTGGTTCAAAATGGAGGAGAATTCCTTCGATATATCAATTAATTCCTCTCCAAATGGAGAAAAATTCTCCCAGAATATAGGGGAAATGCATTTACCACACGTGGTAGATTTTTACTGCCACTAACTTGGAGGGAAATTCCATATTCACTTCTTACAGTGTATGATTACACCTCGTATGAAACTTTGCTTTGGAAAAGTGTTTTAGAAATCCAATAGACACTGAATGAAATGTTAATTCACTTACTTATCTGAAAAATACAACCTATTCTTGACATAAATTATTAGTTTATATGATTTAACAGCAGGTGAATATAACGAGAGTATAATGTGCCTTTTAGTTCTCATGCGCCGTTGAATTCGGTGCATTCATTTGCTTTATTGGGTTCGGTATAAAGGTAGGAGAGTAATCGTTGATATGTTAACATGGTTGAAACATGTATATAGAAATGTCGGTATTTTGTGTATTGCATCGTACCTACATGTAATAAACCATATAAATGGTAAATATGATATATACACGTACGTGTGTTGTACATTGTTCCTGTGTTAACAAGGTTGAAATATGCATAAACATAATGTTTGGTCTGCTATTCTCTCTGCACTCGCTGTGCTTGACATGTACCTACGCATACATATATTCATTCATACATTTGCGTGAATCCATACACGTTTCGCATAAGCGTATACGCATATACAAGAATATGTACGAGAAACCATAAACTCAGCATTCGAAATTTCCCTATGATATCAGCCTGGAAGATATTGTTGAGTTGACCCGATATTTCATCAGTATCTGATGAGTTTATTTATTCGGAATCTGTATGTCTTCCAAGAATCTCACTAGGATCAAACGTGAATGACCTGAGTGGAAATAGACTCATTCGGTCTGACCAGGATTTCCGTACATTATTCTGACGAAAATAAGTATTTTCTTCACAAAAGTTCTAGAAAATTTGCACTGACTTTGCCGTTGATGAAATAAGTTATACACTAAAAATATCACACACTGCATTGGATATTCATGAGTGTAATTTATTTCATGAAGATCTCAGTGTTCGCATACATTGATAATTAATTTTCTTTGCATATATTCAACACTTGGCAATCCCTAAATTAATTGGCGGATAATTGAATATATAATTTTGATGATGCAAAATTGTATTATATAATTATCCCACTCTCATGTCAAAGACGTTGTTTAAGAAGAACATCAAAATTCAATTAGTGAACTGTTAAAAATAAACAACATTTGAAGACATCAATATACATTAGCTGTCTATATTTCATTTTTATCCTCAATGAGAGCGCTGGTGTCATTCATAAATTGTATTCAATTTACAAATAATTTATCAAGGAATTCGAGCGAAGCAAACTCTACGAACCTTGACGAAAAGAATGGTAATATTCACCATGCTGACATAGTATTTGGTTTTATTTTATATAGAATTAAGAATAGAATAATGTTAGAAGAGAATTCTTTACTATTTTTCTGGTAATAATATATATGTGGCATAGTAATTATTACCAGAAAAATGGTAAAGACTTTTATTTTCACATAGTAACAATCACGGTTTCACATAAAATAAGACCGAATACTATGTCAGCATGGTGAATGTAACCATTCTTTTCTCTCCGTGTGTGGTAGCAAAAAATGTTGATTTTCAAGCAGCATTTGTTTGCCATTCTATATATAATACGGAAATTCGTTGGAGGAGCAAACGTTTTTTGCTTCCACAGCTGAAAAATTGCTGTCGTAGCTAACAAAATTGCTGTAATAACCAATGGTTTGCCGTCACAGTAAAAAATTTGCTGCCCCAGTAGAAGAAAACCAGCAAGATTAGATTCTGCTGTCACAGCGAATTTCTTTTTCATCCGTGTGAATTCCGTGAATCTTGAAGGGTTGTGAGTATAATAGGCACCTGCACGGAAAAAATTGTATGGTTGTTCCAACCAACCGTATGGCTGTATTTGGCTCACCCCAAACTTATGGTTGCCTGAACCAGAAATTTGGTTCATATTCTCAAATATCTGTTTGTCACAATCAAATTTCTGGTTCTGATAGGCATAAGTTTAGGGTGAGCCAAATACAGCCATACAGTTGGTTGAAACAACCATACAATTTTTTCCGTGGGACGAAAATTCTTGGATGCATGGAATTTACAAATTCGCATGTGGAGCTGGATTTCCGCCTGGAATTACACTGATTCTACTCAGAACCCTTTTCCTACCCTTTGGATTTCCGCTCGGGACCCCTTGGGAGGAACCCAGGTAGGAAATGCCAATATTGACAACTGGCCCATGCTTGGCAAAATACTGGGCTGCCAAGCATCGCGAACCAATATTGGTCCAATATACAACCGTTGTTCATTCTAGAAATCACAACGGGTTTCATAGGAAATGCCAATATGACAACTGGTGCAAGCTTGGCAAAATATTGGGCTGCCAAACATGGCGAACCAATATCAACCCAATATAAAACCGTTTGTTATTTGAGAACCCACACCATGTTTCATAAGGAATGCCTATACAACAAGTGGTTCAACATTGGCAAAACATGAGGCTGCCAAGCATGGCGAACCAATATCGGCCCAATATTCAACCATTTGTTATTTGAGAATCTATACCACGTTTCGTAGGGAATGTCATTACAACAAGTGGTTGGAGCTTGACAAAACATTAAACTGTCGAGCATGGTGAACCAATATTGGGCCAATGTACAACCAATGTTCATTTGAGAACCTATGCCACATCTCCATGTTTGTGATTTTTACAGAGTTGCACCGATATCCCTGCTAAAAATCTTATCGTTTTCTATGGGAAATTTTTAGCAGGGATGACATGAAAAATGACGTCATTTTCTTCTCCAAGAAGTATGTTTGGAGAATCGGGTTGAAGCATGGCAAAAGTTAATATACACAACTTGAGCCAGATCCGGTTTAATCGTATGAGCCAATCTCCGAAATACTCATAATACATATATCATGAGACACTGGGCCATGCTTGGGATTGTATTCTGGCCCAATATTCAGTACCAAGCCTGGCACGAGGTTATCATCCCAAGCTTTCACCAAGCTTGGGCCATTTTTTCTCATGGATTCTGGCCCAATATAAGTCATAAGTGGGCCAAGATCGGGCCAAACTTGGGCCATTTGTTACTTCCTACCTGGGAAGGAATCCCGTTGCGGAAACACTGCATTTCATTCGTACATACCTTGTATGTCAGTATCCTTCCTCGAGAATTAGATCAGTATAGTTTCAGTTCAGTGGGTGATGAAGCATAATTAGTTCCATTATATCATTTCATGTACGTATCATCATAACATAAATTATCCTCAACAACAGGAGAAATATTATGCATTCAATTCGAATTATAGTGAAAAAATTGTCAAGAAAAAGAACCACATAAACCAATGGAATTCCAATCCAATTTAATGGACTTATAGAATTAATCGATAAAGATACATCAGTTTTTCTCCCACAAGATCAACAGTTGGATTTCTTCAGTGAATTTAAATGGCTCTCGAATTGTTACTACTCTTAAACGGTGTCAATAGCATTGCAGGGAGAGCTTGCATTACAGTATGTACACTCCAAATGTACATCGTAAAAAGTTTCACAACGTGCACTCTGTAGATATAAAAGGGCTTTTTTCTTCATCTAAGACAATTTACGGGATTTTCAACTGTGAACGACACGAATCTCGGAGTTGTAAATTTACAAGACGTAGTTTAATGAAGAAATAATGATATATCATTGAGATACCGAAAGCAATTATTTTATGAATTATGTGATTAGATCATTATCAATTCTCTTTCAATTTTCTTACGATGAGTTGAAAAGGGATCATTGAGGGTTAGATTCACGGAGCAGAAGAATTTGCTGGCGCAGCAAATCGAGGTATTTTATATAGAATAGCAAATCGTTTTGCCAACCTAGCTAAAATTTCGCTGCCACAACTAACCGGATTGTTGAGAGCAATACGATTAATTTGTAATTGTACAACATATATAACAAATAAATAACAAAAAACAATAATGAAAAAAAAAAGAGAAATATATACTCACACAAAACCAGCTACGTGCATTACGCATGTACGTATATATATATATATATATATATATATATGTATGTATGTATCCCTATCAGTGTAGTGTTATAATTGATTTCTTTCGAACAACAAATGTGTTATGAATGAATAGTATTTGGAAATTATTAGAGGCTATTAGAGAGTAAGTTCATTTTGAAAATATGGCAAAATTATTTATGGTCTTCATAAACTAGTAATGCGTTATTGAGATGCGCAGTAGACCAAGAATATGCTTTTGATTTCTTTTCAATTAAAAAAGATTATTTATTAAAAACGATTAGAAGCTGATCAGAGAACACTGTTGGGTATTCTTAATCCATAAAATAATTACAATTGATGTTAGTTTCATTTAAACGGAAGATGCGTAAAACAAATGCGCGAAGGATCTCAACGTTAACTGGAAGAACTGCGCATTTCAAAACGAGTATAAATGGAGGTACGCTAATGCATAAATTTTACTCTGTGTTCAGTCTTCGAAGTAAGAAGAGTTCATGTAACACAGCTGTCGAATAAATTAAACCAATAAGTATTGGTCATTATAAATAAAGAAAAATTTATTATTCATCAAACCTTCACTTCGCTCTGGCGAAGTAATTTTCCCTTGCGGAAAATGATCAAACCCTTAGGAGTTTGATTGAGTCTTATTCTTTCCTCATCCAAAGAAAGTATTGATATGAGTCTTATTCTTTCTTCTCTGGAAGAAAGTAATCTTATGGTTTATTCTTTTCCATCCATGAAAAGAAATTCGAACGAAATTTCCATAAAGGAAACTCTTATAGGAAAAGATCTAAAAACTGATCTTCTCTATAAAAACCACTGATTTGAACGTAAACCAGACTTCTGATTTGAAGTCTCAATTTTTAGTCCTTGCAATAAAAATTTACTAAGGCATCAATTCGCTCGCCTTAATTCGAACGAATTAAAAGGTATTTTTCCCAGTTTTTAACCTGTTTAATGAAAAACTGCGGTGGCGGCTGTAGTCTTATGACTTTCCCGTTGTCACGTGCGAATTTCGCAACTCAAGGGCAATAATTAATCAACGATTAATTATATTGAGATGCCCTTGGGCGGTCACAAATTGAAGTAGCGAATTTTTCGCTGTACTAGCATAATTTTTAGTATTATATACAGAATGGCCAACAAATTTTGCCGGAGGAGCGAATATTTTTCGCTAACACAGTTAAAAAATCGCTGTGATAGCGAAGAGATTGTTGGCATAGCGAAAAATGTGCTGCTCCAGCAAGATCAGGTTTCGCTGTCAAAGCGAATTCATTGTTTTCCGTGTTCATCTGAAAATAATCCCCACGAATTGTACAATGAATCCAATATGTATGGAATGAGAATGAATTGATTAGTTTTCAATTCATCGGAGGTTGTTTTTTTTTTCAAATTAAAAACTAACTATCCATCGTTCATCGTGCTCCAAAAATGAAACGATATCAATAATTTCGAGGCTGGTGCAACAGCTATCATTATCTCATATACTGATACTCACGTTACGTGAAAAAGATAGATAAATAAGAAAAGAAAATTATGTATCCATATCCATACACGTAAAGGAATAGAGAATGACAAGAAAATAGATCTGGTTAGGCGTGCAGATATGAAGGGAGAATAGAAAACAGAGAAAGGGAAAGAGAAAAGAGAGTGAGAAACAAAGACAGAGAAGAGGATCGGAAGCAGAGATACGTTATCTGAATTCAAAGCAGAAGCTATAACAATGTTCCGTCTCTGCTGTCTCTGCTGGATGCGGGTAGGGATCGAATTCGCGATGTACGTGAATGTAGATAAGTGCCTACATGCTCACATGATACACGTACATGCATATGCGAATCAGATCAACGATGTGGACTTGTTTGTATCCCTTATACCGATACATTAAAAATACCGTTTAGAAAGGAGCAACATGTGGCAGTTTAGCCACTTAGAATGATGGCATCTCGTTTTGAGTTTTTCTTTTAGCTTTTGTGTGTGGGTGCTTGTTCTGATTATCATTCAGAAAAATTACCAGTCTTGTGATTCATTTGGAAATTTGATACGAATAGTTTTGAAATGATTTTTCAATTTATTCCTATCCCACACTGAGGGAAGGAAACAACTCAGAGCGATATGATGTTTTAATTCCATGTTATCGTGACAATTGGATATATTGGAGACAGTTATTGTCTCGTATACATGATTAGGAATCTTTATTTAGAATGTGACTATTGAGGTTACTGGGACATAAACTTACTCGCACAGTATGAGACGTTATCTGGTACGATATGTGCACGGAGAGTTTTTAATTGATAATTTCTGTTTGGAACACCATTCTATTCAGAATATCTCCAGCTCATTACCGTTGTAATAATGAATGGATTGGTTCTTTGGATATTCATGGAACATTTCGATACTTCAAACCGAAGGAACAAAATTCATCACCAGTACTTCAAATCAATTCCAACAACTACAAGAACATAATTCTACAGGAAGAAGTACTTTGGTTTATACGACTGATTTTTATAAATGCAGTACCGGAGATGAGTCGCACATTGTGAGAAATAGATGTAAAATTACATGCAACAAGTTTACCAAGACTGTTCCTGTAAAATGCATCCTCCATAAACATTTAGCAGTCTTTTTACTCAGCATGTCACCTGTAAATTAACATGAACACTATGATGGTAATTTTACAAGTACTGAGTACTGGTAAAATGAAATTATATCCACATGTCAATGTAAAATTACCTACTTCATTGGTAATTTTACAAATACTTAGGACTGGTAAAGTCGAATTACATGTACATGTCAATGTAAAATTACTTGCATTCTGGTAAAATTGCAGGTAACGTGTACCCATGCAGGTATTGCCAAGACTGAAAAAAATCCAAGCTTGTCCCAAGGTTGGCACATGTGTCAGAAACAAACCTCCGTGAAGAACAATTGGCCCAATATTGTTCCATGATTGTCCCGTTGTTCCCAATGGATAGTCAGTCATGGCACATTTGTTAATATTTTTGAAATGGTCACTACATTTGGTACAAGCCTGGCACAAGTGTAAAAATCGAGCATTCGTTGAGAACAATTGTGCCAATATTGTCCACATGAGTGGCACAATGTTTATAAATATTGACTGAATGTTGAATTCACAATGGCTGAAGACTTGGAGATAACCATCGGGCCAGGGCTGGCCCGATCTTCCTGCCATAATTAATCCTACACAATAGTTTTACACACCAAACTAGATTTTATTGATCTAAGTAAGGATAGAACTTCATTAAATAGTAATAGGATACTTTTAGATGTAATCATACACGGAGATCAACTGATTTTGAAGAACTCTTCACAGAATTTTAGGATGTCTGGCTCATTTTGAAGACCATCGATTTTGATGAAACTTTGCAGTTTTGTAAGGGTTAATATCGAACCAAAAATCCTCGAACCATTCATCCAGATGAACAGCCGTTTTTCAGATATAAGCATTGGTTCATGCTTTCAGATAAGAAGCATTGATTGATGCTTGATAAATGAATTGGACCGGGCCTGGCAAAACCACTGGCCCGAGCTTGTCCTGATCTTATTATTCCCAAGCCTGGGCCAACTTTGGAAATTTTTCAAGACAACTCTCGGCAGGTCTTGTGCCAGGCTTGGTCCATCATTGGGCCATTGGTCCACACACACATGGGTATGTGTAAATTTACCTTGGGTGGATGTGTGAATTCACTGGTGTGTGTAGTTGGTAATTTTTACATTAACATATATCATGTAATTTTACCAATACTGTATAGGTGAATCCTGTTGCCATTGACATTTGGTAATATTACCACCAAAATTTTTCACAGTGTGCAGATATTGCTAACGGTATATGAAAACCATGGTCCAGCTTCTGATATGGTGGCATCACGTTTTCCGTTTATTTTTTCTAGCTGATTGGCTCAGAAGAAAAATTCAACCAATCACATAATTTCCTTCAAGAGAAAGAAACGTGATACGGACCACGATTTTAACATTGGGTTAGCAATCTCTGCAATTAATCTCTAACAGTGCTCAGCTTGAGAAAATTTCTGCTAATTGCCGCTATTGTTCCTGATTTCAAGTTCATTGATGTGAATAATTTTTTGTTTATGCATAAGTCTACCTCAGACTTCCTTTTTCCCACATTTTTAGAACTCTTCTACTATCGAATGATTCGTATTCCGCCAAATTCGAGTTTCCGAATATCATTGCACTGCATTGGGAAAATATTTCACGGTTTGTGCCGTGCATTTTGAAAAACCAGAAAATGCGATAGGAATTATATTTTTTCGTTCCACAAATTGTTTTTATCGTCGAAGCTGCTATACATGTAAATGATGAAAGGCAATTTCGTCCATCATCCCCAACATGATAGGTGAATCGTGCAAAGTATAATCGGAGTTTTATTACGTGCCATGATGAGCGCTGATTCATTTGAACGTGATGAAGTTTGCATGTTATATTTTCGATAAACTCCAAAGAGGAAATTTTTTCAAATAGTCGTGAAAACAGTTCTGCGCAAATTTGATTTGAATTTTTCATTCGATTGCTGAATTGTGTAAAAGATAACATCGAACTCCACACGAGGGATCCGATTATAATAGATTTTCCATGTTCGTATTCCTATCGACGGAATTTCATAAAAACATTTCTCCCGAGATATACATTTATACATAAACGATATAGTCACGTGAAGATACAAATTATAATGAAGATATGAAAGTGGAAGTTAATGGAAAAATGAGTTGATTTCATCGTGAAATATGGTTAATTTGAGGTGCATTGAATCGTGAGCGAAGAAGAAAGTTTACGAGAGAGTTTGTTGTATCATTCCAAGGTGAATGTAAATTTTGATGGAGGAACACATGTTTTGACATAGTCCAGCTAGATTTCCCACGAACGATGTCGATTTTCATCGCAGTTATAATAGTCATGCGAGATATATGTGTATGTATAGAGCTTGTTAAATTCCTCCTCATCTTTAGCCGGTAACCATGATTACATTACGCTCTCACAGCATCGGGGAATGGAATTAATCGTTACATGAAATGATCAAACTACGATCATCTAATCACATGGTATGTATTCGCATTACACTCTACTCGTTACGAACCCTCAATTTGTTTTCAAATTCGAAAAATCTCTCGCAATATTCCTCATATAACAAGAACCTACACGAGTTCATTTTCGATGAAATTCTCAGAGAAACGTGAATTAAAACTTCCCATTTGAATATCGTCATTAGCTTTTTCCGAGTACAAATCACATGTAAATTACCAAACGAGCCGTGAAGCTGTGCTATTATATACTTGGTTAGAGAACGTATTATACGCTATGTATTATCGGATTTTGATGCTAGAAGGGCATTAGCATTAATTTGAGTTACCACGTTTATTTATAACCGTTTAATGTTAATTTACGAAGTAGAACCTTATACCCAGTGGTACAGGCCACTACCCAACATCCCCCCACCCCAACATCCTATCACCACTACCACCACCATCATCATGCTCCCAGCGACTAAAAGCATTGTGTTTCGGGCCCGTGGTTTTGCGCTCAATTTGCATCTCCCTGCTAATACATTATACCAGTTTTATAGTCGCTGCGTGCCAGTAGTATGTCGTTTCGTGGTACACTGCGTGAAATACTGTGACTCGACTCATATCCCACGACAACGACGGCGGCGACGACGACGTCGACGACAACCAAGATAGTGGGGGTGGCGACGACGCCGCCGGGAATTTCACTATATGTAAATTTTTTCCCTCCTGTAATACATAAAATGAGAGGAAAAATCAAATCCTGATTTTCATTGTGAAACGTGACGTTTATCCAGTTGACAAAATAATCCACCTCTTTGCTCCCATCGAAGAAACGTTCAAGATTTTCAGTTCCTTTCAATATCATTCAATAACCGTACCATTCGTTGTTCCTCGATTTTTTCGTTCGATGAATATTCATGGGACACGCGATGCCGTGGGTGGATTTTTGTTAATCGAATCATCATCTCGGATACCAGAGAGAGAGAGGAGGGTTGTTAGAAGATCGCAATAAATATAATATTCCCATTCAGCGATCATCAATAATTATTGTATCCAAGGTATCTAATATTTTATGAAGTGACGATTATTGGGTGGATAAAATGGGGAATTATCAGTACGCTTTTCGGTTTCAGCGAATAGAATGTGGCAAGAAAACACTATTAAAGCTTATGAACAACGTTGTGGAATCATTATCAGGTCTTTAACACGCTAGTTTTGTGCACATGTAATATTCGTGGTTCATCAAAATTCCCCTGCTCAACAGTTTGTAACTGTAGAACTCATTACATTTCTCTAGTTGGTTAACCACATTATGCCTCATTCGCTTGTTTCTATTGCGAAGTGGTACGTTTTTTGGAAACAGAATAAAAAATCCTCAATGCGGTAAAGTTCAAAGTTGTATCGTGTTGTTGATATTTCGATTCTTACTTGCTACAATGTTGAAGGTGGATATTGAATAGTAGTAGTAGGTATACAGAAAAAAAGTATGGGTCCCGTAACGATCTAAAAGTGTTTTATTTACAGCCAACCTCACAGATAGTCAGCTATACGGTAGTGTTCACTAAACATCGATGGCACATCGATGTGTCATCCAATAAACGGGTATCGATGTTTGACATCGCGAACATCGATGCTGCTAGAACCTGATTGGTTGTTATTTTACCAATACAAATTTTTGGATCTAGCGCCATTTCAAATTCAGCATAATCCCATTCAATTGTTCTTATTTTATGTCTTGATGTTTCAATTTTTCTTACAAAAAACATTGGAACATCAACCAGGTCGATGTTACATTGTTAAACGATGTAAAACATCGATGTCAGGCGATGTTATTATCGTCGATGTTTAGTGAACACTACTATACGGATCGTTGTCATAAGCCTATATTCATACTGCAGGTTATGAAACTATAAGAATCGTCACTCCGACTATCTGCTAGGTTAGCTGTAATTGAAATAGTTTTAGATCGTTACAGTAACCATACAGTTTTTTCAGTGTGGTAGTAATTAACTTTATTGCTTCGTTGCAATACGTAAAAGATTGAAGGAAATACATATTGAGAAAAATGTATACTTACTGTAACGATCTGAAGTATGGTGAGGAGATATATGTAGCTTCAATGACAATCCTAGAAACACTAATCACTCGCGTTTAAATGGGCCGCTGATGGCTCTGCGATGTCGATGAAAAGCCTTTACCAGCCCTGTGAAATTCCTGCAGCCGTGTTTGCAGGGAATACTGGATCATTGAATTCTATATCATACTGAAAAGCGCACATCATACTTTTTCTATAGTATGGTTTGATGACAATTTTGTGGCAAACATTGCGCGATGAGTGGGCTGCCGCCTCTCTTCAACTGTCGACCCGATGATAGTTTAGTAGTATTAACAAGAGAAAAAGCTGTTCACTCACGGAGAAATGCGCATTCCAGTATGATATATAGTTCAATGTATTGGATGATCTTAGTAATCGCAGTATTATATAAAAAAATATTGTTAGGAAGGCAGTATTTTTTCTCCAGTCCATGGGTAAAATAATTGATATATCTTGCATAGTTTGGTTCCAGTGAAAACAATCAGTCAGAATATTTGTTGAAGCGATCATTTTTTCACAAAGAAGTTCAAGAACTCTAAGAACGAAAATGGATGAGTTAATTCCTGACTACTTAGGTGAGAGAATAATTACTTGGGAAAAAACTATGGTATGGTTTTGAGTTTTGTCCTTTTTGGGATGTATGATCAGGGAGTTTTGGGATTGGATCTAGGTGTGCACCTGACGGGACTATGTCAACATTCATCATCTTTCCAGTAGATCCAATGTAGTACCCATTTGGATTGTATTCCCATGAAGTTGAGTTGCACTGACAGAAAGACGATCTGGTGGGAACATCCGTAGTCGCAGTAACTCGAAATCTGGTGCTATTTCCCAGGATATATGATTGTGACATCCTGGAAAAGTGGTTGAAGTAAATATTAACTACATTTTCCAGGTTGGAAAACCAAGTTTTTTCTTTTGGTGTGATAACTAGAATACGTGGTTAATTTTGGCTTCAACCCTTTTTTTCTGGGCATTACAATCACATTTCCTAGTGAATCGAACCAAATTACAAGTTATTGTGACCACGAATGTTCCAAACAGATCGTTTCTTGGTCAGTGTGTTCGAATATCTCGCGGGTACACATAGGAACCCATTCGTTCCCTGTTGTGGACTAGAACAAATCTCACTCGAAGAGTTTTTGAAAGAAGAACTAACACAGAAGGGATGCTTTACACAATTTGTAACACTATTGATGTTGGCTCATAATCTTAACAGAAATTCCTCTCATCATTCTCTACAGCCTTCTACACTCCTGGTGAAAATGGAAGCGCAAAGAAAGAGTAACCGGAGCGAATGGTGGAGCGTAACAGAAACAATAATGAAAAGTATACAAAGCTTGAATGAAAGGGATACAAAGAGTATGTGAAGCGGGAATTCAAACAAAAGAAGCGTATAAAATTCATAAGAATCTAAATAAAAAAATTGAACCGGTGACTTCCACCAGGGCAGATAGGAGTATTATCCATTGAGCCATGGATGGTCGTCGATATTGACTACTTAAAAATATTATTTGAAGTGAAAATAGATATAATTCGCACGCGCTTGGTGTAACTTATCAGTACGTTAGATGGAGCGTATGTCAAATGGGATCAAGAGCTGATGGAAAGTATATGGAACGTATGATTTCATTACTTTATAGCACGCGGGCATGACATGCTTCAAGAAGAGGAAACTGAAACATTTTTCGCTTCTTATTCGTTTTATTCGCGCTTGGCGTATACGCTTCATTTTCACCAGGGACTGTAAAAAATTGGCGGTATTAGAAAAAATTCACACCAAATGGTGTTTTTTCAACATCACATGGTGTCATTTTCACACCATAAATTATCATTCTAACACTGTTTGGTGTTATTCTGACACCGATTTTGGGGTGGACTTGTATAGAATCCACGTTGTGTCAATTCTGTGTTCATTCTGACACCGTTTTGACACCGCTTTTTTCACAGTGTACACGGAAAAAAAAGAATAGTTGCAGCAACTACTTAAATAGCTGATTTTCGACCATCTACTTGAGTAGTTGCTGCAGCTACTTAGTAGTCAGGACAAGTAACACGTTAGCTGTCTCAACTAATTCAAAAAACCTCAGGTATTCACGTTAGTTAGTGCAACTATCGAGTTACTTGTCCTGGCTACTAAGCAGCTGCAGCAACTACTTAAGTAGATGGTCAAAATTCGACTATTTAAGTATGTATTTCTTTCTTTCCGTGTAAGACCTCCTGAAGTCTTGTAACAGTCCAGAAAATAATCAGTAGATCAAACTTTATATTTGGCTGTAAACTTGAAAGCAGTTTATGGTATGCTAGCGCTGATGTTGTCCTAGCATGTATGTACTATGGGGCCTAAACTGGGCCAGCATGGGCCAGATCCCGCCTATATAGGGCCAAAATGCACGCACGCTAAGGTGTAAGATTTAGTAGCATTTGGCTAGAATCTCGTGAATCTCACATTGAGTGAATCATTCGAATAAAATAAATGAGTATTGAATTATAAAAAATGGACGCGAAAAATTTATTCGACGGGAGAATTTCAAAGCAAACGTCGGATATGATCATAAAGAACATCATGGAACTTTTGTCATCCAATTGTTGCAGTTGTGGATGTCTCTCTGTATAAATCAGGCATGGATATCGATCTTCCACTCAGACATAATTTTGATAATGTGCGTTCCTTTAACGATGCCTCATAAGTAATAACGGCATCTCTCTTGAACACTCCGCTTCCGTTTATTCCTATCGAAGCAAAGCGGTTAAGTTAGCAAGGTGGAGTTATTACCGGTGATGTACAGTCAACAAGAGATAAATGTGCACAGGTATACGTGAACATATGTATATAATAACACAGCATGCATTAGTCTGTGAGTATACTGGAGGGGTATGAATAGCACTTGGCTCTATCGTGAGTCTCTTCGTCTTTGCTTACGGGAAGAGGTACAGCGAAACAAGATTGAACACCGTATTTCAATATCCTGATGGAGCGATTTCGAAATACTTTGCAATTATTTCAGTCTTGATTCGGTGATGAATGTCATGAAGGGCCCTCAAGCGATAATCGAAACGTACGTGGTGCTGCGCATATTGTTTGGTAAAAAAATACGGATGTTGTAAATAATGGATACGAATATCAAATAGTTGACGATAAAATACATGTCCGGGAATGTGCACTGAATGCGAATGGGTTTTCGTAGTGATTCTTAAATCACTTAAAATATTATCACTTTGACATACGCATTGCGAAATCATGAAGCATGAAATTTGAAATGACGTTTTTCTCTCCCGAATTGTTTCGTTGGATCGTTGCGATCCAACCCAACTGAATCGAGAGTAATGCCAGTATTAGGATGAAGTGACATTTCGAGACACTTCGTCAAAATTCCATTCCATAATGAACATCCCAGAGCTTCTGTTATCATATCCTTTTCCTTGGATGTACTGTTTAAGTATCTCCTGAAGACAGCCTTCCACATACCGTACTCAGCTTTTCGCAATCCACCGCATAATTGTTGCGCTCATCAAACTGGTATGGGGTCCAGAATTTAACAGTTCTGGAGAATGCATATTTTATATCTTTTGGACTTCCCAATTGATAAGGACTTTAGATTAACGTTTATTTAAGCCACTGCAAGAGATTTGTGATTGAGAAAAAATAGATAAAAAACTGAATTGGAATTTTGAAGTCACTGAATTTTATTTCAAAGAAATTCTATTCTCCTGTATTCTCCCCTATTCCACAGTCAAATATGATTCAAAATTCATGATTCCACTTCAACTCTGGTAATGTAAAATTCAGCATATAGTTTCTATCTTGGAAGTTAATGTCGTCACCCAGATAGCCAAAATGACTCACATTGTAACTAGAAGCTGATAAGCATATGTGTTTGCACTCGTGGACCATTTGCTTTACAGATTATGCACTAAGAAAATCATATTCTTTTTTTCAATGCATAAGACAGCAACTGAATCTTATACTGAGGATTAGCATTCGAACATTACTATTTTCTTGTGCAAAAAATATTGAATTGTGAAAAACTGTAGAGAATGAAAAAGAACCAGATTTCTCGGTCCTTCAATTTTTTGTCCTATCCCACATTTTTTATTCAATGTGCATAACGTAATTTGGAGTTTTCCAGGTTTCTGAAGTTTTCAAATTCATATTTGAATACTCACAGATTAGACGTTGGATCAGATAACCACTGTTTCACTTTTTCTTCAGCAAACGATCAACACGCTCTCACTCCCACTGCGCAATACTTAAATCTTCACCATAACCAAACATTTTTATATATTAACAATTCTTTCAGTGTACACGTGTGATTATAATTATTCACGTGTTATTTCTTTTATCATTTGAAACTATTTCCATTTGAATAATCTATTGTTCTCTATTCATTCTGAACATTTCAATTCTACTGCGTATAAGAATGTAAATACATAAACCATTATTTGGTATCCATAATCTTGACATATATGTTTCATTGAAACTGTCAATGCATATCATTGTTAATACAAGGATGATGAGCATGTCCAAGTATAAGCAAACATAGTTTCCGTTCAGCGTTAGAAGATTGATCAAGATAAGCATCAATTCAAATATGATTCTGTAATTCAATGAACTAGTTTGAAGTGTCTACATCTGATGGTATCATCAGGTGAAGCAACAACAATTCGAGGTATACGTACATTCTTTCATAGAAAGAACGATTGAACTTACTTTTGAAGGAATAGAAATTTGAAATTTCAACATGCTTGCATGTGCTGATTGAACTTGTCTGTAATATTTCGACATGTGACACATGCGTTAAATCGAAGTGACCTTATTGTTGTGTCCTTTCGAAAATTGCATTTATATTCGCCCGCATGAACTTGTGTTATCGTTTCTCAATATTTCTAACGTGAATCCGGAAATTGGTGAGATATTTTTTAAATGCTTATTTCCTATGAATCTGTAAATCATATCAGAAGATGAAGGTTGGTTGATGTTAAAACTAATGTCTTTTCAGAATACTATAGTACTATAGTACAGTCCGCTGCCCGAATACTGCCACTATGAATAGTGTCGCTTCTCATTCGTGCTGGAATTCTACCCCCACCACTCATCATGCTATCGTCTAGCATAGCATTTGAAAACGTTTCTGTTAATAACACCACCCTCAAATATGATTTAGAACTCTGCAAAACTGATATTCAATTGATCTGACTCATGTTCCATCACGAGAAATGAATTGAGATGAAGAAATAGAAGGTTGGTGCGATTACTCGGTACTGAATCAAGAAGGAATCATCGAAAAATGATACAAAGGAACTCAAACATCGCATAAGTATATAGGAATGTGAAGTTTGATCATATATTTTGATACAAAAATATAGTAATCTTTTTTCAAAATAGAGATTGAAATTGATCGCGCAAATATTGAGAAGGAGAGATCAGGCGCAAGAGAACCGAATGCCAGCTGTATTAACTTATACATAATTCATTATTTGTAATTCATTATTCATAATTTATTATTCATGGATGAACAATCTTCAATTTAATTTGATAAAAATTTCATCATTTATTTCTTTTGATTAGAAACAAAGGGGTTCAATTTTTGATCTTGATTGAGTTAAAACAGATAGAGGTGAATTTGATTTGTTCAACTGAAAAGAAGGGAATTTCAAATATTCTTAGCTGGATAATAAATCATGACTTGAATTTCAATCAAAGACTGATATTAATTGAAGCGATGAATATTAAAAAATTCTAAAATTTATCCATCCCATTTATTTGATATTCATTCATCATTTCCCTGCGATCGGAAACATCATACCGAAATGCATACATGTTTGGAGAAATAAGGAATCACATATGACTTCCTTTCATTTACATTTTATTTACATCACGAATAGTTTTTGTTAACAGCAGTTGTTGTAATACACAATATGTTACATGAAGTTCATACAAAGAATAATCATATTTTATTTGGGATCTTTTTAAATTTATATACAGCCTTCCAAAATAATCCGCTAATATCATATGGCTTCCTTAGTTGCTTCAGCGAAGATTCGCTGTGCGGTCTTCCACGGCTTGCGAAATTAAACAAATTCTGAGATTGCGGAGTGGAGCCGCGTTTTGTATCGGTTGGTTGCCGATGTTTCGCCAGCTGCAATGATGGCGAAACGTCGGCAACCAACCGATACAAAACGCGGCTCCACTCCGGAAGCTCAATATTTATTTAATATGGCTTCCTTGTTTGTTGACAAAAAACACCAAAAAACTGATTTTCCACTCAAACCGTATCTCTCAACGAATGGAACGCAGCTACAACTCATATTGAACCATAATGAGACAATCACAGGAACATGATGTATATTTTCATTGTATCATAGTCTAATTATATATATTCGAATGACTAGAAGACTAAACATGCACTTTCGGAGAAATCATAAATTCCAAAAAAAAAACATAATCTACCAATAAATTAGCACATAGGTACGAATAGTTCATTTCATAAGTACATGAATTTGCATAGATTCGAGACAGAGGTAGGCTCGATGTGTTCAATCCCTCGCGAGGTGAACTGTTCCGCGGAATACCTTCTCGCGGAGGAAGGGACGCGAAGCACGTGATAATAGTGTAGTCACGTGGTACAGGGAAGCAATGCCGTAGCATAGTGTTTTCGCCCCGCAAGGCGCCCGTATACTTCGATTGAATGTTGTTCTCTTCCATTTCATTCAGATATATGGGAATTTTTGTGAATTCAAGAGATTGTAAAAAGAAATCGGAAAGCAACGTTGTATATTTTGATTCTGTATCATTCATTACTGAAAATGACCTTTCATTGAGTAAATATATGGGTGATTCTAAATGAGCTTCCACAATATTAGTTGATTTCACAATAGCAGATGTGGGATATATACGTGGGATTATCCAGACATTTTATTGCACCCTCACATGTGACACATTCAGATGAATCCAACTTCATGAGACGAAACAAGAATTTCAAAGTAGTTTAAAAGGACATTAATTTCATTCGTTTTGACAAACCTAGAATGATTTTCCCCGATAAGTACGAGGCCATCCTATGGACGTCCAGGACTTCCGTTAGACATGCTGCATTATTAGGGTCAGTTATCAAATCCTTAGTTATGTTCTAAAATTCGTTTACACTCTATTCCTTTAATTGGGACAATGCGATTGATTCATCTCCTGGATAATTCACGTCGTTTGAGCCACTGCCCAATTGATTTTGCATTTTCTTGCGACTTCATTACATTATCCTCAAGAGTTTTTATATCCACAGACAAGTCACTTCTCGACAGTGTGAGAAGCGAAACGAGTCTGGTCAACTGCACAGAATCAAAGTAATATCACATATTGAAACTGGTCGTCTATGTTTTTACATATAATCAAAACAAGTGCTCTTACCTGGTCCAAATGCTGGACAGTGAATACGTTTTGACTCAAATGCTGTACAACTAATGTCAAGTCATCTGTTGGCCTATCAAAATAATTGTCAATCGGCTTAGTTCTTTTCTTTCTGTTACATATAATAATCTCATCTCCTTCAGTGATGCCAGATTTACTCCCTTCAGGGAGCCACTTTTCTTCCTTCCACCATGCGAATTCAGTCAGGCGTCTCTCTCTCTCTCTCTCTCGCACTGAGAAAACTGTTTTGTTGTGAGTACTAAGTCATTTTGTTATTCTATGCCCAACAAAAATTTTTTGTTGGCATAACTGAAAATTTAGTAGGTCTCACAAAAATTTGACTGAACCAAAAGTGATTTGGTGCACGGTGAAGAAGAAAACTTAATTTCAGCTAGATTGAGAGCTGGATTCAAGACGCAGCTAAAAGAAGCCGCGTGAGACTCAAAGTCAGCTACTAGAAAACCTTTTTGAACTCACATAAGGGTACAGCTTACATCGATCACCATTGGACTGAAATTACCCACTGGAAACAATAGGTCAAATTCATGTCAAAATTTTTGTCAAACTGATTATTTTCTCGACAAAATGTTCAGAAACTCTACTAATGAAAAATGGGCCAGGTGAGACCCTATTTTGCATGATGCCCCAAAATCGGGCCTCATCTGGCCCATTTTTTATTCCAATAGTTTCTGAACATTTTGTCAACAAAATAATCACCTTGGCCAAAATTTTGACCTGGTTTTGACTTATTGTTCTCATTGGGTTAAGACTGAATCATAACTGGAATTCTAAGCAAATTGATTCTGATGAATGTGCTCGTCCATTGTTGATTGTTTGATTTCACTCACTGGCGTTACCTATCAATGATGAAGAATAAGTTTGTGTTCATTCAAGGGGACATTCCAATCTGATGGTTTGGAAAATTCGAATTCTTTTTTGGCGCATTTTTCGATAGTTATTACCAATAAAATTGATATCCTACACTCAGTTTAGGTATTTTCTGTCTTGTTCAAACAAGAGGCTCAAACAGCGCAAATGCCGGTTTTTGAACGATTTTATGGATCACCTTGCGGGGATGATTTCTCAAAAACAACCGATCGTAACGACTCCAAATTTCAACACGGCACAGTAAAAAGTAAAACTCACTTCCAACCTTGATATCGGCTCATTTTAAGATGCAGCCAAAACTAGCCCTGTTTCAGCTGAAAGTAAGCATCCAAAACAAATGCCGACACAATGGAAAAGACTGAATTCCAGTCAAGTTTTCAAGTGAGATGCAGCCACTTTCAGTCAGACTTTTTACAGTGGGTATTCAGTACTATCATTGCTATCGTCCGTACCTCAAACTTGTTGATATTTTGATTTCAACTTTCAATTCCACCTGAATCATGACGCAAAAGGGTGTTTTTTTTACACTTTTGCTAGAAATACTACCATTTTCCTAATTTTTGGTGAAATGAAATAATTGAGGCGATAGGGCGACAACATGGATCAAGAAACTTCCTGGATTTTCTGTTTCAGATCATTAGGAGAGGCGGAATTATCCCCGCAGACAGAACTTTTTTTTTTTCAACACTCGTATTTTATATTATAAGTACACGAATAAATATTTCTTATGACCAACAAAAATTTTGTTCAACTCTCCTCGATTATACCATTGAGGGGAAAGAAGTTCACGGGGAAAAATAATTCATATATGGTTGTATATGAGCGTATATGGATCATATATGAATATATATAAACATATATGATATCTCATACGAGCATATATGGATTTTGGCCATATATGATCATGTATGAATGAGACTGTACATGGCCATATGTGGTCATATTCAATCATACATTATCATATACATCCACTTATGGACAAGAAAATGTCACAATTTTTTATGGAACTCGATGAAAAACCAAAGGAGAGAGAAGTGAGATCAATGCTGATAGATTCCCCATTTTCATATATGATCATATATGAGTTCCATATATGGGTCCATACATGGAATTTGTTTTCCCGGGTTTATTGGATTATATTCAATAGTTCCCGAGGAAAAAAGTCTTGAAAATATCCTTCTTTTCCGACGTTCACATTGGAATGTCCCCTTAACGGATACGAAAAAAAGTTTTCCCCTCGTGAATTATTCGACTTCACTCACGACTATGCGATTGTATCATGATCATAGTTGTTCAAGACTGAAAACCTATAACACTCTTTGGGGGATTCGAACCTACGTCCTTGCTGGATTATCCTGTCTTTGTCCTTTGAGTTTAACCACTTTGCCATGCTGCAGTTGCAATCGAGTGGTGTGATAAATCATTTTATAACGGTATAATTTTTTAGTGAGTGTCATGTGAAGTCAAAGAAGAATTTTGAAAACATTTTAGGAGAAACTGAAAATCAATAGGAATGTGAATATCCTTGGAAATTTGAATTATTTTAAATATGCTTTGTGATGTTCAAGTGGAACTGTCAAAATCGAAGAATACATAAACGCTGTGCGTACGTAAACAAAGTTCAGTAACAAACTTTTATGAAGTTGATACCACAATATTTTTAGCGAATTCGTTTCGCAGATGCAGTAATAAATAAAGAACATTGAATACCTTGATCCAATTGAGACTCTGATTAATTACATGTACACATGTATGCAGGTAAACCATTGTGATACTGAGAATGAACAAATTTCAACCTTATTTTCGACTGAATTATCGATTGAACTCTACGTGCCTGACTATGAGATATGAAGTGCTACGAATCAGCATATTACTTGATTCGATTCGATTAAACTTCATCATAACTCATTCCCATTCCTCATTACGGTGGAAATCGTAATATTGCTGATTTTAAGTCTCATCTGAAAATCAGTCCATCATGGAATTAAGATTTACTTTTTACTATGTAAGATCTTTTCAGTTGGCATAACCAAATTTTGGTTGAACTTACTAAATTCAATTACGCCAACAAAAAATTTTGGTTCGACATATATCAACCAAATGTTTTTCCTCAACGCGCTTGACTGAATTTTCGCATGATTGGAGAAATGCGGGTGGCTCACTGTGAAAAGAAAGTCTTAATCTGTTTGCATCTTAATTTCAGACAATGCTTTTTCCATTGTGTCGGCGATTGCTTTTTCGGCTTAATTTGTTTGCATCATAGATTCAGCCATGAAATGAGCTGAATTTAAGACTTTCTTTCCACATTGCTCGACGGAGGGGGTCGAAACGGTCTCGGTCTCAAACCTGGCATCACTGATCTTGCTCACCTGGATTTGATAATTGCAATATTATCAAGCAGGAAATTCATAACGACGCCTATCATTCCTGGATTGATTTCTTGTACCACATTGACAACAAAACTGAGGTCAATGCCAGTGTTCGGATCAAGTGACATGTGGAGATACTTGGTAAAAATTTTTTCCGATGTTGGACATCCCAGAGCTGCCTTCATCATAATATGTTTCTCATATGTGCTGCCTGAGTATCCGTTGAAAACAGCGTTCCACGTATCGTGATCGGCTTCTCGCAATCCACCGCACAATGTTGCCATTATCAACTCAGCGTTGGAATTATTTCTGGAAAATGCATGTTATATCTTTTGGATTTTCTGATTCACTCAGTGTTCAGGTGACTTTCAAATAACTATTCGTTCATCACAACTACGGGTGCGTTCGATCAATTTCGTCCTACAATTGTTTCAACTTCAACGAAATGAATTGATTCAACTACGACTATTCATTTATTATTCCACTTCATTGATGGTATTAGGATATTGTGATATAATTGGCTGAACGCCATGAACTTGGGCTAAGGGGGTCAATACAATTAGACAAATCGGAAAGACGCATTTGGAAAATCACGTTGTAAAAACAGCTACCGCAAAAAATTTTGGACTGACAAGACTACGCTGTTAGAAATTTCTGATTGAACTTCCAATGACATGTAATGGGAACAAAGATTATTCACGTAACCGAAGAATTCATTGAAATTTCAATTACATTTGAATGAAATTTCAGTTACGAAAATATATAATAACCCAATAAACGCACACACGTTATTTCAACGTTGAAAGAACGTTAGACTGTCAAACGGACGTCAGTCGTTGATTTCATAACGTTGATTTTTAGTTGAAATTTGACAGGGAAATAGACGAACAGGAATTGCGTTCTGATGACGTGTAATTTAAACTAATATTCAAAAGTAACCATCCAACGACGTCCTCAAAAAACGTGTTTTGAACGGGTTTGAATCACGCGTTTAAAATGTGTTTGAACTTCAATTGAAGATAAATTCTGCTAAAAATATCGAACGAAACCGAACAATGGTTAGAATTTCAACAAAGAGCAAGATAGTAAATAGTGTGGCATACTTTCCAAATTTTGTCATACTCAGAAATACTATTGTTCTCGATATTGAATGAAGAGTTTTCAAAATAATTTGTTGGATTCAATTCACGTTTTAGAACCATCATTAGGACACGTCAATACTTAACGTCTTTTAAACGATGTTTAAACCGTTGATATGACGTTATTTTACGGTTGAAAAACACGTGCTCTGCCGCGACATTTTTACGTTGAATTAACGCAAGAATATTACTAATTCACAACGTGTGGTTATTAACTGTTTTTGACGTTTTTAAAACGTGCGTGTGTTTATTGGGAATGTATGATATAATGATGTAGCAAAAATTAAAAATTCAGTTGCGTGTAAATGAATTCTTAGACATTAAATTCAAAGACATTTCTAACGGTGTAGAGAAAAATTCAAATTCAAAAAACAATGAGAATTAATGATCCATTATTGTTCCAGGATTGAGTGACATGGGCCAAGAACAAACCAAAATTGGTCCCACATTCATGCTCACATGGGAACACCACTCCAATCATGTTGACGGATGTGGTTTGAAGTTCTGATTAAATAATTTTCAACCACATTGCAAGGACCCAATATATACAGGATAGTGAACGGATTTTGAACTTAGGATTAGAATACAAATATTCCTATTCTTTTCTATTTTTTCACACAAAATTTGAGTTCAATAAGAATGAAAAGGAAGAGGATTCCCCAATTCTTCCACTGTTTTTTTATATCGGATTCTTTATCCATTCGACCTAACGTAATCTAAAGTGTCTTGGTTCTCGAAGTTTTCATATTTGCAATCAAATACTCACATGTTGTCAGTTGAATTCGATAACCACTGTTCTAATTTTTCTCGAGTGAAAGATCGACACCCTCTCACTCCCACTGCACAGTCCCAGTTGATAACATGGCTCCTGATAAGGGGGTTTATATAACTCTCGTCAGGTTGTTCTTCGTACTTGACTTTATCCGTCAAGTTATTCATCATTTCCGTAACGTAAGTCTAGAAAAAGATGCATTGTGTATCAATTGTTTCAAACACATTATGACACTCTCATACCTGAAACAAATGCCTGTATTCGGTATGTACAAGCATCTTATTAATATTTTTGAAATGTTGAAGAGCGACACTCCATAGTTCATATTCATATTCTTGTTTGAGATAATCGGTTATTTCTAATGCTATAGAGTAATTCAGTCTTCCTGTTGCAGCCATATTCCAAGCATCGTCTATCAACTGAGCGCGATTCAGTTTGTGTATATTCGCAAATTCTTCAGTTTTCAGATGCTTCGCTATCAATAACCAATTTTCCACGTCATAATTGACACGATAATAACCTGGAAATATATCTTTCAAAACCAATGATACTGAATTTAGGAAAAGGGAAATGTTGGAGTGAGATAACGATTTTCACCTGCTCCTTGTATATTGATGATGATCCATGAGGTAGGAGAAAGGTCTATCGAAAGATTCGTAGATTGTTCATTCGGTTCCAGGAAAGTATGTGCGAATGTGTTCTTGAAATTTAAATCTGTTCGCGTTGTAAGAGTGATGGGAATATACCATTTATAATTCTGTGTATGTGTTTCACCTGATGGTGTGAGTAAAAACCGTTCTTGTTTAATAATCAAAGAACTAGTCTCGTAGTTTCTTATCACGTCGATTACAGGATAACCCGGTTGTTGAACCCACGTGTCCATAATTCTTTTAACTGAGAATGTTTTGGGGAAGAGAAGTGATTCATCCGCTGCCTTTTGCAGACTTTCGAAAAGGTGATCCGGGGTGGCGTATGTAAATGATCTGAAATGTTCAATAACATTCAATGAATTATTATCAGCAACTCAAAGTTGAGGGCCAATTGTAGAGAAGACCGAAACATCGACCTGAACAATCAATTTCAATTCGAATAAACAACTTACCGGGTTCGGAGATATGTCCTCAATCCTTCTTGAAACACTTTGTCCGTCAACATATGTGACATCATACGAATAATACATCCAGCTAAAAAAATATATCATGTGCTGAATACATATCTAACAAAGTGTTTCTCAATCAATTGGTAGACTGATATAAGAAAAATTCACCTTTAAAATAAGTGATCAAATCAAACAAGTTTCCGATCTCTTGAGGACTTTCTGCGGGTTGATTCATAGGACGATTACTCTTCGCGTCCATCCAAAGAGCGCTTTGCAGTTGTCCAATAATAAATAATTGATCCATCGTTTTCCAAGAAGGATTGAGCTGCGAGAAAACGTTTATCACAACGCGTCGGTCATCACAAATACAATTAAGGGAATGATTTTCACCAAAGCCTTGCACTACGTACTTCGTTTGGAATGTAATATTCGAAATATGTTGCTAAACCTTCGCTCAGCCAAGTATATTCCCACCATGCCGGAGTCACAAGATTACCAAACCACTGATGAGCGAATTCATGCGCTATGATAGACGTTACAGATAGTTTCACGATGTCCGAAGACTTGTTGTTACAAAAGATTTCCTGAGGCCTTCGATTATGACCATGTTATTGACATTTCTGTGTTCAAATCTATTGAGTGACTAAACATTTCAAATACCTGTAGATAATAAGTCCGAAATTTTCCATAGCTCCTGAAATTCTAGGCACGGTGATTTGATCCATCTTTGGCAAATAAAACGGGATACCAGTAAACTCCTCTAATTTCTGTAAAATGACTTGACCAACGTCTCGTGCGTACACAGCCTCTTGGATTTTTTCCTTCCACGTCCAAACCGTGAAATTCTCATATTCATTCGTCACGTATTCGAAATCTGATACCACAAAAGCCACAAGATAAGTCGACATGATTGGAGAAGTTCTGAATTTCGTTTCCATCATATCGCCCTTGTACATTTTGAAGTGAATCGGCATATTTGAAATAGCAGTGTAATTTCTATCGTGTTGAATGGTGATATCGAAGGTAGCTTTGAGAGCTGGTTCATCCCAACAAGGAAATGCGTAGCGAGCGCGAGTTGGTTCGAAATAAGTTGCGCCTAACAATCTGCGAGAAAAGTAATCAATATTTCTTCAAAGTTACAAGATTCTTACCACTATATAAACAAAAATATAAAATATACGGGGTGGACCATTTTAAGTGACATAGTCAAATATCTCCGAAACCTAGTAGAGATGGAAAAAAATGTTACTAATAAAACGTTTAGGGTTTGAGGGGGAAGTATGGTGCTGACCTTGAAAAATTCCTCAGAGGTCATTTTGAAGGTCACTTAGAGGTCAAGATGGTTCTTTAAACCGGACCCCATTTTTTTACCATGGCATTTGAAAGCTGGTTTCAAACTCTGCGCGAAACACTGTTCATAGACCCCCTTCCGCCCATTGGGGTGCAAGTCATGGACAGTCAAAGTCATTGATGACCGCGCGCGCGGACTGGGGCTACCGAGAGCGTAAGTGCGTGGATAGGCGTGATGATTCCAGTGGAGAGACAAAGATTAGTGATGACCCTAATCTTTCGGTAAATTATTTGAAAACTGGAAGGATGTTTGTGTCTGTTCGAATGCGCATCTCAATCAACGTTATGTGGTATGGTAAATACTTTCAATGTTTCGAGCAACCCTTCAACAATTTTTGAGAGTCGATACTCATTCATAACCCTGATTGAATCAAATGGAATGATTCAAAGGATTTCAAATGCAATAGCAAAGGAATCGTGATAAGCCGAATACATAACTGCCACTCATGATAAGCAGAGATTCGATGTTTCCATTCATTTATGGATTCTTTTTCTTCGCTCTCCTCCGAAGATTGTGACTGATTTCAATGGAGATTAGCGTTGATTCTATTGTGAAGAAAACCTTAAACATAAACAAACGGGAATACCGAGCCTCTGCTTATCATCAGTGGCAGTTATATGTTCGGTTTATCACGATTCATTATTGCATTTGAAATCCGTTGAATTATTCCATCCGATCAAATCAGGGCTATGAATGAGTATTGACTATCAAAAATTGTTGAAGGGTTGCTCGGAACATTGAAAGTATTTACCATACCACATAACGTTGATTGAGATGCACATTCGAACAGACACAAACATCCTTCCAGTTCTCAGATAATTCACCGAATGATTAGGGTCATCACTAAATCTTTGTCTCTCCACTGAAATCATCACGCCTATCCACGCACTGACGCTCTCGGTAGCCCCAGTCCGCGCGCGGTCATCTATGACTTCGATGGCCCATGACTTGCACCTCAATGGGCGGAAAGAGGTCCATGACCAGTGTTTCGTAATGGATTTGAAACCAGCTTTCAAATGTCATGGTAAAAACATAGGAGTGCGGTTTGAAAAAAACCATCTTGACCTCTAAATGACCTTCAAAATGACCTCTGAGGATTTTTTCAAGGTCAGCACCATACTCCCTCCCTGGAACCCTAAACTTTTTATCCGTAACATTTTTCTCCATCTCTACTAGTTTCGGAGATATTTGACTATATCACTTAAAATGGTCCACCCAGTATATTTCATCATTCCGCTGCGATCATCATTACCGCTTACCTTGGTTCCCTTTGGCTATTTAGATAGTAAGTTTGAAAAAATCTATCCGGTCCATCGTGCAACGCACTAATGAATTGCAATGACAGCACGTAAAGTCCTGCTTCCAAATTGGATTCGAAATGCAGTATCATAAAGTTTTTTTCTTCGTTGTAACTGTGGTTGAGCAAAGGAACTATCGTCTGTTGGTCTTGGTTGTACAAACTCGTTTGACTTTCATCAAAAATCAAGTCACAAGCATGAAGTATTAACGTATTTGTCTCTTGTAGAACTTTTATGTTTATGATAGAGTGTCCAATGAACTGCATGTTGAATCTTGCTACTTCGGTTCTCAATTTTATGTCGTAATGAATGGGTATGGTATGATTTGGTAATCTATAATCCTCCACATCTTCCATTTGGGATTCTGTTCGCACGCATATCGTACAAGAATAGATTACAAGGACGACAATTAGTAGGGAATTCATCCTTGAATTCGACATGGTTTTTCCGAAGGATTCTTTCTTTGATTACTGAAAAGGGTAAATACATTCAGAATATTGTTCTTGCGTATTCCCGTGATTGTATACAGCTCAATTATATCCCCAGCAATATAAAATTCATATTCCAGAAAGGATTGTAAGTTCTTGAAATGTTTTAGAACGGTCTTTATTGTTTCACATTCTTCAATAGCAACTGGTACAAGCAGAAGCCACCGCGAAAAATTGTGTGTTGGAAACGGTCCATTTAAAATCCGTGTTGCAAATCTACACAGACGAGTGTCAAATTGATAGAGTCCCAATTTAAACTTAACCCTCTAGGGATACACTTATAGTTTCCTCACACATGGGATACACTGGATCAATTTGACCCAAGTGTTTTTAAAACATCGTAGAGCAATGTTTTTTCTTATGAAACCATCGCCGAAGTCTGCAAAATACAAAACCGAAACCAGCTTTGCTCTACAGGTGATAGTTTTTTCAATATTTGAAGGAATGTAAAGGTACTTTTTCAAAGATATACAACTTTTGGGAATGAAGGATGGGCCATTTTGACCCAGTGTATCCCCAGAGGGTTAACACGTTTGTGTTGATTTGTCATATTGTTGTGTCAATATCTAATACAAATTTTTGATAAACCGTTTGAGACCTGCGCGTATGTTGCAAATACACAAAATTTTCTACTGTGAGAATGCAACTCGGAAATATGAGACTTTATTTCTATTCTTCAAGTAAATTAGAAATAATGAGGTTTGTAATAGTATATTACGTATCAAGGGAAGAACCCGTGTATTGCCGCCCTCGCTTCGCTCGTGTGACAAACTCACACTCGTTGGTAACGGCATACTTACCTACCAAGATACGTATACTATTCTTCATAACACTCGCGTGGAAAGTCCACGCAATTCACGTGAGACAACGCAACGAAACGTAAAAGTGCGTAGAAAGCGTTTATGCACTCTAAAAAATAATATGTTTCCTGCAAGAAGTGTAGCTTCTTGAATTCATTCTTTTTACATGAAACACAAGTCTTCTTGTATCGAGATTATCACATACTGAGTTCGAGAATAGTCAATTTGGACTGAAGATTGTTATTTACTTGACGTAACTCACGACCCTCTCTTCCTCAGTGGATTACGAATTGTGCTTAATTTCTATATTATGTCAGATTCACGTTATTGTGATTTCAGACATCACGTTTGAATGCCAATGAGTGAGGTTGAATTATTATTATTGTGTAATTATTACGACATAGCAATACATGAAGAAAAGTTGCGTTAATAATTTTTCATCTCTATTTTTGAAAATTACAGAATTCAAGTCCATATAACAATGCATCAGGTTTTCCCGTTTTATGACGCATATTTCTCAAAAGATTGGACATCACAATATCATTCAAACTTCAAGAAACTGAACATCAAGTACAACTATAGTATAATTTTTTTTTTTCAGAAAACAGATCCCCATACAGCACACAAGATCAAGAGAGGTTCCTAAAGGATTAAATTTGGGTTGAAATTCATTATGAATCTTCAAGAATTTCCGTGTTACGTCCCGTACAGCACAACCACCGTTCCTCCACTTGGGACTTCGGTGGACTAGAGGTGGAGAATTGTGGAGAGAAATGGGAGCCGTGGAAATAACGGAAAGTCTCCGTTGAGGCAACGGAGAGGCGACGAAGAAATGTCCGTCCCCTGTATTTTTCATCTAATTCATATCAGTGTATTTACATAACCAAATCTGAATGTATGAATTCACGAATTCCAGTTTCATTTAAAATACCAAGGGCGGACATTCCTCCGTCCTCTCTCCGTTGCTTCATGGGAGACTCTCCCCTATATCTCCCTTATTTCCACGGCTCCCATTTCTCCACCAATCTTCCACCGAAGTCCTAGGTTGACGATCGGTGTTTGTGCTGTACGGGGTAAGGATACATAATATTTTTGTGATTGTTGTCTCCCATACGACATCTTAGCTGTCAAATAAGCATCAGACACATATCAATATCGAATTCACATTGTGTTGTATTTGATTTCAAATATAATGTTCTTGATCCGTGAATCGCTCAATGGTTTTAAAATACATAACTTGGAAGATGTTTCTGAGATATCCAGTGTTATATGTCCGTAATTCAACTATCATTCACGCCACAAATACATGTAAAATATCATGTCAGTATTTTTATAAATTATAACCTCATTTATCAAATTGTATTATATGAGTTATGTATTTCCAAATCATTGAGCGATTTACGTATGAAATACTTTTCATGTCCAACACAATGTGAATGTAATATTAATGTATGTCTGATACGTACTTGATATCTAAGGTGCCATGTAGAATGGGAATTCAACCCTATATGTGAGGACAATGTCATGGCAATCAGATCATGACAGTAAAAGTCAATTCAGTTATTTGTTCACTGACGCCAAACCGATTTTTTTCCTGAGGTTCTCAGAAATATTTTGGTGTTAGAGAGACTTTGAAGATTTTAGAGATCAACAATTTTCATGTTTCACGCAATCCGGCCAACATCTTCCCACAAGCGGATGTGCCATAAATAGAAATTCTTCTTCAACGAACTCAGAAACCGTTGGGTGGAATATTGAATGGAAATCCCACTTGTGGGAAGAAGAATCCGATTCCCGCAAACGGCTCTCTATTGGGGTGGGATCAAAGGAATGATTACTCTCACAGCAGAATATCAAATTAATCTATATTCCCTCTCTAATTTGTATTATATGATGCTTGGTCCTGTATTAATAATATATGATCAATTTATCTGTCTTTCTGTCTTCTTTGGAACCGAGAAATAGAAGTTGTTCAATTTTCTTTTCTAGGGAGGGAAAACGTATTTGCCTCTCGCTCTACACTGTAAAAACATTTCACCGGAAAATTCCAGTACATGTACTGGAAGTCATTAACCTGTACATGTACCGGAAAATTTCAGCACATTTGTACTGCAAAAATTCAGTGCAAACGTTATGGAATTCCCGCATCAAAACTGGAAATTTTCTGAGCCTCGGTCCTGGAATTTTTCAGTACACGAGCTGGACTTTTCCAGGACATGTACTGGAAAATTAATGCTGAAAATATCCATGAAAATTGAAAAAAAATTGCTCACGCAAAGTGATTTTGCAGGGTCCTTGTGTTCCAAGATGATTGAGAAACTTTTGATCGTTCATTTGGATGGACAGAAACTCATGTCTACCTAACAGGATTTGAACCCACACTTTTCTACCTGCCTACCAACTGAAACCTAAGACCTAACCGATGAGCTATAGCGCGACATGTTGGAAGGCCAGCTTGGGTTACTACATATGCTTCATATCTAGAACACAAGAGGATAAGTCTTGGAAAAACCTCATATATCAATTTCATTGGCTACAATTACAATTATTATTCAAAATCTCAATCAGGAAATTTTTAATATAAAGACTTGAAATTTTTCCTGCCAGAAATGACGAAGTCCAATAGAAGTGGAAAATTTCAGTGCAACAGTGATTAAATTCCGTTGCATAGCAACTGGAAAATTCCATCACACGACCTGAAAATTGCAGTTCAAAACCTGTATAATTCAATTGCATAGTAACTGGAAAATTCCATCACAAAACCTGAGAATTGCAGTTAAAAACCTGTATAATTCCAGTATACCAACGATTAGGTTTTTTTTTCTAAATTCCAAATTTTTTCTCAAGTCCTTTTTGAGGGAATATTTTTTTTTGGTGCACAAGAACTATAAAATTGTAGTACGAGCCGGTAAAATTTTCGCGAAATCATGGCAAAATTTCAGTACATCATCTCAAACTTGAAAATTCCAGTACAATGACTGAATTTTCAGTTATGCTTGGTAAATTTTCAGTAACGTAACAACAAAATCTCTGTACATGTACTGGAATATCCATATTCCAGTACTAGCACTGGAAATTTCCAGCCCAGTTGCACAGTAAATTTCCAGTTTTTTTTTACAGTGTACTGGTGTGGGAGGGAGTGGCACTTTTCGCGCGAGTGTTATGAGAAATGAATTTTCACATCAAGATATGGGAGGTCACGAATATTATTTAAACAGTAATGACACAATTCTTGAAATGGGTTTGGTTGTATCTTCAGGAGTCGCTGGTATCACCTTGAGAGGAAGTTCTCATCAAGCGAATTTAGAGATAAGGTGATTTCCTCGATTTTTTTCCTCATAGAGGAAAGTGAATGGAGAACTTGAATTTTTTGACATTCATTAAGTATCAAGGTACATGAACAAACATTTTATTCAATAGAAAATAATGACTGGGAATTGTTTAGACGTGCTGAAATATGAACGTCTAAAAAAAACACAGTGGGCAATCGGTTTGCACTGTAGCATTTGTAAAGATTATTTAAAATTGAGAACGTTAAAACTTTTATGAAATGTGATATGTTTATCGGAGGTTGTACCAATAAAATTGATAAAAAGTCATGGATTGAAAAGATGGCGCATACAGCAAATTTTTCGTAGCATTTTTTCGCTTCGTTTTTCACTATCCACAGTGCTGTATAAAAAAAAAAGAAGCAAATACCATCCGCTTCCAAGCCCATCCTCTAATAAATTCAACCCTCCGAGAATATATACACCTATTTTGTCATTCAAGCTTTGATTGTTTGCCAATTTAAAATGACATGTATGATCGGCGTAAAAAAAATCAGAGATATTTGAAATGTTGAAAAATGAATTTATATAAATGAAAGTGCATTTTTTATAATCAACATTATTCGAAAAATTCTTCAAAGTGATTGAGGTTTGGGTCTTTTAGGCCCAGTGTGTTCCCGGGAAGTTATTCTACTTTGGAATGAACGTGAAGAGCGGTTTATTCGGTAGTTTTGGAGATATAGTGCAGACAAATTTGAAAACCGCGATTTCGAGAAAAACACCCTCAAAGTTTTAGTGCACGAATTTTTTGACTCGAGAACAATTTTCTTACGCACTACAAGGCTCATTCAATAACTGCCAAAGAACTTCAGTTCTTCATCCGCTTCTTTCCATGAGAAAAAAGTTCGAGAACATCACCTTATTTCGGAGTCCGCTTGATGAAAACAAGCAATGAAGAATTTTATTCAATTTCACAATGGGTCGTTATTCCAGAATGGTGTTGTTCATTCAAAATACAGTAAACGTTCCTTCCCATAAAAGTTTTAGATTGCTCTTTCGAATCATGCTCAAAGATGTCTTATGAAACGCCCGAAAATACCATTTGAGAGTCTTTATGTGAAATTTCTTATAGCTTTTTCAAAATATTTTTATATATTCTTAAAAACGTTTCCCGTGAGATATCTTCAATTTATCATCAGGTTTTTCATAAAGCATTTTTAAAAGTTCTTCAAGATATATTCTGATATGTTTTGGAATCACTTCTCAAAATCGTTCAGTGGGTTAGTGAAATAATATACATCATATCGCATTTTAACATGAAGTTCACTGAAAAAATCATATTCTGAAATTGAGAAATGCCTCTATAATAGGTGCCAAGAATCTCTCTCTCTCTCTCTTTTCCCTAACAGGAGTGAAAGATATTCTAATATTCAGATTTGTATCTGAATATTAAAAGAGTTTCCACTCATGCTCTTCTTAGATATTCTTAGATATTCTTGGCGCCTATCGAAGAGGGGTTTCTGATTTTTAAAATATGATTTTTCCAGTGTTTCGTGAGAATTTACAACCAGGAATTGGATTTCTGTTCCACAATTATAATTGAATTACGTACTAAGTAGAATATCTGACATCAGCTGACTGGTATATCACATCCACTGTTCGCATTCTACGATCAACTATGTGAAGTAGGAAAATGCGCAGTATTTATATTCAATTTTAGTTGAGCGCGTCTGTTTTTCTTTCTTATCAGAGAAACTGACGTTTTGTGTGTCGGATATTTTTGAATGAACATGGTTTTCATGATTTCCATATTTTCGATAAGGCATATTTTTATAGATGATGCCACATATTATTTATAGACAATTTACTACATGCTAATCCGAGTGAAGAAATTTTCAAAATTATGTATCATTGATCAGTATTTACATATAATCTATATGCAAACTATATTCACTCGTATATATGTTACATATAATTTTGAAAATGTTCCCATTCGGGTAAGAATGATTTATTGTGCATTGATCATTCGCTCTAGAAAATGTTGAATTTCGTGTGAATAGCTTTATTTTTGAAGTGCTGAATGATAAGGTTGTGTGGATAATGGTTTTTTCTCGAGTCGAGCCGAGTACCCGAAGATTTCTGATCTTTCAGTGATAATGATTCATAAAGATTTCATGAAAATTGACCGGTTACTCGAAGAATGTAGAGTAGTTCGATAAATACCGAATGTTTAGGGAAATTTGAGTAACTCAAGATTGTTGAATAGTGGAAGATACATCTACTTAATGGATATTAGGGTGGACCAACAAATTTTTTTATAATTCAAAAACCAGCACGAAGAGAGAGGAATAGTGATAATGACTGAGCGAATAGTAAAGTATGGACAGACCAAACTGCGCAATCAAAATAACTAAATGACTCAATCGAAATTACAATACGCTTAGTTGAATTAACGATACGTTCAATTAAAATAACCACGCGATTGATTGTAGTAACCAAATGTTTGGTCCGTCCATATTTTACTATACCAGTTTTCTCCGTGAGGGGTTTGAAAATTCTATCAGGGTGATAATGAGTTATTGTGAGAATTATGGATTCAAGAAAAATATTTATCGTCGTCTTATCGACGATACAGCCTGAAAAGTGGGAAAATGGGTCCCCACGCTGATTAATGCCAATGCAGAAGATATTTCGCAACTGTGAATATCGGATTGAGTACATAACTCGTCAAATAACTTATTATAAACCCAAGTGCTTGCCAAAGAAGTAAAATGTGCGCTGTACACAAGAGAAAAATGATGTTCGAAATATTACTACATTTTGTACTAAAGTGGCAGGATAAGTGGAATAGTATAATTTTCATTACACTTTGTTATAAAAATCATACTCTTTCACTCATTCTGGTATCTTGGTACAACATATGATAATATTTGGAACCTAATTTCTTCTCATACAATGCAACACTTTTTGCTCATCCAGCAAAAAGATTTGTCACATTAGCAAAGCAAATTTACGAGATGTGTGTTTCGAGATCTGACCGCATTTTTCATGCCTCGATTGATAATCACAACTATTCGTTCAAAGTATAGATTTCACATCTTCTCACAGGTGAATTCCATTCATTCAAAGTATTCGAGTTATTTGCACTGGTATAGACTGTTGCCTAACTGTAAAGTATGTAACGTAATTATTTTATGTACACCTGTCGTTTTTTAGGGCATTGTGGTATGCACGATGAATATAACATGTGTTTAGAAATAGATGTGCGGGTAAAGATTAACGAGAAACGTTTGAATTCCTCTAAGTACATTCTTGAGAAAAACACGTTCGAACGATACATCGAACTAACTGCACATAGTAGTCGAACTTTCATCCGAAAAGTCAAGACTGATTAATGCCACTTTCGAGAGTAGTGGTTACCGGTAGGTGGCGAGGAGAGAGAATTTCATTTTCCACGAGTCTCCATTGTGTAAACCTTCCCTTCTGCTGTTGAGTTGATTCTCTACCATTTGGTTTCGTTCAGTTTAGTTCCATATCTAATCATAACTCTCTAAATTTCTTGGGGTGAAAATCCACTCCCAAAGAGTGAAAATACTGCAAGTCCAACAAGAGTGAGATTTCACTCCTATACAGTGAGTTCTCATTCCATAAGAGTAAAATTTCACTCTTATGGGGTGAAAAGTCACTCTTTAGAAGTGAAATCTTACTTTTCCTGGATTTGCAGTATTTTCACTCTTCCAGAGTGAATTTTCCACTCCATGGAATTTAGAGAGGAGGAATGTATTTTTCATTGACAGTCATGAGAGATACAAGCACACTGAGAGAAAGGGTCTATCCAAATATTCGACAGCTAGGGAATTTAGTCACTGTGAATCAAAATTTAATTGTGCCAACTAAATTTTATTTGTCACAACTATATTCTTATTCCCATTGAAGAAACCATCTTATTCATATTGCAGACAGTTGGCCTTCTATTCACCCCAACTAGAGTCCAGCTAGCGTAAAGAAAAATCTAGCTGCGACAACTAATATTTAGTTATATTAATTAGGTACCTTTCTCCCAGTGTAGTTTCAGGAAAATTTACAAAAATTCTTCGTGAGTTTGTAAAGTATTCTAAAGAAACTACTGGCAAATTAGACCACAAAATTCATTGTCTCGCTCAATGGAATTCTGAATAAGTTCTCATACAGCATTGTAAAAACTTCTTAATGGATTCATTCCGGGTGTGTTAATAAATTGGTTTCCCAGTATTATTCGCAGAAGTGCAATAATTACGAGGGAAACTAGCTGAATGATAGTCTCGTTGAAGGAGTTTGATAAATGCTGATACAGTCTGATGAATTTCTGGGCAAAAATTCATCAAAATCTTTCAGGGAATTTTCAGTTTATGCGTCTTTACGAGATTTCTCACAATAAATTATAAAGTCAGATGACATCCAGTTTTACGCTCATAAATTTTCATGACGGTATTATAGAATCTCATAAATCCCTGGACAAATGCTCATATAAAACCTGATAAAATCCCACAGATTTCACGCATAAGTTTTCATGAGATCTTTTCCATAGGGAGGCAGACAGCTGTCTCAACCCTGTCTGTAGAAGTCAATTTTGGGATGTCGTAATCGTGTTGGGGTGTTCGATCGACTGAGTGATAGATGAACATATTCAATATCAATCCTAAACTTCGAATACCAAATTCAAACTCCAAATGACAACCAAAACTCATGCACACAAACATAATCATTAACATAAACATCATAATTTACGAATGATAATTTGTTACATCGAGGAATTACTTTGGACTTCAAATGTATATTTTGGAGTACAGTTCGAGGAGTACGCATGATCACTGCATATTTAGAATTATCGATAATTGATTAGTCGTTCAAAAAGTACTCAACAAATTACCACTTGAAACCTATTGAATTCCCATTGGACCCCATCAATTTAAACGCTTCCATTTGGGATTCAAATCTTAAATCAGATTCAAGACGTTTCAAATCGTGGAAGCCTATTGCAGAAGACTATCCAGATATTTTTCTTACAATGACACATTCGAATGGATTCATGGGATGGAATAAGAATTTCAACATAAAAAGTTTAAAAGTACATTTATTCTATCCGTTCCTACAAATCTACGATGACTTCCGGTTATAAGATCTTACTTAAGTCACGTTCTCAAGTTTCTTCACACTCGAATGAACAATCCTCTCAATTCAACTCGTGGATTGTAAACGTTGTTGAAGCCACTGCCCAATCGATTTTGCATATTGCTGCGACTTCATCACATTATTCACCGCATCTTTGATATCCAAAAAGATGTTGCTCCTTAACAGGTTCAGACGAGATACAAATCTGGTCAACTATAAGGAATCAAAGTAACGTTACATATTAAATCTGGCTGTCTATGTATGTACATATAATAAAAACATATTCTCTTACTCGGCTCAATTGCTCAACACTGAACACGTTCTCAGTCATTTGATACAACGCTGATGTTAAGCTATCCGGCGATCTATCAAAATGATTGTCAATTGTCTTATTATCAATTAGTTCTCTTCTGTATTTTATATATTATTATTCCATTTAACTCACCTGGATTTGATCACCGCGATATTATTGAGCATGAAATTTGGGATGACGTCTGTCATTTCCGGATTATTTTCTTGTATCGCATGAATGACTGAATTGAGTTGAATTCCAATTTTAGGATCAAGTGACATTTCCAGATACTCCGTCAAAATTTCATCCGACAATGAACACGCCAGAGCTGCCGCTATCATAGTCTTTCCTTGAGGTGTGCTGTTCGAGTATCTTTGGAAAACAGTGTTCCATGTGTCGTAATCAGCTTCTCGCAATCCACCGCACAATGTTGCGTTCATCAAACTAGTCGTGGGTCTGAAATTTGATAGATCCGAAGAATGCATATTTCATATTCTTCAATGTCCCTCAATTATAAATACTTATAGGCATTAACGAGTTTTTAACGCTTGCGCTAGCAAAAAACTAGTCAACCCACCGTCCGTCATTTATGACGCACTTACAGGTCTCTACCCTGTCGCTAGCGGTTCCAACTGATGTTATCCCTTAGACAGCATTAAATGTGCCGCTGGGACGTTTATAAAATGTTCATATAACGTGGGAGGAGTTTCTGGAAGGTTCAGTAGACGTCCCAGAGACACATTTTGCTGTTAAAGCAAGTTGAATGAAAACAATTGGATGCACAGTTATTTTGTGAACCTCTGTTCACAGAAATGCAGGGCCGTCTTTCATTGCTTCAAGACCCTGGGCCTACTTAGAGTGGAGGCCCATGTAAGGAGACCTAGAATCTTGAAATTTCTAAAAAACCACCCTAACATTGATCATTATAATTTCTCTTTAAAATAAGTATTACCTGAATTTCCACTTTTTTGTATATCTAGAATTAATTTCATTTTCAGAATAACTTGATTTCATTCTGTTCAAGTAACCTTTTTAGAGGAAATATATAAAAATCTCAACGATTCTCTACGAAGAGGCCCCCCTTTTGCAGGAGGCCCTGGGCTCGGGCCCGGTATGCCCTTCCTTAAAGACGGCCCTGCAGAAATGATGCGCATTGTTGCAAAAGTATAAAGTGTAAAGCGTTTTTTCACAACAGGACAATTCAATGGAACTCGCAAAAATCATAATAGTGAATTCCAATGGTAAACGAGAGGACTAAAGACGGCTACCAAGTGTCGCTCTTAGATGCGAGTCTCGAGTTACACAGGGATTCTCCACCAGACAGCACTGATTCTTCCTGTACTTTCTTCCTGACATTATTGAATGCTTAGTACATGATCAAAACAATCTAGATATGATGTACATACTTTGTGGCTTATATATTTGAAAGTGTTAGTGAGAGACATCAGCTCGACTTAGTAGAGAACCCCGGTGTAATCTCAGATTCACCTTTAAGAGTGACAATGGATACCCAGAGACTGGTAGAATTCATATGAATATGAGTGATGCCAATAAATTTTGTTGCACTGTAAAAAGTCAAACAAAGTAGTTTCATCCTGAATATAAGTTGATTTCAAGATGCAGCCACAATTAGCCCTGTACCAACTGAAAGTAAGTACCGAAAACAAATAACGACACAGTCGAACAGACTGAATTCCAGTCAAGTTTACAAATCAGATGTAGCCACATTCACTCGGACTTTTTACTGTGCACATGTACGTTTGTGATTGAGGTGAATAAATGAGTGAGGAATAATGTTTTGAACATGGAAAACTGATCATCGATGTTCCTAGTTAATTGAAGTTGAATTACGCACTAGGATCTATCGGAGAAAAAAGAAACGAAATAATTGCATTCACTGTTTATGTGGTGTACATTCGATGAAATATATCCAATATGCACTGTAGAGTTAAATTCATATTTGAATACTTACAGATCAGAAGTTGGGTTCGCTAACCATCGTTTCAATTTGTCTTCAGTAAACGATCGACATCCTCTAACTCCCACTGCACAATCCCAATCGATAATGTAGCTTCTGATAAGAAGAGAGATGTGATTGGAATCAGGTTGTTCTTCGTACTCAATAGTGTTAGTCAAGTGATCCATCAAATCCGTAATGTAAATCTAGTAAAAGATGCTTTGTATATTAATTCCATCCCAGTAAACACAATTCCAGGCGTTTCAAAAGGCCAGTAACAACTTTTCACAGCCATCGCAGGGCCATCAGCGGGCCTTCAAAACGCCAATAATTATAATTCTCTCATACCTGGAATACATCCTTGTATTCAGTATGTACAAGCATCTTATTGAAACGTTTGAAATTGAAAAGAGCGGCAGCCCATGGCTCATGTTCATGTTCCCATCGTAAATAATCCGTCAATTCTAATGCTACAGAGAAATTCAGTCTTCCCGTTGAGGCCATAGCCCAAGCATCATCTATCACCTGAGCGCGATTCAATTTGTGTACATTCACATATTCGTCAGTTTTCAGATAACTTGCAATCAGATACCAATTCCGTGCATCATAATTGACGCGATAGTAGCCTGAAAATATTTGTATTCAAATGTATGATACAGAATTTGAATAAGAAGAAATGAATGAAATGGTGAAGCAATCTGGACCTGATCCTTGTACATTCATCATGATCCATCCGGACCTGTCAACGTTCGTTGGGAGTTTCGTAAAATCGTAATCGGGGTCCACGTAAATTTGTGCGAATGTGTTGTTGAAATCCAAATCTTTTTGTGTCGTATAAGTGATAGGAATATACCATCTATAATTCCGTGTATGCTCCTCTCCTAATGGTTTCGTTAAAAATCTTTCCTGTTTGATGATCACAGTATTGTCCTGATAATTCCTTATCACGTCGATTACAGGATAACCCGCTTGTTTAACCCACGTGTCCATAACTGTTTTAACTGCAAATTTGTTAGAAAACAAGAGCGATTTATCCGCTGCTTGCTGCAGGCTGTTGAAAAGGTGATCCGAGGTTGCATGTGTGAATGATCTGGAATGTTTAATGACATTTAATGAGTTATGATTAGCAGTTCAAAGCTGAGGGAACAATAACTTATACTTGAGATGCATATGAAACATCAATTCAACCAAATTGATATTTCGTGATTTCATTGTAAGACGCAATAATTTAAGAACAGAACAGTGAGTTCCAATCCAAAACAAAAACTTACCGGGATCGCAGATATATCCTCAATCCTTCTTGGAACACTGTATCCGTTAACATATGCGACATCATACGAATAACACATCCAGCTGAGAAATATATGTCTGGTTTACGTCTGAACAAGTGACTTTGAATTGTATCAACCCTTTCCGACATCTTGCTTGTAAATGAAACGATATTTTCTAATGCGTTTGTGATTATAGAATATATATGTATAAATGAATCATTCACAGGATTCTCATTCGCAATAAAAATTCTAGAACTGTGTCAACAAATGGAAATAATATTATGAATTATAGTAATTAATATGGACAGGTTTCGGAAAGGGTTAATAGACTGATGATGTAATGAAGAGTTACCTTTCTGGTAAGAGATCACATCAAACAAATTCTGGATCTCCTTAGGATTTTGCACAGGTTGATTCATAGGTCGACTCATCCTCGCATCCATTACGAAAGCATATTGCAGTTGCGTTGCGATGAAGAATTTGTCCATCGTTTTCCAAGAAGCATCGATCTGCGAATGAATTTTTATAACCACATGATAGTTGATCACAATAACGATTCTTGAATTATCTACCTTATTCGGGATGTAATGTTCGAAATATGTTGCAAAACCCTCATTCAGCCAAGTATATTCCCACCATGCTGGGCCCACCAGATTACCAAACCATTGATGAGCGAATTCATGTGCTATGATAGATGTTACGGATAGTTTTTTGCTGTCCGAGTCCTCACTATCATAAAGTAGTGCCTCAGGTCTGCAATAATAAACATTGTATTGAAATGTTTGTTTTGGAATTCATTGAATGACCGAAGTTTTTGAATACCTGTAAGTAACCAGTCCCCAATTCTCCATAGCACCAGCAGCAAATTGAGGAATAGAGATTTGATCCATCTTTGGCATGACAAACGTGATTCCAGTAAATTCTTCTAATTCACGTAAAATAACTTGACCAACATCTCGTGCGTACACAGCTTCCTGGATTCTATCTTTCCACGTCCACACCGTGAAATTTTTGTATTTATTCGTTACGTGTTCAAAATCTGATACCACAAAAGCCACAAGATACGTCGACATGACTGGAGAAGTCTTGAATTTTGTTTCTATCATATCACCAACGTACGTTTTGAGAAGAATCGGCATATTTGAAATAGCGGTGTAATTTCTATCGTGTTGAATGGTGATATCGAAGGTAGCTTTGAGAGCTGGTTCATCCCAACAAGGAAACGCGTTTCGAGCGTGGGTTGGCTCGAAATGAGTCGTAGCTAACCATCTGCAATGAAAATGAACAATATTCCATAAGAGCTATAAGTACTATACTACTATACAACCGAGAGTGAACAAATATGTCTTCATTTAATAATGATCTTTGCTCACCTTCGCTCTTTTTGACTGTCTAGGTAGTAACTCCGGTAAAAACCATTCAATTGATCGTTCAATATACCAGTGAATCCTAACGACAGCACGTAACTTCCTGCTTTCAAAGTAAATTTGAAATGCAGTATCGTAAAGTTTTTCTCTCGATCGTACGAATGTTTAATCAAAGGAATTTTTGTTTGTTGGTATTCGTCGTACAAGCTCGTTTGACTTTCATCAAAAATCAAATCACACGCATGAAACACTAACGTATCGGTGTCTCGTAGAACTCTTAAGTTTATGATGGAATTTCCAGTGAATGTAAAGTTGTTTCTTGCTATTTCGGTTCTCAATGTTATGTCGTAATGAGTGGGTCTGGTATGATTCGGTAACCTGTAACTCTTCACATCTTCACTTTGGAACTCCGATTGTACAGATATCGTACAGGAATAGGCTACCAGGACGAGGATGAGTAGGGAATTGATCCTCGAATTTGACATGGTGCTTCCAGAAGATTATATCTTTGATCGCTGAAAGGGAAAAATGAAATCATAATATTAGCTTTGTATATTTTTGTGATTATATGAAGCACAATTTTTTCTACAAAAAATACACTATTTGTGTATGACGTTTAACTTTAAATTAACTCATTATCATTCGGGGGTATTTTATGGAAAATACCACACCTTTTCATTCACGGAATTGAAGATTATGATGTTACTTTCCCTTTTTCGAGTTCTTGTTCTGAGTGGACAATTCCATGATACAGATATAACAATTATGTTATAATCAGTACACTTCAGTTTCGAAATATATTTATTTATTTTTCTCTTCTTCTCTCTCCCTCTTTCTCTTTATATTCATTTATTAGCTCTCGTGAAGAAATTTTCACTGCAAAACTTTAACAAACATTGAAAAAACCTGAAAAAATCTAAGAAACTCCGAACACCAAAGAAAATTTTTTCAAACTCTGAGAAATCTTGGAAAACTTTGAAAATCTCTGAAAAATGTTAAAAAACTCCCACTTGTCGGGCACGTTTTTCCAATGAAAGTTTTCCTGAATATATTTATGATTATCTCTGAAACACTTTGAATTATTCTGAAAATCACTGAGACTCTCTGAGAAACTATGAACACCTCTGAAATCCTCTGAAAATCTCTGAGAATTTCGGTGATTTTCAGCGAAATTTTTCCACTGGGGAGAGATAACTGATTGACATTCACTTTATGCGATAACACGCATAATGATTGCATTTCACAGCCGATAAAGAATCTCATGGCAAATCAAACACTGGCAAATCTGCATTGACTTTCATTTCATTTTCTGATAGACCTCTACTTACACGGAAAGCCCGAGTTCATTAGGATTCAGAAAATTGACTGTGAATTTAGGGAAGAAGAGGATCATTGAAGAATATTCGTAGTGAATTTACCATGAGTTGATAGTTTCACTGTGAGAAATAAGAATGACACAATCAACCTTTGATATTTTCACTAGGTACGAATTTTCGGTAAACTCACTATGAATATTTCTTAGCGATCCTCTTTTTCCCTAAATTGACAGTCATTCTCCTAAATATTGAAGATAAACTGTTCATTATCAATTAGTGTGGTAGTAGTTTTTTTCAAAATTTGAAATTCTTCAAACTTTTGTTGGAACCCTGATGAGAATATTACATCGTGTCTTTTTGGTTTAGATTTGGTGTCAGTGGAAATCGAGCGTAGAGTCAGTGGTATTTTGGCATTTCACCATGAAAACACGGTGCACAAAGATAGAAGTGTTTCTTTGGATCTAAGAAATTCTCATTTGGATAGTTCGAAATAAATATTTCTTTGACTGAAATCAATATTTTGTTGGTTTCACGAAATTCATCATTTGCTCCTTGTTCCAAAGCACACATTCTTCATATCAAAAAAATATTCATTTCGACCTATCCAAATGACAATTTCTTAAATTCAAAGAAACACTTTTACCTGTGCATTTGTGAATTTTTGACATCAATATCTTTTGGTTTTTTTTCAGTGGAAAGTAAGTGTAGATTAGGTGAAACTTCAGTGAAACTGTACTTTAATTGAGAATATTCAGGGTGATTGCTTGGTATGAAACGGGTGAAATTGGCTCTTCGCGTAATTTTGGTGTCAATTATTGTATGAAAAATTCGCGAATATACCAGAAAACCACGAGTGTGAATCGGTGTATTGGATTTGGATTCCATTAAGGGCTGATATGGATAATATCGCAATTGCATACAACATATTTTTAGTACAATTCTTAATCTCGTCACGAATTCTTGTCCCACACAGCACCGAAGATTTCATTAAGATTGCAGAAATCTAACATCTGAAACATTGAAATGTTTCTATGACATTGCTGTATGTCACACCGAGGTTTCAAAGTCTCTTCAGAAATATTGCAATTTCCGCTAATCTTAGATTTCAATGCAATATTTCTGAATTATTTCTGCAATATTCCAAGAATATTTATGAAATGTTTCATTGTAATGTTTGTCACGTAATATATCTGAGACATTGCAAATAGGTAAAATTTCAATTGACAGATTTTTGACATATTTCTATGAAAGTATACTGAAATGTAATGAAGGTGGAAGATCGAAATGTAATTGAGACATCACTGAGATCTGTGGTGCTGTATGGGGTTTCACAAATCCAATTATTATATTGCTGAAGTTTGAATCTTTTATTGAAACAAATTAGTCATCGAGAAATGAAATGCTCGACCATAAAAGACTAAAAATTTTGCAACACTCGGTTTGAGCCAGTTTGAGCGATGTCTTCAGTTCAAAGGAGTTGATTTGAAAAGTTGAATAACGATGATCTATCCGGTTTTGTGGGTTTGAATTTTCGTTTCGTTTCTATAAATTATTCAAACTTCGGCAACATCAATTATTTACGTACATTTTAAATCGGCTCACATAAACATCACAGATACTGTTCGCACCCTACGATCAACTGTCAGAAGGAGTGAAATGAGCAGTATTAATATCTAATTTCAGTTAGATGCATACGTTACCCCCGACGTGATCTATTACCGAAGTGTTGATAAGCTTTAGATAAATCGAAATGTTGTTTCTTTGTCATCAGAAAAGCTGAAGTGTTGTGTATCTTATATCGTTAAATGGATGATTCTTGATAAGGAACTTTTTCATCAATTATCTGAAATACGAACGATAGACAATCGATTACGTGCTCGGGGAATAACTTATCTCTTACGGATCATCAACTTCATAAAATTTTGATCTTCCTGCCCAAATCTTCATCCATGAAGCACGGAATGAATACAATGGCAAAAATTGTTATTTTTTGTGTAACACTCAATTCTTCGAATTGATGTTCCTGTCAATCTTGCAGAGTATTCTAATTTTTGAGGTTAGATACCATGCTAACAACTCATACAACATAGTCATCACGGATGAAATCAATCGCTTTCACGTTACTCTGTATCGGACCGCCTTTTCTCCACCAATCTCTTAATTTCTTCCCTGAATTCTCTGAACGGCGACGTATCCCATCGGTGGTGCTATTGAAAAAAAATGTTCGTGTCGTTTTTGGAAATCATCTTGAGGGAACGGTAGATTTTCGATGTGGGTTCAGTTCATTTGTATTAAAAACGCTATGATTGGAGCGATTCCTTCTCCGTTATTCAACAAAATGTAAATGAACACAGTTCATATAATAGCAGAGGTTATGCAGTTTCAAAAGTATCCTACCAGATGTATCTGGAAGATATTCTTAACCTCTACTGCTATAAACGAGCTCTTTTTCTGATGAGTAGTTCAATGACACGTACTGTTGCTAAAAAAAAAAAAAATGCGGAATGATGGATGTATATTGATGTTTATCGATATCATTGATGTTTTGAAGATTCAAATGTGAATACAAATTCAACATTGTTTCCCTTGTGTAAATAGCTGTTGCATTGTCATGTGAGATACATTATCTGAGACGGAAATAAAAAAGAAGCGCGAGTAAACCGTTCCCTCTTTTGAACTCAACAGTGTTTGAAAACGTCAATATGAATTGGTTACCCAGACCTTCTCCACACACGAGATTTTTTATCTTCTTCATCCAACTTGCAAAATCAACGCGATTCATTATCACAAGCGATTGTAGATTGTGTACCTGATATTCCTCGATTCCCATAAGAACTTTGAAATGAAAATCTGAATGCCAAGGGGTCAACAGCAGTGAAAAAGAATCATTCCTCTGTGCACACAGTAGTGCAAGTGTGATTGGATTTGATAAACCGTTTGGAACAATCCTTATCTGTGCATTCTCAATATACAATCCGCTCTCACAATTGCACCGTGTGTATGAATACATTATCTCATATTTGTAGTCTTGACCTACATGTTCCGTTGAACCTGTCACTAAATATCACTGTCAATATAATAATGATGAGCAGGTTTTCTTCAAATATCTGTTTATCTATCTCTTTGTACTACATTTATCTCAAGTCGGAGTAAATACAGCTTCGATCGTAAAGTTAGCAGGATAAACAAGATACGCGTGAATCTAAATATGATTGTAAAATTCAATGAACCAATGTAATGCGAAGAAGGGAGAGTATTATCAGGTGGAGTAAGAAAAAATCAAACCATCCGTAGGAATTGCTTGTAGAACAGAAACAATCGAACTTGCCATCAAGGGAATTCAAATTTGGAAATTCGATACGCTGGCCGGCTCGAAAACTTGTTTGGCGAAGCACTATCGCTTTCAAATTTTTATAACATAACACCAAATTTGAATTTGCTTGTCGGCGATGAAGTAATCTTGTTGTTATGTTCTTCCAAATATTGCATCGATGTGGATGTTACAATGATTTAATTTGTATTCATTCATGAACATATTTATGAAATCGTAATATCATTTTTCAATGTCTGATGCGATTCTGAATCCTAATAAGAATAATATACAATTCTTAAGTGCTCATTCCTGCTTTGAGAATAAACACTGTGAATTATATTAGTGATAAGTCTGTCAATCGTATAAGAGAACGATATTTGATCTATTTGGGAATTATTATTTCTAGAATATAAAACTGTTATATTGAAATCAATCGAATGTAGAGGAAATTGAAAAATATTTTCATTAAGAATGATGAGGTAATCTTATTTCTTGAAAAATGTAGTTTCAGTTACGTTGTTCGAATCTGATGAGATATTGATAGAGATTCTGTTATCATCTGAGTTTATTGAGTTATGACGATTGAGTTTGCCCAAATGTTAGAAAAAGTTATTTGCGCTTGTACTTGTATTTCTCGCAAGGGAGAACAATCACGTGACGCAAAGAGAATCATAAAAAATGGAGGACAGAGAAAAAATACTATGGTTTTATCGGAACTCCGGTCATCCGATGGCCACCGATAGATGTAATCTACACGAGAATTCTTGTCAAATCCACCAAATTTTGAGTGAATTGAACAAGAATTCTGATGTAGGTGGCAGGTATTTGTCGATGTTCATACACGGAAGAAAATAATTAGCTATTATTTAGATAGCTAAAAATTAGCTACGGGAGTTATTCTTCAGCTGTCACAGCCACACACTCAGTGAGAGTAGCGAAAATTTAACAGCTAAATTATTTGGCCATCCAAATATCCATCAAAAAACCTGTGCAGTTATGGCTGCGATTTCCCACTCGATAGTTGCACTAACTAACGTAAATACCTGGCAACTTACCAAGTTTTTTTAGTCAGTCGCGGCAGCTAATGTGATATTTGTCCTGACCACTAAGTAGTTGCAGCAACTATTTAGGTAGATGGTCGAAAATCGACTATACAAGTAGTTGCTGCAACTATTCCTCTTTCGCCGTGGGTCCAACAAAAAAATCCACATCGCGCCTCCCAAAATGGCATCCTGAATGAACATTTTTTGGAAAATTTTACAACGGGGTAATTAAAAAACTATGAGCGTATTCAACAAAATGTTGAAAGTGAAAAGTTCTCAAAATTCATGAAGAAATACCCCGGCATGTTTTCAGATTTGTTTGATGACATTTTGGAAAATTTATTTGAATTTCTTGAAAATTCAAAAAGTGTACAAATAATTGGAGTATATCTTTTCATGAAGTCTACGCAGTTTTTTTACCCTGAAATTCATAGTTTTTGAAAAACTGGACGCCATGCTTGGACGTGCCATATTGAATTCTTCCTTTTGGACCCTACATACCTTGGAATCCAGAACTCGAAAACATTTGTTCACCTAGGAAAGGATGTGTATATTAACAATTCCATACAAAAATTTCAAATCAAAATTTTTTTGCAGTCAGAAAGATCGTATTTCTTTTGCCGAACATTGTTGATAACTATTTTGACAAGGTTACCAGATAGATTCTGGATCCATATCCTAACACAGCATAAAAATTCACATCAGATATCATGTGTTGGACATTCCTTCTGGTACAGATAATACAATCATAAACTGGATGAAAATACGTTGGCCAGTTGACAAAATGTGGGAGTTAATCCCAGACAGCACCATCATCCCTTCTGAATTCGCAGAAAATTATATATACAATATTCTAAAAGAACACCCGTTATGAGGCAAAACATGAGTTCTTATAGAAGTTCAAGATGCATTTTCAGCGGGCTCAAATGAAGACAACATGAAAATCATATCTTGAATTCTTTTTGAACTCATGTAATATCCGTTGAAGTGTCACAAGATGTTTAGAAATATCCTTATTCAAAATCTGGAATCGTTGGATTAAATTTACACTGAGAGAAGTGGAATGCAATGATTACCATGTACAAATAGTAATTGGAGGACAACGTCGCGATTATGGTTTCGGATACCAACGAGAATCGTAGCAATGTTCATGCACATGGGAATGGTTACCATTTACATGAAGATGGATACCAAATAACGTAGTTGCTATCATCAACTTAGAGATTCTGTCATTCAACTACCATTTTCGCATAGTGATGGTTACAGTTCACTTCTCTCAGTGTATATGCTCAAGTATGAAAAGTGATAGATGATGAAACACCACAATGTAGTAGTAATTGACTTAATTGCAATGGCACGCAATAAATAGGACAGTACTAAAATACAATATTTTGGAAATATTTTCAAGTTAGAATTTGTCGTGGTTGTGATTATGTACGCAAAATGTTTCCAAAACTGGAATCAGAACGTGTTCAAAATGTATTGAACTTGAATTCTTTTTGCGTTTAATATGTATCAATAATTGCATCCATCAGTGTTCTTTTTGAACTTCCATATGTTTTCTTTGTTTTCCTATAAAAGTTGTGCATTTTGGTATCTTTTGGAGTTCATTTGGATAATTCTGAGGATTCAAAATGAATTATTTCAAAAACTCTGGTGTTCCAAATGTTTTCATCAAGACTTCTTTGCGATTTAGTTGTACTGCCTGTGATGGGTTGAGTCAGGAAAAGAGCATGCTTAAAAAAGAATCATGTGTACATTTGAAATTGGTTCCATGTATTCTTTTCACAGATCCTACGTAGACACAATGTGTATCCATACGTCAGGCCGCAAATGATCAAATATCGATCTGTTATCTCAATTTTGTAGGTCTGGTATCGATGATGATCAATCAAAATAACCGTTCAATCGATATTCGTGTTGATAATAGATAGATTATAAATAGTCACAAAGATGACTATGAATTTATGAAGATATACGGCACTTTTGAAATGTCAACTTTGTAAGCACAAGATATCTGCATAGGAATTGGGGTTCTCAAATACCTGATACGGCATAATATCTATATCATAATATCAATTTTCCTTATGCTACACGTGCACGCTTATGTCATCAAAAAAATGTAGTTTGGTCAATCATTTTTCTTGCTCCTTCAGCCAATGTCCCTAGCAGAAATTTGATCAGGCATTCCCTATTTTATGAGGCCTTTACAAGGGACTTATCTGTTCTCCCTAATAGGATTAAAATAGGGTTGTAACGCAGGGGTACAATGGGGTTCGGATGAGATTTCCATAAAATCGAACGAAATAGGGAAAATCGTAACGAAACCTTCTCTTGAATACCAAGCATTCATGAAGAATTCATTTTGAATTGTGATACAAGGACAGTTTTGAAGTCATGTATTATATTTTGTCAGTAAAATTATTATACTTTGTCCATTGATCAATCACAGAAAATATGAGACACGACCTTATTATGTAAGTTTGCTTCTGCTTTACTATAGTGTGTAGTGATGTGATAAGTGACTTTTTCCTGCTTCCAGTTTCAGTGGGGAGAATTGTAAAATTAATATGATAGATGTAGAATCCGAGGAACACACCAAGGAAATTTTACATTTGGATTTATGTGGGTTGACTAAACTTCGTTCGAATCAACTGAATTTCTATTTAAATATAAACCTATTAAAGTTTCCATTGGATCAAATACAATTTACTTTGAGTCAAGTAAAATTTTATTGAATGTAATGAAATGTCTAGTAGGTTCATATCCAAGTGAACCATTCTTCTGGGTGTAATGATGGATTAAATATCCAAAATAGGTTCAACTGTGAATAATTATATCTCATTAAATTCGAACAATCTTCAAACAATCAGGATACTAAGGAATAAGCCGGAGACACAATTTTAATAATTTCAAGCTATCAATTATAATATCTGTCTCTGGACTTGATTGTACATCCAAATTAAATAATTCATCACCTACGCCAGTGTGAAAATTATTTCTGCGTCAACATGGAGTTTCGTGATTATTGAACCAATATCACGAACAATAACAGTGGTGGATTCTGACAGCGAAAGCATTAATTCATTCCCCATCGATACGAAATGGTAGACAATAATAAAGGTCTTCAAATAATAAACATCGCTGGATACATTAATCGACGTGATATCTAGACAGATTAATCATAATTCTACATGCAGTTGTAATTAATAGAGGATCATACAACCTGATTCACACATAAACATTATCTTCTCGGATTATTTTCATAGGCGTGGCCAAGGGGGGTTCGTGGGGGGGCTCAAGGACCCACAATTATTGGAAGTATATATTTTCTTTCTTTTTGCTGTCTGTAAATCGCATGCTCGATCACCATAGTCGTGGCTAGAGGAATGCCCAGAGGGGTTCCAAGTGTTTTCAACGCAAAAACGTTTATGAAGAATCATTTCGAGGAAATTAGTGAAGAGATCAATTTGATATGTTTGAAAATCCGTATAGTTATTTGAACCAGCCCGTGCAGAAAAAAAAGTCATATGGGAGAAGTATGAGGACAGTCACACTCAGAGCCTCACCAGAGTATCGAAGACTTTCGCCAGAATATTAGAGCATACACTGCAAAAACTGATATCTTATTCTAAGATACTTTTGTAGTGACTTTTCAAACATTTCATCATATTCAAAACACAAAACTATGTTTTCATTCAAGACATGACGTGTTTGATTAGCAAATAAAAATGTTTGAAAGCTGTAAGTAGAAACATAACCTCGAATTACTATCACGTCAATGTTAAAGTGAAGAACAGGAACAATGTATTCGGAATGTATATTGTGTCATTTTGAAGCAAAACTAAACGAGATTTTAATCAACCGTATGATTAAAAATCATTGATATAATCCATCTGTTCAAGTTAAATGTGATAAACCACACTTCTATCATTTGCTTTGAAAACAAACATATGGAAACGTCAATGTCGCGAAATAAGATACTGATGTTTTCCAGTTAAAACAGTCAAGTGCTTGATCAGAATTATCAAACATATCATGTCTTATTTTGAGACACATCTTCGACGGCAATTTTTACAGGCGCAGGTATGCGTTGAAACCTGGAGGATCCTCCCATATTTCTCCCAGATTATGCTGAAAAGTTTTTTGTGCGCAAATATACGTTTAAATATGTTGATATATATATACACATTGAAAAATTTTGTGTATTTTTAACTCATTAAGTCCCAAAATGACCTTTTTTAGTTGCGTTTTTTCAACGCTTGCACTTTCTGAGAAAAAAACTCTTGGAAAATTCTAAAATAAGCATTGTCGATGTGGAATTGACTCATCTCTCAGAATCTCCCATCGGTTTTTCCGACAAATGTCCCTGTGGCAAGATATCTGGGTTTTTTTTTCCCATTTTCAAACTTTTTTTTTTCTTTATCTCAGGTTTTCACATTGGAATCATTTTAGAATTCTTGTTGTAACTACAGAAACCACGTTAATTTATCTCAAACTTCAATTTATGCTCTTGACAATGGTGAAAATCAATGTGGCGACCACATCAAAATGGCGATTCAAACGCGGAACAAACGTCAGAAACTTCAAAGATTTTTCATTCAAAGACGATGGACTTTAGAGAAAAATGTTACTGAACAAAAAGTTCTTAGAACTGATCAAAAAACACGCTGGAATTTTTTCCGAATTTTTCAACGACTTTTTTGAATTTTCAAAATCGTCAAATTCAAAAATTTTTAAAAGTCGTTAAAAAATTCTGAAAAAATTTCAGCATATTCTTCAATCACTTCTTGAAACTTTTTATTCATTGAAGATTTTTTCCAAAATCCATTTTTTTCTGATTAAAAATCTCTGAATTTTTGGTCTCATATTCGTGGTTTTTTTATAGTTTGTTATTTTCCAATATTTAAATAATGCATTATAGATTGATCAAATGAGAACATATATAAATGGAACAGGTTCACTAAAAATAACGGGGTATATCCTATGTGAACTAGATTATGAATAGAGTATTGGAAAATAACAAACTATAAAAAAAACCACGAATATGAGACGAAAAATTCCAAGATTTTTAATTAGAAAAAAATGGACGTTGAAAAAAAATCTTTACTGAACAAAAAGTTCTAAGAATTGATCGATGAATATGCTGAGATTTTTTAAAGAATTTTCTAACGACTTTTAAAAATTTTTTAAATTTCACGATTTTGAAAATTCAAAAAAGTCGTCAAAAAATCCTGAAAAAATTCCAGCGTGTTCTTTAATCACTTCTACAAACTCTTTATTCAGTAACATTTTTCTTCAAAGTCCATCGTCTTCGAATGAAACTCTTTGAAGTTTCTGACGTTTGTTCCGCGTTTGAACCGCCATTTTGATGGTTTCCACATTGTTTTTCACAATCGTCAAAAGCATGAATTAAAGTTTGTGATAAATTGACGTGGTTTCTGTAGTTACAACAGGAATTCTAAAATGATTCCAATGTGAAAACGTGAGATAAAGAAAAAGAAAGTTTGAAAATTCACGTTTTTTTGGAAAAAAACCCCAGATATCTCGCCACAGGAACATTTTTCGGAAAAACCGATGACAGATTCTGAAAGATGAGTAAATTTTACATCGACAATGCTTATTCTAGAATTTTTCAGGAGGTTTTTTCTCAGAAAGTACAAGCGTTGAAAACCGCAACGAAAAAATGTCATTTTGGGACTTAAGGGGATACGAGCGGTTCAATTCTTTCGAGACAAAGTACGTGAAAATGCGTGCATCGATTCAAAATATCTCTCTGTACAGTATTTTTTTAGCATCTCAAGAAATGCTGTACAGAGAGATATTTCGAATCGATGCACGCATTTTCACGTACTTTGTCTCGAAAAAATTCAGAAAAGCCCAGCCGCTCGTATCCCCTTAATGGGTTAACACACGTGTATGTTCCAGGGGGTGCCCTCGTAATTCATGTTAAATATTAACACAAAAAATGTATGGAATCGACACACAAATGTTAAATTTACACCGAGAATCTGTGAATTTCAGAAGTTGATATGTTGTCTTCAACACGAACTATGAGTGGACCTCCTGTGACACAAAATGAATGTTCGCTGTGTATCCATACCCATGAACACGAATCTGATGTCAAACATTGTCCATCTAGTCCACTTTTCGAGTTACATTCAAGCATAATTATAATTTTATGAAGAGTCAGACAAAAGTATGGGAGAGTGCTCAGGCCTGACGAGAGGGGGTGACTGCCAGAGTGTTTCCTCCCGGGCCCGGATTTTTCCCAAGTACTTTATCTCCTTCCGTTTTTGTCAAACGGTTTCCAACTCAAATGAAACGAAAGATATATGATGAGGTATATATTTTTGATTTTGAAGTCAAGGAATTTTGTATTATTCCTTTGTGAGAATAAAGTTTTTCAACCCAATTTCAAGAAAATTGGGATCCGGATTTTCTCTCCACGGCCCTGAGAGTGCTGAAACCCATACTACGTTCCATAGTGTTGCGGGACTATGCTCCAATACTCTTACGAGACTATGAGCGGGACTGTTCCCATACTCTCGACATATGACTTTTTTTTGGGCGGGAGCTAATAGAAACAGCTGCATCTGTATAGTTGAAACAATTATTGACATCGTTGGTCGACTTAATCGCACTTCTCTGACACGCATGTGAATAGCTGTGTGGACTACCTAATAAATTTGCTATAGCAAATACTTTCTCTTCAGATGGTTCAAAATTTTAAGCAAATATCACTGGTTTTTTTTCCAATGTACATCTGAGTTAATAAATGATGAAATATTTTTGTAATATTTCGCTCATATCATCGCTAATCGCATAGTTAGTACATATATCTTCCCATCACCGTGGTAAAGATTGGTGTTAGCCTGGATTACTATTTTCGCAGCCTATAATGATAAGGTTTAAGAAGAAACTCACATTTTACACCTGTGATTAACAGATGTTGATATCACATTAGTATACGATCAAGTTGGCATTATGACTGATGACCCATATGATTGTAATTAATATTGAAAAGAAATACTCGGAGTGATTGAAATATAATAATCTCTTCCTCTTCTGTTCCAGGTTGTTCTTCAAGGGATGAGAAATGTATACAGCACGCAGGTGAGTTTCCAAATGTTTGTTCTTTGTGAATTCAATTTCAACAGAATATTTGAATCATTATCACCCTAGGAGACCTGAAAGACCATACGAAGAATTGAACTTTCGAAGCGAAAAATAAAAAAAACCGACAGTGGAGTAAAGCTTCAACTTCTCAATCATGGTCAATAGTATGGAAAATTTTTGTCATTGAGGTGGTAATTAGATCGTTTGGAAATAAGTTGATTTTCCGAAGGAAATCAACACGAGGCAGCAGTTTGCGTCAAGCGTAAGGGCGTGGTTTGAATGAAGAACTTGAGGAACAGAGAGCAACGAAGAGAGATGAGTCACGCCCACAAATGCAGGGTAGTAGGATCATACATGAAAAGAATTTTGTTGTAAAAATGCTTCAGCAATTCATTAATTTGTGATACCTGTCCCAACAAAAAACTAGTCACTTGCGAGTTACTGGTAAGGGTCTAGTTTTGTAAATCGCTGGAGCATTCCTACTAGGAGTGAGATTAGATTCATGAGGCGACGGAGAGTTTGCATAAATTCATCACACAAGAAGTAGAAGAATCGATGAAATGTCGATCACATACCATCGATTGGATTTGGTTAAATCACCTGATATGAAGTGTTATGACAATTATTCACTATCAAGATACTATATTTCTGTATGATAAATGGAGTTTGTCTCGCTTTCAGTTCGATAGTACAAGCGCTGCTCGCTATCCTGATTAAAAAGTCTTAAAAATTTCCCTTTATCCCTATTCAACGGACGTGCAGAATTCGATTCAAACCTAATGGGTATCAACTGGTTTTAATTGAAATTTTGCACGTTCAATCGGAATAAATGGGAGCTTTTAATCGGGGTATACGCCTGAATTCTGAGTCATTTTCGCTGTGCTAGGATATTTACGGACAATATGGTGATGACTCCTCTCATATTTCGAAACATCATACAGCATAATCCATCAAAATCCTGTTTCGGATAGGATGAGTTTGTTCTAATTCCAATTAGGGGGCGTCCATTAATTACGTGAGGCATTTTTGAGGATTTTTTGACCCGCCTCCCCCCTGGTAAAATTTCGTAAGACTTTCCGCAACTTCCTCCCCCTCCCCTAATCTCATGTGAGATTTTTAAAACTTTTTGTTTTGGGTGTAAATGCGTTGGATTATTGAAAAAAGATAAAAACACAATTCGTTCCATTACTTTCATTTGAGACTAGCAAAGACTAGTATTAGAGAATATTACCGTAATTCAAAATCACACTGATGAAATGAAATTTTTCAAAATAATTTCACGGAATTTTACACCGTTTTCTGCTGGAAAAAAAATTACGTGATATTTGCTAAGACACCCATTTGCTAAACCCCCCCCCCTCCCCCTCCCTCTTGAATACCACACGTAATTAATGGACTTCCCCTTACGAGGTCTTCACTGTTGAAAATAGTGCATAATTATAATAGTACCCTCTAAATCTGAATCAAAAGGATTTACTGCCAATTAGTCAATTATATGCATACCAACCACTGATGAATTAGTGACTATGCGCTGATAAAATAGTGGAAAAGTGCTCATAAGATTGATTTGCAATACAGTTCCACCAATTCAGATGTAGAGAGTATGAATGCTCATATATAATGTCATAACCCTTAAAAGTGCAAAGTTTCGTACAAGTGATTGAATTTCCTAAATTGATATCACATTCAATATTGACAGAGGTAAAATTAATAAGAAATCTTGTAACGTTGGCATATAAAAAATTTCTCATGATTTGGTGAAAATTGTTGTACATTTTCCATATAGTGATTCACATCTAATCCTAGTGATATTCTTGAGCGGTTCATCTGATCTTGTGTTGCAAAAATAGTCGGGTTTGTTCCATTCACGACTATGTAAAAATTCTCAATTTCCTTATAAGAAACGAACTTTCTTATTAAATGTTTGAAAAATACCACTTTCTTTGGAATTTTCACGGTAATTGCATAAGAATTTCACCCTCGTGCACGCGAAAAACTAATTCGCTGTGGCAGCTAAAAATTAGCTGCTATAGCTAATTTTCGTGGTTAATATTTGGATAGCGAAAAGAATAGCTATGATAGCGATTTTTCTTTGCAATCTAGTGTTTCGCTGTACTAGTTTGAAAGAATCGCTAAAAGAACAACCAACCGAGTGAAAAAAAAATTAATTGGATAGGGGAGGGTCGATTCCGCATTCTTTTGGTTACTAACTCAAGCTGCTAGCGCTTGGAAATACATATAGCTTCAGCGGAATGTTTCAGATTTAATTTTGCAAAACTGCATGTGAACAAATAATTATTCTAGAGGTTAAATATTTTGTTATTAGAATTATTGAACCTCAAAATGTCCATGCATTTGTGAAATGTTCATTGGATTCACATTGAATGTTTAGCGGCCATCTTATTCTCTTTGGGTATGTACTACATCTGGAAAAATCGCTCCACTAGCAACATTTCTTCTGCGATCATTTTTTGTCGGTGCACAAAAGCTATGTTAGTACATATAACTACAATGATAGCTGCAGTAGCACTGCGAATTCATTTCTTTCCGTGTGTATGGGAAATTGTTACTAAATCTGGGGTACTAATGGGGAATTTCACACAGTTTATGTACTATTTACTTCATATCCTTTCACAGCAAAATGTGTCTGTGGGAGGTTTTTTGAACTTTGAGCAAACCTCCTCTACGTTTCATAAACATTCCATAAACGTTCAAATGGTATGTTGTGTTGTTCGAGCGCATGTATGAAACATACATTTCTGAGATCGTCAGATCTTCATGAAATCCAATCAACTTGATAATAATTTTTGCACAGGATATGAAAAGATGAAAATTGATTCTTGTACGTACTTTATATTCATTCATAATATCACTTGAATTAACCACTGTTTTTCGGGGATTATGTCTAGAGAATACGAATCATGAGAAATGTCGTTGTCGAATATATTTTAGATTCCGCAACGTATCTATAATCAATACAAATTTGATCCTGCTAAGAGTATGAATGCATCAACATGCTAACGAAATTATCTTACGCTCTTCATCTGAATCTACTTGATAAAGGATTCCGCAAATCCCCTTCTAGACTTGCATCAGTTTGCACCATTAAACGGTAATTTCGCTGAATAATAGTTTAACGTAATAACTTCCGTAATTATCTCTCAATTTCGAGAACGCTTTAGTACGCTTTTGTGTTCACGAAAGTACATTCTTTGTCCCAAACTTTGTACTTTTGGGTTCCAGATAAATCAATATTATTTCTTATATTGGGTCTACTAATCCAATAATCCATACTTGAAAATATTGATTCTATGTACAGATAGGAACTTTTGAACCGAGTTCAATCTATTTCTTCTTCGAAATTTTACAAAGTGAGATCAAATTTTCATTGCGTTTACAAAATTCTGTTGAGTCATCTTCATGTATAACATAGATACCGCGTCAAATATCATTTATTTCCCTCAGGGAACAATGACGTTGACTACGCTTCGATTTTCTTCCTGTGCAACATTGCACATACCGATCAATCACTGGACGTCGCTTCAACTCCATCTTCGAACCAATATCCTTGGATATAAATTACACGTCAGCCACGGTGAGGACAAAGACGAATGTCAGTTCAACCATTATACGTGTTATCCCAAAGTGTAAGATATTGTAAAAATAAATGAGCTTAAAAGAATGTTCCATTACCATTTGAAAAGCTCAAATTCTGCTGCTAGAGTTTAGATCATATTAATATTCTCATTGGAATGCGTAGAGGAGGAAATTTTAATCTGGAATTATTATGGAAAAACTTGACGTATAGTTTCCAGGCGGAATATGATTTTCAATATGTCTCTATAAAGATCTTAGATGATCGGGAAAAGGGGGAGGAATGGAAAAGGAAAAAGATAATCAGCAGTTGGAAACTCGTTTTCTTAGAGGTAGCGAGCCTCAATGGAACGTGTCGACAGTTAGTCGACGTCTCGAGCCGTATCTGGTCGATGAAGACGATTTCTAGACTGAAAAACATATATATCGCGGGAGAGGAAGAAGGATGGGGAGAAAGTAAAGAGAAACTCAACGAAAATGAAGAAAGAAAATATAAAAAGAAAAGTTTCTCTACACACCCCAAGAAGGTCGTACACGTCCAGCAACCATTCCCGAGGCAGCTCTCACCAATTTCAGCTCCATTTTCTCAAGTTGCCGCTCCGCTTTGCGGGCAGCGCCCGTCAAGCCAACCCAAGAGCCATTATCAGCCAGTGTCAATATCTTGTTACCGGCATATACTGTCGCGACGGTAGTCGTCTCTTGTTTACTCTCTTGCGGCCAGTCCCGACCTTTCCTTCTCTCTCAAACCTCAACCCCGTTTCATCTACTCTACTCGTGGTATAACCTCTCAATAACGACACACGTCCATTTCTAATGTCATCACTTCAATATCTCAGAAGACTTGCGTTTGCGGTGGCGCATTCAATGAATATAAGTCTGTACATTTCGTGAAGAGAAGAATTGGTATTAATTTTATCAAAACAATGAATCCCCTCCTCGCCTGTATTATTCGTGTGTTTTGGAAAATAATATTACATGAAGTTGTTTTTATTTTCATTCTAAATTTGTCCCCATCGCCTGGACATCGATGTAATGAACATTATGTATTCATATTACTGGTAGAGTGCGAATTCATGTAGGAGTCAGGTGGTAATTTATTATTAGTCAAAGCAATTCTCAATCTCGCTGTGGTGATTTTTCTCATGAAAGAGAAACATTATGACAGCATATGTTGACTCATTAGAGATTCGGATAGCATGAAAAACAGTGCACGTGTATGTACATGTGTCCGGTTTGAATGATATATGATACACATATGAGAATAGCAAACAAACATTCATATTCAGAATTCACACGACCAGGTTTTTCCATTCGAAATCGTGTAACTGGATATTCGCCAATTTTTATTTTTCAACATCCATCCTTCCGGTCGCGTTAGTAGCAGCCGTAAACAAATTTTTGCAGATGATTTTGCTTTTACTTGTTCATAGAGATACCAAGATACTAATGCAGATGCGAGAGGCTACAATTTGCGAGACTTCCCAGTGGCTCGTTGTTTCACGAGGATTCGATATTTACTTGGGATATTTCAATGTATGGATTCCTGTATCTCAGGGATTAACATTGAAATATATATCTTCCACGAGAAACAATTATGACATTTTCATAAATTCATCCACGTTCTCTACGTCGAACGATTTATCGAATTCCACGGAATGTACCTGCTATATGTCGAGAGCACATTATTTAATATTCTTCACATTTGAATTTGAGGATATCAAATTCCTTTTTTCAGTGAAATTTGATTTGGTCACATTCCATAGGTCTGTTCACGATTCAGAGGATATTACTGCCAGATGGATCAGAATTTCAATAAGTGTAAAATGTTATGTTCACAAAATGAATCTATGTATTTATGCAGTATATGCATAATACATCGTGGCAGCCGAGGCTGGATCCTCTTTACGTGCAACAAACTGATCGTACACATGCGTTTCACATGACCTCCCCATCCCCATGTCTATTTTCTTTTCCTTTTTCCCTCTTCCACCTGAATTCTGTACCCTCCTTCCCCCTGCCTCGTATTTTTCAATTGCCTTGCTAACGAAATAGTCTCGGCGATAGCGTCAGTTTCAATAGCGTACTGCCAACATGTATACCATAGTGTAGTTCTATATAGTGTATTGCTGCACTCTGCTGCAGCACCAGCCTTTGCTCTGTGTTCTGTACTCGTGTTTGATTAAAGTTTCAACCCTGGCATCGACCTGTACGTAGCACCGATATGTGATACTATACCCTGTGTAACTCTAGTAATGGAACATAGACCATAGTCTTGTCCAACTCACTCCCATCAATTGTCCCATATGAGTGAGCAAGATAAATATCAAAGTGATGTTTTACTTTTGAAGGTGCACGCACGTCTATATAAAGAAACTGTGCCTTTGTATTGTACATGAACGTCTGTGTACGTACACGAGACCTCATCCGTTTATCTTCTCTTGTATCGTATGACACTCCGATTGAAGTATTCGACTATCATCTTGCATCGCTTTGCGAATTTTGAATTTTGTGAATGTTTTGCTTCGTCCCTCCATTCGACTCTTCTCCTTTCTTCATGCAGTATGAATGATTGGAATAAATCATGTAAAATGTAAATTTTTTATTAGAGGTTTTAAAGGAAGCTTATTGAATGGAAAGAAGAGTGGCTGGAGAAAAAAATGTGGTAGATAAAATCAACAAGGCGAAGACAACAGAAAAAGATGGATATGAACAAGAATTGAATGGAGAGAAGGAATTATGATCAAGATAAACAGTAAAAGACGTTTGAACGCCTGGTTTTTGCTCCTCCAACACTTCGTGAAACTTCTGCTTCTCTTTCTTATGCAAGTTCAACCCTCGCTAAACATTTATCTGTTTTTCATTTCCGATCTTCATTCGTTCAAATAGTCATTCGAAGGAGGGGAATAAGTTTCTTTCAGGAAGTACTTGAAAAACTTGAAGTTTCGTATTTTTCATGTATATACTTACATATAAAGTGCATCACAGAAATGAAACGGAGACTTACAACATTGTGCAGCTCTTTTCAAATGAGCTCATCTACGACTTCATTCACGAAGAAAAATAGATACTAATCAGTACGAGAAATCTATTACCAAGTACCAACTTTTTTTTCAATCAATATTGGGTGATTCAAAATTGCCATACAATTTTCTGAGAGCAGATTCTTGATGAAATTCTGAAAATATTTTGGTCTAGAATATTCAGGTCTGATCCTTAGATCCGGAGATATGAACATTTTTTAGTTTTTTGAAAAATTCAAATACCTCGCAAGTACCATATTTCTGACTTTTGAATCCAACAGCATTCTCTGAGTCGGATCACGGGGTATTCTTGGAAGAAAATAAATCACATTTAGCTTCCTTTGTTGTGAAGTTATAGCGATTTAAAGTTGTTGAACTCTGATTGGCCGGAATGCAAAAAATTCTCAAAAAAAGGAAGTCTCATTATCCATCGATAAAATTCATTCACGGGGAATAAGATTTTTTGAATGCTGACAAATATGAAGTTGATTGAAAACTACTTTCGTGACAACTCTCACGTGAAGCTAAATAATGTAAAACAACCAATAATTGATCGATATATGGTTACTGTTGATGGCCAACGATGCATTCCTTGTCATATAATGCGATGCATTATGGTTCATTACACTGGAAAGGATTTTTTGTTGTTTCAATCAAGAGTATTTATTGAAATGTGATCCATTAAATTCTTTGATTGAAATAACAAAAATTTTGTCCAGTTCACACACGGAGAAAAATGCAGCTCGACAGGATAGTAATCTTTAATAGAAAATTGGAGAATATTTCTTAAAATCTGAGAATATTTCTTAAAATCTAAGAATTTTTCTTGAGTTCGTAATGAACATAAAACGGTTCAGATTTCTCTTGAATATTGCTCGAAAAACAATGAAAAATTATCAATACTTAACAAATAAAGGGTCGACGGTCTAAACTTGTCAACTGACATTTCAGAAATTTTACACGGCGAAGAAAAAACGTTGGCATTTCTTTAATTTTTTATATTTTCCTAGTCTATGAAAAGTTTTTTGTTCGGGTTACAAGGGTGAATGATACTTCCAAATTTCAGATCATTTGAATGAAAATTGAAAGATCTGGATCAACTTTTCTTCGCCGTGTAAAATTTCTGAAATGTCAGTCAACAGGTTTAGACCGTCGACCCTTCAAATCATAAAAACAAATATGAAGTTTCCAAAAGTCGCGAATGAAATTTTAGAAAGTGAATAAGAGAATTCTGTGATATGAAAATAAGATTTCGAAACTTTGTTATTTACTTTGTAAAATTGTATGCGCGATTTTTGGAAACTTCATATTTGTTTTTATGATTTGTTAAGTATTGATAATTTTTCATTGTTTTTCGATGAATATTCAAGAGAAATCTGAATCGTTTTATGTTTATTACGAACTTGAGAAAAATTCTTAGATTCTAAGAAATATTCTCAGATTCTAAGAAATATTCTCCAATTTTCTATTAAAGATTACTATCCTTTCGAGCTGCATTTTTCTCCGTGCAGAAGTTTGATTACCGTAACCAAATATTTTGACGATAGTAACAAAATTGTGTTATTGATCACATTTTCTGAAAATTTTTCCAGTGTCCTGGTGATAAAGTAGCTTAGTAATGGCGTCATTCGATCATTATCGGATGTACTACAATGCTAGCTCAATGAGAAATTTGTCTTCTGAATCTGACTAAGTATGCATTTCGATCCTGCTTGAATCCTGGAAAGGATTCTCACGGTCGATTATTATTTGAACCCTCTCAGGAACACCTTGCCTAGATTCTAAAAGATGGTTAATTAATTCCTTGTCACTAATTGGAGTATGGTCCATCACTGACTAAAATTCATTCTGAATTTACAGATTTCAAATTACTGATTGTCCTCAAACCAATCGAATATCTGCAGTTCAGAGTTGTGTGCTTCGTGATCGAAAGCTTTCTGTGAATACTATGAAAAATTCAAGAGATTTGGAAGAAAAATCAATCGAATACATCTAGCGACAAAAAACTGAAAAGCAATAGGAAAATATACTTTTTACTTGCTACTTCGATGATTCAATAGTTGAATATGGATTCGAAATTCAATTCATATGAAAAAACCATCTGTGGAACTGGTGTTGAATGCGAGGAACCATATTTGTTTGATATTCTGATGATTGAAATGATAAATAGCCCCCAATGAAAAAATTAGTATTAATTATGTATGGTCCAAATATCCGCCATTTATTGACTACATTGAATGACCATAAATGGCTCTGATTATTCCATTTGGGCCTGAACTGGGTCTCGAATGACCCGATTTTTATTTCTATCCGGGATAAGAAAAAACCGTTTTGCTTCATCACTGGGAGACAATCGTTAGCTTCATACAGGACCGATTATACACCTACTTTATTATCCACCCCAGCAACGTCATCCATGGAACTGTCTAGGGCCTCGCGAGAATCTAGCCAAGGGCTAGAAAGAGTCTAGTGGTTAGCGGGGAACTTGTAAGGGCCTAGCGAGTGCTGATATAACGCTTGCTCGGGCAGTACTCAGACCTTGATGGGTGATCAAAGGGGATATACCAATTAGAGAAGAAAGATTTGATGCACTTTCCCAAGTTACAAACAATGTGAAAATTTTTTTGAATTTTTTCAGATTCATTGGCGAAACATTCAACATACAAGTTTCTGAAAAAATTGTTTTTATTGATTTTCTCTCAAATAGCGAACCTACAGCGCAATCTTCGGGATCATTTTTTAAATTTGCGTAGAAAATGACGGCCGCAATTCTCATCTGAAACAAAAAAAAACAGAATAGTTTCTCATACTTAACATTGTTTTCCTCAACATGAATGTCAATGTAGCCTTCAGTTGGTCGTCAGGGCAAAAAAAGCACATGAATTTTTCTTAACAAATCCTTATTCCTGCACTTTCATCATTTGGAACTTATGATTTCGTGTGACAGAAACTTCGCTCATCCGTCCTTCAACAACCATAAGTTAAATGTTTATAAATCTCCTATAGCCCCGATAAATAAAGACGGAAAAGTACCTGTGTTCTGAGAGAGGCACCCATGGACTATGGAGTCCCATGAACCCATGGAGTTAAAATTATGCGCTTTAAAAAAAATAAATAATGGGTTATTTATTATCATTAGTTATTGCAAATTTCCAAAATCAATCAAGTTTATATTCTTCTGCATGATATTAGAAAGTTGTATGCAAAATTTAAGCAAAATTGAATCGGTAGGTTTCTACGTACGTTGAAAGAATGCGTTTAAAGTTTGCACTGTAAAAAAATGGATAAAATGTAAGAATTCTTTGAATTAAGGAACTCACACATTGATCTGTAATTCCTGAACCATAAAATAAACCTCTAATTCCCTCACGCAGCTGGTTTTCTTTGAAAATTTCTTCTTTTTGTGCTTGTTGAGCTTCTTTTGATGCGAGATGCGATCGATAATTTTGACACTCTATGTGCTGCAGGCAGCACAAAAATGAGCGTAGCACTGGAACGTGCTCGAATTTCGCTTTGAAACTTTGCAAGGAAATTTTTCTATCATAAAAAAAAAATTCGATTTTCTGGATGCTTCTGATTGGTATGTCCCTTCCCTTTTAATACATGCCTTTAACGTGCGACCAATAACGTTTTTGGTCCAATCATTGTCCAAGTTTGATTTGAAAGAATTCTTCTGTCATGATACAAAAATATATGAATTATCTATCCTGTGCTAGATGAAACATTCAGAAATTTGACAATGATCTCAAAAAGGATTCGCAATACTTTTGAATTTATTCTGAAAACAAAATTATGAATGGAATATTTTTTCCGCGAATAACTAGTCAGGCATCAATTTTTCAACCAACACAGTTGAAAATTCATTGAAGGATAGATAATGAATGGATGAATTGTATCGATTTGATATCATTTGAAGCACAAGTGGGTACACGATCCTGATGCGAGGGTGAATGAAAACCATCCTTCACCCACAACTAGGTAGTGAATTATTGATTTAAAACATTTCCAACTTCTAAACTGTAGTCCCGTCTGTTTATAGACAGCACGTGAAGTAGGCCAAAGTGGTGGTAGAGGCAAAGATGAGTTGAAGAGATTGTTAACATTTCAGCCAAACGAACGCAATTCATTTTCAGTATCATCGTCAAATGAAAGGGGAAATGAATTACCAAAACGAAACCAGAGTAACTGATGATAAGTGCAATTAGACGTTCTTGATATCAAGCACTTTGCCATTCAAATTTTGGAAAATATAGATTTCTGCAGGTAATAAAGAGTCTTCTCTCCGCAGTCGTTATGCATGTAAAGAGCAATCAAATGAATTTCAACACAATGTTTCGTAGAGTTCAGGTGATTATTCACGATTTTGAGTGGAAATCATTTTATACGTTATGAACGATAAATTCAATCCACTCCTCGAACGCTCGTGCCCCATTAATCGTTGGAGAATTTCATGAAGAGAAATAGTTGATATAAACATTTACAGATCATGTACCAATTCCTTTTCAATTCAGGTAGTACCAAGTACGATGCATTCCACTTCGTCGACATACACAAAATAGATACCTGGTGTTATTCTTTTTGCGAGGATGAGAATAATTTTTCCTCCTCGTAGTCGGGTATTTCTTTCTTCTCGATTGCAGAACTGAGGAAAGAGAAGAGGAGAAGAAAGGAATTGTTGGGTGCGTTTCGATGCGTGGAGAGCCAATCGATTTCCGTGAAAATGCCTGCTCGGTGTATCTGTCACGCACAAAAATATTACGTCATATATCTAGAAAGGCTAGACGGCTCCAGAGTTGTTTACGACTCGTTCGAATCGTTTTCTTCTCGAAGATTCCTTTTTTTCGTGAGGCATGCGTGCGAGTATGTGGTACACTCGAGTCAAAATTTAACTCTTGAAGGAGAGGACTTGAAATTTCTGATCATGTCGAATTGAATATAAAATGAGTTTAAAAATGAGTTTTATTGACTCTTCGGACTTTCAGAGTACAATAAAATCGATTCACTGAAGGAATTTTAGTGACATAACAATCCGGTGATCAGTGAACTGATTTCTCTCGTTTGAATCTCTGCATGCCAGTGTACCGGTAGAAACCATTTGCTTGCAACTAACCTTTGTGATTACATGTGCGTTCAGAGCTGGAGTTGGCGTCAATTAATTAAAATAACGCGAATACGATTTGGCGGCATAGCTGCGGTACGTGGGAAGAGGTGAAGAGGAATTATAGTAGATTTTCCACCCTAGAAATTGTCTTCCCCTCCCAGTCCTTTATCGTGCCTTCTATTTCTTTCTTTCTCAGCGGTCCTTTCTTCTTTTGTCTCTGTTTCTCATTCCATTTCTCTTCCTCCCCAACTCTCTTTAGATGTCGCTTTGTACCCATACCCCTTATACCTACACGCCAACCTCGCTGGGAGACTCGACGTGGTTTACGCGTCCGGCATTCAGATGACCGCATTCGCACGAACCGAGGAATGTCTAACAATATCTGCATGGCTACGGTCACTGACGACGAGGCATGGAAACGCGGAATTCGCTGATACAGGAATACTCATTTTATATATTCCTCTTACTTTTATTTTTGTTCTCATTTTTATGGCATATAACGCAGGGGAGGTGCGTTTGGAATATACACATCACCGTGAAAGGTATTTTTCGCAAGAAGATTGTTTTTTCCATTTTTTTCATCCAAATATCGTTAGTTTCTGAACTGGAATCTTCTAAGTATCTAAGAGACAATTACTCTTCTCTTCCTGTTCGTATACCACCCTGAAATCTTTCTCCTTGGTATCTATCTCATGCAGGTCTCACATCTTCTGGCGTTAATCCAGTTTCCTGGTGCCGCGTGGCTGTATAAACGGCAGTAGCAGCGTTCTCTTGATGACGAAGAAGTAGAAGACGATGGAGAGATCTCGGATGCAATACAAGACTTGTACACGAATGAGTTTGTCAGTGAAATGGTGCTATTAAATCCTAACTGCGTTGGTACGCGTAAGGTGAAGTGAATGCACACACATTGAATAAATTAGGTTGAAAAGCTAGATAAACACTCAGTGGCATCAATAGTGGATATAGCCATGCGTTAGTCTCGACTTGATATACATAAAATACCAACACATATATATATATACATACTTATACCAGAGTTCACATAAACTCGCATGAATGCGTGCGTTTCCTAACATCTGCAGCGGTGACTTGACTCGAAGTTGCAGGGAATGTTTGAGTATTCCTTGTTGTCGTTGATAATTGTGACATGATTCTGTCAAGGAGGATTCCTCCTTCTTCAGGATAAAATCTCTCATGAATCCATTGTTGTCATTATTTTTACCTGGAAGGTTAAACTCCTTTCGTAACTGTGACATTTCCTTTTTTCGCTTGAGAAAAAAAACACACAAACACACACGATTTCACACTTTCCCATTCCTAAAAGTTCCCTCCAACAATATTTGTAGAATACATATATATACGGCAACGTCAATGACCTAATACCTCTTTTTCATGAAAGAGATATTGAACAACCCCCTCGGATGAATGGATGTCCACAAAAATGGAAAATATTTCCTATTATTTGATTGTCATAGATGAGAATGAGAACTGATGCTCATGTATAATCCATCACGCGTTTTTCTGTTTTCAATCATGGCTTTATCGTTTCACCGACGGTTCTTGATATAAACCATTGTCAACAACCAATCATCCTCATCCCTTTCATTTTTTCCTGTTCCCTATTCGTCAATAAATTCGTATTTGTGTCGATTGCGTTGAATTAACCCGGAAGATTCTTTTGAGTAATGGATATCCGAACAAAAACCTGTTCTGAACCTAGTACTCTCCCGTCACTATTTTTACAGAGACGAAATGAAGGTTATTTCGTTTCGAATGAGAAGATAACGGATATACATTCCAAATTCGAATAAAAATTCTTATTTGATACACTCGATGAATGAAGTCGATCGACATTTGATTCTAGAGCGGAATTAAAATTACACTTCAGTAGAAACAGTATCAAAATTTCAATACATCGCATGTACCTACATGATGCAATAAATATTCGGAGAGGTTATTGAATTAATTTTCTGATAAACACCATGTTTTCATGAATGAAGTATTGGACAGCATTGAACAACATCCTCTCGCTCGTAAAACATACATTGGTATAGAGCAACACTTTTTGCTCCGTGAAATATATGCGGAACCAACAGAAGGCCGAGTATGTAGATTTCCTTTTCGAAGCGCCAATTTCCAATATATCTTGCTCCAGTACATAGAGCTTGTGTCTCACAAGTGTCGAAGAAAACACGTACTTGCTGTGCATAGAATGTAGGATTTATGAGTCTCACATGGAACAGAATCATTTCTCTTCTAAGCCCGTCACCGACAATGCAGCGTCAGGAATCAATTATCAAATATTGAACTCTTGTACTCAATGCTGAATTCAGTATGGCTCGATTTCCGTAGCTGAGCATAATGATATTCTAGATAATGATTGAGAAGATGGATACCTTTATAATATACTAGGATATTAAACAAACTTCACATCATATACACAAGTACGTTCTCAAGGATCTTATTCTCGAAATGCACTCTCGAAAACCACGCGCCTCCTTCTATACGATGAGTGAGTAGATATCTCTAATGCTTACACGTATATTTACAAAAATATATGTATAACCATCCACTCTTTATCCATTCTTCACGTGTGCATTCTATGTCCTCCATGTACTCGCTCACTCTACTTTTCATATCTCTAAAGTTCTGAATCATTTATTTCCGCTCAGTTGATCCTTTCATTTGTCAAAAATACATCATTTTCCGTATTCATCTGAAAAAAATTAGGGTACAACGGCGAATGCATTTATTCGAAAAAATAATGAGGGAATAAAAGCAAATAAGTGAACCAAATGAGCGAGTGAAGTGATTTTTCTTTTAGTTTTATTATACAACAATATTCAACATGAACATTGAATTCTATTTCATAGAATGGTTTCCTACGAAGACAATTATCATAGAAATTGAAATATTATACCTCGTTAAAAAAGCCCCAATTTCGAACATCAGAAATACAAACTCGGTTTGTCATTTTGAGTAGTTGCAGCATATTTCTCATTTCGAACTGCACAATGCAGAAGTACAGAAGAGGAAGGCCCTATTGTGATTCGGGAACCAGTATCTCGAAGACACGTTGCTTGCCGCCCTCTTCAGCATCCAACTCTCGTCAGGGCGTATTACAACATTGATGTTGCTTGGCTGCTTTCTTCTTTATCTCTTCTATTTGCCTATCCTCCGTTCGCCATCCACTTCCTCGACATTCTCCTTTACAGAACCATCTCTCTATCCAAGACAGCCATTGTGTTTCCTATTAATTACATCGCTCCACTACCCAACTAGACTCTCTTTCTCTCTGTTTCTCTCTCTCTCTCTCTCTCTCTCTCTGTACCTTCAGAAGCAACCAGTCAGAATCTGAAGCGGGTGAGAGACCGTGGTCTAAACACTATGGACCGTGAGGTATAGTTACGTCAGGATAAGACACAACACACGACGCAACATAACAATGCAACAACAGACGCGTCCGAGGATAATTACGTTGAGAAATTGTCCGGTCTGATAAGCAATCGGTTTTGAAAACTGTGAGGGGTTATAAGATGAGTTGTATAAATCACGAACCATATAAAAAGGTATGAGCATTGACATGGAGATTATTCATATTTTTTAATTGGAGATTAAAAGCTATACTAGTAGTTGAGTTACCATAGAATTTTATTATAGCTTCTCTATTCGCCGAAATTCACAACTGTTCCGCTATTCATTATCCCGTCATGGTTGAAAGGAAAGGAACAGTGATTATTCATCACGAATAAACAGGATTTCATTGATCTGGCAACGATCTCTCGCTAATTATCAGTACAAATTCATCCGAGTATAAAGTACTTTACTGACGTGGAAGTATTGGGATTGAAAAATTGTATCAAATTCGTATCGTTGTTCATTAAGATTCGAGTAATTACATAAATGATGTCGAATGAAATTCGATTCCCGATCGTCACATCGCATGCTGGGATCCAATTATTTTCTACTAAAAAGCATGATATAAAATTTACAGTATCCGTGTTTAACAATGTCATATTTTTCCTTTTGTATCAAATTTTGATATCTTATGGTACTAAATCAGTAAAATACGTTTGAATAATTTTTATACAGATTTTCATCGTTATTGTTTAGTGTGGGGAATCAATCTATGTTTTGAATTGAATATATCATTTAAATAAAGAGAAAATTCATAGAAATCTATAATCTTTTTTTTTATGTTGGAATTTATATGTGAATAACGAGAGTTAACGCTATAAACCTGCTTGTTGCACAGATATTACGGTACTGGACAATTCATATCAATAATTTATTAGAACCCTGAGGCTGGTATACAAAGCAAATTTTGTAGTTGATTGGGATCGAACTATGTTATTTTCAATCAACAATTGTAAACAGTAGTCTAAGAGGAATAAAGCAAAAATTTAGGATCAACAAACATCAAAAACAATGTCCGAAGAGTTTTGATTTGAATATTGTTAATGAATCGAGCGATTGATGTTCATAATATGTCATCGAGGGCGCTCTTCATGGATAACAGGAAATATAGTTACATATATTGGATTCTTAATTCATGTAGATTGATCGTTCGCAAAACGAATTGAAGAAAATCTTATTTCCGTGTCGCGAATAAACTACAAATTCTCATTCATATGTTGTTCCTCATTATCCCGCTTAGATTGAGCTGAAATAGAAAGCATCTGTCTCACCATGTTTGTTCGCTAATTCTTGGTACTGATCCGTTAAATCCCATAGCATCTGTAGTCTCGTATTAAAGTCACAAGCACACCTTAGCTGAATATAGAGAACAGAGACGGAGAAATGAATTAGAGAAGAACGAGAAGACTGAAAAGATACAAGGAATGGGAACAACTGTTTGGTTAGTAATGTGGATGCTACTTGGCGATATGAGGCTAATATGCATGTTCTCGACCCAGCCAAAGTTCACTCAGAACGCATTGCATTGCATTATGTGGCGTTACAACAATAGCGCTCTATTTCTTCTCCTTCCTCCCTTGGAAGAAAGGTTTTAAAGGAGTAGGTAACATAGAAAAGCAGTAAAGTCTGCTTCTACAGTCTTTTTAACTCCATCTCCTCTCAGTTTTTTGTTCCCCCTTTATTTTTCTTACAGTGTATCTTTCTGACTTCGTTCTACCATCCTCTCTTCTTCCCATATTCCTCTTTCGTTTACTTCAAACATTTCTCTGGGAAGGCAAATCAACGTATGTTCAATAATTCACCTGAGATAAGCGGTATTTCAAAGTAAGGATGAAATATTCATCCCACGGTTCTTACTTATTTCAGGTCGTGTTTTAATTTTTCAAATTTTCCTTCCCGATACGAATGGTAATGGAATTGATCAACGGAAGAACTAAATATTGAATTAGAATTGAAATATCTTTTCGATTGACCTTGTTCCTATCGTATCATTGTTTCATATATGTATGTAATGATAAGATTGAATTCTCCAATATCACTCATTTTATCATGATATTTTATCAATTCTATCGATCCTTCTGATGACGTATGCTTTTGTTCCGCTATATCGATAATCCTATTAGAAAAAAAATCCACCAGAATTTTTGAAAATGAAAATTTTATGCTCTAATTGAACTGATCGATTCGTTTGATCCTGTATTCAAATTCAGTATTGTATGAAAAAAGAACTTTCCTCGACAATGCAGTGGACAGGTATTGGGAGATTATGATCGATGCTCTGAAGAATTTCTGGTCAATAATTATCCTATGAATTCCATCCATTATCCACATGTTGGTTATCGACATATAGGATTTTTTATTTCCCATGTTGTGCGATTTCCCTCGTTCAGAGAATGATGTGCTATATTTCGAGTATTTCGCTCATATATCTTGAAAAAAACATTTATCTGATAGAGCACGGGAAAAAATACTGACACATTTGTAACGAATGCACCGATTGGTTTTTTCGAATATTAATATATTACCAATTTATCGCATCGATAAATTCGAACTACCGTTATTGAAAATACAAGGCAATTTACAAAAACAAAAAAACTGTTTACAGAGGCTAACGTTATTAATATCGATTTCACGAGAATTCGATGTACAGAATCCAAACAACTTGAGAGCCGATCAACCGATACGATTTCGATTACATCTTTATTGCTGGATAAACAAATTCTGATGAATGATAAATGAAATATGTAAATATTAGCTATCAAAGTACACGTATATAAGGAAAGACTGCATATGCGAGACTGCATCGGTGATGATAGTAAATTTGAACACGCCAGTTCGTGTTTATTTCCTTTATCGACGTGCTGGAACGATGCATGGCCTCATAAAACCACCACCGGGTTTAAGTGGAAGGAATCGACTTGCAAATACCCCAGACGACAACGATGGAGACGACGAAGACTATTCAGTCTTGTACTAGGAGAATGCATATTACACGATGCATATAACTATACAAACGTACTTGGAAAACGGATGAGACTCAACTGAGCGTGCAGCTCATGGAAGCCATAACGACGTTAACGATATTTAAGCGATGATGTTTAAATGCTTCGCGATGATTTTCTATCTTTCTTAACACATTTCGAACGGAACGTGTACGCGGAGTTGTAGGAATCATCAGCATTTACAGATGGCTGGAGATTCCAAATTTCATGTGTTTAACAGAGACTTATCATGGTGTTTAGATGAGATTTAGATGCTACATTCGTATTTATTGGAAGACTTTTAATCAGATTTCCTGTTCAAAATCGTGCTAGCAATTGCTTTGGCTTCAAAGAAAGGCGAGCGAGACATTCTGAGTATCTATTTCCCCCTCTTTGATGCCAATAAGCTCAACATGATTTCTACTGGAATAAATACATGTACCTACATTAACAAATGGTATTCAAGCTTGACTGTTTCAAAAATCGTATTCAAATAACTTAACTTCATTCGTAATATTAAGTGCGAGAATATCGTGGATACTGTGCTGTTACGTTTAGATTATTAAACTGAAGAATATTTGATAATAAGTTGAAGAAAGCTTGGGGTGAAAGTATAATAAGCAAGTTGCGAGGGACATAATGTGTGAAAGTTGTAAAGGAACGAAACTGCTGGTACAGCGAAGAACGGAACTTATAGTTGCGTCGAATTAATCCAAAGACCGAACATTCAATTAAATTCAACCTCATGATATATTTCATCCTATTATTTCCACGTTCATAACTCGATTGGAACAACAACTGATGTCAATAAAGTGGGAATTGAATTTCACAGTTCAGGAAATATTCAAGTTTAAAATTTTTGAATTCGCGATGGAAGAAGTGGGGACGTGAAAGCGAGTAATGGAACTGTGCTTTTTTCTGCAATTCTATGTAGGATAAATCAATACTAAAATTGGACTGAAACGTTCAACAGAATCAATATAAGAGATATCGAAGAGATAATGGTTTGAAATGAAAGGACTCTCACAAAGTTGAGAAGAATAGGAGAGAATCATAATACATCATGACGATTGACAGGTGGAGATTGATTTCATATATATCCAATGCTTTAATCACAGAACAGAATTACCTGAGAAATTTAATTTCAAAGGATTTCAAATTGTTAGTACAGTACTCAATGCGATCATCGGGTTGTCACTGGTCTTCACAGAGAAATGACCTTTACGAATTTTTGTGTGGGGTGATAAATTTTGTTGAGAACTTTTTTCAAAAAACCACCATCAAGTGAGTACAAGATTTCACAAAGTTATTTAAAAATGAAACTAGAACTAAAACTTCATCGCATTAAAAATCATCTGGTGAATTAAAAACCGGAATCTGATCCAATTATGCAATTTATGGCCATTCTTGAATTCATTAATCCCCGACAAAAGAATCAGTATTTCAATTTATGTATTCTTCGGGAAACATTCAATCCAAGAACGTCTCCGGGTCATCTATCATTTGGTACTGTTTGATTTGTTGAAATATTTTTCTGTAAAAATACACCGAGTTATCAGAAATTCACTCTACTGTTCAATGTAACGATATTCGTGTAAAAATTTTGAGAATACAAGTCCTTCATCCGTGAATACAAATACTGAATCATCCTCACGAGTTGAATGGAACTGATGATAGACATTTTCTCTTCATACTTCTCTGCGTTGTATACACACAATGGATTGAGAGTCACTCAACCGGGGAGAAATCATTTATATCACTATTACTCATATTTTAACCTCCTTCGGGCGTAAACCTTTTTACATTTTTTCGACGTCCATATTAAATCGGAGTGAAAAATATAAAACAAGTGGGCGATTATTGATTTTTATATTATTCAAAGATCAAAATATTAGTTGATTTTCGTTGAATAAGACAAAAACCTCGTTCTGTTGAATGAAGGAATATAATTTAATTTGTGGTTTAATCGTAATGCAGTTATTCCGGTTGGAATTGATTCATTTCTGAATCTATTTTTGGATTTACGAATAAAAAAACCGGCTTGGATATTTTATAAATTGAAAACCTTGAAAACCTGTGTTTCATGAGAATCATTGATTCTTGGAATTCATGTTCTTTGGAAATTTTGTCCCTCAAAGCCAAGACGAATAGTTACCAAATCTCAGTTGGGTGTGCCGAAATAAATATTTAGTTATAATTACCGATACACAGAAGCACAAGTAATCCTTATCCTGTAAGGTATTATTCGGTGGGGTCTTCAGAATCCTGGGGTTTTTCACTTTTCTTACTTTTTGTACTTTTTGTTTTATTCTTCTCACGTTACACCTTCTTACCAAGTTACGAAGGAAAACGATTTCCGTTCGGATTACAAAAACCCCACTTTACAAGTTGAGGACTGAGACCTTTGATTGTAGTTACCAAACTTTAGTTATCATCATCAAACCCTGGTAATAGTTACCAAATCTTGTTGATGATAAAAACCAATCTTATATTTGAGGAAACCCAAAATTCATTCGGTGACTATAATTTGGTTCTGTTCCCTTTCGCCGAGGGAATCTACATTTTTGGATCCAACACCCTTTCTGAAGTCGTAACATTTCCAAATTTCTCGAACTCTAGTGGATTAGAATTCAGAATTTTAGATTGCTGTCACTTTAGGACAGAAAATACGAGCATAATTTGATAAATTTTCCAAAAATCCGTCTTTTTCCAATTCAAACAATGACGATAAAAATTCCAAGATGCGACTTACACTGTGTTTCAGATATTCTGATCTTCCAAAAGATTTTAAACTCTTTTTATCTCAGAAACTGAATTTCAATCAAAATTTTATGATGGGCAACAGTTATTTGCGTTCGTATGCAAACTACGTATACCGATGAGTGCTTAAGAATAAAGCTTCAATGAAAGAGTATTTCAAATCAAAATTTCGCATTAATTTTTTCTGATAATCTTTGAAAATTAAGCGCACGAAGTGTTGTGTCCTAATTATCCATTCACCCTCTAATTCAAGAATCAATAAACCTGTTTATCTAACTAAATATGAAGGACATATTTATGCATATAAATATCCAACATTGAATGTTTGCCGAAGTGCTTGCGATTGAGCAAACACGGAGAGCACTGTTACATAAGATTCACTAACGAGTTCAGTAAAATACAGCACTATCTAAATTTCTCATAATATTTATCAGAGTTCTAGTAGAATCTGTGATGGTTGCAGTTAAAATTACTACTGCGATAGTGAACTCTCAGTAGATATTTACATAAATTCCAGTAGTTCTACATTTGACCCAGTGCCGTCTTTAGGCACAAGCTCTAGAAGCGAGTGCTTGGGGCCCCTCATGCCATGTCAAAAATAATGATTTCAGATTTTTACAATGGAAATTTGAAACGTAAATAAGATTCCCATAACTTTTTTCTTTTAAATCGTTATAGATGGTTTCGTTAAATCAATTGCTATAGCTTTGTTTGAGTCAATACAATTCTTCACTTCCATTATGATTCTACATTTTCTATGTAATAATAAAATCGGTTTTTCTGTGCATGTGTCAATCTATTGGCAGAACAATTTTATTTATGTATTATCCTTCTTCAGTTTTGAAGATTTGAATCAATACCTACACATCAATTCATCATCTTCTTGGGCAGAAGACAATCAGGATGAATGATAGATGGCGTTAGTATTATAACATCCCGAACAGCACCGAAAGTTCTCAAAATGTTTCAAAAACGTGTCCGAAGTCCCACAGATGCTGGTTTCCAAAAGCACATTTTCCAAACGTCTTGGGAACATTCGTTCAATGTGTTGGGAAGCACGTTATGGGGACATTGTTTACACATGCTATGGTACGTTTTTAGAACGTTTTCCGGACGTCATGTGAAAACCAAGTATTTTATCTCTAACCTATACAAATGTATGTTTATAGTTTTACTTGGGAAAAAAGTACCAAAAAACCATAAAAATATGTTTTGTATTGAATATTTGGAAAGATTGCATTTCATAGGTTCAAAACCATTGGCAGAATGTAAGTTATCAAGAATTAAGATTCACATAACCTCAAAATTGACGCGGAACAAAATTTCACTACCTGCAATGTATTAAAGAGATGCGAATGTAATTTATCAAATCTATCGATACAGGCTTAACCGCAGGTCATTTGCATCTCCTCGAAATAGAGAATATTGAAAGATTTGGCACAAGTTCGATCTTTAACAAATTCTCATTCAACATGTTTCATAAACGTTCCATGGAAACCTAAATAAGACTATACCGGACATTTGTACATCCCTGGAATGTCTATGCGACATTTTTAAAATGTCCTGGAACATTTTTTGAACGTTCTTCTTGTGACCAAGTACGTTTTCTGAACGTCCAAAGAACGTCCCAGTGCTGTCTGGGATGAACTCATTCAAATTTTATTTATGATAAATTATTCAAATTTCCGTCATGAATTGAGATTTTGCAGGTAAATATAATTCTGACATATTTTGGAATATATATTCATGAACCAATACAAGATTTATAGGTGAAATATTTTCGTAATACGTAGAATTGTTTGGGATTGATTTAAGTAGACGTATCGAAGAAGATATATGTATACAGGGTGTCCCATTTTAATCTGTCACTTAGAATATCTCGAAAACGAATAGATTCAGAAGAAAATGTTCCGGGAAAAATGTGTAAGAATCTGAGGGGGACATCCGATGGTGAACTTGGCTTTGGCCTCGGATCCCACTTTCAAGGTCATTCTGAGGTCAACTCATGTTTTTTAAATGGAATCCCCTATTTTTTACTACCGGTTTAGATTCTACGCTAAAAACCAAGGAACTTTTGTCCCAAACATTTTTTCGAAATCCCCATAGATGGCGCTCTAATTGATGAGAAAATGAGAATTCTCAAACCCTCGGATTGTATTCTGTCTAACATAATGCTCAACTCTTGAGTGTTTCTCATCTCCCGGAAATCGCCGTCGGTTGTGTTTTGTTTTGGTTTTGTTCTTGGAAATTGTTATTGTTTTGATTCACGTGTGGATACCTTAGAAATTTAGCATTCCCAAACTGCTCAGTTCTCTGTTATCATTTGGAGGAAACACATTTCTAAATATCATGTCTGATTACGCGCCAAACGATATTGTTGACGCTTTGTTGTGTCTTGGTGAAGCGCGGGGAAATTATGTTGAAGCTGTGAGAACGTTTCAACGTCGTTTTCCGGATCGGAGGTGTCCAAATCGCATTACGATCCGATTTCTTGAACAACGTGCTCGTCAAGGTCTCCTCAAACGACAGAGGAACAAGAAAGTTTATGCGGATGACAATGATCCTGATGTGAGATCGCTGGGTGTGCTGGTATTAATTCATATTAATCCCCATATCAGTCTTCGGGATATTGAGGAAATGACCAGGATTCCTCGATCCACAGCTCAGCGTATCTTGAAATCGTTGGATTATCATCCGTACCATATCACTTTGGTGCAATCTCTAACAGCTGAGGATTTCATAACAAGATTGAACTTCTGCACGTGGGCCCAACGGAGAATTGAAGAAGATTCTACTTTCTCTCATCACGTTATGTTCTCTGATGAGGCAATAATTCACAATGTTGGAATTCTCAATAGGCTGGATTGCCATTATTGGGGTGCTCAGAATCCTTACTGGATCCGTACAATCAATCATCAACACCGTTGGAGTGTGAACGTTTGGTGCGGAATTGTAGACTCCAGGATCATAGGGCCGTATTTTTTTGAAGGAAACCTGACTGGCGCGGAGTATCTTCGTTTTTTGCATTTTGAACTCCCTGCTCTTATGGAAGACGTAAGTCTTGACGTGAGATCGAGGATGTGGTTCCAACAGGATGGAGCACCTCCTCATTACATGCGAATTGTTCGAAAATTTCTGGACGAGAAGTTTCCCAGAAGGTGGATTGGCTGTGGAGGACCTGTGCCATGGCCACCTAGGTCGCCAGATCTGACGTCGCCTGATTTTTTCTTGTGGGGTTACATAAAAAATGTTGTATTCCGTGAACCTCCAACAACACGCGATGACATGAAACATCGAATAAGAAGAGCATGCACAGCAATAACACCTGCTACGTTGCAAGCAACGGTAGAAAACTTTCATAAAAGAATTGCGCTTTGTCAAAGGCAAAACGGCGCTCATTTTGAACATCTTTTGAGTGCCTAATGCGTCCCCGAAGATACACCTCCAGTTCAGACAATCGGCCCTTTTCAGGGCCACAATGATGTGTAAAGTCCGATCGCGCAACCTCCTCGTGGTGCACATTGGGCAACGCTGATGCCGACGGCAATTTCCGGGAGATGAGAAACACTCAAGAATTGAGCATTATGTTGGACAGAATACAATCCGAGGGTTTGAGAATTCTCATTTTCTCATCAATTAGAGCGCCATCTATGGGGATTTCGAAAAAACGTTTGAGACAAAAGTTCCTTGGTTTTTAGCGTAGAATCTAAATCGGTAGTAAAAAATAGGGGATTCCATTCAAAAAACATGAGTTGACCTCAAAATGACCTTGAAAGTGGGATCCGAGGCCAAAGCCAAGTTCACCATCGGATGTTCCCCTCAGATTCTTACATTTTCTTCTGAATCTATTCGTTTTCGAGATATTCTAAGTGACAGATTAAAATGGGACACCCTGTATATATTTATGAATATACTACGCGATGGAAATTTCAAAAGTCATATCATTCAACTAACGTCCGTGAAAATGAATCCCTTACATGGGCCCCCAAGCATTTTGCGCTTCGGGCCCCGTGACGACGGAAGACGGCGTTGATTTGACCACTCTCGTTCGTAAACTCTATCAAACATTTTTCCCCATGAACAATTCCTCGTGCGAAATATGTGTCAATTCGCATTTATGTTCAAAAAATCATTGATTTCGCTACGTGCACGTACATCGGAATTCAATTACATCTCATCTCATTTTGTTGAATCCATTTACTAAGAAATCCGAAATCATTTTCATTTGTGGATATTCAATTCTCAGAAATGGAACCTACATTCGTTTTCTGATAAAAACAACTCTGGTTTCTGGATCCCTCTCTTCGGAGAAGTATGAATTCTCCCTGACAAATATATCGTTGAGATGAGTTTAATCTTACTCACTTGAATTATATTGACCGAAACAACAATCATCGTGACCAACCCTTCCTTCTATAATGTTGACGATTCCATTGAAAATCATTAACTCATTTCCGTGGCTGATTGTCTCATGACAAGGATAATTATCGAAATAGGTATAAGTACAATAATATTTTCATCAAAGCTCTGAAAGCAACTCTATGAAAGAGCTACTCTTCTCACTATCCATTATTGAACGAACTTCTAATTCCAGCATTCACAAGAAGTAAATCAACAAAGAGATGAAAAGCCCTCGCAATTATCGACCAGTGAAGTATTATTCACTTCAAGATTGAACTTGCGAATTCGATTTGATGATTTCAATTGATGAGCAAAGCTTTCCTCATTCATATTGTTCCCAAAACGAAAGTGATGAATGAATTGCGATAAGATAACTGAAGTGAATTCTCATCTCGATCCCGCTCAATAAAAATTTGTAAATGTGAAAGTGTAAACGGAATATTCAAATGAGCAACTGGAATGTTCTGAAAAATCAGTTCATTGAGTGTAGCTTCCAAATGTATTCCCTTCGAATAAACAAATGAACAAAAAAAACTGCACTTCATTTTCACATGAACGATCGCAACATCGTGTACAAACGCGAAGAAGAAACGTGGACCATTATAAAATCCAATTTCGATACGAATTCGGGTGAATGGGGCAACGAAGATTAAAAGCGGTCGATAACAACGGATGATGCGAGACAGAGAGAGACAGAGAGAGAGAGAGAGAGAGGAAGGGTGAAGCTGGGGGTGGTAGCTTGTTGTTGCCTATGCCTGTGCTTCTGCTATGGTGTACGTGCAATGCACCCTGGGCTGCTGACTAATAAGAGCAAGTAAAGACTTGTGCCTATTCAAAGAAGGTTGGTACGAGATGGAATGAGAGGGAAAGAACCTCACCCTCGTTGCAATGGTCGAGTTCTGAGATGGGGTGGCTCAAGCAGAAGAAGGGGGAATAAGGGAATGAGGAATCAACGATGTATGCGTGCTTTTGTGCGTAAATGCGTAATGCGTCTATGTGTTTTTGTATATGTACACGCGTGTGATTTCCCGGTGGACGATAATAACAGCGTCAGGGTGCCGTGTGGTAAAGGGACGTTCAACTGTTCAGTGTTGGTGTCTCGTGTCTCGTAGTGCGACGTTGTAGTCGTTTTTTCGTCTCGTGGTCGTTGTAGTTTTGTGTGCTTTTCAGTTGTTTTCCTTGTACTACTTATTTTTAATGTGGTAGAGTTGTGTGATCATTTAAGATTAAGATCTAATCGTTCAACATCCAAAGCTTTAGCTCATCCGAGGTAAACGTTTTACCGCTATTAAATCGGTGCTCATGAAAATCTTTAACTTTCAAAAAATTCGAAGAGGTTGTGAAATCGTTTTCAAGTATCCAGAGTTTAATTTTGATAGCAAATGGGAAAGTGAGAATTCATTCCGTTATTGGAATAGAGTGCAATAATTGATCTGTGATAATATCTTGGAAATCATCAATCAATGCGCTCGAAATCGATTGGATGGGAAAGAAATACCGGAGCATTGAAATTTCGTGAATCTTGTGATCTATGTGATTCGTTCTCGTGAGTGTACTTGGTTCGTTAAAAGTATGTCCATTATCTGTGCAATATGATTCAGGGGGATGAAATATTCCACGTAGAATGACTTGAAATCCAATAATACATCCGAATGCAACGTTGTGCATCGGAGCAACTGGTGTTTACATATAAACGCATGCGTATTGAATTATACGTTTTCTGTGAATTTGTAAGACCAATTGTACCGATATGAAGAGAAATCGACGACATTGATTACGAAATACTTGATTTTTCAAGTTTTATAAAAGAATTGTATGCGAATAAATAAATTTCTGAAACTGGACAATTTCGAGGATTATTGTATTTGTTCGAACGTGCAAAACAAATTCGAATTCTTTGCATTCTGATAAAGAATGCTTTTAATGTATTTCGAAAGCCATTAATCGTTGGGCACGTATGTTTTGTTCTCCCCGTTTCCTTTTCTCCATTTTCGTCTCGTTAAGTATTCGCTTTTCCGTGCACCCATCGCATTAGAACGTTCTCGTACGTACCTATCTTTCTTTTTTCCCTCCTTCGTAAAGAGGATTACGTTATCGTGTATTTTTTATCAGACTTCTGATTAAAACCAGACCCTCTTCTTCTGGTCTCGAGCAGAACAGCTAACCTCATTCCTTGTAAGCTGAGGCCAAATAACCGGCCACGAAGCGGTGATACGAAGCTATTGGCCGGTTAACGTTCTGACCTCCTGCAGTTCTACCACTATTCAAAGACGAAAGTTGACGAGGAGCTCTCCTTCGAGGGTTCAGATTTTTCTCATCCTTTTACATTCTTCGGTGTGTTGAACTTTGAAATTGTGAAAAAAATCTCCTCGGAAGATTCATCGACCAACAAGAAAATTGAAACGAAGGGAATCGAGGAGTTTTCTTCTTACATAAAATGTTAATACCAATTACTGTGTCGTCTTTAACGAGCGACGGTGATGAAGTTCTCAAACTATTCGTTGGACAAATACCTAGACATCTCGAAGAGGATGCATTGAGGCCAATGTTCGAAGAATTTGGAAAGATCTACGAGTTCACTATTCTCAAGGATAAGTATACTGGAATGCACAAAGGTGAGCGTTGTTAGGGCTACTCATATTATTCCTATTTATTCTATTTTCTTCAATTAAACGATGTATGTTTCTTATTGCTCCCCCCCCTATGAATAGCACACAAAAACGAATATGTTTACCTGGTATGTTTTATTTCATTGAGAGGATAACGAGACATGAGGTAATCATCATTTAGGCAACAGCATGAGATCTTATTTCCAATCGAAGACTGCATACATCCTCTCAAGATAATACTAAAACTCTACCCTCCCGCGGAAGAGTCACTTTTCTGTCTCTGGTGTATAAAAAACATGCCTTCACCCTAAAGTGGAAAGTAAATCAAGGTGCATAATTTATAAGGCAGCAAGAAACTGCAGGAAGGATCGGAACAACACGTGGGAATATAATTTTTGTGAGACACGCAAATATATTCGGGATAACAAATTGGGTCTTGGCGTATCCAAATGCATCCACCTAATAAAGAAGAAGAGGAAATTTTGTGAAGAGGAAGAGAGTTGGCTTAGAAGCTCAGCGACAAAGACCATCGATCGTCAACGTAGGCTCATCCTCTTGTACTCGGACGATCGACGTGAATACCCATGAAATTTATTGTTTCACCGGCTTAGCTCATGTTTCTATCCTTTTCTTTTTCTACTACCACCTGCAGCACTATACTGTACTTCTTTGGTGCTTTCGAAACTCCCCTCAACCCCCTTATGCACACCAAACACACCGAGCAATACGACCAGCCTCGTTCCATTCCCATCCTTTCACTGGAGGTGCACAAAAGAATAAATCCTGATTAATCTCTCAGTCGCGTTTCGAAAGCCTCAGTCGCGCCGTCGAAACGAAGTATAGCCGGATGCACTGTACACACACGTATTTGAGCACACAAATATCCACCCACACAAGCAATCCGTGCACTTTTTTCTACGACTACTGCCTGGTACATTGTTTTCTCTCTGTTGGTTTTATGTTAGATCGAGGGATGATATGTAATGAACGAAGACGGTTTTATGTGAGATCGAAATTTTCATGGACGAATTGTTTATTAAATTTATGTTATTGCCATTTTGTTTCCTAATCTCATAAGAATATAGAACACTTAACATTCGCAAATCAATCGACCGTTTAGCCGATCATCTCACCAACACGAGTAAAAAGGGTATTTCGATTAATCGGGAACTGAAATAACTGATGAAACGTCATGCTCGATCAGTTGTGTTAATCTATTCACTCGAACGTCAGATCATTTTTCAGCTATATTTCAATTAACGTGATGAGTCGCGATAAATATTTATTACATCCCATCTTTTCCGTATATGCACATATATGTATTTTTTCCGGTCAACACTTCTTTTTCGTAATAAAAATCGAAGAGCTCTGAGAAAAATTGCGCATCGATATGACCAAATTCAAATCACTGTATACCCATACTGAATATTCATCCAAACATGTGAGCCAATTTAGATTCTTTGTGTTTTGTTTTTCATATTTCATGAATTTATTCGACATTGATCTATATATGTGTACGAATATACGTTCACATAGATATATACATACCGATCAACAAACACGCAAATAATAGCCGGATCTGCCTACGTATGCATTTTCACCTTCGAGATGTATATATGTATTCATCCACGGTAACGACAAAATATCGTTGATTCGTCGAGTTCCGTGCTCGCTAGCGTGGATGAAGTTGAAAGCGAGAATAATTCGAAAGATTAACGAGCTATTTCCCGGCAAAAACTCGAGCGGCCATTCGTCAGTTATATGTATATAATATATATATATATATATATATATATATATATATGTGTATACATTTCGCATGCCTACGAAAATAAAAATGTGCTCGGTCTCAGGGCGAGTCAGGTTTCGTGTGCAGCTTATCGGCCGGATATTTATTGTAAAATATCTGCATTCTCCACCCTTCTTTCAACATATACCGGACATTTGGATGGGTTTACGGTCAAACGATCGCATTGTGACCATTTTTCTGTGCAAATTGAATCAATGAAATTTCACCTGCGCAAAGATGCCAAATCTTTGGATGTGCGTTGTTACTGTGGTACGGGATTATGGAGATACTGGGGGATTGTTTATTTTCGAAAGGGCCATGTGTGCGCTGGAATTGATATTACGAATTGACATGGCGAAATCGATGATGATGGTAATACCCCGTAGAGAGAATATTTCACAGAGTCTCTGTAGAGACTTACGAGGATCTATGTAGAAAAATGCCTCTACATAGTCTCTGCATAATGTACATCGATTCTCCATAAAGCCTGAAAATCCCTCATCTCTGACTTTTCACGGACTTTTTACGTACTCCTGGATCACGTGATATTTTGAAAAGTTCGCCTAAACTTTGTGGAGGGCTCGGGTGAGGTATTAGGTGAAAAAGTCCGTCGGATGTCCCTCTAAAGCCTATCACCGATCCCTCATACTGACAATTTCAAGGACTTTTGATGTTTTTTTGAATCACGCACTATTTTGAGAAATATGCCTGAAGTGTCTCGAAAATTCCGCAAATTCTACATTTTTAATTTCCAATGTGTTCCCACGCTTCTTTAACTTCTACCCCAGTCAGATGCTGTCTAGATACCTGCCCAACGGGCTGGTTATTGATTCTTCGAAGTTCTATCGGTCAAGCCTTTTTCAGGAGTGATTCTATAAGGGGCTTCTTCTGCTTGCAACCTGGATCCCAGGCTCCCGCAGCAGCACGTACGCTGGCGGACCCGACTCCGATTGTTGGCTCAGTATCGCGTGGGAGTGAACGTTCTCACGTTTCATCCAGGATGGGAAAAGAAAGAAAGGATCCACTTTCCACATTATTTGTTTCGATTTGGCTGTGGCAAACACTGAGCGTGAGCCAGTCAGCTTTAGCAGTGTACGAGATCAGTCCATCCCACTCTAACATGCAAGGTATTGTAAGAGATGAAAATAAAAAACCTTGCTTTCTCTTTTATTTCCAGATCTTACGATATCTTGCACCTATTGCAGAAGATTTCACCTTCCTTTCTCTACATCCTCTGCAGAAAGACGTTAGAACGTCAAACAGACCAACATTCTTCTGACAGAGATACAGTCACCTATGGTTGACACCGCCATAAGCCGCAAATTTTTGGAAATGATGCAGGGAATCGAGATGATGATTCGCAAGTGGGGAGCAGTAGGAAAAATATCAAAGACAAAGGATTGAAGAATGCAATGAAGTCTGAGCGGAGCTAGTTGAAGCTACTAACTACAAAGATAGGCTTCAAGAGGAATTGAAAGATGGATGTATTAGCATTCACCGCAAGCTTTTGCCATCTCAAACGGTTGAAGGAAGATGGAGAGGCGTTCTCTAACGTTGGGCTTGCTGAAATTATGGAAAGGAGGGCGAAGGGAAGAGAACTGTTGAAGGATGAGGGAATAGAAGGTCAGGGGCGGGATGTGGAGGACGGAGGTGGTTGCACAGCTCGAGGAATCAAAATATAATTACACAAAGGCAACCCGTAACACGGAGACAGAATCGCGGGGAAATAGACGGGTCTCATTAAAATTGGAGAGCTGTTTCGAAACTACAAGACTGCCGTGTCGGTTGCAGCTTCGTCGTTGAGCACTGCCTCTGCCTCTGCTGCCTTTGCCTTCAACTCATCCTCCCTCAGACCTCTCCGTCCTCACCATGTTTCATCTTCTTCCCGTTCCCTCCTCCTTTCCCCCCTTGGATAGAACGAAAAACTCTCCATGGTTTGTAGGCGGTTGAAGAAGCGTCGCGATGTAAAGTCTGAATGAAAGACAGAGACAAAACGGCGAGTCTCATTCGTTGAATGGGATCTCATGAGTTTTCAGACATACATTTTAATGAACCACCTAGCGTGGACTGTCACAGACTTTTTTTGGCATTCGCTTGCAGGACACACGGGCGAAATATTTTTCATCCCTTGTATCATCAGTTTGATTGAAGTCGAGGAACGTAATTGGTAGATTTACAGATCGTTGTTTTAATCAAAAAAGCATTTGTTTCTATTGACACGAGGAACTTCATACACTGCAATCGACTTTCATAATTTAGTTTATTCAATATCAATGCTCATGTATGATTCCATACGTATATATATCTCCATACCAAAGAAGTGGGAGAAAATTTTCACAGGAATGTTGTTATAGGTACCAACGTTCTGCTTTGATTAATACTTTTTTTACTGAAAGTCACCGTTCGAGTGATGAAATACAGGATTTACACACATTTCTAGTATTTAGAATCTGATGTACGATCAGAGAACATTTGAATCATCGAAAAAATTGAATATTCGAACTATAAGTGGTACAATAATGAATATGATGAATAATTTATTTATCGAACTACCGTTCTGTCTATTCCCAGTTGGAACAACACAAAATTTGTGTCCCTTATTTGGGATACAAGAAACTCGTTGGATTCAAGCCAAACTTTTTGTTACAAAGTTATACTCAGTCCTGCCAGAAACATTCAAGTGGATCTCACTTGAAGAAAAATGGATTGTTAAGGAAATATTGATAACATTCCTCTTGTCAAGTTCATCATAATTTCTGTGATTGAACACGCTGCAAGGATATGATATATATTTTTTGAATATCATTCAATATATTTTCTGTTTACCTCCGATCGCATTCGTATACAATTCAAGTGATGCGAAGTGAAAGATGGAATATTTGAATCCAAATTCTTTTTTCTTCTCCAAACATAGGGAAGAAAGATCGTTAATGAAGAATGTTTTTGAACTGCTATTATCGGAGAACGGATGGGAATAATCTTTTTATTGATTCTCTACCGAATGCTGATTAAATAGAATTAACTCTCTAACAAAGCGAAAATTTTGTTCCTCGAGGGATGTTTCTATTGTTGGAAAAATGAGTTCCAACCATTGATAATTCTTATGGATATAATATAAGATGTTTATGAGCGAATTGAATGATATAATTTTTGATAAGTGATATCCTGAGGAAAACACGATCAATTTGGATATGTATATATAAATACAGACATACGGAAGTATGATAAAGAGAAGAAAGTGAAGATAGAAAAAAATCCTATAGGAAAAAGGTGGACTATCGTACATATGTGCATGAAAATGGATAGAGAAATGGACAACCAAGCTTCAGTCGAAAAGGGGGAATAGAATAGTGGTGAACGGGTTGTGGAAAGAGGGAGAGAGACAATCATGCGAGAAAAGAAGATGAAAAGACGGAGGGAAACAGAGACAAAGTAATTGTGAGTTATCATTGTAATGGCGTGTGCCACCATGTACACTACGTTCAGTCCCCGGTTCTGCTCCTGCAACCCTCCCCCCCCCCTCTTTGAATAGCTGAGGCCACCGCTATACTCTGTTTTCCCTTTCCTCTCTTTCTCTTCTGTCTCCTCTCTCTCCCCTGCTCTGTTCTCTTTTCTCCCTTCTCTGGCCTACACCCAGAGCTGTTAAATACGCTGAAACAAGCAAACCATTCGCGAGAGTTAAACTCATAGTTATCGTGCGAATCGATATATGTGCGAATCGATGCACACCCATTCGTTCGTTCGGAAACCCGCGTCCTTTTTGAATCCCTTTTGCTCCACTACCACCCATCTATTCCTCTTCTGTGCAAACGGTCACGGATGTTGAAAGGAAACGGCTCTCAATGCTTTTCCCATCTTCCACTCTTATATCCGGTGGGTTGTGGCTTCGATCTAGAGAAGAGAAAATTTGAATTAGTTTCATCGTGTTTGATCTCTAGAAAATAATATTAGAGAATGCATTTCATTTCACCAAGATCGATTCTGTATCTGGAATGTAGTTCTCTGGTGTGCGCATGAAAAATTCTTGTGGAATTGATAGAAAGTTAGATTTCGAAGTCATGAATTCAGATAATTCAGGTATTTAGTAATCAGTCGAATATTTCGATGAGCAGGTGTTATATAACATGTAATCAATTCAAATGCTGTCAAATTCATCAAGAATAATTTCATGAATGAAGAAAAAAAAACACAAGGGAAGGTTGTGTATATTTCTTTTTTTCACGCAGATTGAAGAACCAGAACCAAAAAAACTCACATTCACGATATAGGTGTGAGAGAGAGAGATGTACACAGAGTTGAGTAATTTCAGTTTGTACTCAATGAGTTTCTTGCGTCATCCAACCTATGAACATAAGCCTAAAGGTGGAAGAAAAGAAACTACTACAATGTTTTTCTCTTATTTCTCTTCTTCTTTTCTACTTTTTCATGTATCAACATCTCTTTTCCGTATTTCCTTTACACCGATTCCCCTGACCCACCGATTGAGACAAAGCCGCAGGTATTACCTTATTTCCCCAGCGTCTAAGCCCTCCTTTCTTCCACCCGAATCCTTCTTATACTACCATTGGTGTTGCTGGTACCACTACTAATACTCGTACTGCTATTACTGTTGCCATTGCCGCTACGGCTGCTCACTGTTACTATTCTTTCACTCTCGCCAAACTTCAACTCTTCTATTCTTCACACACACTCTCTTCTGGCATCTTCTCGTCTGTTGTTTACGTCAAAACTATCTCTCCTTGGTTTTGGCTCGACATTATATTCCTTCTTGATCGATTGTGAATCGATTTCTTCCAACGGATATATATCGTGGAATTTGGGCAAAACATGTCACACTCCGTTCGCAAGAGCAACAAAATAACAATTGATACTGTATTTTCAGTATTTATAATAATATATTGTATATTATTATCAATCACGAGAAATACATTGTCAATGTTGAATTGAGTAATCTGCCAAGTCTTGGCTGAACTTTAGGTCAGCATTCAGAATGTGAACCGCCCAAAGTACGGACAAATGTTCAACCATGTAACAAATAACATTAGAATGATATCAATCATTCAAGTTTAGCGAATATTGGGTCAGTGATGAACTAAACCTGGCAATGTTCCTGCCGCCTGGTTAATACATTTAATTGATCAAATATGAGTGAATTTTCCGATATTTTTTCACTGGAACGATGAAATTCACAAGAAGGACATCGTATTAGAACTATGGACATCGTAAATGGAATATATTTAATGAGCAAACTCGTTTTCCATGAGTAGTTTAGCCACCCCAGGTTCCGCAAAGGAGAGATTTCGACTTTCATTGAGAAGATGATTATCGAGATATGGCATATCTGGGTAATTATCTTCTCAATGAAATTCAAAATCTCTCCTCCCGAAGCCTGGGACATTTGAACTATGTATAGAAAATACGTTTGCCCATTACATATTCTATTCGGGTTATCTGGAATTACAACATATCAAAACCCCTAGCCAGGTGGGCCGAGACTTTTTTTTCCCATAGTTCTAGTACGGGGTTCTTCCGTAAATAAAATTGTTTTACACCAGTGATGAACTATCGAGATTATTTTTTTAGTATGACGACTGTGCTATGTGCTTCAATTGACATCTTTTTGTGAAACGATGAGTGGGAGTATTAGAAGAAGACGATTATATATCATTCTCCTGGTGAATAGCTTTCATCTAATACCATGAAAATTTGTTTCAAATCTTATCTGTTGTTGCATAGGTATTGAAACTTTGTAATGTGCTCAATAGTTATCATTGCGCAACACACTGTGTGTTAAATATCGGTCAGCATGATGCAGGCACTGTGATACGATTTCAGAAATTTCCCTGAGTCATACGATAAAGCGGGGCTAGTTGAGCAAATCTCCACTCAAAGAGTTATAACTGTAGGAAGATGCATCGAATTGAATCAATACCCACACTTTTGAATTCTCAATTTTCCTTTCTGGTGATTCCTCTAAATAAAAAACCATTCCAGATTTGGTTCGGGAATTATTATTATAAATACAACAGTGTTATACGTTTCTCAACGTGCCCCGTAGGTGGAGTAAATTGAACAAGGCTGTGGAACAAGTTGAGCCATAGAAGAGATGATCTCAATCGTGATGTAGGAATATTGTAATAAGTACCAATATTAATCGTATTGTGGAACAAACAGTATAATTACGACTGATTATGATCATAACTGACTGTTATCATTATTACTTCTGGAATCAAAAGCAAACAAAATAACTTGTCTATATTTAGTTTATGTAGGGATTATTTTCTTTAAATTTTTTTGGGTGGGAAATTCATATTTACAGAGTGAAAATGGTGCAAGTCCAACAAGAATGAGATTCCACTCCAAAAGAGTGGGATTTCCACTCGCTTTGGAGAGTGAAATTCTCACCCCGACAGATTGAAAATCCACTCTCACGAAATGTTTCCCACTCTTCCCTAGTAGACATTTTGAACGGGAAAATATCAGGGCCTGATGACGCATGCCCGATTTCCTATAAGGTCCCCTCATCAGGTTTTGTTACGGGGTTCCCTATTTCCCTCGATTTTATGGAAATTTTATCCGAACCTTGTTGTTGTACCCTTGCGTTACAACCCTATTTGAATCCTATTAGGGAAATCAAGTGAGGGCTTCGCATGATTTTCCTTATTCACGGTTTCCGGATTCTAATCTGATCAGGACCTTATTGAAAATAGGGAATGCCTAATCAAATTTCTACTAGGATTGTCGGACTTGCAGTATTTTCACTTAAAAAAATTGAGAGAATATATGAAACAATTCCTCCATATATGACTGTATACATCACTTGATTCGGATTCTAAAGCCAAGGTCCACACAGTTCAATCGAACCTCTCTTTGCTAGTATTCAGAAAAGTATACAAAATATTATTTCAAATGCAAAACCCTTCAAATAGCAAATTTCTCCATTTTCTCCTTCTATCTCACTCGTTCAGACACTCCTAAATCACAGCGCGACGCAGGAATCAAAAAGAGTACTCGAAACGGAACTTCATGAGCTATGGCAAAACTTGGAATTCAAGTACTATAGAATTTTCCTGTCTATAATATTTTAGTAAATCATTCTCAAGAAGTTCGAAATGTTCGAGTTTATTATTGATTTTTCGAATGCTGAATTTAGAATGAGAACTCTAATCCAAGGTTTGTATGTTACGAAACTTAGCTCCATAGAATATTCATTTCCGTTCCGCATTTAGACAAACATTCCCCATACATCCTTAGTGCAATCAATACAATCGATGTTCACCTAATATTAGAATTAGGGAATACATTTCCATTTGGAATGACCCTGTTGTTCAAGATAATGCATGAATGAACGTACCAATATAGTGACAGGATCCAGATTTATCCTTCTCTCACTTCATTCTAGTATGGGCAATGAAAGGGAAATGGAGGAAAAAATGTGATTACGTAACATTCACCCTCTTTGTTTTCACCTCTTAGCGAAAGATCAAAGAGATTCCACCACATACTATAACCTCTACTATGTTGATGACCAGATTCCGTCCTTTAGCTTCGCTCTGAAGGGAATAAAGAGGAAAGCTGTCAGAACAAACGAATATTATGGAAATATTTGGAAGATGCTAATGATTTTTAAAAATTACCCACAAAATATTTTGTATTATGAGATGTACAGTGTTTTGGAGATCTCTCGATACATAATTCATTCAACATCGTGAGGTGGTTTCGTAAAAGTGTGCAGTTGTCATAACTGGAAATTCAGTAAAATATGACATCTGAGATGGAGTTCAGTTGTTTAAGCGAAATATGAATTCCCTCCTCAGGAAAAAACCATTAGATCTATTCAGATCTAAGTAGATCTGAGTAGATCTGATTTTTGGTCAGATCTGGTTCAAAAGATCAGATTAGATCTGTTCAGATCTCAGTAGATCTGATCAGATCTTGGCACATCTGGTTAGATCTGAATTGAATATTAGATTTTGCACATATATTGTGACAAACACAAGCCAAAATCGCAGTTTTTCAGATCTTAATAGATCTGTTTAGATCTGACCAAAATTTAGATCTGGTCAGATATGATCATTTTTTCCCGGGTCAATTGAAAATTTTTGTTAAAACAACAAAAATTTCAGTTCGAACAGCGCAAAGTTTTTTATCTGATCTCATTTTTGGGTACTGTAACTGAGGAGTAGACACTACTGTAACATTTATGAGACTTGACATTTTTTATGAAGATATAAATAATTTAATAGAATAAAGTAGAAATATCAGAAAATATTTGAACATTTGATTATTTTCATTCTCATAATTCATAATTGTTCAATCAGTATTCGACTAAAACAAATCTAAGTACTTTAGAAATTGCGTTTCTAATATATGGATTTTCTAATGATTTTTTTTTTAATTGCTGAATTTCCTGATCCCACTCAAGATTATGTAATAGTGTTCTGAAGACATTGGATATTCATCGTCATCCATTCTGTGAATTTGAAGCTTTCATAACACGTGTATTCCTGTATCGATTCAAGCTGGAATCCCTTACTCGTTTTGATAGTTCTACTTATTTATTTTGGTAAGCGTTCAAGTTCAATGATGTCTTCATCTTGCGTGTGTGAGAAATTGAGTCAGCTCCACATGAAAATGAAATGAAATTTACATAGTCGTTACCGGCCTTCCTGCTTGCTGCTTCAACGGAGAGTTGTTCCGACGATCCAAGCCCGCCTTCCTTCCTTCCTTCCTACTTCCTTCCTTTTCTTTTTTATGGCGATGTTCCGACTGAACAACGGTTCCATGATTCTTATTGGAACATTCACCACGTGTTAAAATATGATTTATGGGCGATATAAATATCATTATCCCCTGAATCCTTCAACTATTGTATTAAATATCTCCTCAAATGAGAATGATGTTTTACTGGTAATTAAAATCCACGTTATGAATGGTAATCAGAAATTGAGGGGAACTCAATTGATGGAATCGATCATTCGATCCTATGAGGAAAATTCATTGCATGCAGAAAAAAAAGAAATTCTGCTTGAGGTATCCTAAAGTACTTCCGAGGCCTAATCCATTGAAGTCAAACTTCACACAGAAGTTTCTTTTGTATTCACAATTAAGGAGACTCACGAAATTTGTGTTAAGAACTTGAAAAATAAAATCAATATTCATCATTTTTTATCCTTATAAACAAACTGGAGACAAATGTTGACCTTGCAAATAAAATTAATGAAGATATGTATCGAAATATGTGTTGAGCGTTGCACCAATAGAAGCAATTATTTTATCCACAATACCACACTGCCTGAGAAAAAAAGATTAGATCTAATGAGATCTATGTAGATCTCTTGAGATATATGTGGATCTCCTCAGATCTGAATTTCGGCAAAAATGTCTACACATCTCTTGACATCCACTTATATCTTATATCACCATTTTGCAAAAGATCCAAAAGATGTAGACGAGGATCCAAAAAGATACCCAGAGATCTTCAGAATTCTTTTTGAATCCCAATATATATTTATGGATTCCTTCCAAAATTGAAATCTTCAGATGTAGGTAGATATTGGAAAATCTCAAAAATTCTCGCTGAAGTTGGGATTTTTGAATATAAATAGATATAAAACGATTTGTGGAGATTAGTGCAAAAAATTTAGATCTGAAGAGATCTACATAGATCTCATTGGATCTAATAATCTTTTTTCTCGGGTGTAGAAGAATTCCTTCTGAAAATTCAGAATATCTGACTATAATTTTTTACAGTCACTTTTTTCTGAATTTTCAGACAAGTTTCACTGCGATCCAAATTTGTAACAGTGAAAGCTCACTGATTGCACTTAAAAGTCGACCACTGCGAATTAGTCTATATACAACGCACAATCAGTAAAATGCTGCGGAAATAGTGAGATTCCACTGATTCGGATTTGGAGAATGGATTTCAAGAAAACTTCAACTAAATTTCAACTAAATTTCGGAGTGTGGTCTGAAAATTCAGCACAATTCTCCTGAAAATTCAGAAGAAAATGGCTGTTAAAAATTACAGTCACATTTCCTGAATTTTCAGAAGGACTTTTTTTACAGGGAAAATGATTGATCGTTTCGCTTTGTCATGTACAAAGCCAGGTTAAAATTGAAAATTGGTGTCAGGTCGCCGTGAGGCTCATCAAGATGGCCCGCGTCTAAGTTACCAGGCATAGGGCAACGCTGAAATGATAACAACATTCCAGCCTTAGCTCAATGGTTCTTAGAATCATGGGGATATAGCTGGGGAAAGGGTTGTAATATGCCATCAATGGCAAACTATACAAAAATTTGTTTGTCAGGGATGAGCCAACGCTCTTGCAATCTTGCAGCAGTGTTGCGCCCATCTCATGGCAATGGTCTGTTTCATTCTTCTGTATTGTAGGTAAAAATGAAATACAACATCCAATCTATAATTTCGGTATGAATGATATAAATATCGGAAAATTCCGAAGAGTTCGATATATTATTATTCTGATTAGTTAAAACTGATGAACAACGCAAATCCGGTGGTCGTGGCGTTGAATTAGGTGCGTCTTGAAATAGATGCAGAATTCTTTCCCTTTCATGGGCTCTTCAGGGGAAACTTATGTTCATTGAATGTTGGGTTTTCAATCACCCTGACGAGAATAATTAGAATTCGCTGCTTGAGAAGAGAGTTTCATCCAGGTTCAAGCTATTGCTCAAATTGAATGAAGTTGTCGCCTAAGCTGGACAAAATCATTGCTCAAGCTGCGCCATGCTACCACCCATGCATATTGTAACAAGAGACTACGTTGTTATCTAGGGTTGCTTAGTGTTCGAAGCAGTGTCCCACCATGCATCAGAGGTTCTAGTGTGAAATCAGTTTGTTTCATTCAAGCCATATTGGTTGAAAGATGGGCTAGGCGTGGCGCGGACCATGATCAGTGAAGGATCAACAAAGTTGATTTATTGACCTCTCATGTCGATACAATATTTAGATCATTGTCAACCATCTTTGCCTCTACATAAATTACCCAACATTTGCGCTCAGCTATACTTCATTTTCAACATTAGCGAAGCCTGAAGATTTTTATATAGGTAATACCTCGATTTGCCGGGCCAGTGATTTGTTTTCTTCAAGTGTTCTCCTGATTACGATACTATTATCCCATTATGAGTATCCGACATTAGATGGCAAGGGTGGACAGCTTGAGAGAACTTTCGGTAAAGAGTACTTTTTGTTTCATGTCAGTATCAATCAATTAATTAAGTTTACTGGATTTATATCCATCTCTTTATGTAAATATGTTTTCATGTGAGGTTAACAAAGAGTACTCCTGACTGAAAATACTTCAGGAATACAAAAGTATTTCCGGGCTCTCCATTCTTGCTAGATGGTTATAAGAACCTGAAGGTATCGCTATCCTAACTTTCTATTGATGCTACATGAACTATTTGAATCACTAGTTCAACGACATGTAAAATCATTGTCATTATTCAACTACAGTGATACTCTGAATAGTTGGAAAAACGTCAGTTTTTTCTCAGTGTATACATCAAGAACAAGAATTTATACCAACTAATGTTCTGAAGTTAGTTGTGGAAATTTACATGTTGATTGTATTCGCTGCATAACGGTTATCGTAACGTCGAGTTTAATAACAACTTTCAAGTATAGATGTTCGTTCGGCAGGGAAAATCGAATCCCTTACTACAATATCCGCTCTCCCCGTGCTAGTATCAGGGAATGTCGTTCTGTTAAGGAAACCTCACGTCTTCTGAGTAGGTCTAATTGAAGGTATTATTATCTGCTGGAAAAACAATTCGAGAATTCGTTGGTGCTATATTTTTATAATCGATCACAGTTTTTTCTAGCAGAAGAAATTGATATGAAGAATTAAAATTCCTCGATGCATCACATTTTCAGTTTTACCGTTCGTGTCAATCCAATAACTGATTGCTGTTCTCTTCTAAAAAGTTTTCATGATTCGTCTGTTTCAGTTCATGTTCCGTTTTTTACAGATTTGTTTTTAGCTCATTGTTTTGGAATTTATCAATAACTCCTCATCCCTCTTTTTCATTCCCATATTCTCTCTCATCCTATTTTCCCAGGGTTTTTTTTTTCTCATCCAGAGTAAACAAGCTGTTGTTTCAGTATAAACGAAGCTAAATCTTCTTTCGTGTGAGAAAAGTATGGTGCATGTATGCACCACATACATACATACATATAATCTATTCTGCGCATGAAAATTAATCTGCATAAAGGGATAATCGATACAGAGATTGAACACATATTCTCATTCTGAAACTTCAAATACTTTTCACAATTCCGTGTATTAATAATTTTCGCTCTCTTTCATTTCATATCAATATTTATGGAACATCTTAAAATATGAAAATAACTATTCATTGGAGTGGATGAATACATGAATCGTCGTAACCAGAAACATCGATTTTCAATGTTATTTCTACTTCTTTTGTCTCCAACGATCACGATTTTATTAAACCGAAATGTTTTTGTTCCTCTTAAATAACGTTTTGTAATTGAGTGAAGTTTGAATGCTTCATTCAACAATTTCAAAAATGAATTTTCTTTGCAAATAAGTTGGAATGATTTCCCCCTATTATCGTCCATGAAATAGAAAAGTGAGATATTTGGGGGATAAGAGATGAGACACGAAGCAAATTATTTGGAATGAATCAGCAGGGTTGCAAGCTGATCACTTGATAAGACAAGCTTATCGGGCAATCAGATTTTCAATTATGGATGTGAACAATATTGAATTTTGAGCACATCTTGTAAAGGAAGGTTCTTCGAGGTAACAGGAGCTCTGATGGATGTGAAATTCCAGTCAGTTCGTTTGTCATCTGTGAAATGGATATAATTCTTCAAATTGGAAATGATGTTATACGAATATCATGTGAGTCCCTGTTAGTCTACGGTTTGATGAAGCGATTATTACAATGATGATTGAAAAATGTCTTCATCAGCATGATCATGGATATTTGAGGTATAAATAAGTATTGATTAGAACAGAAGTGAATCACGGAGTACGGTGCTCGACGACTATCGATCCGTCGAGGTGGTATAGAGAGGAGAACAGAGGGAAAGACGAAGGGTAATCATTTTCCGTGTCCTCCTCCTCCTCCTTCTTCTCTTCCTTCTTATGCTCTTCCTCTGCCTCCCTCTTCTCTCCTGCTTCTTCTCTTCTTCTTCCTCCTCCTTTCCGTCGGTTATCCGAATTGGGTTCGAGGGGGTCTCGTTGGAAAGTTGAAGACTAGGAGAGGACACAAACACCTCCTTTCAAACAAGAGCGGGAGGGTGAAGTTCTTGGAGGTGGGTTTTGGTAAGCCGAAGAGATGCTAGGTAAGCCTAGGTGAGGAGAAAGAAGACACAGATATAAGGCTCTTCCCTTTCACTCTCGTTCCCATCCAACGTGAAGACAAGAGAAGGAAGAGAAGATGCATGAGAAACTGCTCCAGACCATATAGAACGAAGTGAGGGTGCTGCCTTGGGGTTCATTATTCAGGGCTATTGATTTCCATCCAACTCATACCAACAACTTACCATGGAGGCCTATCCGATGCTATCGGTAACCAGGACGCAAGCGAAAGAGGAATAGAGGGAACTGAGGAAGAGCAGGAGGAGAGGGGAATTGGAAAGGGCATGAGAGATCCAAGCATTGAAGGAGAAGCGAAGAGACAGGAAGTGAGAAAGATTGACAGCTGGGTGGTCGTTTGTTCTTTCTATTCAACTCCTCTTCTCTACCTTCTTGTGTTTCATCCCTATGATCGTATCAACCTACATACTGACTGACATGTGCTCAAACCAAGTGCCCTATCTACAACGAGTCGACGATTGTTGCTAGTCGCTACTTTTATTGTTATCATCGTCATCAGTCGTCTACTGATCGACTTCTCCTCATGATTCTCCCAAGTATTCCTTCGCATCGATTGCTTAGGAATTCTTGGATTCGGAAAAAAATATTGGAATCGATGTCAGGAATACTTCAAGTATTGAATTTCAATTAAAACTCTAATCAAATCTTTCATGAATGTCTATAATTTTGCATATTCTAAAATTCGAATTCTTAAAGAATGACATAAAATTAGACCCTTATCTAAAAAATCCTTCTTCTGTTTGAGACATGGCTTCCAGTATGATGATTGAATTTTGCGATAACCTAACATACGTTTTTGATTTCGTAACAGTGCATTCCATTGAAACGCAATAAGAAACGTAATTTGTGTTCTGACGATCTGCCTTCGTGTATATGTTAGATCTACTATTTCTGATTCGATTTATTCCCCACCGTTATTTTACAGGGTTTATCACAGACGGTTCTTGGGGAAAAAGTTAGTGCTGATAGAATCCGAAGTCCCAAACCATAACGATGGTCCAGAGAGGTTTCTTCCGAGTGAGCTTTTTTTTCTCCAGTAATCCCTTCATTCGCGATTTTCCTTCACTTTCACAAAGCTGAAGGGATCATCTCGGAATATCGAAGGGGAGCGATTCTCTAACTCAATTCCCGTCCCTTATAATATTTTCTCAATATTCAAACAGGGATATCCTACGGTGATACTTTGACACTCATTCTGCACATGACTGTTTTTAAAATCCTACCCTGTGCTTTGAGAGATCGTCGAATGATTGACAGAAAAATTTAACGAGCATACAGAAGAGAAGAATTATTGAAGTCGTCCGTCTTATATCGCTCGGTCAAGCATGAACGATTTGTTCCAAAACTTCCCTAGATTTATGTAATATTCAACAAAGAGCACTTGTCAAAGGTTCGGTCCAAAGCTCTGGTACAGAATATGAACCTTTTCTTTTTGATTCACCTTTGTAGTTTCGCTTTCAGTCTCGTCTACAAGTGATTCAAGCATCAGAGAGTCCACCGCGTATTCAAGAATGTTATTTCAACGGTGCCCAACTCGCTATAATATTGTCAAGCTTACATTCGTTTTTCTTTTATGATTTTCACTTGCTTCATGCGAGTTACTCTCGTTTGCACTGATGACCTGACTGAATACTAGACACGTTGTGTTCTTAACATCAAAGGAACATTTTTCCTTGTTGTGATGAACATTTGATCTATATGAACCAAGATTTAGTCTTTTCAATCGTGAAAATATTTATCAGGTTCAAAATTTTTGTGTACACAAATTATTATCTGGGATCTGGTACACAGTTGGAAATTTTGTGTTAAATTCAACACATTTCACATGTCCCAAACGGTCCACACATATTTTTGTGTCGATATCACATAATGTATTTGTGTTAGCTAATAACTCAAGCTCGATGTAAATAATATAACACAAAAGGATGTTGATAAAATTTTGATTGGAATTTCCGATCGTGTAAATTCAACAGATAAGTACTGTCAAATGAAATCCAAAATGAGGAATGAATCAACAGTTCAAAAGTGTAATTTATGGATTTTTTTACATCAATCAAATGTGAAAATCACACTTTTTTCGTGTTGAAACAATGCATAAGAATAAATTGAAAAAAACAGTACTTCAATGAGCATTGAACATGGATCGTCGGGACCGAATGTTGAAGCTGTATCACTCCTTTCCACGCCGGTCCTTTGATTGAGTGTACTTTCTTTGCGTATATCGACTCGCACTCTATCTTCAAATTCACATATCTAGAAAACGAATTTCCATCACAATGAAAGCTAAAACCAAAATGCATGAACAGTTCTTCCGACGACTACTAAAGTTACACGTACATAGAAGTTTCATAAAAAAATAGCTCTCAACACTGGTGATCTCCCCTTGGCAGTTGAGAACAACACAATTTTTATGTTCAATCTTGAGTTGAATAACATTTGTGTCATTTTGACACTTTTTTTCACTTGTTTGAATGATTTCACATTATAAATCAGTTGAGACCTGATTACACAAGGACTGTCTGTAGAAGTTACACGTGGTTGTGTTGAATATTTAACAGAAAATTCATGACACACGGATTTTTTAACACATTTACACAAAATTTTCAACTGTGTATTATTTTCATACAGGGTCCATTAATCGACACGATAATTGCGCGTTATTGGGCCTTCAATGCCAATGATGGCACATTAACAGAGATCGAAGACATCGAATAGTGTCCAAATAGAATGATCTTCTTCAGAAATTCATTCAATCTCTTTATTAAGAGAGAACAACTCATGAAAAACAATTTTATATCACATTCCTGGTTTTTTTGTACAAAAGTGGAAAATCAAAGTGCAATTTCTTTGCATTAGGAATCAATTAATGGAACGTCATTCACTAGTTGAGAGACAAAATCGCTACATTAATGATGACTACTATGTTATTCAGTATATTTCATGCAAAAATTCTGTATTTTGGAAAAAGACGTGTTTTCCTGCAGAAATCGATAGTTTCATCAGAATTAGAGATTATTACTGGTAGTATTGAGCCGAAAGAGTCAGGAGAGCTCGAGACCTTTGCTGTGGCGTGTCATTCGCATGAATAATCTCCAGTTCCGACAGATAGCAGCAGTGATACTGTGCTTCACACAACATAGGGATTCATCTGAACTCCTTGCATCTTTCGAAAAAAATGTCTGATAATAATAAGTTTTCAAACAAAGCATCGAGCTTCTTCCCATGTAAATCCTTATTCCACGGGGTTTTTGCGTTGTACAGAACTGTGTTTCACGTGGATATTTTAAAGAGATTCTTCCTTATTTCCAAATTGACATTTTCGGCGCATGAAAGCTCGTTCTTTCATGTGAAAGAGTTTTTCCGCCTGTCCTATTGTGTTCTTCAAATCCTTTCTACTGGTCTCCTCTTTATTAATTACAGTATGCGATTATTCACATTTTTACATCTTTTCATATCTTCCTTCTCAAAATACATGAGCTTGTTAAAAATATTTTCTCTCCGTCTCTCTTCCTGAAAGAGATATCATGATGAATGTGGAATCGAATATTTATGGTTACCACAGGAGTCGAAGGGAATGATAATTTTCAATCGATTTGAATTGACGATGGATTTTATTACGCTGTAGGAAACAATCGAAATTTTCCTGTTCACAGTAATTCACTGAAAAAAAAAAATACGCGATACAGGAAAAAGATCCTTGTCTCAACCAAACTCACGGGTTGTTTTGAAAACAGCCCAGTCATATAGCTGTCACAAGGATTTGTGTACAGTAATTTGTTCAACTTCAGAATGGACATAGTTCACACAGCTAAACATCACAGGTCATATGGCTAAACATGAATCTGGAGTATCCCAGATTATAAAATTGCCAGCGTAATGAAACTCTGTCTATCAAATACTTCTACATTCGCCATCTACATTGATTCGAAATGAGATTGAATAACCTCAAAATTGAAACATATTGTTCGCGAGTTTTGGGCTAGTCCCCATTTAACCTCAAATAATTTCATATTGTTCGCAAAATTTTCCGGTAAAAATCAAATGTTCAGGATTGATCACAAAACATGAAACGAAATGGTGAGTTAATCACGCTTTCATTAGACAATAAAATTCACATTATAAGTTCATCCTAGAAGCAGTCTTGAGTCCTGATTCTTGAATCTACCCGAAGAGAACATGAAGCTTCAGCGAACGTTCAGATTAGATCTGTATAGATCGGATCGAAGGTTCATGAAAGCTATTAACTTTTAGATTCACAAACGTTTGACAAAGGTTCTACGGACGTTGAAATGTCCGCCTCGGAATACGTTCAGGAAACATAGATGAAACGTTCGCTGAAGGTTCATCGAAGGTTTGAGGAAGCTTCACAAAAATATCTATACTTGGATTAATTTATAATAATTTATGTTGATTAATTCATTTATTTTTCGTATCAATTGATCAAAACTGATATAAGTATAGATATTTTTGTGAAGCTCCGTCAAACCTTCGATGAACCTTCAGCGAACGTTCCATCTATGTTTCCTGAACGTATTTCGAGGCGGACATTTCAACGTCCCTAGAACCTTCGTCAAACGTTTGTGAATCTAAAAGTTAGCTCTAATGAACCTTCGGCCCGATCTATACACATCTGATCTGAACGTTCGCTGAAGCTTCATGTTCTCTTCGGGTACAAACAAATCTTCCACATTTCACGTGTATATAGGATAGAAACAAACACCGTCATATCGATCGATATTGACACATCTATCGATTACTGTAAGAGGGTGCTCGTATAGTTGTGAGCGGTATATCCTTACCTTAGGACAGTAATAAAAATATTTACACATATTAAGCGTACGTATTCTAGTGATTTGACATTTTGAATGGGTGTGTGGACAATGAAAACAACAAAATTTATATGGTCTCAGTAACTGAATTTATTTTTCATAGCACACATTGATACACATGAAATTTCACAGACATGTGCTTAACACGTCAATAATCCCTCCAGCCCAACTGATATTGCTCTTGAACAGAAATAATTTTTTTCAGTGAATCAGAAAATTCAAATCATTGAATGAAAAATGAATTTCCGGTACGTATGTATCAAGTTTTTCATAAATTTAATTGAAAATTTCAAACTCCATGGAACTTTTACCATCGTTTTACAGTGATCCATATATCGATTGACCATTAGTACTAGCATGGCGCAACGTAGATGAAGTACGGCCGAGGCTTGGCAACCAAGCATGGCGTAAACCTGGAATGATAACATCATTTTATGACTTATTAATGTGTTTTCCCAATGAAGGTCTATCATTGATGAAAAATTGACAATGGAGTAGACCATCATTGGCAAACAATTGGGAAATTTTTTTGTCAATGTTGCGCCAATTATGAAATTGTGAAACTTAATTAATACATCAAAGTATGCGCATTCCACAATTTCAGATATAGGTTATTTGAAATCGTATTGTTTTTGCCATCATTTATTTATGAACAACTGTCTGTCTATTATGTTTCTAATTTTTTGCCATGAGAAGTGTACACAATGCGGATCAGGAATAAGAGCCCTCTGGTGTAACGTGTAACAAAGAATGATTCACTATTCTTCCGGAGAAGTATTTGAGTTTCAAGGGGTACTAGCGCCGAGACTTCAGCTAAATCTTTCGTGAAAGAATTCTCCACAATACTTGAATATATTGAAAATATCGCTCTACACAGCATTTCTTGAATGTCTATAGAAATGCTGTATAGAGCGATGTTTCGAAAATATAAGAGTATTTTAGAGAAATCTTGAACGAAAAATTTGGCTAATGCCCCGGCGCTAATATCTCCTCCAATATTCCTCGTGTACGTCTTTCACTGCTCGCGAGGAACACTCGATCAGTAATGTAGCAAAAGTATTATATCAGGCGGTATACAGATTCAATTTTTTATCATCAACTATTTGCGTCATGATTGGACAAATTTTTGATGTGATGTTGATTTATTTGCACTTGAAATTGTAAATCAATTTTTATGATATTGACGATTTGGAAAAATCCACAATCTAATTCAGCCTTCAAACGTTAGAATTGAGGAGCATGCCGATAATCAGTCATGCTATTGCCAATTATCGGCGCTGCATTAAAAATTAATTTCCAGTGAGACTAAGCTAAAGTTTGTGGCAATAATCAACCACATTTCAAATGATCCTCACTTTGATTGGAATTTATCGTTCAGTGAATGTTGGACCAGGGATGAGCCAAGCCAGACCCAGTCCGCTGACAACGTTTCATTTGTTGATCAACATTGAATATTTATAAATTTCCAAGCTTTCTCTGACAACATTACACTGACAGAAAAACGACCTGGTTGGAACATTCGTGGTCGCAATAACTTTAAACCTGGTTCGATTCACCAGGAAATGTGATTGTGACATCCAGAAAATGTGGTTGAAGCCAAAATTAACTACATATTTTGATTATTGCACAAAACAAAACATCCGATTTTTCTAACCTGAAAAAATGTAGTGAATTTTGGCTTCAATCACTTTTTCTGGACATCACAATTACATTCCCAGGTGAATCGAACCAGATTTCAAGTTACTGCGACCACGAATGTTCCAACCACGTCATTTTTCTGTCGGTGTGCGTTAAGCTATATTCTATTGTCAGCATTGGTGGAGCCCAAAATTCTTAAATGGGGGATTTCCGGATAAAAACGGAGAATATACTACTTCTTCTCATTTTGCTCGCTAAATCAGAAACAGAAAGGTTTGGAGAATGCATTTTTATATGAGAATACGGGAGATTACGAATGAATAACTGAATTTTACTATACGATTTATAAAATTTAACGTTCAGCGTTCAAAATTACAATTCCACTCATTACTCTTCCTACAATATTCGTAATCTTCTGTACTTTCATGCAAGAATTCATTTTATAAACCTTTCTGTTTATAGTTTCCTAAGAAAAATAACAAAAATTCTTATATTTTCGCGCGGCATTTTTATCCGTGCATGGAAATTTCCGCATATAAACTTTTTACAGTGTACTTGAAATTATCTTGGGTAATAAAGCCGTGAAAAATGTATATTCATCAGGATAGCATTTGGTCCATAAGAATTTGCGTATTCTTTGGAATGAGATATTTATAAAACCCGAGTACGAAACAGTGTTTTCTGTTCTACGAATTGATGTTTTCTCACGCAAACTTTTACTGACCCAAAATATCAGATAACTGTTGAGTACGAGCTGAAAGAATATCAACTGTATCGGTTGCATGGAAAACCGTTTGTGCAGAAAAAATCTGTGTGGGATGGAGGCGAAATCTCGAAGAGGCTTCTTCATATTAGATGTTTCACCCCTCGATGTTTCGAACATCAATTGTGTTAGCTCAAAAAGGTCAGAATGATTGATTTCCAATGCGTCGATTTCAAGAACCTTGAGGATACAACTTTTTTAAAGTCTCCATATTTTCAGAACATCATTTAAAATTCTGAAAAATATTGTTCAGAAGATCTTTACCCGGGAAAAAATCATCAAATCTAATCAGATCTGAGCAGATCCAAATCGTCAGATCTGACCAGATCTAAATTTTGGTCAGATCTGAACAGATCTGAGTAGATTTGAATAGATCTAAGTAGATCTGGATAGATCTCACTAGATCTAAACAGATCTTACTAGATCTAGATGGTTTATGGTAAATATTGTTAGATCTGATCAGATCTAAACAGTTCGGCATAAACACGGAGAAAAAAGATATAAGAATTTTTGCTATTTTTCATGCTACACCTGAAACAGAAAGGTTTCAGGTGTAGCATGAAAAATGAGATCCCATCAGATCTGAGCGGATTTGATCAGATATAGGAGCAGATTCAATCAGATCTGGGTAGATCTAATCAGATCTAGGATCAGATTTGATCAGATCTGAGCAGATCAAGTGAGATCTGGGAAGATCTACTGAGAATCCACCAGGTCTAATGCTGATTAGAATTGAATTTCATATTATGCAAAAGCAGATCTGAGCAGATCCAGTCAGATCTGAACAGATCCAATCAGATCTGAGCAGATCTGGTCAGATATAAGGGACAATCCAATCAAATATGATTGATCCAATAAAGAGATCTGTTCAGATCTGATGAGATCTGATTAGATCTGATCAGATCCGATTAGATCTAATGATTTTTTCCCGGGTAGCATCAGCGCATTGCACGGCAAAAAAGTTTTGCTGACATAACAAACAAAAACGCCTAGAAAAATAGCATTTTTAAAAGAACAAGAAAAATGATTGATATGCCTGAATTTTTTTGCTGACAGAACTAACGTCTCAGCTGCTGGAGTGAATACTTTTGCAAAGCAAACGAATTATTTTTGTAGGCTCTATAGTAACAAACCATATTTTTTAGAGTGAAGATCATTTTAACCTTTTTCATGATGGAATGAAATTTTGAAATGTTGACACGTGATATTTTTATAATATTCAAATGCGTATAATTTATATGAAAATTATTGCTTTAAGAATTTGATGAAACTTCACAAAAAACTATTTGCAAATTGCATGACACTATGATTTGGTCAATAACCGAATTGCTCCTATAAAATACCTACTGAACGTTCACCAATGAATTGACTACACAGTTCATAAGGTCTACTCTTATGTTCATTCTTCAAATATCACACAATGAAGCCGGAAGTACCATCCACTACCGCACATAACTGGGAATCAGATTGTTCAGTGAATGGGAAAAAAAGTACTCCATCGATAAATTTCATCGGTTGATCAATAGATGTTACTAATACATCAGTAGAATCATCATCATCAATTGATCCAGTGGTCGGTTCTCTCGGATTTCAGCTTGAACAATTGAGTGCTTTATAGTGTGATGGAAACAAGAGGAATCGAATGAATGCTTTCCGAGTAGGATTTAGGATAAATGGTGAATGTCGCGTGAGAATGAGTATCATCCTTTTTTTTTCCAAGCGAAAGAACTAACAGTAGAATGTGACTGCAATAGTCAGACATTGAACGTCATACCGTATATAGCGTACATATAAAATCTCACTGTACAATTTTATATTCGTCATATCACATATTCATGAATAGTTCATAGTTTGTGTGCTATATAAATGCATTTCAATTATATTGAATTAAAAAGAAAAACTACTGACTGTATGACTGATAGGATTTGATTGATCGATTCCTCATAGTTCCGATGTTATTCAAAACATCCAGTGGATTTCCAAATGTAATTTGAAAATCCTGCATTCAAATACTCCTTCAGTTTTATCTGGAGAAGCATGTGATGTTGATACATCGATCACCGAGATCCATTTGATTTAGAAAACAATGTAATTCTCTTCTATTATCAAACCTTTGTCTATTATCAAGTTCTCATCTATTATCAAGCTTTGTTCCACATTCGGTACAACAGTGACCAATTGTGTGATGATAATGTTGAAGCAAACATCAATCCTCCCTGCGATACGAAGTATTCAAGTGTAATAATACCCGTATGCTACTGTGTATTTCAATTCCTCATTGATACGTATAGTGTATGCTACACTGACTCAAGGAAAGTAAATGTCACGGAATACAAATGAATGTACATCATCCGCTTAGAAAATTAATGTTGGCTTGATATCTACTCATCATATCATAGCCCATATGTGGATGAATAATTGATCAAACTTTGATGAATTGTGGATCAAAGATGGGCTCATTCTGTATCCATACTGAAAAATTAACTAGATTAGATTAGGGTGAAGGATTGTCACATGTTTGAGATCTATCGTCGGGATAAAAATATGTAGTGAAAACTATTGTTAGTATATTCGAATAGTTTTAGCTGAACTGTTCTTAATTGCTTCGCTCGTGAGTGTTCAGTTGTTTTTTTTAGAACAGGTGTTACCAACTAACGAATACCTAGGGTATTTTTACTAGGGCACTAACTAGAATACACGAGAATTTCACATGATTCATACGATAGATTCCAGTATATACACAGTGTACATTGTCTTCGAAACTCTGTTGGGCCCAATCAAGTCGCACTTACGTTATTATCGGATTGACCCTTTCATGACGAAGAATCGTTTGAATATATTGTGCAGTATCAAATGGGAACGAATCGATTTTCATGACATGGACACGATTGATGAAATATCGGGAGAGAGAAAAGGAAGAGATATTGAAAAAAGATAGAACAAAATGGACGAGCGCTCATGGTCAGCGAACTCGGGAATGTTGAAAATTCGGTTTCATCATGCATCTTCCCGTGTAAAGCTAACTATTGAAATTTTGACGTATAAAGTATAGAAATCCATTACTCCTGATTGAGGAAAACATAAATCATAAGATAATCATCATCATTGCAATCATTACCACGATGAAAAATGATCAGACTTCGGACTGTTATGATGTGATTTTCCTTTCAGTTCCCCTGTAAAGCGGATGAATGTTATATTTTCTCTCACTGGCAGCTGAACATTGATTCCATTGAGGGAACAATAGATTCATTCCCTGCAAATAATGAAATTAGTAACGGGGTATTTGAATTTGAAATATTTTTCAATTCCTACTCAATGGTTAAGAATGTAACAAATGAATTCCCGAAAGTACCTGATGATACTTTTCAATTGCTGCAATGTATTCGAATTTTGAAATAACCTGGAATTGAAATCACCAATTCCGTTTGACCGGTTTGAAGAGAATATTTCTCACAGAGTATATTTTCTATTTTGAAAATAATACTTTGCTTCGATCAACGAGCAAAAGTATTCTATCACATTTCTAAAACACTCTGGTCTTATATTTAATTATAGAACTCGATGAAATTACTCCATACATCTTCGCTTTAGTTTCTTGCTTATTTTTTCTGACTGATCATTAACTCATTCGATTCTCTGGTATCTCGTATCTCCAATGCTCTAGCAATGCTAGAGTCCCATTAGACGTTAGCTTCTCAGCTTGAACGTTACTTTGGTGTCTGTCTTTCTTCATCTTTGTCCTCATCGCCCTTGTTGTCCGTCGCTGACGATGGTAGGGTAGGTGGGTAGGTAGGTAGGTAGGTAGGTAGGTGGGTATGTAGGTAGGTAGGTAGATACGTACATAGATGGGATATATGGTGAGCATTGCCGGCATTACATAGCTTCTTTCGTCTCTATCCTTCTTCCTCTTTGGCATGTTCAGATGTATACAATGTACATGTACCCTGAGTCGCTTGTGAATTCTCATTTGTTATATGTATCCGTATAAATATATATATATATATATATATATGCATATAGGAATAGCAGTTCCGCAGGCGCCGGCGCGAATAGGTTTCGCGAGTAAGACCACCTCCGCGTGGTGGGCTCGTGACGTCAGCTACCCTCAGTGTGCGGAGAGCGACCGCAGTGTACATCATCTCTCTCTCCACGGTTTTTGACAAAAGACTAGAACGTCGTTTCGTCGTCCTAAGTGTGTGCTCATATTAGTAAAATACCTATTTCGATGAGAGAGCGTTAGTTCTTCACTTCGACATACATCATCATTATCTTCATTTCAATCATCATCTTCATTACAATCATTACAATCGCCATCATCATCGCCATTATATCATCATCTTCATCATTGTCATCATCATTATTACTATTGTTTTCACTCAAAGTAGTAATCTACCATCAAGTAAAAAATAATTCATTCAACTTCACGTCTCGCTTCTTTCAAGTTATCTACAGGAGAAGAAAACGTACTGATGGAATGACATATTATTTAAATCCCTTTCGTATGTTGATGAAAGTTTATACAATTGGATATTTTCGTAGAAGGAACAAAGATTGTTTTAACTGACTCTTCAACTGTTTGGAAATTATCACTTGCAAACATATCCACCAGTGATCATTTTTCCTTCATTGACGTTTGAGTATAAGACGGAAATGAATAATCAAATAATGATGAGACCATGATGATGTGATGTTACGGTGAAATATATAAGTAAATAATAACGAGTGATTTTATTTTCAATGGTGCTAAGTGGGTGCTATTTTTTGGTGTCGTAAGTCGGTGCTACACTGAAAAATCCAAGCATTTTAACGAATATTTATCGATTGTGAGATATCATTGTTCATCATCAATATCATTATCATCTTCATCATTATTTTCGTCATAATCATTGTTGTGCCGTGACGTTCATTTGGTTTAAGTGGAAATTTTCGTGCGAGTAGCTAATGCAACTCATCGTTTACTTGGTGAAAAAGTGACAAGAAAGAACGGTTAACTAACAAAACGAATAGTTGAGTCAACACATAATACTGACACGTGGATTCGCTCGCACGTGGTTGAGTGACGTAGTTGTGTTTGTTCAAGCATAACTAATGAGATGCGGTAGATGAGAAAAAGGTTTGCGTTGAAACACACCACGATGTAGAACGTTTTGTTTATCCCCTCCTATCAAAATCGTGGATGAAAATTTCATAGTGATTGATGAGAAAATTTCCAAGTGGTGATATCATTATAATAAATAAAGGATATATATATATATATCGATTTCAATTTCGATGAATTTAATTGAAAATATTGGGTGAAATCTGAAAAAAGGTAATTCGGTTACAAAAAAAGTGGGGGAGGGATGACGATAGATAATCGAAAAGTGCATAAATCGACGTTCGGAAGAACAGTGGAGATCATCGACTGATGTGTTGAAATGTCTTCAGTGTGAAGATTTTACAATCAGGGAAGATTCCGCAAAAAAGCGGAGAACAATCAAGCAGCGTGGAGCGCTCGGCGATCGTGTGGCCGCGTGCCGCGGACCTCTACTTCTATCAGCCAGGTATGGGAATAGTTGTGGGCAAAGAAACACATTGCACATATGAATGTATTTCCATCTAACGAGATATCACGGTATAATAAGGGCGGCCAAACGTTGGGAGATCTATCTTTCCTCATCCTCAAAAGAGGTTCCCCTTTCGGTCTTTTCTTCCCTATTGAATGCGAAAGAATTTGGATCGTAGCCCTGTTTCTCCTAAGGCGTGTGCCAAAAGGCCGTGTTTTTATCGTTGACGTCGACGTTCACGTAATGTGATTATAGTGTGAAAATCGAATCAGATTCTGGCAAAAGATAATGTATTTTTTTGGCAATCTCAGCTGCTTTTTATCGGGAGAAAGAAATGAGAAAAGAACGTTATCGATGCGTTTAGTGATTTCTGATGGTTGATGTTGGATCTAGTTATTCCGTGCCAATATCTTTTTTATTGTGAGTTTCGTCTGGAATGGATGGAATCATATTTGAATTTCGAGATGGAGATCGAGTCGTTGAGAAATCCAAAGATGTTGTGTTATTGATATTCCTTCGCGACACGTGACGATGGAAAAATATTCATTCTCATTTCCTACAGGAAATCGCGATTACCGAATCCTTGGAAGAATTTCAAGTCATTCGAAAGGATAAGGATTCTCAAGTGACAGGTTGAAAATTCCGACTGAGAAAAATTAGGGTGACAAATAGAAAGTTGATAGTCAATGTAGCTCACGGAAACTACTAAGGTTATTTTGCCTGGGTTAATGCTTGACAGTGACATGTGCCACTTATGTGTATAGTAGAATCATACCAACCTCTTAAGCAGCTGTGGCTTGTAGAGGATTCAGAAAGGATGACTGACATTCGTGCGGTGGTTGTGCTGAAATTTCAAATATTCGCATTCTCGATGTAGGGTAATATATGCGGGTAACAATTTTGTATATTCTTAACGCACGTAAAAATTCCTAACGATTCACTCCAAGGGAAAGATTCATTTAGATCTCATGAATTAGAACTACGAAGATCCGGAAAAATCGGAAGAATAATGCTCTCCAGATCGACCTCAATATAATAAGATTTGTGGATATCTGATCAATGTTCTCTAGAAATAGGTACACTGAGAAAAATTGTCTATTAAACGTATATATACTTGAATTTTAAGGTTATTTACCAAACGTTCTCTTCAAAAGTACCAGACTTTCTATTATAAAATGTTATCATCCTACCATTAGCTCACAGACAGTCTGGTATTTTTGAAGAGAATATTTGGTATATAACTTCAAAATGCAAGTATATCCTCAATATACTGGTGAGTCTAGTAATTCATAATAGACAATTTTTCTCCGTGTATTTAACGTTCAGGAACTCTCTGAAAATGAAGGGAATTGGCATTCGATGCAAGCAAATTGCAATTGATGAACGTAAAATGTTTATTAATTTTGATTCACACGGAGAAAGTTTTTTAGTATAAATTGCCCAGAAAATGTGTCCAATATCACTATGTTTTTGTAAAGTTGGACCATGCTGATGCCATGATAATGATTGTAATTATAATAGAATAGAGTCAAATTGGGAACAAAAGAAAGGAGAATTACAATTCATACACAGAAAAAACAACTTCTTCCAACCAAATGAATAGTTTCATTGTCCTCTCTCCATAAAATATTTCTTAAGGTTGTTGAATTGTTTAATCGAATAAAATAATGGAATTTTTGCCTTTCATACGTTGATTTTCTGAACAAATAATTTATTCGCCATAAGTAATCAGTTTTTGCATCCAATTGAATATTTAATTTCTACAAATAAATATTTTATGGAGAGTGGATAAATAAATATTTTTTCCAGTGCAATAATTGATATAATTCACAACAATGAATAATCATTGAGTGTCAGTATAGTTCAGCATTACAAAATAATTGTAAATCTATACTACAAAATCCTCTCCATGTGCGTAGACTGAATTTGCATTTTCCATTCTTGGCATCTACACTGTTAGAAAAAATTTCTGAATTTCACACACAAAATTTGGAAGCAATTAACACACACTTTTGTGTATTGAATTCACAACAGATTTCATGAGATTCAAACCAATTTTTGTATGAAGACCATTTTACGATAATATTGTGTTTGAATTTTCATAAAAGTGTGGGAGATTCAATACAAAAATATGTGTGTCAATTGCTTCCAAACTTTTGTATTGAAATCAATGCGAATATTTTTTACAGTGTAGTAAGATTCAATCAGATCCACGTAGATCTCAATTATTTTTCCTGGATGTAAATTTGATTGAATACTGACACGAAAAATGTGGGAAATAAGACTGAGAAAATTGTTTAGTTGAAAATTCAATAAAATACGACATCAAATAAAAAATTTAGTTCTCGCAACAAAATATTAATTGCTTCAACTGAAGTTTTTAGTGAAACAAACAATATTTCAGTTCAGGCAACTTGGTTTATTCAATTGATGTCGTTTTTAGTTACTGCAACTGGACAGTTTTCTCAGTACAATACAAAAGTATGAATTTGTTGGATTCATAATTACAAATGCTTATTTTCTATTCAACTCTCTCACTGAGTGATTTAAAATCGGATTCATATTGGTCAAAGTGTGTGGCAAAGTGCACATATAACATCTTAAAAAGCCTCCAAGATCAGTAGAAAACATCCCGAGTCCCTTTCAGAGTTGCGCTGAAAATTCCAAGTCCATTTTTGGAGCATAATTCTAGAAATATCAACAGCGAGTTATCGCTGGAAAAACTTGTAGATAGGAAATTAAAACCATCCACTTTTATTTCATGTACACTTTCGCAAGGAAATTATGTTGAAATCGTGGGAATTGTAGTACACGTATCGAAGATTTGTTGGATTCATGCTGGAAATTGGAATCAAAAAACACGAAATTGCATATAAATTACAGGAAATTACAGTACAACAGAAGTTTTCCTTGACTTGAACAGTAAACACTCATTATCAACAGATACTTTTCAGTCTCACGGAACTGCAGATTCGTTTTTCCCCCAACACTTTATCGATAAGTGTGGGAAAATTAATTTGCCAAATAGCTTTTCTCTGAACGGAAAAAAAATGAATTGAAATAAATATTCAATTTTTAAGCGCATATGGACCAATTTTTTTTTTTTCAGAATAACAATTTTTCTCGTTGATTCAACTAATTATTTTAGTGAATCATTTTAAATTGATCGAATCAATGAATTGATGTGTTATCCAACCGAAAAATGTGGGTCCATATGCGCTTGCAAGTTGAGTAGTTATTTGAACAAATATTTTTTTGTTTGTGTAGGTAGAATACAATAAAAGCATTGAAAACCCGTGTTGTACTTCTGCAGTTCTTCCCACGTGTTTCAATTTATAAATGCAGTGATAATGTTGTTTGTTTCTGACATTCATTCTACGCGAATTGCGAATAATGCAAATGAAATAACATTTTGCGGATATTAATATGCTTTCATTTACTTTCATACAAATTTTTCCATTTGCTTCCAGAGTGTAATAACAGAAATTAATTAAATGATACATTTTCGTCGAATGTTGCTATCCGATCGATATAATAATGCTTTGTATTTAATGTTAGGGAATTCAAAATCGTTGTTGTAATATCCATACTATTACCAATGCGGCTACAAGAATCACAAATAATCATAATTTTCGAGTCATTATTTTCATGATTCATGAAACTGAAATTCTGTGGAATACATCGAATCGTTGTTGAATAATATTTCATGGTATGAGAATATACAATAGAATTATCGATGACTTGATTCTACTGTGTAATGATAGTGATTGTGTTATCGTGGAAAAACATCCATTGATTGATTTGGTGCAGCAAATTCATCATTATGTAATTCTTCTAGGTGTGATGTATAGAAACAGTAATTCTGATCATAACAAAGACCTTTGGTTACATTATTCTTCGACTTCGGTGAAGCCTTCTAGGATATTATACATGGCAGCTACGAAAGAAAAAATGGGTGCGAATCCCTTATAGCACGTCGGGTCATTTTTCAATGCCTCTAGCAGGATCAAAAACACGAACTTGCGCTTGAGATCTTGCTTTTAGAGAACCCGCGTCTCTCAAGACCATTACATTGTGTAAGTTTGGTTGGAACATATTCCAAGTATGCTCGATGGGATTCATATCCGGTGACGAAGCTCTCGTTATTTTTCAATGTAAACAGCACCTGCATCGTTCTCTAAAGTGACTATTTCACTGGAAGATGTTTTCAACAAATTGCTACTTGAATTTCTGATTCTTATCATTTGAAAAACGACGCTTACTTCTTAGGATTTCTACAAAAACAAGAAAAATGATGATTTTTATCGTCGAGATTATATTTTTGATACACAGAAATGAATTCTAGTGTTGAATTTTTATTCTATTCGTTTTTACCTCTGATGGTGAAATTTCTATTGTTCGCTTTCACGATCACAATTTTATGGTCACGAAAATGGAGGATTAATTCCTTCAATCCCAATCGAACTTCATTTAAAATCAACTTGATCCAAAATAGTTGAAATAAACCTCGAGATACCGGAATCGCAACGATGTCTGTGAAACTTCTGAACTGGATTGAATAAGTTTCTGTTATTGCGGATACTTCTATTTTTATCTCTCCCCTATATGAATAAAAGAATATTCAAATACTTGACTCTGTTTTATATTTTCCTTATTGCAAGAATATTACATCAATGCATTTTTTTATTCAGAACATGTAGAAAAAATCCCGCTAATTCCAAACGTGAGAACAAATTCTATCAGCATTGTGAGCATTGAGAGACAGAATTAAAACACCATCTTCGGTAAAAGTTTCAAAGTTTAATCGAATCTTATCGAATGCAATGACATCTATCCAATTAATCCCTTCATGGAATTTCGTTAAATTCAAGTGAATTTTAGTGGACGAATTAGAGAAAAGTGCAGGCTGGAATACTTATATTAGATTTTTCTTGTAGAATTATTGTAGAAGAGATATAATTGAGGAAGTTTGAAACTATTGAATCAGAAAATAAATAAGGATAATATATAAACGAATAAAAGATGAAATGGATTAAATCGTAATTGAGGGGTTCGATTAAATTTCCGCGTCTCTAGGAGAGGTATAACCATCAGTACCACTTGAGTTTTGGTTTTGGCAGAACTTCCAAGAGCTATGTTTCTCTCTCCCCTCTCTTGTATTTGCAATCGAGGCAGGTTACAGCCTGACCCGAATCCTTAAGCTAGACCGCGGTCATGGGATGCCCCGACGAGCAGGCACGTAGTAACCCACACACCAGCCTGTGCCAGGAGCATCTTACTACCTCTATTTTACGGACCCCTCCTATCTTTCCATCTTATCCCTTTTTTCTTTTTCTCATCTGGTTCTAGCTTGAAACTTTTCCTCTCTCATGCATTTTCTTCTGTCTTGATATTTTTATCAAAAAGTTTCCTCCAAGTTTCATTCATTCGTTAAAGGAGACGTTGGGCTCTGACTTGTAGGTTTTGACCCAATAACGTCCAACTCTGTAACCATTTTTCTGAATCCTGTATAAGTGTAGATAACATACCCTGAATTCCCAACGATCTCCCTGGACTATGGTGAATAAACGATATCTGTTCCGTGTTATATCGAGATCATGTTTTTACAGTACTATATCGCATGATAGGATTTTAGAGTATCGCACGTTTCAGGAAAGATATAGGTTCGATTTTATTTCATAAAAATGGTAATTTATATCATTTCTCGATGAACAATAACGTGGTGACGAAAAGAATTGACAAATCCACGGTTAAATGAATTTTATATTCGCCAATGGTTTGGAAAAGAACATTCCATGCATCAACGGAATGTATCATTTTTCAGTGTATGTCACAAAATTTTGAATGTGTATGATGATAAATTGTTCCAGAACTGTAGGAAATTCTGACAGAGGTTTCACTTTCAAGTGAGGAACAATTGTGATACTTATAGCCGACCATCAATCAACATCGTATTGCGACAAGAGCGGGAAATGTTTTGTCGGAAGAATATTTATTCAAATTCGATTGTTATGATATTTACTGGATAAATCTAGATTGAGAAAGATTACCTCATTTCGTTTTCGAGCGATTCGCTTAACCTACTGTAACTTTTGTTTACATTCGACGAAGTTTGTTCCGTTTGAATTCCTGGAATCTAACATCATGACAACATTTGGATACGGTTAGACATTTGTTAAGATTCTCAAGTACTCGTATGAATCGAATCGATTGTTTTCTGTCCATTATGTCAATGAAGTGTGCAAATAATGAGAGGGGGAAAGAAGTACGACGACATAACAAAAACGTATTATCGATTACCGTTCCCTGTGAATCGTTGTCTCGTCGCGTAGAAGTCGTAAACCGAGCACCACGTTACGGGGATCGTTCTCGTCCATTAAAATCTCGCCGCCGTCGGCGAGAATCGTGTGCATTGCTTGCATTCTGCATCCTGCAGTTTGTCTGGAGGACATTGCACTGTTTGAGTTACGTGCTGCGACGCCTACTTCACGATGGCTGATGTTGTTGTTGCTTCTGTCTGTATATTACCTTCCATGAGACAGAATCAGACCAGAAGCAGCACCATCAAAGATGCGAAGGTATAAAATGTCAATACGTTTACCGGCAGCCCATTGTTGAGCCTGATGTATGTTTATGGGCGTAACTATGTTTAAACGTGAACTCGTGGCTTCTCAACGACATGTAATGTTAGTCTAATAAAAAGTACTTTCATCTGCAATACATAAATTCGTGATACATTGAATCTTCTGGCGATGTTTCAGGGGGAGAATCATGTACAGTTCCATGTGACATATTCCAGCGAAATAATGGTTTTTATTGTGTTCGGAAATATGTTTGTATCTGAGTAGGGAATGAGGATTTATATTTTATGTTTTTGGCAGGAAAATTAGAGGTTGGAAGAGTTTTTTATGTTTCATGTTTTGAGTTAGAACTAAGAATAATTGGAGAAAGATTCATTTTAATAGTAATGTTGAGTGAATTTTGAATTCCCAGACGGCACAAGGAGTCCCTGGAACGTTTTAAAAAGTTCTCGAAGTATATTGCAGGTTTTTTGCACGTTCTAAGAACATCCCATACTACACTCAGAAAAAAACCAAAATCGTCACAGAATCTATGATGTGACTTGAAATTTGGTTATGATAACCAGAAAAACAAAACAAAATCATATCAATCTGATTGTCACAACTACATGACATGGTCAATGGCGAAAACATGGTTATGGGAATAGAATTTTTCTTTCAGTGTGGTAAAAATGACTTCTGTCGTTTTCGAAGAGATTCCGAAACTTTTCCAGGTCTTGCGAGTCCCTTATAAGAACCAAATAAGACCTCGTGAAGACTAGAGAATTATTAGATTGATTTCTACAAGGGCGAAGTTGCCTTTTCAGCCTCAAGCTGTTAAGGCTAGACATCCCTAGTGGAAATGATTCTAACCTTTTTATGGTTAATGCCAAGGTCCTTTCTAGCGACTAGCTACACTGCAAGTGCCTTGGAAGATGCTAGACAACCGCTCTAATCATTTCTACTAGGGACAGTTTCATTTGTTCGCCTTGCAATTCTACAAGCCTTGAACATTGCCCTGTTCACATTTCTGTGCTCTGAATTGCACCCATATGTTCGTAAATGAGTGAAAAATCACTCATGTAACTTCATCCAGTTTTAGAAGCAAGCTTGTTCGTTTAGAGTGGTATTTACAGTTGTTTTGTGTGAATCTCTAATCTCTTAGAGCGGAAAATGTACTCTGGAATCGAAGTGGTTGTCTATTTCCAACCTCAACTCTTAAACCATCACTTCAGAAGATTGAAAATTCCACAGTAAAATCTTACTCTAAAGAATTTTAGAGTCATGGTACTCGCTACGTTAATCTGAATAGCATTTGCTTCGCTCCCATGTTGGTGATTCAACGGGGCTTCCTACCTTTCAATTTTTGTAATCTAAATAACGCTTGTTTTGCTCGAATTTTAGTAATCTCAGTAGCGCTCGCATCCTGTTGTTTATGAGGAAACTTTAGGCAGTCAATGCATCTAGATGTTTATGAACGTTGTTCATCCTAAACAAGCGGACAGTTTATGTCCGCAGTTCCCACTGTAATACAGACTCAACTCAAAATTTGTTTCTAAATCTTGAATAAGTTTATTCTCACTGAAGTCATCTATATCTAATAACATTTGAGTCCTTGAAAAATACTTTTGATTTCAAATAACCTTATGAAATCCTCATGAAACACGTAACCAGCCAAATGGTCGAATATATATTCTAATCCTATACATAAATCGATGCATGTACTCCAAGTTTTATAAGATAATTATTATTCTCCACGAATACTGAAATCCATGTATGCCGACTACATTATCATTCAACGCAGCAAATTCCAATATATATATGAATTCACCTTCTTGATAATCACATATCCTCCTCTCAAACTCTGGTGACTTATTCAATAAAGAGAGTGTAAGTTTGACACGATTCAGAATATGAAGGGTTCGTCTCTATACAAATGTAGCACGAGAGAGGAGTTCTGAATATTAGAGGTACACGAATCGGTACGTGTATTGAAGTTCGCTACCTTGAGTGAAAACACACACGATGACTGTTCCCAACACCTGCCAAATGTCGTTACGTGTACATCGATTTTAGCATCCGCTTTCAATGATAATGATCTCTTGATGTGCTCGGAATCAAAAACTACTGATGCATATAAACAGATTTCAATAAGAATCTTCTTGTAGAATGTTTCATCGAACGAGAATGGAATTCAGGGAATTATGGTTGAATGGCAATAAAATCAAGTTTGAGTGTTTGATAAGGTTTAATTGCTTATTTCGGTTTTGCAATTTTGCGTTCATCTTCAATATCATTGCTCGTAGTTCAATTTTCGAAATACAATATTGGACACTTCGAATCGACGTAAGAATACAAAATGCTTGAAGCTTTTATGCTGACAAATTAGATCAAGTCATTGAATTTCAAGCAGTCACTGGAGTTGAAATGTTGGAGTTAGTACATGTTGACTCAAACTACATTGAGAGAAAATCGTAACTGAATTTGAGTCCTGCTTCATGTTTTTCTAGTTACAGTCACTACATACGCTGTTGAAAAAAAAAAACTGGAATTCACCGATACTATGGAAGTGTAAGATTTCTGTTCACGTATAGGAAAATTTTTTTCGTATTTTGCATGAAGATTAATGTTCTTCACTCCAATTTTCCCACATAAGTACAACAATTTTCCGATGTATGAGCTGAAATTTTCATAATTTGAACGTGATTTTCCTGTAGGAATGTACATGTCAATTGCTTCCAGTACACGGAGAAAAAAATATGATAACCATTTTCATACAAATATAGTAATCGGAGGATATGATTCATTATGACCATAAATGACAGTCGGTATATGACAATTCATCATAACTTTCGTAAAAGTTACTATATTTCTGCTGAACCCTGATAGATGTATAGTATTTGACGTCATGATTAATTATGTCCTTTGATTACTATACTTTGTCTGATAACCATTATTATATTTTTTTCTCCGTGTACGGTACTGGAAGTTTTCCATAGATGTTTCTACAGTGTAAGTAATTTTATAGTTATAGTAACACCAGGCTAGAAAAATTGTAAGATAATATACACTGTTAATGTTATATAATTTCCATCAGAACAGCCTTGTGCCACATTTTTAGACCTCCATAGAAAATTCAAAACACTCTCGTTGGAAGTTTGAATTATAATTTAGGATCAATAATGAAACCTTCGATGGGCGAAGTAATTCCCTAATAGGAATACTTTAGGCGAAAAACTAGCCAACTACTGAAAAGCTGCTCACCAGTCTCTAGTTCTTAGTTAGCGCAGGTGTTACAAACTCGTGAATGTCTATTTTCATTAGGAATATGGTTAACTATTTCACATTACATTATACCGATTGAAAAATTTATTTTGACTTGGGGGAAGCTTTTCAGCTTTGAAGTCTTTAGTATAGTTATTGAATTTTAATTTCAATTCTCTCGGCCTAGTTTCCGCAAACATAAATGAAGACAGTTGATCAAGAACGGCGTTTGTGTGATCTTTGATCGATCAGGATAAAAAAATTATGTATTCGAATGAATTGACAGTGACACTAAATTCTATCAATTGTTCATTCACAGTGATTCCACGCGGACAACCAAGTATAGACTGTCAATATTGCATCAGTCTACATTTTATCCTTAATGCTACAGTATAAAAAACGGTTATATCGATAATGATACTTGATAATCATAAAAAGGTTGTTTACATTGTGAAAACTAATTTTTCATATCGAGAAATTCTTCTCATAATTTGAAACATTGAAAAATATCCAGTTTCAAAACAGCTTTACAGAATTTCTATATTACAACTGTTATTTTTGAATGTTACGCTCCAAAAACTAATATTGAAATGAAATCACAAATTCAAACTTGCTTGAAGTATATATTTGTTCAGTATTATGCGAAAGTTTTGAAACACCCAGCGTGATTAATAATACAAGGATGGGCAGAGGAAGAAAAAGAAGGGAGAAAATTCTGAGTACAGGAGTGAAATTAAAAAACATCTGTGCTCCTTTCTGCAAGGTAGATTACTTCTTTGTATTCGCTATACGTGAAAATACTACGAAAGAGAGTGCAAATATTCACTAAATAATCTTTGCTCAAAGTCTTATGCAATACGTCCTACTGTAAATTAAATTCTTCCGTAATGTTTATTTTCTCACTTGAATCGGTGATGAAAAATTCAATTTTGTTCCTCGCGCCCTCGATAACGAATTCAAAATTCTTCTTTGATGAAGAAAAAATTTATATTCAATATTATTCCCACGTTTCACTCCAATTTATTCTTCGTTCTGCATTGAATATACATAAACCAGTATTCGAGTACTTTTCTGTTCCAAATAATTCAACATTTAGCATTGTGACGATTTATTTATATAAAAATATGGATTCACTCGATTATTTGTTCATAGAAAATTCAGTTCGAATTTGGACACCACAGATGTAGCAACGGTGTTCAATTTCTCTCAAGAACGCTGTGACAGTCTACACAATTACTCACACTCTAATATACGTACCATAACTTTCCAAACACAAGACCATACAAAAGCAGAGAAACATCGAGACATCAAAACTGCAAAATAAAGTTAACAATCTATTTGAAACACGAACCATCCCTGTAAGACTTTCACGTCATAACAGCATTCATATAGATGTAGAGAGAAAAAAAGTTTTTTGTTCTCATAACATTACGTACACATTACATTTTCTGAATAATGCTCATGCGATATAATTCAAGAAAGAAAGGAAGAGGTGAAAGAGAAGACATTATCACTGGGGTAAAAAAAAATGAGAGAAGCGAAAGTTGTCGTGTTGCTTTTTTTTTATTTACTCCTTTTTTCATCTGGTTTCCGTGTTCAGTTTCATAGAAAAAAGAAATGAAAGAGAATTTAATGAGAGGGAGAAAGAGAGGAACGGAAGATAAAGACAGACCGAAACTCACTCGCCAGGGAATGAAACCTGATTTAGGAGTGCGGTCCAGAAACCTCTCGTGGGACCTTCTGCCCTGACCACCATCGCGCGCGCATTACCCGGTATCCCTGAGAGTGCGATCCTTGTCCTATACTACTCTACCTTCCTCCTTCTTTTCGTTTACTCTCTTCTTTCTGTCCTCCTACTTCCTCTCCATCCCTTATGTACCACATCCAATGTCCCGTGTCCCTGGGCGCCAACAAGTGCGACTCTTTACCAACATCGAGTTCGAACTGCGCTCGGAATACTCAAAGACCAAGCTCAATAGTCGCAACCAAGTTATTGGACATGCTATTGAACTACGACGGGTAATGAAAAGTCAAAGAGAGAAGGAAACGGAAAATTACGAGGGTGCCTCGGTTTTATTCACTTATTGCTAGTGTTGGTCTTTCGAAATAGTACTTTTTCATTTGATTCATTGTGAGTTTTGAATTCATTGTGCGATGTGAAATTTTGATGAGTCGACGATCGATATTTCGTTGCTCTCAATTGATGTTGAATTATGAATTAAAATTTCGATGTTTGGTCCGTGTTGTACAGAAATGGCGTAATTAACGTGTATAAATTATGCATAGTTTATGCACATTAACCATGATTTGATATACGGTACAGCTCCGGTTGTTGTTCGATGTGGATTTTTCGTTTTTGTATTAAAAAAATCTGAGTTTTGCAGCCCTCTATTGTACATTATACACACTAGATAACGATTAATAATGTATAAGTAATTCACGTATGTACATTCCATATATTCCCACATACGTGATACATTCGCATATAGAACTTTTCAATGAATAATAAAAATTCAAGAACTTCAATCAACACTTCAAATTCCATTCCATCAAATTTTCATTCCTTTCATCTATTCCACGTTGGAATAAAATATTCAGGTCACATTACGTTTCTCTTCGAGCGAGAAATTGATGTGAATTGTTGTGAAGTTTGCGATACCCATCATTCGAATGCACATTTTATATCCGTGAAATAACTCTCATCGCGGTACGGTATCGTTATTTTTCTAAAATCAGATAAGAAGAGAATCTTGAAGTGAATCGAAGAATTTGTTGGATTCTCGGCAAATAACACATTTTCGCTGATATATAAATACAAAGAGCAAGATATATACAGAAAATTTGGAAAAAAAAAGGAAAAAAACATTACTGTAAGGGCATGTATAGCTTGCACGCCTCGTGCTCGTGCCTCGTTTATAACTCGTAGGTGGAAATGGATAACACGCGCGCAAGCGATACACGAAAACACGTTGCAACCAGTGAAACGATAAAAACGCCAGTAGCCAGTAAAAATTGCAAAGATCAACTACCGGGGAGGGGAGAGGGGAAGAGATAAAGTGAAAGAGTGAGTGAAACAATTTGAGAACTTTAAATAACGTGAAATTAGCACGGAACTTTTCTTCTCTTGTATTCCCTGGCTATTCATGTCGTGAAAATGAAAATTAATGAAAATAATTTTTCAGCTGTAATCTTGTTTCGTAAAAAGCTTTCTAATTTTCCTCGGAAAATTTTGCTTCATCATAACGAATTAGCTCGTTTCAAGAGCTTCTGGCGCTGACTATTGGGATTTGTTTCTGTTTGCCAACTGTGAACAATTTTGATTCAACAACGTCAATGTTTTGCTTTTCTCCCTTTTTCATTCCATTCCTCTTTCCGTATTCCATCGCAGAAATATTTTCTTGTGCACAGCGTGTGATAACTGTGAATATATTCGGTCTATAGCAGCAGCAGCAGTCAACGGAAGTGATGTTTCACGATAACTGATAACTATTTTGAATTACAACCTACAATTATTGTGATAATGCAGACACGGGGAGATGAATTGGGGCATGAATCTTGAGTGTATTATTCATCAAATATTTTGCGATCTAGAATCTCGGACACGGACACATTGAATTATTAGATTTCACGAAAGTAATCAATTGACCTGGAAAATCATTAGATATTCGTTCGTTACGATGTTTAATTTTGATGAGAATCCTTCTGATGAAGGATAGGAAGTTTTCGGTTTCCTTTGGAAGCAATTATCCGCTAGGTTTTGGAATCGTTCATCAAATGTTTATGAAGTTCAGATAAAATAGTGAAATGACATTTCATTTTGAGTGGAAATTCGTTGACCAGTCGACTTGGAAATACAAGATTTCGTATGGAGAAGAACAATTTGAGCGTACACGGAAAAAAGAAAATGGAGAAATTTACCTTGTAGGATGGCAACACGTCGCTTCGAGTCTTTAGGTGGAAATTTTTACAAAATATATTGTCAAATAATTCACATTATGAGACAAAGATAGATTCTTCTCTTTTCATGTGAATTGTTTGACAATATATTTTGTAAAAATTTCCATTCAAAGACTCGAAGCGACGCGTTGTCATTCTATAAGGTGGATTTCTTTATGTTCTTTCTTCCGTGTATTTCAGATTGTGAAATGTACATTTTCATACTCTTAGGTAAATTTTTGAACCTCGATAGCTTACACGGAAAGAAATTTGTAGTTAAATTCACCATGTGATTATTGTGCCCGAGGAACAGACTGACTTTCCAAAGGCATTTACTGTAAAACATAGTGAATTTGATCATGTTTCTATTGTCTCGTCGTAGTAAATTTCATCGTAAGTTCAGTCTGTTCCTCGGTTACAAAGTCCCATAGTAAATTTAACCATAAATTTCTCTCCGTGTAGAATTCAATTTTAAGTTGTTTTATCTAATATACAGTTAATCGTGGATACTGTGAAAAAACTCTACAGAAACTTCTCGTATGAGAATAGGAGCAATTCGTCTGTACATTTGTGTGACAAAACCACTGTAAAATCGTGAAAATTTTAGTACGCGTATCAAAAAATGATTCCAGTTCTGAAGAAGCATTAGCGGTGAAGACTTGGAAGTTGCTTGATTAATTATAAAAGTTCATCAACGTCGAATGCTACTTTGTAGTAGCTTTCAATCTTCTCAACGTCTCTCTGAGAATAATATTTAAACATATTCTTCCAACCAGAGATTGATTTTTTGAGAATACAGCATGTGAGGTATCATGAAAGCAACGTGAAGATTCAGCTCAAAATATATATTCATTCCTCTTTCCAAGTATAGTGCCAAGAAACGAAGTACGTCTCTTGTCCAATTCCAACAATTTGTGGTTGTGAAGATACATGAAGTCTTTTATTTACCACAAACGCAATGGTTGATATTTTAGAAAGTTGGCTCTTGTATGGTGAATTTTAGAACAATAAAATTGCTTGCTATGAATGAATCAGTGAGAAAGTTTTTCTCAACACAGAAGAGCACGACATATTTTCTAACACCAACTTCAAAACTTCGATTGACAAAAAAAATTTAATCAAGTTATTTCAGTTAACATAATTTGCAGTCGTATCTTTGCTTCGATATATTCAAGCATGCAAACATGCACGTATGTTTATTGACAAAAGATTTGTGTAAGATTTACAAATATGTATGTTGTTTTGGTGTAATGAATGTTTGTTTAGACCAAATATACCCTGTTTGTGATCAATAATCGACATTACAGAGAATTTAGATGCGAGAAATTGTGTGATATCTGAATATATGATATAGGGTATTTTTTAAATATGATGTAACTTCTGTAAACAAAATATGAATATATCTGTTTTTTCACAAAAAAATAAAATCCTAATCATATTTTCACAGCATCAAATTCGATCCAAGTAACTCACGAAATGAAACGACCTCACTTCGCACCGAGTATTGTATCGATCCACCGTGGTGACGTGAAAATTTGAAACCCGAAAACAACGAAATGCGATCCCCGAACGGAATAAACCCCGATTTTCATAAAATGCTCTTCCCTGCTACAATTTTTCCCATCGAAATCGAACGTTGAAAAATCATCGAACTAATCGACAAGCCAACATTTTTCTCTATCGATTCAATACAAGTTTACTCTTGAGGAAAACGTATCACTGTTGAGATTTCACACTTGAGAAAGCAAAGTATTTTTCAACGTATATCAATTCACAGGGATCTTGTATCTCGTCTGCCAGAAGGATGATGATGACATAGCTCGTCTCGGCTCAGTGCATTTGATTAAGGTGCATTGAAGGTGCCATGCATATAATCGTATAAATTGCTTTTGATATGAGAAAGAAAACTCGCAGCTCTGTGAAGATGAGAGCTTCATACACTCTTTTTTTTTCCTTTCACTCGTATCTGCTATCCGTATTTCTTCTCTCCGTCTCTCTCTCTCTCTCCCTTTTCACACATTTTCACGCGGCTTCTGTACGATATCGTGTAGCGAATAAAGATACATCTTAGTCCTTTCTCCTTTCCAATTTTCTTCGACGCAAGAAAATTGACACTAAGACAATTTTCGTGGGGATTCGATTTTTCCGATCATAAAATATCACATACGATGCAACAATCGAAGATTGTAAATTTAACCTCACAGGTATCGATCAGGTGGTGAGAATAGAAAATGAACAAAATCCCATCTTCCTCGGGTATGCTTCGATAATCGCGCGTCATCGAATATTGATATCCGACGTTAGAGTGAGTCGAGTGTTGGTTGCGAAGAGAATTAAATGCTACAGAATTACATGGTACAGGTCGTTAACCTGATTCTCCACTACACGCTCATCCACGTACATGTATATTCTATCTGATATTGAATTAATATGGAGAAAGTCCTCAGAGAGAACTCGGGCTCGTCTGGAATTGTGTTAACGGAACGAAGCGACGCCTGAACGTAACGCCTCGTTCCATTTATTCAAGTACGATATGAAAGAGAGTAGATACGAGCGACGTATAGTCAGACATGTCGTTTGCTGTAAGAGTGCTGCAATGCTCTTTTTGTCCTACATCATTTTCTCTCCCTCCCTTTCTTCATCTTTTTTTTTTCTAATTTGTTGTCCTGCCAGCGACAGAAACTCTAATTCATTACGTACATGGTTGTCACGGAGGCACAACTGACACACAATTCATTAAATATTGTTATTTTCATCGATGCTCGATGCTCGTGTTACACGAGATTTTGAAATGTGTATTGAGATATATATATATATATATATATATATTTATGTGTGTGTGTATATATATGATATATTCTCTGTTACTTCTGGAAATTTTTACACTGGTGTATCGTATCTTCATGTAACTTTGATTCACGTATCTGTGGAAATGTTGCCATTGATACGACGTAAGTATGATGTGCTGAAACACATGTGATGAAATGTTTTTCATGTGATATCTAGAACGGATGTACATGAATATGATATGCCTCAATACCTATTCATTTACAAGGAAAATTAACGACGGGAAGTTATGAAAATAAATAGAATTGGAATGAAGCATTGTGAAGGAAATATTTTTTCTCCTTTCATATGACATTTGATGATGTACGATAGCAAGAAGTGAGTGTGGAATATTAAATTCGTTCTGTAATTCAATTCCACGCTTAATTAATCTGAAATTGTATTTTTTGTTAGAGCGATGACAAAATCTAATTCGAAATCAATAAAAATGTTTGTGTAGACAATGGTTTTTTGATCAAAGGAAGATTTCATGTAATATGCGCGTAATTCGATTCAACGTGCATTCCAAAAAATACAAATTATTGCTTCGAACTGAAAATTTCATGCTTTTATTACATAAATTTCGAATAATCTTTCACACGTATTTAACTTGTAGCAGTAAAATGTTTGCGTGCAAACATTCTACTTCGATTTACATAAGATGTTTGCTGTTCTGTGTTTCTAACACGTAACACGTATTTTAAAGTTTCGAATTCTGAATTTGATTTTGTAGCGGAATTATCATTCCTGAGAAAAAAAAAATGTTGTTTTTTGTATGAAAGACTGAATCATTTGCCCACGCCTGAAACGAAATATTCCTGATACAGCTGACTCAGAGTCATAGAATTTAATTAGATCAAAATGAACTTTTCTCAAAGATAGTTCGTTTCAAGATAAAATGAAGTGGCATTTGGAATTTTTCAAGAGGACTCGAGATATACGTCTCCATCTCCGGACAGTTTTTCTCGTTAATTTGGACCGTAATTTGAAAGCTGCGTAATCTGTAGACGTCGTATGAGGTTCAAGGTGTGGTGTTCGGATAGCAAACCAGTTTCATTTGCCATGGCCCTTTGGTAAGGTTAGATATCCCTCTCTCGCTAGACTAAAGAGGAAGTGAATAAGAGCAACGCCTTTGGCCTTTCCTGTAAGGGGTGACCGCAGGATCTCGGGTTGGCTATCGACATTGCTTGGGTTCTCTTGCACAGAGAGGAGATGAGAAGAGGGAGAGAGGGAAAGAGGGAGGGAGAGAGAGGGAGAGACGGTGGCCTGTGTATAGAAGACATTGTGGATGTAGGCTAGTGTTGGATAACGGACGACCCAGCTAACACCGAAGATGTCAGCGTGGCATAATATTATCCTACCCTGCTTTCCCTTGGCTTAGCTTGGCTAGCTTGTAGTTTGGAATTTACTCCAAGATACATAAGCCCGTGGTTACCTAATACCGTATAGTTCTGCAACCCCCTTAACATCTCGGAAATTGTTCATCCGAATATTACCATCCGATACGAGTGGCCATAGTATCTATGCTTGATTACTCCGAAGCGGAGGGATGGACGAACTTGGTCGGACTTTCACCGCACAAGAGGATGAGTGGTTTGTTGTAGGAAGAATCATGACAAGCAGACAAATGGAGAATCAGAGCCATTGATTGTTCTGGAACATCTTTTTCGTTAAGATGGACAAGACGACGTGATACGTGAAACGTATTTGAGTTGTACTATCTAAACAACAAGACATCTGATGCTGGGAAGCACATTGGTACATCTCAAAAAGTGTACCAATCGTGGAATTTACCAATGTTAATGAACAAGCATTCCTTTTTTTGCCCTGAAAGTACGTTGAATGTCAAAGTAGCGTGCGGTAGTTCTGCCTTATCACTACTACTCTTGTTGCTATTGCTGCTGCCGCTGCTGCTGCGTCAAAATTGTATGAAATAATATAATTTTCATTTAATTAAAATTGTAATAATAGACGCGACTGCATTACGTGAGGTGCCTCACTAGCATGGCATGGCAAGGCATGGCATTTCACAATGGGAGCTTCGTGAAAGAAAGAAAACATCCACACAGTAACAATATGAAAAGAGTGAGAAAATGTGAACTAAGTATGCGGGGAAAAACAGCAAAAAAGACAGGGTGAACTCTTTTCATTAGAGTTTTTCCACCTCGTGAAAAATTCATTTTCATTTTTTGTGACTCCCAAGTGGAATCATGCGGTTTGTGAGGAGAGTATATTTGAGCACATATCCCAGTAAGATGAAATTCATGTATTCCTCGACGAATACATGTTCTTTTTGTTTTCAACGGAAGACATTCAAAAGCATGATGCTAATGTGTTCAAATCGAACATAATTTGTTCACGAACAATGTTTTCATACGTATCAATGGATGGTATTCGAAATATAAATCAGTCCATTCAAATTATATCTCCCTAGAATAAATTTCGCATGTAATATCACAGGTGTGTAATACATGTATGCATATACATATATATGAATAAAGTTTGAGATATTTGTTCTACATTGAACTAACAAATGAATCTACAATCTTCGTTAGTTCGTATTCATCGTGCATATTAATCGTACAATAAAATACTTGAATACGTGAAGTAGATAAATTTTCAACAAAAGCACGGGATCCTATTCCAAAGTTGATGACTTTTTTGTGTTATTCTCACGAGGGATGGCGAGCATCACGTATCAAATGAAACAAAAGAATATTAATTCAATCCTACCAGAGTTTTCTCAAGCATCACTGTACGAGAAAACAGAGGAAACAGGAGAGCAACCTGTGAAAACTGAACCCTTTGCTTGCTTGCTTGCTAGCTAGAGCTTTCTTGCTTGCTTTCCAACTATGTTTGGTCTCAAAAGGAGCATGCTGCTGCTACTACCATTATACAAAAGGGAAGAAGCGAGCGCAATCGCAACAACGAGAAACAGAACGAGGAAAGGAAACTACGGTATACGATAATGGGAGAGGAAGGGAGGCGACGAGAATGGAAAATAAACGTAACGATGATGCCCGGAGTTTGAAACAATTAACATAACAAAGCGAGGGAGGATGCAGGAGAGGATGGTATTCCAGGGAGAGAAAGTCAGGATGTGTCGTGGCCGCCAACCACCAAAGATTCAACAAAGATAAAAGGCAATGAAGGAGGCACGTTTCTCTTGAGAATTTGGCATCGTTTCTACCATCATCGTCGCCAGCAACACCGAAGCTGCCTATACTCGACTTGTAGAAGAAAACAGCTTTATCGAGGGTTATCTGAAACAGATTCGATGGAAATGATCATGATGTAGCGTTCGTGTGGATCGAAAACACGATCCGTGCCTTTGAAGCATCCAATTCCATTTCTATAGATTTGAAAACATTGTGAGATGCCTATGAGCAAACCTTTCGACATTATAGGAAATAATTGAATACGGGAACTCAGGCATGTATGAAGGATGGAGTCCACGTCGGTTTAGTATCGATCTCATCCTGGGCAAATTGGGCCGAAGTGGGGCTAATATTCGCACAAGATCAAATGGGACACATTGTTCAGTATATTCTTCGAATAAGTTGGGAAAATGATTTTCCATTGGAATAGGTATTCCCATATGTATGTTGTTATTAACAATTGGATTGCTTTCGGACCCAAATTGAGGTTATAATAGGTCTCACAGCCTAACTTCTGGTTGTAATCTCAATACCATTGTTATCAGCACCATACGTTATTACCAGTGTACAGCTAATTTTGAAATCATCAACAATGTGGATAAGAAGAGCATTTTTTTTGTATAATTGTCTAAGGGGGAACTGTTCAAGGCTGGGATGTATGATATTTCCAATAAATCGTTTGAACAATTCGTTTTGATTTCCATATTCATTCGTCTCCTCGTGAACAGTAAGTGACCCGATTGATTCAAATTATTTTTGATTCTTTGATGAAAAAATTACCCGTGGCACACAATTGTTCACAATATATTATTCACCCGAAGGCCCTTTCCTTTCCGTTACGACGTTCGACGTGATTTCAACGGAAAATGAACTAATAATTCATCTATTTTGATAAAAAATAATCGAAAAATTTATCAGACGAATTGTCTATACTGAGAAATCATCTTCCTCATATTCTAACTCCTGAATCCATCGCCACTTGTTTCTGAACAATATTTCAATTCATTCATAATAATATCATTGTGCAGTGTACTGTTTGAAAGTAATTTTGAGGATAAAATTACTTTTAAAATGTTACAATATTTTTTCTGAAAAAAATGAAGAAATAAAATAAATTCATTGTGATTGTGCACTTCCATGAAAATTGTGAGATTATAATTGTTGAATTCAATTTCTGTTCCGAATACGTAATCGCAATACCTCTAACATGATTATAGTGACTAGAAATGAGATTGCTGAGTTTGATGAATATTGTCCTACATTGTTCACTATGGCGGGAAAATAGGCAATTTCCATCAAGTGTGAAGTTTGTTTCCCCGAGCTGGAGGCGAGGGTAAGCAATCACATCAGTGGAAATTAATTTTTACAAAGAGGAAAAAAGGATGAGGGGAAAAAAAGAGAGAGAGAGAGGAGAATAGTATATCACGTATCACGGGAGGGAAGGACGTCATTATCAAAGAGTGTGAGGTCACACGCACACAATACACACTGTTAGAAACGTTTGTGAATTCCATAACCATCCTCAAACATTTGTACACCCAGAAAACGTTATGCTTGTTTTCAGCGTAGTAAGCTTCATTCAAGCGTAATTGACTATTTCTATTTCCCCAAACATATTGCACTCTCTTCAAATATATTTTATGTTAGAATGAAACAAATTTGTTCACACTCTAAAAAAGGATATATTAATCTTCGCTCAGACAAGATGTTCCCCAAGCGTGAATTTACTACGGGTCCAATGAGGGCTCAAAGTGGGTGCCCATGCTACCTAACGTGGGACCAACTCTGGGATGATAACATCGTTTCCAGCCTGGCTGTATTGCTTTGCCCGAGGACAAGGTGCTACAATGGGCCCTGACCTAAGCCGATCTTGGCTCAACTTAGGGCCAGGCCCGCACCAAAGTTCAATATTCCCATTTTCTACGAACTATGATTGTATGGGAACAAACAAGAGGGCCAAGATTAGTCCAAGATGGGTCCCATTGTCATTTCCCAATACATGGACCCTGCTTGGGCCCATTGTCAATATCGGCGATACACACTTGGGTCTTGTTTTGAATGTTCCTTTTCAGTTCAACTTTAGCTTGAGATTGTTTTCATACCAAGTTTGATAGTATTTTTGGATCAATCTTAGATTTCATTCAAATAAGATTCAGGAATATTTTTACGTTCAGAAAAAAATACCACAAATACTATTGTTTTTATCATCAAAGTCTGAATATACTTGACATTTGCGTCTTATTACAATTAGAAGTAGTCATTTTTCGGAACAATATAGTGGAATTAAATGATATATGAAAAAACGCACCTTTAAATTGTAATCATCACATTTACATGGAATATATTCCGAGATGAATGATGAAAACAACTTTAAAGGTATATTTTTATCCATTTGTGAGAAAATAGTTGAGAAAGAATTTAGTTGAATTCCGCGAATTTGACATTATGTCACTAAACTCTTTCCGAAGCCATATGCTGCTTGGAGTGTAGACTTAATATACACCCAAAATAAGGAAAATTGGTTGTAAGAAGTGCGTCGTGAATACTCTGATCCCAAACAACAAAAGATCACTTAAGGATTTCTCAAGAACTCTTTGAGAACTGAAGAGTTCCCACAGAGTTCTTGAAGAAGTCTCTCGCGAATTCTTTGCTGTTAACACCGAACGGATTACATTCATTTTGCCCTTCTTTTTCTGAAAATGTTCTGTTCATTTCATCGGTCAAGCATAACGTACGTTTGAACCAAATGTCATATTCTTGAAGTAATGTAATGAATGTTATTCAAACGTGAAAATAAGAATAACGTCAACTTGCATTGCGCTTAAATCAAATATCGTTTCTCATAGGATATTTTATGCTGAATTTGAGAATATATATATTTCTCAATTTTGTTCAGAAGATATTTTATATTCCTTTCGCAACTAAAATCGTTTTAAAATGAGCATAGTAGAGTAAAAATAAGCATTTTTGAGATTTTTAACTGTTGAGCATAATCTCATGCTGTTTCGAAGCTTATCGTTTTCTGGGTGTACATTGAATTTAATAGTTGTATATGAATCCATTTCCGTTGTACATTGTTACATTGAATGACAATGCAATTGGGGAAATCGGCATCCAGATGTTAAAATTCAATGTACAAATGTATATGAAAAAAACTTCCAAATGCGGTGCATGAAATTTAACACAGACAATTCAAACAGTGCACGAGTTGTGATGATGTACTTACCTTCCGAGATACGCATACTATTTTTCATAACACTCGCGCGGAAAGTTCACGCGATTCATGTAATACAACAGAAGAAACATAAAAGTGCGCCGAGACCGTTTATGGGATCAACGGAATGGTTACTCTCACCGCAGAATATTAAATTCATCTATATTCTCTCTCTGCTTTGTATTATATATGATGCTTGGCCCTGCATCACACATGAATTTTCAATTCATCTATCATTCGGTTCTGCTTGAAATCGAGAAATAAAAGTTGCTTATTTTCCCTTCCTAGGGAGGGAAAACGTACTTTCCTCCCACTGGACAGGCATGGGAAGTGGCACTTTCTGCGCGAGTATTATGGAAAAATTATTCTTTCCCCCTAGGTGAACGCACTATTTTTTTTCATACCTGCAAGGGAAGTGCAGATTGTTGGCAGATGAGAAGAATTTTGAATAAATGGTCAACAACTTCTTGCCATAAACTCGACACTCATATATTCCAGAACGAACAAAAGAATGAATTACTGAAGTGGATTTATTTAACTGCAGCAGAACGACAATGATTATTTTCATCCTCAGGGCAGAGAGTAATAAGTCAATTTCTTCCGCTGCAGCGGGGTGCAAGTGAGCCTTCTCGCTTTCAGACATCAGAAAGTAGACATTTCCGTTCAACCATGGTCCATTCGCCTGGAATCTATCAGGTTCTTTTTCAAAGATAGATCTAAAAGTAGAAACTTTCCGAGTAGATGTGGGAAAAAACCACATCTCAATCGTGATTCACCACTTGTTATTGAATTTTTGTCAAACTTTAATTTGGATCAATGGTATGATAGTTGGGTTCCGATACAGAAAACATCAAAGAAAGTTGATAAAATGGCATGCTAAACTTGAATGATGAATTTTTCCCCATAGAGCAAGGAAGAGATCCGCAGCACTGTTCAAAGCGTATTTATGACTACACTGCTTACTGTTATAGTGTCTGAGAAACCTCGTGAACGCTATCGCGTCTCTTTCCCTCGTGTAAAATGTTATCTCCTTTTGGGAGAGAATGTTCGAAAGAGATGAAAAATGTCACGCTCGATTGCCCTTAAACTATAAGAGATTCATAATCACTTCACATGAGAGTGTCTTATAGTACGATGACTTTGCGAAGTCAAAGTTATTTAAAAGTGCTGGAGGGTTACTTGAAGATTTTTAAGGTCACATCGTAAGCCTTGCGGTTCGAATCTTCCAAGTAAAGGGAATTGTGTCATGATCGAAACTCAGACTCTTTATTATCATATTTGATCTTGGATGCTGGGAAAACTTAACTGATCTCCATTGTGGTTTTGGGGACGTGAATAAACTAGCCAAACTTAATCATTAGATTATTTCATCCCAGATTTCAAGTTGTGAAATTTACATTTTGCAAAGTCAATATTCAGACGATTTTGAAAATAGTTGAAACTGCCACAATCCAAGTTGATTTTACAACAGCGAATGTGAGATATCCCACAGCTGAGGTGAATCTTACATTCCCAGCTGTGAAATCAACTGAATTATGTTAGCTTAAACTATTTTCTGAAATTATCAACGTTCATGTTGGAAATTTATAACTGATCATACGTTCCAATGCATTCGAGTGTGGAGTTTGGTACTTGGGATTTGATGAGGTTTGTTTCCATCCGGCTTTGAGATTTCATGCCATAATTTGAAAAAAGAATTCAATTGACAGGGCTGAATCTGCAAAATATTGACGTGTAATTCAAATTTTTAGCCTTTGTGTAGGAGATGTAGAATTTCAGGATAAGAAAAGCCAATATCCGAAATGTAAGTGTAAGATTCTATTCATTATCCCACTGATTTTGTTCTTAATATAAGAATTCTTGATGTTGTATGTTGCAGGTGAGTGTTTTTAAAGGAGCCATTTTGATGATTCTCCCATCAAAACCAGTGTAAGTAGTTTAATCGATTTTTTTTCTTCTTGGTTCTTTTTCTGGCAATATTTTGGGAAGTTATATAGCCGAAGTACTTAGCTTTCGATTCTTATAGAATTCACATGGTTTATATTTTTTGAAATGCAAATCTAGAATATGTGGAGATCACTCGTGTGTACATGAACTTCGAGTCAACATCAGTCCATTGTTGATTCAAACACGTCAAAATTAGAACTAAAATACAGTGCAGTTGACAGACTGTTTATGGAGACATGGTTAGCTTGTTACTTGGTTGAACAAAATCATAGGGAGAAGATTACATAGGGCGAATGGCCATCAATGACTGGAAGATTTCCTGGTAGAAATCATATCAGGCAGTTCACTGGCCCATATCAAGGCCAGGGATACGCTTGATCTGCCTTCATAGGGTCAGGTAAGAGGCGAAGGAGTGCCTAGAATGATTTTTACCAGGGTTTCAGGATAATGACAATTGTTCATTTCGCTTTTGTGATCATCACTTGAAGAGAAGAGAAAAAACACATGAACTGAGCGGAGTTTATGGAAACCTGAAGTTAAATCTCTTTTACGTGTAGTCTTCATGATCCACAATAGCATTTGTTTCCACGCTTATCCCTGTTTTCTTTCACTCGAAATCGTGAAGTTGAAAGTATCAACCACTATTAGTTCTGTTTAAACTTTGTTCGAAGATTTTTCTTATCAGAAATCCAAATGAGGAATCAGATAGCTTCCAAATCTAGGTTTCAGGTCCCTGAATCTTTCAAACAATCCTTCTATCACAAATTAAACAATCATCAACCGTTAGATTCGGCTTCATCTTGAACACTTCAGAAGTCTGTCATTCGAAAGCATTATAATATTAGAAAAATATCGCGAATTCTTTTTTCATGAAAATAATGAAAATGAGTTATAATTTGAAATGTTATCTTTCTATGTACTTCAATGTACCAACCTATCTCTTTCAAATGAAATTGAATGTCAAAATTCATCGCATCAGAAGGAGATTAGAAGTCTACGTTTTTCTCTTATCGTTATGAGTATGTAAATTATATTTATGAATACAATGTATGCACATCCATGGGTATATGAACGCACCAAGTATAAAGAAAGTCGAAGCCATGCGTGTCGGATAATATCTTTATCGTGCTTTAAAACGTGCGGCACGAATGTTGCCGTGCAGTGTCTCTGTCCCGTTCATGTATCCCTCCCCTTTCCTCGAGAAACAAATCGTTGGTTTGATACCGTTTATTCGAGTCGGAGAGACCTACTGCTGACTGTGCAGTAACGCGGTCGTGTGCAGGAAAAGTTTGAAAGTGGAATTGAAAGCAAAAGCGCCCAAGCACGTGAACCATGCTCAGCCACTTGCCAGGCTGAAACCAGGATTCCGTGAATTACGCTTCCTTTCGGATAATGAATCAAAGCGAGCGATTAACACCTACCCTACACTCTGTATGCTGAAGAATCGTTTGTAGCTGTTTTATTCTCCTTCTCATTGATGAAAAAAAGTAAATAAATAAAGGGAATCAAGTACGAAAGCTTCATTCTTGTTTTCCCCCATCATCTGGTTCTAGATTACCAACGTTCAAATGAATTGATTCAATGATTCTAAAACGTTAAAGCTCTGCCTGCTGGTATAAGCACTCCTAGGAATAGGATCCATGATAGCGATTGTTGTGCATTCAAATGAATAATTATAAATCAATTTATCGAATTCTGCCCTCTGATTTGGAGGAGTTTCCTGCAATTACAGAAATTTGAACCGACGAAAGAGTTTTTTCGCGTAGTTTGGAACAATCAATTTCATCATCCAGTGCATTCAAAATTGATACAATACAGGGCGATGAATTATCATGAAAATACAACGATAACAAATGCCATTTCATTCTCCATTGATACGTTCGAAAATCAATAACCATATTTTCATTGCACAAGTTTTTCTCTCATAACAATTATCATAATTCAATCTATCCAATCATATCAACACGATACCACAGTAACGGAATATCAGTTTCCCAGAATAAGTGGGAATCGATTTGATGAGTGAGACTCGATTCTCTTCCTCTATAATTAATGATGATGGAAAAAAACTGAATCGGAGCAGAAAGAATATCTTTCAATTTTCCCTATCATGGTATCTCGTAATTCTTCGGATAGAACTTCTCTCCCTCTCACTCTCGAGCTGAACGTTATTTTATTTCTCCTATTGTTTCCACCGCTCCTTCTTTTCCTCATTTTCCACAAACACAAATTCACGAGAACGTCTACAAACATCCGCACGATCGCTCGCGGACACTGGTAAACATACACGCGCGCGCTATCACTGTAGACACACACACAAACACACACAAACTTATACGTATCCTGCCTTTCTCGGGGAGTTCTGTTCTCTGTTGGCATTATTTTGTCCAGTGGTCCCTTTGTTTCGGTCCTCCATTCCATTGAACTGCAGGCGAGATAATACACTTCTATATCGAACCCAACTGACGCTTTTCCTCAAAACAGATCCACCTTACAAAATATTCTCACCTTGTCATGACCTTTGAATTTTTATCTTTCTCCACGCTTGTTCAGACAGAACGATGTTTCAGAGGAAAAAAGAAATTCGTGTAGTTTACTGATTCAAAAGGGGAAAATTATTTTTCCATTAGTCTTGTGTAAAGCTCGGCAGGTGAAAAGATAATTAATCTTGTATCATGAAGGAGTGAAAGTCACCGACGCTGTGGAAGGATGATGTGAATAATGGTGAGAAAATGTGAGAAATTATCGTCATACTGGGGTAGTGATGCAAGTGTAATATTTGCTGAATACTTTGTTGAGGATATTAACAGAGACTGGACTGGGAATATTAGGAAGGTTTTTTTTTTCATCATTCATGTCGATTACATCACTGGCAAGATGAATAGTGGATATTTTTGTATTAAATTCTCTTTTGATATTGAGATTCTGCTCTCATGAATATTATCATTCTTTATCTTCTCAATACACATCATCACATTTCTGTGGATCATGGATGAATTCACACTGGGACTTTTGGAATTTAACCTTAAGAGGAATCAATTTTTCATCAAAGGTTGCAAATACAGCTACACTGCAAAAACTCTCGTCGCAATAACACAAAACGACATCGAATAGAAAAATTGAGTTCCCTTGACTGGAATATTGGTTGTTCCAACGGAAATTTTCAATTCAAGAAACTGATATTTTGTTGAAGCGATTGAATTTTTCATTTGAATTCGTATTTCACTCAATTTTTAGTCACAACAATCAATAGTTTTGTCAGTGTTCTAAAATACAGCCACCGGTGTCGATTTTCTATTTGGTCACAGTTTGTATTGTATACATTCAATATTACTGTTGTAGGGTCTCCAACATCCGAAGTGTGTATTAACGACGGGCCCAACCTAAGCCTAGGGTGGGTGCCCATGCTGCCCAACGTAGGGCCAAGCTGGGCAAACAAATGGGACTAACCCTTGAATGATAACATCGTTCCCAGCTTGGTTGTATTGCTTTGCCCGAGGATTGGTAACACCATGAGCCCAGCATAAACCCAGACTAGGCAATCAATACTGCCCCTTCCTTTTTTTTTTAAATTGAAAAATTACTTCGAATTCTACCCCAGCGGGCATGAATTTCAGTCCCACTTTGGCCCAGTCTTGGGCCTAGTGTTGAGCCCCATCGTGCCTATATGGGCCCAAGACTGGACCAAAGTGGGACCAAAATCCATACACGCTGAGGATTGTACACACATGCTCGGGATATAAATTCACCCCAATCTTGGCCTAACGCTGGTCCAAATTGGACCCAAGTTCAAATGTGCCCGCACTAAGATTCATTACTTCCATTTTGTACCAACCATAATTGTATGGGAAAGCACAACAGGGCCAAGATTGAGCCAACATGGGCCCCATCGTCATTCCCCAATACTGGGTTAAAGAGGATGGACACAGCCTGGAGCCCATTGTCATCATAGGCAATACACGCTAGGGATGTATGCCGGACCAGTGTAGGTCCCATTGTACACACTACCCGAGCAGAAATTCATATTCGGTGTTCGGTCAGGACCTGATCTGGAAAGCCTTATTTCAAATCAGGCCCTGATATGGAATGTAACGCACCGTTGTATCAAAACCCAATGTAACGAACTAAGATAGGGTACACCAAATTACAAGCTTATCACGACCAGGTCTGGTTAACCCTAATCAGGCGTACCAAATTGTGGCCTCACCAGGACCGGATCAGGTGTGCCGGAGAAAGGTGAGCCCTATCACTGCCCGATCGGGCCCATATTGAACATGAGGCTGGCCATAAAATTTTTCTGCTCGGGTAGGGTTACTCGGGTAGGATCGAAAGACAATGACAACCGTAGTGTTTTTAAGGATAAATTGTATTGTTTTCCATGCAACTAAATGAAAGTGATAAAATTTCCATTATAATTTTTGAACATATATAATTGTCTGCGTAAATGATAGGAATCCAGAAGACGTCAGAAAAGTTAGAACATATTTCTGGATAACTTTGTTCGTCTAGAATGTTGAGCAATCGAGTTTCAATACGAGGAAAAAGCTGAGAAAGAGTTTGATCGAAGCTTAAATCCGTCAGCTGTCAATTTAATAGCCGCTCATTCCAGATTAATCTTTTCTAGATCAATTTTTTTACTCGGAGTGGTCACGAAAATTGTGATTAGAATATTTTGGAATTCGCGTTTTTGTAATCCAGAAGGATAATTTACTAGCCTGGTTAGCGCTCGAAGTGCTCCATATTTTAAAATTCAACTCGCGTATGCTCCGCTCGCATTTTTACGATTCAATGCTTGCTCGTTATGTACGCATTCTCGTCATTCGTTAATCTTTCATCTGAAAGAGATGTGTATCGAGGAATGCTCGGTTACAGTTATAATTGCACGGAGAAAAAGAAATTTGCTGTGGCAGCGAAATCTACTTTTGCTGGATTCCTTTTGCCAGAGCAGCAAATTGTTTGCTGCGACAGCAAACTATTTGCTGTTCCAGCAATCTAGTTAGCTGCGACAGCGAATTTTTAGCTGTGGCGGCAAAAAATGTTTGCTATCCCAGCAAAATTTGTTTGCTATTCTATATATAATACTGAAAATTGGCTGGCGGAGCAAACTTTTTTGCTGCCACAGCTAAAAAATTGCTGTCGTAGCTGACACAATTGCTATTATAGCAAATTTTCAGCTAGGTCAGCAAAAAATGTTGCTATTCTATATATAATACCTCGATTTGCTGCGTCAGCAAATTTTTTCTCTCCGTGTGTTTAAACGCACAGATAAATCATCGACTAACAGAATTCATGATGCAAAAAAGACTGCTGTTATATTTTCAGTAAAGAAATAATGTACAAATGGCTAGTAGAAACGAAGAAAGTACAAGTTTTATACGATTTTTGTAGAATGAACATTCATCATAATCACCGGTATAAATCAATGAATTTTGAATTATCGCTTTTGACGAAGGATCCTTGCTGCTTCGTGTACGTGTTACTACGATACGGGTATCCTCCCCTATCTGCTCACCTTGCGCACATGGTTGTATCGGTATTCCTATATTCTACCCGCCTCTGTCTGTGTAACTATCCTACACACAGTCACGTTTGGCCTCGTAAGTACTAAGTAATGCTCCTTTCTAGTGTGTATAAGAGGCATTGATCGCTCCCCCCGTGGATCCTCAATGTCTTATCTCTTCTGATACTCTTTTTCTGTGTAAGTCAAGTTTTCTCTCCGTTTCTCTCTTCCTCTCTCTGTCGTTCATACTCTCATTCTATCAAAAATTTCTGATTTTATTCCAGAACATAAAATCTTTCATAGGGTTATTCATTTTTCAGTATACAATATTCTGAAATTGATGCACTAAGTGATGAACAGATCAATAGATTTTCAGAATGCATAAGCAAATGTTACGACTCCATGCAGCTAATATGAAATTTGTGTACATGTATGATGTATAAGAATCGTTTGTAAATTCCATACGACCTTCATATGATTGGGAATTTGTGCTATACATTGATCTTTTATATACGTAGTATGCCTATAAACTGAAACGTTATTTACATGAGTGGGTTAAAAAACCGACAATACTATGATTTGCGTTCCACAATGATGATGATGCAGCGTCATGATATGTACACAGCAAGGGAAAATTGTTGTTGAAATCCCCACATTGAGCATATCGATTGGGAACTGTAACTGTGTTTTGAACAATTTTCCAATATCCCTTTGTGGTTTTGCTACAAGCATGTTAGCAGTTCCCGTACTGCATAAAGTAGAAATCGATACCGTAAGCGATTTTAAAAGCAGCTAAGTAATATAACAATCGATGAGATGATGTAAAATAATTTCAGAAACTCATTAGTGTGTTACAATCATTCTCATGGGGTTCAAACGTTCTCGTGATAGTATCATAAATTCGTAAGAACAGAAACATATTTCGAATAATATCTTTCGAATCAATCAATTTCAATTCACTGTATCGAAAATACCATGGAATCCTGTGAATTTATCATGAAAATTCATTGTGAGTCTGATGTTGCATTCCTATAATTAACTTGCTGCTACCAAGGTGGTTGAACCGGTTGTATTTCTTTCTATTTTTTCGTGTATTCTTTCTAGTAACTATTAAAACACACCATACTGTGATTTCAATAATATTTCTATTAATGTCTATAGTTACCCTGTTAGAAATGCCAGGCAAATCCGAATGAATCCCAACAGTTCCTGGGACAAAGACCGAGCAGAACCGGGCAGATCCGGACAGGTTCCTGCCCGGACCTGCCTGGTTCTGTCCGTTTTTGTCCCAGGAACTGCTAGGGTCTGCTTGGCATTTTCAGCAGGGCACTAAGGATTTTGTGAGAGTGTCTTTAGAGTAAACTAATCGCCTTCCACCAGGGTATTTATGACAGAAAACTGGAGCACTGGTCCATTCAACATTTCCCGATTTGAGACTTATTTTTTGTGTTATAAAAAAAATACGTCAACCATTCAGATGGCAAGTACATTGGCTAATCCAATGATCAGAGTATATTCGTGTAGCATCCATTTGATAGGTTGAAGTCAATTCTGAAATTGAACGTTGGATCAAAACATGATGAACGAAAAAGCTGTTTAGTTTTCGCTCAGGAATACGCAAGTGAATGGTGGGTAGTTTGTTTCAGGACACCGGGTAGATTAAGGACCTTCAAATAAATCTTGGTAATCGAATTCTTGCATAAAAATCATTTAAAAAGATATGTTTTGGAATACTTCTTTTTAAAATTTCTTAAGATATCTTTCAGAGGTGTTTGTGCTGTGTGAGGGTTCAGGAAGATCCAAAAAATTGATGAATATATGATTGATCTAGAATTCTTTCGACAGACAGGATTGGAGGATTTCATAAAACTACACGGAAAAAAATAATTAGCATTTTTTGGGACAGCTAAAAATGAGCTATGGGAGCTATTTTTTAGCCATCACAATCACTCACTTAGCGGTAGTAGCAAGAAATGTAGCTGTCACAGCGAAAATTCAACAGCTGAAGTATTTGGCTACCCAAATATCAACCACAAAACCTGTGCAATTACAGCTACGATTCCCTACTGCGGTAGCTAAAAAATAGCTACAGCTGCAATTATTTTAGCTGAAGCGATGAAAAAAGGGTGCTAAAGAAGTAAGTAGCTATCACAGCTATTTCTTTTTTTTCCGTGCAGTCATAAGAATGATTATTTTATGATGATGGTGAGAATTCTTCTGGAACTAGATCGTTCTTCTAGGCTCTTTAAAGACTTTCGAGAGATCCTTTGAAGTAATTTTGTCATTCAGGAGATCATTATCACTTCATGAAGTGTCAAAGGTACGAGAATTTCAGTTAAATTCTGATTTTTCAGCATATTCTGTCCTGCAATAGTCCACATACAGTCAAGTACAAAGCTCTTGTGGAAGACTTTGATTAATCTTAGAACAGATTTGTTGAAGTATCTTCGTCAGGAATTATAGTGTAAATCTACGGAGAAGTTCTAAGTCTGAACCATTTAACCTAACTTCAAGCTCAGCCGAACCATGTTTTCCAACACCACTCGACCTCATCAATTTAACTGAAAACCTGACTTTAATTCAACCCGAACCAACTCCAGATTTTGGCTAATATCTAAAGTAACATGCGTCATTCTGATTTGAATTGATCGTCATTGATTCTATTAGTGCCGAAGTTGGTACAAAACTCTCAGAGTTTCCTTTACAACTTGATGAGGAATACTGAATTCAAAGGATTTTCGAGGAAATTCATTGGAATAATGCATGGAAAACCTAATTTTTGTTGAAGAATACATTTATTTCCATCAATATCATCCATACTTCTGAGTTCTTGCAGTGGTCTGCTCATTCTCGGATAACATTGTTAGCTGCTCATGAAGTCTCAGGTCACCCTTCTCATAATTTCAGTTAGATTGATGTGAAGTGATAACTAACTTCTCAATGAAAGGATTGCGTGACAAAAGAATCAGTCAAATAGAATAATCACAAGAATTCGTTTCATAACCAAACTGATGATAATATCTATGGAATGAAATCTAATCATTGGATCGTGACCTTGACCTGGAGTTGTAATTCTTGAATTTTCTGTGGAGTTATCAAAGTTACAAGGAACGTTCCGTATGATCCCGCAATAGTTCTGATGATATAAATAATTTCATTCTGAAATTTAGTGGGCACTTCGAATAAGGGGAATTGAGGATTGACGGGTTTACTATTTTGCTTTTTCTTCAACATCAAATTGATGAATTTTGAATAATCGTTGGTCTTGAGTGATAAAAAGTAGCGTGCTGTTACGCGAATTCGTTGAGCATCGTTCGGTGAACTTACACGAGAGATCCGTCGAGTGTGTCTCGTTAAAATTTCATTGCACCAATTCCAAGTCCTCACTAATTTGTGTTTTCGGATAAAAATTATGCAACTGTTTTTTTGAAGAAGATTTGCAGTATCTGTTGGTTTCAACACTCTTACTGAGTTCTAATGATTTTCAGATCCAAAAATCTGATGTGATTGGCAATTTCAGATTTTCCAGCAGCAAGCTTTAGAGTTTTCGATGAATGGAGAATATCTAGCTGGATTCAAAAATGCTCGAAAACCGTAACGTTTTTATCATATTTGGAAAGAGTATGTTTTATTGGACAGAATCCATCCACATTTTCAATAAAAAATTCGGAAATTTATGAGATGTAAATACCATCAATATGAAGAATTTATTGGTTATTGTTTAAATTTATATCATTAGAAGTTCAAAAAATATTATATATTCCGTCAGTGATCTAAAGTATCAATTCAAACTCCCTCAAACTCCTTTTGAGCGGATCCCACAAAATGTGTACATAATTTTGTACTTCGCATGAATATATCGTATAAAAAATTATAGGTTTGATATTTCTACAGTGGATATATATTAAATTAGTTCTTATATGTATAACCGTATCTCGAAGTTCGCTCAATTCCATATTCAAATGGAGCCATACATCGGTCAACAGATGTTTTGGTCTTCAAGTAACTTCTCGTCGTCTGGCACTAGTCTGAACGTCGTTGTTGCGGATTACCGATTTGAACAATCTTTGTCCATAAGTCTAGTGGTCTGTGTTCTTGCATCCTCGCATGAGCATCCTCGGAATTCTTCTCAGATCTCGTTTGTAAATGTGCGCTCATATATGTATACAGGAGAAGTTTGAGGGGATGGACGTTGGCCGAACGTAAAGGGGCGCCAGATTGATCGAAGCTGAGGGTGGTTACTTCGGGTGACACAAGTGCAAGGGTGGAAATGGCGAAGGATGAGAAGAAGGGGTATGGCGGTGGGCTTACGAGGTCGTCGCCCCGGCTTTAGATCTCTCTGTGCCCTTTGCACTTATACCGTCACACATCTCTTCATCCCCTCGCTCTCTCTTTTTCCATCAAACGTCACTGAATTTCCCCGGTTCAAATCGTATGCAGTCGTATGATTCTATTCGTCATTTATTCTTCATCGCTGGTTCTGCGCTTCCCGAACAAATAAATTGTAATAAGTTCCATAAACAACAATATTCTATCAGAATCGTGGTATCTATTAAATTGTCTGTTATGAATTATATCTATCAATCAGCTGCTTATCATGATCTATTGAAAGTAAGTTTCTATGATTCGTATTCTAAACAAATTTGTACGTAGTAAATCAATATGGGGGATTGCATGGGAGAGACAGAGAGACACTGATAGAGAAGAAGAGAGAGGGCAATGAAGATAAAGCCAAAAGAAAGAAGTAAAACGAGGAAAGCTTCGAACGATTACAGAAAAAGATAAATCGAATGATAGACGTGAGCAAATAGAGACGAAAGTCATGGTCTAAAGCACAGAGTTGCTCTTTTGAAGGCGGCCGAGAGTTCAATCAACCTAAACAAAATTTCTGTTCTTTCAACCTATCTTGTCGAGTCTGTTGATACGTCAAAAAAGGTATGAAGTAACTTTTAGTCATCGGTGTTCCCTGGCTTCTGGCCACCGGCCGATGACCGATGCAATGGTTGCTGACCAACCAAACCAACCAACCAACCTTTTCCGACATCGGTCTGGCCTGTAACCAACTTCAAACGCGCGTATGAAATCGGACCCCTTCCCTTTTTCCAGGGCGTGGTTGTGTAGGCGAAGCCGCAAAGCAAAAGGCCAAGTGAAATCTGCCTAGGTGTGGGAATCCTGGCAGGGTGAACGGATGAACGATTGATACTCGGAGGCAAAGTGTTGAATGTGCATTGAAGATTATTCCGTCGATGGAAATATTAGTTTCATGCATTTGCGAAAACACTTTTTTTCTTCACAATTACAGATGTATCGAAGATTAAATGATGTATATTTGTATAGAATGCAGATAAATAATTGCAGCGGTGAGAAAGTTTGCTTTGAATTGTATTGAGAATTCATTTGATTCGTATTGAATTATTATGAAATACGAATTCACGTGTGAAATTTTCATTGGGATTGAAAATACATATAAATTCATATATAAATCATGTTTGGATTCAAAACCCACAGCCCAAAAGTAGCGAGCAACTGTTGAGGTTCTGAACCAAACTATGAATGTTTCCGTTACCAAAAATCAATTCAGCGGCTTCCAACTATGCATTTTAGCATCTCGAATTTCCCATCGTATGTTTGTTTTTAAATTTACATACACTGAAAAAAGTTTGGTCCTTGACCTGTCATTTCGATGAGGTGCGGTGTTGGCACGTACGATTTGGTGCGGCTCCTACGCCAAATCTGGCTCAGATGTTGTACGTAATTGAGATTTTACGTACTTGCGTGCAACTCTTGCGCTGGATTTGGTGGACGAGCCAGACCAAATCGTACGTACGAACGCTGCGCTTCATTGAAATGACAGGAAAAGCACCAAATTCTTTTCAGTGTACCTTGGTCGTTACTTTTTGGCTGCTAGTTCCAGGTACACAACTGATATGCCTTCCACATATCATTCGATCGTATTAATTGTCATTTGAATCTAAAAATTTGAATGTCAATCCTCGGTAATCAATTGGAATCCTTAACATTTCACTTAATGTAGAATCTGATGAGATATTTCTCGTTCATTACAGAGAAAATTTAAGTAATCTCAGAGTATCTCTGTAATTACAATAGATGGCATCTTATTAAAATTACGCTGCAATTATGCTAAGCATGTACCTTAGAATATAAGTCATAAATACTGTAATTCCACCAACATTACTTCAGTATAATCTTCAGGGCAGCTGACCCTCTGTACTATTAAGATTCATGCACGAGAAACTTTTCTACCCCTATATTTCACCATGAATGATGAAACATTTTTCTTTTGCTTCATTCTCATTAATTTACATGGAACGTAGTCTGACTGGAATGAAAATGTTTAGAATGTAGTCGAGTTTTTCATTACAATGGATGTACAACAGGAACGTCTAGAATTTTGTTATGAAAATTTTCTTCTCAAAATAGAATTACACTGATTGTTACGAAATTTGAAATTCATATACAAACAATTCTCCAAAGGAGGAAAAACAATCAACGGAAGGTTGTTTTTTCGTTGACGAGCAAATGAATCTAAATTTGAGAAATTCAACCTCTGGAAATTAATTAATATACGCCAGGGAATGAGAAACTTAATTTATTAAACTTAAATTCATCAAAATTTGTCAATAAATGAGATTGTGTAGTTCGAAGTTACTGTTCAATTTTTGTATGCAGTAGAAAGTTTCCAGATTGTATTGAGAATCACTCGAAATGAATTCTCATTCAGCTTTTGGTTTATCATGAAATCAATCGAAAGATAAAGTTTTTGAAGTTTTGTATATTTTCACAATATATTGAATTCATGCACTGCTATCGATCAATGAATTCGAATTGACATATATTATAATAGCATTGCAGGACTTGAACGAATCTCTCATTTAGGAAATATAAAATATCTCACTTTGCGAAAAATCAATTCACCTCTTTGTAATAATCGTCTGCGGGGAGAAACGTTGATTAGTACGTCAACTGAAGTTTCTCCGCCGCAGTAAACTCATCGTTCAAGAGATACAGTTGATAAGTCACGAATTTCTATTTTGAATGCTAATCTGGTCATTCACCTAATTCCGAAGAGTCTCTCGTGTAGAGGGACCTCCATATCTTCGTGTATATGAATTATATATTCTCTCCCAATTTAAAAATTCAGAGCTCATCAAGATACTTGGAATTTATATTTTTCTATTCACTCGATGGTGCATTCTCGATAATATATTCCTATGAATCAACTTTGATAAAACGTATCGAGTGTCGAGTGAAATAAAAATATTCAATTACACGTCCATTTCCATACCTCGTATCCGAATTGCATGAATTTGAAGTATAATTTTTCTTTGTAGAGAAAGAAAATCCCTTATTTCTCTTTGATACCATTGGCTGGTAGAATTATCATTCTATCCAAATTACCTCTTGACAGTCTTTGAAAAATACAAAAGTGAATATTCACAGCAGTGTGAGAATGCATCGAAAATTGCTTCAATTCTGTTTGTATTGGGTGATTACATTACGCGAATGATACGAAAGGAGAAGCAGCTCGTCAAGATCAATGGCATTCATATTGAACGAGGCTGAGGGTCCTGAATATTCATGCCACACCTTGTAGGGAGCGAAACGCCATCGTCGTCGCAGGCAACGTAGGCTGTTGTGGAGCTTAGTTTCTCGTAAGAGAAGAGCAAAACGTGCCCTAATACTCCGGTGATGTGAGCAAAACACCCCTCACCACTGGCGCCATCTATGTATATATATGCGATGGTTATTTTGCCGTACAATATACCGGGTGCTCAATAACCTCAAGTACAAAGATATTCATAACCTTGTACTTACTCGCTTCCTCTCTGTCTTTCTATGGTTCTTGCTTATGTCATTTTTTTTTTCTTATCAGTTATGTGCGAGATCCAACATATCTAATAATCATTTGTTTGTTTCGATTGATCTTCATTACCCTGAAAGTGTAAATTAGGATCAATTGGAATGATTGTTTGATATTCTATTTGCCTGTTTTCCAAACGTTTCAATTCTCGAAGATGAATTCTTGATGAAAGCTTGATTCAGGATAGGAGTCAAAATTGAAGTAATGCGGGATTATTTTAGCAAAAAACTTAGAATGTTGAGTTTCTCAGAGACTCTCAAGTTTTTATATTCATAATTATTGGGAACAAATAAAAAGTAAAATATTGATCACGCGTGGATTTCTAACATTTACTGTAAAATTATGCGGTATGCTAGTAATAATGCAATAAATCACCCCCAAGTCACGATAATGAACCGTTCAATCATTTTCGAATACGTTAATACAGTGTTTCTCTGGTGCAAAACAAGCGTTTTGAATATATGTTGCTTAGGTGGTGATTTTATGTGATAAGTAGAAATGTGATGATCGTTCTCAGGCACGCAAACGTATCTTTCCTGCCCATTGTTTTATTCTTTACTTTTCTCGTAGTGAGTTTTTTTTTCCTTCACCAGCAAGTCAGTCATAATTAGGTATCGCACTAGAGAACTTTATCATGTTTTCAGTCTGGCACTTTTCATGCATTCAAGAACTTGCGATGTTTACAGCTGACATGAAAATAAGTATTTTCAAACAAACTGTCTATTCGATTACTTGATTTCATTAAAAGTACATGAAATTTAAGATTGAAGTATTCCATTATTTGGCAAGCGTGGAAAAATGGTTAAGGAAAAGATTTTGCTTTTAATTTGATTTTTCTGTCGTCTGTTTTCAATCCCTTGCTCGCCTTGAAATTCAATGTCGCAATACCAACTACCACCACACCGTTGTAGAGAAAACGAAGTTAACACTGACGTGAAAGACGCAGCTTTCCAACATATCTCATACTTATGCACTTTGCGCAAACCAGCGTCACGATGTGAGTGAAGTTCTGTCACCATAACCCAACGACGTCTACGACGGCAGCTGGCTCTTTATGCTCTTTTAATTAGAGTCACTTTGTAGAACGAGAAGAGGAAAGGTGAGGAATGCCGCTGCAGTTGAAAAGTTCTTTAATTTCCTCGATAAATCAACCGACATGGCAATAGTAGTGGTCTAACAAATCGTTTATCTCACCTGCAGTTTTACTAGATATCAGTACATACTTGATTCTTTTGAACTTCTCTTCAATTAAACTGATGCCAGATGGCCAATTTCTCTTTTATGAGTAGTGTGTTGTTATACAAGTATATTCCAATTTTTCACAATCATTTTTATGATCGTGCGAACGTGACAGAGTGCACTGTCAGCGACAAGATCGATTCCTCGCATGGCATTTGCAGGAGATCTCCGATCTATTTAACGTGGAAGGGGATGAAGCGAATGGAATAACCAAACGACCTTCAGTCATAAATTTTTCCACGTCCACTCGATGCTCTTAAGCTAGGTGGGCGACCGCAAAATAATATGCGGCCGGCTTGACCCTCATGTTTGGCTGATCGGCGGCTGATTACACGTGTTCGATGCCAATGGTGGGAGAGAATGATAAAGCTGGCGCACGGTTGGAACAGGAGGCCAGACACAGCCTCAATCACCGCAACCTGCTGGTCGACCTAATCCGCCATGGTGGACCCCCTTCAAAATCAATAGATAATTTCGCTTGCGTACTCATCCTTCCTAATACACGCGCGTGTATGTGCGCCCTCATATACACACCTGGACGTTACGTATGTGTCATCCACATAGCTGTACGTGAGTTTGTAATGTAAGGGATTTGTCACTTAATCTTGATTTGCATTCAGAAGTATCAACTCAGCAACACACACTACAGAATCTACAGATTGATTTCAGTGCTTATGGATAATTGAATTTCGAATTGAATCATATTTCCTGACAATTGGAACAGGGGTGTAATTTGTGGATGACGTTGAATCGTTATTCAGCATTTCGGAGGAGAATATTGTAAATATCGTACGACCCTGGAGAAATTGGTTGAAATCTCTCTGTCAACTGCTGTAACTTGTCATGAAACCTTGTTAAAAAATTTTTCTCCACAGAAATTCAAATCTCTTATAAAAACTTCTGACAAAAAGTCGCAACAGTCGACCGATTGATTTCAGCCGAAGTTTTCAAGGTCATAAATATCGTTTAGTAGAGAATTTTTATTGTTTTCATTTTCAAGTCTCATAATTCTTCTCGTTTTTTCCCTCTCATGCATATCACTATCAATTTTCAGTGCCATTCAAATAGAATTCGAACAAAACATTCACTCTCCTCAAATCAATCTTTACCCTATTTTATTTGAACAGTAATGTATTTTCTCCTATAGAAGACAATTTGAGCATGAAATATTGAATCGAACGTATATTTTATGCGCACATATACATCAATGCATATCAACTTGGAAAGGGAAATTTTGTGAACGCTACTTGCCTGCCCAGCGAACCGAATCACGTCGACCAATGCACAGCTGCCCTTAAGATACGTCTTTGAAACTCCCATCGATAATGCTCGATGCTTTCATGGATATAACTAACCTCAATTTTCTCGTATTTTCAATCTTTTTCTGTCACTAGGGTTTTTTTTTATGTGAAATCATTTTCTCGAATCATTCGGGAAGGGTATGAAAATCAATTTTTGAGGAAAAAGATTTTGTGGGATGTCGATATTATGATGTTGAGTAGACTCTCTAAAATCCGATGAGAATATATTGAGAACAGAAATTTATGGGAGTTATTTGTAGCATTGGATAGCTGAATATGGTAGCACAATCATTTGTTATTGATTAATAATATAGAAATCAACAATCAATGCTTTTCATTAGACCGTACAATAAAAACACTGTTTGTTCCAATGAAACGAAATTTTTGTTCGAATGAATGCAAAAGAACTCTTTGGTTTGTTGGAATAAAATTTGTTTAAGGTAAATAAAGTTTATTTCCATGTGAAAAATTGTCAATTTTTGTGAATCAAATTTTATTCATTCAAACAAATTTTATTTCGACCAGCCAAAGAATTAATTTGCGTATGGGAGTGTTTTTTTTAATATAAGGAATTATTATTTGGATAGGTCGAAATAAATATCTCTTTGACTGAAATTAATACTCTCACAGAAAGGATTTCTTGGGATGAGAAAATTTTTCTTGTCGCTGGGACAAAACTCATTTTTCTTTTGAGCCTGGAAAATTTTACTTGAATCAAGAAAATTTCTTTTAAAATCTAAACGAACTTTCCTTGATCGAAGTAACATTTTCTAGGCTGAAGAAGAAAATAAACTTTGTCCCGGCGACAAGACAAATTTTCTCATTCCAAGAAATCTTTTCTGTGAGTGAAAAAAATGTAATTTTTGTCCATCTTTCCAAAGTACACATTTTTTATGTATAAAAAAAATATTCATTTCCGTTGAAAAAGTATTTATTTCGATTTGTCCAAACAACAATCAAAGAAACACTTTTATCTGTCTGAGATAACCTGTGTTTTCAGGGTAGTTTCGGAAGGGTTTGAATGGTCATTGCCTGTTTTTAAGGGTGCGTTGGTTAATCACTCAGAAAACTGTTTTATTATGCCTACTGAAACTTTTTGTTATTAGGGGAAAGTAAGGACCCTCCGTACGGTTCTTACATTTCTCATGTTTCTGAATCAATTATTCGATCGAAAATTCGAGTGATTGTATTTATTAATAGTACATGTATCTAGGTTCAATGCGAAAAAATGACCAGTTGATTACATTTCATATTTATTAATTAATAACAACCTGAAGTCAATTCGAAATTCGTATGAATGTTCCCCACTTATGGGGTACTTTCGGACACTATGGAATAATATTGTACAATGAATTCAAACTACAAATAAATCATGAAAAATTTTCATTTGACAATAAAACTAACATTTATATTAAATAATGCAATGTAATACTACAATTATTGAATATCCACAACTTTGTTACGTGTTCTTTGTTGTGTAATTGCGTTTCATCCTCCTGTTAACAAAATTTTAATAAATAAATGGTCAATATAGCAGAATGAAAATATAGAAACATTGGTTTGTCATCGATGAGACACAAAATCAACCGTCAGCAATTTACCGCTCACCTATTGTGTCTGCAGGGGTACTTCCGTACGTGTCTGAATGTGCCCTTCCTGGTTCTGTAAGAATGTTCCCCATTAACGGAACAACAATAAAACATGACTTTCCCACTATATTGATATGCAAACCAAAAGAATGGATTATTCAAATCATGTTGCAGGAATGTATCTTCGTTACTGAGAACAAATAGTTTAGAAAAACATAACGTAACGAGAGTAAACATAGCTGGAAGCATCGATGAAGAAATTACTTACGAAATGCAAAAATGCAATGCTACCTATGACTTCACTCTCACTGCTACGAATGACCTATAACTGCATAGACATCATGGTGACTACTCAACTTACTCGTATATGAACACTCATGTTAGCACAACTTTTCATTCGTATTTTATAACTACTGTATGAATGTGCCCCGCGCACGAAGGGTCCCGATTTTCCCCTACATGTCCAACCAAAACTGTTTGTTCACATAATTGAAAGTTTAGTGGATCTCACCAAAATTTGGCCAGGCTGAATGAATGATCTCCCCAAATCACATTTGATTTTCGACAAACTGAAGGTTTGTTCAGTTCGTTTGACGAAGTAAGAGTAATTCCGTACAATCTTTTTGGTTGCAGCCACTAAACTTTTAGTTACGCCAACAAAAAACTTTGGATGGGCATGTATCAACCTGAATTTTTTTCCGAGCGTATGGAATTCAATCAACATTCTTCACGAAGGAGGTTCTCTGGTAGAAAAAGATCTACTGTGGACTCATTGCACACCGAGAGAAATTTATAGTTCAATTTACTACGGAATTATAGGAATGGGGGAACATACTGACTCCTACATGGAGGAAAAAGTATTGCTGGCATAACAAGCAGGTCTGTTACTATAGCGCCTACAAAAAAAATGAGCTGAAAGAGCAAGAAAAATGATTGACACAACTACATTTTTTCGCTGACATAAACAAATTTGTCAACAGAACTAACGTCTTAGCTGCTGGAGTGAATATTTTTGTGAGGGCAACAAATTTTTTCGTAGGCGCTATAGTAGCAAATCATTTTTCCTCCGTGTAATTAAACTTACTATGGCATAACAGTAGAAACCTGATCAAATTTACAATGTTTTTCCAGTAAATTTCATTAGAAGTCAGTATGTTCCCCCATCCCTATAGTTCTATAGTAAATTTAACTATGAATTTCTCTCAGTGCATGATATGAGATTGAAGTTTAGTGAATATTTGTGATTTACAATAATCATTATCGTTTCCTTTGCTCCATTGATTGAGAAAAAAGCAACAAAGTCATGGCAACTGTTTTCGCATAGTGAAAGATTTATGAAGACTTGAATTTTGTTATAATCACAAAAAAAAGTAAGACAGAATCGCGTGGATTTGCTTGTGGCGACTATAGAAAATGGGTGAAGTCAGAATCAAGTAAATGATTTAATTATGAGAACCAGATTCTCCTCTCAGTATATATTGAAAGCAGTAGCAGTTTTGGGATGTTGTAATATTTCTGCCGGTCTGTTCTCATGAATTTTCTTCTTGGATACTACTTCTTGTACACTTTTAATCTTGAATTTGAAATGAACGATTTCGTCAAGTTTTTATGATAAAACCGAGTCTAATGACCACTTCGATAAAATTTTATGAAAATTCTGGCAAAAGTCTTGTAGCGTTCCAAAGGTTTATATTCCCGGTTTGATGTGATTTCTTCCTGAGGTAATTCAGGCAAATCCTGGCGAATTATATTTTCCTGTTCGAAATTGCTTGGCAATAACATGAAAAATATACCGCAGCAATCCAAGTATGAAGAATCAGCATTCGCTTGTGATACCTCGAAATAAAACTGTACAAACCAGACAGGAAAATATTTTACTTAATTTGTTCCGGCATTCCAATACAATGATGTTTCGGTTGTGAGTATGTCAGGAACTCCCAGGATCCACCTGAATTCCAGTACTGAAAGAACAGTGACCTTGTCAAAACCGGAAAGGATGATTTGTGCCAGGAATTGTATGGTCGATGCAAGATATTTTTCCATTTGGAACAATCTAATAGATACCTACATTATGGAGGTACTATGGCAACCCATGAAAAATATTTTCCAGGGTTTGCCTGAATTACCTTGAAATGGAACTATGGTGAACCGTGCAAAATATATTTCATCCAGTTTCACCCGGTTTCACGACTTTGCCAGAAATTGATAGATTTTGTATAAATTGCATAAAACAGCTAGCTCGTTGAAACAGGACAAAAAAAATCATATCCAAAAATGTGTAGTAAAGGTGAGATATTTTTCTGCCTGCAACTGCTTGGTACCAGGAAAAAAATTAATGTTATGCCTTGAATGGACAAAAATGTCCCGGGAGATGCGGTCAACACCAGTAAAAACCTTTCTACCAAGTTTCATTTGAAATTACCAATTTGACGATTGCTATAAAAAACTGACAGCAACTCTTTGAAGTGGTTCTGTTTAAAATACATAGACTTTGATATCCAGTGAGGAAATTTTCTTCCCAAGTTTTGATAGGGTATTCCGATTTGATGATTCCGAGCATAGCGGCGTTGAAAGTTTGTCATTTTATGATCGAAGTTCTTGAGATGAAACCGTTCAAAACCTAACAATAATTTGTTGCTTGGATTTGCCTGGTATTATCAGTAGAGATGCACGGAGAAAGAGGAGTAGTGATCGTCACTGAGCGGATAGTAAAATATGGACAGACCAAATCGCGTAATCATAAGAACTGAACGGCTCAATGGAAATGACGATACGCCTAATTAAATTAACGATACGCCTAGTTTGAATAATGATGCGATTCATGGTATTGAACAAACAAATGTTTGGTTCGTCCATATTTTACTACAGTAGTTTCCCCTTTATTATTTATTAGATTATGAGTCTTATGTTTTTTTCTCTTGCATGAATCAACGGGTCACGTGAAACTGTCTAATGGAACGTCTAGTGATAAAAATTCACTAAATATAGGAGGATTTGTTACAATGACTGGAACAGTTGAGATCATCTCTGTTGTTTTCCTGGCAAATCGGGTATATTTAGAAAATTTTCTAACCCAGCAATCCTAGTTTGACCTCTATTAGTAGAGATTCGTAAAATCCTTGATAATACGATCACGTTTATGAACCGGCGTTCCAAACAGAAACGGTTATATTTTTAAATCATGGAAAACTAGATAGAATTGTGGCGAATATTTTCGATTTGTCGAGCCTCAAATATTTATCATATTTTTCAACCTGGTTGAAATCCTGGCACGTGAAATCCTTATCAAGATCCTCGTATTCTGAAACTGGTGAGCCTGATGCACACTGAAAAAATATTATAATATCTTATACATTACGATGTGGAAATTGTAACGGAGGACTATGCTGCAAAATCAGCCCATTCAACATGTCACATTGTGAATTGTGCTGTTTTTTGATTGAATCATGTCGAATATTACGATGTTAAGTCCTACAAAGACAGGTTATAACAGCAGTATTCCTCTCAAACATTTGACGATTCTTGCTTTTTCAAGTGTGATTCTATGCTACGATCAACATCGTAATTTATAAGGTAATATTCTTTTCATGCACCTGGTTATATGAAAACAAGAATGATGTCGTTGATATTTGGTTAGCTAGAAATTAACTGTAGTAGCTATTCCTAAGCTGACCCTGGTTAAAAGAACCAATTGATTCTTGCCAAATTTCATTGGATCTTGCACAATATTCTGAACAAATCCTATTCAACCATTTCCAATGATATTTAATCCGATGAGTGTATTTTTCCAATGTGATTCTGATTGAATCTTGTAAAATCTGATTGGATCTCGCACAATGTTCTGACCAAATCCCATAAAATTCCATTTCGTCAGATTTTATGGATTATTTCAACCAAGAGAATCAGCAAAATTCGGCTCGCTTTAGTAGGTGAAATTTAGATGTTGCAGCAATACTTTTAGATATCAAAATATCGAATACACGGAGTAGCTATCACAGCTAATTCTTAGCTACCATAGCGAATTATTTTTTCCCGTGTGGATATATCCAGAAAATCTGCTTGATTTGCTAAGTCTACATTGATGACATATATGGCTCAGTGATATGTAATTATTGAGCAGATGGATAAACTCTGTATGAATGAATGTTCTGTCAGTGACCACTTAACATTACTGTATCTTTCTGTCTAGAACAATTATAGATTCAAGTTACTGTTGTACATAGGTGAATACGCGACACATGATGCAGCGCGTGTTATTATATATCTCAATGCTGGAGTGGCTATTCCTCTCAAGGTCACTTTGTGAAAACTCCTCGAGAAATGATCAATGTATATCCATATGAATAGAAAATTCTTTGTTTGTCAGAGCTGGACTCGAGACTGTCGAGTAAAACCAACAAAACTCAATTTCACCAGTTCTAATGCAAAATTCGTTATTTCAAAGAATGAAATAGGAGACAATTTTTGAAATTTTTTTTTAAATTTTGAACACCAAGGTTTATGCAAAACTGTTGCAGTCTCGGAGAAGGTCTCGTCTTGTCTCGACTTGGTCTTGAGTGGGAAAAAATTACTTTATGTCCTGGATGTAATCAATATCAGCCTCCGAGACGTGTTATTCCCAACTATTACATGTCCACACTCGACTTAATGTAGAAATTTGTCTTCAAAGTTCGTAAAATTGAATGATATTCACTATTTTCGAATTCCTCTCAAGACTCTTGTAGTCCATCTCTATTGTTTTTTCTCAGAGAATTGGAAATTAAATTCTGTTTTTAAACAGATTCACAGTAAATTGGTCACGACATATCAAATCTGGATGATGATAAGCGGAAAGCATGGTTGATTCAAATGAATCAATTCTGTAGCTTCAAAAAGGTTCTTTCCCCAATGCAATGGCAAACATATTACAAAATAAGCTCTCGAGTTGAAGAACGTTAATTCGAGTCGAATATACATTGCGAGCAGGATAACAGAGTGATGATAAAAACAAAAAAGAAAGAGCATAAGCGGGTACGTAACCAAATAGGGTTGGCAAAGCAAGACAGAAGCGAAATGTTACTTGTACGTATAGCGAGTAGTAGGCCGCGGCTGTATTGATCAAGACGAAGCGGGACGAAGCCTCCTACGCCTCTATTTCCGTTGTTTCCTTCTTACACTCACCAGTAAAATTTTCCTCTCTTTTTACCGCTCCTTTTTTGCCGAGGAATTTTTTTCTCTGTTGTACAATCACTTAAGCAGTTCTTTAAAACAATACCAAAAATCAACATTCAACTTATTTATGCAATGTGAATTCCGATATTGCACTGTTAAAAAAAACTTGAATATTCCGGTACACAGGAACTGGGAAATTTCTGTCCATGACAAATTTTCCAGTTTACGTACGGTACTGGAATTTTCCCGAAGTTTTTCTTTACAGTGTGTATTTGTTGCAATTCAACAACGATTTAGGAGATAAAGCGTTCGATACCTCAAAGAAGGATCAAATATGAAAATTCAGTTCGAGTATCCAAAGCCCCTTCATGTAGGTCAGTTCGCCTCCTAAGTCATATGTGAACATTACTTTTCGGCCGCATGTAATGGGTTGTACATGGAAGACTCATATACGTGATTGATGTGTGATACATATATACAATATCCGTATGTACAAAAGAACTGGTTCTTAATATCGATTTTCCATTCAAGCTGTGAGGATGGTAAGGATATTTATATCAAACATGCTTCCCAAATCGTCGACTGGAATTGCAAATTCTAAGTAAGAGTGGTTTAGCAATGTGCATAGGAATCCTCAAAATCATCAATAACAACAATTGACATGAGTTATGTGCAATTCATATACATTCTGTTCTGTTACATTTCAATCTTTGGACTTCGCGTAATTTGTGAATGTGGATTCGTTTTCATATCCAGATTAAGAATATTTATGGAAATTTGGAATAGTATTGAGAACGAATAAGTAAAGAAATCTGGTGATACCTAGAACAATTACACAATTATGAGGATTCAATTTTTTTCTAATTTGAGAGCTTGGAGTACATCAATCTTCAAATTCTAGTGTAGTGATAGACATAAATTTGGCAAATTTTTGCCAATAGTAATCTCATAACGCACAGTAGAAAATTTTGTGTATTTTCAACGCACGCGCATGTCCCAAACGGTCCACTCAAAATTTGTGTTAAATATTGACACAAGGGATGTGAGGAGTCCACACAAAAGTGTTGAACTTACATTGAAAATCTGTCAATTCGACACTCAACCATGTTGATTTTTAACATGAATTTTGAGTGAACCGTTTCCAACACAAAATTTGTTACTGTGCACTTAGAATTATCTTACTCGTTCGGTCCTTAGAATCATGGGATGTCAGTATAGTAAAAAGGTAGTGAAAATTGTTTTGACGTTTTGCGTATACAACCAGATAACATCAATACAATTTCCACTGTGTTTTCCAATCCGATCCGCAATTGGTAAACTACCACAGTAATTTCGAATAAAATATTCTATAATCAGACGAGTTCCGTTGGGGAGCTGATTAATGTAAAATTCACAGGGCTTCGTTGACTGTCATATTGTAAGTTTCATCCCGATGTAATTTAAACACCGGCAGTTCAGATAGATTGACTATAGAGATCGATTAAATCAAATGATAATTTATTTCCAAGACAAACGGTTAAATATCGCGCATGAATAGTATCAATGTTTTCACGGAAAGTAGTATATCTCAGACACGACTCGCAATCCTCTACCACATCGTGACGTGAATAGCGTTGGTCAGTATGAAATCATATTAGCAGCAATTTAGGAGAAAGAGATTCACGGAGAAGAAAAAGTCAAAGGAAATGTAGATTTCATTTGCGCGAAGGATTGGTTCATTGCATTCAAAGTGATTAATTAGAGACGGAAACAGATAATTAAAATTCAGATAGCGTACATAGGTGTTTGAGCGTAGTATACATACATGAAATGCACGTGCAAGTCATGCGCATCACAGGGTTTACTCAGAAATCGCACGGAGCCATCCGGTAGCGTTTTATTCCAGGGCCGTCAGAGCCAGTAAATCAAGTCACGTGTCATTTACCCGAATACGTAATGTATCGCATAAATATACGGATCTATGTAGGTATAAGAACACAAACGTACCACATTCAAATACATGCACGTAACAAAGGAGGGTGGGAACTTTTTTCACCCCTCTCTCAACTCACTCACTCACTCACTCACTCATTCTCATCATCCGTCTCCAACGGTCTCTGTCCAGCCTGAAACCGCAATCCCTCATCTTTCCCCACATTTACTCGATCCACAAGCTCGTCCTCTCTGGTTCCTGGATTCACGTGCACCGCTTCACCAGGATATGTATTTATTTCTCTCTCTCCCCCTCTTTTTCATTCGCCCTCATCGTTTCGTTCCGCACCCAGCACCGAGCGAGATAACAATATTTTCCATGACTTCCGAAACCTGAAGAAGAAGAAGAAAAAATATTCTATATATCCTGTGTCTGCTGGCTTGAAAAAATATTCGACTTCGCAGTTTTGTGCAACTTGGAAGGAGGACGAGGAGAAGGTCATTTGTTGAGGGAGTAGCGAGAGATGGAATGTATACGTCATCGGTTTCGGAAAATTTGTCAATGTAACTGGTAATGGACTGTATCCAGATAGTATTCCATCCGAGGAATCAACTACAGGATTCATACAGTTTTTCCTTTGTAAGCGCAATGATTGATTAAGCTTTTTTTGTTTTTCAATTCGAATAATATTGGGAATGCTGTTTTATTCCAACAATTAGGAACATATTCTGTTCATAACGGAATACTCAAGAGACGAGCACTTATAGATTCTATTCTCCATAGCGTGGAAGTTATGAGTAATCACATGCAGTACATGCTCCAAGGGAATGTACTGCATTGAAGTTCGGATGATGACGAAGATTGCTCAGAGATCGTTGATCTATAATGTAGAGATGGAGGTGTGAAATTCGAGATTATGAGTGAAAGACCTGTTCCGTAGAGTATATGTCTGGGGTATATCCATTAAGCTCCTTCATCAACACCTTAAACCTTGAATTTCAAAGACCATTGATTTTCCTCTGCATTTCTAAGTGTTCATGTTACGTAGGGCATAGAGAGTATCTTTCCGTTACCGAGAGTGACTTGGAACATGGAATTCAATTTTTCATTCAAATATTTTGTTCTTGAGCCAGAATAATATTCTAATAAAAATAATGTAAGAGAAGCTGAATCGGTGCATGTATTGATCGAATAAATAAAATGTTATCAACAAATTTTACAGACATGTTTTCACCGTGTCATCATTTGTCAAGGACATCATTAATATTTTCTCTTTTTCAAAACTTGTTCATTCCGTCTATTTTTATAATACAACATACAAATTTTCATTCGCATTCTTTCTTGCATAAAAAGGATCATTATATTCAACATAGTTCAGAATCTCCTTTGGAATTCTAAATCCTAAGCTCGCAAACGCTGATATTCACAGAAACTAGAATCTCTCAAAACAAAAAAAACCGGTATTATACAATATTGCATTTCAAATTTTTTGAAAACAGAAGAGTACGGTATAGAAATGTGAAATGAGGGCATGAAGTCTGTGGAAGGGGGTTGACTCATAGCGTCGTGCAAGCAAAAAAAGGAGTGGATGTTATATCTTAACTTGTACGTTCTCATTTTAGGCTCCCACGTGACATAAACTCTGGAGTCTTATAAAAATATCAAACGATATTAATTCAGATGCGACAAGAATTTCTTCTCCAGCTGCCACACGCTTATTAAAAATCAAGGAAAAACTGTGCGTCATTTCAGACTTATGTCGCACCTCCCGTAATTGTACATGCATATGTTTTTGAGGACATTTGTATAGGATATGTAGGGTTTTGAAAGGCACAGGTGTATACAGTACATGTATATTTTTACATCACATTCATTCATTCTATGACGGAATTGAATGTGTTTAATTTTTTTTTTTTCGGATTTAAATGTAGGTGATCTACATTCAAGAGAAAAACATATTTTTTCATTATTTAAAGTCGTTAATGAAGGTATGTTGTCTGGAATATTGATTTTCAATCAGTGATTCAAACAGTATTGAATGGAGGTAAATAAACGAGATACATCAAAGCTGTACTGAATTGTAGGAATATTTGAAATTTTAATGAAGCTTCAAATAAACTTCAAGAGAAGCTTTGAGAAACATTATAAAGGTATATCAAGAGCGAACACTAAATGTAATTAGGAATGATGGGAGTATCTTCATAATGAATAATGAACGTTTTCAAAGTACACGACAGATCATGGTAGTACTCGAAGAAATTGAAGGGAGGGATAATGTTTTTTTCCTTCAATCTCGAGTACAGGATGACTCCTTGAAATGTAGAAACGTGTAAACATGTTGGGAATATTATAACCGATTGAGAGAAGGAAGGGAAGAGTGTATCAAAGTATTCTCTTTGGATAATCTTGGAGAAAATAAATACTTCATTTTCCAGTTTTCAAGGTTCGTTCCTGCGAAAAGGTAGACAAGTATATCGTTGAACAGCTGTCACGCGTTCTGCCGTCTTAAGAAGAAGGCAGGCAAGCAGGCAGGCAGGCACACGAGCGTGTTCTCTCTGTACGCGACAGACGAAAGATATAGTCGAATTCTACGCGGCTACGAAGTCTCAGAGAAAACGTGGAAGCTCTCGGAGAAAAATGAGATACGACGGAGCAGTTGAGCGTAAAATAGTCCCCAGCTTCCTTCCACCCTTTCTTCCCTTTTTTTGTCTTTTTTCCCACCTATTCACCCAACTTCGCCAAGCTCCACATCACAACCACTCACACTCTATATACGAAAGAGTTTCTCCGGTACTCTCTTTTCTAGCGCATATTAGCTCTTTTTACACATTGTACAAAAAATACATCACGGAGTATCATGTAGGTTGGGCCAGGAGCATAAAAAGGAATTCTATCCACGAATTTATAAACCAGGATGTGTGGATATATATACAGCGTGCCCCGAAATTCATTTCCTTTCTTTTATGGGAGAATTTCTCGTTTTAAATCATACCTCTTTTCCTGTGACCGAATTTCAGGCTCTTTAGGGCTTTGAAATATGAGAGGTGTTGGAGATATCGGTTGTTGCAATTTCAATTTGAATTCGCAAGGCGAAGTTATCGATGATGAGCTATTTCACATTCAGTGTTGTGAATCATCGTGCTCTTTCGAGATGACCTGATCTTGTCTTCAACAACATCGACACTATATTCATTCTGTTTCTATTGACACGATGCTGAACGGTGATTGCATACTCTCTGGCTCATCTAAATTCATCTCTCGACTTATTCTACTTGTTTGAATTGGGTCAATAGTATCGATGTCGTGGTTAATAGAAACAATACGAGATGTAATTCGGTCAAGTGCAGCTTCTGAACTCTGGGATTTGTGTATTATTTTATTTATAACGCTGCTCGTATGTTATGCAGCTCAGAAAGTACAATTATCAACTTATTCATACGCATTCGTCACTATTAAAACATCAAATAAATTCAGTTTTAAAAGACGAAGCTCTCTGCGCGATCTTGATGTTAACAAAAGCCTTTCTAGAGATTCTTGAAAATTCATCTGGAAGCAGGATGGAAAATTCTTGTTTAGTACAAAAGATAGGGACAAAAACGCGAAGAGAGAGAGAGAGAGAGAAAAGTGAAGAGGCTCTCGATTGGTGAAACTACTCGAGGTTCCTTCAACGTTGAAACTTTTGGCTCCTAGACGAGCGAAGATGCAACGAATCGCTCTCTTTCTCCCAACGAGCAGCCCTTCCCCTACCCCAGCAGCAGCCTCCACTTTGCCCCTTCTCTCTCACCTCTTCTGTGTCTACCTCTTGCGATGTGGTAGAAAGTATTTATCGAGATTCGCGTACCCTTCGTCCTTTTTTTCGTCAAGCATACTATAGTGCACATTCTCCCCGAGATGAGAGTGGAATGGAACCTCATCGGTTTACTCCGACTAGAAAGTGGACTGTAGAAAGCCTTTTCTGACTCTTCTCTTTTGCCTCCTTCCTCTCCTTTTTTCCCTTCACCCTTTTCACAGAAAGAGAAGATTTGATAAAGACCGACCGGGAACGAACCCGAGAAAACAACTGGAGTGCATTTGTCTAGATCGCGGAGAGCGGACTACTCTTCTTAAAGAGTTTCTTCTATCTTACTGTATCTCTCTGGTCGCTAGATTCTGAACGAAAAAGCAAAGAGAAGGGAGTAAGAAACCTCTCTTACTTTTGCATCGAATCTCAAACTACTTATATCCTCCCTTGGATTCTCTTTATCCTGATTTGGTATACGACTGAGAAAACCGTATCGACAATCTGACACACTAGTAACATAGGATCTATTTACTTTCTGATAAGAGATTCCTGGATGTAATTCAATGAAATACCGGTTGATAATTATTTTCCAATTTATAGATATTCAATACTACTTGTAGCGAAAAAACAAACTCCGTAATGAATTTTCATTTATTTTCAGTGCAAGAAAGAATGAACGATAATGCCCTAGAACAAGTATCCACCTGTGTGAAATACGTGGTGGAGGTGATATCATATAAAACTACTTTGCTGGAAAAATTGGGTAAACAATCAGAACGAAGGAAAAAGAGAGATAAGATAAAAGCGATATTGGAACAAACACTCAGTCAACTTTGAACGCTCCTGTCTTATTTTCAAATAATGTTCTTGAAAGCGAAGTTTGCTCCTTCCTCCTTCTCTATACCTTTTTTCCAGAACACATTATCTAGGCATATTGCCAACTCGTCGTCGAGTTCACTCACTTGATATAATTATTATACCGATCTGACAACTTTACCTTTTTTTCTCTCCGCACATTCTTCATAACCCATTCATCGGATTGAAATGGATGGATATCCACGAGGAATATCATTTTCCTAAATGTACATGCATAGTCATAAATGTGAAGACTAGATGAATGCTTCGTGCGGGAAAGCGTATCCGTGAGATCTTGTAACACAAATTTCCTTTTTTCGAAGCTTTCGCATTCGAATGTCGAGTTTTATTGAATTGAGAATGAAAAGGACGGAGACCATTTATCCACCGGTCGGTACTCGAAGTATTTAAAAGAACGTAATAAAACGTCGTAAGAATGGGGATTTCATACCTTTTTTACAAGATATGAAATTTTATTCGAAGATCTGCCACTCATAAGTTTTTCGGTATCGTTAACGTAAAATGAGAAGTAATTGAATTCGTAGAGGGAATTTGAGTTTTCCACGGAGAAGATCAGTATAGTATCATACAGCGACAGAAAAAATGTTGTTGTGAAAACTGAATCTTCGATTGAAGAAGAAACTTTTGAGGTCAATTGTGGACACTTATTTTATATGAACTTTGCAAATGATTGCAAAGGATCGATGGTCTCGATGTTTATTCAAGAGACAGTCGTGAAACTTGCAGCAAGAAAATATGTTAGAATCTATTTTGGGAGTTTTCCTATCAACAATTCGAGATCTAAAGACCAATTTGACGCATCTCTCAATTCTGTTTGATAGAACAGAAGGATGGGAACATCCATCCGTTTGGCAGGAGAATTAATTTTATTGGGGGAAATACAAAGCTGTGCTATCTGCTGTAAGCATGACAGAGCGATCCACCGGAGGTGATTCCTTGATCGTTTTGAAGTGGTAATTCCACTAAACTATGCTCTCATCTCACCAATCATTATGCGCCGCAAAGTCAGGGTGAATAATTAAACGTTCGTCTTCACGTAACGTGAATTCACGTGTAGTTAGGTCATCTCCGTTACTTGGATCATCTCTATATCCAAGTGAACTGACGGTTATCTCAAATATATCTTTGTGTTGGGAGAATTTATGCAATATTAGTGAAGAATTCATCATTGTGAATAATGCTTCTCTTCATTCGACTTTGTTCTTCTGAAGAAGTTTATCTTCAGTCGTAAGAAGGAATCCGGAAAATCATTTTCATTTTTCACAGACTGGATTTCCTGAAAATTAAAGGGGAACTCCACCATGTGGGGAAAAGGAGTTGATTCATTTTTTAAACTATCGCATGGTGAGTTGGAAATTTGTTTCAAGGTTCATTGTTGATTCCTTTGGGATTTTATGTCTAGAAAAGTTGATTGAATCTTGCTTTTAACAACAAAGAATATCTACACAGAAGAAAATGAGATCAGTTGTCACAGGTATTTGATAATACAGTTTTCCACTATTCAACAGGAATGATGATCCTAAGAATGCAGTGATTGCTGCTGCCACTTGTGTCGTTCATCCAACCAACCGCTGTTTTTGGCCAATATGGGGAGTAGCTGCGGAAATTACTGAATATTAAATGTATAAATGGAATCGGTGCTTCTGCGATGACTTCCTGGTGATATTTATTTAAATTCCGATTACTTTGCAATTCTCTCGTGATTTGACAAACAATAATCAGTTATATTAGGGACAGCTGTGGACGGAGGATGTCTTTGAAAACTGTGATCAGCGATTTTGAGACTGAACTTTCCAACTAACAGATCCCTGCTAGAAATGGAAATCTTCAGATCTGAGGCTTTGCCATGGGCAGGCCTTATCTATAGATCATCCACTTTTCAGAGGAAATTTTTAGCTGGGGTAAATGTCGAACTCGAGTTCACTCTATAAACCCGATATTGAATCAGTTTCACCACGTGTCTGATTGAAATAAAAACGACCACTATGTAGTACACTGCACTCACTAAAAGCAATGTGATTTTGCTTTTTTCACATGAACGTGTCGTGAAACTATGGTAGTTCCCAAAGGGCACAAAATAGAGTTGCCAATCCCACATCATGAGATTACTGGGCAACACAATTGAAACTGGAAGGACCCCTTGGTTATCACTCGAAATAATTTGGGAAAATTGACAGAAAAAGCACATGTGTATCATATCTTCTCTCTACAAATAGATACCAAAGCCCTAGTAGAAATTTGATAGGGAATTACCTATTAAAAGCATGGCCCTCGTAAGGCTGCAATAGGGAACTCCCAATTAAGGAAAACTTTTAATTACCTTATTAGGTCCTGACATTGCGTCCTGTTTAGGACCTTACAACAATGTAACGCGAGGTTGTTGACAGGTCCCAGTCAGATTTTCCCTTTCATTAACTCAGACATGGTATTCCTATCAGAACCTGATCAGGATTGCCTTGCCTCATCCGTATTTCAATCATGTGATAACCGACAAGACAACCGAATCAGGACCTGATCAATTCAGAAAGATGAATGTATCAAACTATTCAGAATTTTCACAGGACTGATTAGAAATTTACCTGTCTCTTTTTAATGTTCAACTGAGGTCTATTTGGATCATCAGGAGAATTTCTCCTGTCGAGGGAGTTCCAAAAAAGTTTATGACAAGTGAATTCCATGAAAATCAAATTGAATGTTAGAATACAGCTTAGATGAGGTCGTGATTGGAAATTCCGCTACCACCCGGATCAGGTCCTGATTGGGAATTCAATTACTACCCTGATCAGATCCTGATTGGGAAACGTTTGGTTTTCCTGATCAGGACCTTGTCTTTTCCCTGCGTTACATTTTTGTCAGGGCCTTATCAGATACTCAAGTCAGGCCCTGAACGGAAATTAGGCATGCCTGATCTGGACCTGATGTTTTTCATATGAAAATTTCTACTAGGGAGATGTTCACTGTCAAAAATTTCAATGTCAAAATTCCTATAAATTCATGTAAAGTAATCAACATGTACATCCGTTAGGAATTTCTCTTCCTTGTTCAGAAACTCACTGTGAAATGGTAGTAAAAATCAAATGAAATTCGGAATTTGCAATCAAGTTTGATTGAAATTTCATACACGTATATCAAGAATTGATTTTCCGTCAAATATTTAGAATTTTCCGGTTGCTGTGTACAGGGAAATTCTGATCAATCCAGAAGTTGTGCTACATTGTTACTACATTGATTACAAAAATAAGTGTCATGTGGAATAAGTAGAAAATGTTTGGAATAGTCAGACAAGCGTTTTCAAATATGTATTATTTATAAAAAAATCTATCGGAAACTTTTAGTATCGAATAGCTCGCGATTGACTATGAACGTTTTTGCAGGAACATCCTCTTGAAATTATCAACATTCCAGTGCAGGAAAATTGTTGCGTCGATGCTCGAAAATTGAAGTCAAAAGTATGGAATTTTATGGAGAATATGAGAGATTCCAATGGGATGAAGATTTTTTCATTTGTCAACGATAAAAATCCAATCCGAACAAAAATTTTCCCATATCACGATTCCGGAGAATTTCTGTTCTTTTGTTTAAAACTGCATTAGTCGTGCAGTATCTCATAGATATACAGAGAGGAATTCAATTGGAAAGATTACCATTCCATTCGTGAACTAGAACTATTCGAAAAAGTCAGACAACAATGTATATCATAAGTCATAATCATTATTAGCTGTGATGACAATGATTATGACTTGTGTCATACATCATTGTTATCTAACTTTTCCGAATAGTTCTAGCTAACGGATGAAGTGTGGATGATTTATTTTTTCCTTTCATGCACGGAAAAAATAACTGGCTGTGAGATAGACAGCCATTTTGTTAGTTGCAATAGCTAAATTTTAATTGCGGCGGCAAAGTTCTTAGCTTCATCAGGTAAATTCCAACAAATGTTACTAAGAAATCAGCTGGCTCGTGGGTGCGAATATATTCGGCTATAACGGCTAAAATTGAGACGATACAGCTCAAAGTTACTCCCCGTTCGCCTTGCTTTGATTTCTGCCCAACCTAGTCGTTTTTACTCGCCCTGTCATGGTTTTTGATAGCACCAAATATTTTCCATTTCACCTCTCAAGGTTGGAATGAGGGTATAATATTCTGAATCTCATGGTGCTTATCATAATATTGGGCTACACAGACAACATTTTCAGCTGTATCAACCATCATGGCTAAATATTCCAGCACCCACAGGACAGCTAATTTCTCCACAACATTAGTTGAACTTTAGCTGATGGAGCTCAAAATTTCGCTGCAGCAGCTGTAATTCAGCTATCGGAGCTAAATAATTACTTTTTTCCATGCATGCACCGTTTATGAGTCATAGTTCGGTTTATTTGCACTGTTAGAAATTTCTGCATTAATTTCAATGTTTTTACTAGAAGTTGTCCTCAAGTACGCGCATGAATCCAGTTTCATATACATTTGATATTAGATTCAATCTGAACTATGGCATCAGAAAAAAATCCCAGATATTTCTGACAAGGTGTTTCCATACAAATTTTTCAATTCTCACCAAGAAGGATTCCTCTCATCCTAATTTTCAGCCGTCATAACATTGCCACCTGTGATGGTAGAAATCGGGATTAATTTGGAAATTTGAGAACGATTCAATGGAATATAAAATTTTCCACATCATATTCGGAGGAATTTATCTAAAAAATCAGGCATTCAAGTAATGACGTGAAACACATATTCCGAATGAATTTTTTTTTCAATGCATACATCTACAAAGATAATCAAATTCTGCGGTGAATTTCTACACGCCTCCCGCAAATTTGCATACTTTTTCATTTGGACGAAACCTCCTCTTATCTGAAACTTCTACAAATTTTCGTACCTTCGTATCACTATGAGAAAATTCAGCGTTGCAACACAGAATACGTGAATGTGGATGTCCTATTTAAAAAATTCCATAAGTTTGCTGTATTATACTTCATGAATGATAAATTCACTCACATACAAAATTTGTAATCTACATTCCTTGTTATTCAAATTCCCATGAAATGAAACAATTTTTGTTCCATACAAGTAATATATATCCTCCTCCAGCGAGGTATCGCTGTTACATTTTCAACAATTTCAGTATCCTCAAATCTATAATTTCGTTCCCCGTTTCTTTTCTGTGTTCACAAACTCCTGATTCCTCAAACATGGAACACGAACTCTTTACCTTGAAAGCATTCGAAATCAATTCCAACCCCATTACCTCCAAGTTTTTTCTCCTAAATGAAGCATCTTTCGGTTTGAACCGTCTTTCAGTTCATCAGAATTGCGAAGTGTATTTTTTCTCACTGTAAAATTTTATATCAAGTCTCCCGTCTTCCAATTTTTTTTTCTCCACCTTTTTTTTTAAGACTGTACTTTTCATTCGCGTCTCATGACATGAAAGAGGGAAGGAAGCGAGAGCAAGGAAAGTGGCGAGAGTATCTTAGCAGTTTCTACCAGGATAGAGTTGTCCCAGAGGAGGGTGGAAGAATAAGGGGAATATAGGAGGAGGGGGGAAGGTTGGTAGAACGTCGTCTCTTCCACTAGCTGTACCACCTTCTTTGGAGCGCAGCTGCCGTACTTTTAATATTGTTCTACCAGACCTAAAATATGAGACTGTTCCCCAACTCTCAAAGCTAGTGTCGGGAGCTTCAGAAGGTTCGTTTCATGCCTTACCCCTATTCCCAATCTCCTCATTTTGGAGAGAAGAAGAGAAAGAGAGGGAAGAGAAGAGGAAGGTGGTCCTTAGTAATCTACTCGTATAATAGCCTCGAAAACCTGTTCAGTCTCTCGTAACTTCCGCGGAAGGAATTACGTGAAAGCGATAATTATCAATTACGAGAAAAGTTTTGGTACCCGTGAGTCTGCTTATTGTACATCTTGTTTTTTATTTGCCTTTGACCCATAAAAATGTCAATTTTGTTCTCCATTAACACGATGGTCTTTTCAAAATTTTCAAGAAATCCGGAAAGTGTGAGGAAAGTATTTTCATTCTCACATCCGTTTCCAAGTGTAAATTAATGAAAAGTAGAGAATTGTGAGATATTTGAGAACAATGGTGAGGAGAAACGTTTACGATGATAGGAGAGTGTATTTTTATTCAGTGGAATTTATGTTCTTTGGTGAATGTGGAATGATTTCGAATCACTTCATATCCCACTTCAGAGCGACAGTCTTGGAAGCATTATACATCCGTATAACAAATACTTTGCATACATTTACAGAAGATTGTACGCAATTTTCTCTGCGAGGGACTCATATTTGACTTGCCTTCACTCCGTTTTCTTCAGCGATAAAATGGATTGTATATGAAATGAACCCCACGACCACTACTGGAACAGATTTGACGGATAAAATATTCCCCCAATCACTCGAATCAACTCATTAAGTTACACTCGTTCGAGAAATCATTGATCGCGAACCAAGTATTCGTGCTCATGCGATCAGTGAACGCATGGACGAAGAGGAAGAGATTGTATATATTTTGTAAGGGCTCTCCTAATGACTTCTATTTTTTTTAAAAAACATACTTTTCCATGAGGGAGAATGTATGAATAATTTTTTGCAAGAGGCCTCAAGCGTCACCGAGACACAGAAAAAATTACTCTAGACGCAAGTGAAATTTTACTTCGCGCTGGAAAAAACCTTTTGAAGTGAAAGGTAAACTTCACATTTTTACCCCATGCATGAAACTTTTTCCGTATCAAGAAAATACGTTACTTGTAGATGAAAATGATTCCTTATGCATAAAAACGAAACTTCCGGAAACATAAATTCCAGGTTAGAAAGAGGTTGCGAATGTTGTAAACGTTCATGGTAAATTTGATGAATTTATCGAAAGGAATTTCGGGATGAAGCTTTCCTCGAAGCGATGATTCTCGTGACTTTCTTGAAGAACGATTTGTAAATCAATCCTGAACACCCAATGGAATCGCAATGAATTTATGTGAAATGAATGAGATTTCATAGAAATCCAGTAACGTTTTGAAACGTAACTAACGTTTCTCGACTCCGGCAAGTGTCTTTCGAAAATTCGTGTGCCCACATTTTAGAGAATCACCCGTATGTGAAATGCGAATGGTCCCGTGCTTCGGTTTCAGTGATGTTGCAGTGCTCAGTGTTGCAGAAGTTTGGCAACACTGTGTTTGGATTTCGTCAGTCATATAGGGGTGGCAATGGCAGTCAGTCTCTCACGCGGGGAGATTCGTTGAACAGGATGGGAGGAATCAAGTGAATGAAGGGGGTGAGGCAGGGGATGAAAGAGAGTGAAACAGATAGAGAACACAGACAGATACGAGAGACGGAAAAATACAGAGAGAGCGAAAGAGAGAAAAGATTGTTATGGCAGGCGACGTCAGGTCGTTGTACCGCCAGTCTGTCCGTCAACACCTCGTCCCCTCTACCTTCCCCCAATCTCTCTTTTCCCCTTGGCCAGCTGGCTGGATGAAACTATAAAACACACGTGACACCCCTCACACTATTCAACCACCTTCTTCCACCCTTTTCGTCGCGTTACAGCAATGCGGTGACTCTTGTTGTTTCTGTTGCTTGTCTACCAAAATCAAAATGCTCCCTATCAATGCCGATCTACAGACAAAATGAACTTCGAATCGTGTTCTCTAACGTAGGAATGAATATCCCGAATAACCGTCTCCACGCCGTAGAATCATCAGAACTCTAAGTATCGACAGAATTCCAATAATTCGATTTTATTGTTTTCATCATAAGGGTATATATTTATTTCTATAATATTGGAATGCATAAAAAAATTTGACATTTGAAGAATGATATTGTCAAAGAGTGAATGAACATTCTAGATTATTCATGAAACTTTTTTGATGATGCATCTGGAGTAGCAACGGTAACGGTAGCCACAGGCTGTACCAATTTCACAGAGTAATTATAAGTTGTTCGAGGGGCGGAGACAGCGGTATTTTCTGGATAGGGAGAAGGATAGTCAAACCAGGCGAACTTCCTCCAATATTTTAAGGTGCTACATCCTTACACTCTCGCATACAGGGTACTATACAAAGCAATAGTTGATGGTATATCTTTTGTGATAGTGTTATATCTCTGTGAACGCTCGTATAAATGATGGGCTTATGGTAATTCACCAAGTAAGACAAGAGACGTGGAGTAACACGTGCACATACACATCTATACATACAGATGCACCTACGTAAACAAGAAACGGTAGAAAATAGAGGGTGCGTGTTTTGCACCCCGTGTAAATCCCCGTGTCTCGGCGTATTTGTCGTTTAATTTAGACATTTCCTACTCTTCCGTACACCGTTGGTGAAATATGAAGGCCCTGCTGCGTCGTGTATTCGTATGTGCGCGCTGTAACTTGTGAAATTCATCATATTCTGAAAATCAATGTAATAATTCTGTCATTCTCAAACAGGTGATGACGAGTAATATAATTTTAGAATATATATTATCCATCGTACGATGTGTAAAATTGTTGGGATACGACTGTATTTCTTGGTGATGACAAGATCAAACATAGCCAATGTTTATCTCTTCCTAAAGCAGGATGATAGCAACAGAAGTAACGACAACAGCAATAGTAACAGCAGCCGGAGGGTAGCCAAGAGTTACGTGTAGGTAAGTGTTAATCTCGATGGGTTAACGCAAGTGGCGCTCGCTTTTGCTGCCAAGTCTGCGGATTATCGCGCATCTTGTAATTGCCAACCAATCCCACGGGCGAAACCGGTTGGGAGTGGCTGCAGTGTTACTGTTGGAGCTGGGGAAAACTGTTTGGCATTAAGCCTGATTGTGCCACCCTTCTCTCTCGGTACCTCTTTCGCTAATTCCCTCCTTTTCTCTCCCCTCGCTCCTTCCATCTCTGTTGCATTTTATATCGAACGTGTACTATATTTCGAAAATATATAGTTTGATCCGTTAGCCGGTGCGAAACTGAGATTCATGGAATTCATTTTATTCATTTTCCATAGCGAGTAAAGCAAATTACTTCGTTCTCAAACGACAAAGGAGATGCAGTTCTTTTGAGCGATCGATTCCGTATTTTGATTATCGAGACGAATTTATTATTCCAATTTAACGATGAACTGGAAATGATGCAAATTACGATGGAACGTTCCTGAGGGAGAGGAAAAGATGGAATTTATCTTGATCCGTTTCTAGAATCTAGTCAGATTTTTATTCTCTCTCGTCCCTTTCATTTCCAACTGACTACCTAAAGATAGAGCACGTGCGATGCGCTAACGAGATACAGTTATTAGACGTATTTACTTTACGAGCGTGTAGTGGAATGGGATGAAAGGTAAATGGAAGGGGATGGAATTGCGGTGGAAGAAGGGAGAGGGGCTCTGATGGGCAAAAATTCAATAGACCTCCACGTGATAGAACACGGCTCGCCAGACCCCTGTTAAACGGTCCTCTACCCACGTAATGCTTCGCCACTTATAACCGACTGAAGGAGAGAAAGAAGGAGAAAAAAAGAAGCTGGGAGAAGAAAAGAAGATCGACCAGCAAGATATTATATAAGTTTTACAACCTGACCGAGCACCAGCTTTCATTATATACATATATATATATATATATATACATATACCCACGTAGGTGAAAGGAGTCTTCCTTCTTCCTGTCGATGAGGAATGTTATTGTTTCCAACGGTCAATGGTGTCTCCACACTTTTCTCGATGAAAAGCTCATTCGTGGAGATGATGATACTTTATCATGTATGGTTTCCACTTCAAATAAAATTTCAGGGAAAGAAATTTTTGAAGATGATATTTAGGTTTTGGATTCTTAGGTTATCAATATCTCATGATATTGAACTTCTAAACAGAATGAATTGTTATTCATTCGTGTGAAATTTTATGTCAGCGGATCGAAAGAAATTTGAATAATTGTTTCAGAAACTTCACGCATCTTGTTCATTCAAATTGACTCCGAGAGGCAAGTTTTTCCCACCTCGAAGCATGAATCAAAGAATTCAACTTCATTTAATTCGAAAGATATAGAATGGTTTCAGATGTACTCCTTCGAGCTGCATTTTCGTGAAGAATTTGAGGAGATCCTGCTTTGATAAGAACTGTTTTTCATCTGCTTTGAAATTATCCTGAACTTTGGCATAAAAATCCAATCCTCATCTGTGAAATTTTGTTTATGGAATGGGTTCTCAGCGGTTTAATGACAAAAAATACTTCTCATTAAAAGAAGTGCACTTTTTCCTAAGCACGTGAGGTCTGGAGTAGTTCAGTTCTTTTTTCATTTTTTGTATCAGAGAGGTGTTGAGAAAAAAATTCTATCGAAATATCTTGAGAATTCAGGAATGAAATTACTGTAAAATCTCAATGCAATATGAAGAGAATATTGTTAATGACATCAATGGAAAATCAAAATACAATGCATGAATCAATATTGGATGAAGTTACAGAGGAAGGAAATCATTTGCATATTACGAAGATGATATACTTTATTTCAAGGCGGATATAGACCCAGTGCAGTCCACTGAATTTTAAATCGAGTATTTTACATTTATTGGTAGTTTCGAGTACAAGAAATCGATGTTTATAAATTACTACTTCTTGTACTGCTGTTGGAAGTCTACAATTATGGAGTGATTATCTGCACCCCAAGGCGCCAAGTACTTGGCACAGTCGATCGTCAGGAAATAGCCGTAACGATTATGACTCTTATTGGCTGGAAAGTTGATGTAATGGTCACATTGCATGTTACCATTTCCGCAATTTTGTCATCGACAAAACTGCAAAGTGTAATAAAGAAATTTGAAGAAAAGAACCATATGAATCATGGAACATTCATTCAAGGTTGTGATTATATGCAGGTTTTATTTCGATCTGTATGGTATGTTTTGAGTTTTCTTACTGTTTTCTTACAATTCATTCATCGTGGGATATTAAAAAATCTTCTTTCATTCTCAAGTGAAAAGTACTCTATTATTATTCATTGGTGAAAGTAATACATAATTATTTGGACAGAAAAGAATACCGTTCTGTTTTCGTTATTTTCGTTGAACTATTCCAAAATATGAGTTGAAGGTTCAAGGCAACCAGGTTGAATAGTGAACACAAGACAGCTAATGTTTGGGTATAAATAATGAAACCTAGTTTCTGTACGAAGTCGATGTAGATAGCAATTTAGAAAATATTGTTGTCATCCACGGTTGACAATGAATTGGGTACATCAGCACATCTTGAGTTAGGTATTATCCAGCTTCGCTCATCATCCACCCAATAATTATTGGTTATGTAGTATGGATTAGGATCTCCTTTCATTATTTCAGTGAATTGAATCAGATCTCTTTTGTCGGATTCTCTTCCTCAGCTATCCATGCAGTGGATAAAAAGAGACCTCATCAGTTATGAATACCTACATTCATTTGATTCACCCTGAAGCTTCATACGACCATTTAAATGCGGTGACATCCCAAGCAACATTCTTTGTTACAGAGACATAGCCGTGACATCGCGGTGACTTACATGTTACTGTTATGTCCCTGCAACGCTGCTGTGACAAGCGTGTTGCTTGGGATAACAGTTGAAGAAAGAGATTGGATACGGCTTCTTCTTTTAATGTAACGTTCCAGTGAAGAATCTTGCAGTTACACTACACTGTAAAAAGTGATTGTGGAATTTTCCTCCAAAAAATGGTGGCAGCAAAGTTCCTCCACAGATGTGGAATATTTCACCATAATTTGGTGGACTTTTCTTTCATTTGTGGAGGATTCAACACCAAAAAAACAAAATAATTCTTCAAAGTGGTGGAAAAATCCTTCATTTTTGATGGAAAAGCAATTCCCCCACGATGAGGGGACGAAATCCACCAACAAGGTGAAGGAAAACTTCGCACATTTTTTACAGTGTACATTTGACTAGCCCACCAGCTGAGAATCAAAACCAGATATTCGCAAGTAGGAATTGTAAGTATGACAATTGCGATTGATCGATTACTCACTCATGAACGCATCACAGTAGAATAATGAATTAATTCTCACTCGATTAGGAGAGCCAAATTCCTGATTCAGGTTGATGTATTGAATATTTGAAAACTCAACCATCAGTGAATTGTGCTGAATTATTGGGATAATTGAGTAGAAAAGTTCTTTCATAAGTTTGCACTGGCGTGAATGAAAACTCCCCACATTTTTTTATCAAATTGCGAAATTCATCAACGGGGAGGCACTTCAGGGGAAGATTTCTGGAGAATTTGTGAGGGACTTTTGGTACAGGTTTCAAAATCTCAGTTCGTACTAGAGTACATGTGAAATCATGAACGAAGGATTTCCAGGGGGCTTTTGAGGGACTCTCAGAGAATTTCTCAAAATTTCACATGACTTGAAGACGCATAGAAAACGAAACTGAAGGAACCAGCATTGAATTGAAGTAAATTTTGATAGAATTGTTTGTTCACGTAGGTGAATTAACTTTTAGTATGAAAAATATTCGAAACACTTGTAATTGAAAGTTAAATCAATCCACCGCTAATTTCAGCTTCATGCATAGGAAATTGAAAAAAAAGCATCCATGATTCAGAATGATCCCTTATCAGAAGGTATTGGGAAATGCTTTGAAAAGGCAAGTGTGGAGAGTTCCTGGTGCAGTTTCTGGAGTATTGAGGTAAACTTTGCAAGATACCAGGTGATTGAGAAGCAGAAGTACTCCAAGAACTTCAAGAAGTATGAGAAGAATTATTTATGGATTCGGGCATCAAGCGATATCTATGAAATGGAATTTGATGATAAAAATTTGACGGCTGATTGATGTAATTCCTAATACAAAAGTTTTTCCATAAATTTGAGTGACAGAAACACATAATGAACTAATCAATTGATTTTCGATGTGGAGAGAGTTACAATGATTGGCTGGTAACTTCCAGCTGATCATTCCAGTTTCTCGTGATGCTTTGGGAAGTCTACTGGGAATTTCTCGTGCTTCATGACTTTTCATGGACTTTTGTATTGGACTCCCCCTGAACTCTTGTGTCATTGAAGGAAGCTCTGTCAAAAACTTCTCAAAACTTCTTCAGGAACTCATCATTTATCATGCTGGACTTTCCACAGACTTCCCGTGCAATTTTGGGATCACTCCATATTTCGTTAAGTTTATTGTAAGTTCCTTAGAAGTCCATCAGAATTCTTCTTTGTGTTGTTTGCATTTTCTTATAATTCCAGGTCATGTGATTTTGAGGAATCCACAAGAAATTCCCCCAAATCTACTAAAAATTTCTCATGTCACGGTTTTCTCACACTTTCCATGTAATGGTGAATCTCTCAAAACTCCAGAAAAGTCCGCTGAAAGTCCTGAAAATTACACCAGAAATATCTTCATAGACTTTGTTACAGAAACTAGAAACTTCAGCAAAATCCAGTGTCAGGATTCTTCAGCTACCCATTCTCATGCACATCGATTAGACAGTAATGAAATCACAATGAATCATGAATAATTCATAAAAGAGACCTAAGTTCTTGTCACACGATTGAATATTTGGTTAAAAAAAAAATATGGTCTGTTAGGTCCAAATGGTGAATTCCTAACAAGGTTTTGATACAAATCCAGCGTTACATCCCTTGCCAGGACCCGGGACCGAAGTCTACTACCTGGCTTGGACTAAGGGATGAATTTCTAGTTGGATCGAAACCGGCTTAATATTCATGTACCGTCTGGATACTGCTGGAATTGTTCATCATTAAGTCTATATGTGTGACTTTGGTCAACTCATCATCTTATGTGGTAGTCAGTTATTGATTCCTCGATAACATTCTTAGAAATCATATTGTTCTTTACTTTTGTTATTTGTCTTTTCGACGTGCAATATATTTTCGAATTTTCTTCGCGTACGAGTTAACGATGTTGATGTGATATATTGATAATGTTATTCCTGTACCGCATCCTCTCGATTTCTGCACATTACATTCTCGTGGAAACGTATCGTGGGATGGATTTATTGGAGAGGTGACGTAGCGCCAACGGGGAAACTGCCGGCATTAGTGGTTGTGTTGTATGGGATAGAAACTATTTACATGACGTTTTCAAAATATTGCCACACTGTTATACAGGAGTTTATAAACACTTCAGTTATTTACATTTCTGTATATAGCGTTACAATATTATAAAATAATATTGCAACGTTGCATATGCTAATGAATGATGAGTTCCAAATTATCTACATTACTCTTGCAATTCTTGTTTGCTGTATAACTTTATCTCCTTCCAATTTGATATCTTGGAATGTGAATTTGGAACGTCCAGCCTTAATGAACTATAATGATCAATTTCAAATCAACCAAGTGGATTTTGGAATAAAAGTTCGATATTATGAATGGGTTCTCTATTCTCAAATTCGTGATTGGGAGCTCCTAATACTTTTCATGCGTTTCAAATTTCGTCATGCTCATAACATTGTGAAGTATTTCCATGATCGCAATTGAAAAGTCGATTTTTCTGCGAGTGTTTAGAAAGAAAGAAAATATTCCATCCTATTGAGAACTGGAACAACGTGTGGTGATTCTGTTTGCAACAATTCAATCCATACCTCATCGCAATTGTCTTCCATTTTGAGATGTTTTTCGTTATTTCTTCTAGGATGGAGAAGAAGTGTTGCATTCCTGAGAAAAAAGATCAGATCTAATAAGATCTATATAGATCTCTTGAGATCTAAATTTTGGCAAACACTCTTCTCAAATCTCTTGATATCGCCTTAGATCTAAACATTTCAATTGTGGAAGAAATCGAAAAAGATCCCCGAAGATCCAAAGATATCTCTGGAAATCACTGATGATCTCTTTAGATCTCCACAGATCTTTTGAATATCTTCCAAATTTGAAATCTGTAGATATCAAGAGATTTGTGAAGATTTTTGCCAAGATTCAGATCTCAAGAGATCTGCATGCATCTCATTAGATTTCATATTTTTTTTGGGTTGAGTAAAGTTGAAATTCGTTTATATAGTACAGTGTACGGGTACCATACTTTGGAGAAAATGGTACCATAGTTTCGATGAAATGGAGTTCGGTTGAATTGTGCATTTCAGTTGGAATTCGTTCTTCCAAAATTGTATATTGTTCATTTTCCAAAAAGAAATATCCGTCTAAAATCAAATTATTCGTCTTTCTCTGTATTTGTATACTATCTTCGCAGTAATCCAAACTTTCTATACAGTCATTTATTTCTCATTGAATTAATTTCATGTATCAACCAGAATGATCTTTTCTTCTATTACCTTTGGAGGTCATTCCAGGACCTTTTTAAACTTTTCTTATTAAGCGAAAAGAAATAGAAAAGGAGTCGGTTCACCTGCTCTTTACCTCACGAAAGTGAACATGAGCCAAGGAAAAAAAGAAAAAACTCTTAAATGTGGAAGGGATACAGGCTGAGGGTGTATAAATCCTCGATTCGGTAATTCCAAGGGTTTCGTGGCATAAATCTAACTTCTGCGGCCGAGGGTCGGCCAGAATAGCCCACAAGATTCAGGGACTTTTGCCAGAGCAACTCTAATCCCCCGGTAGTTCCCCTCCACTTGAGTTACGTAGAGTTCTTTCGCAAAAGCTTTGGCAACTTCAACGTAGCTCCTAGTAATATTCTAGATCGGTATTCAGTCTATACGTTATGATCATATATGTTAGCGTACCACGATAATGCATTAAGAATCAAATCTTTCGCGCTCATCGTGAATCGTAGGATAATGATTTATACCAACATTGTGACAATCGATGATAAGCTTTTTGTGTTGGATGTAGTTAATATATGGAACCAACATATAATTCAATAACTTGATGGGATATGATTTTGTGACTCATGTAATTGAATAAATAACCCTATGTCATTCCTTCAATTAATTTTACAGAGTATCGTGAAATTGTAAATTGACAGTTTGAAAATTTTAAAACATGTTTTAAATAAATCATTAAACCTCGACCATTATCTCGTTCAATGTTAGATTATTGAACAGATTAGTCAACCGCACATTTAACAAGATAATCCGATGTTAAGCATCCTAAAACTCAGCTCGGAAAAAGTTCCTTGAAAATCCACCCGAATCCAAAAGTAAAGCCTGTCTTTGACCTACAAATGGGAGATAAATTGGACAGGTTATGAACTTTTAATTCGAGGTGTAATTCTCATGAGATATACAACTGCCTGGAATCTGTCTTTGACATGAATTTTCTATCCCTTGAAGTATTATAGAGCTGAATTTGCATTCAATTTATCGAATGCATTGATCAGCTAATGCATCTGAATTTCGTTTGACATTAAAATTTTATCCCCTCTTTCAATCTAAGTCCGTGCTTTGGAAAGTTGTATTCTGGGCAGAAAAGTAGATAGGTTATACAAAAAAAAAAACTTCCCACAAATCTACACTGTATTGAGAATTTTCTGAAATTTCATTTGTTGTGAATGAAATTTCCAATTCTTGGCGATTGAACTAGGAATTAATTAACATGTTATTGAATTTTCCATTTTTGCCATTTCATATCATGTATAACATTGATGGAAATTTCAAGAATTTTTTCAATCGCGGGAGTGAAAGCTGCTTCCATCACATGTGATTGAAGCTCCAGAAATCTCAAATAGTGTATCTGGATTTTCTTCAACAGGGTGACCTTAGGGTTACACGCCATGCATTTCTTGATACATGGAGATTATTTATATTTACTCTGATCGATTATGAGTCTCCATAATAAATCATTGCTGATTCATGATATTGTGGGAATAGTGAATTCACATGAATTCGTGTTTTACCTTCAAAATCTCTTCTTCACATTATAACAAAGTTCGTCTCACAATGCTGGAGCACTAAAGTAGATACAAGAATCCACATAATGTTCGAAAACCTCTACTAAAAAACAGAAAAACTTGTATGCATTTATGCATCACATTTTATTGTATGAGCAAAGAGCGGAGATATTTTGCAAGATCGTTCTTTTCTTTTATGCATGTAAGACGAAAACGTCTTCTCTTGAGTCTCTTTCAATTTTCCCGTCGCCTACAAAGACAAAAGAAGTAGATTGGAACGAGGGAGAACGAGTCATGCGAAGAAGAAGAGTATCGCGTGAGGCGATGACGAACCCCTTCCGCCCACTCTCCTAATGCCCCCAGCACCCTGCAAAACCACCTTCCACTACGAATAATCCAACCGCCTTGCCTTATCTATGACTCGTGCTCGCGTGTACTTGTGCTCGGTAGTATCATCCGACACGTTCTTTCTTGGGAGGGTGGTGAGAAAATTCTACTTTTTCTCTTGTTTTTTTCCCAAGAAAATCCTTACATTTTGACCTCGTTCCTCTTACAAGGAATATCCATGTTTGTTGATGATTAATTGAATCGTTGAGGCATCGAATTTCTTATGTTACTCGTTAGTGAAAAGATAGTCGTACATGAAGATTGAAATCAGAGAGCGATCAATCAGTGTACCTTGAAGATATTCATGGTTTGTCAACGTGTAAAACTCATGTATATGAAATCTGTGGTTGATTTTTATTTTATATCTTCAATACACGGAGAACATTTTGTGGCATGAATGGTAATAAAATATAGAAACATGCTGAGAAAGAAACGTAAATAACTGAAACCACAAACTTTTCGCTGGACTGGCAAACAAGTTTGCTATCTTATATATAAAACTGAAAATTTGCTTCGTCAGCAAATTAATTTTCTCCGTGTAGAATTTTCCATTGGTGCATGGAAAGAAGTGCATAATTGTACTCACAATGTCAGTGTAGTTCACTACAAAATTATTGTAGCAATTTATACCACAAAAATTTTCTCAAGATATCAATCTGTTTATTTGTGGTTGGAAAGTAAGGTTGTTTTGTTCCTCAACACAACGTTTCATTGATTCTAAATCAGAGAAATTTCGTTTCAACGCCATCACTGCACTCCTAAAAATCAATTTTGAATTATTCACTGCTGACAATTGGAAATTCACAGAAACTCGACTGACTTAGTTCAAGACACGCACTGAGAGAAAAATTTGGTTCTCATAACCATGTTTTTGACTTTGACCATGTGATTTTGTTTTGTTTTCCTGGTTATCATGATCAAATTTTAAGTCACTGTAACCATAAATCCTTTACCATGCGAGCATTGTTTCTGTGGCCATGTTACCTTTTTCCTCAGTGCGCCTTTACTAAAAAATTCCTTTGAAAAAGAGGTTTTCAATTCTTCATTTCCAATTGATTTGGGATTAACCTACAATTCAAGGGATTTTCAAAGAATGTCTCATCTTTGCAAAGCGTGATTAAGAATTTGAGAAACATTTCTTTCCTTAGAAAAATTAGTGAAGTGTATAATGTGTGAAGTGGACGGAATTTCCATCAGGACACCATGTTTTAGATGAAGAAGATAGGATATTGGACGTTAGGAGATTGGAAGGATGTTGAGTGAATGAATTGTATTAGGGTATAAATGAAAAAATATCATACGTTATGGAAAAGTTATAGGTACTCCCTTCATAAAATCTAACAACACTGCCAGAAATATCTAGAAGTTTTTTCAATCACACACATGAATTCAGGTTCATACACATTTTACATAACATTCAATGTAAAATGTGTATGGAACTGAACTCAGGCACGTACTTGAAAACAACTCCCAGCAAAAACATTAACATTACTCGAGTTGAAAAAGTTGGAAGGTCTTTGTCCTCATATTTCGTTTTTAGACTGCTATATTGTCCTCATTGTTGAACAATGCGGACAAAAACAGTCCTCTTTCATGATTTTAGTCAGAAGTTCTCCTCAATCACTTTCATTCGTTGGATGAGCAATTCAGACCAAAATCATGGAAAAGTACTGTTCTTCTCCGCATTATTAAACAATGAGGACAAAATTAGCCTAAAAATGGAATAGGAGGACGAAAATCGCGAAAATTTTTCGACCCAGGTAACGTAGAAATTTCTGACAGTGAAGATACAGTTGTCCCAGCTGAACTTAAGTCAGCGTGAATGAAAGTTCAGTTTCCTGAAACATGAATACAACAATTCATTCAAGGGAAATGAAAATTTTAACTGCAATAAATAGAATTTATTTGTTTTACCTAGATTTTTATTTCAGGTGACCGAATTAATATTTCAAGGTATTTAAATATTTTGAAAATATAACTGTGATTTTGTGTGTCTTCAGAAAGAAAAGAAAATTCAATTGTGACAGCAATGTCTGATTTTGTTGGGTACTTTTCCCTGGAACAGCAATCTCTCTGCTATCGCAGTAAACCTCTTAGCTATGACAGTGATTTTTTACCTGTGGGAGCGAAAAATAATGACTCTTCCAGTTCAAAATTGTTTGCTATTTTACATCTGATACTGAAGTTTCTTCCATTTCAGCAAACAATTCGCTACTCCAGTGAAAAGTGAGACAGTCAAATCGCATTCTGCTGTTCCATTGAGTTTTGGTTTCGTCGTATAAGTCTTCGAGGAGTGACTTTTTTGAGTGTTTAGAGTAGGTATTGAAACGACTGTGATATTTTACAGTAGAAAATCGATATGATTATGAATGGAACATTTATATTTTCAGGGTCCCCACGCAATTCGATTAAAACAACATATAATATTCCAAGTACTTTCCTCATTTGCAGAATTGAACTCACCAAGGTTCAAGCGGAACCATCAGAGCAAGGTTGATGAATTCGAAAATCGTTTAAATCGAGAGCATAACCAATCATAAGTCAAGTAAGATTTCCTTGCAAACCGAAAAGATCCATAATACTAACACGTGTTCTCACGTTTAGAACAACAAGTCTTTTTGAGCAGATGGTGCGCATCGACACACCCATAAACAAGCCGCTTCGGTCTATAGATGTACACATAGACAGAGATAATGGATGTGCGCGCATGCATACACGTGCATTCCGTGCGTATATGTATAAAAATACATATGCTCACATCTACCCGGCAATCTCTATCTATCTCTTTCACTTCTATTCTCCTTTTTCTCACCATGTATTTTCTTTCTTTCGTCTCTTGTTCTACTACGTCCAAGAAAAGCCAATAAACCATCGAATTCCTTCCCAGCTATATCGCGGGACGCCAAATACAGAGCTCTCGGAACAGCAACAAGTTCCACACGCTCTTATATTCCATCGAGTCATCCTTATTCCAACCAAAAGCAGACGTTTTCGTACTTACTTCGCAAATTACTGCTTTGAATACCCACATAACGCATACGTGTACGCGTACGTACGTGAACAACTTTATGTTCAGTTATAGAACTGGAGCAGAAGGTATACGTATATGGAGGATGAAAAGTGAAACTGGTACCTAAGACTTCTGGAATGTATCTTTGTATTATGTACACATTCAGTGGAGGCAAATATAAAAAGTTCTCTGGAAAATTTATGAGGAAAGTTCGGTGGATCGTCAAAGGGATTATGTAATCGTGAATAATCCGTGTCGCGAGAAACATCTATTCGTCGCGATTATGCGATACAGTCGATTTCGAGGAATTTCCTTTGAAACGAAATTTCATATTACATTACAGGAATTTAGTGATGTATTTTCGAATATATTTCGAAACAAGTGTTTCATGGAAAAAGGCATTTATGTGAAGAAATTTTAACGTTTGAAATTATCCTAATTAATTGTAATGTGACCCTCTGACAAGAAAGCTTGACACTTTACGTAGCTTGGGACTATAAGTGACGACCTAACATACAAAAGAGTGTAGTACCACTCTTCTCCATATGAGGGTAAAAGACTCAGGGTTACCTCAAGTACCCACCCAGATGCCACGCGTCAGGCTTCAACGTACACTGAGAAAGAGAAGAGACTTTTCACTATCACGTTATGAAACAATATTGGGGAAATATTTTATGCTGTGAGAGATTAGGAGCTTGCAGAATACATTATTGGAAATGTTCAGATCGTTCGTAAGGTTTTGAAAATTCCACCTCTTCTTCTCACTCCTCTACCGTGGACTGAATTCTCTCGAACTCCAGTAACCTGGAATCTCATTGAGGAAAATGAATTATGTTGAGTAAAGTTAGCGTGATTCAGTTTTTGATAACCAGGAAGATATTTTATATAATTCATAAGATTCTTTCATTTTTACAATCATGAGAAGCGTATTATCCTTTTCGTGTGTCTTACAAACACACAAACGTTCCAAGTTAGGGTTAGGTGCTTCTTGACGAGTTGCCAAGTCGCATCATCTGTAACGCAAAGAGGGAAAGAGGAAGGGGAAGGTTCCTTTGTCGACAAGAACGATGTAGAGATGTTGACGAGGACGAGTCAGGGATGAACTGGTCTTGTTGATGGCTGCAACGCGTCTAGTGGCGATTGCCACACAAAGATGTAGAGCCGCACAAAGCTGCTTTAGTCCTTCCATCTTGGCAACGATGAAGGAGATCCTCTACCTACCGTTTGGCGTTTGATCCACCACCCCTTCAAATTGAAACGGTGCCAATGAACGGCACCTCTGCAGCGAGCTTATCTTTCGCCCCAAAATTCCCAAGAAATCAAATCTCAAAGAGAATATCTCTTCATCTATTTCCATTTTCTCTTATCCTTTTGGAGAATAAGACCCGTCTTGCTCATAGTTCCTCGGAATGATGGAAATTAAAGGATTTTGTGGAGTGGATATTGGAATTCTTTATTGTGATGGTAATGGGATCTATGGAGAAGTGTTTTGATTACGAGAGAAAATAATTTCATGTCTGAGAATATTATGTACGAGTATTCGAATCGGTAGTTGAAAGCAAAGAGGATATACAGGATTCTATGCATCTTTTAGATTGTTTGAGTTTTGAGAAGTGAAAACTGCTAAGTAGAATGAATCAAAAATTGGTTCGAGTTGGAAAATCAGCAAATGATAACAAAATAAGTCATTCTGTGATTTGCGGAACGTGAATGAGAGAGAGATAGAGTAATTACAACTTTGTACCATACACTTGATTTTTCCTGGCAAGATTTTTTTGTGAAACTCTCAGCATCGATTGAGAATTATAAATCGAGTTGGAGGATTAGATTATTTGAGTTGTAACGATCATTGGCGTTTCAATAGACCGACGATGATCCTACAATGTCGGTGAAAAGCCGATACTGGCCCTTTGAAACACCTGCAGTTCTGTTTACTGGGTTGTTCATCATTTATTCAAATCTAGGAAATCCACTGGATTACATATGTCTTCATGGTTTCTTGAAGAACTACAGGAAAAGATGTCTTATCGATATTGTGAGAAGAAAGGTGCGAAGGACAATGCGCGGCCACACCCGAATGAATAAGCCCAAACGTATCGGTTGAAATCAACTTGCAAAAATTTCCAGCTCCAACTTTGTTTCCAACCAGCTATGTTGATTCGGAATAGGCAAATGGATCATCGTATCGTGTAATTCGTATGTTTGGATTCCACATGAGTCCACTCGCATAGCAAATATCAACCCAATCTCAAATGCTCCTCATAAATTTCCGATCTCAAACGATCAAAGGATTCATTTTAGGGCCTCATTTTTATAACTTTCCAAGATACTTATCAGAACAAAATGAAGAACCCATGTAGTTGGATTGAGTTATAATTCATTTCAAGAGAGCAATGATCAAATTCTACAGCACAAAAGAATCTTTGAAGATTCGAGAGTGTTTTTGCACTATTTAATCTCCCTTTTGAGGTTTAAAGGAAACCATTTGAATGATCTCCATATTAACTTGTGTCTATTGATCAATAAAATCAAACGAAATAATGGAATATGAGTAGTGGGGAAACAGAACATAAAATCCTATTCAAGATTGTGTAAATGTTGGTCCTTCAAGTGCAATGGTAATTGAAAAACGTAAAAGCTCTCGTAGATGTACAAATAAATCTGCCTAGTGAGTAACTACCTCCAGATAGAGACACGTGTCCGTTAATGGCTACCACGGACACCAGCTGGTAATCATTGCCAAGCTTCCGACCTACAATGGGATCATGTCTCCTTCTCTTCACCCTTCTGGCTGCCTGCTACGTGCCCAGCTTTCTGAGAGCTTGACTTCCTAACATCTGTTTGCAACTTACCTTCATATATGTGTTCTATCACCATCATTTATTTTGAAACCCATCCTTCATGCAACTATGACACATTATATGTATCTACAATGTTTACTGTATGGATGATATACCCTTAGGTAGCCAAGTCTCAGTATCGTGGAAAAAACTAGATTGTTTGCATATTATATATCGTTAATCACTTCTCATAGGTTTCGGATATACAGTTTAGAAATTTGCAATTCCAAAAATTCTGATATTTTTAAATCGTCCGACATCATTGCAAAGAACAGAGTTTGTAAATTGCTGTTGGAATTCATATGTAATATACGGAGTTTGCGATGCAGAATTTAAGTAATTTCATGAAAAATATAGAATTCACGTAGACAAAGAAGATTTATTCCATCAAGTTGATGATTTCACATTTCTCTAAAAAGTTCTTGGTACAAGGCAGCCACCGATCACGAACATCTCTTCACTGCTTTGGCATAGCTTCTCCATTTATTCACATTATACCCCGGAGAGGATGAAGTGCATCACGAAACGCTGACGAAGGGTTCCTCAGAAAATAATCGAAATGCTAAAGAAGATGGGTCGGAGGGGATGGAGCTTCAGAGAGCAGAATTGTGTTTGAAGCGGAATGTCCATTTGAGATTCCACATACAGAGAGTTTCATTGGGATAAGCATAGTGTTGCATACGAATGTACCATAGTTAGGAATGTAGAGTGTGGATGGAAACTGAGGTCAGAAGATTATGAGTGGGAAGAAAATTGAACATTGTCAAAGTCATTTCCTGATCATCCACTTTCTGTGAACTATTCCTGCCTCATGAAGTTGGCTTTTTTGTGGAAACAACAACCAATGTTCCATCGTAGCAGCTAAATATTTGCTGCTGAAAACCAAATTGCACTGATTCAGCGAATCTAGCTTGCAACATATAAATAACTCGCGAAATTTTCCTGTAGTGAATGAACCACCTGTGATCGAAGTGTATATGTATTGATGTTGAATAGAATCTCCTGTCAGTATAAAAAGATGTGTGAATGAAATGAATGCTCATTAAAGAGCAGATCACGAGGATGAAACGAGTACTGTCAGACACGTGAATTTGAATTGATATTGGAAGAATAAGTACCCGTATTCAATGGAAAAAGGATCAAATTACATTGAATGAAAAAATAAATTCATAGAGACGTTTTTATTACGCTCGAGCCTTGTTCTTTCAGAGAGCTGTTCTATCCATGCCTCAGGCTATTCTCTACCAAGAGGAGTCACTGAATTCTTTTAAAATAACTGTGCTGCTTCCTTTCTAAGACATTGTCTTTGGTAGTATTGAAGTAACTACGTAGAGACGTGCCCTTTAATCCACAGTTTAGTGGGTCGTTTAATGATCGTTAAAGATAATCTCCAACCACTTGAATGACTGAGTTCATGCTTTCTACAATCTTGCAAACTTGAGGACGATGTTCTAAGATGCTAATTATGACTCCATTAATTCTACACACACAAAGGCATAATCCTATCGATTTGCTTCATTAACAATAATCATTATTGATGTAATTTCATTAGGACTCTCTAATCTTATTGAGACCACAATTTTCGTGTCAATTTAGCCACACAAACTGATATCTAATATGACTAATCCATTTGAGAAGGGTTTATATAGAACGGATTCCATAGAATATCAATATTATGTTACAAATGGATAATGCGTTTCACATTATGGAGACGAAATCGATGACGTTTATTCTGTTATTAGAGAATCTCCTGGCGTATCACTGTGATCGCTGATTGAACAACACAGAGAGATACATAAAGTGTCAGAGAAATCGCAGTCGCCGTAGTATATGATATACCTGAACACTTGCCGTCCAGTTTTCCATATTGTCATGCAAAAGTACATAGCTTATGTTCGATATGTGGAGCAGCAATTTGGCAGTAGCTGGTTGGATACAATAGGCCGTTTCAGAGAGTACCGCGAGTACAAAATATGTAAATTCGACACACCGGGGACCAACCTGCATTTCTATAACCCTATCTGTGCCCTGTACCAGCACATGAACAAGCGCATACATCGAAAAACAATAAACGCGAATGATTGCATGCGTTCATACATCGATAGATCCATAAAAATATCTACCGAACAAGCGCGAACGCTAATCGTTTGACTCGGTTATATATGTATATCAGAGAATATCGAGACAAAAGAGAAACAAGGAAAGAAAATAGAGGAAACGAGGAAACAAGGAGAAAACGTGTACGTGTCCGAGTCCCATTATTTAGCCACAGCGAAACTGTCCGCCCGTTACATTTTGTACGGATTGACCGTTAACGAATTTACGGGGTCGAGGAGCAACGTGACTCCGTGAATCTGATTCTTTTTTTCTTCATGAATCTATTTTATGTATTCCCGTTTTCCAAAATATGCCCTGCTGCTGGGGTTGAATATTCTTTCTTCATGCTAGTTCATCAATTATCTCTTAACAAGGAGTTTGAGAACTGAGGGAAGAAGTAGAAAGATCTAGTACTCTCGGATTCGCGTCCAGAATCCATAGGATTCGAGTGGAAATTCTCATTTTTTCAGGAAATGAGAGTGAGTTTTGGGAATAGAGTTTTAGAACCAAGATAATGTGTTCCGTGATCGAGTCTGTCTTCATACGAGTCCAGATTTATTTCCTTAATCCGTTTGTTTCAAATTCACATAGCCTTATTATGATGTTTGAAGTGGTGGCTAAAAATTTGGCCGCGGTCAACCGGTGAAACTTTTGGTTGAATTTTGAATTGTTTTTATATCACAAATCGATTGAGTAACTTCGAACTGAGCATTGCAACTTTTTAAATTTATGATGAGAATTATCGAGAACAAGAATTACATCGATCGGTGACTAGCTTTTAGCCGTCAATGTCAACTTCATAGCTTCATTTTCATTTGCAACTTCATAATCCTTCATAGAATATTGTCAAACATCCTAAAATTTCATGTTATGTACTATTGTCGGTCTAAAAAAATGAAGTAGAACCATTGAAAGAATCAGAAACCCTTTTATCTATCCTTCTCAATTGATTTCGTCGCCTTCAAAGTAATCCTCACCTGATACAATGCATATATATCAACGTCTTTCCTAATTTTTGAAAAAAACTTCAAAGTCCTGTCTCGATATAGGCTTCAATGCTTTTTTCGATTCGGCTTTTATTTTTTCGATCAAGTCAAAAGAGTGTCCACGGAGTGGTCTTTTAAGTTCAAGGGAGTAGCCAAAAGTTCTTCATTGCTGAATAGGGAGAATACAGGGGTTGTGGAAGGACATCAGTTTGATTCTCGACGAAAAACTCACAAAGATCCAATGCAGGATGAACTGGCGCGTTATTTTGGTGCAAAAACGAAGAATTGTCTGCGCATAAATCCGAATTGACTGATCCTTTTGAAAGGTCAGTATCAAGAGCAAGATCTCTTATTGTTGATAGACAGTTTTCGGAAACAAGATCCATGATTTCATTAAGGTGTTGTCCGTCGGTTGACTTTGATGGTCGTTCAGGACGTTGTTCGTCTTCCACGCTTTTTGTGTCTTCTTTAAAGTCTTTATATTACTATTAAACATTTTTGTTGCGACATAATTTTATTACCATGAGGGCTCCTGTAAACAGGAATGGACAGCTTCAATTACTTTCTGTACTTAAAGTATTTTTTCTTGTCAAGTATTTTCAGATTTTATGTTCGAAATTTCTATTTTATGAAAAAGAAAGTACTTGGAGAAAGGGTATTCAAAGTAAAAAGATTAATTAAGGCTGCCCATCTCTGTCCATAACATCCTCGACCTTTCCGCGGTAGAATATTCATTCCGCAAACAATATTCAATGCAAATTCTTTGCCTAACAAATCAGACGTTGTGAAAATCGATGAACTCACTTTCGTATGTTCACGAAAACACGAACAGCTCTGCAGTCATTCAATATATTGGCTCGAGACTCTGAATAGATATCAAGAATAGTACTACTAACCTATAATAAATGTAAATATGCTTTCATGATACCCGCAAATTTTAAACAAGTTATTCACCTTATTTTTTGTTTCATTCACGAATCTCAATCTTTATTCCCAGATAACCATTCAAACTTGCTGCAAGGTTATTAGACAAATGTGTGGTCAAGTTGATGCAGAGGTTTTAAGTTGACACATGGCAAGCGTAGAAGCTTACAAAATCCTTGTATGGTAGTCGTAGCAAGTTTACACCGACCAAGTTATCAATAGCAAGCGAAGAGGACTTCAATGACCAGTCTTACAAGCTCTTGACGAGCTCGTATGCTATGTGGGTAGTGGGGAGTCTCATTCTAGCATCTGATAAGGTTCTCATGAGAGCTCAAACAGTTCCGTAAATCGCGTTTCTGGTGAATTCATCGAAACAAGAGGGAAAAAGGAATAGTCGTTGGAAATAGTCAAAACGAAAGACAAAGAGTTTGAGGTAGTTACCAAACAAAATATTCTGGCAGATAAAGTTACAATTCTCACCAGTCGAGGTATTGTAGTGTCACGTGTGAGAGTAGGTGAGGGTGTATGAATGTTTGTCCTATTTTTAGTGGCGATGGCCTGCTCCTGGGTGAGGGGAGAGGTTGTCCGAGGAATGCGACCTGATAGTGGTCGTCGTGGTACACGGTAGGTGATTTTATAGGTCAGAATGGAAAAAACTCAACATCGCAATAAATAAATCGACTAATATGATCTTGAAGGGAATTACTCCCTTAATCGCATGTTGAAACGTTACCAATTATTGTATCCAGGTATGCTTTGGCAGATGTACCAAGTTTGCTGCCAAGGTTGAAACAATGCTAATCAAGACCGCGCCTTGCTTGGTTGCCAACATTGGCACCAAACTGGGTTAATGTCTAGGATGATGACAATATTCATTGCTCGGCATCCAAACTTGATTGAACATTGAAATTCAGTGATGGTCCAATGCTTGCAATCGATACTGGTGGCATGGTTGATATACAATACTAATTTCAGTTCAATGGACAGGATAGATTTCGTTATTGGTGTCCAAATTTGATTGAATATTATTATCTGATCAATTGACCAAATTTGATAACAGGCTAGAATCGATACTAGTCATTACCAAGTGTAGCTTGGTTCCCAACAATTTTATCGAGGTTTGGTTAGCTATGATAGGCCAAACATCGGTCAAGGCTTCGTTGGCGAGAATCAAATCAAGCACAACAAATTATGGTTGTTTCTAACATTGGTGTCCAAGGCTCTGTGAACGCTTGATCCATGCATGGCGGGCAACGGGTTAGCCAAGGCTAGGCTAACAAGACTTGGCATACCAAGTTTGATGGCGCAATTGACAGCCCTGACATTACAAGCCTGGGTAACAGTGATTTCTTTTTCTTTTGGTCGCTGAAAGCGTTGTCTGGTGACGTGATATTGCTCAAACGTTCCCATTGATTAGATCAATCGATAAGTTCTGATTTTCACACTCTTAGTCCTCAGTTCTTGAACACAGTTTTGATTGCCCATGTAAAAAAATGATATATTGGTTATATACAATCTATATATAATTTTTCCACATGGATTCGTTGTCATGTCACCTCAATATTTGTACACACGTGAAATGCTTTGACAGGTGTAAAATGTGTATAACAAGCTGAGGGGATACTAATTACTACAAAATTTCACAAATTACATATAAAAACAGTGAATTTCCATATGAAAATTGTAAAATTGAAGTAGAAAGGAAGCATAAGTGACCAGTGTTGCTATTACACTGTTAGAAATTTCACCTCCCGAAACCACTTTCCGGTGTGTCAATTCTATGTTGAAATTTTATTTCCGATTTGTGATGACCACACTCAGATTTGTTTTGTTTTTTTGGGAAGTACAACCGATTTGAGTCCAATTTCTCCATAATCTCGGTATGTATATGATTCCATCAGTTCGTGGTGAATTTTTTTCAACATTCTATTACTGTGAAGAATATTTGTGAATTTCCAAGAAGAAAAGCGTGACGAATAACTTATGGATTTTTGAATTCCCAGATTATTTGGAAACCCACAAATTCCTGTGAGTTTCCAAAAATTATTCGTCAACTGAACAAAAATTGTTCGAAATGTTACAGAAATTCTTTGGAAGTTTTTTTTTTACAGTGTACTTGAATGGAAGATGGATGTAATCATTGTGTTTTTGTACTGTACGGTGAGTTGAATTTTTTTGAAATATTCAATCAGTTTTCAAGACTGATATCCCAAAAATATAGTGTTCTCGAAGTCTAAATTTTATATTCCAAAAAATGAAATTCCTGCACAAAACATCAATTAGAACGAAGTGAAATGAGATGGTTAATTGAAGTCAATAAATATGCCGAATGGTTAATTTCAGAAATGGAAAAGATAATTATAATGGTTAAATGTTAATTAATTCAGTACAAAACTTCCTCATACGAATAATGATAAGCTTTTTATGCACCAGAGGCATGAAATTTTGTAATATCCTTACAACTATCCTTATCCTCATGCGTATTCAACTATGAATATCCTTATTCCAGAATCCACTAGATACCCGATACGAAATATCACATTATTTTTCGTTACGAATTATCAATTTTCATCCAAACAATGTTGCTTATACCACCCAGTCTTCCCCTATTCTCTCCTCGTGAGTTTTTTTTCCTAATGATCGAATCAGCTCAGTGAAACTCCTGGCATCGTAATGTTTATCATTCGAAATTGCTACCGTGGTATCCGGTAGCAAGCTCTTAATTACATTCTTATTCCCATGTGTACTTTTCCTCCCATATCTGCGACCATTAAATTTTATATCATTACTCCGCTAGCCTGTACCTAAGCTATCAATGTTTGTGGTATCTCGTATACGGAATTGAGTCCCTAATTCGAGATTGTGCTGGATAATCAAAGCTCAATGATGTCTCAATTTTATAAAGTTCACTCAGAGAAGTTCTTCATTTTCTATTCAATGTTAATGAATTCTAAGTATGAATATCATGACAATCCACTATTCACTTGAGATTAATTTGAAAATGATTCCCCTCTCATAGAAGAATCTCCTCATGAATTTTTCTTTCATTCATTCGCTTTGTTGAATTCGTCTTGTTCGCGTGGTACACCTGTACCAAAGAACACCTAAACCTGAAAATATCATCATATAATCAAATTCTTCATGAAACACAGGATGATGTATGCTTTTCATAAGCATGTTGAGAATATGAAAATGAATATCATTACATTCCTATTTAAAAAAAGTCTGCTGCAATCTCATTCAAAGTTGCATTTATTCATGGCTTTTGACGATCCAACTGTATATATTCAACGTTCTTTGAAGCAGATTTTTTAAATGAATTCTTCTTCCTACTTTTCTTCTCGCGTCCCTTCTTTTTGACCTGTGTGGTATTTCAATTCTGTTCAACACTACCTAAAGGGTTCGCCCGCGGCATGTTTCCCACAGTTTTTTCACACAGATCTCTAACCGTTCGCACCTCCGCACGAGTTTGAGCACACCAATGTTTTTAAAACTTTCCTTTCAACTGATTTCTTCGTTCTTTTTTCTTTCTTATTCTTCTTCTTTTCCTTCTTCATCGTCTCTGTGTTTTTATCTGTGTACATTCTGTGTCTGATTGAACCACAAATGAAACCAAACCGAATAAAACGTCATATCGATTACTGTCCTTTATAGAATCCGATGCTACGAGCAGTGTTGCGAGCGAAGCTTTGAGGAGTATAAATCTCTATTCCTTAAAATTAATTACTCAATTTCAATTTCACATTATACAGAATCCGATTTTTTACAAGCAAATCCATACCCTAATGTTACACAGTAAAGAGTAAATCTTAATTCCATGTTCGACTGATTTTCAGATGAGGACTGAAAATCAGCAATCTTACGATTTCAGCCGTGATATGGGATGAAAAAGAGTTATGGCCGTATCAAATTCAATTAAATCGAATAATGTGCTGATTATCATCAATGCATATCTTATAGTCAGCCATGTAGAGTTTGATGGATGATTCAGGCAAAAATATCTGAAAATAAGATTAGAATTCTTCCATTTCAAGTATTACAATTGTTTCTAAGTACACATATATATGTGTATATAATTAATTACAGTTTCAATTGAGTCAAATTATTCCAGGTTTTTTATTTATTATTCAAGGTGCCTAACAAAGTCGGTAACCATTTGTAATAACAACTTCGTAAGAGCTTGTTATTGGATGTTCCGCACTGTTGATGGATTTTTCACGTTGATACTTTCACTTCAACATTACAACACCACTTGGAATTAATTCAAACTCGGGAGTATTCACATCTGCACTAATTCTCAGTTCCCGTAAAATGTTTTCCAAATTCATCTTTGACTTCACACTACACATACTATCAAATTATATTATTATGAAATGATTTATCACAAGCGTCGATCGAAACGGTACCATGGCGAAGTGGTTAAACGCAAAGGACTCAGACAGGTTATTTCAGCAACAACGTGGGTTCGAATCTCCCGACGAGGGTTGAAGATGTCCAATCTTCAAAAACCACGATCACGATATGATTGAAAAGTCAACAAGTGGAGTGAATAAATTCACACAACAGGGAAATTTTTTTTGTATCCTCCGAATAAATACAAACATATTTCTCATCGTCGATAGGTAACGCTATGTTGAGTAGACCAAAACAAAAAACAATGGACGAACCCATTTATCAGGAACAATTCACTTCGAATTTCAGTTCAAAATCAGTTTCAATTTCAGTTTAATAGAGATTAATGTGAGCTGTATTCTTGTTTGAGTTTGAGAAGGTTTTCCAGTAGCTGACTTCAAGTCTAATGAGTCTTCTTTCGGCTGCATCTTGAATTCAGTTAATATTCTAACTGAAATTAAGTTTTTCTATTCACCGTGTATATACACTCAACATCTGGGGAAAGGATATATAAAATTCTCCATTTATTTGTAATCTTTCATCATGGAAACATTACATACATCGTATTAGGGAATTGAAAAAACACAGGTGTAAATATTCTTCCTGTGTCGAAAACTCTAGCTCCCAGAGGGAAACTGTTTTGCCTCTTTCTTTCAAGCAAACGTTGTGTTGTGCAATTCTCGACGACGACGACGACCAAGAAGGAGACGTAAGAGACAGCGGAAAGATGTGGTTAGGGCTATTGCTCTCTGTCCGAATGAAGAAACGCTCATATTTACAAACGACGGTAGCAAATGGTCGAAGAAGAAGAAGATGTACCAAGATGAGGGGAATGGCGGAGACGTCAAGGGAACGAAACGTCAAACCGCCCCGTGGGACGTACGATACACGCTTCTCTCTTCTATATCCGCTTCTCGATCTGCGCCATTTTTATTCTTTGCCATGAAGAAAATGTTTCCACGAACTTCCTTCTTCCACCCCAACCCCAATCATAGTCGACCGATGGTTCGCCGTTCGTCACACAATTTACAAGAATGAGAGAAAAGGAAGAGGAAAATATTGCTGGAGAGATAAGGGAAGGATAACCCATTCTCGAAATGGTATAAAAAGTTGGATGAGATATAAAGCGGTTCGAAGACAAGGAGCGGTTATGAATGACTCGTCATGGTGTTGGCGAATAAAATATGGATGAAAAATTGAGATGAATTTCATTTGTTCTTTTCTTTGCTATTGCATGGATAATTGAGAAAAGTTTATCGACAACAACTTGTGACGATATTGACGTCGAATAATTGAAAAGCATTCAAAAAATGTTCATCCAGAGAAGTATGGAACGAATATATCTCCTGGCGTTCAAATTACGTTATCGATGGATAGCAAATTCAAAAGAATTCATTTCGTTCATCTATATGTCTATTCATTCATCTATATTCAGTCTTCCATTTTCGCTCAGTCTTGCTAAGCTAAACCGTGGCAGGGGTTAAAATTGAACGCGGTAGTGCATACAAGCCGCTTCTGAATATCTGAGGAGCTTCTCTCACGGATTTTCTGGGCACGGTATTTAATTTGGTCGTTGTAAGGAGGAGCAGTATAGTAGAATATAGTATGAAAGCAGATGGAGAAAGAAAAAACAAGGCAAAAAAGAATTTATATTTGAGGAAGAGTACACGGAGGAGAGGAATGTCGAAGAGGGGAAAAAAGCATGAGAGAAATGAAAAGGAAGGAAAAAGAGATTTCATAGTTCATATGACTTGTAGAATTTTAATCATAACTTCACTGCCTTTCAGAGGAGTTTCAAACCAAAATGAAGCTGCGGGAGGAAATGTGTGGACGAATTTGTTTAACCTTCGATGATTTGCTGTATCTAAAAAATCATATTTTGTGAAATTATCTTCAAGAATTCATACAGAATTCTACTAGATCGATTCGCTTATATATGAGCTTTTTATATATCTCCCCCTCGCCACGATCATCTTTCCTTTCTTCCATCAAATGCCCAATGACGAATCCAATTAATTCATCATCACACAACGTGATGGATGTTTCAAGGATCCAACTACGTGTAAACTGGTAGAAGGAAATGAAATAGAAAATCATTTCTCAGTTAAAGAAGCGACAGGGATAATTTTGTTTTTTCTTCCCCTTTATGATATTCTTTTTTATCTTCTCCTCAGAGATTTCAATCAAACAAATCGTTTGAAAGGAGAAAAATTTTTCCTCGACCTCATTATTCCAGAATCTCGGCTAGATATCGTGTCCCTATAGAGTTTTTCAGTATCAGGGAGACCGTGCAACGTTTGAGAAACGTAGGGAACTTATTACGATCCGTCATTTTGGTCCGTTCGACGCTCGTAACAAGCATCTTTTACGACACCACGTAAAATGGGAAGAACGATGGCGCGGCGCCATAGACGTTGATTGCTAGGGGGACTTCTCTTGCCGTTTTCTCTTTTCCCTTATCTATCTTCCTACTCTTTCCGTTCAACTGGGAGTGCTGTTGCAAAAAAGGACTATGGCGTTATGAGTTGAAACCATCGTGTTCCACGGTCAAAGATCGTCGGAAAACTAGCGAGGAATCTTCATTTCGTAGAGTTTATGGTCAGTTTCGAAACGAACGGAAGTCGAACAAGGGGAAATAATATAGAAAATTCAAATAGAATATTCTTAATCGATGAATCAACATTGTTATGTGATATAGGGCCACCCGAGGGATTTATCTTTTTGAAATTATTTACAATTTTCTTCCGCATTCGATCGATAAAGTTCTTAATTTATTGTAAAAAAATCGTACGCGTAATCCATATTATGCACAAAGACCTTACATATCGTGGTACGTGCAAGCCTTAAGACACGGTATACAAGACAGTATGTACACATGTACACGAGAACACGTAAACTCAACGCCTGTGTGCAGACATAAATATGTACTTAGCTAGCATTAAATTATTTGCAAGAAGATGAAACGGGTCCGACCCCGCGCAGCTTCATTTCCCTCGACAACCCTGCTAGGTTGTGCCTACCACGCGTGTCGATGGAAATGCGCCTCATACACATACACTTGCACGGATACAAATACAACGAAGCGATCGTATCCTCTCTCCTTTTCCTCTCGCCTACCGCCTGTCTCGTCTGATGCTGCCCTGAGACGAGATTGGCTGCCAAGTTAATTCCATGGGGATGGTTACTTAATTCGAGCACAAATTGACGTCCGGATTTGAATATAAGACTTATGCGAAAATTCATTCGCTTCGAGAGAATATCTTAAAAGTCTATTTTAGTTGGCGTGCTGTCTGCTTTGAACGTCTCGAATAGTTTGCTCTTGATTTCTCCATTCGATTATCACAAAATATCCAACATTGATCATCAATGTATGTGGATTTTATATGAATATTGATCCGAAGTTTGGAATGAGATTGGGACTAACATTTGATTGTCATAACAGCGGAATTTGTATCACTTGCAACTCCGATTCAATGATTTATTGACGTTAAATCAACTGACTCTACCGTGGAAACATTTCTCAACCCTCGACGGGCGAATATTTTATATCGAAAATGATTACAAGGTTGACTCTATATTTCATGAGGATATGCGAATTGTCAGATTTGCAGTTGTTTTATATCAATTTCAGGATTTTGGCCGTACGTGGTCCAACTGCGGGGCAAGCCTGGGCCAGCACTGGATCGTTTCTCATGCTGACCAGGAGCATTCATTCACAGAGAACAATCTCTGATCAAATAAGATTCATCAGGATTTGTGGACCTCAGTCTATACGTTTTAGTAGATAAATCAAGCACTAGTCAACATGTGCGTGTACCAAGCGTGTACTGCCGATTTTCATTTGATTCCAAGTTTTGCCAGCCTTGGACCAGCCACTACCTGACACTGAATCTAGGATTTTGACTTCAGTGATATGTTGAATAAAATTACATACCAACTTGGCTGGTCTCATCGTAATCTCATCGTTTTGTATATTTATATCAGACAGTCTTTCGTGTGATCTGATCACAAACTCAATTGGGTAGAAGAAGTGGTGAAATACGCCAGTCATAGGGAATATTCTATGACAATAGTTTGTTTCATCACCATACATTAAAATTCACTCAGGCAAATTCTATCCTAATCCGATCCTCTACATATAATTTACTTCGTTCTTTTTTTTGACATTCTCATTTCTTATTTTGGGTACTATTGAGGTATGAATTGCTGCTGGTCCCGGAGTTCAGTTAGCCAACCAAATTTATTCCAATCCCGTAATCTGCGCCTATTCATACAGATGCAAATCAGAGGAACGCGTGCCAAATCCTCCTGCATCGTGTATACGCATGCTTTCGGAAAGTAACCGAAGTAGGTATTCAACATACCATCACAATCAAATCTGATACGTACAGTTGAAAATTTAGTCCCTCGTACTGTTCATACTCATAATATTCATCAACGGAGTAGTTGGATTTTTCTACCGAGTAATCGTCTTTTACCGAATGGTTTAGGAATGAGAAGAAGTTGATGAAAATTGTGGTAGTTTTTCCAGTCTGGCCGAGATGTTTTAATAAATCAATATATGAATGTGGATGTGTGTCAATATTATGAGAGTTCATAAATGGATTTGACTTTGAATTCAAAAAGTTTTTAAGGGATAGAGTTCCTGAATTTTGAAATATGAATATTGGGTAATGTGCAGGTTGTTGCAGGAGTTTATATATTATAGAATGAATTGTATACTGTGAAGAGTATTAATTCTAAAAGTGTAGTGAAATATACACTCATGCGGAGTTTATCCATCTGCCTAATGATGATGCATCAAAGAGCTATAGATGTGGTTAATCCACAATAATGGCGCCCATTGACGAGTCGTCAAGGGTTGACTGCTGGATCATAACATGGGTCCAGTAATCGCGATACGTGATCGGCCAGGCGCCGTATGAAACTAAAGATTGATTCAGTAATGAGGCGGGATCATTTCGATTAATGGCCAAAATTTATGGTATTTGAATATGAACCATCAGTGTCGGATTACTGGGCCATATAAATATAAATTCAACTCATTCGCTTTATTGGGAGAAATCTATGCTTCCAATTGTTGGAATATTAGTCATGAATGTTGTTCCGCAATTAACAACAATGAAGATAATGAACTCTCAATACGGATTTTGTATGCATTCGATTGTGAATCAACTATTGTTCAACTATCGAATCATCAAAGTAGCAACTCAAGAGTATTTTTTTGGGTATTTCGTAGCTAGTTGTATTTAATTGATCATTTCTTCCAACTTTTCCAATCTACAAATACACTAAAGAATAGAAATTTGGGCTGCAGATAGTCAATTTGTTCGAATTCAGCTGGAATATTTCATTTGAGAATGAATTCCAGTGAGAGACAGGGAATCAATCAATGGTATCCATCTAGTATAATCGTACATCAGCTGAAGATCAGAAGATTCCATTGCTGGGCAGTGAGCGATTCTCATATCAAATATTTCTTCAACACAAGAATTTGGGTTTGTGTCCAGAGTTTTTTCACCTGTTTAAACTTTTGACGTGTTCTACGCATTCAAGAATCTTCAAGGAACAATATGGTAAACATTATATCAACATTCATATGGAACATATGTAAATTTCATGTCTTCAATTTTTGATTGTAAAATCCAAACATGAGATTTTATTCGAATTGAGTTTCCTTTCAACAATGATTTCAGTATGAATATCATATGAGTGTCCTGATACTAAAACGCTGAAGAATTTTGAAATATCTTCGAGTTTGGAATTAGAAATGGTTGAAGTTTATTCATATTACTCGCTCTACGTAATATAATAATGTAACCATGATGACGCGCGGATTTAAGAGAATAAATAAAATATTAGTCACAGACATCAATATTATCTCAGCCCAGCGAAATCTCATTTTTTCCATTACGTTTTACGGTACGTAAATGCAGACAGTAATACCGTCGTGAGTTATAATATTATTAGTAAAGAAGATGAAGAGAAGATTTCTAGTCATAGAAATCCGAGTATAATGCACAATGAAAAATGCAGAGAGAGTTGAAATGGTTCTCATAAAAACCTAGAGCTGAATTAAACATTAAGAAATTTTGTCGCTACTTTCACAAAATACTTGATCGTTGTGCATGTACGCAGTGGATGAATACAATTTCAGTTATATTTCGAGTGAACAATTCACTCGACGCTTTGAAAATAGAATGACAAGAAAAAAAGTAAACTCAGCGACTGAGAGTATGATAATAATAATAATAAACATTTTCGTGAGAATGATATTACAAGCAACCAATTTCAAGAAACCGATTTCAAATGCAGGATATAGGATTATCAATGAAAATTATCATTCTACCCTTTTATTGTATAATAAAGAAGAATAAAAATAATAAACGTGCCATTGAAAAATGAATGGTAACTCCGCAGATGACAACTGAGAAAAGAATTTCATTCCCCGCAAGGAACGAATTGTTCGAATGAATACAACATTCTTACAAAATCAGTCAATTTATCTAAGTGGTGAATGCAATATAGGATATGAAAAGGAAGAAGTAGAAAGGCAGAGTTGATAGAGGACTGAGCCATTTGGACTTCGATGTGATCTAATTGACTCTATTATCATTAATATGCTACGATAATATGTTCAACTCTATCTTCAGCTTTTTCTTCCATATTCTTTGTGTTCTCACTTTTTACCCCAACTGCTATCGTCTCTTTTCCTTATCCACTTTCCTTCTCTTACTCTCCGCGCTCCAAGCATCCACCACTCTCCCCGAGTACTGAAGTAAAGTGTACCCATTCAGGGTGATTTTTATTCAAGAGACAGCGTTCTCAGCGAGGATCGGCTGACAACGAGGACGAAAGTAAGGCAGTCCCGAATAAGCTGAGGACTTTAACTAAAATGTATGTTAAAAGTTGAACGTCGAGATTTTTAATGTTATGAGTGAAAATATATAATGAGGACAAAATATATTCCGCTAGTCAACAAGGGGTGAGAGTTTTTTGAATTATTTGTGGATTTATTTTTCATGGTCCATTATCATCATCATCATCATTATCATCATCATTATGTAGGATACATGTTTTTGAACTTGCAGAGTTCGGTGGTATCGTTTTTCGTTCATCTTCGATAATTTCTGATTTCTTGGAAGTTGCAGGAATTTAAATACATTCGTTTAAAAATGTATTCAAAGAAAATTTTGATTTTTCATGCAATAATAAAATTGAAAGGTTTTGAGGATCGTGTAAGTCGAGTATCAGTGTTTGAATAGTAATGAACTATCAAGTGAAAAGAAGCCCGTAACAGATTCCGTCGTCATAGAAATCATGCATGGAGAGTGTATGTATACATATGGAATACATATATATATTACATATGTAGCTCATATAATGTGTTGTGATGTGAAATCCACGCTTTGTCTCTCCATAGTCCAAGTTTAGTAGAAGCTTTAGTAGAACTAATATTAAATCAAAGCTTGACAGCCTTTGAGAAAATCCTTTGATTCACAACAGTGACTGCTTGATACTAACTATAACTCGTCTACTGGTCCTCATTTCACCGGATAACCCGTATCACTCCTTTCATGTATTAGGAACAATAGAATGATCCATTTGAGAAATTGTAATTACGGGATGTTACGTTCATGTTTGATTTGTCTTATGAAAAAATGGATCATTCGAGAATATCATTTTGAAAGAATATTGTTACAACTATAATATTGCGAAATATATAAAACTCATATGTGTCTCAAATTAAAATCTGAACCGAGGTTCAACTATGTGTATGTACGTTTATTTTCCTAAAGCGATTTCAATAAAATTCTTTGACCCGAGGATTATTACTTAACACGTCGAGAGGCCTATTATCGATTTTATATTAGTATGTAGATTGAGAAGATCATGAACAATGAATGCATAATTTGAATGGATTCCTTATCAACACGATAAATCAAGAGCCGTTTGATATAGGTCGATGAATTCATTATCAAGTTACTATTTAACGTTCCAACAAGTTTGTTCAGTTTGAGGGAAGTGTACCAAGAGGAAGTCATGAAGGCTAAATACATCACATGCATGAATTCCTTATCATCACTCCAACTCAAGAACGGTCAAGTTGCTATCCGGGATTGCGAGGAATTCATTAATATCCCACAAAAATCTTCCCTCCATCGGAAGATTCACTTTCAATGTATCCTTAATTACTCCAACTACCGAATATTCATGGAACATACTAAGATAAAGTAATTCTTGTATATTATATTTGAAACAAATAATACAACGGAATTGCAAGATTTTGAATGAAGATAATAAACAAATTTGCATAGAATGACTTGAATGAATGTTTCGAGCACGAAGCGTCTATTGTTATAAGTGATTCTGACTAAGAATTGTCATCAACGATATTTTGAGAGCACTTGACAAGGGTATCTGAAATCAGGATTAGATGTAGATGACATTAATTCATTCGATTGAATTTATTCGATCTGGTTTAGAATTGAAGTTTCCTCATCAAATATCTATGAAAACTAAAAATTTTGCTTTAATGAAAATTACATGCGCTAGATTGCATTGAATTTAGCAGGGTTGTGTTGGAGTTGTATTTGAGGTTGAATGAAGATTGAGTGGATTTGGAATGAAGGTTAGATCGGGTTTCATGTTGAGATAGTTGAAAATGAGTTGGTGGAAGTTGGGAGAATTATTGATAATTCACGAACTCCGAACAATTCCAAACGAACTCTAAAAGCTTCGAAATTCGAACAATTCACACTTCCCTGAAAATAATAATTTAGGCTCAAATATTGACTTGATATCGTCGAATAGAAAAAGTAATATTGACAGTTGACTGAGAGTTCTTCTTTTTCTTCAGTTGTAATAATGTGATAATCATCCAACTAGAAATTGTCCTTTTTCCGAATTGGATCATCAAAGACCACGAATGGGTCCAGATCGCGCCAACTTGGCCCAGGACAGGGCCTGAAATGTCAAAGGGTTACATTTTCAGCTTCGCAGTCACTTAGTAATGACCCCTGAGTATCACTGAATCAGTTTTCATGTTGATTGTCAATTTTCAATAAAGCAGAGCATGTTATGTTTTCAATGATTGGTGTTGAATTTCCCGCATCAGTTCTCCACAATTAAGGGTCGCGAAATAATAAATGCTCCATCAGCCGTTGTTTTCTCTCTCTCTCTCTCTCTCTCTCTCTCTCAATTATCACAAACTTTCCTGGTTAATGAAAAAATCTTCCTCTAACATAACACGTGGGATAATTCAATCATACTCCTAAAACATTTTGCAGAAAAACTTGGTATTCATCCATTTAATATGAGGAGCTTTTGGAATATATTTAATGAAATGAATTTCACAAGCTTTTCTTGTTATACGGATACGTGCATGACGGATGGAATTCTTCGTAAAATCTGGTGGTTGTGACGGAAAAAGCTCTGAGAGTTTATTTTCAATGCTAAAATGGGAGATTTTACGTTTAACAGAATGTCACGTGGAACTTGTATCCAAAGATCTGAATAAGTCCTACTCGCTTCCCAAACGTATCGTAGAATCAAATATCAACAAATGACGACATTTTTTTGTGAATACAATTTTTTTTTAGAAATGATATCCGTAGGTGATTTTTTACTCCACGTTTAAAATGTCTTTGTCACATAGAGGAATCATAATCGAATTGTTATCTTCTGTGAAATTGAAGAGTCACAAGAAAATTTTCTGAAAATTACATAAGAATTATGTCGTCTAGGATATAGAATCTTTCATTTCTTCATGTTAATCCTCAATAAAATCTCTAATAACCCTGCATCGATGCGCATCAATCTTATCATCGGGGACGGATCGTTGGGGAGTCAGAACGATTGATTGGATAAATGAATTTATCCAATCCGATATTATTGTTTTCATAAAATCCACAGATTTCGTCTTGAAAGGAATTAGCTGAAATGTTTTGGGAAATACTGGAATTATCAGAGAAGTTCGCTTCATTTTGAGAATAGACGGATGAACGAATTAATCTCATCAAACTTCACACATCTACTTTAGTAAACGTTCGAATATTTGATAATATTCTCGATGGGGTATGGAAACATAAAGTAACATCAGCAGACACAAAGCCTCCCTAGATTGAAATATTCGAGGCTTCCATAAGTAGCGGAAAGGGGAACAACAAACAACGGACTTGCACGAACATTTCACGAATCCTTAATAATAAATTAAAACGAAATGGGTACCCACATTGCGTGTCTCTATCTCCACCAACGACTTTTCCCATTTTTTCTTTCACCCGCACATGTCTATTCCTCTACTTCCGTCAATCCCAACTGTGATGACTTCGCTCTTCACCCTTTTAACAACCCTACTAACCAACATTGAGGAATAGAAGAATTTGCATTTTAGGTGAAAATTGAAATTTCTCGCGGCATAATGGATAGAAAAAGATAGGAAGGAGGAACGACAAACAGAAAGTGACAGGGAGAAAAACAGAGTGAAAGGGGAAGAAGAGATTGAAGAGAGTGTCCTGTGAAATGACTTTTATAACAGAACTGGAAGTAATATAGTGAAAGCGAGAAACAACAGGGGATGTGTTTTGATTAAAGAGGAGCTGCAATTTCGTTTCTCATTATGGAATTGATGTAACTGAATATTCAAGTAACGAAGTTTTTTTTTCTAGATGGACGAAATTGTCTTATCTAGAAAATTCCAACGTTATCATTCGAAGCACGATAGCAGAAAATAACGTCTACATAAGTTCTTTGTAATCCATCACCATACAAGAATAATTCAACGTATTTATTTTTCCACTTGAGATCGTATGATGAGGGATGGAATAAGTGATACAAAAAGATCAACCAACTCTTCCTCCTCTTCAACATAAATATGTAGGCAGAATACCGTTGCAAAACAGATCGAATACGTATTTGCTCGATGATTGCACGAAGTGGCCTCGAGGAGAGGAGAGTTTTTCCTCTCTTCAAACCTGCTCTTGAAGGGTCGTAGGCATCAGATATAGGCGTCCAATGGATTTAGGGTGGACGAACGAATGGACATGAAAGGGGGAGAGACTGACCGGCGGCGACGTCGATTGGAGAAGGGCGACGGGAAAGGGGAAGAGGAGAGGATGAAGGACAACGACGACGTCGTTCAAATCGAAAAGAGAGAAGTACGGAGACAAGAGAGAAGAAGAGAGGATCTCGTTGTATCGATCGGCGTCATAAAATCCATTTTATGACTTGGACGCTGTCCAGTGACTGGTGTATTAGCCGTCGCATTGCTTCGCAAATAAAACGCTCCTCCACTCTTGAATCCCTCTTTAACCATCTCGCCTGGACTGATCTCTCCTGGCCTGCTCTCGTCTGGGTTGGTACGGTCCGACGCTATTCCCTGGTCATCAACTCCTGTCCGTGTTTTTTCTCTCTTCCTATTTTGTTTTTATTTTTCCCCACTTGATGGCCCGTTATACTTTTACAGGTGAAAAATGATCAATGTAAAATCCTTCGTAACGGTATATCGGATAGCGAGGGTTGGAAACTCAAAACGTGCCAAATGCTATTCTTTATTTTTATAGGCTAGACACGGTCGAAACTTGATTCGAACGTTCGATTATCCACACACTTGGAATGAACGAATCTTCAAACGGTCTATGCATTCTTCCAAGGTCTCGATACGTTATCTCGTTTGATACATTCCTACGAATAATTCTTAGGATAAAAATCACATTTGCAATCGTAAATAATTCTTGAATTGATTTATGACCATTCCCTCGTAACTCGAAAGAATTCTTGTAATGTGAAATTAAAGCGGTAGTTTGGGATATGATCGTCGTTCTGTAAATGAGTCTCGTGCGTCGTGACTCGTGACTGAGAGAGAAAGAGAAGATAATTAATCCCAATTGAATTAATTAGATTGTCGCCCTCTTGGCGAGAGTTGAGCACCGTCTGGTTGGTAATACTGTCGTGCGCCCGCTGCTTTTGCGATTATAATACTTTTTTTCTTTCAATGAAAATACGTCTTTATTTTTTCCTTCCGGCTTATGGCGGTCACACGATTTGATGAATAAAATGTTATACTGATATATAAATGATCGTTTTGTCGCGGTGAAGAAATGCTGACGCAGCTTCTTTGAAAAGATATTTCTTTCAAAAGCTAACGTACGATAACATCGTTGCTAAGTTGTATTCACATCAATATTCAAAGTTGAACGTTTAGAATCATTCAACTTGTATGCCAAGCTCGGTTTGCAGAGTACGGAGCGAAGAGACTTGAAGCTCTGAGATAATTTTAGAAGTTCAAAGAGGATCGGAAACATGTGTAATATAACCACAAATCGCGTAGAATAATCAATTAGCGATGCATTGGTTTTGCGCTAGCATAAACTTTTATCCTCTGTATGATTCCAAACTGTTTTCTCGGTGCAATACACCCTTTGTTTCTCGGTTCAAAAACTTTGGTGATAATCTTTAATATCCATTAGCATGCAAAATTTGATTTTTCTGAGTTGTTACAAAGCAGAAGACAGAACCACAATCAATGATAAACTAGAATCGTTGGAATCAAAAGATCCCCTTTGGCCTTAAGGAAGTGAAGAGGATAAGTCTTAACATTCTAGAATGATCTGGAAGATTAATTACAACTCGTGCAAGTGATACTAGTTCGTGCGTAATACTTTATAGCTCGTTTCAGCAAGTATATCTTTTAACATTGTGAAAGTACACATGGACGTTGGATATAACGTGCGTCGTCGTCGCACGTGACGTTCTCTAAGATAACATTTCGACGTCTTCTCTTGCTACCTGGCGTTTCTTAACTCACCCTTAGCATCTATCTTTATCTTCCCTTTATTGCGAAAGACTTCAGACTACTTCCTCTCTTCACGTAGCTCTACAGAAGAGATAATTCCTTCCCTGTGATATTATAAATTCCATGGAATTACACGCGTATAGATAGTCAGAGTCAAGACAGATAAGCGGAGAAGCTAAACGAGTGGATATTTAACCTTGGAGAATAATATTCGATATCGAAGGAGGACAATCGTGAAGAATATTTATATCTTCGAATCACGTTTCGTTTCACTGCTCGCATTTTATGTGTCAAACGATGTGATTCCGTGAATTCTTTAATCAAATTCTTCTTAATATTTATACGCTCTGTACATCGAGCGAGGTGGCCTCCGTACTTGAGATTCCAAGTACGTAATCTCTTTTCGGAAAAGGTTCTCACATTCGGTAATAAAATAACTGTGAATTTCTGTGAGTTTCTGAAAACTACTTTTGAATTGTCATCACATATTGTATGAGGAGTCATTTTTTTCTCTCATAGATTTTATATTCTTTACACTTTATAACTTTTGGAGAATTGATTTTCTTGGATACAAAAATTGTATATACACAAATACAGAGCGTTAATGCATTTCACTCAGTGAAATATAATTGTAGATTGAATTTCATGTGTCGTTTACATGAATTCGTTCATCAAATTGTCGACTACGATATTGAAAAATGAAGAAAAATATATTATTCCCATCTTGATTCAATCTGTGCGTTTGAACATCTTACGATACTTTAAAGCTCGTAATACTTGTGAGCACAGGCAAAAGGTGTTGATCCTGTGAGTTGCATATATTATTATACATCTGCATTGTTATTATACGAATTTTCTCACATTCTTTGGTTTTCAAATTTTTTAATGCACCACGTGGAGATACCTTTCAATTCTCATCTCCAATTACAGAGAACACGATTTTCCAAAACTACTCATAAAAGTAGGGGAATATTGAAACTAGAATGGGTAATAACACGAGATATGAGCAAACTGTTCACGGTCACGTGAACATCTCAGACTATGATTGAATTTGATGTTCAATTGTATTATGGGTGTTGGATTTTGCGGGAAAGGAGAATAAAAGAGAATGGAAAGAGGGATGAAGATTCTCGCGTGCTTCAGCCGATTGTTAAAAGGATTGCTGTGGGTGTGCATCCACATAATATGATACGCCTAATTCTTTCATATCGGATGTATATACGTTCATGTCTTGGGTATAAATTTTATTTGAATTTTGTGTGGAGTTGGTAATTTCAAATATGATAGTTTTATGTGGAGAAACGATATTCTTCATTTTTAAATCGATGAATATAACCACACATTGATGATTCTTACGAAGTTTTTCTTCACATAACTGATTCGGGAAGTTAGTCAAGTGAAAGAAGGACCCTTTGGATACAACGTTGTGTTGGATGAATAGAATTTTACACTGCCAAATTGACAAAGAAATGTATAAAATTGATCAGTCTTCGAGTGAAGAACGAAGCGAGGTCTGCGACGAAAAGTAGCGCGTTGCAATGGTTTCACGAAAACTAGCACTTCGAATTATTTCGTCGCGAAAAAGAGCACTTTCGATTTTGGTGGCGAAAAATAGCATGTTCGCATTTATAGCGACGAAGGGTCCTAGTTAGAAATTGTCTTTCTCCCACGTTGAACCACCAAAGGCTCTAACTCGGCCCAGATCACCCCAACTTGGCCCAAGCCAGGATCTGAGATCCCAAGGAGTCACATTTCTAGCTTGGGTAACATGTTATACATTTTTGCCACGAAAAATAGTACGTTTCGGTACAATGCCGCGAAAAGTAACATAACACATTTTCAACTATGAAAAGTAAAACATTTCGCTGTTCATTCAAGAAGAAAAAAGCACATTTGAGAAACCATGCAGCCTTTGACTAGAATAATGAAGATATGGACAATTTCATTAAATTGAAACGATTTGAATGATTTGCCTAAATAAAAATTGAATATCTGATTGGAATAACACATGAAATAACTCATGATTTGTGATCTCTGAAAGATCGAAATCTATAATTATCCCACACTTCTTATGATTTGAATTTCCCGGATGCTTATATAAATATGAGTTCCGCCCACCCTTTTGAAGCTGATAAATAATTTTTGAGAGCTCAAATATGGTATCTGCCACCGTAAAGTTCGGGATGTGCTACTGTTCGTGGTGAAATGTAAGAAGTGCTCGTGTTCGATTTGAATCTGAATATCGAATATGGCTCGTCGAAATTATGATCAACAAACCCATACTTTGTCACCCAGAAGCTGAGAACCTAGAAGATGAGAATTTTGTATTTTCAACCAATCCTTTAGGAAAAATGCGGCGTAGATTTGAGAAATTCCTCAAAGAATTCATCGAAAATCATTGAAACAATTCTGTAGAAGTGTTAAAAAAGTTTTGATGAAAATGCGGTGCCTGAATTCGACAAGAACTCCATGGGTACCAAAAATCCGGGAATTGATTTGCACTATCATCATTATCAGAATGCTGAATGTATTGAGATACAAGATTATTATACTGAGAAATTGAAGAACATTGCCGTGGATTTTATATTCTCCTTGTGAGGTCAAAAACTTCTTGAACCACCATCACATAGTTTTCAAAATTATATATAATTTATATAGAATCATGTATAAATTGTATACAAACTATATTGAATTATATATAAATTATATACAGTTTTGACATTTTTTCCACCCAAGATGTGAATAATTTGCGATGTTTTTCGAAATAAACAGTCGTTCAACTCTGTGTATCTTATGAAATTGGGTCGAGAGCTATGTTATGAGGCTGTTTCCGAATCAATCACTTGATTTTTGAAACTAAATTGAAGTATCATCAACACTTCTGAGGATTGATCTGTTGAAAGCTCAATACTTTCTACAATCTGTGCTACATCCGTGGGGATGTTGTAAACTTGAGAAATGAGAAGTGTCAATTAACTCGAAGATGCAATCAAAGAATGGAGTATTTTTATGAGAGATGTATGAGGAAGATTGATTTAATTAAACATTGCAGAGAATCTACTCGTCGTGGTAAAAAACGGTATTCCGTGATAGGGAATCTTTGCATGAAGTACCGCATTGGAAAATAAAGTTGTTTAAGTTATATAAAATTTTTATATCAAGTTTATCAGAATTCCATATGAATTGTATGTCAGTTCGACACTGAATATTTTACAAATTTTTCATGTAATTTTTATAATCAATCGCATGGCAATTTATATAGAGAGAAACCTTGTTTTAACTTACTGTGCATTTATTGAGCTCAATTATCTTTTTTCATAGATCAATCTTCTTATCCTGGGAATATCACTTCCTAATGTCGTTGTTATAAGTTTGTTGTTTGATGATTGAGAACAACATATGAATGCGCAAACTATCATCGTTGAAAGCTCTTTAGGAAAATTAGTCCAACCTACAATCAGTAAGTCAGCTCATGGAGTTCTTATGAAGACTAGCACGGCACCTAGCTCTTACAAAAAGTAGCTCGACTGGGAAAGCGCTCACAAAAATTAGCATGTCTTATCGTATTATTTTTAAGAGCCGTCCCATACAGTACCATAGATTTCAATGATATCTCAATTACATTCCAATCTTTCACCTTCATCACGTTTCAATATCCATTCGTAGAAATATCTCAAAAATGTATCCACTGAAATATCACGCGGAAAAAAATAATTCACTGTGGTAGCTATTTTCTGTATTCGATATTTGGATAGCGGGAAAAAAATGTTGCAAAAGCTAGATTTTAGCTTCTGTAGCAATGACTTTTGTTGCCACAACTAAAACATAGCTACCACAGCTGATTTTTAGCTATTCAAATATCAATCACATCATTTTTGTCGTGTAGCTGTTTGCAATGTCTCAGATACATCACAAGAGAAATATTACGATGAAATGTTTTGTGATGTTCTTGAAATATTTAAGAAATAATTTGGAAATATTGTATGGAATGTAAGATTACAACATCAGTGTAACATTCATTTCAGTGTGACATTCAACATTCGGTGTATATTTCAATGTTTCAAATGTGAGATTCCTGCGATCTTGATGAAATCTTCAGTGCTACTCTTCGTAAGAAACGTCGGATCTTCATTCTTGTTGACATTCTGTCAAAAAAGTACCGGGAATTGATCATTTGAAACGTGCGGCTAACGGGTTTGTCAACATTCTTTTTGTTGGTAAGTTGGTACATTCGTCCTGTACATTGACGCGGAGTTCGACTGTCATCTGTCGTTTGGTTTGTTTACAGTGCTCGATCTTTTCAGTTCTCCCAAGTGTGTCCCGCGATTGTCGCAATGGATACAAAGATTGAACAAAGAAATTGTTTTAAATTTTGCGTTGCAAATGGAATTTCGTGTGCCGAATCGCTGAAAATGTTGGAGAAGGCTTACGGTGAACTGACTTTATCAAAAACACGTGCATATGAGTGGTACAGTGCATTCAAAAGTGGTCGAGATGTGGTGGAAGATTTGCCTCGCTTTGGTCGTCCATCGACGTCTTCAACTGAAGTTAATATCGATAAAGTGAAGGAAATGGTGATTGAAAATCGTCACTGAAGTTTGAGAGAGATAGCCGGTGAACTTTCTGTGTCTTACGAATCAGTTCGTGCTATTTTACATGATTGTTTGGGCATGAAACGCGTTGCCGCTCGATTAGTTCCGAAAGACTTGAATTTTCTCCAAAAACTGAATCGCGTACAGGTCGCTGAAGACATGCCAGAACGAGTCAATCCCAACCCCACATTCATAACACGCATTATATAACAGGTGATGAGACATGGGTTTACGAATATGACATGCAAACCAGTCAACAAGCTTCAGAGTGGCGGCTTCCAGCTGAGCCGAAACCGAAAAAGCCACGCCAAAGCCGATCAAAAGTGAAGGTAATGTTGACTGTGTTTTTTGATTATCGCGGTGTTGTACATTCGGAATTCTTGCCAGAGGGTCAGATGGTGAATAAAGAATATCATCTAAGCGTTATGCGGCGTTTGAGAGAGCAAATTCGTGGAAAAAGGCCAGATTTGTGGAAAGAAAATTCATGGATTTTGCATCACGATAATGCACCATCTCAGAAGGCTTTCATTGTGAACCAATTTTTGGCCAAGAATTCAACAAATATCATCGAACAGCCACCGTATTCACCTGATCTGGCTCCAGTCGACTTTTTTCTGTTTCCGAAACTTAAATTACCACTTCGAGGCACCCGTTTTGAATCGATAGAAGATATTAAAGAGAATCCGCGGCGAGAACTGAAATCGATTCCGGAAAAAGCGTATGAAAAATCTTTTGATGATTGGATTGTTCGTTGGCATAAATGTATCATTTCGGGAGGGGACTACTTTGAAGGCGATACAATAGATTTGGAAAGATAAAAAATATTTTGTATTTTATTCAAGAATTCCCGGTACTTTTTTGACAGAATGTATTCAATGAAAGGAAGTTATTAATTGTGCAGTTGAATTAGAATACCTGTGATAACGGATCAAATTATTTGAAAAATTAAATTTGAGACAAGCAACATTTTCAATAATGATAGAAATATTGAATGAGCCTTGCGGTGAGAATCAATACATTCTAAGTAATTGAAGTCTGTCCTTTTTTGATGTATAAACATTGGAGCCTCAACAAAACGCAAGATAAATAGTCGATTTCAGGAACGAGACATATCACTCTAGTTTGCTTTCCAAAATTTGATATGTCTAATGTATGAATCATGTACATTTCTTGCAATAAAAAGTTCACTCATAAATCAAATAAATTCATATATATACGTCACATTTCCGTGCATATACCATATTGTCTGAGAACCTAAAAGATGGCATTGAATAATGATCATTATAATAATATAAGAACATCGTAGTCAAGTTCAAAGATTTGCGGCGTCAAAACTTCTTTTTCCAATATCGGAAACATGGAAATCAAATCTATCTTTCTGTTAGCAACTTGTGGAAAAGACGTATATAAATTGTATACAAAAGTTTGTTGATGTGAAAGATTCAACACATCCTTGACATGTGTATGATAAATACATATTCCATACAATCAAATTCGAATACAATCTACTGCATACGACTTGTATTCATCTTTCCAAGTATGAATCATGTAAGCGAATCATGAGTATAAAGCATACGGTAATAGGGGTTCAGAATTCTTTGACATTGTATTTCTCAATATCTTCTTCAAGTACATTATTCGAGTACTATATACAGGTGATCGATATTTTCAAGAATATACCGTAGTAATTCCTGGTATCATTAATTCAATTACGAATAATATTTCCAATCATATATATTGTATTATTCAAGGTTCATTATAGACTTCATTTATATTTTCATATTCTTCGTTTATATTTTAAATGGGAAACTTTTATGCAACGATTTCAGCTAATCTTTGAAATACTTTTTATTTGTTGCAGGCTGTGCATTTCTCACCTACTACAGTCGTGACAGTGCCATCAACGCCCAGAACGCTCTACATGAAAAGCGGACTTTACCAGGGGTAAGTTTTAATTCCAGTTGATTCCGAGATGACAAGGGAAAGAGCCCATCATCTTTTTGCTCTATTGTTAATTCGTCGATTCTCTATTCATTCTCCGAACGAAATAAGGAATTCATCTTATCACGAGACTCTGAATTTTCATAATTCATACATTAAACGCAATTACTTAAGAAGCTATTCACAAATATGCATAATTCGCATATGAATCAAGCGTTACCATCTCGTCTGGAATAAAATAATAATATCAACTAGTGGAATGAAGTTTTATTCGACGAAAAGATTTTTGGAACAACCTGAATTCGAATAAAATTTAGTCAAATGAAAAATCTTCTCGGTTTCCACTCAAATATATGCGCATAAATATTCTTTTGGCAAGAAACAAGCATCGGAGGTTTCATTATTTTATCATACACTCTCACAGCGATTTCTCGGAATATCATTTATATTTCGATGAATGATCAATATTCACAGTGATAAATCTTTTGTATCATGTGTTATTTATTGCAACACCTCATTGTAAGAATTGTTGGTGATGCTACTAAAAATAGAACAAACGGGGAACAAAAGGAATGAAGACCCCTACTGATTTGAACTTTTGGCATTGTCTTTTGGCACACACAGCAATTTCAGCAATTCACCTCCTCCCATTCACTGAATCTAGAATATTAAAATGGCTCAGGCTTGACAAGTTAATCTCTTAACGCCGAAAGGGTAGTTAGAGAGTAAAGGGAGAACAGCCCGGAGGAAGAAGGGATCGAGGAGGAATACAGGGAATGGCCCAAAGAACACGATGTATCATCCGAGGTGACACTGTACTGGTTGTAATGCCAAGGTTGGCTTTATATATCGTGGATGCCTCATCCAAGTGAAAAATAGTCATTTAGAACGAAATATTTCTTTCATAATCTTATCACATATCAACGCCCTGTACATTTTTACTTCGGAACAAATCTCATCTCCTGAGTGGAATTGAACTGAACGTGAGGTCCTTCGTAATGCTCGTAATCACGAATGGAAAAAGTATATCATATAGGAAATGTGTATATTATTCATCTGTTCCCAGAAATCAACACTATTTGCTCGTCTTCTCATAAAATCCCAATGAACTTCAATTCAAATTTTCTGGACAATAAATGCAACACTCTTCCAAAACTTTATGGGAAGAGTCGCATTTTTACTCCACTCTACGTTGCACAATGAAACTATGGGGGATTCTGTCCATACTCCAGTGGTTGATTTTATCCTCCGATTATAGGATAATCGCTTTGTTATGAAAAATGTAGGATTTTTCCAGCAATTTGAGGAACCGTTCCGCCTTATGGATATTGAATCTTTAAAAAAGTGATAAAGAAGTTCACCGAATCATGGTGGAAAGTTCCTCATCCATAAAAGAACTTTGCGGTTACACGGAGAAAAAAAATCCCCTGACGCAGCAAATCGAGGTATTATGGTACATACAGAATAGTAAATCTTATCCCTGACCCAGCTGAAAATTCGTTGCCACAGCTAACTGAATTGCTGAGACAGCAACATGATTAACGCAAGCAGCAAATCCCTCGTTGAACTTGCAAGAATTTCCAGTATTGAATACAGGATAGTGAACAAATTTTGCTGGAGCAGCAAACATTTTTGGCTACCACAGTTGAAGACTCTCTATCGTTACTGACAAGAATGCTATGATGGCAATAGTTTGCTGTCACAGCAAAAAATTTGCTGCTCCCGTAAAAGCAGACTTTCCTGTCACAACACATTTCTTTTTCCTTCCTACACCATTTTTGAGTGTAGGAACTTCCATACTCATTTTTTAGAATGTGGACCATGAGATGGTAAAGATGAGGGAATCCTGGTAAACTTTGGAGACCATTGATGGCTCTTTTGAAATATTTCCTCGGGAAATCGAGGTCACTGAAGTTTCGCTGGACTCATTAAATTCCTAGTGAATTCTTCAGGATACTCATTTCCATTGAGTTCCTATCATGAATCCATCAGAAGTCAGAGACCCTAGTGAAAATTCTCATTCTGGTTCGCCAAACGGACCTGATCCAGACGTTTTGCGTTCTTGTGCGGTACTGTTGCAGACGTAGTCCGGGCGCATCACTTCGCAATAGTATCGTACAAGTCAACTGGACGCTCGCAACACGTCTGCATCAGGTCCGTTTGGTGAACTGAAATGAAAATTTTCACTCGGGAAGGAAAAACTTCTGATGAACATTCTAAGACGTTTCCAGTGGAATCCTGATGAATCATTCAGAAGGTTTTCAGCATCGAAAAGTCGATCCAAAGTCTTTCGGTGAACAGCCGATGCAATTCCGATGGTTATTTCAGAATAATTGTTCCGTCGAAAACATTGGGAAATTCGTTTGAACGTTCAGCTTGCAAACAGTGTTGACTTAACCTAGTAAATATTTGAAATGTACGGAGTTTAAAAAGAGTTTATGATTTTCACACTCTACATCTCTAAAGGGGGCAACTTCAGTTTGAACTGATGGGTTAGTACCGCTTTATCCATAAGTGGAAGAATGCTAGTTCATGTTGAATTTTGTGTGCAAAAAATGGGTCAATTTAAAATTTGTAGGCTGAGGGTTAAAAGAAGTTTATTTATTTCATAGTAAATTCCTACCACTCTTTCCACATTGGAGAAGGGCTTTTTCTCAAAAGATGGGTTCAAAGAATTTTGTTATTTTGTTCAATATCCTTATATGAATTATGAACATAGTTTTGAATTATTATTATTATCTCAAACGATACCTTTGCATGAATAGTAATGAGAATACATACAATTCAACTGGAACTGGTTCTAAAATCTCAAACGACATTGCATAATTTGAATGTAGCATGAAACAGTTAGTTCGCAAATAATAGTCTGAGAAAGTCTTGAGTCACAATCATTTCGCACATTTCAATAGTCGTGTGAAAATAAAGATTATACCGTGTAACGTGGGAGATTATAACCTGTCATTAGCGCAGAAATGCATAATAAGAGAATAAAAGGAGAGGAAACGATGAAGGCGAAAAGAGGAATGGAAGAGAGAAAAAAGAGGTGTTGAGAGAGGAAGACAAGAAGGAATTATTGGAAAAAAAACAATAAGATAGAGATAGTGAGAAAGATGAGGGGAAAAAAAACTTTGAACAAAGTGGAATGGTATGAGAACATTTATAATCGTTGCAAAAATCGATAATCCATAATAGAGCAGTAATCATCAAGGTTTGTGTTGTTTTGTCTGAGCCTCCAAGATCATGTCCTTCTCCCCATCCTTTTTTTTCGATAATTCTTCATCCTTTCAATCTTATCGGAATTGGAATAATTTGTAATTATATATATTCATCCGAGATGAAAAACTGTTTTAATGACATTAGAATCAGTTTTTCTTCTTATAAACTTTGAAATGAACAGCTTTTCTGCGTTTTTGTCAAAATAGTCGGGTCTTCCAACAGGAAATATTCCTCAATTTCCATGTTTTCGTCTAAACTTTTTCATTCCAACGGTTCAACAAAAGATCTCGAAAGTCAGGCGTAACATTTGTTGAATCAAATCCAATACCTTTAATCCCATGTAGCAGAGAATATTCTGGGAATATTCTGATAATATGAGAAAATTTCCATAGAACGTTTGAATGATATTCATCATCATGCAAACGAAGCAAGATTTATTCATTCGACAAAAATTCCGAAATTCTTGACGGTCTAGAATCCTTGTAATATCTCATCTCAAAATGAATGAACGAAGGGAGAAAAATGTGCTGGTCACCTTGTACAGGAGCAGAAAATTTTTTAATGTGACAGTAATCTATTTGGTATCACAGTCAATTTGTTAGCTACAACCACCCTGTAAAAAAAATCTACAGACAACTCCTAATACCTTACTAGGAGCAATTTACACCTGTATATTTGGGCTGGAAAATTACGTGTGAATCATGCTAATTTCAGTAGAAATATCGGAAAATTCTTGTATTTATACTGGAAAATTGCGGTGAAAAACATGAAATCTCATGTAAAATATGGAGAAATTCCAGTTGAGCAGAAATTTTCTTGTACATAAACTGAAAAATCCATCATGAACACAAATTTCCCAGTTCCTGGGTACCGAAAAAAATCTCTGTTTCTTTCTCAACAGTGCAAGGACGGATTCGCAAACTCTCCGTTCCCAGGGCAGGTCCATGGTGGCGTTCCCAAAGTGGAATCAGTGATTAAAATTATATGTCATTGATACATAATTCAATGAGGTTCGTATATGAGCTTCATATAATTGTATAAAAATTGTATTGCATTGTCGCCCTCAAGATCTGCCACCCCCAGGTCATAGTCTAGGCTGGTCTAGGCGAAAATTCGGCCCTGGCTGTGACATCAACTTTGCAGCTACGCACGGGGAGAAAAATACTGTTGAAATTACTGTGGTAGATCACTATCCACCAACCAGATTGGATTGACAAGAAAAATGATGGTATTTTCATCTGATCCTAGGAAACTCCAAAGTAATTCATAATGATGGCCAGTAGAATATTCACTGAATAAGAAATTTTTCCAAAAATCCATAGATTTCTGAATTTCATCACAGAAATTTTTACCGTGTGAATTGGAGAACGTACATATAATCCTTATGGGAAACTGTTTTACTGTGTGGAAACATAAATTTTCATGGGAATCAAAACTCGGTTTGGTGTTGATGTGATGCACAGTGAAAAATATTGTATTCCACATGAAAAAGTGATGGATTATTCTCTCTGTGAGGCAGCAACAGATACCGACTCTCCCAGCAGAATTTGTTCGTTATCCTTTATATGATACGGAAAATTCTGTTAGTCCAGCAAAACATTAATTATCTTGCTCCCCCAGCAATCCAGTTAGTCAATCTGCTGCGTTAACAAATTTTTTCTTCCGTATGGTCAAGTACAACTCACGCGGGAAAATCGAAATGATTAATACTCAGAAGAAATGGTTGTCAATCCAGGGAAAACAAGCATCTCTGATGAATGCTTGTAGTGAATTTACCATTAGTTAATAGTTTAACTCTGAGAAATAACAATACCACCGTCGACTGTTAGTATTATACTATGAACTTTTGATTAATTCACTACGAATAATCTTCAGTGATGTTGTTTTTCCCTAAATTGACAGTAATGTTTCTGAATATTAATGATTCCGGTTTCCCCGTGCAGAGCGCGCGGTGTAAATTTCTCCAGTTCTTCCATGCTCTAGATGAAGTACTTATGCAAGCGTCCCGTCACTTTACAAATTTCATATCATTCCTCAAGGTCCTCATTTGAGATCATTTATCGAATTCTTGAATTTTTCTACAGAAGGTTTTGAAGTTAGACAAGTGCCACCAATCCGAGACAAGACCCGAGCAGAATCGAGGTCAGTGTTCCCAGATCTAAGGAATAAATTCCTAGTCGGGTTTCTTGGTGATGAAATGCGCATCTTATGAAAATTTCATGTACGCTAGTGATAGTTACCACTCTGTACATTCACATACTACAAATACAGTGAGGTGTAGAATTCCAAAATTGTATGTTGAGACTTCGAAAGCTGTATTATCATATCATTAAAGGGATTTCGTTGTAAACAATGTTGCTGCATTAGAACTTCGCTCTTTTCACTTCATCTCGAAATGAATAATGGATAAAACTGATGGAACTCTGTTATTGCTTCTCCTCTGATGAATCCAGAAGATGCTGCAATAAAGTTGAGTAGATTTGGTCTATTGATTTTCGAGAAACGCTATAGAGGACCATTGGATGAATCGAAAATCAAGGAATTCCCTCGATTCGATAAACGAGAAATTTCATTTCAATTAGGACTCGATTCAGGTTCAAGAATCATGACGTTGGGTTGAAAATCCCTTTTGTGTTTTCTTATTGTGTGTTATGAAAATATGAGGATTTTGTATTCGTATAGAAAATCAATTTCAATCTGGTGAAATAATATTGAGGCATTGACAATTGATATTTCTGTTATTGGAATGATTAACACAAATCTTTAGTGTACAAGAGAATTATCGTACAGAAAAATCAGTATCAGCGTTGATCATTCAATTCTCACCTTCCCACTAACCTTTTTTCTCATTCGAATGCATCAAATTTGAAAAGATAACCGCATTTTCGGTTTATACTGAGACCGGATTTGCAATATCGTGGTTCCTGAGCTACGAATCTCGTCCCTGAGGACGATATGAGGGAATGTACAAGCTAGGCTGTTTAAATGCCATAGCAGTGCCAACACGCCCCTACCCATTATCCAACCACCCTTTGGGAGAAGTACGTAGCGAATACTGGCGTTATGTTTCGTTAATCTATCCTCGAAACAACGTCTCTATCCTTCTTTCTCTCCCACTACTTCCTTACTCTCTCTTTTTAGTCTTGGCACCACGGCCAGCGGAAATCGTTTTAAATGTTATGCCGAGAGATGAGCGCTGGGGGGCTGCCTCGGTTGAGTTATGATTTTATGAAGAGACAGATACGTAAATATACGTACGTGTACGTGGTATACGTGTGAGTGTATATCATCGTTCGTGCATATCTCGCGTGTGTATGTTAACGCGACAAAGTTCCGTGAGGGAAAAAAAAGGGAAGGAAAGGTAAAAGTAACATGAACAGTTTGTAAGATTGCATAAAAAGTATTTGATGTATACTGAATATGAACGTACTATTCGAGTATTAGTTTCAAATGATAAGAAAGACCCCGACTATTTTGTTATATATTTTCAACATACCTATTTTCTTGGAATTCGCATCTTTGGGTACTAGAAACCGATACTGTTCTTGCAGTTTTCATTCAAATGATATAACAGAATTTGACGGAAGGATCAAAACACGTTTCTAGAAGAGGATTGAAATGTTCTAGATAAATACTCAGGAAAGGAATACTTCATGGAACAGTGGAGAATTTGGGAATGATACCATATCTTAGCATGAATTAAGATAAGATATCCAAAGTTTGCTCAGAGTTTGAGTTTAACTACTGAGTCCAGATGCAAATTTGATAAGCATGCTTCGGGAGAAATTTACGTTGTTAGAAGTTCTGTTCTCACTTGGTTTTTTTCAGTCTTGTTCGTATGGTTTGCATGAATTAGTCACGTAAATCCCTTTCAGTTCTATAGCGGTATTAGAATTCTAGTAAACGCAACAAATCAAAGAATCTGATCGACCTTTTACAATAAACTCTGAGTAACGAGAATCACGATGGCTGTGATGTTATGAATTAATCGCTATGTAGCAAATTGTTAGAATGATTTTGTGTTTGACAAAAAGAACTTTCATCGTTATTTGCAGGAACAAATACGCATAAGCAATTTTGAAATATTTTTTACACTTCAATTCAGGAAACATTCTGAATCTTTCAGTAATTTTCTTAAGATTTACGATAAGACTCTTGTGATCTGTTTCAATACGATATTCCAGTTCCCCACGATATAATAATCTTATCGTATCAGGTATATCATTACGACACCCTCATGACGTTTTCAACGATATCATTTCGTTTCTTATAGCGGAGCAAAAACGAGGCACGGCCCACCGGAATATTATTTATGACGTAGCTCGTCATAAATATGGAAGAACCGTCCGTATCGTTTCGGACCATACGATTATGGGCAGTGGGGAAAGAAAAAAGGAGGAAGTCGTTCTTTTGTTCTTCCTATTATGTATATCCAAGCGCACGGTTGTTTCTCACTGCCGATGTGCATATTCAACTCCTCTATCACCCCTTATCCCTACCCTTTCCGAGCATGCAAATGTACAAAGAGACGCGATTCATCCACCCTCTATATGCGAAAAAGAAACACCAAGCGTTCGAGTTTTCGAGTTACGTTGGAATGAGCATGTGAGAATATTCCCAACATGTTCATCGAGTGGTTGAATATTTATCTGATATTCTAATTGGAAAATAAATATTTAAATAAAGAATTCCGTCTATTCAAGACTATTGAAGAATGAATGATTCGAATTTCAATTGTTGATTTATATGAATAATATTGTATAATATACCAATAGGCGAGGGGGAACATTGTAACATAGGAGTGATACGTTAAATATAAATTCATCGGTATTCTTCATCATAGTTACTGCACGTTGAAATCGCAAGGCAGGGTGGAAGGTGCACTAACCTTCGCAAATTTCAACGCCACTAACAACGTTAACCAAAGTTTCATCTCAAGCGAAGCGTTTTAACTTCAATAACTTCACGTCTATGCCAACTACTATCGATCCCATTGATTCCAAACCAGTATCGCGAAGCTGTATCGCAATTGAAGTTGGATTCTTCAACAACAGTGGATAACGAAATGAAATTGTTAACTGTTGGAAACGAATTTCGCGATATTAATCGTTCAAGAAGTACATAATACTTTCCCATCGCTCCTCTCCACGATCCTTTTTTCTGTTCATACAACATAAAAATTTCTCAACTCCCATTCTTCAGACGCATTGATTCATTTTTACTTTCAATTATTCGAATTTTCAAATAGGAGGAAACGAACGATCGAAGTACATGTACTTGAAGAGCGCGAAGTTATAATTAATTGGAAAGCAGCGTATGGTATGGATTCTGAAAGTGAATGCATCGTTGTTTTCCATATTTAAATTCGAATTAACGAGGAGATTCTATGATATTAAATTTGGAACTTAATCAGTACTTCGAATAAAATTGGTCATTGGCGATTTGTGACATTAGAATAGCGCAACTATGATATAACATCATTCGACCTAAGACTGACAATTGCAACCAGGATTCAGTCTACACTGAGCGAAAGGTACTAAAATTTGGTAGTCTTTAGTTTAGCTGGCGTAAATAGAAGTTTAGTTGTCTGAAACATGAATGAAACAATTCATTCAAGGCAAATAAGAAATTTAGCTGTGACAAATAAAATTTATTTGGTCTGACTCAGTTTTTATTTAGAGTGGCTAAATTTCCTAGCTGTTTATTATTCAACTGAAACCTTTTTCTCAGTGTAGCTATTGTTAATGCTCAGCGCAAGAATTATATATTCTCTCCAGTCTGCATTGAACTCAGGATTGGCCATAGCTTGTTCCAGGCTCAAATGGATGTAGAAACAATAATGGATTAACAAAACCAATTTACTAATCAACTAATAATGCTACAGCATTTTGTCATATTTTGCCAAGATTTGGCAATGAATAATTTGAAATCTAATGCTATCCATCAAGAAACATGATTTTGACGCCTAGAAAAAGTAATTGAAGTCAAAATTGACTAGATTCTTCAAGTTGGGAGAACCAAATTTGTTTCTTGGTGTCATAACCAGGATATGTGGTTAGTTTTGGCTTCAACCACTTTTTCTGGACGTCACAATCACATTTCCTGGTGGATAGAACCAGATTTTGAGTTATTGCAACTACGAATGTTTCAACCAGATCGTTTTTTTCTGTCGGTGTATTTTATTGGCAACTATGGTGGAAGCAAGAAATGCGATTCGACTAGTGATGCAGAAAGATTCCAAGAAGAACTTGAAAAATTCATTATGAATTTTCGATACGGTTATAGTAAAATAATCCTCCATCGATAAAAGTCTCCTACAAATCCTCAGGTCTATTTTATGTTTCGAGAATGATGCGGTTTGTATAATATAACAACATATATTTCAAATCTTAGTTGGATCTGAACTCGTCGATACGTTGCAAGATTGTGGTAATTCCATTTTTATTTCGAGACATATTGATTTTTCTGCATGAACTGTTTACCGATATGGAACGAAAAAGTTGAGAATTCTTTGCGGTTTCAAATTCAATTTTGATGAAAGTCGATGGAGGATGTATCACAGCTGAAGAAACATACAAACCAGAATTGAATGTGGGAAAAATGGAGAGGAAAGTTAATTAAGTATTGTGACAGAGTAGAGATACTTTCAACAGGATATGACAGATGAATACAAAATAAGTGCCCTCAAACTTTGTTTACTTGATTAAACAGTCGAGGAACTTCGTAAAATTACGACGGAGAGAAATTGTTCTATTTTTTTTATAGATCTTCTCCCCACTTATATTCCAATCAGTTTCGAATCAAGGCTCGAAATTGAGATTCGTGGTATCAAACGATGTCATTAATTCTCCATCCATGTGTTTCCATAGTAAATGATTCGGAGAACAGGGAAGATAACATGCTCTTAGAAGCAAAACAAATTTATGAAAAATAATGAACGGAAATAACGTCATAGGAAGTTTTGTTTTCTTTCAAGTACGAACACAAAGTAATTCTTGCGCAAGCGTAGAAATGCACGTGCAATGATTGCTTCCGCAGTGAAGGCGCGTACTATAAATATAGCCACTGGTTTCTCCGTTTGGTCGTATCCAACTTGCCGCATTGTTATTGCTTACGCGAAACGTGTAGGCGGATCAGTGTTTATGATAGCTGCCCTCACTCACGTTTCAACTGGCGGAGGCGGTGGATAGAATCACATGTTCTCAGGTGCGTCGCGATGTTGTTATGATGCTGTTCAGAAAAATCTTTTGTAATTGTGTAGGATGTGTCAAAATCGTTCCAAGTTATGATTCTTACACAATTGTAATTAAGTTATTTGAAATTAATCATAAATGATTTTGAAGATTCAAGCCATTAATCTTGTTATATTAATTATTTATTTTTTCTATCCAGCAATTGTTTTGGGAGATAAAATATTCAGTCCAATATCAAAAAATTGTTTTTCCAATCTCGTGCGTTTGTAATTTACCACAGTCAAATGATTTTGTGTCGATGAAACTTTCGAAGCATTTCCGTTGTCAATTGAAAAGCCTCTTCGATGATTTTACTTTGTTATACAGTGGAAGTTGACGCTGTTAAACGCTGTTGAGATAACACGTGGAAGAGAAGAACATGAGAATAAGAATCGAAGAGAGAACATTCTCGAGATATTAGCACGTGAAAAAATTGTCTGACACTACAAAAACCAAGTCCCAGATGAAATTTTGTCACAAGTAAGATGTCTCAGCTTTTGTCTCAGAGATACGTCAGTGCAAGGCGATGAGCAAGTTGTGACTCAACCTGCACACGTAATGCTTCTTACATGTACAACTGGGATATTCTCTCAAGAATTGAAGTTATATTCGAGGAGAGTGTCGAGAACAATGCTTCATTCTACAACAAACTCAGCATGGATTCCATATTTTTTGCCAGTAACCGCAAAGTACAAAAGATTGGGAGATATCTGAGGGAAGGAAAGATAAGGGAAGCGTGTTTGCTTGCAATATGAAAGGGAGCTTACTGTTTAGAAATGTCGTTCTTCGTCGTGATCGATTTTTGCCTCATTTCAATGAACGTGATGATATATTTGAGGGAAATTGTTTGTGATTTTGAAAATAATTATAATCATTTTGTATCAATCACCAGGAATTTCTTGGAATTTTACAAAAACTCTACGTGTAGGAATCTTGATAAAACACCAAGAAAAGTAAACTCCGTTGTTGATTCGCTCTGAAATACCACTTTATGTAAATTTTCATTCAAATCATGTGAATTGTAAATTGGTACGTACAGATTTATTACCCTACAGTTATTTATTCGCCACGGATAATTTGTGATTAAAGACGATAGGGAGCGTAGTAATGGAAAATTTAAAAGGAAATTGAAAATTGCAAGAGTTGTATCTTGGGAATCTTTTGAATGTTGTCGGGTGTATGATTATGGTATTCGTACAAAGCATTAATATGAATACAGTAACTTTTGTCCACACGAATGATTGTGCGATACATCATTGTGAGAATTATATGATATATTATATGGATTTCATGTTGGGCAATGCATGCTATTATTTCCGTTTCAGAAGTTTTGTATTGGATTTTTTCAATCTATTCCATGTAGAAACGCTAGTACTAAGTAATGATGACAAATTGACTTCCGATGTCAAGTCTGTGGCAGTTTGAATAAATTTTATCTCTTCGTTAATACACTGAACCGAGTGTGGCTTATCAAATTTTCAGTAAAGTTGGCTCAGCATCAGCATAATTTTTAAGAAAACTTGATCGATTTTACAGGTTTTTCATACTATTGAATCGAACAATTTATGGAGTTCACGTCGTTTAATTTACGATTAAACTCCGGAGAGTACTGAGAAGTAGAAAATTATATAGTAGGGTGATTTAGGATTCACACATTAAGTTGCAGAAGTAGATTCTGAGAACAGATTTAGGACAATGTTGTGTTCCTTAGACAAAAGTCCTCTGTCCAAAGCTTTAATCCTTACTTCCTTGCATCATAAAAGATCCATGCATTGATTAGTCACCAAAACTGTGAAGAATTGCTTCCTAAAGTCCATATAAATTTATGTGAAGCAATTAACATACAAATTTTGTATTAATTTTCAAAACTCTTCTGACTTCTCATATGAAATTTTATATCTCATACAGAATTATGATTTCGAATGCATTTTCATATGAATTTCAATGCAGTAAATTCCATGAATTCATGATTGAACTTGATTTCAATTAAAAGTTTCAGAATCCTCATATTCATCTGATATAGGGAATATCCGACTATTTTTTCACAGTGAACACTGCGAGGAAATTTTATCAGAAACTTCAAACAATGTGACTTCAATTTTTTTACAGGAATTTAAATTTCAGGAGAATTTTCCCGAATTTTTAGAAAACGTTCCAACATTCCAGATCAAGCTTCTCAAAATTCAGTAGAAAGCGTACTGTACAAAAAAATCAGCCTTAAGTTTCATAAAATGATTATGAAACTGTTTACATAACACAATCTATTGAATTCCATTCCAATTATGATATCAATCTCAATAATATAATTCTTGATTGAACAAATTTTTTTCTCGATTTTCATGTGATATTTGTGAATTTAATGAATAATTTTTCACATCTCAATTAGAAATTTTTTAATTTCATGTCATATTAACTTCAATATGGGAATATAAAATTCCAAAAGAAATTTCCTGTTACATTTAAAGATTTTTATGGAAATTTACAAATCAATAAGTATTTCACCATACTGTTTTGTGGGAAATTCAGAAATATTTTTTAAAGTACATACTTAATATAATATTGCAACGATATTGAACTATCCATATTCTCAGATCACAGGGATATTTCTAGAGAATTTCTTGAAACATCGTCATATTATTACAATATTGCTGTTATATCACTGTAATTATCGAACAGCGTAACGCAAAATCTGTCATCCCACTGAATTTTCTTTCCATACTTAGACACAATGTTCCACAATAACATGACTACTTCGTTTCCTCCGTCATGATAATCCATTCGTGTTTATTTAAACGCAACACTTGATATCAGAACCCGGCACCGAAAAAAAAAGGTAAATGCATTTCTCCTTTGAATTTATAAAGGTTGGATATTATTCACGTCGAAACAACACTCGCCTCACAGTTTGATGTGATTGATGAGCTTTACAAACTTTCCTGGTAGCATAGATAAGTTGCGGAACGGTACAACGTATAGTATACCACATCGAATCATTTTGCTCGCGTGTCATAAGAGGGTTAAAGCAGCAAATATCGAATCGGGTATAAGAATGTAATTACATAGGAATATGAACGCATTGATAACCTAGTGTGAATGGAAATTGAAAATGATAACTTCATAATTCATCTCTTCAGCCACTAAAAATTCTGGTATATTCTCATGGCTCGATATACCTTTGGAGCTGAATTTTCTTTGGGAATTCAGAAGAATTCGTTCGAAATGACATTGCATTCTCAAATGAGAATGTAGAATATTCTCTTCTGAATTTTTTTCTCAAACAACGAACTGACATCCTCGTTCAATGAACCACGTTTGCTCCGGTCGCATTTTTGTAATCTCTAAACTATGCTTGTTACGCTCCCATCTTTATAATTTAAATATTGTCCTTTTTGCTGGCATTGAATCATAGAGTACTAATAAACCTTGAATGGGTTATTGAAGAATCAAAACATCTTGTTCTTTGTGAAGGAGACTAATGGAAAATTCAGAAAATACCACTGTGATTCTTCACAGTTGCATTGTAAAAAAACTCCCAGAAAGAAGTTTGAAAATTTTTTATCAAACATTATTCAGTCAATTCACGGATATTTTTGGTCAAATCGCAAACAATTTCCGTCAGTAGACGAACATTCTTTGAAGAGCCACGAAAATTGTTCGGAAATTTACAGATAATTTGTGAATTCCCAAATAGTTTGAAAATTCAGGAAATTTTTTTGGAAATATTTTGGAAGCGAATATTCTTTCCAGGGTTCCAAGGTCTGTTACTCTGAGTATTGATAATTAAGTGGAAAAAATCATCGTTACAGTCTCTGAACTTTGGATTGCAAATCATTGACGGAAGGGGAATTTATAGAGCAACGAGGAATACTCAACTTATGGGAAACGTTGTCTAAATCCTTCCTGAAAATTCACAACAATCTGCTCGTTGTGATCAAAGTACCAGTAATTTTGATTTTTTGGTCCATCTCAACTCCTGCCATATCGTGTTGATGACTCCAATTTTTTAGGAAGTGTAGAAATGATATTTCCAAGTTTGGCATCCAAATATAATAAATTCATACAGAGGATTGATATAACAATGTGTTTCAAACTTCTTTTTAGCTATCTAAACTTTAGAAAAGCCCGGGAAAAATATATCGTAAAGACAGACAGTGGATAAAGGGATGAAGAAGATGAAATAAAACGAAACAAAACAAAAAGTATGGTATATGTGGTTTGGAATGTATAGACAAAAGTGAGTGTTGGAGAATTCTAATAATTTCCTCTCACTTTCCAAACTCTGCGATGTATGCATATTTTTCTTCGATTTATATGTTATATTGGTTTATGAAAGAGGAAAATATTCTCTTCCAGATTTTTTATTTTATCACTCACCTGGGAACCGCTACATCTTCATCATCTCACGCATGCATCTAAAATTTGTTTTGTTCGATTATTCGTGAAGATATCGTGCGGTGAAAATAGACGAGTCCTGGCATTGATGAGTTGATGAAAAACAAATATAATAACAACGAAACTGAACAACAATGAACGTACAATCTGAAATCTGTGCCGTATGTGAATCAATTCGATTATCAGCAGTGAAAATATTTTCATTGTTGAAGTACAGAAAACATCATATTTTCCCAAATCCAGTCCCGCTCGCAACAAGAGGAGGAAATTATGTTAGATCAAATCGCTACGGCCATTTGTTTCACTATGAGAAATGTATATCCTCTTCGTCTCTCTTCATCCCCCCCCCCCCCTGTATGTTCAGAATAATCTCATTTATCTTTGTTAAATCATCGATTTTTCGCTCAACCGAATGTGAAGATTGTAGTTGGAATACGACTTGCTTTTCTCAAGAAGAAACAACGTATTCTTTTATCTCGCATTAACCCATTACTGATATCTCTTCTTTCACTACTGGAAAGATAATTTCCGTCCATATATTCTTCTCCTCTTCTCCTGTATCTTTCCCAATTTTGGTAGGATCGCACAAGATTCTTCGAACATACGATTAAAGCTTTCCAGATTTAATTCCGGTTTATTTACCTTGTTCTTTCCCCACCTTATCCTACTCGTCGCGTCTTCGCTCCATCGTGAGCCAAATCTTTCTCAGTCTCGATGTTGCTCTAGGCGATCCTAACATTAACAAATCGCCAGATGTTACTACAGATCATCTTAGTGTTTCTTCATCGACCGATAGTGGGAAGAAAATTTACGGGATTCCAGAAAAAGTTGTATTGAAAATTATCTAAATCAATGCCACGGTATGGAACCGATATTGAACATTGTTCCATGTCAAGATATGTTTCAATGGAGAATCAATCGAAGGAGGAACAAAATCATAATTGGGGAATGAAAGAAGATTGAGAGAAACATGGAAGGATTATCGGACTGGCATTCGAGTACAGAGATTCGTAATGGAAAAATCAAAAGGAGAAGAAAGAGGAGGAAGAAAAATGTGGTGTGTCTTTTTTCCCAAGCACGAATTTGCATAAGCGGAACGATACCTGAGATTCAAGAATAAAAATAAGTTAGGGAAGGGGATGGAAGGTGGAGAAGTGAACGAGAGCCGCTAGCGCACTTACAAAACTGCCAGAGGCAAAGAAAAGCTCTGGGCTTGGAGTTCCGCGTACCGCTGGCATTGTTAGCATTCCTCACTAACGAAGTTTTTGCGACTTCTGCGTGCACCTGCGCTCACCACTTCAACTTTCCCCCTAACCCCTCTCCTTTTCCCCTTCCTATGATCTCAATGAAATTTCAGTGATTTTAGTTACCTTAAAATACGGTTCTTAATGTATATAAAACATCACCATGCGCTGCGGATATATATACGTATATATACTATTAAAAGCAAATGGAAAGTTTATCGTGCGCCGTTGTTAAAAGCTGGTGCTCAATCCATTTGGTTTTGTTCTCTGGTGAAAGCATATCAGAGCTTACCCTCAATCCTTTGTTTACCCTGCAATCTCCTTTTTATAAAGCTCATCTTTGAAAAGACGGGGGCGAATACAGAATTTGCATAACGTCATATTCTTGTTTTACGATATCGGTGAATTTATAAACATCGGTCTAAACTTTTGTAAACTGAGGAATGTTCCCAATGATTCGAACCATGTGAATTGTATGACGATACACTGAGAGCAGTGTGACTGGAACTGAATTTCAAAAGTCACTCAGTTGGTTGAGTCGATCGTGGCAGTGAAATTCAATTGAATTGAATATCTCATTAAGATTATCATTGTTGACTCTTTTTCAAAATCCTACATTCCAAAGCCACATGAACGATGGAATCAGATTTCATATAACAAGGAATCGTAATGAAAAGAACGATCAGATCGTGTTATAACTCGACACCAGGATATCACGAACAAGATGATGGCAACGATTTATAAATATCGTGCACCTTCCACTTGGGAAATATTATTATTTGCATGTTAAACGGCCAGACGATAGAAGTTAATCGTAAAAGAGCCGTGAAAACAATTACCTCTTTACAACTTTTTGTGGACACGGGGTGTTAGGTTAGTCGTTTTCCCAAAGTTAGAAGATGGAGAGAGGAGGAACAAGAAAGAACAAGTAGAAGAAGAAAGTAAAGAAGAATAGAAGAAGAGAAGGGGATAAAATGGAAATTGGAATGGAGGGGAGCAAAGCGGAGGTGTAGCAATAGAGGGAGGAAGGGAGTCACGCTTCGAGGAAACGAGAACTGCGAGTGCAGGCGACGCCTCAGTGACCGAGCTTACTCTTCCCTCGTGCTTTCGTTCGCCCGTGCAAGTACGAGCTTCCAAGGACTTGCCCTCTACGGACCGACCGACCGTCTATGTACGCGCACGTGAATGTAGACGCGTATATAGTTATATATGCACATATCTGTCGGGCCTCTCTTCCCTTCGGAAAACCCGACAGCGGCGTCGGTGGCGTCATTTCAACCCCTCGTGGACCTTTATCTCAAGCTTTGATGGATACGTCCCTGAGAATTGAACTTCAGTAGCGAAAGTTATATCGTGCCAACCAACGTTTCGTGCGTTTTCTTTTGTCGTCCCATTCGTGAGAATTATTTCCTCCTCTTCTTTCATTCCGATCAAGTGATTCATGAAGTGAGTGTTTACGAGTGTATGAAATCATTCAATCCAGTGATATACATGAGGATAAATTTCTTGTTAACTAGCAGGTGTTGAGAAACTGGCCGGTTTATGTTTCAAATCGTGCTTCTGCGCAGTGGATTGTTTATCAATTGAAACAGTGCCTCCGGAAACGTGATCGTCTGAGAGATTTATTCTCCGCTTTCACTTTTTTTTCTTTTTTTCCTTCTTTCATTTGAAATTGTGCGGTGTTTTTTTTTCGTTGGTGAAGTGTCGTATTTACTTCTTGATATCACGAACGTGAAATTACCGTAAGATAACATGGTGGACTTCATTACGTATCCAGAAATTTCATATTTCTACGATAAGTTTATGGTGAGGATGAGTATTTTAAATCCTAATCCGGTTGATGAGTGAAAATTTGACATTTCAGGAAAAACGTTCATCAAAGTTGATTATGTATATGATGAAATGGATTAGTAAATTCATTCATCTACCGGTTACAATAACTAATGTTCATTTCCAACATTGTAACAGCTGCGAGTCGTTACCTTAATGGCTCATTGCACGGATATTAATCGTCCAGTTCTAGTCTGCGTGAGCCGTTGCTCTCATAACGTGAAACTATTTGGCAAATATGTATTAGCTGTTACATTAATACTAGGTTTATTGTAAGATATATACACGTATGAGCCATAAGTACGTACTGTACTATGCGAATTCCCTGGGATTGATAGTTATATATCCATTAAAAACACTCTCCCAGAATTTCCATTGATTCAATGGTTGATGTTTCATTATTGAAAACTGTATGATTTTCATGAAACTTTTCTCACAAAATTTTTACAGGAATGATTGAGAAAACTTTGTTGCATTTATCTTTCTAAGAATATACTCAGGCGAAACAAGCCACACGCGGTTGAATCTCGCAAAAGTATTCTCTGTTTATTGTTCGTGAATCAAGCAGGTCTGGTAGTGTTGTTTCCTACGTTGAAATGATATCATCAGCTATTCATTTCGTCAGAATCACTTCCAACTTGCACGTGCCATTATACCATGACCGCGTGGATCTACTCAATATACTCTGAGTGGAGGCTGAAATCATAACTTCTGTATAGATTATGGATTGAATATGTGTAAAATCTAACGTTGATAGTCATTTTGTCACAAGAAATTTCGCATGGTTTTTGCATAGTGGAAGGAATATTCGACTGTCACTATAAAGTTAGCACTCATTGCGGGAGTTAATTTTGTAGTTGATATTTGGATTGGCGAAAAGAGTTGCGGGTTTGGCAACGGTTGCTATACTTTTTACTGTATCAAAATTATAGAAACAATCGTCTGATCGCTCTTGTAATTCGACAATGTGTTGAACAAGTATGGCAAGAAAATCCCAAAATTCCAAATGAATAAAAAAGTTTTATTGCATTGTTCGATAGCTCGATTCTTCATCAACGATTACTCTCTGGGCCAAGAAGAAGACGATTTCAAAGTAAAACGTCTACACTTTCTGAAAAACGTCAATCATTGTCGTGATCCAACGCCTGACCAACTGCGGTCCTGGATTCACACGATATTATGATAACTCAGGGGAGAATTGATACGACAGACGTTTATAACTGCCCTTCAGAGATGAGACATTCGGGAGATTCTTTGTTCATCATGAAGAATTAGTTATTAATTTCTCATTTCATGCGCACCCTACATTTCATCAATCAAATTGAGAATGTAAAAAATTGACTGTCATTCCCTCATCAACACTCTGCTTATTGAATATACAAACACTGTTCGAAGGGTAATGGTATACTTGAGAAGAAAAAAAAATTTTATATTGACTACACGCAGAAAAATATATTTTTAAAAGTCTCATGATTTATTGAGGATCAGCACCAGTTCGTGACGGATGAAATTATTTACCTGAATGTAGCGTCAAAAGTACTACAGTACACTCTCGCATATGGGCCGCTCCTCCTCTTTCTTCAACACAAGGTGAAAACCATTAGAGTGAGGAAAAGGGTGAGCGGCCTATTTGCGAGAGTGTGCTGTATAAGTTCTTATAAAAATGTGTCTAATTATGGTACAAGTAAATAACTATCCGTCATGGACTGGTACTGATCCTTCATAATTTATGGGACTTCCCAACACACACTGAGAACCCCGATTTCTTAGATTTAAAGAAAATTTCTTCGCCCTCATTCTGATGAATCTTGTTTTCGCTGAAAAAGATAGTTCATTCCAATGAGGAAATTTTTCATCGAATTGAAATTATATTCTTAGAACTCAAGAAGGAATATACTTCTGTCTCAATCCGAAAATTTTTTGTTTCAATTTGGTGAAGAATTTTTCCATTGAAAAGAATATTTATTAGAATGAGGGCAAAGAAAATTTTCTTTGAATCTAAAAAATTGGGTTCTTAGTGCATCCATTTTCGGACCTTTGGACATAAATTTCACAATACATAGTATAATATTGCTCATCAGATAACAGAACTACTGAATTTACGTGTGAGAGGTGCAATTTTTCTCATTCACTTCATTTTCGGTGGAATATATATATATATATATATGCATGCTATAGATTATACTATATATAATGAAGACAGTCAGGATGTAAAATTCAAAATTAACAGCCTTGAAACCCAGTGTTTTGCTGTGCAGTGAAATTCGCAATTTTTTTGTTTCTATGCTCAAATGGAAGGAGTTATACAATTTTTCTATTGTTTGAAAAACAGCCTCCCCTATACTCTGGAAAATAAATAAAACTGAATCCTAGCAGAAATTACTCTGATAATTCTCAAGGCTGATAATTACGAGGCCTTAGTGAACCCAACGAGTCCCTGACAAGGGCCCGGTAAGGCTACGCGAAGCTTTTACACTGGAAAAAAATTGGAAGGCCCCAAGTTCCGAATACATTCCAAAAATACCGTGTGCGGCGTCCCACAAATTGACGTGTCTGCTCTCCCACTTTGGGTGAACAGACTCCCCAAAATAGGAGAACAGCAGGTGTAACAGCTGATCACCCAAACGTTTGGGGTCGCTCGTTTTCCTATCTTGAGGAGTTTGGCCATCCAAAGTGAGAGAACAGACACGCTAATTTGTGGGAGTGCTGTATACGGTATTCTTGGGAAGCTGAGACTTCCCTTTTTTCCCAGTCTATAGTTGTTGAAAGGTAGTGATCAAGTGATGTAACTCTTCGAAAAAACGTTTCATACACAATGCGAGGTCCTGTGAAGTACAATCGGGATCTGGTAGGTTTTTCATTAAAAACACACTCAAGCACAGTTTGATTGCTGGGGTTGGCTGTTAGTTTCTGCTTCATTAAAAAGAATTGTGAAATGTTCTCACAAGTAATGATGGCAGCGAAGTTTTACTCAAGAATGAGAAAACTTATTCGTCCAGTTTTTGGAGGAGTTAACACCCAACAGGCAATATAGTTCCTCAAAGTGGGAAGGGAGTCATTTTTTCTTGATAAAAAAAATTATTCTTTCGTGACCAGTAGACGGAAACTACGATTGAATTCTTCAAAACTGCCATAAGGGAGCTATCATCTGATTAGCTTCCTTTTCTAGTTATCAACGAAGTCTGATACTTCAATGAATCGTGAAATTTCTCCAAATGTTACCATATTCTTGATAGTGGGTGGGGTGGAAATTCTACATTTGAAACTTCCTACATTTTGAAAGATAATCATCAAACAGTTAAGGTGAAATTCTTTCATGGATTAAAGACTTTTCATCACAATTTGTCAACACCCAAAAGGCAGATTGGTTCTGCAAAATAAGGGCTTTCCCTCCCCACTTCAGATCACAAATTAATTCCCAAAAATCAAGAGTAAGAATTCTTCATCAAACTAAAAAGAATCTCCTCATAATTCTTTTGGAGCTTGCTCTTCAATGATTTTGAGTCGGCCAACACAGGTAGAGTGGAAAAGTCTTGAGACTGGGAATAGTTGAACAGCTGAGGAAAACTGCCGCGATAGGGTTTGAAAATTTCAAGTTCTCTTACAGGAATCCTTATGGCCATACTCTTTATTAATCTCGACACACTTGGTAATTGCCTTCTATGTCTAGTAAAAATTAACATCGGATTAACGTTGTTGATTTCTACCAGGGTGTATTCTGATTATTCGTGTGAAAATGGTATTTTTTGCTAGACAGAATGATAGTTGCTGAGACTTCAGGCGTTTTTATTATCGATTCTTTGCCCTAAAGAAGCTTTTGAACTCTTTTCTTCTTTTTCTGGATTTCAAAATCTTTTGACACTCCCACTCCCACTCTCACTGCTCTGTATATTCATGTGAATTGTAAAGAATTTTCATGAACTTATTTTCTGAATGTGAATTCTCAAGAATCACCTCTACTGAACCACCTCATTGGTTAATGTACAGTTACAGTACTGGTGAAGATTATTCTGATCAAGGCTTTTAACACGTTTGATTAATGATTTCTTTTCTGCAAGGTCATCAATTCAAATTTTTCCCGAAGCACCTTGGATTGGCTTGGGTGATATTTGACTGATAGAAAACAAGCAGATCGTCCTCGGAACGGGACATCTACTTGGCAAATAGTCAACTTTGTGGTTCCGTAAGGAATATTGTCATTTACCGCGTATTCACGTGATATAAATGACAATATTTTGGACTGGGAAGTGCGGAACTACGCTGATGATCTACAGATATATTTTTATGTAAAATTTGAGAAACTGCCAAAGGATATTATTGTGGTCAGCCGGAATGTTCAGTGTGTGATTAACTCGTTTGATGTGAGTAAATTGAGAATTAATTTCGGTGTAACATAATGTATCAACTTGGCTCCGTGAAGTATTAATTTTCGTTATTTGTCGTCTCATCTTGTAGTGTAAGAATTAGGAGAAGTCTTTCCTTATTTCAATCGATCTCAAATTGGAATAAGATAAATTTTTCCATCATGGGTGATTTTTGCCTTACTTGAAGGGGAAAAGCGAGGCAAAATTGCCATACATGAAGGAACATTATCATTGTCACCAAGTTTTGCAGAAGAGTGGTGCAGTTACTTTTCAAAGTGTGTAACAAATTCTATGATATACCTCTTCACGCATGGGTGACTGAATTCGAGTTTCTATTTTCCACCCTAAATTAGGATTCCTAATGGGATTTCATGTTACGGAGTTTATTGTGCTTCATATTGATTGCAATTCATCGGACATTTTCTATCCATGGATGTTGAAATAAAATTATTTCACAAAATTATTACCTACTCCGACATGACCGTTGTTGAAAATATCCGGTTACAGCGCGTTTACTATGCTTGTGTTAAGTTTATCTTTAATGTTAGACATGACTTTCACATAACTCTTCATTTTGTCAAAATCCGGTGGTTCAATCACAAGGAATAACGTGAATATTCTCCAGGTACACATTTTTATTCGATTCGTCCACGAGTTATTTTTTACGCATTCTCATCAATCGATTCATATTTGACAATATTGATAAGAATAAATATATTCTTGAATATGACCAGTCAAATATCCATTGATATTCATAAAATAATTGATGACGATTATTATATATATTATATATGTTCATATGATTAAATATTTTATGAATATTGTTGATATTTGATCAATGTTATCGAATATCTGATTGGTCATATCTGAGAATATATTTGATAACCACCTTCCTTCCAACCACCAATCCTTCCTTTCAGTGCACCGCACTCGTTCATGATCTGAATTTCTCTTGATTACTAAGTACTACTATTGATTGGACTACTATTCATCGAAACTCATTCATAACAGAGCTCCCTTTGAACTGTATTGAATTATCTATCCATCTTTCTGCATATAAATTTATTTAATATCATAACTACGTGATCACGTTGAATGTCCTGATATTCCATATCTACATGAAGAGGCTTTGGAGAATTTTTTTGTTCACGAATCAATGCGCATCATCCTGTAATGAAGTCCACTCATATTTGAATTCTATCTATTTCATTCACGAATGAAAATCATTCATGAAAATGATCACTGATTTAGATACTCAGGAATACATTCACTTCATATCTTATGATTCATCTTTCACAATTATTAAACTGCATTCTGGGAATGTTCGTATTAATTTTCAATATCAATCATTGGGAACACTATATATTTCATATTGAACTTTGAGGTTGTTTCGTTTACATCGAAATTGTAACAAAATTTTCGTTCAGTTGAGTTCATCCTAATAAATCATTGAAACTTTGAACGAGAGCTTTCCATAATAGATTCATCTGATCAAACAATACCAATTTGATAAATGATAATATATTAGGATTATTCATTTTTGGAAGGTTTGAACAGTTGAATAAAATCCAACGAGAGTTTGATAAATTTACTGGAACAAATCTGTACTAATCACTGTACAGAGATTGATGATATTGAAAGAGGTATTTTCGAATTGAGTGTCATCTTCGAAAAATGTTTATAATATATGGAGGACGGAGTCTGTTTACAAATGATGCACAAATTTCATTTAAGCCGCTAGAATTTCAAGACTCATAGGCTGAAAAAAAATTTGTTTCTGTCAAGTAAATATGTTTTTGTCCTCTATTTAAAAAACATTTATCTGAACAGATGGAAAAAAATCATTGGATTCGAAACTTGTTTATTTATCTTACATGAAGTGATTCAATTGGTATAAATACTCCATTGGGACAACTAAATATTTATTGGACGAAGGACAAATCAATATTTATTTATGAAGTGATTTTTAGGACTTGAAAATTGTTGGAACAATCGCAGAAGGAAATCCATTTGCTTTAAATTTCTTTGCAAGTTTGTCTCATATTGGAATTCTTTCGCCTACTGAAAATTGAAATGAATCTTCGTTTTTAAAAATTGACAAAAGTTTCTCTTACACAGTTCGGAAGACGCATCATGTTTTAAGATAAAACAAGTACATTAAAACCTCTAAATAATGCTTCGTTGTTGGAAAAATTCTTGAATTCAACGCAACGGCGCACCGGTTTCCGACCATTTCATACTTCCAGAAAGATTGATCACACGTGTTTGTATTTAATGAACAAGGGTGAGCAGATAAACATCTAGTTTACACATTGCAAGTAAATTTGATGCATCTACATGAGTATTCGAGTGATTATTCCAAAAAGAACTAGGCGATCGGAGAGCTGGGACACTGTTCGGAAACTGGTGCCTTTGCGTCAATAGAAAATCTCTCGTGGATTTAATGTTTCCTTATTGAATTTAATAAAGTTCTTCTCAATACAAGTTTGATGAAATTTCACAATTTTTTTTATTGAAATCTAGGAGATTAATTTTTAAATTCACAAATATCTCATTGAAATTGGGGAGAAAATTCTTCAAATGAAGAATTATCGTATTGAAATTATTATTGAATTATGAAATTCAATGGATTGTGTGATGTAAAAAGTTTGAGAACATTGTTATGTTAAACTTGAGGCGGTTTTTTTCACAGTATTTCTTTCATAGAGTGAGGAACAAACTCATTTGGCACTGATCAGAGGGCTTACTGTACTAAGAAAAAGAAGGCATTATTTTTCTCATAATCTTCGAAACTTTGGTTTCTATATTAAGAGAGAGCATTCATGATTGTCACTTCAGAAAAAAAAATATTACAAAGGGACCCGACCATTTTTCTGAAATAAATTTTACCATTCTTTTAGTCACCATGACTATTTTTCAGAGGCCACAAATATTTTTCTAGTCGCCATAATTATGAAAATGTACCTGTTCCCTTTGATAGAATCAACTAAGTTCATTTTTTTTAGTGGCCAGTGAAACCCCATGGATTTTTACAATTCAGATTTCTATAATGTTTCATTTTTATACCCGAAAAAAGTTTGACTTTTGATATATTCTTTTAGCGAGGCAGCGTTCGTTCCCACGCCAAATTTGGCTCGAAGACTGTACGCAATTACAGTTTGAAAGTATTCTGAAAGTATAACCCACGTCTGTGTAATTCCATAACACACTCCTTCCAATTCGTGAATATTTCTCTCAAAACAACATACCGCTCTTCAGATCATCCTTTGATTCAGAGTGTAAAAATACATTTCATATGTATCTCATCATTGGATCTCCGTTCTTCAATCTTTCAGTAGATTTCTAATCGTTGGTCCAATGCAATACGTGATCAATTGAAAACCTATTTCCATCTCCCAGCATCTTGTATATATGAGTTTTTTTCTTTTGATATCGAAACTACGTATTTCCGATAACCAATTTATATTGTAGGAGGAGTGGATCAGTCTGCTCTATTTTCAATTCCATTTTCCTACCACGTCATTCAACTTACCTGGTTTAATTACTAAGCCAGTCGTTCCTACGAAGTTATTTAGCGTGGTAGTTTTGACATAGCGATTATTTCAATGATGAGTTTCCACGAAAAATTCAAATACGATCGTTGATGTCATAATTCTCAACACCGTCGTGATATAAAACAGATTCGAGGATTCTCATTGTATCGGATACACCCTTTGAAGACACATCCATCATACAGGGATGACGATAACGAGAGCCACTCAATTCTCAACTCAACTTGCCTGCATTTCCGATTGTCATGCAAATCACTGCTCCCAAAACTCCATCATTATTGGATGGTCTCAAATCGGCTTAATTCGTCCTTGTCTGTAAAATCGAGACTTGAATACATAGTCCGGTCGTTACTGCAATGATTAGAGCAATTATAGGACATAGTTACAAGACACAATCAGAAGAGTTCAATTTGCGCAGGATTATGTACGGCAGTTTCAATAGTCTTCGGATGGGAAGAACGATCAAAGTGAATCTGATTAGTATAGTGGTATGATGTTTCAATTAAACGTTCGTAAACTGTTTTGTTTTTTTGCGATCTCGCAAATCAGAATGAGAATTGTTTTGATGCTTAGGAACGTATTTATGAGAAACAGAATTCTATTCGATTTGCATCTATGTTTTATATGAACTTTGATTTCTACAGAATCCATTTCTCGCATTCTAGCAACAAGAATCATTTTGCAAAACATCATTCGCGAACAATTTATTCTCGTCAAAGTAAAAATCGAAAAAATCTTTCGCCAATTTGTGGTTAAATTTCATTGACCAATGATAAATCAACGTAGACTGGAGTAATAGTGTCATACTATATCAGTGTGAAAAATAACGATTATATAGTGTCTCTCGTATCCAAGCTCATATATCATATTTTGAGATGTTTTAAAATATCCCTTTACCACAGTGAGATTTATTATTCAATACATTGGGGAGTACTCTATGAACGCGATGAACTGCACAATTTGTCATTATTCTTGAACGACCGTGTCGAACATTTTCAATTTTGATAAACATTGTGGAACAAAGAATATGTAGCACTTACAAAATTACTCCCCCTCAGCGAGAAACAAAAGGACGATAAATTATTTCCTCCAAGTATTCTCATCGATCGAGAACTTGGATAAAAACTTCAACACTCCTCCCATCCTGAATGTTAATATTCAGATATTAAATATTTTAATTCACCGTGTTTCTTTGGAATCAGATTTTCACGTAACGTAAAGAATAAGTTAGAATAACCAGCCGTAAAATGAAAACTCATCGTGGTCGGATCCATAATGGATACCGTCAAAGAGGGAAGAGAATGAGAAGGATGAGGGCGAGACAAGATGGGAAAGAAGAAGATGGGTGAACGTTGTACTGTGTACCTATGATATTGGAGCGAAACATCGAGGCCTCTTGCGCTTTACCTCGTGTTGAAACTTTCCAAAAGTGGGACATTATTTTTCCTTCGCCTGAGGGAAGCATTCAATTTCCGTCTCGCACCAGACTTTTGCGCGTCCCGAGCTCGTCTATCCTTGTCTCTGGAAACTACGTTGAAGATGTCTTGGTCTGTGGTATCAGAAATCAGAACTATGAGAAAAGAGAGGCGGAAAAAACACGGAACCATACGAAACAGGTATACAAAAACGATAACAGAGAGCGAGGGAAAAAAGTTGAATGTGAGCGGTGGATGGATCGATCGATTCATTTCCATAAAATCTTATTGGAACGATAGGGAATAGGTTTTAATGAAAAATATTCAGAGTTTCATGAATTATAAATATTATTATAATTATGAGGAATCCATTGTCTTGGGTTTCGCGTGACAATGTTATGCATAATTCACGTGAGATCACTTACATGCCGTACATACTTTTTCTCTTCGAGAAGAAGAATGCGAATGTCAAAGGAATCGATTCCTCCAACGAGCGATAGAACGTCAACGTTATCTGAGGAGAAAATTCTCAATATTGCTCAGAATGAAATTCCAATGGATTAGAATGAAAAGTGAGGGAATATGTCTTCGGATGAAATTTTCACTATCACAAAATTGGAATTCCGTGGTAAATCACTTTTATCTCAATGGAATTTTGTGGGTCGTTGGATGAAAAATTTATTCATGATTGAATTTATTTGTGGTACGAGTTAAGATATTCGGAAAACGAATGAAATTTTTCATCCTCCTCCAACTGCAGTTAAACTCATTTTCTTATGACTTTCAAATGAATTTCTATAATTTTCTTTCCCAATACCACAAACTTCGAGGCTGGTTTTGATTGCCGGTAGATTGTAATTCTTCATTTCCCATTTGCTTCGAGTAGAATATTTCGTTTGATCCTCTTCGTTTGATTGAATTCCCTCTTGTTTCATAGATTGAAAGTTAGAATCGAGTGGAAAGTTTGAATTTTTCTCGTTTCTTTGAAAATGCTTGCAGTTTCTGTTTTAAATTTCTTTTTCAATTTATATTGGAAATGGCAGAGTGAAGTGGAGCGAACTGGCTTACAGTGTAATAAACTCTTCTACAAATGTAGAGGACGTTATATTCCCTCATAACGGAACACTCTTCGGTTCATAATCAATATATTCGAATGAGAGAATTAATTTTTATATAAAATTCTCCCTCCGTATTAAATTAAGAATTTATTCGCCCTTTTAATATCTCCAAATTGTATATCTTTGTCACACGAGCAGCGTCTATGAATTTCATTACCAACTCTCCTCGTTGCTTTTCCTTCTCAAGTTTTCATACCATAGAGAAAAGCATTTTACTGCCCAGCGGGTGGTGCTCATTTCGTTCAGTATCGTAGAAATAAGTTTTGGTTGAAGACTGGCCATGAGGGGCGCGGCCGTACTCGGTTAGCTTGCCGAGGCTATGAAAAGAGTATTTTCCTCTCTTCTCTTCTAAGAACGAGGCGATTCTTATTTTCTTCTTTGAACATGTTTTCCTCAACCGCTTGCCACGTACGGGGCCGATAAAGTTTCCTCCAATTTTCTTCGGGCTGTCATTGAAAGTCTGACACACGCGGAATATATCTACTGATACTATACGAAAATTCTCCTCTTACAGAGAAAACCGTTCTTTTTATTAGAAAAAACAAATTCACCGTTTCGATTAACAAATTTCATCCCACATTCGATGTATGAAGTATGTGATGCTGAATCGATTCTTTTCGAATCATATAAAACGAATTTTAAAACGGCTGAAATTCCTCGGATATAAATATTCATCGGGTTATCTCAATTATGTATTAGCAATAAACGACCTCTCCCTCAACTCGAATACATTGTAGCTGATTTTTATAATTCAATTGTTTTTCTCTCAGGAATACATTTATTTTATGTTCATACACGAGGGGTTAGAGGAATTCATGCCAGAAATCACCTAAAAATAGTCGAGTGAGTATCGTACAAACACTCGAGGTACCATTAACCGTTACCATTTCCAGACTACCTCTCTTTTTTCCTCACTTTGAACGAGCAATGCAAAGACGGAGAGAATATCGACAAGAGATACGATGATTTATCGAATGAATTCTATGAATAGTTTTTATATGAATTCTCTCTGGTGTGTTTTGTCGGGTTGTGGCGTATTTTGTGGCGTGTGTCGCAATCTAAATATTTATACAAAGTTTGGTCGAATTTTAGCATCACGTGCGTTCAATTTCAAGTTTAATTTTCTAGAAAGATCGACTGTTTCGTGCTTTACGAATTGCTGCCTTCGTAGCTCTCTCTCTCTCTCTCTCTCTCTCTCCCCTCGATTCCTGATTCTCGTTCGCTCTGTTGTTCTCTTCCTCTTCCTTTCATGCTTCCGAACTAAAATTATTGAGTCGATCAATGACGTCACGGTCTAGTTAAAATCTCAATATACGAAGCTATGGTTTTGGTCTCCGAGCATCGAATGATACTATATCAAAGACCATTTCGTTATTTAAATTTGTAATATCACTGTCGTGAATCGGTTCATATATTCAATATGCTTTTATATATTTCAATAGCATTGGAGTTCATCCTCAACACTTCTGTATGGAAAGAAATATCATTTCATCTTATTTCTTCATATATTTTTATGGATAATACACTGTGGGTCGCATTTAGTCACAAAATTTCATAAGTTTTTTCTTTCAAGCATCCTTGACGCTCAAGAAATTTCCCATTTTCGTACAATAAAAAGAGTTTCGTTCACATTTTTATAATACCAGTAGCGCGCGTTGCGCTCGCACTCTTTTATAATCTCAATAAGGCTCGCTTCGCTCGCATCTCCACACTTGAAAGATATCCGATTGTGTATTGCCGAGAGCATTTGTTTCCCTCGCAATTTCATAATTTACACGACGCTTGTGTACAATATTTCAAAGTCAACGGCGCTCACGTGTGATGCATCGCACATTGAATGCGTCGAGATTACTCCTCTCTTAGTGGATAAAGGAGTGATATTTAGTTGAATCATGCGTATTGATATTTATAAATGTTGTTCATTCAACGCCATAAACTGTTTACAATGAGAGTGAAATAACTGTTCCGTGTTAAATTTTTGTGTGTCCAATGCTTCACTAGACAGTGCTTCGATGCTCCGATACACAAGGTTGGAGGGTTTCATTGAATCAGTAATAAGACTGCTTACTTTATGATGACGATGAATGCTTCACTAATATATTCGAAATTTCAAAAATTATTCAACCCATACGAACGCAAAAAATATTCCCTGTAGCAGGTTTTCATCTGACCTGTCTTCATCTCTCTTTCCTCTTTGCGGTAGCTAAAATCATTGCAGCTGTATCTGTTTATTAGCTGCCATAGCAAAAATTCATAGCTGCGACATCGCAGGTTTGATGATTGGTGTTTGAATAACGAAACAACACAGCTCTGTTATTTTTGCTCTGGCTGCTACATTCCTCACTGTTGAAACTAAGCGAGTAGTCGTGACTGCTGAAAAATGGTTGATTTTCAGCTATTCGACTATTAGCGAATTATTCTTCCCCGTGCAAAAAAAAATAATTATGAATATGTGTGAAGATTTAGATCTCCATGGAATACACGACATTCATTAACATTATGGTGCAGCAGCCAGTCCAGCTAAGTAGTTAAGTAATAACTCATCAGAATTTAGAGTGTAATTTATTATGACATGCTAGCAAAGTGAACGTCGGAAACCATCAGTAAGAATTGTGAAGATGTGAGCATAGTGTGCAGAATTCACATTTCACAAACGCAAGAGAAGTCAATTTACCGCGAGGGAAAGAAATGATATAGAATTTGCGCACTTCAATGTTGGCTTATCATTGATGTTCCAACTTGGAAATCTTGTATATAATTGAACCTTGTTTATAATTAAAAAATAGATATAATTATGCAGAATGAATCATTTTTCAATTGAATGCATGAACAATATGCGCTGGTTATTCGAACATCTTTAGAACAAATGGAAGGATCACGTGAATATTTAGAGAAAAATAATGAACTTTTACAAACAGTTCATCGAGTAAATATGTCCGAAACAATTGCACGAATGTCGAAATCTTTCAATTGATACCACAACCACTTGTTGACTGCGCTCGTTACAGTATTCAAGCGAATCGTTTGGAATATTCAAGACATAAATCAAGTATCCAATGACTAATTATGACATTCCATCAATCGAAAAGCACATGGTGACGTGAAAATATATTATTACACCCTTCATTTATCCATTGATTATGTCACTCATACGATTCAGCTTCATCTGTTTAATCATTGTTTTTTATTGGATCAAAAGTATTCGATATTGGATCTGAATCATGGGAACATTGTGTGCATGAAATGACAAGAAATGCGAAGATGGTGTGAAAAGTCCATGCAAAGATGGCTTCGTTAGAGACCTTTATTATTCCTCGAGGAAGTGTTTTGTTTTTCTGAATCTTCTTCTGAACAATAGGATTGATTCACCATTGTGAAGTAGATATTTGTTTCTGTCCATCAGGTATTTCTTCATATTACAGGACAAATTTTATCTCGGATGAGTTACATTGCGAGAAGTGGTTACTGGAAAATTTCAGTATTTCACTGGAAGTCATTGATCAGTGTGCTTGATTGAAGATATCATGAGTTTCGTAGAAATATTTTAGCACATTTACTGAAATTTCATTGCAAGAATTGGAATTTCGCAGTACAAAACGTGTGCAATTTCAGTAAGAGTACTGGGAAATCAATGTATTGAAATGTTTCAGTCCCAAAATATAGTAAATTTCCAGTTTTTTCCACAGTGTAGATTTAGGGAGTCTAAAAGTTTTGAATTAATTTCAAACCCAATTCCATCAATTTCACGGTCACGTGGGGAAACATGGATTCACTGTGGCAGCTGCTCAATTTTTCGTCTCACTTCTTCCGCTGTTCCCGCTAAAATAGTTGCAGCTAAAGCTCCTTATGAGCTGGCACAGGAAGAATTGGTAGCTATGATAACACAATTCCAATGATTGATATTCAAACAGCGGAACAAATTCGATGAGCTATGCAGAATAGCAAAACCTTTTGCCAACCTAGCTGAGAATTCATTACTGCCACAACTAACTGGATAATAAAAGCAACATGATCAACTGGAACAACAAATTTTTCACTGGCTAGAAAAGGACACGGCCAAAACTGTTCTGACAAATTATTCGAAAATAAAGCATAAAGTCGAACATCGCTCTGTACAGACCTTCTTGCAATTAATAAAGCTGGTCTGTACAGGGCAATATTGTGATTTTAGCCCCTTCATTTCAGAATGATTTTTCAGAGAAGATTTGGCTTGGGTTCCATCGTCACGAGTCGCTGGTATCCCTCCAAGAGTTCTGAGTACCTTTCCATGTTTAGCTGATGAAGATTTAACCTAACAAATTCAAAACCCCTTGTCACCATAACCTGCCTGACACACAATATTCCTACAACTCTGTAAAACCATTGTTTTATGAGGAAGTGTTCCTTCTGTACGCTTATTTACTTCTACACTGAGAAAACACCGGATTCGTCTCAAGTCCGTGAGGTTCGAATACGGCAAATTTTGCCATGCGCTTGAGTCAACTGAATGTCGATTGGGGTGATTGACCGGGGACTTACTTCAATCGATATTGAGCTGACTTAACGGGATACCAGCGTACCATCCGAGTAAAGATTTTGTCTGCAAGATGTCTCCGGACTAAATCCATGAAACAGTTTGAAATTTTCAGGGAATATTCTTTGATACTTTATAAATCGCGGTACAGAGCCCGGAATTTAAATTTCGAAAAAAAGTTTTTTCCTCAGTCGGTAAAAGAGAATTTCTTCCCGAAATTTGGAATTCGAGCCCTGTACCGCGAATAATAAAGTATCAAAGAATATTCTCGGAGAATTTCAAACTGTTCCATGAATTCAGTTCGAAGAAATCTTGCAGACAAAATCTTTATTCGGATGGTACGCTGGTATCCCGTTAACCCCGTGGCGAAATTTGCCGTATCCAAACGCTGATGGAGTTGGCTCCAGCATTTCTTCTTTCAGTGTATGGATCATCATTAATAGACAACAAACCTTTGTCATTTCAGTGGTATGCTTTTTACGTTATGATAAGTTTTCAAAATTCATAGCCAATGAAGAATGACTTTTCTTTCCCAATGTATTTAAAATTCCGTCGAAATCCTGTTGGATGTGCCACAAAAATCTCCCAGAAATACTTCAATTCTAATTCCACACGGACTTCTTACATAATTTTTCAAGTCCCGAAAACATCCATGATATCGATAAAGAGTCCACTGTTGTGTCACTGGCTATACTTCAAATTTATGTGAAGTGGTTCACAGATGTATCAACACTGGAATAGGATCTTTTAGATCTACAATCATGAACATGGAATGAACTTCTCATGTTGAACCTAAATATCATTCGAATATATCTCGTCTTGAAATGCAACATGATATTTCAACCCAGAGCAACCGCATCATCTCAATCCCCTTTCGTGCGATCCAGCAATACTAGATCGTCAGACATTCCTGTGATGTGACGGCAAGATTAGCCGCATGTACGTTCAGAGGAAGGTTTATAAATGACGGAGAAGGAATCGAGAAAGGAGTTCACCACGAAGTTTCATTTATCCTTTAGATTCTCGAGCATTCTCTAGCATTCCTTGATTCTGTAGTCGCTACAGCTGGAAAATGAGAACTCGCTAGGTCCATTTCAACACAAGGTAGAAAGAGAACCAGATTAGAAGCCAGCAATCAAGCCAATTATACACTCCGGTGACGCTGACCCAGCTCCTGTTCCTCTTCTAGAAGTCCTATCTTCCATGTCTATTTCCCGCCTACTTTTCCACCGACCTCTTCTCTCGTTCTCTTTCGTTCTCCTCTACGGTTGAACTTCCTGCCTTCCGGTTTCATATATAGAATCATTTCAAGCAACCCACTCTTACATCTACAAACTCATCAGACCGTTGATAATCCACGTGGTGCTAAAGGATCAGTTTCTTCTGCCAAATTCCTTTCCCCGTTTGAACGATAGCAACATCAAATTACTAACTCCGAATAATCCTCGGCGTATCAAACACTGCGTTCAATCCAATTTTTTCTGCATGTTATCAAGTAAAACAGTAGATTAGCTAACAACCAAGTGCCGTAATAATAACGAATGACTCTCGCAAGAGTATGAAAATAAAATAAAATAAAGCAATTCAAATGTGAAACCCCAGATGTGAAAATTAAACGACAGGATGAGTGGGAAAGAAAAGGAAGAAGATAGAGCAGAGTCGGGGAGCTCTTTTCGTTACAACAAAGTGATAGGAGCTGGTTTCCCGCTATGAGAGAAGAGAATGGGAAAGGACGAAAAAGAGACAGCTGTCCTTTCTCCACATGTTTTTAAGCATTGTTGGCGATATCTCACCCAGGCAGTGGGCAAGCTTTGTATTTCTGCCCCAGTTTTCCCAGCACGAGTCAGATGCACTATACAGGTTTCGGTTAGATAGTCAGTATATATACATCGTTTGAAACGCTAAAGGAGGAGGGTAGGATGGTATGAGAGGCCGAAGAGGTGGAAGAACTGGTCGCGATAAAACATTCATGCGCCTCGCTCACGTACGTCTAAACGTCTCCACGGGTATACGTCCATTTGTATATCTATATTATATTATATGCGCCAACTGGGTTGAAAATATTTCACATGTTTGCGTAAGCAACTTGACACATAAAGAAACTAACTTAAAATTAAGGACGTAACTAGTACATTCGCTAACCTTTGAGAGGCAACAGTTTCATTTACTTTGTATTTAGAAAAGATCAAGGAAGCGTGCTAGATTGATCCGAGTGGAGTGGGTATTTTGCTAATTAGGAAACATTTTGTAGAAATATATATTAAATAGAATCCGCGTAGGTGTAAGTCTCCCACGCTAAACGTGTACACGAGTTACAATCAAATTAGAAATTCCATTTACTCTTGAGCGATGAATGGAATGCAAATGAATGAACAGGGTGATGAGAAAAAAGTACATACATCTTATTTATACTTCGCTGCCAACGTTTTATCAAAATACGTAGGATGCTTAGAACGTCGACGTTGTGTCTGTAGATATCTCTCGTCCTTTGCCCAAAAGATCGCCAATTTGATAACACTCCAGGCTGAAGTTACAAACTTTATTTACAGATTGTATAAGTTTGTTGGGGAAATCATGGTGCTACGGAACGTTTATATCTGCACAATACTGAAATATCAGAAATCAAATCAATATGTACTGATTCCGTATAATTCTTTTTAATTGATTTCACGATTCTTATTCTATGCGTTGTGTTATGGAACTTTTAGTATTTTTGAAGTAATGGAGCTTCAAATATGTCATATACATTCAATATTTATCCAATAGAATTTGAAGTATGATATCTTGAAGTTGGATAGACTATCCAAAAGAAAATAGAAGTATTATTTGATGTTCACTGGAGAGAATTGACTTTCTGTAATCAGAAGTGAGTACATAAAAGAAGATCAAGTTGCTTTCGCTCAACGAAGTTCGTAACTAAAAAGTATTGTAGTTTTTTTTTCTTCACATGTGTCGTCTGGAAATGAAAAGTATCATCCGACACATCAGGGGCTTTCGTCCATTGGTCTTTTCAAGTTAGCGCAAGAGAGGGCAAAAGGGGAGGCGAAGAAGGAAAATACCGGATAGGAGAAAGAAAGCTAGAGGTGAAGTGGCGCTTTGATGGTTAGCGTGCACCGAGTTGACTGTTCCCTTTGGACTTGAGAAGAACAAGTCCACGTTAGGCAGCTAGCAGATTGCAGCTCATACCTTTGGAGGATCATCAAATTAGCGGAAGAGTCTTTGAGGGTGTCTCGCGTACGTAGGTGGCCAACTTGGGCCAAGCGTCGCTTTCATTGCCGTCATCGTCTTCGTCGTTGTTGAAATTATATCTCCTACCTCGTCCCTACAACTTTTCCCCGGTAATGAAGTTGCTTGCGAACTTGCACATAAAGAAACGAGATCAAGAAGAAAAAGGCATATTATTTTTTCTCTCCACTCCTTCCGACGATGCTAATACCTCGAAAGCAACTGAGAAGAATTTTCTTTGTCTGAAGCCTGGACCAGAACTACTATATACTCCCGTTATAACCACCAGATATAAAACGAGAGAACTTTTAGAAGCCGCGTTGAGAGTGAACAGTAGTTGGTGGTGGTAGTGGTGGTGGTGGTGGTGGTGGTGAGGAGCTATATAGAGTGGAATAATTTTCCGAGTTTAGAGAGCAGTCTTGAAGTTGTCTCATGTTTAATCCCTCGTTTTCCCTCCACCGTGGTGTTTCTCCGCGATCGTGATGATAGTTTGTTTTATTCTGTGCATCCAAATAAATTCCTGCACAGAATGAATCCTGCAATCTTTTTTTTCCTCATCTGATATATTTAATCTTCGGTGTCGTCTCGTGGTTGTTCATTGAAGAATCGTTATTCGAAGCATGCCAAGCAATTTGAATTGTACGGATTTTGCATGCTCAACGTGATTAAAATGAACGTTTTAGAGTGGAGTTTGGAAATATTCTTTACCAGTTGATGATAGACACACGATAAACGTCAGAAACAAGAAATTTTGTTCCAACCACTTGTACACCAACGAGGCTGCCAACAAAAGGGATGGTGGCATAAGAGCGGCTATGATGGGGAGTATAAGAGACTGATGGTCTTCAAAGTAGGAGGGTGAATTCGTTAGCGAGGATAGGAATTAATTCGCTTCGGATACGTGACTATATTGGTAGAACGGGTCGATAGAATCTTGATGCCCTAATGAACGTAGCAAATGTACCGTGTGAATATAGAACCTGTTATAACTACGGGAACGGACAAGTGTTTTTAACCCTGTCTAATATATTTTTGTCAGATCATCAACGTCCTCGAACTACTTTTACAACGTAATCTCTTATCTCAAACTTTGAATAATACAAATTTCAAATGAGCATCTGATAAAATTTGGTTTTATCAACATCAAGTTATCTGATTCATTCAATAATTGATTTTGAAATGTGGTGTAACGTTAGAGATTTATGAGTTTGATAATTTAAATACGTGTAAGTACTTGTTACGTAGGGAAATTTTGTGTATGATTCAAGATAAGATGTTGTACGTTGAATTCTTTTTAACAATTTGATATCAGTGGGAGATTGTGCAGTGTACAAGTATTAAAAAAAAAAAAAACAATGCCGAAAGGTAGATGTTTCACCATATGGATTATACTCGATTCTCTCTCTGTATAATTGAGACTCAATGTCCATTCACTTAGTGCTCTTGTGACTATTGAACTCCTCTTTTATTATATGATAACTACGTGCTGCACTGAGGAAAGAGGTTCAGTTGAGTATCAAACAACTAAAGAACTCAGTAACTTGAAGTGAGAATTCAGTTGAGCCAAATGAATGTCATTCGTCGCAGCTAAATTTTGTATTCCCTTTGAATGAATTGTTTTATTCATATTTCAGACAACTATACTTGTATTCACCCTAGCTAAAATTATTTCATTCGTCGCAGCTAGGTACCGTCTTCTCAGTATGTTGGGTACACTAAATCGGGAGCTAGAATTTAGAAAGAATTTCCAAAAATCAGAATAGAGAAGCCGAAGGGGAAGACAGATTAGGATGAGAGAAAGAGACAAACTTAGCGATTCCGAGGAACAGTAGAAAAGAAGGATATTTCCGAAGACGGCTCGGAAATTGCCTGTCCAATTGAATCGCAAACAATATGAAAATTTGTTCGAGAGTTTTGATTATACAAAGGAGGCAACGGTAGACTGTGCGGTGGTTGGGGTGATGGGGTGGGATAAAAGTACGGGAAGAGAGGTAAAGGGGGATGACAGGATAGGAATGGAAGAGGGGACCGAGGATGGAGAGGATATCCTTAGTGGTGCACGGAAACAATGGGCCACTATCGGACTTGCAAAGCGGATCGCGTTTTTACTTTCAAATTAAATTATTTTCTCCGTTTCGTGTACGATTAATGCTCTTCAAGTTCAGAGCACTTTTATTCAGCGACGAAGCTGTACTGTCTGACTATACTTTTGTTTTGTTTTCCTTCGTCCCTCTTATCACTCAATGAGAGTGGAGATCTCCCGTTAATGAGAAAATTACAGAGTAGATTGTTTTCGATCGAGTATCAATTGTTAATCTTTTTCCCATTTCTCAAGAATGAATGTGATATTTTGTTATGAAAATGGATATCGGATTCCATTTTCGTCGAGTGCTCTGAAGGAACTTGCGGTAGAGGTGATTGTTTTCTTTCATTCCACATCTGTTTCATGTTGAGAGGGTAGATATCAATGGATATAACTATGTTCCAGGAACAGGAGTTTCATGAGTGGTTTTACTTTCATTTAAAATGTACACCTTTGTTTTATGTAGGTGAGGTAGGAAACATTTTTCGTTACTTGTAGTGTCATTGAACATTCCTTGCAGGATTTCAATAGTGGAAGAACATGAACATTTTTTATTGTTTTAGGTAACTGCTGAGTCTATTGAGTTATGATGTGTTCGAGTATATCGAATTATGATTTCAATCCACTTCCCTAGAGGATTGGAATTGTTTAGTGAGGAAACGACTTCGATTGTGGTTATGCTTCATGAAAAATGAAGAACTCTTAAAATATACGTGACCCAGTTTACATATCAGTAACGTACAAACCTTTTAAACTCTTCAAATATCCTCTACTGTACATGCACTGTGGGAACTATTGGGAATTTTTCTTCAGACCTGTTGTGGATTTCGTCCCCTGATCAGGGGAGGAATTCTTTTTTCATCAAAAATATGAAGCTTGTCGCACTAATTTGACGAACTGTTTTCTGTTCTCCCATGGTGTATTCGGAAGGAGAATGCAGGTCACAGGATATTAATTGTTCTCAATCAACGAATAAACAATTAATCGTATCATAATTCATGATATTCAAAAATTGAGAAGAAGAAACTGAATCATTTCCGTTCATACAATAGTTTCTTAAAAACCTTCAATTAAATAGACACAGGAATTGAGTAATGCACTGAGAAAAATTGGTATAGTTCTTGTAACTTAAACATCTAAACTAAACATTCCTAATGAGAGTAACTGGAAGTTTGATCGATTCTACCGAAAAAGTACAGTTGATTAATTAATTAATTGTATCGACTACTCTTTCTTGGTTGAATTAATAAAATTTCCAGTAGCTTTCACTGAGAATATTTGGTTGGGACGTTTTAGTTATGGTAAGCATAGAAATTTCTCTCAGTGTGATCAACAACATAATGATTCGCTCAAGCGAAGTTCTTCAATACAATTCGAAACTTGAATCCTAATCTCAATTTAAATCGCGCGTGCCACTTCTCAATATGATTAAAATCTGGGATTGAATAGAATATTTTACTGAGAAAGCAGAGTGAAAGATGATATTTCCTATTCATTTTTCAATTTCAGAAAAATATCCACATGGGTAATTGGGGTTTCTTTTGCTCAAAAGAAGAAAATTTTTCCCGATAATAATATCAGATTTTATTCATAGGAGAATGCGATGTACTGGATCCGATATTCTAACTCTTTAAGGTTTAGCTGCACAAGTTTTGTAGTGATGAACATGAACGTAAATGGCCGTGTGAATGGATGCGAATTCGGATCTCTACATAAAATCTGTTAGAAATCCTATTAATTTTGATCAAACCTGTGAAAATCCGCGGGATCGAGCGGAAAGAATCTTGTTTGTATTGGGAGGGGGAAGAGATTATGACGAGTATCCATCTTTGACCGTGATGAAGGGATTTCCCTTACTTCGGTCGCTAACTTTGGTACAGGAAGTAATATACCTTTCTTCCCCGCTTTTTAGACGCAAGTTACTGTTCAGTGAGGAGGAGAAATGATCGTCTTCACAGTGAACTCCCTCCCTCATGTCCACTTCCTGTTGACTCTGTGATCCGAAAAGATTGAACCTCTCTTCGTTCCCAGCTATATTCAACCTCATCAGATTTCTGCAAGAGTAGGTATGCCAACGGGAGCCGACGACTCTGTCGATTTCAGACGACTTCTTAATTGACTATCCAAATAATAACGGATTGACTATATCTTAGTACAGTATCCCTCTCACCAACTTCAGCTGTCGATTTCAGGTACCGGACTATGGTAACGCATCCCCTGATATACTCGCTCAAGTATATTTTCAATAGCGGGATGAACAGTAGCGATAAAGCGCTCCTTGCGCTGTGAGTAGAAACTACCTTCTTAGGGAAGACCTACCGTTGAGTGTGTTCCACTATGTATCTCGCTTGCCTGTATGTTTACGGTCACGCCGCATAGTACTCTGTATTTTTCTAATCACTCTCATAAAAATCGATGTATCGCATTCTTATTCAGCAGTCATCACATTCTCTGCACATTCTGAAGGTATCGAGATTAACAATAACATTGCCAGTGTATTATTGGAGTAGTGAATTGTCCTCATTCCTTGTCTTTCGTTCTTTTTCATCGATGGGAATTGTAATCGTATAAATAATTATCCATCTCATGATGAAGACAAACATAACGATCATTCATTTGATCACTTTTTGATGGGACCTTATGACCCTTCTGAATTTCGTCACGTGAATTGTGTGATATAATAATAAGAGAGTCGATGAATGAGAGAGATCTGCAAAAAGTGCTGTCCAAAATTCTGACAAATTTTCAAAGCAATTCCCACATTTCGAGTAAAATTGCAAATAGCCGGCATACAGTGCACAAACATATTCAAACCTCTTCTGGATTGTCGTATACTGAATAGTGATTTTATTTCCATTCCATTCAATGAATCTCACTGATTGGCATATGGGAGTGATATGAATGTACCCTGTCACACTTGGAAAATCAAGAAATACTTGATGGAAATAGATCCATGTGGAGTCTTTGAGAGCGAGCATTCACAGGGTGGAACGATAAAAGGGACGTAGAATAGTCAAGGTACATGGTACAGCTCTTAGAGCTTTGGTTCCCTTGGGAGACAGTGTCGGCGACCGAGAGCTATGGTTTGTAATTCTTGCATTACAATGTCAGAATGCCTGTAACAGTAATATGCACATACCACATATATAACCGGAATAGAAATTCGTCCAATAGCTTTCCTTTCCTGCGATAGTTGATCGTTGTATTGGGAAATTTCGTTTCATCGCTCATTTTTCTCTGAAATAAAAGTCATCAGAACGAATTGTGCATAAGAGAAGTAGATATGTTTGGTTTTTGTATTTCCTTTTCTCCGATTCTGGGATTCTGGATTATATTCTGTGCTTTATGTACGTTGGATTGGTTATACAAGTTCTGTTCATTGATTATTGTGGATGATTTTTATTTTTAGCTGAATCTCATGAAGAGTTTTGTGAAATGCGTGAGTCATATTTCCAATTGCAATGATTGCATTATTCATGTTTCATGAATGTAAATATCATTACATTTATGGTATAGGGAAGATATAATTTAATGGTTGGTGAAAACTGAATTACTAAAGGAATGAAGTCAATTCAATTACTCATCAGTATTGTTTCCTTTTTGTTTTCCTGGTTTGAGAATTGAAACAAATTATTTATTGTGAATATAATTCGATGGACAATATTATGTTTTGTTATACGCTTTGTATTGAATATTGCACCGATGAGTATTATTAATTCTATAGCCTAATGCGAACCAGAATGTGTGATGCACACCTTTTTAGCTCTTGCATACAATGACTTGAAAAATCTGAATGCTCTACATCGTTGTGTCTTTATCTGGAGGTTTGTCTTACTAGCTATTGTTGGCTAATTATTTACCCTATAATATTGATTTATGTTATATCATTCGTCGGTTATGAAGAAAATTTTTCATGATTTGTTATGTTTGCCAGTTTTTTTTTCAAATATATGTATTATTCCAGGACAAACTTTGAATCGTTTAGACAAGATTTTCAACTCAAAATCAGGCAATACTCATTTCATGTTGATTCTCGCACTTAGAGCTCATCATACGTAGTTTTGAAAAAAAAACACCACATCCAGTGACCTACATAAAAAAATGAGATGAATTATTACATGAAAATGGGATACAGCAAGCTTATTCTTTCACATTTTTCAAGAGTCGTTACGAACTTTCAATAGAGTAAAGATAATAACAACCAGTAACTCAACGTGAGCAGACGTGAAAATGTTATTTATTATCTTCCATTTTCCGCAGGATATTTTTCATTGTTAATTGTATTATATCACGACCAAAGCACACTCACACATTCCTCTAATGTTGAAAAATGTTCTATTTCAAAATCTCTCAATTATTTGGCCTCATTCATTCAATCGTACGCAATACAACTTGACAGTACATATCACTTTTCGTGATTGATACCAAGAAATTCTAAACGATGTACCAAGTATGAAGATTGAGGAAGAAAATAGATTTCATTCGCACATAGGAATGTGAAAAAAAAGGAATGACGGGAAAATAGGAGAAGGTGTCTTTGATTTCCGGACATAACGAAAAGCGTGCTTAACGTGGACTCCGAAGGTGGGCAACGAACGGGACAACGAATAGTGGCAACGGACGTTTCATTGTTGTACCGCGCAAGTACGCAATTAATTCCTGTCTGCGCTCGCCGCGGGGGAATGCAAATACGCGGGGAGATTTTGTCGGAGTAATTCGGAAGTGCCGCGGTATACCGCGCGCATTATGTCGCTTTCCTCGTTCACGCTTTCTCTGTTCTAGTCCTCTTCTATCTCTCCCTGTCGTTCTCCATTTTGACCTTCGTCTAACTAACTATAACTCTTTCCACTAACCACTCGCAACTTCTCTATTCATCCATTCATTTTCACATGCACGTACGAACTTGAATCAAATTTGCGTTCTCGGACATCTTATCTTTGTTCCATGCATTCACGTACACCAGAATGTTGATGTTTCGAATTTAGATTTGAATTCATCATGTGAAGAATGAGTATTTCATGAATTTTAATTCCCCTGCGTTATTTTTTGAAGGTAAAACTTATCTGAGATGGGGAAGATTTCGTATGATGTAAAATTGTTTGGAGTCACAATAATTCAGGTGATGTGCAATTTTTCAAAATTCCTCAACAAATCCCCACGCCTTGCATACAAAACCTTTTCCTTTAGGAATCTTCTGTTCTAAAAATTTGTCCAGCCGAGATAGATCGAATGGCTCGAGAAGGTCATTATGAATATGAAACAATACGTTCAGAAGGGAATAATTTCACACCGAGACCTCCGAGATACCATTCACAAGGCATTAAATTTATGATGAAGACATTCCTTTCGAGGTATTCAATTTCCTGCGAAAGATTATATACATCTATATGTCTGGTTGCTGTACGTAATGAGGAATTAAATATAAATTTTTAATCCCCGCTTCATGTTAGATGAATGGACTTGCGTGCTTCTGTTACCGCGAATGATAATTTTCTTGAGGGCATTCCTTCATACTTTTAAAAATTATTAGATCTTTCAATGAATCTCAATTGAAGATGCTGAAAATTTGGAATTGAAATTCAAATTGTAATTGTGAGACGCGTCAACTCGTTAACAGGACTGATTTAAGAAATGGGCGAAGAATCAATTTCCGTCGAACTCTTGGGTGAGTTGATATTAATATAGCACCAGGTACAGAGTCGCTCGCCACGGCGCTGTACGGGCTGTGCCATATCTTGTAGAATAAAAGAGAAGGGAAAGAGAACTTATCGGAAGGAAAAGATTTTGGAAGTTTTTACAGAAGTACTTCCATAGCAAAATTACATTGATTTTTTTTCAATGCAAACTGGACAATTTCAATAACAGACGTTCTATTATGAAGAGTCGTTTTATTTTGCTGTGAATGAAATTGTAGCTACGGCCGATAATGTCTCATATTCTCATTGAATATCTGATTGATAACAAAAACGAATGTATGTATTCCATTTCGTAAATTATAAATATTGTACTAGATGTTTGATCCTTCGTAGTGATAAGATTTTTATCACAGACATTGGTAAGATGATCGTCGCATCTCAGATAATGGTACTTTGGATGTTCAAACGATCACACGAGTTCCTTACAAAAAAGAAGCGGAAGAAACATCTACCGCTTCCTATACGAATTAAATATGATATTTTCAAAAGGACAGGATCAAGGTATCAATGACTTGGTATCGATTTATATTTATTCGTGGATCGAAAACCATTGAGAATTGTCGACTTTACAGATGGCCTCAGGTGCACTAGAAATCATTCTGGCATTCGTAACCGGACGTGCGACATTCATCTTCTCTGAAACGCGGATGGGGGAAAGATGAGGAGGGTATAGCACTCGGCGAGGAAGGGTTAGAGGGGTCTGGGGGCATCGAGCATTTCGAGGACAGTTTGCGCGGGACGAACATGTGTACGACAAATCCTTTGGGATTATACATGCCGCATAGCAACCTAGGACCGAAGCTGAAATATGTGCAGTTTCGATATATATATATATATATATATATATATATATACGTATATACATATATGAGTTTATATTTGTATACGTGTGCTCACAACGACGAGATATGGTAAACCTTCGAATCGGACATTGATCGATAGGTGGTAGATCGAGCCACCAAAGACGAATATTCATACGCATGGTGACATTATAGCAGATACCGAGGATTTATTTACCTTGAGACGTTTTATAGGTTTCCTCTTCCTTCGATATGTCGTTTTTAGCGTCATATGTGTTTCTCGTCTCTTCAAATCAACGTTCAATTCATTCTCGTCTTCGGAATACCAGTGACATGTATTTGAATTTGCAAGAATATACGGTACGATATGGTATTAATCTCGTGATGTGTTGGAAAACCGTCGACTTGATGGCGGTGGCGGAGCTTAGTTCGAAAATATTGGCAATATTTTTCGATTTGAAGAGAAATGTCGATAGATGTGTTCTGTTTTAATGCATCTCTTCTGTGGTTTATAGATCTGAACGTTTCATGGATCTTCATATTCATGCCTGGTGGAGTCCATCTTTGGCGTTGCTTTGATGCTGGGGTGAAGCGAAATACCGCTTATGAAAGTAGTTTTATGTTGACGTAGGATTGGGATTAGATTCGTTCAGAATGTAGCATGTTTAGAACAAATTTATCGGAATCAAGAACAGAGTTGAGTAGTTCCCTGCCCCGATAGCTACGCTCATACTTCACATAACTACAAGGTGTGATGAACATAATATGAACACAAGCATGCATGATTTCCTACATTAAGTATTGTACAACAAATCTTGCTGTACAATTGAATTGTACAATTGAATTGAATTGAATTGAATCTGTGCGCAAGTCAACCATAAGTTGTTAAAATATCAGGATTCATCACAGTTTGAACTACATATGTAGTACAAATGCACGTCACGTCTGTGTATTGTGTTGTCGTCAAGACATGATGCAAATGAAGTACAAATGACCCATACAGGAAACCCCGATAATGTGAACACAGCCGATAATCGGCCCATGTATGGCTATCATTGAATGGCCAACAATGAATTCACACCATTGGCACAAGTGTGGCCCACCACTGGCTGATAAGAAAGGCCAGCAATGAAAACAGCCGATAATCAGCCGATGTACGGCTATGGTCAACGGCCAACAATTGATTCCCCGTTACTGGCTGAAATATGATCTATTACTGAGTGAAATGGATTTCAAAGTTGAATGAATTGTATTTGTAATCACCCGTGAAAAAAGTTTGTTTCGGCCTTATTTCTATTACGCTGAATAAATAATTCACATCCATCAAATACGTTTTACATGATTCAAATGATCTCTGATTTATATAGATAATCAATTACTTTCTCATGTAAATAACAAAAAATTTGAAGGAATAAGCAACTGAATTCAACTGATTTATCGAGAGTGCTTTTGACTCGTGTAATTTCACATTTGAGATTGTGGAAGTATCGGGCATGCAAAACTATTTAGAAAAAAAAAACATCCATTCCTGACCTTGTGAAAACTGGAATGAGGAATTTCCCTAAAAAAAGAACAAAAAAGTGTTTTGGGTCACACTTAACTGCTCATTCAAACTAATACTGAACCGATTATTCTGGAGCGCAATCATATCACCATTGGATATCATTATTATCATGCCCCAGTTATCTGCCATTGATGGCTGACATTCGAACATTATCCCGAAATTTCTGGCCATAAATCGGGATCATTTAGCCTCATTACTGGGCCAATCAATTATTTTATATATGGCCCATTATTTATTGCCATTACTGGACCCACGTTATAATCCAGAAATGAACCATTGATGAGCCATGCATGGGCGCCATTAACGGGCGAAGAACGCCGTCTGTGGTCCAGTAACGCGCCATTATTGGGCCAATTGATGAACCCTGTATGGGGAGCGTCATGTTGTTATCTGGATGGTTTTATAAACCTGATAAAAGACTGGAGCTTTATTGGAACCTTAATATTTTTACTTTCTGGGCTCTTATCGGGACATCAAAGCACATTGAAAAGGCAGGTTCTGATTAGAAAGATTCAACAGGAATCCGAATCTGAAATTTAGAAGTTGGGATGGAATTATTGTTTGGATGAATTGTTGGATTCGAAATTTTCACTCAAGTTCCTGTTGTTGACATGTTGATTGGATCAATTCAAGACTTTCCCCGAGACGAGAAGAAATTTCTTATCATTTGTATTATTTGGACAATGATTCTGGAAAAATATATCGAAACAAATACCGAGAACTGGATGAAGGCCAATTTGGAAACAAAAACATATCTTGGGTGATTCGATTGATGTAGAAATTTGGATTAATGTGCCAATGATGGAGATTGATAGTTTTTTCAACTTGGAACAAAATTTGTTCAATAATTCCGTTTGAATTCCAATCATCCTTGGTGGAAAAAGAAAACGATTACACAGGCCTGCGAGGTGTTCCTCCCTTGGAACTGGTGATCATTTCCCGGAGTAATTTGCTGCGTAGAATCCGAATCCGGAGTCAGAATTGGGCTATCACGTTAAAATTTTGAGGTATCTAAGGGTGTATACTGGGTAAATTCATTTTTTTGCTACTTTTGAGGTTATGCACAGGACGTATCAAATTTTCTTGATCTTTTTTCTCAACTGTATCAATTTATACTACTCTTCCCATTTGAAATGAGCTATTGAACGGGCATGTATGATTTTTTCTCGCTAAGTTACGACCATTCTAAGTTGTGTAATATGTCCCAACAACATAATCAGCGTTCACATTTATTACACTGATCGGCAATGAAATTCTCCTTCAAATGAAATTCCCATTTCTGAAGTAATTTGCTGCGCTGAATCCGAATATGGCTCCAGAATTGCTATATCACGTCAGATTTTTGGGATATTTCGACCTAAAAATGTGGAAAACACTGTTTTTTGACATATTTGAGGTTACGTAAAGTCGGAGGGTGATTTTTTTCACAAAACTAATAGATGCACCCCAAAGTATGAGTCATCCTCTTCCAAATGCCGTTGAGTCTGCTCGAATATGTTTTTTTTCTGTCATCGAGATACGACAGTTTGAAAATGGTGTCTTCACCTATTTATTGAATACATAAGCGCACAAATTTAAAATTGTCGTATCTCAATGGAAAAAAAAAGATATTTGAGCAAACTCAACGGCATTTGGAAGAGGATGACTTATACTTGGAGGTGCATCTATTAGTTTTGTGGAAAAAATTACCCTCCAACTTTACGTAACCCCAAATATGTCGGAAAACAGTGCTTTTCACATTTTCAGGTCGAAACATCTCAAAAACCTGACGTGATAGAGCAATTCTGCAGTCAGATTCGGATTCAGCGCATCAAAATGCTCCGGAAAAAGACATTATTGTTCGAGGGGGGAATAAAAAGTCATATTTCGCAGGCCTGTCTTATCAATCAAGAATCAGCCGTTTTTAGTACACGGGGAAAAATGCAATTCGAAAATAAAGTAATCTTCCATAAAAATCTGAGAATATTTCTTGAATTTGTAGTAAAGATAAAACGGTTCACATTTTTCTAGAATTTTGTTATTCAAGAAACAATGAAAACTTATCAATACCCAATTGAAAATAAAGAAACATATGAACTTTCAAAAAGTCGTACGTGAAATTTCACAAAGTTGATAACAAAACTTCAATATCTTACTATTTCAAATATAATTCCACAAAAATGTTGACCGTTCTATTTTCATAAAGAATTTGAGAAATACTGTCAGATTTGAAGAAATATTCTCGAATTTTCATTAAAGATCACTATTTTCGACTTGCATTCTTCTCCGTGTACACGGAAAGATCGGGTCTATTAATATTTAGAAAAATGACTGTCAATTTAGGGAAAACGAGGATCGCTGGAAAATATTCGTAGTGAGTCTACTACAAATTCGTAGTCGATGTATTAACAATTGATAGTTTCACTGTGAAAAATACCAATGAAATTATCAACTGTTAATATTTTGACCTCGAATGTTTAGTAGATTCACTACGAATATTTTTCAGCGATCCTCTTTTTCTCTAAATCAATAGTCATTCTTCTAAATATTAATAGACCCGGTCTTTCCGTGTGGAATTTGGCCTCAAACTCGCTGGTGATCACGATTGTTCCTTGAACGATGTTTTTTCCAGTTCCAAAAGGCAACCTATGACTGGCATTTTTCTGACTAGCCAAATTTCGAGTGGGCATATTTTGAGCAATCAAACTAACCTACAATTAGACAACGTGTATTCGTTATATATCGTTCTGAGGACAATTCACTGTTTCTGCCATGTTGAAATAAAATATTGGCTATTCCTACTGAGAACAATTTCAATCAGTTTTATAGTCATCAATAGTGGTGGGTTATCTTGATAGAATTGATTTTTTCCTGTAAAAAACACATTGAATGTTTTTTTATTCTTGTGTAAGTTATAGATGGGAATTTCATACAGGCTTTATAAGAGATTATTGGTTCTATCAGGGTTGTTCATAATTAATTACCGTAAAATACATACCTTGAGTTGATTTGAGATTGAGTACACTTGCAATAATATCATGGATAACCAAAATTCATTTTGATTCATAAAAATTGAAAGATATTCATTTCTTTACAAGGAGAAAAATGCAGGTCGAAAATATAGTAATATTTGATGAAAATTTGAGGATATTTCTTAAAATCTGAGAATTGTTCTTAAATGCATAATACAGACAAGACGTTCCACTTTTTTGTGGAATTGTCTTCGAAAAACTACGAAAAATGATCAATACTTAATAAAGAATAGAGAAACATATGAACTTCCCAAAAGTCGCGCGTGAAATTTTAGAAAAATAGTAACAAAATTTCAATATCCTACTATTCACTTTGTGAAATTTCGTATGCGACTTTTGGAAAGTTCATACGTTTCTCTATTCTTTATCAAGTATTGATAATTTTTCATTGTTTTTCGTGCACCGTTTTGTCTTCATTATGCATTTATACTATACACTGAGGAGATACAAAGGAGAAATTTGTGCGCGATTAAGATTTTGTACATTTACAAACTCCATGCATTATTATTAGAGCAATCATTTTCAAAAATTAATCAAATAAGAAACTGATTACACCACTCATGTATAATTTTGATTTTTTATGTTTCAGGTATGTATCTCGAACTGTGCAAGCTTTCATTCGATAAATGGAATTTACAGACTATGTTACTATGAAGGTCAGTTAGTTTATTGATTTTTAGACATCATGTTTCTACGGTTCTTGATTGCCTGAAGTGTTGATCTTGATATTTGATTAACCTGCTTTCATGGTAATTATTTCTCAAGTGACGGTGGGATATCGCTAATCGATTAATTCCTTATCCGAAATGAGCAACTCGTTGTTTTATGTGTGTATGATGTCACAAACACTATCCTATACTCTCAGCAATATTCTGGGATTTCATCAAGATTCGTATATCGAATCGATTAATTTTGTATACAACTGACTTTCGATATGCATTTGTACCTCAAGATAATTGTATTACTGGTCCTAAACTAATAACTCAATGTGAAGACAGTGTATGAGCTCATCATCTACAAAGTCAAAGTACATTTATCCAACTTGAACAAAACGAGTCTGACTTATTGAAAATTGGTGGGGTCCAATATTATGAAAGCTGATGCACTGGGCCTTTTAGTCGAGTTCGTCAATTCATCAGTTCAGTTCGTATGACAATCAAAATTCCTTAGTCTTTTTCCCAAGTGCAAGTGGGATTTCACTACAGTGTTCAATTCTTTGTTTCAAATTGTCGAGGATTTTTTAAGTAAGTGCAAAATTCTTCAAGATCAAATCTTCGAAATTCAGTGTGTAAATGAAAAGTGTATTTCTGAAAATATCTTTGCGGAATGGCCTTTTCCGTTTAGAATAAATCTTCGCGAATCGAGTGAGTGAGTTTTGTTCATTGCAATTCGATCTTTTGACAAAATTTGAGCGACCTGCTAGTGAAGTAATTGAAAAGCGTGTGGAAAAAACGACACGAGAGCAAAGGTCTGCTTTGTCTCGCTACCAATCTACGCAACGCAAACTCATGCACTCTTCAACTCTATAGTATATAAAGATTTGCGGCCTACGTTTACTGCATTGAGGGATCAATGGAATTAATTTTTATATAAAAATGGCTCTAATATAAATAATTTCTTGGGGTGAGCCTCAAACTTGATCGGATGTCCAACTGGGCATCAAAAGTTACGCAATTACGCAGGTTTCATAGGAATTCTCAGATACTCTTTCTAAGGATTGAATTATAAAAAGGTCTTTTCCAATCATGCATAAGAAAACAGGAAATTGAAAAATCAAATTGTGAATTATGCAAACTCCAGAAAAATAGGTCCATAGATATTCCATTGGAATTTCGTCAAATTATATACGAAATCCCTGAAGCTATGAACAATTTTTATTGAACAACTTTTTCGCATTCCAATGTGAAGATTCAAACAATCGCTTTGCATACCATCTAAAAATCAATCGATTTGTTTTTGTTTGGGCTCAGTCTTATTCTCGGACTTCATAGAAAGTTTTTCAGCACGGTACTCGGTGAAATTCGAACATGTGCAAACGAATTCTGCGAACTTCTGCTGATCTCTAACTCTCTTTGAAAAATTAATTCTGCATCACTGTGAATTATGAAATGAAACCTTGAATATCTGATTCAAATCCACTGATTCGTATTCACTATAACCTCCTACTCACTTATTATGAAGTAACTCATAATATGTTTCTGCATGTACAGAAACCGAAGATTTTTTCTAAAACCTTTTAGTAGAAAACAAAAGCACGTATTCAACGTTGTTAAGCAGCACTCGCGTCGTCGATGCAACCCACCCCGAAAATATTCTTCACCGCATCGACGGTTCCCAACACTCGCACAGTATTTAATTACAAAAAACAGCACTTTAGCAAGAAGCAAGTACATTCGTGCTCTGAAAAAGTAACAAAACCCAGTGAATCAGGTGTACGGTTTTGTTCCCCATCATAATACAGTGTTGCCAAAAGGTATATCAATTTATCAAACATGTTGAATAGATTTGGAAGAATTCCATCCACAATCCTCACCTTCCTCTTCTTCATAACAATGAATGCACGTTTTGTTCACGTGTTTATCACAAAGACAATGTAGAAGGGAGGGGAGAGCGAGACGGAAATAGCGAGCAAGAGAAGGTGGAATCAAGAAGGAAGAATAGAGTGGGAGAGTGAGAGAGGAGAAAGGGAGAGATGAGAAAAAAGACAGAGAAGGTCATTAATCGTGTACCGAAAATTGAGGTTGGCTGAATAAGCTGAAGTGCGATAACGCCGCCTGGTAAAAAAGAGGGTTGGGGGGTGAAAGGATGGGACAACCAGGGGATATAGTTGGCTCAGATCCAGACGTGTTTACTGCTGAAATTTGTCTCCATGGACCAGCCAGAAACGTGTGCGCACAAACACCTATTCAGACCATATATAAGTTTCCTACGCGTTTCTGCGCAATGTGTAACGCGTACAATGCTACAACGTACGTATAACGGTTGGAAGTTGCGTGAATTAAATATACTTCCGTCACAAGATACAACAAGCTCTTCCAAGCATTTTCGTTTTCTTTCATTTCGTCTCATTACGAATTCAGTCTGGGATAAGAGGAAACATGGCAAATTGTATTGAACTTCAGAGTCGAGGTTCAAAAAATATATTTTTGATTCTTCTTGTTTCACGGATTGACAGTGTTTTTCAGGTTCAATCATTGGTAAATCGAACCGAGATTCATTGATTCAGAATCCTTAGAAAAATATATGAACATTCTATATTCTTAATTGAAAAACCTCTAAAAGAAAATGTATTGTGTTGTTGAAATCAAATCGATGAGAGAATAAAATTCTTTTCGAGTAATGAAGTGTTGGCATATTTCACCTGAGGGTACTATTGATCTTCTAAAACTGATTCAGTTAATTCAGAGAGGGAGAGGATCTTTATCAACATTTCATGTATTGCTGTAACAGTTCTAACAAAGTTACAAGAACACTTCATACTTATGATCGAAATTCAGTACAATCTAATGCTCTTCGGGAAACTCGCTTCTATTCTATTTCATGTTTCCGTTCGGATGCTGTGGCTACTTTTGCTTGTTGTTGCTACTATATCGAGGTTCTACAAATTTAGTTGATGGTTTAGAGGTTGTATAAGGGAGAGAATGAGAGAAGGAGAGATATACAGAGGGGGATAGTTTATCACAGTTCAAAGACAAATTTTACATGCTCCGTGGAAAGTTACAATTCCTCAATATGCAAGTATAATTTCAATCTAATTTTTAATTCAGCGATCAAGTTCTGTGAATTTGAGAAATGTTTCGAAAATCTCTTGTCGAAGGATTTGGAATCATAAATTCCGTTAGATTCGTGTAAATATTTCGACATTATCGATGGAATTGAATTCGAAGATGAAGGGGAGGTTCTCATCAAGCAATCCCAAAATAAGGTGATTTTCTCGAATTTCTTTTTCATGGAAGGGAGTAAATAAAGAACTCGGGGGTTTGCACACTTGTTAATTGAGTCTTCGAGTACATAAAAAGTGTTTTCTCAGTGAAAAACAATCCCATGGGAATTGTTGATACGTGTTGAAACATAACCACCCACAAAAAACAGTGATCAATCGGGCGCCACAATAGCACTTACAAAAATGATCAGAAATCGAAAATCCATAGCTTTTTATGAGATATATAATATTTTTTGGAGGTTGTACCAATGAAACTAATGAAAAATCAAAAATTAGAGGAATGAGAAACATGCAAACTTTTGGAAGCGTTTTTTCACCTTTTTTCGCTTTTTTAAGTGGTATGAAAAGAAAGAAAAAAGGCGAATGCCATCTAAATTTAGTTTCATTCTCCGATAAATTCAATCAGCTACAAAATATAAAAAAGAGCGATCCGTTCAGTAGTTTTTGAGATATCGTGGAGCCAAACTTGAAAAACATGGTTCCGAGAAAAACGCCTTCAATGTTTCGGGATACGAATCCTTTAACTTGAGAAAATTTTTTTCATGTACTTCAAGACCCATTATATGAGTTTCAAATAACTCGAGTTCCTAATTTACCTTCTTGTTAAAAAACAAAATTCGAGAAAATTACCTTATTTCGGAATTCGCTATAAAAACAGAGGAGTAGAAATTGAAATGATATCAATGAAATCTTCAAGCAATATCTCATCAGACATCAAAATATTACAGCGAAGAGTTATTAGGAACTAGTTTAATTTTAACGATACTCAATCAAATTGGGAAAATTCAGGGGAATTATTCTTATTACACTCTCCTTCGTATCACTTAAAGCTTATCATTCATGTACTTGTAACGTTGATTTGTCCTCCGATACCTAACTCTCCCCTATAATCAAATAGTGTTCCAACTGAGCATAATAATCACTGTGCATGAAATTTTTACAACAGATCAAAGGATTGATATAACACTCTCAAGCTACGAGTTTAACTATCGGTTTACTAACAACTTGGAGAAAGGTTCTCCATTATTGCGCACTTACAGCTTATAATTTTCTGCCTGTGCAATCAATAGATCCCATATCGCTCAGAATACGTTCTGTATCGTATCGTGGTGGATAAAGTTCGACCTTCAGTTTCTATGGCCACGTTTCATACGGTATAAAAGGTGTTTGAACATGATGATTTATTAATATTCGGCCTGAGTGAAAATTTTTAAATCATCATGTACACACTTTTGGGGAAACGCGAAAACGATAGATTGACCATCTATTTGTGCCACAAATATAAGCTTATCCAAATAAAACTGTTGTTCAAACACTTGATTATTCAAAGAGGTTGAAGCGAGATTGACGAGTTTGATGATTGCATGAATATGAGAAATCCGAAACAAGAGTGGATACACTTGATTTTTATAATCTACAGTTCAAACATTCTCTAGAATTCTATTGTATTTGGATTGAAATATTGTGATTGTTCGGATAAACTGATACAGATTTCAAAACAAACCCCAGCAGTGCAGTTTGTTTCCTGGTTTTTTGTATGTTGGCAAATATATATCATGAAGTAATCGAGAGGTGTACCCTCAGTCACGTACAGAAGTTTTATTTTCCCCAAGTCAGATGGAATGAATTGAAGCCAACTTTTGTACAGTTTTTATTCAATGCAAATGATTTTCATTTGACCTTTATCACAGTGATTGGCGTTGTAAAGCATCTTCTACATCCATCGCTCTGTCAGTTCTAATTAAATAACCAGATGTTGTGTAAAATTTGCGCAGAATAACATAATTAAAAAGTGGAAAATGAAATTTTTACATTCGTAGAAAAGTGATTCTTCAGGGTTTGCACAGTTCACTATTGAACCCTTCCAGTGCGCTCTAGAAAATGGCACCTCATCAGTGCGCACATGGGTCATTTATGTCTAGCCATTATTTCACGTAGAAAAAGAAATCCAAAAAATCTGCCAAAATTCGTGAATATACTTTCAAGTGTGTGAAACAAACCTCTGTACTGAAAATTAGGCAACGATTAGATCTCGTGTGCTTTAAAAATCACAAATGAGTGAAAAGTAAGGGAAATTCCTGATTTCACGTGAGAAATTGTAACTTTCTATTAACCCAGTGTCAAAAAAAATCCCTCGAGGATTTTGTAGTTCAAGAATAGAGCTTTCAGGGAACGGTGATGGAAATCCAATATTTCCCAAAATATATAATTATTTGAGCATGCAAAATCGTATAATGTTTTTGTACGAAGAATAGTGGGGAAACGTATTTTTTCTCCGTGTAAGCAGGGCCATAGAGAGAAAATCTGGGTTCGGGAAGGATCAACTTACGGGCCTCAGTTCCTCGTGAATATTATCCTCAAACTCGAGAAATTTATATTCAATCATACATACAACTTATACATCAACTAAACTATATCAAATCACAAATAATCTCGAACATTTTTACACTTGGGTATTCGAAGGAAATTGGGGGCATGATGCTTTAAGGATGTTTTTGGCATGAAAATTTCATGCTTACAACACATCCCAAACAAATAACACTTCACACGAAAAGGCCCCTATTCGCGCGCACATGGGTCATTTGTGTCCGTAGAAGTTTCCAACAGCTTGCTGTTGATAGCGGGACTGACGACTCCGATCGCCTTTCAGCAGAGAGATAATCTCCACCCTAAAGTTTTTTAGGTGGTGAAATGGGGACCTAGATTTTATACTACTCAGAAGAATTCGTCGTGGAAGAAATTACCTGGACAAAAATGACCCATGTACGCACTGAAAGGGTTAATGATGCTAAAAGTATTTTTCATGCCCAAAACTTTGGAGGATATTTTGAGGAATTTTTAAGAAAAATAAAAGTGAAATATCCCTCCTTATTGAGAAGGATTTTACCTCTCATTCTCAGATCACTTTTTTTTGGGTATAGGTTTGGAAGGAAAGGTTGGGAATTGTGCGATTCGCTCTCAATACGTACTGAATCATATCGAAAAATAAACAAATTCGAACCCAGACAGTACTGTAAGTGCTCGGAATGTTTTAGGAACATGCCCGTGGTTTCGCTACCTCTGATTCCAAAAATTACGTTCCGAAAACATTTGCAAAACTTACATTGTCAAAACATTTGTATGATTCATGAAAATTCACCATTTCGTCGCTAACCTACGCTAACCCACAAATCATCCATATTCAAAGTTTAATACATGACTGATACATCAAAAAATGGTAAAACCATATTGTTTTGCACATAATCAACTGATTGTCACTGCAAAACATAAAAAATCATTAAAATACACATATTGTAGAGAGTAATACAAAGATATTAAAAAACGCTTTAGAGTCAAACTATTTTCCATTATATCCAGCACTTTATAAGCTTACACGTGTAATTTATGACACACAAGATTATTTTACTTGAATATAATTGATTTGAGATTTGTTTCAAATGAAAATATCCACAGAGATGTTATCAATTTCATGATTTATAAAGACAAATTCAACATGCTAATCACGTTTTGTGAGAATGTAAATAAAAGGAACCAGGACATTTTCATGTTTTAAAAACATACATGCGACCTTTCCAAAACGTCACAAAACGTTTCTGAAACATTTCGTTTGTAACGAGGTACGTTTTGTGAATGTTTACAAAAGGTCTCAGTGCTGTCTAGGAAGGGGGTCGGGTCAAAGACTCGGTTATTTCATACGGAATCTCCCAAATGCACTGTTAGCAAAACCTGGAATTATCCGACATCCTCCACTGTAAAAAAAACTTGAGAAAAAAAAGTTTGGGAGGTTTTTACCAAAAATATGGTAGTCAATTCACGAGCAACTTTGGTGAAATTTCAAACAATTCTTGTCAATTGATGGACATTTCTTGAAAAGTCACGGAAATCGTTTGGCAATCCACAAAGAATTGGTAGATTCTCAAGTAATTTGGAAATTTAAGAATCCATTGGTTTTTCATCATACTTTTCTTATTTGAAATTCACAAATATTTTTCGAAGTGTGAGACTGAAAAATTTTCACTGGTCATTCACAAAAGAATTTCCGTTGAGCCGGAATTTCTCATATTCCACATGAAATATGTTTTTCACTCCACTCTCTTAACATAAATGCAACAATTTTCAGATGTGCGATCTAAAATTTCCATGATTTCAACGTAATTTTCCTGCACAAATGTACAGGTCAATTGCTTCCACTTTGGTACGTGAAGCTTTCAGCATATTCTTCAACAGGGTCAATGACCATCATCGGAGTAGAAGGTACTACATTGGAGTGAGGAAAGAATCACACTGGAAACGATTTTTCTGATAAGATTCATTCATTCATATTTCATATATAATAGAACTTCCTTTTCATAAGTTTTCATATCTCATGAAGATGAATTGCATTTCTCAATTAACAAACTGCACAGTTGGAAATGTTTCATACTTTCAATGTAAGTGAATGTTCTTTTGGATACACAGTCTTTTCAAAATTTATGTTTCGATAAATTTCACGAAATATTGATTCAATTTCTTAAAATGCGCTATTGCAAAATCAGCAGCGCCATTGGAATATTTTGTCATGTTGATTCGATGGATTCCGCAATGAATTTGAACATAAATTTTTACTGGGTTGTTTGTGAATTCCTTCAAACGTATAGAAGATGACGTTCAACTTCCTTGTCAGTTTTATTTGGAACAATGCTTTAATAACTTGTATGCGATGAATATCTAATTATTGTGCATGAAGCACGTTAACATATCACTTGACATGGTTTTGACACATGTGTTAAGGAAATACCGAAAACGCTTACAATATAACACGAAAAAGTTGAATGAAATAACTAAATCATCCTGGTGCAATATGAGTTAAGATACCGAGAACAAATGTCACGGCTACATGTGGAAATATACAGCCACGATGATTCGGCGACGGAACGAGAACCACATCTTGCAGAGCACCAAATAAAAAAAAAATAACGCGTTGACAGTGAGAGAGTGTGAGATGCCGCAATATTCTCCTAACTCTTCTCCCATTCGTTCCTACTCGGTTTTATCTCTTGCTCTTCCCCTCTATCATTATCAGTCACAGCAAGAATGTATCATTTTGTTTATTCTATCCCTTCTGTTAACTTCTTTTCTTCAGATTATCTTTGATAACATTCATGCAGGAAAGTTAACCAGGAATTTCGTACAGTACACTGTATAGAGATTCAGTTATCCACAATGTGTGTGTATGGATTAAACACGCAATTGATGAATGATAAATATTATATATAATCAAGACGAGCAGTAGAGTTAGGTTTTTTATTGTAATTTTCCACCTAACGTTTCAACTGGCTTCCAGTCGTTATCGAAGGAAATTCGGAGTGGGGAGTTAAAATGAAAAATCAGACCCGCTTCCATCAAGGTGGGGTTGAAAAATCGTATTTTGTACCCAAATTGTCGGGGAAAGTATTCGTTGTGAACCAGCTGAGCGGGAAATGGGCATCAACCAAGACGAGTAGTAGAGTTAGGTTTTTTATTGGAAGCGGGTCCGATTTTTCATTTCAACTCCCCACTCCGAATTTCCTTTGATAACGACTAGAAGCCAGTCGAAACGTTAGGTGGAAAATTACAATAAAAAACCTAACTCTACTGCTCGTCTTGGTTGATGCCCATTTCTCGCTCAGCTGGTTCACAACGAGTACTTTCCCCGACAATTTGGGTACAAAATACGATTGTATATAATATTTGACTTGTACATGTATAATTGGTATGTTCTCTATACAATCGAATCAATTTTTATACACCGCACCATGTGGAATTTCTATAAGATAATCCACATGGAACAGGCAGATTGGAAACAAACAAATGTTTGAGGCTATGAAATTGAATGAAGAACATGTGGAATCGTCTAATTTCTGACATTCAAAGAATAGCTGATACGAAGAATGTACGAATCATCCCCAATAGTATAACAATTCATTGATTATTGCAATAATATATATATGAAAATCATCATGTCAGAAACATCGAGTCTGTGCTAAAAATATCAAGACTCCCATCGACGATAAAGGAAGATTTTGATCAATTGAAATACCGTGAAATAAACGAGATCTGTATGTCATACAAATAGATTTCAAATGTTATACGGTGAAACGTATTGTCCTAAACCACAGTCATCATCGCTGTCACTGGTTTTTCTCTCATTCTCTCTCTTTTTTTTTCCCTCCCACTTGATTTCTTCTTCCATCGGGTCCTCCACAAGGGATCTCTTTTTTCCCTCCTTTCTGTGGACACCGCGAAATGTAATATTTTCACCGTCCGTGTCCAGCAGGCTACCAATCTTCGCAGAAGCAATAATAGCACGTTGTCCGTCCAACTGTCCTTTCCTACGTTGGTTCATGCGCCAACCTTCACCACGATGTCCAATTCCCTCCTTTCCCTACTCCTCTTTTTTTCCTGCTCTCCGACTCTCGTTCTCGTGGTCTCTCTTCATTCTCCGTCCTTCCTTTGATCACACATCGCAAAATAAAACTCCACTTCCTCTTCTGTCCACATTCAATACTCAGGATGGCCGAATGTAGGAAGAGGATGATTTTTTTTTCACCAAATAAATTCACTGTTCTTTCGTGCTATTCAATTCAGCCTCTGCCAATCATCGTTTTTAAAATTCACAAGGTTGATATGATTTGGAGAATTTCACCGGAGTGAAAATGTTATTTTTTTTCTCGCGAAAATTGATGAAAATCGTATTACAGGAGAAAAAGGAAATCGGTCCAATCGAATTACGCTCGTTACTAGGGAGTAAAATAACATACGTGTTTGTGTTTGAAAGCGATTGAAATTTTCATTAGTACCGTGGAAGTACACGCGATGAGTACAGGTTGCTGTTGTGTTTTGATTTTTCAATGATTGTGAATTGATTGTTCGAACTGGCAAATTTCAGGTGTTATGTTTATTCTCGCTCCTCGAGGGCAAAGAAAGAGAGAGAAAGAGGAGAAGGAGTGGGGAAAAAATATCCGTACATGTGTATATATATGTATCTTCTCGTCTACGCTTCGATCTTTAGTTCTTCATCCAGGTTTCCTGTATCCCATGTCGATATTTGCCTTGACAAAACGGAATCGCCTTTGTACACCATTCAACCATTTGGCTGGCCAATGAGGAGGCAAAGGCAATGGCGACGACGTCGACGACGATGGCGTTTCATGTTTGAACTATAGTAATTTGAGGCAGGCTAATGAAAGTGCTGCGCAAACAGCGTCGCGACGCCCTGTCGTCAAAGCTGAAATCTCCAACGATTCTACCTCCTCTTTCTCTTCTCTCTTGTCCATTTCGTGTTTGTGCTTTCTATCTCTTTCTCACCCTTTTATTCTCAACTTTCTTGCTTCGTTTATCCCTTTCCCTCCATATTTGACTATCAGACCGTTCCAAGAATATGAAAGATGCACATGTTGATTGATGCATACACAAGATTGATCATCATCGGTGCTTTTTGTTCGCATACAGGTCTCTGTGTACGGGAATGAATGTCTGTGTACGAAACGAGGTAAGATTTATGGATAGGTCAATATATATTCTTGAACATTTTATAAACGCGCGATTAGTTTTATGTACTCGGAATAGGTCTATGATTGTCTCTTGATTTGTTTTATTGTGAAAATTCCGCAGAGTATTCTATTTTCTGGGAGAAGGGTATATACAAAGTACAATGTCCAGCCGAAGCAAGTTGCAATGTTTGATAAACTTCGGCTTTGCAATGCAACAATGGTGTAACGCAACTTCAGTTTGAAAGGCAAGAACGTCATTTTCTATTCAAGCAATTGATGAACATGAATGATAAAAATATGAAAGTCTGTGAAGTAGGACATGCTGATAAGAGATAAGTCGAAGTTTCCGTACGGACCTTGGCGATTTATTTATATAGAATAGTCGTTTTTTTTGTGGGAGATCTATTTGCAGTATGGAGATATTGATATTATTCTGTATTAATGGGTGAAAATTGTTTGTGATTCATGTGAACACAATTCATTCCGAGGAGTCATTTGAGTTATTGTATCAATTGACAGAAAATCCTATAGAATCGATATATAATTTGCATATAATTTTTGTAGGTGTTATATATTCTTTTGTTCATTCATGTTGTATGTGCTCATAAATAAAAGTCCCAGTTAGAGATCCGTGCTCGTTGTTGGATGAAAAATTAAATGGAAACAAAGTCTTTGTAACGAGCAAAAATCTAGATGTATTCCAAAATACTGTGGATTTCATAATTTCAACGTTCCGGCTGAACTTCTCGCCATTTTCAAGAAAATCGCAGGAAGGAAAAATCATTTTCGCAGCAACCCATTATAAATTCGGATAGGGTAAAGAATCCAAGTTTGAGATTTGTGCTCGATGTAGCATGAAAGTGAATAAAAATTAAATCTTTTAATACATTTCGACTTTTGCTCGTCACAAGGGCTCCGTTCTCATTTGATGAGCACGAATCGTCGGTTGACTTAGAGGATTTGGAATCTAATGAAACATAACAGCATAAATAGTGCAGTACATCAGGAGCATTGAAACAAATTGATGCTAGAATTTCTTGCTAATCAAAAATTTCAGTGAATTGATTTTCCAATACATTTAGGGCAGTTCTCCGGGAGAATTCAGGATCAAATTAGAAAAATCATTGTCAAGCAGAGCACCAAGGTCGAAGGAATTCGATGATCATATTCGTTGGCACTTATATTCTTATTTATGACAGAAAAGAACGCGAAATTTGACATGGTTTTTTTCTTAAAAAATTTTTATTTTTGATCCGTTTATGACTTATAAGGGCTCATTTTGTTCCTTGTGAGATTTAAAAAACCTTTACCATGGGGATTTTTTATATGAGTCATCATGACACTGTCACACGCTTTTGTTCATGGGAATGTATTTTACTATTAATAAACAAAAGCGTGTGACAGTGTCATGATGACTCATATAAAAAAATCCCCATGGTGAAGGTTTTTTAAATCTCACAAGGAACAAAATGAGCCCTTATAAGTCATAAACGGATCAAAAATAAAAATTTTTTAAGAAAAAAACCATGTCAAATTTCGCGTTGTTGTTACAAGGTTGTTTATTTATACTTCGAGTTGATTCTTTTTTCGTCATAAATAAGAATATAAGTCCCAACGAATATGATTATCGAATTCCTTCGACCTTGGTGCTCTGCTGGACAATAATTTTTCTAATTTGATCCTGAATTCTCCCAGAGAACTACCTTAATGGAATTCAATGGATTTTGTACCCCAAAATTACAATTTTTTTCAGTGAAATTTCAATAGATGTGCTGTAATATTCCTGCGAATCTACTGAAATTTTCAGTCCAAAGTACTCGTTAATGACTTCCAGTGAAATCCTGAATTTTTCCAGTGAAACTTTTTTGCGGTGCACATTATTCAGAATTCGATACAAAAATATCGAGTCAAATACCATTTTTCTTTTCCCCGATTTAAAAATCCATTTCAAGTGGGAAGATAATAATAATTTTGTTAATACAAATTAGGGATTGACTGCAGGTGATGAACTTACAATTCTCAAAATAGCACAGGAACCAAAAAGAAACTAATTGTGATAGTTATTCTAACCAAGTACCGAAAATAGCTATTGTATTACGTTTGCACTCAGAAAAAATCGGAGCTGAATTTGAGCCCAAATCCATGTCCGCAGTTACAGTAGCCATATTATTTGTCAAGTAGTTAGCTCTGGAGAATAGTTGTGATAGTAATAATCTAGCCACTGTAGCTACATCATGGAGCTGGATTCAAATTCAGCTACGACTTTCTCTCAGTGAATGGCAGTTATTTTTGGTAGATAGTCGAACATTATTTATCTAATTCATTACCACAGTAATTATTTTCTCCGTTACAGAAAGATTCAATCATTTCCAGATAGATTAATAATTCTCGAAACTCCCTCAGTTCCAATCGATAAGTTGGAGATAGAAAATAGGAGGTTATTTAAGAGCAATAAATGAATATAAACCTTGGCGATCAACTTGGAAACGTCTAACCAGGTAGAAATGAAAACCGGCCCATACAAAGCCTAGATGCAGGAGGGGCCTTGGGTGGTCCACTTTTCAATCGGGGAAATTTCTACCCGGGTGAACAGGAGTTGACCCCTGCTCTATTCAACATCACAAACATAGGACAAGTATTATCGTACAAAGATTTCCATATCAGTTTTATGAAATTATTCGCCAAGACGAGATTTCATACAATGTTTGCATAATTTACATATAAATTCTTCAAATAAAATTTCCCGTGGGAAAGTACCTTCTCTACTCGCTACATGTAGTAAATATACTTCATCAGAAAACAAATTAGTACAATTGTGAAAGGATTCGGCAATCAATGTTTGAATCTTCCAACAATTCTATTGATACGCTTCTAGAATAACAGCATAATCTAACTGTTTACCTTAATCGAAATACTCGTAGTTGTTCTGTGGGCGTCACCTGATCCTTAAGATGGACTTGCAAGGTCTCTGGTAGCCTCGGGATAGCCTGGAGAATTCTCAAATTAGTTTCTATTAGAATAGTACTGTTTTTGAAATAACTAACAAATCACTATTATTAGTTCTTCGAGAAACGTATTGTATTTCTTATAAAAATTACTGATACCATGCTCCACCTCATGATTTAGATACTTCAGATATTTCTTAAGAATTCAGTCTTCAAAATTCCACATCACAGACTACATACTTGTGATGCATCAATGATGCGTGTTGCAGATAAAATTTCATAATTGTATCAATATTTTGTATCTTCCCGGATCATAATCCATTAGAAAAAGATTTCAGAACACGACATTCCAGCATCTGTTTCATATTTAGTCAGTACCAGACAATTGTTGGTCATATTGCACGTATGATTGGATAATCAATGTTACGCTAATGCAAGTTTTGGCATGAATGCAAAATCGTCTTCATTATTATCTTCATCGATTTCACTCAACCTAATTGAGTAACGTATACATCTTCTGGTTTGATTTCGAATGATCGTTATTTACAAGACTCATAGTATCCATCTGTTCATATATCTACTCGAAGATTCATGTATCTTTTTCAATCTGTTCGCCATGAATATGTACTTCACTTGCTTCTCCATTCCCACGTATTACATACTAGAACATGAGTTTCACCACAACCACGTTGGAAATTTCTCATTCAACTGAATTTCTTATCGATTTTCCATACAATAGAGATTGATGCTTTATGTTTCGAATATTGGAATGAATTTCAACAGGGTACACGTAGAAAAGAATTACAGAAATCGCATGAAATCTGTTCATAAGAATTTCACATGCCAAGGAAGTTGTAATACCAAAACCAAACTTCTTGCAGACGAATTCATATCCATTATCAGAACGATATTACACGCTTCATAAAGATTTTGACGAACAAATCTTCACAGAGCGCCTACGGAAATTAATCTACCGCATCCCTAAAACTTGCCAAAGATAACATTAACTCTCTTACGTGGGGAAATTTGCAAACACCTTGTACATTTTTCGACATGATATACTCAAATGAGAATTGCCGCATCAGTGAAATTTAGTGAAAAATAATCTAGAGAATAATCGGAGTGATTTTAAACATCGTGGCTTCGTTCCAAAATTCTTCTCCCTTTATTCTGAAGTATAATTCTGTATCTTCAGAAGTTATGTTGGAAACGAAGATAAAGCCATATACTGTAATGAAAGAATAAGATTTTGGGATGTGGTCCAAAACCGAATTGCTGTAGATTGGAATGATAAAGAGCAGCTATCTGAGGAAAAATTAGTAACATAAGATGTGGTATAAGAAAATGTTCATCCGGATAATCATATTTTCTCAAAATTATTCTTCAATGCAAGAAAATGAATTCCGGGAAGAATATTTGTGCAGAATATAATCATTCTTTCCCTAGTGAAATATTCTTCAGGATGGGTTGTGTGAATTAGAGGAATAAGATAATGCGGGTATTTAGGATCATTGTTGCAAAATTCAATGATTCCTGATGGGAAGGTTGGAATGTGCATAACGCTTAACGCTTGTTTCGAATTCTCGTGCTCCGATTGGTCATGGAAACAACAAAACCTTCCTTTCCATTTGTTGAGATTAATTTCATTCCAAAAACTTCACCCTTCTTGGAGAAGTGAAAAAACATTTCCCTAGAACATTTTTAAAAATTTTCAATTCTACAAAGTGCTGATTGAATTTTGTATGTTGAAACGCGTTTCATTGGAAAATCCAATGATTTCACATTGAAGATAGTTTTGAAACTACCACAATTAGATTCTCTATGTTCCAATAAGAACCGTGGACCTCAGCATATTCGTTTTATTGAAAAACTGAAATGCAAATGTATTCTAAAACCGATAATTCCTCGATGTAATATCTTGGACAGCATTCTTGGTTGAAATTTTTGCCGTAATTCTCAAATACTTGAAAGAACTGTCGTATATATGTTATCTTATATGCATATCTTCAAGAAATACGATAGGTCTTTCGGGTACTCAAGGATTACATAACTTCGAAGGGAAGCGAGCACTTATTACATTCTTGACATCGAGAAATCATGCATCGGAAACTTTTCAGAGCGAAGAAAACTCACATCCAACTAAGATGGAAATGTAACTTCTCTCGACATTAGAAGTTTTAGGCTCCACTCACTTTCCAAGAGAAGAGTTTCCTTCATTCGTTCACTTCAGATTCGCGAACCTGAAATAGTTTTCAGAATTGGAGAAGATCATGGTGTATGGGTTTCTCAGTATGGCACAAATCTGAACTACACGAAGGGGTATTCCAGCTTTCGGAATATAAATTAACTACAAATTTTGTGTAATTCAAAATAATCTAGGTCTAATTTGTTTGCAGTGTAAAACTGCGTGGTTTGGATTCGTGTTATGTGATAATTACTCTACATTCGAAAAAAATTCTTTCTAATAATTGAGAAAATGAAAATTCTTCACAGCCGCTTTCTTCTGAATTTTCAGAAAAATTTTACCAAATTGAAAAAAAAATCGACTCAATTCCCAGAACCTGTTCAGAAATTGAGCTGAAGTTTCTCAAAACTTAGTGAAAGTCATCTGAAAATTCAGGAGAAAATGGCTGTGAAAAATTACAGTCACATTTTCAGAACTTTCAGGAAGGATGTTTTTTACAGTGTACTTTTTAAGATGTAAATTTATCTAATTTGAATTCTGTGCAATCCAGGTTTTGTTATTAAATTGAATATCTTAAGAAAATCCCGTAGACCCTAGAGGTCCTAGATCTCTCCACCCAAAATATTTGAATAGGCTCCAATAAAATGGGATAAAACAACCATTCAAACTTTGTTCCATACAAATAGAAGGCCTGGCTAGATGTTTCATCCCATTTTATTCAGTCCTCTTCAAATATTTTGAGTAGGGAGATCTAGTAACTCTACACAGCGAAAAATGTTGTGTTACAGGAATTCCACTCATAGTTTGTGTTGAAAACAACATATGAAATTCTGAAATTCACAGATTTTCAGTGTAAATTTAACATTTTTGTGTTGATTTGATACATCTTTTGTGTTAATATTTAACATAAATTGCGAATGGATCTTCTAAAACATACACGTGTGTTGAAAATACACAAAATTTTTCACTGTGTAGGGTCTACGAAATGTTTTTAAGATTATTTTCGCAGTTCGAATTTCGTGTAATTTAGAATTGTCTCACCCAATATTCTACGTAACCTCTGTGTGTTTCAGCGATTGGATTGTTGAGATTTGTGGTATAATGAGAACTGTAATCGTGAAATGTAATCACTGTACGTTTATTCATGTGATTCAGAACTGTATCGTTCAGTTTACGATATTCGTGCTGCTTGCATGGTTCAGATTTGTGTTATTCAATCATGGTCTCGCACCAGACATCATTCGAAATCATGTGAAATTATTCAACATTGTGATGACTCTTGAATGGATACTTGAATCCAATTTATGAGAAACAATAAATGCTTCCAATCGATAATATCTTCCTCGTGTAAACTATGAAATTTGAGGCTCTATTTCGAAATTATTCTACCATGAATGTCATGAAGATTGAAGTACCACATCATTACGATTCTCAAAAGTCAAAGCCGATCGATCGAGCGTATGAGTTCATAAAGAGAGTAGAGGAAGATGACGTCTTGAGATGCTATACGAGGTGTGCTGAAAATATCTCTGCATCTGGATAACTCGATGGATGGTGGTGCGCCACGTTCTCGAACGTGCACATTCGAACCATATGGCGTTTAGAAGCTTTTGCTTCTGGTTTGTTGAATAGATATATGTATAACATTGCGATATGAGGCAACGCTTCGCTACATCTTTTTCTACTCTTTCACTTCCAATCGAACGGCAGCTCTTGTATTCCAATATCGGAAGTATGCGTTTCACTCATACATGTGGTGATTTATAAAATTGATGACACGAACTTTTGCACACTGTTGTCGGAGAATTGAAAGTTCAAGTCGATATTGTCTACCATGTATGCTCAAGTGAAGAGGTTATATACGAATTTTATATCAATTTTATTGAATTAATTTATACAGAGAGAAGGCATGTGTTATCCTTCGAAGATATTCTTCATAAAAATGATAGGAAGTTAAGAATAAAATTTCTCCAATTATATGAACAAAGTGTTCTTTCTCGCGTGAGGAAAAACATTTTCAGCAGAAATAGAATGTGTTTTTCTCTACCTTGAGGGAATTGTTTTAACAATCCCGCACATGTGGAGGACTTGTGAATTTTTCCACGTCTCGAAACCGTTGCCATGCTTGATAACTACCGTCGTTTACAATTCCACCCATTTACCGAATTATCAGTCAAGACAATCTTTACAGCCGTATCGTAAAGCTTAAAACAGCTCGAAAGCTTGCCACAAATTAATGTGAGGTATCTGCAAACGTCTTCCACGAGTTTGTCGGAAGTGGCAAAATCGTACACCGGTCAAATCTTTTATGGCAAAGCGGCGCTTATGTATTACCGCATAACAAAAAAACCGGGCAGCATGAAAGAGCTCTACACGATCTTGAGTACTCTACAAAGCGGTAGGAGTATACAATTTTCGCATCAATCTTACCATGTATCTTATCTGACCATCTAGGTAATTTTTCATCCTGACATTTGGTTATATGTTTTTGAACCTATGTTTTTCAAGACAACGTAAAAGCCAGTAGAAAGTCGAAAAACAACCGTTGTTTCGTAAGGGTGAATTTTTGCTATCGAATAAATTTCATTTGGTCTTTCATATTTTATCATTAATTATCATAGTACAGTTTCTGGTCAGGTTCATTGGATTCCTCTACGTCAGGGAGTTGTTTGAGTTTGATTCATGATAGGGTCCCGCGGAATTCAATCAATTGCTATGAAAATCAAGAACAAGACTGATCATTCGTTTCTATACCAGCATACTACACGATATTTATGTACGACAATATGAGAGTCAATCGAATTTCCGATCGAAATGGAGAAACGATCATTCTTGAAATCCACAAAATGTATTATTGCAACGTTTATCTCACGTACACATGACGTCGTGTTATCCCTTGTACGTGTGAGTTTCGGGAAAACTCGGTTATCGGGTGTTCGAACATTTCGCGAGTCTGTATATATGTATACGCTCTCTCGCACTCACTCGGTTTTTATCGCTTCGTACCGTGATCGAAATGAAGTTTACGGTCGTCCAATGACAATAAACTTTTTCTCGACCACCCTCGTTGGAATTTTTCTGTTTTTTTTTTTTTCAACTCCACCAGCCGAACTCATTCAACGCGTGACCGTTTAATAGGAGATTCAATGTATTTGCATATCCAACAACATTAGAGGATTTATCTTTCAAGTTTAGATCGTTCCTCCCAAGTGTAAGGGGAGCGGAGAGAACTCTTTTCAAATACTTCCACAAAGATCTCTCTTATACAATCATCTATTGAAGAAGAAACTCGCGGATCAATTCATCTTTCTCATCAATCTGAAGAACCCAATGCTTTGAGGTGGCTCCTTTTTCCTTCGAAGCATTTAATCTCGTACCGTTAATGGATCTTGAATAAAAACTTGTGAAGAAGTGTAGCATGGAGTTAAAGGACGACTTAAGTGCAGAAGGGCCTTTGTATCTAGAGGCTGACCTAGGAGCAAATACCGTTGGATCGACGTGAGACTACAGGCAGGCGGCTTCTCGAAAATGATCGATGTCTTTTCTATACAGCCTTAACCTCTTCTCCTCTTGGTTACCGATTGGTTGCTTCGTTCGCTTGGTTCACTCGCAAATCGCTTAAGCAAGCTCAATCCAAGCCGGAGTGAAGATAGAGTTGCTGCGCTGGCTTGAATTGATAGTTATTGATAGCCCGACTATCAGGCTAACCTGACTCTACGTCTTGGCAGGTTGATCGATGTCATGCAACGTTCTAGGCGTTGCGTTCTAATTATGGTCAGGGCATCTGCAATTACCCATGACCAACCTACTTGAGTCTCCGTCTTCCCCTCTATTTCCCTCTCTGTCTCCATTTCTCTGTGTCTCGCACGAAGTTTAGGTGAAATAGACTGTTCATACGACAATGTTCATTGGAGTGGGTAGATCCGCTTTAGGAAACTTTACGCAAATACTTGCGTTATAATTTCCTTTGCTGTATGTAATCTCTATTTTATTGCATATAGAATTCAAAATTAATTAGTCACTGCAATTGAGAAGTATCGTAAAGAAATTTCAAGTGATGCCAGGAAACTCACCTCGTGGATGGTTTGTGTGAATTTTGTTTGGACATCGTGTACACTTGCGATTGTTCTCTTGTGAGATTATTCTGTGGTTGTCGGTTACAATACACGTTATCTATTCCTTGTTATAACCATACCATGTGCAGTATGTGCATGTACATTATGGAACTCATCAAGTGGAATTTTCGTACAATATCTGACATTCAATAGACTCACGGATTATCGAGAATTTCAGCGCTTAGGATGAATGTTCGCCCAAATTCCCTCAAATTCGAAAATCAATTCGTATTGATAAATTTACACATATATTCACGAAATTCATTCCCTATGAAGAGGAATGTATTTCATGGAATGATGTGAATTTATTGTTGCATCGAAGATGGAATTGGTAGTTTTATTCAATTCCGATAGAATTAGTCATTGAATTTGAATATCAGTTTCAAAAGAGTCGAGGAAGATATTATCGATCGAAAAAAACATTAATGAGCAATGAAGTTTCAAGGCCTCTCGAGATTTCCGACAACGTTCATATTCGGAACCCTTTTGAAGACATTGTACAAAAAGAACAGAGGTGTTTAAAGAAAAACGAGCATCGAACGAGAGTGTCCCTTAGCGCAAGCCCTTTGATGGCGAGGCGTTCAGCCCTTGTCTCTCATGTCACTATCTTAAAGTAGCTCTGTTCATCGGTCCAAAAACGCTGAGGATTTGTTATACTATTGCCCAGGGAAGTTTGTTTCGACAGCAAATCAGGGAATTTTCTTCATTTGAGAAATTATTGATTTGTGTTCAATGAATCAATGAATTTTCGATAATTTCTATGATTTTAAATCTTTACAAAGAGAAGTTTTGAGTATTCTCTGGATTCCAGATAAGGAATGACAGACCATGAATCCTCATATCTTCATTTTCTCTGTTCTCATTGAAGTTTGTAATGATTTTTATCAAGGGTTGAATTTCAAAGTCCTGAAAATATAGAAAAATTCGAAGGATAAACCACTTTGAAATCATGATTTTTTCAAACTAAAAAATCTCTAAATAATGTTGAAGTAAGCGTAGTTCTGTTCTGTTTAATGCAATAGAACTGTCAATGAGACTATTCTAAGAGGCTCATCAGACAGATTTCAGTTACTATAACGTTACCGATAACGAAAAATCCAGAGCACAAGGTCCGTACAAGCGTAGCTCTGTTCTGCTCAACGCAGTATAACTGTCAATAAAACTATTCGAAGAGGCTCTTAAGACAGATTTTAGTTACCATAAAGTTACCGATAACGAAAAAATTAGAGCACAACGTCCATATAACGCTTGATGTTGTCTTGCTGATTTCAGAGTGGTTTACCCCTCAGAAAAACTGACGAAGTGAATGGCACAATAGAAAATCACGCACTGAGGATTGCACATTAAATTCTCCATTCTGAACCTACACGGAGAGAAAAACTAACAATGATATTGCTGAATTGACAATAAAATATTGTTCTATAATATATCAACCCACAATAAATATCGTGAAAATATGACCGTCACTATTGCTAAACTGGCAACAATATTATATTGTCAACATCATTAACAATTCAAATATTCAGTTTTGCAATATCATGTGGTTATATCAATAATTTATCTTTACCTATTTAAAAAAATATCACTTTTGACTGAGGAAAACATTTTCTCATCCGAATTTATCCCTACAAACATTCCATCACGATGTGGTTTGATTTATATGTGAAGAAAAGGCGATTGTAAGTTCCAATGTTGGAAAGTTACCTTAGCGAGATTCGAACCCGGGTCTTCCGAGTGGAAAACGAAGCCTTTGTCACATCAGCAGATTTCCAAGATGACAACTGAATACTTGAATTGCCATTTATGGTAATCCTCGACTTTGTTCAGAGTTAACGATGAAAATATATTCAAGACAAACATAAAATCGTGCCCATTGAATAAATGAATTAGGGTTTGAATAAGAAAATTTTGTTCAGAAACGAATGAAACTTATCAAATTTGTTTATTGAACCCATGTAAGGTGTGTCAATCAATCAGATATTGGGATTGATCTTTATGTTTGTGAATTCAAGAGAAACTTCATCGAAGAAGAGTTTGTAGAAGAATGTATATCACGAGAATATCATTCTCAACTGTCTCCTGAAGTGGATCAAAATAATTTCTCACGGGAATAATTATACCACTTCATACGTTAAAAATATATAGCTGTTTTGACCACAAATGGATTTTGTTACGCCAATTTTTCAGATCTGTTTGATATTGTTTTGTCAGATCAACAATGTTCATTGTGAGTTGGAATGGCAACTTAGATTGTCGTTTTAACAAGTGATTTTCAGCAATACAATTCTTGTTGACGAAACAATCTGCTGTTGCTGTACGAACAACAAATTATTGCATAACCAGCAGTAAAATGTTGGCAATTTTTATATCGCTGATTCTACCATACACATTTTTCTCCGTGTAACTGTGCACAAATTCTCTACTCCTTCATCATTTCTTTTCATTGCCCTTTTGATTCGTTGAATTCTAAATGCTACCTCATATTATCTGTACCAAGAAAATTTCGATGTGAAAATTTCATGCTCTTTTGAAATGTGTCTAAAATCATTGCTCAAATAGTTATCAACAATTTTTTTTGCAAAAATTGCGATTTTTTGACCGAAAAATTCCAGATCAAACATTTATATAGGACATCGGTAATATGCATATTTTATGCATTTTCCGAATAGAAAAGTGTTTTCGTGTCCTGAATTCCAAGATGTGTAGGATCCGGAATTAAAAATTCAACATGATGCTTTTCAAAATGACGTCTTGAGCTTAAATTTCTTGGAAAAACTTCAGAACGCCCCAACTCAATAACTGTGAGCTTTTCTGGGAAGAAGACTACAAGTGAAAAGTTCTGAGAATCGAGAATCAAATATAAATTCATGTGAAGCAATCAACATATAAATTTCGTATTAATTTTCGAAATTCTCTCTGACTGAAATTTCTCAATGAATTTCATAAACTTATGATTGAATCAGATTTTGAAGATAAAATTCAGAGTTTTCGTATTCATTTGATGAATCAAATTCTAAACTATTTTCCACAGTGTAATCTTCTGTTCCTTTCGGATTGGATCATTGTTTGATATTCATAAGAGAATTGATTACCGGCTTCTCATATTTCATATAAATTTCGACTCTCATAATATAAAAATATCTTAGTTTTTAGATCATACTTTTGCCACCTTTCAAGAAGAATCTCATCTCACCATATAGCATAATACAGCCTGACATTTTCCTTGTACAGAATCGTGCTTGTATAGAAAAATAATTGTGGAAACTAATGAACCTTGGCAAAATTGTATAGGGTTGATCCTTGTTACATCTGTTGATGAAGTATCGGAATTTCCTCAATCAACAGTCGTAACGGGGAAAAAGAAATCTATTCGAAACTTCGGAGCAAAATGTTCAACATCTTTGGAAGTGAAGGTTAGGGACTCTCATCTCCGTCAAACGTGCTCGTTGCGAAGAAAAAGATCAAAAGCGGAAATTTCAATAACTTCGACTTCAACTATTGGAGTTCTCACAATTCCCGTCGCATCTGAAAGAGAGTAGAATGATATTGATAGTGATGATTGGAATTGTGATCAATGTGATGGAAGATATCTCCAGGTTTTCCAAATTGAAACTGGTATCTCATTAGTGAAACCATGTTGCTCCAGTTAGGAAACTGAAATTATGAACCGATAATTAGCAGCTCACTAGTTTTTGGTCAGTGCCACTCTTGATTAAACTGTTTCAAATGTTGATGAGGATCGATTCGGTATCTTCAAGTTATGTGTTTTAGCTGCTAGATTTTTCGATAGAATGGTTTGTTTAGAAGTTCTATCGCTTGGCTGCTAGCTCTCGATTGCTAATTTCAGCTTCATGTTTCTGTCTTTCTGCCTCCACGATGAAAAATGTGGGAACGATGTGTCGAATGATGAAACAAGAAACATGTAGGACTTACATTGTGATAACAAAAACCCATTGGGAATAGTACCGAAGATAATGAAAGTTCTTGTACACAGACAGAAATGTGTATTGAAAATCGGCAGTAAATCTCATAATAATTTCTATTATATATTATGATCACTCTCTCTATGTATATTTACATGTTGACAGTGTTCATTATTATTCCGATATCGAAGAGTTCCTGATTCGAAGGTGGATCTTATAATTTCCTCTGGGATTCAGCTGAAAAAAATCGCACAATTTTTATGAGAGTGTGTTCCAATTTTCATCAACTGTACAGAAAAAAGTATTTTTTTGAATCTAAGAAAATGTCATTTGAGTAGGTCTCAATAGATATTTCTTTGATAGAAATAAATATTCTGTTCATATAAAATAATTTGATATTTGGTCCATCATTCAAATAACTGATTCGTTTGTGTCAAAAAAATATCCATGTTTGTGAAAGATATATTTATTTGGACCTATTCAAATTTCTTAGATTCGAAGAAATACTTTGTTCCGTGTGTATAAAAACATCACCTCAAAATCTGAATTCCATTTTCCACCCCATCTTCACATGATAAAATGAATACTTTGTTGATCTCACTCCGCCATCACTGTTCTTTCAAGTATGGCTTGTACTCAAACTTCACGACTTCAGAAAACATGTATAGCAACAGCTCTTCAAGAACAGCAATTTCTTGCCTGTTGACTTCTGAATATTCATACAAATCTTGAATTGGATTATTTTCTGAACAAAGAGGGGAACAATGGCGGTGATTGCAAAGGTGAATTCATGAAATTTGTTCATTCACTTCAACTATACTTGAAATCATTCTTTGAAAAAAAAAATTTAAACAAAAATTCTCTTCTTTTGACGAAAAATGCTTAGAGATTTATTCATCGCTTATAATTTTCTTCGTCCTCTATTCTCCATCAGAATGCAAAAACTTTTATCATTATCATAGAGTTAATATTCGTATAGGATTGTAATTTTCGAAGAATTCGCTAAATTTCCGGATTTGAAATTAATTTGATCTTGACTCATCAGATGTCTATATTTTTTCAACAATTTTCCATCTCTCCATAAAGCGGTCACACACAATTTAGCTGTTTTTTGAAATTATATATTTTAGGACTTTACATCCTACAGTGATTGTTAAATATGGAAATCGATACTTGTTTTCGTGTTTGAATGGTCAAACCCTTGGAATTGAAGTTTCACTGCAGATTTATCTTCCAATTACAAATCCCTTGCATTGTAAAAAGACACTTTCTAAATTCCAGATGAATTTATGTTAATTAAGTTAAGCTAAGTTAAGCAATTAACTCATAAATTTTGTATGGATTTTTGAAACTGTATAACATCTTATACAGAATTATGATTTTTCATGCATTCTTATATGTGTTTTAATACATTTTGCAGTGAATTTCATGAATTCATAATTGAACTGTGAAATTCGTTGTTAAATTTACCTGGTGTCCGATGAATATAGGGATAACATTAAATTGCTGTAATTTATATGGCAATATCTATTAGATTCATCGCAATTCATGTGACCACTGCAGCAAATTTTCATTTTTATCGGATACTTCGGTTGATTGAATAGGAATTCCGGTATATTTTACAGCAAGTTAATGCTGTCCCTATAATTACAGCTATTTCCTCGCTGTGTAGATTTCACTGACACGTTTCAGAATTCTCATAGTCACCTGATATAAGAAATATCAGACTATTTTTTACAGTGTGCAAACATATTTCCTCATTTAAACCAAGAAAATTATTTGTTCTACAAAATTCATGACATTGTAACCTTTTTCAAGATCCAAATTCTGTCCGAATTCGAGTTTCAACCTGCCAACAATCTTTTTCCTTCTTTCCTAAACACTGGAGGAAAATTGTAGTTCAATGAATTGCCTTCCGATAAAAAATGATGACATTCTTCGTGCCAGGCTTGAACGGATTTCTGAAGTAAATCAAAGACTAGAATGGGATATCATTAAAGTTTGGTCATACAATAACTCTTCCAATCTCTTATTCTACGCTTAGAATGTATGAAACGTCCTTACGTCTTTAGAATAAATTGATTCGTCAGTGATGTCACATATCCTATCAATCGGCAAGGAAAAATTCACTTGACAAAGACATGTTTAGGGGTTGAGTAGTCGAAGATTCATCCATTGATAATAATTTCCCACAGGTCATCGATATTTTTAATAATCAGAATTTAATTGGATATCGATCGTTGGTAATCGTTGTTCAAATCAATCGGAGATGAGAGAAAAAGAAGACAAAAAATTCCAATGAACGGATGAAAGAAGAATGGGAGGCGTCGCCAGTTGGATGGAGATCGAGCCTGGTAGTATGTTTGCCAGCCAAATTACATCTGCATAATAGCTGTGCGTTGAGCTATCGATCCACGAGCAGAACAGCGTCCCTTTGTCACATCTACGTCGTTCGTCTAGTGCACGCGTGTGCGTGTTAAATATGTATATCAATTTACATATATATCACGCACGTAGATGTATTTCATTCACGCACCAGAGTGTAGAATTTACAATATACATCTGAACGATTTCAATTATTTTTAGACATTTCCTGACGTTCAGTTGATTCTCTCGCGTCACCGGCGCTACTGTTACTGATATTCCGAAATCGACGACACCAACTGATTCGTCTTCTTTTATCTGTGATTTTAAAAGAAGAAAAAAAAGCAAATCACATTGCACCGATGGTAGAGTTATTCTCTCAAAAAGTTGATTTATAACGATAATAAGATGATCGAAAATGAAATTGAATACGTTTATCATTTCAGCAACGATATTAAACTTCAAGGATATAGAATCTTTTTAATGCTTCCCCTTGACCTCATCCATAAATATACTGTTTGGGTTTTGAACAAACACCCCAGCATTCTCCTCTCGCTCGACACTTTGTGTAGAAAACCCGTGAAGAATTTTTCTGTAAACTCCAGTTGTAGCTGGACAGTGACAAATAGAACGTCCTCTCGCCAGTTGAAAAAAAGAAAAAAAGCGTGTTTTACGGCTTGTTTACCATTTGTCATGTTATGCAAAGGATACGCAACGCCAGCAGGAAGAAAAGGGGGAAAGATTTTTCCCGGTGTGAATGGCGATGGAAGACGAACCGTCGAGTTCATCTCGAGTCTGTCGTTCCTCTTCCAACTCCTCCTCCACTCAATTTCATCCGTATACATGTCTTTCCCATCTCTCATTCCTACTTCTCGATAAACCCAAGTTGACAAAATGGAGATGATTTCTCTCTTTTTTTGAATGACAATCACATATTTTAGGTTGTTATTCCTCCACATCATTGAATAATCATTACGATTCATTGTTTGTACATTATCAAACGCACACTCATCGGAATTATCTGTGAAATCTGCTAGAATTTCACGTTCACCTGGTTATATGCGAATTGTGTCATGGTTGATTGGTCGAGGACATTGGTTTCGCCTCGAAAGTCATGCCTAATTATTATCATCATCACCAATATCATTACGATGATTATGATCACATCAGCGAATACCGATGACAATCTAATCGACATGATAAACGATCCAGGGTAAGGGCCGAAACCCGTCATTTACCCTTTATCACGTCATCCAAGTACCTTTATTAACGTCCATCATATGAATCTATGGTCCATCATAATTCTCAATTGGCGCCCTAGGAATATCAACTTTCATACAAATCTTTGAATTCGAGAACGTCAAATTATTTTCATGCCGTGAATTTCAATTTAAATCAATGTCATTTTCATAGGATGGAATTAATTCAACGTCACTTGTAATTCGAGTTCTTTTCATTCGAATATCGATGAAGAGTATTTTGAAAATGAAGGATGAAATCGATTTGGGAATAACGTTTAATGTTTTGAGAGAATTATAAAAATTGTCCAAAACAATTCCCAGAATTGAGATGATGGATAGATTGATTTGTATAGAATTTGTTCATTAAAATCCGGCTGGGGGTTGTATATTGCCCTTCAGTGGATTTCAGCGGCGAAGGGTGTTATAGAAACTAGTTTGAAATTCAATATACATTTTGGAGTTTAGGGATTAAATTATTTGAATTGATGCCATCGATCATCCAAGCATGTGCGACTTGTGATTCGTAATCAAAATTCCACATCAATGATTCGAACCATTTCGTCAATGGAATTGTAATTTGCTGGATATTCCTGAAGATTATACGTGACACATTGTTTTATGAAGTTACAGTCTACTGGTCGAATAAGAGAGAAATGCATTCAACAAGTAATGATAACATAATATAATCATAAACATCATTTTATCATCTTAGATTCAGTCATAAATCCTTCAACTGGAAGATGAAATATAATTTATAGCAAATGTCCATTTCCTCGACACATTCGAAGTTTTTGTTGCGAATAAAGGATTCATATACTGTCAAGACAGAGAAGAGCATGACGTTGTATGAGAATTTGGACGGGATAATAAAATTTTATGTAACATTCCAGGACATAAACGGGTAACGCTTTGGAGACGTTAAGCATCGTGTATTGTTCTTATTGGGTGGCGGATTTTCCGGGATGGCTAGACAATCTTCCGGAGAAGCAATCGTGGAATTATCTGCGATGGATGCGATTAATTTCTTGGAACAATAGGGGAGGAAGGAAGGGAGAGACGGATAAAATGGAGGAGAGGGAGGGTGTCTGAGTGTGTGTTGCTATCTCGACCAGTGCAGACCGGACGAGAATGGCTATTCATGCTAATCCTAGGTTGAAATGCAGTATACTCCTATATACGTTCAAAAGATGAAAATAGTTCATCCTCGTGCATCCTTGTTCCTTTCACCCTATCCCTGCTCCACTTCTCGACTCTTATGCATCAATGCTGAAAACCCAATCAAGCCTAACCATCGATCTATACTGACTCCCTCATTCTCTCTCCTTCTCTCTTTCTCTCTTTGGAATCAAAGCACTGAACTGAAGAGGCCTGAATTCTGTATCAGGGGTACTCGCTTTCGTCGTGGCTTGATGTAGGAGAATCAGGATGGATAAGCGGTCAAAGGGAAGTGTCATTCGCCCTTTAAGCCTAGGATCAATCCTTGAACATCGTTGTGCTGTATTATCGCCATCGGCAGTCTCATCAACTAGGATGAATTTTCATTCTCAAGGAGTGATTATGTGAATTTTGGGAAACAAGATTGAGTGATGTTTTTGAACCAAATTTAATTATGTATGTGAGTTGTACATGGTTTCACACATTTCTTCAGTTGGTTTCATTTTGCTTCGCATTGATCAGTACAAAACCTGTGGACGAACAGAGAGCTGAAAATCCGAACACAATTGAGCCATTTATCAGATGAAAATGCACACAGGACTTTTACAATTCTTCTCATCTTTGATATCAGATTTTGCAGCATGCGACATCAACTGCGAAAATAACCATATTTCGTAAGAATTCGTTACATACAAATTAGGACTCATAGGAGGTGAATTACCCTTTTATAGGACTTGAGGTTTTGTTCGTACTGAAAAAAATATGGTCAATTCAATTCCTGTTCAAGAAGATCACTTTTGTACCATTCGATACATGGAATTTCTTTTACCTGGTACAGCAGCGGAAATCTCTTACTCGAGGTGTGAGATATATCCAATTCAGTTGACTGATTTAAACATATAAGATCCTGTCACGCTACAAAATTCTTCTAGATCAGGATTCTCCAAATGAAGTTGAAACTGCCGACCGTAAAGCTAGCGGCCGATGGTCATTGCCTTTTACAGGAAACTTTTATCACGGATTTGCGCATCTGAAACGTCGAGGGGAATCTCACTCATCGGATTCTTAGTGCAACGCGAGTTTCAGTGACGTTTGATCAAAAGTTAGGACAATCGGTTGCCATGGTTACGGCCGACAGCTTCCACTTCATGGATTCTCCAACCTTTTTTTTGACCGTGTTGTTTGAAGTTCTCATGAAATTTTTGTTACGAGATGTTCAACAGTATTGTAACAAAATTTGCACTAATTTCTCTCGAGCAGTCATAAATTCCATATTTGAAAAAAGTATGAAATTAACATACCCCTCATTACACGTGATGAATTTTTTTGCACCATGAATTGAAATCATAAGAATATCCTCATCTCATTTTGAATTTCGTATTTTACGAAATTTAATCTTCCTCTTGCGCGATTATAATTCAATCCATTCACAATTTGAATACCGCTCGCTCTTTCTAGACTTATGAATTACTTCTAAAGCATCATGATCCTCCCATCCTCCAGGAAGTCAATCTTCTTTTTATGGAAATGAAATTCGTGATCCGAATGAGAATGAAATTTCAGTTTTGAAAATTTTCTAGATATTCAAGTTCACCAAAGTGGTGGACGATCAATGGTTCTCCGCTAAATTGATCACTTTGATGATTCGATAATCAGATATTATATTTAGAATGAGAATATTTGTTCATACGAGAACGTGATAATGAAAAACAAAAAACAGAAGGAAAAGTTCTCTTTTTATTTTTCATATCTCCCATTTCGCTTACCTAGTTGTTTTTTGTTTTATTCCTCTAAACAGAAATATCCTTCAGAAACCAAAATATTATGATGCATTGATCTTGAAGGGCAACTATTTTCACTCTTTATAATGGTCCTATCACTGAAGGTGGTACTTTTCTACAACTCTCATGCTCTCTCCGCACGTCCTGGCATTCGATGTACGCTCGAACGCTCATGAGCGTTCACACGTTACGAATATCCCGCTTTGGACCAGTCGCGCGTGAGTCTCTTCCGCGTGCCTTGGCGTTCATTCGTTTCTACTCCGCAAGTCGTAAGTCTGGTTTGGTCTACCATCGATTCTCTCGATTCATAGATTTCAAAATGATTATCTGAAAAATATTGGTATCTCAAAGACAAATTCTCAGTATTTCCACTAAATTCGACAAGAATTTTCATAGGAGAGTTTGTGGTTAGAGTTATTGTTGAGTTTTATTCTTATTGAGGGGATAGTAATGTTCTTGAGAAACCAGTCGGAAGAACATCTGTGTGTATTTTATTTGTCAAAATTGAGATGAGAAATAGGAAACAATTGAAATAATTTGTAGAATTTGAATTCAATTTATTAGCATCTCCGAATACTCTTCAGGAGTTCGCGATGGGCGTGACAGGTTTTAATTCTTTTAAAAACTGATATTCATCTGAGGACTTGAGGAATGTTTGTATGATTCCTCTTCATGTGGCTTTGAATTGAATGCAAACTTTGATTTTTATCGTGAATAGTCCTAGCCTTTTTTTTCATTGATGTAATTTTATTTTCATTTTCAATGAGACTAGAATTCAAATCGAGATAATTCTTGAAAATTGTCTTCACACACTGAGAAAACAGATATCTTGAAAGATGCCATAATTTATGGATTTTTGGCGTTGGACTGACCTGAGTCAAAATATTTACGTCAACGAACCTTTAAAAGTCCCATAATTTCTTGGACTTTGATAAAGAAGTATGGTACCTTTCTTATAAAAGTCCCAGCCATTATGGTACTTTGAGAGGTATCTTCACGTAAATATTCTAACTCGGGTTAGACCAACGCCAAAAATCCATAAATTATGGTATTCTTCAAGATACGTTTTTCTCCGTGCATTATAATTCTCTACAGACTACTTTGAATCCCGCTTAGGAGGAACAATGAAATTTTTAAACATTCGGAGAACTTCTGTTACATTCTTTCAACCTCCAGAAGCAAGTTTTTGAGCTGATAAGATCGGAAAAATATCTCTTATCTTTTCATACTTGCATCAAAATCACGACAAATTCCAAAAATAGTGAATTGTCTGAATCTTTGAATCCCCAGGTGGTCTGCGGAGAGATAATAAATTATTACAAATACTCTTTAAATGCTAAGATAATATCCTATATATCGTATTATAAGGAAACACCATTCAGACATTAAAACATCTTGATTATCACTATTTCTCAAGTTTTGGTTGGAAATACTCTTCGAATGTGTTGCGTATGAAAGAACAAGGAGTCTTGAGTTAATTTATTAGCATCTCCGAATGATTTAGTGGGTACAAAGAGTGTGAACGTTGAAATCTTAGATGCTTCATGTTTTTCTTCCACCCATTCAAATCTTTCTAAACAAAAAATGGTTCGTTGTGAAGATTTCGTTTTTTATACTTTCGAAAATTGTCTCTGAGACACAATCCGATTAGATGTCCCATAAAACGCTGGCAATAAAATTTTTAACCTTTTATTTTTCTATGATTTTTCCCCCGGGGTACTCATTTCTTGATAGCAATAAATTCTTCGAATACTTCAAGTACGGTACGTTGAATTTTCATCAAGTCATCAGTTTTTATTGACAGTCGCTGGAGTTGGTTCAAGGTTCTTTCTATTCTTAATCACATATCATTATTCTACGACAAAAACTATAGTTGTGTAGAGAGGTTATTCTGCTGATTCGAGTGTGGCTTGAATAGAAAATTATACGTAACGTACGATTCATTTCCATTTTTCATGGAAATCCACTCCAAAATACAGGCGATGATGACATTTTAACATGAAAATTTCATATTCTAGTTGTGGAAGAATGAGAATTTCACTCATAACATTGAAATTCTACTGTGAAAGCTTCACAAAGGAAACACAATAGCGTCTGTAACCTGCTCTTGGAATAACAAAGTATCTTGTATAGTAAACTTTCTTTGACTGAAAATTCGTGACAATAGTGATGCCAAGCCTATTACAGAATTCTTACCTTACCTATATTGCTGAAGTTTGTATCGTTTATTGAAACCAATTAGCAATCAAGTAACGAAATATTCAGCTGTCAAAGACTCAAAATCTTGCAGTACATTGTTTGATCAATGTTTCCAGTTGCAGAAAATGATAAAGAATTCATTCGAGAAGATGAATAACGATAATTAATCAGATTTTGTGAGTTTGAATTTTAGTTTCGTTTCTATGAACGATTCAAACTTCAAGAACATTCTTACCTACGCTCCGAAAAATATAGTACTTGTATTTCATCGTATCCTTTGTTATTTCATTCTTGTTATCGATCGATCACAACCTACGTTCTTTCGTATCTCTGAGACTGAACTTGAATGAACCAAAATTCGTTCCGTCGAAATAAAAATTCCCCCAATAAACAGAACTTTGAACAGCTCTTTCTCAGAATTTTTTGAGCGGACCATTGTCCAGTTCAAAGGCATCTTCAAGCTTTCTCTCATCTTGAAGAGCGCTTCAAGACAAAAGTGGGCTCAAAGATATTTTTAGGTTTGGCATTAGTCAGCTATGAAAGCACCATAGCTTTTCCATTTGTACCTACGGTGAAATAGATGTGAGATTATTCATACATTTCCCATGAAGCTGTGTGAAAGGAAGGAAGAATACTGTTGGATTTTGGCCACATTTCGCCGGAATGAATTCCACTCTACATCACTGTAGCCTACTGTATGATAGGGAAGTGTGATTGCTCAAAACAGAGAGAGAAGCTTAGGCGATCTGTTTTGGTGATGTAAAAAGCTCTTGAATTAATTCCTTCCAATCCATTCCTACCTGTATGTTGAGAAATAACAGAGAATATAAACTGAAGTCCTAGAGTTGGAAAATCAAATCTCTGCTGTTATTCAGGAATGGAACAAATCCTTCTGAAGAATCAAAATTCATGTGCATTCGTTATGTTGAAACTCAAGAGTCGTTGACATTCTTCTAGCTGCTGTGGCAGATCTCTGTTATATGTACAGCATCGCAGTTGGGTGATAGATGTCAGTGTTATAGAATGCTGTGAGCCTTGTAAGAGATTCACCATGAAGGTGTAGTTTCATTCATCCTCGTTAGATTCTCATTTCAGAATCAATGTTCTCACCCCCAATTGGAACTCTCATGATTGCAGAGCAAAGAAGAAACAGAACTTTTGAAGATATTCTCTCCACATCTACCCTATGCGCAACATTTCATCCTAAGATACAAAACAATATGACCAGAACGTGATACAATTTCCAATTTTTCATCACATACCTTCTACATCATTGTTTTGAAAACTCTTCTTCCCCCACTCATATTTTTTTTCCAATCCTCTGAATAAATGACGATCATAAAGTTCAAATTTGAATAAAAGTGCAGAATTATTCATAAAAAGAATTCAATCATCAGTACTGAATGATCGATGAATAATTGATGAGAATGTAGAGACATTTGGTAAAAATTTTGCCGTGAAGAAAAACTTTTTAGTACAAATATCCAGACGAGAAAAAGAAAAATACAAGTTGACTCACAATTGAACTCGAACGCACGAAGTTGGTTCTAGACGGAAGTGGAATAGGGTGAGGGTTTCGATGCAGGGCAAAGGATAGAACGGGACAGAGAAAAAGATAGATGAAGAGGCGAAGGGGAAAGGAAATAGGGAAAGCGGAGATCAGAATCAGGATGGGAGTGGTAGTGGGGATAGTGGCGGTGGATAGACAGGGGGTAGGTTCTTGGCACGGCCTCTCCTTTGGGGTAAGGGTAAGGGTACAGCCGCCATCCATTACGAGCGGCGCATGACACCTCGAGAGATATATCGACTCACCGCATCCTCGAATTGAATCGAATGCCGCTGGCAAAAACACCAATGAGCAAAATAGAACATTGTGATCGATGCTTCCCGATGTGCCCGACCAAATTTATCGACGAATGAGTTACGAATCCCATTGCATCGATACGTCGCGACATGCGGTACAAAAGAAAAATATACAACTGAATTACAGCTGATACGAATCCTATTCCAGCCGCAGGGACTTTCAAGATTTTTCACAAATAGGTTAGTATCACGTTACGTAGAAGCGCAATGTCATGAGGGTACAATTTTGTAACACGATCTTGCGAACTCATATATTTGATTCGTCAATTTCATTTCTACTCGCGAATGGTCAGAGTTTTGATATTCGAACTTACTCCTTACTCTCCAAGTGGAATTGCATGGAATACACTAGTGAACTATTACTTCCTGCGATTATATTATTTGTAACTTGGAACCTGCCCAATTTTCACCCAATGATATCGTACAGATTGTATTTGGGAGTGAGGAAATTGCGGATGATTTTTATTCCTTCTCATTATTGCCGAGTGAAATATTTCACTTCTCATAGACTTTGTTTGAACACAATTATCTCAACTCGAAGTTATACGCGAATACCGATTTGGTTGAGGAGCAAATCCAATGGAGATAACTCAAACAGTTGAAAAAAGATGAATAGTTAACACTTGTGTTGATCATGAATCTCCTTTTCAAGTTGATTTTATGTTTTTAGATACTTTTATGATCCACGGAATTCCTTCAGAATAAATATTCCAACTTGAGGTGAACTATTTGAGTTACATATTTCATCCTTAGACTGAACCTCCACCCTATCCGAGTTCTTCATTCTTGCCTCTCTTGTTTCCATTCGTACATACATTCAGCGGGACAAGCCGCGTCACGTAAAAGAGAGTTGAAAATCAACGAAAATTCTCATACTCGTTACTTTTGAGGGCTTTGTGATGTATGGTAAGGTAACTGATGTATTGTCAGCAGTCGGATGTAAATGTCGACTCATTTCGTGCATGTCTTCGGCTTTGAAAGGGACTTCCTGCACCCGCGAGATACCCTTCCCCTCTCCGACTCAATCCTTTCGTGTAGTTCCGCTACATCGTCCCACAGACGCATCCGCGCGCCTCTCTCCTTTCTCTCTGGAGTGGCGTAATATTCGGGATTAGCTGGAACTAACGTACAAACAGAAGTTTCACTTTCAAACAGGCGAAGCGCAGTCGAGCGATGTGAGCTGTCAAGAGTTTGTGTGTGTGCGTGCGTATGTATATTTACAAGTGTATTGGGATAGGATGGTTGTTGTTGGAAAGCCGTATTAGCAGCCTTGCGCCAGTGTAAACATCGCATAAATCTGCCGCTATGCAGACAACATCACAGCTTGCAAATGCGAGGACGAATGCGATCATCGTGAGCGTAAGCACGAGTGAGAGTCCCTGTTTCATTGTATGCATCTATAGGGATAGATAAATACCTTACTCAGCTTTGTAGATTACCACGATACCATTAACGAAAGAGAGTGTACGTGTATATGTAACCAACGAACTCCTGCCGTACATATTATTACTTGCACCCCTTAACCGCTTCCATACGACAATCAACGGGTAGCGAAAACAGAAGAATCGTCAACACGATTCAATCGTGATATTTTAGTAGAGGATTCAGGTGTTCTCCATTTGTATATTCACGAGAAAACGAATTCATCAGAATCAATTTTTGTTGATTGGTATGTCACTTTCGAACGGAGCACAAGTTTTAAAAATATTCGTACCTTGAATTTTAATGATTTTCAGATTCTTTCCATTATTACAATTGAACTCCATTGTTGAATGTTGAAATAATGGAAAATTCAAACTCAGCATTCGTATTCATTGGTGAACGAAAATTTGGATTCAGGAAATTCACTTCGATCAGTCAGACACCTGATTTTATATTTTTATACGATGGAAGAAAAATTATTCACGAAGTTGTTTCCCGAGGAGGAAATAAAGATCGAAATATTGAAGCGCTCATCCTTAGACACGAGGATTAATCTATGTCTGATTCTCAATCAACTGTATTCGACTGCTCGAAACTCGAGAGGGGTAATTGGAAATTAAACTGTCTTATCTTTCGTCAACCAATAAACTAACTGACTTGGATTCATTCATCGTGAATGCTTTTCTCTTTTCTATCCATCCTTCCATTTCAAGAATCGCGCCTGCTCCCTTGCTTGGTTGTCTTTCCGGGTTCCCAAATAACCATTTCCAGAGGATGAATAGTTAATTTCCTAAAGTTTCAGCTCGGCCGCTTGAATGTCGCATTGATTGGTACTTCATTGGATCGGGGTGAACGTAAATTGGGTTCAGAGGTGGTAGCACCACCAAGAACCATAGATAGTAGAAAGTGGAATGTAGAAAGAGAGTGGCGGTAACGACGAAGATGATGAAGCTAGGGAAGGATGGATCTCGCTCCTCTTTAGTGGAGCCAAAAGAAGAGAGAGCATAAGCTAGGCAGAGTAGGAGTAGCGTAGGAGGCGAAATTGAGTCTCCCAAAAGTGATTATCATTCGAAGTGGATCGACCGTTGGAAGTGGTGGATATGAAAGCTGGAAGAATTTTTTTTTTCCCGAGTGCTTCGATTTTCATGGTTCCTTTATAATAACGAGAGTTTTGATATTCAAACGATGAGATATTTCGATAAAAGAATCTCCGTACGATTGTACTTGAATAGAGTTTGTCCTGAGTTTCTTCCAGCAGCTTCTTGACCGAAGGTTCGTGACGACTTTGCTGAAGAGTCTCCTCTTGATCCTGGTGAGAAGAGACACAGGCTAGATAGCCGTAGACATAGTAATAGTAGCAGTCGTAGCAGTTGTTGCTGTAGTGGTGAGGGATGGGACATGAAAGTAGCATCACTATAGCGGTAGGAGAAAGAGGAGTGGCTGAAGAGGGAAATCCATCCAAAGCTTTCCAAGAATGTTGGAGCGATAAACTCCTGTCGGAGCCCGGTGGTATCTCTCGCCGGCAGTAGAGGCTCAGAGAGAAGAGACAGAGGGAAAGAGAAGGGGAAGGAGGTACAGGGCAACGCGCCAAACCAGTTTTAAATGCGCTCTTAAATTTCACCAACTTGCGACGAGCCGTAAACCATCTCGGCGGCTCTACCGGGTTAGGCTGCCGTTCTCCTACCACTATACTTCGTTCTACCCTTGTCTTGTATTTGGCCCAGCATGGCGTTTGCTTGGTTGGTCCTGTTGGTGAAGTACCCGCAGGATACGATGGGATCTAACTGAGATGGGATTCATCGTACTTAATGTGACTCCTTCCTTATTTGGAATTACTTGTATACCTTTCCAGCTCTTATCTAAACGTTTGTATTGAATCTCTTCGCAAATAAATCACTCGGGATTCGGATATACAACATTTTTACCTCCTCGCAGCAGAAGAAAAGTATTTCTTTTTGTCATCTTTGATGCGAATAACAATGCGATACACGAGTTATTTGCGTCATTTTATCGGTCACAAAATTTTTCGAAGTATCGTATTCTCATGAGATTTTCTATATCGTTAATATTCGTATTATTCGATTTATCAGAGGGAAGAATGATCTCGTGAATAGATGCTGTCTGGATAACGAAATGACCCAATGATATACTTGAAAATAGTATCAAACATAAATCTCCCATCCACCTGTATATTCCACATACTTTTTCTTTTGTTAATAACGCGATCTGAAGCAGTTTTCACAGAGTTACGAGCTCGTATCATTCTCAGCTAATGATTTTGGTCTTCATAGGAACCACAATACCGTGGATTAAGCTGTAATAAGAGTAGCAAGAAAAGACACAGCTTTCATGGATATACGTGAATTGTTGGGTGCCAACACGGGAGCGTGGTTGTATGGACGGCGGATGGATATGTGAGAAGGACCATCTCAATTTATCGTAGCCGTGAAGTCTGTCGGTTATGAAGCAACGTAATGAAATCCTTGCATGAATATATACAGATACATATACCGATCCTGTCTATATACATATATGATGGGATATCGTAGCGTATGAGAGTGCGGTGTACATCCTAATGCCGCAGGCCCATAACAATAACCTCTGCTAAACGAGCGAGTAGCCTCGACTGCAATAACGCCGTCTGGCCCCAACTTGGTTTGGTTGTACAGACTTGCTTACTTACATTGCCGGCACTACCGGTACAGTTACCATTCCAGAAACCGGCATGTCTCTTAGTGTACTTTCGCATATGTATACACACAACCTCGCGCGTGTGTGTACAATTTCTCTCTATTCTTGCTAGATATATCTCAAAGCAATTACCAACTAAGAGACTGGGGCCTCGTTAAGGTAATAGTGTCCATTATCTCGAGGGCATGTAAGGGAAGAAGTAAACCAGAGAACGCATGGGTAGAGTCGGTCCAATAATCAACGACTTTGCTCACGAATGACCTGCCTCCCCCTACGTCCTCCACAACCTCTTCAAGCCTTCCTCGACCGCAATCTTTCTCCCTGTTATGAGCACCACCCCCGAGACAAGACTATTGCACGAAAACATCGAGGGGAAAAAAATGTTTGGACCTTGCACGAATGTTACTTCGAATTTTCATTCAATTTTACACGAGAAACAGAATTTTCAAATAAAGTCGGTTTGTTCGATGGAATCGTTCTATTCTCGGTGGAAGAATAATTGTACAAAACCGCAATCGGGAAAATACTTACGCCTTTACGATATTGAAGGAAAATTGTAGAAGCGGTAAGGCAACAACTCGTATGTAAGAGAGGATGTGTGTGTGTGTGTGTGTGTGTGAGTGGGGCAGATGTGTGTGAGTGTGTACAGGTATTTTTCAATTTCGCAGTTTCTCTCTTGTTTCCGGTCCAGGTCACAAGACTACCACTTTGGTTGTATTTCGAGGTTGCTACCTACCGTGAAGTCTACAGATCGATTTCCTAGAGTGAAAAAAAGTCAGATGGAAACAGAAAGCAGCCAAACAGTATGGCGTACAATACACAGCTCATACGAAGGTATGAGGAGTCTCTTGTGCAACGTAAAATAGAATACACAGCCCTACCTACCTCTCACGCTTGGAACGATTTGATTGTTTATGGAGAGAGTGGAGGATGCAATATTTCATGAAAATTTATGTCTTTACATATGGAATCATGAAAGTTGCTTTATAATTTTATTTTTATTGGGTATCGATCTGTTGGGATTCTGTACTCCTCTTTACTTGTGGAAATTTCTCTAGGTAATGTTTACTTCTATCTGTTCTGCTCTTGGCACTATCGATTCCGACACGGTGAGAATGATTTCACGTATGCGGAAGAGGCTTTTATTCATATTTTTTTTTAATCAGAAGAGACCAAAAGCATCTGCGAGCGATATTCCCGAGTCGGGAAATTTCAACGGTTTTCGTCCTCATATTTCATTTTTAGACTGATTTTCTGAATTTCTCCTTGATCACTCCCATTCGTTGGAGGAGAAATTCAGACCAAAATCATGAAAAAGTACTATTTTTGTCAGCATTATTCAAAAATCAGTGTAAAAACGGAATATAAGGCCAAAAACCGTCCAAATTTTTCGACTCGGGTCTCTTCAAAGTTTTTCACTGTCCAGGAAGCTATCCCAACAACGTGAGTGGTACTTCTTATAAAGGAATGAAATTTCTAATAGTTTCAGGTTTCGACTTGAAGAGAATTAATTAAAAACATCGATTCACCTTCAAATATTTCTGATTGAATGATCAAAAGCGTAGACTATAATTGAGACATTTGTATTATCCTAAAACGAAGGATTCCACATGAACGATTAACTCTTTTACTCGGCAAGCAATTGAATTGTAATAAAATCATGAGAGGTAGTGGAATCTGTAAAAGAAAATTCATTGTCCTATTGATTACACAGAATTGTTCTCAACAAATACATGCTATTCAAAGTGAAAATAATTCACCTGTGAGGAGCATGAACGTGAAGGATATACAAAAAAGTTTCAACACTCACGTACGCCATATCCGAGTTCTAAACATTCCAGTGAATCAATCAAGAGTTTTCGTTGGGACAGAAAAATGACAGCTCCGGACATCGATTTCCACTACCTATATTGGGTGCTGGATCTTTTTGTTTGGAGAGAGCGAAGAGGGATGGAACGTTTTCGTTCAATCCATAGTGAGAAAGAAGATTGTTCTATTTCGATCACAGAATTAGAGATTCAAAAACTTATTCTCTTTTGATCCAATAGTAGTGTTCAGAGTCATATAAATGTATATGAAATTCTCTGCATTTTAAGCAATAAATCCACTACCCACGAATAAGTCCTGGAGTCTGAGTCGTGTTTCTTTTTCACAGGAAAAAGCTCAAACTGAGTGAATCGAGGGTGTCTATACCTTGATTCGATTTGGGTATAAATATGGAAGAAACGAGAATCTGTTACATCCGAATCTCTCGCAACATACTAACAACTTTAGACTGGAACTTTAGGATTTTATTAACAGAAAATATATTATCTCCAATATTGCATATTGAACATTCTGATATTTCACTGTAATATTGAGAGATTTGGATGTTCAATTGTATGCAGCAAGGAAGTCCTTGCATGAGTTACATGAAAACTTCATGAAATCCTGGGTTGAAGTATAATTTTATCGAATTCACATGAAATTACATAAGATTTGTGTCAAATTCTATATAAATTTGATGAAGCATTTTTTCACGTAAAATTTCACATGAATTGCTGCCTCGTTAGAAGGAAGATTTGAGATCGTTTCGAGGAACCTAAAATTTTTTTGTCTCCAAATTGGAACTTTCTCATACCAAAATTTTCTTCCGAACTCAGGGAAAATGTTTTAATTCCGTGTCTGTCCGTCTGTCTGTCTAGATGGATGTGTGCCTTCTCCCCCTGAATGACGAACGCGCATTCCTTTCGCTTTAATCATCTGATCTTCATGAAGATTTTATTACAGTTATGGACCGAGGTAATAGTGGTCTCATATGAGTTTAAACTTGAAGGGGAGGAAGGGGATGAAGGGAACAATGTGATGAAAATTGTGATTTTGCTAACGAGCGTATCTCCGCTCCTTGTTATCCGATTGTACTGAAACTTACCACGTTCTAGTTACGATCCGATAGTGGCCCAATATAAGTTTCGTCGAAATCGGTTGAGAAATGTGGGAAAAATGTCTAGCAATTCTCAATGTTTAACAATATTTTCAAATCATGCGTTCCTCATGTCTAAATTATCCGAATGCCATGAAAATCTGAGTATACCCAAGTAGAAATCGAACTAGCCTATCTGAGTTATGTACTAGTGACTATCTTGTCACAGCTAGCTCAATTATTCTTCATAATCGCCGATTCGTCACTAGCTAATATTTCTGTACAGTCTTTGTTATACAGCCACTCTTCAACCACTGAAACGCACATTATAGTTATAGATGTCGCTGTATCAAGAAAAAAAACATTACCCAGTAATGATCTCGTGATGGGGTAATTGATATTAGACGTTTATGAAAAAGTGAGATTATGTGTTTTCATGGTACATCATCTAATCATTGGCTCATGACTGTTCATATTATTCCAGTTATAGATGGCCTTGTCAAATGATGAAAATATATCAAATTACTTGCTCATCACTAGCCAGTCGATTACGATTATAAATTTGAGGTCATGTTTCTTCTCCCGATCAACAGCTGATTACCAGTTGACAATTACAAATGTGATTTTGAAAAGAGAAGTTGTAAATTATTGTAATCGTGACAAGTAACCACTTTCATTGGCTGGTTAGTTTGTGCATGATTAATTACTTCTTCCGATGTATTCAGTTTTGGCGATAGGTAACATCGTGTTGCATTGAAAGTATCACCTAGTAATCGACTAGTCACTGGAGAGTTTGATTTCATCCAAAAAGAACGTAAGGTTGGGTTATTCAAGTGATTTTTCGTCAATATCTACACGTTGACTAGACAGTTGGTAAAGATTATAGAAGTTACTTTGCTGTCACAAATATACTATCCAGTTAGCACAAACAGGCTATCCAATAAACATTAATAACTGATGAAACGTGAAATCATGTTATGTCTTTGAATAACACTTTTCAAATTAAACAAACAACGTTGTTTTCTCGTGTTCACAATGTTTACTTGATTTTGATTTGTATCAATAGCGGAAATGTGATTTCATCCTCACAATATGCGTACAACATAGGGAATTATGATCGGATATATGTCTATGTGGAGTTGACTCAGTGGACAGCGCGTCTGGCTCATCATCTAATGGACCCGGGATCGAAACTCATCGGCGAGTAAGTGTTTTTTCAGAGATGATTGGGATACCACAATCCATCTGTCACTATCAAACTTCGAGAGGGGGAGCTAGATTCTGTAAGGTGTTGTATGTCGGTGCAAATGGGTGGAAATGAAATTTTTATTGTTTCAGTTTCAATATTATCTCAACTGTGTATATTTTTCTATCTAGCTACTAGATAGGTAATCTGTGTCAGTCACTGGGTGATGTAAGCGTTACATTACTATCACTCCACTGTCTGAGATTACTAGTCAGTGGTGATATAGTACCAAAATCGACTAGCCTGTAACTAGACAATGATGAGTTTCAATTTCCACTCGGGTAGTCAATTCATGGGGTGTTCATTGTGTGACATGAGTTTTAGACAAATCAAAATTGTGGACAGAAAAGGGTGAGCAATAAATTCGGAAAATCTCGTGAATGTCGCTATTATATGGATATCTTCCCTTCTCATCATCCAATTCTTATGAAATTTTCACCAAAGTTGAACAGTAAAAAAAATCGGACTGAATTTGGTTGCATCTTACTTGAAAATTTGACTGGAATGCAGTCTTTCTCGTTGTATTGGCATTTGTTCTTGATGCTTATTTTCAGTTGAAACAGGGCTAGTTTTGTCTGTATCTTGAAATCAGCTGATGTTCCAGATGAAAGTAAGTTTTACTTTTTGAAGTGTATGCGCAGTATCAAATGATAGTGGTCCCATATAAAGTTTGAACCCCATGCTTACAGAAAAACGAAAGAAGGGAAAGAAATATATTTTGAAAATTATGGTTTTGTGATCGTTTATATTTGTGTTTCTAGTTACCTGATTGTAATGAAACTAATACCACATTTGATTTACAATCTCATAGTTTTTGCAATCCACAATGTTTGACATTGTTTCCAGAAGCAAGGAAGCTCTGTGCCTATGAATAGGCAGAGTTTTTCTATAAGACTCGATTGAGACAGTAAAGAGCTTTTGCTGCATCTAAAGATTTTTTGCGTTAACAGGAAGGAGAAAAAATATTCGTATCGTGAAAGTGAGAAAAAGTGTTAGATTGTTTCGTATGTCTTGCCTGTATATGCTTTGCATCAATATTCAATCAGGATTTGAATATTTTTCATTTGTACACCTCGTACATGTCATATCATAACATTTCGAGTGACAATTATTCTAATCGTTTCTTTATGATTAGCATGGACCTGAGCGGCCCACAACTATTCTACCTCGCTTCCACAATACATTTTGTTCTCACTCTGGAAATGTTATTTTTGAGTTGAAAACACATTCTTCATCTGAAAATTGTGGAGAATATCTCCTTCCTTAGAAATTGAAATACCGAGACGTCATCAATCATTGATCGTTGCGTCGAAGTCCTGCAGACTCTTTTCTATCGAATTCATAATTTCCCATGCATTCAATCAATCTTCGGCCAGGACAAACGCCTGAAATCGGGTCTCTCATGCAAGCATTAAATATATTCTCTAATCTTCATATCGATTATGCAAAATTTTCTGAATGAAGATGTAAATGATGAATATTTTCCATTCGTTGAGGATACGGGAGACGACCTTTCCATGTCCTTTCAATAACATTACTAACAATCCCAATCCCCGACCACGGATAATCTTTGGCTCACTCCTGTTGGCTATCTGATTTCTTTGCAGTATATAAATCCTCCTACTCTTAAACCTGTTTGCAAAGGAAACTCAATAAAATCTCACTAATGTAATCACGCTCCATATGGTTGATTAATTCCGAGGACAGTTAGAAAGATAAACCCTCAGAGAATCGTCTTCTTTCACGTGCTGAGAGTCAGTAGATAGATGTTAGGTATAAATACGATCCTCTTTTTTGGTTGGTCTCTTTCTGTTTTGTCTCACCCTCCTGAGATAGAGAAGCAAAAGGAATAGTGAAAGGATGGAAAAAAGGGGGAAAGAGGGCAAAAAGTATGTAGCAGAGGAGGTGGAAGCGAAATTCGTATCCAGAGGGTGAGAGTGGAGTATCAGGGTTCTGGATTATTCGAAGCACGACGAGGACGACGACGACGACGACGACGACGACGACATCGACGATCTTCGAGACGGCTGACTGTCTGCAACATAGGTATTACTATAGGAATGCATCGGAACTTATCGATCGGCACACGAATGGATTACGTTTCGTGACTCATGAGAAAGGTTCGATCGACGATCACTTCGTTCATCTCGACTTACCAATCCGTCTTCTATCTCCGTTTTCTCGCAATCTTTCGTACATAAATATATATTGATACTTCAAAAAAGTATCCATCTTTGTTAAAAGAAAACCAGTTATGGTAATATCCCAGGGAACTCGAGAACGATAGTTTTTCTTCCGAAATTAAATTCAATCCTGAGAAACATTTATCATAATCTTGATTTATTCAAAAATTCTAAATTAAAAACGATACTGATGAATTTCTATCTCCACATGCCGCATGTTGAAATACTTCCAGATCGAAATGAAAATGATGAGATATCTCCCACCTAACCCATTCTTTTGAATTTCGAATGAAATTCAAGCCTTAAACATCTACTCTTTGCTCGCTGATTTATCGATCCATAAACCTGTCTACCATATTTCTTATTTAGAATCATGAGATATATATAAGGCAAACAATTTCTCATTATTGGTAATAACATGATAGAGATGATAAAGATTACGATGGCGATCAAGGCCTTCAACGCTCCTGCATCGCTATTTTGAAGTGGAAAAAGAAAAGTTGTCGTAAAACTGATAGGATTTATGATGATGCGTTATACGTGATATTCCATGCGGAGAATAAGTATTACGTATGGTTGGAGTCTCGTATATGCCATTGGATTCTCATTACACGAAATGGTATATTGTCATTCCCATAATAGTTACCGTAGTAGTGATAGTAAGTAGGGATGGTTCTCGATCTCGGTACAGAAAAGGCTGAACATCCATAGTCGTATCCGTGGATCGAAGAAGCCCTCTGAAGAATTCACGTAACTGCTCGATAATCGGCCTCGTAATGGCACCTATTTTCCGCCTCAGACACTATCACCGAAACGGCCCTATTTCCATGCATTTGTAGACGTCTAGAACTTTGCCTCCACATGCCACGGCACGAGTTGAGTGCATTAACTGAGTGCATATTCGATGACGGGTGATAATCATTATAGAACAATTACACTTCATCAAATATGTTTCATTTACGATGCTCACGGGTCTATTCACGTACATTTTCTCGTGTGAAGTGAATTGTATTGGGGAATCAATTACTTTCACATTGAAATTTTTGAATAAATAGAAGAATAAAATTGTACACATTTTTGTATTCTTTTTTCGTTTTGAGTTGTTTATTTTGTGTTGAAAATTAAAAAATAGTTGATGTATTTTGAAGACTGCTCATTTTTATATCTTTGGGATTTCGAAATATTATGGGAATATTCTCACAACTATTTTTCTAGACGAATTTCTCACAACATTCAAAATGTTACATAGAATATCCATGAAACACTTTGAGAATCTATTGAGTTATCGAAAAAACGAAATTTGATATGTCTCCTCAAGTTAAAAACCCACGTGTATGGATTCTTCTGTACAAGTCTATCATTACCCATTCTGTTCAAGCTCATATTATTGGAAAGGAAGAAACACAGACTGGAATGGAGTCAGAAAGAGGAAGAGAGATGGAAAGAGAGAGGCTAAGGGGGAGAAGGATTGAATGATGAAGAGAGGTAAATCTCATGCCATTAACGGGATCTAGGTCTCGATCCACCTCATTGAATTTCGCTCAATCACGATTATGATAATGTGCATTATACGTGTATAATAGAGAAGGATAGAGTTGGCGAGAATAGGCGACTGTTCCGAAACAAGAACTAGTGCAATTTTGTGAAGGCAATCCTACATGAAATGTTTTATGTGCATACAATGTCCACTATTGATCATAATGAGTGAATAGATGAGAAAACATCTTGTATTTCCAGATGAATGATCATCCATATCATCAGATTGATTCTGAACCTCCTCCTTTTGAATTTTCATTCATTAGCAGCATTAAACTGGGTAAGGTAAATTTATAGCTTCTCAGCGTTATGAAACATTGAGATACAAGTATTTTCTTTTTCTATAATTTCCAGTATTGTTATCAATGCATACATTTTTTGTCCAATCAGCTGTCCTTGCTTTTCGTTGTACACTTGTTTGAACTTTGAAGGACTCAGCTACTTTTCCTGTAATATTCATGGAAAGCCTTGCCTTGAGATTGAAGTCGAAATCTACACAAAATGAGCGAATCTTTTTACCCACATTTTTCTCATTGTATTCCATGTTTCCCAATACAAAACCGTTTGCTCCTATTATTTTCAGGGAACATAGACAAAAGTGAATAATGAATCTGAGTTTAGGATATCACATAGAATGACAAATCGATTATATACGTTTGGCGATTTAGAAAAAATCACTTCAGATCAAATTGTTAATCCACGAGATTACATTTGTAAATACTTTGACAGCAGCTCAAACGATATCGGAGTGATCTGAGTATTATGAAGCAGCATCTCAGAGAATTGGAACGCGGTCGTTTACAGAGCCACTATTTATGTTGATAACTTCCAAATGGAGTCGGATACACGATTCTGGCTGTTGGTGATGATGGTGGTGTGGGCCTGGTGGTCTGGTAGCACTTGCAAAGTATAGGGATCTTCCTGGTCGTGCGAGCAAGCAAGGCAAGCAAAAGAGGAGAACAGTAAGGAACAGGCAAAACAGGGATGGAAGAAAGGAAGAAGAGGAAGAGGACGAAGAGTCGACTTGAGAACAAGATTCAAGCGGAAAGTTTTGCGAGTTAATGGCGCGAAGGTAATGCTGTGGCCGCAACAGCAACAGCCACCTCCTTTCTCCTTTCTTTCTTACTTCCCTTCCTTATCTTTCGCCTCGTATCTACCTTACTTTTTCTCTCCTCTTCTCGGTTCCTTTTTTCCCTTCATTCCTTCTTTCCTCACCTTAGAAGAGAGGAATAGTTTGGTCGTGCCAACCGTCTCATCCCAATTGTATGCATCTTCTCTCCTTCCGACCACCGCTCGGTTGTTATTTTCTGATCTTTTCTTGGACTTAGAGTTACTTTCGAAAAACGAACAAGGAAAAGAAAATGAAGACTACATTAAAATATATACTGTCATCCGAGGGTTTCGCTTGGACAGTCAACTTTTGTTGTGTGTTTTTCTCTCCATCACGCGCCATCTTCATCATCTTTCCTTTTCGAAACTGTCCCTGTTGATAATTAATGAGGAATAGTCTGCACTCGATGTGATAACTATATAGGATCATCCTCGATATTTGTCTCCTTAAACAACATGCGTGTTTGCTCGGGTCGTCGTGATCATGATCGTGAGGCTATACTTTCTATCCCCCACGCACGTATACAAAGCAAAGAATGAAGAAGTTTAAAAGTAGTTTTAACGCCTGTAACTTTCATTCCCTAATTAAAATTGAACAAGACTAATAGCTTTATCGTCGTAGACTATTAAATTCAACAGACCAAAGTACTCGGTAGCTCAAAAAGTTTCTTGAAGAAGAACAGTTAGGAAAGTTTTCTTTCGCCCAATGGACAAATGAACAATAATGAATCATATCTCAACGAGTATATCTGAGTGGATTCAACGTGGATCCAACAGAACTATCGTTGAAACGATTCGATTTTATTCGTCGGTAACGTGGTTATCGAAATGTGTATTCCAAGAGCATGTATTCATTTTTCTGATATCATCCGAAGCGTATACATTCCTCAAAATTTCCGCAAAGGAAAAATCAATGAAACAAAAACGAAATACCATACAAAAAAGGCAAAAGCGCCAGAGGAAACAAGAAGGAGAAGAAGAAGAAGACCATTGGGGAAGGTTTCTTGATGGGCTGATGCCTGTGCAGTTTCTATATTTCCTTCATTAACTCTGGTTCAACAGCGGCGTAACTTTTAATTGGGAGGAGTGGGGGCTCGGACTCATTTCCCGGTGGACTTTCCCATGCCAAAATTCAAAGCTCCCGCTCAGTTGAATCGTCTTGGAAGAGATCAGTTCATTCGTTGCAATATTCTCTCGACTTTTTGCATCCGCAGTACTACTTCCAACGACATAGTGGTGATGTAATCGTCTGTAACGAGCGTCCAAAGTATCTCGAAATTACCAGAGTATACTCCAAAGCTCTAGTTATACTTTTGTCGCTCACAGCTTACGGCATGCAACGGTTACGTGTCTACCGCTCCATTTTGTTAGAAGTAATTATCGAAAGGGAGCGAAGAAACTCAGGCTTTGCAAGACAATGAAACTTCCATCAAGTCAAAGAACATGATTGCTCGTGTTATCCACATCCTTTAATATAATTTTATTCCATAGTTTTTGATATATTATCGTATAGAATACGCAGTCAATGCATTCCTACATCATTCGTCTCGTTCTTGTTTATTTATACGTATTCGGAATGTTTCTCATTAAATTCTCTGATTCCCTCTTGAAAACAGAAATTTGGAAAGAAGATACGAATGCAGACAGTGCCCGGGGGTATACTCGCCATCCTACCAACCAAGAAGAGATGTCTTTTGTCGTGGTAGCTACTGTCTTATTTACCTTTTGCCAATTGTACTGGTAACCATGCATCAAGTGATGCAGAGTCGCTGAAGGAACGTAGAGGTTGAAAGAGGGACGAAGATGGGGGGAGGGGGAGGGAGAATTTGAGAAAATGAGGATATGTGAACGACCCTGCCTACAGAAGCGAATAAGTTCAAATCTCACGGAGCACGCAAAACCCTGCACGCTATGACGAGCTCTTTGTACTCTACTTATTGTTGTGTTTGAGTCAGTATGAATGCAGATACAGAGATGTTGAAAGTTGAAGACGAATAAAAGAGGGAAGGAATTGGAGTGTGAGTTTCGTGAATGGCAACATCATGAATATATCATCTATATCATTTGAGAAATGAAGAAACTATTAGACGTTCTCCTTTGAACGATACTTCTTTCATACGGGTTTTATTTGTCTCCGGTTATGGACGCTGAATGCATTGTCTTTATGGTATAACGTAAGAATTGTTCAATCTCTGGGCGGACTGTTTCACAGTTTAGGATTATTTTCTACGTTTGTATGAAGTTTGAACACGTGAATGATGGGGGAAAGCCATTAAGCGACTCAGGTAAAAGTAAAATAAAATGAGGAATGAAAAAAAAACGAATGCGGTTGTGTAAGAGCTAATGTGCTGCATAAATAATTGTTAGTCTTCGAATTGATGGTGTATTTATTTTGAACCTCCACTCTGGTACTCGGAGAGAGGAGGAGATCTAGAGAACCAGAGAAATAAGCTGCAATGGCAACGGTTGAAGAAGAGTTAGTCTAGTATTTATAGTATTTGGATTATGGAATAATCCTTGGCAGAGGCTTCTCAAGAGGAATGGAAGGGGTGTACGGTGTTTACCAATATCCTCTCTTCTCGTTCTCCTCTGTCTTCAATCTCTTACTTTCCCCTCATTCACCTCTGCCTTTTTCCTCCTTCTCTTCTCCTCCAAGGAGGAGAGTGAAAAAGAGAGGTTTCATCCGAGGAGGAACTTCAATCTTTTCTGCAGGCTGGATTACTTGTGCATCGAGAGCTCTCCTCTGGAATTCCATCTCACGACGTGAAATTCGTCCAGTTTATTCGTAGTCCTAATAATAATTCCTGTGGAATAACTTATTGAAGAGCGAGGAGTTATATGCGATTCCTGACACAGTTCTATAATTCGAGCCGAAGAATTCATTCTCCTACGAGGATGAACAACTTTTCATCAGAAAATATTAAATCTTCAATCATTATATGGCATATCTGTTTCATTATACTTTACATATTCAATTCACGACGAGTTATCACGTCAAATATTCATGAATGTGAAACTGTAAATCATTGGGTGAAGAATAGCCTTCTATCTCATAAGACAAGGATCTTATTTTAACTGAATGTGCTTTTGAAGGTGACAGATCTCTCGTCCGAACGTCTTCAACTACTCTGGCATGAGATTCTTTTTTCTCGTGTCTCCAATTCAAGGACAAAAAGGGATTCCCTTTACTTTGTTCTTCTACACTGTCATCTCGGTGCTGTGAGAAAAAAAGAGGAAAATTTCCCTAACCTTCTCAGACCCGTTACCTCGATACCCTTGTAAAATAGAATGAACAATAGTTTTTCTCAGTTCTTTGGCACCGTCTTCTCTTTCCTACAGGAGAATCTTGAGACATTCTCAAGCTTGGAATTTACTTCCTCTCAGGCTTCTTACATTGCAGTTAAACTTGAAACAGCGAATGATGTGTAATCTTTTATATTGACTTAGCTAGGAATTATCGTCTGGTCGACCTGATATTTCATGAGGACTTGACAAGGTTGTCCAACGTTAGTGAGAATATAAACGATCACGTATTACTCATATAACAAAGTGTTGATTATATGAAATTCCGAAATTAAAATGAATATTGAAAGTATCTTTGAGGACAGCGATTATTGAAATATATTTACTAGTTCAATTCAATAGCTATCAATATAAAGGTGTGGAAGCAGTGAGTCTCATTTAAAATACAGACATATATAAGCGAGTGTTGTTTAAACTATGAACATGTGAGTGCATACGAAAAAAAAAACAGTGAATACGTTCGAATAGATATTTTCTTGATGAGAACAAAGATTTTTTTGGTACAAACGAATTCATTCTTTAGAGAAAGCACTAAATTTTGATCTATCCGAACGTTTGTTCCTTGGGTTCAAGAGAATGTTGAAAATTCCAATTCACCTCGTGGGTTTCTAATGAAAATTTTTATTGAGGGAATATTGTGGCTATATTTGTTTTTTAGAGTGAAATTACATAAATTCTATTCATCGATACACGAGTTGTATATCAGGATGAAACATTCTATACATTCGAATATTAACGAAAATGTTTTTCTCGCTGGGGATACTTGGAAGATAATCTTTTCGAGGAGGGAGAAGTGAAAATGGTTTTTATCGTTCATTCTCTTCGTGCTGCGGGAGTTGTAAGTAATGTTTATAGGTCAGCATGTTACCTTCGTAAACATATATGAATAAGCCGCGCTCAGTGTAAGAGCATGAATGCGAACGTGGCATGCTAGGGACCAAAAATGGTCCCGGGGTGGTAAATATCAGTAAAGTACGATCTCATATTTTGAAAAGCGGAAGAAGCCTCCATTCTGATATACCCTCCACTTCTTACCTACACGTTTCATGTTACTATCATTTTTCTACCCTTGAAAAGCCAGCAACACTCTGAATCCTCGTACCAGGGTTTACATACACAGACGAAATAGGAGGATGTATTTAAATGTGTATGTATGGAGGTTCAACTACCAAGAAAGTAGCCTTTGGCTTGGAACTAGATAATGTAGGTCCCTTCTGTACCGCATAATATACTTACTCTCACATCTACCGTGACTTTGCTCTTACCCTCTACAAAGGCATCGTATTATTTAAAGCTCTTAGCTCCATTCTTTGTCCACAGTATTTTCTATTCCCTGAATTCTCTTCTCCTTACCGCAATTCCTTCTATCCCCCTTTCATCCCTTAACATGCCTATCCTGCCTTTTCTCTTTCGCCCAGCTTATCGGTAATAATTTATAGTGTTAGCAAACAATGGCTATAAGCATGCCAGGCCACTTTTTTGAGAGATCGAAATGTATCCTGGTCATCAGTTATTCACCTAACAACGTCAAATACTACATGAGAATGCTCTTCAAGGATCTGCCGAATTCGTTATCTTTGCTTCTGTTTGCTCTTCTATTGTTTTTCTTAGACTCGGAGAGGTTTCTTTGTTGAATACGAAGTTCTATTCAAATATAATCTATCCGTCTTTGATGTTTTTCAATATTTCATCCATCCTACGGTTATCCACGACGTAACATCGGTCTTGTGAAAAATAAATTAATTCGTTTATAAAATTTGTCAATATACGGAGAACAGCTGTGCGTCAAAACAGATCGTGGCGAATAGACATCTATTCTCTTTCGAATTATTATAGAGGTTACTTCATTTCCACCAGATTAAACCAAGCACGACGAAATTGGGAATTTCTTTTCCGTTTCTTCTAGCATTCTCGTGATACGCTTTGGGTAAACTCAATTTTGCTGACCACGTCAACCCCGCTATAGGTATTACGTGGGATTCTACCTATGACCAACCAATACAGACAGATAGGATATGGGGAGGAAAGAGATAGCAGAAGGACAGAGAATGGCAATCCCTGCATGCTAGTATCTGCATCGAACTGTAATTCGCCCAAGCTGCTGAGTACTCTCGATAATTCTGGAACGTGCGGTGCATCGAATCTGCGTATGCGATACGCGGAAGCACATCTGTATGCAACTAGATAAACCTAGTTACAGGTATGGTATGTACAATGGTATTCACAATTACGATTCGATTTAACTTGATGGCGGATGATCAGAAAAGACGATGGAGCTCCAATATGTATTGGGATGATCCAAATCTTCGAACAATCCCAGTCTGTTTCGATTGAATTTCCCCTTTGTAAAATCATATCATCATGACGGATATCCTGTACAGTTATCCAGTACACGCAACATATCGGAGTATTACAAAATATCCATAATCGTTGTTGTAGAATAAATACACGATGTTTGAATACCCTCGATACCCTTCCCACACGAATCGTAAACACACTTACGTATTTGATCCTGTACTCGATGACGTACTGTGTTAATAATTTTATCTTTCAATAGAAGTGGTTGACTGAAATTGCTAGTTTCTACAGGATAGATATCGAAGCTGGTGGTCTGGTTTATCTTGTGCTTGGCTTTGTAAACCATGGCCGCACGTGTGTACACATATCATTGAGTGTGACTCGAAATCGAAGCAGTCCACGAACGTGATGTAGTAATGTAATGAAGCGGGAAATACACAGAAGCACGTTTACACATCTATGCACATATATCTACGCATACATCCTTGGTTTATTCTGCCCAGCGTCAGCGATATTTATTTATCAAGCTTTATTGGGAACGATTATCTTTGGCATAGTCCGACACTCTAATACCGGCCATCAATTTTTTTCCTCCCCACTTGAATTTTCCCGGGTGCCGAGATCGAGCGATGCATATGAAACGCATATGTGTATCTGATACACACAAAAAAACCCTTCGAAACTCGTGCTTTAATTGAGACATAGTGTGCAGGATCACGTTTAAAATTTTGTACGGCATAGGTGTACATTCTGGAAAAAAAAAACACATTGCCTCCGGTTATTTATCTCATACGGAATGACAGTTTTCGGGACGATAAAATGAGCTTATGTGGAAATACATTCGTACGGGAGGGAGGGATGTAATTATGCTGAATCAAAGGGATTTTAATGGGATGACTTTCGTCGTACGGATATCCCCTGAATGATGGAAAATCATAATTCGCTGATGAAATGGATGGCGCGTTTGTTCGTCGATTGTTGTGTTTCTGAGTATTTGGATTGTTCAATCTACTGTAGAATTTATATGAAACAAACGTTTCTGCATGAAACATATTATCAAAGCTGCAGATATTGATTTCAATGGAAATATGCGTGCATAATTTGTTGTTATAACATCACGTTTGTCGTTGATTTTCCAACATTCCATTGTAATTCGTGTTTTGTGATTGATCTGGTATTCTCATATCAAATGATTGATTTCGTATTTGTATTATCTCTGCCAGGAATTAATAGATGATGGATAGTTTCTGGACCGTTACATCATTATGATTGACAATCATCATACAAGAGTCAATGCTCAATCACAGAACATACTAGCAGTGAAATACGACTGATAAGAGTAATGTATGGAAGATGTTGATCCCCAAGGGATTATTGATTACTAATTTGATCGATGAGCTGCTCTTGCGTGTGACAGGGATTTAGAAAGTGATAGGATCTTGGAATTGGGAAACCGTCTGTGTTTGAATTTTTACATGATTCGCAGATTACGATAATTGAATAATTTTCTATCCAATTTTCAACATTGATATTGGAAATGAAGAACGAATCCATTAAACAAGTTTCAAGGTACTGCAGTCATCATGTTGTGGGAGGAGTTTCATGTGTATACAAGGTGCAATACTATAAGTATCTCGCTGAAGAGAAAATAAAGAAAGGAAGTATATACTTCTTTGCAGTGGAAGTTTGCAATAGTTATTATAGTAGGAGACTTAGTTTCTTGAAGTTTCGATTTCAACTTTGAGCGTAGGTGGTACCTGTGTGGATCTTCTTGACTCGTTTCAGTATCCCCAGTCACCAGAAGCTGGTTGTCTCCGCGTAAGAGAACAACTGTTCTTATCTGTTCATTTCTCCAATTGTGTGATCAGTAGTTCAGATCTTTTGAAAGTAAATTCAGGAGTAGATCTTGGAGCAAGTTTGAAGTAAATAGCAGGATACTCCTCTTGTGATTTTTTCTCATTTTTCATAGAACTTTGTTGATTTTGCTCATTAGATAGGAAAAAACCTATGGATTAGGAATTATTCGAATTCTTCTCTTAGTTTCGTTGTCGATGAACGGTATTCAACTGAATTTGCAATCATAATAAGATTCAAATTTTGAAACTATTCTCTCGGGTTCGCCTTCTTTCATGAGTTCTTATCGTCACTTTCATACCGTGATTTTCTTCATTCAATTTCCGCTGATCAAATATGATTATTTGATACAATCAAATGCAAGTATTTGTCGTGTTGAACTCATGATTTCTTATAAGTTGTAGAATATATCGCGAAGAGGAGAGGTGATGTCCTCAAACGTGACTAGAGTGTAGGGAGAGCATACTTTAGAGGGATACTCATGGTATTACGGATGTAATGGATAGACGTGCTTCGTGCACGTATGCTCGAGAGCGAATATACAATGAAAGATCTTAAGCACTCCTCCTTCATTTGAATGATCGAAATAGGGATCTTGAAATCAAATGTTGAACATATCTCAAAAACAGAATTTCTAAATGTGGATATCGATTTCAAGGAATTATTTCCGTTCGAAAAAGATGTTACCAGGAGCGTAGATGGGTCATGAACGTCAGAGTTGATTCAAAATACAATCTTGAATGAGCAATGAGGATAAACTTATTCTGACAAGGTAATCCTCGAAGCAAAGATGTTTCCACAACATTTGTTCAGAGACGACAGAGGATGGAGGAAATTTGAGTACCCGTGGGATGGAATTTTACGATCCTTTTCTCACCTAAAATCTAATACACATCGTCGATCGTATGATAAGTTTTCTTCGGTGTACCTTCTGCACCATCTAACGGTACACATCCCAGCGTTTCCAGAGGAACGAAAGCAAGCAGAGAAGCAACTAGGCAGCTAGGCTGCCTAGCAAGAGAAAATCCAATTGGTGAATTCCTGGGCGTCACTGGACCGCGAAATGGGGTGGCGGGCGCGGCCACAGCTACTTCCATTTTCCAAAGAGAGAAAATGAGAGAGATAGAGAGGATGAGAAGACTACAGCGGGATGCAGAGGTGCGTTGGGGCTCGATGGGGGATGCGAGAAGAGCTTATAAATTGCATACGATAGCATTAATCCCCTTCCACGCCTCCGTCTTCGTCGTTCTGGAGTTTTACCACCCTCACTCTCTCTTCCTACCAAGTGTCTGACCAAGATTGCGCTTCGACCCTTTCAATTGATTTATTCAATGCCGTGGTTCGTTTTACCGATCGAGAGGAAAGGGAGAAGCTAGGGAGACTATTGGAAGAAATTTCTCTTCTCAAAAGGAGGCGTACAGATAATATTTACCATCCTTGGATGAATGGTTGAATGAGTGAATGGATTGATATGCGTTATAACATGTTGATGAACTTTCACATTATGTATGACAATAATTTGAAATGAAATGTTTATATCCTCATTCCTCTCTTATTGTCTTATTCACCCGCCTTTTTCATTCATACCACATATCTTCCGTACTTGATTTCATTCGTGCTTTTCAATTCATATAGAGTTCATATCGGTGTGAAGAAGTATACACATAATTCATTTGCTACTTCATCTTTATATTTCTGGTACGTATTCTGAAAGAGATTATTCAACAAAGACACATAACAAAGAATATGACGTGAGTAGTAGAATTTTTATCAAAATCTGCTCGTTATTGAATTCTCAAACAATGTATAGAATACAGGACCCGATTTCCTCAACTGAATTGTAAACAGAAAAGAGTAAAAAGATCGATGAAGAGAGGATATGAAAAGACTGATCTTGCATTCGTGATAAGTATATTATCTCCTTGACATGAGAACGTATTATCTTCACAATTTCTGAGAGATCAACGAAATAAAAGGCTCTGTGAAGAAACATGAACCTGGCATGAGATAGAACGGGACTCTCCGTAAATTTGGCTCGAAACGTAGAAGACACAAGGTATAGAGAAGGTAAAATCCGGAGGAAGGGGGAAGAAAGGGTAACCGGTAATTGTAGGTTGGCAGAGATTCAATGTAAGTAAATACGACGATCCAACCACCGGAGGGCCCGGCGACACCGAGTGTGCATGTAGACATGAGGCCATGTGCTACCGGTCCGTCTCTGCCTCTTTCCTAAGCTCGACATCTTCTCTATCTTCTTTTAGACAACGCCAGTCAGCAGATCCTACTACTTGCTGTTCAACCCAGCATAGCATTCACTGGTTACGAACATCCTGCATCTACCTACGTTAAACCCCCTCTTCTTTGGTAAAGGGCCAAGAAACCCCAATCTGCCTGGCAGGTTACTTCTCCAGCATCGTTCCACAGATGGACCTAAATTCATCCTGCCACGAGATCCAATTCGTGAGAAGACATTGAGGGTTGACTGGCTGGTGTCTTCATTTACCAACTTCACAGCATATATTATCCTTCTCCAATATGTTTACGGAACTCCTTTCGATTGAGCATTGTTCGTCACATCATTTCCATACTTCTTTTCGTTTCCAAGAAGTTCGTAGAATTTCGGATTTTATTTCGAATAGCGTGGATGTGTTTCTATTCGTGTTTTGGTATTTACGGTATATATACCGTCATTGATTTATGATTTAGTGGAAGCGAGAATGACAGGATAGGATAATATGGTTTAATAATGAATACGATGATTTCAAATGCGAACATGGTATCCCCGCATCGGTGATTTATCTACAATCCAGATGCGTTGTGTATTTCAACGCCTCGTTTCGGTTTCAGTTTTGGGTTTCATCAATGATGCGAGTACTCGTCGTACGCGACACCGGACACTTCTCTCGACATTGAATGACTCATACCCGACTGGGGGGTATCTAATTGATTAGAATCAGGTGTACATATCTGTTTAGAGAAATTCCAATTAAATTTCTCTAGAAACTTTCTGAACTTTTGGAGCAGAATTCCTATACATTGTTCTTCTTATCCGAAGATCTTTATAGGAGCTGCGAGAATTCAATGTCAACTTTGGCAATGATGGAATAAGTTACATGGGAAAGAAGAAGTAGAGGGAAAAGTCAAGCATGAGTCCAATTCTGAATCTGGCATGGAGGATATGGAAAGGTATGGATAGAGTTTCTCCATCAGCCGCTCCCCAAACTACGCCTCGAATGATGGAATAGAGTATGAAGGAGAATACGAAAGAGATTTAAAGTGCGTTTAAATGTTTTGCATGAAATTATTGATCCAAAGTGGGGAATGCGATACAGATGGAATTCTCTTTCCAACGCTCTCGCTAGATTCTGTCTAGTATTTGCATAAAGAAACGGTATATATTGAGAAAAAGTCCCACCATCCAGTTTGAATTTCTAATCTTTATCAAGGGGATGACTGTCAATGAGTTAAAAAATCAAATTCCACAATATTCATTGTTTTTCATGATACAAGGATGAATAAAGATCGCTCTGCATACTCTGATCTGTCATTCTCATATGCTGAAATGTTGTATGAAGATGAGAAATAATCGAAAGAAAATCAAGTGATAAAAATAGGAAGCGATTAGTGCTTATTCTTATTTGTGATCCCGTTTTTGACTCTACAGAGAGAGATAGAGGCATTCAGTATAAGGACCAATCTTCTTATCCTCATTCCACAAATTGCGATGATGGAATTCAGAATCAAAACATAGGAAATTACGCATCATCATTTCTGTATAATATCTTACAGTATGGAGTAAGAACTAACGAATTTGACCCAGTAGTTGGAGGATGTAACTCTTTGTGGAATTCTCGTAAGATGATAAAACTTCTGCTAGGAAAATAAGAATTATGATACAAATTCCTATGAAATATTGTGAAATGTAGTACAACGGTTGTTAATTATGTTATTATGCATCATTACGTTCCACTACTGAAAATGTCCTCATCACTTCGGAATTCCAGAAATAATGGATGAGACATGGTCAAATAATAGCGCCAACTTCAAAATCAGAACAATGAGCATTGTTCGAATTCTGGGACTAAAATAATTGTAATTCTAGTCATTTCATGTGGGGAAAGAATCACTCGCTCGCATCATATTTCAATATTCCTACTGGACAGACTCGAACGTACAATGAAATATCAAAACACTGTATTGAGGTAATCACACAAATTGTTCTTCATTCAAATTTCTCACTTTCCATTTCGAATGAATTCTTGGTTGATATGGAATGAAGTAGGGAAGAGTGAAGTATTCAAAATCAGCAAAGTTTCCAGAATGTACCAAATCTACGAAGATGCTCATATGAATAATTGTGCATGAAAATCATAAGCATCGAACAATTTTCTCATTTCCCGACTTACCGATGCGTGAGACTCAGGGCTTGATTGTTTTATCATTTGGAATTCATATTCTCGATCATAATTTAGTGTGATTCTAATTATCAAGGCATCGACATACGAGCGAGGTGCGAAATTGGTTTGATAATCCATTTCTATGAATCAACACACCCCCGAGCAATCAATATCAGAGTTCATAAGAGATGGTTTGCCAATATCAGAGCATTAGGAACTTCGAAATTTCGATTTCCTAGCATACACTGCGCATTAAATCTATAATTACATTGAATCAATCGTCACGACATTCGACACGCGCACTACACTTACCGATGTTTATCTTTCACCTTCGTAGGGAGAAGATGGATTGAGGAAAAAGTGCTGCAGATTCAATGGAAAAATGTTGACGATTCAATGCATCCGCTGCAGTACAGTAGGTATACGAATATCAGTTCGGATTAAACTTTTGCCAAGTGTTCGAAAATATTGAAAATCCAAGTATAATTTTCCCATGGATGATTACCATGTATTTGTTCGAAAAGTCACCTTTATGGCGCGTGAATCTATTTCAGTTACCAGTTAGTACGATAAGCAGCCAACTGCAGCTAGAATCTGGCTTTACGAGTTGTTAACCACAGCTTTATTTTCGCATGCAACGATTAAATAATATGGCTCGTAAGCAGGAAATGAGAACGAGATGGTCAGATCATAACACAAAATATAATATTTTATGATTATCATGATGTAGCAATATGTCATGCATGAGTTATATTCATGAAAAAATGAGTTCCATGATATCATTTATACAATTACTAACCATTCCGGTTTTGTTCAAATAATTTTCATACGTTGATATACAGTCATAAGACATACAATCGTGTTCATCAAATGAGTCGCAGTGTTAATGAATAATAATGTCGTTATCATGAGGACGTTATACCGGGAATAATTATTATTTTCATCACGAAATCGTCGAAGATGCTATTTTATTCAATATCTCTTCATAAACCCGAACGTATATTTCAGGGAAATTTGTTATTTATGGAGTTATCTTGAATGTTGAATATTTCATTGTATCGAGAAAAGTCAAGAACGTCATTGTTCTGACGAAGTCCCGCATTCAATCATTGTCCTCACTGATTAGACAGGCCACAAAATTAATCCTCGATCTGTTAATTTGGAGTAGCATAAAATCTTTCGCAAATAGATTCACATATCCATTCGTCATAACTGTACCCCCTCAATATTCTCGTCATATGTTTGGTACGTAACAAAGATTGATATCGTGTTATGATTTTTATTCGGATCTGCATCAATTCCACAGGCTTTTACTCAACATGGATATTGCATTAAAATGTGCAGGACGTGTCGTTCCCCTCCACATTGCTACAAATCACCAATGTTATCGTATCGCATTTCGATCAGCATGTAACATCACAGAATATAAAATTGATTCCTCTGCAATAGCCATGATTTTGCAACTTATCTCGAGATAGCAATCTCAATCATGATCGTAAAGTAGAGGAAGAATTGGTGAAGCCAACTCACGTACAGGGATTAATGTACATGTATAGGTATGTATCGAAGGTGATTCGTTCCGCTTAAATCCTGCTTCTGGCTTCTTCGATCCCCTTTGAGACCTGAAAATGATCGCCGATAACTGGAAACAGACCAGAGACGGCGCTTTGGTAAGCTCGTGCGGTGAGTGAGGTCATTCGAGACGTGGCTGAAAGATTCGAGAAAGAAGGCTCAGCTGGAAGAGAACAGATTTGAGGAGTGGAATGGGAACGGGAAAGGCATGGAGAACATATTACTAGGAATATTGCTTTGAATATATATGTATACATATATCTCCCTTTATGATACGTATGTTATTGATTCTTATGTATAAATTACCAAGTGACGACAGGATGATTAAATCACAATCCACCTTGCGGGAGATACCGCTGAGCTTGGAATTCAGGACTCACTTCAACTAATCCTGTACAATCAACGTTTCCAAGGCGGGAAGGAAATCAATTGTCAATTAATCAGTTGAAAGTTTGATGCTCATATCCTTGGAATGGTCCCACATTCGCTGCGAAAAGTTAGTTATTCATAGTACTTGCAATTATAATGAGGAGAGTTCTATCAAGATCTTCCAGGAGAACCATACTCGCTCAACTTCTTTTTACGAGCTCATATTTTGGAGAGGAATCAGAATTCTTTGTCACGATTCGATTTTACGATTTTACGATCGGTTATAATTTTAAAAACAAATAGGGAATTTGAGTTTTTCTGTCCCTCTAACCTCCCCCATCAATTCTGACACACCCTCTATATTATTCTCAAGGGAATAAAACAATTGCAGCTCGTGCGAAATACGACCGTATTCTACGCACAAAGTCATTTCCCAAGGGAACTCTGTTTATGATCATACTCGAGTTCTATAAAAAGAAGAAGGTCTTATAAAAGGGAAAGCTCTCTTTATTTTTCATTCCCATTTTTTTTTGCGTCTACAAGTTTGCTCAGTTACACTGCTATTGAAAACGCAAGGCGCAGAGCTACATATACGATTAAAGTGAAGAAAACTCTATGCCCTGTGTGATAAAAATGAATACACAGCTATTCTCATTTCAGTTGCGTATAAAGTTACGGTCTTTCCACTTGCGATGATATGGTGGAGAGATGCACGACGTATTCATAGTGAATATACCATAAAATCTATTACGATCCACTTTGATGTCACGAGTTCTGATGAGAATAATGAAATTCACAGGATATAAATGCGAGAATAATGATGGAAAAGATATTTCCATAGTTGTTGGAAATCTCATCATGAATGGATGATATAAGTAATGAACAAATTCTACATAAGTTTGTGGAAAGGAAGAATGATCTCCTCTAGATTTGCAATTCTGTAGATTGACTTCCATCAAACCACACGGAAAAAATAATTTAGCTGCAGCAGCTAAGTAGCTAACACGGACACGGGCAGCCATTAAATGAGCTCCTGCAGCTAAATTTTAGCTGTTACCGGATATAAATTAACGACAAATGCAAATTTTTTCGCTGTAACAGCTAAAATTTAGCTGCAGGAGCCAATTTAATGGCTGTTCGTGTTCGTGCTAGCTACTTAGCTGCTACAGCTGAATTACTCTTCCCGTGCATGGAAGCACCGTAGGGGATATTTTTTGTAATGACAAAAACAGTCCTTGACTCAAAATAGAAACCAAATTGTTCCCGATTACGCAGATATACAACTGTGAAAGTGGATGAGATCTCAGAATATTCATTCTTTTTGAAGATGACGAATTATTGAAGGTAAAGTTGAGAATTTCGGAAGAAAATCGTTGGAAAATTGTCTATAACGAAAAAACCACGCAATATATGGACAAAATTTCACGTTCTGGCTAGAAATGATTCGTGTCATCCCCTCATTCTTTTCAGGACCTGACCAGAGCGTGACTGATGAAGCCTAGAGAGGCCTCATCAGTCTTCACTTAGCCACAAATAATTACCAGCTAGGGTATTTTTATACATCATCTCATCTTGAATGTGCAGTTTGATCGTAAAGTTGATTAGTTGGGATTTGTTGGAGTTAACCCTTTGCGGCATGCATTTTTCAGATGAACCAACCATCTTCCATGAAAATTGGTATACAGGCTTTATTATTAAGGTCACTGACTATGGATCTGAATTCAGATTTTCAAAATTCAAATTGATGGATTCAAGATGGCGGTGAAAAATTTGGAAAATTGTGAAATTCCACTGGAAATTACAAACAAAGGGTTTCCCGGGTCTCTGATTACAAATCCGAACCCAGATTTTCAAAACTCAAAATGGCGATTTCAAGATAGCCACGGGAAATTGGAAAAATTGTGGAATTTTGCTGCAAATTACATACAAGGAATTTTTTGGGTCACTGATTAAAAATCTGCACTCAGATTTCCAACATCGAAAATACACGCAGAGAAAAGTTACCTAAAAAATCACCATACTTTGCTGTAAAGTGTAGTAATGTTTTAGGTAACTTTTCTCTGCGTGCACAGAGGGAGAAGTATTGCTGGCATAACAAGCAGGTCTGTTACTATAGCGCCTACAAAAACAATTAGCTGTAAGAGCAAGAAAAATGATTGACACAACTGAATTTTTTTGCTGGAAAAAATACATTTGTTAATAGAACTAACGTCTTAGCTGCTGTAGTGAATATTTTTGCAAGGACAACAAATTTCTTTGTAGGCGCTAAAGTAGCAAACCATTTTTCCTCCGTGTGTAGCGGATTCAAGATGACGATAGAGAATTCGGAAAATTGTGGAATCGTGCTAAAATTTATGCGCGGTGGGGTTTCGGGTCATTGATTACGAATCTGAACTCAGATTTCTGAGATCTCAAATAGCGAATCCGGAATGGCAGTGAAGAATTTCACCAACTCATGTAACTGAGAAAAATTGTCTATTATAAATTACTAGACCCGCTAGTATATTGAAGAAATACTTCGAAAGTACCAGACTTTCTATCGAAGCATATTATAATTCTACCATCAAGTCACGGAAAGTCTGGTATTTTTTAAGAGAATATTTGATGTATAACCTCAAAATGCAAGTATATTCTCAATATACTAGCAAGTCTAGTACTTTATAATACAAAATTTTCCTCCAGGTGTGTATACAATTCCAGCAAAATTCTCTGAATTTTCGAATTTTCGAGAATCTACCATTTGAAATTTCGAAAATTTTCATTCTGAATTTCGACTATGTATTTGGTGATCTTGAAAACATATGTCAACATAATTCTATTAAGATTCCATGAAGTTTAAAAATCTCGGCCACGATTTCGAGCACACCATTCTGTATTTTGAAAATTCGATTCTAAATTCGAAATCAAACGATTCCAGGAACCCATGTATGCATAATTATATAAAAATTCGTCATTTCAACCTTGCCATTTCGAATTTTTCAAAATCTGACTCTAAATTTGTAATCAGTGACCTCGACAAACCCCGTATACATAATTTCAAAGTCAATCGAAGCAGCCGCTATCCTCCACATACATTATTCGATGAATACGTCCTTTTTCTCATTGTTGATTTATTTATAAAATAATTCCGAAAACAACTGACGATGTATGTGTTATGCCAGATACTTTTTGAACTCTCATCCAAATCAAATTGAAGAAAAAAAACTAGGGGTAAAAGTATCATATTGACTCTGATAAACTCTAAACTTCAAGTACCTTTGGGTAGCTAATATAATAGGCACCATGCCGCAAAGGGTTTGGATTGCGTTTAGTTTGAGGAACGTGGTCTCCATAAAGACGTATATAAATTTTCAAGCAGAACGAAACCATGAATGATTTCCATATATCTTCAATTCGCAACGCCTACACCATACAATCGGCTTTCCAAATCGATGTCCTGCTCCGTTGCTCCTCTTCCAATTGTCTTCAAGTTCCGCCTTTTCTGCAGGTCCAAACAGTAAAACTTTATGTCGCACGTTTGACTGCAGGCACAGGTTACAGCTGCTAGAGCTAATTTCCAGTCCATAACGTCAAACACAGCATAGGGAAGAGAGTGGGAAGCTGTAATGATGAGATCGTAATGTAAAATTCAATAAAAGCCCAATCAGTTACATTGAAATTCTCATTGCTTGTGTACAAAACACTTTTTCAAATACTTGAAACCCTTCAAGTAACAATGCCTTTGTTCTTCTCAGTTGCTTTACCTGCTTCAACACTTTTGAATCACAACGTGCCGTAAGAATAATCAAAAGCACAAATTCGGATACTTTGAAATTGAGTCCACCCGTGATATTTCAGCACATCATCGTCAAGTCTAACTTTTCAATATGGAAGAAAAATGAATGCATCACTGACTTTGAAAACCAAATGCTGTTGAAAAACATGTGATAAAAATAGCATGTAATGATTTGCAAAAACTTTCCGTGAAAAGACGAGTTCCCGATTCAACTTGGCATCGAAATAACTCGAATTAGTACGAGGTTTCCAAGGTGTCCTACTTACGTCATGATTTTACAGAATTTGATTAATCACCAATACTTGTTCCAACGAGTACTCCTATCATATTGCGGTTATCATCATTCTCAACTGTATGTTTTAATTGAAACATTCAAAGTTCCTCATATCATTTTCATTTCAATACATTGAAGAACATTGTACGCAAAAGAATATTCATTTGGATAGGAAAAGGAACATGAAATACAATGGTTACTGTAATGTTTATTGTGATACTCTTCTCTTACCTACTTGTACTCTTCAAAACCCACGGTCTGTTACGCACATACTTCCCAACATTCCATAATCCTCACATTGCCTTTTTTTTCATTGTGAAAGTACTCCCTCCCTGCAAAAAGTCGCTACGAAAATACAAGTTGTTTCAATAAAATTTTGTTATCTTTACATACCAAGGTAAAGTACGAAAGTAGGAAAAAAAACATCGAATCAGAAAATTTCCTCATCGCGCTTTTTCTCTCACGCAACATCATTGAATCGATTTGAAATTCAGGACGAATCGTCGCTTCGTTTCTGTTCATGTTCACGGAGGAAATTCGAAGTAGAAAGGCCTGAATAGACCTGACGTCGATTCGATTCAAGTCGAGTTACTCTCTTCCTCTCGGTCGCTCTTGCTTCTCTCGGCTCTCACTTTTCAGTCTTCCTGTCTTTTTCGTGTGCAGGCAACGAAGGCGCCATCGACTCTTGACAAATACCGACAATTCTGAAACATCGACGGCCAACTACGCGATAGTGCGACAATCTGTTCCATTCAACACGAAACTAAGCTATCGTTTGAAGCTTAGTTCCTTAGCTTTACGTGTCAACTCCTTCTCGCGTGTCTCCTTAAAGATCACATGAATCTTAGGAGATTCCGAATAGATTTATGTGGTGTATTCCACAGGAAATTTGTAGTGGTTGGAAATCAGTTTCACTGTGAAATGTATTTTGAAATATTTTCTACATCTCTTGAACATGCATGAAATTCAGGGTGTTCCAACATTGAAATGTTTCGGTGAGATTGACTGGGGAAGTTTTAGATTTTCTGAATGTACCCTTCAGATCTGATTGGGTTGGTTAGATTGATTCTGTTTTCAGGTCTTGAAAAGGATCATAATGATTGCTGATCGGTAGGATCAGCCAGGACGATTCTCATGGAAACCTACCTTTGAATTACCCTAGTAGAAATGCTCTAGGCATTCATGAGTTGTGTAACGCTGGCGGTAGCGAAATACTAGACTTGCAAGTATTTGCCGAGGCACTCGCAAGTGTCTAGTATTTCGCTAGCGTGAGCGTTACAAAACTCGTGAATGACTTCCCGTTTCTACTCGGATAATTTCAATAGAAGTCTTGATTCCTTGCCACATGCTTTTGAGATTTTTGATATATTTTTAATACATCTTCATCTAAACGATGTTGAATCCATTAAATGTTATCGTTCGAATCATTGTTATCTCATCTTTGTCATAATTCTTTAAGGACTAGCGTATTAATTGTGAGATGTCGCATATGATGCCTAATCTTTCACAGAACACTAACAAGGCTCTTGTATATTAATTTGACTACCTAGCAAGCATCGAAAATCGATCCTCTTCATCCGTTACAAAGTTCCCTTTATTGTTCATCCATGTGCGATGCTATTCATTACCATAGATCAATCTTAACCTCTTTGATTCTCCAGTCTTATGAACCTATTTCCACGTTAAAACTCAAACTCCTGATTCTTTCAACGTTTTCAATATTCTATCGAAAAAAATATGAATCAAACAAGAACATACTAGTGATCCCATGGTCTTCAAATCACTCTGCACTCATTTTTATTTCAGATGCATTGTGAGAATAAATCAGCGTTCCTAAAAAATATACGTGTAAAGAAAACTAAGCAAAGAGTAGACTAAATTCTTCATGGTCTGATCATGTCTCCAGGTTATTTTCCATACTTTGACCATTCCTCCTGTACTTGTTCTAGATTTCCGTCATCCTCATCAGTACTTAAAAGCCTGTGATAGATATGAAAGAGTCATACTTTGATCGCAACACTGCGAAAACTAATGCCTCATCCTGAAACGTTCCTGTATTCACTTTCAAAAAATTTTGTTTGAATTAGAATAAGATGTTAGTTATCGCAGTGAAAGTAATCTATGCCACACTTACTTTTGTTACACTATTATGAAGGATGTACCGTGAATATTTCCTCAAATAGTAACAGAGAATGGCCTTTCGAAATTATGGGATTTCACTACGTAAATGGAACTCACATATTCACGAGATAGGAAAACAAAGGATGCATTTCTATTCTCAAGTCTACAAAACGTTTAATTCTCAGATTATAGAGATAATAAGTATAGAGGAGTAAGATAATAAATGTATCAGCTGTTACTACTTAATTGATTCCACTTTCGAAATTCTCGGAACCGTACCGAGAACAAAATTCTCTAATTCTCACCTTGAATGCAGGAGAAGGGAATCCCTTGGGTTTGAGATCTCTTGCATGAGAATAAACCAAGCTGCTATCACCACCGATAACCGTGTTTCGGTATTCAGACAAATGCTGCGTATATGCAATCATTCACAAAAAGAATCAGAAATTAACTCTTATGGGAGAGGCAATTCGGAAGGATATATGCTTTCCATTGAATCATAGTTATTATTCATCCAATGGAAGCTGGTACGCATATTATAAGATACATTAAATCATAAATTACATTATCTCGAATAATAAACATGAGATTTTCATGGTAACTCGAATTGGATATTTACTCAGCTTTATTGTCTATGGATTGTTGTCCCCATTTCTCTCCAAGTGCACATATGGTTCGCTCTCGAACTCATGAGAATGAATTTACTTATGGAAATAAAAGCTTTTTCTCTATGAATGGCAGATAAATTCTACGAGATGTAAAGTCCCAGAGAGTTTACTTGTTTCGATTTAAACACGAACGTGTGATAATAATGTATAGATCCAATGTTTTCCTAGATTCATATTATTTCGTGCAAGAAAACGTGAATTATGTGGACTGTTCGAGGGCGTGAAATCTCACTAAAATATAGAGTTTGTTGTCTCTTAAGAGTGAAATTCACCGTTCGGATGCATTTACAGATTTCATTTTCCAGGAATTCTTTCCTGAACTCACTCTTAGTAGTTATTACTCGTTGGAATAGATGTCTTTTGGAATAACTTGATATTGCAATGAAGGAATGATATAAGAAAAGCTGAGTGATTCATGTTACCGGTCTCATGCTCCTAATATCTACGCTTAATCGGATCACGTTCTGCCATTCAATACTGCATTTATACACTGTACATATCATTGTGCTCATATTGAGATTGAACGAATGCAAACAATATCTCCACACTCTCTGCATGGAAAGACCTTTTGTGGAATACATAGTTTATTATATACGTGTATATAGATCAATATATTGATCTTTTATGTTTCACATACATGTGATATTCGGAGAAAAAAATCATGTATTCTTTGGGTCAAGGAATATATGGATAATATTTTTTTTCGATTAAAGAGAAGATCTTTTCGATTCAAAAGTTATCAGAGTGTATCGATATAACTCCTATTTGCATCGAAACGATGTTTTTTTAAAGGATTTCTGGAAAATGTTTTTCCATTCCTCTTTATCTTGCTGTGACCCATTCTCTTCTCATTTTCTCCTGTTTATTGATATGGAAGAATACAGTATTCCCTTGGAATTGAAATGATACTGAATGAATATGACCTTTTTAATGGGAAGATTAAAATTTCTATGAGGTGATCTTTGTATTCGTCACATTCGAATCTAATGCGAGACAATTTGATGAGAGTTCATCCTCGCACAGCAGATCGTTGATTCAGTCGCTGATGTACTAAATATACACTGGGAGTTTACTTTACGCTTGGGCTTGACTTCGTTTTTGATCTACACGAAGTGTTCGTTCGTTCGTTCGTTGAACAGGATAAATGAGCAAACTATCCCTGAAAGTCTACGATATTCTTGATACCATAGAACAAAAATCCCGAGTATCTCACGACGACAGGGTTCGTCCACGCGATGAATTCTAGGAAACACGTATGAATTCGCGTAAATGTCTTCGAAGACCTAGTGGAAACGAAATGATGGCCGATCTCCTGTTCTTCCCCTTTTTGAGGCTGCCGACTGATTCCAATAGATGGAAATGAAGAGAAGAGATAAGAGGGGGAAAGGGAGAGAAAGAGAGGGCTATTAGAATGTATTATGCATGCGAAATGGCGCGGTTTCCTCGAAATCACTGGTGCCGCGCTGCTCCCCGGATGAAGGAGTTTTGCGGTGACGACGTGGAAGTCTGCCAACCTTCCTGTGTTGGGCTGAACTAGAGTGAGGGGGAAGGGTACGAGAAAATGGGTTGAGTTGAATACACAGGAATGAGTGGGAAAAGCAGCCTGAGAGGGAAAAAGGGGGTAGAGTCTTTTAGCGGCTAGTGTCGTTTCGTTCCGATGGGAACTGAAATATTGAAGAAATTATATCGCCCGAAAGGCCCGTAACCGTTTAAATAATCACGAGTTCTCCTCGTTGTCCCACTTGTTCTGTCATCCGTTCTCCGTTGAATTTAGAGATGCTGTTAAAACGACCATCGCACAGGTTTTGGCTACCACAATGTCCCAAGTAGGAAACGTTTTCGTATCTTTCCTCAACCCAGTATATCAGAATAATTCTCGTGCTTGCAGAACAACCGTGTGAATATGAAATATTTCAACGCAAATTACAAATCGTTTTGGAATCCTATCAAAAGTCGGTTATATTTCACCGTTTAGCTCGTGAATGTTTTCTCCTCGCAGTATCGTTCGGGATTATTCACCCGAGTGATTATAACACCATATGGTTTTTTATTATGATTGACGGAATATGGAATTGTTGACTACCTCATTGACATTGAATTTATCGATAAATATTCAATAAACCTGATGAAATAATTCAAGAATCATGAATGCTTTGATCGTAATCGGAGAAAATTTATCTCATGTTAAGAGTATTAAATGAAGGACGATATATTTGATAATATAGCAGTTGTTATTATTTGACTCATAATTCCAGTAACAATTGAATGTTGCCATGACTTTGCGAAATATTCCAAAGTTGATCTGGGGAATAATATAATTACCAATTACAACCGCATTGAGGGGATTGTAACGAGAGTGATAAACGTGGAACGAGTTAACATAATTGTGTGACATTAGCTTGCGCTTATTACGCGCTCGATTTTGCGAATGAACTCGATATGCATACCTATCTAATTAACATATAATGCTTAGTACATTGCACCAAAGAGTTAATATCGTTCACGATAATCAATGATAGATATGTATTTATAAAATACCAATACACGCATATGTGTAAGCACATAATGGAACAATTTAAAAGATGAAATGTATTCGTTTTGACTAGGAAAACAACAAAACGGCCAAGAGACAAATATTGTTCGTCGATTAATTGAATCACTATTAATCAGTGCATTACAGCGTATACACGTATCCGTTTTCCAACTGAATTTTATATTATATATACTTTATAATTATCATGGGTCATGATATTCAATGTCAATTCATTATTATGTACAAACAAGTGAAAAGCGCTATTGAACTCAATCCTCGAGCGGTTAATTTATCCATGGCTGTATTTATCATCGATTTTCAGCCAGGCCGTTATTTGTGAAATCTCAAGTTATATGATACTCTGATAAGTTTCATTCGATGATAAATACATAATTGATCGTTAGTTATTATGGTTAATAATTGAAATAATCAATATGAAATGATTCAACGTTTCGATACGGAAATTCTTTTCAATTATGAAATATAGAGATTAATTATGAAATGATATTGAACCAACTCTGGGAATAGAAGATTGACGTTGTATAACCGAACGAAAATGAAAAAAAAATCATATGATGACGAGGAAGGGAGATATTCCGATGCTTCTATTCCTCCTTCCATTCACTCCTTGTGGAATTAGAACAGATGTAGAATAGAATTAAAAGTATGAAGAACATCAAGCCTCATTGAACATCAAGACTCCAACCTCAATTCCATCAAAGAACAAAATTTCTCTTATCTTTTTCTTCTCCTTTTCTATATCCTACGCGAAGAGGAAGCTTTAGCTTCGTTTTGTACTCAACCCACCGTAAAACGATTTGCTCCCGGTGTTTTTCGTTCGATTTGCAGCCACGACGGTGTTTAACGTTGCATCTCGGGTGATTTCTCAACCTCTAAGATTTGGCTGGTGTCTTCTACCTTCGAAGCTCCGGAAGAAGAGAGGAAAAAAAGAGAGGAAAAGAGGAGGAGACTTCGTCCTTCCTCTTCTTTTTTCCTAACCGTGCAAGGTCTTCTCGTAGCTTCGAGGCTGCTGCAATTTTATTAGGTTCTCTCCAATTGACTCTATATTAAATTTAGAAGATTCCCTCGGGAACGCCAAGAACCGCCACCGTCTCTTCTTTTCTTCCTATCTTTCTCCCTTACACCGTCATCTTCATCGTCGTCTTCTTCTTACAGTGGTCGTCGCATCTTCAGGATCTCCCAAGGGAGGTGCACGTGTTGAACGGCTACAAGTCGAGCGCCTTGCATACTATCCTTATACGTTGATCTTGCGTGTATACATCTCATTCGTGTACCTACACGAACGATGTACAAGGATGTATCTTAGGGTCAGGATAGGTCGTTCGCCTAAAAGCCGGCTATTAACCCTTTGTAGGGCAAGACGTAAAGACTCTGATCTTGCAAAACAACGTAGCAGACTCGGGGGAAGAGGGATAAAATGATTATCCCCGGAGAGAACATGAGAATTATTCATATGTTTGCTAACTGGGAGATATAATTATACTGCTCGTTTGAGAATTATTATTGCTCAATGTGAGGTTGAATTGTTCAATCTGGAAGCGTTTTTTTTTCAAACTATTGTTGTTCAGAATAATTCAAAGGAGACATATCAGATCACAATTCTGAAGTCAGATTCGCAATGTAGTTTGCTGATGCAAGGGTATCCACATCTTATACATGTGACACACGATCTATGCTCTTGCTTTGTGATATGCCACACCGACATCAATAGCTTTCCGACCACGTAGTCATTGAATTTCAATTATGAATGTCTTGTTTGGCATATCGACCAGAACAAACCTCATGTTAACCACGTGAATGGATGGTTATATGTTGATAGAGAAACAGTGAATTTCGATAAAATTACACCACCTGACTTCGGATGAAGTGAACATATAAATCGTATTGGGAATTATAATATTCGAGGTTTAATCGAATGTTAGGGAAATATTAGACTATTTTTTAAAGTATATGCTTATATTGATAATCAACGTGGTAGAGTTTTCGAAACAACGGATGAATATCCGCACTGTGAGTTCTAAAATATACAATAATGCATTTATACAATCAATACAAATCACACTCTTCCAAATTTGTTTCATTTTTGTGAATAATTCGAGTTCTGATCGAAGACTTCATTCGAGACAACAACGTCTCACTAAGCGTTCCATAAGTTATAGCATTACCAAAACCAACAACACTTTCACAGCACTTTTTTCATTGATATGATATGTCTATCGTTCATTATGTTCTAGCCACTACAAATGTTTTTCACCAGCTATTTTATACTGCAATTCTTTTCCTGTACTACACGGAAAAAAATGGTTAGCTATTATTTGAATAGCAAGAAATTAGGTACGGGAGCTATTTTCTAGCTGTCACAGCTACTTAGCAGAGATAGCAAGGAATGCAGCAGAGATGTCAAAAATAGGTTGAAAAATCTATTTTAAATAGAAAATACAAAATAGTTTTCAAAACCTATTTAAAATACAAAATGGGAAATAGTTTCATCGAACCTATTTGAATTCAAAATAGAGAATAGTTATTTAAAATAGGTTCAAAAAAATTTTTTTTCACAGATCTGGGTTACACAAATTGATCATGATAATTATTCTTTATTGCAATAATCAATATAATTATCAGTTATAGTAATCCTTGATATAAATTATAATTACCTATGTCGAGTAATTATAGACCAAATGTTAAAAATATAAAATTCTCGAACCAGATGAGTGGAGTATAGAGTTAAATGAGATGCATCAAACATTTATATGAGCGTTTGTTTTTAACAACAATTGATATTCGAAGTTTTTATCAACCATTTTGCGACGATGAGGTCGCATTATCATACCACCATAAGAAAACAAACGCTGCACCGGTGCAGAAGATGGGAGTGTGGTGTTGAATCTCACAAACATTTCTTCAACATTGGGATATTTTTTCAACATTTCTAAGTTTTCTGCACTATCGTTCAAATACTGCATACACTCTAGCTGTGTGTCGCTCTCATGCCTTCCGAATTGTCTGAAGACTCTCCTAATTCATCGTCATCATATTGGTATAATTTTCGGCCTTGGCTTTTTCCATCGTTTTTTTTGTTGTCGTCATTTCGTCTCTTAGGTTTTGCCCTGCAGGCTTCTTGTATAAAAAGCTGTCTGATCGCTTCCCGAGTAGCACAAGAACTTCTCAAATACGCTATGGTGACTCTATGAATGTGAAGGGGATGTGCGAATGAGACTATTTTGGATAAATTCGTCAAGATATTCTATGGAGGTGCATAGCACATGATTATTCGAAACAGTCTCATTTGGAGGTTCTAGGATTGTTCGTAGGATTTTCCGAACACGGTCTTAGCATTTCTAACCTCTTTTGCTACTCGGGTTCCTTCTTTTCTTTTGGAACCCATATCAATTTGAAAAAGGGGTGCGACACAGAAGCTAAAATGGCATCATTCACTATTGGCGATAAAGATAGATAAGCGCCAAAGCGCTCCTCGAGACTTGCTAATAAATGCTTCATTAAAACTGTACAATAAGTCAGAGCTCGCATCTCTAATTTCTGGAGATCTTTCTTCAGACGAAACAGTTCCGGGAGTAATATACAGTAATAACAATTGTTCTCAGATTGTAAACGATCCAAGACTTGTGATAGAGGACCAACGCAATCGATGTATTCTTCAAGAAAAATAAATTCAATTTCTTTGAACTCTGGTAATTCGTGTGCTCTACAAAATTCATTCAACTGCTTCCTAACTTTAACCAGGTCCAGCAAACAATCATATTGTGAACTCCACCTTGTTGGTACAGGTGAAGTTGAGGCTTTTCCACAAATTTCTTGATATACTTCAGCTGCGTCAGGTGATCTTGAATTCAAATTCCAAATAGCGCTACACTTCCCAAATACAGATCTATGAAGACGAACATAATTTCCTCCTCTTTTGTCTTTCAAAGCTTTCGAAATGTCTACAGAAGCTAACAGATTTAAAGTGTGCGAACAACATCTTTGATGACTTGGAAGTACAATTCCATTGGACGCTTCCGCTTCACAAAGAATTTTTGTTGCTGAAACTTGTTCTGAATTCAACTCGGATCCACTGATTTTTCAATTCGCAGCATCAAACTAACAATCTCAAATAAAATTGAAAATTTTTCCTAAAAATTTCCTGAGAAATATTTGCCTCAAATCTATTTTCTATTTGAAAATATGGTTTCAAATAGAAAATAGGTCAAGAAAAGTATTTGAATGTAAAATACAAAATAGGTTCCAAAAACGTATTCAAATGTAAAATAGCGAAATAGTATTCTCTATTTAAAATAGGTATTTTAAATAGAACTATTCCGGATAGTTGACATCTCTGGAATGTCTGCAGCTGCTGCAGCTAAGATTTTACAGTTGAATTATTCGACTATCCAAATCTCAACCACAAAACCTGTTCAGTTACAGCTACGATTCCCTACTGTAGTAGCTAAAAAATAGTTACAGCTGCAATTACTTTGGCTATAGCAGTGAAAAAAGGTTGCTAAAAAAGTAAGTAGCCGCTTCAGCTATTCCATTTTTTTCGCGTGTATAAAACACGATAAATGAGTGTGAAAAAACTTGAATTGTTAATTCATTGTGGTATATGAAAAAAAAAGTTCATACCATTCACCTCATTTCCCAGTCGCTTGATGAGAACCTCTCCTTAAAAGGACCGTATATTCCTTATTGGGTGTGAATAGCTTTTTGGCTAATCTTGCAAGGTCATGCTTGTGCAAGAAAAAGGAGATTAGTTGGAATGACGATTCAACTTGTAAGTGCATATGGAGCTATTCTTTTATCGTTAGAATAACAATTTTGGTCGTTGATGTAACTAATTTTCTTAATCACACTACAAGCACACACATCCTTTCACACCTTCGGAGTACACACAGGTGCAAATTCGCACCACGCAACTTGACCAATTATCAATAACTCTGTTCTTATTCGACCAATTTGACCTTTTTTTTCAATTTTGAAGGAAAAACTGGGAAGATTAACGTGGTATGGAAGAAAATTTACAAATATTCCATTTGATGAGTGAAAAAAACCCGAGAATGATATCAACTTTTCACAACAAATGAAAACTATGAGAATGGTTGGTGCGAATCCGCACCTGTGGGTACTTGAAGGGTTAAATTATTTCAAATTGGTTGAATCAATGAATGAATTTATTATTCTAATGAAAAATATTGCGTCCATATGCGCTCACAAGTTGAATAGTTATGTCTACTAATCTTTTTTCTCCGTGTGAATTCAAAGTATCCTATTCGTATTCATCATCCGATAAGCGTCTGCGGATTTTGAATTTCTCTAGAAATTTAATCAATTAATCGGAACCGTTTCATCAGCAAAAATCATGTTTGCCCAATTTTTTGAAGTTTGTCGTCTTTTTAGTATCGAATTATTATGAAGAGTCCGAACTTCATGAATATATGAGGTGAGAATTGATTTTCACGACCCAAAAAATTAGAAACTCTTCTGGAAATTTGATATTGAGAAAATAATAAGTAGATAAGGCCCAACTTTAATCAGACATGTGGAAAAACAGGTCTCAACAATTCCAGATTGGAGATAGGTGAAAAATAAAATTGATTCTATTGTAATATTTCTGTGAGTTCAAGAAACTGGAAAATCACCCCTGGTAGAAATTTGTCTGGTGTCCCATTTGCCATCCACGTACCAGATGGGATCCATGTGGGGACAACTGGATGACACATTTCAACCAATTTGACTTTAGTGCTCGAACATTCAGTTAATTTATGTAGATTTTTCATGTGTCAAACGATGGTATAACAACATCATTGTTGGTCAGAGAAATAAAAGGAAGCCCAAACATTTCAATTTGTCACTCTGGATTATTTTATGGAAATAAATTCAAAAGCAACGTTCTTGACTTGAGATTACGAGTCGAAATGCATCATTACCTTATTCATAGGTGTGATTTCACAGAAAAAACATAATCTCACATTCCTAATGACCAATTTGAACAATTCTTGCAATTCTCTGGAACATCTGGATGGGCACAGGCTAGAAAGTGCATTACGAAACTTAACAACTGAGAAAACTAGCTAGGGCCCATCTAATTCCCAATGATAATTTCTACCAGGGACGCGACGGACCAAGAAAATTTCATCCCATGCGTAAGCAAGTTTTATGTATTTCATATATAAGAATTCTTTCTTACCACGTCGGGGCCAGTAAGCTTCAAAAAGGAATGAATTACGAATTCCTATCACAGATAAACATATGAACAAAATATGTCGTAATATTTCTAAAAAGTACGTGGAAGCAATGAAACAATATTGGTCACTGGATACGGCAGCAATCGATTGAGATACAGAATGGAAATACGGTTGGATAATGAGGATTAGCACGATCATAGTGACGAGTACCGTAATGAAATCCGTCAATGCTCGCTAGACAGTAACGAGTACTGAAATACGCAGTATTGCATGACATCAATTTGAGTTTCAGTGGATCATTATAATTCACAGTGTTTTTCGCATGTGGGTAGATTCAACGAGATTTTCCAAAACGACTGATTTGTGAACTACTCTTCTTAAATTTATGATAGATACTGAGTTTGATCAATTATCTCGATGACGAAGCAGACATCATCGATAGCGCATCAATGTCTGATATCAAGAATATCTGATACAGCCTCCCTAAATCTGGAAGAGTGAAGAATCACGCGTTTCACTCCGCTAAGTCTCAGAAGTGAGCCGGTCCGCTCCGAGTGGGATTCTCACTCGTTTCGAGTGAACTCTCACTCTTTTAGAGTGCAAAACTCACCCTAAAATTGGAGTGGCTGAGAGTTTCTAACCTCAAACCTCAGACTTCCACTCTGAAAGAGTGGGAATTTCACTCGAAATTTCGACAAGCTCACTCCTGGCTGCCTAAACAGTGAAATCTTACTCTAAAAATTTTGGAGAGGAGATTATCTTCTTCATTTTAATGAATTATCCTTTTAGACTCAATAGAATTTCATAAATGAGATCACGATTGTGACGATCAAAGATGAACTAACAATAATGGACAACCACGACCAACCCAACCTCAGACTAATATCGTTCCGAACTGAGAGCTTTATAATAGCTGTCTATCTATTCTATCACCTCTCAACGATCGAACAACCTCAACCTGTGTTTAACCTGATTCTGTCCACATTTAATTGAGAATTCAATATACTCTAGTCTCATGTGCGAGGATGATCATGAAAAAAGCGTGTTGTATTTAAATGAGGATCAGAATTATTCATGGACGTTATTAAACGAGGAACTTAAATTCAAATATACGCGATGAAGAGCGAAGACTCGAACACGAATGTAAGATTACGAACATGTCTCTCGAAGCGGTACTGGAATTTTTGCTAGATCAGTAACAATAACACTTGATTTTTCGAGAAAATCTAAACAGCGTATTATCCATCTAATTCAAGACTCACTCGATTCTTTTAAAAACAGAATGTGCATGACATGAATAAAGTTCACATCTCATTAGAATAAGAATGTCTCAACTTGAAAATTGTTGCAGCAATTGATTTCACCCTCTTTGAAAATTTTTATCAAAGAATATCAAAAGATGTGTTCAATAAACGGAAACATCTCAGAGTTTTGTGAATGTATTTCTGTTGCATCACATGATGATATCAAGGTATTGAGTTTCATTAGATTTTCTTGTCAGACAGGTTGTAGAAATTTGTACAGATTTTCAGATTAATATTTATTTCAGCATGATAACCTCATTTTCGAGATAAAATTATGAGGGGGTGTAATTGAGAATACGGGTGGGAAAATCGATTATGCATGGTCCCTATTTTGGAATATTCATGATACAGCCATAATCGATTATCGATGGTTGTTAATATTCTCTTAATGCCTTAAAGTACTGAAGTTTCGCAAACATAGGTGTAAACGTGAACGGCTGAGCTGAAATTTGGAATGAGGTGGTTTCCGCCCCTCCATTTACGTTTCGAGTCTACGTTTTTCATGTCTTTGCACCTTAATCCTTAGGGATTATTCAGCAGGAACGATAATCGATTATCTATTACATCATATATCGTTTGCAAGTGACTGCGCAATAATGAGGAATATTGGAATACGATGAAATTGAATATTGATATTTGTATGTATAGGAAAATGAACTATGAGCATGTTTTTGATGCTCAACTTCAAAATCCAAATAAAACTTGGTGTTGTGAAGAGTATGTTTCGCATGGACGCACCAGTCATGTCTTGGAATGTTGTTGCAATACCACAATGTCTCAGTAATATCATAGCGATATTTTGAGATATTCTGGGAGCATCGCAACGCTGTGTACGAAGATTCATGGTTGCAATGACTTGAAATTTAGTTTTCAATTGACACGGAATTCATTGTAAGGTCTCGCACAACATCAACTTTGTATATGATAAGATGTACATTATAGACGTTTCGAAAAGAATTGTCCACTGAATCCCTTTGAATGATTCAGAAAAAATGTCCTGAGAGATCGGAAAGATACTTTGCAGAACTTTCAATAAGGTCATTCTTGATGACAACGAAATTGGTAATCTGTACTTGCTTTGGAGCTTCATCAAGCTCCTCAAAATTTTTTGAGACATCTCTGTGAACTTCTGCAGATAAATTCGAGAATACTGAAAGAGCACCATAAGAAACCTAATAGTACCCTGCGAGATGTCTTTAAAACAGTTCTCCGAGACTTCTCATATGTTACGCGAGATATCTTTTAGAATTACAAAATAATGCTCTATCATGTCTGAGTTCTTTCATGTTGAAATATTTCCAACTAACGTCAAAGGGAAATATCTGTTCTCATTCATGAGATGCCTTCATCACAACCAAGAGTCGAATATTTCTAGTATCATTTTTATTACCATTGAGACGGAATGAACATTGTATACAAGGATATTACACTAGGATATTTCATAGCACATTAGTCAATAATTAACTAGATAACAATTGACTGGAGATTCGAATCTGAAATACAGACTTGGATACCAAGAACACAGATATCGGAGAATCTAATCAAACGTGTAGCTGTTAATTTAACTTTCACACGGAATTTTTTCATGGTTAAATAATGATATGTTGATCAATTATAAATGTATGCGTGTACAATGGTTCTTCGTGTGCCTCGTTAGCAGTCCTCAGTCGTCCATGGGGAGACATTCGCCTGACGCATTGCGTGCACAAAAGTCACGTACGTTGCCTTGTCTCCGTATCTCTTTCCTGTTGAAGCCGATAATAATATATCCGTATCATAATAAAACCTAGGTTTAAGGACATGATTTTCAAATACGTATCCAAAATTCACACCCGTATATCCAGGATTACGTTTTCCCGATCATCAGGATATACTAGCTTCGCTCTTGTCTCGATGAAGTCAAATCGAAGTTCCGTATACAGTGTTGTGTAAGATGTATTTGTTAATTCGAACATTATCGAGATTTGAATAATCAATATAGAACGCGGAATGGAATTGGATAAATTAAAGATGTTGAATAAATGAGAATTACATGGGATCGAAATGTGCATAATTTACATACCATTTTCTCTGATTCCAATCATTCGCACGAATAATATGGGAGTGAAATCATAATTCAATGAAAATCTTGTTTTCTACTCGATGTTGTATATGACGGGAATTGTGGATTTTGGAATGAATAATTTACGACTTCTTCAAACGATTTTGGATTTTTCGTTTCTGCAGATGGATCCATAGTCGGGGGATGTGATTAGATGTTAATAACTTCAGTGCATTTGCACATATTGCAGTTCATTTTTCCCAACTTATTCATATGGGAATGCATTTATGTTCACCTGGCACATCGCGTGTGCATAGGTCACATGTAATTTCTCGACGATGTCTCTTTTTCGTTTGCCGCTGATAAGCTCAGGTGACGCCCACTGACTAACGATTCAAAAGCCCAAGGCTGGTGTATTTTATCCAAAGAATGAGGCACTGGATTCATATTCAGGGATATCGAGTCATTGAATTTATATTGATTTTCAATAGTAATTCCTCTTTTGTGAATATATTCTCTGATTCCTCTTCGCAATCCTCTTGATTCTTCCCTTCACGATATTTAGACGATGGAATAATATTTAGACGAGATGAGACCGAATGGATGCTTTTGTCCCTGTCACTCGGAAGTATTATTAAATAATTTCAAAAGGACAATATATTGTGGATGTGTCAACGACATTCTCGACTGGAAAACTGTTATTTCAATATTCTATTCGACGAGTGATGGAAAAACGCATGCAGCAAGCTTTTTTTCCATCATGTTGACCATGAATCACTCACGTTTCACGACTGTGTGATTTTTTGTCTGGATTTTTCCTTTTTTCTGATCATTGAGATAAAACCACGTTTTGGTATGGAAGTTTTATTTTGTTATTGTTTTTTCTTGTCGGTTTGATTTTTATTCCGAGAGGACCGTTAGTACAATATCAGGACAAACCATTGTCCTGCAATGTGCATATCGTGTATACAATGCGGTACCAAAAAAGAGAGAAAAAAGTGAAAAGGGGTCCAGAGGTTATTTTGGATGGTGAAAACGAAAAGGCACTAAAGCGCTCGTAAATTTACATTAGCGCCGGTTTTACTCAATTTTCCTGAAAACCTGTTACATAGCTTTTTATTAACAGCCTGCCACCTCGCTGCCTGCCGTTCTCTTGTCGACGTTCATGTTACGTATATGTATACGTACAAATACACTCCCGAGCATATTCGAAATGTATATGTGTATATATGCATATATGCTGACCCCTATTATACGTTATACATCGCACATTGGGTAACTAGTATTCCTCTATCCACCCATTCTCATTCTCTGTTTAATTGCACATTATAGTTCTCGTTTATATCCCATGCCTGCGTAAATACATAGATAAATATTCATAAATATTTGCTCCACGTTATCGGAAACATTTTACCAACGTCCCACGTTGTCGAAACTTCAAGATTAGCCTAGAATATTGATCATACGGATTGTGTATTATGTCAATGCTCGATTAAAGTCCATATGAATCATGATGGTTTACCATCAAAAATGTAAGATGTGTGCATAAAAATTGCATCATTATTGTTCTCGAATGATGCGGATGATTCATCAAATGTTTTCATTGATACTCACGATTAATCAAAGGTTGACCAGTGAAAAATTGATACTAGTCCTGGTACCCATAATTCATCGATGATATTTGAATTTTCACTATTTTCTGATTCATGTATGTGAATACATGAATTCTGGTTGAAGATTAAATAGTCTTCTACTACTCGATGTTTATGAATACATCAATTCTTTTACAATATGAATATTTTCACGAGAAGGAAATTTTCTTGATAAAATGTTGTTTTTGTCTTTACCTCCCCGAGACGAAGAATTCCACAAGGGGCTACTTTATTCAGCTTCTAACTTGAATCTAACACCAACATCGCACGGATAAAGGGCGAAAAGAGGGTAAAAGGAATCTAAGGAAGGTTGGGTGGATACATGCATTTTTGAATGCACTTAGCTGAGTGCTCACCACTCATAAGTACCACGAAGAGTGCATGTATGCAGCTTAGTTTTACGCTTTACTTGGATGAAAAGGAGTAGGAAATATATATGTTAGTCCTGAAACGTCATTTTCAATACCCGCTGCTGCAGGACGTGAGGCAAACTGCGCTAGAGTGTGCGCATTAGTTCGAGAATAGGTAGGATAAGATTTAACGGGAAGGTGGAACAGGTGTTTTTCCTATCCATCTGAATTTCTTGTTGATCAATCAATTGAAATTGAATGTTGTGTGGTAACTTCGTCAACTTTTCAACTTGATGCTTTATAGTTATGTATTCTATATTTGAATGGCGAGTCATTGAAATCGTTGCGGTATCGATGTGGAAATGTTTATGATGCCAAAAATTAGTTCTTTTTTTTTTTTTTTGAATACAGGAACAGTTAAAATGATCATCAATTCCCACGTATGAATGACGACGAACAGATCAGTACTGTTACTGGAATGGTATTAGCAGACGATGATTGTCTTCTGATAGGAAGTTGCTGCTCAACTCAATTTCATGTTCTAGTCGGTACTAACTCGATCATTTAACCAAGCGTTGTTCATCAATTTCTCACCAATGTTAAATCAATATTAGCACAATTTTGGTCTTAACGTAGGTCTCCAACCCTGATTCGATACCGGTCTGACGTGAATAAACATTTCATGCATTTTGGAGGATGATTTGATTAATTCCTCAGGTTTTCCAGATTGTTGGACTTGTTCAACTCTAGTGAATATCCTGCGGTGGGAAAATATGTGTCCTAAAGGCAGTGTGTCCTTATGTATACTGTTATGTTCCGTGCACTGTTTTTAATTTTTATTTTCTCCCCTTATGTTGAAGAAAAGAATTTGTTTCTAATTGAACACTTGATGAATGGAATGCGCAAATTTATTCTGATTGAACGTCAAACACTATGGAAAATCATTTTAGTAACGTATAACATAAGGAATTATTTACAATGCAAAAAAGGTGTTCCAAATACTGATTTAGTCTTCACTTTGATCGATTTTAGTGGTCAAAATTTCAAATTATCATAATTTGGGGGAATGAAGAAAAAGCCAGGAAGATTGTTCTCAAATTTGACCCGGGAACGCTTTTGTATACAAATATACCGCTATACAATACAAATACGTGTAAATTTGCAACACATACGTGTCTCCGCACATACGAACCGTGACTTTCGCGTGAGTAGGGTTTCCGTGTCAAATCTGAGAGAAATCGATGCGAGTATTCATATTGCATGGATTCCAAGATATTTGTGTTTGAAGAGACAACACTTCAACCCCCCATGAAAAATAGAACCATGTGGAAACTTTTTAGGTTGTCATAGGTGAATGATATCGAAATTTCAACCCGATTTCCCAAGAGACTTTATATGAAACTCGAATTACAATCGTAACCTGGATTCTTATGGGATTTCGGAATTATCTTCCTCTTTTGGGATCGCAATGAAAAAATATATCATGAAGATGATTTGTTGAATAACATATAACTCAAGAATAAAGTGAAATATTCAAGGGAAATAATTACTATCGGTTGCCAACGTTAAACGATCTGTACTAAATCGTAATTATTTGACGTTATCATGCTATTGTTCGACCGACGTTGACCGTGAACCATTGTAATACACCGGTAGTGTCTATACCAAACTGCATAGGTTTCGTCTACGTGGGATTAATTTTTCTAAGTTTTTAATTTGTGAAACTGTTTCGTCCAATCTGATCATCATTTAGGCATTCAAGTATTTCTATGTAATTCATTTCCGAGATTAAAGTAATTAGGCGAATATAACTTTATTCTAATATGTTAACTCGCATTTGAGTTGATGACGTCGTAACCATTCCAACTTGAAATGTTCCTTCATGAGAAACATTTTCTCCTTGTAAATATGAGAGAAAGTCATAAAAACCAGTTAGTAAGTCCAATCATCGCGTAATAACATTGAACTCTTAATTATGACCTCCAGCTTCAAGGATAATTTCATCTCCTCTGATGAACGTTGTGTCAAGGGAACGAATTACAAACATGGATAAACAAGAAGAAGAAGAAAAGGGAAGTCTTCGTGTTTAGATTACGAGTTCTAATTTTGATCCTCAACATACATCTAATATCGTACTTCCGCTTGCTTACTTTCCATTCATACGCTAATATATCTTGAATAGTAATAATCAACAGGATGGGTCGATATTTCAAGAATCTGACTAAGGCGGAATGTGGATGACCTCAATCAGAATGAATGTTGTAGAGAGCTTTTGATCACACTTGTAGGAAATAGTTCTGAAATTTGAGAAAAGGTTCAAAGAACTCAGTAAAGGTCCAGGATCAAACACTTGGTAAACCTTTTCTACATTCAGGTGAAAAATTTTCGGAAAAAATGAAATATTCAATTGAAAATCTGTGTTCATTGACAAAATATTCCATAGAATATCAAATATTCGTTTGATGAAATGAATATTCAATTGATTCAATGAAACTTCGTTCAAATCAGCTAATTATTTTGTTGCGACCAGCCAACTAAATATTTTAATACTCCTGGAATTTTTTCCTCTCAATTCATAGGTGTCATTAAATTAACGAACGAAGCAAGCATCAATGGAATTATGTAACGGACTTCCTTACCGATGAGTATGAGAGGAAGAGAGAACCGTTGATGCTGCGACATCAACTGACACTACATGCCAACACATGCGACGCAAGGTGAACGCGGGCAAACTCACCCGTGAGCAAATCGACCCTAAGGTGATAGCTTCTACTTTCATCCGCTAGGCTTTGCTACTGTCCCGGCCCTAAGAATAAACGTGTCAGGGTATATAGTGAGGTGCCGCTGGATGGTTCATTACTGTGTCTTCTGAGTTCGATCAGGAAAACCAGGTGAAAGAATCCCACTTCAAACTCTTTTGTTAGACTCAATCAGAGTTTCAGAATCCGGCAATCTGGAGCCACAATTCTCCTGGAATGAAACTATCTCACATTTTCCGTTGTGTCCAAATCAAGGTAGATTCCAATAGACCCAAAAAATAGTTAGTCTGATGCGCAGACAAGGGTCCCAAAAGTCAGTTGAGCTGAAAATTGAAACCTCATGCTATGCTTTCATAGGGATCGTTCATAAACCACGTGGTCTTTTTTTTACTTCCTTCTCTATCGTACTCTTTATGTCTGAATTTGGTGCAATAAGGAATGCAACAAATAAAAAAGCCACGTGGTTTATGGACGATCCCATATTATTGCGGCTGAAAGATGACCAAATATAGCAATATGATTATGGGTGTGAAAATGCACCATGAGGTTTCAAATTTTGTGTCAACTGACTTCCGGGACGCTTCCCATATAGCACAAATGTCTCAGTAATATCTCCAGAATATTCTGACAATATTACAATGTCTCCAGAATATTCTGGAGATATTACTGAGACATTTGTGCTATGTGGGTCGTCTTTGGGTCTATCGTGCATCAGGTCAATTGTCTGTTGGATCTATTGGGGTCTATACAAATTAAATTACAAGCTATTTTTCCAGCTCATGATTGTATGGGAAGAATTGCCGTTGTCATAGAGTTATTAGCACTAATATTCCCGTGAGAACCTTATCCAAGATCCTATGTTCTAAGCCGATTCCGTTAGATCCCCCAAACTTATTGGTTATCATAAACATTTTTCCGTTGGCTCTATGCAATAAACAAATCATTCTACATAATTCTTTCAAATTCCTTTAAGTTCCTATTTATGGGAATCGTTAGCTTGAATGAACGATTTATTGTCTAACCAATTACAACTAACTTATCCTTTCCTCGTAAATATGTGATTTATATGCCGCCGTACGGAAGAGCACTGAAACCCAAGCAGCACTAGAATTCCAAAGTATATACGAAATAGAAACGTTCGTAAAATCTACGAATGAGGTACGAAGAACATATAATGAACGATCATACAATGTTCGAATGAGACTGTTTCAAAGATATTTAGAACGTACGTCATACAATCGAAACGTACGATATTCATTCAATCGATGTTTGATTGACGTACCATCGTATATTCGATTACATAGTTCGATGAATATGCAAAGCACCTATGAAACGGTCTCATTGAAAGGTGCATAGGACATATTTCAAATATTCGAACAATGTTCATAGTATATTTTGGTGCTGTTTGGGAAATAATTTTACATGTCTACACTAACATAAGTCATAATAGTTTTCGAAGTAGTGTTAATGTATTCATGAAAATTATTCCCAGTGCTCTTCCGTACGGCGGCGCTGAAATCATTCTAAAAATTTTCTATTTGAGTCAATGCTCCCTGTTCTTCATTAAAAAACTTTGGAACTGGCCACCCAAAGACATAATTCAGGGATAATTTATTAGCGGTGATTGGAATCACCAACGCAAATTGCATACGAAACGTCATAATCATAAACACGCGAACAAAGCGAGAATTATTTGAATTACAATGATGCGACCTTAGCGAATGGCAGTCGGACCACCAAGATGCAAACGAAGCGAGCGTCGTTCAAATTCAAATAACGCAAGCAAACCTAGTGGATGCAAGTGCAAACGAACATCGTCAGACTTATGAAATCAATAGAAGCGATCTGAATTCAGACAAGATTTTGATCGTAGCCAAGTTTTTTGATCCTTGTCAGTCACTCCAGCCAGGTTCAGAAAACAAATTCCTAGTTGACGTTTTCAAAATTCAAGCTTCTCCTGTATTAATTGATGTCTCTATAATTCTAAAAATAGAAATTGGATGAGTATAATTGAAGATGAAATATTGTGGTGTACGTGCGGTGTAGGATACTAGTTCTCGTAGTTTGAAATCTAGTGTTCTTGTATTATGCACGACTGTAATTTACTAACGACGATGAGTGTTAAGTAGTTGCTGAACGTGTCGGGCGCTCGTTAGATCTTTCCAGCAACTCAAGAAAGTCGATCGCGAGTGTGAGTAAATGGCGTCATTCTAGGACATGGAGCCTTCGTTACGTGATACGACATGCATTTTTTGCTCACCGCTATTACGCTCACTTGGAAAATAATGAATGTGATTACGATGAAGTAAACGAAACACTTTCATAAAATATGTATCATTCAACGACATTATAAGAATCAAACAAGTGGGATCGTAGGATTATTGTGTGATACTATAATTATTCATGACCGTTCATGAATCGAGTTCGTGTGATGGTACTGCCACGTTCGACTATCATCAAGTCATAGAGTACAACACTGTGAGAGAAAATCAATATCATATTACAGTATACACTCTCGCAAATGGGTCTCCTCTTCTTTTTGTCCAATGCAAGACGAAAACCTTTCGAGTAAAAAAGAGGGTATCTTTGCGAGAGTATGCTGCATTACGTTTATATGTAATTGCGAGGAGAGTTATATCGCTCACTGTGCTATAGTGATCTGGTTTAAAATATCAAAGAGTTACCCGATTCAAGGGATTCGATCATGTTCGTGGGGTAGTTTCAATAATCTTAGATGATTCGATTGGAATTCAATTGTAATATCGAATTTTTCTGTCTCCTGTATATATTCTATACAGCTATAGCTACCGCATAAGGAACGTTTACAGAGATTTTCTGGGATGGCAGGGAATATTTCAAGAATGAGTCTCAATATAACAATATGAACCTCACCAAGAATCAGCCAATATATGGTTTCTGTTGAATGGCCAATGATGGATTTCCTGCTATTGGCACTGATATGGTTCATTAGTGCTTACCGAGGAGGTAGCTCAGCGATACAGCAATCTGATATCACGGTACTCGATATATGGCTGTGCTAAATGGCCAACGATTGATTCCCTGTCCATCACTAGCTAAAATTCATTCTGAAATTAAATATTCCAGGTAATTAATGGCTTCCAGACAAATCGAATCTCCACAATCCAGAATTGTTTTTTTTTATCAATGTGTAAATCGATCAAAAGCTCCTTGTGAATACTATGGGAGGACACTACAAATTCGAAGGAACAATTGATTAAATAAAAGTAATAAGAATTTTAGAGTTGCTGCTTCAATAATTTAATACACGGAAAAAAAGAAATAGTTGCAGAAACTACTTGAATAGTCGATTTTCGACCTTCTACTTGAGTAGTTGCTGCAGCTACTTAGTAGTCAGGACAAGTAACTCGATAGTTGCACGAACTAACGTAAATACCTGAGGTGTTTTGAATCATTTGTGACAGCTAACGTGTTACTTGTCCTGACTACTGAGTAGCTACAGCAACTATCCTCTTTTCTCCGTGTAGTTCAACATAAATTTCATTTTGTGAATCAGGGTTCATGCCCGATATTCCAACCATTAAAACGACACATTTTCCCCAATAAAGCAAATTAATACCATTGATACACGATCCAGTAATCCGCAATTGATGGGCCACATTCGAATCCTATCAACTAGTTCTGGCTATAAGTCGGAATGATTTTGCCTCATTACTGCTAGGTTAGTTTCATCCATGGTCTATTATTAGGTCGACGTTATTACATGGTACTCAACCCCTGATGACCCATCAGAGTGCAATTCTCATATGGAACAATAATTTTCAAAATTAAACCGAAGAAAAGGTTTTAGTTGGATATAACACATTGAGAAAATTCATTCAGTTTAAAAAAAGTGTCTTTGAATCAAATTAATTTCATTTTTCATATCTAAATTTTTTATCCACCTTGAATAAATTGTTTTATATTTATTTTTCAGACAACTAGACTTTTATTTACGCCAGCTAGAATTTTGCTGGGACAATTTAACTTTAGTTGCCGCAGCTAGACTTCTTTTTTCAAGTGTATATACAATTTGTTGAATCTTCAAACCTTCGAACCTCGAATAATCAATCACACTGAGGAATACCATGAACTCGAACACCCACTTATCTTTTACCCTTCCTTTTGTACAGAATCATTGTATACCGTTGCGGACGGTGATCTTGTTATACTTCAAGTCAGTAATCATTAAGAACTGACACGGCAAACATTGTACTCGATACTGTCACACGTTATACAATTAATTCTACCTTGTCACAGTTCAATTGGCAATTCTTGGTTGGTTTCGTTTACAAACCGCCTACATTTAGCTATGTACATGAATCAAATTCGTCTATGAAATTGTTTCTCTTTTTCACCGAGAAGAAAAAGTAGTCAAATTTACATCTTGCGAAGTCAATATTGGGACAATTTCAAAAAACTGTTCGAACTCCCACAGTTTTGGTTGATTCTACCGCGGGGAACGTGAGATTCACATCAGTTATGGTATCTCACATTCGCTCCACTGTGAAAAAAAAAAGTGGAAATTTACTGTGCAACTGGACTGGAAATTTCCAGTACTGGTACTGGAATATGGATATTCCAGTATACAGGGTGTCCCATCTTAATCTTTAAATGCAAATATCTCAAAAACATGCATCGTCAACCAAAATTACTTCATACCAAAGTTGTTATGAAAAGAGGGGGCCACAAAACTACGATATCAGTTACATCATAGATGGCGTTATGATCGATTAAAATGGGGTCAACATCATTTTTTTAAACCGGAACCCCCACTTTTTATTGCATATCTTGATTCTACGCAAAAAACTGAGTAACTTTTGCTTGGAACGTTTTCCTAAATTTTTTAAGATGGTGCCACAATCGATGAAAAATAAAGTCTATGAAACAATATGCGGATATCTTGTGGAATGCATCCAAGAGCCGAAATATCCCATTTGAATGTTGTTGTTAGGAGAGGGGACGACACAATGGCGATATCAGTTCCATAGTAGATGGCGCTGTGGTCGGTAAAGATGAGGTCAACTTCAATTTTTCAAATGGAAACTCTTACTTTTTATCGCATATCATGATTCCACGCGAAAAAATGAGGAAGTTTTGTTTGAAACATTTTTCCTAAATTCTTGAAGATGGAAACGATGGGAAATGAGGTTGATGAGAAAGTTCTACTGTCGTTTCCGAAACATTGAATTTAAGTCATTTACAATGTTTTGGACATGGCATTTGTTGTGTTTTGTGTCCGATTGCTTCTCTAAAATTATTATTGTTTCGGTTTGTTTGTTGAGCGTTGCTTCACACATAATGCAGTAGAACTTTTTCATCAACCTCATTTTCCATCGTTTCCATCATCAAGAATTCAGGAAAAATGTTTCAAACAAATATTCCTCATTTTTTCGCGTAGAATCATGATATGCGATAAAAAGTAGGAGTTTCCATTTGAAAAATTGAAGTTGCCCTCATTTTTACCGACCACAGCGCCATCTACTATAAACTGATATCGCCATTGTGTCGTCCCCTCTCTTAACAACAACATTGAAATGAGATATTTCGGCTCTTGGATGCATTCCTCCAGATATCCACATATTGTTTCATAGACTTTATTTTTCATCGATTGTGGCACCATCTTCAAAAATACAGAAAAACGTTTGGAGCAAAAGTTACTCAGTTTTTTGCGTAGAATCAAGATATGCAATAAAAAAAGGGGGTTTCCGGTTAAAAAAATGATGTTGACCTCATTTTAATCGATCATAACGCCATCTATGATGAAACTGATATCGTAGTTTTTCGGCCCCCTCTTTTTATAACAACTTTGGTATGAAGTACTTTTGAGTTAAGATGCATGTTTTTGAGATATTTGCATTTAAAGATTAAAACGGGACACCCTGTATGTACATAGATTTTGTTGGTCCGGTACTGAAAATTCACTCGTACTACAATTTTACAGTTCTTGTGCACGAGAAAAAAATTATCCCTTCAATAAGGACTTGGAAAGAATTCAGAATTTAGAAAACAAAAACCTAATCGTAGGTATACTGGAATTATACAGGTTTTGGACTGCAATTTTCAGGTCGTGTGATGGAATTTTCCAGCTGCTATGCAACGAATTTTTCCAGTTATGCTGGAATTTAATCACTGTTGCACTGAAATCTTCCACTCTCATTGAACTTCGTCATTTTTGGCAGGAAAACTTTCAAGTCTTTATATTAAAAATTTCCTGATTGAGATTTTGAATAATAATTGTGATTGTAGCACATAAAATTGATATATGAGGTTTTTCGAAGACTTATTCCTTTTTGTATTCTAGATATGAAGCATATGTAGTAACCCAAGTTGGCCTTACAACATGTCGCGCTATAGCTCATTGATTAGGTCTCAGGTTTCAGTTGGTAGGCAGGTAGAAAAGTGTAGGTTCAAATCCCGTTAGATAGACATGACTTTCTGTCCATTCGCATGAACGATCAAGTTTCTCAATCGTCTCGAAACACAAAGACCGTGCAAAATCACTTTGTGTGAGCAATTTTTTTCAAATTTTAATGAATATTTTCAGCATTAATTTTCCAGTACATGTCCTGAAAAAGTCCAGTTCATGTACTGAAAAATCCCAGTACTGAGGCTCAGAAAATCTCCACTTTTGATGCTGAAATTCCATAACATTTGTACTGAATTTTTACAGTACAAATGTGCTAAAATTTTCCGGTACATCCATAGGTTAATAACTTCCAGTACATTTACTGGAACTTTTGGTGAACCTCTTTTACAGTGTGTTATATAATCCACCTGAATTGTGGTAGCTCGAACTATTTTTGAAATCGTCTAAATATCAACTCCGCAAGATGTGAATTTTACAACTTCTTTTTTCTCAGTGCAATGCTGGATTGAAATGAATTTGAATATTAATTCAGTAATCCTTTTTTGTACTTCGTACTTCACGTTATCATATTCTTCCTTCTACGTAGAATTACAATGTATGTAATAATTTTCATGGGGTGGACATATTTTGATGAATAAAATCCTTTTTCTGTTTCAGGTAAGGAATACAACAGTAGTTGAATATTCATGTAGAATTCAAATCACGGTGTTCAACATCTTGGTTACTCCTCTTACATCTTCGTGTACAAAGAACGAGAAAGTTTGCATTTCATCATGAATATCAACAGAGAGAATTATGAGAATTTTTATGATATTTGTTCCTGCGGTAATTGAATATTTAAATTCATCTCTTCATGGCAAGTATTTTGTCAAAGTTTGAAGAGTTTCTTTGATTTAAATTCATCCGATCGTCACCCAGACAGCACTGGGACGTTTTGAAAACATTCTCAAAACGTGGTTGGTAACATAGAAAACATGCCAAAAACGTCCCAGGATGTTTTCAAAACGTCACATGTATGTTTTGAAAACGTGAAAATGTCCTAGAACGTTTTATTTTCGTTTTCGTGGGAGGTGATGGAAACATTTTATTGTGAATGTTTTGAAAACGTCGCATGAATGATTTCCTCGTCTTTTTCAGTCACTAAAATTCATATTATTCCTTGGAGAATTGGAATATTCCAAACACATTTTCAAAACATAGCAATGTGTCACACAGATGTCCACAAAAAAGTCCTGCAATGATATCATTCGGAACGTGAGAATTTAATGATATTGAACTATTTACGTGAAATACTTGAATGTTGAGCGAGTTTAAGTGAAAGTGAGCTGATCTTTTATTGAATAAGGTGCAGTTTTGATCAAATTAAATTCTTGGTTATGGCATTCGATTTGTCAATTTGGATATAAAAGCATAAAACCACGCATTTGTTTCGTGTTATAATACATACTTCAAACGTGCGCCTATTTCACGCTATTAGCTCTAGAAATGTCTCTCCGTGTATATTCCGGCATACTACGAGCACAGGTTTTCGTTTTTTTAGTGGATGAAAAGGTGACGCACTAACACATCAAAATGCTCAAATCCATGATTTTTATTATTTTTGAAAGATTAATTATTTATACATGTTAAAGAAATAGAGGGAATTATAAAATTTTCAAAACAATCCTTCAATTCTCTATGATGATTTGATTGAATATAATTGTGCATAAATTATATTGGAGTTGATGTTTCCAGTCTCATTTCAAAGTATTATGCAAACATATTACGAATACCCATTTGGTTTAATATTTCAGAAACGTTTCGAAAATGACCTAAGAACATGAGAATAACATTTTCAAAATCTTGCGGAATGCATGAAAAAAAAACGTTTTCAGAACATCTAGAACATGATGTTTTCAGAACATCTAGAACATGATGTTTTCAGAATCAAATCTCGAAAACTATGGACACGTTTCTGAAACGTCCCGAGAACTTTCGGTGCTGTCTGGGCAACGGTTATTAGTCGTACACGAATAATTCCTCGAAAATTCAATGAATCGTTATGAAAACTGGATTCTATATATAATACATAGAATTCTATATTTCATCGAACTTCAACTTCATCGAATTTTCAGGAAAATTTTTTCGATTATTATAATCCAAGTTACAAAACTCGGGCTAAAGATAAGCCTTTGTGTAACATATTTCATTTCGATATTCATCACGATATTCATGAGAATTGAGAGAATCTCCGAGTTCACCGAAAGATGCGTTTCCTACATCAACGAATTCTGAAATGCTTCATCGGCACTCGCAGATATACACGTGCTACTTTCATGGACCTCTCATACCCATGGAGTTTCAAAAGGTGAGTGTACGAGACCATGACAAAGTAAAGTATATTAAGCTCATCGGGATTCAGAGTCTGCTCGAAGTAGCTTAAAGCGCTAACCAGTTTTCTGGTCCTACTATTCACCGTCTTCCTATTTTTGTCCTTCCTCTTTCCTTTTTATCCTCTCTCCTGTTTCCTCTCCTCTATCTCATCTTAACAATTGTATTCCAAATAATACATATACCGCATAAAAGGTTCGTCATCCTCTTTCCATGTAAAATCTAATTAGGTAAAATCATTATTTTGTGGAAGCTGTATTGAATGAACTCGAGCCACGAGTTCGGATGTTTTACACTTCGGTACGTGATAATGATTGTATTTTTTTTCGGCTCGTGAAATTCATCAACAGCTCTTTCAGCTGCGTGGAATTTCGCCTGAATGAATTTGTCATAATGAATACTGGAATGATGAATTATTAGGACAGCGAAATTGAATATCTCGTTCACGTGTGGGTGGTGTCATTGCTCGATGTACAGTTGTAACGTCGCGATATTTATTTCGAAGAATTTCTCTTGAAATTCAAAGTGAAAATAGTTTGTCAGTACCTCGTGAACGTAAATTCGGTTATCCGTACACTTCAATCGCGAGTAATTTGGTAATCGGTTCGGCGAATAAACCTTCAAAGAGGAACGTGCGTGTTTAAGAGAAAAATGGAGATGTCTCATGATGAGCTCGAACAAATCCAACGAGTTTGTACCTCCATAATGTGTTTTCATCTTCCTTTAGCTCACGCTCGTCATCTTGTACGACCAAGGCTACTGCGGAATACTGAAGAACATTAACCTTCTCCAAGAGTGTTCCTGGTTGGAGCTTCTATTCCCCTTCACCTTGTATCCCTTTTTCTCTATTCTAGTACGGGTCTCGTTGCATTGCATCCCCGCAAGGCTCGTTAATATTCACAAGACGACACGGCCGCTTTTTCGCAGCGTTGTGCGTCGTCGTAGTAGAAAAGAGAAGAGGATGGGGAGGAGGAGAAAGAGATACGACCGCCCATGGGAATTATTGTATGCTGGGTGGCATTGGCGTGGTAATATACATACTTGGGGCCGAATAAAAGTGTGTAGGCCGTGAAAATTGAGAGGAAAAAAGGAAGAATGGGAATCTTTATATAAATTTTTTTACAACATTTAGTAATTTCTCATCATGAAGCGAAAGGAAGTGCATTCGTATTGATTTTTTAAGTATTTTTCATGCCAAATACAGGAATCTTAAGTTAAAATTGTGCCAAATATTGATAAGTTGCAACAGAGTTCTTTTTTCATTCATTTCTACACGAGAAAAATATTGATTATTCTCAAAATCATCATGAAACAATGGCAGTGGAGCAACAGACTAGCACATTAGATCAAAATATAAAATCAGGGATTTTTTTCATTATGGGTCTCAGCAGCATGTTCGTGTGCATTTTCATACAGTATGGTCCGTTATTAAGGCCCGTGGAGCTCCAGAAGAACGAGCAAAATTCTTCTACGTACTTTTCCAACAAATATGCATTGAATAAAGATCTTCAATATGCAGTGATGAAACACGTTGCCAAGATTGGACTCTGAATATTTGGTTGAATTTGGAAAAGATTCCTGAAAATTATGCAAACAATTAAAAACCTAATAACCTACAAATGTCAATAATTCCCACAAATCATTTCCTTTCATGTTTAGATATCACTTTGAAGTTTCAATTTATATTCAAAGTCAAACCTTGGCAATACCCTAGCAAATCAGATCATACCGAAATTTTCAGTATTCTGTCAGTATAATTTCGGTATGGTATACAATCAGTATACATCTAGTGAGATTTTGGTAAAATGCCATAACTGAAAACATACCGTATGCTTGTGAAAATATTGTACTTGAAGTATACCAAAAGATTCCCAATCATTTAATAATTATTCAGTACAGATTCGGTATGAATTTGGTATGAATTCATCATACCCAAATAATACCGAAAAAGTATGATATTTCGGTATATTCTTGGTGTAAATCAAGTTTAATTTCGGTAATAGTATTATTTGAGTGTAATTACGGTATAAAAAATTCACGAACATACCGGATAATTTCAGTATGGTCGAATTATCTAGGGTATGCTCCATCATTGAATATTGAAAGATTTTATTCATCGCTTAGTTGTTGGAAAAGTATGTAGCAAAGTTTTGCCCATTTTTTTAGAGCTCCCCAGCCATTAATATGTTTCCATAGCGATTTTTGTTTATAAAATTAATTCCATCAATCGAATTATCCTCTCCCATTGAGTGGAATCAATTATTCATACACTATTTCGTACAATCTACCACCTGCAACGCTATTTCAAATGAAATTACGTTAGACTTTGAAGTTGTATGCAGCAAAACTTAGATGCGAATTGAGGTTCATTATCATACAAAACCTATCCGTCATTGTGAGTTGTAATTTCATTGATGGATGGTGTTTTGTGATTATACAGACGCGGCCGAAATAGATTCCGTGACTCTATGATTGGTGATATTTACCAGAATCGTATGAATTTCATTCGTCGGAGAACGTGGATTCTTTTGAATGCTTGCAAGTATGAGTTGGAACATGTTACGAATTTGCGTTTGATTCCCAAAGCATGATTATGAAATGGAATTAATGTGGAAGGCATCATGAATATCCAATACAAGAGATGTGATGGCAAACAGATAAAATTTTAACCGGCCTGTTGGTTTTTTTATTTATTGCTTCGGATTTTATTTTGTTAGAATGAGAATAAATCTTTTCTTCACCGTTCGTTCACCCTTGGATTTTGAAGCTTCTGCAAAGATGTTTTTGAGATATGTCCTGTCCAGTTGGATATTTTCGAACTTGAAAATCAGTGTTTACAACCTTTCAAACAAAATTGTTGATGAATTGTATACAAATCTTTCTTATTAAAAATCTTCTCGCATATCGATACCCACGTTCTAATCCGTCGTATCCCACTTTTGGAAAATTCTTCAGGAAACGGTACCAACAGTTGCACAGGATGTCAATGAAATACTCACAAAAAAAAAGGATTTCTGTAATTTGATGGGATATGATTAATGCTCAGAGTTGTTTTGGTTCATAATCAGGGAGAACTTTCTATCCCAGAGCGTCTACCATTGTAAATAGAACTTTGTTTACCAGTTGTGATTGCATTTTTAAACAAAGCGAGTACCTCTATCTTACGTTTGTGCAAATGTTCTAGAATAACCTGTATGAGGAATTACTCGCGCGAAACTCATATATAACGAGTTCAGTGAATAAGTGGCTTTAAAACTTGTTCATGAACTTCTTTATCTTATATAGTCATCAGCACAATATTCCTTATGTACCAAGAATTCTTACATATTTTATATTACAATCTCTGTTTCCTGTACCAAAAGTCCATTTGGATGAAAAAATGTTCCTCTGTCTTCTTTATTTCCATTTCCATGATCAATCAGAGTATTTGAGAAAGAAAACAAGTTTCTCTACAAAGTCTGACGAATAGAAAATTTGAAAATTCAGTGTTCATTCGCTTTGATTATGATCATGGATCAATGATTACGACTCATTTGTAATTGTACTCGAATGGCGTGTCACATTTTTTGTTTGAATTAAAGTGGTACATTGTTTTTAGAATTCAATAATCAGATATCCGTTCCTCCATTCGTACAATTCAGTTGATTGAATTTCCAATTTCCCGTTGTCTCTCAGCTAAAACATATGATATGAATTTCCGATTGAAATTCATGCTCTATATAAAATTATAATTGACATCCATTGCTCGTTCATGTGTAGCATCCAAATATACAGAACAGGAATTGCGGTTGACCACCTTTTTCGTGAAAGATACTATGTACTTTCCTAACCTCAAACCATCGAATCGATAGCTGTACGCTTCGCGTGTGTTGTCTTTTCGGTTTGGTGTATCTTGCGATGAATTGATAGCTGTATTGACTTTTGTATTTGTTGTAAGTTCCAAATTTTTTCCATGTTCAAACCAACGTGAAATTTTGGATTGAGGATGTGTACCTGTACTTTCAATGAAGGTTGAATCACAAAGATTCCAAGCGATAATCAAAATCTGCGATCAATGTGTTGAATACAAAATTTTCTGAATGAATTCAATTTGATTCGCCCACGTGAAAAACAGGCTTGTGAAAAATTTTCATTTTCATGGGGGAGAATAGTAAAGAATTATATGCAATCAATCATTCACAGATGACTTCAAACTCAGACCGTTTAAAAAATCAATTAATCCCAACTCGACGGGACATTGCGGGAACATTTTTCTGATGATTTCTATGATGACTGTTGCTGTTCAGCGTTATGAATCGCAGCTCGATACCACGAATTGGAACCGTTGATACAATTCCAGTTCAATGAATTACAAGAAAAATGAAATATCCAATATATGAATCTCGTGTTCTTCAAGTATATTGTTCACGTTCTCTCACATGACACATCTGTACTTGAAACTTCGATCGTGACTCTCTCGATAAGAAACATCAACTGGTGGAACATTTCCAAGTTACATCAACGTTGGAATCTCATCAAGAAGTAAGAAGTATAATCAAATGAAATTCTCGTGCTAAGATAAAACATCCAACAAATAAGGAGTCTGTGTGAAATTGTACAGTATTATTGCTATCATTACTACCACTACCAACCCTCGCTATTTTGATAGCATCGCGTTAGTACTTGAAACTTCGATAATACACTCTTGACTTTTTTCTAGATCAAACTGAAATGTTGAAATATGTGGTTATTGTACCAAAATGTGTATGTCGAAGTTACACAAGTACTTCCTGCTCGACTCGTTGGCAATAAAAACGACCCATTGAACGTCATAATTTTTGACGAGCGTAATCGAATTCATCTGCCCTTTGTGGATACACACGATCGTGTTTCGTGGCATACTTTTTGTTCATGACCGAATTCTGATAAAATTACTTGAGGGAAAAATCGATAAGTCAGTTTCCATTCTTTTGTGTATTTCGGACGAGGGGTGCGATGTTGGTTGTGAGATTATAATTATTGCATGCTTCTATAGAGATTGTGATTGGAATGGAAAATGTGTTTGGGAGTGAGGATGTTTTTTGTGGAAAGTTTGTTTGGTCTAAACAATTCTGAACAATCGAATCGATATTCATTGTGGTTGTAATTAAGGTTAGAATTGAGGAACTTTATCTCGGTTTTCACTCACATAGTGCTTCTCGAATGATTGTAGTTGTGAAGTGGAAATCGAGAGCAGTTGTTCTCGATATAGGATACGAAGAGAACAAAAAGAAATTTGATTCTTCGTGCTCAATTTGAATCGTGAAGGATATCTATTTGGGGAAATCTGATCGGTCGAGATGTGTCTGGAGGATTTGTTTCGTGATTCTGAATTGAAATTACTTAGGTGGACAAATTTGACACAAAATTCGCGGGTGAGGAGAAATTCTAATTGCAAGCTTTCAAAAATATTGAAGTAATTTGGAGGAGATCGTCGCAAAATTTTTCCCAAAAAGTATGGAATTCCACGCTTCACCAGTCTTGAGAGATGATCGAAAAGTGGATGGTAGTGTTCCAGAACAGTTTTTCAAAATCACCCCACTATTCTCGCATCAGACTTTCAGTTGAATCCCTCCGAGACTGCTGTCATACCAATTTTTCCTGCGTGGTTAGTTCTTGCTTCATACATTCTTCACAAATTTATTGATATTTTTGAAATTTGATCCTCCACGCATAATTTTCGGAACGAAATTTATTCCCATTGTCCCTGAAATTTCAGCGAGCACTCACGTATTGTTGATGATCAATAATCGATGAGATTGATCGCTATCATCAGATTATTATAAGTCAAGGTACAAGGGATTGATCAACATATAGCACGTATGAATTAATAAATCAGTAGAACAATCCAAGTATAATCAGACGCGTGAACTTTGATTCATATTACCCTCAAAAACATTCTTCTCATACTGAAACTTGATTAGGATTGACTGATTGAATACATACATTTCCTCTTGGATCTTACAAACATGAATCGAAAAACAGTTGAAGATAAATCGGAGGAGAAGATATACATGAAGCTAAGGGGATTATTATGAACTTCGAGAGGTTCAATATTTAATTTCACATGAATGTAACATATAACACTGATTCTAAACTTCTCAGAGTGCTCACATCCTATCGGGAACTTTGGATTCATTATTTTTGATTCCAGATTTATAATCGCGCTGTTCGAATCTACGTTAGTTGAGAAACTTCAATGTTCATTCTATCGTATTGAAATCCCTCATTCCGAATTCCTTGTTCCTTTGATCTGAAATCCGTAATTACGAATCTCGGAAACCCGTAAGCTCACAATTGGATTGGTTCTAGAATATCGATAATCCATCCGTAATATTGGATTCGTCATTTTTAATTGCACGGGAAAGAATGATGTGATTGATATTTGGATAGCTGAAAATTAGCTGTGGTAGCTATTTTTTAGCAGTAGCAACAACAGTTATCGCTACAGGAGCTAAAATCTAGCTGTTTCAGCATTTCTTTTCGCTATCTAAATATCATATACACGAAATAGTTACTACAGCTAATTCCTAGCTACCATAATGAATTACTTTTTCCCGTGTGATTCGACCCGTTGAAACCTCTCACCTTCTTTATGCGCTATTAGTTCTGTTATTCAAATTCTCTCTTTTGACTGAATTTTCATAGTCAGCGATTGAAAAAACTTGTCACTGAGAAAATTTTTCCCGTTTCTTTTCCATCTAATCTACACTGTGAAAAATAATCGTGATTTTTCTTTACGCAGCAACCGAGAAGTTCCGGTCATGGGATAGGAAATCAATTTCCGATGCATGCATGTGAAATTTCCCACGAATTCAATTGGAAATTCCAAAGTTTATGGGATTTTCACTATCATTTTGCTGTAAATTTCCGGTAGAATGCAGAAAATTCCTAATGCATGTGAGTGTTAATTACACTCGAACATTTATGCGAAGTTTCCCATAGAAATTTTTTACAGTGTATCTTTCTATACTCCATAATATTCTGATGAATTCTTGAGGAGCCAAATTTTTACTCTTGTAATGGAAGTCAAAGAACATATAATAACAGTGTGGGATTTCTATCTTATCTTCAATTATAAATGGAAATTCAGAAATAGTTCGATTGGACGTGGAACAAACGCATCGTTCTTGATTTGTTGATTGAAACACCAGGATTGTAAATAATTTCCCACTTGAAACGAGACACATGTGTTGGTTGAACTTCCTACTTCGACCCCGCCTCCTTAAGGAAGATCAATGTCTGATTGGTGGTACAATTTTCTCCACTATCCTCTTCAAGAAATTTATCCTGATCAAATCTAGAAGAAATTTTGAGTGGTATTAGAAAATTCTTTACACAAGAATCGACATGATTTCTGAAAAATTTTCAGAGAAATTTCATGGAATTTGACAGATGCTGTGATTGTTTAGAATACGGAGATGAACGATCTCCAAAAAACGTTGAATTCACTCACATACGTAGCAAAGCTAGGCTTGATATACACCATCCCAATCAGAATTTAACAACTGGCGCAGTACTGCGCCAGTACCGGCTAACACTGGCGGGGTACTGGCGGTCTGCACTGCAGCAGTACTGGCATTCGTCCGAAATGATAACGCTTTTCCGTACTGGGTACTTGGTACTGGCACAGTACTGGTAATCGGTATTAGATCTTCAGTACCGGCGCAATACGCCCAATCAGAATTTCACAACTAGCGCTGTACTGCGCCAGTACCGGCTAAGACTGGCGGGGTACTGGTGGTCTGTACTGCAACAGTACTGGCATTTGTCTGAAATTATAACGCTTTTCCATACTGGGTACATGCTAGCCGACTCTTGGGGGCCCAATACTGGCACTGTACTCCGCCTGTTGTCAACATTGGCATACTTCGGGTTTTTCTGATTGGGATAGTGCAATAAATTGCGCTTGAAATCCAGATTCAGTGATGAAAATCACAAAAAGCGTTGAATTACAATCATATAACGTGAATTGAACAGTGAATTACATAGTCCATTGCACCGATAATATCTCCAAAACATCTATTACTCGATGAGAGCTTGCATTGAGAGATTGAGCAGCCTTAGATACAAAAACAGTGACATAAAATCTCTACTCGCCAACAGTAGCTTCATGAAAACAATCGTTCGAGATAGTGGAAAAAGAATTTATAAATACATAGGGTCAAGAATCACTGGAGTATGGATTATCTCCGATCATTCGATTCCATTTCAGTTCCTCTCGAAATTGAGACATACGATAGGAAATTGACGCGATGGAGAATAATTTGTCGATTTCAGTTGGAAATTCGAAAATTCACCACATGGATCCGAATCACCTGAACGAAAATTGGAAATTGATCCTGAGAAGACATATTCATTTCCCCTTTCTACGATCTAAATTTATTTCCCTTCCTCTCGAGACAAATTTCAATGGGAAAGTGAAGTTTTCTCTTCCAAAAGAAATGAATTGATACATTCTAACAACTCAGCTTCGTTTGAAAAACGCCCCAGCGTTGACAAAGATTCTTCCATTTTTTTTTTTTTGAATTCAAATAGAGGAAAAAATTCTACATTCACATTGTTAAGAGATGAAACGACTCAAGTGCCGCGGTTGCACAACCGACCAATTGTAAAACACCATTCCTAGACGACGGAGACAGAAATATCGTTCTCGTTTTCATCATTCTCGTTTTCATCTTTAAAAGATGCTTAATATTCCATGGCTCTATGGACCCTATTGAAATGTCTATCGACAATCAGTTCTCCCTCCTTTTGAATTACCAAGGAGGGAAAGGGAGTACAGAAAGATTACATAAAAGAGAAGACAGTTCTTGTTCAATCAGACTATGTGGGAATTGCTCATGGGAAATCGGTTGTTGACTCTAACTTTTGTGATGAAATCCTGGATATCGGATTCCATTCGAACTCTTCATAATCTATTTTTGAAACACACAGTCAAGTTATCGAGATGAGAATCCGAGATCTATCGATGAGGATGAAATAAAGATTGAGTTGAGGAAAACTAATATTGAATTAGTTTTTAAATTCATGGATTTCGTAAATGAGTTTATATCATCAGTTGGGTTCAATAGAATGATGATATGACATTCATTGAATACAAAGTGAATACCGTGTTCTCACTATTTTTTCAATGAATCCTTGAAACACGCCGAGTAGTTGTCAACTAAATATCATGATATTCTTGTTAACAGCTAAGAAGCCAAACTCATACACAATATTGCTACCATAAAGTTACTCATGAATCAATTTTAAATGCACACATCATATATATATATATATATATACATGGAAGGAGTAGTAATACTCGAAGAGAGACGGTAAGGTGAGGAGAGGTGAGGTTAGGGCGAAGGGCAAGAGAAAGAGAGAGGTTGGCAGGCAGGCGTAGACGCGAGTGCCGCACTGCATCACGGGAAACGCAGAGTAGAGGGAGACAATGGCGTAGAATGTACTCCAACTATTAATAGGAACATAACCCTTCTCTCTCTTTCTCTCTGTCCCTTCCTCCACATTCAGTTTATCGCCTTTTCATCTTCTTCCATTATAATTACCATCCCTGTTTCTCCTCCTCTTCATTCATTTTTATATATCAACTTGGGGGTGAATGTGACACAGTGGTGAGCACAAAGATCGTAAGATCACCAATATGTTTCAAGTCTTGCCTCCAAAAATATCATGAATCCATCCATCCAGTCAGTAATTTCCTTCTCCTTCTTTCTTATTTTCCCTGGTTGGCTGGTTGGTTGGTCGGAAGATTGGCCTTTGCAATGTCCCACGCCTATGTGATGTGTTGCCCGTCAATCGGTAAGGTATGGCGGGAAGAAACTTTGGTTCGCCCTCTTTCCTGCCTCTCTCAACTCGTTCCCCACCTTCGTTCCAAACCTCTTCCTCAGCTTCTTCTCCACGGCCGCCTTACGAAGAAGTTTTAAGAGAAATGCGAAAGTTGGATAGAGAATGGATAGGGCGGAGTTATCTATCGATGGCACGAGATGTGTTCTTCTCTCCTTCTCATTCTTCTCTTTTTGAAGCATGTTAAGGTTTCGCTTGAATTGTATCTTGGAATATATTTTTGTGGGGATGTCGATATGTTGTATTTAGAGAAAATATCAATGGGAGATCTTATCAATTAACGTTTCTCTATATGATTCGTGGGTGAAGGTTGAATTGTGGAAGTAGAGTAGGTGAGAATGAAGGATTCTCAACACCTAAATGGCAAAAGTATACTTTTCTGGTAGAAAAACAGTTGTATAATCAAATAAAATATTACAATCCGCCTGTCGCAGGATGTACGTAGTACGAGATAAAAAAGAAGAAAAATCAAAATTCGACTTGACATCGCAAAAACCCTTCTTTTGTTCCGCAAGAACCAGAAGAGATTTCTCGATGCCTTCTAGGATCCTCTTCAAGAACACTATACTCTTTGTCCGCATTCTTCTTCTCAACGCGGAAACTCAGTGACAGGAGGTTTCCTTTTTTCCATGTAACGTTCCGGTCTTCCATGTCGCAAAAGGCCTTGCAACACTTTCTGATTCGGTTTGTTTGCTCAATTTTTCCTTGGAATAAGACCGTCCGAAATTAATTGCCACTTCATTTTTATCGTCGTCTATTCATCCTAGTAGCACCTTCTCTCGCCCCACACTTCCTTTGGTCTTGCACGACAACCGTCTCATTAATCAAGCCTTCTTCGTCTCTCGTGCGCACACCAACTCCTTCTTCATCATCATCATCATCGCTGGCGTCGTCTTTGCCGTCCACGTCGCTCTCCTCGTCGTTTTCAGCGATGTCGTTGTCGTCTCCCAACGATGAACAGAGAAGTAGGTGGTCACGTGATCTTGATTGATCGTCGTACTACTAGATCGATTACCTTATACTCGAAGCCATGATAATTATAAGGACGTAAAGAAAAAATGAGGGATGGAAGGATTTTATCACAAGTGGAAAAATTACATAGAATGGAAAGAATATTGTGCGAGAAGGGAATTTGAAGAATGAAATCTATCGTCGTTTTTCTTCATCATTCAATAGAGTTTTTCCCCTCTTTGCGGTATCTTCGGATTCATCAATCCTTTTGTGAATTGGCAAACGTCTGAGTGGTACTTTGAATATAAGCAAAACACAAACTTGGGTTCGAACGTATAATTTCGAGCCGGGAATTCCTTCTCTTCAATAATTCCTGCCCTATTGAAGTTGTTATGAATATTGAAGTTACACGAATTTTGGCACTCTCAACGTGTGTTATATCAAAATCCTGTCAACGACAATCCAGCAATTCCTAAAGTTTGCAAATGAAAAGATAATGAGAGGATGTTTAATACTCATTTTCGCTCAGATTACCAAGTTTCTCTCCCAATTCGTTAGTTCACAACGAACGAGCTCTCACTAATCAATATCTATACACTCTAGTTCCTCTGATACAAGTTTTAATTGAATGAAATTTATACACAATCGATAACGAATATTATTCGTGAGGTATTTCATCGACAAAATTAATTGGATTTCACGTTTTTACTTTGAAACCGCAAGTTTTAATTATAATTTTTTGATCTTCGAGACAAAGAAGTTGATATATCGCGAACGTTTCTTGTTCTAAACATTCAAAGAAACGTGTGAAAGGTAAGAATGATCTCACTCCCTTCGTTTTCTGCGACGGTGGCGTCGTCTTCTCCCAAGGTTTCCACGACGAGAGAGTCGAACAAAGTGGCCCTAATGGTGCAAAAACAGACCCGGTCTAGCAAAAGTTGCACGCCATGAAGACGATGAACAAGAAGACGAAGAATGAGAGGAGCAAAGAAAGCGAGGGTGAACCAAAGAAGAAAGTCTGCGACGACGGCGACGACAGGCATTTGTCACGGCTACTACCCTCTTCTCTTCTCCCCTATCATGCTAGAGACGCTTTCCGTTTATGCACACCCAGTATATCCCAGAGGAGCTTCTACTACTCCATGTTTGTTTCTTTGCAAACCCAATTTCTTTGTTTGAGCAGGAGCGATGCGCGAATTGGGTTTTAAATTCCCCGGTGATTTATAGAAAATATTCATAGAAATATTGTAAGACATCCTACTTTTAATATCCGATACGACTGGAGCCTAAATTCCAGAACATTTTCATGCAATTTATGTCTTATGTGAAACAACACTTTCCGTTGGCACCGCATATGTGGAAGGCATAATATCACTTTACATACATCTTATCCACGCGCAAAGCTACCTCGCATTATTCATTCATTTACGTTATTCCTTATTCATCTCAAAGAATCTCACCGACGATATTTGAATTTCATGGAGTATTTCCTCTGTGCTTGATTCGTCAGTCAGACTTTTTGGAATTGGAAGGAAGAGGAAAAACAAAGCAGAGGAAGGGGAGGAAATGGAATGACTCCGGAAACGACAACGCAAGTTTTTATCGAAAACAAAAGACTCCCTTCTATTTGACTGTTCGAGTTCCATTGGTGTACGATTTTCATTTCCCCAGTAGAAATATCACAGTGATAAATAGAAGAAAAGTCAAAGCTTGCCAAGGAGGACTAAATAACACCGAGACATCGTTGAGCGTGCCAAATCTGATTTTCGAAATTCTCTCAGGCCATAATTAACTACCAAGACGTGTTGAGAGTTTCCATCTCTTCTACGTCCTCTCTCCTGCGTCTTCGAGGGGTGAGAGAGTCTTTTATCCATCTATTCATCTATTTATCTATGTGCCCTTGCTTAGAGTTCTTTTGGCATCCCTTTTTATCTCCCGCATTCGTGTTCTTTCGCTTTGTCTTCGCATCTCTATCTCAAAGAACTGCATTATTTATTACGAGACGAAGGGTTGGGAGGTAACGGCGAGAGAGGGAGAGGATGGGTGCATATAAATTATGCATTTTCACGACAGCTTTATCGTTTGTTCTCCTTCCTCTCATTGTGATGTTGTCACAAACAGACCTTCACTGTCATGGTTTCTCTTTATAATCCATACATCTAGCAATCTCCTATCCACCCATCTAGGCCCCGAAATTTCCTTCAACCTGTCCGTTGCTATGAAATTCTTTCCGCAACCTCTGTTTAGATTCATCGTCTAGGCTCGTATCAATCTTTATTTCGTGTCACTCGAAGGTACGATGAGATTGGGAGGTATTCTTCGCTTTCTGTATCACCCGGTGACGTCAGTCTCAAATGAATCATGATAAATTTGTTGGTGATGTGGTTTTTTATTGTTGAATCGTGTATCGGTTACACTTGAGATCAAACGAGAATATTGAATGTGAGTAGAGCATTTTTAGATGGTATAATATTTTCTTATCAATCTGTCGATCATGGCTTTCTGTGAAACATCGTTGTAGTTGATTGAGAAGTTTAAAACGGGTTTGCGATAGCATGGTTTTTCGGTTTGAGTGACTATTTTGAATGATGATAATTTCACACTAAGGAGGATTTTATATTTGGATTCATTTGGATCAACTGAACTTTGTTTAAATCAACTCAATTCCTACTAAAATATGAACCTACTGGAGTTTTGATTGGATCGAATGAAACATTTATCTCTTCCAAATGAATTTTTATTTTTTTCGAATTGAATTTGTTTCAATCAAATAGAATTTTATTGGATGCGATGAGATGTGTCGTTGGTTTATATTAGAGTAAAACATTTTCATGGCTGCAGTGTAACCCAGGAATTCTTCTTGCGTATGATTTAGAATGTAATAGATCAATTCAAATGGATCTGTAATGACTTTTGGCATTTTGATAGTCATGAACAAAAAGATGGGTCGAAAATTATGAAATCGAGTTAAATATATGATTCAAAAGCTCTTTTCAAGATGTTCTTGGAATTGGAATCGTTTATAGAAATGCAACGAAAATCCAAACTCATCAAATCTGGAGAATCATCGGTGTCTATCTTTGAGGATTAAGTCCGTGGAACTGGAAATACCGTTCAAAGAATGTATTGCAAGATTTTGGTCTTGAACACACTGAGAACTCAATTTCTTAGACTGAAAGAAACTTTCCTTTGCCCTCATTCTAATAAATCTTTTTTTCAATGGAAAAAAATTCAGTTGAATGGAAACAGTTTTCATTAGATTGAAACGAAAAATTCTCAAATTGAAACAGAAATTCAATCCCTCTTGAATTCGAAGAATGTAATTTCAATTCAATGAAAAATTTTTCCATTGAAATGAATTATTTTTTCCATCGGAAACAAGATTCATTAGAATAAGGACAGAGGAATTTCCTTCAAATTTGAGAAATTGAGTTCTCAGTGCAGCTGAGGGTTTCCTCATTCGTCTAACAATAGTGTTGCCGCGATATTATCGTCGATAATTGAGGAATAATCGATTATCTCAATTCTTACACGGTCCTATGGAATATATAATCCACGAATCTTCGATTATGCTCATGATGAAATGGAATAATGAATGATCCCAGACTTGTATACAAAATAAACCAAGATATGCTTCCATTTATCGTTACGATATATCGATAATTATCGTTACGATAGTGTAAGAATATTTTGATTTATTTTGTTTAAAAGACCAAGATGATCCATTATACCGTTTCATTTCGTGCACAGTCGAAGATCCACGCGTTAAAAGTTCCATGAAAACCTGTCAAAATTAAGATAATCGATTATTTCTGAATTTCGACGATAATATCGCGGCAACACTATCTAACAATTCGGTTCAATTAACGATTCAAACTTTAGCAAAATTTTTCAAGGACCGCCGATTCATATACACAACTTTTGGCATTGACGTCTTTGTGGCGAAACGTGGTGGATACAGTCTTTCTTAATGGAATCACTTAAGGGAATACCAGCGATCCCCGCAGATGCAACCCGCGATACAAGCGTATCGACTGAGTTCTCTCAACATTTTCTCGACAAGAATCCTCTGAACTGAAATCATGAAGAAGTATGAAATTTTTAGGAATCAATCTCCAATCCTTCATCTATCGCGTTACATCGCCCGAATTTTAAATTTCGAAGGAACATTTTTTTCCCAGTCAGTCACACAAACTTTTTGTTTGACATTTAAAATCCGAGCGATGTCCCGCAATAGATGGAGGATTGAAGATTGATTCATAAAATTTTCATACTTCCTCATGAATTCAGTTCAGAGTATTCTTGCCGTGAAAATGTTTACTCAGTCGGTACGCTTGTATGGCGGGTTGCATCTGCGGGGATCGCTGGTATCCCCTTAAGGTGATACTAGCGTGGGTAACAAATCTATCTTCCTGTCTAATGATTCTGTCTCTTTCTAACCAATGATGCGAGTTACCGGTGCTAGTATCCACTAGCGAAATTCGGGGGAAATTGATGAACAACTGTAGGTATGCAACTTTTTGAAATTTTTTTCCAGTAGTATGCAAGGATTGAAATCTGAGCTTTAGACAAACGGATTATGATGAATCTTATCGTTAATCTTGTTGAGATGAAATTCCTCCACCGTGGACGGATACGGAGAAAAAATTTTGCTGACGTAGCAAATTGAGATACTATATATAGGATCGCAAATCTTTTTGCCAATCTAGCTAAAAATTCGCTGCCACAACCAGGCAGACTGGATTGTTGGAACAGCAACATGATCAACCAAAAAAGCTATTCTTTGGCTGGACTAGAAGAATTTTCAGTATTATATGCTGAATAGGGAACAAATTTCACCGAGGTCCACATTTTTTGCTGCTACATCTAAAATTCGCTGTCGTAACTAACAAGATTGCTATCCCAGCGAATTTTTACCCTCCCTGCCCCGCAACAAATTGCCTTCCAAACTGTGTTGGGGAGAATGTCAGTGTTTCTTCAACATGACATCGTCGAAAAAATTCTGCCCGTCTCATTGAGATTCAACTGCGTCCGTTGGATATAATCAGGTCAATCTTCGTGTCACTAGATTATATCTCATGTTCCAAATCTTCGATAGAGAATTTTCATGCTCTTTAGCATGAGCTAAGCCGGCTCTGATGTTTTTCCTTTCAGTAGTGTCGATTCTTTGTCTTCTTTCCTGCTTTGAAGTTGGATCTTCGAAGAAACCTTTGAACTGTTCACCTACTGACTTCGATTCCTGTGTCACGTGTGAACGATTCAATAGCAAATCTTGTTGGACAGCGAATCACCAGATACAAACTTCGCTGGTCGTTATGTAGCAAGTAATTTGCTATTCATTCCATTTCATTTCTATTTCCAATTGGCTTCTCAATGATGTTAGTATGTGATTATTTGATATTTTAAATTCTGATCTTAGAAGTGTGCGTTTGTGTGTGACAAGAAGGAACATGCTTCGAGAAAGGAACAATTCTGTTAAATTTTGTGTCAAGTGTTCAGTTATAGTGCTTGATTGAGTGGACTGAAGAAAACACAGTCGACGGAGAAAAATAATGCTGTGAAAACGAGTTCCTCTTTCCAACAATGAAAACTTTGTTAAAAAATCTTGCACTGAATATATTTCATCCAGAACCTAATTGCACTGTACGCGGAAAAATGAAATAGCCGTGGCAGCCACCCATTTTTTGGTACTCTTTTTTCACTGCTATAGCCAAAATGATCGCAGTTGTAGTTATTTTCTTGCTACCGCAATAAGAAATGGTAGCTGCAATTGAACAGAGTTTGTGGTTGATATTTAGATAGCGGAATGATTTAGCTGTTGAATTTTCGCTGTGGCTGCTACATTCTTTGCTGCCAACGCCAACTGAATAGCTTTGACAGCTAAAACATAGCTCCCTTAGCTAATTTTTAGCTATCCAAATAACAGCCAATTGTTTTTTTCCGGATTTAAAAAAAATGTCTCACGAAAAACTTCCACTCCCATGCTGGGAGGAATTAATTTGTACAGTAGGAGAATCACATTTGCACCGTGAAAATTCCAGTACACGTATCGGAAAAGTCCAATATACAATACGGAAAAATTCCGTTACAACAGAAATTTTCTTAAACGTGAACTCAGATTTCCCAGTTCCTGGGCAACGGAAAATCACAATTTTTCCAATCAGTGTTGATATCTTTCAAAGACCACCGCTAAAAGGACGTTCGATAGGAATCTGAAAAGTGTTCTATGCGAATGATGTATTAACGTTCCTTTGATGGAGGAGAGAGCTTCGAGATTATCTGAATTGCTTCATTTGCGTTGCTCTCATCCAAATGCGAGCGCTGGAATAATTTCTATCAGGCATACGGTGAAAAATATGGATTATTTCAAACAAGCTCAGAATTCTGAATTCACGCAGAACATAGTTTCCGTAGCTGAAATGATTCTAACCTCCTTATAGTTAATGTCAAGCCCCTTTCTAGTGGCTACTACTCCTAGTAGAAATTGATATAGGCACCATATCAGGCCACATCAGGTCCTGATATGACCTCATGTGGCCCTGATGTGGTCTGATGTCGTCCCTATATCAATTTCTACTTAGGTAGCTCCACTTCAAGCGTCTTGAAAGTACTACACGACCGCTGGAATCATTTTCACTGGGGTTGTATTTTTCAACCTACGAGATGAATTTTCTCAGGGAATAATATTATTTGGGTTCTGCAATTGGTCCTGGAAAAAGAAAAATCACGGAAGCCGTATGAGAAGTGTTAATGGATTTGGTTCTTTTCGTTTGGTAATTCACGAATAATTTGTTGCGCTGAATTTGGATACGTAAATCTTTGGATTTGTTGAAAAAACGATTCAAGAAATGTCGAAGGCACCTCCGAGTATTCTATCAAAGTTTTCGCATCTTTTTAGGCATTCATTATTCACTCATTCAGTTGAATTATGGAATTCATATTCGAGTCACTCTTCCAAATTGATGGATACGCTCATTCATTGGAGTGGAGAGGAATTACGAAAAAATTTGAAGAAAAGTATTTACACCTCTTATTAAAATTTGGATTCAAATTTGATTCCATTATATGAGGATCCAACGATTGAGACATTGATACTCCTATTCAATTTCCCCACGCACGCTATACGTTACACCCATTCACTTTATAACTTCCAACTTTACCGAAGTCCAAAGCCGAATGTAAGTCGCATAGTTCTTCATCATTTCCAAATCTCTTCCCCTATTACAGAGCTGAACATTTTCCCCGACACTTCATTTTCAAAAACTTTAAGCTTCTTTTCGTTCGGTGAACTAAAAGATCGCATTGCACAAACGTATAGAATGCATGGAAGAATTATTGTCCTATAGATTTTGGTTTTAATACTTCTTGAAAGTACAGACAATTTTTGTTATTTATCGAGTTCGTGATACACTATTCTCAAATGGGATTTGTTTTTATTTTCACTCGATGGTATCATTTCTAAATAATTGAAAAGCTCCTTACTTGAATGATACTCGTTATCAGCGGCCTTTTTTTTCATTATTTCAATCAACATTGGACTTAACAACGTTGTGTCGTGATGAATGAATTCAGAGACTCGAGACTCTCCACGCGAAATTCAAGAATAGTAAATATCATTCACTTTCCGAAGTGAACCTGTCTTCGAAGACGAACCTGCATATCAAGTCAAGCGTGGGCATGGAATAGTTGGAAACCACACGTCTGAGAGGGTGAAATTGATTGCATTTAGAACATAAAACCATTTTTCTTCGCTCAAGACCAAGACGAGACGAGACAAGACTTTTTTCGAAACTGCAACAGTTTTGAATAAACCTGAGAATTCAAAATCAAAAAAATATCTCGAAAAATTGTCTTCCATTTCATTCTTTGAATAGTTGTACATTGACGCAACGAATCTTGCATCGGAACTGATGAATTGGGTTTTTTTGGTTTTACTGAAGAGTTTCCAGTCCACCTCTATTTTGATAATCTTTAATATTCCATGATTCTGAAATCATTGCCTGTAAAAATTATTTCGCAAGAATCAATGATCGTATATGATATGTAAGTATTCTGCCTGTGCGAATGAATATGTATTCCCATAGACGCGTGTGCATGTGCATGGGTATAGATATACGTACATACACGTTCTCATATGTATATATATCATTGCTGTTTTCATGACGCCATTAAAACTGTAACTTCGTCGCGCGGTCCTCATAACGCGTTGTTATGATTCCGTCGTTGTTGGCTAATGCATTTCCTGAGGTTACGATGGCTCTGTACTTTGTGTTTGTACCTCCAACACGTGTGATATTATTGTACACAAGAGTGGCCAGTTGGTTCAAGTCTGAGGGTACATAATTGAGTGATTTTTTTCTTCCCTTTTTTTGTCCCATCCTTTTTTATGTATTTTTATTCATTGTGTCCGCTGGAAAATATAGCGGTTCCCATTTTATTCCGTGCCGCAGTGCATACTTTTTAATTACAAATTATATCGTAGAACAAATCTCCTCGTTTTTGTGTCAACACGACTGTACCGTGCATTGTGCCGCTGAAGATGGTCAGTCACCGAACGTAATTTATCTTCATTTACAAAAAACAAATATTCATGAAAAACAGGATGACTCGAAGTGAGAATTCAAACGATAGAATTATGAATTCATAACCGTTGCGGTATTGTCTTGGAAGTGGTATAAGAACGTTCGAATGGATAAATGAATCAAAAGATCGAAGGGATTCCGATTTGGGAAAGGGAGAATGGAAAGAGATTTTCGCTGTCACAGCTAATTGGATTGCTGAACATGCGACAAATTTTTCGTTCGATCAGCAAAATTTTCTTGTAAAATATGTTGTAATGCATCTCCAATAAATTATTCTCATCAAGCAAACAGTTATTTTTTTTCATGAGTTAGGAATTTTTTTCATGTAGAAACTGTATTTTAGGGCGATGAAATGAATTCTTGCTCAAATTGAAACTGTTCGCAACACGTGAACAGCGCACAGACATTTCTATATTTATATCTAACGTGCTGATGAGATATGAATAAATAGTTGGATTTCATTCGACATGACATGGACATTAAAAATCATAATCCGACAAATATCGATATTGAAAATGAATTCAGAAAACATAAGATAATGTGTATAATCATGTAGATATACGTCATTTGTTATTTTCAATAAACTCCGTACCAAACGTCTACTGACAGACGAAACATATTATAATCACAACCCGTGATAGTATCTATATTCATCCCAATATTGGTTCTTATCAGATAATGACACAAACAAATGTATTACTAGCGAGTGATTAATAATCCACTTGATTGGAGTTACAGTAGTTTGGTGACGCCTTGATCGCTCCAATGATAGGTAACTGTTCAATCAATGATGAGTAAGTTGTTATATCGTAGAACGGAATAAAGTGGACTATCCATTCCTGACGCACTAATCGATATTTCTCATCTAATGGATACTGTATATCAACGTCCCATTTCATCCCATTTTAAGGTAATCACTGATAAATAACTAGTTGATCAATGAGGAGGGACGAATCAGTAATCCGTCGTTTATTGATTCAGTCCTTATCAATTTTCTTGTTTAGTTTATAGTTAGAGTGCTATCTTCTCAACAAGTATTTTTCAATTTTTTATATCAAAATTCCGCACACAAAATACATTATGATCATACTATACATGTTTTCTGCATGAATCAAAGGCACTAATGGGTTTCTCATAAATTAAATGTAAATTAGTTCAATTACAAACACAAAGAGATTATTCAGCATGTAATCAAATGCTTGTGTAACAAATCGTAAGTGAATGATTGTTAATTCCTGTAATACACGAGTATATTTCGTTTTTACCTGTTATTTTGTTTCGATTGGAATCATTATAGAGATTCAGTGCGATTTAATGATTTCATTCCATGTCATGAAGAAGGAAGTCAGAAGTGAAAGGCAGAAAATATTCGAGAAATTATATTCAACACATTAACAAGATTGATATATTTTTTCTAGCTCATAATAGATCAATAATAGATTTCCTATACAACAGTTTTCGTTTTTTAATACTGTTAATATATCGTTTGATCCTCAAAATTACAGCACTATTCCAATATTTACATCCTTCATCTATTGGAAGAATTTTAATTGGAATTTTCTGTTCAAAAAACTCATATACGCACTATGAAAAATCTGTGTAAAATCACACAAATATGTTAATATAATAAAGTAACTTTCCAGGAGAGATTACAATGAAATTTTATCAATCATCACACGGCAATTACAATTTTTTTCAAATCCACCATAAAACATAGCAAAATGACAAAAAATTTTGAAATTTCATATTGGATGAATATTATTAAATGCCCAATGTGTCTTGGTGGAATTTTACACTTCCTTATTACTTGTGTACAAAATTTCATCCCATTCAATAGAATTTATATATCAGTTACAGGTAATTACATATAATTTCGTATATTTTGTAGAAAAGTTATATAGAAATTTCATAAAATTGTTTTAGAGGACAGAATTGCATACAATTTATGTGTCGAACTTTTATATAAATTCGTCGAATGCAATTTCCCGGGGAAAATATTCTTTCAAACTACTTCGCGATCAATAAAGAAGAATATTCAGTGAATATATTCATGATTGGATGAATCCATAGAAACATCTTTCTTTGATATTGATTGCTGATATTTTATTCTAAATTGAAAATGTCAATACACAAGATAAAGCACTGAACATCTTCGTATTCAATTCAAAACTGTACAAGTGTATAATACTGAATATCCAGATGATATTCAATACTCATCGTGACATAGATTTTGTACCACCCTTGGAGATTTATAATAGATTATAGGTGCTTGAAGTGTGAAATAGATGGTTCAAGAGTCATTCAAAGTTTCATCGTTTCATCCTCTCAGATACCATCAGTTGAAGATATCTTCAAAATTTCGGTACGACTTCTCAAACTGACAAGCTATTATTGACTATGCATAACAATATTTTGTGTACTGTGCCGTACAAAGGTCACTTCAGTCGTAAAAAATTTGATAAGAATGTTCTTGAATATTAAATATTCGTAGTGGATTTTCTAGAAATTCTGGAAGCGGGACTCCTTTTGTTTGAATTCTTTAATGAATCGCGAAATCATGTTTGATATAATTGATACAGAATAATTTAATGATATCCCGATATTCCGTTTTGTCCCCTAACATCATTTGTTTCTCGACGTGCTTCCCTTCGTCAATGAAAAATTGTGGGTATAAGATGTAGATACATGATTCCAATAGAAGGAAGATGAGATCATCTTCCTCGCGAGAAGCGGCATTTATTCGCATGGTACGATGTTCATTTGTTGGAAGAAAGTCGTTTGATTTTGTCGTGGTAACATATATGCATTATGCGTATTCCACTCTGGTAACTAAGTCGAGCGAAACGTTGTGGGAACGTTAAATGCGGCTGTGGTAAGGTGCTGTCATTAAAATGTTCCGCAAGATCGACTACGGTTGAAGCAAGGTCTGTTTGGTCTGGTAGTGGGTGACGTTAATGCTCTCCTCTTTTCCTTCCTCTCTCTTTATTTCCTTTCGTGTTCTGTTCCTTCAGTAGTTGCATCAATGGGGTGAAGATTCAGAGCGAGGGATGAAAACTTCATCCAGTAACCATTTATTTATCTATACAATGACAACACATCAATTCTGTTCTTCAGACATCGATCTTATTCTTGAGAACGAGACGTTGGGTTGTTTATTCGTCAAATGTTGGATAACGAGCGAATTTGATTCCATAAAGAATTCCAGATTTTTCGAATACAAAGATGAAAAGATTCGTAATTCAGGTATTTGGCATTCCAAGCGAAAGAGTTTGATGAGGTCGTGTAATTTCTGTAATTAGAATTTGAATAACAATTCCGAGGAATTCATGTGAATTGGTGGAGAATGAGTGTTGAATTTTACGAAATTCGTTAAGTCTCGGTACAACTTTGAAGAGTGGAAGAAATAGGATTTTCATCATTCGAAAATCTGACTCTCCATTGAAATTCAAATGTGGTTTGTTTATAAGTGTTGTAATTATTTTCAGTGCCACTCTCCATGCGTTTTTTTTTATCTTCTGTGTGCTTCAAGATGGGGCATTTTCAAAGGAATGGTATATCTACAATCATTTTCCACTGCAGTGAACTCCTAACAGAAGATTGATGTTCAAAACATTCATACAATCGCCACAAACAAGTTTTTCTGACACCCATAGCCACATACAGGAATTGAAAAATATCCATAGTTCTTCTACTAGAGCTCGCAGAAGAAGTGCATTAGGACTGCTCCCTATGCGGGTTCACCATTACGCGTCAGGACTTTCGTAGGATTTTTTTGCATTGGAATCTATTTGATATATATGAATTGTCTGCCACTGATGACTTTTCTTCATTCGGAAGATAGGATGATCGATTGTGCCATTGCATCAGTTCCTCCGTATCATCGTATTGTAGGAAATACACATCGTTTAGTAATCCTGATATCGTGACGTGAATTGATCATCATCAAACTCTGGTTCTTTAACGACCGCTCAATTCATAGACATGAGTAATTCGGAAGAAGAAGGGAAAAATAAGATCAAGCAGAAGTGAATTTAGTGACTCAAGTTTTAAATTTGTGGATCAGTTTCTGAATGATTCGATATATTCCCTAGATTCATAAAACTCCATGTCTGCGTTTTATAAAGCATAATTTTTCTGAGAACTTTTGTTGTACGTAAATGCCATGGTAAATGTCTTGAGCTCCATAACTCGTATTCAAACTTCCAACTTCATAATCTCTTTAAGACCTTCACAATTTTATGATACAAATGTCTCGCTCAAATGTGTAGATGTGTATAGCCACGTAATACTTCCGTATTATATATTTAAAGATTCACATTCTCTTCTACTCAGCGAGATACATGTCACAGTTTATATTATGAAACTCATTTCTTTTTTTTCCTTCTTCTTCTTCTTATACAGCCTTTTTCTTGAAAATATCAAGCCTTTAGTTCAAGAACTCTACTTCTTCAATCACTTGATTTCTCCACGCGATACAGATACGACAAATCTTTTCACAGTGCTTCACAACTTCCTTCCACCATCCTCATGATATTTCAATTTGTAGGTTCATACTTCCGTCATACACTCACATTACACTCTTAATTCTAATTCCTTCCTTATACTCAACTCTACGCCATCATTCGATTCAAAGGATAGAATGCCAACGGTTTCCTTTGCGGAGTTTCTTTCAATCTTTCTTTGACATATCAAAGTGAAATAAATGGCGTTTTGCCAAAGAAAACATATCTTCCACATTCCTATTCAATTCTCCTCTGATTTCTCTTTCAGTTCGCCGTGCTTTTTCAATCGTCCAACATATCACATAGTTTTGTACACATCGAGATATATTTCCCGTCATTTTTCTTAATGATCTGATTCCGTATGGCGGTTATCGAAAAGTATCGTCCAAATTTGGTGATTGAATTCCTTATTCCCCAATTTAATGTATCATTATCTCATTCGTGCAATTTGATTCAAATTTAGGGAGATGAATAATTGTGATTCTGTTGAATTAGCAACATAAGGAACGTATAATTAAACCGAATATTATGAGAGAGATGATGCGGTGAAAATTATAAAAAATTGAGAAAAAAACCACATGATAAGTGAGAAAAGGAGAAGTAGAAGAGAAGGAGAGGTAGAGAGAAAGAAGGATGAAGATTAAGAGAAAAAAGAGTATGGAGAAAGAGAGCGAAATGGGAATTATGTCAGAAGCGACGGACAAAAAGATGAAAAGAAAGAAGGTTAGGTCGTCAAGTGGTCATCGTACCGTCGTCGTCCATTTTATTAGAACATCTTTCAGCGAAGAATCCTATATGGCTTGTCCCACCCTTACCCATTCAACCTTTATCCTTTTTCAGTTCCAACCTCACCTTCTTCAACGCTTTGCAATTTTCTCGCAGAAACGTTGAGCTCAAGAGATCCTTCCTACGAAGTATCTCTAGAAATTCTTCAAGACCTACGTACATAACATTTTCAAGGAAAAAGATTTTCAAGATCGTCTACGACTACCATAAACCGTTGGTATGGTTAATGTCCTTGGAATAAGATTGGAGCATAATGATATGGTACTTTGTTGGAGTTGTCACTGTTCTCGTTATCTCTCGATTTGTTAGCGCAAATATATCATAGCCTTCCAGGTCAAGGATAACATTTTTCGAATACTTGGTTCGTTGATTGATGTTAAAAATTTCTTGACCTTTCTCATCTTGAAGTGAACTATTGTTTGTAGGGTAAGTGTCATCGTAAGATTTTCGAATACTAAGGACTATCCTTGCATTTGACAATAGCTAGGGTCACTGGAGTTCAGAACAAGAAGTCGCTTCTGTTTGTCAGCTGTTCGAAATTCGTGGAAGATCGTGACTATTTCAAATTTGTCATGAATGGTCATTCTGGAAAACTTTTCGAACTAAACTGTGAGGGAAATATTATCCGTAATTGGAGGCTTTTATTATTACCATGATGATTTCCCTTGATAAAACCTGAGGAGTGAATATTTGTTTTTAGTTGCATCCAAGAAACTATTCGTATACCTCTATAAGAGAGACGGCAAACATTTATTTTGTGGAATGATTAATGTCCTGTCCTGGGTCGAGAAACAGCAGGACGCTGGTAATACAGTGCGAGGATCTTTCCACTCAGAGCCAGTACTGTTTTACTGTAATTAGGGACGTATTATTCAGGTTTTTCATTTGTTCTAAGAGAAACCGACGAGACATTCGGTGTATCACGACCTCCCGATGAACCCTTTCCGAATAAAACTACTTCCATAGCATCGCTGAACATCGTGATTTATTTCTAGAGTAATCATTTCACAGACATTCGCTTTTCATGCAATTATCAATCGTTGTTGGGACTTTCTGAAGGATGCGTAATGATATTTTATTCTACATGGATCTTACGACATTTTCATAGAATTTCATCAACGGAATTGTTCAATTAATTGTGTACTCACAACGATATTTTTTTTAAGGGAGAGAAAGATTAAATTTGAAACATGTGATTGCGGATAGTTCATCGGAAGGATGAATGACTCGAAGATCTTATGCAGTGCTAAGTGGACGACAAGAAAAATAAAATCGTGAGAGAAGATTACAACAATATTGTAGCGTAAAAACAGCTGATGAATCTCTCGGATAAAACATTTCTTCTGATGTAAGAAATTGCGGAAACAGCATGATCATTAAACTTCTCATTTGTAAAGGTTAAACTTCACTTCGCTTCAAGCATAACTAAAATGAACAAAAAAGTGAATGTTGATGGGAATCATAATTACCCCCCGACGTTGCTCGCTGAAAATATAAAAAAGGATTAGCGTTGACAGTATCATTTTTCTGAAATGAAATCAAAGTATCAAGGATCTAAATTTTCATATATTCTAATTATTTATTGAATCGACTAGAAACTGATCCCCAGAATCCGTTCAGGTTAATCTCAATCCTACATAAATTCGTCAGCGAGGGTATAAAAGAACTGTTCGGAGATGGATTGTGTGTTCAGAATTGTACTTAGCTAGAAAATTTCATGCTTGGGGTTACAAGAATTGTAGAAAATTGAGAAATTTCACATTTTCGTGCAATCCACAAACTTGGCTTTGTTCGTGAGTTCATAATCTGGATAGCAGTTGTCACACTCGGGTTTTTATAACTCACAGAATGTTCATTTCACTTGCATATTTTTAATGAGCTAAACGGTCCCCGTTAAGCTCGGATTTTTGTAATTTGAAACTGCTTGCACTGCTCGTCATTTTTTTTTCTAAACAGTGCTGGGTTCGTTCGCATTTTTGGTATCAAAAATGTTTTGGTCTCGCTATCATACGTTGATGATCCATTTCCTGATTTTGTACACACGAATAAAATGAATTGAGTCCCCCGTTGTGCATGAGGAAGATCTAGCCAGCTAATGCACATTGATCTTCACGAATGTCGTTTATTTTCAAGAATAAGATGGCTTACCATTGCTTCGTTTCTATTTCAATCTTCAATCACGTGCTCTGTATACACTGGGGAAAAATCGTACCTGAATTTGAACCTGGATCGATATTTGTAGTACCAGTTGCTATATTATTACTATCACAGCAATTTTTCATGGTTCAATAAAGATATACGTTGGTCCAAAATATAACACTTTTAGGATGTAGATGATTCTCCAGAACAACATTGGCATCTTCATCATAAATCATTTCCTTGGAAAGAATCATTCCCACCTAATTCCGTTCTAAAAATCAGAACCCCACCGTTATATTTCAACTTTTTGGCATGCCACGAAGGAAATCGCAGATAATTTGAACGCGGACGTAGAAGAGGGAAACAGTACACAGAGGCTTTTTATTGCGAATTTATACAATGTTTAGCCGCATGACCAATTAGAGACGACGCAACCGCTGTGTGTGGCGTTCGTAAGCCTCTCTTACACGCATTGCATACGATTCTAGAATACGACCAAACCGAGCCGAAACCAGCTACGTCGCTTAAAAAATTATGCTTATGCACAACCACAACACACAAGCAGCTATCCGGCTTTATGGTAATATTGTGGTCCACGCTTGGAAATCTTCTATCTGCATACATAGACGCTTTCCGTGTTTAAATCGCCCTTCACGAGTTCTCAACAACCCTCGTTCCATCTCAATTCCATTCCTCTTCTACGTTCACTTAAATATACATCAGTGGAACATTATATTCTCGTTTACGAATAATTCTCCTGATATGATTAAAGAAAACATTGTCAATCTTTGTTGGTTCAGCATTGATAAAATTCGCGAAAATACATCCTGAACAGAAATAGTAATCAATGCTCAGGCCTCATTGAATCGATGATGAATGTTTGGAGACAAGAAGTTCTCTCGAATCTGTAATTCCTCCTCGTTCTTCGAAGCTTACAACAAAAACCTGAGCATAAATCAGACGATTTATTTCTAAAAATCAACGTAAAATATTCGCTCGTGTGCCGATCAGACGTATCCACATCAGATTATCGTATTATTTGTAACACCCGAAGCGTTGAAATTTTGATTAAAAAGTACTTCTAATTCGTGGGTGTGCAATTTTCACCTCAATGTTTTGACAGGATTTAATAGAATATTCAAAACAGAGCAGAAAAGTTACCAGTTTATCCCTCACCGAATGTGCATTAAATCGGATTGAATATTACATAAAGTTGACGGTATTCACAACGACCGAGTGAATTTACGAAAAGATCATGGGATATTTAATAAGCTTTCAGGCATTAGTCGCTGTAAAATATGCTACTGACTGTTCTCGGTAGAAATTTTCTGAAATATCCCAAAAAATATCACAAAGGCGTTGAACTGGTGTTGTTAATGTTTCAACATGACGAGTTTTTTCCCCTCATTGAAAAGATCGTCAAACGCGTTTACTTATTCGAAATCATCCATCAAGACTTCTTAATGGCGCTGTTGATCTTTTTTCATGTATTCATCTCTATTCTCTCTTCGCAATGTTACTGTTTTTTTTCTTCGCTCTTCCATTTCTTGTCCTTTTCCTTTCTCCCTTCTCATTCTCTCTTTTTCCTATAGAATCCATCTTGCCAAAGCAAAAGTGCACTCACTAAAAAACAAAAAGAAACGATGAGGGTGAGCGGCGCCCAGGGCGTTGCTTCCCACGACAGCCCTGAGTGTTCTCGGTTTCTCTCGCACACCTCTTTGTCCTTCTCAGAAGTCCTATCGGGCTTGATAGATCTCTGCTAATGGTTACTTCGTGGCAAGGACGAACGACCAAGTCTTGGATGGACCCTTGTCTTGTCTTCAGTTGCACTTCGATCGAAACTGTAAGAAAACATGGTTTGCTGTTTTGGTCCCTGGTCAATCTTAGATAAATTGCAAAGTTTTTGAACCGACTCTCACCACTTTTTTCGATTCAGAGGGTGCACGGAGAAACCGTGAAACAGATTGCTAATGCCCGTACATTGATCATCGATGTGCAACAAAAAATAAATTTTCTAACCTCGATGTCAAATGCTATTGCATCGATGACCGATGAGTGAATAGTGACCAGCGTTGTATCCTACACTAAAAGCCAAAGTCAGGAATATATTTTTTCTTTGCACATTGATGATCAATATGCGGACATTGATGACCTGTTTTAGAATTCCTCCGTGTGTTTCTTTGGTTAGACATCTTTCGAATTCTAATATCGAAACGATGTCTAAGATTAAAATTCAACATATAGTTCAATCTGAAACGAGAATTCTATGTGATTTCGAAAAGATTGAGCGGTGAAATCTCCGTGCATATATTTTTTTGAGTGAAAGGTTTACGATCGACAACGGGAATAACAAAAATTCAAAACGCATAGGAGGAAGTGTTCGAAAAACTGTGTCGATGAGTAAAGTATAAGAGGGATTTATTGGACTGATGCACAAAAGAGAACTCGTCGCGGGGCTCGAGGAGAATCCGTCCTGCTTGAGTTCCCATTCGAGATGGATACTTCTTCACGACTGATCTCTTCAACCCCCTCGTTTCGCCTTGATAAGGATGGATTTTTATTCGATGAAAGTACATTCGATTTCCTAAAAAGCTTTTCCTCTTGCTTTTAGGAAGAGCACATCTCGCTTTTGTCTACGTTGTTCATTGAGCTTGATGGAAATCCAGTACCACGAGAATACATACCAGTCATACACATTCTATCCTTACTCATGGCAGAGTTGCATTTTTGTTGATTCACAGGTAAATGTTCTGCGAGTGCTTGGAATAGCGATTTTTTTTCAAAAATAATGCTCACAATTCATTAAGGATACAGCATGAAGGAGGAATCGATCGAAAATTTTAATATTGTCTGGTCAGAATTTGAGTTCATTTTTTAATTGATTGTTTCTGAATGTTCGATTTCACGCGACGATAAAGTATAAGGATTTTCATGGTAGCATAAAATCTTACATTCACTCAAGAGAGAAGCAGAGGGAAAAAACGACGTAAGACCGCTTGAAGTGAAGATGACAAATTCTCTTGGATATTCGTCTCATGATGTCGAACCAAGTTGGAAGAAATGACGTTTCACAGTGGTGAAGTTGGAGATTTGAAGAATAAAGATCAGTAAACTTTTTCCGATATCGATAAACGAAGGAAGATTTCTGACCTCCTCAAAAGTTTCTCATAGATGTTTCCCAAGTTATATGAAGGAGACTATACAGATATAGCAGGAGGAAAGAGAGATCTTCATCCTCGAGTTGGCATACAAAAATGTTTCCCCAAAGAAAAATGGAAGATTCAGAAGTAACTGTCGAGGAGTATTCGTAAGATTAATGCATCCTCCTGGACCGTCTTATCATGAGAACTAATTTTAGTTTAGACGAAGGTGAGAGGAGAAAGAGGATTCTCAAGATATGCATTCAAAAAAGGAATACGAATGTCGTATTACTCAATCCGTTATTTTGCATACCCAGTTCGGTGATCTGTTGGTTTCGGCTCAACTCTTTTACATTCGAATGATATTCCTTTTCCTTCAAACATATGTTTCATATTGTCTATACTTGGTGGTACATAAATATGTGATTTAAAGAATTCTCTCTCGTTCGTGTATGAGTTAACGTACAATTTTTTGGCTTATCTGGTGATCCAATTACAGCGAAGAGAATCCATTTACGGATACACTCTATACGTTTGCGAAATACAAATGAAGAAAGAACTGAGAATGATGGAAAATTGGAGAGAATTGAATTAGTATTCACCGGGAAAATTTTTTTTTCAAGAGTGAAAGGTGATGAAAACGGCAAAGAAATGGGGTGAAGTACACTGGGTGCCATCGTCCATGTTGACGTTCCTGACTTCAGCCTCGACTGCACAGCACCGCGTTAAATTATTATTCCGCTTTGTACGTACATCCGCGAATATTAATATCGTGGCTCTTGACTTAATTGCAGAGGATGGATTTTCGGTGCAGCCTGCATCACTACACTCAACCACCTCTTCACAGTGGTTTGCACTCGAATTTTAAACATGCAAGTATACGCGCTCACACACATCTCTGATATTATCAGCAGTCCCTATACATTATCATACCCAACATAAAATATTATCCAAATATTATTTCACCATTATATTTGCGTGCACAGGTAGAACGGATTCCGTATGACAACATTGATGAATTCAAATCAGCCAACTCAATACGAGTCCATTAAAATAGAACGAATTCTGCTTATCAAAATTATAGATGCGATTAACGAAATTTTCTATGCAACAAAGTTCCTCTCTCTCTCTCTCTCTCTTTGTCTTCCCTCATCTGATATTAGATCTCAATAGACGCAATTGATTTCTCATCAATAGAATGGAGAAGGTGAAGAAAAGTAGGAATGAATAAAAAATTATTCAACTTTCAAGCCACAGTCGTCCTTTAAATATACGAGAATATATATTCGGATCGATCATCAAATACGACATTATTCATCGGATGGAAATACGGAAACACTCGCACACCCTTAGACGTTTCACGATATCGATGTAATATCTGTATGATTTAAAAATGGTGTTCGATTCGATTTTCTCGGTATAAAATCGACAGATGAGTTATTACGAAATGAGGTTCGATTGAGGTTGCGTCGGGAGATGGTTCTTTTCATTCTTTTTTCCTCCTGACTCCCTTCTCCTCTGTCTGTCACCCCCGTTCCCGTTCAACCACCCTCCTCACTATCCGCCTTTGTCCTTCTCACCATCGTCGAAGCTTTTAATTATTCTCGACCAAGATTTAATATCGTACGCTGCGGTAACTGCTGTCACGCGAACGAACGAATGAACGAACATTCTCACACGTGTTACGAAACCCTACCTCACCTTAACTCATACATCCTCGCACACATTCTACAGGGTGTTTTAGGAGCGTGTCTTCGCTGGGGGAACGAGTTATTAAATTTTCACAGGGAGACGAACAGTCCTCGATATCGATTCTACAGGGACTTCACTTTTCCTTCGCCTATTTGGAGACGACATTTCAAGGTATCCAAAAATCATCGAAAATAAGAATATTCTCGAATGAAGTAAATGAAACCATACCGCGGGGTCTGAAATAAATCATCGATTCGTAGAGTATGTTCTAATGAGTGATCCGATTTTCCACAAAAGTTGAATCTCAAGTATTCTCGTTTATGCGCGCCGGAGAAATCGTCCGAGAGAACACCAACTTTTATGATAAATCAATGATTCCGAATGCATTGGTTCCGATTTACTGAAAGGATTATTATATTCGATCCTTAATAGTTCAATTACCGAGAAGAGACTTGCGTTAAAGAATTATTTGCATTATGATAAATGTCGTGGTATATAAATGCAGTTGAGTAGTTTGTTTGGAAACTTCGGATGGGAATGTTGATTCTCGATTGTTTGGGAAACAAATTGGTTCAGATTCGTGAAATACGATACTCGAAGCTTCCATGAATTCATGCATACTTCAGGAGTAATGGATGATGAAAAGTTTCCCTGAGAGGGTCTCCTTCAAAGGAACCTGCATACAAATGTCAATGAAAATAAACTTCTTGACGGAATTATGTATATGTAAAGCAGGGGTTCTGTTCTTCATCTTTATGATTGTGGTTATTCGATATGAGATGTTGATGAAATCATGGGAGAATTCGAGAAGATGATTTCATGATACATGATCCTGAAATTAGTTGCATGAACCCTGAACGAGGACTCTACATTCCCCGATAAAAATACTGAAGCTCTTTATAGGAAGACTTTATACGATTTCAATAGGCGGAATGAAATCTAGAAAGCCATTCTATAAATCTGAACAGTGAGACAGTATTGACTTCTATTCTCCGGTGAAGTATATATATAACAGAAGAAACCTGTGATGAAGTTGAGCGTATTAATAGTTCTGTGAAAAGCGTTCAACGGATATGTGATCTATTGGATTGTCCCATTACGTATAAGTCATTCACACCGATACGAAAAAGGGGTAGAGTTTGTCCAATGAGTCGTTTGCAGTGATTTCATATGATATTGGAGTACTAGATTTTACGTGACCCGACTAATGTTTCAAGTTTTTTTTGTGGTAACTCAATGCTATGACATTATAACAACATAAACTGAGTCTTTCTGCACTCCGTATTATTGAATTCTCTTTCCCTACAATGTGGAAAATATTTTTGAAATTTCAAGGAGGAAAGTTTGATGGAAAAACTTATGGTTTTGTGAATTCCCAGATTATTTGGAAATCCAGAGGAGTTTTAAGTGAATTTCCGAACAATTCTTGTAATCTTTCGGAGAATTTTCGGCAACTGACAAAATATTGTTTCAGATTTCACCAAAAATTTTTGTGATTTGACGAAAAGAATGTTTAATAAAACACTTCCAAACTTGTTTGAAGGTTTTTTCTTACACTTTATGTGCCTTTCAATTATTGTGTTTAAAATTGTTATTCAACGGGAGATTTTTGAACACGTCTTTCTTACACTGTTGGAAAAATCTGTCTCAAACTCAACAATAGTATTATGAAGTTTTTTACATAAACATTTTATCAAATTTCATACGAAATTTCTTATGAAATTAAATAAAATGTTTATGTAAAAAACTTCATAATAGTATTGTTAAGTTTGAGACAGATTTTTCTAACAGTGTAACAAAAACCTGCTTCTGGAATTGATCCGATATGAATGAATTCCTCAACCATAATTTTGGCTTTCAGAAATGATAAACTGATACACTGGAAGAATTTTGTTGTGAAAATGACCGTGGAATTTCAGCAATCGAAGGACAAGTAAAAATTCTTCAACAAATTACTGTGCAGCTCGTAGAAATGAGTGAAGTTTTGAACAGTTGAGAGTGATATTTTCTACAAGTTTTACAGAATGCACAGTAATATTTGAAAAAATTCCCAATTCTTCCTCGATCACTTAAATTTTTCAAATAAAATTCTTTCAGTACATGAGCTTGAAATTGCTGAAAACGCGTGATCGTCATTCTTCATGCGATAAAATAGGCATACTGTGAGAATAAGGTTCTCAATATTAATTATCGAGACGCGGAAATAGCCATGGGCTGTGAAAAGTATTCAAATGAATTCACTAAAATCCATGGGGAAGCAATTAACCCAATCACAGTGGGTAAAAATTCCTCAAAATTTAGTAAATTTATCGTATTTTTCAGCAGGATTACTCAAAAATTGGAATATTCACCATATATCCCGATATAACAATCAGAATCCTGCACTTGAAAGAGAGTAATATCAAAATAAGAGTATCCCTCTCATTTTGATCCAACTTCTGCTGTAATATATGGTATCAAAAGTATTCCTCTCCATTCAAGAGGATTTGTCTTTGTGGTGAAACAAATTTTTATTTGTTCGATTGTCATTTATTTAGAATACTTTCAAACATAGAGGCATATTCTGAATTCAAGAAGAGAACGTAAGTGAAATATCTTTTCTGATTGGGAGGGATTTTTTTTTCTCATTTCCCGATTAATTTTTCCTTGAGTCTGGTAATTTTTCCGAGTTTTGGTTTCGGGTTAATTGCTGCCTGAATCGATCCGATAGATTATACGTAAAAATGTATGGAAACTGTGAAAGAGATGAAACAATATGAAGCTTCCCAAAAGGAGAGCACTTGAAAAAGAAAGCACAAACAGAATCTATTGCCATACTTCATATGAAGCTCGGTGAACAAAGGATGAGTTCCGGATTAGGCTTTTCATTAGAAAATTGAAGCGGTTTGGTTTGAATAATGAAAACACTATAACGCTTTCGCTGGAAACATATTTTACAGACTTTCTCAATACTAATGTTCTCACTCGCACACTCACTCCAGAAATGAATATAATTACAAAGGAAGCGGATGAACCGTTGCCAAGCGCTTTGATATTTGAAACTATGAAAAGCTGATCTTTATTGACACTACAAAGAAAAGGAATAATCACTGTCCTCGCTTGCAAAATAAGGAAAACTGTGCAAGTACACTGAGAAAAAAGTGACAGGGTCACAGGAACCATCCTTGCATGGTTGAGGACTTTTGGTTGCGGTGACCTGGAATCCGGTTATGATAACTAGGAAAACCAAACAAAATCACGCAAATCTAGTTGTGGCGACCAGACAGAATGGTCAAAGACAAAATCAACTACGTTGCCTGGTTACGAGCACCAGATTTTTCTCTGAGTGTATGCACCCGAATATTCCTAAGAATAGAATGATAGAAAAAGTCGCGAAGCAGAGAACATCACCGAAAAAAAAACCCGTGAAAACGTAGACGCACTCGTCCAATCGAGAAGGAAAGTGATCTTACGTCATCGAGCGCTTCGCAACGACTGTTGTTACCAGGCAATGTTTGCCCTTTGAAAATTAACGTGAACATATTAGGACACAGAAATGCAAGAAACTCACTCGAAATAATCTCAACCAATCAAATTCAAAACTCAGCTAAGAAAATTATACAAGTTGACATAAAGTAGAAATTCAAATGTACAGAGCACTCTTTCCACAACAGAAACTTTGATGAGAGTTGTTATGAGAGTGTTAGTGTAAATTTGAAAACAGCTTAATGAAAATACTCCAAGGAGAAATGATTCATTCTTTCGTAGATGTCCTGTTCGTTGATGTATCTAACGAGTTCAAGGAAGAAGCACTCAAAAGCGTCAATCGGATCAATTTTGAAAACATTATGATCTAAAATAATCAGGTCTCCAGAATCTCTCGAATTTTTAATTGAATTTGTACCATGTTCAATGACGCGTACAGATGTCACATATTCTCTTATCAATTCCTTAAATACGATCAACATTCAATAATAAATTCTTCAATTTTTATGTTTCAGGTATGTATCGTGAATGTAAGAATGAACTCAAACGAAGGAATTGTGAGTACAGTTTTTCTTTTTGAGATTCAACTAATATTCAGTTGGACTTGAAATTCAGAAAAAAACAATTTTGTTGTTCCAATCAACCGTGAATGAAAATGTTCCGCATGAAATACATTGTGAATAGTGAAACTTAAGTTCCCCCAAAATTTAAAGAAAATTTCACTTTTTACAATGTACGGAACTATGCACCGAAAAAAATAATTAGTTACTCTTGCGCCAAATTAGTTCCAGCAACTAGATACAGTTGTTGGTAACAGTATTTGGATAACTAAAACGGGCGTTGGCTCAACTAAATTCAAATTTAATTCCTCTGACTTTAGTTGCTGTCACTAATTCGAAGTTGCCTTTACTACAGCTTTTATTACTCGGAACTAATTTTCACAATCAACTTCAGTTCATTCGGTCAAATAAATTATTTGCTTCGGTGTGAAACTTTATAAGACATAATAGGAATCGTTTGACTGAACCTTTTACTATTATTTGAATTTATCTCACGCACGCAGGTAGAATGAGCCCCCCGCTATTTCACTTCGATGACATCAAATGAACCATGCGATACGTGTTTGAAACATAATTCTCTCATATATCAATCTCATTCATTTATCGCAACAATAAGAGGTGATAAAAGCGGGATTAAGTGCATTCAAGGGAAAATTACATACAAATCTCATATAACTCAAGTACAAGGATACATCAATGAGATTTATACACGTTCTTTCAATAATCTACGCGTGCAACACGCAACATGCATAAAATAAACATACACGTGACGCTCCATGTGACATTCTCATACATGAATTATGAAACATTTTTCTTGGGATAATTTTTCCAACACTTAATGAGGATAATCGATGCTTTGGTATGAAATCAACGATTCGGTGATTTAGATTTGAATGAGTAATTCTATTTCGAATAAAATGTAACGTCAGCTGTAGAGCGTCCACCGGAAACCTCGGTCTGCTTGGCTGACGGATGGCGAAGCGTGAGACTGGCCCGATAACGAAATTATCTTAATCCGAGCCGATCGATTGACAGTTAGTCGATTGTGTTAGCATTTCATTGGCGGAGAAGACTGACGTATGGCAGCACGGTGTATTCAATCTCATTGTGCTTTACATGGAAAATGATTGCTAGAGACCGCGTGAGCGTGGATGGAAGAACGCTTGATTGGTAATGGAAATTTTGATGTTTCATGATTCTATACGCGCTTCGTAAAACTACGCATCTCTGGATGCGCGCTTTATTCCACCTCGTGATGTACGAACGAAACAAAACCCTCAATTATCGGAAAGATCCGAACAGTTCTGATGAACCATTTTTATATTCTTCGCGTGGATAGTTATGAAGACTGACTACCGGTGTGGTGGGTTACCATTGTAATCTCGATAATTATTCCAGTTCTTTCGCGTCTTGTATTCCGTCTGAGCAGTTTTCTGTGAAAATTATTTGAAACTTGATCCATTGTAGGAATTTTTATCGGGGAGGAAGTTGAAGTATCGATGAACAATTAGATATACATGAATTCTGGTTTTGAAAAGGTGAATGTTGGAGATGATAAAGTTTTATGGTTATGCTGATTTTTGAATTAACCATCTTTTCACATGACAACGTGGTAGATTATACTTAGATGTCGATTTATGTTTCCCTACACACGCGCGCGCGTGCGTGTGTGTGTGTGTGTGTGCACATTGATAAGCACTGGATTAAGTATCGGATCGCTCGGTCAGTGTCGATTTAATAGTGTAGACTTTCACTTGACATTCTCAAATTGGAATAGGTATTTGAAAACGTGTATTTCATCATGACACGACTTGATAGGTAAAATGAACGTTACTGGAAGTATCATTAGATCCAATCTTATGTGCATAATTATCGGAGTGCGTGTTTGGAAACATAGTGGGGATCCACATGGAAAGTTCTGATATTTTTAAATCAAGTCAAATATTTTTTCAACAAGAATAGAGACTTTCCGTGTTCTAAATGGATCTGAGATATTTTATGCATATATTCTTTTTTCTCTTCAACGTACCAAATTTATTCGGAGTTGCTGATAGATTTGGGAAAAGACACATTTATATATGTATATATATATATATATATTTCTTCCTGCTCTTCCCAAATTCATTTTTTCCAATATGACAACTTTTTGTGCTGTTTTTTGGTTGAATCACGTTGAATATTACGATGTGAAGTTCTTAGAACTTGAAATGCTATACCGGCAATATACGTCTCAAATATGTTGAATTTGTGGTAATCTTCTGAAAACTCATAATAGTACGTGTCAGATGCAAAGTTATTTTCGCCAACATGAGGATGCAAAGTTATTTTCGCCATAACTTAAAGGAGAAGTGCACATTTGATCCGAAACCGCCATTATTATGTTAATCTCTGCCCTGTTGTTTGAACAATGTTCCCAGTTCCAAGAACTTGATCGAGGAAGATTAAGAACTGTGATTCAACAAATTTGATGAGTTTTGAGAAAAGCTTTTTCCAAGAATTTTTTTTCAGCATTCTTGTATAATAATCATGAACAACTGATACACCAATCGATTAAGCAACTTCTCGGCAGTAAGAGAAAAATTTTTGATTGAGAATTTGTTGCAAAATGGCGGCTGTAAGTGCGTTCTCCTCGAAAGTATGGTTTGAAATCGGCCGGCAGTAGAACTCGAGTAATTTTCAATCGATTGACTTGAAAATTTAACTGCAGCTTCTTGGATAGATTATCTTCTGAAGTACATAGGATTTTTACGATTGATAAACAATTATGATTTTTATAAACAAAGCATAGTCGATTTTTTCGTCGAAGATGCGATTTTTTTCTTCAAATTGATGCCAAAATTGCAAAAATCAATATTCCTCGATAATCCTACGTACTTCAGCAGCAACATTCATGTAGATTATGAGAAAATTTTGTTCGTTGTTCTAACTTAAGAAGTATGAGACTTCCACTGCCGGCCATGGAGCGCCTTCAGAAAATACGCTTGTAGTGTATATACAACTGAGCCGCTATTTTGTGTTATACATTTAGATAAAAATTTTTTTTCTTGACCTCAAGATATGTGTAATGAATCTTCCAAACTTTATAATAATCGTTTCATTTGTAGAGTCACAAAAAATTCACAAAAAACTCTCTCATTTTGAGGCTTCAAACAGATATAACCCCTTAAGTTGTATATGTTCCCAGGTAAAAATTGACCATGGGCGCTAGGTTGCCGCAAGGCTCACCAAGATGGGCCGAGCCTAGGCTACCAGGCATGGCGCAACTCTGAAATGATAACATCATTTCAGCCTCAGCTCATTTGTTTCCACAATCAAGACCCAACACTGGAAACAGGGTTGTGATAGCATATGCCGTCAATGGCAGGCCATACAAAAATTTGTTCGCCAAGGATGAGCCAACGCTGTAGCAATCTTGCGGCAGGGTTGCACCCATCTCATGCCAATGGTCACTTTTATTTTTTATTATAATTGAAAATAAAATAAAAAATCCATTCTATCATTTCGATTGAACGAAATGAATGTCGGAGAATTTCAACATGTAATTTTTCTGATTAGTTTAAACTGATGAATGACGTAAATCCGGTGGTCCTGGCGTAGAAGTAGGCGGGTCTGGAAACAGATGAAGAATTATTTCTGTCATGGAATCTTCAAAGGAGACTTATATATTGATTGAATGCTTGGTTCGCCACTCGCAGGAAACAAGCATCACTCTGGTGAGAGTTATTGTAATTTGCTGTTTGAGAAGGAAGTTTCATTCTTAGCCAAGCTATTACTCAAGTCGAGTCAAGCTAACGCCTAAACTGAGCGAGGCCATCGCCCAAGTTGAGCCAAGCTATTGCCCAAGCTGGACCAAGCTACGACCCATGCTTGGTGCAACATGAGAATCCATTGTCATTCAGAGTTGCCTAATGCTTGGAGCAGTGTCCCGCCAAGCCCTAGAGAGCCTCTGTTGAAAGCATGCTTTTTCCTTCAAGCAATATTGGTTGAAGGATGGGCCAAGCGTGGCGCAGCCAATGATCAATGATGGATCAACGAAGTCGATTTATGACTTCCCATATTGGTACAATGTTTAGACCATTGTCAACCATCCTTGTCCCTACATAGATTGCCCAGCTTTGGCTGGCAGCTTTGCGTCTAGCTATATTCCGTCGTCAGCATTGACGGAGCCTGAAGATTTTTATATGGGTTTGCTTAGATGACACACTTTGACAATTATTTTCGTTCTCATTTGATGTCTCAGAATGCAGTCAGTTATTGAACAAATGTACAGAAATTTCCTTATATATTGAGTACAGTTTTCATTCTCTGTCCATTTAGTTGAGTATGCAAAATGTTGTTTTTAGAAAGGTCAATTCCCAGGGCAAGATGAATTGTTCTACACTGAGTGAATTTTATTTGAAAAATTACCGCACTGAGAAAACAGATATCTTGAAAAATACCATAATTTATGGATTTTTGGCGTGAGTCTGACCCGAGTCAAAATATTTACGTGAACGAACCTCTAAAAGTCCCATAATTTCTTGGACTTCTATAAAGAAGTATGGTACCTTCCTCATAAAATTCCCAGCCATTATGGTACTTTTAGAGGTATCTTGAAGTAAATATTTTGACTCGGGTTAGACCAACGCCAAAACTCCATGAATTATGGTATTTTTCAAGATACCTTTTTCTCCGTGCGTGAAATTCCAGTGTTCGAGGGACAGATAGGGATTTTTAAAAATATTACTGTGAATTTTGTAAAACTTATCGAAAATATCATTTTCAACTGTTTGAAAACTCACTCATTTTCACAGACTGCACAGTAATTTTTTGAAGAATTTTTACTTGTCAATCGATTTTGCTCTCCCTTGTTTTCTTTCTTTCTTTCAATTTGATCATTCAATCAGGTCCGATGATACACCGCTACCCTAATAGCGTGTATCAACCCCGTGAACTTAGCTTCCTCAATGATTCTTGAAACTTTAAAATAAATATGAATTTTTTGAGAATTTCTGACATACTTCACCAAATATATGAAAATATAGACAAAAATTCAGCTCCGGTACAAGAAGAGGCGATACTTTTTTAATTTTCACCTCCCTTATTTTTCATGTTCCCTGCGTGTGAATCGAATAACATTCTCAAATGAAATTCCTACGGTTGGTCAGGTCAATAATTTCCCTTCCGAACAACTTCACCTTGTATTAAACAAGAACATATCGGATTACCAGCAGAGGCAGAGAGAATCCCCTCGCGAACGATACACGATGCTCGTTCGTTGTGTAAAGTTCGACCAAGTGCAAGCTTGCTTTAATTTAGCCGTATTCATGATTATTGAAGCATGCAGAAAAATGATTCGTTGCGGTACCGAAATGTCAGCTGCAGTAACCATTCCCCGTGAGAAAGACATTTATTGTGAAGATTAGCAACAATAATCTCCCTTGACGAAATGACTTCTCCTCCGATCTTTCATCAGAATTCAGATTTTTTGAAGAAATCAATCATCCAAGTCTGAAATCTATAACAAATTGTGGATTCTCCATCTGGTAAAATCGAAGATTTTGGTTTCTCGATGTATTTGTTGAACCATGACACACGATCTTCCATCCCATCGATTCTGTGACCTGAGGATTTGAAGTAAAGAACCACATATCCCAATTAATTGTTACCCATCGAACTGACGATAACATTCATTCCAATACTTCTGCAATGTAACTCGATGAAGTTTCGATTCCAATTCCTGATTCCGAAAGATTGGAATTGAATACATGTTACTTATGATATCCCGATAGGCAATTAACAGGAGTAGCTCATTCTGAGAATGTGATTTACACCCTCTGTTGAAGGATTCACAGCATACCACCGAATAAAATCGAATGAGATTTACCTGGAACATTGCCCAGTTTCACAAAGATTTGGCTAGATTCACTGAGTTCCTTAACCAGGGTAATGGAATTCATCTTTTTGAGTTCGATAAACAGATATGCTTCCATAATGTGATACACATTTTTATTATGCTAAAACCTTGTGGAATTTTTATTCGATTTGCGTGAATGAAATGTTCTGAGTCTCTCAAATATTCTAGATTCATTTTCATTCAATCCTTCACAGTAGAATAGATTAGGGTGTAGAAGTTTGCGTGATCGCTTTGATGTGGAATATTCTAAGGTTCATAGTAACATTTGCTATAGCAAAGTAAGGGTATAGCAATTTCATGAAATTTTGATGAACATCGGATAAACCTAATCCAGTCATATTCTCTCGATTCCATAATTTTTAAACTTTTGATCAGAGATTTGAATGCCACGATCCTGAAGTTCACGATGTCAGTAATCCTTAGCTTCCATCCATATCCAAATCAGTGGCATGGGAGATTAAAAACAGAGAGGGAAGGAATGATGATAGGAAAACCAAGTGGGTATCAGGAAAGAATCAAAGAGTTGAGCTTCCTTTGCGTCAACGATGCGGAACTGTGATGGAATTTGGGTCAGCGCTGTACGAGAAGATCGTCAATTTTTTTACCTACTCTTTCATATCCAATCCTCTCAATGTACAGACAAGAAGCGGATATCTGCCGTGGAGATCTTCCTATGCAGTCATGAAACTGTGTTTTGGCCAAGTTGGGCAAACTAAAGGAATCGATGTTTTTATCTTTTCTTACCGAACTGGTTGTCTGTGGCCTCGTTAGTGGCTTGAGAAAAAACTCCCTGTTGTTTTTCTCTTCCATCCACGATAACATTGGAGTTCGTGAAAGAACTTACTCACATTGAATTTGAATTTCCGACCCTATAGCAATACACCTTTATCATTCTTATCTTGTATACAGATTTTACTGAATTATCTTCAAAATTTTTCCACATTTGGGTCCAACGATCACAAACGAATCAAAATTGATACGGAAGATTGTGCAGAGTAACATATCATGTTCTTCATGTTCAATGAGGGGAATGAAATGTGTGAACAAAGAAAAAATGCATATGTTGTTGCCCTCATTTGTTTCATCATACACATTCTTTCGAGAATATATATACGTACAATACACATTCTTTTGTTCCTCCTTGATTCGAAAAAACCTCATTTCTTTCACTACGCCAAAGAAGGAGAGTAAAAAACTCGAAAACAAAAAAAAATACCGTTTACGCGGTGCTGAATCGCGTTGGATAGGGAGAAAACGGGAAAATATATTCAAATGCATGGGCTAGTTGTTTCACTGACCCCAAAAACAAACTGAGATTCCGCTATTATTCACATTGCACGAACTGTGCGTTCGTGCAGTTGCATAGTTCGCATTTTGAGGAAAACATAATGGAACCATGGATTTGAACGCTTTTCGCAATTTATTTTACAGTTGAATTCTTTATCTGAAAACAATTCCTATTACACATCATCATCATCATCGTCATCGTCATCGCTATCGATTATTATGCACATTCTTCTCGGTACAGAGATACCTCCTCAGACCTGGATTATTATGAAAATCAATATCAGATTCTCGTATCATCGTTGAATCTTTCATTCTCAAACTGAAATTCTTACGGTGGTTGATGTTAACTAATATCATTCATCTCGTGCACAAATACCTTAAATATTTGAAGCTGGCGAATGATAAGCGAGAAACTATAAGCGAAATGTTTGCACGTCGATAAATCTGCGTATGTACATGTTTGCATGTGATATATATTGACACGATGATACACGGAAGACTGAACGAACACGCGGCAGCCGCAATGATAGTAACAAGCGTTATTAGAATACACGTCATAGGATTAAAAGCTGATCCCTTGATAGAAACTTCAGAACGATCCATAATTCTCGATCCTATATTGCCGTATCTTATAATCGTGAGAAACGCTCGTTGAACTATCCTACGTTCAGTGTCAGACATAACTGACACGATTTCGCGTCTCGATTGACGACAAGATCTTACAGAAGAATCCACCGTATACCTTTCTTTGGACTTGAAACTCTGAACGGAATGAAACAACGCGACCACGGCACTTATAAGAGTCTCGTCTCGTACGAAAGTTTGATCTAGGAAATTTCATTTCCTCGGAAAATCCTATCGAAACCGGTGTACCAAACCAGAACAATGGTATCACAAGATAACTTGGATTCGAAGAGAATATCATTTTGATTCCCGGTTGGATTTGTAAATCAGGCTCCTTTCCACTCAACAAAAATATACACGATTAAAAACAATATGATACACTCAAAGGAGAATCAATATTTCGTGAAGTTGCGCAAAGCTCCTCTCCGTCGCATGCTTGCAATTTTAGAATCACATCTCCTGCAGAAAAAAGCAAATGAGAGATTTTCGTACACAGTTTTACCAGATTCACGATCAATACTCTACGTTTCTTACTGCACGAATGGATGAAAATACAAAGCGAAAGAATAAGCATTTTCAAACAGTCTTTTGAGATAATGATCTCTGCTTACCGCATCTGAAGAACAAAATACAAAGAGTCGATTGGAATTGCAGGATGAGAATACACAGAGAACATATGTACGTTGAATCGAAATGTAAGGAAATGTTTCCATGCTTGGAATTCTTTGTGCAATTTATTCTGTATGGTATTTGAGGAATGGAAGATATTTTGATACACTTTGTGATTGTATAAATTGTGAGCATTGTTGTGATTCAAGTTATACTTCTGAAGCAAACAAATGCATGAACGGTTATCGTAATTAATGGAACATTCTCTTGGAAAAACACACGGAAAGACCGGGTCTATTAATATTTACAAAAATGACTGTCAATTTAAGGAAAACGAGGATTGCTGAAAAATATTCGTAGTGAGTCTACTAAAAATTCGTAGTCGGTGTATTGACAATTGATAGTTTCACTGTGAAACATACCAATGAACCTATCAACTGTTAATATTTTGACTAAGAATTTTTGGTAGACTCACTGCGAATATTTTTTAGCGGTCCTCTTTCTCCCTGAATTGACAGTCATTTTTCCAAACGTTAATAAATTCTTTCTAAATATCAATAGATGCGGTCTTTCCGTGCAGAACATGGATAATAGTACTCCCTGACTTTCATTCAATCGAACTCAAGGCATCCCGGAGGTGAGAAATCGTACTCAGCTGTGCACGATCCCAGCAAAAATTCATTTGCTTTTCTCTATATAATACAGGAAATTTTGCTACTTCGGTGGAAAATTTGCTGCCTTGGTGAATCATTTTGCTCTCTCAGCAACCTAGTTGGCTTTAGCAGCGAATTTTGAGCTAGATTAGTTGAAAGATTTGCTCTTCTGTACATAATATCTCGATTTGCTGCGTCAACAAATTTTTCTTCTGTGTGAGTGTAAATGCTTCACGTTTCTGAAATTAATGACTTCTTCAACCGTTGATGTTCATTAACTAGTCAGATCTTCCTCATGAACAATGAGTTGTTTGCACTTCTGGCGTGAATTTTATTGCGTGATGAGCAATTCAACACACAGCGAACGGGAGCTAGACTACGAACAAGCGAGGCTAATAACCACTATTCAAACTTCAAACATGCGAGTGAAGTCAAAACCGTTGAAACCAAAAATACAGGAGCGAAGGGAGCACCATCTGGATGAAAAAAGGTTAGCGCAGGATATACTATTTGCACCATGAGAGAGTAAGGTCAACGAGGATTTTTTGAATAATCAAGTTACCAGTGCATCGAGCTTCGTTCAACATACAGCGATTTGAAATTCCTCAACTGTCAAAAATTGTGTCTGTAGCGAGTAATCCAAAATCCAACCTAATCCTCATTCTCAATCGAACTTCAATCCACTCTTTCTCTTATACCGCAGCTTTTGAATTGATCTCAACCTCCTGTCACCGCATGCATATAATTCAACTCTTCAAATAACTTCATTTGAATTCTTTAATATAATCTCCCAAAATAGTTCGATTATTCACCATATCACTCCATCAAGCTCATAAAAATTAATACTTTGAAATGTCAGTTCCAAAATTGATATCATTCGATTCTATACACGAAGTGATCATCCATTCGAGGTAATTTTGAATCCAATTGAAGATGATAAAAGCTTTGCAAGTTCAATAAAGACCGGTTTTACAAATCTCCGTAGGATTCAAAAACTCTTATCACATGTTATAAATCCTCAGTCTCATTAACAGGACTAACCGTTTGGAGTGTGGTGTACAAAAATGTGTGAAGAAATAAAAACACATGGAAGAGGGAAAAGGAAGGAGAGATGAAAGAAAATATGTGAGGGCACCAATAAGGGACAGACGCTCTGTATTCATGGATCCTTGCATCGTGAGATTGTAGGATGCAATTCCATAGATTGTAGATGCAGCATCGCATTCGGTACAGAAGGTAGAATAAGAGAAAGCGCAGCAAGCTACAACGTGGAGGTTGCCTCTAAACAGAGCGATCAATCTTGGCTTAATGAACTCTTAATTATTTCGAGGACATGCCAGGGGCGGAGGAGGAAACAAATGAAGAAGGAAGGGAGGGGAAAGAGGTTCTGTAGCAAGCGAGGGAGGAAACTGCCCGTATAATAGAGGCGCAAAGTGCGCGCAACCAGCTATGCAGGGTTGGGATGATGATGGCGGCGCTGCTTGGTGGTGAGAGTGAAACCGTCGCACTATTAGATAAATATAAGAGAAGAACAACGCCAGCAGAGAACCTACGGAAATTCGAATGGAAATAAAGGAGACTCGGAGCTTTTCATTCGTGCATGTGGATATGTTTGCATGATGTAAAGAAGATGCAAAGAAATGAGAACACTCCGTCCGTGACATGTTCTCCACATTTGATACATTTAGACGGAATCATGAATGTTCAATGTACCCATTGCTGCCTTTTCGTCATCATAATTTACTTTTGTTTTCTAATTTCGTAACTCTCATTAGATGTTTCGAGATCGAATATTTTAAACATTCATTGTTCGAGTTCGCCATAAGAACAGAACACCTTGCTCGCAGATTTCCATTACTGTCAACCATTGATTGATTGATTCAACATTATTTACCAGGAGTCGAAACGATGAAAAGTTTCTATACAACATTATTGGTACATAAAGTATTGGCAAATTATATAGGCATGTACTATAAGCCACAATTTTTTGATAGCGCGTTAAGTGATGGTGGCTGGATGGGGAGTTAAAAATTACGGTAGATGAATCGACTGAACTATGATGAACGAGTTCCAACTACGTGCAAGAGAAGTTCTGCAACTTAGCTCTGGCAATAACCTCCCTTGAATTGAATGTTACGCCCCAATACTTCACCCTTGTATCGTAGAGTACCTATCGCTACATCTATTTTCAATCCATCAAAAAGACGAGGAAAACCGATACTTTGAAAGACGAGGGTTGAGTATTGGACCGCAGCTACATGAAGAACACCCACACGTTGTCGTTTGGTCGTGATGCTATGTAGTTTGATTCACTTTGAATAAGTTTTGACATGACCCAAGTCCGGTAGGTCAACGGCATGGTTTGCCAGAGTTGATTCAATATTACCACGAACAATAATGACACTATAGCTTAAAAACAGCAATGGCGAAATATACGGAAAGAATTTTGCAGCCTATCGTATGTTTCACAGCTGAAACCTTCGTTAATATCCTGAAATTAGCTAAGAAACATCGTAACATTACTGCAGTACAGTTCATTGTAGGCCTTAACACGAGACTTGCGTCGAAGAAAGATAAAATAGTTACCAATAATTATTCCGAACTCTTGTAATATCAAGACGATTGAAATAATTTGAAGGTATAAATGGGATCAACGGAATGCGGAGGATTGATCATTCAAACAAAATTAGCAGAGGTATATGTCGAACTTTTTTGTCGAAAATATGTCTTAAATTTTTAAAACAGTAAATATTGATCATTTTTCAATTCGAGACGAGAGTCTCGTGTGAAGCCCTAGTTCAGTGTGATCAACAAACTAACAGTCCACAACCTAAAATCTTCAAATGGCTTTATAATCTGGATTCCCATCAAATCTTCTGGGTATTCGAATGAACAATCCAATATTCCTTAGATCTTACAATTCAACCGGAACACATATAACATGTTATTTTCAAATTCATTGTTTGATTCAGGTCTTTTCTGACTAAGCAGAAACTAAAGAATGAAATCTAGTGAATACCTAGCAGTTTTATCCAATTCCATGTATAACAAACACGTGCAATTGAATGATAAGGTGCAATCCTATATGTTTGTTCTGTATCGATTCGCATCTAATACTTTATATATCACGACCCGATTGCATGAGCACTTTGAGCAAACCTGATAAAAACTGTAACCTTTGTCTGCAATTGGAAATAGTAAGTCGTGTGAAAGTGCATATACTTACACCATTCATCATTTCATACATTTTCATTCCTGAAAAACTCACGATAAACAGTATTCACACATTCCTGTTTTTTTATCTCCATCGACATGCACATGGCTCACTAATAAATATCTTGATGTGTAGTAATGAAGTTTTATGAAGACCTGTCACGGGACTTAACACTTTTTTGTAGAATGTATGACACATAATTTTACAAAATGTTTTGCACAACGGATAAGAAGGAACACGATTTTGTGGGTTGATTTTCCCTTATAAATCCTCCAATCGCATTTCGGAATCGTTATTATAGCATCTCATGTGAGGGATTACGTTTAGAAGTGATACCGTTTAGATCCCGTTATTGATGAACCAACAGAACTGTAAGACTTCACTCATCTAGCATGCAACTTTGTAGTCGTTTGGAAGGAAATCTGTCAGTTGATGTAGAGTCATGAAAAGCTTGGAGATTTTGATGAGGCGGTGAACGAAGATAGGAGATTACTTGAAGTTTTCGAATCTGAATGTGATTTCAGAGGAACAACCGTACGTATGGTCGCATTTCGTAGTATGTAATTCAGATTTCATATCATAGGGTGTACAGCTATTAACTTAAAACATGCAACATCGTAGTTATTCAGACATTCACATAGTTGATGAAGCACGGAAATTAGTACATATATATCGTAGGTCATGTGAATTCATGAGAATATTCATGGATGCGAATATACATGTTTGAATAAAATAATCAACATAGAACTATATGTGAATCTCTGTTGATTTGCATGAACATGGATGATGGTTGTACATTCAAAAGGATTTTCAACAATGAATCTGATTTCGTATGTATCATGAGATGAGAATCTAAAGCGAATGATTTTTCAATCCCTACCGATATTTAATTCATTCATATTTGTTTATGAGGGAATTTACGAGAAGAATAATATCATAATTTGTGTTATAGAATTATGATGAACTTGAGAAAGTGGAATGAACAAAAAAACAGACATATATATATGAAAGATAATAAAACAAATTCAACATTCACGAAGATGGATGCACTATAATTTCTGTGGCTAGGTTCAACGAGTTCCACGAGGATTCAATGCGATCCGCGAATCTGCCGAATTAGAGAGACAAGGGTGTGAAGTAAGAAGAGGAACGAGTGGAATGAGATGTCTCGTTGGAATTAATCATCGATTTAAAGTTCGTTATTCGTTTGGATGGGATGACTGGTAGAGAGTTGAGAGGAAAGGAGTGAAAAAGGAGAAGCTAAAGAAGAAGGAGAAGAAGAAGGAAAAAGAGGTGAAGAAGAAGAAGTAGTAGGAGAAAGGGGTTGAGGATCGATAATGGGTTTCCGGAGGGCGACTCATAGGACGGAGACTAGAATCGGCAGGAACGAGAGAAAAACGGGGCTCTGCTTGATTGCCAGGCGGATCGCAGTCGGTGATTTGAGGCAATCTACCGGGTTCTTGTTACTCCAGACGACGAGTAATAACCGTAATGGGAGTCAGTCTTCGAGGGTTACTATCCGATCCTACTTCGATCTTCTCTCTTGATCTCAATCCTATTCTTCTTGCTATCATTTGCCTTCTCCTCTTCGTTTTCTCCTCAATCCCATCTCGTCGTCAAATCCACACACAAAAACATTGAGACCGGTTAGTGTTTAAATCAGCGATTGACGCACATGGTTCGATCAGAGAAAAGTTTTGCGGTGGAAATCCGATTCCGTTCTCCTCGCGAAAATATCACGAAATTCCAGGGACTGCAGATCGTGGAACGATAAAGTACAATGTTTAAAATTCACATATTTGTTCTTTATCCTCTCCATCCATGTCATTACCAAGATAGGAAAAAGCACAAGACGAGTTACTTCGATACTGATTCTCTCTTTCTGTGTTTCCTTCGTTATTATTCAACTTCTCGTTGTGAGTTTTTCTCTGCTGTGTTTTTTGTTTTGTCAAAGCTGCGCTTGAAAGCACTGGGAGTCGAGTACCGTATCGTATTTACACAGGCACAGGGCTTGATGATAGCCAGACGAACGAGGGAAAAGAGCATTGGCTATTGTGTAGTCTGTAGTAGTGGGTCACACACTAAGAATGACCGTACCGATCATTGAATGAGAACAAACCGCGTTTCTAAGTATGTATACGAGCATAGATGTGTGTGTGTGTGTGAAGGAATTGATTATTATTCAATTTAATTGAAACTCGCGGAATGAGTTCACCACCATTATGCAGGAATTGTGTGATTTTGCTGTCGATAGATACTTCTTTATTCCTCAGTTCTTCAGGAGTGATTGAATTCCAACTCCTGAGAGTACTGGTTTTTGTGGAATAATGTTGCAACAAAATGTGATCCAATACTCATCATTTCATAAATCAGCTGACTGTGATCTTTGAATATCTTTCTTTCATTCCATCATTGACCCCCCAGAGGAATGAATTGAGATCAATCCAGAGACTGGATTTACATCTATTCAAAGTTTCGTCGTTGTAGTGTATCTCAAATCAAATCATCGACTTTGAATTTTGTGGAGAATCTCACCCCGTAGGTGAATATAAATTTTAAGTATTATTCCACCCATGTTTTTGGATATTTCTCGTAACCTCATTTGAATTACATGTTCAAAATAAATGCATTTTAAATCTTTCGCAGTACCACTATCGCATCACTGAGAAAACGTTGGTTGTTCGAGATTAGTTGTAAGTCAATGAGATATGAAAGAAGAAACCGAAAAGACGAAGAAAATGGATAAGGTGGAATGGTTGGAGATAGCGATGGTCCCGGTGATGAATCACTCTCCATCTATCTTGGAGAAATCTTTTCAAGTTCTTGTTAGCTAGACGTTGTTCTTCTTGAAGACTCAGATGTTGAGGGAACTTTGAATAGGGAGGGATGGATGGACATAGGTTTCAAAATCCTGGAATAGACGCGACGACAAGTTCTCCTCGTATGTAACAAAACATTACGTACAAGATTCAGGTGACAGTACTATAATCCTACTTGACTAACATGAGCTAAGAAGAACAACCAAACCTCTGGTTTCAGTCCGTTCACGCGTTGAAAATAAGGAGAGAAGAAAAATTGCCAGTAAACGCTACTCGACGTGAGATTTTCATTTCTCCCTCTTCTTCTCATCCTTTGGTACCTCTGCTCACAAAGAAGAACTTGCGTTTCGGAGCACTCTCGATAATTAAACTCCCGTATCAGTGCCATCTTGGCACACGTAATTGGGTCTTGCACGTACACATCGCAGAACCCTTCTTGATAGCCGTATACACTTTCTTTTATAAGAAACAAAAGAATTCCAAGACGATTCCACTGTTTTTCGATTTCAATGTACATTTTTCCAGACATGAATGTATCTCAAAGGAAACCATGTATATTCAAGATTTTTGGAAAATGTCATGACTTGGGTGGGTATTTTTTGATACGAATCTCTTATATATCACTGAGAGAATCAAACGATCGGCCACTGTGATAAAATTCGTATTTTCAACGTGTTGATCGATATCTACATGTTGAGAATGCAGAATTTTGTATGCGAATGGTAAACGGAATCGATATCCCAATTTATTCCGGTGAACAATCGAAATGAAAGAGATAAAGGGAAAAAGGTTGAAACAACTGATGGATGATAATGGATTCGTTTCGTAATTTTCAATGGTAAAGTGTGATTTTTTTGCTCCCTCGAAAGGAAAGATCCAGCACAACGTATATTTTTTCCTACGTTATCCCAGGGAAAATATCTATTTTTTGTTTGAACGTTTTTCACGTAGCTGGAGGATTTTGAATTTCGATGTATTGATTTGAGGGGTATTTTGCCTCGTTTCAAGCGATATTAAACATCATAAAAACTACACTGAGAGGGAATCGGAGCGGAATTAAAACCCAATTCTATATTTGTGGTGACATTGGTTACGTTATTCCCATAGCTATTTCAATAATAATATGGCTCTTCAAATTTCAAGTACGCAGCTGAGCTCAAATTCAGCTCCAATCTCCTCTCAGTGCGAAGCGGACTTAGAATATTATTCTCATTCCAGAAAGTGAATTGAAAAAAGTTTGATAAGTTTTAATTGTTTCCAAACGAGATTGCATAAATATTCTCCGTGATTTTTCGTTGAATTCTTTGAACTTATGATTCACTGTAAGACAAATTCCTTCTGAAAATTTAGAAAATATGACTGTAATTTTTCGTAACCACTGTCTTCTGAATTTTCAGATAAATTTTTACTGAATTTGGAGAAATTTCAATTGAATTATCAGAAGTTTTTTGGAATTCAGCGAAATGTTTCTAAGAATTCAGAAGAGAGTGGCTGTGATAAACGACAGTTACATTCTCTGAATTCCCAGGAGGATTTTTATTACAGTAAATATAGAAACCTTATAAGATTTTTTGTTTCTCCAAATCCATTATCGTGGAAACTCCGTAAGACGTATGAGATTCTTTTGTGGTTTATAGCTCCTCACCATTCATCAAATCTGTACGGCCCAGTGTATTTGAAAATGATCTCATGAAATCACTTCGATTCGGTTTCAAGATATCATGCGAACTGTGAGAAATGATCTAAAAACTTGATTCACTCGATTCTATTCAATCATGACTGTAAGTTATCCTCGAAATTCTACCCAAACACAGTAGAGTGTGCTGGATTTCATCTAATCATTTTATATGTCTCATTTACAATTAGAATTCAAAAATTTCACTCCAACCTCAAAATCAAAGATAATTCCTTCAGAATTGAGCTCAATTTGCAGTGAAAGAGTATCACATAGCAATTGAATATGATATCAATTGGACTGAATATCATTATCACATAAGTGTGATCATCGTTCATTAGATATCCGAATGATAATCAACGCAGCCAAAGGCTCTATTCAATTTAATCAGTTGAATTATCAATCTCGTGTGAAGGAAAGGATTGCCATATAGTGAACAGCTGAATGATAATTATGTGAATTATATTTTCTCATATTAATTTCATAACAATTAAATGTACAGACATATGTTGCATTATTCAAGCACGGGTAGTTAACTGATCTCAATCCATTTCAACAATTATGCGTTGTAAGTTTGAATTTTAAATTCATTCATGTGGAGAATATGTCGGGAGATTTTCGATATCACGAATAAAATGAACAAAGAAGTGTTACATACTATATCAAATCATTATGAATTTTCACGGTATAGTTGAAATGAGTTTCACATGATATATAAGATCTGATTACATCGGTTTTCCTTCCATCAAACATGACATTTAACCTGTTTTATTATATTATAAGTTCCCTTGGGAAAATTCAATGACGGTTCAATTTGATGGACTATTAAATTTATTCATCCAATTTCTCAGTAAAACTTCATCTAGTTCTATTATTACATTCGGCTAGTGAGTAAGCAGTCTTTGACTAGTCATTAGCTGGAAATAGCAATGAGACAGTCACTACTTGGCAAGAGTATCATACATTCCATCCTCGTATGCACTGAGAGAAAGTATTAGTTGCTGTTACCTGAAAAAATGAGTAAAATAACGTCTCAACTATTTTTTTTCATCATCACTCACTAATTTTTATTTTACGATGTAACCAAACATTAGGATTCAAATTATCTGATTCTTAATGAACATGACCATTTTTCATAACTACTCTTTGATAGTAAGCTACACTATAATAGGATAATTTATAAATCCTGGTCGAAATGATATGTGAATTCGTACAAAATAATAACCTAGATGATAATCTACCGAAATAATACGAAAAAGGTAAAAAAATGACTATAACACATGGGCTGAAAGGTCCCGTGCCTAACAAATAAAACACGGTTTTTTTTATTCAAAAGTAGCTTTATTCATCAACGTAATCTCTATCAAGAACAACGCAATCATTCCAGCACCGCTCTAATATTTCAACATCACTTTTGTAGAACGATTTATCTTTTGCCTCGAAATAGGCCTCAGTTTTAGCGATAACCTGTTTATCCGAGCGAAATTTCTTACCGGCGAGCATTTTTTTCAGGTCTGTAAACAGCCAGTAGTCGCTGGGAGTCAAATCTGGCGAATACAGTGAATGTGGAAAAAATTCGAAGTTCAATTCCATGTAGTTTTGCCATTGTTTTGATTGACTTGTGATATGGTGCGTTGTCTTGATGAAATAAAATTTTTTCCTTCGCAATTTCGGCCTTCAAACGCTCCAATAATGCGATATAATATTCACTGTTGATGGTATTTCCCTTCTCAAGATACCTAGTCGATGAATATTACACCACGCACATCCCAAAATACCGAGGCCATAACCTTTCCAGCCGATTGTTGTGCTTCCGAGCGCTTTGGACGAGGTTCACCAGTGGCTGTCCACTCGGATGACGATCGTTTTGATTCCGGAGTGAAGTGATAGATCCATGTTTCATCCATTGTAACATATCGACGCGAAAGTTCCGGCTTGTTACGTTTAAACATGGCCAAACACTGCTCAAAAGTATCCACGCGTTCTTGTTTTTGGTCAACGGTGAGCAAACGCGGCACCCGCTTTGAAAAAAGCTTTTTCATAGTTGAATGCTCATGCAACATGAAGCCAACACGTTCTTTTGATATTTTTACGATGTCAGCTAACTCACGCAACTTCGCTTTTCGATCATTCGAAACGATTTTGTGGATTTTTTTTACGTTTTCTGGTGTTACCGCCTCATTTGGACGTCCACTGCGTTCTGCATCATCGGTGTCTCTACGACCACGTTTGAAGTCAGCAAACCAACGTTTTATTGTGGTTTCTGATGGAGCGGAGTCCCCATAACATTTGTCAAGGCGTTGCTTCGCTTGAACGGTATTTTCTCCCATCAAGAAGCAGTGTAAAATTAAAACACGAGATTATTTTTGATCCATTGTTTCAAAAATAACAAAAGTAGTGTCACTCTCGATACAATAACTTACAAACTAATGAATAGAATATCATGAAATTTTGACAGCTGTCTTTTGAATGTTAGTAATAGCTGAAAAACAGGTAAATGCAGTCAAATTCGCGCCATCTATGTGTTAGGCCCGGGACTTTTCAGCCCATGTGTTATTTTTTTCGAACATTTTATCCACTCTTATCCCTATGCATGGAGAAAAAGAAATAGTGATAATCATTGAGCGAACAGTAAAATATGGACAGACCAAACTGTGCGATCATAAGAACTAACCGGCTCAATCGAACTGACGATACGATTAGTTGAACCAACGATGAATTCAGTTAGGATAACGATGCGATTGATTGTAGTGACCGAATGTTTGGTCCGTCCATATTTTACTGTACCAGTTTTGACCATGTGTTGATCAAGAAAACAAGATCGTTTGATTCTAATTTATAACCTATACCCAATGAGGAAAATCCGAATTATGCCAATGTTCACGACAGGTGCAGTACAGTGCCAGTATTGGGTCTTCAACACTTGGCCAAAATATACGAAATCAGTACTGGATACATGAGAATACAGTATACTATGCCTGTACTGATGAACCAGTACTGAGAGCTTGAAGGGTAATATCACTTTGTGTCTAAAAAATTTTGAGTCATTTTCTAAGACGTGGCACAAACGATAGGAACATTTTCAGGATATGGGTTTTTTTGCATATGAAAGTACTAGTCGTTGAGTACCAGAAACACGTTCTCTTATATCTTTACACATCAGCGCACTGAAAAAAAAGTCTGGTCTTTCACATGGGCGTACCGCTAGATGTCACAATTATGAATGTAGAACAAAAAACCAAAATTTTTGCGAAAATATAGTCCAAAATATAGAAATCTACGTAGGATGTTTTCGATATCAGCTTGTTTACCGATTTTATAGCCGATTTTCGGACGATGTTTCGAAGAGATCGAAAAAAAAATTTCAAAATAACGCCCCTCTCTTCAAAATTTGTTTTCCGAAAAAATCCTACGTAGATAGCTAGATTTTGAGCTATATTTTAAGGAACTTTCTCATTCTTTGTTGTAGATTGAAAATTGTGACCTGTAGCGGTACGCCCGTTTCAACCATGAGAAAAGAAGTTTTATTTCGACCGTACTACCATGCCACCATTTTGGATTGAAAAAATTGAATAAAAAGTGTTTTTTGTACCCAAAGACTAGTACTTCCGTATGCAAAAGACCCCATACATTTATAATTTTTTTTTACTTCATGGGAACACTTTGAAAAAAACCTTAATTTTTCCGTCTACAAAGTGATATTACCCCTTAATACCGGTCAGGGACTGATCCAGTACAGGCACTGCACTGATGACGAATGATAGTATTTGTATTGAATCCCCAGTACAGAATAGCGTCTTCATCCCAGACAAATCCCAGTACCCTGCCAGTCTTGGCCAGTACTGCGCCTGTTGTGAATTCCTGGTTGGGTATCAATACTTGTTACTACGTTTCCGCGTATAAGGGTAAATGTCTTGTGAAGATAACATTGACTTTGCAGAAAAAAATACGCATCCAAAATCAATTGAGTCCTTAGACCGCCAACGATCTCAATTGCCGATGGTAAAGCAGCAATTTTGACAACTTTGACTCACGCGTCTTATACGTGTGGAAAAAAGGAAATTGTCCAGAAACAATCGGATACAAAACCAAACTCGATTTACTAACTATAATTTCTTGATTGAATCAATCAAATTTGTAGTAGCTGTCATCAAGCATATTCAGTTGAAACGTTTTAGTTACTGTGACTGCACGAATTTCTCTGAGTGTGAAGACGATACTCCACACTGTTAAAAATTTCTGCATTGATTTTAATGTTTTTACTGGAAGTTTTTTTCAAGTACGTACATGAATTCAGTTTCATGTACATTTTACATGAAATTTAATGTAAACTATAGCATAATCTATAGTCTTTTCATGTTTTTGTACATTAAATTTAATGCAGAATATATATGAACCTGATTTCATGTACGTAATTGAAAAAAGCTTCCAGATATTTCTGACAGTGCGTTCTCCGAATTCAAATCAGTGAAATCTCATCATTTCTGCAGTTAAAAGTCAACGACTGAATGGAATCAGTGAAATAACAGTAAACAGTCACTGGTTATGTAGTTGAAAGTGTTTCTAATTGGTTGAATCAGTCAGATTTAACTACAAATATCAGTTAGTATTCACTAATTGTGCATTGTATATGCACTGATTTATAGTAGTCGGTTTTCACCGCAACCAGTGCGTTTTCACTGTTTCAAATTTAAAGAGCGTATTCATTCAGAGAATTAAGAATAATATCAGCGAGAACACATAATTTCTGGCGCAATAATGATCTGCAATAGAAACGAGATATCGATCGACATCATGTATTGACAGGATGCTAATTATTCACGCGATAAAGACACAGACCGAAGTATAGGTCAAAGTGGCGCGATAACTGTGATTTCATCATTGATGAAAGTTTCGTATTAGAACTGCGAATATTGACCACTAATCGAGAAGCTATAATAGATAAACTAGAACAGATCTGAAAGTCAGCTCGATGGGAGACTACGATCCTTGATGGAGGTTCAACCTTCGTTCCTCACACAATTTTTCGAGAACACGAATTTCAAAATAACATTTCGAAAATTGCGAGAAGAGTGTTACGGTTTCTATCCAAGTAGATAAGTGGTATACACTGTAAGACACATGGAATGGAAATGACACTTAAAATGTTCCTCAAAAGTTAAATCCAGGTTGTGATATCGAGATAACTCCATTTTCAGTTGAATTAACACAATTTGATGTTGAATTACATCACATGTGGATTAGACTCCGCGTAGAAAAAATCAGTATGACAGGGATTTCAGAAAAATCTGGTTGAAAGTGTCGTAGCAGGCTTGCGGAAATATTAGGGCAATTTGAAAGACATCTTGGCGAGAGTCTTTTCAAAAAGTATGAGGTTTGGGACTCTGCCATACTTTTTGTTAGTCTCTTGAAAGTATAGAGTGGTCTCAATCTTTATACTTTCTAAACAGACTTTCGCCAAGATCTCTTCCAAATAGATCCAATATTTAATTCAAATTATGCAGGAATTTCATCAACATATTCCCTTTCTAATAGAATCGAGTTGTCTTTGAAAATCGATTGAACAAAATTTTCGAGATAAAATTCACGAAGAAGATGCAGATTTTAAATTTCAACTGTTTCTGTGCTATTTTTTTAATTTCGCATTTATTTTACATATGATAACATCCAGATAGGAACGACATGTGTATTGTGTCAGGAAAATTCCATTCGTATTCCTGCTAGAACGTGGAAAGAAAACATTCGAACGCATTGAAATATATTAAGACAGGCCTAATTTCAATACATTTTCATCCGGGAATTTCAACATGGGAAAAAAACGGCATAGAAACGTATGGAAACGTATAGATACGTTTCAATAAACGATCGAATACGTTTTCAACTGGCAGTTTTAGCAAGGATTGTACTTGATATTTTCTTGTGCTTCTTTGTATTTGCTTGTGAAATCAAAGAACTCGAGTTTGAACCCGATTTTCCATTGAATTTCCGTAGGAAATTTGTGAAATCCCTGCAAATTTCCACGTATTGATGATCATTTTGGCCCGAAAAAAATATTTTTGGTCCCACACCCCAGACTTTCTGAACAGGATTTTACCAGATGTCTCTCAAATACACTGCAAAAATTGTCGTCAAAGATATGTCCTAGAATGAGACATAGCATGTTTGATAATTCAAATCAAATACATGACTGTTTCAAGTAGAAACATTAGTATTTTATCTCACGACACTAACGTTTGAATATATGTTTGTTTTCAAATTGGATATCAGAAGTGTAATTTATCACATTCAACCGAAGAAAATGGATCTTATTGATGATTTTTAATCATACGGTTGATTAGGATCTCCTTCAGTTCTGTTCCAAAATGACACATTTCAAATAAATTGTTCTTGTTCTTCACTTTGATGTTGACGTAACAGCAGTTCGAGGTTATGTTTCTACGTACAAGTTTGAAACATTGTTTTTTGCTGATCAAACACTTCATGTCTCGAATCAAAACGTATTTTTGGATTTTGAATATGATTCCAGTCACATTTTTGAATGTTTGAAAAGTGACTACAAAAGTATTCTCAAATAAGACATCAGTTTTTGCAGTGTAAATCCAATATCTTCGCAAGCTTGACATCAGACTTCCAACCAGATGTCTTCGAGATCATTTTCCATGTGAGGGTTTTCACATCCAAGTGTCACTGAGTACATGTCATGTTACATGTCAATGGACTGATTGTACGAACCTTTTTATTTGAGAACTCATCACGTTTTCCCAACGTCAACCATCCGTATAAAACTTAACAATCAATCCATTTCCATTTTTCATCACCCCCAAAAGTTAAAATTATCAGCAATCCCATCATCATTCGGAAGACAAATTCATTTGAACCAACTGATTAATCTATTACAAACAATAGCACGAATATTGAATTCCCTTAGCTTTCATTTCGAAGGACAGAGCCGTTCATTTGATCAAATCAATATAATTTCCCCTCCCCCAGGAATTTCATTATCCTCAAGTGAAAGAATCAAGGGGATAATGATGATGTGAAAAATCAGATATTTCCGTAACATTTCCTGCTCAAATATTTAACTGGGAAGAATTCGTTCTCGATATTACAAGGCAAGAATTCACGTTACCTTCTCTCCATGTTTTATTACTTGACAAAAATTCGCATCGTCATTACAACAAAATTACACATTGGAAATCGTTACATTCCTTCCTCGTTCCTCGGATAGTTGAACAGAGACGGAGAACACCAATTTTCGATATGCGAAAACGCGGATGTGTGAACCGTAAAACTCGGTGGATGAGAGAACCGATAGTTACAAGAATATATACAGATATATGCGTGTGCGATGGAGGTACAGAATTTCCTCTCAATCCAAAGTCAGGGCATCACTTTTTGCGATGAAAGAGGAGAGCTAGGTTCATAGAGTATTATCGGAGAATATAGGTGGGTGCGACTATTGTATCAACAGTCAAATCTGTGAAAAATGAACCAACAGAGACTATGCGAGTAGAGAAAAATGAAGTGGAGGTAAGAAAAAAAGAGTGTAACATGGAATTCAAATCGGGAATCTATCGTTATTTTGTAGCGATTATCTGTAGGAAAAAGTTTGAAATCTTTGAAATAGTTTCTTTGTACACTGTTTTTAATCCTCTCCTGTTATTTTTGATTTATATAATATACAACGTTTTTGATATATGCTACGAATAATTAACGAGTTCCGGTAAACTTCGATGTTCAGATGTTTAGTTTCAATGTACAGTACAGATTTGAAGAAAATAAAATAACGAGATGAAACCGTATGGTTTTATTTTTTTCACTCGGTATCCTTTTCATGATTTAACATTTTTGTTATGGAAGTTTTTCTATTCATTATAATCTTGAGGTTTAATTAGATCTGTTTAACCATGCGTGTACGCAGTTTTGGACTATTGTTTGAGCGCTTTTGTTTCATCTCTCGAGTCGTAGCAATTACCACCGCTTTTGCTCTACCGCTGTCAATAATAAAGCGTGAAAAAGTTTCCTACCCGTTTACTCAGTGTTATTCATCGTAAAGGTAACAGCCACCATTTACCGACTATTATAACGACGAGATTATTCCGAGGCTTGTGACTGAGCAACTCATTTTGTTTAGTTGTTGTAGAAAGAAATAATGACGAAAACGTGCAGTTTGCGGATAAATGAGAAACGACTATTTCGTGGTTTCAACGAAACTTGTATTCCACAACTTCTTGATGGTCTCTTCAATGTTATACCATTGGCAATAAAATTGTAACTAATGCGCCGAAACCTCTTTAGAGTTATGATTATTGAACATTCAAGTTGATCCCAGAATCGTACAATTTTATAAGCTGACGTTTCTCGGTTTTATTGTCATCCTCCGGCTGTCTGGGAAGCACAACAAGCGGAATTTAAAACAGATGAATTCTTTCCTCTCCTTTTTGTTTTGTCTGAAATTGAGATTATCGATATCGATGGAATCATCGAGGAAGATACTTAGGAAGCGTTTGTGGGAGAATCATTCGAATAACGAGTTTTATCGAATTAAAATAATGATTTTCGTGTCATGAAACTCTATGAGAATCAACAGTGCAGCATTCTAATGTGCCTCTCCGAGCTCAACTGAGGGAATTGCGTTATTCAAATTCGTTGTACCCTGTACTATAGACACCATAGACTCAAGTCTCTCTTCCCTCCCTGCTCAGTTGTACAATTTCCGGCGTGCTTCGTGGAACAGTACCTGCAGACAATGGACCAGCAGTCTATATCAACTGTGTGTATCCTTTCGCATGACAATTCCTGCACGTTCAAACTTCTCGTCTCTTCTGTGAGTTAAAATTGGCTATGGTACGTGACGGGACGTGAAAATTTAGAACACTGCGTGAATCAATGACACATGCTTTCGAATTCTAGGGCAAACTCATGGAACGTAATGTCTGTAATGATCAGGATATATGTGACGTCTTCGTGCTCCTTGAGAGCAGCGTGAATGAATTGAGATATAGTTACTTTTCTTTTGATAAAATCTACGGGAATAGATTGAGGAGATTCATGGTATAGCACGGTAGGGGGAAATTTCATTAGGATTTTAGGGATCAAATTTCCTGAAGAAAAAAAAAGCAATACACATCGGAATTTTTGCAATATCTGTGGAATGGTTTGACGGGGATATGATTATGTCCTATGCGATAAAGAGGAAGGATAAAGCTCATATATATGTTGAAGCTGATACCGGGATAAGCTAGCTAAGAGGAGGACAATACGATTTCTGCCTTTTTTCTCCTTCCCATTTTTCTCTTGAACCATCTCTTTGGACATTCCTGAATATGAATTAATTTGGCTGAGTATGTGAATGTTTCGGAATATTTCGGTTCGCATCATCAGGGAGGAATTCTTGTTTTTTATTTGGGAAAGTTGAAGTATCATTCAAGTGTTCTTAGTGTAAGAGATCTCATCGTATTGTATTTGATGAGATAATCGGAGTGATTATTTTTCCACTTTGAGAATGATTGAAGGGACCAGTTCAATACATGGTGACACTTCTTCCAGATTTCCATGCTCTGAGAGAATGGAATGATTATTGGAAATTGATCTATGAGTGAAAAATACAGTGGAAGTTCATCTGATCATACTTTCACAATTACGAGGAAAGAATTTAACCAATTATCTCACCGGAACTGCAGTTTTTTTTTGGACACCAAGGAATATTTTTCATTCTTATCGGAAATTTAGTCAATTCGAGAATTGTGGTTGATATCCTTTGCTATCTATATGTATAGTAATCGAAGCTCCGGTAAAATTGACAGTTCATTTTTTTCTGTGTGATATCCAGCAACTCGTGCATTTAAATCATCTGAATAATTCAGGAATCTTCACTGCTGGTTGATTATCCAATAATAGAATAGATTGGTAATCACGGATCCGGGGTCCTTCTGATTGAACGAAAAGTGATCGACCATTTTATCGCCACTCTTTCATGACTGAAAGATCAATCGTTCGTAAATCAAGATAAACTCGAGAGTCTCGAGGAGCTCATCAACAAAACTTATTCTAACCAATGATAATTCAAGATTCGTTGGGGCAATATAAAAATATTTGAATAACACGATGACAGGAAATTTAGAGATTCATAAAAAATTGTTGCTATTTCAAAACGGTTCTTATCTTGTTTCATGCCTTGAGAGACATGAGAATGGAAAAAAATTGTTTTATATCAATGTGTTTTTATACATTTGTCATTAAGTTTTTATTCCAGAGAATGGATTGATACAACAAATCATAACTGAATATTGGTTTCTTTTTTCTGTTCCAGGTAAGACCTTAATGTTATCCAACTTGGCATTGTACAATGTTTCCTGGGAGCAGTGGGTGTTGAGCACGGACTTCCAAATCATTAATAATGGTTGTCCATAGTCTCCGGTGTGTATAAATTATTGAAGAGATCATCATTTTTAAAGCTGGCCTATAGATTTTATTTCGATAATTATTCCACTATGTTGATTCCGGAGTTGGAATATTTTTCTACTCCAGGAATTTCTACATTCGAATTATAGTAGTTTTTAGCATACGAAAGAGAAGAAGAGTATGATAGTTCACAAACACATATCAGAGTTGAAAATTGTCGATGATCGGAATTCGTAATGAATGTTTATCGAAGATCTCATCTATCAAAATCACGTTCTATTTCAACTTTGAACTCTGATTATTATAAAAGAAGCATCCGTAAAATCACGAAAGAATTTAAATACCGAGAATTCCCTTTGACAACCTCCGGAATTATTTCATTGAATTTGATAGAAAATTTCTCAGAGTGCATGTTTACCGAAAGTTTGCTCATGAAGTTCATCATCGCAGCACGTAGCAATTGGAGGAAGTACTGAATAATTGAAGAGCTGAACGCCAGAGGCGACTAACCCGCAACTCATTTCCTTGTAGATTTATCATCCGTGCTGACAAGTCCTTCATATATTCCGTGAACAAACATGAAGTATTTGAACAATGTAAGTTTAAACATAGTCTCAGTAATTATATATAATATTTTACCGTTTTATATAGGACTTGGCAATGGAAGATGATGAATTCATGATATAATGAAACTGAAGCAGTCTTTCCAGAGCTTACACCTTCGAATTGACTTTCCGGATGGTTAAACGTGGAGTCGACTCATCGTTTATTTAGAAACATTTTCATGAAATAAATAACAGAGAAAATGTTTTTGATGATTAGAATACTCGTGGAATTATCATTAAAAATTCCCACGGAGGGTATTGTTTTGAAATTCTATGATTCTTAGTATTATTTCCTTACATGACGTGTATTTATTTACGCTCGTGTCATCGATACACGATACAAACGGCACATGCACCTGAATTTACTCCACTTTCACCAGTGGAATATATGAGAAGAATAACAAATTCAAACAACGTACATTCGAAGGGAATGAAGAATGTAGGGTTGCTGCTGGATATCTTTTTCTGTATCACATGAGAAGCAATTTCTTTTCTTTCACTTGTTCAAATGCAATTCCAATTCGACATTTCATCCGGTACTGGATCAAAAAACTAGACCTATGTGCCTGCATGTATTGGAATCGATTGCTCTCAACGGTTCACGTGAAAAATTTAACATAAAACAGTTTCCAGTGTCGCAGTTCTTTATATTCATGATCATCCGAATAATCTTCATCATGCAGTTATCTATGTTGTCGAAAATCATGCCTTTCATGAATTTCGATTCGTGGTTGATTTCGAATCATACTATGAGCATTTCGATAGAGTCGTCTAGGAAAGAAATATGTCAAGAACCTGTTGTAACTCAACCATTTCATTCCAATCGATAGTCGGTATTCAACTTGTCGACACTCGTGATTCAATGATTCAAATTTATGATTACGTGAGAATGAATTATTGTTCCGCGATAGACAGAACTATTCAATTACCATTATAATCAATCAATCGCTAACGGTTACCAATCGTTAGAAGCCGATTGACAATAACGAATTTTCTCTAGGGATTCTAGAGTAACGAACACAACGATCAACAGGTGTGTGGTGATCAACGTCTCTCTCTTTTCCACAAGATTTAGAGAGACCACTACAATTTGTAGTAATCCCGAATGAACTCTGAAATAAACAACTGAGGTCTCAACATGCTGGCACTGTCATGTTTCCCACATATATCCATGTGAAAAATGCTAGAACTGTGAATGAGGATTAGAACTGATCGTATCGCATTCATCACAACATAACGGCGATCAAAAGTGTCTTTTTTACGGAAGTTTCAGCGATCTGCGAGTCATACCTCCAAGCTCTTAGAAGGAGTTCGAATTAAATCAGTGGGAAAGAATCAAAAGTATCGAAGATATACCGTTCTTGCTCACTCGTGTGTGATATTTTGAAAAAAGCTTTTAAGTTAGTAGATCAAATTTCATACGCATTCGTTGAGACTCACTCGGTTATTTTCGCCCTATCCTGAGAGAGTCTGGAAATCGTTTGTAAGAATTCTCTTGAGAAGAACAATCTATTTAAGAACATCACAACAGTGAAATACATCGATGATTCAAGACCTTTAAATAATATTGCAACATCATCGATTCATCTCCTCACTTCGACCTCGCACATTCAAATATTCATTCAGGTCATGTCGAGTTCATCTCCTCCTATTTTTTCATTCTGTTACGATTGCGTTCAACGAGAGAACCGTCGGGACGTGTTCGTGACACCAAAGTCAAACCACCATCATTCTCCACATTTAACGAAATCGGTCTATGTAGACAGACAGAACGGAGGGTTACGTTGAAACTTGGTAGAGGTACCAAGGAGAATTAGAAGGGTACGAGAGACGAGTCGTACGCTTTTGCCCCCTTCCAAACTATTTATTCCGGCACAAATCGCATTACCAACTTCAACTGCAAAATTGACTTCGGCCAACTTTTACGGCGCCTTTCTCCGCCCTTCTTCAACGCTATCTGTACGGTCAGAAGTTCGACTTGTACGAGGGTTTACCAAACTCAGTTTGAGAAGAAGAAGAAGAATAAGAATAAGAAGAAAGAGAAGTAGACGAAGTAGAGATCGTCGAGGAAGGAGGAGCAGAAGAGAAACTCTTTCCAAAGGGACGCATCTTGCGGGACTGTCTCCTCCTCTCTGCACGTCGATATAAAATCCTACGACGCAAGCTTCCGGCCGAATGGCAGTTAGAAAAGTTCCAGCCGTTTGAAGCATAACGAGAACGGTCAGTCAAGTCCATCACCGTGGAAGTGGTGTGATATCTTTTTTCTTTATGGATTCTTAAGGGATCTTCAACTCATTATTACAACGGCGGGTTCTTTGTCAAAGTACTTTCTTGAATCCACAGATCATTTTAGGAGAGATAATAAGAGAACGTTTTTTAAAATTCACTTCCTCTCTCTCTCTCTCGTGGTTAGAACAATGTAATCGTGGTATTCGTGCGATACAAGAACACTCACTTCTTGTATCTGTTTCTTTTTACGTTGTCCATTTTCCGTCATATGAAACTAATCGCTTGGTATTCAAATATGGGGTGGGTGGCATCTTTGAATATTCATGGTCACTCGACATTCCTTTACGTGTGTACGCTTCCCTGTCATCGGAATGCATTTCTACGCTATAGGCGGTACTCTCAAATTAGTGTGTCAACTTCATTCGCATATTTTTCATTTGAATGCAGGGAGTAATTGGATCAAGTTTCATGATCGAATGAGATATTGTTGTATCGCATATACAATTTGCTTTTTCGGTAAATTTGTTTACAGGGACTGTCTATCAAATGATTATATTATAAAATTCTTATGTACACTGTTGGAAGTTTTTAATCCGAGGTACATTTGTATGAAACACAAGTGACAAAAATATACATAAATGTGTGATATGATATAGTGAAAATTCAATTACTTCCAAATGAATTCCTATAGTTCAAATACCAAGAATTTGGAATTCCAATTACAAATGTGAGTGGAAAAGTTATGAAATTTCAAAAAAAATTTTAACAGTGCGTGTTTAACACACACAAAGTGTCTTACAAAATATTTCGAATCTTTGAGGGAGTCATTCCTAAGACAAAACTGAGACATTTTCGTTTTTGGCGAAATATTGAGGAAAAGTCAATTTTTGAGATTCAGGTGGTGAATACAGCGCGTAGCTTTCGTTTGATTGGTGAAATTTAGCTCTGAAATCAAGCTGAATTTCGGAACGTCTTCACAGACAGAAAGATGTCTCAATTTTACTTCACAACTCACCTCCTGAACTATTTGGAATGTTAACTGGGACATTCCGTATATTTCAAGAATACATGAACTCATCCCAAAGAGAGAGATGAATTATTCCAAAAATTCTTTTTTGAATTCTGACCTCCTTTACAATACACCTATGAAATTGAGTGTAACAATCCATCACGTAGAAGAGAGTTCAAATGGATTTTTGTGAAGAATATTCCATATATTTCATTTGATTACATTCTTTTTCATGATCATTATTTAAAACGTGCGCTGTAACGAGAAACCTGAAACGATATTTCCATTTAAAAAATTCTAGGTACAGCTTTGTTACCGAAATGAAATTCTTCACCTCCTTTTCATCATTTATATTCAAGAGTCATCCCCCATTATTTGATTATGATGCACGGGTGACAATTCTCTTTGAGGAGGACAAGAAATTTTCACAGCGAATTCATTTTTACGAAGAAATCCTTGTAAATTGAACAACAAGATTCTGAAAAATATAAAAATTCTGTAGTTGAATCAAAAGAAAAGAGTTTCTATTCATTGATTTTCATTTATTCGCAGAGGATTGATCAGATGCAGCAACTCACATTTCAATTCATTGCTGAATTAATGGGGATGAACAACATACCCTCGAACGGTAACACCAATACACATTTAAATGCAAATGCGAAATGAACAGCGTGATCCTTAAAATTCCAACATACAGGAATTATTGCCGGAGAAGAAATATTTTGTATCATAAATATCCCGATCCTTGCATTTGAAATCGTTAATTTCTTTCTGCACTTTTTTTTTATATGGCCTGGGATGGCCAGGATAATTAATTAGTGTAGAATGTAAAATGTTTCGGTACATAAACCGGGTAATTTTTCTCGAATTCTGTGGGAGGAGGAATACGGTAGGTCGCTCCATTTTGATTATTGCAGTTTCGGATGCTTCCATGCACATTAGAATTTGAAATGTCAAAGGTACAAAGGACGGAAAATTGATAGTTTGTTGCGAGAGAAAGCAGCGAACAGGAATCGCATTGATTCCCGTGTATCTTCATTGAACACATTTTCTAAAAATTATGGTGAGAGAAAATGTTCCTGAGTTTAAGTCGTGGACAATGGATCTCACATTTTCATTCTTGATATCATGAAAATTGTAATTCAAAGTACTATAACACATTTTTTGTACACGGAGTTGGGAGATGCAGTTGGGTCAGTGTTGCCAGAACAGCAACACGGTTGCTAGATTTAGCACTATGAAAACATTTCTAGCCCTGAATTTTTAAGTACAGCACTTAGCACTATGGATAGCACTTAGATTAACTATCTAGCACTATTTTTTCAAATGGAACATATATTTATAGGTCATTACTGATTGAAAATTTGAATTATCTGAGTTATTTGCATAATGGAAAGTTCTATAATTTATATGAAGAGTTTCCTTCTATGCCAAAGGATTATTTAAATTGAAATTATTCGTTGGAATAAAAAGTATGTATTGTATCGTGATTGAGGATTATTATTGGAAATATGTTGATGATTGAATAAATGATTACCTGATGACAAAATTTTCAAGGATTAGTTTGATTCACCCTAAGGGGATAGGTCTTGCAGCATATCTATTTTGAAAAAAATCATTATATATATATATTTGGTCAAATAAAAATATTGTTTTGTTAGAAAAAAGTCCAGTTTACAGCAGGGTTGGAAGTCATTCAATTAAAACTCATTTGAATTGACGTTCAATGAACAATAAAAATTTAATTTTCAATTGAAATTTTTCTCAATTAAAAATTAAATTAAATTCTTAATTAAAATTTTTTTGCAACAAACAATTGAATTAAATTCTCAATGGAGGTAATTTCCATTTGACAAATCAATTTAATTGATTCAAAATCAAGCAATGGTTGATCCATTTTTCTTATGTTTTCTTGTTCTTTCTTAATTAACAAATACAGAAAAACAAGAGCGCACCAGGAAAATCAATCAATCATTGCTTGATTTCAAAGCGATTACATTTATTTGATAATTGGAAACGACTTCAATGAGGAATTGAATTCAATTTTTAATTGAAGAAACTTTCAAATAAGAATTAAATTCTAATTGTTAATTGGGTGCTTCTTCAATTAACTAATTTACAACCCTGGTTTACAGTATATTGATACATGATTTTGGTCATTGAATATCGAATCAAATATCCCTGAACATCTATTTGGAGATGTAAAATGGAAAAATAAATATACAAGGTATCTCACTAAACGCTCTGACCCTGCTGAATGTAAATTCCTGATATAACAAAATGTGCAAAATTCACAAATTCAAAATTCTCTATTTTTCCCGCGTTTTTTTAGCACTAACATTTGGTAACATCGAAAAAAATCTAGCACTGTCACCAATTCTAATTTAGCTCTGAACAGCACCGACTGCTGCGTCATCTAGCTCTGCGAGTCTATAACCTTCTGGCAACACTGAGTTGGGTCTGTTATTTGAGCACACAAAAGAACAATGTGGGCAGTTTTGCTCCATAATGTTGGTGGATTTCGTCCTCTCAGCGCGGGGGAATTATTTTTTCATCAAAAATGAGGGAATTTTTCATTATTTCGAAGGATTATTTTGTTTTCTGGGTGTCGAATCCTCTACAAATGGAAAAAAAGTCCATCAAATTGTCGTGAAGAATTCCCCATCTATGGAGAAACTTGGCTGCCTCCAGCCTTTGGGGGAAAATTTCACAATTATTTTTCACAGAGCATGTGATTGAATCATTAGTGGATACAAAAAAAATGATTATTCTCATCTGAGAGATGCAACTCATGTTAGAACTTATCTCTCTTTTTTAGAAGTACTAGACACAATCCACTATCCACTATTTAATTCATGATTAAATCTAGTCAAAGTAACTGAATTGTAATCAAAGTAGTTGAAAACAATCGAATACTTCCTTATGATAACATATTTCATTTAATTGATTGTATTCGATTGAGATGAGTCAAAATGAAGGCATCACCCTAGTAGAAATGCTCTAGTAACTAACGAGTTTTGTACCGCTCAACTAGACGCTTGCAAGAACCTCGTAGGGTTCTGGCGTGGTACTTGCAAGTGTCTAGTATCTGGCTAGTTGAGCGTCACAAAACTCGTCAATAACCAGAGCATTTCTACTTGGCGATCAATCATTCACAGAAATTGGTGTTAATTGAGAAAAGTCAACGTATTACAGTTCAGGAAATGTTTTTTTTTGTCAAGCTTTGGGTTCTCCTGATATCAAAACATATAATAGTCTTGTTAGTTGTCATAAATCTCTTGTCGCATGAATACAAGAATCCAACGTAATGACCAATCAAGTAACATTTGAAGAGTCAATAATATTCCATCTAGATTATGGTATATATAATATCAATTTAGCTTGATTTATGTACTAATGGTTTACGTATACATGTCACTTACATATTTAATATTCTGAATAATTAATTTGAGTGCCAGATTTTTTCATTTACTAACTCTTCCAAATAAAATCCTCATCCAATATGCAAATTCTCAAACAGCAGAGATATGCCTTCACGTGCGTCCACGCTCGTGCGTGAAACAAGTAAAACAAGATTTCCCAAACACCTTAAATGGAAAAGAATAAAAATAAACGAATGATTTGCGTATACCATATCCTTGTGCATGTAACGTCACTTCACGTGTGGTAAAATTTTTTTACCCTGCAATAATCGCAACGAATTATGTAAGATTTGACCGTATGAGGATAAGTGAAATTCGCTATCGGATAGCAGATTGTTTTGAATAGTTGTAAACTTAGTATGAAATCGAGCTATGATTCATTCCTCCACGCACGTATCTTGGCATGAGATAATGATGTCGTTAAACGTTTGATCGCATAAAAAAGAGATTCTCATCGGAATTGTTGGAATTTCTTATACGGTAAACAATGATCATTGAATAATAGTTGAACGACCTTTCTCATGAATCTCCTCTGAAGCTGTTCAACAAGTTTAGATAAACATTATCCTTGCAATTAGACTTGCTTTAGAGGAAACTTATCTAGGTCAATTAGGCCGCTCGTAATAACCTGTCGGCTTGTTGGTACATTCCACAGTGGAAATGGCTTATTTCAATGTTCTCAAGACTCCATAATCATTACTAACGGCCAAACAACTTCTCTCGCAACGAAAATTCCATTCAGTACAATTACTCATAACTTTTCAAAAGGAAAAGCCCAATGAGAGAGGGATATATGATATATAAAATCGTATCGATGATCGAATCAATACCGATAGTTTCGCTGATACTATTTTACGGATAATTTTACATTGTGGGGAAGGTTTGTTTGTTTCGAAGAAAGTTCGGACATCATTTCATCCAAACAAGTGTCCTTTGCATAATGGAACGAGACAGTGTGTATATAATCATTTCCACGTCAGATATAAAAAGTAGACAGTATATTTCAATCATAATCCGGTATTCTGATTTTCAATATCAATGTCACATACAATTTATAACAAGAAACATAGCTCTAACCAGAATAAAAGAAAGTGACTTTGTCATGCATGGTTGAATCTTATCTTGATCGACTCACGTAGGAATCATTATCCAGTGTCTCAACACTTCCACGTCAAGATCGAATGTGCTCGCGGAATGTGATCGCGAACGCATTAAATGCTACGTGAGATGGAATTGGAGTACAATACTATTTGTAAACAGTACACGCCCGCTCAAGTCTGTGAGGAAGAGATGAGGAGCGGAGAAATCGAATAACCTCTGTTATATTATCGTTATTGTTCAAGTTTAACGCTGACGAGATCGACAATTACCATTTTTCGTGTTTCATGATTATGCATATGTGATTATTGGATTGATTTTTTGTACGAAAAGATCTCATTAGCATATTCAAGTATCACCTTGATATTTATCATCGATGAAGTTTGTTGAAGACATTTTTGAGCAGCCAAACAGGAACAATGAATTTAAGGAAGTGAACTTTTATGTAATCATATTGAAATTGCAAACCTCTGTTATGGAATTTATATAAACTGTGTATAATAATTCTATATAACCTCCATAGAATTATATTCCTATACATGGAAAAGAATGCAGGTCGAAAATGTAGTAATCTTTAATAGAAATTTGAGAATATTTCTCAAAATCTGCGAGTTTTTCTTGAATGCATAATGAAGATAGAACGGTTCACTTTTTTGTGAAGTCCATCTAAATCAGTCTTATGACTGGTTTGATGAAATCCTCCAACCTTGTCTATTATCCGCTAACCGCTTAATTTCTGCATATCTACGACAACGCTTGTCTTGTATAATTTGCTTCATATAATTGAATCTAGGAATCTCCTTTTCGAGTTTTACCATTCATTTTTCCTTCCAATATTTTTTTCAATGAGCTATCATGTCTTAATGTGTGTCCTATCAGACGACTTCTTTTTTTCACGACCTGTCTCAAAAGACTTCTTTTTTCATTTACCTTCTCAAGTACTTCTTCATTTTTTACTTTCTTTATCCACTTTACTCTGAGCATCCTTCTATAACACCACATTTCAAAAGCTTCGAATCTTCGTTGGTCCGTTTTTCCAATTGTCCAAGTTTCGCAACCATATAATGCTGTGCTCCAAACGTAACTCTTCAAGAATTTCTTCCTTACTGCTAAGCTAATATTCTTCGAACATAGTAACCGTTTCTTTTGGTGGAAAGCCTGTTTTCTTTGTGCTATTCTCGCTCTTATATCTCTTTCGCTTTTACCGTTTTCTGCAATTATGCTTCCTAGATATTTAAATTCTCTGCATCTATTTTGATTTTCGCTCTTCTTGATGTTTTCGCTGTTGTACAAATCATGAATTTTTTTTTGTCCTTATTCATATTCATATAATAGTTTTCTAGTAATATTGTTTTCATAGTGTCGAGAGTATTTTCTAACTCAGCACCACTCGTAACTAATATAGCTATGTCATCCGCGAATCTCAACATGCTTACATTTTCACCTTGAATCTGTAATTTCAATTGCACTTGCTCCTTCACTTCGTTCATCGCTTCTTCTATATACAAATTGAAAATCAATGGCGATAGTGAGCATCCTTGTCTCACCCCTCTTTTAATTCGTGCTTCTCCTTTTTGACCCTCTATCTCTATTATTGCAGTTTGATTCTTATATAATTCATACATTATTCTCCTATCCTTGAAATTAATTCCTACCTTTTTCAAAATCGTGAACATTTTCTCCCAATCAACATTATCGAATGCTTTTTGTGTTTCTACAAAACCTATATACACAGACTTTTTCAGCTTTAGACTTTTCTCTACTACTGTTCTGATTGCTAACATTGCTTCCCGCGTTCCCCTATTTTTCCTGAAACCGAACTGATCTTCTGCCAATCTACTCTCTATTTTATTCTCTATTCACCTGTATAAGATTTTGGTCAGTATTTTCGAGGCATGTGAAGTTAAACTAATCGTTCAGTAGTTCTCGCATTTGTCTGCTCCTTGTTTTTTTGGAATGGCGACAATTTTATTCTTCTGGAAATCTTTCGGTACTTCTCCCATTTCCTACATATCTCTGATCAATTCAAACAGTGCGTCACGAGTTCTCTGACTGGAGGCTTTAATAAGGTCCGCACTTATGCCATCTATTCCTGGCGCTTCATTATTTTCCAATTCTTTTAAAGCCCTGTCGAATTCTGATCTCAAAATTGAATCTCCCAATTCTTCTTCATCGACATCTTCCTCCCTCTCTAAACATCCTATATTATCGCTTTCTTTATACAGATCTTCTAAATGATTAATCCATTGTTCTATTCTTTCCTCCGTTCTTATCAATTGCCTCCCTAGAGAATGTCTAATCTTACTGCTTCTAGATTTCATTTGTCCAAAAAATCTCTCAACAATCTTATATGCCTCATCTATTTTCCTCAAATGTAATCTTACTTCTATATCCTGACATTTCCCCTCTAACCATGAAAAATGATCACCATGAATGAAAAATTATCAATACTTAATGAAAAATAGACAAACATGTGACCTTTCCAAAATTCACGCATGAAATTCCACAAAGTGAATAGTAAGATATTGAAAGTTTGTTATTATCTTTGTAAAATTTTACTTACGAGACTTTTGGAAACTTCATGTGTTTCTCTATTTTTTATTAAGTATTGATAATTTTTCATTGTCTCTCGAATACAATTCCACGAAAATGTGAACCGTTTTATCTTTATTGCGTATTTAAGAAATACTCTTTGATTTTAAGAAATATCCTCCAATTTTTATCAAACATTAATATATTTTCGCCCTGCATTCTTCTCCGTGTACGGTAGAGATACATAAAAATTCACATAGAGAAAATACTTTTTTGACCCACCGCAGAAGAGTCAATTGGAATCGAATTATTATATACCAAATTAAATCTTGTAGAGATCTTTCGCGAAATGAAATGGATTGGTTAACTGCTATTCATATTGCTTTTTTTTTGGTTTGTATACATTGATAAAAAAACACCGTGAAGAATATGTTTAGTTTCTCATATCAATGAAGCACGTGTATATGTATCTTCTTTGAGTTCCTATAATCTTTTCCGCTTGTCATGATATTACATGACCAATGTATGGACAATAAGGTGATTGGCATAGTCAATTATTTTTTTTCTTTCACGTTGATGTTTCGCAACTTATAATCCTTGAAAAAAAAAATCGTAATAAACACCTCATTCAACATCACGTTCGAACGTATAATCGTCTGATACATATCTTCAATTTCGATACTCACACAATTGATCTTCATTGAAACAATTTCAACACTTTTATCGCACAATAACATCATTGTTATGATTTGCTGTGATTTTCTAATACGTGCCATCGATGCTCGAGATTTAAACAAAATTCATATTGCAATGTTTGTGCAGCATTCATATAGTATGAACATTTGTTTGAATCATGCGGAAGAATCAAATAGTACTTTGAATTTCAAAAGTTGCAAATTAAAGAGTGTTTATCGTGAATTTCAATTTCGGGGATTACAGTGAGTTTATTGATGAATTCGATGCCAATCATTAGATAATGCACGAGTCTCATATCAGATGGGAATATGATCTAACATATTATTCATGTATCTATAATTTCTCACCACGTACCTTCATCAAGTATTAATGAGGTGTATGTGGGGAATGTTCGCATAGAGTATCCTTTGGTACTAAGGTAAACATCTGCACGTGCTAACCAACTGAGAACTCAAATTAATTAGTCACGGCGAGTAACGCACCGAATTGTTTCAAGGTGAAATTTACCTTCACTTTTATACGCATTTATTTTATTTGCGGTCAATGGATAAACGCTCAGTACTTGATTCTCAAATCCTTCAATTACGAGAGAATGTCTTTGAAATTATCTCATTTATGCGTGAAATAAGTTTCAATGCATACAGAATCATTTTAAATATTCGATGATGAACACAAAATATATTATAATTTTTTTAATCTAAAATAACTGTTTGTGTGATTTATGGTTATGATTCGAATTTAGGCTTTTAAAAAACGGAACATGGTGTTTCAAAAGAAATTAATGACTTATATTCTTTGGAATTCTTGAATAGATTAGTGTCTCCAAAAATAATTCGATTCTCTGACATAAATTTAGAGATATCTAAGACAGGATTATAAATTTTGTTCCATCAATTTATGTGAGGTATTTTGGTCGGCGAGTTCTGTCACCTAATCTATTTATGTATTTTATATAAGCTTGGGGTTTTATTCTTATCGATAAATCATCATTCACTGCATGAGGATTAGATGAATTATATTGTATTGAATTTTGGAATGATATTTCGCGTGAAAAGGTGCTTATACTTTCCTGCCCGACTGAAGTTTGAACAGTAAGAGTTGATATGAAATCTCGAGTAACCTTTAAGATCACACCTATCTAAGCGATGCGAAGGTTATGTAGAATATTGAACCACACGAATACTTATGTGGGGATCATTTCACTATTGAAACCTGAATCATAAAGTTTTCAATTACATAGACGTGACCGTCATCGACTTGGACGAAACAATCATTCAATTGTACAAATTCAATCCATACTATTTCGAATTGCCCAAATGAACCCACAGTGATTGAGAATTTGCTAAATAAATAAACCATTAGAATCCAGACGTGACGAGAATCGACGAGGCTGAAGGAAGAAAATTAGAACAAGAAGTAGGTATCTCTCTGATGCAGTTCGGAATTGTGTAGTTTGGATCTGCGGAAAAAATAATCACTGTGCGTCGACTGGTGTGGTTCAAGATTTTGTTATTGAAGATGAGATACCCAGATCGATGGATTCAGTGTCTTCTATATTGCTGCGTAGTGTTCAGATGTTGGCAGTTTTGATGAACGTGCACTGTAAAAAATTTCTATGAGAAACTTCATATAAATGTTCGGAAGTAATTAACACATACATGCGTTAGGAATCTTTCCATACTTTACCGGAAATTTACTGCAAAATGATAGTAAAAATCCCATAAAGTTTGGAATTTTCATTTGAATTTATGGGAAATTTCATATACATGTATCGGAAATTGATTTCACATCCCATGACCGGAATTTTTCGAATGTTGCGTATAGGGAAATTTCGATTATTTTTTACAGTGTGGTTCAATATTAACTTATAAACTTTAGATATTCACGTCAATGATTGGGTAGTTCAATATTTCACTTAATTGTATCATTCTGAGGAAGCTTCGAATTTCATAACTGACTTTTGATTGTACGAGTGAAGAGCATAAAAGTACTGTAGAATTGGCCTTCAGTACTACACAAATTCGAACCACATGCTAAATGAGAACAGCTTATCAAAATGACATTCAATTGACATCAAAATGCTGTCATATTGATGTGATTTTGACTAAAAATTGGTTAAAGTGACGTCAATTTGACAGCATTTTGACTGAGTTGTTCTCATAGGGTGATCATTGAACTAAAGATAGGAATATTGGCCTTTACAAATCCGAACTGTACGGAGATCAGGATATGCAGATGATGTTGAAGTTATTATGTTGCCACAAAAATCTGAACTACACAAAATTCGAACCATAGAACTCTCAACTACACATATCGACTTGAAGCTATCATTTCATAACACAGTTTTTTTTGAAGGAATACTGAATCGTATAGTTGCAACGTTGTTAACTATTCTAATCATAATTCATCATCGAATCAGTTGAAGTGATTACTTCGTCTTTATTTGTATTCCTTCAGAACTGTGATATTCAGATTGGTGTAGTACAAAAACGAATCAATGTTGATTCGTATCGTTCAGATTTTTGGAGCTCAGTATCATCTACGCATTTCAATCACAAAAAATTTGTCGTCTTTGAATGATTATAACTCCATGAATATCAAAAAAATCCTGACTACTGCCACCTCATCAAGTCAGACGATCAGGTCTAGTGATGTCAGTGGAGTTCATGATTTTTCATGCGTTGTACACGCAGAGGAAATTCCCGAGCAGAAATGTGAATCCGGGACCGATCCGATTTGTCCTAAGCCAGATCCGGTATGGATATGAGTAATCGGATTGGGCCCGGATGTAATGTGTAACGCTTCATTTGACCCGGGTCGGATCTGGCAACTTGATCCGAGCCTGATCCGGCAACTAAATTTGGGTGTGATAAATTTTCCTCCACGTTTCTCATAGAGGTATGGTTATCCTACTCTAAACAGGTTACTCGCTGTGGTCCAAATTGGTTGATACATAACCCCGTGATTGAATTTTTTATAAAAAAAGCATTAACGAATTTAATTGTTGATGATGATTACAACTTGACATTTTCTACGTGAATATCGCAATAATCCAAGTCCACTTAAATTGAAACATCAAAGTACAATTACTATTTACTCGACGTATAACATAGTTTATGATCAATCTGATCAATATTTTTATTCCTCTCCTAACCTAAAACATATTTGTTGTATAATACATTATCGCAATTTGCACGCTACAGATGAATGGCTGAGCGAGGTATATACAGGGTGACCCAAGTCAGACAGATTATATTTGAGGAGCGTATTCTGCAGCGAAAATGCAACAACTTTTCTATTTGGCAAAATTTTTTTTGAGGCTTAGTTTTTGAGATATGAGCATTTTTAGATTTTTTTTCAAATCCAAATCACTCAAAGGCACTATGCGGTACAGACTTGAGCTTCACGCCATTCGCTAAGTTGGAAAACGGCGGATCTCTGACAAAAAAATTCAACTATCCTATCATTATTTGTTTCGGAGCTACAGCGATTCAAAGTTGCTGAATGCTGATTGGCTAGAAGCCCAAAAATTTCAAATCGCTGTAGCTCCGAAACAAATAATGATAGGATAGCTGAATTTTTTTGTCAGAGATCCGCCGTTTTCCAACTTAGCGAATGGCGTGAAGCTCAAGTCTGTAGCGCATCGTGCCTTTGAGTGATTTGGATTTGAAAAAAAATCTAAAAATGCTCATATCTCGAAAACTAAGCCTCAAAAAAAATTTCGCCGAATAGAAAAGTTGTTGCATTTTCGCTGCAGAATACGCTCCTCAAATATAATCTGTCCGACTTGGGTCACCCTGTATATCAACGAATAGATACAACTAGCACTCGCGAGAAACCTTAGTCATCCAGTGTCGTATCAGAGTTTCCTTATTAGGGCGGAGATTAGGTTAGTCACATCTGGACATGAATATATTAACATTATTTGTATCTGACTTCCGTCAGAGAAACTAATTTGAGTCTGATGAGATTTTAAAAACCTCGCCTTGTTGGGACCGCAATAAGGTCTGCCTTTTCCGGATAGGATCATAATTTCCCCAATCTGTGCATCGTCTGGTAAACTGATCAAGGGTGAATAAGGTTCGATAAGGCTTTTCTTATTAGGACGCAGATCAGGTTAGTCATATCCGGACCTGATTCAAATTATCTGCATCCGGCTCCAATCAGGAGGACTGATCAGATCCTGATAAGACTGAATGAGGTTTCGCTCATCAGGGTGCGGATTAGGTTAGCTGCATTCGGACCTGATTCAAATCATCCGCATCTGGCCCTAATCAGGAAAACGGATCAGGGCCAGATAGATTTTTATATGGTCAACCTCATCAAAACTATCATCAGGTTATCCTCATCGGTGCCGGATCTGGAATGCCTGATAGGTTTTTATCTACACGGACCTGGTCAGGCCCAGATATGAAGCCCCATATGGGGCATCCCATTTCACATCCGGATCCGGTCCGGACCACTTTAGGGCTTACCGGATAGGAACTTCTACTCGGGTTCTCTGAAATATGACTGCACTTCACAGTAAAGTGGAAACACAATAACATTGTGGATAGTATCATGTTTTGTTATTCAAATTACTACACAGAGGAAAATAGATACTAATGACAAGCATCTTGATTATACCAATTTTTCCTAGTCCTTAATATCCATATGCTGAGGAGTATAATCCAGATTATAAGGAGTATAATGCAGATCATGAAGAGTAATAGAAAGTTATTGAAGACTAGTATCCCCATGGTATAATCTAGACGCTTGTCCCCATATACTAACCCGTATAATATTTCCTATACACATTAGTATCTATTTTTCCCCGTGTATACATACTCTCTCATAAACAGGACAGAATTCTGTTATAATTCTATGAAAAGTATAGTAATTTCAATGATAAAATATAATACATAACCTCACAATGTGATTCCGTCCTTACTTCACTGTGAAATGTAGTCATGTTTGAAGTAACTTTTCTCCACGTGTATCGGAATGATCGATTAAATTTTCTGCTCCTTGAATCGATAGACTTTCTTCCCATCCAAAACCTTAATTGAAATCACTCTTGTGGTTCTGTAGGTCATTACAGGACCTCGCCAACCCTCGCAAGTCCTAGAAAATGACTAGAACGGTTTCTGCTAGGCAAGAATGCGATACCACTCCCCCCTGAGGGACCTGAATGAAATAAAGAAAAAAAATTAGCACGTGTATTTTGATTGAATCAAATGTAGACGATTTAGTATCAGTAGCTGTCAAGAATTTGATGCTCTGAATGATTAGGAATCAAACATGAAAATAAATGGAATTACTGACTGATTGATTATTGCAGCTCAACAAATCTTTGGTGCACGGAGAAAAAATTTGCTAACAAAGCAGATCGAGGTATCATATATGAAACAGCCAGTTTTTTCGCTGGCCTAGCTAAAAATTTGCTGCCAACGCTAACTAGATTGCTGAAAGAGCAACATGATTGACTGGATTAGCTTTTCGCTGAACTTGCGAAATTTTCAGTATCATATATGCAACATGCACTTTTTGCTGAGGAAGCTAGGAGATCGCTGTCGTAGCTAACAAGATTGCTATGATGGTAAATAGATTATGGTTACAGCGAAGAATTTACTGTTCCAGTAAAAGCTACCCAACAAAATTAGATCTCGCCGTAGCAGCGAATTCTTTTCTCTGTGATGTGTAATGAATTACCTTCTTCCATCCATGAATGATTTGATTCTTCACATCTCGATGCATGCAACATCCAAAAGCTTCCAAATCAAGAGAATCCGTAAAAAACTTCTTAATGAGTTCTGCAACACCGTGCCTATTTCGATTGATGTTCAGCTAAACTCAAAAGGAACCAAAAAGAACTTGTTCTTTCTTCGAGTGTTTTTTTCATTCTCCTAAAATAAGAATTTGAGATTTTGAATTAGAATTTCATGATCAATTTCATCGCTGAGCACATTCTTCACTTCATAAGGGTGAAATTTCATTTTAGTTGGATGGACTTATAGGTACGATATAGTTTCATTTCTGCAACTTAATACAGGAAAATCATCAATTTCTCGGGACTTTGAAACAAAATATGTAATTCATCTTTCATTTTCTCCTTCTTTGATGTTTTTTTCATTCGACTTGGCATTGTTATCCGTCCCTGTGGTTTTATTCTTATGATCTTATGTATCGAAAAGAATTTCATCGCCTGGAGTCCAATTTTCCTTTGTGAATAACACGGAGGAAAAAGAATTCCCTGCGATAGCAATCTATTTGCCATCACAGCAATCTCGTTAGCTGTAGCAGCAAAGAATATCGACTCCTCCAGCAAGATTTGTTTGTCATTCTGTACATCATACTGAACATTCTTTCTAGTCTAACGAAGAATTTACTGATTCTCAATTAGGTTGGCCAAAAGATTTGCTGTTCAATATATAATACTCGACAATTTGCTACGTCAACAAATTTTCCTCTCCTTGTTAAAGGATATTGAAAGATTCGACTGCTCTGGATTCCTAATCATTTTTACTATCAACCATAGAAACAACGCTTCATTCCACCAACTTTCACCATCGTTGAGGATAAAAATGATCATGAATCGAGAGCAGTTATAGTCGGAACCTTGTAATGCCTCTGATTTACGAACAAAAATATGACTTCATAGGATGTAATTTTCCTCATTGTAGATCTCAAATGCCATTCACAGACTAATAATTTGTCAGAAATCAGACGGATTTCCGAAAGATCGACATTCATGAATGCATGAAAGTGACATGTCTTGAAAACTGTGGGAAGGTCGTACAACATTCCAATTGCCGACATTTTATAGGTCCATTGTACGTACTTGGAGGGTTCCAAGAGTTACGAAGTCTTGGAGAGATAATTAAAGGTTTGAACATCAATAAACTCTCCATAAAGTTATTAGCAATACACGTTAGGTGGGGCCCACTTAGTTTCCCCACGTACTTGTGTATTCTCTGGCCAGTAAGGCAAGCATGAGTCCATCTAGTTTTGTAATGCACTTTCTAACCTCCGAAGATTCTGTCAAGGTATGAATAATATTCTTCAAACTATTATTTGTGAGCAATCAGGGACAGAATGAATTGTATCTCAGAACAGCGTGCGAAAATTCAGAAGATAATTGTAATCAATTCGCATAAAATGAAATATCAATTTCATTCGAGTGTACATTTTGAACTTGAGTTTACTAAATGATGGCACACGTGAAGGATCATCAAGTATCATCATTTATTCGTTCCAAATTATTCAAAGAAGAATTGTTATTTGTATATGTTATAAGTATATGAATGGTTGTTTCTCAACGATTCTTGAGTGGACATTATTCAAGGTTCACGAAGCGTGTAAGTGGTCTAGCAAATTCTCCTTGACAATGAAAGGTTTCTCGTGATCAAATCTTGCACCTTGGATTATTAAACATTAATTTCTTTTCCTCTCCTAAAAAATCACTCTGTTTTTCTTGATCGAATATCTATTTGATGTTTTCAATTTTATCCACTTCAAACGAGTCGCTGTACCTCTTTTCGTTTCTATTTCACCTTTTTTTTGGCCTCGGGGTGATAAAATCTTGATTCAAGAGATAAGATCGATATTCTGCTTTGTGAACTCTATTTATATTGAAATAGGTGGAATTGGATTTGTTTGGCATTTACCGAACTCATTTGCTCAAGGGAAAGTTGTATAAGCAATCTATCTCTGTGTTCAATAATTCGACCTTGACTGTGATTCAAATCCGCAAATGAACAGCTCCACTTTTTGTCGCTTAGAGAAATTCTTTGTTTCTTCTGATCATAACTTGATTTCATAGATTTTGAGTTTTCGCCTTTCTCTTGTCTGGAATTTTAATTCTTAATGATGGATTTTGTGAATTTGAGTGAGAATATAGTTCTTTATGTTCATGCATGTACCGCAGTGAACTTTTTATATACAGTGGAAGAAACATTTTGTTGGAATGTGATCGACCAAAGAATTTTGTTACCATAACAAAATTTCTGTCGGTCAAAAAAATTTTGTTGACACAGCAAAATTCTTCGGTTGATCACATCTCAACAGAATAATTTTTTTGAGTGTGAAATAGTGTGTTTTTGAGTGTTCGTTTGTTTCGAAATATCTACTGAACCTGAACATTTATCAATTATGAAGCTGAAACTGGCAGCCGTAATGCTGACAGTCGATTGTTGTAACTCTTGATTGAACCTTGTTGAAGCTTTGTTAATATCAGGAATCGGTCAAGTAGCATTCCAGTAAACATTTCAGATGCCTAAATCTTTAATAAAGCTAGCTCTACGGCTGCCATTTTCAGCTTCATTTATCAATTCTCCTTTTCGAATTTTTATTTTGAAGAATAATTGTGGAATTTTCTTCCAAGATATAGCTACAGGGAAGTCCATCTATCGATGGGAAACTTCTCACCATGATTCAGTGAACTTATCCCGTATTTGTGGAGGATTTAACATCAAAGTGAGGAAAAAATCTCTTTCTTTGTATGAAAAATCAATTCTCCCGCAATCAGGAGACAGAATTCACTACTGATGTGAAGTAAAACTTCCCATATTTTCCAAAGCATACATGCGTTGTGGATGAATTCATCTCCAAGAAGCAACTGAATGAATTATATTCTTTTTTCCTAAACGTCTCAAGGCTCACTCAAGGAAGAAGAGCGATCCTTGAGCGCGAAAGAAGGAAAATAATAAAACCATTGACTTGAATTATTCACATTCACTATCAATACTCGTGTGCACATTTGGACTATGAATTTCTGAGGAATGTTCATAAGAGAGGAGAAAAAAAATACTCGATTATCTATATCGTATCAAACTTTCTTTTCCTGATAAAAACTTGATCGACGAAATGCTTTGGATGTAAAACCACTGTTACGTGGCATATCGCAATAGAGAGAAATAACTATGTTCAAATGATATGTGTTTTTTTCCTTCTCGTGTTCCCTCGAGCGTAGAGTTTTCTTCTTCATATGTCAAAATATTCGAAACCTGTATGTCCATACTGACACGAAATACGTACGGAATGGTAAGTAGTTCGCTAAAAATGTTGTTGAATCAACATTCGATCTTATCTAAGACAGTATTATATTATTTTCATAATTACGATAATGTACACACATGTAACTTACACGTATTCCATAATTCTTCAAGGCAAGAGTTAATTGTTCTAGATAAGAACCTTGATACACATCCGTCGAAGGATTTTCCGTATGACGCATGTGTTTTAAAACACCCAGTGTTTCCTGGAGATCGTATTCAAATCGACCAAACCATCAACTAGACATATTTCAATAGCTGGATTGGTCTGAAGATCAGAGAAGTGGTGGTCTTAGGAGGCGTGGTTATTTCATACGCTAAGCCGATGGAGAGAAAACGAACCACATGTAAAATTCTCACATGCAGTGTTGTGTAGTCTCAAACGTGTACAAGGTCTTCTCCTTTCTTCGAAGGGGAGGCAATTCGGTGATCTTAATAGTGTGAATGAAAGTTTTGAGTGACAGATTTTCGAATTTCGGCTCGATGGAAAAGTTATTTATCATTTGTCATTTTCTTTTAATCATCTGTACAATTCAGTTTGTACAAGGATCGAAACCGTTGGATGTGTGGCTTTCTTGGAGATATTTGGAATGGCCGGAAGGGACATTGACAGGACGAAACTATACTATAGGGAATGGATTCACTCAGGATGTTGATATCGATCGATGGGGGCGCATTTTCGTGACAAGTCCACAGTGGTTGAACGGTGTACCTATTAGCCTCTCGATAGTAAATGAACAAGATGGTCCTGGTGGACCCCTGTTGACCCCATATCCCAGTTGGGCTTGGCATTCCGTGCTCGGTGGTTGTGAAAGTATTATATCCGTTTATCGAATTGCGGTAATTTATTTTTCTTAGTGACTCATTTTTATGTAACTCATCGTATGGAGGTTTAATATGGAAGCTGAGGACGAGAAGTGTGTAGGTACATCGGGAAATAGATTTTATTCAACTATGTTTCATACCTTGGTCAGAATTCTTCTCACCGTTTTCGATGTGCTTCAGTTTCCATAATGAACTGACATTTTGAATAGAAGGTTCTATCTCTCATATAATATCCACTCATGTATTTTTCAATGTATTTTCTCATATTGGATCTCATTCAGTGTGATTTCAAGTGGAATATTCATAAAACCCGTTGTAGAATCATTTCGATTGACTTGTCGGTCAAACGCATTAACTATATCCATTTATAAACATGATCTTGAAACGTTGAATATTCTGAAATGCAATTAGAATTTGATTTGAACTCACGCGCCAAAGTTGGGTGTAGAAATAGAATGACATAAATTATCTTATCAGATTATGGATATTTTATGCACAGTTTATGCATGATTGGACATGGAAAGAATCCAGGCTAATTTGCATGTTTTAGGAATTCTGGAATACTGCTTGCATTACATTATTGAAAGCATCAATATAAGAAATTCATACTTCGAAAGAACCAAATAGAATTCGCAAATCGAAGGACGAGCACTTTTTTCGAATTAATGGAGAGTCAATTTCTTCATACCACGGATTATTCGTGACTATTTCTGGAAGAAAGAAGGACGAATGTTAAGTTTTTCATCTGTCATTGATTCAAATTGCATATTCTTTTTTTCTATTATAAAGTATAATGATGTGTGGGACTAAACTTGGAGTTTTTGCACATCAGACCAACAATGAAAATCAGGGGGAAATAATGTGTGTCCCGTAAGGATCAAATTCATGACTCACAAAGTGCTGATCTATTCACTCATGGAGTAACAATTGAAGGATAGATCTTTGATCAAACTGGAATTGGCAGACGTGGACCAGTGATTCTGTGCCGGGGTTTCCCCCCAAATTATGTCTCTTTGCACGAATTGAGAGGTTATAAGGGCCTTGGAGTATCATAAAAAGGATGGAATTTTGCTACGTAGCTTTTAAACAATTAAGCAATGATCACAAATTCTCAATATGCAGCAGTAAAGTCTCCTGCTGGGATTACGCTCCAAACATAAATTGAAAGCCTGAAACGTTACCTTGAACACAAAAGAAACAAGTTATAAAAGCTATTGACATTCGCAGGTTAATATGTTTATAACAGTTTGCATAATTTCGAGAATCATTTGCAGTTTCAGTTTTATATTCAAAGCTCAATTTTAGCATTGCACTTTATCACTAAGACTTCAAATTTGTATTTATTGCTCAGTAGTTCAGAACGTACGTAGCGAAATTTCGTTCATTTTTTCAAGAATTCCATGGTCCTCGATTGCTTCCCCTTATGAAAGAAAAACGGTTCGGTTCTAATAACGATCGCGATAAATACTCGCAAGAACGTGTGATTTATGAAAACTATTAGACAGTGATACTTCGAAACAATAAAACTTACCAGTTCCCAATAGTATTCTCCCAGTCCCCGGATGACATGGGGAGGTTTTCTAAACATTGACAAAACCTACTCGCTTACACAGAGAACGTTCAAATGAAATCCCAGGAACTTCTAAGAACGTCGCATGTATGTCCCAAGGACATACAAATGTTCCGTGATGTTCTATTCATCTTCACCAAGCGACGTTTTGGGGACGTGTTCAATAAACGTGTCAATGACGTTTTGCGATGCTTCTCGTATGTTTGTGAAGGTTAATTCCATGAAAGTATGTTTGAAAACATAATAAGAACGTTCCGTGTCAGATGGAAAGAACGTATCGGGAACGTATTCGGGTGCACTAAAAATGCAGGTTCTCTAAACATACTCTCTAAAATTTTTAGAGTGAGATTTCACTCTTTAGGCAGCCAGAAGTGAGCTTGTCGAAATTCCGAGTGAAATTCCCACTCTTTTAGAGTGGAAGCCCTGGTGAAAATATACGCTCGTAGTAAGTGCATTCGAAGCTGAGAAGAAACGTGAAAAGGTTCCAATCTTCTCTTGCCTAAGCGTATAATAATTGCTTGTTGTAGGGTACTGAAATTATACGTTATCAATACGCTTTATAAACGTTCAATGCCGATTTGGGAAGAGTACTGTTACGTTCCATGAAAGGTAACGCGAATCATTCCATACAGACTTTGAGTATCGGTTTTAAACTGTCAGGAATCATAGCATTCCATGGCTGAATAGGTAAGACGCTGGATTGCAATGATGAAAATCATGGGTTTGAATCTCGCGAACTGGTTGAAACTTTTATCCTCTTATATTATTCATACTCTTCATGGAGCTTCGACTTTTATATGCTTATTTTGTTCCAAACTTCGCTTCAAGTACTCTTCGAAACCGTTCTACTCACTCTTTGTTCAATTTTCATTAACGTCTCTGTTACGCTCTACCATACTTTTCGTCTGCGCTTCATTTCAGTTTCCATTTTCACCAGGGAGTCTAAGGTTTGAGGTTAGAAACTGACAACCACTCCAGTTTTAGAGTGAATTTCCCACTCTAAAATCCCACTCGAAGCGGACTGGTTCACTTCTGAGACTTAGCGGAGTGAGACGCGTGATTTTTCACTCTTCCAGATTTAGAGAGTATCAAAACCTACTCCCCGGAGATCAAGACGCGCAGAACTTAGGTTATGTTGTTAAAACTTCCAAAAGACTTCCGATGTTATCTGGGGATCACTATTAAAAGCCAACAATTTGTTTCCACAACGATCCAGTACGGTACTGGAAGTTTTCCGTGGATTTTTTTTGCGGTGCAATTCCAAATTCTGTGATATGTGTTTCCAAGTCTCAGGTAGGCTTTTAGGACTCTCCATGTTCCTCAAATTATTCAAGCATACAGTAATTACTTCGAGATAATCTAGTAGACATCTGAAGTTTTCTAAAAGACTGTCTAGTTCATATTTTTGCCTAGTCAGTAGCCAGTAGCTGGTTAATAAGTAGCTAAATCCAGTAAGACTAGAAGATCTTCTATTGGAGTTGTTGCCGTTCTTTTTCGCGGCTCATGGCAATTAGGGGTGTGCAAACCTCGTCGAACCAACCTTTTCTTCATACAAAACATGGTTTTCATTGATTTCTGTGAAATATTTATCGAAACGTGATATATTTTCTATACAAAAAGTTCGGTTCGACAAGGTTTGCACATCCCTAATAGTAACACTATTGTGACTCAACATTTTTCGCTTGATTATTCGATTCTAAATCAGTGGACCGATGAAAATCCTCTAGGATAGTGATAATTTGCGAAACACTATCCAGTCCACCGAAACACTTGACCGTTATCACAGTGGATCAATTTGTTTCAGTGTATGCATTAGAGAATCTCTTTCATGTTTCACGTTAAAGAACGGACCATTGACCATTTGAGCGAAATAAATGAGGAAAAAATTATAGTATCAAATTCAATATGATCTGTATGGAAACAAATTTTAAAAAATTCACTGCTCAACCGAAATACCGTGTGATAACGAAAGGTGGCGGTTTCAAAAGTGCAGATTTTGGCTTGTCGATGCAAAAGTGAACGGAGTGTGAGTTTTTATGATTTTCGATATGTTGACTTCAATAATAGAATAATTGACATACATTCTTAGCGGCCAGTTTAGAAACATCTTGAGTTTCACGATTCGGTTGAAAATTTCCTCAAAAAAAAGGACGGAAAATATGTGTTCTTCAAGATATGTTTAGTTGTTTCTTCTTTACCTTGATTCTTTCCCCTACTATCATGTTTCTTAGAATTAACGGGATCTTTCTCTCAATATTTGTGAATTAAAAATCAAATTCATAGTCGAAAACATATCACAACTAATGAATTTTTCTCCTCACTATCCAGATAGATAAATGCGATCGTTTGTGGGTAATGGATGCTGGAAAATCCGAAGGAGTGGCAATTTGCGATCCAAAAATCTTGATCTTCGATTTAAAAACTGATCGATTGATTCTAAAGCACGTAGTACCGAGAGAGCAATCTGTGAATCGATTATCCTCATACGTAACACCCATAGTAGAAGTTGGAGACAACTGTTATGACGCTTGGCTCTATGTGGCTGATGTCGAACAGAATGGATTGTTGGTTTATTCTTTCTACCACGATTACTCTTTCCGTATGAATAATACTATAGGAAACGCTTTTGGTCCTGACGATGACGCCATGAATATGACGATAGCCAACGAGACATTCGATCTAACCGATGGAGTTTTGGGGATGTCTCTGTCTCCTCCTAATTTTTATGGCGGCGAAAGGTAATTATCGTGTAAATTCCGTACAATAACATACGTCTTTCATATTTCTATGCATTTCATTCATAACATGAAATTTCAGGTTCCTCTTCTTCAACTCTCTTGCCAGTTACAATGAGAAACTAATGTCTACGAATTCCCTCAAATATCCCTCCTACAATTATCCAGTTATTTTCAGATCTAAATTCAAACGTGTCACTCAATCTGGTGTTGAGGCGGTATCTTCAACAGGTGTTATGTTTTTCCCTCTCCAAGAATTGCATGCTTTGGCATGCTGGAATATTGAAAAACCATACACACCAGAGAATATTGTGGTATTATCACAGAATGTGGTTGATATACAGTACATAAGTGGCATCAAAGTCATCAAAAATATGTATGGAGAGGAGGAAGTTTGGTTCAACACAAATAGATTGCAAAAGATAATCAATAAGACGCTGAATCCTCGAGATGTTAATTTCCGTATATTCAGGGGAAAGGTTCAACAACTGGTCGCTGGAACGAATTGTGAACCCACTTTGCTTCCCAGATCGTTGCCCAATGTGTATCATTGGGATAGAATATGAACATACGAACGTTAATTAAACTTTCAAGATACAAAAGTGTACAGATCGAAAATATAATGACGAAAGAAAGCATACCCACCCACGAAGGCAACAATTGCTGTTCCTTTTCAGAGACTTAAACTCTAATATTAAGAGCTGTAAATATTAGCATACAGTATTTAATGAATTCTCAACGAGACACTGTATATCCACTGACTCAGAACCTTGACATTCTCAGCGTAATTCAGAAAAACCTATGAATTGTGCTGAAAATTTCAAACTCTTTTTTGTACATTACTCTTCAACAAACTTCATCTACATTTCTTGTATCATAAATATTCATGATGTGATTTGAATAAATTCATGTATTTTAAATTCATAATTGACTTCATTTGATACCCTTCTGATCATTATTTTACTAGAATTAAAGATGCACTTATAGATGACCCTCCCAATTCATTTTCCGGTGCAGAGAACGTGATTTGAAATTTCCAGTCCGGTGCCAATTGAACGCGGAAACTAAATACGGAAAAATAACTACACGACTCCATCGATCAACTTACATGAAAGTCTGTTCATGTGAATAGAGAAAGTTGATGCTTCGTTTGATACGTGCCTACGAATAATTATCTAAGAAGAAGACACAATACAATACTTTTCAGACGGATGTTTTTGATTCGAGTGCAACTATGAACGCATGAATGAATAAATAAATGAATGAATGGAAAATTAATATCTGCATAAGCCCTCGAGACACTGAGTGCGAAGGAATGATTACGCGATATCAAGAATAAATTGGAGAAGTGAAGTAGGAAGCAAGAGGATTCTGGTACTGACAGGGAGCGGTGTAGCAATTTAGTCAACCATTTTATTGCTGGCTTTGAAAATGTAACGACGAGATCTGTTGTTGACGGAGCCATCATCATATTGATACATCAACATAATTCCTTTGTTGTGTTTTGTACGAGAATTCAGTGAAAAAACATTGCTATTCATAATACTGTGCAGAATTTTATCCTCTCCAATTTTCAGTGTATAACCACCGTAATGTATATTTTGTGACGATGAGTTTCGAAAAGATGGCATGAAATGGGACGAATACGGTACAAATGGTATTAATTTCACACGTGAATGTTATTCGATTTTCGTTCAATTTACATCGCATTTGTGGGAATTGGATTCCAACGTGCATCGTGTAAATTTTTACCATGGATCATGTTTCATACAGTCGTTGGATTTTATTTTGTATGAGAAATCGATGATAATTTTGCAATCTAAACGTGGAGCGCATCTACAGTTTGTGTGGGTATCCGAGCATATTTACAGAAAGAATACGAATGAGTTTGATTGATCTTCATTGGATGTAACGGATCTCATTATTGACTCTATTCTTATGATATTACATATCATGATTTTTCATTCGAATCGCTTATTTGAAATATTCGCACCAAAAACAGTGGGCGTGAATGATTTCATTCGCTCGAGAATGCTCAGTGGAATAACAACCAGTCGGAGTATCAATGACTACGATCAGATTTTCGGTCTGAACCGTAATTAAATGAACATTATGCAAGTGATGTCCTGATCCTCTGAACATAACGATTTCGATATGTTTACAAATTTGATTACACACCTGTTACGAATATCTTTCACTCAGAATTTCGAGTTGATTATGGTATTCTCCAGATTATCCATTACATGATTACAGTACAAAGGGCTTCCCCAACAGTTGGAACTTTCTTCTGGAGTTCATTAAAATTTATATGAAAACGTAGAAAAGTTGACTGTTGAAAAATGCAGTCCAGGGCTGTCTTTTATAGTCAAGGGGCCCTAGGCCCGAAATGCTTGGGGGCCCATGTAAGGAAATCTTTTTGCTTATATATATATAAATTTCTTTTTCGGAAATTTTTATTGAATGACCTTCGCAGTACAATGACAGAACAGAGATTCAATAGTTTGTCATTAACGTTTATTGAATCTAATGTACTGGATTGTATTGATGTTGAAGCAGTGATAACTGACTTTTCTCTTAAAAAAGTAAGAAATAAAATTATTTGTGAATAGAAAAAATTCGTATCATTTTTCACTTCTTTTATTATTTTACCTTTCAAAGAATTCCTTCTTTTGTAACATTAAAAAAAAATGGTAGTCCAAAGAGTTGGGGGCCCCTATCAGCCTGGGGCCCTAGGCCCGAGCCTACCTCGCCTATGCTCAAAGACGGCACTGATGCAGTCACATGTTTTTGCGTTGTCCTGAGGAAGATGCAAAACAATAATTCATTTAATATCCTCGTTTTTGAGGCTTTCATTATTAAACTAAAACAAATCATCTTTTTGACATAAATACTCGGAAATTTTGTTCCCTGTGTGGACATTGAAGTTGAACGAATCGAATACTTTCCACTCGTGTCGTTTCTATTTTCATGTTCAATAATGTTCTGTTCCCTTTTTCGAACCATAAATTCCACATATTCAGTCATTTAACGATATAATTGAAGGTTGTCAGTTGTTTGATGCATGGGAAAAACATTTATGGGACGGTAAAATGTGCATTTCCGGTGTTGGAAATGGATGAATCGATAGATGAATACACTGTAAAAGTGTAAAACTGGACTGGAAATTTCCAGTACATGTACAGAGATTTTGTTGGTACGGTACTGAAAATTTACCAAGCATAACTGACAATTCAGTCCTTGTACTGAAATTTTCAAGTTTGGAATTGTGTGCTGAAATTTTGCCATGATTTCACGGAAATTTCACTGGCTTGTACTACAATTTTACAGTTCTTGTGCACCAGAAAAAATTATCCCTTCAATGAGGACTTGGAAAAAATTTCGGATTTGAAAGAAAAACTTAATTGTTGGTATACTGGAATTACACAGGTTTTGAATTGCAGATTTCAGGTCGTGTGATGGAATTTTCCAGTTGCCATGCAACGGAATTTCTCGGGCATGCTGGAATTTAATCACGGTTGCACTGAAGTTTTCCACTTCTATCGGACTTCGTAATTTCTGGCAGGAGAAATTTCAAGTCTAAATATCAAAAATTTCCTGATTGAGATTATGGATAATAATTGTAACTGTAGGAAATAAAATTGATATATGAGGTTTTTCGAAGACTTATTCCTTTGTGTATTCTAGATATGAAGCATATGTAGTAACTCAAGCTGCAAAACTGGAAATTTACTGTGCAACTGGACTGGAAATTTCCAGTGCTAGTACTGGAATATGGATATTCCAGTACATGTACAGAGATTTTGTTGTTACGTTACTGAAAATTTACCAAGCATAACTGAAAATTCAGTCATTGTACTGGAATTTTCAAGTTTGAGATGATGTACTGAAATTTTGCCATGATTTCGCGAAAATTTTACCGGCTCGTACTACAATTTTATAGTTCTTGTGCACCAAAAAAAAATATTCCCTCAAAAAGGACTTGAGAAAAAATTTGGAATTTAGAAAAAAAAACCTAATCGTTGGTATACTGGAATTATACAGGTTTTTAACTGCAATTCTCAGGTTTTGTGATGGAATTTTCCAGTTACTATGCAATTGAATTATACAGGTTTTGAACTGCAATTTTCAGGTCGTGTGATGGAATTTTCCAGTTGCTATGCAACGGAATTTAATCACTGTTGCACTGAAATTTTCCACTTCTATTGGACTTCGTCATTTCTGGCAGGAAAAATTTCAAGTCTTTATATTAAAAATTTCCTGATTGAGATTTTGAATAATAATTGTAATTGTAGCCAATGAAATTGATATATGAGGTTTTTCCAAGACTTATCCTCTTGTGTTCTAGATATGAAGCATATGTAGTAACCCAAGCTGGCCTTCCAACATGTCGCGCTATAGCTCATCGGTTAGGTCTTAGGTTTCAGTTGGTAGGCAGGTAGAAAAGTGTGGGTTCAAATCCTGTTAGGTAGACATGAGTTTCTGTCCATCCAAATGAACGATCAAAAGTTTCTCAATCATCTTGGAACACAAGGACCCTGCAAAATCACTTTGCGTGAGCAATTTTTTTTCAATTTTCATGGATATTTTCAGCATTAATTTTCCAGTACATGTCCTGGAAAAGTCCAGCTCGTGTACTGAAAAATTCCAGTACCGAGGCTCAGAAAATTTCCAGTTTTGATGCGGAAATTCCATAACGTTTGCACTGAATTTTTGCAGTACAAATGTGCTGAAATTTTCCGGTACATGTACAGGTTAATGACTTCCAGTACATGTACTGGAATTTTCCGGTGAAATTTTTTTACAGTGATGTCGTGCTATAGCTCATCAGTTAGGTCTTAGATTTCAGTTGGTAAGTAGGTAGAAAAGTTCAGGTTCAAATCTCGTTAGTTGGACATGGTTTTCTGTCAATCCACATGAACAATCAAGTTTCACAATCATCTTGAAACACAAGGACCGTGCAAAATCACTTTGTGTGAGCAATTTTTTTTCATTTTCATGAACATTTTTAGTATTAATTTTCCAGTACATGTCCTGAAAAAGTCCAGTTCGTGTACTGAAAAATTCCAGTACTGCAGCTTAGAAAATTTCTAGTTTTGATGCTGAAATTCCATAACATTTGTACTAAATTTTTGCAGTACAAATGTGCTAAAATTTTCCGGTACATGCACAGGTTAATGACTCCCAGTACATTCACTGGAATTTCCCGGTGAACCTTTTGTACAGTGTACGCTCCTGTGCACTGTGGAAAATTTCTATAGAAAAATTCTAACAAATCCATGTGAAATAATTCAACAAACCCATGCGTCGAGAATTTTCCATGCTTGTCCAGAAATCTCCTGTAAAATGATGATGAAAATCTCATGAAGTTTGGAATTTTCAGATAAATTTATAGAAAATTGCATACACATATATTAGAAATTGATCCTTCATGCAAGGACTGAAATTCCTCAATTTATTGCAGCATACACGGACAAAAGAAAATGGAGAAATTTGCCGTATAGGATGACAACGCGTCGCTTCAAGCCTTGAAATGGAAATTTTTACAAAATATCTTCTCAAATAATTCACATCATAAGAGAAAAATCTATTTTTGACTCATAATGCGAAGAATTCGACAATATATTATGTCAAAATTCCCATTCGAAGACTCGAAGCGACGCGTTGTCATCCTATAAGGTAAATTTCTCAATTTTTTTTTCCATGTATAGGGGAATTCCGATTATCTTCCACAGTGATGGTATTCGTATCCATAGTATATTTCGAATTCATCAGGAATCAGATCTCCGACCACATAACTATTCAATCAACTGTAGTTCCTGAAACCCCTGTTTTACTAAGAATCTTTCTTGAAATTTTCTTAACACCAGAGTGGGCCTGGAAAATTTTCAGGCTGTCATGCTGGCCTCTCTCTTTTCTTTCTCGTTCTCTCATCAAGAGAACGCCTGAACTGATCTGTATCAAGGTGATCGAGATTTATGACTGCCTCAATTATGAAAACTCGGAATCCAGTTTTCATGAGAAAGTTTCATGTAGCACGTGCAATACGATTACTACACACCCCTCGTAGAGAATTTACCAGAAGTTCGATGAACTCTTCATAAAATTGAGAAATTTCATTGCATTCTGTGAGTTCAAACACCTCCTTGAATAGATTGACACTTTATTTCCACCGCGTCATTGACAGTGAAAATAATAATGATGAATTCTGTTTCGTCCAGTAAAATAATAGAAGGTTTTGAATTTTTATAGTAATGTCCGATGTCTGTTCGTTGAATCCTGTATATCCATAATTCACGCATCCATCCGTAGAGGTTGACAGTGTACCCAACCTATCCCCACACGACTGAAACGCATAAACACACAGTTGTTGCATCATATGCAGAACTCCTGCTGTTGCTGTTACTGCTCATGGTCATCGTCGTGGCCGTGCATTGCGGTTGTCAGATCTAGTCAACGTGTAATTTACTAGCCGCTACCTTCTGTTCTGACGTAGAGATGCAGAAAGGGAAAGAGAGAGAGAGAGAGAGAGAAAGGAGGGAGGACGCTCAATGTTGGAACGTGTGGGGTTAGTACAGAATAACAGAGATGCAAACGCACTGTTCGCCCACTGTTGTCATTGTTACAGCTGGTTCTGGTGCACGTGAACGATGGTACTTAACGTTACAGATATATTTATAGAGATGATGGTACCATTGTGCAACCACTCGAATTCCGGCGACCGCAAGACCGTGTGTAAGCTATTCTCACTATGTATATCCTATCATCCTATCAACACGGCTAACTTTAGTCTCATTTTTACCAAATCCATCGTAAGTACCCTTTACTAGTCGTAACTCGAATATCATGTAATCATCTTGCATCAGACTCACGTTCTCATTACAATTACATCACTGTTATTGTTATAGACGAGAATTCTGAAAAACCTCTTCGCGTAAGGATTGAGTAACTGAATAAATCCTCTTTCATATCCACGCGATAATTCGTTTAATAAATCAGACCTAGAACGTAAATAAACTTATATTTCATTCGCATTCATACCACTAATAAAACTCCGAGAACCTACGAATAAGATTGAATAATCGCAATTACATGTCACTTATACGTCTTGAAGCTGTTGCTATTCAGTTGAGGTGTCGTTGGCTTTGTGAAACGGTTCCTTACGTTCGTAGCCATTCGTAACCGTTAGTTCCGCTTGGCGGGATCCAAGTTCTCAACGTCGACACGCGTGTACACCCACTTGCATGAAAGCACATATACCCATACCTAGAGACATACACCAGTAATGTCGAAAGAACTGCGCATTTTACGCGTTTCGGTCACAATGATAGGTGTGGCTGTTTTCGACTTTTGCTATTCGTTACCTTCGGCTGGGACTCGTATGAATTACTGTGTTCGTGTATGTATATCGATAACGCTCCAATGTGTACTCGAGTTTACGAGTGAAAGGTGTTGTCGCTGTTCCCCGCCGCTTTTTCCTGTATATTTCTCGACTCGATATTAAAGTATGATGTTGACCTTTCGTTAGAGAGCCACGTTAATTCGAACCTGATCTTTGGAATTGTACGATATCTCAATTTCTATGATCAGTCGAAGAGATAGAAATGTAACTTGTATACATTGGAGATTTCTATTTTTGTGTTTCAAGCGTATTTCAATCTGAATTAGATTTGATCCTGTTTTGATTATGGAATACATTTGTGATAACATGAATTTATATAAAGCTCCCGAATGCATATCGCACGGAAAAAAATCCCCATATAAAAATTACATGAAAAGTCAGGTAACGATTACAGTGTGGATTTCATGTAAAATTCACTACACAATCCTGTTGAATTTACATTGTTATTGAGGGTCATTTACAGCAATACTTCTCTCATTTACATAAAGCTGAAACTAGCAGGCGTGAAGTTAGCAGTCGATTGTTTTAACTTTTGAATCGAAGTTATTGGAGCTTTGTTTATACCATAAATCGATTGAGTAGCATCCTACCAAACGTTGTAGATCCTCAAATCCTTAATAAAAATTGTGTATCAAGAGTTATGAAAAGCGGCTGCTGGCTCTACGGCTGCCAGTTCCAGTTTCATCTTATTTACTCTGGTAACAATGTGAATATAACATACATTGGTTCCAGAGGAAATAATAACAGTTTTGTTAATTTCACAGCAGCCAATGTAAAATTTGCATAGGACTTTTTTCCGTGCGTGCTTAGGAAATCTTGAGATTTCTAAATACCAAAGATGAATACCGTTATAATAACCTCATGAATTTATCTATTCGGTCTTCATTATAAATTATAATATATGCAAATTCGTCTCGAGTAATATTTTTCTATTGGAAATAGAGATCTTTGATAGAGTTTAATGGATGCCTTTTTTCGCACTGCCTCTACAGAATTACAGCACATGAATAATTCATTCGACGGCATGATTTCTTATGATGCTTATTCCAATAAAGTCGAGATACATAAATGTATTCTTCAATAATTCGTGTTTGATGATTGATGTTGAATCGGATATTCCGAAATTTGAAGGTTTTAAACCTTTGATGAATGATGGATATATGAAGATTCCTCATATTCTTCCAAGATTTTAATCATACACGACACATAAAATTATCATATGAATCAATCCAGAGCATTGAACCGTGTATAAAATATGTTGATAAGGTTACGTGAGTTTTATTCAATCTTTGGGTAAGGAAACGCTAATTGTATGTGCGATAATTCCTCTTCCTGCATACCATTATCTTTATTTGCAATTAATCTCAATGATTTGTCATTCCGATCTCATGAATATTGAAATTGAAGAGAATATCTGAGCGGGGTTTCTATACGGAAATTGATTCTCATGAAATGATCTAATTGATTCATAATGATTTATAATCAACATATATACGACATTCTCAGAAATCCAAGTAAATTCAGAAGCAAACAGGACAATTTGGGATCTTTATTCTTTTTCCATGCCTCATTTGCAGCATAAAAATCTAAAAACGATTTAGTAATTGATTTATCCTTCGGTTTAATGATGTATTCCTTATCTTAATGGACGAAATATCTGCTAGCATAAAAATTGAAGTACAGTGAAGAATGCATTTATTCTTCGAGTTGAGAATTAGAGGTGTGCGAATCATTCGAAATTCCAAGATAAGAGTTCGTATACGCACACGGAGAAAAAAGTATCTTAAAAAGTACCATAATTTATGGATTTTCTGCGCTGGTCTGACCGGATCTAAATATTTACCTGAAAAAGCCTCTGAAAGTACCATAATGTCTTGGACTTTCATACGGAAGGTACCATACTTATTTCAAAAAGTCCAAGAAATTATGGTACTTTTAGAGATTCATGCAAGTGAATATTCCGACTCGGGTCAGACCAGCGCTGAAAATCCATAAATTATGGTATTTTTCAAGATGTCTGTTTTCTCAGTGCATTATTTGAAGACTTCGAATCGTGAGAACTACACGGAGAGAGAGAAATAGTTGCAGCAACTACTTAAATAGTCAGGACAAGTATCACGTTAGCTGCCTGAACTAACTCGATAGTGCACTAGCTAACGTGAATATCTGGCAACTTACGGAGTATTTTAGTTAGTTGAGGCAGCTAACGTGATACTTGCCCTGACTACTAAGTACCCAATCAGGAAAATCCGTGATATGCCAATGTTCACAACAGGTACAGTACAGTGCCAGTATTGGGTCTCTAACATTTGGTCAACACGTACGGAATCAGTACTGGATACATGAAAATACAGTACTATGCCTGTACTGATAAACCAGTACTGGGAACTCAATACCGGCCAGGTACTAACCCAGTACTGGCCCTGCACTGATTGCGAATAATGGTATCAGTACTCCATCCCCAGTACTGAAAAACGTTATCATTCCAGACAAATGCCAGTACCCTGCCAATCTTGGCTAGTACTGGTGCAGCACTGCGCCTGTTGTGAATTTCTGGTTGGGTAGTTGCAGCAACTATTTAGGTAGATGGTCGAAAATCGAGTATTTAAGTAGTTGCTACAACTATTCCTTCTTCTCCGTGTAGATTTCGAATCGGCAAAGGAACCTCATTCAATTTCCGACCATTTGTTTTTCTTCCGTTAGAGATCAGAAAATACATTTCTGTAGAATTTCCCAGGTATGCTTTGATGAACGTACCGTGTTTGGTGCCTAGCTTGGTTCCTAACATTCGCACCAAACTAGAATTATGTCTGGGATGATAACAATGTTCAATGCTTGGCTCCCGAGCTTGATTCAATATTAAAATTTGATATTGGTTCCATGCTTGCAATCGATATTGTTGCTATCATTGATATAAAATACTAATTTGAGCTGAATGAGTAGAATAGATTCTTCATTGGCGTCCAAATTTGATCGAACATTCATATTTGAGTGATTGACCAAACTTGGTGACAAGGTAGAGTCAATGTTAGTTATCATCGAGTGTAATTTGATGACCAACCATGTTACCAAGCTGATGAGCCAAATTGTTATCAATGCTAGTTATCACCGGGTGTAGTCTAATTGCCAACAACGTTCTCAAGCTAGGTCAATGTTCAGGATGATAATAACGTTTTCTGCTGAGCGTTCAGCTTTCATATTAATATATCGGAAATTCAACACGGCAAAATATGCTTGGTCCTAGCATTGATGTTCGAGACGTTATCAAGGTTCGATTAGCCATGACGGGCCAAGCATTGGTCAAGGCTTGGTTGACGAAAATCAAATCAAACACGACAAAATATGCTTGGTCCTAACATTGGTGTCCAAGACTCTATCAAGGCTCAGTCCGCTATGGCGGGCCACGCATCGGCCAAGGCTAGGCTAACCAGACTTGGCATACCAAGCTGGACGCCAATCATGGTGCAATTGTCAGCCTTGGCATTACGAGCCTGGGATGTTGACTTTTTCTAAAATTTACTGGGTTGCGCTGAAGAAATGCTGCAGTTGCAGTAACTGAAACCGACATGGAATGAAAAATCCGAGTTGCCTGAATTCAAATATTGTTTGGTATAACTAATATTTTCTCGATGAAACTGAATTTTCTATTGGAAGTCGTATTTGAAAATCTTTAATGTTAATCCGAAAATGTCTCCTGTATGAAATAGTTGAATATATTAAAACAGAATTTCCATTTCATTCGATCCTATCGCATCCATTGAGGATCAGATAAACGGTGGTCTCCACAATTCTTCATACTATGTACATATCATCTCCAAAATTTAATCTTTCCTTGTAGGAATTCGATGGAATTGTTTCTTGGCTTAGCTCAACTGACAGTGTGGGAACCGTTATTAACCCTACAAGTACACACATCCTTTCACACCTTCAAAGTACACACAGGTGCAAATTCACACCACGTGACTTTACCGAATCATAACTCTGTTGCTGTTCGACCAATTTGACCTTACTTCCTTCAAATTTGGAGGGAAAATTGTGCAGATCAACGTGGTATGGGAGGAAATTCACAAATATTTCATTTGATCAGTGAAAAAAACATGAGAATAAAATCAATTTTTGACGAAAAACGAAAAGTCTCAAAACGGTTGGTGCGAATCTGCACCTGTGTGTACTTGAAGGGTTAATAATTGAGGGATGATTTTTATTCGAATGTGAAAATTCATGAAGTATTTGAGATTACTGTAACTGGATATCTCAGAATATTTTTGGCACGTCCATGAATGTTAATTATATCCAAGCATCCTCTAAAAATTTGCCAAATAGCTTCATGAAATGTCTCTTGAATATTTTCTGGTGGAAAAAATCGATTCAAATTCGAGAGAATGATGAGAAATTTGATTCGATTCGTGGGTTAAAAAATACAATTCGCACATCCCTATCAACAATGAATTTCTTATCTTAATAAATGAAACATCTGCTAGAAATAATTAATTCTTTTGCTCCATTTGTGCTATTATCCTCGGGATGAAAAGAAACTCAACAATGTATGTACATCATTATATAGTATTTGGTTTTGAAATATGAACAATAGGAGTTAGAGAATAAAAAGAGAATCAGAACAAGTTGTGCTGTGGAAGAATGCTAAATGTGGAATGGGTTGATAGAGTAACAAACGGAGGAGCTCTAAATAGAATGGAAGAAAACGAAAGACTGTGTATACGTGAAATATCAATTCAAAAGAGAAAGAGGAATAGAGCTCCAGACCAGACCGAGGTATGATACATGAAAGTACATTGAGAGCAATGATAGTATGCGGTATGAATGAGAGAGAGAAGAAAACGGATGGAACAAAATACTGTAAAGTGACAAGGACGTGATACCGAGCGCACAGAATGAACAAGTTATAAAGAATTCTTATAAAATTTGCATACAATATCCAGGAATTTGATAAAATAATCGAGAACTCGACTGCAGAACTGAGATATACGACAATCCAACGATAATTGTCACATCACGATATAATACGCCATCAAGCTTTGATCGTAAGAACAGGTGTCGAAGCGAGATCAGATATAGAAAGGCATAGGTGCAATCAGCGCGATGATGACCGGTATTACCGCGTCAAGCAATCTCGAGTCCCATATCCTCTATCTCATTTCATCCCATCCGAACGATCTCCATGTCACGATTCCCTCGGGTTCTATCTGCCGCGACGAGAACAAGCAGCTATTGCTACGGGTATTCCAGCCGTACCTGCACCCGTACCTGCAACCGTGACAAGTATATATGTGACGGAATGATGTATTCGACGGTTATTTATTTCCAACGACGCTTTCTGGTTCGGTGTTGACGGAATAGATTCTGGTCACTTTGAATTAGCGCCCTTTTGCCTGTCTCTTCCTTCCCTTTTCCTCCTTTTCCTCTATTTTTGACTTGCCCTTATCGGATTTCATGTTTCAACATCAAGCGAATATTTGTTCTCTCCCACCCCTCCGGTACCGGTACAAATCTATGTGCAATCTCGTGCGCTCCAATTTAGGTACGTCAACGGTTTGGTGTTTGATGGTATTCTGAGATTGATTCAAAGCTGTGCTCTTGATACGACAAGCAAGGCCGTAAAAAATGGGAAACGTGTGAGTAAAGAGTTACATAAACTAGCTCAACTTGGAAATATTTCTAAAAGAATCGTATGCTTTCATCGCGATATAAGATTGCTGAAATGATAAGAATGAATAGAAGAGCAAAAAAAAATATGGCCGGGAGATTATTTATGTACTTTCTAAAGTGTCACAACGATATTTCGTGTGACGGAATTGGAACGGTATTCGATCGAAGGAATCAGAATCAGGTAATTCCCGTGGATAGGAGGTTTCGATTATTCGATATTTTGACGAGGATTTATCTGTCCAATGGAATATTGATTTTCAATCAAAAGAGTTTGATTCAAAGATTGTGGTGATGCTTATCAACCAAAAAACAGATTTAAAACATTAGATAATAAATTCAATTGATGAATCGGTCGGAATTCTTGAGTTTCTAGCCTTGTGATTTAGTTAAGATATCATACATTCATTTTGGTCATAATTGAAAGGGAAGAGGGTATTGTTTAACCCTCCAATCCTTTTGCCGTATCCTGAGCGCCACAGGTAGGACAAAGATGGAGGAATAATGAATGAGCTCCTTCACGGATTTCAATGGATTTTGAGGGATGCGGCAAGAAGAAGAGTACTGAATTATTCCAGTTGTTCCGTCTGCAGATGTTCCACCTGTATACGGAGTGAGCTTCAAGTCAAATCATGCATATTCTTCTCTCGCACTTCTTTTCTCCCATTCCTCCCCGCATGTTCTTCTTTTCACCCGATATACTATTTTTCCTTGTTTCCCTTCGTGGATTCGGAAAGAGAACCGCTGTGCGCACAAGTACGTAACTTGGCACATTTGTCATGTTCCTCGAAAGTAATACACATGTGGTATGTTTGTTCCAAGTTTTCATTCAGATTCCTGGAGATGGGGAGAAGAAAGATATTAGATAGGTTATTTTAGTTCGCGGTACTTACAGAACAATGAATCCTATGTCATTGTCTATTAATCTACTAGATTTTGTGATACGATTCTTTATTTTGAATTTGTTGAGTGTATACTCTATACTCTGCAATTGATTCTTTCTTGAATCAATTCACTGAATCATTTTCAAAACATGGGAATTAGATGGGCCCTAGCTAGTTTTCCCAGACGTTAGGTTGGTCACTAGCTAGTTTCGTAACGCACTTTCTAGGCTGTGCTCATCCAGATGTCCCAGGGAATTGCTATGATGTTGTTCAAATTGGTAATTTGGAATGTGGAATCATTTGTTTTGTGTACAATCACAACTATGAATGAGGTAACAATGTATTTTGACACGTAATCTACAGTCAAGAACGTTACTTTTGAATTTATTTCCATAAAATAATCCTGAGTGACAAATTTAAACAAATTTAAGTTTGGGCTTCCTTCACCCAGGTAGAAATTTCCCTGGTCAAAAAGTGGCCCTGTCCGGACTCTATCCAGGCCCAGACCTTCCTAAATAGGGCCTGAACGGTGCCTGGGATGGGCCGATTCACATTTCTACCCGGGTAGTTTCTCTGGCCGTGTTGATGGATTATCAATGTTACTGTACGATCAGTTGACGCATAAAAAATCTACATAAACCAACTAAATGATCGGGCACTATAGTCAAATTAGCTGAAATGTGTTATCCGGTTGCCCCTACGTGGGTCCCATCTAGTACGTGGGAGGCCCAGACAAATTTCTACCAGGGTCGGAATGGAATATAGATTTTTCACGTAGCATGGAAGACACTTCATAATGATGCGATTGGAATAGAGTTTCTAATTCCAAGTAGTTGTAAGAAGAACTCCTCATGTTCTATTACTAGAGTTTGCGGATTAACTATCTGGATGAGGATATCAATATCCAGATCCTCGAAACCGAAACGATGGATATTCATTTTTCTTCGTATGTATGAACGCGAGGGTATGGATTCCGGATTTTCACCTCTACAGCATTGACTCTAACTACAAGGGTTGGTTTCACTGGGGTGGACGAAGACGTGACTCCCGTGTCCTGTTTCCGGATACGGAGATGATGGCATGAGTGGAATGATAAGGTAGCTCGGTGGAAGGTTTGAGGATTTCGAGGTCGTATAAGGATAGAGGGAAGGAGTCGGTGGACCATGTCGACCACTTCCACGAGCCACGAGCCAAGCAGAGCAGTCGAAGTGGACCTATCGACTTGAAACGAGTGTGCTCGACGTTAAAATCCCGGTCGCTGCTCCCGTTTCTCCGTCCTTTTTTTCTCTCTTGTTCCTCACTCGTTTGTTCGTACGTAGGTACGTACGTACGTCCATTTTCGTCTCGTTCGATTGTATCGGACGTAAACGATGCAATGGGCGGACACGGTCCAGTAAATCCGAAATTCCCTTCTCCTAGATATATCAAGTTCTTCTACTCACCCCTTTCATTTTCTCATCTTTTTCTCCTTCGTCTCTCTAGCTTTGGTTCCCTGCGAGAGAGAGGGGTTCAACTTTCGCACCAATTCTCCTATTAAGAGTGGAATATGAATTGAGATACCAAGTCAGAGGGGAGGATGTGATGAAAAGTTTTGTTTCTGATGAGTGATGGGGAGAGCAGATGCCACGAGACATTCCCACACGGAGAAAACTGGTATACTGAAATATGGACGGACCAAACATTTGGTTACTACAATCAATCGCGTAGTTATTCTAATTAAACGTATCGTTGATTCAACTAAGCGTATTGTAATTTCGATTGAGTCGTTTAGTTATTTTGATTGCGCAGTTTGGTGTGTCCATATTTTACTATTCGCTCAGTGATTATCACTATTCCTTTTTCTCCGTGCTGGAGGTTATTTTCAAGTACGTGCAGAATTCAATTTCATACACATTTCACATTAAATTTAATGTCAATTATAGCATTATCTATGGTTGTGTTATGCTTCTGTACATTCAATGTATTGTAGAATGTGTATGAATCTGAATTCATGTACGTGAGTGAAAAACCTTCCAGATATTTTTGACAGTATAGATGCACACGGTTGCCACAGCCTGGGAATTCAATGCATCTCATTTGTCATTCTATTCAACGCGAATTTGTGATTGATCAATACATATGTATCGGAAAATGAGTTTCCATCCAATGATTCAAATTTCCCGGTCACTGTATACAGGAAGATTCCGATTTTTTCTTACATTCGACATGAAATTTTCAACGCCTTATGAGAGTGAATTGAATCTGTCCTAATCACAGCGTATTTCAGCTGAGAATGAACATGACAAAGTGAATAGAATATGAAATCACTGAAAACAAATATGTTTGATATAAGTCCAAATAAAAATTCCCCTCAACATAATTGAAAATTTAGTGGCTCTAGCCACTAAATTTATAACGCATGCATATATTGATTACTGGTCATAAGTTTATAGGAATTTCCGCATAGAAGTTTTTCACAGTGCAGATTCATCCCTCATGAACGATAGGAGAAGTTATCATGAATTACTCATAATCGCTTAAGAGAACTACACTATAAAAAAATTCAGTAAATTGACCGAAGAATTTTTGGTGGTTCAAGAAGCAATCGAACTGAAGAAAAACCTCGGAAAAATTGCTGGAATTTTGGTAATTACAACAAAAAATGTGGTGAATATATAAATTTTCTGGTGATTGCACCAAAAAAATGGAGTTGCCCTCGCATATAGGGTAAATGGGGGTGAGATGACGCACTTTCCTGCTCCTCTACAGCACAAAATAATACATCAAACCTCGTTCAAGTAAAAAAAATATGAAGATTCAATCATAGTCTTCAAATTTTCCTTGAGACAATGAGGTCTGATGTATTATTCTTATCCTGATTCACTCTATTCGAGATTGTGACCTATTGCAACTCAGTTAATTGCTTCTAGATGAATGTTGGTGAATTCACCGGACTTTTTTTACAGTGTAGATATCAAAAGATGATCAGAATCACTCCGAATATTGGAATATCGTTGATGATTTGAAAGCCGTGTTGCTCTATCATACATATCAATTCTTAGAACATTCTTCATAGGTTTGGTAGCTCAAACCGAGTATTCTCGAAACCATTTGTACATTTTTTCTCAAATATTTTGAAGAGATGCGATCGATCAGATGAACAAACCAGCCGCAGATTTTGTTCATTGGAAAATCACAGGTTATAATTTCTCATCATGAGAAACATCATTTTCAATTATTCCTATAACGAATTCTCAACTTCGTTGCAGTCGTCTGAAAACGTTTTATTATTTATTTATACTTTCAAAAAAGTTTATGTCGTTTTGGAAATCTCAGAGTGATAAGTGAATGATTCCATCAATGGATGAATGTTCTTTATAGCAAGTTTTGAAACTCTAAATATTCATAAATTCATGGGAATATTCTTCGAATTGAATATACATTCTTTCTCGGAATGAAAAGTGAACTTCTGAGATCTCGAGCGGAGTATGAAGTCTTTCAGTAATTTTCCACTTCAAAGAAAATTACCTGGCAACCGAGGACGTACAACTTGGTCGACCCTCATCGGCCTGTCATACAATAGTCTCAAGAATTTGTGTTGAGGTTTTCTGCGCAGTTAATCTTAAATCTTCCTAAAAGAGCGAGGAATTCAATCGAATGTCCAACGAATAATGTCATTTGGACATAAACATCTTAATGAAATTTTAGAATTCCGTCCGTTGTGTTTATGATTTCTCAATTGTCAATTGTGTATTTTCTATCATATACTGGAAATTCGCGATCTCACAACCTTTTTCTTCACATGCCAATGTCAGCGAAGAAAAATTTTTCACTCAGGAAGGCTTCAATCACAGGTATAGATTGGCACAGTCAAATATGTTACGAAATAAAATTATTTTAATAGTAATAATTACATCAACTGTGGTGTCATTTGATAAATTAACGATAATTGATATTTCCTCGCTATCAAGTCACAGTGAATCGAAATCTGATTCGATATATCAGAGAATGTCATTGTGACATTCAGAAGAAGTGGCCGAAGCCAAAATTAACCATATATTCTGGTTATCAAACCAAGAAAAAAAATTTTGTTTTGCTAACTTGAAAAATGTAGTTAGTTCTGGCTTTGACTACTTTTTCTTGACCAAGTTATTGCGACCATGAATGTTTAAACCAGGTCAGTGTGGACAGGAAAACCAGATGGTGAATTGGTTTCTAGCTAGTTTTGTACCACACTTTTTGGCCTGCACCTACATAGATGTTTCAGGAAACTGCTATTCTAGCAGGAGTCTCTCTAGTCATTTTCTAGGCCTGATAAGGCCTTATCAAATTTTTCTCCAGGATTTGCAAGGCCTGGTGAAGGTTTGTGATAGCTTCAAGAATCACCAAAGTGATTTATCTAAAAGTGGATTGTTTTAACCGCCAATTAGAAATGTGAGATCATATCCTTTCAGTGAAGTCATATCTATGAAGGAGGCAGGAATATTTTTTGAATAAGCATTCTGATTCAAATACGTTGCTTTTGAACCTGTTTTCATGAATTAATCTCAAGTGATGAACTGACAGATTGAGTTCTGTTGTATTCCTTCTTTTCATATTCATGGACTATGTATCTAATTGTAAAATCAGTTGAAGCATGAAAAATCTAGATACATCAAATGAACGTTTGAATAATAGAATCAAATTGGGTGAAACGTCAATCTTGTTGTGTCTGAATTAGTCCCATTCAGAGCATGGATGGAAAGTGGGACTCCCAGACAAGTTCATAGTGGGAGACATGTTGGATTTAATTGTAATTGTGATGGAACATATCATGTTGTAGATAAAACGCAGTAATTTCAGTGTTACATCCTTCCTAAATAATGGATCACAGTTTTGAGTGCGTATAGGTCTATAATATACTAAGAGAAAGGATTTAGTTGGATCCCAGCTAGAAATGTAACGTTTGGGATTTCAGGTCTTGTCTTGGGCCAAGACCTCCCTGGTAGAAATTCCTCTAGTAATTCGCGAGTTGTCACACTTGCCCTCATGAAAAACTAGAGTTCCAATTCAGTAACTTTTCAGTTCACGGAGAAAACTGGAATGGTGACGTTCACCATTATCGTTTAGTAGAACCTTGTTTCGCTGAAAGCACTAAGCAATCAATTTATTCTACTAAATATAATTCAGTAAAGATTCGTGATTTCAACAAAACGGTGCAGTAGTCCATGTATGATCAATATTACGGATGTTGTAGTTAGTTTGACTGACTCAATTGCCTTTACTACGCTGTTTAGTAATAATAATTATTTTATTCGCGCTCGAGCGGAGTGAACCGAAACGAGTCGAACATAACCGAATATACGAACTCTCCTTGCTTACCGACACTGTTTTGTTTATGAACGATTTTTTTCTCATAAATGTGGTAATGGCAGGAAAGGAGTTGATGATAACTCGTATATGGAATATGCCTATCATGATTCTCGTCTTAATAATCAACACTTCACAAAATCAATTTATTTAGAAAATCCAAAATTGTTTCAACAGTATCCTCTAATCATAAGTTCTCCAAACACTTATAAGAGATACCCAAAGCTAGGAAAATTATATGTTCAATTTAGCTCAAGTGGTATACGCGTTAGGTGTAAGTAGGTAGGATGCTGAGGTTCGATTCCCGCTTTCAGCACCCTGAATGTCATGTGCAATCGATGTTCGATGCTATAACTTCACGCTCAACTAAACAGTGATGAATGTCAAGCAATCAAAATTTTTGCTGCTTTGGGAAATTATTTCTAAAGACAACATTAACAACCTTCATAATATAACAAAAACTCTTTTATTGTTGAATCGAATTCATATTGTTGTTTAATAAAAATTATCATGCCCATTCCGCGGAATAGATGATTTGTGTGGTGGAATCAATTATGCGACCATTCACTGTTTGGTACGAATAACAATGCTTGGGTAATCGAATGAAATACAAGTTTAGTAAAATTAATTTGACTTGTTATGGTGACATGAACTGTATATGCATTCGGTTTCTAATACTAAACATTTGGTCTGTCCATATTTCACTAAATCGTCAAGTACGAGATACCATTGGTTTGATTGATATCACTATTCAGTTTTCTCCGTGTTCAATCACCAACTTATAAGTGTTCTTATATATTTAATGTATATGAATATTACATTATACATTATATATATCCATATTATGTATATCTAATAACATAAAATATATAATAAATATACATATGAGGTATCTAGTTTTTCACGAGGGGAAGTGTTACAACTCGTGAATTACTAGACAAATTTCTACCAGGGATTAGGGCCTTTGATGGTTTAATTTGGAGAAAAGGCAATCTCTACTTGGAAGATTGAACAACTAGGAGGTTCAATCACTTTGAATATAAATTCAGTTGCATCAGATGTATTTCAGTCTTCACCACCATATTCTTCATTCTAATCAAATACATTGTTTCATTCGTATCTCAGACAACCAGACTTCTATTTACGACAGCTAAAATTCAGCTAGAACACCTGAATCGTAGTTGTCACATCATTCATTACATGAGTTCTTTTCCCAGATTCTATACGAAATTTGTTCGTCCGAAGTTTTATATGGTGGAGGTTTGTATTCAATTTTCTGAAATCCGAATCAATTCAAAATTCATATGCTTCTATACCTGACATTCCTCAATATTTGCCTAAATCCAAACATTTGTTTCGCAGCGCTCCTGACAACCGATATAATATCATCCTTATTGCTTTCAGAACGAACATTGTATGCCTCGAACATGTTATTGAAACTGAATTTTCTTATGGAGGAGCATCAATCCAGAAAGTTCAGCGTCTGATCGATTTGATCTGGTGAAATGCGATCTTACACAGGGCTTGGCAACAATTTTATCACTCGGTTACTATCCCTGTCAGAAGAATCTTATCCTAATCAATACTCGATTGACTTTGTAGAATGATTTATGGTTTCCTTGAAGAAGAGTATACTATTGAACTACAGATATTTTCGTAGGTTTTATTGAAAAATCGAGTCATGTTTGAATGAGATAGCGATGTATAATTCAATGATAGAGGATAAACTGTTGAAATCTGGACTAGCTTCGTCTCTCGCATTTCCATTTCCTTTACTGAGAACTCTAACGATGAAGCTCATCCAGACTTCGAAAGAATTGATTTTTTTTCCATAATCCAATTATACCCCAGACAAGTCACATCAAGACTGACAATTGGACCATGACTGGCGTCAAGCTTGGGATGCCAAGTCTTGTTAGCCTAGCCTTGACCAATGCTTGGCCCGTCATGGCTAACCAACCCTTGATAGCACCTTAGACATCAATGCTAGGATTGAGTATATTTCGCTGCGTTTGATTTATTTTTCGTCAACTAAGCTGCAATCGACATTTGGCTCGCCGTAAGCCTAGATATAGCCACATGACGTGGACTTGGAATTTATTCGCATTTCTGAAACTTGAAAGATTATACGCCTGAACATACGTCAGCCCAAATACGGGTATCCTCTCAACGTCCTCCCAGATAGCACAAGACTCCTGAAACAGTTCTTTATGAATCCATTCCATTAATTCTGAACTCTTTTAAAACTCTTATGCTATCTAAACTAAAGTGACTGTGTTGAAATCCAATATTCCGAAATTTCATGTGTCGGAATATATTATATTCAATCAAGCTTGGATGCCAATGAGAAAACTATCCTATTCGTTGAGGTTGATTGTATATCAATCATGGCACCAATATCGATTCAAAACATAAAACCAAGATTGAATCTTGATATCGAACCAAGCTTGGATACCAAGCGTTGAACATTGTTATCATTCCAGACATTAATCTAATTTGGTGCCAATGTTGGTAACCATGTTAGGCCCAATGTTAACTAGCATTGGCTCAAGCTTGGTACATTTGTCAACGCATACCTGGGACATAACTACTTCACTCCTTACATCTATGAATCACCTCCTACTCTAAAAGCGACACGCGTTCCTGGAACGTTGTCGGAACATTCAGAAAACCTCAACTAAGCTTTTTGAATATTCGATAAACATTCCAGTAGCATGCTGTGCCGCCAAAGTAGTTCATTTTCCTGAAATGAAACATAAACAATCATCACAACTCATTTCTCTCAGCATTAAATATTGTATGAATTTTCTGATTTCCACCAGCGACTCTGTTCCAAATCCTTTGATCTTCTGTATTCAAAGGGAAAAGACGGGTTCCCCCAAATTTCAACATAGTTCTTTTTTCTTTCTTGGAATATGTTCATCTAACATGCTGTGATCATCCATCATTTTCAACAATTCGCACACAGCATACATGAATTGATAAACTTGTAATTCAATTGTATTACATAATAGTTCAACTTTGTACGATATATTGATACATCCATTAATCATATCAGGAAATAAAATACTGGACTGCTAATATTGGAGGCGTTAATTATATCAAATAACTTCGAGAATAGTTGACTATGTTATTCTGTTTCAGGGTGTGACGGGCGACCGGCTGGCCGGGGGCGCCGCACACCTCCTCCACCTCTTCTTCTTCTTGCCACGACCACAACATACAATGTAACAACAACAACAACAACAATCTACCGAGTTACTTCTACTACTACTACTACTACTTCTACTACTACTACTACCACCACCACTACTACCACCACTACTCCTAGAGTCGTCCGCGCGAACCACGTTCTCAATGTACTCAATGTGGTACGTCACCAAAAATCCCCATTTCCCTAATCGGTGTCTATTATTGAGAAAAATATATATATATTTATGGATATATTGTTGTTCTGTTGTCGAGTTATGGATATATGACAGTGTCGTTGTTCACCTTGTTACGTTTTCTTGTATCACCAATTAGTGTTTGACGATCAGATGAAAATGAGAAAAAAAAGATATCAATTAGCGAAATATCGTGATATCGTATATTGTACATACATGAAATGTCACCCTTCCGTTAGGGCTCGATGTGAATCGAAGATTTGCTGTAGCATTCAAATTTTCACGCTCAATTATATTCACGATCAAGTTTTTCAAGAATTATTGATTTTTGTCTCTGATTTGGCAGCTTCGCGCTCACGTGTGTATATTTTCATCAATCAAAATTGAGATTCAGTTCTATGTGCATGATTCATCAGAATACCATTTGTGTTCCGTATCTATATTTCTGATGATCTTCATTCAATATATTCAATCAACGTAATATATAAAATATCTATCATTATTTAGTTGCGGATTGAAAAATATATTCCCAATATTCTTGGATGAAGCTAATAAATTTTCAAAATTCTTCCACTCTCATGGAAAATTCAAATTTCATGTATAGCATAGTTTGCACCCCACAATCTCACAAAATGATAACCGAAAAAAATAATGAAACAGTCAATATCATGCGTAGTTAAATCGCTGACAGCTGAATTTCATTCCAGGCAATGATTCAATCAGCTCGTATGAATTTCAAATATTTTGATGAAGTAAATTCCAGTAGCAATGCACATACCTACTGAATTTCGTTTTGAATTTTTGCTCCTTGAATTCCTTTACAACGTGATTTTGTGGTTGGTATAGTTTCATTGGTTTATTGATGTTCGATGTTGGCTGCTATATTGTAAGATGTTTTAGTGGTCACTGTATGTTTTGGTGCTCTATCATTTTATCTTCTGTGTTCTTCACAACATCCAAACCTCATTCAGGTTATTTTCCTTCCCCTTCACAACCCTTTGTCCCGAACAGTATCATGAATATGAAAATTGAATGTTAGAATTTCACTGTGTCGAGGAGCTTGTCTCATATCCCAAGTAGCATATGACATTCGTACATATATTCGGGAAAAGAAACGTTCTCGGGATATATGATGGAATCATTTTCGGCACAGCATTCGTGAAACACTCAAATGAAAGGCCATTTCGAATTTACCTGACTGAAATGAATGAGTCATCCAGTACGAAATCAATGCACACAAGTATCATCGCTGTGCTCGTGTTTGGTAGATATTCCACGAAATCATAGAAATAATTTCATTTCCATTTTCTTCGTGAAATGTTCATCAAATATTTATGAGGAATGATTTATAAAACGTTCTTATGCTACATGGGATATCACATAATAATTTCATACCTTGAAAATTACGCATCCTCAATGTTTTTCGAAGAATGGATATGATATGCAGTCTGGTAAGTTATGATTTCATTGTTATACCAAATATGTCTTTATCTACTTCCGCATGCAAGTATTTATACACTTATGAATATGTACATATAATATGTAAATACTATGCTTGAAGAAATGATTGAAACGAGTTTCTCATGAGAGAACGGATGATGATGACGTTAATTTCAATTCCAAAAATCAACTACCATGAGATTTCAATTTATTTCTTGTAATTACCTCGTTTTATATTATTTTATATGAACTGTATACTCATTCTCAACGAATGAATGTGGTTTTAATTGATGATATCATTAATTATGCTATCAAATTCAATGAGTTCTCTTCTATGAGAATTATTTTCTACATAAGGCAGTGTGCGTACAAGTACGGTATATATCCAATGCATTATTCTCTTTGTCCGTATTTTTCGTGACATCATTATTCAATTTCAAAGAATATTCAGAGATATATCACGTCATAAAAGGGATTCAAACATCGTTTGATAAAATGTTTTTGCAGGTGGCAAATGAACTTGTTATATCCAAAGTGGGACCGAATTTTTAATATGGCGAAAAGTTTTTTTCATTCCAAGAAACAATAAAAACGACAGTCAATTTTGGTTTGAAGAATGTCCTCGGATCAGCGAAGATAATGAAATCTTTGACCGTGAACGATGATTTTGGACGTATCGGAATATTTCATTGATATAAAACTGATTTGATGATTGATTTTGTTGGAACTGATTCCAATTATTTTATTCATACAATTTTTATAATCAATTTTATTGTACCATATTTTCGTGACAAGAATGTCCCCTCGTGTGAAATGTTATATATGAATTGTATGGAATGTATATCAAGTCATGTCTAAATGAGAGATTTTATGCAATTCGTATGAAGATTGTGTGCAAAATACTCAATAAAAAATATGATGTATTTCTAATATACTTCATTAATTGATAGGCTTTGGTTTGAAAAATAACACATCACAAGTCAAAAGCACTGCGTGAGTCAGTCAAGTGAAAGTACTGTGGGAAGTTTGAATGGAATACAATAACCGAAGTGCAATTTGATTCTATTAATTCCTGTGAATCCACTGAGAGTACCAGTCGAAATCTCGCGAAAGTTCAACTTCACTCCATTCATGTTTTCGAAGTTGTACTGTTATCTCGTGATACGGTTTCGTTGGATCAAAGGAATAATAACTGTTTTTAGAAAATGTAGGATATAGTTAATTAATTATTATCTCATCATAGGGGGCGCATGGGTCGAGAAACTGATGGTAGATAATAAAAAAAAAATATTTTCTTCAAAATTACCATAAATGGGCTATATTTCAATTCTTGTCAGTACGAGTTGATTCTCTAATATAAAGTCTCTCACAGATTTGTTCCCACGCATTCAAATATTACATTGTTAAATGCCAAAAGAAAAAAAACCACAGAACAAGAACACATGACGATTACAAGGAATAATTTTCAATTCGTTTCGTCAATCTTATTGAAAGATAGATAAATGAAATTTGAAAGCTACCATACATACATTTAGACATTATGTTTTTTATCGTCGAAAAATTTACAATATGCGACCGGTCAAAAGGTATTATACTGATCTCTAACGCACGTGCAAAATTAGTATAATTCTTCTTTTCTTTTTATTCTCTTATCGAAGTGTGCACACTTATGTTTTTCCTTGAAGATTTTGAACTAGTTTCGATGCCGACACAGCTGCTCCAAGAGAGAGGGATCCCAAAAGTCGCTCGCGTCCTTAGAGTCGATATTTTTGTGGCCAATTCGTGACAATCCGTAATTGAATTCGTTTAGTAACTTTTTACCAAACCGACTCAGAACTTGTATGTCCAACGATATATATGTCGACGGATATATAACCATTTATATTTGTTTCGAAGCGCTTTCTTCTTGTTCCGTCTGATTTGATGACTTATCAGCGACTCACCTCTCTTCTGTCTCGTATCCCTGATCCCTTACTTGGCCCCCATCTCATCCCTTCTTCTCTTCTTCCCCTCTATATAACTCATATCGCTTTCGGTATTCTTGTATCGTGACAAAGTAAAAGGAACTATCAAAAAACCCCTAAAAAATTCGATTGAAATCACTTTAAATTCAAGTGTAGTATTTCAATACACTCAGAGTGTTTAAATCGTGTAGTCACTTTTCAAACGCTCAAAATCATCCAAACATACTCCAAAAATGTAGAAATGTTTGATTATAAGACACTTAATCGGAGTTATCAATATATTCACTTACTTTCAAGCGTCTAAAAAGTGACCACACGATTTCAACGCTCTAAATGCGTTGAAATAAAACACTTGGATTTTCAGTGATTGTAATTCCCGAGAAATTCTAGTGTTCTATTCTATTGCCAATTTTTCCGCATTTCAAGAACATCAGGGATGAAGATTCCTCACCGATATGTGAGATATGTCAGATTGAATGTTCAATTTTGTAATTCAGCCAATTTCACATCCCATCAGACCATATTCTTAATGTAAAATCATTCTCATACTCATGGTCACTGTCTTTTTCATAAATACATTATGTTGAAAAGTAATCAGACCTTGCCGCCACGTTCTAAGAGCAATTTATTATTATATTCAACCCATCTCCGGTCCTTCTGGTAGTCGAGCTGGTCGACAACAGAGCTAGAAGTGGAAATAAGCGAGTGTACTAGCCGGAATAATGGACCAGTCGTTGAATTTAATTGGCACATAATTATCAAGAACGAGAACATCGATAGTACGAGAGCGTTGTTGCGTACAACCATTTGTAGCGTTCTAATATCGATATACGAATACATAGAAAACGTACACATTCACTCTAATTTTGATCAGGCCTAGCCGGTAACGAGATGCGTAGAATTATTGAAGATAATCACAGGAAATCCACTCCCCCAAGTGTGCAAGGAATTCTTCTCTTGAATCTACAGTATCGTGGATTTGATGAGAAAAAGCAGATTCAAAATAGTGAAATAATGGTGATTTATTCGAGATTTCGAGTATTCAGTTTCATAATATCCAAGGGAGTACACGTGTACATGATACAATATCATGAGAATGACTCATTGTTTCACATTTATGAAACATACAGTACATGGTAGCACATTTCGTCTTGGTGACTCTGGTCTCTGTGGTTTGCACTGGCCTAACGAGTCTAGAATCGACCTGTCCTCCCCCGAGTCTAACCTTATACTACCCTCTGTTGGTGTCTCCTTTTCATCCCCTTCTACTTCTTCTGTCTCCTGTTTTCTCTCTGACCTTTGTGAACTATATCCTATCTGCTATATATCTATATACATCCATACACATATACATACACGTAGCATTGGTCATTCGATCTTCTGTTCGTGCAGCAATGTACTTGCGTCTCTAGAATCGTTCGACTATATACTACATCAGAGTGCAGGGTAATTGAATCGGTCGCTTTCACGGCGACCACGGCATGACAGAATGGAGATAAATTTCCATTCTGCGAGAAATCGACATCGACCTCGAAAGTTCACTTTGGAAAACTCGATAAAATGTACTCCATTGAGAATGTTGTGAACTATTGAGAGCAGTGTGAAGTTCCGTATGAATCCTGATGCATTGAATCAATATCGATTCGATGACTCACCGATGATGAATTTCGAACGAAGTTACGTGTTTCTTTTATCTAAATATGCAGGAGAGAATCTGGTGAAAAATTTGGATGATATACGCGAGAGTGAGTAATGGCTGTACAAATCCTGTGAGTTCAGTAGAATTGCGAGGGAAGTTATTTGAAAATTCTGTGTTATTTTTCTCCTACGTGTATGCCTGTGCGTATGGTAGATCAGAGCCGATATGGAAATGGAGAACGCTGCAGACTGAATTTTTCATGCTGTTGTTCTGGGAACATACTTTTCTTCAGGAGAGCGTACGTTTGAGATGTTTTATTGTTGAACGTCGATTCGATGTATGAATTCATTCCGTTCTTCTTTTTAACCTCATCAATCGAATATCTGTGTCCATACCTTCTTGAAATTCAAGAAATGAGGAATAATTTCAGCCAGTAGCCACATTGAATGCTCAGACCTGTCCCTGGATTCATCTTTGTAATCGCTTCAAGTCTCGAGTAATTTGTTACTGGTAAGATTGTATATACAGTCGAAGTGGCAATGAATATGCAGACGTAATGCTGTAGCACACGGCAAGTCGACCACGGTTGAATATGATGGTACGAATGCCACTGTATAAGGGTGTAAGGATTGAGAAAGAGATCGTACATATATTGGCCACGCGTCTGCGCGCGGGTTAACAAAACACGGCATAACGGTGTAAAACATAATTATCAGTGGGGAGAGTGAGACGTAAGGGACTGCATTATTCATAGCCAGAGGTTAGTCTGCTTTTAGCCTACCCATACAACGTGCGGTAGAATGGCGGCGAATGTTCTCCTACCGCGAAATTGCAGGCTTACGACTCCATTCCTTGTGTTATAACCAAGATATGAAATCCTATATACATTTATTCGGCTGCCATTCCACACACTAAGACACACGCAGCCTCGAATCGAGGGTAAAAATGTTTCCATTTGAATTACATCCGAGCGATATAGATTCCATGATTGTGATAACTAAAAAATACTATTCATAAATTGATAAATCCTCAGGGAGATGCCGATATTCTTCCCATAAGAACAATCTCACATACTCCCTTTCATTTCAAATGATTTTCCCTCTCTTCATTAGATGTAATTTACATTTCAGATCCCAAATGGAATGTGTCAAAATGTCTATCAAGGGTCACGAAATTTCTCAACACCATCCTCTATTTACCTTTTTTCATTCCATTTCATCCTTTTTTTATTTCACTTCATCACCAGAAAGTTCTCTCCTTCTACTAAACTTTTACGAGAATAAGCTACACACCACAGACGCGGACTATTCCTACTGTAGTTTTTTCCTCACTTGATGTTCACTCCTCCTCCAGCTTTTCCTCTCTTTCCAGTTTTTCTCTCCACGTTTCATGGTCTCGTCATTCCTCCTAGGATGTTTGTGCCTCAGACTTGAACGTCGAAACTCTAACGAAATCTCGAGGCGAAGAATGAATATTTCATCCTTAATTCAAATCGTAACACACAGATGGACGTGACTGTAAATGTATGACTTGGTGGATGGGTGCTTTTCATAAAGTCTCGCACTGTGTGGAATGGGTTGAATAATCATATTAAAATTCTCCTGTTGACTTTAATTAAAGTGAATTAGGAAAATATTGATCATTTCTCATTGGAACCTTTTTCATTTCAGGATGGTTCGTTTTTCCTTCCGCTCATGCAGCGTAATTATTTTACATATGCATACATTAGTGTAATCTCAGCGATAATTTCACTGTTCATATAGGAGGAAATACATCGTCCTTAATGTATGCATAATTGAGAGAGACTTCGATCACTCTTCACTCTTCTGAGACCTGATGTTAATCGACTTTGGAACGTCTAGTGTCTTGTCTGCATAAATAATGTTCCGACTTCGTTCTTGAAATGAATCAAAATCAAGCCATCATTTGGGAATGAAGAGTAGTTTGAATTATTTCCGTATCCAATGCTGGACATTATTTCAGTGAGTCTATGGTTAAGAACCTCCATTCCCTAAGCGAAGTTCGAATTGTTATGAAACTTTAGTCACTGGTGAGGCCACTGTATGATGTATGGTTCAGACTCGTCTCCACTTCAAGTGACTTCAGAGAATATTTGGTTGAAATCCATTCTTTTTTTTCCCTTTTTTGATTCCCAAAAAGAAAAGAGAGTATATTACACCGTGTCTTATGCATGGAAATGTAGAACTCTTCCAGTTAATGATGTTATTATGCTAGCGTACTCACCCAAAACCCTTGTTTTTTTATCGAACGTGGAGACTCCATCTTGGTTTGACCCGACCAATCGCTCCTGCTTCTCAGCATTACGCACAGTAGGTTTTCTTGATACACTCTTCAGATAGTCGTGTTGTGCCTACCATCTCTAGCCAACAAAAACAGTATGTTATCCTCTACGGCTTTTGACTGCGGTACTTGTATCTTGCTTTTTCGTGGGGATGAACATCGGATTGCCTGTATCTAGACAGAAAGTGGATTACATAGTAGGACATCACTTCGTATACTATACACAACCAGTCTGTGACTGCCCGAACAAGTGTGAGGGGTTCTATGACAATGTCATAGAACTGTCTTAAGAATTTTCCTCAAACTCGATTATTTTGTTTTTGAATCTTCATCCTGTTAGCAGTCTTATGAGGATCACTCCTACGATGACAAGTCACCCTGCTTTTGGCAACGTGCGTTAGAAACTGCAAATTGCCATGTTTTACGTACTCTTACCAAGCGCGATTGCAAGGTGTTCAAAGGGTCATTAATGACTCTGCACTATTAAGGGTCCATTGAAATACTAGTAAAGATTGTTTGTAGGGCTCTAAGGTTTTGTTCATGCTTGACCTATTGTCTACTCAATGATTCAGTCAAAATTTAATATAACTTTGAGAGGAGTATTTATGAGACGCATAGCAGCTCATCATAGCAGTGAGAGTCAAAATGTACCGTATACCTACTTCAACTTACTTATCTGCTCATGAAGATTGGAAACTCGAGAAAATTTTGAATCATTCCCTCATCACCTTCTTGGTCTTTTCAGTAACCTCATCTCTTTAGATTCAACTTGAATGATTCCAACTGTTACCCTTCCTTCTTTTATTCTCGCAACGTGTGGAGCCCATTGTAAACTCCAGTTTATTGTCATTCTCATTATATTTCGGCTCAAGTATCTGGCAAATACTTGACGAAGATGCCTTCTTTCCAAACATTACAGCTGTTGGTAGCGAAGGATACAAACGATAAGAAACAGTAGTTTTGTATAAAAGGTGAAACTTTACGTTTTTTTTTGTTCAACACGTTGACTACTGCTCTAGTTTCTGTGTGGTATTGACCTGAAGGTGACCCGAATACGATTATACACTCCTGACATGAATTTTTAGGGTACAACATCAGAGGATAAAGAGTCCAATGAATCTATATCTTCATGAAGAAAACCTTGATTTGTTGAGGAAGAGACACTCTTTGCACCTTCACACTGACAGAGACTCTACGATTGAATTACAGCGAAACACTTGAAAGACACAATGAAATAGCAAACAATATCAAATCCGACAGGGAATTCTTTACATTCCAGCGATATTGAGATGAAACAATTGAACTGTAACCTGAATTTCATCAGATTGATGCCCATGTGTGGAACAGTTACATTCCATTCTTTCCCACTACAACCGTATTGTGAATTATTCGCCAAACAATTTTCGGCAGTAGCGCGAAGAAGAATTTTTGTAGTTCATTTAAGTATAAAACATTGATTCAGCCCTTCTGATATTTGTTGAGGTATTCCTCAGTACTGAAACCATTTCAAATTTGTTTTGTGACGAATCGTTTGGGGAGAGAATTCGTATATTTTCAATAATACACTGAGGGGAATTCATTGTTGAATTTACTACGGGATCTCAGGAATAGAGGAAATCTCAATGAAATTCACCATAGTATAGTGCAATTCACTATGGTATAACAATGGAGATCTGATCAAATTCACAATGTTTGATAGTAAATTCCATCAGAAGTTATTTTTTTCCTCCATTGCTAAGATTCCATAATAAATTCAACCATACAGGAGGTGGGTAATAAAATGCCGAATTTTGCCCATCGGCGCAAAAGTAGTGATTGAAGTGTAGATTTTTGTAGTTTTGGGGCGCTGAATTCAATAATGATAATGATAAGCCCGGAAAGTCATGGGAAAGTGGAGAAAACCCGTGATAATCGGACAACATTCGTAGTTCGCATAATCATGCACTGAGTCTTATACATCAATGTGGCGTTCAATACTGGCCTGAACAGTAATGGAGAATTCATTATCGAATTCAATCACACGAAGATAATACGAATGATGTTTCATCCAGATCGATATCCAACGCCGCACAGTGATATAAACAACTTACCCGAGAAGGAATTCATATTGGGTGTGCGGTCAGGACCAGATCTGGAGAGCCTTATTTTAAATCAGACTCTGATATGGAATGCAATGCACCGTTGTGTCAAAGCCCGATGTGACGAACTAAGGTAGGACATGTCAAATTACGAACCTATCAATACCAGGTCTGGTTGACTCTAATCAGGCGTGCCAAATCGTGGCCTCAACGAGACCAGATCAGGTATGCCAAAATAAGGTGAGCCATATTGAACATGAGGCTGGTCATAAAATTCTTCTGCTCGGGTAGTGCATATGCGGTTTCTGCATTGATGAGCAAAAATCAGTACTCTTCAGACCACCTCCTCTCTCTCAGTGTATAGGAATAATAATAACCGAACGAAATGTATATATCGATGGCTAGAGATGGATGAAAGTCAGCGTTATATAATAAAAGTGTCCAATTTATAAGTTCACCGAGTAGGTTTATTGATAACAACACAAATGGGAAAGTAGAATTCCACAAGTGAGGGGAAGTTTGCAAATATGAACCCCTTTATAATTCGCGTCAAATCGCACCTAAATTATCGCATACTACCACCAAAATGTGTCGCAACCGTCACCACGGCTAGACACCATGGACGCTCAACTTCGACTGAATCTATTCTGCTCTCCCGTTACCAATTCCATCAAAAAATGGCACCATCAATGTTGCCAGTATTCAATTTGTATGAATAAATCAAACCTTACACATGTTCAGGTTGTAATGAATGATGGAAAATCAACAATCTTGCCATTAATTGAATCATCATGCATACCAACTGAAATAATGTACACACAGAGAAAAATTCTTGCTGAAAAAGCGATTTCGAAAAATCTGCTTTGCTAAATTAGCAAAACGGTTGCTGTTACAGCGAAAATATTTCTATTTTAGCAAGATATTTGCTAATCTAGCGAAATTTTCTAGCCGTCTGTATATCTACAATTCCGGATTGCTGAATGGCAAGCGCTTGTCGAAAGAGCAGAATTTTTGCTGTAATAGCAAATTCTGTGCTAATTCAGCAACAAGTTTTACCATATTAGCAAAGCAAATTTTCGAGGTTTGCTGTTTCAGCGACTTTTTTTCTCTGCCTGTAGTCTAATCTAAATATATGCGTTGCGTAAGATAAGGAAGATCAAAATCTCCATAACAATGGTTATTCCATTCTTGGGAATGCAGGTTCTAGGTATTGTAATGCAATTTTTCAAAAAATTGTAATCAGGTTGACTCTTCAACAATCTGAAATTATGATTCTAAACCAAGGACCAGGCTGGAATCACAAGTGAATCAGCTCAGACAGAATAAAAAGAGAAGGTCTCGAACATTCAGACAATAGTTATCTTCGGAAGATTATAGTATAATGCATATATCATGCAGTTTTCTCGCAAGGTTTGCTCTGAACCTATACACCTAACTGCCGATTATACGATCATAGATACGTTCTATGAGAAAAAAATATACAACGCAGCTCATATTTATTGTCTAATTACAACTCACGATTTGCTTATGAGGATTAATGAGAATTTATCTTTCAAGATAATCAACGGAATGAGAAATTGAGTCATTCAAAGCCTGTCACTCGAGCAATCTTTGCCGTTGTAAACATCCTGCATAATGATATTTCATTTTCAATGAATATCATCGAGTTTCCAACTGTTGGAAGTTTGAATGCAATCTGCGCATCGATTCACATAAGAAGAATGGATTACAAATTATATATTGTTGTTTCAAATTATTCATAATCAGTTTAGATTCATACAGGGTGTATAGTGAAATACATCAATTATTTAGAAGCCACTCTGAACCTACAGCACCTGAGTGATCAATGATTTTCTCCGCGCAATAGCTAAATAGTTGTGTGAAGAATTTTTCTATCTTCTCACAATCAATTCATGTTATCAAAGATTCAGATGTCGAGAAAAATTATTGCTGTCCCAGTGAGATACACTCAGTCTCAGATGCTTGATTTGTCACGAAGGCTACAGTTTGAGCTGAATCGACATGACATTCAATTTGAGTAGTAAACCACTGTTTGTTTGAAGAATCACTGATTTTGACCGATCATGGAACAGCTGTATCAAGAACATTGTTGGATTTGAAGCAACTTTTTTTGTTTGACAGTATTGACAAGAGATTTCATCTTCCTTAGCTGGAAAAATTTCTCAACATCCTTTGTTCAGCTCTCAGAGTCTACGTGAATGATATTGAACGGACATTCAACGGGAAAGTTCAAAGGTTGTAATTATATGGTGACAGATATTGGAGGTTATAAATGGTATATTTATTCTTTCATTATTATTCCAAATATTCCTGCAATATTGGGGCTACTTGCAGGGCTCCCACTTGATTACTTTTTCCAATGAAATCACCCAATCACGTTGTCTTGTTGGTTAGAATGGCCAATCAGAAAAAAAAGAAATGGCAACAGTGGGAGCCCTGTACTTGAAACGCATCATTTTGTTTGCAGGAAGAATTAGTACCTTGTATCATATGTCTTTCCGTGACCCATCGTATGGCTGTGGTAGTTGAAATGAAAGTTCAATTATAGTTGGATAGAGTAAGTTCAATCCCCCGTTAAGTTTTTCAATTTTTCATCTCAGTTGACAAAACCGTGAGCTGTGGATGCATAGAAAAAACCATGTCTCCAGTAGACATGAAGTGATATTAAGAACGGAAAGGCACACAATTCTCTTCATGTTGTAATAATTTGTAATATCAGAATTGAATGTTTTGTTGCATTTTATAAAAACATTAATTACTCAGTTTGACAGATCTGTTTTCCGTGAGGAAATTGTCACCTTAACGAGAAGATGGCTATTCTGAAACAGTTCTCGCTGGAAGCATATTCAATTCATCAGCTCAAGATTTGCAGAATGAACTATTTCAGAATATAACAGAATAATTATTTCGTAGAAAATTGATACAGTAAAAAATTCAAGTGAATTCGTCACTCTTCGGTAGCACGTTGAACAAGTCTAAATTAGCCACTGAGTTTCATTCAAATAGCAAAAGTATTGGAAGTTTATGTATTTACTTTGAATTCCTACTCAAATAGCAAAACTTGCCTCCACGGGCACGAAGTGAATCCCTCTTCCGTTGAGGTGCACGATTTTGACCACTCCATCACCTTCACATTCTAAACAATCGAAAAAAAAAGAATGTTGGAGTCTCCAACGATGTTTGATATCATCGAGCATCATACAAATTCTCCTAATTTTTTCTCGTGCACTTCAGCAACTTAATATTTGTCCGCTTGTGTTTGTAAAGGGAATAATTCAGGTCTAGTGATTCAATACTGTCACTGTCAACCCGCACATTCGTGTCTTTTTTTTCGTATATGGTAGTTGCCTTTATTTGTTTGTGACAAGTCGCTTTTCTCTTCCAACCCACCGAATACAACGCGTAAAAGAGAATGAGAACAACAAAAAAGAGAGTAAAAAAAAAAGGAACGTTACCAGGCTGAATCGTATTATTTTTTCCTATCCGGGAACGATGCCAGCATCTCTCGCCCAGATACCATTTTTGACCCAAAAAGGCACGCGTTGAATTAATAAATTACGTTCTCTAACCATAACTTCTATGTGAATTGCGACAGCATACGTGATATTTGTCTCTAATCTCGTTTGTATTTGAACAGCGAAACATGAGGGGTGTTATTTGTGTTGACTCTTGATTCTGTTATTCACGTTTATAGTCGAATAGCCTTCCATTCATTCGTTTTGAGAACTTAAGAAAATAATTTAGTTGAAGGTAAAGTATTTGTTGGTAGGTTCATTGCGGATGAATTGTTAATTTGTGGATTCGATATGGATTGGGATAAATACTTGTCGAGGTAATGTGCGTAATTCGAATTAGGATTGCACAATTTTTTGCTTGAATTAGCATGGATTAGTGAATAGATCGTGCAGTGTTTCTGGTATACTCGAAATACTCTGAAACAGCGGTTGGTTTAATTCGCGGCAGATTCTGTGGTCGAAATACATGCATTTTTAACCAACATGCTCCGTTATATATTCCATGATACCGCGTTGTGCGAATGTTCTTATGGCAAATAATTCTATCCAGAGACGTAATCCTGGCAAAGAGGTACAGAAAACAGTAAAACAGGTACATGAAATATACTTTTTGTCATGTCTATACATTAAATTCACTATCGAATTAAATTGTTTATTTCATACCGGTTTCCGACAATGAAGCGGAAATGTAAGATAATTTCGATTTTGAATTCGATTCTCTGATGAGAGTGAGAATTATCAGATTAATTGATTGAAACTAGCTGGTAAACAGAATCAATAATGAAAATTCCCATGTGGAAATTGCCAGGGATGTGTAAACTGCTGGATATTGGCGGGGATTTGTTTATCAGATTTTGGTGAAAACAATTGAGCCGTCCCGGAATCGTTACTGCTCCTCAATTGATGTCAATCATCCGACACACTGAGAAAAAGGGTTTTGTTGATTATTGTACAGCTAGGGAATTCAGTCACCTTTAATACGACTTCAGTTGAATTAATTGAAATCATATTTCTCATTGCTACATTTGTTATTTACCTTGAATGGATTGTTTTATTTATATTTCATATAAGTAGACTAGACTAGACCTAACAGGCTGACTTTTTGAACTAAACTTTTATTTACGGCAACTACAATTCAACTGGGATAACTAAATTTCAGTTCGAATTCATTACAATGAAAGAAAACTATAGCTGAATTTAAGGCTACGTACATTCTTGTAGTTACAGTTATCATATTATTCATTGAAGTAGCTATGAAAATAGCTAGGATAGTGGAAATATGGCCACTGTGACTGCAAAAATGTACTTGGGCTGAAATGTAGCTACATTTTTCCGCTTAGTGTGACGTGGGTCATCATGGCACCTTCCGAACAAACGTTGTCGCATCTAGAAATATTTCTATACATCTGTCAATTCATATTCGATCTCTTACCGTGTTTAGAAATTTCATCTTTGTAGATGTTAACTCATGTACAAAAACCCTTATCGAGTCTCATAAATTTCATTTCCTGTTCTTTTATGCATATAAAGTTTACTATGAAGAGATATCATGGGAATATCGTTTAATGGACTTTTTCGATCAGCTCTCCAACGATTTACTCTTCATTTTGTGATATATTCTATTCCAAAGCAGTTTGAAATCATTTTCATTTAGATTTTTATCCATATTCAACTATCACGCAAACCAGGGTTCACCCTGTTAATGAAAATGGTTTTGCATTCAAAGAATTTTCATACGAGAAGTTCTTTTTGATCTTCATTTAATGACGCAGAACCAATCAAATTACTAAACCCACGAATACGTTCCAAATATAATTAAACACTCGTATCCAGTTATTTAACATTTCTCCGTTATCGCACACATTATGATCCTCATAGTCGGATGGTTCAGGTACAATTCGAGTCAAGAAAAATAGATATCTGGAAATGCGATAAACCTCGTTCTCCCGATGTTTGTAGTCATTATATGGTGGCGCTAAAATATCACAATAGCATGATGGCAGGTGCATTTACTGGCCTCTATATAGGCATAGTTGTGTACAGTGCTTTGACGACAGTCGCCAGATAGCTCTTTCATCCGGTAATTAGCCGGAGAGCCCGAGGAGTTATCGCCTACTGTGATCGTGGACTTGCCTACGTGGATTCATACATGCACGTATTGTATATTTGCCCATGCATACGTATATCCGAACATTGCATTATGTGAGTTGAGTTAGGTGGATAAAGCGAATGCGGTAAGAGAGGGAGAGAGAGAATGATGCAGTTGGAGTGAATTCAGTTCTGGTATCATCCTTAATTAATTAACACCGGCTCGAATAATAATTATCAAAATGAAAGATGGTATCGTTTGCAGCTTATTTATTGGGAGGGTAATACATTCTCGTCTCTACATTTCATACATTCGAATTGTATCGTACAATCTGATTCTATTTCATTTGTTCTCATGCAAGCGATAGTTATCTAAGCGCGATGTCTTTGTAATTGATTCGCTATTCAATTAGTCGCAGTTCACAGAAGGTACTTTATTGACTAACAAACACTTAATTAGAATTCTTGTCGCGTTCGATGTCATTGTACTATGTCAAGCGCGATACTCGTTAATTATGTGTAAATATGCATTGAACTGATTGGTATTGTCACTCGAATTCATGGAATGTCGAGTACAATTGTTCATGACTTCATTCAGAAGAATTTATGACGAAAACGTTGATTTATTCGTTTCTTTTGTCCTGACATTGAATCCAGATTCGAATTCCTCTCAGTGATGAATTTTACGGGGATTTTGTACGAATGAAGATAAAAATCCGATAATTGTGAACAATATATCACGAATCTGGATATTTGAACCTCTCGAGAACGTTTTAGAATCTTAGGATTATAGAATAACAATACATCGCTTGAGATCTCGGAACGATAACAGTTGATACCCATAATACCAATTGAAAAAGTTCTACGATATTCGTAGCTTTATCACAAAGTTCACGAGTTACTCTCCTCATGAATTTCACTCCAAATTTACTTTTTATGTGAATTGAAATGGATGTCGTTGGAGTCGCGTACATCGCTCTTCACGTCATTCGTATACCTGACATAACAGCATGATATCGCTGTATATTAAAGAATCATAGAGTTCTCGTGGCATAGGCCGTCCTCCCTTGTCAGCCACATATACATTTTTTTCAATGTATGGAACATCAAGCGAATAGCGTAATTTGATACGTTGGAATGTTCCATGTCCTGGAAATATTATTATAAATCTCCGAAAAGTAACAATATTTTGAAATGCCAGGAAGATCTGCGTGTACTAGCAATGATATAATACATGCCGTAAAACCAGCAATTGTCACAATGAAATTATTCTCAGTAACGCGAATTTATGTCTCCACTTTTCTGCCCTATCGAAGTGTTTGTATACTACACGCTGGGGAATCATTCTACGGAAGATCAAATTTATTCTTGTTCTGCGAATTGACAATAGGAATACGAGTTGCTGCATTCATAAATTCTTTAAACATCCCCAAGTAGTTGTCGTCGATATATCACAACCACATGGAGGAACTTTTGTAAAATATTAGAGAAAATTTGGATCAAAGTACTTTGATCCTTGAATGGATCACTCATCGAGATCACCCCGATTCATGACCTTCAACGAACGGTTGTGAAAACCCTGGACATTGAGGAAGAATTTAAAAACACAGTTTCGTTTTACGAGGCGTCAACGTTTTATCTCGTTAAACTCTGGCAGCTCGTGTCTGCATTGCCATCGAGTAAAATACGTCTTGAACGGTAAGATAAGTAAGTCAGGCAAGAAGAAAAAAATGAGAAAAAAAAGCGAGGGTGAGTTGAAAAGAATGAGAAGTGGAGGAAAAAGTGTTAAGGAATACGATACTAGACGAAGGAAGAGATGAGGGATTGATAGGAGGAAGAAAAAAGACTGAGCAAGAGAAGAGGGACAAAGTTTTCGTAATTAATACGTTAAACTTCTACCAGAGCCAAACCGGATCTCACGTGCTCTTCGCTCGTTGAATGTCAATGATCAAAATCGCTCTTTGATATAATTCTACCGACGAGGAAAACGTGAGTCGAAGTTCCGGCATAGCGATCGAATGCAAAGGACGTCGTACCTTTCACGATCAACATGTATATCATCCCTCGATCAAAAGTCTATGAATTCAACATTAGTTTGGGATGAACTACTCTCAAGAAATAATCTTGTTCAGGGCGACTTGTAATTGTTAATCCGAGAGATACGTATTTCAATATGAACAAAATCGAGGAGTAGATTTCACAACTGCATCCCACTTCCTCACCTTCTTATCTGACTGAAACGAGTATCAGTTCCATGCTTATTTCATGTCTCTAGAATACTCAGATCAATCAACGAAATATCCTTCAGAATACTCATGCAAATGTTCGAATCGTATATCAGTGAGGTGAAAATCCCTACAAAAATCCGGGATGATGTGACGAATGTTAACGAAACAACACGAATAGCTTTCAGTGTACTTGAAAATGAGAAGAGTAACCACCAGGATTCACTAGTAGTACAGGCATGTCTTTAGAGATACCGACCAAAAAATAGAAGAGTTCATGGGCTTTGGGAATAAACGTGTGTCCAGGCTGGAGTGTGCATGGTAGGTAGTCTACGTGATTGGCCTCAAGCCAGGAACCCCTAACGACTTGTCCGAAAAGAGTAGAGTCCCACTTCATCTCTTCTTCAACAAAGATCAAGTATCGAAAGATATCGAGGGACGCCTCGATACACTACAAACCAATGCCGATGACATATCATTGCCGTCGTCACATTTTGCCGAAGTTCGTTTCGTGCTCAACGTATCATAAACGCTCTCATTTTTCACATTTCACGCGTATAAACCTTTGACCATAAAGATCAATCACACGCCAATATAAGTTATCTGATCGTCTCTCCAAGAGAATTAATATTGCTGTTTGAGGATTGTTGATTTCTGTTCAAGATTCTGAAAATCCATGAATCTCAGAATAGCGCATGCAAATCTCAAATCTCATTTGAAATTACTTTCGAAGTGTAAGTCTCTTGGAATATTTTATGTTTCATCGAATATCGGTTATCGATAATCTTCAAATTTCCAATGAGCCTGCAATGAAATCATAACCACATTCATAACTCATTCACTCGCTCGACTTCGATGTTAATATAATAATATGAATATTCATAAGTACTTCCCTGTGTAATGGAAGAATATAAAAAATTCACAGAATAAGTAATCGTACTCGCACTTTTTATACTGTTTCTTTGAAATATTGCAAGAATTCGCGTTGATATTTCGTATGCTTTACATGCAACTGTTCTCAATCCATTCATCCCAGGTATTCCATACGCGCGATTATAAACATCATATCAAATTCTTGGCTGAATAATCTGATATTCAACAATCGGTATCATTTCATTAAAATAACAATGGCACTCGAGGAAAAGCAAATTGTTATCTGTCTCAGTGCTTTTTGGCTCGTTTAAATGCGAGGAAGGGTCGTGTAACACCACGGAATAAAGTGCCGTGAAATAAAGGAGTATACCAGAAACCAACCGGTCACCTTCCTTTCCCCTCACAACCCAGTTCAGTTCAGCACCAACTCGGAATGATATTTGGTAGGCACGGTGAGAGTTACACAGGCTGCATGGCTGTGGATGGGAAGTGGTTGTATCTAATTTAAATTCCTGACATAAAAAGCTTGCAGAACGAAAGCACAGAGTGTTCGGGATAGCGTGGATCGTGGCCAAGCCACGTGCGGCTGCGAGATTCATTCCACTTTACATGACCAGTTCGTGCTTCATTCCACTCTTCCACTACCATCCTGCGTCGCATTTCACAAAATCCTCCTCTCCCTCTACTTCTTTGCTCATTGTCTTCTGCTTTTTTTCCTACATCTCTTATCTACCAACTTGTTTTTACAATTTGACAGGTCGATCTGAGTGAGAAATTCAACCATCGTGTGACAAGATGTGATGTATTCTACGTCTTAATATGAAATTATCACCAGATCGACTCAATGACTCATGAGAATATGAAAGTATTATCTGGAATCTCATACAGCTGATTAGGATTGATTTGATGAAACGGATTTATTCGATTTGAATCAGGATATTCTTCACCTAGGGTGTTTTCGATCGAATCTTCGCGAAGACTTCTGGATTTTTTGCGCGAGCTGAGGCGTTGATGGAATGAACTGCACTCTCAGATATCATATATTCAATAGTTACCTTTTGGAGAGGAATTGATTTAACGGGAATTGAATCGATAAAATACTGTTTCCAAATTAGCAGGAAAGTAAGAGCCATAAGGAGGACATCAAATGGTTTCAATGAGTGGAATAAATAAGATGATCTTTGAAAAATCTCAGGCGATAATGTTTTACATCCCAATTGTATACGTCTCCACGATTCACCGATAAATGAGGTTATCTGCCGTGGAAGCCATTGTAGATGGTCAATAACAGCGTCAGGTCCGGTTTTGCCCCGTTTCCTCTCATCCCCTCTAACGTTCTTAATTCTCAAGAATTCTTTGAATGGAATTCAAAACGAATTCTTATGATGTTTTTGATGTTCTTTAGTGTGTCTTCCTTAATTACCGAATTCAGCGGAATCCTTGAAATATTCAGTATTTTATCTGAGAAATAAATTCTTTGGTTTATTTAGCGAAGGCCTGGCTGTATGGGAAGGAATCTGATCACGGAAATTGATGAAGGAAGAGAAATCAATGAACAGAGAAAAATACAGTTACTTCCTTCAAGTATTATAAATTAAACAGATTGTCTTTGTTTCATATTTGATTCCCCTCGTATTAAATTCTTTGTAAAGGAAATTCGTTTCGCGTTCTAGAGGGAAATATTCTCATATTGGAATACTCTCATAATCAATCAATCATCACAAGATTTGATCAAACGAAAAAAAAAAAACACTGAAGGTACAATCGAACCGATGAATAGTCAGGATCCTTTTGCTCTAATTTTCGTACGAACGTTGACGAGTGTCGAAAGATCGTAAATACATTTCAAGTTCTCGAAACGTATCTCTAGAGATGAATTGCCAAAGGATAAACAGAACAGAAGAGAAGCTAGGGGCCCAAGTTGATCTTACTACAAGAGATAATGGAGCCTAGCTGTCAGTCTACTGATAATATGATACTTGGACTTGGTTACACGAAACCTCTCCTGTACCTTCTCTTCTTCACTCCTTTCCTCCTCCACACCTCAATTATTACCACAACCGTAAGAGATGAGGAAAGCAGATGGAGAGATAGAACAGTCTCTCACGTTCGTGAACGCTCAATAAATTTAGAGATCTCGACAAACCCATCCATTCTGTTTGTTAAACGTCACGTTATGCGCGCCTCATGGAATTCTTATTTACATTTGAAATGATCTTATCCGTGTTGTTGTTGAATACAATTATTCTCATCGGCATATCGTACATTTTTGCGGAAAAGGTCAAGGGTACCTAATTCACGACATTGAAAACCATCAAAAGAATTTTATTCTATTCCGACAAAATTCTTCCTAGAATAGGAATTGTGTATTTGTTTTTTTTTACACTGAGATAAAATTTATTCTAATCAAAATCTATCCCGCTTAGAAGATTCGCTTAAGAATTTTATGGAATGTCTTGAATCAGCAGATTTTTTTACATGAGAATCTGTCAAATACCTCTTGGTTCGTTCTGAGAAATGTTTGATAAATTGCGTAGTCGGTCTTTCTTCCAGTATCTCTCACAATGTACGAGCTAATGTAGTCTGTTACTTATAGGAGTATATATTCACTTAACGCTACATCCAATAAGATTATTATGAAAGGCGTTTGTGCTATCCATTTAGCTCACCTATATATACCAGTGCGTCGTTTATTCTTGGTTGAGTTGTTAACCGCGTTGCCAAGCTATTGTTTGATAATGAAGACTGATGACAGGACGCCAGCACATGACATAGAGGATGAGAATGGGATTTGCTCCTCTGATCATACACCGATGGTATAAGAAACGACCTAGTCGTTGTTGTCGTCATCTTCATCGTCGGTTTATTACGCGTTCAGATAAACTTGACTCTTTGTTTCGTATGTCGTCAATTTCGGTAGCATCCATTGATGACATCGGTGGATTAATGAATCTTCTTGAGTCATCATATTTTCTTCTGTTCCATAGTCTCGACGATGGATAATAAATTGGTGCCATGATCAATAATCCTCAACTGAACTCTTGATTGATAGACGAAGATATTCTTGAGAAAAACTGATATTTCTTGCGAATCATTTCGATTTTCACTATCAATTTCATGAATTCTTGTTTCGGCTTTGACTTTTCCGAAATTTATTCGAAAAAACATCTATTTTCTCGCGAATTTCAAGTCCAATGTACCATATTTTAGATTCAGTATTTTTTGCGCTCATAATTCAATGAGGGTGAATTGAATTCGTGTCCAAGTTTTCATTCGTTGTTCATAAAATTTGGAAGAAAACGTATAATAATCTGAATGAGAAATCATATATCCGAATGAAAAGTAGAGTGTGGAGATGATGAAAACGTATAAACATCAAATATGTATGAACCATTATGCAGCATCGAGATATCACATACAGTAATGCAGGATGTTGAATCGGAATACGCAATAAAGGACGGTGAAAAAAAAATTTAAGGACTCTTCGTTCTTGCGGACCGTTACCCTGCGTTAAGCGCTTTGCGACAAAGCTCTATATCGTTTCTCTCCTTCTTTTCCTCTTTATTTGATGTTCCTCCTCCGTTTTCCGTTCATATATAACTGGACTTTCGCTCTCAGCCACTTTCTTGCTTTATACATGAGAAAGTTTCGACGGAAGCTGCTTCAAGGATTTATCCGGCCCGATACGCCTTCCGTTCCGAAAACTTATCTGCCATATTCTCTTCGTCAATACAGCTCTATACGGGCATCTTTAGAACGAATAAGTCGTTCAATATACATCCACAAGCATACATACATGTGTGCAAGGGAAAAGATCTTGGCAACGTGTTCCATGTTAGATGATCGTTAGAGTTCAGGTTATTGATTTTAGAGTACCCATCAACATTTACCTTTTTTTTCTCGCACGCGTCATTTAATTCATGTTTATGGCAGGAATTGTATGTTCACTTGTATTCGATTGTTCTCTAATGCCGTGCCACAGTTCCATATTCTAGAGCTTTTTTTGATTTCGATGAAAATAGAATGATTGCTAAAAATAAGGATCTTTATATGAAATGCGAATGCCTTGGGTTTGAAAAAATCAAGATCCTTAGACAGATACAAGAGAAGGGAGTAGGAAAAAAATAAAGGGCAAGTTGTAACACAAGCTCAGTGAATATAGGAATGGATATCGACCCCTCCTGTGAGAGACCTTTTCTCTTCCAACAACCATGATTGATGATGCGTAGGAAAAATGTAGTGAACCATGAAACCTGCTATTGGCACATACAAAGTCAAAATGAGGATACATGAGATCTTCTGGGATGAAAATATATCTAATTCATACATAAATCTTATACCATCCATTGCTTTGGAAATACCTTCGTGAAAAGTTTAGTAACTCTTTGTACGTTGATTAAATAGGAATTGAGTCTCACTTGCAAGCATTATTAACATGAATTAATTATTGCGAAGAGCATTTTTCATACGAATTTGTTTTTTATACATTCTTCATAATCGAAATCACCTCAAGTATCACAACAATAAAAGGCCGAAAAGTAACCACAATTCCATAGGAAAATGTCACCAGAGTTTGAAGTGATTGATTATTCAAGAAGCAATACCACCTTCGAAGGAATCAGAAAGTTCTTCACAATCACGTACATGAATTCAGTTTTATTCACATGAACATTACTTGTAATGTACAGGAAACATCAAACCGTCAGCTATAGGTTTTGTTTTCAAATACATCAAATTTGGTGTATAATGCGCATGGAATCCGCCAATTCATGTATGTATCTGAAAACAACTTTTAGGAAAACCTCAAAAATCATGTGCACATTTTCGACAGTTTACACGATGAAAAAAAGATTAGTTAAAACAACTATTTAATTCGTGAGCGCATATGGACCCATTTTTTCCGTCAGAATAACAACTTTACTCATTGATTTATGTAATTTGAAATAATATACTGTGGAAATTAGTTCAATCAACAGAAAAAATGGGTCCATATGCGCTTACAAATTGAGAGGTAACGCCACTTTGAGATTTTCAAAAAATCAAACATTTCTTCCTTGGTTCAAAGTACTATTTGGGGACATGAAAATGATATACCTTAAGCTGCTAATCGATCTGTGAAATGGAGGAGCAATTTTTGAAACGCAGAAGTAGAAGCGCACACAAGCGCGTTAACGATCTAGCGCAGCGACTTTCGAAAACGACATCTTAGACCCATTCTTGCTCGGATTCGCTCATTGCCTTGGGAGATATTGTTTTAATGGACACATAGGTGAATGGCACCGTTGTTGTAGACATAGAAATATTAGGAATAATCAGTCATAACGCCTGAAACTTTGAAAGCGTGTATCTCAGAACAGCATTTCGAAAATCAGTGGTAGCTCTATCTTTACGAAATTTCAATCAATTGCTGGGTGGGGGGGGGGTCCTCATTGTATTCGTGATATGTTCATCTAGTGCAGTACGCACGAGTTTTTCGAAATATTAATATTTGCATTTTTCATTCAACATTAAGTAACGGAATTTACGGTGAAAATACTACTTTTTCCTTCAAATGGTTGCCATTTCGTGAAAAATGCATATTATTCAAAACGGATACGTATTGTATTGTACTAGCTGTTGAGTTACAGAAACTGATTGTTTTTGATTGATTGTTATAGGTCAATCCTGCACCGAGTTATTTCTCTCACCGCAAGACTATGAATTTTCCCATCACTCCAGTTGATCACTTGTCGAGCCGCCATTTTTAGGAATAAAATCCTCCAAAAAAATTATTTTGTACTCCAATAGTAGCCGCATATTTTCCTATAGTTCAATTTGAATAGAAACTTTCTAATTCTCTAGAGAAAAAATTTTAAAAAGCGTAATTTTTGGAGAGTTCAAAGTGGCGGTACCCCTTAAATAGTTATTCCAACTGATCTTTTTTTCTGTGTACAAACGACACTAACCGCCAGCAATCTTACTGCACGCGAAGAAAATTTTTGTTGAAACTGTAATTTTAAAAAATGTACTTTGCTCAGCAAAATTTTTGCTGTTACAGGAAGCATCTCACGATTTCAACAAGATCTTTGCGAATTCAACAAATTGTCTAGCACTTTGTATATTTAAAATGCACTGTTAGAAAAATCAGTACAAAACTTCATAACACGGATATGAAGTGTTTTTATGTATCAATGTTATGAAATTTCGTATCCCAACCGTGTATTGCCTATAATGACAATGAGCCCCAGGCTGGGTCCATCCTCTTCAACCCAGTACTGGGTAATGATGATGGGGCACATGTTGGCTCAATCTTGGCCCTGTTGTGCTCTCCCATACAATGATGGTTGGTGAAAAATGGAAATAATAAATCTCAGTGTGGGCACATTTGAACTTGGCTTCAATTTGGACCAGCTTTAGACCAAGATTGAGGTGAATTTATGTCTCGAGCATGTGTGTACAATCCTCAGCGTGTATGAATTTTAGTCCCACTTTATTCCCATATAGACACGATGGGGTTTGACACTAGGCCCAAGACTGGGCCAAAGTGAGGCTGAAATTCATACCCGCTGGGGTAGAATTCAAAGCGATTCTCCAATTTCAAAAGAAAAAGGAAAGGGCAGTATTGATTGCCTAGTCTGGGTCCATACTAGGCCCATGGTGTTACCAATCCTCGGGCAAAGCAATACAGCCAAGCTGGGAACGATGTTATTATCTCTGGGTTGGCCCCATTTGTCTGCCCAGCTTGACCCCACGTTGTGCAACATGGGCACCCACCCTGGGCTTAGATCGGGCGCGCCGTTGATACACACTTGGGATCATATCAACACATGTAGCCATATCCGTTTGTATCATTGTAATAAAATTTAGGATCAGTTGTGAAACATAATTTCATATCATTTTTGATACAAGATTTCGTATTATTTTTAACAGTGTGCCGAATTTTTGAATCAGTAAGCGTTTGTTGTGAGGTAATTTTTTGTTCCGCTAGCAAACTTTTTACCAATTCAACGAGAAGATTTGTCATATTAGCGGAGCCAATTTTTGTCCTTGGTCAAAAGACCATTGATAAATAGGAGAAATATCACAAGATATATTTTTTCGGAAGTAAAGCACTTTCATACATATGGAACAAATAAATCCACCTCTCATTTTTATCGTGTGTTTGCTTATACATTAGAAAAGGAAACTCGAATATGTACTCAATGATTTCATGAAGTTTCCCACAGCCAGGAATTGCAAAGGATTATGATAAGTTTGTGTTGTACTCGAATGGAATTCAAATACTGCACACATAAATTGTTTGCGTAGTGACAACGTGTGGATTCAAAAACGAATGCCTGGAATGCACGTTAAATTCAAGTTTGCTTTGAGGAAATTTATGATAGAAACAATATGCAATCAATACTCGAAGAGAATATGAAGTTCTGTCAGATGTTCGGAACAAACTCACATAGATCGGATCGAAGCTCCATTGGAGTTGATAACTTTCGGATTCGTTAATGTTCTACGAAGGTTCGACGAACTTAAAAACGGTTTCAGACAAGATTCATGAATCGCTTGCCCAAGTTCTTCCGAAGGGTCACCACCCAAGCAGCAACAGAAGTTCAAAGTTTATACGGAATAGAAACGTTTGTAGAATGTACTAAATGAGATACGAAGAACATATGATGCTGGTTCATGGAATATTCGAATCAGACTGTTTTGAATTTACTTAGAACGTACATAGTACATTCGAAATGTACGATATTCATTCAATTGACGTTCGATTACATACGTTCGATGAATGTGCATGGCACCTATGAAACGCTTCTTGGAATGTACATTTCGAATATTCAAAGAACGTTCATAGTATATCCTGGTGCTACTTGGGCAAGGCAATTATGATCATGATCTTTTTATGATAATATGAGTGCACTTACAGAAAGGATTTCTTGAAATGGGAAAATTCTTCTTGTCGCTGGGACAAAACTCATTCTTTTCTAGGCTCAAGAAAAAAATGAGCTTTGTCCCAGCAACAAGAAAAGTTTTCTCATTTCGAAAGATCCTTCCTGTGAGTGTGTTTTGAATATCATTATCAAAATGGGTAGTCAGTGTTTCGTGATTATTGTCAACATGGACCAGAAAAAATATACCCTCCAATCATCATACATCTCACAAAAAAGCGACTAACTATTTGGACAATATCGAAAGCAGCTTATGAAACATATCTAAAACCGTTTTTAGGAACTATTTTCAAGTGCCAGTGAATCTCAACGTTTATCGAATCTGAAACGTAGCTCCAGCGAAGCTCCAGTTTGCTGGAACTTCATGTTTTCTTCGGATAGCAATGCATATGTTGATATTTTTTTCACACAGAAAATCACTTTTCTCATTTTCCATGTACTTTTTCTGTTTCAGGTAAGTTTTCATCGCACCTATATGATTTTCACAAGTACTCTTGTCTCAAGCTGACCAAGGTGACCGTCATAATTGTGAGTAACCTAAGAGTTCAAGGCGTGAGGTTTTTGCAAATTCAAATATAGTCAGACCTATCAGATTCCAGAAGACACGACTGAGTGGAAATGCCTTAGTCATTGACGAAATTTTTTAACGCTCATCTAGCCAAAAACTAGACACTTGCAAATGTCTCGTGAGGTTCTGGTAAGCTGGTAGTTTTTGGTTACTCAAGCGTCACAGAACTCGTCAATGTAAATGTGATTTCTACGTGGGTAGCGCACAGAAAAAAAAGATTAGTTGAAATAACTATGCAACTTGTGAGCGCATATTGACTCATTTTTCCTCGTCGGAATAATAAATTGATTCACTGATTCAGCCAATTTGAAAGAATTCAGTGGAAAAATTAGTTGAATCGACGAAAAAAATGGGTTTATATGCGTTTAAAAGTCTAATTGTTGTTTCAATTATTTTTTTTTCTGTGCAGTGGATTTCGAGCTTATCATATCTTATCGATGAAGACCACCAGATATTGAGAGTCTCGGTGGACCTGAATCTCAGCGTTGCAGCGAAGTACCGCTTTTTCCTGTATTATGACACAATTTTCATCGGTCGGAATTCAGTGAGTCGTAGTTACACTGGGAAATATATCTATTGGTAAATTATATATCACGTCATATTTGGATATGTAGGCACATGAGATTCAAACTCACTAATGGAAATTGCAGAAATTACTGATCCTGATGATGATTCACAAAGATACTACGTGGGATCACACTTTGCAATACTTCACAAATCATGATCAATAAATTACGTAGCTCATTTCACTGAAAACATATTGAAAACATTTATTACTACATTGAATCGTGAAGTCTTTCAACTTTTTGAGAATTGGTCCAGTAAAAATCTTTCCACCTTGATTATATACGGAGGAAAGTAATTAGCTGTGAGATGAACAGCCATTTGTTCAACTCCTTTAACTAGTTTTTAGCTGCTGCAGCAAAATTTTTAGCTTAGCTGAATTTTGGCTGATGATATATCTGAAAATTCCTTCCCGTGTACTGATCTGGACCAGAAGCTAATGAATCTGTGTTAGATCCACTCGGTTCTAGTACTAATTTTATGACTTGAATGAATTCTAATGGATCATGAGAACCCTCAGGTTTCACTCACCAGTTCTCGCTAACGTTGCAGAGGGACCTGAATATAGAGCTCAAGAGGTCCTATGAAGAATTGATCAGACTGCCTTGGGCAGAAGCGTATGTAGCAATATCTCTCTCCCTCTCTCCATTCATTCGAACATGAAGGTTAATAAAAGATTGAAATAGAGAAATCTTGCTCCACTTCCGATCATGTACCAACATCTGGATGAACGCGAAGAAAAATAGAGAAATCACTAGACAGCTTCTTTCGCCTTCTATTGCATCAATTCTCTCAACCTAGTAGTTCCATAAAGTAAATAATCGAGAGAGATTGAAAAAACTGACGCTCAATCTAGTGAACGAAAACCACCGATCAACCACTGTTATTTTGATTCAGCTTTTTATTGTACACGGAAAGGAATTTAGAGTTGAATTTACTATGGTACCTCGTAAGCGAGGAACAGACTGAACTTACAATGAAATTTACTATGACGAGACAATAGAAACCTGATCAAATTTATAACGTTTTACAGTCAATTCCATTAGAAATTCAGTCCGTTCCTCGGCCGTAATAATCCCATAGTAAATTCAACCTCAAATTTCTCTCCGTGTATATATTTTTTTCTTGTAATGTCTTCTCATTCTTCTCCTTGCTCCCCCTGAAAATACAGACTAACTTTATGAAATTTGAGGCAGTGAGTTTATTCCAAACAATTGAAACCGAATCTAAATCCCAATCCACTACCCAACAGAAATTATGAGTATCTTTATAGTTTGTTTGCTCCACCGTGATGATTATTTCAAAATGTGTACAAAATTTTCCCATAAATTTGACATAACAATGAGAAACTATGGATCTCCTCGAATGAGTGAATCAGTAAACTTGAACGATGAAAGTAGGCCAAATTCAGCATCTCTCAGCCAAGTCTTAAAACTCTTTCATCCGAAATGACCCTTAATTACTCGTAAATGTGTACATGAAACTTTCGAAATTGATTCTTCCCGGGGAAGATGTTTCCAGCAATTGAGGTTTCTCGCATACTTTGTCCACTCTCCACAGAAATGCAATTTCCATCGACTCATCAAAGAATCTTTATGAAGTCTGTAATGAGTTTCATATGTCCTAGTTCTCCTGAGATTTTGCTTCAAAATTGAATTTCAGCGAAGTATTCCGTAGATAATATATTCGCTCTTCATAATTTTCCACTGTGCTCAACGAGAAATACCTTGAAAGCTGCATTAAAATTCTTCAAAGCTCGGCTCCTTCGATCGTATCACTTTGGTATTTATTTGTATAAAATCAATATGACGTTTATTTACATTCTTCGATAGAAATTTCGAACTGTTTGGGATACTCATATCGAACTTTGTGTACGTAATTTGGAATTTATGGACATAAGAATGCAGGCATTGAATTTATGTGAAATCAAGGAAGTTAGAAACATTAATTTTCTACTTTCTAGAGTCCGAATCGATTCGATTAGTCTAATAAATCCAGGAACCCCGATCACACAAAACATCCTTAGAAAACATGCTTCCAGTAAAGATGGTGGGACAAATTATCGTAAGACCACAGGAACGAGAGTAAATCTGAATGCAGTACCACAGGATATGAATTCATGATCCATCGTGTGTTGACAATTCCTCAAGGGATGTATGGATACCTACTCACTTTTATAAAAGTGCCACTCGTTCGTTTTTTGACTTGAACGTACGTTATGGAGGAAGAGAGAACGAATTAGTAAGTGGAAGATTCTATGGAGAGGGAAAGAGAAGACTCCTACCCAAGGATTTTGAATGTCGTCGACGCGATAACGGACGGAAAGGAAGCCATTATCGTGCTACGTGATCTGCAACACGCGAGAAAGTGAGCGAACGAGGGAGCGTCTTGAATCTCTCCATACCTCTTCCTCATATTTTCGAAATACGTTAGAGACGTGTGTTTCATATCTTCTGAAGAATTGTGATAAGCTGTCCTCGATAACAATGAGGAAACTGTACTGATCAATAAACATATGCCAACATCGTCAAAAATGTCGTTCTGTAAATATCGAATCGTAGATCCTGAATTCTCTACGCGGAAGGTATGTGTTCGGTGTTCATCGAGAATTACCTTCAATGGATAACCAATAAATATTCATACGTAGCGTATAGGAATGAGCTGGACCGCTTCGCAGGAATTATTGGTCTATATAGAGGGTGGAATTATAGCGTTTATCGCACCGAGAACGAAAAGCAGACCGCTCGTTTGATTATTCCTGAGTCTCTTTTCTGTTCAACTCCGCGTATCGGACGAAACGGATGAGTAGAATAAAGGGTGTAGGATGGGGGTCTTTCCTTTCATACCAGTAACGGAGTTGCTCCTTTCACAACCATTCAACGAACTTGGGCAGTTGACTCTTTATGCGCAAAGTTTCGCCCGGCATTTCGATTTTATGTTAATTTCAATTCACCACGCCGAACCGTACCGAGGCGAGGATCGAGATTTAGGTGAGAGTATTCTTCCTCATGTATTTTCTTCATATACACTCGTACATACACTTGGAATAAGTTTATCCAATCTCGCAAGATAGGAATCAACAAAACCTTGTTTTCTCTTCACTTTTTCGATCGGTATGAGGTCGTGGATTAAAATATCAGTCGGGAAAATTCCTTGAAATAGAGGAATAGAGGTATAGTGATCTCTCCGTTGATCCTGGAATTTCAATCCCACATTCTTCATGATCGTTGAATAATTCGAACATAATTCTTGCATTGGGAGTCATAAATTGCGCATCTTGATCCAACCTGATCTCAATATATTGTATCATAAAAAGTAACATAGTATGTCGTCCAATTCAAAGGTAATATAGGGCTGAAAGTTTCAACAATGTCGGTTGCGATGAATTCATCGGAGGATCAATTGGATATGAACACTAGTTTTTCTTCAATTTCCGATGAATTCTCAATCCACATACCTTTGTGCTGGGATCTTGATACATTTCTGTGATTTGAATAATTGAATAATCATGAAATCAGTTACTCTCAATCTTCCATATTTCGATCAATAGTCAAATCAATGTATACAAATCTATAATTCTCAATAGATTCAATTGATTTAAATCCAGAGGAAGAGAGAGAGAGAGAGAGAGAGAGAGAGAGAAAGCGAGGGTAGGGTAGAGATATCTAGAACACAGGATGATCTGTCTGATGCTGTCTCTTTCATTTGCATATACGTCATGTGTGTATGAATGAGAACCTAGTATTGCTTGTCTGTCGTTTAAAGAGCTTCTCATGTTATGTATCACAAAAGCGATGCAAATTCAAAAGCCTCTATCCAGAAGTGAATGAGCATCATTAAATCTTCTATTATCTCAAAAGTGGTGCAGAATGATTCGAGGCTCTAGAGAACTTTGTTGAAATATAAAACTTGTTATCGTACGATGAATGGGAAGTACGTACATGAAAAGAACGTTGCTGGAACAAATCAAACGTGAGAATGAATCAAAATGGTTATATAGAGACATTTTATTCTGTAGAAATAAATTTATGCATTCTCCGGTATTTCGTGAATACACACAGTCTTTATAGAATCTATGATACTCAGAGGAGAACTGATTTGTCATGTTTTCTTTTTCATATCTCTTCTTTGATCATGAGCACGAATTTTTTATTCAATACTTCTGAAATACCTTGTTTTCCCTCATTTTATGCCCCGTCAATAAAGAATTTTTGTCACAACAGAAATTGATCGTCAACTCATTCGTGTATGGGGTTAGAGAGGACTTTTCGAATCCACAAAGTACAATCGAAATCATCTAGATTACGAGGAATATAAATGCTCATCCATGCTTTTTACAACATCGAGTTCTGTTGATTTTTGTTCTTGATTCTTCAATGTGTACAAAAAGAAGGAAAAATACTGTGCCCCAATTTGTCGTCGAGCGGTCAAGTACTTCGCAAATGTTCTAGCATGCGCCTCCGCAATTCACTTCAACGAATCGACGAATGCTCTACAGAGGACGGAAATTTCAAAACCAAGTGAGCTTGGATTTAGGCTGGTAACTGGGACAAAGCTCCAAATTAATGCCTCTCGACGGGCTCTCTGACCAGCAATTAAAAACTGTTCACATTTAATTGAAACAGTCTCTGTAGACTGTGATCTCATGTTTCCATTCAATTATGTCTTCCAATTCATCGGGAAGATTTGTAGGATTCAATTTGAGGATATCATTAAGGGAAAATATGAAATCTTAGGGATGATATTTGATTATCGCAAGCAAAGTCCAGTATTGAACTTTCAGACTGTGATTGTGAAAATTCATATTGTGATGCAAGCATGAGGGAAGTTTGGATGGGAATCCAGAGACCTTGTGCTTCAATGTTGTATTTACATTGAGGTTAGGGAGGGAAAATGTGGGAGATTGAACGTCCCAGAAGGTGGATTGTCATACTCGCATCCAAAATCAGCCGGTTATTGAAGTTCATATCGAGAACGAAGATTTCACTGTCTATGAAGTTCGATGGTGTATTACCATACCAAAATTTGTATTCAATAACCAGGTTGGCTGCTCTGTGAATCTGAATCGGTGAAAAGTATTGGAAATTGGTGAAATTTCACTGAAAATCAACTGGTTGAATCAGTTTACTTCCACTAGGATATAATTCAAAATTCGTTGGGTCAATATGTACTACTATTGGAAGAATCAAATAACAGAACATTTCAAAGAGCATTTATTTAATCTCAAACACTAGATTTTATTCAAAACGGTTAAACCACCGGAAAAGTACTATCTCATCTTGACTTGTTTTGATCTTCGATCAGAAACAATTATTTCAAATCCTGGACATTTGTTTTTAACGATCATCAAAATAACTGATGTTCATTATTTTCGAATTTCGCTCAAGAGCCTTGAACCCATTTCTACTCTCTACGACATTCCACTGATCCTCAATCATTTCTACTGGTTCAGATGTGGAGAATTCTCAAAAATATATTTTGAAGAAGACTTTTTGAACACGTTTTGAACGGATTCATAATCCATTGTCATAGCACGAGGAAAACTGATAGTTAGCATTTTAACGATCCATCGTTGGGCGTGTAATGCTAGAGAAAATCTTGAATGTCCCTTTGAAATGCCAAAATCGAACCATTATTTCCAGAATATCACGTCAATGTATGAAGAATTGTTACGGCATTGTTGCCGCAGAAAGTTCCACACTCGAAACGTTTCCACCCCAATCAAAGGACGTCAAATAAATGATTTTGTCGATTCAGGAAACTGGAATGAAGCTCAGTTTTTATGGCTACACTTCTCACATTTGTGTGGAGTTTCTGTGCTACTTTTGACTATTATGGAAAATCGAAACAGTTAAAGGACCGTCCATGAAGTACGTAGCTCCGTTTTCACTACATTTTCTATTCTCCATGTCACATTGACTGTCGCTCTTTTCTAAACTTCTTCTCTTCACGATGGAACGTAGTTTTTACTCCAATAAACGATGTAAATTATTCATCATCCAAATTGAATCGTGCTATAACATAGTTCCCATCATTTAGAGTGGTTTCGATTCACAATTGGTGAAAGTGTCTCGAGTCAAACAGGACACTTGGTTTGCATCACCATTCGTTCGTTCACTGCGATTTTCACATTACGCGCGTTATTGAGGAATAAAAAATACAGTTGCAGGACAAAACATACTAAAAGATAGATTCTGAATCCGATAGGTATGAATATAATGTTGATGAAAAGGGTTAATGTGGCTGATTCCTTACATATTTATACATTGAAATCCTGATTGAATTGAAATTCTATCTCATCCTTTTCTTTAGTAGCCCAAAATAAAAAATTCATGGTTTACGGTACGCAGAACTTTAAAAACGCATAATCATCATCTCATGGACATTTTTTCTGCATTTGAGGAAGATTATTCCATGTTCCACTTGAGTCAATTTACTCCGTTTAATCCAAATTAACATCTGTGAGATTTATATTAGAATGAATCATTTTCCAACTCATATTGCTTGAATCCTCTTCCAGATATGGGATGGATAAAAAACGATGTTCCTTGAATTCAAATCCCCTCCTCTTCTTCCTATATGCATTTATGTGAAGAACTTCTTTTGATTCCTATCCTCTTCCTACATTCACCGCACACTTCTTGAATAACCTTCAAGTTGAAGCCAGACTGCTGAACTTTGATCTATTATTTTATGCAGAATTGATATAGACCCTTCCGAATCGTCTGCTCTATTATGAGAAATGCTGAAACCTCTTCAAATTCTGGTTGAAAGTGTATAATAAATGTCACTCACTGAACGTGAACTCGATTTGATCAGTCATTCGCACAGTAAAAAGTAAAACTTGCTTCCAACCTTAATATCGGCTTATTTCAAGATGCAGCCCTATTTCAGCTGGAAGTGAGCATCAAAAACAAATGCCGACACAATGGAAAAGACTGAATTTCAGTCAATTCTTGAAGTAAGATGCAGTCACTTTCAGTCAGACAGGCAGAACACTGTCAATGCACTGTAAAAAGTCCGACTGAAAGTGGCTGCATCTTACTTGAAAACTTGACTGAAATTCAGTCTTTTCCATTGTGTCGGCATTTGTTTTCGATGCTTACTTTCAACTGAAATAGGGCTAGTTTTGGCTGCATCTTGAAATAAGCCGATATTAAGGTTGGAAGTAAGTTTTACTTTCTACTGTGTGCTCGCTGTGAATCTCGGTGGAATCGTAAATAAAAATTTTGCATCGCATAATCGGGACCCAGAAATTTCTCAATTTACCATAAAAGTGCTATGAAAGTCTGAACCAGGGACTCTCCCTCTCTCGTATTGCTGATATGCTCTTCCCTGATTCATATCCCTAACGATTCAAAACTACAGTGTTTCATTCCTGTGGTTGGAGCTTTTTGTGGATGACTTATTTTCTGACTCATGTATTTCTCAACTGAGAAGGCAAGAGAGTTCCGTGAATTTCAAGAATGTTTGGGTCATAATGTTGAGCTCTCGCAGCAACGATCTAATAATTTCTCCTAATTTCTTATGAAGTCCCAATCTTTAAAGAAATTATGAGGAATTATGAAATCATTCTCGTCAAGCAATCCATAACTTGCATGAGCCTTTACTATTTTGTTCTGATTTGACCTTGTACTGGATATTTTGTATTTTTATGGATCGATTCTTCCCAGTTGATTGAAATTTATCAATTTCCCTAGCAGAAATCACTCTAGCTATTCAGCAAGGACTCACGAGGCCCTTGAAGAGAACTTTCAAGGCCTAGTAAAGTTTCTTCATAGCCTAGAGTTGGAACTTTGAGATAGGTGGTTTGATAACAACAGACTAAAAATCTTCATGAATTCGAACCGATATTTTATAGAAGCCTGATTGGGTTATTGGGGATAGCAGTTCACCTTGAAACGACTTTGTGAATGGCTGTTGAAGTCTAGATTCAAAAAATGTGAAGAAATATTTCTATACACACTCTTTTTGAAATAACAAAATCGAGAGATCGTCATAACTCCTTACTGATAACTGATTACTGAGAAATTTCTGATGAAGACAAAACTGGGGTTAACCTAGAAACTCATTTTGTTTTTCCACATAGTTGGATCCTCATATATAAATTTGGTATACAAATTTTCCATGATCATCTCCACACTCGAGTACCATCACATAATTTTTAAAGATTTCTCTGCAGTAGATTATTCGCACTCTTCAAGGTAGTAGAGTCACAACGAATATCCAACGAGTGAAAAATTCTGTAAAACGCTATATTCAAATTCACGTGACGAGTGTTATTTCATAAAAATCATCTCGTTAATCATTGGGAACTTTGAAATGCCGTTGAAATGAATGGGAATCGTAGAATGAGAATCAAGGAGGAAGCGTTAGTATTTTGTGAAAGGGTGAAAAATTTCAAATACACAATTAATATGTACGAATTTTCATCTCACCGACGAATCCCCTCAAAATTTCACTCGTTTTTCCAGTTGTGCACGCTCGAGAGGCTTTTCATACATAAATCTATGCTTGTATATCATTGCACGGTAGTGTATATTCCCTGTAGTGAGCGGCAAAATTTAACGAAGGCAGGAAACGAAGGAAGGTAAGAGGAGACAGATCGGATGGATGCGATTAAAAAGTGAATCCTACGTGATGGTGTGGTACGAAAAAAAGAGGGAGAGGGATGAAAGAGGAGGAGAGAGAAGAAAACGGGTCCAATTACTTCGAGATGTAACGTTCGTTTTTCCGGACTCGTTTTGCCTCGTGATTTTCCTCCTCGACTCGGAAAACTCGCGAGGCGCAAAACGTGATGTCTCTTCTCGAGAACTTTTCTCTCTCTCAGGACGAAGAGGATAGGAAGATGCTATTCACTGCGATTTCATCCAGTAACTTTCCTCTCTCCCACTCGTTTCTACTTCCGAGTCGATTCTCCTACTGTGTGCTCAGATAAACGCTCTTTAAGCTATATTAAAAGTCGCTCATCGAAGCTTCCCAAATCGTTTTGCATACGTACAGTATAAATTCATCATCATTGTTCGTGTTTTAAACGAAACGATTCCTTCGATTCATTGCATCTCAACTTATAACTTTGTAATATCTTGTTTGGAAAAAATGCTTCACGTGGATGTTGATTTCATGTTGAAATAAAAGAACCAGCGAACGGAAATTTTACGCTCCATCGAACTGATGTCATTTTTCTTTGAAATTTTAATGCAGTTGTTCGGAAGAGTTAGATTGTTTCTGATTCGCACAGGAAAATTGTGTGGATGGAACTTTCTGTAGATGTATTCTTGAGAAATGACACGCAGATGATTCGCAAGAATTTTCTGGAGTACTTCATATATGAAGTTGTAAGTCTAGTAATATACCTGTGCAAGTTTGTGAATTCAAATTGAAACATGTCAGGGAGAAAACTACGACTCCACACGAGTGTACGATATTATTACATCCTCGTGTTAAGAAGGGTTTAATGAGGAAAATGTGACATATGAAAATGTCGCATCGAACATGAGTGAGGGATGAAGAGGAACTCATCTGATACCTGTACTACATTGATACTCTGCAGTTTCTTCATTAAATCTTGTAATTTCTTTATTCAGTATATCAAGGGAATGAATTCATACCATGTTGAAAAACTTATATCAGTTTTCAACAAAATCTCAGTCAGGAAGCTACGAAAAAATGGATTCTAATCTCTATCTTTTCTATTTTTCATCATCCGCACGGAAATTTGTTGGAAACGTATATCATTCAACTGCATAGTATCAAGTTGTGATGGAATTTCTCTTATCTTTTCTCAACTTTCCATCAATTCGCCCTTTCTCGCCGTCTTCTGTACGGCGAGAACATTCCCATAATTTCTCACGACTTGATGCCAGACCGTTCTTCACAGAAACAGTCACGACGACGAATTGTAGGCAGGCTACTTCACTCCACTGTTACCACCACTACCATCGGGATCACCAGTACTAAACCCTATAGAGAGTTGAAGCAACGACGACAACTACGACGACGACGACGACGACGACGACGACGACGATGCCAACGGCCAAGTCTCCAACGTTATTGCTGATCCTGAAGATTTATGGTGGATCTCCTGCACACATGGCGCTTTAATTATGTGCACCACGGTTCCGAAATGAATTGGCGAATATTTTATGCGACAAAGAAAGTTCCACGTCTCTGGCCATCTCTTTCTTCCACTCTTTGATTTTGATCAAATTTATCGCATCAGAGTTATCCTGTATTTCCATCATTCCGATATGAAACTTTCTCTGGATTTGAAATAAACATCCGAAGAGGATAAGAATATAATTCGAACGTATCAACATATTTCCTCGGAAATAAATGGGATCTAATTCATTGATACAACCTTCAATATTTTCCAACCCTAAAACTCGTCATGAACATAAAGTATAAAAAAACGATCCCTCCGCCAACGTGATTCAACATGTATTTGATACAGTTTCAATTCCATCGCGAGTTATGATAAACTGGTGATTTTTATTCGGAGAGAATGAATTATATACGCATAATGTGACATAGTTGGAGAACAAATTTTCGTCTAGTAAGCCAGAACAATGATTATACAGCAACATTCCAGTCGTTTGTCATTCTAGCCGTACGCGGTGGCAGCCAAAACGCGATCTGTCTCTTTTCGTGGTGAGATAGCCGACCCTTATGCGAAGGTTGGCGTAACAGAACAACCGAGGGAGCCTCATTGTCAGAGTATAGTCACCACATCTGGATTGCCTCCAAGAGAACCCCGTACAACCAAGACTTCTGGATTCTATGGAAGTCTTTGGACCCATACCGACTTCATAAATTCCTAGACCACCCTCGCTATCGTCATTCCTCTTCCTATTTTTAACATCAGTCTAGAAACACAGCCGCGAAACTGTTCCTGACCGATTATTATAAATAAAATCTGACCATTCGTGATGACAAATGACCACGGAGAATATTGAATTTTTTGTGTCGTTGTTTTTCAGCGATTATCGTGGGAACATTATACTAGGCAATTTATTTTATGGGCTCTGAGCCATTTCTCTGCATCATATCATGTTAGATGTATTTGATCTCTCACATTCTCTCCCTGTTACAATATATGTGGGAGAAATAGATTGAGTTAGAGAACTTGATACATGGACGATATATATTTGCAAAAAATTAATAGAAATAGAATTTCGTAGAGCTGAAAATCCATTGAAATATGAGGATGTCTCTGTGTAATTCAATTCTAGAAAAATGGCTCGCGGGTGTATTTTTTTGCTGTTGTATTCATTCCAGCATCACAAAAACTCACGGTTCTCCGCAATGAATAATATGTGGATGTGGGAAACAACTGATTGGAATATAACGTAGCCTCATCATCGATGCTACGTTATATTCCAATCTGTTCCGATCAATTCTCATAATAATTCATTCGTACTTCGCATTTAATTGCACATCATGATGAATGCGAAATGTATTTGTTTTGATCAGGATTCCCGGACATTGATTTCTATTCGATTTAAGCCGTTTCTATGTTCCACGCTCTACGCTCGTTCAACGATTTATTTACCCGAGTGAATTATCATTCTCTCAGATATGCTCATCAGTATCAACCAATGACTATTTCCGATTTGATCGGATTTTCAAAAAGTTATTCTGAAAGTTGCAAGCGTTGAACAATTCCACTGGATGATATTTGAAACTCTTTTTCCGGCGTGCTGTGGAATGAATACATGATAAACAGTGCAGTGAGATCATCAGCAACACTACTCCTCATTTCGTGAGATCAGTTGTCAAATTTGAAACACATTTTGATAACTGCACACTGAGAAGAAACCACCATGGTCGTAGAAGCCATTCTTACATGGAGACTTATCCCTCGTTCCAGGGACTTGAAATCTGGTGATGATGAATCGGAAAGATCGTATCGAGCAATCAATCCATTCCAGTTTCCCTTGAGATGAACAAGGAATTTTCTACAGAGGAAGGCAAGAGAGAGAGAGAGCAAGTAATAAATAAGTTCCCCACAGTTTTGTATCGCGATTAAAGCCATATCATGTTTCTCAAGACGTTCTTTTCTAGAGGGGTTGTTGTTTACAAACGCCACAGACAGCAGATGTCTCATTCTCTGGCAAACTTTGCTGGCACTCGACTGGCCGATATAACCGTCATATCATCGGTCGTTGGTAATGGGACTGAACTTGTGTGCTACAATTCTTCTTACGTTGGAACAAAAAAACAAATAATCGTATTTTTCTCTTGTGGGAAAGAGGAGATTAATAAGTTGGCGCGAGAGAGTTTTGCTTGAGAAAAAACTGCCCGTGATCAATCAAACGCTGATGGTAGTGATGATGAATTGGTGATGTACAATGCGATGTTTCGCCACACAGATGAAGTCTCCCTATTGAATTAGAGGAACGATTCTTCCACTAATTTTCATTATTTTTTCACTTCCTTTTTAATGCTACATCATAATTTTCTTCGAAATCAAATCTATAGAATATATATTTTATTACAAAAGTTTGGGTTTGAACATGTTTCCTGAAAAATTATTATCGAATCTTCACATGATGAATGAACTCTTCTACCGAAGAACTTTATCAAATTTCAATACTTCCTTTCATGCGAATGCGTACTCATTATACTGGAAACTACATGATTGAGAATGAAATTGAAAATAATAGTGCATGAAAGAAATATAATAGATCGTGTCTATTGTGTGGGGGTATAGAACCACTTTTATAGAAGAGTAGACAGCGAAATATTCAGTGAATTCAAATCAATCGGAACTTTCGAAATATTTCCATCCCGATTGGGATCATTTTTCTTCCTCAGAACTTCATATTAACGTTCCAAGATACGTATCTTCTCATGAAATTTCTACAAACCTTTTCATTTGTGGCACCCTACAATCCAATTACACCGAATCAATTGAGTTGATGAAGTGAACCGATACATACATCTGACCGTAACAAGCTCTCGTGGATATGTATATTAGAAAGAGAATAAGTGAGAATCTTACACGCTCACCCTGAGGGATACCAAGTGCGTGTCAGAAAATACGTACTGTATACCAACTTATTATTCCTCAACCAGCAGATAGAAGTCTGTAATTGCACTCCTATTCTTGGTATTCGTTCTCACACATGCAGATGGAAGATTCAACTGAGTGACGTCACACCACAAACACACCGGAGGGTGTAGAGGTCGTCACAAGTATTACACCAAACCGCTTCACATCTCCTTCGCTCCTTATGCATCACCCGCCAACTATTACCAACCCCCATCTCGTTACAACAAGATGGGCTTCTAGTTTTCACTGCACGCGTACGTACGGTCGGCAGGTTAATTCGTGTGAGAAAGTTTCAAGGAGGGCAAATGTGTGCAAATGTGTACGTATAGATCCTTCCTGTGGTTAGGTTAGCACAGCTTATACACGAAGCGGGGTAAAACCAATCGATCTTTCTCACGAACGTATTTTACTTCGTTTGACGATGAGGTGAATTTATTGTATGTGATGCTCGTGAAGTCTCCATTATGTTTACTCGTATGAGGATAATTTATTCATCTCATTTAATATGTTTTTGATGAATAAATGGAAGAGGAAGAAGAAGAATTTTGGGATTAAGAATTTGCCTTGGTTGGAATATTCTTTTTGACAAATCTAGTGATCTCTGGCTGGGTTGCTCACTTCTGTTCAAGAGTTTCCAAGAATGATTCTGGTGTTTGCGACGTGGCTATTCGTGGAATGTTTATGAAAATATTTCATGGAAAGAGGAGGAATTTTGGATGGAAGAATATCAGGATCTCACGAGGCATACCTGATTTCCTATCATGTCCTCATCAGGTTTCGTTACGGTTTCGAATTAATTTCGTTCAATTCCGGTTCCGAACTCTATTTGAATCCTATCAGGGAAATCGGATATAAGTCCCTTGTAAGGGACTGATAAAATTTTCCTGATGAACGGTTTCCGGATTCTAACTTGATCAAGACCTCATTGAAAATAGGGAATTCCTGATCAAATTCCTACTAGGGTGAAACTGGCGGCGGACTGATTGAAAGTGACTGCATCTTACTTGAAACTTGACTAAAATTCAGTCTTTTCCATTGTGCTGGCATTTGTTTTTAGTGCTCATTTTCAATTGAAAGACGGCTAGTTTTGGCTACATCTTAAAATAAGCTAACATTCAGGATGAATGTAAGTTTCACTTTTTACTGCGTGAACATTTGATTGCACTTAATTAAAACATTTTTTCATGCCAAAAATTGCTTGAGTGGCTCCCAAATAAGTTATTTATCTACTTAAATATTTCAAAGAACAATTCTATCGAAAGTTTCTGAATCCACTCCTAGCTCTCCGCCATTGGTTTCAGCTCCATATAGTTCATCGGTCCTCCCTTGATGCACTGAAAACACGATTTGTTCCAGCCTCACAAAATTGGAACGCGAAGAAATTTTTTGATTAGCTGAAATAAAATTTCAGGTTTGCGAGGAACAAAATTTTGTTGATCTCAAACAAATTCTATTCCAGCCAACCAACAAGTTTTTTTGCATTCCAAACTTGTTACGTTGAAACAAATCGTGTTTTCAGTATAGCTTTCGAGATTAATAGAATATTTGATGGAATCGAATGATGAAATACTCACTCCGAATAAATTTTGTCAATCCCTACTAATGAATATTTCATGGAGGAAGAAAAAAAAAAATATTCACTCCAGTGTAGTTTGTTAATATAATAGATTGATGAAGCAATTTTATATGCACTCCAACACCATGGCTGCATGAATATTTTGTAAAAGAAGAGAATTAAAGGATAGGAGAGGACAAGAGGGGTGGTATAAAGGGAAACGTAAGGTCGCATGATTCCAAAGTTGGATGAACAGGGAAACAAGAAGATCCATCGAGGTAGGAAAGAGGGAATGTGCATTTTTCACGAATGCTTGCACTCTTCATTCGTTTCGACTGCTTATGTTAAAGTATAATAAGACCTCTCCTTCTCTCGCTATAATATGTAAGGCTTTGCAAGGAAATATACTCAAACCTAGCGTACTGAAAAATAAGAGACATGCAAACCGACTCAAAGATATTTATATCATGGTTCTGTTACTTCGTTCCATTCCTTGATAAAGAATGGGTGCATTGAAAGGTCAAAAGTCTCTCGACCGGTATAAATAGATAAACAAGTCTTCTGATATTGTATCGCGCGGAATAAACAGTCCTCCCTGACAGAAATACACCGGTGAAAAGGTTCGTCAGAGTCCTCAAAGTCGATTAAAGTTCGTAATAGAATAAAGAATCCACAAAGGAGAGTTCAAGGATTGCGATACCAAGTGATAGCAGTGGAAATATTTGGTCACACAAAAATACATCGAAAGTCTGTGGGGAGTCTAAGATGAGGGACTTGTGATGAGTCTTTGAAGGGCTTTTAACAGACTCTCAAAAATATTGCTCGAGTTAGAAGTATATGGAAAGTCCATGAAGAGCGTTGGATGTTTTTGGTGTACTTTTGCTGGATTCGTGAGGGACCTCCCATAATACAATGTAATTCCGAAATACATTGAAGGTTCATAAAAAGCTGAAGATCAATACTTCTCTTCCTTCAATCAATACAGAAGTTTCGGTGGTCGGGGGTTTGTTAGTCAGCTGCAATCGTATTGAACCTAAGAGTGGTTTGGTAGTTTTTCTCGCATAGAGAGTTTTGGGTTTTGTCTTTCTCCGCAATTTCTGTTCTGGAGGAGGGTACTTCCCCAGTAGAAATGGTCTCGCGATTGATCCTTAATATAATTCTGCGCTAGCCAAAAACTAGAGTCCTCATCAAGTGCCTCGTCAACAGTCTAATTTTGAGCTAGCTCAGCGTTACATTACGAGTCAATCACTAGACCATTTCTACACAGATTTGTGTTCCATTTTGAAATGTCTTGAATTCAGTGATTCTGAGTCGTATCACATCTTGTAGGGTACGGGACTCACTTTTGGTACTTCCATCTTCCTTCTGTTTGTTCCACTTTTTGAGGTCCTCATAATTCCATACAGTCTACTTGCAAGATGTTGTTCTCGTCTTAGGCTGAGAATTACGAGAAATCTTCTGGACCCATACGGATTTTTCGAGAACAGGTTTTGCTGGTGTGAATATCTCCTTCATCTCCAGCGCTGGGTCGACTCGGCCGACGGTTTTGGAACTATCTCGTGGATCCGGAAGGGTTGAGAGTCGTTGTATTTTGATTTTCTAACACTATAATAAATGAATCCATGTTTTATGAAAGGTCTTCGTTGTCTTCTCCTCCATTTTCTTATCTTGCAACTTTAACAATCCTTCAGGGGCGGAGGATTCTGACTGCCAGGAGTTCCCAGTAGCCTTGAAAGAATTCCTTCCGTGGTTCTCCACTCAAAAGTATATAAGAATCAAGTATAAAAAGTCATAAACGAGGGACTGGGTTATGATGCCTTTCAGAGAAACATCGTATTCTGGAGAACCCACAAAAAATCTTTCAAAAGTTTTTGAACTTTCCACCTCTTATTGGGTTTCAAGATATTCCCACTATTCGATCAGGAGTGAATCCATACCGTTACAGCAAAACTCCTGTTTGAAAACAGAAGCATTCCGGATCCTCTACATCGATATCTTGTAGAATTCAATAATTCCCACATACTCTGCAAATTGATTCAGATTGACTCCTGTGGATTTTTCGTTTCGTGTCCCCACTAGGGAATATCCACGATGATGACTGATCAATTTATTTACTGAGAATCATCCACTCAGGTATACTCTCACGCTAGCTAAGTTCTTTTGATTTAGTTGTATACTCCTCGAAATGAGATATATAATTTGGAATGACAAGATCATGTCTTCATACCCTGAATTCTGAATTCGTTCATTGTTCTGTATTACCCACTCTCCGCACTGATATAGAATACGTCATAATTCAGTCACATCTTCACAATTGGGTTAAAGAACACGAGCATTATTCACGCATTCAATGAAGGAGTATGCTTCAGTTTTCGAATGATAAGTTGATTCGAGAAAAGAAACAATTACGAGTACAAACTTGGGAAGGTTTGTTTGAATTATTATGCGGAGGTTATTCAAAGAGTCTTATCCATTCACCATCCGGCCAGTCAGCACATGGCGGAGAGATTTATTCAAGAACGCGCGATAACCGCAATCTTATTGCAACTCTGTGGAGCATTTCGAAGTGCGGTAATAATTCAGAACGACTTGTATAAACTTACCTTGCCCGCATTGCTTTCAACCGATTCTGCTAATCAATTCTGCATATAAACCGTCCACGGAATGGTATAATGGGATTTGCATAAAGTCTGCGGGAAGAGAATTATACGTTTGGTTGACACATAATCATCGGTGATTTGGATTGGTATTAGATTGCGGGGCGTATGAAAAACACAATACTACAACGGGGAATCAAACTTGGATGCTACTTCATTTTATCGTAAGCAGCAAATAAATAAACACAACAGGATTCACGTTTGGATTCAATGTTGCTTTCTTTCAATTGATAACTACCTGAGATTTTTTTTGAAAAATAGTGTAGTTTAATCTACGAACAATGTTTTCCTTGACATGATTTATATTCAACTTCGCTTTGAGGAACAAGATTGAATTTTATTTGTTTCTTGAAAACTTGGTAACTCAATTCGGGTGAGGATTACCTCAAGAGGAAATATTCATACCATTATTCCTATTGTTATTAATGTAATTATGAATTAGGGCAAAATATATCCCTTTTATTAAAAACTACTTCTTGAACAAGATCCAGAATCTTCCGCCCTCTGGCGAGGCACGTATTCCTTTGAACTAGAAAAAGAGGAAATTTACCAACAAGATGCGGAACATAAAATTCACTCACGGACGGTAGCAATGTGCAATCAAACACAAGGTTTTTTTCAGAGGGATCACATCCTAGACTGATTTGTATTCTTGACCTGTACGGGAGGATCCGATCCCTCGTTGTAATTCAACAACTTCATGTCAATAGAAACTGAAGTTGAATATTTTTTGTTCCTCTCGTTTGAAAATAATTCAGTTTGATATTTTGTCTAAGTGAAATATGCATTTCGTGTTTGCGTCATGTACAAAATTCATGGAATACAGGTACCGTGCGGTATGATGTGTCCGAATATTGAAAGAAAATTGAAGATAGTCCGAGGCAGATTTTCAACACACGTTTGTAGAACAATTCTGAACCTTGAACGAACGTTCTATGAATATGCGATCGAGCTTCACAAGATATTATGAAACATGTATCGGCTGTGCGTATTTTCAGTGTGGTTCGTAGTTCTAGTTCGTATTCATGTCAGCTACTGTACTTGAATAGTGAAGATATGAGGATAAATATGAATAGAGGGTATCATTGGTATTTATATCCCACGTTTTCAATGTTTGCTATTTTCATACATTTCGAATTTTCTGATATGGTCATTTCGAATTGTCAGGACGTGTGAAAATAGTTTCGGAATGCTTGACACTTTGAATTCTTCTTATGGAAGTTATTTGTTATCCAATGTATAGCCAAATGGGAATAAATTAACTTCAAAGTTCACTTTACTCTCCCAGTCGTTGGGAAAATACATTCTTTTCAAAGTTTCTTGTAAATTGCAACTATCCAGGTCTGTAAATATTGAGTGTATCAATTTACATTGTTATTAACCTTTTATCAACCCCTTCTAGCTCTATGATATCTCATACAGAAACATAGTTGATTTGCAGCTGGTTACTGTCATCCTTGACAGCGGAAAATCATGATACAAGTTCATCTCATATCCACTTCCCACTTGTGTCACCTCAACACCTGACCTTTCTATCGCGGCTCAGTGTTTAGGGTGAAATTCTCTCTCTATTCAAATCCTATCTCGTGATCAATGCCTTTTCATCGTCACGCGCATCTCCACATCTCATATTTGAACACGGAATATTCCGCAAAAGAAATTCATAGAAATGCGTTGGTGATACTAGATCCTGATCTTCTCAGAGGATTTGCAGTTCCAATTCACATTTGACTGAGATAGAACTGATTCGTATGTAGAAAAGAATATTAGCTAACAAATCCAGAGGAAGTAATAATCGGTTCACCTACGTGTATCATTGATAAGTTCACTATTGTTTAAAAGAATAAGGTAATGCCAGGGACCATTTCTTACATTTTGACAAGGAATCTATAATTTCGCATCACTGAATCAAGGGATGCGTTTGTGAAGCTTTGGAGCTACATCACATGGAGTACAGAATTTCACGGTTTGAGAAAAATCCGTTGAAATTTCTTGATGAAGCAAAGTAGTGTTCAACTGGACTTCAAATTTCTATGAGCTTAGTCCACGATAGCAGGGCGATGCAAAATGTTCTCCTTCTCTGAATACTCGTTCAATTAAATAAATCGGTCATTTTGGTTTCAGAACTGCCTTGGCCAATTCAGGAATTCCTTCAATGATTCATTCTGCTCATCAATTGTCATCACAAATGATCACCTGTACCATCATTAACGAAGAAATAGCAGATGAAAAACATAATTTTTAATGTATCTGACGGTGAATACCAACGCATGCATAAATGCATATTAATGTAACATATGGCATAATATTGCAAACCGCGTATATCATGTGAATACCACGAATATATGAAAGCGAATGGTAATCAAACGAGCACACAAACGGAGAACCAGGAATTGATGGAGAATTCATACATCAAGCACGTGTCACTGGGAAACTTAAAACGAGGGCATCGACTACACTAATATTTTTCCATTTCTCTCAATAGTTGCAAAGTTATTCAATTTCATGTATTATTCGTCCGGTTGATCAAGAGCAGAGAGGTTTTGAGAATATCATATCAAATTTTTGAATTGACTGGTAGATGCCTGAATGAGAGGTTATTTTCATTCCCAAAAAGTCAACGCTACTTTTTGGGAATTATATCGAATCTTGAATCTCTGTCAATTCGGCAACTCATCGCGAAATTTGATACTTGTGAAGTTGATTTAGTGCTCAGAAACAGTCTGTGGCGACTGAATGATAACATTAGTACACTGAAAAAAAAATAAAAGTCCCATTAACCACCACGCGTAGTTGAAGAATCTATGAATGAATCAACGAATTTTTAGTTGAAATGACTTGGAAATTGTAGACTCAACTACGGCACCTTCCATTGTCTCAAACATATCACTTGATTTTATGAACCAATCTGTGTCAACGTCAAAAAATCACAGAAGAAGTTACATTCAAAATCTCACGTAGTTGAGTCCACCTCGCAGGCAATCAATGCTTCGTTATTTTGTATCAAATGTATATGGATACTTGACGGAAACTATTTTTCATTGTCCCAATCATTCATGTAGTTGACTCAACATACCCGACCGACCTGGGGAATGATTCAATGCAACCTCCAGAGTTGGTTGCACGTATTTAACCTCCTGGCGTAGTTGAGTCAACTACGTTTTCGTTCGGTTCACTGATCCTTTTTCTCAGTGTACATTTTATAATCATCTTTTTCAATCAATTTTGGTTATTTTGGGAACAACTCAAAGGGTGACGAAGACCTGAATTGGAAACAGAATTTCTAAGTCCATTTATAAGATATTCTATAAACTAATATGTTCACACCCATGTATAAATAATTCGTTTTATTCCTTAGACTTTGTCGGAATCAGGTCAGGGCTTGGCCAGGTCTTGCCAGGTCCTGATAAAAATGAAGAAGTGCCAGGAATTATTCCTAATTGGTTACTTATTATGTTCATTGAGGTCTCCCTTGAACATAATTCAATGGAATACCGAAAAATAAACCTGTCAGGCTGGGTTCCGTATCTGCAGGGAGGAAGATTTGATAACCTTGAGTCTACTGGACACTTTCAGGAGCATCCTGAAGAAAATGGTGCGACGGTGAAACGTGATAGTTTCCTTTTCCTCTGGTTTTTCCAATTGAAAAAAGAGAGTGATATTTTCATCTCGAATAGTCACATCTTCAACAGGAAACTAATAAGAAATATCAATTTCACCCTACTACCATTCACAAAATGATGAATAATCAAATGATTGACATACTAGATTGAATTAATTCTCTCGACAAATACATTTCAAATTAGACGACGTTGATTATTCGGATACAAAACATTTTCCATATCACTTGGTCACTCTGTTTGGCCACTTGAGGGTGAAAACTTCTTTGTTGATATCCCAGAACTGTTCACTGCAATAATTCAGTGCTGTTCACTGCAATGATAAAAGGTTCAATGAGTCATTTAGGCGTTACAAAAATAATCGTCAATTCAATCAAATTCCTCCTCCAAGCCCAAATTGAAAGTAACATCCGTGCAAGTTCTTATTCTATAACTCTACAAATCATCCTCGACCCTTTTCTTGCGAGAACCATCTTGTTTTGCCGTGGATAAGCACCTATCAGCAGAATGTGCGATTTTGCAAATGGGGATGTGTTTGTTCCCCCAACAGTCTCTTCAGTTCATGGAGATCTTTCGAAGAAAACCACACATCAAAAATTCATCCTAGACGTAGATTCGAATATAAAAATGTAGGATAACATAATTTCACTGGCTAGTGAACGTGGAACCGATGTCTTTTTTCAATGAGAGGAAATGATTGGAAATTTAATTGAACCATGGTCGCGCGATTAATATCCAGTGGGGATATGGAGAGGCAAAAAGGAGGGTAGCAAAGAAGAAGGAAAAGAAGGAGAAGAATCAGGAACTATGTTTCATCAGAATCTTTCATCCTTTTCTTGCGCTTGAATTCGTTCGAACTGAGTTATTTTCACGAATTCTTCATTCTTTCCTTGATTCCATCTTTCGCAATCATTTCCGTAAGTTGGGATGTGGGAATCCGAATTAATTTATTCATGGGTGAACAAATATAAAAAACTGATGTGGAATTCATACGAGCTGACATTTGGAATATTCATTCCTCCCGGAGGGAAAAAATAGATGTGACAGCTATTCACACAGTCAATTTTGAACCATCTAACATAAATAGCTATCACAACTACTGTGTTTTCCCCGAGCATCTGAACAAATAATAACCGAAGTCTATAACTTTCATTTCATTCCAATTTCATCTTTAGCTTCTCCCTGTGAATTTAGGTGGATTTTGAATTGCTTCCAGTTAGAAAATCTTCATGAAAGATGAGTTTACTTTCGAGTCACCAAATCTGCTCTGAACATTTTGTATCAAAATATTTTTTGTAGTGTAATGGATAATGAAATGAATGTAAGTTATACAAATGAGATGTCCTCAACATATTTTTATTCTAGTTCATTTGCCAAAGGAAGATGACGTGTAACGATAACTAATGGCCATTCGCTTCCGTTATTGGTATACTGCGGAGACTCATCAACTATCACCTTGTGTAGTGCCAAGTACGAGTATCAACCGTGTAAATAGATGTTTCATACATGTTGTCATACATGAACTAACACACGTGCATGATTATAGAATGGAACATCGGTCACTGACAGAGTTAACAGATGATACAATCCATATGCCGAATTTCCGGAGATTGAGTTTTGAGTAAAATTTCGAAATCTCTGTTGAGTGATGATCGATTGGGATTGATCACGTGCTTTGAGCGAAGAGGAGTGACATTGAACACATAGGTGATTTTCAAAGATACATTTTTTCATCACGAACACTTACAAAAAAAACTTCCCCGACGTAAGAAAACTTTCAGCCAAAGTTCTGATATTTTTACACTCGAGCGAGAAATGAAACGATGAGTTTGTTTGGTACGAAATCTGAAGCGAGATTCTTGTACACAAGTATCCGGAGACGAGAATTTTGAAGATTTATCCTCGGCGTACAGATACATGGCATGTATGTATGTTATTTGTTGGAATATACAGTTATACAGTGGCTTGAGTATCATTTGGAGAATTCGATGTATTGAAAGAACCTCGAAGACGATGTGAATTCTTTTCGTTTTGAAATTGTGAACGAAAATCATGGATAAAGGAATATTTTGACAGAGATATCTAAACAAGAGCAAATCGAGAACGAGTAGCGAAGAGAGGAATGAGACGAAAGGGGAATGGGAATGTGGAAAGGGTTGCAGGATATGGAAATATCGATCTCTATACATATATATCTCTTTTTCTCTCTCTCTCTCTCTCTTTCTGTATGCTTCAATATGCATACGTACACACGTATACGCGCGTACACACTTCTCCGAAAGTCGTGTCTGTTCACGCTTGATCGCGCTTTTCGTTAACGCCGAGCTAAGAGCCGGGTTCGTGTTACAGAATCGTCGTGGAAAGCGCTTTGCCTCGAGGCTTTATTGAGCTTTCTTTGACCAGTTGGGAATTTTGGGAAAAAGAGAAGAAAAAACGCGAGAAGTGAGGGAAATTACGAGAAAAGCAAGAATGTAGAATAGAGGAATAGAAATTGCCCTCTATGTTTCACAGTATCGATCGGGTTCACTTGACAAGTTCAGGGTCGCAAAGTCACGTGGACGGACTGTTCCTTTGCTTTCCCTCCTACTTGTGAATCTCTAGTATCCTCACATCTCTTCGGGTCGTCGTCCCTTGAAATGTTCTCTCACCCTTCGTGCTCCTTTGAAACCATAAACAACGAACGAACACGTGGCTGCAGATGTTCTGAGTTCACGTAGTATTGGTATATTGGACTATGCATGGAGAGTAACTGCATGAATTTTTGATTCATTTTTCATGTCTTGTTTGATCACAATTTTAGTGTACTCTTTTTTGTTGAGTACCCATCAATTTTTGCTGTTGAGAAAAATGAATTCCTAATCAAACAAAGTGACATTGTTTCAAATGATTTGGCATTTCACCGCATGTTCCCAATACCTTGTTTTTTAACCAAACATGATGTTCGGATACATTTGGATATTAGGGGAAGAAACTACGTATCATACTAGAAGAGGAAATAGCAAACGAGATAGTCAGGAAGAAATTCATGAGGCAAGTTAACCGGCACGTACTGAGCAACGTGCGATTGCAATTGTTTGAAACTCCAGCATCACAACGTTCGATCAGTTAGATTCGATTCCATAGGGTTCCATTACTAAAAACTAATAGACAGTTCATTACGTGAGAGGCTTACGATTGCTGCTTACCATGAAAACAATAATCCACTACTGAATGTTATTCGATTTTCCGGAGTGTAATGGTTTAAAGTCTAGATCGATCCATTCTTATATGATTTTTGTACAATATTCTTATACCATCCCTGCAGGAATGATATGAGTGTTTGGAAGATGCCTCTAAATTCTCCTCATTGAATCCACCATTTTTTTTGTTCTCGAGGTGTGATAAATTTTTCTGCGCATTCATTGATCAAGGAGGAGACAATTATTTCAGGTGACAACACAATACATTTCTAATATGAACAGGGAAATACTACTAATCTTGTCGTCAAATGCATGGAGAGGGTTGAGGTCGAGGTTGTTCATGAAATGGGACAGAATAGAAATTTGAAGTGAAAACTTTGAAATCCGAAATAGCGTCCACCATAGTCCTCTCGGAGGTGCAAGTAAAGGTTTGGTTCTTTCGAACTATAACGTTAGATGATCTATAGATAGTGAGATAGCGCTTCAATTCATGCGACACTGAACCGCGTAGATTCTGTGGTTTTCTACCTGGATTTCGAATTATTTGTGTCAGTAAACGCTGAATGTGCTAACAAATCAAATAAATTTAATTGCAATCATGCGCACTTGGATTTGTAGCACTGTTACAACGTACTTTCCTTTTCTCCGTCAATGTGTGTTGTAAGTTGCAAAGTGTTACTTCAAATATCCTGATTCATTTCAACGACATTCATACGAAATACGATTCGTCTACCTTTCTCTTCAAAGATTGGGACCAGTATCTTCATCCCAAATCTATATTCCGTGACCTGGAGCACTCTTATTGAAGACGATGATTTTAACAGAGAGATTATTACCATGAAATTCAAAGTTTTATTTCGAGATAAATGAATTTGATTGATCGATTTGATATGAACGTACTCGTCTTCTTTTATAGAGGCAAACATTATCAACTCAAAGTTGAAATCATGAGATGAAATAGAGAAGAATTCAATCACGAAACCTGTGACATCATGAAGAAGAGTGAAAGTGATGTCACAATTTGAAGTCAATACAAAACTCTCTTGTTGTTGACAACGCTGACATTATTACGCTGGCAAGTACCTGTAATTACTGGTGTATGTGGGCTACGAACAGGGTCGGAATGCTGGATGAACCGGAGCAATCAGGAGGCGAAGCCCCTCTGATTTTCATCGCTATTACGCTGAAAATATTAATAATTTCGAATTTTTATAAGCGTCATGGAATGGAGGATTTTCTGAAGAATCATTTGATGTAAAGAACTCATTTTTGTCAAAAATGTAACTTCACAAGGGTTTTTCCATTGTACGGCAGAAATAGTGAATCTCGATTTTCTCAGTTTCGATCCGATTGCACTTAACAAGGTTTGTCCGTTGTATGACAGAGTTCTAAACTACGTTTTACAAAAAAACAATCAGCGTAAATCCCAATGAAATATTTCAAACGTTATTGAAAACTTGGATGCTATACGGAGAAATATTTGGCGATCGGTAGTTGTTCTGCATGCACGCCCTAGCAGAAATTCCTAGCACCGAATCAACGTTGTTTCGAGCTTAGATGCCTCGGAACAACGTTGAACCGGTGTTGATTTCTACTAGGGCGGAGGACAGAAAAATTTTCTGACGCAGTAAATTGTGGTATTATATACACAATAGTAAATCTTTTCGGCAATATAGCTGAAAGTCCGCTGTTACAGCTAACTGGCTTCCTGAGAGAGCAACATGATTAACTTTTCACTGAAAACACAGTTTGTTCCAGCCAAACAAAATTTTGGTTGAAATGAACGCATAGAAACCTTTTGGTTGGCTGAAATACAATTTATTTGGGGTAAACAAAATTTGGTTCACAATAATTAAGGCTTTCATATAGACAAACACATTTTGTTTATTCTAAATGGATTTTATTTCAGCCAACCAAAAAGTTTCTTTGCGTTCATTTCAACCAAAATTTTGTTTCACCGAAACAAATGTTTTCTCAGTGTTAGCCTATAAACTTCAAATTGACCTTTTTTCGCACGCAAAAATTAACATGAACTTGCATTTCTTCACTTATCAAAAAAGTGGTACTAATCCATTAGTTCATACTCAAGTTGTCCTATTCGAAGATTGCGATGTTGAAACTCATACTCTTCTTGAACTTGGCATGTTTCAAATACTCACTCAGTTACGCTAACCCATATTTTTAGACTGAGGGGTAACTGAACAGTAAAGGAGGCGGTGTCAAAAGTACCGATTTTTGCCCGTTCGTGCAAAAGTGAATGGTGTATGAATTTTTATAGTTTTTGAGGTGCTGAATCCGATAGTGGCCATAAGAAACCCGTAAATCCATGGGAAAATGGAGAAAACCCGAGATAAGTGTATAAAATGTACGGTTCACAACAGACTCATTGACAGTCTGATATATTCTTGGGTGGGATTTATTACTAGGGTAATCGGGGTATCAGATATATTATTTCCACGTCGCTGAGTTCGATAGTGACACCGAGAAACCTGAAAACCCATGGAAAAGAGAGAAAACCCTGATTACCTTATTAATCAATCTCACACGAGAATATATACCAGACCTAATCACTGTGTCTGTTGTAAACCGTATATTTCACACAATTTCTCGGGTTTTCTCCACTTTCCCGTGGGCGTACGGGGTTTTATGATTACTATCGAATTCAGCACGTCAAAAACCATACGAATTCATACACCATTCACTTTTGCACGAATGGGCAAAAATCGGCTCGGCACTTTTTACACCGCCTCCTTTCCAGTAGTGTATACAGAAAAGCAAACAAATTTTGCTGAAGTAGCAAATTTTTCTTGCTGCCACAGTTGAAAAATTTCTGCCGTAGCTAACAAAATTGCTATGATAACGAATAGTTTGCTATCACAGCGAAAAATTTGCTACGCCAACAAAAGTGATCCAGCAAAATTAGATTCGGTTGCCACATCAAATTTGGTTTTCTTCGTGCGGGTAGTATATTTTTTCATATTCTATTTTTATGTTCCAGACATAACTTGAGGGACATTACTTAGAAATGGATACAACACTAATATTCAAATAACTGAAAATCAGCTACGAGAGCTATTTTTGAGATTCAACAGTAACAAATGTAACTGCACGGAGAAAGATTTGTTATTATACCGTCTACAAAAAAGTTTGTTATCCATGCAAAAATATTCACTCTACCAGCTAAGACGTTAGTTCTGTCGACAAATTTGTTCATGTCAACAAAGAAATTTGGTTGTGTCAATCATTTTCTTTATTCTCCCAATGAAGTTTCTTTGCAAGCGCTTCAGTAACAAGTACGTTTGATATGCCAGCGATACTCTTGTCCCCGTGTGCCACAGCAAGAATATCTCAGCCAAATTGTTGCACCCGCTATCAAAATGTCAACCATTGAAATTGTATTGCGACAGCTATGAATTCTCGCTGTAGTAGCTAATAAACAGATATAACTGCAATTATTTTATATTTGAGTGGCTACCAAAATGAATTTATTCTCCCTCGTGTACAGTATTCATAACGATACATCTTCTTTTTTAATACGTTGCGCTGATAAAATCAAGGAAAATTTGTTTCCCATATTAATGAAGAGTCGAGGTTGATGCTGAAAAAGCAAAGAATGTGTCTCCGTCCATCGAGGATAAATATTCATTGTTCAATATGCAGTAGCTTCTCCGTGCACAGCATGCTTTCCCTATCACCGTGACTGGTGCATGTTACGCGCAAAAAAGTAGGAATCTGCTTTCCTTTAAACATCTCGTATCAATGGAGGCAGCTGAATTCCATTTATCGTACTTTTACATTATCTTCGCGCTCAATAGAAAAGCCACGTGAGAAATTATACGTAGAGAATCATATATCAACCGCATACCATCGTCATTCATATCACGTTCCAACCGTTATTGAATCATCCCATTAATGTCGTTGCAAATACGTGGCATTCAGAATTCCATATTCATATATCATTGGGATAGTTAGAAATGAAAATTTCGGGGGATACTCGTGATATTGGTAATGAGATTTCTCATCCGCTGTGATTGTTAAAGGTATATTTATTCGGTTTGATTTTGGAATGGATCGTTGGATTCCATGTATAATTTCCATCGTCCAGTGGAAACTGAAATATCGTTTCTGGCCATGTTTGTCATCCCTGGTATCGTGCATCCTGCCTACATTTTTATCGAGTTTGGTCGATTGTTACTGATATTCTGGGGGGAATCTTCCAAACATTTGCATCATGAATTCCTCCAGCCAGATCTTTTTAAGACGAGCGAAAAACCTCAATGCCGGTGAACTTCTACCAATACACGGAGAACGGAAATTTGCTGGTGCAGCGAATCGAGGGTTTATATATAGAATAGTTGATCTTTCTATTCATGCAGCTAAAACGTAGTCACCACAGCTTAACTTAAATATCAAATCCTTCGCTGGGATAGCGAATTTCTTAATTAATACATACAGAATAACAAACGAATTTTGTTGGAGGAATTGACATGTTTCCCCCATGGCTGAAAAAATCACTATCTTACTTAACGAGATTGCTGCTTTAGCAAAAGGTACCCAACATAATGAGATTTCGCTCTGACAGCGATTTTTTCTCCTCTTAAGGAGACTGTCTGACAGATTCACAGCAGTAATGCCAGATGCAATGAAATTGCCCCCTTCATCACATCCAACTGTATAGGAATCTCACACACACAATGAAACCGCCGATAATAGAAATTCGATTGCGTAGAACGTGTTGGAGGGGGTAATTTCGTTGAATCTGGCATCACTGATTCACCGTGGACACAGGAAGATATTTGATATGGTCTGCGATTAATGACGCTTGATGCCGCTATCATGCACTTGCTTTTAACCTCGAGAGCGATTCCCCAAGAGCCGGAAGTCTATTATCTTCCAATCTACTGATACGTAAATGACAACTTCCATTTCAGGAAACGATTATGGAATGGGCCGCTATTAGTGCTCTTTTTACAAAAAAATTGATTCACATTGTCATTCACACACGGAAGAAATAATTTAGCTGCAGCCGCGAAGTGACTAGCATGGATACAGACAGCCATTAAATTCCCTAACAGCGCACCTACCGCATCCACGTCACTTCTCCATAGATACGACGTGGATACAAGGTGGGGGAACATAAAAAGGGACATATAAGCGAGGAAAAAGATCCGGCGATGGGTGGTAGTGCTGTACGGGTCAACTCCTGCAGCTAAATTTCAGTTATGCCAACAAGAAACTTCGCTTATATAGATAATTTGTTCGCTTTAGCAGCTAAAATGTAGCTGCAGGACCTAATTTGAGGGGATTGGTTTCGTTTTTTTCCTTTCTTTTTGAGAAGGGAGTAAATTGAGAAATCGAGTTATTTGACCCCGATCGAATGGGTTCTAAGGTACATGAAAAAATTTTCTCAAGCTGAAAAATTTGTATCCCGAAACTTCAGAGGCTCTTTTTCCCGAAACCATGGCTTTTCAACTGGGCGGCACGATATCTGAGAAACAAATCAATATATTGCTATCTTCTTTCCCATTTTTTAGTAGACTGTAGCCTGAACCTAAAGAATGATGTTTATCATTAGGTTTTTTACAGCACTTTGAAGAGCGGAAGAAAACCGCGAAAATACAAAACTGAAATGAGCGTGTTCATGAATTCATGAAAATTTCAGACTTTTTCATGAATTCAGTTTGTGAAATTCTCAACTCATTCGCAACGCTGATATTTTCTTAAACATAATTCTTATCAAAGAAACTAATGGTATCATATATTTATGCATTTTCATAGAAGAATACTTCATGGAAATAACCGAGAAACATGAGAATGCTTTGAATATAAGAAAGCGAGGATTAATCCCTTTCATTTTAGTTGTCCAACCTGAGCCATGAATATGTAAACCTGTTTTGTGATGAGAGTAGTCTCCCAACGTCATTTCACGTTAGGCGGAGCACGACCTCGAGATAAACCCTTTATAACTATCGCTCTAGTTATCATTCTCATACATAAGACCATCGATCCGTGGTTTCTCATCGCCCTATTTCACACGACTATACTATTATCATAGTGATTAATGATACTTTTACGAAGTAAAGTACTTGAAATTAATTTCGCCGTGATTGCATTATCTTGAAGGTGAATTAAAATATATGTCTTGTGTGAGGTTTCGTATCGAATTCTCAAATCTCAAGAGAATGCCATTGGAGTGCACACTTATTCCTCACTCAGCAATAAACAACAAAAATATTTCTCCCATTAATCTTTGGTGTTTGTTTTTTTTTGTTTCAGGTAAGTCAACAAATACCCGAGTCTGCTCTCCTGTATCATTGAAAAAACGAAGAAAGTCACTTGTTTCTTCTCAATAATCTGTTTTGTGAATCTTCGCTCCACCGAGACATGAACGACAGCGACGTTGGCACGTTGAAGAACAATACAGATCGAGGTAGATATCGCAAATGATGGCCGCTTGCCAATTCCGGGGTGTTACTCGTAAGTGTGTTTCTCGGAAACACGGGTACTTAATGACCAACTTCTTGCTTGTTTGCTCGCTACCGACGATATCTATGTATACTTATTCGTGAGCATATCCGCTCGGAAGGCGCCAATTGCTGCCTAAATTGTGGATTGCTTACAAAAATCACTAATATTTTTATTTTTGAAAAATTGAAATACAATTAGATTTAGCGTATGAACTTCATCGTAGGTACGCGATTTGTTCATTCTTCCATGTGACTCTCAGATCGACAACAAATGCGCTCGTTATTTTTAGATTTGATTCTCATCATTCACCGTGTAGCAAAATGCATACATAATACTACAGTTGGAATGTAATATCGCGACATGGACATGGAAGAAAGAGTTCTAAATGCTATATTACGTACGAGAAGTTCGCCGAGACGGGAATCGAAACAGATAAAACGAGATTCAGTGGGGTCTAATGTTTGGAAGAAGAACGGAAAATAAGGATATAGAAAAGTAGAAGGGAGCTGAAGAAAAACCGCCAGAAGCAACGTGATAACATCTGGGATACATAAAAGACACTCTTGCGATAAGCGTAACCAATGCGACTACTACGTGCATTTGCTGCTAGTAGTATCTGAAATAAACGTTTACCACCCTCAGAGAAAATAATGTTACTTCGATATGCTCGCGGTTTATTTGACGTTATCATAATAGCGCATCCATACGTGCGTAGGATAAGGATAACATCTTTTTCATATTTCCTATGCATTATAATTAACGATAATCGTAGGAAATTCTATGAGATTGTTGATATGATGCATCATAATTGTTTCCCTCAAAATAATTCAACTCGAATTTATAGAAACCATGAGAGGATTGTGAGGATTTATACCCACTTGAGTTAGCTACAAACAAAATTCATTACACAGAATTATTGCAACCATTCGGCAAGTAGATCAATCGAACAATCATTATGATTTTTCTACCAACTCAAACCCGCTCCTTTCGTTACTTCTGTAAATTCATCCACATAGATGTTAATCGGATACATCTCTATTATCTCCATACCGATTCACAAACGATCTCACATCGCAACAAGCAGCCTGCGTGTGTAGGGTTTATTAGCGCAGAGTTGGACATCAATTTTTCCAGTAATCAGTAATAAAGCCAGGCTTTGAACAAACCACCACCAACAATGTGAATGGTCGGTGACCTCGGGGGTTGAATTTGGTAGGGTATAGGACGGTGAAATGGAAAGGGGGGTTCAGGGGTTTGGAAAACGCTCGACGTTCGGTTTGTTAAATGAAACAAAGCCGTTACAACGAATGGGTATTCAGTATCGTGGTGCAGTGGTGCAGGGATAAATATACATACATAATACAGTCAAAGTGGGAGCAAGAGAGAAAGAAGTTGAGAGAGTGGAAAAGTTGAAAAGAGAATACAGAGAAAGGTGAACGGCGCCGAGAGCGGTTGGTAAATTAAAATCATTCCTCGATTCTAAATGTAAACACATCTCTGCTTCTGGGAGTTTCTTTGAGTTGGTTGGGTTTGTTTTACAACTACCAATGGATGCGCTTTTTGAAGTAATAGAATTTTCATGAGGGTTGATAATTTAATTCACCATTCATTCAATGAACCAAATTTGTGCTGGAAAGAAAACAAATATGAAATGAAGTTATCTGCGGCAAAGGGAATTCGACGTATTGAAATTATTTTCAAATATTTCAGTTTCAAAGGTAATGGTGGGTGAGAGGATATTCTAGCGTGCTTGGGAAATTGAGGAAAAGTTATTGAAATGTGAAATCAATTGAATTTTTCGGTACTTCCAATTTTGAGAGAATTCCAATTTTAGAAATCGTCAAGACGTTAAGATTTCCATCAGTTTATTGTGATATGCGTAGTTGATATTGACCTGATTTTTATGAGCTTTTATCGTTATATTTTCTCTCTTCAAAGTTGATGGAAATCGATTACCGTGAATTCTTGGGTTTCAAAAAAATCAGGTATGATTAAATAATCGGGTGCTCAATTGAAAGGTGAGGAGGTGATTGTTTTTTGGGGCATTCCGAAAGTCTGCGAACAGTTAGTATTATGGTGCAGTATCGAATGAACTACGTACCTCCTCTGCACACATTGCGCAGTTAGATTGTAGGGTGCTGAATTTATTGCATCATCAAGAGGGTTAAATTTCCGTTCCACGGTTATTATATTCATGAGATGAAATAATTTCATTACACCATCAAGTTTGAGGACTACCAAACAAATATCCACAGGCACATTGGAAAGCGATCCAATCAAATATTAGTGAAATGAAACATGAGAATACAGTGAATGGAATTTTGTTTTATGAGAGGAAATATTTATTCAAGATAATTTCGATATCCTTCATCCGTGAGTTCTATGCTTTTGAATTATGTATATGATGTTTACAAGTTATTATGTTTTTCTCTCCTCCATGCGTGTATATTGGGGCGATAATACACAATGAACGTTCAAATGGCGTGTATAGCGAATGAAGTTCAAGTTTTGCTGAACAATAACTTTTTAGGTCAAATCTAATACTTAAGGTGTAATTATAAGCTCTTAATTGGAGTATCGATGTAATCAGTCTCCAAGGTAGCAATTAATTATCAATTATTTTAGAACGAAGAAGAATTGATTAGATCTAGACTTTGAGAATTAGTGTAATCACGAATCGAGGGTGTAATTTCGTTTGAATTCATGTTTCCATGCGATAATAAATGCCTAATCCTTCTAAGTCCTCAAACCAGAAAGATCGTTCAACTTTCTTGGGTGAAACATGAATTATACTCAAGATGGTGTATAAATTATATGCCTCTTTTACATGAATGATTCAACCATCTTTAAGTAAATTCAACGCTATTTGAATAGAATTTCCGTCCTTATGGATGAAATTTTTTAATTTCGTTGCAGAATGAAAGAGCGAATGGTGATTTTTTGCCTCGCATCAGGGTTTATATGCTTTTATCCCTAGAGGGAATGCTCTTGGGATTCACGAGTTTGTAACGACCGAGATAGAGCATTTCTACTGGAGATATTGAATAGCCTGTATAGAGGTTTATTTGTTCACGTACAATTGGATATGAAACAGAATTTATCATGCTAGATTTATATATTTTAAATGGAACACAGTGATGAAAAGAATGTGCGCTGAATTTAAAAGCAGTAGATAAAACATGAAGTAGTCAGACGCCAGTGCTCGAAGTGCGGGTACTTCTAATCGAAATATGCTGTATACTGAAAAAACAGAGGGAGAATTGTAGAAGTGATGAAAGTTAGATTTAGATCATTAAAAATATGGACTGGTGAGAAAAATTCATCCAAAAATGCCAAGAACATAATTAATTCAATAATTCTGCCGTTGCAAAGAAGTTGTTTTATCCACTGAAAGCTGAATAATAAGAGTTCTGACCACGTAACTATACTTCGACTTTAGCGAGTGTGTGTAACACCGCAACAGTAATACTTCATGCAAACACAACCATCGAATCAGAATGTCACAACAATCCCGTATCAGCTATATATTACAGCTGTATACAACCCAAAATTTATTGCAGCATTAATGTCATTGATCACTATGAATAACGTGGAAAATAGTAACTTTCCCGACTAGAAATTATCATCAGCTCAACCCGATATTTCATATAGACCTGACTATAGATGACATCAATGAAAATCAATATATCCAAATTAATTCCAAGATTCTGTAAAATGCCTCTTTGGATTTTCATTCCTAGGAAACTAACTCTTCACGAAAGTACAAAATGGTGTGGAATGAGATTAAAATAAGTCAGTAGGGTGCAATGAATCTTTAGTGAATTTAATATCTACAAAAATATTCAATGCACAAGAATAAATTATGTCATAGGTATATTATTACCAACAGAAATTTATTCAGCCACAATTTCTTTGAATGAACAAAGATCTGTGTGACATGTGATTATTGATACTCTGATTGATTATTGATTAGAAATTTTGTAACCCTGAATTTAGAAAGAGGCTAATGCGTTCTCTTTCTTTTTATCGACGAAGGCTGCAAATCTTTTTCACCCAGCAGAAATTTCACATGAGTAATCGAAGATTCCAGCTGGAGTTACTATTGAAATTATGATTATGAAATCGAAACTTCTCCAATCATTCAATGGAAGGCGAATCTTTCAATCCAAAGATGAGGATTATGAAATTTCAAAAAATTTTTCGAAAGGATTGTTCACATCACTTCCGATTAAAGGGAAGAAAGGATATAAAATTCCTATTCATCGTATTCACGCTCAAAATTCAAAACGTTCAGGAAAATTAAATATTCCCACCGTTCTCACATGATTATTGAATCTGATATGCTCATGAGTATTTACAATATTCAAATTTTGTATGATTCATAATTGGAGGAAGTATTCACAACAAGATTCTTTGTACTTGAGAAGAAATGCGGGAATGAAAAATTCAATTTATATTCATGAGAAAAACAAGTTCTATGCAAATTTTTTTACACAAAAGGGTAGTGGTAGTTGTTCCGAAACCTCATCCTCTTCTCGGTTTTAAAATCCGCACCTGTGTACTTGTAACATTTTTCATTTACAACATCACACTATTTATCATCTTTTCGAAAATGAGATCAGGTGTCTTAAACTTTAACCGTAATTCAATTCTTCGACCAAACTTTCGTTGCCCCAATTATCTTTCGATTGCCACTATCAATTTATAAAGTCTCCCTTTTGCGTGGTTACGGAAGATTCGTCGGAAATATACAAATAAGATGCACCGAACTTCAACTTTCAGTTTTCATTCAGTCTTCGTAGAATATTATATCGAAAAATGTGGTATTCGATGAGAAGATTTCAGACCCTACATTGAATCAATGGAACGGATGAATAACAGATTTCGCGTTTCGCTTCGCTTTTGAATTATCATAATTATAATAGTTATCATTAAAATTCCAACTTCAGCGAAGAATTTCCAGGGCACTTTGAAGAAGACTTATAGAAATCCTCGATGAATAACTCAATTCAGAACAACCTGAAATGTTCGAGATGTTCGAAATGAAATAGTATCGTCTACAGTGGATTTATTAGAGCATGAAGAACTTCGTCTTGTTTCTTTTGAAAACCTCATATTTCTGAGAGAATTATCCGTCCCAACAAAGCGTATATCGTAAACAGGACTGCTAAGGGTCTGAACGTTAAGTGAGCCTATTCCAATCCAGGGCAAGCTAAAGGAGTAGTGCAAAAGAAGGATAAAGAAAGAGGGCGGGTTTGGCCCCCAAACAACGAGAATAATGAGAAACTTTTAATTAAAACCTCGACGAGTACCGGGCAATCGAGAAACGGAACAATGAGAGAAGAAAAGCGTCGTTAATGGAAATTTGCCTTTTTGTATTTTTCCCTTTTTTTTTGTTTCGATTCTTTCTCTTGCCTCCTCTTCACTATGCCGGATCTCATTTGTCTTCACCGTCAACTGGCAAAAGTGTGCTTTAAGCAAAGTGTTGAGTGGATGCTATTATCGGGGAATCGGAAGAAATATCGGAAATTTTGAAAGATTCCAACAACGATGGCGAGTCAAGGATTTCGTTCGATATATAAATATGTGATATAATTGGTCGTTATATTCGCGTTTTCAGGATTCCCATTCTGTTCGTATTATCAAAATCAGGATATGATCTCGAATACAGATATACTGTTCTTCTGAATTTTTCTTGATTCGATAAGAGAAGTATCTGTGAATAGTAGTTCGAATGGTTTCTGAAATCAACAGAATTCAACACTGAGAGAGGATTTGAGTTGAACGTGAACCCAGCTCTCCTCAAGATTCTGAGACCTGGAGATTCAGAAAATCGAAAAGATGAATCGATACGAACAATGACATCTCTCGCGCGGACGAAACGACAAAGACACGCATTCAAATTTTTCGTCGATTGGATCAAAAACTCCAATAATGCTGAATAAATCTTCAATCGAAGCATCACCTTGCCAAGCTCCGCGGACATACATTCATTCATTGATTCATGTATAGATATACACGCATAACTGTGCACGTATAGATGTATGTGAATGAAGAAATATTCAAAATTCCATGAACACGGGATGCAATGGGCCAATGGGTGGAAAGTATCGATGGAGAAAGAGATTGCACGTCACAACGACGAGACGAGAACTTGCATTTGGCTGTAGAGCATTGTGAAGCCGTCCGACCGCAACTGGATCGACTGCCAACTGCGAAAAGCGTATACACATACCCAGCTTGCATCCTTGATATATGCGAACAATCGAGCTGCATCAAAAAGCGAGCAGTGAGCATCGACCCTCGAATTTGCACGTGCAAACATTTCTGTAATGTAACCTAGTAGTCTCTAGCGGTGAACTCAATTCTTTCCCATCCTCTCATCATTAATGTTTTCTTTAATCGGATTACCGATCGGGTTTGATGAATATTTCCAACCTTTCACGTTTTTCGAGCATAAAGAATGCTGTTATGATATGTTTCTCCGATCATAAATCTATCGAATAGCCAATACGTTTAATATTCAAAGGGTGGATTTGGATTATAAATGTTTTATTCGATTTTCATTTTTCTCCTCGATTCGTATGATCAAAATTCGGTCTTCGTATTGGGTATATGTTTCGGATAACTATTTGATTCTTTTTCAAAACACGTTCTCACGATTTTTTTCATTTTATTTAACTTTCGTTCGAAATTTCACTTCGTTGTGTCTCTAAATCAACAGCGTAGAATGTAATTACGTTGAGAAAAGAATGAATGGAGTTATTATTATTCTCAGATTGCGTCTAATGTTGTTTCTACTCTCGATTGGGTCTGGGAATTGCTCGAATATATTATCCAGCGATGAATGTGGGGGGATTGGGAAAAGATTATCGATAAATAATTTCTCAATCGAGCGGATTCCAGTCCATATGAGTTGTTGGATGGAATATATAAATGGGATGAGGAGCGGTACATATGTCGGGGGAAAATCAATTGATACAGAGTACAACTTACATACCACGAGCAGGAGGATAAGTGACAAGATAGAATACAAGATGGTATTCCAATAAGTTGATTGTCTTTGATACTGTTACATTCCCGCGTCTCTCACCGCATCAATTCTTATTCGGTGGAAGAAGACAAATCAACAAGATAAGCTGTGCTGCTGGAAGGATTTGTATTCAATCCAATATACATGCTTAGGAAGCTATTTACATACACATTCCTGTGATGAAATTCACAGAAGTCGTATCCGAAGCCATATTCACTTACGTCGTAAAGTGAATACATGTAGTTTGTTAGTTTTGTTTACAATTTCCATAAAAGTTTCCTTCATCCACTTCAGAGGAAAACATATCGCGGATATTCTGTTACAATTTCGTTTCCAATAGTTTTCAGTTGGTCGTTTGAATTCGACACGGGATCGACTGTTTTATTAAATTCATTCGGTTCTTTTATTGAAAATAGTCGAATACGCATGAACTAAAATTTGAATTTTTGATCCATCATATTAACTCCTCCGCCGCATCGAATTTGGAAAATTTTTAAGTTGATACATAAATGCGAATGATATTCTACACCTTGGAATTATATTTTGGGAAGACTATCGCAGGGTATTTTATAAATGATTCTGCTGAAATTATTCTTATTTTGATTCGATCTCTCTTTGCAGTAGGTCATATTGCGCGATGGTAACAGAGGTTAATCTCTCCTTCTCCTTAATTCCGCCTATTTCCTTCAAGTTGGAGCGCACATAACAAATTCTTAACCCATACCAAGAAGATAGGTAACTGAACGTTTGCTCGGAACAGGGTAAATCGCACAAATCAAGGTTGTCTAATAAGGTCGTCACGTCGTGTGTAGCGTGACATAGTGTAAGCCTGAATGATGAGCTCTCTACGAAATCCTTGGTACTTCAGCAGTGATGTAAGGTGTTAAATACCTTATCTTATCTACCGGATAATCTGCAACATGTATTGGTGCAAGAGAGAGAATTTTGCAAATCAGTTAGGGAAAATCGTTGCTGTTCGTTGGAAAAGATGATTAAATGTCATCAGCTAGTTCTGATCGAGAATCTTTCTCATTATTGAGTTCTGCCTTATCTTTTCTGAATTTGAGATAATTTCTTTGGTATGCTAAGACAGTTTTTTTTCACCAATCTTAATGTTGGGCTTTGAGAAAATAACGAAAGAAGTGAGAAGATCCAAATTAGAATGTAGAATTCAAGAATATAAAAAAAATATTCTCACGGTCGTTTCTTAGAAAATTTGAAAAAAATATCTTCATTAAATTGTTATCTTTTTATTTTCTCCCGTTTTTGTTTGCTCCTTTGCTTTTCTTCGTCGTCTCTACGTTGGTTTCATTTGATCTTCTTCCCACTCTGTCCCCTCATTTTCTTCTCCGCTCCTCAGTGGGTTTTTTTATTCCTTATTCTTCCATAGTCTTGTCCCTGTCTCTCTCTCTCTCTGTTTCTCATGCCCTCAAAAGACTTCTTCAACTCCTGCGTTTCATATTCCCCTCAGGGACGTCTACGATCTCGCTAGGCCGTCCCAACGAAAGCTTCAACTACTTTCATTACTTTTTATCGTCACACAGCTCCTTCAAGAGCGCTCTCTCGCACGTAGGTACATTTTTTAATTTGCCGTGGATCGAGCAGCAACAGCAGCTCGGAGAGAGAAGCAGGAAAAGACGTTGATGGTGATGATGATGATGGTGGCAACCTTGCCTCGCTACGTCTTGCAAAAGAGTATATTAAGCTCGTAATTCTCACGAAGTGAAATCTAAGAGGTCACTTCTTGCCCTATGACTGCGATAGGGTCATACGCTCTTTTCTCTTCATTTTTCGTGTTTTTTTCTTCTCACGTCCAAGTGTGTGTGCTTTGGAACGATTAGAGGAGAGCAAACATGAATTAATCAAGGTCCCCAGAGTCACCTGAGAAGAGGATTTAAAAAAGACATTCGACGGCGTCTTTGATGTACTTCTGCAAATCCATTCGCCTCGTAACTCTTTTACCGTTCAACTCTTCCTTTCACTCCCAACGCTACGTGTGATGTGTTGAATCTCCATTGAGAGGTTTTAGGCGTGATAAAATTATTCATCATGAAAGTGTGGCTAAAAAATTCAATGCATGACTCGGTTCCGTCTTGAAATCAGAATTCTTTATGTAACATATTCAAATCATACACATGCTATCTCTGATTCTAATATTTGAAGAATCATTTGGATGACTCAGTGATTCAAGCCTGTTGTGGAAAATCAAAGAAAAGTGTAGTGTTATTTGAGAATCCGTTATTGCGGATAGAAGATAAGTATACCATGAAAGAGTGAACACAAAAAGTTAGAAGCGCAAAAGAAAAATAGGAAAAGAGAAGCGTTCCGCGAGTGAAGTAACAAAGCGACGGATCGTGGTGCATATATATTCTGGGTAAAAACTGCCGCGGCAGAAAGAGTATACGAGCAGCGGGGACAAGAGAGGATGAGAGGATAAGAGGACTAGGGGTGAAAGGATGGTAATCTTCCGGCTGATATTTTATGTGCGTCCTGCAACCGAGGGTCATCCTCTTCTTTCCTTCTAACATCCTTTTTTTCCTCTGCTTCGCTTTAGCATGTGTGGTGAGTATTTTTTTCCCCGCTCTAGCTATGCACGTAACTACCTCCATGTCCTCTTGTGGTATTTTTTGCAATTCCAACTCTTCACTTATCTCCTTCCGTTTTCTGTCTTCGAAATGGAAGAAATACAAGCATCTACTCCAGAGAGAAATACCCATTCGCGTATCTCTTACCTTTTTGAGTACAAATGAATGAGATCTTAGATAAAATTCGAAATCAATATGACTGATTCCGATTGACATACGTGTGCAAGGGGGTACATGTTCGAATGACGATGAATCCATAACAAGGAATATATATTGCATTAGTGGCGTTAATTTGTTGAACTTGATTGATACAATTCGTACGAATCGAGGAAAATATGTTGATAGAATATCTTCGCCATCCATCATCCAAATTTACATCTCATGGACCATTATCATCCGTAATTGTAATGCGAGGTATATGGTGCCATCATTATTCGATATAACTATGAATGTTGTGGAACATGTGGGCTTTGAACTCTGTCCTTCTCTCTTTGTCTGTGGGCCGTCTCGTCCTCTTCCTCGGAATAACTAATGAATTTACGGTTCCAGTGACAGAGGGAAAAGTAGGGGGAAAGATGGATAGATACAAAGAGGAGGAAGAGAGAGAGGAAGCTGGCAAAGTGTTGGATATCGTGGACCACCGTTGCCACCGTTTCGTGGAGAGGGAATCAATAATGCGGTTAAATATTTCACGGAATTCGCGGAAAGTGCCGTGTGCCGCGCATGTTCCAGTCACGTCATAGCCATCTGTCGCGATTGGCCAAACTTCAATCATTAATGAAAACGAACGAACGACTCTAACCACTACTGTCAAGTCGGTATATGGATATATGAATAGTGAAGTTTGTTCGTTTTATTTGACGTCGATTGATTCCGGATCAATGATCAATCCTTTGAATACTCTTGAAAGAATACGATGTGAGTGATATATCGATGCAACCTGCATATTTCATGAAATAGTAAAATTTTAAAGCTTTAAGCATCAAAATTCGTTGATCTTGATATGGTTTTCACATACTCGCTTTTACCTATCTCGTTTGATTCTTTTGAATTTCTGAACACAGATATGTATCGCAGAAAAGCAGATTAAAAGCTGAATTTGAGACGATAATTAACATTCTTATATCCCAAAAGATATGCAATTTCATCGAAGAATATTTGTTTGAATCACAGAACTGATATTTCATTGGTTATTGAATAACGAATCCAATGGTAACGTAGGAAAGAACTTATATGTAGTAGACGAGGAAAAGATAATGATATATTGATATTAATTCTACCAGATAGAAGTCGCCTATCATAATTGAAAATTCAGTAGAATTTCATCCACTCTCAAGGCGAGAACCAAATGAGGAATATTCGGTACTTGTCCAAGTATAAAAATGAATTGTCACATAAAAGAATGGTGGTAATGTCGTAAAACTTACTTTCACACTGGATTCTCGTGAGCAGCGCATGCATTAACCACTAACCTTCTTTAATGGCTGACTTTATTCGTGGATATTCCACTGTAGACATAAGAGAAGCATTCATCATTGTGCATGAATTATTATTGAGCTGATCATCAGTTGGTTTTTGCATTGCAAGTGGAAAATGAAGTTTCAAGTTGAGAGGATTTTTTTCTCTCAAAATCGAGGATATTTTATGTGGTGGGGAGAAGTAATCGCGTTTTATGTATGCGACGGGAGAACTCACATTTCAACTGAATGAGGAGTCCCTTTGATCTACCTGAAATCAGATGCAAGCAAATAATTTCATTGGAAGTCGGAGTAATATTCATCCTCGTATTTTCAGGACTACCTAAGTATGAGAAGAGAATTGAAGCATTTGAGAAAACAAGAATTCTAATTACAACTCCCCTAGTAGAAATTGTGATTGGGCCCCAGCTAGTTTTCCTGGATGTTAGGTTGGTTTCTGGCTACTTGGGTGATGCACTTTCTAGCCTGTGCCCATCCAGGTGTCCCAGGGAGTTGCTAGAATGGAGTTGAAATTGGTAATTAGAGATGTGAAATCATGTTTTTTCAGTAAAATCACACCTATGAATGAAATGAAAATGGATTTTGAAATGTAATCTCAACCCAAGAACGTTGCCTTTGAATTTATTCCTATAAAGTAATCCCGAGTGACAAATTGAAACATTCAATGTTACTGTACAATCAGTTGAAGCATGAAAAATCTACATGAGTCAAGTAGATGTTTGAGCACTAAAGTCAAATTGGCTGCGATGTGTTATCCAGTTGCCCCGCATGGGTCCCATCTAGTACGTGGATGGTAAATGGGACGCCCAGACAAATTTCTACCAGAGATATGTTGATTAAATACCAGTCAGCACTCCCGGGTAGAAATTTCCTCGATTGAAGATTGGGTCATCCAAGGCCCTGTCTGGGTCTAGACCACTCCAACTCGGGTCTGGGTGGGGCTTGGAATAGTCCTATCATCATTTCCATCTAGCACGAATGAAAGTCGAAATTTCCGCAAAAGTTGCAATTGAAGTCCAGAATCCAGATAGAACGAACACTGTGGGGATGGTGAAAAATTTGGAACTCATCTGTTGACATCGTGTTATTCTAAAGAACGTCATTCCATAGAGATGTAGAGAATATGTGAGGGAAAAACGAGAAAAAATGTTCGATTGCATCTGTGTTGCGTTGAATCATTGTCAATTGACGTAGACTGTCTTACTCATTGCTGAGATTTAATGCTACACCAAAATGACCTCACTTCAACTTTAATACCAGTCACAATTCAACCGTGATCTTCCAGCCTCATCTTTGGAAATAAACCCAAAAGTCATTCATTCACGTTTCAAAAAATTGCATTCGAAACCAAGAATTTCTGTGAGAAAGATGATCCAATTCATTGCTTACACTGTAAAAAAATTTCACCGGAAAATTCCAGTACATGTACTGGAAGTCATTAACCTGTACATGTACCGGAAAATTTCAGCACATTTGTACTGCAAAAATTCAGTGCAAACGTTATGGAATTCCCGCATCAAAACTGGAAATTTTCTGAGCCTCGGTACTGGAATTTTTCAGTACACGAGCTGGACTTTTCCAGGACATGTACTGGAAAATTAATGCTGAAAATATCCATGAAAATTGAAAAAAAATTGCTCACGCAAAGTGATTTTGCAGGGTCCTTGTGTTCCAAGATGATTGAGAAACTTTTGATTGTTCATTTGGATGGACAGAAACTCATGTCTACCTAACAGGATTTGAACCCACACTTTTCTACCTGCCTACCAACTGAAACCTAAGACCTAACCGATGAGCTATAGCGCGACATGTTGGAAGGCCAGCTTGGGTTACTACATATGCTTCATATCTAGAACACAAGAGGATAAGTCTTGGAAAAACCTCATATATCAATTTCATTGGCTACAATTACAATTATTATTCAAAATCTCAATCAGGAAATTTTTAATATAAAGACTTGAAATTTTTCCTGCCAGAAATGACGAAGTCCAATAGAAGTGGAAAATTTCAGTGCAACAGTGATTAAATTCCGTTGCATAGCAACTGGAAAATTCCATCACACGACCTGAAAATTGCAGTTCAAAACCTGTATAATTCAATTGCATAGTAACTGGAAATTTCCAACACAAAACCTGAGAATTGCAGTTAAAAACCTGTATAATTCCAGTATACCAACGATTAGGTTTTTTTTTCTAAATTCCAAATTTTTTCTCAAGTCCTTTTTGAGGGAATATTTTTTTTTGGTGCACAAGAACTATAAAATTGTAGTACGAGCCGGTAAAATTTTCGCGAAATCATGGCAAAATTTCAGTACATCATCTCAAACTTGAAAATTCCAGTACAATGACTGAATTTTCAGTTATGCTTGGTAAATTTTCAGTAACGTAACAACAAAATCTCTGTACATGTACTGGAATATCCATATTCCAGTACTAGCACTGGAAATTTCCAGTCCAGTTGCACAGTAAATTTCCAGTTTTTTTTTACAGTGTACAATGTTCGTAATAAAAATATAACAGACACTTCATTTCCATCCATAACTTATCGCGCATCAAGAGATACCGAAACACAAGAAATCAAAACAAATTATAACCCGTAAGACGAGGGAAAAAATTATTTTCATGGATTATGGGAAATGGTTCTTCGTGACACAGAGCAGTTACAAAATCCGCGTGTTTACCGCGCAAAACGGAGGCAGGCATTGGTTGCAGAACGGAACGAGGGAACGGCGGACCGGCGGAACCGACAAATTTATATCGTCGGTGAGAATGCAAAAAAGGTTTTATTAGCTTTTTACGCGCTCGTATGGGTTATGTCTCGCGCTACCTTTCGTCGTTAATCTTTAGAGTTTCGTGAGGATAGTAACGTGGGCAGACACAAGCGAACCTTGCGGCTTACTCGCGAAGAAGAGAGAAAAAGAGAGAAAGGGGAGAATGAAAGAGGCTCCGCTCTTGGACTGTAGCTCGACACGCGACGTGACTTCGTTCGTCCTTTAGTCTCCCAAAAACCCGTCGTCGTGTCTCAGAACCGGCACTACAGATTTCCTTCCCTTGATGCATCTTTGAATATATTTTTCTTCTCCTCACGTTCCCAAGTTTGTGGCTAGATTGCAAAATGGAGAGGATGATAATGCTGTGATGATACACGCAGTGATGCTTTTGCAAGGTTTTTACATTCAATTTTCAGATTAATTGGATATAGTTTGAAATCATTGAACCAACATGGTTGGAAAAATTATGCAAGTAGTACTAAGGTTTTAGATTCTGAATTTGAATTACAATAGGTAATACAAACTGTATTATGGATTGATTGATTGTTTGTTTGTTTATGTTCTAGCCCATATGCAGAAATACTGTTGAATTTGAGTAATTTACACTATTCATGTGCGGTGGTTTTCAATAGTATTTTCACAATTACTATTGGGACGGAAATTATTCCTTCATAAGAGATGGTAGGGCGTTCTAAGGACAATTTGAAGTGTCACGACTTCAGTGGGCACCAACATTGATAACAGATTTCTAAGGAAGATCATTTATTTTCGCTGCAAATAGGTAGATCATTGAAATTGATCGTGAATGTTACACGAAGAATCGAAATGTATACTGGGTGATTCGAAATTGCCGTACACTTTTTTGAGAGCAGATTCTTGATGAAATTCTGAAACGATTTCCATCCGGAATATTCTGAGCTGATCCTTGAAATCTGGAGAGATGAGCATTTTTTGAGTTTTTGAAAGATCCAAATATTTTGGAAGGATCATATCTTTGACATTTGAATCGAATATCATTCTCTAAGGCAGATCACGGGGTATTCCTGGAAGAAAAATAAAAGTGATTAAGCTTCCTTCGTTGTGGAGTTATAGCGATTCAGAGTTGTTGAATTCTGATTGGCTGAAATGCAAAATATTCACAACCGCTATAACTCTTCAACGAAAAACGCCAAATTGTTCTTATTTTCTTCCAGGAATACCCCGTGATCTGCCCTGAAGAATGATATTGGATCCAAATGTCAAAGATATAGTCCTTCCGAGACATTTGGATTTTTCAAGAGTCAGATCAAAATATTTCGCAGCAAAATCGTTTCAGAATTCCATCAAGAATCTGGTCTCAAAAAAGTGTACGGCAATTCCGAATCACCCAGTATAAACGACCGTCGAATTAATTGTCCTAATTGTTTTCATATATTGCTGATGTTCTAGAGGGATGAAGATTTCTTCTTTCAGCCTAATGTCCACAATTTTGCGAAAAAGTCCCATAATTTATTAACAATCAGTGGCAGTCTGTGATGAATGAAGTGATTTACTCGAATTAACTTCTAAAAGTACCATCATTAGATGTATTCATCAAAGAAATTATAGTACTTTTCACGCTATATTCAATAATTGACATTGACAGAAAGGATTTCTTGAAATGAGAAATGTTTTCTTGTTGCTGGGACGGAATTCATTTTTTTCTTGAGCCTAGAAAATGTTACTCGAATCAAGAAAAGTTCGTTTTCATCCCAAAAGAAATGTTTCTAATTCAAGTGAAATTTTCTAGGTTCGAGAGAAAAATGAGTTTTGTCCCAGCGACAAGAAAAATTCTCTCATTTCAAGACATGCTTTTTGTGAGTGTAGAGTCAACAATTTCATCCATCACAGACTGGCGCAGATCCTTGATAAGTTATGGAACTCTTCAAAGTATATTTTTCGCCGTATATACCCATAATTTTTAATATTTAAAACCTTTCATCTACAATTGAGAGTCATTTTCAGCCTTTTGTCAACGGTTTAGAATTTTCTTGGCACTTTATTTCGACTGGCATGCGATTTTTCCTCTCATGGAAAAAATTCCTTTGAATATCTCTGAAAATTTCTCTTCATTTTACTGGAAGACTCTAAATTTCACTGAATGACTCTGAAAAAATCTAAAAAAATCTGAGAAACTTAAAATTCATGAAAATTTTTTCAAATTCTAAAAACCTGGAGGTTTTTGAAGAATTCAGAAAACCTTTCACTTATTGGACACATTTTGGAGCTGAAAATTCCTTGAATATCCATGAATATCTCCGGAAGCTTCTGAAAAAACTTTTCACTGCTCAGAATCTCCGAAATTTTCAGAAATTCTTAGTGAAATTTTTTCATCACTCTTTCTTTGATTGTGACTAATCTTCACTCCTCCATTTGTGATCAGGACTATTCTGTGTCTTTTATTCCTGCTATAATCTGTCGAAACACCACTTATCGTGATTCCTAGAGATCATTATTTCCATATGGTTGCTTTCTAGTACTTCTGTACTTGATCTGTGGTGATAACAGTTCTCTGGCCTTGATGAACTTGGTAGAGAATTGATTTTTGTTATTTTTGAATCAGACAATATCCAAAACCGCTCACCTAGTGATTTTGTTCTAAAGCCACATATCCAAAGAAGAACATATTTCCTCGTGTACGATGTTTCGTAGTGCCAATTCAAAAACAAGTGATGATGCTCACGTTTCATGAGGATTCAATCCAATCGATAGTTTTTTCACATCGTTGAGTTAACAATTTAATTTTCTTGCAATGTTCAGTCTCCAAAATTTGCACACAATGCCAAAATATAAGATTTAATTCATTGATGTATATTATCGTTAGCCATCCATGGTATAATGCGAATCCGATGACTGATCGATTCGTTCTCAAATGAACAGACACAGTAGGTGGATCGAACGAATACCCGTCAAAATGCAGCTCAAATGCTTTGAGAAGTCAGAAATAAAAGCGAAACAAAAAAGCGGAAGCGTAAAAGCTTGTGATGTTATCGGCCGAGATTGCACAACGTGTGGGACGAAACGAAGGAGAAAGGTGAGCATGAATATGCAACTAGCCGCAGCTGTTAAACGCCTCTGTTACTCACATTGCTTCTTGATGAATCCCCTATCCTGTGTCTGTTGTGCTCCCGACGCAACCTCACTCTCATTCTTTTATCCCTCAAATCTTCAATATCTTCTCAAAATTCTACAAGATTACCAAACAAAATCGATGCAATGCGCATCATGAGATTGCTCAGAAAAAAACATTATTCTTCTTTCTCGAGAGATGTTTGATCGCCACTCCTCATTCGAATACATCCGATCTGCTGATGTAGAATTCCACAAATAAAATTTAGATATCTTTCATATGAATACTAATGACTGAACTCTCTGTAATCACCTTTTCTGTTTTTTCAGAACGTTAGAATTTCTGTTGAGAATGAAGAACAACAGTCTTGTCTTTGATAAGATTTCATGGAATATTTTGATGTGAAGTTTCCCATGCGCAATTTTAAGATGGAATTTGATTCTGACTGACATCATACTCATCACTTTCCTCTGAGGAGAAGTTCTGTATTTGTTGAAGAAATCATGGATTCTGATTTTGAAACCTTCGATTTGAAGTTGGGTCCATTATTCGGGTTCGACTCAGCTAGTTTGATGTTTGCATTGAGAGAAGCGAGGGAAGGAGAAATCAAAGGATCGATTCAAACCAATCCATAATGAAATTAAGATGGATCGCGGAGTTGAAAAATGCTAGAAAATTTATGGCCACGTATCATGTAGTTCCTAATCACAACTCCCAGTTAATGGTATGTGTTACAAGAGGGAGGAGCAACACAAATGGACCATAGACGGTTCATGGCATCGTGAACTCTCTGTACATTGTCAAATGAGAGCGGTTGTAGTCACAGATGTTACCTTAGGTATGTGGAATGTTCCTGTAACAATATATGTGATGATTACTAACATTAAATACATTGTAACATGTGTTGATATATTCATCTTCTTGAAGTAAATGGAATATATTGATATGGAACTCGCTAATCTTGATATAAAATTGCTCAGTCAATGTTAATTCGACACAAAGATAATAAAAATGACAAAATTAGTCATGAATACTGATTTCATGTATTCAGTATTACACTGGAAGAACGGATGTCTTATTTTGAGGCATTTTTGTAGCCACTTTTTGGACATTTTAAAATGTTATTGTATTCATGGTCAAAACACAAAAATACGTATTTTGCTGAAATTTGAATCGTTTATTGAAACGAATTAGTACTCGGATAACACAATATTCAGCTATCAGACATCAAAAAATCTCGCAGTGCAAATTCAAATTATATTTTCAATTCCAAGGAGTTAAATCCAAAAGATAATAGACGATCATTTATCAGATATTGTGAGTTTGAATTTTTGTTCCCTCTCTATAAACGATTGAAACTCCTACAACATGAAATACGTTTTGATTTTAGACATGACGTGTTTGATTAGCAAACAATAATGTTAAGGTGTTGTGTATAGAAACATAACTACGAAGTGCTATTACGTCAATGTCACAGTTAAGATCAGGAAGATTCGAAATGTATATTTTGCCATTCTGAAACAGAACTAAAACGAGATTCTAATCAACCGTATGATCATAAATCATCAATATGATCCATCTTTTTAAGTTAAATGTGATTAATAATACTTATGAAATTCCATTAGAAAACAAACATATATTTAAACGTCAGTGTCGCGGAATAAAATACTGATGTCACCAGTTAAAACAGTCATGTATTTTCGATTTAAATTATCAAACACGCCATGTTTTATTTTGAGACTATCCTTGACGGCGATTTTTGCAATGTAGACTGATGAAATAATAACCACTGCTCTGCGGGTGCAGATGTCTCAGTTTGAACCTTCTGAAATTCAATATGCATCAAATAATAAATGGATTCGATGGATATATCCAATATTTGCATCCGATTAATGATTAATGCACTGAGAACCCAAGGCCCTCATTCCGATAAATGTTTTTTTTTTCAATGAAAAAATTTCTCATCGGACTGAAACAAAGAATTTTCAAATCGGAACGGAAATATATTCCTCCTTGAATTTGAAGAATATAATTTCAATTCAATGAAAAATTCTCTGATTGGAATGAACTACCTTTCCCATTGAAGACAAGATTCAGACTCAGTGTGTGTATTTCATCAGGATATGGAAATGAACGGAATATTATAGAATACAACTGGTCTATTACGAAAATATTTAGAGCTCTGGAATCAAAAATAGTAATAACCGAGAGAACATCGATCAACAAATGCATGAATAACCATCAATGGATCATTTTTCTTATTCAAAATACTCATAAGAATCATCCAGATAATTGACTGTTAAACTTTGGGAAATCAACATAAAACCAAGAGAAAATTGAGAGACATTAAGGGTTTCATGTATCGAAAGGAGACGGGAGGGCTACAGGGATTATTGAAGATTACTGCTTTGAACTTGGTTCGATTGTTAATACTCGTCTCTTGGATTTTCCCCATTCCAGCACTTCGCTCTTTCTTCTATTTCACCTGGCGACGCTACCGATAAACTTTAATAAATGTTTTTTCACCGAAAAATCTCCCTTCGACGGTACAGGGAAAAGAACGAAGGGATCAACATTAGGATATATCGCCCCTCGTTACACTCATAAATCCTCAATGAGTTGTGCCTCGAAGTGTGTAACAAGACTCTGGATGTAGAGGAACGAACAGAACAAAAGAACTGTGAGGCATAAATAAGTGTTGTTATCATGATATCAATGCGTGAAAATATATATGCATTGTTAGCTGTCCAATAAATATGGTATTCACTTACTCGCATCTGATTGGTATACAAAACATTATCCTCATCTTCTCCAAACCTTCAATCTCTCGAAACAAGCTTAGAACTATATAGTTCATGTATGCGATAATTTGATCGTAAATTCCGCCACCTCTCTTTTCGTTTTTAGAATTAATTTATTGAATAATAACTTCTTATAAGTGAGAAGAGAAACTCGAAAACTCGTGAACGTAATTAACTGATAGGAAGAATGTTTCACTCTGATACGGAATTCGAAAGAAGTCTAAGAAAATTCCTGAGCAACGCAGCTGAAAGTTGAAGTTATTTGAATTTCGAAGGAGACATTCAGGAAAAAATCAATTCCAAATCATCCACAATGTTCTGAATCTCATAAATGTTGAACTGATCAAATTCCTATAACTCAGTCATTCTAAATCGGTCTTGATGCTCATTCTGGGAGCTACGCGTTCTTGATTGTAATTTACTTGTGGGCAAATAACTGGGATTCAGCAATGGCGCATCGATCCGATCAGTGAGCAACTCTTTCCACTTAACGAATTTATTACCGTCCGAAGGAACTCCGCAAAACTTGTTTGTCGGTACACGATGGATAAGGGATTTGTACTTTCAGAGCTTAAAACTTCTTTGCTTGAGAATTCAAAAATTCAATTATATACCTCACACAATATGGAATCCTTTCAACGATGACTGTCATCGAATCGAGTGATTAATACTGTGAAAGGACTAGGTGATTCGTGCTTTGTGATTAAGTACCTTGTGAAGTCCTGATGAGAATTTTTGGTAGAACACCGAAAAAAATAATTAGTTACCCTCATTTCAAATTAGTTTCAGTAACTAGATACAGTTGTTGATATATGGATAACTAAAACGGGTGTTGGCTCAACTAAATTCAAATTTAATTTAGTTGCTACTAATTTGGAGTTGCCTTTACTACAGCTTTCATTACCGGCTTCTATTCTTTTATTACTCGGAACTAATTTTCACAACTAACTTCAGTTCATTCGGTCAAATAAATTATTTTTTTCGGTGAACGGTGGGAATCAACCGCCGAATATTCAGCAGTGAGCAAAAGGAGACTATTCGATGAAAAATTCAGAAATCTCTCGCAAAGATTGAATATTACATTCATAAATTATCAGCACTCTCTTTTTGAAATTAAAACTTCCAGATTCGGATATCGATTTAGGAGAACAATTTTCTAACTACTAGGGGTGTGCGAACCGTTCGAATCTCGAACCGAACCGAACTCCTACTGTTCGGTTCGGTTCGAATTTCGAACTTGGATAGTACAAAAAGTTCGGTTAGGTTCGAATTTCGAACTTGGATAACAGAAACAGTTCGGTTCGGTTCAAATTTCGAACTGCATTCATTGAAAACGTTCGGCTCGAGATTCGATTTGTCACGGTTTGCTTCGAACTTTAGACTGAAAACCCGAAAAAATTCGACTACGCTGGAGAAAAAAAGACGATGTTGAATCGACCTATCATCAAGTTGATCTGATATCGATGCCAAGTTCAAGTGATGGAGAACACACATACAGGTGTTCTCATATTGTTTTTGCTTGTAAACACGCAGAAACAACTTGTTTCCAAGTCGAATTGACATGATATTGGGTACTTGATAGTTGCACGTTGACAATACTGCGGATTAGATGAAATTAAATATATTCATGATGAATTCTATTCGCAGCCTCATTATTTTGCCTCCTCAGATGCGCGGGATATATATAATGAACCCATAAATTCTGCGTGATTAGACTATAAAGATATTATACTAGGAGGACGAGTCAGTAAACATGGGGTTTACACAAATAAAAAGAGACAGCTGCAAACAAAAGAAAGAGAGAAAAATGCAGTGAGGTGAGTGTCCTTGTCTTTTATGCAAAGAGGTTTATAATCAACGCTACCACAAACCTCAAAATAGTGTTGATTCATCACCATTTTTTTTTTAATAGTAGAGTAATCATTCTTGGTAACAGAGTGGTTTCTAATGTGAGTTAATCATGTTCCAAATATTGCATGAGGATATAAATAATTATATTAGGAGGAGATTTTACTTTGTGATTATTGAAATTTATGATAAAAGTGTTCTGCACCCAATTTCAAATTCATCTAGATACATGGGATATGTTAAACTTACATAAAAAACCACTCTGTTACCAAGAGGGACAACCCTGTTATTCCAGAAATATGGTAATAAATCAACACTAGATTACACTATGGACACTTTTCTGTGATTTATTGAAAAATTGAAGTGTTCTTCGTTACTTGCCTCAAATTTGCGACCATTTTATCAATATTTAAATACTAGTCGCTGCAATTGAACATTCGGAAACAGAGAAAAATTTATCTGCACTCAATTCTAAATTGATCCATAGAATATTCTCCGAACGTTTCTAAATTACCCAAACGTTTAATAAACATTCTTAAAATGTTTTACGTACTTTTGGTGCTACTAGGGTAGACTGTTTTATTACTGCAACATGCTGCATATGAAACGTCACTTTAAAAAATGAATTCATGATGGATTCTGTTTTCATAAATGTATTTCTAATTTAGTTTTGGCTTTGCGATTAGACGTTTTGGAAGTTGGAAGTAGGTTTGAAATTACAAAGTTCCGTTCAACTTGAAAAATATATTTGCAGTTCGGTTCGGTCCGACTGGGAAAATTTGGAGTTCGGTTCGAGTTCGGTTCGACTTTTCAAAGTTCGGTTCGGGTTCGGTTCAACTTGACAAATACATTTGGAGTTCGGTTCGAGTTCGGTTCGACTTTTCAAAGTTCGGTTCGGTTCGGTTCGATTTGAAAAATATATTTGAAGTTCGGTTCGATTTGGAGAATATATTTGAAGTTCGGTTCGAGTTCGGTTCGACTGAAAAATTCAAGGTTCGCACACCCCTACTAACTACATATAATGATGTTTAATGAATCTTGGAGTTGGAAACAGGAATGTACCAGGAGAGAGTCTGTTACGGAAGGAGGAGGAGCAAAGAGAAATCTTCAGTAATAACTTTAATAATGAGCAAACGCATTTCACATGCTTATGATCTTCATATTCACCGGTGCATAGAACGCGCCAAAGATTTTAGAATATTCTGCGGAGAAAATTTTCCATTAAAACCCTCATATTAATTTATGGAAATTGTGAAACCTAGCGGCTTATAAACGAGAATTACCTGAAGCTTTCATACAATTCATGCAATTTTCATTCGTTTTCATGTATTATCCTTACAATATTCATGACCATTACAAAATTCTTCGCATGGTCATTTTTCAAATATACATCGAAATAAAAGGTTCACTATATGATAATAATATGGAGTTGGTACAAGTCAGTAATGACGTACCCGTGAGGGAGGCATACAGAGAATAAAGAACATGTATTCATGAGTGTACATGTGTGTGTGTGGGTGTATCTACAAGCAGATACGAAAATTTTCGCTCCGATGCTTTCAATAATAACGCATGGTATACATTGTAGAGAACGGAAAGTATCTGAAGCGTGTCTACCGCACTACTACTCAACCCTTACAGTACATGATGTGAAGAATTGTACTTCTAAATTCAAATGATCACTTCAAATTTCCAAGTATTAAGAGGAATGTTTCCATCGTTCCTCCGATCATAATGCGTGAAGATTACATCCAAATCGTAAGCAGCCCCGAAGCCCAGTTAACTAATTGGATATTATCAACATTATTGTTTTGAACTTATTATAGGATTGAATTGAGTTGGTTGTACTAATCATGAATTCCCCTCGGAGGAGTAATATAGTTTAATAAAGTTGCATGAACTAAATTTGTATCTCGTATCGTTGATGAAATATATGTGTTTTATCAGATATTCACTGTTTTTTCGAGAATGAAAGAAGTAACGAAGGACTGCGCGGAATACATGGGATTTGTTTCTAAAACATTAACCGCAATTAGAGTAATTGAAATATACACTGTATATATTTCAATGGATTCTATTTTGCTTGTAAATTCGAGAGATCAAATGTTGTTCTCTAATTCTCGACTTCGTTCTCATGGGAAATCATTATGAAATATATTCTCATGGGAGAGCAGGATCTTTCAACCATGTTTGATATTATTATTTTTGTAGATTATGTAATGAAACAAGTTTCAGTCATGCAACAGAACATAGATTGCGATCTACGAGTGGACGACATCCATTTATGCACTCTACTACCCTTCACCCCTCGCCACTCTCTCGCCTCACTCTTGTATAAAACCTGGTGTATTCTCGCGTCGACGTGGCTTCGTTCCAAACCCTCACACGATGCTTTCTTCTTCGTTGAAACCCCTAGTCCTGTTTTCGTTTTCCTTTTTACACATATAACACACGCATACGTCTATCTTACGTACATGTATCCTTCGATCCTTTAATCCATCAATGGCACGATGAAAGGCACACGGAGGATACGAAGAAATCTAATACCAAAATGGATTTAGCTGTTATAGGATACGGCCACTAGAGAAATAGGTATACGGAGGATGGGTGAGCCAAATCCATCATCCAGAGCCGACGTTCTCTCCTTCTCTAAGCTTTTATTTTTCTTTGCCATCCTCCGTGCCTCCTATACACGTACAATCACCTACAGATTTTCACAGGTGGAATTCTAACTCATAAGCTTTCATTATCATCGTATCATTAGTCATCTTTTGTGTTCCATTTTATGTAGTATACTCATATATTTCCATGTCTCGTGAAAATCATCTGGAAGTTTCCAGTAGTGAGGGGAATATCTATCGATTTTTATAATCATCAGCGATACATGATTTTATTCCATGTATTCCGATAGGAGTTTGAATAACACATTCAACACGGTGTATCGTATTCAATATGGAATCTCAATTGCATTTCATTCGCGCAATGATCATCAAAGGCCAAAAATCAGTCCCCTTTTCCACGAATAATCTTATGAAGAATGTATTTCCAATGGCTTCGAATTTCCATTCGAACAGATAATATTGAAAATTTATAGTGAAATAAAACAGTGAGTTCAAACGATCATCATTGCGAATGAAACATGATATCCAGACAAACACAGCGTACATGGTTGTATTATGTTACTCTCTTATGATTCGCATGAATCACGTGTGCTATGAAAAGCCCCGGGCATAACAAGCACACAGCATTACGGTTAATGCACAGACTTGAAACAGCAACGAATGGTAAACACAAATTCGATCCTTCATCGCTGGCGCTAATGTCAAATTACTACTACCGTTGCTCGTTAATCACAGCCACGATAGTTGGGTGAACCGTTGGTGCCACCCAATACCCGAACGAGAGCGAACGAACAAATGAACGTTCGCTCCGAGTTATCTGTATTGCACTGGCCATTAAATTCAATTTACATATAAATTCGAATTATTCTATCGAAACGTCGGTCGAACAATTGTAATTGCATGATATAACATAATCATAACGATCACGCGGTTCTGTTCGACACGACGTTTGAATAGCACAGGACCAGCAGTCTGATCAGTGGCAGAGATTTTTCATTTGCTCGCGTTATAATAACCAATTTTCATTATTCTGTCGGTAAGTTGATTATCAGTGACATTGGTACAGCACGATTTCTATCATCAAACATCTGGGAACATCTGATGATTTTGATCATCATAGTTGAGAACGAAGATAGATTCGAGATGACAATACGGTGCCAAAGAAAGAAGAGATAGAGGATGAAAGAGTATTGCTAGAGGTAGAATATTTGTTCAAAGAGGCAATGGACACATTCAACGAGACACTTCCGGAGGAGATGGCGGTGAAAAGTTGGAAGGAGCTGGAACGAAAATTGTGATGAGTGTAGTGTGAAATATTTACACGAAGAGGACAATCCATCATCACCACCACCACCATTATATTCAACACCTCAACTCTCATAGCACCGTGTTCTCTTGCCATCGCCAGAACTACCGCCACCTTACTTGTACGGCAACGACCCAACTCACTTCACGCCTCCGCAACCTTCACACCTCGTAGAATAGAGTAGAGTGCTCTTCATTTCTTAGCCAGCACTTTATAAGAATCTCCTTCCATCAATCCAATCCCACAGCTCCCACTATATTCGGGCAATGTTACGACTTTATAATAAGTACCAATTTTGTTTTTTTCCTCTTGTCTTGATAAGGCCAAAAGAAGAAAAAAGGAAATTTCACCCTCGTGAGTTCTGCACAATCGTCATATTCATCTGATGACATCTTATGATCTCCTGAAATTATGATCCGAAACAACTTAGAAAATTTTGATGAATCGAATAAGATTTCCTACAAAAAATATTGAAAATCGAAGAAAGATATCCAATGCGAGTAGAATAAAATAATAGAATTGAATGATCTAATGATGAAACCAGCACATGTTGACCCTTCGGTGACGTAGAAATGGTTTCGATTCGTTGATGCAGAAGATCGTCGCACAGAAGAGACAGAAAAGATAGGGCAAAGCAGGCTGACAGGTTTGTAGGGAAGCTTGGTTAATTACTCACCCCCATCAACTGAAGCACAGGCAGCCAGGCAGGCTTTGGTCTGTTCTCTACCCCCTATGTCGCCCTCAAGCCTTTCTCATGTCCAAGCCTGATGGATCGGCTGCCTAGCCAGCCAACCCGCCACCCACAGAATGGACAACAATGGCTTTTTGTTTCTTTTTATTGGTAGTAGAGGTGGATAGAAGCCGGTCAGAACAGGGTATTTTGTACATACACAACTAAAAGGTATATATCCTTGTATTTGTGACCACATACTATTCAACGATTCAATTCGTCCCCTTGTTCTACAGCCGTCAGGTTCTTTAACCCGCTGCTGGACCAGAATAGCACGTGAAAGAGAACGTGAGCTAGAATAGGGATAGAGGAAGGGTGAAAAGGGGTTTGCTTCAGGTTAGAGAAGCGATAATGGCTTTCACAGTGCTTCACACGAGTTATGTGCTAGAAAGGAATGTATCCACATACAACTTTCTCTACGAAAGAATCAACTCCGTCCCTGTTTCGATTGTTTTTTTTCTCTTGATTATTCATTTAGACTCAAGTTTTTTTCCTATGGATTCTTAGTTACTTGAATTGTACTTATTGGAGTTCATTCATATCTTTCCATTATAACTCGACAGAGAAATTTCATTTCTTCTACTTCTTGGTATTACAGTCAATGGCAAGAAAAAAAGGAGGAAGGAGAATAAAAGAAGAGCGCATTAAAAAATAAGAGCGAAGGAGTAAAAAAAAGTGGTAGTAGGAATAGAGAGCCTTGTAAAACTGTTCCCGCAGGAAATCAATATGGTAATGCACTGCTTTAAGTAATGAGTCTTCGCGAGGAAAGATCCCTACTCTCTTCACCATTCCGAAGAGGAAAGGGATGTGGATCACTGGTGTGTGAATGTTCAAGTCCAACCTTTGCAGGAACCTAACCGACTGAGGGTGATTAATCTTGGACACGGTATGGAGCTCGAATGTCATAGACTGAACACCTTGTAGGACATTTCGGAGGTTGCGGTCAATGTCCATGTGATTCACTTCGGCGCGGTCTCTTCTCTCCTTTCCTCTCCTTTTCTCCAAGTATTGCAGTATCCAATAAAATTAATGAGAAAAATACGACAGTCTGCGTACTTCATTATACTCCACCCAACAGCAAAATTCAACAATTATGAACTTCTTTGAAGTGTTTTATTGGAATACATTCGTTTTTGACACGAAACTTTGGAGAATATTTTATTCGATTTCATTTTTCCTCGCAAAGCATGTTCTCATTCTGGGTGCAAATTATATACATGAAGAGAACAGTGTCTTAGATCTTACCAAACTCGCACAATGAGACATAACTTTGCAAAGGACACGCACACGTCTACGTGTATATGTGTACACCCTAAGCAAGTAACAACTAACAACTAAGATGCTTCAGACTCGAGAGAACTCTCTGTTCTGCTAGAAAGGAATGGCATAAGGAGAAATAGAGACAGAAATAGTTGTAAGGATCGTGCAGGGACCTCTCAGTACGTGCATATGTATCCATTATGCAAATTCAGAAGCTCTATTATAATAAGCGAAACCCTTGGCACACCTTGGAAGCTGTCGTCTGCTATAACTGCCAACATTACCACAACATGGTTACTTGAGGCAAAACCCTCTGGTCCAAGACAAGAGGACAAATTCAATTAGGGTTCGGACGGTAAGTTCACGAAAGGCTAACTTGAGTCAACCGGTGGTGGATCGCTTCGACTAATTTTATGAGAGTCAAATTGTATATTAGGTAAAGCAAACCACTTGAGAGTGGATTATAATTCGGTGTCCGATTATTTGTCTTATTTAAGACCGCGGTACTGATCTTTTGTTCCAAAAACATCTGCATTCGATTGACATTGTATCACGAATGTGGATGGAATTGATAAGTATTTCGTTTTTTGTTATTCCAGTCACTGTATCTGTTGGTGGAAAAATGTGAAAAAACTCCAGTCATTTCGAAACTGCAATTTTCCGTTACTCGCAAAGGGAAGAATTTTCAAAAGGTTGCTATCACTGAAATTCAGGTCAAACATTTTTGTAAAATTCATGTTGAAGATGTAGGAAACGAGTTGGAACATTCTTTCCAATCGGGTCATCGGGAAAAGCTTCCGTTGGATGCATAGAAATTAGGATAATAGCATGATAGCGTTGAAAACAGAAAAGGAGAAGGTCGACTCTCATTTTACATCAGATATAAAATTCTGGAATCAAAGTTGCAAATTAATGAGGGGCACTAATGATTATATATGTAAATTGTTGAAATTTGATCACATTTATGAGAAAATCATCGTTACGATTTTTCCAGTGTGGAAATTCGTTTCTCTCTCATACTTCGAAACTACGAAGGAAGGATTGGATTGAATTTTCAGAAAACTTGATTGATCGATACAAATGCCGAAATATCAAATGCCATCCAAGTATCAAAAGAGTTTGATTGAGATTCTCAAATCAATTCATAGTTCAATATGACAACGTTTCAGAATTTCAAAATGCGGTTCAAAAAACATTTATCGCGTCCATTCCTTCTTCTTGAGTTCTCTTTTTCATTTTCACACCCATCAACAGGACCGTATTTACGCCCAAGCTACCGAGGCTGAAGTCAATGAGATGACCTTTTTTCTAATATTCATTTGCAGAATCAGGGGTGGCGTCTTACGTTCTAGCCTTGGGTGGCACTTGCTCTAAATCCTGCTCTATCGATCGACACGGAGTACTGAGCCTACAATCAACATCCATGAAAATGTTATGAAACTGGAAGTGTTTAGAATTTTCATCGGACTTTAAAAAATTTTGTACGGGGATTGGAAGATTCTTATAAAGATTCATCAAAATCCATCTAGAATTCTAGGAGAAAATAAAGTCACTCTCCGTGAATCATGAGTTCAATTTTTAGTTTGTTAATCTCTGTATGACAAGAAGAATCGATTTCTTCGGAGAAATTAATTTCTTCACAAATTCAACTAAAAATAGCCTGGACAAGATAGAAATGAACTCCCGATCAGGTGAAACATGCAAAATCTACATACTAGTACTATCTACATATAGTATACCAACTGAATGTTTGAACACTGAAATCAAATTAGCTAGAATGTGTTATCTAGTTGCCTCTACGTGGGTCCCATCCCCGTTCCCATTTAGTGGACAGCTGAGGAATGAAACGCCCAGACAAATTTCTGCCAGGGAAGGAATTTTTTTTCCATTTTGAGAAACTCATTTGCTTCTTGAATGTGGAATCCTTCAAAAAGTGAAAGAAAACTTCACCAAATTATGGGAAGAAGTCCTCTATCACGAAGGAATTTTGCTTCCACCATTCTCTGGGGAAAACTTTGACAATTGTTTTTTAGAGTACAGGCACGGGAGGGAAGGAATGTGGTAGAATAGTTGCAGGAACTACTCAAACAGTCAATTTTCGACCATCTACTCAAGTAGCTTAGCAGAAACGATTCTAGCCACGTTGTACTTAATTTCAAGGCCTTTTCTAGTGACTAGCTTAACGGCTAGCGCCTCAGAAGATAGCAGACAACTGCTATAATCATTTTCACTAGGGTAATTGCTGCAGCTATTGACTTAGTAGTCAGCACAAGTACCACGTTCGCTACCTCAACTAACTTCTTGAACCGTGAATACCTGGCAACTTACGAGGTATTTTCGTTAGTGAGTACAATTATCAAATTAGTTGAGCCGGCTACCATGGTACACTTGTCCTGACTACCAAGTCATCGCAGCCACTATTTGAATAAATGGTCGAAAATCGACTATTTGAGTAATTGCTGCTACTATTCCTCTTTCTTCGTGAAACTTTCAATATGGTGACACGTTTAACGGTAGAATATAGATTATTCTTGTTATTGTCATGGTAACTGAGGGAATAAATACGATGAGATTTTTCAATGAAACCAATATGAGCTGAAAAATACGTTAATCATTACAATCTCCACCATAAGGGGAGTACTATTTTCCACTTTTGTAAGGCTGGCTTTATTTTTCATCATTTCACGGGTGGAAAACATCCAGAACAATGGTTATTTCTACATTCCATTTTTCTCAATATGGTATGTGTAAAATCATCTATAACATAATATATCTCACTCTTCCATATCAGCTAAGACAAATAATAACAGAACGACACGAATTACCTTTTTCATGATTCCGAATCTACACCACCCTTTGTTATATCAATCATCACTATTTCCTATTCCCCAAGCGTCATTCCATTACGGAATTCAATGAAATTCAAAACATGAAGAGAAACTTCAATGCTTCTTGAATGATGAGAACGAAACTGCAGAACAGTTGAACAACATTCTATCAGATTCCGTTGTGCATTACTTCCTCCTTACATTTGAATTTCAACTTCAAAGCTGAGTTCTGAATGGTACGTTTCACAAGAATACATCTCAGATAGATATCCATTCAATACAATCCGAAATATATTCCATTTTAAACATGTGATTCCTTTGAAATCGACTATAAATGGTTATTCCAGCACAATATTGCTGGTTTGGCCTATTTGAATGTATGTTAGCGGGTACGACAGTTTCATCTCAAGGCGCTATGATTGCATTTTATCGACCATTTCATTCTCCAAGGAAGACCGAACAAGGATGGGATATAGAAAGAGGGGGGATGAGAAGATAGGACATACAGTTGTGGAGGGAAAAGGCATCTTTGCATGTATCACCGCGACTCAGACAAAGCTCTGCAATTAACTCCGAACCCTATGCGCCCGCGGCGATTAAGACGAGGAGCATCGCCATAAAGGAGAACGAGGACGACCAATCACTATTGAGGATTCTAGTATCAAGTTGCACGTTTTCCGTGAATAATCGCTGTTATTTCCAAACGATTTTCACCTTCTATACTTTCCCTCCACTCACCGTGATATTCACCACACGAGAATATTAGATGGATTATTTCTGATGCATAAGAATCGAAACAGCGAGGTGTTCAATCGAATTCTTTGAATATTCACTGAATGCCTAAGGATGATAATTAGTACAAAATTGATCCAACAGGTGAGAGTCAAAAGTTACAAGACTTGTCAAACTTGATTCATCTGTTTCTGATGATGAAAATAAGACAATATCTCAAAGCCTTTCTTTGACAGTTGTTCTTCATGTAGCAGATGATTAGCTTAGTTCAGCTGGATCTAGAATTTCTCCTCATTCTCCCTCTCTTCTTTTGGAACACAATCATGCACAAAAATTCTCCTATTTATACAGCATAGATAGAGGAATAAAATCGACCGAGTTCTTCAACCCGACTACAGTAAGAGTTGCTCAAATCATAAAAATACGAGCATGGTGGGGCTGAAGCATTGTCCAGCTGATCGATTAACATCAGATCATTTTGAGAACTTGTGAAACAATTGTCCACGCTTGCTCACGCCTGATCAGGGCTAATGACTAAAGTCAGACCAGGCGTGATCGGGCCTCAATTTTGTACCCACGTGATGAGGGCTGATGATGCCGACCTACGCGCAATCACGCTTGATTATGCTCCATCATACATGAGAAATTCATACAAAACTAATAAGTTTTTTGTGAGGAATGAAACTATGATAATGTTATCAAACATTAATTTATTGTTCATCATTTTTACTTATAGTACTTATGCAGCTCCCATTTTCTAGTTTCCAGTTTTTAGGCATGATCATCCGTGATTAGGCGTACGCGCCTGCGTTTGGGGCCGATTCAGCATGATCAAGCATGTATATTTGTGATAGAGAAATCAACACAGAGTCATTTTGTATGAATATTCCTCAGTTGGTGAGATTTTGCATGATCACAAGCGAGAATGGTTTATCAGGCATGATCGCTGGTGGTTAAGCTCGATCACGAGTTTCCACGTGGTTACAAAATTGAAGCCTTTGAAGTGATGACAAAGCTCAACAATAAACGACCAGGTGTAATCAGGCTCACTCATGTGCAGTCAGTATTGAACACGAATAATTTTGCCGAAAAATGTCCATGATTAGGCCTGAACATACATGATCAGACCTGAACGATTTTTGCACGAGAATATATACTGACATCATATGAGTGAACATGAAACTTGAAGTGAATAAAAAAAGTGTCTATCAAAATAAAGCTGAAAGCTGTAAACAACCAAAACTTTTGATCATGTTGACAAGATTTTTGTTATTCCAACAAAGCATTCGGTGATAAAGTGGAGAAACTCCCCTTTCAGAATTCAGGAACAGAAGGATTTTGTTGGAAGAACGAAATTCAATTGGAAGAATAGAAGTTTGTTCACATATCAATCGAAATATTTTGATGTTTCATTTATCCCTCCAAAACAATATTCCATTAAGAATAATTGCATGATTTTTTATATGAGAAGAACTCACAGACAGTTCAGCCAAAAGCTAACGTGGTTTGTCGCTGGGTTTTGGATGCTAGTTCCAGCCTCATTTCATAGACTCGGTAGTGACACATTATAAAGTGGCAACACGAGATTTATTCGTTATTTTCCGCTTTCTTAAAATACGGAGAATCCTTGAGATTTAGTACAGAAGTGTGAGAGTCATTAGAATAGAAAAGGAGTTTTTTCATCAAAAATATGAACAAACTAAACCCTGACTTTAAGAATGATTGTGTGACTTGGAACGGGAGGTTAAACGATGCTAGAAATCACAATTATTCTAACAATTCCTACTTCTCTGTGATTTTTAGATAGAGAAATTATTTCTTCTGTTTTAAATCCAAGTATCCTACTCTAGTTACATATTCTTGTATTTATTCTCTCAGAGCTCAGTTGACCCAGCTTCCTCTTCTTATCAACAGAATTTATTATTGGAAAATTATTTTAATTCCTCTTCGTATGTAGGGAAATCCTGAAGTTGTGCTTATACAGCGTTATACTGTTGTCCGCAATTGAGACAACTGATAACAACTGATAACACGATAGCGGGAGCAGTTATTGCTCTGTAATACACGCAGCCGCATGGTTTTCGCCGCATGAATGTGTGATATCATAGAATATAAATTTCAATGAAGAATAAAAATACGTGTACGATTATCATGCTTGGGAACAATGTAACCGTACTTTTGTATGAAAAATGAATATTATTTTCATTTTCAATAACTGCCAATAAAGTCAACAAGTGAGTGAAGAGCACAGAGAAGGTTGGAAGTGGGCTGAACAACGTGTAAAAAAGTAGCCATCAAGGGAAGTGAAGGAAAGGTTTTCTTTCGGATAGTGCTCCGTTATTCTCTGAAGCAACATAATGTGACGACCATTGTGTTGGAGTTAGCGTCGGTGGGTTATTCAACGACGGTATCCCCATGTAAAGCTTTCCGTCCAGTGCAGAGTAGCCTCGGGTATCAGAGACTTTTTTCTCTTCGTACCTTTATATTTTCTCTTTACTTCCCTTTTCTCATCTTCATATATTCCAATATACGTGTACGTCCCAATCGTCTCTGTAACTGCATAACATTCTACCCTTGCAATTTCATATCAACCTCCTATCCTTCATTTCACTTCATCATACCTTATCGCGAGTATTATCGTTCTTAATACGTTGGGAACGATGAAACTATCAGCTTTATGAAAACATTATGAAATGGAAAAAAACTCATCTTTCTCTCACGGATCGTTAGTATCGCACAATGCATCGAAAGCAGGGTATCTAGCAATATTCATATTCAGGGGGAGAGGAAATTGAAAATATCAGTTTTCCTGAACATTTCATCAAGTAGACTCTTCATAGTTACATAACCACATCCACCATTCTCGAGTCATCTCTTCTCAGAGGAGTTCCGAGTTTCTCTCATCCTTGCTTTTACACTTTCAACGATCTACATTCTAAACCATTGTGCGCAACGGCTTATCCATGGCCAGCCGTGCGATTCTCACATCCTGATAATGAACGGCCCTGAAACGCTACTACCCCGTTTCCTGTTCTTCCTTCTGGTGTACACCACGAACGTCCTTGCCGTATATTCTCCCTTTTCAACCTCTCCACCCTCTTCTCTTTCTCCTTCTCTCTACTTTCTTCGTTCTCTCTTTGTCCCACACTCAGAAGAAAACGTCTCGCTAACGTGGGTTGGCGAGCAACTAGGTATATATATCATACTGGTGCAGGTGTCCTGATAGTGCGATTATACGAGTATGAATTTAGAGTGGATATACCTAGAGCCACTCATATTGTCTTAGAGTGTTTGAGAAGAATTTATACATCAAATGTATCACATCGTATTCAAAATGAAGGAGATAGGGGTGGGAGGTACGGAAAACAGCTGGAAAACGATGAAATGGTATTAATATCGTGATATATGATATAGCTATTCATGAGAATTATATGTGAACTTATATAGCTCCGACCAGTTCCTTGCCACTTCATTAATTATTTCATGCTCTTCGTTGAAATATTATCATAGTAACTCCAACAAGATTCATCTCCCACGTTATCATGGACTTTAATTACAATCAGCTAATCGTCGAGGACTCGTTTCCTCATGTAAAAATTTAACAGGGCTGCAAAATTGATCTAAGCCTGATGAACATTGGGGAAGCCTTCAAAAGGACACTTGACTGAGACTTGGAATTATAAAATTGTTCCAGCAATCAACGAGCCTCAATCTCAACATCTGGCTCAACGGTAGCTGAAGCAAGATTATTTCAATCATTCTGCAATCTTTGTTGAAGCCTGAATTGATAGCGGCAATACCTCTACTGTCAACCAAAGTTAGCTGAATATAAATTCCCTATGCTTTGCTCAAACTATTGCAGCGAAATCGCTGAATTTTTGCTCCACTCTTTGATTGGTTTGTACTTTGACAGCACTTTTTTTCAAAATGGTACACAAAAAAACTGCCACAAGAACAATCCACGTGTTTTTCGTATTGATTTTTAGTGTACAATACACTCATGGCTTCCGTTATCGCCGCGAAAATTAATGGGAGAAAAATGTTTTTTCATTGGAATTTGACCATCAATTCACACAAATTTAACTACCTGCGAGCGATTTCTCCGTGTATCATGAAACAGAAGAACATTAACTAGTTCTTTTGAGTCCAATACCAATTTACCATGAAATGCTATAATTGAGAACACAAAATTTCTCTATTTGAACCCATTTATTGTGAGATGTGAGTGCATTCCTACTGTGAAAAATTTGTAGCAAATTGAAATGAACTACAATGAAACAGCCTTGGAAAAGTAATGATAACATTTGAATGATGTAAATAAAAGGAAGATAAATTCCTGGAAATAGAAGCGGGTCGGTTTTCCAGTTCAATCAATATCACATAATTATTATGTTGTAATTAATTTGAGAAGTCGTGCAATGTTGGTATCTGAATTCACCTGTAACGATCTGTTTCATTAAAATTGTAGATTTTTCTTCACTTGAAAAGCTTCGTTTTATAATTCTATGGCACTAGGTTATTTTCTGTTGATGTGTATACATTTAAATTTCACTACATCCACTTATCATTCCGCACTCACCGACTGTAATTGCAGAAATGATTGTAGAGGCTAACGGTTACGGTTACCAATGTAACCTACATAACCGTGCGATATTGTATGACTCAAAAGGAAAAGGGACAATGAATAGAATTGGAAATTACGAAAGCAGTGGAATATTGTGTCTTGTAATCTACTTCTCTTATGTATGTTAAATTATAAGAACTGGATTCATGGATTCATTTTGGAACATGTCAGATATTAATATTCAATCGAATTCTGAAGAATTGGTTGTTAATATTTGGAGAGAAAATAATATCTAGTACAGCACTTTTTCTTATCTAATAATGAGATCAGGTCAATCTGAATGAATATTCATCTTCCTCCATCAAAATCGAAATTCCCAATGAACAACCCAGGCTCAGACATTTAGATTGGGATAATTGCTTCTGCTTTTCCCAATTCTGATTCCATTCTTCCTCTTTGTTTTCTGATATATAACTGACAATCAATACAGTCACCATATTCACATCCAACCACTCCATATGATCCTCATACAAATACATGGACAGAAAAGCTGATTTACTCTGAATGGACATATATATATATTCGGATGCGGCAAAATAGATATTGATTTTCTACAAAAGAGGTTTATGAACTGCTGAAAGATTATTCTCTACAACATTTGCAGGGAACTCCTGGCGAATAAGATAATAATTTATCGCAGTTGAAGAATCATCTTTACATGAAATTCATATTCATTCCGCTGTAAGTAAATTCCACCGAATGTATGGGTATGTATTTGATACTGATTCAATTGAAATTTGTGCGGTTATTGTAAGATTCAATGAAATTTTCTAAATCATTCAGTGGAGAGGTTACGAAAGTGTTGGCAAAAAGGTTGATATCCAATACACAATTCGATACCGCTGGTGATGCAATTTAAGATCAAGAACGACTCGTTCTTGGATTCATAGTTATGCTGGATCTTTTCTCCCGCGAAGTTATTGGCTTATGGGGCTTATACTTCACTCGAGCGGCTACGTCGTCACAACGATGATAAAGATGAAAACTTAAGTCATAATACTGAGCTTTAATACTTAAGGGGTTGTAACTACACTCTGATCTGGTCTATATTAACGATTTTCATTCTACATTGCTTTATCGTATATCAAAAGAAATGGTGACACTATATTGCTTATGTTGAGTTAAGAGTTGACTCATACCAAGAGTCTTTTTCGAACTCAGTGTCATGTATTATGTAGGAAGTATCGTAGCTGCGTTTCCAATGTTAATCGAATGCTATTCAAGTTCTCTTCAGCGTTCGCAATTTTAAGACAAAAACACTTTTCAATTATTTTTCATTCATCTTTCAAATATATTGGTCATTTTCTGAATACATCCTGCTCTAAGAATGCAATAGCTCTCTCAAATCCAGTATCCGATCCGAAAACCATTTTTCCATAACACACATGAGTTGATCGTGAAAGCTTTCGATTACACTCAATGAATTGGATGTTGGGAGCCAGACTACGGCTGGGAATCGATTTGTCACCATTCGAAGGAGTCTTCTCATTACAAATCAATACTCTATCAACGATAAAAGAGAGCGTCTCTTCTATCAAGGGTGGTAGTTCAATTTGACGAGAAACGCAAGGGCAGGGCGATAGAAGGAAGTTAGTGATGGACAGACCGATTCAGTGATACATATAGGTACACATGCAGCAATATACGGAGCAGAACGAAGCGATTGCTGGCTTGGCTTGGATCGGCGGACGACCACGCGCGCTTCGGGAGCAATTTACCTCGGCAATCTATGCCGCGTAATTGGGAATTTTATAATATTTTTGGAAGCGAGCCAGTCTCGGCCATCGCCAGGCTCACCAGGCTTGGTCGACCACCCCTTGGTAGACAGAGGCACAAAGTACACAGAGAAAGAGAGAGGAAAAAAGACAGAGGAAGAAAAGAATGAAGGAAGGAAGGAAGGGGGTGAAGTGAAGGACGATCGAGGTTATATATGAATAGGGGTATATAGGAGGCCAAGGGGCTGTGAATGGAGGAAAAGAGAAGGCCGACGGCCTCGTGGGGAAGATGGATATCCTCTTTTTGAGGGCCGCGCCGTGCCAGATGAAAAATGCACACGACTGAAATTCAACCCACCGCAAAAAGGGTGCGCAAGCGATTTGGAAGCATACCAAATTGTAATCGTCGGAAATCGACGATTAATTTATCACGGAAGTACGCTCGGTACACGTAACCAGTATAGTAAGAGCTTTTTCCAAACTCTTTATGTTTCTTTACCCCTTTTTTGGCTTTGCTGAAACAGATATACAGAGGATATAGTTCTTCTACCTCATCTTTCCATCCACTCTTTGACTTTCATCCCTCTCTTTTGCTTCGCTGTAGGGCTGCTCTTCAGGCAATCTCCCTGACTTCGGACTGTACGATGGATAGGATACTTTAATGGTGATGGTGCTGCCGCGAGGATTCGAATCACAAGGGGTGGAAAACGTTTCAACCTTCTTGTTCTCTGGCAATCGAGAAAACGAGAGGAAAAAGGGATTGTGGTTTACCCAGTACGTACTCCTATTTGGATATTTTTATATGTATTAATCAACTTGCAAGTGCTTGACTGGTTCACGTTCATCTGTCGATAGCGATTATCGTTAGGATCCTCTTCTTAGGTTTGTTCCATTCGGAATGAGGGAGTGAGAATTGGAGATTCCTTGCGGTACAAAAACTCGTGATCATTCGATTATCGTTCTTGTTAATTAATACCATGGAGAGTTCACTTTTCAGGGATTTGGAAATTCGATTCTATCTTCAGGTGGTTCGATTGGAATCTTGAAATTCTGGTATTGGGGGAGTGGTACTCAATAAGTTCAGTTGACGTTCGGATTATTAGACTTCCATTTACACTTTCGCGAAACATTTGCACAAGTTCAGAACTCCTGAATTTCTATCTGCATACCTACGAAACTACTTGGAGAATTTTATGAGCGTCTTCGACGAATCAATCAGATAGATTCACTCCAGATTATATCACCAGTCAAACAATCGCACGATTTCTGTAATACAATTCGAAGATTCATTATTTTCAGAAAAAAATATTCATCCTTCTTCCAACCATGGAATATTTTGAATTGTACGAAAGTGGGGTTCTATTCGACTTCAGTAATTCAGTACTCGAGGAAATATTCATTGACTTCAGACTAGAGTGGCGTCGTAATAATGGTAGTTACCTCCGTAACGTCAGTGCGCAGCTGGTAGTTGTCTGCTGGGTGTCATGCTCCTCTCTTTTTTCCTTTCTCTTTTTTTCCTGCGAGCTTTCCTTAACTGTCCAACTGGTTGACTGGTGCTGGATATTCGCACACATGAAACTCATGCTTCTGGTGTGCCACATTACATATATACGTAAGAAGAATGAGTAGAGGATGGTTGAGAGTAGGGTAGGAAGGGACGAGGAGCCACTTTATATTCAAAGCGCAGGCGGACGTCTCTGAAAATGCAATCGCAAAATACAATACCATGCATTACCTATATCTCTGTATTTATATGTATATACGTGTATATAGTTTTCTCAGAGAAAGGTATCATAAAAGATGATGTTATACATTATGCGGCGCGAAGCTTCCAACGGTGGTACTCCCCCTACCTTCATCCCTTCTTTTATCTTTTACTCTTTCGACAGGCACAGATCGACTCAGTTTTTCACCTTCTGGCTTTTCTGAGTGAAAATAGATGGTAGAATGCAACACAACGAATACGTGTTCATCTTTACTTCAGTGCGGGTCGGAGTCCAACGCGATGACCATACATACTGAACTAAAAAAATTCCACATTCATTTTTTGGGAGATTTCAGGCATGGAATCAATAATTTTTCCACGGATGCACGCGAGTACAAGAAGTTTTTGTGACGAGAGAAACCAATCGTCAGAAATGAAATCAAAAGACACAAATTACATTGATTTTCCTGTATCGTTCGAAATTCCATGTAAGATTCAAGAGACGAAATAAAAAGAGGGTGATCCTTCTGAAGGCAACCGTCTCTTTTTTACGGACTGAATTATAATTCGCTCGCTCAACATCTGCACACGTTCTATGAATTATTTCGTATTACCTCTGGGAAGAATTTCATTCTTCCCTGACGTTGCATTTCTATCACCTTCAGCAGTTCCTACTGACCTGTGCCAGATGTGTTCAATTCATACTGAAATTCTCAAGTTGATGGATATTTTTTAGCCGTGAACAAATCAGATATCAACTTTCTTGTCAGAGTTATGAAGTCATTTTCATTTGTTCATAAAAAATTATGTACTTATGCTCGATCTGAAGTACAAATGTCAAACTTCGTTTTCAGAACATCCTCAACGCTTGTACACAGATTGACATTATGAAACAACATAACATCGGTTATAACATCAGTTGTTTCAAATCTAGAAGAGGAAGGCGCAGTTCTTTCAAAGAGAAGAAAAAGCAGCAAAGAAAGAATGATAGAGGAGGGAGGAATGCCAAAGTTGCTCCGTTCTGAGGCTCGTAAACACGTACGATGCACCTGGGGCACGATGTCTTTACCGATAATGTGATGGTAGCGTATACACATAGACCCATAATTCACGATTCTAAATATTTAACACACTTCCTTCTCTTTATTTTTCTCTTATTTTCTTCTTTCTCCTTCCTGCAAGCAAATTTACATTTCCTTGCGAATGTATTCAAAGATCGATGGCACAGATTCGAATGCAAACAACTTTCATCCATTCGGTGCTTGGATTAATTGACGATGAAAGATCGATTTTCTCGTAATAACGCAACTTGAAATCGTTCCCTTAGATAGTTCGCGAAATCGTTCTGACACGCTTCAAACAACAAACATAAATAGATTTTGCAGATTAACCCGTGGAACGAATGACGAGAAGATTGAAATTTTTGCCTTTGAGCTTTGGTACAATGAGAAAAAACGGGATGTGATGAAAAGTCTGTAACTTTGGGGAAATTAATCAGTTGGAATGGAAAGTGAATGTATTTGATTCAAAAAGGAACAATTTAGTTTTGAAATTTTCATAACAAAATTGTATTCCAGAAGAAGTTGAGGTCTGATAGCATGATTTGGAAATTTTAGTAGTTTGAGTTTTCCCAAAAAATTACCAAGAAATGAAATCAAAATTCGATCAAACCAGAAGGAACAGCTATCAGGTCTGATATTTGTTCTCTCTCTGCACAAATGAGCAAAATTTCTTTGAGGAGAGGAGGAAATGATCCGAGATTAGTTTTTCTTGTTCATGAAATCAAAAGTTTCTATCAAAGAAGAAGAAACTATGGATTGGAAAATTAAAAATTTTCTTCAGAGAAGGAGGAAGATTGTTGTTGTATTTGGTTTGTGATCGCAAAACCAAACACATCCCGAAGAAGAGAGTGAACTATTGATTCCAGGTTTTCTTGTGTTCCTTTCAATCGATGCAATGACCATTTTTCTCCTGGAAATTTCGAATACTGATCAGATTTCCTGAAATAGAGATATAAAAAAATTCTGCAATCATCAACTCGAATATCATTCGGAAAATTTGTAGAACGAATGTTGATTGGAGCGTGATTACAAACACAAGACTTTTATTCACCGATTTTTCATCGAATAATGAATGTTACCCTAGTAGAAATGCTCTAGTAATTGACGAGTTTTGTAACGCTTAACTAGCCAAAAACTAGACGCTTGCAAATGCCTCGTAGGGTTCTGGCGAGGTACTTGCGAGTGTCTAGTATCTGGCTAGTTAAGCGTTAGTAAACTCGTCGGTAATTAGAGCATCTCTATTTGGGTAGATCTTCAAGTATGCCCTGATGTTATTCAGAATTGTTATTTTTTGAATGAATTGTCAAGGTGCCCATAAATCTATATACGCTTTCTTTTCACTAATCTTCACTCCCTTTGACCTTTCGCAGCAGAGTGAATGGACAACTTCACAACTTTTTCCCTCTTCAGGAGTAAATGCACATCGAAAGCTATGAAGAATTCTTGCTTGCTGTCAGAGTGAAGTCATCCTAAGATCAGCAGAGATTTTTTGTTCATAAGAATTGCTCTCCTCCCAAGAGTTTATCGATATCCGATCAGGATTTTCCACTAATTTTGTGGAGCAGGATTGACGCTTCTGCAAAAACCTACAAAGATGTTGAATCATTCAAATTGCTCATCTATGAACCACATACCCCATAATTCACATTATTCTTCAACGGGGGAATTTCTGCAAAAACGATTCCAACGAATTATAGAATGTAGCACAATTCATTCTCATTTCTTTCCTCACTTTTTCCCACTTGTCCACGTACGAAATTGAGCAGTGAAGTATCACGTAAATCAATAATACCTCGTGATTCATATTACATTTTATTCAAAGAAATCACGCGAAGAATTCGAACGGATGAACATCGATTCTTCGATTACCTTCTCCAAGTACCGACATCATAGCCCCACCTTCCACGTCTCTGCACTTGAAACACGTGTCGTTACCTCGACTGTATGTAAATGTTTAATCTACCTGTTTGACTCGTATTATCGAATAAATCTGTAAATGGATCAAAATAAACCATTACGTATGAACCATTGTATGTATATATTTGTTGGCACCAGCGTCACTTGGTACATTGAAAGACGAGAATGGATTTCAAACGTGCTGAGATTGTTCTTCGAAATGGAGTGCAGCTGCGACCCTCCGGGATATGTCGCGAATCTGGCTAAAAAATGGATGAGAGAAAGAATGGTCGTGGAATAGTAGGGTAGTAGGGGATGGGTTGTCGCGTGCACAACGTGTTCTACGTGATTCACGTGTTTCGTGCATGTGAGGGTGTGTACCTACAAGCATGCATCGTAGCTAAGAAGTAGAAATGGGAAGTAGACTAGAGTAGAAGTGTGCACCAACGTCTGTTCCCGGGAGACTTCCCAGAGCTCTGTGTAAGGAAATCCGATTTCTAGTAATCCGCCTTGAAGAGAAACATTTCAGCTTATCGCGCTACTTTCAGCTGTTCCATACACGTAATTATTGGTGGTTTGATCAAGGTCGATTATTCTCATCAGTAGAATACTACTCATTCATCACGAGTGTTCTGCTTCCAATTCCTTGTCAATGATATCAGAGACGAATATGAATCGATGAATCGACCTGAAGGTCGTACTTAATTCTCACACAAATGGAACGGAAGATTGCACAACTGGGTTAGTATACACAACAAACAACTCGGGTCATCAAATTCGTATAATTTTTTGTTTTCAAATTGTAATACCATAAGATTTATTGCACCATTACAGGCACAAATGGCGATCGTTTCTATTCTCTGATACATTTATCAAATTCTTTGTCCATTTCCGGGAATTTTCAGAACTGTATTACCTCCGATGATTCATCCTTTCAATCGGAACTACAGTTATATCTCAACAACTCCGTTTTTTGAAATATGAAATTCGTATCTCTCAGGATTACCAGCTTCAATTTTCCAACGCAATAGGAATGATGGGGAAGAATAAATCTGTGGATGATAAATTTCTAGTTTGTTGTTGATTTTTATGGATTCTTCTGGAGAGGCGATTCTTTTTGAAATTGCGAGGATCGAATTATCAGTAAAGTATTATCGTTGATACCTGGAAAATCTTCTTTCAAACATACAGCGTATGGGATATATATTTTTAAATTTATAAATCTATATAAAGGTGTGGAATATTCGTATCATATATACATGAATTGCTTCGCTTTTCAACGGAAATTATCGTACATGTGCGCAAGTGGAGGAGTGTTACCCATGTAACTGTCCCCGGGAGGATGAAGCTGTAGAACCGAGCACTTATCGGTGTCCGCTCAGTATTCCCTTTTCTGTACTCGAGTCGCACATAGAAAATGATTGCATGGTCCAGTGCACTCGCACATCTATGCATATCCTTTTCCTGTGTACGTACAATTCTATCAATACATTTATACAGGTACTCGCACTCTACATTGTAACCGGAAGAAAAGGTCCAGCGATACTCCGATGTTTGTTCATGTTCACTTTTAGCGAAGTGAATATTTCGTATCGTATGACATGAAATTGTTGCTAGGTGTTTTGAAATGATATACCATGCCGCTGCCAGCGCTGTTTCTGTTGGAAAATGGAATGAGAAAAATATGATTCTCATTTATTCGCTGCAGAATGATTCGGATTTAACGAACGAACAAGTGAACGGACGGATGATTTGATTCTGTTCAGTATTTGCATCGAATCCTGAATTTAAATATCCGTATGATTCATTACTGAATTTCATCATGATGCATTTTATTATTGATACGGGAAATAAATGTCTTTGATATTGAAGCGTTCATGGTGGATCTCGCAAATGGAACGAATGCGATACGTATCACAAGGCATGGACGGGTGTTGTATATTTCGTTATAAAATGCTACGCTTTGAAAAAGTGTTGATTCATAATCGATTGATCTCTGCATCACATCGTGTGGAGTTCGTTTGTGATTCTGAATCATGTATTTTGTGAGGTTCTTTGAGATCTTCTTTGATCGATTTCATCGCATTCACATGAAACTTCTGCATCGCGGTAGTTAAAGAAGAGAACGACTCTCCATTCCATTCCAATATAAGAATTCGGTATTCGTTGAAATGCAATGCGTTGTTAGAATTCACAGAGCCGTTGTTGATGTAGCCACTTTGCCAGTGGTTGGAAGGAAAGAAGGATCGAGCAATGACGTTTTTCATGGTCGATGCTTTGCTCGCGTCGGGCTTTTCCAACTCGTTTACTCGACCGATATCATGACGCTCGTAAATGCTGATAGCCCTTGGGCGTCGCTGTGTCCATCGTTATGGATATAGATGTATTTGTGTGAGCCATAACTATGGGAATGACATTGAGATGAAAAAGATGCGACATCTTCCTCTTTTCAGCCTCATAATATTAAAGACGATCGGAGTTTTATGGCTGACTGACCACAAACTAGTGTTCAACCTCACAAATGATATGACCAAGTATTTCAAAGAATTTCAAAGGTATTCTCTCATACCGAGTGAAAACGATCGTTTGCGAGAAGTTGCTGCTTCTGTCGCTTCTTCATACTCAAGATATATGTATATACTTCGATGAGTCTTGAATTCTAACCGGTTTGTGATTTTCAATTAACGTAAACATAAAAAATCGTAAATTCTGTACATCTCTTCCTCTCACTGGAGCTGATAAACAATTAGCTGATTCATGGAGTGACTTACGAGGAAGTTTACGCTTCCTATTTACTTGAATCCAGACTCGATTCAGATGAGTTACAAAAAAGAATAATCTCCAATTAATTTTAATTTTTTTCTTCGATTCAGACACCCCGACAAATGAATTTTCCATCTTGAAACCTGAGTATAAAGTTTTTATTCATAGATGATGAAAATAAAGGATAAAATTCATAAAAGAAAGCGAAGTTTCATTCTTCAAAAGTTTCGAGAATTCTGTTATTATAACTCGACAAAGCATTCTCATCATTCACAACTGTTTCCTACTTCTGAATTTTTTCTCACGTAAATTGAAGATGTCCTCCCTCGCAACTCTGTTGAACTTAGGACAAAATATTGTGAATAATGCCATTGTTTCGTATTGTCAAGGGATGAACATTCGTGTTTGTATAAATCCATCAATGTAATGAAATTGAAGACTTGCTTTTCTGGATATTTACAAAATTCATGCAACGGAAAGGATCTCTCAATGTTTCAAATGAATCGCATGATTTATGATCTCTGCTATGCAATTAAATGTAGAAATGATATAAGAAAAGTATATCAAGTACAAAAAGCAGCTGAATATCTTGGTATTCCACTCACTCAATAGTACGAAGTGTGAAAGAGTGGAATATCTGTATTACAGAAAGTTGAGTTTCTGATACAAAAGCAGTGTAAGGGAAAGAAATACATATTCAGCGGGTAGGTGCGATGGTATGACATAGAACGGTATAACATGGACATGGCGAAGAAGGTACAAGAGCTCTCTCGCAGTCTCTTTATTCCAACAGTGCAGACGGAATATAAATATTTTACGGCTCGCTATAAAGATAGGGCATGAGAACCTCCCGCCTACTACCTCCAAGTTCAGTTGCCTTCACGAAAATATACTTTAACAATGTATCGTTTCAAAGGCGTTTCGTGAAATCACTAGCGTGCAACAGTCTCACTTGCGGGTGCATGGCTGGTTGTATTGTGCACTCTTCTGTGATCACAAGCTTGTATGAGTTCCTCTGAGATACATATGAATCCATTTATCTTTTTTGATACACGAAACACATTCTGTCTTCGTCTACAAGGTGCTCTTTCTATCACGAGGTACAATGATAATGCTGAGTTTCCGTTCAATTCGCGTGGTTTGATGGGTGTTGCATTTGTAACATGTTGTTTTTGTTATTCAACATTGTTGGAGAAGTTTTTGATATTGATATTGCTCCTGACGTTTTGAAATCCGTCCCCAGTTTTGTGCATTTTGAGACAGATTTTGAAGAATGATTGAACACTTCTTCAAATTTGATAACAATATGAGTCAAGTTTTGGATATAATATAATGCATTCCCGATCGCTTTGGAGAAATTCAACATCTGAACATGAAAAATAACCCTCACCTTGGTTATACGGTTGAATTATAGCTAAATCATTGTCCTGGACTAAATCTACAATGAGGACGACAAGGTATTTCGTATTATTTTGAAGTTGCCCTGTGCCTGTTCAGAATCATCACCGTTTTTCATTTGTCGCCGAACATTCGCAAGATTTCAGACAGTATTGGCTCGCGTGGACAGACGGTATAGGGTCAGTATCGAATGAATACTGTCTGGGCAATACCCAGGATGTAGAGGAACGGTACCGTGCCAGTATTCAGCCGGAGTTGGTATTATCATTCCATATGTACAACAGACGGCAATGTGCCAGTAATGATATGACTCTAGCTGATTACGAAATCGGTAGTAAACTGACGCTAAAATCACCATCTTGGCAACTTGGCTATTGTAGTAAGCCGGAGTCGCGCCAGCATTGAGCCGGAGTTGGTATCATGATTCAATATGTTCGATAGACGACATGGTACCAGTACTGGTGGGACTCTGGTTGACTACGGAATCGGTAGTCGATTGACATTAAAATCACGATCTTGGCAACTTGATTTTTGTAGTGAGCCGGAGTCGCGCCAGTATCAAGACAGAGGTAGTATAATCATTCAATACGTTCGATAGAGAACAATGAGCCAGTATTGGTGGAATCTTGTTCCACTACGGAGTCTATAGTAAATTGTGTGACTTCAAGGGAATTAGTACAATAAATGGGAATTTAAGTGGTCCGTTGTCAACTCGGAGATTAGCTGATGTGATAGAGACTCTGTTTCTCACTCGCAGGTCCCGGGTTCAATCCTTGCCCAGTGAACTTTCATGAAACCACTTCCAAAGCGTCTTTCTCAGACAACGGTGATGAGAAAAATAGATTCACAAAGTTTTGAAGGTTAAAATTTAATGTATTTTTTTTTTTACTCGAAATATAACTCCGGGGATCTCTAATTACCAGCACTGTGCCAGTACTGGGTCGGGTATGAATTCCTACACAGGATGTATTATTTTGACTCTCTATCACTTCTCATCCAGGTATGGCAGAACAATTGGTTCTGTTGTCATGTCAAAGTTCCGCCATAGTTGGCTCACATTAAAAATCGGTACCGACGCTGTTGTAAATATTCTACTGGCCCTTATGTCAAATGATGTTATCATTTTGACTACTCGCCAGTATCGTCAATTCAACTGACCCTGTACTGGTAAGTTTGGATTTGCCAGTACTGGCAACTCTGGCACCAGTACTGAGCCAGTAGCGGTCCGTGTTTCCATTTCCACATGGGTGTTTTGTCCACCTCATTTTACCATCCATCCATCGTGTTGCGATGTGGAAATAATTATTCTGCAATCACAGCTCAGTATCCATAATTAGAGTGCGAAAAGCAACCCCATCATTCTTCATGAAGATAAAACTACACGCGAAAAAATAAAATAGCTGTGGTAGCTACTCACTTTTTTAGCACCATCTTTTCACTGCTATATAACTAAAATAATTGCAGCTGTAGCTGTTTGTCAACTATCACAGTAGTATTAAAGTAATTTAGCTGTTGAATTTTCGCTGCGGCAGTTACATTTCTTGCTGCTAACGCTGAGTGAGTAGCGAGACAGCTAAAAAATAGTACGCGTAGCTAATTTTTAGTTTCCCAAATATTTGCTAATTATTATCTCCGTGTGGTGTTCAAGTTCGGATTAGCCTTAATATGGAGATCTTTCACGATATATTCAAGACATTCTCAGAATTCTTTCAACAAGTGCGGGATATTGCTGAACAAATACGCTGGTACACAGTGAAAAGTCCGACTGAATGTGGTTGCATCTTTTTTGAAAACGTGTCTTTTCCATTGTGCCGGCATTTCTCTTGGTTGCATCTTGAATCAGCCAATTTTCAGGATGGAAGTGAGTTTCACTCTTCACTGTGTAGCGTCTGCTTAATCGCATGCAAAACGTGCAAGAAATATTCTAACAAATTCTGAAATTGGTGCACGGCTTCTGTGTTATATTTTGAAAATGTGTTTCGAAGATTTCAAGAGGATGTTATTGTCGGAACACTGAATATTTTGTTTGAGACGGATAATTCGCAGTCCTTTTGGGGAACTCGAAGTACTTTTCGACACAATAGTACTTAAGTACGGAAAAATGCCAAAATTCTGGCGCCAACATGTGTTCAAAACCGTTCAGCAAATGTTTTACACGAAGACGCATTTTTATGATGAGTTATGAACACATGACAAAAACGTTGCGAATTCTTGAGACATCAAGACCTATGAAATCACGAATGCATCTTCAAAAAAATTCTGAAGATTTTCGATTTCTTCTCGGAATATTATGACTATTATTTACATGGAGAAAAAAATTTGCTAGCGCAGCAAATCGAGGTATTACATACAGATCAGCAAATCTTTTTATTAACTCAGCCACAAATTTGCTGCTTCAGCTAACTTGATTGCTGACAGAAAAAAATGATTTTTCGCTAGACTAGTAAAATTTTCATCATTACATACAGAATAGCAAACCTTCTTTGCTGCCCCAGCTGAAAAAATCGTTTCCGTAGCTCACAAGATTGCTCCGATACCGAATAGTTTGCTGCCATTGCAAACGATTCGCTGCTCCAGCGACAGGGACCCAGCAAAATTAGAATTCGTAGTAACAGCAAAGTTCTTTTTCGTCCGTGTAGATATTCTCAGTACTTGAGGGAAGTATTCCAGGGATATTTGCCAGATGATATATGCTAAGATGTTCATGATATGATATATCGAAAAGATGAATCGTTTGTACCTTCTTGAACAGAATTGAGAATTCTCAATCAATTATTATAATTATCAGTTCCACAGAATATCCCTGTTTTTGGTGTAATCGTGATTCAACTCCAAGATGAAACAGAGGATAACCCTGGTAGAAATCACCGTAGTCATCCTCTAGACCTCGCAAGGCCTCACCAGCCCCTGTGAGGGATTTTCAAGGGCTGGCAAAGTCACTAGAATGATTGATACTCGAAAAACAGATCATATCAAGTTCTCAAAATTTCTTAATTCGATCTCTTCAATAATAATCAATGGATACGCAATGTCGGAGCACACACTAAGGAAGAGGGTTTACTTGGATATTAGACAGCTAGGAAATTTAGTTACTCTAAATAAGAATTGAGTTGGACCGAATGAATTTTATTTATCACAGCTGAATTCTTAATTAGCCTTGAATGAATTGTTTTATTCTTATTTCTGACAACTATACTTCTATTGATTCTAGCTAAAATCTAGCCGGGAAAACTAAATTTCAGTTACCGCAACTAGTTGTTTCTCTCTCAGTGCAGTAAAATGAAAATAAGACGACTTTCAACTGATTATAGCTCTTATTTGTTCTCTTTCCTGTAATAGATCCACTTTCTTCTAGTCACTCAAAACTGAAAATTCATCAAGAATGTTTTCAGCTAAAACTTTCCCACTGTTGTTCTACACACAGAGAACAAGATTATCTGAAAACTTAAACGTATACAAGTTGCAATGTGGGGGAATATTAGTACAGTTAATTCTTGTAGAACACCTAGTGCTTCTTTGGAATTTCGTAATCTACTTGTTCGAAGTATGATTATAGTCATACATGAGGGATTTGAAAATTCGAGTACTTACAAGTTCAGAAAAGAAAACGTTTTATTTTCAGTGCTATATTGTGAAGATATCATGAACGTGATGTGCCTATATTGACATTCCAAAATCTAACTACGACAGAATTTGTAGGATATCATACGGAAAATGGTATATCTCATGGTTTTATTCAAATAGATCCATCTTACCTATGAGAAAAAATCTTCAGAAATAGGTGATTTTGATATATAATTGTATAGACACTTCATATAAACTATATTGAAATGTACACGGAAAGAAATTCACAGTTACATTTACTATGGGACTTTGTAACCGAGGAACAGACTGCACTTACGATGAAATTCATTATGACGAGACAGTAGAAACATGATCAAATTCACTACGTTTTACAGTAAATGCTATTGGGAAGTCAGTCTGTTCCTCGTGCACAATAATCACATAGTCAATTTAACTACAAATTCATCCCCGTGTATGAAAATCTAGATACCAGAAGAATGGGATGACAGTAAATCAACTTTTCATTCAGGGCATAATGTAAGGAAATTTGAGAACTAACCGAAACGGTGGACACTCAATTACTAAAAAGAAACAAAAAAGGTACTGTATCGTCTTTATTAATTAATGAAACGGTATATGATAATTAATAAACTTAATATCTATTTATGCATTCAATAAATGATATATCTATCTCATTACGTTTTATTCAATCAAGATTCCTTCTTTATAAACTATGCTGTGAGAACATCGGCTGAAGAAAAAGAAATAGTCTTTCTATTTCGAGAGAAAACCCTTCCAATATGAAGTGAGAAATTTGTATGACAAGTATTTCTTGAATTATTTGATGCTTCGTTGATTTTATTTTTGGCATCAAGATTTATTTTTTAGAATGAATATCACTACTGAATTGATGATATCCCTCGATATGAGGTGGAAGGCTTATTTTGTAACAGGGCAGTATTGGATACTCGATTTGAAAAAATAAAAATAAAAAGGAAAACATCTAACTGAAAATTGGGTAATTTTTTAAGAACTAACCGTTTGCACGTTTTAGAACTGATCGTTTTCTTTTAGAACTAACTTTTTGGTAAGAATCGACCCTTATATTATGCCCTGTTTTCATTTCAATTACCTGAATATTGGATCACTTGAGATAATTCTATATAGTACACTATGCACTGTAAAAAATTTTTACTGGAAAATTTTATTATTTCACTGGAATCGATCAGTAGATCGATTTGAAAATTGCAATACATTTTCAAAAATATTCCATGCCATTCATTGGAATTCAATTGTAAAAATTTGAATTTTGCAGTAAAGAATCCGTAAAATTTGAGTGAATTCACTGGAAAATAAATTTGCTGGAATTTTCCAGTACCAAGACGCAGTTAATTCCTAGTTTTTTTCATGGTCTATACAGATCTGATTGGATCAAATTTGCATACATTATACTGTTTGAATTTTCATGTTTACAGCGAAAGAATTGGTGTCACAGGAGGTCCACTCATAGTTTGTGTTGAAAACAACATATCAAATTCTGAAATTCACAGATTTTCAGTGTAAATTTAACATTTTTTGAGTTAGTATTGAACATAAATTGCAAGTGGACCTTCTGGAACACACACGTGTGTTGAAAATACACACAATTTTTCACTTTGTCAGCTTTTCACATAAGAATCCACACGCCATTTGAATTGCGATTTTTTTTACCATAGCTTCAATCATGATCTAATTTTATTCTGGCAAGGAGAAGTGTTATAATACTAATAATAATATACCATAATTATAATAGTAATAATATATATCATTATTCGTCATATTTTCCTCCCCTATTGTTCAGTTGACATTCTAAAACATTCATTCTATCAGTGAAATTTTGTCTCTTCCGCTAGGGAAATTTTGAAGTTCGAGTGAATTTTTTGGTTTAGCAGATATAAGGTTTATGAAAATTAAATTTTGATTGAATAGATTTTCTTTCCAGTTCTGATAAAATGGTTGAATTACTGCCATTCTAATTGGAATTTTCAATCAAAATTAAATTTCCATAAACCTAATCTGCCAAACCAAAAAATTCACTCGAACTTCAAAATTTCCCCAGCGAAAAAGAAAAAATTCCACTGGAGGATGAATGTATCCCTATCTGGCCACATAGGAAGGAAAATCCTATCACAAAGAGTCCGATCATTCTTATCTCCTGTTATAATCCAGAAATAACCATAAATCAATTTCGTTCATCCATTGATTAAACGATAGTACACGAAGGTCCTTTTCAATCACTTCCAATTGAATGTTATCCAACATGAATCCGTTGAATCATCGCTATTGAAGAATAAATAACATGTATTATATATCCAACTCTCAACGTTATCAACTCTCGTAAAGTTTTTTATAATAAAGTTCAAGCAAAGTTATCATTGACGGTAATTGAATGATTCAACCCTGTACTGAGCGCCTCTTATCAAGAGTATGGTTTGGAACCATTGGATCGATTTTCATCCCACAAGAACTCCATGCTGCCCTCTGTGAGTGAACGGAGGTAAGATCCTGCTCGGGAGGGTAGGTTGTATCTTTCAACACGTGGTTTTGATTCTCTGCACCGGATATCCGATCCACTGTCGACAAAAACGTTGACCTTGGTGGAAATGTCATCCTCTGAAATAAAGGGAATTCCATTGAAGTAATCGTGAAATACTGCTCCTAAGGCATTCATGATAAAAATTTATTATTCATTCCTTTTGCCGTTGGAAAATTAGCATTCAAATTACATGAATTGATATCGTAATTGTGTTTTATATTCTCTGGTGATTTTCAATGATATGAATAACGGAGCAGATCCATAAAAATAGAATTCATAAAATAAATGATTGAATTTCTGTATTTTATTCTGGTATTAACATTTTATCTCGTGCTTGTTCGGATGAAACTTTGAATTTTTGCTCGAGAAAGTGCAGAAGTGGATAACATCCTGGAGCAATGAGGAATGGGTTCAAGCTTTCGTTGTAGGATGGCGCCACGCGTTACCACCTCGGGGTTCCAGTTCTATCGCGTGTACTACCCTCGTTGATGCGCACGTTTTCACCGATTACCAAGGGGGATGAAAACATTCTTGTCAATGCTGCCGCCTATCGGAAAATCAATACTGTTTATGGTATCGCGGAGTCATTGCTCATCTAACAGTGACTAATATTTCCGGTCGGCTACGTGACGGATGTTACCCACTGTCGAGTTAATCAATTTTACGCACCCATTTTGGGTTTTCCAATCTGACGTTGAATCATGATTCATCGGCGCCATCAATTGACGACCACCTCCTATCACTGATCTTGTTCGAATTCATATGTTTTTCGACAACTGTTGAATCAGGACCAGTTTCTTATGCAGTTTATGAGGAAATACGACGTGACCGATGTTATCATTAACATCCAAGCTTCACGTCCCACAGTATTCGGAATGTTCGAATATGATGTGAGAGAGGATTATATAAAATACTGTATTTATAAATTACTACAGAAAATGTATATAGATTTTTTATATAATATTCATTCTGAATACAAAATTAGATACAATCTTTTCCCAAGTCTTCAAATGAAATTGCTATTGCGGGGAAGCTTTTTCAACTCACCCGACAAGGTTTTATGCGAACATCATTGGAGCATGAACACTATTTCAAACTGTCACATCATATACTGGTGTATAATATCTTTTTAGTGCGTTGAACATGTGAAACAATTTATCCCCTCGTCATTTATTTGCGCAGTTTCCACCGTCATTTGTGTCTACAATATTGGTCTGAACATTTCGATTTCATGTAGTATTTTTGTTCCTTTGCAATTTTGATTTCGATTCATCTCCGAAATATATGGTTTGAAATACTGGAAATTTCTTCTCGCTAATATATAATTGCAAAATATCGACTATCAACGTCATGTGCGAGGGATTTCATGAATCAAATGAATATGCATTCATAATTGGTATTGATGGTGGTTTAATGATTATTTTACTAAACATCTTTTTGCAGTTATATTACAGTCCATGCAGATATTGATTCTCACATGTGTTTGAATGTACATAGGAATGATGAATCGATAATCAAATTACATTTTACAAATGTCCATAGAAGACTGAATACGTTTATTAGGTCGGACGAAGAATTTATCTCTGGCATACTTGACAAATCAATAATATTGATTCTCAATTCCAATCGAATGGCATATCTCATCAGTATATGTGATTTCCATTGGGAAGAATATTGAACGAATTTATTAATATTAACGGTAGATCTGTGGTTTGGCCTTGTTCTCGATTATCTTCTGGATTTCGGAATGAAAAAATCATGCGCTATGAATGGAATAAAATAAACAGGGCACATATATAACGTTAGATTCAGTGTTTATAATAGAAATAGTATATTATTTTTGGTAGGATAAAAATCAATCATTCAATTGTGTGAACTTATGCTCATGTACAAAGATTATGAGTGGATTATATTCGATCTGTGTGTAATTTGAACATATTCAATCACGTACCCGCATTATGTGTTTATTATGTGATGATTTTCTTCACGTGATGTAAACTTGATTGTCAGATTCGATTCACAATCGAAATATCACACAAACACAGATCATTTTGACCTACCAGATCGATGAGGGGGCGAGTGGGATAGTGGAAGATCAAAAAAATATCATATGAAAAGCCAACTGAAAATAGCTTGTGTAAGCTTGATTTTTGCTGCAATGAATTCCTGGAATAACCATCCCCTGGGTTAATATTCATGAGGCGAAGCAATTCAGTGGAATTGAAAAAAGTCATGTGCATATGTCCGATGGAGGGATAGATGGCCTTTTTCTAGTCCCACTGGAATATTCCAATTGATGATTGGTGAGTATAAAACACACTCGAATGAAAATCAAGTCCAGACTGATCTTGGAAAATTTACCCAGACAGCACCGTAGGTGCTTGGATTGTTTTAGAAACGTGCTCGTGGTTTCGCGATCTCTGATTCCAACAATTACGTTTCTAACACATTTTTAAAACTTACATTGTCAAAACATTTATATGATTCATGAAAATTACCCATGTCGTTGCTAACCTACGCCAACCTACAAATCATTCATATTCAAAGTTCAATACATCGAAAAATAGTAAAACCATACTGTTTTCCACATAATTAACTGATTCTCACTGCACAACATAAAAAATCATGAAAATATACATATTATAGAGAGTAAAACAAAAATATTAAAAAGCGCTTTAGAGTCGAACTATTCTCCATTAAATCCAGCACTTCATAAGCTTATACATGTAATTTATTATACACGACATCATTTTACGTGAATACAATTGATTTAGGATTTGTTTGAATTGGAAATATCCACAGATATGCGATCAATTTGATGATTTATAAAGACAAATTCAACATGTGCTAATCACGTTTTGTGAGAATGTAAATAGAAGAAACCAGGACATTTTCATGTTTTAAAAACATACATGCGACATTTTCAAAACGTCACCAAACGTTTCTGAAACATTTCGTTTGTAACGAGGTACGTTTTGTGAATGTTTACAAAACGTCTCAGTGCTGTCTGGGTATGAAATCATATTGTCAGATTCGAGAATATTTGGAAATCAATCAATCTATAGTTCAATCAGTTAAAAATGGGTTATCTGTCTCCATGGGCGTGGCCACGGTGAACTCTCAAAAAGGCGCCAGAATCAAGATAAAAATCAACTTTTATTGTTCGAAAATTGAGAAAAAAATCCTAAGGGGACTTAGAGGTCGGGAGTTTGGTCATTCTATCCAAACTTCGATACGAGATAAAACACTCAGATCATATCAGACGCCCTGGTGTGAAATTTCCACTGAAAATCTCTGGAATTTTGAGAAAATTTTAGTGAGCAGTTTCTCAGAGGAAATTAAGTGATGTCCATAATTTTTCAGATAGTTTCAATGATTTACGAGAAAAATCCAGAGTTCTTTAGGAATATGAATATTCAGAAAAATTTTTCAGCGGAAAAACGGTCCAGATAAGCGAGGGTTGCTCAGAATTTCACAGAGATTTGCAATTCGTTAGAATTTTTTCAGAGTTTGAGAAAATTTTCAAAGTTCTTTAGATTATTTCAAGTTTCTTCAGAGTCTTTCAATTAGATTTAGAGTTTCGCAATGGAACTCAGAGGAATTTTTCAAGAAATTCTTTTCGCCGGGGTTGCTCCAGATTCTATCGCACATTATTGTCAGATTTGTAACCCTCCTTTGTCACATTTCATAGACTTTCGAATAACGAAATATGAAACTCTCAAAAGAAATGATGAATGTTGAAAGGATGAAATCAGATTCGATGAAATAACTCGAACAACTATTTGTGAATTGGAGGCACATTTCACAAAACAATTCATTCTAAATATTGGTCTATCATACAATATCAACGTGGTCAATTATTAGAAGACCTTTCAACGAATTGTCCGGACTTGAGATATTCTATTCCAATTTCTATTATTTTTGCAAGAGATACGTACTCCTTCTCTGGAATGAATTAAATGAGTTAAATGAGAGAGAGAGAGAGAGAGAGAGAGAGAGAGAAGAAGAAGAAGAAGAAGAGAGAGGGGAAGAGTTTGAATATCATACGAAGTTGACTGGATATATTGGGGAAAGAAAATATTGCTGGTCCGTTTCCGTTTTTCCTCGTGGTATTGTTGGCTCACGCAATCACACGTAGATGAGATGTCGTCAGAAGGTCCCACGTCGAGGTGAAAATATTTATTGAATTGGGTTCCCTGATGGGTTTGTTGGACAAGTTCTGTACATGAGAGAATTGCTCCGGAAGGACGTGTTTTGGACAAGATTGGGACCAAGAGAATTGGTTTGTTTGTTTCAAATTTTGGACCACTATCGAGAAGTTATGTCCATCACTTGTCCTGATCAGTCTTGAGACGTTCATGGGATAGAGCCCAACTGAGGGGTGCATTCGTGTATGAAAACATGAGGGAGACTCCGGGATACAATTGAAACTTCCGCATCATGACTGTGGACGAATTTGTACACCTTTGGACTACTTTGAACCGACTACAGGCAAAAAGAATCATTCCTGTCATGGAAACATGTAGAAAACTTCGGAAAACAGTTGAAAATTCCAAAGCGTGACTACGGATCAATTTGGACTGCCGACGAGGAAAGATGATTCCTGTCAAGGATAAATGCGGAGGAAACTGTGGGACACATTTGAAAATCCCATATTGTTACAACGGACAAGTTCGGACAACTTTGGACCGAGTACTGACGAAAGGGGATAATTTCTGTTGTGGAAAAATGTTGACAACTTCGGGACACAGTCGAAAATCTCGCATCATTACTATGGACATATTTGGATAGCTTCGGACACGCTGCCTGAATATCTGTGGACGCCTATTGGATAACTGATGAACAGATTCCCTTAAGCTGGTTCTAAGTTCGGAACAAATGAACATCTACGGACATTTCGGACCAATTTTGAACAAAGCGCGGACCGTTTTGAAACAAGAATGGGCAGTTTTGGACATCTTAGACACATTTTGAACAAAATTCGGATGTCGAAAATGTCTCCTTCCTCATAAGAATCGATTGATGGAATCGAAAAATGTGTACTACACGGAGAGGAATTTGTAGTTAAATTTACTATGTTATTATTGTTCCCGAAGAACAGACTGAACTATGACGGGTTCCCCCATAAAACATAGTAAATATGATCAGCATTCTATTGTTGTACCATAGTAAAAATATGCCCTTCATAGTAAAATCCAACAGAATTCAGTCTGTTCCTCGGGAACAATAATAACATAGTAAATTTAACTACAAATTAAATTAGAAAACAAAGTACCGGGAGAATAGGCAAATTGTACTACGTAGACGGACAGGTACTGTTTAATTTTTTAGGAAGATCTTCTCGTACTTCTGAAGTATCAATTCTTGCTGTTTCTAAATCTCTCTCTCTCTCTCTCTCTTTGTATATCTACGTGTATGCTCGTCACAGATTCCATCAAGATCTGATATATCTTGTCATATGACTCTCACCAAGGTAGTTTTCTGAAATATGGATCAGAGAGTTTATTCAGTGGGAATGAAAAATTGGGCTGTAACAAATGAAGAATGTTGATGTTGGTCCAAATAAATTTTTATGCAGCGTGACTAAATTTTCCAGCTGTCTAATATTCAACAAAACAGTTATTCTTAGTGTGAAACTATGCTTTCATCTAATCAGGGAATCTTTGTGTATAAAGTTTCGGTGTAGCAGAATGTAATTCTTCAAAAATATCGCTCAATAAAATATTATTTGATGGAAAATCATTCATAACTGAAGCTCCAGGGAGACTTCAACAATGCATTGCCAATGGTTTGTGGAGATGAAATGATTTCGTATGATTCTGTCAATGTAACAACTGTCGGGACTGGAATCAACATCGACAGGAGAATTGGAATTACATTTCCTGTTCCAATAATGTCAAATCTGATCCTGGGACAATGCTGAATGATTTCAATTATCACAATAACCAATGTTCATCATTCTAAGTGAATCTATATGGTTGTGGAATAGACGGAAGTTATAATCGTTCAATTATTACAATCAATTTTGAAAATTTCCTTTGTGAGACAGGAAATAGAAGAGCAGGATCATTTAAGAATACATAAAAAGCCAATCAATTCATCAATCTCAATGTTACTCACTTTTCCTGAACTCTCCTGAATAGCATTTGAGAGGAGAGTCTCAAAAATAAATGAAAGGGAGACGGAAAAAAGAGAACTTCAAAAAACAGTAAATGTAAGATAGGAAACTATATTACGCCGCATCCTTATTTGGACACATAGGATTCAAATTCGATGATAGAAATAACAGACATTGTCAGTGCTTATAGTGATCCATAAAGAGATTACGTGACATTGAGCTTTGTAATAGTTTATATTACATGATCAATAAAGTATGTAACCCATTCTACTGAAAACACATTGGAAACATGTATTGATTCATGAAATAGTGAACTGTATCAACTATCTTCCAGAGGAACACTTCTTGCCTGCGAATTTGGATATAAAATTCTTCCAGTCAATATTCAGTGCAGAGCTTCCAATTCCACAATACAAATATGTGTATTTTGAGCGTTCAAGGGTTGAGGAAGAGAATCAGCTGCTTCAGGGACACCACTGTGATAAATTTCTATCGAAAGCTTCATATGAATGTTCGGAAATAGTTCATGCATACATGCATTAGGAATTTTTCGTATTTCAGCGGAAATTTATTGGAAAGTGATGGCAAAAATTCCACAAAGTTTGGGATTTTCAGTCAAATTTATGGTAAATTTCATATACATGTACCAGAAATTGATTTCCTATCCCATGATCGGAATCTTCCACAGTTGATTACAAAATATATCAGTCTGAAATGAAAAGGATTTTAGCAATTAATCAATTTTTGTAATTGCCTGGACAATAAATTCTTTCATGTTATTTGTTGATCGAGTTCTGAATTGTCACTTGTTACAGAGAAGTGGGAAACATTAGGAATAAATTGAGATTAAAGACGATTTTCAACTATCAATGATTGTTCAGACTATAAATTTGTTCATATAAGTGATCTCAGAAATTATTCAACAATCACAGATTAGGAATTTTGATTTTTAAACATTGTCAACAATATGATTTGGAGTGAATCGTGAGCAAAATCAATCTTTTTCGTGTTACACATTACCTCGCTCAGATTACAATGAAAAATGGGTTTATTTGAAGTCAAGAAACGTATATTCGCCTATGGGGAAATGAATATTCGTTTTAATCAAAGATATTTCATTAATAATAATCGAGTCATATTGAGTAGAAATAAACGTTTGTTAATCATTTCAATATCTTTAGTGTTTGTCCCAGGTGCCTCGAACTCAATATTTAACCCTCTAACCGTAACCCCGGTCTCACAAACCGCTATCAAAATTGTATTTGCTCGTAATTCGAACTTTTTTGGTTAAATTGTTTGACATTTCATTCCTACTCTGCACAGAATTGCTCACTAAGTTCTGTACATAAGCCCACTATCCTACCTCGTAGACATTTCTAATGATCTAAAAAATGTTTTCTTCACTTCTAACAACTTTGAATATCTAGAAGAAGGTGATAGCGGTCTGTTAGACCGGGGGTTACGGTTGACGTGATTTTGAGCAGGGTTACGGTTTAAGGGTTAATAAATCATATCCGACAGAATAGGAATTGGATCTCAATTAGGAATTTGCCTCTTCGGCATTTCAGGCTCTCTCTTGGGCCAAGTTCGCGTGATGTGAGCTAAGTTAGGACCTTCGATGGTTTCGTTTGGAGAAAACGCAATTCTACCCTGATGAAAATGATTATAGCGGTTGTCTAGCACCTTTCAAGGCGCTTGCAGTGAACCAAACTACTGAAAAGGGCCTTGATATTTGGTATAATATGACCAGAATCGTTTCTACTAACTAGAATCTTATTCTGTAACAGATCAGTGGATCCAGCGGCATGGTTCACGCATTTATTCAAAGGTCCTGTTGTGTGGCTCAAGCGGTTTTCGCTAGAGCACAGTCATGTACTCAGCAAAAACAATAAAATATTCAGTCAATTCCCTCGGGTACTCCTGTTGACAATAATGAGGAATGAAACGAAATGTATTTTTCTTGAAAAATCGTTATTGATAAAAACTGTCCACACGGAAAGGACGAATCCCTTCGGAAAAGGATCAGAATACGTCGGACAATTCCTCAATTGGAATAGAAGTTTCTATCTCAGACGTGGTAGGACCAGTCAGTCATACACTGTTGTTAAAAAAGCTAACACCAAATTCATGGACTTGTTTAATGATTATATTCCAATTGGTGATAATTTCCAAAATACAACACGAATTTGTGTGAACTCAACACAAATCGGGAATAAAATTTAACCACAGAATTGATGAACGCATGATGAACACACCAAAAAGTGGTTACGAGAGGTGAAATTCTCAGCGCATGAGGTACAAAGAGTGTTGGAAATTACCATCAATTTCCAATGTTTGTCATTCCTCATCAGTACATCCAAGTGGAAGGTTGAATACAAATTCTGTAGAGAGATACTTTATAAAGGAAATAGTGATATACAGAACAATTCGTCACTCGCATACTTGTGCACCGAAGTGAACGAGTTTCTTCACGTATGCTTCTATTCCATCCCTGTGATATATGACATTTGATTGAACAAAGTTTCACAACTCAACCTTGGAGTTTTGAAATGACATTCTCTATATTTTTCGAGTAACTTTTGTTTGAAGTTCTTGGATCATTGTCCATTCGAATTTATTGAGACTTCAGAAGTTTCATTTTTTTGTGTTTTGGAATCATTCAAGAATTTCCACTCCTGTATTTCCACGAACGAAGTGAATCGATCCACGTTTGCTTAAAGAGAAATTAAGGGAAAAACGATATTTGATGGGGGTTTGGATTGTAAATTCAGGAAAAGCTGCTGTAATCGCTTACACTCAATTTTCTAAGAGTTTCTATTCTAATTGAAAGGTAAAGCGATATTACTATTAGGCCACGGGAGTTTCCATTATCTCTCTGTTATAAATACCAAGATTTGGACATGTATATTCAATCTCAGTCAAAATTCTTTTTAATCGCATTCCCTAGCAGAAATCACTCTATTCATTTTGGAGGCCTTGCTAGGCTTGATAACTTACACCTTGTAATCGCCTAGAGAATGATTAGAGTGATTTCTACTGGGGTTTATCGAATCGAGTCTTATGAGATGAACAAAACTGGAAGAAGAATTGTTCATGCTCGTCGTCAGTTTTCGGACTCTCTCAATGATACTCGAATATTGACTAGAATTCTGGGAATCCTCTTCTTCTTGAATCCTTTGTATAAAGTTCCAAAAATTCAGGAAAGTTTCTAAAAACCCAGTAAAATTCGTTTGAAGACTCAGATGAACTTCATCGTGAGGATTCGCAATCATTCTTCTCCTAACATTCAATCAAAATTCCTGCACAGTGCACCAAGAAACAGTCGAGAGTTGAGTGAGGAAATCTCTATATCTCAGATTTTGTGATCTCATGTTTCAAGTCCTTCGAAGAACGTTGACATTGAATTGGAGGGCAGGGATTCGTTTTGTTCTTGTCCATAAAACAGTGGAATGAACTCCTATGTTTCATGTATCATTTGAGAATTCATATGGCTGTTGGTACCATAATGAAAAGCATTTTCTCACATAATTGAAATAGTATATCAAAATATGAGTTGATGGCCACTTTTCATCCAGTATCGAAAACTGACAAATTAGATGATGGAAGAACGCCACCATATTCATTCTTTCTTTGATGTCAAACTCTTATAGAGGTTCTAATGACTGAAAATCAATGAATCTGAGAATTTTTCAGCAAAAAAGAACGGGTTGTGAAAAGAGGAGACCAGTCGAACTCCTGATACCCTCAATATTAATCGCGCTGTAACCACCTAGCATCCTTGACGAGTCTGGAGGAAGGAATTCCGTTCATTAGTTAGCTACGTAATTAAAAAGACTGCGCGTCCAACCAAAACATATAACGGGTAAGTACAGGTGGATGAAGGGGAGAAAGAAGAAGAAGAACTTCAGTACCAGTCCTTTTTCTCTTTAATTCTTCCCCACTCTTGAACCGCTCTTTTCACCCTTACCAACTAAAACGCTTCTCCTCGTACTTGATTCATCGTTCACTCTACACTTTTCATCGTGAAGAAGAGAAAGGAAAAAACCAAAGGGAAGAGAGATGAAGTTAAAATGAGAGGAGAGATCTTTTTATAATTGCAAAGCGCTTTGCCGTTCGTGCAAGAGCGGAAACTTTCGAAGCGTGAGATGAAGGCGATCGGGCGTAAAAATAAATGAGAATAAATCTTGCCTCTTGTATTTCTCAAGGTCAATACTTTCCTTTCCCTTCACAAGGTAGATTAAAAGCGGTTGAAAGCCGAACATTGTCGATGAAAGACAACGACGCACAATCTTATGCCAATTGAATTCGTGACAAAAATATCCACTGGTAACTGAGGAGGAAATCAAGTTCTTTTTAACTGTTGGGGAGAATTCTCTAAGTGTTTTCAAGTTTTAATATCTGTTTGGAATTCCGAACAGCTCTTTCGAATATAGTGGGTTGTTTCAATGAATCAGTTATCCAACGAGTGGGATGATTGTTCGATGACAAGTTGTTTTTCATACTTTGCTAAATGAATGACTCACCCGTGAAAATTGTATTTGTACTTCATATCTATATTTCTTATCGTAGATTATATCCCCCCCCCCCGCCCTCCATAATATCTATTATCAAATCATAATTTATGTTAATCATCAAACGTTTCAGTATCCCTTCCTTTATTCAATTTTTCTCAACGATAAAATAACACCGTCAGAATGTGCAATTATGTCAAGTGTCCCAAGTCAGTTCGTTTGTCCCTGAGGACCGTTTATACTCCTCCACGTCGAAGCACCTTGCAAGCCCGCAAGCCTCGTTTATGCCGTTATACGTTGGCAAAGTGCACTGAGAAACCAAGTACTCTCTTACCCTACGCTTTTCTTGTCGAGAATGTCCTCGAGAAGAACGAAGCTACATGGAAAAAGAATTTGAAACTTCTCAACAATTCTTTTCAGCCTAAGAATATTTCATAATTTAATGCGGTCGTATTATCTCACTTGACGTGAGAAAAATTGTATCTTTCAATCGAATTTTATGAATTTTGTTTCACGTGATGAGAATTCGTATATCCACAATGATAATATCTCCCTGAGGAAGGTTCGATATTATTCAACATTGCGAGGAAATTAATAATGCAGTTCCTAGAAAACTTTCGTATGAATTCCCTGTGGAATTTCAATTACACCGAAAACCACAATTCTATTTTGAACGTGCGTTCCATATGCAGGAAATCGATGTCATGGAAAGCATCGTTCCAAGAGATTTTCAAACTTCCGAAGAAGAGAAATTTCTGATGAAAATTGGTGAAGTAAACAGTTATTGGAGAATATATCGATGTCCCAACCGTATTGGAAATCTCAAGTATTTCGCTATTCAAAAAACGCATCCGCATGAAAATAATTCTGAGATTGTAATTATTGGAAGTGAATTGAAAAATATGATCAGATATGCAGGAATATTGTGATTTTCTCATACGGTGATCTAATTTTCTATTAAGCATAGCTGACAACGATGAGTGTGATATTATGAGATCATATGTGAGTCATTTTATCCTTGCATTAAGCTTTATTATGGATTCATAACTGTGCCTCGAGCTCAACTTCGCTCCATGATATCATCCACGCTATAATGTTGATTTCAGTTCGCTAAGCACTAACGGTGCAGGCGTGGCGAGACGTGGAGTAGCGCAAATATAGTTCAAACGCATTGACTTTGAGCAAGTTTGTACTACTAGCACGTGGTGAATTACAGGCCTCCTATAGCGTTGCAGAATAACATTCAATATTGAAACAATGCATTTTGCTCTGCGTTTCTTATTGTATAATGATTTTATCATACGATCAAACTATATCCAACTTATGAATATCGTAATGCACGTTGCACGGGAACGTTGTTTGTTCACAGCGATGTAAGCAAACCCTTAAGAACTTCGCTCCCCATTCATTTTAAACCCTCTCAAGGTATAGAAAAAATATGTTCTTGTATGATTATAATTTGCTCAAGAGGATCGATAATATTCCTGTTGTTGTTATAAGCTTTGTGAAGCACGCTTGTCAGTTCGATGAGCTTGTGAGAGCATTTAATCTATTGGACATTCCGCCCTCTCTACTGTCTTTCTACACCTCCCCATCCATTCATATAACATTGTTGGACACTGGAGACGACGACGCCGACAACGACGACTACCAGTAAAGGCCAAGTCTGGACGTAATTAATTGCGATTTCACTCTTTCCTGCTCTTAATGCCATCGTCGGCTTGCGGTTTGTCCTCTCCCTACTTGCGTCCGGTTAAATCGCAATTACTCAGAAACGTGGTTTGAGGGAAAAAGTGGGAAGTGAGATGGTAATAAGATAAATTTATCTCTTCTGAAGGTTTCCACATTGCAATCGTACATAATTTTCAGTTACAACGGCTACAAGATGATACAAGTTCCCTCAGACCTTGGGATTTTATTTTTCCACTTCATTATTATCGTTATTCTCATGAGAAATTTGTGGTTTATCTTGTGTTTGATCACGTGAATTATGGAAGGAGTGGGAGTTATTTCAGACTGTTCTCTTCGTATCCTGTGAATCTCAAATAAATGTACAGGGATTCGAGGGATGAGGATGGAGATACTTCATTTCTTCACTGCACCTTGATCAGTTTTATTTTTGATTTGGACAATAAACCGACGAGACTTTGAAATATCATCAATGACGATAATTTTAACCGAACTTCGAGTTGCGAAGGAAATATTTCAAGTACGAGTATCCATCGAATGAGGAGAGCAAACCGAATCTGTACCTAAAATTCACAGTAATATACATCCATAAAGAGAGAATTCAGAATGATATTTTAGCTGAGCTATCACACCCCACTCACTATTCTCAGTTCAACCCTCTACAAACAATGATTGAATATTCAACACCCAAAGATATCAAACCGATCTCGATTTGCCGAGAGTTACAGTTTTTTTCGTACACGAATACCGTTACATTTAGGACATTATTCTATTCCACGCCCTTTGATTTCTCATCAAACTTATCGTCGAATCGACGGTAGTTCTTTTTGAAGGGTTTCCGCGTTGCTGTTGACGATGAATGCGACGACGATATAGCAATTAAAAGGGTTGAAAGGTTTGACGAGAGGGGGTGTGAATGAAAATGAATTCAAGAGAGGTAGCAAACGATGGGTGACGGGGAGGGTGAAGGGTGCTGTGGAGAGTCCAGTATAATTCGTAGGCTTGACTCCCTCGCTCGGGCATTCAAAGCACTGAAAGACCGGGACCGACTCCAATTCCATTGCAATCCGCTTACGCTTCTCGTGTGCAGATCTCTCCAGTCCATACGTACCGGCTCTAGGAAGCACAAGAGCAATGAAGTACTCTTCAGTATTTAGATAGAATGAATCGAAAAACTTACGTCACGATTGATAAATCTTGCAAGCTTCTTGATGCACCTGGATAGAAATATCGATTTCCAATCTCATCAAAAAGAAGAATGACTCAACTTCTAAGGGTTTTATATTTTGGATTCGACGTAAAGGTAAACGATATTTACGTTCTCTACGTTTTTACCTCATTATACAACAGATGACGTTAGAAGAACTGAATGAGCAGTTTCCAATATTCCTCCTTCATATCGTTTGATTATGTTTTTTTGCTCAACTGTCTCGAGATGGGAATACGGAGTATAAGATACGAAGCACGGAACGTATCAAACCACAGATCGTATTCAGAGTTTCAATTCCATTCTTACCATATCATTCTGCAAATAAAATTTCTTTGTCGCCTTTGACTATGCTTTCTCGCAACAAAAAATATGTTTCGACCATGTACGAGAGCAAGCCTTTGCAACATATATCTCTTTTGTACTCGGCATGTATCCAATATGCGGAATAAAACAGCGACGTTCACGTTACACGCTTCAACCGTAAAGCAAATCTCACGTTTCTTCTTCCCACCTCCCCTTATATGTTCCTCCGGCTCTGCGTGACTCCCTTTGATGCAAGTTCGGCTTGATCGAATCCATATTTAGGGTGGTATTTTCTTTCCATCCAGCAGAAATTCTTCGTTCGTTCATGTTTTTGCTCCATACAAATTTGGAAACCATGGTTTTCATACTTGTACATTCTTTCAATCGATGTGTCTTTCGAAAATTGAAATTAAGTCCAATAATCATTTATTGAACAAATATTGATGGAATATTTCAAGATTCACAAGAAAACACAGCTCTCATCTCGTAGTTTGTCGAAAATCAAACAAGGTATGAAGAATTCAGAAATTACCTATGGTTTCTGAGACATCCTGTACATGTATAGTACACGTGTACGACAAGAGATCCCATTAGATCCGCGACCTGAAATTGGCAATTAACGCTGTCACTGACGTATAATCGTATCTCGAGAAATGCGTAATTTATCGACTCAAACTCCTAATTGGCTACGTTGTACGTCAGATCGTTAGGAAGACCGCACATAACTCATCCCCTCAGTGCCTAACTTCGACACGAGACCTGCTTGTCATAGGTATGTATCTGAGCGAACCAACAGTTCCAAAGTAGATCACGTGTATCTTCCTCTTCATATCTTTCCTCTCCTCGTAATCCCTATTGGCCGGTCCATGAATAATCAGAGTCGCAGTCCTTCAGCATCAACGGATGGAAACTCTTACATAATTACAAAGGTGCGGAAATATTTGCATGAATTTCATGTATGATACCTAGGGACATCTAGGGGCACATTCATATGTTATCGACGTTTCTATATTTGTGCATGATCGAGTTAGAATAAAATCATGTTAAGGGAAGTTCGCGTAATATGGAATAGCGGATAATATCGAGCAAACGTTGTGTGCAACGTTAGTTGCACGCAGCAGTTACCTGTGAAGCTACTTGCATGTTGGATGAAATATCGAAAAACATCTCATACTATATCAGAGCGAGTTTGTGCTTTGTCTACAAGTGGACGTCAAATTTTTGTGTTTTTTGGCGTTATCATAAGCATTTGGGTCCGATGGTTTTATTTTTTATGTAGTAATCAGATGTAATAATATGTACTTCCTGATTAATATAGCGTGCCGTAGTTTTCTACGCTTTTTTACGGAAGTGTCCAAAACACCGTAATTTTGAGCACAATTATACGTACAGTGAGGGAAAATTTTGGTTCCCATAACCATGTTTTTGCCTTTGACCATGTCACGTAGTTGTCGCAACCACATTTTTGTGATGTTGTTTTGTTTTCCTTGTTATCATAATCAAATTCCAAGCATTGTTTCTGTGACCATGTTGCTATTTTTCTCAGTGTAGATTCTGGCTTGATTAGGTGTAGTTTTTTGGCACAGATATATTCTCATAAGGGTATAGGTATGAAAATCCCTAAGTTTGAATGAATCGGACAAACGTTTAACATGTCAGGTGTATAAAAAAGATGTCATTTGTACTGTCAATACTACTCCAATAAGAAAATCTACATCATGTACACGGAAAAAAGAAAATAGCAATGGTTACTGTGAATCGCAGTAATTCATTGAAAAATAATGAAAAATCAAATTCACGCCGCTCATTACTGCCTCTCTCAGTAACCGTTAATGTCCAAGCAGCATTGACGAATTTAACTGCAGTACACATCGCTGTGATCGCGCTAAATTCTATCATCCAAGCGTGTTTTCATTTGTTTTTCAACTGATTGCTGTTATGGACAGAGTAACCAGTGCTGTTTTCTTCTTTCCGTGTAGGAGATATCAATCAATTGGTGAGAAGTAATCTTTCTGGTATAATCATTTCATCTATAAAAAATTTTCAATGAAGTTCATATCCATTTGAAAGATCTGCTACATTCATACAGAATCATAGATGAGCGACAAGGGAGTCCGAGCTTACTAGCACGAAGATCACGAAGATTCAAGTTCGATCCCGAATGGGAACGTTTTTTTTTCCTTCGGTAATGTAATTTTTTGAGTTGGTGGTCAAAATATCAAAATATTCGCTGGAGTGGCGTCCTTTTGATGTAGTCATTTATGGTAAAACCACATCATAATCAATGTTGGAAACTACATTGTTGTCTCTTCTTTTTTTCAAAGTGGGTCAATTTCATCATGTTAAACAACGTGGCTTTTTTTCGGGTATATGAGTATTATTCCGAGCAGTTGAATATCGAGGAAAAAACATTCTTTGGAAAATTCAATTTCGATATCCAAAGACTCGAATATGCATTCAAATGTGTGAAACCACATGAGGGAAGTTATAAAATTTCCGCCTCAATCGATACCTTCCATTTGACAATAGAAATTTCCGCAACGTTGTTGTGGATTCCCAACAAAGTTGTAACAATCAAAGTACCGCAAAATTCATATTTACACTGTTGAAAATTCCTGATTGAAGGTTCAATTGCATGTAATTTGAGCGAAGTTATTCGCGTAACTGAAAAATTCATTCACATTTTGATTATATCTGAATACGAAATTTCAGTTTCATAATGAAAATTTGAAATTCGGTTACGTGTACATGAATTTTTAATTCAATTCCCAACAGTTGGGGATTCTATTCATGAATATACTCAAAAAGTGCGTTGAATTCGAAGAAATTTGTAACAATGTGGGAAGGAACGTCAAAAATTTCAAGAGAAATTCCAAAGATGAAATCTGGTGAATCAGTGAACTGCAGCATACAATAATGAATATCATACTACAATTTGGTAATCTTTTACAGTAATTCATCTCAATATGTATGTTTATAAACAAAATAATTGACACCTATCGTGAAGAGGTATCCAAGATCAGTACGTTGGTCTCCAGTCCCACATTCCATATGGGATGTCGGGAGCGTTATAATTCTATTTCATCGTATTCTATAGTGCAAGATGTGATAAATCCATCATCAAACTTTGTATCAGAGCCTATTCAATTTGATATTCCTGAAATATTTATATCTAGACGCAACGCAAAGAATAAAAACATGTGTGAATACGTCGTACGAGCATGACCTTTGAACAAGTTTCTCCTTCCGGCATTCAAACCCCAATAGACAAGAACAATCAAAATATTTTCGTTTTTTGTTCCTTTGTGAACATTAACTGTCGATGAATATAAATTCCAAGCACATGAAGCACACAGGCACATTATTGGCCAACGTTTTGGTCTATGTCTCTTTCATGAGGCGACGTCGTAATAGGTTCGATGTGAGACAGAAGTGGAACGGAACGTTTACGTCGAGGGTTGTTCATCCCTTCCATTGGGTTGTAGTCGAGAAACGACACAATGTCTTGACGACAACGGCCGTCGTGGCGGCAGAATAAAGTTCCACCGCTGTTCCACCGTTGTTTCTTTCGGGTGAGTAAGTCGCGTCGTTAGAAAGGCGTCCAACTGTCTGGAAAAAGATGACGACGACGACGACACAGAAGGAGGTTGGAAAAAAAACAACAGCACAATATAACCTACTCGTGCCATGCGACTACTATTACTACTACTCCTACTACTACTACCAATACCACCACCACCACTAACGTCATCCACCACTACCTGAGTGTTCATCAGTGGAAGCGAGAGAAGAGATCTTGGTTGAGGTAAGGTGACGTAAGGGGAAACTGGAACTGCGGAGAGCGAATCACCATAGCAACGGCTTCGCCACGGATTCCATTTACCTATCGCTATGGAAACCTGGGGTGCTGTTCAAAGCTTGCGGAAAAGGAGAGAGAATGAGAAAGAGGGAGAGGATAGGAGTAGAAAAAGAAGCGGATGGATAGATGGATAGATAGATGGATGAGGAGAAAATCAGGTTGGTTGGAAAATAGTACGAGGGGAGAAAAAGAGAGCTATAGGGACGGAGGGGAGGAAGGTAGTATGGTGTTGTAAGATCTTCGTCATCATCGTTAGAGATAATAACGCAATAACAAATTTATTGATCATACGTACGCGTTTGGATATTCTTCCATGAATTATGTTTGCAGGATGTGGAAAATGGTTCGACGCATTTTTTTGCTATGCACATAATTCCATGACTTCTTTGGATTCATTGTGGTGGAAGAATTCGTATTCGAGTTTTTCCCTGTTTATAGGAAACTTTAATTAGAAAACTCGAGTTCTGCTTTTTGAATGATAAATTTTTTTCTGTTACAAAAATATCGAATCGAAATTTGTATCTCTGTATTGAATCTTTACAGCTAGTCATATTGGAAAAATGACAATAAGCATTATACTTTTGTTCTTTCTAAAATCATAAACGGAGACAAACGTAAGGGGAAATGTGTAGCAGGGTTTACCATAATAATAGCAGTTTTGGGACACATGAGCATTTATGTGGGCTCCTTCTTTAATTATGGTAATCCATACCTCATTTTGGTGAAAATAACTTTGCATCTGACACATATTACTATGAGTTGAAAAAAAATTACCACGAATTAAAGGAGAAATGTTTATAAATGCCCATATGTCACAAAACTGCTATTATTATGGGGATCTCTGCTACAAATTTTTCTCCGTGTATGATCCATGATACTGAAAATCATCAGGGATTAATTTATAATGTGAACTCTTCGAGAAATTTTTAATTACTGAAACTTTGATTCAATTTATTAAACAGATTCAACTGTCACCAACCTTCGAACGGATTTTCTCGAGATTCATAAGATCGATTGTATATACGAAGGTGGTAGCCCACTCCCATGCTAAAATTATATTCAGTCCCTCTCATTTGTTCATATCTGATCAATTTGCCGAATGAGAATTAATTTCAATCTTATTTCAATAAAAGAGATACTCATCAATATTCAATCAAGAGTTTAATTCGCTTGAAATTCATTACCTACACGGGAAGTTTGTTGGGAAATAATATACCGTTGCAAAATCTCCAGTGAAATTATAGAATGAAGTCGTTTTGAAATTCAACGCAGTCTCGTGAAGTAGTTACTCGAGTGAGGCCCTTCCATGATGTGATTTCGCATTAATTAGCCACCACGGGTGTTGAATTACAACACCAGTGTAAGAGCAGAGTTTACCCAATGCAAATGGCCTATACCATGGTCCTGCACTTGGTTTACTGATTATATTCACGTGACATAGTTCCACGAGGATCTACAATGGCGAAAAATATTCATCATCATCATCAATCTTGCTTGTTATTTTGTTGAATTATGCTGAAAGTTCCCCTACAAATCCTTTCACTTGTAAATGAAACTCACTTGATCTTTAATAATTTCCCTTCTGGCAGATAGAGGGAGAGAAATGTCGTTTTCTAACATTGTTTGGCATTTTCCAACGAATGGTTGCAAGTGAAATCGATACACGATTGAATAAAATAGGTATATTTTCAAGAACGTGGAATAAAAGGTTAGGTTCATACGTAATTAAATACGTTACGCGTTTTTGTTGAATAATTTTCAATAATTGATGAAAAATGAATCTCCATACTTGTATGAGAGTCGTGGAAGAAGAACACCCCCTAATGTAGGAATGAAATATTCTCTGAAACAGACTCCAGACAGACTTAGCATTAGTCTGTGTACGCATTATAATTATTTTCACAAAGTAATTAATCGTTGTGTCGCATAAATTCCCTCACTGTTTCTTCTTCTTCTTCTTCTTACCGCCTACATTATACAGCATTACCCCACCTTTCCTGTTATACTTGTGCCCGGTTTCTCTACGCTTTCCAACCCTCTAATTCTCCATCACCATCTAACCTTACGGAGAATAATGCAGCTTAACGCCTACGGCACGTCTCATGCTTTCCTCTGTTCTTTACGTACATGACCTCGTGAGCGGTCGTTAATTAAAGAGAGGTGAAAACTGTGGCTTCAAAGGACTTACAACTGGCGATCCTCTCCGTAAGAAATAATTATAGACGGTTATGTCCGGGGCAATTGTAATCTATAGATGTCACGTGTTGAATGCTTTGTATATATACTTTCATTCATTGTGAAAAATAACGGTTGGGAGATAAATGAATGTACATTGAATTTGAGAGCCATAAAAAGGTTTCTATATTCAGGTGATAATCGTTTCTGGAATCAACGACTAGATGTTGATATAGACAGATTGAAGGTACGAAATACTGATTATTTCAATCATTGGAATTCACAATTCAGCTTTATAATTGCAATCAATATATGATATTCGATTGAATTGAATGTTATATTCTACAACTTTAGTATACATGGGGTCTATTCTCTATTAGGTGTACGAATGAGTTTTAAGACAATTCGGTTTTGTATCATAACAGCTATTCTCAATTAATTCAAAGGTCCCGCTCACTCGTGATAGATGGCGCTTGATATGTAGTATCGAAACGTAGAGGAGTCATAAACATAACCTAGGAATTCTGTGAATTAAACATGCGTACCGATAAGCTATTCATTAGACACTGCATTCGCTATAAATTCCATCAAGGAAAAAGTGTTAGGAAATCGATATGTTCTGTTCTAGGAGACAACATTGTATCTAAAAGTACATGTGAGTATTGGTATAAGCGATTCAAAGAGGGTGATTCCGATGTTAGTGATCGTGAATGCACCGGGTCCCCTGTAAAGGTGGACGATCAGGAACTGCAAGCGCTGCTGGATGAAAACTCCTGTCAGACGGAGAAACAACTTTTGGAACAGCTTGGAGTCACTCAAGAAACTGGTTTTCATCGTTCCAAAGCAATGGGTAAGATTCGGAAAGGAACAAAGTGGGTGGCACACTTTCTGACTCAAGAAAATAAAAACAGTCGTCTTAACATTCGTGTGAGGCTTTACAACAAGCAACATAGAAAGTCTTTCTTGTGGAAAATTGTGACCGGCGATGAAAAGTGGATTCATTTTGATAATCCGGAACGCAAATATCATTGGGGTGACCCCGGCGAGCTGACAACATCCACGCCAAAGCGCAATGTTCATTGTAACAAAGTCATGCTGTGCATATGGTGGGATATGAAAGGCGTACTGCATTATGAACTTCTGAAACCTGGTCAAACAATTACTGCCGATCGCTATTGTGATGCGAGTGAATCAAGAAATTGAGAAGAAACGTCCATTTTCTGGCAAAGGAAAATGTCCAGTAAAACTGTTCCATGACAACGCGCGGCCTCATGTGGGTAAACCGGTCAGGGATACGTTACTATCGCTTGGAGGGGAAGCTGTACCACACCCGGCGTATCCATCAGACTTAGCCCCCATCCGATTATCACTTATTCCGTAAGATGCGGAACGATTTGTCTGACGTGCGATTCAAAACATTCGAAGGAGTGGAAAAATGGGTCAAATTTCTTACCTCGCAAGACGAAAGTTTCTTTGCAAAGGTCATTCAGTGCAATGGAGATTATTCCGATGAATAGCTGTGTTTTACTTCTTTTTTGATAAATCTGAAAACTGTCCTAAAACTTATTTGTACACCTAATCAATATGGAAGAGTGAGAATCCCACTCGAATGGAAAGGAAGTTTGCCTTTTGGTTGCTCAAACAGTAAAATCCTACTCTTCTAAAAGGTTGATTTGCTCTTTAGACTTTCAGAAGGGAACTGATCTTTTCGTTCGAGGGGAAATTTTCAACCTTCGCAATTTAGGGAGTAAGGGAAGTGAGGGCAAGATGGACCTATGAGGTAAGACGATTCATCGTCATATGTAATCATCTGTGTGTAAGTGTGGGGCGAAGATGTGGATAACAGAAAAGCAGACGCTCGAAGGTTTTACTGCGAAACTATCAATTGTCGGGAACGCGTCTATAATAAATTACAATATTTTCAAAAAATTTCACTTCAATTATTCAACTTTAGGTAAACTTTGTCAAGATGTCAGTTTGTTAAGATTCAAGATTTCTTTGATAGATAGGTTGAATATATAAAATATATGGATTATTCTTCCTATTGTAAAGGGCTTTCATTAGGAACTATTCGATAGCAAATCACAAGATCGATTTCAATCGGAAACTGTCTGCTGGGGCAAGACGGGACACAATATGATTGAAACAAGAGACCCGGAACCAAAGAAAACAAAGTCTAAAGCGAAATGACCAACCCAAACACAAGCATTCAGAATCCAGAAACAATTCAAACCGGGAGAGTTTTCCAGAAAATTTCGGTGAATATGAATTCTGCACTGAGGGAAATCGCTTGGTTGCGTGAGCGAAAATACTTTAATTGATAGCAAAAACAATAATTTGACATCTATTTACTTTAAATAAAAAACTTCAGTTAACAGTAGCATAAATAATTTATTTGTGACAACTAACAATTTATGCGTCTTGAATGAATTGTTTCATTTCAAAAATGTTTATTCAATGCAACTTGAAATATTTATTCAAATGAGTTCTTTAACAAATTGAATCTGATTCCGCATGCGCTGACTACGATTTCATAATTTTCAATTGTTTCATCGGCATTTCCACCCATGCCCACTCTTCAACGACAAGCCTGCAACCGCGTCCAATGGCGATGCGGAATTTTGGATTCTATTTTTGGAAGAATACATTACTCCATAGCAAGAGTGTTCAATTTCATCGTTTCATTGGTTCTGTGATCGTATTGTCTGAAGAATATTCGCACAAAATCTTTTTTCATGCAGTGAAATTGTGATAAAATATGAAGCAAATGGAAATCCAACAAATTTTTCAGAATCCCTCCTGACTATTCACCTAACTCTATTCATTCTCTAGGCCTCGCAAGACCTTACGATGCCCTTGTGAGGGACTTTCAAGGCCTAGCAAGGCCTTATAATGACCTAGGAAAATTCCTAGACTCATTTCTAGTCAGGTTGTTAAGAGATTCCTAGTAGATATTTGATTTTCGATAACTAACAATATTTCAGTACAATCATATTTTATCAACTAAATAATTCAGTTGGAATAACATTCTGATTCAATTGGAATATTTGGTTGTCACAACGTCAAAATATTTATTTGTGAGAAGTGAAAGTTTTACTCATTTCAACTGAATTCAATTAACTAAACAAAATGCGTTGATTTGGATAGAAGTCTATCTGTCTGATATATGAATAAATTATTTTGCTGCTATGGCTATCATTTAGTTATAGCAACTAAGTGAGTTTTCTCAGTGTGTTTCGGTTAACATTCACGATTTTCAAAAGCTTGAATAAGGCTTGCCAAATATGCAATCTGTACACACGAAGGATGTGCTGGTTCTTCAAGAGCCCGTCTTTTTATATGTGAAATATGCCAACTGGGACAAGTTTTTCATCTTTCCCCACCCATGGAGCAAGATGAGAAAAATTAGGACTTGGAGGAAAACTATTTCTCCTTCAAATTGAACTTATGAGTTTTATTACACTGTTAACTTGTAATAATATGTTTTGATTCTCATACAATCTCGATAAACATTATTTTAATGATATATCCATTCTTATTTAAACTCATTATCCAAATTTTGTTTCGAAGCTCTGACCAATAACTCATTGTTTTACACCAGTTTCGGTTAGGAACTCACGAGACTTCGCAAAGTTCCCCGAAAAATCGTTAACGATGATGAGTTACAATTAGGCATCAGTGGACTCAACGACTACACGACCGGAATCATCACATCCTACGTTGAGAAGAAAATGTAACTGAATTTGAACCCAAGTATGTTCTTGTAGTCTCAGTAGCTATATTCTTACTATCACTATCATTTTGTGAGTTATTTCAATGAATGACAATAAAGCTACTGTAACTGTTAAAATGTACTTGGGCTCAAATTCAGCCACGTTTATTCTTTTTTTACGTAAGAGTTTGTAACTATATAGAGGAAGAGATATGAGAAGAAGAAAGGAGATGATGAGGAGGAAAGAGAAGATATATGCGAGAGGTAGGAGAGGCAATGGTATGAAGGAAGTGACTCACTTGATCGAAAATCATCGAACGATATAATACATATAGCCATATCGTTCGAACGATCCAAGTTTGACGAGAATGAAAAGGCACGTGTCTTAGTTGAATAAAATATTATAAAACGAAATCACTTCTCAATGGGTCATCAAAGATTGACAATATTCAAGAATCCTGAGCACTAAAATAAGATGATATCAAGGGTCAAGGAAGAAAATTCCACGGAGAATTATTATTCTCATGGTCTCAGCGTCGATGGAAGCTGCAATGAATTCGATCTACGAACAGATAAGTTTCGTTGCCTCTCTTTATCAATTCTACCTCTTTTCTTCTAGAAAACTGGATTTTATCATTGTGGATATTTTCAAGTCTGTTATAATTGAATTTGACGAATTGCACAAGGGTACATGTGTAATTAACAGAACCAATCCAGTCAGACGAATCCATTCTGGAGATAATTTGATATATGGTCTCAGATTTTTATTATGAGGAAAAAATTGTGCAAGAATTCTATAAATGATAGATTTTGGGAAAATTATATATATTGATGGAAGATTTTTATCAAATAGCAGAATGGATATATGAAATATTATGTCTAAAGCAAGGTGGTATGCACGGAGAAAAATTTGGGGTAGCAGATACAGCAATTGCGATAAATTTGGCAAAATCCACATATAAATATAGGGATAGCATTTCTGCGGTGGAAACACTACATCATTTTTGCTGTAAATTGAAAACGTCGCAATTCTACCGCAATCTGATGTAATTTTAACATACGCGCTTCATAACTATTATATATATCAAATGTAAATTCTATTTCCGTAATGAATGAAATATAAACAGTATGACAAGCGATATTTACTTCAAACTTATGAAATTTGTACATGAGTCTGATGTAAAATACATGTTAGGATTTTTGAATGGAATTTCAATCGCTCATCTAAATATTTCATGCATACGCGAGAACTACGATAATAACTACACCCATTTTCGTTGATTTTCCAAAAGTCACGGAGATGGGGATGAAATTGACGTGATTAAAATTTTACATTGTTTGCGCCGCATTTTTATGAATTTTCGCTGACAGTTGAAATAAAAAAAAAAGGTATCTTCCCAATTAATTCTTGCTGTTGTGTTTTCTGTTGAATTTGCAATGAGACAATATATACAAATGCATTGTTGAGCAGTGAAATGAATTTTAATCACTCAGCTTGAATTTATTACCTCAACATACATCTTACATTTTACATCTTGCTTATTACATATTACAATAAGATACAATACAATGTTATGTCGCTTTATTCTATCATTATCACTAACCGTACGCTATGAGTGAAGATTAAAGTTTTTAATATATATCGAATGTGGGAACAAACTGATACCCGCGGAAAACTGTTGAAACTGTTTGCGCCATTTTTGTGACGCGATTTTAATAATTTTGCACTGAAAGGAGTGTCACAACGCTTCTCAGTAGTATTATCAACACAGGTGAGTAGTTTTTGCAGAAGCTTTTAGACTAAAATTCCTGGGAAATAAATCAGATTATCATTCAAAAAAGCATAGGCAACATTAGCAACTGTACTTGTTGAATGTACATTGAATTGCTGTAGAATTGAATGAGTGGAAATGTGGTTGAGCATGTCTTATGACATCACGTTCGTGAAAAGTAAATTCAGTCGAGTGTAATGGGAAATTTACATTGTTCGTGCCCTGCTGAAAACGTGTCATAAATTCTGATATTTAACTTTTATGAGATTTTGATGTGTATTTGTCCATGAGGTTATACTTATTTGAGATAATGGATGAGAATCATTATAAGAATGTATCAGAATTTATAAAGATCTCATAAAAGTTGTGAAATCTCATAATAAATGATAAAATGAAAAACAATCTATCAGTTTTTGATGTGTATTTGTCCAAGAACTTATGAGCATTTATGTGATCTTATGAAACTTTTTCAACAGGGTGGTCAATAATATCATAATAAATATATTTTTGGATTGGCGTAATTTTTACAATCTTCAAAAGCAATGATCATGTATGTATCATGTGAGTTTCATCAAAATTAATATAGAAATTACATTTAAAGTTTCATCTATGCACTGATGTTAAATTTACATTATAATTTTTCTCCGTGTGAATAATCCATGAATCCATTATATGTTCTGATCTTGAAAGAGTATTCATATTGTCGGAACTCGAATCATTGAATGTAATTTGTTAAGAATGTTTTGAATTTCGATGTAAATATATCGAGTTCATTATAATCGGGTTGTTTCCAGTCAATTCTCAAGTTGCCTTCTCAATGATCTCAAGTATTATTCGGAATCATCCATCTGTGATAAACATAAATGTTGTTTGTCAATCAAATTATTCAATATTTCGAAATACTTATTTGAAATGATGAGTAGCCTTGTTCTTAGTTAAAACAATAGAGCTACAAGTTCGAAATATGCAGTCCAGTAACTATATCAGTTCTGTATAGGAGAGCACTTATTCCAATAAATTCTCGCTTGAAATTCGCTAGAATCAACCGATTTTGTCTGGGTACTAATGAATGAAGTTTCCCATAGCAATAAATTAGATCCATGGAACTGAAACAAGTGGTGTCAACTAGCAGTCAACTGTCACTGTAAATCAAAGTTCGTTTGAATATCAATGCATTGATGTTAGGGAAATTTTAGTTGATTGATTTCAACTATGCTCTTTAGCCACCTATGAGAGAAATTATATCAATCTGCTGATAAAAAAATATCAAATTGATGGTAGACATTCGTCACTCATTCTCTCATGAAATAAGTTGTCATTGATGAAATGAAAAATCCTGTCCAGAAGTGTGGAAAAATTCCAATGATAATGGTCCAATAGTTTTTGAGACATTGTCCCCATCGGATTTCAAAACATGTTTCCGAGAGAAACGCATTTCAAGGTTCAAATATGCATAAAACGATGAAAAACAGAGATATGTTAGAAGGCTGTCTCTCCTAAACTTTCACTCTGGTTGATTTAGAACTTTGGGGAAATACTCTTGAGATGTTTGACCCGGATGACGAGATGGAGAAAAATCGAACTTGGAAAATTTTGAAACTTATGTGACCAATTAAATCTAATTCCTTCGCGGGTGGAAATAAATCGTGGCATCGCGCAGTTCTTTTCAGACCCTGACGAATCTTTTCTACCCGAGTGTCCATATGAATTCGAGAGTTTCTAAAAAGAATTCGTTGATTTGAATGAGTGGCATACTAGAGAGTGACGAGACTTGTCAGGAAACATATAAAATAATGTCGGTTCTGATATTCCGTTGTCGAGCCACAAGCCTGGCAGTCAAGCGCGTGATGAGTTCCGCTGAATCCCCACCAGTGAAACCAGAATGTGAATGTGTCTGCCCTAAACCGTCAAGTTTCACTGCTAGACACCAGGCATCGCGTATCGCTGCGTTGTGCATAGCGATCGAGAATATATTCACCTGGGTATAACAGAAGGTGCCAATTACACAGGGTTCTGAAATCCATCATCCCATAGTTTCTTGACACGTTCTTACTTGGTGGAAACCCAATGGGTAAGGAATTACCTCATCGCGAGCCCGGGAGGACAGGCTGTTGTTAGAGCTCACACATGGGCCTAGGGATCCTTTAATGAGGGATCGGATAATCAGTCGCCATTAGTGGGATACTTCCGGTTTTTTCTATAGTTTAGTTAAGCATGCATAGTGTATGTTATTTTATTAAAATCATTTTTCTCAAATGTATTTACATGCTTTGTTCGAAGAATGTTTCAGATTCACTTAATTGTAAGTATTATACATGAATAAGCTGACTTTAAATACGTATCTCGAATATTTTCATAAATATCAGTACCTATCCCACTAATGGCGGCCGACCAATCCGTAATCAGCAGTTGATTGTCCGATCCCTCATTAAAGGATCCCTACATGGGCCAGTCTTGACTGGTCCTACCGTGTCATTCAGACAAAAACTAGCAATAATATTGCTGAATCGACAATAAAACATTGTTATATATCAACCCACAATAAAATCGTGAAAATATCGTTTGAGATTGTTGAATTGGCAATTTTACTGTCAACAAGACAACTTTACGTTGTCAGAAGAACAAAAATTATTGTATATCCAACAATAAAATGTCAACAATTCACGTATTGCTAGTCCTACGAAACGCATTTTTCTCAGTGTATGAGTAGCAATTTCTCAGCCAAAAAGGGAGGAAGAACACTCGGAACGCCCCCGTAATTCCGTCGAGAACCACCTTCTCCCGGCTAAACTACACTGAGAAAACAGATATCCTGAAAATTACCATAATTTATGGATTTTCAGCGCTGGTCTGACCCGATTCGAAATATTTACTCGCACGAATATCTAAAAGTACCATAATTTCTTGGACTTTTCAGAATAAGTATGGTACCTTCCTTATAAAAGTCCCAGCCATTATGGTACTTTTAGAGGTTTGTTCAGGTAAATATTGAGACTCGGGTCAGACCAGCGCTAAAAATCCATAAATTATGGTACTTTTTAAGATACCTTTTTCTCCGTGCACCTGATTCCTTTAGGGCCACCATCTCATGGCTTTGTAACTCGATTTTTTCCGTTGAGGTCAACTATTCACAGTTACTACCGAATAAAACCTGTATTCCCGCTACAGTCAATATATTATTCAATCCAGATATGACCTTTAGGTGAAGTTTTTCTCATTGGAAACTCCACTAGTGTGACCGCATGAGAAGAAAGATGTGTTTCGAGAACTTTTTTGAAGAAGTGTATCGCATTGAATATTTAAAAATTTCGAGGACATATTTGTGTACAAATAATGTGTACTTGGTAATTTGTTTGGAGTAAAATATTGTATTTTGAGCAAATCATTCGACATTCCCGACACAAAAGAGTTCCCAACTGTTGAAATCCTAACTCGATGACAAATCATCCAATCGATTTGATTTTTGTTCTGGTACATCAAATATCTGTTTCTCCGTGGAATGACGCTCCAGTTTCCCGATTGAATGAGAACTTCAATTTTGACCAGCCAAAAACCAGACACTATGAAGACCACAGTCACTGCAGTACTGGGAAACATTTTTTTTAAGCCTCAGAAGATGTTGAATAACTCGCTGAAAATCGAGTATTGTCATTCAAAAAAATTATTTCATGTAAATGATTTATGCACATAAATCTATCCTGGAAATTTCGTAACATTTCTCGTTCATACTAGTGGCGCCTCTTAACGAGATAACGCTTCCAGATTCTGAATGATTCCTGGGTTTCCCGTTGTCGCCATTGAATGATGCGTGGCTGGAATTAAAAGATTATGCTTCATTCAGTGCACGAGAATCTTCCGAAGTATGAATTCCATGACATTATCATTAGTTGCCCACGGAGTCCCACATTCCTAGTTGTCATCCTTGTGTCCTCCACCATAAAAATCATGGAAATTTATAATCGATTCGAAAAATCTGGATTCCTTAAGTGGGTACCAGTGATCCCTAACGATCGAACAAATCCTTTCTGCCGAATTATTTGAAAATAACCCAATAAAATCAAAATATCCCTCTTCTGTATGGGCCGTCTTTATTGATTGAAAAAGGTCTGTACAAAGAGGTATTTCGATTCTGTTGCTACATTGTCGAATTTGTTCAAACAGTTTCGGCCGTTCCTTTTCCTAACCAATGAATCTGGTTGCATTCACAGGAATCGATCGTTGATAACGCTTCAAATCGCTCCGCACGATTAATCCCATAATCAAATGTTGATTTCTACTCAAATCCCATCTGTCGTTTTTTTTATCCCGTTGATCGGTTTACTGGAATTCTTATGTGGAAATATTGATTCGTTATCCTGGATGGAGTCTCTGAGGCGATATTCTCATTAACGTATGCAATGATATAGACATGCAAAATTTAATCTCATCTGTTTCCCTGTTTTTCACGTAGAGCATAGATGATATCGATCTGGTGATTTATATATACATTTTATCCCCTACATTGAGCTCTCGTGATAAGGGATTTCCAACCTGAATAAATATATGTAAATTGAATAGTCTCTCCGATTCCCGAATACTCATCGATTGAAGAAATATTTGAAACAGTAGTGACTTCTTCACGTGTGAATTTCTATCAAATTCATCGCTCTCATCACTCCGTTGCACATGAAACTCTGCAGAAATCTACCTAATTCCATAGTAACATATTGATGAAAGAACTTCCCCAATCAGAGAAATCCGTAATATGCCAATGTTGACAACAGGTGCAGTACAGTGCCAGTATTGGGTCTCCAACACTTGGTCAACACGTACAGGATCAGTACTGGATACATAAAAATACAGTAATATGCCTGTACTGATCAACCAGTACTGAGAATTCAATACCGGCCAGGTACTAACCCAGTACTGGCCCTGCACTGATTGCGAATAATGGTATCAGTACTCAATCCCCAGTACTGAAAAGCGTTATCATTCCAGACAAATGCCAGTACCCTGCACAGAGAAAAAATGGTTTTCTACTATAGCGGCTATAAAGAAATTTGTTGTCTTTGCAAAAATATTCACTCCAGCAGCAAAGACGTTAGTTCTGTTAACAAATTTGTTTATGTCAGCAAAAAAGTGTAGTTGTGTCAATCATTTTTCTCGCTCTTGCAGCCAATTTTTTTTGTAGGCGCTATAGTAACAGACCTGCTTGTTATATGTCAGCAAAACTTTTTTCTCCGTGTGCCAGTCTTGGCTAGTACTGGTGCAATACTGCGCCTGTTGTAAATTTCTGGTTGGGTTGACCCACAAATGAGTATCAGTTTGAATCCTGGAAATTGTGATATGTATCTCACTTTATCTGCGAGATTCTTTTCAACGGGTGCTTTAGAAATTTTCCGCACGTACGATCTTTGAGAGAATCTTACGAACGATTTATGGCTTTTTCACGATCATCGATAATGATTTGATAGCATTTTTATGTGACTCTATATCGATTTCTATGAAGAACGCACCAAAGGGGGAAAATTATATGGGGAAAAGTTAATGTGCGCACTTCATACATGTTTTATATGAATATTACATGATAATTGTATAGGAATTGTTGAATGAATCTAAGGACTTGTGAGTATTGTAGTCAACAGGTGCCTTATATAACGAACTGAGAGTAAAGGATGTCATTTTCACCCTGGTTTGCTCTTCTATTCAACATATTATTGCGAAATGAATGTATGAATTGAATATCAACTACCCACGCAATCCTGTTATACATAGAGAAATATGAAAACATCCCCTCGAATCGATTATTCGAAGAAATGATGTATCGCAATGTTATCATTCGAACAAAATGTAGTTTGTGGAAAAGGAATGAACACGAATCAGTAGATAGTCAGAAAGGTTGAAATTACGGAGGATAGCAAGCAAAGGTGAATAAAGGTCGAATGTTAATCACGGCTTGGTAGCTTATTAAGGTTCTAATTAGTGCGTGTCGTCGTCGCGTCTTAATTGACTGCACCAGAGAGTGAAGCGAATCTCTCTTTCTCTTCTCTAGATTCTCAGTCTCTTCCCTTGAGACGATCAAAGTTCTATGCTTCGGCCTCTCTTGCCACTTTGTCGTACTTCGTCTCAAGTCTCTTCCATTTTCTAACAGGGATCTGGGTGACGTTCAATTTTAATGGAGTAATTATGTTGCGGCGAACCAAACCAAACGTGAAGCGATGTCTCATGCAATTTTGATTATGTAACTGGTTGTACACAAATTTCAATATCGGTCCATTTTACGCAGATCTTGAAGTATCTTCCGCTTGATTTGAACTGATCATGGAACCATGTTCATGGGCATTCCAATTTAATTACATATCCTGGTTCCTTAAAAAAAAAGATGGTCGGTATGAAATGTGTGTTGAAGGTATCCATTGCCACTTCACGCTCGTTGAACAGGATGAAATATTTCAATGTCATCGGATAATTCAAGAGTACTACTTAATATAATCAGTTTCTATAATTGTATAATAACATCCTTAGTCTTTAACACAAATGTATCATCATTCATCACAAGATTATTCTTTTTTCTATGTTTCAGGTGAGTATTTTTGTATCTTACGAATTGGCTACAACTCCCTTGGGCCGCGTAGTTCAGCCAAGGATCTTGGTTATATGGATTGTAAGTTCAGTGGTAAGTGTCAGTCAAGCGCCTACTATCGGATATATTCGTGCCTTATCGCAGTTGTTAAGTGTCGTAATGGTAATGGATGGTTCCTTGGAAAGTCGATACCCGAAGTAACGCTTTCCCATTGAACGCATTTGTATTCCAGAGAGCACATATGCGGCCGATATGTGAAATTTATTGGGATATACAAAAGCCAAGCACTAATAGCTATCCTTCGTTTTACTACGTGATCTTTTACTACTTTCAGAGGAGGAATAAAAAAAATCTGAACGACTGGTGATTTAAAAGGTTATCGTCGAGATTTTTAAATTTTCATAATGGTGAACGTTACAAGTACGGAGAAGGTTTTTTTATCGAACGAAAGAATGAGATTTTTCTTTCAGTGGGAGTGCACATTTTTTTAATCGATACAATGAATTGATTGTGGTGGTTATTCGCGAATAGTTCTGTAGAGCACTCATACGATTTCACTGCATATAATAGCGTGTTGCATGGAAGCTATGATGACGTCATACACGAATCATGTTATGAAATTAGATTATCGAAGGCTATGGTTGAACAATATCAATCTCTATCACATTGAGATTCAATGTTTATTGAATGTCAATGGTTGCAAGTATTGCTTGGAAATTTTAATATGCACCTTCCGCGTAAGAATAAATGCACGATCTTGATATATAGATCCACAAAAAAGTGGGATTTCTTATATATTATGGACACACATAATTCAGTAAAATAACTTTTCATCTATGAAAAAATACATTCCGCGAAATGATTGAAGATGGCTAGAATGATGATATTGGAATTTCGTTTGAACCTCTATGAATAGGATTACGAAGGATTCGCTATATGGATCGGACTGCCCGCTAAGAATGAATACAAAATTTTCAAGAATGCCTACAAATGAATATGAATCAGCGGTATGTTATCTACTTCAATATAGTATTTAAGCCGATCAGCGAGACTCCATTGATTATAAGCAGGCCGTGAAACCAACGAGACCCATCGAATTGCACGGATTACAACGTGATTACTATCGACCCATCTGTTAAAACCAGTTACACGCTTGTAATGCGCTTAATGCAAATCTCACACAAACGTCCATGAACTCACGCACGGAGTCGGATCTTCGAATTATGAAAATCGGGCTTTACGTTTCGGACGCCTACACGTATACCATCAAACTATTTATTATTTCTTCCTGGTCAACTTGAAATATCAGGCTTCATCCCTGCCCTGAATCTCACAACTTATACCAATGCAAATGCATTAACGTTAACGGAGATTTATTTTTACGTAGACTTCAACGCTTTCACGTGCATTAACGATGAAAGGCTGTTATACTGTCAACTGATTTGGAATATGATTTTTCTATTCCGAAACATCCGCTTTTCGGAAGGGAATTTGAAATTCGGTATTTCACCACAGCTCTCGTAATGATTTCACAAAAAATAATCCATCTCGAAAATCGGTCAATTAGAAATCATTGAACAGCGCCTTGAAAGAAAAAAGAAAACACAAAATTCTATCTCAATTCCATTCTCGACGTATGTGATTTTTTCTCTTCTTCCATCCACTTCATCTTCTTTTATATCGTCTTCCTGCTCCGGTTTTCGATGGAAAAATGAGAATCCATTCACCCAATCCATCTCCGAATTAATTTTATCAAATCGAAAACTCTCAATATCTTCAGTCTGCACACTTCCTCCTTTATCCACTTGAGACAAATCGTTCGTTCTAATCACAAGAATTCACCGTCAACTGATTTTTCAGACCTTAAATCTTTTCTTCAGATGACTCTCAAGCGGAAGAGGATAATGGTTTCGATTTTTCGTGTCATTTTTACAAATTAATACAGCCTATAACGTGATGATTTTTCAATCCAGACATGTTCATGTGGGTACATTCTAAAATCCGCTTTGTATTTTTTATATCTGTCAGGATGTATTCTGGAATTATTTGCTGTTCTCTCACCCCCGATCTAATCAGTGATGTGATTTACAAAGGAAAAAATTTTCAAACAGTTCAGTTATCGAAATTGGTTGTTAGTATACTTGAGGAAAATGTTCGAGTTTCGCAGTGTTGGAATAGATCAATCTCATTTTACTCGTTTGACAATTTTCATGAAATAATCTGCAAAATCTGTAATAGAGTGTGGAGAGAAATTGAACGGTGTATGGTTCAAGAATTCGAAATTTCAGTGGGGGGTCGCTCTAAACACTTGATGATATGACTTGAAAATAAATTTCTGACAACTGTGAAATGAAAAATTATACTGTTTTTCTTCGTTGATCAGAAAAAGAGGTCGGAACTTCACGGAAAAAAAGATGATGTTGGATTTACAACATTTCGTTCGATCACCATAGAAACCCCTAATGTTTCTATGGTGATCGAACGAAACATTGTAAATCCAACATCATCTTTTTTTCCGTGTTGAGAGTAGAAAGAAAGCAGTCATATTGATTGTATCCATCATTTTTTCCAAGGAATCTATCAAGGGACTGACCTGATATATCTTACTATGATCGCGCTTTTCTCAGAACTTTTTGTCCGCTTCCACTATAATATGACCTTGTCGTTATCCGTGGAATTACAGTGGAGCTTCTCAATATACATGGAGAGAAAAATAAAAGTGCCATTAACCGCCTAGCGTAGTTGAAGAATTTATGAATGAATCAACGAATTTTTAGTTGGAATGACTTGGAAATTGTAGAATCAACTACCACCTCTCATTGTCTCAAACATATCACTTGATTTTATGAACCAATGTGTGTCAACATCAAGAAATCACAGAGGAAGTTTCATTCATAATCTCACGTAGTTGAGTCAACCTCGCAGGCAATCAATGCTTCATTATTTTGTGTAAAATGTATATGGATACTTGACGGAAACTATCTTTCATTGTCCCAATCATTCACGTAGTTGACTCAACAGAGTCAGCCAACCTGGGGAATGATTCAATGCAACCTCCAGAGTTGGTTGAACGTATTTAACCTCCTGGCGTAGTTGAGTCAACTACATTTCCGTTCAGTTCACTAATCCTTTTTCTCAGTGTACAATTATAACCATTCAACTGATCTGAAGCATGTGTCGAATATCGGCTTGAAATGAATTAACAACAATTGCTCACCCGATCCACTTCGAAGCTAGAATTAGGAAACATTCTAGGACGTGAATCATGTTCTAACTGATTTGGAAGCCTTTGCCGTAACCCTGGTCAATATCGTGAAAACCATGATGGGCCCCATATAAGAAATGACGATTCATAAATTCTACATTCTGGCTACAATTCAGTGGTTGGTAGGTCGTGATGATCATTAACTGAATCTTGTGTAAGCTCACTTCAGACCGCAGCTTCCAACGACGTGTTTCGTCTATTTGAGTTGCTGGTAAAATATTCTGTTGTGATACCACAACACTTAGCAGTTGACTTTGTCGCTTGTGTGAGAAAAAATGATTAAACCGAGATGGATACAAAAGTTCACAGCCTGATATGAAGATCATGACTTATGTGAAATATTTTTCGTACTTTCAATCTGTTGAGAGTATCGCAGAGTTCCAGACCCCATACTTTTGCTAAATGACTCCGAAATTTCCGCAAGCTTGCTACCTAACTTTCAGTTGGTTTCCTCCAAGAACACTGTCTTATCAATTTTTTTTGCAAAAGAGACGTATGTAGAGTTATTCCATTGTCAGACACGTCTTTGGTAATTCCTCTGACTCTCTTTCCGTTCATTCAACCTACAATAAGTCAGCAGAAAGTTATACAAGGAACTACAAAACCCTGTTTTTATCCTTTCCTCACTTACGCTTGTGGATGGATGAGTACTCTCTAAATTTCTTGGGGTGAGAACTGTGTTGCCAGAAACAAAGGAACAAGAGCGCCGAGACCGGAATACATTGGTCATTCCGATCAACAGAAGTGTCTGATTGGATGTAGATTGTTGGATCTCAGAATTTCTGGCATCATCGGGTGAGAATCTACTCCTGAAAGGTGAAAATACTGCGAGTCCAACAGGAGTGAGATTCCACTTTTGAACAGTGAATTTTCACTCCCTTGAATTAAGCATTTCACTTTCATACAAGGGTGGAATCCCACTCTTAAAAGGGAATTAACATTTTTTATGGAGCTCAAACTCACTCTCTAGGAGTGGAATCTCACTCTTGTTGGACTTGCAGTATTTTAATTTTTCAAGAGTGAACTTTTCACTCCAAGGAATTTCGAATGTGAAAAAAAAGAGATTCGCTCAAGTCCCCTCTGATCATTGTGGTGGAAGAAAATACTTGCTTTTGACCAATTTGTGGAGGTTGAGTCTAAGTAGCATCACTTGATTTTTCCAATAGTGAAGCGTCATGTGTACCATACCATAGCTTAGAGTCGACAGAAGTGACCTCAGTCTGACCTCAACTTGGCCCAATAAGGTATGCACACTAGGGGATGAATACTATACAACAAGAATTTTAGAAAGCTTGCTATGACTTGCTCTGTTCTTGCGTTTTTTGACAGACTTACACTTGCTCCTGTTCAGTGTTTGCTTTGCTGCACCTACTGCTATGGAACATCGAATAAATCTGCGCGCGTTTTCGGTCAATTGTTAAAAGATAAAAAATGCCTCGACAAATTGAAATGGAATATAAAAAATACGATTCATTAAAATGTTTGTAAAGTGCACTGAGAGAAAATCCCAAGAACATGTTTTCTTGGTCTGAGAATATACATTTTTTTCTGATCTACATAATATATGCAGTTGGGGTAAGAAAATTTTCTCCACATCATGTTGTATAGCTCCAAACTAGTGTTGCCACGAGCCACGGAACGAGCCATAAAGAATTCTAGATTCTAGATTATCTGGATTGAAAATGAACTCCTTTTCACTCAATCAGAATGATTTGAAATTCAGTTCAATCAACTCTCAACTGAATTTGAGAGTTCAAATGGGAATATACCTCTATGAAAACGGGTTCCAAATGAATTTATACTCGAGCCGGTTTCAAGCCAACGTTTCGAGCTGAATCTGTGCTATTTGATGTATGAATCGGTTGAAAATCCAAATCCACGGAACTGTGCGATAATACCATCCAACCGAGTATTGTGAGAATTTTTACTTCTTATAGTCTTAACTGAACCCAGTTGAAGTCAAAAGCTCGTGACAGCTCGTTTTGTGGCTCGTGGCAACACTACTCAAAACAACTGAAAATAATATTTTGAATTTTTGTGACGATTTCGTCAGCTGTATAGCATTTCTCAAGTGTTTTGAGCGTTCATTATCTTGAATGACCTTTGATTCTTATCCCACTGGACATTGCGAATCTCGCATGAATTCCTGCTTTCAGCTCCTTTTTCTCATAAAAGAGTAATAACGTGACCCTAATTGAGAGTATTCGGTATGGTTTTATCAACTGTTGACTCACTCAGTTATAATTTATTCTACATAGTTCACGATATTTTATCACATCACATCATATTATGTATCATTTTATTTTATACATCAAATTTATGTTCAAAGTAAATACCTACTCGAGTGTGAGCTTTTTTCCTCAGTAACGAACTGACATTACTTCCTTGTGTTTGCAGTTGATTAAAAAAAGTTTTACCCCACCCTCATTTCAAGCACTATCCGTAAATCATTTACAACCTAAATATTCCCATTTCTTCCAATAAAGTTCCACAGCAACGTTCCAGCTCTAATTTTCCAATTTCAAAACTAATTCACATTGCAATTAATCCAAATCAAATTATCAATTAATTCAAACTTCATTCTTTGGATTTTTCAATTATTTTCTCACTCAAGAGATATTTAATTCGTCAAGCACTCTTTCATTGAATCGAATACAAATTTATTTAGTGTCACATTCTCCGTTCTTTGAACCACTTTCCTGTTTTATATCAACGATTATCATCTTCTTGTAAATTCGATCGAATCATTCCACTTTTTGGGAGCGGATGACGTGATTAGATCAATATTTCTATTCCCTCATGGCGTCATTCAATTTCAAGAAATTCATCCATCATACCATCAGAATTGGAAATATGAAACCGAATGAAGACTTAGGAAACGGGACGCATATTTCATCAAATAAATCGACAATCAACTTTAGGGAAGATATACATGTTCTTAGTGGTATCTTGAAATTCATGTACTTGGTCGCAATTTAGGTCAGACTCTTGTTAGAATTATTCATAATCGAGAGTCTTGAAAGTTTCGTGAAATCATGACGTTGATGAAGGAAGCCGCGGTTAATGTAGCTCGGTTCTCGTGGTGGGATACAATCAACAGTTCCCAACTTCCAACAGTATCAACGGTGAAGTTGTAATGCCTATCGTTGTGTCAAAAACTATTGTACGAATCATAATTTCATTTTCATATATGTATATATACAGGGTGTCACATAGTTTGCGGATCACGATAAAATTCCCTTCGAGATTTGGTTTTTGAGATTTACACATTTCCTAATTTTCTAGAAGGATGTGAATATCTGTGAAAACAATCCAACATCACTGTTTGGATGATGAAACGGTGAATTTTGGGAAGAACAATTGAATTATCCTAGCGAAAATACTGAAATGATTCAGCGTTCCTCCCAAAAATCTGCCGTTTTCTAATTTGAACACACTGAGAGATAAGGAAATACTGAATTGATAAGAGTAGTTAGAGGAGAACTCAACTATGAATAGTTAGCTGTTTGATGGTTGAATTAACTATTTCATTGCAAACGTAACTAATCCGAATAGTAATTTCTATAATCAATATTATTATTTCAACTACGAAGTAGTAAAACTCATTATCAATCATAGTTGTGTACTTTCCCAGCTATCCCAATGGTAATTCCAACTATTCTTTCCTCTGAGTACAGTGATGTTGAATCGTTTTCCAGAAATTCAGATTTTTCTAAAAATTGAGAAATATTGGAATTTCAGAAGCCAAGCCTCAGAGGAAATTCGGCCATGAGGAAGAATTATTTGTTTTCTTCTGAAAAATACTGCTACAAAATCAGGACACTATCTATGTATAAACAATATCTATATTATCAAATATGGCAAATGAAGAAGTTGTTTCTGTTATAAATTCCTTCATCTTCATTCCATTGTGATGGTTCTAATCCAAATTCATCGGATTATATCAAACACATAATGTATTTCAATCCCTCACTGAAATCCTGAAACCTTGTATTGGGAACAACAATAAAATCTTGAACATCGTTTTCTAATTTGACATTTATCCAAAGTATAAATATGTCGTACATTCAGATCGATTACGAGCTCTTCTTCAATCGGGCTATGTATCTTTATTACCATGCAGTATAAATCATTTCGTATTAGTTCCCGTTATCACGTCTCAATCGATAACATATGTCCGATGATTTGAAAATCCACGCTGAAGGTGTCCTTTACTATGAGATATGCAGAGGAAGATGATATCGCTCTGAAAAGGGAGGATATATGAGATATATATAGGAATGTATAATTATGGATGATAGTGTGCTACGTTAGTATTCGATTTTACGGGTCTCGCATAACCTAATAACCTAAGTGGGAGACTGTAAATTTTTGGTCTCACCATCTCTCCTGTCATTTGTACCCTTCTTTCTCCCTGAAATTGATGAACCAGTCCAGTGAGGCGAAGAGATCTGAATAAAACAACAATAATCAGCGATTCCGTTTCGACATCGATGAAGTATCAACAATTTCAAGCATCAAGGTTATCGATCCAAGACCAATATTCCATTACCCATTCGTCAGTGTCCATAGAGTATACTGCTACATGTATTTATGAATACAGCAAAATCATGGGGTGGCAAAAGGGCGATGGGGAGAGGATTCAAGAGAGTGGATGGGTTGAGGGAATGGACTCTACAGGATGGATGTAATTAAAGTGGTGACACGCTAGCCGTGGGGTATGTCTACTCCAATCCGAATCCTGCACAAACCCTGAATCCCTGTCCCTCAAGATAATTCGGACACCGTGTAATCGATACGTCCTCTACGCTGACGTACAGGCAATTTCAAAACGGATAATGCTCGGCTTCCTATCTCGCGAACGACCGTTGTTCCATGTGATCGAATAACCAGTTTCCTAGCTCCGTACATCCCTTTTGCTCCTGTCGATGGATTTAATAATATGCCTTCTCTCTTCTATCGTGCACGTTCTACTTTCATTCAACTTTCGCATTGATAAATTTTCTGTTTCATGAGAACGAATTTCTATGGAATCAAAATTCATTCATCTTTTTCCAGATAATCCGAAATCTCGAGTCGGTGAAATGTAATTTGCGATGTTAAAAACTGATAGGAGGGAATCACATTGGTGATTAATTATTGAAAGTTTGGATACTAATTCTCAAGGATCAGGTATACGGAAGAGCTATTGTTGATGGTAAAAAGCCTCCTGGGTGATGTGTTTTAGATTTCGATGTCATATCATTTTAATTGAGTTTCAGGCAGAGAAGCGATTCTTCATACCTGTAAACTCTCACTCGAACGACGGAATATTCTCATTTTGGTCAGAATTGTGTGAACAAAGTTTGAAACTAAGTTCTCTTGACAACCTCATGGGTGTTTTGGACAATGGACGTTGAATAATGATCGGGACATTGGTGTGATGAACGATTCTTGGATACGATTGCATTGTGCATTTTGAATGATAGATCAACAAATGTGTGAAACTTCGGTTTATGTAAATTATGATGCAAAAAAGTGAATCTCTTCCATGAAAGTATGCATTCAACTCCCTGAAGGGTGGTAATGAAAAAACGCAGGACGAGTGTTTATATTCTTTAAATATCCTAAATATATAATATACGTAACAAACCTTCTCTCTAAATTGTAAACCAAGTTAATTTAATACACAATCTACATACACTTTCCAATTATGTATATTGCTATGGATTACATCAACGATACTCCACGTGTTGAGTCGGTATCGGAATACTATGAATCATTTCCACATCAAACATAACTTGCTGCACTTCAAAGAAAGTTCACGAGAATTGGGGAGCTTCAAACAGATCTTTTGTTCAGACGTCAAAGCTGTCAATTAAACAAGTTCAGTAAGTTCTTTTCACGTACAAAACAACTGCTGTTATAACTTCGGAATTCTTTCTATATTAGAGATTGAATGAAATGGGAAAAGTGAGCTGCTTCGGGTTTTGACTCATCAGCATCTTCTCAACCAATTATTGTCACAAAAGAGAAATCCCTTCCTGGAGACATCATTATGATCATCGAGTGTCGTTGATGTCAAAAACAACACATACAATAACTTTTCCATCATCTGGAGGATGCAATGATAAACAACAATTCAAAGATCCTCATTCTCTCTCATAGCATCATCAATCGAGGAATTTCATATTACACATATTTGATGTTGAAGATTTATTGAAGTCTCAGTTCAATCAAATTAGAGTTCAAGAACACTAGAGGTCCATTCAGAATGGAATGATGAATGTGATCGATGTCAAGAGAGTTTGAGAGGACATTGAGGGATCGTGAAGATGATCAACTATAAAATGTTGAACGCTATTGTAATGCAGTAATACATGAGGGTCAGTGGAGAAGGACAAATCTTGAGACTGTATGGTATTCATATAATTTCAAAAAACTCAGGTGAGTTTGAATTTGTCCTTTTGACAAACTCGAGGGAGTGATATTTTTCATTTGCATACTCACTCCCAATCAATTAAAGGTAGCAAATCATTCCTTAATATAGTAGAAATTTCATTTTCGTTAGAATAATATCATTGGAAAGGTTGTAGAAGCGTAGTTAACATCACTAGTAATTTCCAATGGAATGAGGTGTTTCTCCGTGGAATGACAGAACTCCAACTGCAGCGTACTTGTTGAAGAGATTGATTATTTCCGCTCATTGATTGATCATTCTATACCGATTCGAGATACGAAATATTTTTCATTCTTCAGCCGTAACGCTCTTTCAATATATCGATAATTCGTGATATTATTAAAGGAGTGAAAGAACAAAAGAAAAAGTTTATTTCGTTGCTACGGTATAATTTGAAGTATCATGCTCTCTCTTTGGAGAGTACTCTTCGAGAGACTTAAAATCATATCTTGAGAGAAATTATGCACTCATAGATTGTTTTGATCAATTATCTCGAACTTTCAGTCATTCGATTTGGAATTTAACGTAATTAAATTGATACACTTGAAAACCTTTATTTTATAACGAAAAAATTATGGGTCAACATTTGTATGGCACGGGTCATCAAATCAGACCATGTTTCATGTACGACTAGTACGATCATTAATCAGCACCAAGTCACGAGTAACTTGACCCATGCGTCGAGTAAGAAAGGATAATAGGGGAGGATGAAAGTCGGAGAGGGTGAGCCTGAGACTGTCTCTTGTGCACTTCCCACTCCCACCAAGTCGTTGATCTGCTCCCTTTACCAAGGTTTCTCTTCCTCTTCCAGTTCTCCTTCTCCTTCTTCTTTTCCTTCTCCTTCTCTTGTCTCCACAGGTCCATTTGTTATGCCTTAGGTGACACTCAATTATGTCGCGTGAAAGGGTTACAAGCGAGACGCTCTTGGGAAACGAGACGTAAGCCGGGCCGCCATGTTACACTAACTAGCGCGGGAAACTTCCTCGAACGAGGTAGTTCTGTCTCTGTATACGTTCATACGTATGCTTTCTTAAACACATCCAAGAGGAGGAATATTGTACTTGCGATTTCCATTCGGTATGAATTCTGACAACTATACGTTTATATTCTACTTCTTCAACATTACCGATGGTGTTCGGATTCTTGACAAAGTGGCGTCTCAAACGAGGACAAAAAATATGATTGTTAGGTACAATTGGTTGGATCCGATTGAATGGATGAACTTTTCCGTTTGCCCTCTAAAAAGCAAGTCCGCGGGGTGTAAAGAGGTATGATAACGTAGCGGGATAAGGCGGTGACCGACCCCTACTATTCAACCATCTACTTCTTGAATAAACTTCCCGCGAGGCATTGGAGCATGAAAAATGTTAATAAGGCAAGTTTTAACGAGCCCCAAAGTCCGACTGTCTCTATCAAACGTATATCCTTTACATTCTTCCTCCATATCTATTTTCGGTTACATTACCTGTCGATGATGGACGAAATATAATTCGATTCGTAATTTCTTTTTTCCTCTTTTGGCAAGAAGAATGAAATACGAACAAAGTACAATACAAATTTTGAATTCATGCGAGCTGTGATCTGACTCTATTGGCTCTGTGTTAAAGGGTGGATATTATATTATCCGCTCAAACAAACCCTCTGAGGCTGGCTTCGCTCGGCTAGCTTAAGGTGAACCAACTCCGTGCGCAGTCAAAGGTGATAATAGTCGTTGCTGAGGTGTGGTGTGCTAGTCTAGGAAGATGGAAAAGGCCGATCGAAGGAGTGGGAAGAGGTGAAGAGGGTGTCGGGATAAGAGTGTGATAAAGTCGTTATATTGACGACATTTACCCCTTTCCCTTCGATGTCCCCCTTTGCTTCAGCCCAACTCTCCTGATCCTTCCATAGTATTGTCGTGAGTCTTGTCCCTTCTTCTGTACCTCCCTCAACCTCTCCTTGAGCTTCTTCATCCTCTGTATTACTGGCACAATGTTAAAGGGACTCCCGACGAGATTGAATTTGCTAACGGAAAACGCGAGTGAGTGAAACGTATTTGCTTTTTATCCCTCGCTCCATTGAGAGATTCTGAACCCCTGTCTTCTCTCTCTCTCTCTCTCTCTCTCTCTCTTCTTATTCTATCAGCGTTTGACTGACTACTGTCATCTACTTTCCTTTAACTGGAACACGTGACTACTGTTCATATCATTTTAATTTTCTACCTTAATTCGATTTCCACCCCCATGGCCGTGACCTCCTCAGAAATATGATATCTCATCATGTTGCGTTTTGTAACTACACGGAGAGGAAGGTATCTTGAAAAACACCATAATTTATGGATTTTTGGCGTTGATCTAACCCAAGTCAAAATATTTCCGCGAAGATATCTCTAAAAGTACCATAATAGCTGGGACTTTTATTACAAAGGTACCATACTTCTTTATGAAAGTCCAAGAAATTATGGGACTTTCAGAGGTTCGTTCAGGTAAATGTTTTGGCTCGGGTCAGACCAACGCCGAAAATCCATAAATCATGGTAATTTTCAAGATATCTGTTTTCTCAGTGTAGAAATTTATGATGAATATCTGATACGTAACCCCTTATCGAAAAATGTAACGAATTCATCAATATTTGATCAATCCAGTCCAGCAGATCATTCTCATTGGATCACGAGGATTTTTTCAACATCCATAACTAAAAACAAAAAAGAAAAAAAATGGGAGAAAGCGGTGGTGTATATTGTCCATCAAGAATAATACATCCTTAGGCCAACCATGCACATATTCCATAATCCGGATCATCTCTCACCCTCACTATAATGCCATAGCAGCTTCAACTTTACAATAAGAGATACCATTCTGTAGTGCTCCGATAATATTCAAAACCGCTACAAAGAACACCATTGTAGGAATTCATAAATTTACTGGAAGTGTAACGTTTTGATATATCGCTCTAACTCAATCAGTGCAGTCCTGATTATCTATGGACTGAATACATGTATAGTACTTTTTTCAGATTTGAAATCGTTTCCTGCATTACACGTTAGAATACCGTTTGTTTATAATCATATATGCACAAGCATGTACACTTCAAGTTCTATAAAGCTCAGGTACAACCCTACTTTAAATACTGTTTTTCTTTGGTGATAATGAGGAATGTACCGCACTATTGCTAAAATCGTACCAAGGCATAAATTATAAATTATATTATATTTCACGGATAACATGTTGAACTTGGAGTTCTCCCATTCATAGGGGAATCATTTGAATACCAGATTTGATATGAGATTCAATTATCCATCGAAGAAAAGTGCCTGAGAATATCTTTCATGTATTGCAATAAGGATATCTTGAAGATATTTTTGAAAAATCTTTCTATGGTGTTCAATAAATCTGAATTTAAAGTATATTTCGAAGAATTGTCGTGAAATCTTTCACGCATCATGATTCCATGAATTATATAAGTCGTGTAATTTATTCTCATACATTGTTGGTACCAGCAAGGTTGTCCTCTGAGCGAAAAAAAATCTTAAACCAAGAAAATATTGGATTGACCGAGTCCAATCCGATATTTTCTTGATTCAAGAAAATTTTCATCAAACGAGGGAAACATTTACTCAGTTTCAAGCTATACAGCGTGATATGAAGGAAATTTTCTCATCCCTAGGACATTTTTTCTTCAGATAAGAGAAAAATATGTATTCTCAGTGCAGTGTCGAGGTCGTTGAGTGACAATTCGCTGCTCGAAATATTGCAATCTTTTCGAAATCAACAATATTGAGTTGCCAATTCATGGGTTGTCCAGTTTCCCTGACAAGAAACTCATGATATTCGAGCTATGAAATTTTTTCAATGACCAGAGTGAGATCAACCCAAGTAGAAAATTCAAAGACGGTGTTCGGTCAGGATCAGATCTCAAATTAGGCTCTGATATGGAATGTAACATACCATTCGCATCACAGCGTGGAGTAAAAAACAATGGTGAGTCAGGCCAGATTACAAACTTATCAGGGCTTAATCTGCTCAACCCTAATCAGGTGTTCCAAATTATAGCCTGATCAGAACCAGATCCGGTGGATGAAAATGAGATGTGCCTCAAAACTGCTCGATCAAGCCCATATTGAACATAAGGTTAGCCATAAAAGTTTTCTACTCGGGTAGTCCTCTGCGGTATCACGTTCAAATATCCCGGTCAAGTGATCCCGATCAAAATATCCCGGTCATTTGATCCCATAGTTAAATATCCCCGTACAAAAATATCCCATAACTGGAAGATCCCCATACCATTGTATCCCATTTTCAATTTTTGAATTGTTTTTGTTTTTTATTGTCAGGATTCGATTGTATTGTGATTTTGAATGGTTTTATTGATTATTAATGGTTCTATTTCGAATGGTATTTCTACACCGAGAGAAATGTATCATTGAGAATTACTGGCTTTTGTCAGTAAGCGAGGGATAGACTTGACATGTGATTACAAGCTGATGGGAAATACCAGTAATTTTTCCTAGCGTTATATTAACCGAGGACAAAATTTTATCTTTACCAGCGTCGAACATGATTGTTCATGATCACGAAACTTGCTTTTTCCCCCGAAGCCACTCATCATTCTTGAAAATTTTATGGTTTTCGATTTATATCAATCTTACCAATTGAGATTTTTGTTTACAATTTGTGTCATATAAGAAATTACTGCTTTCTTCACATGAATTCTCACTGGTTTGAATTTTCAATCTTCGTAATGTGAAGAATCACTGTTTTTTCTCATCAATTTGTGATCTCATACCAAGTATATGAAATTTTTATGTCAAGTATATCCCCCGTCTAATGGGAAAACCAGTGAATTTTAATGATGAATTTCTCTCAGTGTATCCGAATATTAAGCTAGTAAAGTTGTAGGTGGACCAGATGATAATTTTTTCCTGTTTTTTTGTATTTTTCAAGTGGAATGGATTTGACAGGAATAAAATCTTGTTGGGTGTACTGGAATTTCTGGCAGTTTCATATTCAAGTATACTATTTTCCACGTGCAATTATATTGTGAACTGTGTACAAGTTTGTATATTATTATCGGAATGTAGTATTTCATCGTTATGTAGTGTGACAGAGTTGACGGTTGAGCAGCATCGAGCTGGTCGTATTGTGAACACTGCTAAACGCCGAAAATATTTAAGTTACGAGGGAAGATCGAAAAATGTTGTTGGTGGGTATGATGGGATGGATAAATTGTCGTACTTGAAGGGTGTTGCGCACAATGTTGTGTTGTAAAGTGGTTTTTTTTATTAGTTTTGTAATTTTGCATTGCCATAAGAGATTATAAGTATATATATTTGCAACTGATTTCTTGTGTTTATTTTGTAATTTTTGTTCCTTTTTTTTTTGACATTATACAATGGAGATGTTCAATGTGGGATTATATTTTTTCATCGGGATATTTTCGTATGGCAATATTTTTGTATGGGGATATTTTTGTACGGAATATTTTGACCGGGGTATTTTTTTCGGGGGATTTAGTCCGGGATCAATTGTGGTGCAGCCTCCTCTGCAACAGGTATTTCAAGCGTATAAAAGGTTTTTGAATGTTCATAAACTGCTTGAAAATATCCCGTGGTATGGGGCCGAAACGTGGATCTTCTATATAACGTGATTTCTATATATAAAAAAACAAATTTCCAACACATTTTGGAATGGGAAAATGAATATCTTCCAGATATCTTGGGAATGTCTTCCAGAAAAGGACACAGAAATGTGTTTTTGAGAAATATCCTGAGATATTTTCGGGAGTTAATTGGAATATATATTTTGTAAGATGGCTTTACGACATTTTCAAAGGATATCTTAAACATATCTCCGGTAATATTTCTTTACGACATCTTCGAAGAATATCTTGAACATATATTTTGCTAGAAATCTTCGAGATGTCTTCAAGACGTACATGTTTATTAGGTCAGAAGCGATCCCTCAAACAATTTAGAGATATCTCTGCAATGCTTCGTCACAATCTTTCATACATCTTCGAAACATATTCTATACATTCTCCACACCTTAAGAAAATATCTATTGTTTCTGTTTTTTTTGTGGGATATCATAAACTGATGAATACAAATTATACGAACTTGGACAACCTACATAAACAATTCATGTTTTGGGATATTTTCTAGATGAATTCAAGATATCTGATGTAATGTATTCCCATATTTTTTAGATATCTGGAACATAAGACCTGTTTCAGACCTCTACAAGATATCCGAACACATTGCATCAGACATTTGAGACTTTCAAAGCCCATGTGGTTCCAAAATCACATAAAGTTTCCACAAGATTTTGTGAACATACAATTTTGTTCAATCATTCGGTACATCAACCACTATTACTCATCTCTTTATCAATCTATTCATCAATGTTCATCTCTGACCATACCAAAAAGCTGTTAGGTCATTTATGGGGTTGAAATGAGAAAATATACGGAAGGCTGGGGTCGCCTCCCGGGTCTTGAAGAGTTGGGACACCAATTGTAATGGTTTCTGTCCAGAATCGTGAGTTCCAATTTATTTCAATGCTGGTGGGAGAATCAACAAGGATTCCCTTTCCCTCACGGCCGTAATATATTATAACCACACGGAAAGAAATTTTTAGCTGTATCAGCTAAATTTCAACTATCATAGCTGAATGCTTTAGCACCCACAGGACAGCTAATTCCTTAGCAACATTAGCCAAAATTTCGCTAATGGGGCTGAAAATTTTGTTGCAGCAGCTAAAATTTGGCTATTGGAGCTAAAAACATGGCTGTCCATCTTACAAATAATTACGTTTTTCCTTGTAGAACTTCAGAATTGGTCAACAAATATGAATTGAACTGTTCCAAAAATTCATTGTACTCCTTCGAGCAGTAATCATGTAACTCGTACTTCAGTTATACTTCAGTTTACTAAAAGCATGATCCATTCTTGAACCATCCCCGGCAATGATTAATTTAGATCTAATGGGTAGATCCACATCAGATCTGAAAAATCAAAAAGTCCAAGTCAACTTAGAACTGTTTAGATCTACGCAGATCTGATTAATTTCTTCCAAAAATACTCAATTCTTAGGAACGATCTGAAAGTGAAGCAAATAGGCAGTTAATGCACGCAAATCGCAATTAATTGATGTGAAATTTTTGTTGATTGAGATCTATGTGAATCTAATCAGTTCCATTCAGATCCAAATAGATCCACATTTTTCTTCTCCCAGATCTAGAAAGATTTGATGAGATCTATGTAGATCCGAATAATATTCTCCCGGTTGTTTTTTCCGTTTTTCTCAAATGTTGTACAATCGGTGAAATTATTCCGTTCCTTTCTTTCCGTTGGAAAATTGTTGCCAATTCATTATTATTCGAGTGAAAACATTTATGATCAGTACTCCATGTTCGGAACATTATTATTCCTTACATATTTATCCACTTTAAAATGTTCTTGATTGATCAATAATGAATTGGCAACAAGGATCTATGGGGAAGGAGAAAGAGGGTGAATTGAACTCACTGTACCCTATGATTTTGAATTGGTGCACATCCATGAATGTTTTATACCTTGATATTTTATTTCGTCATTACTTCGAGGGATTAGTGGGCTCGCATCGTTTATGCATATGTGAATATATCAATGTATGAATCAATACAATCTAGATGTAGAAAAACCATCCCGAACAACATTACCTCTCATATAAATCTCTGAAGTTCTAAATGAATCATCGTGCATCATTCGTTCACGTACCTCAAGTTAGTCTGCATGTAGGTTAGGTAGGAAAAGTCGATGGGTAAAATTACAGTTGGGTACTTCAAATTCGCCTCATCCACCCTGGTAGCCGTCGATAACTCTGCACGTAAGATAAGTATTATAGAGTATCGTAAGGTAATGGTCTGATCACAAGTGTTGATTTTCAGTTGGAACTGAATTTTTCAAATGTAATTCATCAATTTTGACATCGACGTGATAATTTCACAAGAATTTTTCACAAATCATATTTGAAAATTCATGTATTTTGTATATATCTTTCCGTTATATAATTTCAATTGTGTGAAATATGATTCAAGAGGTTCTCTCAATGTTCACACAAATTTTGCTCCAGACGTGTCATTCACCCCTGAAAAGATTTGTTCCGCATGGCTCAATTGTTTCGATACTTTTTGAGTACATTAGAAAATCCCCGGTAAAAGGTTTTGCGAAACCTGCTGCATAAATCACCTCCTCTGATCTGATGTCATGATAAAACATAATTCCCCGAGAAATAAATCCATCAGGAGAAGGAGAGCGGATCAATATTAAGGGAAACATCCGGTATTGTTCGTTATAATTTAAACAGATACATTAATCCGCAAAAGCAATGTTTGCAAAAACCCTGATCAAATTCGTTGATGGAAGTTACCACAACACCCATTACTCCATAGAATGTGAATAATGAAGTTCAACATCATGTCCCTTATTGTAGAAGGAAACCCATGTAATACGTGAAATACGTTACATTCTTCTACGTGGAGATAATATTTTATGAATGTTCATAAAATATCTTGGGATATATATCATTGCATATTTAAGAGAAGCCTATGAAACATCTTGTCAATATTACAAGAGTTCCGCATTAAACGATTACGATTTATCGATACTTCGTGATACATGATAATGTACAACCATATAAATAATATTATCAATTCACTATCTCTTCTTCGCTACTGAAACAACGACATTTCCGATACTTTATTTCGCAGAGACGAATCGCATCCATGGCTTCCTCGTGGTCTTCATTGAGTGTCATTTTCGCCTTTTTTTGTGAAGATGAGAAGGAGAAAATGAGAGAGACGTGTCATGGATAGATTCAGTTTGATTCTATCCATTTCGAATCATTTGATTTCTATATACAATTTGTTGGAGAACTGCTGTCCCTCAGTCAATCAAAACTCAATCAGGATTCACTCCAAATACAATGATTTTGAATCTGGATTACCGACACGACCAGTGAATTCCCCTACCAGGCATCATTGTGAGTTTAACACGTAGCTGATACTAGGATCAAAGACCAACTTCACCAGAGATAATGCGACATCCTTCCATCTACACGGAATCGATTACACGTATCGTTCTCGAAAATCTAGGAGGATTTACCGACTTACCGTTAGGTTCAGCGATTAGTTAAACGCTCGATTGTATGAGGAATGTACGTCAAGTGAAATACATCTGCTAATAGATTTCTAACAATTATGTGAGCTAAATGGGTTTCGCAGTTGTGTATATATTCCATTGTGATCTCAAGGATTCTCTGGTGCGAATGCGTTTCCCTTTGGTTGTATCTTGAATGCGTTGGTTATTTCCAGGGATTGAAACTTGGTGCAATTTTCTTGTGATCATCATTATATTTCTTTTTATCTCAACAAGAGATGATATACTCGTATGAATGAAGAAATCTCATCTCAGATTCAAGAATGAGGGAATCCTTTCATATAAAAATATGAACCTTTCATCATAATTATTCGTATAAACAACACGATGGGGAAATATCACCTCGTGGAGGTCCGTTGGAGATATTATTCTCGCGCCTAATCATCACACTTTCTCTAAAGTAATATGCCAGGGATCAGCTGGAAAGGAACATTGTAAACAGGTAGAGACATAGGAAGGGGAAGCGTGAAACGGGTTGGGTTGGGTGGATGGTTGGTAGGCTGCGCGCGCTGGGACCGCATGCGGCAGTCCCTCACTCTCCGCATCTTGATGCATCAAGTGCATTTCACTCTGTGCACCTTACCATCCTTTCGGTCCCTCTAGTTTTCCTCTTGTATTTCACATCACTCCTCTCCTCTCATCTCTCTTCGTCGAGTCAGAGACATCCTTCTTTTTCTTCCCTTCTTCTTCCTCGCCTCGATCTAACCTTTATCTCGTCTCTTTGCCCACTAGGCATCACCAACAGGTCAATAACGCAACTGGGTCATGTTCGCATTCTTCATTGGAATTGACTACGATGATGACACCAAGACAAATGCGGCATTAACCTTTTGTAGTAGGTACAATTTATTCATCCCAGGTGTAATCGAATTCCATTGCAAAAAATGTTTACTTGTGTCATCTAAGTTCCATAACGCAAGTATTACATAGAATCATGTTTCAATACTCTTGAGCATATTAGATACATAATAAAATTGTTTTCATCCGAAACTATTTCGTTTTTCACATGAAGCGTCACTCAAGGTCATGGTTACTTTTCTCCTCAACCTCAAAGACTTACGTTTCCACGGAAGTTTTTACAATCCTTGAAACATACAAATCAAATCGAATTGACGTGCTTAAAAGTGGGATTCGATACCCCATGACGTTTTTCTTTATCCTATGCAGAATCCAACAAATATCACTCGCATAGATTTAATTCAGCATTGAAAAGATTGTTATTCATTCTGAAATCACTCTAACTGAGTCTCTCGTGATTAGGTAAACGGGGCGACCTTCGTGGCAGAAGGAGAGAGTAAAAAATATGAGCATGAGTAAAAAGATTACGAAGAACGAATAGGCTTGAGGAACAGATTTTTTAAAGAGTATAACTGAATGTCCCAGTTACACGATGCAACTGTATATAGAGTGAAATAGTGGATGCTTGGCCTCGGTCTCGACTCCGCCCTAGACATGCACTCATTGGCGATGGTCCGCGTCGTCCTAGTGACGCGGCCTATGCCAGAACCAGCTGGGTTGGAAACACCCGGGTCGTGGGTCGTACCAAATAGGTACTGGTCGACGAACCTTTTGGCACGATGCCGCGTCGTCGCGGATTCACCGGCAACAGTTATTCGCCGAACCAGGTATTCGCAGTGCTCTCTTTGCCAAGAGCTCATTCAGGGGTGGTGCCAGACCACTGATAGACTGAAGAACCTACAGAGATCAGATTTTGTAATCGAAAGGGTTGATGATTCATCCTTAATTCTGAATTGATGATTTTTTTTCCTTTGCCCCAGTCGATTCTTTCTATCCATAGACAAAACTTTTACATTCCTTTTCAGAATATGTTCCTCGCATACATTTCGTACGTAAACACGTTTGTGTACGTATGTATCATCGTTTTGTATTTACATGACGTATTCACGTGTTCACTTGTATTTTCTCTGTTTACGTATAGCGAAATACGTGGTGTGGTGTCAAGTCGTGTTCCATGCAAACAATTTGCTTCAAGCATTCATATGAAAATTTTCATCGAATGGTACAAGCGACCGTCGTTGTATGTAGTTTTGTATCAATATTTCTGCCATATTTTATAATCATTCGCGAAGTTTTTATTGGACTTGAATATAATGGTTCGATTATTTCACAATTTTTAGAAATGTGTAGACAATTCTATGGGATGGAAGTCTGGCACAAAAGTTGTATCTGATTGTTGTACAAATTATTTTCTTGAGAATTACATGTGAATCTTATGACGTGCACACTTTGGTAGCACCAGAACGTTGTGAATGTACTATGAACAACAACACTCTGCTGCTATAGGAAAACAAACGTTGGATAGAAGTTACCAACCAGGTTGATAAAATAAGGCAATATATTGAAATTTTTTGTAATATTTACTAGAACTTTAGTCAAATCTACTACTGTAATAGTAATCTTAACTGCAACCATTGTATGTTTTATTGAAACTCTTAATTCTCATAGCCCGTATTTCACTGGATGGGTTAGTAAATCTTATGAAACGCTCTTTTTCCGTGTAGGAGGGTAAAAGATGACCCTATCGAATTCATGTAAAATCCAAATGAATGAAGATGTGACTCGATATGGAATCAATACAATTCTCAGCGATTCATTTATTGAGAGCATGAGAAGAATAAACTTCACAAGAGTTAGAAATGAAAACCGGATGAAACAATGCGTAGATTATATACAGTACAAAAATGCTGTAACAAAGGGAATTCGCAGCAATAGTGAGGAACAAAACAGAGTTGGAAATTATTCAGTAACAGGGAGTCAAAGAGAAGATCAATAAGATTGATACATGGAATAGAGGAGAAGAGGAAATACCTTGTGAAAGTAGAGCGAAGAGAGAACGGAGAAGATAAAAGGCACAGCAGTGGAGCACAGCATTCACTACGGGAATGTGTTATCGTCTGCAGCCAGCTGACAAATCGAAGGTAATAGGGCCAGCCGGAATTTTGCTCAGTATAACGACCGACAGTATTGCATCCAAAAGGCATGTAACGCCGTCATCTAGACCCTGTTTGCGACACGTATAGTATAGATATACATACAATGGAACGTCTGTTGAATACGTATGTACATGTGACATATATTGAAGTACTGTACATCTATCTCTACTGCGTTGACCACCTTTCGGAAATGGATTATCATACATTTTCGGGTCGTTTTGAATCACTGTTTATTGAGATAAGCTTCAGTCAGTCAGAGGAAATAATGTCAGTCGAACAAAAGGACCTAGCGCATCTTCGTTGAAGGTGAAGAAGTGTAAATAATGATGAAACCCCTCATGTTCGTGGATCTTCGAAATCAAATGCACAATGTTAGTCGGATGTCTTAATTGATTCAAATGATTTAAAGTTCGAATGAATGATATGCTCCGAATAATAAAAGATAATACATTACTTCTGTCTGTAATAAACCTACCTTCTGTTGATAGAATAGACTTGAAGAACAATATTTTGTTCAATCCAGAACGAGAATGATTGATCAAATTGCGCGATACTTATTCATTCATCCAGCTGAGGAATCTTGTACCCAATTCGACTGAGTAAAATCGCTGTAGTTTGTTGATCCGAATGATTAGCATAATTTATGCGACAGCTTGAGAGCAACAACCTAATTTGAGGAATTTTTTTCATAGATTCCATTGGATGATTCTATTTCTGAATATAAGGAGAAAATTCAGTGATTTTCAAAGGACTCGAAATGTGCAAGAAACGGAATTTGAAGAGGTTTGAAATGTTAGGGAAAAAGTTTTATCAAGGGAGATTATGATATTAAATATTCAAAATGGAATATCATTGGGTATTTCTCATTCATCAAAGGAGATTTATACAATGCAGTGTAAGGATTTATGTTGTGAGGAAGGTGTTATGGAATACAGCGAATCTCAAGTGAGAATCACAAAAGTAATACAAAAATTATTGCGATTTCGATGACTATTCTGAGGTTGTGATTACAAAGAGAGTATCGAGAAGGTTCTAAGCTTTAAATATCAAATTTCTGAAGTTATGTCTACTCTCTAAATCTGAAAGAGTGAAAAATGGCACGTTTCACTCCACTAAGTGTCAGAAGTGAGCCTGTCCGCTTCGAGTGGAATTTTCACTCGTTTCGAGTGACCTCTCACTCTTTTAGAGTGTAAAATTCACTCTAGCGTCGAAGTGATTGTGAATTTCTAACCTCAAACCTTAGAATATCACTCTGAAAGAGTGGAAATTTCACTCGAAAATTCGACAGGCTCACTTCTGGCTGGCTAAAGAGTGAAATCTCACTCCAAAGATTTTAGAGAGTAGTCACTGTGAGAGTCGAAAATTTGATCAGGATTTGAAAATTTTCATATGCATTGAAGCTTCCCAATTCCTAACGCTGTAATTTTAATCATCATGAACTATTGCGAGTCAGTGTGAGTTGAGAAAATATATCCAGTGACATCAATTCGGTATCGTATATTCAATATTCAGTGGCATCTCATCACAGATATACCGTAGGAGAATTGCTTCAGTCTTTGACAAGTTTTATAACGCTCAACTAGCCAAAAACTCGTTGATGACTAGAGCATTTCTACTTGGGTTGGGTAGGGTTTTCTAACCAAACACAATTCATAATACCAGATCCATTTCAGTAATCATCAGCCACTCCGAGCACACTTATAATACACTCAGACATTTTTCAAATAAGAAGTAGAAACGTAGGCCAGTGTTGTCTTGGATTTGTAACTGAATTTTTATCAGAAAGTTTTTGAATCCTCATCTGCCGTTTTGAATTTCCAAGTTATGACTTCAGATTCGGATTTGTTGACGCCGAAATTTCTAGACTGGCAAGATTCAGATGAATAGATTGAAAATTTATATTCACCGTCATGGATCAGAAATTCCTAATTCGAAGATTCTGACCTCAGATTCGGAGATAGAGAAAACCCCCGACAACCCAGTTTCACTTGGATTTCCCAAATTTTGAAATTTACGTGTATCAAATTGAATTCCACGTTCCAAATTCAAGAATTCTGACTCTAAATTTGGATTGAGTAACCGCGAGAATCATTGATCGATTCACAAGTTCTCGCAGATTTCTTCTAAATCTGGTATACTGAAGAAAAAAACCTAATTTACCCAATTATACTTTTACGTCCACTGAGGCGGACTTTGGTTTTTGCCGCCCCTGCGCCATCTAGCTTGCCGCACCTTATATGGCAGCAAAAATGAATTTTTCACGAAAATATTCATCACCAAAAATGTTTTTTTATTGCTTAGAATTTATTATTCTTCTAAAAATTATTTTTAAATTATTCAAATGAAGAAAAACTGTTTTCGATTCGATTGCCGCCCCTGCGCGATGGCGCCGTTGGCACAGGTCATAGCCCGCTCCTGCACGCCCATGTCATCACTGTAAAAAAAGTTTGTTGAATTCCAAACAAAAATGCTTGGAAATGTCCAAACTTGGTTTGGAAAAATAATTTCCGAACCTTTTTCGTAAATTGCCGAACAAAAGTTTGTGAATTCTCAAAAATCTTCGTGAAATCACAAAATTTTTCGAATGTTTACAAACTTTTGTTTGGTAATTTACAAAAAAAGTTTGTGTAAAAAACTGCCAAACTTCTTTGGCAGTTTAGGAAGTATATTTTTTACAGTGATGTCTTTCACCGACTTACTGTATCAAAGCAATTATGAAAACGAAATAAGCAGAAACCAAAGCGTAGCACGTTTCTTAGCGATGTCACCAATGGAATGATTGAATCGATATATCCAAAACACAGTGAATTTGAGCAAAGCTGAAATTAGTGGTGGCAAGTTAGCAGCGGGTTGATATAACTTCTGATTGAATTTGTTTCGAATATCTTTCACATCAACAATTAATTGGGTGACTTTCCATCATCCAGCTACCTGAATATTTGAAAGAAAAATTCAAACAAAACTCGGCACGCGTGCATGAGGGTTAATCAGCTAGAAAACTTGGCAGATGAACTAATATTCATTCAACACTCATTCATTGAAAGCTAAAAGAGGCTTCATTCTTTTACACTGGATTTTTGTTATTCGTTCCTGTCTTTGTGGCAACGAAACTGAACTCACCACCCAGAAGCGACCGATTGATGTAACTTTGAATCAACTTATTCTGTCGAATATTTGAGTAGTCAAACGACATACACTGAAAAAAAGAAATTATCGTTTCTACTACGATACTGTATGCTATTTGCCATGCATTGCTGTGGCAACCAGAGTATGATCGTTACAATAAAAAAGTGCAGATAGAGAAAAGATTCGTATCGTTGTAGGATGGATACCAGATCGTTCTACCAACTATATTACCCGTTGTTACAGCGCTACCGTTCATTGTTACAACGAGAAAGCCACTAGACTTTTTTGTCAGTGTAATTAGGAGCTATTCAATGAATTTCTAATACGAAATTGCACACAGGAAAAGAAGTTGTCTTGGTTCTACACCCATCGTCTCATATAACGCTAACAATATTTGTCTTGTTTCAAATACATTTGCTTTGAATCGAGAAAATATTGTTTCGATTCAAATTTAGGTTTCAAATTTCTCTTGAACTGGAACAATATTTTCTTGATTTAAAGCAGATATTTTTGAGACAAGACGAATATTGTTTTCGTTTCATATGAGACAATGGATGTGGAATCAAGGCACTTTAGTTTTCCTCGCAACTGGCTCCTCCAAGGCCAGAAGATTTACTGCCCTCCAGAACTGTCCTGAAAAAGTCAGATGCTATGATCGCGAAACGTTGGTATTATAACCAACCGATACAAGATGCATCTTGATTCTGGAAGCTCAAAATCTGTATGTTTGAATCAAGTTCGATCAAAAGGTGCTACAATCGGCCACTAGTTTTCGGCTGCTAATAACAGATCCTCCTCTTCGGATACGTACCAAATTGTTTCCGCATGATTTCGAGCTGTTCAGTGATTCATATTGATCCATACACTATTATAAATTTCTGATTGAACTTCCAATTACATGTAATGGAAGCAAAAGTTATTCATGTAAATGAAAAATTTATTGAAATTTCAGTTGCGAAAATATGTATTAATGTATGATATAATTTAGCAAAACTAGAAAATTCAGTTGCGTGTAAATGAATGCTCATTTCAATCATCAAGAATTGGAAATTTCATTCACAAATGTACATGAAAAATATGTTGAATTCCAAGACATTTCTGACAGTGTAACTAATGCTGATTTACTTCACTGCGATGACTCGTTCGAAATTTCCGATTCGAATATCCAACTGGTTTCAATTTTAGCACAAATATTTTTTGCAAGTTGTCAGATAATTTTATAATAAGATCATGAGATTCCTATTCAAATATGTACACCTATGTTACATTCAGATTCAATAATTCGTAATCAACGACGAATGAACCATTTCAATTTCAACCATATTCTGAAGAAATTTCAGAGTATTCTCATTCCATGAAGAATGCAAATTCTCTTCGTATCAGTCAACGCATATAAATAGAATTATTCCTCTATTCAGTGAATGTTTCGATGAACTTCATAATGGCATTTTGAAACAGATGAATTTTGAGGGAAATTAATACAATTTCTATGCATTTCATGATTTAAATCGTGATCGCGTTTTAATTTTTGAATTGACATTTGCTTACAAAAATATTGATTTTGATATGATTATAACCCTAGCAGAAATCACTCTAGTATTTCTCTAGGTAATTACGAGGCCTCACAAGTCCTTGCAAGTTACTTGCGAGGCCTTGCGAGGCCTAGAGAACGACTAGAGTGATTTCTATTAGGGAAGTAACATAGTGATTTGATTCCATTACGATTATCTTCATCATCATCATCATCATCATCATCACTGTATCCTCCGTTATTGGAATTCAGCGGGAACACAAACCGAGAATTTATTTTTGACTGTCTATCGTAGAAGGATACATCAATATGTCATCATTGTTCACAGGATTGGATATACCAGAGTTTATCGATTCGTCATATACACGTTCTATGCATTACTTGCTTTAAAATACACATCTTCAGTCAATTTTATAAATTGACGCATCGAATGCGCAGTGGTTGGATATTGAATATCCTGTTTATTGAATTTTTTAGGGAATTCTATTGAATGATGGAATCGTGATTCACCGAGTGTTGATATTTCCACCATGAAAAATGTTTTCAAGCCAGTTACACATTCGTCCGCGATAAAAGTAAAATTGTGAAAAATGTATTTATCGATACGTCATCATATATTTGAAAACAACATTTACATACCTGTGTGGGATGAATCTGAACATGATGTTCGAATTCACCTGTGTTTATGATTCATTTGTTGGTTTATATATAATTCATATCTCGTCATATACAAATCATTTATGAAATATGCATGAATTTTGTATAAATTGGACACGGTTCATCTGTCTGTTTGAATTTTTCTCATACAAATTATTCTTTTCGTGTCAATAGCTGGAGAATTGAGTCTTGGAATATCCATAGAATTTTATTATATATTTACGTTTTTGAAGTTTGAACCGTTTATAGAAATGAAACGAAAATTCAAACTCACAAAATCTGGTAAGCCATTGGTGTTTATTATCTCGAATTAAATCCTTAGAATTGGAAACATTGTTTAAAAAATGTACTACAAGATTTCCGCTTTACAACAGCTGAGTATTTTGTTATTCAATTGACAATTCGTTTCAATGAACGATTCAAATTTCTGCAACATATATATTTCACTGTTAGCCGATAACTGTTGTTTAATGTGAAATTTCAATCTTTTTTTCAACTTCCTCTCAGTCTTCGTCAGATTCTTTGTGGAAAGAACATTCGAATTCAAGAGTAAAAGGATTGGATGATAGTCGAAAAGTCAAGTGAGGTGGAATGAATTTTCATGAATCATTTGATTTGAATAATAAATCCTTCTCGAATAAAGAGAGTGTGACCTTACAATCCAATTACCTGTAGAATGGAAGATACTATACTCATATATATATTTTCCAAAAGGTTTTTCTTTGTCTTCTCTTCGCGTTTTCCTGTTTTTTCGTTACATTATGTACACTCGTACCTACATCCTGACAGTTCAAGTTCAGTATCTCCTTCGTGGATACGCTTTTGCCACAGGCAATAAGTTTCATTTGTCCCGTAACCTGTTGTTTCGAGTCAACTTTCAATGTGAGTGGAGTTTCTTTTAGGTGATAATCAAAACCGATGTCACGAGAAAAGATCTCGCTTTTGACGCATACGTGAAAGAAAAAATCCACAATTCCACGTGAAACTTCGTGACGCTGTTAAATTATTTCTTGATCCTGTACATGATATGAAATTTTTATTGAATTCAAATCGTATCAACAAAGAAATCTTTTTCTACCAGTCAACTTGGATCATTTTCTTCTCTGATTTCTCTTTCACCTCTCAACTTTCGCTTCATGTGACAGCAATTTGAGTCGAAAACCGGGTCATATGATTCCTCCATGTCGGTTCGGTATATACACACGCAAATGGAACGCTACGACTTCGTAAACAAAGTTTTCTCGTCTATCGTACCAGCATCGCGCTTTCTAGGAAATAGAGATGCGGAGCGTCGATAGCCCATGGCTGAAAGTGAAGTGAGAAGCGGTATAAGCAGGAATAGGATACAAAGAAGAAAAAAGAGGATAAAGAATACCCGAAGAAGAAGAAGAGAGAGAGAGTACGGAGACAAAGCGGGTAACGTGTTGAGAAACTAGTAAGGAAGAGGTTGAGTAAAGCAGGAGAGGATGCGTATTAAGTTTAGGGGTCTCACAGAGACTTGTGAAACGCAATGAATTACTGTTTGCCGAACAATTCCCTCCCAAGAATTGCTCTGAATTTCTTTGACGAAGGCGGAAGTCGGATGAATTGATTTATGCGGTCGAGGTAATCCTTCGGTAAGTGTTCTTCCACGAATAACTCCTCTTGGGAAGAATTAGAGAAATTTAAATTCTCTTGACAAGGGCTCATTAGATTCGCTGATGTATTAATCATCAAAGTTAACAAGATTCGTGATTATTTTTTATTTCGAATTACCATCCATGTTGTGTGCATGCACAATATATACTGTATATGTGAATGTAGCTGTCCCTCTACAAAATCACGTTGCGCTTATAATATTTCTGGAAGATTACCCTGATGCGAAGAGGAAAGTGGTAGAGAGAACGTATCAAACCTTGTGTTTCTGGAACATCATCCCCGTGTTCAGAACAAGTCAAGAGCTTGTATTTATCATAAGTAACCATCGTGATTACGAAAACTGATTGCTCGTACACATGAATCTTCGTCCTGGAAAAATCACAAATACAAAAGTAAAAGGTCTGAATGATCTCAACATCCATGTCCAATTCAATAATAATTCTTTTTATTGGAAGAGTATACTATGAAGAACTTCCTTCGGGTATGATAGAAGAAGAAGAAGAAGTGAAAAAGAGAAAGAGGAAAATAAGGCAGCTCGCTTGATCACGCGCTTCTTCACTTGAGGAACTCGCTCAAGAACTTTATTACAAACTCTTCTTCTCTTTCTCTACCTTTCTGTTCCTACCTCTCATCCTTTCTCACGATTTTCGCGAGTCTTGTTCTTGTTCCTTGTTCTACCCCCACTGTTTCCTCAACTTCGAACCATCTTCTTCAATTCTCGTGCTCTTACAATTTCCTATTTGACTTTTTTAAAGCGAATTTTCTTCATATTGAATACATGAGAATAACTTAAGTATTTTATAAAGAACTTGTACGTCCTGGATTCCGAATCATTGTACCGGAATGAAATGGAGTACTCACTCAATTCGAAGAAAACACAAATCACATTATGCGGAGGAATAAATTGAATCGACGATAACTGTATGAGATTATTGTCCGCTGGTCTTAATATTTCATGCGAATTTGCGTTCGTTGTTTCGTGGTGAAGTAAAATCAAATATCATTCCAGCATGATCGTTTGGGCGTATGAACAAATGTGGTTAAAATTATATGTAAATCAAGCATGAGATACTCAAATTACGTATGGAACACGAACAGGTGGCATATACAATTTATAGAGGTTGTGTGTAATTGTTTGGATAAATAATTGTTTTCTATCCCAGATAATTATGTTATATTTCGAGAAATGTGGTGTAAAAAATTGAATGGTGTTGAATTTCAGTTATCCGCGATAAAGTTTCAATCGAGAAGATCATCGTGATACGTTCTGTGAAATCGCGAAAATAAAAAGTGATGTATTATTTTTTTCAAGAATGAAAAATAAATGCCAGAAAATCGATTAGTGGAGCGAGCGAGAGATCTGTAAGAACATTGAGACAAGTGTCTTTTAATTGAGTTTGCGAAGCACTCGAAGAATGTTCCATACTTCGGTAGATTGATACGAGCGAACAAGTTGGGGCTCTAGAACAAAATAGGAGATAATAATCGAAGCAGAATGTGGTGAGTGACGTATAGAAGAAAAAGCGATCCGTTATCCGTGCTAGAAATCTGTCTACGTTTTCTACAAAAGAAGACAACTATGAGACTTTTATTATCTCATTTATCCGTTTTTTCTTGATTATGAATCATTCTTTTGCTATGATAAATGGAAAAGTAACACAGCGTTTGACGAGGAATGAGCGTCAAGTGGTTTTGAGGATTGTAATATCAGACATTACATTTCTTTCCCTTTCGTATGGATATATACGAGGAGTATCGAATTGATATGTTTCATTTTACTCGTGATAAGATTGTATGCTCTAGATTTGTGGAGACTTCGGGAAGAGGAGATGAAAGCGGAATGGAGGGTTACATAAGTCTATTGGAGTAACGTTACGTCACGAAACCATTCAACTGAGTCTACGTAATCTACATGGTCTTCTCAATTTCTATGTTCAAAGGGAGTCGAGTTATGTGAGCATCAAGAGTTGAAACTAGTTTTACGGTAGATTACGATCAATCGTGTGTACAGAAAGAAGGGAAGCTACTTTACTCCGCTTTTTAAAGAGAATGTCTGTTCAACGGTTTCTTCCGGTACATCGCACTGACAGTTTCGTTCTTGAATCCTTTCGGAATTTAAACGTATCAGCTGTTCATTCTGAGGTTTTCTTTCCGGGCGTTATACTTCACTTGTGAAGCCATGGTTTATCAACGTGTAGCGATATAATGTTGAAACCGCCTCTCCCGTTTGCCATCATCATCACCTCTATAACTTCTTCTGTGTACGTGGAATCACGTGTTCATTACATCTTCGCTCTCGAATCAACTGGGATTGGCAATGAGATCGACCGATGTTTGTAAGTGATATTAGAATCTTCACACCAGTTATACACTGAACATTCTTTTGCGTGCTGTAGCTAAGGCGTGTCATTGAAGAAAGAATAAAATGATTGGGAGTGAATTGGTGAAGTAATTCCACCTTCCTCGCTCTTCATCAAAGTGGAGATGAAATACATCGACAACAAGAAACGACGGGAAGGAAAGGTGGAAGGTGAGAGGTCGGGGTGAAGAATACGACAAGAAGGAGTGGTCAAACAAAAGGATTTCAGCGTCGTTCGCAAAACGGAATGAGAGCAAGGGAGTGAAAATGAGAGAGAAAGAGGACTGAGGTCTACCGTGGTAAACAAGTGACAACAAAGGCTGTAATTAGGTAAAGTACTTCGGAAGACACAAGGAAGAAATGTGTTGGCAATGGGCAAGTTTTGCAGAATGCACGAGTTCGTTACGACAATGATGATGCTATGAGAGTACTGAAATAATATTATCAACTAATCTGGATATAACGATCTTCTGTTCATGATAAACATGTCGCTCTTAGCTCAGAATTGTCGATAAAAAGCCAAAAATAGGCTGAACTTAATCTCGTCTTAACAAAACTGACTTTATTCTGACTTTACACTTCAAGAAGTCGAGTTAAAAGAGAAATGTTCATAAATCATTTACGTTTTGCGTAGTGTATTTGTTTCGTTATGTACTCTGCAAAATGCGTGACACGGTTTTCGTTTACGACCCCTAACATCGTGATTTAATAATAACGATCAAATACGAGTTGTTCCGACGCTAACAACTCCATGAATCCATATTAAATTCCAGTTCATTGAATAATCAAACTTTCTCAATAATTTCAACGATGAAATAATATCAGTTCGCATTATGACAATCGATGTTGATTATTACATCCCACATTTACATTTTCAAATATATTAACATACTTCAATGATAGTCGCAATGATGTATGGACAAATTTTCTCACGATGTTCATGAAATTCCAACGAAAACTCAACGAGAAATGTTTCCATAAGAGGTAAAGAGTGCAATGTTGGAAATGAAATAGACACACAAGGACAGAGGGTGGAAGGGAAGAGGGGTTTCATATATGCTCGACTTTATGTTCGCTTTTACCTGTGGACAGTCATAATATTATCTGACAAAGCACCACTACCACCCTTATTTCCATTTGCATGTTTCCTCTATCTAGTCCGATGAGGTTGCCTCAGTAGACCATCTACCCAAGAGAGCAAAAAGGATCCTCATTTTCTGCTCTTAAAGTTTAATGACGACACGGAAAGTGTTTTTATCTCAACTCCTCCTTCCACTACTACGCGTACAGATAAGATGATATCAATCAATCATCCTTGTATGTGAATCTGAATTTCTTGGAGACTGCTTTGAATGACCATCAGACTGAGTTTAGAATTATCTGGAATGGGATGAAGAAGTTCGATGAATCGAAGTTCCATTTTAGAAAATTGATTTAGAGTGACTATCGACGAGACTTCGAATTTGGAAGCAACGTCAGTGAAAGTTCGACATTCTTTCTTGTATGAATGGGAAATAGAATGCTGTGAGGTTTTTATTTATTCGTTGAGTGATAACCACAATCATTTTTCCTCCTGTCCTGGTGTTCTCCGATTCCTCCAGGCATGAGTCGAGAAGGTGAGGAATATTGAGAAAAGTTTGAAAAGCTATTGCTCTTCATCACAACTTTTGAAACACGGTATGATCCGTGAACGATTGAATGAGAGAGGATGAAAAGAGACAAATATTGAAGTAATAAAAGCTGCGCTCTTTCAAGTGGAATGCCTATTGATAGGACATCTACAATTGCAAGATAAGATACTGAATGGTAGGAGCTCCTGACTGTATATAAAAATCCTTGACAAGTGCATCAAACGTGATTCAAAGCAAGATACTGTCCAACGATTTGTCCCGTGACTGGGTATTCATCTCATTTCTTCCGTTTGCAAACACGATTTCAATTGTTATCAAGTTCACGGGAATCTGTAGTGGATTCAATTATGAAATATTAAGAGTATTGAATTGGGAAAGTCTCGCTCTCCATGAATTTTCAAGGAATTATATGAGAACTGTATGGAATTTCATATCATTTATTCCATGATCGTGATGGTGATGATGAAATCTTGTATCTCTGATTCACTGTTAGAAATTACTCCATGGAGCTTCAATCATATACGATGGAAGCGATTTCCATTCACGTTATTGAAAAACTGTATTATTATGGGTAATATAATACAGCCAAAATTGGAAATTCAATCACCAAGAATTGGAGATCGCATTCACAAATGTGCTTGAAAAATAACTGAAAGTTCAAGAAATTTTTACCAGTGTAGAGTTATGGAACAGGATTTGTAAATTTCAATTACTGACAATTCTCAATCTCTTCTACGATTCAATTTTGACTTCATTCTGTTTCACTTGATTTCTATGCGATTGATTGAATAAGTTATATGATTTGGAATTAAAATTACTGAATTTCTTGGTTTCTTGATGCAAAGAGTTCTTAAGTCAAGTTTTTATTTGGCACAGCCTCAATAGTTTGGAAAGGATGATCTTTTACAGGCTCAGTTCAAGTCATAATCATTAGAATAAATATGAAGAGAATGTAATGTGCGTATCAACTCGCGGAGTATTTTTGATTTTTATGATTTGAGAACCACGAAATCGATGACCCATCCAGTTTATCATCACACATGACACAATGATATACAAGATTTGGAATGCGTGTTTCTTGTGAAACACAAATTTCATAGACTGACAGAAAAACGACCTGGTTGAAACATTCGTGGTCGCAATGACTTGAAATCTGGTTCGATTCACCAGGAGATGTGATTGTGATGTCTAGAAAAAGTGGTTGAAGCAAAAATTAACCACGTTTTTCAGGTTAGAGAGACCAGATTCTTTTCTTGGTGTGACAACCAAAATATGTAGTTAATTTTGGCTTCGACCACTCTTTCAGGACATCACAATCACATTTCCTGGTGAATCGAACCAGATTTCAAGTTATTGCGACCACGAATGTTTCAACCAGGTCGTTTTTCTGTCAGTGTACCATGACGATTGTTTTTCGATGTTCTCTCATTTTCCTTGGATTCCATTAAACGTTTCAGAAGTCACAAAAAGAAGTCATACACGAAGAAAAAAAATCATGGAATGATCACTAGAGAAGATAGTCAACTGGTGACAACTACGAATTTCTGTACACAGTCGCTAACAGAGACTGGTAATGATTCCTACTTAGGTATACTATATTGTATTTGATTATACCAAAATAGAAACCATTACTCTTCTCTGTTAGCGACTGTGTACAGAAATTCGCAGTTGTCACCAGTTTAATATCTTTTCTAGCGATCATTCCATGATCTTTCTTCTCCGTGTATTGCATTAAATTACGCATCATTCGGCAAAAATCCTCACTTTTCACGGCATCTCACTTTGGTAATCAACAAGTCTCATCCATATAAGCCTTCATCAAGTTTTATCCTCCATACCTTTTACAATTCCTGACTCACCCCGTCTTCGAGCATTACGATTCAGCATTCAATATTTGTTTCTTTTTCCAATGCACATGTGCTTACAATACATCATCCATTAATTCGTGTTGTTTTGAAGCGGCGATCGGTGTTTACACTTGATTCTCTATCTTTGCAGTATTTACATTCAATTTATAGCGGCGACTTACGTTTTCTCTCTTCCTCATAGCTTGGAAATGGAATACGATTTTCAAATAAACAAATATGAAAAATTAAAATTACGAATTTCATTTTTCCTGAGAATTTATTCCATCGCAAAGGGATAAATTCTAGGGTTCCAAAATATATACTCGATATTCCATCATGATGAAGAATTCATTGAAAAGAATGCCCGAATAATTGAAGTTACAGTTCAATCATTTCTTATCTCAATTAGAGATATCGATTCGCTGATAAATTTTATGAGCTTTCAGAAGACGGGGAAGTGAGATACGCTGTTCACATTTTATCGGTGTATACCGTTATGCGTTCCGAAGCGTACAGCATCATCCATTTTTATTGTGTTCATTGTGAAACTTTGCAAGGTTTCCTGTAATATTATCCTGTCAGAAGCGCTTAAAGACTTCTCCATGAACTATTACTTTATTCTGATGTAATCTTTTCTCATATTCGTGCCAACCTCATATGCAATTTACGCGTACAACAAACTCACTGAGTGAAGCGGCGGGCAGAAGAAACTCAATTGAATATTCCTCAGAACCAGCACAGTGTTCCCATGAACATAACATTTCATCGACAATTTTTATATATTCATATTTCGTTCAACAGGGTTCGTTTTATTTCAAATTCGAAAGCTGGGGACGTAAATAACTGCATAATAACAACAGTTCTTTGCTCATCTGATATACCATCCCATTCTGCCGTTTCGTGGAATGTATCAGCGGATCCTTAATTCAGGAACAGAGGAATGGCGAATCAATATAATTCACGCAATGAATAACTTCGTTCGAAAAGGAACGATAAGTGACCGTTTCCACACTTGATTTCCTCAATTCACATTATGAGGAGCCTCTACAGGTACATCAACGTGCGTTTGTACATATTTATAGCGAACTTATGAAGCATTCAAATGCTTTGGTATAGGAACATGTGTACGTTACATAAGGCAGTTCTTGCGTAATTGATCAATCGATTAATTATTATCATTAATATAATGTACAGAATTGAAGATGCGTCATGAAGTGAACACGTGATACATAATTATATAATATCGCCATTGAAGATGGGAATGATATGTGCGCCAGTTGTCGTGTTGTAGAATGGAAAAATGTTCAATTTTGTACTCACTGAATCGTGAATGAAGTGTCACTTCATTCATACGGGTTGATTCTCTTAGTTAAGCAACCAACAAAGCTGTTGCGAATAGATGATATCAAATAACTCTATAATCTACTGAAGTTATATCACATTTTTGTTCCGATTGTCTATGCGTGAGAAGCACAAATAAACTGATTCTTCCAACATTAATTCACTTCAAGAATCATCAAAAAGATCATAAGAGAACAGTAATTCTTCTTCAATTTTATTACTGGAAAAGAAACAAGAAAAATTACCGCTTGAGACAAGAGAAACCTTCCTTGAGTTGGATAAAAATTCTTCAAAGTTGAAAGTTAGAAGAGGATTATCCACGTGAAGAAGTTTTATAGAAATTCCATGTAGTACACTGTATACAGATTTGATGGTATTCGATGTATATGAATTAAACATACGTCAAATATATGAAGGATCTATCAAATATTTAATACATGTATAATTCGTATATGGAATATAAAATCAAAACCGCATACACCGTACCATATGGAATTTCAACGTATGGAACGTTTGATTCTGTGATTTTTTGGTTGTTACATGACAAGATAGAAGACATTTTACATAATGATGGAAATATTATGATCAAACGATTTACGCGTCTTATCACACCCGAGAATATCCTTTGAAAACAAATACTACTATACTCATGGAATTCGCACAATTTGATCGCACGTGAATCCATTTTGGTTGTAAGTTTCGACATGTATTGGATCCTGCTGAATATCGAATTCGAATACAACACAGGAGAGGATGTATAAATGAGATGAAAGAGGAGGAGTAAACCTAGGGGAGAGAGCACAATTTCATTTATCTCTAGTATTCTCTGAAAAGACAAACTCGAAATGTCTTTTAGAGAAGTGCAAATCGTGGTTCCACATTTCCAAATCGAATTGTATTTATACAAATCTGCCGGATTCGATTCGAATCGAATTGAGAAGAATCATATCGACGTAAACCGTATTGAATCGAGCATTTCATAAAACGGTAGGAAGAATCCATATGAAATAAAATTGTATGATTCAAAATTTTTTACTGGAAATTCTGAGAATTTCAAGTACTTTTTATTCTTGAAGAGAACGCCTCTAATGCGAGGCTGAATCTATCGTAGCTGAGAATCCTGCTATAATAAAATTCTCCTTCCAACGTAGGGTTGGTAGTTTTTATCATGGGGTGGCCTAAGGGAAATAAAATGATGTAACAGAAATTTGAATATTCGTAAGAAGGCTATCGGTGATTATACATTTCAACGTATCCACAATGATTCGGGAAACATCTAGATTAATTGACGACATAAAATGAACATTAGGGTGTTTCATTTTTGGGCGAGATTTCTATTTCCTCTGTCCCACTTGAGAATTTGATATTTTATAGGGGGAAAAATATATTCCCTATGGAAAAAAAATTCCAAGTGAATGAGAGGCTTAGCTCATCAAAAAATTCAGTTTCCCATTTAAATATCACAGGAAACTCATCAACAGGCTAGTAGGGCATAAAATTTACCGGAAAAATGTTTCCATGGAATAGAGCTGTACGACCAATAGTTTTGGAAATGAAATCTCTAAAATCCATAATCTTAGGAACTACTTATTCAAATACAATAATTCAATGTAAATTTCAATAAATACAAAGTTATAGGGGATTTCAGGCCGATTTTTATTTAACTCCACCTTTCAAGCTCTGTAACTTCAAAACTATTAGTCGTACAGTTCTATCTCATGGGAACTTCTTTGTAGCAAATTTTATGCTTTACAAGCTCATCATATTCATTCAATCGAAAAAAATGTTTTCAACGCCGTAAAATCAAATTGACACCAAAGTTAACCAGTTTCCTGTGTTATTCAAACGGGGAATCGAATTTTTGAATGAGCTAAGCCTCTAATTCACTCAGAATTTCTTCTTCTACGGGAATATTTTTTATTCGCCATAAAATATCAAATTTTCAGATAGGACAGAGAAAGAAAGAATAACGCCCGAAAATAGAACACCCTAAGGAACATATGTATGTACAAACTGAATCCTAGAATTCCATCTCATGATTTGTGCATGGATTTGAAAATATTTGTTACAGTACATAAAGAAAATCATCATACAGTTCCTCCTATCGACCTCTGCACCACACTACAACAATTTGTTCCCTTCAATCCAGTTGAAAAGAACGTGATTTTCATGGAAAATTCCACGAAAGTCATGAATATAATAACGTCAGCGTACCCTTTTAGTGAACCAATCACTCGTCTGGGAATGACACAATCGATTATCGATGTAGTAACGGGTCGAGACATGCAATCATCGCAGTCCAAATCATATTACCGCTTACTTTCATCTGGTTACCGTTCACCGTTATATCCGTGGCTTTCGGTGTGTATATGAATATACACATAATGCAGGGCGTTGACTATATCAACAGAATGAAAATATCATCATGATGAAAAAACGTTTGTTCATATTGGGTTTGAATGTGCCAAATTTGATACGCTTTCGGAGGTTTCGTAGCATGCGTTGAACAATATCCAAGATTCATATTCTCGCAAAACTCATTTATTCCCGTATGGAAAAATTGATCAGGATTCAATCAGGGCCTAATCCAAACAAATCAGAGCCAAGTGAGGAATCGATGTGGAATGTGACTCATAAACGATCAAGTCCATGAGAGTACAATCAGGCCCATAACAATCATCTTACATCCAAATATAGTGTCCTAGCTAACATAATTGATGAATGAATCTTGAAATGACTTCAAATTCTCGAATATTATCGAAGCAGATGTAGTTGATTGATTCATAAACAATCAATTCTATTTTTTCCGAAAGAAAAGAGAGGTTATTTCAACTCTCTGAAGTATGAGTCAAGTTAGATGTATCATAATTCACTGAAGAAACTCCACAGGCGTTATTCTGCAGTCAAAATGTAATGATTTCCTATTTGGCAAAATTTGTTCGAGGTTTAGTTTTTGAGATATTAAAATTTTCATATATTTTTTTTCGAATCCACATCATTCAAAAGCACTGTGTGTTACATACTTGAGCTTGACACCATTGGCTAAGTTAAAAAACGGCGGATCTCTGGAAAAAATGTACTGTTCTGTCATGTTTCGATTTAAGGTTATAGCAATTTGAAATTTTTTGGCTTCCAGCCGATCAGAACCCAGCAACTTTGAGTTATTACAGTCACAAAACACGGGATGACTGGATACTTTGATTTTTTTTCCCAAAGATCCGCGATTTTCCAACTTGACGAATCGTGTAAAGCTGAAGTATGTAACACACAGTGCTTTTGAATGATTTGGATTTGAAAAAAATTCTAAAAATGCTCCTATCTCAAAAACTAAGACTCAACAAAAATTTTTCAGACCGGAAATACGCCTGTGAAATTCTTTCAGTGAAACACCTGGTATATAGATGTGAACATGGTGGAAGCTGCAATGTCGCGACATAATTTCAGTACCTTAAAATATAATAGTTAGACGGCTAGTAACATCTAGGAATATTTCGGTATATCGAACTTTCAGGAAAATGGACCTTCGAAACTGCGACACTCTACCATTTTCTTCAATGTACAAAGCACTTGCAAGTGTCTAGTTTTAGGCTAGTCAAGCGTTACAAAACTCGCGAATCCCTAGATCATTTCAACTTGGAAATATTTGAAAAAGTAATATTTCTGATCCCTATTACACTTGTACTTGTTGAATTGATTTACCGATGAAAATTTCATGCTTTCGACAATTACGCAACATTCGCTAGCTCCGCAAAAATAAATAGACGCAATTATTGGTATTAGAAGTATGAATGATGGAAAGACTCATTGTCAGATGTAGATTTTCGATAATGAGATTTGTTTTTTGAAATGGAATCTGACTTATAAATGAAACTGAAACTGGCACCCGTAAAGCTAGCAGCCGATTATCATAACTTTTTCCACAAAACTTTTATCAAAGATTCAAATATCTGAGACATTTAGTAGAATGCCACTCAATTGATTTTTGGTGTGAACACAGCTGGAACCACATTGAATCAAAAGTTACAACAATTAGCTGCTAGCTTTAGGTTGCTGGTTTTAGCTTAATGATTCATAACCTCCATTCGTATTATTCACAAATTTGAATGAGTTTGAATTGTGAATAAACCTATGAATTACCCTTCAACTGATGAATCAAATTGTTTTTCTTCAATGTTATTCATATTTTATCAAATTTTCTCCATGATCAATGAAACAAACAGGTATAAAATGGAATTATTCCGGCCCCGATGGGAGCCCTGTTGATACCCAATTAGGTTGTAATGATTTTTGCGTCACATTCACCATTTAATCCTTGTTAGGCCCCGATTATTATTATGGCGTTACTGATGGAATTTCTACACGGGTTTATTACGTAGTTGTAACTTTCATTCAGATTGTGAAGAGTTCAGTTTGACGATACTACGATGAGAAAGGTGTCATAAAAAAATATATTTCTCAGTGGAAATGCTCTAAACATCCAGGTTTACATTAGAGAAAAACTATAAACGACATATGCTTACAAGATACTCGCAAGAGTTCAAGTTTCCTCCAGTGCATTTGTTGCAACTCCGTAAGTACTTTTTCTTGATTTTGAAATCAACGATACCACTTTTAGAAATGTTTGTGAACTCCATTCTAACCAATAATGTAAATTTGTACCTTAAAATCGACAATCAGATGTACAAATTCAATGTACAAATGTATATGAAAAAGACTTCTGAATCTGGTATATGAAATTCAAAACAGATATTTCGAACTGCATAATGTTTCAAAATCCAGTTGGTGCGGGTGAAGATTTTCTTATAGGTCAAATTTTGTTTCTAGAACTCAATACGCGGGGAGAATCTCGGGTATTGCGTACAAGATTACTAGGAAAATCATGAATTATTCTACCTGTCATCGTTTTGCCGACAGTAGTAACGGAATTTTTTGAATATCCATGTATCAATCCAGCTAGGAATATGATTTTTTGGTATCTCAGGCCAGTAAGTTAGGGTTTTTAATGGTCCAATTTGGAGGAAGAGCAATTCCTAGCTAAGCAGAAGGAGGATTTAGTTGAATACCAGACCAGTACACGAAAACGAAAGATTAATTGGAATAAATATTTGACTTGTGAGCGCATATGAACCCCTTTTTTCTAATGACAAATTTATTCATTCACTTAACCAGTTCAAAATAATCTACCAAAATAATTAGTTGAATCAACGGAAAAAATTATTATTCCAACGAGAGAGAATGGGTCCATATGCGCTTAAAAGTTGAATAGTTATTTCAACCAACCTTTTGTTCCTTGTAGGAAATTCAGTCATTCTGATTGGAATAGCTAAATCTGAAATGCCGCAACTAGATAGGTGCCTTTCTCTCAATATGGAAAAATCGACTCCGGTAATTTTGGATAAAGTTTGTGTCAACTTTCATAGAATTTCGAAAGACCCAAAAAAACATAGTGATATATCATATAAACTGAATGTCAGGTAGATAAAAATTCTGCATGTTGATTGAACATTACTTTTATATATCGTATTTTTCAAATGTAGTTTTATATGAATTCCTCAAATGACAACAATTTCAAAATGAATTTCAAAACCTCGAAAATTTACACGCTGATGACGTTATTGAACATATTTCTCTTGTGAATATTTACGAAGACCATTGTTTATGAATCTAATTTCAAAGCTGATGACACATATGGTGTCTGATTGAGAGTATTCATCTAGATGTGTTGAGAATCGGACAATAATCAATCTGATTAGTGGTGGATTTCCATTTTGATTAGTATTGAATACTATGTACGGTTATTGTACTGAATTCACTTTACTTGACGTTGAGTAATTGATTCCAGGCCGGAAGAAGGAGATAATAGAAATTATTATGTAGCAACATACGAGGACTCCATGCAACAAACTTGGTGTCAATTGTTGGAAAAATTATATCCTTATTCTAAGATGAGACAGTTTTAGTGAGTCGAACAAAACACATGCTTTTTAAAACCCGATTCACTGTGTAATATGTGAAGAATTGAAGTTGAATCAAACGATCTATCTATCCCGACCCATACAGCACAAGAGTCCCTTCAAAGAGCTCCCGTTATGGCAGTAAACATGAATTCATCATGAATCCTTTAAATTCAATTCGAATTTTTGATCAACAATTCATTTGCCCAGAAAGAGTCCATGTCGTGAATTAATCAAGAACTATTCCGGCCTCCAATATGTATTCAATTTGAGTTAATTGAATTTATATTGAATTCATGTTTACTGACATAATGGGAACTGTTCAAGAATTATTTGAAAAGTTTATATGAATTCAGTGCTGTCTGGGGAACGATTGAACTATCTATCAAAAGTCCAGGGAGAGTTTAGAATGTTAGATGTCGCTCTCCAAATTTTGAACAGAGAAATTTCACTGATTGCAATGGAAAGTCGGCCATTACGAATCAGTGCATATACAATGCACAATCAGTGCCTGTCAATTGATCTTCACATTGAAATTCCACTCATTCAATTTCAGGAACACTGTCAACTACATAACCAGTGACTATTCACTGATATAATTTCAATGTTTTCATTCAATGGTTGACTTCTAACTTTTGGAGAACAAGAACGATTTTTCTATCGAATCGTTTATTGAAAATTCTAATTGATCCAAGTAAACATAACTGTCATTCAGATCCACTAAGGGAGGAAAAATGGTGAATCAAGGGGACTAGAGCATAGGGAAGTCGGAAAGGGAACAAGTCAAATTCTGCGCGAACTTTTTTCAGAAGGTACGTAATTAGTACAAATTCAAAGTGAACGATAATGAATTACATACTTGGGATTTCGCGATGCCGCGCACTTTGATTTTCCAAATGATTTCTGAAGGCTAAAAAGGACAATTTCAAAATTTGCTAACGTGTGGAGTTTGTCATTCAAAACTCCACAAATTTTTTTCTCTTCAGTCTTATTTTGAAATTCAATTTTGGGGATGTATAATAGAAGAGCTCAGCAAATACATTCATTCCCCCAAATGAATTTTACATTTTATTCAATCAATGTTTCACACTGAGACACATAATTGCGATTAAACATTTCTGAAAGTTGAATTCATCTTAATTCACTTGAGTATACCGGAGATATGCATTGTATTTAACTGTAATCCATCTCATCTACCGTGATAAAGTTTGAAAACATGAAAGTAGTTCTACCGTTCCAAGATAATGTCTTTCCTTCAATTAAATTTGTTTTTCCTATCAAGCTCCGGTAATATATGTTTTTTGTAGTTCTGCAGAACATCCTTGCAAATAGTGTTCTTGAATAGGATTGTTGGGAAGGCCTTTTCTAGATGCAATGGCTTCCCTGTGTGAAAGTTCACATTCTGCTCGTCTGCGAAAGTTTTCCTGTTTACTCGGCACTTTCCTAAATACTCGCATACCTACTAATTCGTTGGTTGTAATTAGAGTTGGATTGACAATGGTTTAATTCTTCAACGTCAGGAGGATTTGAAGAAAAAGCACAGGAGAATACATACGTGTAGTATTCCCAAAGGTTCCCTAGTTGCTTATAATTCTTCTGATCTTATTTTAGTAAATTATCAGCTATCGTTGAGGACTGATTAGATGAAATATAAATCTAAACCTAAGAAGGCGCTTTATATTCCAGAGCCATGCGGAGATTCTTCATGATTGGAATGGATCATGGGATCAATACAAGTACAATCATAAAACAAATGAGAAACAGTTTCGACTGAGAGAAAATCGGAATGAAGAGACTAGTATTGTAAGAAATAATCGTAAGAAAGGTATTTGAGACATATAACGAAAACAAAAATGTTCTGCATACATGCATGTGAGCGATTCTCAATATTGGTTTTCACAAAATTGAGGAGCATAGTATATGTGTGTGTGTACTGGTAATGTACACACACGAACATGGATAGTCGATTTATACACATCGATACCCGGTGCCAGCATCGTCATATCCTACGGATAGCATTTAAAGCCCTCAGGCTGTATCCCAAAAGTTATCTGAAAATTTCATTCACGAGAGAGTTAATAAATGTAAATATTGGCCGTTGGAGCAGCTTGAGTAAGAACTCCCCAAAACGAAGGAAAAGAGAGCGAGGAAGGATGGGGAGCATTAAGACCGAGTGGAAGATGCAAAGTAACACACTCCAAGTTCATTATATTGAAGATCGAATCCACAGAATCCTCTTTACGCACGGGAAATATAAAACAACTCGATTCATCCCATCGAAAAAACACATCCAACGATTCTTCTCTGTCATAAATATTTTATAAAATATACAAATAATGTATTCATAGTCATCCTTTCATCGAGAATCCAGTTCGATTCTGTTCTAGACACGAGCTACTTGGAGCATAATAATCGGTTAATTCAACAGAAAATGACCCATGAAATGCTCTGCCATTTATCGAAATATTACAATTGGTTCGAACAATCAATTCGTTCATCCGAACGTTATTACTCAAGTACATTTCTATGTCAGAGATTGTACTTTTTCTCGAGCTCCACAGGATTCATTCTTCTGGATTCATAATCCACAAAAAAACGTACGAGGAATTTTTTAATTAAATTTCATAGATCTCTCGTTTGTACTTAACATCACAAAAAGATGAATTATGTTCGAAACTTTGTACCCACGCATTATTTCCGAGGAATTCAAAGTATATTTCCAACTCGTGTTCCATGTTTTTGAAACGTAAAATGCATGTTTTACGAAATTTGTTTGCGTTTGAAAGACAAAAGTTGATATTTAATTCATTTTCGCGAGATTCACGGTAATTTGTTTCCCTAGTTAAATAATCATACTTGAGCAGCGAGTATTCATAACGCATGAACATTCCATTAAAATCCTAATGAGTGGAGAGGCATTGATCCACGATGATTTTCTGTTTTAATCTGAGAAATTTTCTAACGCTCTGTGTGGAAAAATCGATGCTATAAATAAAATCAATGTCAAATGTGGAGTGAATCTATAGACGGCATCGAACAAAGAAGAAAAGAAATTCGTTGATGACGACGCCAGCAAGGACGACGACGACGACGAGGACGACGACTACGACGTAGAGAGTAGAACGAAAGGAGTTTCATGGTGGTAGATCGAGGGAAATGAGTTAGGTTCTCATTGTAGATTCCAAAGTAACAAATGTATCCCGTCATTCCAATGCCATCTCCTTCTCATCCTCCAACTTTACACTGAGCGTTTTCTGTTCCTCTCTCCACCTTGTATCCATTTCTCTCCATCTTTTCCTCTCTTTCGTTCCATTGCCGCGAGGGATCGTCTGTCTCATTTCTCCTAATTATCCCTTATCTATATCTCGGTCCATTTGGTTCGCAATGACGTTATCTCACCAGTCTCGGACAGACATAGAGGAGAGAATCGAGCGAGCAAGCCTCCTATCTTATTACTCAAAGTGTCGGTCGGTGAATTGAGAGAATGAGGTAGTTTTCTCGTATTGGATATTCACTCCTTTTCCCTCATTTCATTCATGTATTGACAAAAGAGTTCCAGTAGAATTGATTGGTTCACACTCCTGTTCACCTGATCAGTTATTTTATATGATTTTCCTTCCCATAAACCGGAAAACGTAACAGGACGTTCTCCCGTATTATTACAAAGAAATGGGTGTGACTGGAGGTAATAGTGATATGCTTGTACTCTCATGTTGCTTATTTATGAAAGAGACGAATTAATGAGATTTCGCATCATTGAATAATAGGGATAGATCGAAACAATGTATTTATTCGGGTAGAGGTATGTATGCAAGATACTAAATCTGAGAATGATTTTAATATGCACTATAACTCAAGTATCCACAACACAGCGACCATCGAATCCTCCGTACATCTTGAATTTTATGTACTCAGATATAAAAGAACTATGAAAAAGGAGATATAATATGGTATATAAATTCAAAAGAGGAGATGGTACTGAAAGCTCATGTGTTGAATATGACATGAGTAGAAAACAATCAAAATAGTCACTGGGAGAACTGTAAATATATATAATTCCAATTGACAAGGGAAATTCACGATCATGATTCAAGGAAATACACGTTTTTATTATGAGCAATGCGTGCGCTGTCATAAAAATCAGTATCGTGACACAATAGTGCCATATTTTCTTCATACAGAACATATCGTATTCTGTACGTTATAGTAAATCCTGACTGACATAACAATCTTATGGGATATTCATCCCATGAGAAAGCTCTCGTATTCAAAACAAACACTTCAAGTTGGAGAATCATCACATGATAGGGACTTGAGGAATCCACATTCTATTAATTTGTTAAGAACTGAGGTTTGCTTTGACAAAAATATCGAGAAAATTTCGTGTGCAATCTCCTGACATCTAAAAATAAGAGTCAATTCCAAATCTTCTGTGTTCTTGATTTTACGAATCCAATTATTGCTACAATTTTTCTGGATGAGCTTCAGCTGACTTGCATTCAATTTTCATTGGTGATATACCGGGGATCATTCACTTTTACTCGAATAATTTTAATTCCGATGTGCTGTGAGTTTATTCAAACATCCCGATGAGGGTGTAACATCTCATGTACTTCAACAAACTCTTCCAACAAGATAATATACATTTGTCATGCTTATGGGATCCAGCGCGTCTCTCAAAATACATAATCAGAGCCGCCACGTACGATAAAGCAACAAAAAAACAAAAAACTCAGTTCATAACCATATTCCATATCTCATCCTTTCCATTTGTTCATTTTCCCATTCATTCATCTGTGCTTGAATATCTTCGATGTACCCTTCAAATATTTCGTCCAATAACCTTTCATGGTCATGAAATTTCACGTATACGTTTTTATTCTTCTTTTCTTGTCTTCTCTTCCATCCTATGGACATATAAAGAGCGTCGTGAGCACTTTCCACACAAGAAACCTGATTTCCACTCGAAGAACGAGAATTTTTAAGGGTCGAAAGAACTCAAGATCGGGTCGTTCAAAGATTCTTATCTTTGATACGGTAGGACGATCCGATAGTCGAACGACGAAGGACCTGAGGGATTAGGATTTAGGAAGATGGTCTTTCAAAAATCGCATGGGGTTAAGGTAATGGTGAAGAGCAGTCTCGTTCACGGATCATTAATCAAAAATTGTCGATTCCTCTTCGGTTGCCCATGCTTTTTCGGTGCAAGGTCACTCTCAATGGCACGCGAATTGCGTTCGGGGGTTGAACTTCGCTTAATTGTGAGCTTATAGTTGTCGGGTGATCGATTCGAATCATAAAATTATCATCCATAACAAGGGTTTGAGAAATTTATCGAAAATTAATCTCGGGTCACAGCATTTCTCTTGAGATAAATTGATGATTTTCAGTGGATTCTTGTACCCTTTGGATTGAAAATGTGATGTTCTTTTTTATCTTCATAGCTTCATGCCCTCGTGAGGTCGAGTTTTCTCCTTGAGAATTTATACTCAACTGTCACCGTACGACTTTCTCACATCGGAATGATAGGATTTGAGAGATATATGACTCGTATATATCATACGTTCTCGTCTAGAAATTGGTGTCATCAATCGTAAGGGCATGATTATTAGGTATTTCTCGGTGTATTAAGTAAGATGTAACTCCCTTTTTACCCACTCATGCGCGCATTGGATTTCTGACCAATCCTTCTTCAAATAAAATCATTGTTCATCATTCAAGATATGTATCGAAGATATCATATGAGACATCATAAGGACAAAATTTTTAGAAGTTGTTCCCACAATGTGGTACCCAGGAACTGGAAAATTCCTGTTCATGATGGGTTTTCAGTTCACATGCAAGAAAATTTCTGCAGTGCCTGAATTTTTCTGTATTTTACATGAAATTTCATGTTCTTTCACTTCAATTTTCCAGTGAAGATACAGGAATTTTCCGATACGTGTACTGGGATTCTCAAGATTCGAATGTAATTTTCCAGCACAACTGTACAGACCAATCACTCCCAGTACAGTACTGAAAGTTTTCCAGGAACCTTTTTTCACAGTTTAATATAATATTTCTAGAACAATGATCAAAATTGAGGAGGATAATCACATACCGAGAAAATAATTCAGTCCAGATAATTTCATTCAATTGAATGAGTTTTCATCCAGTGACGGTTGGTGAAAAATCTCCTTCACTTGAGAAGAGAATTTGAATTCACTTGGGAGCGGTTACGTAGATTTACCATGATCCCAAGGTCATTTGTTTTTTCCACCGCATACAGTATGGAGTGAGAAAAAGAGGGAGGAACCACAAGTCACGGTAATCTCGGGTCTCATTCTGAAATTCAAGAATTTCATTCAAAAACTTTTCACTTATTCGTTTTTTCATTCATCGACTGAGATTTCACGAGCAGAAAGAGAGATAATGAAAACAAACTAATTTTGGGTGAACAATAAGAGAACAAATTTCTCAGAGTAATGAATATTGGATCTGTTCGTAATTGAGTTATTCAAATTAAAATTATATAGAATTCACATTAGATCAGTATTTGTTGCATAAAAATAGATTGTTAGGAGAGCTCTTGTGGAATCTTTGAAATTGCATTCAGCTCCTGTCTTCAGAAGTCATTAGTACAATATGGATAATCAAGCAAGTACGAATTTTCAATGTTTATGAGTCATGTTTTCCAATGGAAAGCTTCTTATGTGATGAACTAGAATAGTTTTGTTTTTTGCGATCTCCCTTCCTGCTGGTAGCAGTATGATTCAGTAGTTTGACTCTTCGTTGGACGCGACTGATCCGAACAGCACAGCAGTTGTATTTTCAAAGAATTTGAAGTCTTGCATCATTTGTTCCGGGTTTGCAGAGGATAATTTTTCCCAAAACTTCTGTGCATAACTCTCTCAAATACATCGCAACGAAGGTGAGGAAATTTGGCTTCTGCACAATAAGTAATTATCATTCATTTTATAGCAATTTCAAAATTGAGCCTCTTAGGCACATTGCGCCCGGTACTGAGAAATCCAAACCTCATCCGAAGGAAGGTTGAAACCCGTGGTGAAACTGTGAATGAAAAACAACAAGAATAATGAAAAAAGCAAAAGTAGATCATTAGATGGAGGGCCTTTTTTCAAAGTTTTGCCAACGACTTCGATACGTCTGAATCTGACACCGCGTTCAGCTTCAGCTTCATGCCCCATCAATCAAGTACAAGTTCATCTTGATCAAACTGACCCAGGCCCTGCTCAGAGTCCGAGGAAGATTTTCGATCTTGGTTGTAATCAGATCCTTGCCAAGAAGACCTTGTCTCAATCAAGGGATATAGTTATCCCTAGTCTGCACAATTACGGAGCTAAACATGGACCAGACTGCGGTCAATTCTGCTGACTTTAGAACGGAATTGGGCTGTACCTGGGCCAGTAATCATGGAATGAATTGGGAAGATAATGGTAATTTATATGAATTCATCAACTGAAATGGAATAAAAGAATGATTGATAGTCCTTAGAACATTTTTGCTCGATAAACAACGTTGGTTCCGCTTAGATGTTCTTAACCTGAATGCTTCTTGCAATATTCGCATTTTGATCATTCAAATAGTGATCGCTTCGCCCACATTTCACAATTATCATAGAGTTTCTTCCACTCACATGTTCATGATTCAAACGATGCTAACTATCCCCGCATTTTTATATTTGAAATAGAGGAGAATCCTCCCGCATGTGAGGATGGAATACCCTTGAAATTCATATAATTCTTAGAAAGCTTCATTCAATCCTGTTGCGTATATTCATAAACATCATTCATCGGGACAACTCGTGTGGAAATTTTTTCCGGGCTCAGACCTAAGCCAGGTTTATAATCCCCACTTGAAGAATGGATCCAACTTGGGATGTTACACTTTTCAATCCAGGCCCTGTAATGGTATCAAATATCCAGGCAAAACAATGGTAGCCAACTCGGGGCCTATATGGGCTGTGGGTGGGCATACATGGATTGAAATATTCCAGGAATATACTGGCAACTACAACTAGGCCCCACATGGGCTGTGGGTGGGTAACTTTGTATTGGATGCCCAAGATATACCCTTACGGGGACAGGGGATACCTTGGGATGCCCAGGATTGATTTCCACACGGGAAGTAATCAGCCCATATTTAGTTTCTTTTCCATTCTCCTCGCAAACAATATCTCAGGACATCATTCTGTGATTACAGATGGAATAAGAATTATTCCCCTTTGATATGCCAATAGTTCAACTGCTTTTATACATCACGGGATGTTCAATTTCCTCGAATGATTTCTCGTCAATCTGCTAGGTGCGATTCACCACAATATGCCAACGAAACGGATCCTGAACCATCAGTGAGTGTATAAAGGCATGTAAAGCGGGACTCATCTAGACTTTCAAGTTGGGAGTGCAGCAAGCGTCTTTTAGAGAAAAAAAAATGCGAGTACGAATTAGATTATAGAGATGCAAACGTAACGAACGCCCTCCCAATAATATGAATGCCAGCGAAGCGAATCCTGTTCATTGTACGAAAAAGTAAATACTTCAATCGTTGATGATTCTCCTTACTCGCATTCTTCGATTGGACAGATGCATAATTAGAAATCACCCCATGAAGTCTTAATTAACATCAAGCCGATCCTCTTGTTTTGGAGAATTGGCATATGAGAATTTCTCTATAATTTTGCAAGGTGTTCAAAAATGACTTGAAAACTCTGGTCAAGCAGATTCTTTTGAATTTTCATTGAAATTCTATCAACTATTTCTACACAGAATAATACCGTAATGAAAGACATCCATTATATAAAAATGTTCGAACATACAATATAATAACCTTTCACACAAAAAGCCCCATACGTTTCATTCATCGTCCCTTCTTTCATGCATGGTAATTGACGTTACGGAAATGAATTTAGGATTTTTCAAACATAAATCAAATAATCAAACCAACATTTGAATTGAAAAGCAAACAATATGTCATAAAAATTGTCAATATAAATTCTGAATATATATGATTAATTATTTAGCGTTTTTCATTACCCTTCCACGTTACATTATCAAATGATGATACACTGCTGATATTCAAAATTAAAATTCTCAATACCTGACACAAGCAGCACAAAGGAAACAAAGACGAAGTGGAATATTCTGACTCATCACATGAGGTTTTTTTCCTTCACAGACGCCATTCGCGTTGAGCACGAAAATATCTCATTGAAAATTCATCACCTCCGTCACAGTCTCTTGATGCTTGAAAGGCAGAGGAAGCTGCATTGCATACCAATTCAGAAATTGGAAATAACAAAGAAAATGAAAAGCATCGTTCATCAATTATTCTTTACGTTTCATGATGGTATATCAAGAATGTGGAGATATCCATCGATAATGCTACTGTTGTTATCGTCGTTATTGTCGTTTGGGCATTATCGTGCAAAATCTTTTGATTCCGTTCCAAAAATATTTGAATAATTGTGACCCAATGACACACCGAGGAATTCCTATGAAGAGCTCGCTCCTCTCTTCTTCTTCTTCTTCTTCTTCTTCAATCCAGAATTTCCATTCCTGGCAAAACGACAACGGAGGCGCATTTCCATGATATTATGCGAACGACGAAACAGAATACGGGCGAAGTTCCTTTCATGCATCCATGACGATCATAGTCGAAGGGTAGCGAGGGGAACGAATTGAAGAGGGAAGAACGAGAAGGGGATTGGGAGAGCTTGTGAGCGAACACAGTCATTTTTGTCGCCGTGAGCTCTCTCTTGTACAACCTCTGGACTCGCTAATCTAAATTAAATGTGGGGATGCTAATGATCCGTTACTTTGAAAGAATACGTCACCGCGATGAGTTCCATACTTTAATCGATTTCACTGGGAAAAAAAAGAGATGCAAATGATGAGGAGAAGGAGAAAGTTATCCACACGATTCTCGTGAAATCGGTTAAAGTGGTATCATGTAATCGTGTAGAACATTTACTTTCATCTCTCGTGTTGATTCTTCCCCTCAAATCTTCCTCTTCTCCCTTTAAAAATCGACGAACGTAGATAATTAGTTTTCGATAACCTCATCCTACTGTCTTTACATCAGATTCATAACGTGATTGTGATTGCTAATATCGATTTGAGGTAGAATTTAATTTCCTTTTAGAAATCCTTTCTTCCTTTCTTCATTCGAGCTCATTTTATGGGAGGAATAAAAATTAAATGTCTTTGCTGTCTGAGAATGGAACGATAATGAAGATTTGAGATCGCTGAACTTTGACCGATTATTGGAACACAGGGTGCAGTCTTTGGAGTTGAATAAGATCAAATGTCAGGTTATTGATTGAGTGATGCAGACGAGATTTTCAAATCTGATATTATAACTTTTGGTATTCTACAGGAAGTTGAATGTTACTTGAGTGGTTATCAGCACAAATCTCTCATACGATTCGATTGTTTGAATTGTATTTCAACCAGCATGGATTCTGAAGACTGCCGGGTTGTTTTCATTCCCTTCTTTCAGGTTCGCAGAATCTGTGATATTATCTGACTTCCAATGATTCGTGTATTTAGCGAACTTATGATCAAGGCTGAGAAAACTAGTACAGAGAAATATGGACGCACCAAGCACATGATGATTCATTATATCACTACAACGAATCGTATCGTTATTCCAATTCAACGTTTCATAATTATCAGTTGGCTGGGTCCATATTCCACCACTCGGTCAATGATTATTATTACTTTTTTTCGTTGTTCCAATCTTCATAGTTTAGAATTGTGTAATCGAATCATCACCCTACATTGATTCATGTAATTCAATCATTCGTATCTAGCCTTCGAGTAGTTCGAATATTTTTAGGACTGGAGATCATTTTCGTGTCTGATCCAAGTACCCGTGGCTCAATGAGAACTATGGATTGAATTTTGAAGCACGTTTGATACACAACAAAATGTCATCGGACAAATAATTCCGAATGAAGCCAATTAAATTCCCAAGATCGATGAGGGAACTTGAAACTGTATTCCATTTAAAATGAATTCTAGTTTGCAATTTCACAAGTTTCAGCAGTAATCGTATTTGAATCTGGACCTGCGTTCAAACGATGGAAAAAAAGAGGAAAGAATCCTAATGGGGAAGCCTGTCAATTTTAATTGGCTCTACCGAAGCGTGCTAGGCCCTATTCATTGGATCAGTGATATGCAAATGCAATTTAATGACGCGATATCTACTACGTGCCGTCAGGCGGCTATCGTTGAATGAAACTGCTTCGTGTAGTGATGCACACAACACATGCTCGCTCGATATGCATTTCCGCCTATAAATCTATTTTCTTGCATCTCACTTTCCGATGCATACCATTTTCGTGATGCTTCAAATAATTTGTTAATCGTCAATTCATATTTTATTTCGTTTCAAAGGAAGACGTACTGTGGTGAAAATGAATCATTCATGGCGAATGTATGCCACCTATATGATGACGTATCGACCATTTATATACGACTCCTAGATAATCCATATACTCGGTTATATGTTCCAAATACATGACATAGGAATATATGACAAATAAATAATATTCCACACTTGTCCCTGTCAAAATATTGTTTCAAATCTGTGAAATGAGAATTTCATATTCTCATGTACGTTTTTCGAAGGGATTTGTCAGTACGTGTACAGTGCACGTGCACATTTCGTACAGTGGCGGAACAATGGTTCCCAAATTGGGATATGTTTGACGTTTGATTGGAGTAGATTTGTGAGAGAACTATCCACGTGAAGCTGAGATATCATGATTTCTTCATTCATCCATTCAATCGTTCGTTCGTTCGTTCATTCATTTATTCAATGGAATATCTTTTCTTTTTCCCTTCCCCAAATTAACTCACTTCGCTATCTTTTTTTGTTTGTTATCATATATACGTGAAGCTTGCATGCGACTAAACATTTGATTGAACGAGGGAGTCGAAGCGTAACTTCGTTTGAATTTGAAGTGCGTAGCCTCGAAAACTTTTGATGTTTGTCAATTTCGTTGACTTTTAGATCGAAAAATAAAATGGAAAATAAATTTTCGAACGAACAGCGTACGAAACTTGTTCGCCAATTAGGAGAAATGAAAAATCAGATGAGTGCATCCGATGTTCATGGTATCGAATACACGATATTCGTAACGTTTCTTATTTTCTTCCGATTGTTGAGCAATTAAGGTATTGAGAATATGTTTTGCTCCATTCGGATGTTTTTCAATAAAATCACGTATTTCATTATAGCTCGTGAAACAATCTTGATAAGAAACTCTGTTCGAAGTTTGTGAAGAGGAGAATATTTTTATTGGGGAGAATCGAAATTATAAAGGAAAGTATATGTGTTACGATATTCGAATACACGCCACTATATTCGTACCGAAATATTGACCGAGTGCCTTGTGGAAACAAAATATAGTAATTAATTTACTTGATACATATTCAAACGGGTGTGTGTACATACGTCTGGATTGCTCGGAGTATATTCTTTAAGAACTAATTAATTACGACGAATCTTGATCCATTAAAATATTAGTTCCAACGTTGGGGATTGGTGTGAGTGTTGCTGGATGTCGATAGTGTTCCTGAGGGTTATCACGGAGGGTGTACTTGCAGTTGAGAATTTGAAATTTCAGCAAGAAGATACTTGAAGGAAGCAAGTTTACTGAGGAGTTGTTTACGTGAAGTTATCCTTATCGTACACCCTGATGAGAGAAGAGAAGGGACCTTCGGGAAGAGGAGAATGAGAGAGAAGAAGGGATCGCCTTGAGCTATCTTTGAACAGCAACTAAATGTTGTCACTGAGCTAAAGCACTGCATCTTCATGGCGCTGAGCGTAAATTATAACTTATCAAACTCGTAAAAATAACGTTGATCATAATATTTAGTAAATACCCAAGTAGAAATACACATTTTTAAAAACATACAAGAATGTCTTTACCATTTCAAACAGTTTGTGAAAGATTCTTCATCACTATTATCCATTAAATTGGATCCTTATATTTTCCATAAAGTCCCATCGAATGATTGTGTACTAAGAAAATGAAAAACCAAAAACGAGGAAAAATTCATATGATTACAAATGTCATCGATGAATGACTTTTGGGAGTAGTTGATGATCAATGTGATTAAACTACTCGATTGTGATGCCTGCGAAACGGAGATCCTTCTCCCCCATGAGTAGATTAATCATATATCATTGTGCTCCATCCCTCATGGGAAGCGGAGATAAATTTGAGAGTACAGTAAATTAGACGGCTCATGGAATTTTAGGAATGTTGGGGTAAAGATTTTTTTTATCATAGGCTGCGAAGCGAAGGTTACTACATTGAAAGAGAATGATGCCTTCCTGAAAAGAATCATTGGGTTAAGTGAATTCCACATTCATCTTCTAGAATACCTTCACGATTGTGAATGCATGTTGTTTCATTGGAGAAGGGAGAACATGATTGATTGTTACCCAGGAAGATTATCGACTCTCTTTCTTCACATAAACGTATTTCAAAAGAAAATACTTTTATATTCCATATTTTCCACGCCAACACCTCTCTCTGCTTTGGGTTTTCTTTCTATTTTTGACTCCTTGTCGCATCGAAGGCGACATTACCCATCATGATTCCAATAAATTAATTTCTCCTCCAGCATTCTGCGTGGAAACCGACTTATACGTGCTATTTAGACTGCTTAAGGGCAGTCAGCATCAGTCTGCAGGACTTGTTCGATGCATCCTTCGACCTCTTATTCTAACACAACGTCGCCCTTGCTTTCGCCTTCGCCGTTCGCAAGATACGAGGGGAATCTTAAATCCTAGTCCTTCAGCATTGATGAATCCGCTTTACCAGGAAATTGTTCCCATACGTCTCTTGTGGAGTTGAGTTTTCTCCCTCTCTTCTCTTCATGTCTTGAAACCACCCTCCAATCCCACCCACCCCATCCCTATGCTCATCTACGCACGCGAATGGGTTTCCCTTTGACGAATCACCAGCTCCGATCGACGATCTTACCTTGAACCAACCGAATTATCCTCTCTTATTTCCTATACACTCCATTTGCCTTCCCTCATATCCCCCAGTTCCATCAAATATAAAATTCAGCATCGAGATGCCTTATTCTGGCTTTACCCAACCTCACGCACAGTCGGCTACGTTTGAATAAAAATCTCATATCCAATTATGTAATGATGAAAAAAATTGCCACCCTTGTATCGTGTGAAATGTATTGTAACGGTGTGTGGCGAGGAATGATTTCAAATTATAACGATGGATGAATCTCCATTCTTACCATTCAATTCGTTCAATCCATAAAATTAATCTTACTCCAATTATATTTTCATGTTCTCTGCGAGGAGTCACTGAAAATACTTTTCTCATTTATCAAGAGATTTGTGATATTTTTTGAAAATGAGAAGAAGAGATTTCATTGCTTTCTATAATCGTCAAACCCCACTCTCAAGGATACGAATTGTATGGGGATGAAGCATGGAATCGTGTTCATTCACTCTGAATACAGAAAAACAAGAATTCGTAATTGATTCCGTTGAAACAACAACTTCTAACTCAACCACAGTAGAGATAACATAGACCAAGCGTAATATGAGTAGAAAAAGATTCTCTTAGTCAGACAAGAAACTTCAGCATTCTAATATCACCTAACTGTGTAATGAAGATTTTGTATAATTTTCTCATCTCCATAAAATAATCTATTTGAATATTGCATTCCGCCTTAACAATATCCCTCTGAACGGTTTGAAATCACATTCGTAAGCTTTCCAGACCTTGAAATATTGAATTTTCATTATCGAGATTGTAAATGACATTCTCCTTGATTCAAAAGAATGTCATCTTGCATACCTACCGTGACTACTTTCCCGTCTGGAAGATCCCAATTACCCTCGTGAGAGACTATGTAACAAGAAGCAGAAATTGAAGGCCTAGATTACGTCACATTCTCTCTCAGGATTACCCCAGATCCTTTTGTCTTGAGCTTCAGGATCTAACTTTAGTTTGACTCCACCCCTCTCTTCCTCTGAGTTTCGTCTCCTATTATAGGAGTGTTCACTCAAGATTTGAAGGTGGAAATGAACTCTCTTCCTGTCGGAATCAACAACCTTCGCAATGATTCGAGCAATTTTCTGCGTTTCTCTTTTGGTCTTGTTTTATCTTGTTCCTTACTTCTACTATCTTCCCTCCATGGTATTCTTGGATAACGATATGACACTCTTCGTTGCTGATGTTACCACGAATTCCTTTGGAATCTTTCAATCGTGACCTTGAAACTTGAAGTTTATGTGCATCAACTAGTTTTTCTAATTCAAATCAAGATGTTTTATAAGATATTCTAACATTTTCTTTTGAATTGTAAGTATAATCGATGAGAGGAAATTGAGAAAAGTTTCTAGATATTCCTTCCCAATCACGTTTATTGCATATTTTTTGAGAACAGGAATCTCTGAGGATTATTCAACTACTAACCAACTACGTGCTGAAGGTAAATAAAGGATATAGTTTCGATCGTAGAACACACGAACGCGCGTAAAGCTTACCAAGTGAAGCACGAAGTAGCGCCAACACCAGCAATATGACAAATAGTTCTCCGTCTTGAGGCGTGTACCCTATAGAATCCCCAAAGGGGCTTTACGCTTTGTCTCGTTGTCGTTGTCGTCGTCCGTAGAGGAAGCTCGGTTTCCCGTTTAACGACGTCCAACGACTAGCAACCAAGTCGAGAGAGTCGAGTCGAGCTTGAACGAAACCGTAATTAACCACAGTGAATAAGCTTTTGAATTTAATTAACGATATTGAATGGTAGCTGACTAATAACGACTCCCTCCTCCCCCGGATGGCTTCCATTTCCCTTTTTCCCTTCGGATACCCTGCCCTACACCACCCATCGTCCATGGTTTCATACATATGTATTTGTGAGTAATCAATGTATATCTATACATCAACTATATTGGTTCCACTGATATATGGGTCGTACCGGTCTCGTGTTCAAAGCTTCTCCGTCCTGTCGTCTGGTTGGTTGGCTTTGATGTGGTTGGTCGCGGCTAGTGTAAAAGCGCGGGCCACACAGGAAAGCATGGTAGCTGCCAAGCTGTTCGATGGTAGTGGTAGTTGCGGTCACTGTCGAGCTTGCACGAGCTACTACTTGCTTCGTATACTGAAACTTGTTCGAAGAATTGGGGAAACTTTGACCTGTCGTCTTGTAATACGCTTAGAAGAATGTTGGAACTGAGGTTGGGAGATTCTTGAACTTTATCCACGATTCAATCTCGTCGATGCAACATGTCAAATCTTCATCGTGAAAAATGAAGTCTATCGAAAGATCATCGGAGAATTTGAGATGGTCGAGAGATGAAAGAATTCATCGAATTCTTAGAAATGTACCCTGAGAGAAATAATTACCATCACCAACAATATATTTTTATGTTCCGAGGATTTTATTTCTCCAAGAGTATGTATCTTTCATACAAGAAAATTCTTCTGGAACTAAGAATTGTCAGATGTGATCAAGGATATGTATTATTGAAAATATTCAACAATATATTCTCATGATACGAATAATTATTTCTCTCAGTGTGATTTTATATGTATAAAAAAAAGTCAACTGTTTCCTTGATTGTAAACTGTGAAACAACAGTAAAACGTAAACGAATAACAAGAGAGAATGAACAGGTATTCTGATAATTCTTTGTTTCACGTGTTACAAATTATTGGCGATGGCTGGATAGTGGAAAACATTTATCGTTATATCGAAAAATCATGTGAATAACGCTTATCGTTTCAGTTACCGAATTCTTTCACATTTCTAATCAAATACATTCTCATTACGGTCGTTGTACCTCGTCGATAATGGTAGAATCGTAACTAGGAATGCAGTCTGGGGAATTGAATGTATGTATAGTATACAAAGTTCATTCGTGTTCACATATGAAACATGTGAAATCGATGTATGTGTGGATATCGACCAATCGTTAGAAACGAAAATGTCCCTTCCATTCGGATCTCACAGATTCACAGTTGTCACTCTATTTTCATCCAGAAAATAATGTTATATGAATTGAAAATCAATTGATTCATTGAAAAATGTATAAAAGTTATGTTTCTATTCTCACCCTGTAGAGATTTGTCTTCAGTATATTTTGAAAATCTTTGTCACAGTTAGGTTTTCCTGAGGAAGAAGTACACGGTCAATAGTTATGTTGAAATTGCAAGAAGGATTTGTGTATAAATTTTTCATTCCACATCAAAGCTGGATCCTATGGTATAAGTATTTTATACGTAACGGGCGTCACATTGAGGCATCGGAGGAATAGAATTTTTGTAACAAAAACAGTACAGAGGGATGAGTAGGGAGAATTCTTTTTAGAAACGCAAATCGTGATATCCTAAAATTTAAATCCAGGTCAAATGGGAGTACATTACAACCTGAGTGTAATATTAATTTTCGATTTATTGGAATTCAAAGTAGATTTTTTGTGAGACAACACACCATAATGAAAGCTGAGGAGAGTATCAATCAGCAACGCATATTTATGGCAAAACATGCAATTGATTTTGAAATATTCATTAATTGAGTTCAGAGCGATATCATAATCCCTACATTTGCTGCAAGCGCACGGTAACATTTAATATAGTTTGAACATGAACGCCGTGTTACTACTCGCTCCAACCATTCATCGCGTTTAATTGTTTGTTCATGTATTCGACATTGAGTCGTTTGATTTTCAAACTCTCACGTTGGAAGATTGATTTGGGAAACTCTCAAACTACTTACGCCTTTCACCAGATATAGAGAATGTTTGATTCTAGAGTTGTTAAAAATTACGAAATTGTGATTATTTTTCGCAACAATTTTGATTCCAAGTATCAACATGTGATGATATCATACGATGGAAATCTATTTCAACCGTTGTGAAGAGTAATGAAGAGCAGAGAAGGCGAGGAGCCGATGATACATCGTTCAGATAAAAAATTCATCATCTCCTCATATTCGTCGCATGAGACCAACGGAGCGTGTGGAGAAAAATTGAAAAAGGAGAAGATAATTCGAGTGTCCTCTTCAACGGATACTTTTGTCTTGTCGTTTCCCATATCTATCCCTCAACTGTACTTGTAACTCCATCCATAAAATCGTTTCACATTTGTCGTTGGACCCTCTTGAATAGATAAAGAACATCCGTCTAAAAAATGGAGTAGATCTGATCAATCCATTTTCCAGCATAATTGGGGAGAAAATTTGTTCTCTCCTCGACTCTCGCACTAAGATTGCAATATATTCTCAATGTCGTCCAAAGGAATTGATGTTGAGTCCGATAGATGTTCTCCCGAGGACAAACGAATGATAAATACGGATCGAGAAATTTGATAAAATTCATAATAACAGGATGAATACCCCAAATTTGATACAATTTCATACAGTCGAAGTAATGAAGTTGCTCGAAGGAAATTTTCCACGTGGAATCCTGCGATGGAGTCGTTTTTCTTCAAAAATAACACCAAGAGGGCATGTCTGGAGGAAAAAAAAGTCATCATCTTTATTCATGCTGTAATCATCTTCGTCTGAAGAAATTTTTTCCCTGGAATTTTCTCAAGGATGAATACATGAATTGCTTCAATCAAACGTGAATAACGATGGATTATTTGGATCCACGTTCAGATGACGCGAATGATAAATATGTGGAAATTATCTTTCAAGGATAAAAAAAGGTTCGTGCTTCCACGAAACACACACGAGTTTCTTCCCAAATATCCATCAAGCTGCGACGTAACATTACATTCATATTCATAATGGAAGATTACGCCATTGGAGTATTATAATGACATCATGCGGGGTCATAATAATGTAACATGTTAAGGGATATTATGACCTGTAGAGAAAACCAGGACGATGGATGATGGTGAAAGGAATTCGTAGCGTAGGATAAGGGAATAAAATAAATGGAAGGAGACGGTCAACTGGTTATTATGTAAATTGTATAACCAAAGATATTCCGGATATCTCACAAAGCAGTGGAATATCATTGAATCTCGGATTATTGTGCTGCACATTTTTCCTTGGATTATTCGTGTGATCTGCAGAATATTGTGAAGCGACATGGAAAAAATATTGAATGAGAATGATGTGTTATAAAGGTTAAGAGCATCATTTTCTCTCTTTCGCCATGAATATATAGTTCAACGAATGTTACAAACTCATTAAAAGTTTCTTGCAACGCAAGAAATCCCACAATCTCATTTTATAGAAATTCCATCGAATTCTAGGAACATTCAACTTGATATGGATTTGGCTTCTGATACTATTTGAAATGTAATAAACAGAACTTATGATCCCACAGTATGATTGATCGTTTCAACGTTGGGATGTAATTCAACCGAGAAGAAGAAGAAGTAAACAAAGAAAGGAGAAGAAGAAGAAATTCCAGATCCCAGCATAGACTTTTGTTTTTTTATGTGGTCATAAAACGTGAATACGCATACGAGAGACCTCCTTGCCTTGCTGTTTTTGTTTAATGGATGCTGATTTGGTTGGGTTACTGAAATTCTAGTACACTCACTGTAGTATACTAAAGCGTATACTAAAGCGTATACTCAAGGTAGTATACTTTGTTATCGAATCTCCTTGAATGCTGTTGCAAAATCACCGTCTGCTTTCAGTGGGATTAAAGAAACGAATCCTAGAATTATCCTCCGCTTCTCTTGGAGAAACAAACTCCAACTGGGTTTGCCTTTGTGGATTTTCCATCTTCGAAAAATAGTCTTCGATTCTGGGTCGTGAAATGCCGATGAAATTTCCTTGCAAGATTCAAGTGTTGTGGGGATCTTTGATGATTTCTAGCGATTACTCTGTGTTTTCTGATACTTCGAACGATGACGATGAATTCATGTATGTGAGACGTTCTATGATTCCATAATTCGAGGAATATTCGTTTCAGTGCCTGCCATCTCTTTTGAATACACACCGAGACGCTGTCTAATTTTTCTCTTGGAAAAAACATTTCAGTACAAAGGGCTCATCAAGTTGTCATTCCCAACGATGGAAGGATTGACTACGTTTTCGCGTTATACAATCTCTACTTATATAATTTCGTTTTCTTCTTCGGATAAATATCCCCGCCCCTGTGGATGAAGTGTTGTATAACGGATGAATCATCAAGTGATTCTCCGGTGGGGAATTTTTCTTTGAATACTTGAAATTGAGTGAATTAGTGGAATATTAATTGGATGACTTGTATACCTTGTTGAAGATTGGTTGTGTTGAATTGCGTGAGGATTGAAATACACCATTGCGTTTCAATATTGGAACATGCTTCATTTGAATTGACAAATACACTGTAACAAATTTTCTGAAAATTTGAATTCAACTTATCAGAAAGACTCCATGAATATCCAGATTCATCTTGAAAATGAGCCAGCTGACCCGATGAGAACAGCTCGTCAAAATGACATGGAATTCACATCAAAAGATGTAATTTGGACGTGATTTTGACCAATCATAGGGAACTAATTCCCATAGGGAATACGGAAGAATTTTGAAAATTATTCAAATGAACTTTCTGATAATTCAGACTCGTAGCTGTGAAAAACCACAGCATCGATCTGAATTTTCAGATAATTTTTCACGTCCTATGTTTTTAACTCGTTCATTCCATTCGTCTCATCACACTGTCCAGAAATATGAATACGTCTAAACAATATACATATACCTTGCGGACAATGATAACTGGCGTTCCAATGGGTCCCTGATGGTTTTGTAATGCCATAGAAGACCTGTTACTGGGCCTTTGAAACACCTGCAGTCGTGTTTGCTACACGGAGAGAATGTGTTGGCGAAAAATTACCCAAAATTGAGTAGAACGGGGACATAGTGACATTCCTACGAAGTTTAAAACCGGGTTGACTTCATTTTACTCGACTACAGATGAAAATAAATTCGAATGTTCTTATTATCTCCACAAGTTGAACACTGTTAAAAAGCATCTGAATGACTTTTCATCTGTAGTCGAGTAAAATGAAATCGACCGGATTTTAAACACCGCAGGAATGCCCCTACGTCCCCTTTTTACTCAACTTTGGACAATCTTCCGTCAACACATTCTCTCCGTGTAAATATTTGTCGCATGTTGCTGTCTCTAAATTGGCTGTTTAGTGAATTGCTTTTTAGTTTTCGACGAAATTTATAAAACAATCATCTCATACAAGTATTTGATATTCATTGAGTTATGTTGTCGTGAGGTGTCCTGTTTCCGATCACTGTTCTAACCTTTCGACCACCTACTGTGGGCAAAAAGTGAGGTGAATTTGTTTGTAAAATGAAAAGTCTCCATTTATTCTTCTATATCAATTTCATCACCTTCAAAGTAATCCCCTCTCGATAAAATACACTTATTCCAACGTTTTTTCCAATCATCGAAACATGCTAAATAGTCCCTTTCCGGTATAGCCATCAGCGCCTTCTTCGATTCAGCTTTTATCTCCTCAATCGACTCGAAACGCTTTCCCCGGAGTGGTCTCTTGAGTTTTGGGAATAGCCGGAAGTCACACGGAGCCAAATCAAGCGAATACGGTGGTTGCGGAACGATATGCATCGAATTTTTGGCGAAATGGTCACGAAGAACGAGTGCAGTATGAGACGGTGCATTATCATGATGCAAAAACCAAGAGTTGTTGGCCCATAATTCTGGTCTTTTCAGACGAATTGCTTCACGCATCATATCAGTAAGGTCTCCAACAGTCAACCGACGATTTTTCTAATTCCTTCACTTCATCGACGTGTTGGTCATCTGTTGACGTCGATGGTCGTCCGGAGCGCTCCAAGTCATCGACACGTTCTCGACCCTCTTTGAAGTCTTTGTACCACTTATAAACATTTTTCTGCAACATGGTAGAATCACCAAAGGCCTTCCGCAACATCCTCAAAGTTTCCGCAGCCGAAATTTCATTCCGCAAACAAAATTTGATTGCACTTCTCTGCTCAATTGAATCAGACATTGTAAAAATCGAAAAATGCACTCTTGGTCGTTTGGTAAACACAAGCGTAAATGTATTGCTGATAATGACATTGACATGAAATTTGGCACAGATGTCATTACCAGTCCTGCCAACTTGAGAAAAAAAGAACTAGTCTGAAATGTCAAGCCCACAAAGTTTAAATTAAAAATTCACCTTACTGCGATTTTTCGTCTTTCTTGGGAGTTTTTTTTGAGAATTTTTTTGAGGAATCTAAAGAATACATTTTGCACGAACCTTCATATCATATTTATTCATACTCTAAGAGTGTTTATAAACTCTCACAAGTTTATATATCGTTGAGAATCAGCTATTGAGCACCCCAACGATATCTGTGTGAAAAAAAAAAACGATGACCAAGATATCTCAAAAAGTTCTTGACCGATTCCGTTAAGTTTTGCACGAATCTTCCGTATGCGCTTGGTTTTCGTCTGAATTGGAATAATACACGGAAAAAAAATATTGTCATAATGAACCAAAGTGAAGGAATGACGGTATAGCTGTCATAACTAAACTGATCGTTCTAGGAATGACTTAGATTGCGATTCTCTTCTAACCTTACTTCGAATCGTTACAACAACATTTTTTCCCGTGGAATTGAGGGGTAAACACCACCTTAGAGGCCGAAAAAAAAGGAAATTTCGACCATTTTTTTGCGTGAAAACTGAACATATCAAAATTTGGTAGAAAATTCTTCATTATACAACTACTGGGTGATTCAAAATTGCCGTACATTTTTTTGAGAACAGATTCTTGATGAAATTCTGAAAAGATTTTGGTCCGGAATATTCAGATCTGATCCTTAGATCCGGAGACATGAGCATTTTTTAATTTTTTGAAAAATCCAAATACCTCGGGAGTACCATATTTCTGACTTTTGAATCCAGCACTATTCTCTAAGTCAGATCACGGGGTATCTCTGGAAAAAAATGAATCTCATTTAGCTTCCTTCGTTGTGGAGTTATAACGATTTAAACTTGTTGAATTCTGATTGGCTGGAATGCAAAAAATTTCAAACCGCTCTAACTCCACAATGAAGGAAGCTGAATGAGATTCATTTTTTTCCAGGGATAACCCATGATCTGACTTAATGAATGGTGTTGGATTCAAAAATCATAAATATGCTACTTTCGAGGTATTTGGATTTTTCAAAAAATTGAAAAATGCTCATATCTCCGGATCTAAGGATCAGATCTGAATATTTCGGACCAAAATCTTTTCAGAATTTCATCAAGAATCTGCTCTCAGAAAAGTGTACGGCAATTTTGGATCACCCCACCCAGTATATTGAAGTGCGTTTTTGAATTCTTTTCGGAGCTGTAAACAACAATATGGGGGCCCTCAGTGTTATCCCCTGGACATCTCTCCTTCCGTGGCCGGACAAATAACTCCTGTAAATTTGAAGATAAAATCATGAACCAAGAAAATTTCGATTTGATATGATATTGGGTACAGCAGTATGTAGGATTTCCTTTTTCAATTGATTTTTGCCGAGAGCGTATGTTTTTTGAGAAAATTCGAAAAAAAGTAAACAAGGAATCTACGAAAATTTCAAGACACGACGAGCTTGATAAGACTCGATTTGGTGGATTCATGAGAATAGTTTTGTCATAGAAAATTATTCATGAAGTTGATGAACTTTTGAGGGTACTCCTATTATTGATAGTTGAATAGACTAAAGTTACTATTCTGAACAATCCACGATAAGTCCCTTGTAAATCGCGAATGGAGTCCTATCATCCTTCCCTCCCCAATAATCCCTTGTAAAATTCGCAAAGGCGAAGGTTTTTCAAAATTCTATCGAAAACTTCACATCCTTGTCTTTCCGTAGGCATGTGAGGAACGGGTTGGATGATAATCATCGCGATGTTAACATGCCCCTGATTGGGTTGTATTGTTGCAAACAAAAGCATGAAACGTAGACGTCACTTGATTCCGAGGTTATTAGCACTGCGTAATCGTCACAATGTATTCTCCTTTGAAAATATCATATCGGAATCATTACCTCATCCTTCCCGTGTGGAATGGAGGTTTCGATGTGGAAAATATTGTGAGAAATTCTACACAATTAATCCTTGATCTATAGGTCAACATGATATGTCATGTTTCAATGGATTCCCGGTCAACTTCACGAATCAAGTGTCACAAATACCAATTATCACGAAAACCACGAACAGCATCTTTTCCGAATGAGTTTAATTCTTTCACTGCATACAAATTTCACATGAATTTACAAATTGACGCAATTATGATCTATTGAACGCAAAAAGTCGAATTTTCGATTTTCAATTCTGACAACTCGGGAACGTTTGTCAGCAGTATGACTGCTGATTGATGTGTCGTCGTTGATTTCAGCTTCGTGACTTCGGTTCGCAGGAATTTGCTAAAGTGCTTCAGAAATACGATAGGAGTCTGCATCAAAATTTTGAAAGAAGGAACTTGAATTGCCAGCTTACAACGTGACTTATTCGAATTGTGGAGACCGTTGGACACACTGCTTACACTCTAAAAAATAATATGTTTCCTGCAAGAAGTTCAGCTCATTCGGTTCAGTTTCCGACAAAATTATCACATACGCTGAGAAAACAGCAACGTGGTTATAGAAACTATGTTCGCATGATCAAAGCAGAGAGAAAATTAGAGGGCTCCCAGGCACCTTTTCACTGATAGTCAAAGTTCCACCGGCCCTCTGACGGTTGGATCATAGAAGTTGACACACTGCAATTTTATTTTTTAATACTAAAAAATCGCGCATTTCTTTTGTATACTTTTCAACACGTATTTGATTGAAATTATTTTATGTATCGATGTTGAATGCATATATTTTTTCATCATCATGAATAAGGAAAATGAGAAATGAGAGAGGAGGTTGATGGACCAGGTTCCGTGTTCCATCCGATAAGAGGGCGCTTCGATGTTCACTATCCATGGAACCCCGACCGTGAGCTCTCTCATCTTCTCTCTGGTCAAAGATTCACAGTTGCAGTGACGTAAAATCTGGTTATGATGACGAGAAAAACAAGACAAAATCACATGAATGTAGTTTTAGTAACTACATAAGAAGGTTAAGGCAAAAATCAACTACGTGCTGTGGTTGGGCTGACCAGATTTTTCTCTGAGTGTACTGAGTCCAAGAATACTCAATTTGAACTGAAGAATATTATCCACTTGACATAACTCACAATCCTCTTTGCCTCAGTGGATTTCAAATTGTATGTAATTTATATATTCTGTCAACTTGATAGTATTGTGAACACTGTAAGGGAAATATTAACCGCACTTTTCACAACAAATGCGTGAGGTTATAATTATCATGTAATGATAACGGTACAGTAATACACTGTAAAAAATATACTTCCTAAACTGCCAAAGAAGTTTGGCAGTTTTTTACACAAACTTTTTTTGTAAATTACCAAACAAAAGTTTGTAAACATTCAAAAAATTTTGTGATTTCACGAAGATTTTTGAGAATTTACAAACTTTTGTTCGGCAATTCACAAAGAAGGTTCGGAAATTATTTTTCCAAACCAAGTTAGGAAATTTCCAAGCATTTTTGTTTGGAATTCAACAAATTTTTTTTACAGTGTACATCGGAAGAAGGTGAGTTGATACTTTTTCATTTCTATTCTGAAAAATCACACAATTTCATTCAACATAACAATGTATCAGTTTTTCACGTTTTTTGCAACATATATTTCTCAAACGCTGACCAATCACAATATGATTCGAGTTTGATGAAAATTTGAATTGTAATATATGATTTTAAAACATATAACTCATAAAGCAGATTCCCATACAGCACACAGAGAAAGTCAAGAACTCTTTTTGAACTTTTTTGGCATGTGGGGAGATGTGATAAACATATTTGTCGGAGTTATAACTTCAAACAAGCTATATTCTTTCCATTGAGAATTTCCATATATATTGAGATAAAAAATCGAATTGAAAGATGATGTTCAATAATATCTGATGTTCCTCAACTCATGTTCAATATTGAATAATGATAATGTCAAATGAATTTTCGTTTATTCGTTTGAACACAAGTTCCTTCCAACCAAGTGAGCTGTAACCTACACGGGAATCAACCCTAAATGTGATGAAAACAATCGGTTCATGACAATGAATTTCAATTCGGTTATTTGTTGACAAACAGACACAGGTCGGATCCATTTTGTTTTTGGAGGTGTCAGAAACGTTTTGATTCCAGACATTTTGAAGATAAACAAATTTTGGAGTCCCTCAAAACGATCACAAAGCTTCTTCTTACAAAGAACCAAAATGTCTTCTTCATGCAATCTAACATCTTCTTCTCACAAGCGGATTTGCCATAAGTAGAAATTCTTCTTCAGCGAATCTGAAATCCGTTTGATGAAATATTGAATGGAATTTCCACTTGTGGTAAGAAGAATCCGATTGCAGCAAGCAGCCTTTTTTTAGAGTGTACTTTCAATAAAAGTATGGCATCAAATAAAGTTTAATGTCTGTTAGTTGAAGTTCAAGCCAACTTATTCGAAATTGCAATAAATCTTTACCTCAAGCTCAACACTGTGATTTCCACAATTTCCCTGAAGAACAAATCCTGAAAAAATTCCTTACGATTCTACAGAGTTCCGGTCAAAAATCCTGGTAAACGTCTTTAGCCCGGGAATCCATTTGACGTTTCAAGAGAACAAAGTCACCGAGTGAAAATTTTTCAACTCCTAATGCTCTGAATAATAGTATGAGGTTTTTTCACCATCGCCGCCATAACTCTGTCATCTGATATCAGAGTCGATCAACAATGTGTTGCTGTAAGTCCTTCCCCCTCCCTACTTCTGCACTATTTACGAACTTATAACAATGCTTTTTTGCTGCACTTTTTTTCTACTCTGGGAGAACTTCAACAATTAGAATTTCAAAGGAGTTCAGAAATTCTGACAGAAATGTGATTTTCATTTCGGAATCTTTCGTTTCTTCTAGAGCTTTACATTTGAAAGATGATAAAAGTGTCATGAACCTGCAGACATTAGCCACAATCTGTCGGCCAACCAGTCTAACTCTTTACCAAGTTTCGTTACAACATCAATCAAGCGGCTGCCAACTGTTCATTCAACCCACTTAAATCTTTTATAAAAACTGTCCACAAAAAGCTACAGTAATTGAGCAACAGACTCCATCCAATATCTTGAAGGTCATGAAAATCTCATCGCAAGACTGAATGATTTTGAATAATCCAGGAATATTTTTTCACGGTATAATATTTATCTCTGAATACTTCATTATTTTTTACAATAATTCATATTCACCGCACATGAAAGGGAAAATGTGTTCCCCAGTGGCTTGACCACTTTAGATTTTCCAGTTTCAATAACTCTCATACAATAATACGTAGTGTGTACACTCTGCACGTACATATTCACCATAGAGAACGCCCAAAGCCCTCATGAAAGAATCGCAGAAACCTGTTATGGAAATTCAGCTTTACAGAATTTCCATCATATTCGTATGCGACCAATAATTTTCCCAAATATTCTCTGAAATTTCATAAGAAGTTCCGTAAAATCAAATTTTCATGACTTCTATCGAATTTTCTCATATCGAACTCATTTAATTATCTAATAAAATAAGAGCAGAAGAAATATCTTGAAAAATACCTCAGTGAGATATGAAAGGGTAGAAAACAACCGAAGAAAATGAGAAATTTCAAACGCAAGAGGAGACGGTAGAATTAAATAAAGGCAAACAGTATGTTGTTACTTCTCATCAAAGTGCTCAAGAGGAAGGCAAACAAACCTGCTCTTCTCGTTCCTTTTGAGCAATCTTTTGAACAAGATACCACATTCATCATTCCACGATCATAAATCATAACCTCACAATTTCCAAACTGTCAACACGGTGCTGAAAATTTCCTGGATACATGGAGAAGCTTGATATCCATGTGTGTTCATCATGTTCCTAAATGATTTGCATTTGTTCTGCAATCTTTCTCACACATCCAATCTAATAGAGACTTATTTCTCAAATACAGCTCGAATTGAGAAATTTAAATATACATATTTACATGAAGGATATAGTTTGTGTAGCAGGAGTCTATGTGCAATAACTAAAAATGCTCTTTGATATACAATACTCTTTTTATTTTGAATTTTGATATGTGATATCTTGAATTCACGAATACCACGAATTTTCGAACACGACAAGGGGATTGAATTTCTATGAAGTAGTTTGATAATCTTTCAAAGTATATTTTGGTTGAAGAGAGTTCCAGGGTTTGTGTAACATTGTCTCATCCTGAAATCGAATTTTATAATACGTTCCTGATCTCAATATGTACCCGTTACTCGCAAAAAACAATCCTCTTATCCTTATTGTAAAAAGGAGAATTGAAAATTCAATCCACCGATCAGACTTTCGAATCGAAATTCGTTAAAAGCGAACGTATCTTGGAGACCTTTCACATCCGTCATCGTTGTCGTCGTGGAAATAGCCTCAGTAATTAAATTACAAACGGTCGTGGCTTGTGCGGTCGGAAATAATTTGGCATGGCAGCTTTCTACTACAATTCACCATAGTTTCCGTGGCTGGTTGGTCGTAGGAAAGGAGGGGTATCCCCCGAAACCACCGTCATATAGAATATGAAGAGAGGTGTAAAGGATAGCTACGCACAGTGGTACGTCCCTTTCTGTATATACATATATGCATTTATGCATATACACATCCCAGGATATATAATAATACGGTCAATTTTGAATCAAGTTTGGTTTGTCGGTACATCCCCCTCTTCCCATTCCGGCTCTCTTCATTCTTGCAACACATACAAGTGTACATGCACACGTACCCACATTTACGTATCTCTCTTCACTCGCCCTTCAGTTCACAAGCTTTTGGCCTGCACGATTTTGTTGGGTCTGTCTCTCCCTCCATTTTCCCTTCCATTCTATAACTCTTACTCTTTCTCTGTTTCTCTCTCTCTCTTTCGGAACCACCAACAATTTCAGCCTCTGAATAATTCCTGGCACTCCAATCTAACTGCGAACAAATTAGACCGAATTAACCGAGGTTTACTACGTGCTTCGTTCCCGTTGTACTGGGCTGTTACCGTGTGTTCCTCCCGTTCTTCTGATATTACTGTTGATTTGCTCTTCTCTGATAGAGCAAAACACTCATCGGTGTCATATCATGGTTTCATATGTACATGGTCGTTTAATGTTCTCTAAAATTGTATAGTATTCAACTACCTCCAGCGTTTTCTTAATATCAATTTCATGGTTCTTTTTTCCTCGTAAAAACAGCAGATTCGTGGCAATTTGGGAAACATCTTTCTCCTCTCATCTAAATGATGCATATGCTCGGGTGGAGGAGTTGAATACAGAATTCATAGTTGATTTCGATGTCGAATATAATTCGCATTCCTTCGTATGATATCTCATATTCCATAGAAGAACATGAATGCTCGAGAGGAATTATATTGTGTGCATCCTAACAACTCAATCATGACTCTTGCATTTCACAAAGATGTGGAGAGGTATTGCAGGAGGGAAAATATCCTCTTCAACTTGCCCGGATGGAATGATGTGTTGGAGTACCTCGTAAACCGCTAAGAATGATGTAATGTTCAAACTTGGAACGAATTTCTAGTCAGAGTTCACTTTTGAAACATCTCCAATCAGGCAGGATGAAATTTTCAATGTTTTTCAATCATAGAACATTCAGATTAGCCTCTCGACGCTAGAGTACCTACTGTGAATCGTTGAGTGTTCTCACAGGATTCTGAATTGTTGAAAGGAAATTTGTGGAATGAAGGAAAGCTTCGAATATGTTATCTTCGATCCTCTTTGTTGAATGTATTGTGTTCGTTACCATTCAAACGCATCTTCAGTCCATGATATTCCGTACTGACATTATTATGTCGTATTTTCACAATTACTATACCTACTCAAGGTATTTGATGTATTCATACTTCATATACACTCTATCAAACTGAAGATTATAGTCACATATTCCATAATGCCAGGACAAAAAGTATACATTATATTCCTTCCTTCGTACAAACGATGTCAAGTCCTAAATCGCATCGAGTTAGAGGGTATCGTATGAATGAGAGAAGATAAAGCAGCTGTCGCAGCAACAACGCAACTGTTGAATATTCCAAACAGATGTTAGGATGATAATATTGGATTTGATCTGAGAGGATTCCACGATTGGAATGCAGTCATAGCAATTCCGTGGGATTGGTTCAAACCAAGTGCTACTCTTGCTTCGTGGTGAGTTTCGATGGATCAAAATGCACTGGAAGGATCGGAACTGATATTGGATGATGCGAATTGCGCTTTTTCGTCGATGGAGCTTTTCGATGTCTGAATTCAAGGGAATCGATCGACCCTTCGCATTCGCAATCTGTGCCACGCACCGACCTTCGTCAAACTAGGTCAGTTCACCATATCGAAGAAAATGGAATTGTCACCATTAAACCAATAATTATTGGACGAGAAGAAAAGCGGATCGGAAATTGATCTCCAATCCTTGAACAAATGTTCAGATGTAGAAGTTACTTGGGATAAACTTTGTGTAAGTTATTGCGAAACAATGATAATCGATCACAAAACACATTATACCATTCCCACACATGAAATGATGAACTCTTTCGAAGTTTTCTAACATTTTCAATTGATTATTTCACTGAAAAATTCGTGTTCTGAAAATGAAAATTTCGATGCCAAGAATATCTTCTTATCAACATATGGGGAAATTCTTCTGATATTCAGATGAGAGTCTAAATATTAGAATATCTTCCATTTATGTTGAGAGGAAGATATTCTTGGTGCATATCATAGAGGAAATTCTCATTTGTAGAATACAATTTTTTCGTTGAGTCATGTGCATGAGAATGTTTGATGAGAAAGTCTTTCCATTCACTGCACCCTGGAGTTATTCTCAACTGATTCTTCACGGAACAATATTTTCAATAACGTATGTCAATAACTAGACCAGGTGGAATTCATTTCATGTTTCATCGACTGTTCAGATATAATGAAATCAAGATCTTGGATTTCAACAAGGTGGAAACATATAATCAATATCATATCTGATGCGTATGCTTGTGACCGATATCAGGTATCTATCTATCAGATATATGAATATCTATATAAAATAGTGAGCAAATAAGTTGGTAGATGGTATCATGGATGAGATGAAAGCAATGGGAGAAGGGGAATAGCGTAGAAGAGTTAAGTTTAGGTCGGGTCGTCGAGTGATGAATGCCGGTAAACTTTGCACGAAAAGTCGTTTATAAAGCAGTGCTATATGCCACACCACGGATGCTCGCACTTCATAACTTCCTCCCCCACCGACAACCCCAACCCTTGGTTCTCTTTCCGCATCTCTTCAACTCCTTCCTCCTGCCACGTTGCAACTATAACTTCGTGAAGACCTCTGCTGCTCTTTTTTGAGACTGCTTTGAAAATACGGGTTGTCAGTATCAATGAAAACTTGTTGTATTTATGAAGTTATTCTTTTTCACCGACATCCTGGCCAGATTGCCAAATTCAGCGCTTCGTATCGACGGGAATTGTATCCTCGATGTACGAGATAACCGTACATCCTCATCGCATTTGTGAGATAATTGATTAGCTCTCAGTTCACTTTGTTGATTCAAACTACGTAATTGCGGCTCTAAGATATAAGATAATGAATTCATGGAGGGAAAACGAGGAAATACAGGGTTCGTAGAACAGCAAAAAGAGATCTGGTATAGAGATATAACGTACAAACAATTGTTGTATGGAATCAAGTCATTCCAGGTTAAAATACCAGGAAACAATATTTCTTAAGAACCATACAAAAACTGTAGAAGAATTTTTGAGGGAGGAGACTATGATTTGTTTCATATTACTCATCGGTTCATCTTGGTTTCATTCAGGTACGTTTCTCTATGAAAATGTTATCCGCGTACCAGATCACATTGACGCAGAGAAAAACAAAAGGAATGAAATTTTTTTCGCACAATGCTTCGGTTGGAACACGAACAGTCTCTTTTATAATAGAATACAATTTGATGAGGAGAATTATCTCATAATGAATCATCACCGACATTTTATCTTGTACTGAGTAGTTTTTGTTCAAATAGGTACATAAAGCTACGTATTCTGAGTAGTTTTTGTTGAAAGAGGTACATAAAGGTACGTATGTTCGTATATAAGGGCTCCGTGAAGCTGAATATATTGAAAAATGAGACAAGTCAAAGTCAAAGATAAATTGCGGAACAATAGCATCATTCATGATTCCCCTTTCCCCGAATTCTATGACAGCTCTTATTCCACGTATATACTCAAACTGTAATTTGTTTACAAAAAATAATCAAGCAGAGTCGTACGTCTATCCATAATATACTCTAGCATTCCTGCGGTACAGCGAACGACTCTCATTTCTCTCGTCGCCCAACATAGTCCAATTTCACACTGTTGTAAATACGCCCCTCTCATTTTTGACATCGTCCTCAATCTTTCTTACTTTGTCGCATAGTGGGAGAGCCTGGCAGAGAAGGCAGACAGGCGAGCGAATCCTTTATTCCTCCTGTTTTTCAGTGGAATACACTGCGCTGTATTATATGGCTCACATAGCTAACAAAAGCTATAGGAAAACACACATAGTTCCATTTATAATCATTTAAAAATGAGAAGGTAGGGAATATGAACGAGACAAAAAATAGAAAAACAAAGAAACAGAATCGATAGAACTTCTTGTCACTATTTTTTTTGTTTGATCTATCTTCCGTCATGACAAACAATCAATTTGTGAATGTGCATTTTTTAAAACGATGTCAATCTTATCTATTGACTCCTCCGGCAATTAATCTCTTACATTCCTTATTTTCCGATTCTCTGTTTCTCCGTTTCCCCCCCAATCCGATATCTTTGGGTTTGAGTTTCAACAGAGGTCGAGGTTGACGATACATCATCTTCTTGAAGAGACATGGATTCACGGTGTATGCATAATATTTGCCGAGCCGGCGGGAAAATTAGAAGTACCGTAAGCCGCTTTTCTTATCAGGCTTGTGCTCCACGTACCTCGCCGAGGAGTATACAGAGCGAGGAGAGAAGAAAATTGGGGTGGGAATTGAAGAGGATAGAGGGACGGAGGCTGAAAAGACGACTCTTCTGATTCCCATTGCTACGGTATTCATCGAATCATGCCGTATTATATATCTGACAAATTATTTCAACTCCTCGATTAATGCTCAAGTATCTTCAAAATGATTTGGACTTTCCTAAATAATTCAGAAGATGGAGATTCTCCTGATTCTGATCGTGGAGGTGGTGACGTAAGGAGTTCATAACATTGAAATCATGAATTCAGCCTATTAAAATTATCTGCTGGTCTAATCATAGCGAAGATTTTCTATTCTCCACTGAGAATCGAGTCATAACATGCGTTTTGAGTTATCGAAGAACTTCATTGTGATTCATGATTTCAAATGGACTCCTCCCATGATTTGTGAAAGAAGATATTTGAGTGGAAATGACTTCCCTTTCATACCCTTCGATAATGGGTGTGTTTGTAATTACTCATTACCCGACATTCACCGACGTAACCGTATTGGTCACCTTTTAATCACATTCCATTTCAGTAATCTGTTTTTCATCCCTCCTGTCGTTTCTCATTTTTCTTTTCACCTTCACTTCTTCGCACCATCTATGTTCATCAGTCCTTCCTTTCTCTCTGCCTCCCATTGTTCCTTGCGTCGTTCATTTTTTGTTCCCTCCCTATACCGTTGAAATTGAAATTTTCGAGTAAAATACATCGTTCTTATAATTATAATTCAAATAACATTGAATTTGAATGAAGGCATCGACAATTATTTTATACAGTAACAAATGGATTTCTTCAACCCTCATTTTCCCTGACAAGATTTTTGAAGTGCTTCATGGAAAGTTAATGAACTCCTGTCAAAACTTTCTCCACAAGTCCGAAAATTACGTACGTTCGGAAGAAAATTGTCTCATCGTATCGATCGGAATCTATGAAATGAAAAGCTCAAGCTTCTAATCGGATTATTATAAGTATTCATCAATTCATCCGATTCATGAATTTTTCATCCCACATTTGGTGCGATGAATCCCTGATATGGAAGAAATGAGATATATGAATTATAAAATCACCCGACGCTTTTTTCACTACGAAACAAGATCAATTGGAATCGACGAAAAGTCGAGACACATTTATATCCCTTACTCTCCTGATTTAGAAGCTAATGAGATGAAATGAATAAATAACAAGAAACTTGAACAACAGTGGATCATCTGAGCATTGAATTGATTTTACAAAAAAAAAAGTGTGGTATTGATTTGTCGATTTGCTCCAATGCTCTCTCATCTGGAAGATGAAGAACCAAAAAACAAGCACAAAATGAAAGGATAAAGTGAGGCAAGAAACACGATCGACGATAGGTTATCCCCCCAAGGAACTTTGAATATAAACTCGTAGCAGGGGCGTCTAGCGTCGATTTATTCTCGTGTTTGTTCCCGTGACGGGAAAAGTTTCGCGGTTTGTCAGCACTTTTAGGTTAAGGATAGTAAAAGAAGCAAACGAAAGACGCTAAGAGCAAAAGGGAAAAAACGGCGGCGGGAGGAGGGGAAGGAGAAAAAGGGCCATCGAAATCTCATAAAATTCTTACAAATATCTTTGGCCACCACTCGTGTCCCAAAATCTCATGATACAAAGCAGTAAAAATCGCGTATAAATGTGCTCGATTCCGTAATAGGGTCGATGGACAATTGTATTTAAACTTCACTGCACTTCTTGAAAAGATTTTTTCGAATGAAAAAAATTCTTTTGAAGGGATTTGGTGAATCTACAAAGGATATCCCCCGCTCAGAGGACTATTCTTGTGAGGTAATGAATTCCTTTCGATCCCACGTATATGTATTGCTTAAGAATGATATCGAATCAAACGCTGAGATCAAAATACGTGACGATCGTAAATCGTACGGTACATCCCGTGTGTACTTGTTTTTCATTAATCCCCTTTGTTTGATGTAATGAAAACAAAACGAATTATATTTAATTGAAAATGGATCAAGGTGAGCGAGAGCACTCGCGGTATGCGAGTGTACGGCATGTAATGATTCGCTTTTCCAATTGAGAAGAATTCAATTATCGGAACGTTTTTTTCATAGACACTTCGTAATTGTATTTGGTAATTATTATTACACTTTTCATGTTCGTGGACATTTTATCGGAATATTTTGAAACAGAATTACAATCCTATTCCGACCTTGTTGATGAATATTCATCGTATACAGCGCCGAGAGGTACTATCAACATCCTTGGGATGTCTTCTGAAACATTCAAATGTTCTAAAAATGTTTCGGGACATTCAGAAGACATCGCAAGTATATACCAAGGATGTGTAAATGAATGCTGTCGTTTTATTCAGGTCTTCGTGAAATGTTTATGAGACAATTAGAATGAGAATTTATTGATGATCAAACTTTGTCAAATCTTTTAATATTTTTCATTTGGAAGAGACGCATATGAACTGCGGTGGGCCTGTATCGATAGATTGGATAAATTACATTTGCATCTCTTCAATACTTTGCCTGTAGTGGAATTTTCTTTTGCGTCAATTCTAAGATTGATATATTGAGTGAGAATAAGAAATGAAATCTTTTCCAATATTCAATACAAAAAATATTTTTATGGTTGTTTAATACTTTTGTCACAGGTGAAACTACACTGTTAGGAATTTCTGCATGAAGCTTCAATCACATGTAATGGAAGCAATTTTCACTCACGTGATTAACACAGTTCTCGAAATTCCAATGACGTTTGAATGAGAATTCGATTAATAAACTGTACTATTGTGAGGAATCTAATATAGCAAGAATTGAAAATTCAATTACATGTGATTGAATTACTAATTCAATCACTAAGAATTGGGAATTTCATTTACAAGTGTACACTGTTGAAAAAATCTGTCCTAAACTTAAAAATAATACTATTATGAAGGTTTTACATGAACATTTTATTAAATTTCATACGAAATTTTGTATGAAATTTCATAAAAAATTTCGTATGAAATTTGATAAAATGTTTATGTAAAAAACTTCATAATATTATTGTTAAGTTTAAGACAGATTTTTCTAACAGTGTACTCGGAAAATGAATAAAATTCCAAGAAATTTTCAATGGTGTATAAATATAAATTTGTATACATTGGGAATGAAATTTCCTAGCACATTGAATGAATGTTCTCAAGAGGTTTGGAAAACGTGCTCTTGAAAACCAAAATCTGTGGGACCATTGAGACGTTTTTAAAACGTTTTGAGAACTTTCGGTGTTGTTTGGGTAAACCGCCTTTGATATTTTCCAAATCTGCTACTTCTACTGATAGTCTTCAAGGCCTAGCTCGCACATGTTCATGAATTGTTTTGATACCGCTCGTTCTTTACTTGTTATTTGAGACATCATTTCAACTTCATCTTGATGGAGTGAATATCAAATTTCTGCTAATCTTCGAGTTTATATAATTTGTTTTAGGGTGGTATACATTGTCAAGGCTGAAACTCAAACATGACGCTAGACCAAGTCTAGTCTCAGAGCTGACTGCCCATACTATCAGCCAGGAGCGGCCTCCTGAAAGTTGCACTTGGGAAGGCAATCAGAATCCTCAGGGTTCTGAAACCTCCTGCTTGGAATTTGAACATATGAAATTTCTTTATCACTGCCCATTTTGTTTCAAAAATTTACTTGGCAGCGGCGACCTGTCAATTAACCTCGCGTATTCACGAATTTCCGACAAGGAATGAAGAATAATTTCAATGCTAAATTTATATTCATTGCATAATACCAGTTTAACATTGAGGGACTGTCGCATGCGACAATTGCACGCGTATAATCGCACCTTTGGGCTGTAATATTTTCAAAATTTCACATCGATTGCTATTTTGAAAAAATGTTTGACGCAATTTTCCTCGCTTGGACTATACCTGAATGTGGTAGATGCGTAAACATTGTATTGCTTCATTGCGCTCGAGGCCGCTAAATATTTTGAAAATCGTTTCGAATTCATTAAAAACAACAAGCTAGTACAACTTAAGATGGAATCATCGATACGTGGGTGAATTGACATGGATGTTCTATTTGAATACTTCAAATCAATAGTCACCGTTTAAATAAACTGCTTGAATTTGTCAAACATTTGAGTAATCAGACTGATTTATTGTTTGCGTACGTTCCATATGTTTATACTCTTCACATCAATCCACTTTTGAACAATTGAAAAATAACCAATGATTTTACATATTGTGATATGAATCGATATCTTCGTAGTCAAAATGAAATATATTGGAAATATAATATTTTGTAAAGCTGCGTCGTCGCATGGCTGAGTAGTGAATTCAAGACCAAATTTTTTTACGAAATGAGTGTTCTCTGATGCCATGAATACTGTAAAACAAACGATTGGTAACACTACAAATTCTAGGGTTTTATTTTGATACATTCAGTGTGTTTATCCCATTAACGTCGAATTCGCATGTTTTGACATACGCACATTCAACGCTGTAGCAAACCGTCGGAGAAAGATCATGCAAGGTACTATTTCATGTAAATTTTTCGAAGATCTTCCTCAATCCGGAATGCAGAAGGCGAAAAAATGCGTCCATCATGATGATTTTCTTTCTTAGGAACTTGTTTGAAGACATCTGAATTTCAACTATGATTCCGGTTGGCAGTAGTTCTGAAGTAGTTCTGTAAAGAATAGCTCCCTAAATTTCATATAAATTTATGTGGAACAATTCACATACGAATTTTGTATCAATTTTCAAAACTTCTCTGACTTTTCATATGAAATTTTATGATATTTCATACATAATTATGATTTTTGTGCATTTTTATATGAATTCTAATACATTTTCATTTACTTTGATACAATTTCAATTACAAGTTTGAAAATTTTCATATTCATCTGATATAGAAAATTTCAGACTATTCTTCACAGTGTAACTATGTGGATCGTGTATGAAATGTTTTTCTATGAAAACCATACAGTTATGAACATTTGAATGCAAGATGATGGATACAATATTGACGAACGCAATTCGAGAAAACATTGAAATTGCAATTAATTAGGGATTATTCCTTTCTTTTGCGATCCCTGTACCTTCTTACCAATAAATTAGAAGTGAACAGGATACGAAAAGATACTTCCAAATGATTTGGTTTTCTGTTATTCCAATATCTTTTGAATCCGATAGAGAGTACTTTGGATGGTTGTTATACGCGCTGATTGGGAATTCATTGTCCGATTTTCGAAATTCAAAATGGAGGATCCAATATGGGGGACCGAAATCTCAGAAATTAAAAATTCTCAGGAATTATACATTTTTTCCCAATTCCACCCGAAAATCTGAATCCAGAAACTGATTCTTGTATTATTTTATTCCAGTTTGTGTTTTGTTGTTTGGAGAACCATCTGAAAATCGTCCATCAGAAATTATTGCAACCAAATTTTTTCACAGATAAAACACTTCCAGCTGATAATTTGGTGGATATGATTTTCATATTTTTAGAGAATCCAACATTAAGTTGTAGCGACCAAGACTTTTCTTTCGCCCCCCCCCTCCACCCCTCTCCTCAAACTCATTTCAAAGTCCAGACATTCAAGTGGAAAGGATCGAATCGATGTTGAAATATAACATATTAATCGATTTGCCTTTTGATGTATTTTTCACGCTCAAATCTGCAGTGAGTCAGTGTGTTGTGCTGCGACATGCTAGAGAAATTCTGATGGAATGTGAAATATTGCGTGTCATGTGATTGGCTACTTGGACCAGAATCATTTCCTGCATTGCGAGTAGATTCGGTTTGAACCTCAGTGCAATTCAAGCGTAACTGCAGATGTCGAAGACAAGCATCACATATCGCCATCAGGGCTGCGGAGTCGAAGCTTTCACACAGCCGACTCCGACTCCGGACCACTTAAAATCTCCGACTCCGACTCCGGCTCCGACTCCGGCTCTAGTGTTTATTCCCATGAATAAAAATTTCAAAAGAACCAAACTTGGACATAAGATAGACATTATTCGTTATCGAGGTTTTTCGACCTGTGTTTCAATATTTTATTTATTGATATATTATTCAATTTCGATTCGCTAAATATGTCGAGGCTAAAATGCAAACAATTAACAGACTTCCAAGTCGTAACTAATTTTAATGTTCTATTATAAAATTGTATGCATGAATTATTTCTCTCATCAAAATTGTTCGACAGATATAAATATTCCAAATGTTAGGAAAAAACTTCGTCAACAACTTTCGACAAACAATTTCCTATAAAACTTTCATTCATGAACCGTTGATCTGATGCGGTACATAAATTTGTATGTTTTTATATGCAGCAGCTTATTGAACAATTAGAACCAACAAGGTGGATGAAAAAGCACGTTTCTTGATTATTTCAAAATATAATAAACACAAGAATCAATAAATGAAAAATATTTCGTTTCTGAATGTTTTCATTATTCACTGTAAAAAATAAATGTGGGATATTTAACCAAAAATATTCCACCATGAATAGGGAACTTGACATCCTGATTTGGTAGAGTTTGCCCTTACTCTTTGAAGGATTCAACAACCAAAAAACAGAATAGTTCCTCAAAATGGAGGAAAAATCCCCTATTTTTGATGGAAAAATAATTCTCCCACGACCAGGGGATGGAATCCGCCATTAAAGTGAGGATTAACTCTCCATATTTGCTCTAGTGTTTGTAAATCTGTCACATTTCTGATAACATCAGTGAATCAACACAATCTGCGAATGATTCTCAAACAACTCCAAAACGATTCCCGTTCTGGTAATGAGAATAAGTGCAATATAAATCTATTAAGCAAATTAGCATGGAGTGATAGTAAGATTCGTTGGAAGCGAGCAGTATGGAGCTTTTTGAATAATTAGGTAATAATTAAGGACTTATCTTTCATTTGAAACTTTCGTATTCATTGCAATACTGTCGTAATACAACTTTTACACTATCTGGAATACATTAATCGAAACAAAATTTTACATAAGAAATTTGGAATTTATTTGGAACATGAATAACAATCTATGAAAAATTTCAAATGATAAAATAGTCGATTAAGAATTCGTTCTCCAGAATAGATTGGCTTCTATCGAATCATTTTTCAGAGAAGCGCGTGAATCTGATTTGATGATTTCTAAAGAAGAAAACAGTCTTTCAACACTGACTTGTGTAGATGGCAATCCTATAACAGCTCTGGCAGCATCTTGAACTATCAGTGGATATTTTTTTATAGCCTCTCGGACAGTGATATTTTCTATTGAATTTTTCTACTTCGTTCAACGAAGAGTTGAATTCAAATTTAAATCGTACACGTGATACATTTGATACTCCTATTGCATCTTCGTCTAGCTTAGGTTTCTTTGTGGATTCTAATAAATCTAGGTGATCTTCATAGGTTGGATCGTTTAAATTCAATATGAATTCTTTAGAATTCTTTTTCTATTCCTATGCCGTATATCTATATGGGATTTCAGTGCTGCAACGACCTTAGCTCTCGAAACGAAATCATTCAGAACGATTGATAGTGCAAATCTCTGATGAAAAATGATTCGAACTTATTTAGAATCATTTGAGTCTGAAACGGGAAATTTGAGTCTGAAATGAGAAATGTACTAATTCGAAATTTGTACATTTCTCATTGGAAAAATTTAATTTTGGTAAGAATCAATTGATTTTTTAATGATCAATTAATTCTTTGAATGATCTCAGTTTTAGGGGGACGTTACATTCCCACTTAGAGATGTTCTATGACTCTCTTTCTCCATTCTCATACCTTTATATTTCCATTGATATGAAGAATTATAGCACCTTCTTACCAAACAGATCATGAAAACAAACACATCAATTCCTACTCTCATTTCTTGATTTATCTTATTTATGTCAACAGAGAATTCTATGCATTTGATTTCGAAACATTACACTTTGAACTTCGAATCAACGTGTGGAAATACATTGTCCATAAATTCACATATGGATCCCTCGTTTGTGTTGGAGAAAAATTGAAAAAATTTTTTGCATGCAAATTTCATCTCTCAATTGATGCACCTGAGATCCATAAGAGTTCATTATGGAACCACTGTTGGAATCTATTACACTGAGAAAAAAATTAGCTTAATCAGAAGAACATATTTTTTTGATCTAAGAATATATTTTTTTTTTTAACTCAAGAAAATGTGTACTTGGAGTAAGAAAATTTTGTCTATATCACACTGTATAGTTTCAAACTGAGTAATTTCTTCTTTCGAAGAAAGTTTTCTTGAATCAAAAAAATATCGGATCGGACTCGGTCAGACCAATATGTTCTTAGTTTAAGATTTTTTTTTCTCTCAATGTAATATGAGTTTATTACAATTGAATGATCAAAGGATTGAATGTGTGTATTTTCAAAAATGAGTCAAAGAAATGAAAATATATTCCAAAGAGCACACGAAGTTCTCTGAATGTTTTAAAAACATAACCTAGGTTCTGCGAGACTTAACCTCCAAAAGCACATGTTTTCACAGCATTTTCACTTTTAATGCAGCAAAACACGTTCTGAAAACGTTCTTTTCATATACTACAGGACGTTCTCGTAATATTTTTCTAACGTACTTTCATGAAAACTAATTTTTTTTATAAGGAGTCGAAAGTGGAGTCGGAGTCGATGAAATAACATTCGACTCCGACTCCCCTTTCGACTCCATCCATCATTCCACGACTCCTCGACTCCGACTCCGACTCCACAGCCCTGATCGTCATTGATCCTTATATTATCAATTGCAACATTAGCTGGACAAGAAGATTTCAATCGAACACTTTGAGACAATGAAAAATACAAGATATATAATCGCTTGCTACCGTACGGTTATCGAAGCTTCCATTCAGTACGATGCCTACCATTCGCACAAATAAGGACCCACACAGCACACTTGGATGCGGCATCCATCAGATATCCAATAGATATCCAAATGTCCATTCATTATCCATTTGACGTCCATTAGATCTCCATTGGATATCTCAAACATTCTGGATATTCAATGGACATCTAATGGATATCTGTGTGCTGTATGGCTATACTCTTCGCAGATGATGAAAGGAACGTACTTTTAGGTTTGGAAGTCAGTTCTTAACAAAATATTGAGGGCGAACGAGAATAAACTCCCTAATTATCACTGCATTAGTCGCGCGGTATCTGACAGATACAAGATTTTTTATTTTCGTCATAGCTGGCACACATGTGCATGGATCCAATCCCCCTTTCGTCTATCCTTCGAGCCAATTACGAAATCAATCCTCTAGTCGTCAAAAAATGTTTGACCCGTCATATTAAATACCAATTTTCATGAATAAATAGGTTCAATTGGTGATGTTCAAACTAATAAATCCTCTTCACCGAATTTTATGTACTCATCCAACACAAAATTTGAACATAATATTATAGTTAACTATGAAAAGCTGATCGTGTATTTCACAGATACAGCGCGAGCAAAAATGTTATTTTTGTAATGTTGGATGATTTCCAATCATTTCGAAACACCGACAAACACGATAATCTTTCAAAAATTCATCATCGATGGTTGTAAAATAATTCAACAACATAATGTACATCGAGTGTAATCAATGACGTAGCGAACGCGAACATAATGCAAAATTGAAAGAATAGAGGTGAGATTATTGATAACATAAATCATGAAAAGTCCGTCGTCACCGAGAAGTGACGTCATAGACAGGGTTGCTGTTACAACACACTGCTTCGGCCAAATTCTCCAAAGCTCATAATGCCTGTGCTCTAACTACTCGCCACTTTCCTCTTCTCTCGCTCTGCTTTTCATCCCCTCTTTAACCGATATGCATGCACGAGGCAGAAATCCAATTACGTGCAACGAGCAAACACAGGACGTAGACACACCCTCAACCTCGATTTACCGGTAAAAACTACAACCAAATATTGATATACGTTTAAGTGTATATATTTGTAAGTATATACTTACGTACGTGTGTGTCTATGCGCATAACCGTACTGTGTATTCAAACACAACCTATTAAAAGTGTAATCAATATAATGTAACGCAAGTTGTAAAGTCTTCATCTTTTCAAAGTTTGCATACCAAGTTTTGGTACACGTGTGAGAGCGTTCTCACGTGAACTTGCGAGTAATGAAAATCATAGGGACTATCCTACGAATGCTGTGCTCGAGTTTTCTTCCGCAATTGTTCAATAACTCATTGAAAAAAAATTCTAGATCAAAGTGTATTACACGGAAAACAATTAGTGATCCAAATTTTCGTTGGCTAGTATGTCACTTTGGGACGGAGCACAAATTCCAGAAGAATTCGTACACTGGATTTTAATAATTCGTTGACTCTTTCCATTATTTCGACAATCGAAACGAAAAGTGAATTCCATCGGTGAAATCATGGACAAAGTCAACAAATTATTAAAATCCAGTGTATGAATTCTTCTCGGATTTATGCTTCGTCCAAAAGTGACATACTAATCAACGAAAATTTGGATCGCCAATTTTTTCCGTGTAGAGGCATCCATTCTTGTAACAACATGTCATTGAGATATTTGTTTTAAAATTCAGTGACAATTTCACAAACTTATGTATGATTGCAGCGATATGTTTTAATTATTCCCAACTGGGAATGAAAGGGAACAACAGGACCTATACACGGAGAGAGAGGAATTATCAATATTTCAAAAAATGCTGGACAATTTTGGAAGGCAGAGATGAAACGATTACCATTCAGTATTTTCACTACAAATTTTTGGTAAACTTACTAGAAACATCCTTCAGCGATCCTCTTGTTCCCTGAATTGATAGTCATTTCTCCAAATGTGAATAAATGATTTTCCAATATGGATCACATGTTTCTTTCTGTGTAGTCTGATACACTCACATGGAGGAAAAAGTGTTGTTGGCATAACAAGCAGGTCTGTTGCTATAGCGCCTACAAAAAAAATTAGCTGGAAGAGCAAGAAAAATTATTGACACAACTACATTTTTTGGCTGACATAAACAAATTTGTTAACAGAACTAACGTCTTAGCTGCTGGATTGAATATTGTTGCAAGGACAACAAATTTCTTTGAAGGTGCTATAGTAGCAAACCATTTTTTCTTTCTTACACTTTTTGAAATTTACTGTTATCAAATTTGATTATTTTTCAACGAAAAATAAAAAGGAGAGCATGTGGTTATTTGTTGAGAAAGCTTCTGATCAAAAGAAGAATCTTGGTACCTTATAGTCAATGATCTGATCAATTTGTCGATCTAGCCAGGGATTCAATAACGGATATAAATGGACCGTTAAATTGCGTTCTTCACACCATCTTCGGTACTGTAATGTTGAATATTCGAACGTTCAAACCGTAATAATAGAACGTTTCTTAACGAATCCATGGCTCTAGATCGCTGAAACACGGAGAATCATGGAGCAATTAATCTGTTCAAACTTTACCTTGGAATTCGTGTGGATGAAATCAACTCGACAACCGCGCCTGATATGAAAAGCAAACACTAGATTTAATGGTATGAATGGATTAAGACTGACTTGGTATGCTTAAATGCTCGTGTTATTGAAGAACTATAAATTGAGAAGTTGGTGGGTACGACGTCTATAACCGATCTTGTAGTGGTATTTAGAATGGATATAGCGAGAAGTTTGAAAGGATTCTCCTTGAAAATCCCTCTAATATAATACACTAAATCAGATTTGAGAGAATTTTTTTTTGAATGTAATAAAAATATTAAAATTCAGAATCGATTTTATAGAATTCATGTAACAATTTCCATACGCATTGTTACGGTATAAGTTACCACGTTCGAGATTCTATACAATTCAGAGTGAAATAAATGCGAAGGATACTCTAAAGACCACTAAGACAATGGTAATATAGGAGCGGTACAGTTGGATCCTGTTGGTGGGGCAGTGTACTGAACCTGAGAATCTTGAGATGAATCTTCAGGCTCCCTTGAGATGGTCCATACAGATTAAGTGTACTACGACGTATAGTACTCTCGACGGTTCCAGAGTAGAACCGAGGACGAAGAGAGGAAAGCAGAAGGGAAACGTTAGGCAGAAGCGAGGCAAGGTTACCTCCACAAGCACGGGATAGGGTACTCAAGATGCTGGGGCACGTCGAGCCCCTTCATATAGCTTCCATAATCAACTGCATACCACAGTGTTACCAGCGACCGCCGGTGCCTCTGGTCGCTCGTCTCTGGCATATGAATGCCGTCTACAGATATCTATATCTACTACTGAACATTATCCAATGAGATACTTTCTCTGTACTTCTGTTTATGAAGAATCGTAGACCGTACCTTACTCGGATTAACATTTTAGATTGAAAATATTCAATATTAATTTCTGAATATGTACCTATACCATGAGAATTCTTTCACAAAAGTTCAAAATTTGTTATTTTGTTCTCGGATAAATCATTGAGAATGGCATTAGGGAATGCTTTCAAATAGATTTGTGAGAATTATGTACTAAAGAATCCGATCGGACAAGACAAGATTAGAGGAGAAGAGTGGAGATATATAAGTTATACGAGTTTCCAGTTTTACGATGTGGGCCAGATAAGTATTGTCGGAAAGGTTCACATATTTTGGTTTTCAAACTAAGAGCGAACTCTGAGAAACTCAAAGAAAACGCGCCTCGTACATTCTTCGAATCAAGTTTCACTCTCGCCACCTTCGACTATTCTTCAACGTGTGCCTTGCTGCCTCCCGTTTACTCACATATAAGCGCATACTCGTACGGGCTGTTATTCTCCATCTCGTGCGTTTTCTTCTTTGAAAGCGCAGAGACTGATAGAGAAAGAGAGGAAACGAGTGACGCTAGCGACAGAGGCAGAAGTTCCTCCATTAGCGATAACAATGAAAGATGGACACTGGACTTGGCCCCGATCATTCCTGACAAACACACTCGTGCACCCGTCACGTTGCTACGGGAAACCCACTACCAAAGATTCGAAAAGTCTTCTTCCACCCTGTATATCTCAACGAATCCAAGTCTGTTCTTGTTCTCAATGATTTTAACCTCTCCCCCTTGGCCTTCTGTTCTATTGTTCTATGTACATTGTGATATAAAAGGAGAGGACTTCAAATTGAAATTCGTGAATGAGAGAATTTATCGTTCCCATTGAATTTATAGAACAGTTATTCGTTTGTTCCTGTATTCATTATTCAATCTATAAATATTTGGTTGAATGGATTTCCTTGTAAAGCTGTTGTTCTGAAAGGAAGAATGAATGATACTGAAGTACAACTCGGAATAAAATGAGCGAACGAGCGCGACATTATTGAAGGAAAAAACTGATGAGTGAATATTCTACACAGAAATTGAACTTGTTATCATTTTATTCGAAATTGTGCGATTTGCAGTATTCTTTTATGCACTTGTATATGGTATTGAGATCAATAGATTTCAGTGAGAATTTTTGATATGGATTTTTATTCTCGGCCAATCGCGCAATATTTGAGACCTTTAATCGTGTTTCAGAGTGGAAGGACTTGAATGATAAATTGAAGAATTTTCCATTGAGAAACATTCTAGGTCTAATTCACTAGATACGTGGCTTCAGTTTCCAGTCTCAGGCTAAATCCTAATGCTACAGGTCATTTTTGGAAGGACTCAAAACGCAGCTTTGAGATGTCAATATTTCGAGTCACTACACGGTTGAAAATGGTAAAATACGTATCATCATCAAAATTGTTGAACTGAAACCATTGGGAATAGCTTGGAAATAAAATGATCACGATTGCGAACTTCACTTTGTCAAAAGTTCAAAATTTCTTCAGGAAAACTAACAAAGGTCATATTGACGATTCCAGACAGTGCTAATACTTTTGACCATCAGCAGTCGTAATGTTTCTTTACACTTTATTTCAAGATTCTCGCAAGCAAGAGCTCTGAAAATCGGAGCGAAGGCAATAATTTTCACCATCAATGATGGTAATATCATTCGCTAAAATAAAAATAAAAATTTACTTGCAAAAACATATTTCCAGGCACATTTGTTAGTTCATGTTGTCCAACCTTCGAGTTATTACCACCATATTTGTTGATTGCAATCATGTTATTTTCAATACATTCTTGAGTACAGTTTATAATGAAAAATCCTAATAATTACGCGGAGGGGGTTTGAACTTAAGAATAATGTACTATCTTATATCTACCCATAAACCTTACAATTAAAGTCGCTTTGCTACGCTCGCACTTATGAATTTGCTGTTTTAAAGTTTCATTGAAAAACTAAACGAGGGAACCTAAACTGGACAACTTGTTGTGTGCGATAATTGTGAGAAAATCTGGAGCGCTGTTAGAAAATATTACCATCAGTGCTTGTATTATACCGACCCATCATTGGTAGTGTATGTGATTCGTGGCTTTCAAAATTCAGAATAGTTGTTCAAACAAAATCTATTATTGTCAACTGGTGATACTTTTCATTAGAAAAGGTATTCATTCCGTTTGTTCATAGTCGTTATTACTAAAATATATTTTCTCACGCTGAATCTTCATTTTTACCATCGAAGCTGACGATTATTCACTACGTGCGTATAAAATAATACACTCAGGTTAGAAATCACTGTCAATATTTTCCAATAATACTAGTTCACGACAAAAAAATAGTAATTTTCAGAATCAAATTCTTCTCCGTGTAGTCTCTATTGATAGATTATATTCAAACAACATGTGAATTATTGTATATGGATGTTCCCTATGTTCGTTCGTGATACATCACATTATCCATCAAAAATACCTCTATAAGAAGAAGAAAAGTATTTTTTGAAATATGAGAACGAGTAACAATTCATAAAACAACGTGTCAACGATAAAACAACCGAGTACGCGATCCCCCTTGAGGTGAAGGATTATATTCTTCCTCTCTTGGTTGAGCTGCATTACTCATTACGAGTCTCGTCCATTAGTGGAGTTGTTAATGGACATACTTCTTTTTGGATTTCCAACTCGGATAAGCAGTTTGAATTCACGTTTTCACAAGAATTTTATGTAAACTAATGGATATACACAGAAATTCATCATCACACGCTTATTCTATATTGAAAAAATGGTTATTATGGATGTACTCAATTAATGGAATTTTGTTTAGGAGTCTTCCTCCCCTGATTCAATGTACGTTTGTTTGTATTCCCGAATCCATGATCATATTTCTCGTAAAATCTTTGAGAATTTTCAAATCAAGTTGAATTTGTAATCAGTATGAATAGAAGACCTGTATTCGTTGAGAAACAGGGTGGTTCGACAGACGGTGAAATTATCGATTTCAGATTATTTTGACCAAATACCGATGAAAAAACACTCCAGTTCTACGTCATTACACCCCCCATTTGTTACTGGATGATAATTAAGATGTAGAGGAAATTTATGCCTGATAATGAAAGTTCTTTTGATATCAACAATTCAATCGAATCGTTAATAACGGTATTCTCACAATGTGCAGGGATTGATTGTAGACGTCAATTCGAATCATGTGATCAATTCATGTCGTGAAAAGTATTTTGGGATAACTTTGATAGGATGTAAAAGAGGATACACTGTTAAAAATTGCTTGAAATTTCATGTACTTTTCATGTACATATGTGAATGGGAATTCAATTTTTGTGAACTGAAATAGGAGACCAAATACATGTTATTGAATTTTCAAGTTATTGTGCATGAAAATTGAAATTAATGTACAGGTGATTGAAAAAACTTAGAAAAATTTAATCCAGTATAATAACCCAATAATATCATTATAATTATAATCAAATCATGGCTCTAATGACATTCAACTGAAAATAACAAAAATGATCAAAGTGTGTTTGGATTTGAAAAAAAATCTAAAAATGCTCATATCTCAAAAACTAACCTTCAAAAAAACGGGAAATTCTTGCATTATGGCTGCAGAATACGCCCTTAAAATACAATTTTTCTCACTATGGGTCACCCTGTATACTAACGCTTTGACGAAGTCATCCACGTATCCACTTCAACTACGTACTAGTTAGATCACACGGTTTGTTCAGTGTTTCTACATTACAAGTACATCTTGATTCACAAGTTTGAAGAATGAACGCAAGGTCATATAAGCAGAAAAATTCTCCCTTCCACATAAGTGGCAGTGGCTTGAGTGACAGAGCTTTGGCGTCCGACTTCGATGTCTCACGTTCACATCTTGTGAAGGTGATTTTTTTTTTCAACAATCATGAACATGTGCATGAAATTTAAAGAACTTGTTATTGAATTTTCAATCATGATTTCTCTCAACAATCAAGAACATGTGCATGAAATTCAAAGAACTGGTTCTTGAATTTTCAAGTGCAGTGCGAATTATTTTTCAATTACGTGAGTGGAAGTTGCTTCCATTACATGTAATTGAAAATTCAATCAGAAATTTCTAACAGTGTATTTACATAATATCCTGATGAGATATGAATGATGATGCCCTGTTGAAAAATTCCAGCATTGTCCGAGACGGAACCAACTAGGTCTCAATCGGTCCAATTTGGTTCCAGCTCTTGCTTGTCGCAGATCATGACTGAACCAACAACTCATGAAAAATTCATTTGGTTCTAGTGATTTGTGATTTTGGAAAACCAACATAATGATTTTGTGTATACTAAGCCTGATTGAAGAATCAGTTACCGAGCGTGATCCGGCCTGAGTTGATACTAGATCAATAGGACTAGGTAGAAATATGCAGGGTAGTACCTACCTAGGTAGAATTAATCTGGTCCTATATAAGTGGGTACTCCGCGGCACTGGCCTACCTGCCATGATTCGACCATAACCAAATCCCTATTGGTCCTAACCAGCATGGTCGAAACTAACTGGAATCTAATTGGGTTTTTGAATAGGGTGTCCATGAAATCTTCATGTCAATTGTTTCACTTTTCTATGAAACATTAATTAAGCGACTTCCATATGATTGGAAATAATAACTAGTTTTCCCTTACTCCATATTCCTACTCAGAAGTACCTGAGTCTGGCTGGATTGCAAATTTGGCAGTCCTATTTCTCCAGAAATTTTAAGGCGGGAAGACTGTTTTATATTCTATGGAAAAGAATCAAGCAGAGTGTAGGAACTTTTTTGGTTTCTTCCGGAACATTCGGGCTTGTTCAGAGGGGGGGGGGGGGGGGGGCACGAGCTGACGGGGTATTCTAATTCGAGCAGAAATAATATCATGGCCAACCTCATATTCAATATATGCTCGATCAGGCAGTGGTAGGGCACGCCACATTTTGGCCCACCAGGTTTAACTCTGGTTCCGATACATGAAAAGAGCTTGGAATGAAACTATGATTATATTTGAAATGGAAGTGTATGAACATATTTCCCAGGGTATTTATCAAACATCTTCAGCATATTGTTTCCTAGTACATCCTCTGAATACCCTTAGGATGTTGGAAATAGTCCAGTTCATCTCATTATTTATACGGTTCTCGTGTATGGCATGGCCTGATTAGAACTCTCCATTGAATTCCATGAACTGTTACTAACTTTGCAACGGTGAATGAGCATTTGAACCTGTTCGAATCCACCAGGAACCAGTTTTCAAATTATCTTGAAGAGTTGGACTGATCGTTTCCCGTTGAGAAGCTTACATTACTTCACGGGATTGAATGAATATTTTTAACCATAATGCCAGGTTATGAAAATTTGTATATAACTCAGATGAATTCCATTATTCCACAAGGTTCCGTACGAAGTACTACGTAGTACTTCGATTCTATTCTACTATTCAGTAAAATTGGTACTTCATTCATCATGTGAGTGTATTAATTTCGTTCTCCCACATGGAGAAAACCGAATCCACTGAAACAGCAAAGTGTGATTCCGCTGTCTGAATTCTGGCTGGAACAGGAAACTATCCGCTAACGTAACAAATGATTTGCTGCGTCAGCTAATTATTTTGTTAGAATTGCGAATCGTTTGTTGAAGCATCTGCATTTTCAGCACTATATATAAAGATCGCAAACAAATTCGGCTAGGAAAGTGAGGATTTTTTACTGTAACTGCTAAAAAATCGCTGCAATAACTATCAAGATTTCTGTCATTGCAAATAGATTGCTGTCATAACGAGAAATCTGCTGTTCCGGTGAATTTTTCTTCTCCTTGCAGAAACACCAATTTTGATTTCCAGGTGGTTCCAAATTAATTTTCAAAGTGAGAAAACTTCGAATTTTTATACTGAATATCTCTCAAAATTATTGGAAATACATCGCGCAGAACTTTTATTCATACATAAATCCAACATGCAAATTAAAATGTGATTTTCACTAAAAACTTTTGTGTTTAATTGCTTCTTATTTTTTGTTTCAGGTGAGTATAAAGATGACAGTTGATCGCAATTCAATCTATCGCTTCGAATATGCAAGGTATTTTTGTAAACAGATGTGTGTCTTCTCTTAGTCTTACTTTTGCTGCACAAATCTGGTTCAAATTTTCAGATATAACGTTGAGTTCACTCCTATGTTTTCCGTGTCCAACTCTGAACCCAAATTCTTGGAACGATTGGAATTCTACAGATATGATTACTAAACCAATTCTCTAAGTAGGATCTCTTGAAAGACATCTTGCTTTGAAACTTTATTTTGATTCTTTCGGCAAGATTAAGGGCTTTATTGATTCTAGTGAACTTCTTGCAAGAATATGCCGACGGACTCACACAACATCAGCGATTATAATGTACATATTCGATGAGTTTTCCTCATCCGAAAAAGGTTAGATACGTTCCTGTCATCTCAAGTGAATAAATGACAGCCGTATAGATGATGGTACGATACCACGTGTGTAAGTGTTGATCGAAGCTCAGCAAAGTATGTACTTAATGAATAGGTTGTGAAATTTTCAACAATACACGACTAATAAATGCTCACAAATTGCTCTCAATGCTTGAACAACAATTACTAATTAACATTCTTCACTTCTCACAATGATTCCCATTTGTTCCAATTCACAAGCTTTAGAAAGATGTAGTTTTATAATATTAATGATATACAGTAGCGCTCATATAGTTCCAAACGGATTTACCCAGTTCTTTCACAGGATATTTTGACTATTGACATGAGAAATATTATTGATCTCTACTTTGAAACGTCTTCATTGAATGAATGTTTATGTGCACGTGAGATATGATTTCAAGTATTATGCAGCATAACATAATCAAGTTTACATAACGATGTTTCGGATGAAAACATAACGGTAAATACACATTTGAAGGTAAGTCTACAAAAACATGATGATGATCCATTCAATACACTTCAACAGAACGTGAAACATTATCACGAATGACACTTTCCATTCCTTCATTACTTCACTTCATCACGTAAATTATATTACTGAAATCCGTATTGATCATAGAATGCATGCTATTATGTGCATGTCTCCTTTCATTACCAATATAAATTTATATAAAATTTATTGAATGTTTCATTTCCACCTGAAGGTTCACATTATATGAAAGAAGTAGAACGATACCTGATTCGATTGACGACTTGATCATGAATGACTTGAAGAAGTGAGATTTTCTCTTCAACTTAGGGAGATTAAGCATTTTTCATACAGAAAAAAAAACATAATTTGTTAATACAGTGAAATGTGATATGGCTGTCTCACTTTTTTTTTCTGTATGAGTGAATTTTTCGTGAAGGCAGCAAATATTCATTCGTTACACTGCGAAAAATTTCTATGTGAAGTAATTGTAATATGGAAATTAGCACATACATGCGTTAGGACTTTTTCGTACTTGTTTGAAGATTACCGGAAAGTACCATGGACTTTGGAATTTTAAGTTAGATTTATTGGGAATTTTATACACATTGACCGTACGCTCAGGTTCCTTCCAATGATTAGAATTTTCCGGTAGTTGTAGACAGAAAAATTCGGATTATTTCTCAAAGTGTACATCAACTCATTATTCAGCAATAACGGCCAATTATTCGCTAAAATAGAAAACCTTCCAGTCCCATATAGAAATTTACAATTGGCGCTAGCATGGCGCCACGTAGATAAAGTATGTCCGAGGCTTGGCAACCAAGCATGGCGCAACTCTGGAATGATAACATCATTTTATGATTTACCTACGTGTTTTTCCAATGAAGTCTCATCATCGATGAAACAGTGGCAATAGAATATGCCATCATTGGCCGGCAATTCGAAATTTCGTTTGTCAATGCTGCGCCAATGATCAAAGTAAAAAATATTTAACCCAGAAATATATAAGAAGTATTCGCATTTCGCAATTTCTGACATATGTTGTTTGAAGTCTTATTGTCCTCCCCTCATTTGTTTGTGAACAATTCGGCGTCTTTTTTCGGTAAATGTTGCCATGAGAAGTAGACACAATGTATATTAGCTCAGCGGTAGGAGCCCCCTAGTGTGACTCGTAGTAAAGAGCGATTGACTGTTCTCCCAAAGACTTACTTGAGCCTTATATATTCTTCGCACCACTCGCGAGAAACACTTGATAAGTAACGCAGCAAAAATATTATATAGGTTGCCAATATCGAGCCATGATATTACCAATGATCGGCGCTACATTGAAAGCTAATTTCTACCGAAACTAGGCCAAAGTTTGGGACAATATTGAACCACATTTTAAATGATCCTAGCGTTGAATGGAATCTATCGTTCAGTCAATGTTGGGCCAAGCAAGAGCCAAGCTTGGCGCAATTTTGCCACAATAATAGGCTGACAAACGAAATCCGTCGAACACCGACATCGGTGCAACATTGTATTTATTGTTGATCAACATTGAAGATTTATAGAGCGCCAAGCTTCGTCTGTCAACATTGCGCCAAGCTATATTTTATTTTCAGTATTGGCGAAGCCCAAAAATTCTTGTATGGGGTATTATATATTCGATAGCGAACAAATGTAGCTGGAGGAAATGGAATTTTTTTGCAGGCATAGTTCAAACGATGGCTTATATAGCGAATAGATGGCTCTCACAGCAACAAATTTACTGTTTCAGCAGAAGGTAGGGCAGAGTCGACATCCTTGAGCCGTCTTATGCTTTGGGTCACTCATATTTTTTCAAGAAGTATTGATAGAAGAATTTTGAATTTTTCATAGGAAGTAAAGCAAGTGATTTCAATGATATTTGTCCAAGTTTGATGGAAAAAATTGAATTTTCCTTCATTTAAAACACATATATCTTATTTCAGAGACACGAAAGTGAATTTTTTGTTCCAAGTTTTTCTCTATTATAAGTAGCGGAACTTAATTTTTATTTGTCAAAAATGGATCAGGGCATTAAAGGGAGCATCAGAGGATGAATTTCAATGAATTTGAGGATTATTACAAATGATTTTATGGAAAAAAAAATATATCAAAAGTCAAAATCGAATGCCTTGCGCGAATAGTTTGCATTCAATAGGTTTACATTTACAATGATCGGAAGTGAGAAAAATACAATAGCCTCCCAACCAGTCAGCTTCTCAACCAGTCAAAGAGGTTCAACAATAATCCAGATCACTCAGATCAGCTATTCCGAAAGGTTCCACAGAGTTGAATTTACAATGGCATCTCAGGAATTCAGGAACATCCTGACTCCCCAATGGAATATACTATGATACAGTGAAATCTACTATGGTATGACAATACAAACCTGATCAAATTGACAATGTTTTACAGTAAACTCCATTGAAAGTCAGTATGTTCCTGAATCGCTCAGATGCTATAGTATATTTCATTGTAAATTTCTCTCAATGTCACTTTCTGATATCGATACTCCTGGATTATAATAACGTCACTACAATTTCGTTCAGTGATAGGAGAACGTATCGTATGAGAAACAAAGAAGTTTGCTCCGATTCTGAAACGAATTTCAATTACTACACTATAATTCGAGGCCGCTGATATACCATACAAACCATATCGCATCATATACCAAGGAAAATAATCTCTGGAATGAAAATATGCTAAACCAATGAATTTCTTCGGCGAAACCAAATTTGTAATCTCTTCAAATTCTTACCATCATTTTTACTGACGGATTGCAACACTCCAATTGGAATGGCTGGTGGAAGATTTGGACGCAAAAATGCGAGAAGCGGAATGTGTAGGAAATGGAGCAAAGGGATGGGATGGAGCATGAGAAGAAGAAAAGGAGGCGAAGCATATGGTGTAGGAACTTCATACATGATTTCCCCGGAGTCCATGATGTAAAGCATTTCTGGTAAGGTAGGTTGGTGCAGAGGTTCATACTGGACCAGTCGGGTGATGACTGCTTGGTATCTTAGTGACGAGAGTTGCTCGATCATGCGTGCATTACGAGATTCCCAGAGACAGCAGGAAGGTGGAAATCGGATGAGAGGAAGAGAGCCAGGCCTTGAAAGAGCCAAGAGTTTCTGGTAAAAATATGAAAAATACGATTCGAAAGGTTTCCGTTTCCACTTCAGTTCATATTTTGACATATCATTCTCAACGAGAGTGTTCGATTCCTCCTCATGAATCGTCTATTAATTTGCTCATGGATACATCTCCCTTCGCAACCTACATATCACAATGGAATAAAATCTCATTGTGGAACCAAACTACCCAAGAGATCATTCGGATCCAAGAATTGAGATGAAATTTCTCGTGATCATTCGACTCAATCATCATTTCCAATGACTACAATCCCTCATCGATATCAAGAATCGTATTTTCGTGTACACCTGACCAACACCACCAATTGTGTCTTGATTTTAGCTTGGCTACCACGACGCAAAACTTTGAGCCATTGTGTTTGCGAATCCATTGGGAATTTTCCCCGGAACGCGACAAAGCGTGCAAACGGAAAGAGAGAGAATTCGCTCTCTTCCTCTGCTTCCCCTACCATCCGACAAGAAGATTATTCACGCGCTAATGCATTGCGCACGGGATCGTCGTCGGCGTCGTTTAATAGAATCGATGATAAAAAATTTAATAACGACACTAATTGGTATGAGTGCATTCGCTCCAACGGCATTGCTATTTGAAATGGGGCTTGCATCGTGAAGAGTGGATCGAAACCTCGTCAACAAAAATTCTTCATCAAAAGCGACAACGTTCCCTGGTTCCTACCTTCTCTCAACCTCAAATTCATGCAAGACAAAGCGAAGTAGAGAAAAACAATTATTTCATTTTAGATTATAACTCTCTTCAAAGATTCATATAAATAGGAGGTTATTATTTGTTGTGAGTATCAATTATAATCGTTTTACGAGTTCATTCCTTCCCCAGAAAAACGTCGGAGAATGAAGCAGGAACTCCATGAACAGATCAATCACATGTTGAATAATGCAAAATATTCCTTTGTATTAGGGGGAAGGAATTAAACTTTCATTCAACTTCATTGGGATGAAATTTTACTCATCCGAACTTTCCTCATGAAGATCCAACTTGACAGGAATTTTCATTGAGTTTCATATGGGAAAAAATTGGTATGGCAAAACTAGTGATATAAGAATTGTTAACATTTCATTGCTGGTTATACAATAATTTGTTATTGTTACACACTGGGAGAAAATTTCGCTGAAAATCAATCACACGCGGAGAAAACTGATACAGTAAAATATGGACGGACATTCGGTCACCACGATCAATTGCGTAGTTATTCTAATTGAAATTATCGTTAATTCAACTAAACGTATTGTAATCTCGATTGAGTCGTTTAGTTATTTTGATTGTGCAGTTTGATCTGTCCATATTTCACTATTCGCTTAGTGATTATCACTTTTTCTTTTTCTCCGTGTATTTTGTTGTTAGTGATTTTCTTGAAGATAAATGAATACCATAGTTGAGTTAACAAATATACTGTCAAATTGACAAAGATTGAAGTTGATTCAACAGTGAAATATTGAATTCAATCGGAAATATCCAGCGTTATTCTACTGTTGAACCAACTATGTACTTGTTTCCTGTACAATCTTTTTTCTCAGTGCAGCAAAAGCATACTGTTCCTTCAACAAGCATTGTATTGCTGTAAATCACTAGTTAAAATGACAATATGGCTTGCCATTTCAACTCACAATGAACATTGTTGATTTGGCAAAACAATACCGAAAGCAAGAACAATAAGTATTACAGAATTGACAAAAGAACAAAATGTAATTGTAACAAAATCCATTCATTGTCAAAATAGCAAAATATTCTGAACATATGAAACAATTTAATTATTTCCGTGAGAAATCAATTTTGATCCATTACGGGAAATGGTTAAAAATGATATCCAAGTGATATCAATTTTTCTACTAACCCTCTTTTAATGGAGGTTTTTTCGAATTCACAAACACAAAAATTAATTTCAACAAACTTTACATGAGTTTAATAAACAAATTTGGGAAGTTTTATTTATTTCTGAAAAAATTCCTGTGATTCAAATCTTAATCTATTCATCCGATGTGCATAATTTTATGTTTGTCTGGAATTATATTTTCGTCGTCAACTCTAAACAATGTCGAGGATTATAATAAATGGCAGTCTAAGTACTCAGTTGCCATTTTGAAGATCCGTTGATGCGATGAAGGCTTGGTTCCTCACTGGGAGGATTCGTCATTTTTTCAAAATATTTATTGTGAATTGATATATCACAATATTCGAATGTCAATTCAGCAATATTATTGTTAGTTTTGTCTCCCTGCAAGAGTACTTATTTTTTTCATGTGGCCGAATTTTCATATCCGTATAAATGAGTTGCAGGAAAACTATAATTGCAGGCGTTTACGAAAGTCATAACTGTGTTGGTTAAGATATCAAATTCAAGATGTAACGTTGTTTTGTATTTCAATGTGCAATTTTTCTTGCTGATCGATGAAATGAAGACAACATCGAAGGATGAATTTGAACAAGAAGTAGAGAAAACAAAATATACAAGTAACATCCGTATACATTCATCTTGTGATCAATTTATATTGAAAGGTTTTTGAATTGTTACGTATGGATGAAATGTTAGTAAACGGTCTCGATACTGCGGAACCATTAGAAGTTCTATCTGTATCAATATTTACACCACCTCGATTCATGGTACAGTATTTTCTGATAAAACGTATCCAGCGGGTATCGATTGACGTAGAAAAAACTCTATTCAATTTATACATGAACTGTATACAATCCACTTCTTCAAAAATAGACCTAGCGAACACTGTGTATGTTTGATAACAGTTAATGTATGAATTATATAAGAGTTCGATAACAGTTCTGGTAAACTATCGATGCTCATGTGAAGTTGTTTTTTGGTGCAATGTTTTTTCTATGGAGGAGTTTCCTTCATATTCTCTCTCTCTCTCTCTCTCTCTCTTTCTCGTCTCCTTCATCGCCAACGTGTTTGCTCGTGCCAAGCAAAAGATATCTTGGATTCCCAAGGGAGGACGTGCCGGTAGTCCTGTGGACGAGCTTACCGTTCTGAGCTTCAAAACTCCTATATCGCTCGTCCTTTTTACCGTCCCCTTTATTTCATTGTTACAACCACCTCCCACTTCCTCTAAACTTCCTTCTCATCCCTCGACCTTTCTTCCATTATTGAGTTTTTCCCCGAGTAAGATACGATGTTATTAATTCGTGAGGAATATCAGCGAATGTTGGATGTTTTCGAGAATTCATACTAAACGATATTCATCCTTCATGAAATGATATTATGTTCGATTTTTCGAAAAAATACAATGTTTCTTTTTCATTAATTCCGAGCATAAAACTTCCGAATTCTGGAGAATCGTATTCCGAATGTAAAACGAGAACGAATTGCGAATTGGGAATGCGTGGGTAGAAATTCTCTATCATTTCTCAAACATTACATCCAAAAACGCTAAATATACTCGAGAGAGTTGAGAATTATCAAGTCCAGAGTCAATTAACGTGTAATGATTGATTACTTTATCCATTTAACCGACATTGTTTACGATGTAACACATCCAGGTAATTTTTTGACTGGCAGTACATTCGAGATCCACTATAGCAGAGGTTCGGTCACTTTTTTTTTGTATTATTCACCAAGTTTTCGTCGCGTACCACGACCTCATTAGTCATAAACGTCGGTCTGTGTACAAAGGTAGAAGCTCATACAGGTTGAATGTATGTGTGAGCATGTTAGCCAGTGAAACGAACGAGTGAACGAGTGGTTACCATGAAATACGAGAGAAAGAAAAGAAAAGAGGAAGAGGCGGAGGAAAAGAGATAAATAAACGAGAAGGATGGAAGGAAACGCGGTACACAGAAAAGCTTGGGCAGAGGGAAAAAAATTTTTCCTCTCCCCCTTCCAGTTCTATTCCTCTCGACGAGTCTCAAACCCTCAGTTGGGTTCCTCACACCTTCAACCACCTCTCTGCTCTCGTATAACGGGCAATTTTTCAATGGCTCTGGCCGAGCTTGAATTCTCGTTAATTTTTACTTTCTCTCGGCATCCGCCACGGAATACGGAGTCTGTCCATTGTCCGTGTTCGCGACAGCAACACAGAGTCAGGAACCAGCAACCTCGACGTGAGAACCGAGGCGGTGGTTCAATCCTCTCTTTTCTCTTCAGTCACAGACTACAACGATATCAGAGAAAACGCAGCGTACATACACACACATACGCGTTTCATATGATTGTGGATGAAAAAGAATGAGGGAAATCTATGGAACCAGCGACGCGAAGTTGTCGATAGCAACACTTTCTAATAAAGCGTATTGTCGACATACTTTTTCCCCAGATCATAAATAAACGAATCACCCAACGACAATAGGTGGGCTCTTCCACAGAAGGTTTTCCTGTCCTTTCGATATCATGAAACTTTTGTATGTCGAGCGCGGCGGAAACATTTTCAAAATCGCTATTGGGTTGGAGTGAACGATGGATCACCGTTTTTTTCCTGAACATCGGAGAATGATTTTGTTTCATTTGAGATTTCAACGTCTCAACGTTCAACTCGATTCCAGTCTAGAGCAGTTTATTCCTTCGATATTTTCATTCGATATCGATAATCTTGTTTCATTTTACATTGCATGTGGAGGGAACAATGGTGAGAGAAACTGCTATTATTCCTAAGATTTCATTCAACGTGATGGGGAAAAAAATTATTAAAATCTTGAATTTCCATAATTTCAATTTCCTGTAAGGAAATACTCCAAGTGCAGTGAATGAAGAAAGAATTAGAGGGGAAGATACAATTACAAGGCTAAGAATCAAGCATTTTTCAAACTTTTTTCACACTAAGAATCTTTCAACCGAATTTGATATGGTGTTCACTACATATTTAGAAAATTGAGAAATATTTTCTTTCTATCACAAAATGGCGGACTTATATATGCCCCAAAGATATCAGCTTCGAATCTGAAGCATCAACTTGCGGGAATTCCGGAAGCCACAATTTTCAATTTTTGACCCAATGAAAATGAAGAAAATTGGAAAAATCAAGAATTGGCATGAGTTTTTCGAAAAAAAAATTCACTAAAAATCTGCAACTTTCTTGCAATTATTTTTATATTTTGCAAAGTTGAATCTCAGAAATGTTTGGTGTATACAGAAGCTAATACTGTACAAAAAAACCCTCCAAATTTAATCTCTGAAAAGTTTTTGAGGTCTTTTTCTCGCAAATGTAAAAAATGCTGTCCTGAGAAAACTGCGTTCCAAGTTTCGATTACCAAGAAATGATATTCACCTCTTAATCGGTAGTTTGTGATAGTCATGCATACACATACATTCACATATATGTAAACATACGCAACTCTCTGAGGCATATTAATTTCTCCCACAAGTAAACCAGAATAAGATACAATAGAAGAAATCCCACTCGTCGACCGTACGAAAAGACCTGCTGAGCACTCCGAAAGGCGTCATCGAGAAACGTCGGAGAGAAATAAACCAACTTCAAATTTCAATTCCATCGTCATATTCTACAGGAAATTTACTGTCTTCGCCAATACAAAAAATAACATCGATTTTTCTACCTTCTAATCGTGTCTCCCCCCTTAAGAGGGAATGTCCACCATAGGCATACCGTTGTTGTCCTTTGACAGAATTCATCATATTCCGTATGACAATAATTCGTTAAAAGCACTGAAAATGAATTTGACGTGTATATAAACAGCGAACAGAATCTATATACCTTTCAGAGGACGCGAAAGTTGACCATTAAACGCCAATGCAGGGAAAATTCACTACCGTTCGTGATTGATGTTTTACTGTACAGTTAGTGTCATCCTTGTTTTTTTTACATTCGAATTGTAAGCAACTTCTATCGAAGTTGATCCCTAGGTCACTCCACGGATATAAAAGCTTGGAATATGAATAACAAAAAGAACATCATATATCCGTATTGATGATAGGAAAAAAGCAATTCTTTTCATCATAGTTTATTCAATCCAGTCACTCGATATGCAATGAAAGTGAAAACGTGTCTGATTTTGGTGATGCTCAGTTCAGAAATTCGGGAAAAAATTGAATCCATTACGAGACGATTGAGAAATCCAGTGAGACTTATCATAAATGTAATTATAATTTCCACGGTAAGCTCGGGCTTGGAAGTAAGAATATAGTTTGTCACAAATGCAATTATAATTAGGAAATTTAATGATAAGAGTTGAGCTTATCATAAATGTGATTATAATTTAAACGGTGAGCTTAAGCTCAAAGGTGAAAAGATACACTGAAAAAAAGGTTGATTTTTATAGTTAAAAAACGTATATTTTCTTATAGGGGAATGAATATTTATTTCATGCAAATCTATCATGATTCTGTCAAATATAATTTATCAACTATTAACAAACACATATTACTAATAAATATCAGTTTTTCATCATCAAAAGAATATATTTGAGCCAAAGGAATATTTATTTCCCCGTAAGCAAATATACGTTTGTTAACTATAAATAAACCTTTTTTCTCAGTGTATGACATCATTGATGTAATTACAATCTCAAGTTTGGTAACAAAGATAATTTATTACTGATTTATTTACGATTCGAACATTCAGTTCAAGCTTGATGATGAGAATATAACTTATCACTGATGCAATTATAATTCAACAATCTAATGATAAGGGTAGGGCTCATCATTATTGCAATTATAATATAAACGATGAGATCAAACTTAAAGGTGGGAATGTTGTTTATCATCAGTGTAATCACAAGCTCAAGGCTAGTGGAGAAGATAATTTATTACTAATATAATTACGATTCCAACGGTACGTTTAAGTTTTATAGTAAGAATATAGCTTATTACTTATGCAATTATTATAATTTGAAAATTTAGTGATAAGGGTAGGGCTCATTATCGATGTAATTATAATTTGAACGGTGAAATCAGATTAACTGTTCAATCATCAATTGATTTTTCATGATATGGATATAAATGAGTTCTAATAATGAAATGTATCTTGTATTATTAGAATAACTCTGAATTGTTGATATCAATATAATAATGAAATTACCGATGGAAATGAGCAAATATAATTAGGATTAAATTTTGAAAATAAAGTGTTGTGACGTTTCGTTTCTGAACTACGCGTTGACGAGTTCAATCGACCTTAATTGAATCAATAATTAGCTCCCTCTTATGCCTCTTGCTCGCCGGTTCCAGGGTTCAGAAGTGGGGGAACGCGGATCACAGACTATCAAATTTACGAGTCAGAGATAAAGTGAAAAACAAAGAAACGTTTTATTATAAAATAATAATGAACTTGATAGAAGAATTGTTACAAAAGTGATAGTCTTACAACTACATATAAAACCTTTCATATCCTAAGCTCAAATATCAAATAAATGGACCCTAATCGTGGGTATAGTAGAAAAGTCTATAACGGCTTGAGATCCGACGGAAATGATCGCAGACCAATAATACGGTTGACTTTGTACCACCGAGGGTAATAGACAAAGATGAAACTATAATTCTACATGAAAAGCACTTATAGCGACGGTATATCCTTTAAGAACGTCGTAATTAGTGATTAAGCTAGAGTATAACGGAAAGTGGTATGAATGGCCCAATCAAGAGACGCAAACAACGGTAATTTTAACGGAATAATTATGTCTTCAACGGGATTGGGCGATTCTTTTAGATTTGCGGAGGTTATTCGCGAACCGACGGAATAACTAGTCACTTTGATGGGTGCGTGACAGTCTTTGGCTACCTATCTAATTTAATTCTCCCAATGCTCCGGAAGGTTCACCCGTTCTACCCCTTTCCCTACTCAACCCTCCACAGGATGGGACGGTTCACCCTGTCCAAAGCCCAACGTCCTAGCTAATTACCAATAGCCGTGACAACACCTGTTTTGCCAGGAAAAAGTATCCTGGACTTCCGGAAGAGGACCGCAAGCAATCCTGACCTCTTATATGTATTCTCACTTTATGTTTTTGTGCATACGAAGAAGTGACTCTACCAGAGAGAAGTGATGCCAGAAAGGACCGTGTGGACGCAAAAATCATCCCCCTACTCTACACACTTTGAAAGCTTTGTATGGGTGTGATCACACCTATACGGAAGCAGTGCTGCCAGAAATGAAGGAGCTCCAGCGTTTTACCCTCTCCATATACCATTGCAAAGCACGCACGCTATAACTATAGATGTCATATATATAGTTATAGCGTGCGTGCTCTGCGATGGTACATGGAGGGGGTAAAACGCTGGAGCTCCTTCATTTCTGGCAGCACTGTACGGAAGTTCCATTGTACGGAACAGTGGAGGGCCTGATTCTGCCGTCCACCCGATATTTTCTGGCATCACTGGACTCCACCACCTCCAGGCACCTCTATGTATACCCGGCTTGGGTTATTTTCCACTGAGCGCGAGAGCGTTGACGCGGCGCTCCGCACGGAAAGAAGTAGAAACTACTATTTTAGGACAGACTTACACGTATCGCTGCCTTGAGACAGTGTTCGGTCGCGCTCATCGTAGGTCTCTCTCTTTCTACTACGGTCAGCCAATCACAGTGGCCTGATGTTTCATAAGCGGTGTACAGTACTGGAGGTAGGTGTCGCCACTGAATCTGATGCCACGCACCCGTGGATTATTATTTTTTTCATGACTTGACACAGTGTATCCTTTTCGTTGGAATGAATTGATAATGAAGATTATGAATTTCTGATTGGAATAAACATAGATCAATAATAAGATCTCACTTCGTCGAACTCCGAGAAACTGTATCTTGGTCATTAGGATAAGTGAATCAATAATCAATTCAATTCTGGAAATGAAAATTAAGGATTATTGGAATAGTTACTCCAGTCTCATGAATTCAGTAAGAGCAGATTGTACCGTATCGGAATAATCTCTATCACAAATAAAAAAGAAACATCACTCGTATATTGTACGATCTACTTCCATCGAGGTGAAGATCAAACTCAAAATCTGAACCAAGAAATTGAAAATCATGTTCAGATCATCTCACAAAATTCAAATTCCACGGTTTAGGAGTCGGAAAATTTCTATGTACTTTTTTTATTTTGGCATTGCCTTTTTGTAAAATTTCAATCTGGTGTAGAATTGCGGGACGTTTGATTCTTTCTGAAAAACTCAAATTTCAAAATTCAGGTGCCAAAAGATTTTTGCATATTCTTTTTATTTTAGTATTGACTTTTGATAAAATTTTACTCTTGTGTGAAATTACTGGAGGTTTAATTGTTGCCATAAAATTCAAAATTTGAAATTCATGAGTCAAGAAATTCCTACTATATACTTTTTTCATTTTAGTATTGACTTTTTGTGAAATTTTAATTTTGTGTAAAATTACTGGAAGTTCAATTTCTCCAACAAAATTCAAATTCCAAAACTCAGGAGCCAGAAAATTTTTTTTTATATTTTTCATTCCATCATTGGCTTTTTGTAAAATTTTGTTCTTGTATAGAATTACTGAAGGTTGTATCCCCACAAAATTCTTATTTCAATATTCGAATCCAAAAATGAACAATAACTGTTAAATTCCAACTTCAATCATAATATTTGTAAAAATTCTAATTCTCATCTTAATCGCTCGAATTCATTTTCCTATGGATTTTTTTTTCGGGAAAAAATTTTGTGTTTCCAATTTTATTCGCTGAAATGTGTGAAACAAAAACCTCCAACATTTGAATTAACATTTCAACTCACATCTCAAAAGATATCTATACAAAATGTTGAAACATGAGTATGAAATTGTATGAGTTGGGAAATTCTGAACTGGACTGGAATATATTCTAATGGATTCGAAAGATGGGACTTGTTCTTGTTTAATTCTAGTAATTGTGTCTAAGAAGATTATGAATGAGCACCGAAGCTTTTCATTAACACATCGTCTGCTTTTTCTCCCAAGCTTTTACGTTTCACAAAGAAAATGTGTGAAGAGTTTGTTGATTTCAATTGAAGTAGTGATTTTAATTTTTTTGATGATATATTTTGAAGATTTCAACTATCTTCAGTTTATTATACACATTTTTCGCACCCAATCTGAACGAATCGAGCGATGTCGATATCAACAATCCATAATAATGACATAGTCTTTACTGAACAAACATCGTAAAGATTTTAAAAAATTGCTAGTGATTGTCAAGCCATATCTATCCGACGAAATTCTTGTTCGGAATTTACTCCCTATTTATCTCCACTACAATTCCAGGTATTGCGATTAAGCATCCTTATCATGTTATATAAAATGACATACCAAGGGAAAAGTTGTTTTTTTTTCGAGCATGGAAGACGTGGGGAATTATACATGTGAACTTTACAGGGCGTAAAATACAATCGAAGTGTAATCTTGATCATTTTGAATTATTACCCACCAACTTCACCATTTTACTTCTTCCTCACGTTCCTTGGTTCTTTTTAAGGTCACGTTTATTGAATTTGACCATGGTAAAAATGCGATGGAACTGAAGATTACTGCAGATAACGCGAAAGAATAAGGAGACTACAACAGTAGTTGTTGTAATTATTCCTCTTGTTTCGTGTAACCAACTGAAAATTATTATTAGCTTGACCTTAGTATGAGAAAATTCGCGTGTTCAAAGTTTCACGGTTGCTATGATTTGAAAATTGGTCCTGATGATGAGAAAGACAGGATAAAATCGATTGAATATAGTTGTAACAACCACATAGGAAGACCAGAAAGAAAATCAACTACGTGTTCCGGTTATGAGAACCAAATTCTTCTCTAAGTATATATGTCATGAAGAATCAAGAAGGGTATAAAGGATTAGACGTAACTCCCAAGGATTCGTTTAGAATTAAAAATGTATAAAATCACTGAAAAAAAAATATAAGAGATTAATACTTCAATAATACATTAGGTGTTGTGCATTTTATCTGAAACAGATCTTCCTTCCTCAGTGTGTATAAATTTCGATTCGGTCTAGAGATGGGCGATCTCGATTCGATTTCAACAAGATCGATGTTTTTGAGTCGATTTATCAAGTTTATTAATCGATTCATGAAGGTCCGATTTCTTGAAAAATCGATTGTTTTGTCTCGATAATTATCAATCCAATCCATAGTAAGAATTTAATTCGCGGGAAAATCACTAAACAATATCAAAGAGTCCACAAGCACTCTCACAAAGTGTGTATTCAGCGTTGCTACTAACGAAAAGGTGTTATTCGGAATATGAATGATCCTGCATTTGTAGCTCTTTCCTACTCCTTTCCTCACAATTTCCTATTTCTTCCAATTTGTGGCATTCGATAACTGCAACTTATAATCTCACTTGATTTGAATCAGGATTTCCATGAATGAATCAATTGAAATCTAATATTTTTCAAATCGAGTTGCCCTTCACAGTTCTTCACAAATCCCTTGGAAATTTTGTTCCAAGTTTAAAGCTGCCCATGGGGAAAGGAAAACACGGGCCGAAACTGGCTTAGTCCTGCTGCCAGAGTTGCCAGTACTGGCAAATCCAAAGCTACCAAAGCTATTGAAACTGGCAAGAAGTCGGTGTGATAACATGATTTAACATATGGGGCTGTGTAACATTTACAACCGTGTCAGTACTGTTCGTTCGTATGCGCCAACTAGGTTAAAATTCTGGCATTCCAACCTTGTTCAAACAGTATCGACTTAATACTGGCCCGAGAATGTCTGTACACTCGAATCAGTACCCTTTGAGATTCGTCAAATAGGCTGTCCCAATTGAAAAATAAGTCCCGCCAAGTTTGGCAAATATCACCTTCCTAGTACCAGGCCATCTGTCAACTCCGGCAATTTCCACATGGGTAGTGACATGAATTGAGTAACACAGAAGAAGCATTCTAGATGAAATCTCTCTCACCTAAGAATCAAGTATCAAAGAGGAGATTAAGAGAATCATTGGCAATCAAATAGTCCACCTATTCATACAAAGAATGAGGCTCGTTTCGATCGTACTTATATAATCCGAAGGACGCTCGCTACACTTGCTCTTATGAATATCAAACGATGCTTGTTGCTTACGCATTTTTATGAATGTCATAATACACATTACACCTGCACTTTAGAAATTCTTTATACCTCATGTCACTCGCTTTGCTCACTTTTGCTGATGAATCGCACTGCGATTTACAGTAAGTTATCAAAGAGATGGAATACCTCGAGATGTATTCAGGAAGATCAACCAGCTAATGCATGACGATATTTATAAATGTTGTTTATTTCATAGAGATCCAAGTGCTGACCTACATTCTTAATTGGTTCCCTTTGTACATATTCAACACGTCGCGTCTTTAGAATATATTGATGAATCATTGAACACATTAAATTTATGAGGCAAAACAGTAAGGATTCCATTCTCCAGCAGACTTGGACATTCAAGAAAGCAGCTAGAATTCAGAATGTTACTCAATCGTTTGGAACCAGGTTTACGAACATTTTCGGCATCGCTGATTACAAATTAGGAGTTAGATTTTGAGATTCTCAGATGGCGAATGTAAATTAACGGTGAAAAATCTTCAAACTCTTCAGAATTACTCTATAGAATCAGTTTTAAGTGTTACAACCTAGTCAAGACGTGAGCCGCGTCGAAATTAACCTGACCAGGTTCAGAAAATGAATATTTAAACCAGTCGGTCGAGGGATAAAAATACACGTCTCACGTGATTAAATTTCCCCAAAGTTACAAGAAAGTGTGATGTTTTCATCAAAATGGAATCTTCTCGCTGGTATGAGAAGTCAATGACAAAAAAGAGGGATAACACAGGGAAAGAGAGGTAGAGAGGATGCTGTTATCGGATTCCGTGCGTGCCGTATGCAGAAACATTGATTGCTGCTGCTGACCGCACAATCACACCAACCCTTCTCTTTGCTCCTCTATTTTTCACTCTCCCTCGTGTCGTGACAGCGAGATCGACAGATTTTCCTGCATGTCGAGACCAGAATCCATCTCCCTTCCTATTGACGGTTGAAGATCGTATTCATTTTCACATCGAACTGGGAAACTCGTACGAAGAAACGTGTATTCGATGCGTATCATTGGAATTCTCGGCTGAAACAAAGTGCTGCAAAACTGTACATCCTTTCCAACAACTTCCGCTATTCAGAAATATATGATGCATTCGTATCCATAAGCAGGAAGAAACCAACGGAATTGATCTTCATGTTTATTTCCTCTTTTCATCAATTGGATCACAAGATACTGTGATCTGCAATCATATCTTATCCCAACAATGTGTTAAGAACACCTAAGAAATCTCGTACAAGAGTGGATCGAATCCTTCTTCCTTTTATATTTCCACATAAATTCTTTCACATCGACGTACACTGTCATTGCTGTACATCGGCTTCGTGAAAAAAAATCACATATTCCCGTCTATGGGAAATATCATAGCATATACGTTTTCGTTTTAACCAATATTCTGGCTTTCGGCACCGGTAGGATTTAAACCCCTGTGCTTGCGCGAACCCCGCGTGTATGGAAATTTATGAGACTATTTCGCATGTAAGCACTAACCAGGTGTGGCTACACATAAATTTCGCATCCTTGCGCGTATATTTCAAGCCACTCTCTTTCTCTCCGACGTATTCAACCCCAACGCCGGTTTCCTTCCTTGTGCTGGGTTGTAGTAGGTGCGGACCAACTTACCAGAAGTTACCTGCCTGGTATTCCGCCCTCATTCACCTTATTTCATCCACTAACCACTTTTCTTTGGTCTTCCTTCTTTCTCATCTTAAACCTGCAAAATTGACCTTTGACTTCCACAAAAAACAAGCATTCGATTCACATTAAAATGAATATCTTTGAATGTCCCAACATCATGCGCCATTTGGCGGGCTAATTATGATTCACGTGGTTTCCATTTCCGTTCAGAATTATATCAATCATTCTATCTTCGGTACTAGATCTTCAACTGCATCTAACATAAATTTGTAAAACACATTAAAAAAAGAAATATGGAGATACATTAAGTTACTTACGCAACGTAGAACAATTAGCATTCGGATATTCGAATGAATTGACGTAGAATAACCGAGGAAGAATAAGAAGAGGGGAACACGAAGATAAAAGAGAGGACGAAGCTCTATGAGAATAGTAGGATCTACGGGTTGAATTAGCATTCCCCGTGGGATTCTTCCGCGTTCTTGTTCCCTGTTCTTCTAGTTGCAACCCGTGGCGGCAAATGCGTCATTCTTTTCGCCTATCTGAAACTAATTTGGAGGAGGCGGGAAGTGTGAGAGGAGGTTTAAGTAATTTAAACGTAGCATGGAGCAATTAGAAGAGGGCCCAGAGCTTCCTCCGTGTGCTACGCGTCTAGCGGTGGTTGGGGGTGATTTAGCGATACGATCTCGAACGAAGAATAAGAAGGAAGCGGCAAGATCAGGCGGAATCTAGGAAGAATGGGAGAGTCGTTGATGGAAAAATTACTGTGGCGTTGAATGCGTTCAACATCGGTGAACTTTTTAACGCTGATCGTTTTCGAACTTGCATGACACGAGCATAATATTTTATACAGAAAAAGATACATTTTTGTGTATTTGAAAATCACTTAATTATGCTTTGAGACCAATCAAACGAAACATCAATTCTGTGGAATGTTCATTCTCATCGTTGGATCTTTGAAGAATCGGTGATGAACACAACAAAGGAAGAAAAGAGGAACAGAGGGAGGATGATCAATAAATATGAGCGTTGATCTTCTCCCAACGAAACTTCTCAACCACCTCGAACAAATACACGTGTGCTTCAGGTCTAGTTGCTTACTTAACTCTGTCCCTTCATACAATTATTTACAGGTCACGTATTTAAAAGGCCGGTTGGCGTGAGTGGGTCGCCACCATGGTCACAGTTGTGCTAGGGGAATACATGTATATACAGTGACAAAGAAACCCACACATGAGGAGATACGTACATGTACGACTGGAGTATATCAGGGCGAGTTTCAGCCTGCGGCAACAACTTTGGCTTTAATTGCGAACGTGATTGGTCGGAACCCTCACCTTACACGTTTAAATCGAGTCCAGCAGAATCAGGTTGTATCGCAAGGAGTATATAAAAATAACGAATATCCTGTAGGGAATATGTATTTCTGACACATCATTCCTGTTAAGAATTGTGGGTTGATTTATGTTACTCTCATCATCAAAACAACATGAAATAATATTTGACTTACATTCCAAGTGAAACGTGAAACGATATGAAAATACGAGAATGCGTTTCAACCTCCTACTGTTGAAATGTCGAGGAGGATAATTTCATACAGTCATTTCAATCCACTGAAATGGTCGATTTTGATTTTCCAGGATGTTCGACATGCAAATATATACCAGTCGTGTTGCGGTTCACCATGCATACGCTTCACTCAATCTCTTTGCGCACAAAGTAACATACGTGCATCAAATTCCACAACCACGGAACGTGTCGCGGTATTGCGCTTTAAAGAGATTAAAAAAAAAGTAGAGTGATGAAACGAAATCAATAGGGCTCGGCAGTTTGCAGATTGGGAAAGCAATTGACGATATTGGAAAAGAATATATCCCCATTCTCGGTCGCATTCATTTGCGATGCAATCCACTTCTTTTGAAAACCATGCTCGAGTGAGGTATATGGAAATACTTAGAAATAAAAAGTGTATTATGAAATTGAGCTTATAGATACGGATTGTGAGTTCTCGTACATTCAATGAACGTGTTTTGGACGATTCGTTTGCCGTGAATTGATTTTTCTCAACACTCTCGCCTCTGATGGATTAAAAAGAATTTTTATCTAATAATGTAATGCGATTCGTTAATTCCATTCAATTCAAATTTATATCAAATGTGCATCATCACTTGACTGAAATCCCACACTTTGGTGTTAACTATCTTGATTCGCTCACGCAAATTAATGGAAGAATACAGCAAGTAATGTCTATTGGAGTTCATTTCCCGTTCGGAAAATCAATCGTAATGACTTTCTGTTCAATTAATTACTACAAAGACATTATTCCACTCAACCCATAATGATTTATACCTCACTTTGAATATGATTCATTATGAAACATCAAAATTCATAGTTCCCTTGCCTCTCATTATAATATTCAGGACTGTTACAATGTCCGTTATTACAAACATGCGATTGAATGGAATTTGATGTCGATTGTTAATAATCGCATCATGAATAATTACAATGAATCACACAGTACGAGCGATTAATCTTCTAAAACTATTCATAAAGCATTTTTGATTTTCGAGTTATTAATTATGATTGTTACGTGACATCAATTATCATGAAGTGATTTTCTCAGTCAATTTAATTGAATTCTGGAAAAAAGTAACATAATGTGTAACTGAAAGGTGTTGATCAGTCATCATTTTTGGACAATGATACTTTCAGTCCATCCTCATACACATGATCAATATCTCGTGATCATTTGCTCAGATCACTCATAGTATTGATCCCTATGATGAATCCTCTCCATTTCCCAATCTCCTTTGCATTTGTGATGATTCTGCGGTTGAGGCCGATGGGCACACAATTCTGATCTTCAGCTGGGTACGACACGCTGTTGGAACACGTATGTTTCACATTAAAATCGAATTTCAAAAAACAAAATGTTCCAAATACACTAATTTATTACACTCAAAAAAATATCTTTTAATCATAAGATAAAGCTGCATAATCATAAGACGATCTCATTTCAAAATACTTTCAAACGGAGATCCGTCTCATAACAAGAAGGGAACCATCTCAAACGATTCCATGGCACTAACACACGCCCATGTGTGTATGGACTAATGGCCCAATGGCCCAATGATAGACCAAGTCTGGCACAAGACCTGCCGAGACTTGTCTTGAACAATCTACCAAACTTGGCCCAGGCTTGGGAATGATAAGATCAGGACAAGCTTGAGCCAGTGGTTTTGCCAGGCCCGGTCCAATTCATTTACCAAGCATCAACCAATGCTTTTTATCTGGAACCATGAACCAATGCTTATATCTGAAAAACGGCTGTTCGTCTGGACGAATGATTCGAGGGTTTTTGGTTCGATATCAAGCCTTACAAAACTGCAAAGTTTTATCAAAATCGATGGTCTTCGAAATGAGTCAGACATCCTAAAATTCTGTGAAGAGTTCTTCAAAATGAGTTGATCTCCGTGTATGACTACATTTAAAAATATCCTATCACCATTGAGTGAAGTTCTATCCTTACTTAGATCAATTAAATCTAGCTTGGTGTGTAAAACTAGTGTTTAGGATTCATTAGGGCAGGAAGATTGGGAGAGCCCTGTCCCCGATGGTTGTCCCCGAGTCTTTAGCCATTGTGAATTCGAAATTCAGTCAATATTTATAAACATTGTGCCACTCATGAGGGAAATATTGGTACAATTGTTCTCAACGAATGCTCGATTTTTATACGTGTGCCAAGCTTGTACCAAATTTAGTGGCCATTTCAAAAATATTAACAAATGTACCATGACTGACTATCCATTAAGAACAACGGGACAATCGTGGAACAATATGAGGCCAACTGTTCTTCACGGAGGTTTGTTTCTGACACATGTGCCAACCTTGGCACAAGCTTGAGTCTTTTCCAGTTTTGGCAATACCTGCATGGACAACTTCTTCTGTTAGTAAAACAGAATTTGTCTAATGACAAGACAGACTTTCTTCTACTGATAAGACGAAAAAAAACATTCAAAATTACTCACTTGGGAGTAGATTGGGAACATTTTTTTTGTCATAAGACGGATACCGTCTTGTGAGAAAACGGCCCGACTAGAAATTTACCCCATGGACCAGATCAGGTAAACCTTGATCCAGATCAGGTCCTGATAAGGCAACCTCATCAGGACCTAACAAGTCATGTCACGCTGCACTATGATGAGGACCCCATCAGGAAAGACTAATCAGGATTTTGTAAGGAATTCCTTACTAAAACCTCAAAAATAAATCAAATCTAATCTATGAGCCTGTGTGAAAATTGCAGTTCGGTTGACAGATGTGAGGTTAAATTTATGTGATCAACAAATGGATGAATTATTTTTGTGAAATGTGTGGTGGTTATTTCTTGAATAATGTGTATCAAAAAGTCTGTTAGTAAGTGCAAAATGATTAAGTGAATCAGTCATAGCTGTTGTAACGTGTCAAAAAATCGTAATTTGTTGATGCAGTGAAAATGAATTTTCTTCAAATACTTACATCAGCACTTCTAGGCAAAAACTCAGAGATCATATTGATTTTGTAAGAAATATGAAACATGAAGAACTCATTTGATCAAAAATATGTCAAAAGAATGTTCAAAATGAATAACAAAAAACTTGAATTATTCACTTGCAGCTCGTCGGATGGTTTTATTTTTCAAATTGAAGAGCACTCTTGGAGTTGAAATTTTCAAATTTGAGAAAAAAGCCTTATCTTCTGAGTTGAATTTGTTGTTAGGGTGATAATAAACTTGTAGGAAGAGTTTGAAAGTTGAGTGGAATCTATATTGATCAGGAAAGTCCAAATCGTGTGGCAAAAGTTAGAAAATCTGTCAACTTAGCTGACAGCGCATGGGTATTCTATCAGCTTTTCTTCACTAAACCAAATGCTGGCAGGAGAAATTCATCAAAATATAGTGAATTCAAAGTGATGGGAAGCAAAAGAGGACAGATACATGCATTGAATTTTATTAGTTATTATAAAAATATTGATAAATATGGTAAGGCTATGTATGACTCAATGTATCGTCTCTCAATATTTTTGTTTCAATGATTTGCATTTTTGAGTGTGCATTTTCGTATCTTTTCACCATTACCTAGTGTTAGGTTGAGAGAACATATGTATTGAACCTGTTTCATAAATATAATAACATTTATTTGTAGGAACATGACACAACATTATTGGAACAAAAATATGGGAAGACGACACTTTGGATCTCCTATAGTCTTTTCTTATTTTTTAGAACGTTTATAAGAACGAATAAAATCTAATGAATATTTCGGTCCTCTCTTACTTCACATCACTTCGAATCCACTATATTTTGATGAATTTCTCCTGCCAGCATTTGGTTTAGTGAAGAAAAGCCCATGCGCCGTGAGCTAAGTTGACAGATTTTCTAACTTTTGCCACACGATTTGGACTTTCCTGATCAATATAGATTCCACTCAACTTTCAAACTCTTCTTACAAGTTTATCATCACCCTAACAACAAATTCAACTCAGAAAATGAGGCTTTTTCCTGAAATTAACAAATTTCAACTTCAAGAGTACTCTTTAATTTGAAAAGTAAAACCGTCCGTCGAGCTGAAAGTGAATAATTCAAGTTTTTTGCATTTCATTTTGAACATTCGCTTGAAATATTTTTGATCGAATGAGTTCTTCATGACCTTTATTATTACAAAATGATTGGGATTTCTGAGTTTTCTCCGAGAAATACTGATGTAAATTAATATTGATATAGATATTGTCGTTGTTGATATTATCGTATATTTGAATAGAATTAATTGTCACCACATCAGCAACTTATGATTTTTTACATATTACAGCAGTGATAACTGATTCAATAATTCATTTTGCACTCAATAAAAGATTTTTTTATGCGTATTAATCAAGAAATAACGAAAGAAGAGTACTTGTTCGAAACTTATATTTGATTATGACGAAACACATATTCATTCAGTTCATATATACTCTTTGAATAATACTCAGATGATGTGATGTGTAGGAAAGAAAAATGATGCTGAATAGTCAATAAATCAACCTTATGAGAATTGTGATAAGTTAAATGAAATACTTATTTCGCTGGTGATGGTTGAACGTTTGCTAAGTTTTTTTCGCTGTATGCATAACGTGGAAAATCTTGTGAAATTTCCATAAGTTCCGCCTAATTAAAACCCAAATAGTTAGTTTTCAATTCACATTGAGAATAGATTGAACAAATTGTTCAACAGTATTCAGAAGTAGGTAATGTGTTCGGAATGAAGGGATTGAATTTAAAAACAGGCACAGTTGAAAATCATTCAAACATGTTCTTCTTATTGAAGGAAAATTTGTTTAATCAAAGAGTGTACAATCTGAAATCAAGTCTGTACATTCTTGTATTCAGTTTATCAAACTATGTCCATGATCTTAGGATGACCGAACGAGGTCCTGATGCGGATACAGCGAGGAAAACCTACTTCGACCTTTTCAGGATAATTTGAGGAAATCCTGACTAGAACCAAATGAGGTCATTCATACGTGAGTCATCCACACCTAATCCCGATCAGGACCGTAACGGGTATTCCTTATTTCGGATGATCTTGTCAGGTCCTCATCATATGTTGGGTTAACCTGATGACAATTTCCAGTCGGGGGGATTCATTCCAAGGTCAGACGATTTTCGTCTGTTTACAAGACTGCATGGTTATTATATTGAGACGGCCGATTCTAATGGTGAAACAGGTTCATTTCACCAGTGAAACGGATTATGTTTGAGATGGTTGCCGTTTTATGATGAGACAATCATTTTCATGAGTGTAATGAAATTTGCTTGAGTAGCTCGCTATTCGTTATCGAGTGAATACTGTTCCAACCCCATGAGGTGTTACATTTCTAACATGGTATGAGACTTATGTGTGCAACCGGAGCTCAACGGAGAGAATGGGATCAAAATATCCCTCTTTTTCTTGAATTCATGAAAATTATTACTACACGGCGGATACGATAAAACGGTGAGTGAGAATGCAAATCCTTCGAGAAGTTAACTTTTACATGTAGCGGGCATAATCCAAAGTGCGAGATATATTTATTGGATGAACTTCAGATCTACGCACAAAATCACGGCGAAGGAGTTATGATTCTCAATATTCCAGATTACATGAGTTACTTCTGAGTGAATAATTTTATGGAAATGTTTGTTACATTGACTCGTGATGTTGAATTTCCCCCACGTCGATCGAGCATCAATTCTAGTTGCAGAGGTTAATTTGATACACCATTAATTAATATTTGATTACATACATGTCAGTTGCGCGGTCATGAACACAACATTTTATATTCTGATCCAAATAAGCAACTGAATGCATGATTATATGTATATGAATAGTTATTTATAAATCATTTCCAAATACCAATATAAAGAATTCATGGATGTTCATTGTTAAAAGGTCATCCACGTATGTGCACAAACGCTTCAATTTACAAATCATTCGGTAAGTGAAAGAGGCAAGAAAAACATTTAATACCAGTCACACATCACGGCTCAATTACCCGACCGGAGATTTGAGAGGTTCAAAGATATCAAACCGTTTCGTTCTAATGGTCTAGGTAACTGGTAGCGTTGTGCAGCTCTCAGATGAGAGTTTACAACTTTACAACCTATAAAACCCTTGGGCAGAATCAGACTTGAAGCCAAAGCAGAAGTACGGAAGTATTTAGCTCAACCTCTCTTTCATCGTCATACTAGGAACCTTTCCCTCCTACCTTCTCTCTCTCTTCGGTCTCCCCTTGTACCCACCTACCTCATGTCCCTTCACTTCTCTCAGTCCACCCCCACCTACCACTACACCTTTGACCCTTGTATTTATGTGAGTTGTAAGCTGGACCTACCTTATGGCTCCAGTCTTTAAACGTTCACCACTATGGCTTTAGAAACAGCGTGACAGCCTGAATTGACGTCCAAACAACTTTATGCTTATTCTATGGTATTCAATATCACATTAAACATCGAAGTAGCTCATATTCATAACTGAAACAAAGTGGATGATCAATTTTGAATGTTGCATGCTGATTAAATTGTTCAGTTCCGTATAGGTAATTAAGTAACGAAATACTGAGCTGGTGAAGACCCAAAACCTTGCAGGATATCCTTTAATGTTCCCAGTTCTGAAGAGTTCATTTGAAGAGACAAACAACGATGATTTATGAAATTTTTGGAATTAGCATTTTCGTTCCATTCAAGTTTTGTTTTCAGTTGGGGAAAATTGAATGAAATTCGTTGTTCATTGATCGGATTGATTGTTCATCAGGGGAATATTGGGCGAATTCAAATTGCCTGATGGCATTTCTCTTGGGTTATATCTGAGATACTCGTAGAATTCTTCGATGTTCAGGAGAGAGAGAGAGAGAGAGAGAGAGTATTATTCGTTCGTTCAAAGGATTCATTTCTAACAAATATATGTTGAGTTTATCCTAGTAGTCACAAGTGGGAACAATAACCCATATAGCACAAGGATATTCTATGAATATTTTATGAATATTCTGTTAACATTGCCAGAATATTACGATGAAGCTGTTTCAAACATCATATGAATGTTCATAGAATATACTAGAGGAGAATATTCTGAAGACTTTCGATAGATGCTCTGTGGAACATTGTGAACGTTATGAGAACGTTCTATGGATATTCTATGGATCTTTGACACAGTCTCACACGAACGTTCTATGAACGATTTTCATATACATTCAAAATCTTATCAGAATATTGTGGGTACGTTTGTTTTTCGCATGTTATCAGAATATTCCCAGAATATTCGATGTTGTATGGAAAGTTTGATGTGTAAAGCAACATGTGAACAACTTTTGATGCATAAAGGTCTGTATTCTTTTTAAAGAGTAGTTAGTAAATCATAGTCTAATTTGTCCACGCACGCAGAGGAAAGCTCTAGTTGAAATGACGATTTTTAGAGATTTGCTTTGCTGTATTAGGAAAACGTTTACCGTTCCAGCAAAGTGTTCACTGCATCAGCAAATTCTCCAGCGTTTCGTATCTATCATACAATGCCGAAGTACTGATTCAGCAAATGATTGATATGAAAGCGAAATTTTTACTATAGCAGCAAATTTGTTGCTAATCCAGCAAAAATTTTTGTCGTATCCTTTGTCTTGTCCTTTGGAAACCGCACATGTGAGCATATGTTTGCTTATGTGAGCATCACCTCAATAAAATTGAAATTAACTGAAATGAAAGATTTATTTCATTGAAATAAAATTTCTCTCATTTCAAATGAGATTTACTTGAATGAAGAAGAATCTTATTTGATCCAATCGAATATATATTTGGGTTATATATTCAAATGGATCATTTTTCTGGATATTTATGTAGAATTGTCTTCCAAGTACAACATAAGTAAAAAAACACGTAGCTTGGAACCGACCCCCCCCCCTCCCCCATGTAGCCTAACGTAGCATTCCATCTTACCCCTCCCTCCCCCTATATTGGCCACGTAGTTTATGGATGACCCCTTACTGAATTCATGTTCCCAAGTAGCACAAGAACATTTCAAATATCCTGCGTCCATTCCGTGATCATGCATAGAATATGCAGATGAGACTGTTCTGGATAAATTCGAAAAATATGTTCTGAGAATGTGCATAGAACACACTTATCCAGAACAGTCTCATTCGAAGATTCTAAGAATATTCATAAAACATGCTCAGAACTTCCAAGAACCTTCTTAGCATTTCTAACCTGTTGTGCTACTTGGGTTATCACGATACTTGCGCATACGCTGCTCATCAATCTCCCTACAAACTTTCTACGTATATTGTACGAACGTTCCTAGAATATTCGAAACAGTGTCATTCAAATGTTCTAAAAATCTTCTATGGATATTCACGAATCTTCTACGCTCTTTGTGGGAATATTCGATCAAGTACATTTTACGGATGTTGTGAGAATATTGCCAGAATATTCTGTGTTACATGGGGAATAAGTATATAACAATGCTATTTTTCCCGAAGGAAAATGATCTAGAATTATTGTTAGAATTCTGTTGAGGATTCTTCCACATGATGTTACAGTTCTTAAAGCTGGTTCAAGTTATCAAAACTGCAAGTAGTCTTGGAGTTGATTACATAAGATACATTGTAGAATCTAACTTCCAGCGCATTGCTGTCAGTTCTTTGAATCATATACAAACTTTGAGCAGACGAGGCCAGATTTCTCCACTATTCAACCTCTGAAATTATTCATACGAATATTATAACGAGTGAGTTCTAGAGTTAAAATTAATTTTCAATCACTGAATTAGTGACTCGAAGTTACACGATTGCTCACAATGGTAACATCTACAATGCTGAGAACGTAATATACATCGAAAACCCCTTCAGACAGAATTCTCCAACAATATTCCTGCGTCAAATCTTCACATCTTACGAGTACTGCAACTTGAAAATAAAATGCGAAATCATTTACCACAACACTCCAGAAGAATGCAACAAAAGCCAACACGTTACAAAATATTCTCATTACAAATATTCCACCTCTTGCTTGATGCCTCCTCTTCTTCTCTCCTTAAATACATGGCGGTGGGCGAAAATGAAGCAGGATCTGGTACTAAGCACAGAATGGAAGGAACAAAAAGTAGCGGAGGCAAAACTGAAGAGAGGCATCGATAAATCAATGGAATATGGTAATACAGCAATTTCAATAATTTAAATATGTATGAAGGAAAATGGAACAATCTGGGAAGGTACTACCAGAATTCAACAGAGTGTGGTACACTGAATCGCGCCTAATGAAACGCCTTGAGTCCCATGGGAAGGAGCAGTTATGTTTCCTCCTCACCGATTCTATCTTTTGCATTCTCAGCCTCCCTGTTACGCTTTTTCCTTTCTCATTCTTCCCCTTATCGATGATAAAGAGAACTTCATTGATATTTGTAAGTACAGCGTAGATATTTTCCGAATGAGTATTTGATTACATTTTTCTTCGTAAGATTCGTACTTTGAAGTACTCAATGCACTTACGAACAATCTTTTCCGATCACCTTCCGAACATGAGAAAATAGATGTCAATTAACAACAGTCAATAAGAAGAAAATCTCTTTGTGGTTCAAAGTAGTCTGATGGAATTCTTATTTCATGTACTTGACAGGTTTTCGCAATAATTATAGATCAAGAAACTTATCAAAGAAAAAACAGAATCCATCGTACAACTTCAGTTAATGATATTCCATCTCTCGATTATACTTCATAATTTCAAATAAGATGATCAAGATCATGAATTTCCTCATTTAATTGGATCTCTTCGCAGATATTGCTATGTAGATAGATCAGAAAACGAAGAAGGTGAAGTTCATTCTAGTTGATTTTATATTCCTCAATCGGTTGGAGGGGAATAATTGAATCAATTCCAAACAATAAAGTGTTCATAAGGACAAGATGGATAACCCAGTCGGAATGGGAGTGCATGTTTGTGTGGTCTACAAATAATATACCCTCCCTACCTCTATTCCAGATCATTTTTCCTTAACATTGAGAACGGAAAAAAACTCTTTCATAAACAGCACTTGTATTTGATTCTATACTCTGGAGAGGTAAAAACAAGTGCTACGACTCTTGGCTCCTCTCTTCGATCAGGTTTCGTAGTTAATTATCGTCGAGAGCTTTCTCCGGATCACTCGCTATGCGAGTGGCGTAACGAGCTTTCATCTCCCTTCTTTTATCATCCCTCTTTATACCATGCTGTGTATTCGCCATCCGCTTGGATTTTCCGTTCTTTCTTTTATGACTGACGACAACGACGACCATCTTATTACTCTCTCTTCTTCTCTGTCGAAGAAAGAAAAATCTATCTGAAGTTGTTTTTGTCGTAATCATCAAAGAAAAAAAAGGCGGATGTATCGGTTACTTCGTTAAACGATTGCCCGGGGAATCGTACAGTAAACATCTCTCTACAAGTGAAATATACTTTTTTTCTCATGGATCGGAGAGATTTCATTCCTTCTCTTTCCATAATACTTTCTTCCAGTAGAATCAAATCTTCCAATATTTTATTTTGTATCGATGCGGCGGAGTGAATCAACAAATGTCACTTCTACCATGTTATGTCACGGAGTTATATTTGCAGGAATCCCTGGTGGACTTTGTAATGAATCAAAAGATTTTTCGAAGGAAGGTTATTCATCATTATCGTTCAATCCAAGAACGGGCAGTCGATGTTTTAACGTAGTTATCATTATTATTCTCCGAGAAAAGTAATGGATAAACAGAGTAATTCGATTTGATTGCGCTGTTAATATGTATGGGAATAAAGTTGAGAAAGATTGTGTAATGCGGAAGATAGGAGCATACATGTTGGAGTGTGTATTTCGTTCAGAAGTGCGAAGCGAGGAGATAGAGACTATTGGTAGAAAGGAAATAGTCATGAATATCCTGTGACAAAGAGAGCAATAACGACGTGCTCTATGTCTTCATTCCAGGTTTCCACACGATATGTAACACGGAATGGAGATGCGGACAATTTACGCATTCGGGTGGACACACGGAGCCCGTCATTGGCTTTATCGGTAGTAAAGTCTATAACGGCGAATAACTATGGAGCACTGGACACCTGGTGCACGTCTCGAAGCTCGTAGTTAAACCTCCCCAATGTCAGCCAGAAACATTCGGACCAAACGAGACACTCCCTTTCAAGCATAAAAAGCACCAAGCTATGAATCTCTTCCTTTGTCGTTAACATGATGGAAATCATGGTATTCGTGTCAATGGAAAAAACTAATGTTATACTTCCACAGTTCTACCTCCCAAAAATGCTATTCCAACAAGAATTAATAGAACACGATATTCGTGCAAACGCTTACACATCAATTATACGTTGTTTCCCAATGATCATTTGATTTAGCTCTTCACACAGAGAGAGAAAGAGCTAAACTCACATGATATAACAATTGAGGATAATGCAAAGTGATTCATGAAGATTTCGAGCCTTCCGAAATGTCTATAAGGTAAATGAACATCATTCGACGTTCCTCGGAAGACCTACAAATAAGTCGAACGGTATGAACAGTCGTGAAATTGAACGAACTTCGTTATTCACGCAAGCCATTTCATTCTCTCAGACGACGGCTGTGTATGGTAAGGATGAGGTAGTCAAGAGGGTTGAATGGGAACTTTGGCTTTCCCACAACTTGTGTAGTTGAGATCTTATGACGGCATCGTAGCACTTGTCATTTACATGCGTATTACCTTCTTTTACACACACGTTACACCTTTCTTCTTGGCACAGGTGCGACTTATGAGATTTACTTTGCACCCAGGAGCCATGGAAGTTTCGATCCATGACGTAAAGTGACAGTTCTTAAACACACCGTGTGCGATTTTATTTTACATGAATTCATAAGATTATGTATCCGATCTCCCCGTATAATCGTATAAAGTCCAATTCATACACGGGTCACATTTTTCTTCTCATTTTCAATCCTCACAAGTGGATTCTATCCTTTATTACATCCAAATCCTATAAGTTCTCATGTTCTCATGCACGTACTCGAGTGAATCATTATATAAAAATAAAAGAGGTTTCAAATTATTGTGTATGACACTAAAATGTGTACGCGAATACGTTCTCGTAAGTGTACTCTAACTATATTCCACCCCGTTTCCAACCCTTTAGTGAAAGAACCCTTCAAGTTCACCGATGTATGAGAATAGCTCTTTCTATTTTTTCAACGCATGAAAAGACCACCATCACCACCACACTTAACCCTCTTGACTAGAACGAGGCAAGGTAAACAAGAGATCGCATGGAAAACAAAGGGTGAGAAAAAAGTGGAAATGAAACAATGATGAGTGGTATACGGCAACGACTTAGTCACTTCTCATCACCACTGTTTTTCTTTTGCTTCTTCTTCTTCTTCTTCTTCTTACTCTCATCCTTCTTCGAAACCGAATAATCAGTGAAAGATCATTAACTTTACTCTTCAATCATTCATCCTTTTATATTTTCCAAGATTTTTCCCAATATTGCTCATGGAAACACGTGAAATACGTGGTTTTCTTCCTCTCAATGGGTCTCCATAACTGCAACCACTGAATCCGCACACTTGAGAATAAAAACTCACGCTTTTTGTATCATTTCTTCCATCGAACTCTGGGAGCGAATATTAAGGAGAAGAATTTATCGGCTGGGTGATAATGAAAATGTATTTAAGTCACTGAAAGAATTTTATTTGAAAAATTACTGCGGAATTTCAGTGATCAAGGCACAAATAGGAATTTTCAAGAATATTACGGTGCATTTTGTAAAGACTTATAGAAAATATCACTTTTAAAGGTTGAAAAACATTTTCTACAGGCTACCCTATAAGTAATTTTTTGAAGAATTTTTACTTCTCCTTTGATTATCACTGAAATTTCACGGTAATTTTTCAAATAAAATCCCCTCAGTGCTCAACTAATTCAGACTCGAATATGTTCAACTACAACTCGAATTTTTATTCAAATATCTAAGTGAGTATACATGTATGGCATTCATTGAAAGTGATACTCGAATGAAAGATATTCGGATCTGGATGTGTAACGCATTTCATCAAATCATCTCACCCAAAAATCCCTACTGATTTCCAAACTTCCATGTATTCACTCTTACGTTTGGTAATGGAAAGCACATGAAGTATCAATCCATGTAAGTTAGAAGTAAGAGAGAAGGAACTTGGTTGATTCTCTCACCCACAGAAAATGAAGAGAATTTTCTAGAAGATTTATCACGTTGAATGCCACACGTCTTACATCAATAAAATAGAATTCCTACGATAGAGGATTACATATCAAGTTGCCATGTGATCATAAGAATGTTCGAAATCGTGGGTCATCGACAGATGGAAACGAATTCTGAAATATGAATCGGAAACGGAAATGGCTACTCTCTTCCTCTCTCTTTGTCCATAAAAAAAAGAATTCTGGAAACTTGGAACTACGTAATGTACAATATGCGGATATATCAACGAAGCTCTTTCTTCTTGGACATTTTTCGATCGAAGTGAATAACAATGACAGTCAATTGTCCATGTAAATACCAGAAACAAGTTACATGATCGGGAAATAACTGAAATCAATTCACTGGACGGTACTGTATGCGAGAGTTTCGAAAAGGGTGGCGGAGAATTCAACTATTGCACACTCACTGGACACAGAAGGAGAGAGAGAGAGGACAAGAGGTGGGGGGTTTTCCGGGTGTTTGAGAGCAGAAAGGGATGGGTGAGAGATTGAGAAGAGAGTGAAAGCGGTGCACTATGGATCGTAAAATGCATCTGCCCTCCCTGCTGTTCCATGACGATGGGTAGCAGTGGTGGTACGTTCACCACTTTTATTGTGTTGCATTGACTCTTTTTCTCTTCCTCTATCTATCCACCTTCCTTTCGAATCGGAAAAAATCTCACACGGATACACACAAACAAGCGCTAGGAGGCAACTGATTTATAACCCTCGTACACTCGTTAAACTGATTCGATAGATTTTACTGAGCTTACGCCGATTTCTTCTCTTTTCATTCGCTTCCTGCGTTCATGCTATCCACACGTACACGTAGACATGCACAAATACTCCCTCTCTTTCTGATGTACATACATATTTATATACATATACATACATACAGTGCTGTAATATCTTGCTTTTTCCCTCCCGTTGCTCATCCTGTTCATCCGTGGTTTACAGCCAGGCTTACATCGTTTAGTCGGGCTCACAAACATGCAAAATATCTTTCCACCCATCGTCGACTGATGCTATAGGCATCGCTGTACACAGCATTGCGTGATAGAGGCCAACATTCATTGAATTCCCGCTAAAGCAATTCAAATCTTTCTTCGTGCGTATAGCATGTGCTTGAACCGAATAACGTCCAATTTTTCAAATGCGGAATGATTCAATTAATCCTTTCTCATTCCTCATTTCGACTTCGAATTATCATATCATATTGCATTCACGCGTGAAGGAAATTCAAAGCTTTGTTAGCTCAGATACAACAATTTTATCATTGAATTTATCGATCTGATGAATCCGCATTTAACGAGAGCTTTGGATATTCAAGAAAAATTGAATAACGGTGAATTGATACATTTAAAAAATGGACTATTTTCATTGAATTCAAATTATTGGGGATGCGGAGTCACAAAGGGGAGGAAACAAATATGGTTACAACAGTTTCATTTAGAAACGAGATTTCAGAACGTCATGTCCAACGTCAAAACACAATACTCGACGTGACAGCTGACAAGTTTTTCCTGAGTTACCATGGATTCCATTCGATGGGGTGTCTTGGGATGTTTTATTAAACATTGACGTGAATTTCATTCGGAAATATCCACGAAATGATATATTAGAATACTTTTGAAAGACAATTGTAATAGATGAATCATATTCATAAATTCAAATCTCATAAGAATCTGGGTAGACGCGATGAGGAAGGTAAACGAAAACGAGAAACATCCAGTAGAATGCTTAGAGCTTGAGGAGAAATACAACTCAACACTACAACCTACATTTATACCAATAATACTTCTTCGGCTCTTAAAAGCGTACAATTTTATCGACTGAGACGCCAGATATAAGCGTTGCGGCACTTCTACACAAGGAAGATTCTGACGTTTTCATTATTCGATTTACAGCCCTTACTGGAAATCCAAGGTAGAGCCATGACATAAAAGTAACGTTGGATCGGAGCGAAGTGAAACGCGAAGGAAACAAGGGAGGAAAAGCTGTGGAAGGCAGAAAGGAAAAGAAAGAATCGAGGTCTGAGAATGGCCGGGAAAATCAATTTCCAAGAAACTCGACAGTTCGTATAAAATCCATCGACCATTCGGCATCTGAGTTTTGAATTTGAAGCAATGCTTGGCACAAAATTTAATTTATTTTTGGCTGTCCTCGAATCTTTCCCTTCAAAAGCTCTGCTTTAAATTCTCTCCCTTTTTTCCTCAGAAGTATGAAGGTTCGAGTTAACCACGAAGACATGAATACGTTTGGAATGATTGGATATTCTGAGAGGATTTTGAATTTTATCATAAATCTCCTAATCTATATTTTTAGTTAATATTATGAATTCATTGAATTTCTATTCTTAGAATTCGAAATGATGTCTGATAGGAAATGAATATAAACGTCAATCACACGCGTGTATCATATTTCAAAGTAGCATTCCTGAATACATCAATGCAAAATTCTATGATTCTACATGAAAACTCAACCCTTTTGTGCGTATTTAGATGTTCTCCGAATTCTATCATGAGTTGGCGTGCATCAGTCGGTGTAGAACCAAAGTTACTGACTTATTGTTAGTTCCGACCATACATCATGTTTTATTCATCCCACTTGGAACTTAGATGAGAGTTAGAAGTTATGGTGAGAAACAAAACCACACCAATGTCAAATTTCTCATATCGCAGGCTTGAGTTTCGAATACAAGGTATGCGAATAAAAAATTTAATACACATTAAAACACGAAGCTAAATTATGAATATTTTTGTCTCAAACGAATGTAAGAATCCGCTGTGTTGATATCTAATCACTATTGCAGAATGGAGCAAAATTACTATTTTATGTATCAATCATCAACTGATTTGCCTTCGCAGAGATTATATATCCTTACGTGCCTCGTATCCAGCGGTAAGATATTCGCAATCGTTGTCCGAATGTCCATCAAATTTGTCTAAGAAAAAGACATTTTGGTTGAGAATTAAGACAATTCTTTCTGTTCTTGCGTTTCAGAATGAAGGCCCCTTTTATTTGGCTTTTATTTTTTCTCCTATAGAGTCTGCATGAGAGGCACTATGATTTTCATTCAAATGTGAAAGACGCATTTTAATTTCTAAGGAAAATTATATTAAGAGAAGAACTTAGTCATCAAACATTGGCAAAGAAGAAAATAATGAGGAATTTGAGCTCACATAGGCCTGATAGAATGATCGAATCAATTGAATACCCTAAAGAGAATTGTTTCCTTTACGCAAAGCAATAACTCAGCTGTAGCAGATTGTGATTGTTGATCAACCAAACTCGTATTAAATATGCCCTGGTTAGAAAATTCGATAAAGAAGACTCCTATCGGAATGAATTGAGTTTCTGCATCGGAAATTTCCGATTGGTACCAATAAAAATTTTTACAACTGGATTGTACCTTTCTCTTTTTATTAGCAATTAACATTCCAATTGAATTTAATGAAAAATATTCTATTCGACTGAACCGAATGAACTAAATTTCCGTATCGGTAGTGGCCCATTGGTTACGATTAGAATTCTTTTAATCGGCTTGGGTCTACAATAACATTGAAAACCAATGCCTATGAAATCTTGTTTCCGAAAAACAAGTATTGGATATCATCGATGATGTCTTCTAGACAGTTCAAAGCAAGATAATACTGAATTAATCCTATATACACGTTTGATGTTTGTTTTACAACCTCATTTACTTCATGCATGTCTTCTTCAGAGTATGCCAAGTCTGTGAACTGAGGAAAAAGATAGTAGATTCAGTTACGTGCAACAGTTGGATATGTTCTAACACAATCCTTCATCAACTCAATATAAACACAAAGTCCATTTAAGTATACGTGGATGAGTTAACTACAAATCTAATCCAGTGATGAAAGTGTTCCAACTCCAAGTATTCAACAGTTGTGCATAGTTGAATCCACTATTCTTCCTTCTCACACGGATAGAAAATTGGCTGAGACAGCGAAGTCTGATTTCGCTTCTGCTAGTTGAGCACATTTTTTGCTGTGCCGGCAATCTATTTCCTATCACAGCACTTATGTTAGTTACAACAGCGATTTTTCAGGCGTCAATAATGTCAAATTCTCCAGTAAAATTTGTTTTATGTTGTGTATATGATACTGAAAACTTTACCAGTCCACAGTGGGCCGAAATCCACAAAAAGTGCTCAAAACTATAAGGCGTTGTCTGATTCATGCTTTGTTCTGGACTAAGAGGTTTTGGGGATCGCTGATTACGAATCTGTAGTCAGATTTTCCGAATTCAAGATGGCGGATCCAATACGGCGGACGAAAATGTCAAAATCACTCCGATTTGCCTAAAACTCATTCCGGGAGAGTTTTTTGGATCGCTGATTACGAATCTGCAGTCAGATTTTCAGAATTCAAGATGGCGGATCCAATATGGCGGACGAAAATGTAAAAATCACTCCGATTTGCCTAAAACTCATTCCGGGAGAGTTTTTTGGATCGCTGATTACGAATCTGCAGTCAGATTTTCAGAATTCAAGATGGCGGATCCAATATGGCGGACAGAAATGTCAAAATCACTCCGATTTGCCTGAAACTCGTCCTGGGAGAGTTTTTTTGGACGTTGCCAAACTATCAAAGGACAGTAGTTCGAGATTAAATAAAATTCATCCAATACTCTAGAACTTTCCGCACGCTCTACTTAAACCTTACTTGCACGGAGAAAAATGATGTATCAAATATTACTGCATTCACTCGTGCATTAGTGCCCGTAAATGAAATAGTATAATGTTTACAATTGAATGTAGCAAAACATCGTGCAATTTGGTGCAACTGCATATCATAAAGCATGAGATTTTACTACATTCAATTCAGTTGTAAACATTATACTATTTCACTTACGGGCACTAATGTACGAGTAAATGTAGTAATATTTGATACATCATTTTCCTGCATGTGATTCATTGTAATTTTGCATGTTGCATATCACTGTTAAAAATTTTCACCGCAAATTCAAGAATATTCATATTAATTTTGATACAAAAGTTTGTAAGCTATTGACAAAACATATTTTTTTTATTGAATTTCCCATACTTCTATTAAAATTCAAACACAATATTATTTTACAGTGCTTTTCATACAAAATTTGATTTGAATTCTCATAAAATCTGTAGTGAATTTCAAACACAAATATGTGTGTTAATTGCTTCCAAATTTTGTGTATTCAATTCACAAACTTTTTCAACAGTGTATACCGGAGAACTAATAATTTTACAGATACTGTGTCATAAAAATTAACATATCACTCGTTGCGCAGGTCTGCGCAGCATAAATAAAAGTGATTTGCAAGTAGGAATCATCTAAGAACACATTGCAAAAACCTCCCAGAGAGAGTTTTTTGAAGTATTTGAGAAAATCGTCAATGAAATATCGAAATCGATGATTTCATTCGTACGCACAACTCAAAAACGCAATGTTCCATCCTAACACTCATGTTCCCTGGACAATATTTATTATTTTTATATTGAAACAACATGTAAACTTCCACAAAATCCTTAGATATCAAAATCATGAGGGCTTGCAAGCGTTAATTACTTCGAAAACTCTTGTATTATTTTTCGGGAATTTTTAGAATTTCACAGTAATTTCTGTAACTTACGTAACAATATCTCACAAACTAACTCGCCTTCAGACACAGCGTTACATACCTTCGTACTACTAATGTATTGGAGTAAGAGAATACCAACATTCTTGAATTTTAGAGTATTTCAGAGAAGGGGGTTTTGAGCAGTTTTTGTGGATTTCGGCCCACTGTGCAGTCCAGCGAAAAATTTGCTGTTTCAATTAATTATGTCATTCTTTCGGCAATCCAGTTTGCTCCAACAGCAAATTTCTTGTGAGGTTCGCAAAAAAAATTCCTATTCTATTTATTATCCCTGAATTTGCTGTGTACACTACACTCCGTGTAGTGTGGAATCAGAAACATTGAAATTGTGAATATAGATAGTGTTAGGTTTTTGCAAGGTACCGTACGTTTTAATATTCCAATATTCATTAATCAATATACTGTTGTTTATGGGATACATTTAATCAATTTCAAAAACTTTTGTGAAATCAAATTGATATCGGAATATAGATTATAAATGAGATTTGATTGAATTGCAATGAAGTAAATTTGTGGATAAGAAAAGAATAATTTTTTTTACATGGATTTGACAGTAGAATTGTTTAATTTTTCAATTCTAATATATTCCACAATATACACGTATTGCCCGTCATTTTCATTGAAGATTGATGAAATAAATTATAATATTTTCAAAGTTCTGGAAATTGTCTTCAGAAGTGTGTTTCAAATTGAGAACATGATTTTTTGTAATCAACTTTTTCAATTGGAATATTGATATATCAGCTTTTTTCAGTATGATGTACACTGTAAAAAATATACGTGAATTTCCAAGCAGAAAAGTATGGTGAAAAACTTACAGATTGGTGAATTTCCAAATTGTTTGGAAACTCACTAATTTTCTGTAAATTTCCAAACAATTTTTGTGATTTCCCAGAAAAGATTTGTCAATTGACAAGAATTGTTTGTAACTTACCAAAAAATGTTTGGTAAAAAACTTCCAAACCTTTTTTTGGAAGTTTTTTTACAGTATAAGAAAATGTGTGTGAGATAAAATACATTGGAAGTAGTATCATATACACGGATGATGATAAAATTCAAAAAAGAAATTCTGTTCCAATGTATCTTTTGTATCAGGGAATCAAAAACCCATCGAATCATCAATTCTGTCTTGTGAAATAAAATGAGTTAATTGTAATTACCAATCCGCGTAGAAGATTATTAAAAACATATAATTTGTACAATTATATGCAATCCGAATTGTTCATATCCATTTTTTCATGATCGAATTGAATCGAATTGAGAAAATTATTTATCAAACTTGAAATTGAATACGAATTCGAATATTAATTGATCCATATCTCGTACTCATGATAGTTCCAAGGATGAATTGATTATACAATTTAGTTATTGTGAAGTGGAATGGAATTTAACTCTATGTTGTTTGAATGAAATAATTTGCATGTCATCTGATTGGAAATTTATAATTTACTTTTTTTTCATTCATTTTTTTTTGTATTTATATTCATTCTTTCAATTCATGAGTGATAAAATTGAACAAAAATAAATTTCCTGTAAAAAGAAATATGATTGACGAATTAGGCGATATTATTATCCACTTTTCCAACAGAAACATGTCTTCTTGTTTGAATGAAAAGTTTATTCTGCTCCATAAATTCAATTTTGAATGATGGCAGTGAATTAACCGTACCAAGGTTTTGAGAGACAAAACGCAATTATTCATGAGATAATATGCAGTATATTGCAAGAATTGAAATCTCCAACAGTTGACTATCTCGTTATTCGATTACCAATTCGTTTCAATAAACGATCTAAACTTCAGCAACATAATAACAACTTGATTAATTTTATAAATGGAATTATGTGTCAAATAAAAACCTTTGAATATGTATAAGAGACGTGAGAGGATCTTATAGAATTTTTTATAACATTGATTATATATTCTGAATACATTCCATCAAAGAATTTCATGTTTTGTTCAATTGGGAAGGTTTTTGAATTCTACAATTTGTTCCATAACATGAGTTTATGGAATGAAACATAAATGAATTATCTTATTAGTCAAATTAAATAAATCATTCTTGAGATAAAAGTGTCATAATTGATGACAGCTCGTATTCAATGAATTGATTGCCACCTACCTCAATGCAGAATTAGGACAACATTTTAATGAAAAAATTGAAAATTTCACACTCTTCGATTTCCGAAATCTAGAATGTTTTCATCTCGATTCTTTACAACATACGATCCCCATTTAGATCTATATGAAATATTCAATTAATATAAATATGACCAAAAAAAGCCGTCTTGAACATTGAACATAAATGAATTTCGATTTTCAATCATTCTTTTGATAACTCATATAAAATTTTATAGCAATATTCAATGTAGTTTGCATCAAACTTATGTGTCATTCTCCCAATTTTTCAAAAAATTCTTCAAATTTCAAAAACGATCACCGAGCGTCTCTTTTTCGAAAGAGCAAAAACGCATCAACTGGACAAAAATTTGTGCAAGAAAGGTGATTTCTGAGACTGAAATTTCCAGAGTTGTATAACGTAAGAGTTTCCATTCGTTAACTGAAACAAGGAAAGTTCTTCACAAAAAATCAACATCAGACAATGCTTTGACGTGATATCTTCATGAATGATTCATGAAATATCCCTCGTTCATGTAAAAATACGTTCAAAACATATTCACTTCGAAATCACAATTCCGCAGGGATAAGAATAAACTCTTTAGATACTCTTCCTTTCACGAAAATTCATTAACAATATACAGCTCAAGAGTCTATCTTATTTCTTTCTTTAGGAACTGTGAGGTATTCAATATCCTCTCGTATGTAATCATTCAAATTTCGGTTATATCGATCCTATATATCGTATTTGCTCGCTTACCAATTTACAGTGAACTTGTCAAGTTCCACCAACCCTCTGTAGATTCATTCGAAAAATCTTATCACCGATTCCGTTCCGTAGGGGATTTTTCAATGATTGAAAATACACGCCGTGAGTTGTTCTTTTTCTCCTGCTCATTTGAATATACTTCAACTGTCACAAACTGTATTCATTGTAAGCCTCCATTTGCCGTTCATACGTGTTATACCTTAGAGATTGTCTGTGCTCGATGTGTTCTGGATCTGTGAATCAATAAAACAGAACATTTATGTACATCTCTGCTTCATTGTACGGTAACTCTGATCTATTTTTGAGAGAAATAACTCGATGTCTTATGTGTATTGTTCTGAACATTAAAAACATTACCATAATTTGAAGCAGAAAAATTCATTCTATGCATTTTCTACGCCTTTCATACGATCAGGTTCACTTTCGATACTAACTTCAGTGATAATGATGAAGAATTTGCATTTATTGACCAATCCAGCCCATTTTTTCTTCTCCATCACAATACAACCAATGATTATGTCGATGAGCCAATGGGGACTGCTGCTAACCTTGATCAAGGATTTAAAAACAAAATCACTTTCAATGCAAATTCAGTTTATTATTTCCTTCTTCCCCACCTTTATCACTTGCCTCAGAACCCACCACATTGTACTCTGATTCGAGTGTAAATTGGAACAACATCTGAAAAGTTCTTGAGTAAGCAGAATCAACTAAAGACTGTGGGTTAAAAGGGTCATAAAACTTGGTCTAACTAAGGAAGGAGTATATAGATGGAATGGGGATGGTAAACTCGGGTTATAGGAGCCTGCGGCAAGCTCCACCAGTGGCGATACACATTAAATACTAAGTTCTTACAACTATCTCTCTAGCCATGTGAACCCTTAGACAAGGGAAGCCCAAGCTTGACAACAAGATAACTCACACAGCGATGTAAGTTATACAGGTTTGCGATAGTGACTGCCACAAAGTATACGAGCTCATAGACGAATCCAAAGATACATCCCACCAATTTTCTGATGAGATTCATTCAGATATCTCTTCGCGTGAATATTCAACATCCTTCAAGTCTTCTGCAAACTTCCCACCCGAATCGAAACAATTTTGATACAGATAAAAGATCGATACTGTACACAATCAGACTATTTCAATTTCCGAAGATGTACCTTGTAATGAAACCACACGATAAAAATGCTCTGGAGAATCATAAAATTCTATGCCCAAGTATCAGTAATCTATTTTGAGTTCAAATGAATTGGTTGCCTGCTTTTAATGTCAGAATCCAGTTAAGAGTGATCTTAACCGCGCAATAAAGTTTGTATAATTTATAGATCGTTAAACTTTGAACTCATCAACCATCTTCTATATGGTCTTATTAACAACTGCGCTAGACTTTGCAGACGGTTGATCTTTTCCGATAAATGACCGTTTATCATCCCGAGTGTTTCAAATTAGAGTAAGAAAGGAGAATCTCATTGAATCTTGGTGAATTTAAATGAGGACTCATTACAAACCGAGGATATTGTATATGTTCAACTTTTTCATTGTTTAATCAATGATATAAATAATAACTGAAAAGTTCCATTCAGAAGGAACAGTTGTTATAATGTTTCCAATCGAATTCGAATAAATTCGATATAAGAAACAGATAAATTTCAAAGCTTGGGTGAAATGACTGGAATTTCGAATGAACCCTCTGCACGAAAGGGAAATATGACACACGTTCAAGTGAACAACTTGAATGAGGTGTGAAAGAATCAATCGACCTATTGTGATCCATTCGCATGTACTCAAGAATTCATAACGCGAAGGAAGTTGTCGACGATGTTTGCAGCTTCGCAGAATCTATTGTCCTGCGTGTCGTTCTTGCGATACTGTGAATATGTTCTTCACTCATTCCTCATACGATTCTATTCCTTTTATTTACCCCCATGGATACGACGAATTCTTCCTCCAAGTGATATTCGAAAATATGTACAGAGATGAAATATAATGGAAAGAGAGAACGCGTATGAAGAGTATTCTTCGGAATCATCACGTGTTATATTTTGCATAAAGCTAGATGTATATCACTCAATAGCGCGTGAGGACCTTGAAGAATTCATTCTTATCTCACAACATCCCCGAGTCAGAGAACTATGGAAAATTGTACGAATAATCATCCATGGATTCAGAAACCAATTGCGCATACAGCACTCACGAAAATATTCTTCTCGTACATAAACAGGGATTTTCGACCTCTAAATTCACGACAGTTGTCAGTTGAAACGCTAATGAACACTACTCATACACTTATCAGTTGTTCTTGATATAAATTCTGAAAGTTAGAATCAGCTTATGGTATGAGTCCGTCATACACAGTTATAACGTTGTTGTTCACACCGTTAGGAATTCTTGCTCTTTCGTTCCATGTAAAGATATTGCATACACGCGAGAAAGTTTCCTGGAGGTATCTCGATGCCGAAGTGTCGTAGGGCGGGCAGGAAGGGGGGACAGGGAGACGACTTGTAATACGGTTCGGAGGGTTCAGTGAGACGCCAAAACCAGTGGTGAAGGCGAGTAGGATCAGACATAAAAGGGTTTAATAGTATGAGGTGGAAGAGGATCAGAAAACGGAGGAGGGATCATACTGTAAGGTCCTCTTCTATAGAAACGTCGTGCTCGTTACAAACTTTAGGCGTCGACGTGCATGCATGTTATTACGTTGCAGGACTTAGTCTTAAGCCCAGGACGAAAGCAAACACCCTATACGTGGCACATACGACTTCCAAGTTTTAAATTACATCCACAACACGTGACGTGCTTTAATGTGATTTTCAATGGGTTTTTCCAACGCTTATGTGAGAAGAGAATCCCAAAACTGTACGTTCAGGGTATAATATATCGTCAATCAAGCTGCAATTGAAATAAATCTCAATACTTTCATGCTATCGAACGAATGAGATGTAATTGTGATGTTTGTGGAAGCAAAAGGGAAAAAAAATAGATGACAGTATGAGATAAGAGAATAATCCATTCCCATCACGAATTTCGTTTCGGAAAAATGTCTCGTGGGTTATCGGAGTGAATATGTACTGACGTGTGTTTGAGGGTATATTTATGTATGCTCGATTCTTGGTGGAGATCAAATTAGATGTTGGTATAGGCGCGTTATTGCGGAATCGAACTTGGCATTTGCAGGAGATATCGAGGATTGCCTCAAGAGAGGAGGTTAAAGCGCTTCCTGATGTTCAAAGTAAAGACGGAGAGAGAGAAAAGGAGAATAGAGGATAAGGTCGCACGCGACGAGAGGGTGCTTTGCTCCGGAAAATGACCTGTCACTCTCGACACGTTTTCTCTTCTCTGCACACACTCGAGTTCCATGACTCCTTTTTTCATTCTGTCTTTTGATTCGAGTCTTTGCATCATCTAAGTATCAGACGTCGATGTTCATCTCTTCTCCGGTATTTCCGAAAGCATTGGATAAAATCACAAAACGTCTGTTGTAGAATAATAGGTTATTAAGGATCAAACTCGTTTCTCCGGCGTGTTTCTGACAGAAATGAAATTTGTTTCCCATTAGAGTAGTGTTATTCGTTTGGATTATTCTATGGAGGTTCTTATTTTCCTTCAGATTCTCAGACTATTATTGCTCCGTGAAACCTGTTCAGTTGTTGTGATTAAGAACTGAGTGAGATATGCTTGGAAAAAATCAGTTCTCTCAACAAAATATTGATTCTTATTCATCAGTTCTTCCAACTGAAGGGTTTTGTTAAAACAACTAATATTTTATTTAGGGTAATTTCAACTCCTTCATTTCATTGCAACTGGAGACTTTTATTACTGTAATGACACTTCTGAATGACTGTGGCGAATGTTATTTTTTGTGGGAAAATAAAACGGAAACTGACCCACCCTTACGAATGATGCGTACAAAAAAGTAAAAGACGCATACAGAAAAAACTTAATTATATTGCAGTAAATCGAGTTATTACATATAGAATAGTAAATTGTTTCTCTGGATCAACTGAAAATTCGCCGCCACAACTAACTAGATTGCTAAGATAACAACATGATTAACTGGAATATCAAATTCTTGGTTGGGCTGATAAAATTTTCAGTATCATATATAAAATAGCAAACAAATTCTGCTACAGGAGTCGATATTTTTGCTGCCGCAGGTGGAACATCACTATCGTAGCTAACAAAATTGCTGCAAAAGTTATCCCACAAAATCAGATTCAGCTGTCACATTGAATTTTTTCCTGCATTTATATAAGTCAGATTTGCATGAATGACGTTGAATTTTACTGGAATTGTTGGCAATAGAAATTTATCTGTTGATGAGATTTTCAACTGAAATGAGTTCTATGTGGCTTGTTATTTTTATAATTTTTGAATGCATAAATAATCATCCAATCATTGGTAAAATGAATAATTCAAGTTTCAATTATGATAAGTACATCCATTCAAATATCAACCATCAATGAAATTAGGAATTTCAGTTCCGGTTGATAGTAAAATCTGTGGAGTGTAGGTTCAGTTGATGGTAATATGATTATTCTTGATGTTTACTATAAAAAAAAATTAAAAATTACAGTACTATTGGTAAAATAATGACTCCAGCACTTCGTAATGATGCTTCAGTTGATGATAATATTATGAATTCCTGCATCCAAAGCATCGATGAAATGATTCTTTCAGCATCAGTTAATACTTGAACAATAATTTCAGTACAAATGGTAACTGTCAGGGGAATCATCGATGGTATCATCAGACCTTATAGAAAAATTCCAGTATCAACTATTGATAACCACCGGCAAGATAATCAATCTGAATACCAACTATTGATGGAATCAACAATTTTATCACTGCATCATAACGAAATGATGAATTCCAGCACAAATGTGCAGTGAACTTATGAATTTCACAGCTTGCTATAAAGAATATGAATAATTTCAGTTTCATTATGAAATATTAAATTCCCCTACTGACTATCAATAATTATTATTCCAATTAGGTTTACAAATAAAATTATCCATTTTAGATCCAGGTGATAGTGAGATTACTGATTTTTACACTAACTATCTATAAAAATCATAGTTTTTATATTACAAACCGTTATTGTTGGTACTAACCATCGGCAAAATTATGAAGCCTAATTTTTGAGGATGGAAAAATTATATTACAATACAATATGGTGTAGCGTCATCAACGCTCGAGGAGGCGCATGAATTTGAACACGTCAAGGGGTATTTACAGGGGTTACCACTGGATTTCAAAATAATGATCACATCCATGAGTTCAATGATTTTCATTATTTTGAAGTACAGAAGTGACCTTCGTCAGCAATCCCCCCCACATTTCCAAATCCACGTGCTCTTTCGAGGATCGATGTTGGTGGAGAGCTATGTAATAATACTACTGATATAATGAATTCAAAACAAAGATTAACAACACCATAATATCAATTTCATTGTTCGGATACATCAATAATATTTGGTCGCATTATTAGTATCCGGTTGAACGCAGGTACCAGTGAAGAACTCTAATCCTCGCTCCCATTTTTATATGTATTGCTCTCTCAAATTTTTAGAGTGAGATTTCACTCTAGGCAGCCAGAAGTGAGCTTGTCGAAATTTCGAGTGAAATTCCCACTCTTCCAGAGTGCAAGTCTAAGGTTGGAGGTTAGAAATTCACAGCCACTCCAATTTTAGAGTGAATTTCCTAGGGATCCTTTAATGAGGGATCGGACAATCAACTGCTGATTACGGATTGGTCGGCCGCCATTAGTGGGATAGGTACTGATATTTATGAAAATATTCGAGATACATATTTAAATTCAGCTTATTCATGTATAATACTTACAATTAAGTGAATCTAAAACATTCTTCGAACAAGGCATGTAAATACATTTGAGAAAAATGATTTTAATAAAATAACATACACTATGCATGCCTCACTAAACTATAGAAAAAACCGGAAGTATCCCAGTAATGGTGACTGATTGTCCGATCCCTCATTAAAGGATCCCTAGAATTTCCCGCTGTAAAAGAGTGGGGGTTCACTCGAAACGAGTGAAAATCTCACTCGAAGTGGACTGGCTCACTTCTGAGAGTTGGTGGAGTGGACTACGTGATTTTTATTTCTGTTTCTCATACTCAAAGGTATGAAACAATGATCGAGATACGATTATTTCCTCGATAGAATACGGAAAAAGTTGCATTAATGATTATTTGTTACAATAACGAGGAGAATTGAGAGGAGAGTTTATTCAATGCATCATTTTTGGAATATACAGTGTGAAAAATGCATGTAAAATTACATCATGAATAATTACAGAATGACATTCAATATTGTGTAGAATGGAGATTCATGTACTTTGCATACTCATATAAAATTACTGAGAGTGAGTTAATCTTTGGCATTCACAATGTTGATTTGCAAGAACAATGAATATTTACGCTGTCAGTGAGGAAAATTATTCATCACACACTGGGTATTTATACATTCTGTATTTTTCAAATCCATGTAACATTTTACCACTTATCATGAGATCTATAATTATTGATGTAATTTTCCATAAAAATCATTAGCAGAGTGAATTATTCTCGGCGTACAAAAAAAAAACAACGCAGCCCTGCTTGAACTTTCGAAAAATTCTCGAAAAATACACCCCATACTAGAGTACGTGTTTCGATCTTGAACGATGAGTGAAATTCATCAAACGACGCTGACAAGTGACCTGATGTTCATTCCTCCCTTCTTCTTCACCTCCTTTCTCTTCCACTCCGCTGCCCATTCACCCTCTTTCTCATCTTCTCTTCTCGACTCTCCTGATGTTGGCCCTATGAATATTACCAATGATGATCTATTTACTTCCCAATTTCTACTCCTCTCCCCCATGACAAGAGCACGAAGAAAAATTGTATCGAGGGATGTCGATGAGATATCGGTCCATTATCGATTCAGAAGTGAAATAATTTGTTCCCCAAGGTACACGAAACACATCCCAAATAAAAACATACGTTGAAGAACAATTTCATCTGGTTTTTGTATAATTTGAGATTTAAAGCTCTCTGGAACCAAGAAGAATTTCGAATTTCGATGTTTATGGAAGTGATAGCAGGAATATCGTATTGTTGTAAATCCAGGTAATTCACAGTAGCCCTAATTTGGAAGAATTCGATATGACCTGACCTATCTACAGATTCGGAATATTTTATATGATATTTTTGCCTACGATGGTATGGAGAAGATTGATTGGGTGATACAAGTAATGCTTGCAATTTGTTGAACTCTGCCGAAAAATGTCCTGGAATAATTGGGGAGATGTTTCCAGCGAGTACCGGCGATTGATTGCAACAGACATGGATTTAATTGTAATCAAATAAATAAGTTTGCAATGAATGTTGGTGAAAATAATTTCCGTTTCGACGATATTGCAATCAACGTCAATGAAAATCAAATTCGGAATAATCAGATTAATATTTGATGGTACCGAATCAATTTTCGCAATCGTCCTTCCTAACGGATTGTACCACCTATTCAAGTAATTGAGTTCAATACTAATGCATCGAAATGTTCATCAATAAATCGATGATTGTGGATACTTTTCACTGAGAGCCGTTGGAATATCAGTTAGTGGAAAAATTATTCGATATTTTCCCTTTGTTTGGTTGCGTATCGCATGATATCATTGCTAACTGCATTGTTACAACCAGGAATAAGCAAATCGAAAGAATTTATTGCATGAGATTCTAGTGCACTCCAGATGAATTGAGGAGTCGATTGGAAGTGATTAGTCTCGAAATACTAATTTGATTTTCCCAGATTTGGATTTAAACCTCGTTCTCGTGAGAAAAATCATGAAACCTTCCTGAAGAATATAAAATAATCCTCTTGGGACTCGATATTATATTATTTCCACATTACGTTTGGTATTACGATCCGTACGGTAATGTACCTAGTAGGTATAAATTACATCACACATTATGTAATCCGTGAAATGAATTCCTGATTCATATTCCAATTTCATGGTACATTGACTACAACTACTACCGCTTGCATGATTCGAATGCGTATCAAGTAATGTGGATCAAGTTAACAAATTCTAGAGTGATATTAGGTGCTTCACACTCTGAGTGAATCCCCTACGTTGACCCTTCAAAACAATTATCGAAAGATAATGAATGTCTCGTAAGATTTTGTAACATTGAAATTCCTTGGGTTATCGGTCCTTTGTGTTCACGATGGACCTTGTAAAGGCTACGATTAACCAATGTTGGTTTGGGTGTTACACGGTACACAGATGATTCAGGTCTCAAACTGAACTTCGTAGTGCCTGAAGATGCTTTTCCCTAATCATATCAGAGCACTCGCGCGTGCGATCAAGCATCCCCAACGAGCCATCTTTGCTTAAAGGTCTCCTAAATACGTTACTTACGTCGACTCGCAATTATATTAAACCTGTCGATTAATGACTATGATAAGTGCTTTAATGTCTCTTGCTATTCAAGTACTGAATTCATAATGCTCTATGATACGTATTATTATCATGACACGATACAATCTTAGCAACTGAGGAATATTTCTATTAAAATGTAGATAAGACGAAGTGTTTTGTAGCATAAATTGCAGTGGTTGTGGCGACATTCCTTCTCGCTGATTACATCCGAAAAATCCACTCCGTCCTCTTTTATTCTATTTGCAACTAAATAAAATCCACCCGAATATTTTCTGACAAAGCTTTTAAAACCAGGATGGATTAGATTATTGTACAATAATGTTCAATTCTTGTGAAATTTCATGTCGTTGAGAGCACTGCGCACTTAAAAAATTTCTAATTCCATTACATAATCAATGCATGAGGGGATGTAACAGTTTCACAGCATGTGAAGTTTATTTCATAAATGGTCTATGATTTATTTTTTAAGGGCAAAGTGTTCGAAAAGAACACATAAAATAGGAAGCAATCTGTTATTTCTCGATTATCGATATTCCTATGCGTGCCAAATCCATTAAACCCCTGCTTTCGGTTAGTATGCATTGTTAACATAACGATCGGAATAAAAGAAACACGAGGAACGGACCAAGTGAGAAAGAAAAATGATGAAAAAAGAAGATAGGAAGGAAGATACTGTCGCCGACAACGTGCTGCATGAATAATATGCATTTATGTAGTGCCGACGCAATATGTAAGGAGTCTCTCCTTATCCGCGAGGACCCAGAGAAGAGCCTCCATATTTTAGGGAAAGACCCGGACAAAGTACTCTAACTCAACTCAACCCAACTGATACCCCAGTCCACAATTTTCGTCTTCGCTCTCGTCTTCGTATAACCCCATGCATTTATGCAATATCGGGATAATTTTGCGCTCAAGTCCATGCGGTATCACGCTCGATTTCCTTACCTTGCCTTCACCTCATCCTCTCCATCGATACGATGCCTATCCCTTCGCCCTGAAAGTCGTTGATTCCACAAATATTATCTTACGATGTATGTCTTCGATTTTCTATATATTTTGATTTTGTTATCGCATTTGATCTCATTTTTTTCCAAATAGATTTCAGTTGCATAAACAAAAAAAGAAGAGAACTCAACTCCAGAATGTTTTATAAAAAAAAAAAACTGTTTCATTCTAAAATAATTCATGTGAAAATACTGTATTTCATATGCTTTATATTGCGTACACTCTGGATATTTATGAGTAGAATTTTTGCTAGACCGATAAAAGTGCTTTTTCGTTAGAATTAAAATTTACTCGCTCTTCCACTCGGTTGTATAGTGGAATGTATGGAGAAGGAACATAGTGGAGCAGTTCTTCGCTAGGGAGACACCATCTTCCTCCTGGGTTTCAGAAACTTTAACCATTTTAGCTACTCAAGAAAAAGATGTGGGTTGTTGGGAAATAGTACGTCGTAGGGGTCGTGTCAGGGGTTGAATCACGAGCGCGAATCAGAGTAATTCCGCGTTCATCCGATCAGCGGATCATTTGAAAACTCACTTCACAGTTGAGGAGAAGTCAATGACATCCCTCTTACCGAACTTTGTTTTTCCTTCTATCATTATGTACAAGAAAAACCCAACATTCAACTTCTGCGCTCGTTTACCCACGAGCGTGAACAAGAATTTCGTTTTTCACCCTGATATCAACTCGACTTCCTCTCTGTCTCGATTTCTCTCTGTTCCTGGATACTCTTAGTATCATCTGCGTTGAAACGGTTTCCACGAACGTGATCAATCAACTATTCACAGTGACGTTCAACTTGAATGTTATTTCACAACAACGTCATACAAAATTATCCTCTGCATAATTTATGAATATTGTTTCACCGTGGAATTTGTTATAATTGCGCTAAATTAATGTTGCAACGAAACAGAATCGTTTCGAGGTATGTAATGGAATAGAGATGAAACGAAAAATTCATAACTCTTCGTACACCCCCGATGACAATTCCAAATTATGAATCTTGTCGAGATAAATTTTCATAAACGAGACAAAATCGATGAAGCCACACTGAAAACATTCACTTTGAAGTATAGTCGTCCACGGAAAGCCAATCAATAAACGAATGAATGGGGCATGGTTGAAATTCAGTTGATTACAATCGTACTGGGAAATTGGAAATTCTCGGCTTGTTTCGTACTCCGTGTTCAACTGGCTTTGCAAATTTTTTTTTCATCGTTTCATATCGTTTGATATGAATTAATTGGATTTGAATCACATTATTGGAATATGTATTTCGAACTGATTGATCTTCATTTCTTCCTTTCGATGATTCATGCGTATGATACTGAATAGGTGTAGGAATGTTTTCAAGAATAATCACCGATTAGATATTCGATCGAATTAGTGAATGGCATTCACCTTCTTTTATAAATTCAGTGGGATGATTATAGAAAAATCTATAGTATTGTAGAATTCTCTTTACAAAACTAGCTCTCGACAACACGGATGGATATTCGATTGAAGATGGTCTAAAGTGAAGTACGTCATCACGTATACTTCATAACTGTAGCAATCTTTTCTGATGCATCCATCTCAGGAGGTGGGGCTTAAGTTCAGAGAAGAAACTAAATAAAAGAGAGATTGGAGCCAAGGCGATAGCGAAGGTGTTCACTGTATTGTAGCGTCTGTAAATCCAGAGTCCAAGTCTATACTTTAAGACACGTTATTCAATTACGAACGGGGATGCAGCCATTCAGAAAGGAATCTGTCTTCGTCTTCTGTGATCTATTTATTTATTTCTCAATCTCCTTTCGGCAAAGTCTTAGTCGTTGACTTCAGTCCAAGATACAATAATAGGCAGCTCGTCGAAGTGGAATAGTGTGTTTCACTTCTGAAATACATTTTTTCATGGTTTATATTAAAGAAATAAATACGCTCTTTCGAGCTTATTAGTATCATTCGGATTCATATTTTCAAATGTTTAATCTATTAAGAATGATGTCAGGAATATTGGCCATTTTTTTATCTATTCATCCATTGAAATTGAATAATTTCATGTTTGAAACATGAAATTCTACTGAAATCAAGATGCACGGAAACAAACTTTGATATAATCAAGTTGAGAGAACATCTTCAATTTGAAACAGCGTGATATGTAGTGAAACGTTATATATTGCTCGCTGAAGTTTGAAATTCAATGAATTTTCATGTTTGGAAATGAATGAGAGTTTCTTATCTACAAATTCAGTCGCACTACATCTTAGATATTTTCCCACATTACGTATCAAAGTTTAATATAGGAGCAGAGGAAACGACAAATCATACATTTATGAAGAATGTTACATGGTTTTCTGTGAGAAAAGAAGTATTTCTTCCTCATTTATTCTTCTCGTTATATTCTAAGAAGGGCTCGCTGCGCTCGTCTCTTGATACTTTCAATAATGTTCATTCATAAAAACAAAAACATTTGTAAATATTTATAATCGATGTTTATAGACGTTATTTATTCTCGAAAACTGGACGGTTCTTACTTCCATGATTTTTTATTGTCGCTTGATCCTACAATCTATTGCATGAGAGTGAAATGATCGATTGTTCGCATCATAAATTTTACATATCCAATGATTCGCGTATACATCAAAGAATTGCAAACTTTCATTTCTCAATAATTCAACGAGAGGAATTGCCTTATGAATATAGATTGTTGATATAACAAACGCTCCACTAATGAGACAAACCTAGTAGAGTACATGAAAAATAGGGTACACTAAGAGAAAGTATTAGTTGCCATTATCTAAAAAAATTAGGAAATGTAACATGACTAATTTTTATTGTATGATGTTACCAAAAGTAAGAATCGAAATTACTTGATTTTTAGTAAATACAACTATTTTTCACAACTACTTTTTGATAGTAAGCTACACTATAATAGGATAATTTATAAATCCCGGTTGAAACACTGTAAAAAGAAAGTCTTAATCTGTTTGCATCTCAATTTCAGAGAATGCTTTTTCCATTGTGTCGGCGATTGTTTTTTCGGCTTAATTTGTTCGCATCATAGATTCAGCCCATGAAATGAGCTGAATTTAAGACCTCTCTTTTTACAGTGAATGACTTGTCAATTCATAGAAAATAATAACTTAGATAATAATGTACAAAAATCATATGGAGAAGGTTGAAAAAATGACACTGATATCGATTTTTGTCTTATTTTTGAATATTTTTTTCACTTTTATCGCAATGTCAACCAGGGAAACTATATCGTTTGATTCTAATTTTTCAACCTATATCAGTACTTTTCACTACATTTCTGCGTATAAGAGTCAATGTCTTTTGATGATAGTACTGCCATTGTAGACAAAAATATGCATCCAAAATCAATTCAGCCTTTAGACCCTCGACGATCTAAATTGCACAATTTTGAAGCGGCAATTTTGACAACCCCAACTCACGCGTCCCATACGTGTGAAACAAAGGAAAGTGTCCAAAAACAACTGAATACAAGCTGAAAACAAGCTTGATTATATCAACTGAAATTTCTTGGTTGAATCAATCAAATTTTCAGTAGCTGTGATTGAGACTATTCAGTTGAGACATTTCAGTGACAGTCACTATAAGAATTCCTCTCAGTATAGTCGAAATAACTGATTGGTCAGTTGGAACAAGTAACTAATTAGTTGGAAGAACTATCCAACTCGTAAGAGTATATCCACCCATTTGGCGAGTTGTTTAAACTACCCTTCCTCCCATGTAGATCGGCGAATTTTGCCAATAGAGTGAATAATGGCAAAGCGATTATCATTCCAAGCGAACCATACACAAAGGAAAAAGGAAAACCCCCTAATTTTGCTGCGTGTCTTTTGCTGAAGCAGCCAATTTTTTGCTGTAACAGTAAACGATTTGCTATCACAGCAATCTTGTTAGCCACGACAACGATTCTTTGGGTGTATCAGCAAAAAATGTTTGCTCCTCCAGCAAACTTCCGTATTGTATATGAAACAGGAAACGAATTTTGCTTGGAAAGTAGACATTTTTTGCTTCCAAAGTTGAAAAGTCGCTCCCATAGCTAACAAGATTGCTATGATAGCGAATAGATTGCTGTCAGAGCCAGAAATTTGCTGCTCTGGCAAAAGATACCCAGCAATATCAGAGCTAGCTGTCACAGTGAAGTTTTTTTCCTCCACGTATACATGGGCTGTATGTACATCAATTCTATCCTTAGTGACTACGCAATCTACAGCCGATATGAGCCATGTCACCTAAACTTCACTTGAATTCATATTTGATTGGCAATAAAATTCCACTCAATGTCTGTGAAGAATGAAAGTTCTCTCAAACAAACGTCATGGCGAATGAAGACATGTTGAGTATCTTTCGGTAGGATCAGGAATATTATGATCAACTTCAACTAGATAAAAGAATCCTCTTCACTTCGGTAGAAATTTTGTTCCTTCTTCTCCATGACGGAAAATTTTTAAACTTTTCGGAGATATGGCGTATTCTTATTCCCTCTCCGAAGGAATATAGCAATGGAGTTGTTTTATCTGTTCGGAAAAATAGGAAATGAACGATAGTGTTTCGTTATTTCCTTTTCGAAGGAATACAGCGGCAAATTCCCTTGATTTGTCTTTCGAAAAGAGTATTGTGAGTGAATCTTTCTGTTTCTTACAACGTCGTCCAGCTATCTTGATCTTTGAAAAAAGTTTCACAAGGATAACAAGTGGATTTCTTTTTCTTCGAGTACTGTTTTCTGTACTTTTCATCAAACTGCGCGTATGGTGTTGGATTCAAATCACTGAGATATAGTATCGTGATTATGAAATGCTGATTCTTCAAAATTCAAAGCTAGACACAAATTTTTCTTCAAGAAAGGATTTTTTCGAATTTCGTGAAGAATCCATTAGCAGTGCCGTCTTTCATAGTTAAGGGACGCTAGGCTCAGAATGCTTGGGGGGCCCATGTGAAGGATGTTTTTACTTATATATAGTGATATTCTTTTGGAAATGTTAATCAATTGTGTATATATCAATATGTTCGTTTGGCTATGCAATTTGGATATCCATAGCTCATGTTTTACTTCTTTTATTATCAAAAATTCTTTCCTTGTAGAATTAACAGAAAATTGTGGTACAAGGAGTCGGAGGCCCCATCAGCGTGGGGCCCTAGGCTCGAGTCTACAAAGCCTATGCAGAAAGATGGCACTGTACATTAGTGTCTCGTAGTTTTGGATTTGCTTTTTCTTTCTCTTTTCAATTTAGCACTGTCAATCAATGATAATATTCCTGGAAATTTCAACGTATGACACTAAAAAACATTAGTCATGATATTTTGAAATTTCAAGTTCTGCGAATTTGATTTTATATTAAATTTCCGAGAAGAAACGTCTATCGGGTTGATAGATGATATTCAAAAGTTTTATCGGTGAGAATAAAGTTACAATCGCGCTTCTGTTTTTGTTTTGTTTTTTTTTTTTAGACTTTTGAATTAATCTTCAGTGCACATACTCCGCGTTGGTCTGTATTTACATACACCAAAATTCTCGTAGTTCTGTATTTTTTTCTACTCGTTACTCGAGCTTTAATCCATTGATTTGAATGGAAGTTTTTCTCTACAACGCATCACCGCTGAACCGCTGTTCTAAAATCCTGCATGTTTATCAGTAAAGTTGTACTGGTTTTTTGCATATGTCATATCTGTCAGTGTCATGTTTTTTGAACTTCTTTTAATCGAACAAAGACTTAGGATGAGTGATGAGTTCATTATCATTACGAATGTAGATTTGATATGAATCGGTGAATATCAGATGATTGAAAGTAAACCAGAACCAAGAAAGCTTCGGTTTCGTTTTTCCTTTGTAGTGGCCCAGCACAAATGTCTCCAGAATATATCAGAATATCGCTAGAATCATCTTTTTTGCACCTCGTGAGAATATTTTCTAAACATTGTGCAGGTACAGATTTCTTACAGAAAATCTCTGAAAATGCGTTTCTCCTTCAAGAGCTTGAATAACACCATTTTGAAGAATCATCGTGTCACTACAAAATCAACAAAGCCTGTTTGAGAAAACTCTTTCCCCAGCGTTGGATAGAATTTTCATTCCTTTTTTTGAATTTTGAACTCCACAGACTCATCAAATTATTCGCAGCGTGTGTGATTTCCATCAAAATTGAGTTCTCAGTAAATTTCTTAGGTTTATGCACTGATGCAATGGATCTGTAATCATTCTCATTGCAATTCCTCTCCCTGTTCATCACTTTGTATAATCTGTTCAATCCTATTCGCTTTTCTCTTTTTCTCTGCCCTTTGACTGTCCTTCCAATTACACGTTTCTCCTGCCTCTGTGTATTTTTCAATCACGATACATAATCCTCTTGCCGATAAAATTTCTCATTGAACATAACAGAATCATCCGTCTCATCGATATCCTTCCTCTCTGACCATACGTATCTACGCTGAATAGAAAATAGGCTCATCTTACGTGAGTGCAGATGCTGTATATAAATTTGAATTTGACTCCAAGCAATCTACATGAATTGCACACAGTATCGATACGGAAAACAGTTCTAGGAACGTATCAGAACTGGGATACAAGAAAAATGAGGAAGTATAGACGAGTCTGAAATCTGCATTGCAGTTCCTCTCATAATATTTTGCAAATGGATCTTTCAAAATTTCAAACAGCGATGAAGTTATCGATAAAAGTGATATATACATTTTTCAAACGATATTTCTTGAAAGTGATGCGGACTGATTTCCTTAAATCCCAATGTCTCTCATAGATTCCATTCAACGAACAATCAATAATTTTGTCACAAATTTTATCGTACGAATCGGAATGCCTAATGACAAGGTACGGAACAAATAGTTGTCGATTGAACTGGTACCTGTGAATCATTATTTATCGAACCACTCATCAATCTGAACTATAATCTATAATAAATTAAACTCGAGCATCGGAGAATAATACGTACCGTCGAATTTAGTGAGAATCTGCTGCGTCAGTTGCAGACCCGGTCTTTATCGCATCACCTGTTGGTATCCGTGTTGGATATATAATGTGCTGACAACGTGCTAACATGTCAAAGTGTTACCATGAATTGTATGGGTAGAATGTGTGTAAATTTCCTACACGCAATACTAGTTGCGTACGTATATTATATATCTTCTCTCCTCGCAGATATAATGTCATAATGACCCCAATGTATTAAGTTGCCTCACCGAATGGTCCGTTAATAATCGCTCAATAATGAGATACGAAAATACATTTCAAATTCTCTCTATAGAATCTTTCAAAAAGTTCACAACAAACAAAACTTTTCTTCCTCATCGAATACTTATATTCCAAACTCTCTATGAATTTTCAGAGTTTTGGATTTCAAAATCGTATTCGTGGATTGAAATTCACAAATTGGGAAGTTATTCAAAATGTTCGGTTGAAGGAGGGCAGAGAGAATAATGCTTCCAAACTGTCTATTCTATCTTCAAAAGATGAAAAGAAAATTCAAGCAGACTGGTATTTTTACTTTGCCGGATCGATATAAGGTGAGACTGAACTGGAAATAAATGATACGAGATGAAATTCGTAAGGATACTTCTAAAGCAATGATTGGAACTACCCAAAATACATACGAAGAAAAAAGAGTTTTAGTATCACTTTCAATAGTAATTGTATTGAAGCGGTGCTGAAATAGTGACGGTGTTGGAAACATTTACCATATACGTGTGTGCATGGTGTTGACAGTATCTAGGGTGAGTTTAGATATAGGAATCGGAAGCAAAGAAAAGTAAAAAAAGAAGAAGGAAGCAATGGGAACTGTAGTCTAGAAACTTTATCCACTTTGCATGCTGATGGTCACAGATTCGAAAAGACAAAATGAGAGGAGGGGAAGGAGTGAATGGAAGAGAGAAAGAGAGGGATAGGGAGCAGAAGGAAGGTAGTCTGTTCGCTTTTTCGAATCATGATATCCTCACTCAACCCGGGAATCGATTCCTTTTGTATCAACCACCCAATACCCATGCCAACCTGGAAAGGCCCTTCTTCTTCCCCAAAACTTTGTAGCCAATTTACGATCAACCAAGTCAGCGCCCTTCGATTTTACGCTAATCCTATGCCGATGTCGTGTAGAACCTTACCTTATACACATGCATACGCACATTCAGATAGATAGATAAGGAGGGAGGAAGCACAAAGGGATAGAAGAGGAGGATTGGGTGATCTAAAAGGATTTCATTTACTATTATATTCTAGCGCTTTAAGGTGCCTTTCTCTTCTCCTTATCTCTATCCCCTGTTTTTTGATTATTATTTCCACTTCACTTATATACTTTATTTTTCACATATGGAAGTGCATCGGGTGATCGATCTTGTTCTTACAGGGGAATGTTTATGGAGTTGCTGTTTTATATTTGACAATGAATGTATCATCCCCACATACACATCTCGAATCCCCACAGACGAGAACACGTGAACATATTAAAATTTCAATTTCCATTACAATCTTCGTCCCTTTGAAGCATACGAAAGTAACAAGTGAGGAATGCTTTTGCCTATTTAAACTTGAAAGCTAATCTCTATACTGCAATATTAAATTCCACGATGATGGCTAATAATTATCGTTAAGGACTTTTCATTTACAAGAGTGCTTTGGAGAAGTTTGCCGGTAGGATTGGAATGAGTTTTTGTATGACAAATTGTTGTGAAACAAATTTGTATTCGAATAACAACTTGAGAATCATGTGCGGAGTCCTTCTAGCCCGGAAAGGACGAGATTTCGTTAAAAGCAAGACAAGACTTTTCAATCCCTTGAGGAGAATTTTATTCACTGATGATAGAAAATCACACAGCCTACGGATGTGAAGAGATTCCAGAATTGTGTTCAATTCCAGGATTCGAAAGTTCACGATCGAAGGAGGAGAAGGAAAACGACGAGGAGTCGGAGAAACGGAAAATCATTGGATAGATAATCGTTAAAGAAACGAACTGACAAAAGTGTGAAATAAAGCGCTCTGTATTTCACGGTTATGAAAAGTAATGACCCGCTCCCAAAGAGAATTTCATTTTGGGATCCTTCTCCGAAATAATCGTATATAACTCGATGAGTTACATCACCAAATATTCCACCGTACATTACTAGAACGTAAAACAGTGAAATTCGGTTATATAACCCACGTATCCATAAACCGTCGAATTCGGAAACGGAATCGGGGAAAGTGTGTGGGAAGGGAAAAAACAGAAAATAAAGAGCGAAACGAAAGAAGCAGTGAACTGAGAGTCGTTAGGAAGACAAGCAGAAAGGGGTAAAGAGCTGGAGGGTGAAAAGGGAAGCGATGGAGAGTAAGAAGGCAAACGCTCGTAAAGAAGGTCGAACGGATCGTAAACGCCGTAAAAGGATCGAAATCCTTCCTCGGTCTTTTTTTCTTCTTCCTTCTTGGAATCACCCCACTTTTTTCTCTCCCCTTGATTTTGAGAACAGGCTGGAAGAAATTGAAATTCCAAGAAAAACGAAGGAAGAGTGGGAGGAAAAATCCACTAGGTATATCCTCCACGTGCAAGTGATGTCTACGTTGACACTGGAAGCCAGGAACTTGAAGTGTTCGATCGTGCGTGTCGGCCTGTCATTCTCGTCCCGATTGGACGCCCGTCAGTCATCAACTATGGAATGTGCCATTCCCATCGAACGATCGGGAAAGAAAGAGAGCGAGGAGGAAAAGGGTTCATTAATTTTCGACGATGACGTATCATTTTCACTCCAAAAACGCTTCATAAGCTACCGAATCGGATTTCGTCTTCTTGGTGTCGATTTGTTTCATTCGTCACTCCGTTGTAACTATTAAATCCTAATGTATTCGTACCCTTATTAGAAATCAATCGAACATGATGGGTCAATAAGAGAGAAGAAATCGTCGCTTTCTCATCAAATTGCGTTACATGGAATATTTAATGTGACGTATGTGTATAGGACAATGCAAATCATCGTACGAAGCGGAATAAAATTCGTAAAGTCTCAGTGAAACTCTCATATAACAATGATTTGAATCGAAGTTATGTTTCGGATATCCTGACAGATCAATTTATTTTACGATTATTTGATGTCCATAAAATACGTTGAAACGTGGTGTATGAGTTTTCAAAACTGCTCTTGGAATTCACAGAAAATCTGAATGATTTCACTGCGAAATTAGACCTCAACTTCAATTCCAATCTGACAAAAGGAAAAATATCCTTGGTGATGAATAGACTGTGCTGGATTCAATACGAAATGAAATATATTTTTGAAATTGTGATGCGCATTGTTCCACAATCACAAGCAAAGCAGACAGAATGAATAAAATTCTAATATAATTTATCGAAGTATTCACTTATTGAAAACTGTACACCACCATAAACTCATACAACGGCATTGTATCGCAGGACCAGCAGCGGCTCATCGAAACAGCAGTAATGATGATATGTAAGGATTATTTTTCTTCTGGCGAATTTGCAATCTCAGGAATCATCTATCGATAATACATTCCACCGTTCGCACATGGTACAAAACAGGATGAACTCAACGACCATTCTTTTACAACGCGATGAAGGTATTTTTCCGTTCTCGATATTATCTCAAGCGTTTTTTCAACCGCATTCTACAAGTTTCTCGACAACTCCTGTTGCCTTGATCGCCTTATTTTTCAAACGCAATCTTAACTTGAATTACTAGGAATGTTTGTGAAAATCTAAATTCCTGTTTGAGAGAAAAATCGTACAAGTAACATTTGATTAATAAAGTTTCTCAGCAAACAAAACTTCCAAAGTGAATTGCAAAGTTATAAAACGAACCTTTGCGAATGATTGTGCGAAGTATATGTATGTATGTGTGTGCGTGCGTGCGGGTGAGGAATAAGAAGAAAGAGAGAGTGAAGTGTAATCGCAATGTAATTACCAACAGAAAGACGGAGAAGGGCAAGGGCAATGAGAAAGAAATCGGTATAAGGCGAGAGTCTCACCATGAACTCAATTGCTCACCAACCAAGTTCAGTTTGATACCAATGGATTCTTAATTATCTGTAATTTGCGCTTGCCGAACCGAGCTTGACGAAGGCAGAGACGACGGTAGAAACAGTAGAACGCTGGTGTCATTAACGAAATAATGGAAATTAATTTTGATTAGTGTTTCATTTCGCTGAATCAATCGTGCTCGACGGAGAGGTGGGAAGGGACGGGTGAGGGATTCGATTTTGTCATTATATGAATTCCGATGAACAAACCGCACACATGCAATAATTTAATTCCAAAGCCCCTGGCGGCCTTTGTGACAGCTTCAAACCCTCGAAATCGGTATTTCCCACTGACAAGCGTACACGGCATTCAATCAGGTACACTTTTGTTCTAAACTTCATAGATAGAATATTTTTCTTCGTTCCAATCAGTGCAAATCACGAATGATAACTACGATCGCAATAACGACTGCGAATTTCATTTGATGCGAAAAGTAAAGATTTATTTTTGTCAGGGATTTCTGTCGAGCGAGTGTGGTTTCATTCCGTTGTACGGTATCGATCATGGGATAACAACAAATCATAGCTTATGTATTCGATTACAAATTTCATCATCAGAATCAAGATGTTGACAGTGCATATTGCGAGTGGAAAAAGAATGCGAATGCTGTGTAATAATCAATATATAAATCGATAGCGCAAGGAATCTCGAGAGCCAGGATTAGACTCTGAATACAAGTCTTTTACCATTACCCATGATGCATATGAGAGGGTTTTCAAAGTAACAGTTTTCAAATTATTCATGATTCTGTTTCCCAATATCTAAGAACCAATCTAAGATTCCTTACTAATTATTATCTATTTTAGATTGAAATCTGCGAAATTTCATCCACTTCCCCTGATACTTGAGGCTTCTTAATCACCTGATGTAAAGATCACAGTAACTAGAAGAAATGCAGCTGAGCCCATATTTGACGATATTTTTCTTCTTGGTGTAGAGTGGGAGTAAATTCATTCAGAATGCTTTTCTCGAGTGCATAGAATTTTTCAATTGTTGATATTTCTGGTTAAAATTCATCGCAAGAACAAAAAGTCAACCTCATGTTTTATAATGGAAGATTTATGGGGTCCATTTGAAGCTACATTCACATGCAATATAGAGTTACTGCTCATAACCATAACCAAGGGTGATGCTCACGTCTAGCATGGGCAAAATATCCATAACGTTGAAATCTTTGCATGGCCCACAAACGTGAAATTTTATACAGCTGGGTATAAAAAAGTCATCAAACAAAATACGCCATGCGAAATATCAATTGGAAGAGAAATAACTAGGAAACAGAAAATGTGTATAAAATGCAGAATGAGAGCGGTCAAATTGAAGGAATGTGCTTCAAGAATTGTTGGATATTTCAAGGGAACATGTATCGTCGTGTCATATTATCATATGTTGACGGTCTGAATTTCCCACGGTACCCATTCAAATGAGTACATTTGAACATTTTCAACCCTCGAACGTTCGCGCGTGCCTGGCAGACACGATATGTAAGAATTTGATTTGATAAAGAAATGAAGGAAGAAATTCAATAAAGATAAGCATAAGCGTTCGGGGGTTAAACAGTGCCGTCTTTAGCGATTTCTCCTCTTTCTCTCTTTGTCTCTGTTCATTTGACCGTGTAGGTTAGTGAAGAATCGGAAGATGGGTACGTCGCCCTTGTTTCGATCTTTCACTAACGTGCATGTTTGAATGGATCAGAGAGAGGGAGAGAGAGAAAGCCAGAGAAACTGCTAAAGGTGGCTCTGTTTTCAACAAAACATGCTTTCGACCTTCATTTGCCTTGAATTGATTTTTCTTTGCATTTGATCGATTTGCTTAATTTAGCTTCTTGTATTTCGCGCGCTCTTCCTACGGTTTACGTTTTTATTCGCGTAGTGCCTTCAAGTGACAAGGTCGAAGTACGCCTGCGTATTACTTGCTTCTACATTTATAAAATTCTGCAGTTTTCTTATGTTTTTTTTTCTATTGTGAATAACTGGATTTGTGATTTTGTCCTCCATTTTTGACAAGTTTGGACTCCAATTTCCCTATGGCCTTTGCAAGGTATTCATTTCTCCAACTCTACATTTTCTGATTTGCTTGAAGTTCCATATTTTCAGTTTTCATAGTCTCTTTTCTTTTTATCAACATGCAGCGTATCCCTCTGCTGTCCCTGCCACTTCTATCCCTCTTTCTTTCTTTTGGTTGATGAAATTATCAGTATTTTCAGGTCTCTGTAATTTACACAGGTCATGTCATTTTATCACTTTCTTCCATCTCCCTTTATTCAGACTATTTTATTATCTGGCAGCCCCAAACGTTAATTAAAGTATACCAATCAACTTCTGCAGTCGCAAGATCTCTCACCTTTCCTGACGTATGTAAATATCTACACAAAATTTCAAATTAATCGACCATTAAGGTAATACCAGCGCCGGGACATTGGCCAAATTTATTCTGACATTTTATTCGAATATGAAGCAATAAAATCAAAATATCGCTCTATACAGACCTTCTCGAATTGATAAAGTTGGTCTGTATAGAGCAATGTTTTGATTGTTTTTGCTTCATTTTCGAATAAAATGTCAGAATAAATTTGACTAATGTCCCGGCGCTGGGATCCCCTTAAATTCTCGAGTCATATTGTCCGGCGCGAAAGTTTGAGGAGCAGAATTCGAGTAGTTGTAGAGATCCGATTTTGTTTTTCTCTATAAGAAAATTGTTTTTCTTGTGAATTATAACTTTCAAATATTATGAAGTATTATATTTGAATTCGATGAATAGTCCTGCGTTTTTGTAATAAAATCTTCAAAGAATATGTTTAAAAAGTGCTGTGCACACAAGGTGATTATGGGTGTTCTTTATAAATATTATCCTCACTGTCAAGCATTTAAAAATCTTAGAAATCTAAGAGACGCGCTCTCCGCATCTCTTTGAATGGAAATTTATTTTGAACGAGTCAAAACGTAACAACTTAAGAAGAATGCAAAATTTTCCTGATCATTACTTGCTCTCTTTGAACATTGAATACCGTAAGTGTGCAGAAGCCTGACGCTGCACGAGTACCTGACCCTTCGTGTATAAATTCAATATGATGAGCCAAAAATTTATCATTTGTCAAATATGTATAAGAATTTCATTTTTTTAAATGTTCCGCAAGTTTTGATGTATAGAAATTGAACAAATAATTATTATTGGCTCGTTGACCTCATTCTAGCACTTGTGAAAATTTTTCCGAAATATATAATATCTATTGAAGCGACCAACAATATCATTCAAGACTTTTAAGTAAATCAAATGATAGATATAGAAATTTTCGGTAGGTACAGATTTTTTTAATTTTTTTTTGGTCTCTAACATCCTATGAAAAGAAAATCTGCGTGGAGGTACAGATTCCAATGAATTTCATGTAATTCAAAATAAAAAAATCGAGCGATCTGATATTCCTGCAGTTATTTTGAAAACACAGTACTTGAAGAAACGCGTTTTGAGATTTGATGAACTATTGTTTGACATAGAGAAGAGTGTATTAACTTTCTCAACACTTCACGGTATTCATTTTTACCAAATGGCTTGGAGAAAATGGAATGGATGAAGAAAAAATTGAGAGGAAACAAAAATTTCTTTATGGAGCCTTACAGAAACCTTATTTTAAATCTACTCCGCTTGGAACAATTATTGAAATTTCAATAACACGTGGATGAAGTCTCATCGGGAGAAATGTTTTATTCGAACAAAATATTTTAGTTGATAGGTGAGAAATATAGTATCAAATAAGTCTTTATTGTTCCAACAAAATTACTTCGATCTTCAATTTTTGACGGAAATATTTTGTTGGCGCATCGAAAACAAGTCATTTTGAGTACAAAATATTTTTGTTGGAAATACAGTACCAAAATAATTTCGTTTGGGTAACAAAGATTTGTTCGAAGTGATCAAAATATCTGATTTTTTTCGGTGTTGATTAACATGAAGCTTATCAGGAAGCGAAGAGATACAGCTCGTTCTTTGAATCGTGCCGAGTGATGCCTTCCTTATCATGGGAAGATATTTGAACGACAATAGAAGAAATGAGAATGCAGGTTCATATCAATGAAGTGAGGTCAATAACAAGTTTTGCAATACTACGTAAAAACATTTGGAATGGTAAATAGATTCGTAGAATAATTATAACTGGATGGAAGTTGGATTAGCTGTATTCTACTCGATGTTTGGAATTTTGCAATGCAGAGTAGTTCAACCCGTGGTATTGTTTGATACTTTGTGAGGAAATAATCCATCATCATGTTCTCTTAATGGTTAAATTCCTCAATAATATCATTTGTGAACATACCGAAGCTATTCATAATTAAAGATCCCCGATAGTCACTAAATTGATGCTCTTGTATCTAATTTCCATCAATTCTCGTAAAATATTGATAGGAATTTATCAAATTTCGTATGAAAAAGAATCGATTCTGTGAAAATCGGGCATCCCCTGTGAATAAATCTTCAAAATTACATATAATTTATATAAAAGTTATTGAGAATCTCATGAAAATTATGTTTCATTTTCAAAATTTTTCTACTGATGATCCTTATTTGTAACTGAGTTCTCCAGTCAATTCTGAAAGGGCTATGGAAGATCTCAACTGAAAAACTTTCCAGAATCATACATAATTTTTATAGCAATGTATATAAATTATATATAAACTCTATTGAATCATATAAGATTTAAAAAACTTTCTCATTTGCAATTTTTTTTGACATCAAATGAACATTGGATTGGAATCAAAGAAGAAAGTAATTCCCGAGAGCAAGCTAGGAAACATGCTACTAGGAAAACTCATGTTTTTCTCAATGTTCAATAATCCTTATGTCTTATGAAGATTGATTCGCATTATCACAGTATTGTTACAATACCGCAATTTGGTTTGTAATATTTCGTTCTTAATGTGAGATTACTACAAAATTATGTTACAATCTACCATATTGTACACGGAGAAAAATGCAGCTCGAAAGGATAGTGATCTTGGATAGAAAATTGGAGAATATTTCTTGAAATCTAAGAATTTCTCTTAAGTTCGTAATAAACATAAAACGGCTCAGATTTCTTTTGAATATTGCTCGAAAAACAATGAAAAATTATCAATACTTAACAAATCATAAAAACAAATATGAAGTTTCCAAAAGTCGCACATGAACTTTTACGAAGTAAATAACACAATTTTGAAATCTTATTTTCAAATTACAGAATTTTGTTATTCACTTTGTAGAATTTCATGCGCAACTTTTGGAAACTTCATATTTGTTTTTATGATTTGTTAAGTATTGATAATTTTTCATTGTTTTTCGAGCAATATTCAAGAGAAATCTGAACCGTTTTATGGTTATTACGAACTTAAGAAAAATTCTTAGATTTTAAGAAATATTCTCAGATTTTAAGAAATATTCTCCAATTTTCTATCAAAGATTACTATCCTTCCGAGCGGCATTTTTCTCCGTGTATTGATATGCACAGTGGGTCAACAAACCATCTCCTCCCATGGATTTTTACGGTTGTTCAGGGGATTTATATGATTTATATATAATCTTCTCTCAAAAAATCATTGTATTGAATTCAAAATTGTAAACAGATTCCAGGAAATTATTTTTCAACACAGAATTGGAGGTGCACGATATTTCATGGGATCGATGTTTCATGCACAATTTGTATGAAGTTTTCATTGATATTTTATAAAATTCAATATAAACTCGACAAAGTTCATACAAGAAATATCGTACACCTCTGGATAGAATCTTCTATATTCTCGATTAAACTTAGATCCAGTGTGGGATGATCCTTCTTCTACTTCCTGTGCATCCTAATTGCGAGGGAATTTTTGAAATCATGAAAAAAAAACAAGAGTCTTCAATGACACATTATCCTCAAAGAGTAAAAATACACGATTCCCTCTATCGCTCTTCAATCATGTCACATTTTGATGAGAAAATGAATTCCATTGAAAGAGAGATGAATAATTCTATTCTATATCAAAAATATTTCTCAACAAGATTGAAAATGAATTTTGGAATAATCTACACACACTAGCGAGTTTCGCAGAGAGAACGAAACATATATGGTACGCAGATTCTCGTACCTATGTCGCGCAATTCAAACTCAGCCGTTAGGCACAAAGTGACTGGTGAATGTACATATATGCCTGTTTTGATACTAATGAGATTTTCGTGTACGATAGATGAATTTCTGCGAATGGATCCACATCATATTTGAGTTTGCTTGCATGCCACTGGCAACCCAGTCTTCATTATGAATTAACTCCAATATTCCTTAAAATTTCATTCCGTCAATTGGAATGGGTAACGTATATCAGAATATTACGTAATACTTCAATCCTTCATTGATACAGCGATAGACGACAGTACGGATATCATTTTTCCCGAGTATTCTTCTTCATCATTGATCAAAATATCCCATACGCCCATCCCCCTTCACCATTCCTTTGAAGTTACATCCAACGAGTATGAGATTTTGAAAAATCAACCCCTCTTCTTGTATCAAATCTTCTGTATTTCATTGAAATATTCCGGTCTTTCGCATTAGATAAATTCTTGTCCCTTCAATCTTCCATTCGTAGAGGAGATATTTATTCAAAGAGGAATGCGCTGAAAGAAAATGCGGTGGTCATTAATGCGTGCACGATGTAACACGAAATTGAGTTTTATGAAAATGTTTGATGCTGATTGCGGATGATTCAATCAAACCGTGCCGAGTAATGTTACGGAAGAAGGACTTAAAAATCCGGCTCTGACGTACGGTACGCTTCAAACCGGACTTTCCTCTCTGTTTTCTCCCTTCATATTTTTTTCTCTCCCATCCACTCAACTCATGACTTTCAACTCACAAGTTCGTTCCGTGAATATGAATCAAGTTGGATACGATATGTACGAGTCGACATGCGAACCCAAACATAACTATACGCGTATAGAATTGTGGATATGTTATATACGTTTGCGTGTGTGTGGATACACATATATATATAGACACAACAGTTATACTAAGGGAAATTGCCCGGCAGCGGTTTCGACCTTTTGAATGTGAGTTCATTTTGTTGAGGAAGGAAGATACATTACGCTTGAGCATGTACGTATACACATATACATAATGTGAACTGATTACTCTCTTTCACTGTGGATATTGATACTACAGTAGTAATATCGAATTGATTATGACGTTCAGTCCTATTCCCAAATACTCATGTCCTTCTCGAGAGATAGTCATGAATCTTCTCTTTGTAACAAATATTGTTGTTGATGTTGTTCTTCGTATTGTAATTCACATAGTATTGATGCGTCTTTGTGATATGTAGATCGCTTGATATAGCATTTTGAACATGTGGACTGGAAAAAAGAATTTCATTGATACAAACCGACTAGATCTTATCGTCAGGTTCACTTCATGATTCATTGAAATCAGCATTGTAACAAAATTTCGCTTTAAGGGCCATGGAGCATTAGAAAACGGACAAAATTCTGCTTTCTTAAATAACTAAACAATGATTAAAAATTACAAATATATAGTCATGAAGTACACTGCTAGGATTTGGCTCTAAATGTAAATTCAAAGCCCCAAACATATTCCTAAACATGAGAAAATGAGTTATAAAAATTATTGACATTTGTAGGATAATATGTTTATTATAATCGTTTGCATGGTGTTGGGAATTACTCAATTTTAGCAATGTACTTCATCACTGTGGATTAAAAGTTTGTATTTGCTGCTTAGTTGATCAGAAAGTATGTAGCAAAATTTCACCCATTTCTCAAAGGACTCCATCGTCCTTAAGTTGCATAAAATTTATTATGATACTTTTTACATAAGACAATCTATCAAATTTCATGATATGATAATAATTCCTATAAATTAATTCTCAATTTGAAGAATTATCTTCCTAATTCTGATGAGATATTGGTAAATTGATTAATCAACCGCTTACGTCTCAATAAGAATTTCTAAAATTTCATAACTTGTATTGAATTTAAGAACTTCGCTGAATTGATTATAGGAATATTAAATTCCACAAGAAATTTTATATTAAATTTAAGAATTCTTCCAACAGTGAGATCTTTGAAGTAACTATAAATTACCCGCTGAAGATGAAATTCATGTTCTATCTATTCTCATGAATCAGCACAAGAGTATGTTTGAATTCCGTAGAAATAAATTAAAATTATACTTTGAATCATCGATACATTACCTTTTTCTTTGGCTGATTGTTGACAAACGCGATATCCATCTCGCAAAAAGCTTTCACGTATGGGAAAACTCATAGAAAATATTCTTCACACGTTCCATTGATATCTTCATGATGTCAGATATTTCCTCCACCTCCACTTTGTGATAATTCGATTGATCATGATAGATATTCCTATGTTTTCTAGAGTTGACGCTGCAATTGGACGTTCAGAAACGTGCGGAATCATCGGTCTTTGCATTACCGAAAAACAATTGGTCTTGACAAAACAGATGTGCCGTGAGGCTTTACAAACTGTTGTTGAGGTCAAAGGGTTTTTTTCTGCCGGAAAACAATTTTCAGTTAGAAAACAAAGGTACTCCAACTCCATGATTTTGACTAAAAAAAAGTAGCATACCACTTTCACGATTTCAACACGTAAACGAATGGCAAAAATATCGGATACCGGAACTTTTCACCTCTTGTGGTGAATCATGTCAATTCATTTCGAGTTACTCATCGTGGATTATTTTGATCCTCTGGGCATACTATTATAGTTTCCTCACACATTGGATACACTGGATCAGTTCGATCCAAGTGTTTTTGATCGCTCATATCTCGGCTTTGAAACATTGTAGAGCAATGTTTTTTGCTTTAATTCGCCGCCGAAGTCTGTAGAATACGAATCTGAAACCCGCTTTGCTCTACAGTTGATAGTTTTTTTCAATATTCAGAGGAATGCGAAGGTACTTTTTCAGAGATATACAACTTTTCGAAATGAAGGATGGGTCGTTTTGATACACTGTATCCCCAGAGTATTAAAGTTTCTCTTCCGATAGGAATTTACTCCACACGACAGCAATCCACCATAGTCACTGATACATTCACTGTTGCAATAAGATTCACATTGAAAATGATTGACCCATCACAAGTATTGATGTTATAAGTACAAAAATTACTTGAAAATTTGATGACTGGCCTGTGTGATAATTATTATGGTTTTATTCCAGTTAGATAAAAAAAAAAGATTATTGAGTCAAATTCTTAGCGAGATGGGATGCGACGAATCCACCCACGTGGTTGGCTCTACACTATTTTGTTTTTCCGTTTATGTTGATGCCATTCGAAAAAATTTTGCAACGACCTTTGATAAAGTTGATCACAACGCCCATACCCGACTGGAAATTTGGTCGGGCAAACCTCAGGGCCTTATGTTACCTTATAAGGCCCCTCCTTTTACCTCACCAAATTTGTAGTCGGGATATGGGGAATTTGCAAGCATGCACTGGGAAAACATAATTCATCCCAACTCATCAATTCAAGTTAATTGCAACAATTAGTTCCGAGTGATGAGCCAATAGAATTTGATAAAAACTGTAGTGAAAGCAACTTTAAATTCAGTAATAGCTGAAGAATGTAGCGGACCGACGCAACACCGATGTCAATTATTTTATATACTCACGGTTGTAACTAGATGTTGAATCTTATGTAAAATGAGAATAATCAACTATTCCTCCCAGTGTAGGGAGTTTGGTTTGAATGATTAAGGCGTGAATGGAGTGAACCTCATCAAGATTGTTCACGGAGAAAAAAGAAATTTGCTGTGACAGCGAAATGTAATTTTGCTGGGTTCCTTCTGATGGGGCAGTCAATTTCCAGCTACGACAGCGATTTTCAAGCTGTAGCAGCAAGAAATTTTTGCTCCTTCAGCAAACTTTGGTATTATATAGCACTGCAAACAAATTTTGCTGGACTCTCTAAATTCTTTGGAGTGAATATTCACTCTTCCAAGAGTCAAAATACTGAAACTCTAGAACGGAGTGGGAGCTCAACTCTTGAAGAGTAAAATTTCACTCTTTGAGAGTCAATATTCACTCTTTTTCCTAAGAGTGAGTTTTTTACTCCAAACACCAGAGTTGATTTCCACTCTTATAGAGTGAAAATTCACTCTTTAAGAGTGAAATTTTTCACCCTTTCGGAGTTGCAGTATTTTCACTCGGCAAGAGTGAATTTTCACTCCAAGGAATTTAGAGAGGAGGAGTCAACATTTTTTGCGGTCACAGCTACAAGTTCGCTGCGATAGTCAACAAGATTTCTGTGATAGAAAATAGATTGCTGTCACGGCACAAAGTTCGCTACTCCAGCAAGAGGTACCCTGAGAAAACAGATTTCGCTGCCACATCAAAGTTTGTTCTTCTCCAGGTTCAAATGTGAGTGGAGTGAGTCTTGTTTATTGTACAGAAGTATCAACTCTCTCAACTGTCAATAATTCTCATAATACTCGTATGAACCTGCGTTACGAGGTGCAACCCAAGGAGCGTGACCTACATTTCATAGGAAAAACTTTCCCGATGTGTTTCCTATGGTAGCCAAGGGTCACAATCCTGTTCGGTATATTTTTAGGGTTCCTAGTTGGGGGAATAATATTTGAGTATTTTCAAAATATCTTCACCTACAAATTCCACACAATTCAACTGAGTCGATCACAGTCCGTTTCCGAGAATAATACACGGGAGAAAATGAAATCCAATGTGACAGTGAAATCTAATTTTGCAGGGTTCCGTTTTGCTGGAGCAGCAAATTTCTGGCAATGAGAGCACACTATCCGAAATCACGCACTGAGAAAAAATGGTTTGCTACTATAGTGCCTACATAGAAATTCGTTGTTCTTGCGAAAATATTCACTCCAGCAGTTGAGACGTTAGTTCTCTTGACAAATTGGTTCATGTCAACAAAAAAATGTAGTTGTGTCAATCATTTTTCTTGTCCTCTCAGCTAATTTTCTTTGTAGGCGCTATAGTAACAGACCTGCTTATTATGCCAGCAATACTTTTTTCTCCGTGCGGCCTTATTCTTGTTAGCTCTAAAATGTTTGCTTCTTCAGCAAAATTTGTTCGCTATTCTATATAAACAACTGAAAATTTTGCCAGTTCAGCGAAAAATTTCCTGTTTTAGTCAATCATGCTCAGAGGCGGATTTTGGTTTCTGCCGCCCCTGCGCTATGCCGCTTGCCGCCCCTTATATGGCAGCAAAAATTAATTTTTCACGAAAATATTCATTACTTAAAATTTTTGTTTTATTGATTAGAATTTATTATTCTCCTAAAAATTATTTTTAAATTATTAAAATTAAAAAAAAATTATTTTCACCCCATTGCTGCCCTTTTACGGCCTGCCGCCCCTGCGCCATGGCGTCGTTGGCACAGGCCATAGTCCGCTGTTGATCATGCTGCTCTCTCAACACTTCAGTTAGCTGTGACAGCGGATTTTTAGCGAGGTTAGCAGAAATATTTGCTATTTTGTATTTAAAACCTGTATTCCCTGCGTCAGCAAATTTATTTTCTCCGTTTATGATGTATTATGTGTGTCATATATTTTTCAGCTAAAGGAGGCATATTTATGCCACATCTCTCATCGAAAATGCAAAAGAAGGAAAAGGTAGTCTCAATGAGGACTCAATATTCATTCAATTTACAGTATTTCAGCGGATTTTGAAAATATTCCTCAGGAAACGTCGTCATTTAATACAAAGAACCCAATAAAGATGTGTTAATACAAGAACACATTGGTCAGACGGATATGATTTCCATATGAGATCAGTAGTATCAGCCGGAAGTAGTCAGACACGAAGAGACAGGTCAGTTCAAGATGATACTGTCTGCACTTCATTCCATACCATGCCAATCACTTTTACTATCAAAATAATTCTCCCGATTGAATACTAATGTAATGTTTTCAAAATATATTCACCATACCACTTCCTCACATCATCCCTTATAGTTTCGAATTTAATTCATCTTTTATTTCGTCTCCCACGTTATTTCGGATTTCATTCGGTTGTTCGTAGAATTCTTTATTTCACACAAACAGTCTTCCGACAATTGATATAAAACATGATGATTATATGCAAGAAACTTTGAATTGATGGAGGTTCAATGAATGTTAATCACTTTACTTCCAACAGATGGGCCATGAGTGGTCATTATCCAATATCACATCAAGTGGTACTTATGCAGATACTTCCAATGGTTCTTCCTATTCGCTATCACCTGAGAGTTCAATACATACGATGTTAACGTGAGAATGATAATGAAGGAACATAGCAGAACGTTGTCCTGAAAATAATTAGCATAAAGTTCAAGAAACTCGTTTACACAAACTAATTCACATAAATTATGTGTGGATTACGTATAATTTATACGAAATCGCATCTTGATTGGATATGACACAAAACCATTTGGATGTTAAAATCAATGTTGAGGAGAATGCACGTGGTTTTATTTCAGATTGATAGGAGGATGAGAAACATTTTGCTTTTTAAGCTATTTGGATTGATGTCACAGGATAGAATTTGCATAGTTCACATACCACAGCTCATATATGACCCATATACGTGTATCATAAATCACTTCCACTGGGGAAAGTTAGACACAAGGTGTCAAGACAGAATGGTGGAAATATTAGCATATTGTAGACGTATTTCACACAAAATGAATGTTTTGTGTGGAGCAAAGTTCACTTACAAATGTTAAGTGATGTTTTAACAGAATATTGATCTTGTGCCCGGAATTTGTATCCTTGAAGACTTCATTGAGTCATCAGAGTCCTGCACCATCATACATATTATGAGAATAACATGAACAATTATCGTTGAGTGGAGTTTTATTTTACTCGAGTGAAAAGACTATTCGTCAGAATAATGAACTTAACTCTCGCGCATAATATTTCACCCACAACTGCTATTCATCCCAGTCCAGATCACCTAATAAAGATTCTCAGATAATAAAGGTTCACATGCTGTAAGAATCGATTAATGGTTTGTTAATTACATCCTTGGAATATCGAGACCGTCAATTCAGAGAGCTTATTCTCAGTTCCTTAACCTGTCATTAACAAATATTCTTCTGTAAATGAGAGCTCCGTTCATGTTATCTAGAACTCGTTGTATTCATTCGTCGATTCTCAAAAAATACATACAATTCGGGGAATTCGGCAAAAGTACATAAAGATTATATAACATGAAAAGCTTCGTAGATAAAAATTATAGAAAATACCGCTTCTTGAAAAATTATTCCATACAATTTATATAGACTTTGTATATGAGTTGATATATGTGGCGTATGAGGACATTGTATAAAAGTTCTATACAATGTTTATAAAATAATTTTTGTGCATGAAATTGTATACAATTCCAGAACAGTAGAATACTTTGTCAACTTGATGTGCTTCGTAACTATAGAGTTTCAACAAGTTTTCCAAAGTTCCTTATAAATCTAATGGAACTCCTATAAAAATGTTATGAGATTGTTCTCTCATGTGAATCGTTTTCAGGAGAATTGTTGAAATTTATTGATCGTTGCTTCAAGATCTGAAATTATTTGAATCGAAGAAATATTATTGATCACATGATACCGATACTGTGGAATTAATAGTCAAAAGTAATGATTCATGCGTACTTTACATTGTAAATTTTCAAAATTACCAGCAATTACATATGTTCATGTATTCATGATAAATCAATCATTCCTCTAAAAATTTAAATAGTGCCCTATAACTTTTGGATATGTTGGTTATAACCGTGATTGAATATGAAGATTGTGAAACAATGAAAACGAAGAAAAAAAGTGAATAAGAGTGGTGAAACGAATGAGGCTCCATAGTGGGGGAGCGGGGATATTGATAACAGCTCGTCGTGGCGTAACGAATGGATTTGGAATCCGGTCTCCAGTGTGCGATTACCGTATATTTTGGCAATCATTGTAATGAGAAATCCATCGGGAATGGCAATTCTACCCATATACAGCCTTGTCAACATGACGTAACATTGAAAAAGAGATGGACAGCGTTGGTTACGTCGTCTTCATCCAGAAAAGTAATGAGAGAGGGAGGAAATAGGCAGCAGAACCGAGTCCACGCTCCTGAGAACAAGCTTGGAGGGGGTTGGAACAGAACTGGAGGCGGCAGCAAAACGCTGGCAAGCATCGGCAAGAGCAAGCAGTCACTATGACAACGGTGACAGCCGAGGTGTTAGTGCGCATCCGTGACCACGCCTACGTCACGATACCGCACGTCGTCTAACTGTGTGTGACGTAGAGAAGCAACGGGCGCCACGTAGCGGCATTCTTTCAAAATAAGAAGAGAGATGGGAACGTTGGACGGATAGATGAAGAGAGTAAGACAATCCACTACAGCCTGTTGCTACTTCCTATACAGAGGAAAGGAAGAGCAAGAGAACTACGACATAACCAACCCCTCACCTTCCCAATACGTCCCTCACGCGATCTCTCTCTTTCGCTCTTCCCGTTCCTTTCCATTTAACCACATGTACACACATCTATCCATCTTTCTTCATGTTTATATCCCCTCTACGTTGCCCTCCACCCTTCATCCTCTCCCCTACCGTACTCTATCCAAAGCAACTTTCCTACCCTCTTTTTCCCTTTTGTTACGAGCACGTTTCTTCGTCATGTGATGTGGGTTCCGAGAGAAACAGAAAGAGAGAGTTTGTCTATATACCCTCCAATTTCTTGCAACTGCACCCACTCTACGTTATCCCCCATCGCACTTTACCTCCTCTGCTATCTCGATGTTGGCGCCCTCTTCTACCAACACGCGTCCACGGACTGGTTAGAAAGGGAAAGAGAGAATCGAGTCGAACGAGAGTCGTCGGTTCTTCGCGCCAGTTAGCCATCCGATTCGTTGCTACGTCACGCCACGGCGCGACGTTGTGTGTGTATATTGTTAAATAATTATCCCCTGAGACAACCAAAAAAACAATTATAATAGCCCGGTAAAGGTTTCGTGAAGAATTTATATAGTAGTAGCGTTAATATAAACCTCAGAATTTCTTGCAATTGTATATTACATTGATTCGAGGTTTCGCCGTCCAGCGTGTCGATTCAGTGTCCGATAACTTCTGACCGAATATCCACGTGAGTGAGAGGACTGCGGTAAAAGGAATATTTCGATGGATCGATGGGGATTTATGTGAGAATTCTTTTTTTTCGATTGTGTCGCGTGACCAATGACTTGTCATTGATTTGTGTCTATTGAAATTCACGTGTACCAAGAAGATATCAACGTCACATGTCGCTACCTTGGCCAAAGGAGGGTTGAAACCAGGTCTATGGATCATAGGTTAGATTGTGAATATTCATACCTTGAAAAATCGATTTAGGATTAAATTTCTCTTATTGAGCATTGATGTTGATCTTGTCAGGAACAGATTTTCATCAATCGGTAAATGTGTTTATAAAAAATAGTGCATGTATCCTTAAACATGAGTCATTTTTATCCATTAAAAATACTATTCATCATGAATATCATTATATTAACTATTCAGAATGGATATGTAAATTACACAAAATTTATTTGTCGGGGTGGATTTTCAAGAGAACTCAATTATGTCAAATTTCATGATACACTCATGAAATTCCATATAAACATTTTTCAATTCGTCATGAATCGAGAAAAGAAAAGATCTTATCATCTCATTCACTCATTTTTAGCAGACAATTCTGATGGTTTAATTTCAGATAATCAATCTAAGAGATTTATGGAGGGATAAATTATACCTATCATTTATTCATTCATCCTTCCTTCTTTATTCACTTGACATAGTTTTTTAGTCCGTAAATAAGTTATCTCGCGAAAGAAGTAATGTGTGCAGTTGACTGATATACGTATCAAATAATGGAGAGTGAAATAAAATCGAATTAGAAAAGAAAAAAAATGGAAAGAGGGAAAGAAAAGGGAAAGATATAGAAGGGGAGGAACAGAAAGAGAGATAGGTGATCGCGCACGCGACCATTAAACGGTGGCCGACAGAAAACGACGACGCGAGCATGCCGGTACCTGTTGCCGCCGCCAACCAACGTCGACGCCGATAATCGTGAGCTTAAGGATCTAACAAAATTATTCTCTGAGAAATTGGTGGATTCTCTTGTCGTGTTGAGGATTTATCAATATCTCCTCGAAATGTATTACCGACACAACAATGAGTGACACCACAATCGTAGATGTCTTGAATCATGCACGTTCATTTTCATACGTACTAATCGAATATCTCAATGTACAATTTCTTATTCTTCCACACAAATGATTTCTCGAAGCGTCTGTATGAAAATGATATAATCCATGATTGAGTTCCTATCCAATAGAAGAGTCCTTTTCAATGCAAAAAAATTATATAACCTATCAATTTGATTTTTGTTGGATAAGTTACAATGTTACAAAATGGATGGGAATCAATGATCGCAAAAAACTTGTGAGGCAATCATTTGGATGAACCATGATCAGATATTAGAGATATTAAAATTCAAAATCCATCTTCATTCAAGAAAAATTACTTTCAAATAAGTTTGGAAGAGATCTATGATATCAATGAGTCGGAGAAGAACTCCAACTGTATCGAAATTGGGAACAATGTTTCGTTAGCTCAAATTGAAAACATTCCTTGTATCGACATTTCACTTTGACAATCGAACCTCGAAGAATTAGAGTGACTTTCAAAGGCCGAAATTCTCTATAATTCAAACTAGAGCTCCAAACGCGTATTCTATATGTATGCAAAAACAACAACATCGTCGAGGTGAATTGCAGATTCAGGAAAGCAGTCGATAGAGAGAGAATAATGCACGAGGAGATGAGGATTTTGAGAATATGAATAACAGCTCGTTATTTCAATATTTATGAAAAGAAAAAAAAAGCGATCCGGTTGCAATTTATATGCTGATGCGCCTGCTTGGATGTAAACTCAGGCGTAGTGTTTTTAGGGAGGAATATAGCTTATGCAAAATATGAAACATCTAAGAGAGTTTGTAAAACGAATTCAAGTTCGATACAATCGGGAATTCAAATTTATCAATTTCAAGCAATGAGAGTTGGAAGGACTTGGATGAACTGTAAACAAGATTCATACTCTTCAGATGCGCGAATATATTCATACTAGTATTCGCAAAAATCTCTCGATGCTCTCTCGTTATATTTTATGGAATTTGTGATGAATTTCCATTCGCGCTGAGAGAAACTTTTTTTTGGGGGAGTAGTAAATATTTTATTACCTCTCCTTCGGTAAATATTGCTCGAAGCTTATTCAATATTCCATCGCTCATGTATTGATTCACTCGAATGAAATGAAAAACATTGAAGTAATGTCATATTCATTTGTATCGATGAAATATTCACTGCAGAGTATGTGGAGAGTATTGAGCATATTCGAAAATCTTCTCTCCACGGGGATAATCATGATTCATTTCGAAATATAGATGAATCCTGTGGAGTATTATGCGATGTTCATTGTTTCATGCTGATTCTTGCTGGAATACTTGATAATCATTATGTTAGTTTGGAATCCTGAGTGATTAACTCGAGTTTGAAATGTATATTTTTTTGGACAAATTTTTCCACTCCAAGGAAACGAATTTTGGAGTAAATGGGTGAGAACTCTGTGATTGATCGACTGGAGAAAATTAGGAGAGAGAGAGTAGTAATTAAATGTTGTGAAATTGAATTTTCAATGATCAGATTGAAAAAAAGCGAATATAGTTTTGCAGTTTTTGTTGAAAGATCAGTTTAATGGTAATTTCAATGTACTGGAACTTGAGTTATGATTTATATGGTCCGATCACATCGTATTCTAATATTTTCAGTCTTCAGATAACGTATGATGCATGAGTATGCATAAATATATTGATTATGTTTTTTGCACCTATGATAAAATACTTACGATGATCAACTGATCATATTTTCGGTGGGAGATAGTTTGAAAATATTTCTCCACAAATGACCAGTTGTGAAGATTTTCATTAATAAATCAGCATTTTTCGATTCGATGTGTATTTGAATTATTTGATACAAAAAGTCTGGCTGCCATCACACAATCAGTGTCTACTCACATTCGGTCTGATGAATCTCTGAACAGTAGAAAATGACGGCACTACACAGACAAATTTTCAGGTCATCAGCTACGTGCCGTTGAATTTATACTTTGAAATTCTGAGATTCATACTTCGCAGAATCTGTTTCCCACACTATTCCGAGAACTATTGTTTATCGCAACCGGAAATTCGTGATATTTGAGTAGTGTCAATTGATGTTCATATATCAATTGTTTTTCGTAACAATTTTATCTGTTGACGTCAACATTTTTTATAAAATATTCAATGTGTAGTGGATGGAAATTGAATAGAATGTTGTTCACTGTACACCAAAATCACCTTTCGAAATGAATTTTCAAACGATGCTATGGAAAGAGGAGTCTGATATATGAATTATAAACAAGTTATATGAAATTTTCTATCCAGAAATAATATTATAGAATTCATGTACAATTTTGATACATTATTGATATGTACCATGCAATTTAAATCCACCAAAATTTCGTATACATTCTATAACATTTTTTGTTCCAATATATAATTTCGTACAGTTTCCATATCCTTGTCGAAGCTGAATCATTTTGAGCGATCAAATAGTTCGTTGAGGTCACGTTCTTCCATTTTCTGCCTTCGACGTGGAATTCAATACGTCATAACGGTCCTGGACTAAAGAGGGTGAGTTCCAAGAAAAATATATCAAGATTTTATGAGAATCAATAGGAATCACCTACGTTTCGTTAAAAAAAAATTGATCACATTAAGAATCGATTATGTTATCAGTATGTGGAAAGTGTTTTTTAACCAACAAAAGGTTAATTCATAGACTCACATGCGTATTCGATTCCATGTCTTGGCAACTGCAGAGATTTAGAAGTGTCATACTAATGTCTGTTGCGATGAACGAAGAATCTGGAAAGGATATAATTCGTATATGAACTCTCCATTTGTACGATAATTGTATGCCCCACTATAAATAACATCCTTCACACAGTTTATTCATGAAACTTGATAAAATTACTTTCTAATCAAGTTATTTAAAGATCGATTTTTTTTTTTAATGAAGATATAATATAGTTTTTGGGTTAAAACAGGAATTTCATTATTATAGTATCTGTGCACATTGATGAAACAGCGAAAGAGTGACTTGAAAGTGTTGAACACCTGAACCAAAATATAGTTTCCAGAAAACTGTGAGTTTCAACGTGATTCTGCAAATATCTCTCAGATTCCAGAAATAAGAACTATAATAAAAATCTAAGAAGCATGATGAACTATATTACACTCAGTATTCTAGACAGTATTTGTCGATGTTGAATTAATATTTCATTTAATGTGAATTGTGATGAATATACTTCCGAATTGAATACCATTCATTCAAAGGATGGAGAATTTTCTAGTTTAATACAAGAGAATTGATCAGGGATATATGGAGTACACTGTTGATACCTTTAGATCCGTTTTCACAAGGGTGCAGGATTCACCAATCCCAGACGCAAGAACATCATGTTTTACCGTTCAGAAGAATGACCAGAATGATTTAAAATTTCATTGAATGTTCAATAAAGTACATTAATTGGATAGGAGGAACACTGTTTGGACCACTGCTCTCTTTTACTAACTATTTCAGTTCTATTTTCAATTGAATTAACTGAAATTAGTGATCAGTTCTTGTACGAAAGTTTATTCGGGTACGTGATACCGAAAGTATCGCAATGGTGTGTTTTAATACTGACTGAACATACAGAATTCAACAAGTGTACACTACATTACGTTCATTGGCTCACATACACGTGAGGAATTCGTTTATCACTTGATTTCATTCAAAACCACGAGTTGAATCAACATGAATTTTGTCGCGACCTCATCACGAGTTGATAAATGATTTGAATAAAATCAAGAATGAGTGCAATTTATACTGGTTAATCCAATGAATCCGCTTCCCTTGAAATCATGGCGAATCCCTCATCCATGTGATTTCTCCAAAACAAGGAATTTCCATTAATCATCATAAACTTCACTTCAAACCTGCTTTGTTTATACTCGGTGTATGGTGAGCGATAATCGCTCACGTAAATCCAAGGCTGCTTGATGTCGTGTAGGGGAGAGTACTTTGGGTTGAAATACTTTTCATAATTCATACTTTTTCTCACAAAGTACGATATAACATCCAACGAATATTTTGGACTTGTACATTAAGTACACTGAAAAAACCTCGGAAGAAACTGTTTAGTTGTCGTGACTAAGAATTTTAGTGAAATATGACCTCAACTAAATATTAGTATAGTTGTAGTCCCTTCAACTGAAGATTTTTGTTGCAACAAACGATAATTCAGTCCCCACAACTTGAATTTCTCATTTAATGTCGTTTTTAGTTACTGTAACTGAAGAGTTTCTTCAGTGTACTTGTATCTTATAAGAATTCTAGGAATTCAACACTCGGTTTTAAATTCTATCCAATTGAAAAATAATGTTGTATCAGCAGGCAGTACACAGTAAAAAGTAAAACTCACTTTCAACCTTAATATTGGCTCACTTCAAGATGCAGCCAAAACTAGCCCTATTCCAGCTGAAAGTAAGCATCCAAAACAAATGCCGACACAATGGAAAAGACTGAATTTCAGTCAAGTTTTTAATTGAGATACAGCGACTTTCAATCAGACTTTCTACAGTGTAGCTGATCAGAATTTAAGATTCAATTTTTCATAGAATTGCAGTGAATGAGGAACATGACCTCTCCTGCACGGAATTCTATTGAAATGCCAGTGGTGTCAAACAATACGATAATTAGCTGAGTTTGAATACTTCTGAATGTGAATAATTTCTCGACACGCGGTACACACAATGATCGGAATAATGTATTCAAATTCATTCAAGAATGAACAACAAACAACACATTTTTCTAAGAATAGATTGATATACAACACAATTTTTTTACCTCTGATAGAACTGAATTCAACTTGACATACAATTTTTATGAAAAATCACTGTTGTTATTTTCAAGAAATTTAAGAAAGCGTAAGATTATTCACATCAAATTAATCATTTCGATCTATTTTGAAGATGAAAACTCTTTTTGCAGTCATATTATCACAAGTAAAATTATATCTATCATCAGTTCACTTGTAAAAATGCATGAAAGAAGGTTCTTTCATGATGCAGGTGATATCGTATACATTATTCGTTCACAAGACATTTTTATACCTCGAAGTGAATGATTTAAATTCAATGAACAGTTGAGTGGCTATGAGGGAGGTTTTTGATCTCATAAGATAACGACATTCTCACCATATTAGTGGAACAACAACCGGTATTTTGCGTCGAAACTCCTTGTTTTTCAATAATACATGGCTACTAAATATGCGCATACGATATTCACGGTTACATGAAAAGAGTGTGTTCTTAAACAAAACTCGGCTCACGGTCTCGCCTTTGTATCCACATCGTATCATAATATTCGAATTTAGGTGTACCTAAAGTACTTGTTCGCTGTGAGCGTTTTGCTCGCAATCTGGAATACATACTTTAGGATAAGAGTGAAATCATCTTCAATGAACGTTTTCATAGCCCTTCTCTTCGTGCTTTGTTATTCTCCTGATTCATGAATAGTCAAACGCAAGAATGGGCTCCACTCTGTTTATATTCTTCATTCTCCTCCTTTTTCTTAGGATGCAACGCTGTAGGGAATTCATCTCATTTCCGCAGAGCTGCGTTTCGGACCGACATCTTTTATCGATCTATCGAGAAAATTAGAATGTTAGCATTATGAATTGGGATAGCTGTGTATAAGCGTTTGAATGGAAAGTTTCGAATCGGTGAAAGGAAGCGAATAGATTTGATGTTTTGTTTTCGTGCTTATAGAATGAAACATCACAATAGGTTGACTATGATTATAGGATGTTTATTTTTGAATTTACATCAGACACTAGAACCGTTATATTCCTATATTTCGTCGAATCTTGAGGATAAATTGTGTAGAATAAATGTTTTTCATGAATAATCTGTTTGGACAAACAATCGAGTGTGAGGAGTGCATAAATTAATGAATAATTCTGTGCAGGATTCGGGAGAACTCCTCACAGAATATAAAACTTTATTTTCTCATGAAAGTTATAGATATTTGCATTTGATTGAACGATACTGGATGTTTCTTATAGATCTTCTCCTTTCTCGTACACTCTCTAAAATTCTTAGAGTGAGATTTCACTCTTTAGGCAGCCAGAAGTGAGCCTGTCGAAATTTTGAGTGAAATTTCCATTCTTTCAGAGTGATAATCTAAGTTTTGAGGTGAGAAACTTACAGTCACTCAAATTCTAGAGTGACTTTTTCACTCCAAAAGGGTGGGACTCCACTCAAAACGAGTGAAAATCCCACTCGAAGGGGACTGGCTCACTTCTGAGACTTAGTTGAGTGGAATGCATGATTTTTCACTCTTCCAGATTTAGAGAGCAAGTGATGGAACTTCACTATCCTGAACAATAAAACAAAATTTCCTTTCGGTTGTATCAATACTTCGCATTCGTCAATCTACGGAGGAAGATGTATTCATCAAAAGTTCTATAATTCATTGGGGAGTAGCATGATATGGTTGAAGATAATATTCTGGAATGACAAAAAAAAATCGATAGTAAACATGATGAATAATGCTCTGCGATCTAACGAATTTTGAAGAGTAGAACGTAGCGATCCATCGTATTTCAAACGGGAATTCACCAGTTCTGTATCGCAAGAAAACAATCCTGAATAGTCTCAGTCAGCATTTTATTAAAAATCTTTCTGAGAATTCATTGACAATCACGAACTCTGTTTTACAACTTGATGAATCCAATTTGAAAATTCAAGTTTGAGAAATTCCTATTGCATCTATTCATCGAAACCATTCATGATATTCCACCATAGAAGTGACAATATCGCTATTACGAAATCATGATTTCTCATCATTTTCTATTGGATTATATGTCAAGTGAATACCAACCTACAACCCCAGAAACTCGAATATCTAATGCCCTGTATCAAATGAAACACTCCTCTTGATTAGAACAATCATTATCTCGTAATTCCTTGTCCTTATGTCCTTCGATTTCTGGAAACTTCAAAATTCATGTGAGATGCTGAGATTTCATATGCTAAATTCGATTAAAAAACAGATGAATTCGCTGTAGCAGCAATCTCTTTTCGCTTGCCGCAGTAGCTATAATTTTTGCTAATGTAACTGATTAGAAGGGTGACAATCACTATCGCAGTGGAAAAATCAAATTTTATTGTAACCTCATTCTTCTGCGTGCAAAATCGTGGATTCCTTTGAGTTTTACATGACTTCTAAAATTTCTCGTTATCATATTTCGTTTGAACACCTGAAAGAGTGAAGAATTCCTAATAAAATGATATTGGCATGAATCGGCAGGAATTGGTGTTTTCTGCATCGCCACACAGTGAGAAAGTTTCATACGTTTATGAACAAAAATCGACCAACAGCTAAATTCTCATTTCATGTTGATGAATTTTTTTCTTCTTTCCTGCAAATATTCGAAAAGAGTTTCACTTCGACCCATCACTGCGGTATTTTTGTTCGCAACAATCCATATTTTATATAATCCAAAACTCAACAAAAACTTCAATGAAAAAAATATCGATACTGTACTGAACTGAATTATAAAGAATCTCTCATAATATTGTGGTGCTTTTCCATCACGGGTTTAGTATTATTACAAAAAGGTTTTTCGTAACGTGACACAGAGGAAAAATAGTGATCTCCGGATTCACTAAGTTTTCTTTTTCAATTTTCATTTCATTTCTCTCCAGGTTGAGTAGAGTATTACAGGTTGAGAACTAAGGCGAAGTGAGAATTCTTGGTGCATTTATGAGAAAAAAAATCCACTTTCAACTCTATCTTTGGCTGATGTCGGTGGATTGTCTCTTAAAATACTCAGGAAGAGTTCTTCTTTCACGTATCACTGCAACATTCTTGTTTGTAGTGATCGACTTATTGTAGGATTGAAAAAAAACTCGGTAATTTGCAATGAAGAAAATATTGATACTGTCTAACTGACGATCACTAAAATGCTTTTTCAACTTCGATTCAAATTTTTCTCAGGTTGAGTTGAGTATTACAGAAATAGTGCAGCGATACATTGAATTGGGACTCTTTCTGAGTATCTCGAATCGATATCTATTGAAATCGGATAAGAGTTGAGTCACAGGCTGATCTCTGTTCCTAAATGCCTCAAAATTTTCTCCTGTGCTCCTCCTTCGTCCACAACTATTGGATTAGGGAACGTATTGCAAAAAAGTTGAACCCTTATGTGGGTACCCGGATTCACTGAAATTTTGTATCTCGTATCACACCCGGAATTCCCACAAGGAAATGGAGAATTATTGGAGAAAAAATTTTCCAGTTGCTATCCGGATACCCGAGTAGGGACAGGAAGGTTGAAACATCCAACGAGGTTTGTTTTTCATAATAAATAGTATTCATTCAAATTCTTCTCTCCTAACTGGATTGTTATGCTCATACACGAATCAAAATTGATTATCATTCCACACTCCTGATTTAATAACTCCTGTAATTGTATTTATATTTCATGAGGATTGAATATTCCTCGCATCGTTCAGAATATATACATTTACCAACAATCATGAAGTATAGCGCATGAACATTCATAATTAAATATTTAATATGCTACTCAGTATTATTCCAATATCCAGTTCCAAGGATTACACACGGATCACGTAAAAATTATATTGAATTTTGTGGAGGAGCATGGTTGGATAACATTCATACACAGCGTGTGTGAACAATTCTTATACAAAATGTATACAAATCCTATACAATTATTTTTGTGTACGATATTTTACATAATTCATATACGAACCTCCTTATATCCCCCGTAGGGAGAATTGGATATAAATCCCGGACGAAATCTGGCTGAAAGTCTGGCGTTCAGTTTGCAAAAGCATATTGAATTGAATTGGGAGAGATCTGGAAAAAGTTTTTTCTCACAAAGTATGGGGTTTGGGACTCTCCCATTATTGATATCGGTTCTCAAAAGAATTGATTCTTTTTTATATAAATTACATCAAATTTTCATCGATAGTAAATACAAATCTATAGAAATTAAATACTTTTTCTATAAAAAAGAATCGATTATGTTCAAGAATCAGCATCACTATATTCCATACATTTGAAATACTTTGTCTCTTGAGCGTAAGTGGGAGTCTCTAACTTCATACTTCGTAATAATACTTTTGTCAGATCTCTCCTAATTCAATTCAATATCTTTGCAAGCTCAACCTCGAACGCTCAGCAAGATTTTTCCGAGATCATTGTCATACCAATCTTTTCTAAGCCGTTTGAAATTGAAATAGAGATATGTTTTTTTGATACACCATACTGAAACCCAGTATGTAAGTTTCTATATTTTATACATTAATCACCGAAAATCATATCAAATTGGAAAACAGAACGATACGAGGAAAAAATTCACAAAAATTCTTCACATTTCTTTCTGCAGCATTCCAGATTGAATCTTCAAAAATTCAGTTATGCGGACGTAAATCTGAAGAATAGATCCTTCGTTGGTTAAATCTCAACCATCGCATTTTATTATTTCCATATTCTGGAACTAAACTCTTGACTGGGGGAGTGGTTTGTGCATGGAGTCTCCATACGGAAAAAAATTCACTGTGACAGCGAAATCTGATTTTGGTGGACGCCTTGTACTGGAGTAGCAAATTTTGTGCTGTGACAGCAATTTATTTGCCATCACGAGTGAAAAATTGTGGCCGTCAAAGATGTCGAGTCTTTCAGTGAAATTTGCTGGTCCAGCTAATGATGTTGTTCTCTCAGCCATCCAGTGATCTGTGGCAGCAAATTTTCCGCTGATATAGAAAAAAGATTTGTCATCGATTTGTTATTATAATGCCTTGATTTTCTGCGTGAGTAAATTTTTTCCTTCATGCAATCATACACGGAAACAATTATTCGCTATCGTTTGGATAGCTCAAAGTTAACTACGAGGGCTATTTTTCAGCAGTCACGGCCATACAATCAGCTACAACAACGAGAAATGTAACTATCACAGCTGGAATATCACAGTTAAATTATGTCACTATCCAAATATCAATCGCAAAACCTGTGCGGCCACAGATGTGATTTCTTGCTGTAGTAGCTTAGATATAACTGTAATCATTTTGGCTATACAAGGAATTCATTTATTTGAATGTGAAATCATTCAATATGAATCTATAATGAATGATTTTCTAGAAAGTGTTCGGTCCTGCACTGAAAATTCGTATTCAGATTCCTACATCAATTCTCCTAAATACGACTTTTACGTCCCTTAAAAGACAAAATAAGATAATAAGAACGTGAGGAGGGATGTTGAAGGCACATGCAAAAATATTCGGAATTTTATGAGCCTTAAGAACAGTTCCATTATAGATCCAAGATCTTTGAAATCCTAGATGGTCCAACGTTATGCAATGGCCCACCTTTCAACGTAAATCTCAACTTTCCGCCCATGTCACCATCGGATACGGGGCGGAAATTACGAAACGCCACCGTTGCACGCGGTAACGGTCTCCTTCTTTCTGGATGCACCCCACCTTCACTCATAACTCCCTCCCCGTAAGACCTCCTGGTTTTTTCCGTCGATAAGTATTTTCACGTCCGCAAAAAATACGTTACAAATCCAACTTTAACCCAGGTTAAATTCCGGTCACGTAACCTCTTGTCAAATATATATGTATATACATGCATATATACGATCGCAAACGTACATACATATATGCACATACAAAACCCTCACACGTATAAGAAAGTGTGAAGAATGTTAGACCAACTTTCCCCATATTCTGCGCTTGAATTTTATTTTATCATCTTTTGTCTCAAGCTAGCGGATTAGATCTCATGATCTCATAATGTATTCACGTTTTATATAAATTTTCCCTCATGTACATTGATGGGGTGAAACGGTATCTGGAATTCTATCCCGGTTCATACCGAACTCTAAAACGAAATTCAAAGTGTATTTCATTCGGATTCCATGTAGAAATTAGTGATGTATTCGTTTCAATTTTCAAATGAACTAATGAATTTGGAACGCACTATACAGTTCAATATGACACCGGAAAATTACTACGTTGTATCTTGTTACACATAATTTACACATGATCGTATTTGTTACGTGATGTGAGATCCGTATTATCCCCTTCCAGAAGGACGATATTGTGCGCAGGGAATCACAAATACGATAGGAGTATATAATTACGTCCTTTATTGCGCATTCATGATTTGAAATCGGATGTATATCTTTCTTTCTGGGATTTTGATTTGGAACACGTCGAATCATATAATTTTATAATTTATATCATATAAGGTATACTTTGTTTCACATCGGGTTCAAATCTGACAGTGAAAGGAGGAAGCGGTGGCTGTAATAGTGATTTGTTTTGTAAGATTTGTTACAGTACCAAAATATGATACTGGCACGTCAGAAGAGGCTCGTTGTTTGAATCATCGAAAATCAAAGCTCGAACGAATATTGTATCAATTTTTAGTATACCATCTTCTCCAAGCTGGAGGCATTTTAATTCCTGATTTTACGCTACGAAAGATTCAGTGGGGCATTTCATGCAGCTTGGAGACCCACTCTCACGCCGAAGGGATGTTCCGAGTAGGAAAAAAGTCTAGCTTATATGTCGGCAGGAGATTGAGTTGGTCAATCGTGACAGTACAAGCGATTATACGTGTGGGGGAAAAGAGAGAATGAACAATTTTGGTGAAGGAGACTGACTTCGAGAGATATTTTCAAACCTGATTCTACTACAGCTTAAAATCCACTCCCGGCGGCTTTTGGCGAACTTTGAAAACGATTAGCACTGATCCCAAATTAAGTCAAAATGGCGCTGAAAATCGATAAAAGTGACTTCCATTTGACTTCAGCATTGGTAATCACAGTTCAATGGTCAAACCACAATGAAAGGTCAAATTAGTTTTCAATGACTTTCATTGCACTTAGAAACCCACATAATAATTTGTATCTTACAACATCTTCTAGACAAGTTTAGGATATCTCAAGCAACATGGTTACATATCTTTTAGAGATCTAAAACATGTCTTACATCTAAGAGACATCTTCAAGATTTGTTATGGACGTAAGATATGCTGGAGACATATGAAAGACATCTGAATGGGTTGCATAAGACATCTTGAACTCGGCTAAAACATATCGCAAGACATGAATTGTTATATGGAAGACAATTTTAACGAATTCAAGGTCAAGCGAGTGCACATAGCAGAAATCCTAGTGATTTCTGCTTTATTCCGAATGAGTGGAGATTTTCCAGAAAATTACAAAAAGTGTATAATACAAAGGTTTCAGAATAAATGGAGCAAGTATAGAGATTGCACTGTAAAAAAATTCCTTCCGCAAATTCAGAAAACTTGACTGCAATTTTTTACAGCTACTTTTTTCTGAATTTTCCGGTGAACTTTACTGAATTTCAAGAAATTTCAACTAAATTTTGGAAAGTGTTCTGAGAATTCAGTCAAAAAGTGGCTGCAAAAAATCACAGTCACATTTTCTGAATTTTCAGAAGGAATTTTTTTACAGTGTGCATATTAGTAGGAATGTGATTGGAATAAACAGAGGAAGATGAGGATGCAAGAGTGCCACTGTTCTTCATGTCATGACAAATCGCATGGAAAACCGGGACACTCTTGCAACCTCGTCACCCTTCTCTCTATTTGTTGCGATTAAACAATCCAGCTTTAACATTTCTTTCCTTATCCTCAGGGATTGATTTTGAGATTCATCTTCACTTGACATTTTGATAGATAATAATCGTTCCACAAATTGAGTGAAAACTGGTGGTGATTGGTTTTGAGCTATACTATAAAAAATATAAGGAGTTTTTCTCCACACCAATCGTGAATTTCGTCCCCTGATCGTGGGGGAGCTGTTTCTTTTCCAATCAAAGACAAAGTACTTCCCCTTCTGGGTTTTGAACTCCCTACAAATGGAGAAGAAGTCTGCCAAATTATTACCAAGAATCCCCCATTCAATGAGAAACATCGCCACCATCATTTTTTGCGGGAAAAAAATGATTTTTCCCTTGAGTTGATCATTGTTTTACCAAGGCAAGTTAAAGTTGGCAGAGATCGATGTCTAAATGTATTCCGACTGGGCTTCTAATGAGTAACAATTATTTCAAAAATCGAGCAAGCTTATTTGAGAGTCAATTCAGACTCTATTTCTGTTTAGCTTCCTGTTTATGATAATTGTCCCAAAAATCGAGCAGCAGTGATTGAAGTTTCCTCCTAAGCTCCACTTGTGCTTGCCTTGAATTTTCTATATCAATTCTAAACACCAAACCGAAGGCACACATAATCGGCAGTTTTGCTTTCATTCCTTCACAAATCTCCAGAAATTTTGTGGAGATGACCTAATCAGTTTGTACAGTAAAGATCAGCCGAGTTAAAATGTTCATTCCGGTTCACAAAACGAATCTAGTGCAGACCGTCTTATTTTATTGTCCAAACGCGGAGAGTACACACTGGTTCGCAGTACGTTTATCACAGCACCCTGTAAAGAAACAGGACAGCCACAGCACATCTACACTGAGAGGAGAGCGATTTGGAATTTCGGTAAATAGCGATATACTTGTTCGAAAAATCTAACTGGTACTGAACTTCCAACGATGTTTCATGAAATTTCATGAAGGATTACTGAAATTTTGCTTCACATTACTCAGTGTTCTTCAATCGTTACTAAACGTTTAGGAATTGAGTGACACACAGCGAATTTGGTCGTGAATGTGGTATGATATAATAAAGGTTATAGAACACTGAGTAATGCAAAGCAAAATTTCAGTGATGTTTCTTGAAATTTCATGAAACATCGCTAAAAGTTCAGTAATATTCAGATTCATCGATCAAATATAATACCATTCACTGAACCTCCAAATTGCTCTTCTCTCAATGTACACTAGATCTGGCTACCCAATTTTTTGACAACCTATTTCAGACTTTTTTAATTTTCAACTCGAAACGATCTCATTTCATATCCATGTTTTCGATATAACGACCATGGCAATTCTGAAATAAGAAAGTACAGATTATTGGATGAAATATGGAATTCCAAGTCCCAAAACACATACTAAATACAATCGGAAGAACAAAAATATTTACAATCTGATAGTTTCCATGACCCTTCAAAAGATCATGGATCACTCTGATGCAGTTTGAACATGAGAGCCATGTAAAACTTATGATTGGAAACTTTTCGGTGAATGGAATCAATAACGAATAAATCGATTGAACAAATTACTTTATCCAGCGTTGAGATTTTGTCACTCGAATTGCTGCTTTAGGGATTTTTCCGTCCAGAATAAGGAATGGTGTACTCACATTTTTCTTCTCTCTGATTATATAATCCTTCATGGAATAAATCAATCTTCCATTCTCATTCTCCTCCCGTATGTGGAAATTTTTCCCTCTTCCGGAGCTTGTGTTCATTTCATCTCCATAAAATTTGAATAACCAACGGAGAAAAGGTAGGAGTGGAAGAGTGCATTCAGTGAGTTTTCGGACTGCATGCTTCTAGTAGATCACGAAAATTTGAATACGATAAACCCGAAAAGGAAACAATTCGAGTTATGATTCACACGTAAAGTTCATCCGATGTGTATCAAACTCACATAGAATTTATGTGCGTATTTTCTTTTGATAAACAAGCATCGTTGGGTGTTTGTCATATAAATAGACAGGAAATTTCAGGAAACATCGGTGTTTAAGCATGAGAACAAGTTTTATGACTACAAACGAGTGATGTTTCCAAGAATTAGAAGGTATGAAATCGGCATTTCTTATCTACATTTTCGAGGAATTGAATTATTTGATTGTAGGTTGAGGAAAAGTTACACCCACTTTCCGCTGCATTAGCAAAAATCTTGCTCCTGCTGATCCAACGATTTGGCATTGTAAATGTACAGACTCCACTGAGAGAAGAGTTTATTTGTGGCAAAAAAAGCTCATTTATCATCAACAAATCATTTTTGTGTCGAATAAGATTTGTTAATATTTAACAAACCTCATTTGATTGAAATAGATTTGGAATATACTCTTTTCTCAGTGTGCTAGAAAACTCACTGAATCAGAAAACATGTTACTAAAACAGCAAGCCCTCACAGTGACAGCAAACGTTTTGCGAATTCAGCGAAGCAATATTTTTGACATCAGTGATCTCATGCCCAAAACTGCCATAAATTGGATGAAATCGTTTTTCAGAAATTCAACTGGAGAAACCCTAGTACAAATCATTCTAGGTCCTTCTTCACCCTTTGCCTGGCGCTATCAAGGCAGATGGAGCGTATCCCTGGCACTGCCCACTGCCTAATATGATTTCTATCAGGGAAATTCTTGACAGTATCTGAGAGGAATGTATTTGGGTTAAATCGGAATTTTATGGGAATTTGATGAGGGTGTGATGAACAGTTGACAAAAATTGGAGAAATAACTTATGGGTATGAAACGTTTCAAAGAATGAGTGACGACGGACGTTTTCGAAATTGATTCAATTGATTTTGAATACAGCGATACGCGATATTTGATAATATCGATATTTTTCATAAGAAATTCAGCGATTTTCTGTGGAATTTCATAGAATATCGATTGAAATTTGATATCAATTTTATAACTGTATCGATACAGTTGAATATCGCGCATCACCCCTGAAATAGCATCATTTGAGAATTGTATTGTAATTGTCATTAGGATTATCGCAGACTGGAAAAGTAGAAACTACTGACATTTCATGACAAATCATAATGCAGACAATTCCCCAATGGGACAATGTTCAAAATTGTATATAGTTGATATACAATTCGATATAATTCATGTGTGATTCTGTGAAGATTCTATGTGATTCATATACAGTTGAATATATACTGTATATGAAATTTCTATATAATTATATATAAATTATATATAATTCTAAAAATCGTTGTGAAACATTCCTACGAATTCTCAATATACATTGAATTTCGGTGATGCGTTTTGTTCTCCAAAGTACACAGTGGGTCAGAAAAGTATCTCTGTATGTAGAATTTTATTGACAGCACTTTTTTGATAACTGCATGAAAATTATACAGAATTCTGGTTAAAAATAATATTATAAAACTTTCATACAATTTCTATGTCAAATATACATAGAATTCATGAAAATTTTATACAAAATCTACATAAATTTTATGATATGAGTTCTCAAGACATATGAATTAAACATGAACTTCCCCATTATATGCTATGCCCATACAACATATGAGATTTTACGTAGGAAGATGCATTTTTTATCGATCGTATTATCCATGTACAACAAGAGAATAAATATACGAGTCCTTGAAGGTATACCACCACTTGATAATTCTTTCTTGTTTCAATTGATCCTTTTCATTCATGGAATCACGTAACCGAGTGATTACATTAGAAAGAAGTGATGATTGGAATCCATGAGTTACACTGTACAAAATCCTCCGAGAACATTATTTCAAAACGCATTAGAATTATTTGGAGATTCATCAAAAAATTTGTAAATCTTCAACTGATCTGGAGATACACTGATCCATAAGTTTCTCACCATATTTTTCTTCTCAAAAAACTACACATACTCTTCACAGTGGAGACTGTCAATATTGTGACATATTATTTCATACTGAATATATTTTGTCCGTGTCTCATATTCTCTTCTGGGTATTTCGAATATCATGAGCTATTTAGGATCGAACTATGCTACGATGAGTCAATATACTTCCAATCCATTTCGAACACGAGCGAATAGGAAACTTGAGAATGACTAATACAATCATATCGACATGAACTTTTAATGACTTTTTCAACAACTTTTCATTAGTACTTAGATACAAGAAAGTTTCATCCTTCGTATCGAGTATCGAATGGTTCGAACTATGAATGTATATTCTTTCTGTCAGACTTATTGATTGAGTTTGATTCATGTAGATTGGAAAAAAAACTACGGTATCAGGAAAAATATATCAAACTCTTTAGAATTACTATGGGATTCTTTATGCGAAAACATTGGAAAATTTGTTACAAATGATTTCATAGTTTCGTCATATGAATCCACTTCTCAGACAATCATATGGGAACCCTGATTCAAATGACTCATCGAATCTTGTCAAATTCAACTGGAATTGGACAAAGGTCCTGTTGAATCTCATCAAAATATTTGTTAATGAAATTTGGTTAGTTTTATAGATCTTTGAAAGAAAAAAAAGTACTGCTGGCACAACAAACTGGTCTGCTATCATGGTGTCTACAAAGGGAATTGCCAATAGAATAAGAAAAACGATTGAAACAACTAAATTTTCCACTACAGTAAACAAATTTGTTGAGAAAACTAAATTTTTGCAAACACACCAACTTTTTTTTGTAAACACTAGCGGCAAACCATTTTTCTTCGCGTTCAACGACAGTCCCTTTGAATCTCACAGAATTGGAATTAATTTTGAACAATGTCCGAATCATCAAGTTCCATCATCCCAGATTGAATGGATTTCTTCAATCAGGGTGTCGTAGAACAATAATCTTAGATAATTCATCTGAATACCTGAAATTGTCGTTCTCAAACAGTCCCATGACGAGATAGTTTATATCAAACGTATTTGAATAATTGAATTTTAATCACGAGAATCCTAATACCGGGAGTAGATGATACTGGGACTAAAATTGTAGTAATCATTGATCGAAACTCCTTGAATCGGATTGATGATTATTTCAGAGAGTACAGATGGAAAGAATTGGTGGACAGTTTTTGGAACTGAATGTGTGAATGTGAATTGCTGTATATTAGAAAAATAGATAAATATATATTTATTCCATATCCAATAAATACTCATTCTAGTACACAAAATATATGATAGAACTCAGAACTTGTTTATTCATTCTCAAAAACGTGATTTCATTGAAACAACTAAATATTTATTGGATAGAAGACCTATTAATCTTCTTTCCGTGTAGAACTTTGTATAATTTATCATCCTCGCAATATCCAGTGATGGTAACAACAATTTTGAGGTGATCATAGGAAAAATTCTTGGTAATATTTGCAAATGAATCTCATCGAATTGTAAAACTCATAATCGTGTGATAACGATCTGGAAATGTGAACCGAATTTTCACTAATGTCCTTCGAGGATGGAGCATTGAAGGGCTAATACGAGTTCGTTGCATTGTAATTGTAATGAGTGTGCTCTCTTACACTTATTCCTTATCTCATAGATTTGTTTGACAAGTTCCAATAGCCTTCTACCACTTCACTGAAAATTCAAGTGTCTCATTATAATGTATCCAGACTCTTCAGAACGTTTCGTTATTTTTCACCATTCCAAATTGTATCAACACATCCATGAAATGCATAAAATGTTTCAGTGAAGAACATTTTATCTGAATTATTGACATGTTCATGCACGTTTGTCATGTCAAATTCAAAACACTTGAATTTACAGTGTACATATTCGAAATACCACTGACTTCCAGATTTTTATCTCTCAGATGACATTTTCACTAATCGATGGTATTCATTCGCAAATATCTCTAAGAATTCTACCTACAACCAACGTGGAATCTCCAATACTATCACGGTTTATCACAAAGATGTTGAATAACAGAACAAACACAAATTTGAAGATCATATTGTATTGAGTTAAAAACATACTTTATCGAAGCTCTTGCTTTGAAGTTGATTGATAAAGTCAGTTTTCGAAGAAATTACAAAAATTCTTCCTGCTTTTGTTTGTATACTACTACTGATTGGAACAATTGTTTTGTGATCAACGATGCTTCAACTTTCTCTATTTCCTTTGTTTCCCCTGTGTCATTTTGTTTTTCAATTCAACTGGCTTGTTTTTCATCAGGCTATCCGTTCAGATAAATGTTCGGCTAGGAATTATACGACAAAGCACTGTCAAATCAAAGAGATTCAGTACTTTTCAACTGAATCACCACATATCGATTTTCACTGTTAAGAAAATGTAGTTACCAACTGGAATCAATTTAATTCACTAATCTGTGAAAGAATCGGGGGAGAGATTTGATAATTTTGCACCCAGTCAACAGCTTGAACAGAAAGTTCAAACGAAGATGTGGAACCAAAAACCCCCCGCAAAACCTGTCTCAAACTTTCAACTACGAGGTTACTAAACGCCGGACTAATATACTATAACATGTTCCAAGTATAAACCTGAAGTTTTAGTTGGTGTAAAATTGCAAATTAGTACGCGTTTGAGGTGAAAAATATGTCAAATATCTTGAATTTTCTCCACCTTATCCTGCATAAAAATTATTCGAATTTAAGCAGTCGAATAGATTCACACGATTCTCCCGTTCATGGTTGTCATTTCTCATTTTGTCTTGATTCTTTAAATATTTGAAAACAATGTGAGATTTCCTCCAAATATTTCTTCGTGACTTCACACTTTTGAAGAAAAAACTGAAGAAGACTGTTGAAACAGTCTCATTTCTTTCATAATTATCCAATCATCAAGATAAAAACAGTCAGATATCTTCTCGATTTTTCATCTTAATGTCGCTGTAGTTGCCGGTTACCGCTGGTTTTCATGTTCTGAATTCTAATTGAGGTTTATTATTGACCCTCAATTTACTTTGATTCACTTGTTACGAATACAGGACAATTCCGAAGAGAAAATTTTTGTATAAAAATCGTAATTGAATAATTCTAATCTTCATTCGATGATATTCAAATTTCTGATAATATGCGTTTGATTCGTGATAGTTTCCATGAATTCTTTTGATACTTCCATCCCTGAATCAGTCAACCGTACGCGGAAAAGGATTCAGAATGTAACAGGATTTTCATATTTCATTGTCACAACTCCATATTGGAGTTAATATTTTATGAGCAAACAACAACAGTACCTTTATTTTCTGATGCTGTCTTGTAACTTCATATGTTTGTTATTCCGTCAACCCATCCTCAACATGTACGAAATGATATATGCAGAACTTATCACACAATGCATTATTTCATCGGATAGATTCTGAATATTTCAGCTATAATTCAATGTTTGTTGGAAATGTGATATCCATAAAACGCCAGATGTGATCCTTTTTCATCGATCATTCATCCGAATCTTCTCTCAATAAAAACATTACAATCAGCATCTGCTTTGAATCTTCATGAATTATTCATTCCTCTGGTTAGATTTATTGAATTTCATTGCTTCATGATTCAAATCTCGTCAGTTTATATACAGAATACTCCAGAATTTATCGAGACAACGTGTTCTTAATATGCGTAAGGAACAATGGAAGAATCATATTCAAAATTCCAAACCAGTTGTTTTGATTTCAAGATGATGATTTCTACATTTGAAAAACTGAGCCTCGAATCAAATTTTTCCAAACGAAAGATTTCCAAGTATCTCACGAAATGCGCAATAGAGGATTTTTTAATGATTTCTGGGACATGCGGCGCAGTAATTTAATGATAATCGTACAAGATTGTTCTCCATAACGGATCATAAACTTTATTCAACACAAAATATATAGGAAAGAAAAATCAGACACCGCTATTGTTCATGTCACAATTATAGCTACGCGTCTAGTATGTACACGTATATCCATGTACTTGCATATGTACATATTAATATCCAATGGTGTCTTGTACATACTTTGGACTATAATACATTGCGACATTAGGGCGTAGCGATGAGACACAGAGGAGCTACAAGGGATGGAGTGAGAAGATACATACTAGAGTTGTGCTGAATTATATCATGTTATGGTTCCTGCATGTATACACAACACTCGTAGCATAGGCTTACCCAAGAGACTCACTGAGTAAAACCCTACACCAAACCGATGAACCCCACCACCTTGTCTCAAGCAATTTGAGGGCGTGTGCATGTAGATGATTGTTGAGGCTTAGTTTATTTCATCAATACGATTTCCTTCTGATATCTCTGCGATTTTATTCCAATAATTTTATTCCACAGTTCCATTCGAAACACATTTAAACTTTTCATAAATAAATTATGTACTTCGTTAATGACTTACGAATTTTCGAGCGACAGAATTAATTTTTTTTTTACTCTGTTCTCTGTTGCAGGTAAGTTCGCGGATGACTTGGAATTCACAACCTTCCATTTTGACTCGTGAGTTATGAAAATTAAGTTATTCTGAAAAGTTGGCTTGACATAAAGAAAGATGGAGAGTTATAAGAAAAATTTACAACACTATTGAAGAATGGTGAAAAGAAGGAGAGAAAAGAGAAGGAAGGGGAAGAGGTGATGAAATGCAATTCACTTTGTAATAAAAATGGAAATTAACACGAGCTACGTGGACGGAAAACAAGGCTTAGCTCTCTCGAACTACTGGGGGTTAGCGCGAAAGCTTGAATAAACAAACTCACCCTCCGGTAACACCCTCTTTCCCAACCTCCTCTTTTCTTTACCATCAACTCTATCAGACATTCCAGACCAAAGGACGTTGTTATGATTGCTAATGGAAAACTATCCAATTCAAAGAACAAAGTAAAGTAACGAGTTACTTTCAACGACCTTAACGTTGAATTCAGAGAAAACCAAGGAAGAGGTAAGGTTTGAAGTCTGATCTCAGGAGGTTGAGGCAAACGGGTTGTTAATATTACGAATATAGTCGAAAGCGTACTGAATCGAGCTGCGAAAATTGTTCCTTTCTGTATTGATGTGAAAGTATAATATAAAGTTAAAACGATTCGACGGTGGATATAGAATGATGATTTCAATTCTTACCTTAGTAAAAATCATAATAGTGGTTGTCTATCGTCTTTCAAGGCACTTGCAGTGAAGCACTCGCCACCAGAAAGGACCTGGACATTAACTATAAGGTGGCTACAGTCATTTTTGCTAGGGTGGAAGAGTGATATTCCCGAGATTTGATTGTTAATTACTGGTTTTTAAAGTGAGAATGAGATGGGAATCATCAAATTCAATAGATCCAATCAGACAACCATTAAACCCAGGTTTGTTGGAGTTACAAGATCGAAGAATGAAATTCTCCATTAATTTATCATTTTGGCTCTTCTGAATTAATTGTACGAAGCTTGTCCCATACTTGGAAACAATAAGATCAAACTAGATCGAGCGAATACAAGCGATGATTTTTTATGGTTCAATAGAGAATTCTAATATCATTGCACTCCATTCCTGAGGAGATTGCCCACCTTAGGCTGAATTTGATTGATGCATGCACTGAGGCTGAACAAATTCTAATCCTTCATGTTCAACATCGATGAATGTTAATTTTGGGCCGCTACTTTCAGTGTAATAATCAATTGTTGTGCCAGTGATTCATTCTCATCGTACATCCAGAGCGTAGTTGTTAGTGCAGCATCTTGAGAACTCGGAGTTCTATTCAATTGAAATTTTGAGTGAATATCCCCTTTTGTTGATTTTGTATCAGGATCAAACAAAGATCTTCAATTCATCCCACCAAATAAATGAATTCTCCATCCACTGAAGGCATTCGATTCATCGATCCCCATTTTGAGACTGGGAGAACAAAGACAAAGAGCATCAGACGTAAAAATTGAAGATACCGAAGAAAAATTATATATGTTCCGATATTACAATGAGTTCTTCTGACAACTTGAGACGAAAGCGAAAAGAGAAAAGGAAAACTCTCACCACGTAAAAGATTTTCTATGTCGAGATAGGGCAATCTGTAAGCATCTGGGGAAGAACAGCAGGAGCGCGGGCATACGGTTGGAGAGATGAAGTGTAGAAAAGCAGGTGGACAGTAGGGAAAACCGTGAACGAATTTGCAAGCCAGATTGAAATTCTGAAATTTAAATTTTCTCCAAGACTTGAGCTTTAAAAGTTCAGAGGCTTCTTGGGAGATAAATGTTGGTACTTGAATGAGGACAAGATCTTGCGTTAATTGCCGGATAATTTTGTCGCGAACAAAAAGGACTCAGGATCAAAAGAACTCCGGTGATTTCTAGCATTATCTACTTTTCTTCACTTCTTTTTCCATTATAAAATACAAAATCCCGTTGGATCATTTTCCATTCACTCATTTTTCACATCAGCGTGATGTATCGAGCTATGAGATCATGTTTTGAATTTTTGATATTTCATGGCATTCTTGGTGTTCTCTTTGTTGGGAAGACCAGAATTCCTACGTCGATCAGGTGCAGTCCTTCCTCACGTTTTGGAAGATTCAGCAATTGGAAGATAACAAGCGTTTAAAGTGGGAAAGAAATTCTCTTTTTTTTTATGAAATCCCTCTATAACGAAGAGATGAATTCCACTATTCAAGTGAAGAGGAACTTCTCATAATTTTCACAGGGTAGATTTTTCAGTTGAATCAATTGAAAGAAATCAGATTACTGTTAATTCTACTCAAGCGTTTCCTTACAATGAAGTCTTGGAGACGAATTGTTTCATGGAGTCAGAATTCATTACATAGATAGCAGTACAAATTTGCTATCGGAGTATTGAAGGAAGTTGTGCGATGTTCTCGAATGATATACAGCAAGGTATCAGCTTCATGAAATTTTTTACAACACTTGCACGGCTTGAAAATATTCTGATTACTATGAAACAAATTAGACACGATCCAGATCAGCATTGTTGATTGAATAACACACTCTTAATCATGAGAATATCGGTACACTGATGTGGATATTTGTTTTACGAACATGTAACGAAGACCAAATTTTCCAAGATGGATTGACGAGTCATTGAGTAAATCCCGCTCTTTGTGTTCTTGATTTGATCGATCTAGGGTATCAACTTCCGTATTTCATGTTAATTTGTGAAAATAATTCAAAAGAGAAAAATCAACTCTCGATAATCGACGATCTCATTCAATGCATTGACGGATCCGCTACCTCGCTCACTCTTCGTTCGATTTTGCATTCCAGCACAACAGAATCCTAAAGACCGAGGGAGGAAGTGGAATCTGATTTGCAAATTTGGTTAACCTAGCTACCACTTTTCTAGAGAGCAAGCGTTCACGGCTGTCGGCGGGGTACAGGAAATATACGCAAACTAGTTGTTGCTACGCTATTGCGAGTCGCTTCTTACTCTCTTCCTTTCTAAAACGCCCTCTTGTAAAAGCACCGGTGGTGGTCCTTGGGGACAGGACAGAAGGCCGAGAAAAGACGCACCACATGAATTTTAATTTCACTCCATCCCTCTCTGCGTTGCACTTGGGACAACTACCACAAGAACGAGGACGCGACAAGGACGATGATGACGACGTAACGAGGAGCTAAAGTTTTTTTGACCAGAAATTAAAAGTTTCATCCACGTCCTCTTGGATGGATTTTTTTTTCTCCACAGCATACGCGTCTTTCTGACCAATTGGAGTGGCGGAGCTTTCATACAACATCGCAATCTTGCGTAAAGTAATTATAGAGGCTGACCTTTTTCGACCCAAGGCTACATAAAGTTTTCAGAAAAGGTGGAGAAGTTGATTTATTTGTTATATGTTTGCTCGCCTGTCCCCACTTACCTCTTACTTTCCTCAACCTCTTCTTTCCCTCCATTTCATTTAATTGTGGAGAGGAGCGACATATTTACCGTGCTTACTGAAGTAGAAGTTTCTCATCTTCGGTAACGAAGAGTAACGAACGGGGGGTCCTTCCTTCTTCCCCACCCATTCCTTTCCCTCCGACGAAAGGTGGACCGAGGAGGTCACCCACTTGATGAAGAGGAAAGAAAAGAGAGGGATGAGGAAATAGAGAGTTAGTTTTGAATTTTCGCGAGTAGAGCTTCTTCCAAACTTGATATTTTTCTTCTCGTGTATCTCTTCGCGCCGTTATTATATATGATATATCTATATTTCACGGCTTGTTACGGCTCCTTATATCAGGGGTGAGATTAATTCCGTTTCTGCAATCAAATGAAAAAGAATATTTTGGGATGTTAAGAATTTTTGTAATCCGGTTGAAAGTTTTTAATTTCATTGAAATGAACTGAGAGAGATGAATCCAAACTCGGGTGAAGATGTACCGAGGAATCGCTAACTGTGCAAGTACACGTCTCGGTTCACGTGGATAATTGAATTTCATTACAAATATTTCAAGACTCGACAAAGAGATCATCAGAAGCGATGTAGCGTGCTTCATAAATTGATTCGAGATATAAAAGCGGCATTGAACGAACGGATTTTTCTTTCACGTTAAGCAAGTCAAAAAGAAGTTTACAAAGAGTTGAAAATAATTATTTGAAATTACATGAATGATTTATATTTGTAGTCTTTTTAATATTTCAATAATGAAAAACTCTGAAGTACAGGTTTAATAATATTTTTCCCTTTGTGATGATAAGAAAAGAAGAGTGAATGCAATGAATGAAAATACAAGAATGACGGAAACGATGGGGAGGATTAGCGAAATCCATGGGATGGATTATTACATCAATCTACCTCCTGGATATGAATCTTGAACTACTACAGGAGAATGAGAATGATTTACACGCAACATCCGTTCAGGAAGAGTTGTTAACAACATATTTCCTTGAATGTGAATTTTATATTCAAATGAAAATACGTATTTCAATTGTGCATTTACAAAATTCTACATAACGAAACGGTCATCGAGGCGGATATGAAAGTGGAGGTCAGAGTTGCTTTATTACAAAAAAATGTCCTCCCATGCTTCGATGGATGATCATACGAAAGGATACCTGAAAATGCGATACAACAACAAAAACAACAGTTATAACATCATAGGCTCACAGGACTGTGCCGCGAACGCGTGACGCGATAAACGAAGCTGAAATTCGCGTGACGATCAACTGTAATCGGAGTTTCGATTTTACAGTTCGACGAATACCGTCAGATATTGATACCTCTTGACAGTTCGTACGTTCACGACTTGATTCTGTATATGTATATATAAATGCATATATGTGTATAAAAATGTATATATAAACCAGCTGTACGTTATGCTAGATGGATCGTCGATATGACTTCTGTCTCTCTTGCAATTTTTTTTTCCTCGTGCTTTTTATTTTATCCCAGAGCTCCGGTACGAGGCACGACTGTGTTATCTCTCTGGCGCGTGACGATCATCCAATTAATACGAATGACGTGTCACTAATAAAACTCGTGAGATAGGCAGTGAAAGCTTCCATTGTATATAGGAGTTTTCAACTTACTAGAAATGAATTCCAATATGAGGTTTTTTGTGATGGAATTCGAATCCAACTGTGAGAAGTGAGGACATTATCATGATCATTGGTACGAACGATAAAAATTAGTGATGTGTCCGGTTTGTCCTCACATGCGTTTTTCAATCGTTCGAATGGAGAATTTGGGAACAGGTGTACGTGCAATTATGACACATGGGCTGAAAAGTCCCGGGCCGAACATATAAATGACGCGAATTTTACTGCATTCACCTGTTTTTCAGTTGGTACTAACCTTCAAAAGACAGCTATCAAAATTTCATGATATTCTATTCATTAGTTTGTGAGTTATTGTAGGGGAGAGTGGTCTAACTCGGACCAGGTTCTAAGTCGGACCCCCTTATGTTCCTTGAAGACTTCAAACTCAATCAGCCTGCCCGATGCATCCCAATAATGCGTTTTCAGCATTGCTGCGAAAAATTTTCTATCTTCGAAAAATCCGTGAAAATTGTGTTTTTTATTATCGATTCGAATAAAGTGTTAAATGTTTTCAGATCAGTATTCATCACTCTTCTTGGGGATATATTCATTTGAGTGAATCATTTCGTAAATTCAATGATATTCGATGCAAAGTTCAAAGGAAACCTCTGTTCCAACTCGGACCGCCAACAGTGGTTCCAACTCGGACTCCCTATTTTTTCGCATTTTTCATCATATCGAAACGCAAATGTGTTAAGGTGAGACCATCAATAGTCGAGGATGCTTTAGAAGTTTAGATTATCTAGTGAAATTTACCTTACCTGTTGAAAATCTTGGAAAAATTCGGGAAAAAGTAGGATGACAACCTCCACAAAATGGAAAGACCTGACTGTTTTTTCCGTTTCGAGGCGATTTTTATCCCAGTTTCTTCATGAATTTTTTCGACATTTTCAACAGGATTGAGACAATATTAGCATCAGTATGAATCCGTTCTATCTACTCCACGATTACGTCTCTTTTTAACCAATGATATGAGTTGTCGACGCTAGAATCCCTAAGTCAAACACGACAGTATTCATCGGTTTCAGAATGATTTTTCTCAACAGTCCTTTCTTTTTGCATGTCAGTTTCCTCTCTATTTCGGCGATGATGTATATTATTTTTCTTAGTGAGGATTGTGACCAACGTGTGCAATAAAACTTGATGTTTTTCCATCACAAATCACTGCTGTCTATGAATTATTAAAAAAAAAAACCACACGCATACTTTCAAAAGTTCGAAATTTGCAATAAAAAGCTCAGAAAATGGGCGGTTCGAGTTGGAACCATTGTTTCTATTCAGACGATTTATCACAATTTCTTCTTTCCAGCCACAACTTACCAACGGCATATAATACAAACCGATTGGTCAACATTGGAGAGTTTAATGCAATAAAAAGAAAAAGGGGGTCCGAGTTAGGCCACTCTCCCCTACTAAGAGGGACGCTCCCTTTGTTATTTTCGAAACAATGCATAAAATTGCTACAGTGAACATTTTGTAACAGACAGAATTTCAGAATCGTCGTTTATCAATGACGCGACTGGGAATAGATTGTTCGAGGAAAAAACAAGTCTATGGCAACAATGAATCATTTTCAATGGAACAGTTGCTAATTGACCGAATGGTGAGGGGGAATCGGACACCATATTGCCAGAATTTCGACATAAACAGATCAGGGAGATTGATGCCATAGAAAAAATAATGTTACAGGAAGGTGAATGCGATGACCTGAATGTACCCAAGAGCTTTCGTACTTTCAAGTAGTGTCTTTTCGGGCAATTCCTTGAGATATGATTCTAGATTCGATTGAATGAGACGCTGTTGAACGGTGTTTTTTCCATTGCTCCTTGATGCAAATATCATTATTTGGACCTGTGCAGGTTGAGCTCGATCCTGCATGACTCCAAAGAAGAAGAGAATAATGCAAACTTTTTCAATTCTCAGTTCTTCCACTTTCAATACGATATTGAATTTTTTGACAATGAGTGATTGAATATGCATCATTTCCATGTACAGTTGATTTCCTCAGCATGAAAGTTGTTGCGATCAAGATTTCATGGAAGGAATTTCACCTAATGAGAGAGATTGAATTCAGAACAAATGAGTTTGTCTTCATCTATAGATCATCTATATCTAATTGTAGTCGGGTCCTTGAGAAATAAGTTAAATTCCGGAAGATCTTCTCAGTTCGTTATGAAATATCGGGTCAACCTAATAACAATTTCTCCTTTCCTCTAGACTGATGAAAATTTATTCAAAGAGTTGTTGTTTTATTCCACACAATGAATTCTCATAAAAACAATTGTTGATTTTCGAACGATTGTATAATGACTGAATATTTCTGTAGAAAAATAGCGTCAGGGTAGAATAACAGGAAAAAATTGAAATATTTCACCCACTTTCTGATTATTTGTAGGGAATAAATTCTATTGTATGAGTTTGGGATTATTATAGGAGGATGGTAATGAATTTTCAAATTCCATTCTCAAGTTGAAAAGTTGATGGAATATCCGTGTACTGAATGTACATTGCTAATTGCATCTAGGCCCACCTATGTTATGGAAAAACACTCGAACAACTATTAGCGGAGTGCTCATGGTGATTAGTTTAATACACATCATTTGAGAAGTAATTCCCACAACCACATTATCTTCATTCAATTTCATGAAGTTTTATAAATCATGAGTACACTTGAAAGATCAATTTCTCATTTTCATTTCTATTAGCATTGAATTTCTAACTGTTTATAACATGATTTCATATCTTGTTTTAGGTTATTTTTTTGTGACATCGTTGATCTACATCTGTATTTTCATGTGCAATATTCTTGAATTGACGTAACGCTGTGTAATTAGAAAATCGATGTTCCATCCACGTGAGAGTATGTTACGTACTAAATAAAGGGAACAATAACTTGTTCACAGTGATGGCCAGCAATCAATTCCAACCAACATGAAAATAGTGTCGAGCCATAAAGGTCACGACAAGAAAATTCATGATCGCCAAATTCAAGGCAGTCACGGCTGTATCGGACAGTAATGAGTTCTATGCAACCCACGTTGGTGTGTCTTTTATTTCATCACGACCCTTCACAGCGACTATTGCTGAACAGCAATATTCTCATTCCTTTGTATAGTGTTCATGAAAATCTAGTTGCACTCTCATTTATGTCGCTTCATACGATATCACATTATTGTAACTTCATTATTAACGATCGACCTCTTTGGACTGGCATCAACGAAATCACAATTCAGTTAAACTTTCGATACTGAACTTTCAAGAATATATTCGAAACCCCTATAAAAACAAATTGGATTAGTTGCCGTTGCGATTGCAGTTGATTATTGAATCATTTTTCTCAATAATGAAAATTAAACATTCTACTCTCGTTAAAAATACTGAAATTCATCTTACGGAATGTTCAACTGTGAGAGAATATGTTCCCAATTTTCCATGATACAATGTATCATAAAGAGTCATTAACAGAACAAAGAAAAACAAGTATTACCGTCGAGTATGGAATATTCCTTCACGTCGTTAGTATTTTCAAAGCGCTACGTGCTTACTTGTCAGGGATGAGCGGAGTGCAAAAACAGAAGGAACGGGGGAAAGGATAACAGAGCTGTTTCATTTTTTGTATCCCTCTTTCGCTCCTCATTAATGACGACAAAATAAATACGGAATGGATTCCGTCAAATCTGCATACCAGCGAGACGATTCTACACCAATTTGATATGCTTTTCAATAGATAATGAGACCATTACTTTGAGGCGAGGGTCAGAGAATTGTGAAATATTTTGCGTTCACAAGAATTTTGGAATAAATATCTCCAATATTCCTGGAAATTCCTGAATGTGTACTCGAATAAACTCTAGACAAAGTGCGTCAATTTCAGTATTATTCAATCACTGAATCATGATTCGCGTACTGTAATTCGGTAAGTCTTTTCATATTTTCTCCGTGTGTTGTTAGCTGGCATCGTTTCGTGCTGTTTTTGAAATTGGTCTGTTACTACTGAAAAGTTTTAACGAGGTCGATTTTACGCCTCTGTTATTGAGAGACCTGCTAGAGAGATGATAAGACAACGCTTGATGTTCTAGAAACGCTTGAACGATTTCCCCATTATATTTTTGCCTCATCGTACATTTTTAACGATTTCTGACGAATTATACTCTCACGGATATCAAAGAATAAAAAAGTTCATGGCGCTGTGATGAAATTCCATTCCCGCAAATAATAATGCTTCGTGATAAATTGAATATGAGGTCAGTATGGGGAAAGTAATGTTTGATGGAGATCGTGTAGCGAAGAAATCCTAACAATTGTTAACAAAATCACGTCCGTTCTGAATTCAGGGATCTTCGAATTTTGTGACACAAATGTAGTGTTAATTGTGTTGACACAATCTACCCTTCGCTCGGGACACGTGTCTAGTAATATGAAAACCAAATATTCCCTGTCAAGGAGAACTACATATACAAGCACATAATTCTGACATTTTCATTTTTATCAAGGAGAGAATTCGTTCCTTCCTCACACCTTGGCTCTCGTTGATGGATAACTGACTTATTCGTACTGACACACCACGATCTGTCTCGGTATACATGCCGTGGTGAAAAATATTTTTCCATCCCATGGAACGTAGTCAATCTTACGAATCCCCTAATCTATCAATTTACAATTTCATCCACAAGAACTTACAAAAAAAATCATGACTGATTCGAATTACCGATTGTCAAATCCTATCAAAGAACCATCAAATTCTATGCCCATTTTGCGACAAGAATTAGATTTGATTCCTACGAAACTATGGTTCAAAGGAGAGAATATTAGAGATTCCGTGTTAATCTGCATCAGTTACGACTGTTACAGAAAAATTGAACTGTAAAGAAGTGAGGGTAGTAGTAAGGTAATTACGTTACATCGGATGAGAAAATACTTCAGACCGTGCTCTTTTGTGCATAAATGATCAATACTTGGTACTAAAAATACATCGAGAGCGTCGCAGTTGAACTCACGTATGCATTTTCGAAGCTCAATCAAAGTTCTCGGGGATTTGCATCATGTAAATAATATCGTTCAAGTTTAAATTATTCAAATGAAAAGCATGAAACAAAATACGACTAATGTATTGTAGCATAAAAACGTTCTTCCGTTTAATTTGTCAGATGATATTGCATTTAAAAACTACAGAGAAAATTCTAGTGAAATGCAAAGTAGGTGTTTATCCACTGTGATTCATTGAATACTCTTCAAAGTGTTGTCGATGCAACCCATTTTTCTCGGTCCTCTGAACAATTTTATCATTTTGAGATTGTTATTGCTTTCAGTTCTCGTTGCAAATTCGATCGATTCAAAACACTTTACCTGGATGGCAACTCGAACTGGAGGAATAGAAAACAGCTTTGTTGAGGTTTCGTTGAAAATTTCGTGGATTTGGTATTGAAGTTTCATGTAATCGCATATATTCCGATCATTGGGTGAATCGGATCAGAAAAGTTAAGAGAATTCTGTTATGAATGGCAATGCTTTGGTCAGAGAACTAACGAACTGGTGTATTCCGAAAATCCCTTTGACTGCTACTCGAAACTCCAAGCCCGCTATTCATCACTGTTATCATTCATCATGAACATAGTCGATGAAATATGAATTCCTAATTGGAACGAATAACTCGAATTAATGAGGCAAAGCAAAAATTCATTATCCTGATTAAATTGTTTTAATACCCTTGATCTTTGTCTTCGCTGTAACACATAATGATTCTGATGAAAGGCTTTGGAATTCTCAGCACGCTGTGATCTGCACGTGCGCCTTGCTTTTCCCTCACCGACGAAAGAGAATAGGTGGGTGGGTATTAAGTCGTATGGATTAGGCTGCCTCTAGTCTGAGGGTGAAACTTGCTACGCGAGATTAACCTATTCCGGAGCTTTATAGAAACTCTCGTACCAAGCGGGATTACAGTCAGGTCGAATATCCTTTGGTCCCTTTTCCTTTTCTTCTTTGGATCAATTCGTTTCTCGTTTCCTGGTCACCACGGATACCTCAGAATCCTGAACAGATGTTTCCCATTCACGCTCATTTTTGGAACCCGATAGTTTCGGAATGATATCAAGGTTGGAAGGACGGATAGTTTATAACCATGGATGGGTTTTTTCACCACTTTTAGGATGAAATCAGGAAATATGAACTGAGAAATAAAATGAGCACTGCCCGCGTGGAAATTGATACTTCGCGGCAGTTTGGGCCAAACTAGGCGTCCTTATTTCATTCGAGGTCCTGTTTTGGTTAACCTCATAAAGCCTAGACTGAATTGTCACGCACTCATCTCCAGGGCCTGCACGGTATTCCCAACTTGGGCCTATGTGGGACATCCATGAAGAGACCAATGTAGGTGTTGGAATTAGAACCTTCGAAAGTATAATAAATTGTTGTGAATACAATCAAATTAGATAAATATTGCAAGGAGAGAATCCCAAGTGGAAACTTCCTTGATTGAAAATCGGGCTATCCAAGGCCCTATCTGTCCCCAAACTATTTCAACTTGAGCCCGAACAGGCAGGCTGTAGTTGGTGTGCTTAGATTTTCAAAACAAGAGGAAACATTGGTCATGCAGCTTGGCCTCATATAGGGCTTATATGGGTGTTCCTGAGTTGGAAAAATCAAGCCCCTAAGTGGTTAAGGCTAGGCAATCCTAAGTTTGGACACCCAATATAAGCCCATAGAGGGCCTATATTCAATACAGGACGCCCAGAAAAATTTCCACACAGGTGTATACACAATAATTTGTGTTATACACGACAGGATATTTGAGTAAGTTTGTGAAAACATGGAGTGATCCCGAAGGATCTTCACAGAATAGAATCTACGAATGTCTCGGATGAGTTCCTTGAGCGATTAAATTTCGCGATGCTGGAAATCTTAAATCGAACTCAATGAACGTTTAAATAATTTTCATTCAAACAAAATATGTTGTTATTGTTGTTGAACGTAGTCCGTGGGTAATAAAGGATGGCTTCTGGTACGAATTAATAGCCCCCAATGGAAAGCTTCGCGGTGAGTAGAAGAGACCATGCGTCTTCCTCTTCCCATTTCCAGGGTCATCGATGTCGTCGTCGGCGCCATCGTCATCCCGGTGGGTTCCAGGACGACTGTCCTGTCCACGATAATCAAGACTAACAGCTTCGGCTGATCCTTCAACCTTCTCTTCGTCACCACTTTCACCTCCTACTCCTCCTTACCCCGGTTTCTATGTCTCACGGTGCTCTACCACCACTCTATATCTCAATTTATATCACAATAACGTTACTTTAGACCGACGTTCACGTTCACTTCTATCTACTTTTTCTTTTTTATTTCCATGTTTATTTTCATTGTGAAGACACAGACTCCTTAAAAAAACACAACAAGATCAAATAAAGGGGAGAAAAAAATCTTAAAAGTAAGATAAATTCATGGTGTGGATCGAATTAATGTCCGTCCAACGTTCTTATACTTTTTTTCCACCATGAATGTTCTCGAAATACTTTCTTCGAAACACTCTGGAGAGTAATCAGGATATAATTCTGAACGAGTTCATTCCCCACGGCTTCATTTTAATTAAACGTCAAAGGTGGGAGATGAAAAATCTTTCATGATTGAATATCAGTTGGAAAGAACTACTCTATCCACTTTTTCATTTGATCGGAAAGAGTAGAGAATGAGATATTTGAACTTGGAGCTTTTTGTAAAATCTTTGAACAAGTTGATGTGGCAAATCTTGAAGTAAGTACCATTAAATTAAACGGCACTTGGGAACTTCTCTCACGTGAAATCTTCGTCCCGCTACATGATTTAATTAACGAACATTCGTATTATCTTCACCGTGATTTATAACTGAAAATTCTGTTGTTGATAGAGAGAAGTCGTTGAATCGAATTGAACAGCAGAAAAGTCTATGAATTGTAAACTCGATTGTGGAGATTGTTATTATCGATTTACCTTGAACCTTTCCGAATGCGCCGGGTACCTTTTTTCTTCAGGTTGAGAAGATTACGAAATGGCAACTCCGAAGAAGTACGATACGAAGTTTATGAGATGCACATAAAACGAACCTTGCGATGTAGTTTCCACCGTGTTAATAACGTCGATGGTGCACGATTGACAAGCAACCTCGTTAGAAATGTTGTTCCTTCGTAGCGAAGATGGAACGACACGTGCATCGAATGCCATTGTGCGGTAGGTTGATCGAATACTGCATAGTCTTATAAATATAAATGACATATTCAAATCCTTTTTTATTATCGTTTCATGATTTTCATTTTTACAAAGATTATTTGAGTAGATTAAAGAGACACTACTTTTCATTTCTACATCTTAATCGAAGAATCTTGTGACTTGAACTGTTGTTCCATCGTAAGAACGTTAAAAAATGATAAAAAGAAGAAGAGAGATTTTCCCAACCTCATACAGAAAACAGGCATAGCTCATGATGATACTAAAAGAACCATTTTAGTCAGATCTTCCTTCCTTGGAAGGACAAATTTCTCTTCTGCAGACTGTAGATTCAAGAAAGTAATATGTAAGAGTTATTTTTTGCTCACTCCCTCGTTAGAGACCTGCTTTCAGTGGATGTAACTCGAACGCGATTTTCATCAAAACAAATAGTGATGGTAAGCCCGTACAGAAGTACGCGAAAGTACTGAAAACTTTTTGGCAGAAAAGTTTCTGTGCAACTCTCACCATGTTTTAGGATGTATGCCACCTCTGCTTTTACGTCTCTCCCTTTCATCCAACTACAGTTTCATTCGCATCACCTCTTCCCTTGAGTTCACGCACGTTGGAATCCTGCGAGACAAGCTCCTGGATATTCACATTACAATCCAACTAAATTATTTTTTTCGTGAAATATCTTCATGGATGGTTTTCTTGAGATATTCGTGAAACCCTGCTCACGTCATTCGGTGTCACGCCGCTGGAGCTAATTTTCGCATATTTACTGTGCTTTCTATAGATCACTCGAATAAATATCTCGCATCGTCGAATCGATGATAGATGAAATGTTTCCTACATTGATACTAACTTTTTTAATGCAGAATGGATGAATTCATGAGAAGAAAAGAAGAGATGGGAATTTTCTCTAAAAGTCTTTGGGGATTATGGTTCAATCGTGTTATCATTTCTGGGAGAAAGAAGCTGAATATCTGGTGAATATCATAGATAGAAGCCGGGTGGGAGAGGAAGGGGGTAGTGAATGGTCGACAAGAGGGAAAAGATGAATATACCCTCTGAAGAACTCGAGGGAATCGATCACTCTTTCGACTTTCGGTAGTTAATTAAACTCCAAGTTATTAAATCTGCAAAAACTGAAGGTTCGACGTTGTCTCCCTGTCTTTTAAAATCCTGAGAGAGAATGAATGCATACAATACTTTATGCAACAGAAACTTTCTACTATTCATCATTCAGGTCACGTACTTAAAAAGCTATCTGTTTCGCGAGAAATATAGACGCGTGATGAGATGTTTTATTATATATCTCCACGTTGTATGAGTATTGTCATATCGATGAGGTGATCGAGTTCTGTGCACAGTCATTTCTCATTCGAGTTAGCTCAGGTGTATGTAGATTGAGAATATTAAATGCGATGCTTTGTCGATGATCGTTTCTTCCGAAGCAACTGTTTCGATTTATCATCCTAGAATCTGATACTCGGGAAACAATGGTGAAATTTTTTGTAAATCTGAATCATTCGAGTTCTTCACAATCTAAATTAGTTCAATTTCAAATAGAGTGATTCCGCCGATGTTAATGAACCTTTGTAACCAAATAATACACTAAATGTTATCCGGAAAGTGATGACACATTCGCTTATTTACCATGGACTAATGGACCCTGCCTCTCCATCGGTTATCAGGGAATCAACATATCCTCTCTTCTACTACAGCTTCGAGCATCATGTGGCAATGCAATTGTATGGATTTTTCCTCATGCGAGTTTCAATAGCGAGTTACAAAATGTTCAATAAAGCAGGAACTATCCGATCTAATAACAAAAATTTCGATGAAATATCATTCACATGGTTCTAAGAGGCTCTAGATGAGGTCAAACTAACGAACTTTACGCACATTTCCCTCGAATAACTCTGGGAAAAAAAAATAAAGTGCTGCAACAGCATCTTACGTTCCAGTATGCCCATTTACCATTCTGGAGAAAAAGTTATGCTTTCATCAGGGTTGTTGTGTCTATATACGTATAAGAGTAAACACGGGGGAAAACAGAAACAACACATCGAATCATCGAAGTGAAAGGAATGAGATGAATGCATAGTCGAAAGGAAGGACGATGGAGAAGAAGAGAGATAGCGATCGATAAGAGAGGATGGAAAAGTTTTCTCTTTTATGATTGCAGAGAATCTCGCGTACTTTACACCGCCTCGTAAACTCCTCTCTTTGCACGGCCCTTAATAATAGATTTCCGCGCAGCCTTCGTAGCGAAAGAGTAGGGTATGAGGGGATTCGTGTAGTTGAAGATGGTGGAAATACGATGCCGTCGTCGCGGGGCTCTTCAAGACCGCTCCTTCCCTCCAGTCCCCCTACGCTCTTACATGCACTTGTGTACTCTCTCTCGTATACACACAAGGTTACCTTTGAGATCTTTCAACAAGCGCTTTAACCCACCGTAGTTACTTCGAAAATTTATTTTGCATCCAACACGCTCGTATATAGAAGCCATTACTGATGTATACCAATGTGTATATACGTAGCTTCAAGTCCCTTTCCTAGTTTCCAGTCCTTCCAGTATTTTCCTGTGCTCCTCGTCTTTACTCAGAGAGGAGGTGGGAGTAGGAACGTTGTTGGAGTACATCGACATATTCTGCAACCATATGTATATACATGTATATTCATGACGACGTTGGAGTTTGGTTACACCTTTGATGCAGATACGTGATCAAACGTCAATGTAACATGTTACCATGGTATACCGTCGTGAACGTGCAGTACACCCGAATACGAGATAGGTATCACATCCAAACACACGCTTGAATCCGTGGGAATCCGCGTGCGTACGTACATATAGACGTACGTTCATCCATAAGTGAGAATGCGGGGAACAGGAAGTCTTTGCAGTAGATGAAATGCTGAGTCAAGTTGTTTGACTTGCACATTTCTAGCGGCCTCCACTAGTTTTGCGATCCTTACCTCTGTCTTTTTCTCGGACGTTACCTTGGGGGGCTATAAACGGCCGTTTTAGAGCTCTCTCGAAATTGGACTACGGAAAATGAATGAGTGCACAGTCGTTTTCATCTCGCTTTGGATGGAAATCGTCGGTTATTTTCACGAGATGATTGCTCTCCTGGTAGAATTTTCCTTCTTCCCACTTCATTCAATTATTGTATGTTCCATCCTAGAGAAATTATTTTTATAGCATTGATTACGTGGTAACGAATCAAGGCATGAACTATCCAAAAAAATTCTAGTCCATGTGAACTAACTGCGCATGGGTGCATGGGGAGATGAACGTATCTAAATTACAAACGATTCACGCAACAGTGCTGCATAGTTGCATTCATAGCAGTACTGCTCTCGAATTCATACCAGAACCATATGGTGAAGTTTTGAGCATTCCTGTGAAGATCCACTATTGAGAACCGAGTGCGTGTAATTCCCAACGAGATAATCGGAAATCCAGGGAGAATTTTACGAAATTTCACATGAATATTCTCTTACAGAAGTTCCTGTGGGGAATTTCTATACGATTGTATAGTACTTCACTTTTTGAAGAGTTTATGAATTGCTGAGCGATAATTCTGTACTCATATAAGAAATGATGATAATTCACTCGTTTGAGATCTCACACCAGTCAATTCTCAGCTTCTCGGTATTATATTCGAACAAGGGAATTTTGGGAATAAACTGCATATAGAATAGTTCTGTTTTAAGACCCAAGTTATCCTGGGATTACGTAAATCAGATGTTTTTCAAAACTCCAATCTCAAGATTTATTCCTTTGCCATGAAAAATCTCGTTACTTTGCCAGTTTCCTTCCGCTGTAAAGCAGAATTCGATTAACGTGCCTATCAAATGAAAATGGAAGGACATGACGTTGGAAAGAGGCAACTTTATTCAGCATCTATGTCAGGGAAATTTCTACTTCTTTCGTACTGGTTCTCAATGTAACCGGATGTATTTCGGAATCATGTAAATCGAAGTGAGCATTCAAAGTTTATCAGTAGAAATGCGAAGAGAGAGAGAGAGAGAGATAGAGAGATGATAAAGGATTATTTACTTCATATTGGGTGAAAGTTAATGAACAAGACGTGTGTATATATATATACATATATGCACGTAAGGAATATGTGAACCGAGAAACGAAAAAAAAATAACATTGTGAAGCTCGATATACGTATGTACGATGCAAGGGTCAAAGATGTTGTGCGAGATGAAAGTAATGGAACAGAGCAATGCCAGAGTGCGCACGTAAATACAATTGCAGGATTAAAAAAATGTGGACTACCCTACAAGCAGCAGGGTGACAGTGTCATTCGTTGAGTTAACCATACAAACTCACATACACGCGCAACTGTATCTCTTCTGCCCATTCTTTCTCCCTTCTCTCATTCTCAGAGACACCAATGGCGCAGTCGCAATACTCGTAAAGATTCAACCTCACTCACGTGCACACGTAGCGCTACTTTGTGTAGATGCTGTGAATGTTAGAATCGTTGGACCGTAAAGAGAAACCGTCCATCTCCTCTTTACCTCTTCCCTTCCTTCCTTCCCCCCTTCATCTTCCTCTCTACGACCACTACCTCCAATTACGACCGGTAAACCCTTTCCGTTACATATACATCTGTTGCTACTTTTTCTGCCCTTAACTTTCGTTCTTTTGGGAACGTTTCTCTCTTTTCCCTTTGTCATGAGGAAGTTTACTCTCAAAGTCAACTTGTTTGAAACGCGGTGAACAGAATCAACTCATCCAATCGTTTAAATAAATTTCAGGTCTATGTATTTGAACGAATATGAAGGGTACGTGGAGACGGAATAGTCTTTTAATTCTTCACAATCCAAATCAAAGCTGAAGTACCGCAAAATTAATTGCGATTGGATTAACACTCTATATCAATTCTGAAAACATACGGAAAAGATTTGCTGAGAGATTGGTACAGTTTACAGACTTTGACGAACAATTGCATGGCTCACAGTTCTGAATGTTTATATTAATTGCGAATCGTTGTTGTACAAGGAGCTGTGCGCCTCTCTTCGATACAATTAAATAGAAAGTATATGAGAGGACTACTATAGATGATGGGAAACCGAACAATGAAGGCCAGAATTCTCATGTTGACCCGAACAGAAATTTATTCCCTGCCCCTGATCAAATTGACCCCGATCCTACTTAGATCCTAACTAGGACTGTATTGCTTGGATACCATCAGAAATTAGTATGGAAGAGATAACAGGGATTGGAAGCAATAAGAAATTCTCATTCTAACTCTAGTAAAATGATGAGGAATTCACATGAACTTATGAGTGGACTCCGGATTCCGATTGGCATAGAACTTGACGATATTTTTTAGGAATTACTAGAAGCAGTTATACGGGAAAAAAAGAATAGTTGCAGCAACTACTTATTATAAATAGTCGATTTTGGACCATCTACTTAAGTAGTTGCTGCAGTTACTTAGTAGTCAGGACAAGTAACTCGATATTTGCACTAACTAACGTAAATACTTGAGGTATTTTGAATTAGTTGAGACAGCTAACGTGTTACTTGTCCTGACTAATAAGTGGCTGCAGCAACTACTTGAGCAGATGGTCCAAAATCGACTATTTGAGTAGTTGCTGCAACTATTCTTTTCTTTCCGTGTATAATTATGAATCCGCAAATGATTCAATTTTCCCTTTTCTCTGCGTTTTGACCAGAATCATCAATAAAGTCAATTCCTAGTCAGTTGGACGAGAGATTGTAGATTCTCTCAGAATATCGTAATATTCTCCAGTCAAGAGGAACTATCAAAAAAATCAGGAGGAGTATCTTCATCTGATTTTTCTTAAACACGATAAAAACTATCAAAATCCATCCTCTATCGATGTTGGAGATTATTATAACGAATCAGCGATTTTCAATTTGAAATTTCATAGCATTATTATTTATACCAAACGACTGTACAGGAAAATCCTTCTTCAGAAAAATTGGGATTCGGTAGAATTCAATGAAAGAACGTCTTACAGTTTCATTTGAAATCGTATCAAACTTCTGTCATTCTCAAGAAATCTTTCTTCCATGTTACGTAAGTTGCAAAAGAATGAAATCTCAACTCCGCGAAGATGGATCCTTATTTTATGTACACTCTCTCAAATGAATTGTCGATCGCAAAGCACTCCGTTTTACGAACGGACAATATTACACATCAATTTTCACAATTTATCGAATTCGATATTAATATTCCTGTCCTTGGTATTCTGCCTTGATTTAATATAATTGAGATACTCGGAAAATCCTTCGATTTATATTATGAAAATATTCAGAGAATTTAATAAAAAATTCTTAGGAGGAGTAGAATTTGTATTCATGAAGTATTATGAATGCTATATGATTTCCACAGGATGTTGATTCTTAATTGGAATAATCCAAGTTGAACTGATGATACACAATCGCATTAAAGAATTTCTATTATACGTTTTTTCAACAGGATTTCATGGTTTGTTAATTTGTTTCCTATTGTTGTTTTCTCCTGTCTCGTTTGTGGTATGTGTTTTGGAAAATACATGATACAGGAGAATTCATACTTCTCTTTGTTTTTCTTACTGAAAAGGAGGAAGTTGAGAATATAAATTCTTGTGATAACTCGCAAAGTATTATTATGATCTCAAAAAGTGAGCTCCCACAGTGTTGGAAAAATCCTTATATTTCGTAGAAAATTTCTTATGAAATTGAATATTCCCATATTCCATTTGATAGAGTTCTCAAATTGAATATGAGTTCTAAAATTTTGAAATTTTTCATTGAAAATGTGAGGAATTAATTATCGAATTCACAAATTTCTGATTAAAATCAAGAATTATATGACTTGAATCAAGATCATATTATGAGATTCAATAGATTGTGTTACATAAAAAGTTTCATAATATTTTGATGAAACTTAAGGGAGATTTTTTCACAATATTCGTGTTATAAAAACATTCATGACATTCCCTCGTTGGTTCATTTTCTACCATATTGAGGATAATTTGAAGAACATTCACGATTAGATCATGCGAGATTCAATCCATTGGCTCATTAAACTTTTCGAGAGGAGTCAAACAAAGAGAATATTTTATACGTAGAAATTGATGGATACCAAACATTGTGTGTAAACGTTTGGATTCAATCTACTTAAGACGAATAGTAATCCGCTTATAAACAATGAAGCTCTCACAAATCAACAAAATATGCCGTAAATGAAATATTGAGTACGTGAGGGTAATGATGTTCTATCGATAAATACAAGAGAGTTCTATTAAGTACCATAAGGTTTAGAGGAGTTCTATTGAATAATTCCAATATTCAATAGAATATTTGATAGTTGAGTTCAATATCCATCGTGATGAAGTTTCAGGAGATGTGTTCTTTGTATATGGACTTGGATAATCACTGTTCAATGTATTTACAACAATGAAATATGTTGAACTTTGAATAAACAAATTTTTATTATTCCCCCAGGGTGATGAAACACTCCTTCGCTTCCGCTATAAACAAACATCGTAAGTTCCCACATGGTTCTCTTCCTCAACCTTCAAGAACAATATCAGAGGAAACGTGATTGTCAGGAATTTTTCTTCACGTAGCTTTTAGCTGAATTCTCAAATGAGGTGTCCCTGTAGTGACATCAAAGGCGTCAGAATAAAATTTCCTTTCAAGGAGGACTCCAGGTCTCCAAGCTTCTGATGGAAATAGTGCTTCCAGAGGCTATTGTTGAAAAGAAGTGTAATTTCGGCATACAAAGAACACCGTGTAGATGGATTTGCGTGGATATCTCTGAGTGACTCAGGCGCATTTGCAGTACTCGGCAAGCGAGCGTGCATTAATTCAAAATGAGATTACTTAGGTACCTGTCTCTTTTTCTCTCCCTCTTGTCCTCCCGTTCTTCCTCCTTGTCCCCTTTCTTCACCATTTCCATACACACGTACACGCATACGCATTCACACACACACACACACACAGACACATAAACAAACACCCGTACATGTGAATGTACACGCACATATACCTCCTACTGACGTCATTGCTTTTCCTCTTTCAAGCTTTCAAGGACTGTTAACTTAAATTGACTATCGTTCTCAAAATAACAGCAATGTCTTTGTCGCCTTTGCAAGTTGAGCGTCTCATCAGTCGTACCCATCCTCAAACTCGTCATACTTTGGTCGGTCTGTTTCCAGCTCTTTCCCAGTCCTTTTCCTTTTGGCTCGTCAAGTAACTTTGCTTTTGAAATTGTGTTCCACCTTCAAATTAACAATTACATTGTCTTAAAAAGCGACTACCACTGTTGTCCCGGTTTGACTGTTTCAGTCTAAAGACAGAACTCAAAGAGCTGTTTGTCCCAACTAGAGAAGAGGGAAAGTTACGAGATAATCTTTCTCGAGTATTTATTGTTGTGAATTGAATTATCTTTGTTGGGTTGGTTTTTACTTCAATTCCCTAATCAATTACTTCTCGACGTCTCTCCGGAGTCGAGCAATGTAGGGAAAAGCAAGTCATCCACCCAGATTAGGGAATTATTCCAAACGATTTGTCGTCCGTCAAAATAAAGTCTGTTCTGCCTGTTGTGATGTTTGAATCTACTCTTCGGAGCCATACGAGGTTCAAATCTATTCAATTGTGCCATATTCGTTCAGCAAATTGAATATATATATATTCAATTTAGGTTCGATCGCTTTGTTCATTCGCTTGATACAAACCCATTGAAGTGATTTTTTAATTCATTGATCTCTTCGATTCTTTTTGTAAATCCAGAAGAAAAATCTAAAGGCTCGAATAAAGCTGAGATAAATTTATAGGTACGAAAGAGCGATCCCTTCAATTTAAACGTGACTTGGAAGAATGGAACGATTTTGTTTAAATGTTATGATCCCCAGCGATCCTACATTTTCACTTTCGACAATCGCAATTCCTTTTGGAACCCATTCGCCGCACATCTGTCGGTAGACATTATCGTTCCAAGAGTTCCTCACGCGATTTCACGCAAATCAAACGGTGGTCTCGATTCAGATGGGCAAAGAAGGGAGGGTAGAGGGAGGGTATCAAACCGAGCGTCATTCTGCTCTTCCTTTGAAGCTTACCCTCATTCGGTTTCTCTTCTTTCATTCTCTCGCCTCAACCTTTCCTCCTAGTAAAGGCCATCGAAGAAGTTGGGGAGCAACCATTTTAGGATTGGTTAGGGGTGGATATGGTCGGGTTCATATGCTAGGATAGGGTCAGAGGAAACAAACAATGCAATAACACGATACCCCTTAACAATGTCCATTCTCACGTATGGAAAACGTTTTTACATGTTTTGTTCCCAAACGAATAGAATTATATAGCCGAAAAGTTTCTTCAGTTTCCAACTTCTTCTTGAATATACCTTTTTCACTCGAAACCTTTGATTTACATACAAAAATTAACTTGAAAAAAAGGGGAAAAGATACGTCCATTGATGTTTGGGGAATACGATTGACCTAATTACCGATCTTTGAACGGGGGTAAGTTCGAAGGAAGCCTATCTGGTTTCCCCTTGACTGTTAGAACGTACTTTATCTCATGACATAAAAGAGAATTAAGAAGTTTTCAGGAAGAATGGGTGGAAATATCGCTGAAAGGCTTTTTTGCTTGGCGAGAAGCTATGGATATGTTCATGGGTTAATATTCCAGTAGAGAAAAATTTGAAGACTCGAAGATGAGTGAGATTTTATGGATTCAATTGGGGGAAGATAAGATGTGCATTAAATCAAAACCATGTGAATTAATTCTACCAAATTGAGAGGAAAATGTGTATTTCAGTCATTAACTCTTCCTTGTTTTCAATTCTCCAGTGGAAATTTTGGTGGGGAGTATTGAAATTCTTGGATACTGAATATTCAAACATACTATGAACTGGTGCTACTGGGAATTGTTCTACAACGTAAATTATTTTACTTGATAAATTTGGACCATAATTATAGACGGAAGCATATCAAAGCATTCGACCTCAGAAAAATAGTGAAGGTGAGAAAGAAAAAAAAGAATTCATTTACGAGCTTTGTGGAATCAAAATTGAATTTTGTGTCCCCTGATAACTTCTGAGTGACACACGGGAATGTCTATAATCTCTCACCACTATCCCTGCTGCGAAGAGTGAGTCGAGAAGGGAATTTTACTCTGAATAAAATCAGGGACAGTAACAGAATGGAATTCTGACAAGTTTCCATGTGCTATCCAACCAATGGAGCAGTGTGTGAAGTTGATGACAGAAGCGTAGTAAAAAGGAGTTGACCGAGTTAGAGTCGGAATAGATGTTCCTCAATTTTATGTGGGAACAATGTCCTCGGATTCATCCTACAAATTTTCAATGAACCATTGAATCCATTTTGTTTTCATTCCCAGGAGAAGATTGTTGCAAAGATCGATTGGAAAAGATGTTTTTCTTCTCCGCGCATAATTCCTTTGTTATGAATGAGAAGAATCATTCAAAAACTTGTCGAAGAGAAAGTAGAGAAGAAGGAAGATCATTCAACAGAAGAATAATTTCCTTGATAGAAATGGAGAAAATAGTTCGAAGTGATGTTTGAGAAAAAAGCAAGAGAAGAAAGGATTTTTCAACAACGCGCTTCATCTTCAATGCATCGATCAGTGCCTGAATGTGGATTCCATTCTATTTTTTGAAAGTTGAATGATGTTCTCATTGATGAGGATTTACTTGGAATGATTTGATGGATTTTATAAATCATAGATAGAACATTGAATAATTACATGAAACTATATGAAAAATAGCCATTTTCTACTCCGAGCGTTTCGATTCCATACGATAGCGAAAATATAAAATCCACAACTTCGAGCGTATTTCAAAATTAAGCTTGCGTTGTGTATGAAATTCTCCCCCAATGAATGAATACTAACGTGCAAAGTTTGAAAAGAAGACCGTAAGATAACCTTATTCGATGTGGTTTGAAAATTTGATTGCGAGACATCATTCAGACTTGAATATATCAGAATTTGAGAGAAAATATAGCCACGTGGAGTATATATCACGTACATATAATATCTGGGAAAAGTGAATACACACTCGCATGAAGTTGCTCAGAAGCTTTAGAGGGTCGCACATTACGTGCGATATGTCTCAATTTACTTGTGTGTGAGTTTCAAAGTCTGCTTTCGTGCCTTCGGTTACGTGAGGCTACAGATGTAATATAGCAACCCAAAGCAGGTGTAATTTTGCCGAATAAATCAACAACAGGAGCCGTCCCCACGAGTATTGAGAGATGTTTTTATTTGGTGATACAAATTGCTTCGCAACAAGTGCACGTACCTCAACCGATGTAGAAAAAGAAAAGGTTGGTAAGGGATGTGAGTTCGAAGGAAGAAATTAGTTTTCTTTTTGGTTTCTCAATTATTTGGAACAAAGACTGTCGAATCGGTATTTCTTGGAATTTCTTTCGCTCTCGTTCAAAATGTTTCAACGAATACCAGTTTGGAATGCCACAGTTTAAATTTTCATTCAATCATCCTGTAATGATGTTACTTTCATTCAGAAAGAACAAATAAGAGAAACTTGTCAAACGCGATATTTATTCCATCTGATTCTTCGAATACGGATTCAGTGGGACGATTGGTGAACCAAGTTAATCGTCGTATGAAATATGATGAAACTGCTTATCAAAAGACGAGGCAATGAATTCTAGAATCGACTGCCGTTGGGGTAAAGTATCATTACAAACTTGCCTCTTGAACTCTCACTCTTGAACATTCAGTTCATGCGTGTACAGATGCAGAGAGAATTCCAAACCCTTTTCGCCATCCAACATTTTACATTCAGACTAGGAGCCTTGTGCTGGTAAATGCCTACAATTAGGCGAATAACACTCGTGGAATGTACGAATAATGATCGTCGGTAAAAGTCGTATGTGTACGAGCCCTCGTAAATTTACAACCAGAGTAATGGGAATGCGAAGTACGTCTGCACTACAGGGCCAAGAATCCTGTGGTTCGGATGAATATAATAACCAAACGAATAAATAGAATGAATGAAATCTGTTTTCTTCGTATTGTATGTCCCTGGTAGTGCAGTATTTTTCATTCCGTACTCTTTCGTGGAAGATGGTTAATGAGTTACGGTAATTTGTGTATTTTCCAATCAACAGCAAGGTTTTCATTTTACGAGGAATATCTTTTGGAACACCGTACTTTTCTGATAGAAAATAATTGCAAAACGTGTATGATTGCAGATTCATAGGAACATAATTATGAATTCAATTCTAGTGATTTTCTATACAATTCCCTCGCAGAAGAAGATAATTGACATCGTGTATGATTGATATGATTTGATGTGTGTTTCTTTTGTGTGTAATACGTTTTTCGTCGTGAATGAACGAAGCCGTATTACAAAAGAATTACAAATCCTATTATTTACCGCTCTTTTTTTTCGCAAACAGGAAAGAAGAATCGGATGTTGTCGTTGTACAAAAGCATCACATTAAATTAATTACATTAGTCTTATGGAGGGATTTTTTTCTTTTGGAAGACTTTCTTCCCTATCTAGCGTTATTTTTGTCGATTTTCTTTGATCCAATTCTTGAATAACACACTCCACAGGATTCCCACAATACAAAGCGTGACGTAGTATATGGCTTTGAGAAGTTCCCTTTTGATGTACTGAGATGTAAAACCTAAATAAACCTCCTGTGTACTGTAAGTAGCTACCAAACCTCCAGTTCGATATGGCATTATATCAATGGATTGATCGCATTTAATGTTCGTCGTATAAAGTAAAACGTGCACGAAACGTGCTTGGGATGCAAGTCTGTAGACATGAAATTATGCCTGAATCAAGCAGGATCCAAACATCTGTATTGATTTTAACATAGCACGTGTTCTCACAACCCAATCGAAACCACAGCTACTTCGCATATCCGAGTATAACACGGATGAGAATAATTCGTTATGGTAACTACACTGTAAAAAAATCCTTCCTGAAAAATCATAAAATGTGAGTGTAATTTTTCACAGCCACTTTTTTCTGAATTTTCACGAAAATTTTGCTGAATTTTGAGAAACTTGGCTGAATTTTCAAAACGTTTTCGGAAATTTAGTTTGAATTTCATGAAATTCAGAAGAAAGTGGCTGTGAAAAATTACAGTCACATTTCCTGAATTGTCCAAAAGGATTTTTTTACAGTGTAAGAATCAGCTGTGATACCTGGCAAGGGAACTTGTAGCCAAAAATCTCGACTCAATGACAATAATGCATGACAATCATGATCTGAATTGAATGAGTACGTTCTCATTATGGTCATCCACATTCAATTTCAGTCAAGTCCTCGGGAAGCGACCCTGACCTTGAAGGATCTTATCAAGTTCCTGTGAAATACCAAGACAATCCAATAATGATTTCTCTTTGATATATAATCATCTTCAAAAGTGTGCACTTTTCACAATCAAACAGAGGGAAAAGTATTGCTAGCATAACAAATCGGTCTGCTACTATAGCGCCAGCAGAGGAAAAACGCTGAAAGAACAGTAAATTCATCGACATAAACGAAATAGTGAACAGAAATAACGTTCCAGCTGCTGGAATAATCATTCTTGTGAGGACAATACATTTTTTTCCACACGGAAAACAATTTTGAGCAGTATTGGCTAAGTTTTAGTTATTATAGCTAAATATCCCAGCAGCCACAGAACAGCTAATTTTTTCAGCAACATCAGCTATTATCATTCAGCTAATGGAGCTGAAAATTTTTCTGTGGCAGCTAAAATTCAGCCATTGGAGCTGAAAGATGGTTGTCCATCTCACAGCTAATCACTTTTTTCCGTGCAGGCGCTATGGGAAAGAATCATTCCATGTACTCTCTCCATTACGCTCTGTAACTTCACTCCCTTCTGGCGTATATCTCCATTTTCCGATGAAATCAATACATTTAATGTTAGAATGTATGTTACGACATCCCACTTTTGTTTCAGAATCGCAAATATTCGTTTCACGAATCTCTAAAACTGAAGCTCCCCCCGCTCGACACAATTGACAGAGGATATTGAAGTTAATATTAGGTGTACAAATAAGTTTTAGAACAGTTTTCAAAAAATTCAAGATTTATTCAAAAAGAAGTGAAACACATTTACTCATCGAAATAATCTCCATCGCACTGAATGACCTTCAGTCATCTCTCAGGTAACTCGCGGATGCCTTTCGCGAAGAAACTCTCGTCTTGCGAGGTGAGAAATGTAGCAACCCATTTTTCCACTTCTTCGAATGTTTTGGATCGCACGTCAGACAAATCGTTCTGCATTTTCCAGAATAAGTGATAATCGGATGGGGCTAAGTCTGGTGAATACGCCGGGTGTGGTACAGCTTCCCATCCAAGCGCTAGTAACGTATCCTTGACCGGTTTCCCCACATGAGGCCACGCGTTGTCATGGAACAACCTTACTGGACGTTTCCCTTTGCCAGAAAATGGACGTTTCTTCTCAATTTCTCGATTCACTCGCATCCATTGATCACAATAGCGATCGGCTATTACAATAACTGTTTGACCAGGTTTGAGAAGTTCATAATACAGTACACCTTTCATATCCCACCATATGTACAGCATGACTTTGTTACAATGAACATTGCGCTTTGGCGTAGATGCTGTCGGCTCGCCGGGGTCAACCTAATGATATTCGCGGTTCGGATGATCAAAATAAATCCACTTTTCATCGCCGGTCACAATGTTCCACAAGAAAGACTTTCTATGTTGCTTGTTGTCAAGACTCACACAAATGTTAAGACGACTGTTTTTATTTTCTTGAGTCAGAAAGTGTGGTACCCACTTTGTTCGTTTCCGAATCTTACCCATTGCTTTTAAACGATAAGAAACAGTTTGTTGAGTTACTCCAAGCTATTCCGAAAGTTGTCTCTCCGTCTGACAAGAGTTTTCATCCACCTTTGCAGGAGACCCGGTGCGTTCACGATCACTAACGTCGAAATCACCCTCTTCGAATCGCTTATAGCAATACTTACATGTACTCTTAGATACAATGTTGTCTCCAAGAACAGAACATATCGATTCACATGATTTCCTAACACTTTTTCCTTGATAGAATTCATAGCGAATGCAGTGTCTAATAAATAGCTTATCGGTCTGCATGTTTAATTCACAGAATTTCTAGGTTATGTTTATGACTCCTTTACGTTTCGATACTACATATCAAGCGCCATCTATCATGAGTGAGCGGGACCTTTGAATTAATTTAGAATAGCTGTTATGATACAAAATCAAATTGTCCTGAAACTTATTCATACAACCAATATCTCCACTCGATGCTAGAGTTTTAAATGAGTTATAAACTCAAATGTCTCTGTTATGTCGATTGAAAGAAGTGTCATCGTATTTTCTAATGAATTATTGATATTGAAAATCGATGCTCTGCATCGTAAGTATCATTTACGAACAGATGTTCATCGAGTTTAGAAATGAAAGTTTTGGAATAGGCATCGAATATTTATACATTGAGCTACAATTCACTGAACGTTATTGAGAAGAAAAAACTTAGGGTGCATGCAATACGTGGAATGGTTTCAAAACTTTTCACTTGTAATCAATTCATATTTTCCTTCTTTTCCCCGACCAAAGTATGAATTATTGTACATGCTGGAGTTTCCGAAGAGTAAGTGGTATAACAATAATTCGATTCAGATATTTTAGCGAATGTATCAAAATATCCACAATTCTGTACGAAATGAATCAACACTTCTCTCATCACGGACCTTCGACATTTCTCCTACCTTTGTAAGGATTTATGCTTGAAAATCTTGACGTCAAACATTGAATCGAAACAGCACCTCGATTACGTTATTGGATTATTAAGATCAAGAGAAGAATATAATACGATTCATGTAATTAGAGAAATCTATGTACTCAAATCCTTAATAATCTTCTAAGCATGGCTTCTTGTCGAATAGAACTCTGATTAATGGGTTGGAATATAATGAAAGTTCTTGCAATAACTTGCATTTCAAGCAAATCAAAGCCTTAGACAAAGTATTATAAAATCATAGTTTGAACAATCAGAATGAACGCTTGTCAATGACGAAATCACGTTGAATTCTCTCAATATTATGTAAACTACACATAACATCTTCCTTGCAAAGATATGAATCACGAATAACGTGCAGATTCTTCCGTAGTAATATTTTACACCATAAGACGAATATTTGGTGATTCTCTGCAAAGAACTTGACTCTCTCGATGTTTGAAATGATAATTTTGCTAAAGAAAAGGAGAGTTTTTGTAAGCCGGAGGCGATGCAGGTGGTTATGGTCGTTTCATGTACTAGCGAAATGATAGCAGACAGGTGTAGGTACATGATAGAAGCCTGTAGGCCGAGCGTTAACGAGAGGAAACTGTGCGATGTTCATTTGGCCGTGTTTGTTCTTCCTCCGACCAACCTCCTCCTCATCCCTCAGGACACTACTAACGACGATGTTGCGACTTAATTATACGCCATTCAAAGGTGTGTCCCTTGCACAAACCGCGCCCGTCTCGCATCACTAGAGATAGAAACTTACAGTGCTGACCGTATATAGATGCATGCATAAAGCAAGAATAAAGTGAACTCCACTCGAGATACGATTAAAACGTTAGTTGGGAATCAAGAGAAAAAGTTTGCAATAGTTCCTGTTACCATATCTACCAACTGACGAATGGATAGCTACATAATTCTAAATTATTTACATTTCGTGAGGAGAGAATATTAAATTCCAAATTAAATATGTAAATTAATCGATTCATGATGATGTCATAGTAGTTCCTATTTTATCAAATTGTGACGAAGCTGTTTCAGGTCATTCAAAATTCTTGATGAAATGTTCTCTCGTCGTGTCATGAAGATTCGAATTCAAATGCATTTCATCAACTGTTGATGCAATTCTGATACAGAAATGGTTGCATAATTCTCCGTTTCTGAAATGAAGAAATCAGTAGATTAAGAAAAATCTAGCCAGACACTTGGAGCTACTCATAACTTGGACTAATTAGGAGAACCAATTGAATTACACAATCATGTACTGGGGAAATATGAATGAGAGTGATTTTCTGTAAATTATTCGATTCACGCAACGAACTCAAATTTATGACTAAGAAAGAAAATAGATTCATCGACTGTCTGAATTTGGTGGTTTTCAAATATCGAGACGAGTCCTTTCATCAGAGTACGATGTATTCATTGTACTTCCTCTTATTCTTTCAAGTCAACATCCAACCTGTTCACCGGATGAATTACAGGAACACTGAAATTTTCCAATGAAATACCCGAGGGCCTTCACGGGCCATTTAGCTCGATCGTGTCTGGCGTAGAAGACCCTACTGTGTACAGCCTTCTTATGTTCATGAATTCCCTTTTTTCCCGATACGAGGTTTTAAATAAGAGACAGAATGCTCCCGGAACTAAACTTCTTTACTTCCAACATTGTCCGGAGAAAATTCTTTAATCAGTTTTATGTCTCTATTTCTATTGCACCGATTGTCTTCAATACAAACTTACCTGGAAAAGATTCCTTCAATCTTCTTTGAAAGTCGCTCGTTTTGGCTAATGGAACTTGAATGAACAAGACAGGTCCAGTAACTGGAAAGAAAAAACAATAATCAAATTAAACCGTATCTAATAATATCACCTTTTGTATTCAATTATATCTCAAAAGATGGAGTTGAATCGGTTTTGATCTGAACAATATCAATCGATATGAGATAAGATTTCATCAGATTTGATATGATGTTAAATATCAGAGGATCTGATTTCATCTTACCAGTGAATCAGATCTTATAGGATTGACTATCAGATGAGTAGATCCAATTTGATCAACTTCTTTGGAATAGCAGTTTGTATTCTCAACGAGTATTGAACAGTTTCATCTTATGTCCCTCGAGATTTCTTCCTCTGGAAAACTGTTTGAAATTTCGTTTTGGGATTCAATATGCTTCAAATATGGAGAGTTTCATCAAAATCGAATTAAATAGATGATTCATTCGACCTAAAAAAATATCTAAACCTAATCTATGTAATAATTGATTCCTGAAAAACATTTGAGAGGTTCTTTCAGATGAGTTTTAACGGGCTTCATACAATTTTGAATCTCACGCATCTTGGTTTGGGATGTTAATGTTGCAGGGACCCAAGATTCTGCAGGACTCTGACGATTGAGTTCCACTTCTATTGATTCGTTTTATTTGTCATGTGAAGAGCAAGGTCTTCCATAAGAGGAACTCGTGAAAAGCCCGAGTGGAAATCATTCTAGCAATCCTTCCGGCTATTACGAGGCCTTAGAAAACCTGTAAGTCCCTCACGAGTGCCTGATGGGGCCTTGCCAGGCCCAGAGAATGACTAGAGTGACATCTGCTTAAGGATCACTCCCTAATTCACCTCATCCTTCTTAATCATGCAAAACAATGCATGCATGTCTCAATCAAATTTGGATCCAATCCTATGCTTCCTGTCCATCTTTCACGGGCTATTCAGGAAGTAAAAGTTCCATATAGCAGCCCTACCAGAATGTCGCGGTAGAACCAAAAAAACCTTCTGATCTCGTTCAAATTAAGATCGGGGTAGAACCACGCATGTGAGCATGAACTTAGAACCAATTGTCGTCCGATCTTGGCTGGACTTTTAAAACTCGGGCCGCGGTAGGACTGAAATTGGACCAATGGTAGGGTCATGCTCACATGGGCACCGATCTCCAAAAATAGGCGTGATAACAGCTGCACTCTATTTCTGAGCAAGTAACTTGGGTGATCATTTTCTGAGTAGTTTCAAAACCATTTCGAAATGTCTCGTTCAGTGGATCAGTTTCGCGAGAATAAGATTCCATTGGCGCCCTATTTTGAATATAAATGAATCAACCAAAAATTCGAAGATTCTGCTCAAAGACTAGGAGAATAGATTCTGAGGTCGATAGATTTAATGAAACAATTCGGAAACTTTGAAATTAAGAATTGAAAAAAGGAAATTAATCAGAATGTGGAATCAATGAATTTTTTTGATCCAAGATTCGTTGAATGTTTCGTACAGGAAAGAAATGTAGAGAAGAAAGAGATAGTTTGGAAACATGTGTTCTGTGAAGCGTAGTGTATACATAGACTGAGAGAACGTGAACAAATCATAGGATCTTGATTGCTGCTTTTCACAACATCGACCAACGAACATTATGTTGGGTCGGAGACGAGTGTGTGTTTGGCTGTGTGTACGTCACGATTCTGATTTCCTTTCCCCAATGACGTCCAACGTTGATTTTCAAAAGGTTAATAAAGATTCATAGCTCGGACTACAAGAGATATCTAATGGCTCCATTTGTGTCTTCGGAATCACCTTCTATTATATCATATGAATCTCTAATTTTGTGACATCGTCCATGAAATATCATTACTCACCCTGGTGGGTTGTGAGTCACACGTAAAACCAAATACAGAAAAATCATGTGTATTCTCAGAACGATCATTATCATACATTTCTGGATAACAAACATAATTGATGTACTTTTCGTCTATCTGATGAATGGTCTGTGGAAGATTCGATCCAGTATGTACACTCGCGTATCGATCCCCTCATTTCTGGAATCCTCATGCTCATCCGATGAAATAACATTATTTGTTGATGAGACAGTACTGAGAAATTCATGTCATCGGGATATCGTGGAACTCTAATATCCTTCCGTTGAAATCTCATTGCGAATAGAAATGACGTGAAAACTTTTTGCATTTCAATTGGACGAGGGAAGCTTCCGAACAACAAAAATTTGTAACGTAAAATCATACGAACGGTATTCATTTTCAGAGAGAACAATCTTCTTTCTGATATTTTCTTTGATATTTCCCTCACATCCACAATAACCCATATTGAAATTGGAGAAGACCGAGCAAACGGACGAATGAACGAATGAACGAACGAACGTAGCTTCCTCTTGGAGATCGATTTCGAAGCTCTACTCAGGTATCCAGGCTTCAGGATACTGCTTTAGGATTTCAGTAGGAAACCCGTGGGACATAGCCAAAACGAGATCACAGAAGCATGGTACGATCTTCGAGGACGCGTCACAAGGTTCAGAGGAGGGTGATGGGAAGAGGGAAGGAGGCTGGGTAAGGAAAGTTTTGGCGAATTTCATGAATGGCAAATGAGCAACGAAATGACATTAAGCTTCCAGACTTTCGCGGGACGCGCGTACACGCATACAAACGTACATATGCATGTGTGAAGGAAATTTCGTCCGACATAATGGTGTAAGAGAAAGGAAGTGAGCAATGTCATACAGGAACTCCCTTATCATTAACATTTACGATTCTTGTGTCCTGTTGTTATTGAAACGTATAACGCTATTCACTCCCTAGTACTAATTTAATCTTATGATCTTTGTTGCAGGTGAGTTTTGGTAATTTTCCTATTGGGAGTACTTCTTACGTGCCGTCGTGGTGAGTTATTCTTGGGAGCGGATTTCAGCGTTACCTCTAATCATGCGGCATGGGTATGGAACGATATATATGAAAAAAATATGTATATACGATAAGAAATCAATCAATTCAATCGAAATAGTTCTGCTGAGGTGCAAGATAACGTAGAAGTATCTCTTCAACTTTCTTCTCTCTTCTAAGTTATATCGAAACTATGTCGAACTGATCTTGCATTATAACCAATTCATCAACATGAATATTTATTCCACTCAATTGAACGTCGATGTTACTTCAAATCGATGGAATATTGATCCAATGAGATATTCATATCGGTGCTTTCATCGGTTGTTGTTTTGAAAATTTCCTCATACAATCGTAATAACAAGAACGATTCTTGAGTACTTCCTCTCCTTCCGGAATAATAATTCTAGAACATTCGTTGCACTCTTGGGAGACCATGTACATCAAACATACTTAAAAATATAGTCGCAATGTACACATACATTCATCTTTGAAAGGTTTCATCCTCATCGTGAAAACACATCACATTCCCTCCATTCGTTCGATAAATGCAAACATTTCTGCGGCTCAAGTGAACCACCAATTCGGCCGAGTAGAGTGGAGTGGATGATAGTGGTCGGTTGCAGATGAGAAAAGGGCAGAGAAGAGACAAGAACAGCCAAGGATACGTCGGTTGGAATGGAACTATTGTATTCGTTCCAGTCGTTCCCCACTGAAGCTGAAAAATCGAACGCAATCGAATACGGGTGAAAAGAGGGCACAGCGTAGTGTGCGTACTTTTGACACTCCGGAGGGATGAAAAACAATGAATGAGAAGTGGATGGACCAACCTAGCGAGGAAAAGATTTCGGACATATTCTATAAATGGAACTATTTGCGTTATCCTTCGGTGTGTGATTCTGTTGTTCTTCTTTCTCTTCTTCTTCACTTTTTGGGATTTTCTTCAGTTGTGAGGAGTGTTTTGCAAGGATACTTGTGATCATCGAATTACATTCCTGTGAAGTGAACTTCAACATGACTGTAAGAGTTTTCCAAAAACAAGTAAATTGTTGTAAATTTTGATGGGAGTTCATTCGAGAATGACTTGGATACGTTCGTGGGAAATAACAGATGGTTCGTAAGGATTCTATGGGCGCAGTTGATACGATTGAAAGAGTGCTAGTTCCTTTTTCGTTGTTTTTTATTATTGTGATATCAGTTGGAAGAATTTTGGAATATATGATTCGAAACTGTTGATGTGGAAGGAAATTGAATCTAGATACAGAAATATGATCATTTGTCTGAGCAAAAAATATGCACAACGCAGGGTAAATTATTTGAAAGATGAGTATTGTGATACAAAATTAAGTCTGTTAATGAGGTCGACTAAATGTTTCAAGAAATCACTCCCACTATTTTTACCTTGGTCAGCGTGGATGAAATTGCGCAAATATTACATTATTTCCCATCTCTGCTGCACCATAGCAATAGAAAAACTCAGTTGAATTCATCTAAATCACATAAAATCGTTGAACTTCAATGGAGTGTTTGAATGGTGTTATGTGGTACATGAAGAATCGCTGTACGAAGCGATATTTTGATCACATCGCAGCATTCCCAAATAGTTTCCACTAGTATACTTTCTCACAGGACTGTTGAACTTCAATGTACTCTTTTGCTTATCTCTGAAAGTGATCAATATCATGATACAATGAAGTATCTCATTTTTTCAACAATCAACATCAATAACTTGAATGTAACTGTGATGTCAATCCTACCCTTTGATACGATCTCATGTATCGATCTTCCACGTTCGTTTAGATTCAATTATGGTGTCCTGTTACATTGCAGAGTACATGAAAGAACATTTCGTTGTTAGACAGGACATTATTGAGAGGAGTTCTAAATGGATGAGATTTTTCATCATCAAAGAGAGAAATTATCACTCCAAAATGGGATGAAACACAATGAATGCTACGTTGTGAGAATTATGGGAAGTTTTTTGGGGAGCGTGGAATCGGTTTTTTTTTTTTTTCATTGAGAATAGAAGATTTTCGCCTCGATTTGAGAAATTATTCTTCCTCTTAGGAGTTGAATTCTTGCAAAATCCTCAAATTTATGGTAACAAGTTCCCATTTGTAGATGCATTTTTAGACCCATAAAATGAACCCAATAATGCGAACACAGGCAACAATCGGTTCATGTTGAATTTTCAACAATGGATTCCCTGTCATTGGCACAACAGTGAGTCAGCACTGCGAACACCCAAAAGACAGTCGATTCACATTGGTGTTGAATGGCCAACGGTGATTTATTGACATTAGCTGAAGTATGATTCACTACGGGCTGACATTCATTTTGAAGTTCATGATTTTACATTGGGAATGACATGCGAACAAATCGAGTATCTGCAGTGCAGAGTTCTGTTGGTGTATCATTGATATTCCTGCAAGATGATTCGAATCACATATTTTTTCCAAACATTTTTCTTCAAGACGTTTTTACATTTTCTGAATATAACACCTCAATATTTTACAATTGAATCGAGAATTTTCATTGGACCCGGTCAGATCAACATATTGGATTGTCTTCTTGTTCTGCAATACTTGACGTGGATGACCTGTCGCTGAGGTTTTTCTTTATATATAGACTTCAGATATAATTTTTCACAGAAGGACTTATTCCAAATCTTGAAATGACGAATACTGGAAGCTAAGAGAAATGATTTCCGTTTGATTGTAACTTCAGCGTGAAGACTTTGGGGGAAAAAGGTTACTGGAACCCACGAATCAATGAGAATCAATACAAATTCTGCGACGGTGAGTGATCATTCAAACCCATTGAATTTCCATTGACTTTCATTGATTAAACCGGTTTGAATAGGTTTCAATAGGTTTGGACGAATGTGAACAGGTATTTATCGTTGCAAAGTTTGTACTAAACCTCATTAATCGTAAGTATTGAATTAATTTTTTGAACTAGGAGATGTTATTATTCAAGTGTTCTTGTTCAGAATTGAGTTGATTTCGATGATACTTCCCGCTCCCGCAAAGAATTCGTTTTTAATATAAGTTCCATCGATCTGAGCTTCAAAAGATCAGATGAAGCTCAAACTAGCGGTGATGCTGCAATTGAATCGCTTATTTGAGAGCCACCCATTCAATTTTTAGTATGAAAAATATGTGAATTGAGTGCAATCAAAAGTTACATCAGTCCACCCCCCCGCCCCCAGCTTGAGCTTCATAAAAATCAGATGCATCTTCCAGAGAAAGTCACGCTTTTTCAACCAGGCTTTAGCTCAGCATGATTTCTAATTGTTCGGTAGATTTTTTCTATTTTTATTTATAGTTGTTTCTGGTATGTGATGATGGAAAAACGGTGAGAACATGAAAGGGGAGCGATAGTGGTTCCAGTGATCTGAAATTTGTTCGACTACCCAAAGAGGAATTCATATTGGGTGTTTAGTTGGCCCCAGATCTGGAAAGTCATATCTCAAATTAGACTCTGATATCGTGAGTACTGAGAACCAGAAGCTGAATGCAATGCACATTGCCATCAGGACCCGATGTGGTAAACCATATCCGACTTGTCGTTTCCTTTAATTATGAACTCGCAAAATCTTCGTACGCATAATTGAAAATACACGCAAACCTGCTCTATTTTCTATTCACATTCATTATGGGATTATTTTACAATCACAAAAGAACATTTGCTTGTGCTTTAATACACAATTGACGAAGAATTCAGGATACAGAAAAAGATTAGAAGCCACAGACTAAGCAAGAGCATCATAGTAATATTTCCATTATGATGGAGACAAGGGCCGACGGAGTAACTCCCTCCAAGCATGTTGTCGAAGTTTGAATCGTTCATCGAAACGAATTGGTAATCGAATAATGAACTACTCACCTGGTCAACACCCAAAACCCTGCGGTCATTTTTCAAATGATTCTTCCATTTCCAAAGAGTAAATTTTAATGAATAAACACCGATCATTTCGTTCCGTTCCTATAAACGATTTAAACTTCAGGAACATCCCCAAGCTCGAAGTCTCCCGAGGGGCCCGATTGCCCATATCCCATGCATGAGATTCAAAGATGATGTCTATGCAAAATCTGAACCTGTAAGTTGATCTTCCTGGCCCGGATTTTCTCTCTCTGGCCCTGATAAGAAGTGTAACGTTTCAACTCTGTTTACGCCTTGAGAAACGCAATTATCTCTAACCATCATAATAATTTAAAAACTGCTATGGTTCAGACATCAAAATGGCTTGAGTAGAAAATCGTAAAGTAAATTTTTGCATCCATTTCGCTCCCGTATAACATGTTTAATGGTGCACCAACAATAGAGTAATATCATATTCTCAAGCAGCTTCAGAGTATTCGGATCTGCATAGCCCATCAAAAACATTTTATATCTCAAGAATTGAGGCCCAGGAAACTTCAATTGAGTAGAAATTTGTTTATTCTGGCTCTGAATAGGTGCTGTTGCGAATTTCGAGATGGATTTCAAAGATTCGATCCAGTATTCCTGGAATGAACGTTCATCCCTTCAAGAATAAGTGAATATAATTCATATACGTTCTCTAATAAGTCAGACATGAATTAAATTCATGGTACATAATAACCGTATACGAGCTGTTTACTATCTCAAAGAGAATAACGTAAATATGATCGTGAGGAAGAGAGGGAAAAAAATGGAGAAGAAAACATCCGAATATGGGAGAAGAAGAGAAAGAAACAACGAGAACAGGAGTTTTTTAAGCGGCAATTACCCCGCTTAGTGGATTACAGAAATTCTGTTCTTTTAACGAAGGTCATTAAGTTGACGATTCACAAGAAGAGAGGTAACAAAGAGCGCGGTACGTGGTTTTTTAGTCGATTCCTTCAGCCATAGTCTCAAAAATCGATGAGGGTGTTGAGTACAACTAAGCCTGGAACACAATTTGCACTTTTCAATCGCATGTATATATATTCATAAACATGTACCACTCTGATTGGGAATAATCGCTAGATTGTTCTAGAATTCCTCAAGAAACTGATTCTTATGAATCACAGAAGAAAAGCGTCAGAAAATCAACCAAGGGAAGAGGGAGATATTTAAAAAATAGTACAACTTGCTCCAATAGGAGAGCCCCCCCCCCCCCCCGCCCCTGATATGCGGAACAGTGAATTTAATTGTATTTAATTCTTATTTTTAGAGTTCAATTGAAGAACTTACAGAAATCGCTAATCGCCACAGTTGACTATACAAATACTACGTGATGTTATAGCTTGTGACATTCCGCTCTGAACAATCAATAAATGACATAACTGATTGTACTCAAAGAGTATATTAAAAAACATTGATTTCTTGATGAGATAGTGAACTATAGTGTTTTTCAAAGACACTCTTTTCTCAATACAATCTTGTTTTCGAGTCACTCATGAGGGTGTCATCAATCTTCCAGAAATAGAAGCTAGAAGGAAAATGTCACCAACGTCATACACGTCAGACGGTAATTTTCATTGTGAAAGTAAGTGTAATTTAAGGAAGCACATCACTAGAAGGAGACAATTTTTTGCAGAATTCTATGGCTCATAATTTCCAATCATCTTCATTTCCATAAGTGCATCCGTTCGATTTTACCTATTCTAGATGCGAATGAACACCGGATTTTATTCTTTCGATACCACATTTCATTTAAAATACTGTTATAAAAGTGGGACGGGCCAACTTATACTACATTTGTAATTTTTGAATCATAATAAATTTCTGAATCATCCCTGGTAGAGATGTTCTAGTCATTCACGAGGCTTTTAACTCAGTACTGGAGGAAATCTCGAGATAAATTGGTTTTTTGTCAAGGTTTTCACTAAAACAGCGTCACAGGCCTCGTGAATTACAGAACAGCGACCGAAAAAGTCCAATCACTGGATGAGGTCACAATTTTCGTTACATATTTATAGAATTCCACATAAAAACAACTGAAATGGTGGCCCCCAATACATCGAATTATTATGCCGAATGTATTTAATTGGATGAAAACTGCAATTTCTTGTGGATTCTACAACAATGAGGGATCTGACTGTATTTGGAATGACAAACGTTCGGGGTATCAACGTTCAGAATATGAATTTTCGGTGCAAAAATAGGATTCGGTGGATTGGGTGTCCACCACTGAAACTTCCAAATTACATGGGATTTTTACCATCATTTTACAGTGAATTCCCGGACAATTGCGGAAAATTCCTAACGCGTGTATATCTGAATGACTTGACATAAATTTACAGGAATTTTTCCATGAAATTTCGTTAGTGTACCGGAAAATTTCCACTAGGGATGCTGATCTACTCAGAAGCGTAATTCGATCATATGCACGGAGGAGAAAAAGATTCACTGTGTGACCACGAAATCTAATTTTACTGGAAGAGCAAATTTTTTGCTGTGACAGCAATCTATTTGCTATCACAGCAATTTTTTTCAGGTATGACAGTGATTTTTCAGCTGTAGCAGCAATAAATAGCAAATTAATTTCGCTGGAGTAGGCAACATTTTTTCCGACGACAATTAAAAATTCGCTGTGGTAGCTAACAAGATTGCTGTGATAGCAAATGGACTACTGTCACAGAAAAAAATTTGCTTCGTGTGTTCCCTAAGAAATTCAATTGAAATTAACGTCGAAATTACATAAGTCATTCTCATCCCTCAGTTACTCCACGGGGGTGTGAAGGGAACAAGGGGTTTTCGAAAATCTGATCTTCCGTTCATAAGGGCGAAGAGGTACGATTTGGAACAAGAACAAGAATGAAATTCGAGAACCATACTACATTCTTGATCATGGGAAAAGCTTCATCTAATTGATTGCGAAGCACAACGAAAGGGTTACGAAAACTTGCGAAAATACGTGGGGTAACTGAGGGTTATCTATGTTCAATCCTTCTCAATTTAGATAACCCTATTTTTTCAGACTATCCGAACAGACACTCCGAGTGGAAATTCATGTTAGATATTCGGTCAGGAACAGGTCTGGGAAGCCTCACACCAAACCAGGCCCTGATATTGAATGTCGCATTCCCTTGCATTAGAGCTCGATGTAACAAACTATGTTGGGGCTTGCGAAATCTCAAACTTATGTATACCAGATCTGATCAACCCTAATCAGGCGTACCAAATTATGGCCTCATCAGAACTAGATCTTGTGGATCAAAATGAGGTCTGTCCTATCACTAGTGTTGCCGCGATCTTCGATCCAGATCGAAGATAGTCTCAGATTGGCTCGAAATTTCGAGCCAATCTTCGAGCCGACCTCAATAATTCTGTATGATCCGATTTTTGAGCGGAGCTGAAAAAATTTCAGTCGATCCGAGTTTTGAGCTAAGCCAGAACTATGAGATCGTCATTGAAGAAATTTCCCTTCAGACGAGGAAACAGAGAAAACATGTGATGAAAAACTACTTGATTTTACGCATGGAACAATATTGAGATTATAATTATTATAATATTGAGATTATCATGGAATAAGCCAGAGTGTATTTTTGTTCATATTTACCACGGTTTATGAAAGAATATTGTGTTCAATTAGTAGCAAAGTCAGGAATTTTGTGAAAATATATTTACGAAGATATTTTTTTATCATAAAGTTGGTTTTTCTTCACCAATCTTCTGAAGATATTATACATTGTATGATGTATTTACCCACCTATTCATTAAAAGATGCATTCATTGAGTTATCAAAATTAACACATTTGTAAAATTTCATCCAATTAGTCATGAAAATTTCGAGAAAGCGTTGACTTATACTCCAGCTTCAAGAGTTTCAGAAATATGTTCCATTCCAAAGAGCTTTTGAATGCGCAAATTTGTTATTAGCATGTATTTTTGATGGAGATCGTGAGCTCGTCGATCTAGCTCGACGATCTTCGAGCCAATCCGAGCAGTTGAGCTATCGATCCGAGCTCTAAGCCAATCCTCACTGTAAAACACAAGAGCCAAGCCGAGCTCATGCTCAAAACTCGGATTGCTCGGATCGCAGCAACACTACCTATCACTGCCCGATCGGGCCCATATTGAACATGAGGCTAGCCATAGAATTCTTCTGTTCGGGATTTTGCATCGTACATGTTTCCGTGTTGTTTCTTGGTGTATAATCATTTGGTAATGGGATTTTGAATTCCTTGAGTCACTCCCTCATGTGGGCATTTGAGGGCTGATTTTCAAATGTTTTCTCATGGAATATATTTGGACATGAGTCTATAATGGGGTTCAAAAGATCATAATTAATTACAAGAACCTTGTGATGATGTTCTCGATTCAATTCAGTGATGCCATTATTCCCTAGAAAAATCCGTAGATTTTTCGTGATTGGTCATTTCTTTCCGAATTGAAAACATGATTGGCTGGTTGTACAAGAAATGACCAATCATCAGATGCTACGGATTTTTCTAGGGAATAATGGCATCGCTGATTCAATTGTAGGATTTTGGGGTATTCTAGGTGAAGAGATTTGATAAGTATACGGTTTTATAGATGTCCTCAATTGGCATATGAAGTCGATTTATTGGATCACAGCAGTTCAGTTTGTTAACCAATATTCGTGAACTTCGTCAATATGTACAGGAATGATGAATTTAATTTCTCGTACTCCGTACGCACTATGAATGATTTTCCCAATGAGAATTTCATCTAGTCCCGACATACCATATAAGCAATCTCACCATCGGAGAGTCATCTCGTATACCGTTACGGTCTCCCTCAATTGTTATACAAGAAATTGTGGTATTTTTCAAGCACGATATTTATGGATGCAAAAATTCCATATGAATTCTTCATAGAAATTGTACGATCTTGTGTATGTGGCTAGATATGGATGTACTGGTTACATTTAGATATAAATGAAGTCTGTCCAATCTCTCGGTCGACTTGCAATTTCGTTCGAGATCCACTCGAGGAATCCATCGGACGGTGGTGCTACCCCCTCTCGCGTTGATGCCTTGGAAAGTTCGAACACTTTCAATCAGCTTCCACTGGACCCTCAATTTTGTCTCGTCTTTCTTCGCAGATCGTTCTCTCTCTCTTTCGACATATATCAATACTCGAAGATGGAGAACTGGAGTTTCTGGTTGTGATAGCAACCGACGACGAAAAGTACTTTGCTGTGTACATATGCGTTGATAGTGGTTCTCGAATGCTCGCCGTGTACATATATATATATATCAAAGTGTACGAGTATATATGTATTCTTGTATCAAATGTTCTCAGTATTGCCTCAATATGTGAACGATGCTGCAACGAGGCGTAGAGCAGAATAACATCGTCACATTCGTGAAATAGTGCAAAAAATATTACCATCTAGGGAGTTCTGGAAAATTCAATAACAATCAAAAAATACTCGTGAGTACAATAGTGATTCTCATCTCAATCTCTCCCTATCAGTGAGTATCTCACCTTCCCTGTATTAACTGTGCTTGATATATTCTGGGAAACATGTAAAATCATACCTCAAAAATTTCCACTCTCCTCACCTGGGAAAGCTTTTACGGAAAAAAGAGGATTTTCATTTTCATTACCATCATCATCCTCATACTGTCGGTTCTAATTCTCGCATTCCCATCGATTCTCGCAAGGGGAGTCACAATGAAAAACAAGTATCGACAGTTGAGACTACTAGAGTGTGGAAATGGAATAACGTCGTTTTCGGTTATCAGAACAGCAGAAAATAGAGCTGTTTAGAGGGTGGCATCTTATCGAAAGCTTTTGGTTGGAGGATTGGTTGGACGGTCAAATTCATGTGTCTGGGTGTGTTTATGTGGACTCGCTTGCTTGAGGAAGGAGGTTTGTGAAAGGGTTTTAGTCGGTGGATTTGCGGGAGTCAGAAGCCTGAATATCCCAAGAGAGTCACTCTCAATTGCCCCGTCCTGCAATTATACGTTCGAACGGAGCCACTATCTCCGTTAATGTGCTGGACTTTAAACTCAAATTCAAACCTATACTCAACTAAAACCAACGCCAATTCGTGTAGTACCAGTTAACCGATCATATCATATCCAAACACCTCTTCATTGCCACTCTGGACGATCATATGAAATCCCATTTTTTGTTGTTCTCGTAGTTGTATTCCACTGCATTGTTTTGAGAATTCACACGCATCAGAAATTGTGTATTCTAAAAATGATTGGAAAAGAATCATCAAGTATTTTCAATATTACTAATGCGACTAATGCCCCTGCCCCGGTGTCGAGTTTATTTTGCAAAGGAACTTTACATTACCTGTGTTGGATTAAAAAAACAACTGAATCGAAGGGAGAATTATTCAATTACGATCACCCAGTTGAAAGTTTTAATCCCCATGGCGTGTAGAAATTCAATTTACATCCAACCCGTGTAAAATTTCGGAAAAAAAGATGAACTCGATACAAGACTCATAATCCCACATGAAGATCCGATTAGGTAAATCGTTGTATTCAGATGCAAGTAAGAGGAACGATATTCCGTCACTTTGATCGTGCATAATGCAGAGGCAAGTTACGTAGGGACTATATAACTAATTATACACTATTAGGCGCTTGATTTCCCCGCGGACGAAAAATAGAGGAAATATATCAGAAGGTCCCTTTCATCCTATCCTTCCGCCCCTCCCCTCTCATACCGCTCGAGCATTCTCCTCCCGCCCCCGACGAGAGTAATAAGCGCCATTAAGATCTACCGCCTCTGATGCTTTTCTCTCTCATCTCTTCTTACTCAACCAGCAAGCTGCTTCCGCTCTTCTCTCGTGAAAACAGAAAGGAGAAATATCCGATTCCCCGAGCTTGCCAACTCGGAGCATCAGGCCTTTCTAGCATCGTGGATTGCTTATTAATGGCAGCACTTTATCCAATTAGAATAAATTACCGCTATTCGTTCCTTATGCCATACATCTCTGTGTTCCTTTTCTCTTCTCTTCTGTGCAATGAATGAGGGAGTAAATTCGATTTGAGAAGGGAATTGTATGTACATATATACATATGTACAATTTCCCGTGCGCATTCTAAAACATATTTCTGCTCAAAATTGGGATTCCCGATCGGTAGTTGGATTCTGAACATTTCGATTGGATTCTTTGATCCTTTTGAAGAGTGATCCTCAGAGAGATGAAAAAACACTCGGAGTATATGATTATGACAAAAATTCAGGATGCTTCGAACAGTATGTTTCGAGGGAAATGATAAACAATGCGATGATTGGAATGTAGAAATTCTAGCGGGTTCTGATGAGAAATGGGAGAAGAATAATGTAAAGAAAGGAAGAAAAGTTGATGGAAGACATATAACAAGACTACGGTGAAGAAGGGCTGTTGGTTGTGCAGTGAAAGATGCGTGAAACGTGAGGGTGACACATATCACGTCAGTGCCATTGCCTCGCGATTTACATCCGATATGTTCCACTATGATGCTCCGTTCTTCGAATACGAAGGATTCTTTCACGCATTCGCCTTCGATCGTGTCCCTTAAACCACCGAGCGAAGATAATGTGGCTAGGTTCATTTTTCATGACGAAACCCTAGCAATGCTGAGAGAAGTTCTCACTATTTCCTCAACATTTCTCATTTTTCAACAATTCTTTGGAATAAAAATTGAAGCGAGTGGAATCAACTAACGTCACGATGGATGAAAAACACATTCTTCTCAGGATGGCGTAATTAAGTGCAGATTACTTTTTTATAAATTCGAAATCTTCAGACAGATCTATCGTTGAACAACAAATGAATGCATGTTCAGATTCCTTTGTATTTCAAAAATTTAAAGAGAAACAACATGTTGCGAACATTTTCCAGAATTAGAATATTTCTGTCTGATTTGAATATCATGAAAGCTATTCCTTGTAACAAACTGTAAGAAACCACTGAAAATCCTTTAGGAAAGATATTTTTACAATTCACCGCAATATCAAACACAGGATATTTTTCGTTGCGAAGAAGTCTTTTCCGTTGATACAATTGTTTTCAGAACGGAACTTTAGAAAAGAGAAATTCAATTTATCAGTTCAAACTACCGTGCAAGCATACACACGGTCTCTTCGGTACAATAATTACAGTGCTCTCATTTACGAAAATCTCTTTTTTCCCGGTTTGTCCTGAGTATAATAATATAATTCTTGGAAGGAACGTCCAAATGTTTTCTCTCTCGTCCTATTTCCGCTCGGAGAAATTAAGAAGCCTCATTTATGGTTCGCAGATGCTGTGTTAAAGAAGGTGGATCAGGCGTCCACATTCCACGCTATGGCTCGTTATGGTGGCGCACAAAGTATCGTAATAGTAGACGCATGGGCGTCGTAGTTCCCCCGCTAAAAAGTACAAAGGTTGACATAGAAACACTCTTAGCTGTGAGGGTTTGTGGGAGCTTCAAAGAAAATGCTCTCTCGTATGTGTACGTGTACGTGTACAAATGTACGTGTAGATGTATGAAAGAGAGGATGGGATGTTGCTGAGATAAAGCGGGCTCTTTTAATAACGGTCTGGACTGGTGTGTTACTGGTACAGGCCTTGCTTGCTAGTCGCTAGTGCTTTCTTGAGGCGGCTGTGTAAAGTGCCCTTGGTGCATTGCTCCCGGCAATATCTTCCGATTACGGTTAAGTAAAGACCCAACCTTAACTTTTTACCTAACCAAGGGTACGATCTTTCCCACCCAACTCAACTCTACCTCTTCTTCTTTTCTTCACTCAATCCCTTCTCATTCTCTTTCCTTCTTTCATTCTATCTCTCTCCTCAACCCCTCACTAAATCCGATAAGATGGTGGTACACCGCCAGGTACCAGCGAAATTGCAATCAGGTAGGCTACGTCAGTCAAGGTTTCTTTTTATAACTCAGAGAGAAATTTATAAATATTCTATTCCCTCCTCGACTTCAATCAAATCTCGTCGAGAGAATTTCTTTGAATGTTGGTTCGAAAATATGATTCCATTGGAGATGAAATGTTCTTAAAAACGAAGGAATATTTTCTGAGAATTTCCAAAGATGAAAAAAAATATATATCCTGATAATTGAGTTGCAGAATTTTTTAAGCGATATGATTCATATATTGATCAAATAAAATATGCAGAATTCGAGTGAAATCGAATGATGATTCATGAAATAGGGAGCGTGATGTCCACGGTGTATCTGCCCGTGGAAAAATTGTTCACACCTGATCAGGCTTCATTCATCAGGCGCCATCAGCCGTGGTCAGGCCTCAATTTTGTACCCACGTGATGAAGACTGATCACGCTCAATCACGCCCAATCGGGCCTGATTATGCTTCATTATGCAAGTTTTCTGTGAGGAATGAAACTGACAATTTTATCGAACAGTAGTTTATTGTCAATCATTTCTACCTATTATGCTTATGCCGTTTCTATTCTCTAGTTTCCAGGTCTCCGACATGATCACGTGTGATCAGGTGTATGCGCATGTGTTCGGAGCCGATTTAGCACGATGAAGCATGTGTATTCATGATAGAAAAAATCAACACAGCGTCATTTTGTATAAATACTTTTCAGTCGGTGAGATTTTGCATGATCACTTGCGAGAATGGTTTTTCTGGTATGATCGTAGGCGATTGAGCTTTTCACGTTGGTACAAAATTGAAGCCTTTTTAGTGACGAGGAAGCTAAAAAATGAACGACCAGGCGTAGTCAAGCGCAACTACATGCAGTCTGTATTGAAAATGAATGATTTTGCCGAAAAATGTCCATGATCAGGCCTGCACACGCCTAATCAGACCTGAATTATTTTTTCACAGGTGTGTATGTATAGTGAAAGGAGGAAATATGAGTTCATCAGGCTTATAATGAAACGCGTACAACGTGTAGCATGTTCAATGAATTTATTTGACCTGATCTCCTGTACCGAGTGGGTAAGTATCTCCTTCTGCGTAGAAAAAGAGAGTGATGGGAAGACAAGGGGGGGAAAAATCTAGTAGAATCTTGGCTTAGACTGCGGGGAATTCACAAACCGCTGTTGCTCGAAAGATTAACTGCACAGAGTTGGTGGTTTCAGGCAGAATGAAAATTTAACCATCCATGAAAATTGGCATGTCCAACGTGATTTATGGTAGAAACAATTGAGTAGAAGGTGAATTATAATCGTAGATGGGTATGAAAAGAACCCCTTCACACGTGACATTCTCAAAATTGTTGTATTATCAGCCTTCGAACCGAGATTGAATTCAAAAAATCAAATCTTGAGTTCGAACGTTCAACCCAAAGGAGTGAACTTTTACATCCAAGAATTGTAGCAAAGTTCTATGTGAAGTTTCATCACAAGTATCTCCAAAATTATTTGAAACACGCAACGATGTTTCGAACAATATATCATACAATCCTCATAAATATGTTAAAACACGACGTCGAACATGTAGGAGTAGCGTAGAAGTCTCGTTCCGTGAAATCAAATTTCATTCATTACACCGAACGGTTAGCATGAAAGTTTGATTCTCATGAGGATGAAGTTCAATCTCCCAACGCATCATAAAAAAAAATACAAACAACGTATCGAGGCTAGTATCCGTAAAGCCTCCCAGTGAATATATACCAATCGAAATCGGAGCATACGACTACGGATATCGGAGAATCCTCCAGCAGGACTCTGATTTATCATCCAATATTTGAGTGCGGAGCTTTTCAATCAAGACTAGAGTTTACACAACAGCCCGCGGGCTTTTCATTCGACGCCATTCAATGCTACTGCAGAGTTGGAGTTGCTGTAGACGGAAGCAGAGACAAACAACCTTCTAACTACCCCTATTCTTATTCCATTCCGGTTCCCTTTCCCTCTCTTATTCTATCACTTACGAATTCAGAGTTCCTTGTTCTTTTCTTTGATCGGTCGATGATTATTCACTTTCTATGTCACTTTGAAACTACGTGGGAATAGAATAAATATTGCATAAAAACGAAAGGATGAGCAAAGGGAATCTCAAGTTGAGGATTTTATGAGAGTGGAACTGAGCTCGCAGCCGATTCATGTAACTTAGGGTGGGAGTTGGTTTGAATATTTTTTATATCAGATAGTGATTGAGGGATTCCACAGTTTGGTGACTTGAATATTTGATAAAACGATTTTATCATAAGTTGCATCTAAATTAACCCTCTCATGGGGGTGTTTTCATATCGCTGAAGGTATATTCTTGCAAATATTTATCGAATCACATGTACATAGAGATATTTTGTGATAAACAATTCGGATATGTTCAAATGAAATTGGATGCTCAATCTACGTATTGATTAGTATAGAAAAAGTGTGGGGTTGAAAGATTCTTGCGATAGCATTCTCGTTAATCCTCACTCTGTCCACCTTGCTGCTCATTCAGAAATTCTAATTCGAACATGTACATAGTGAGCCAAATATCACTATAGTTTAGTTCCTTCGATTGTGTCCCAATTTACATCTCATGAAAAAAAAGTTACTGCATAATTCACTGTAATTCACATTTTACGACGTCGAAAAGAGATGGAATCTTGTCTGAAGTAGTAATCGCCTTTTCTACTCAGACGAGAATTCAGATTGCGAATATCAAGATTTCATGAATGATTCATTCCTTCCATCATTGAGAGAATTTTTTCACGTGCGGATCAAGCGGACTAGACTGTTTCCATAATCTAGTACTCACAAAGTTATGGTGGAAAAAAGTTGAATTGCGTTTCAAAAAAACATGAAATTCTCCAATTCATAGTACTGCATCATAAATTAGAATTCTGTAAAATTTTTTTTGAATTCGATTTGATTTTATTATGACAAGAACTGAGATGCTTGTCATATTCACACACAAGCATGAACATTTTTCCCTTGAGTATCGAGTTCGGCGTATTTGTCGTTAGAGAAGATTGATAAATGCATGAGGCTGTTCTATACAGATACAAGTTCTCTGCAGTTTGAGTGTCACGGGTTACAAATTGATGACCTGCCACGTGTCTCATGAATGTCTGGCTGCTGAACGAAGGATATTTTATGGCTGTTCGTCATTTCAGCCTTGAAGGTTTCGAAGATTCTTATAACGGACTTCTTACAGGAAAACTAGACTCCTAAAGATCGTCTCATAAAATTTATGTACTTCTTATAAGAATTGCGTAAAACTTCTACGAGCGCAGTTGGAAAACTTTGATGGATTTTCTTGAAATTTGAATCAGAATTCAGTTACATAAAAAACCTACTCTCGATCCAAATGTCTAACAGTTGTCCAACATTGTCCGCTGCAGAAAAATAAATTTTCTTTTTTTTTATGAAATTCGGAATGATATAATGCTGTACGAATTTATAGAATTGATTGGATTATATCGATGATTCATTCATCTTGTTCATTGATGTCACGGAACAAGCAACATCACAAAAATTCTCTCTGGTAAGTTGCGAACTCATTCAACGTGAGTTCGATCAATCACATCGAATATACATACGTGTGTCTCTGTTTTGGATAAATGTGGACATAAAATGTGATACGATTTGTAAATTGTCTTGTCTCCAGTGAAAAAGGACAAGATATTTGTTGAAATGGTAGAAATGTTGATGGTGTTAGTTCTCTCGAAATAATGCGGCATCGCTGACGTTGAACACCTGCAACAAGAACGTGCATCTGGGTGTCAAATAAGGTGGAGAGTGTGAGAACGTCAGATGGGGGATGTTACATCTTGGAAGGGACGTCAGGGAATAGAAATGTCAAAATATATTGCTGTCCCTGACAACCAAGTAGGAAACCAGGTGAAAATATGTAGCTGTGAGTTCGCTTAGAATAAAAAAAAAAAAGATGAATAGTGATATTATTCTGCTCTCTTTCCTTGGGACAAGATAACTTGTCTGCTTTTATTTATGTACCGTCTATCAAACCGTTTGTGAACATGCATTGGAAATGTAGGAGATCATGATATCATGATATGAATAATAAAGAACGATGGATTGATCGCTTCTTTGTCGACTATAATAGTATCGTAGTTTGCCCGAAAATGAGGATTTAGTTTGTGGAAAATCCAATTCCTGAATCTCATTTAGGTGACGACACTGTATTTTGAAAATTCTTCATTCTATTTTATCTTCGAATTGTTACCAATGTTGACATCGTTACAATAAGAACTTCCCCTGCGATTTCCTTATTGATATCATCTGACGTTCTATCGTATTTTTCTGCAATCAAAGGAACAATTTTCAACGACCAACGACATCGTTTCCCTTTGTAGAACGAATTTCGTGTTCAACTGAAATATCAGGTGGCAGTAGTTTGGAATCAGAGCAAAGAAAATCACCTCGGTCGTGTCTTATTTCCTGGCAATTTCAAGTCGTTCACAAATTATCCCCCTTCATAGAAAAGCATGTGGCAGACGACGAAGGGTAGTGGCGTCAACGTCGTTGTCGGCTAAAAAGGCGACGCCAAGAATGCCGAGAGTCCTGCTTGGCTCATATTTAGCCATCATATAAATCCAGGTCCCCTTTCTTACCGTGCTTCCGCATCGAGTTTCATTTTGCCGGGCAAATGTACGTTGCGGATCTACAGGCTCTGTAGATCCGCAAGAGAATATACGAGGAATATTTCACAGGACGATGACCCATCAACCCAACAACCTATTCTCACTGACTTCCAATTGACCTTACAAATAATTTCCAACATGTCGAAAGATTTCATTCTCTTCCAGAATCTTTTCTTATCGTAGCATAAATTCCAAGACCGTGAAATTTTTATGTCTATCTTTTCCTTTGGTCTATGCGATGTTTTCACTTTTACATGATTTTTTTCTATTCCCAGGGTTAAGGTAGTTACATGAAAAGAGAATCTATTTGAAATTTCTCGATGCGGAAATAGTGTTTTCGAGTATCTCGGGGCAAAACGGGGCATGTAATTAATCCCACTTTGCGCATCAAGTTTGAAGCAGTAATGAATGAGTCGTATCATGCCTCAATATTACCCATCACATTTGAAGATGATAGTTACTACGGAACGCGGTATGGTTTGGCAATATAATATTGGATGTTACAAGCAACAGACGTATACCAGCTCCGAGTAATTTCCCTCTCAGGCTTGTGTGAGTAACATAACCAATTTCAGTTGTGAAAGGAATATCAGTATTACATGAGAATGTAATATCATTTCAACGTAACAATGGCCTAATTTCACAGCATCAAACGAGTAACGTGATTTGATCTTGATTACGATTCAATGAGTGTTTATGATAGGGGGAATTCAAATGAAAATACCATACGTTTCCAATTCTTCAAAATTATTCGACAACTGTTCCATCCTGAAATATCATGTTGAATATATCCATGCGAATTAGATGATTGATTCTCCACCTGTGAATTGGGTATTGAATTCTCAAATTCATCATTCATTCGAGCGAATGAGCAAATTCATTTGATAAATAGAATTTTCTTCCAATCAAAATTCCCTCAGGCGTGTTTTCATAATGAAAATTTCTAAAATCCCAAAACGAAACATCAATCAATATCGAACATGTCGCTTGAAATTACAACACATTCAAGAAGAACTCAGAATTTAACTCGAATCTGAAATATTTCATCCTCTTATCTTCAACAGCACGAATTTTCACTGACGAAAGAGGAACGGAGGTTCATACACGAAGAGTTTGCATCAATGTCTTCTGGATATCTTGAAGAAGAAAAATCTAAACCTGAATTCCTTTCTCCTTGTGTAGGTCGCATTTGATAACCTATGATAACCTCAAACACGATTACTTTCCATCAAAGACTATGATTTCTATCCGAATCTTCACCCTGTCAATGAAATGAGAGTATAACATACAAAAGGAAAAACAGCAATGTGACACTCATGTACAGCAGATTATTTCGAAACTCACGTAAATTCAATAGATGCATCCAATACACGTCGATGCATGAATCTTCGTAGTTGAATCAAAACCTCTGTTTGTTTGAATAGCTGGTAGAACTTTCTATTTATTTGAGGACCTTTTTCCTGCAATTCCATATCATATAGAGTGAGTTCTTTTGCGATAAAATTCATGTCTGCTCTGTCAGTGATCTCTGTCTACTGACTCGTGAATAAAAGTTTGGACAAAAACGAAAAACGAATATTCAAAATTCTTTCATATTTGGGGAGCAGGTTTTTGTCCCTGAATCGTCGATTCATGATAGAATTGTTCGCGGGTTTCAATAATCGTATTCCATTCTCTTTTGGCATCCTTGTATTCGAGCGTAACATCGCATGAGTACTTTTACGATCATGTACAAGCGGAGATACAGAAACCAGCGATACGGACTCGTGAAATAGAAAACAACTCCCCAAAGCTCTCTCGATTCCATCGAGTCAAATTTATTGACAGAAAACAACGACATTCCGAGTCACCTCATTTCAAGACGACCTATCTCTATTCCAAGCTGAAACTCACCCTTTAACAACGGCGAGGAGCATTCGTGCGCTCATCGATCTTCAAATCGACTGCAAGCTCGTAAAAATTACAATTGATTGTTCTTCTGGTCTTTTACCTCTCTTTTTATCATTTTTTCCAAAGGGTTTGTTTTTTACAGATGATTCCGTGTGAAAATCCAAGTCAGGTTTGCTGTACCGGAACAAATATTGTATTGTAAATTCAACTGAATTCTATTGTTTTTTTCTTACTAATCCTTGGTAAATTTCACTTATTCTTCTCTCGACTACCGTAAGTTGTGCATCAACACGCCCGCTATAGCCTCGATTGATAAGATTGAAAAATTACCTATTTTGAGAGTGACTGACCGGAGGTTGAATGTTTCATATAAAAGGTTACAGTTGATTAAATTTAGGAATCAGGAACATCAGTTCGTTCAATACGATCAGGAGAAAATATTCCTTAAAGACATGATGAAAGATGAATTCGAGGGAGAGAATTTAAGAGAAAATTCTTTATGGAAAAAAAAGCTTCTAGTCGGAAGAGTTTTACATATAGGTCCTTTTGGCGGATGATTTTGTTGTTCTAGGTCTATTCAATTCAAACACACACATGTGGTATATGTACATACATACATCTGAACACACATTGAAAATACAGCACAAGGTTCGCTATTTGCATATGAAAACCAGGAAGTCTAGGAAGTGTAGGCTCTTACCGAGATCGGTAGGTTTGGTTGAGGTTGTTGGGGTTTCTGTGGAGCTAGACGTAACTCAGAAGCAGGGCAGAGGAATTCTCAACTCTCTTCGTCTTAAATATTCAATGACGTTACATTCTGAACTCAACATGCAGATTGGTACCCACGAATCACACGTTTCAAAGCCTTGGTGACATACAGTCCTGTACTAGGTACTTCTTATTTGATAATCTTTCGTGTTTCCCTCATAACTGCGGATTCTTCTGGAGAATGTTCTGTTAGGAGTATTTGAATACAAGAATATTTTCTTAGAATTTTCATTACCATATTTTTTGAATACAAAATGTGTCGTCAGTTTGAAATATGAAAATTCTCGTAAGATCTATGGGGATTACGAAACTATAAAAAAGTTTTAGAGAGATATGAATGTTTTTATCAAACTAACAGACAGTATACAGATGAATTGATTGTATCAAACGCATAGTACGGATCCCTCTGCAAAAGAAGTTTATAAAATTCCTCCTACGATTGTATCATCAATCAACCGCAGTCAAATTGCTGATCGATGGCGCAGCAGTGCAATCCAACCAAGTACGATATTCTTTTCACAGAACGCAAGTATGTCATTTATTATCACCAGAAATATGCATTATATATGTACATCATTGTACGTTCATCATAAAAGTTTGTTGCATTGGCTTTCCACTAGGCGAACTCGTTATTTTATGGACAACTTGAAATACATCGCAAAATTTACGCTGTGACTGCAGCAGCTCGATAGGGAATAATCTCTCATTAATCATCCAAAGTATATCAAGCGAGGGGAAATAAGAATGAAAAAATAGCTGAGAAGAAGAGAATGTGGAAAAATAATGGAGACAAGTTTCTTCGGCATCAGCACTTCGCTATGATTAGTAATTCTCAGGCATGGATGAAATTCTCTCCATTTTTTTGAATATCGTGGATGTTCGATATATACAGTAGATTTTCTTCATAATTCTCTCATGATAATTGACGAGGCTTTCACGCTCGTCACGGATGCTTCGCATTTTCAATCCTTGAAAGATGTATATACACTCATGAGAAAAATAAGGATGAAAACGTTGTGCAAAGAATACACTGAGGAAGAAGATAAATATCGTACATTATGAATATCGGAACGGTCATCAGGAAACTACGCCATCATTTTTCAAGGGAGATAAAAGAATTGGTTCAGCTTCGTAACATGATGTATCGCAAATTACAAAGTTTGCGATATATTTTCTGAGTGTTTAAACGAAAGTTCCATCTCAAACGTGAGATACAAAATTCATTCAAATCAGTTGGGAATCGTGATTTGTGGATTCAACTATTGATAGTAACTTTCATTTTCATCAAGCAGCTGTTGTGTTCACTTTGATAAGATCAGTTTCTAATCCAATTCGAGTTCATTTGAACTCCATACAGTTCACCTTGATTCAGTCTGATTTGGAAGTCGAATCTTATGATTTGCATATCTCTAGCACCGAACAACCGATTGTAACAAACTATCGAACGTCACTCTATAGTGTTGTATTTGGAATATACAGCAACGAAATGACAGATATAGTATTACTTGAATATTGGAAGTACAAGAACACGTATAGTTTGGTTTGAAAAACGCTCTTGGAGATTATTCAATTTCTGACATTCAAAGTTGAAACAACAAAACAAAACCTAACAATCTTCCATTTTTGAACAAGGATCATAGAAAATTCATCCTGTTTTTATATGAATTCATAATATATTTTGAGATTTTTTGATACCATCTTGGTATCAAGCAAATCCTGGGAACAAACATCTGTTGAAATCCTTTGAATTCATTGGAGTATAAAATCCTCTTACAGCACAATCTCTGTACATAAATTCAAGTTCAAGTTCAGAAACAAAACGTTAGACTAAAATGTTTCCTCATGAAACGATAAAGTAGGTCAACTAGTTTTAATTATATTATCTAAATCCCCCGAAGTTATGAAATATCGAAGTTCCAGCACAAAAATATCATAACCATAAATCCAGACTCCAGATAATAGCGGTCATGATTGAGAATACACAATCAGAAGAATGATCGAATAAAATGAACATTCCGTACCTTATATCCGTCTTCGATATTCCTCGGAGAGCCTAAAAAATGTTTGTTATTGTATACGCAGTAAATGTATCGCCCTGATCTATGCGATTGGGACGTAAATCAGAGTAAGTGGGTGAGAAGGTTCTTGGCAAAGAACTTCGAACAAGGAGCCAGAATAACCAAGGAGAGGGTTATCGTCACTATATCACGCAAGCTGCTGCTATTGCAGGAACTTTATTGCAGGGTGAGCCAATTATTGGTTCGTGGCTGGCGAACAGGATATATTGAGCACTATCGTCCAAAGTGGACTCGACTCTGCAATATATACTTGTATCGATTGAAACATGTAAAGAATAACACTTTCTCAACATTGATACTTGTCAATGGGAAATTTCCAAAATTATTCTCTTGGGAATACAGTCGGATGAGATTGTAGCGATTCTTTGACAGTTTTGGGACGGATGCGATTATTAGTAATGCGAAAAGTTGATCCAGTAGTTTATGGAATACTTCCTAGGAGCAGTGAAGTATGGACCATGTATGGAAAATGTATGAAATGTATGTCATTTATAGCCCAGACATCATTTCGACTTGAGCTGTGGTGAATAGAATTGAATTTGAATTGAATTTGGAAAAATTCGTGTATAAATTATGTAAAATGAGATAAGTTGTCACAAAATTTGTATAAAATCTGTGAGACTTGTGTTTGTAACACGGGGCTTGAAATTGGTACATTGCATGTTCGTGTTCTGAGATGAAAGTTGTTTATTGAATATCAGTAGTCTGGGAACTGAGTATACGAGAATGATATACTTTCGACCTCGGGAAAAAAATGTTGTCGAGTCGAAAGTGAATGTATGGTAACGCCGTCAAGCTTCATCAGTTGGAGAACATATTGAATTTGTACTTTGTACGCCGTATTATACAGAATATATTTATTTATGCGCTTGTTACGAAAATTAGTGTCGACACTTCCAGTGAGAATTAATGAATGCGATTTGTGTGATACCTGCACTTGTTTCAATTTTCAACTCTCATCTCTTGTCGAACAATCGAGTGATGTGAACTGTTGAAGAGGATCGATCATAAAAGAGTACATAGAAGAATTTTCTAGTTCTTATAGACGCCAATGGAATATTGATAAAACTTCGATTCTCTTTAAGAAAGGATCGATCCTGCCAAGGACTGATATCACCAGCACAATGCAAACGAACAAATCTTGAGAATCATATATAATTCGTGAACAATTGAATATATTCCATTTATAATATCTAGAAAATCGTTCATGGAATCTATGAGTTACACAGAAAAAAGCATTTCTTCGAATCCAAGAAATTGTTATTTGAATAAGTCCAAATGAATATTTCCTTACTGAAAATAAATATTTTCCTAATCCAACCAAATTTGTTATTTCAAAGATGTCATTTTTTCTGAGTATACATAATTATACGTGAATCATGTACAATTTTTTAAATCTCTCCACTGTATTTCAGGTTGTATGCATTTCAAATGAATATCCTTAGAAAAAAGTACCAATCACCGTGTTTCTATACTGAACACGACATTTTATTTCGCGAAAATCTCCAACATCCATATCCTGTTATATGCTAAAGAATGCAAAATCTAAAAATTATTTTTTTTTATCACTGTATAAATACCCTGCATGTTGGATGATTGCAAAAGGAAATGAACATTCAGCATTGATGGACTGATCTGTATTTCAACAACAGAAACTTCTAATTGAGATTGAAGTCACGAAAGGGAACGTCGTTTTCAAAATTGTGATACGTAATACATCTCAATCAGTTTTCAGTCGCATCAGCTCGTCGTATTATCGGATGAATGCAATATGGAATCTCTGTTTTTGCTGGAGAATTCGATCCTTTCCAATGATGGGATAAAATCGGATGGATGGAACGTATTTCAGACACATTTCATGAATAATGATGGAAGTTTTATAATCAATTCGAGCATCATTTCCGAGAGGAGATTCGTAAGTTTGAGAAATTTTCTAAAATATTGTTCGATATTCGTACGCTTTTACTTTGAATCTTGGAATTCATGAGAATGAATGGAAGGAATTGAATTTTATGAGAAAAAATTCAGTTAGGTTTAATTTGATCTCATTGAATCAAAGTGGATGAGGAGATGAAGATCAACTTTTTTAATTTCATTTGCATGGAGAGGAATTTTCTATCCTTAATTGGTAGACCCGTTGGTATATTGAGTGTATGGGTAATTCTCATTTCGGAGGTGGGAAATTGATGATTTAATGGAAACATCTTTTCATTATAAATTATGGTGGATTTTCAAAGTTTCAATCTTACTCTATAAGAAAAGAATAGTCACTGAGAAAGATGTCTTCCATGGAAGTGGCCTCATATCTATGGAAGGGACGTATTTAAAGATGGTAACACTTTTTCGAAGAAATATATACCATCGCGTCACGAAATTACTTCTATTAATCTCATCAATTCCATTTCCATAGCAGTAGTGGAAAAAGAAAAAAAACAATTGAATTGTCTTTAAATGAAAGGTTCCGGTCATTCAGAATAAAAAAAAACCATAGAGAAAAAACCGAAATAAGCCATGTTGATATATTGTAAATTTATCACTTCTATGGATCAATGGTGACTTCCATGGATATATTTTTTATCCACGGAGGCATGAAAGTGACTCCACGGAAGTGACTTTTTATGCATTGAAATTTAAAAAATATAACACCCCAAAATCAGATATCTAGTTGATGACTTGGCTTCCCGTTTATCAAGCAAAAACGCGATAAAATGACACATCCAAAGTTTCAATAATGAAAATTAAATACTTTCAAGTAACTGCCATGGTTTTGACCGTTATGCTCGACGAGTTATGAGAATACAATTTGAACTTGAATTTCCTTGTTGTGATTACAACACCGGTATAAACCAACCACTGGCTTAAAATGTTGCCTCGGTACTGTGTCTACAGCCTCTTGAATTTTTTTCCCCACGCGATATTTTTCAGAATAAGAGTGGTGTGACGTAGGTCCATGGAAGTGACAAAAAAACTGATCAAAAACTTTGATATGACGGTTCATATAAAAATCAGTGTAACTATGGATATTTTATTCTACCATTAAATGAGTTATGTATTGTAGTTGATATTGGCTCACTTGAAAAGTGAATATTATAGAGAAATAAAGAGTTCTGATTTTTTTTCCTTGTGGAAACAAGGTGATCACACCCATGGAAGTGACATTTTTGATGCTTTAAAGCTTAATAAAAAATTAACTGTGTGGTGTGTTTATATGAATTTGGCTTGAGAGGATAGTATTCCGTCTACTATTCATTAAAACAATCACTCATCCAGTAATTAAGTACTACAAATTAGAAACACGATGGTCACACTGATTCTTGTCGAAAATAAGAATTACCCATATATTCTGAGCTTTTTTCACAATTGAGCTTTTCAAGAAAGTATATGAACAAAAACCAGAAACCAGACCAAAAAGCAACACTGTCCGGGAGTTTCATAATTACAAAAATACATATGTCTGAATGATTTACGAGTATTCAAGTTCAATTTAGTATACGCTGTTCACTCAATTTCGCTCGTTAGCTGAGCTTCATCTTCTCATACATCATTTCCCACTATTTACATTTCGATATGGTTGAAATTAAAAGATCCTCGACTTGAAAAGATTTGGTGTATTCATCTTCCATTCTAAGCAAGAATTCCCTTCCAGTTTGTTTGATTGAGAGAAGAGACAAATTCTTCTAGCTGTTTCTCTTGGAGGTGGATTATCTTCAAGGAAATCAAATTCAAATTATAATCTCTCCTTGTGCTATTTCAACTTTGAGAAGAAGAGAAGGACTCTATGTCATTTTTTTCTTGGAATGTGAGTTTCCTCTACATTCTTCGGAGAAAATTTGAGATAGGAACTTGTCTTCCTTTGTCTTTGAACGATTGAAATAGAAGTTGCTTCATCATTTGATTCCCACTCAATGTATTTCATATTGAATTCCGAAATCAACTGTCCCTAAAACTACTCTCTCTTCAAGAGAGTTTTCAATTTTTTATACTGAAATGAAATTTTCTTCGCCCTCATTCTAATAAATCCTCCTTCCAATGGGAAGAAATTCAGTCCAATGGAAAAAGTTTTCACCAGAATGGAACGACAAATCTCCAAATTGAAACAAAAATATATCCCCCCTTGGACTCGAAGAATGTGATTTCAATTCAATACAAAATTTTCCCATTGAAATGAATCATTTTTCCCATTAGGAACAAGATTCATCAGAATGAGGCAAAGAAAATCCCCGCAAGTTTGTAGAATTGGGTTCTCAGTGTTCCTCCAACGTAGAATCAGTCCCACATTATCCTCCTCGTCGAAGATCATTCTAATGTGTGTTATGAATTGAGAATATAGTGTCTGGTGATCATTGAACATCTAAAACAATGAGCAGTTGATCTACCATCTCTATATTTATCCATAAATAAGCGGTCTTAAAAAATTACATAATACGAGATATGAATCTGAATAGATTTGCAAATACTATTAAACTAGTAGAATAATTGGAATGTGGTCAGAAATGTGAAGCCAGATTTATATGATTCTGATTAATGAAAAGGAAGAGTTGATTCACGATCATTGTTTAAGACGTATGCTTTTGTTTGATTTCCGGAAGATTGAGTGAAGTAGGACGTTTGCACGCAGCGTCTGTTGAGTGAAAGATATCGGTTGGTTCATCAAAAACGAACCTCCTACTCCACCCTTTACACCGAAAAAAAATGATGTGGTTGATATCTGGACAGTTGAAAATGAGCTATGGTAGCTATTTTTTTTTTCTGTGGCAACAAAAGTTATTGCTATAGAAGCTAAAATCTAGCTATCGCAGCATCGAATATACACGAAATAGCTACCACAGCTCATTCCTAGCTACCATAATGAATTATTTTTCTCCGTGTATCGTACCCCATCTCCACTCCATTTTACGTTGAGCGAATGAATCTCAAGTCACATGTCTGACTACATTTGTGTTATTCTACTGATTTCTTAAGCATTATAGGGAGTAATTTTCCACCGAAAATAAAGTATTCTTATCCTAACTTTATGGAGATATTCTATCCCTTGAGCATCCAGTTCCACAAAACATGAAAAAAAGTCTCCCGAATCATGGTGAGAAGTTCCTCAAAAAAGAGAAATTCACAAATATTCTTTCAATTGTCCGTTTCTTATGATTAACATCGCATATTGTTTACTCTTTTAGGAGTGCTATTTTGAGACTGATACGTAAATTTTTGAGATATTCAATCATTTTTGAACCAAATATTCTTCATTCATGATGCATATCACAACATTCTCAGTATTTTACTCGAAATACCTTACTCTTCAAGAAAGAATTGATTTTAATCCTTTTCTGGAATTCGAAATTCAACACGAAGATTCCATCAATCAGACACAAAGTCCCACTATCTCATTGATGAATTTGAGCCAAATCCTCGAGTAAACATACTTTGTATGACTATAACATTTCATTGCATGGAACTGAACAGGTTTCTCACAGAAAATCGGCTACACATTAATTATCTTTATGAAATAGATATCAAACAGTATCCGATGAAACGCACGTTTGTAGCCAAATTACGTGTTCCAATATGTTTCATTATCTTCATGTTCTGACTGAATAATGAGTTATAAATCTATTTATACGCCCTGATATATGTGGATATCTAATGAACTTTCAATAGACTCGACAAACGAATATTCTGTGAATTCTCATTCCATATACACAGAACGATTCTCACACCAGTGATTTGTATCAAACTGGAAAATTTATTTGTTTTACTAATACAATTTTCTTACGAATGGTATATTTTACGCCTATATTGAATGAATTCTTCATTCACGTACAAACTGCTTGTGTTGGAAACACTCCGTGTATGGTAACTTTGCTGATCTCAAATGATATTCAATCTAGATTTAGAATACAGTGGAATGTGTCATGAGACACACCACAAGACGAGGATTTTATCGAAATTTCTCGACGCTAACCAAACGCAGTCATTACAGAAGGTAAAATGGTTGAATCAACGAGGAGAAAAAAATCGGAAAATCTTGGAATGAAAAGAATGCAGAAAATCAGATAAAAAAAGGAACGAATTGAATGTCAGTAGAAAATTGTCGGCAGTCGCCATTATTACGACAATTTCCACGAAAAATAATAATCACGAAGGGTTTGGTCTCATTTCTCTCTTTCTCTTTCGGTTTCAAAAGGAAGGATGTTCATTTCGCCATCTGCCTGATTTCGAGAAATCATCTCCGGACTGCTGTGCCACCCTAAAGATTGTCTGCTTCTGTGAATATGTATTCTAGAAATTTACAACTACGCAGAAGTTTTATTTGATATATCTCTTGTTATTTTAGAGTATCTTTGGTATTAATCCCTCCGAGAGTTTTCTTAGCTACAACCATCAGAGATGATCGATCAGAAAAGAGTTCCTGCACGATAGAAATGAATGCTGAGAATAATTTGATTGACAATTATGAAGGTTCTATTCATTGATATATCTTTTCGTTCTAGTCCCACTTCAATAGTGGATCCCATCCTCTCACTTTGAAGAAATTGTTTTTTTTTTGTTTTCAATCAATCGGTCATCATTTAGGGAGGAATATTTTCCAATTGTTTTTCACAGCACGTACTGTTACACGCAGAAGAATATATTTATAAAAGTCCCATAATTTATTGAGGATCAGCGCCAGTCTGTGATGAATGAAATTATTTACCTGAATATAGCTTCAAAAGTACCATAATTTCTTGTAGAAATACATCCAATTATGGAAGTTTTTGAAAGTAAATCCAAGTCAAAACTCTATCTGTCACAGACTCGCGCTGATCCTCAATAAATTATGGGACTTTTCAACACATCTGTTTTCTGTGTGTACTTTTGATCCAAAAATTCCTGGATGATGGAGCATTTCTGATTCCTATACACCTGATCAATCGTTCATTGTTGATATTCCAGAACAGTATTATAACTGGTATATCACATCAATAAATTGAACTGGGAAGAATAATTGGAATTTTCCTCTGCGTAGGAATTCGAAAATTCCTATTCTGGGACAGGAACTCAATTTCCGGTCCATTTATATATTATACAAATTTACCATAAATATAACTGAAAACCTCAGACTTCAAAGGATTTCGAACCTGACTTGACTGTAAATTCTCGGTAAAATACGGAAAATTCCTAACGCCTGTATGTGTTGATTAATTTATAATCGGTGATAACCTTCATATGAAGTTTTGTCATGAAAATCTTTTACAGTGCAACTTTTCTCCTTTACGATTACTGAAAGGAATACATTTTCATTATGCATTTGTGCGGTTCCATACATTCATTTATATGCACAGATTGAAAAAGGCTGTTTATGCGATGTAAACTCCCTCTTCGTCGACCTCGTATACAATCCGTAATTGTTGTTCCGCCCCGTTGCTTCGGCTGAAGATTACAACGCGATCTTTCAGGGAATTGGGATTCCCTGTTGTTGCTGTCATCCTCAACCAATGAGAATCGAATCGAGGCATCGTTCTGTGGAATCCGATTGAACACGGGAGAGTAGAGAGGGATGAAAAGGTAGAAAGACAGAAAGAGAAGAGAGAAGAAGAGAGACAACAAAGAGAAATAATAGATGCCACTAACGCGACTCGATTGTTGGATACAGCGGTTGCTACAATCGATTTATATATATATATATATATATAATACATTTGTAACTATTTGTGTGCATATGTGTGAAAATATAAGCATATTCGATCAGATAAACGTCTTGTCCTGTTTTGGGAATATTCATTGTCTTTTAGAATACTCTATGACGTTTGTCGAACGTTGATACAAAACTCCTGAAAAACATCATAGCATTACAATTGTAAATCCTACGTAGATGAGGGAGTGAAATTCACACCCGAAGATTGAAGAATTTTTCGAATAATTGTACAACAAAGTCGTCTTTTGAACAATTAAGTGAAGGCGTGGTTTTGAATGAAACTGAGTGACATGCGGCATATAACTTGCCATTTGGTAACGGCAGGTGCTACGGTCACGCTAAACCACAGTTTAATTACTATACCCCGTGTGAACTGGGCTCACTAGCAATACTGTCACGTGCAACAGTGCGCAAATTGATCTCGACTGGCCTCCTTCCCTTCCTATTGTCCTCCCCCATTCTGCCTTCATTCAAATGACATGAAGTCGAATTTCTATTCGACTTGTTGAAATAGTGTCGTCATAGGTGCAGAATTCGCCGCTCACATTGAAACCTCGAATGAATTAATTCTGGTGGAGTGTGTATGAGTAGATTTATTCTATCCACCGAGGAATATCTTCATATCAAATGCAGCTGTGAGAACTCTTTCCTTGAATACGGTGGTGTTATAAGACGGGGTGGGTAGATGAATCGAATCAGTCGATGCTCTTAATTTCTCCTTCGAACCTTTTCTCTGTTGGCGCAAAGGGATTCCATTTTGATGATTTTTATGAGGGGAGTTATTTCGGTATTTTATATCTAGGAAAATAAGATCGGCAGAAAGAACACGACAAACGAAGAATCGAGGGGGGGAAAAAGTTGCAGAATTGAACAATAATATCAAATGAAGAGGAAATATCAGGAGTCTTTAGCAATGATGCATTTCAGTTTCTGTGATGTCAAGTGTCAATGCCACTAATGGCGTTCGGAAAAGCTTTCAACGCTTTTTATTATTTCCATCCACCTTCGCTCGTGCCAACTTCAAAGAGTACTCGATCGACGATCCAGCTCACCCTTCACTCGCTATTCAGCCTCAGGGTTTTTCTATTTTCACCTCTGATTTATCGTCTACTATTTCAGTAGGAAAGAACATAAAGAATTTATGTGTGCTCGCATTCACAGTTCTCATAATATTAATAATAATCGTTAGCTCGAATAGCTGCAGTTTATTACGCGATATCGTTGAGATCGTCAAAGGTGGAATATGGTTAGAAAGTGAGGGTACTTAATTTATGCTGTGGAGAGAATTATTTGTCATTGGTAGGGAATTGTATTCGAGAACTGGATTTCAACTCTCAGATTTGAGTACTGGAACAAAGCGCATGAGAATATTTCCAACTCGACGTGTAATGAAGACTCATTCCGATGTGTGTTGAGTTAAAATTTGATCACCCGGCTGTACCAGCAATATTTTTCCTTCAGTGCAGATAAAACATCTGTTATTTGAGTGAAAGTTGATTACTCAATCCATGCGGAATGAACTGAAGAATTCTTCGAAAAGCGGCATTTTGAAACAAATTTGAAAATGTGATAGTGATCGAATTTGAAACCCAAGATTTCACAACGAGCAATCACTGATCATCCAATTATGGAATACTTTCTCCCTGTTGAGAGGATATTCACATTCCACTTCTTGGATCCATCAATTACGGTAAAGCCATATCCCTGTAGGGATCACGTAATGAGAGATCAGATTTAATGGCTGACTGCTTCAAAATACTTCAAAATTGGGAGTAATCACATTTCCATAGCTCTCGTTGAATGAGAATTTCGTATTCAAAAATCTTCACTGCATATCAAAATTTCTCAATAAAATACATAACATTACAGCAACTATGAGAATAAGTGGACAAAACACTGGAAGAGACATCATAATAAACCATATTATGATTAGAATTTTGTAAATCAATGCCGGTGTCTATCCTCATTGCGATATTCCATCTCTCGATATTCTCTGAACTCATGAAACGTTTCTCGCTCACTCAACTTTATAATTGAACATGGTAGCTCATCGTCAGTTCCATCAAAGCATACTTCAGAGGAATTCTTCGTCAGATATCTTCATTTCCATGAAAGAGATTTAAAGGACGTTTGAAGATTTCCCAAGACATGAGGAGGAGAAAAAAGTAAAGTGTGAGGCAAAGGACATCGAGCACGAGTATCTTTTCATCGACCCGGATCAAAAATGCAGAGGCAAACTTACAAAATAGTTTCCCAATGCTATGAGAGGAGGACAAGAAAACTTTTACGAATGAAAAACAGGAGGAATAAAGAAAACTTCTGTCCCTTTCTGATCTTCCTCTTCACCATCTTTTACGAGACTAACTCGAAATTCCAAGCTGACTGCAAAGTTTTGAACTAAGTTTCGTGGTTGCCTGCTCGTGGTACTTGGACCATCCTGTACCAGTGGTTGGTATCCGAACACTTCCTTTCTATCTCTTTTCCACTACTTTCCTCTTGTATATCAATTCTTCTCGGCATACTCTATATCCTCCACGCAGAAATATTTATTCGAATTAGGAGAGAAAATTCTGCAGCAATTGAGTATCTCGAGTCTGTTGTTTCTTGAAATGGGAAGAAGAGGAATAGGAATATCCTTAAAAGTAGGAACTGAAGAATTTGATAATTATGCAATTTTTTTCTTCTATCTACCACTTTTGGTGGCGTTACGAATATCTCGGAGGAATCGGTAAAGCAAACTTCATTGGTCAAAGTTCCCGAGGATTCGTAGAGTGGTAGGATGATATTGTCTGTTTGCGATTCTATCATTTGATCTATCATGCAAGTATCGGAATGAACGGAACATTCTATCAACCCAAAGGATTCATTGACAACAAATTAGAGTTCGCGGAGCACTACATATTTCCACAGCGAATTTCGTTTTCAATTTAAATGTTGTGAATACAATAGACGAATGAACGCGTTAATTGTTTCAGACACTTCCTGCCAAATTGAATATAAATACTTCCAATAATGTACGCATCCGAATTGATCGCACGGAGAATAATGCGATGAATGTCGATATATAACAAGCACAAATTATCTCCCAGTTTAAATGCATAGAAATCATTTATTCACACACAGGAGATTGGGAATTTTGTTCGAATGTTTCCCTATGACTCGCGTATTTGCATCTATACAAGAAATAATGACAGATATTTTTCGCATTATTTGAGCTCATTATTCTTGTTCTCTCATTATTTTCATTGTTCTATCTAATTTATATGTGCGTGAATTTTATTCCTTTCATTCCCCTGAATTCACGTTTCTGCGGACCTTCACTCAAGAACGATTTTTCTGCAATACGGATCCATCGATTGTGTACAAAATTCATAAATCAAAATTAAAAGTGATAGGATTCAGTATTCACGAACTTCTCCTTTACAATACGCTTTGTTTGAAACTTTTTTTCAGTATCCCAATTTATCATGGCCAACATTAGAATTTATAGCACAGTTCGAGCATTTAGTTGAATATATATTTCAATAAACTTGCATCGTAAATTGTAAACACGTGACATGAAAAAGTTTTCCCATAACCCCACATCTACCGTTAATCGCCTCACTTGCTAGAAGCTGCTTAAGGGGTTAATAAGATATTTAGTTTACCAACATTTCCTTAGTGGATGAAGGTGAAGGAAGGAACGGGCGACGATGATGGTTGGTGGAGGCCAACCGCGTAGTCTAAGAGACTTAGGAGCTGGCGGTCACCCCTTGAGTGCATTCTCCTGTTCCAAGCAGTGTCTACCGACGCTTTAGGCTTTCAAGTTCATTAATTTAACCTGCTACTGCTGCTAGCGTAGCGCGCCAATGAATTTCTTCCTGCGGCCCTTGACAAATCTTCGCTGAAAGGAATAAATATTCATTCTTCGAGAACTCGAATTTCATGAAGCAGAAAGAAACGAATGATGTTCAAGAATATGAAAAATAGTCTCCTCAATTCAATACGATAATATATATCTCTGTAATGTCAGCATTATATCACTTTTCTCGATAATATCATCAAGAACTTGCCTGATTTGTTCCACATATCAAACAACTCTACTCTCCGTCATGGCTTCCGAATCATTACAGTCATAATTACATTGATCCCTCTCCCTAGTGAACCGACATCTCATAGAAGTTGTAGAACACTTCCACGAGGCCCCACAAGAACTCTGGCTTGTAATTATATGAACTAGTACGTTGCTCCATTAAGTAGTTGATGGGAAACTTTGACCACATGATTGGTCCTATAAAGGACGATGAAATCACAAGCCATGTTCGAACATCAGAACTCCTCGGCAAGTAAAAAGTCTAGTCTGTTCTCATGCGTCTGATCATGAATTCTCCACTTCGACAAGTTCATTATCGGATACGCTCCACACTCTAACGATAAAGCACCGATTCGCATCTCTACGCGAATCAATGAGAGCAAGTCATTATAACATTGTTCTCAAACGTTGTAAAACTTTCATTTATCGTTTATTTGTATTTGATTTTAACGAAATCACGTTGAGACACGTTTTCCTCGTCCCAAGAATGCAAATTTCAACCTTTTTTTTTTTATTATTTGTACTCTTTTTAAGATGCAGTACCACGGAGTGCACTTGGTCAATGCGAATCCGATATTGGAAAACAATTCTTCCAAACAGTTACTGGAAACCGGTTGAGTATTTCAATCCTGAAAACTCGAACTGGTTGATTCATGGTATTCTCACTCTCGTTTATGACCTCCTCGGAGTTTTTATAACCTCATTTTTCCAAGTCTCATGACGGATCGAACTTTTTTTACGTCTATTTAAATATTTTTTTCTCACCAAATGCGTTTTTTTTCTATTTACAATTGAATATTCAGTTTTATCCGTGATATGAAGGTGTGATAAATGTCTTGGATGGATATAGAGGAAATGTATTTGTCACAGACCACGACTGCTTTGGAAGGAATTGGTTTCAACAGTTTATATAATATTGTTCTCATTGTTGAAACAGTTTTCAATATTCAAGAAACCACATTTCTGGGGATGTTCATTATACTTATGACGGGTTATGAACTCCTAACTTCCTTTGGAATTCATGATAATGATATTCAAGGAATTGTTATGACAATTTCAATTTTAGCAATCTACATTTAACGATATACAAAGCATCGAGTGAAATTGTGTCGAAATAATCTAGTATTTTTCTTTTTCCCTCCTTTGCAGTGATAATTTACCCTCTAATGTATGGACATGCTAATTACTCTTGAAGTATCTGAGAGAGGCTGAACTTTTCAAGTGATATTTACTCTTGGGATCCGAATAGGGCCAACCATGAATATTCAAAGCGAAGTACTGGTGAACTAGGCGATGAATGAATGCCTTCGTTCAAGACAATTTGAGAGAACTCGAGTTCATTCCTCTCATCCTTATAATTCATACGTACATACGAAAAGTACAAAAAGGCAGTTATTCGATAACCATTTCGCTATGAGTGGCGAGGTGAAAATTCCTTGTGAAAATTCAGAAAATGTGACTGTAATTTTTGATCGCCATTTTCTTCTGAATTTTCAGAAAAATTCCGCTGGATTTTAAAACACTTGAATGAATTCTCAGTATACACTGTGAAATTCAGTTAAAATTTCTTGAAATTTAGAAAAGAGTGGCTGTACAAAATTACAGTCACATTTTCTGAATTTTCAGGAGGAACTTTTTTACAGTAGTTATTTTACACGATTTGTGATCGAATTGTTTGTACAATTTCATCAGCTTCGTAGATTTAATCACGCTCGCTATACTCGCATCTCCTGACTCATGCTTACTTTACTCGCAATTTGATATGTTGTAAAATGCTCACATTTGGAATCACAGTTCGAATGGTTCATGTCATTTGTTTCTCTCGTATTCCGTGATGAATCGAACTCCGATTCCCAATTAATTATCAAGCAAATTAAATATCTTGTTTTGTATGAAAAATGTCCACCTCGCTAATGTGTGCGGATGTTTCCAAAGGTCATTTATCGTAGGAAGATTTTCATGTTCATGCACCCTCATGATGATATTTCAATGCATTGATAAATCATTGAATATTAAATTTATGACAGTGAAGAATTAATAATTCTGCTCCTTCGTGTAAAACGTTATTTAGGATGTAAATAGAAATAAAACACGCATGAAATATTCACTTTTCCAAATCGGATACTGTACTGCAGGCATCTCAGATGCATTTAAGCCATTCGAGGTACAGTGAATCCAATTCTGGATTCGTATCGTTAATATCTATTTCCCTCATAAATATGATATTGTCGTATTAAAAATCAAAGTACAAATGACACGAATCGAATCCCACGATAAGCGACTCAGCACCTTCGAAACATCACTTCTGTTTATTGATTCCTGGCAAACAAGTTCGGTGGATGAAAACTTAATGCTTCCAAGAGAACGTGACATAATAATGTATAAAAAACATCAATAGATATACGCAACAGAGATGAATCAGATTGAGTTTTCTTGCGATTTATTATTCACCGTATCGAGTAAATATTGAGAACGATCTCAACGAATAAAACGTGCACTCGCGTGATACGAGAAGTCTCGGTGATCTCAAAACCTCAAGTATTCTCTTCCCCTTCGACGAACTCCAATCTAATGCGAAATATACATCCAGTAAGTGACAGAACAATATAGATTTCTGGTGTCGTTGCACAAAGTAGCGGCCTATCTACCCCACAACTTATATCGTCATGTTGTCAAATCGTGCCTCGAGCATCCAGAACCTGGATATAAACCAGCTTGAAATATTGACTCGGTCGATCGAAACTTTCAGTTCGAGATATGTATATGTGTACACGCTTGCTTGTTGAAAAACTTTATCATCAAGGAAAAATATGAGATGACATGGCTTTATGGAAAAATAATATACTCATGAATCACAATCTGATCCACTTAAGATGGATTCTTGATAAGATAGAAGACAAATATCCTTCTAGGGAGCAAACTGGATAAGACCATAGGTCTCTCGAGATCCAAGTGAACGGGAATATCAAGTTCTCATAACGTGGAAAATAACGGCTCATTAGGTATTACAATAATTGAGTATTCTTCCAAATCTTTGCGAAGCCAGTAGAGAGAATATCTTCCAATCCAATACAGTCATCCCTCAACATAATACTCTACAAATCGTAGATATTTCTGGTGAGTATCGAATGATGAGCAATGAAGTGTAAATTTCTTGAAAAATTAGGAAATTGAATGCGATATTTGGTGATCCTATCAAAGAACGAAGAGAATAAGATCTACTTGTAAATAACAAATGTTATAACTGATGTAACATGAGTAAAACAACATAAATCGCCACCTCATCGAGTTCCTGTAAGAGAGGTTACTATCTATGTTTCCAACTCCTTTTATATTAGAGTTTATAGAGTGGATGAGCTGTTCACCTACGGTTGAGTGGCATGTGGATACGTCGCTTCGATCGAACCGCTGGAATTTAACCACTAGTTGAGAATTCTCATCTCGTCTACCTCAATGTTGCCCATCAAAGGCGTTCATAAAGTTTATCGGAGCAGACGTTGTTCACAGCAGCCATAAAAACGCTATGTTTAGAAGGAGATTCTAATTTTCGTGAATTACGAAGTGCGTGTTTTTTCAGAGGCTTATTCAGTGCGTTGATAATTTCACACCACCGTTGCCGAGAACTTTCTAATGTCTTCAATTCCTGATTACCTGACAGAACAAATTTTATTAAAAAAAAAGAGAGAAAAATCTTTGTTCTGAAAAGAGCAAATAATGAAAACACGTAGTGCTGTGCTCGTATAAATGCTCAATACGATGCAACGTTGTTGGGAGGAGGAAACCTTTTTCCTCAGCTCTCATCGTTTTCCTTGGAAGAAACTTCAAATATGTTGGGAAAAAAGATCTGGTGAAAGAGGAAAAGAAAGAGAAGAGAAGAGATTTACCGGTAGAATAAGGAATCCCGCGGAAGCCTTGGAGCTTGAAACGATCGCGGCACAACGTAAAAGTAGTAAAGAAATATAGTATTCGTCAGGCCTGGTTGAACGACGACTCACCTCGCCATACACCCTCCCTGCCTCCCACTGCAATGTTATATGTATATACACAGCCCTTTGTTGCCTCTCTCTTCCTTTCGTTTGTTTGCCCTCTGCTACATTAAAAATATTGTCATCTCCTCGATGAAAGAACGCGTGCGGAATGTTGAAACTCTAATAGAATGGAGGAAATAGAAGCCTGAAATTTTTTCTCACACTCAGTACAATATTTCCTCTCTTCCAAATGTGTCTCTCTACATTCAATGTGGAGAGAAATATTTCATGCTTCTTCTTGTCGTTCTTGCTAAGTGGGGAAAAGAAGGGTGGAATCGTTTATGAAGAGAATGTTTCATTCATTAGAATGTTGGATTTTGTTCTCAAAAGAATGCCTAGTTATTGCATTCGGAGGAAGATACAAGTAAACTTTTGTCGCGGTCTATCGACGAATGTCAGAATAAGAAGGCAAAAAAGGAGCATGCCTACTGCTTTGATCAGGGAGGTTAGGTTGAGGTCGACACTTTCCTTTGGAGTACAAAACAAAATTTCTCCTCCATCGTGTTCGGTTTATCATCCCCTTTCAATGCTAACTCACTTTGAGACATTCTTTTCCTTTCGCTTTTTTCTCTACTTCTCCCTACATACAATCCACAATGGCCGCAACCTACTTTTATATTTATTAGGGTCTCCTGAGCTTTTCCGCACGAAAGAAGAGGGAAGCGGTCGCGATCGTTTGGTGTTGTGGTCACGTATCGCGTATTTCGAGTTACGTGATGTTTACTGGATACCGACTCGATCATTAAACTTCCCTCGTAGACAGACGTTCGATATACGTATCATATGAGCCCAATGTTTGGAGGAGAAGAACAAATAAATTATTCTCCCCCCCAAGCTTTAGTTATTATACTTTCGGCTTTAACAAAAATCCTGATATTCAATCGTCGATCAAGGAGATATAGTAGGAACTGCGTTCTCAACAAGGATTTTTTATACATGGTAATATTGTTACAATGATTCATCCTCAACCTACTCGAAGATCAAAAGCAGGAACGTAAACCATGGTACATTTTCATAACTTTACAAACCTAGTAACTGAAACATTGAAAGCAATTTACTACATTCAAGGCATTCTCAGGACTCTTTCTTTGAATTCTTATTCTTTTCATTTGACATCCATTTTACTCTAGTCTCGATTGACTCGGTTATTAAGTCAATCTCTTCATTCATGACTGTATGAAAGACGAGGAAAGGGAGGGGTAGGGTGGAAGAAAAGGGGAATAAAGGAAGAGCTGGTTTTGAAAAAGACTGAGGATAGCGGAGTTCCTACGAACGAGTGCTAGAACGAACGGGTCTGTCATCGACATTCGTTTACGCTGTACGTTCTTTTGTTCACTCCAAGAATAGACTTCCAGATGTCATCAATTGAATATACAACGAAGAGGATCAATCCTTTTTGTAGAAATTTTCTTGTTCTAGCGATCCATTCAACCGAATCGGATACCTTATTTTTCAATCTCAAATATTATTCGTAACATCCGCATCAATAAAAATGAATTGCACGCTCTACAATTTTCATGATAATATATTCGTTGTCCTCCATTCTCTTCCACCTCAACTTATTTCCTCGGAGCGTTTTGTATCTTGACAAGTCTTGGCTCGTTTTCCCAACTTTTGCAACATACCAAGTTTCTGATGTACACAATGAATTTCCCACCTCGTTAATATGAAATTCTTGTTACCTATGGTAATGAAGAAATTCTACCCTCTTTCTTGTGTTTTCTCTTGGAATTTTGGAGTAGTTTATCCTCATCCATAAAAACTAATGAAAAGTTCATTGGTACGGTTTCTGGCACATCGAGCGAATATGAGATATTATCGATAATACGCATGCATCATGTATCATACTATATCTCACTTACGGAATTGAAAGGTAAGATTGAAACAAACTCCAAGTTTTTATCGGTACCATTCCTGTTCTCTCAGTTCTTTTCTTTTTCTTTTTCCCCGTTCTCCTTTCTTCCCTTGTGAGAACGGAAGAAGTCACCCGTGAAAGAGTGCAGGCAAAGTTTCTTGGCCCAAGATTTCCCCACATTTCGTATTCACAAACAAAACGTCGCATGTATGTTATACGTGTAAGAGGTAAAGTAGGAAGGAAATCTTGTGAGAGAACAAATACAATTCCATCACGCACGAGAGACAATTATATGGGGAGGAAACAATGAGAAATCATGCAGAAACGTGGAAATTCAATGATATGAATAATCGTTGGGTGCATTAGCTCATTGCACCTGGCGGTGACAGGCGATTCAATGAGATAACATTTTGATGAATTTTTACATGGACTCTGAGTAAATTGATTTACGGGCATCAATTGTGACTGATTCTATATCTGTTCAAATCTATTTTGAATCGTTTGGCAGATCATTGGAGTTTCATTGATGATTTTCAACACTTTTATGCATTCGAAAAATTTCTTATAGAATCGTAATGTCTTGATGGAATGTAATATCCTAGTGAATACAAAATGAAGTGAGAAAAGAATATATTATACACATTTCTGGATTACTTTATTGATTGGAAGGTCTTGCAGTATGTATCAGCGAACGAGAGATGATAGTCAATTGACATATTACATTTAACTTCAAATGTGTCTAGCTTTGATGAGGGTAGGTTTACCGAGTCTCTCCTGGATTATTCATGATATTTGACTGCTCCTGTTGAGTGTTCGATTCTGAATTTGTTCCGCTGATTGCTAATGATGACTCATATGATGGAAAATATGTTGGTCATCTTATGGAACCTTAATTATAACATTCATTCCACATGAATTTTATCATGAAGTCGTTATGAACGGTTCATGAACTATCGATCTTGAAAGTTGTACTGTTGAATTCGAAGTGCACTGAGAGGAGTTGAGAGTTATATTTACTACGGAACCCTTGGAATGGAGGAACATATTGACATCCAATGGAATTGACTGTAAAATATCATAAATTTCATCAGGTTTCTATTATTATACCATACACTGGAAGAGAAGTCTAGTGAGTACGAAAACGCGGTACAGTTGAAACAAGTATTCGTAAAAAACAATGACCGGTAGCGCTGTAACAAGTGTAATATAGTTGATAGAACAATTTAGTATCCGTCCTACAATGATATGCATCTTTTCTCTATCCACACGGCTCGTTGTATTGCATATACTTATTGCTGCCATATAGTATTCCTTACTTATAGTATAGTAAATTTCACTGTATTATAGTGAATTTCATTGAGTAGTCAGTATGTTTCCACATTCCAAAGATTCCATTGTAACTTCAAGTTTTTCTCAGTGTGTGTAGTAAATACAATGTATTCGTTCCTATGACCGTGATTCAAAGAATTTGTTGTTGAAATCATCAAAACCTCGATGTAACTCAAATCGAGATCTTCTTCCGCCCTATTCATAAAAGATCAGGAAATTTGTGCCACATTGATAAGCAAAGGAAGAGCCATCTTCTCCTCTTTGGCTCCTCAAAGTGGCACAAATTCTCTGATCTTCCTTAAGTACACTGAAAGAAGAGTTTTTCGGACACACTATTTTTGTGTTAATACGAGGGTGGATTGATAAGTTTCCGGCCTGACCAAGAAAAACAACGTTTTTAAGAATTTTTTTTTTTTTATTTCTCAACATAATCTCCTCCAAGGCTGATACATTTCTCATAGCGGTGTTCTAGTCTAGTAATGCCATCTCTATTGACTGATTCGTCAAGCTCCTCAAAATACCCATTTACAGCTTCGATTACTTCTTCATTGTCCGCAAATCTCTTACCGCCAAGCCATTTTTTGAGGTTAGGAAACAGATAATAGTCACTCGGGGCTAGGTCTGGAGAGTAGGGAGGGTGCGGCATTAATTCAAACTTCAGATCGTTGATTTTAGCCATCGCAACGATTGACGTGTGCGCTGGTGCGTTATCGTGATGAAACAAGATTTTTTTCTTCGCCAGATGAGGTCGTTTAATTTTCACTTCGTGGCTCAAACGTTGCAATAAGTCTGCGTAGTATTGACCAGTGATAGTTTCACCCTTTTCAAGGTAATCAATGTATATAATACCTCTTGCATCCCAAAAAACAGTAGCCATAACCTTGTTCGCCGAAAAATTGTTTTGCCTTCTTTGGAGTTGGTTCCCCTGGTCCAATCCACTGTTTAGACTGTTCTTTGGTTTCAGGAGTGTAGTGGTGGACCCAAGTTTCGTCAACGGTTACGAATCGACGCAAAAATTCGCTTGGATTACGCTTATACAACGCCAAATTGGCGGTAGAAATGTTCTTTCGAATCAATTTTTGGTCGACTGTTAGCAAACGCGGCACCCATCTTGCACAGAGCTTTTCCATATACAAATGTTGGTGCAAAATATTTTGTACACGTTCATATGACATCTTACAGGTCTCAGCTATCTCACGAACTTTTAATCTGCGATCTTTCAGCACTATTTGATGGATTTTTTCGATCATATCTGGAGTTGTGACCTCAATGGGGCGTCCTGAGCGAGGCTCATCAGAGGTGCTCACACGACATTCTTTAAACTCGGAAACCCACTGCTTAACGGTTGAATATGATGGGGAGGATGTCCGCAGTGTTGAGTCCATCTCTTCTTTAATTTCCTTCGGCGTTAACCCCTTCAAATAAAAGTATTTGATGACAGCACGATTTTCCAGCTTTTCCATTTTTACAAAAAACACAGAGGCATCTTGGTCAGCGTGCTCTCAAAACTAAACTAACATGGCGATCGGACTGAAACTATAGCTACAAGCTATCTAAGGATGGTACTATAGAACGCCACCTCAAGGTAGGCCTAGTGGCGCCATCTCTTGGTCAGGCCGGAAACTTATCAATCCACCCTCGTAGTTACTGAATCTCATGTTATTGAAATGAATTTGGAACACGTTTTTCGCCTGTAGGTGAAAAAGAAGCTTCGAATTTCGATTCGAAGATTTCTTCTGAATTCAAGCCCCAATTGAGGTCTTCATAGGCTTCTCCTGATCTGGCGCGCAAAATGAACATTCCTGTAACCATCCTACTTCCATACAGTGCCTCATCGGTAACGAACTTATCGGTCGAAGACGGCGTATACAATTATAACCTTTAAAAAACCTAAATAATTTCCAAACTGGTAGTACAGTTTGCCTCAGAATAGTCTGAAATATGTTGTGTAAATATCTAATCCACAAAAGCAGAAGTTAAAATGATTTACCACCTGGAAATTAATTGTATGCTCGGGAGTATTTTGTTATAATATACCGAAATTCGCATTTTCACTGCACGCTGTATTTTGTATCCCAAGATTAGCTCAAAACAGTTTCATTCCTATATATTCAACCACAATTAGAATACATTTGTAATTATGGTTCAATTTCGAAGTACTGATTACCCTCACTAACGTGAATATCTATATTACAAGACCTGCATAACGTTATCAATTCCATCTATTGAATTCGCTTTTTTATTGAATGGGAATGCAGTGCATTCTGCAGACAAAACAGGGTTCATCCAAGTTTCTTCATCTGATGACCTGTAAGTAGATTTTGTGAATATTCGAATTGGAAATAATATACATTCGATAATCTGGAATGAAGAGAAGTATGGTTAATAAAACTGATTCTCAGTAATTTTCACTGATTTGGATTTACAGATTGCCAAAAACATTTTGAAGACACATAAATGCTGTTGTGTTGCCACAGATTTGCGAGTATTGATTCGATATCGTTGAGATTCTGGCAATTTGTGAGACCTATAATACAATTGTTTGATATCTCACTGAGAAAATGTATGAGAAATGTGTAGCATGGTTCACCATAATAATGGCAGTTTTGGGTCACATGAGCATTCATGTGCATTCCTCTTTCAACTTTCCAATCACCACAAATCAAAGGAGAAATGTTCACAAACGCTTATGTGTCCCGAAACTGGTATTATTATGGAGATCTCTGCTACAAATTTTTCTCAGTGCTATCAGACGAGTGGCACCAATTGAGAAACAGTAATGATGCGGTAACAATTGAATTGTTCTCGCCAAAATCATGGAACTGAATCTTCACCAGCATTGGGCCGTTTGTTCATTCCCGGCAATGCAATACTTCAGCGATAATTCTCTAACAATCTCTGATGAAATTTGGCTGAATCAGTGGAAAAGTAAGATTTTGATGAAACAATTTACAAAAAATTTTATTTTTTCAAAAATAGACGTCATTTTGTAATGTCATCAAACCTAATCTATTGACAGAGTATTTTTTAAATCACTATGACTACTTTGTAGTGAACTCAATCCTTTTTCAGCAACCACAATCATGAAAGTATAGTTCACTCGATTGAATGAATAATTGAATAATTTCATTTTTCCCAGTGCAGTTACATGGTTTTTCTCTGAATTCCACGAAACATTTACGATTCATTGAAGTGACGTGTGAAATTTTTGAAACATGAACTTTTTTATGGATTTCATTCCACGGATATTCAAATTGAATCTCATACGCCGGTAATACAAATGACAATGAGAAATGAATAATTTATGGCCACACTGTTGAAATGAACGCAAAGAAACTTTTTGGTTGGCTGAAATAAAATTTATTTAGGATGAACAAAATTCATTTGTCTGTATTGTCTGAAAGCCTTGATTATTGTGAACCAAATTTTGTTCACCCCAAATAAATTTTATTTCAGCCAACCAAAAAGTTTCTTTGCGTTCATTTCAACCAAAATTTTGTTTGGCTGGAACAAACTGTGTTTTCAGTGCACCGTGCACGGTGCTTAGAATTTCCAATCAAAGCTCCAGCATAATGAAAGACGTTAATGAACGTGTGAATATATGTGTGTTATGTGTCAATCTCAATTTAATACGATCACCCTAGGTATTACAGGAGGAAATAGAAAATGTCATCTTCACACGTTGAAAATTTTTAACTCAGCAATCAGTTTCATGCGTTTATCCGTCTACTTTTCGAATTATTTTACTAATACTACATCAATTGGACCACTCCATTCCTCTCGCAAACCATTTTTCGAATTCGACATGAATTAATATGAATTTCCAATTCGATGTGGTATCAAAATACATTTTACAATGTTGTTTCGCTTGTAATCGATCGAGTTGCCAGTTACCAAATTCATCCATTTCTGTTGCATATTTTTCTTCTTTCATATGAATGTATTTCACGGACTCACAGATTTTATAATCGTGTTATGTTCCCGAATTTCGAATTATTGAAACAAAGAGTGGAACAGAACAGGCCTCAATGTTGATGATAATCAACGTGTAGGACAAAAATGAGTTTTCTTCAGTCAATCTCAATTAATTCTTCGTCGTATTCGGTCATCTGCATACATGAGAAATATAAATTATAAAAAGATTCCACATATATTATGAACAAATCGAATAAATGCAACCTGCTTTGGAATTCAAATATTCATCCAAACTTGTTTAGAAATGTGTACTGTAAACAATGAATGACTAAAATGAATTCGCAATTCATATCGATATCGATAGTCAAATTTGATTTTATTTCAATCACAATGTTTTCGCAATTCTTTTTTCATTCTACACTGTGTCGCTTTTCCGCGTTGGAAAAAAATTTGAGAATTTCATACACAAAATTTAGGTGCAATTAATATATACTTTTGTGTGTTAAAGTCATCACAGATTTCATGAGAATTCAAACGAATTTTGGTATGAAAACTATTTTGGGATGATATTTGGTTCGAATTTCAATAAAAGTATGGGAGATTCCATATCAAAATGTGTGTTGATTGCTTCTAAACTTTTGTATTGAAATCAATACGAATATTTTTTATAGTACATTCATAATCGAGGATTGTGTATACGTGACTAAGTAAATTCAGTCTATTGAGTTGGGATTCATGTTTTGAAGAATATGCAAAGGCGGGGAGTGAGAGCAAAAATGGAAGTGAATAGCGCTGAAAATTACCACCATTATCACTGTGAAAAGTCCGGCTGGATGTGGCATCTTACTTGAAAACTTGACTCAAATTCAGTCTTTTCTATTTTGTCGATATTTGTTGTCGATACTCCCTCTCAGTTGGAACAGGGCTGTTTTTGGCTGCATCTTGAAACAAGCTTATATATTCAGGTTGAAAGAAAGTTTCACTTCTTACCGTGATCATGCTTTTACCAAGCGACCTCATTCGACACATCAGCGCTTATATCTCAAAGATTCTGATTCCCAAATACTGTTTTCTTTCCTGATTTTTCAACTTCATTGCAAATTCCATCTATGAAGATGAGGGTTCAAAGTAATCGGAAAAAACATGAAAAGAACGGGAAAAAACGGTTGTTTCGGGAATCTCCGACGTACTTTTCTTCAAGACCAATATCGAAAGATGAAAATTTTTCATCAGTTTACAGGACATGGAAAAATATTTTCTTTATTCCCCAAGAACCGAGTGATATATATCGAACACACCCTTATGGATCAAAATAAAGTACAACCTCCCTAGTAGAAATCACTCTAGTCATTCTCTAGGCGATTACGAAGCCTTACGAGGCCTTGCAAGTCCCTCACAAGGGCCTGGTGAGGCCTCTCAAGGCCTAGAGAATTACTAGAGTGATTTCTGCTAGGGCTACTCGTTCTTTGAGTATTTGGTTAATATTGATGCAAATAGTTCTATAGGATCTCCTATTGAGTTCATAACACCTGATATATGCTAAGGTATCACACTAGACAGAAATTCACATATGTCATCGAGATTTGATTGAGAATATAAACAATTTTTATCCTCACATTTTGCTATTGAACTGATTTTCTTCTGATTCCTGAATAATGCGAATGAAAACGGTACTTTTTCATGATTTTAGTCTCAATCGCTTTTATTCATTGGAGGAGAAATTCAAACTAAAATCATGAAGAAGTACCGTTTTTGTCCGCATTATTCAACAATCAGGACATAAACAGTCTAAAAACGAAATGAGAAGATAAAAACAGTTCAAATGTTTCGACTCGGGCTGCGAAGCAGTGTTCATGATACAACATGTTTTCCCATCCTCAATCCAAAATTCGTTTCAATAAACGATCCAAAATTCAGCAATCTAATGCTCGTAGAGTGTCTGCAACCCCACCACGAGTGTGAATAGAGAATCAAGAATCAAATTTTCAAAATTTGCTACAACATAAAATTTCTCAAAATAATTGATTTAAAACGTTTCCGTGGGTTTTTTTTTCAAAAATTCATTCTTCCTGAAAATTCAAAACCCTAATGAAGATCAAATATCTATCCATTCAATATTTATCAGCTGGGTAGCAATTCTACCATGCTATTCGAGATTTGGTAACAGATATTCACAATGACAATATCAAGAAGATAAAAATAACGATTTCTGCTCTTTATATCTGGAAGAAATACTTGAAAAACATCCACTCATGTTCTCTTATAGCCGCATCCTCTGCATTCTATGCTTTAGTTACATTCAAAGAACCTAACAACCCGCAACAGCTGTACTCGATTAGCATCCTGTATGTCCTTACGAAACATTAGCTCCAAATCGGTTGCATTTGTTGCCGCTCGATGAACATTTACTTCAATGTTCGTCCGTGGCGATTAAAAGAACAGTTGTTGTCCTGTAATTGAAGATCCAGACAGTAAAAGAGAAATGTCAAGATCTTAGCACATAAAAATGTCTTCAACAAAACGTGCAGGGAATATACCGATTGTGACAATGATAGAGAAGAGAATTCATAAACTCGCCTTGAATATCTTGGCGACATTGGATATTAGATAGGTTGAACCTGATGAAACCTAGAAATTGGTTGCTTCTCCGTATCTTCATGACTCTAAGGCAGGATACGAAACCGAGGGCCAGAAACGATTCGGCTTGTGCAATGGGTTGTAACGTTTTGCGCAAACTCTCCTCACTTTTCTTTCCCCGTTTCACTTCGCCTACGCGAAAGGCTGAAAACTCTTGGTCCTGGAGCTTGGACGGCAGCCAAGCGTCGCTTTACGTTAACTCGACTTTGCGACTTGGAATAAGAGTAAAAGAGGGGAAATAGTTGAAAGAAGCAAAGTACACACCGGGACAGATATATTGATGTTCTTGAAAAAGTCGTCGCGTCACCAAATATCCCACGTAACTTCTGCACCCTAAATATATCTAGACACGCATACCAGTATCGGTTTGTTGCATTATCCTATAAAGTACACACGGTACTTCATGTGAGAAACTCCCTTCCTATCTCTACGGAATGTATGAACGATATAACAAAACGGATGAGCGATCTGTCAATAGATTTGAGGAAATATCTCTATACAAAAGTCAAAATTTAGGACAGTTTGTTGTTCATCAATTGTTTGTAATTCTTTCATGTTCGATGCGTCGATATTCTTTCGAGTGAAAAATGTGAAATTCGATAAATGACATGAACACAGATATAAAAAGAAAAAAATTGTCACCAAACATCGTAATTAGAATAGTCATTTCATTTTCACATGAACACGCGAATTCGAACGTCATTGCATAACGCCAATGAACATCGTAGAATATTAAATTCCCCGATGACAAGCCCAGAATTGGATCATTGATTATCATGTCTGTGAAATGATGTTCATAACTCTACCAATTACCAACTTTTATCATACCTCTGTCACTTACGTATGGATCCAACTGGATGAATTATAGACCCGATGAAAGTCGGAATTCATTCCCGTTAAGCAGATGTAATACACGGGGTATTCAAACGAGAATCGATCAGAGGATGAAATTTTCATTCATAGTACGATCGTACGCTTTACCAAGCCAATGGCGCAAATTCGTTGCTGCCGTTGGTACTGCCGTCACTGCGGCTAGAGTTTATTAAAGCGAGTGGGGTCCCCGTGTAATCCTCGCGGATCTACGGTTGCCATGTTCGATAAATATTGCTCGGCTCAAACCGATTCAGCAATTTTGTTCCGAGATTGAACGGAATAGATAAGAGGGTTTTCCTTTACAAACAAATCCCAAACTCGTCAAGATTGTTTCTTATGGTACCGCAAGTTCGTTATAAGAAGGAGGGTAAGAAAAGGAGAGCGAATTTCGAGGAAAGCCGTCATCTTGTGATTTTATCACGTTTTTGGTATCATTGCTTGAGCTTACATCATACACGGGTGTGCTGGGTTTTGACTCGAGTCATGCCGAAGGAAGAGTATGAACATTTCTTTGATTCTCTTTGAATTTCATTACTGTATGAATCTACTATCCCATTTCTGAAGAATGAATCCTTATTTGTTTCAGGTGAGTTCTACCGATGGATAATATTTTCTCTTCATCCATGATTTCTACGATCAGTGAGTACTATCTGATATCTATTGCAGAAAATTTTGTATAACAAGAATAGTATAACAATGAGTGAAACAACGAGTGAGTTCATGTTCGGCGGTAATTTATAGAACTCAATCAATAATATTCTGTGTTTTGTAGAGAATGTAATTGTCCACGTAAACCCGTGAATTGTTTCCGGTGTTGTTTTTTATCCTCTCACTCTGCTGCTTGTACGGTGCTTTGGTCAATAAGCCGGGAGAGATTACTTTTCACTGACCTCATTTACCCTGAGCAGGGAAAAGTAAAAGATCTCTTGGCTCCTCGTCTGTCGTTCTTCTTAATGACAAAAGTTTGTCGCTGACCCTTGTTTTCAACAAACGTTATCTAATTATTACTCTTGCAACTGATTTTTTTTCAAAGGTTGATGCAATATCATTGTCCATTATCATTTTAACCATCGACTCATTGAATTGAAAAAAAATCAAATCAAATGAATCAATGGAATATTTCTCAATGAATTCCGTATAACATTCAATGGAAATGAATCACATCTTTTTAGATATTCTGAACAAAATGGCAATTTTTCACCCATGACATGTACCTTTGTTTCGAAATTCAGAGAAGATTATATACGTTTGTACATTTGTTTGCTCGCTATCGGATTGAATGACATTGATCTAGAGATTTCCTCCAGCAGAATAATTTATGATAGGGGACAAAGAAAGGTGTACATTTTTTTCTGAAGATTGTTATTCCTTCCAGAACACGAGTTTGGATCGTGGACTACTTTGTATCGCTGGTTTTTATTCTCTGGAGTTCAAGAAACGAATTATGCGGTTACATTATAATTGATTCTTGGGCGAAGGTTGCTCATACATACATCATATGCTATAGGATGCTTAAGGGATGGTGGAATGATATAAGGTGTCATCCATCATTGTCAAAACCAAAACAACATTATATCTCACTGTGGTACACGGCTGCGTGACTTGCCTCGCTGCAACACACCCCAATTCAGCTGTAATATGTATGAATGAGTTCCAAACATTTATTACTCCACACGATGAATCTAAAAATACTTATTATGATTTGTATGCTAACATGTTTGAGTGCATAACTCATGAAGGGAAAAACGGTAGCTCATAAACGCTATCCAGAAAATTATAGGATTTCATTTTGAGTTATTCATTTGTTTAGACAATGTATACACTGAGAAAAAGGGTTTAGTTGGGTATTAGACACCTAGGAAATTCAGTCATTCTGAATTCAAATTCAGTTGAACCGAATGAATTTTATTTGCTGCAGCTAAATTTTTTATTTCCCTCAAATAAATTGTTTCATTCATATTTCAGACAACTAGACTTCCATTCACGTCATATTTGAATTTCAATTGCCACAGCTGGGTATCTTTCTCTCAGTGTGACAGATTATTTCATTTGATTGGATTTTTTATCAAATTGTCCATATAGATTCACGAATCTGATCGAAAGAATATGCGAAAATATGTTCAAGAATTTCACATCCTGAATTACGTACAAGTATCGTGAGGAGGATCAAGTGATGTTCAAACTTTGTAGATATGTACAGTTTCATTCTCTGTTTTCGAAGGGAACTTCAGAAGATTCTTGTACATGAAGGTAACTTTCAGTTCATATAAAATTGAATGTGAGGTTGATAACCATAGAGTATCCGGAGAATGTTCAAGAACAGTTTTTTCAATGAGATTTTAAATAATCTCTTGTGTGTTGTATGTGAATTTTCAAGTAATCATGGTACAAAAATATTGAACATGTTCTTTCATGAAAGATTTTCACAATTCAAATCATTAAATTTGTTGTGAAGAGGTTGAGAGTCGCGGAAATGCAGGAAGAGAAGAGGGATTAATTAATGTCCTCTTTATTTTCCGCACATGGATCCACGTTTATACAATAAATGAAAAATAAACAATGCCGTGATTTTACAACACTGCGACCAAGGTCCAACATCACAATAAAAGTTTTACTTCCCTTTCTTTTTATAATGAAAAAGATTGTCGGCGTCAGCATAGTTGGTATCGTTACTCGAGAATGAGAATTGAGTCTGGCGTTATTGCACTCGACGATGTTTCATTATGGTGACTTTGAAACATCCATGACAGGATGATAAAAACAAACGCGAAGTACTCTTTTAATGAATAGCTGCTTATAATTTTCCTGGGAGAAAACAACTAGACATGAATTGAAATTGGAAGAATGGCTATTAGAAGAACGAGTCGTATTAGAACTGGTTCCTACTTGGACACCAATTTTGTACTCAAGCTCTGTATGGAATTTATCAAAGTAGTTCTTGCGAAATTTTCTTCGAATTACAAGTGGTTCACAGAATACGGTATATCACTGAGTTGATTTCGCGTTTTTTCTAATTTATAAGTATTTTTCTACAATCAGGTGAAGTCACAAAACCCTGATCTTCCTGACCTGTTTTATCATATGCGACTTTGCCTCTCCTCTATTCACATGCAATAACAGGAATGGAGAAATATTCTATTTCAGAGCATGTGACAGTGTTGGACAAACTTGCGATGTAACAGACTGCGCCGTCCTGCGTATATAAGAAAAGGGGTGATTCCTCAAACAATCGTTTTTCATGCAAACTTCACTTGTCTCGGAAGCAATTCCATGGAAATACAACATCTGAAACATTTCTATTCAATTTCTTCCACACAGCTCCTCGGATATTTGTATCCTTTAATTAATTCCTTTGCCAACTTCATGTATTACTCAATGAAATCCAATGTGAGAAATGAGAAGGATCGGCATGTTTTTCTAGCCACATCGAGGATTTCAGCAAAAAATACAGTCTACATAGCTGAAAAAGTGACTACCTAATCGCATTTGTCTCCATTGAAAGTTTCTTTTCAGAAATGTCTTCGTATGAGCATCCAGGATCTTAGGATATGCAGAATGCAAAGGCAAAGGAAGAAAGAGAGAGGAGGCAACGATAAAACGATAACTAGATCAGACATCCAAGTTGAATGTCTGGGGATGATGGTTAGTATCCAATCGAATAAGAGAGAGCTACTTGCGATCTTAACTACGAGCCCGCATCATTGAAACAGTCACGGGAGAAGCCATTAATTCTTACTATGCTTCTATTTCTCGATATCCCAACGGTACGATGAATATCAAGTGGTATTTCTATTATCACCAAGACTTGAATAAATAGCATCGCTACAAGACAAAAAACAGTATGATAATTCATTGCACGATACATATAATTCTTTGATAATAATTGTGAATGATCGAGAAATGTTGTTGTTGCATTTCAAAAGTTCCAAACGTGAAACCCTGAGGTGTACATTGTATATCCACGAACAAATGCAATGCAATCGTTCGATATGTAGAATATGTCATTCGGATGGTCTCTTGAGAACCGATAATTCTGAGTTCGTTCGAGAGAACCTAAGCGCTTTATAGAATTCCGACAAGGGAATATTGAATATAAACATATCGATCTTCTGCACAAAATAAGTCTTTCAGAATTCATAAAACTCCTGTTGCATTGACAGGATATTTAATATGTTCACAGAAATATTGATGATTCAACTATACATACGTGAATACAGAAGGGTTTCTCCGGAGATTCAACAGGGAGAGAGAAGTGAATGTTGAAATGTAGTGTATCGTTCCGATTTGCAAACGATCTGAATCCACTTTGATCGCAATTTTCGACAGTTTTTACGCAACGCAAACAGAGAAACAGACACCACGATTCGAAATCCATCCTCAAACTGATGAGAACAATTTTGAGAGTTGAGAATTTTACTTGTTCACGATTGATAGAGTGTTTTTTGTTCTACATGAAGCGAGAGGCTGCATATGCACGAGACTCATATCAAAATAGCGATACAAAAAGAAAAGTGGAGCGATTGAATTCGCTGTGCAATGAAGTTACCGAAGTAACGTCATTTGCAGGGCCAACGCCTCCAGCGGTCAGCTTATCTATCGAAAAGTTCGTTATTAGTTTTCGCAAGTTCCTCCATGTTTGGATTTTTAACGGATATTCATGAATTGAGATTGACGTTGGTATGTTTGTGTGTAAGTCAGTTACGATTGAGGTACTCGTGCTCTCACTAGTCGAAAATAACTACTAATTTTCCTCCCGTGCTGAGCACTGCTGGAGCGATCACCGCCATTTTGGAATTGTAATCAGTTCTGACACACCAGTGATTTCTTGTTAAATCGAGGGAAAAGTAGTGGGAGGGGAAAACTCTACACTCTGTTAGAAAAATCAATACGAAAGCTCATAACATGAATAGGAAGTTTTTTTCACATCATCGTTATCAAGTTTCGTATCGGTTTTCTATTTTTGTTGATATGAATTTTGTTCGTATAACTATAAAACATTTCGTGCTGTCGATTATCAGAGGTTGGTATCCATCATTGAAATGAGGAAAAAACTTCCTGCAATTTTTTCAACGTCATATTCATTTAAAAATCATGTAGATGAACAGTGTTTCTAATGGATTTGGTCGTAGAATTTCATTATTTTATAACAGCACTCGATATGCTGTGAAATATTGCATATGAAATCATTGAAAATAGAATGACATCCATTGATTGAATAATCAACGGATAGTTCTGCGTTTCATAAAAATTCATTTTTTTTGTCTCTTCTTAGTAACGTGACATCAATGAATTTGTGATCGATGTTGATCGATTGCTAGATTGGTATTTTTAACGAATTCCACAAACACGGAATGTAGATTTTATTAAATTTATACTTCCCAGTAAAGAATTTCATATTCGAGCTCAGAGATTTCATTAACCGTAATAATCGAGAAGGAATCCAAATAAGAACAAAGTGGTTGGAAGAAATTAGGATACCATGAAAACTTACATAATTTCTCTCATATTTTATGGAGAGAATGAATGATTTGCCGGCGGCGATCTTCAAAAACTGAAAACCAAAATTCTCTTCTGTGCCCCTGTATCGTATACCTTCCTATGATCTTGTTGAGGCTCTCTCCATAGCATTGGTATGAAACGAATAGGAGAAGGGAGTGTACCTATATCCTCGTCCGGAAAACATGTTTGCCTTGAGCTACTGGGTTTTAATTAAATCCGCGCCAACTACCGCACTCGTTGCGAGCATGTCGAGTGCATATGTGTACCGAGAACGATTAGCCGCAGTTTTCGCTTTGCTTGTGGCCAAAGTCTCTCTTTTGGTGTGTCGCTCCGCTATGGAAGTACATGGAACATGAAGAATACATCAGCGAAAAACAGAATATTCCGGTGACAGCAAACATATTTTCAAGTTTCGAATCACACGACCACCTGGAATTGAATTCATGATGATAAACGAGATTTTTCATGTCTGAGACAGAGTTGAAAACGATCCTGTAAGTAATTCGTCATGTATGATGTTTCTATCACATGTATATTCAGCATTCTTCAATGCAGATTACTTTTCACAATTTCTCGTAATTTTAATTTATTTTATAGTCTCATCAACGTCGATGTATATCTTTGTTTTTATACACTCACAAATCGACGCCCTTCCGCAAAGAATAACGTGTCTTGAGCTTCCACAAAAACAAGTCTGAAGCTGAAATTAACGGCTAAAAGCAAAAGACCAGTTGTCATAATTTCTCATTGAACTTGATTTTGAATACTCTGATTGCATGGCATCCAACAATATACATCTAAAAAACGTGGATAAATTCCATCCATCAAATTTAGAAGCAACTAACACGTATATTTTTATATCAAATTCATCACAGATTTCATGAAAATTCAAATAAAATTTGATGTGGAAACCATTTTAGAATAATATTGGATTAAAATTCCAATAAAAGTGTGAAAAATTCAATAAAAAATATATGTGGTAATTCTTTGAAAACTTTTGTAATTGAATGATTACAAGGGTTAGAAGTTTCGTCTAGAAATTGTTAACAGTGATACGATTTTTCTACTCAAATATTTGATAAAATATTCTACAAAGAATGACATCGTTCAGCCACTAGCTTTTGGCCGCCAATTTGAGCTCTGTAAAAACTAGCACCGCTGATGCATCGTATAACTAGCGCGGCTCGTAGTTCTCTTACGTAGATCAGCACAGTTCATCAAGCTCTCATAAAGTTTGGCATGGCTCAGAGTTCTCTTACCCAGACAGTAGCACATCTTGTGAAACTTTTATGTAGATTCTACGATTCACAATCCGGATATACATTCGAGAATACAAACCATGCTGATATGCCTATGAAACATCCTGATCTGAGTTCTCCATAGAATGTTTCAACAGAAAACCCAGAAGTTGATTGAACTACACGGAAAGACCGGGTCTATTGATATTTAGAAAAATGACTATCAATTTAGGGCAAACAAGGATCGCTGGAAAATATTCGTAGTGAGTCTACTGAAAATTCGTAGTCGTACTGTGAAAAACACCAATGAAACTACCAACTGTTAATATTTTGACTACGAATTTTTGATAGACTCACTACGAATATTTTTCAGCGAACCTCTCTTTCCCTAAATTGTCAGTCATTGTTCTGAACGTTGATAAATTCTTTCTAAATATTATTAGACCCGGTCTTTTCGTGTACAAGACACTTCTGAATGGGATAAGCTTGGTTTTTCAGATTCAGGTGTTTTTAGGTATCCTATTCTTCCCCCTCACTCTCTCGATTCCTTTTCATTTGAAATCCTTTAAAGGAAAAAGTACGTTCGTGTAATAAAAGATTCGTTGATTCAATATTGTTCAATCCGGTGATGAAATCCATAAGATGTCTGAAATATATTCTGTGGATTCTCGTTGGATAGGAGAAAATTTCGACCAGGATTTTCAGAAAGTTTTCTTCAACAGCCATCGCTTTCACACATCCATAGAAAAGTCTCTTGGAGGACATATTTCCGATAGTGACAAATGTTGCATTTTCCTTTGAGAAATCATCACTGATAAAATGGTACATTTTGAGAATACTTTCAAAGCATGTATGATCGATACCTCCTCGATGTTTCAAAATAAACATCGACGAAATAAAAATATTGATTGGAATATTACACACGAACATGAGTATTATCATTCCATTTTGTTTCCCCTGGCAATATTTCATTTATATCCATGTTTTCATTCGAGGAATAAATGTATAAAATATGACATATACAATTTGTCTAACCCAGGTTATCGTTACACTCAACATTTTATGATATACGTTTCATGGAAACAGATGACATAACATACTGTCCGGTGGTAACACCACTGATCACTGGATACGCACTTAAATACGCACACGTTTGTTTACGCATACGCTTCTACTGACGCTTGTACAGTAGGATCCAAACGATCCACGGGTACGTCGCAATGTCGTTAAATACGTATTGCAAGACATAAAAGTTAAGGATAACGTGTGATAATGGTACGTGATGTATGAAACCGTTGCGAAAGGAACGATGTGAACGCTGTTAAGCACATACGATTGTTTATCGCCGACGCTCCGATTCGAACCTGAAACAAGGAAACGTATCCTGCAAGGGAACATTTATTTCCCATCGGTTCTATTCATTTCAAAAACTTTCACCTCTGTAATCCAATATCCATCACGCACCGTTTCATGTTTAAGATTACAGATATAAAATCATCATTCTTCGAATGTTTTTCATTGCTTTCCGATAGGATCGATGGATCATCTCCTGGCTAGGAATTTATCTCCTGGGCTTGATCAGGTTGACCTGAATATAGCCCAGAGCCTGGCGAGGATTTTAAAGCTTGGATACCGTCAGAATCTTTGTCTGAATCAGGGGTGGGTAGAAGATTTCTGATCCTGATCCTAATAGATGAAACTAGATCCATAAGGTGATGAGAAGTTTGCATCACATTTATCAACTAGAAATTGTACTTGGTTAGGAAATTGATTATGAAGCATTATAAGGCCAATTTATGGGAATGACAACTCGCATTATCGCGCTATAAACGGAAAACATGAGTAGATCCAGTCAGATCTCGTTCCTGATCAGACGTGAACAGATGTATCTGGATCTGAAGAGTTACAATATTTTCTGGTGATTGTCATATATATATTTGAATTCAACTTATAGAAACAAATGATAGAATTTGCAATAATTAAACAATGAATTGTACATTATGATGAGAAATAATATTCAATCCAGATTTAACGGAATCTGATCCGATCTATTTAGATTTGCGGAGATCATTTTCACTTCAAGTGTTTTATTTTGATGCACTCAGGTTGTTTGAATCTTGTAGTCACTTTTTAAACGTTTGGAAGCGTATGAATTCACCCATAAAAGGGGTAGAATTCTTTATCATAAAACCCTTGATTAGTATCGCGGTCTGTGATACTGCCGAGGAAAAAGTCCCAACGCCTCAAATCTCCCATTGAACTGGATTCAAGGACATCCTGTAACCACGCGGGGGAAAATCGTGGTAGTTTTTAATCCAGTGCCCAGGGAATACACGGATGACTATTCTCTGAGTAGAAGTTACTCCACGCAATGTTCAACAGAGCTCCTTTTTATAAGGAGTAATCTGCACTGAAAATACTGTAGGAGCTACCAAAAAATGTTGACCCATCTCCACGATCCATGTTGATACATCTCTGCATTTGGTATGTTTCCGTCTCTCTGAAGTTGAAATATTATCGTGGGATGAACAATAAACGGAATATTCAAATTTGAAGATCTTTAACAAAATTAACGATATCAATTGAGGTTGAAATTCAATACTGTATTTGAACACTCAGAGTGTATTAAAACAAAACACTTCATTTTGCAGTGATCCAATTAGCTTTTTTAGTTTGATGATTCATTTTCCGAGTACTGTGTTTGCATTTTAACAGTCTGAATGGAGTTCACATTTGTATGATTTGAAAATTTCGAAAATGATAGGTGTTGAAAAATCAATCCAAACCTCTGTTCATGATCTACGATTTATTCTACAATTGTAAATTCTCAAGGAGAGGAATGGGATTGCTCATTTTTACACAATGAAAATCAATGCTTCAGCAACTTAGCCATTTTTTGGCTTATCAAGATACATCTTGCGAATTCTGATTCGTAAGACTTCTCCTGAATGGGACAATGTCAGAAAATTTATAGAAATCATTAGCACGAATTGAGAGATGTCGGACTCCAAGTGGACACCATGTTTTTCATGCTTCGGATGGGAGAAGTGGAGAGATATTCACGACTTATCAAAAATCCTCAGAGAAAAAGTCGTTCGCTAGTCAAACTTCTTGAAAAATTAAAGGTCAGACAAACTATTGGTGAGTACAATGTTCTTTGAAAATCCTGATACTTACCCGATGTACGATGCAAAATTATGGAACTTTCCCATTGCATGCCAATAAACAAACCGCTGGATTTCAACGTAAAATCGGGAGGGAATCAATCAAAATATCTCCTGAAAATTCTGTACAACATGTGTGGAAGTATTAAAATCCCAAAATAAAGGAATGTATGATGAGATCCGCAGAAAAGTTTGAATATTGTTTTATAAACTTCTTCGCATCTCTGGTGCAGAAATGGCGATAGGTAACTCAGGTCGAGGATATCATCAAAGTTCAACATTAACATCATTTTTCTGTGAATTGGAATTAGTCGTTGCAGAAATGGACAAATTCATGAATAAGTATATTTCCTGACCAATTCCAATCTAACTCTACCAGTTATAATATTTCCGTGAAGAGAAATATGTGCTTTATTCTCGTGAAGTTGACTCAAACAAGAACCGAATCGGAATATAGACATAACAATGTTTCACACACCATAGAACGCTCACATCGTCAAGGTAGGAAATCTCTTTAAGTTAATCAAGAACAAATATTATATTTCCAGAAAGTCACATTGAGAACCGTGTGAATGATATTGTAATCGGCCTTTCCCGATCCGCATTTGAGAAGTGGAAAGTAATCTATCCGCTGCCACGACATCCGTTCGTAATCTGGCAGTCCTTGGATTTTATAGCATCGGAAATTCGACTGACCCTCATATCGAGTCGGTGATATGTATGTATATAAGCGAATTTCTCGTCTTACGAAAGCATTGGTGGCGTCGTCTCGTGCTGGTCGGAGTCAGTATCGACGTTGGCGTCGTGTTTTCCAAGTCCCCGCGGACGTTGGCTCGTCTGTTTGTCCATGCCCGTCTACAGAGCGGAGGTATATACAACCCTCTATATCCTTCATATAAACACATTCTGATGTATACATACATACATATATATTCACCCTATGTATACACATCCATACATATTTGCTTATGCATGTGTAAGTATACAGGTGTACAATCCCGTACTATCGTCACAGTGGTGAGAGACCTTCTCTGTCCCTCCGGTGTCAGTTGCGCGTGTTTGCTATGCTCGTTCAGGCATGTTTCCAACTAAACTAACCTCGCCACGCCTCGCTGCATCGACGACCGACCAACCAGGGTGTAGGGTGTAGTAAACGGGCGTAAAGAGAGTTTTCCTGAAAAACGTAGTCTTTCTTCAGGCATTTGCGCTGAACTCGAAATTCTATAACACCAACTATTTGATATATAAAACGATACAAATTCGAATCTCCCATCGCTTCGAATGTTCAGGATTGAATGGAAGAGGGGAGTAAAAACACTCGCGAGTGGGATAAAAAATTGGTTGCTGAGCTCAATAAAATGAAAATGGATAACTTCCCGACTGGAAATTATCATAGGGTTAACCTGACATATGATCAGGACCTAACAAGGTCATCCTAAATACGGTATACCTGCTGAAATCCTAATCAGGATTAGATGTGGATGTTTCACTCATTTGATCCTAATTAGGTTTCCCTTAAATTATCCTAGAAGGTTGAAATAGGTTTTCCTGGCTGTAATCTCATCAAGACCTTGTTAGGTTATCCTGAGATTATGAACATATATGTTTATAAAGTATAGTTCAATAAAGTGAATGCAAAAAAATTTTAGATGGTATACTCTTTGGTGAAATAAAGTTCCTTCACATTAGGAAAATATTTCTGAACAAATATCAACTGTGTGTCTTTCAAGTTAGATCTCGCTCCATGCCGAATACAACATTTTTGGGTGGTGGATTCCCTGTTCATATCCTAATTTCAATTTATTCTGGAGGTTTTACTATGGGATTCCGCATCAAATCCTTATCAGTCTTGCCTCATAAGGTCCTGATATTAGTGGAGCGTGACATGACTTGTCAGGTCCTGACGAGGTTGCCTTACTAGGACCTGGGCTGGATCAAAGTTGACCTGATCTGGCCCATGAGGTGAATTTCTAGTCGGGTTAGAGTTTTGTTCAGGGGGAGCAAATTTCTTTCACTTTTTCATTGATTCACGTTCATTCAGAGAGTTTCAATGCGGGAGAGTGGAAAATGGATCGTCCATCGAATGGGAGGGAATTTCAATTTGAAAAGGATTATCGAAACCAGAGGGTGTTTTACATTTTAGCTCGGATTTCACTATGCCAGGTGTTGGAATTGAGATTCGTTAATTGCTGAAACAATGTTATCGTTCCAGCTATCAGTCGAGCTTTCTTTTAAGGATCCACGAATGTTCGTTAGAGCTGAATCAGCTTTGCACCACTGGTGAATTCTTATATGGAACAAGACAGTTGAAATCCAGGAATCATTCACAGTACGTGATATTATTTTCCGGGAAAAATAGTCGCTGAAGCATGAGTATTCAGTATTGGAATTATCTTTCCTTTTGAGATATTGTTTCTGGCGAATTAATCTCACAAGAGAGTGATCAGGCACTCAACTCAATTCATTTATTGATATCTCACCTGATATCTTAACTCATGGAAATAATGAAATGTGAAACGGATTCTAGTTCCCACTAAAAAAAAGCGTTGCATTTTTGAGAGATGCTTTTGAGTTCCTCATATTCATTTCCTAGAAATTGGACTGATGAACTGATAAATGTCCCATTAGAGACTGAAGATCGCTCCACTCAAGAATACCACAAAGATTCAAGAAGGATTTTCGAATGAAAATCAACTGTTGATCAATTTCCACTCTACTTCACACGCTAGAAGTATTGTTCCATGGCGTTCTGCGTTCACCTATCGTTGAACGTATTCTTGGAACATGAGATTCGAAAAGTTTGGTTTTTGGTATATGAGTAGGAGGGAGGAAGGGGATAAGGTCAACCACCTGACGGTGGAGATTTTTTATAAAGCGATCTTACGAACGTAGGCTCTCACATTTTGTTCAGTCTCTCAGTGCCTAGAAAACGTTCACTCATGTTGGATGAAAGGGCAGACAGACTGAGCGCTTAATTCAAGTAGAAAGTAGTCGAGTGCTGGCCTAACGTTGCTGTATACAAGGTATATAGAGACTCATAATTTCTGCTCGACAGCACCTTCAAAGACGTGGAGAAATGTAATAACCTGGGGTGAGAGGGCAGGAGGGCAAGGGTAAAACACCACTGAAATGGTGACCAACCTGCGACGAGCTGATGTATGTGAACATAAACGTATGTGTGCATTTACACAAATACAAACTGATGTATATTCATATGTGTACGTATGTATATGATCCCACACAGTTGCAAAGGAAAGAGGGAAAGTCCACTTTGATTACCGGATGATGTACTCTAGAGGATTGGGAGGGGTGAAAAGGAAGGATGCTTGGGTTCTTCACTTTCTAGGAGAACGGTCGAATACTCTCGTCACCAATTCGCCGAGCCGTGCACGTATCCAACTTGTGCGCTCAACCATGGAGACGCCATCATCATTACAACACATACTTGTGCATGTATAATTCGTACTCGGTATTTTATTCTAGCTCTTGCTGGTAATTTCACGTACCTCTCAAGAAGAATGGTGGAAAGGACGGATTCTGATAATTGAAAATTGAATATGACGATGTATTCGTGCACAAATTTGGAACTCTCGATTACCAAAATTAAATCAAGGATTCGATGTATCGGAGATTTCGATATTTACAGCGTGATGCAGGATAAAAATGTACAATGTTGAGCCCTCGGAAGCGAAATATTCAATACAAAAATTCAATCTTTATTTTATTTGATCAAGAAACAAACGTCTTGAGCACGATATTGTGCGAAAGGGAAGTATTAGTGATCCAGTAATAGAAAGTTTCTCTAACTTTCTTATACATATGGATTATGTCATAAATCAGCCTCTTACACTCCGACTTTCTGATTATAGTCCAATGCAGCTGAAGATGCTATTTGTACAACGTGTTCTCGCTTAATAACGCATAAAACATTGAAGTTGATGGAATAAATAACAGATAGTCTGAAACTAGGTCGTCAGTTGAAACCCTTGAGTTATAATAAGTCTAGGTAGGTGTGGATGGAAGTTCTTTGAAAAACGAGTATCAGACTAAAAGCTATCAAGTATTCACGCAAACTCAAGTCCACAAGAACTAACAAGTTCATGTATAAGAAATTCTCATAACTTCGTGTTATCTAAATTATTCACATTTTACGATAATATAAGCCGATGCCTTGTTTTATGTGATGATTATTCAAGTTCATCATATGATCCAAAGAATAACAGTAATCCTTGAGGATTATCACCTGAGATATGTATGGAGGTATGTACATTGGAACGATATTTACGAAGTTCATGATTGAACAACGATTCTTCAACGACTCTTAATTCACACAATGCTAATGTCCTCACTCACAAGTTCTCGCTAAAAAGTGTTGAAAGTGAGAAACATAATGCAGATGTTTGATAAAAGTTACAAAACCTGGACGTATTCGCATAATTTTGAGTAAAAATTTCGGCAGGTGGGAAAATATTTGAAATTTGAATACATTCCGAGTCATCGGAATTCTTGGGAATGGGGGATAACTGTTTGACGAGAAATCAGTCAAGTAACTGTTAAGTGGTAGAAGATTCCACAGTGATTGTCAATGCAAATATACTCGCTCATATCTCTTTCGATAGCTGGCCTTCAGTTCCCAGATGTCTGATCCTCTTGGAAGGGATTGTTGGAAAATTGGAAGGGTGGAGGAAAAAGGGAACTGAAACAGTTTGAAGGCAAGGTTTCTGTGGCCTGCTCTCCCACCTATCCTCTATCTCTCTCAAACCCCTATGAATAATGCAAACTCAATGTAATTGATCGCCCAATCGGAATGGCCTTTTATTTACTTTCCTCCTTTCTGCCTCGATCGCCTGCGTCTGTACTTTCCACGTCTGTTCCCTCCGAAAGTTATTTGACATTGCTTGTGAGTTTAAAATGTGTTCTGCTTCTCCACACTTTTCTCTTCCTCCCTCTCTCTCTCTCTCTCTCTCCACACTTTTCATCGTTCGCTCTCTTGTTTTTCGGTGTCCTTATATCGATGATAACGTTAAATGCTCCTCGCACCAATTGTTATTCGATTGGAAAGAAGGGTAATTGTACGTAAAACTGAAATGAAGGAAATCATGGAGGAACTCGATGTTCGGTTACGTGAGAATGATGGTAATTCCTGTACACGGATTTAGTTTCGATTTTGATACCCTGAATACCAAATTGTCGAGATGATCGTAAGGTTTCCTTACTGAATGAAGAATCCAAGAAATAAAGAGTGGTTGTAGTTCTTTTTTGATTCCTAAGAAAATTAATATGGTCGAAAATGATTTTCATGGATGTTGAACGCAACGTCACGCAAGTCCCAACGGATGAGGTTATAGAAAGAAGAAGACGCGTTTGCCATTGGGACCTTTGAAAAACTTTTGACGGGACTTGTACGTTTCTGAAGAGGCACTTGGAACAGTACTAACTCAGTCGTGTCTTCTTGGCGAAGGAAGTTTTTACCCTCAGTCCAGCTGATAAGGGACGAGTTTCTCACACGCATACACATACATGAAGGTGGACTGAAAGATCCCAAGAGAATTCAATCGACCCGGTTCGATTTGCACGTTGAAAAAGAAAAAAGTAGTAACGTGGACATATAAACGTAAGAATGGTCACCAATCCGCACAATACCTAAGCTATCGTCCCTACTGGTCCCTCAATAACCCTTCACGACAACCAAACTTTATTTTCATTCTTCGGAAAGAAACAAGGGAAATGTAGGAGGAACTGTTCGGAGAAGATAAATAAATATATTGAAGTGGAGGAGAGAAGAATAGAAGAAGAAAGAACATCATAACTCGCAAAAGTTCAATCTAATTCTCGAACCTCATGTGAATCCTCCGTTTATCGGAATTCCAGGCCAACATAATTTCGTCCATGTCATGGAAACGAGGTTGGAAGCTTGGCCCGACAGGAGCGGTGAGTGTAGGTCTCTGAGCTGATATGTTGAAGGTGGTTGTGGATGGGCTTGAGAACAGTAGCAGTCGCTTACACAGAGATAACTTAGTTATTTCATGCCCTGCCACCGGTAATTGGCTGCAATACTGCATAGGATAGAGGAATTTCCCTTCCTCTTTCCTTGCTCCTCATTTTATTCAACTTCCTCCAGGCTTTCGGTTCAGAATGGAGATAGTTACATTCATGGTTATCAAATATTAAATGTTTTTGATAACTCTCGACGGAGGAATTAACGAACATTTGATAAATTCTGATTTCATGAGTTTCTTTTTCTTTTCAAAACGGAGATGAGAATCATAATTGAGATCAAAATTATCGTGATTTGATTCATAAATCATGGCAAAAAGTTTTCGAAAATGTATGGAACGATATTCGTTAAGACGGCTAAAAATTCAAAGCAATCATAAAGGGTGGAAAAACAAGAAATTCACAATTGTATTCGAATTGTTAGGTCTATCTGCCTGCAGTTCCCATCTTACACATACTTTTCTAATATTATCGTCTGAGCGTTCACTTGGTCTATTCAACGTCCTTGTTCCATTCGTTTCATCAATCAATATCCTGGAAGTCGTTTCCTCCACTCCTATTTGTACGACGTGTCTCGCTGAACGCGGTCTCCGGTATTCTATCATTCCAATTAAATGAAAACCTCAAAATGTTTTGAATATATCCGAGAATTCAGTTTGAAAAATTTGCCAGGATTGTTTTATTTCGTTCACTTCCTAGTGTAATTTTTGTTAGTAATTTGTAGCATCGAAGTCAAGTGTCTCTGGCATGTTTTTGGAACGTTCAGAAAACCTCCTCCACGTTTTTACAACGTTTCAGGAACGTCTCAGTAGTACGTTGTGCTGTCTGGGTGGACCAATATTGATCCAGTGGCTATAAACCCGACAGTATCACGCATTTTATACGTCAATATTGCCGTATTTCAAGTCCAACACCGCATCAACATGAACTTTGACTTAGGAAGGTGGAACGTGAGGGAGAAAATGGGAGCCTCGAAAATTACGGCTCTCTCCATTGATGCGACCAAACAATGTCCGCTTACTTCATTCTTGAAATTATTTATTTTACGTATCGAGATTCTTGCGAAGGTACAATCTTTTATTCTTCTGGTGGAGTTTGAGGGATGCGAACATTTTTCATCACCCAAAAATCTTCCCGCTCATTTTCATAACTCATGCAAATTAAGATCAACATTTACGTAAATGATGATTTTGAAAATGTTCGCATCGTATTATTGTTTCTTTTTCCACCCGAAATTGAACATAATATCTAACATAAAATAATATAACAGAATTAGAATTTCAATATTATATAAAGATCACGAGATTCTTCGACTCTCCATAGTTTTGAATCATTTATTTTCCATAAATTTGATTCAAAATTCAGAATGTGACGCATGCTGTTTTCTTCAAAGTGCCACTCGTTTGATGCTTCTTACAAGCATCAACCTCGCAATGTGATACACGTGCATGGAATACTATTCAAAGTAAAAAGTACACTTGAAACAAAAGGAGAAGAACATTTATCATCAGTCGGTGTCCAACCCTTAAAGAAACGTCCATAAATATGCTACACAAATATTACGCTTCTGCTCCTCCTCCAGTTTTCACATTTGCTTCCTTCTCCCCTTCTATCTTTTGAGCTGCCATCTAGTGGAATGGTTCCATATATAAACCGCAGGTCATCTGTGTATTTTCACGGAAAGATTAGATGTATCACCTGGAGATACAACTGTTTTATCCATACTTGGATACATTTCGTAATTCTAATTTCATATCAATCGTTTAAATATAGTAGGTGAATATGAAGAAAACTGAATGACGATTCATCAGCGAATGGAAATTCAAGTTTTCAACTCTCATTCTTAATCATAATAAAGCTGATTGAATTTAATTAGAAATTCTTATCGATTTGGTTCACGTGTCGGAAAAATTAAATTATTCCATGAAGGACCGAATACTCAAGAGAAAAAATCTTGAGAGTTTCCATGAGATTACTTCTGAAGAATTGAAAAAGAAAATTCATTGATTTCCGTGAATTCTGAAATAGGTGGATAGAATTAGTTGCGAGATTTTCAAGATTGCAAGGTGGCTAATTATATGCAGGGTACCATAACGATGCAGAGTGTTGTATCATCGATAATAAGGAATTGATGGTATCATTGATCACTTATCGATCGTAATTCTTTTTCTCATAACATCTAAATGAAATGAAGAGTGTACAAAACGTGGGTGAGCGCAAAAAAAAGAATTTGAACATAAGACAATGTTATGGATCAACGTCTGGCAAAATCTCCAGAGTGAAACATTCGACCATAGACTAGGACGACGTAGATCATACAACCGCGAACTTCGTCATGGTATTTGTGATGGGCTATGCTCTTGTGTGTTTGTATGTGCATGCATGTGGGTATATGTGCAGTTGTAAGGTAACATAGAGGAGAGCAGTCTCTGAAACCATCCCTAGATACACGTACGCTTAAGTAATTTAATTAGAGCAACTCCGGTCTGGAGACGTGACTCCGTCTCTTTGGTCTGGCTAGAATTTCTGTCTCTTCTCCTCTCTTCAAGTGGAAAAGAGAAGTACATGACGAATAGACAGAACCTGCAGACTATTAGAGAAAAAAGGGAAGAACAATGCTGAAGAAACTGAAAGAGGATGCGTGTATATATGTATGGAAAGAACAAGGAAAAAGTGAAAAGATAGAAGTAGGGTCCTATCTAGGAACATCGTGCTGGTGTCACGATGGTATTGGTTTCGTTGGTTCGTGCCTCCAGAATTTCTTTGAAGCACCCTCGACGTTGGTGTCGTCACCCCCAGTGTACGAGCATGGAATATATTGAGAAAATGATGAAGAAATTCGATCGATTAAAGTCTCTTGGTATTATTGAATCGGAAGAGGAGGGAGTGCAACAACAAATATTTTGTCTCCGAAATCATTTTTTATGATTGATGTGTATTTTCATCAAACATTCCCTCAGAGCGTTCATTCCCTTCTGTAACAATCGATTAGTCTCCAAAGACATGCTCAAATGGAATCCAATGAAATCATCAACCGATTACCATCATCGGAATGAAGTTTTATGTGAGGAAATTCGATGAAGTGAACCACTGGTAAAAAAAAAACTTTAAACTACGAATTTCTTAACAAGAGGAGAGAAAACAATATTCTTCTAAACATAGCGTTCGGAATGGGGCAGGATATTTCGTTGCACTACAAATGTATCTTTCCCCGAAATGTAGAGGTTTGAATTCAAGGTAGAAAGCGAGTGCAAAGGACAAAAAAATCAGGATCAGCACAAAAACTCGTGCACGGGTCGTTCTTCTGGTGTCAGGATAGTATTACTCGTGATGGTTCGTGACCTCGGAGTTTTTTCAAACCATTCTGTGTACTGGCGACACCAATCATCCTCTCACCTCTCCCACCCCCTTCAGTGTACATGAAGACGACGGGTGCAGAATACGTTAAAAGAATGATGAAGAGACCGTATTCTACCCTTGCAGACAGATCCCTCGTAGATACAAGACGACCGGTAGATCTTTCTGTATGATGATATAGGTATTTAAGGTACAATTTGTTGCGGTCGAGACAGTTATACAAACATAAAAAAAAAGAATACGTGAGATGAGTTCTTCAACTTACCAACATTGAGAGTTGATATCGTTTTTTAAATGTATAAGAGCTGTTTTGAAGTGATGGAACGTTCCATAGAATCAGCTCATAAAAGTGGATTACATGAGAATTTGTGATTTGAAAGATGGAAATTCAATGAATTGAGATTTTTATTTCTATCGTCATGGTCAAATTTTGATTTGAAGAATATTTGTAACATTCCAAAGCAATACAAAATGTGTCTCATAATATTAAATTCAATGATTGATCATTGATAAATTCTCAACAACGAATAATGGAATCATGTGTTTGATCACATAATTCAGATGAAGTAAGAAGACTTTGGGTGTATGTGCTGTGTCGATCAACGGTGTTCACCCAAATTAACAAGGTGTTTTTGATATTTAAGATTCACACCATACTACGGGTGCAACTTGAACGATGATGTCCTGCTTGAAACTGGATACGGGTAATTTATGCAACAGTAAATTCATCGATATCTCTTGCAAAGAATAGCATAATTCAGATTCTCACGAAAATAGAAGACTCACAGGGCTGGCAGTCTCAGTAATCGATTCACCGATTGATCGAAAAAACGATTAACCGCACTCTATTGATTAATCGATCAATCGTTGACAATTAACCCTTTTTGATCAATTAATCGATTAACCGCACATTCTTATTTGTTGACCTACTTATTGTGTTTATTAATCTACTCATTGTTATTCGTTGATATCAGGCTTGGCCCTAAATGAATATCTGCCTATTTTTCCGAATTTTTTGAATCTTCTGGAAGACTTTATTCTCAAATTTCATCTCAGGTATTGGACAATGAATCGCTCTGGAGTTATCTGCCTTCTCTGGGTTTTCTCAACTTTCTCTGAACTTCTCTGCAAATCATTTTAATTCCACCTGGCATGGTCAACACTAAATTTGTGTATGTTTCTTTGAACGTCACCTTTCATCTGAGATAATTAACTTTGAATTGTTCCAAATCTCTATGAATTTTCATAAATATGTTGAAATTTCTCCAAATCTACCCGACGAACTCTAAATCTGTTCGACGCTTGACATTTGTGGAAAGGTTCAAGGGAAGTTCTGTCATCAGGATTGAAACTGATAGTGAACAGAATTCCGGTTTCACTATGCAACATCTCTCTCTTCTCATTATCATTTCTCCCAAAATCTGCTGAGTTTCATAAAAACATCATGAAACTTTTTACTTAAGATGGTCTATTGAATTTCATAATATGATATTGATTTCAATAACACTGGTCGGCAACGAAATCCTCGTTTGAATGAAATTGTCATTTCCTGTAGTAATTTGCTGCGTAGAATCCGAATCCGGAGGCAACATTGGGCTATCACGTCAGGATTTCCAGATATTTAAGGGTATATACTCGAAAAATTCGTTTTTTCGCTATTTTTGAGGTTATGTACAGGGCGCACAAAATTGTTTTCGTTCTTTATTCTAATTGGATCATTTAGTACTACTCTCACTCTTCAAAATGAGCTATTGATCGGTCATCTACGGTTTTTTTTGGCAAAGTTACGACCATTCTAAATTATGAAATACGTCCCGACATGTTCACATTATCTCAACCCTTTGAGAAATATATTATTTTAGGGGAAAATTTTCCTTGAACATTTGTACTAGTACTTTCAAGCTTTGAAGTTTATCCAGTCGCTGAGTAAGAAGATGATATTAGAAAATTGAAATTATTATTGCCATACATGTTGGCAGCATCCTTAGGGGATCCTAGGAATATTACAATCTTGGGCATATATTTCAGAACTTCAAATGGTCGTAACTCTGCAAGAAAAAATCGTAGGTGATCGATCAATAGCTCATTTTGAAGAGTAAGAGTAGTACTGAATGATACAATTAGAATGAAGAACCAAAAAAATTTTGTGCGCCCTGTACATAACCTCAAAAGTAGCAAAAAACGCCTTCTTCGAGTATACACCCTTGAATATCTCAAAATCCTGACGTGATAGCCCAATTCTGCCTCTGGATTTGGATTCTACGCAGGAAATTACTGCAGGAAATCAGGATTCAGGATCATCAGTTGCAAGGGAGCGAAAAATTTCATTTTTTGGAGACCAGTGTAATATAAGTTTCAATTCTAAGATCTTTTTTCTGAATTCCGATAGAGTGTTTGTAAAATTGATAATTAATTTCTCACATTTCATGGAGAAATTCTGAAATTTCATAACTCACGTTGAATTTGAAAACTTTGTTGAATTGATTATGGGATTATTCAATTCCACAAGAAATTTCTTTTCAAATTGAGAAATTCTTCCAACGGCGATGTTTTAAACCCACTGAAGCGTTGACGTTATCATCACTGCGGGAAAAATTTGTTGAATTCCAAACAATAATGCTTGAAAATTTATTAACTTGGTTTGGAAAAATAATTTCCGAACCTTTTTTGAAAATTGCCGAACAAAAGTTTGTGAATTCTCAAAAATCTTCGTGAAATCACAAAATTTTTTGAATGTTTACAAACTTTTGTTTGGTGATTTACAGAAAAAGTTTGTGTAAAAAGCTGCCAAACTTCTTTGGCAATTTAGGAAGTATATTTTTCACAGTGATTGTCATACATCCGACACGTGTAGAATTTGATCCGTGGTTTCTGATTCTGAGAAACTGCAAATAACTGTTCACTACCTTTCGATTGAATGGAATAAATTCAATTTTATAATGAACATCACCGTTAGAAAAATCTGTCTGGAACTTCATAAGAATATTATGGAGTTCTTTACATCAACAATTTATTGAATTTCATGATAAAATATTGAATTCAATAATATAATTCTTAAAATTAAGAATTTTGTTTTCAATTTTAATAACATATTTGTGAAAGTTTATGAACAGTTGTTACCTTTCAAAAAGAAATTTTGAAATTTCATCATTAATATTAAATTTAATAACTATTATCAAATCCAATATGGAAATATGATAACTGATAAAGAACTTTTTATTAAATTTGAGAATTTTCCTAACAGTGATAATGTGTAATCTTCGTACACGATGTTTCCCTTTATATTCTCTACGGAGAAAATATTAAATTGCAATTTACTACGGAAAAATTGTAACGAAAGACCATGCTGCATTAAGATGAAAAGAAACGTTGAATTAGCTATAAAATACCGTGCTCATGTTCGTTAATGCTAGGATTGATGCTTGTCTCGAAATTTTTCATAGTAAATCAAACTAAGATCGTATAATTCCGTCTCATGTGGCGAGTATGGTCCCTCATTGGTATTTTTTATAGGAATTTGAAATTTAATATTCTTCCCGTGTCCAAATGATTGGAGAATCAGAAAAATCAGCTTCAAATGTTTTTGTGGAAGAGAGGACAGTTCAGACATTGGAAAGTTCATAAATTTGATAGCAATCCCCACAGATGACAACAGTTTGATTTTAAAAACAAAATTGAATTGCGATTCCCTTAACACTGACAGTTTCATTGAACTGTTTTGTTTTTATTCATGAGGGCCTGCATTTATGTTACTGATGTTTGAAACTATTCCTTGAGTGTTATCGTAAGAACTCAGCATATTCACCTCTCTTGTGGTAATTCTAACCATAAAACGTAGTCTTTTTTTCCGAATTCTCAGATACATATATATTTGAGACTGTTGAATGACTTCCAATTCAATTCTGATTCCGGAGATATAATCCAAAATGATAAGCACTGAATTCTTCAAGACTTGAATATATGAGTTTGATGAAGATGTACACGGAAAGAGTATTACCAAAGAGTCTTTGCTCGTTTGTCATTCATGTCATGTTTTCAATGCTGCAATATAAATCTTTTCTGAGAGTGCCGATCTTAGTATTAGATTTAATGTAATTTCAGTATCCTGTCACTGCTAACTCCAGTTCCAGTTCCATTCTCACCCTCAATGAGGATACAGTAGAATTCTGTGAAGAAAATAATGGTACCCAACATAATCTTCATTTCTCACTATACCTTTGTGCCAACTTTGGAAACTTACTCTGAAATCCGTTGTGGCAAAGTTGAGGTTTACCTATCTTCACTTTCACCTCGGCTATAGACGTACATGTCTTCAAATCGATACCCCTGGAAACTATTCTGTAGAGCAGGGAACAGAAGTAAGAAGATGCTAGATTTGGAACCACATGTCAAATGAGGAACGATTGGAGAGTCCAATTTGTTGATTTTGAGGATTTTCATGGTGAAAGTGAATGGGTGCAAAATTATTATTCCGTGTTGTTTTTTTCAATAAAACGTCAAGTTTTCTGGGAACCTTGTTATTCTGCTCCAATATTAACAGTTTCACCTTTCAAAACCACAAAAAATACCCTTTTGTTCTGAAGAACGGGGATGAACCGCCTTCGAATGCGTTGTGCTACCGGGGTATATTTTTCTCTTATAAATATATCTTTACATGGAGTTGATGCGAGGAGTACAAGAGTATTCCCGGGCTATCCATCTTTAGACCCGCGTCACATAGAGCTGAAGGAGGACGGAAAGCGGAACACGGAACCTTTGGATGAAAAGAGGAGCAAATATTCACTCTCTTCACCCAAAGGTTCCGCGTTCCGCTTTCCGCCCTATTTCAGCTCCATATGACGGGATCCTTACTTGAGAAACAGTTACGTGATTTTTTTTTTCAAGGTATTTGGATTTCTGGGTTTTTAGAACATACAAACGATTCTAGGTTTGATTCCTATTCTGATTTCTATAATGGATCCTTTGGAGAGTTTTCCAGCCTGTAAAAAGTCTCGGTGAGGCTCAACAGGGATCCATAGAACAACTGGAATGAGTTTCGGAGAATTTCAGAACAAACATCGACTTATTACCTATCCGAAGTTCATCTCAGTTGCTCAAGAACCCATTCCACATCATCTCCACCATACCCTGAATGATCCTCACCTGGATCCCCTTTTTTTTGTATCAGGAACCATACATTCAGCCTTCTCCAAGCACAGGTGTTACAAAGTTGGATGAATACCTGAAGTATTTTCACGAGAAACCTAATTCAAAGATCCAGAGGATTTCCATCCAAAATGAAAAGTACCACAAAATGTATTCCGGGTACGTCTATTACAATCTTTACGGGAACCACCTATCCCGAACCCTTCTCACCGCTGTATGGAATATTTTTCATGAATTTAGAACAATTGGTGGAAAATATGATACATCCTTGGGACTTCAAAGTGGTTTCAATCTCAATATCATCAAAAAAATGGAGAACGAATCATCAAATATGAATATTACAGATCATGATGCAGTCCATATCGGTCAAAGGCAGCGGAAATTTCAAGTAAAAACAATATTCAAACGATATGGAAGAATGTAAACTCGGATCAAAATCAAGCCGGATCGACGATATCGGAGTTGCATCCAGCAGATCAATACATAAACTCAAATTCGAGACATTGAGTTTGTTCAGAATTGAAGAAACACGAAAATTCATTCCAACATATCTCGAACACAAATGTATCATCGATGGATCAACAAAGACCGAATACAACCTTCCTCATTTGCAAATAGATGATATCTTTATCATAAAAATGATACAGTACCTCACGACTTGGTATTAAATTCAAGTGAATCCAGCTAAAATCACGGTAGCATATTTTCCGTACAATAAAAAGTTCAGTCATTCAGAATCACGATTCAACGGACCTTACAGATCTATTTTTCGGACGTGAAATTGGAAGCTCAAACCACCTTTCGACCATTTGGTGGGGTACTCTACCCTTCTCTAGGTTTTCCGTCGAAGGTCGTGCCCGGCATTTTCCTTGGCACGTGACCGCACTGTTATCCCTTTTTACTTACCCTCTGGACTCCTCCTCCTTCTCAAAAGGAAGGATAGAAAATAGCCCGGCACTTACGCTACCACGGTTGACTCTTAAATATTGCATTAAGCTCGCACGTATTCCCTTGAAGGTTCACGTAGGGGCTGTTTGTTCTGCATCGTACCTTTTCTCTTAACGCGATAACGAGCGATACTGTATAAAGATAGCTGTTAATTTTTCATACCTCATTCTATCGGGTCAGCATACAATCGAAATAAATTACAAGGATCCAATTAATAGATAGCGTACGATAGAGGAATTTTTCATCAACAACCAGATACAAATTGTCTGGTCATACGATTCATGACGCTAATATGATTATTCGGGGAATAAAGAAGTATCTTGAATAGATATTCTCTCCGATGATCATCTGTTATTCAATGGCATTGTGCGTAGAATTGTTTTGTAGTTATTGTGTATCATCACAATGCTCATGCGGTCCACAGTGTCAAATGGATTGAAGGGTATGGAATTTGAAACAACATGGAGTGCCTTCCTTTCGAAAGAATGGAATCCACGTATTTATTCTTCTTCCTCGCGCATGAAGTATTGTTATCACTGAAAATAGAACTTCACTCCGCACTGTAGAAATATTTTACTTATAGTATAACGCTTCAAACTACATAGTGGAGAGTATCCAAGTTTTGAAGAAGCATTCTCGAAGAATCATCAAGCAATCATGCGGATCTCAATAAGGAATGATCAGATCTTTCATGAGAATTAGACGAGGGTCTGAATCAGGATTTGGATGTACTATTCTAGAGAGTGTTAATACTTTTTGGTAGTTTATCCTTATTTAGGGTCTGAACTGTGGCATGAATGGATTTAATTACAAACTGAGGATGACACCTCTTCTCAAAATTCAAGGTAAGTCTGAGTTAGATTGAGATTGAATTGGATTAGTGAAGGGTTTGTAAGTCACAGTTAGGAGGGTTACAAGTCAGCCAAGTCAGATATTACATTTCTTGCATGAATTCCATAAAATTCATTGTTAGCGATTTCGAAAATGTGAGCAAAACAGTACGTGAATGTGGACCAACAGATGAATCCTGTGTGTGAATTTATTATTGAGTTCTGATTCAGACAATGTCTTCTTGACAAGTCCCTGGTAATCAAACGTTACAATTCTGATCAGGATCAAAGCAGGATCGAGTTTAATCTGACTATTGCAGATCCAACGGATGGAGAGATCATCAGTCTTCTGTGAGAATTTGTGCAATGTTTGTACTTCGAACATCAATGAACGGAAAACATTCCAACCTCAACAATGAACTACTGAACGTAGAGTTTATATACTTGTTGTTGCACAATTATGACGATTTCACGAATCGTACTTGCAAAGACATTTCACCGGACTCTTCACTGCAACTTCGACCATTGAGTTTCTACGAATTTTGATAACTTTCTTCATACTTTTCCACGCTGCGTTGAATTCACGTTAGGATTTTGATCGCCAGTATTATTCATCGTAAAGAGAAATGGCGAACAAGAGAAAATGAAAATCGAATGACATTGTTTTCATTCTACGTCTTTTGTTTGTTTCCTTTGTGGATAACGGTACGTGAATATGAGATGTTCATTGAACGCATATCAGGTCAGTCATTTCAACATTTTAAACCTCAGGATCCCTCTCATGGTAAATAAACACAGTTGACGATTTTTCACACAGCAATCATAAGAACACTCTCTTCTCTGATGATATGTTAGAGTTGTATGGAAGCAATCTTCATTTTGTGTTCTAGAATCAATAAATCCTGAACATAATAAAGAAATTCAGCTAATCAAGCAACTCCAATTGAACAATTCTGTCATCTCTCATTAATAGTATCATAAAACGAGCGGTATCGAATTGAATTCATGTATGAACTCCATCTCCTAATTTACCAAGCGAGACTATTCTGAATATTGGAAAGGATTTTACCGTCAAGGTTGATCTTCGCAGGGTGGCATGATGATGATGTTATTTCGTGTTTGCGTAAATTATACGAATCCATATGTAATGAAATTTGAGCTTTCCTTGCTCGATACAAACAGCGCATATCTTGATATTACGCTGTACGGTGTGAGGTCATGGCTCAACAATGAAATCGATCATATATTACAAGCAAGTTGTTATGAACTCTGTCAGTATCAGTCTTATCAAAGTGTAAAACTAGGTCGAACCAATTCAGGTGGGCGGCTGGACAGGGTTAAGTTATGCGTATAACAAAAATGAAAAACATGGAATTTGTCATCATTAATATTTATTATTCATGATAATAAAACAATATAGACTGTTTTCGAATTTATTGTTTGAATTTCTGCAAAATACTGTTAACATGGAGATGAAAGAAATCCTCTTCATTTGTTAAATGTGCACACAATTTGAAGTTTCCATTCAGCATTCATTGTCTTGAAACTACCTCACTTCACTTCTTTTACGAGAAAATTGTTTCGATTTATCGAATGATCTTTGATGGAAAGTTTATTTTAGAATTGGAAGAATATCTTTCTCATGAAACAATCTAATCCAAGTTTGATAATAATCGTATTACACAATACAGCATGCTTCTGAATAACTTCATCGAATGTAATATATATTCTGAAAAATATCTCCAGAATAATACATCATATAATCTGTTCAGTAAAGTGCTACATCGTCACACCTCATTCACTTGTATATTTTTCCCTTATTCCCTGATGCCGGTATCACGTTTTGCAAACCACATAGACACGTTCCATTTTTCCTCGACGATAGAGAAACGCATCTTAGATAAACCTGGTATACCAGACATATATATATGTATATATACGAGTATAGTTGTAAGATATACCTATAATATAAACGTTTCGCTTCATGCTGCTTACCTCTATGTTAGCATTGCCCCTCGTGGATGATAAATACAATCTTGCCCGCAGTAAACTCGGGCTGCTTTATCGGCAGCCATTTAGACAATGAAGATAGTATTTCTCTCGCGGTTTTATGCTTTATATATCACTATTCTTTTTCTTATTTTCTTCCTTCCTTTCTTCTTTTCCTTAGTCTCACACCCTGACACTTCTCTCACCCTAACTTAGTCGTGATCGAACGACCCGACCGCGTTGCCACGTTGCTGCAGCTTGCGCCGAGTCTGCACTGAGATATCAGTGCACCACCAATAACTCTGAGGAAAAGCGGAGAGAGAAAAACAGTGCGGAAAACAAAGAGGTTACAGAGTCATTGTAAAGCAATCAAGATGAATGTAGAAGTGTGACCAGATTTCACTTTTTCTGATGTACGGTGTATCATTTCATTCTCTTGAACTTCTCACATAAAAGTTACCAAGCGCACCTTGGGAACTTTCTAAAATGTAAAATCAATTTGTTTTTGGTCGAGAAAATGGTTTTTGGACTGTATGTCCTGAAATTTTAGATTTGTATGGAAAATACTCGTTTTTGCGTATCATCAGTGGTATAACTGGGGTGGAAATTGATCATTAATCTTGAAAAGAGAATGTTTTGATCAGTAACATATTACCAATTATTCGTGAACAAGAAACATTACATTACATTACATTTTGATATTTGAGTAATTCATTAATCATATTTCAGTAGAATAATAATGATTCCAATGTTAATTAGATAATCATCGGTACTGATGGATGGGGCAAAACAATTCTTCGTTATCATATTGTGGAACTTTCAAAACCGGTTAAGAATAAACTCTCTATTATGTGTATAAAGAAATAACTTCGATTTCAAATTTGTTCCATCCCATTACATACCTTTCATTGACCTCGTCAACAAAAGAAGTAAGAAAATCAGAGTCTCAGGGAATATAAATTTTTCGTGACCATATTTGTCAGCTATAAACTTTTTTCAACACAAGCCAAAAGAACAGGAAGCCTGGAAATTTCAATTTTCGTGACTTCAGAGGAAAAATAAAATACCCTGTCACCTGCTACCCTTTCTGAGCCTCTTATTAACCAGGCGACTTTTTTTATTACAGCATCAGGATTGTAGGGTGGCCTACAATATCCTCCACCGTTGTTATACGTATATACACCCTGTGCGGAATCAAGATCTCAGTTTGAGATTCCAAGAGCACGAATTTTTCTACTTCCACTTCCCCCGCTTTTATTGGTCAATCAAATCGAGCCAAATATTTTCAATAAAATTCCTGTCATTAACAGAGAAGAAGCAGGCAAGCAAGCAAGCAACCAACCAAGCAAGCAAGCAAGCAAGCAGGCAGGCAGCCGAGCAAACCAAGCAGGTAGGTTGGGTGAAATCTCGGTGAATACTCTTATCAAGCTTCTCTTACCCTCTCTTTCGGGTTATTTCTTTTTTACCCATTTTCCCTTATTAGAGGACCAACTTTTATCCCTTCTAGGGACGCAACCAATTATAAAAGGACAAAAAAAAGTATACTCGTCTCTCGTTGGTGTTACGACTACGCCGTAAGTTGAGTTTTACGACTTTATGCTACGTGTTCTGCCGGTTAGAGTTCCGATTCCATCGTTCCTCCGTTCTTTCATTTATCTAACCATCCACCTCTTGGACACTGCCGGAGATTCAACTCTCAACGACAAGTATCAAGTATCTTCACGAACGAACATTGACGAGATTGGCTATAAATTTATTTGTTCCTTTAAACGTGATATTGTTTTATTGCTGGATGAAAGAAACGAGCAATTTTGTGCGTTCACGCCCATTGAAACTGTTCCAAGTTGTACAAGACGGAGACTCGAGGGTGCGAATAACAGTAATGGAGAATAGGGAGAGTGAGATCGATTTATAACAGTTGCTCACACAACTGTTTATTGGAATCGTATGTTTATGATTGTTTTTAACTTATCTTCTGGAATACTGTATTCGATCCAAGGGTGAGAGTGCTCCGCATTGAAACACTTCATACGTATTTTGATAGCAGAATTTTATTCAAAAGTTCCATGTAGACTGGATATACGATCGTTTATCGAAAGCATGTTCATTTCGAGTTGATGATTTTTTGTTTGGATTTGTTGCACATTCCGCAGTCAGCGAAACATCAAAGGGAATACAATGAGATCGAAATTCAATAAATTCAATGACCCAGATCGTCATTATAGACCATTTCCCAATATACACCGAAGGCTGAGTTGAAATTTTAGTTCTTGTTAGTCGAACAAACGTACCGCAGACCCGATACTCAATACTCTTGTTTGCCGTATGGACATTGAACCGTTTCATATATCGCGAATTCGCAGCACGTCTGTATGGTAACAAGAAACATGGACAATATCTGAGGCGTATGCATTTTGTGGGCAAAAATTTACATTTCGAACAATTGCATGAACAGCAAATCCACGTGAGAAGTTTTTGATAATTTCCTATAATATCCTAATTCTAGAAATAAGAAACCATCCTTGTGACTCTAAATAACATGGAAAATTTCTCAATACTTTCCAATTATGATCATTATCATCCTCAATTCAATCACATTTCGTGGATGTCGGGGGAACGGAATTCACGAACATGGATATGACGTGGAGCATATTTCGTGGATACTTAGATGAATCCCTCAAGCGTAGTTGAAGAGTCAATGAAATGAATAACCTCCAACATTCAGTACGAATACGTTTGATCAATTTTGCACATGTGTATTGGTATATCTTCGAATGTTCGATTGAAAACGCTGCATGATGAATTTGGCTCTGTTGATTCCAACGTTACAGCGTTACCAATGATATATTCCGTAACTTCCGTGCTGGGAAGATCGATCAATCAACCGATGAAGACATAATCATTGATGTCGTTCATCGAAGAGCGATAGTACTCACATTCAAACATGTCATTGGCAAACGTTGAGTTACATAACATTTTTTCAGAAATTGTAGTAATTGAAATGATGAATAAATCTCTGACAACATCAAAGATCTTCAAATATTGAATAAAAAGTTTAATTTCACATTGAAACCATCTGATATCACGCTCGAAATGACTCGTCAAATGATGACATTAATTTTGGACGTAATTCTTGGTAAAGTCTCGAGCTGTCAGTTCCATCGCCGATAAATGAAACTTTGTTAATTATGAAAGAATCGATAAGAAGTTCAGAACGAATTGCTACCTGGGGACCTAACTGGACACAGAAGGATTATCTGAACTACAATCAAGAAGGGTTTTACGAAAGTTCGTCTTAATAAAATAATTCCCTACGCACACATAAAATTCCTCAGGATAATATGGGAAAAAGATATCCTGGATGAAAACATGGGTTCGCCTGACTTATGGATGGTCAAATGAATACCGTTCAATCTTGTGAAATATTCTGCAGCTTTAATTTTCAGAATGTTACAATAAGCTTCATATCGTGAAAAGAATAAGAGAGAAATAATCCGAACTCATGGGAAAGAAATTAGGTATAACAGAAGCTTACAAGACCAAAGGGGATGTTTTAACGGCTCTATAAATTCCAATGTCCAGTCATTCTACACCTCGTCTAGCCAGGACGCGAGTACGAAGACAAACATTCTGTGAAATACTGTCGCATAGCCTCTTCCTAGTATCATTAAATAACTGAGTTATACTTCTTCTGTCTTTTGTTCATCGTGTTCCACGCGATATTCTCCTACAATGAATTACGTGTGGAAACGTGAGAAACATACAAATATCAACATTCATGCATGTCTTCTCCAGGTTTTTCGATTTAATGCTCCAATTAATTTTTTTATCGTACACTCAAAAGCGAGAGTCTCATAAAAAATGCGTGGAAATGAGAAATGATTCTCGAATTCATATGTAGTATAAAATTCACATCGTGGAACAGAATTCGTTTTACATCCTGCAATGTGAGAAGTTGGTTGAAATTTCTACAATCAACAATTAAATTGCAATTCCATTTATTTGGGTCAAGGTGATGTATTAGCGTTCCGAGTATCATGAAAGGGACTACAATTAATCAGTCTTGTATGCAAACTCCGGGAGAGAGATTGTAGGTCCCTTTGTTTTCGTTCGCAATTTATTCTACGTTGACGTTGAATAAGAGGGTCATTCCTCGCTGATTATCTGAAGAATACATGAATCGATTATATAACATAAGTCATGATTCAGCGATACACAAGGTAGTTGAGTTCTTTAGAAAATTGAAAATTGAGGGAACACGCGTATTCATACCACCACATTGATTCACGTTATCAAGATTTAAACAAATCCACAGCTTGAGTGACTGATTGCTCGCAACAGGTGGGACGTGTTCCCTAACATAGTAGTAGGCAGGTGCAGAATTGAGCCAAGAGGTACATGGTTAGGCACATGGGTTAGCGTGCCAAGAACCTCTACTCCCACCCTTTCCTTCCCTCTTCCTTCCTTCCTTCTGCATCACTAACATCATCCAACCAGCCAACCTCGAGAACTGCTCGTCGAGCAAGCCGATATTGTAATTGCCAGAGCGCTACCCAAGTGGCCTCGAGATTGATGAGGTGGAAGGCGAACTAGTCGGAGCGTAGCAAATGCGAACCGGCGCGACGTTGATTCCGGAAACCGGAAAACGAGAAGTAAGGCGAAACTTATCTTTCCAGCCTATCATCATCATTCATCTTTTGTTTAAACTCATAACAATAAATGTAAGAATATATATCAAATCAGAATTCTTGTCTCTATAGAGGAACAAAACATCACCCAATTGAATTATTCATTATACATAATTTGTGGGAAATTTCATAGCACTCTTCTCATTCGGAATGAACAGTTACATTTTTTCTCGTTATTTCCCGGAAGTCTGTTTTGCTGGATATCAGTATCGTCTTATAAACACCGTGTTATTATCTTACTCCATTTTTATAGTATGAATTCTAAGCCATACGAACTTACAAAACTTTATCCATTCGAAAGAAAGAAGAACATCTCTTACGAAGAGAATAAAATGTCGTTTATCAGATATCTTTTACTTGTCTCATCTGTTGAAGGGAGAATCATGAAAATTCGACATTGTCGAGGTTGCGCGTTGGTGATTTGCAACGTCTTTATCGTAGTTTTGTGACGTTTTACGTGAAAGGATTGGGATAAATTGATGAAGGGTTAAAGTAAAATTGGAGATTCGGAACTTTGGGATGGAGAATACTACGGACAATACTGGGCGAAATGATTCAATGCGGCCTAGATGTTCTCTGGCGACTCTCCAAATCACTTTCCGCCCCAAAATATAGCCATAATACGTACATACCAACTTTCGGACCTCCGCTGACTTTCTCGGAATAGAGAAGAACTCGGAGAGAATGGTTGGATCGAATAGGTTTGGGAAGAGTTGTTTGTACTGAAGTGGCGTAGTTAGGCTCAAACAGAGGGGATAGGATAGGAGAGAATTAGTGAGAGGGAAAGAGGACACCGGGAAAACATTCACCGGGGGTGAATCAACCCGCTTGAAACAATAAACGCTACGTCCAATCGAGCGTGAAGGATAACGAGTGAGGAAGAGAACGAAGAAAGATAGGAGGTGCAACGAAATTAGAAGATGCGATGAAATGCTTGTTTGTTGACTCGGCACATAGCGGATCTTCCCTAAATATTTACGAAATGGTACAGAGATATTTGGGAATTATTTGAAATATTCGTGTCTACGAGGTATATATATATATACATATATGATTGTTTGTTTTTACTTTTGTTGAGATCCCTTATATCGGGTCGTTGAAAATACAGTCTTTTTCCGTTTCCTAACCTCTGCTTCCCTGTTATTCAAATCATATCCATAGTATTATCCCACGAATTACTCTGAACATTGATTTTCCTTTCCTCTATTCCTTATCTCCGTGATACACGGAGAACTGAAGGACGCAATCGAAACGTCGATCGAAATATATTTTTCGAATCGAATCAAATTTTCTGTAACATGATTGTGCATTCTTGGAATCGACAACCTGGGATACAATAAGAGGAGTTATCCTATCAAATCCAGATAAGGAAGAGAAGAAAACAAGAGAAAGAAATATACAAGATTCGTAGAAAAGCAAAGGCGGAGGCGACGAAGTAGTGACCGACAGAGTCGTAAACAAACTTCCAGGTTTATCGAGCGAGGCATTGTGACTTAAGAGGCGCTGCAAATATTTGATAGCGACCACTTCTGCTGCTGCCAGCATCTCTTGCCTTTTCTGTCTATCCCTCTGTCCTTTTCCTTCTTCCCTATATCCCTCTTCAACAACGTCATCCCCTTTTCCTCTCTTCTCAGCCTCGTCATTTCCTATTTTCCAGTCTCCGGTATTCTAACCCAGTACCTACTGCATAGTTGGACAAAGTCTTTCCAATCTTCGACAGAATAGCTGTAGCTTTAGACAAACAGAAAGTTTCTGTATCTTTGATACGATTTGGAAGTTGAGAAATTCTGAGTGGGAATTTCGTTGGAGAATGGAATGGTCATTGATCATCATTTAGAAGTTATCAGGTTTGAATCTCTCTGAATCAATTGTCCACTTCATCGTCTTGGGGTTGGAAAGTTTCCTTCCGATCGCGACATACTGTCATCGAAATTTATGACGAAGACAGGGAGTTCATCTTCGACTTTGATTTTCGAGTACAGGATAACTTGATCCCAAGGATGCATCAAGGAAGTTGAAATTGATAAGGTGGTCTATATTTCAATTGATTTTTATCGATACGTTTTTTATGATCTTCTTGAAATACTTTGACTGAGTTCTGAGGAGAAAACTTCACCCTTGTCAAACAGAAAAAGAAACAGACAGATTGGGGGTTGATATCAATCAATAGTGGCACAGTGTCAATTTTCTATATCAAGCAATATATTTGTATATGGAAACAAAATTCCCAAATTTCGAAGAATATCATGTTTCCGCGAATACGTTGATAGGAATTACAGAACGTTGTTGGACGGTTGTTGATAGTTGTGGGAATTGAATTGATTGAATCATACTTGGATTCAAAACAATCTACGTCAATACGAAAATCCTGAACAGATGAGCAACATTCGAAATCAATAACGCGGACCATTACATGATAAAATTCGCTAACTTACGGCACGAAGATATCACGTCATGTTTAAAGCAAAATAGCAAACTGCCGAACATTTGACACCGTTGTATTCCGCAGGTACCTGACATTCTGATACGTCAAACGAACTCGACACAAACGTAATTTCATTTGATATTTCCCTTTGTTAATTTGATAGACGGTAAAGCACGAGAGTGAGCGTGAGAGAACAGCGAACGAGAGAGAAAGTGGACGGGGGAAAATTGCAGTGTGGATAGGTGGTTGGTTGATTTCGTTGGTCGGGGTGGCATATGAGAGAAAAATACTTCAGATTCCAAACTCCATCAGCTACAGGCTCTCCCCATCTCCCAATATAGCTGAACCCTTCTATATTTTTGGCTGCATCCAAATATATGTGCGCATGTGTGAGCGTATATGTACATGTATACGGTATTAACGTTTGATCAATGTAACGTGGTCGCTCGGTACATACCACACGTGATACGTTGACACGTTTTGATGCCAGACATTGCTGCAACGGCGAATGAAAGTAGATTGAAATCATGGTGATATAACGTGTATAATAATAAGTGCGAACGTATAACTCTGTACGAGTTGATGCAATGAAATATTCTTGTGAGAATAATACACACACAGCTGCGGATTCAAAGTAAGATTTATCGAGAGAGATGCAATTAAATTCGAATCGTGCCCCAGTTTCGATCTTCATACCGCTTCTCCATCATTTCTTCTAATGGGTGGAACATTTTATGTAATCACGACATGGTTTCGCTGATTCTCTTTTCAGACAAGGGTAGAGAGAAGTAAGTTAGAGCGAATTCTATACTCGGAGCAGCATTAGTTTACGATCTTCTCTCCCTGGGGTTGCAAGATCAAACACTCCCGACAATTAGCCAACGAACCTCGCCTCTATTCGAATTCAACTCATAATTGGGAGCCGAGAGAAATAGCACCGCAGTTTTCTCTTTTCTCTTTTATTCAGTTTGTAGTATTCGAGATTGGATTGAAAGGCTTCTTCTCTCTTCGACTTCATTTTTCTCAACGTCTTGAATTTCTTCGCTTCCCTAGAAATAATGAATCCTTATTGCATATTTATTTGTAATAAACGGGCACGGTTGTTTTCATCTTATTGAGTATTATTGTGAATTTAATTAGATGCGGAGGTTGAGTTCTGTGTGGCTGAAACCTGTAGATATTAAAGGAATTCATTTTCCGATGAACTTCAAGTGGGAACAGTACATGAAATTCTATTAAGATGGTATAAAGCTTGAGAAATCATCGAAATGTATTCATGTTCTTTGTAATTTCTATGAAATTCGATTAAACGAATTTTATTGATGAATAATTCCAATGAAATTGCGAACCATCTCTGATCACCAGGAGAAGCAAAAACTCGTTGAAGTTTCTTTACGTGAATCACAAGGAACATACATACATTCGTTAAATGTTGTAAAATCAAAATTACAAGTCTAGTTGATCAGAAAAATATAGTTTGAACTTCTCGAGACTCCCGTGCGTTGTTTTCAATTCAATATAGATACCTTTTCATATGAATGAACAAATATTTGATAACTCGAACCAGGTTTGCGTTACACATTCTTCATCTCGTACAAAAGTGCGTAGACCCGTACGTAATATTCTCTAATAATTTCAATGAGAGGTAGAATAATCGAGACGTTGGGCACGCGATTTTAATGAAAATTTTCATTCTCTTTCTTGTCTCTTTATACGCATAGCAGGATGGAAGGAAAAAACGATTTGATAAACTTCCTCTTATATGCATGCGCGAACAGTTCTATTATTCGCTGCTTCAAAAGAGGAGAAAATAAAGGAGAATGAAAGAACTCCCGCCTTTGACGATGAATTAAAATAATGTACAATGACATCGAACGGGATGCGAAATATTTCATCTTCCGTCCGTTGCGAACTGCTTTGTTTTTGTGTAGTAGATCGTGTAGCGTAAGGTCAGAAGAGATGAAGAATTTATTCAAAATTCAGTAATTTCGCCCGTAGATCTCTGGTGATGGAGAATTCTCTGCAGCGTATTAAGAACGGATAAAGGTGTTGAAAATTGATCCTAGGAGGGAAAAAATTTATATTGTACTTCGTAATAAAGTAATAACGCTAGAGAAGAATATTGGCTGAGTGCATCGATGAATTTTATCAAGTGTAGTACAGTTTGCAGGATGTGATGAGGACCGGCAGATTGTAGAGACACCATGAAATTGCAGTGAAGATCCGAAAAACTCTCAAGACTTTCGAAAAATTCGGAAGATGTCTTATATTTGAACTCGAACTCGTATATCACTACGGCTGAAGTTCAGGGCTAAATATGGACTGTGAGTTGATTAAATCTTTGAACTGATGAAGCAACTAATTTCTTCTTTGTAATATTGAATGAGTGGAAGTTGCACCTGGATTATTGCGATTCGAGTTGTGACCTCGACGCTTGAAGGGTGAAAAAATTTATCACAGATCATCGAGTTTGAATGAAATTTTGGAAAAAATCACTCCCGAAGAGCTCAGAGAAATCTGGGTTATGTATGAAATCTAAATTCATCAAGGGTGAATTATGTGTTCCATGCACATTCATTTTCCAATCATTCCCATCACCATCAGCAATCATTACATCACATCAGTCGATAAATCTCCACACAATCCTTCGATGACAATTTTCCCTCTGCATCATGCATGCATATAACACCAAAGCACATTACAACTTCACCAAGCGACGAAACACTGAAGGTTTTATGAATAATATGCATCATGTCATGTTCAATACCCTCGATACAGTTTTTTAGCTCGTTTTCTATACGCTCCTGGTTACTACTCTTCATTCCCTTCCTGTATTTTCCTCTTATCCAGAATCTTTTTTTTCCTTCCTGGTACAAATATAATGAATATTGACAAACCGCCTCTCCGAATGCTCGAGGGCGCATCGTAGTATCGCGCAGAAACAAATGGAATGAGACACACGAAAAGGGTGATGGGGAGAAGGGAAGAAGAGGGAAGGAAGGGAGTTTGTAGTATGGCAGGTATCGTCTATGCCTTGGATGGTCCAGAGAGCCAGCCACCAGTGCCTCGGGGCACAATGCACCCTTTTCATTCGCTCACTCTCTGAATGCAATCGAGTTGCTTCGAAAATATATTAGTTCGGATTCGCGGAGCGAGGCGAAAAGCGAGGCGATACGAACGCTCGTTCCATCGACAAACCTGATGCGATTTTCATGTGAAGAGAAAGAGAGAGAAATGGAGAACGCCCAGTGCGCGCGTAGAGAAAATTACGGTGAAAACGCGAAAATACGCTTTCGTCGAAATTTGGAGAAAAGCACTGTCGATATGTCAGAATCTTCTTCTCCATTCTTTATTCCCTCTTCTTCATTCAAACCTAATTTTTATACTCTCTTGTACTCGCAGTTCTCAACGACGATTTACATCTCAGGATTATATCATTGCGCTGAAAGTTTTTTGAAGCTGACGAGAATGTTAATTAATCGACGCTATAATTCTTGATAATTTTCATTTCGCACCTTAGATTCTTCGGGACGTATTTTTGAAGGATGAAAGAGGTGGAGAATAGAATGTGAATCTTTTGTGATATAAATGAAGCGAATTTTTAGGCAGAGGGTGAAAATTGTGCGGCGAGGAATTTTCATTGTATAGTACAGAATCCTGTAAATCAAAACCACAAAACTTGAGTTCTTATATCATCGAGATTTCGCATGAGATCCCATCAGTTCAGGAGACTCGGATCGTTGGAATCGATGAGGCCATAAATATCTGGAATGAATAATAATTCCAAAAGCAAACATAATGAAAATTTAATTCCACTCGATCGCATAATTTCTTGGTTAGACAAAGTTTATCCATCTTCCATATTCTGCAACCAAATAGCCCCTAGGTCTTATGATCTCCACCATTACCTTTCCCTCTTTATATATCAGGCTTCATACTTCTCTTTTACTCTTCTTGTTTCGTATACGCTTTTCCAAGACTTCATCCGACTCTTCTCCCTCTTTGTCAAGGGTAGTAGCGGCTCAACGAAGAAAAACGAACGAATGAGATGGATGGAGCGAGAGGAGAATAAAGGAAAAGAGAGGAAAAGCGCCTTCCTTCATTTACAGTGCGCAGGGTTCCAGGCTTCCGGTCTCGTCTTTCCTTTGTAAAAGCAGGAGTTTTGATTGAACGAAGGCAAAAGGCAGTAGTCGGAGCCAACTCAAGCTCTTGTTTCTACGTTACCTCAATTATTGTATCCCCACGTTCTTTCCCTCTTTATTCTCCACCCAATCTACGTTCAGATGTTTTTCTTCACTCAGTATATCCGCTCCCTTTTCTCGCATCTTTATTGAATGCTATTGTAAATTCTCATTGGCTATCAACTATCATTCATAAATACGAAGTATTCGACATGAGGGTGAGGTTGGAAGCAAATATCATTATCTTTTATATTCTCCACTGTTCATTATTTTCGGAAGAGATATGATTCCCATCGAACTCTCCAATGATCACCTTGATTCAGTTCTTCACATTTTGTACAATCAGTCATGAATTGTTAACCGAGGAGTGATGTTGAGGATCCCTGATGCAGGGACTCGATCGATCAAAAATGTTAGAAATTTGAAATTTTTATAAATCGCTTATCCAATTCGGTATCGAATGTCTCTTCGAGACTCTTTTGGTTTCCAATGGGAATTGACTTTCTTTCAATTTTTCAAACACATCAACCCTGAGGGTCGGCAGCAGCTGATGATGATGGTGGTAACAAGCAGTTCTAACAGGAACAGAGAACTTGTCATATAGGATCGAGTTGGAACTCGATCGAAGAGGCGAGTAACCTATGCGACGGGACATACAACAGCCAGTGTATGTGCGGTCATAACGAAGCTGTCGACATGATGGATGAGAAAGTAGAGAGTAAAGGAGAAGTGGATGGAGGACCAGGAGGAAGAAGAGGAGGAGAAATAGGTGCTGGAGGACAGTTCACCACACCAGATGGTTCCCGAAGAGAGGACAAGGCCTCTATCATATACACCACCAACTCCATACTCTGGACGCTATCAGACGGTCTCGCCCGCACAAACTGTCTGTCATTAGCACGCCTCGTTATCTCGAACATGTTCAAACATGCTCAGGCTATCCCCTTATATTGAATCTATGATGAAACATGCTACCAGATTATATAATCCTACATTTGAAGCGATACCTTGCAATCATGTATAAAATTTCAGATTTGTGAATGCACGATCAAGATCCTACGATGATTGGTATGATTCTATTGGTACATGACCTGTCAGATTGTTTCTTCTGTACTTCGGATCCTACAAAATGTGTCATTGTCACACATATTTGAATCAATTAACAATGATATATTTCCTGTACGAGAGACGAATACTATCTCTCACCTTAATAGATGCCACCCTCAGTTCTCGACATCTCTGCTTGACAACCATTCACCTAGGTTCCGACAGATCTCACTACGGGTGAAAAGAGAAGGGAGGCGTTATTCAACGACAGGTTTTGGTATTCTGTTAGTGCCCGACGCTCACTTCTCGTCTTCAACTCTTTTCAATTCTTCTCGAGCTATTGCTACTCTTCCATTTTAGATTCAATGATGTTCCATGCTACGGTGAGAACGCAATCAAAACCCATCTCACTTGGAATAACAAAAAAGTATAAGAAGAGTGTTTCCGCAATTTAAAGGTCTCACAAGTTTCATAAATCCACCAATTCTTTCTGAAAATCTGAAAAATTTGTATTATTCAGAAGCCGCGATTTGGGTCGCATATTATACGTCTTTCCGCTCTTCCATCGATCGGCAAGTTCTTTTTTTTCAAACGCATGATAATAGCGATACGCTATTAATGGACAGCTCATGAATTATCGGTAGCAAACAAAATCTTACTTTACGAAGTTTCTCACCTGGATGGAAAGAGTTGCGTGATGAAGCCTCGTCTCAATAGTTCAGTTCTAAACTCACATAACTCAAGTGAATTATGACGCTCCGTTGTCTGTACACCGCTTTTTCTTCTCTTCCACCTTTCGCCTCATTTGTCTTTCAAACACATATGTATAACCATAGACCCATTCACTCGCACACCCAATGTATGTTTTTTTCCTCACATTTTGAGCATGTTTTCTTCATTTTATGATGCTTCGCCTTCATGGAACTTGTGTATTAGAACTGAACATGGAGAGCAAAAATAACTCTCCCTCTGTTGCAAATCATTAATTTTTATTAACGCATCAGTATTCACTGAATATATAAAACGATCTCTCTTTCTCTCTCCCTCTCTTATTACGTCAAACAATGTTCATACGTATGGATTGGAATTTTTCATTACAGCGTACTCTCGTTAAAAATTTTTATAATATCAGAACTTTGTAGCAGATTATTCTTTGCCTGCAGAACTTGCTTATTCATTTCAATGATCAAGGTACAATAGGACCGATGAGTAGCTGGATGCCTCATCGTGAATTACATTTTATTATACAAAAAGAGTTACATGCTCCTGGAATTTGAATGAAAAATGGAATCTGAGAAGTATCTCGAATGCACAGAGAATGTAATTGAGTATGAAAGGAATTATATCGAACTATGAATTTTGTTCTTGCGATAGAGGGCAATTCACGTGAAGGAGGAACTTTTCGAACAATCAACGCGGTACTTCTGCCACACAGTGGGATTTATTGGATTCCATGTTATTTACCATATTTGCGAAACTGTTGATAATTGTACAAAAGATGGGAGTATTCAATGAATTTCCATAATTGTGATACAATATTTTTTTGAAAAGAAGAGAAGAACTGTGTTGTAGTTTTTGTTGGAGAACGTAAAAACGACGATTGAATTAAAAAAAATATGGCATAAAAGATTCGTTTCCAAGTGTTTTTTTGCCACTATTCCAACGTAAGAATCTCAATGGTGCATGGTTTATGTTTATCCATAAAAGTAACGCTCAATGTTCCATACTAGTAACATGTAACCTCATGCGCAGTTGTTTTCTCCAGGCATATCTCTACGACATTTTTCCGTCGCGACGCTACGCATACTTAACCGATCTCATAATGCTGTGATAAAATACGCTCCAACCGCATTCTGTATCTATATATTGCTACCACCCTCGATACCTCGAGGGGGTTGTGTACTATCATTTGCATGAAATTTTCATATGAGTCGGATCGTAATGGACGCGATCGCCACCCTTTCTACCCTACCGACGATTTCATACCACTCCACTTGCTTTCAGTTCTTGGTTATGTAACATAGAAAAACGCATGTACAATTTTTCAACAATGCTCGTTTCTTGTACCCATCTCAACAATGTAGAAAGTATCTAGCTGTCGAGGGAAATTATTATAGGGATTCTTATATTACGTATCACGATTCATTGTTTCAAAATTGTTCTCACAATAGAAATCACTGCTTCAACAAAAATTTGGATAAAAATCTGTTGATACGGAATCTACTATTGACAAATTCAAATTTGAATTCGATCCCGATAGAGCGAAGCGTCCCTCTTCCTCGGGTTTTCTCTATTCTCCTTTCATCATTCTTGTTTCATCATCATCGCTCGATCGTCGCACGTCAATTTAATCAATGTACGCAAATTACGGCGATCGTCGGAGCGTAGTTAACTAACGCGACACGATTACAATGAGCAATCTCGTTCTCTCGTTGCACGCAAGGCAGAACATCAAACTCCACACCAGTTATATACGTGTAGATAAATATGTGTGTGCATGCGTATCTGTATATATATATATATATATACATATACATTCGTCTGTTTGGCGATGATCGAAATACAGTAAAGAGACATTGCGTCAATGCCACGAAAGTATACCTAGGTTTCGTCTGACCACTCCAGTCAAAGAGTTGACAGGGGCCCAGCAAGGATGGGATCAATACCTATCTCCATCTCCACGCACAATTCATTGGAATTTCTCATTCAGCGAATGTCCCTTCCTTTGCGAATTTCAGTTGTTCAAAATTCATTCGCAGCGGGTAGGTGCGTTTATAATTATTGTTAAGCTAATGTCAATGTATGGGTGTACAGAATCATGAGATCTCGTGAATTTCTCCACCGCACGCTGGTAGACATTAATTAGGCTTAAACTCACGAGATAGGTTTAATTATTTTCATCAGATCAGAGTTGAACCGAATTCTAGACAGAGGGAGGGAAGAGCTAATGAATGCAATGAGGGAAAGGGAGGCTCAACACTAGGATATCATGTATATATATAAATATATATGAGTTTCCATGACATATCATCAAATATTTGTTTCGCCTTCAGGGGATACGATATTTCAAACGAATATTTTGTATCTGTAACGTATAAATACCGGTAGCCCGCAAATAACGATCTACTGATTCAATATTGAAGATCGAAATAATTATCAAGAAGCCAGCTGCTAGCGTGTAGGTTGGTTATTTTCTTCAATATTTCGAGTTACAAAATTAATATGAATTCCTGAAAATATTCTCCTGATTCGAAGTGATTTGAAGTATCATCTCACGTCACCTCGTCGGAGACAAGTTTTATGAAATATTGTTGAAATAAATCAGTTTTCGTTGAATGTATAAATTGAAAGAGAACATCTGAGAACATTGATAATATAACAGGAATAGGAACGATATTATCATGCCACGTGCTTTGAAAATCGAGAAAAATTACTCTCTGTGGAAAATATCGATTGAGTTTAGGTAATGCGGCCACCTGCACCTGTTCCTCTGGGGAGGAACAATGGCTGCCGACGGTACTACAGGATTAAATTTCGTAATTAATGTCTCTGCTTCGTCGAACGAGTGTCTGCTGGTTAGATAATCGTCGCCTTGGAGACACCCACAACTTTCGCCATCTTTCCGCCTTCTATCCATTCTCTTTCTATCCTTCTTTTCCATGAAGTTGATCCCCAACATCGTTACTATCCACTATCAAACGCAAACGGAATGAATATCTTGACTATTTACATCTTTGAAGAGTATTTCGGTGGAAATTGCAATTACAATTGATGTCTTGTGTAGTGCTCGGAACTCTTTCATGTCTCATTCGAATGTTGAACCCGTTCTGCACGGTTCCATAGAAATTCAAACGAATTAAAATAGTGAAGAATTTGCCAAAGTTGGTATTCATTTGTTCAAAGAAATTAATTCAATGGAAAATGGAAAAAAAATCGAAATAAGGGAAGAGAATGTTTATGAGATCAATAGAAAACAGCTTGATCAAGTTTTCACGAATGTTCAGGGGATGCGTGAAAGGTGGTGATGTGCTCTTTCAAATCTTTCGAGACCGACGATATAAAAACTGTTTGATGTGAAAATCAGATGAATCAAAAAATCAAGAAAATTTCGATATAAATGGAATAGGTTTTGATCAGAATAGTTGATAAGGTTACGTTTGATAATAGTTCCAACAATTCCATAGTCTTTGGGACGATTGCTGTTATTGAATTTGTTGCGAAGATATTTGAATCCCCGTCGTTTGTGATGGAACAATGAGCGTAACCACTAATCAATTTACTATTCGTATTTCAATCCTTCGTTTGAATCTTGATGGCCCTGAACGAAGTTTATCCCGAAAGTTCGTAGTTCAAAGATTTTGAACAGAAATTGATTTGTCATGGTTTTCTGAGTATTCAGGAAGGAAATGAAGCACATCTGTCAAGCTTCCTCGAAAACACAGTGAGAAATAGACGCAGAAATCTTGTATTCAATAAATTATCACAGATAAACAATGAAAATTCAGATACAGGCATGTCACAGAACTCGAAGAATAAGAGAGAGTTCTTAGAAACTTTTTTTACTCAGCAGATCATCATAAATTATCCCTTTCGACCATCTCTCCCGCCCTCTTTGTTCCTTTGTTTCTTAAAAGTCGTGTATCAAAGCTCTGAAACTCAATCTTTGCCTTTTTGAATATTATACATGTGAATTGAGATTTGAATCAATGATTGAATATCGCGTGTATCATTCATTTGAGAAAATCACGAACAACCGCTGAATGAGAATAACAATAATAATGAGTTGAGTAGAGCGCGAAGTGAGAAACAAAAAGGGAGAATTTATAACAAATTAAATAACATCAATCAAAGAGCAGACTCATTCATCGTAGGTTTTACAATTTCAAGTACGTTTTTTCTATCAAGAATGAATTTAATTAGCATGGAAAGGTTGAGTTTTTTGTTGCCAGCACTAGATTCATGAAACACGATGTAATTTTTCATGCTTTTATTTCTTCCGAATAATCTTGATTATACCTACATTTTCTTGAACACTGAACAGGGATGGGAACATGGAGATCGAATGTCTACATGACGTATTAAAATCACGCATGTGAGAAAATTTGCGAAAAATTCCATAGTCTCTTCGTAAAGATTTTCATTCGTTAAATCGAAATTCGAGGTGAATTTGATGGAAGGATAGTGAAACCATGGGAGAATTCAATGGAAACTGCACGTAAAGATGGATTTTCCTGGAATTCGGAAAGTTCTATGTAGACAAATTTTTATGGAGTGGGTTTTGAGGATATCGTGAGGTGAATGTAGGATTGTTATAGAATTTTGTATGCATATAAATTTCAGAAACTGTGTGATGCCTCCTTTTCGTCGATTCTTCTCGGTAAGAGAAATCAGGGAGGAAAAAGGGTTGTAAATGTAATTTAAAATTTCCACTTTCAAATAATATAAGAAAATTAGGGAACTCGTGGTTGGTTCACTGCCAAAAATGTTCACTGGAAAATTGCAGTATTTCACTGGAAGTGATCATCCAGCAAACACGATCACAGACATTCCAAAGGGCCAATAATGGTTCTTCAGCGGCAGTGCAGAGCCAACAGCGGCCTATTGAAATGCCAGTAATCATTGTTCATACGGCAACCTAGAACAGTTGTGGCTGACTTGGCTATATAAGGAGTTGGTGAAAGTTTTTTGTGCCTAATATTATCCCTCACAACACCACAGTCCCAGAAGGATTCTGAAGAATTTATAAAACACACAATGAGTTCAATAAGAATTTTTCATGAATTCTTCTTGGACTGTGGTGCTGTATGGGATGTTTCAGATACTTGAAGCTGAAGTTAGCAGATTTTGACTCTAGCTCATCGTAGGATTCTCTTAGAATGATGAAACTGGCACTTTTTTTTGTGACTTTTGAATCACAATCTCTGAGATATGTATTAAAAAAAAATTCAAATTCTCATTAGCTCAGTTCATAAAAGCGGTCTGCTAGTTTACTCCTGCTAGCTTCAGCTTCATTCCAGATGATGCCACTGAATGCCTTTGCCGGTTCCGTGTTCACTTGTTATATTGTCACATGGAAAAGTCTGAGACTGAACCACCGGGAATTCCTACTGTTTTCAGACCTGGCAATTTCTCTTCTGAGTAACCTCTACTTTCCAATAAAACCGAAGATCTTTTCAGTGCATTCCATCTGTTTTCAGAAGCTCATCCAAGCTAGGAATTCTTAGTAAAGAATTGATTGTTGAGAATCGTTTGAATAACTCCTGTTCGAATAATAAACACCGTATTCAGAGTCGTATCAGCTTCCAGGCTTTAGATTTCTTGTGTTTCTAACATGTAAATTCTATGCACTTGATTGAAGCCATTTTTCACGAACGTGCTCAAAAATTGATGTACAGGTATTTGAATATATAAATCCATGTGAAAGTTGATTAATTTTCATCCTATGTTTATTTTAACCCACTCTTCTTGCATATTTCTACGATAACAGAGGTTTGATTGTCTCATTCAACATGTCAAACAACATTCTGAATGGCAGACTGATTAATTACACTGGAATTTGATGGAATGATTGATGTTATGAACAATACTACCTACACGAAGACATTCAGAAAAGATTTCTGATTCCTTTACATGATACTCGAGGAGTTTTTATTGTATATAGAATTAGATTCATTCATGTATATTTATGTATATTCATGTATTTGTTTTTTTTGTTTCAGGTGAGTTCTTATATTCTCAAGAAATTATACGTTATCGCGGAACGTAAGTAATGAACAATGTGAAGGGAGTCAATGTTTATTTCATGATACCTTCCTACCCTACCAATTCATTTTCGTTCCACAGAAAGAAGTTCAGTCAGATCCATAATACAATATCCTTGATGCTTCATTTTGGTCAATAGATAACTCACTTTGTTCTACATTGCATTCAAATATTTTGAACACGTAATTAGCTCCTTCTCTCAATGTATCAACAATCATCATACTTCTTTGATCAAACAATCGTTGATCAGAGCAAAACCAATACTTTGCTCTCGCTTTTCCTTGGAATTGATAATCTAATGCGCAGAAAGAAAACAGGATTTCTTTTTCGGCAACCAGATAATGGTATTCAGCACTCAAGAGTGTTGCATTTTCTGGATGATGGTTATTCTCCTTTCTTTCTTCTCCTTTTTCCTCTGTTCTCTACCTTTCTCAAGTGCACTCGGCCATGACGGTGCCGATATCACGCCACGAGAAAACGAAATAATAAGCCATCTAACGTCTCTTGGAATGTTCTGAAATTGCGGGACATTCAGTCCCACGATTGGATGCAGTCCCCCAACACCAGTTTTGTCAGCAGTTTAACTCAAGTCTAGAAAGCAAAGCTTCAGGCAATGACACCGTCTCATTCTCTTTCTCGACGTGGGATTTCTCGATAGCATCCATGAGAATGGTGGAGTGGAAGACATTACGGCGGAGTGACTCTTTAATCGACAATTCGAGAACAAAATAGGGTCAGAAGTAGGAATGATATTAGAGCACAAGACAGTGTCCATAAATGTATATTGTTTTGAAAACTCAGTTGATATTGAATATCATGGATTTTAGAATCACAGAAGAGCATCAATCGGGATTATTTTAGGCTGTTCAAATACCACACGTTAACTTGTGGATTTGAATTTACAAACAGTGAAATTATCGATGAAAATGAGTATTCATCCAGCAGAGTGAATTCTCCTCCTTTTGATTAGATGTATCGATTGAATTCGGCTCTCAAAAAGAATCCCTCACCGAACATAGAAACTTCTCTCATACGTTTATCTTAGTTTACGAAATTTTAGGCGATCCCCTCGCTTTTCGTTTAATATTGACCAAGCATCAAGATTCAACGATTTGTGGTTTCAAAATACTTCTCTGAGTGCAGAATCGATGCTTCCAAATTCATCAGAATTAGAATATGTACACATAGAGTCTAATTTGATGTCGCTCCAGCTACCGTCTATCCTAATTCCGTCTATCCAATGCTGACGTATTCTTGATTCGTTTCGAGCGTATTGTCGGAAACGGGAATTCATTTTATTCTCCGCTTTGTTTTTCCTTTTTTCCAACCTTCACGACACGGGTTGACTCCACCTAAGTTTTTTATTACGTTATTACCATCGGCTTGCTGCTCTCAGTCGTAAAATATGCTTTTGTACAGAATAAAATGAGATAAGGTATGAAGTAATAGAGAAATGTAGAAACATGAGGGAGAAAAATGTGAAAGAGGAAGAATAAAGCATATTCGCATCGCTTGGGAAAAAAGAACTATTCTGTCGTGACAGCGAATTTGGAGAATGAATGAATTGTCATGGTGAAATTCGTTGGAATGAATATTTTTTCATTTCAACGAATTCATAAAGCCATGGAGTACAGGACAAATCTATGCATCGGTTAAGGAAGTTTGAAATTATGATATGAATCGAGGAATTCCATCGATAGGTTTTAATTTTTCTTAGTACGATTTTAATCGATCTTGTGTCTTGTTGGATCATTTTCTTCAGATTCAGGATAATACGGAGTATCGAAAATGGAGAGAAAAATCGAGAAATTGATTTACTTAATCACAACAAATTTTGATGAACAATTATCTCAAGTTTTCTAATATAAGGAATTCAATAACGCGATGAAGCTCTCCATGAATTTCTTTGGGAATTTATTTTCATTGCATTCTTGCACTTGTTTATGACACGTTATAGAAGAATAGAACCTGGTGAATCAAATCATAAAAAGACTGGATGAGCATTACAGAGGAGATATATTATATTCAACTACGAACTTGTGACCACAATTTCCGTAACGAACTGGCTGAAGTTCACGTGAAATTTGAGTCATCTGGAAAGTCCCATATGTAAATAGAAGAAATATTGCACGGCCACAGTGGCGCCGCGAGCGGGTGACTGTCCCGGGTGCATAGATAAGGGGTTGCCAGAAATAAATGACCATTGAAAACACTGAATCAATAAAAATAACTCTACTAATAGGAATATTTCGAATATTGAATATCTGTTAACGGAGAAAAGGGATGAGGTGCAGATTCCATCCCAGATGCCAAATGATTTCGAATTAATAGGTGTTCATGTGTGAATATAAATCTCAATTTGATTACATGAATTCATGTGAATTTGAGATTCCCATTTCCCCCGCCTTTAAGAATGCTTCACAGGGAGTCAGTAGAATATTTCGATCCTCCGAATTTTCCCTTTCAACAGGGTCTACATTTATTAAACGACAAAAATCTTCCACATCTGGAGTTAAACTTCAAATGAAATTTCTATTTTGTATTCACTCCAAGAGTTGGGAACCACATTCTAAGCGTGAGCGTTGGACGCAAGAGAAGATTCAATTATCTCCAGGAGAGATGTATAAGGCTTTGATCGATTTTATTTCCACATTTTGATAACATGAACCGCTAAATATTGCTCGATCGTTTTATGATGTTCAGTGGCTTGATTCTCCTTCCTCTTTTCGGTCTTCCGTTCCCTCCAAAAGAGAAGTTCTTTCTCTCGTCGGGTTTTTAGAAGAAGAGAGTTAAATATTAAATGCTTGGGGAGTGGTAGGGCGGAAGCCCATAGGACGAGGTTCGAAGCAGAGGATGAGATTCCCGAAGGAGTTCTAAATGGAGAATCTTCTTGAGGAGTCTCGTCAAGGGTGTAGAAAAAAAAAGAAAAAGCGTGATAAGAGATCGAGGTGGAGGGAAAAGGAATGCAATACGAATTTAGAGATATGGATCGAGAGATGAGAGCATGGATAAAAAAAGATCTAGAGTTGGGGAAACTATTAAGAGAGACTTAATTGATCTTTCGGGTGAGAGCCAATGACCTTCAAAAGGTGTATTGGTTATCAATAAGAATATCTCTCATTCATATCATCATTTATCATTCATAGTATTGCTTCCTTATCATTCTTCCAAAGTATTCAAAATACAAAATTCATAGAGGAATTTCATGTGATTCAACTATTCAAAACACAAGGCAAAAATCGATGAAAACACAGGTTTTATATGCAAAAACAAAATCTCCATATTTTTATTCGATCCACAGCATCTATATGATCTCTTTCTCGTTTCATCTGGCTGCATTTGAAGAGATCGCCTAGAATTCGCAGCATATACGTCACGTGACTTACCCCCAAGCGCACAGTCATTAATCACTGAAACGTTACTGCGTAAAGGTCCCCACAAGCGTCGTATGACACTCCGGTGTCTTCATTGCAACTGTTTGGGGAAGAGGAAACCGATGATCAAAGTGATTGGAAGCGAGAGTAGATAAAATGAAATGGAATAGGAACAAGTTTACAATCTGCTTAAAAGACTTTTCTCGATTTTCCCTGATCACTCTGTCAATTTGTTCTTCGGTATAGCTCGAGCCCTTTTCACAGAGTACCTTCCGCTCGTAATCCTACGATTTTTCGTCTCTGCTTTTTCCTTTTCTTGTGTGTTACCGAATGATAAGTCATTTGTTCCTTTCATCGCTTTCAAACCGATGAACACGTTGAATGAAAGTGTTATTATGAAGTTGAAATGTTTGGAGAAATTTTACGGAATTGCTTTTTAAACATTCTGTGAGATGTCCAAGGAAGCACTTGAAAAAACAAACTGTGGATAGAATTCATCCATCATCAGTGGAAGAATCAGTTTGAAAGGATAAGCATGATTTCCATATTTCCTTCAGTTTGGTATTCCTTGAATCAATTGATGTGTAGCACTGCGAACTACGGTAGCGCGACACAATCATTCCTCCAAATTCACCTCCCAGCTATGAAAAAATTTGGGGTGAATCGACGATAAATCTCCAGAACTACAGATTCATGCGATTTACGTGAGTTATACTCAATTGAAATTCATTCAGAAAAACAATTCTTTCTCGAGCTCTGATGAATAATAATCAAGTCTAATACACTCATCTGTTGTATGCTTCAAACTTTTGTTTCCGATTTATCATGAATTCTCATGAAACTTTCCACGCATTTGAAAATCTAGGTTGATCATTATACGCACAAACGTATTCTTCCTGATCCATTTATAATATTTCTGACATGTGGATACCTTATCAATCATATGATCAGTGTTTCTGCAGTAATTATAGGCCTTCAATGCCTTGCAGCAATTGCCCCGAAGGTTTACACTTGGATTCTTTTTTTGCTCATTGTATGCTTTTAAGCTCGAACAAAACGGAACTCGATAAAAAAAACACAACCGTTTCACTAATGTAATCAGATCGAAAGCTCGCGTGGAGTTTGACTGGAATTGTCTGTCTGGCTTGCCATACCTTCAGAACTGATCTACATGCTATGCAATGCTTCCTAACACGTCGTCATCCTTAACGAGTCGTCGAGGATGGCGAAGCAGACGTACCCTTTTTCAGATCGACATAAGCGTACTTTGCATGCCGAGAAGCGTCACGCATGCACTACTATCTCCTTCACCTTTTTCCTTCATCCATCGACTTTGCTCTCTTTCCTTGAGGAAACTGCTTGACGTCATGAAGAATCGATAACTTCCTGTTACATCCGATTTCCTTTCATCTCCCTCTTCGCTTTTTTATATTTTTATAATGCAATATTTCATTTTAAACGACGATACGACGGGGAAATATCTATTTCACTGAAAAGTCACAATGGATATTGTGATTTCGTACGTAATTCATCCTTTTACTGTTTTAACGAATTTTTTGTTCAACATGTGTGCTATAAATAAGTAAATAATAGGTCATATTCGATGTTTTTTGATTTTCAAACTGGAGAAAAATCTTTGTTTCTCGATGACTACTAGTCACAAAGGCATTAGATGGAATATTTTAATTGAAGTGACTGTCGCGAAAGGATACGAGAACTCAATAATTGAACATGAAATGCCTGGTGAGTGTATGTATCAAAGATCGGATTAAATTCGTTCTCCCTTGAGAGGAGATTAAAATTTGAATACACCTTAAACGGATCTAATGGAAATCAAACTGAATTCTTAATATCTGAAGGAATTTTCACAGGTATTCAGAACCTTTGAGTAGGATTCCAACTCGTCGTTTATCGTGACAGAGAGGCCGATTTGGCTGATGTAACGATCATTAAAGAGCCAGTTTCATTTTCCGTGTTAGAGCGTAAAAACCTCTTTTTCCACCCTTCTATCTGGTCGTCTTTTCCCTCGTTTCAAGCTACGACTCTCGACGTTTCGTCTTTTCTCACCAGGGAAAAGCTTTACTCTCTGAGTAAGAAGGAAGCTTTGGAAGGAAGAAACTCACGGCCCTTGAGTCTTAACAGTCGTACTTTCATTAACGCTTCGACGGGTGCGAATACGCGTTTCAAGGCCCATGAAAACGAGGTGTTGGAATTCGTAAGAGAAAAAGGATCCTTCCCTTTGTATTGGCATCCGGAATTCGAACGGAGCATTTTTTTTTTCGCTGACAGATAGATAATGAGCTGTTGAACAAATACTGATCACGACAGTATGAAATGACTGTTTTCTTTGAGGTTTATTCTTCAATTATAATTTCCATTAGACTTTGAGAGTAGAAAATCATTATCCCATGTTTCAGTGTGTTGATTGAAGAAAAAAATTGTTTCTCCTCTTCAATATTGATTAGCGATTTCCTTGAACTGACTCCATTGAATTATTATTCAAATATGCTGTATGGAAAATTTAATGTAGAAAACATTCACGATGAATTATCAACCTCAGGAACTTGATGATCATTCACTTGACGGGAAGACAAGTTATCTACACAATCCTTAATCGAAAGCACACATCCAACAGTATTCTAAATCTCTGCATACAATTCCATGCGATATGATATTTAATTAATTTCTTCTTCCCTCGAACACAAACGAAAATGTAATTTGTGATATTTATGCGGCATTATGCTGAGGAATTCTCTTTTTTAACGGTGCTGGACAAGTAAAAAGTCGAAAAAGAAGGTTGAAAGGAGAAATCATGTTCTCACAGCATAGGTAGAATATAGCAGAGACCAAGTGGAAGTGGTCAGCGTTAGGGCGCGATAATGCGTAGTGGTGAATCCGGGAATCAACGTACCGTGGAAAATGTATGAAGTTCCTGGCGTCGGGAGTCCACGGCTGGCTGATCATGCCATAGCCATGTTGGCTGGAGATTTTTAACACTTTACCACAGTTGAAATATCACATTTGGAATCCCGTCAATTCATTTAAAATTTTCATCTACGTGGAATGAATATTCCGAGGAACGTTAGTTGAATGAAATTACTGAAATGTTTCTACTATGAATTTTATTTCATCAAATTTCATTCAATTTAATGCCGTTGGATTATTCTCATGAATAGGCTGTTCCCAGTTGTTGATTCTAAGTACGGGGGACGTTTTTATTGTCAGTTCCTAATCACGTTCCATTCAAATCATATTTATTCCGTTCCAAAGTCTTGGCGATGTACAATTAAACACTAAAGCATGCGACTGATATGCAGTTCATAATATCTCTCGTAACAATGAATTTTGATAATTGAATGCATAATTTATGGAAATAACTTACACAAACTGATTTGCATTCACAATTTATTCACGTATTCATCTTCCAAATGTGAGTTGTGCCGTGATAATTGAAGTGAATCAAATGATATTGGACGTTATTGTAATCGATATATAATAGAGATTGTAATGGGACGAATGATATAATTTGTGGACATTCTCTGTTATCTGTTCCTCATGAATTTTTCTTTTAAATAAATAATCAATCGAGCATACGCTGTCGGTAGTTGATTTTCAATAAATCTCATCCACGCATTTGCGTTTCACATCTATAGTCTTGAATGTTCAATTCAATTGGATCAACATCCGATACTGTGTTAATAACGTTGGACGTTCATTGGAGGTCCTCGTGGTTGTTTTTAATATTGAGAATTCTTATCGATTAGATTCAATTTTTGATCGTCTTTCATAGTGCATAAGAACTTATTTCACTCGAATATTTCTGTAGATACTTGTTCGCTGCAATTCAGTCTGAGAATACGCATTTGAATTATGTACAACTACAACAAGGACATGGTGAACATAACCACTTCAGTCTAATTATAAAAACCACGAGTTAGTTGAATGAAACTTTTTCACAGAGCGAAACGCGTCTTGTGATAATTTTTAGAGCTTAATCAGTTGAGTGAGATAGCTGACGGGATGGCTGTAGGTTGATTTTGAATTCAGTTTCCATCTATTAACCCTTGATTACCCCACGGGGGTCAAAAGGGAACAGAAGGTTTTCGAAAATTTGATCTTCCGTTCATACACGGAAAGACCGGGTCTATTAATATTTAGAAAAATGACTGTCAATTTAGGGAAAACGAGGATCGCTGGAAAATATTCGTATTGCGTCTACTAAAAATTCGTAGTCGATGTATTGACAATTGATAGTTTCATTGTGAAAAATACCAATGAAGCTATCAACTGTTAATATTTTGACTACGAATTTTTGATAGACTCACTACGAATATTTTCCAGCGATCCTCTTTTTCCCTAAATTGACAGTCATTTTTCTAAACGTTGATAAATTCTTTCTAAATATTAATAGACCTGGTCTTCCCGTGTAGGGGTGAAGGGGTACGATTTGGAACCAGGATAGGAATCAAATTAAAGAATCATAGTACATTTTTTATCATTGAAAAAGCTTCATTTAGTTGAGTGGAATGCACAATGAAAGCTTAACAAAAATACGTGGGGTAACTGAGGGTTAATAAGAATATACCGTAAACGTTGAAATGTGTTATTATTCTTCATTGAATCTCTGCCACATTTATCTGTCATTGTGGTCTTGGGTCCTGGAATCGTGAATTTGACTGAATGGTAAAGTCCATCAATTGAGATGGAACGAATTTGGATTCACACGTCTGACCACATCCGTAGTCTTCTACTGATTTCCTGATCTGCCTCCCACACTGAGAAAAAGGATTCGTTGACTCAAATGAGGTTTGTTTACAGTAAATAAATCGTATATTTGGATACGAGCAAAGAAATATTTACTCATATTCATTCTATCACATAGTGAATACAACACATATTTATTTGAGTCCACTTCATACCGATTACGATTCGATAGATCTGAATTTGACAAGAATTCATATTCATTCACATCAACTTCAATCACTTTGAATCAAATGGATGATTTGGTTATAGTTAATAAATATGGATTCCTTGACTCAACACAATGTTTGGTTATAATCAATATGTCTTATTTGTATGAAATGATACTTCTTGAAAATGCTCAACCAAATGCGTTGATTTGTCAGAAGGAAACCTTTTTCTCAGTGCACATTTTTGAGATATTCAATTATTTTGGGACAATTCCATTTGCCTCGCACGTTACAACAACCTCCAGCGACATTTTCCTGGTACAATCGATAATCAAATTCACATCCATCAATACAGATTTCCCATCCACCATTTTTTCTCCACAAAATCACAATTCCAAATCAAGAATCTCTTATCAATTTCATGAAACATTGCTCACGTGTATACCATGTTTTGATTATAATTCCATTTTGTTCCGCGTGAAATACTCGTTTGTAATCACGCTAAGCTTGTGCTCATGCATTTGAAAACAAGTGGATATATCATGCGAGCAGGATAGAAGGATGGAACTCAATTATGTTTCATATAAATTCTCAACTTTTATATTCATCATCATTGCTATGGCTACGTATCCAGGACATGTATGACTAACAAAAAGTCGACATCTCCAGTGACACCAATCACGAATCACTTGGTGACGCTCGCAGCGTGTCTCGACTATTCAACTATATATCACTGAATAAACATGACATTATTAAGCGGACCACTGCCCGGAAAGCACACGCAAATTAACATACAAATTGAGCGGCGAGAGAGCATTCAACTTGGGACTTTCAACACAACTTTCAAGCCTGCGTGCAAATAAGTGTTTGCTATAGACACATATGTGTGAAAGATTCTCTGTGTTGAGGAAAAATGCTCTTGCATTCGTTCTGACACGACAGAGACGTTCATTTTTGCTGTTTTTTGTTCCACAGAATGCTTTAATGAAGTGGGATACGTGGGATGTCAAATTCGATCTGAGTCATCCCAATCTAAGATGTTGGTAATTACTCAAGCATTAAATTGAAAATATATACACGGTGAAATTTATGTTCTTCGGGAATTGAATGCACAACGTAGAATTTGAAAATTTCAAATCTCTCGGAGGAATTCATTAACTAATAAATCGATTCACCTTCACTTAATTGTGCATAAAAGTGAATTATTGGCACTCCAGATTATCCAAATCTGAATATTGTAATCATTAAGATGAAGAAATATATTATCTCTCTAGCCAGTAGGAAGATCAATTCATCGATCGGATATTTTCATGCATATTTTTCCCTCATCATTTTAGCCCCCGTAGAATTTCCGCCATTGTCATATCATTTCTTGGAGCAAAATAAACGCATCACTGTAACCTTCCCCCTGTCGCGTCGACAAAATTTCCTGTCCTTTACCGTGCTGCATACAAATGATGAATTACGAATATCGATCCACGTGCAGAGAAAAGAGAACACATCGTGGAAATATAGCGGATAGAGAGACGAAGAGTAAGATTATTCCCATCACGTTATGAGTGCAAAAAGCAAATTTGCGAATACGGCGTATATGTATACGTGAATATATATACGTATATAAACGTATGACTGTAGATTCTAGGCTTTGAGGTATTCAACAACTAGTCCGAGTTGTTGATTCAGATCGAGTTTAATCAAATGAAGTTCGCTTTTCCTTTGGGACAGATCCTCTCAATAGACACAACAACTAATGAAAACATAAATCAAGAGGCAAATTTGATACGTATAATGAGTATCTCAAAACTAATACATATATGTATTAGATTTGGAATATACCAGTTGTATGCAACCGATTTGATTTGGGATTGTTCGATAAATAAAGACTCAGGTCGTGCATCATGACATGGTGACGCAAGTAGGTGGTGATAATTCATAAAATTTTATACCAAAGCTGCACACTCATATTCACAATTTTGTATCGATAGCGAAACGCCATCGATTCGGGTAGAAGTTTTTCATTTGAAATATGACAATTCATTCGGAGATTGTGAATGCTGATGGACGGAGACTCTAGATCTTTTATGATCGTATACTCCGGAAAGCCCACGCCATTCGTTTATCCGCTCTCTCCGTTCGTATTTCAGGAATATTCTGTATACTATCATTCAGGTTGTAATCCTATCTACGAAACACGATTCAAGCTTTCTCCATTACTATCCTCTTTACGTAGTTCATGTTTCTGCTGCGAGAAATTCGAATGCGCGCAAAATCGCTTTTGTATCCAAGCGATCTTCGAAGCGAAATCTCAGAATCCAGACATTGAATGTAGAATATCTGGATCCTATATCTGATTTACATATTCCTCAACCCTTGTTTCGTGGGAATCGGTGCGCAAAGTATACCAGATTCCCCATGAAATTCATTTTATGAAACTTTTTGAATTGAATCAAAATTATTTGGCAGTCACGATTGGAAATAATTGAGAAAGAGGGCTCTCGCAGATCAGAATCCTTGAAAGACACGCCTCTTGTTTGAATTCATAAAGAAATCTTCTCAAAACTCCAAATCCCCGTCCAGAGTCTTCTATTGGAGCACCCACTGGAAAGAATAGTTCATTTGACCGAATGGACTGAAGTTAGTGACAAGGAATAAAAAAATAGGAGCCGATAGTCACGAAAATTGACTTTGAATTTATTTGAGCCAACACACATTTTAGTTATCTAAATATCAACAGCTTCATCTAGTTGGTGGAACCAATTTGGACTGAGAGGAACCTTTTTATCGGTGGCTCGACATCTTCAGAACATCTCTTTTAATTTTTATAAAACGAGAACCCCTCTCTTCCATGAAATACTCATTTTTTCTTTCCATTTTTGTGCCATGCACCCAAGGTCTTATCCATTACTTTGAAGATGTAGTTCCAGATTATTGAGATACATGGATTTCAAATCTTCCTCACATTTTCCCACTCATGTTGCAATTCGGAGAATCGAATATGTACAAAATCAGGCTACGCGTATGTACTATACAGCAGCTACAGGGAATCAAAGTATTGGGTATGATGCTAGATATAACGTCAGTATAATTGGATTTGTGAATGTGGAACGTAGATGGAGAAAATATATGTACTTTCTGCAGTACTTTATACCTCAGATATCTTGGAACTTCGAAGTAACCGTGATTCGAATCGAAGTTGAAATATTGAAATAGAATATATGCAAGGAAGGTAGAATGAAGCAAATCCAATGAGAGATTTACGTTTCGAAGATTGCGGAACATTTTCTTTATCATCTTCCAGTAAAAGAAAGATTTTTTCTCCAGGTTGGTGCATGTTCAGCTGAAGACCTTCTGCCGAAGAAAATCATTATTGTCTATACCGAAGGTCGCAAATGCATCTAGAAATTGAACCTTATTATTCGAATACATTTGAGTCCATTGAATTCGAGCTTATTTTTGAATTTCATGTCGACTTCTTTGATATGAACTTACTTTCAGCCCCTTTACGATGAAAAGACTCGTATAAAATATGTGTGGAGGATGTGTCTAGAGATTTGTATGCAGATTCCATCGTATGTGATTTGTTTGTGAGATTCTGCATATTGCGGGCACTTTTAGATGACCTTAGACTTTCAAAATACAAGAACTCTAGAACTTACGTTTTATTTCATATATCCCCACTTTTCGAATCTCAACCCAAAGGATTGGTATAATTCTTCATGTACGGAGGAGGAATAATTGATACATTGTACTTGCGATACAGTAGCATGAGAGAAAAAGAGAAGAAATGATATTTCAACAAGACTCTCAAGACTCTACAAGTCAAGCTAAGGAGGAACTTGGAAATCAGGCAGATCTGAAAGTTCTATATCCTGCGCGTTAGCTTAGCTAAAGAGAAAACACGATGATACTTTTTCTTCAGAAATTCACAAGGAGATCATATCTTTCCGTGTTGGTGGAAAAAAGATAGGGTATGAAAAGGAAGGAGGAACTAATCAAGGATTTCTCGCCTTGAGCCGACAACGAGGAGTTGGATTCGTTTCCTTTTAGGATGACGACGATGAAAAGAGGGAGAAAAGTGAGTTGTAGGGTGCTGAGGAGGGTTGAAAAAATGAGGTTGGAGTAGGTTCGTCGATTACCTTTTTTCCTTTTTTTCGAACTCAGCACAGATCTGGCGGAAGTTGGTCTAATGAAGAGTCTTATATCAGATAGTTCAGGGGGAAGGAATGAATCACAGTCCGTGTGTTTGTACAATAATGAGATAATTTTCATTCTCTTCTTCAAATTGTCATGCGAAATTGTATATTAAATTTGAAAACAATAGATAATTGAACGGAGATATGATTAACATGTTATTCGATTAGAATATTTCTATTTTCTACCACCGTGACTCCTTGATATTATCAAATATTCCTGCACGTGGAGCTTTTGTGTGCGATATTTCCTTATTTCTCTTATTTTTGTCCGGAGAAAATTTCAATGGAAAGAGAGGGAGATGTGGGGGATCCACGGATAGTGGATACCAAATCCTGAAGCAGAGGCAAGCAGAAACCGTCATGGCGTCAGTTTTCTGTTAAAGTCAAACTGACAATACTCGGGTGTATGTATAGGGAGCTGGTATTGTAATATACCTCAAAAAGTTGAATACCAACACTCTACGCGCACAGGCGACAACACGCATTGTGCTATTTTGTTAGCGAAACGAGGAAGGAAATGGGAGAGAGAAAAGGACTGATTCGAGAGTATAAGAGAATGCTCCTTCCAACCAAGGGGTGTCATATTCAAGATTAGAGAGAATTCAGACCAACTCCATAAACTTTCCGTTTAATCGTAGTTTATCATCTCCGATAAATCATGTTCTCAAGCTTCATTTCTCAAAACTGAATTGTGAGGGAGTATTGAAATTGCCGTAATTATCCTGTACATTCGAGTGCAAGTGAAGATTGATCGAACAAATTCAGGGATATATTTATCTCGAACAATCGTGCTGGTATATTTTTGTCGACAAATTCGATGGATCATCAAAACGGATGAATCACTTGCAACTGATGCTTCTCCTGCACTTATCGATACCGGAGGAATAGCTTCATTGAAAATGATCGAACTTGAACAAGGACATCGTATGATGCAAGCGATGAGTTAATTTACGTAAAATTCCTCGTCGCAACCATGGGGAAACTTGCTCTGCACATGATGTCATAGGATAGAGATATTCGGAGCAAGGAGATAGTAACAGCAAGGTGAAGTTGTGCCGCTACCGACACCACCAACGACCTGAAATGTTGCCACGGTCGTGATAAAGAGTAATCAGAGGAGGAAGAGAGATGAAGTCACTTCCTCTGTCATCTTTGCTTTATGGAAGTAGTTGAATGCATCCATTCCCACTGGCTTCCACCTCTGCTCCTACACACGTATACAGACAAAAGGACACTGTATATCTCTATACTTGCAACTACGTCTTCCTCTTCCCAGTTCTCTCCTCTCGATATAATATTCCTTACTCTAAACCATTGTCATATAATTTCGTGATGTTTTCAATAGTATTTAATAGTTGTTTCATCCTTTTGTTTCACAATTTTCCATCATTCATACCCTCGTTTATTCATCCTTTGGTTTAAATAGAAGACGATGATTCCCAAGACAATAATCTCACCACATCTCTAACAGAATCGCCTCCGATAAAGTGCGATTCTATTTTGGATGTGATTGAAATTGAATCATCGTAAAAATCACAGATGTGGTATATTTTCATCAAGAAAACAATTCAAATCACTTGATGAATATTCATCCTCTTTGTAACGTGAATCTCGACATCAGATGATGAACGAGGCACAAATTCTGAGAAATACACGATCTCAAACATAAGAAAAAAATATCCCCCATTACGAAGCCGTGATCGAATATTGTGATTGAATTCATAAAAAGGTTTTAATGGATGAAAATATCGTTATTGATGAACGAATAAAAGTATTCACATGAAATCTAAATATCCCTTGCGTTCATAAGACGCAGAGAACATCAAGACGCTTTGGAACATCACTTCCCTACCTTCCAATCTAAGTTGCACTTTCACTGGTGTCTTGTTCCTCCCTTGACTCGGCCTGTTTCTGAACTCCGCATATTCTTGCTCTGAACTATGGTAATAGGAGCTAACAGAACCTGTAATAGCACAGAGCTCCCCATGTACTTACCTTAAAGTGACGTCTCGTGAAATTCAATTGATGATTCACTCAAGGCTTGTCTCAAAACGTAATAAGAGGAAAATTGTAGTATATGTTGCTTTGATTCCTCTGTTGCAATGAACTCAAAATTGTGTAGAACTAGTTTGATTCATTTTCATCTCGTTCTAATATGAGATTATAATAATTTCTTCTCCAATCTCGCAAGCGAATATAATTCCAAAACAATCCAATATTCTGAATTCCGGGATTTGATATGGATGAGAATTATCAGAATGCATGGTACGAACATTCCTTTTGTGTTTAGGATTAAGAAATCCCCTCATCTAAATTTACCTAGCCTCCCGGAGGAATTGTTTCATTATTGAGGTTGTTCGTGCACAGAACACTTCTTCTCAAGTGGCTCTTAAAACGTTACGTGAATCTCAGTTCCGTCTGGATTCGACGAGCATTATTTTAGTCATCCTGTAATACCGAAACTCATCCTCAGCACCGACTCGGCCAACTCTGAATAATAAACCTTCTCTGTCCGCACATGCTGTACATCCGAAGATACTCCTTCATTACGAATGAAGAGATGAACTCACTTGGAAGTTGGGGAAGTTGAAGTGGCCACTATAAACAACATACGTCAATATATTTAAGATATCCTTGAGTGGATGGAGTACGTGAAATTGAATACCAGAGAGTCAAGTTTTATCGGTTATTTCATACTTCTGAATCCTTGATTTGGGACCAACTCCGAGAGGTTTTTGACCGTTTGGGCCAAAAATGTAGATACGTCAATTCAGACATGCGATGCACCTCTATTGAACATTCCTTCAACCTTCGTGTTGTTTTCTTGGAGAATTTACCGAGATAAAGGAGGTTTGTATGGGATTTGATGATTCAGAACTGGAATATTTGGATGCTTTAGATTTAATGATAGTCTAAATGAAGTTTTCTCCATATTTATGTAATCAAAACTCATCGCACGAGAAGTTTATAAATTACAGAGATTCATACAAGAGATTCATTGGGTTGTAACAAAATACCTGCTCGTGCATGAATTCATCGATTATCCTAGGGACAAATTTGTTTTCCGATACGAAGATGGAGATATCACTGTTCAGCGAGCTCGATGGACAATTCGAAACTTGTTCCCGTATTTCTGCAATTTGGGTACATCGTAAAACTGTCTTTTTGAGTTCGAGATACAAATATTTGTTCTATGTCGAACTGGAATTGATGTACTTCTAGATATCGGTTTGTTATTTTCTCTCCATCGACAACAAATGCGCATGAAACTAATCAATCCGATGTTCAAGTTTTACTATCTATAATCCGTTTTACCATTCTGTTCTATCAGCAATCACCGGCTGGGTGATAACATAAAGTTTCAACTCGGAATTCTCACTTTTCTTCCAATCAGATTCTCTCTAAAGTCATGTAAAAATCAAGTTTCAAAATTGGGTAGAGATACGAAAAGGAGAATGTGAATTCTAAACTCTCCCCGTACTTAAATTCAAATCTTCATCGAGCACTAACATTCACTTCACTCATGGAAGATAAAAACGGAGTTAATTAAATTTGCCCGAGGCAAAATTAAAATTCCACTCTGAATCTACCAAGGGAGGAGATCACCTATTTTCTGTCGTTTTGAGGGTTGAATTGAGGGGTCTGTAGCACCTACTTCAAGCCTCAGAATAGCACGATCTTCCTCAGGTGAATTTCATTTTTACCTCCGGGGGTGATAGGAATGAATTTTGAAGAGCTTTGTGACAACATTCGAGGGATTGAACTAAATCTGAAATCTCGAATTGAAATTCTAATGCATAGACGTTGATGAAATGAGTGGATGTAGGCCAGTCCTTGATCAAACACGACGCGTAATTATATAATGAGAAAGTAAATTCAAGGCAAAAGGTAATTGAAGGATTTATAAGATTTAACAGTAACGTGATATTCCTCGAATGTAATTTCATTACTGCGACTTAATCTCGTATGCGGTCAAAGTTTAAGAAACAAGAAAGACAGTTGGAAAGCACAGGGTGTGGGTATAGCAGACATAGAGTTTTAATGAAGCCCATTCACGCAGCTATTATCACCAGGTACCACGTAATCATCTACGGCTGCTCTCACTTAATAATCATACCCCATATTCCTGAAGCCAGTAGCGTAATGGCTTTTAAGGCTCCCACTCTAACCCCTATTTTCCACTACGTGAGTGCGTCGATGTAACAGCTCCCAATGGTTTGCAGGTGTACGTAATATTCATGCCGTGGATTGCAGTTCATTGCTGTTTGTTTTGGGTTCTTCCCTAACTTTCTTTTGTTGTATCTCCGAACAATATATCAGATACTATTCTGAGCGGAATTCATGAAAATTTATGCACAGTCATTCCTCTCGGATAGGATTAACTGTTTGAAATGTACATTAGCAAACGAAATATCAAACTTTCTCTCCCCTCGTTTTCAAACTTCAAATACTCGAATAACACTTGTTTTAAAATTTTTACACTTCTCATTCCCTCTTCATAATAATTTCAATTCAAAATGTCTTTGTAATCGATGAATCTAGTTTTTTTCGGTATTTTGTTGTTCTCCATAAGTCATACGCGAATTAGTTGTTCTCGGATTAATCAAGTGAGAAAAATTTTATGCGAGAGAGATTTGAATTCGAATGGACTTTGGCGTGGAGGAATGTTTTTCATTCTAGATTTCTTCATTATTCCGCTGTCAAAGAATCGGATACTAACCGCATAAGTTCAGAAACATCACATTGAAGTTGGAGAATGGCGATGATGAATTCAAACTGCGCACAGCGTTGCATAAAATGGGAAAATGGACAGAAATGCAGCAGTTGCATATTGGACTAACTTCAGGTAGTGAACGGCATAGAAGCTAGTGCTTTGAAAGTGCGCATCACTTATGCATCGCGCGTTGCTTCACGACTTACAAAGTGATCCCCAGAGATTTGAGGCGGCCGTTCATTGCTTTTAGTTTCACCGCTGGAAGAATAAACGGTTCATGCTGTCGACACCAACCTTGTGCAATACCTACGAGTTTCACCTGTTGAACACCTGCAGGTCAGAAACTAGCACACTTGACGCCAAGCATGCGAGAAAGAAGGAAATTGCAACGTATTCGCATACGAGGGAATAACAATTCCATTTGCATTCTCAATGGTGAATTTCAAGATATTTTATATCAAAATCTGGCTGAACGGGAATAGAATGATTCTTTATATAATCAAATTCCAGAATTATGAATCTTGGAGCGTACTTGATGAATTTCAAAAGTGTTTCTCGTAAAATGAATAAAGAGTATGCATTGCAATTCATTTTAGAGCGTGATTTGAGAAAATTTAGTTAGATCAAGTGTAAAAGTATTCTTCTGGAATATAAGATTCATCCCACAAAATATCTCTCTGAGGGATTAAAGGAATGTATGCATGCATGCATGCACGCGGGTACGCGTATGGTTTGTTATTTATCCCAGTGATGGCATTTTCAGCATCACCACAAAGCTAGAAAGACCTATCAGAATTGAAACTGGATTTGAAAGAAAGAAGAGAGAATCCAGGAAAAATTAGAACGTGACAGTGAACCATGAGGTCCGATTAACAAAATTCTCAACTGGACAAAAAGGACCATGGGAGAGGCATTTTCACCAGTTCGTGATAAACCTAAAGCGCATTCTCCTGTGTATCCATGGTACACGTGACGCCATTCTCTTTCTCCCTTTTTTTCATGATCCTTTTTCTCTCAGGTTCTCTCTTTTCAGTCCTTACAATAGAGTTTCCGTGAAATGTGCACAGTTCTTTTTCATTTGCGTTCATTCGTTCCCTTTTTATTTCGGAACAACGCCGATTTCACTCTACTGCACGCAGAATGTCGATTTACAAAGCGATAGAAAAACTATCATGGTAACGTGAGAAAACTGTTGGACTCGATCATCAGTTCATTTTTTCATTCATGTTCTCAGTGCACGTTGAATACCAAATATGAAGTTGATTTTGAGTTATGTGCTCATGCAGTGTAGAAAATGTCTATGGTTAACTCCACATAAATGTTCGGGAGTAATTAACACGTACAATTTTCCTCGTGTTGAGACTGATGGTGAAGATCCCATGAAGCTTGGAATTCTCAGTTAAATTCATAGTGAATTTCATATACATGTACCGGAAATTGATCTCCTGTCCCATGATAGGAGTTTTCCGGTTGCTGCGTGTCGTGAAATTCCGATTATTTTTCACGATGTGAATTCATAATTTTCATTGTAACTCTTCCATGAATGGAATTATGAGCTGGAAAGAGGAGTTTTGAAAATATCACTGAATTTGGGAATGAAAAATTATGAAGAATGTTCACCTGATTATGACCTATCAGCTTTCTCCGTCTAGCTATTCCCTCATCTCCGTCACTTTCCAATTTCATTTCAACGCCCTTCTTTCTTCTCTTTTCACCTTCTGTTGGAAAAAGCATCGTCATTATAGTTCAATCATGCCGCTTTCTTCTCATAACACCGGGTAGGCTATTCGAAAAATCGCGTTCGCTCTTCTTATATATACATACATATAAATGTTCACTAGTGGATGGGTATATGAATTCAACAACGGCATGATAAAATTGCTTCTGTCTCCGGTACACGTCTGGTTGATGGGATGCTAACCTGTTTCATATCGTAGTTCATCCTTGAGGTAATAAAGTAGCTCCCTTTTTCCTTCCCTCTTTTTTTTTCACTTCTCCTCTTCGTTCTTTACTTACCTCACGCTCCCCATGCTGTTTTCTCCTCTCCATCAACTTTGTGTGTACGTACCATGGGAAATTTTCTACCGTCAACCCGCCACATACTTTTGAATAAAAATGTAGCTGGTTCAACGTCAACAAAGATACGATACCGTATAGATATTTCTCAGAGTCGGCGCGGGTTGAGAAACCGGCTGAAGGGATGATAAAAAATATAAAATAATGAACTACGTGAACGAACATTTGATATTCTCTTAGATTCACATTCATAGTAGTTCGTGTTATCGGGCGCGTGAAGCTTGGATGAGATTTATTTTGTTTACGAAGTTTCATCAATAGGAAATGTCTGAACATTGGAATTAATTCTATTGAGAGTGGAATACATGATTTAATGTCAATTTATACAGATTTGAAGATTCTTTTACACGTGAAAATGGGAAACAGTGATCGGCATTTGTTGATTACATGCTGAGAGTTGAAATGATTTCTCAACAAGGAAATATACCAGAATTTGGAATACAATGTTCAATAAAGATTCTCCAATTTTCATTACATTCTCAATTCTATCAGAAGTATTCAAAGTCTTGGAATACTTAGGTCATTCAGAATCATTCACTATTGATCAATATTGTATTTTTTGAGAAAGAATCCTCCTTTGAATGAAAAATTCAGTCTCTTGCAATTGAGAAAGAGCGAAGCATTAGAATTTTGAACTGACTCAATAGCTCAAATTGTTCAGAACTCCTCAACTCTCTCAAAATAAACCCAAAGACTAATCAAAACTCCAGTCATTAAACATTATTATGTCTATTATTAGGATTTTGTATATTTTACACGTGATTGACGCTTTGGATTCATATTCTTTCTCCGTTTCGGATAGAATAGTCTTCCATGTGAAGAATTAGATGGTACCTTGAAATGAAATCATTGAAGGGATGTTTTTTCCATTGTGATGGACCCGATGCACGAGCACGTTGAGCCTGCACTGCTCCTGTTTGGAAGATGAATGAGTATTCACATATCCAGGTCTGAAGGGACGTTGGTACACGGAGAGAAGAGTTCAGTTGTATTTAATGAAGCTTGTTTTGGATACGGCGAAATGAATATTCTTTCCACATAAACTTGGCTCATTACTCATAAATAAAGTTTATTGACTATTAAAAAACCTCATAAGACGTTCCTCAACTGTTCATCAACTCTATCTCAGGGTAATGAGCCATGTTTGTGGATCATAAATATCTATTTCATCGTATCCAAAACAAGATTTGTTAAATACAAATGAACTCTTCTCTCAGTGTATATGCTGCACAAGTTGACACGGATCACATGCTGGACGCATCGGAGTTCCACATCCAACTCACCTGGAGGATAGGGAATGTTAATCCGTACTAAAAAATTGCTACTTAATACTGAAGCAGGACTACCCGAGTAGGTTCTGCGCTGGTCTGGTCCAGAAAATGAATGAATTCCACCAAATCACACGCCAATCCCATCTAAGTCTTATACAAAATTCATCCAGCGGCCTGGGAATCTGTATATATCATGAAGTGTTCCATCAGGTACACACCGACTTGGTCAGGTTCTCGCGCAGTACAAATTCAAGGAATTCGACCAAAATCCTAATGCGTGGCTCGAAAACCTCCTTTTTTGTCAAGTTAGAAGATAATCATTCACCGACTGAATGCAAATAATCAAATCCGCAAGTTCTTGTAAGTCAAAACGAGAATTGTGACGATGAGAACATAACAATCACGTATTTGAAATTATCAAACCAATCAGTCATTCAATGGTGTGGCTCAGGTGGACAAAGTCATTCCTGCTGAGAAAAACCTGTCTTTCTCCACAAAAAAGTAATACATCTAACGTATTTGAGACAAAGGGATTCTTAATTTTTACCATTTATGGGATGAATATTGTGAAAAAGCTGATGGAAATCCTAATTGGATCTTTCCGGAAATGTTTAGCCTGCTAGGTGGTGTACGTGACCTACCCGGGCCACCAGGGTTCAGTGTGGAACCTGCGCGGACCATGATGTCAGTGAGGCTCACGCAAAATCCACATGCCAAGGAGAATTGATAAATCATAATCGGCCGTGAATTTTCAACAGGGTGGCTTCCACATGACTTCTCGTTGTCTTAGCCGAGAATACTCGCGACCCAGCTGTTTTTTTTTCATTCCCATCCATGATGACATCATTTTGCCATTATTTAATCCATCTGCTCGTATCATAATCACAAATGACAAACTATGAAGGGTAAAAAGGGGAATTAGACAGCCACAAACTGCACATGAGCATCAGCGTCAAAGTGAATTCTAACTTATGATAGATAATGTCGAACAAAAAATGTATCAGGGTCCCTAATAGCATCGGGAGGTTTTCTAAACATTCACAAAACGTACTTGCTCACACAGAGAACGTTCAAATGAGATCCCAGGAAGTTCTAAGAACGTTGCATGTATGTCCCAGGGACGTGGAAAAGTTCCGTAATGTTCTATTCATCTCACAGACTTCTATACATAGACTGCTAACATGATATAGTTTGTTATGAGGGGAACTGAAGCAATCATATACACAAAAATATTTCTATGCATACGTGGCCGCCATTTCTTAAGCATGACACACTGATGTCAATTTTCAAACATGTATTGAAGAATTCTATAATATAGTCTTCATGCTCAACAAATGGCGGCCGGCTTCAGGTCGTGATCCCGTGGTTAGCAGTCTAGTGTAATATCCCACATAGCATGAAAGTTTTGAGAGCATTCTGAGAACGTTTCTGAAACGTTTAAAGTTCTCTAAAGGTTCTGACAACGTTTAGAGAACTTTCAGTGCTATGTGGGATATTACACTAGACTGCTAACCACGGGATCACGACCTGAAGCCGGCCGCCATTTGTTGAGCATGAAGACTATATTATAGAATTCTTCAATACATGTTTGAAAATTGACATCAGTGTGTCATGCTTAAGAAATGGCGGCCACGTATGCATAGAAATATTTTTGTGTATATGATTGCTTCAGTTCCCCTCATAACAAACTATATCATGTTAGCAGTCTATGTATAGAAGTCTGTGATTCATCTTCACCAAGCGGCGTTTTAGAGACGTGTTCAATGAAGATGTCAATATGTTTGTAAAGGTTAGTTCCCATGAAATTACGTTTGGAAAACATAATAAGAACGTTCCGTGTCATATGAAAAAAACGTACCGGGAGCTTATTCGGGTGCACTAAAAATGAAGGTTCTCTAAACATATCAAACCGTACTCCCCGGAGACCAAGACGCGCAAAACTTAGGTTATGTTGCTAAAATGTCCAGAAGACTCCCGATGTTATCTGGGGTTGCATCTAGATAAGCACGATAAGACGCGTCAAATTATGCCTTTACGAAAGCCAGATCTGGCGGGCTAAAATGAGATATGTCTCATGATTACTTGGTCGGGTACATATCGAACATGGAACCAACCATGAAATTCTTCTGTTCAGGAAGGTTGAAAATAACAAATCTGAGAAAGTGAATCCCACAGAATTACTATTCGAAGAGGTCCAGAATCGCTCATGATTAGAGCAACCAGAAATGTTCTGATGGAGTTATTTTGACGTTCAAAATGTGTGATACAGCATATTGGTCACTTCCTGAGAATTTGCTAAGAAAAAATCGTTTCCAACATAAAGCATAAACAATGGAAACCATTTCAAAGGATAGTAACTATTGTTGTTGGGTTGTTGCATATCTCCATCGCCCAGAAGAACATTTTAAGGCTATATGTTCGATTGCTCCCTGTCATAAGCAACCCCGAAAATCTCCGGAGAACAATTTTCAAGCCAATAAAATTGATCTCTCAATTTCGATAAGGCATTCCGTATCTGCAATTTTGCATATGTTATTTTTGACTCTAGATCCATCAAATCAAACCCGGATAAATTTGATGTGGGGATTTTCATGTAAATTAGCAAACTCCTCCGTAGCATCCCTCAGTTCTTTTTAGGGCCCGGTCAGATCTCGTATAGTCCTGGTCAGGCCCTAGAAAAATTATAATCTGGATTGTACAAATTACAGCGGTGCGAGTGTAATTCATTACGCAAGAATATAGGGTTCTTTGATTGTTTGAAACACTCATTTGAAACACCAACCAGCTCTCAACATCTTGTGAACCTATTTCCAACTCAATCCTAATCAACTCCGAAGCTTATTTCTAATCTAGTACGCGTAATGCTCATTTTACAATCATGGTAACCAGCTCGGAAGTCACAGTAAAACCTCTCAATAGTACCGCATGGTGTTTTCCTCACTTTACATTTGGAAACTTGATGAACACCGTTTACAAAATCATGATTACACTGTTCACAACAACACAACAAAGCGACGATCTACACATTAAAAATCAAACGATTCGCTCCCTCGTTCTTACCCAAACCCCCTTCGAAGTCATCTCGATTCCGATAGTTGGAGGTATTTCAGCAGGATCATCATTCGCGTGTCAAATTTCATTTGATATCTAAAAGGACAAAAAGGACAAAATGAGAATTCATCGACAATAATTAATTTCATCATCACGACGGTCCTGTCAATATAAGAGGGTAAAAACTCCCAAATCAATGATATTGAATTCCAGCGATATTGAATTCCAGCCCCCAGTTGTATGGATTAATCAATATGATCAGTATCACAATCAAATCAAACACAAAGCAGTGGGTTACGATGACTTCAGGAATTCAGAAATACAATTAGAATGCGAGAATCATTCATATTGTGATGACAAAGTCCTTCCGTGAATTGAAATTTGCTCTGAATTGAAGAATAATGGAGAAAAAGGGATGAGAATCAAATATGTGAATGAATTCATGGCACATGATGGAATCCCCCATTCATGATCTTCGCAAAAAAAAACTGTATCCAGTTGTTTCTGATGTACTCTGTCATTCTGCTATTCTATTGTTTGATATATCAAATACATGTGTCGTCTACAAGTATGAATTTATTTGTCTACCGCTGACAGTTGAGAGGTTGAGAAAGAGAGGTTTACAGAAGACATTCGTTTATTTTTTGCTCGCCTCTTACGCTCTCAACTACGTTGTTTCCCTCAGATTCCGTAGAAATAATAAAAGACATCCAGATGGCAGAGGGTTTTTTGTTCCTACAACCTCGAGATTTTTACGCGTGCACATAATTGAGGAAAGAATATTGAAATAGATTATCTTAGCCCATACGAAGAAATTCAATAAAACCTGTTCTCGTATGAGAACTTACTTGTGTCGAATCTTGTATCCAATTTCGAAAAAAGAGTATAAATATTGAAATATGTATAAAGAGGTTTCTTTAGAGGTGTCAGTCTCACTTCTTTCCATGGGATCGTTCGAAATTCTGGATCATAGAATCTACGTTCTCCAAGTTTGAAATGAGATGTCATGTCTCGCAATGTAACTTCGGTGGATTTATTACGACTACGTCGTATATAATGTTCTTCTCATCAACTCACGCTCGACCATGGAAATGAAGTCAAATCATAGGTATACTTTTTCAAATATATCACTGTATGAAGTACAAGCGGTTCCCAACAGTAGTTGCATTCTTCCTTGGAGTGAAAATTTTTGTAAAACAAACTACTATAAATCATATTGCCATGAAAACTAGGACGATCAGAACAACTTACATGAATCAAAGTTCTCGCACGTATGTAATGAAACTTGTATATATACGTGTTCATAAAAGTGGGTGTATCAGTTGAAATTGCCTGGCGAAATGGGAGAATGTAATATGAAAATGTTTATGCAAATATGAAACGTTATCGGGGTCAAGCAAAAAAAATATTCTGATGGGTTATCGCGTCTGCCTGACCTTTTGCGCGAAACTGAAAGGTGAATAAATCTGGAGAGTTTCCATCATTTTGCTCCATGATCATTACAACGATTGGTGAATTGAATATGAATGAAATAAAACATACATTCAAAATCCAATTACATTATCAAAAATTTAACTGGCTTCAATATATGTTAGAAGTAAGATTTCTTAGATCACTGTTAGGTTTCCTCTACTCAGACAAATGTATCGTACTCTACTATTACACTGATGATAGTTGGATCGGTTCAAAGTAGCTTGAGGTTAGGCTTGGTGTGGGATAGGTCTCTTCTCTCATTAAGCTGAGTGTTGCGTGTTGCTCACGGAAGCTCGAGGGGCACTCACTACCCTCTTCCTTCTTCTCTTTCTCTCTCCTTCGCTACCTTTATGTATGAACAGTGCGAGGTAGACACGCTAAGCAACCAACCAGCCCTTGCGAACCTCGTGAGCAAAGCTACAGGTTGCTACAGAGTCAAGACCAGCAACTTAAAAAGCGTTCTCCTCAAATCCTGTTCACAAGATCCTCCGTTGAACAACATGACAATATCAATTCATTTCTACCTAAATAGTTGGAATCTTCATTGCTGTCCTGCAGACACGTCACGCGATACTCTTATAAAGTATACAAATTTCAGACTATTAACTCGGTGGATACAATAAGATATTTCTTCCTTGAAAAATCAAGAAACACTGGGGAAAAAGGTGGTTTCCGTTGCTCCATCAATCCGTAATTATCAACTCACTCGCCATGGAAATGATTGATAGTACATATGATATTCAATGTTTTCCAACTGACTGATATGAACGTCAATGATATAGAACTAAATAGTAGATTTTCGTGAAGAGGAAAGCGATAACAAGTTATTAAAGCACCCATCAGCCGATCCTGTTCGGAACTCGATTTTATGAGAGGCCTCACTGAAAGTGCAGACTATCATCGTACGCATTATGAATTCAATTAGATGTTTATTGGGATTGTAGCAATCGATGATGAGAATTCCCTTGTGATCTCAGTGGTTGGCACGATCATTCGTATAATAGTGAATTCAATTCTCGTTACAGAACACGTTTCAGGTTGTTATTCGACAAGTCGCCATCAGCCAGGACCACCGTTACTACCACCACTGGTGTAATATTGATTAGTAATTAGCGCACGTAGGATCATGGACCTGACTCTTGGGGTATATAGGCGTAGATATCAGGTTGGTATATAGACCACTTGTTGGCGTTCTCATCGTGCCTCGAATTCAAAATCGCGTGTTATAGTATCAGGAATGTCATTATCCAAGGCAATTATATTTTGATTGTATATCAAAATGATAAATGAAATGTGGCGTTCACAAAAATACACTCATGGAAACAATAATTGTCTTCTGAACATCCTGTTAATGAAGCGAATACATGGATTGTATATTACTTTTTCATTGGAATATTCAATTGATAACACAGCTCAACAAAAAAAATCGGAAAAATGCTTTCCGAAACCAAACCTATCCTACCTCATGTTTTTGGGGTCGCTGAATCCGAATTCGAAATCAATTTAACCCCATCACGTTAGGATTGTTCATAACCTCAAAAATTGACCATAAACCCCTCATCAAACGTGAACTACTCAATCTCCAAGCATACCCTGGTAAAAAAGAAGTGTAAAAAAATAAATTTGCGATGCATTCCATGGCGCGAAACACCACTCCGGGTACATTCGGATGAACCTCGCATTGCACTGTAACTACAGTGTAACATTTTATTCTCACCAGGGTATCAACTCACGTGAACCCATAATCTAATAATCCCATTATCCCATAATCTCATAAACCCCAAAACCCCATAACCTCAAAACCCAATTTGCAACAAAGTGAACAAAAGTTTGGGATTCCAAAGCTGGAAGGTCTGAATCGATTTGCTGTTTCTCGACCAAACCTACCCTACCTCATGTTTTTGGGGTCACTGAATCCGAATTCGGAATCAGTTTAACCCCATCACGTCAGGATTGTTCATAACCTCAAAAATTGACCCTAAAACCCTCATCAAACGTGAACTACTCAATCTCCAAGCATATCAACTCACGTGAACCCATAATCTGATGATTCCATAATCTCCTAAACCCCAAAACCCCATAACCCGATAACCCCATAACCTCAAAACCCAATTTGCAACAAAGTGAACGAAGGTTTGGGATTCTAAAGCTGGAAGGTCTGAATCGATTTGCTGTTTCTCGACCAAACCTACCCTACCTTATGTTTTTGGGGTCGCTGAATCCTAATTCGAAATCAGTTTAACCCCATCACGTCAGGATTTTTCATAACCTCAAAAATTGAACCTAAAACTCTCATAAAACGAGAACTACTTAATTTCCGAGCATATTAACTCACGTGAACCCATAATTTAATAATCCTATCATCCCATAATCTTATAAACCCCAAACCCCATAACCCGATAACCTCAAAACCCCATTTGCAACAAAGGTTTGGGACTCTAACACTGGAAGGTCTGAATCAATATGCTGTTTCTCGACGTATAGCAAACCTAATCAATTCATAACCTTCAATTCTAACCAGCGATGAAGAAATGAAGAAGGGATTATTAGATTATGGGTGCACGTGAGTTGATATGCTTGGAGATTGAGTAGTTCACGTTTTATGAGGGTTTTAGGGTCAATTTTTGAGGTTATGAAAAATCCTGACGTGATGGGGTTAAACTGATTTCGAATTCGGATTCAGCGACCCCAAAAACATAAGGTAGGGTAGGTTTGGTTTCGGAAAGCATTTTGTCGATTTTTTTTGTGGAGCTGTGTAATCTTGAATGATCTTCAATCGCTCCGATTGGATTTCAAATTCACAATATTTGAGAGGAGATTTCACAATTCCAAAATCTAGCGAAAAATCCACAACTTTACGTGAATTTTTTGTTGGGTTTTGTTTACAATGTATTATTTTCATCAAATTTCATCACTTCTGTGGATCAATTATTCTCTCGAATAGTTATCAATTACAGGATTGATTGAGGGGAATTCAAAAAATCAGAAAATGAGTTTTTATTGAAAAAAATACGGTAGCAAAAATTCAAAGTGAATTATATTCTCATATTGCCTGTTGCACATGTTTATTTTGACAGCCTATATAACCTCTTTGCTTCTATTTCCTTTCATGGGATGCCAGTAACAGCGACCATTGCTTGAGGACTTTGATAAATTGCTCCTGCGTGACACAATGAATCATCGCTTTCTTTCATCGGTTTTCATACTGGCTAGCAAGCGATGACCTTTACCTCGACTTATGAATCATAATTGAATTCTAGAAAGCAAAATCAATATGTTTGCTTTTTTGTGGATAGAGGCTGTACGTCATATTCCATATGAGAAGAATTTACAAATTCATCATGATTTCATCATAGAATTTCTTAGAATAGGTTTATCCCAAATGATTTCTCCAGTGAAATCGCTTCAATGGAATATCAAATTTATGTTTGTTAGATGGTTTCATGAGACAATGAATCCAATAACTCTTTGAAAAAGGATCTATGTGATCTATGTAATTCTGAATATTTCAGTATCATTTGAATCATTCGATCTATATTTTTTTTTCCATGGGAGTTAATGCTTTTGAAAAGAGTACGAAGCGTTTCTTGGGAAACGCAACAGGCGCTATGAAAGTGCATGTGTACTCATGGATAGGCCTACTTTACGTACGATTTATATATTTATATATATACGCTACATCTAGACTTTCTCACCAAGCCAGTACCCTCAATCTGTGGTAGCAACTGGTGGTTGCACTGGCTGGCTGACACAAGCTCTGCTGGTCGTGTGCCGGTACGTCGTATATACCGTGTCGGCACGAGACCACTTGCATCGTTTCATTCCGTTTGTTCTCAAATAGAGAGAAAATCCGAGAGGATGAGCGAAGAACGGCCTTGGCTACCTTCCAACTACCCAACCATGATTCTCCAAAGAAGAGAAATAGGAAGGGTCTTCTTCCTGTTCCACGTAAAACCTTTTGATATTTTTCTTGCATGCGCAATCAAATTGAAATACTCTGTGTAGGAGAAGTTCATGAGTCATCTGTTGTTGCAATTCGATTCCGAGTGAGAATTCTTGCTCTGGATATGTTGGTATTCATTGTTTCATCAATAGTCATTTTGAAAATAAGAACAGTTTCAATTCCATAACACTTGACAGGGCATAATCTGAGAGGGCAGTTGTGACTAACAATTTAGTTTTACAAGGAAACGATTGGTTCCAAAAAGTAGAAACGATCAGTAAAATCATTATTTTACAGCATACATGGGTCCTTTTCACGTTTTAGAACTAACCGTTTTCTTGTAGAACGAATTTTTTGGTTACAACTGCCCCTCAAAATATGCCCTGACACTTGAGTGTGTTCTATATATATTCATGTGACAAAAAAACATAATTTGAATAGATTTTTGTTGGTTTTGAGATGTACAATGTTGGAGATGGACTTTCCTACTCTCATTTCTATGACTTTTCTTAGTTTTGATGGTGGACTTTGAGAGGAGGAAGGGAAGAATTTTGTTCCCAAGTTCGTAAAATTACCCCTTTCTCTGAGTGTTGAAGTTTCAAGTGGGAAAAAAGTCGCAGATCAGGGCAAGAAATTCTTCATTGATGTGAGAACTCCTCTGCCTTTGAGCATTTGGAAGAGCATCTCCGAATATATATATATTCAGAAGAGATGATGGTCGTTATTGAAAATATGATAACAGAAAGTCCGAATTATTGGCTTTGATAAATGCAATTGTTTTTCACTGCTAAAGAATCTATTTTTGAGTAGATTTGTTGTAATTGAAGTATGAATAAATTATACGTCGTCTCAAAATCATTGAATATCTGAAAAATATTGAAGTTTTTACACCATGATACTGTATATCAGCAGGATATGAGAAATCAGTAGAATAACGCGAATATAGTCAGACATGTGTATTTAATTTCATACAATTCAAACTGCACAGGAGGGATTGTTGAATCCCTTGAAAATACTGGAAAATAACTTGCTTGAAACTGACTTTTCTTGATCATTACTCTCATAATTAATTTTTTGTATACAGTCAGACATTTGTCATACCGCAAATCAAGTTAACGCCTGATTTCTCAGTAACTTGAAACGCTCTTTCAATAACTTGCACAGTACGATTCAGAAATTTTCTCAATTTCCAAGAGACTGTAGTATTTTATGATTATAATATAAAGATATTCAAACTCTCAGAGGGTGTTCAGTGTTTGAATTTGAAACAATGAAATTCCACTATTTCTGCAATCAACAGTCGATCATGAAATTAATTAAATTTCATTGCAGCTGCAGGGAATGTAATTATAATAGACATTGGTTGCAGAGCTAGAAGTATTTTTCATTGAATGAATCCATGACATTCAATTACAAACATTGATGAATATTCACTAATTCTGGGATTCATCCCAATAATCTGGGCTCATAATCTATTCCACTGTTCTAAAGTCAAGGCGAGGTTCTCATCAAGCGATCCCGAGATCAGGGCATTTTCTCACCTTTTTTTTCATAAAAGAAAGTGATTACAGAACTTCAATTCTTTGACACTTATTCAATGAGTCTAAGAGTGCGTCGAAAATTCTTTCTAATGAAAAATAATCCCGTGGAAATTGTTTCCACGTACTGGAATATGACTGCCTAAAAAAAAAGTGATCAATCGGTCTGCACTGTAGCACTATGAAAAATTATCTTATAATTAGAATATAATTCAATTGATTGTCCCAATAAAACCAATGAAAAGTGATGAATTAGAAAAATGACAGATATGCTAGTTTGAAGTAGCATTCTTTCCCTTTTTTCTGTTCTTCAAAGTGCTATATGGGAAAAAAAGGAAAGCGAGTATAATCCGTTTCCAGGTTCATCCTCCAATAAATGTAATGTACTTCCATATAATAAACAAAAAAAAGGGAGCGATTTCTTCCATAATTTTTGAGATATCACGCAGACAACCTTGAAAACCACGGTTCCAAGAAAAGCAAAGCTAAAGTTTCGGGATAAGAAGACTTTGATGAGAGCAAATTTTTTTATGTACTTTGAGACTCATTTAACAAGTGTAAAAAAAATCAAGTTCTCCATTTACTTCCTTTCATGAAAAAAAACATCCGAGAAAATCACCTCATTTTGGAGTTCACGTCGGAGGATATTTTCACCTTCCATGAAAATGTTGATCACAAGTTACTCATGGTATTTCAAATTTTTTCAACGTTATTTATGAAACAACGGTTCATCTACACATTTCCTCTGTTCATTTTGGAGCAGAAAAAGATGTTTGAGCAAGAGAATGAGTGGACATTCGAGTAAGCAAGTTATTATTCACATAAAAAATTGAATGATCTCTAAATCAGATTGAATATGGGTTAATTATTTTTCCAAAATTCTAATAGCGCAAATGAAATTCAACGTAATTGTCGTCAATGCATTGAATGTTGAAAATGCATCTGAACTTACTGAGTGTGGGTTGATTTTTCACTTTGATTACTTCACCATAAAAAACGAATCAAGAAACCTCACCCCCGTCCAACTGTAGTTTATTCTTCCCAAGTAAATATTTTTAAGGTAGTGGGTCATAAGTTCCAAAATATTTGTTCCAATCCGAAAGTTCCAATTAATTCTTTTCCCCAAAGGACCTGTGTTCCAAAAGTTCTTTGTTCCGAAATCCCAATTGTTCCAGACTATTAAAAAAGTTCCCACAGTTCCTAAACAGTCATAACAAACCTTGGTAACTTCACAGCAACCTTCAATCAACAACGTAACCTTCTGTCACCATAACCTTTCGCAGTTCTTAAAAATTTCTCCGCGTGTTATGACAATTCTAGATTTCAATTGCCGAAATTTATTTTTAAAAAAACCACAATATACAAATATACAATTGTGGCAGAATTTATTACATCTGGTAGATCAACATACTTGCACATTGATGGATATTTATATTATCGACACTCCAACGGTAATGGTGTGGTTGACTGGAGATGCAAACAAAAGGGTGAATGCTCTGCTCGAGCAACTACTATCGTTGGTGGACTTCCTGTTACAGTGAAAAAAGGTGGACCAGAAGCTCCTCCAGTACAAATTTTGAGACGTTTGCAAAAAGTACCTTCAGTTATCATTGCTGAGTTACCTGATTGACATAATTTGAGGAAACAAATTCAGCGTGCACGATTAAAGGATATACCTTCTAACCCACAAAATATAGACGATTTGGAGAACATCCCAGGAAAGTTTCGTCACACGCTTACTGGAGAACGTTTTTTAATTTATGATTTTTTCGAAGATGAGAATTATAGTTTAAGGTGTTAAGAACTATTGGATACAATTTGAATTTTCAGAACACTTTGAAACTTTTACACTTTTGGAAAATATTGAATTGGAACTTCTGATTTGGAACTTTGGGGTTGGAACTATTTTTTTTGGAACTTATGTACCCCAATCATTTCTAATCATAGTCGTATTCAATAGATCAGTTAATCCTTCCTAACCAACATGATATTTTTCAAACTCAAACAATCCTGTTCATCAGTTTATCGTTGAAGAAAATATAAAGCAAAATATGAATCATCAAAAGCTGTGAAGAATAAGTCCCTTATTTATTGATGCAATGAATCACACTCGTTATAGACTCGATTCATTCCAACTGTGAAAATTTTATGTTTCAGGTATGTATTTCAAAGAAGACATTCACATGATCCTTCCATCCAACTTGCGTGAGTAGCATAATGCCATTTTGTCACGGAACACAGTATCTGTTGAAATTTGTAACTTGTAAACCTTGAAACGTGTGGAGATATCAAAAAACCTCTGATCAGTTTCTTGTAGCCTCAGATGAAATTCTTACCAAAATTTCATCCAGATTCATCAGATTTCACTGCACCTCAGCAACCACGTTGAGCCCTCTCAACTGAATATAATTCATTAGTGATTTGATAAACCGAGTATAATTCATTAGGCTCCGGCGGGATTGAGGCCGGCTAATGAGGTTGCTAATATTCGCTCTGATTGTTCCACCTCAGGGTCAATTATGTGCTACACGGCCATTGCGTTGCCACGCGAGATCACCAATGTTTCTCCTTGTTATGGAAATGTGGGTGCACTCAACGACAGCCCGTATAGGGCTTTACCAGGTGTCCCGCATTCTCCCGAAGACCTCAATCCAGGCGTACTTGTATAAAACCCATGTGGGGTCTAGTTGAATTACCAATGTGCCTTTTTGATACGAAAGTATCGGTGTGCTCATCTTGAATTCGTATAGGTTCTCGTCATGGTTCCAACCAAAACAGGGCCTTGAATGAAATGAGAACGGCTAATCTGGCTCTAACCGCCATCAGAAGTCAATTTACACACGGGCAAATATTTCCTCAAAAGTTTATCTCAGTCCTATATCAGGGTTTGATGGGTAAAAGGTTAGGGCATGTCAACACAAAATGTTATAGTAGAAAAGATGTTACAAAAAAAAACTATCAGTTAAATTGGCTTGGAATTCATAACACCCTTTCACATGAGTTTGAAACCAATCAAGCAATGTTGAGTTTAAAAGTTGGTCTAAAGTGGGACATAATAAATGTCCTACTTGTTTTTATCTTACTTACCAAAACCATTTTATAAGAACAGTAAATGCAGTTAGAATTACTTTGTAATGTACTGTCTTGAGTTATGATTTATGATTTCACACGTGTTCATTTTAATAACACATGAACCTCCCAACTTTTAACATTTAATGATACCAGGACGCAGAGTACTGCATCTACATTGCATGTTACAATAACTCCTGCTATTATTGCCATCATTATCCCTTCTCTATATAGAAAATATGATGAGATTGTCTGAACCAATGTTTGATGCTAATCATTAAATACAGTTCTAATCATTTGGTATAAACGATGAACTAGGTTTAAATGGTACATTGATATAATCACCTCATGTTAATTTGTGTTGAGCACAAACTGATATTCCTACACCACTCGCAGAGCTTACATAAAGTAGAATATTTCGTAATCAATGCAAATCACCGTTACAAAATTCATTCCAATCATCATTCCATCTTACAACAATTGAAAATCAGTTCACAAACGATACAATGAAACATCACTCTCTAAAATTCGTGCCACGAACATCATGCATGTATTTAACAAAATGAAAAGCGGAGCAATTCCCTGACCATAGACTCTCATTCGTGGTTTAAAGGACTATGAATCCCAAGTAACCTCGTGTGCTGGGAAAAGGGAACCCAGTGTCATGCATAAATGATAGCAAAGTGCCATCTTGCGCAAAAGGCCTAGCGATTGCCTCAACCAGCCAACCTGTGGTCTTTTCGCTCAAGGCTCACGCCATTCGAACCTTTGGAATATTCATACTGTATCAACCGTAGAAAGATCCTTCAACCCTAAGTACTCTAAAGATGGTCTATCCAAAGTTGTAAATGACGATTGAAAATAATACGAATGACTCAAATTGGGATAAAATTCTCATTGTGATGAGCCTGAAAATTCTCAGGTGTTATTGAATCAATACTATATCTCGGTTCAAACATAAATCATACTCAAATATATAATTTAATTCAGTGTAACTGAGTTGAAGGTGAAATTCATTTGATAAACCTATATACTCAGCGGTATGTAGATCATGTTGTTTACAGTTTCAAAAGGGTCAGATCAAAGGAAAGTGAAGAAAACGTGTAGGCATAACAGAAGTAAGTAGAAGCAACGGTACAGAAGACTTGCATCAAGCTGGAGGTAATCCGTCTTGTAAACATACAAGCAGGGAATATTTACAAATCTCCAAGAGTAGGTTCTCTATGTTATCCGTATTTGCCTGAATCTCTCAGATCCCTGCTTGTCGAGAAAAGTAATGAAACGCTCGCTCTCAGGGCACCTAATCTCACAGACGAATTTAACCTGCAAAACTCGACGACCTTACACTTGAATAATTTCTCTGTCTTTATTATACCTGGAACGTTGTTCGTGCCTCGTTTTCCACAAAATTGTCATCCATTATTGACTAGAACTACAGGTACCAGTGGAAAGCCGTAAATCACTTGCCGTAGATAATCTTCGTTCAACAGGTCGGTTGAAATGGAAAATCTCTTGGGGGAGTGTGATTCGAATTTGTTTGAATCTTTCTCACCGCGCTTTTCTCTTCCACTTTTTCTTGGTGTTTTTTTTTCAATTAGAGTCTTCTCTAGAAACTTCTCTTATAACTCATGTCGAAAGATGAGTGATTCCTCAAAATTGAGTGACAGAATCAGGAGAAATATATATTATGTTAGGGGTGAGAAAAAACTCTTGAAACTGATTAAATGATGAAATTTAATACACAGTTTTCAATGATATGTGAAAGATCTGTCACATCTATTGGATTCCCATCGGAATCAGTTCCATTGAATCCAACGAGATAGAACAAGTGTAAATGGTTATTCACCGTGGTAAAGTTTCTATAAAATCTTATTAGTCTTGAATGACATTAATATTCTGTATTACATACACGGGTATCGCAGGATGATAAGTAGCAGATGAATCATGAATTTTTCATTACCAAAAATATCATTTACACTCCGCATAAATTTAATATATATATTATGAGTAATCCTCCTGATCCAAGACGACGATGCAATACTCTGACGATCGTGTGAAAATCAATTGCACAGAATGAGCTCATGAATATTCTTGATAATAATGACTGAGTTTTCTCTCCATCCAATATTCATAATAATCCGAGATGACCTGTTAAACTATACCGTCATAAGACCGTCCGCACAGGGGCAATTACTCACGTTCGATTGGATTATTTCCCGATCGATATAATCTGGTACGACGTATTCGAAGGAGCTTACCGCCGTCGCCTAGTAGCAAGGCACGCAAAGAAGGGCCTTCTCCTCCCTAGAAAGTTGCCAATGTTGGATTATTAAATTCCATGAGACCCTATCATCGTCTATCTATTCGAGAATCGATACATTCGTTGAATATCTTGGATACAGAATACAGCCTCCGGCCATTTGGGATGAAATAGGTTGAGGAAGCAGCGATGTTTCCTCGCAGGGCTCAAGAAAAGAAATACCCATCTGAATTTCCTTACATCGAATGCTGTCCTCAACGACATATTAAATTTTCAGAGCGTGATATTGAACAAAGGTATAGGGTATGGGTCAAGGATTGGAAAGAATTTGAATCGGCGGTGCTGAATATTCACTTGAATAATCGGTTGAATCGTGTCAAAAGATTCCAATCATTCATATAAAGGTACGGAGAATCTGCATATGCACAATTCATTGTCAGTTCATAATGTGGGTTCATTTGCATGGATTTATCTTCAATTTCATATAAGAGACTTTATTGAATTTCTACCGAATTTCCACATGGGGGTACATGAGAAAAATTCAGTGGAAATTTGATAGGAATGCCTTGAAAGTTCAGGGAGTATCTTACTAGGGTGTGTGATAAAATTTGAAATCAATTCACTCCGTTTCCGTACAGTTTGAATAGTGAAATGACATATTGTTATCAGAGTCGTGTGATAGAATACTTTCAATTGTGGAGTAAGTCCAGGTAAGTTATGATGATATTTTTATCCATCACCTTTCAAGATACACGAAACATCAAACCGAAAACCAATTCATCAAATTTGACGAACTCAAATTATCGTTCTGTAACCTCGTATCTACCCAATTCAATATTTTATAAACCCTTCGACGTGGGTATCGTATTTCTCTTTGCACTCTCTTTTGCTTTCCCATATTGAATTCACCAACGTCGGATACCTGCCCTCCTCACAACGATATCTGTCTTCTCATTCTACAGATTTCTTGAAAAACCTTCTCAACGTTTCTCGCGACGAGATTGGCGAGGATATTAACTCGACCTGGTATAAAGAATCGAGTAATATAGCCGGCGGTGCTGTTTGAAGATGTACACATTGAAGAGAGAAAATAAAAAAATGCAGGGATCCGAGATCTGGAGATAAGGAAGATATGATAGAAACGGAGGGAGCAACAACAAATATACTACGACTCCTGCCGTGGTAGTTCTCAAGATTTATACATGTATATATATTCTCATAGTTGAAAGATGCTTCGTAGCAATGAGAAATATTACTGTTCCGCATTGAAGATGTCTCCTGAATGTCCTCCACTCTTTCTATATACGTTTTTTCTGAGAAATTGAATTCAGTGGAAAGATTCATCCTATACCCAGTGTCATTGAGCATTGAGTTGAACGCGTTCTTCTCATTCGAATCACTTCAAACACTCGAGTTCGTATCCCTTTCATCTCTTTCTTTTTCTATTTATCATAAAATATCAAGGAGAAATATTTTATTCTTCTGACTGTAGGATATGATTAGAGGCTACCATCAATAGCGATTGTTATCGTTTATCGCGGAAGAATTGATTCAAAGGATTCCAACAACATTGAATGGAACGCAAATCATCCTTCCCTCGAATTCAAATCCATTTCCAATACGACAAATCCGTAAAATGCATGCAGGATTTTGATTTGGGTAAATATCGACATATGCGATTATATCTTGATCGGATATACGTATTCGTTAGAAATGCGGTTCAAGTTTCGTCTGCCGAGTTAGAATATAAATGATCTCTCAACGCGAATTCACGCATATGAATTGAAGATCGGAATATAGTATTCGAACCTTTGAATCGAAAACACGTATCACGGCAGAGCGATCGCTAATTTAGTTCAACCTCTGTAGGATTTGCACGTGGCGACGTAAAACGTAGTGGATTGTTGGTTGGTGGTATGGACTAGGTAGAGCTTCTGTTTCATGTAATCGCGCGTGAATACCATAATCAAGGATGCACCTGGCTTTGTATTCTCGACCACATACGTTCAGACGTACATACATATATATCCTTGTGAACTGATGGTATCCCACGTGTGTTGAAGCATTTGTCCGACTATAATATGGGTTGGGTACATTACTATCCCTGAACACGCACAAACACGTCGATATTTCGACGAAGTTCCTTCTCATACGTGGTCCAAAATTTCATCAGACCGAGCCGTTGGATCGTTGTGCTTAAGGGAATTAAGCCGTGTAATTAAAGCTTAACCCCTCTCTCCTACACATACGTACACCTAACGTGAGTTCACCACGAGAGACAGGATATCAAAGAGGAAGTAAAGAGGAAGAAGAGAAAAAAAAATATATATATAGATTTGGGGGTTGGATTTAGGCCTCACCTAATCCCTTCAACGAACTTCGTTACACCAATGCTAGACACCTTTTTCTGATCTCTTCTCTCTCCAAGATCTTTCGATTCCCTTCAAACATACAAGAAAAAGATTACGAACATGCCAAAGAAGTTTTCCCTTCGGCAGTGACCAAGTTCAAATTGTTAACGATCGATTGATCACGTGATTCTATCTCTTCAATTAAACCTTGATGAAAGCGAGTGATGGGGGAAAACTTGAAATCTTGATATCTTTCCCATGATTGAATTCTTTCCTCTGTTCCCCTGTTAGTTCGATGAAGAATATATCATTTCCCTACATTCATAACTCTCCACAATTTTGAAGCAATGTGGGATATATGTTTTACATATGTTACAATTCTTCTTCGGGTGATCGATGAAAGGATACCACGAAAGCGAATACAAAACTGAAACTTCATGCTAATCTCCATGAATCGAGCTAACGAATCATTACAAATCTTGTTCAAGGACACGAATCCTCTCGCTCAAACCAATCGCATGGAACTCAACTTAGAAATACCGCACAATGTTACCACTACCTGTACGTAGTAGTTCTAAAACGAACTCAGAACAACAAGTACAACAAGTACAACATAGAGTATTGTGAAGTTGACACTCTCACCGATAATAGAGTTTCTATGGTACGAGAGGTTTCCATCGCTGACTACGGTTGGTCACGGTGTGTTCCCATGTTGACCCGCCCCACGAACGAAACACATCAGGGAAGGTCACCACCATAAAGGCGTGTGATACGATCCATTAAAACTTAAAACTAATTCCAGTTTCTGTAAAGGGGCAAGAAGGAAAGCAGAGTAAGTCGCAACTGTAGAGTTGAAAGTGTGGTGACGCGGGATGTCAACGAGCCCCAACTTCATGTCCAATCCAGCTGTACACAAATTCACTCTGAAATCCGTCGCCGAGACGGTGTACTGGAATATTCGAGAGTATGAGTCTGTTCTGTATGTGTGTAGGTTGAGAGGGGGTTGTAACAATGCAATTACGCGTCGCATAAGCCGGCGACAAAATTACGCTTTAATCCAACGCCAAGCAAAACTCCAATAGCACCAAGAGACGAAACTGTTGCATCAGGCTTTAGTACCTACTCCCCTAAATTTCAATTTCTCTTCATCCTCTTTCGTTGAATTACCAGGAATCAAAATTTCATAATCATTTCGATTTGAAGAGTTTATCGTGAACTATATATTCGATGGTTTGAATGCATCATGAATGGTAATGATGTTTCCAAAGAATGAACCAATCATGGATATCGAGATGTTTATTGAGATGAGGATGGGCTCGGTAGAAATTCTGGAGACAGCGAAACTTTGGTAGCGAAAAATGTTTGTTTTAAAAATATTAATACAGGGATTGATGAGAGAATCGGAACATTGAGAGCATTATTACAGAAAACTTTTGTTAGAAAGCTTTAGGAGACAGCTCTTAGCTTATTTTATGCACGTTTAGTTCAAGTTTCGCCCACAGTTGATCGATGTTCATCGGAAATGAGTGTTTTGTAAAAGTATTTTCATCATTTTCAATAACTGGGATAGGTGGTTGGATAGGAGTATGATTGTGGGATTTTTAACCAAACTTTTCGTCAGTTCTGGGTGCTCATTGAATGAAAAGAAACCTCTCACCAACTGGGAATTATTCTCACATTGATCTCGTATCCTGTGAAAGCTTGAAAAAGCTGTCCCAGATTAAATCTACTTTTCAATGATCTGACTAGAATTAATTATGAATGTCTTCAGTGAGAATACACCCATTCGATCGGAGTCAAGGTTTCTATACGTCATTCTATGAGGTTTCAATATTTGTTGAATTTGATTTTCCTCGGCAAGTCTTTACGAAGGCGTTGAGAATTTCACATCAACTTTGTTGCTGATAGAACGAAATTGACAAAGGAAATAACGCGAATCCGATTGTTTATTAGTTTTGATTCAGACTGAGCTAGGACTTATTCGAAGTTGAATTTGGGATCAAATGGGGTTTTTGGTTGAACTGTACGGTGGGGTTGAGATTTGGGAACTTCAGAAATAGTATATTCAGAGTTAAAAGATGTGAAATTTTTACGCCCACAGGAGTTTAGGAGAATTTTTTATGGTCCAGAGAGTTTGTATTCTCCTAAGTTCTTTTCATTCGCATTCTCACAATTCTTGCGATTCGAGGTGCTCACATTCCGTCATCAATTCGTTTTTTATTCCCAAGGATCCATGAAAGAACGGCGTATTTCTTTGTTCATAAACAAAACTTGACTTGCTTATCCATGTGGATTTTTTTTAGGTATGATTTAATTTCTATAGATTGAAATGTGAACGCACATTCATAATCGGTCCTCTTCTTATGTATCCTGCCTTTGACGATCTTGGAGTATATTGGAGAATCACTGAATATATGAGGTCCATGAAGTGGAAAAGTAATTATTCCAGTCTTATGAAGAAGACACAGTCTGAGATGACAAAAAATGACCCAAAAAATATGGACCGTCCGTTTTTTTTCAAACTGATTGACGTTAATGAATATGAATACGCATTACCTGGTTATATTTTATTCACTAATAACAAGATGTTTGATTTGTTGGAAAAAATGCATTAAATTGCCAGAATCATCCCAGACAGCACCGAAAGTTCTCGGGACGTTTTAGAAACGTGTCCATAGTTTTCGAGATTTGATTCTGAAAACATCATGTTCTAGATGTTTTGAAAACGTTTTTTTTTCATGCATTCCGCAAGATTTTGAAACGTTTCTGAAATATTAAACCAAATGGGTATTCGTAATATGTTTGCATAATACTTTGAAATGAGACTGGAAACATCAACTTCAATATAATTGATGCACAATTATATTCAATCAAATCATCATAATCAAAATCATAGAAGCCCTATGACGAGGGCTATATATAACCTTATTATCTGAGCATAGGCTTTTCATCATCTTCACGTATTTCTCTTACATTGAGTAAAGCATATTCACGAATTGTTGCGAGAGAGCATGTTCCAAAGGCCTTTTTTTAATCACATAATCATCTCAATAGAATTTTGAAAGTAATCATTCAACATATCCTAACCTAAATTTGAAAATTCACATAACTCGCTTGGTTATCAACTGATGTAAAATTCATTTTTATTACATAGAAAATATAAAATCCATGCAATTCCTTTCATTTGAAAGATTTAATTACACATATTTACATAACATGAAATTTTTGTATCCAAATTGACAAATCGAATGCCATAACCAAGAATTTAATTTGATCAAAACTGCACTTTATTCAATAAAAAATCAGCTCACTTTCACTTAAACTCGCTGAACATTCAAATATTTCACGTAAATAGTTCAATATCATGAAATTCTCACGTTCCGAATGATATCATTGCAGGACTTTTTTGTGGACATCTGTGTGACACACTGCTATGTTTTGAAAATGTGTTTGGAATATTCCAATTCTCCAAGGAATAATATGAATTTTAGTGACTGAAAAAGACGAGGAAATCATTCATGCGACGTTTTCAAAACATTCACAATAAAATGTTTCCATCACCTCCCACGAAAACGAAAATAAAACGTTCTAGGACATTTTCACGTTTTCAAAACATACATGTGACGTTTTGAAAACATCCTGGGACGTTTTTGGCATGTTTTCTATGTTACCAACCACGTTTTGAGAATGTTTTCAAAACGTCCCAGTGCTGTCTGGGATGAACGATGTTTATGAATTTGATGAGAAGCGTTGTATTCTTACATGGGAGTCAGGCGAGAACTATCTACACTGGGAAAAAATATTCCTCTCGTAACGATATTATTTAGCAGTTATAGCTATTCGAAGTATAGGGATATCGGTATTGCTCCCACGAACTCAACGGATCGTTCCAGAAACGATCTGGATTAATATCAAACAATCTGGATCGTTATCTCATATCGCTACCCCAGCTATCTGTCATGAACATACTTTAGATCGTTATCATAACCACACATTGTTTTCAGTGTAGAACTTTCAGAGCTCAGTGATTTTACCAATGCTAGCGAGAAGCGTTATTTGAAATATAAAAGGCACTTACAATACTCCGTACATTCGAGAAAGATCAAGATTCACGTGTCACATTCCAAGGGGTTAGTGTCTAGCCTGGTGCTGGCTCCTCAAGGAAAAAGAGGAGCCATGATAAAAATAAAGAATACCACAAGATTTTTCTCTGGTTCTCAAATAGAACACAGTGACTGCAGATTGAATGAATGTGCAATTCAAACAGTTTAACTGAAGAAACTCTTTAGTCGTCGTCGTCGTTGTCGTCGTGACTGAAAATTCAGTAAAATACGACCTCAAATAATAGACGTTGCCGTCTCAATTAATATTAGTTCCTCCAACTGAAAATTTGTATTAAAGCAAACAACCTTTCAGTTCCGGCGATTCGAATTTTATATTCGATTCTCGTTCGAAGTTACTGCAGCCATAGAGTTTTTTCAGTGTTCATATCGGATAACAAAGCATTCTTAAATTGAAACGTATAGAAGGATTCGGTATACTCCTTTGAAATTGTATATTCCAATTGAATATGTAATGGGAAAAGAACATCAACAATATATTCAGAGTGAACAATATGCTCGCAAATCGATTTTCAGATCCTCAAATTTGTGTTTTTCATATTCCAGAAAGGTGAGTTCCAATTTGGAATACTTCTCTTATTCATTTCTTGGTAATACAAACAACTGAATCCCTCCATTTCGATAAGTGATGACGGAACGCGAAAAACATAAAGCCCTTGATAGCGCGTTCTTTTAACTTCGTAATTCTTTTTCCCATTCTCATAAGAACATTTTTCCGCGAAATTATTTGATCCTTTGTGAAGACAAGGACTATTCTCGGAAAAAACTCTGTCCCTTCCAAACCATTGACTTCAAGGAAGAATTCTTTGAAACGAAGAAGTTTGGTCCTTAGATTATTCATTCGTATAAATATTGTCTGAAATTTTTATGAAACTCAATTCTCATCACATTTCTGGATTTGAGTTGAATTCATGCTTTATGAAAGAAAATTAGAAATATGTTCGAGTTGAAGAATTTGAATTCAGGAGAGTGGTGTGACAAGTGAGATTGATTTGTTGAGAAAGGAGTAGGATTAATCAAATGCGAGCGAAGCAAGCCCTATTCATTGCACAAAAATACACATTTTTTTCATTACCCAAATGCGGAGAAGAAAAAAATTCGCTATTCCAGTTGTTTCAACAGCGATTTTCCAGCTGTGGCAGCAAAAAATATTTGCTCCTCCAGCAAAATTCGTTTGCTCATTTGTATACAATACTGAAAAATTTGCTGCCTCAGTTAATCACATTTCTCTCTCATCAATCCAATTACCTGTAGTAGCGCATTTTCAACAAGGTCAGCAAAATGATTTGCTATTCTGTATACAAATACTGTACACAATACTTCAATTTATTGTCTCAGCGAATCTTTTGTTTCTCCGTCCACTTCTTCCAGCTTCTAGCAAATGGTATTTCAATCAAGTTATCCTCAAATTCACCCCAATCCCATTCAACTCCAATTCAATATTGAACTCGACTGTAAATGGGAAAAAATTTGCTGACGCGGCAAATCGAGATATTATACATGGAATAGCAAATCTCTCTGCTCGCTCAGCTAAAAGTTCGCTGCTGCGACTAATTAAATTGCAAAGAGAGCAAATGATTAACCAAAACAGCAAATTTTACAGTCTTATACACAGATGGTGAACAAATTTTGCTCGACGGGGTATATTTTCTGCTCTTACAACTAAAAAGTCGCTGTCACGGCAAAAAACTTACTGCTCCAGCGAGAAGTATCCAGCGTATGTTTTTCTCCGTGGAATATAATATTAACGACTTTCAAATTCGAGCTACGCGAAGAGAAAAATTTCCTGTCGCAGCAAATCGAGTTATCATATATGTAATACCAAATCTTCTTGCTAGCCTGGCTAAAAATTCACTGCCATACCTAACTGGATTGCTGAGAGAGCAACATAATTAACTATAATACAGCAAATTCTCCGCTGGGCTAGTCAAATTTTCAATATTATATACAGAATAGCAGTAGAATTCTGTTAGAGGAGCGAACATTTTTGCTGTCACAGCTAAAAAAATCGCTGTTGTAGCTAGTAAAATTGCTGTGATAGCGAAAAATTCGCTGCTCCAGCAAAAGATACCTATCAAAATCAAATTTCACTGCCATAGAAAATTCTTTTATCTTCGTATAATGTCCAATCTTCCCCACGTCATTTTCATTGTGTGATCCACTTCATCAGTGCCAGAGTTGACAGAAAATTCTCAGGATCATCCCCGTTCGTCATACGAGGATGCACACTTTTTTGATCGTCAATGATTCTTTTCCTTTCTCATGCAAGGTTTATATCTCGTACTAATTCATATAAACATCTCTAAAGATTGTTTGCATGAGTAATAACCCACATTTCGACAAAATTGGTTGGAAATTCCGAATAAGCGCGTTCAAACATTCATATAAGAACACTAACGGCGATATAAAATCTTTTATAGCCGCATACATCATTGCGTGTGATGTTATTCACATTCACGTGCGTTTTCTACTGTGATAATAACGGCATATACAATTACAAACTGCGTTGTTGCACCGACGACAATAATATTCCTCGTACGGAATTGTAGCTACGCAATTAGTGTTTGATTCTCATTTAGAAATGTAAAACAGTCCATTGCCGTGTGATCGTATCATTAACGTCCCGTCAGAAAATGTGATACAAAAGATTATTAAAATCATGTTCGTATATAGCCCTCGGGTTGATGGTATCATAAGGAAGAATAAGCATCAATCGCATTATGCAACAACACGAAATGAAATTCACTTCTAAATAAAACATTTTATTTCCAATGATCATGAAATATCACTCATGTTTTGTAATATTCGTTTCTAATGCTCAATTTTTTCATTAGCTTTCACTTTATACTTTGTATCAATTTCGCTCATTCTGACTAACAATTCTATTGAGTGAATCTAATTCAATTCAAATTTGACACATAGTTTAAGAAGAATAACATTTGGATTAATCATTTTCGCAAGATTAGTGTTTGCTTGCATATTACAATCGAATTGTAATGTACATGTGAGTTTAATAATTGATGATGTCTCTCTTTGAAGCTGGATATAATGAAGACAATATCATAATACGTCTCACTTCCACTGTGTTACTTGTTCATCAATCGACTTTCCATAATGATACCTCAAGGCGAATTGACTCACTTTGCGCGTACCAAGCTGTTCGTGAAATGATTCAACAGATATGCTTCAGCTAAGAGACTGACAGAAGGAGTGAAATCAAAGGGATATTTGAGGAAAAAGAGGAGGTATCACAGAGATATTTGAGACGTCCTATAGAGGCATCAAGGCGTTTCTGTACCTTTGAAGCTTGGAAGCATTGGCTTGAGAAGGAAAAATGTGAAGTTGGTGAGTCTGATTTTATCGATTATATTAATTGGAAGAATAGTTCTGAATGATTGGTAGAGGAATCGCATATATTTTTCATAGTAGCCTTGTATTCTTTGGACTTGAAGAATGCCTTGTGCCTTCTCAAGAGCTTGCTGTTCGACTCCTGATTCTATGAATCCTATGAAATCTTCACCTATTGAAAAACTCTCATCCGATGCTATTCTATCCACTCGAGCTCTCAGGATGTTTCCTGTTCCTGAATGTAGATCTTCACTTGTTCAATAATTGAGTCCTATTTCCTTCTGATATAGCACCAACTATCAAACCTCGATTCCAGTGAGCCTTGATCATACAATAGGAACAACAGATTCATTCCTTGAATGAATTCCAGTAGTTCGAAAAATAGTTCAAATCGACATTTGTAACATAATTAAAAAATTTTGAATCTCCTGGAGCGTTTCAGATAGGAATATTACATGAAAATCATACACAAATCGAATGTGCTATACGTGTACCGTATATTATGAGTGATCAAGATCAACAGTTCTGAATAAAATTAAACATTCACCTACAATTCAAGAAATTTCGGAAAACTCTACGCAGAAAGTTACGGAAATAGTATCTCCTGTTCTCATATCAGAAGGGATCTTAATCCAGGTGAGACCTTTGACTTTACTTCTGCACACGTCGTAAAGTTGAAGTTACACTGGTTTAATCCGTAGCAGCAATATAACGGATGAAATTGGTCTTGTAAGGATTCACCTTCGTATGATATAGTTTCTTGAAAGGATCAACCAAAATCGGCAGAAAGTTTTATCAGATCCATTTGAGGGGATAATGAAAGGCACGGGTGCTATCCACGTTCCGTAGGATAGAATTTATATCGGTTCAATGTGAATTCTCAAGTTTATACGTTCAATAAAATCTCGTGATGTACATCGAAGAATCCATACAATTTCTTTGAAGACTCCATTCAATAACGCCCTATGATTTCTATCGAAACAAGAGAGTATTGAGAATCTTTAGATTAATATTCTCGCACATGAAGGTTTTTTGTTCGAAAGGAGAAATGAAATCAATTGAATCTGTTTCACTTACAATCCATCGACGTTCAATTATTCCTCATTGAAGTTCTAAAAGCTCGCGTGAGCGGAACCTCGTCGAAAAGAGTACAGAGCGCTCTATCACGCTAACGCTAAGAAACATTTATGATAAGGTTCACGTGCAAGGTGTTTGTTTCACTTTCTTCATTTTTATTGTAATATTCTCTTTATATTGGAAGCTCTTCTTCACTTTGTACATCGATTACTGTTATAAATATACAACATTTTATGTTTATTTCTCACATGTCGAATTTTTCTCCCGTAAAGAAGGATTCTTTCCTTGCATCAGTTTCTTGCTTCTAAACTACGTGCATAACGAGGAATGAACTGATTCATTCGTATAAATAACATTGTCCATCTGAACCAAATATATGTTCAGCCGAGTTTCCGTTGTTAGACTATTTGCATGTCCCACGGTGGATTTTAATTTACATTCAGAACCGTGAATTGGTTGCCCAGCAACTGAAAGTTGAATTGTGCTCTGGGGATGTTACATTTTGAATTTACAGATTGATGAATACAAATTCAGTTGTGTTCAGGAAAATGAAATTCTACAATTGTATAGAAGAAATATAGAAGTCAATGATATACACATGCATAATAAATTATTGATCGTAAATGAGTAAATTATGATCTTAAACCCCAAGCTCATGATTACTGACAAACTCTTATAATGAACGACGTCGATATTTTGTTTCTTTTGAGTGAATGAGATCTCTCTTACTTTGTATGATATTGTTTAGAAATGTAATCTTTAGTAGAAATGATTTTGATGATTCCACAGGCTGCTTCACGTTCTCATAAAGCACTGTTATTTCCTCAGAAAGACCTTGAGAGGCCTCAAACTATGTTCAACGTCATTCCTGTCAGAAATAATGACGTTATTCTTCTAATGACCTGGCTGAGTGTGTGCCTTTGTTGTATTCGAGAACTGTTGCCTTCGAAAGAATCCAAGGAACATTTTTGAATATTGAAAATCTAATGCACTGCAGCTACTTCAAAATCACGGATGACAAATCACAAGCGAACAAACTTTGAAAAAACAATATTCCGACTATTTCCTGCAATGAGAGTTGGAAATTGCAGAGTTTCACTGTATACTTTCTTAAAAAAAGTTTTCACTAAGTCTCTTCTGGGAACTTGATTCCATTTCGATGTACCTGGTGCTTTCCTTTTCCTCCCTTTTTCTCACTTCAGGCAGGTTATTGATGGTTCTGAGCTGACGTTACAATCGATGAAACTAATATATATGTGGTATCAGTCACTGTTCAAGCAAGTGGCTACTTGTCAGAAGGTGCGAGTGTGTGTAGAATAGGTGGTAACAGCCGGAGCAATAGGGAGCAATAGGTGTGTATTAAAGGATTGAATTGAACTCGAAGGAAATACGGACAGAAGCGTGGAGGAAGTTTGAGAAAGGAAAGTGATGGAAAGAGAAACTGGTACTTTAACGAAAACCGATCGCTCACAGTATGCTTTGGTGAACGAGATTTTCTCTAAATCCTTCCTCTTTTATTCTCTCATATGCTATAATGAAAATCGTTACCAATATTGGATCAATCAAAAAGAAATCGAACAAATTCCCATTCATCATATCATCAGGACATACCACCTTTCAAACTTCAACTCTTAAACGGAAACCTTGTTAATATCTAAATATCCTGTTCCGAATCACACGTGTGGAAGATATTGGAATTCCCATCCGATGCTACAACTCGTTGAGTGTACGTTGAATTATCTCGTAGATATCAAACGAATCTTTACTATTTCGATTTTCAATATTGTAAGCATCCTTTATCTGGAATGACTCAAAAAACTTCAAAATTTTCAAACTTCTCCATTTATGCGCTGCCAATCTTCACGGAAAAAAGAAAACAGTATTGGTTATTGTCCATGGCAGCAATCGGTTGAAAAACAAAAGAAAACACGCTTGGATAATGAAGGTTAGTGCGATCACAGTGACGTATACTGCAATGAAATTCGTCCATGCTGGGTGGACAGTAACGGTTACTGGGAATCGCAATACTGCACGGCATGAATTTGAGTTTCAATATATTATTGTGATTGTCACAGTAACCCTTGCTGTTTTCTTTTTTCCGTGTTGATAAATTATTTCATATTCTATATTACTACAGTATAAGCTCATACTTAACAAACTTCTCATTGTAATGAAAGTTTCCTGAAACATCTCTCCTCATCAAACGAATCAGGATATCATAGAATATTTTCAATTCAAAAGCAACTGAAACACCGTAAATTATAGGTTCATTCCAGTTAAAAAAGCCACATCATCCGCAAGGGATAAATAATCGAAGTTTACTTCATTAAAAATTGAAAATCGAACGGTCTTGCTTTCTTATGAACAGAGTATCCACGCACCAAGTTCTCCAACTTTCATGTTTGTGTACGAGATTCTCCAATAGGGGTTTTCTCGAACAAGAAACAAGGGAAAGGTGAAAGAAAGTTTCTTCAGGGTTCGGCCAAGTCCGAACGTGACCGATCTGACATCTCGTGGGGAATGGCGAAGCCAGATTTCCCCGGATAATAATACTTTTCTCTTACAGTTCTAGCAGCTCTATCCTACTACGAGAACCGACCAGACTATGCTGGAATTACGGTAGTGTGTAGTAGCACTTGCATTCACGTCAAATGAAATCACATAGCATCGTAGAACCAACTTGTACTCAGGGGAGAAACCGAGATTGGCATATCCAGTCGGTTTCACGTTATTTATACCTGGCGACAGAGGCACGGTAACTTTTTTCTTATCCTATCTAAAATCCTACCCGATAAGAGAGGAATAATTGCAGCAACTGCTTAGTTAGTCAATTTTCGACCATCCGTGGAAGTTGATAGTTACACGCAGGGAAATCTGCGGCCAAAAACTAACAGCGGACCCTGTTATAGCTTTTGCTCTAACAGAATTAATACTGTAGGTATGTGTTGGTAGTTGGTTGATTGCGACATGTAGAGTGTGATTAATCGTTGCATCACGTGATTCAACATTTTTACTAAAATTCAGTTGACCGTTGAATTCTGGCTGCTAACTTCAATGTCATGAAACATGCGAATAAAAATGTGTAGTAAGAATCATTTTACACTCTCATTCTCTACTACGGGTTTTTTCACGTATCTCGGTTGTTACGATGTTTGATCTAGAGAATGTTCGCATCGTTTTTTTCCTATAAAATTGAGTTGAGGAGATAGAAAGAGAAGAATGAAAAAAAGCTGAAGCTTAATAGTGACATGATGGTCCTGTTAGGTCCAATCCATGTGCGTCAATTGCACTTATTTATCCCACCTGAACTGATAATATAAATAATAAACTGAACGAATGTCTCATTTTCATGGATATTATCTCCTGTAAATCAACAACAGACAAAATACAAGGAGAAGCAGGTGAAAATACACTAATATTGAGGATACATTTGTTTTTCCTCAGTCACAAATTAACTAAAAAACGGAAAACTGTTGGTGACTAGGTGGCCCAGTCCAACCCCATTGAGAAGTACTGATTGCGATCATGATCTCATCATGTAAGTAGAACAGAAGCCGTTTCGAGAGTTTTTAAATCAATTTTCTACAAAAAAATACGATTTCCTGAAAGGCTACCTTTTGTAATCAATGGACCATGAATGGATTCATTCTCACATCTGAGAATTTTTCTGGATCTGAAGCCCTGCCTAGAGGCAAATCAGCATCAATCGGGCCAAGTAGGGTCTCAGATGGTCCAAATTTCAGAAACAACAATTCCTCACTGGGAAATTCTATGATAATGATATTTATATAAATTATTATTAGGTACTTCTTTTGAGAATTAAATATGGAGGAGAAAAATTGGCTAACGCAGCAAATCGAGATATTATATACATGGAATGGCGAGTCTTTTGACTAACCTAGCTGAAAATTCGCTGCCACAGCTGGCTGGATTGCTGGAAGAGCAACATAATTGACTGAAACAGCAAATGTTTCGTTGCACCAGCAAAATTTCCAGTATTGAACAGCAAACCGATTTTGCTGGAAAAGCTGATATTGTTTTGCTGCCACGGCTAGAAAATCGCTGTCGTAACTGACAAGATTGCTGTGACAGCGGATAGATTAATATCACAGCGACAAGGTTACTGGTCCAGCACAAGGAACCCACGAAATCGAATCTCGCTATCATCACGAATTTTTTTCTCTCCGTGAACCCAATGTAATTCAAAATGTTAGAACTTCCCGTGATATTCCGTTTTCGAGTTCATAATTGAATGCTCATTCGTTCCACTTATTTATCCTTTCTGTCGTCCTGCGTAGGAGTAATGAGCACTATTATTCATTTTGTTGAAAATCCGTATTTGAATTTGATATATCGAATGTATTTCGGGCTAATATATACACATCCGACGTTTCGGACAGCTTCCACCTTTCATCAGGGATATTATATGAATATCCCTATTATTTATTATCCTATATATATATATAAAATGCACGGAGAAAAAAATGTGCTGTGACAGCCAGATCTAATGTTGCAGGGTACCTTTTGTTAGAACAACAAATTTTTTACTGTTTGTAGCAAAAAATTCGCTATCCCAATGATCTTGTCAGCCATGACAATAATTTTCCATCTGTGGCAGCAAAAACTGTCGACTTGTCCAGCGAAATTTGTTTTTCATTTTGTGTTTGATACTAACAACTTTGCTAATCCAGTGAAGACTTTACTGTCCCAGTGAATTACGTTGTTCTCTCAGCAATCTAGTTAGCTTTGACAGCGAATTCTCACCTAGGTTAGTAAAACGATTCGCTATCCCATATATGATACTTTAAATTGCTGCGTCAGCAAATTTCTCTCCTCCGTGTACATACACGAACTAATTACAACATTGGGAGTTGATTCTCACTTTCATTGTTTTCCACGACTTTAAGCTCAGCGTATGACGTGAATGGAGTTTAAATCAACATCCTGTATTTATCTGGATACATGATTCATCATTCCTCATTCTGGAAAATGAGAAAGAATCAGATATTCTTTTAGACTTTGGCATCAGCAGAGCTTGTGGGATTCATTATTCATACCGAAGAATCTTCGACTGACCTTTAGTATCACACGGTTGAAGTATGGAATGATTTTTTCTTCGTAACTTACGTCACGATCACTGTGGAATTGAGAATCAATAACACACCGTCTCATATAGGACATACCATGCAAATCACTGAAGCGATTGGTTGCATGTTAATACTTTGTGATGATCTCCTTTGCGAAAATTTGATCAAACTCATGAGCTGGTGAAACAATGAACCCGATACTGTTCCAAATGCTTATCCCGTACAACTGGTCAAAGATTGGACCAGTCGTACAGTGATATAATGACCGGATGAGGACCATTAGTATTGACATGATGCAAAGATGTTCATTCACAGTTAAAAAACGAATATTTGCTTATGTGATAATAAATATTCGTTTGAATCAAATATCTTCTGTTAATAATAAACAAGTGATATCTAGTAGAAATGAACGTTTATTAATAGTTAATAGATCATATTTGACAGAGTCATGATAGAGTTACATGCCCTGACGGTTTTGAGATGACCATAAAATAACCGAAAAATAACGGTTGCTTTGTGCGCTTTTGTAACCAAAAAATTACCAAGTTGTAGGAGATTGATTTCGGTAACGTTTTGGTCCTTTTCACGAAAGTGACCGAAAATTGACCGTTTTCAAGAGAAATTTTATTGGTAAATTTTGGGTAATTTTTGATAGAACAACCAAAATTGAACCATTTGGGCAGAAATTTGTAAGGTAAAAAATTGGTTTTCCATGCGGAAACCCTAATGCAACCAAAATACAACCAAAATATAATCATAATATAACGGTTATTTTTTGGTAATTTTTTGGTCGTTCAGTCAGGTTCTAACTTTGAATTATTTCAGATATCCCTGATCGATGTGGGGAATATTTTTGGTTATTTGTTGGTAAAAAATCGGTTCTCCATGCGGAATTCCTAATGCAACCAAAATACAACTAAAATATAACGGTTTTTTCTCGGTAATGTTTTTGGTTCAAAAAGCGCACAAAGCAACCGTTATTTTTCGGTAATGTTTTGGTAAAAAACCTTTGAATTACCATTTTTTCACCATAGTATTACTCAAACCAAACCGAACCTCAAAATGACCGAAAAATAACCAATTTTTGGGTTATTTCGAATTCGCCAGGGTGAAATTAATATTTGTTCCCCTAAAAGCAAATATACGTTTGTCAGCTATGAATAAACCATTTTTTCAGTGTAAAAAAAGAAGTTGATTCACCTAGAATTTTTGTTACTAGAATTCTTGAAGCAAACTCTGATGTGTTTCATAAAATCAACACCAGACGTCTCACTAGTGGAGAATCAATTGTCAGTAGACAAACTTAACCTTTCATTGACATTCTCAACATATGAGTTTTAATATTATAGTTTCAATTTTGAATAATTATGCCGAATCGGTGCGACATTTCCAAAAGAAAGAGCGTCTTACAGTGAGAGACTGGACAAAACGATTGAAGTTCCTTTGTTCAAAAGATCAGCGGATGCTTAAGTTTTCATGAAATGGTCAAGTACCCACTTTAAAATAATTCAAAACAAGTCAGATAAAATCTGATCTTCTCCTCATAGATTGACGTGGACAGATTTTGTTTGGAATGAGTATTTTCACTCCAATTCAACGTTACACTGAGAAAAAAGTACTCCAAATTCATTCCAATCGAATAAGGTTTATTAACTATCAATAAATCTTATTTGACCCAAAGATAGTTTCTTTATAATTAAAAGCCTTCTTTGTCACAAGTAAACTCTTCTCTCAGTGTATAATTAAAGCGGATGAGGGAATGTTTATTCAATGCATAGACTGCACTTTTCCGCTCTTCTTTTTTTTAACCCTAGGGACCCTTCAATGAGGGATAAGACAATCAGCTTTTCACTTGCCGCCATTAATGGGATAGGGGTTAGCTTGCGCGTCATTCAATAAATAGAATTATATAATTCATCAAAACATGACGTAAAAGTGGGATTCATATTGTATTCCACAATGGATTATTCAGTTTAATTCATTGGATGACGCATAAATCAGATATATATTTTGCTTCCTCGTTAGAGGGAAGCTTTGTGATCGTTTCGAGGGACCAACAATTTTTTTGTCTCCAAACTCAAAATATCTTAGACCAAAATGTTCCTCAGAGCTCAGGGAGTAATTCCGGTTCCGTGTCTGTCTGTCTGTCTGTCTGTCTGTCTGTCTGCCTGTGTTTCTGTGTGTGTGTGGGGAAGTGAACTATTCTGCAACCGCGCATATCTTCCGTTCCTATTATCCGATCGTCATGAAATTTTTACCACAATTGGGACAATTCAACCTGATTATTACAGAAGAACGGCAGGGATGAAGAAAAATGTTATGAAAAAATCATGATTTTGCGACCGCGTATATCTCGGCTTCATATTATCCAATTGCAATGAAACTTATACCACGTTCTATGCAGTGAACCACTGCTTTATGCAGTGTGGATTGCAGTCCTATACTGAGAAAAAAAATAGTGGAGCGAAACCCGTAAGCATTTGGATACGGCGAATGTCGCCGCGCGGTTGAGGCAACTTAATATCGATTGAAGTAAATCTCCGCTCAATCATCTCTATCGATATTCAGTGGACTCAACCGCACGGCGACATTCGCCGTATCCAAAAGCTCACGGGGTTGAGCCAAACCTGGCGTTTTCTCAATGTATATCAATTCCAACCTGGTTTCTAAGAAAAACGGAAGAAGGAAAGAAAACATTTTTTTTGCGATCCGCGTTATTTGACAATATCTTGAAAGCATGCCTTTTCTGTGTCCGTATCATCCAAATGCCATAGAATTTGGAACATATTCAATTCACGAGGTGTGAGTTATATGGTATGAATCCCAAGCAAATCGGATGCGAGGGCAGGAAATGGTAAGCATTGAGCTTTGAAACAGAATTTGAAAATCTGAAAAATACCGCTATCACGCGGATATCTCTCGTTCCTATCACCCGATTGTTATGGAATTTCTACCACAGTTTTATACGGGGTCGATAATGGTCCCATGACAGTTTCAATCTGATTCTTACAGGAAAAACAAGACGGGAAAAGGAAATATGGTATCGAAAATTTTGATTTCCCGATCAGGCATGTCTTCGCTTCCTGTTTTCCGATTGTAATGAAATTTATACCACGTTCTCATTGTAATCCGATATTGTTTCTTTGACCAGGGATATGAAATGGAAACGTTCGGAGATTGTTCGAATGAGGAATGCACAACAAGTTGTGGAAGCTTGTAGAATTGAAGTACAACACAAACGAGGAAGCCATATGCAAATCGGCAAAGTTTTTTGATTGTCCCATTAAGGTAATACCAGCACCGGGACATTGGCCAAATTTATTCTGACATTTTATTCGAAAATGAAGCAATAAAATCAAAATACCGCTCTATACAGACCTTCTTGAATAGATAAAGTTGGTCTATATAGGGCGATATTTTGATTTCTTTGCTTCAGTTTTGAATAAAATGTCAGAATAAATTTGGCTAATGTCCCGGCGCTGGTTTCCCGTTAATGGTGGCCATCGTCTTATCCCTCACTGGAGATCCCTATTATACTCCGTTTTGACAAGACAACTGGTGCTAGTTGAAAAACATCAAATTTGGTCTTGGTACACCAGCGCCACTTGCATCACCCTTCTTCTTCTTCACCATGGTATTGACGAACACAACGATCGATGATTCAACATGATCAACATCTCCCTAATCGTATAAACTCTCACGGCACCACAATCCCCGAAGAATTCTTAAAGAATTCATGAAGAACACAATCAGTTCAATAAGAATTCTTTATGATTTCTTCTGAGACTGTGGTGCTGTGTGAGAGTATATACGAAACATGAAAGAATATGCATGCAGAAAAAAACTTCCGTTGTGACAGAAAAATTTCTGATTTTACTGGCTACTTTTTGCTGGAACAGAAAATTTTGGCTGTGACGCCAAGCTATTCGCCACCGCAGCAATCTCGTTCTCCAACAAAAATTGTTTGCTATGCTGGATATAATACTGAAAATGTTGTTAGGCCAGCAAAAAATTGGCTTCTTCAGTGATTCATGTTGCTTTGACCGCAATCGAGTTAGGTGTGGCAGCAAACTTTCAGCTGCATTAGCAAAAAGATTCATTATCCCCTATTATTACCTCGATTTGCCGCGTCAACAAATTCATTTTCTCTGTGAATTGCTTCGAAACACAGAGATTTCATTTTCCACTTTTGAATGGATCGACATTCATATTCATTTCTCAAACATTTTGTCCGTGCAGTGAAGTTCTGTTTTCATCTAAGAAGGAGTCTGTACAAAGAAGTGCGCTAATCGTATCAAACTGTGCTGACTTGAGTTAGTGAGTGGACGTTCGCTGCTGCCACCAGATAATAATGATTTCAGACGTCAGTCACCGATCACCGACATTAGGAGTCAATCATCAGCATCGGGACAACACTGGCAATTAACCTTAAAACGCATTATCATTATCGATTTGAAGTAAACGAACGAAGTAAGATTACGACTTTGCATCGTCGTCAAGCCAATATCAATTCCTTAATGAGGGAAACTGTAATTCAATGAAATTCCTTAAAATTCACAATTTATTTCTGAAATTGAGTTTATTTCTCGTTTAACACGCACCGTATCTTATTTCTCGATATAAAGCCCATCAAAGTTATTTTTATTCCTCTCTTTTTTAACGAAAGTAATGTATACAACAGCCTCTCAGGAAAAAAGCATTGAATCGCAACATCGAATGCTTGGAACCATCTCGAAATAATATGTCATAAAGAAGAGAATTTTTCAACGTATACATTTATTTTTAGAACCCTTGATTGTATACAATTTTCACATGGATTAAAAATAACATTCTCATAGAGATAGCGACGAAACACTTGTGTCCATTCATTCTATCATCCGCCAAGCCTTTTGTAAGCTTTGAAGTTTTTCGCTAACCACGAACGTGCTTGAAACAGGCTATATTTCTACCATTAAAATTTTATTACAATCGTCAAAGTTGAATTACCATATTCGTTGCACGCAATGTCCGCGTTTTTATCATGTTCAGACTTCGCTGCCTATTTTCACCAAAATAAAACACATGTAATCAAAATGCTCATAAAATTCTTCCTGAAGAATTACATTGGAATAACGAAACGATATGATGAATTCAAAATGCATTGATTTATACCAACATTGTCAGGATTTCATTTCTATAAACGTTGCGGAAGAATTATATAAAATTATAAACAATCGTTTCTCATTCAAAATGAATTCTTCTTTCCGATTTTGAAACCTTTTCCAACTCTAGTCGAATGTTATGTTAATATTGAATGATATTTCTTGAATTTGAATGCATTTTTCAGAGTTCATCGAAATAATCCAAAAAGTGTTCCAAAAAGTGATACAAAATTTTTTCACTACAGAAATTTCAAAATAATACGTGAGAGTTGGGACACCCTATGTATTATATTTACGATCAGCAAAGTATAAAAGTTCTGAAAGGTTGATTTCAGAAATTGACAAATTGTATGTATATGTGTGTGTATAAGCTTTCACCGGGGGAAAAGGGAAGGTGAAGGCTATGGCTGTATGGAACCAGCTTTTCTGGGGCTATCGAGGCGTGAAGTCTGAAACATGCTGCTGTAATGACGACGTGATGGATGGCCACTTCGGGCAACAGCGTGCAGCTCGGTGGTTGGATCCAGACATACTACAATATCAACGCTTTTGTGTTTCTTCTCCTCCTTGGTGTTAAAGATGATGGTCCATCGATTGTTCGTCTCTTCCACACGAGAGTTTGTTCCATCAAATGGTCACATTTCCCTGAAGGAGATAGATTTTATCCAATATTAGATCACCTAGAGCACGAGTTTTATCAAGTTCTTCAGGGGGATATTTATGTTGTAGTTCACAATAAACCCTGATTCTACTTTGAATTTATGTTTCTCACGATGGGCTAGCAAAGTCTTTTCACGCATTATAAGCCTATAAATTACCGCGATATTGCAAATCAATCGCACACAGATTCCATACAACAACACCTACTTCAAGAAAATCATGAGATTTTTATGGTTTTCCATCGGACATATAAAGTCGAAACGCATATATAAAACCAAGAACCAAATGAAATAATGCGAGAGGAAACGACGTATGCCGCACTAAGTCTGGAGTAATGAAGAAAATCCATACTCGAGACCTTAGGCTTTTGTTTCTTAATCCGAAGATAAAACAGACAAAGAGCTCTGTGTGCATGTGAAGTGAAATGGAGTGAACATCAAGATAAAGTAGGCACGTATTTTCTCTGAGTAAGAAGGATCGAATGCTCTATAAAATCCGAGACTTCTGAGTTTCAATGTATATGAGGGAATAAGAAAGCGAGCAAAAGGTTCTCCCTATAATTTCAGAGAGGGAGAAGAAATTTGAAGACAAAAGGTGAAGGTTTTCTTTCTACGTTAGGGAGGAAAAAGGATACCAACCTTACAGTCTTTGGATATACTTATGTTACAAACTTTTCTCCAGTAGTAAATCAAACGGACTCATTCATTTGAATAAAAATTCGTCCGTGACTTTGAAACAATTTAAAAAATGTGAAATTCCACGCCCAACGAACATTCATTCGATTCCGTACGTGGAATTACATTCCGCTTTTGACAAAAGAGCCTTCATTTGAATGAAGAGGAATTACTCGGCACAAGAATGAATTGAAGGAACAAATGCATCGTTCATGCTTCATTATATCCAAATTCTATGACAGTATACTGTGTGAAAAATACCTGTATAAATTCTGTATAGACTATCATTGCAACAATTCTTCTTCGGTAGATAATTTAGGATTAGAGACGCACGATATTTCACGATTTCGTTTTTTCTCTATAGAAACTTTGTCGAGTTGAGATTGAATTTTATCAATCATTAATAAAATCTTTATAAAAATCAATCTCTATTTGGAATTTATATTGATCTTTTTCATGTGGAGTGCTGTGGTTTTCTAATAATCGTTTATGATATCATATCAGTCCACTGATAATACAAAAAAAGCGATAAACTATGCGAAAAAGTGGGATTTATTCAAATCAATCAATTCAAATATGCTGGGATTGAATTATGTGATAGATTGAGTTACAGATAAATTCAATACAGAACTTACATAGAGAATTCATGTCTTGATGTCAAGAAGAATGTATCCTGTTATGTAGAAATAATATCTAGTTTTTGAAGATTTTCGTAAAATATTGATAAAAATTTAATAAATTTCCTGTATCAGGAGATCGATCATTCTTGACATCACTGAATCCAAGTCCTGTTACTCTGAGATTGATTATCACGATAAAATTGTTTATACATCAATAATACATTTCACAAGGTTTCACGTCATAAATCAACATATTTCCAGTTTATTCGTATGAACGATAGGTCAAAAAAGTATCTTCTCACATGAAACTTTATTTGGAGAAGTGATGAAAAGAATATAAAAATGTTGAGAAATAATGATACAGAATTTATACACAATTTTCATTGAAAATCTATATAAAACTCACAAAAATTTTCTATGAATTCTGATAAATAACTATTAGATGTGAATTGAATGGGATATTCTATAAAAATTGTATACAAATTCTATATAAATTATATGAAATTATTTCTTGACAAAATCATCCTCAATTATGTATAAGTCCTGTAATATATTCAATTCTGATATAATCAAATGACAGATGCATCGTTTCATTCAACAGAGCTAGATTCAGCTGAATTCAACTACACCTTATATCACAAATATCTCATTCAACATTCTCATGACACTAACTTTTTATCCGATCGAATCCAAATTAGATCAAATTGAATCTAAATTAGATCATAATTGCACATCAGCTGGGTGTCATTCGAGTGCTTCCGTTTTCCAACATGATGTGGTATCGCAAGAATGTTTGTATTATAAATAAATAGATACCTGTAGAACATTGGCGTATCATTCAACTGTAACTCCAGTTCTAACAGTTCATTATTGCAACTGAAACATCGCGTGTCTATGAAATAAACTGAGTACTCAAGAGAATCAAAAAAGATATATGAATGCGTAACATAGCGATTCAGGAAATTAGATTGTGCAATGGTTATAAATTCTCTATTTTATTGGCCAATGATGGAATTAAGAGTGTTTTCGGTATAGAGTGGTGTTTTTATCAAAATATATAACGTACATGTATACACCCTGACCAATACTCATGTTTGTAGCCGCTGAACCTAGGGAAATACACACGCACGATAGCGTGTGTCGTGGTCTTGCGTGCAAACGCAAATTATGTGATTGAATAAACAGAATGACTGAATCGATGTGTGCGAAAATACACATACACAAATGTATATATGCACCAACTGATTGGACGCTATCCTTGACACTCAGCGGATGAAACAGAATTTCATTTGTATCAGACAAATTGTAATTGATTTTATATCTGTATGTATATTTTAAACAGGGCCAGAATTTCACAGTGCAACTGATAGAGTTCAGATTCGAAGCGATATCGTCATTCAGATTGGAATGCAGAGATGAGAGTGTAGCGATTATCGTGATATATGATACGTATTAATCTATCATTTAATCTCATTTCTTTCTACTCAGAAACTCGATCGCTATTTCATTATTTTGAATATTATATGTTGCGTTGCTGAACTATCATAGCAAGAAATACTGAATATCCTCATTCAATGGTGCGAGGACACTCCTTCACGGAATATAAGTACCAAACATAAACCGTGATTCATCATAACTACAATGAAAAGTTGTCGAACACCATATCACGCTATATTCATTCATGATCTGCTATCTTCATCGACTGTTTGTTCAGTTCCCCGCTGTGAATCATAGATCACTGATTTTTATCCATTAATGGATGCATTTGCGTGTCCACAGGAATTGATTGAGCTGCACTGATTCAGAATCATACGTTATCTCATGTCAAATCCGATGGATATTTTATGAATGAAATTGTTTGTCGTTGCGCATCGATTTTGTTATCAATGTAAAAAGCAATTTCATCATTAACTATGAATAGAGTGAATAAGATGTTGAAATTTTCTAATTTCATGCACGCATCACACAGGAGATAACAATTCAGAGTTGATTCGGATATCGATACAATTTTTCCTTTTTCCTACTCTTTTTGTGAATTAATTTGATAAAAGTATCAACATTTTCATGAGAATACCCCTGCAGAGGAACACAAATACAGCCTTTCTATACTTTCTCTCCCTCACGTACGTCTATCGGATATTCGTATTTGCGGTCAATGACGTTATATGTTAGGTCCCCGAAGGATCCCTTGGAATGCGTGTGTGTGTGTTCCATGGAGTGTGGTCAATCGTCACGTTCTGCCTTAATATTGCACCCTTAAGCTTACGAACCACATGTTCACAATTAAGGACGTTCCCTTCAGGCCAATACCTGATCTTCCTTTCGTTTTGTCTGTTCGTTTTTTTTTCTCTTCTCCTTCCGTTACACGGTAAAAGAGAATATCAAATATACGTGGAATAAGCGAAAATAGAGAGGTTCGTTCCAGCCACTATACGTACAGAATCGAGGCTCTGACACTTCTGAAAGATGTTGGGGATGAGAATTGATGTTTTATTCTAATTGAATCGAAAGGGTGTCTTTCTGTATCTCTGAAATTAAAATTTCTTCAAAAAATAGTGAATGGCATAGTTTTTATATTTTGAAATCTTTTAATATTTTGAAAACTATTCCGATGGAGTTATTTGGTTCTAGTATACTCTTTCTTTTGCCACATAGTATATTATGTTGTGCATGTGATTGGCTTTCATCACTGAAGTTCTTTACTGTTTTTGAAAACCTCTCTGTCTGTTCTTATCATTTGTCTCTAACTCTTCCTATTCCTGTACTCTCTCTCTATACTCCGTTCCTTTGAAATGTACTATCTATCCTGAGGCGTTTAACGGAGTAATTGGTTTCATTCCGTAAGAGACAGGCACAGTCCCATCCTACGTTCACAAGACTGGCGTACGGAAATACGTATACACTATGTATCGTGAAAGATGAATAAGGTTGAACTGGTGGATTTTTCATTCAAAACCAAGCGTGTATTCCATCTGATGATGATATTTTGTACTTTGTACTTCAATGCTTGGTCACGAGCATTTGAAATTGTCATATGTTTCGCTGAAAACTGCTTGCATATTCGTATTTCGGTCCCATACCCTTTAAGAATACATCCTGTACATGGAAATGTGTTTGTGAGTATTACGAAGGAGGAAAGAAATAACTTCCAACGACGCCTTATATTTTCTGAGCTATAGAAACCATCAAGTGGGTTAATTGGAAGAAGAAGGAGAAGAATAGAGCTCCTTCGACATAAAATGCACGTGAAATGAATTCTAAAATCCTTTCGGGCTGATCACATATAATATACATTTTATTTTACTCACTTTCAACAATATTATTCTCACACAGCACAAAATTATTATGTTAAGGCGGCAATATACATTCAATTGGCATTTTTTCACAATGATTTTCTTATAGTCAAATTCATTACAGTATATTTATTGAAGTGGTTCAAAAGAAAAATTTAATTCATTTTTGGGCTCTTACCTTCTCAAATCTTTCTATTTGATATAGAAAAAATTCTCACCAAAGATGGGCGCTGTAGCTCAACTCTAAGAGATCACTATTTTAATTTTAGTTTCCCATTTGATTGACATGGTAAACATTTTTTTTTATATCAAAATTGAATTCACACATGATCAACTCAATTCTTTACGTATAACCATTGTATATTATTCAAGTTGAGTCTTCGAGCTTCCCAAAACTCAGGAACAACGTATGATGATCATAATTTGAAAATTAGTTACAGCCATTCGGAAATTGCTGAATATAATGTAATAATGTACATGTTGAGGAGTGAGGGAAATTTTTTTTCCTCATATTTATAAAATCCGGCAAAGATACAGCAGCCTGGGTAAAAAGAACTTCCTGTGCTGACGCCAGCCATTGCTGAAAGTTCAAGCATTTGAGAGCAAAAATATGGAATGATTTGTGAAGGGTATACGAATGGCTGCATAGTGGGGTGACGCAAAGAACCGACTATTTTTTTATAAAATAGTCAAAATCTTTATTTTTAAAGTTCGCTCAAAATTTATGAACATTTTTTGATTCGTTACTGTTGATGTTTTCGAGCAACCTTTGAAAATTCATATCAACATTCAATATGTAGGTAATATCACTTATAATCAGCACACCAATGGATAAGAACACACCTCAACATGAAAAAAAAATTCAATACGTTACAAGAATATCAATCCTCCCAATAAATAAAGTGAAGTAATTAAAATAATCAATTAGATTGTTGAGCTGATTTTTGAAATATTGAGAATTTGAATTTTTTGAATGATTATCGAGTTTTTGCTCGAACCCATCGAAAACAATGAATTTACAAATATTCATAAATTATGAGCGACCTTGAAAGATAAATATTTTGAGCTGTAACTTTCAGAAAGTTACTATTCTTTTAGGTACTAAATTTTACTGCAACGAGAAGAAAATTGAAAACAGAAATTTTCGACTGTTTTTAGAATTTTTGTGAAATAATGAGCGATCCCTAGACAAAATTTTCTATTGAACATAAATAACGATCATATTTTCATACGAGACACGAAGAAAAAAAAATAGTTGATTTGTTGCACCTAATATATAAGGGATCAAGGAGGAGAGACGGAGAGAAAAAATCAAACATAACAAAACGGCACATGTTTGAACTTATTTTTCCATTTCTAGCAACTTCAATTGTTTCGGAATGTTGTTAATTATTGATTGAAAATTATGATTATAGTACGGCATGTAACTATACGTTCGCTGAATATCCTCCTAAATTTTCAGCCCGATCCGTTGAGTAGATTTTTCGAAATCCTGGGCATCAACAGAAGAATTTTTCTTTATAGACAGCCGTATTTCCGCCGAATTTAGACGAAAGAGATGGACAACTCTTTCACTATCCTCCAACATTCACATTATCATACGTCAAATCATGCATTTACTGGAATAAATTTTACTATATAACAAAAAGTATTGATGAACAAACGCCAAATACATGTACACTACTTCCTTAAAATAACACAGAACATCATATTATTAGTTCAACGCTGGCTTATGCAAAATCTGAAGAGACTGAAGAGATATTTTTTTTTCTAATACACTGTTCCATGATCCTTTACTTTCCAAATACCTTAAAGTGATTCTCAACTGTATGTTGATTAGAATTTTCTCACTGAACACCTTACTGAGCATATAATATTGAAACATAAAGCAATAACGTGACTTCACAATTGCGAATCAAACCTCACAAAGTGATATTAGACCAGAAAAGATACATGAGATGTGAACCAAATACAAAATACTCCAAATTTTCTGTACAGGTGCTATTCAAATTCCACTGTTGTTCCGTTATGTTGAGTAAGGTTCAAGTGGGTGAGACTGAGTGAGTGATAGAGAAGATCTCTAACCGAAATCATTGGAACAAAACATCCCTGCGAAGACCAGTAGCTTTTACAAACTTCTCTTGTGCATCAGTTTGGGAGTGCATGACTGAAAGTTTTAGCATTCCAAGTCTGATAGATATGCCGAGGCAAATAGATGGTACGTTTCCAATGTGTCTATTGGAAATTAGATTCAATAATCAAGGACATTGGAGATACATCAAAGATCTTTTCTGAACAAAATCAAGGACGTGCAAACTGGAAAAATGTATTCAAGAAATTGAAACTTTATTGATATGCAGTTTACACTGTGAGAAGTAATAGTGAAGTTTTCCCTAAATTTAGTGGCACCTAGGTCGGAATTATAGTACAACTGATCCAAGCTTGGTAAAATATTGGGCCGCCAAGCATTGTGGATCAATATTGGTTCAATATACAACCGTTGATTATTTATGTCCCCATACCGGGTTCCATACGGAATGCCAATGTGACAACTGGTGAACCTTCGCAAAATAGGGGACTGCCATGCATGACGAACCAATATCGACTCAATATAAAATCCTCTCTCTTATTCGAGAGCCCATACAACAAGTGGCTTGAGCTTGGCAAAACATTCAGCTACCAAGCATGGTAAATCAATATCAGCTCAATATAAAAGCATTTGTTATTTGAGTAATATATATCATTTTCAGTATCATACATAGCATTTGTCATAGGTTATGGCCCAATATGAGTGAAAATTGGGCCAAGGTCAGGTCAAGTTTTGGACTATTTGTTAATTTCCATATAGGCAGCAATCATCCCCCATGTGAGAAAAATCCATCTCCCCTATACTCTGGCGGGATTCTTCTCTATTCGGACGGAAATTTTTCTTTTCTGAAGAAAATTCCTCTCTAAATGGGGAAAAATTCCACCAAAATACAGGAAAAATTGAATGACCCAATGTGGAGCATTTCTGCTGCCACCAAATTAAGGGAAAATTCTACATTCAATTTTCACAATATTATATTTGTACTCATGCTTTTTTGCAATTTCAATCATTTCTAAGGTATGTTCCATAAAACACTGTAGGAATATTCATTTTTGAATGAGGTATGATGTCATATCAATAGATTGAGATATTCTTATGAAGGATCATCGAGTTAGAAAATTGCCATCATTGTGATTATACCCACCAACGATTGTTCTGCTGTTTATGACTTAATCAACAATCCCTGCATCCGCTTTCGTGGTCTTTCAGTGCACAATGTATGAAACTATGAGAACTCCAGAGAATCATGAAACCATCCGCCTCTGTGAGATGAATATTCTTACGGCAAACGCGTAATCAAGTAACAGATTCTTCATGAATAATTATGTAGATGAAGTCATTACTCGTGACGACTTGAATGGTGGCCGAAGAGCTATTGTTTTCTCAATTATACTAGCCCACTAATCACTATTTTATGCGTGCTTTAAAGAGTTGGTGGATTTAAATATACGTTACGCACACGCCTTCGAAATTATTATGATGTGTAGATAAGATATTTATCTCCCACAGAAACTTCATGCTGAAGATCCTCAATTTATCCCGACATGAGAACCTGTTATTCCTATAGAATGCGAAAATATCCGTTCATTCTCCAACAATCACAACAGAAATGAAACCTTCTTAGAAATTCTCAGAATTTGATTTTCATCCGTCGAAAAAGTAGAATCATTCTCCTGCTGATGATCTTGCTGATTCATTCTATTGATTTATTTTGAACTTTGAAATTGTTCCATTGTAATCGATCCAGGTGAGATATCGAACAGGTGTTGTTAGTAATAAAGCAATAATCTTAAGCATCGACGTATCATTCCTCAGGGACCACGTTGCTACCCAATACCAATGATATTATCATGAGAAGTAATTCATATCCAAGTCCCTTTGAGATCGGCGAACTATGTCGGGATTGCTTTGCCGCTCAGAGCACCAGAAGAAGATGGAAAGAGGAGAAAAAGAAGAAGAGGAATTGGGAGATCTAAGAAAATCAGAATGAGTCCCACCGAAGTCCACATATTCCAAGTCCAAAAAGACTTTTGGTTCGATGAAAGAATCCTCCCGAGCTTATAACGAGTAAAGCCGGAGACATTAAAGAACCGACAGAAGGCAGGCAGTTCTGTGGAAGTTGGCTTATCGCTCTCAAACAGGCACGCACGCTCAGGTTGGCGTTTTTCCCCCTTCATCGAGGGAATTTTTCGTCGCATTTTCTTTTCTCTCTATACGTGTATTTTCCTTCCAATCTTCTGCATTCCTAGATTTCTCATTGTGTCCCTTCACCCCAATCTCTTCAACGCCTCATGAAATTACAATTCTATGCATTTTGTTTTAGCATTTTATATACTTTTGTCACCCTCGACATACACTTCATCGTGCTTTCGAGAATGAAAACAGATACCGTTCATGATTCAAATCATCCACAATCCTCATTTCATTAACTAGAATGAGAATTATGAAGCTCATTCGTACGAAGAGTGTTGTAAACCCTTTCAAATAGAATCGAATTTTTTATCAAAATTTAACAAATCCCACGAGATTCTTATGTAATATCGAATTTTGCAACTCGTACAAAATAAAAACAACCTCGGTGACCGGATGATCGAGAATGAATATCTATGAAAACAATCACTCCGGCATCAAAAGCAAATATACTTGAGAGAACGATATCTTTCCTCTCTCGATCTGAACGATAAGCACCCAAAGAAAATACAATTTCCCTTCAATGCTCATCACGTTCAAAATATAAGACTGTAAAGAAGATCAAAGAATGATTTGGATCCATCATCAAGCATAAGATCAAGGTAGGAAAAAATTGATGTCTCGAATGAGCATGGAATACAAATACCTGTGAGGTCAAAGGTTGACCCAGTTAAGAAGGTCGTGTAATTTTGTTCCGGCAACTCTGGCCTCTGTCTGTATATAAGTCTCTTTCTCACCAAGCTCGAACCTTTGCTCATTTCCAGTATGTGGCCGGTTAGTTGAAAGAAGAAACGAGGGAAAGGAAAACAAGAAGCAAAATCGAGACTCCGTGACGACGTTTTCCAGAAAAATAACGACTCTAATAATCCTTGTAGGCAGGTCTCCTCTCCTTTTCTACCCTGTTCTTTGCTCCAACCTTCTTCTTTACTTCAACACTGCGAACGTTTTTCGCAAAGGAACTGTTTTTGGAGAAAAGACTTTCTTCTGTTGCCCAAGGGAGATACTTGCGTTCAGATATTTTCGAGGGTTTCCCATTTCCACTCCGCTCTCGGTAAGGGATGGATATGGAATAGAGGTGAGGAAGACCGAAGGGGAATGAAAACGAGCAAGATTCCAAGCATTTGGGAGAGGGAAGTCGAGAGAAACACATACTAACTCTGACTTCTACCAACCTTCGCTTCCAAACTGCGTACTGGATAATATCGATCTATGAAGTAGTATTTGTGAGGATCATTATCATCTTTATCATTATTGGCCTGGAATAAGAAATGTGGAATGAAGGAGGCAGTTATCAATCTCGATATCTCGAACCAATGGGCTTGATTTAGAATGATGGAAAACAAGAAAGAACTTCCCAATATCTGATTTTCTTGGCGAATTCCTGGATTGGAAATTGGAGCTGATCCATCAAATTACTGGGTAAATAATTCAAGTGCTATGGTTAGAAAATGTGTTTGGATTTGAGTAAAAAGGAATTTCCGGTTCATCGTTCCTTCTTGAATTCAATCGAAGTGGTTCTCGCACTTGATATTCCTCGCAGCGTGCATCACGAAGATCATTTTCAAGCAAAGGAAATTCTCGAAGTGCGGAAAATCGATCATGGATTGAATTTTAATTTGGAAATTTTCTTCAAGAAAAAAAAATTATCATTCGAACACAGTGACAGGGTACAATATCAGCACGATATTTCAGTCACATTTCAATAATATTGTATGAATAAATAATTTATCCGATACATGGAATACATAATTACATGATAATAACGCCGCATACATTTTTTACAGTTTGTTCTTTTCCAATGTTCAATATGATAATATTGAACGTTCCCAGAATTCCATTAACCTTTTTTCTGTTCTTACATCATCGATATTTATGAAGTGATCCACGTCGACGTTGTTAAACATATTGAAACCTATCAAATGGCCGTGGGCACGCGCCGAACTCCTGAATATTCAAGCCGGCAAACGAGACAAAGTTCGTTTGCGCTTTAACATCGTCGTCGTCTCCGTCGTCATCGTTGTCGTCGTCGCTTATTTCAAAACAAAATTGTGATACCCAAGTTTTAATCGTATCAAGCTGTGTCTTTCCATTACCCAGATTGTTCATAGAGCAAAGATACAAATTATGATCGATAATTAACCATGTTTTGCACGAAAAGTTATAAGGTTTAGAAACAATGATATACCGATGATTATCATAATTTTTATGATTTAGTGAGTGTCAATATAATTCGCAACATTTAATCTATGTTTTTCTTTGTTCCAGGTAAGTTCCCCAGATGAGATTATTCTTGAAAGATCACAGTTCGTGAGTATAGATTTTAGAAGTGTCTATCAATACAATTTTGTATATCCATGAGCGTATTCATTTTCCTGATAATCTAGAAAATTAACATGGTACATAAAAGTGATCCTTAATGACAGCTGATAAAATTAGCGTATGAATTATGATGCATAATCCAACTAAATGATATTTTCAACAGTATTCGAATTGATTAATGAAATTATTGGAATCATTAGAAATTAAACTCGGATGTCGTTAATAACCAAGAAGATCATGAATTTCAAAAATCAATTTGAGATTCTGAATAGTTCATCAAACCTTTGTGTATCATATTGTTCATCCACATAAGCGCTGGGGATATGAGAATGGGCTTCAACGCGTAACAAATATCGTCTTGTCCTGGGAGACGTATTAAAAGGTGAATTGCGAAAACAAGAGAGCTATCCAAGTACTGCCCCATAAGTCGACGCCACGTTGTTGTTCGTACGTCCGTTGGCGATGACCGACGACGAGCTGCGAGCCGCGAGGAAAGCGAGGGCTCCTCAGGGTGCCGTTGACCCCTTGAGTGACCCAACGTGACAGCCCGTAACGACTTCGAAGAGACCCTCCGAGACCCCGCTTGATGAGGGTCCAAGATGGATGCTCGGCAATATTTTTCGACCATGCCAACGAATTCTCGCGCAACTCGCGCTAACATTTCTCTGGGTAGAAAGATAGCTACCGTTCTTCTTTTAAAAACTTTCTCAGTCGTTTTGTCGTCTTGGGACTGTGAAAAGTCAACTCACAAAAAGGAGTGTGTAAAAACCTGGGAACGTTATTTTAAAAAGTTTTGTGGTTTTACATAATTGAATTTCATTATCAAAATTACGAAAAATAATGTTGGGATGAAGATCATTAGAGACATAAAATTGAAAACATATTTATTTGTGGAGATTTTATCATTTGATGAGATATCGTGGAATGATCATGCAATTGACAAAGCATTATGTCATCCAACAGTCTCTAATTCTTCGTGATTGAAATGTACATTATACACTGACAGGAAATGTGGTTGTGATGTCCAGAAAAAGTGTTGGAAGCCAAAATCAAATTCACTTTTCAGCTTAGAAAAACCAGATTCTTTTCTCAGTGTGATGACCATAATATGTCGTTAATTTTGGCTTCAACCACGTCACAATCAAATTTCCTGTGAATTGAACCAGATTCCGAGGTGTTGCGACCATGAATGTTCCAACCAGGTCGTTTTTCTGTCAGCGTAGAGGTTGAAAGTGACGGTTGCCTACCACTAGGGGTTATAGACACAAGAGGAAGATGATGCATGGTGGTTGCAGGAAGTAAGGCGTTCAGAATCTCTCGAATAAGTATTGAACATCAATCAGATGCCGGTATCAATTTGTAACTGGTTTTATAACAAAGCTGATATTAGCTGATTGAATTCGATAAACGTTCCTGACCGGAATTGAAAAACAGCACACACTTGCTCGAATACTTTGCTCCTGATTCCTTCTCCACAGATTCAAATCCTCGAATTCTTGCGAAGCATGAAAGAATGTTCAACCCTCAGGATTTTAGAAAATTTCTAAAGAACCTAGAAGCATCAGCACTGTTGGAAAATTCTTGCGTTTAATACGAGATTCTTTATAATACCATATTCCTATACTGAATTGATTGATAGTTCTTGAACTTAATATTAATGATGAATTTGCAAAATATATTGTTAGAAATGAAAAGCAAAATTCTCAAAGTTAAGAAGAAAATTCCCAACATCAAGAAGTTTCAAGCAGATTTTTCTAAGAATGAGGCATCATAGTGACATCGGTGATTCATGTTTACCTTGAATTTTGGGAAGAAGAGTTCCCGTACATTAGAAATCATATTTTCCTCTCATCGATCCTCTTACACTGCAGAAAAAGTTTGCTTCTGGCAAAGCAACGCATTTGGTTGAAGATTTTCAAGAGTTATCGTTCAATACAAATAAGGCTTACTGATTATAATCAAAATTTGTGTCGAATCAAGAATCTCATGTTCAATAACTATAAACAAATCATTTATTTGGTTCTCAAACTAATCAGAATTGATTTGATTGAATATGATTTCTTATCTAGTTCAGATTTTTCTAATCATGATGAATATGAAGTTGACTCAAAGAAATGCGGGCTGTATTCATCAACTAGGTGATGAAATAAATATTAATTAGTATGTTTTTAGGCCGTATCCAAATAAACGATTCATTTACTATGAATGAATTCGATTTCATTCAAAGTATTTCGTTTCAGTGTACATGTCAGGGAAAACTTCATGGAACAGTGAACTGCGTTGCTGTTACATGAACAACAAAGCAGAAATGATAGATGAGCGGCACGAATACAGTCGATTCGAAGACGTGTTTGCTGTGATAACAAACATTCTGACTGATGTAACAAAGTTCTCGCTCACTTTGAAGTAGAGATTATCATCAGGGTTACCCAACATTTCTTCAGAATTTCCAGAGGTTATTTGGAATCACGGACGGCGGGAACATTTCTTAATAAGAATGAATCGAATATTCAGCAATATTCATCCTCCATGTATGTGTTACGTCATTCTTAGGATTATTGGAATCTCTCGTTTTTTTTTCTTTCTCTCGTGAAAGCAAAAGCTAGAATGATTCCTATTAAGGGAGAATCTTACTTTCCTTAGAGATGATCAAGACTTCGTAATTTACCTTGCTAGCAAATGCAATCTTGAATGCTTTGAACGTAACTTCATCAAAGCGAGAATTTGTTACCTTGGAACACGAGCAACATACGTTGATTTAACCAAAGTTCGAGAAGTTCGATATATATTGCATCAACCATTAAAATGACATATTTACAGGAAAATTCAAGACAACGTGAATACTTTGTTCAATTATTTCGATGAATTTTCATCCATTCGGAGCAAGGAACTTCACAATGATCGTACCTTCGTTTCTCTTCGAAGAACAGTCTTCTCGATAAAACTTCGAAGTAAGCTAGGTGGTCTTATATTACTACGACGTACGAGTATTCTTGCCCGTCACTCTCACGAGACATTTGGTTTGAAGGAACAATAAATGTGACGACCTTTTTTCCTTCAGTTTTCCATCTTTTATTCTTGAAATGAAAATGGGAAAAAGATCGTAGGGAAATGAACATCATGGTGAATGGCACACCGCATGTTTTTTATGTTGCGCTAGTCGGGAACACACGCCGTCCAACTGGGCAGAACCGGCCGGTTGGCGTGCATAATGTATGAGTGACGCGAAAGCCCGTCATTTCAAGCCGCACAACCTTCTTCCTTCTGTGACATCGATCTGGTGGCGTCTCAATAATTCAACGCGGGAACGACACAAGGCGCACACTACCCCTGCCACTCACACATACACCTTCCATCATCACCACCTACCAAGATATAGGTATCAAAGGTTCTTTTGTCTTTCTTCGCCACCTATCGACTGACCACCATTGAACTCGAACCGGTGTTCCCACTGCCATTTTACTTATTCCCTCTTATCTAGATTCCCAGGTGAAAACGTTCCACCACTTTTTGTATAATGGTGTTGAAGCGGGGTGAGGATGCATGTGCTTATTTCAACAGTTATTGTGACAACGAAAAAGTTTTTAAGTTCATATGACAATGAAGGGGAGAATACAAGAGATTAATATGAAAAGAACGAAGAAATAACAAAAAACACCGTCTGTGCGTTCTTCAAACGAATTTTAAATACTTTCAAGAAAAAGCAGCATGTTTTACGAAGAGTTTAATGGCACACTGATGTTTCAAATATCTTCTCACAAAGCAATAAAATTCGAAGGGTCATGTCATTAGAAAATTTATTACAATATTTAATTGACTCCAATTTCTTAGAGACGTTTGGATATTGGGGTTGAGCTTACAGTGGGGTTGAGCTATTTAATATCACGGTTCTTCCATAACGCGTTAAATATCGTTGATTGAAAATCATCCCATGAAATGGGAATACGTAAAAAAAGCAAAATGAATTCCTACAACCAAAGTAACAAAAAAATTATAGAAGTGACTTTAATGCGCTTTACCGAATAGAAGTATTAAATAACTTCAGATGACTTGACATTGTCATTTGAAACTTGGAAAGTTAATATCAGTAATGTTCTGGAGGAACAAAGGATCGTTGGAAGAAACGATTCTGAGGAGCTTTATTCTCCCCTTCGAATACTATGTCCATCTTCGGCTTTTAATTTTTATATTCTCCATCGTGTGTCCTATCATGTTTCGCAGATGTTTGAAATATTCCTTTCTAATCAAAATATTGTTTGTGGCGAAGATGATGTCAGCTTTGTTGAACCCATTACTCAGTCATACATGCTATTATTCCAGGGTACTGACCGAAAACCAACATCCATTCATCGATCCATGTTGGAAAATAACAACGAATAAGTAACAACGCTTGAATTCCTCATCTCTCCCATAAGATAAAATAAATAAACTTCAGGAATTCCCTGAACTGCTGCACCTGATATTCAAAAATATTTCTACCATATAAATCTGAGGATTTTGTTTCATCTTGAGGAATCATAAACATAACAATGGGAGAATGAAAGAATGCGAGGGTTGCGATATGGGTTGTTCAGAGTTGATGCAAAGGAAAGAAGAACGAACGAGAAAGAGGGTTTGAAGCAAAAGCGAAGCTTTATTCTTCCCCTTGACGCAGTTACATAATTCCATTATTTATGGTCAATAATCAGTGAACCAAAAAAAACGCAAACCCACTGTGACTTCTCGGTATAATTAATTTCATTGACGTAAGAGATTGATTTATATATTCGAATGCTGCAAATGAATGTCGCAAAAGAGTTTTTCCTAGTGATATAAATGGGTAACGAGGATACACATGTGTCATACCTACCTTCGTAAAAATAATTTCATACACTTAACGTCTTTGCTCCAATAATATATCTTCATAATAATGAATGGTCTTTTCTAAAAGCCTTTTAACCCACTTCTGAACATGCTTATGGTTAACAAACACTCAGCGAATCGATAGATTCTGTGTTTGCGGCCAGAGGTCATTTCCTACCCTCACCGTATAATAAATAATTCAAGAAACAATAACTCGAGAGAATGAATTGTGCTTTGATAAAATGATCAAAGAGGAAAATTATATATTCGTACGAGTATATATTATCGTTACCGAGAGAAATCGGTGAGGAATGAAATGTATTTCACAAGTATTCGTGGATGAGGCATCGTATTTCGTCATCCAGCTGATGGAAACATGACATCCCATGATTCGATACCGCAATAAGAAAATGTTTGTTCCAGCCAAACAACATTTTGGTTGAAATGAACGCGAAGAAACTTTTTGGTTGGCTGAAATGAACAAAATTTAACAGTTTCTTATAGACAAATCAACTCCATCTGCCTCAAAAATTTAATCAATGAATAAATAACCATCAAGTTTCTTTGCATTCATTGCAACAAAAATTTTGTTTTGCCGAAAGGAACCATGCTTCCAGAACAATCTCCATCGCGACTCTAGAATTTTCATACAAAACAAACCATCTGTGCGAGAGATAGAATTGAATCACGATGTATTCATTTGCTGCGAAGTTTAGCATGGAAAAGTATTGTAAAAAATCTCGGATCAATGATAAAATTGCAAAGGTTCTATCAAGTCTTGACTGTACATATTGTATGATGTGTGTGTAAAACGTTGTACACGCATTCTGTTCGTTTGACGCAAACAACTGTCGGATTCAGACATCTGTATTTGACTTGGGAAACCGCTTTTATCGTATTCACCCTAATACCGGTGTTTTTGAACACAAGCTAATGTCCATCGTTGTCTTGTATATTATTCCCATACCGAGTTCTTTCTTTTCGTTTGTGAAAAATGGCCGAACGAAATGATCCGATTGTTTACATATCAATGAACTGATTTTTGTATTAAACACTAACTCGTCGAACTCGAAGACGATCAATTACATCGATCTGTTCTGATACCGATTTTGAACAGCGATATCTTTTGAATCTGAAACACAGAATCGAATCGATCCCCTCAGCTCTAGAAAGATGGCATTTTTCAATATTGCTCGGATTTTAAAGCGTATTTTGAACATAAAGCCGAAATTCAAAGACACTGAACTTGGGAATTTCATTCATGGAATCTTTCACTTATGGAGAAAAAAATCAGTGTTGTAACGAATTGTGTTATAATAACCTCCGGCGTTCGATCAAGAACTTTCTTCTTAGCTATAAAATTTTTACGAGCATTCTTTGTTTACCCCACAAGATAACTCACCATTGTTTCTAACCTCCAGATTTTTCTTTTTGTTAATAAATCGTTGGATAACCGTGTCTGTTATGGTTTTTGTAAAAGCTCTTCTTTATTCATTCTTGTGTTCATGTTGAGAGATTCTTTGGAATGTTCTTCCATACTATGGCGTTGAAATCTAGTCACAGGGTTTTTCATGCAACAAAGCCCGTTTTGTTCTAGGAATTATCACCCAGGCTTGAAAGAAGCTGAGAATTATCTTCAAAGCGGATTAGATTTATAGAAAAGTCGAATGATTTTACAACCGTTTTACACGGCATAGTTAGCTCAGTTTACGGTAGTTGTCTCTTGGAATATACAGCGTTCTATCTACTTTCTCAAAGTCACAATGGTTTTATTACACGCAACTGTGTTATTGTTGGAAAATTGCTACCTTCAGTTATAATGAATATAAAAACACATGTTCAACGTCTAAATTGCACATTCACACGCTTGATACAAGTATTATGTTGCACTATGAACCATGAACAAACCTGTTCTGTTGAGAGCCCTGATTAACTTGTTTACGAGGAACTATCAAACTGCCCTTACGATAACTTAACAGCAGACAACCTTGAAGGGAACAGTGGATTATAAGGAATTACAATTTATTTACATATGTTTTTCAACTTCGTTCTGAATTTATAATGTTTGTAGAGTGTTTTTCAGGTATCCACAAAAAATTTTCTATCATGTATGAAGCTGAAACTATCGGTCAAAAGATTTCGACTGATTGATGTCATTGTTGATAGAAGTATTTTATCAAATATTTAAGCAGCCAAAATGCATCGTTGGGAATCACGCAATCTATTTCTGATATTGAGGATATTGGTGACGTTGAATCGAAAGTCACAATCTATGTCTGTATCATGTGTATTTCTGATAGTAAACTGTCAATTTAACGAGTTTGAAAGAACCAGGAACTCAAATTACTTCAAAAACATTAACCTTCAAGATGAAAAAATCTGTACAGAGATTCAAAGTTGTAGAATTTTTCATCAAGTGACGAAACCTCATGGAAAAATTCATGTCTCCTCCAAACTTTTGGTGCAAACTTCATCGAAAAAGCTGGTACTCTCAGAATTTTCAAAGAACGAATGAATGCTTTTATATAATAAAATCTTACAATAAAGATACTTCTGCAAATTTTTATACATGAGACAAATTTGATTAATCCTCTCACGATTCATTAATTCCCCAGCTTGGATAGAACCGGGATGCTTCTAGTTCGTTACCGTTAGAGGATTTGAGAAGGGTTAGAGTTTACAGGTCAACTATATCACCTCAAACTTGCCTTACGCCAAACCGAGAGCTGAACAAAAATCCATTCTTTTATCAATTTCTGAATCGATTGCAATTTTTCAATTGTTTGCGTGTTTCCTTCCATTTGTACTCCGTAGCACCTTGGATGAATTAATTTGTTTTTCATTTGGAAATATTCGAGTCATTCAACATCCTCTGAATTCAATGCACAATGTGCAGAGTTCAATAAAATTCATTCACAATCGTACACTGAATAAATCCTACTTCAGAAATGACTGTGAAATTCCAGTGATCGAGGGACAAGTGCAAAGTTTTCGAAGTTACTGTTAAGCCTGTAAAAATGAGTGAATTTTCCAATAGTTTGGAGGAACACTGTGAGAAAATTCCTTCCGGAAATTCAAAAAATGTGGCTCGTTTTTGACCGCCGCTTTCTTTTGAATTTTCAGAAAGATTTTGTTGAGTTTTAAAAAACTCAACTAAATCTGCAGAATACGTTTCAAAATTTAGTTGAAATTTCTTAACATACTTCTGAAAATCCAGACGAAAGTGGCTGTGAAAAATTACAAGCACATTTTCTGAATGTTCAAAAGAAACTTTTTAAAATGAATATTTCCTACAAATGTCACATAATGCTGAGTAATTTTTCGAAAAATGCCAACTTGTCCTTTGATCATTGGCAATTTCACGGTAATTTTTCAAATGAAATTGTTTACATGTACTTTTACATCAGATACAATTTCAAAATATACAAATACTGTAAAAAGAAAGTCTTAATCTGTTGGCTTCTTAATATAAGCCAATGCTTTTTCCATTGTGTCAGCGATTGTTTCTTTTTTCACTCAATTTGTGTGTGTTTTAGATGCAGTCATGAAATGATCTGAATTTGAGACTTTCTTTTCACAGGGAAGAACACCGCAAAGCAGAAATTGATGTTGAAACTGACTCGTTGAAATCAGATTTACCTAAACATCTTGAATTTTATGCCTAGTCTGCATGGAGCAAGCACAACAGATACAATCAATGATCAACTATTCGCTATTATTGTTATCATAGTTTTTATGCCCTTCAGTCGCACAGATCAACCACTCCCTAACCGCGAAATTTTGATTGTACATCAATTGCACTCAGAAAAGGAAGTTGTAAAATTTACATCTTGTGAAGTCAATATATGGGAGATTTCAAGAAATAGTTCGAGCTACCACAATTTTAATTGATTCCACAGCTGGGAATGTAGGATTCACATCAGCTGTAGTATACCTCACATTCGCTGTGGTGAAATCATCTTGAATTGTAGTAACTCGAAATATTTTTGAAATCATCCAAATATTGACTCCGCGAGAAGTAAATTCTTCAACTTCTTTTGTCTCAGTGTGCTATGAATTCAGCGGTACGATCTACTGACAATGTATGTAGGAATTTCCCTAGTTGAAAATTAAGCCAGCCAAGGTCCTATCTTAGTCCAAACAACTCCAACTTGGGCCTGATTGAAGCCTCAAATATGCACCCAATTGCATTTCCACTCGGAAACTCAGATAACACATGAGCTTGTCACAAATTTGCCATTCGACTGCTTTTGGAAATGCCAGAAAGACAAGAATTGGAATTTATTGTACAAAAAGAACCGCATAGGAAAACATAAAAACAGTTCAACTTTGAATCCGGTGTTCGTCTACTTCAATGCGTTTCTACCTGGCATTAGCAGCATCGTTGTCATTGACAATCTCGTCAGTATGAGGTTCCTACAACTCTACTGTCATGAGTCAACTAGAAAGCTTCCATCAACTTCGTTACAATCTGGTCTGACAATCTTGCAACAAAGTGCAATCTGAGAAGTGACCAAGAAATCAAGAAAATCTTGAAATTCACTGCGCCCCTTGTTCGCCAAAGTTGCACACCCTTCAAATCATCTAATCGCAGTTTCCGACTTCAAAATCAAGCTAAAATGTTGTATACTCGTTCTTTCACCCATCATTCTGAATTCTGATTGAAAACAGATCTTGTCATTCTTGACTAGCAATGAGAAATTCCTATTTAGAATCACGCAATCAGCGGTGTCAACTGTTTTTGTTGAATTCCAGAATTTCAATTTGTCATCTTGAATCCAGATATTATGACTTTAGATCCATAATACGCCATCCCAGAACCATTTAAATAATGTACTGGAAGGTGATATGGCAATTATCTTTCCTGCAAAAAGAACATGCAAGTACCTCAACTATCTTCTCAAACCAACTTCTTCCAAATGGATCACTTGTTCTCTCCTGAACCATGAACATACCTTTGAACGTCGTTATGCTGAATTCAAGATCTTGTGTATCGAAGCGAATTTCTGAATCTGTTAATGAAGATGCATGAAATCATCTCATTCGACACGCAATACAGACCATCGCGAAACGTAATTATCTACAGAATAGATCTCAAATTCACGGAAACGTCGAGCGGGAATAATTATGAAAATTTCAAGAGTTAATTTGATTGAAATTCATATTCCCTCTGATTCTAAAACGTCCCAAACAAATTATCTCCGATGTGTGTGTGAGGATGATGAAAAAAAAACGAATGGCTTCAAGCGATTTCGTATGATGATAATAATAATCATAATGGCATATAAATGACTCTTTTGACTCTGATATCTCTATAAAAGGATGAAAAGCAAGTAGCCTCGCGAGGATATCGTATACGCGTACTCGAATCACGGACGATATTATCAGAACCTGAGCATCTTTAGGGGCAGAGATATTATTCATATCTCTGCACTGGAGTGTATATATATATATATACATGTGAACGAAACGAATACATATGAATTCATGCGCGCGCGTGCGCACACACATACACACATACACATACTTCTTTTGTGAAAAAAGCCGCGAGCCATAGTGGTCGTCCTGAAAACTCTTGGGCACCCTTTTCTTACAGAAACCCTCGGGATTGGGAATTCCCCCTTACCCAATTCCCTCCTGGCATATCCAAGCTCCAGTACGATTAGCAACCCTTCGTATAACTCGTCTTCTGTGCACGTTTCCTTCCCTTTCTTTTGACCCTTTTCCCTTTGCTCCTTGCCGTTGGTTTTATTTTTGGAGTGACCTACATCCCTCCTATGTTCCGTTTTGTTCTCCATAATGATATATTATGATAATTCTGTTCACTAAATATCTTTAATAAATCTTGGATATCTTTGTCTTGAAAGTATCACTGTAATTGTGCTGTGGAATTCGAATTCCATTGTCCTAAGTTGTGCTCGTCTTATCTTCTTCTCAATCTTTTGCGCTATGTGTAATACATCTGCGATGGTTGTGGATCGTTTTTTTGACGGCTTGTAACGATTTGAAATCCACAGACGAATGAAGTGGTATTAAAATTTTCACAAAAAACGCGACTAACAAATGGCATATGATTGTGACAACCGAAATAGGTTCATCGCAACTAAATTTCAGCTGCGAATACAAGTTTAGTTGTCTGGATAAAACGGTTCAATGAGTAAATAAATTTCCTGCTCAGCTGTTTGATATTTGAGTAAATTCTCCTTCTGCGTGCACTGTGAAAAATTGAATAATTTTTCGGTAATTCGAGCAGCAATTAACCCCAAAATGAATTTGGAAATATTACTGGAATTCTGGTAATTCTACCGAAAGAACATGACAGAAACCCTGGGGGAGAAAAACAATAGCAGTTCTCGTATTGAAATACTGATGAGAAACAAAAACACGGAATAAATGTTTCGGTAATAAGTGACCTCCTAATTTTCGGGAAGGAATTCATTTCAGTAGCGGAATTTCGTTTCGATAAATCGATATATAAATTGAATATCTAATAAGCAGAAGAACGTTCATAAATAGCGCGAGAATCGAGGTAACCGCAAACTAGAAACAAGATGATTTGGTATTCTCTTTCGTGGATTTCCTTCTTCACTGGTTGGTGCGGTTAGTTCCGACCCTTCTACACTTCCACGGTTGAGAAGGCACACGCAATCAGCAGTTATTTCGATAGTCACAACCACAAACATATAAACTTTCTCTCATATACACGTACATAGAAACGTGACGAAAACCATATGTGAGGCTTCTCAAGAGATATAAAGAAACGTATGGTTTCACCACAATCTGATATTGCTTGATTTTTCTACGAAATGTAATCACATTGCGTCATCAGAAATCGATTGATATATTCAAATACATAAAATTAGGAACGAACACAATTTCAACAAATACGATTGTAGACGTGTCAAAGGGCCAGTAAGGACTCTTCACCATCATTACGGAACTTATTGATACGCTAGGGATCATTTTTTATACTACAATTCAGGTAGGAATGAAAATCAGTCCAATGAAGGCTCTCTTCGGGTCTAAGTTAGAGTGGTTTGGGCCCAAACAGGGCCTTTGATGGCTCAATTTTTATTAGGGAAGAATTACTGCACGAGAATAACATCGAAGTTGAGAGAACTTGGAACAATGAAGCATCAAAGAGTTCAATTTTCGGAACCAAATCTGTATAGTTCGGAACATTAACATCGCTTATGGTATATATGCTCTGAATTTTCTGAAAATTTATTTACAATATGATGAATCGAATAGATATCTCCAATATACTTAAGACTGCTACATTTTTGTATTAAGGGAGATTTCTTCCACTCACTGTTGGCACGTTTCCATCCTGCTGTATCAGTTTTCACCCCTCAGTGTCGAATAAATCGAAAGAGAGAAAGCTGATATGCTGATCACGAAGATTGATTAGAAATCAAGGATTCTCAGTTACCTGATCACTTAGCTTTTATTCTAATTCGATCAATGAAACAGTTCATTATCTCTAACAGAAACAATTCTCATTCCAAGTGATGGAAATTTTATTCAAAAGTTTATTCATTACCACGTGTGTACAAAATCTCCTCATATTACTGGGGACAATTATTCAATCTTGATGAATCCATTTTCCGCACCGTCTGATGGATTCGTTAATTGATTTGAATTCAGTTGCGCATTATTTTGGCACGAAGACCGCCGAGGATCGATACACACGTGAAAAGAGGGGAAAAGTGTACCAAATCGATCAGTCGCAAGGATGTTTTGTAAGATTAGGGAGCGAACGAAGTATTTACCCAACGATGAAGGGTAGTGACAAACTGGGAGGGAGAGAGGGAGGAAGGAAGGGAAAGAGGAAGAGTGAGTGCCTTCGAACGAGAGTCGAGTAAAAGTTCGTAACGTAACGAAAACTATACAAGGACCAACGTGTGCACGAGACTTGCCTTTTGATGACTTTGAAGGAACTTTTTTTCAAGATGATGAGGTCTCAGGAAAAAGAGTTTGAAAACTCGAGCAACGTCAATATGGGGAGGAAAGGCGGACAGACGCCACATCACACGCGTAATATAAATCACGTGATCAATCTAGTTTCGGAAGGAAAAAGAAATCAAATGTCATAGCGGAAGAAAGAATTCTCCCTCAGAACGGAAAAACAATATTGTATTTCAGAATCCTTGTCAAAATGAAAATCATTCGATTGGAGCAATTTTCCCTGCCAAGACAGCGAGGAATATTTTTTTTGACATGCCAGGGTTGAGAATATTTCGGAGCTTTCACGAACGATGGATAGTGATTGGAATAAATCTATGATTTTGGGAGCCACAGTGAGCAGTGTGCGCTTAAAACCAGCTGTTCGACCGTGAAGTTTATCGAATAAATCATGCATTAAGAGTACATTGATCTCGTTTTGAAGAGGTTTTTTGATCTGTTGTTTCATGGAAACTTGATAGAGGTTAATAACCTTATTGAGAACAGATTCATTTAAATTGAATCAAGATGAACATGGTTCTTTTTATTGAATATCTAATGAAACTCTAAGGATTTCATGTCGGCTTTGAAAATTCAATTTTGAAATTAGATATTGAGCCAAACTTGAAAGTTGATTAGGATTGAACAGAAAGTTAGTTAAAAGTTATTCCGGTAATTTCAAAATACTGATTCGCATCATTCGGGTGTAGTTATTTTTCTATGGTGTCGAAATTTATTTCTAAGGTAATTTTCCTCCGGAATATTCTGTACTCCATCCCGGATAAAAATTTTTTCCCAGTTGAAAACTGGTCCATCCAAGGATCTGTCTGGGTTCATACCACTTCTTGGGCGTGAACAGGGCCTTGAATGGGTCAATTTTCATTCCTACCCGGGATGGGCTGTTATTTGAATCACAAATTAGAAGTGGACAGTGAAAACACCATTAAAAGCACTTTCCTCAAATTTAATTCTCCATGTTCCCAATCTTTTTTGGTGTAACATAGTCACTGTTTTTCATGTTCTGTCAATCAAATTACAATTCAAAAGATATTTCAGTAATCATTTCCTCAAGCATTTCTTTTATAATAAATCATTTTTCAAATCGTGTTCAAGGATTCGAGAGAATCATTCCAGGTGAAAGATCACTTCTGTTCGTAACGTATCTGGGAAAATAGTGAAACTTTTCCAAATTGTACACATTGTTCGCCTACGTAAATAACATAATGATTTCATCCCTTCGACCGTTTGTTTATTTTGTCATGTCCATCCTTGTAGCTGTTTACTCAGAGATCTTGCAAAACCATTAGATCGATTCTCGGCCATTTCTGTTTGTCCACCTGCTGTTAAAATAAGCAATACTCGAGAACAGCTGGACCGATCGTATCAAACTCACGGTATTTAGAAATCTACTCCCTACAACATCCATTAAAACCATTCTGCAGAGAAAGATATTCGAGAATAATTTCATAAAATTGATATGTACTGTTTTCAGTATAAAAATCACATATTAAGTGTAAGAGAATTATATTACTGTATAAATTCTGTGTGCTTTCCTCTGAGAATTTTCATTTCTAAAGTAGCAGTACGTTGAATTACGATATCAAAATGAAAATATGTAGATTTGCAATACTTTCACGCAGTGACTGAAATTATTTAATGAGCTCACTGTAAAAAATTTTCTTCTAAAATTCACTTTCTCCTAAATTTTCAGATGATTTTCACTGAATTTCGAGAAACTCGAACTGAATTTTAGAATGTGTTCTATGGAAATTCCTTGAGATTAGGTAAAATGTACAAGGAATTTTATTTAACAAATTTCCTTGCTCTCTTTTTGTAACTCTTCCATTCGAAAATTCTCGAAACATTGAAATAACTCGACTCGAGGTGACTATTCCTTTATGTGGTGAAGTATTATAAACTTTCCGTCAAATATCATAGATTCTAATCAGATGCGACGTCATGTTACGTTGAATAACAATTTCTCGTGTAGCTCGCTAAACATAATTCAGTGTCTTTCGATCCTATTCTCCTTCGAGAGACTGTATTTTCAGGATAAAATATATTGATTTTTGATCTTATATCTGTTTTCATTCTCCATTCATTCTCGATACCCACATATTCACGTCGTATCAAAAATGAGCTTAAATATATCCCAAGTGTACGCTTTCTTCACTTCCCCACGGTTATCGGTATGCTCCATATTCGGAAAACACTTTTTTTCACTCATATTATTCAAAGGAATACATGATAAACCTTTTCATGTATGTCGTTCAACTATTCAAGTACAATACGACACACACTCTTGGTGCTCCGATCGCGTCGAGCAATCCCATCGGGACCGAGAAGGAAATATTACATCAGTATCTCATTCCATTTCCCCCAAACCTTCATTTTTTGATCAATACTGATCATATTCCCAATACCCCCTCTGTTCATCAACTCATAAAATCCCTAATCCAAAAGATGGAAATTTGTATAATTACCTCAAAGATTTCTCGATTCTGCCGTGACAATGACATTCGATCCCAACCTTAAAATCGTAATTCCCATAAATTTTTTATGAATTGTTCCCGAGTGTGTAAGTGACATGATTTCATCTAACAAAACATTGGGATTTAAATGATATTCTTGGAGAATCGTCGAATGGAAGGGTGAAGAAGAGAGTGAAATCGTGGAAACAAAAGTTCGAGAGAGAAAGCGGAAAGTACTTTTTGAACGTAAAAGAAGGAGAAAGACAGAGTGGGTGGGAAACGACCGTAACGTCAGTAAAGCCAGGAGTAATTTCCGGTAGCTTTTGTGTGCCCTTTTAAAAACGCGGGTTTTGTGAAGGATGCCGAAATGAGGGAAGACGAGGAAGAGAATAGAAGGAGCAAAGAATCGTACAGGAAGAAGGAATGGAACTGAGGAGTTTTGCGAATGCTCATACGAGTGGTCCTTTGGATCAACAGATCTCGAAACGAAAGAAGGGAGAAAGTCAAGAGGTTAACTGCCTAGTTCACTCCCTATTTCCTCCTCCTTCTTCTCCTCCTCTTTTTCATCATTTCTCAGTTTCATCGGAGCACGCATGCTTTATTCTTTTCAACGTTACCTTTTGATTATCCCTACACTGTTTTGTCTCCGACGATTTTATTTCGCATCCCCAGTCAAATTGGAATTCTTCGAGTGAAATTGGGGGAATTTTATTATATGCGAAAAAGAAGATCGATGGAATATGAATGGATATGAAATTTTTGTTGTGATGTTTCGATTCGAGGTAGCTTTTTGTTTTCGATATATCCTGCATATCGTTGTGACACGAAATAGAACTGTCTGATAAGGAAAAGGAACGTCGGGAGGGAGATACAAACGTCTCACTATTCGATACAGTTTTATTCCCCTTGTCTAGAGGAAAACCGGAGTTTATGATGATCATGTTTTGTAATCGAGCTATGCATTTTGAATAAGATACTCCGGTGAGAATCGTATTGCCAACGATATCTTGTTTTCTCTCTTAAGCTCGCTGGAATAATTGAATGTACTGGAATTATGAGAATCGATCCTCGTTCGTTTCGCATCGAGCATTTATTTTTAAATATAAAACTCTGAAAAAAATTGGATTGCTCGTGCCGTACGATCCAACTTGGCTCTGCCTGGCAAGTTGACCCTTGTGATTGAAGAGAGATAGAGAGAAAGAGAGAATAGTGAGAGCAAATATATAGGGCAGAGGAGAGTGGAGACAAGAGAAAAACCAGGACACTGAGGGGTTAGGATTCCATCCCTGATATACACCCTTCTACTAGCAAAAGAGAGGGTGGAAAACTCGGTCGTCGTCGTCGTCCTCGTCGTCGTCGTCGTCGTCGTCGTCGTCGTCTTCCTGATGCTTTTAATGGGAAAACGCTCCCGAGGCTTAGGTCTTCACCATGGAAGATAAGATGAAATGATATCTATTAGTGAGGCTCTTTGTCGGTATGGTTAATAACGGCGAAGGCTGACCTTGCGCTAAAAAGTTCCGAGAATATTACATCGGAGGAGCAAAAAAATAAAACTTGCGTCATAAAAATTTTCCATGGAAAGATTAATCGAGGGAAATGATTAGAGAGAAACTTTTCAGTTCCTATGAATCAGATCACGAGATTATCATTTTGAATGGACATTGACGTTGTAATGAACTTTTCGAATCACGAAGAGATTTTTAATGTTGATTTTTATCTCCCTGATGGAAAAAAAAACATGAACTTGATTCGATGAATATTTTTCACCCCGCGCTACGAGAGGAGCAGAAAACAAATTATTCGTGGATGATGATTGCGTTTTATTCAATCTGTTATTACTGTCTTGCACGGTCGTGCACGAAGCAAGGATTCCTGCTACAAAGATGAGAAAAATATACTAATTGGTCAAATTTCATCAAAGCTGGATGAACGAAAGGAGAAGAAAAAAAAACTATACACAATGAAGATAAAAATAAAGAATGAAGGGATTGGGTGTACGTGCATGTACATACATGGGGATGTAAGTGTGTATGTAGATATATACAGTATGTTGTGTAGGGTGAGATGGCTCGAAGGGTGCGTGGGTTTTCTCATAAGGGGGTGCGTAAAGCAAAGAGGGTTCTTCGCAAGGGAAAGTAAGGGGGGAGAGAAATAAGAGGATACCATTGGAGGGGGTGGTGAGTAGTATACTGTGTTAGGGTGGGGTGAGGACGGGGCTAAGGGGATGAGGGAAAGGCGAAAGGGAGAGAAAACTAGAGGGTGCGTGTAGGCCTGGGGAATCAGTCGTGGACGAGCTGCGTTCGAGGTTTTATCTATAGCTCTCTCATATCTAGCTCTTTCCATCGTCCTCGACTCTCCTTTTCTTTCTTTTTCACTCCCTCGTTCACCCTCACTTGTGTACGTAATCGCTGGCTCGTCTCTGTTTCGTGTTTCTTGAGTACAAGCTCTGTTTTCTGTGCAGTTGTTATCAATCAGTGAAGGAAAAAAAACGTGCAATAACTATCCACGTATACTCATATACGTATACAAATACGTACATATAAAAGTATAATATTTATATATGGTGGATAATATTCAATTTTGTGCTGTGATTAATTTTTGTGAAGCAAAGAATAGTTTTTGACAAGTGAAGTTTTTTGTTTGTTTTTATCATTTTATTTATACAAAACTGGTACCAATGGTGCATATTGTAGAAATCATACCGTCGTCGCGTCGGACCGACTTTCAGATGGTGAGTGCACTTGCACCGACCACCCATAGATATATATGTATTATACCTGTTACACTCGGCTCGGTAACACATTGAATGTGTGCCAAATCTGCGAAAATGTAATTTCATTGCATATCATTTTTGAACACATGTCGTGTGTCATGAAAAGGTATTATTTTACTGGAATTTGAACAGTTTTTATCATCTTGTGACGCTGAGGAAGGTTTTTGCGTGGAAAAAGATCATTTTCTGACTAACGCTTCTGCGTTTCAATTGTAAACAGAACGTGGGCATGTGACCGACTTCGTATTTCAACTCTCGCTTTTTACTTCAACAATCCTAATTTCCATATCGAACATATGAATGTTCGAATGAGATGATATCTCGATTTAAATACGCAATAAAGTTCTGTAGGGTTTTGTAGTTTGAAGGCGTAGTAAAACCTTCGAATCGTGTGCGATTTTTATGATATTGCACGATCATGTGTAAGATTACATGGAAATCGTATAACTCTTTTTTTGATGTGAGATGAATCTTGATATACGCAATTACGAATAAGATGAAAGAACTACTGAATTTCCACGAATCTATTCTCATAACCACACCAACTGCGCATTTCGTTGTCATTTTGGACATCGGAGCACTGATATTGATTGTGATAAATATTCTGCCACCTCTTATTGTTTAATCATATATCAAAGATGTGTGGGAATATCAAGTATTGAATTTATTCACTCCCTCTGAGATAAATCAATGAGAAGTCCGTGAGAAGTATTGAATCATTTGTGAACAAATTATATGTAAAAATTGTGTTAAATTTTTACACGAGCGATTTTTCTACGAACGATTCATGCAATATCGTTCCCCAAAACACACGAGTGGATACACTTCAATCGGAATCGAGTGAATGGAGCGAACACAAAATACTTATCTTCTGTGCTCGGAAAGTAACCAGAAAACACGCATGTTCATTTACGCTCTTGTACTTCCGAAGCCATATGCCTAATAGCTTCCTACCATTCTCCACCTCGTGAACTATCAGCATCAAAAAGCAGACAATTACTCGCTGTACAAAATTACCCAACGTTCCCCTGTGATGTTCATGTATGACTGAATCCTCATGCAAATTCTCCGACATCTGGAAAGAGAAATGATTATGGTTGACCGCAAATGAGCACGAAACACTGTTTAGAAAAACTAATCATGTATGATTTACGATTATAGATTCATAGACATCGGGATAATTTCTTAACCACATCCTGCACATTCAAGTAAATTGAGAAAAAGATAATTGTATACAGTTGGAGTTTTTTTCACAAATAGTTTGTAGTTCTTAATTGGAAGTAGAATGCTTTATGTAGAAATTTTACTATCGATACAGCTTGAAATGAGTCTATTTAACTAGTTTCACTTCCTTCTGAAGGTTCGAAAGGTTTAAATTAAATTTTAAAAAATCAACGATTCTACAAAGTCACGTGAGTGTACATCAAATATCAGGAGTGGAAACGTTTTCAAAATTCTGTATAATTTGTATATATATATATTATAGAGAATTTTGAAAATCTTTGCACTTGAATTGATCAGTGTAAGAAAAGGTTTGTATAGCTTTCGATGTCAAAAAACCAGAAAGTGAATACTTTGAAGGAATAATTTATGACCTGACACAAAACTAAGCTCATGTAAGTGTTACGCAAGGGACGGATGCGTATCTTAATAGAATGACTTTGTTCCCTCTGCAGCAGCCGAGGAGAAAAAAATAACACATGCTCAGCGGGACTTTTAATGGAGCTCTGAAATGCACATATCTCTATTTTAGAACATCGATAGGTTTTAAAAATACTTCAAATCTGACATATCTTCGAGAGTCAGGAACAGACTACGTAGAGGGCAATGTTCGATCATGTATACAACATCTCCACATTATACATTCATACGGAAATAACGAATATGTAGACTCAGGATCTGTTCCTTTCGAATTTTTATGTCTTCAATGTATAGTATTGATTGCATCATTTCCCCATATTCATTCTCATGGAATTGTATAAAAAGTACATATGTTGAGAAGATTTTTTATATAATTCAGGATTTTATATAACAAGAAAAAATTGTATATGGTCTATATATAAATTTGATGAGCATCTTTAGACCCTGTATAAATAAAACTCCTGTTCATTCCCAAAATCCAAACATCAATCGAATACAATTATACAACACTCAGTTGATCGAATGCTATTCTCGTGAACTTCATTGGAACCTTTTCACAGGATTCGATATAACATGCGATATAAGTTGTTGTGAGTACACATAAGTACAAAAATAATGCACAAAATTTTCAGCAAAATGAATTTGAATGAAATCTCCTTTGATGAAACCTGAATTGATTGATTGGAGGGTATAGGGAAAATGTTTATTTTTAAGTGAATCACCATCTGCGCTTGTTTAGGAATATTGTGAATTAGAGGGTTATTCTTCATGATTGAAATTGTAATGTCAAAAATAATGATATTCATAGGAAATATATTTTGTTGTTATGAATAGGCCAGGGTGAGGGTGAGTCTATAGACAGGGAGAATATATTCAATCAAGATATAGGAAATACGTGAAGATGCATATAATCTGGCACGAATTGACAACACGATACCGATTTCCGTTGCTGTTGTGAATTGTTCACGCATAACATCTCAATCATAAAATATTCCCACGTATTTGCACAAGTGTATAACTCACATACCCCGCACACAGTCTCACAAAACACGTGTATGTCTATTTCTGGCGTTTCGTGTACTGTTATATCCATATGTTACGCAGCCCTCCATGCAGTTTCGTAACGTTTACAATATAACGCCTTCAAAGCCCTTCATATCATACCATACCATACATTCACGTAACATACATCCACTGCATACACGCCTCAGATCATACGCGTATGCGTGCACGTTCATACGCGTGCGAGGGTCCTGCGTGTATATGCGTCGTGCGTACATGCAAATGCACACAGCTGCTCCCATCGCAGTTCATCGGGTTGAGACATGAGGTTGCCGGTAAACACTGAATTGACTTTCAAAGTTTCTTTGAACTGTACGTGTATGTATGTTCATGTAAAGAAATAATACATTCTCAAACTCAAAAGCATATTTCGCGAAACAAGAATTTCAAAATTGTCATGCATTTTCGGAAATGAGGTATCGATTGAATAATTTTTTGCTTTGTAGTAATTTACGAAATATACTTATTCATGCATGTTATGAATATTATAGCAACGTTGTACGGGGTATAATGTTATGAAAACCCGATCTAGAACACGTTTTAGAGAAGAGACGATGCATTGGAGTGATTTATAAAAAACTTGTAAGGGTACAGGATTCGTTACTCTCTAATTCAGATACAGCAACATTCTCAAAGTGAATGAACGATAGAAATATATTTAGAGCAAATTTTCTTACATCGTCATAAAATATTGGGATTTGGAACACGGCTAAGCTCAGAAGAGGGAATCCGCAATCTTCTGATATTTTCAAATTGAAGAGTCGTTGCGAGTTCTTTGCAGTTCACATAATTCAATTTTTAATCTCTGAGTAAAGAATCTAACAATCTGTTGGAGAATCAACTGAAAAGAAGAATATAATAAAATGAGAAGAAATTCAGGGAGATTTCAAAACAGAAGAATTCAGAAAGCGTTAGAAAAAAAGGTATTTGAAGAAGATTGATCAGTGAAAGAAATCCACAGGATTGCGTTATGAAACTAAATAATCCACAAATAATTTATGGGCATTCAAGTAACTCAGGGGCAACTGTATTTAAGATATATATTAGTTATATAAGATATACTGGAGAAATTCAGAAATATTCAAAAACATGAAAAAATTTAGGTTTCAAACAGACCTTTCAAATGACTGCAATAACACGATCTCAACAATTCCCATCTTTATACTGGGGAGTTTTGTTGATTCTAGAAGATCCTTCTGTTTTACTGCAGGAATGCAATGCACGCCAACAAACGCAGTATCAAGGGATTAATACGATTTTTATCGTAAATTTCACTTAGAGTTCATTTACGTGAGGAGCTGAATTGATTTGACTGTAACAGTTACGAATTCGAAATCCACGATGTGAACCCTGAAATGCAGTCACCCTTTTTCCATAGAATTTGATAAAATATCGATGAAAATAATTTATTTTCCAAGGATCGACATCATCAGTTGAATTTATATTCTGTACTATGCAAGGAGCGTTCTAGGAGAATTTCAAAAAATTCATCAGAGAATAAAACCCTAGTAGAAATCATTTCAATCAATTTCTGGGCTATTACAAGGCCCCACCAGGCACTTGTGAGGGACTTGCAATGCCTGGTACTAGCCCAGAGAATAACTAGAGTGATTTCCACTGGGGAAAGGATTCAAAAAGTGGGAGAATATGAAGATTTCAGTTTAAAAAATCTCGAAAATGCGAACCAAAGTCCCTAATGAGGATTTTCAAACCCGTTTGGGCAGTAATTTTATGAAGGAATGAACAATCAGCCTAATGATTGCACAACATTGTGCTCTACGACGTGTTCTGCATTGTTGAACATGATTAATCGTGTAAAAGGAAAATTCATCACAAATATAGGCCTAGCTGCATCTTTTTGGTCGCGTCATCTGGAAATGAGCCACATCATTCATTGTTTCTGGCACTTTGATAAGGAACAGTCTGGTTGATGTCATATTAAGGAATAGTTTCCTTCGATTGTAGTTTATAAAATAACATTTCAACGTAATTTCAAAATTTTCAAATAGTTTTTAAAAGTGCTATTACATCATCTATCAGTTTGAAATATTTTACTCGCAGTTGCATTCGATTTCTCGCTGTTTATGTGTTCCATATTGATCATGTTTTTAGCATGAAGCAACAGAACATCCCATAATACTTGTTCAAGGTTGATAGATGAAAAGTGAAGAAAAAGACATTCTTCCACATCTGCAATAACCAGAACGTCATCTTCTCTTTCTTGAAAATATACTAGTTCAACATTTTTTTTGAAATCAGTTTTCAACCGGACAGAAATTTCCTCTGTTTCCGATGAAAATAAAATGCTATAAGATGATTACCATAGAGAGCTGTTTCTAAAGACGTTACATGTTTCATTACCACGTATAAAAATATTACATGACTTATCTCCAATGAAAAAATTGTTAACATACGTTTAATAGATAGATAAATGCCCTTGAAACTTTCCGATCGATTGCTTGTATATGATTTCCTAGAAGAAAAAAATCATTGAATCAGGTTTAAACTGAGCGTCTTGAACGTATTTCTCTCCTCAAATGAATATTGAGGTTTAGAAAAATTGTTTTTGCACGTGGAATATCATGTAGAAAATTCGTATATGAATACATGAAAAATTACATCGAATTCTATATTCAAAAATAATTTTATAGATTTTGTATGGAATTTGTTTACGATTTCCAAACATGATATCCTGAGTGGAAGAATTCCCACATTTATATATTATTGGCATACAATAATGTGTAAATTATGTATGAATTGTTTAGAATTATGTACAAATTGTATATAATTTTGCAAATTTTTCCATGCTAGATACGGGCAATAATCATGATATCGATATTTTTGTGTATAACATGAATTCATTCTCAATAAAAATTGTACATAGATCCATACATATATAATTTGTGAATGAAACTCTATTGAATATTATTAGTCATAATAAGTGATTAAAATATAACATTTCGAATTTATGATTCTCTCACGAAAAAGAAATTTACAGCGACAGCGGGATTTGATTTGAATGAATATTATACTTCTTGCTGGAGCACAATCTTCTCAGTTACGGAAGCGATTTTTTCGTATAGTAGCAGCAAAAAATGTCCACTCTTCCAGAAAAATTTGTTTGCTATTCAACATACAATACTCAAAATTTTCTTAGCCCAACAGAGAATTTGCTGTTCTGAGAAATCTAGTCAGCTGTGTCAGTAAATTTTTTATTGTAATATTTTGAAGACATCTGATCTTGCGCTTTTACCTGCCGTAATCGACGCAGAAAATCGAGGTATCACACATACAATAGCAAGTATCTTTGCTGGGTCAGCGAAAAATTTGTTGGCGCCGTCACCTGGGTTGCTGAAAGAGCGAAGCCATTGACTAAAACAGGAAAATCTTCCTCTGAAATAGCAAACAAATTCCCTACTTTGTATATTATTTGATTCTTAGATTTGCTGTATGAGCAAATGTTTTTTTTCCGTGTTCGAGCAACAATCACAGGTAGACTACTTTTGAATTTTGTGAACAAGGTTTATAAGCATAGGTGTCCAACTCTTTTTATATTCACGTAACTCGTGTACACTTGAATGAAAATTATATTGCACAGAAAATTAGCCATTCATGAGTGGACTTTTATGTTGCATTTATTTTCTATAGTCACGCAATACATGCGTTATGCACGTGACTTACATATGGTGTGCAAAATCAACTTTATTCTTTACACAATGCTGAATAAAGAAACTACTAATTTGTCTTCACATTTTCATTACTTTCAGCTGTTACTTGCATGTTCACTGTCGAATTTACTTCCTTTCGACTCCAAGATAACAGACAATTATAGTTTATTTTTCTGTAACTCCTTCTCAAAATATAACAAGAATACATATGGAATTCTTATACACAGTGTAACAAATAACAAATAATATTTTCTAGACGAGTTTACGGTCCAGTATTATGGACGTCAACTATTTTGATGAAATTGATTCACCTCGTACGGAGAAAACAGAATTCACTGGGAGAACAAAATCTGTTTCTTACTGAGACTTTTTTCTACGTCAGCTAGTCATTATCCAGCCATGCTGCGAATTTTCAGAATCATACATAGAATAGCAAACAAATTCAGCTAAGAGAAGCAATGTTTTTGCTGTAACAGTTAAAACATCGCTATCATCTAGCTAATAGATTACTATCACAGCAAAAGACGCCCAGTGCGTTAGTTTTTCTTCGGGCATCGAATAGAAAATTTCAAGAATGAATTCACATAATTGATTCGAACAATCCCCATGTTTCCATCTTCAGAATATTGCCTTGAAATGCGCGTAACGTTTCTTAGAACATCTTTTATGTATAAAACTCAGTAGGAATTGATCTCACGTAAGTTTCGCAGTACAAACTAAAATTTCAACTTCACAGATTCCTCATGCAAACAGTATCAGATTGTAGAACGAGAATTGATTTTGATAAGTTAATGAAAAGTGTTTTCAGTATATTAATATATACTCAGATATTAATAATCAGAGCGGAATTAAAGTCAAGTAAAGAATGAAACGTGATTATTAAAAATTTATATTCATTGAATCAGTTTCATTCAAAGTTGATAAACTTTCATAGAATGCGCAAAATACGAATGAACGTGACACGAATGGTGCATAAAAGTACTCACTGGATCATCATCACATAAACATAAATTATTCCAAGAAAATTATAACTTACTCCGACAACTCGATTATTATTAACACCTATACATCTCATGTTACGGAAACATATGGCTACAAACTACCCAGCACATGCGCGAACATTTCCACATGACATGATCATGCTAGGAATATGTGAATATCCAACAACCCACCGATCACGTTCCAACTATATTCATTTGTAACATACGCCGTATGAGGTTAGTTAATTCAAAAATGTTCTCATAAGAAAGCAACGTTTTGAACAAAATCTCATATGGAACAGTTCAATACATTCGTTCGTTATTGCTTCTCTCTAGAAAATTCTTACTTTTATTAAATTCATTCATCCATTCGGTTATTCAAATTATTAGTGAAATCAAAACCGGTTTAGCGAATTTACTCTTCTCACTTATCCAAACGCTATATTCCCTTGATCGAGAACGACTTACTCTTCCATTATTATATCCAAACACGTATTCGCTTGTATCGAGCACATCATGCCATGCGAAGGTAATACACATGCTGTATTCTCACGTTGAGATGACGACGTTCAACGGTGTTGATACACAATACTGCGCATCAATTAATGCAACGGCACACATGAATGTGTCAGCGCATAGCACCGTGGTAATATGGACCACCACCACATCGCCATGTATAGAAACTCAGTGTACGCTCTATCAATTCAGAATCCTAATTCTCAATGTACTATGGCGTTAGTTCTGTCTTATGCTTACGTATATGGTTACACACGTAAAGGATCTATGTGGTATTCAACCGATACTTCCCTGATCATTCACTAAACTACTCTATCCTCATGATGGATCGCTGTGTGATGAACAAAAAAACATTTCATCGATATAGAAATAGTATTTTGCTGGGAGGGGAAAGCGGAAGAACGTTTCTGATCGTTCCAAATTGAAAATCTTATCTCATACATGATTGTCAAATATCAATCGACAAGCCAAGAGAATTAATTTGGAGTTTCAATTAATTCGCAAATCAGTTCGCTTGAAATCCATTCAGATCTAATCTGGTATAGGAGGATGCAACGGTCTCTCATTCATTCCCATCCCTTCCGTATCAATCCGACCATCTATATCTGTTTCTGTATCCCTTTCTCTATCTACATCCCCTCTCTTTCCTCTGTTCGATACATAGAATGCACAAAGATAAAGAGTAATCACTTCCAAATGTTTGACGGATCAGGCGCAGTAATGATCTTAGTTTATCATGTTTTAATAATTGTTTTATCTATAGCAGGATCGGCAGGATATTTATCCATTGAAATTAGTCAAATCAATCTCTATCTTGATTGACCCCAACCGGAATCAAGAAGTTCCATATTTTCGTTCAATTCGATGAAGCTCGGTTTGTTTGCATTCCCTAGAATCGCGTGTTTTCATCTCAGTGGCGCTCGATTCATTCGCAAGTAATGATAAATCATTCGTCGATTTTATAGAAGTTACGGAATAAAATGAGCATTTCGTTTTACATCAAGAAAGTCTAGCCGTCTGGTGTATATTGATCTCCATTCATCGTATTCACATCATTTTTGTTTTGTATAGAATTTGAGTTGAAGAATATTGAGATCAACTTCATCAAATGTTATGTCAATCAGCCATTAGTTCCAGCTTTGTGTCCCCAGCAGGGCAAATATGCACACTGTGAAAAAAAACTGGAAATTTCCAGTGCTAGTACAGAGATTTTGTTGGTACGATACTGAAAATTTCCAAGCACGACTGAAAATTCAATCCTCGTACTGGAATTTTCAAGTTTGGGATTGTGTACTGAAATTTTGCCATGATTTCACGGAAATTTTACTGACTCGTACTACAATTTTACAGTTCTTGTGCACCAGAAAAAAGTATTCCCTCAATAAAGACTTGGAACAAATTTCGAAGTTAGAAAAGAAAAACTTAATCGTTGGTATACTGGAATCATACAGGTTTTGAACTGCAATTTTCAGGTCGTGTGATGGAATTTTCCAGTTATGCTGGAATTTAATCACTGTTGCACTGAAATTTTCCACTTCTATTGGACTTCGTGATTTCTGGCAGGAAAAATTTCAAGTCTTCATATTCAAAATTTCCTGATTGAGATTTTGAATAATAATTGTAATCGTAACAAATAAAATGGATATAAGAGGTTTTTCGAAGACTTATTCTTTCGTTTATTCTAGATATGGAGCATATGTAGTAACCCAAGTTCGCCTTCCAACATGTCGCGCTATAGCACATCAGTTAGCTCTTAGGTTCCAGTTGGTAAGCAGGTAGAGAAGTTCAGGTTCAAACCCCGTCAGGTAGACATGACTTTCTGTCCATTCACATGAACGATCAAGTTTCTCAATCATCTTGGAACACAAGGACCGTGCAAAATCACTTTGGGTGAGCAATTTTTTTTTAATTTTCATGAATATTTTCAGTACTAATTTCCCAGTACATGTCCTGAAAAAGTCCAGTTCGTGTACTGAAAAATTCCAGTACCGAGGCTCAGACCCAATAAACACATGCACGTTATTTCAACGTTGAAAAAACGTTGCACTATCGAACGGACGTTATTCGTCGAATTCATAACGTTCATTTTTGGTTAACGTCTGACGAGGGAATAGACGTCCAGAAATGACGTTTCGATAACGTATTACTAAAACTAATAGTAAAAAATGACCATTAAAAAACGTCTTCAAAAAACGTTTTTGAAATGTACTTCAATCACGCGTTGAGGACGTATTGTTTATGACATTTTCAATGCTCGAACCTCAATCGAAGATATCGTGTTGAGAATGTCGAACAAAACACAGCAACGTTGGACAAAAATCTAAACGAGAAGTGAAATAATGAATAGCGTGACTTCATTTATGAATATTTTTCTTCTTAAATTTTTGTGTTATCAAAAATCCCTTCTTTTCGCATTAATAGAAAATTTTTCAAATAATATGTCTGGTTTGATTCTCATTTTGGAACCATCATTATAACACGTCATTATTTGACGTCTTATAAACGACTTTTGGACCGTTGTTGTGACGTTATTTTATAGTTGAAAAACACGTGATCTGCCGCGACATTTTTACGTCGAATCAACGGAAGAATATTACTAAATGTCAACGTGTGGTTATTGGGCGTTTTTCACGTTTTTTAGACGTATGTGTGTTTATTGGGGAATTTCCAGTTTTGATACTGAATTTTTGCAGTACAAATGTGCCAAAATTTTCCGGTACGTGCACAAGTTAATAACTTCCAGTATATTTACTGGAATTTTTCGGTGAATCTTTTTCGCAGTGGAGCCCCAAAAGAACAGTAAATCTTCTCGCAAAAACCATGAGTATTTAAATTCTATGAATACCAGACCCAAGATAACTCCAAACAAATGGCATTGAATATTTCATGAGAGAATTTTGTAGTATCGATTACTATGATTCTTTTGTGATGTTGGACTATACTGACACTGTGACCGAAATCACTCAACGTTGATTTTTAAATACTTCGCGAGCATCTCTTTTCACGGAAGGAAAATTGTAATTCTTTGTTTTGTGTCCAACTTCACTACATTGTACCGTAATTTCAATCATTATCATAGCAATATTCATCGTAATGTCAGTAAAGATAGTCCAACCTTACAAAAACATAGTAATATTCAATATATTTTTGTTACAATTTATACCACAAAATTTTCTCCGTGTATAAATCATTTATGTTCAAAAAACCATTGCTAGGGCGATCTATATAGTCTCCCCATTTGGCTATTCAAAGGTTAATCATTCCCCAAATTCCATCCCATAGTTAAACTATCAAATTTATGTAATTGAAGGAATTCGTAATTCTCATTCTATTCGCTAACGACTAGAAAAACATGAACTATACATTACAAATTACCCTTTCATCCTCCACACGATTCTCAATCGCTTCAATAAACGTTCACATACATATCTAAAGGTCATATTATCAAATGACGCAATTCGCAGTACCATGTAGTGTGATTTCGAATGGAATTTGTGTTCCACGGAATGGAAAGAGAATATTGGGTGCGTTGTTTGTATCGATGCGTGATTCAATGCCACGATGAAATAATGAGAGATAAATACATGCATGTCACAAGTAACAAACTAGATTCACGGTTGTGTTAGATCTTGTGTACGTATGTATTCATTCCATACGGAACGTCCTATTTGTGCTCAATATTCTCGAATAAACAGAATTCATCACGATAATATTTGAATGGAAACATTTTTCTCCACCATCGCATTTCATCACTTGAATCCGCACGAAGGGTATGCGTAGAGGAAAACAACCATTGAGATATCATATACGATATTGTGGTAGGTTTTCGCTAGAGTACCGAGTAAATCCATTATATTCTCATACCTGATTATGAACCAATAATTCATGCATTCCGGAAGTATTTGTTTTACAGAATTCCTCTGAGATATTCCATCGGGAACGCGAGCGTAATAGATGAAAGATAATCCAATGTAAACTTCATATGGAATCAATCAATTTATGAATTACTTTCAATCGAAATACAAATCCAAAGAATTTTTCCTCAAACGCAAACAAGGTGTTTCGTTCATGATAGAAACTTTTCTTAATCACTTGAATTTTTTATTCATCCACTTTTCAAGGAAAGTCACTTTTCTAATCGAAGAACAAGTTTATATTCCGTACACGGACTTTGAAGTTTGACCTAAATCCGTGCAACAGAACTGTCAATAATATACGGAGTTATTAAAATATAATTTTTCCGTTCCGTTACATCCCCTTCGTCAATATCAATTCCAAAGAGAATGGATTTCGAGTTCCCTATGAATTATTTTAACGAGTATATCTTATGACATATATTCCAGGACTAGCTGCTCGTTTATCGGAGCATTATATTCTTACAGTGTGTAATTGCGAATCGATTTTCCATAGAAGCCGAATGATCTCGTTTCTTTTTCGTGTAACCACGCCTTTGTTTAATGATTACATTACCCATGCTCATCGTGCGTCGACCCTTTGGCAATTCGTGTCATCAAAGCACGTGCATTTATGAAATCGATTCCCAAGGAAGAGAGGAATGGAAAGAGATGGAAAGGGAGAAGTATGTAACGGAGTGAAACAGTGAGTGAAATACTGCTCAAGATGGATGGTAATAAGTAAATGTGTTTGCCGAGCCCCGAGCGCACATCTCGGGCAATTAATTAAGCTCGATTATCTATGTACACTATGGATGTGCGCCGCGCTTCTATCAAGCTGCGTGGAGTTGCTAAACTGTAATATAGTTGGACAAACTTACGGTATCAATATATGAAGGTTTAAGGATGGGTATTCATGATATTGTACTCAACGGTCTTTAGCCGTGTTAAATTCACTCGAAACCAGTATTTTTATTCGAATTTGAGCTTCAAAAATGACAAGCGACAAGAATTCTTGTTCATTCTAAAACTCACCCCTGATTTTCAGATACTCGTATATAATTTTGAATCGACGCATTTACATGTAATTTAGTAGCTATCCTTGAGGGAAAATTGCATATCTTACACGATTATGCTCTTTATTTAGCTTCTGTCCCCTATTCCAAGCGTTACCCATTCAAAGGGTGGATCGATGCGGGAAGATACATGACCATACCGCCGCATTCATTAACTTCCTATCATGCAAAAAATTCACCATACATGGAGAAAAATTGTAACAAGGGGTGGACTGTCTACTTCTTTTTTCTATTCACACTAAAACCTGTTGTTTTCTGTAATTTTTCTAATATGACAATATCACAAATCATTACTTGAAACATACCCTACGTCAAGAACATCGTTTTCTGCCATGAAATTTCACATTCAACAGAAATTTTACACTTTCATTCGACGTAATGAAACCTTCTTCAATTTAACAACTTATGAGTATTATTTTTTCCCTCTTCTATGATTACATCAAAATTTCAGTTACGCATATATTGAATATTATTCCTCAATCGTGGTTCCGAGAATAGTGAGAATACCTGCGAAAAGTGTCGATTCCCATGAATTTTCAAAATCTCTACGTGACTATGCGGACAAACCATGCAGTTATTTTTACATACAACACTTCACAACAGGGACATGTTTTTACAAGCGAGAGTGTAGGGAATTTCATCGATCCGCATTCTTCTTGAAATTCCAATTTCCGACATAATTTTGGCTCTTGTCTTTTTTTCTATGCGTTCAGCCTGAATGCGGGATCAAATATATATGAGAACAAAAAAAAAATCTTCACCTTTTTGCGCAATTCGGAGACAATTTATTTTATATTCGTAAAATTTTCTTTCTTTCGATAGATCAAATATTAGAGTCACTGAATTAATACACAGAAACCAATTTCCTTGAATATAGAAACAAATTGATGGATGAGATTGTTAGTACAATACAAAAAAAAAGGATAAATAAATTAGAGGGAGTCTAAAAGCCTCACCCGCACCTTGAACCAATTCATTATATCTCACTCCAATCGCTTGACATCTCAATTCTTTTATCACTGTTGGCAAAGTTGAGTTAGTCGAACACAAGATTTTTCGACGAAACCATGGAAGATCCAGATAGGGGATGGATGCGGTCTGATATCCGATGAAATGAATGGTGAATATCGCTTCGGAAATTGAATGAGCTATCGTGGGCTTGGACTGGTGTGCTCTGTCATGAACTAGGATTGCCCATAGTCGATACCGGGTGTGAGTAGTTGAGCTTCGGAGCTTTTCACATTTAACCTGGCTTGCGTGTAATCAATGTACTGATCGTAGATAACCATTGGCCCTTTATATCGTAGAGAGATATTCTCCAGTTTGACAAGCCAGACTCTTTGGAGGACATTTCTCTAAAATTACTTCATATAAAGCGTGCTCATTCTCACACATTACAATAGGTAAAAGAACTAGATAGCGTTGTATCTTATACTCTCATCAATAATATTTTCAACGATAGAACTTCAAAGTCCTTCTCTCTCCGAGAATAAAAGAATCGACAGGGTAGAAAGGGCTGAATAGAAAGAACATTCAATTCTTCGACAATGATGACAATTATATATCATATTATGTTTGGTGTTGGATATTATGATAGAAATATTGAAAGGAAGGTGGAAGAAAAAAGAGCGGAAGAAAAGAACAGTGAAAAAATCGAGAATAATGTCGTATCTCAATTCCAGTATCTATACACTGGCGCATACTGTGTTTCCCCTGACAACAAGGGTAACAACAAACGCCTAATGGCTGGTGCTCGACTCAAAGTTTAATTTCCTGACCAGCGGACAGTGCTTAAAGTGACCTCTCTCCCTTCCCTATCCTCTCTATCTTTCTGCTGTTCCTCCCTTTATCCTCCTCTCCTGCTATTTCCACCCTCCTATGTGCAGGTTCTTCCCTGAAATCGTGGACAACTGTATAATAGTCACTATAGAATATTAAATCTACTACGACAATGATGACTCCACTTATAAAGGAATATATCGAACACATTCATGCTTGATATTGAGAAAATAATCATCTTCGTGTAAAGGGAAACTCAAACAAATTATGTAATTTCCAACTTTCTACGTCCATCATTTTTTTCCCTTCTATCGTGCTTCTTCCAATTAAACGATTATCTGAAAATTGAATAAAAGTGATATATAATTGTATATGAATTGCTTCATACATTTTCTTTTCCATGTGCAATTGTTTGTACATTGATAGAAATCAACTTTAGATATGAAGTTGAAATTGATTCACGATGATGAATGTTGTTCAAAATTTTCTTACGATCATGCGGGAGAAAATCCACATGAGGCACAGATGAAATTTCCTGGAGATTGAAAAGATTTTCCATAATTCTGAAAGTCCATCAATAATGAAGCAGGAGAAAAGTAATGTATTCAAGGAAAGAGGCAGATGTTGAGGTGGAACAAAGAAGGTAACTAATGGTCATTGGATTTTTGAACACATCGATTTGCCACTATGTCAGATCACGTGAAAATGAAGTATTTTCTTTGAAAGATAACTCTCATAATCGTATAATAAATCAAAACTTCTATTCACTGATATTCGCTGTTCTCCAACAACGCGCGTACACGTGAAGGTAGATAGATGAAAGCATGTGACGAAGGAATAATGATTCTATACAAAATGGAGGGAATAGATTCAAAAATTCCATCATGAATATGGGTTTCTTGGTCGTGAAGATAACACGACAATATTTGAAAAATCAATCTTGATCAATTCTCTTTCAAAGAATAGATCACTATGGATTGTGAGAATACAATAGATTGTTGGAGTGTTTCAACGGTTCTGTATTGAGGAGGATTCCACTCGAATGCTTCAACATACTGAATGAAGAATATGCTATATATATTGTGTTGATGTATTATTGCAACACAATCATATTATATGGGGAAGTAATATTGAAATATGTGTTCATGTACATCTGATGTTCTTTTTTTACAAGGTTGATCTAAGCGCTCATCAGATTGATTTTGAATCAAATGAATTAATTTCTTTCGTTGAAACGTCATTTATTTCGGAATGGTTCTTCCAGAACACAAAATATGCCTTAATTCTTGACCTCAATAATCAATTGTGTGTATTAACATAAAACTTGGATATAATAAACATGAGCATATTCATGAGGAGTCATAAGGAATTCAGGTTTTAGGGGTGGACAAATGAACATGTGAAACTCATCAAGGCATATTAAATAAATGTTGGGAAAATCAAATGATTAATCGATGGGCAAACACGTTTTGTTTCAAAACGAAAGCTCTACAAATCACCATCGAGAACATTTAGAGAACAAAAGCATTTGTGGTAATTGTGGTTATTAACCACACAAGGTAGAATGATGTAACCAACATTACTACATTCTTTATTAGGAATGCTTGGAATGTCGAAAGCTTTTCCCTTTTCTTCCGTTTCCGCAATTTCAATCTGAACAATTTGAGGGAGTCCAGAAAAGTAGTTCTCCGCATGAAAAATCTCTACAATAAAATCCATCCACTCATTCACCAAAGTAAGAACACGCTTCAATATAAATAATAACGAACTTATTAATTTCTACCACAACGAAACAAATCAACAAAATTATAACAAAAAAAAAAGTAGTGTGAGATTCAGAAAACGTAATTTCTTCAACGATCATATTGCTAAAGTGTTTTTCCACCCCGGAAGTTAATACATACTCGCTTAGGATCGATGTATGCTATATTCTTCGTTTACGCAGCGAGAGTGCTCATGGCACTGAACCCTAGAAAATGTAACTACCCTTGCGACAACATATAGAGCTCGTATAAAAAGAGAGCGCTTAGGGTGATTGGACTTCGTACCCTACCTCAGAGAGTGCATTGCCTGAACTGACCCCCTACTAGCGATCATTAATATAAAATGAGAATCAACAACGGGGAAAAAAGTATTACAATAAATTATCAAGACAGATGGTCGGTCAGTTCCTCTACCTTCGCGTAGCTTTCTCTGAATTTTATATTCCAATCGGTTGAATGACTTTTTTTCACCACAATTTCCGTACATACCGATGTCGATTTGCACTGATACGCGAGGATTTTATTGATTTAACTAGTTGGAGGAGAAAATCGGAAGACAAAGGACAAGAACAGAGCAATGTCCTCCTTCCGTCGAATCATGAAGTACGTAAACAACCCTTCCCAAAGGAACATACGTACACGGATTTCGGATCATTATTCTGGTTTCTGTGTGTTTTGTTTCTTGTTTTCACAAATAGTTTGGTATTCGGAAGTGTAGGGAATGACCAACATTGTTTATTTGTCCGGCACACTGTCGCGACATTCAGAAGAGCCTCCCGATTGAGTTTGTTTTTCTCTCACGGATTTCACCTCGAGGTGATGCATGATTCATGATCCAAAACAAAAATAAATTCCTTCCCCGATCCATTTGCTTTACTATTCTTTTATCTTTCGAATTTGAAGTGGATCGATTCTCGATACATTTTTATCCCTATTGTTTCTGATTCTATCAAACGATGCACGGGAAGATATCCGTACGTGATGCTGTGTGTACATGTTTTTATAACAATGTAATTGAGATGGAAGGAAAAATAACTCAGGGGTTTCTCAAAAGTCATCGAATGATATCTCGAACGGTCTGCGATTGATGAGGAGATTCGTATGAAATGGAATACAAAGACGTTTTTTGAAATTGTTGAAACAGAAACAGGATTGGATTACAATGTGGAACGTAATGTAGTATCCTCGTGAAACACTACGAGGATTGACTATTTCTATAATTATCATCACCAAATTCGAACTTTATGTGCTGCAAATTTGTCTCATATATATGGGACTGCTATGCTACATTTTTGAGTGAACTTGAAGATTTTCTAAGATCTCTTTTTTCCGTGCAGAAAAAAAAGAGAGTTCCAGTCTGAAGGGAAAGCCTCGTGGAGATCAACTGTACTTTTGAAATGTTGATTGTACTTCCAATTCTAAAGGAAGTACGAACTCTTGGAGTTAATCAATTTTCCCTTTCAGGGTTCAAAACAAAATTAGACGAAATAAAAAAAGTATCGTCCATAGTAGCGAATGATTCGAGGTTTTTCCCAGAGCAACAGAATTATTCATAGAAGAGGTTAATATACGGATGCAAGAGTGATTAAATGATGCGCAAATGAATCGCACGTTGCTACAAAGTATTCAAAGCTATTCAAACGAAAGTCTTAGAAAAAAATGAGAGCATTTTCTTTTCTACATCCACGTTGAGCGATAGTTTAATGATCGCTTCTTCCTCTGATCATCTCCATATCCCATTTCACTGAATAATATTTCTGAGAATTTTGTGTTGCAAATGCTGCTAGATACTTCTTTTGGACAATTTTTCTGGAAAGCTTAACCCCTATGACTTCATGCGTTGGTTATCGCATTATAAGCAACGAATGTCGCTTGACCTCTATTAACATAGGCAAACTAGCAAACATTGGCGACCTAATACAAACCGAACTAATCAATATCTTGTTAATATCGGGAAGATCACACCATGAACTATCAACATCAGTGTCTCCGATACCAGTACTGGAAACGCCGACGGGCGCAATGTTATCTCATCGATTGGTCGATATTTTGTCAATTCTGTGTGAGGAGTCAACAAGATTTTCGCCATCAATATCGGGTTGCCTTTGAATAACAACGTACGATTATCGCCTTTATACAAGGTGGAAATAATCCTTCTTTCGTATTTAATTAAATGAAATAAGGCATAATGCGTTTATATTTCAATATGGATATAATCCAAGTTCATTCATGTCTCATCTGATTAGACTAGATCTGATGAGATCAAAACATGTCTGATTCAAGATTTTGTTACATATTCCCTGATGGAATCATATGATGGAATGTGATTGGAACTAGAACTGCTACATCATCATATGCATGAATAATGGAATACACAACTTCAATCCCATTTGTCATTCGATTGCTAGAAATTTCAATTTTTCTTCTTCAAGTAGAAAGGAACTGCAAAAATCTGTGGAAATTAGGGTTTCTTTTTCTCAGTTCATAATGCAGTGGTGTCAGATAGCATAATGTTTTCTAACAAAACCACAATCAGATACCTGTTGGAAAATTTAATGGCATTTATTTCGAAGAATTGAGGTGGTTCCAATCATTGATCACGCATAATAATGTGTATGCTAGCTTTTTAGCTAGATTGCATGATGAATGATGCAATCCCTGTAATTAGGCTGTCACAAAGGCCAATATATTATGCCGTATAAATCTGTACATGATCTATATACATCTTTCTGCCACGCGAGAAAAACGGAGAGAACATGACTTGTGTTCGAATGCTTCTTTCCTGCGAATGTGTTACAATCGTTCTGTGTGAGTTTGTTTGGAACACTGACTTATGAAATTCTTGATTGGCCGTGACTACATTGATCGATTAGCTGGCAACAACAGGGATGTAACATATCTGCCAATTCTGTCTTTTCAACTGAAACAAAATAAACTGAAGTTATTGCAGCAGAGACATAATTGAATTTTGAGTTCCCTGAGTGAATGTAAAAAGTATCACTTATGTAATTAAGCAGTACAATAAACTCAAGAAGTATCTGTTTTAAAAGCGTCGTGAGTCACATAAACATTTCATAGAATAATTCCTTCATTCTCAGTGTTATGAGAATTTATTTTCAAGATCACAATTCATATAAAATTGAAATATTTTGTAAAACGTATGTGCTAAAATTCCAATAACTACGAAGAACATCGTGGATTGCCTTTGACATAGAAACAAAGTGATATACCATAAGGATAAACCTAATCAAAACAAATTATCAATGCTCGCGTAAAACCTCTATTCACCTGGCAATTGGATATTGTTGAAATTAGAGTGGATTTCTAACAACCCAATAAATACGGACACGTTATTCCAACGTTGAAAGAACGTTAGACTGTCGAACGGACGTCAGTCGTTGATTTCATAACGTTGATTTTTAGTTGAAATTTGATAGGGAAATAGACAACCAGAAATCACGTTTTGATGACGTGTAATTTGAACTAATATTCAAAAATAACCATCAAACGATGTCCTCGGAAAAAGTGTTTTGAACGGGTTTGAATCACGCGTTTAAAATGTGTCTATAAAATCTTGTGTCTGAACTTCAATTGGAGATATTCTGCTAAAAATGTCGAACGAAACCGAACAATGGTTAAAATTTCAACAAAGAGCAAGATAGTAAATAGTGTGGCATACTTTCCAAATTCTATCATACTCAGAAATATTATTGTTCTCGATATTGAATGAAAAGTTTTCAAAATAATTTGTTCGATTCAATTCATGTTTTAGAACCATCATTAGGACACGTCAATATTTGACGTCTCTTAAACGATGTTCAAACCGTTGATATGACGTTACTTTATGGTTGAAAAACACGTGATCTGCCGCGACATTTTTACGTTGAATCAACGCAAGAATATTACTAATTCACAACGTGTGGTTATTGACTGTTTTTGACGTTTTTAAAACGTGCGTGTGTTTACTGGGATAATATCTGAATTCAACACGAGGAAAAACGTGAAAAAGATCATTGAACCTCCTGTAAAAATTCTGTTGTATGCAATTTATCAGTGAATTTGAAATTTTTCATTTAATTCCCTTCAGATTCGTATTCAGAGCATAATTTCCTTCTCAATTATTCTTCTACTATCAGCTTTTAATGAAGGATTCAACTTTGATACGTAATTACTTAAATAATATAGGAAAAAAACACTTGATTTCACCGAATAAAAAAAATTCAGAAGGATTGTCTTGTACATTTCTTTGATTTCAATCCAAAAAACACTCGTTTGTAAATCGGTACTGCAATTCAAGTCTCCAAGTGTTGGTCAGTGCCTGGTCGACTTATTTATATTCTTCCATTCATAACCACGAAAATGGATTGAAATATATTTGAAAGGAATATATAAGAAACATTAATTTCCTATTCTGCATGAGATACGTAAATATATTACCTCTAAGATGGAGAATGAAATCTTGAAAATGTGAGTACATTCGAAAAGGAATTCGAGTGACTAGGGGAGAAAGAAGGATGTTCAAGTTCAACAGGGGAACGCAATAGGAAGCAAAATAATTCTACACTTTTTCTACTTCAGATCCTTGTTTCCCTTAGTTTTCGTACACGAACTCATTTCCTTGTTAATTATGTGGGTGAACGAGGTTTTGCTGGAGCTATAAAATTACGAGGAAGGAGGCTGGCTTAATCCTAAAGTATTCTACTGTAATTCTCCTTACTACATGCTTTTTTTTGGCAATACTGTCAACAATTTTTTTATAGAGGACATTTCCTCAAATTTCCTTCTGGGGACGTATTAAACACGAGGAAAAAATTGATGGTTCGTTTTACTGTAGGCTTACAAACGGTCATACAGTTTTACGATTTTTCCTTTGAATTTCTTTTGGATCTCCTTGGAGTTTTCCAAAGACTGATGGTTATTAGAAATCTTCAAGATATAAAGTACAATAATAAATTGACTATTAAATTCTTCTGAATTAATGCCTCTACTTAACGTGGAATGCTCCATTTGTGTTCACTTCTAATAGAATGGAACATGCAATGGCATAATATCGTATGAATTATCTTTATTTGAAACTTACTCACCCTCCTAGTTTAACATATGAACACATAAAAATTACGTGGATCAACTGGAGATTTATGTAACAAACCAAAAACCTCAAGACAAGTTTTTCACGTATAATAACGACGTAATACTGTGAACAATTTTCTAAAAATTTGGATTCATTTTGAAAATTTCCTAATTTTAAGAATCAATTCGAATATTTTGAAGAACTTCCTGATACTTCAGACCTTTTGCTGCGAAGAATTACAGAACCTGTCTGAATTTTGATGAAAGTTTTTTATAGGAGAGTCAAAATGGTTTTTGAGATGATTATCAGGCTTCAATTTGATTGAGCTCGTACTGATTTAGTCTTATTTATGGAATCTCTATATCATCATTCGATATGACTCTTTGACCTTATATTCAAAGCACTTAACCTGATTGAGAATCATGACATCAGTTCAAAAATTGCGGAAGCAAACCCAAGCACAGATTTATTTTCCGACTCGAAAGAGCTTCTCATTGTTTTTGTGGTACAAGACTCGATGAAAGAACATTACTCCAATCTTGACTCTCATCCTCTTTTCCAACTATTTGAACCCTCGTCCTATCCTCGACATTCGGACCTGTCAACAACAGCATAGCGGTAGCCGGACTTTTGTCCCTACCTCTACCCCTCATATAACACGTTGACGATGTTTGAGGGAATAGGTGACAAAGGGGTATAGAAGAGGAGGAGAGGTGGCAAAACTAGAGAGACAGAAATGGAGAAAAGGACGCAGACGGAGAAGAGACGTGTATACCCACTGGACGACAAATAACGATACTTCCGCTTGCTCGACAACCTCGTATAGAATCTCGAGAAACCCTCGCTGCTCGGTGTCCTCCTGTAAAATATGGTGTTTCCATCTGCTGCAGTTTCTCATTCTCCTCTGAAATTACCCTCCTTTTCCGTTCATAATATGCTGTATCAGGCACAACAATTACTATCTCTGTTTCCGCTTTTTTGTTTCCTTTTTTATTACGAGACCGAGAACAATGGTAATAAAATTTTAATGAAATAAACGATAGTTTTGTGTCGAAAGAGAATTAAATACCCGAGAATGGTGCAGTTTTTTGTAATCGATAAAAGGTCACCGAAGTTCTCGAATGTTAATTAATCTCTTCGTTTTTATTATTTCAGATGAACCGTCCTATCCAAGTGAAGCCGGCGGACAGTGAAAACCGCGGAGGTGAGAGATAAAATAAATTAATTAGTATCTCAAGCGCGTACATGAGAATATTTGAGCGTGTGGATGTGTGCGTGGTTAAATACATACAGTTGTATATCCCATTTCTTTCGAAGGAATGAAGGATTATATAATAATATACAAAATAAAACGTATAAGAAGAATCTATATCACATGTTGTTCACATTGCTTCACTATATATATATGAATTCAATACATATCCATATAGCAAATGAAGTTTGAAAAATTTATCTTGAATACGAAAATCTTGAATATATTTTCTGGTATTACATATACAAAAATATTTTTACAATTTCTATATAATGTTTCTGAAATGTCAAATGCTGTTCGGATATGTACCAGAATGGAGACATCGGTTTTTTCAAATGGAGCAAGAAGTTGACAATGATGACAATTGAGATGAATGACAATGAAGATGACGATGATATGACAATTGATGTTTATCAATTATCCCCAATGAGAATTGCAAAACTTGGAATAATTGGGGCCAGTTATAAATCGTGCAACGCTCTGACGAGAGGGAAAAGATCAAGGGAGGTGTTAAATTTTGTTATAAGGGAACCGGGGAGTAATTGTTCCGTGTTAGGTAACTCTCGAGTACACGCAGTGAAAATGTAATTTTCAAACAAGGATTTCCTCTGACCAATTTCAACTCATTCTACACAGAACTTCTATGAAAATTAAGGACGTGGGAATATACGAAATTCCATTTTTGGAAATAACTAATTTCATCAGTCATCCCATTTCTAGTTAATTGTGAATTGCAAAATTCAATTTCACTTCTCAAAAGACTAATTTTGTTCGAAGAGTGATGAGAATATCAAAAATGAATGGCCGAAGTGAAACGGGAAATATGAAAATCGGTAGATAAAATACTGAAGAGTGCATAAAAGTCAGGATTAGAATCAGAATCCCAATCAGAAATCAAAAATGGAAAATGTATGGCATGGAGTTATATTGAGATGAATATATTTCAATTCAAGAAAAATTCGGAGAAGAGCGTTGGATTGTTATATGATGTATTGAATTGTGGTACTCTTTTATTCTCAAACAATTTTTCAAAGAATAATCCTTCGAGAAATCAGGTGCTGTTGAGTAGTTTTCAAATAGCCGAAGGAGGGGACTAAATTTTGAATTGTTCCAATTTCCTTTAAATTTCTTCTGGAAAAGTCCCATCTCTCCTCAAATTTCTCCTCAGAAGGTGTTCGAATTTCTTCTGGTTTAAAAACTCCATTGAAGTATAGAAATTATAGTTTCATGCTTGATATTTCAATTGTTTTTGAACAAAATGATCAAATAATATGAGATAGAAAAAAGCTAATTCACATTTTCCGCAATGGAATGCCTAGAACTTTCTCCCCAAGTATTTGTTGAAATACTCCAGACTTTTTTACGGTTTTTCATTCTTGCTGAGAATATCTTAAGGATGTTTCACGGATACTTCTCAAATAAATGCTATTCGCTAAAAATCTGGTGAGTGAACAGTAAGCACTCAATGATTTCTAATCCTTTTTGTGATTTTTCCTCATTGAAAATCATTAAAAATTTCGAACGAGTGTTTTGACTTATTTTTCCGCTAAGACGCAAAGTCATATCAAATGGTGCTCCATCATCGGCGTTGTCAAAAACAAACAATTTTCATATAGGTGACTAAACACTGAGATCTCATGAACGATAAATGTTCCTGATTTGAATTCATAAATAAATTTCTCCAACATCAAGTTCCGTCATGGCGTTTAAGAATTTTTCTCAGGTCCATTGCATTCTATTGTCCATACATTCAATATCCATATGTTTTAATGCTCATATTTGAAATTTCGAATCTTTGTCATGATTATCCAAAATGAGAGCTTGGATTCGAATTACATCAAGGGGGATATTCTCATTAGTAAACAAACCAAATTAATTGAATCGTGGATGATGAAGAAACGGAGGGAAATGCGTGACAAATAAATTGAAAAGCTGTACAAAATATCTGATCAAGGGACTCACTTTGAATATGAATTCCTGCAAAACAATTCCAATAATGAATTCACAAGAACTTGTCCATCCAAAACTGTGACGAATTTTGTATTCATTGTTTACTTTTTTTTCCCCTCATTTTTGCTCTGGTGATTGTTGTTTTTGTTTGTTATTATCAATTCATTCCATTTGCTGATTGAACGTTTCCCGTCACACGATTTATACCATTTCCGAGAAACAGGTCTCTTTTAAATCTTTAAATTCAATATAATATCGCCCTTGATGAGAATTTTACACGAATCAATCTCCTGATTAAATATCATCATCGGGTTGAGATCAGCTTTGCTGGTACGACAAATCTTTCCACTGAATCAGCAAAAGCTAATTCAGCAAAACAAATTTTTTCAAATCGCTATTTTAGCAAGAATTCTTCTCTACGAGTGAAGATCCTCTGCTTTGAGGACCTGACAAAGTTATCCAAAATCATATTTACTTCTCGAGGATCTAATTGAGTTGAAATGAAGATAATCTATATGAACATGACCTAATTCGATTTGAATTCAGATTCCCATCAAGTTTTAATGTCTTCTAATGGAATATGAATTCTTCACAAATGCTGTGGCAATTTCGCACCAACTTCGATTCTGATGGAATAAATCGTACAATGAGGATGACACGTATTAGATTGGATATTGACTTATATTCGAAAACCTTCTCAAGGTGTGGTTAGAGTTGGGTTTGAAATCAGAGTTGAATTGAAGTTGTGGTTTGTTAACTTACAGAAATTCTGAAAAAATTCAACATAAATTTGTAGACAGATGGAATGAATTATACGATGAGAACGATGGAATCCTGGATTAGTCATTGCCATAAAATTTAGTTCCAGGAGATCCACTCATAGTTTATATTGGTACTCGCTCCACTCAATATCGATTCAATCTATAGAAATGTTGAATCAAAGATATTCCTTATCAATTCCTTATCATCCCAATTAACATCCGTTAGAACATTATTGCTGAAGTTGTGCTGTTGAATATCCTACGAATTAACTTCAATAAACAATTTATGTTTATTATGTGATGAAACCTTGTAAATCGTTTTTCATTATTTAAAGATTCTTTGTTGTCCAACTCCTGTCAGAAATTTCCAAAATGAATCTGTTGAAGACTAACTTATATGAGCAAACGAAAACAACAAAGAAGACATCTCATCATACAATCTTCATCTCTGCCAAACAATTTATCCAACTCCAACGAAGTGTTAACTGTTAGTAGTTCTTCACTCATAATAATTGAATTGTTAATCAATACTTGAAGACCTCGACGAATTCCTTCCTGGTTAGATTGAAATCTTCTACAATTTCATCGTCCATCCCCAAAACAGACACTACGTCATCGTGAGACGTCAGATGCGGGCGCGATGATTACGTTGATAAGAAATAGAAAAAAATGTACACATAGCAGAACTCATCATCCTCACCAGGTGGTGTCGATTCTTATCAAACCGTTATCCGTTAAATCATTGTGTACATTCATTTCTTCACTCGAGTTTTCCTCTCTCATAGTAGAACAAGCGATATGTGACAGCTTTTTCAATGGCATTAAAATTAACGACGATCAAACTCAATTTACTCGAAAATGTATAATACCCTGTACCGGCTCACGATATTCTGTCAACGATTCATAATTATATACTATTTTTTAGAAGATAACAAAACACGTTGAAGTCTCATATAAACTCATATGTCTTCATATGAATTTTGATGATGAAATTGAATCAAAAAGAAGAAAATAGTTGGTAATGGTTTTTAAATTTTTCGCAAAAAATTCAATGATCGTTCAGGAGAAGGAATCTACAAGGAATTCACGCAATAATTCGATAACGTTATAACATGATACGTAGACACTATTTTCACCTATGGGCGAGAGTGGAGGTGAAGGAGAATTCGCCCGCATTCGGAAATGGTTGATTCATATCCTCTATCAATGAGAATGTAAGGTAATACATGTGTTGTATTCTCACCACTGATATTCATCTCAAGATGTTTGATCCTATTCTCACCTGGAAGAGACACGACCAAACGTGGACTGCATCCACCATCTGCGGATGCCTATCAAAGACCATTGATATTTCTATCCTTCCTCGCTCCTCCCTTTGAACATAAACCACATTGGAAACCCCAATATATTTGTCAAAATATAAATAGAGCAAAACAAACAAACAACTCTCCCGTTGATACACAAAATAGAGGATTTGATAACATCCGAAGAGTTCAAAGAATTTCAGAATTCGATATCCGATATTGGAAATCGAAGATTAGAGAATCAACAAAACATGCAACATAACGTGCGTGGATTCGGTTCATGTGGAGTTCTTACGATGAATTCTGATTAGTACTGAATTGTATTCATTCGTGAAAGTATGTTTGATACGATACCAGGATGCAAATTACTTGATTCCCTTGTTAGCTTGAAATAAATATGCTCTACTTTCTCTTCGCTTGATCCTATACTATTCAACAATATTTGTTGTTGACCTAGTAACGCATCTCATCATTTCAGAGATAATGACAAATATCAAATATCCTATGCAAAGTAGTAGTTCATAGTTTTTGCGTCACTAGAAACTTGTTATTCAAACGCTTCGAGGAATGAATTCACACACACCAAATTTCATACGACTGTCTCTCTACATTTTATTTAATATAAATTAAACTGAATATCTTCCGAAATTTTTCTGATATGATCATTCTATTCTATCAAAACATGAACGTACTGAGTATCCACACGGATTAATTGAATTTATTCCAAAATAAATTGAATTATATCGATTTTGTGTACTCCTTAATATAGAGATGATATCCAAGCATGGAAAATTATAAGGATATTGAACAAGGAAAAAAGAACGAATGATTTTTCCAAAAGATATACAATACAGAATTCGAAATAGATGAATACAATATTCTTTATCACAAAATCTATATACCTCCATAATACTGTTGCGTTATATAAGGTTTTGATCCAATCTTCGGATCATCGGACCTTTCCTCCTCGTTTTTTTTTCTCCATATAATGACACCTCCTTGCAAACTCGTCACGAAAACGAGGAAAACCGAGGATCTAGGGAAGATTCCAAGCGAAGATATTAAAGAAGCAGCACAGTTGTTGGTTTCGACGGTGGATAGGATGTTATCTTATCCTTGTTGCGTGCATCTACCATGAAACAAGAAGGATTAATGTCTTTGATGTATCATAAGCTTGAATTTTGATCAAGTCTTCAAAGTTTTCCATATTCAGATGAGTATTTACGTTCCGTGGAGAAGTTTACAGTAATGGACACGAGATTTTAATCATTCTGAAAAACTGAAATCTTCCGACGGTCTATTCAATTCATCAAAAGTTTGAACAACTTTACCGTTTGTTCTCGCATGAATTTCCTTCAAATTGGAAACAAGATTTCCGGAATAGTTTCTACGTCCAATGTAAATGCTTCGCCATCATTTCGCAAACATCGCTTCATGAGTGTTGAAAGAGTATCGCGATCTTTGAACTTGGCTTTGCTCCAAGAATTTATGCTGGACCAAGGGAAAGGAGCAGGAACAGGTAGTCACGCATGAATAGAATACTACATTTCATCCTACGAAACCCCCTGTACTTATCCAATCATAAAAAAAAAACCCAAGGAAAAATTTTCTTTATTTACGAAAAAGTGGAATTTCATTTTAATACGTGGTATTTATTACGATGGTCTCTACGGAGTACGTATGCAATGTACAAAATTCTACAGGAAATTTCATAGTTGGTGAATAATCTTCTCACTTTATATACATACTCCATTCTCTCAATAACGACTTAGTATGAATTACAACAGTCAGATCAGATTCATTCCTCCGAATGTTCGCCTGAGGTCTTAAAATACATAAGTTGATGTAATTCCTCTTGAATTGAGTGATTTCGAACTTTAATAAGGCCAATTTCAAACGTTTGGAATGGAAGAAACGTGACGAGACCAAATGTAAATGTTCATAAAGTTGGGCGCTAGACTTGCAGAGAAATTTACGAGAATAGGGTGGAAAAGGGAATCAGATTCCCTATTCCCTGAATTCTACATCTAAAGAGAGTTTCATGATACCGGAGAATCTAAACAAGAAGGAAAACCAATGCGAGAAGGAAACAAGAATTCTGCTCTCGCAAAGTTTGGTAATTCTCTGATTGATCGTTGTAATCTGGGGCATAATTATATGAAACATCTGTACTCGTTTCAGTAGTTGTCATTTACATGAATCGCTTGAACGAGATAGTTGAATATCGAATCTTGTTTCAAAAGTATCTATCTCTTTCGAATTTTTTATATGAATTTATTTTGAAATATTGAAAATTCTCGCGTAATTGAGTAGGTACATTCGGGCGAACGATCTTTCAATGAATTATTGGAACAAGCATCACTTGATGAAAAAAACAAATTCATTCACTCAGAGAACAGCACAAATGTAGAGAACATTGAATTGTTTGAATAAGTACTCTTCGAAGTATGTAGTACACGCTATTGAATGCATTTTTCGAAGCAAATGTGTTGCAATAAATATGCACCTTTTATACATCTAAATAACCGTTGTGTGCTTGAACTTGAAGAACACCCTGTACATTCGTGTATACTCGCAATAAGTATGTATATTGATACATACATACGTAAATATGGCACCCTCCTAACAGGCATCGCTCTATCCACTAGCTGATCACTCGGGTTGCATCCGCGTCAAGGTGGGGCTTTGTGGAACTGTCGTGGTAAAGGCAGGCGACCGGAGATTACAATGGCATCTCCTCTAGATTAGCATATGAATTACGATCCCCCCCTCTTACTCCCTCAGCCCAGTTTCCTTTACTTACATTATATATACGTGTGTGCGAGGATGTGTAATTTGTATTGGTTTGCAAGAGAGTCTGTTCATGCGTGTGTATGTTTGTACGTGCATATATATAATATGTATATACACACACCGGTTAGCTTACTTCGTGTCGAGTATGACTCGGTTCGTCCAAGCGAACTACTTCAAGGACTATCAAGGACTTGAGAGGAGTTGTTGGATCATGGAGCAGGTCGTCGTGAACGACAACGGTGCTCTACGGAGTTCGAGAGTGGTTTGGGATGCGACAAGATGTGACTTTAACCCAACAGATAGATAAAGGAGTTGATAGATCAACGGATAGTTGAATATGCACTAAATAGGGGAGAAACAATAGTTTAGTTTCAGAGTGGTTTTGTTCATATCTTCATATTTCTCTCTCGTATTCTAATACTTTGTATTCTTCGATTGCCAGGTGGTATTAGATTTTATTCTTCCGTAACATTGAATGATTAATGCCAGAGCAAATGACTAAGACAGAAAAATCAGTCCCTTCCAGAAAGAAGCTTCCAAATTGGTCTTCCTGATATCACTGTACTGAATTCGAATCCAAAAGATCTGTCATATACCGTGAGTGAACTTGAATTCATCTAATAATTCGTTCTAAACAAACGAATACACTATCATAGTTATTAAATCTTCATTCAATCATTCTTTATTGCTGATAATTCCAAGGTCATTATAAAATTGTTTTTCAAATGAAAGTTAACTCATCTAATGAACGCGTTAAAGTGGAGTGTGAAAATGAATGTTCTGAAAGACACTGTATCACAAATCTTGATAGGCGAAGGTCAAGGAATAACCATGGATTTTAAGAGAATTGATTCATCAAACACAGCAGGGTAACAATTCATCGGTGATCTTGATGAAATCATTGCCATTTGCTTTTGACGGTTGGTATGATATTAGTCATTAGTCTCTACATTGTGACAGACGTGACGAGAAAATAATCTCCCTTGTGGGTGTAATTAGTATTCAGATCCTGCTATCGGAATATGATCAGGAATTCCTTCTTTAAGGGGTCGTAAAGGGGAATGAGTATCTGCCATATTTCTGTAATTGGAATTTCAAGTTCAGTGGATAGCAGTCTCTCATTACATACAATTCATTTTGTAATTAACAGCAATTCATGCAATCGATCGAAGTAAAATTGTGGCATAATATTATTATTCCATCAAATATATAAATTTGAAAGCGCTGATAATCGTGCGATGTAATTGTAATGAAATATAGGTATATACGGATAAAAAAGCTGAGATATACTTAGAATTTCTATGAACGCTAACATAATGCTAGGTAGGCGTTGTAGCCGAACCTTGATAACAAAGATAGCGAAAGTTTCTAAACGATAACATCCATCCAGGCTGGGTAGATCGTCATATAGATTTCAATCTGATATACCGTAACGGCGAACAATGAAAAAGTTCGTCAGCTCACATGAATCAACTGGAACCCAGTGAACCTTGCTTTTGGATTCTTATTTAGATTCTTATTTAATCTGAGATTTCAAGTTATGATTCCAGTCGAACAGGTATCTTCCATTAAAAAAATTGAGAAACTTATGGCTCTCATATGTGTCAAACATCATGAAAAGGTTGAATATTTTGTCACTTTCAATTATAGCCCCTTTTATAAATTGATAACTTTTATGAATTTCTTAGATCGATTATTTAGAACTCTCATCGGAACCTGGCAAGCAATATAAATTCTTCAGTGTGTAAAACATCCAATAAAACCAGAATGTAAATTTCATTATTTCAGAAACTTATTATTCCAAATGAGAGTGACGATTCCTTAATATGACACGTTGAATCTGATACTCAAATTATAATTGCTTTCATTTCGTACAAAACATGACGTTTTTACCTCGATATCCTCTTTTTTTCTCACATACAAAGAAGAAGAAAAAACCATCGTATCATTATTTCCCATACATACCACAAACCACTCATCATTTCAGTAAAAAAATATGATATTTAATAAAAATTTTCCTTTGGGATGATTGTCCATTGAACCGAGGAAGAAAATAATCACATGCTCTGAAGACAATTTTTCATCAGTCTTAACAACCCTATAGCTGATACAAGCTTAGGGGAATAGAAACGAGAGAGGAAGGTAGCGGTATATGAGGAGGTTAATTGATGGACACCGGCAAGGGATTAATTACAACCTACGCGCCCTACGCGACCTTATTAGACGTTAGCTCCTCGCGGAAATGTAATATTCCCGCCTAGACTGTAACTCTGTATCACATGCTAGGGAATATAATTTACCGAAACGACAATAGATCAGAATATCCCGAGGTAGGAACGTAATTTTCAGTTCCTGTTGCAAATCGACTGTAATCAAGAATTCATGCCACGCCATAAAGTAATTGACGGAAAAAACGTTTTGCGGATAAACTAAGTAGATCAAAAACTCATTGTTTGATTTGAATTTAAACGTCGGTATAGCTGTTGTTAACAAACTTTAAAGAACTGTGAAATTATATTACGTGGATATTAACGTGTAATTCTAGTTATGTAATAGTCGTTTACTTCTGCAACATTCCACATGCGGTATGCATGACGAGTACTCTCGAGAATCCACGTACATTCAAGTAGATAATATCAATACAATTTTACCTCTGCTGAGGGTACTGCTTCTATTATCATATTTAAAGTGCATAATACATTCGCATATGAATTATCTCTTGTAGATATTGAAAATTTATATCAATTCTTTATTTGGAAATTTAAAAACAGAGTTATATATGAACTCCTTGCATTTCTCTGGAACTGAATTGAATGGATTCGAGAGGTTCACATCCAATAGACCACCAGCGATTCGATGATTTCAAACGCTTGAGAGGTCCAAGCTTTTTCCTTTCACTTTAATGACTGCCCTTTACGAGCACTCCCACCCTTCTTTCTTGTTCTATTTCTTCTCCTCTATTTTCTCCGAAGGATGCTTAATTACGTCGTTTTATAGATTCATTGTATTCTTGTGCAGAAGCGCTGTAAAGATCCACAGCAGCAACCTCTTCTCTGCGAGTTCGCTCGGTAATGTCCTATTAGCGGTACAAAGGATAAATCAGATTTTAATTGCGGAACATTGTCATTTTAAAGACACCTGATCATGGCAGATGACGGGGCCATCTGATGCGTCATTAGCTCTTTTTGTACTCATGTTCACAAATTATGATACTTCCATCCGGTAGTGGAAGTATACAAAATAGGTATAGGTCAGTTTGATTTTCTTAGTGTATTCATATTACAAATTGTTGAGCTTTTGTATACAATCTATGAACTACGGACTATAAGAAATTATTATGAAGAATCGTTCGCGTATTACGGGAGAAGTTTGAATCATCGAGTTTTTCATTGGATTATTTTGAACGTTGTATGTGGATTTCACGATGAAACTTTGAAGAAGTTTTTCTTACGCGACACCTCTCAATTCAGTTCGGTTCAGTTCAGTATCTTTCGATCAATCTTGTTCGTTATCGAGTACCAGAGAAAGTTCTTCAGAAGCGCGTTCGTTGGATTCACAGAACGATCTGCACGAGCTCTGCAGATTTGAGAAATGCGTATCTCGCACGGAAGTTAGTCTGGAACTCACTCGTAGAACGAGCAGAGGTAGGGGCAGAGTTAGGGTTGGGACTCTTCGTCCCTAACTTCGCCGCTCCTTTTGGAGTGGATAAGGGCTGAAAGGCGGCAAGCAGCTCTGAAACTGCAGGGAGCTGTACAGAAGCTAGTTGAGCGAGTAGATAAGTTTCGATCCCTCGGAGAACCACCTTTCCACCGCCATCATTTGCTCTCTATACCTACTTGTACCTTCGTTGAGATAAACGTAACCCTCATGTGTGGGTGTACGTGCACGTACTCTCGAATACTAACACATTTGAATAGATGCCTCCACGTTCAAGATCACAGTCAAGTGACACGTGTATTTTAGAGATGAATCTTCTTGGATTATGAAACTTCATATTATTCGAGGGTGAATTATAATAGAATTCTGGGACTCAAATTTCGAATGAAATATTTTGATGAAATTGAGGAAACACGTGGTTGGGAAAATTATGAAAATTAAATGATCCGTATTTCATACGTCAGAGAATTTAGTTGCCCCTTGATGGGAACTATATGGGACTGTGAAAAATTTATAATCGATATAAATGCCATACATTTGATTTCTATTTGGAATACTGAAAATCAAAGTCAGAACAAAGGCCAAGAATAATTCCAAAAACATGATGAACATTCTAATTTCATGTTTAAAATCATGAGAATCTTTCGAGAATTCATTTTTCAATTAAATTTCATCCTCCCGCATGAGTTGATGGAATTAAAACTATTTCAATTTTCTAGAATTGTGTACAAACAAATAACGTTGTGAGTGACGCGTCGTTCGCTTGGCGAACACCGATTATTTCTCAAAGCTTAATTTCTCCTCGAGTATCAAAGAGAGAGGGAAAGAGAGAATAAGTCAATGTCTGATGTTGAATCAGAGAAATAGCAAAAGAGCACTAAAGTTGAACCCTTTGCTAGCGTGACAAGGATCCAATTCCTAGTCCTTTTATCCCAAACTTTTCCAAGGGTATTCTTATACAACAATAGAAACGAGAGAACGTGTCTTCCTTTTACTCAAGACATCCTGCATACAGGCGCGCGTGTGTATATATGTATATGATTGGAGAGGCAAGAACTAGAATAGAAGTTCTCAGCATGAAGATGGAATGAGCGAAGAGGTGACGAAATAAAGAAGGGGAGAAGCAGAATGGGAATGAAAATGCACGTAAGACGAAGGATCCAAGAATCCCGAAGATGCAACGGAGAGAACACTGCAAGTCAGGCGAGAATCTAATTTCCCGAGACAAATCCTTAAATGTGCCCTGAAGCACGCACAGCCAGAAGATCGCGTAGACACCTCAACGAAATCAGATTCAACTTTACTCGGAATATTATTTTTTCTTACGAAGGATTTTATTCTCCTCCAAAGTCAAAAGGAGAATTGATGAAATGATTTATTTGTGTGATATAACTATAGATAGTCAGGGAATATTTCGTATTATTACCATGTATTGTATATTGCACATTTACTATACATCAATAAATTATAATCTGATCGATTGAAAATCGATATTTGTGCAATTTTATTTGGATTGAATGATATATTCTGATAAGAAAGTCATGAAGCGTATATATTTTATATTTGAATATAACACATGAAATACTGTTGGATACCTTCAACAGGAAATTATTCGAATTGATTTCATTCATTCATTCATTCATTTTATTGATTCATATTGATACAAAGAGTAATTCTTTATGATTTCATTTTCACTATATCATCATAAAAATAATGCAAACGCCTTTCTTTGTTGCTCTGCAAGGGTGAAAACGCATGGAGAGAATTAATTAATCTCTGGAAAAAAGAAACGATACAAACCGATTGTTGACCAGGGATGAGCATGACGATGTAAATATATTTATTTGCTTGCCTTTGGGCATAAAAATTCAACTACAGCAGCCAAGTGGCTAGTAGGAATTGAATTGAATCAGCTTCCAGAACTGAATTTGAATCATTACAGCAAAATAATTTACATTTGTAGCTACCTGTGTGGAAATCAATCCTGGGCATCCTAAGGTAGGCCCTGGCCTCGTAGGAGGATATCTAAAGCATCCAATACAAGGTCGCCTCCCTACGGCCCATGTGGACTCCAGTTGGGGTTGCCAGTATATCCCTGGAATATTTCAATCCAGGTATGCCCACCCACAGCCCATACAGGCCCCGAGTTGGCTACCGTTGTTTGGACTGGATATTTGATATCATTACGGGGCCTAGATTAAAAAGTGTAACATCTCAAATTTTGACCACTTTTTAAGCATAGATTGTAAACTTGACCCAGGTCTGAGCCCGGGAGGAATTTCCACACGGGTAATCTATTTGATGTAACCGCTAACATTCTCCTACAGGAGCAGATTCAGTGGATATCCGTGTTTGTGCCAACAACGTGGCTGGTTCAACTGAATTTTCTATTCTGACATTATTTGTTCTTGAGACAGACGACACTACCAAGCATTGTAATCGTTTAATTAACATTTAATTCTCTCCATGCGGGGCAAATAGACCAATTTCCCTTCAGGCAATTCAGGAAAAATTCTTGATGAACTTTGAAACATGGAGATTCTAAAAGTGCTCTTCCTCAAATGTGATGAATTCTTCACAAATCCATATACGATTCTCCAGTAAATGATCCCCATAATAAATTGATATTCGGAAATGTGGTGCGAAAAACTTTCTAAATCTGATATATGTAGGATATATATAGTACATAATTCCCATAAATTGTGATATTCATAGTTATCTGAATGATAATGGAAAAAAGAAAAACGAACAGAAATATCTTGCACTGTATGGTTAAGTTTTAAAATTCGAGTATGATTAATCCGTAAAATGAATTGATATGAATCAGTAAACGCTAAAGAAAAATATTTGAAATGACAACAAGAACAACAGTAACGACGAACAAGGTGTTGTTAACCGATCATCCAATTAAAATGCCATTTCTTGGTTTTTGTTTTGTATTCCAGAGTGCATGATGGACGTCGGGAGCGCCAGTGCCATCTTCTGGAAGTAGGAGGCACCGGTGGCGGCCGCTGAAGGTAACTTCGACTTCCAGGAGATAGCTAGCTTCCTTCCAGTACCTCCTAGTGTTCTTCTTCTTCTTCTTCTTCTTCTTCTTCTTCTCCTCCTTCTTCTTGGCAAATCATCAAAAAACAGGGTCCTCTCCAAAAACAGAAAAACACGTCATAAATCGCCAAGTTCATTTCACAGTTCGCTAGTGTCCCTTCACTTTTATCCAGTTTGTTTCATCCACTTACTTTTGATTTGTATCATTGGTTGTAACGGTTCAGTTCGTTCATTGAAAGATACGTACACGGATAGAAATGAATGGTTTTAGGTAACAGTACTTTCAAACAATATTTGTTCTAAAAGATTTTCATACAAAAAAATTCTGATTCCCTCTGGGCTGTTCATCGTCACGTTCATTTCTGTCTGTTGGCCCTCGAGAAAATGAATCAAAATTGCAATTACTGATGGCAAATTTGTGAAGTGCATAACAGTTTATAAATAACAATCAACTGTTCCGAAGTTCATTGGGAACTTGAACGATATTGAGAAATTTTGTTAGATCTAGGGACGGAATTTGTATTGTACAGATGATTCGAGGAATAAGAGAATTGCAATTTCGAATCTGGATTACATCAAACTATTCCTGAACTGAACTCATTTCCATTATCACCCGCTGATCCCTTCCATCATCTAACGTATTGAGACAACGGGGTAAACACATCAAAGGAGGTATTATTATAGACAGTGTTTCTTTGTGCGTGCCTACATGCGTGACTGATACCTGTAGCCGTAAACATGTCGTTCGTGCTCTTTTGTATTTTCTTTCGTTTTCTTGTTTCTATTCTCTTTTTTTCCTTTGCTATGTTTATTGCGCACCCGCCGTTATCGCACTATTAAACCTCGTTATTACGACGGGACGTTAGCGTGGACGCTCTTAGAATCCCATAAATTCCTCGTCCTTGGCATATACATGAATTAACGCGAGTGCCCACGCGAACGGACCGATGGACAACGATAGAGAAAAGTAAACTCAAAACAACCGAATAAGAGGGAGAAATAGATTATTAATGCCAAAATTAACCCAAGTTGATCTTGCGATACTAATTGAACTGTACGTTCATGATGAGGTATAATGTGCAATCGAGATACTGTTTTCCATCAGATATCCTTTGAAAATATTGTCTATGTGTTGTTAGAATTTGATGTGAAGTAATGTGTATTATCTCATTGAATGTGATAATATTAATTTATATAAACTGAACGATATGTTATGTTGGTGTACTTGTACGATTCACGAGAAGTGTTCTATAAACTGCGCTGGAGAACGGAATTATTCATCGAAATTTTTATATAAGTTTGTTGGAGATGTGCAAGATGTGATATTTGATGTGATGTCCAAGGTATAATCAATGACACAGTTTGAAATACTTATAATGGTCTTTCAATTTTGTTCGGATCTGAGTGAACTCAAATTTTCCGAATGAAACATGAAACTCCATCCTCTTTAGAAGAGTTATGGAACTAATTGGGAAGGATTTTCTATATATCTGAAATTTTTGATAAATAACTCTTTCAAGTTTTGGATGAAGGATATAAAGTTGAAACTAGGAAGCAAAAGTTAACGGCCAAGTGAAGTAACTCTATAAACAAACATCTTATCAAAGAGATGTGAGCAGCCAAAACCGGGGATGGGCAGCCCGTGGGAATACTTTTGTACTCCCAGAGTATTTTCATTAATGAGTACTGTTTTTTTAATCTCACATAAAGGTATATTCACACGAGATATGAAGTATTCCTCACTAAAATTCTTTCCGAATTTGATGCAATTACAAAAAAACAATAACACAGACACTTCGAATTTTATTGTTTAAAATATTTGATTTCATAAATGTTTGAAAATTTGTTTCAAGAATGACATCTCCAAGGGGTTAAGGTGATCTGACTAAACAGCAAAATTCAAAGTCGGCAATACGAGGTTATGTATAGAATCAATTTACAACATATTAGTTTCGGAGATATTACATCATAAGTGGAGGAATATTTCAAAAATACTGTGGGATGGGATCAATGGAGAGTGATTTTTACAGAGTATGTGATGTAACGATCACTGTATGAAATACTAAATTATGTACAAAAATCAAAATTCTCCTGGACTCGAATATTGAAAGCTCCTAAATGTGAATTTTCCATGCACTGAGATATTTCAAAAGCGGTTTCGTAGTCCTGAATAACATCATATGGGGGGACGTCAATTCCATTCAATTTGATTTCTTCAATTTTTGCAATCACATCTTCATTGATTCTTCACAATCTTTTTATCAGTACTTCCTCCTCAGTAGAAATCACTTTCATGATTCTCTAGGCTACCAAAAAGCCTTACCAGACCTTCTCAGTCCCTCACGGGAGTCTGGAAGAGCCTTACATCGCTTGAAGAATGACTAGAATGATTTCACCTGAGGCAACTCAACTGAAATCTTGGACAGGAAATATGCAAATCAGTTTCTATTATTCCTACATCCAAAAAATACACATGATTTTCAAAGTTATTGGCCGGTATGATACTATCATAGTTACTGACTTTTCCTCCTAATCTGAACACAGAACTCAAGATCATAAGATCCTTCGACCTCAAATCTTTCTATTTTAGTGAGCTGTATTTTACAACACTTCGTTTAGATTGAATTCTCAAAAAAAGTATATCTTAATACACGTGCTCATATAATGGTGAATATACTGATAGGAATGAATCATATCTTCAGATTCTTGGGTAGATATGAAAGGAGAGGGCTGGAATCTAATGCATTGCTGATATATCTCGATGCCATGTCCGTATTATCGGATTGAATTACGCTTGAATAACCGTGACGATTGATGTGATATACATATTGCAATTTTGAAGTTGGCCGTTCATCAAGTCTAGATTTGATATTTAAAACATTTCAACAGAAAAATGTGTGTACAGTAAGTTCCACCTTAGTGGAGGCGACTATTCGTGATTTAAATAATTTGATAACCGAATGTCATCAAATAATACCATAATTAAAAAATTGAGCTGTTGCGTTGAAAATGTTTTCTTACTCAACCCAACAGTCCAGGCAGAAGCCATGCTCATACAAAACTTGTGATCAATGAAAGATATGAGAGACTTTCCAAAATCTTATCCCATGAGATTTCGAAAAATTGGCATCAAAATATGTAACGAAATTTGAAAAATCGCATAGGAAATGCATACATTATACATGAGCGAGTATTCACAAATACTCTCTAAATCTGAATCAGTGGAATTCGACTGATTTCGCAGTTATAAGTATACCACTAATTTCAATCAGTTGAATTCCACTGCATAATCAGTGAATAGTCGCTGATTCTACAGTTGGATGTTCTTTTCACTGATTACAATTAGTCGTATTTCACTGTGAAAATCAGTGAATACTCACTGATTCGCAGTTTATATGCACTGGTTCGCAGTGGTATACTTATCACTGCAATCCAGTGAAATTCCACTGATTCAGATTTAGAGAGTAGGGAAGAGTTGCCTTGATTGGACCATCGCCTTGAATGGACCATTACCTTTCAATACAAGAGCAAGGTGGTGGTCCATTCAGGGCGATGGTCCAATCTAGGCAACTCTTCCCTATTTCCTTCCAATCTGAAATTGGAGTAACTTTGTCGAGAGTCCAAAGTGACTGCCCCTTAGGGGAGACCGGGGATAGTTGACTATAGGGGTAAGTAGATTAACGGCGGAAATCTCGGTGAAGACGGAAGTGTCGCGTTTTTCAACTACAGCTGAATGATTGTCCTTATTAACCGGTTCAGTGTTCAGGGACGCAAAGTCACTGTCGCGTATTGTTGGGGAGCAGTAACAAATTTTCAGTTTATGAACCATGTGAGTAAAATTTATCTTCCGTACATGCTTTGTCGTGACGTAGACAAATTTATTGTTAATTACTTTCCTGTTGATCAAGGTATTGGTTTCATAGCTGTTCTTCATATGACATAACATTATTCTCGAGTCACTGTTTAAGTTAGGTTTTATATGTGATCAAACACAAAAATGACGTTTGGGGCTAGTTGACTAGACCGAGTTCACTAACATTTCGAAACATAACTATGAATTTAAAGAAAAAGAGCATCACTGAAAAATTTTCCCAGTGATTTTACCAAAAACACTGAAAGGTGATAGTTTCATGGTTATTTTCCACAGTGGATTCTTCAGTGATGTCCCACTTCCTTAAATTGACAGTCATTCTTCGAAATATTAATAAACTTGGTCTTTCAGTATATATTTATCAACTTCCCAAGCGTATGGTCAACCAACCCCGGGGATGGGGTAGATGGACCAAATTTGCACTACCATAGTTTATTTTGACATTTCTATGATTAATTTCGAACAGCCTAATAGTGTCTTTATCAATTTCAGTAGTTTCCATACGCATCGGTATTGAGGCAGAATAAATATACATATCCTTGCAAAAACTTGGTCAACCATCTCCGGTCTCCCCTACTCTAAGAATTTACTGAAATTCAGTATTTTTCATCCTATCGACATTTGTTGTGGGTGCTTACTTTCAGTTGAGTCAAGACTAGTCTTGAAGTAAGCTAATGTTGAGAATGCAAATATGTTTTACTCTTCACTGTAGAAGAGAGTTACATCATTTCCAATACAAGAGTTGCACTTGGATTGATATTGAATCATTCTACATTCTACCAAGATATTGTATAAAACACAAAACTTGCCAACGAGTTCATTGGTGTTCACTGAACGTCTATAATACTAATCGCTATAGACTAAGAGCAACTGGCTTATGGCTGCGTTGAAATTGTGTTTAATACAGTCTCTAATGTGGAACTGATGTAATGTGGTTTACATCCTTCCGATACAATTCAATTTGCGGATCGTTACAAATCCCTCGCCATACTGAATTTCGTTTCGCAGTAGCTAAGATTCAATTAGACCCAAGAAAATCCCACCCTCAGAATCAGGAAGGATTACTTGGAGAATGAAGGATGAATGTATCGTTATGATTGCAACAGCATATGCTGCAAAAAAAATTTTGTAGTCAAGAACATTCTTTACTGACCGAGTCCATTCCGATATTTTTTTGCTTGGAGAAAATTTTCTTTCAACAGAAGGAAACATTCTCTCACATTCTGGAAAAATTTTCCAACACAAGTATTGATTTTGTCTAAACACCCATTTGAGAAATTTTTCAAAATTATATATAATTTGTATTTAATTTGATAGAGTTTATATATAATTGTATAAAAAAAGATGTAATTTCGAACAATTTTCCGCATGAATGAGAGAAATTACTGTTTTTGAACCCGAATTCTCAATGGTTTGGATTTTCAAATTTTCTTAGTATGAAAAATTACTGCTTTTTTTCATCATGTCAAGTATATTCAGTTCAATGGAAAAACAGTTCAGGATTTTTGATGATGAATTTCTCTCAGTGCATGACGCATTACATTATTGAAAGACCAAACAATTCAACTGTTTATCGTGCAATCAATATTCAGGTACGCATTTCAAAAAGGAGGATATTCAAATCTGTGTCATTGACTTTTCTTAAAACTATTACAATTTCTTCCCCATTTCTAATTCCCTAATGCTCTTATTGTGAATGATTCTACTGGATTTCCAAACAGTTTACTTGAAAAACATTTTCAAATTAAATATCGTTATACAAATATATTGTTAAAACCATCTCCTCAATATGAGTACGTACAAGATTGTAAACTTATTCCTTATCCACAGAAACAAAAATTCATAACAGTGGCTTCGGCAAAATCTGACTGAAAACCTAGTAGCAAGCTTGCAGAAACATTGTGGTAATTCGGAAAAGCTCTTAGCAGAAATTTTTTCAGCATCAAACTCGACACTTTGCAGAAGAAACTTTTGCTATGATTTCTCCCAAATTACTCCAATATTTTTACCAGCTTGCCACCAGATTTCGAACCAGATTCCTCCTAGACCGCTATCATGGTCACTTTTCCTATGCGAGTACCTATTTTTCTTTCTCAACAAATTTTGCGATGTGTAAATCTGTAAAATCTGAAAATTCCATCCACCAACATGATCCCCTAAATAATAAAAGTTACATGAATTATAATTTTATCCACAATCGTGCAGTAGAGAGAGAAGGATCAATCGAACTGTCATCTCATTTCTCTTCTTTATATTCTAAACTACAATGGAATTTTGAAAGCATAATAAGAAATATTCATTAACATCTTAGTTGATTTTTCTTACAGCAACGGTGATGGGGATTATTGTTCAGTTCGTTTCATGTTTGAGGAGAAATCAACTGCATGAAACATGGCGTATGGAAAGGTAACGTATACAGAAAGTTCAAGCGAAGTGAATTGAAGGGAATAAAAAATCAACATAAAATAACGGGATCGTCCCATTGATCCTTCTCCTTTGTACTGAATTTATAGCGAAACAAATTGCCATAGAAATTCATAGTGGAACAAATATTCACATTCATGAGATTCTACGCATTTTCACCTAATGAAATTGTTCCCAACAGATATATAATATAAATCGATTCAGGTCAGCTAAGCTGTACAGCATTTGCAGTTGAATTTACTATACGATCGCATAGTAACTGAGGACCAAACTGACCTTTCATTCCGTTATGTATTTCAAGTAAATTCACTCAGGAATTTTCATAATTATTCTCAATATTTTTTGAATTCAGTCAAGATTACTTGGTACGAAATATTCATGTGTTCGCTCTTTCAAATGATTTTTCGATTTATCTCATCAATCTAAGAATAAACTCTAATTGAATGACATACACAATATTTAAACTCTTTGGGAAATACGAATCCATACAAAAATTTTCCAGAATGCAACCATATTCATCCAAATTTCATTAGTCAGTTTCATTAGCCTTTTCATTCGTGAATTAAACGGGTCCATCTGATCGTATTTATTATTGATTTTCATTAACGTCCTTGAGAATCAAGTAAACCACATACGGACGGTTCATCAGAGCGAATTTTTTCCAATACCAGATTCTCCGGTGGGAGCGCCAACATTACAAGTATCTACACAATCTAACACATCCCTCCTGCTGTATGAATGATCCTCTTGCACACTTACATAATAATAATACAATATTTCATCATTCTCGAGGTGTATATACATATTTGTTCATACATATACACAAACTGGTGGCTCGCTCGTGTTGGATGTACTGTCTCGTTCGTTGTCGATGTGTTTTTGAATATACATTATATATATATATATATACATAATCCCTGTATATAATTTTCAATAATGTCGTGAATCAAAATGGTGTGTTTGTATGAATTAAAACTCCATTCCATGTGACAGTATGATAACATCCATCCTATTCCGTATCATCCGATTTTTCAATATCCTTATATATATGTATATACATATATTTTGATTTGATTACCTTACATGCTCACTATCGCACAAATTTGAGGAATGTGTTATTTTAATACTCAACCAGTGCAGATATTTCTAAAATAAAACAGACAAAACATCAACATAATGATCACAAAAAAAATACAAGGTACGAATGTCAATCGAGATAAACAAAAGAACAATTTTCTATCGTTAAATTGATTCACTCTATGAGAAAAAATATAATATCACCCAATCAGGCCATTATCAAATCATTGACAAGGATGTAATCTACAAAACGTAGGAAGACATTGACTATTCTTGAAGAATTACGACCGCTTAGAAATAACTGCAGAATGAAAAATATATTTGAGCATCCGCTGTCACGTATTGAGTGGCGTCTTATCCTTTGTTTGGAATAATCAATACTCATTCAATTTTGTGACCTCCCTACCAAGCGATTTTCTTCTTCTTGATCCTAACGATATTCCAAATTTCACCATTTTTTCAAATCATTGTGCGGAGGATTCTTTTTATCAATTCTCCTCAACGAATCGCTTCGTAGAGAGTCGCTTCAATCCTAGCAACGTTTTTTATAGTCCGCGAATCCCATTTCATCCGCCTATTTCTTCGGCTTGTGACGTAGGTTTGTAGGTTGACTGGTTAGATTATTTTTGATAATATCACATTCTGTGTTTGACAAATTTTTTCTCTTCTTATTATTCGTATTGTTATAATTATTGTCATTGTTATCTATGAATTTATGTACGTCATCTTAAAATATTTATATATTACCATAATTATATATCCATTGAGTTGTCCATCCTTATTGTTATCATTATTATTATTACATTATCATTGTTATTAACGTTTGCCATGTTACACATACACGCAGAATTCTTTTAATTCCTCCCTATTTCATTATTATAAAAATCACAAATCTCTATTGTTAAATGCATTTTCCAAAATCAAAAGTTTTATCGTAATTCCAGCGATAAACCAGGGGATTCGTTTCTTCATAACATTTTTTTTTTTCAAGTTTCCTGTTTGGAGGGTTGGGATGGGGTTAGAGATCGTCTGGGGTTAGAGTTAGGGTTGTCGTATCCAACCCTCGATTCGAGATTAAGGTTAGTGCGCATTTTTCTCAGCGCTGTCACATGATTACAACATTGTAGGTCTTCCCGCTATCCAAAATGTAATTCTTTTTATGTTCATTTTTTTGGTCGAATCAAACGTGATGAAGCATTGACATTAGAGAATTTGTGATATATTTCATGTGCTGTCTAGGAATAATTCAGCTCAATCGTTCTTATAATATCTCCAGACGAGATAATATTGTGATATCAGTTGAATTTTCTACTCAAATTTGGACGGTATGAAATTTCTAGACAAGCACATGCGATGAACCTCATTTACGTCCAATTCCTTTAGGATGGTGGATGCTGGTGTAACCGTGTAACTCTGTTGTACTCGGTGTTAGCCGCAATATTTCCTTTCTCTCATTTGTTTTTTTTCTATCTTCCATGTTATAATAATTCTATTTGTATTACGAAACAAACTGATTTGTATATACTTTTTTTTTGTCGTATGTATCTGTCCTTCCCTCCTTTACAACGAATCATCGTGCAAATCATCTGGCCAACCGGTAGACAGAAAACTGTTCGTGGGAATGCTCAGCAAGCAACAAACAGAGGACGATGTACGACAATTATTCGCTGCCTTCGGCACAATAGAGGAGTGCACCATCCTTCGTGGACCCGACGGAACTAGCAAAGGTAAGTCACCAAGCGAACATTCGACAAATGTTTTATTTTCTCTCATTTTCCCAAGGATCTCGAAAGTCAGGTAAATAATGGAACAGTCTGTGTGACACTAATGCTCTGTTATCAAACCCCTGATTGTAATCATTGTATCCCAATAAACACACACACGTTATTTCAACGTTGAAAGAACGTTAGACTGTCAAACGGACGTTAGTCGTTGATTTCATAACGTTGATTTTTAGTTGAAATTTGATAGGGAAATAGACGACCAGGAATGACGTTTTGATGACGTGTCATTTACACTAATATTCAAAAATAACCATCAAACGATGTCCTCAAAAAACGTGGTTTCAACGGATTTAAATCACGCGTTTAAAATGTGTTTATAACACCTTGTGTCATACTCAGAAATACTATTGTTCTCGAGATTGAATGAAGAGTTTTCAAAAAAACATTTGTTGGATTCAATTCACATTTTAGAACCATCATTAGGACACGTCAATATTTGACGTATTTCAGACGATGTTCAAACCGTTGATATGACGTTATTTTATGGTTGAAAAACACGTGATCGGCCGCGACATTTTTACGTTGAATCAACGCAAAAATATTACTAATTCACAACGTGTGGTTATTGACTGTTTTTGACGTTTTTAAAACTTGCGTGTGTTTACTGGGTATTATCGAAGCTACAGTAAAAACTTCAGTGATATTATGTTCTGTGAACCATTCTTTTTACTGTTAATTGGTGTTTTCATTCGAATATCGTTCCGATAATATGTTGTCTCCAATATTCCTGAGCATGTAATAATCATTGACCAAATTTTTCAACATTGTTTGGAATATTTCAATCATAACTTGAATGTTCATCTGCCGATAACTTTGAATGATCCAGAGGGTAAGTTGCGATTGTTGCAAAGAGATCCTCAAACCATCGTTATTCAAATTATGGGATATATTGGGATATTGATAATGATCTGAAATTCAAGAACATTCCACAATATAGCAAACAATTACACTGTTAAAAATAATACGAGATCTTGTATCAAAAATGTATCGAATCTTGCCACAAGCTATGGAATGAAATTTTGTGTCAAAATTGATTCTCAATTCTGTAACAATCGTACAAACAAATATGGTTACAAAATTTCGTAACACTGATACATAAAAAACTTCGTGTACTGAGAAAAATAATATAGTAAAATAGTGCTATTTTGTCAAATGTCGTCACAATTGCCTGACGGTCTCAGAGGCTTTCTTACCGAATGTAGTAAAAATTATGTCAGTTGTAACATTTTATCCCATATTCGAGGAGTACTTCTCAAGATATGAGACCTAATAGTAATAATTCACCAGAAAATGTTGTAATTTTTATTGTATTATTTTTCTCCGTGTATCCGTGTTATAAAGTTTTTTACTGATTTTTTTAACAGTGTATCTAGAATACTTCAGCAGAAGTCCAACATAACCGAGAAACCATCAGAATCGTCTTAGATAATTAAAGGACAAATGAGATTCCTCAATTATTCTAAAATATATATTCCAGCATGAATTATTTTCCACAGTATAGAGCGCTATTCCATTCAACATCTAAGAACTAAAGAATCTTTGAATTTCTATTGATAGTCCACGGTTCTTCTTCTCTCATCTATCTAAACTGTATTTGCAACTAACGGTAGCACTTAGGACTATGGTTGGTTGGTTACAGAGGCGTTGCGTCAACGACTGCGAATCAAAATCTTATTAACTGCTGAAAATGAGTTTCATTTCAAAGTAGAATTTAATTACATTCGCGCCTGCCTGCTTGCTTGCTTGCTTGCTTGCTTGCTTACTTACTTGCTCTCTCTTCCCCTCGCTTCATAAACCTTTCTAAGGAAGAGTGGTTTTCCTTTCTGAGGCTTTCTTCTTCACTCCAATAAATTCTACTGTACAAACTTCCTCACTTCAGCAAGAAGCAAGCTAGCGAGTAAAATCCTCATTCTAAAAATATACTTTTTCATCTCGTTACTGTTTTCATTTTCGATGGAAAGTATCAGAATTTTTATGTTTTTCTTAACGTTCGTTTGCTGCTACAAATTGGAATTTTGGATAATTGTATACAAAGGTTTGAAATATCAAACCCTCGATGTAATATAATTTCATAATTATAAAGAAATATCAGATTTCTTTTTGAAATTAATGCACCCTTAGTACACGGGAAATCCGTTGATTGTTCATTCTGTACAATTCCCTGACAACCTCGAGATTCAGGGTTCAGGTTCTATCCATCCACCAACCAGCTTCTCTCTTGTTTAGTTGCTCTATCGTCGGCGGAAACTTTTGGAACACGCTTCATCACTGCTCACTCAACTTGGCCCTGGTTTAGTCGAGTTTCATAACTAGCTAATCCGACCCATAATAGAGAGATCAAGACGAACTCCACACAAACATATGCGAGGCACGTATGTCGGTATTGGCCTTAGATCTAACGCCATGCCTTTCCCAGGTCTGAAATTACATCTACGTGGAAATAGATCGTTTCCAAACTCCCATTACGCCTCATTGACGATTTATATGTATATACCAAGAGCCAAAACGATGTTTGATTAATTTTTGTTTGATCCTCACTCCTGTTTGCTATGCGAGTTAGATAATATTTTGAAGGAATTATTTTGTGTGCCTGTTATTTCGAGTATTCGAATGAAACAACAAATATGTCAACATGAAATGCAATACAATTAGGGTTGATGAATTTTTTATTGGGGATTCGGGGAATCATTGATTCTTCTCTTTGCTTGACACGGGACAAAGATTTTCCCTACTACATTATGAATACACCTTGGACATTCTCATCGAATAGAATCTGGTAGATTACAAATGAAATAACTTTGACGATTACTGAAACTTCCTTAAGGATCGCGCTATTCCGTCAGTCATATTCGAATCATGATACCTCCCTTTATTATTATTATATATCTCGGAAACTCACACGTAGGAATTTTCTGAGTTGTGAGACTTTGTTGATAACGAGGAGTTTAAAGAAAGGATCGAAGTCCTAAAGAACGACTGTCCTAAAGAACAGACATATAGAATTAGTTCAAAGTACAACTCCAACACATTTACTCTCTTTTTAAAGTATAGAGCGAGGACACAGAAGGGTTCCTTCGTCCAATTATTTTTCCCTCGCTTCGAAACATTTCAGCAACGGCACTTCAACTCATGAACGAACTTGTCTTCTGTTCTCTCGATGCCATACAGCCCCTCTCTCGCTTCCCCATTTACCCATCGACTCACCCTCTCTCGTCCGCTTTTATCTTCTCATTCCCTCTCTACATGGTTTTCATCTCTCTTCAACCCATCCACCCACCCTTTCCCCGGCCTTGCCCCTCTTCGCCTCCTCCTCGTTTTCTCTCTCTCTCTCTCTCTTCTTTTAAGCTCCAGGCACGGGCCACAAGTTCGTATTATTTCAATTGGGCGCGAGCGGCGCAATAATTCACCGGTCTAAGAAGATTATAAAATGTTTATGAATAATGGAACGAAATATTATTCCGCATACAAACTCCTTTTCCAACATCGAAGCCTATTCTACTCTCCGAGTACTTTTCTCTTGAAAGAATGAGAAGGGTATCACCATGGAAAATACCCTCAGACTATCAGCTTAACATACTCTATTTACGTGTACGCTTTTATGCTCATTATAATGTTCAACCGTGATCAAATGCAATGTTGGTTGCATTATGTTTGAATAGAAAACAAATCCGAAGAAACTGAGAGAATGAAAAATGTCACGAATAGAATGATCAGAGTTATAACTTGGGGTACTTGAGAAATCGTTGGGAATTAGAGGAACCGGTCGTGTGGTTTCGATATTCATTTATAAATCCGTAAACATAGTTCGACTGTTAAACGGGAATTGGAACGATTGAGGGAAAGGAGGAGATTTTTTTTATTCACATTGAAAGAGACATATTCTCCTTTTGTATACGAGATGCATTCAAATTGTATCAATAAGAAGTGATCCGAGAACTGAGTAGTAATACACAACTATATCAGTGGAATAATGCTATTGTTGACTGGTAATGGGAAGCTTTTGAAGTAAAAAATTTAGTATAAAGGATCACGAGAGTGAAATTAGATAAAATCTTCCCTTTGAGTTGTTTATAAAATGAAGAGTTTGTGAGACATTTTTCTAGTACACAAATCAATGTATGAAGAATGAAACTAATTTCCCAGTAAAGGAGTATGTTGATTCGCGAAACGTTATTCCATAATTGTGTTCATATACGTATCAGAGTTATCATTAAGAAAATGATATAAAACTGTATATCGGAGTCAGAGATAAGGATTGTAAATTGGGTAGAAGATACGATACGCTCTTCACCACAGGTAGATTAGATAGAGGTGATAGAGGTGATGGAGGATGGTGAGGGGTGAAGATGAGTCTCAATGCGAGTGACAGCACCACGATTAATCGTCGATAACCATCGGCTTTTATATCCCTCATAAAATTCTATGTCAGAACTGAAGAAATTATTGACTCGACATATTTCCCATCGATGACGTAGTTGTTCATTTTCCAATCAATGTACATTAAATTTTGACAAATTTGGTGAAATTCGAGTATCTTCATGATAAATTCGAATATGGGATCACATAAATTCCTTTGTATCGTATTTCGAATTGAATATTTATAGTATGTTTTGATACCAAAACTTTTTGCAATTACTATGAGGCACAGGGCTGCAGATGTAGAATCAACATATATCAAACGCATCGTAATGCTGTTCTACAGAAAAACTTGAGATCAAACTGCTCCACCTTGAGTTCTTCTCTAGCACAACGTAACAAACTTCGTAAATTGATAGAATATTTCCACTGAGGGTGTGAATAAAAAATATGTAATGAAATTTATATAAAGATCGAAGTGGACAGCTGTGGCCCAGTTGCGCGAAATTTTCACTGAATGTTGGAATTCCAGGACTCTATCCTATCCATTACAAAGAACGTTTGTTTCGAATTGGAACTTTCATGTCATCAAATTGAAGAGTGCACTGAGAAAAATCTGCATTGTAGAAATCATGTTTCAATATAGTAATGTATTTGACGGTGAAATGCAACATTGAAAAGGTACTTTTCACTTTTGAAAGGCTGGCTTCAGTTTTCATTATTTGACGGGTGAAAAATATACGAAATAGAGGTTATTTTCACATTTCATTTTTCTCAGTGTGACATGAAGAAAACATGACCCAATCCCATCCTCATAAATTCATTACAAAAACTCTGTCAATTGCTGGAAAGTGATAATCGAATCGATGAAATAGTAATCGTCCAGAAGAATAATAAGTGGATTGAAGAGATCGACGAAGGGTAGATTATCAATGATTCTAGTCCCTGATCAAGTTTTATATAATGACAGAAAAAAGTATGAAGTCCGATGACGTGGCAACTAGGGATTTTTATCAGACCTCAATCATCAAGAAAGTTCAGTTCGCGTGACTGTTGGTTAAATCTAGCATGATGATCAGTATATAAAAGGTTTGTGACGTAATGAGAGAATGTGTGACTTGAGTAAATTCATTACTCACACGCGATCATGAGCTATTTCCACATGTATGTATGAAAAGAAGCTATGGAGTAGGGTTTAGAATATGTACAAATTATGAAAGAACGGTGATAAGAATCTAACTATTTAGAGAAACGTTCAAGAGAATCTAGAATAATGCTGGACAGAGGTTTGTTTACTAAAAGAATTATCAGCTATCATTACTGGTGATTTGTTTATCATAATCGTTTGATATTTCTTTCCACGAAATCTTAATTCTTCCAATTTCTATACCTGATACTTTCGGGAGTCTAAGATAATTGATTCTCACATTAATTTTGAAACCGAAATTTATCAACATCAGTTTTTACAACAACAATGAACAATGGAATGAAAATCAAAAAACGAATGGAGTAGGAGAAAAAGGTAGGTGAACTCCAGAGGACTGTAGAAACGAAATATCAGCAGGGAGTTTTAGAGTGGCCTGTTAAGCCTCCGTCCAGCTTTGGTTATTCGATAACGTGTACGAGTAAAATATCGTCGTTTCGGGATGGGTAATGCACAAATGTAAAGGTTTATGGGCAATATGGCGTATTTACGGTTGACAGGCAAAAGCTGCCCCTTCAGCCACATGTGAAACCCGAGTGTTGCTGAAGGAACGAGCTTGTATATATATGGACACATGACATCTTCTCTTCAACTTATTTTTTTCTCTAGTTTCTACGGAAAAGAGAAGACAAGCGAGAGAGCTTTCTCGCTTGCGTATGTATTGACAAAAGGGAGAAGATGCTTCGTGCGACGAGGAAATAGAGTATTGGTCCCAGACAACGACGACAACGACAATGACAACGATGGCTCGTTGTAGATGGAACGGGAGAACACGTGAGGTAGGAAGCTGAAGCTGAAGCTAAAGCAAAAGCAGTAGCAGGGTAATCGCATTAATATAAGAACGGTAAATCTTGACGTTCACAATGGCACGGATCGATAGTCAGCGACTGAACAAAAGAAGAAAAAGAGATTCTTCTTTTTATCTTGAATGCGCTTACAAGATCGATTTACAATCCTATAAAGCAAGAAAAAGAAGATCCTACGCTGATCAGCAGAATTAAACGTGCAGTCGGTATATATTGTCCTGCTTCATTGATATTTCGGATCCTTCTGGATGAAATTACGTAACATTTTCGTGGAAAAGATTGACTCCGGGACACGTTTATCACAATTGCAGATTTTCCGTTCATTTAAGGGGTCTTCTTATTTGATTCCATGTCCCAGTGCTTTCGATTTATCGTCCTCCGCATGTGAAATCGAGGAGCTCGTACGAAAAATAAGGTCGTTGAGTGATGTAACACGTTGCGAGCAAAAAAAGAGTATCAAATAGTTAGTCGTTAACTCTCTTTCTAATCAAATATCATCATTCGTTTTATCGCTTTTTCTTTGTTTTCAATCATTCATAACCTGCAGGAAATTTTAATCGGAACTTTCATATGAATGTACATTGGAATCATTGAAACACGATTTTTGATGTATTTTCATTTGTTTTCATGGATTTTGGGAAAATTCGAAAGTCCGAATTTTTCACAGTGCATTTTGTTGTGAATATTCCAAAAAGATTCCGATTATCATTCGTATCTGGGTTGTGAATTCGAAATATTCTCCTAGGGATAAATGTGATCAGAAAGATATCGAACTCGACAAGATCTGCTATTAATAACTCCGAACTCAGTATGACGTATGAATAACGATAACCTGTTTTGGTTAATCAATTTTTTCAAATACTAGCTTGTAAAAAATAATCATATTTGACTGTTTGGAATCGTGTCATCAAATCTAATAATTATTGATTCTTTTACGATACTATACGCACCCATGCATTATGCAGAACTATACTTAATGTGTTTAATAATAGCTTTGCTTGCTCTCATAAATACGACATTGTTCATGAGCTTCGAGGTGGTTTTCATCCTTCAAATGCGTACCTCTACCGTGGTAATAATCGTAATGTATTAGTAGTCAATAATCCCACAAAGAACGATGATTATCAAGGAGATTAAATAATTTATGACTTCCTAATGTGTTTTCATTCGCTCCTCGAATCGAAGTATCATACAAATACTGAACATTATTCGCATTCTGATGATGTGATTAAAGTGATTCCTCCTGGAATAAATGGATATCGAATCAATCACCTCAGTTGGAATCGAATTGTCATCAGCTAAAGATAGTTGTATTTTTCGTTAGGTCAATTTGTTGAGTATTCTCAGTGAAATAAAAAATTTTCAACCTGTGGATAATGTATTGAGATATTCCAGGTAGATTTATAGAGGATTTGTTTGAGGAGGAATGAAATCATTTCCTTCTGTTGGAGAATTGAAAAGAAAACCGTGAAGAATGATGAGGGGTTTTGATAAAAACAAAACCCTTGTAAATATAGAATAGGGAAAGGAGAAATATGATTGAAGTAACTATACCAAAGCAATAGTCATAACATCGGCAAACCCCCCACGTAGCGTGGAAACGCACAGGTTTCGAGTAGCTCACGAACATTGAAATGTACAAGGGGAGAGAATCGAAGCTTGAATCAAGGCACACACAAAGGTGTACCTGCGTGAAGGGAAAAGTGCAGCTGATCTCATTCCTGCTATTGCAATTCAATACGTCGTTGTAGAACTGCTTTTGAAGCAATCGACACTCAACGTCGTTATAGCGAAGTATGTTGGACACAATCTACGTTGACTGAATTCTTTCTAGATACAACATCATCTATATAATACACAGAAAAAAGTATTCCTTTGGATCTGAGGAATTGTTATTTGGATAGATCCAAATGAATACTTTTTTGGACCAAATGATAAATCCTTTTATACGAATCCCTTTATATTGATTTCTGTCGAAGAAATATTTATTTGGATCTATTCAAATCACAATTTCTTAAAAAATTTCTAAAGAAATATTTTCTTCTGTGTATCACTTCAGTTATTATCGAATCAACATGATATACGCTGAATTTGTTAAATAAATATCCCATTAAGGAAGAAGTGAATCGATCTTTTCTCTCACGCAGGTCTACAGACATGAATGGTTGAATGAAAATGTATTCGCTCATTTTCAGTTCGAATTTTTCATGCATTTCATACATTTATACATTCCAATCAAAAATCTCAAAAAATTGTCACAAAAATCGTTATACGGTATAATTAGTAATCGCACCTACGAAATTCTCATGAATTTCAATGGAACAAAATGAAACACAAACAGTGTGATCCAATATTATCGCATAACAGTATCCCTTTTATACAAACTGATTCATTTGACTGCGTTCTCTCTCGCGTATTTTAGCAGTGTTTCACCCGCTACGTTTGAACAATGAAAAGCAATTTGCATTAGCAGTGAAACCCTTGTTGTATCCTGCTCACGTTTTCTAATTAACAAAATAATGATTTCTACTTGAGTTTAGGGATCTCTAATATTCAGGAACACGCATGTCCTAAATTTGGGTAGATGCAATGGTATAGTTCATCCGTACGTGCAAAAACAGTTGATCTATCTCTTGTGTATCTCAATGAATTAGATAAATTCATCTCGAGAAGGAAGAACATGTACTTGGCGCTCCCTTCATAAATCTTGACGAATTTTGACGGTCGAGAAACTATGACTAACGATATTTTTTCTGAAATTTTTAGTACTAGTATTTAATAATTTTATTAGTAGTAATTATTTGTTACAGCTACATTCCTAATTTCAGAAGACTAGAATAAAATTCAACTGGGACAACTAAATTTTTATTGCCGCGATTGAAATTTGTATAATCATTTCTACTCAAATCTTCGTATAATTCAAAACGAACGTAATGTATTTTACAAATGCTATTAGATGGTTTATAGAGAACGTAAAAGTCTGAATTATGTCAAATAACGAAGAGTTTATATCCCACAACCACATAGGTGAAAATTGATATCGCGAGTGATTGAAGAAAACAAAAACAAACTCCATTCCGATTGATACGAATGTTTCTGTCTCTGATGATTCTTATATAACAATACTATTCTCTCCTCCTATCAGTTATATTATACTCCCAAAACTCCATGGAAAAAATTCAAAACGTAGCAATGTGACACAAACGTATTGTTAGCTGCTGTGTTCATGAAAATATGATGCGCACAGGTTTAGCACCGTCGAAATTGCTTCCATAAATGCACGAAAAACACATAAACTGTTGCAACGACACGTTTGCATGATGTGTGAACTCGCATCTGGTGATCTGAATTCCACCAATGAAAATTCTTTGAAAAATCGACTAAATGTGATATCATCTCGATGAAGCGATTTTTTTTCTTTTTTTTAGGACCAAGTATCGGGGTGTCGCGTGTTTTATGCAACTTGACATTTCATTTCATTTCAATATCATATTCATATTTTCATTTATTCACTCCATTCAGTTTGATTCCCACAATGTTTACGCGGGTTACCAAAATATTCCAGTAAACTCCGAATTTGATTATGATTTTATCATTTTGAAAAGATATATATATATGGAACGTTCAACATCGACTTGAACATCTCTTCGAGTAAAAATTCACTCTAAAGAAACGAAAATACTACCAACTCTGAAGGAAGTGAACAATTTCTCTCTTCAAGATCGAAATTGCAGAAAGAATATTCACTCATGTGGTGTAAAATTTCACTTGGAATTTAAATTTCATTTTAAAACTGCAATATTCAATTCTTTAGAGTTTTATAAAAAGAACGAAGTTTACAAAAATTCCACCAAAATTCACTGTATTATAAAAATATTATCGATGTATCGAAATTCGTGGTTCCCATACACCTCGAAAAACAACCAATTTATATCTTGTTTTTTTTTCCATCGAGAACAATCACTGGATTTCAGATTGGAAAAAAATTCAATCCAAATCGAATTTCACAACATTCGAATGAACGTAATTACATTTCATCTTTCAATGACAACTTCTTTGACTCACTTTCGTTTCTCTATACATTTTTCATAGACAAAATCATCGACGTCATCACAACCTCGATGTTTCTGAAAATAAAAGCAATGGAATTTCCATTCCATACAGGGTTCCATGCAGGGTTACGTAGGAATGCGGTTTGCAAATGGATTGAACGGAGAAAGAAAAATCGTCAAAAAAGGAAAAAAAGGAAGAGAGAGAGAGAGAGAGAAAGATTCAAGAGGCACGGATGAGAGTCCGCAAATTCCCGAAACGGACATTCCAATTTAATGTCGGTTAATCGCGTTACGGTTTGACTTTGCAGCAGCGTTTTTTCTTTCTCGTTTTTCCTCTCTACGCCACTTTTGCCTGTTCCTTTCCATCCCTTTTCAGTGAAATGGCTGGGACTCGGGCCACAGCCACTACATACCGCGCTCCAGAATGTTAATACTTGTTTAGCCTCGGCTGATTTAGCAGGAAGAATTAAAAACACAATTTCCGAAGTCTCCGGACCCCAAAAAGTGGAGTGTCTAATAGGATTATTCTGCAATCACGGTGCACGATTTTTGTCCGTCTGTGAGAATACATGCATAAATTTCCTTGTATGTGACCGTTGTGTGGCCAAATCTCCGTGGAATGGAGAGAGGAAAATTATATATATATATATATACATACCGAACTTGCTTTCTTTCTGAAACAGGACAAATTGTTGTTCCAACTATGGCAACGTGATATTAACTTGGAGATTTGATGAGAGAATATTTACATCATTTGGTTTATATCGAGAGGGTTCGAATGAACATTAATTTCTTAAAATCATGCTCCATCTGTGTCGAATACATAATTCTCAATAGTTGGGAAATCTCGTTTGAGAGTAATGAATGATATTTGTGCGAAACAAATATTTATTCCATCGTATTCGACTGGACGTTTATTTGATACGGAATCGATGTTTTTCCAGTGTTGTGCTTCTCTTTTTTATGTTCACAAAGGCAAAAGATCAAAAGGGAGTTATATGGAGTATGAAGTGGAATCCGATGACGAGGAAATTTCGACAAGAAAATATGCGTGTGTATTCAAGATCAATTTTCGACCATTGGGGACAGTAATCTGACGGTAAAAACATGAAATCCCATTCCTGAATTTTGAAGAATACGTTGCAAAGTTATATACGGAAAGACCGAGTCTATTAATATTTAGAAAAATGACTGTCAATTTAAGGAAAACGAGGATCGCTGAGTCTACTAAAAATTCGTAGTCGATGTATTAACAATTGATAGTTCCACTGTGAAAAATATCAATAAAACTCTCAACTGTTAATATTTTGACCACGAATTTTTTTCAGCGATCCTCTTTCTCCCTAAATTGACAGTCATTTTTCTAAACGTTGATAAATTTTTTCTAAATATTGATAAACCCGGTCTTTCCGTGTAAAATGAATTAGAAGTAGTGTTATAGAGTTCATTAAATACTGACACGACACTAAATGTAGAACTAATTTGATTCCATAAACAGAGTAGAATATTTAGAAAAAAATTTTTATAATTCTTCATCACATCAATCTTCGTCCTCACGATTTGAAGTTTAAAATCATATCACGTACACGATTCATGAAACCAAACGATATTAGAAATCATTCTCTTTTAAAACCCATTCGATCCTATAGAGAAAACTTAAGAAGAAGTTACCGAATGATCGATTCACAAAACATATAAAAGTTATAGCTGATAAGAGAACCCTCGATATTCCATATATTTTGATACTCCAAGACGATGGATGTTTCAAACGTGATTTAGGTATCCATATCGTTTCCTCGTTTAACAAAGTATCGTCATCGATTTCAGTACAAGAGTATAACGTCAGTGAACTGGAAACATGACAATAATCCATTCGAAATGTACCATACCTTGTAGATAATCTTCAAACGATTATTCTGTGATCCTTCATATTCGAAATCTAGAATGCATCCTACGATTCTTGGATGAAAGGGATAAATCTCTCCTCCCAGGAAAAAGATTGTAGGAAAATAACGAAACCCCAATAACAAGCTTGACGCAGGATTTAAAAATTGAGAACCTAACCCGCACGACTCATACGTTTGAGACAAAACATTTGCTTTTGTGAGTACATAAACGATGACTACACACAAGATCGTAACGTGGATTCCATCTATTCAAAATGATTTTCTTCAAGAGCACGTATATGTGTATACACTTGCAGGAACGTGAAGAGAACCGATAGACGATTTCATTTTCATTTTCACGTCAAGTGCAAACGACCGTACTCCGGTGGCATTGAAAACCACCATGAAACTTGTTGAAAGAAGAAGATAGAGAGAAAGAGCGACGTCGTTTCAGTTTGGTGCGAGAATCGTGTGTTGCCAGGGTTGCCAGAGGATGTAGTAAGAGATTTACTGTTTATTGAAATTGTCGAGCGAGCGTGTGCCACGTTTTGCGATCACCACAGAGCACAGTTATTTCGTATTATAAAGAGTGAGAATTTCGTGTCGTTGTATTAACGTTTATTCCAAAGGAAGAGGGAGGAACGTGGAAAGTACTATACGTGACATGGACACGAATCACGACATTAATACTAAAGTTTCATTTATTTTCCCTTCTCGTGTCATGACCGGGGGGAAAAAATACCACCGCTCGAGAGTTAGAACGAGTAACAGAGTTGTCTTCATGTTTTTCTGCTTCGATTCGGTATTGTGTCGTATGATAGATGCAATAGGTTGTTCTTTTAATATTCTCCTCCATTCGATACTGATCGTTATTTTAAAATTCCAAACACCGTGTTACAAAATACAACTCACTTGGTACGTTGAAAAAGAAATCTTGAATGTCAAGGAATGAGATCGATCGATGGTCAATTGCATTCTACTTGAATTCGACAAATGTAATCCTCTAAAGCCCATCCAATGATAATCAAATTTGGAACAGGAAAAAATCGAGTGCGATATTGGAAAATAGATTGAACAAATTTTCTCGCTTTTGATTTCGATCGTCATGTATATATTACGCAACAGAACGTGTCAATGGAGAGGAATTGGGAGGACCGATATGGACCAAGCTGGCGGGCAGGCAGGGAGCAGTTTTCTCTCGATGCCACGTTACATTCAGCTCACCGCTCTGAAAAAAAGAAGTATCGCCATTTTTCGAGGGCAATGACACGTTTTCTGCACACGAAGAGAAAAGGCATAGAGAGGGAACACACAGAAAGCACTGGAACGAACGAAGGGACTCCAAAAAGAAAATCAATGCGGCGAACGAGCTTCGAACGTAGCTGCTGTGGTCCCCCATCCCTCATCCTACTCTCACCACCCATCCACCCTCACGACTTCTCCACGCACTACTATCCCAACGCTGGGGTAGTCTCAAGTTAGGGCGAATTCCGTGTGTGCCACGTAAGCGCATCTACCGGGTGGCTACAAAATGAAAATCATCTCAAGATCTCATTATTTTCTTCCCTTATTTTCACGAAAATTCATCCAAATTTGCGTGAATATCATTTATTTCCATGATTAAATGCTAAATTTATATACAGTCTAGTTGACTGAACTGTTCATTCGATTGATTATGAAAAATTTTTTACAATGATAAGGGAAAAAAGAGTTTTAATTAATGATCCTTCCTGGAAAACAGAAACTAAAAGGTTTCTCGTACTTCATACCTATTGCTCGCGGATACGGTCATTGGGCGTCGACTCTTCCCCTTTCACTTCTGTTTTCCTCGGTACCGCTTAATTACGGGATGTTTGTGTTTCTCAAAATTAAACTTGGACCATCTACCCTGTGGAATCAAGGCATCAAGGGTCCGACTTGGCCCTCCAGCAACGCCAAACAAATTTACATTGAAACGAAGGAAGTAGAGAAAGGGTCGATAAATGATGACGATTCATATCTTTCCTCACGAGTCGAATTGCTGAATGGGATGAGGAATCATTAAAGAGTATATAAATTCTCCACCAAATTTGTAACGTTCCACGTTAATCACGTCATTCGTACCTATTCGTATTATTTCCATATTATTTTGCAAATTTGCACACTTCAAAAAAATTCTATGTAAAATTACAAAGTGCAATTTCAACCCTATAACTTTTCACATATATATTTGGAAAAAATTGAAAATCCCCACGTAAAATTTCACAATATATGGTTAGCTAGAATATTCCTAGGTACATCAGTATCGAGCTGTTCGGGATTGAAATCTGTAATCTAATAAATATTCTTGTCATCGTACATTTATTTTTTTCTTGAAGATCTGGAAATCCTTTTGAAATTCAATCCTGAATAAATCCCCATGGAGATATCCTCGAAAGCGTAGCCTCGAATACTCCAGAAAATTTCTTTCCATGCAAATTGATTACCCATTCATTTCAATTCTTTCACATCAAACAAAGATTTATTTTGATCTTTCTCCCCATTAACAAATTCACCTGATCAAATCTTGATAAATGTATGAAGAAGCCTCGCACCATTTCCTCTCCCATCTCCATCTCCCTGATTTCGTTCTCCACATCTCTCTTCTCAGTTCATCAAGCACCACTAATGCGATATGTTCGTGATACGAAATTGCGATCGAAGCACCAACATTCAACGGAACAATTTTTCAGACCGATGAAATATGATAAAAAAACTTGGGGTTCGTCTGTATACGTGTGTATCGCAAATCAAAATTTCATCTGTAGTGGGTGTCAATTCTGATTCATCTTTTTATCATAAGAATCTCCAAAAAAGGGTCATCTAAGAATATACCAAGAGTATCGTTTGTTGCTTGAAGCCTCACAACAGAGACTGCTGCTTATCAGATTCACATATTACACGATACCAAATTCTACAACATACGGAAAAACCAAAATGTGCTGGCGCAGCAAATCCAAATATTGTAGACAGAGGAACAAATGTTTTTGCTGACCTAACTGAAAATTCGCTGCCAAAGCTAACTGTATCGCTGAGAGAGCAACATGATCAACTAAAGCAGTGAATTCTGCTGGAAGAACAAACATTTTTTGCTGTCACAGCTGAAAAATCGCTGGCGTGGATAACAAGATTGCTGTAATAAAAAATAGTTCGCTGTCACAGTAGAAAATTTGCTGCTCTAGCAAAAGGGACCCGACAAAATTAGATTTTGCGGATGAGGCGAATTTGTTTCTGTATTTCCAACACACATGCGTATTAGGGTGTTTCATTTCTGGGCGAGAATTTTCTTTTCTCTGTCCTACTTAAGAATTTCCCCAGTAGGAATGGAAGTATCGGATTGATCACTCCGTGATCAAAAGTACAGCTCGTGGCCTATTCCCATACTTGCAATGTATAGCTTTAGGCCAAATCCCATCAGGGCCGTCTTTAAGGCAGGGCACACCGGGCCTGAGCCCAGGGCCTCCTGCAAAAGGAGGGCCTCTTCGTAGAAAAGCGTTAAGATTTTTATATATTTTTTTAAAAAGGTTACTTAAACAAAATGAAATCAAGTTATTTTAAAAATGAAACTAATAAATACATATATATATCGTTTTAAAATTCATTTGTCACTTCGATTGAACAGTTTTTTACGACATTTTTTAGCCTAAAAATCATTAATCAAATCATTAGAATCTATTTCTTTTAATAAATCTGATTCGATGCACATAATAGATAAATTGTGTAGCCTTGACTCGATCATTGAATTTTTTATATCGCTTTTTAAAAATTTCAAGATTTTACGTCTCCTTACATGGGCCTCCACTCTAAGTAGGCCCAGGGCCTCCAAGCAATGAAAGACGGCCCTGAATCCCATACTTTTGATCACGGAGTGATCAATCCTGTACTTTCCATTTTTACTGGGGTTGATATTTTCTAGAGGAAAAAATATATCACCTTTAGAAACAAAATTCCAAGTGAATAAAAGGTTTAGCTCATCCAAAAATTCAGTTTCCGATTTAAATAACACAGGAAACTCATTAACTTTGGCTCCAACTCGAGTTCTTCGATGTTGAACAAATTTTTCCCAAAAAAATGGATATAATAGGCTTGTAGAGCATAAAATTCACTGCAACAATGTTTCCAAGCTGGAATAGAGCTGTACAACCAATAGTTTTGGGAGTGAACTTGAACATCAATGCTCTTCTAATTTTTTATTTATTGTCCTCATATGCGGAATTAACTTATAATACACTTTATGAGGCTCTAAAATTCATCATTTTAGGAACTACTTCTTCAAATATATCAAAATTTCAAATTATCAATTAGATTTTCCCAATTTTATATAACTGAATTAAATAGCTTTTTCAATCAAATCGAAACAAAAATCCTTGAACCCATGTGATTCATAAATCTGTCAAGTATTTGAAATTGAATATCAGAGTAAATAATACATAAAAAGACAGCAAACAAGAGGACAAAAACGCGTTGATGAGATCTTTACATAGACGCTTGAAGTATTGAACTTGCCAGACTAAGAAAGAAATATTAAAATTTCTTATTGGGACGTTTTTGTAAGTTGAATATTCGCAAATGGCCTCTATCGCGTAAGGGATGACAATCGATATCACTTACAATGTGTTCTTGGAAGTTTTCGGTTTTTCGATTATATTTCATGTGTCGTAAGGGAGGAATGACGTCAAGGCATTCGTATCGTACGCGTACCCGTGTTAGTCCACGTGTATGATCCCTCGAGAAAATAAAACTTACAGATGGTGTGAGTGGTGGTGGTGGTACAGACAGCGTGTGCTCATTGGAAATACCGAAATAAAAACTTTGAGAGATTGAGTCTGTAAATTTATGGGCATAAGAAAAACATAACGTGTTATAAATTTTCACCCATGAAATTGAAGATTGTAAACTTAAGTGAAAAATATACTCCTCTCCGTCAATATGAATGCTGATTGTTTATGAGGTACTTATATTGTTTGGAAAGTTCATTATGCGAATTTTGGAAGAACGTGTAGAAAGATTGTCAATGTTCTAGAAAAACAATCCCTCTTATCTTTGGTATGTAGAATTCGTTCCATTATTCTATCATGAAAATTGTGAATCTGTGAAGAAATATTCAATTGAAAAAGAGCTTTCATTGAATTCATAAGTTACGCTATTAGATCACTTGTTTCAGTTCAGAATGATATGGTTTGATCCGAAAGCATTCGCAAAAAACTTCTTTATTGTTACGATCAATTGACAGATTTTTTGTTTTGTGCCCAAAAATAATTCTTCTCAATTCAATTCAATTCAACGAATCCTTTCGACATGTTAGTTGAAGTTCTTTTGGGAGTTTCTGAAGCCTGATAATATCATTTTTCCTCAACATCTTATCTTGTGACACTACTGTTTTTTTTTAACATTTCAAGCCTTGTTTTGGCATTAGATGAACAGGATCATAGTTGTTTTATTTGTTTCTTGAGCAGTCTGTTAGAAACTCTTAGAATCCCCACCAAGCTAAAAAAATCGACGATGAGTTCAGACTGTTGGAGAAAGGAAGAACACTGAGAGAAGATTCTATTTGTATTTAATAAATCTTGTTTTGAATACGACGGAATGAATATTTATTATACACAAACTTGGCTCATTAACCACAAATGAGGTTTGTTAACAGTTGAGAAACGTCATATGAGGTCTTTTAACAGTTAATACATTTTATTTATAGGTCATGAGCCAAGTTTATGTGGAAAAAGTATTTATTCTGCCGGATCCAAAACAAGGTTTATTAAATACAACTAAACTCATCTCTCAGTGAATATCATGAGACACCTTTAAAACACTTTGAGGAATTTAATATAAGGAACGCAGAGAAACATATCTTTTTTGGAAATTCTCAAAACATATTTTATAATATTCCGAAAGAATGTTTCAAAATTGTTATCCGAGTAGTTGAAATTTGATCGAATCGAATATAATTTTATCTTCATCACACATTGAATCATAAACTATATTTTCAATTTCTGACTGAACAAAGTCAACTTGAACCACAACCTAATCCAACCCTATCTCAACTTCAAACCCAATTTCAGTCTAACCCATAAAGAATGAAAATTTTTTTCCCGAAAAATGCAGAAGAATCCTAATTCTGATCGTATAAGTGCATTCTCATTGAAGTCCTCGACTTCTAATCCTAGTCAAATCTTTGAGAGGTAATATCCGTGATAATTTCTGGTCTCGATAACCAGATCTACCCTGGTAGAAATTTTCTCCAGTCAATAATGAGGCACTTACGAGTTCATCTCTTCTACTCATGAGGCACTAGTGAGGAAAACTCACAAGGCACTCACTAGAACGTAACACTCCAACTAACTAGATTCCATTTATCAAAACTAGTGAAACATTCATCATTATCCAACGAGGAACTTATTAGAAACTAACATGGCACTTGTGAGAATAATTAAAGTAAAAATTAAAACTTATTATTAAATTTATAATGGATTCGGATATGTTCTTAGTTTAAACAAATTTCCTTCAACTCAGAAAATTTTTTCATTCGAGAATTTTGTTTTCTGGTAGTAAAATTGTTTTATTGCATCAAAAGAACACTGTCTGGGGAGGATTTTATTTTCAGAATAAAAAGACATGTTTTCAATTTGATTAATTATTTTTTTTAGTGTACATGCATGGAACATTTTTTTACCAGTCATCCAGAGAAATTAATTAATACAAATATGAATCTAATAAATATTTAGCGAATCTAATGAATAATATTGATCTAATAAATAAAATTGCTCATCAATGATTTTAGTCAATAATGTATAAATCTAATCTTAGTGTTTTTTGGATTAACCTTGCAAGAAATTCACAAGTTTTATCCAAACATCACTAGTCAGATAGGATTTACAAGTAATTCATAAGTCGCTCACTAGTTTTTCCATGTCAATAAGTTTTTCCTTGCGAATAACTCATGACTCATGAGGGAGAACTTGTGATATTTCTACTAGAGTAAAGAAATCCACTCAAATTGTATTGATTATTGAATCAAAAATATTGCGTCGATAAAAAATGTGAATCCACACAGTAAAAAAACACGTAAATCCAAATTCATCAACACAATTTTCTTTGTCCCATTCACCAACGAACGTACAAAAAGGGAAAAACCACAAACAAAAGTGCACGAATGGAGTCATGTTTCTGTTTTTCGCGTGCCACAGCGGCATTAGTCATTCTCATTTAAAAATTCAATTAACATCAATAGAAAGCATGCAATCCGATTCTCTTGAATTATTCTCATGTTTTTCATCTTCTCATATCAGATATGTGTGTAGAATTTTCACTAAAGCTTGTACTCTGAAGTAAAAGGTGTGAAACCGCGCCATCGTTGTTTACGCATGTTTACGAATGCAAAGTGTTTGCGAGCATTGTGTGCGCAAAGCTCGACGTGTTACAGTGCGTGTACAAAGCACATTCAATGGAGCCTGGCGTGCGTGTCGTGTGGAATGAGAGAGTGAGAAGGATAGAGAGACAGAAGATAGGGTAACTGCATGCTCACGAGAGGGTGTTAGACACACTTGGCAAGCTGCCATTTAGGGTTGAAACGACAAGAGGAAGGACAAAGAAGGAACGAGGGAGGTCACCCTTCTTGCCTTCTCTCGCTTTCATGCGATCGCGCTCGTACAAGCGGATGTTGAAAAGACGGTGGCTTTTCTTTCTGTTTCTCGTTATTCCTCATTCCCTTCTGTAAACATGTGAAAAACCGAAAAGACTTCTGTATCTTTCGCGTAGTGTATTTTAGAAATTATTCGTGTGATGTGTACGTTGATGCATACATTAACGCAATTCGTACTGAATTCATCCGTTGAGTCGATGTTTTTGGTTGTTTCGTTCAATTGACTCACACGTCATAGAGAATTCAAGTAATTGAGTTATTTATCACTCTCAAGGGTTGAAATGATTGCATAACGTGGTACTATAAAAAAGCTCTGTACCCTCTCTCTCTCTCTCTCTCTCTCCTCGACGCTTGATGCGCGCAGGAAAAAGATTGACGAGAAAAGGATTGAATTTTTGATTTAATACCTACAATTATTGCAACGGTATAAACATTTCCCTCTTGTGAAATAGAAATGTATAAGAAATGAGCGATAACTGATCTGGGCATGATACGTCATATATTCTCCACGTAAATAACGTTGATTTCGCGTGACCTGGCCAAGTGTTGAGGTAATTTGATTTCATTTCTCTTCCATAACATTCTATATTACATCTGTTTTCTGTATACCTATCTCTAATGCATAATCACCATCAAATTGAAATTAACCATGGCAATCAGAGCAGCGATATCGGAAAGAACACACGAGAAATAATTAATGATTGGATAATAATTCACAGGAATATCATTGATATAACCATATATATATATATATATTCTCTTCCATGCTGCTGTTCTCATAAAAACAAATTCAAATGTTTTTTATTAACTTTTGATTTATCTATCTCGCGAATGAGTTGTGAGGGAAATACTTTGTTGGAAGAAGATTATATTGTCGACCTATAAAATACACGAAGGAACTAGAGGAAAGTTGTGAAAGCGAAGAAAGAATTTTAATCAGATCGCTGTAAATGATCCCACACAGCTCATTTTACAGCTTCAAATTAACGGTTCAAAAGGGTGGCTTCTCAAGAGGCAATCATTATGACTTTTTCACCAATGAAGGTTTTATTCTTCCATTTATACATTTTTCCCTTCTTCATTTCTCACGACAAAATTAGAACGAAGGTAGAAGAGCAATTCCAGAAACGGATGAGAGAGGCTTTTCTCAGAGGGGGTAGTTTAAAACTTTTCTTCTTATATTTTAATTTTCATTCGTTAACCATCTCAAGAATAATTATCCGCCACGAGGTACTAACTACGTCAGGAAGATTTGGATTTTCTTCTCGTTTTTCTCAACGATAATTCCAAGTTTCTGAAGAAATTTCACGAATACTACATCTTTCATATATCATTTCGTGAAGTTCAATACATATCTATCAATGAAATTTGTCGTTATTTTCACTTTTGAATATTGTATTTTCCAATTCAGCCCCTTGAATCACCAGAAATCATTTTTAACGGAATAATCTGTCATCGAGAGCTCATAAACATCCACTATGAAAATTCAATGGAAATATCAATATGACTATTTGACATAGAGAAATTAATGAAAATGGTTGATACACAGGAGAGTGATGGGATGGCCAGGTTATTCGGTCATAATTGCTTCCCAGATCATTGACACTATTATAATAATCTTTACAGCTTGACGATTCCTTCTAATTTTGTCCTTCCCTGCAGATTCCTGTGGATCGAGTTATTTTATCCATGAAATCGAGAAATTATGTACCGCGTAGATGAATATCATTTAAATATTCAATTCAATAGTATACAATCTTCTTTTAGGATTGATAAAAAGTTGAAATACTACATACTTTCTGATAAGAGATATTCTTTTTCCGCGGTAAACGAACTCTTATCGATTACAGAAAACAAAATGAACCCTCCTCATGTACGTATAAATCAACGTATCTCAATGCGAAGAATTATTCGTTGAGAACTGAAAAGGAGAGAAAAAAATTCTCCTCTGAAATTTCAGAAGGAAATTGATCTGAGTTATACTTTATACAAGTAGAGATACTAACAAAAGAGTCTTAAAATGAGTCCATTCAGCGGAACGCCAGGACATGAAAACTGTATTGTGCAAGGAGGTCACAAAGAACCTTATTGAGAATAGTGAGGTCACAGGAAAATAAAGAGCCATAGTTCAATTGGAAGAAAAGGATTTCAAAGAGTATTTTTAGTATAATTGAATGACTGTTAGCGGAATCTTATGGCCATTTCCATCACCCTTCTTGAATCCCGTTCAATTTCTTCGTTTGAAAATAGCATTCCCACCATTTCACGTTCATCAATAATTATTATTTCTCGATGTAAAGATCTTCCGAGAATATGGTTAATCATTGTAAAGAAACCACTGGAAATTCATCATCACGATAAGTGTTTCTCATAAATGTACCTACGTGACGTCAGTATCATGCACAAAAAATCATAAGGAAGCTCATTGGGAGTTTGAAAGTAACACCAAATGAAATGAAAGAACAAAATGAAAGATGAGTTCAGCTTAAAGGACAGACTCTCGGAACAAAAAGAAGAATGAACCCCAGTCTAATTAAATAACTGCTGGAGTCGCCTAAGAACTTGGCACCTCGACTATGTCAAGTCCATCCTCGTTCTTGCCTAGCTCCTCTTTGTGTATTTCTAACTGTCTCAGTTTTGTTCTTTCTCGTCCTTTCACTCTCCTCGTTATTCCATTAAACTTCGTGGAAGTAACTTGATAATATAATTAATAAGGTATCAAGCTTGCACATTACTCGTCACTGTCGTTCATTTTTATCGCGCTTCACGCTTTTCTTACTCGAAGGCTGACACAGTACTTGCTCTGTATGTAACACCATCACGTAGTATCTTGTATAAAAATGTCTCGAACATAATCGTTACGTAGAGATCTCAATCGGGAATGAATCAATACTGATAATGAATCACGTCTTATACGTATTCTATTCTTCCTCGATTCAATGAGTTAACTTCAAGAATGGGAAAGAATTGCAGAATTCAAAAAGAAAATCTTCATTTCGTGTATTAATGATTTTGAAATTCAACATGCTGATGCATTTCGTAGGATATTATATCGCTGACAGGTCTATATGTATCGAAAATCGTGCACAAGCTTTCATCGTTGCATCAACGTACCGTTAGTATTTGGATTCGTCAAAGCTTTTTCTCGCACCTGTGTCATCGCTGTACCAATATGTGTTCATATACGAACCAGATGTTTGTACCGATTTTCAAAGGAACGCAAACTATATTTTCGCAACCTTTCGCGCTATGGAAAAAACAAAAAATAAACGCTGTGTATGTGAGAATTTGGGAATCGACGAAGTTTTGATTAATTTGCTCCGAACTGCTCCGGACTCTTGACGGCATATAAACATATTGATTGAAAAGCGTGTAGATTTCAATGGGATTGAGTTATTTATTATTGTTCGAAAGAATCAGTAGTTCGATTATGAAAAAGGGACTGATTTCCGAAGCATTCGTGTAAGTCCCCTGTAACAAAAATCAATTTAAAGTACCTTACAATAAGCAATCCTCCTTATCATGATACAAGAACCATCCATCCAGTACGTTTCTCGAATAAAACTCACATTCCATTCAAAATAAGCGATCGAAGCGATGAAAACCTCCTGAATCACGATCAGGGGTGCAGGTATATTACCTACGCGATGCGCATTTGACAATGAGATGATAAAAGAACCAATCGGATGGATTTTCTATCAAAGTGAAGCTCCATCCAATTCCAAATTGATAGTAAAAGATCTAAGAACTCATGAGCTCTAAATGAAAGGTGATCAAAGATTAAAGAGAAGGGACAGAGAAAGAGGATCATGAGCGGAAAGTAATAGAAGAAGTCGACAAAAAAATCTTGCAAAGGATTTACTCTTCTCAAGAGATTTAGAGAACGGAAAGAAGAACGACTTAAAACCTTCGCCAAAAGGAACCCGAAGTCCATGACAGACGATTCTTGTGGTATTGCGAGTTCGTTATAGTCTGCATTATACGCAACGCAATTCGCCAACTAGTAATTCCGATAATACCCGCAATCATCCTGTCACAGGGTTAAGCTCTTGTAAGCTGTCCCACTCTACTAGTACACAGTAAATCGAGAAAGGAAAGAGGGTTGTTCCTTCAATATGTTGCAGACATGTATATGTAAGGAAAAGGTTCCCCATGGGGAATCTATTCGTTTTTCCAGAACACAGAGAGAAGGCACATCCTAGGCACTCATCCTTATTTCTGAACCTTTTACGAGGCTCCGTGTATACATCATGCATACCGGGTGTTTTCACACTAGAGACGAATTATTTCACCAGTTCTCAGAGAATTTCTGGGAACCATATGGAACTACATTTCGTAGGAGAAAAATTCTCATGGTGAGAAGAAAAATTTTAAGTTATGCGATTGCTTATGAAAGAAAATGCGATACGGGGTACAAATATTGCAATCCACAAATTTGTCATTCGAATTCATCCTTTCTTCTGGATTTGGAACTTTTTTCATACCTAAGGCCGAATATAACCTTCAATAATTGCGTCCTATTAAAATTAGTTTTGATATTCACATATAAGCCTCTTAGAATGTTCATAATTTCAATTATCATTAACAATTTACAAAAACGAGTACAAACTTTTTGAATATTTCCAAAATCATTCAAAATACGATAGAGAGGTCATATCAGCAGATATGTAATTTGATGCAATGAAGGTTGCAAACACTGTAAAAAAAAACTGGAAATTTACTGTGCAACTGGACTGGAAATTTCCAGTGCTAGTACTGGAATATGGATATTCCAGTACATGTACAGAGATTTTGTTGTTACGTTACTGAAAATTTACCAAGCATAACTGAAAATTCAGTCATTGTACTGGAATTTTCAAGTTTGAGATGATGTACTGAAATTTTGCCATGATTTCGCGAAAATTTTACCGGCTCGTACTACAATTTTATAGTTCTTGTGCACCAAAAAAAAATATTCCCTCAAAAAGGACTTGAGAAAAAATTTGGAATTTAGAAAAAAAAACCTAATCGTTGGTATACTGGAATTATACAGGTTTTTAACTGCAATTCTCAGGTTTTGTGATGGAATTTTCCAGTTACTATGCAATTGAATTATACAGGTTTTGAACTGCAATTTTCAGGTCGTGTGATGGAATTTTCCAGTTGCTATGCAACGGAATTTAATCACTGTTGCACTGAAATTTTCCACTTCTATTGGACTTCGTCATTTCTGGCAGGAAAAATTTCAATTCTTTATATTAAAATTTTCTGATTGAGATTTTGAATAATAATTGTAATTGTAGCCAATGAAATTGATATATGAGGTTTTTCCAAGACTTATCCTCTTGTGTTCTAGATATGAAGCATATGTAGTAACCCAAGCTGGCCTTCCAACATGTCGCGCTATAGCTCATCGGTTAGGTCTTAGGTTTCAGTTGGTAGGCAGGTAGAAAAGTGTGGGTTCAAATCCTGTTAGGTAGACATGAGTTTCTGTCCATCCAAATGAACGATCAAAAGTTTCTCAATCATCTTGGAACACAAGAACCCTGCAAAATCACTTTGCGTGAGCAATTTTTTTTCAATTTTCATGGATATTTTCAGCATTAATTTTCCAGTACATGTCCTGGAAAAGTCCAGCTCGTGTACTGAAAAATTCCAGTACCGAGGCTCAGAAAATTTCCAGTTTTGATGCGGGAATTCCATAACGTTTGCACTGAATTTTTGCAGTACAAATGTGCTGAAATTTTCCGGTACATGTACAGGTTAATGACTTCCAGTACATGTACTGGAATTTTCCGGTGAAATTTTTTTACAGTGAAGTTTAACTCCAGTAGCTTAGTACACTTTTGTAGATCCACAAAATATAACGCGACGCATGGACAATTCTATTTCTTTTTCTTTCAATTTTTCAATATGAGAAAATTCAATAAATTAGAAATCCCATTATACTTCCAATACCACGTATTTCAATCTGACACGAGTGGTATGATTCCAACCGCTGTGCGATAGAAGTAATTGTCAGTTTGAATAAATAAAACGACGTATGGTTATGTCCGATCAATATTGTACGTGCTGAAAGTAAACCGGACTACTGTTGCTGCTACTATTACTAGTATCACCGCTATCGCCACTGTTGCTTCTGGGCTTTATCTGAAATTCTAGCTCGTCCAACGTTCGTCTCTCAATGTAATTTAATGCTTTGCAAATACTGTTTGGTAGGAAGAATTGAAGGAAAGTATAGTTTTACACTGTGATTTAACAGGAATTATTGGATGGAATGAAAACACCTTATACTAAATCTCTGAGAGGGAATCACTGGATGAAATTTACTTTCCAAATCGTCAATTCGAATCATTCGACGATTTAATCAACGAGTATATAGAGTGAACATTCATTGAAGTTTCTAGTAATTGAGAACACATGGATAATTTCATTTACGAACTACACGAAATTTCAAGAAATCGTACGAACTTTTACCTCGAATAATCAGTTTTCCAACTCCTCCTCGTATGATATAAAAATCAAGGTGAGAGTGGAAAAATTCAAGATCATGTGATGAATTATTTATCATCATTGAAACATATTCACACAGTTTTTTGAATTACAATTCGATATTGATGTAACATTACCAATTTTCTCGATTAAAAATTCAATCAAAAGAGAATCATGCGTTTGGAGTAATTAATTTCTCGACAAGATCGATTAATCTGCAAACTTCTTCATCATTCATATTGGAATTGGTGATGTTTATCGAAAAATGGGAATACTTTCATTAAAATGTCACATTTCAGGACATTACATCCCTTCAGAAGTGTTTGAATTATTCCATTCAGCAGTAACAATGTGTTACAGGATTCAGAATTCTTCTTGTAAGGCAGAAAATTGTTCTGTCACTCAATCTCAAGAGTTAAAACAAATTTCATATAATTACATGCATAATTTACATTGAGCAATGTTGGTTCATCTTCTTTTGAGATGGGAAATTCCAATTATTCTTTCCGTAATCCTCCTCTGCTTGTGAATGCGCAAATTTTTTCGATGTTTTTATGCACGTGAGTATGAAACTCGAAATTACAATATTCCTTACAAATTTGGTTTTCATATTTTTCCCTTCATCATGAACTCGGAATTTCATGTTGATTTTTTCGAAGAAAAAAGGTGTATCCTTTTGAAGTTGAAAATATTGGCAACATTATTTCAACGATGGGACAGAAAAATTAATATGAACGAGCATGAAATGTTTGAAATTGTGTTTCCGATTCAATATGACGAAAACCATATTCTGTCGCGAATCACTATATTCGCTTGGAATTTCAAATTTAACCCATGCGACATGCGTGTTGATAATATTGTATTCTTTGTCGTTATATTTTCTATTCCAACGCAACGAAAAAAAACACATGATTTTCAATTATTAGTTTACGAATGATGTATTCCATCCATATATCAATTGTTTATTTATTCTTTCAAATTTGTATGGTATTTTCAATTCTGTGGAGTGGTTTTTCAAACATATGCATATTTGTGTATCGTATTTTTACAAAATTTGATCGTGGTAATAATTAAATTTTTTGCATGAGTTCTGAATGAATGAAGCTCTTTCATAGTAACATCACGAAATCAAGCTCTCAGTTGGCTGATAATTTTATAAATATGGAAAATAGTCGATAACTCATCCAGTGTTTGGTTGAACATTAACGGCAAATTGATGACATGTTGCAACAATCATCTTGTGCATCCGATTATCACAGGAAGAACAAATATTTATCATGGATTTTATCATATCTGTCAGAAGTGAAATGCTTATGTGCAATATCGGGAACCAAAGGACTTTGATGATAAATTCTCTGATCTTCATGAAGGGAAATGGTTTCGTGAAAAGTAAAGAAGTGTTCAAAGTAGTAACCATAATCATATCGGCATTGCTGGGCCATCAATCGCCTGATGAAACGCCAATGATCGTTGTTCGCGGGAGAATGTATAAAGATTCAATTGATGAGATGTGGATCATGTGTCCTGGGTTGCAATTGACAACAATCCACAGAATCTTGGTGACAATTTACACTCTGAAATATAATTTTGGGGTTTCCTTTCAAAAAATGGTGCCAGCAAAATTTTCCCACAACTGGGCGAATTTTTCACCATAGACTTAATGGACTATTTCCTTTTCAGTAGGCACATCCAACTTTTGAAGGGTGAAATATTTGCTCAAAGTGAAAATCTACCATTAAGGAAAAATTCCCCATAATTTTCAGTGACCTCTGCATTGTATGATTCATCCCATTATCATCCCAAGTGCTCTAGTTATTGACCAGTTTTGTAACGCTCAACCAGCCAAATACTAGAGAATTCCAAGTACCTCACCAGAACCCTACGAGGCACTTGCAAGCGTCTAGTTTTTGACTAGTTAAGCGTTACAAAACTTGTCAATGACTAGAGCATTTCTACTAGGGATTGCAAAAACAATTTCAGAGCTTTTAAATACAATTTCAGAGCTGAATAAAGGAACTGAATCCAAAAAATATTCAACCTCAGAATATTGTATGATAATTGTGATTCAGTCAAAATAAGTGAATTTGTGTTTATATCCACCATTGATTGATGAGATTTGATGAGAATTCCACAATCGTAAATTAAAAACCAGGGTTTCAATGATCTGAGTAGATTTCAGGTCTCTCCAAATTCGAAACAGTGGAATTTAACTGATTATAGTGGAAAGTCGACCACTGTGGATCAGTGCATATATACAATGCACAATCAGTGATATCTTACCGATTCAATTAGTCAGGAACTAAACTTCCATAACCAGTACCTATTCCCTGATATTTCACTGATTCCATCCAGTGGTCGACTTTCAACTGCAGTCACAGTGAGATTTTACTGATTTGAATTTGAAAAGTAACTATCCGTCTAGTTATGATAGCAATACTGATAATTATAAATGGATAATATTGTTATCTAAGTGATATCTGCTCTTTTCTGCAAATTTCGAATAACTTCTCAAGTTTCATTTGAGTCTGATGATAATCTCTAATGAGACTCATCTTAATTATTTCATAGTATAATGATGTTTGTTCAAAAAAAGTGTTGATAAATCGTGATTCGTCAAAAGTTAGTATCCTATTTATCAAAATACTTGAATGATGAGGGAATGTTTGGGAAGAAACTCCAAATGCGATCATTGAAAGTGAATAAATGCAGCCAATTCATCAACCGTTGTACAACCATGGGAGCCCCCATTACATGAACTACATACAAACGCTCAGAAAATTCGTCTATCCATCAGAACCACGAGAAACGTACATTATAACATCCATATGTGCCTCGCACGGCAAGAAACAATGTACGCGTATTGTCCTACTGGGAAAATTCAACACCATACATAATCAACTCCTCTTCACTTAATGTCTCACTTGAGAAAAAACCATGTAACGCGATATTACAACGAATTTCTGTCCATTAATCTTGTTATGATAAATACATCCATGAGAAAAAACACACGTAAAGAATAACGAACATGTACATTCTTCTACCTACTCCGAATCCATCGGAAACTGATTGTGCTCTTCAAATCAACGAAATAGTAACACCAACGTCTTCTCCAAGCATGACCAAGAGTTTAATCATTTAGTATCGACAACAGGATGAAGTTTCTTTCATTTGAACATTGACGTTAAGGAAGTTCATGAAACAAATAATGGAACTCTTCATCATTGAAATTGAAAAGGAAAAAGGGAGTCAAACACGACGTTGGTATATAACAACGCTCACAGAACGAGAGTCACGAAGTATAATAAGCGGTGACACGTAATGCTATTATAATACGAACATGAGCGAAACTGAGAGGGTCGGTGGGGGAGTGAACGTGGTGAGTAAAAGCGATGAGAGAAAGGGAGGAAAAAAGGGAAAAAGAATAGGGAAAGAAAGAGACACGTACACGTACGAACAAGACGTGACTACACCCGGAAAACTACGAGTACCGTAGTCGTAGTCGTAGTCGTCGTCGTCGTCGTCGTCGTAGTCTCCTTCGTCGGCGTCCTGGCGTTATTACGAGAAGATAAATTTTCTTCCAACCAGAATGATGCTGCAGTCGTCCTATATTCGTGAAATGCCATCCATGTTGGGAGTAATTCTCATCTTTGGTTGAAACGTGGATGATTTCAGGCTTTCTCGCGCAAGAATGATGGAATGTTTTCTTTTCTCTTGAAACAATATTTTTTATGCGTGAATTGAGAATGTTATGTAATTCGATATACATTTGATATTGTATCTCTCATACTCGAATTCAATTATATAATCATAAATTCATGTATACAAAGCCATACGTACAATCTGGAAACATCCTAGGCGGGAGAGTATTGAATTTCTCACAGTCCTTTGAAATTTTTTTTTTTACACACAAGGGATTTTCCAGGGAATGGAAATGGCAATATCTCCAAAAGGCACTATTCTACTGTCTGCCTCCTATCCATCCATCCCACCGCTCGTCTTTTCAACAAAATAAAATTCGTATCCTTCAGCACCTTCTAAGCAGATCTACGGGGACTCGCAAGTGTCATGGTAAAATTTGCATTTGTTTTTCTTATTTTCGCTTTGATAAGATTTACATATTTATTTATCTCGTGAAAAGGAGCATTCATGAATTCGAGGGGGTCGAAGTTTTCAAATTCTATCTATTTAATTCTCTCTTTTATTTTCTTCTGATAATCTGAAAATTCTCCAACCCCATACCCTTCATTTTTGTACCTTCCGAGTCGGCTCATTCGTAAAACCTGCTGCAATGTGATACCAATTAAGGGTAAAGTTCCTACATGAAACTCCAGCAGCACTCTGTTCCGGATTTAGTAGCCTAATTAATGAAATTGATTCGTTGCCGGGGCGTTACCAAGTGGAAGCCACAGAGATAGTGGCAAGCAGCCTATGTGGAATCTCGCTTTCTGTGACGTCGATTTGGATTCTCGACCATTACAGGGGGCCTCGTTTCATCGTTTTAGACAACTCGCCCATACTCTTCGTCTTCTCTTCTTTCTTCATCCCTCTATCTCTCTCTTTCTCCCGCTCTATCCTTTTAGACCATCCACTAACTTCTTCTCTGTTTATCGTGTGTGTCTCTCACATACACGGAATTCCCCCATTTGCGTTCCTCGAATTTTCACTCTGCCAGCTGGTTCACATAATTGAATCGTGTCTTACCCGAAATCATCCCTTCAAATTTGTTCCCTAATTACAAACAGTGGAATGTATAATTCACTGTTTGCAATGATAGATCCCTGGGCAGAATTGATAATACCGTCTTGGATGAGAAGATGATTCGAATGACGTCTTTGATTCATTTTGAAGAGAATAATATTCGAGGAGAGATATTCTTGAAAAAATGCCAAAACTCCACCTCTCTTCCGGATTCAGCGAATCAAAGGAGAAAAATCTGAAGAATACATTGCTCTCGAGAAAAGTCCAGCGAGGATTCCATTGGTGAAACATTGTAGAGAAAATAAAGTAAAAAAAGTAGAAAAAAAACGTTGAAAGAAGACTAAAGCGTTTTGAAAGCTTCCGCGAATTCTTACGAGGTCTTCTCAAGCAGCTTACGCATAAGCTTCGGGCAAAATTCAACAGGACGATCATCGTATAAAATCGTTCTGGTTCTGGCCATATCCAAGTTTTTTCTCCATAAGGGATTTCTTTAAAATCCCCGGTAGAAACGTATAGCGTGGTGGTCGTATGAATAAATAGAGTATATACCATCATAAAACAAATTGTCCAGGACGCGTGTTTAATATTAATTGAAACCGTTTCATCGTTTCACGTTATGAGACTGAATATTTTATTATTCATGCCAAATGTTTAGGATACGTTGATTTGAATCATTAAATAATTCAAACAAACAAAAAATATCATTTTTCCAATATCTTCAGCTTATGTCAAATTCTTTATGCATATAAATTTTTAACATTCAATCATTCCGTACATACCTATTATTCGTTACCCATTATTCTTCGAATACTTCAGACATTCACGTTCTTGGACTTGTTTTTATACATCACGTTATGCAAGTGAGTATTCCAACAATCCAACAACATAACCGTTCCTTTCAAAGTTGAAATTCAAACTTTTCTTCCCTGAAATTGCTCTTTTAATAATTTGATTTCAATACATAGCACCATTATTCAGTCGGCAGGATCACGATATAGGCGAGAACTGCTAAGGTTTTGCACTAAATAATAAGTTTTCCGCCTTATGGAAACGAGGTGGAAGTGAATATATTTCTTCAAAAATGATATCAGAGTTCACTTATATAATTGCTATTCGGCATTCAGCGTTTATTTATCTCGAAGCACCTCATACCTAGAATTTACATCACAAAAGATCTCAGTTCCCCGTTTCATTTGAACGTGTCTTTGTTCTGTACAGCAACCGGAGCATTCGTTCGTGATTGCAAACTTTATTCGTTTTTAGAGGTCTATTTTCTGGTTTTTGTAGCAAAGCGAGCTGGTATTGTGGCAAATACTTCTTCCTCCCTTCCCTCTCTGTCTCTCTCATTTTCTCTCTTTTCTTATTCCTCCATGTTTCCTTGTGTGCACAAACTTCGAGACGTTTAGCAAGAGGGTGCAAAGTCCTCTGGGCTTTTTCAATGGTCGATTAAATGATGAAAGGAATTTCGGAGAGTGTAAAAAGGGTAGATGAGGATTAATATGATTAATGTGTTGTATGAGTTTGATATTGCAACGTAACCATCGGTGCATTTGGGTGCCAAATATTTGAAACAAAGTCAGTTTTTGTATGAAAGCGAGGGATGAAAAGGGGGCTTCTAGAAAATTGTAACATCCATTGCGAGCGTTCGTGTTCTATTGGGAACTATTATTCGAACACATATCAAAGGGGAAGATTGATTTGTTGCATAAATGAACGTGTACATTGAAATCGAGTGAAAATAAATCACGGTTTTCGAACACTCTTTGTGAAAACAGATATACAGAACTGATCTAAATATCATTCCCAACTATCTGTTGTTTGTTTCCACAATATAATAAATAGAGTATAATTCATTTTGTATTTCATAGAATTATTCCACTCATTTCCTCTTACTGGATTGAAATCAAATTCAAAGTTAGTTTTGTATCTCTGATACGATTACAAACCAGTAATTACAAACCATATGAAATGAAACTCCAATTTTTAAAACTCGCGATATATTTGAACAATCGAATGAATTAAACTCGTGATGTTATTGAATCCATAATCCGGTTGAAAAGTATTCTTATGCACACAAAATATGGAAGATGATTGTATTTAATTTCATATAAACATTCATTACATTACATTATTGAATACGAATTTGCAAAATTTCCATTCCAAAATGATGAATCATTACTGAATTTATATTTATGGAAACAAATAGTATCGTCTCATCTGAATATTTAAAAGGGCTGGTAAAAGTGTGTTATCAGTTCACAATATATTTCAGATAATCTCCAATAAAACACACCATGTTTTGTAAAAGTTCCCAAAAGATCAAGGCTGGCATGAAATTTTTATTCAAATTCCCTGGCATAGCTGTGCAAACTTATGAAAGTATCAAAGAATAATGAGAACAGTCGGTAGTCACTTGACATGTTGTGCGTAAAAAGTTTAACATGATTCTAAAAACATTTGCTTGTGAAATCCTCTGTTGTGCGATAAAACATGAGAGCTTATGATGTTGTTCGTAGTCAACCCTGTTTCTTTATTCATGATGATCCCACGCGGTGCGAGTTGAGTAATATTTTTTGGTTGTGGATGGAGTATTAGGTGCGAGAATTTGGGCTTCGTGAATTATTTTCTTGATGAACTTATCATTTTGTGGATCACGCGCTCGCTCCTTCCTTCTGTGATTTATTCAAATGCGATTGTCATTTAAACGATATTAATAAACATCACAAATATCCTTATCTCGATAAAAGTTGAGACATTGTTCATTTCTCAACGGAACGAGTAAAATTTTCGTAATAATTTAATCCTTATGAAATTATATTGGAACTTTAATTGAGAATAAGATTGAAGGTAATTAGAGCAGAAGGAAAACTACCCGAATCACCCCAAGCGTTCTCTTAAGCAACTGAACATACTTGCTGGAATATGACACGATTACATCCCAACCAACCTATGGACCCCTCTGGGTCTCCAAAGTCTTTAAAAATCCAGTTCTCTTCCATCTTTCTTGCTCCTAATACCTAACCATTCTCCGAAATCGTTGTTTGCTCGACGTGAGATCGGAAGGGTGTTGTAGGGAGGGAATATAATCCAAGGCTCTCCCTTTGCTGATCGATATAATTCGTTTGGAGAAGAAAAAATATCTTCATGGAACGTTGCGACGAAATCTAATGTTTTCCCATTCCTGTGTATTAGAGCTTGAATTGGTTATGGAAATTTGTGGGATATAATAATAAATGGAATCAAACTTATCCATTGATTCCCAAGTTTGGAAATCCAAACGATCCATCTTCCTTTTTCTCTTCGTAAAATGACGAGTGAAACCAATCACGAAATAGTCGAGTTTGTTGTCTCTTCGTTCCTCCTTCTCACATATTTTACCGAAAGATATGACAATCCGCAACAAAGATATGTGACGATAATTTCTCAAGATCATTTTCTTTTCATGAAACAACGCTATGTGGATCGTTATTTCACAACTGCGGTTGCGTTCAAAATCGTAAACACTTTCATTCTAGTAGAAAAACAGCCATGCCACGCTAGCACATCGATTTATCAGAACTTCTCGTGAGTACCTTGGAATTGTGGAAAAATAACATCCGAGCGGATGAAGAACGAACGGATTACTTCCAATTAATTTTACCTACAACACACAAGCTGCGCACGATTTTTCATTTATAATTGAATCATAAAAACAAATGTTCGATATATCAATGCCAGTTCGATATACTACCGTTGATTTGGAATTTGAATCAAATGATAGGATATTAAACGAGTATGAATCGCTAGAATTTTCTTGTTCGTTGATCGGTGCAATCCATCTTCTTTTATCCCAGGTATACAATTTTTTGTGCTAGGTTTTGAGATTGAATTAACAAATTTGTTGAATCTCTGAAAAGTTATTATTCGAAATTTTGTACGAAATTGATTGAGATCTCTCAAGTAAAAAATTCCATAGAATTTTATGATTTGCATACGATCCGTAAATTTGAAACCATCTATTCAGTTTAAAAGCATTTTATGATAATATTCTTCTTTTGTTTCAGGCTGTGCATTCGTTAAACTTTCGTCGCACCAAGAAGCAGTAGCGGCAATCACTTCTTTGCACGGTAGCCAAACTATGCCGGTAAGTGATTCTTATGGTAATACATATGTAATTATATTCGCTTATTACATTAGCTTGTGAAAAATATTACAAGGAGAGTATAGAGAATTGAATATATGTACTAAATGTCTAACATGCATCACTGTAATCACTCCACAGCCTAGAGAAGTCACGGACAGTGATTCTTGCTCATAAATCGAAGGGATGCAAGCAAATATAAAACAATCCAAGCAGATGATTCAACTGATGACTCATTAAGTGTACAATATCTTCATTTTGAGCCGATGACTTGTGAAACTGGGCAAGAGAAAATCTGCATATAACATAGAAACACGCGGCGGGGAGGGGACGATCTCTCCTGATTTTCCCTCATCCATTTCAACTATGATGAAGGCGACGACGACCGTCATCCTCCTTCGTCAACCCACCAAACTTCCTCGACTCGGGGCTTAGACCAAGGGAATTTCCAGTTATAATTGAATTGTCAGTCAAGTTGCTCGGAGCAAGGGATTCTCCGACCTGCTGATTGGCAAAAGTCCCCAAAGCGGCTTGGACTTGACTTGACGTTTAGTTGAATGTCCAAAGCCGTCTATAATGTTAGATATTAAATCAGATATTGAAGGTGAATCTGTCCCTTCATTCGAGGTGATATTGCAATCCACGTGAATCTTCCCTACAACTATTTTGTTCGCAATGTTCCCAAAACGATAAAAGTTCTTAAAAATTATTTCATACATAAGATCCTTCAATTTACTGTTTCATCCCTGTAATCTCCTCCAAAATAGTATTCGGTCATTCTAAAACAATTATTTACTCACATGAAGGGGTAATTCCATAAAACGAGACGGATGTAAATTTTATGTTTTACCACTTCGTGATCTAATTGTCACCGTGTAAAACAGAGAGCGAAGGATTTCATGTAATTGAATGAATTTCTTGAAATCAGTGTCTATTCTGAAATTCCTATATTTGTCTCTAAGAGGGAATTCGTAGGACCGTTTGATGTAGAATGTAATATGCAGATCGTTTAATCATTACGACGAATTATGCAAATATCAACGTTCGTGGGACTCTGCACAGCACGATTTTATGTGAGATTTTGCAACTTAAATTACGTTTGCTAATCGTGAATGGAACGAGAAATTCATTTAGTTCTATTCAATTTCATCGAATGGATTGCGATTCAAAGATTTTTGTTCTCAATTCCTCTACGAATTTATTTGATACTATTTAAAAGACAATTCGAACGTACTTTTATTAGAGAAAAAGACTTCAAAATTCTACTCGGAGAAGCAAGATAGTGTTCGAGTGTCAAAACCTAACCCAATCACGTACGTTGAAAAATACAGGATTTCATATATGTTCAATTCTCATGTCAAAAGTTCCTATCATGACAAAAACTGTGAGAATTAATGAAATGGAGGTGATCACGAATACATCATTCATTTCAGATTGCTAAGCTGTACGGTGATATTGAAATTCCATTCTCCAAAAAGACGAATTTGACGTGAGATGTGAAAAATACAAAAATCGATAAAATGTAATAAAACCGAGAGTAAACATATTACCCATGTTTTTGAGGTTGCTGAGCTCAAATATGATTTTGAAAATTTATCGTACAAAAGGCGAATAAATATTTATTCGATTGAGAGAAATATTTTTTCAGTATTCGCATTCGTGTATTGATTTTCAAACGCAGTTGAAAATATCATATCGTGTGATTAATTGAATGCTTCCATTGATCCCACACGCAAATCAATATTCCAATGGTTGAAGTCATAATTATTCCTTTCAGAATTCAATTGCAACACGTTTTCCTTTCGATGCGCGGAATCTTATCTCATTCTTCTCTCAACATTACAATTCAATGCACGTAGACCAACTTTTCCTTTCTCCTATTCAATATCCACACAGAATTTCTCGCTGATGTTGTTTCTGAAAAAAAACCCCCGAGACCACGTGGCAAGGTCAATGGAAAAGAAACCACTAACTTTGTTATTTCAAACTTTACATGGAAGTTACTTCGGGTCGGTGTTATAACCAAGTCCATTGCTAGTATTTTCTTGGAAATGATGCGAGAAATATTCTTCGATGTAACGTACGTCGATAGAAAATCTTCGAATGAAATCTTATTTCGCCAACTGATTACGTACAGTTCTGGAAGTTCTATTGGAATTTCATTCTGCCAAGAAGTGTCTGTTTGATGTAATTATCTAGAAAAGGTCTGGGCGATTTGATATTAATAATTTGAAAACACCCATTTTTATGTAATTGATATCTCATCCAAATCGAAGATAATATCGATCAGATTTTGATGAATTTTCCAGAAAAATTCCCAACAATTCATCAATTCTTCATCTTTTCGTTGTATGTAGGAGCTTTTCTCAATAACGAAGGGGAAAGTAGCAAACGAGTAGTAACAGTTGTACTCGAGATAAAAGCAATGCAATTACCCATCACTAAGACGGTATGGGAAAGGAAAATTACTCAGAGAATGTCTTTAATTAAATGTTGGAAGCTGCGCTGAGTTGAGTTTCCGAGCCTTCGAGTTAATGCAGAGACAATTTCCTTCTATCGTCTGCTTTCTTCCCGCTCGCTCAAGAAGAAAGGAACGTCCGATATCCTATATCCAATCCAAAATGCGTTGTGAACCGTTTATATGATGCTCCTCTTCTCCATAGTCTTGATCTTTTTCTCCTTAGTTCTCTCTACGTTTAACGAAGTTTTGAAGTTTGCACGTCTAATCGCTCGTGTCGAGCCCGATCACCGGCAACCGGCCTTCTTTTAACTGGAAACGATCTACATTCCTCGAAGAACAAATCACCTTGAGAGAATCTTGAGACACAAGAACTTTCTTCATTGTATTTGAAACTCTGTCTGATCGGGAACATCCGTTACCCGATTCCTCGTATATTATTGAAAATACTACCGTCACGAAATTGTTTTATAATTCATCCGAGCATTCGAAAGCCGACTACAAACTTCGATTCCAAGCTCCTTTTTTTTCTAGAAAAAACTACGGTAACAAGTATAAGAAGATTGTTGCGGTGTATTTCTGAGAATACGTTTCTAAAGTCAAACGAGAGATTCCAAGAACCTTATAAAATCGGCTTAAGTGCTTATAATTGTATACAAATACACTATCAAGATATTATATCCATTGCAAGAATCATGTTTTCTCATTAAATGGTTAAAGATTTTATTCCCTGACTGAGCGAAATAATGTTATCAATAATGTTTTGAGATCAATGCGAATATTAGCATTGAAAACTCAGTCACACAATTCGCAGATACAGTTCCACGTTGCTCTCGTGAAACGAAATGTTTGTACACCTCATTATAATTTGATATGAATTTCATTTGACGGATAGGACTATCATCGTGTTTCCACTTTTTCCATCCAAATCTTGTTATGGAATCCTATACATATAGATGCATGATATCCGTGCTCGTTATAAATAACATCTCTGACGGGGGTGATTTTCAGACAAGGGTGTCGTACGAAGCGTGACAAGAAGTGTCACACGCTTCAGGAGACGTAACTACACGGGAGGAGAGTTTGGGAAAGAGGATGAAAGAGTGAGGAGGAAAAGAACCGACGCGATACTGCATACCATTTCCCTGACACATACCACCAAGAGACGGACCACGAAACTGGCAGAAATATTGAGCCACTGAAGAAATATTTCTCTTGCTTGCAATACATACGCGCGTTCGTGAGGGACCGCTACGTTACGGTTTTTCATGTGTATCGCGTAGGGTACGTGTATGTGTATTGTTTTCGTGAGTTACAGCTTGGAGAAGAGGAAAAGGAAGGATACGAATTGGTTGAGGGGTGAAGATCAATTGTTGGGTCGTACGACAATGTCGTACCGGAAAACAGCAACACCCCTTTTTTTTCATTCCTCCAACACCGATTAACGTCTCTCAGTCATATTCATAATGAAGACACATTACGCGCGATTAGAATTCTAATAAGCTCTTGTAAATGTCATTCATATGGCTGTCAAAAATATTTATCGTTACGTCCTAGGTTGGAATGTGATTAGAATTCGCAAAGTGCTGGGTGGAATCATTTACCTTGACGTCAGGGTGGGAATCGTCAAATCAATTACGTAGAATGATTGTAAACACAAATACAAAGCAATCGTTCTGTACGGTCTTGCGGCGAATGTTATATATTGAAATTACAAGTCCTCGAATTGGCAAGTGTGACGGTGCGGCTAATGGTTAGGGCCTCCAATCAGCAAGTAATTGCTTCATTCCGTCGCCAAGTCCGATTGATATTGCGGTACTGTGAACTAATTGTCAGCTAGATAACGCGTCATCGGTAGGCGGAGTTAGTAAACCTTGTCGGGTAACCCTATGAACCTAACCTGACCGGTCCGGAAATTTCAAATCTTTGTTTCTTCCGTTCCCTACCTCAAAGCGATTCAATTGAAGTTCTTCGCTGAGACTGATGGATCGCGTCAGTGTTCATCCCTGATTATTCCAGATTGAGAGTCAGACAAAAGTTCATGATACACTGAGAAAAATTAGAGCGTTAAATTTGCTACCAATTACCAATACCTTTTGCATCTCAAGCAAGTCACTGACTAGACTGAGCTAGGTATTTCAATCTCCTCCAGTTTCGCTATTCAATCCTCAATGAAACGAATTTGTTTTCCAGTAACATCTCATCCTGCCTCTCTAACATCAGGAGCGCCATTGGATGGTCGAGTTCAAATTCATATGATCTGATTCCAATTTGGATGTATTCGATACTCTTTTAGAGTTCCAATGAAATTTCAACGAATGTTCATTCCGAATTTTAGGTTAATTGGGTCTCTGAGAGAGCACTGACAACTGACAATTCATTTATTGGACTTGAAACATAAATTACCCAATCGGAATTCAAATTTCAATTGAATGTCAAGAAAGTGAATTCCAATGATGTGCAAAGAATTGTGAATTCTCATATATCACTTCAGTTCGCGTTGAAATCTTTAGTTCAGCTATTTCGACGTTCACAAGACAACATAGCTCATAAAAAGATCTTTAGGATGTAATATGCCCGTATATGGGATATACGTAGTCGCCGAAATAGGTGAAATAAAGACCGTAAGGTTTATTTCCCGATGTTTCATGTCCTTGCGCTATATGAGTCACTTTGACGTTGAGAGAAATAAAATCTCTAAATCTACTCACTTTATTAGAAAGCAAGGGCTCAATTCCATAATCTACGAATATTTCAACGATGAATAGTAGATTTCATGATCCCATTCTCGCATATCATGATGCTTGATTGAAAATTACGACCATGTTATTCAAATAAATTCTAGCTAGTCCCGATCATTATCACAATCGTTCGCCTCGTTTACCTGTTGAAAAATTATCATTTCTGCAGATTTGAGATTAACGGGGAATTATCTTGTTGTCAATTGTTGAAAATTCCTCTAATAATTGACTTTTTGCTGATTCAAATTTAGAAAATTAACAATACACTCTGAGATGCTACTCTGTAAAAAAAATGGCAACACCATTGGGAAAAATCACTTGTTACAGTGTTCATGTGATAGTCTCAACTAAGCAGTCGCGTTAACAGTAATTTCACCAAAATTCTGAGTGATTTGACCTTAGAATCGGTAAAATCACTCGTTCATGTGCAGCTAATTAAGATTGCACTTCACCAGGACATCCTGGGTAGAACACCAAAAATAAATTCAAAAAATTTTACACTAATTTCTCAGAGCGCGACGCACACGAAAGAATTACAATATTTCAAACCTATCCATACTTTCCTCCCTTTTTCCTCATTTCATTCTCTTCCTCTCACGTCAATAAAGTAAATTTTGTTCATCGAAAGAAGAAAAAAATGAGACGTCGTGAATATTTCCAGGTCAGCGGTTTTGTAGAAAGCAACCCAGTAAATGATAAGACATCTAGCTTGCCAAACCATTTACACCATCATCATCATCATCATCATTTTTTCTCACCACAAGGTTTCTTTATTCCATTATAAGACGAACATTTTCATAGTTTCCATGGTATTCGATTACTCCAAGCGAGTCACTGGAATCGAGGCTCGATCGATACACGCTTCATTGACTACATTTTCACACTTCTGATCTTACACAGGCGTACATACATATACACGCATCATAATACGTTGAGTTTTATTGCTAACAGCATTGCCGTAGAGTGGAATACCGGATAAAAGAACACGATTCGAATTTATTCTCATAGAATGGGAGAATTCGTTGATAAATTATTATGGAAGATCTAGTAAACAAAATCATTTCCCAGCCACAAAGGTGGAGAAATACTCCAACGAAATAGGATGCATGGTGTTGAGCTTTTATCTCGAGACTGTTCCACCCTACCCGTTGGTCTGCCGAAAAAGAGAAAAATTCTTGATTCTACATGGAGAACAAACACACGGACTCTGAGGAGGAAAGAAGAAGTGGGAGAAAAAGCTGCATACATTGCCTCAAGCATTATTTCCCAGACATAAAAGAAGCTTCGACAAATATTTACATTCCACAAACTGTAAAGCGTTGAAACGCATAGAACAGAAGAAGTGAGAGGATTTGCTGGAGGAGGCACGGAAAAACAAAGGTAGAAACAGATAGGAAAAAAAGGAATTTGATAATAACGGTGATACGATATTTTCAGTTTGCAAAACATGTTACATTTGTTTCCTCTCTAAACGGTATTTACTTTGTATCCGCGTATATTTATATCACGAAATCGAATACTCAGGTTGAAATGAAGAAGATCGATTTGTCGGAGGTGGGTGTATTTTCGGAGTGTACATGATTTTAACGATCGAGGAGTGTTTATTGGAAATGATGTTGAGATAACTCAAATATTTTCCATCTTCAATTGAACAATAGCATCTTATTCATTCCGTGAATGAATTTATTTTCTAATTTTGTGCCTCTCGATCATTCGTTGAACAAGAGAGGAGATGTTCATACTCGGAAACGAAACGTCAACATTCGGATATTTTCGATTGTCCCAGGAGTTGGAAAATTTACAGAAAAATTCAGAGAGGAGTGGATTTCGCAAAAATTGTGGCCTCAAATTTCGAAGGTAATTCAGAGAGAGATTCGAGTTCCGATTCAAAATTTTCAGGGATTCAAAATGATTCAGAAATATCCCGTAAAATTCAGAGTAATTTCAGGGAAATTTTAGAAGTTCAGTTCCAACCCAAGTAACACAAGAAGCTCTAAGAATGTGCTCGAACATTCTTAGAACTTTTTGTGTTACTTGAGAATGATTTAGAAAAAGCTTTGAAATCTAAAGAAATGAAATTCTGGAAGGTTCATACAGATTTGAAGAGATTCACATAAATTTGGGAGGATTCAGAGTGATCCAGACAAATTCAAAGTACTTCAAAGAGATTCAGACAGAGCAAGCTTTGGAATTTAGATAAATCAATTTCTCAGGAATTCAGAGAAGTTTAGGGAAATTCAGAAAAATTCAGGGAAAACTTTGAAACCCAAATGAATGAAATTTTGAGGGGTTCAGAAAGATTTGGAGAAATTCCAAACAATTCGAAGAATTTTTAAATCTCAATCAAAAAAATTTAGAGAAACTCAGAGAAAGTTGAAAAGATTCAGAGTGCATTATTATTTGACAAGCCTTCAACTTCCTCTGAATTACTCTAGAGTACTCTGAATCTCCGAGAAAAGTGTCCCAAACACGGAGAGATTCAAAAAAATGGTTTTTATCGGGGATATGATGCCACTAATAACAAATCCTCAAGATTTTCATAAAATAATAACCTTCAGCACCCGACCTCAAAATCTGAACTCAATCGGCACGTTAGTTCACAAGGTACAGTGTTTCAAATGAAAGTAATTTTGAAATTTTCGAAACAATGGAAAAATTTGAATTCTATGTGTTGATGAAGCATTGCTTCCTGATGGGAAAGAATACTGTTCGAGGAAAGGGATGGCATGACAGTTGTTGTGCAGACTTTATTCCGTCGAAAACAATGTTCAAAAGGTGGTGTACTGACTTCAAACCCAATCGCACAAATACAAATTTGGCAGCCGTCCCGAAAAACTTCAAAAGAATCCATAAAATCATTTTTGCCAATCGTAAACTTAAGTGGCATGAGATAGCAGAGGAGTTGAAGATATCAAATTGCAGGTTCGCTCACAGTTGATCGAAAACAAAAACGCTTCGACGATTCAGAGCGTTGTTCGCCAATGTTTCAGCGTAACAAACGAAAGTTTTTGCATCGATATGTAACAATAGATGAAACATGAATCCACACTTCATTCTGGAGTCAAATCGACACTCAGTGGAGTGAACAGCAGCAGGACAGCCGTCCAAAACGATTAAGGCACAGAAAATTGCTATTTAATATAGCTATGAATGTTTTCAATATGTTTTCAGTAGAATGAGCTACATAATTTACTGATTATAAGATATTATAAAATATATTGTCACGTAGTATCTTTGTCAATTACTACGAGGATTCGCAATTTCTGTGATTTCCATCATTGACTTTGAATTTTATGTGCCTAGAAATCAAAATGCGACGTGGTATAATTTGCTATGTCACATGTAGTGGACGGCTATGTTACGTATGTCGGCGAACTTAACTATTTCTTGAAGATCTCTTTTCTATTGATGATGCAAACATCAGCTGGCAGGGTTTTGGGCTCAGATATCATTATTGGTGCATTTGGAAGAGGAAATTGTTAAAAATCGGCCACGAATAAAAACAAGAGGGAAAGGATCTTTCATGAAGACAATGCAACGTATCATAAGTTGATCCTAACCTTGACAAAACCAAATGAATTGCTCTTTAAATCACTTTCAAATCCACCGTATATTCCATAACTGGCTCCCAGGAAGTACTGGCTGTTTCCATATCTCAAAGAAGTGCTTCAGGGAAAGAGATTCGACTCCAATGAAGAAATGATATTGAAAACAGAGAGTTATTTTGAAGCCATAGACAAATCGTTTTACAGAAAAGATGTCAAATTGTTCAAGAAGCGTTGGGACCAATGTATCACCCTAGAATGAGACTATGTTGATGAATATATATATATATATATATATATATATATATATATATATATATATATATATATATATGTTATAACATCGAATTTCGACTAAAAGTTGTTATTTTACACGGAGAAAAATTGTCTATTATAAATTTCTAGACTCGCTAGTATATTGCGGATATACTTGCATTTTGAAGTTACATACCAAACATTCTCTTCAAAAGTACCAGACTTTGTGAGAGTTAATGATAGGATAATGACATTTTATAATAGAAAGTCTGATGCTTTTTCTCAGTGTATTAGTTTGGCGCGGAACTGACTGAGTGATGTGTTATAACAGTCTACATACCCCGCTAGGGAGGTATCTTCCTCAGATGTTCCGAGCATTCAAGAAATACCCAAGCTGAAGGAAAGATGGACCCTTATGCTCGCTTGGAGTTTTTTTTTATAACTTCTCGTTAATCAAAATACAATTTACAACGATATATAAGCGGAGCAATCACCATGAATTACGAAAAATTGTGAATTCGCAACTGGAACACGTATTCCCCACGCAGCATGAAGGTTTCAGGATATTTCAGAACAGGGATGGGCAACCTCAATCATTTCCCGCATTTAAAGTATTTCTTCTTATCAAGTCCTTCCATATTTGATAAAAATCTCTATTTCTAGTATAGAGGCTGCCTACCCTAACAGCACAATGTGTCTCTGGGACGTTTTATGAACGTTCAGAAAACCTCTCCTACGTTCTATAAACCTTCCATAAACGTTCCAGTGGCACGTTGTGCTGTCTGGGTATCCCCGTATCAGCATAAATTCTGCACTGAGAGAAATTCCTATAGTCACTGTAACTAAAACATCTGAACTCAACATTCCTAATAAGAGCTACTAAAAATTCGGTTAATTCAGCCAAGAAGGTATAGTTGATTCATCAATTAATTGTATCAACTATGTTTTCTTGGTTGAATCAATAAAATTTCCAGTAGCTTTCACTAAAAATATCTTGTTGAAGCGTTTTAGTTCCAGTAACAGGGTGCCTACTCCTTGGAATTTATATTTTTTTCATTATGGTTTGTCTTTTTAATGGGACCGCATGATTGGTCAATTCCATTGGACCTCAAGGACTGGTAGACACCCTGAGTAACCTCAAAAATGTCTCTCAATGTGTACGCTATCGATCAGACGTTTATGGAAATGCAACTGAAGTGAACTGCTTTCAGATTTGAGGAATGCGAATATTGTTGGAATTATACAAGTTTCTTGGATCGTGGATAATTTTCACCACTTTTGACCAACTTACTCTCAACTAATTCAGCTTCAATCCCAATCTTCATTTCGAATCCACTCAGTCCTAGTTATTAACTCTGTATTGGAACCAATTTTCAATCTAGCACATGTTCATTTCATAGTATGATCCATAGTTCCCTCGATCAGCGTCAGAGTTGGTATCAAATTCTCAAAGCTTTTGTAAAAATATGATAAGCAGAACTGAATTCAGAGCCCTGGTAGAAATTTGTCTAGTAATTCACGAGTTGTAACACTTCCCCTCGTGAAAAACTAGAGACCTCATATGTATATTTATTATATATTTTATGTTATTAGATATACATAATATGTATATAAATAATGTATAATGTAATATTTATATATTGGAACTCTAGTTTTTCGTGAGGGCAAGTGTTACAACTAGCGAATTACTAGAGGAATTCCTACCAGGGAGAAAATGCGAACTCTCCAGAATCAAAATCGTAGTTCAGATTGAATCGCGAAGTGAAATTGATTCTAGTCAGGTCTTTAAGAGTTTGCCTAATCCTGTATATCTTTCCCGAAGGGAACATGAAGCTCCGACGAACGTTCAGAATAGATCATGATAGATCAGACTGAAGCTCCGTTGGAGCTCAAGTTTAGATTCGGAAACGTTCGACGAAGGTCCGATGAACGTTGAAATGTCCGCTTGAAAATAGCTTGAATGAAGGTTTATAGAACGTTTATTAAACATTCTACGAAGATTCATTCAACCTTCAGTTTTTTATGTTTCAGACGGAATTACAATTATAGTTAGAAATGCCTCAATCTTTCATTTTTTCATGGAAAAATATACTTTGAAAAAAACTTTGATCGAAAAATTGCAACTCGAACGAACCTTTAGCAAACGTTCGATGAATGTTTTATGAACGTTCATTCAAACTATTTTCAAGTGGACATTTCAACGTTCATCGGACCTTCGTCGAACGTTTACGAATCTAAACTTGAGCTCCAACAGAGCTTCAGTCTGATCTATCATGATCTATTCTGAACATTTGTCGGAGCTTCATGTTCCCTTCGGGTTTCATATCAAGTCTTTATGACTTGGCGACAATTTCTAGTTAAGAAAATGTGGGTCCAATTAATAGAATTCCTCAATGAAGTTTAAAATTTTTTAATAATTCAAGGGAGAAACAATTATGTGAGATATTGAAAATTCCTGACCTATGATGTTTTCAAGGAAACAGAAGACGAATGAAGAATCTTCATGTGTCGAATATTTACACTTAAGAAACCCTCCAACCATTATACGACTCACCCCTTTTTGTTATACGCTATCACTCCGCGGTATCTCATTTACTCTCTCCCTCACACATGTCAATAATACAAAAGTGATTCCGTTCATTGAGAGAAAGCGTATTTACAAGTGGAACTGAATGAACTTCAATAAGAATTTAATTTCATCTTGTTGGTATCCTTCAAATGATTCTTCCAATGCGAATCCTCACAATTTTCATTAAGTTTCTCAGATCGGCTTTCCTCTAAGCTAGCCTCTGTGATATTTTATCTGCCATCTTCTTTGGTAACGCAACTAGTTCGTCAGTCGTTCATTATAAAAGAGCTCCTCTTGTATAATGGGTAATGAATCCCTGAGGGAATTTATCACGAACATTTCTTTGAACTCTTGAAAAAATAAATTTCCTCAAAGAATTTCTTCATAGACAGAGTTCAATTTTATAATGCTCATATTTCTCATGATAATTATGTTGCTTTTTTTGGATATCTCGTCAATGAAATGCGAAGAGGGATTGATGAGTTATTTATGAATTAATTATTATATCAACCAAACGAAACATTGGAACATGATTGTAATTTCAATAACCGACTACAATAAGGAAAAAGTAATAATACTGAAATCTGAATGGATTGCCCCTTTCTCATTCTAGAATCACATTCACATTCCAATTATATTTGATTGTCTATTCGTAAGAGGATGGAGTAACATATTACAACATTCTAATATTGGGAGAAACCCTCTGCTACTATAAGATACTTCACATTCGATATCAGTTACTCACATCAATCGGAAAATTCATCCCATTTGTTCTGACAACTATTTTCATTATTTTATACAATCAAAGTTCGGAATTCATTTCGTTCCGTATAAAGCGTGAGTATTTTCAAAGGCCTCATCTTGTTGCCTCCAGCATTACACGTAGGACAGATATAACGAGCACGCGGCCACATTCAGGCATATGTGTGTGTCTTCAAACGCTTCCTGTACGTTATGGTTTGGGGTGGTGGTGGATAGCGGCTTTTCCTTTTCACGTTATAGCTCACAACGTTGGATCGGAATTAATGAACCGTAATCCCCCAATAATGAGGCTTCAGCTTCACTGGATTCTGATACGACCTCTCAAACCATCTCTCCTTTACCTCCTCTCTCTTACCCACCTCGTCTCACCTTTTGCGCGCCCCTGCACGTGTGTGTATGTTTATTATATAAGAGTGGATTGGTGAAGATATTATATGGACTGTCTGCATAGGTTACAAGTCCAACATCGATTCTTCATTTTCAATATTTTTGATAATATTTGAAACATTCTTAGCTTATTCGAAGTTTCAATCTTCAGAAATTACCTAAAACCTTTTATTGCTTCTCCCTTTAAGGGAACAGTGAAATATATGACTGATCGTTTACACTACAGTGAGAATTGCTTTCTTTCTAAAGGATAATTATCTCCATTTTCACGTGTGTAAAAAATGGTTCATTCTAAACTGTTATACTGTGACACTTAGTACAGTTATTACTTTTCATCTTTGTTGAAATTCCAAACCAAAGCATACGTCATAGAGTATAGAGATGGTATACACAATCCTGCATGTTTTTGGTTAAAGGAAACTCGTTAATTCTTCTACAATAACTTTGTAACGTTTTCTTCCTTGAATGATCGCAGTACAAAAATAGTTTCGCAGGATCGTATTTTCGCAATTAGAATCTACGAGTTTACGATTCAAAGTTCAACAAAGTTTTTTACTGCCTTCCCACTCTCATCGAGATGGAGGGAAAGAAAATCGTTTATACAAGGGAGATGAAAAAAGAAAGATGTATATGTAGTCGCTCAGTAGATACTTTCGATATTAGTTAAAGTAACGTGAGAAGTTGTATCCAACCGCAAGACCTCAGTAACTTTTTTTATAGCTGGCAAATCTTAAACTACATTTCATGGTGGATTGTGTAGGTATATGTTCAAAACCTTTGTAAACGAAACCCTTAATAATTGCTCTATCATACTTGTGTCGCTATAACGAATATTATAATCTCAGGAGTATAATGTTACTCGATGTGAATGTACGTGTGCAAGTACACGTACAACGCGAGATGTTCAACTGAGAGAGGAAAAACGAGAGAGCATAAAAAGGAAGCGTCGAGAGACTGATTAAAAAATAATATTCATAAAAGCATCTCAACTCTCTGCAGTGAATAAAAAGTATGTCTTCCTTTCACGTTTCCTTTCTACTCTTCTGAATATTGATATTATTGGTGTGGAGGAAAAAATCATCTTCAAAGAGTCTTTGTGGAAATTCCAAATGACGTTTATTTGAATTCATTCTTGATATCTTCAATTTCAGATACCCGTTTCATAGATTTATGGGATTCGTTCATCATACTCTCTTTATGTGAGACAGTGAATAATTTCACTCCATTATGTCTCAGCAGTGAATTCTTACTGTTTAGATTAGAGAAAGAAAACAAAAAGAAATCCAGAATTGTAGGGGTAAATTTCTAACGTCAGATCTAAGATTATCATTCTAAAAGACTGGAATCTCACTAGAAATTACAAAAATTATACTTCTTGTGTGGTATTTATTCGTAACAGTGAAATCAACTGCACATTGTCAAAAGTAAAACTTGCTTCCACCCTGAATATCAGATTATTTTGTGACGAGCCCGTCAAAGTTTGGGTCGTGTGACGAACTCGTCATTGAATTCTGGGACCTGCAACAGAGAAAGATTATTAATACAATAGAATCGGAAGTTTGATTAGAACGATACGTTCTTACCCTAACATCGTCACGCTAACCAAGCAGCACCAGTAGTTATGCTCCCTCGTCTCACCATCCGTGGGGTGAAAAACCTGTAAAATATGAACACCCAGTGAAGATAGCAAATATAATTATTTGATAAGTAAATAAATAAAAGATGGGTGGCATACCTGTTATAAAAGAGAGAAAGAAAAAGGAAACTATCCAATGCTGTTGGATAAGCGTTGAGCAGGATAAGCGTCAACCTGAAAAATAATAACACTGGTAAGAAAAATGATATAAGATATTAGAATCAAGGAAAATAAGAGCGATTCATAGCTCACCACACAGAGTCAATAGATTACCTGTAAATAGAAAGAATTCAAAACATTAGGAATAAGGAAAAGTAAAATCAAAATATATATAAATAAGAAGAAAGCTTTATATTACCTGAATTACCGTGATAGCGAGTTGATAAGCCCGGGAGCTTCGATGGGGAAAGGCACATCACGTCACCGGAACCAAAACACGCGAGAAACTTACGAGGTTAGGCGCGTGATGATGACAGTTCGTAAACAGAACCTGTCATCCATATTGGAATTGTACTTCGCGTACTGCGCAGGTGCCGGGTGTGTTCAATTCGACCTTCGAACGAAACGATCGATAGTATCGAGGTAGACCCTGGTTTGCGCGGCAACCGATAGGTGTCGGAGTCGCCCGCATCGTGAAAATAACTCAAGCCGGGAATAAAACGGGGCACCCAAAAATTATCCTTCACTCCACTATCCAAATCGAAAATCCGCAACAACCGGTGAACATCAAAGTACAAAGACCTGCTCTACTAAGCCAGCGATAGTTAAAGTCCGTTGTAGTGACGCACGATATGTGCGAAATTATCGATAATTGATATCGATATATATTACTACCTGCAATATTGATATCTGATGAATATTGGTGCAAAGATATCAATATCCTACACAGTGATGCCAGGAAAGACGGTGTGGACCGAAAAATCAGCCCCTCTACCGCGCACACGATGAAACTTTCGTATACATGTGAGTCACACGTATACGAACGTGTTATTGTGTGAACAATGGAGGGGCTGATTTTTCGGTCCGCACCGTTTTTCCTGGCATCACTGATCCTACATACCGACAAAATCTCGGAACAAATTCATGATCATTTCATAAATTTTCGAATCGGTTATAATCATACTCTATAGGTTATTACTTGATGTAAAAACACTTGTAGATTTTAAAATATCATTATTTTCCTTGAAACGTTTTCCTAATCATTACACATGAATTTTACTAATTTTAAGGATTTTCAAAATGATATACATACCTTGTTCATCAGAAATTTCCAATCCAAGAGAACATTGGAGAACATGAGAAAACATCGACAATCGTGTAATGTGCGTTTCAATCAGTTTCAAAAATACTTCAGAAACACAAACCTTCAATGATCTTTTGTCTTATTGGTGGTTGAAAAAATTATTCCAACAAATGAAATGAGTGCATCAATTCTCTTTCCATTTGATTATTTATAGCGTTTTCCATTGTCTGTATTGGTTGCACTGAGTACGCACTAGAATATTTCTGTCTTTTATTTCACCTACAAGTTTGAGAAGGATGAGAATATACCATTGAACTCTATGCATACTGGAATCAGCACTCCCCTGATTGGCGCGGTTAGAGTGATATAGTTTATTACATGAGAGCAAGACAGAGTCCGAGGGACCCAATTTTTTCCCTATCTCTCTCTACAATGCATTTGTTAGAAACAGATGCGCCCAACAACGTATGATCTCTCTCTCTCTGACCGGTCCGTACTATAGAAAGAGCAAAGAGTGCTCATTCCAGTATAATATTGAGTTCAATGGAATATACCAGTGCGCACTCAGTGCAGCGAATGAAAAACGCTATTATTTATCGATATTCGAAGAGAAATATCAATAATCGTATTTATCGGGGATGTGGATATCGATATATCATCTAGAACTTATCGATATTCCTAATTATCAATATATATCGTGCATCACTAGTCCGTTGGGTGCGTGTATCCAATGTTAGCTCGGCTTTGATTTAGGGCCGGGGGTGGTCAGCTGGTAAGAAACCGCTGCCTGAGAGTAAATGCTGGTTAGGGCACTACATGACGGGGATGGTAATGATACTCCTACGTCATTAGGGGCAAAATCCAGCCCATGGAGTTAAATAGCAGCCACCCTCTCACGGCTAAAAATACTGTTGAACTCGCCCTTACGAGGCTAATTGCTTTGACCTTCCGTTGGATCTTGGACGGACCCCTTCCGAATCCCTCAGGGCACTCGGTAGCCAGTTAGCTTTCAGAATATCCAGATCTGCGACGTGCTTGGTCTCCCTCTGAGACGCACGGTCGCCTTGTCATTTGTTGAAGTCTATTTTGTCACTAGGATAATTCTAGATTTTCGAGCCACGCGATTGGTTCGCGAAGAAATCGGTTGTTTACAATCGCCGCGCGCATTATTCCGTTCTAACCGCGCCTTGTTATGCTATGTAGAGTCACCGCGTAATAGTCTATACGCCTTGTTTCCGTTGGATCCGATCGAATTTCCAACCATTTAACGTCTTCGCGCAGAACACGTGTGCAAACGTTAGGAATAGTCGACTTAGGGTTCTTAAACTGTAAATATTCCTAGTCTGTATGATATTGTCAAAATCTTACTTTAATTTTCCTCTTGTTTATTCACAAACTGACCAGTTCGAATCTTTTGTGATGAAAATTGCTTCAATAAATGTCAATTTGATTTATTAATATTTAAAACTTGTCTTGTTACTTTAATGCTAATAATCTGTGACCCGCGTTCCTCAACCAAGAAAACCCGAACCTTGGTCTTCGGACGAGCGAAAGGCATATTTGAGGGTAAATTCTTCAATTTATGATATCATCACATATCAACGCGATAGGGTCTTTGAAACAAAACGTCACAATTTTAAGACGCAACTGAAACAATGGGAAAGACTGAATTTCTGTCAGGTTTCGAAGTCAGATGCTGACACATCCAGTTGCATTGTTTACAGTATGCAAACATAATCATCTTCAAAACGTATCAGAATTATGCACAAAAAAAGGTGACTTTGAATCAATCTCACTGAAAACTAGTGAGTCACATGAATCATAACCAGATATATTCTACATAGTACCTCAAGAAAAGGTTCTTCCATGCGAAATTGCATTTAATTCTTGCATAAAATTTTACTTACTATTTTTCTCGATATTTTTTAAAAACGTTTTGAAACGTTTATTCGAACATATCGGTATTCAACGTCTTTCAAACGATTCATCAACCGTTGTTGTAATGTTATTTTATGGTTTCACCAGAAGCCAAAAAAATGTAGATTGCTTTTGAAATCTTTTCAACATTCTTGTGGTGAAAACCCAGGAACATTATCATGGAATAACAAAAAGATTATCGAATTGAACTTGGTGGAATTTTGATAATTTTTGGTCAGAATGATGTTCAAAATGACCATAAAGTATCAACATTTTTTATCAGAATGTAACTAAAAGAAGACAGGAATTTTTGGTCGCTTTTCGGTTCACCAAGATCCGCTGGGGTTACTTCTGCGAAATATCACTTGTTCATTACCAAGCGTATATATTCAATCCAAACAAACATTCATCTCTTCATCAGCAAATATACATTGGTTGAATTTTCTTTCAAGTGTGGTGACCAACAAGGGCGTATCCAGGAATTCACTATCCGGACCCCTCGGTTGTCCTTTGTTACACGTCGATTGGAGAAGGATAGTGAATTTCTGGCTACGTCAGTGGTGACCAAGGCCTTCTAGTAAAAATGCTGTAGCCCAAAGTTACAAGAATCATAAATAACTCGTGCCGTTTTTGCTAGATTCTGAGGAACGTGCAACAAATTGAATAAATTTTGAGCTTCTGGAGTGAAGCTGCGTCTTGTATCGGTTGGTTGCCGACGTTTCGCCATTATTGTAGCTGGCTTCTTCAGGGCGGTATGATGGCCAACCGATACAAGACGCGGCTCCACTCCGGAAGCTCGAAATTCATTCAATTTTGTAAGCCGCGGAAGACCGCACAGCGAATCTTCACTGAAGCAACTAAACATGCAATGAAATGCAATTTTCACAGCTACGATTAGTGAATGATCGGTTGGTTTTTCTAACATGTCAGTCAATGAACTCACCTCACGATGATTGGGCCCGACAGTAATAGTTCTCAAAACCTAAAGTCGCTTGCAAGCAGGGTTGGGTACGCATAATACGGTAGGTTTTATGCAAGGAATAATGTGCGCATAAAAATCATGCATATAATGCAGATAACTAAAGGGGGTTTTCTGCGTCATCTTTTTTTATGGTCAAATTGGGTTATAATTTTTGAACTATGAATTGTTTACCATTTCAACACCCATAAATATCTATTTCATATATTGTGAATTTTGAATTTCAAGTCGGAATTAATTTGACAATGTTTTATGCATTTTCTGCATTTTCCGCGTATTCTACATGTTTTATGCATAATCTGCGCATAGTTGACGCATATTGCTTACCGCCCGCGCACAAAACCCATCCCTGCTTGCAAGGAAGAACACTTAATATCCAGGCAGCAGACAGGTGAAAAATCTAAAAGATAAAGACAATCTCTTCTCCACACCACGACTATAAGTTCAATGCATCCATCACACTGATATCGATACATTTATTGGGAGCATAAAAATGGTAAACGATGATGTTCCCGGAATCTGGAGATGGTGTTTGTCCGTTATCGTTACATGAACTCAATATAACTCCAGCCTCTTCTCATCATAGCAGTTAATGGCGCTTTGATTCCTTAGACCACCTACCTCAAATCATCAGTTATTCTCTCATCTCATACGTGAAATTTCAATTGTCTTAAGGCCATTCCGAGGCCAAATTACTCGTAAAACATCATGTGTGCACACTGAAAAAGGTCTGTTCACAAGATCTTCTGAAATTTCGCTGTCACACGGAAAAAATAATCCGCTATGGTAGCTAGGAATTACTTATTTCGTGTACTTGATATTTGGATAGCTGAAAAATTGCTGCAGAGGCTTGATTTTAGCTCCTGCAGCAATGACTTTTGTTGCCATAGTTGAAAAATAGCTACCACAACTAACTTTTAGCTATCCAAATATCAATCACATCACTTTTTTCCGTGCAATCCACAATCAAGCCAAATTGCCCGAATTGACAAACCGCGGTTGCAGATTCTCTTTCATGCTAAAAGAAATGTATATTTGACTTCCTGCCAAAATCAAGCGAGCTTACCTTGATCGGTCATCTGAAATTTTCGAAGGTTACTATTTCACCTGATTCTCACTATCTCCACTCCTCTCAGTCTATTCAACTGCTCCTTGTCACTTGCATTGTTGTTATTCTCGTTCATAGAGCTTGAACTTTTGCTTCATAGTTTATTCATCAGTTGAAACAGTTTTCATTCACAATAGCCTTCAAATCATCATTTTCCAATTCTAAGAGCGTCAAATAATACATAAAAATCATTGTTTGAACTGTGAAAAATGATTCCGAAATTTTCTCCCCAAAGATGGTTGCAGCAAAGTTCCTCCGCAGATGGGACATTTTGTATTTCCATCGAGCACATAATATTACTGGAATATCCCTGCGATATTTGTGCTAATTGGATCATAAAAGACGTTTTTCTTCATCCATGGAGAATTCAACGTCCGAAAGGCAGAATATTCCTTTAAAGTGAGAGTGAAATCCCCTATTTTGAACGAAAACAAAATTCTCCTACCCTCTAAATTTGAAACAGTGACATCTCACTGCTTGCAGTGAAAAGTCGATCACTGCGAATCAGTGCACATAGAATGCACAATTAGTGAATATTAACTGATTCTTGCAGTTAAATCTCTCTCATTCAATTAGTCAGAGATACTTACAAGTGCATAACCAGTGACTATTCACTGTTGTTTCATTGAGTCAATTCTGTGGTGGACTTTTGACTGAAGGAATAGTGAGATTTCACTGATTTGAATTTAGAGAGTAGGATCAAGAAGCAAAGTCCACCATTGGAGTGAGGAAAAATTACTCATATTCGTTCAAGTTTGCACAATGCAAAAAGAATGAGTACATATTTTGTGAGATGCAGCATCCCCACCAGAAACAGCGAAATTTTTTAAGACCTTTGAGAAATACATTGTCAAGCGCAGAATATTTTTAAAAAAGGAAAAAGGAATTCGCCGTGACAGCAAAATCTAACTTTGCTGGATCCCTTTTGCTGTGACAACAAACTGTTCGTTATTACAGCGACCTTGTTAGCTACGATAACGATTTTTAGCTGCGGTAGCAAAAATTTTTATTCCTCGAAAAAATTTCGGTATGATTTATAGAATAGCAAGCAAATTTTACTGGAGGAGTCAACATTTTTTGCTGTAACAGCTAAAAAGTCGCTGTCATAGCTAACAAGATTGATGTGATAGCAAATAGATTGCTGTCACAGCGAAGTTTTTCTCCTCTCATCATTGATTATCACTCAACTATGATTGTTCAGGATAACGAATCCGAATTAGAATAAAATATATACTGAGACAACAATGAGATCAAACTCTCAGGAAAACAAACCCTGCGAAATCGCGAAACCATACGTGAATCTTATAAAAATTCTGTATAAATTCTTGAACAATTCTACGAAGCTTTTTCTATTCGAGATGACAGAAAATGTGGATAGGAAAATAGTGGAATGGAGGGAAAAGCTTCCATACTATGCAAGTTGTATGAAATTGCGTGACAGGAGTACGTGTCCTCGAGTTATAATATTACAGATGTTGTATAAACGCTGGCACGCCCAGCATTTGCATTGATGACGTGAATATAATATATCACCCGCTATGAAAGCTCGCTGAAGAGAGACAGAAAGGAAGAGAGCTTTTCTTCGTGGCTACAATGGTCACTGACCACCTGTTGCTGTTCCATTTATATTTTAGACGTTGCAAGGGGTTCATCGCCTTTCATGTATTCCACACGAAAAGAAAACATTCTTCATCCTTTGAGAGCGCAAGAAAACATTAAAATTTTGTTGAATCATGTATTCTTTTGATAACTTTATACACAATTTTTCACTTCACTTGTCCCATCGCAAATGAAGGAGAAGCTCTTTATTCTCTGAATTTGATAGTCTGCTTATAACAATAGAGGAAAATCTACTGATAACAAAGTTCTTCATTCTCAACAACTTCAACTCCAGGGAATTGAGAACTTTTATTTTAATATTCTTCACACGAAACTTTAGGCGACTTTATTCAATTTCCGTGACAAAGTGATGTGATTTTTGATGAACAGTGTTCAGTGATGCATGTTTTCAATTTTTCATGAAATTCAACATGATTTTTACTGAAGAATCAAACCTATGGAAATACAGCATTTGAAATTCATCTTTAAGGAGATACGAGCGGCTGGGCTTTTCTGAATTTTTTCGAGACAAAGTACGTGAAAATGCGTGCATCGATTCGAAATATCTCTCTGTACAGCATTTCTTGAGATGTTAAAGAAATGCTGTACAGAGAGATATTTTGAATCGATGCACGCATTTTCACGTACTTTGTCCCGAAAGAATTGGACCGCTCGTATCCCCTTAAATTCAACACACTGTATCCACCAATGTTTCAATAAAGTTCACAGTTATTTTGGAATATGATACCAATATGATCCATATCCTCACATCGTAGAGAATTGAACGAATGACGATAGATGTAACTTTTATCATAAAATTTTTGATCAGTATGAAATGTTGTACATTCTCCATCTAACGTAAGTCTGTATTTTATGATTTCAGGGTGCGTCATCTAGTGTAGTAGTAAAATTTGCGGACACTGAAAAAGAAAGACAACTACGACGTATGCAGCAAATGGCTGGGAACATGAGCATCCTTAACCCTTTTGTCTTCAATCAGTTCGGCCCTTACGGCGCTTATGCTCAGGTAGGTCGCGTTACCGTTAATGGCTATCAGGTTACCGCATTACTGTGGTGTTCTGCTTGTACTCTTGTTATCGTGATTCAGAGTCTATAGTAGTTTATCTCTTGTTACCTTGGAAAAGATCCGCATCGGAGTTGATATCACCCTCCCTCGATTCGTATTGCGTGGTAATTTGAGTGATTCCAATTTCTCTAATTGATCTAGTTGATCTAACCAATGCCTTTTTTTATACCACTGAGTTTGATCATTATCAATAATGATTATTAACAATCATTTTCATCATTCATAGCAGCAAGCAGCAATCATGGCTGCTGCGGCGCAAGGGACATTTATCAATCCAATGACAGCCTTGGCTGGACAACTGCCTCATGGAATTAATGGCATGCCAAATCCTGTGGTTCCACCGACTTCCGGTAAGTGTTTTCACGTCAATTCTTTCCAAGTATCCATTCGCTCTCAACTTTCCTGTACCTTCATTTTCAAAATAAGAATTCGAACACTCGGAGCCGTGGATAATCATTTAATTTCTACGATCGAATAATCAGGAAAATGAGATATTTCAATTCCTTGTCGAGAAAAAATACTGATTGAAAAATGGAACATATCCAATTTTGCGATAAAAATGAAAGTAGCAAGATGTACATACACAAATGTAGAGTAGAGTAAACGTGGAAAAATTGGCTTTTTCTTACCAGGAAAGATCCCATAGCTCTGTGTGCATGTTGGTATATAGACCTCGGTTCTTTTTCGAGTGGAAGGTAATATCATTTGATAGGGAAATAATATTTTATTTCTTCTTCAGCGTATTACTCTTCTCTATCATTCCAATACTACCGCACTCCAGTCGTTTTATTCTTCGGGTAATAATGTTATCGCAATATCGACTTGATACGCGTGAACTCGAATAACACGCTACCGACCAGAATTGATTCTTCTATTCAAATTCACATGCATTCAACTTCGAAGATGTAAGAGTCATGAGAATTTTTGAGTTTATGGCGTTCCATCCTCTTTACACGTTACCAAATGTTATATGCTGTCGTTTGCAATTTCATATCTTCCTATGCGAATAACTAATGAAAGAACTCGCATCGTTTGTTGAATATAAGGAAGAAGATTTATCGTTTCGAACGTGTCGTATCCCAATAGCAGTCATAATAATATGGAATATTTATATTTTATGTATGTCAGGAGTACTGTGATTCCAATTTGGATCAAGTTGAGTTGAATTTATGCTTGGAATTTTTAGATTTATCTTCATATTTTTGCACGTGTATTTGATATTTCGAACTCAAATGTGAAAATATTTCAAGAAAGCGTCAATTTTTGTGACACGAAAAGGTTCTTAAATTTATCCCAGAATATAATATTGAACCACTCAATGTGTGTTAGGAATACATTTTCCAAGTATAAAATAAATAGAATACATTACAAGTACATCCCGAATGCACTTAGAAATATTTACTTGATCATTTTTTTCACATTGCTGGGAAACTTTTTGAAAAGTTTTTGAATACCTCCGCATTACCGCAGTATCAAAACTAATGGGATCATTTCCAGAAGCATCTAATTTATGTAAATCATCCTGTACAAAAGTTTTTTCTCTGCAATATCAAATGTGAAGTTCTTCAGAATATAATAGTTCTGAAATGTTCCTAAATCGAAGAAAATTGATGTTTTGAGAATAAAATAGTAATCGATAAGTACTGATCACACGTGGTTGTAGGTACTGGCACAGGACAACCGGTGAACGGTGCGATACCATCATTGCCATCGCCGACGATGCCCAATTTCAACATGGCAGCACAAACGCCAAACGGACAACCAGCAGGATCGGATCCAAGTGTCTACACCAACGGTATACCGCAAACCTATGGGGGCCGTGAGTATCAACTCTGGCGCAACGTGCCGCCCCTGCGCAATGACTCGCCAATCGACGTTGAACTTTATCCTACTTACAAAGAAATAACCTAGCCAAGGGTGGATACATCATCCTCCAAGGGGTGGGATGATGATGTATAGGGAGATTCTTGTTTGATCGTTTCTTTTTTTTCTTCGATATATAAACACTATCATATGAAAGAATTATCAAATCACAAATATTATAAGATTAATTTTTGTTGAGACGGTAGATTCATCTTCCATGAAAAATCTCTTTCGCGGAACGAATGTTGCGACCTCTTGTGAAGCGAATTTTTTTCAAGATAAAATACAGAACGTGCAGAGAATAGGATCAGAGTCTTTATGAGAGTTAATATTATTCGTCGCAAAGATTTATATTCATTCTGGGAATTCTTATCCTCGAATATGCGTGAAAAAATGTTTATTTCATTCAATTTGATTCTTATCCCAGCGTTAATTAACACAGGAAGTATACAACAATTCTACTAAAGTACTTTTCGCATCGTAATTCATCTCTTCGATATCGTTGTGAAATTTGTCGAAGTTGTGGGATCAAAGAACTTGAATCCAATTTCAAATCTATTCTTTGCAAATATTCCAACTATTCTTCAAACGATTCATGTCATTTATCATAGCTTGAAATATTTATCCGATTTCATACATTCGAAGTAATATCGAATGCACCAACAAGAATGTAACATCATAGAGTTGAACTGTCATAAGAATTCGACGATAAAGATTTTTCTGCTAGATACTTTGACTTGATATTAGATTTCTCCGAAGAAGAAATCTGTTCGGAATGTGATAAAGTCTCTTCATGAGGATTCAATCCAATAGAATTCTTCATCGAATTCCGGAAATTCATACTTTACATGAAAATTCAATAAAAACTTGAAGAGTGTTTGATAAAAAGCGACATAGAGCTGTGTAATGCAATATCTCACAAATATAATTGTGAAGGAAGGACTTTGAGTATCTATGGGATGAAATGCACGAACTTGCACGAATGTTCACTATTAAAATTCATATAAAAAATGTGTTGCGTTATAACGACAATTATAATGCAATTGTTTGAAGAACGAGAATTATCACAATACTGAGTAATGTGAAAGAAATTTGCTCGAGGGCTTTGCAGATATATTTTTACACTCCAGTTTCAGCCCTTCGCTCTTGTGTTTTTTATATCTTGAAGCAGCAACATTCTTTGTAACACATATGCTCCCTCCCTTATGCGATACATAAGCTACAAAGGTGATATTTATATCTACGTTTGTAAACAATGTTTGAATAAGTATTTTTCTCACTCATCAAAGTATTCAGTGAATCCCGTTTATGATTCCCCCAATGAAACACAAGATAATCGTTGTAAATGAAAAATCTTTATTTATCACTTCAGAGATTCAATCTGATACATTGTATATTAGCTGTCTATGAAATTGTTTCGGAATGAGCGTCGATTGATAATCTCATTGCGACAGGGGCTTTATAATTGGTTTGTTTCTGATAAGAGCTGAACTTACTGAAGCGTAGATGCCCTTCATTTATCTATTCCAGCACAAGGGTTACCCAACGGGGAGGCGGCAATTCAACATGCCGCCGCATATCCTGGAATGCAACCTTATCACGGAGTTGGTAAGTTCAATACCATCTTGTTCTTTCATCATTTTTTCTGACACGCTTTGCTGTAGGGTCGTCATCAGATTCATATTTGCTATATCATCGATTCATTGAACTGCACGACGAAACATATCATATGTATCATTTCAAAGACAGTTATCAACTAATCACTTATGGATCACCAAGCACATTTATTTGTTTTGAGCTGTTAAAATTCAAATCAAATATCTACTGTTATTGAGTCTGAAAAAAAGAATTCTTATCAAACGATGGTCCCCACTGTTCAGAAAATTACAAAAATCCGATGAAAATTGATTGTTTTCACATTTTTTGCGCTGGATATTTGAGGGAAAAAACTGAGGAATGATTTGAATGATCCTCGAGTCACACTACTTGAATCACGTTACACTACTTGTGTATTTGCATGCCATTATGGTCGCATGTACATAGACATGCTGAGATATATGTCAACATTTTCTATATGTACAGTGTTTCTCTTTGCTCTTTTATATTTCATGGACGTCTCAAAATTATACACAAATATAATGCTTTGAGTGTTCTGGCCACTGAAAAAGAAATTGCAAATGAATGAGAAGGATTTCTCGAATCAGCATTACTGGGAGCTGGAGAAACGCGAATATCATTTGCATATCCAAAGAGAGACATTCTCCGTATAAAATATTGATATGATACGTGCTGTGTAAGATGTGGCTTCTCATATGATGTTATCAATGTGACTCAATGTTTTCGATTTTTGTTCTCTTCGAATATGTATATCAATGGAGTGAAACATCCAAGGAGTAATATTCGGCAAGGAATCAATCCACAGAGCTAACGCTTTTGTGAAAAGAAATTTTCCATCACCAATCACGTTACATCGAAAGAATGTAAACAGTATCCATTTCTATCTGGATAATAAGATGATAATCATTCAAGTTCAGTCTATAGTGACGCAGTTCAAGTATCTGCATCTCAGTGAATTGCAATTTCTATTCCATACAAGAAGGAGAATTGCGTAATATATTCATCGATACACGTTTTAATGTATTCAATTGCAGAAATAGAGCATACATTTGATATTAGCAAAATATCGATATCAATGATAATCCCAACTCTTAATTCAAATATTTCTATCGTACACGAGTTGAAGATGATGATAAAAACATCGCAAATCCCCGGAGCATACATACGTACCTACACGTATTCACATAACAGAACATCGGTGTGATTGATCATCGGTGAATTCACCTTTCATACAATTTCTTTTGTTATTTATTTCTTTTTTTTTCATCCATTTATGTGAATATCACGTGGAGATGTAAAATGCTTTCGTACTGTAAAACATACAAATATTTTTGATCCTCCGTTTTATCGCAATTTACACACAGCGGACAGATCGATGGATAAAGATGGAACAAAAAAGTAATTAACGTTGTATAACGTGGATGTGCGTATATGTCTGTTAAAACCATACGCATCGGACGTATCATCGTCACGTATTTATTCCATGCATCGAATGTTGATCCGTCCAGGCATCGGTTGCCTCCGGCTACATCAATTGAAATATATTCAAGGGATGTTTGGGCAGGCAACAATTAATTTTGAAGAGAAATTTCATCCCCCTTCATCCCAACATATCACTACGCATTAGTGTCGTGTCTGAAGACTTGATATAATTCTGTCTATTCATTGTTCCGTCAGAGCTTATCGATCATTTATTTTAAATATATAAGCAGTCGAGGTGGAATATCATTGTATTTTGAATACAAATATTCAGAGACATGAATATTTATAAGATTCGGAAGAATCGCTGTTTTTATCATTCGTTGGGGAATGTGCGGGAAATTTGTATGATTGGCGATTACGAACATCGAATACACTCTCATTTTGATAGAGAAGCAATTATTGTCAGTGGTGTGTTCCGCTTCATGCGTGAAAGTTCGGAGGAATTTTGTTGATTTTCGAGTACAAATCTACTAAACGGTCAGGGGTTATTTTGATTTCTAATAGATAATGCTGAAAAAACGATACCATTTCTCGAAGTAATATGAATATTTCAAAAAAAATTCGCATTGGCAGTTTAATATTCTGTATATCTTCAGAACGAATCTGAAAATTGTTTTCATGGGATCGCATGACCCATTTCAAACATCATATTCATTGAATTCCCAAAATTTTCGTGTGAAGAAATCTTGAAATCTCTAACAGAACTACTTTACAGCAAATATGAATTCGTGAAACTTCATTAATGGTCACAGACAATGCTCCTACAAGAAATTACTTCAGAATGTTTTGTTAAATCTCGCTCATAGTGGTTCTTCCTTTGATATTTCATGAAATCTTATGAACGGGAGAAGCGAAAAATCTATTCTAAAAAAGTGAATCAGAATAAGGAATTGCGTACGGAATCAATGAGTTGAACTTAATTCCGAATGATTTGGTTTTATAAAAATACTCCAGAGAATCCATGGAGATTCGATCTAACGAAAAGAGTATATTATATGAAAATGAAACAAACCAACAAATAGATTGAACAAACAATAATTATAAGTCAAGAACCATCAGCCATTTTTCGTAGGTGTTCAATTAGCTATTCTCTGACCAGTTTTCCTGGGTAAAAACTACGTCAAATCTTATTCAGTAATTCCCTACTGTTCAGAGACGAATGATGGCAATGTTTCGTCCACTTTCAATAGGCAAAGTGTAATTGGCATTTGTATAACTGTCCTCGATGTCAACCAGTAATTGGTCCGTTTGGTAAACCGAAATTGACATTTTTTCTAAAGGAACTAACTTGCAATTGGATCACATGCATCCTTCTCATGTCTGGTTTTTCAGGGGACAGTTTTCAAGTAATTTAATTGTACGAGAACTGACTGATGGCAAGAAAAATTCGTCAGTATTACTTTCAGAGAAGATACAAAAAAGTGGTATTATCACCAAAATGGTACAGCAAAGTGATGGAAGAATCATCATATTGAAAAAATCAGTTGGAATACAGAATTTTGAAAAAGATATTACAAGACCTTTTACAGTGAGACAATGGGGGATAAATTCTCTCTTGTTACACTTCTCTTGCATGTGTAAGAAATAAGTGGTATGTTCACCTAAAAGGAAAGTGAGAAATTTTGGTTCACTCGACTCCCTTACAACTCGAACATGAAATTTCACTTTCTTTACTGACGAAAAAAAATATACGAACATGTGACGAAATAGGAAAATTGTTCCATGAATTGAAAAAGTCAATAGGATATGATTGGAAATTTCTGAGAAATTCTAAAAATTGAAAACTAGGAGAAGAATTTATTTGTATTCAATAAATCTTGTTTTGGATACGACGGAATGAATATTTTGTCCACGTAAAATTGGCTCATCACCTGTGAATAAAATTTATTAACTATTGAAGAATCTCATATGACATTTATTAGTTGTTAATGAAAGCCAAGTTTACGTGAGAAAAATATTTCGCCGTATCCAAAACAAGATTCATTAAAGATAAATAGATTCTTCTTCTATTGGACATCCATATCCAGATCACCACAACCCGGATAGAAGACTTTCAAAAATTGTATATAAATTTATATATGATCATTTATACCTTATATATGAACTATATTGAATTATATATAAAATATACATAATTTTGTGAATTTTTCAACTCAAGGATGTACAAAAATAGAATGTAGATGTCCAGTAAAAATCTTTCTAATTCAACATGGTATGACAGGGAGGCTAGTGGAACATTTTAAGCTGTCCAGAGGTCATTTTGAGTCAGAAGTCATTATTTCTTGAATGATCAATAATTCTACGATACTTTACGTTATTTTACAGCAATTCTCTCATTGGTATGCAAGGTTTATTGTAAAATGCAGGATAGATGAAATATAGTTTATCTCAAAATCGTTGAATATGTTTGAAAATGAGAAAATTCAGAAGTGTTAAACATTACTCATGAAAAAAATTTGTAGCGTAATGTATAAATCTTAATAAACATGCACGGAGAAAAAGGAATTCGCTGTGGCAGCGAAATCTACTTTTGCTAGATTCCTTTTGCCAGAGCAGCAAATTTTTTGCTGTGACAGCAAACTATTTGCTGTTCCAGCAATCTTGTTAGCTGCGACAGCGAATTTTTAGCTGTGGCGGCAAAAAATGTTTGCTATCCCAGCAAAATTTGTTTGCTATTCTATATATAATACTGAAAATTGGCTGGCGGAGCAAACTTTTTTTGCTGCCACAGCTAAAAAATTGCTGTCGTAGCTAACACGATTGCTGTTATAGCAAATTTTTAGCTAGGTCAGCAAAAAATTTTGCTATTCTATATATAATACCTCGATTTGCTGCGTCAGCAAATTTTTTCTCTCCGTGTGCGCAAACTAAGAAATCAGTAGAATAACACTGAAAAAGCCAGCCGTATGAATTCAAATTCATATAATTAAAATTATTGAAGAAGAATATCATCGAATACCATTGTCTGAAAACTCATCGAATAGGAAAAAAACTTGAGCTAACGGGACGAATTTTCAAATTTTGAACAACCAAAAATTCATTGAAGAGAACATGGCCTAATTATGAATTATTGCCGAGTTTTCTCGAATCAAATCACTGCTACAATGTTTATGTGAATCATTCATTTTTACTCCATCTCAATTATTTTATTATGGGCTTACTATGAAATTTCTATATTCAGAACAGGATTCATCCAACAGATGTGTAATCTACTTTTATAATCAGTTTCGAATTATTTTTTATATCCTTTGGAATAGTTAGATCTTTTTATTGTAAATTTATTGTGAGATGTTTCAATTCAACCGAACAGTTCAAGATTGGAATGTTAATTCGAAAGGTTCAAATTGTACGGACACATATTTTTTTGACATTTACTGTCAAGTGGAACTAAAATTCATAATCGCGAATAAAGGAGTTTTAAAAATTGTATATGATTCATATATAATTCAATATAGTTTGTATATAATTATATATAAGTTATATACAATTTTGGAAATTGTTCCACTCGGAATGTTATTATTTACTAGAATTCAAATTGATGATTTCATCATGAACTCAAAGTAGAATTGATAATTCTATTGAATGCTCATAGAAATGTCATAATATTTTAAACATTCTAATATTTCGGCAAAATTTCGCACCAAAAATTTGGCAAGCGTACAGACTCTAATATCGGATGCTTCTAAAGTAGCTGATCTAGGTCATCAACCAATCACAAAGGTTGGAAAGTTCACTGAAAAACTTTGTAGTCGTCGTCATTAAAAATTTGAATGAAATACAACCTCAACTGAAAATTTGGTTTCCTCAACTAAATATTAGTATAGTTATAGTTATAGTCCTTTCAACTTGCAGGCAACTTGAATCCTCTACTCAATGTCGTTTTCAGTCCCCTCAACTAAAGAGTTCTCTCAGTGTGATCCGAATCACCTAGATCAACTAATTTAGAAGTCTCTATCCCCTTGAATGGATGGAACTCCTGTCAATAATGTGCATCCAGTCATTAAAAACCCTGATAAAAGTCTCAGATACCGGAATCAATAAAAAATAATGGTTTTGAATACTCTTCAGGAAGTGATTCGCGCATTTAAGAACATTTTCACGTTGACCGTATATTGCTGTAACGTTTTTTTCCGCATATTGTAAGAAGATTTTAGAAAGTTACACATCACCTTCCTGTGCTAACTTAATAGATAACACTAGAATTGATAATTTCACTGTCAACTAAAGCTAAAAGTAAGAATAATATCCGTGGATAGTACTGGATCCAGTGACACTACCGTAGTTTTGAAACATCCTCACCATACACATCACATAACTTTCAATGAGCTGGCACTTACTACTTTTCAGGAAAAATACAACAGAATAGAACGAAAATGTCCCTTCTAATCTTCTATTTCCAAATTGGCGCTAAACAAACAATTACATACGAACTTGTGCATTTTCTCTTTCTACAATATGTTTCAAGTTTCAACTATCGAGTAATAACTATCGAATGTAATGACTTTATTGTTTGGAATGAAGCTAGTTACATTACAATACATATATATCCACTTAATACGACAATATACTGTCGATATTTCATTCGCTTCAAACTGAGATTGACAAAACGCGACTTTGTCAGACTTTTATATGTTTTTAAAATACATTCGCGCTATTTTGGGTTTATCTTCGTCCGTACAATCTTAATCGAAATTGAACAAAGTGCTTATAAAATCACACCCTTCAAAAATCAATAGAAAAATCCTCCAACATAAATTACGCAAGAAATGAATAAACCCCCTGTTTTTCATTCATCATTTCCAATACCTTTGAAATGTACAAATCAGAAATCAACACCGGCCTTAACCATTTCGTATAGAATGTTTTCCCGTGAAAGGAATTATTAATTAGGACATGCACATTCGTTTTTCATCGAGAAATATTCAGTGTTGAATGCCTTGATGGAAACGAAGATGCTATTCAAATAACACAGAGATATCGTATTTACGGTATAACGGAATGACAATACCATTGTGAAATTAATATATCCCCTTTGCGTGCGAAAACAAGACCGGAAAACAAGAGAGTACGGAACAAAAAACTTTTGTGTAATATTATATTTGAAGTATAAGTTTCGAAGACGACGAGAATATGAAATCAGAATAGGAAAACCCAGTTTGAAACTTCGATTTCTTCCAATCATTGTTGACCACAAAAATTCGATGAGCTGATGAATGGTGATGGAAATTTCAACATTTTCCCATAATTGATTTTGAAAATTGTAAAAAGCAAACAAATTATTAGCATTCTATGTGATACATGGTTGTGAAATTCTGTGTTTCCGATCCAAGGGAGCTGAGGCAATCGATTACGTTCAGTTGGAGTGATAAAATCATTCGAATATCGAGGAAAATTTCGCATGCAAACTAGTTGTTTCAATGTTTTGCGACAGATCATGATGTATACTTGTTATTTGTTATTTGTTATTGTCGCAGCTTATCCCGCCGTCTACGGTCAGTTTCCTCAAGCTATTCCACAGCCAATGGCCGCCGTTGCACCCACGCAAAGGGAAGGTAAGTACAGAAATCATGATTATTGCACACTCAATAAACGTCGTCTATCATTGTGTCATGGTTTTGAACACGAATAATTGTAGACATCCAAAAGATTGTAGACCCAAGTATCCTGTAATTTTATCTAGTGTGTATGAACGCAGTAAGTCCAGACATTAATCAATCCATCGTCATTATTACATACATGTATAATACGTTCACGATACATGGTGATATTATTGGAATTTCACGTGTTATTCGGCTTATGTTATAATCAATCGATCAAATCGTTGGATGTTATGTGTTATGCATTGGAAGTTTTATAACAAATATGTGGGGATGTTCTTTGGGACTATAGTGGAGATAACTATGTCGTGATTTGTCATTGCACACGTTTGATAATCCAATATGACTAATAATCATCTATACCTGAATAGGAGAAAGGTGTAATTTCATGATATAAGAGAAATATACACCGAAAAAGGAATCTAGTTATAGTTACCAAATTGATTCAATTGCCTCAAATATGTGATAGGTTTATCATTACCAAGTAATAACTACTAAAGCTTGATAACTATGACCAGAGATGGATCTAAGTTGTCAGACTGTATGTCAGTAATTATAACTGAATATTTATGCCGCTATATCCAACTATGAAATTCAGTAATTATTATCAAATCCTGTCTACGATTCCTCAAAGTAACAACTTTTTATAGTCCAAAGTATCAGGTGTTTACAATAACCAAAGTTACAGTCTCTGAGGGTATTGAAACATTTATCATCATCATCATCATTTTTCTCCTCTCTTTTTCTTGAGAAATCATTGAATATACTGATTGATGTATCAATGATTCATATCTCATCTGAAATAAAACTTTCTCTTTCCCGAAAAGTCAGAATTCACTCGGAGGAATTAGTTACAAAGCAGCTTGTGGATAAACAAACCTTTTATATCTCTTTCAGACATTCTGATGTCATTTAAAACTGTTTCAGTATCTCTCAAAAGAATAAAAAGAAATATCATAGTCGATTAGTGAAATTATCAATACAAAATGAATCTTCGGTGACGAATTATATTGTATTATCGAAGGAGATATTTTTCTCTTTGATAAATTGGATAATTCCATTCACTGCCTCATGAAACAACAAAAAGAAACAACCCCGCATATAATTTGAATTTTTTTTTCAATGTTATAAACGAAAACTTACAAGAGTTGATGAGTTTGATTGTTCCACTCATCAATTATTCATCATCAAAATGTAGATCACGCTGGATTTTGGATCGTTTATGAACAAAAAATCTTGTTCAACATTAATTTTTCTGCACTTGACATGACTTCACGTGAAGTATTGAAAATTGAATGAAATATTCAAGTGAGATGTAATTTTCGAAAGAATTCATTGTCCTTCACATAACGAGCACCTTGAAAATTAAGGGAAAAAATCGTTCAGATTATAGGAGGCTGTATGTATACATGCAGGTGGAAATGTGGTGAAAGAGCTAACGTCTAATTGCAATTAACAACTCCCCATTATTAGAATATACGATGCTTTGCAATGAGATAATGCAAATAAAACGAAAGTTTTAATTACTTTCCCGCTACGCCCGTCGGCGATCCGTTGTTACATCGCAGGATAATGGAAAGTTTACCGCGACAGTGCTTGCTTCTTCTTTCCTCCCCTTCGTTTTATATAACATCCCTTTTTTGCTCCCGTCTGCTCTTGTTATCTCTTTTTTTTTATTGGTATTCGGTACGTATTTATTTTTTTTGCTTTTCATATTCGACGATTGCAAATCTATTCATCAGATCGGATACGACCGTTAATATTTTCAAATCACTCGGATGAGTTTGTTGTTATAAGTTGTATTGTTGATTTATCGATTAAATGTCATTTTTCTATGATCAATCTGAGTTATGCAGATTATTTGGCAATAGCAAACCATGCCGAACGCCATTAAAACATCAAGAACATATCATATATGATTTTGATAATGACACTAAATTTATACAATGAAATAATACAGGATATACTCCATAAAATAGTTCACGCAAAAAAATTACTTGTCATATTTACCACAATTTGGAATGGAATTTGGGACAGGGACAATTTTGGAATAAGATTTACTGCCATTGAATCTACTCCAATTTAGTTAGAATTACCACAATTTGTTTCAAATGGTAATTGAAATTGTACCAGTCCCAGAATTCATCTCAAATTTTTTCCGTGTTAAGAATTCTTGAAAAAACGTTTCAATAGAGCCTCTAGGACAATTCTGTAAAATCATGACCAAGGTAAAAAGGAATTCATATCTCCCCTTGGGATTACATCAAACGAGGAATAAACTGGCTCAGTACATGTTCCAATACAATTCATCACGAGACATTGCAAATTCGTGACAATTTGAATAAGTTAAAACTTGTTCAAAAATCCAATGAAGTGAAAACACAGTACTACGAAATCCATGTATTTCATATGTAATCCCTATCTACACTGAAGGAAAAGATCGTGAGAATTCAAATAAAATGAAATGGAGGACTAGTAAGAAGCACATCAATTGACTTGTGTCGTGTTTATTTGAGGTAGTTCCAGCGTTTTATGCTAAATAAAGTGGGGTCGGTATTCCATATTTCCAGTCTAATGTATTCCCTAATGAAACCTTTGAAATAATTTTTGAACAATAAGATTTATCGACAAATGTTTCAACGACGAGAGTATTGAAAATAATGTATAATGCGCCCGAAGGTATTGATACGAGCTGAATTACAAAAGCTATCTGGTCAGTAACCCATGTTTTTTTCCCTCCTCGTGAATCTCCTCAGTAAAATTCACATATTTTGAAGTTTTCAGTGAAGATTTTGTTTTTGATACCTTCAAAAATCGTTCCAAAACCTGACAATCCCGTAAGATACCATTTTGTAAGTCGCATTCTTAATCTTATATTTTCTAATGATATTCCTATTGATTTACCCATCCCTTGATGTCCTTTTAGCAATGCTCTGGTCATCAGAACCCCACGAGGCTAGTTTCTGATGAGTTAAGCGTTACACAACTTGTCAATGACTAGAGCATTCCTACTAGGGTGGTAATCAATTCATGAATATTTCAAGTAAAGTCTTATCAATTTTTCGTGAGGTTATCCTTTTTTGTTTCAAACTATTAGATCTACCTCAAGTTGTGACACATTTGACTCGTATGCTGATATTATCCTGAAAATTTGTCCATTTTTCAATTCAAAATCCAAACCTTATGAATTCTCTATATCCTCTTGAATCGATTTGTTCATAATCAAAGTTGGATGTTACTTGAAAAATTTGAGAAAATCTTTGAAAATAAATTCGAAATTACAGTTTCCTGACATATCTATACCCTCCAAATCACAGATACTCAATGATATTCATTAGTAATATCATTTCAACTCTATATATCAATTACCATTAAGAAATGCTGGTTGTTTTTGAATCATTACACGTAATTTCCAATTGTTGGATGGGTATCGATCTTATCCCAACTGAAAATTTCCGGATGAATGAGATTCTTCATTTGTACGGGGAACCAAGTTCCCGCTCGGAATCAGTCGCATTCCCTAAGGGATGGGATGTAAGTGGATCCAAACCGGGTCCAGATAGTCCTGTGTGAGGATCCGAGTGGTATCAAGCTGGAACCTAGGTCCGCATACGAATTTGGGAATCCCATTCATCCAGGAATATTCAGCTTAGGTGTCATTGCATGAATATTCCCTTAAAATGATATGTGAATGCATTGGTAACACGTTCACTCCAATCTCTCTCTACAGAGAGAAATCCATGTCAGAAAACTTTCAAAATCAGTTTTTTATTAGATATTTTTGAATTCCTTTCATCTCTCCTATCGATTTATTTCTAGAATTCTCTCCCAACTAATCAATGCCTCATACAGTCAAACAGAAACACATGGAATGTCATCGAAGGAAATGATAATTGAAGTCCAATTTTTTCCTGGTAGAGATTTATTCAATATTGTGATTTTCAATCTTGACGTTGTTCAATATTGTTGAATCATGATAAAAATAATAATGCTAGTCACATTCCTTCATGAAATCATCAAACTGTTCAGCATTGCCTCAATACAATTGGATGAAATTCTATAATACGGTCTAAAAATAGACGTATTTCCCTGCTCTGAATATTTGAAATGGACACTTATGCTCGTTGATATATTTGAAACTTCAGCGGGTTAATAAAATTGTGATTTGAAGTAAACTTCCAATTTTCAAGAACGTCTAGGACATATTTTCAACCCTCTGAACAATCGTTGAACAATCTGGATTGTTAATTGATGAAACATTGCTGCTGAATTGGAGAGAAAAATTTCAAGACACAGAATGGTACAACGTTCATCAATAAGTTTTTCACTCTAAAGAACTTCTCACAGAAATTCTACAAGAATTGAAGTCCTACTTTATAAGAAACAAACGTTTAATTTCTATTCTTTCTTCTGTCCTTCGATCAACGTTGTATAACATAATACATTCTTTTACTAAGTTTTTATAATTATTTATTCAAGTTTTCAATCCACTTGCTCTAAAAATTCACGAACTATTCAAAATCTTTAAATCAAGTACATAATTGAATAATCATTCATTTCTCTATTTGAAATGTGAAATATAAGCATATTGAAATGGACAAAAACCCAAATTTAAGTCCTTAACCATCCCTTTCTGCCAATAAACACTTTGTGTCTTGCGATATCCTTTAGACAGGTTTTGGATGTCTTGCACAACACTTTTAGATGAGTTTAAGACCAAACTCGTCTGAAACTAGTGTAAAAGCAATCTTCAACATGTCTTGCATCTAAAAGATGTCTTAAAAAACAAGTCATGCTGAAGATATCTTTTGGACAATTTTTGACAAGAATTGATCTGATAGTATTTTGCCAGGCATTTGAAACCTTTTGGAATCGATATTCAGATATTGTAAGACACAAAATGTTGATTGTTTCTAAACGGTTTTTGAGCGTTCTAATTATTTGAATGACTCTGCAAATGACAAGTTTATCAGTGTGATGTCACTGCAACTTTCCAACAAAGTCTAAAAATATCTACACTTTTTTTGCTCCTCATCTGGAAATCGTTTTCCACCCTTTCTCTTGAGTTTATTTCAACAATCTCCCATCGAGCTTGAATTGCTGTCCAGGAATAGTTTTGAACTATTCCATAACAAACTAACAATTCATTCTTACGACGCAAATTTGAATTACAAATTTTGATTTTCACGAATCAACTTTTCTCATCTTTTCCTAAAAGAACAAATAATGTTGGTTTCATGAAGTTGAGACCCAGCTTGACTACAATTTTAGAAGCAGGTTATTGTGATTCTTGGATGGTCAAGCAAATTTGTCTGTGACCTAAAAACAATTCCTAAATATGATTACAGAAAGTCTCTTTGAATTCTCATTAATTCTCAAATCCACATGTCTGAATCCAAATCTCTCGAGTCTTGGAAACATAAATAATCGATGAAATCAAAACTAACTACACAGTCCAAATTTAATCTCTCCTCCGATAGAAATTAGGATGAATTATTTGAAATTCCATATCGAATAGAATCAATTATGCGATAATGAGTTATATTTGCCATTATGCTAACTTTCTTAATATGAAATCCTGCGATGTTCCAAATCATGATGTGAGGATACAAAGTGGTGGTAAGTCGAGCAAGAATGTTTCCGTCAACTTAATTACAAGCTCATCTTCACACTAAAGGTGTCTTACTTGATTTATCACCGCGTCTGATGCAACATAACACGTGTTTCAGAGGTGTGCCCTTTCCAGAAAGTATTGGACACGTGTTGTCGTTAAAACTCAGTAGAAATTTAGTCTCTTGATATTCTAAACATTCATTACGTTCTTTGGGGGATATCAAAAAGTTTGCTAATGGGTCGATTTCAAAGATCTTCCAAAGGCCTTCCTTATGATACATGAGAGATATTCATAAATATTTCATATAATTTTCTAACTCGGATATTACGCATATAAAACGTTCATATGTTCATAACGGCCAAAATTTGGAAATCACCTATCGAAACAAACGTTTCATATATCAGCAGAAAAATGCATTAAAAAATGACAAAGCACTGTTCTCCATTTCAAAAGAGGAATTGTACTTTTGGAAATATGTGTTAAAAATGTTTTTCATTTCCATTTTCCAATGAGTTGCATGGAATTGAATCAGAGTATTGCTTTTATTTTCTTCCTGCTGATTCGAACTGCTGCTCCTTGACAAGCGATTGCGGCGTTGGGAAATAATAACGAACGTTGTATAGATCATTCTTTGAGCTTCAAAATTGGTTTTCAGTGTCCAATCTACGATTTTTTCTCACTGAGTTATGGTATTTTTTTTTTTAAAGTCAGTTTCTACAAAATACAGTGTGACTTTGAAAATATCGATTGCATCGGAAAATTGTAAAGAGAACAAAGTTCTCCAAAAGGTGATTCCAAATTCTCACCCGGTAGTACATATGGATTCGTAGTACTTAATAACATTTATTTTAGACTTCAGCGTATTTCGATAGAGCTTTCAATATTCTGAGTTCTGCCTTAGCACTAGGAAAAAAGTCAACGAGAAATTCTGAGCACTTCCCAGGTTCATCTCAGCATCTACATCTGAAAAGATTTCTAAGATTGGAGTCATACATTTTCTAAACAAGTAGCTTTGGAAATCCACTTATACATCAAAAAAAATTTTCTTCCAACCAAATAAATAGTTTATTTGTCCTCTCTCCATGAAATATTTCTTAGGATTAATAAAATATTTAATCGAATCAAATAATGGAATGCTTGCCCCAAATCAATTGGTCTTCCGAATCAAGAATTTTTTCTCCACAAGTAATCAGTTTTTGCATCCAATTGAATATTTAATTTCTGCAAACAAATATTTTATGGAGAAAGGACACATAAATATTCGTTCGAATGTACATTCTATCCAAATAGACATCTCTTCCGATAATGGGGAAACTAAGTTTCTATCATAAATGCAGGATTTTTTCTCACTTTGGAGAAGTATTTCGCTTTTTAGGAGTTGAATCTCCCGAATAGTGACGGATAAGTTCACCAAATCAAGATGAATCTGGAAAAAGTTCCCATTCATGAAAAACTCTGCTGCCATTATTTCTCATGAGGAAATTCCACAATTGTTTTCCAAAATACAAATAGCACACCATTTGATTCAAAAGGCGATGTTTAGGACTCAATACTTCATATCTCGAATACTTGCTTCAAATGTCCACTCAATTTCAACATATATTCTCTCCTTCCAATGTAATCTCCATCTCACGATCACTAATCTATCGCTTTTTGTATTTTATTCGTGTTAGTTGTGGCAATACGATCAATCCACGATTCATCCAACATCTCTTGCATCAATTATTATTGTCATATGTAACAGAATTCCACCAGGGAATCTTCAATTAGTTATATACGATTGACGATTAGAACGTGCTTCACGTTTATACTAAACATGTTCTAATCAATATGGTCAAAGTATAATTTTGGACCACCAGAGATGGTATTCGACCAACTGTAAGTATGATGTTGTTGTTAGATATTGATACGAAAGGACCAGACACTTCGAAGCAACACTTCCTAGGAAATATTCAATAGCTACTAGGAGATCAAAAAACTTCCATTCATATGTCGTCAAACTTGATCAAATCCAATTCAATGTTCTCGAAAATATGAAAAAAGAGAGAAAACAACACGTTGTTAATTGGATATCGTGTGATTGGTATTCTTTCACATTATCGAATATGTGTTACACGTACATCGATCCAGTAACTTTGTCAGTGTATTTCATGATGTATTTCACTCTTGGATTCTCATGTACATATTTCGGATTGTAATTGATGTGATGATGATTATTCAATAGGTGTTTTTGATGTACGGTGTTAGCTGATATCGCTAATCATTGTTGCTTATTGTTTCCAGACAAATGTTCGTAGTTACATTGGTTGGGAAAGAATCAATCCTAACTCGTGCACGTTTCATCAAACGAAAAAAGAAATCCAATCAGATAATCATCAATCACCCTCTAGTTGTTGGCAAATTCAATTAAATGTTCGATCAATTTATTATCATTGACGTTGCTGCCATGCTCGGAATATTTAATCCTTATCAGGATCTTGGATTCTCTTACGCGCAGTTACAAAATTGTCAACCATGATGATTGGGGTTTGAGGTTTCCAACGGCGTTGCAACAAGAACTCTGAGATTTTATTTATTCTCATTTGAATATCATTCGAGGAAATTTTAGGATGATTAAATTCTTTAATGAGAGAAAGTGAAGTGAATCGCACATATCAATATCATCAACATTTCAGGGATTTTGAATCTCTGGTGATAGTTTGTTTTCACATATAATTCTTTGTAGGGAATATCACAGGAAAGCTTGGATTTTCCTGATTTGAAAACAGGAAAACTTCATCACACGTACTAGAAAATCTTATTCTAATACCAGAATTGGAATTTTCCAACAATTTATGGTGGAAAAATTTCTGTTATTTTTTACAATGCTGACAAATCGAAACATAGATGGTCTAGTTTTGAAAATTTAACGTTTATGCACAGGATGAAATTTTCCAAAAAATCTCTGAAACATCTCAAACCTTTATACGGCCTTCCTGGGGAGAATGAACTGTAGGCATCGATTGAGAGGGTCAGGAACCGTGTAGAAACAGATTGGCTCCAAATCGTTTCCTATGCAGTTTTTGACCCTTCCAATCGGTTTCCATCGTTTCCTTCTACCAGTACTATCTTTGATAGTATTCCGAGGAAATTTTTTCAAAAAAAAAAGAAGAAGATAGATTATTTGTCACTTCTTAGTTTTCAAAAAATATCTTTTAAGCTTCCTATATTCATTCTAACCCTCAGAAAATCAATACTCAAATTTTATTTTTTGTTCCAAGGGAATGTTTCATGTTATTGGAGGACTTTTCAAGGTAAATTTCCAACATATTTCATGAGAAATGTTAAAAACACGCAGTATTAACAGGAAGGTGAACTTTAGAATTCGAGTACGAAGTGTGAGAATTTTTCTGTACCAAGATTAAAGATCTAGGACTTGAAATCATAATCGAAATATGCAATCTACGTTACATTACCCCGAATTGGTGTCACTAGTTCGACAGATATCAAACACAACCGGATCTTGAGAATGGTCGGATTCGTTTCGATGTTGAATCATGCCACTCGTGCCGCTAACTTGATGGACCTGAGTCATGCTGATATTCAGCCAAAGTGGATTAAATTACTCGATATTACAAATAGACGACAATGTACTGGTATTATCCGCACAGCTTCGTTCCAATACTCCAGTTTCGTACTCAGGAATATCGACTTTCTCCGTTCTATTGATGGATCGGAAATAGATCCACTGATACGCCACAGCTGTTGATGAGTGTGTTAGGTATTCAACCAGAGCTAGATCCCCAAGGTTTATTTGCAATCAGTCGAAACTCATTGTAGTTCAAGCGATTCACCTGTCATGAAAAATGTGACAGAAAATGATGGCAATAGTGGCTCATATAAATTGCCAACATAAACAGTATTACTATAATTCCAGTACTATATCTTATGTGAAACGTTGTTATCATTTCCATAATGTGTTAATATTGTTGACGTGATTGTATTTGTATGGTTGTCCAAATTTGCTAATACTGCACTATGAATTGCTATCGGTTCAGCGGTTTCAACTGAATTTCAGCCAGCATAAATAAAACATCCTGCTATATGAAATATGAATAAAACCATTCATTCAAACTTAGCTATGATAGACGAAAATTATTGGCTTGAATTGAATTTTTATTCCAGAGTATCTGAATTTCCTAGTCTTTTGATATTCAAATCAACTCTTTCTTTTAGTTTGGTTCAATCCAATCAGTATAAGGTCAGATTTCAATTCTCGTACTCAAGTATTGTTATCCACACGATACTCGAAGTAATTGTTATAAAAGCATTTCCCATTTGTTCGTTATACATCATTTTATCTTGATTTCATTTTTGCTCTTCGAACGTGAGAGGATTCTATTTGTATTGATAAACCTTCTTACTTTTATAACATCGTGTTTTTTCCTCCCTTTTTTCTTCTACTTTTATACTGCCAAGTTTCTTGTTCAATTTCGATCCTTTCTTTCATCAAGTATCTATCCTCTTCATCTTGTGTAAATAATGGAATGCCTCTGAGTTCCATAACAATTTTTGGAAGTTATCCCTTGAGTATTTTTGTTTCTTACTACGAAAATGGAACTGCTATGGATCTAGAAAAATTCGAGTTCAAGATAGCACTGGATTTGATTTACAATATTTTCCTAAATGTTCCGAAGTTTCTTCTACAATATATTGAACACATTTCCATTGGTTTTTGCCTTCCCTTGTCCTCTGTTATGAATATTTATCAAAGTCGAAATCTCAACAATCATAAAAATCATTAAATGTCACTTCTGACGAAAGATCGAACATACACATTCATCAATCAAACTTCAAGGATTGAAAATAATGATTCTCGACGGAAATAAGTATCAAATCCAGTATGTAAATTTCATTCAAATCATTCCAACAATCTGAATAAAATCCTTAAATTAATCAACTAATAACTCACCTCAATTGGGAATACGGGAAATAGGGTGATTTGAGAAACGAAATATACCTTCGTTCAAAGTTAATTGAACGGAGTGCTCTTTATTCATTGATAAAGGATTGAGAAAGTTGATTGAGAGGGCACACGTGAGAATGACATTTATTTCATTGATAAAAAGCACGAAATCGCGATGAAAAGTGACCTGAAAGTGGGAACTCATCTCATTACTTAAATGTGCCTCAGCGAGAAGGGATTAGAGGAGGTGAAGGAATGAAAGAGAAAGAGGCAAAGAAGTTTCCACAGTAGTCATAATCGTTGCTAATTGACGTCCAAGTTATAAAGTTCAATGAAATTAGCTAAATCCTTATTTGGATTCCCCGTTATTTCAACCCCAAAGCTTTGCCCCTTCATAGAAATCCTCTTTGCTCTTTCTCACTTCTTCCTTTTATAGTCGGATAAATCTTCAGCATCTTCGTTGCGCTGAAGGTTACAAGAATCAAAGGATCCCTCGTCGCAGGAAAGGACAATCATGTCACAAAAGCTTTACCCAAGTCCATTATCAAAGACTCGAACTTTACGCGAAAAAGGAATTTCAGTCAATCCCGAACACTTTGTTCCTGCAACGTCTTCTGTATCCTAATTTCTGAATCTTGTTCATGTAAATCATGCGGATACGTAGAAATCATTCAAAGTCACTAATCGACAATAATTCACCCTTAAACGACACTGTGCGGTAACGACTTATTTTACCCCAGTGCGTTTTCAATTCAAATGGCCGTATATAAATCGGGATCCGTTCCAATTACTTTAAAACCACTCTTCGGTACACTGAAAAGTATTGTAAATGCATCAAATCAGAACAAGAAGTATACCAATTTTTTTCTCATTTCTGAAGGAAAAAAATAATTTGCTGTGAAGCATTCTTAATCTGATGAAATAGGAACAGAGAGTAGAAATGAATTACTCTAGTGTACTATTTGTAGTAGACCCAGGATATGTACCGTTCTCCGGTTGAGATTGTCAGATCTTACGGTTGATTCATCACCGTTACATTCCATAGACAAAAGATGGGGGTGTTGAAACCCTTCCGTTAGTTGAATTTTAATTTTGATAATAATTTTGGTGCTCGGAATTTTTATGATTCATTAATAGTGCTCGATTTTCGTGATAAATTGCGGTTCGATTCTACAGAATTGAGAAGAAAATCATAAATATTTTGTTGTGTATAAGAGATTTAGAATTTGAGCTAGCTAATGAATTTTAACGTCATTTTATGGATGTCATTTATTCTAAAAGAACGCTCGATTTATACTTGGCTAATTTTTTTCAATTGCAACTACCATGAAATCTACTCCAATTCAGTTAAAATGATCATAATTTGTTTCAAATCGCAATAAAAATTGTTCCTAGCCCAGAATGGATTGCAAATTATATTTGATATGTATAATATGAAAGATGCATTTTCTATATTCAAAATGATACCCTCACTCTTCAGTTTCCGTTCTCCGATCGTTGGGGAATTGTTTTTCCTCGAATAGTAGGGGATTCTTCTCTCACTCTGAGAAGCTATTCCGCTCTTTGCGTGTTGAATCCTCCGAAGAATGAGGGAAAATTCCATCCTTCTTATTCAAAGAGAAACTCTTATTTCTCCAATTTTTAAGGGAAAATTCCAGAATTGATTTTCAGCATGGAACAAAGTCTATCGACATCGAAATGTTGATGAAAAATTCATAAACTAATCATAATTTATGTACAGGAAGTCACTTCCGATACTTAGTAAATGGATGAACGTATTGATTTATTTAAACGTGTGCAACGACAAATCAAAAGATGGAGATTATCTAGATGATAAATCAAATATTATTCGAAATGACGATGGATGAACGTGTTTGGTTGAACGTCGTGAGCATCACGTATCGCACATCACATACATATCGTTGTCATCAGTGTCATCAGTATATTACACCTAGCATTTCCCTTCATTATCATATTCACAGCCATCTCATCTACCTTATGGAATGCTAGAAATTTCCAGCTCCCCTTTTCCCAATCCAACCATCATGATCCCGTTTGGTAATTTTCCGCTCGTCACTGTGTTGTGAATCCCAGTGTTGTGTGTTTGTGTAATTGAAAGTATAAATACTCAACGTTAAATTTTTTCAAATCTCGCGATGCAGTCATGATGTTACGTGACGATTTTTTAACTTTGACCAATTATTTTTCACTTTGTATACACACATATACATACTTACAGACGTATATGCATATGTATATATTTTCTCTCTCCCCCTCTGCTTTTCATACAATTCTATTTTTTCTGTTTCACGTCTTTGGCGATTCATCATCATATCATGTCATACAAAATTTCATGTGCGCGCTGTGTGTAACAGACACACGTGGACGTAAACGCACACGTTTGTTATATTCTGGGTGAATTTTTTCTCAAAGTGATTGCGAGGTGTTGATGTTTAACAGAATTTTCATGAATCTTGTGCCGAATTGAATCCGACACGAAGTACTTGGATTTATTGCGCAGAACTTCTACGTTATTCGGTCAAATTTATTCCGATGCGAGGTGAAATTTTGCTTATCAAGATAAAGAATAATGCGTTAAAGAAGAAACGCAAATTGAAGATGAATTATGCGTTGCGCAGGGAGACGATACTGAAAGGGGAGATACAGTTATGTGTTTAGGATACAGTTGGTTTATTGGATGAATGAGTTATGGATTTAAAGGAATCAGCTGCAAGAATTTTGATACCCCGATAAATAAATTCATTCGTAAGTATGGTTTTGTGAAAGAAGGATTCTATGAAAGATATATAGAGAGAATACAAAAGAGAGAGCTTTTAAACATGGTGTTGAAAGAAGGAATGGAATTATTTTTACAATCCTCCCTCATCGTCCTTCCTGAATGATGAATGCCTATTTTGATTCTTCACTCATTCCTTGAAATAATCCCTGTAATTTCATTAATGCTTGAAGAATCTTAATTGAATTTGTATAAGAATCAATTCGTTCTCTATCAAAATTCACAAAGAACCCATGGAATTTCCACACGAGGATTCTTCGTTTTTTTTTATTTCTCATGGCTTCTTTCTTTACAAGTATCTCCTCTTCTTGGTTCGTTAATACCTTTTCTCCTGCCCTCTGTTTCTTTCCCTATCTTTGACACAGTTTCTTTCAACATCACACGAGCTCCATCTTACTGTCAATTTATCTTAATTCTGCTTTCATTACTGATGATCGATTCAACTTTCGCTCCCTCGTCTGCGCCACTATAACCTGTCTTCCCAATTGTTTTCTCCCTTTGGATCAGTTTCATTGCTCGCCTTCCTTTCTTTCTTTTTTTCTTCCCTTCTTTTCCATTTTCTTGGCACCTGTATGAAACTATTAGGATGGATTGACATGTGTATAAAATTCTACATGGAATTTAGATAAAAAATGGGAATAAATTGTACGTTGTGTAGGAGAGATCTTGTCATTTGGGAGTGTCACCTATCGCGATTCTAAGACCTGAATCTCAGTGAAATCTCAGGAGAGAGAAAACGAACTGGAATCCGAACGAAATGATTATACTTGAGGAGAATCTATTTACATCCGAAACATACCTCGCTAAGATATTAATTCTTCATCATCATTATTGCAAGAAGATGTTCCTCAAATTGCACCAATATCCCCAGTGTTCCCTGATTATCAAAATTGAGCTTGAAAAGTGAGATTTTAGGAATTAACTTTAATTGTATTTTTCTTTCTATAATACAATGCATCACGAGGTTATTTCATGAATGTTACGTCTGTTAATTGTATCATATCGCATATAAATATCATGATAAAACTTCCTTGAATGTGTCATACAAATCACTAACTCATATCTCCGAACCGACAGTTCATGGTGTCATCCATTACTCTAGCGTTTACGAATTCACCCAGAACTTCATTTGAATAAAACTAATATCGTTAACACGCGAGTGGCGAGAGAGAAATATGCAGAACTCATCAATTTCATCTCATTCATTCATCTGCGTAATATTGATAGAAAAGTGAAAATCTAGAAGAGCTCCGATAGACTTCATCTATCGGGTGACATAAATCGTAATTAAGGATTTCTCTATTGCCAAGGAGAAACTCATTCAGCAACAAGACTAACATTCTAACTTGAGTATTATGCTTCAAGTTTAGATGTTTAGATGTGCTCTGATTTATATGGTAGGATGCTCTATCTCAGGACCCGAGGGCTGCAACCTGTTTATCTATCACCTGCCCCAGGAGTTCGGTGATGCCGAGCTTATGCAGATGTTCATGCCATTTGGCAACGTCATCTCCTCGAAGGTTTTCATCGATCGGGCAACTAACCAGAGCAAATGTTTTGGTAAGTAATTTTATATTGATGTTTTCATAAGTTGAATAATGCTCTATTTTACATCCATTCGTGGATACTTAAATATTGTGAAAATATAGCACCTGGAGAGCATTTTCTTAGAAATATTCTCACATCGAACGAACATTCTTTTATATGTCTCCGAATCAATACTTTAAACATATTATTAAAATAACGAGGCGAAGCGTAAAGTAATTTGAGGTTCGAAGAGATTCAATTCTCTTCTCACCTGCCGCCCTGCATGTTCTGGATCACTCATAGCACAAATGCGTTCTCCAATCCTGCTACACGGACGCAGGGACGCATCATTCCTCATCGCGTGTAATCAACGTCGTCCCCCACATTCAACGCACAACGCAAAGTAAATCCGATCGGATGAAAAGAATGAATTTGAACAATCGAACGCATTCCATTTCAATTATTCCGATCTTCATTGTCATCGAATTCGAGTTCCCGCACTTGATAATCAAAGAGCCAGGTTGATCAATGTTGGACGTTGAAGACTTCTGAATGACATTTATGTTCTTTTGAATATTTTCAGGAGTTAGATTTTTTTTGTACCGAGCGTAAAAATTCATTTCCCGTTTTCCATGGTACACGGCCAGATACAAAAGCAGCTGCAATGACCATTCGGCGTGAAAGAGAAATTCTTTTTGATGAACTAGGTAGAAATGAATGAGAAAAAAGCATGACCGAGCTGAAAAAGCGACCAACGGTGGGATGCTTTGATTAATCATATCCGAAACGGATTTGCAGACACGAACAGGAGAGAAAGATAATTAAATGTACTCGTTCAATCGTAACTCGGGCCTTTCTTTTCCCTTTCCTTCAGATTTTTCACCACTAGTTGATTGATTTTTCACTCATTATAATAGATTTTGATCGGATAAAGCAACGAAACTGCCATGTCGGATCGTTCATTTCGAATAGTTTTCTTTGGGGATACGAATTCTCGATGCTCATTGAATTCTGGATCTATTCTTAAATCCGAGAAGAACTTTTTTCTTGCCAATTATGGAAATCGGTGATGATAAAAGATTCTTTCAATGTAAGGAAGTATGAAAACACAATCTACGTAGCGGGTAGATTAAAAAGGGAAGAGCAGAAGTCAATGTAAGATGATGAAGCACTCTGATTGGTCAAAAGGTGTAGGCCGCCATCATGGCAGAACTGAAATTGGATTGAGGCTAATGGTCAAAATTGGCTTAAAACCTTGAAGAGAGAGAGAGAGAACTTTGAGACGACCTTCCAAGAAAATTTTCTACCGTCAGAGGCTTCGTCTCTCACCATCTGATTAAACTTGGATAATACGCTGGCCCGTGAAAACTTTTTATTCCTCATGGCAAATTCAGTAATGTAAAATGACAATTACAGCATGAATTTAGCGTTTCAAAGTCGTCAAACTCCTTGCGCGTTAGTCGTGTTCGATGTTGGAAAAGTGGAGGATCGATGCTTGGTGATTTCGATGCGATGAGAGTATTGATTCGTCATCTTTTGAGAGTTGAACGAATGAATTTTTCGTTTATTTCGTTCATTTAGTTGAACTTGAATAGTTTCAAATCGCTGTAGAAATCAATCATGCGAAAAAGCATTGAACTAATGTATGGGCCATTAGAACCTGATCTTCGGTTGCAATTTTGTAATCGTGTAATTTGCAGCACGACTTCAACAAATCATCAAATCAAATTCTGTCAAAAACCTAATTTTTTCAAATTCAGAACGATCAAATCATTTCACAACATTCAATCTCGACCTAAGGTAATATCTTCATTGTGTAAATATCCTGTCAAATTCAACGCTCAATCTCACGAACTTCAACGAAGCAATCTGAGTGATTGGAATTCTTTCGTGCTTTGAACCAAAGATTCTTATACCTCATGTACTATTCCAACTTCATCATTCAACTTCATTCTGAATCTATAAAAAAAAAAAGATACGGTAATCATGTAAAATGATCCCCTGATTTCCAATTTTCAAAAAATCCTCCCACACTCAGAGAAGAATCTGGTTTATATAACCAAACGATGTAGTTATTTTCGGCTTTAACCATTCCATCTAGTTGCCATAACCAGATTTACCTGATTTCATCTGGTTTTCCTGGTTATCATAATTAGATTTTAGGTTCCTGCAACTATTAGTTCTTAACCATGCAATGATGGTTTCTGTGACCACATTGCGTTTTTCTCAGTGTATCTTATGTGTTTGGAGGCGATTCTTATGGTTATTGAAGGTATTCTACCTAATCACCAAAGAAACTTATTCTCACTTCAATAGTTATTCTAATGAAGGCTGAGCAAAAATTGTGAATATCGATGTGACTGAATAAAAGGTTTCTCAGCTTGGAAAGTTGAGGGATTACTGTTATTCAATTCTAATCATTATACCAACGAAATGACTACTGGTTAATAAATTCGAGAATCAAATTCCACTAATTTTAATCTCGATTACTTCAAAACTTGTGACATTAAGTATATTCTACTGCTAAGTTTGGTTTCAATACGTAATAAAAAACAGACGTATGCTGTCTAAGGTAAATTATATGGAAATCCTCTTAAATCATTGGGATTTTACTGAAACAAACACTGCAAAAACTGATATCTTATTCTGAGATACTTTTGTAGTGACTTTTCAAACATTTCAAAATGTTACAGTAATCATATTCGAAACACAAAACTTCGTTTTCATTCAAAATATGACGTGTTTGATTGGCAAACAAAAATGTTTGAAAGCTGTATGTAGGAACATGACCTCGAATTACTACACGGAGCAAAAGGAATTCGCTGTGGCAGCGAAATCTACTTTTGCTGAGTTCCTTTTGCTGTGACAGCAAACTATTTGCTGTTCCAGCAATCTTGTTAGCTGCGACAGCGAATTTTTAGCTAGGTCAGCAAAAAATTCTGCTATTCTATATATAATACCTCGATTTGCTGCGTCAGCAAATTTTTCTCTCTCCGTGTATTACGCCAACGTCAAAGTGAAGAACAGGAACAATGTATACAAAATGTATATTTTGCCATTTTGAAACAAAACTAAACGAGATTCTAATCAACTGTATGATGAAAAATCATCGATTTAATCCATTTTTTCAAGTTGAATGTCATAAATCACACCTCTATGATCTGCTTTGAAAACAAACATGTATAAACGTCAGTGTCGCGAAATAAGATACTGATGTTTCCTATCAAAATAATCAAGTGTTTGATTTGGATTATCAAACAAATCATGTCTTATTTTGAAACATATCTCCCACCGCAATCTTTGCAGTGAAAGAGAATTCGATACTTTTGAACAGAGTAATGGGTAAATACCTTCATAATGTAGATATTTTCAAAATTTTCATTGAATCTCGTAACATAATATTCTGGGTGTATCAGGATACCCATGAAATTATACCGCAGACCTTGGGGGCATATTCCTGAATTGAGAAGAAAAATTTATCCTGTCAGGAAAAAAATCTGATCTTTGTCCTTTCTTTTGGAATATATATTTTCAATTTTTCGAGAACCATTTATGATACAATCCAATTAGCCTTGTTATTCGATCAGAAAACGAAAAGAGGATAGTTTGCGGTATTCGTTTGTAATCGATTTATGATGATAATGGTGCACGATATTCCACGATAACGATATATTTCATAAAAACTTTGTCGAGTTTATATTGAATTTCATAAAGTATTGATAAAAACTATACACAAATTTTGTATGAAATACCGATATCATTAAAAAGTGATGACAACATGTAACAGTACTCTACAAACGAATCATTACATGAGCTTTTTCCTATGGATCATGTATTTTTCTCTCTTGAAAACAAAATAACAAATATCCTGCAAGATCATGGATAATATTCTGAGTTGTATACTTAAAAAAAAACAGCTTAAAAGATTGTAAAAGATTCCTCATGACAAATAAAAGGGTCATTTTCGGTTTATCGCACAGGAAAAATCAAATCATTAATAATGTTGTTGAAATTTGAATCGTTGATAGAACGCATTAGTAATCGAGTAACGCAGCAGTCAGCTGTTTGAGGCCCAAAATCTTGCAGTAATCTCCTCAAGCGAGCGCTTTCAATTCCGAGGAATTGATTTGTGAAGTTAAATAACGATAATTCATCAACTCTTATGGGTTTGAATTTTCGTGTTAAACTGCTGGAACATTTATTATTACGGATGAAGAGTTTTTTCAAAAGAATTTTAGCCACTATTATAAAAAGGAAGATTTTTTAAATAAACGAATCTAGTCACTTATTGTGGATGTTGAGCTTTTTCAGAGGAACATGTAGTAACGATTGTAGAAAAATGCGTCACCCAACCCTGATTCATTCATCTCTCTCATTTCGAAGCGATTTCTCCTCTCATATACGGTATCAAGAGTATTCCTCTTCATTTGAGAGAATTGATCTTTGTGACGGAAGAATTTTCATTTATTCGACTTCAATTTGTTCAATTTTCTTCTCCCTTTCTCAAAATACTCTCGAATATGAAGGTATATCAATATATACTCAATTGGAAGAGAAAAAAAAATTAAATATCTTTTCTGAGTAAGAAGGCTTTTTTCTCATTTCCAAATTATTTTCTTATTAGTGTAACTGTCTGAAGTACCGTTATAATCTATAGGACAGACAGCTGATGTGGCAACCCTCACATCGTTCTGGAACGACACAGATTGCTGAGACAGCGAGCTGTATCATTCCAGAACAAACCGTTTAGCTGTGGTAACAACACCGGAGTTCCTATAGTTCAGAAATATTGATGTTACGAAACCATCTTCGATCCGCATAAACACTATGTTTCACAAGAAAAAGCGTATCAATAATTTATTATCGATAAGGGCCTTTTTCCAAAGAAATGTATTTGTGATTATGGTCGAAGACCATTTCACAGAAAGATTAGTCGAAATTACGGAAGCACACTGAGAAACAAGATAGTGAAGGCAACTACCTATGTACACTGAGAACCCAATTTCTTAGATTGGAAGAAAATTTCTTTGCCCTCATTCTGGTGAATCTTGTTTTCAATGGGAAAAATAATTCATTTCAATGAAAACATTTTTGATTAAATTGAAGTAATTTTTTTCAAATTTAAGGAGGAGTATATTTTTGTTCTAATTTGAAAATTCTTTGTTTCAGTTTGATGAAAACTTTATCCTTCCAACTGAATTTTCTTTGATTGAAAAAATTTTTTATTAGAATGAGGATAAAGAAAAATTTCTTCCAATCTAAAAAATTGGGCTTTCCGTGTAGTTAACCCCTCTATCTTTTTTCTCAGTACAGGATTTTCCCACAAAACCGGTAGCTGATAGAGATTTTCTTCTGAAAAATGGTCACAATTGTAAATGAAGGACCTTTTTTTACAAGAGAAATATAATCACGATTCTTGATAGACGCTTTCGTTACTTAAAAATACATTCCTCTCAGCAGCATGCTTTGACGAATGTATTAAACTTGGTGCCAAGCTTGAGTCAGGGCTAGTCGATACCGGGCCTTGCTTGATTGCCAACATTGGCACCAAACTGGGTTAATGTCTGGAATGATACCAATGTTCGATACTTCGCATCCAAGCTTAGTTCAATATTAAAATTGAATATTGGTTCTATGCTCGCAATCAAGATTATTACTATGATTCATATACAGTACTTACTAATTTGAACCAAATGAGTAGGATAGTTTGTCCATCCCCAACGGGCACAATGAGGTTTTTTTTGACAAAATGTTCAGAAACTCTTGAAATAAAAAATCCAGGTGGGAGCCCATTTTGTACCTCACCTGACCTATTTTGTGTTTCAAGAATTTCTGAACCTTTTTTTCAAAAAATCATCACTTTGGCAAAAATTTTGACATGATTCTGATTTATTGTTCCCATTGAGATTGGAGTCGAAGTTTCATTGAACATTCACATTTTATGTGGCTCAACTTAATTTTCCATTCGCATTGAATAAACCGTTCCATTCATATTTCAGAAAACTACACGGAGAAAAAATGGTTTGCTACTATAGCGCATACAAAGAAATTTGTTGTTCTTGCAAAAATATTCACTCCAGTAGTTAAGACGTTAGTTCTGTTAACAATTTTGTTTATGTTAGCAAAAAAAATGTAGTTGTATCAATCATTTTTGTTGCTCTTTCAGCTAGTTTTTTTTGTAGGCGCTATAGTAACAGATCTGCTTGTTATGCCAGCGAGACTTTTTTCTCCGTGTAGACTTGTACTTACCTCAGTTAGAATCTAGCTAGCATGAATGAAAATTTAGTTGCGGTAACTAACATTCAGTTGTCCCAGCTAAGTCCTTTTCCCTCAATGTACATACTGTACATACACTCCGTACTTTTCTTCAAGAATCATAATCGTAGTTACAAACCAACTGCTCTACTTTCTGGGTAAACATTTCTGAAATGAGCCCATGATTTTCAATGCTGTGAGGAAAATTGGAACAGAGTATTGGAAGTTGATCTGTTGAGTAGGAATAAGTTACCCTATGAATATTCCGCAAGATGTTTTATTTGTTCATTTAAATAATGGAATTGAAAATCATTTCCCCGTCAAATATTCGTTGGAAGTTTATGAAAATGTTGGGAGCACAGGAACAAAGAAATACAATTCACAATAGAATTCTAAAGGAAGTGCTATCATTAATTATTGCTGATTGTTATTGATTTCGATTGACAGAATCTGATTTGACCCTGCATATGATAATTGAAAATTTCCTTCAGAAGTAGAAGTTCTTCAAAATGATAGAACTGTTATGAAATTCTTGTTCTCGCTCTTTGAGTTCATAGGAAATCATATTATTTACCATCAGTGCACACTGGAAAAAAAATTGGAAGACTCAGCTTTCTGAATATGATGTGTGCAGTGCTCCCGCAAATTGACGTGTCTATTCTCCCACCTTGGGTAGACAAATTCTCCAAGATAAGAGAACTGCAGGTGAAACAGCTGATCACCCGCTGCTTTCCTATCTGGGGGGGGGGGGGGGCTGTCCACTCGAAATGATGTGAAAGAACACATTCTAGGAGAATTGAAAATTCACTGCGCCTCGATTCTGGAAAATTTCAACACATTCATTCTCCAGTATATTCACTGGAACTTCACGGATTTTGTACTGTACACGGAAAAAAGAAAACAGCACTGGTTACTGTTCATAACATCAATCAGTTGAAAAACAAATGAAAACACGCTTGGATGATAGAGGTTAGCGCGATCACAGTGATGTGTACTGCAGTGAAATTCGTCAATGCTGCTTGGACATTAACGGTTACTGGGAGACGCAGTAATGAACGGCGTGAATTTGATTTTTCATTTTTTTCGCACAGTAACCATTGCTGTTTTCTTTTTTCCGTGTACAGTTCTAAATTTTTAAGTCAAATTCTAGTGGGTGTACTGAGCTATGCTAACAAATGTACTGAAAATTCCAGTCCAATGTACTCTGGTTATTAACTTCTAGTGAAATACTAGAAGGATCCAATAGACATTTTTTTACAGTACACACACGCTAATTTGTGCGAACGCTGTACACGGCATTCTTGGAAATCTAATCCTTCCAATTTTTTTCCAATTCAGTGGGATCAAATCCCAAAAAGTTGTACAAAATTATGATGAATCTTCCAATGTACTTGAAACCTGGGATTCAGGGCTGTTTGGGGCCGATGATTACGGATCCATTGTCAAAATCTCAAAATTCGAAATGACAGATTCAATAGAGTGGACAAAAATCCAAAAGTTCATCGTAATTCCTTTCAACTACGTACCCAGAGGTTTTTGGGATCGTTGATTACGAATTTGTGGTGAGAATTCAAAATTCAAAATGGAAATTCAAAACTTTCCAAAAATGGAATCCACCACATTCATTTGAAGGTTCATCATGTTATCTGAATGATATCAGAAAGTTCTTTGATGCGTTGGTTGCGAAAATTTTTTGGATGCCGCCTTCCCTATGGGGTCCAAAAGTGATCAGGAATTGATGTGAGTTGACTTCTAGACCTCATAAAGAAGGCAGAGATTTGCGAAAGCAGCGTATTAGAGAACTCTCTGATATCATTTAGACAACATAATGGATGTTTGAATGAATGCTGGGGGAGAAAATGTTCATTGGGTAGAATGTACTGAAAATTGATGAAATAATCCATTAATTATTCATTTATGGCAAATAATGGCACACCAATGATTGGATGTGATTTTCACACACCTGAAGTTGGAAATTTGTTTGGTTTTTGAGAACAAAGTTTTGTATTATCAGGTAATCTCGTTACTTCACTCGTTAGAGGTAGTACACGGAGAGAAATTTGGAGTTAAATTTACTATCTTATTATTGTTCCCGAGGAACAGACTGAATTCTGTCGGATTTTACTGTGAAGGGCATATTTTTACTATGGTACAACAATAGAATGCTGATCATATTTACTATGTTTTATGGGGGAACCCGTCATAGTTCAGTCTGTTCCTCGGAAACAATAATAACATAGTAAATTTAACTACAAATTTCTCTCCGTGTACATGAGCGTCTTACCAAAAACATGATCCTAAAAACTTTAGGGCGAATAGTTTGCAGGAAGTCTGATGAATTTTCAGATTTTTGTCTCCTGTATTGGATCCGTTATTTCGAATGTTGAAATTTTCACAACGGATCCGTAATCACCGACCCCAGAATTCAAACAAATTTGTAAACTCTGCGTCGTTTTGTCCAACTTTTTCGCATTTGACCCAATTATGAGGGACGGTAAACAATATTATTTTCTTATGAATTCAGAGAACAAGCACAAAAATTTTCCTGAGGCCCTTCAATCTTGAAGTTTCAGAGTTTTCTTAGGGAGTATACTCCCTGAAGAAATTTTCAATTATCGTATGTAGAACAGCATCAAATTGATGTTTGTGTATTGGGAATCAATAAAAAAAATTAGCAAGTATCAATGATAACACTATTCTCCTAAATTTTCATCAACTTCCAACGAATGGTTTACGAGAGAATTATTTTGAATAAAAAGATATGAACATTTTCAGTTTCATCATGTGAATAAACAAATGAAATGTTTCTCCAAAATATTTGCGGAATAACTAGGGAAGACTGAGCGAGGTTGAAACTGGACCCACTGGACAACATGTTAAAAAACGTTTCTGGAACATCCCAGAGACTACTACAGTGTCACTATTGTAACGTTTCGGATAAAATGTTTCAAGAAAACATTCTAGGGACGTTTATGGAACATGAAACATTCAGACATACAATCCAACATTTTTTAGTCTCCAAGAGAACCAGAGATAATTAAACATTGAATTTCTGCATTGAGGAAAATAAAATTAGCAATTGTACTTATTTATGGCAACGATATTTTTATATGGAATATGTATCTAGTTTGTATAAAATCCGATGAAATTTCGATTGAAACTTCATACATATTCCATACAAAAGTATCAACACTGTAAAATATCGGGCATCCCTAGATTCAACTACATCTTCATAATCATCACTATTGGAAAAATAATTATGCCGATACACAAAACGATAACTAGAAGAATAATTAAATTCACTATTCAAAAGTTGTGGATTCCTTTGTACTAATTTTTTTGTGTAACAGTGATTAATACTTTCCCTTGGCCTAATGAGATTGATGACATTTGACATTGAAGACCTTCAATCGCAATTGATGTCCATACATGTATATAACCATCATACATATATATTTTATATATTTTTATATAAATATGGGGCAAACTTTCAAAATTGTATATAATTTATATACAACTTATATATGATCTATATTGAATTGAATATAAATCATATATAATTTTCAAAATTTTTTCACTTGACATTCCTGTTGTAGAGGAACATTTTATAATGTACTGTGTGTGAGTTATCAGGAGTCCATGAGGAATTCGAGAAGATCATTTTCAAACAAAGTAAATGAGAATTGCGAATTCGTTCAATGGTTCTCTTATAGCCATGAGTCTTCTCACTTAAAATCTGATTTTGAACTGTTTGTATTGACAAGGTATGATTTATGCACGTGAAAATCATACACGTATTAATTTCACACGAAAAATAAAACCCAAAAGTATTTACACTAATAATTTTCGTCCAACACATAATATTTTACGCAATGATTATTTGTGCACGTTTAATTGATTGACATAGAAATTGTACACGAAATATTTCACAATCTTTAAAAATGTAATCAACAAAAATTGTACACATATTGTTTATGCACGATCGGAAAATAAAATTAGTGTATAATTATTGCACTCCTTATCTAATTCATAGTAATTATTCAATAAAAGGAAAAAAATTTCTCATATGAATTTCATTAGGTGTACAATCATCATACACTAATTAATTACATTCTTTGTCGGTGCATAAAAACATGTGTACGATTTTCGCGAATCACTTTTTTTTCAAGCATGGATGATATTTAGTGTATAATTTTCTTATCAAATAATTTTACGTGCACCAAAGCTTATGTGTTGAATATGAGGTATGAAAAAAAGAAAATTATTAGAGTGAATACTTTTGCGTTTCATTTTTCGTGTACAATCAATACGTGTATGATTCTTACGTGCATAAATCATACCGTGTCTTCGTATTCAGTTTTTGATTTTACAATTTTTATTGCCAATATATATGTGTAGACATTTTATATAAATTGAATCAAAATCATTCGAATACAATATCTCATGTAAGCCATACGAATTTCAATCCCGGACCTACTATGTATCATAAGAATCCTTCAAAACCTAATAGTTGATTTCGAACAACAATAACCGCTCCATTAATTTTCGTCAAAATGTTCAATGTGTTATATAATTGAAAAGGAGCCGAATATCAACATTTATTCGCGGTGTGAATCGAACTTCTTTGTCAGAAATGATGAAATTACACAGAGAGGAATGTATAATAAGAATAGGGACAGCGACAAGTATATAATAAAATTTATAAGAGTTATAATAAAGATTATTATACAGATTGTAAGCACACTGTATAATATAATGAATTTTACTGTACGCATAATAAGTTTGATTAGATGTATAATATCTTCTATTACATATTATAGCTACACTGAAAATCCAATTTCTTAGACTGAAAGAAACTTTTATTTGCCCTCATTCTAATAAATCTTTCTTTCAATGGAAAAGAATTCAGTTGAATGGAAAAAGTTTTCATCAGATTGAAACGAAAAATTCTCAAATTGAAACCGAAATATAATCTTTCTTGAATTCGGAGAATATGATTTCAATTCAATGAAAAATTTTTCCATTGAAATTAATTATTTCTTCCATCGGGAACAAGATTTATCAGAATGAGGGCAAAGAAATTTTCTTCAAGTTTAAGAAATTGGGTTTTCAGTGTATCCCTATTTGTATTATAGATATAAATCAAACTTCTCTCAGTGTAATACAAACTGCTAAAGCAACCAATATTCGATCTTAATGAGATTCCCATGTGGTATTTATGAAATCATTATCGAAGAATGAGTTCATTTTTTGGATTTCATATGCAGGTTCACGGGGACATCAGATTAATTTGTGAGTTGCCTTATCGTACCAAGATTTTACAAAAAAAAGGACACGCATTTTGTGGAATATTCGAAACCTCTTGGAATGATATATTTCTAATTCGACTCGAAATACGATTTTTTTTTTTTAGGTTTTGTGTCGTTCGATAATCCAGCGAGTGCGCATGCAGCTATTGGATCGATGAACGGTTTTCAAATAGGGATGAAGCGATTAAAAGTCCAACATAAAAGGCCCAAGGATGCGAATCGGCCATACTAACCCACGTCCTAGCCTAGAAAAACTGGACGGGTTGCACCTTACGTCATAACCTACAGAGTGAGTATATACTTTCTTAATAACTATTCAAAGGAATTTATAGAGTCCCCATTATGAATTTCCCATATTTTATATAATTTGGATTGACGAAGAATTTCTAAATAAATTCTATAAACATATAATTGGAATAATGTATGATTCGAATTATCCTCTCCGTTATGAAGAGAAATTTTTGAATACAAGGAAGGAAATATTTCATCCAATTGCATCTATAGAATATTTCTTCGAACCAATTGAATATCATTTCAACGAATGAAGTGATTTCTCACCGCATGAAGTATTTTATCGATTGAAAAACCGTTTCATCCATTGAAGTAAAATTCCATTGATCTGAAGGAATATTTTATCGATATCATTGGATGCAATATTTCTTCGTTTCAATGGCTTTTTTCTCTTAATGTACTACACACTTATCGAACCAATATCTCTGGTTGATATTTCATCAAAGTTTCAACAGAATAATATTCTGAAAATACATCACGCAATGCGGATAGCCTACATACAAAATTATGCAATGAAAACATTTTCTCTTCCGTGTATTTATTCACCCCCAGTCAACATTTTCTATTGACAAAAGCTGTTGGACGCTTGGCTAATGTTTAGCTAACTCCATCCACAAGTTGTAATGGATTATTATCGATCCGGTCACCGAATGATACTATATCGTTAGGTCAAGTGTTACTTGAGGAAACCGCATTGCGTCGACAAATTTCCCAATCGTTTGATGAAAATCTCAACTGAGATCCCCCCAATAATGAACATTGTTGAACAAAAGATACCCTCCTAATACTCATCATATGAATTCCAGATATTGGATGATAATACGAGCTCCTCATCATTGGAGGTTCGGCGATCATCAGGAGTGACGAGTTTGGATCATCGTTCTACCGCTCTCCACCACCGTAACAATCTAGTATACTAGCTAGTTAATTCACTAGGAGATAACTGAAAAAAAATATATATATAAATATAAATATAAATTTAACTACAAATGTATTAGAAGCCAGTAGAGAATGCCAGGTATGGTCAGCAGAAAGTGGCGAAAGATAAGATGATGATTATAGCTCTGCTCCGCTGAACCCAGTTCAACAAAAAATTAGTTAGCATTCGACGAAACTATTTAAGAACATGAACAGACCTCTCAGGGACGCGTCAATTTTTTTACATCTACTCAGAACATATTTTATAATCTTTTTATACTTCAGTGCAAAATCGGAACTGGAATTTGAGGTGAATCGGATGATTGGTCACGAAATCCTATTTTTTATTCAAATTTCATTTGCGTAGAGACAAACGGAGAGAGAAAGAGAGAACTCATTCTCACAGTCCTCCAGAACACACGTCCCTGAATGGAAGTCTCGTATATAAACATTGAAATATACTCTTATCACGATTGTAATCCTCACGGAAGGTACAGCGAGAATGAAAGAAGGAAGATGAATCGAAGGAGAAAAAAAACAAGATGACACAATTTCCTTCTCTATTTTTGAAGGCATATTCTCAATTCTTGCGAGTAAAACGAGGAAGACAAAAAGACTTGATTCATATACATATATATATCTATGTATATACGTACATATATATGTATATATATACATACATATATCATTAACACCTAGGGCTCAGCGTGGCTGATCAAATTAGATCGATTTCTCATCATTATCATCATCATCGTTATCATCATTCGTTTTCGCCCTCAGAAGAAGAGATTTGAGTATTCAAGGACATCATACAATGAGTAGATTGTATATAATGTGAAAAGAGGGATGTGGCCAGTATCATGTCCGGAATGCGGGGCCTAATGTATGAGCAGCCCCTCATGAACATCGACTGGGCGATTCCGTACACCTCATTTGTATTTTTCTCTGTATAACACAGCATGTAACGTGCTTGTCATGAATTTATTCATCTAGCTATCGTCCACACAGCTGTCTCGATCGAAATAGATTCCTACGGTGTGATGCGGGGTTGAGAAAATTCATGACACGCATTGCATATACAGATTAATTTATATATAGTTATAAATAGTTAAGTCGTGACGTGAAGTTTCCGGCCGAAAGTACTCAGATATCATCGAGAGTTCCTTTTTCAATAAAAAAAAACGAAAAAAAGAAAAAAAAGAAAAAAAAGAAGAAAAAAACATACCAATGATGGAAGAAGAAATAGAACAAATTATTTTAACCGAACGGCATCGCCTCAAAAATGTCAACTAGGCTGTGATTATTCAAAACAAAAAGAACAGAAAAGTTCAATGTCCAAGTTCATATTGCAGGAAGATGTTTCATTTTTTACGAATTCGAATTCTCAGGTATTATGATTTGAATGGAATTTTACGTGGGGGGTGGGGAGGTTAAGGTTTAAGAAAATCATTCGCAATCTCGATTGGTTAACTGCAATTTTATTCTAGTCGTTATTCGTTTTCCCTACATTGCTACGTATTTTTATTGTTCGAATCATGCTCCATTAGCAGCAGTATCTTGATCTCTCTCAACTCTTGAATGTATTCGGATAGATATGAACCGTGGAATTAACATATGAGAGTTTGTGAGATCAACACAGATCGTTTAACCGTTCATCCTAGTCGATTATTATATTCTAGTCACGATTTCAGTCAAGTGTTTATTTGAAAATCAGTATTCACAATCACAGGACTCAATACAGCCTCAGATCATCTCAGTTTTCAATCATTCCACATCTCAACTGGAATTGAATTGATCTTATAATTTTTTACATGAATTTTGATTAATTTATATATATTATATATATATATATATAAAAGTATGCTTACCGATTCTTCTACTATGAACAAAACATGAACGTTTCACGAGTGATGCGATCGTGAGGTCGATTATGCAGTTCGAATTGTTAAACCAATTGCACAAACAGAATTGTGAAAGCGAAGAGAGGAAGGAAGAAAAGTAAAACCATAAGATTATAAATATGAATATGAGTAAATGAATAAAAAAAAAAAAACAGAAAGATTAGGCTTAGGGAAAACAATCGGTCGGCAGAGCGATGGAACGGAGAGGAAATTCTGATCTAAAAGAAAAATAATCAATCAAAGTACCAACAACCACTATCATATACATATAAATATGTATGTATGTGTATATATATTCATGATCATATATATGTACATACATGTATATGTGTATACGTGTATATAGATATATATACATATACATATATACATATATCGATTGGAAGAAACTAGAGATTTAGTGAATTATTATTAAAAATTTTAGTCCAAAACCCATATATCGAATGGATACGCTAAGAATTCATTTCTAAATGAGGAGGAATCGAGGAACCCGTTGGGTAGGGACGATTTAGACAAAATATGCAACGTACGTTGACACGTGAATACCATACTATGACAGGATTATGATGTATTATATTTATATATTGGAGGGTTATTCCTCCTCATTGACAATGATCCGTTCATAAAAATCGTTGCTTATCAAAAGAGTGTACATGTGTATTATGAATACACTGATCATTGACATATATATGTATATATACATCAAACGTATATACCAAAATAAAACCATGCATCAAAGGATATAATTGTACGTTATTCCTCACGATGCGTACACATTTACGGCATAGATTCTTACGTCAATAAATAATGCAGTGATTCATACATCAATATATTACACAGTTACATTCATTTATTCGTTTAAATCGTGATCAAAATCGAAGTTTATCGATCATAAACTGTGCATAATTTATGTTCAAATATATAACATGTAGATTGAAATGAATTTGCTTGAATCTGAACATCCAACGAGATCTCACATCCCAGCAAATCTAATCGATCCCGCTCAAATTACTCAATTTGAATTTTTCTATTTCCAAATTTAACTGAATTTGATTTTTAGGGGTGAGTTTATGTGCGTTTATGATCGATGAACTACAATTTTCACACGGAGAACACACAATTACACACGCTTGAGTGCACACATATGATTTCACATCAAGCAGGATTTCTGTCGTAAGGCTGTCGTGGAGTTGTTTCGACCGGAACCTAGCCGGAAAGGAACTATCCAGAGGAAAATCTTTGAAAACATCTCCGCAATGTTTTACGGACTTGAACAAAATCTAAGACTTTTTCTCGATGCGTGGTCCTGTATGCATATATACATACATAAAAATACATCTACACACATGTAAAAATATACTTAAAAAAAGCCATGTACGAATTCGATGAAACTATTTATAACAAACTGAACTGAAGAGGGGCCGAATTCCCCTTTTGCGATGAGCTCGAAAAGTTATGCTAGTCAAACGATATAATGACTTAAGATAATATTAATAATATTGATAATGATAATAATGATAACAATAATAAGAATATTAAAAATAATAATGATAATATTGAACTACTAGATAAAAAAAAATAAGAATAATTGAAGATCAATAATAATATATACATAACATATACTATACAACGTATATACAAACATATATTCTTTACATTTTTAGAAAATTCAATTTATGTATAGAAAGAATATGTATATATATACATATATATACATATATATAGTCCAAGGATCGAAGGGGCGTGGATGCCGCGATGAATTATGCATGAAAGTTCTTGACTTCAAGGCTGGATTATGATAAAAAGATAATTTGTCCGATATTTGACATTGAATTTGAAAGGAAATCAATTGGCTCATGAAGAATGATCTTTGTTCAACTGGGTTACATTTTTTGAGATTTATGTTGAAGAGACACAACAAGTATGAAACATGTTGTCGTTCAGTTTCAGATACCTGTCAAATATTTCGTCGCGTAATCGTTTTGAATTCTCAAATGATCTGAGACTTCCTTGGAAGTCACCCTCCCGTCAGAATCAAGTACAAATTTTCACTTCATGACAGAGCCATCATCAAACCACAAAAATTCAAATTATGCTTGCACAGAGAAAACTTGAAACTATTTTCAAACAGTTTGAAAAATGTGAAGGCATGGGGTTGAATCAATCAACATCGATAGCGATGCTTCCGATATTTGTACAAAATGTATGATCTTGGTAAGAAAAAGAAGGCTACGAGTATCGAAATATGCATAGGTATTCTAAACCAGGACATAGAATCGGTGATTTTACTCAAAAAGTATTCAAGAAATGGGGAAAAATCTGACCTAACATCAATCTAACAATCTAACTGCTGATAGGAAGAGTCTTTAAAATCGCATGAATTCGAAATACACGAAGGGTGCGTGGGATATTAAACTACATAAATGTGGAGTGCAAAAAATTCCAACGAAGGAATGATTTAGACCGTCTAGTTTTGAACCATGCTGTTTTGAACCAAACAACTAAAAGTACAGCGATTATGAATTTCTAGAATGGACAAATCGGAGAGAATCGAGAAGAAATTGAAATAACCATTGAATCTCTACTCATCGTGGTGGAAGAGAAATATATCTCCGATGTGTTGAATCATTGTGAATTCTCAAAGTTTGGAACTGTGTATTAAAATAATCATAAATGTTGATGGTTTAGCGTCATTCAACATCACGATTCATGACTTCAGGTCAATCATCTTACGCAGGAGGGAATACATTGTGAAAAGTTCCTTCTGAAAATGTGACTGTAATATTCTCTGGATTTTAAAGAGGAATTTTTTTACAGTGTATATTTCGAAAAGTTTCGTAATTTATTAGAAATCAGCGTCTGAAGTCAGTGATGGGTGACATTAGCTTCAAAAGTACTATAATCGCTCGTAGAAATCTATTCGATAATGATACTTTTGGAACTGAACTCACAAAACCGCTGATCCTCAAGAAATTATGGGACCTTGACAATACTTTGAATTTTATGCAATTCAACTTTGTTCCATTCAATATTTCATGTCACTTTCGTGTAACTGAAGTATGTATAATCTAGTAGAAGGTCTAGGATTCTTGTCCTGAGAATTCCCTGCTCGAAAGAACTTTCGTGACTAAATTTTTTCAGAAAAAACTTTGATAATTCTAAATAAATACAGTGAGATGTTTTCCAGAGCTTTTCAGAACTATCAAACGTTCCTCGAGAGATAGACAGCTTTAGGTACTTCAGAATGTTCAATGAGAACTGACGTAAACTATTGACATTAATTCTCGAATGTAACGCATATATCATTCACGTTCCTCAAATTTGGTACAGAATCCAATCAGCAACAATAAGTGTAATCGTCAACACAAAGGAATAGGAATTTGCTTGATACTGTACATACAGAAATACAAATACACACAAACTTAGAATATATCAACACGTCCGTATGTATAGAACAAAGCTTATACCCCGACTCTCCCTATCCGTAGGAATGGGTTACCAAGAAGGGAATCGTGTAAACATAATTAGGAATCACATGCGCGCCATGATTCGTTCGCATGCACGTGTACAACTGCCTTATGCATCTCTAACAATGCATATCCGTCTGTCCATGTCTGAGCTTTGATTGTATAACAATGAGCATGGCTATCATCGCGTACACGAAATTTCATTCGATCATGCGCTCTTCAATCGCGACAACAACGTAACATTGTTTTGTGATAATCTTTATATGTAAGAATGTAAATGTTTCCTCACATATTTAACACTGTTTGAAAAAAGTATTGCCTCTGATCTATCATTTCAATGAGAATTGTAATGAAATTCAAATAGAAGAGTTCGATTTTGACATAAATTGGGATAAAAGAACGACAATAACCGAACAAAAACGGATGAAAATTTAATCATGTTGTTTCTTAAAATTTCAGAGAGCATATCTTATCTGAATGAGTTTTGATAATCAATTGTGTAATAATTTCAATAGTGATTGAGAGATCGATAATATAAAATTCAATTCAGTTGTCGAAGATCATTGAAAATGTTAATGAAAAGAAAAAGGGACAAATATGATCACATCCATTTCAAATTGAATGTCGCTGAAGAGAGAATGAAATAATAAGATAATTAAAAAGAGATTTTTTGGGGTACAACATGGACACGTTCATTGGAAAGGATCAGACGAAAAAGATAGGATTTAGGAGCCCAAAAAACCAATAAATATAAAACAAGAGAAAAACAGCGCCAAATTGATACGATTGAAAATGATCGTGAATATACGGTTATAAATACACGTTATAAAATATACTCATATTACAGACCCTACTTGGAGATTGTCATTGAAGTGATATGATGGTTTGATGCCTCGATCAAACGTCAATCCGGAACGATTGATGAAATCGATTGTCGATTGAGTCAATTCGGTAATCCATTCAGTTAAGTTCAATTTTGACAATCTTTGCGAACAGGGTATGGAGATGAGTACGGAATATACATCCCACGCGCTAAAGAATCCTATAAGTATCTCTAGGATGATATGAAATTTTCCTAGAGAGCATCACGAAGCCCTTGAGGAGTATAAAGAAATTTCAAGAACCTCAGTGAGATATTTATGTTGGGATTTATATATATCATATGTTGGATATGAAAAAGAAAAAGGAGAGCCATTTAGTCAGGTTAAAGAGAAAATGCTTCGTTGCAAGCACCAATTGATAATATCATTACAATTTAAGCTTTCTAAAAGTCTAACACTGTATCTAGTAATTACTGAATAGTGTATATCAATCTAATCTTATTAAATACCGTTAGTAAATGAGCTGATACGTATATATGATATTTTGGTGTATATTTATATATACATACCAGCTCGTCAAATATATTTATGTATATAAATACATACGTACACAAATTTATACATATATAAATACCAAAATATGATTGTAAACAAACGAACAAGAAAAAAAGAACTATTTTACCCAACAAAGTTTTTGCTACAACTAAAGTAGTGTGCATCTTGCTATAAAACAAAAAAAAATGAATAAAGTGGACACTTTTAGCTCCATAAGAACAAAGACATAGTTAAAACGATCTAATTTAGCACAATTTTATATTTATTTTCACTCGTTCTGGCTCTCGATTTCATCGGTATGAATTTGGTCACAATTATTAAAAATAAGGACGAAAGATGTTTCGGTTTGTTTGATGAAGCCTTGATCATTTGAACTTCGTTGTCATTAACTCACGAGCGAACTAACTCTGCCAATTGTGACCAAACTTGAGAAATCCAAATTCCCTAAGGTACTGAAAATACACGTAACTGATTTTTGAAAAATCCCATTCGCACATCTAATCTAATCAATGGTCCGACATTTGGGAAATAATGTGCCGATTGAGGGAATATGTTATTCACTGAGAAACATTGGAAATTTTCAAATCCGTTGATGGATTTTGAAATTTGAGTTGCGATCCATGCAGGTACGCTGTATTTTGACCACGCGTTTACCGCTAGATTGATTTTTATCAGCATTATTGGATATTCGGAATGATTCAATCAAAGAACTCGATATTTCTGGTGAATTTTCACAAGAATATTACCACAAGGGACTGTTTTGGGTCAGATGCGAGTCGAGCGAATCCCTGATCCATCAAGTTGACCAGCAGTAGCAAGACTCATGCCAACAACTTTTGCATTAAATTTCAGAATTCGATGTGTATTTCAAAATTTGGAGATCCAATAATCATTTTCAAAAAGCATTTCATAAAATTTCTAGAATTTTGATGTAGTTCTTCGCGATTCCATGTAAATGTTAATAGTACCATTCATTTTTGACTTCACGTCCAGAATCAAATTTCTTAATCCGTTCATGAAGAATTTTGAGAATTAATCGTTGGCTTGCTCTAATCTCCACGAACAACAACATACATTCTACTCAACTCACGACCGTTAGGCTATGCTAATGATTTAACTATCTTCAACTTATAGGACGGCATAGCGAAATATATGAACTCATCAAATAGATCGAAGAAAAGAAACAAAAGATTCAAACGCATCATAATCACAAACTCGGTGTAATTGGCACTCACGTTGTCGTAATATGGCGATGTCGGTGATACACTAGGAAACAGGGTATGTTTTTGCAATTATTTGCGTAATTTGTAATGAATTAAGGCTATACAGACGTACACGTAACACTCATGCATATAACATAGTTTATAACAGGAAATAAACTACCGCATTATCTGTTATCAATTATTATTTCAATTCACCTTCTTTTCGCCCGATTGTATCCTTTGCAGGAAAATGCTGAATACTTTGAATTTCCATTCCTTTCTTTATTCCAGGATTTTATAGAACTGATTACAACCGATACTTCCAATTCTTAACTTTTGCAACAAGAAACTACAACTATTTTTTTTATATGAAAAAAAGAAGAATTCAGCAATGAATTGATTATCAAATTGCTCACAAGAAGAAATTAGGAATCAATCAACAGGAAGAAAAAGAGAAAAATTGTATAGAATATTGTAGTGAAATTTTGAACGAGTCACGAGGCATTTTTTTAGCTTTGTTCAAAATTCCAAAGTCACTTCAATTCTACAGAGTACCATCCCAGATAGCAATTTAACCTTGTTGCAATGTTGTCAGGCAAGTTTGTGACAAGGTTGACATAAGCCTCTTAGTTGACACACGACAATGGTGCAAGCCTACAAAACCCTTGCAGCAGAGTTGCAGCAGCCTTATACTGACAAGGTTGTTAATAACAAGTCAAAAACAATCGAATGACAAGTCTGGTAAGCTTGTGACAAGTTTACATGTTATCTGGGATATTGTGAACAATTTTCAATTTTTAACACTTCAGAGCTGATAATTTGTATCCACTTCGGAGAATATTGTTCCAATCGTTTGCGCTGTTTGCGCAATATTCTCAACGGTTCAAATTTATCAACACTGTAAAAAAATCCCTACTGAAAATTGAAAAAATGACTTCAATTTTTCAGGCAAAAAAAGAGCTCTATTCTTCATTTCTGTATTCTCAAATAACTCTATTCCTAAATATTTCTATTCTCGAATAAGTCTATTTCTAAATATGACGAATCCTAAATATCTCTATTCTTTTATATATAAAACAAAAAACATCTATACATAAATAAAAGAGTTTATATATAAAAGAAAATAGGAATTTGGGAGAATAGAGATATTTAGGAAGAGTTCTTCTTCTGCCACTTTTCACAGCCACTTTCTTCTGAATTTAATTGAATTTTAGAAAACTTGGACTAAATTTCTGAACGTATTCTGGAAATTCTGTCAAGTTTCTCAAAATTCGGTAAAATTTTTCTGAAAATTGTCTGTGAAGAATCAATCACATGTTCTGAATTCTCAGAAGAAATTTGTTCACATTGAACTCACTGTGTTTAATTGCATTCTGAATCCATCATTCTAGTACTCACTGCCTCGTTGACTTCAAAATTGGTCCCAGATACCATACAGCAAGAACAGAATAGGTTTATATTCATAAAATTTGTAAAATAATTGATAACAGGAGTGTATTGAAAAGAAATACAAACAGTCACTGTAATCTCATCATCTCTTACACAAAGAAAAAAAAATCACCTTACACGGGATGATTTCATGTCAAATATTATAGTATCTCCAGTTGTCGCCTCTAGTTCGAAAATGGCAAGGACCTCTGCCCTCCTTCTCGTTGTGGTTTTCTGGCATTAAATACATAGTCTATCTACAATTACGTCCTAACGATGAATCGATTTCATTGGAAACATTGTGTTGTCTGTGCACTCGAAAATTTGAATCGTTCATGCCTCTAAAAAATCTTCACTCTACAGGAAACCATATATATTACCCCGTATGAACGTTGGAATTATTAAATATCAAAATCATTTGCTTTTTCACATGATTAAAATATTTTGAAGGGAAGAAGAAGAGATTCGTGGCACAGACTGATGACTCGTGAATCAATCAAAGAAAAAGGGAGTGCTATAACATCTTATCACATACACACATGCACACGTTGATTTTGTATAACCACGTTATATAACGGATATATAATGACGAATAACATTATTAATCGATACGAAGATTATCGCTAACGTACTTAAGATGTTCCGTAATCATTTTCAAGTTAGAAGAAGAAACCAACACGAAGGACTCATATATATTACACGACACGCATATATATTATATGAGATGATATGAGAGTATTGTATTACATTTAGCGTTAATCGTATAAGATATTCAAACGGGTGGAGAGGTATATAAACTAGAAATGAAACCTCCGAGATTTCCAAAATGCAAGAAATGATTAGGGCGTTTTTGTGGTTAGGCTCAAAACGATATAAGCCGTATAAGCCATGTTTGATGGGGATAAAAAATAATAGAAAACAAAAAACACAGGAGAATTAAGGAGAGAAAAAAAACAGAACATATTTTCAGTAACTAATCGCCAAAGAGGTTTTTAAATCTAAGAGACTCATAGCGCTTAAGATATAGATAATTAACATACAAATATGATATGTTGTTCATCCACGTTGATGTAATTTTGAAACATGTATATGAACTTTCAAAGGTGGATTCGTGCAGTGTTACTCGTAGGGCGTATATGGATTTCAAACTTATATCTTGTGAATATCAACGTGAATCAATTCTGTTATGTGCGCATGTGTAGATATCATACACATGATTACATTACACGAATATAATGATTGAAAGTCGACTCTAAAATTAAATATAAAATTCTGAAATCAAATGTGAGTTTAACGCGTTGTGCTTTAGAGTTCATCGATTTATGTAACATAATGCGAAATGCTGAAAAACGAGAGGAACAGGATGCGAGTGGAAGTTGAGATTATTCATTGTGTGTACAGAGATGATTGCTTCCGTTCGATTAAACGTTGACATACGTTTACTGAATAAAATAAGAACACTACTCGTACGGGGTAGTGATTCAATACGGGTGATGAGAATCGCTTGTGCATCGTGAAAATTATATGACGCACACCTCCAGCGCGATGCAACAGTTGGCTAACAAGTGGCTCATTCGCATGAGCAAACCAAGGGATTATGTTCGATTCAACAACTAAATGGTTTTCACGGGAAATTCTAGAAATATGTGTTCCGTCTCCAGAGATAAATTTTCTATCAAATTATAGATCCTACGCATGTGAAAATATGCGTGTATTGGAAATATCTTTCCCCTTTGGAATTAACAACTTATTTTTATGGACAATAATTCTTATACAACAATTAAAAGAGAATTCCTCATTTCGCTTCGATAGATGACGATATACATGAACATATCTGCACTAGAATTTGACGAGCCAATCAATGCTTCAAAATTTGAGTCTAAATATGAAATGAGTTCCACTCGCATAACTGTGCATCGATCGAACCACGATATCCAATCACCCTCGCCAATAATTGCGATGGGAATGAAGTCAGAAAATCGAAAAGTCATTGATCCATTCCTCGTACTCGAGGCTCCAGACTTAAAAAAAATATTCAAACTACAATATTCCCCATCGCGTAAGTTTAACCTGTATATTTTTACATATTGAATATATGAAGCGACTGTAGAATCGAAATTTCAAAGTGTTGAATATAAGAGGGAGAGAAAAAAGGAAGGTGATAAAACTGACAAACAAATCCGTGAAAGCACAAAAATGTACACTTGAAGAAAACGAAACTGAAGGTTTGCTCGGTACGCAGGTAGATATATTCTCAAGCCTTGTCAGGTGAAGATAATATATTATATATTCATAAGTAATATACATTAATGATATATGCATATAAATATAAATGATGATCATAACAGTGAAATCAGTTTGATTGTTGATTTCTGGCGTGGCATACAATAATTTTTTTTGCAATTCGATGGCCCCGGTGATCTATGGAGCTCGTTTAGAATTGGGGGGTCGAAAACACGTTGCGTAGTATAATCGAATGCTGAAACAACAGGTTTGCGCATTCGATTGTTCAACGAACGACGAAGGTATCGAGGATCAAGCCAGAAAAATATAGGAGAAATCATGAATTCCAAGTTTTTGTTGCGGGATACGTTATTTTTGCCTCGTCGATACAGTTTCATGGCCGCGAAACTTCGTCGTTTGGTTGAGGAGTATAACATGTGTACATACAAAATCCACAAACACACATATACATATATGATATAAAAGATGCATACATACACACATACACAAATATCTACTGTATCGCAAAGTGAAACTATAGGGGTGTGATCGTAAAAACAATGATCGAGATGAAGGTGTTGACACGAACGTTTGTGGCAGCCTTCCTTATCCTTTGAGCCTTATAACACCCTTCTCGAGGGAAGTGACTGAGGATTATGAATCAAAATCATGATTGAAATTGATGATTAGGTGACAGATTCAAGATTATGGTAGTTTTCACTACAAAAGAAACAATCGTTCCTATAAGAAATGGTAATCACTCCAATGTACATAGACGGTACTAAGATTTCGCAAATTCCACATTCCAGATGTTGGTTCACTGCCACCTAACTATCATTTTTCAATCGCCATACTCTTCACTTCAATCCATAGTTTGAGTTATTATTCGAGTATTTTGACGTTAAACATTGTTTTTTGAAAAATATTGAGAATTCATTGAGTATAAAATAACGATTGAGTTTAATCAATTCATTTCTGTCTACTTGAAGGTATACAAGCGGCAAAACTTTAGCCAATTTTGTTCGATAAAAATGACCTGAGAGTAGGTGCATTAATTCGAAATATCCCTCTACACGGCAGGAGTTTGTTTCGAAAAAATTGACTCAATTGTTACCGCTCGTGTCACGTTAAGAGTCAAATGATACAACTGAAATTCGGTGAAATCGAGTAGAAACTTTCTAAATCAATCAATTATAGAATTATTCATTCCCATTCACAGATTCCAAAGCAGAAATCGACAGTAATGATTTTGAGATTTCCTGTTCATTATTTCTAGAATCAGAATTTTCATGTTCCGCAGTTTCCATCGTAACCTACAAAAATGAACAATATTGATTCAAATACAAACTACAGGAAAAGAAATTTCTGATTCCAGAGATAATGATAATAAATCTCGAAATCATTATTGCCAATCTCTGTTTCAAAGTTCATAGAGAAATGATAATTCATTGAACACTCCCGATGTTTCTTGAACAAACAATTGGGTATTATTCACGAAGGGGAAAAATGAGAAATCTCCTCGAGTAGGAATGTGGCATTTCCCCTCGAAGTGAACACACTATGCTGTCTAACACTGCAAGGAGAGAGGAAATTTTCTGTGAACTTTTGTATAGAATGTGTAACAAATGGTCTACATCCATGCGTATATTTCAGAACAAGAAGAAAGTAAGCATTTTCTTCTCGTCCTGATATGTTCGTTTGGAATTCAAGCACATCCCTTCCTCAAAATAGGACTGAAAACAAACGCTCTCCTTGGAGAAGTGAGGAATCTCTTAACAATTCTGAGAAAGTGTGTCTTTTATAACTATAATTATTTTCACGGGCTTTAATATGACATAAATGAGATGTACCGGAATAGGAGCAGTGATCTTTTGTATTTGAATTGCTAGCACTGAAGATGAATTCTCTAGATGATGGGAGGATGAAAAATGCACACGCATTTGAGGGTATATAAAACAGAATACTTATTTTTCTAAAAAAAAAACTAGGGAACCTTTAGATGCGCGCGGAAGAAAAAGACATTCTTTTTTCGCTCTTGCATTATCTATGGTAAGAAAAAAAATATTCAACAAATTTTTGTTGAACTCCTAATCAACTCACTGACATTTATTGAATGTGCATTATTCTGGAATCAATCACAGTTTGAATAAAAGAGATCGCTCGCACGAGTTTAGTACATCTGATTTGATCGCTATGAACGTGTCACAGGAGGGAAAAACATCATACACTATTACAGGGGAGAATAATTCAAGTCCGTGCCATTTGTGAATTTTCAATCCACAAATATTTGAAATCAAAGGAATTCCAGTGAAAACAAGGAAGGTGAATTATATCACAGTATCCTCTCGTTATGAATTCTTCATCGAAAATGTTCAATAAATTATTATTCGTTAGGAAGATAGCAAGGCTGTGAAATTAGATGATTTTCTCTGTTGGATTTTACGGAAAATTTGAAATATTATCATTCTTTGTTGAGTGAAACTCATTCACATTTCACTCTTCTCTCAAAATCTCACAGAGAAGATCAACTAAATTCACGGCACTGGTATATTCATTTAACATACCAACATTGTTTTCAAGAATTGAATCGTTTTTATGAATTTCTAAAAAAAGGACTGTATTGAAATGAAAGAAAAGTGATATGCACTACGATTAATGAAGAAAATAATGTCGTATGGCGTTCATTGTTGATACATTAAAATTGATAGGGAGAAAGTTTTTATGTGTGCATTCGGAGAGAACTCATTTTTCATGACATTTGCATCGTATGATCATATAATTGCGTTTTCCTAATCAAGGAGAGAGTGAAAAATCTAGGTGATGTACAGCAAGAAGAAGAAGGAGAAGTTTTTTTTCAATTTTGATGAATATACTGAAAGGATGAGGGTTCTTAGCATATCAGCGTGTAAAGCTCAAAGGCGCACGTGAACCATAGCGCACGCAATGATATAAAAAGATATACATGTATATATAATATAACAGTAGAACATATTTGCGACAAATGAGAGGGAATAGAAGGAAAATGATTACCCGGCAAATTCGAAAGATTTTATTGAAAAAAAAAGATAATGAATATTAAACATTATCGATATTGATTTCCATTGTATAAAATCATGAAAAGGACATTGCTGATACCATAAACTTGAATTTTTTATTGTTGAATGAAAACTAGTTACGATGATTGTTCAACTGTTATCGGATAGTGTGCTGTTATCAAAGATAGGTTACAGTGAAGTTTCAAAAAAAAAAACAATGATTGCTGCTGTAACCAATTTATAAGAGACCAAAATCTTTGCAAAATTTGATGAAATGTTGATAAAGATTTATCTGAAAGTTTTTGTCATGATCATTTATAATCGATTGAAAAAATTGACTAAAAGTATTTAAAATCGACTGTATGGATAATCAATTGTTAACGCATGTCAGGATAGTGAATCAGATATTGACGCATCGATTCATCATTTTTCATTTATATATAACAGCAATTGATATAATATACGTGGAAAAAAACAAAAATGCATACAAAAGAACTTGTCATTTTTTCAATTACTATTTTCCTAAGAAACTTGTAATATATATGTATAAATATATATGTGTATATATATATACATATATAAAAGTATGCATGCGATTGAAGATAAGTGCGAATGTGCGGGAGTGTATCTGTAAGTATGTGACTGAACATGTGCATAAACATTTTATTCTGATTAATATTAGTTTAAATATTGCGGTACATGACTTACACGGCTCCTCCCTTCTATTTTGATAAGTTCGAACGAGTGGAAATGAAATCAACAGCGAGATGACAGTGAGTTTGATAAGTAATCAGAACGTGTATGTGTTCACTCATATACATACTTCGCAAAAATCGTTGCCATCGAAGAAAAAAAACCATGAATGCTGATTTTGAATATTCGACGATCAACCTTTCGATGGAAAGATGGAAAATATTATTAATCGCGATCCTCCGGAAGGAATATTTGGTTCAAAATCGATATCGAATCATTAATTCGTTGATAGAGAATTTATTGAAAAACTTCACTTGAATTTCTCGTACACTCGAAGACTTTCTTCCGAAGGGTTATCCTCGCCATTAATTATGAATAACGGTTCGCCTCTGATTATATCATACCATATGCAATGACGATGCGATTATATTATCATTGGGATAGGAATAATTCACGATTAATGATTATGTTAGGGGGCTAGACACGTAATTGGGTTGAATAAAGATGAGATTGCGTAAGAGTATGAGGAAAGAAAAAAGTCTGAATGAAAAAAATACATATATCACGTTTGTATATTCTATACACGTGAGGAAATATGTAAACTATGCTGAAACAAATCTGAAAGGGATAAGTACATGCGTACCTCGTGGAAACTTGAGTTTCGATTGGCTAAATTCGATGTTGATTTAAGCGAGGACAAGATGATATTTCAATACAATGAAAGTTATAAGACGAATATAACGAAAGAACAAAAACGAGAAAATAAAACGATGAAATTTCTCGATTGACATTACCGAGCTCGTCGATCATTAGTGCCAATATGTGGGAGAAGTATAGGAGAAAAAAAGATTATTTTTTTGCAATTGAGGGTCAAACGAAATCAAAATTTCTTCGAGAGTTCGTATTTTCCCGCCACAAACGTATTCCCACATACGGACATTGTTTAGATTGGTCCCAACGTTTGTTTTATGAATATATAAATATATATGTATATACATAATATACATATAGATATATTATATAAAACGCCGAGCCGGAAAGTTCTCTGTACGATGTACCTTATATCCCACTTTGGAATACGCATACAGACTACATTACCTAGCTATTAAAGAACGTGGCCATTAGCAGAGGACAAAAAATGTACCATTTCAAACAGTTTATCATTAAAAATAATAATAAGAAACAATTAAAAATGAAACGGTAATCATTATAGGTAATAAAACCGACATTATTTATATTATTACACGTATTATAAAAGATAATTGATAAAAACAACTAATTACTAAATCAAGTGATTTGCAAGTGGGAGATTTTCGAAATGAAAACCGCGTAAGCACGGTGGGTAGAGATAAAAAGAGCACAAAGACGCGCGAAAGAACAGTGACGTGAACCTAAACGAACGAGCGGGATCTCGGTTTGGATTTCCGCGTGTTGGTTTACTTTTACGTTGGAACATTACGCGAAACGTGTGGGATTCATCCCTCGAACATGACCCATCAACGATTCACGAGAATTCGTCGTTGTCTTTTGAAATGCTCGAACACCGTGAATGGAAATTTAAAAAAAAATGATATAAATCTGAAATGAAAAGAAAATTAAGAGAGGTGAAAATATATGAAAAATAAACCGCCAATTACTTCAACTTCGACAGTACTATTATTTGTATATGCCGAACGATTATGCCGTTTTCAGGGCGAAATATTTTGATGACGAAGAAGATGTGAATTGAAGGATAACGGAAGTAAGGATAACAAGTGAAAAATGAGAAACAAAGTAGAGATGTCGGGCGGAGAAATGATCAAAGCGAATTAATTAATGAAAAAACAACACGTTTCTATACTTTTTATGGAGATTGTTATAGTCTTTACGCACACTGATTGAGGCATTTATCGCTCGGCAAAGCATAATACAATTATTAATATAAAATTTATAACAGAAATAAAATAAATGAAGTTAATGAATATGTACACTGTATAATAAACATTATTTCCTATTAATAATCATTGTGTCTTAATTGAATCCTATCCTCTGTACTGATTTTCCAATTCCTACCGTTTTGCTTTCACGATTTTTGTTTTCTGGGAAGGTACTGAAGGACCGCAGCGACCAAAGGCCTCAGGAGCCTTGATCCTGAGGGAAAGGATTTCATGAACTTTTCAATTTCAAGAGAAATTGAGAAGAAGAATTGAATTGAATGATCATTGTAATCACATTCGCTTACTTGCGTGAGCAAAAATACTTTAGTTGATAATGTTTTAGTTAATTTGGATAAATCTTTATTTGATACAAATAAAAATTTGTTTGCGTTAGCAAAAATAATTATTGGACGTCTATTCATTTTAAATAAAAAAGCTTAGTTCATAGTAGCATAAGTAATCTATTTGTGACAACTAACAATTTATGTGCGTTGAATGAATTGTTTCATTTTAAAACCATTTATTCAACGCAGCTTAAAATATTTATTCACACGAGTTCCTTAACAAATAGGATCCGATTACGCTTTGAATTTTCAATTTTTTCATCGGCATTTCTACCCATGCCCACTTTTCAACGACACCTCTCCAACCACGTGCAACGGCGATATGGAATTTCGGATTTTATTTGTGGAAAAATAGATGACTCCATATCAAAAAGAGTATTTTTCCGCCTATTTTCTGGGACCACGAGTTTCAGGTTAGAATGCATTCTGAAACATACTCTATGTTGATCATTTGCGAGGGTATACAATTTCCTGGTGAGCATTTCACTGGTTTTACAAGTAAAGTAGTATCAAATTTTGATCAAGATTTTATAAAAATCAATAACCCTCGATAGGTTTTCGATAGAAAAGAATGCATTTTGTCAAGAATCTATTGATTCCGTCGATTTCTTCATCTCCAAAATCAATGTTATGCTCATCGAAAAATGGTATTCCCTTGCAAATAATCGACATGAGATACGTTTCAGAATGCAATTCAACCCGAAACTCGCGGTTCCAAAAAAGCAGGTGGATTTTGCGGTCACTCTTTTCAATATCATTGGTTCATCGGTTTCGTGATCGTTGTGTCTAAAGAATATTCGTACAAAATCTTTTTTTATGCAGTGAAATTGTGCCGAAATATGAAGCAAAAACTTTTCCAGAATCTCTTCCGACTGAAATATCCTCGGCAGAAATCACTGAGGTTATTCTTTAGGTCTTGCAAGACCTCACGATGCCCTCGTGAGAGACTTTCAAAGCCTAGCAAGGCCTTGTAATAACCTAGAAAATTTACTGGAGGCATTCTTTGTGATTCCTAGTACATATTCGATTTCCAATAACTAACAATATTTCAGTACAATCATATTTCATCAACTAAATAATTTAGTTGAAATAACATTTTGATTCATTTGGGATATTTGGTTATCACAACGTCAAAATATTTATTTGTGAGAAGTGATAGTTTTACCCGGGGAAAAAAAAACCACGTGGAAAACAACGTTGGAAACAACGTTGAAAACTAGGTTGAAAACAACGTTGTTTAACATGGTAGAATGGTCCCACCTTGATAGAGAAGGAAACAACGTTGAAAATGTGACGACAAAAGTTACATTCCTAAATGAAAAAACAAAAAATCGATTTTCCTCGGAATCGAACTTGCATTTTTGAGGTCTAACATCCGACTTCCCTGCCTATTTTTGAGGTCTAACATCCGACTTCCCTGCCTCTTGGCTACGCTTTTGTAAGAATGTAGCAGAGCTTAAAAATGTATATGAACTTTGCTTGAATCAAAGTCATCTAGGAATAAAATAATTAATCTATTAAAAAAAAAAAAAACAATGAATTTCATTGAATATTACTACAACAATTACCTTTGATCAATCAATGAAGCTCCTAAACGATGCAGACAATTTTTGTACTGGAATTGTGTCTAAAATACGTATTACATGTTTCTTATACACCTGAAATGTGAAATGTTCATCTAATTCATTCAACCATAGGAATTCTCATATATCTTTGAATAATTCAGATTAATGCTCTATTGAATGAGAAAACAGATCAATTGAAAAAATGTTATCTCTTTGATCTTCGGTAAAACAGTGAATAACCACGAAATAATCAAAGTCAACTTCAAGTGATCATAACATTTCTATAGGATATTTGAGATGATTGTTTTTAGGAAACTTGAAGAATTATTAAAAAATCGTATTCTTCTGAATCATTTCTCATGATTTATTATACGAATGTGAATAGTTCGTCTGAAACTCGTTGAGATTCGGCAACAGCCAATAAAATTGGTTTTAAAAAAAAGTCATGTTGTGGAAGTTTGAATCGTTCATCGAAACGAATTGGCAATCGAATTATGAAATATTCAGCTGGTGAAGATGCAAAATCTTGCATTACATTCTTGGAACGATGTTTCCAGTGCCAAGGAGTTGATTCGAACATAAAAAGAACACAAAAACATCTGTAAATCTGACCACATGTCATTGACGAATAATCAGATGGAATTCAACCAGACCTTTCAGTTGTTGTAATAATTAATGGAATTCACTGGGGTTTTGTTAATCGGATTAATTATTTTTTTCCAAGATGATTTTGATCCAAGCAAAGTTCATATACATTTTTAAGCTCTGATACATTCATACAAAACCGTAGCCAAGAGGCAGAGAAGTCGGATCTGAGATCTCAAAAATCCAAGTTCGATTCTGAGGAAAATCGATTTTTTGTTTTTTCATTTAGGAATGTAACTTTTGTTGTCACATTTTCAACGTTGTTTCCAACCTTGTTCTCAACGTTGTTTCCAACGTTGTTTTCAACCTAGTTTTTGACGTTGTTTCCAACGTTGTTTTCAACCTAATTTTTGACGTTGTTTCCAACGTTGTTTTCCACATGGTTTTTTTCCCCCGGGTACTGATTCCAACTAAATTCAATTAACTGAACAAAATGCGTTGATTTAAATGAAAGTCTAGCTGTCTGATATATGAATGAATTATTTTGCTACTTTGGCTAGCATTTAGTTGCAGCAACTATGTGATTTTTCTCAGTGTAGGACGCCCCGAACAGCACAACCACCGATCCTCCACCTGAGACTTCGCTGGACCAGAGGTGGAGAATTGGTGGAGAAATGGGAGCCGTGGAAATAAGGGAGAAATAAGGGAGAGTCTCCGTTGAGGCAACGGAGAGGCGACGGAGAAATGTCCGCCCCATGTATTTTCAGTGAAACTTAAATTCGTGAATTCATACATTCAGATTTGGTTACGTAAATGCACCAATAAGAATTATATCGAAAATACAGGGGGCGGACATTTCTCCGTCGCCTCTCCGTTGCCTCAACGGAGACTCTCCCTCATTTCTCCCTTATTTCCACGGCTCCCATTTCTCCACCAATTCTCCACCTCCGATCCACCGAAGTCCGAGGTGGAGGATCGGTGGTTGTGCTGTACGGGGCTGTATGATTCAAAATATATCCTGTGTTTATAAACACTTTTGTTCAGGACATCATGAACTATCCCAAGCAGCACCAGAATATACTATAAACGTTCTTCGAATATTCGAAATATGTTCTATGCACATTCGAATCAGACCGTTCTATAGGTGCTATGCATATTTATCGAACGTATGTAACCGGATATCCGACAGCACGTTGATTGAACGTCGATTGAATGTATATCGTAGATTTCGAATGTACTGCGTACGTTCTAAGTATATTTAAAACAGTTTCATTCGAACATTCTATGAACATTCATTATGTGTTCTTAGTATCTTATCCGTACATTCTACGAACGTTTCTACTTCGTATATACTTTGAAATTCTGTTGCTGCTTGGGATACTGTCCTAAAGTCTCAACCATTCCCATGTAACACAGGATATTCTGAGAATATTCTCACCACATCCGTAAAATGTACTTGATCGAATATTCCGTCAAAGAGCGTAGGAGGTTCGTAAATATTCTTAGAACATTTGAATGAGACTGTTCCGAATATTCTAGGAACGTTCGTACAATATGCGTACAAAGTTTGTAGGGAGATTGATGAGCAGCGCATGCGCAGACATCGTGATAACATGAATCCATTATATGGCGGATAATGTTGTTGACAGGCTACAGACCCTTGGACAATATATCATTCTAATTTGTGTTTCGGGAATAATAAATCTATGGTGATGTACACGGAAAAAAGAAAACAGCACTGGTTACTGTCCATAACAGCAATCAGTTGAAAAACAAATGAAAACACGCTTGGATGATAGAGGTTAGCGCGATCACAGTGATGTGTACTGCAGTGAAATTCGTCAATGCTGCTTGGACATTAACGGTTACTGGGAGACGCAGTAATGAACGGCGTGAATTAGATTTTTCATTTTTTTTCAATGAATTGCTGCGATTCACAGTAACCATTGCTGTTTTCTTCTTTCCGTGTATTTCAATATCGCAAATGTTCTCCGAGAGTGCCACGTGTGAAAAATAATCCTCAAAAGTGTAATAAAATATTGAGAAATACCGTATATATTATGATTGTCTGTTGCGATCGTGAGTATCTCATCCATCAATGTGAATTCATAATATCGCTAACCATTCATGATTACAGATGTCTAATGATAAAAAAAATTGATTGTGAAGTAGTTTTCGGTGACATGCAGAAGTTTATATTGACGGGAATTCTTATTTTAACAGCATTTTTTTCTAATAGTCCCACAATATCCGTGGCATCATATTCTGAGAATATTTGAAACAGTACCATTCAAACATTCTTAGAATGTGCGTAGAATATATTCGCACGAAAGAAGAAAAAAGAAAGTTCAATTATATACCCAGACAGCACAACGTGCCACTGGAACGTTTATAGAAGGTTTATAGAACGTAGGAGAGGTTTTCAGAACGTTCAGAAAACGTCCCAGAGACACATTGTGCTGTTAGGGTATAGATAAATTTTATTCACAGTTGGGTAAATTGAAAATTTATTTCACAAGTATATACGGAAAGCATGGAATTTCAAGAAATTTTGACCAATTATAAGATTCTATGTTGAACACAATGTCTTATATAAAGTCCCACAACGGTTCCCAGATGGGTCCCAGGCAAAAAATGTTTGTGCCGAATTCCCAGGGGAACCCTTATGGGATCCTATGTGGGAACCCTCGAGGGTTCCTATGAGGGATCCCTTGAGGTTTTTTTTTTTATCGGGAATCTATATTGTGTAAATGTAAGGTTATCCTGATGTAAAACGAACCCTTGAAATCCAAAAAATAAATCAAAACGTTGAACAGGATTGAATGAGATATAACGGGAGTACGATTGAATTCAATTAAATGTTCTGATTCACTAATGGGGGGCTTTGTAGATTTTTCTAACCAGGGTAAATTATTCTTGAGTCTGTTCGGGTCCTGACAATGAATGTGAAGACCTTGTGAAAAAGACTGCCCAAATCAGGACTCAATGAGAAATTACAAATTAAAATTGGCTGTTGAAAGATTAAATGAAGAAAACCGAATTACATCAAATTACGTGATCCAAATTACATTTGACTACAAAATTTAATATGAAGCGTTACAAGAATTTTTGGTATTGCGGAAATTTCAAATTCGCATACGAAAAACGTAGCTTCACATTTGAATGATCTGAACAGAGCTTGATACATCTGGATTTTTATAAACCGAATCGCGCTATCTCTTGCCCCTTATTTGCTTCGTTGGTGATTCAATACTCTGAGAAGCAACTGGTGAAAAAAAATCATGCATGATCAAGCAAGATTGTGCAAAATTATATTTTGCTCGGTAGAAAAAAAATTGATGCCAGCAGCACGCGGTGTTCCCAAGCGGTCACCCATCCAAGTACTGACCGCGCTCACTGTTGCTTAACTTTGGTGATCGGACGAGAACCAGTGCTTTCAACAGGAAATGGCCGTTGGCTTGATATTCAATGAAATGAACTCAGTATTTATTGTGTACGAGTTCAAACTGTTGAGAACTACGAATTCGAATACTCATTTCATAAGTTTTATTGGATCTTATGCGTTTCAATGTGACTATTTGTTTTTTTTTCCATTGCAAAAATTCTTTTAAAAAATGTGCCTTCGTGTCAAAGAATTACCAACTTACCAACTGAGTAAACATTTTCTTCACAAAAATATTCGAAACTGGATCCATGGAAAAGTATGAAATTTTCAATAATTGATGCTCGATTCTTTGTCTATTGTGGTACATAAACCGAATTTTGAGTTTCAGAGAAAAAGTTTGTGTTACCGAGTGAGAACAAAGATGGTTTTTGAAACTTGAAATCTTAACGGGATACCAGCGTACCATCCGAGTAAAGATTTTGTCTGCAAGATTTCTCCGAACTGTATTCATGAAACAGTCTGAAATTCTCAGGGAATACTCTTTGATACTTTATAAATCGCGGTACAGAGCCCGAATTTCAAATTTCGGAAAAAAGTTTTTTTTCTCAGTCGGTAAAAGTTCGGATAAATCTTGCAGACAAAATCTTCACTCGGATGGTACGCTGGTATCCCGTTAAGTGGATACGAGCGTTTTTTGGATCGCTCTTTCTATCGTATAGGCGTGTCCTTTCCCAACTAATGTGCTCTGATGGTAACTCTCGTATCCTCTTAATGAGGTTGATAAGGAACAATGAACCACTGAGCTAATTATCAGTAGAGTATTTTTCTCTTTTACATATTGAAATCCGCAAGAAAAGTGATGAAAGTTCATCAAATCATGGTATCAAGCTTTGAATTCCTACAGGAATTTAACAATACAACTCCCAAAGAAGTGGACTATTCTAGATATTCACAGAATATCAACTACTCAAACTTGATGAGCATACGAAAACAAAATTCATCATCGAAGCAATAAGATTACCGCTCTATGAAGTGATTGGATAATTTGTTATTCTTCCTCTTGGAAAAAATCGCAGCAAAATATTGGCATGATTTGATGAACTTTCTTTCCTCTTCAGTGTTTGAGATGAATAAAAGATTTTCTTAATTATATATAATTTATGTATAATTATATATGACTCACATATGAACTGCATTCAATTAAATATAAATTATATATAATTTTGAGGATATTTCGAATAATGTCAAAGATTTGGCGTAATATTTCAGAGACCTTTTATACGGATCTGTACAATAAATAAAATTTTTATTATATAAAAAGTTTTTGTTTTACATAAACATAGAATTGTGTAATGTTTCTAAATCTTTCTCTCTTTCCACGGCTCTTTTTTTCTCTTTTCGGTACATTTCATAATCTTCATCATCCGTCGGTAACTCGTACCTACAAAGCGGGCATGAATTGGTCTGAAACAAGTGCAAACGGGTATATGTGAATAAAATATGGAATACAAAGATTATATGAAGGTAAATTGACCGATTGGGATCTTCGGACTCCATATAACATTTCGTTACATACTGCGAACATTTCGTGCCAACATGCGATAATCTGACGTTAGAATCCACGCGGCTAAGCTTCTACTAAGAACGTAGAATAAATACTTTTCTTGTTTCTCGCATGATCATAACTTTATCAATCAAAAATTACTGTTCCTTTTAATTTTATTTCATATTTCCGATCGAGATAACGTACAATGTGTCGAAAAACTATTTTCTCACATGGAATCTCAAGTGAAGGATTTAAATACATACTATGTAACTAACGATTACATAAAATCCTATTTTGAGAAGGAATTTGAAACAAAATATATCTAAACTCTATGTAATTATTCTCCAGTACAGTATTTCATATAGTTTGTGAATAAACTTCCTCATTGTATACAATTTTTATACAATTAAATCGGAATCCTCGTGAAGAGATGAATTTTTTACCCCATCCAAACAACTTTCAAAACAAGGTTGGTATGAACAGAGAATTTTGATCAGCATTACACGAAATTAAAAATAAATAAATATATATCAAAATGTAAACACTTCCATAATCATGTATGAATTTCATTGAATTATATATAAATTGTATATAATTGGGATAATGTTTCCCTTTTAGATAAAACTGAAAGTGAGGAATCATCACTTCGAATAGTTTTTCGAATGACTAATTGAAATTGTAGAATAATTGACAACGAATTCAAAATATCTGTCACTAATCACTTTATCACGGTGCTCATTCTCCTCGGAGAGTAATATTTTGAAATTTTAATCATCATTGTTTATATGATCAATTTTTTTTTTCAATTTAAATCAGTCATTTGAAACAACTCTCACCATTCTAAATTAAAATCGCACTCACCTTCTCCAACCAAGGAATGATGCACTCTTTGTGAAAAGAATGACGACAGGGCAAACATTTAGCAACATTACCCTCATCGAACTCTTTCAAACAGACAGGGCATTGCTGCTTGTCATTCGCTTTCATTTGAATTTCTTCTAATTCTTTCAAAGCAGCTTTTGACGCTGGTGGAGGTAATCTAGTATTTTGGCCTAATAAATCCCACATTCCAAAATCTCTGAGCAATCTGGCCATTTGTATGAGATGATTTGGAGCTTCTCCTTCTCTCAAAGGTGTCCATCCCATTTCATCGAAGTAATCTGACATGTTTCTAAATAACAAATTATTCTAGTACACACAACCTAAATTTAACGAGGCATTCGATAAAACGTAGACAACATGGATAACGATGTTCAGTTCCAAATGTTCAACACATTTCACTTCAAGGGTTGTAGATTATTTCAAATGTCGAATATAACAAATATAATTGTACTTAACCTCAAACAGAAAAACCCAAGTCATACTGACAATCGAGTGAACGGATAAACATGCGTCAAGAAGTATAAATTTTGCATCAATCACTACGACAGCGCTCACCACAGCTGATCTCAAATGCTCGTGCGAAGTGCTGGTATGTTATAATATTATCTGCTTACGGTATGATATTTTATCCCTTGAGGAAGATACTGATTCACTGAAGGTAATTCTCGACAAGTTGAGTTCCGTCTATACCGTCTGCCGAAATCTTTCTGGATGAGAGTAGAATGAAAAAGAACAGGTAATGCCATCTGAGGGACACACATCTCACTCAGCACAAATATCGCAATAATATTCCCGCAATATCACTGCAATATTTGAAAATTGTTGTAATATTACTGTAATATTACAACAACCCTAGTCAAAATGAATCATATATGGACCTATCAAGAAAAAAAAAGAATTTTTTTTAATTGAAAAAATTTTTTTTGTGATATTTGATCATCAGTAAACATATCCACAAATTTTCAAAACGATATCTCTGTTCTTTCTATGAAAAGGAATGTTCAAGAAAAAAAATCCTCACCAAAAGGACCCTTTAATCCATTTATTAACACGGATTCTTTTCTACCGATTACCATGGTTTATATTGATAATTCCCTGTTACAAATAATGTATAAAATCTCATTGACGAAAAGGAGAATGAATAGGTTTCAATGAAATTCAATTATATTTCATCAGAAATTCCACAATTCGTAATAGGATTTAATAGAATATTTCTACCCGGGTTATGAGATTCCCCCAACCATACTATCGAACATACCCAGATAGCCGTGCTGAAAATTTCCCATAGAAAACGATAGAATCCGACAGTATTTTAGCCTCTTTTCTATCGTTTTGTATATGGTGTATCGTGACATCAGATTGAGCCGATAAAGAAATTTGTCCCAATGGGGTTCTATAGTGATAAACCGACCCAAACAGCACACAAGTCCTTTTTGAGTTCACAGATAATTCAGACTAAAGAATACCTACGGAATTCATTTCTATGAATTCATGGAGTATTCTGAATGAATATATAGAGTATCAAAAGAATTCTCGATGAATACATGTGGGAGTTCTTGAAGTACACATAGAAAATGCACGAAGTAATTCGTAAAGACCACCCGTTATGACAGTGAATATGAATCTTTATGGAAGTTCAAAATGTAGTCCTGTTCTGCCCAAAAGAATTTATAACGAATACCATGAATTTCGATCAACAAGGATTCAATCAGAGTCTTCCTGAATTTGTAAACGCCTTTGGACAAAAATAATGTCCAAGATACAATTAGTAGTATATTTTCTCTTATGAATTGATTGAATAGGTGCGTGTACGAGATTTGGAGAGTGATTAAGAAGTGAAGTGAATTATTCAATGTATTAATCAGTTAGTAATTCATTTCAATGCAAAAAAACATATAATATGTGAGAATAAATGACATATCATATGATTTTAAGGTTAAAGTTTCGTATATAACAAAGTGATGTAACTCTAAAGAAGAGAAGTGTGTAAAAATTCATGAATTGCTTGTGGATAATGAAGTAAATTATTTATTAACTCAAAATATGTGAATATCGACTGTAAAAATGCATTCATACAAACGATCTTTTATGTATGGAAGAACTAATCGATTGTATCGAGTATGGAAAATCCCTTATAGAAAACGATGAACAAAACTCTGTGATCTTTATCTTTTTCAATAAGAAATTTGTAGAAGACTTGATATTCAATTATAAAGGTTTATTGAATTATGAGAAAGTTCAGAATGCCTGTTTTGTGGTGTGATTTATTTATACTCAATGAATTCAGATGTGAATGCATTATGAATTCTTTTGGGCAGATTACGTGTTCTTTCTGAACTTCTATATGTTTTCATTTTTGCTGACATAACGGGCATACTTTTGGAATTTTTTCTGGATTCAAATGGATGATTGTGCGTATTCTTCAAGAGTTCTCTCAAAAAGCGTGTCATTCTAATGGTATCCTCTAAGAACTGTTTGTAAACTAGTTGTGCTGTATGGGGATACAACGCGAATGGGTCTTTATCGGATTTTTATGGGTTTTATCGTTTCTTTTTGGTTATGCACTATAAATTGTTCTCACCTTTTTCATCTTGATATGGTTTAATCGGAAGTTTCCCTTCCATTTGATACCATTTTTTGCTTATACGAGTTCTATCGTCATGTATGGGGAAGGCACGGAAAGATACCTATAGTTGTCTATCGTGGAATTCCTTTAAATAATTACCTTGTTTTCACCAGAAAATTGAATTTGAGAAATGTATCGGTATTTATCGTGTTTTCACGATACACATCATGTCAATTACTACCAATATGATTCTTATCATTTTGTATGGGGGAATACACGAGAGGGTACCTATAGTTGTCCCTATAGCTATGGATTCATCAATACATTCAACAGTTTTTTACACAAACATTTCCTCTAGTGGATTTTCAAAGAAAGTTTGGAGAAAATCAAACCTCCTTGGTTCCTTAACCGAAACTTTGATTTTCTTGTCCTTGTGTAAAAAGAAACTAGAAATTTTTCTGTGAATCCATAAAAAAATTTTCCACGGTCATTCACAGTTAGATCGCGAAAAATCTCTACTAATTTTTTAGTAGCACCTGTTATCGTGAAACTACGATAGAACCCTATAAACAGGAGTACAATTCTTCTATCGTGAATGACCTATGGAACAACGGGAATTCCAGTTTCAGAAACCACATACAAAAAAAACGATAGAAAAATTTTTCTATCGGATTCTATGGGAAATTTTTAGTGGCGATTGCTATCGTGAAAATACGATAAAACCCATTAACAGCCGTACAGTTCTCTTATCGTGAATTACCTATGGAATATCGAGAATTCCCGTTTCAGAAACCACATTCCTCCCAGTAGCTCAAAAACAGAAACGAAATTCAAGATTGATTTCCGTTTCTGTTGCCGAAAAACTTAGTGAAATTTGTCATATCATGCTGCTAAATTCGGATCCCTAATCTTATTTCCTTAATAACGTTATTTTGTTCCTATACATTAGTTGAGAACAGAAACAATCATTGAAATCGGATTGTGTTCTCGTTGCTGAGAAATATAACGACATGATAATATTTGGTTATCTAGTTCTGTTACGTTCTGGTTTCTGATATAAAGTATACACTGTAAAAAAAATTTGTTGGATTCCAAACAAAAATGCTTGGAAATTTACAAACTTGGTTTGGAAAAATAATTTCCGAACCTTTTTTGTAAATTGCCGAACAAAAGTTTGTGAATTCTCAAACATCTTCGTGAAATCACAAAATTTTTTGAATGTTTACAAACTTTTGTTTGGTAATTTACAAAAAAAGTTTGTGTAAAAAACTGCCAAACTTCTTTGGCAGTTTAGGAAGTATATTTTTTACAGTGTAGTAATTCCAATGAGAAAAACATAATACATGACCTCACCATGTAATTTTGTCCCTACTCCACTGTAAATTGTAGTAATTTCCAAGATAACTCTTCTCTGCGCGCACAAATTAATTTACTGGATTGATTCCATGAGCAACTTTCATGGAATATAGAAGTCATGACCTTTCACATAACATTAGATATCATCCCTGATGAAAAAATTCAATATCGGGATTTCATCGTTCGATCATCAGTTGTATTAATACTACCCGAAAACTATCGTGTTGTTTCATTATCAGACAAATCCGATAAAAATACGATGTTTATGATGATTTTTCGATATAAAACCAATCAGCTCGCCGATGATTTTCCCGATAGATCTCTATATCGCGTTTACATTGGTTAATTATCGTAGATATCGTATTTTTATCGGATTTGTACGATAATTAAACAACACGATAGATTTCGGATAGTATTGATACAACTCGTGATTTAACGACGAAATTCCGATACCAGGTTCTTTCATAAGGGATTAATATCATCCCTGCCTAAAAAATGTGATAGATCCCCATAAATTCTCATAGATGCTGAGACAAAAACCACATAGAAACCGATGAGATATTTTATTCCTATCAGTATTTGTCAGGTTGTATCGTTCGTCCCGATAGGAATCAAAAGAACATTGAATTTGCCATAGAATCTCATGGAGATCCTTGAATACTGCACTGTTAAAAATGTTTGTGAATTTAATATACGTTCATAGAAAAAAGTACATTAATTTTCAAGGGCGCTATATGAATTTTATTCCATATTTGGATGTTGGAAAATCAATCACATATTTCATGAATTTCAAACAAAAGTTTTGAAATTCATTACAGTTTGTGAAAATTCATAACTGTAGATATTGAATTTCTGTATTTATTTGAATATTGGAAAATCAATCACATATTTCTCAAATTCCAAACAACGTTTTTGATATTCATCACAGTTTATGAAAATTCATAAATGTACATATTGAATTTTCATAATGTACATGAAATCAATGCGCAATTACACTCCAATGGTAAAACATAGTATTGAAAAAAGGCACACCCCGTAGGAAAAATTTTCCTAAGCTTTTTCCTAGACTTTTTCCTAGACATTTTCTTAGGTATTTTCCTAGACTATTTCTTAGATAAAATCTGGGAGTTTTTGCCAAGGACAAAAAATATATAAACACGTGTTCATGGTGTTTTCACTTCTAAAAACCCTCATATATGGTGGTTCTCCCTCCAAAAAATGGTGCTGATTCAATATCTAATTGAATATGAAAGAAAAAAAAAATAATAAAATCTCGCAAGATGGAAAAAGTTTTTCTTCTGCAGTTTGAATCGAACGTGGGCCTTTTCGGTGTCGAAGCCAAAGATTTACCACTGAGCCATAGACCATGTTCTTATTGAGACATGCAGGAAGAGGGTTTATAATTGGTGTGTGGATCATTCTTATCGCATTGCTGTAATGAGTGAATTCAAAGTAAATATCATTGAAAAGATCATGTATGGAAATTTAAGAAATGCGAAACATTTCCCTTGCATCTTGAGAATTGCTTGCGTTATTGATGAAAATTACGCTTCAAGAAATACCAACTTATCATTCGAGTGAATATTTTTTCTGTAAGATCTCTTTGAACTGAATCTATGAAACAGTCTGAAATTTTCAAGGAAGAATCAGTGAAATTCATCGTAAAATCAAATCACCCCTGGTAAAAATTTCACAAATTTTTCCTATGACTGATGAGGCGCTAGAGAGGAAAAACTAAGCACAAAAACTAGCGAGGTACTGGTCAATTACTGATAAGTTGAATCCAACTAGCGTTGGTTGGTCAAAACTAGTGAACTACTTATTAGTATGTAATAAGTTGAACTAATTGATAATGTGGAGTAAAACCATCTCTAATAATTATACAAGTGCTTACTAAAATATATATAAAATGGAGAAGAATGAATTTTTCAATTCTAAAATGAATAAAATATTGTTCACACTTGATATCGGAAATGTCAGTACCCATACAGCACGTATTGCATAAAGATTTTTAAACAGCTGAACAGGTTTTTTCATTAATTTTTACACATAATTACAGGTGATATAAATGAGAAAGAAGATGTAACAAATCTGTTTGTATTTTAGAATTGAAATATAGTTTACGGATATGAGGTTGACTTCTTTGAATTGAAAAATAAAAATTAATTATTTTCGTGAAATGCGTGATCGTTAGTTCTTAATTAATATGTATTAAAAAAATCTATTATTCAGTGCAACATGAATTATTGAATCAGTCATAGCTGTTGTAGTATGTAAAAAATCATAATTTGTTGATGCAGTGAGAATGAGTTTTATTCAAATACTTACATTAATATTTCTCAGAAAAAACTCAGAGATCAAATCATTTTTGTAGTAATATGAGTCATGAAGAACTCATTTAATAAAAAGTATTTTAAGCGAATGTTTAAAATAAATTTCCAAAAACTTGGATTATTCACATAAAGCTCGTTGGATGGTTTTACTCTTGAAGAGTACCGTCAAAGTTGACAGTTGCAAATTGGAGAAAAAAGTCTTATTTTCTGTCTTGAATTTGTTATTAGAGTAGTGACAAACTTGTAGGCAGAGTTTGAAGGTTGGGTGAAATCCATATTGATCAGGAAAGTCAAAACCGTATTGCAAAACTTGGAAAATCTGTTAACGTAGCTGACAATACTGGGGTATCGAGTCAGCTTTTCCTTACTACATGGAATCTAGGCAGGAGAAATGTATCAAAATTCAGTGAATTCAAGTTAGTGTCAAGTAAGAGAGGATAGAAATATTCATTGGATTTTATTGGTTATTATGAAAATGTTGGCAAATAAGGAAAGGCTATGTAGGACTCACTGTATCATCTTTCATTATTTTTGTTTCAATAATTTTGTATTGTGGACATTTTTGTATTTTCTTACTAATAAATTGAAGAAACAAGTGTATTGAACGTGTTTCACAAATATAATAACATTCATTCGTAGCAGCATGATACAACATTATTGAAACAAAAATATTAAAAGACGATACAGTGAGTCCTACATAGCCTTTCCTTATTTGTTGACATTTTTATAGTAACCAATAAAATCCAATGAATATTTCTGTCTTCTCTCACTCAACACCAACTTGAATTCACTGAATTTTGATACATTTCTCCTGCCTAGATTTCATGTAGTAAGGAAAAGCTGACTCGTTACCCCAGTATTGTCAGCTACGTTAACAGATTTTCCAAGTTTTGCAATACGGTTTCGACTTTCCTGTTCAATATGGATTTCAACCAACCTTCAAACTCTTTCTACAAGTTTATCACCACTCTAATAACAAATTCAAGACAGAAAATAAGACTTTTTTCTCCAATTTGCAAATGTCAACTTTGACAGTACTCTTCAAGAGTAAAACCATCCAACGAGCTTTATGTGAATAATCCAAGTTTTTGGAAATTTATTTTAAACTTCCGCTTGAAAAGATTTTTAATACATAATAATTAAACAATAATGACCACACATTTCACAAAAATAATTCATTCATTGTTTTTTATCACATAAACTTAACCTCACATCTGTCAACCGAATTGCAGTTTTCACATAAGTTAATAGATTATTATACTCAACCGATGGATTGAATCAGATATCCACGTCATTTACATTGATCTTTTCTAATAAACCACGTAGGTACCGGTATAGCTTAGGTCGTTAGGGCGTTAGGATAGTAGATCGCGCAACATTAGGTAGGGATTGGTTTAGGTGGTTCGATTCTTTTCGAGGTTTCCAATTTTCTCTCCATGACATGAGAACGTAGTGAACAACGTGGTCGACAATCTGCAAGTGTTCTCCTCCGAAACATGATTTTTGATTAAAATTCAGTTTTTTATTTTTAAAGACATTTTGGGCCAAAGCATAAATATTTTACTTAATAATCATTGTTGATGTATTATTGTAATTTCACATCTTTACATCATTTTTTGTATTAATTTCACACCATAACATAATGAAACATTTGGAAGGAATTTTGGAAATTAAGTCATATAGTGTTGAAAATTCATGCATTTTTTTACATCAATTTTTATAATGTTGTGGCTTGAATTTCAAAATTCTGTCTATTATTTTTGGGATACAAAAATGTTTGAAAATTGATACACAATTGTGTGTGTTAATTGCTTCCAAACTTTTTATATTAAATTTCAAACAGATTTTTCTAACAGTGTGTGACAAAACCGCATAGAAACCAATGAGATATTATCAATCATGATGGGATTCGGCCTATCGGTTTGAATTGATGCTTTACCATAGGGATATACATATGGGCCATTCCATGCTCGCATAAACAAATTTGTTAACAGAACCAATGTTTCAGTTGCTGGAGTGGATACTTTTGCATTACTTGGCAGGAATAGCAATGCATTATTCTCCAGAAATTTGATTTCATTAACAAGCCATAATAATACAGTTCAATTTATAAATCAAAGAAAAATATAGAATCTGTTTGACAAAATGAAAGTTGATTAATTTCATCAACCCTCTTTTCCAGTAAGTCAATTATTGTGTTTCACAAATGATTGGAATAATTGGAATACTTGTGGATGAAGTACGTACACTGTGAAAAATTTTTATGGGAAATTTCACATATATGTATGTGAAGTAATACACACATACATGAATAGGAAATTTACAATAAAAATCCCATAAAAACAGTAATTTTAATATATTTGTATGTGAAAAGTCCTATACGTGTACGGGAATTTGCTTTTCCCGTACAAGTATAGGGAATTTCCTTTCCATAGGTACGGGAGAATTCCGAATGTTTTTTTACAGTGTACATTATTAGAGGAATAATTCGATGATGCCAACTTAGGGTTGATAAAACATTTGTTCAAATATGTTTAAATATGATATGATTGATAACCCGCATTCAGCGGCTATCGATCAAATCAAGAAAATATCAACCACAAAGTGCCCGATATACGGTGGAAAAATTTCAGATAAAAGTACACGGAGAAAAAATGGTTTGCTACTGTAGCGCCTACAAAGAAATTTGTTGTCCTTGCAAAAATATGCACTACAGCAGCTGAGACGTTAGTTCTATTAACAAATGTGTTTATGTCAGCAAAAAAGTTCAGTTGTGTCAATCATTTTCCTTGTTCTTACAGCTAATTTTCTTTGTAGGCGTTATAGTAGCAGACCTGCTTGCTATGCCAGCAATACTTTTCTCTCCGTGTAGGGTTGTCTTATCATGAAAATATGCATGCACAGCAGGAAAAAAAATTATGAAAAATCTCATAGTAAGAAGTGAAAATAAGCCCTCAGCGTCAAATTCGGACAATGATGCACGTTTCATTAAATTTTCATGAATAATTATTTTCAGATATTTTGAAGCAGATTTGTAAATCATCATTTTTTTCAAACATCACATACACATGGGTTAATTCGAATTTCATTTGCGTATTGGTTTGATATGAGGTAGCAATATCTTAGTAAGATCACATCAAATGTTTACTTCCTGTTGATAAATCATAATGTGAAAAGATAAAACTCAGTTCTACAAAAGCGAATAGAGAGAGCGCTGAGATTCATTTATTCCAATTATCACTAACGACTTTGATATGCTTCTTCACAGTTCTTCACTCTGAATTTCATCAATACCAGCACGCGTTTGAGACATCTTCCACAACAATGATAGTTCCATGAATGTGAGTTCAAAATTCTGGCATTTGTCATCGATAAATAGTATAAGAAAAAAGTTCAAAAAGCATTAAAAGACTGAAGAGGAAATTATTTAAAAGGTATGCTTTTTTAGGAACTCTCTCCTCAATTTTTTTTCCTTTCATTCACTACAACGTATTTCACTTATGATTCATGCCTAGTGGCTAATAAATGATTAGAATGATTGGTTTGAAATGAATTATTTCATGATAGAAGATTCAACACGTTCAAGGATGAATGAAAGTTTCTTTTGTGCTTGAGTATTATTTGCATACATCCCAGGACACTCCAAATATTCATTGTGTGTCATTTTGTTTTCATTTGTTTTGCACGGAACATGATCATTCATACAATTATTATCAATAATCCATAATTGTGTAAGAAGGATTACGTCGAAGATTCATCAAAAGTTTTCAATTGGTTTTTTTTTATAAACAACACTTATTCGTTTGGATGTAGTTTCTCACACGTAGAGGGATTCCGAATGGAATTTCCTATGCTCAACGAATAACAAATTGACCTGATGTCGGTGTTAGTTCAGTGAGTCACTTAAACATGATGTGGTATGTTTAATAGGCCGCATGATGCGTTGGATTTGTCCTGGGAAGTATCAGACTGCCTAAGATATTGAGATGAAATAATTTGTTCAACGAATAAACATTTTTTCGCATTGATTATGAATGCACTAACACGAGTATCCAATGCTTTTACATACACTAAGGAAAAAAACTTGTTCACTTAAAATTCACATCTTATTGAGTAAATATATGGATAATTTAGAATTTAGTGCAAGCGACCACAATTTGAGTTGATTTTACAACAACGCATGTGAAATATACCATAGCCGAAGTGCATCTTACTTTCCCTGCGGTGGAATCAGCTGAAATTGTAGTAGCTCGCACTACATTTCAAATCGTCCATATATTTGTTTAAGGGGTAACACCACAGTGACCTCTGCAAAAATAACGCTTTTTCAGATTTTTTTTTCGAAAATTAGAAAGTTGCTATTCAAATTGAACTACATGAAGGTGTTCCGCTACTACCCATACAGGGTTGAACAATTGGCCCAATAATGGCACGTTACTGGACCACAAACGGCGTTCTTTGCCCGTTAATGGTGCCCATTAATGGCTCATCAATGGTTAATTGCTGGATGATAACGTGGGTCCAGTAATGGCAATAAATAATGGGCCATGTATAAAATTATTGATTGGCCCAGTAATGGGGCTAAATGATCTCGATTTATGGCCAGAAATTTCGGGATAATGTTCGAATGTTAGCCATCAATGGCAGATGACGAGGGCATAATAATAATGTTATCCAATGGTAATATGACTGCGTTCCAGAATAATCGGTTCAGTATTAGTTTAAATGAGTGGTTAAGCGTGACCCAAAACACTTTTTTGTTTTTGGGATGTTTGTCATTCCAGTTTTCACAAGATCAGAAATGGATGTTTTCTTCCAAATAGATTTGCATGCCTGATATTTCGACAATCTCAAATGTAAAATTATACGAGTCAAAAGTATTCTCGATAAATCAGTTGAATTCAGTTGCTTATTCCTTCAAATTTTTTTGTTATTTACATGAGAAAGTGATTGATTATCTATATGAATAAGAATTCATTTGAATCATGTAAAACGTATTTGATGGATATGAATTATTTATTCAACGTAATAGAAATAAGGCCAAAACAAACTTTTTTCAGGGGTGATTACGAATACAATACATTCAACTTTGGAATCCATTTCACTCAGTAATAGGCCATATTCCAGCCAGTAACGGGGAATCAATTGTTGGCCGTTTACCGTAGCCGTACATCGGCTGATTATCGGCTGTTTTCATTGCTGGCCTTTCTTATCAGCCAGTGGTGGGCCACAGTTGTGCCAATGATGTGAATCCATTATTGGCCATTAAATGGTAGCCATACATGGGCCGATTATTGGCTGTGTTTACATTCTCGGGGTTTCCTGTATGGGTATTAAAGTACAAAATAATTTTTTTGTGGAATTTTATTGTGAAAAATGGCGACTTGACAGGTGAATGACTGGAGCACTGTGGAAATTCATGGTCGTGCGGTGGGATAAATAACTCAGTCCAGAATTGACGTAGAACACAGAACCAAAAATAATTATTTTCTGTAATCCAAAAGCTAATGAAATACGTATCCGTTTTGAAAAATGTGCATTTTCCACGAAATGGCATCGGTTTGAAGACAAAAGTAGAATTTTCACCCTAAATTTCGTGACTTAATGTTGAATAAAAAACGCAAATATCAATATTTCGAAAAACCCGTACGTATTTCACTAGATAATCATATCACGAATACAATAAAAAAACCTCGAGGTGATTGATTGAAAATTGACGGAGCTAGAGCTCCAACCGACTTTCGACATACTGTTTTGAAATGAACGCGTTTAAAGTTTTTGTAACAGTTGAGTCGTGCGTGTTTAGTCGGACCTATGTTTGTAGTTTACGGTATATCATTTTCGGGTCCTGAAAGAGTACTTTAAGCCAAAAACAAATTTTTTGATACCCCTTAACAAGAGGTAAAATTTTCAACTTTTTTTCTCGGTGTATGCACTGAAGAAACTGTTTAGTCGCAGTATCCAAATACATCACATGAAAAATTTAAGTAGCCTGAACTGAAATATTGTTTGTTTCAACAGAAATTTTTAGTTAAAGAAACTAATATCTTGTTTCGACAATTAAATTTTCACTCACGACAACTAAACCGTTTTCTCAGTATGTCATCAGTGTATTGCACACTGAGAATCGAAGTGAAAAAGATGCTTTTTCGTTTCACACTGATCATTAATGTGCCAGATAACCGAAACATTGATTATCTGATGCGTGAACAGTTTTTCCATATAACAATGAAGAGACATACCAATTTTCCAGTTGAATTCACTAGAAGACATTATAAATTTCATCAGGGTTTCATTGTTATGATATAACTGATTCAATTATGAGCTCAATTTGTTGCTCGGTTACAAAGCACTGTAACTCTGAATTCAACTCTGAATTTCTCTCTTTTCCTCTATAAATCGCCTTGAATCTATTTTCTGTGCAGAGGTATCATTAATCATGCTACTGGTTCATAATTTGATCACTGATGATATATAATTTTCTTTGTCCCTACAGCGTGGCGTCCTGTAAATCTTTTGAAATTTATAATCATGATCCGTCACGTTTCCATCAGCATATGCTTATTGCTCATCGATGTGTTGGTTTTGTCGTCAACTAAGAATGTGGCAGTTCATTACACGAGAGAAGAATGCAATCTACCAGACAACCTAATTCGAGAAATTCAATCTCATTCGGCAACGGTCAACGATATTATCGGAACAGCTACGAAGGGTTTTTTTAAAGGTAGAACATGGCGTCAATTGGCCGCTTTCGTAGACAAATTTGGACCACGATTATCTGGCACAATTGAGCTTGAAAACGCCATAGATTATGTATTGAATAATTCCATGGCCTTTGGATTGGAGAATGTTCACGGGGAACTTGTCAAAGTTCCACACTGGGTAAGGTGAGTTGTTCCTGTTCATACAAGAGACAAGTAATATAAATTCCCTTTCAACGATGATATATTCCATCTAGGAAAAATGAGTATTGCCACGATCTCGAAGGAATCTAGCTGAAAGTCTGGCGTCAAGCTTACGAAGATATTGGCTTCAATTGACAAAGATCTGGAAAAAGTCTTCTGACAGAGTATGGAGTTTAGAACTCTGCCATACATTGTTATAAATTCATGGGAATTTCATTGATTTTTCAAGTACATTTGTGAATGAAATTTCTAGTTCGTATAGTAGTTGAATTGAGAATCAGAGTCGAAAAATTGTAATATTCTTTGGAGCCTGATTAACTCCGTAATACGTACACTGAGAGAAGAGGTATTTGGAAGTTCAGTAAACAGTACTATATTTCTTCGATGAATCTGAATATTACTGAACTTTCAGCGATCTTTCATGAAACTTTGAAAAACATTACTGAAATTATTTTGCTTTTCATTACTGAATTTTCTGCAACCGTTATCATACCACAATATTTATGCCCGAATTCGCGAAATGTCATTCAATTCCTAAACGCTTAGGAATTGGATGACATGTCGCGAAGTTGGGCATAAATATTGTATTATATGATAACGGTTGAAGAAGAATCGATAATGAAATGCAAAATTTCAGTAATGTTTCTTGCGCAGTTTCATGGAAGATCGCTGAAAGTTCAGTAATATTTGGATTCATCGAACGAATGGAGTACTGTTCATTGAACTTCCAAATGGCTCTTCTCTCAGTGTAACGATTCAGAGTTGAATCGGATCGAAAAGAGATTAACATCAGGTTGAGTAATAATTTGGAAAGCAAGATCAGGCCGAGAGCAGAGAGAAATCAGGGCGAAAAATAAAATCCATCCTGATTCACTCTGTAATACGCAACGAATGAGAGCTGAACCAACCCAAGTCAAAAAGTGAAACCTGATTTTGCTCTGATTCGTCGCGTATTACGGAGTAAATCAGGATGGATTTTATTTTTCACCCTGATCTCGTGCTGTTCTCAACCTGATCTTGTTTTTAGCGTTCTCATTCAACTTGATCTTAACCTTTTTTCGACCCGATTAGATTCTGGATCATTGCGTATTGCGAAGTTGATCAGGCTTCAGAAGTATTCCAATTTTTTGACTCGAGGAGTTTCGCTTTTCAAGTCAGGAATCCAGTGACATACATATAATTGAGTTATCAATTTTTGCTATATTATATTATCCACAATAGTATAGTTTGGTGACAATTTTCATCCATGCGTATTTGAAACTTCAAGGAATTGTTCAAATACGGAAGTGGATTTCATTGGATGTGATTGAAACTCCATGTAAAAATTTCTAAAATTGTACCCTTAAGATACTCTTTGATGATCCCTTAAGGGGATACGAGCGGCGTGGCAGCAGCCAAATCGTTTATAACAAACTATGGACAAACACTTCATATTGATTGAAATATCGCTCTGCACAGCACTTCTACTTGAATCAGAGAAAAGCTGTACAAAGCGATATTTTAATTAATATGAAGTGTTTGTCCATAGTTTGTTACAAACGATTTGGCTGCTGTCACGCCGCTCGTATCCCCTTAAGAGTATGATGGAGTTCTCTCCCTGTTGAATCCAATATCTTCGCAAGCTTAACGCCAAACTATCAGCCTGATTTTTCTGAGATCATCATGCCAATTTTTTTACAAGGGCTCCTACCGAAGGAACAATATTTTGCTCCCTCGTTACAAGGTAATGAATGAGAAGCTTTGTGATCATTTCTGGGGACCAAAAATCTCGTCTCATATTGTTATGTCATCCAAGCATTCTGAAATTTTCACCACACTTGTATACATGGTTGATAGTGATGAAATATGATCGAAATGATCGTTTTTGTGAACGCATAGAGTAAATCAGTGTAAGATGACGCACTTCCCTGCTTCACTGCAGCATGAAACAATACGTAAAACCTCATTCATCTGAGAAGATTTGAAGAATGTAATTGGATCTTCATATTTTTCTAGAGTGGAATAGGTTTGATATATTGAATTATGCTCTACAGGAGCGGGAAAGTGCGTAACCTCATCCCACCTCACCCTATATCTCGTTTTACAATTGGTCAATCATGATGAAACTCATACCATGCTTCCATGATGGTCCTATAATCGTTTCATATGAATTTAATTTGAATCAACAAAAAGATCATGAGATATTGTTGAACAAAATTTCTCTTCGAAGTAAGCATCATCCTCCGACTTCACCCTTAACGGCCACACCTCACCCAGGCCACATAACGGCCACATGGGGTAACTCATTACTCTACGATGAAAAACCCGGTCAGACAAGATGTGTAGATGTTTTGAGACTTTTAACCAATTGTATCATGTTCGTTGACTAGTTCTTCAATATTTCTAATGCTTTAATTTGGTTAATTCATAGATGGCGTTCTAAAAACTGGCCATATAAGTCAAAATTCAGGAAACATGGCAAAAAAATTCACTACTCCGCCATTTTACAATATTAACGACTAAAATTCCAAGGTCGTTCGCACAATATATACCACTACCACAAAAAAATAAACAGTATTCAAAAATTATTCAAAGAGGATATTCATTTTGCAAAATTACTGGAAAGAAAAATGAAAAAAATTACAAATCATGCAATTGGCTCTTTTTGCATTTTATTAGATTTTAAATACATATTCATGATTAGGAACGTGAGAATACTATGTAGGCTTACTATGTAGCGAAGTCACACCTCACACATGTCTGTCACCCGCAGATGCTGTTTGTTGTATTTATTTGAAAGGTTTGAGACCTCTAATTCCACTTTTTTCAAGCCGGGGGTAACTAGTCACCCCGCGTGGCCGTTAAGGGTTAATCAAGCCAGTCGAAAAACCCGTGTGCGTAACCATTGGCAGAGTATTCCCTCTATGTACAAAGCTATTTATCAGTTCTTAAGTTGCAGAAGAAGAAGTGTAAATTTTTAAATATATAAAATACCGCGATAATACTTCAAAAAATAAAAGAATCATTTATGAAATTTGACATCTTTATCAATATCTGCACTTGAGATACCAATGAGAGTAGTTGTTGATTGATAATTCCACAATGATTCTTATCGAGAGGTTGTGAGTTCTTCTGATAAATATTTCTATAAGATAAAAATTGAAATTATCTTCACCGAATGCCATAAATCCTGATGAAAATTCACGCTTGTACTCAGGGTATTTGCAGCTGACGGGAAATGTGAAATGGTTTAATCTTCCCTCACTGGAGCTTATAATACTCGCTTGCTGTGAAATACTGATATTACATATTTCCAACGCGCTTCATAAACTTCTAATGTCATTCCAGAACTGAAATCCGAATGATTATAAAATTCATTCACAAAGTAGGACAATCTTCAGAATGCATAGAAGTGTTGTGTACAAACGTATCACAAAGAAGTTCAGTGAGAGAAAAGTGTAAAATATTATCCCTCAAGGTGAAATGATTTCAATCCGGCTAGAAATAATTCGTGGCATACTCTAGTGTTCTGCAAGGCCTAAAAAGACGCGGAAAGGCCTCATCATTTTGTATCTTATCTCTCTAAGAAAAAGCCAGGACAGAAGAACAATAGAAATACAAATCCCGGGATTTTTAGAGTCGAATGGAGATTCAAAGAAATTACGTCTTCCTAGTTTCTCAGAAATTTGTTCCCCGATGTGTACAATAACCCTGATCTCAATTCTTCTAACTGGTTATATTAGTTTATATTTTTCACTCTAAAATTGTTCAATTATTCCAATCCTTTCCTCTAAAATATCTGCGAATTTCTTTTGAAAATAATAATAGTATCCTTCCATTGCAGAGGTCAAGAGTCAGCTACTCTCTTGAAACCACGAAAGAAGGATATCGCTCTTCTGGGTTTAGGATACAGCGTTGGTACTCCAGAAGAAGGGATTACAGCTGACGCTATAATCGTAAATGATTTCGATGAATTAAAAAGGAGAGCAAAAGAGGTAAGCAGAATCTTTATGTTGTAATCAATCATCCATTGGATATCCAAGATATTTGATCTCTGCAGTGAAAACCGAATGGATATCAAGCAGGTATTAAACCGACGTTTGAACCCAAACAGCGCCTTATATTCTATGCATATCTATATTATATGTTTCCATATTTGAATATTTTATGCATATGGTATGCAAGTAAATAATATCGTACGCATATTTCATAGATATATGAAATATTTTGCGCTGTCTGGGGATCAATTGGATATCTGTTGGATGCAGTATTCAGATGTGCTGTATGAATACATCTCATATGATTGTGTCATACGAATTGGAATGATTTCTCCAAAAATTTCATTAAATATCCCATATTCAATTCTTAGAAACTGAGCCTCAGATTTCAGGATGTCACAAGAATTTGAATGATGAATTCTAAAACAAATTGTATATATATATATATCATTGAATTTACTAGGTTCCAGGGAAAATTGTCGTGTACAATCAGAAATTCATCACATACGGTAAAAGTGTGGTTTATCGAGGAAAAGGTGCAACTAAAGCAGCTGAGTTGGGAGCTGTCGCAGCTTTGATAAGATCAGTAACGCCTGTTTCTTTGTACACCCCTCACACAGGAATGCAGGAATATGGAGAAAACGTGACAAAGATTCCTGCCGCTTGCATCACCGTCGAAGATGCAAATCTATTGAGAAGAATGTACAAACGAGGTGAGAATGATTGATCATATTCAAACAATGAACAACGTGAGCTGTAAGAATTATGGGGAGTTCTTCTCCACTTCAGTAGTGCATTTCATCCTCCAATTGTGAGGGAATTGTTTTTGTGCAAAATGGGAGAAAAGCGCACCAAATCAGGGTGAGAAGTTTCCTATTCATGGTGGGACTTCTTGGTCACTATTTTTAGTGGGATATGCACAATTATCTTTTACAGTGCATATCACATTATACTTTCAGGTGAACCCATCCGTATTCATCTAAAAATGCAAGCGAAGAATCTTCCTGATGTTGAGTCAAGGAACATCGTAGCTGAAATAGTTGGGAGTGAAAAACCAGAAAACGTGGTTGTCATATCCGGGCATGTTGATAGTTGGGATGTAGGTCAAGGAGCGATGGATGACGGTGGTGGTGCTTTCATATCATGGAATGCTTTACAATTATTGAAAGCTTTGAATTACCGACCACGTCGTACCGTACGGTAAAAATATTATTTTCTGTTTCAAATCAGTTGCAATTATATGACTCTTGTGATGTGTTCTGTCTGTGCAGGATGATTATGTGGACTGCTGAAGAATTAGGAATCATAGGTGCTAATCATTATATAAATGCTCATAAAGCGGAAGAAGGGAATCTTCAATTCGTAATGGAATCTGATTTAGGAACATTCGCACCTGTAGGTCTCAAATATTCTGGCACTAAACAAGTCGGTTGCATAGTAGCAGAAGTTTTAAGGTCAGTATTTGAAGATATATCAAAATTTAGATCATCGAATCAAGCACTGTCATAGTTTATAAATCATTGGAGTTGAAAAAAAAGTTGAACTGAATAATACTTGTACAAATCATGGAGTAATGGAATTCCCCTGCGGAGAACCGGACAAAAATTATTTTCAGGCTTCGAAGGGATTTTTGCCACGAAAATTAGTGATAGAAAATCAAATTAGAGAATGCAATTACCCAACTTTTCTCTGATATCAATAATCATATTCATTATGTAACATGTTTTTTCTCTGTTGTTTTCTTCAATAAAGACTACTACAACCGATCGGTGCAATGCAACTCGGTTCACCGAACGAAGGGCCAGATATTGAATCTTGGACCAACGCTGGAGTACCGGGGGCATCCCTATGGACGCAGAGTGCAGATTATTTCTGGTTTCATCACACCAATGCGGATACCATGCTAGTCGAAGATCCAGTCGCTTTAGACAAAAATACAGCGATATTTGCTGCTGTTGCCTACGTTATGGCAGATTTAAGTATTGATTTACCTCGGCAGAAATAGATTGGATGATTTGGAAGTAGATTCATACATTATTATTCATGTAAGATAGTTTGTATTCTGTAAGATAAAGATTTTGAAATTTTTTAATGAATTTTGTTCCAATTGACAAAACTTTGAGCGAAAAGGAATATGTCAGTCTCTAAGTACACAATTCCATTCGGCAGTCCACGGATCAGGTGAAAATCAAAAGAACCTGAAATTTATTCAAAGGATACAGAGTTTTTATTATTATATTTCATTTACAAAGGGATTCAATTTCAATGACATAATAATTTCTAAACAATCTTTTTGTAAACATTTCATCTCCATCATCATCGTCATTATCATTAGAGATTATTCTTCTGATTGACTTTGAAATTGAATGTGGATGATGTGATACGATCGATTGAACGATCAGACGCATTCGAGATTTCATAAAGAAATTCGCTGAAACACAATGCACGTCGTAACTTTTCACACGTCCAATCTTCGAATTGACATTTATTTGGCTTAAAAAAATCTAATTCAATTGGGCACTGTCTTGGCGAAAATTTATATTCGGAAAATTGAAATACATTGATCTTATATGAATCATTGATCATTTCAAATCCGTTCAAAACCCACTTGCCATTTCAAAATACCTGTTGGGTGAAAATTACCAATGAATTAAGAAATTTGAATTGTTCATTATTATTTCTGATTTCTGAACTTGAAATATGTCTGCTTCTTGCAAAATTTTTCCTAATTTTTGCATCATGTTTTTTTCGCTATAGGAAAAAATTGAGGAATTTCGTACATGCGGTAATAATTTCTGTGGGTAAAGTTTCAATTACTTTTTCAAGCATACAGAGGTGTGAAAATTATTAGAATGATTGTTATTTCCGAAATAACTCCAACTTTTGCCTCAGATTATACATTTATTTGTGGAGTACTATTCTGCCTTATTGATATAATAGTTTTTCATCCTTCCGTTTCTGAATTAATTATTAAAACAATGCTTCTTTCCAATCTTTTTTTCACTCCAATGATCTCAACACCTCGATCTCAAACTAAACAGCTAGTATGTGACGATAGATACCCGCTGGGAATTTAGAATAGTTAACAACAAATTCCGATCGGGATTTTTATATAGTAATCATGGAATATTCCTTCATTCAAAAATGGAGGGCTTAAGAACTATTTTATATCAATAAATAAAACCAGTAATCCATAAATGATTGCATTCCCTTAGAGGAAAGTTGGAACAGTTTTGAAAAATTACAATTATTCTAATAATTTTCACACCTCTGTAGCTTGAAACTTGCCATTTGAGGCTGAAACTATCGAACAGAATCTTAGGAACCGTTGAGTTTCTCATATAATTGAAAAATGAGGCCGAAAATAATCAAAATTTACCAGGAATTTCTCTAAACATTCTGTAGTTTCTTTGCAAGTCTTGTTAATCAGATTCTAGAGATACCTGAACAGAGTTGTGATGAACTCCAATGTTGCTGAAATTTTGAACGTTTATTGAAACGAATTAGTTATCGAACAACGAAATACTCAGCCGTTTGAGAGCCAAAAACTTGCAGGACATTCTTCGAGAAATTTTCCCAATGCTAAAAAGTCCCGGTTTGAGAAAATATATAACGATGATCCATCAGGTTTTGTGAGTTTGAATTTTCGCTCCGTTTCTATAAACGATTCGAAATTCAACAACACGAATTTCTACTAATATACGCTACAACAGTTTTATAAATGGATTGATTCCATCTGATTGCTCAAATCAATTCAATTTAATTTATATTTATGAATGGAGGCCGTTTTGTGGATTTCAGAATTCTGAGTGGTAGTTTTTCTATTAATCAAACTACCTCAACAGATACTGTAACAATCTCCACATACACTGAGAACAAGATTTGAATTGAATATCAGACAATTCATGTACTACGCAAGTGAAAAATCCCACCCAGGTGATATGAAGATATAGTAATCCAATTGGATAGCACAGGAAGAAGAGTGTACCTTGAGTACCTAGGATCAAATGTTGACTGGTCATTTTGTATCTTAAGCGCCTGCTGTAAGTACTTCAGGAACTTTCTCTGTGATGTTCATGAAGACCTGCTTAATCTATCAGCCTCCCTTCGTGGAAATATATCTACGCCAAATTACGCCAAAAAGTACGAATAATTACGCGGAATTAGGCTTACCTGCATGGCATAAAAAGTTGTAAAATAACGTAGAAAAATATACATGGTTCAATGCAGAAGTTCGCCAGACTACGACACGGGGCTGGAAGAGCGTAATTTTGGAGTAGTCAGGAATATAAACGACAAAAGATGATCATGTGTTCGAGTACAAGTATGAAGAATATATGAGAATATTCAAGAATACGATGACACCGATTTTACTGAGGGACGGACTTATGCATAGAATTTAGTAGAAAGCTCGGGTTTTTACAACTTCTCACGAATTTTCACAACCGTGTAGGAACTTTGAAAACTTTTCACTACGGAAACGTGAACGCGAAGCAGATTGATTGGAAAACTATTAATTCTTACGAACCACCAAGATTTCTGATACTGAGATTTTTCGTTCGTCCTGTTGCAGAGACATAGTGTTTCATAGATTTTTTTTAGAACTTGCTTTTCATAATTTCCATTTTATAAGCATATCCAAGAATTTTTACGACACAGTTGGGACTTTGAGAACTTCTCACGCCGGGACGCAAGCATGAAAAAACTGCGTGGAAATTACGAATTCCTACGAAGAACTAAGATCATTATCGCTCTCAGTTACGTTTGTCCCTGACGTAGTTATCCGTAGATTCTTTTGGAACATTCTATTTTCTACGCATTTCCAAGAATTTCCACGACCCAGTCGGGACTTCGAGATCTTTCCATGATGGAACGCGAATATGCAACCAATTGCGTGGAAACTACGAATTTCTACGAAGAACTAAGAAAATGCGTAGTTTTTCGTAGTTGGGTATATTCTATATTTGGCGTAGATCGACGTGGGAAGCAGTACTTCTCATCGATGTAAAGTACTTGTACTTGAGGAGGCATAGTTTTTCGTAATTTTGTATTTTTTACTTTTGGCATAAATTGTTGTAAAAGGTAGTAATTTTCATCCATTCTCAAAATTATACCTTCAAAAGGCATAAATTGTTGTAATTATGTGCTATTGCTTTACGTAATGAGTGGTAGTTCTGAATAATTTGAAGTATTCGAACGCGCGTGAAAAGTTGTAGTTTTCTAACTAATAGGGTAAGGCCGGGTAATATGCCACCTCGGGTAATATGCCACTTTTCGATAATTTCATGTTCAATACACAGATATTCTTTAGGAATACGTTGATTTGTTCATTTTAGTGCTTGCAGCCATATGACAATAGTTATTTGTTTGCATGTCTTTGTTTATTCGAGAAATTGACGTAAGTTGAAAACACAATGTCCTCATGTAATTTTATGCTGTACTTCAAAAGTGAATTTTTCGTTAATGTTTATTAATTTATAATTGAAAGATGAATGATGACAAATTATCCCATCTAACAAATATTATAATTCCACAAACCATTAAGAATATCATTAATGGCGTAGAAAAATTCCTAATCATGATTTTTTTCGTGTATAGGGGGTAAATGCCAGTTTTCAATTTTGGTAATATGCCACTATGCCACTGGTGTCAATTACCCCTAAAACAAATCATACAATGCAGATTTAGCAAAAATGTAACGTCAAATTCCTCCAAGTGTGATATTTCAATGTCATTTGAATATTTTTTGTAATAGTTGATAATTTCACTTTTTCACACCAATATTCTACAATATGTGTCTATATTATACATTTATGTTATATTTTTTAAGGATTTCTTATAATTATTCATTTCCATAGATTTTCGATCATTTATTCTCATTCAAGTCATTGGCCCAACGCTTATGGCATTTTACCCACGCATAGGGGGTAAAACGCCACTTTGGAGAGTTTTGGGAATTTCGATTTCACCGCTCAGCTATGAGAACCCTGAAGCAGTGATGCTAATCAAATAAACATTAATAATTATACTTTCAAATGGTATTATTTTTGTTTCTATAATATTTGACATTTGGAAAATATTTTTGTTGGAACATTAAGTGTGGCATATTACCCGGCCTCACCCTATCGAAGCACCGTAATTTACTACGCCAATCTACAGATGTGTTCGAAACGGTGGACTTAGGAGTAGTTTTGGGCATAATTTGTCGTAGGTTTTGGCGTAAAATGGTGTAGTTCTTGGCGTACTTTGGCGTAGATATATTTCCACGAGGGCCGTTATTATTTCAATCTCTGGTCGAAAGAATTCATTGGATCTGATAAATGAATTTCTATGAGATTTGGTCAGAACATTGTCCGAGATTCAATCAGATTCACATTGAAGGAATTTATTCTTCCGATCAAATCTCATTGAAAAATCGCTGGATGAGATTCAATCAGAACATTGTCCAAGATTCAATGATAGTTGGCAGGAATCAATGGATTCTTTGAACCAGAGATGGTTCAATAGCACACAAAAATGATCAAAAATGGAGAAAATTGAATTTGAAATCTGAGATAAATAAAGAACGTAGGTGAAAATTTTGAATGAAATCGTGGTAAGCGATACGCGTCTTATTTCGCTTCAGCTCCAAAATCTCGGGCATGCACCTCAGCGGATATTCCAGATGAATAGTATCGAAATATGGATCAAATTCTTCCATTCTAATCAAATAGGAAAATTCAGACATCTGAATCCCAAGTGATACAGCTGAATATCTCACTCTCAGTGTATAATAAAATATTGACGAAACATTAACATCATTGTAATAATTCTAAACAGCAACGGACAAGAAGTTGAGGTGTTATTATATCAATAAATATACTGTATACACTATGCAACAATTCATAAATTTTTTTCGCGCAGAACTCTCGACGTCTTCCACAGTTTCACCCTTAGAGTACCCACTAACATTGTTGAAATTCATCAATGCACATGAATTGTACAGTTCCATTGAAATCCATGATCATTATGGAACCTTTATCCTGTCGAATATGGATCATAATCGAATTTTCTGTGTCCCAACTATATTCTACACACTTGAAAAAAAACTGCATGAATTTTGTTGGGGAAACAATGAAATTATAATGGACAAAACTCTCAACATTTCAAAAACGAAGTGTGGCCTCTACGGGTTGAAGAATGTACTAATGTGTGCGATAAAATTTTCAATGTTTACATTGAACTTCTCCTATAGATCTGTGTATTGAATTCATTTATACAGATTTCTTCAATATAAATTCTCAATTTATTCTGTCTCTATGTATTTAATTGTATTATATTTTCACGATTGTGCGACGTGACTTTCAATATAGGATAACTATATACCTCATTCGAGGAATCCATGCTGGATACTATTGGAATATCGTCATAACAATGGAACAGTGTTGCCAGCATGAGAAACTTGCCTAGATAGCATTTTATATCTTCAAGATAACATACTATCAAATCCAAGAAGTTTTACTCAGTGCTACATATGTTTTTCTCAGAACTGGAAATTTGGGGATCAGTGTTTCGAATTTCTGAGGGAATCTGAAGGGACGCCAACTTCAATTCCGTCAAACCTTATAAGCTCTATAAAATCTCATCACATTCCGTTTTCAATACACGTATCAAACCTCATAAAAACTGACGAGACCAATCCAAAACGGCTAAAATCGATCCATACGGTTTAATGGGAATTTTACAACAATAAGGATCTTGTAAATGTGTTAGACTCGATCCTAAATCACACTCCAATTAAGAAGTTCAATCACTTCCAGACCTTTTCTTATTCCCACAAAGAATGCTCCAATGCTGCTCACAACTTTTTGAAAACATTTCAAAACATCTTGAAGACATGAAAAGCTACCTGAATGCCTTCACATTAATTTTCCCCGAGAAATAAAGATTAGATCTAATCAGATCCATGTAAATCTCTTTAGATTCATGTAGATCTCTTCAGATCTCAATTTTAGCAAAAATCTCCACAAATCTTTTTATATCTATTTATATGCAGAGATTTCAACTTTGGTTACATCTGGAGATTCCAATTTCGGAAAAAATCCAAAACAGCATAGGGAGAGTATTAGATATAAGTGGATATCGAGAGATTTGTAGAGATTTTTGCTAAAATTGAGATCTAAAGAGATCCACTCATATCTCAAGAGATCTACCCCAAGCAGCACCAGAATATACTATGAACGTTCTTCGAATATTCGAAATATGTTCTATGCACACTCGAATGAGACCGTTTCATAGGTGCTATGCATATTCATCTAATGTATGTAATCGAATATACGATGGTACGTCAATCGAATGTTGATTGAATGAATATTGTACATTTCGAATGTACTATGTACGTTCTAAGTATATTTAAAACAGTCTCATTCGAACATTCTATAAACGTTCATTATATGTTCTTCGTATCTCATTCGTACATTCTACGAACGTTTCTGTATATACTTTGAAATTCTGTTGCTTCTTGGGACATAGATCTCATTAGATCTAATCTTTGTTTTCTCGGATCATTATTCCTTCAAACTTTCTGCATCAATAATACAACAATGCTGATATAAACTTAGCAGCGTATAACTGTCATTCAAGTTACCAGTATAATATCATTTAAAAAATACCCCAAAACAACATTCCACGAATATTATTATATATTCCCTCAATAATTACTTTGAATTCAACAACTGTAATTCAAGTGACGAACATCAGTGTATTAGTACGTACACTGCTTCCATCTAAATTGATTTGATATAAAACGGTACATTTGTATACTGAAACACGATATTTTCACCAATGAGAAGAGTGTACGTTTCCTATCAACTATGTCGAGTATAAAATGCTTCTTTAAGAAGATTTCGAAGACGTTGAAGATTTTATATCAAAGTATCTTCGTCTTGTTGTGGAAAGACCATTAACAAAGAATGCTGAGACGCTGTTCTCTGACTGGTCGTTAATAACGAAGTTTTCTCCCCGCCACTACCGTTGATAGAACAGTCTGGTGAACTACCATCATAAGCCATATAATTAGTCATAGTGCTACTCGTTGATGGCATGTCATTCAAGTCAGGTGACGCAAGGGGAGGTGCGTGACGTGCGTTATTGTTACCACTGCTATCTAAGGAAACCAATTGTATGCTGTAAGATTCACGGTACCCAGAAGTACTTGATGTATCTTCATCCCACGAAACATCCGATGCTTGTGCGTATAAGTGATGATGGTGATGATGATGATGTTGATGCGGAATAATATTCAAATGTTGGTCCGTTATCGTATTGTTGCTTTTACTATCTACATCTGGTTGACGCATTACGAAACTCCTTCGTGATCGCATAGATGAGGATTCCGATGGAATATTCGAGAGTGCCTCAGGAATCGTTGATACTGTCGTCGAAGGGGTTTGAAGTGTAGAAGATGTTGCTCCAGATGTCGATACAGTTTGTTGATCCGTGAGCAGATCATTTCTCTCTGATTCTTCTCTTTGAAGGATCTGAATTCAATAGAAACATCATCCAAATTACTCAAGATTCACGAACATTACATCAGTTCTAGAGAAACCAGACATTCTACATATTCACGGGAAAAAGAGAGCAGATATAGGAAATGTTCCTACCGATATATTCACTATAACTGCTAACAAAGATAGCTGCACTGTAAAAAATGTGGGGACTTTTCCTTTACACTGGAGGAATTGTTTTCCTATAAAAAATGAGGGAAATTTTCACTACTTTCAGGAATTATTTTGTTGAATTCTCCACAAATGAAAGAAAAGTCTACCAAATTATGGTGAAAAATTCCTCATCTGTCACTATTTTTTGGGGGGAAAATTCCACAATCATGTTTTACAGTGTGTTACATCACAATTACATTAGTGCACTGTGAATATCATCGAACCCTCATCGAAAGATATAATACATGATTGAAAATCACCAATAATTTGAGTTATTTTTACCGCTACTTTCCTTTCCCGTACATATCTGAATTTCATAAATGCATGCTCATCAACAAATTTAAAGGTTCAAATAAATTGGAATCATATGAATTGTTCTCTTTTTTTTTCAACACAATGAGGATATTTGTAGACAAAATTCGTATGACAATACCTCAATGTTTGCCCTTCTGCTCTTCCTCAATCGGAAAGTCTTCTTACTTTGCCCCATAGAACGCTGTAAACGAGGTTTGTCCGGCCGACACTCTCCGGAGCTGTCTTCGTTCAAGCTGCTCGGACTCAATTGGTTTGTCACTGTTTCTCCTAGAGAAAACATTCCTCATACATCTCATACTGACATATTGAAGGAATTTAAGCTTTCATAGATCGTCTACTCGTGCTGCTAATGTAGAAATTATACTATATATTTATAATTTATCCATATATAAATATACCGTAAAATGGGGTGAATAGAAACAAGTTGGGTGAATAGAAATACCCTTAAAATGATTGGTATCCCGGCCATATGCGGTCTACCTGAATTTCAAAATTGTTCACGGAGTGGGGCGTGGTGCGGGGAGGATGAAGGTGTATGATAGAATGATCATTCTCCAATAGTTTTCACTTTTTAAGGGTGTTTCTATTCACCCGACATGTTCCTATTCACCCCATTTTACGGCATATATACCCTGTTCATATATACTATATTGAATTATTTGCAGAACCGAATTGTCCCCAAAACATCCGTTCCACAAAAACAAGATCTACATCTTGTGGAATGAGAATTTATCAAATCATTTTTGTCAACAGGATGCATTTGAAAGGTTTCCTCAACATCTGATGAGATATTGAATGCGAAAGTTATTATTCAACATCAAACTAATCATTCATCTTCATTGCAGTTGAGATAGAAGTAGATTCCTCTACATCCCTCTTCCGTAGTCTTCTCTCCAACGCAGAATACGTGGAATAGGCTTTCAGTCTCTATTCTGAAGATAGCTCATCTGTCATCTTATGGCGCAGTTCGATTCACAAATCATTCAATATGATAAATATCTTCATCTATCCGTACTACAAAACTATTTTGTGAATAATATTCCCAGTCTACGTAAACTGGAAGCGATGAAATATTATAATGTTAAGAAAATTATCGTAAACGATACAAATGTACATCAAAACGTTACTGAGACATGAAAAAATTCCAAGAACTATCAGATGTATATGGTACAAAACCAGTGATATAATCCTACGAATTCTTCAATTTCTCTCATTGATAGGTTCATTCTTTTAACGATATCATTGATAGGTGGATTCATGAAGAAAAATCTGCAGAACCTCTCATGTAACACAGAATATTCTGAGAATATTCTCACAATATCCGTCAAACGTACTGTATCGAATATTCTCACAGAGAGCATAGAAGCTTCGTAAATATTCATAGAAGATTCTCAGAACATTTGAATGGGACTGTTTCGAATATTCTAGAAACGTTCGTACAATATGCGTACAAAGTTTGCAGAAAGATTGATGAGCAGCGCATGCGCAAGCATCTTAATGACATGAATTCAGTAATGGCGGATAATGTTGTTGACAGGCTATAGACCCTTGGATAATACATCATTTTGATTTGTATTTGGGGAATGAGAAATTTATGAATGTGCATTTCAATATCCCGAATGGTTTAAGAGCGCCATGCGTGAAAAATAATCATCAAAAGTGTAATGAAATATTAAGAAATATCGTATATATTATGATTGCTCGTTGCGATCATAAGTATCTCACCCATCCACGTGAATCCATAATATTGCTAAGAATCCATGATTACACATGTTTAATGAGTGAAAAAATTGATTGTGAATTAGTTTTCGGTTACATACAGAAGTTATATTGGCAGGAATTTCTATTTTGGCAGCATTTTCTAATAATATTCCCACAATATTCGTGGAATAATATTCTGAGAATATTTGAAACAGTCTCATTCAAACATTCTGAGAATGTGCGTAGAATATATTCGCACGTATTAAGAATCTCCATAGAATATTCGAATATACTCAACGTATATTCTTAGAACATTCTCAGAACGTGCTTGTGCTACCTGGACTGCAGTTCTTTAGGAGATGCTGTTGTGATGAAGTACACGTTTGGCTTAAAAAAAATAGAAATAATAAGAGTAGAAATTTTATTTATTATCCGAATATTCTCAATTCTTCTGTGGATCTAGACCACCCCCTAGAAGGAATGATTTATACCCTGAAAATTCGAGTGTTTCCTTCTAACACCCTGTTTTCAAACACTGGAAAGTGTGTAAATATATCAATGATTCAAATGGAATATTTCTCAATGAAACTAAACTATTTATCCATGTTTGGAATACACACGGAGAGAAATCTGTAGTTAGATTTACAATGGGATCATTGCGGCCAAGGAATTTACTGTGAAACATTGTAAATTTGATCAGGTTTCTATTGTTTCGTCGTGGTAAATTTCATTGTAAATTCAATCTGTTCCTCGGTTACAAAGTGGCATAGTGAACTCAACTCTAAATTTCTCTCCATGTAGTGACACGCTTCTGAGAGTTCATAAAATGGTTGTATACAATTTTAATACTCCCAACGCTAATGTCTGTTGACAGATTGCATCTAGAATACACTGAAGTGAATGAGCAGGAAATGATTTGCTACCACACAGAAAATATTTTATTTGAATTTATTTGGATTGACTAAGCTGTGTTTGAATAAATTAAATTTCTATTCGAATATGAACCTACTAGAATTTTGAATATTGCTGAAGTTTGAATCGTTTATTGAAACGAATTGGGAATCGAATAACGAAATACTCAGCTGTGAGAGTCCCAAAATCTCAAAGTCCATTCTCTAAACGATGTTTTCAGGTCCAAATAGTTAGATTTGGTAACTATCCAATAGATAGATTTGGTAAAACATTTATCTCATCCAAATGAATGTTTATTCGTTGGAAATGAAATCCACTCGAATCAAGTAAAATTTTATTGGATGCAATGAAATGTCTAGTAGGTTAATATCCAAGTAAATCATTTTTCTGGGCGCAGAGTTCATCTTTTATATAAGTTTGTATGAATAATAGAAGAAATACTGGGGAGTGTAAATCCGGTAGCGTTCATTTGATAAACAGACTTACTTCCTAAGATTGCTTGAAACCAGATTTCAGCTATGTTGTGAATATCTGAAAATTTTTCTCCACATCTTCAAGTGCGTTTGAAATACACAAGGGATCTAAAATATTGATTGGATGACATGTGATTACTTTTCATGTTCACATCATCACATCATAAATTCTGTTTTCAGACTTCAGTATATCGCAGTTGAAAAAGTATTGTACGGTGTTGGAAGCAGAACGTGTTTCACGGAGTAAAAATTATAATCAATTGGACCATCTATTTTCGGAAACTACTAGAACAACCATGCTAAAGACATCTACAATCATGCGTGATAATTTTAAGCATGATCATTAAGAGAAACATGCAGATGATTCAAAGAATAATTAGTAAAGATACAATGAAGATAAAGAGAGTGAGAATTATAGAATAATGTCTTATATTATACTGGTCTGAAAACCCCCACTGAAACAATCCTTGGTACGTTGCACACGTAGAAGAGACAGTTTCAAGTTCAGATCATGTTATTGTTATGATGAAGACGCCGCCAAAAGTAGCTTATTCGGACTATAAAGTGAGCACAAAAAAGAATAGTCGACACGATGAAACAAGCTGGGTTTCAGCCAGTTTTCGAATTCAGACGCAGCCAATTTAAGGATATTCAAATATCAGAAGAAGCGAACGATCACGCGTTTTCCGGAAATTTTCAATACATGATGATAAAATCCACGGCCAGGATTCGCATCCGAATGTAAGACTCAGTCTTTTGCTGATTCCTAGTAAATATGAGAGCGTTTTAGGAGTTCAAATATAATTTCCAAAATTTCTTATGATTTTGTTTCTTAATGTCTACAAGTCATGAGGGAGCCCAAATTCATATTCACAGTCCAATCTTAAGTAGGGTACTGTCCTTAAGGGCACTCAAGCATCAGGAGAAGCAGATAAAATTTCGCGCCAACTTTTTCCATAAATTACTTGATGAATTCAAATTTGAAATCAATAATAATTCAGTACATACCTAAGATTGGATTCTAAATACAAATTTGGGTTTCTTCATGGTTTGGAGATATTGAGAAATGAAATTACAAAGAATTTTTGACAGTTGGAGGTTATTACTTTTGAATTCTTTATTCCAAAAAATCAATAAAAGATGAAAACTCATGTTGAAAGTCTAGTCCCAGTCGTGGATTCGATTATTATTCACTAAAAATTTACATTGAACGCATCATTTATGAAAGAATTTGACTCGCAGTTTTTGGTACTTCATTGCCCTTAAGGTAGTTCTCCGGGAGAATTCAGGATCAAATTGGGAAAAATTATTGTCAAGCAGAGCACCAAGGGAAGGAATTCGATAATCATATTCGTTGGGACTTATATTCTTATTTATGACAAAAAAAACCAACTCGAAGTATAAATAAACAACTTCGTAACAACAACGCGAAATTTGACATGGTTGTTTTCTTAAAAAATTTTTATTTTTGATCCGTTTATGGCTTATGAGGGCTCATTTTGTTCCTTGTGAGATTTAAAAAACCTTTACCATGGGAATTTTTTTATATGAGTCATCATGACACTGTCACACGCTTTTGTTTATGGGAATGTATTTTACTATTAATAATTCATATTCAGAGCGTAATCTTAGCGGTGGACTTTATGGTTGCATATTTCAAATTTGCGACCATTACTCAGTTGTTTAAAAACAACGTAACGAAGTTTCATCTGTTTCCTGATGCTCCAAGGCCGTTAAGCCACAGTTTTTACAGAGAAAGACTATCAATGATCGTTGAATGTTGATTCGAGTGTGAGTTGCCTTGTACACACATTCTCATCTCCGTTGATTTCCTATAAAAAATGAATTAAAGATCGCCTTAGTGGAAAAATTTCACTGAAATTTTCAGAAATTTTCAGTGCAGAGGCTTTCAGAGGATCATAATTTCTCACAGAGTTGTGATGATTTCCAGAAAAATTCAGAGTTTTTCAAAAACTCTCACAGATGTTCAAACAAATTTTCAGTGGGAAAACGTGCCTGATGATCGAGATTTTTTCAGAATTTTTCAAAGCTTTTCAGAGGTTGAAGAAATTTTCATAGGTTTCGGGTGTTTTCCAGATTGTCTCAAGTTTTTCGGACTTTTTGAGAGTTTTTCAGTAAAATTTTTAATTCGGCAGTAAAATTCAGAAACATTTTTAGAGAATTTCAGAAAAATGTTTTTCATCGGGAAGACCTTGACTTTTGGTCCAAAAAAAGCCCCATGTAAATTCTACATTGGTTGTTGTTGATTTGACATAACTGCTCACATAAATACAATCGAAGTAAAATTTACATTGTAACTAATGTTATATTTACATTGTTACCGAAGGAAATGAGAGTAGTGTGGCTGTGAATTAACTACGATAACAATGTGAATCCAACAGGACTGTGCAGTGAATTTTACATGAGATGCACAGTGTAATCGTAACCTTACTTTTTATGTAATTTTTACATAGGCATTTTTTCCGTGCATTTGAACCCCCGCTAGAAACTTCCCTTTCTAAAAGTTGAACCATCCGAAGTTCTATCTTGGCTCAGACCATCCCAACCTGGCCTAAAGCAAGGCCTTAGATCCAAATTGTTCAACTTCTAGCAGCATTGTTAGAAATTTTTGTGAATTCCATAACCATCCTCAAACATTTGTACATCAAATTAACTTCACTGTACATTTGTACATTGAACGACAATGCAATTGACATAATTCACATTCGGATGGTGGAAATTCAATGTACCAATGTATGTGAAGAAAACTTCCAAATCTGATACAAGAAATTTAACATGGATAATTCTGATGGTGAGGAACAACCTGAATGTTATTGGAATGGATGCCCTCTGACTCATAAAATTGTTTCTCCATCCAGTACCGACCCAGGTAGGAAATGCCAATATTGACAACTGGCCCATGTTTGGCAAAATACTGGGCTGCCAAGCAGCGCGAACCAATATTGGTCCAATATACAACCGTTGTTCATTCCAGAAACCATAGCGGGTTTCATAGGAAACGCCAATATGACAACTGGTGCAAGCTTGGCAAAATATTGGGCTGCCAAACGTGGCGAACCAATATCAACTCAATATAAAACCGTTTGTTATTTGAGTACCCACACCATGTTTCATGCCTATACAACAAGTGGTTCAAGATTGGCAAGACATTACGCTGCCAAGCATGGCGAACCAATATCGGCCCAATATTAAACCATTTCTTATTTGAGAATCCATACCACGTTTCGTAGGGGATGTCATTACAACAAGTGGTTGAAGCTTGGCCAAACATTGAACTGTCAAGCACGGTGAACCAATATTGGGCCAATGTACAACCAATGTTTATTTGAGAACCTATGCCACATCTCCATGTTTGTGATTTTTACAGAGTTGTACTGTTTCTTATCGTTTTCTATGGGAAGTTTTTAGCAGAGATGGCATGAAAAATGACGTCATTTTTTTCTCCAAGAAGGATATTTGAAGAATCAAGTTGAAGCATGGCAAAAGTTAATATACACGACTTGGGCCAGGTTCGGTTTAATCGTATGAGCCAAGCTCCAAAATACTCATAATACATATATCATGAGACATTGGGCGATGCTTGGCATTGCATTCTGACCCAATATTGAGTACAAGGCCTGGCACGAGGTTATCATCCCAAGCTTTCACCAGGCTTGGGCCATTTTTTTTCATGGATTCTGGCACAATATGAGTCATGATTACGCCAAGATCGGGCCAAGCTTGGGCCATTTGTTAATTCCTACCTAGGAAATAACAGACATGAAAGAAAATATAGTTGGCTCCAATAATCAAACGTAACACCTTCATTACTCAAAGTTTTCAGGTTTTGCATTTTGCCCACAACAGTTTTATCAACGATATGTTTGTTCAAATAAAATGACTACACGGAGAAAATGATTTGACGAAAGATTCCCCAAAGTTGAGTAAAACGAGGACATAGTGGCATTTCGGTGAGGTTTCAAATTCCATTGCCTCGTTTTACTCGACTGCAGATGAAAATTCATTCGAATGTTCTCATTATCTTCACAAGTTGAGTATTGTAAAGGAAGATTTGTATGAATTTTCATCTGTTGTCGAGTAAAACGAAGTCAATGGAATTTGAACCTCACCGAAATGCGACTATGTCCTCGTTTTACTCAACTTTGGGGAATCTTTCGTCAAATCATTTTCTCCGTGTAGATGAATTGAATAATAAATCCAAAATTAGGCTCTCAAAAAACATGAAATGGAATATCTATGTAGCCACAAGTCTACACCTGAATAGGTGGCATTGGTTCATTTCTATGAATTAAATAACATGATGTTGTTTCCAAAAAGAAACAAAAACAGACTTCTGATTCCAATTGGAGGAATATTACATCGAATAAGGGTTTCTTCTTGATGAATTTTCAAATATTCTCAAATACTTTTTCAAATGCTTCTTACGTATCTCCAGTAATATTCAAGAATGTATCCATGAATTCCTTCTTGACGAGAAGATCCAGAAATGTCGAATTGAATTCAGATTCTACGAAGTTTTTCAAGATTTTCTGAGGGGCTACACAAAGACATAGACCCCGTTTTCGGACGTTCTTTGCTATTTAGAATCCCTTAAACTTGAACCAGAAAAAAGCACCGTTTCAAAAGTATCCACACAATTTTATGAATTTCTTCTCACTGAATGCTCAGGGTAATTCCAAGGAGTCGGATTTGATTCGTAAGGAGAGAATAAGAAAACTTTATTGTATCTGAATATAAAATCACTGCACTGAGAAAAAGGGTTGAGTTCAATATAAGAAAACTAAGGAATTCACTTATATTTACATTGAATAATCTATTTTATTCATTGCAATTGAAATTTCGCTGGGAAATTTTAGTTTCCTTAACAATTTGAGGGAAAAAAATCAAGTATATACTAATTTTGAGCGTTTCAAAGTAGTCCATTCCACAAGTTTTACGGGTTTGCATCTCATTGATACGTGGTGTGCGAATGTTGTTTGTGGTTTTTTTGATTCTCTGAACAATTCATCAGCATTTTTTCCCGTGTTTTTTCGCATGACAGCATGAAAAAAATTCAGTGGATACACTAGAGCGATGAATGTACAAGGTGAAAATGTCAGGATAGTAGTAAAACTATACATCGACTCTTCTAGTCACCTGATGCCAATCTAATCGAGAATGTTTGAATATATAGTTAAGAATTCAAGAAAAAAGAAATATTCGTACGAGAAATCTGAAGATCTCTTAGAGATTTGATCACTTTGTCAGACCATGGTTGAAAATCTGGTTTAAATTATGTTCAGATGGCCAAATTGATTGACTGAAGAGACTGGACAACCCACAAACCCCCTGCATTTGAATTTATTGAATGAAATAATGAAATTCAAATAAGATTCTATAAATTTTGAATTCTCTCAAAAAATACAAAACCGTAAGTTTCTGTGGAACACACTATATTGAACTAGTTACTACATCTAAAACCATGGAGTATTTGATTCAGGCTCTTCATGCAAGATGATAAGAAAAATGATTAGTAAACTAAATTTCACTGAAGTCATAATAAATCTTACTATTACATGACAATGTGAAATTCAGATTGTTCCGGAACGAAGATGATTAAAGATAAGCTTCTCTCTAAGTTGTGATTCATTACTCCGGTTTGGTTATACAAATTTCAATCATAAATGGATTCAATTAATCACGCATTCTCATCTCGTGGGAAATCTTTGCTATAAAAATGAGAGATTTAAAAATAAAGGTCGTAAAAAGAACAAAGAACACAACAAAATCTTGTGGGAAAACCGTTCTGGTGTAATTCCATGGATCTTTCCTGTTGTACCCTCTTCCCTCCCCCCCCCTCCGCCCCTACAGGTTGAAGTGACAGCGTGTAATGAATGAAGGGAACGTAACAGAGAAGATTCGATATTATATTCTATCCTTGTAAAAAATACTTATATTCCGGTTATAAATTTTGTGAAATCGAAATCAATTACATTCAAACCACATTTCCATGTAAAATGTGCACATTCTTTCTCTGCAAAATTTTTTCCCAAATTATCGAAATCAAGGGATACACCAACATCGTGAAAAGATCATCGTAAACATTGTGAAAATATTGAATTATTAAACGCCAACAAACAAGTCACAGCGCAAATATACAAATAGAATATAATCAAGTTGTACCATGATTGAGTTTTAGAAGCCAGCTGAGCTTTGGTTCCATGCTACCATTATCCCAGACAGCACAAATGATCATTTTGAATCCACAAAAACTTCTGAAAGAACTTCTTGAACAGTCCCCGTTATGACAGTAAAAATGAATTCAATATGAACTCAATGAATTCAAAATGCATACATATTGAATGCCTGAATATTTCTTTATGAATTCGTGATATGAATTCTTTCTGAAGATTAAGATATTCATCAAGAGTTCATTTTGAATTTAAACTATTCATAATGAATTCATGTTTACTATCATAACGGGAGCTCTTTGCGGGGACTCTTGTGCTGTATAGGATATTAGTCCTGTATGGGATTTCACGATCAAACAAAATTGGTCTAGTTGGAACCAACGTTGAAACAGTGTAAAATCCTACTAAATTGAACAGTGGTAAAGTCTCAGCATATATCAGGTCCATGGATTCGAATCCATCTTTTTTCAATATGCATCTTATACTGTGCACTTTTCTTGATATGTTCTTTGTATGAGAATTATAGAACTATTTCAGAAATAGAATATAAGTGACATAAAAAGTATAAATAAGAAATACTATATATACACGAGAAAATCTTCCGTTTTCTCTTTCCAAAATCAGGCGATGTCAAGGAACTACTATTCAAGGTATCATATTGAATCTACAGGGATAGGATTTACCTGAGTGCCTAAATTCTAAAAAAGAGACAAAGCGTAGTTTAGGCATCTTTTGATGAGGTATTATGGAATGCAGCTTAACATGGTTACGTTCATCACTAGTAGAAGATGGTTGGGATTTATCTGAAACATGCCACATCGAAAGTTTTGTATGAGGTTTATGATGCCTATCGGTGAAACACAAAACCATTGCGATCAATGAAATGCAGGTGATCCATTATCGGTTTCGTAACATCCTGTAATTCACATAACGATTCAAATCTGCGGTGTTAGCATTTGATTCCAATTAGAGTAAGAAATATGGCCAAAATTTTGGCAATATTCTTTGCCCTTGGTATGAAATCAACCACATATTGTATTTTTGTATGATTTGTAGAACAAATTTCATCTCAGGGAATCATGAAAAATCAAATGATGCAACGAACATCAACAGCAGTGAAAAAGGATAGAAATTCCGGCAACACAGTTATAAAGTGAAATACAAATAACGACAATCATTTCACTTGCAGGTACATTTCCATGATCTTCAATTCATACAAATACGAAATTGGTATAAGTGAAAGTACAGTGAACAGATAGAAAGCAGTAATGAATTGAAACAACTACGGAGTTTCATGAAATGTCTACATCACAATGAAATAGGGTACCAACTGTTGGAAATTACCATTGTCTAGTTACTGCTATAAAGTAGAATTGATATATGTATAATATTAGAGTTTGTATGTAGAAAAATGATGAGAAGGTAAACAATAGTAATGTATTCTAAAGGGGGTGCCAAGAAATAGAGCATAGAGCTTTGTACCAATATTGACAAACATTTTTTTTAGAATACTCGTTCTATTCATTATTCAACTCATCTTCTTTCATGATTCAGGAAAAAAAAACAATATATTGTGATCATCTAACTAACCTGGCGGATTTCGGTGAGCCGAAAATCACACTTGCTAACTTAATGGTTATTTTTTGAAGAAAAATTTATCGAAATTGAACCATTGTCAACTTGGTGATCATTTAGTTATTCTATAATCATTTTTAGGTTTTCACCTCCAGAATATTGAAAAGAAAATTACATTTTCACTTCGCTCTTTAATGAAAAAGCTTAAAAAACAAACCATTATTTTCGATCTAAATTCGCCATTGTAAATAGAAAAACAATTTATTTTGAACAAATGAATAGTTTATTTGTTCTCTCTCCATAGCATATTCCTTGGGATTAATGAAAGATTTAATAAAACTAAATAATGGAATGCTTGCCCCAAATCAATTATTCAATCCTCACAAATAATCAATTTTCGCACTCAATTGAATTTTTAATATCTCCAAATAAGTACTCTATGGAGAGAGGATGAATAAATATTGTTTCCAATGTATGATAAAATTCATAAAGTAGTCTCTTGTTGACCAAATTCAAAGCTCACCATAACATAAATGGAAGTGAACCATAAAAACTGATCATTTTAGAATGGCCAAGGTATTCTTTTAAGATATTGATTAAAATAGTTATCATTTTAGTGTATGTATCTGAGAATTGAACGAAGACGATGAACATCCACATACACCAGATTCTTGTTTACGTTATATGTTCAATCTTCAAATGTGTGAGGACTATTCGTCGATAGAAGAATGGGAATTTGCATATAATATCTTTCATACTACACTGAGAAAAACGTATGGGAAACGTATAGCATGGGTTTGCCATAATAATGGCAGTTTTGGGTTCATTCATGTGCACTTCCCCTCCATTTTATGGCAATCCATACTTTCTTTCGGTGAAAAGAACTTTGCATCTGACACATATTACTATAAGTTTCCAAAAAACTACCACAAACTGGAAGCGAAATTTCCCTAAACGCTCATGAGTCCCAAAACAAAACTATTATTATGGACATATCTGCGACGAATCTTTCTCAGTTTATAAAAATGGAATCTTTCATCAAGGTCAATCCAAAACAGTTACTCGATCCCGTCAAATTGATCGATTCAAACCTATCTAATCTCACATAGCTTCAAACTTATCCTCAAATTCATAAATTAAGGAGACACAAACGGAAACGGTTCATATAATTGGTACGTTTGTTGTTTATCTTCTCAATTTCGCTCTTGCATCATCCATTTCACGGCAAATTAAGGAAATAAATATTATCTGTGATAATTACACAATACATGGACAGGATAACGACGAGTGACTTGAAAAAGAGAGAAAGTGAAAAGTATGCGACAGGTTGTGAAAAGCGTGATACATTTTGAGGGATAGACACCAGCTGGATATATTGAAATATTTTATATAAAGAAAAAACACAAAGAACAGGAACATTTGGTGGATTCATGAAATAGTTTGTTGTAGAATCGATCTGCTTACCTTAATTCCCTAGCTAGCAAATGGCAGAAACGTAACCATCAAAACATGTGTCAATTATTCGAAAAACCAAGTCACTTGTGAACAAAATTTGGATCAATTATTGTATGGATCAATTTGATCAATTGAACAATGACTATTCATATATATATCGCCTCTACCTTCGCGTGTAAGATAACAATCAAGAAAACAATTTGTTTCTCTTCTCAGACTCATCGCAGTGTCTTATAGACAATGGCTCGATCCAACTGTGGTATAAACATCTCGATTCAGTGATTACTTGTATGAACTTTGACACACGACAGCCGATGGCAAACAACAAAAATCAATCCTGCGAGAGTCTTGCTTGCGGTTATAGCATTGGTCGAGAATACCAAACTTTTCGAACAATATGTGTAACAATTGAATCTCTGAATAGAAGCGAATACCTGATATCGGGGGTTGACCGGTACTGGAAGTGCCGTTCTGAACTTCATGAATTTCTCGTAACCCTGCTGGTGCACCACTCATGCTTGAGATCGAACCTGAAAGGAATGTTTATTCAAATACTTTTGTTGTCATTCCTGTATTAAATCACCTGAAGTTTATCAATTCCAAAGACTTTTCAACTTTTGAGCTCTCCTAGATCTTATTGACATTCTAATGATTTTTTTGCCCTCATGTTTGATTTTCTATATCACACACCTCGATGTTTTCCAGATAACATGTAGGCTTGTCATTGACAACGTTGTCAAGGTAAGGTCGCTACAACTCTACCACAAAGGTTTTGTAAGCTTATACCCTTGTCGTGTGTGAACTAATAACCTTCCGTCCACCTTGTCATACGCTTGCCTGACAACATTGCAGGAAGCAGGAAGGTTGGATAGCTATCTGGTTTGCTTGTTTGCGGAGATGCAAAAAAGACATCAATAGGTGCACCGTTAGGAATAGCTTCATTCTGTACATTTTATCAAGTTTTGAGAATATTTGTATCAAATTAATCAAAAAGGTTGGCATAAGAAATTAATTCGTATACGGAGAAAATGTATTGACCAAAGATCACCCAAAGGGGGATAAAACAGCGATATAGTGGCATTTTGGCGAAGTTTGAAATCCAGTTGACTTTCTTTCACTCGACCAGAGATGGGAATTCATTCAAATGTTTCTTCACCGTACTCAACTTGTGAAGATAATAAGAACATTTGAGTGAATTTTCATCTGTAGTCGAGTAAAACGAAGATAATCGGATTTTGAACCTCGCTGAAATGCCCCTATGTCCTTGTTTGACTCAAGTTTGGGTAATCTTTCCTCAATACACCTTCTCCGTGTGCATGATCCAAGTTTCATTAACTTAGAATGAAAAGACACGACGAACCATTACTTTTTCATTCTCAAAACTTGCTTTCTCGAATCAAAAAATAATATTGATACCTCGAGCACCGCGAGTACCAGTGAGCATCGTGGACAGTGTTTTCGAAGTAGCACTGGAACCCACAGCCTGATGAGATACGTGTGAGAAGGAATGTAAGGCCACCGAGTGGGATACTGGAGTTTCAGCTGGTGTTCGAATTATGTGAGCTCTGGATCCCAAGTCCCCAGACAACAGGTCCATCAAAAGGGAAGGCCTTTGTGTCCTTGGTCCTCCTTCATTCGATTGATGCATATCAACGACGCTTCTTTTTGGTTCTGGTTGCATTTCATCTGCAATCGTTGTAGAGGATTGTACACGTTAAAGATCTATGTAGAATGTGTATGGTGAAATGTAGGGATGATGTATTGTGAGTGCATAGAAAATTGGTTCTCTGAAATGAACTCTTTCTTCCACGATGAGCTGCAGAATGGCGTAACCTATTCTGATAGAATAAGTAATTAGAGGAAGAGGAATTCCAGGTTTTTGTCATTCAAGCTTAGATCATGGAATGATGTGTATATATGTGTGTTCTACTTCTATTGCGAATCATCCAAAGGAACTAGACCGATGAACTCACCGAATCTTCGATCTTCGATCTCTTCTTTGAGAGCTCGTAATTCATGGAGAAGATCCGTTAATAAAGTACCGCGTGATTTTGGTACGGCCGTGCTGTCTCCATTCATTTTCTCTCGTATAATGTGATGCATATTTCTCTCATGCTCGGATATCGGAGCCTGGCTAATTTTATACACGATAAAGGGTAGCATTTGTATATACAGAGGTGTTCGATGAGTGACAACAAATTCCAAGAAATTCCATAAGTAAATAGAAGCCTCGTTTCGTTTGTTCAACAACCGCATGGTACGTAAAATCTTCGGCCATTCAGTTTTTAATTCAGTCTCGAAACATATGGTCATGATTTTCAACGCTGTAAATGTACAAGACTTTTAGGATTCTTTCAATATAATGTATGGGTTTCTTTAAAAGAAGTTACATTCAATACACTGTACCCAGATCCACCTACTTTCATCATATCAAGTGTTTTCACTCACCCAAAAAAGCAACCTGATACAAAGTTAGGGATGTTTTCGTGAGAGCTTTGGAATCTCTTGCTGCAAACGTTAAACTCCCGGCTCTAACATCTGCAGCAACTTTAAGGTTCTGAGCTGTTAACGGAGCAGTTTTTGTCGTTGGTGGCCACAAAGTATTCAAAACCGCGGTTAAAGCAAAACTTATATCTGACTGTCGTAGCTTTGGCACATCTGTAGAGGAAATAAATTTCACATTTATTAATATTTCTTCCTTCTGAGGATAAAAGTGACGTAAAATAAATTGTACCCTTTGTTAAACGCCAATGAGAAATTTCTATGATGGTTTGTGCGGAGGTTCTTTCCTGAATTATGGAATAACCAAAATTCAACCTTCCAGGGTATAGAATTATGGAAAAGGGCGGCAAAACGCAACTCCGACAGGTGTGGAGTTCATTGAAAGGCGATGGTAGATATGAAGAAATTGAAATTTCTAATCAAATTCCATTAGAAAGGTAGATTGCACTTTTTCATTAAGGCTATTTTGTTAGTAGCAAATTCTCGATGGACAAACTTATGGCAAACTCATTCAAAACATTTTGTTCTCACAAGCTTGAAAAATAATTTATTCTCAAATTTGAAAAATTGAACAATTCAGCAAGTATGGAGTTGCACACCTTTTCTCTCAGCAGGTGTGGTGTACTCCACAGTTCCACACCCGTTTTGCTGCCCCTGATTATAAAAATATGAAAATGTGGGGGTTTTCATTTGAACTAATTTAAACACAATCCTTTTGATTTACCTTTTCTTCCAGTTCCCACTCGTAAAAATAACGGTATCAACAAGTTCATTAGAATATTTTCCGTTCGAGTTTGACTAGTGAACATTGCTGATCCACCACAAACATTTTCCAATGAATATCCTTCACCCAACGAGATCAAATGAAGAGCTATCAATCGTAACACAGTTGAACAGAAATATTGAGGTGGGATTTTACTCATTACAGCAGCCGACGGAGCTGTTGTTATATCTTCAGGGGGTGTATCGCCAATGATTATAGACTGAAAAATCACAGAAATCGAACACTTTTCTATCTGTCGAATTAAAAAAATATTGAGCAGTACACAGAAAGATATTTCAAAATCTTGTGAGAAAAAGTGGTTGTAGTATCAAAACTTCTCAATCTGTCACAAAAACTGCAAGTGTTGAGTTCTATTAAGAATAGCTGATTATACAGAATGATAAGATATTTTTCCCACATTCCAATGAGATAATTCAAAATATCACATGAATCCCTATGGAATCCATTATATTATTTCATAACAACATCCCTGGTGAAAATCCTGAAGTGAAAGGAGCGGGTATTGAAACAAATGAATTCCCTTCTAAATTACGACTGGGTGATTCTTTGTTCCGCTTTAGCTTACGCTTTAGTCGCACTTCAACGCTTGATTCTCACCAGAGATACTACGGATATTCAATGGATGAAATAATTCCATTCAATATTCTGGTGTAATTGGGTGAATCCCCATTAGTTACGTGAATAGTTGACTCACTTGACAAGTCGTCAGCAGAGTTTTCAAATATTGGAAATGAGCTACGTAGGGACATTTCGCTAGAGTTTCGTAAACTCCTTTCAGAAGATCACTCGCTGCCGTCCAGTCAGTATTCCTCCTTATCGAAGCTTTCTTATGAATCTTCGTGAAAGTTTTATCTAGTCTCCGCAGAAGATTGGTAAGCGCAGGTCTCATATCGTCACTGGACCATTCCGTAGAAGGCAATATATCGTTCATGTACCTCCTCAATCCACGACATCCCATTGTCTCAGGATCATAAGGGGATATTTTCAATAAAGTATGAGCAATATCCGCTAATCTCTGTGGCAAAACATTGAAAAATCAATATAAATTGTTTCAGATTCCTATCGAAACTTCATCGAACAATTACCCACCACATGGCATTTTGAATCCAATATCTCAATCGTTTTCCCATCTTGATATTTTTTGTTCAACTCCGTTAAACGAACTGTACATCTAGCTACAAATTCTCCCACCATATTCAACAAAGTATCACGCGGTCGACGGAATTCTCTTTTATGACCAGAATCGTCACTATCCCTGTCGTACAGATTTTGCGTCTTTGTGTGTTCCATGTATTTTGTAACGTGTGCTTCGTCATCGAAATCATAACCCGGTGAGTACGGGCCCTTACCATAATTTCTTTGACTTGATCCTTTGTGCTCAGGACTAAACTTTTGAGGCCCATTGTAGTATCTAATGAAATCATAGGGTAATTGAAATATTTCATCATAAAATGAGAAATTATGCAGAATTATTGGAACACTTACTTTGCCAAAGCCTCTGAATTGTTCACTAAAGTTCTGATTGCTACAGCTAACTGATTGATTATCTCTTCTTCTGTTTTCCCTTCTTTGTTATAGGTAGGTGATTTGATTTGTTTGACATAGCATGGTAATATCGCTTCTAATATAGTCTACAAAATAAGAATCCGAAGTTTTAGGATTTCTTTTTTAAAATTGTCTGTTTAAGAGCAATCAATAAACTGTGTATTACCAACATCTGTTGACCTCTGATGGAATCAGCGGCGTATGCAATCACCATTACGCAGAGCGATATGCAATCAAGAACTGTGACCATTTCATTCTCATCGTGATAACAAAAGTCGATTGCTTTCAATGGTTTTTCTTCTTTCACCAATTCACCTATGTTGAGAGGATCTGGTGAAGGAGTTTCCAAACTCAAGAGAAGATTAAAGAGGCAAGTCGCAGGTACCTTGAAAAGCAATAAATAATGTTTGTAAAACATATACCTCATAATAATAAATGAAAACATCACGCAAATTACCTTGTGCGCTTCACCATGTACACTAGTCACATCTGTGTCCAAAATAGTTGACACACTTCCGAACATTTGCAGAATGAATGGTTTTCTGTTCATCAAATAAAACTGTTTGACAGCATATTCCACCGTGGTTGTGACCAATTTATTTGTCTGATGCGTGGCGTATAATTGCAAGAGAGTTGGCATAATCAATAAATAACCGTTAGTGGAAAAAATGTTCTTGAAATTGTGAGCAGCATTTATGTAAGTTGCGATAACGTATCTAAGGATGCAAGAATCTTCGCTGTGAAGTATCAAAGCTCCATTCAATACGTTCAAGAATAAATGAATATCACCGGAATATGCGAAATTTCCAGCCATCGCTTCGAACATTCTCGCAATCAACCTGACCCACATGAATTTGTGCATCACATCTAATCCAAGGAGTTCCTGAAATATCGTTCACGAAATTTCATTGAAATGTAGTGTTATATTTGCTTCGCGTAGAAAGACTTCTGTCTTGACAGACCTGGTCGACCAGTTCAGAAGAATTAAAATTTCAAAAGTGCGCAGCTCTAAATATCATCTTAAAGATAATCTGAATTGAATTAAAGGACTTCAAAAATGAATCCTTTCATGTAAAATCGACACTTTTTTCATTCAAACAAAATTTGAATCCATGAATCGAACTCAAGTTTGAATAAACGCCAAACTAATAAGAAAAAGTGAGTCTATTTGGGAGTGATAGTTCGATCTATCGAGAGCATTTCAACTGCTGTGAAAGAGAAAAAATCCTACTCACTCTTCCAATTTCTCCACCCTTGTAGAGATCAAGATCAGCTTCAAGAGCTTTCCGAGGAAAAGAGGGTAATTTCATCAACTCTTCGTGAAGGAATACAACCCTTTGAACCACCATGTCAACATTTTTTAAAATAGCCCAAGTTAATAAAACTTTCCCAATTTCGACAAACTTGTGCATCAATTCTTGACGTTGTAATGCGTTGAATGCCTCTTCGGGTTTCATGTGAACCAATTCTATTTGCGGATATTGAGATCTCTTGAAGAAGTAATAATCTCTCACGTATGACGATGGATTATGTATTTGACCTGTAATTGAAAACTCTTACCTTTGATTTTATAAAATGATCAATAAAAAAGAGTGTTATGAAAATTGATGGAGAGATCTAGGACGATGAAAAGTGGTTACAAATTTTGAAATCCCCGGTTTTGTACAGAAAATTTCTTTGTTTTATTAAAAAAAACCCAGTTGTGGTAAGGGTGGGGAAGTGTGATATTATAAGTTTTGGAATAGTTCAAGGAGTAATGACAAAAAGGATGATGAACATTGCAAGAATACAGCACCAAGCAGTATTTTCACTTAATATCAGAATTGTTGTGATGGAATAAAGGGTGTATTAAAGCTGTTTCGACCAAATTAACCATCAATTGTGGGACTGAATTTCCATTTCGGAAACAAATTTGGATTCTTTGCTTACATTGGGGGAAGTACAAGAAAATGAGGGACGTGATTCATTTTCTTATTTCACGCAACCTACTCAGGAGGAGCACGGTGAATGGATGTTCATAGTACGTTCAATTTACATCGATGTCGAAAGCTTGGACGTTCACCAAAAGTCTTAGACTCTCTACTTGAATACTGGATTGACAGGATTACAATTACTTTACCGCTTTTGGAGAGAGTTTCCCAAGTAGAAATGCTCTGGTTGTTGACGAGTTTTGTAACGCCAAACTAACCAGATGCCAGACACTGGCAAATACCTCACCAGAACTCTACGAGGCACTCGCGAGGACCTCGTTTTTGGCTAGTTAGGCGTTACAAAACTTATCAACCACTAGAGCATTTCTACTAGGGTTCATGTTGTTGCGTACAAGATCAAAAGTCCAACAATTCTTTTGTCTGAAACTATTGAATTCATGATTGGCTCAGTATACTGGACTTCTATGCACCTCGTGTTTTGAGTGAACTTGACAGGAGCTATGACAGTACTGGAGGTTCAGTGCCTACGCATCAATTTTTGTCCACAAAACATCCAGAGAGATGGTTAATTTACGTTCAAAAAGTCTTATACAACCTGGAGATATATCTTTCAAAATTACCCAAGTCCATCTTCCAGTATTAGATGTGGGGTCACAAAGTGCGAGTAAATGTTAGTAAAACTGGCTACAAGCGGAAAAGAAGTAGACTCACGTGTTTTATGATCCACCAGGAAATATTCTCGATGTTTGGCCTCATCGATTCCGAAGAAATCAAGGGATTCACGAAGTATCTGAATGAATTGTGTGTCTTCTTGAACTGGGAACTGTGACGGAATTCCACCAGCATCGGGGTCTTGCGGTCCGTGGACGATAATTTTCTTCGCGGATGGAACGTTGGCCGTTAACAAGATAGAAGCATCACATTGCTCTTTGCGTAAAATTTGTTTCAAATCCTTAAACATTATTCCATGAACGCTGTGCACGACCTATATTTGACAATGATTCATTATCGTCTATCAATGCATCCAATGTTGATTTCGTTCAATGTATTTGAATTTTATATTCATTAGTCGATAGATTGTGTGGTATAACAACGATTAAAATAATTATTCTCACCATCCAAAGTATGGAAAGGGCAGTGCCAATCAATTTCTGTCCTTCTTCGTGCGGCGTTCGAACGTAAAACATGACATATCCAATGATATAATTGTACAATGCAAAAGCAGCCTGCTGCGGCAGTTTGGGGACAAACCGAATGAGATGCCTTAAGACTTTAAACATCAATTCCTGCTTCTCGCGTGTCAGACGTTCCAACACGTAACGTAGAAATAACGCGCTATCTTCGACTAAACAATTCCAAATTACCTAAAGATAAATAATATTTTCAGAATAATACAAGAGACGGATTCAGTACATTGCTAATCATTCTAATTGATTTCCGTAATTTTGAATGTATTAATTATGTATTATAGTAGCAAAACAAAACTTACATTATTTATTGCAAGAAATCGTGGACTATGTATTGAGAGGATGTACAAAATTGATTATTCACCTGGTATGCAACTTCGTACACCGCATTTCCATCATCGGAAACAGCAGCGTCGTCTAGTAAATTGATTATTTCCATGATGGAGGAACATAAAGACGAAGGAAATAACGATAAAGCAGAGTGGCCGTGATGGGAAGTATTTCTCTGTACAGTTTCACCTTGCTCTTCATCACCTGCGGTCGCTAAAAATTAGACACTCGTTTCGTTTCTGTATGGTGTAGTTGTAAAATCTAACAATTCATCATTCGGAATACATGGAGAAAAATGCGGGTCGAAAATATAGTAATCTTTAATAAAAATTGGAGAATATTTCTTAAAATCTAAGAATATTCCTTCAATGCATAATGAAGATAAAACGGTTCACTTTCTTGTGAAATTGTATTCGAAAAACAATCAAAAATTATCAATACTTCATAAAAAATAGAAAAACATATGAAGTTTCCAAAAGTCACGCGTGAAATTTTACAAAGTCAATAACAAAATCTCAATATCCTACTATTCACTTTGTGACATTTAATAGGCGACTTTTGGAAAGTGCATATGTTTCTCTATTTTTTTATTAAATATTGATAATTTGTCATTGTTTTACGGATAAAATTCCACAAAAAAGTGGACCGTTTGATCTTTATTATGCATTCAAGAAAAACTCTTAGATTTTAAGAAATATTCTTAAATTTTCATCAAATATTACTATATTTTCGACCCGCATTTGTCTCCGTGTAGTATTTCGAGTTTCCATTCTCAATTTCAGTTTCTCTCCACATGCAGCACCAGATTCTTCAATGATGTCTCAGGAATCTCTTCGTTAGTATGTATTCCTTCCTTTTCTACATCCGCTTTCGTCACGGAAATATTTATGATATCTCATTGAAGAACTTGGAGCTGTATGCACAGTAAAAAATTTTGTGTATTTGTAACACACGTGTATGCTCCAGGAGGTCCACTCGCAATTTATGTTAAATATTACCACAAAAAATGTTAAATTTCTCGCTGTGTGGGGGATGGAAAACTCAGAGCATAGATCAAATTATCGCAAATACCAAGCTCCACAAGCGTAGAGCTAACTATCGAGTCCTTTTATAAATACGCAAGTCTTACCTTCATCATGATCATCTCCAGCTGGTGATGGTTCATAAGCGGCTTGAACAGTGATCGGAATAGTTGTGATTAAAAAGTTTTCCCTTTCTTCTCTTTTTTTATCATCTTGCGCCTGTAGGGCTTGTTTGATGAGCTCCGTTTGTTGTTTCTTACGAGTCTTTGTTGCAGTTACCAAAGATCTCTGAAATTACAAACAAAATCCTGTACGATTCCAACTTCCACAAAAACATTGAAATGCTTGTGTACCGAATGAAAAACAATGTTCTAGTAGTATGTCAGGATTCCTAATTTCGTAGAAACCTGAATTGACGTCATTGAGTTATCTTTTGATTCTCACAAAGAAGTCCTTTCAGAGGATTCACAAAATGTCACAACTGATTCTCCTGGGACCAAAAATACTCACTTACAGTATATATCACTTACATGTCGTTCTTGATTGATAGTAACTTCCTCAACTTTGGTTTTCACTTGAGGCATCCAAGGTGGATCAACCACTGGTAAAGATTCTATCCCAATTTTCGGTGATGGCAGAGTGAATTCAATTCCAGGAGGTGGTACTTTGAAAGTAACGTGTGCAGCTTCTTCCATCCTCGGCCACACTTGGAACCGCAACTTCCACAAAACTTGATACCTCAAAATAGCATTAATTCGAACAGATGTGTTTCTATCACAGAGACCAAGGCGCATGATTTCGCTAGCGCGATTCGGAGCACGAACTGCCGATACTATGAAAAGTGAGGCCGCCGAAGCAGCCACCTCTTGATTAGATTCCAACAAGAGCTCCCAAGCTACAGGCAAAGAATCCACAAACTGCTCTTCCGTCACCACCACTGCTCCTTTAACCAACGCAGCCAATGGCGCATGAAATACTTCTTTCACTTGATTTTGTATGTATTTCAAGATCGGTGGTGGTTCTTTGTCTTGCTCTTCATCTTTAATTGGAATTTTCTTCGATGCATCTTTACTACGTTCAGAATCTTGATCTGCCAAATCTTTCGATGAATCTCTCTGGGATAATTTTCCAGATTGGGAACCGTCCAATTTATCTATCCTGGAAGCAGATATGCGGAATAATAAGTTCCTACCAATGGTTTCATAGAAGTTTCGAATGAGCTTGAAATATACTTGTATTTACGTCCCACGCTGTCCTTTCTTCGAACGGGTGATACTTGAGCGCTGGTTTGTTCAGAAATTTTCCGACTTCGCTTCTCTTTCTTCCCATCTTCCTTCTTTTCGGTATCAAGATCGAAGAGACCGACACCATTCAACACTCCAAATTTCTCTCCGTAAATTTTCCGAACCGATTTTATCAGTCTTGTACTAGCTCGCATTTGACGACGATGACAATGAGGATGACAGAAATTTTGATGAGAACAATAGAAGTTGAATGAGTTGATGAATTGAACAAGTACTCTCATCCATGGGAAATTTTTATTCGTCTCGTCAGTTTCGTTGCTGTCGCTGGGACTTTCGGGGGGTGGATCATCGCTGAGTATCCCTGAAGATTCTTCTCCGCTGTGATCACCGCATAAACCTGGTTCGGATGTATCGCTTCTATCTGACAACGAACTCACTTTTCTCTTGGATTGAATGGAATCTGCTCGTTTCACGGTATCTGTAAAATATCACTCTTCAGACAGTTTTTTTGTGAAGAAAACATTGAATTTTTCAGTACTTTATAGATGGATTTGTGAGATATTGTCAATAATCACTCAATATTCTCCATCCGATCAAGTAATCATTGGAATAAAAGAATATGCATCGAATGAATTTTTCCCCAGAATAGCAGTTCTCAATTTAAACCAAGAGCAACGATCATTCAGTGAATTAAATAATAAATTGATTTGGAATGATCGAATGAAATAATATCCATGATACACTCACAACTGTCACATTCAGTATCCTTCCCTTCTTTGGTATTACGTCGAAGCTTCAAACTCCTCTTCTTGAAAGATCCAGTCGTTCCACCTGCAGTTCCACGTCGGAGTAAGAACGGTCGACTTTGAGGTGGAGGAATTTTTTTAGTTCTTTCTTTTTCAAGAATTTGTTCTTCTCCTTGGATAGTTACAGTTGATTTACTACTACCTTCTGATTCATTATCCGGTTCATACAAAACAAAACTGATTTTACGTTCATCTGGAATACAAAAGCATTCATGAGAGTCTCGTGTGCAATGAACACAGGGATATTCAATTTCTCTACTGAACTATATAATGGAAAATCAAACAATTCTCATCTACGAAGAATATTTCGAAATATTGGGTGAAGAAATATTCATTCGAATCTTATAATACCACTTTTGATAGAGAGTGAAATATTTCACAGTTCTGTTCCTTTGTTGTACTTACTGGCAACTTCTCGATCACCTGCTATAGATTGGAGACTTTGAGCGGAAGCTTGAGAATGCCCCATGGATGAAAGAGCGACACTCCATCGTCGATTCGCTTCTCTACTGTACATTCTTTCCCAAGGAGGTGGGCGTTCTTTCGTTGATAGTTTGTTCGATTTTGGGAGAGTTTGATATGTTTCTCTAAGGAAGGCTGTCACCTCCAATAGTAAAATACAAGCAACTTGACGTAACGCAATTGGACATTGCGACCCATAACCATTGATACTCGCTGGAAATAAAAGGGATTAAAATTTTTATGCTTAATTGCGTGAGCTCACTTTCACCACAAAGCGAATGAAGTCAAAATGTCAAAATAAAGTGAGACATTGTTCCTGGTCCAAAAATTATGATTTGAAGACTACTCATGTACTGTTATGTGATGTCTAATATTGTAAGACACAATTCTGAGATTGAGAACGTTTCGTGTCGTGACTAAAGCATCGCAGAATTTTCCAAAACTCATCAAAGACATGTCGGAGGATGTGAATATCATCCTTTGTAATGACATTTCAAATTGAATATCTCAATGCATTGTCATTCAAACGTTTCTATGATATAGTTCTTGATAATATTCATTAATTCACATCTTAGAGAAACTCCTTCTGGATCTTTAAACGACCCGTACAGCACAACCACCGATTCTCCACCCAGGACTTCGGTGGACTGGAGGTGGAGAATCAGTGGAGAAATGAGAGCCGTGGAAATAAGGGAGAGTCTCCGTTGAGGCACCGGAGAGGCGACGTGGATTTGTCCGCTCCCTTCATTTTCAATAAAATTTATGTTAGTGGATTCACTCATTGAAATTTGGTTGTGTAAATCGACAGATATGAATTTTATTGAAAATAAAGAGGGCGGACAAATCCACGTCGCCTCTCCGTTGCCTCAACGGAGACTCTCCCTTATTTCTCCCTTATTTCCACGGCTCTCATTTCTCCACTGATTCTCCACCTCCAGTCCACCGAAGTCCTGGGTGGAGAATCAGTGGTTGTGCTGTACGGGGAATTTTGTTTCATATTGAAAATACATAAAAATCAGTACACACACGTTCTATAATTTTCCTCATTCTCTATAGGAGTATGAATTATTTGATTGTAAAAATAATATAATATCTCACCTTCATCTAGAAAATCTTCTTCTTCATCTTCAAGTATTAACTCACGTTGCTTACTCTCGTCGGATACCATCGCAACTACTGATTCAGCATTCTGCTTATCTTCGAGCATCAACTCTTCAAGTCTGGCACCAATGGCCTAAAATGGGATAAACTTTGGATTCATAGCAGTATTACAAGGAGGATCTTATAATTTTGCTGAGAAAAATTTACTTGAAGAATTCACCTCTGCCCACTGATAAAACAATTTTCCCGCACTGCGTTGCAGAACATGAACTCTTCTGAGAGCTGTCGAAGCATTTCGATTGTTTATAGGCACAGATGGTCGAAATATAGGGAAGCTGAATTTCATCCAACTAGGCCAGTGTCCTTTATTACACTGATGCACTAAATGAGCGCATTCAAGAATTAAACATGCTCGAGAAACGACAGGGGCATGTGGCTGTATAAAAACAATCAATGATAATCCTCAATCAAACGTCGTTTGTTGATGAACAGAGTGTAATCAATAGGATGGAGGCAAAGATTCAAATTCACCTCCAATTCAATTCCTTCGCGTGAACTTTGAAAAATGAAAAATATTCTTACAAGATCTAATAAGGCTGCCATAAGATGATGATCGGGTACGGATCCTGGTTGACAAGTTTCTAACATGAACGAGAATCTCATCATCCCATCGTAAACAGCATCTTGAGGCACCAATCTTCGCTCTTTCAAAACCACAAACTCAGATTCCCTCGAGGCTTCACCGAATTCGAACGAGTTCCTTCTGCTGAAATCTACAGAAAAAAGTTTCAATGAATTATCATTGAAGGAGTTTGTAATAATATAACATTCTGACTAGAAATTCATCCCCACGACCAGATAATCAGATATTCTCTTCAAGGTCTCAGAATGAATCAGGTCAACTTGATGATGATTTCTAGTCGGGAGATATAACTGATACTCACAGCTTCCTGGTACCTCTTCGAGACTTTCTTTGTTCTTACTTTTGCCGAAACCAATTTTGTTCAATTTGTCCTCAACGCGACGCTTCGCTTTTATGAAAGTATGCCCTACACTGTAAAAATGTTCATTCTTAGATAAGGTTACATATATTACATCATTCGAATCAAATGATTCTATATGGATCACAAAGGACAGAATGTAGTATGAAAAATTATTTCCAGTAAGTAAAATTTTATCATCCGTTGAAGGGAAAATCATAATCAAATTCTGATAATTGCTCACCCTCGGCTTGATTTTGAAGTACTTCGGTGATGACCGTAATGTAAACTAGATTGTTTACCAAAACTACCTTCGGTTGGTGATTCGCTGCTGTCATGACTGTCAGTAGAATCAGTTCTTCCATATTCTTTACGGAACCAATTTACTGAAATAATCAACAGCTTTGGAATTACTTCGGGAGAAATATGAACAAAAATTCATCCAAACATACTATTGACACCATTATTTACAAAATGAATGTCTTTGTTCATGTAAATATTAAATTATCTTATAAAACTAGCCATGAGAATGAGCAGATACCCAAAGAGTACCAAAATCTCCACAGGTTCATGGAACGTTTATGTACATTCGTTGGACGTTTCTTGAACATTAAAATGTCCGTATGTCTATCGAATATTTGTTCAATATTCTTCGAATATTTGGCAGCCCTCTTCCCTGGTGAGGATCCAAAAGTGGAGGAAGCGAGTATTGAAACAAATGAGGCGTCAAGATGTTCCAATCCTCTCCTGAATTACGCCTATTTGACTCTTTGTTACGCTTAGATAACTCTTGGCTTACGCTTTCGTCGCGCTCCAACGCTTCATTTTCACCAGGGTTGTTCTCTTGGGGTATCCTATGCAGCACAAAAAGTTCCAGGGATATCTTGATAATACAATATTCAGGGAACGTTTGAGTGAAACTGCGTACCCAGACTACCTGTAGAACTCTTTCAGAATATCTACAACGTTTTAGTCCCCAACAGACAACTTTGGAATTTCCTTCCCTGATACGTTCAATGGATATTAATAAAATGTTCAACTTCAACCCTTTGCTTAAACCCAGCACTTTCCCAGTAACAGTGGCTCCGTGTTGTTGGGCAATTGTTGTGAATTTTCCTAGCACTTTGCTGTTTGGGGAGTGTTGCATAAAATATCCATGGCATGTCATTGTGCACCATTGGAATTGGGAGAAATGGATGAATTATCTAGATGATAAGTTTACTCTACGAAATCAGAACGGATTCCCGACTAGGGATTTGTTAGGGCAAATGTGAGTGCCTTATGAGGAAAAAGGCTTACCTCGCCAAATTTCTACTCGGATAGTTGCAAATATTGGGGAAATATTAGTTCAGCTCACCTATGCCACCAATCTGGAAACGTGTCGATTTTCTTGATTTCCCAATTCTCAAGGACGGCTCCCCGATTCCTAAATTACGTTCACTTTGTCTCGGTGTTAATACGTGACGGGATTTCCTGATATTACCAAGAGGACTTTGACTGATTTTCGCATTTTCTTCACTCAATTCAGTTTCCAGTAAACTCTGAAAATCACACCAAATTTTAGATGGGTGAATAATACAGCCATTACAATTATCGCACAGATCCTTTACCGCGCATGTGGAAGAAGTGCTTCTCTTTTTGAAGAGGAATTTCTTCGCTCCTCTATCGTCTACCGTATAACACGCATCTCCTCCAATCTCTTCTTGTTCATCAAAATCAGACTGATGGATATGTCTGAAACATTGGTACCCAGACAGCACAAATGATCATTTTGAATTCATAAAAACTTCTGAAAGATCTCCTTGAACAGTCCCCGTTATGACAGTAAAAATGAATTCAATATGAACTCAATGAATTCAAAATGCATACATGTTGAATGCCTGAATAGTTCTTTATGGATTCGTGATATGAATTCTTTCTGAAGATTAAGTTATTCATCAAGAGTTTATTTTGAATTCAACCTATTCATAATGAATTCATGTTTACTGTCATAACGGGAGCTCATATTGAACGTATGATATTCCAAACTGTATTTCTATGATACCTGTTCAGCTTTAAATACGCGTGCAGTGCATTTCTATTGCTTCTACCTAGAGAGCATTCGACGAAAGATGAAGATTGGCTTTATATTCAGATCAAATTTCTCTTATGCAAAACTTGATTTGAATTCCTTATCTGAATTAACTCAAATTAAGTTTTACACGGAAAAAAAAGAATAGTTTCAGCAACTACTTAAATAGTCGATTTTCGACCATCTAATCGAGTAGTTGGTGCAGCTACTTAGTAGTTAGGACAAGTAGCGCGTTAGCTGTCTTAACTAATTCAAGATACCTCAGGTATTTACGTGAGCTAGTGCAACTATCGAGTTACTTGTCCTGACTACTAAGTAGCTGCAGCAACTTTTTAAGTAGATGGTCGAAAATCGTCTATTCACGTAGTTGCCGCAACTATTTCTTTTTTTCCGTGTAGATGACTGAAAACTCTTGAAGATTGTCACAATGAATTAATTGGTTTTCTAGTCCTTACTTTAGCCGTAAAGTATGTGGCCCGACTTGACCCAACAAACACAACGTCTAAAACTTATCAAGAAATGTTATATCAATGCCAGATATCCAATAAATATATTTTAGATCAATGTCTGAAAGGTCAAAGACATCTAAAATATGCAACATTCTCCGAAAACTTCTACACCCCTAGTAGAAATGGTCAAGTCATTCACGAGTTTATAACACCTGCACTAACGAAAAACTAGAGACTGGTGAATGCCTCATAAGTATTTCTCGAGTTGGCTAGTTTTTCGTTAATGCAAGTGTTACAAACTCCCGAATGACTAGACTATTCTAGTAGGGACATTGTGTTGGTTGGGCATAGTTCATATGGTTTACTGGTTGAAATTTGGAAAACTGTATTTTGAATATTTACCTGATTACCCTAGTTGTTTGTACATTGGAATTTTTCTTGTTTGGTCTGTCAGTGGCATCTAAAATCCCACTAAGTGCAACTCGACGAAATACTCCACCATGAGCTTCTTTTACGTAAGTCATGAACTGTCTGAGATCACAGTATAGAGAAACATTGTCATGGGATTTGATTTCCTTGGCTGATGCAACGAATCGGGTGACAAGAGGTTTAAAAACAGCGGATATGATTTGTCCTTCAGTTCCTCGCGCTCCATGAGCGTTACAACCGTACCCTGCTGTTCCCGTTGAAAATGCGACAATGTTACTCGCTCCCGTAGATGTGCCAGTTGGAGGACCAATAGTGGAAGAAGATGTTACAGTATTCCCTCCTGCCCCACTACCCATTCCAAAATTAGTGGCATAACCAGTCTGGGATGCGGCATCCGGTGATTTGTTGGATCCTCGCTTTTGATCTATAAAATTCACTATGATCAAGTTGCTTCCTTCCCAGAAACTATCGAATAAATGTGCATAAATTAGGTTTTCAAAGATTATCCTTGGTTCCCCATGCTGAACTAGACAAAACGTGGTTCCCTTTTAATCATGAGGGAATTTGGATACTTCCAAATCTTTGCTGTAGATTGTCCGTTATTTGGTAGAAAATCGACTCAATGTGCTTGTAATTACATCATATCTAACTCATTCACAAGTTTGAATTTGAGTAATGTGCCTGAACATTATAGAAAAGGAAAAAAATGCGCTTTCTGTGCATTTATTAACTCAGTAACGCTATCTGGGGAAAGACGCAGCAAGTACACTATAAGAAAATTCCTTCTGAAAATACAGAAAGTGTGACTGCAATTTTTTACAACCATTTTATTCTGAATTCCCAGATGAATTTTATTGAATTTGGAGAAACAACAACGAAATTTCGGGGAATATTTTGAAAATTCAGCCAAGTTCCTTAAAATCTGGCAAGATTTTTCTTGAATCTCAGAATAAAGTGACTATAAGAAATTACAGTGACATTTCCTAAATTTTCAGAAGGAATTTATTCACAGTGTACTTGCAAAAAAAACTATCCCGAATCATTCATTCGTGTTTTCTATGCAATACATAATCCACATAATCTAATATGAAATTATACTCACGAAGCGGTGATAACAATGAACTTGGATCGACGCAAAATCCAACATACGCATGGAAAAAATCCAAAATTTCTGAAATGGGTTGATCTCGTATCATAGTTCTGAGAAATTTGGAGAATTGTTTTGGACTCGCACGATGTAATTTTCCGAGAATGGTTTGACTCTGCGAACGTCCGAAATCCGCTTGTGGACCTCGAGTGCCTTCCGAACACCCATTAGGACAACCAAGATGTTTCAGTACCCTGATGGTACAGCTCATGAGTAAATTGTGAGTGGTTGGTTTCGTTTTATCAGAATCTCGAGGATTCTCTTGCTCATTCGTCGGAGAATCGTGTTTTCGACCGGTATCCGATTTATCTCCCCCATTACCTGATCCTGAATAGAGGTTTTAAATAATTCAAATTACTAGCTCACAAGAATGCACCATAGCTTTACATAATTGAATGAAGAATAATAACCATCGTTGCTGCCAGTAGTCTCATCTCGAAGGCACTTCTTCATCACTCCCATATCCATCAATAATTCAGCCAAATTCAAAATACTTTCACAAACTCGTAAGGTGCAAGTAACATTATCTCGTAACGCAACCGAATGGACTGCCTGAAAATCATAATTATATACATTGTAAAGCTGTTAAAAGAAAATGGAAGTAGCGTAATACACGAGGATAGTGACTTAGCTAATAATTTCGAAACATCACGGATATTTACTCAAATACAATGCAACAGAGAACCAATTCGCTTGGGAAACCCCAATCCCTACTCTCACACACAGCACAGAAGTTAAGAATGAATTCTCACGAATTCTCAATAAGTTTCGCGAATGTCCCCCGACAGCAAATTATGTGCCCGGGATGTTTTAAAAACATTCTAGTAACGTTCCACGAGCACATTGTGAAGTCTGCGAATTGGACTCTCCACAATCTCTCTCTGAGTTGGTGTGTTTCAATTTGATCCATTGAAAACACAAAAAGAGTTGTCCTTTGCTGTCTGAGCGAATTGCATGTTACATTCAATGCACATGAAGTGTACTTACTTTGAGAACAACTTCAAGATCCATGTCCCCATCTTTGGTAATATAACAAGCCGAACCAGGTGCTTCTGGTACTTCATCACCTGTGTAAGTAATATTTGAATCCGTCTGGGATCTGGTTAAACTTGGTTTTCTTTCAAAATCCAAACGACCTCCTTGAATGCTTATAGCATCTAATTGACTGTCGATGGATGCCTACGTCAATGATAAAATATAAAGATAGTGTAACCATTTGTCATGACTTGATATGAATTTTATTTTTGGATTCTTTGCTCTCCTCAACAATCAGCGATCTAACCCATGAAACAAGTTTTCATCGAGAAAAAAACAGTTCATTAACGCATCTTCTCATCATAGAAAGCTCAAGGTTGAGTTCACCATTGTGTTCTCCATCTACCACGATGGAATTATACGTTGACGTTGCTCACCTGTCTTTTCATGTAATCCGGAGAAGGGGTAGGGGTATGTTCCGTGACTGTGATAATAGGGTTTGGAACGGTGTAAGATTGGCTGTGAAACCGACTTTGTTTCCTCTCAACACGAGTATCTCCGACATACCTGTGGGTTGTGATCGATCAATACAAGAACAAAGAATCATCGAAACTGCTTATATTTCAATATAAAATACTTTGGAGAGGATAGCACCTCTTCGCATGCATTACCAAGATGAGACTTTATACATAGTTGAAAAATGAGCTAAGTGTCTAAACCGACGATGGAGAAAAAATATCAATCTCCATTTTTTGTGCAGCACAAACACCTTTATATCCTATGAATATTGTATACAAGATGCATAAAATATTTTGCGGGAGAGTACTCTAAAGGTGTTTGATTGGTATTTTATAGATATTTTCTCAACATTTTTCACATCCATGTGGATTAATACATACATGAAAGTAACATTCTGTCAAAACAGATCGGCTCTCTAGATTAGGATGAACAATCTATATAATTCGAAATATACTTCAAGAATGTACAAACATTTCATAGAAACAGCAACAAAGAGCTATATCCATAGACGAATCAACATAAATCGCTTCAAATCGTACACTGAAAACACAGTTTGTTTCAGCCAAACAAAATTTTGGTTGAAATAAACACAAAGAAACTTTTTGGTTTCTTTGGAACCAAAATAATTTTTTTGAATCTAATCAATGATTAAGACCGTTTATTTGATTCAAATATTTCTTTGGCACAGGACAAATAACCATTTATTTGGCTTGGAGAAATTTTGTTTTCAGTGGTGTTGAAGCATTGTTCATTTCATATTTAATGTTTTGAAGATGAAACACGTGATTTAAAATAAGGATGCGAATATGACAACTCGTCAATATGATCACTTCGTGGTAGACTCTACAAGGTACAATTTTAATTTTCCAGTACTCTGTTTGATTACCTAGTCACTTCAACTACATAAATGTACATTCCTTCGTATATTCATTTCACTAATAGATATCTCGTATCCAGTCGGGGGTTGAAATTCCACTCGAAACTACATCATGTCATTTTAATTGCACGAGCGTTGAATCAACGGGAATATCGTCAATTCACATACGTTATTCCCGCACGTATGGATCCAATTATTGCACGAGAGAAGAAATTGGACGAAATAACAATGGATTTGTAATTACAATTAATTGTAAGAAGGAATTTATTGAGCGAATGAAGAAAAATTAATAGAACAATTCATATTTCAATAAAAATACCCTGGTAGAAATTTGTCTGGGCGTCCCATTTACCACCCAAGTACTAGATGTGACCCATGTGTGGGGGGGGGGGGGGCAACCGGATAACAAATTCCTTGACTGGAGATTACATGTCAAAATACATCGCTACCTTATTCATAGGTGTGATTTTACAGAAAAACATGATGTCAAATTCCTAATTACCAATTTGAACAACATTTTAGCAATGCCCTGGAACATCTGGATGGGCACAGGCTAGAAAGTGCGTTACAAAACTAGCTAGAAACCAACCTTACATCTGGGAAAACTAGCCGGGGTCCATCTAATTCCCAATCATAATTTCTACTAGGGTAAAATGAAATAATTTTATGACTTGCGTTGTGGTGAAATTTTTTAATGTTCAAATCAAATTTCATTTGTTGAAGTTATTTGATAACTAAGATCAGTTCACGAATTGTGTGATCTTTTCACATTCAACTCTGACATTTGAAGAGCAGTCCCATGGATACGGGACCTATTGAACATTAGTCCTATTTCATTCCAACACAATAAGAAAAAAGATTTGATTGATATATGCCCAACCGAAATTTTTTTTTGGCGTAACTAAAAAGTTAGTGGGTTGAACCAAAATTCGGTTATGCCAGCCAAAAAGATCTTACCAGATCACTCTCAGTTCAGGGAATCAAACGTGATTGAGTAAGATGATTTGTTTAGCGCAGCTAAATTCCGGTGAGGTGCAGTAAATTTTCAGTTATTGGCCCAAACTTGAGAACCTAGACCAAAATAGCGCTGAATTTTCAGCCTATTTTATTCTCAGGAATCTTGTTTCATTCCGCCACGTTTCTCGGTTCTCTGAACTCAAACTACATCATTGGGAAAAACGGACGTGAGCAACCCAATCCAACCTAACCGCTACTTGCTGCACTCTACTGGCAGAGTGCCTTCTGTGTTCAAAGTGAGTGTCTTGAAGACTCTACATTTGTACGCACATGTATGCCTGGACGTAGAGTGTCCCAGTTAATGTGGCTCTTAAACGTTTTGACAGAATGTTTATTCATCGGCGTCCTTCATTCACAGTTAATTCATCATTGGCATTACGTAACTATCATGCAACGAACGATATATTTAAAAAAAATCCAAAACTGTGGCTCTTGCTTCCTCATAATTCGATTCCTGATTATCAGGATAACACAGTGAAGAAAGAATTTGATCCAAGATGAATGGAGACAGATGAGTTATCTGAATTGCATATTGTAATTGACCTTATAAAGGAGAAAGATATAATCTACTCAAACCTGAAGAATTGTTCTGGTTTGAACACAAATATCATCTTGATCAATAGCTTCTCTTCGTTGCACAACATTGCGTGGTTACTAAATAATTGCAAAAGCGACTCAAATATCACATACGTGATATTGTAAACACATGAATCGCAGGTGACAAAAATTAAATATAAGATACTCCCTAAATCAATAACAAATCCACAAAACTACTTTCTGGAACTAAACTTAAGTTACATATGAATGAGTGATCCATACAGTCGAAGTATCATTCGTGCTAGTATTTGACTAATGTTTTCCAAATCAAATACATTTTAGCGTGAGAATATTAGGAAGAGTGCGTGTTGTTCCGGAATCCATAGTGTTGAAATCTTATTAATCTTTATTCCAAATTTTGAATTAACTCATCCCGACATGGGAAATTTCAAAGCTTGTGAGATTTGGCTGTGATTCAAAATCGGCGTTCTTTAGGAATTAGAATCTGATGGGAAACCTCGAAGAGACAAATTTGTATTTAAGTATAAAATTCAGCTACTCCAAACAAAAATATAAACAAATGTCCAAAATTTGACGAACTTCAAGTCTCGTATGACACCTTTGACTTTAGTTCCTCTCCCAGGGATGATACCCTAGTATCCAGTTTATTGATTCCCATATTTTACTGCAATCTCATGAATTTTTCTCCACTCCCCGACTAGAAATTATGATCCTGTTTCATGATCCTCAACCTGTAAGATCTTGCGAGATCAGACGTATTCTCACAAACACTGATTAACAAAATTTTGAAGATCCAATGCTTCAGTTCTGTTTGTCAAACTACAAGTGAGTATCTCTTGGAATCTTGCCTAATATTGAATGAGGATGACCCTAATGAGAATACATTCGTGTAATCTGAATCAAAACTTCAATGCATCACTCCAATGAGTTGGAATCTCTTCTTTTAATTAGGTCTTTGCTACGAAATTTTTACAAGATTCCTAAACAATATGCGTCAACTTGGGCAACCACTTTTGTATATGATCAAACCTTTTATTGAGATTTGAATTGAGAAACGTCTGCCTAACAAGGTTTCGACGGTATGAAGATTGTAATTTCTGTTACAATGAAAGTCAACCTGACTGAGTTCAAGGAATAAATTTCTAGCCAGGTCGTTATGCAATTTGTAAAATGTAGAGATCTAACCACTATCTTCAAAAACTACTACCCCTGATGGAAGAATTTTCAAAATTGTATATAATTTATCCACACATATTTATATATAATTTGTATATCAACTGTATTGAATTAAACATAAATTATATATAATATTAAAAATGTTTCCATTCAGGTGCACTTTAGCACATTTGATGATTGGATGCAGGAACAAATCTGTGTGCCGTAGCAATTTGTGATATCACATGATTTGAGAGTTTCATCAGAAGTTGGTACATAACACGATGGTTCACGAATAGTTCCCATGCGATATTCTTATGGATCCTCCGTCAATCCGTTCCAAACTGTTGTGCTATCGGTATTCATCGCAGAGAAGTTAATATTTTGGAATTGTTCTTCTTTCGATCATCATCACTATATTCTCGTCATAAGAAGAAACTCGAACAGCCATTCAATTTTGATGAGATATTTTCAGGCAAGCTTGTAGCAAATTTAATTTGCTGTAACTTTGCATGGAAGTTGTAGCTATCTCATCTTAATGAGTTTATTGTCACTATAATAACCCAAAACTACTCCAATAACAAATTCATGTCCCATTTGGAGAACGATGTTTGATTATGCATCAAATTTTTACCGGATAGATTTTAAATTTCAAGCATATTTTTCATCTTTAATTTCTCCTTATCATTATACATTGATGAGGATGTTGATTGTGCGTTTCACGAGAAAGAAAAAACAAAAGAATCGCTTCAAAATAAAGCATGTAAATCAAGCGGCAATATGCTGTAAATCATTCTTTGTGATGAGACTTGGTGTGCATGACTTACCCTCCTCCCGCGGTCAGCTCGTTAATCAAGCAGCTGAGCACGAGTTTTAGGGATGAAAAGAACGAACGAGATAGAGAGAAAGAAAGAGAGAAACACAGACAAAGGTATATGACATCTCTTACACATATATGTTAAGAATGAAAAGAATTATTGTGAATTTAAAGCTGAATGTACTAAAAGAAGAAAATATATACGAGGATTTCAGTGTTGGGTCAGGTTATTGTTCAATCAAATAGAAAGATTCGATATTGAACTCATTCTCATGTTCTTGACGATGACAGATTTTGTCATCGCAATTGTATCCTCTCAAAATATCATAACACTGGTACTCGTAGTTCAACTACTATTACGTTGAAAATAACAAATTGAATTTCAACGATGATGAGAGAGATTTATGAGTTGAGAAAAATATTTGGTATCTGTCGTAAACAACTGTAATTATAACTTTGTTGATTGTTTTTTTTTCAACCAACTATATTGGATTTAATCATATTTAATTCATGAAATCTGTTCGATAATTTGTATAAACCAATATAAATTTTGATGACAAATATACGAAAGTTCGTATGAAATTCTCTGGTGGAAAAATTTATCTGACAGTTCCTATGAACGAACAGCATGCTTCAATGGCAAACATAAGGAAGAAAAGGTGAAACTTGGAATCGTTGTTTACTTTTCTCACCAAAACTTTGAGGTAAGTTTTTGTGCGCAGAATCCTATCAGCAAAAACCCTGAGAGCAAGAGAGATAAAAAACTAAAGATTAGGTATTAAAGTTCAGTCCCTCTGCTAACAGGTTATGCATGGAGAGAATGAATGTTCAAGTTAGTTCGACTATTCAATATACGCATAATTGAAATTCAATACCCGGTTAGAAATGATTTATTGCATTCCTAACCGGGTAAGGACTGCTATTATGAGAAATCCAAAAATTGGTTCGTTGTATAGCAGAGTTGAACAATTACCAGCCATAATTTTTACTGACTATTTCTTATTGAAACTGACCGGAATACCACAATCATTGATCTATGGAAACTGATCGAAATGTGACATAAGTTTGGTCCTCAAAGGCTGGTCAAGAGATGGTCGGGGGACACTGTTCAAAAAACAATCAACATTAACTAGGGCTTCGCACGGGACTCGCGTCAAAAAAGGACACAATAGTTACCAATGATTATTCAAACCTCTTGTAATAATCCAAGATCGATACCGAGACTAGTTCCAAGACTGAGAGTTCTCTTGTTCGATGAAATCAGAATTCCATGTGATTTCGCCACACCTTAGGTAGAGGCTTGATTCCGTTCAAAATTTTTAAATCTTTGAATGTTAGAACAGTAAGTACACGGAAGAAAATAAATTTTTGAAAACTACTACATTTCTATCAAATTGGCAGGATATAAGAAAATATCAATGTTATTGATAGACAGTGTAGTAAAAATGAATGATGACAAAATATTCTTTAGTACGAGCGTGCAAACTCTTGCATAATAAATTACACATTTTTACTACACTTTTATATCAATAACAGTGATATTTTCTCTTATCCTGTCAATTCAGTAGGAATGTAGTAATTTATAAAACTTAATTTATTTCCGTGTATAGATCATTGTTCAATTCAAAACAAGAGTCCCGTACGGAGCCCTAAAATTAACACCCAGTTTCTTCGCAATTCAAATAAAAATCCATAATTTGTGTCTGTTTCTTGGCTAATGATTGTTGACTTTTCCACCAAGAAAAGTTATACAAAATTACAAAAAAGAATCAGTCAAATCATTTTCAGATCTTAGAATTTTTCAGAACTCTTTCTCTTTTCCATTTGCAGAGATATTGCAAAACTTCCCATAGTTTTATAGAAAAATTAGCAGAAGTTTGAAAAACATTTTTCTTCAATTTTTCTTGACTATAAAAGTTCCCTTGTATATTCAATTCAAGAAAAAAATTCACCAAAATAAAACTCCAAATAATAATAATCTTGAAATTAATACTGTCACTTGGAAATAACTGTGTGAATAATCGCATGTTAATATTTCCTCTGTTGATCTTTTCTAAGAAATCATATTCTGATAGTCACTATGATAAATGCATCTTACACATGTTTCAACTTGACAATGCTATGATCATGTCCAACACTTTGGTACATAAATGTGCAAAACGATCACGTTCACTACTCATTCTAGCACGGTTTAATTTCATATTATCTCTATATTTTACTAAATCTAATCAAGGAATGCTTCACTAAAAACCAACATTCTTATACTGGAATGATATAAACATATGTATAAAGACAGAGGTTAGTTATACAGGTGAAAGACAGACGATATTTACAGCATCATTTGGAATGTATACCTGAATCTATGTAAGGAGTATGTACACGTATTTTCACTACCCAACACTGACCGTCGTCCACGTCTATAAGAAAACTTCCGATCTAACGAAACACTTTTCTCTTTATTTTACATAAGCACAACTACATTTTTCCTCCTCGATTTGGATTAAATGTATATGTAGATCAAAAATAGAATTCATTTAAAAATATTGTCAATGTTCTACGCATATCTACGCAAAATTGTACTTGTTTCGACGTAATAATATCGTGTAATTGAAAATCAATGTTTTCTTGTGAAGCGTCAGAACCTCCTTTCAACGGGAAATATATATTTTCACAGTTCGGTGGTTTTCATTGATTTTCAAATATCATCGATAGAATTTGAAAATTTCTTCATCAAAATATGCAATTGATATAACGAATGAAAACACCTAATGGATAATCGAACAAAACGTAAATAAGTACAAAAATCTTGAATTCTTAACAATGATATAAGTATCAAAAAGAAGATTCCTCCATATACAAATATCGAATAAAAATAAATAATATATAAAAATTTGAATAGAGTGTTTGCCTTACCTCAAACTTGGCATGCTCTTTCCTTTTATTAAGTTTGTAGGATGTTTCATGAAATCCACATCTCTGGCTTCAAAGATCTTCGAATTGGTAGATGTTTGTCTCGTTAAATGATCGTCTCCTGTATCAAGACTCCTATGACATTCCTTTTCACTGAAATTCTTAACGATATAATATCCATCAGAAACTGCGCATGGTAATTTTTGGGTTTGTCTTCAAAAGTTGTTCATTCACAGAATTTCATGCTATTATAAGATTCTACACTAACCTGTTCGAATAACGCTTTAGGTTCATCTTGACCGATCTTTTCAAGAGCTTTTTCCGATTTTGAAAGAAGTTTGGTTTCCACGAAAGCCTTCAAATCCGCCATCTTCATTCGTCTCTTCTTCTCACTGGGTCTTCTCGTATGACTAGGATCGCTTTCGTGACCTGCATCAAACAATTCGTGATTGGTATCTGAGATTCCAATCAGAGGACATTACATTGATCATGAGTTTCCGATTCTGATCGTAAGAATGTGAAGAATAAGCCTGGGGAAAAATTCGATGAATGTGAAGAATTCCCAGATGAACGAGGTGTCGAAATTGGCATGCGGTATTGGATTCTCACCCGGGACCAGTTGGGTTTCCATCAAGGCTTGCACGGACTCCTTCAGGATCTTGTTCAGGGTCCCTCAGGTTGCCATCCAGAACCACTCAAGTTCCTGCTTGAGAGGACTGTGAGAGATCTTGAATGGCTACCAAACGGATAACGCGAGTTTTGGGTGGGGATCCACGTGTGCATGCGAATTTCGCGATACTGTACGTCTGGGAATTTTCAAATGGAATACCACCAATTTCCATTCATGAGAAACGGATTAGTATTTTTATAACACGTACCTGATAGCAAAACAGTATCTCGCGCATCAGGCAAGTCGATGAATTCTTTCGATTCATCTTTCTTCTTACTCTCGGAATTTTGATAAATTGATATTTCAATTTTTGGAATAGGCAATGAATTACTCCGTCGACGTGGCATTTGCTGCACTGAAGTTTCAGCGTTTATTTGACATAACCTGGAATGATTGAAATTATATATCGTTTTTTTTTTTAATATTTGTTGAAGTAAAAGCACTGTAATTTCTAGGAAAGTGAAAATCCACAGTGATCTGATTACTTTGAAAACACATATTTCCAGTATATTGAACAATATATTGCATGAATTATATGAGTTTACATGACCAAAAGTCCTGAAATTGCTTGATCATGATTGTAATCAATCTAATGTTTGTATCATCACTCTGATTCACCTTGAACACTTTCATGGAAGTTCGAGATGATTTAGAAAAGATTACTTGATTTACCGATGAAATATGAATTGAAGAGCCCAACAGATTCCTTCCTCTTGCCACGTAGGGACGAAGAGACACCGAAGAATTGCGACGTCTAAGAAAGTAGCAGCACGCACATCAAAATCAACAGGTGACATTTGCCCACCGGTTGTATGAGATTGTAGAGTTTGTTCACTTGGCGAGATCTGCTGTTGCTCCAATCCTGAAGGTCTCAGTGTTTTTGTAATATCAATAGCAGGTTTTTCCACTTTCCGAATTTTGTCATCTCTGTCAAAACTCCTGAAAATATTGAATCGAGTGATACAAGTAATCGCATTCTTATCCCAATGAGAATGAATAGGTTTTCATATCAAGCTGATTCTTTAAAGAGTTGAATCATCGATAAAATTACACCGAAAACAAAGTCTAGTGCTGATGAAGACGCGGTATGGTTGAGACAAGTATTCGGAGGAAATAATGAACGACAGTGCTGTAACAACGGCCATATAGTTGGTAGAACGATCTAGTATTTGTACTACAATGATACGAATCCTTTCTCCATTTATATTGATCGTTGTTTCAACTATGCTCTTGCTGCCACAGCAATGCGTTGCAAAGAGCATACAGTTTCGTAGTGAGAACGATAATTTCTTCTCAGTGTAGTCGAATATTGAAATATATTCTGAAACCGAATATGAGCTTTCGTTTCAAGAGTATACCTCGACTGCACTGGATTTTTTTTTAATTCTTGATGCTTTTGAGACTCACCCCATTTTTTGTAACGATTTTCCATGATAACTTTTACATGTATCTTGAAATCCTGAAATTGCTGTCACTTGTTCTATAGTTAATTTTGAAGAACCGGTAGACCTACCAACAGCTACATGAAAAATACTGGCTTCAGCCTGTAATTAAGATTGAATTATATTCTCAATTAATTTTTAATCGCCGGATTCTGGATAACTTTTTTTCAAAGAGAATCGAAAAGATTCAATGAGTGAGGAGTATTTTGAAATCACAAACAAAGTCTTGAGAAGTCTCTAATGAATGTTCAAGAAATTCAAGGAATCATTCTGGTTCAGATGCTCAAAAAAATAGTACATTGTTTATCAAGGAAGAAAAGTGTGGAATTCCTGATGAGTGTAAAGTTTGTCTTCCCGAGCTGAAGGCTGAGGAGAAAAACACAAGAATGAGATTTTTTCCACTGTTTTGAGCCCAAAAGAAAATGAAACTTCAAATTTCAATACAAGTTCCGGAGAAATCACCATCGCCAACCGAAAAGCGTTGTTTTGGAAACAAAATGTGTTCAAAGTTTAGGGATGCCTGCCCCATACAAACACAATACTTTTGCATATATATATATATACTTCCGGAAAATACAAGAACAAATGAGTTGACGCTTCAGAAATTTCAAACTAGAATTGTTTCTTAAGATAAGGTGAGGATGAATTTTCGTTCATCAATCTTCACAACCATCTTGGAAGGAAAAATCCATTACTAGAAGTAATAAAAGCTTTGATAATTTGTTCTCACTCACCTTATCAGATTCGCTCAATGATGGTAGTCGGAATATCACCTAAAATCAAACCAATGTGTTAAGGATCTCAAAAACAACGTATATTCTGCGGTATTTGAATGTCTGGAAACAAGCGAGAAATATTCTTGTGATCCTCTTCAACTTCAGAAGAGAGTCAAGAATCAATCATTCATCCTCATTGAGTGTACATAATGATTACTTACAACATGTTCATCTTCCGCACCAGAACTTTCTTCCGGTATAGTTTCAGGAAACGCAGTATCTTTGGGCGATGAAACCCATGATGTCTGTAATTGAATACATTTTATACAAAAACGATAATACTCGATCTTATTTCTAATATTCATGAATTACCTCTTCTTCTTGTACTTTAGCGGATGCTGGTAGACTTTGGTCGGAAAATGCACTGACTGATTGACTTGGGGGGCTCTCAGTATCTGGAAAAATAAGTACGGGTAAGCACAACTGAACGTTGAATTATTCTAATCAAATGCTTCCACAAGAACATGTTATCAGGTCACTTGAAAATAAATCACAAAAGAAGATTACCAGAAAATGTGGGTAACCATACAATTTTGTTACTTCGATTGAAACATTTTTACCAGATGGTGAAATTTTTTGACGCATTATAGCCAAAATCTCAGTCGAAAAAATAAAACAAACATGTTTGTGGTATATACTGTATGATTCCACTTACTTGCACCAACAAAAACATCGTCTGGTACACTGGTAGGTTTTGTAGGCCTGAAAGATCTACCCCATAAAATTCGTGGCTTTGGTCGACAGTGAGCAGTGAAACAAGGTGCATCCGGATGTCGGTAATTTGATAATGCAGGCCATATTTTAAGACCATTCTCGAGGCGTAAATTATTTTTGAAATCTATGTCTTTCAAGTAACTGCATAAAGGTGCGAACAGGTACACAAACATCTGGAACAATATAAATGAATAAATCTCAAACAATTGTCATGAAAAACTGACGTTGATGAGATCTTTTTTGTAGTACTCAAGTGTGTTTGAATAACTGTTTTGAAAGTAGATCATCCCATTTCTACAATTTTTTCAGATATTTAAAAATTCGAAGAATTTGAACTTCACTATATCAAAGAAAGACAGAAAAATAGCAGATGAATCCTCTTTCTTCCTAAAAAAAACTCAACAATTTCTGAGGAAAACTTTGAAAACTCCAGTTCCACAGTTTTGCATTTTGAATTTGCTTTTGATTCTTCCACCACTCTCAGTGTCAAACTGGCCCTCTCGAACTCCATCGGTAATCGAAAACCCATCCAGTTTCCAATTTTCCTTTTCTTTCCTTACAAATTATGATGAGACTCTGATTTCCCTCAGAATATGCCATGTCTAAAAGGTTTAGCCTACTCCTGGTCGATTATCTTAACGAACCAATTTGACATTGGGCAGTGACATTCTGGAAAATTTTCAATCTGAATGAAGTGAATAACTTTGACAAGCAACAAAATGCTCTGAATGAAGTATAAGAGAACCATTCCATACAATTCAAATATCACCCGAACGTTGTATACACATATATATATATATCTACATATTAGGCACATTCATGGTACGTTCAAATATACGAGTGCTAATAGTGAAGGCAGATTGACCACGTAAGAAATGTGGGGAATTCTACATGAACCGTTGTTTCTTTGAATTTTTTGCCGCTAGGTTCCCATGTCTTGAGCTGTTTTCTTGACTTGTCCAGCCTCTGGTAAAAATGAAGCTTGCCACAGTGTACAAAAGCGTCCAGACAGTGAGGAATGGAAAAGATTCACACTATTTGCACGCTGGATTTCTATCACCGAGGCTGGTCAGCATTTTTCCCACATCAAAATTTGGGAATCAGTCCATCCTCGGCTACGAGCAGAGGCGGACTTTGATTTTTGCCGCCCCTTATATGGCAGCAAAAATTAATTTCTCACGAAAATATTCATTACCAAAATATGTTGTTTTGTTGCTTAGAATTTATTATCCTCCTGAAAATTATTTTTGAATTATATCAAATTAAAAAAAAAATTTGTCGACCCGATTGCCGCCTTTTTACGGCCTGCCGCCCCTGCGCCATGGCATCGTTGGCACAGGCCATAGTCCGCTAGGAATCCATGAAAGTTATTTTATAACAGTACAACTCAACTATCTCAGTCAGCATATATTCTCTTCGAAAGGTATTTTTAAATATATACATTCAAATTCTCACCGTCATTGCAGGTATTGAAAATAAATAAACGAATGGAGCTGATGGTTCCAAATTATTTTCACTGCATTCTTCAGCCGCATCCAACAGAATCCAATGCAATATATACAGTAACGTTGTTTCCATAGCACCAAGGCTTTGTAAGTCCTTCCTAAAAAAAAAAACAATAACAATTTCCTGTCATCGATGAAACATTCAAGGAGGATAGAGTATCATGAAAATATTGGAAAGAAATCTGTACTTATTGTGTAAAAGATTGGCTGCCGCGTGAAGAATATAAGGTAAAGCCGCTTGAATCAAACGCCATCTTGGAACAGTGCCCAATATCGTGCTCAAAGAAGGTGTCAGATCATTGTGAAGATTCTGCACCAACACTTTTTCTAAAGACTAAAGGAGATAAAATTCATAATTGTAGCGGATATTTGAAGCTTTGGAAGAGGCAATATATTTTTCATAATAACAAAAGTTTGTTCTAATTTTCTTCTCATGATTGCAAAATTTCCTCGTTTGTCAACTATTCTTCCCCATGTTTCAAAGGAAAAGTTCTCAAAAAATGAGGAAATTTGGCGGGAATGGGAAGAACTATTCTGAAATTGTGGATTACTCAGTAAACTTACTGTACATGCTTCTTTCATCTCCTTTGTATGCCGGAACAAGTGAAAAATAACATCAGTTCATCTTCATATTGATCATCTTTTTATCATATTTTATGAGAGAGTATGAGTTTATGGGGTTATAACAGTTTAAAGAGCTGAAAACCGAGGTATTTTTTCAGAATCTTTTTTTTTAAACTGCTGCACCGATCGACTTGAAATTTTGCATGTTTATTAAATGAGTTATAAAGTACACAAAAAAATGTTTCCATATACATACATGGTATTAATTAAGTACAAGAATGGCCGCAAGATGACATACAAAAAAACCAACCCCCTCGCGGTTGATGGCATAACTCTAACACCAGACGTCCGAAATCAAAAATTCAAAAATATTATCAAATTTCAGTGAAATAGCTATCGTGAGAGCGTGGAGAATTTGGAAATTTTGGTCAGGGATAGAAATGTTCCATTTGTTACTGAAATTTTGCAGTAAATTGTCAACAAAAATAAAACCGAGTAATTAAAGAAAAAATGTATGATGTTGCGATAACCATGCGTCTTTCAAGAAGAATCGAATTTGAATCAAGTCGATCGGACAAACCTTGATTGAGTTATGCTGTCAACCAGGTCAAAAAACATGATTTCGAGAAAAACACGTATGAAGTTTCAAAAGAGGGAAATCGAGTGATGCAAACTAAATATTAATATAAAACATGTACGCATACACATACACACATGATATACAGATATTTTTTTTCAATTCAACATCGACTTTCTCCACACGGTTATAACCCCCTAAGAGGGTACCAACGGCCCCTGACGATGCAACCCGAGCCAAATGTTTTCTAAGAAATTCTTCAAAAATAAAGTAATCAGAGGAAAATGTCGCTCTATACAGACCATCTTGATTGATTGAAAAAGGTCTGTACAGAGCGATATTTCGATTCCATTCCTTCATTTCCGAGTGAATGGGTTTGGTTCCATCTTCAGGCGTCACCGGTATCACTTTAAGAGGAAACGATCGCATAGGTGGCTCCATCTGATGGCATTTTTCCCCGACCAAAATACTCGAAACTGAACGCATGAAAAAGTCTGAAATTTTCAGGGATGGAATCTTTGAAGGTTTATCTAGGTCTGTATAGAGCCGAAATGTTGAATTTCGAGAAAAGCAAAAAAATTTTTCATTCAAACCTAGATAAACCTTCAAAGATTCATTCCTGAAAATTTCACACTTTTTTATATGTTCAGTTGCGAGTATTTTGGTCGGGAAAAAATGCCACCAGATGAAGCCACCTATGCGATCGTTCTCTCTCAACTAAAATGGAAAAATTTTGGAAATTATATGTACTTTATATACAATTTAATATAGTTTTTATATAAGTTATATACAACTGTATACAGGCTATATATATAATTTTTTGAATTTTTCCTCTTGAAAATAAACATGAACACTTGAGTTGTAGAATAAAAGCCGTGATATTTATTGATATAGTTTCCATATACAACACATTGTACTTCCGCAAAGATGGAATGAATAAACAAAACATATGAATATATAAAAAATGAATCAAGGAGTGATGTAAAATCAACAGGAAAATGTCCACAAATGAGGAGTTTGTCTGTTTGAGTTCGCAGCATGTTCATTTGAGGGACTAGTACCGGTTTCAAGACTAAAAAACGACCCATATTTGAACTTTTTGTTTCTTGTTTCTTTTATTACGAAACTTCACACAAGCTTTTGCCTTCAATTTGTACATCTTTTGGGAGTGTATACAAATTTTTTTCCCGTTTTTTTTATCGATCATTATTTACTACAAGGCGCCAAAGTCGAGTCCTCGAAAATGAGACCCTCGCACTGCGCTGAGATAATCTCAAAACTGGCATGTCTCAAACAGAAATTTCAAGAAGCATTTCAAAGAGGAAGGTAGTTTACATCGTAATTCACCACCTGTTTATGAAAAATTAAAAAAAAAACAAAATGACGGCTTTGTGAAAAAAGCGATGTAAAAAACACGTATTTTCCACGCTTTTTTCCCTTTGCCAAATTTTTTTTCAGTAATTTTTCTGCAATTTTCTGGTGAATTACGGTAGAGGAGATCAGAATAAACAAATGCACCAAGAATAAAACAAATCTATCCAGTGGTTGCGGAGAATAAGTCAGCGCAGTTTGAAAAAATGCTATTTTGAGTAAAACGCGTTTGAAGTTTTTTTACGATAAATTTTAAGAACATTTGAATTACTAAAACTCTCCAAGGATGAGCATTTTTGTACTCCTGAAGTATTTTCAGGGAGGAATACTTCTTGTTGACCCCAAATGACAACATATTTTACACAAGACAAGAAAGTACCCCACTGAAAGTACTCCAGGAGTACGAAAATACTCCCGGCTGCCCATCCCTGCAACTTTCTTATTTTTTCGAATTTCATTATAAAATTCTAGGGGGTGATTTTTAAAGGTATAAGGTTACATGAAATGTTATAAAAAAAAAAGGAAGTTTTTCCAAATTCTAACCGGTACTAGTCTTTTGAGGGGTTATTATATACAGTTCAAATTTTCAAAAAATGGATTTTTTTTTTTATTTCATTTTCGTAATTTACATACATTCAAGTATACACACAGAAAATTTCAAGTCAATTCGGCAATCATTGTCCAAATTACACGCATATTTGTAAAATTTCTTTACCCTATGTCAAGTGTTTTTGAAGCTTTGAATGCGTTTTTCTCCAGACTGTGTTTTCAAAGTCGGTGACCAAGATTTCTCGAAAACGGCTGGACCGATCAGTCTCAAATTTCAACACGGGCTTGTTGACTATATTTTTGGTAATCAACCGAAGGTTTCTTCTCACCGATGAATATTTTTATTTTTATGAACAATTTAAGGCCAAAACTTTGGCGCGAAATCGATTTTTTTTTAGAAGCCGCCATGTTGTCAAAAAATTTTATTTTGCTTATTCCTTCGATTAATTACTAGATTATGCATTACTTCATCGAAATCCATTTGGTTTTTTCATTTTAAAAGAGTTAGTCCCGAGATATCGTGATCACCGCAAAGCGCTTTTTTTCAGAGGACCTCCTGAAGATCAGCTATAACAGCTCTCAAAATCATTATTTTTACAAATAAAAAATATCAGAATACAGGACAAAGTCATCTCATTATGTGTACAAATTTTTACAATAATCAATTCAACTGTCTTTTCAGGAAAAATTCTTGAAAAATCGCTTTTTTTGCGCCCTTTAACTGTATATAAACCTTTAATGATAAGGCACTTTATAAAAACAAATTCTGATATGACAAAACTGTATCAAGAATCATGTAAAACGAGAATATTATAAGTAAATGCACAATCTGGCATGTATACACGGAGAAAAATGCAGAAGTATATTTTACTCAATACAATTAGTCAACATTTTTTGTTAGTTCTTGCGGTACTTTCAGTTTGGCTCACTTCTTACAGAGTGAATCTTCGTTGAACATTGGTCGAAAGTACTCTAATGAAGTGACTCTTACTTCGAAAATAGTGATCCATATACTGACTAAGTGCTGGAGTAAGAGCTACCGCAATTGCAATAGCAGTTACTCCTCATTTTTCTCCGTGTAGAGTATCACATGAAGCATTATGATTTTAGGACAGGAAGGATAATAGTCAAAGGGTATACATGCAAGTGAGATATAAATATGATAAAAATAGAAATTAACACATTTTGCACAACTTACATGATGACCAGGCGCATGTTGACAGAACTGTTGGTAACACACGTAGAGACGACCGCGTAAGTGAGTTTAAATTTGCAGTACATGGCAGGTAAATCATAGGATGACATTGGATCATCGGATTAGCACAGAAATAGGATTATATTAATATAGTTTAAATATCAAATTGAAATTCCCTATCTTGGCGTAACAGAAGATTAAGCAAAGCATTTGAGGTGACTTTCAGGCCCACTCTCACGCCAAAAAAATACCCAAAATAATTCCTAGTGAAACTGTTTCCTTTCTCATGAGAATATTTCGTTGTAGACTAATATTGAGAGAATCATTATTCTACATAATGTATTTGGTGAGCATGGAATAACGATACAGCGATTTAGAAGCACATATCACTTACGTACTTGGAAGGAATTCTCATAGTTAGGAAACAATTCATTCATTATGTTCCACAAAAAGAGAACACAAACCTAAAGAAATATTCAACTAATGCATTTGCATGTTCACGTACTTTCGACGGACACGCACGGAGGTTTGTGTTCTCTGGGGGAAGTTTGGTATACCCTTCCCCATTTTCTCCCAAATCAGTGCATCCTCAAGCATTAAGAGCGCACGCATACGTATACTTGGATGCATATAATCGCAAGATCAACAAGAACACGTTTACATATTTGGTGGTGAAAAACAAGAAGCGTGAAGGAATTTTCAGTACGTAGGATGTCGCAAAACATATCACTATCTTTCATTAGCTCGAGAAATCTTTAATTTTACAATGGCTTAATCTAGCTTGGAGGAAAGACAATTTGTGTTAGAATACCGTTGGAAATATACTGTGAAAAATGTGGGGAGCTTTTTTTCATACTATTGGTGGATTTCATGCCCTCATCGTGGAGGAACTGGTTTCCATAAAAAATGAGGAATTTTTCCACCAGTTTGAGGAATTGTTTTATTTCATGGGTATTGAATGCTCTACAAATGAAGGAAAAGTCCACCAAATTATGTGGAGAATTTCCCATCTACGGAGGAACTTTGCTGGTATCATTCTCTGGGAGAAAATTCCACAATTACTTTTTATGGTGTAAGAAAACGCAATAGAACCCAAGCGATGAACTATAATGAGACTACGATGTCACTGAGACGAGTGTTGCTTGGAAAAAACAATGACGATTCCAGAACAAAACTTCATGTTGATCCAACCAGTAACGTCATAATAAGAAGGAACAAGAGATAGATTTGCAGCAGATGAAACTGTCCACAATGTTTGAACTTGACATTTCTAAATAGTGATGGAGATTTTTTTGAAGGATCGATCTTTTTTAAGGATTCCCATCACCATTTCAACAGACCAAAATCATTGGTTGAAGCGGGTACAAGAAGAAAGGTGTTAGAATTTGAATTACAGAGTTTAAGAGGTAGGGTTAATGGTATTTTTAACCTGTGGAAGTTACAAAATTGCATACCGATATGATATTCTACACTCATAATGAAGAAGGTTCAGAAAAATTGAGTTCCATGAGGAACTTTTACTCTTTTGATGCGAAATGTGTAAAAGATAAGGATTTTCAAAAACTAGCAATTTAGAACGATAAGGCTGGATGTGAATCAGATGGCAGACTCAGCCATGGCGGCCAGAATTGTGTACGTAAAGGACGTGTACTTATTCGGCTCATTAGTACAAAGAATGAATGCTTCAATTTTTTCTGAAGATATCAATACCTATCCAGTAAATAAAACAGTAGGCGTTCCAAAGAGCCACCGACGGCTCTTCACCGACATTGCAAGACCATCAGCGGTCTTTCAGAACTTCAGTAATCATTATTTATAGAATGTATCACATCAATTATTATTGAAGATTTTGACGTTGTGAGAGTTTATTCTTAAATCAATGAAGCTGCTCCCACACTACCACACTTATGTAAAACCTCATCATGATGGGATTAAAAAACCAAAGTCATCTAATCTCATACCTGTAGGTTTTGTCTTACAGAATATTTGAGGAAATAAAGTTTGTGTTAACAACGCTAGTAGAGTAATCGATTGTCAAATGTCCGCAGAGTTTTTGGGAGATTTTATAAGAAAACAAAAACAAAAAACACCGAAGATGGGGGCCCTTGAGCCATTTTCCCCACCCTCAATTTGGGCCTGATCGAGGGTATATAATACTCGTAATATAAGCCAATCATGTTAAATGAAATAACATTCTCACCATACAAGATGCTTCGTGGACTTTCCCCAGTTTTGCTCGCACAAATGGCCTGAAAAATAAATTGTTTATTCATTAAAAAACTGCAGCATTATTTGTAACGTGAGATAAGGAAGAATTAAGTATAGTGGCATATTGAATTAATCCACTGTTATCCATGGCTTTATAGTATATAAACAAAAATAATATTTCTTTGACATGAGTGAGCATTTTTATCAGTGTAAAAGATTACTTCTCTATAGTACAATTCAACTGTATTCCAAGAAGACATAGACTTCCGAACATGAAGATTTGAACATCTAAGACCGTCTGCTTTTGTGCCTCTAAACCATACTTGACTCGAGAATTCCATAATGCGGAAAATAACAGCGTCCACATGACAAAAAACAGGTCACACTGTAGTAAACTTTAGCACTGACTACATCCTTATAACACAAGCATGTCTCAAATGAACTCCTGTTATGTCAGTGCCGGAGGAATTCATTTGAGAATTCTTCAAGAATTCTTTTTCAACACCAGGGATTCATAAAGAACTGATTCTGAACAGCCATCGGGAGGAATCTTCAAGAATCCCGCAATAAATTCATCAAGAATTCTCAATTTCTCTTTTCCATATGAACGCGCTGTAAGACTATCATAGTCTCCAAAGGCCGCGTGGCAGGGACAGCCAGTTCCCATATTCTGGGATTGATGATTTGATTACACATCCTCAATTATTCCGAATTACATCCATTGATTATCAGGATCGACTTGTGCAGGTTGGCGAAGCAGGCAATTACTGGAGGCAAAACAATTTAGAGGGCCGCAAAACTTGGAAGAATAACAATTTTGTATCCTGAATATCTTAAACAGCCTTGAGTGTCGCAGTAGGGCGTGTTTTTGGGTTTGTGCCCAGGGTTTGAGAATAGCTCAAGCCAGCCCTGGTAATCATCTTTCGTAAGATCACGGAGATGAGACATAAAAATCGATGAATAATGGTGTCAGACAATTCATGGCCGTATCAGTAAATTCGCCGGAGTTATTGGTTCAGCCACGAAAGAAAAGTTGCTCATGGACAAGTACACGCCATTTTGTGGTTTACAGCTCCGAAAAATTCACAAACACACTTCAATTGTTATATAATAAAGTACTCTCGCCAAATTTCGATAAGTTGTTTAGTTTGTTTAAAAAAAATTCACGGAATTTTCCTTTTTTTCTTTGCTTGTCGGCCTCTAGAGTGGTTTATCCCCTTAATATTTAATTTGTTTCCAAAAATTAACTGATTGAAAAACGATTATTTTTTCAATAATTCCCAATTAAAAATAGTCATAAACTGACTAACTCATGACCATTGTTCTTCGTTACAATGTGCTGAGAGACATAAGATTCTTATTTTTCAATCAAATTTCAATCAACCAAGAGATTACCATGGGATCACTACAAAAATTGGTCAATCTGGAGGCTTTATTTGGAATATATCTCACCTAAGTTGTCGCCATAAGAATAACTGGACGGGTATAGGTAAGGCTGGTTCGTGCATACATCCATCCATGGATCTCTTCTTATCCATTCTGATGCCAAATTACACCTGTAAACATATTTTGAGGAAAGAATGATGTAATAATGCATTTTTGACCATAGTGCATTCAATATCCCCTCATGAAATTCATGGAAGTGAAGATATATGGATAGCAATCACTGTATATTCTTCACCGTACACTGAGAGAAGGATTCAGATATAGTTACCAAATCTCATAGTTGAATATCGCGGAACAAATATTGAGTTATAGTTACCGATATCGAGGTTCACAACTATGACCTTCGGTTATAGTTACCAAACTTGAGTTATTATCACCGAATTCTGGTGCACTGAGAGAAATAATTACTAATACCAAGCAAATGTATTCCTGAATTTTTTGAAGAATACACATTCTTGATAAACAGTTGACATGTTGTAGACCCAAGAAAAATTCTCTTGAATCAAGACAATATTTTTCCAATTCAAGAATTATATTTTTAGCTTCAGAAAAATTTTCTTGTATCAAGGATACATATTTCTTGAGCAACGGATTTCTTCGGATATGAAAATATGTTGTTGGTAATAGTAATTATTTCTCTCAGTGTAATGGTTACCAAATCTTGGTGATGATAAACCAATCATATATTTGAGGGAACCAAATTCTTTTGGTAACTCAAACTAGATTCTTTGATCAGTGTACGTACTGTATCCACCTCTTATAATTTTTTGATTAGAGTCCAGTCGAAAGTTTGTCAACAAATTGTGAACGAGCCTTGTACGATGAAGAAACAATATCCTTCCCGCTTTACGAGATTTCATGTGTTTTTCCTACCAGAATGAAGAAGTGTTCAACTAAATATATTCTGAAAACATATCGACGAAGTTTTCATAAAATGGCATAAGTGACAAAAAATCCAAAATTCAATAGTTTTAACATAATTTCATCATCAGAGAGCACCTGAACTTTGAAGTCTATCAAACTTTCCACCCAATTGCTCTTGACTTCTTGATGACAACATTGATAGCCCAAAATCATTATTCCATAATAGATTTCTGTAAGCTGATCTAGTAGACATTTTCAGATCATTTTTTTGGAACATTTTAACAGGCATCTTCGACAAATCGAAAAAACCTCTCAACTCCCGCGTGAGACTCTCCAGGGTCCCTCTCAGGGTATCCCAGGTTCCTATTCGAGTCCTCTGAGGGTCCTGTCGAGCAGGAACGCGAGTTGTTCCGCACGGAAACCTGAGAGTTTTTGACTTGTTATTGACCGTTTGTTAATGTAAGGTTGCTACAACTCTGGTGCAAGAGTTGTAGCAACCTTGTACCCTTGTCGTGTGTCAACACTGAAAAAAGTGAACTGTAACTATTATCATGCGAAAATGGTAGTTGAATGACAAAATCTCCAAGTTGAAGATGGCGATTACGTTATTTGGTATCCATCTTCATGTAAATGATAACCATTCCCATGTGCATGAACATTGTCACGATTCTCCGAAGTATCCGAAACCAAATTCGCGAAGCTGTCCCCCAATTTCGATTTGTACATGGTAATCATTACATTCCACTTCTCTCAATGAATTGAGAAGCTCATGACAACCTTGTCACCAGCCTGTGCAACAACATTGCATCAAGGTTAAATTACTATCTGAAAAGTGACTGTACATTTCATAAATACTTCACCTGAAGCGAGTCAGCAAGTCACTATAACAAGTTCCTTTTTATAATCGACACGTCGAACGTACATGTATCTGCGGATATTATTGTTAATTCGATACTCAAATCGTTGAATTGATCCAATTTTAACATACATAGTGCACATAAGATGTGAATGAATTTCTTCGGAGGGAATAGAAGATGCTAATATTGATCTATTGACACTCCTAGTGAAGAATTTTCAGAGAATGGATAGAGAAAATTCTTCTGGATTTCACTGAAAAGTTTCCTGAATATTTTGTGAACATCTCTGAAAAACTCTGAATTTTTCTGAAAATCGCGGAGATTTTCTGAGAAACTATGAACACCTTTGTAATCTTTTGAAAAACTCTTCACTGAAAATCTCTGAGAATTTCACTGATTTTCGGCAAAATTTTTCCATCAGGGACGTATTGAGATTCACAGTTGAATGTCGATTCAATTGGTTTCGTAAATCTGAATGGTACGCTTGAAAAAATCATTCACTTCAACTAAGTACCCTAAGGGGACACAAACCTTCTAGGTTAAATTTACGTCCAATGTACGGAAATTCACATTCATGGAATGTTCAATGGACCTTCAAATGGCCGGACGTTGAATAGACCTCTCGACCTAGTCGTTCTTTGAACCTTCATATTCTGTTAGGGTAGATTCACTTGGATCCACAAAATTTCTATTGACACCCCACGCAGCACAGAAGTTCCAAAAGAATTCTCAATAATTCATGATGAATTGTTCAAATCTCATTCGAACTCTCAATGAACTATCCCTAAACTGGTGTGCTGTATGGGATATTAATATCATATCTCAATGACGTATGTTTTTTTCTAAATTTTCAAAAAATACCAATAAAGAAAAGCATAGATAATTCAAATGAATACAAATTTTGCATATCCGTCACCGGTAAAATGATTATCTTCAGCATGTCTATGACTCAGGCATTGACCCCATGTTTAGAATGAATCTCCACTACTGAACTTTGGTTGAAGACCTTCATGGAACGGATTGTGATATTTGATGAAGAAAACAAAAGTTACCGTCTGAAATTTTATGAAATTTCCCAGAATTCCATGAAATTTGATAGATGTGATACACAAGTATTGAAACAATTTGAAATTAATAAAATCCAATGTACACACTGAGAGAAACAAATCTTGAACCAAAAAAACTTTCTCCAAACGAAGAGAACGTTTACTCAGTTTGAAGCTAAACAATGTGATGGGTAGAAATTTTTCTTACCCCAAGTACGCATCTTTTTTAGATAAGGAAAAAATGTATATTCTCAGACGAAGAAAATATGTTCTTGGGATTAAGCTAATTTTTCTATCAGTGCATGTCTGAGAGGGAGTTATATAACTGGAAAAAACACATGACTCTTTCATCAAAGTGCAAGTATTTGTGATACGTTTTGACCTTTTGCATATATTTTTAAATATTCTTCGAAATATTTTCCATATCTCAGTTTTTCTAAGTATTCTTCACTCAAGGAAATTATTTTGTTGAAATGTGATCAACAAAAGAATTTTGCTATCCTAACAAAATGGTTGTTGTGTCAACAAAATCTTCTCGCGTGGATGATGACATTTTTGTGTTGTAATAACAACAGAATGTTATTCAACCAAGGAAAAAATTGGGTTGAGATAACTAAATTCCTTTGTTGATCACATTTCATCAACAAAATAATTCTTTTGAGTGCAGAGGAATTCAAAATGAATCATCAACGCCAAGACTGCATCTAGTACCTAATAAGAAAATTCTTCTGGAAATCTGTACAAATTGGCAAGATTATCTGCAAATTCTTCAAAACTCCTACCTCGTTTTGAAAATCTCAAGAAACAGTCAGGATCTACGAATTAACTATTCCTATGAGTAAGATTGTTTCTCGCTCGTTGTTGGGAATTCTCAAAGTTTCACTACGGAAAACCCGAGGAAGTGATGTGTAATCTTTGTTGACATACACTGGGTACAATAACATCATCCTACATCTGTATGAATGATCAATTATTGCAATCTTAGCTCTTTCCGAGCAAAAAACATTCTCTTGGAACACTAAATTTTCAGCAAGCCTCAACCAATTTCCTGAACTTTCTTTTGTTTGAGGAATTTTTCCAGTCTTCTTGAGATGAATTATTAAGTACATTCACATCTAAAATTTATTGCACAGCTAACTTTTCATCATTATATCAAGAGAAAACCTGTGAGTGAATGGAAAACTTTATAAATCTTCTTAAAATTTTTGATGCACCACAACACTTGAGATGTTTACAAACTGATCTCTTCTAATCTTCGCATAGTTATAAATTCGAGGTGAACAAATCATTTCATTCCGAAACAATTATAGAATTATAAGAAATATGCGATCATCCTTGACACTGCGGAAACAAGTACATTTTAATCACCCACCCACATGTTCGAGGAAGATCTTATAAGAGCACAAGATTGTAAATCAAATTTTCGTAACATCCATCTGAATTCGTTTCGCATCAAACGAACCCCTATCATTTCAAAAAATAATACATATAATACGAAAATGACGTTCTTGATTTTTGTTACACAAGTTATCTTTTTGAGCTTCATCTTTTGATGAAATTGCCCGAACATATCGAATCACGTGCCCACTTGTCCTACTGACACACTTACACTTGTATGGGGCTGATGCTTAAGTGTACGCAGGTACAAAGATAAATACCTCTTTTCGCGTGTGTAAGGGAGAGAAAAATGATGCATCACGTTGTGGGGAAGGTGAGTTACTGAGAGGAGGAAAGAAAAAAGGGACAAACCTCGTGCGTTTGTGTGGGATAGAAATGCGCGCGCGACTCTTGGAAAATCTAATGCGCCGGTCGTTCCATCGATCAGTCCAGGAATCTGCTCTCTCTTTGCTGGACCAACCCTATTTCTTTAACCTATCCCTTCCCTATTCGCCGATTATCGTTGAAGAAGGAAAATGCTGAATTCCTATTTACCTAACCGTGCGTGATGACATCCGTCAAATTATGAGAAATTGGGGCGTTAATTTGGCGATACATGAATGGGATAAAAATCGAATGAGCGATTAATCTCATTCTAACAATTATGCACAATTATACTTATTCTATGAGAAATAGTTCCAAAAACAGTATCCAAAACAGCACAGGAAATAGCAATGTACGGAGCCAAGTGTTCGATCCAGCTTCCCTGCACGTTCTATCGAGTTGAATGTTCTGTGAACGGGCCATCCCAAATGTCACTAGAGGTCATCAATGATGGAAATGTTTTTTGAAAGTTCTATTCATATGCTTCTTGGCACATTTCTCGCATGATCACAGATCAATTTCAGCGTAATCAAGAAGGTCTTTTGTTATCACAATAAAATTTCAGTTGTGTATAATCTAATTGCGTATGTCGAAATGAGTGAAATATTTTCTAAGTATGGTGATTTCAAGCCCGTGATATTGGCCCCACACAACAATATTTGATCATATTCTCAGTACTTTACGACTTCTTAAAACTATGATACAACAACGTGTTTTTTTCTTCCCTGTCCATTTCAATTTTATTCTAGATTCGATAATATAATATATCGATTTGATAATTCACTGGAGACGTTTGGATTCAATTCTCTCGTGATTGTGATTTTCATTGGAAAATACATCTCGTTCGCAAAATTGTTATATCTCAGATATGGTATCACTTGGAAAGAGTATCGAATATTCTTCAGAAGTTTTTAATATATTTTATATGTGTAATATGAGACAAGTATTCCCTTCAGTAGGATTAGATAACAGTTATGGCGACTCTTCCATGCTTTTATCCTTTGTGAAGGTCAAACAATCAATAAAACTTCATCGATTTCAAGATGCTACACCGTGATATTTTTCTGAAAGGGCTAACAATTTCAAATAAATCTATACTACTATAATTCTTTGAATGTCTCATGATCATTCTGTTATTTCCACCATGATTTTATAAATAATCCGGAACTCCAGTCTATTTGATACCAAAAACAGCCCCTAAAGTACAACAGGGTTCCAAATTAATCGTTGGAATTGTGCAGCGGATTCAGAAAGCCGTCTGCACATCATTTTCTCTCCAGTTATCCCTACTTCCGCGAACTATACAGAATTTCGACAGCTTTCACCTCTCAGACCTTTTGTCGTCACTTCCGGGACGTTTCACTACAACAGTGGAGAGGAGTAATGAAGCACTATTGTTGTAATTTTGAAGATTCTCTCTATACATTGGAATATGAATATTTTTCTGTTGAAGTTCTAAACTCGCTCGTTCTTTTCAATGTAGATGCGTAGAGACGAAAAAAGTGAGATAGTTGCGAAAGTATTAGACTATTTTGCGCATTTTTTGAGAATTATATTTGGTTCGAGCATGAAAAAAACATTTATGAAACAACGATACGGTAAACAATGAGTGGGCAGCGTACTGTTAAAAAGTAGATGAAATTCATACAGCTTGTTATTTATAGATGTGCTCAAGGATAGTAACCATTCTCATAGAATTCGATTCTTGATCATTTTAATAATTTTGATTTCGTAATACTGATCATATTTGACGAGTTCCAGCTACATAAATTAATTCGAGAATCATTTCTAATGTGTCTGACTCTGCAAGATTCTTCTGTTCAGAAGTTTTTCAATGAAAATGCGATTAGAAAAATCTTTCAAGGTCAAACAGCGTTAGAGGATATTAAGACAACCCCAAAAAGTATTCAGTTCGTTCTCTGCATGAGAAATAAAACATCAGCTTCAAATATATAAACATTAATTTTTTGCACTCCAGCACGAGAGGTTCGAATTTTTCAATGGGAATTTTCACAATATATATTGGCAAATAATTCCCATTGTAAGACAAAAATCGATTTTCCCCTTATGATGTGAATTATTTGACAATATATATTTTAAGAATTCCTACTCAAGGACTCAAAGCGATGCATTGTCATCCCACATGATATGCTTTCCATTTTCTTTTTCCGTGTAGAGTCTGAACTGAATATGATACTGTTGAGCTGATGATTACCCGCAATTTAGAATGAAATACTCAATGAATTCGGACCACACTACTGCTCCGGTAATTTCTATTGCACCAGCTGATTGACCGATCATTCAAGTACATTCCACCCAATGTTGTAGATTGTCGGATTGAATCAATAAAATATATTTTCACTGATTTAAATTGAAAGAGTGTGTATCAAATTCCGTAGAACGGGGTTACTTTGATTTTTAAGAGTAATTTTGACAGCCCTTGAGACGCTTCAAAGAAGTCGCAAAGTACGGTTTAAACGCGGGTGGAGCAAAGTCGCGTGACCTTGTGTGGCGGCGCACACGTTTGAACCGTACTTTGGTGCGCTGTTGAAGCGCCACACACGGAGTGGATCACTAAGCGAATAGTAAGATATGGACAGACCAAACTGCGCAATCAGAATAACTAAACAGTTCAATCGGATTTACGATACGCTTAGTTAAACCAACGATGCGTTCAGTTAGAATAACGATGCGATTGATTGTAGGGACCAAATGTTTGATCCGTCCATATTTTACTATACCAGTTTTCTCCGTGCAAAAGCTGTCACGGTTACCCTCAAAAGCCCAAGCAACCCCGTTTTGCGATACCTTTTAACATACCATTATTCACGGAGCCAATCATATTCCAAATTATTACAAATCCGATTTGATGTTAAGAACCTTTTCAACGTCTTCAATCTCCATATCTAATTCAAAAACTGTCTCATCGTTCTGAGTACGAATTTCAGATTTTCCCTCTTTGCAACCAACTGATTTTATCTCTATAGAAATTTCTGTACTACCCCCAGTTTCACGAGTCACCCTCCGTGCTTCTTCATCGATAGCTTCACAAATATCACACCAAAGCTGCTTTTGATGAGGATGAAGAACAGTAATCAGACGTTCAAAAATCTTCCAATTTACAGCTTCATTAACTTCGAAAACTTTACCATAAATCGTGGAAGAAGATCGTCGACATTTTTCGATATCATCTTCGCTGTGAGAATAATCAGACATTGAATTTGTACTTCTATGTTTGCCACCTGTCTTGCTCTCTGCTCTCTTGATTTGCGGAACGTGAATCGTGCGTGTGGACGATTTGGATCCCTGCTGTCGTTTTCTCGATCTTTCATCACGTACTTTAACCTCTTCTTCATGCATTTCCAATAATTTTTCCACCCTGATAGATTCATATAAACGATTCTTACAATTTTTTTCTCCTCCATCATCTATATATTTTCGGAGAGTTTCAGCTATGTGACTGACAATTCTTTTGAATGAATCAGATTTGAAACCTCGCTTTACAAAATCATTCGAAGAATTCTTAGTTTTGAGATATTTCTTCAATTTCTGGGCGATATCAGTCCCGATACGTTGTCCAAATTTCAATGATCGTGTCTTAGACGAATTTCGGGATAGATCAACGGGTGGACTATGATCCATGACGGATTGATTTGTATGATTCGCATGATCTTGTACAGAATTTTGAACGAGATTATGTTGAGATGATGATTGAAAATTCTTCATATTCGAATGTGGCGATGATGGCTTACGACGAAATAACCAAGTGGGATTTGGTGTTAAATTTTGATCACGACTTCCGTGAAGACAGAAACTTTTCTTCAAGGATTCAAGATATTCATGTTTGTAAGACTTCTGGCAAGAAGGAATGTTAACCTTACGATTTATATCGTATTCAGATCCATCAGACAAATAGCGTTTGGTATCTACTCTGGTTCCCTGAATTTCATGCCGTTCGTATTTTCCTCCCAAAGTTATCAAATTATCAGCTTGTGATTTGGATTTGAGTTGGCTCTTGAATTGATGTTTCATGCTCCGACATTCTTCGTTCGGAATAGATTCCAACCTATAATTCACGATTGAATTAGTTCGTTTAGTGAAAAATTGTGTATCATCTGGTATCGAATTGCAAACTACTTCGCCTCGAATATCATCCATGAACTGCATACAATTTTCTCGAGTTCCGTCCAAACTGTAGGCTTTAGTCGTGGGAATTCCCTCTTCGTCTCGTGGTTCACATTTTGAATCAATCAAATCATATTTGGAATTCACTTGATTAGTTCTAAACAAACTTTTCTCACAATTTTTTGAAACTTCTTTTTCTCTTAAAGATGCTGTAGAGGCATTTTCTTCATTCTCAGTTTTCACACATCTTATTACTCCACAGTACGCACATTTATCCATCGAAGAATCCTTCGAGATGATTTCAGTCAATTCATTGGAATCATACTTGTTCAAAGTATTTTTTAACTCGGTCACCATATCGCACAAAACTTGACTCGAAGAATCGGACGATTTGAAAGTCTGTAATAATTTTTTCACAGCACTTAATTCGATGGGAATATCATTTTCATCAACTTGATTAAACTTATGAAGAAACGAATTCTCACCCTTGGATTTTATAAGATGATTTTCACTCTCAACTGGAATATCACAATTGTTTTGAAATGCTTCTGAAGAGTATTTGACATTGGAAGTTCCTTCATGATCGTGAAAAAGAGTAGATTGAGAAATATCGCTACCTCTCTTCATAGGTTTTTCGGATTCTCGCATTGTGTTTGAAATTTTCTCCTGAGGATGGATTCGTTGATGATTGGTGTTGGATTTGTGATTTGTGGAACTTGACCCATAGTTTTCGTCAAATTCAATTTTAAATATACAATTCACTTTATCATTCTCACGAACGGAATGATCCGCTGGTCTTCTGATTCTCTCATGATATGGGGATTCGGAATTACGTTGCTCTGATCGATAAAAAATAGCCTCCATTTATTCGAGATAAGATCTATCGAATTCAAGAAATAGTTTATGTAAATCATTTTATTTTTTCGATCATTCATTTTGTGTTTGGAGAGGTTATAAAACAAACCTTTGACCATTTAAAAAATCAGATAGGTACTTGAATTTGCCTTTTGATTATTCCGTGATGATAGCATACTAGGTTAACAACCCGATGATTCTCATTCAGTGTAATTTAGCATTGAAGGAATCTACATCAAATCAGAATGGAGCTGCGTATTTGAATTTTGTTTATTGTTGCATAATCAGAATGCAATAGTAGCAAGTAGCAAGAATACTCTGGGACCCGTTGGAATTCTCATTATTTCATTCCCTCCTCATTATTCAATCATTATTTATTGATTTGTTTGTTTCATTATTATTGCATTCATTTAATAGTGATTATATCAGCATCTACTGCTGGTCTAGGAATAAAACGAACATAACAACACACCTTATTCTCATGCGTCGGTATTTTTAACCCTGGCCTCCCATTGACCAAAATCTTCAGGAGATTTTCGGGGAATTCTAGTAAGTTACTATCCACGAACTTCAAACTGATTCCGAATATATTCAAAACAAAGAGTTCTATGTGGGTTATATCGTCGTTCGTCGTAGAATTGAAGAATTATCTGTTTCATAATAGCGCCAGGAAAGGATTCAACCAAAATGCGACGATGTCAGTTGGGTTGCTCTTTGTTAAGGATTCGAATATTCCTATTCATTTCCCTCGTGAACAAATAGACTAGCACACTACAAAACCCTAAGTTCTACTCCAAAATCCTCTGGTTCATCCTATCAGTATTGTAAACAATAATCGTAATCATCGTAATGTTATATTTTAACTCATTGAATACAGAAAATATATAACATCCTAGGAAATAATCGATACGACATTGTTTTGTTTCAATAAACTCAAAACTGTTATCAATTTATTATCATCAAAACTGTCACATCCCATTCACACAGCTGATAATAAAATTTTCAATTGATTCCACCTTTGGACGAAACCCTAATTCCCAGAAATAATGGTTGAATTATTCGCTAAAGATTTGGTTCATCAAATAATGCTGGAAGTCCTTCAGATTTTGGATAATTCCAATCAAAATGGTAAGCCTGAGATTTGATGACTTTTGCTAATATTCTTGAATACTTTAAAGAAACTTCACGCATCAAAGTGTCATAGTCGTAGTAGATCTTCAAAGTTACCGATGGAGTGAATAGTGATGATGATTAGTTTTTCCATAATGCTCAATGTAACCTTTGTTGTAAGGATCATTCCAATCATTCTAACCTAAACAATTCGATTCGAGTGAAGTTATGCAGTTCCATCATCACACAAATTTTTCAAGAGATACAAAGAATAATACTTTCGTTAATTTGCTCTTTGTTGAATTATTAGAAAATGGTGAAATGCAATTAAGAATATCTTTGTGATTAGTATGATTCTATTCTTTCATATGTTCCTAAAGTTTGGATCGTTTATAGAAACGAAGCGAAAATTGGAATTCACAAAATTTGAGTAATCATCAGTGTTTATCTGTTAGAATCAACTATTTGGAATTAGAAGCATCGTTCAAAAAATGTACTTCAACGTTTTGGGTGGTAAACAGCTGAATATTTCGTTATTCGATTGCCAATTCGTTTCAATGAACGATTCAAACTTCGACAACATTTCTTTCATAACCTTCTGGAATGCAAAAGCCATGAACGAAGATATTGTTTTGTTGAACATGAAAAAATAGACTCACATGACATATCAGCATTAGAATTTCTTCAAATACGAAATATTTAACAGCAAAGTGTTGGATGAATGTGAACGAAGGAAATGTTGAAAATCAACCCACAGTTTTGACGAACCAGATTTCAACTTACAAAGATCCTGTACAATCAGCAACTGATGAAAAAATGAATGGAATGATGTGGGAACCAAAAGATTCGCAAATCGGGGATGCATTTCACATTCCACCCTTATCAGCTCTGGAAAAACAAGTAATGAATTACACAATAAGTTCTTTACTACAATCTCAACGTAAATATTGCAGGAATAAGTTTTTAAACACAATTAGAAGTTATTCAATAATTGATACAACCGAATCTTAGTAGCTTTTTATAAAATATCCATTCAAAAAACTCATAAAGGTATTTCGGTAAAATTGATTAGGTCAAACAAGTGGTTCTTGATGTATCTTTGACACCTGGGAACTCTCCAGAGGTGAAAAACATTATTCAAGGTCAAGGCGATGTGAATCAGGTCACGAGAGAACTTCCGTTGGAAGAAGCTAGAGATCTCGAAGAATCTACTGTTTCGACTCTTAGTAAAAAAGAAAAAGATATTGAATCGGGCAAAGTACCGACATACGTGCTACATCAAATGATAGAAGAATTAGAAACACAAACTGAGAATGAAACGAAGCAATGTACACAAGAGAAAAAAGAAGAGGAAGAAGAAGAACCAAAGCATGATATCAACGACGACGAAGTATGCAAATGGGAAGAGAGCGAAGAAAAATGTGTTCGAATCATCGAAAGCGTGAATAGTCAAGAGCACACTGTTCTAGATATTGACACAGAGTTTATAGACGATTCGGATTTATTAGAACCAGAAGCAAGGTCTTCGTCGACCCCATTGAAATCTCCTACGACATCTTCTGCATTCAAAGAAATACACCTCGAAGAAAGTACTATGATTCCGACGGATACAATCTGCACTCTCGAAGATTCAGAAAAATTTTCCGCATATAATTCAGAGAAGAAACATAAAAAAAGTATCGGTAGCAGAATGAAGAAATTTTTCCGAAATGTTTTCAGAAGACGAAAGGAATAAGAATAAATGACCAAGATTATAGTGTAAGTTGATGATTGCTCTCTTTCGGTCCTGACACATCTCAATGTTGTTCTTTCGTCCAGATACAGAAACTTGGAATATTATAATTGTCGCGTTGATTGGGATTATACGGTACGAGAAATTTGAGATGCTGAGAAGAACCTAAAATAACTCCACGGCTTAATTGTGTTTGGTATCTTGCGCTGTCTGTCGATCTTAAAACTTTCGAACGATATAATCTCGATCAATATTTCAAGTTGCAAAAAACTTTATGGAGTTTTATCACACTATACAAAAGAACTCTAGAACATTGGAAGACATTCGTATAAATGGTTTCGAAGAATTTTATGATCTACAATTTAAATCTCCCGTAACTTTATATTTTAACAGTATCTTCGCGACAATCAAATTCTCAAAAGAATTTTTCTATTTTCAATTCTCATGATTAACTGTAGATTGAATCAAAATGTACTCGGTTGCATATTCATATTAATTCTTCGGGAAATATTTCTGACCGATCTCAAATAGATTTCAAGAAACCATTGAGAATAGCTCTGTCAAAGAATTTTGAAAGAAATCCAAGAGAGTAAATTAATTCTTCGTTATTATTTGCTCTGTAAAGTTTCAGTGAGGGTGTATGGAGACGGTTGGAAACTGGGGAATTTTTTCTGTACATTCAACAAACGTGTACCGTGATACTACATGAACATTTCATGTCTTGCGATATTTTTGAATTGAGTTTTGTACAAACTTTTTTCGTAAAATAAGTGAGAGACACGAGTTTTCAATATGTGATGATAGATTACATGTCTAGAATTACATATTTAATTTAAATTTTCTTGCCGTAGTAGTTCTGAAATGATGGACTTCAAATTTTTTGAATTATCACATTCAATTATCAAGATTCTTGAAACTCATCCCATGATTTTCCAGAACCGTCAAAAAATGAAAATCCATATTCAGTGCGAAATCTCAGGTACATATTTTATCATAACATGTTAACAATTTCTCCTTCTCAGGTAATTTACGAGAAAAGTCTGCACGAGATTTCTCACATTTCGACTATCACTTGAGAACTTTGAAGATGTTCTATACGGGAAAAAATGAACTGTTAATTTTACCAGAATTCCGGTTACTATATGGACAGCAAGGAATATCTGTGACTTTTACTGGGATTCTTGTTAAATTTACCGGAGCCCTTGTTAAATTTGCCGGAGACTCGATTCATTCAACTAGAATTCCGGTTAAAATGGCAGTAATTCTTGCTGTCCATATATTAACCGGAGTATTTTTTTCAGTGTACGCAAGACTTTTGAATATACTCATAAAAACGTTACCTTAAAAAAAAGTTGATAAAATGTTGAAATAAAGTGAGGATGAGCTTCCATTGTGATATCTCATATCATCTTTTGTCATTGAAATTACTATAGTAATTTGTATACGCTTTCTATCAATCAGTATAAAAATCCTGTTACTCCTTACCAAAAACTATGCTAGTTTTGATAATGACATATCGTACATCACCTCACTTACGAAGTTTTTCACTACCGAGGAAAAAATCGTCTTGATCCCACACCCATTGTCTCATATATAACCAAAACAATATTTTTCTTGTTCCAAATAAACTTGCTTTGAATTGAGAAAATATTGTTTCGGTTCAAATTTGAGTTTTAAATTTCTCTTGAACTGGATCAATATTCTGTCAGTCGAAAGCGAGTTTATTTGGACAAAAAAAAATATTATTTTCGTTATATATGAGACAATTTTTTTTTCTTTGTGCTTCACAAAAAAGGGTAGGCACGTTTTAAGTAATGGTTTTTCTGCGTGTATGTATGAAAACATCTGACACATTCTTACGTCTGAGAAATCTTGAACTTATCTAATGGATATCGCAAGGTATAAAATGTTTGATTGGTGAACTGACAAAAATTAGAAAGATCATTTTTCCTAAATTTCCAGTGGAAATTTCACTGTGATGGAGCTTCTGCGACATATTTGCCACACTTTGAGAGCTTCCATCTTACTGGTACCAAACTAAATGAACATTAGCACGAATCGGATCTTCTTATGTTTTTTATTGAAGTGTACAATTGAAATGTGTGACCGAGAATAACAGTCATCAACTTTTGATAGGAATTTTTTTGATAAGAAATATGTAGGAATGGAATAAAATGATCTATACGTAGTGAATATGCTGCAGTGTACTAATTTCCTTACGATATATCCCAAGTGTGTATTGCCGATATTGACAATGAGCCCAAGTAGGGTCCATTTGCTTGAATCCAGTATTGGGAAATGACAATAGGACCCATCTCGGACTAATCTTGGTCCTAGTGTTTGTTCCCATACAATTATAGTTCGTAGAAAATGGAAATATTGAACTTTGGTGCGGGTCCGGCCCTAAGTTGAGCCAAGATCGGCTTAGGTCAGGGCCCATTGTATCACCTAGTCCTCGGGCAAAGCAATACAGCCAGGCTGGAAACGATGTTATCATCCCAGAGTTGGTCCCACGTTAGGTAGCATGGGCCCCCATTTGACCCGTAGTAAATACACGCTTGGGATCTATCGTACTTCAAAATCATATTTAAACTCATATGTTTGACCAAAAATGTAATTTCACCCATATCTTCCATAAAAGAAGTACCGCTATTGAAATATAATTTTAACAATTTAATGCACACTGATCATATCAAATTCTATCCCACTCAGTACACTCACTTAGACAGACTTCTAAAATACATCCCAGAAAAGAGATATTTTGGGAAACATATATCTTTTTGGGTCTGATCATCCTTTCTGAAATATATTGCAAATATGTACTTCCAAACGCAGAAAACTTGTTTTTCGAGGCAATATTCTCGATTGGAAATTCAAATCGTGTGGTTATTTTTGTTTGACTATGAAAAGTTTGAAGTTTATACGCTTGGCCCATATACCTTCTCAATTTCAGAGTAATTTTAATCTGTGAGTCTCTGAACAAAACAAAGAAAACAAAAAATCAACATCAGCAGTGCTATGCAGGAACTATAATAACGATCGATATATCCGTCCCCGCTGAAGACTTGAAGGAAAAAGAGGACGGATCTCTTTAAAAATCTGTACTGTTTCAATAACGTCGAAAAATCTGTTGGTCACATGAATAATCAATTCATTTAATTAACTCGATTTTCGTATTCTCGCAAAACCTGATCATCACACAGAGAACGATTTCCAGAATTTCGTAGACTTGTTCTTCCAAAATAACATTGTGTTCGGAAATTTTTAGATTTTCTTCAACATAGATAACTCAGAATGCCGTGTGGGAGCGATCTCTGAAAAGGTTCAAAATAAGCTGACACACTTGTGAAGCACTGCGAGAATCCAGAAACAAATTCTCGATCCCATGATTCCTCCAAAATATATATAAAAAAAAGAACCTCCCATCCTTGATTGTTGTTAATCATATCAAGGAACGTACGTGAAACATTCTCGAAATATCCACCGTACATCGATACCACTTGAAGCTCGATCAAGTCATCGTCATATCGGAGTGAATTTTGAATCTAATTATACGAGGATGATATGCGATTGATTTTAATCGATTTTTTCCGAGGTGTGGATGAATCTAGAATGAATGAATGTCAAATATTGTCTCCAATGATGAATTCTAAATCAGCTGTTCTAGATTTGTGTCCGTGACATAAGGTTGTCATGTACCGATCCATACGATGACTAAACTGACTGAGTAAGGAAAACATACTTTGACGGTACAGTTGTGCTCAAAGCAGCTTCCTCGAACTGTTTTTAGACAGCAACGTTGCCATTACATCTTTCTTCTTGAGTACACGTTTTCGGTGCTTGGCCATCAAGTTCTTCGCTTTTTCTTTGTACTCTACTCGTGTGTCTTCACCGTTGATTATCGCGCCACCTATACAGATAAAATCATAAAATTGGATAAGATCCGATAGCATTCCTGGTTTAAGCTCCGTCCGGCGAACATCGAGTAGTAATCCATCCTTTTAAAAATGGTAATTTGATCAAGTTTTTTTCTTTTTGTCTTACATACTCTTTTGTAATTAATTTAACAATGAATTGTATCGTTTTTTTCGATCTCAAATGAATTCACGGATTGATCATCAAATTACGAATTGATAATGCAGATAGTATTCGATATTGAGAAAACGTCATGATTCACTGAAAATATTTGTTACAATAGTTTGTTAATAGTAATAATTTCACGATTGATTGTTTCCCTTTTTCAGGCAGATCTTAGCCCCAGGGAAGTCGAAAGTGAGTACATTGAGAAGTGTGGAATTGTGTAGACATTTTGTGTTCCGTGATCAGAGTGTTTCGAATAATCAGTTTATTTTTCCAATTTCAACATCCACGTGAAAGAGGATTCAAATATGTGTACTGATTCGAAATAGTGAAGAAAATTCAATCTTCAAATGCGGGGACGTGTTGAACAATTGTATAACAATGTTTTTATTTCGGAACGTGTTTTTACAAATTTTCTTTATGATTTCAAATACTTTTGATCCATCATTAAAAATTTGCCACAGTGCCGCATTGCGATGAATCGCGTGAATTTTCATTTTCATAATTCATCAGCATGAAAGTATGAAACAGCAAGTTCAGGGAAGTTTATTTGAAAAAAAAAGTTTCATAGATACGTAACAGTTTTGCATTTTACATCTATACATTTTCAATCCAACTATATCCTGCATTACGTAATAATTGTTTATTATAAAGCCTAAGGGGAACCGAAAGCGCATCAAACGAGGGGAGGGAAAAGTTTAAAAATAGTTAGTAGAGTGTTCTTATATGGTGCGACGGGGGAAATTCGACCCACTACTATTTGACTGCTAACAAGTGCTTGAATTGGTGATATAGTAGGGGAAACCGCTGAAACTTAAAATAGATTAATATTTTTGAATCGGGTAAGCACGCGCAGGACCATGCTTGACCTCGTGTTAACCTGGATTTCCGATCGAAAAAAAAAATCCTCTTCTCATCAACAAAAGAAATTTTCCTATTCGAGGAAAATAGATACAATTTTTTTCAACAATTTTCAGTGCTTTCCTGTAAAACGAGCAATCGTTTGATAAAAAATTCATTACCCTCACGTTCTTTCTTTAACTTAAAAATAAAATTTATCATGAATATCTACTTCAAAAGCAAATAAGGGAATGAATTGGGAAACATTATATTTGAACCTTAGGAAAATTGACAGAATTCCGGAAATAATTCATTGAACTCTTTCGCGTTTAAGTTTATCCATCCTGGTACAATTTTTTCAACTGAACTTTCTTGCTCATATTCACTGTAATGTGCGTAAGTCAGAGGATATTTCTAACTTGACTTCACATACCCATGCAGTATCGAGTATTCGCAAAGTATTTGAAGAGTCAATGAGGAGTTTTTGATAATTGTATAATGTTACCATGGCGCGATATTTCCGTAGGTGTTCATTCTATGAATGCACAAAATAGCTACTGTGACTACACTGTTGGAAATTTCTGATGATTAATTTCGATGTTTTTACTGGAATTTTTTTTCCAATTACGTACATGAATTCAGTTTCATGCACATTTTACATGAAATTCAATGTAAACTATAGCATAATCTATAGTCTTTTCATGTTTTTGTACATCAAATTTAATGCAGAATGTATATGGACCTGATTTCATGTACGTAATTGAAAAAAACTTCCAGATATTTCTGACAGTGTAGTGAAGAAATTGAATTTTCGATCAAATTTTAGGATACCTGAGCCGGCGACGTAAATAGCTGCGTTAATAATACTCATTATTCGCAGATGTTTTCATAGTCTGAATTCCTGTTGTGATAAACTAAAATTAAGTGCCACCGCTACTAAAATGTCTTGCTCATCTGTTGTAGATGGACTCTGTTAACCCAGATAAATTTTTTAGATATTCAATGAAACTTATTACGTATCTCATAAATCTCTTCCCTATCCATTTTGGGAAAATAATATCAGCTCCAGTACTCATCACCAAATGGAAGTGTAATCAATTCAATATTTCCCCAATATTGGAATTGAATACTTCTCAATCTCATTCTTACGAGGAATTACGGGGTTAATACTATTTTTCCATAAAAGATTGCACGGTGCTTGAAGAACAAATTCGAAACTCAATACTTTCTAAACAAAAAAGTCTTCTCAAATTGTTCATCTGATACATTTCTGTTGATATGTAACTGGGTTCTTTTTCGAAGGATCTAGGGAACTCAGAATTGACTTCGTGATTTCTTCAAGAAAATTCTAATATTCCAAAGAATTTTCTTGCGTGAAAATCAATGTATCTTCAAAAAGAGACTTTTTTCCGATTATAGAGCATGCAAATGAGATTTTCTGATCTCATTCTTACTAATATACTCTAGCTCTGTTAATTCGGCTTCATTGAGCTTATACTTTGTGGAGATTCCGGGTGAAGATTTCAGAAGCATTGTTGGTCATATGTAAACTATGTTGCATCTTTTGTTTGATATGATTGATTGTATTCACAAGTTGTAATCCAACAAGAATTTGGAAGTAAAACATACAATTTTATTCTATCTGTGCGAGTGAGTTTTTTATCGAGACAAGAATACAGAAGACAGACCGTGATTTTCATAACATTATTCATGGAATTTAAACTAGCACACGGAAAGAAAATCCACACGTTCTATGCATGAAAATTCATGCATTTAGAGTTTGGATATATGCAATCTGTGCGATCCAGGCTCCTGCTCCATGCTTTCAATGCATGATAGTATATACTCGAAAAGTATGACTTCATACATCTAATGCCCGATAGTTAGCTTGCTTCAGACGCATAGTGGATTTCATGCACGGAACGTATGAATTTTTTCTCCGTGCAGCCATAAAACTAGTAGCTAATTGTTATGATTTTTCATGCCAAAGTTTTATCAAGGATTCGAACACTTCGAACGTATAGGAAAGTGCTATTCAATCGACTCCTGTTGGTTTGAACACAGTTTTGACAACGTTGATTCAAAAGTGACAAAATCGACTATTTCGTACACCTTGGTTAAACAAACCCATTGAATCTTGCACAATGTTCTGACCAAATCCAATTCAACCATTTTCAATGAGATTCGATTAGATGAGTGTATTTTTTCAATGTGATTCTGATTGAATCTCGTCAAATCTGATTAAATCTGGCACCATGTTCTGACCAAATCCTATTGAATTTCATTTCGTTAGATGCTATGAATTTTTTTAACCAGGACAGTGTTTGTACTCCCCGAGTACGTTTGATATGCCACAAAAATTCGCTACACAATTCAGATATGAAACATCGATTCAAAAATAAAATCGATAAATAAAATCTTCCTTCACCTAAATTAATTTGTGGTCATTCCTTGAAAACACCTCCGTCCGCGACATTCGTTTTGAAGATGAATTAAAATAATTATAGAATAAAAAAACTTCTTCATATTCATGCTGTGAATTCAGTATATTCCAAAGTATACGCGTGAAAGAGTATTTCATAATTCTTTCAGTTTATTTCCCAAAACAAATGTCACGGTTGGAAAAATTCCTGTGAATTGGCTCTTTTCCAAGAAGATTGCGAAATTGAAAAATTTCCTTCCCTTTTAAAAATCAGATAGCTTCGTGATTTTTGCTATTGTTCCTTTGAATTTTCAAACCACGATCGTATATACAGGTCTGGAAACTCCGGTGGTGGGGGTGACTCGCTTACGGAAGACATTTTTAATTACTTTTTCGGCCATAAGATGTCGCGTATGGTACAGGGGTAATGCGCAATCATAACCTGTATCATAAAATTCAGTCCTATTCGACGGAAAATGTCAAGAGTGCTTCAATAATAGGTCTAATTGACACACTCCTTCAACTCGCTCGAATTTAATAGCTAATCATTTTTCATTTGCATAGAACATTTTATAATCTCTTCATTAAAGCCAATCCGAAGCATGAGATAAGCTCTTGTGTTTCTTTTAGAAACGTTCCGTTGAAAAGAATTATCCATATTTCCATCAAAATAATGGTCAAGGATATTAAAATTCAAATTGTTTACACCAAATTTAGACTTATGTAAACGTTGAATCGGGAATAAACTTTTTCCAGTACAGATATACTCATATCACGGAAAAAATCTGAATCAAATTTCATTCAAGGCATGCCCACACAGCACTCGTCTGAAAGATCTCAACAAATAATTAAGAACAATGCAAGAAGTCTTATGCAATATGAATAGACATCTTTTAGAAGTCTTAAACTGTTCCCGTATGGAAATATTTCGCTGAAAAATGTCTGCAAAACTATGAAAAATCTCTGAAAAAAAATGAAAAAACTCTGAGAATCTCTGAAATTTTGATGAGAAATCTAATATTTTTGGGACATTCTTTACAGACTTTTTTCAGACTTTTCTCAGAGTTTCTCAGAGTTTTTTCATTCTTTTTCAGAGAAATAGTAACGAAATTGCACTCTGACAAAACTCTGATGGATTGCTAACATTTTTCTGACTTTTAGAAAAAAATTCAAAAATTTTCAAACACTTTTCCACACATGATATTTGAATACGGCATATGAATGTATTTATTTGATTTCAGGATTTTTCAATAATCAGAAAAATGTCCACAATTTATTAGAGTTTTGTCAGAGTTTTTTCAGAGTGTAATTTCGTTACTATTTCTCTGAAAAAGTATGAAAAAACTCTGAGAAACTCTGAAAAAAGTCTGAAAAAAGTCTGTAAAGAATGTCCCAAAAATATTAGATTTCTCATCAAAATGTCAGAGATTCTTAGAGTTTTTTCATTTTTTTTCAGAGATTTTTCATAGTTTTGCAGACATTTTTCAGCGAAATATTTCCATACGGGAATTCTTATTCCTGAAAGATATCTTCAAGAACGTTTACAGAAACCTTTTAGAATTTCCTGAAAGATATCTTTTAGAAACTTCCTAAATTTCTCTGAAAATGTTCTTGAAGATATCTCTTAGAAGTAAGAACAGTCTTAGACTTCTAAAAGATAATAAATAATCTATCAATCTAACATGAGAAATGATGATTTTAAGCAATTCCTTTGAACGTCGTAAAATAAACGGGTGCGAACGAACTTAGGAATCGAGGACATTAGTAACCTAGTAATTGACTTTATTACTGAATTTAGCAACAAATAAAATAACAAAAGTATTGACAAGGTCATCCGAGGTTATGATCACGCATTACCCCTACGCTATACTTGACATCTTGAGGTCGAAAATGTAATTAAAAATGCCTTCCGTAAGCGAGCCATCCCCACCACCGGAGTTTCCAGACCTGTATATACGACCGTGTTTCAAACGAATGCTACTTTTTCTAGAAACACCTCGTGCAATCTAAATGGAATGTTTTTTGGCTTGATAAGGATCAGAGATTATAACAAATAACAAGTGTTATATCTAAGGCTTTGGTTTACACCACTAGTTTGACTGGTTTTTGTAATTGATTATTCAACAAAGCAGTGTACAAAATGGTGGTTGACAACGGAAGAAAAAACAAATGAATTTCGATTAGATAATTGACAATCCGGTCGAGATGGCCAGAAATTCTCATAAATATGGAATTGCATGCTCTGTGAAGAAATTCGTATGGGAAACTTCACGTGAATGTTCGAAAGTAATCAACACATACGTGTGTTAGAAATTTTCCGTATTTTACTGCCCACATAGCACAAATGTCTCAGTAATATCTCCAGAATATTCTGGAGACATTGTAATATTGTCAGAATATTCTGGAGATATTACTGAGACATTTGTGCTATATGGGTGGGGATTCACTGGAAAATGAAAGTAAAAATCCGATGAAGTTTGAAACCGTCAATTTAATTTATGGACAATTTCAAACACATGTACCGAAAATTGATTTCCTATCCCATAATCAGAATTTTCTGCTTGTGGCGTGTAGGAGAATTCCGATTATTTTTTACAGTGTGCATAGAAATTTGCATTTATGAATTAGATGTGTATTACAGGGATTTACACCAAAGAATGATTAGTTACCGTGACTCCAAATTAGTTCCAGCAATTAGATACAGTTGTTGATATTTGGATAACTGAATTGGGCGTTGGCTCAACCAGATTCGAATTTAATTTTTCTGATTTTAGTTGCTGTTATTAATTTGGAGTTGCCTTTACTACAGCTTTTATTACCGGCTTCTATTTTTTTATCACTCAGAACTAATTTTCAAAATTACCTTCAGTTCATTCGGTCAGACAGATTATTTTTTTTTGGCGTATGTTAGTGTAGTGGCGGATCCAACAATTTGTCTATCTCTTTCTTCGTCCATTCAAACATGCGCCCTTTCTCAACCTGCATGTTTGAATGGACGGAGAAAGAGACAGACTCGTTGCTGGATCTGCCACTGGGAACACCTGTGTCAAGGAATAACCAGATATTTGCTAGTAATTTGTATCGATATTGCTCACTCCTCGTGATTCAGAACATCAGCTTTCTGCACTTCTTTGATGAATTGAAAATAGATGTACTGATAATTCCTGTGTATATTAACCGGAAAATTCCAATCACTGATTAGGAAATCAATTTCCGGTACATTTATATGAAATTTCCCATACATTTATCTGAAAATTCCAAACTTTATGGGATTTTTCCCAACATTTCACAGTAAATTTCCGGACAAGTTGAGAAAATTCCTAACGCATGTATGTGTTAATTACTCCACATACATATATAGGAATTTTCCGATAAAATTTTTTACAGTGTAATTACCAGAACCATATGTAAAAATTTCACTCACACAAAGTCAAAACTCGTTCATCGTGATTCAAGCCACTCGTTTATCGTAATAATCTTTCATGTCCCTTACAATCATCATCATTCGCTATGCGAGTGGAATGTCGCAGTTATGGTAAAAGAAGCTTATATAAATTGCCAATACAGGCGGTATTATAATTCCAGTCCTAAGCCTTACGTGAAATGTCGTTTGTTGGATCGTGTCACGATACCAAGTATGTGCCGATTTTTATTGCTTGGTATGTGGCGATTCTCACTGCCAAACGCCCACTTCCAAAAACAGAACGCGCATGGTAGGGTATGCGAGGTTATAAAGTTTCATTTAATTATATAAATGTTTTTCATTAATTCAATCAATTTTCAATACTCAGTACATGACTCAACTCCAAATGGAGGAGTATCCATAAAATTTTGAGGATTCAAGATCCTAATCATTCAAATTTCTGAAATCTTATTATCAATCTTCAAGACGAAGAAGACGTTCCAACTCCACATCATTTCAAGAGGTGGTCAGCGCATGTTTACAAAGTTTAAAATGAATGATTAGTTCATTTTGGCTTGACCAGACACCCCAGGAACCCAGTTTATTGCCTACAAAGAGTAAATGAATCACATATTTGAATCCACTCAACAACGAACTACTCTGATCAAGATGAAAAAAATGGAACTAAATTCTGATCTTATTCAAAGTAAACTTATTATAATTGTTTTTTCAAACAGAGGTACAGTTCGCTTTTTCGATCTATGACGCCACTGGAGAAAATGTCATCGACGCCTATGACCTCGGAAATGTTCTCCGAGCTCTCAATCTCAACCCCACAAACTCGACCATCGAAAAGCTGGGCGGTACGACGAAGAGAGGAGAAAAACAATTCAAACTCGATGAATTCTTGCCAATTTACAGCCAGTGCAAAAAAGACAAAGACCAGGGTTGCTACGAAGATTTCCTTGAATGTTTGAAACTTTATGATAAAGCTGAGAATGGGACCATGTTGGCTGCTGAATTGTCGCACACGTTACTAGCCCTTGGTAAAGTATCAATGCATTCACGAAGTACAAATGATGAGCAAAATTCCAATGCAAATTGAGAGATTTTGAATATGTTTGAATGCTTAGAAATCATAAACTTCCCTCAATTTTCCAACAAGTGTGATGTAAGAGATATTGAATATTATTTCGAAATCCATTGTTACAGGTGAGAAATTGGAAGACAAAGAAGTTGAAATAGTACTCAGTGAATGTATGGACCCAGAAGACGAAGACGGTTTCATCCCTTATGCTCGTAAGTATTTGACTTCTCGTTGATCTAAGATTAAATGAATGCAAGTTGATAGAATTGAAACGGTTGCCCGATGGCAAACTTTCTCCAGTATAAAACCTTATTGAAAAAAAATACAACATCTCCATCGTAGAAATTTTAACCTCGTTTACATTGAATAATTTGTATCTTTTGTGCAGAAAATATCCTACTAGATCATATTTGTATTATTACCTTGTAATGCGTTTGAAACAAAGCACTTTTTACATTCATCCAAATGTCTAGAAGTGGATTAATCCCCAGTACATGTAGAAGTTGAGATTTACAGAATGTTTCATTTTATGAACAATTCTCAAGCTCCACTTGAATAACATTGAATATAAATATTCCTTTCCCAAAAAAAAATGTTAATAATAATCCGTTTCGGAACATTCTGTACAGTAACCAAGTTTGAGGAAAAAAATTTTTCACTTTGAATTGAATGCCTGGAAATTAGAGAGAAAATTAATCATTGTATTTTTTTTACGTATTATTCCTAGTATTGCATGATATTTTAATATGCGTCGATATTCCGTTTTATGAGGCAGAGTGAATCTTTTGAATTCTTGAAATTTCAAAAGAAAATAGGAATTGATTAAACAACTATGATAATTACACCCAAAAAAGGACCAAGTTACAATCAATTTGGTTAGCTCGAACATGTGATTACCCGAGTAGAATAGGTTTCCAAATTATATATAATCCAATGTTCTTTATATATAAGTTGCATATAATTATACGTGAATTATATATGATATTTTAATTTTTCCAACAATTTTGATAACAACTAAATATTCATTTTCACACATTCAACTATCAGATTTTGTAATTTGAATGTAGGAAATTATGTTAAAAACTTGTTATATTTTATATATGATGTCTCGGGATTATAAGAAAAAAATAATATTATATTATAAAAGTAAAGCATTCAGGATGAAAAAAATCATGGAATATGTGTGAAATCGTAACTTAAAAGTGTAAAGAACTTGTTAATTATTCAATGAATCACTTGCCTGTCATTACGGAGACGCAGAATCCTTTGCCCCCTTCCCTCGTTTTTTGTGACATTCCTATAATATCGAATTTCACAGCATTCTTGAAGAAGATGATGGTGCCCGTGGAACAAATGTAATGAGATCTGATTGGATCACAATGTTATCGTTCGTAAGTATATATTATGGGAAAAGATTGTCTGTCCTTCAACTCTATTTGTGAGACTTCGCTTTCTCTTCTCCTATCTTTTTTCGATTACTATTGCTTTTGTCTCCTCATCGCAAAGGACACGCAACGTTTCAGCGCTGTGAGGATGCTGGAATCGATAACCTCGCTTGCTTCTTGTTGAAAACGTTCTTGGATTTGAACTCAAAGATAATTCTATATACGGGATTGAATGAAATTCTCATTCACATGTTATCACACCACAATAATTCAATTTACTCTTGTATTTTTCTACGAGCAGAAAAGAATTTTGTAATAGAAATGACGATGAGAATAATCTGGGCGAAAATTCTGAAATACATCCCCTAATAGAATAACAGTCCCATAGGTCAATTTTTGGATTCATAGTAGATTGATATACGTTCAATAAAGATTGAATGACCACACCTCTAATTTGGGTCCACTTAACGTTTCTTAGAGCTAAGATTTGTTCTCTTAGGGATGTATTTTCGATGCAAATATTCTTCTTAGCGAAGAAGATATATTTCAACATTTGTCTGTAAGGAAAAATCAGAATATGTAGTTTTCAAAATTTGAATCATAACAAGAATATCTTTGAAAAAAGCTACTTCTATCTGTGATATATCGAAATGATGAAATATAGTTTCAGGAATATTTTATCAGAATGTTTGGAAAATTTTCTCTGGGAATACGTGGATTCCACCCGCGTGGAAATTAATTCTTGGCGGCAGTTTGGGCCGAACTAGGCGTCCTCGTTTGATTTCAGGCCCTGTTTTGGTTACCCGTATAGGGCCTAGACAGGATTGTCACGCACTCATCTTCAGGGCCTGCATAGTATTCCCACCTTGGGCCTATGTAGGACACCCATGATGAAGCTGATGCAGACGATGAAACTAGGACCTTTAAAAAGATAATAAATTGTTGCGAATATCATTAAATTGAATAAATATTGCAAGGAGGAAACTTCCTCGATTGAAAATTGCGCTATCCAAGACCCTATTTGTACCCAGACCACCTCGACTTGAGTCCAGACAGGGCCTGGGATGAGCCGATTCCAATTTCTATTCGGTTATTCCACCCAACATTACTTTGTTCATACATTATCGGACTGTATCAAAAAACAGAACAGCCTCAGTCAGTCTTGGAATTAACCGTAAAGTGATGTTTTTTCCGATTTTATGACATTGTTCACCGATAGTGTGAACACAGTAATCATGGATGAAATATTTTTTTGGAGGCACACACCGCAAAAAGTCGAAATTACCAATACGATTTCAGTGAATTTGCTCTTTAAAGTAGGTTTATATTCAAAAAAGGAATTCATATAAGGGCAAGGCCCTATGCAGGCTGTAGTTGGGTGCATTCAGATTTTCAAAACGGGGAAAACGTTGGAAATAATGCTTGAATCAAGATCTTCGGGAGAATACGGGAAGCCTTGCAAGGCTCTATTAAGGTTGTAGTTGTTGTGCCTAGATTTTCAAATCGGGGAAAAAATTGATAATACAGCGTGGCCCCATATGGGCTTTATATGGATGTCCCTGATTCAGAGAAATCAGGCTGAATATCAGCAACCCGACTAGGCCTCTTACACGGAAAAAAATGTATGGTTATGCTACACTGGAATTTGGTTTCTGCAACCAAATACGTTGGGCTATATTTGGCTCAGCCAAATGCTTGGTTGTGAGAACCAAATAGAATAGTATAGGCTCACTTAGTTCAAGATACAACTTTCGGTTGGTTGTGGAAACCAAACGCTTTTAGAAGCATTCATTCACCCTCGAGCATTTGGTTGTGGTGACTAAACGAGTGGTGATGAGATTCCGCAGCAAAACCTCAATGTTTCGCTTTTTTTCATATATAAATGTTGGTGAATAATGAATCAGAAAAAAATAAAGTGAAAATATTTATTCACGTTGAAATAGAAAAAATTTTTCAACGTGATTTCGGCTGATTATAGAAACTTCACAGTGATCGAAGACACAATCGTGAAGTGTTAGTCAAATTGATCGTGTCGATACCGGGATTCGAACCTGCCTACACCTACCTAATTCTACCTATCTAGAGCCTAACACCCTAACCACGCGCCTATACTACCGTATATGATTGCTGTGCATAATATAATACATATTGCGCAACAAAATCAGAATCTCAAGTGATGATTTCGTTTCATTGAATATTACATTTCGTAATGCATAGTTTCTGGTGAAAAATAATTCTTTAAACTCCAACATTGAGACTTGGATTGTTTTTGTATAATTATTACGTTCAACAAAATGTGTCAAGTGAAGTTTAAATTAGGTTGAAACCGAAACCACAAACGGCACAAACAGTTGAGCCAATGAAACGTTTGTATCAAGGAATATTGCTTTGGAATAATCATGAACACGTTGATTTTCTATTTGCAATTACAAATCAAATTCATTCAGGTTCCTTAAAAGAACTCAGGGTATTAAAATACAAAGACAGGTTTTCTTTCACATTTTCCATAAATTATATTCATGAATACAAATTTTCAATTCACAAAGAAGTATATTCCAGCTTTACTTTTCTCATGTGAGGTGATAATGTTGGTTTAGAAATATTCCAATGATTGCAATCAGAACTACACTATAATTTAATTAGGTATGTAACTCACATACGAACTCAAGAAATACTCTCAGATCTTAACAAATATTCACAGATTTTAAGAAATACTCTCCAATTTTCTATTAAAGATTACTATATTCCTGAACTGCAGTTTTCTCCATGTAGATTTTATCCCAGAAAAAGTCTAAGAACACGTCTAAGAAGTTTTTCCTACGGGATGTCTTCTTTATTTCTAATCAAATTTATAAAAACAGCTGAAAATCTCATAAATGAATCCACATTGAGATGGCGAAATTAATTTGGTTACTATAACCAACCATTTGGTTATCATAACCGAACAAGTCTTACCATATTATATCAATACCATAACCAAATCTATCGAGGTTCAGTGACCATACAAAAGTTGTCTTGCCTAAACGAATAGTTCTCACAACCAACCCGTCAATAGCCAATTGTTTTCAGTTATCCTACCTATATCATTTTTTTCCGTGTACACTGAGAAAACAGATATCTTGAAAAATACCATAATTCATGGATTTTCAGCGCTGGTCTGACCCGAGTCGGAATATTCACTTGCATGAATCTCTAAAAGTACCATAATTTCTCGGACTTTTTGAAATAAGTATGGTACCTTCCGTATGAAAGTCCAAGACATTATGGTACTTTTAGAGGTTCTTTCAGGTAAATATTTAGACTCGGTCAGACCAGCGCAGAAAATCCATAAATTATGGTACTTTTTAAGATACCTTTTCCTCCGTGTAGTGGCTAAGGTTAGGACATCCTAAGTTTGGATACCCAATATAAGCCCATACGGGGCCTATATTCAATACACCACGCCCAGAAAAATGTCCACACGGGCATTGATTTTATTTTCAGCTTATGTCATACAGTAACTAACTTATGAGTCTCAGTTATTCACTTGTGACTGAATTATAAATTTAAATTGAGTTTTTCATACTAGATGAATTGCTTTCTATCGGAATTTTATGGACAGATTCTGTGAATCAGTTTGATGATCATTCTAATCGTTGTAAGAATTCTACACTATGTCTTCATGCTTTATCTCATTGTTCTTGATTCTCAATGTATCTTGTAACTCCACTCTCAATGAATTCGAATGATTCATTGACATCAGATACACAATGCTCTAACAACAATATATTTTCACTTGTACAGATTTCTCATTGATCTATATGTCTTTGATGCTTTTTGTACCGTTCCACGTTTTTATGATAATTCGCAATGACGTAATGGATCACACACGAATTCTGAAGAGTTATAAATTTTTAGAGTCAATCAAGATTCAAGTTTTCAAGATTATAAGGAATTTTCTCTCGATCATACGATCCATTTCGTCATCCAAGGAAACATTAGATCGAATTGAAAATAATCTACGTCTCTCAATTTGTTCACAGCATTCCTTCGTAGATTGTGTGAAAGAGCGGCGGCAGAATAATGAACAAAGATGCCAGCAACAACACCTACAAATTTGTGGATTCATCCAACATTTTTCAAAGTTCGCATCAACGAAGGATGAGTTCCGAAATTTGGTTACATTCGTCGTAATGTTCTTATTTCCGTTAAATTATCATGCAATCGCGCAAGGACACATGAGCACTTCATACAGTTCCATTGCGTGATATTCAGAAAATTTAATTTGATAACATCATCATCAATATCATCACAGTTGTACTTGAAATTCTCCAAGTATAGCTTTCATGTCTGCACCAAATATCACTTTGGACACTCACAATCAATATAATTTTTATTCCAAGAAACTTCATTTGAATTGACAATATCATCATTCAAAACAATGTACGGAGAAAAGTGAAATAATAAATGTTTATTTAATTCTTACTATTGGTACTTTAATAAATTGCACTTCAAAAGTGCCAAAAATATGGTTTCTGTTTCTTCAATTAGCGATTCTTATGACAAAAAAGAGAAACATCATGTCCATATTGTATTTATAAAGATTCAAAATTGATTTTTCATAACAGAATCCAAAAAACATGGATAGGACAATTAATAATTCCACATTAATGTAGAATTAAATTTCCCGTAGATTCTCCCTCTTTGGAAGTAAATGTACTTCCGTGCTCACTAGCTTTTTCCTTGGCACTGCAGTACTTATCTCGAGGCTCTTGTGAAATTCACCCCTTGCAGAAAGTTGAAAGAGCTTAGAGAAATTCTACCAAGATTGCTGTTTGAGCGTGAATTTTTTTTATTCACAATGACGTTTTATAGAATCAAATAAAATTTGAAGAATATGCATTTTATATGGTACCATTGAACTCACTGGGGAAGAATGCACGAAAATTCATTTATGAGAACAACGATGCTGAGAAAATTTTTCCGAGATGGAATCGTGAACTACTTGGTGTATAAATGCAACGTTAAATCGATGACACCTTATTGGTGTGATACGTGAGAGCACACTCACACAATAATGGCTCTTAATTGGTTCATTACTTCTCGACACAAACTTGGCTTCCTCGCGTGTACTGAACATTCAACCCAACTCATTCTGATCAGTGATTTTGTCATGGATGATCATGAACTTTTTCTTATAGGTTTTGTATATAAACACATGCATGTTACTGTTCACCTGAACAAATCAAACCCTTGAATTACGTGGAATGAGCATCGATTTTATAGGACGAATTGATACATTTTGGGTCTCAGCTCTGTCAAACAGACTCACTAAATCTCAATAAATGCAATTAGATCTTGTCCAATGTTCTGGTTGAAGCCAATCCGGAAATTTTCAATCAGGTTTGGTGAGACTCAATGGGAAACTTCAATGAAATTTTGTTTCATCTCATACGAATAATGCGTATTTCATGGAATGAAACTTCGTACTCATTTCATTATCTCATATATTGTGCCAGTTGGTATTTCAAATACCCTTTCGTCAATATAAATCATTCTAAGCATTCCTTTAGCGCGAGAGTGGTCTCCAGAATTATCTTGAATATCTCGTTTACTCCTCTCTCTCTCTCTCTCTCTCTCTTGCTTTTTCTCTCGCCACAGTAGGAATTGAAATTTCTATCGAGATGACTTCCTGTATTTGGTCACAATCGCTGAGTTCACGTACTAGAAAGCGACTTCTACTGGTTTTCGTATTCATCATATAGTGAAAATATAATCATCAAGTTCCCGATCGCAACACTTGCATTCAAACACTTCAAAATGACTAACTGATGTTTCAGAATATTGTTGCAACACCAAAATCCCAATACCGTCCGAATGTCTTGAATATATTATGAACGGTCCCTAAACGTACTTCCACCAAACACAATTTGTAACCGTATCATAACTACAATGTAACTTAAGATCACACGCAATATCACCTGTTCGTTACATGCAATGGGCTGGTAACTTGTAATTTCACACTCATCAAAAGTTGCTGCAATGTAACCACAATATGACATGTTTCTTTCTAGCAACATCGTGGTTTCATCGATCTGTTATAAGATATACTATCAAATCCGATATATTTTTTTCACGCCAGTTTTGGGGTTGAATACACACACATTATGCGGGTGACCTCGAATATAAGGTCGAGAAGTGTCTACGATGCATATTTTCCAAAATAGAAAGGTCATCACAATTGCATGTAACCGCCATGTAACCAACACAAAAAATGTTTTGTTATAGTGACGTAGCGGCTACTTTTCTTGAGTGTGAAATTACAAGTTACCTGTCCATTGCATGCAACGAGCAGGTTATATTGCATGTGATTTTGAAATTATATCTATTACACCGATGATACGGTGACAAACTGTGTTTGGTGGTCATACAAGCTTGTATGTTTATACATGGAACTTTACAAACAATGATTACTGGCGATTCAATGGGTTGCCAATATTCCTGCAATGCCACACGCAAAGACCGGGTCTATTAATATTTAGAAAGAATTTATCAACGTTCAGAAAAATGACTGTCAATTTAGGGAAAAAGAGGATCGCTGGAAAATATTCGTAGTCAAAATATTAACAGTTAATAATTTCATTGGTATTTTTCACAGTGAAACTATCAATTGTTAATACATCGACCACGAATTTTTAATAGACTCACTACGAATATTTTTCAGCAATCCTCGTTCTCCCTAAATTGACACTCAATTTTCTAAATATTGATAGACCCGGTCTTTCCGTGCTATTATTGTGGAGAGCTATTATTGCTCCTTTGAAACACCTGCAATCTTGTTTGTTGAGTATACACATTCATAAAACATTCGAAATGTTTTGATGCTACTCGTGAATGACCCAATAATGTCGCAGCAACATTTTGAAATGCTCTGAGACCATTTGTGCGGTTGGTGCTGTATGGGCAGTTTTCAAATACCACGTGAACTATTGCATTCACAGACGTGCGTGTCAAAAATAATATTCACTTATATTTTGAACTTCCCTTCAGTTTCACTTTATGGAAGATATTGAGAAGTTTGCTAAGCGTAAAAAATATGGGGTAAGGGTTCATAACATCTACGAACACGCTTCAACTCGACCACTTTTTGACCGTCCTAAAAATTCAACTGAACTACAGCTTCTATGAAATCACTCCGCGCATACTTGCTGCATGCCATGGACTTAATCACGCTGGATGCACCTCATAAAATGACAATTGACATCTTATAACTTCTGCAACCTCTTCTGCAACCTCTACGCTAGCCATTTTGTACTGGCCAGTGTATTCACAAACTATTCCATACATTTATAAACACTAAGTTTTTAAAGAGTATTGATTAGATAGAATCTTCAGAAATTTGATTTATACGGATTTCTTCAATGGTTTTCAAATGCACTGATTGGGAAATAACAGTTGCACACTTTATTTTGGTCAAGATCACGGTTCATGTGAGTCTTCCCAGTGAAACCTAAGTCTTGAAACATGAATATAAGATATACGATGACAGAAACCTTTAAGATGTATCTAAAAGATGTCTTATAGAAGTATATCAGAAATCTTTTGAAAGATATGTTATAGATGCTTGTATAAGATATCCGTAATATATCTCAAAGATCTGTTCTATCGGAATTTTTAAAATATCATCTATGAGATATCTTCCAGAACTTTAATTTTTAAACTAATGGCGTCTAAATGCACATCCGTGCTTCAAAAATCCGATTTAAACTTATTAACTCGTCAATCAGTTTGAATCAGATTTTTGTCCGTGAGCTCTCCTATTTGATCTCATTCAAATATAATCGGTTTGAATAGAAAATTTCTACTCAATCAGTAAATTCGAATGTACATGATTCAAATTTCCTGATTATATCTCATTGAGTGAAAATTTCCTATTCAGAACGATTAGATTTGAAAAAGATTAAATAGGAAAATTCCTGGACAAAATCTGATTCATACAGATTGACCGGTTAATAGGTTTGAATCGGATCTGTTGAGCAGGGATGTGAACTGTTGGATCTTATATTAGGATTCAAAGGATTCAAATGTGCAATTGACCTGTTCCTGGGATAAGAACTTATCAAGTAAGTGTGTGATATTTTATTCATATATTCGTTGAATATTATTGTATACTTTTACAAAATTAGCATTACTAAATATGACCGGAATTTCTAACCTTGCTCCTTGCCGTCATTTATACATATATATACAGGGTGTCCCAGAAAACAATACCAGCGTATTCCTGAGAGAAAACTGAACAACTTTGCATTCACCATTTTTTGATCTGAGGCTTAGTTTTGGAGTTGACTTCAACCAATCAAGTAGGAGCTACGCAAATCTGCTCATTGATCATTGGAGTAGCCGATGTACTAACCACCCGAATGGTCAACTTATTCTTTCATAACTCTGAAACTAGGCCTCAGATCCAAAAATGGTATATTGAAAAGTTTTTCAGTTCCTTCCCAGGAATACACTGGTGAAAGGCGGGGAGTTTTTTCTGGGACACCCTGTACAAATAAAAATCATGCACTTACTTGGTGAGATTTTGTACCACACGGAGAGAACAAAATAGTACTGGCTACTACGCCGGATAGTACTGTGACATCTGAAGTGAAAAAAATTTCAGATATCAGCCACTACTATCCAAATAGCATCCAGTACAATCTACGTTATACTCTGTCACATCTGACATAGCATTGAATATAACGTAGATTGTACTGGATACCATTTGGATAGTAGTGGCTGCTATCTGAAATTTTTTTTACTTCAGATGTCACTGAGTACTATCCGGCGTAGTAACCAGTACTATTTTGTTCTTTCCGTGTATTTATAGGCGCAATTGCACTTTTTAAATGTCTTTAACTATTATAATAATGAATTTATGAACCTGAATACATGAATTTGCAGCATACTGTCTTCTTCGCGAAACATGATCGATTAAATAAATTTTGTAAGCCGCGGAAGACTGCACAGCGAATCTTAGCTGGAGCAACTAATCATCATCATCGAGTTCATGTATCGATTCCTTGGTAAAGGTAGATCTAATAATTTTTCATATTTTCTCCTAAATTACAAGGTCAATAAGAGAAATCTCATATCTTCTCTTTGAATTTGGACTAAATGAGGGAATATAAGAAATTATGACTTTTATGAGAATTATAGAAAATTATGATATACATTCCCAACAGGAATTTTTTGTATGCCTTCTGAAATATATCATTTTTTGGATTTCTAATTCTGCTCCCCAATAAGACCTTATTAAGATATCATAAAGTTCAATGTAATTCGTTGAATATTGTTGATGTAAACCTCTTTACTGATCTCTCACATATTTTTCATTTGAGAAACAGTTACCCGGGTGGAAAAATTGTCAAAATTTGTCAAATCATCCTAGAATGATATATGGGTCAATTTAAAATTGAGTGCAGATAAATTTTTCTCTGTTTCCGAATGTTCAATTGCAGCGAATAGTATTTAAATATTGATTAAATGGTCGCAAATTTGAGGCAAGTAACGAGGAACACTTCAATTCTTCAATAAATCACAGAAAAGTGTCCATAGTGTAATTTAGTGTTGATTTATCACCATATTTCTGGAATAACAGGGTTGTCCCTCTTGGTAACAGAGTGGTTTTTTATGTAAGTTTAACATATCCCACGTATCTAGATGAATTTGAAATTGGGTGCAGAACACTTTTATCATAAATTTCAATAATCACAAAGTAAAATTTTCTTCTAATATAATTATTTATATCCTCATGCAATATTTGGAACATGATTAACTCACATTAGAAACCACTCTGTTACCAAGAATGATTACTCTACTATTAAAAAAGAAATGGTAATGAATCAACACTATTCTGAGGTTTGTGGTAGCATTGATTATAAACCTCAGTCTTTGTCTCAAATTTGGCCCTTTATTATCAATAATGGCATACTAGTCGCTTTAATAGAATATCTGAACACAGGGACAAATTTATCTGCACTGAATTTTAAATTGGCCTATATAATTCATATATAAACTATATCATACATAAATTCCATGCAGTTTTGAAGATTTTTTCATTTGGATACCCTAGTAGAAATTTTGATATGGAAAACATCAGGTCCAAATCAGGCATGCCTGATTTCTGTTCAGGGCCTGACTTGAGTGTCTGATAAGGCCCTGACAAAAATGTAACGCAGGGAAGAGACAAGGTCCTGATCAGGAAAACCAAACGTTTCCCAATCAGAATCTGATCAGGGTACTAATTGAACTCCCAATCAGCACCTGATCCGGGTGGTAGTGGAATTCCCAATCACGAACTCATCTAAGCTGTATTCTAACATTCAATTTAATTTTTATGGAACTCACTATTCATAAAATATTTTGAAACTCTTCCAACACAAGGAATTCTACTAATGATCCAAACAGACCTCAGTTGAACATTTAAAAAAGACAGGTAAATTTCTAATGAGTCCTGTGAAAATTCTGAATAGTTTGATACATTCATCGTTCTGGATTGATGAGGTCCTGATTCCGCTGTTTTGTCGGTTATCACATGATTGAAATACGGATGACCGAAGGCAATCCTGATCAGGTCCTGATCAAGATATCTTGACAGTTGCCTCACAATTCAAATACGGATAAGTCAAGGCAATCCTGATCAGGTTCTGATAGGAATACCATGTCTGAGTTACTGACAGGGAAAATATATCTGGGACCTGTCAACAACCTTGCGTTACATTGTTGTAAGGTCCTAAACAGGCTGCCAAGTCAGGACCTGATAAGGTAATTAAAAGTTTTCCTTAATTAGGAGTTCCCTATTGCAGCCTTACGAGGGTCATGCTTCTAATAGGGCATTCCCTGTCAAATTTCTACTAGGGTAGTTGTTCATTGATTTATTATTCATACTATTATTGTAAAATGATTATTTACTGTGAAATCACAATCCTAATAATATACATCTTGATCTTATACGAGAAAGGAAGAGAGAGACATTGAGACCACTCATCTTTCCATTCGTCCATACACTTCTGTATCCTACTCTCTGCCCTTCGTTGTTAACACCAACCCTTTGTTCTCTGTCCAATTCCAAACCTATTCTTTTGCCCCAATCCCAATTTATTCATCAACTTTCCTGCTTTCGCATCTTAATATGAGACCTCTTTGATTCCTCCTACAAAATTTGCAAAACTACTCCACCCCTCTTGAGTCTCACCATTGTTTTTCTTCACCTTCTTTAGTGATTATGGGTGCAAACCCCAAACCCTCATTAAAATTTTTTTCACTGTAAGTTCTACTTCTCTGCTACCATATTTTTATACTCTGTTTGCTAAATTATTTGTACCCATGACTTTTCCTTCCGGCGATTTTCTAATCACTCTGCTGATTTTTTTCATTTCTTTGCTTTTGAACGTTTTTACATTTTTTCCTATTTTTTCAAATGAGTTTTTTTATTGATATACTCATCATTGCTCCATTCAGTATCTTCCACTGTGAGGAGGAAGTTTTAAATTCAGATCATTTCATTACTGAATCTATGATGGAAATGAATTAAGCGACAAAAAACAATTGCCGACACAATGAAATGAACATTGTCTGAAATTAAGATGCAAACAGATTAAGATTTTCGTTTCTCAGGGTCCATACGTATATTCAACCTGTGACCCTTTGTGCAAAATTCATCAACTTCACCTGATTTTCTCATGTTCGTCAATATTCCTTCTAATTCCTTTCAATGAAAGAATGAAATGATCAATAGAAACCTGATCAAATTCACAATTTTTCACAGTGAATTCCATTGGAATTCATTATTCTCCTCCATTCCTAAGATTCCATAGTAAATTGAGGTCCGCAATTCTTTCAGTGTACATTCATTCAATATACGTGATTCATAAAAGTCCATGTTCCTTTCTTCCATGCTTTCATTCTTTGAAACCACCGTTTTTCATCGGGCAGATTTTGTAAAACTTTGGACTGCTTTGTTATTATTTTTAATGGAAATTTTATCATCTTCGCTTCAGGTTTTAAATTTATCTGTTGAAAATACTACAAAGGTTTCACGTGCTGAGAAAATTATGATACAAGGGAATACTATTTTGTCAGTACTAGAGCGTAATTCATGCACAATGAAAAATATTTGCAGCGAATTTCATGCATGTAATTTGAGCTATTTTCACGAACGTACGTGGAATTAATGTACAGGTATTTGGGAATCAATTCGTGTTAGTGTTCATCGAATTACACACAGTTGAATATGAAATTACATCTTTGAATTCCACGCACATGTATCTGAAGTTTAATGTAAATTCACATGAAATTCTCGGATACTGAATTTTTAATTACATTTTTGAAACCGATTTCCCATATCTCATAACAAAACCACATGAAAATTTGAAGAATTTTTAACAGTAACACGGTGGCAACACTGTAGTTCAACAGATAGAGAAATTCAACCCTCAGTTACCGCACAAAGATCTAAAGGGAACTAGGGGTTTTCGAAAATCTGATCTTCCGTTCATAGGGGCGAAGAGGTACGATTTGAAACAAGAACAAGAATGAAGTTCGAGAACCATACTACATTATTGATCATGGAAAAAGCTTCATTCAATCGATTGCCAAGCACAACGAAAGGTTAACGAAAACATGCGAAAATACGTGGGGTCACTAAGGGGTTAAAAATCCAGCCAACAACAATCACATCAATCACATGTCAAGCTGCAGTTTATGATAATTTTTATATCAAGCGTCAGTATCAGGTAATCTTGATCCTGTTCGAGTCCTGACAAGGTTGGTTGAGCTCGGCTATCATTCAAACCCTACAACAACCAATTGCTGTCGGTGAAGATCATACATCTTTGAATCACATGCAGTCTTGGTTGCTGGAAAACCTTGCCAATCTGTGTTCTCTCTCCTGATTCGTCTTTCTATTCGATGCAAACGCCTCGACAACACAGTTGCCTATATTCAGATTTCATAGAAAATTGTAAAACAAGCACATAAAAAATCAAATTAGGGCCATGAGATGATAGAGAATGTGCATGAATTCATCAGCTAGAATATGAAGATTCTCAGTTACATGGAGAAAATTCTATACTACTGGTTACTGTGGTCACACGGATCAGTCGTGTCTCCACAGTAGACAGTCGTTTTTCTACAGTATTCTCTACTGTGGAGACAGGAGCCAGTCGTGTGGGATACAGTAATCACTAGTGTAGGATTTCCTCCGTGTATTTCGAAGAAAACCCGACTCATCGATCTCCTGAAATATTGATCAAATGTCTTCGTAAACCATGTGAATCCTATTGATATCCAGTAAAATCCTTCATAAAGGATCCTAAACGGCCTTGTTTTCTAGAGATGATCTAGCAAAATCACCAATCAAAAGAAACCGTAGTCTATACATCACATTCCGAGTTGAATTGATTAATATTCTGTTGCGGGGACGGTAATTCTCTTGTATAGAAATTATATCGAATTTTCATCTACATTTCATACAATTCTATAAAAAAAGGTATCGATTCTATCGAGAATTACCATCGAAAAAATCTGTGTTCAATGATGCAAAATAAAACATCCGATGCCAAGGCAATGAAACTGGAATTGTTTGATTTATAGGGATTCCAAATTTTGACGAATTCAAGTTTTGTTTTTCACTGCAGAATATTGTCGGCTTGAAATAGGAAATATTTTCAGAAAAACTTTAATATACTTATTCTTCTAAAACTTATAATTTCAAACCATTTTTTCACTTCCTTATAAGAGCTCTCCCATAAAAGTATGGTTCAATTCACGCTACAATACTGTGTATTTGATTTGAATGAACTGATGAAAGAAGTATTCACCCTTTGATTGACAACAAACGCGAATGAGCGTGAAAAAAAGTCATGTTTACCACTCGTGTTTCTTTATGTATGATTTCTATGATTTGAAATCCACATGTATCATATAAGCCACTCTCATCGCTCAATGGAAACTCTCAAACGTGAAATTGATGCAAACGGTAACGCACTACGGAAATATCCATTTGCTGCACGCAAGATTTTTCTATACCTACATAAACAAACTCTTATCAAAGACTATTTTATGAAATTTGTAGATACTTCATTTATAAAATACATTTGGAATGAATAAAAGTTATATACACATTTTATATAATTTGTAAAAAAATTATTCTTTTATATAAAACTTTGTGTCTCAAGTAGTGAATTTTGTAATTCATCCTCACGAAGATTATAACTTTGATTCTTCATCAATTTCGAAAAAAGGGTATACGCAAAATTTGAATCAGGAAAGAACAGTTGAAGATGCAAATCTATTCAATTTTAGAACGCACTCTTGTTATCACTGCAACCAATGGTTCGGTTGTTTCCGAGATAGCAAGGTGGGGAATATCGTTCGACTTCGGATTACCGGCGGTAGAGAGCTAGTCAGTTCAAATGCGTCGCAAGTGTCGCGCGTTTCGTATGCAACTCTCCGATCCTTCACCTTCGTATACGATCAAATTTGTGAAGAATTACGTGAAACTGTTCTTATTCTTTGTATTATAATTATTTTGGTTTCCAATAACGTGAAAAGGTGAATCGATATTTCATCATTGTGATAAAAGAATTGTTTGATTCGAATTAAATATCTATATACACTGGAGATAGGTAAAAAGTGCATTATGACGGACATACAGACAAACAAGGACGAAGCTGGTAGTAGATTGCAGCAAAATACAGGAGCAACTAAAGGTAATTAAAATTGCATATAGATACGGTTACCGTGTTCATTTGAAATGAATATATCTACTGAACAGAGGGTTGTATGGTCCATACAGCATCTTTGATTGGCGGACCGCTGGTCCGCCATCTTGCTCGATGAACAAGGTGTTTATATTATATTTTATGAATAAAAAAGTTCAAATGTTGCTATGCAATTCCGGATACTTGTAATTAGATGTTTTCAACATTCATTTCACGACGATATAACAGTGGGAGTATGAATAGATTTCGCTGTCAATAACCGCCCTGTCAACATAAAATTACAGGGTTTGTTATTGATTAGTCGTTTTCACTATGTTCATTCAATTTATGATATAAACTACCAATGACGGTGAGTGTAATCGAATTATCACCAACATACACATATGTTTCGATGAACAATTAGAAAATTATTTAAATATCTGACTTATTTTGTGATTCGACAGTTAATGATATGCAAAATCATACAATGTGGTATGATATCGGTTCAGGAAATCTCTTTGTTTTGTTCGCAATGGAGAGTCCCTGAAACTCCCGGTTAACGTAACATCAAGGCGTGGTATCATTTATGTATTTGACGATTTCTAACTGAAGTCGAATCGTTCTTGAATCAGGATATATGTACAAATGGATGATCTTCAGCTGTGAGAGGAAAAGAAATCTTAACGTTGACGTATTTTCACACAGTTTCGCACCGAATTGATTTGACAACACTCAATGCATCCTCAGACTCAACAAACCGATGTAGATATTTTCGCGAATGTATAGTCTATTTTTAATTCCACTGACAGTACTTTTACGACAATACACTTGGTGGCGAATTATTAATAATTCATTGGCCTCTTGTGTAATCTCATAAATTTTAATATCAAGATAACCCGGCACTTATATCAACTAGCATATTTCAACAGTACTTATGATTGATGTTAATGATCGAGATATAAGAATGGGAATGTTGTGAATGTGTTTAAAAAATTGCATTCATCTAAAAATTCACATCATTTTGATGATATTTTGGGAACTATTTCAAAACTGTAATATTTCAAGATACTGTTCATCGAATGTTCAGAGAAAAATATCTCGTAAACAAGATTAACATCAGAAATGTCTTTCACCCCAATTTGGACATCAACTAGAATGATTTTTATTAGGTTGTTTTGACAAATAAATTTTACAACAAAGTTTGTGAATTATCATTGTTCTTCTAACCTAATACGTGAATTAAAAAAATCGAAATATTTTGCACCACGTGAATCTGACAATTCTTCATCAAAATCATCTTCTTTAAAACTTAATTGATTTATGAAAGTGAGAACTCGAAAAGTAATATAATTTTCAAAAGAAACATATCATTCAAATGACATAGCAACTAGAAAATCCGTTCTGAAAGTATTCTACAAAAATTTCGCTGTCAAATCTTTTGATTTCATTTTTTGTAACAAGAGGAAGAGAGAGAGGAAGAGAGAGAGAGAGAGAGAGAGAGAGAGAGACAAAACCTCTTTCTCAAGGTTTGAAACAGTCCTCAAAGAATTCATTCATTCATTCATTCATTCATTCTTCTTTTTACAAAGGAGAAGAATTCGCTTTTGCTGACATAACGGGCATTGTTCGCAGGTTTGCTTTCTAGAATCTTACGATGCTTGCAATAAAACATATCCCATTCAATACAAAATGTTATTGCAGTGCGATTATAATTTATGTACGTTTCTGATATAAATTTTTGATTATTCCACCTGTTAAATTGTACCCTGAGAAAAATTCAATGAATTCAATGAATGAACTTTTGAATGAACCCTAGTCAAGTGACTTGAAATTTCGTTCTTCTGTCAGTACTAATGTATAATCCTCCTTGAATCATTAATCAATTTGATAACCTAATCGAAAAACATATTGAAATATTGAGTAGATGTTTAAACAGCGTTTGAGACGTTATAGAAACATCCACATATCCTGTAGAAAATTCGATTGAAGCATTGAAGATCTTATTGAATGTATCAAGTACTTCATCCGACTAACATTCCAAGAATTCGAGATGGCAATCCAATATAAATTCCAACGTACGTCTTCAAAAATCAGGATATCTCGTCTGAGCAGTTCTGAATCATCTGTTCATGAACAACTTTGCACAACGGCCTCAGTAATGAGGGCATTAGACTGAAAGCGATGCAAAAACCTGGCATGTAGTATTTAATCGTAAGACTGAGGGAGTCTTCTTAGACGTTGATTAACCCATCACTGCGTGCCGGCGACTCAATTCTTCGTATAAAATGAACTCATGTGTTATTGACACTCGGTTGTACAAGTTATACAGATTTCATTACAACCAATATAAACGAAACCAAAGATGATGATAAAATGAAACATACTATTCCATTAGGACGATCATTTGTTTCAATCGTCTATTGTGATACTAGGCGCGTACATCAAACCGATGAATGTATATCATTTCATTTGAATAACATCGTAAATTTATTCTGATGATCTGAATTGATAGAAACAATTCCTATCGAATGATCAAATCTTTGCATTAGATTTTCATGCGTTCCAATGATTTTCATCCTTAAAAAAAAGATTATAAAGATATATAATGCGAAATACGTAACCCAGATGAAATCCTTTAAACAAAAAGTGAGTTCGTGTTCATAACATGTTTTCTGAACATTTCAGAGAATGCAGAGATTTAAAAGTAAACCTACTCCTGATCTTAATCCTTTTATTACATTGCATGTAAACTCAAGACTGTTCCAATAGATTCTTTCCAACCCCACGTTCGACAGCACGGTAATAATTGTGTTAAAAGTGTACACATCACCCTTTGAACATCTATCTAGCCTCATCCGGAAACGATGGACAAATTGCGGATGCTAGTTCATCAAAGGCGTTCAGAATCATCAAGGGTCTGTTGATTAAAGATTAAACTGAGACAAACTTCATTCACAACCCATAACCTACGATCACAAATGTCAAAACGTAATTTGTAATGAAATACTCGCAAATCAACGTTCATGAATTTATCGACAATGATATCCTCAATTTGCTAATTGATGTTTTTACCATAAAACTTCATGTGATCCTTGTTTCGAAGCAATAACATATCAAATTGGTCAACTCCTTTTATAGTTCAATAGTAACATTCTTTGTTGTCGTCGATTATCCACAATTTGAAACCTATTCTACACTCGAGTGAAATGTCAGACGCCTACACGTGCGTGGTAGTGCCGCCGTTCCAGTCGACTTTCCAAGAGGTGCTTGAGGATAAATTAATCGAATGATCCATTAAGTAGTACGTGACCGTCTTTTATGGGAGATTGATAACATAAATTATTTCATTTCATCACAATTTGATGAAGAAAAGAGAAAATATATTGAAAATACTTTTCGAAGAGATGATGTTCACTGCACTGAAAAAAAAATGTATTTCAGTCAAATAAATATTTATTTGTCCTGTACCAAAGAAATATTTATTAGAATTAACAAAATATTCTTTGGAACCAAAATAATTTATTGGAATCAAATAAACGATTAAAACCATCTATTTAATTCAAATAAATTATTTTGGTTCCAAAGAATATTTTGTTAATTCTAATGAATATTTCTTTGGTACAGGACAAATAAATATTTATTTGACTGGAATAAATTTTTTTTTCAGTGTGGAACGATCCATTTCAAATTCACTGGAATCAAATACAAATTTTCATTGAAAGTATTCAATTGTGCCTGGAAGAGTTTTTCTGATCGAATAGATTCTAGATTATCAAATAAACAATGTATTGTAGACACCTACATCGATGACAGTATCGTCAAAAGCTTGCAAAAAAGCGTTTAGAAGGGACTTAATTGAATAATGTCTATTATCGTGTAGACGACCTTGGGCATCTATTAAAGGGACTAAGCGCTCTGGTTTAGCTGAACTCGTGTTTTACCCACGACATATTCTCTTTTTATATCAACGAGGTCGATTACTTATTAGATACTTGAAAAATATCGTTGCAATATTAAAAGTTATTTCAAGCGTTCATTTGATACAGTTTTCTTATTTATTTCTTGTTCGCGAACGAATGTTTACAAGGACTATGAAATAATTTTTCAATAAAGTTTTGTACAAAACAATTTTATTGTGTTGGCGCTTGAAACCGACAGTGACGGCAAATTTTCTAGAAGGGATTATGCTCATCCAACGGCACTGCATCTCAAGTGACTGCGGTGGTAAGTTGGTAGTGAAAATGAGAACCCAGACATTGTCTGTAAAGAGATGGATACTCATAGGAACATGACAAGTGCTCATGGACACTTGAAAGTACTCTTCAACTAAAAGTGTTGCGAACTTCACATCTGTATAAGTTTATCAAATCTGAAGTCGATGGAATATCAAAGGAAGAGAATACGGTCTATATACAATGATTCCTAATGATAATCAAGTAAATAAATTCAGGAGACTGAAAAAATCAAATGAGTTTCCGGATTCTCTCACAAATGACAAGAAATGTATATAATTTTCCTCGAATCACGTTTATAAACATGTATTCAGTCATGTAAATACATGAAAATGAAAGTGTAACTATATGAACACATTATTACCACTATAATCGTTCATTATTTTCCACTTATGGTAATTAAATACTAGGTTCTGGTTCTCGTGGCTCGGCAGTGGATGAGGGAAATATATAACGTGGAACTTTGGTATGCATGTTGTCTCGACGGTATTGACCAAACACTTACTTGAAGAAAATCTCTCAGTTATTTTTCTTGTATTAAAAATCTGTTTAAAAGTCCATAATGAAAATTCATTGATATTAAGCTTACTTGACAAAATTTCTCAGTTGAATATTCAATGCACTTCGTTTCTTGTATTATAGTCAATTTATAGTCAATACAGGTAGATAATAATTTAAATTATCAATGAATTACTTTGTGTCGTTTAAAGAATGTAAATGCAAAGATATCCAAAAGAAGAATGCATTTTTAATCACGGAACATAATTTTTATTCTTTGGGAACACGTGGTGACATTGTTTCTACAGAGTTTGGTATTTTCTCATGGGGATTTCTAGATGTATTACATGAATCATCAAATAACTCATCAAATAAGTAAGAGGGTATACGGAGATTTACATAGATCAGTTTACCGATGATCCACTTCACTTTTCGAGCAGGTACTTGAGATTAAACGTGTATAACATGAAGAGAATTGAACACCATATTCTAAAGTAATAACTTGAGTGTCTCAAAGATCGAAGATTGTCATGAGAATCAAATCAAAGGTTGAATATTTAAATTCATCAATTTTTCATATACATTTTCATCTATGGGAAACAAGACTAATGTAAAACTCTGTTCAGCCCAACGTTCCCTGTAAAATCAGTTTAGGACTTTGAATAAAGGTCAAGTTGTCACTTTTTCAGTAAAATTTCAAAAATGAAGCTTAGTCAAAATTTATGTATCTTTATAAGAAATTATGTGAGCGTTATTCCTTGCATTCAGCGAGATTGAAAAAGTCTCTTTTTCTGGTAGATTTCATGTGAGCAGAAGAATATTGAGAAAACTCTTTCGGTTAGTATTCTCAAAAATGACAGAAAATCGTAAAAACTTGGTACTCGCATCTTTTTTGAACCATGAAGAAAATACCCCCACCTATTATTTTCAATGTCATTCTTTCTCTTTTCAGAAAACTGGGGGAAGGAATTTACAATCTGGTTACTTTTTTAAAGACGTACGTAAACGTCTTGATAAGACCGTACTTATGTGAAAAATTTTTCGTAATATTATATAATTTTCATTCAATCGAACACAGTTTATATATAAGTTGTATAAAATTATAGATGACTTAGAAAATTTGTCCACATGAGTACATGCAAGGTATCCGAAAAGCTTTGTTTGATCTAATCAATTCTCTTCTTCCTCAAGAAAGAAGTGGAACCCCTGATGAATGGGAAAATGAATAAGCCTTTTAATAAAATTGATTCGCGTATGTCTAGTACACAAAGAGAAATGTTACACTGTGAATTACAATATTCGCTAGCATGTTCAGGACAGACTTGTTCCATGATAATCTGTACACGGAAAAAATTAGTGATCCAAATTTTCGTTGACTAGTATGTCACTTTGGGACGGAGCACAAATTCCAGAATTGAATGAAAAGTGAATTCCATCGGTAAAATCATGGCAAAAGTCAACGAATTATCAAAATCCAGTGTATGAATTCTTCTCGGATTTGTGCCTCGTCCAAAAGTGACATACTAGTCAACGAAAATTTGGATCACCAATTTTTTCCGTGTATTATTCGCACAGAAATCTTTTCAAGTTGCTACTGAGAGGAAGATATCTAGCTACGGCAACTCAAATTTATTTGTCCCAACTAAATTTGAGCTGATGTAAATTGAAGTCCAATTGTCGAAAATGTGAATGAAATAATTTATCAAGGCGAATAAACAATTCAGCTGAGACAAATCAAATTTATTTCGTTTAACCAAATTTTTATTTAGAGTGGCTGAATTGTCTAGGTATCTAATATTCAACTAAAATCCTTTTTCTCGGTGTATATCTGGGAATACATTAAGGTTCAAGAAAATACGAATAGACGATAGAATTGAATATTTCTGCTATCCCTTCTTACACTAACAAGTTGAATTGATGGATTTTACAGATCAAACAGAGGGAATTCTGTTCTGGACTGGTGAAAAACTATAATAATTCCAAATACAAAACTCTTCCCAAAACGAATGATTTCTTCAAATAAACGATACAAGTATTCTTCTTTTTCTCATCGAAAAACTCATTCTATACACTCCTCCACAGCTGTCCTATAAAAACAAAATGATGAAGATATAAATGTGACTATAAACTTTCAAACGTGACCATCGACTGTGTTGAATCTATGTGAAAAATAAGAAAAAAGTGAAAAAAGCGACGTCATCATTTCTAAGTTGTGAATATATGTTGAGTTCAGTGACCGACAAAGCTCCTCAAAGCTTCAAACGACGACGGAAAGCTTAAAAAAAAGAGCCTCTTCATTTTTTGCTTTCCAGCAAGGAAGAGTGTATACACGCAAATAACAGCATCTTCTCGGTACGTGACTATGATTCACAATGGATATTGATAAGAAAAATCTTCGAACGTGTTGGAAAAAATTGATTTAATAAATCAGAATCGAGAGCTTGGAGAGAATAGCAAGGGAATTGGAGCTGAACTTGTTTTATGAAATATTTTAGTGCTTAGAACAGGAATTGTGCTTCGTTATTCAGATTTTTATTCGTAGATGAAGGAATCTTTAGTGGATCTGAATTCGAAAGGGGATTATCGGTGTTACAGGATAATCTCACTCATTTCAAAATTCATATTCATTCAAACTTTGGGTGATTATAAAGAATTTTGAGATACATACTGATGAAGAAACTTGGTGTGGAACAAATCATTCAACAGAATCTGAATATTGAACGTCAGCTTTTGTCTCTGAAACAATTTTTAATTCCACCGAGTAAAACATCTTGAATAAAAAAAAAATTGGAAAGAAACAGAAAGAGTAAGCGCAAAAATCGCCTGTCTTTCTAGGACCGCGAGTTTCAGGTTGAAATGCATTCTGAAAAATACCCTATGTCGATCATTTGCAAGGGAATACCATTTCCCGGTGAGCACAACAATGGTTTTAGAGATACAGAAATCGACAGAATCGATAGATTCTTGACAGAACCGATTCTTTTCTATAGAAAACTTATAGATTTTTATATAATCTTGATCGAAAATTGATACTACTTCACCTCCGAAACCAGTGTTATGCTCACCGGAAAATGATATCCCCTCGCTAATGATCAACATAGAGGATTTGTTAGAATGCATTTCAACCTGAAACTCGCGGTTCCAAGAAATAGGCGAAAAAATATTCTTTTTTGCGGTCACTCTTTGATTTTTCAGATTTGTTCTCAGTCAATAATTGTTAAATCGAAACATTTAACGAGATTCATTCGCAACCTAGGTGTTGTATTTCCAATTTGACATTGAAAAAATTGAAATTTAATTAGAAATTTGAAATAAAAATCAACTGTGCAATAGAGTTAAATAGAAAAGAACAGAATTTTTGTGAAGTCAATCCTGTGACTTCAAAATTCCAATTGAGTTTCTTAGATTTCATTTCCTCTCTATTCTTTTCAATAATGGAATGTTTTGCTGGGTAAAACTAAGTTGCCAAACACTTGATCACTGCACGAAATAGGAACTTTAGAGATTTGTTGATTCAAATTTCGTCTGTTAATTTTCATGGACTCAAGCAACAATATCTACGAAGTTCAGTGAGTTTCATTCAAACCTATAACCGTATCAGACGTTATTTAATTTTAATCAATGAATAATCTATGACATCGAATACCTGAATAACCTATGACATCGAATAAATATTGAGGTGATTTTTTCATTTGATAATTGGTGGAAGGAATACATTGATGGATTAGATTATGGATTAACAGAAGAATATGCTTGAAACAATGAGGCACATGAACTTCGAAAAAGAATCAGTCAAGAAGCACTTAATGGACTCCAAATTTACAATGGCTGAATATATGACAGGTGATAAATATAGTGATATCATCAGTCCTTGAACGGCATCGATCTTTTCTCACAGAAATCGTATAAAATTTTTTATACATCTTGGTAAATTATTGTTAGAAATTCGATACATTTTCCATACAAAATAATAGATATCGCTAGTGCACAAATCTTTGAAATTCATCATGAAAATGATAATCCGGAGTGAAAAATTGCAAGTTTCAAAAATATGTTCTACTATTTCCATCGTTAAATGGAATTATTGAGGCGTTCAGTGATGATATTTCAATACATGACAATCAGCTAAAATATGAATTATTCGACTATGAACTAGTTCTATGCATTCCATGTTCTCAAAACTGAATGTATTGTCAACTTCAGAAAAAATACTATTCTTCTAAACTATCAAATACAAAGTTGCTAACAATAACATCTTCATAATCGACTATGCCATTGAGCATTGAATGTCGTCACGTTGGTTACTGTTCATAGAATTGGATCGCACAACGATGAGAGCTGCATATATTTTGTAACAACCATGACCGTTTGAACGGAAATATTTAAACATTGCGGAGTGTTCAACGATACCGCATTGAATATAACGATATACATAGGTGTAATGGACAGAATGATCTCATGTTCAGACAATAATTTGTCATAAATGTTCATTTGATTCCTTTTATACACATGATATGCGCTGAAATATACCTTGGAACATTTTGATGAATGATGAATGAAATTCATAAACGAGAATGCAAAAGTGCGTATAAAGGATTCAGTATAGGTAGGGTGGATTCTTTATAAATTTCCTTTGGATTCATGATTTCTGGAAAAATAACTGATCTGTTTTGGCTAAAAAAACTACTGAAAAATTGATGAAGCACTTCTTTTTTAACCAAACATCCCTAGTAAAATTCGTGAGATTGCTAACGCTGTTCTAGAGAAAAGTTTGAGATAAAACTGAAAAAACCCGAAAGAAGAAAGATTAGATCTAATAAGATCTATGCAGATCTCTTGAGATCTAAATTTTGGCAAAGATCTTCAGAAATCTCTTAATATCTACTGGAATGTACAGATTTGAAATTTGGAAGATATTCAAAAGATCTGCAGGAACCTATTCGAATCTCTGGGGATCTTTTTCTCGATTTCTTCCAAAATTGAAATGTCTGGATCTGATAGATATCAAGAGATTTATAGATAGTTTTAGCCAAAATTTAGATCTCATCAGATCTCATCTGTTTTCCTCTGGTGGTCCAATTCAAAGGAATCTCTTGGATAGTAATCAACCTCTGAAAGGGAATTCTTATTTTTTGAGAGAATACTGATGGTGGGACGCTAGCTGTTCGGTATTAACCAGTTCATACAGTAGGTGTTGAATGAATTAGTCTCCCCTGAGAATGAGAATACAAGCTTTGCGTTCAGAGTTACTTGTTCCCTCCAATTTTCAGAACTGTTAACTGCATCAGGATGATCCAAATCCGGATGTTTATCCACATGATGTGACTATGAACAATGAAATATACATCTCTTGAAACACTAATTACTTGCACCTCTTGCAACTCAATGGACTGTTGTCGTTGCAGTAATGTAGGTAAAGACCGGTCAGTAGCTGTTTCAAACACAAGGGTGCAATATGGGACAAATTAAATCTCTCCGTCTTGTTTCAACAATAATCATTGACTCATTCTTCTATCAGATCTGCATGAACTTTTCTTCTATGGAGAGATGATTCAAAATTGGATTTGGATAATTGCGGTTGATAATAAAAAATTCCAATTTGTCACCATGTGAAAGCCGAGTCTGTTGAATAAAGTCTGCTGATCAAAACTACATTCCACATAAAATATATCTCCTGGTGACGTCCTCGGGGTATCTTAGGGACATTCCAGCATGCCCAGGAGCTGCTGAGCTGCAAACCATTGTTGCTAATATCACGGCAACTACTTACAGGAACACGTTTGACACTGTTATGCTGTTAGGATATGGTCAGGCCACAAACAAATAGCTCAGAGATTATAAATTAGATTTAGATGATACTATATGATACTAAGTTCACTCTCCACAGTTGCCTAGAACACGAACGAACAAAGGAAAACAAACATTTGTAGTCAAGTCACGTGGAGACACATTCTTACTCAACACCACAATGAAACTGACAATTGATACCAGCTTCATTCGGAATATCTCTAGTATCTTGGAATCATATTTTGGATGCAACTGTCACTTACAACTATAACACTCATTCGATCCATCTTCTAAGTTCAATGTTCAGAGATTCTATTTTCATACAAATGAACATGTTGATAAAGAAAACTATTTGCATAATTTTACAATCCTCGAAAGATCCTCAATTTTAAGAACTTTGCAGATTGTAGAATATTTACAGCCGAAACTCACGCTTTTATCCAGTACATTGTTAAACGAATGCATTCTCATTTCAAATAAATCATCAAAATGAAACGAGTATCTTGTTATCTAGTTGATGATAATCGCGACTTAATAACACGCGATACAATTTTAATGCTGACGTAACTGCGGATACGTCATAATTGAACGCGAATACATCACGAATATGAAGAAGTGCGTGAATGTGTATTGGGACACGAGTAGAAACACTCGGTCACAGGTGTGTGAATCTTCAACCTGTTTGTGAGGCAAGTTTATCTCGATGAGCTACATCAGACGCATAATGAATGCGGCGACAATGAACAGAGAATGGAGAGATGTGAAAAGATGGAGGGGTATTGGAAAGAAAAGTGGAATGAAGCGTCCCTTCAAATACAATCGCGGAAGTGATAAATTGATCGCCTTACTGTTTTTTTTCCTGCTTCTGTGCGACGTGTTCGGGAAACACTGATAGAACAACTGATAGGTTTATGCAATGTTTAATCATATTGTATTAATTTGGATTAATTGAATCTACTTTATCTGCATCGACTGAATTTTCATGATTGTTTCTACATGCAAAGTGCTGCAATTACAGAATTCATATAATTCAATTATTTGTTCTGAACAGGATTCCAATGATGCTCCGACGAGGGCATTCTAGCGATTCCACCACAACATTGAATTACTCTAATTTAATATTCAGGGAGAATTATTTTTGATTAGGAGTGATTCATTGTTGTGTCTTCAACATCAAATCTGATAGTTATAAAAAAATAAACACACGTGAAAATTTGTATATGTACAAGTGTGTGAAGAGATATCACACTTCGTGTACTGATATCAATTGTTTTTATGGAACTTTCTCACTTTCTTCAATTAAGCGAACGATGAACATGAGTGCAGTTGTTTGTTCGTAGGGGATACTATAGAAATTCAGAATAAGGGTCACCATGCAGTGATGTAAATGAACGAAGGAAAAGAAAGTTTATACTTTATACAGTGACTTAGTTTTTCTAGGGATTTTTTCATCTAGATTGAACACAGTCTTTGAATTTCAAGATAATATAATGGAGATAATCTTCCCAATTATTCTCGTTCACGTGTGTGTTCGACTTCATGATATCATCGATTATTTTGATCATGGGGAACGAACGTCATTCTGACTAATAAACTTGTTCTTTTGAATGAAATGATCACAGAAAGATGTATGCATACATGTGTGCATAGATTTGCATGTATGAGCACATATGACACACGAAGCGTTCAAATTCAACCATTTGACCTCTTGTGATGAGCTTTACAACTTGTAAATTTAATAATATATTTAATGCAATATTTTTATATTAGGATGCAGAAGTCACTTCATTGAGGGGATTGATATAGAAATTTATTTTACTTTTTTCACGAAGGTGTGGTTTTATTTGAAAAAATCAGAAATTTCTATAACTTTACGATTTTGTGGCAATTTGTAGTTCGATTTGTTATGATTCTCCTCAAAGTCCACTCTTCCTTTCTGGTCCTTTATACAGATTTCACTGATTCTAGAACAGAAAAAAAATAAACCCTAATTTTCAAAAATATTCCAATTTCGCTCACTTATTTTGAATTACTAGATAAGTACACGATGTTATTACTTTGAATAATGTATTTTGTTTTTATGAGAAAACTTTGTCTGATTCTTCATGAAACAATATCTTCCGCCATTGATCATAGACGTAGTTTTTTCAATTTACTAGTTATATATACAAGAAATGATCCAAAAGGGAACTGAAATAAAATATAGTTTTAGAATCAAGTAATTACTGTAGGAAAGAGTTGCTAATGTTGACATTGAATTCATAAATCGAGGGAAAGACTGTTATCATGCAGGCAAAAAAATTGAGAGCAGTATGTGAAAAAAGTCATCGTTCATTCAGTGTCATCCAGTCGATACGTTGATCACCTGGTGAAACTTTGAATGTCGTAAAAAGTGAAGCACCTCGGCACTGAGATGGTGGACGGATGCTGCGCATCGTTGCGCCGTTTCATTATCGATTTCTGCGTCTGACGCTCTTGTAATGCGATCCTTTTCTCTCTACCCCACTTTCCGTGTATGCCTCTTCTTTTTCTTTGCTTCTTCTTTTACCTCATCAAACCCCTAGCTCTTAACTCACCCTTTGTAAGCGAATACTACTCGTGTTTGTGTTCACATCAATTCACGTACATAAGTACACATACAGGATATCTCCCAAACGTACAATTTATACAGGAAGAAAGAACAAAGAAAAGATACTTTTTCTCAATCATCGACCTCTGTCATTCAAAGAAGAGAATGTTGTAGAACAATGATTTTTCCGATGCTTACATTCCAATTGGATCAGAGGGTGAGAATTTGTTACAATCGATGTAGTATTTTACTACCACGTGCGAATGAGTAAAAATATTGAAACTGATGAAGAAATTCAGAGACATTCATAAAAATTCAGGAGAATCCAGGAGGGATCAGATTCCACTATTTCGAATAAAGTTTGATATTGAAGAAGTTCCGAAAAATTCAATGAAATTGGGAAGAATTCAGATTCACGTATCTGAGGTAGAATGGATTGGAGAATTTCGAAGATCAATTGTAACGAATTCAAAAATTGTAAAGGAGAATACCCAAATAGAAATGACTCTAGTTATTGCAAAGCCTCGCGAAGCCCTTGTGAGGGACTTTGAAGGTCTAGGAAGGCCTTGTATTATATCCTAGAAAGACACTGGAGTGATTCTAACCCACATGACAAATATCTTCGAAAACGTTTCAGGAATGTTTTTAGAACATCTCCAGAATATCTTATGTCACGAACATCAGTTGAGAGATCCTGGAGACCTTCTCGAAATACACGCAGAACAGTGCCTTTTTGGAAAATAGCAGAGTTCACTATTCAATATAGCAACACATGTTTCTAATATGTTTTCAGTAGAATGAACTATGTAATTTACTGATGATGTGATGTAAAGTATTACAAAGTGTGATGCCACGTAGTATCTTTGTGAATCACTATGAGAATTAGCAATTTCTGTAATTTTTATCGCTGAATTTGAATTTCATGTGCCTACAAATCAAAATGCGACGTGATATCATTTACTATTTCACATATCGGGGGCAGCTGTGCTACGTATGACAGCGAACTTTACTATTTTTTGAAGATCTCTTTTCTTCGTGTACTACCAAAAAAACGTGACAAAGATGATTAATACAACTGATGATTGAACGATGAAATCCCGATATCGGGTTTTTTCATATGGGATTCAGCTCATCACCCATAAATTAGCTTTATTAATTGTTAAAAAACCTCATATAACATTTCTCAAGTATTCATGAACTTCATTTGAGGGTAATGATCCACGTTTATGTGAAATAAATATTCATTCTGCCATATCCAAATGAAGATTCATCAAATGCAAATGAAGTCTTCTCTCACAAGGAGACTTACGAAAGTGTCACTCATCGATTCTAATGAAACTTTGCATATTTGTGAAACATCGAAAAATAATCGACACGTATTTTTTTATATTGGCAATGATGGGGGTTTAAGGGTAGAAACCACCCTTCGAATCTCACAGTGGGAATAATCAAGAATTTTTGTGTAAAAATCGTAGAACTCTTGATAGAAGAATGGTAGGGGCATGATTTTTTTAAATGAAGGGCAGACATTCCAGAATCCAGATTTGAGAAATAATATCCAGAAAGTTCAATAAGCCCGTTTAGACCTTGAGAAGATTCATGGAAAATGAGGTTTTTCAGCGAAAATACAACTTTTTCATGATTCAAGAGAGTGACAAATTTTTAGTCAATGTGTTATGCATCATTTCTTATGTATTTTGATGTGCTGAATCCAAATCTGGAAACAGAATGTGTTTATCTCTTCAAGTTTTTTCCGGAAAACGCAATTGAAGTATGAAAATGCTGATTCCACGGTTATTCACATGATTCAAAGCAGAGAAAATGATTTGGTTTTCGATACGCTGAACCCAAATCTGAAAACAGAATATGTTTGTCTTTCCAGGTTCTGCCGAAAAAATTGGTTAAAGTGAAGGAACCCGATGGAATGTTCATTTTACTATTATTTATAGAATTTGTAGGGGAGACAATGTGTGACTCGATGTATATACATCATTCTTTATAGACTTCGAATTCTTTCCAATTTAGCTGCATTTTCCGGAAGGACCTGGAAAGACAAACATATCCTGTTTTCAGGTTCAGATTCAGCGTACCGAACTCCTTGGGGGATGATGTATAATCTATCGATCAAATGATTTCCTCCCCTTTGATTCATGTAAATAATCGTGAAATCCGCATCTCTATACTTTAATTGTGTTTCCCGCGAAAAACTTGGAGAGATAAACGCATTCTGTTTCCAGATTTGGATTCAGCACATCGAAATCCATAAGAAATGATGCATAACACATTGAATAAAAATTTGTCACTCTCTTGAATCATGAAATACGATTTTTACACAAAAATTCTCGATCAGTCCCACTGTGAGATTCGAAGAGTGGTTTCTACCCTGAAACCCCCACCATTGCCAACATAAAAAAATACGTTTCGATTATTTTTCGATGTTTTACAAATATGCAAGTCTCCTTGTCAGTGCAGAGGAAATCAAAGAGTCATAAGATTCTTGAATGCAGCATTGTAAAAGATTGACACAAAATATATGAAGAATATAAGAGAGTCCCAAATCCCACGTACTTTGTGAAAAGATTTTTGCCAGATTCCTCCCAGTTTAATCCAATATCTTCGCAAGTTTAACGCTAAACTTTTAGCCAGAGTTTCCTCAGATCGTTATTATACCAATCTCTTCTTCGCGGAGAGTGCCAGAATACACCAAATCAAAACAAAACGAACTCTCGTTTTCATGAATAAATGGATTTCTTGGCGAAGTTCATTACCCCAGTGACTTTCATAATCTCATGTTAATAAGCTTACGCAATTCAAACTCGTCAGTTGGAGTAAAAGGGTTCTGAAAACTTCATATACTTCAAACACCAACATCTGCAAACACAGGTTTGTAGGTCACCTTAGTTCCGTACGATACTAAATTCCAATAGCCAATTACTCTGAAGATGATTAAAGGAGAAGGAACTCAGGCGTTAAACTAAGAAGAATGGAGATTTGATCGATCATGGCATCTCAAATTCATCTCGTTTATGAAGAACGTGAATCTATAAAGTATTGAAAAATTAGTGGATTTATTTAGAATTCTCTCATCTTTTTATCACAATTCATACTTCAACCATCTTTGAAAGAACCGTATGTAATTACAAGTCATTAGCTGAATTGTCCAAAATTATGGGTCTCGCTAACTGCGATGGTATTAAGAGTATAACTTCCATGACATTGATATATACCTTTCAGCGTATCATTACAGCAATGCTGGATACAGCATCTGAGACACTTACAAATTGTGAGATGATTCATAATTTGAACATACATTTCCTTCATTCTCTTAATCCTTTCACTAGGTATCGCGTTATTAATTTTTTTTTGCACAAAAAAAAAATTATTTCATGCGCATAAGTTTGTCATAAAATATTTTCCATTGAAACTTTATAATCTTTGATATAAATCTGATGCTGTGTATAAATTCCGAATTTCTTCGAGCGATACGAATTATCACTCATGTTCTTTACATATCATTGTTACGGAATATTATGTCAATATGCATCGTTAAATATGGATCCTTATATTGATTCCATGATTTATTTGATCAATTGTTTTGATAGTAATAATATGAAGCGAGTGACTCACTGTGTTAATCAGTTTTGATACATCAAAATTTGCGAGAGATGGTATGTTTCAATTCATGAAACGTCTTCATTCTTTACTTTTCATTCCGCTGAAAGAAACTCGAGTTCATTGCATTGAAAACTACATTTTCATACGACTTATCATTACACATAAGAACAAAGAGGACCCTGTCTTCCAAACAAGAGTATATTCAATTGGATCAGCCACCGTAACTTGACAGAACAACATTTTCAGCCGTGGTCACTCGTTACATCATCTCAAGCAAACTTGATTAAGTTTTTACCCGTTTGAAACTGCAGATTTAGATTTATGTAACTCCCTCAACACACTGAATGCAAGTATCATCCAGACAACTTTATTACAAGAAAGGATGAATTCGGGCAAGTGTGGATCAATAATTTGAAACTCATGATTGTTCCTTGAGAAAGATTTATACCACACGTTATACAGAACTTTTGTGAGATCCACCCTCAACTTTGAAATCTGGGGAAATCATATCCTTTCAGAAATTCGTCCAAGTTCTTCAAAATATATCCAAATGTTCTTCGAATACTCTGAAAAATTCTTGATTATTGAACTGATTGTGTTCTCTTTGAACTCTTTGAGAATTCTCCTTGGACCGTGGTGCTGTGAATGTTCAGCTATCATTGAAACTTAAATACAGAAAATCAAGGTCTTATAAAACAAAATTAATCGTACAAAACAGTGTGAAATGTATTGTTTTGATTTCAAATCATATTTCAAATTTTAGATTCCAACTGTGCTTTGAATACTAATCCACCATTCAATACGATTTGATTGAGCCCTGGTTAGAAAAGTTCATTGATTTTCATTGATTAATGCACTAAAAAAAAGTATGGTTCCTGTAACCATCTAAGCGTATTTTAATTACAGCTAACCTCACAGATAGTCAGAATGATCACTCGTATGGTTGTTACAGCTCTACGAATCGTTGTCAAAAACCTATATCCAGGTTATGAAACTATACGGATCGTTACTCTGATTATCTGTGAAGTTGGCTTTATATAAAACACATTTATTTGGTTACAGTAACCATATTTTTTATCAGTGTGTGATTCAATACAAACTTGACGATCGTAAATGACTATTCAAAGCGTTTCAAAACCATTAAAACATGTGTTTTATATACTTTGAATGGGTGTGAATACTGATTTCTCGGTGCAAAGTTTGTAAGCAGGGAAGAAAATCGAGCTTCAAGAAAGGAGCATTGAACACAGTATTTGACCTTGTATCTCATTTACAATCCTTATGGGTGTAGCAAATCTATTTCGATAAATCATTTTAGCAATTCAATGTTCTGTTCTGTTTATTAAGTTCCAAAATAACTTTGAATTACGATACATTCTTGCAATGGTAGGATACGTCGATCTTCATTAAATCAGAGATCCGGTCCATTAAATACATCTATCTTGAGGGTGAGGTAAAATTGTCGATAAGAAAAGGAGATATGATATGGAAGAAGTAACTGGCAATCAGTCACGCTTCGACATTGAAACGTTTACAATGATCGCTACTGTCCGAAGGTGCGCCCATCGATCGTTTCAAATGAATTGTAGGGAAAAATACTGTCCGATCAATTTGTAAAATTGTGATTATCGAATAATTCGGTTCTAATATTTACATTGATAAAATCAAAACAAATCAAGGAGATCGAAATACGGATAGAAATCGAGATATGTCGTTATTGTTTCGCACAGTTAACGTTGTCACATCCTCCATGATTTATCTTCTAGCGTTTTTAAACATGTATTTGAAGTTTTGAAGAGGATACGTTCGTGGTTCAATGAGCGTCAAGTGTAATTTATCGCGACACCCGTCAGTTTTACTTGGAAAGATTATAAAGATCAGTTTGGTTACCCTATCTTCTTATTTCAAATAATCTGAACAAGAAGACTTACAAGATTGCATTAAATATTCATTTGAGAAAATCGGTTTATTGTGAAACATTCCATCGCTGTCACGGTGCATTAAAAATGTCAGTATCCGCTTCGGAGCCTCAGATCAATATCGAAAATGTGAAAATATTCCTTTTTTATAATGAAATACTGTATGGGTATGTTTTTATTATAAAATGTGTATCTTCATATTCGTTTCTTCTCAATTTGTTTCCATATGGAAAATTTTTCAAAATTATATATAATTACGTAGAAGTGATATATAAACTATATAAAATTGCATACAAATTTTATATCATTTTCAAACTTTGACCTCATGGGTTCTCACATGAAAAAGAATACTTGGAAAAATTGTTTACATCTGGTGTTTTTCCTGAGATGGGTCATATATGATTTCAACAGTACATCAAATGAGTATAACAATTTGAAAAGATCATATGAAAAAGTTGGATTTTCTCTCCCGCATGTTTAACTTTCATACAAATTTGTTGTTTGTAAAAAATTTCTGTGTGCATTGGAAAAATGCATGCGATTCACTCTAAAACCTCGTTTATGAAGTTCATCTCATTAACCCAGAAGAAAGTGAATCGATGTTCTACGTTAAAATTATATCACAAATTCGACTACTATCACGACGTGACTAAATCTAGGTTACGAACATCGTCGTTTACGTGAATAACCTTGTCCTGAGATAATTACCACGAAACCTGATGTCTCATTTTTTTCAATTTCAAAATGATACTGGTAAACATTCACAACTGCATACTCAATTGATTTCCATATGATACACGATAGTACAACTGCATTGAATTTTCATTGTAAGATTTCGAGCAACGATCATTATAATGTAGTTCAAACAGGTATTAGTTTAAACCAGCTCAAGTGCCAAGAATAGAAACAACGTGTCACGTTTTCTTTCCTGTGTAACTCAATTCTTTCCTAATGGAATATTTATCCTTATTGCACGATATTGTTCTAATTACCTCACAATCTTCTGTTTTTACTCCACCAAGGTCCAAACAAATTACTTGAGAACGGCTGGATTACTTATTTTATGGAATGCATTCAGACGATTGAATATTGATTAATCTTCCGGTGGTGCACTGAGAAGAGCGTTTAATGTCTCGACGCCAAGTACACGAGAAAAGATTTTTTCATATGTGAGCTCAGCTTTTATATCAATGAGATGTGGATTCAAGTGATTAGGACTATCGATGTTTGCATCTCCAAATCACAGTAGGAGGATTCAAATCAATCAAATTTGAGAAATCAGTCCAGTTTTACGACAGTGTGTACATGGATAGAGTAACAGTAATCATTCACGTAGACTCTTCAGTCTCCCCCCTTTTTGAGTTGTTGTGCGGTGAGGTTTTTTGTATGCCTTTATGTCTTCTCCGCACTTGAGCGTTGCCAGTAGCAACCAACGCTTCACAGAGATTATTTCCCATGCCAGACATACGGCGACCGCGAGGATTTGAATTCAACAATTTGCAGAGCTGCAAAATTTGTATCGTATACTTGTTCCGCTTTATCCTATAAATCATTGTAATTATATGTAAATTCTATATAATGTAAGACATATAGAAAAAGGTGGGAGGGTTTCTTGGAACATTTATTGAACAATGCGAATGAAGAAACATTCACTTGATTGGACTGAAACCTGAAGATAAACAGAGAACATTCTTCAGGTGCATTCAACAAAAATAGCTGAATAGAATGTTTGATCTTCTACAACAACTGCATTGCCTATTCATTGGAACTCTAAAAACTCCAGTTAGATAATTCACTACACTGAGAACCCAATTGTTTAAATTGAAAGAAAATTTTCTTTGCTCTCATTCTAATAAATATTTTTTTCAATGAAAAAATTCTTCATCAGATTGAAACAAAAAATTTTCAAATTGAGACAGAAATATATTCCTCCTTGAATTCAAAGAATATCATTTCAATTCAATGAAAAATTCTCTCATTGGAATGAACTATCTTTTCCATTGAACACAAGATTTATTACAATGAGGGCGAAGAAATTTTCTTTAAATCTTCTAAAAATCATCTCTAAAAAGTTTCACCTCGAGATCTTTGCTAATATTTCGTCAGTTCTCAACAGGTTGATGGAACCTAATTCACAAAATTGTTAATCGTATGATAATCAAACTTAATTCCATGGCTCAGTACCGATAAAGATCTCTGAAAAGAGCACAATTTCTTGATTATCTTATATCAAACCATCAGCGAAACTAAAATAATCTTATAAGCGAATCCAAGCAAATGACCATTTTTCGCTACTTCTTTCATTTCCGGTTCGAATATATTTTAAATTCGAATTCTTATTCTATCACGAGATGTTAAAGATGTTAACGACGCATTGTCCAAGTTAAAGAACCAATGAACTGTGTTTTTGGGAAGGCGTTCATTGAAGCGATGTATGCAGACACACACTTGACATATGCCCCTTCCTCCCTCGCCCATTTACACGCATGTGAATATAAATACTCACACGCATACATCACCTCATATATTACATAATCCTCAACGACGTCACTGTTACTGAACGCACAGTTTTGCTATCAAGAAAAAGAAAGACCGTCAAGAGCCGCCGCGAGCAATGATCACAATAAAATTCATCACAGAAACAACGCCCTGAAGAAGTCGAAGAAGTCAAACATTACGTCACATCCTTTAACAAATTGAATGAAAAAATGAGGTAGGGATTTGAAATTATATTTCCTGCTTAAAAAATGATTTTATCGTTAATGACAATTTCATGATAAAAATTGTATTCCTTCATTTTTGTCAAATGTCTCTCATTGTGTGAGGTTTCATTGAAATCCTAAAAAGAATGAAGAAAGACGTGAATTTCTATGTTTTATTTTTGGACAAAATTTCCCAGATTTTCATTTTCGAATCATAAAAGTATGAATTTCACACCTCGTGCATTTGAATGAAGTAATATGTATTGATCTTTAAAACGATGTTTGCCAAAAACATTCAACAAGTGGTATCGGTGGAAGTTATTATAAGGTACAAAATCCCACTCCGATACCTCTTATCTCATTGAGAGAAATCAAAGAGTCAAGATATCGATTAGATGTCGAATTATCATGAAGTGAATATAGATGCGGTATTAAGGTACACGCTATGGACACGATTACATTAATAGAGAATTTCCATACTTATATAATAATGTGTATGCAGGTATATCTATGTTCATGGTATGAAAAAGATTGTTTATCGATTCTCATTAATAGCCAAACGAGAGGGAGAAGAAAAGAGAAAGAGAAGCAGAAAAAAGAAATAAGGAAAAGAGTCTTTCCTGCGGTTCGCTTCCATAGGGGACTTGAAAAGGCTTCCATCAACGTATCAGTACTTTCTGACTGAACAAACTACATTGGCTTTAGAAAAATATCGGCTCCATGAATTATCCAATTATAGAATATGCGAACAGGGGTAGAGTTATGAATTTATTGGTGATTATTTTGAATTCACAAATAAACCTATGAATCTCGTTTCTTCGTGATCATCATCGGCAAATTCATTGGATGAAGATTGTTTTCATTTCAGCTCTCGATTATATTCTATCCAAGCATGGAATAAACATGAATCGAAGGATACGATCAGACCTCAAAAGTAAATTGCTATTGAATACAAAATAAAACAACACAATGTAAAATTTGTAGTCACCTCATTGACAAATATTCATGTGGACTTCACGGTCGAATACAATTATTATTATTATTATGAAAAGGATTGAGAAAAAAAAAACACTTATAAAGATAAATTCATTCTGGATTGCCGGAATAAAATACATGTGATAGGAATCATCAGAATTCCTCTTGCTCTTCTGAATTTTTTGAATTTCATTTCACATTGCATGAAGAGATTCTCACTTCCGCATGGAGATTTCCACTCTACAGTTGGTATAGTAATGATTCCGAAGATACTCCTCGGTCGATATACGATATATTTCAGCCACGAAAAAGCGTGCTGGACTTGAATAAAGTATCACTTTTGCTAGAATGTAACTACTGAAGGATAGTTAGGAACTCATACATCGATTTTCTACACCCGATAAACGACTCTTGGTATTGTAGTGAAATTCTGTCACTTTTTACCGACGAGAACTCTCGACTTTCCTTCTGTCATTAACTACTGAACTAGATGCGAAAATGAAAATTCAATTTTTCTATTCCAATCTTTGCATCTTTGTATTTATTTTTCTTGAGAGAATCGATTTCTTCATACAAATCGTATCGAATTTTTATAAATATTTTATACAAATGTACAAAAACTAGATACTTTTTCTATGAAAGAGAATCAATTCTGTTCAAGAACCCCCGTCGCTAATTCTTTTTCCTAATGATAACGAATGATAACTAAATCACAGACAGAAATCAAACCTTTTTCTATAGCATTAATCAAAATGCAAAACAACATACTTCAGAAGTGATAAAATATTATCAATATTTGGTTTTGATGTTTCAAACTACTGTACGAGGTGTGTTCAAAAAGTAAGGTGACTTTTCAAATTTCGCGGGCAACGTACTTTCGATTATCGATTTTTTTTTGTTATGTTGGCACACTCTTCCCGAACATCTGTACCAAGTTTCAAGTGTATAGCATTTTTTGTTTGGTTGTGAGAGGCGTAAAGCTTATAAGTGTTTTGCGTGCCCGGCGATTTCTTGCTATCGAAAAATATGGATCAAAGGATTTGCATCAAATTTTGTGTAAAAAATAAAATAAAGTGCTCCGAAACACTTAAAATGTTGACAGTAGCATACGGTGAAACTGTTCTGAGTAAAAAAAATGTTTACAAGTGGTACAAACTCTTCCAAGATGGCCGGGAAGATGCCAATGACGAGCCTCGCTCTGGACGCCCAAGCACGTCAACAACTGATGAAAACGTTCAAGCAGTGAAGAAAATTGTTTTGGAAAATCGTCGAATCACTATCAGAGAAGTTGCTGAGGATGTTGGTTTATCGCTTGGCTCGTGCCATGAAATTTTTTCTAACGTTTTGGGCATGAGACGTGTGTCAGCGGAGTTTGTTCCGAAATTGCTAAATTTTGACCAAAAGAACCGTCGCATGAGCGTCGCTCAAGAACTGTTGAATGACGTCAACGACGACCCAGATTTACTCAAAAGGGTCATAACTGGTGACGAATCATGGGTATATGGTTATGATGTCGAAACCAAAGTCCAATCGTCCCAATGGAAGACCCCAGATGAGCCAAGACCGAAAAAAGCACGCCAAGTTCGATCAAATGTCAAAGTTTTGCTCACTGTTTTCTTCGATTACCATGGCGTGGTGCATCAGGAGTTCTTACCATATGGTCGTACGGTCAATAAACAGTATTATCTTGAAGTTATGCGCCGTTTGCGAGAAGCAATACGAAGAAAACGTCCAGAATTGTGGAAAAATAATTCATGGCTTTTGCATCACGATAATGCCCCTGCTCACTCATCTTTGCTTGTGAGAGATTTTTTGGCCAAAAACAACACCACGATCATGCTTCAGCCACCATATTCACCGGATTTGGCCCCATGTGACTTTTTCTTGTTCCCAAAACTAAAGAGACCTATGAAAGGACGGAGATTTGCAACGATTGAAGAGATAAAGACTGCATCGCTGGAAGAGCTCAAGGCTATACCGAAAAGTGCTTATGAGAAGTGCTTTGAGGATTGGAAAAACCGTTGGCATAAGTGTATTGTATCTGAGGGGGATTACTTTGGAGGGGACAACATAAATATTGATAAAGAAATAAATATTTTTTCTTAAAAATACAAAGTCACCTTACTTTTTGAACACACCTCGTAAGTGCAAAATAATTGCATGTCCACTGAACATTTCCGTTAGAACCTTGCATTAACATTGCAGCGATATTGATGCGATCTTGAAAGTACTTGTCTTTCAATTTACAAATGCAATATTACAAAAGTAACTCGCAAAAATATCGTTAAAATATCACCTGACAACGTAACATTGCTGCAATTTACTTATAATTGGATGTTGTAATATCACTGTTGTAATTCTCATAACAGGTACTTCTAAGATCGCACCAACATCGATGCAATATTAACGCAAGGTTTTAACGGAAATGCTAAGTGGGTGCATTATGAAAAGTATGTAGAAATTAGATACAGATCCTACATAATCGTTTTTCCGCATGAAATTCCAATTGATCCTTCCCAAGTGTGTATTAACGGCGGGCCCAATCTACGCCCAGGGTGGGTGCCCATGCTGCCCAACGTGGGGCCAAGCTGGGAAGACAAATGGGGCCAACCCTGAGATGATAACATCGTTCACAGCTTGGCTGTATTGCTTTGCCCAAGGATTGGTAACACCATGGGCCCAGCATGAACCCAGACTAGACAATCAATACTGCACCTACTTTTTTTTTTGAAATTGGAAAATTGCTTTAAATTCTACCCCAGCGGGCATGAATTTCAGCCCCACTTGAGCCCAGTTTTGGGCCCGGTGTTGAGCCCCATCCTGCCTATATGGGCCCAAGACTGGACCAAAGTGGGATCGAAATTCATACACGCTGGGGATTGTACGCACATGCTTCGGGATATGAATTCACCCCAATCTTGGCCTAACGCTGGTCCAAATTGGGGCCAAGTTCAGATGTGCCTGCACTAAGATTCATTATTTCCATCTTCTACCGACCATAATTGTATGGGAAAGCACAACAGGGCCAAGATTGAGCCAACATGGGCCCTATCGTCATTCCCCGATACTGAGTGGAAGAGGATGGACCCAGCCTGGGGCCCATTGTCATTATAGGCAATACGCGCTTGGGTTATATAATCCATGTACAATACGATTTTGAATGTAGAAGGGATATAAATGCAATGTTTTTATTGTGAGAAATCCAATCCTGAGTGGAAAAGTTCTCAAAATTATCTATCATTTGTATGTATTCAATACAATTAATATATCATTTATATATCAATTATATATAATTTTGAAAATTTTTCCACTCGGAATGTAATTCAATATCTGCTAGATTTTAATAGAGACAATTATTCACCTCCACACTGAGAAAAATGTGTTTCGTAGAACTAGCAATCACAGAATTGTTGGCACTTTATTGTTGGAAATACAATAATTTTTGTTCATATAGCAATGCATGCTGTCTTGTTAACAATAGAATTGTCAATTCAGCAATGTTAACGGTCATATTTTTACGATTTTTATTGTAGGTTGACATATGGCAATGCTGAATTGTCACATATCAACCAGCAATAAAATTGCTAAATTGACAATTTTATTGTTAATAAGACAATTATATATTGCTACAAGAACAAGAATTATTGTATATTCAACAATTAAATGTCAGCAATGCTCTTATTGCTAGTTCTACGAAACACATTTTTCTTAGTACGCCAAACCATCTGTAACGAGACATACACATATTAAAGACTATGTGCAGACCATATATATATATATATATATATATATATATATATATATATATACTTAGTTGATGTAGTTAATAGTTAAAAATAATAGTATGGACTATACCTACACGCAGAGGAAAATTCTTGCTGAAAAAGCGATTCCGAAAAATCTGCTTTGCTAAATCAGCAAAACAGTTGCTGTTACAGCAAAAATTCTGCTATTTTAGCAAGATATTTGCTAATTCAGCGAAATTTCCTAGCTGTCTGTATATCTACAATTCTGGATTGCTGAATGGCAAACGCTTGTTAAAAGAGCAAGATTTTTGCTGTGACAGCAAATTATTTGCTAATTCAGCAACAAGTTTTGCCATATCAGCAAAGCAAATCTTCGAGGTTCGCTGTTTCAGCAACTTTTTTTCTCTGAGTGTAATTGATTTAGGATTGGATATTATTGAAGATTGAAGGAACTTGATAGGATGAAGATTTCATTGACAAACACTTCAACCAATATTCCCAAATGGGAAAATTCTCCAAAATTATACGTAATTTATATACACCGAGAGAAAAAGCATGCTTTAGAAGCATGGCACACTTCAATGCTTCTAACGCATTTGTTACAACGTACTTTTAACGCTCGGGACTCATGCAGTTAACGCACGAGACCATGCTTTTTGGGTATGTGTCACATGCTTTCTAAGCATGGGAACCGAGCGTTAGAAGCACGTTATGACAAATGCATTAGAAACTTTAGTGCGTCAATACTTCTGCAGTATGCTTTTTCTCTCGGGGTATAATTATGAATAACTCATATGTAAACTATGTTGAATTATATACGAATTATATATAATTCTAAAAATTTTCCCGCTTCGCTAGTTGAAATTTGAATCGTGCCTTGAAAAAAAATCGGGAACAACATATTGTTCCATACACCCTCACTGCAAAAATTGTCGTCGAAGATATGTCTCAAAATAAGATAATTCCAATGTATTTGATAATTCAAATCAAACACTTGGCTGTTTTAACTGGAAAACATCAGTATCTTATTTCGCGACACTGACGTTCAAATGTGTTTGTTTTCAAAGCAGATGATAGAAGTGTGATTGATCACATTCAACTTGAAAAGATGGATTGTATTAATGATTTTTAATCTTACGCACTGTAAAAAAATTTCACCGGAAAATTCCAGTACATGTACTGGAAGTCATTAACCTGTACATGTACCGGAAAATTTCAGCACATTTGTACTGCAAAAATTCAGTGCAAACGTTATGGAATTTCCGCATCAAAACTGGAAATTTTCTGAGCCTCGGTACTGGAATTTTTCAGTACACGAGCTGGACTTTTCCAGGACATGTACTGGAAAATTAATGCTGAAAATATCCATGAAAATTGAAAAAAAATTGCTCACGCAAAGTGATTTTGCAGGGTCCTTGTGTTCCAAGATGATTGAGAAACTTTTGATCGTTCATTTGGATGGACAGAAACTCATGTCTACCTAACAGGATTTGAACCCACACTTTTCTACCTGCCTACCAACTGAAACCTAAGACCTAACCGATGAGCTATAGCGCGACATGTTGGAAGGCCAGCTTGGGTTACTACATATGCTTCATATCTAGAACACAAGAGGATAAGTCTTGGAAAAACCTCATATATCAATTTCATTGGCTACAATTACAATTATTATTCAAAATCTCAATGAGGAAATTTTTAATATAAAGACTTGAAATTTTTCCTGCCAGAAATGACGAAGTCCAATAGAAGTGGAAAATTTCAGTGCAACAGTGATTAAATTCCGTTGCATAGCAACTGGAAAATTCCATCACACGACCTGAAAATTGCAGTTCAAAACCTGTATAATTCAATTGCATAGTAACTGGAAAATTCCATCACAAAACCTGAGAATTGCAGTTAAAAACCTGTATAATTCCAGTATACCAACGATTAGGTTTTTTTTTCTAAATTCCAAATTTTTTCTCAAGTCCTTTTTGAGGGAATATTTTTTTTTGGTGCACAAGAACTATAAAATTGTAGTACGAGCCGGTAAAATTTTCGCGAAATCATGGCAAAATTTCAGTACATCATCTCAAACTTGAAAATTCCAGTACAATGACTGAATTTTCAGTTAGGCTTGGTAAATTTTCAGTAACGTAACAACAAAATCTCTGTACATGTACTGGAATATCCATATTCCAGTACTAGCACTGGAAATTTCCAGTCCAGTTGCACAGTAAATTTCCAGTTTTTTTTTACAGTGCGGTTGATCAGAATCTCGTTTAGTTTTGCTTCAAAATGGTACAATATACATTTTCCATACATTTTTCCTGTTCTCCACTTTGACGTTGACGTTATATAGTATTTCTACATACAGCTTCGGAACATTTTTGTTTGCTAATCAAACACGTCATGTCTTGAATGAAAATGTAGTTTTCTGGGTGCGGAGTCAAAAGTTACAAAACTGTGGTTCCATTCTAAAAGTTTCAAAAACGTGTTAGGTCCACAAGACTTTTTGTCCAATAGTTCTCAGATCCACTTAAATTCTAATTAGCCGTTTGTCCAATAGTTCTTGGTTCCACTTGAATTCTTTTCACATTATAGAATTTTGCATTGGAGTATCCTTGACAACAAGTCAACATGATATAAACATTAAACAATACAACGCTGTACGACAGGAACTGTCAAGAACGAGTAACGTGTCTGAGGGATGGCATAATCGTTTCCAAATCGTTGTGAGGCGTTATCATCTAAGTTTATATAATTTTTCAACTGAATTACAAGAAGAGCAAGCAGATAGTAAGAGTATGTTGCGACAACTGGGCCTCGGCCAGAAAATAAAGAAGGCTCGTGCACCTACTCGACAAAAAACAGATGAACGAATTTTCAACATAGTTTCGAATTATGAAGAATATTTTGAAAAATATGAGATCATGGTCTATTTAGGAACAATTAAATATAATTTGCATTTCTGACTACTAATCTTCTTTTGGATCTGGTTTATTTTGAATTTCTCTTATAGTGTTGGGGAATATGTACGTTTGTAGAAATATATCATTGGAACTATGGGGTTGGATCAAATATTTTTGAACTTTGAATATGATTACAGGAACATTTTGAAATGTTTGAAAACTCCCTACAAAAGTATCTTAGAATGAGATATCAGTTTTTGCAGCGCTGCTGCCGCAGAATTGTTACATATTTACAATTGAAACATGCTTTCAAAAACCCTATTGAAAAGGTAGGGGATTATTAGCTGATCTCAATGAATGATTGAAACTTTGAAAAACTTCTAAAGCAAAATATTGGATAAGCGCTGATTTGATCCATCATATGCAATATATAAAAATTCCATGATGTCAAATCGATCATATCAGCATTCATCTCTTGATTCAAACGAAGAAATAGAACTTGAATCTGCTGGATTCCTAGGTGAAGAACAATTTATTTTGAAAATCATTGCAGAGAAAAAACATGTTGCGAGTCATTTAAATGACCACATCTTTTCTCAAAATTGTGTACAATTGATCATTGCATTGAATGTCATTCCAATGAAATCAAATAAATATTGAATTTGCACAGACTTTTATAAATATAATAAAAATATTTCAATAAATGTTATCTGAATTGAATTCTGCTGATCAGATCCATTCTGCTCCTTGAGATTATACAAGTATCTACATTTACTGTGACTATAAATTTCTTAATTACAGTACATTCAACACAAAAAATCAGTTTCATTGGATACTGGATTACGATCACGCGATTCTTCATTTTTTATTCAGTTAAATATCAGCCATATGAATAATGAGGCAAAAAATTAAATCTCGAATGTGTTCATGAAAAATGAACATCATATCGGCGAAGGACTTCTTTGCCTAGGAAAGAATTCATTGAAAAAAATTAAAACATCACCTCAAATCGTTTGAATTCGTACATTTCCTTGTCCATTCCTTTTCAATATAATTGATCGAACGTAAACGATGTTGTTATAAACTCAAAAAAGTTCATCGTTCGAAATCCTATTTTTATTACTAAGTAAAGGCTATTGAAAAGTCTGGAAATGGTCTGAGATGCTCGTTAGAGTGTGCTTTTTTCACCATAGCTGAGATAGTGAAAGCGAAAACGAGTCAAAAGCACTCAAAATCTTCTGATGTTTCTGACTTACGAAAAAAAAATCAGATTCCATATATTGGAATGTTTCTCAATGTAGTCAAATATATTTAGAACGCAAATATTCACTCATAATTTAAACCTGAGGCTGATAGTCCTGAACATCTCTCATAGATTTATATAAATACATAACAATCATGATAAATAACATTAAAAAAAAAAAATCAGTAGTATTAAAAGACACATTCGAAACAACGGATTTGCATATTTGGCCTTGAAACAAGGATATTTATTAGCATAATTTCGAATATACGAATCAAATAAATATTCTTATATAAACTCTTCTTACGATATACATTAATAAATTAAGAATGAATGAAATAACAATGACATAAGAGATCTCGTATTTCTCAATATATGTAATATTGCACATTAGGTCGCAGAACCGTTGTTCTAAAATTTCATATCGAGAGAGAAAAAATGATAATAAATCTAAAGGTTGAATGAAAAAAAAAAAGACGAACATGGAGAAAACTCGACTCCTCTTGAGTAGGTCAGTGAACGTGCAAATGTGTATACAAATATATATGTATACAAGAATCATAACAACAACATTTCATTTTCTGTAATAGCCATGCTATTCAGTAAACTTGGTGTGTGCTTTTTGCACGTCATGTTTGTCGTGCATTTAATATCGATTCCTCATAACTGTACGAATTTGTGTCATGTTTAAATTTAGCAAATAATTCTGATGAACATTTCATTTTATGATGAATTTTATGTAATTTGAACATGATATAATCGTCCCAGCAGTGTCAAGGAAAATTATTATCTCGGAAACATATATGTATTTTTCATGAACTTCATCACCACAGTAAAGTACTATGTAATCATATCACTCTCTTGTTGAATTAATTATGTCTATACCTGAGTAGTGGAAAAACGGGACTGACTCTTGAGCTTTCAAGGATCATAATCGATTCAAAAGAACATGTTTCACACATTTTTATTCATTTTTATTCCTAATACAATTGAACGTTCTATAGAATCTGATATATGATTTGAATATTTCCTATAGATTTTCAACTTTCAAGACAAATTTCAAATGCAACTTAATAACATTTTTCGAGTGGAAAATTTTTCAAAATTATATGTGATTTATATATACTCTAATCTTTTTCATATATAATTTATTATGTTATTTCATATAGTTCGATCTATTTAATATATAATTTATATATAATTCTATATAAATGGTATATAATTTTCAGAACCTTTTCACTCGGGTTCTTCCACAAAATGATTCAGCTACCCGACTAGAAATTTACCCCATGGACCAGATCAGGTCAACTTTGATCCAGCCCAGGTCCTGGTAAGGCAACCTCGTCAGGACCTGACAAGTCATATCACGCTTTACTAATATAAGGACTTTATGAGGCAAGATTAATAAGGATTTGATGCGGAATCCCATACCAAAACCTCCAGAATAAATTTGAATTAGGATATGAACAGGAAATTCACAACAACCCAAAAATGTTGTATTCGGCATGGAGAGATCTAACTTGAAAGATATGCACAGTTGAAATTTGTTCAGTAATATTTTCCTAATTTGGAGGAAATTTATTTCACCAAGGAGTATACAATCTAAAATTAAGACAGTTTTGCACGCACTTTATTAAACTATACTTTATAAACATATATGTTCATAATCTCAGGATAACCTAACGAGCTCTTGATGAGATTACAGCGAGGAAAACCTTTTCCAACCTCCTAGGATAATTTAAGGGAAACCTAATTAGGATCAAATGGACTTATCCCTACATGGGGCATCCACGTCCAATCCTGATTAGGATTTCAGCAGGTATATCGTATTTTGGATGACCTTGTTAGGTCCTCACCATATGTCAGGTTGACCCTATGATAATTTCTAGTCGGGTACTCGTTGTTGACTTTAGATACTTTTTATAACTTCATAACAAATTCTACAACAAGATGAAATATCAAAACTCCTACCCAAGGGTAAAAGTTCTCAAAATTATATATGATTTTTATATAATTATGTATAATTATCGTTGAAGAGTTTGTAAAAGTGAGTAAATAAAATTCAATGGGCGCTCTTCGTAAGGGTTGGACTTGGATTAGACAAAATTTGCCTGAAAGTTGAATTTCGAAGATACATGTTTTTCTCAGTCGGTAACACAAACTTTTTGTCCGAGATTCAAAATTCGGATGATAGATAAAGGATTGAAGATTGATTCCTGAAAATTTCATACTCCTTCAAGAATTCAATTCAGAGTATTCTTGCCGAGAAAATTTTTACTCAGTCGGTACCCTTGTATGGCGAGTTGCATCAGCGGGGATCGCACTGGTATCCCCTTGAATTTAACGATCATTCAGTATTTGGAGTCTAAAAATCTAAATGTGTGAGTTTATTTAGTTCCCTCAATGTTTTGAAACTCCTATGGTTCGATTTTCAAGAGCAAAAATCCAATCTACAAATATATTCCTTCAAAATTCTTTTCTGAATCATTATGAATCATGTGTTTTTTTGTCTGTTTTCAGGTGAGAGACATTCGCAGTTGTGGAATGATAAGTAGATAATATAATTGATCTCTGGACGTGATATGTCATACAACAGTATCTGTTGACAATATCACAAACGAAATGGGAGTTATCTTCTTGTACACGTAAGTCAGATTTTTATGCCATTCATTTGAACTATATTTCACGCCCTTGTTGAACAAACCGATGAGATCAAATTAATTGGGACCACCCTTCAATTGTAAAAAAGATTTGGTTAGATTCAAGAAGCTTCTTATCTCGAAAGTACGTTCAATGTTAGTAAAACTCATTGATGAATGAATAAACAGAATTTAATCGGAAATTCTTCAAGTTTGAACAGGATTTAACGAGATTTGATGAATTTGTTCAACCAGGGTGGATAAAAGGGAATGACACGTGTTGATATTCAATTGGATCATTGATCTCATGTCAAATCATAGAAAATCACATCAAATTGGCCAGATATTTTGTAAGGACATGATGAGGATATCCGAAGATTATGCATTTCCTCATGAGTTTGGTTTTTTTGAAATTAAACTTTTCTGGTCGAATCGCTATAAATTCTCTCAAAGTTTCCAAGGACAAGGAAAAATGAGAGTCGAAGGAAACATCGCCACGAAATTTATTACCAGAAGTTATGAGAATTACTAACAATCAAAAAAGTTCGCATTTTCGTACAATGAACAGAATTCGTTCCGCTCAGATCCTTGTAATTTCAATCTACACTGAAAAAGAAGGTTGTGCATAAAACATCATTATAGTTGGTTAAACAGTAGAATAACGTTGGATACATCCAACTTAATCTAATCGTTGACTCAACTACAAGCCGTTAAATCAACTGCAATTTCTGCAAAATAGACAGCATATTCGTTGATTTTACTACGGCACTCATTTATTTTGAAGGAAACTCCCCAGAACAAAATGCGATTCGCATTCGACAACATTTGTTTTCAGTGTACTTTGCATCTATATGATCTAAACGTTGCTTGCTGCATTCACTGACTCAACTCACTGATTTGTATTGATGTTAATAAATATCAGTTATTTTGTGAATATCTAAATGTTCACACATATCCACACGGAGAAAAATAATACAATAAAAATCATCCCTCCAGAAGTACTCCTCAAATGTAGAGTAGAATATTACAACTTCAATCATTTTTAATGCATTCGGTAAGAAAGCATCTGAGACCGTCAGGCAATTGTGACGACATCTGACAAAATAATACCATTTTACTGCACTGTTTTTGTGCGTGTATAAATAATTCTCTTTGTATGTACTGAACACTTATCAATGTGCGAATATATCGATTAATCATTGAATTTATGGAATTCATGATGCAAAAGAAGGATCATTTTACTTTCTTATTCAGAGAGAAAAACCCTAATTGATGGGATATAAGCGTTACTATTCGAACACATTCGTTCGGAAAGGATGCGCCCATACACTGAAAACACGATTTGCTCCAGCCTAATAAATTTAGAACGCAAAGGAACTTTTTGGGATTAACAAAATTTTGTTTCTCGCAAACAAATTTTATTCCAGCCAACCGAAAAGTTGCTGTGCATTTCAATTTTGTTACGATGGAACAAATCATGTTTTCAATGTACGATAGAAAAAGAGTGAGAAAACAACGTATCCTGTTGGGGATGAAAATGAAAACGGGACAAATGTAAACTGGTCAATTTTCCAAAAAAGGAGAACGTTATGAACACATTATGGATTGGTCAGTTGGATCTCTCTCTTATTCATAACGAGACGACCGTTTTCTTCCATAAATTCTATAAAATTGCTTACCGCATACAAGTGAAACGAGCGAAATTTGAGGTGCCGAAATGTGAGCGTAACAAGAATAATTGAGAGAAACAAAATACGAATGTGGTAACCACCGTTTAGATCAGCGAGATGCAACTGCAGGGAGTGTATCATTTAGAATTACGAATGCCCACGCTGTTCAGATTATAAAAATGAAGACAACGCAAGTTTTATTGATTGTCCGTAAATATGAAATTTCTTGATTGCTCATAATTCTTATAATACATCATATAAAATGTCACCTGACACAGAACAGAAATCTTATTAAATCAGTAATTCTCAGAAAATTGGCTGTGTTAATATGATCAAGCTTCGCGCTTGATTGTTGTATACTGGGTGATTCAAAATTGCCGTACACTTTTCCGAGAGCAGATTCTTGATGGAATTCTGAAAAGATTTTGTTCTGGAATATTTAAATCTGATCCTCAGATCCGGAGATATAGGTATTTTTTGGTTTTTTGAAAAATCCAAATACCTCAGAAGTACCATATTTCTGACTTTTGAATCCAACACCATCCTCTAAGTCAGATCACGGGGTATCCCTGGAAAAAAAAATCCCATTTAGCTTCCTTCGTTGTGGAGTTATAGCGGTTCGAAATTCTTTGTATTCCAGCCAATCAAAATTCAACAATTTTAAATCGCTATGACTCCACAACGAAGGAAGCTAAATTAGATTGATTTTTTTGCAGTGACAGCCCGTGATCTGACTTTGAGAATGGTGTTAGATTTGAAAGTCAGACATATGGTACTTCCGAGGTATTTGGATTTTTCAAAACATTGAAAAATGCTCATATCTCCGGATCTAAGGATCGGGTGTGAATATTCCGGACCAAAATCTTTTCGGAATTCCATTAAGAATCTGCTCTCAGAAAAGTGTGCGGCGATTTTGAATCACCCAGTATGTACAACAACGCCTGATAGAAAATTTGCTGATTCAGCAAACATCTCGCTGAAATACTAGTATTTTTTCTGTAAGGACAGAAGTCTTGATCATTCAGCGAAGAGAATTTACAGAAATCGCTATTTCAGCAAGATTTCTACTCTGCGTGTAGCTAGAAGCAATTTGAAATGCGTAGTTCATATTCCATCAGTCCTTCCATCTAATTTCATTTTTCAAGGCCTTGGTTTGACTTCTTGACTGTTTTTTTTTGACAATTTTCTGATTGAAATATGTAAAATTTGAATTAATTCACAATAATGATGATGATAATTCTATAAGCAAATTCAAAGCAAAATCTCTTTTTCATACAGTAATTTCAATTGAACAGAAAACTTTTTCAATGTTCTTGGAATTACTTTAAATAACAAAATTATAAACCATTAATTCAATTTTTAGGTACAGTAAAAATCTTCTGTGAAGATTTAACCACAAATAATTGAATATGTTGTTGCCAATGATTATCGATCGGATTGCACACTAAACTTTCGTACAGTTTGAGGTGATATTTAAATTCATGAACAGACATTTTATTTTGACCGAATCAACTAATCTCGCATTAACAGAAACAAATGATGACAACGTCCACCCTGATGAGAGGAATAAATAACACGTGTATGTTCCAGGAGGTCCACTCGCAATGTATGCCAAATATTAACACAAAAAATCTATCAAATCAACACAAAAATGTTAAAAATTTACGCTAAAACCTGTGAATTTCAGAATTTGATACATTGTTTTCAACACAAACTATAAGTGGACCTCCTGTGACACAAAAATTTCTCGCTGTATATAGATCATTGGAATTGAACTAAAAATGACAACCCCAAGCACATTTGATCAAACATTCCCTATTTTCAATAAGGTCCTGACCAGGTTAGAATCCTGAAACCGTGAATAAGAAAAATCTTATGAGGACCTTACAAGGGGCTTATCTGATTTCCCTGATAGGATTCAAATAGGGTTGTACACAGGGGTACAATAGGGTTCGGATGAGATTTCCATAAAATCCAGCGAAATAGGGAAAACCGTGACGAAATCAGGCATGCCTCGTCAGGCCCTGGTATTTTCCCATCCAGAGTTTCTACCAGGGAAGAAATCGTGCCACCTAAATTCAACGACCACACAATTGAACATAGTTGAATAATAAAGACGAAATCCCAAAAGATGATAATGCTGATGAGATATTTTGATCTATGTTCATTTATTTTAATCGTATGAAGATGATATGAGAAAATATAAGGTGAAAAGTGAGTGTACTAAAGTCTCACACGACGTAAGGCTAACCGACCCTTCGTGTGAAAATTTAATTTAATCAGCCAAAAATTTATCATTTTTCAAATATTCATTAAAATTTCATTTATCAAAACTTTTCGCAAGTTTCGATGCATAAAAATTGAAGAAATAATTAATACTTGGCTTATCAACTTGTATCTGTCCAGCTACTGGTACGGGGGCAGGCACTGGTACACCTATCTTACTTCATCATTTATTGATATAAACTCAGTTGACAAGATCTATCGCTCATTATTACTACAACAATTTACAAAGTCATCTTGTTCCAATACATGTTTAAGGATGTTGTCCCATATCAGTTTCATATAAGTGAACTAAATACGCGCGAAATCAGCAAAAATATGCGAACGTAATGAAAAAAATTATTGCTAAATGTATAGTGGCAAACATATTTTTCTCCGTGTACATCAATCAAAATATTCCTCTAGTGTCATCATTGTTTGATATCTTGTATTTACCATTTGATTGTGAATAAAGTGTTTATTCAATTTGATAACCGTTAAATTTATTTCCAGTCAGTTTAAATGTTGCTTTTGAGAAGATACTAGCGCCGGGGCTTTAGCCAAATCTTTCGTGTAAGATCCCTCCACAATACTTGAATATTTTCAAAATATCGCTCTATAGAGCATTTTTTGAATGTCTTCAGAATTTTAGTATCTCTTTCACTGCCAGTTGATTCACGTACAGCCAGGACCCAAAATTGAGCATATGCGCGTTACAGCAGTCGCTGATGGGATTGTTCTGGTTTTTACTCATAAGTATAAAAGCCGAAACTCGGAAGAAAGAGTCAGAAAATTTATGAAATCTGACTGTCAATTGTATTTTTGATGAAATTGAAAAGTGAGCTGAAAAGCATAAACTAACTGCTTCTTACTACGAAATTGTATGCTACTCGCAACGGATTGCTGTGGGAACCAGAGCTATAGTTAATAAAACGATCTATGCAGATAGAGGAAAGGATACGTATCGTTGTAGAACGAGTACCATATGTTTCTATCACCTATATTACCGCTGTCACAATGCTACCGTTCATTGTTTCTTTCGAATACTTGTCTTAACCATATCGAATCTTCGTAAGCACTACACCGTTTTTCGGTGTGATATTTTGATGGGAGGAAAGAAGTCACCGTAGGAATCTAAATATAAAATTCAATAATCAATAATACTCATAAGCAAACAACAACACAGCGTTCATATTCTGATATAAATTATAGAATTTACAGACACAATCACAAATGTGATTACGTTTTATGAAGATACTTACGGGGCATAACCGATTTTTCATGAAAGGGGTATACAATGATTTGTTGTCTTACAATGGAGTTTCCAAACGTATTGATAAGATTCGATAACGCAATCTCACGTGCGTGGTTTCTGTATTTCTATTTCTCTCGTTCACGTATGACCTCAAAATCATCCTGACGAGATATTAAAATCAAATTCTATCCATTTCCTAGTAAGGGGCCGTACATAAATTACGTAAGACAATTTTGACCTTTTTGTACCCCCCTTCATAATAATTTCATCATCGTTTTCGACTCTCGAGTTGATTTTTCACTTCATCTTCCAAGTGACGTTAATGAACAAAGCAGAGAAATTGAAGAACTGTTGGCTAACTCCATTAGGGATCGACCGAAAATTTTTGCCGAAAATGATTAAAATTGAAGTTATGATTATTGGTTTCGAAAAAAACTTAGGACTGGACGTTTGAAGTGTAGACGAGCTCCTTAATAATCCAATTATCATACTTACGATTACATTTCATTGTAATTAACAAAATACTTGCGATTTTCGGTTTACAATTTCGGCCGACAAGCATTAGCCGAAAATTTAAACTGAAAATCGGAATTATTTCATTAATCACATTGATATGTGATCTTAAGTCTGGTAATTGCATTATTAAGGAGCTTATCTACACTTCCAACGTCCAATACCAAGTTTTTTTCGAAACCAATAATCAGAGCTTCAATTTTAGTCAGTTTCGGCAAAAAATTTCGGTCGATCTCTAAACTCCATCAATTCTTCCGAATGTTATGATGGATTACCATAAAATCTCAACTTTTCTCCAGCCACGGTGAACCAATGACTGGGTAAATAAATCTGCGATGATTGGTACCAAAGAAAAAACCTATCTATCTGAATCGTTATTGAAAACTTCGGATGAGAAATTTTACTCTACAGAACAGAAATTCTCCTTATCGGCCATTTACCTGATAAGCATGTGTCTAGGCATTCTCAAATTTTCTCTCACGAAAACTATCATTACTGGAATTTCAACGTGTCACTCAAAACGTATGCAATGTTGTTTACCGGAGAGAATGCCTGGAGAGCTTCCTAGATTAGTAGGACATCATCAAATTCCGCATGTTTTTCTTGATTTTTGCAATAGTTGTGACTCAAGTGGTGAACAAAAGCCATCATAACATGGATTAAACGATATTCACTGTTGGAGATTAATCAACTCATCATGTCATTATCATAAGAATCAATTCGCATTCATATTCTCCATGAAACTGTGATCTTTTTCCTAAATTCTGATCATAAAATTATCGATTAAAACAATAAAGGCTCGCAAATCAGCAATCGGTAAAATGCATCAACCCAGATCTGCCTGTGAATATTATAGCGAAGAAGGAAATATATCCTGTATCATACGAGATTCAGAAATGTCAGAACTGTAAAGATCCGAGTGAAGAAGTTAAGATCATTTGAAAAGAGCATCGACCTCGCACCATTCTCTCTTGTACCCATAAAAGTAAAGCGACTGTGGCTGCACCCACAAGTCTCATTCTACTGATAGCATCGGTACAAGAAAGTAGAACTGTTCGATGATATAAATTTGAATGAATGGTACAACTGTTCAAACCTTTGACGTTCTTTTATGTTATGAGTGAAAAAAATACTGATAATTAGCGCTTCATGTCAGATGTTAATGAAGCAAGAATTAAATCATCGCGATGAACGATAAGTTTAAAAGGAAATCCTCATTGAAGTAAATTCTTCAACAAGTTGAAAGTACATTTCTGAGTTCATTTGAATTTATTGTACTCTCTGTTATCCGTACCTTAAATTTATGAGTGGGATCAAAATACAATCATGACTGACCGAATATATTACTTGTTAAAGTGCAACAATATTATCTGATGTGGTACAGGAGGCATAGACACAAATGGGTAATTTTTAGACGAATTTCAGCGCCATTGTACGGAGGTACAGATGAGTTACTTCACTTACATGCATCAATACTCATTCGAAAATTTGTATAATTTGTTCATCTTTTGTATTGATGGATCTACGTAAAATCATTCCAAGTGTACTTTAGACTGGTGGAAACGATTTTGTATACCAAACAAATATTCTGTTGGTTAGAAAAGGATGAATGCCCATACAGAACCGGGAGGTTCTATCAACATCCTCGGAACGTCTTCTGAAACGTAAAAATTCTACAAATTTCTCAAAGCGTCAAAAATCTGACAGTTATGTAGAAAAATCTGAAGAGTTTTGAAGAATTTTGAAGATAAATATTTTCATTAGGGTAGTAATCTTTAATAGAAAATTGGAGAATATTTCTTAAAATCTGAGAATATTTTTTAAAATCTAAGAATTTTTCTCAAGTTTGTAATAAACATAAAACGGTTCAGATTCCTCTTGAATATTGCTCGAAAAACAATGAAAAATTATCAATACTTAACAAATCATAAAAACAAATATAATAAGTTTCCAAAAGTCGCGAATGAAATTTTACAAAGTGAATAACAAAATTCTGTAATTTGAAAATAAGATTCCAAAATTTTGTTATTTACTTTGTAAAATTTCATGCGCGACTTTTGGAAACTTATTATATTTGTTTTTATGATTCGTTAAGTATTGATAATTTTTCATTGTTTTTCGAGCAATATTCAAGAGAAATCTGAACCGTTTTATGTTTATTACGAACTTAAGAGAAATTCTTAGATTTCAAGAAATATTCTCAGATTTCAAGAAATATTCTCCAATGTTCCTTACGAAACATTTATATTTTCATTATTTGATTTCATTACCTTGAACGTAAATATCAGACCTTTCACCATTAAGTCTTTTGAATAGTTTTGAATAAAATTTTTGGTGAACGAATGCTCACTCATGCGAATAGGTCAAAATTGTTATCGTTCCAAATATTCAAAAAAAAGAAAGATTTTCAACTTGACCTGTCAGTCATGACCGAAACAATTAATTTGAACTTTCATGTGGAAACACATACATTGCGTGTTGAATTTCTCGGATGAAAAGTTTTGTTAATCCATTCACATCATTTGCATGATATTTCACATTAGGGAAGTGAAGAAAAAACAACATTTACCTCACATTGTTCATCAACTGGAAAGTAGATAATTAAGTGATTGGAATGTTTTCAGAAATATGTTCAAAATGATTCCATTGTGATTACGAAAGCATTCTGATGGGAACGGTAAATACAATAACATTGTTCCATTATGTTTTTAGGCTACTTTGTCACATTCGATGTAATTAAATTCTTTCTTGTAAGGCACATAGTGTGTTATCTGATTATTGTTCACCACCAGCCAGTTCTCTGATCGCTACTGTTTACATTTTTTCTTTCGCAGACAATGTCAATGAAAATTCCATAAATACACATTTATAGGTCAGTATATATGGTTTGAGTGGGCTACGAACCGGTGTATTCGAACATAAATAAGAGATAAATAAAGAGATTAATAGTTTTTTTTATTAGTTTGCCTCTTTTTACTTTTGAATAAATCCAGAAGACATGCCCAGACAGCAAGACAGTTTCGAAAGAATGCCATATGAGTTCTTAACATGAACTTCTCAAGAACTCTCAGCATTTAATTCTTCCAGAACTCATTTAGAACGTATGGGGTTCTCAGAGAATTCTTCTGAATGATTCAGGGAGTTTGTGAAATGTTCGAAAACAATTCTTAAAATGCGATTTAAGAACTCTCAAATTTCCAATGATATTGACTCGTGTGGTGTTCTCTATTCAATCCGAAAGAATAATTTGTGGATTCGTTGAAAATGTGGATGGCGCTAATAAGATCATAGTATGTTCTTCAGTTCGTATATGCTAAACCAACTTATATCTTGTTGAAATTTCTTTTTTTCACCCTAAGATTCAAGTAATTTATGTTCTCTTATCACGCTAATATTCATGCTTTTATGAAGAATTGTAATAAATAATCGTTATCAATACGAAAAATTGAATTCCGGGGGGTGATTTCATCAGTATACTGAGAGATACTGAAATGTTCTCTATAGAGATTTGTGTTGTTTAAAATATTAATATTTCGAAAATAACTGACACCTGAAATTGACGATAGTTTTATAGGGATTGCAATTACACTTCTTTGAAGAATAATTTTGAAACAAAAATTTGTCCAAATTCAAAACTAAACTCCTATACATCAGAGTGTACGTTGAATTCTCCCAAATTTCAATGTCAAATATAAATCCTTCTTATGTGCAGGCAGGGAAAAATATTTAATAACAAACGAATAAAAAATCATTTCAGTACTTGGATAAAACTGTTTATTGATTTAAATGTAATCAATGTAAACTAATTTTATATTATCCAATTTATAAAACTCTTAATTTGCTCTTTATTTATACTTTCAATGTTCTCAAAGAATTCTCTAGTGAGTTCATAATTAATTCTAAGTGATGGAGAAAGAACACCAAGAATGCTCTATTGGTTGGACATTTCAAAGTTCTGAATATATTCTACCAGAATTCTTCCGGTTACTTTTGGTGCTCCTGAAGAATTCTTTCGAACATCCGAGAATTCTCAATGTTGTCTGGGCAGATAGTTGAAAAATGAAAAGAAAAATTCAAGGAAAATGAAGCATAGTTTCTCCAACACACACTGAAAAAGTTCTTCACGATTGAATGAAGAATTCAATTACATGTGAGTAAATTTTCAATTTTTGCTATATTATAGACCGGCCCATTATAGTACAGTTTAGTAACTGAATTTTCATTCACATGCGATTGAAACTTTATGCAGAATTTTCCAACAGTGCGACCGTATGAATAAGTCATAACCATCAAACCCTGAATGTTTTGTCTACGAAATCAAAAACTTCGACCCTTTCAATATCATATTATCATAAATGAGAGCCTCTGGTGAAGCCTGAAAAAATACGCAAATATGATTCATATCTTGTCCGAACTGCTCCTAATTGTTACAAAAAAAAATGTTGTGAAAATAGATCCCTTACATTCGACGAATCAACAGAAAGCCGACACGAGTGCACACTAACCACATTAATGTAATAACGTTGAAATTAAAGTGGTTGGCGAACGAAAAGGGTGCGTCTTGACTTTCTACTGAAACGTATATGAATATCCATACATCTCCATTCCTCCTCCGTTAATTCGGTATTCATGGTCACATAATGAAACGTGCGACACGCAAAAACCTACCTCTACTTTGATAAAACAAGGGCGGCAGGTGTGTTTAAAAACTTATATTTCACTTTTACTCCGTTTATGAAAGAATATCTTACTCTCGTTTGGTGGCCATTCTCTTAACACTCAACTCAAATATTCATAAAAATTCTAGAATCATTCAAATAATCTACAAAAAAAGAAGAATTACTAGAGGACTAATTTACTATCCATAATATTCTATATTAGGATATCTCGACAGAAACGACTGGAATGAATAAAAAATAATACGCATATCATTTTCAGAATTTTGTATCCAAGATTTTCTACCGTAAGAATTCTAATTGTATTTTTTTTCTTTTTTTTCATAAAAGCAGAGCGTAAAAAATGACTCGTATGTCCCAATAAAAATGAATACGTGTATTATTCCTGGTATGTAATATCTCCACTCGGGGATATACTTTCATAGAAGTTCCCGTGCATCGACATAGTTGTGCGTGTTGGACTCGACTCCGACAACAAAGAGAGCAGGGGTTAGATTCTTCATCAAAGTTGATAGACCGCGCAGGAGCAGAACCAGCAGGACAAACGGAGTAGCTAAGTAGACGAGACAGTGAGTAGACGTGTAACATTTACTTGTGAGGAATAGAAGTAAACGTGACTCGAGTTTCGTTTTGTCAAAATATATCGCGAGGTACCGATAAAATATAAACTGTCTCATTTCTGTTATCCGAGTGACTTAAATTCTAAATAGATAGAAATCTAAAGAGTTCAAGAATCAGGTGAGCGATTTTATGAATTTTTTTTTCGCGTTGAACGAACAGCAGTATATGATCGGTCACAGGTGTTTTGTGAGAAACGAGGTCAAAACGAATGCACGAGATGATCGACATCGTGTTGTTCTTTTTTCTCATTGATTTTTACAATGAACAGTTATGCAAGATATTTACTTTTTAAAGGAAACAAAGGATGTTTTGATTATATATTCGCGTATGATGACTTCTAAAATTACGTGATTTAGCTTTCTCCTTTTTGAGAGGAAGGGAGCACTAACGTAGAAAATAGCGTAGGAGGCAAGTAATATGGATTAAAAGAACACTGGATGACTATTATCAACTGTTTCGATGTCAATGGGATGATATATCTCATGAAGACATCTAGAGCACTTATGACGACTAGGGTTTCGGCCTCATCTCAGTCTCGATCTCGATCTCGATTTAGTCTCGAAATTTATAATCTCGTCTCGGTCTCTACAATCATTATACGTTCCACCGGAATTCTCGGTATCATTGGGACCCTCGGCTTAACAGGTATCGTCTCGATCTCGAGGTCGATACCGAGACCAGTCTCGGTCTCGTCCGAAACACTAATGCGACCTATGTGCGTCGAAATAGGTGCACAGAGAAAAGTTTTATATTAAAGATTATTAGACACAGTATCGTATCCGTGGGGTATACTCGATTATGATAATAAGAATCATAACTTTGTATTTTGTTATTACTCCGCATATTCACTTCAAGAAAAGTTGTGGCAATCTGTCGCATACTGGTGTTTCTCTCCGCCATAATAAAGTATATCCCACGGATACGATATAAATATATTAATTTTGACTACAAATTTTTCTCCGTGTGACATGAGATCATACTGTAAAAACCTGTCCCAACACCTTATTTTTACAAGTGTACCAGGTGTCATATCATCAATGTCTCGTTGTCACGTGCTGCATAAAAATTTACTGTGCATGCGGTCATTGAATTCTATATTTTGCCCCATTGTTCTCGTTCACACAATCTGGAATATATTCTCTGTTTGTCATGAATTTTATGAGGAACACTAAGCGTGAAAGATTTTCATTGTACATATGAGAAAATTTGAATCAAACTCCCTACAGCAGTAGTCATTTTACACTGAAAAAAAGAATTTAGTTCACACATCTTCAGAAAATATCTTCTTGTAGATAAATATTTCAATCACGATTTTGTGATCAATAAGGTTATTTGATAGTTAATTTGCTGTAATAATTGGTGCAAAGAAGAAGGATTCCTCATAGTACAATTTTGGAAACTGTCTTGATACTGAGACAGATCACTACTTCTTTACTTTAATAAAAACACCACCTTTGACCCTCCAAATACACACATCTTTCCACACCTTCGGTTTTATACACAGGTGCAAATTCGTACCACGCAACTTCACCGATAAATAATTAGGTTCCTATTCGACCAATTGGACCTTCCGTTTTTTTCAATTTGAAAGAAAACCTGTGTAGATTGACATGGTATGGGGGAGAATTCACAAATATCTCATTTGATTAGTGAAAGAAAGGCGAGAATCAAATCAATTTTTGAAGAAAAACGAAAAGTATGAAAATGCGAATTCGCACCTGTGTGTACTTGAAAGGTTAAATGCATCCTTGAATCAATAATCAGACCAGTAATTTGTCACGGCATGCAGCAGGAAGAAATTTACTATCGAACTAAGAAATTCATTACAGTGAAAGGTAATTGAGTATCCGATTGGAGATAAATTTTCATGAATACACCCTGATGGAATAAATGAGTCCAATTTCTCTACCAAGCCTACAAGGATCTCTAAAGTGTTCGTGTGGAAGAGTTTCCAGAATTATAAGAAGTATACATAAACTGTGTCAAATCACATGGAAATTATGTATAATTTTGATCATTTTTCCACATGGAGAACCCAATTTTCTCGAATCATTGATTTTCCAAATTTCAAAAGCAATTCATACAATTTTGCTATGCTTCATGGCAAATTAGATGACGTTTTTGTCAAATCTTACTCAATCTGATCAGATTTCGTAGTTTTCATCAAGCTCAGTTCGGAAGAGAAAATTCAAAACCTTAAATCCTAAATGAAAAAGCATTCCAGGCACAAACGGAATTTATGAACTACAGAGAGGCTATTGAATATAGTTCACATACTTACTTTGTGTACTGCACTGGAAGAAATATTTATTTGTCCTCTCTCCATAAAATATTTATTTGTAGGAATTAAATATTCAATTGGATGCAAAAATTGATTATTTGTGGCAAATAAATTATTTATTTGGGACAAGCATTCCATTATTCGATTTGATTCGATATTTCATTGATCCTGAAAAATATTTTATAGAGAGAGGACAAATAAACTATTTATTTGGTTAGAAGGAATTTTTTTCCAGTACAAACAGCACAAGTACCTCAAATAAATTCCCGCAGAGTTCTTCTGTCGTTCATAAAGAACCCTCAATGAAGGATTAACCTAGAATTATCATAACCACCATTCTTCGGAAATATCCCCACTGTGTATAACTATTTTGAGTTCTATGATCTAGTCGTGCGATCTGAATTAATATTAATTATCGTCAACTGTCATTGGAAGATCAAACAAGTTTTACAACAGCTTATGGTCACTACAACCAAAATCACTTCGATTTGTTCACTGAATCAGTTTGACTTGATCAATGACAGGCTGTAATAAGACGAGAATTTTATTATAATTTATTATCTGTATTCTGTAGATAATTTTACTCTGCAATACGTATGATCAACTCATGATTCTTGTGCGTTAATTCGTTCCTTATTATTTATGCAGATCAGGAGAACACATAAATCACTAAATCACATGAAATAATTATCCAATATATCTCACAAATAACACCTGTGATCGGAAATTTGTAAACAAGAGTTCATTAACATCAGAAATCGAACGGTTATCCGATCATTTCAAATATTCCATTTTATTGAGGAATATTTCAATTTCATCTAACTGTCTTTGTGTTTGTTTGTCACTTTGATTATAAAATTGGCCAACTAATGCTGAAAATTTTATTTTTCACATGTGATATGTTCTCTTTCTCTTATCGTGGAGTTTCATATTTTTCTCCCTCGAGATCGACGTTACTGTTACGATTGTTAATGGGTATGTAATAAAATATTCATATTAAATGAGCTATATAGATACAGCATAAGATATGTTCAAACTTACACGTGTTGATCAATGAATCATTCTCATAAACTCTCTTTAGATACAAATTATTGCATGAAAACGTGTAGTATCCTTATTAATAGTTAAAATTCATATTATGCTAAAAGATACTGTAAATTTGAATAAAGTTGATTCACACTCATTCACCGTGGCGAAAATTGAATTCATTGGCATCGCTTGTGTGAATGAAAATAGTTTACATATCGCGTGATAACGTAGTTCTAATCATCTCATAATACATCGCTGATAATTGGTGCACAGTAAAAGTCAGGGTAGAATCGATGACGCACCTGTAGTATATTACGTACAAAATGTGCATCACCTCTCAACGTACATAGATTGATCCATCGTAGAAACATCGATCACTTTTTTTTCTCCATTCAGTTGAAAATAATTCCAAATAAAATATAATGCGAAACGGATTGATGAAGCATAACATACATGAAAATATAATAGTTACAATTTGAAGTCGGCATTTCGTCCTTGGAAGACTCGGCTTTCATTTTTGTACAATGGATATGCGAAAAATATTGGAGTATCAAGAATTTTAAAACCTTTGAAGAGCTTTCCATGTCTGCGTGAAGAATTTAAAAGCTTCTACTGTTCTACTGATCTCAATACTCAGCAAGAACAGTTTCATCTGTGTTTCGAAAACTCAACCTTCCCTGGGAAGTGATACAACATTCGTGTGATATAAAATTATGTATTGTGTGGACAAAGCGAAATGTGGGAGAAAACTTGATTTTCTAGAAGTCTTTGATTCAATCGTCACTTGTTCTGCATTCATACTGTGATACTGGACCATGTAATTTGATTATTTTTCGTTTCTTATTCGAGAGAACAATTTTCAAAAATAGAAACAATTTATTGAAAAGATCATGGGAGAAATAAAATTCACTCTAATTTTGCGATCTCCCTTTTTGTTAACAGAGCATACAATTTGCTAAGTCAGCTCATTATTCAGCTACAACTGCTCATTATGTGCGAAGGCAGCTGAATTTTCAGTATTATACATTAGAATAGTAAAAAAAATTCCAGTTTGAATGGTTGACTTTTTCTTTTGTAAAAGCTAAAACATGGCTGTTATAGCTATAAGATTGCTGTGATGACAAATAGATTGCTGTTCTAGCAGAAGTTCTAGTTTTCCGTTCTATTTTCCTTATATATTTTTTCTAAAACTTTGGGAAGTGATGTTATCTAGAAGTAGATGATAAATATTCTTATACAGGATATATAAAAGCTAGGCAGCTATAGTACACTGCAAGTTGAAGCTTCTTCCCTAATCCAAGTATAGTAATTAAAATATAAAAGATTGACAAGTTTTCCTACTTTAAACTACTGCTAAATGCACTGTTTCAGCATTCAATGCAAACTTCAAGTCTTTCGATACACCTTTTGAATAGGATTTTAATCTTTCGTACAGATTTCTGAAATATTTATCAAATGTATAAAGCACCCTGGTGAAAACCGACGCTCACAGACGCAAGTATTAGAACAAATGAAACGTGAACATGTTACAATTTCTGCTCCTTTGAAAATATAAGTTTGAGATGTGCAATGAATATATAAAAGTGTTGCATGAAATATTTGGAGTTCATTTAAAAGATGTTATGAGACTACCAAAGTTTGTCAAAAAGCAGCACCAAAAGATTATTATTAGTCCTACCTTTCAACAGTTCCAGCCCTAATTACCATCAGTGAATCAAAACATCGAACAAAACTGAATAGGATGTAAGAAGAATATTTTTAAACCTAATTCTAATGCTGAAATTTCGATTGTTTAATAAAATGTGATGGAATATTAAATGCTGATAGAATGAAAATGAATTCTAAGCCTCTAATATCTCCAACAACCTCCTAAATAACAAAAGGTTACTTCATATTGAAATGTAACGTGTCACGCTTGGATCATAAAAACGAGTGCAAATATTATTTTTCAAACAAATTCAGATAAGCGCTTCTCGGGTTTCTTGTGCGGTTTTTTTTCATCGAATCGATGCTACTCGCTAAACCACGTTGCAGGTCGTAACTTGGGGAAATGGGTTAACATCCAGGAAGTGTCGATTGTGAACTCGATAAACTGCGAGGTCCCGTCAGCCCACGTGACAATTGCACATTGCCAGTTGTTGTTTTGAACCATTGTTGCTGAATAGATGATTCGATACGATTCTGTCGTTCGATAGTGACAGAATATATATAAACGGCACATCATAGGACGCAGGTACATCGTTATCTGTCATTACCCTTGATTCGTTCGAACGATTGAAATCGCAAATTCGCGAAGATACATGTGTCCGATTCTTTCAACGTCACGACATGCGAATATTAGTTAATTGCGAAAGAATGATTGGTACAAAATTGCAGTTCGAGAACACGTAACGGGGCATTGATAAAAGCAGTTTAGAAACTTCGTCCACATGTTTTCCATCGTTTGAAATCATCATGAAGCTGGAATTAGCAGCCAATGAACTTTACTTTTGATAGAATCCTTTCATCGGGTATACACGAAGCCAAACTGCACTGTGAAAAAAAACTGGAAATTTACTGCGTCTTGGTACTGGAAAATTTCAGTGAATTCAGTTCATTCAGTACATTCAATGGTGTCTACCTAGAGGTCGGTACTACCCTGCATGGTCCTACCCAATCCTAGTATCAACCTGGGGCAGATCATGCTTGGTATGGCTCCAGAAAGTGATAAATGAATCTTGGAGATTTCAGTAGAACAAAACTTCTGTACGATTTATCCAGAGTTTTGACATTTTTATCACATTGCGTCACAGTTTTGTCCCACTGACATTTCGAGATTTTCCTTTAATTCATGATTAATATGAAAGGTTTCGTTTATTTAAATCTTGCAATCAGGCAAATCTCACCATTCGGCCATCAGTTTGTCAGGCTGTTTGCATTCACAATAGACTTATATTTGTTGATATATTTTTTTGATACCGTTCTTCATCATTTTTTATACCATTAATCCTGGTATAAAAAAAACGTGCGTGATGTTGATTCTTCACAATCACTCTGATATTAGTGCACTTGAAATGAGTCAAGTTTGAGTTGGTACAATTGGAATCAGGCCAATCCATCTGCAACTAAGTTGATCCTATATTGATTGTTGAGTCAGCCCACATGGCCTGTAACTATCACAAGTTGCAGCCAAGTTGGTCGCATATTGGTTGTTGGACCAACAATCATGGGCTGTAACTGGCACCAGCTGGTACCAAGTCAGTCCAACTGGAACCAAGTTGGTCCAGCTGGGAGCAATTAGTTGGTTCCTTGTTGGACCATGCTGGGTTTTTTGCACAGGGAAGATATCTTCACGATACATCTTCAAAATGTCCTTGTGAAGATATGGAACCGTTGCATCTTTCCGGTATCTTGCGGAAGATATCTGAATATCATAATTCCAAGATATCTAAAAGAGATCTTCAAAATGTATTCCGAAAATATCTCACTTGAGATGTTATCAAGACATCTTTCATTAATCCTAAATTCGGCATCCAAATTTCATTGTTGAGAATTGTCTTAAAGGCATCTTTACGATACATCTTGAATATATCTTTGTGATGATATGAAACCCCGAGAAAAAAAGATGAAATCCAATGTGTAATGTTCTTTTGATTGTTTCATTTGGAATTCACGTCTTGGAGACATATTCAATCACAAAGATAGAATAACAAGGGATTTCCTCTCTGGTTATCCGAAAATTCGTTCATTGCATGTGATTTGGACAAGTGCATTTCTTCAATTAGCGAGTGTTGATTTACTTCCCGGATAGCGAACGACAACTTATAATACTGGTTCGTAAGAATTGGTATTGATCAAGACATTTGAAATGAACGAAATAGTGTGTAGGAGAATCTCTTATATCTTTACTGAAAAATAACGATAAATGATTTTCATTAAAGACCTTCTCCTGTTTCATTTTCTACACCATAGATGAATTACAAAGCTTTACTCGCGGATATTTAAAAAAGTTCAATCCAATCTCAAGAGTATTTACCATAGAATATTTAGGGAACATGGAAAATATATTTCCAAATCCACACGTAAGCGACGGTATGCATAACTTGCAATAAGTACGGTAAGCGTCACTCAGGTATGAGTGTGGAATTTAAACAAATGAATCTACCAGTACGTCCCACTCGCAATGAGAAGGATTCGAGGGGATTCAGCTGAAAAGAAAAACTATGAGGGAAAGCCTCTTGAATTGTTACATTGGTTCAAGACAAATGGGAACGAGAAGAGTGATACTCTGTTATAGAAATATCTTTCAGTTCGATATGTTTTGGAATGTTACTCCTTATTATAACAGGAGAAGTTGATTTTGAATCACGTGCAACTCCAACATCTGCCGGTTTTGTTTATAAGTTTTTAATATCGAATAACCGAATGCTTCGATCGAACGCGACTTTTCTTGTCATTGGTTATTATTGATGATTTTGATCTCCATTGTCAATAGATTACTTCTCGAATTTGAATTAGATTGAGAATCTATGAAGTTGAATGTACCTTTCAACTTTAGTGTATTATATATGGTATTAATTATTTTGACGCGTTTTTTATTATTTCGGACAAATTCGTCTACCAGATTCGCATATGATTTCTTTTCTGTCTCCTTCGTCAGTTGACTGTCGATTCCGTAGTCAGCCAGAGTCTACCAATACTGGCACATTGTCGTCTCTCGAACATATTGAAGGACGATACCAACTCTGACCTAATGCTGGCAATACTTCGGCACACTACAACAGTCAAGTTGCTACTCTCTCAAATTTTTAGAGTGAGATTTCACTCTTCAGGCAGCCAAAAGTGAGCTTGTCGAAATTCCGAGTGAAATTCCCACTCTTTTAGAGTGAAAGTCTAAGGTTTGAGGTTAGAAACTCACAACCACTCCAATTTTAGAGTGAATTTCCCACTCTAAAAGAGTGAGAGTTCACTCGAAACGAGTGAGAATCCCACTCGAAGCGGACTGGCTCACTTCTGAGACTTAGCGGAGTGAAACGCGTGATTTTTTACTCTTCCAGATTTAGAGAGTAAGATCGTGATTTTAATGCCAGTCAGCAACCGATTTCGTAATCAGTCAGAGTCTAATCAATACTGGCACATTGTCGTCTATGGAACATATTGGATGCTAATACTAAATCTGGCTCGTTAAAGTAACCGTGTTATTGGAAAGATCAGTGAAATTCATATCCACTATCTATTCCGTATTAGAACAACGTTCCATCGATACTGGTGCAGTATCGTCTTTTGTTCGCATTTTACCATCCAACTAACTCTGATTCGGTACTGGCACGGTTCCGTTTCTGCATGGTCTGGGTATTCTCCGAACATTATTAATTTGATACTGGCTCAAGACCGTCTGACCACGCAAGCCAGTACTGTCTGAAACCCGGCAAACATTTGGCGTCAGTTGGAAAACGGTAATGTTTCTGAATGGGCACCGTTATATCCGCCGAAGTCTGGCAAGTGCAACTTGGCCAGTACCACGCCATTTGTCAACTCTGGCTATTTCCAAATGGGATGTTTCATTACACATTCGTACCGTTACAAATGAGATATGTATATAGATCTCTTGAGATCTAAATTTTGGCAATGAATATCTATAAATTTCTTGATATCTACTTAGATCTAAATATTTCAATTTTCGAAGAAATTGAAGGAGATCTGAGAAGATCCAAAGAGATCCCTGGAAATCACTAGAGATCTCTTTAGGTTTTCAACTAACGTGATACACGAAACACTTTCATGTAACTCAAAAATTATACCTAATAACATACATGCATTGAGGTTTATGCAGCATGATGTAATTACATGTTCATTACATTTACCTCTGAAATCGGTCTAGTTAAACAACCTGGTAGGATGTGATCAATAATTGCGCGAATCTATCTTATCTATCAACGATGAGCTTTACGTAGCGTGGAATGAAAACGGAAGTATCTTATCGCAGAACCAACGTTCAACATCAAAATGCTTTCCTATATCATCTCCCAATCGATTAAGTGCGCTTGAAGTATTCGATTTTTGATCATCTTCCATGCCAATACAAAAATCTGAAAATCGATTCTTGGATGTCTTCGAGATATCAATCTTTATGAAATATTATGTTATAAGTGGGATGAAATAATTCATCTTGAAGAAATATCCCTAGTAGCGATACAAGTTTCCAATTGTTCTTGTTCTTCCAGGTTGTTGATATTTACCCTAGCAGAAATTAGCACCGAATCAACGTTGTTTCGAGCTTAGATGCCTCGGAACAACGTTGATCCGGTGTTGATTTCTACTAGGGTAGCTATTGGAAATTGGGAATTGATTATTCAAGCTTTGGTGGAAATAATACATGAGCACACGTGTTGAATGATACTTTTGCCTTGATTAAGAAATTCTTAAACACTGTATACATTGGATACACGCTCTACTTCCATGATACTAGATAAGGAAAAATATATAAAAACCAAAATCTATGGAAAAATCAGGAAACTTTTTCTTCTCGTGCGAATTCACCGTCTAATAATCACAGTTTGATCTTATGCTGTTGCTATGACAAACATAAACGCTGCAATTCTCCTCCCACTATCGAAATTATATAACTTTCGAGTTTTCATTGCAAGTTCCCCTTTACAAAATTCTGCAGAATAACATACGAATTTGAATGGATTTAACTCATGAACCTCTTACTGTAGAGGTTACTTTTTTCGAATGGAACCATTGAACGTGAATTTGATTCGTTCTTATTTGGGAGCTGCAGGTTCTTGCTGATAACACGAAATTTCTCAACCTAATCTACACACTAGATCTTATCCACAATCATACAAGTATTCGAATGGCTGAACAATATGTGTATAAAACATGGAAATATTGTATTTGAATGGACATTCGTGAGGCGTCCACAAAAGAAAATGAACTGTTAATGAACTCAAAAATGAGAAAACAAAAATGTCTGGAGTCAGTCTGGAGGTTATCGGAAGGTCAACGTCCATAGTTCTGAATAGAGACAATACCTGTACCAGGTTGCATTAACCTCTTTGCTTACTTTGCATAAGCGTGACTGTGCCAAATCAGTGAATTGAACTCAATATAATTTGTCATGTACCGTTCCAGTTTAGAACCAAGTATATAATTTTATGAATTATAACATATAGTTCTCACGTCAACCCATTGGATCTGATTACATTCAGTTTATTCAGGGAAAGTGGAATGACTCTTGAAATATTTTCAACTGTTTGTACTCTATTTTTAGATACCCATTCAATACTTTGTATTATCAGCAGGATATGTTCTGTAATCTTCTATGGGCAATAATTTATGATGTTCAGAGGGAAGAATAAGGTCAACATTGTATAAAAATTATATAACAATTTTCAAATTCAAAGTACATGTGCATTCACTTTGTACTGGTAATTAATTATGTACAAAGAGAACTTATTTTAAAGAGTTAGGCTACTATACAATGCTGGCCAAAAGTTTGGAATCCCCTGTCAAAGAGAAGGGTAAATCTTTGAAATTGTATATGTCAGCAAAAAAAGTGTCGTGGAAGGAAAATTTTTTTTCTGCTGATTCAAATTGCTGCTTCTCGACAAGCAATCATCCCAAGTGACACAAGAAGTTCTAAGAATGTGCTGAAACATTCTTAGAATTTTCCAAGTTACACTGGAACATCTTAGAATGTTCGAGCCCATTCTTAGAACTGCTTGTGTTAACCCTGGTGAAAAGCGAAGCGGAAAGGAAGATTAACCGAAGCGAATGGTGAAATTATTGTTAGACAGTGTAGTAAAACTGAATGATTTGACTAACATTCTTTAGCAAGGGCGTGCAACCTTACACATGATCGAGTACACATTTTTACTACACTGTATAATAATAACAGTGACATTTGCTCGTATCTTGGCAATTTAGTAGAAATGTAGTAATTTTGAAAACTTGATTTTTCGCCGTGTACTGAAAGACGTGTTTCGAAGCCAATAATCAGACAATAGAGTTAAGACACTCGCGGTTATTTTGATGAAAACTTTCTAAGCAGTTCAGCTTCAAAACAGGTCTTTATAGATCCGCTTGTGATGGCTTTCGACGCATCATCAAGTATAGATTCTTCATGTTTGCTTCCAAGTACACTAGCGGTCGGGTCCCTTCGGACGGTCATCGTGCTTTGTAATTTCATCTGTTGAAGGCTGATGTTTTGATGTAGCCTATGTTGCTTTATTCATCTTTAGAATCATAACAGAATATTAGTATCGTCTAGTAGTTGATTCATATCAGACACTGAGCTGAACACCAATATTAACTCATCTCTTCTGCCAAATGGAAGGAAAGTTTGAAATTTCTGAAACAGATGTTATCTATCCGTACGGCCCAGAATCAACCATACCCATTTATGCAATAACACTCCTACTGCCAGCACTTCTTAAATAATTTCAATATCGGCGTGAAACCTTCAGAAAATCGATTTCAAGATTTTCTCCAATTTTCTTCAAAATAATAAGAAATTCATGAAATTATTTTTTCTCATGAGTAATAAGAGCCCGAATGAAAACAGATACGGTCTGGTAAAGATCACTGGGTGATAAATTGTCCAAGTATGGCCAATAAGACCATCCCATACATTTGCCAGATAGGAACAAATCGCGCATAAGTATGGCACTCCTATGGCTTCAGGGACTTACAAAGAACTCAAAAAACAGAGACTATTGAGCCATACAAGCACCATACTTAGGGTAGACCGGGTACGATTGGAACACAGGACGGTTGGAACAGAACAAATATCTCGCCAATTTTTGATAATGGGGAAAAAGATCCAGGGAGGAATGAAGTGAAACCGAAGTCCCATCACGAATCTCAGTGTCGCATCACTCACCACACGTTGCGTAATTCACTTATTACGAAAACAATTAGCGGAATATTTGTGGCGTTCCAACCGTACCCGGTCTTCCCTATGCGCGATTTATTCCTATCTGGTCAATGTATGGGATCTCTCACCGGCCATACTTGGACAATAATTGATGGCCCAGTGATCTCTCCCAGACCAGTTTGTTTTCACTCGGGAGAGCATCATTTTTAATCCATATGATATGCATAGGTCATCTCATACACGCATATGATAATACATGTAGGTAGACTTTCTAGATATATCCTATATTCTTTGGAATGCAAAACATAAAAATCCACGACATTGTAGAGCCTAGAAGCACGCATCATGAGGTGAATGGAAATCTATCACGGTAGATAATTATTTCGATATTGAGCATAAAGCGATTGAGAAAAATAGGATGAAATATATCTTCATCGCTCCATTGATGCGCAACAGGTTAATGGAGAAGCTTCTGTCACAGGCGAGGACGGAATTCAAATTCATCTCCCAAGTTAAACAACTTTAGTTCGGAATGGATCCACAAAACCGAACCAACCAGGATAGTAATAGTTTGGGCCATGACGCTCCAGTGGTAAGAGTTTGAAAAAATGTGTAAATAACTTTCACTCGAAAAACATCAAACTGGATCATTGATTCATTCATTTTCAGAAAATATTGCAAAATAATGATCTTGTATCGACATTCTACTGGTGTGGATTTCCAGGAATTATTATAACGGAAGAATTAAATTCGGTTAAACTTGAAAAAATCTTTTCATTGATGACATTCCAACAAGATAATTTTTTTGAATGCAGAAGATAGGATAAAGTGAAATACCATTGTATGTTTTAAAAAGCATTGCCGAGTATCAAATGTTCAGTCTATCCTCAAATCAAACAACGACTAACACAAAATTGTTATATTACTTCTAGAAAACCCTGTGAGTTGTATCCCTAAAATATTCTCAATTGCTATTTTCCTCTTGTGAAAAGAATTCTCTACCCAAGTCAATTGCAAAAATTGGAATCTCTTTTTCTTCAATATTCTCAACTCTTCACTGCAATGTACATCAAGCGGGTTTCTTTTGGATCAAATGTCCCTCCATTAGATACATTGAAATCGAAAAGTTTTGCTCCGTATCAATATTACAATTACATCATTGACCTAAAATACAAGGAATCGTAAATACCTAGTTCCAATTTATGTTCTACATAAAAAATCTCATCGAATCGAAACCAATTCTCGTCGAAATGATAACAAGCGTACAATCAACAATAATCTGTATTCAGAATATAATGTTCACAAAAAAAAAACAACTATTATATTCAAATTTTTAGGTTTGATCATTTGGATGTGTACGTATTTGTGTGACCTGAGAAAAGCACTGGGTTTTAGGTCACGACAAGTTGGAAATTTGCTCGACAAAGTATCGTGGAATGTTCAATACGTAGTGTGTGTCTGTGAATGGATTCACATATACATACTTTGAATCCAGCAGTTTAAGGTAGCAGTCATTCGTGGTTCGATCCCATAACGAACGTATAAAGTTGCACGGTGTCAGGCACGATGAAAATCGAAGAGACGTCACCGTCCCGTATTATCGAGAGATCGATGGGCTCAGGGCCAAGTATATCGTTCATCTCAGAGTTCAAACCTTAACTTGTTTTGCACGAATCAACCGCTAACGCTCATCTATCTCTTCGGTATACCATGTCTTAAACGATACCCACGCCGAATGGAAGAAACTGATGTAAATCTCATTTATTTGTAAAATTCCATTATAGTGTGAAACTAATGAGTATAAGAGAGGGATTGCGAAAGTATTCGCATAATCATGAAATCCATTGAAGCCGAAATGTAAAAGGTTTTTTCCAAAAATAGGGGATACGATTCAGCAAGAGAAAACATTTTAAATAGTTTGACCAATTCGAATTCAAAGTAAATATATTGAACGAGGAAAGAGTGAATAAAATTGGAGAAAAAAATGTATTGATTCCGACTGTAACGGAAAGTTAAAAGCATGTTAATACGAAAGACACGGGATAAGAGAAAATTAATCCTTTGAACTTATTCATAAATGAATCGTGAAAGTTTTACAGAGTTTGAACGTTTTGATTCAGTAATTGGACTGATATCGATTAATATTTGAGAACGAGTTCCCATTTTAAATAAAGTTTTCTTGTAAAGATTTCGGTCGATCCACAATCAAATTTTCTGTGTGAGGATGTAATGGTATTAAGCAGATGAATAATCCAAAGATATATTGGTAAATCCATTTGTTCTTGAGATGATAAAAGATGTTCGATGCTTTTTTAAATATCTAAAAGACTTTCTATTTTTCTAAAGTTCAATAGTTTGATCTCATGTAAAGGATTTGTCTAGAATCTCAGCGGAAATTACATGAAACACAGGTCTGAATCGTTTTCTTTTCTTTCAACAAAAACAAAACCCATAAAGGTCAAGGTTTGAGCCCAAAAAAATTGGTCTACGCATATGAATTTATACAATATTCCAGGATTGAAATCAATATTAGAACAGAATGAAGTTATTTTTACTTCAACAGTTACAATGTTGACACGACCCTGAGTTTTGCGATATACGACTTCATCAAACTTGCGGTGATTTCTATCAATTTGAAATGAGGTATATCCCCTTGAGCAATAACGGTACGAGATCAATTCTGTCTGATAATCATTTGACAATTTTCTACCCATTCAAAGGCATTCGAATATATAAAATTGAACTTGAAGTACGATAGCATGTCCCTTACCCATTATTTTTGAGCGACTTCTTTTTGGGTAGTGACTAGCGTAGTGTCTGCTTAATTACACTCACATATTACCACTTTGTGGTTTATTGTCGGAGAAAGCACGACGGGTATCAGAAATGAATATGAATTGAATGTTTATGCCATTGGGAAATGGCGATGTTGAAAATACAGATGTACAATAAAGAAACATTACAATTGACAAAACTGTTGAACAAAAACACACTTACTGGATAGTCATTGTCCAGTCCCCAAGGAAACAGAAACGTAAAAATGCACATTTCGACGTACCTTGAAAATTCGTGGGACCTTGAAAGTTCCATGAATGTTTATAGAACATTCAAAGCGTCCGTTTTCACGTCTTCGTTCTCTTGGAGGTATAATGAATGCACAATGGACGATTATATAGGAATAACAATTCCTGCAAATTTAATCAACATATTTCTGAAGTTGTACTGGAATATAATCAGGGCCCACTGAGAAAACGTTTGTTTCGGCGAAACAAAATTTCGGTTGGAATGAACGCACAGAAACTTTTTGGTTGGCTGAAATAAAATTTATTTAGGATAAACAAAATTTATTTGTCTGTATGAAAGCCTTAATTACTGTGAACCAAATTTTGTTCGCCCCAAATAAATTTTATTTCAGCCAACCAAAAAGTTTCTTTGCGTTCAAAATTTTGTTTGGCTGGAACAAACTGTGTTTTCAGTGCCGGCCTGAGAAAATTTCTTTATACATTTGAACGTGCACGTGAGTGAAGGATAAAGAGGTAGGCGGTTGCTTAGCACTCGCCTATAATTCTGTCCTTTACTCACGCGCATGTTCAAGTCGACGCCGAGTGAGAGGGGCGATTTTCCTCAGCCGGCCCTGAATATAACATGCTCTCAATATCCCCCTCCCCTTCCCCAGGGAACACAAATCTTCAAGAACGTTCAAGGAATATTCAATGAACGTGCCTGAAAGTTTTTGTTTTGTGGGGTTTAGAAACAGCATTGAGATAAAAATTGTTGGACTCGAAGGTTGAGACCCCTTTTAGATGTTCCCTTTTGAATCCTACAATTTTTATCCGAAAGACTTTTCCTGGAAATACGCTTCTAGGAACAACATTCAGTGCAACATCTAAAATAATACATCTTGTGTAAAAATATGTAAACTATGAGGGTGATATATAAATCATTATATTTTCCATAGCATAAAGCACAGGGAAGTCATCGTCCACCAGTAACTCCAGCATATCCAGTAATTCCAGGAATCCCTGGAGGAATTAGACCACCTCCGAACAATAATCCTTTAAGCGGACCACGTCCTGTAGGGCCACCACCTCAAACCTTACGTCGTTTGGACAGTCGCTCAACTTTAGGCCCACCTGGTTCTAATTACCCGGTTCAACAACAGCCGCAACAACAACAACAACAACAACAACAACAACCACAACAGCAACAGTTTCAGCAACAAAGACCAAACGGTTCTCCAAGAATCCCTCCACCTGGAAATCAGAACCTTCTAACGAGACCTCCCGGACAAAATCCTCCACCACGTTTTCCTCAATTTCAACCCCCTAATCTGAATGTAAGAGGACCGAATCCACAAATAAATCTGAGACCACCATCCGCGAGCAATCAACCTCCTCGACAACAGCAACCCATTATTTTGAATCCTCAGTTCCTTCGCAACGACAATTTACGTCCTGAAAATTCAGCAAATGTGCTAGATGAAGATACAAAAAGAAATGAACAATTGAATCAACGATCGAACAACGATAATAAATCTAATACCCCAGTAATCAGCCACAACATGACGGAAGTTGAACATCAGAGATTCGATAACAACATTCACAAAATAAAAACTGGCACGCGGCAGAGTGGTGAGAACGACGAAGACGATGATGATGATGTTGTGATGGACAATGAACAGTCGGAACAATCCAATCACTCCTCACATCTCAAAACAGTTTCAGATAGACCAGGAACGGCTGTTGTGGAAAACCCGATAATCACACAAAATCCAAACGTTGAATCGAAAACTGAAGAAACTTCTGTACCATCGAATAAACAGTCACCTGCCAGATCCAATGACAGGAACGATTCTCCTACGATCAATAAAAAACCTGATTCCGCAGTAATCAACAGAACAATTCCCGAAGATTCTTCGATAAAACCTGTTGAAAAACCCGATACATTTTCAGTATCACATTCCAACGATTCCGAACATCAAACGCACACGGTAAATGAAAATTCGAATACAAATTCCCCAAAATCAATCAATGAATCATCGAATTCAGCATCGTCAGCGGTATCCAAAGAAAATGAATCGATCATCAAAACGGATGATCGTTTGAGTTCCAAATTGAATAGACCAATGCCGACAGACCAAACTGCAAAAATGATTGATAAACCAATGTCGGTGTTAACGACGCAGAGCGAAAAGCAAAACCAAGATTCGCTTCAGTCACAATCCAGCAGACCAATATCCGCTTCTTCGGAAACAGCGCAAAGTAATAACTCTTCGTCAGCTAAAAATTCAGAACCGCAAACGCGAATTCAGTCACCCGAAGAGGGTATCAAAGGATTCGACAATGGTCAAAGACGATCATTGTCTTCGGCTAATTCATCGTCATCTTCGCGTGGTCCACAATCGCCCGCTCATCCTCAACATCCTTCTAAAGTACAAATGTCTGCCGCTGCTGAAAAAAAAATATTGGAAAACGAAAAGATGAAAACTTCTCGTCAAGAGTCGAGAGATCAAGAAAAGGAACACGAAACTAAGGAATTCGAATCTCCAGTGCGAAGCGGCGCGAAGACTCAACGGGCGCAAACTCCTAAAAAATTGAACACTGCGAGAATGGAGAGGAGGGCTCATACGAGTAGAGGTGGTGTTTCCAAACTGATTGACGAAATTTCAAATATTTATGAAAACTTCAATTGATTTGGTGTACTTCAAAGCAATCTCTATAGAAAGATTTTTTGGTCAAATCAATGGTTGAATATTTCCTTGGATATCTCAATCTTCCTGTTTATTCCATAATTCATGTTGGATTCCATGGATATCGTCCTCTATATTATATTTAGAATTTACCAAATTTTGTTGAAGACTGCTGATATTTGGGGAATAATGTTCAGGGTGTCCAGACAAATCGATGTTTGAAATTCCCTGACTTTTCCAGGTTTTCCAGAAAAAAAAACTAAATTTTTCCATACCTAAAAAATTATTTCAATAGTGTTCATTTTTTTCATATTTCAATGCTTTATTATTAGAATCAATCAAATCATATATACATATCGGTGTATCAGAATATTGTTGAAAGCTTTCAAAAGATATATGGGAAGTTAACCTTTGACCTCCGATTTTCAACCCAGGTGGAATTCCTACCACTAAACTTTGTATTTCACTTGAATGTATCGCTCGCTTTTTTTGATTGATAATATTTATATAATAACAAAAGAATGATACACTCAAGTTGTCAGTTGAGAACTTTGATTTTTGATAACAATGTATTTCCAGACAGCTCTCAGGAACTCTTTTCGAACTAATGAATTCAAAAAGAGCTCTGGAAGAGTTCCATGCTTGAAAGATAAACGAGTTCTTTGAGAGCACTGAAATAATACTTTCAGAATTCTCATAGCACTCGTTAATGTCCCAAACATTGAACTCTTCCAGAGCTCTTTTTGAATTCATTAGTTCGAAAAGAGTTCTCGAAGGATTCTATTCTTGTTTTTGCAAAAGAATTCTTCGTGGGTTATCTGGGTTACATGGTGTTTATTTCAGAAAGCTCATGAAAATATCTAGTCATGGTTTTTCTATCGACTATTCATCATGCATGAATCTCTTCAAAGCTTAGGTTTTTTTCATGAATATGAATGCACATTGAGTTGAAATTTTGTTCAACCTTCACAGCAGAGAAAACCCACACAGCACAGAAATTCAAAAACCATTCTTGAGAATTCATACTGAATCCATCAAGCGTCAATTGGATTCTTTACGGAATGTATGATTGATATTGGTGAATAAGAATCATAAAAATTCCCAAACCGATTAATGTATTCAAGTAGATGAAGGGATCACCAGCGTGTCATCCGAGTAAACATTTGGTTTGCAAAATTGCTCCGAACTGAATGGAGAAAGCAGTCTGAAATTGCGGTGTAGAGCCAGAATTTCAAATTTTGAACAAAAATTCTCTCTTACTGACGAAGAGAAAAATTTTTGCTTCGTAATTCGAAATTCGTGCTCTATACCGCCCGTTAAAAAAGGCATAATGTATGGAAACTAAGAGCATCATTCGATTCTACAGATAAAATCACACGGAAAATGACAGTTCGATAGTTTGTTCCAGCCATCGACCTGTTATAAAAAAACAAATGAACAATGACATCTATCGAACCTTACTCTCGTCCATAGCCAAACCAACAAAAATTCTGGAGAAGTGAGTACGGGAATGAGAACTAGATTGAGAAAGATGATTTTTCATGACAAAAAATCAGGTTTTCCAATTGCTTGAACATTTATTGTTTACAAAGTTAGTTTGAAAAAAGCATGACACGAGAAAACTAAGAGCCAGAAAAAAAAACAAGAAAACAAACAATTACATCTACTGAACCCTATGAATTGTTTATTTATTTTTTCATACCAACTCGAATGCTGGAACAAATTTCCAAATTCCTGGTCTCCGTGTAATTTTTTTCGTAAAATCGAATGGTGCTCGTGCTTAGTTTTTCTCGTATTATGTTTTCTTGAACTAACAGTTTAAACAATAATTGTTCAAACCATTGGAAAGTATTTCTTCCATGATAAATCATCTTACTCACTCTCCCATACAGCACTGGGACGTTTTGTACACATTGACAAAACGTACTTCATGAAATACGAAATCTTTCGGGAACGTTTTGTGAGGTTTTTTAAAGGTCGCATGTATGTTTTCAAAACATGAAAATGTCCAGGTTTGTTCCATTAACGTTTTCACGAAACGTTATTGATACATGTTCAATTAGTTTTTCTAAATCATCGAATTGTTATATTTCTGTAAATATCTCCATTTGGAATATATAATGAATCAATTATATTGAAGTAAAATCATATTGTGTGCAACAAATTACATGTATAAGCTTATGAAGTGCTAGATTCAGTGGTAAATACTTCGACTCTAAAGTGCATTCTAATATCGTCGCTTCACTCTTCACAATACATGTATTTTCATTGTTCTTCATGTTTTCTAATGAGAATTATTTAACTGTTTACAAAACAATGTGTTTTTACTACTGTGTGGATAATTAATCATGTATCAAACTTTGAAAAGCAATGATTTGTAGGTTAGCGTAGGTTAGTTACGAAATGACGAGTTTTCATGAATCATATGTATGTTTTGTCAATGTACGTTTTAGAAATGTTTCGAAAACGTAGTTGTTGCAATGAAAGGTCGCGAAACAGAAGAAACGTTTTTAAAATATTTCGAGAGCTTACGGTGCTGTCTGGGTCTTGTGCTCATTCCCATATTCACTTCTTCACAATTCTCTTTGGTTTGGCTACGGACAGGAGTAGACTTCGATATACGTAATTGTTTATTTACTTTTTTATAACAAATCGAATTCTGGAACAAACTTTCAAACTGCCGTTCCCTGTGTAATTTTTTCCATACCCGAGTAAACAAGTCTATTGAAACCCATTAATTAATTAAATTCAATGCGCAATTTGCAATGGTAAATGACCATTCAAACCTATTAAATTTTCATTGAATCTCATTAATTTAACCGGTTTCAATGGGTTTCAACAGGTTTGAACAAGTGTGAATGGTTATTTATCCTCGCCAAGTTTGTATTAAATCTCATCAATAAATGAGATTCAATTGACTTTTTGACTTTTTTTTTCGATTGTATACAATCGAATGATGCTCTTAATTTTCACGTATCATGATTTTTAAAACTACCCAATAAGCGTATCATGTCTTGAGACATCTTGTAGACAAGTTTAAGATGTTTTATGCAACACGTTCAGACAAATTTAAGACACATCCTAACCTCATTGATGTCTTAAACTCATCTAAAAGATATCTTTAAAATGTCTCACATCCAAAAGATATCTTGAATTTTGGAACACTCGATGGAATAGTTTTCTTTAGAAAAATTTCTGACAATCGACTCTCTTTTTTCTTTTTCTAACTAGTGGTGCCCTTTAGATTTGAAAATTCTGAGATCGACAAGTTTTTTAAAATCAAAAATCGAAATTCCAGAAAATTCGAAATATTCCCTGACTTTTCCATATGAAATCGAATTTCCTGACTTTTCCCGGTTTCCAGGTTTTTCAGGTCCGCTGGACACCCTGAATGTTGAATGTGCTTTCATTCTGCGAAGTATGGACCCAAGCAGCAACAGAATTTCAAAGTATATACGAAGTAGAAACGTTCGTAGAATGTACGGATGAGATACAAAGAACACATAATGAATGTTCATAGAATGTTCGAATAAGACTGTTTTAAATATACTTAGAACGTACGCAGTACATTTGAAATCTACGATATACATTCAATCGCCGTTCAATTAACGTGCTGTCGTATATCCGGTTACATACGTTCGATAAATATGCATAGCACCTATAGAACGGTCTCATTCGAATATGCATAGAACATATTTCGAATATCCGAAGAACGTTCATAGTATATTCTGGTGCTGCTTGGGGAGCGGTTTCTTGAACCTGAAATAATGAAATTGATATTCATTTGTACTTTGTTCTATATTTTGGACACGAGAGATAATCACAACACCTGTTGATCGAAATTGTAATTAAAAAAAGAAATAGTGAAAAACATTTTAGGCATTCCTGTGGTAAGAGATTGGGTCCAGAATATCTCGCTCGGTCTTCTGTCACATGGAAGTGAGAGCCAGTATTGTCTCTAGAATTTAGAATCATCTTAAACGTACACTGAGGAAAATTCGCATCTGTTATATTCACAAAACCGAGAAAACGGTATCATTTCAGTTGGAATAACGAAAAAATTAGTTATTTCGATTGAAAACAATGGTTGAATTGTCTATGAAAAGCGGCTGTTGTGTTCTTCAATGAACCTGATCAGTTCAAATGAATGAAAATTTTTCTGAGTGTAAAAATCACTTTTTTTTTAATACATGACATCATACATTTTTTCCATGGTAATATGTTCAACGCAGGAGGATCAGTTAAAATCCAATTAAATACAAATTACGAGTCTGTTAGCATGGGAAATGATATAATAATGACATATAACAATAAAAACTTTGGCCTGGATACAATATTCGAAATGAATTCAATGTATTATCTTATCCGCGTAATCAAACTCATTCTTCTTTTCGATGTTCCAAACTCGAATAACGATGATTCAATAATTATGAAATCGATTTCAGGAGATCGCGATACGTGTGATACGAACATTTTCGTCCATGATATTTTTAGTACTTCGAATGATAAGTATTTACATGCGATTACATGGATTCTTCAACGTTTGATAGTATGTAAATCAAGCCAAATGAATTGAATGGATCATGATAATTTGAAATTCCGTCAAGGAAGTCCGTTTTGAATGTTACAAAAATTTGAAAAGATTCAAAGATTTGATGTTGATTGTTTTAATTCATTGTTAAAGAGATTTTGCTTCATAATTTAAGGAGATTTTTTATAATCTATGAATATTTGAACGATATTTCTCCAATAGAATGGTTTCGAGTGAATAATCTTTGTTTTCTTTGGCTTTATTCCATAGGAGTGGAGAATGGCGACAGAGAAACATCACAGCATGAGGTAAGCATTTCCAAAACAAAACGTTCAATTAAACAAAATTCAAGATATCCATTTGATTTTGTATTGTTTGAATTATTTTGCATGTTTCATTCTGTATGAAAATTGTTTAAGAATCATATAGAATCTGCAGAAATAGAATTCTTCAAGTGATGCATTAAATTTTAAGATGTTCTGGAAATAGTATCCCATGTGAAAATTCACCAATGAGCATAATATTTCTTTCCATAATATAAATGATATTACGGGTTCCCACAATATTACCCAAGGGAACCTGAAGGCTTGGGAAAGTCAGGAACGTTTGATGCCTCTGACTATTGATTTCTGATGATATTTGTTAAATAATTTCAAGAAATGATAATGAAAAAACAATAAATTCTCATAAAAAAAATCACTCAAACATGGTTGATGCTTGAATTTCCCTAATATTATTCGATGATTTATCAATTCTAGCGCCCCACAACGAATGGGATCAATGGTTTACCTACGAAAAAGACAGAAAGTGACAAGAGATCGACGGCTGGTTCGCCGGTGAAATCGCCAAGTAAATCAGTGAAATCGTTACCAAAAACACCTGACACGCCATCATCAACGGCTGGTGACAAAAAAAGTAGGTAACGAGTCATTTCTCAAAGAAACTAGGAAAAAGAACTAGAATTACTTAGGCTTCGTTCGTTTCAAGCTTTTTCTTAAAAGATTTACAAAAATGTATGCAGATTCATCATTCAGTAATTAGAATGATGATAAGTTCTTTCATTCTCTAAAGACTTTAACATGATAGAAAACAAGATATTAAAAAATGAAAATTAACTCCATTCATTTGAACCAGAAGTACCGATGAACAAAGTTCAAGTGGGTGCTGCTCCTTCGCCAAATTTGAAAACAGTACGCTCGAAGATTGGCTCTTTAGACAATGCGAGCTACAAACCGGGTGGTGGGAAAATCAAGATCGAAAACAGGAAGCTCGACTTCAGCAAGGCACAACCAAAGATTGCGGCGAAAAATGATAAATACACGCCCAGCGGGGGAGACAAAAAGGTTGATCCTTTTGACCTCGGTATTATTGATAACATTCTTTTCTTTCTCTTTTAATTCTCGCTCTCCAGAATCATGTTTCCATTCCGATTATATGAAACAGAAAGATTTTTTATTTTGCACAGCATTTTTAACAATTGAGTTTTGAAGATACTCGAATATTTACTTTTTACAGTGTAGTTTCGTACCACAATCGAGTGCTTCATGTTTTTGTTATCTTTATACCCTCATCGAGAGGCAGGCATCCAATGGATTTGAGTATCATTGATCTATGGTTAATTTGTATCATAGTTTAATCAAATGATTTATTATTAACAACTACCCTTTTTGAGGCAGTAAGAAAGTCGACATATTTCATGACTTCGTGTTGAATTTGATCATTCGAAAAAATACAACGGAATGAATTTGGGTTGCACAAGTGCTAAAAACTTATTTCTATGAACTATGATACAATGCAATGTATTTATAACTCGCGCAAATGTCCCTTTTAAGGAGGGTACCAGTAGGGCTTCGCACGAGACTCTCGTCTTAAATTGAAAAATAATCTATTTTCACTGTGCTGAAAATTTGAGATATAGAAATTTTTAATGGAATCAAGCTTCTCCTTAAGGTGTAACAAAATCACATGGAATCCCAATTTCATCGCAGAGGATAACGGAGATATTCTCTCAATCTCGGAACTAGTCTCGGTATCGGTCTCGGTGCAGGTCTCGTTGCATATTTCGACGTATACCTCTGCTAATTTTGTTTGAATAATCAAGGTTCCACCCCATTCCGTGAATTCCATTTGTGGTCTCAAATTATCTTGATCATCTTGATATTTCAAGAGATTAGAATAATTATTGATAACTATTTTATCTTTCTTTGACGCGAGTCTCGTGCGAGGCCCTAGATACCAGCGTACCATCCGAGTAAAGAATTTGTCTGCAAGATTTCTCCGAACTGAACTTACGAAACGGTCTGAAATACTCAGGTACCTAACATGAATCTCAGATTTCGAAACAGTTTGTTCTTCTTAATCGGTAAGAGGGAATTTCCTTCGAAATTTGAAATTCGAGCCATGTACCTGAGTATTTCAGACCGTTTCGTAAGTTCAGTTCGGAGAAGTCTTGCAGACAAATTTTTTACTCGGATGGTACGCTGGTATCTCCTTGAAGGATACTGAACACGGTCCTTTGAAAAACGAAAAAGGAAGAAAATTCAGGGAAATTTTGTATACTTTTTCAAACGAGTAATCAATATACATTACTCATGACTTTGAATCCTAATACACTATTCATAGTTCATATATTGAAATTCTATTGTTCTCCCAAACAGATAACACAAGTAAAACTTCAATGGAACGCGAAACCAAAGATTGGATCCCTGGACAACGCGACATACAAACCAGGTGGCGGGGATAAAAAAATCGAAACAGTTAAACTCGACTTCAAAGATAAAGCAAAACCAAAAGTGGGTTCCAAAGATAATGCCAAACACGTTCCAGGTGGTGGAGTTGTAAAGGTATATGATTTGTAAAGAATTCTTCATTCCCCCATTTGACTTCGTGATACATTGACATTTTTCCATTGGTATTTGTCTGATAATTTTCGCATGCCCATACATCCCTTTTCGATACATTATGTTCAGTCCTTGATGTAACGTCCATGTAAATCAGAATGCATCATTAGATTTATTTATTCCAAACAAACATGTTTATCCTGCGTAGGGAATGTTTAAATCGACTCATAAAAACAAATAAAACATAAATTGTTTTTATATTGCAAAATGAGGATGTGAATTATTCATAGTTTATATATAATCAAAGATTATGTATAATTTATACATAAACCGTACGTAACTTTTCTATCTAGGTTAAAAATAATTGAAAAAAGCATGCCGATTAATTGAGAGTTTATGAAAGACGTTGATAGGAAGTTGTACATGAGATATTGTGTTTCATCTATATTGGATATGGCTTAAATAATGATTAGGTATAATTCGAAGCGTTTGAGCTGAATTCAATTATGATTCATCTACGAACTGTCTGATAATGCTGAATAATTACATTATCATTCAGTGAGAATGGAAGTCAAGTATTCAATATGATTATTTTATAGCATAAGAATTCAAATTTTCTAGATTTAATATCAACCTTTTCAACTAAATGTCATATCTTGAAAAACCTCACAGTTATGATGTCATCGTTTGGCAAATTATTTGAAATAAAAATAGAATTCATCACAAATTTATCTCAATGAAAATTTTGCACTTATGCGATTAATATGGATGCTTATCAGAACTTATGCTCAGATTCAACATCATACGAATACATTATTTCAATTTTTCTTAGTGTGGTGTGCTGATAATAATTAATGTTGCTTATGTTCATACAAAAATCCCCAAATTGCGGGATATACATACTTTCATGATTCCATTACTCCATACACTGATTATGCTTCAAAATTCGGGTCACCAAGGGATCGGAATAAAATCTTGAAGGTGGCAAGTGTTATTTCAAAGAGTGTTGAAACTCAATAGGAACTGGGAAAGCCTCAGCGTTTCGAGAATATTTTTTGGATTAGTTGTGGAAAATCAAGAATTCGTACCAATTTGATAAGCAAAAGAATCAACAAATATGTTCCAGTATAATGAATGTATATTATCAAGTTCTCAAGTTAGAAATCTTTACAGCATCATTCCGATACGCAATTCAACGTTTATGAGAATACCATCAGGGAGGAACAGAGGGATATCAATCTAAAGGATTGCATATAATAACGTACCATTTTCCTTTACAAACTCATTTTTCTTTCATATGATTTCAAAATTGAAATTGATAAAAGAACGTTTCGCATGAGGAATGCTATAAGTATTTTGAAAAATATTTTGTATGCATTATTATGATGAATATGATTGATGTAAACGAATGAATCGAAGTAGAGAAACAGAACGTATGATGTAGATAGATAAAAACACGTGAAAAACATTCAAGAGATCATTGACCTGTCATAAACCGTCACCTGAAATTCAGTAATTTATCATTCATCATTATTAACAATGTCATTACTGTTTTTTGGTGTTCAGTCGTCAACAACCCCTCCTAAGACACCGCAGGATACTAACAATGACGTAAGTATAAGGAAATCACAGTTTATTGGTACTGCAAATTCTAACGCTCAAATATTCTGATCCTTTCGAATTCATTCGTGAAGGTACAGATATAGAGGGATGATATGCAATCGCATACATAAAAATCCTCTCATCTTTATTCCCACGATGAATATCATTTATCAAATTAACCCGTGAAGAAATTAAATCACTAATTCCAAATAACCCTCAAGTAAGTACATTTAAAAAACCTCGAATCATGCATGAATATGAGCATGTTTCATAATATTTATAGAAAATCGATTGTCTACGAAATTGAATTTGATGTTCTAGAAACCATGAATGTTAAAAATATGTATACCATACATTGTTCACCACAGCAAAACATTTCTCTCTCCTATTCTGTTATGCACATCGCATATTGAGATTCATAAATTGGTTGTGACCATAATAAATCGAAAATTGCTTATATGTTCCCAGATTCACAATCAAAAGCTCGATATCAAAGCTGAAAGTAAAATCGGATCGTTAGACAACGTGAAACACAAACCAGGAGGTGGGGATAAGAAAATCTTCAACGATAAAGATTATCTTCGACAAACTGGCTCCAATGTAGAAAGTTTGAGCGGCAGTGGGTCTCAGGTATGATTTGAATTTTTCAAATTCATTAAAAATAATTCACATTCACGAAAAAAGAAAATAAACAGAAAATCTTTTATCGCGAATATTATCATCAAGTAGATAGATTAGTAACGTCGAATTATGCTGAGGATTTCTTATCAATAACTATCGCACCGATCACTTTTTATTACGCAACAACGGAAGAACAGCTTATAATACACGCGTGCATGCTGTACTTTTTTGCAACTATACTTTAATCTAGAAAATGATAATAGATTATTCCCTGTTCGTGTTCAATTTTCAACTCGTGATAATGTTGCTATATACATTTGCGACATGTTCTTTGTGAGAATACATGAAAAGATTCGGCGTCATCGACTTTCGTCAAGTTTAAAGAATTGAAATAATGATTCTCGATTCCTGATATACGATATCTTGTTGTTGCCCGCAGAGCCCGGTACCTTCAGGCTCTTTCAACAACGGCAAGAATGGCCTACCAGCATCGGACGAGAACCTCAATCAAGAATGCTAGGTCACCGTTTATGAGGATTGAAAGAATGAATGGATCAATATATAAATAAATAGATTGATCGGTGGATTCGTTTTACTTTGTCGTTCGCAATTCTTTAACATTGATTAAAGATTCCTCCAACGATTTCCAAAAATGAGAAGGAAAAACGTGAAGATGTGAACGTGTGATTCCAGTGCCGATGAGATGGTATAGGGAGAGAATCTGTAATATTTATATATTTCTAAATTTATGTTGTTACGTCATATATTTCTCTTTATGATCAATACGAATTTTAAAGTATTTGTAAAAAGTTTGAGGAGCTTATGATAAAAATAAAAAAATCGAAAAAACAAAACACATAATGATTGTTGGAGATGAAAATAATGAAGGCAATTTAATTTCGCTAAGCAGTTTCTCTGAACTTTCAGTTCATCCATCCCTATTTAATATGAAAAAATATAGAAACGTACGAAATACAGGCTTCTATGCTTGAAAAATAGGAAGAACACTCTACACACGTTGAGGTTGATCAATTTTCATTTTTATAGATCAAGATGGCCCCTGAATCCTTCGAAAATTATGCATTTTGTGCCTATTGCGCTTAGAGCTATTCAACAATAGAATGTACGAATATGAGGATCTAAATACATCTATGAGAATTAATTTCACATAAATCAATTTAAATTTACATGCACAGTTTCCTGTTATCTTTCTTTTTAGATGATTTCTAAGCATCAAGTACTCTCTAAATTTCAAATAGTAAAAGCTCACTGATTGTAATGAAAAGTCGATCTCTGCAAAACAGTAAATAGACACTGCAGAATTAGGGAATATCAACTGATTGTGACAGTGAAACGTCATTCTTTGAACTAGTGAGAAATAGTTTCAAATGCACAAATCTCACTGGTCCCATTCAGTGATCAATCATTAACTGCAAAAACAGTGAAATTTCCCTGATTTCAATTTAGGGAGTATGTTTGGAAAAAATTCATAAGATTTATGTAGATTCACACAGATCTAAGTGGACCATTTTCCACATCTATGTACATCAAATCCATTCGTTCCAATTAGATTTGAATTATTTTTTCACGGGTAGTTTGAAATAGTTAGAAGAAAACTGAGAATTAGGCTCCGAAAGTATAAGAACTTGCTCGTTGTGAAAGTGACAAGACAGTTGCTCCTACACAGGTTAAGGTTTCTAAATTCATTCGGTGATTGGAATCAGTAACACAGAGAATGAAGAAGGAGCAAATAGGATAATTGATTTGTAAATACAGTCAACTGGATCGTAGTAGGGTATAATATTAATATCCGAGGACCAAAGAAATGCTATTACCCATATGAAAGGATTTTCAAATTTATACATAAATTTAAACATTTTTTCACATGGGTCATTCGGATTCACAGTTAATATTTCGAGAATGGATGTATTCAATCATATAAGCTGAGTTACTGGGTTACATCTCTTTTTGATGTAGAAAAAGCCAAAAACTTATCTCCGTAGAAACACATCAAGAATTTACGAGGTTTAGAACGCTATACTAGAAAAACCTCAACCCCAAACCTTTCTTCAACCAAATTAAAATTGATCCAATTAATATCTCTAATACAACGTTACAAACCTCATCAATGACTGAAGCATTTCTACTAGGAAGGCTTCCGAAGTAGCTGATCTAGGTGATCCGATCACTTAGACCAGCTACTTCGGAAATCTCCTATGATGGTTATGATAAATCAATTCATCCAGGTTTGAGAAACTGGGAACGCATATCTAGTAACTTGAACAGAAGAAACGTTTAAACAGTGGTCAAAAGAGGAATTTTACTGTATAAAGATTGATGTACGATAGATAGAAATTTGTTTCGCTTTCCTACTTGGATTTTTTGGTTGTTCTAGTGTTATGTTTCGTCTTCTGTTATTTTTATCAGCTCCAAGAAGAAAATTGATTTCTCCAATCGACTCGGGATTACTAGTTCAATTTTTGGTATTTTTCCACAAAAAGAGCAGTGATTTGGAGTGGAACAAGGTTTGTTACCTGCACTGATCGCTTAGTTGGCACTGGCGAGCTGACACATGTTTTCTCAGTATAGTATACAGTACAGTTATGAAAAATGCTCAAATAAATTGAGAATACCAGAATAAGTAATTATTCCTTGTGAATCTGGAAATACTAATTTTGTCACTATAAATTCTCGCATAACATTCACCACGAAGGATGATATCTCGAATCCCTTTTTCTGAATTCAAACAAATCATGTTTAATCGTTGAATTTCATAACAAAATTCGCTGATGGAAATTTTAGATAGGATTGGGTTGAATTGGATTGAAATTCAATTTGGGATCGAAACCTATTGGAACGCATTTCCACCGTTTCCACCAGGGTTTTTTTTATCAATGTCTTCAAACTCCTTGCCTGAGCGTGTCAACCTACCTATCTTAAACTGATGAATTTGTACAGTATTTAGAAAACAATACATTATCATTCCATAATTGATACCTCTTCCAAAGCGGAATTTTACTCCTAGCAATATCTCAATTTGTCATTATCTTGAGTTAACATGATTTCCTGGACGAATTCGGTCCTTCAACTTTCTGTAATATTCTTGAACCATCGAATCACGATTACAAATGTAAATTTTGTGAACGACAAAGTCAGGGATGAACTAAAGAAATGACTGCGAATCATAAAAATACATATAAGTATGCCAAGAATAATATTCTTTTCCAAACTCAACTAAAATACCCAAGGTTGGGTAATTAGAAGAACGATTTTCATTAAAAATATCACACAGCACACTTATCCACCTTTAATATTGTTGATATCACTATTTAGTTTTCTAACATTAGGATTTATTTTGAATTTGTTTTCCTTATCACAATGTATTATTGGATTGTAACATGCAGCATGTTATATCATCCGCGTCTTACCAAAAAGGCACCCCAGATGGTTTGAATTTTGCAATAATAACATCACGATACATGCATTCATCGTGAGATTGAATTTCAATGAGTTTTATATTTGTAATCCATCATACTGCGTTAATGAATAACTGTACAATTGGACTAGAAAAATTTGCCTTCAAAAAGAAGAGTCAACTCCGGTTAGAAACATTATGGTGACTTAACTATCAGCTCGTTTTGAATCGATTTCAATTAAACTGAAAAAACAATAAACATGCTTTTTATGAAACAGTGTATCATTGAATGTAACAATTGCAGTATAGTTTATGAAAATATATATATATATAATTATTACGTTGACTTTTCAGGGCAAAAAGCAATATAAATCGTAACAGCAAACAGGTGGCGTTTTGGTTTAAATGACTAGATATTGAAGATAAAGTCTGCAGGCTTCTCTAATTTAGGAAATAGTAGGCCGATAAGAACAACAATCATGTGTGATAAAAATGTATATGATATGTGTATGATTCATCCGAAGTATCGAATATGTATTAAAAAGAATTAAATTGCTGATATTGAATAAGAAATCAAAATATTGAGGAGAATCTTCGACAATTGATTATAATCATTCCATTTTTGAATTGGATTATAATGAAAATCCAATTGGTTGCAACCGAAGCATTCATGATTTCGTATATTCGTTATTGTATGGACAGCAAAGAAACTCACTTCTTCAGCTAAATTATTTATCTAGGTAGGGGAGAAAGTTCGTTACCTTAGCAAGAATAATGGGTGAATAAACACCATTCCTGCTCATTCTACAATTATATTTTGCTGCCCATGTATTAACAAACCAACAAACCCTTCTTTTCGTGTGCATATCACAGATATCGGGGGCATTATTCGAATAAATAATTGTAGGGAACGATTTTGTGGGTTTATAACGTGGATTTGAAGATGGATCGACATAAATTATACATACATTATACATAATTTACATATAATCAAACGTTTTATAATGATTCAATATGTGATTCACTGGAACATATGATTATATGTGAATTATAGATGAGCTAGTATGGCAAATCATTTTTCTACTTGGAGAATTTAGAAAAGAAGCTTACTGTGAAATTTTTATTGCTTCAGTTAAGCTACTTATTACATTACGGTTCCATCGGATCTGTGCGTGTAACAGCAAAAAAACACTCTTCGAAAAAATCCGTTTGCATAAAATTTATATTGGAAATCATTCGCAGATTGGGGCATCCGAACCTTAGGAGTTATAAATGAATAAATCAGAAACGAAAACCCAATTCGACTATGCAGAGAAGCCTCGTATAGCTCGCATGAAAGACTGTCTATTAAACGTTAATTGTGCTGTATATGGATATGATTATTAGATAAATACACATGTTGAATCAAGTTATGCATTGATTGCTTATTCTCAAACAACTGAAAATTACATAAATTGTATACAGGGAACATGAAATGTTTTAATGGAAATATTTTACATAAGCTCGCTTTATCGATGTTTATGAAAAAATTTTAAACACCATTTTTCAAAACTGTCCTATTTACACGTTCTACAAAGGTTATTAACAAACTTAAAATGTCCGTGCATTACTTGGATCGTTCATAGACATATGATCTCTATATTGAGAATTGAAATCCAAGATTTCTTTAAATGTGCATTTTTGTAATGTAATTTCACATGACGGCATCTACAGTACACACAGTGCCATTTCACGATATGTCATATACAAGGATTTTCATTGATTTTTATGAAAAGTATGTTCAACTTGAAGCCGATGCTCCTTTTTCATACTTGAAATAATTTTTGATACTAGCGAGAATTCTGTATTGTGTTTGAATCTACGATGATACTATTAAAAGAAATAACAAATAAATGAATACATAACGTACTTCGACGTCGATCGTCGATCGTCAAAAGTAATCGAAAACAAAGTGAATCTATACTGAAATTTCAAACTATAAGTAGAAATTATTAAATGTCTAACCAAAACAAAAGTGCCAGTGAGAAATATAATAAAATACAACAAATAACAAAATAAAGAATACATCAAACACTATCTCACATTATATTTAGATGACACAATACACTACAAGTGATTCGTTGTCTTATATCATAAATTACCATTGTAGATATATTAAATAGAATTCCCCGTTCCATCCCTTCACAAGTATAATTATTGATGTATATCACTATCCTAATGCGAGTGAGAAACAACAAATTATACATCTGCAATCTGCATCTAAATTTAGATTAAATGAACAAAGAATTTAATGTAAATTAAGATAAAACTTCACTTCGTGTTAATTATCTTCATTGAAAACCCATGTATGGATCACATTCATGGTTTAGAATTATACGTGGATTAGAATTCAGTTGCATAAGTCCTAATGTGATTTTTCTCGGACATAAATGTGATTTCAATCTATTTTGAAATGTATTGCTATTCAAACTTCTGATCTGATCTCGAACGAAGACTTTGAAACTCATTAAAAACTCTTGATATATGAATCGAGAAAAAGTTTTTCTAACTTTTATAATTTTGATGAGGATAATGAAATTTATATGAGAACAAAATATATCACATCTAGCGGAATTAACACGGATCTATACGTGGGTTTTCAGAAAAGCACAAGAAAGCGTAAAACCACTTTGCAAATCCCCAACACTCAATGAATGCCCATCGCTAGAAATAAAATAATCCACTCATATTGTATTGCTTCCACATTTAATTATCATGTACTTTGTTAATAAACGATATTGAAAAACTGAATAACAAAAACAAAAAAAACATATGTACGTAATGTAGGCTCCTGTGAATTTACAAAGATTGAATATTCATAGGATACATTGTGTCATACTATCATTTGAAGACTTTCTTCATTTGTTCACAACAATACATTTGTGCCCAAAAGAATTTACGTATCCATTCAATTGCATCAATATTGAACAACCGTGAGTTACGATCAATGAGAGTTGAATCATTAAATCATTGAACTGATGAAGTGAGAAATTTTCTTCATAGTCAATACTGATTTCCTTTCTTTCTTTTTTATTTAAATTGCATCACTGCACCCCCATCATGAACTTCAGCATATATTTAAGATATAATATACATGCAAATTGTTCATAATTATATTTTATAGAGTATATTTAACATCTCATCAACTAGAAGTATAATTTATTCCTGTGGTAGTAAGTCCTGTTGCAAGGATGTAATACGCACAGCGTGTATCACTTTCGTACACGTATTATAACACACGTCGTGGCCTTTTTGAAGCATCGCCACCGCATTTACCGCCTCTATAAATCGAAAGGTCAGTCCGCACTTGCTATAAAACATATTCCATTTCTCACTTGTGATTCAATTTAATATACAAAGATTCATGCGTATACGAGAAATTGAAATCATCTTGTATCGATACTTCGCAGCAGATATTTAAGTGATTCTAATGTCATCTTCACTGTTGTTTTTTTTTTCCAATCTGAACCTTGGTCTTAGATTTTCAAAGTTCACTAAAAGATTTTTTGATTTCAACAGGAAACAGATCTCGAAGTAGAATCAAATCATGAGATTGAATCAAAAGGAGTTGATTCACCACAGCCACCACCGTCTACGCCTACTAAAACTCGTACTGTCACATCGCCATCCGCAGCTATAACCCCTCGAGCTATTCGCAACAGTTTGATCAAATCTCCAAATGGCTCGACACCAAGAAAATCTCTGAAAATATCTGAAGAATCACAAAACCATGCGAATACCGAACTAAATGTCGAATCACCCACAAAATCACCTTCTCCAATGATATCCCCGTCAACACCACCAAATTCATCGAATCAAACTCGTTCAAAGCTTACAGAAAAGTCGGAAAGACCGCCCAGTCAATCGAATAGATCCATCGAATCTCGGCCACAAACTCTGGATACAGCAGCACTTCAATCCCCAAAATCCGCAGAAAGATCCGAAAAATCCATACCTGGTACCCCAAAAACTCCAGATCAAATCAAATCATCATCTTCCAAATCCTCAGCAAGATCGTCACCTGTGAGTCCGAAAAGTCCAGAAAAATCTCCAATGACTCCAAAGAGGTCTGCAAAAGGCGTGCGATTTCCAAAATTAACATCTCCCACCCATCAAGAGAACAATGTAACTATTGAAAAGACTCATTCCAAACTTACGTTGCCAAAACTGATCGAATCAACGTCGACGACTCGGGTTGCTCACTGATTTTCATCATTTTCAACTGGTTTTTATATTTTATTTTGGCTTCATCATATCTTCGGGTTAATTTGACAATTGGCAGTAACAAGTCTGAAGAAGGTGCCTCGAGGAGTCTCAACATTGTACCAAGAAATCTATCACCTACATCGTAAAAGATGTGGATTAAGTTTTTCTTTTTTTATATTCTAAAAGAAGTATCTTTCGTGTTAGACATTTTCGAATTGAATTGCAATAAGAATAATTTAAAATAATATGAAAATAATACAGTTACGAGAAACAGACCTGTGAAATCAGAATTACATTTTCACTGTATTATCCGGGTTATTCTCTGATGTGTTGAATTCATGAAGAATGATACTCGGATTGGGCAAAGGATCCTGAAAAATTTCCTAAACTAATATTCGTTCTTTTTGATATTTCAAACGAAATGTTGTGAGAAATTTTCTGGGTAACAATTCTATGAAGTTCCAGAGATGGTCTTTGGAGATATTTTATTTAAAATGTTGTTCAAAGAGCGGACATCGATCATCTGTAAAATAATCTGAAGCTCTTTTTGAGGCTGATGATTTAAAAGAATAATCCAGACCAAAAATAACTGAGAGAAAATCAAATAAACGAAAGCATACCCATGCATTCCCATACGACAGCAAATTCTTCAGTAATGTATCAGAAATGTCTCGGTTATGAGAGCGGACATAGAAACGTTTCAGAAAGTTTTCAAATACTTTCCAACAGAGACGTTACTGATACATTACTGAAGAATTGAGTGATGTATGGGGTGTGACATCAATAATTCAGGTTCTGAATTAAACTGGATTGATTCACTTGCATTTAGTATGTTTTATCTAAATTTTTACTCGGGAATAATACCAGAGTTTGAACAGTTGTTCCAAGTTCAGTGATGAAACTTGGATGACAGAAAGGTACTCAACAGCACTCTAGTGAAAAAAGTCTATTAAAACTTATTAATTCATGAAATTTAATACAAACTTTGTAACGGTAAATGATTGTTAAAACCTATTCAATTCCCGTTGTATCGCATTACTTCAACCGGATCCAATAGGTTTCAACGGGTTTGAACAAGTATAAATAGTCATTTATTACTGTTGCAACGTTCGTATCAAGGGCATCCGGTAGATCCTAGAGTTACTAAATCTTTCTACCCAAAATACTCAAAAACGCCTCAATAGAATGGAATAAGACAAAATAATCTGCAGGACCGTTTATTCGTATAGAACAAGGTCTGGCTGGTTGATTTTTTTCTATTCCATTCAATTATCTTTAAGCATTTCGGGTAGAGAGATCTAGTAACTCTCGCTTTCACGGGATGCGCTTGAATCTCGTTAATCAATGGGATTCAATAGGCTTTTTAGACCAGGGCAGCAATTAAAATTTAGTTGCAAAATTATAAGAAACATTATATATATTCTGTATGTAATTTATGACCCCTGTTTCAAAGCAAATACATTCTTCTATTGTTCACAATAAGGAACTGAAAAGAATAATAGAAAATGATTTGGTTCGATGAGAAAAAATGGTACATTGCAGATTCTTGTGCAAGGTGTATTTTGAAGGAGTATATTTAATAATGTTGGAACAAAGGGCAAGTGAATTTTATGATTTTTATTACAAGAGAATAAAAAAAACGCTGAAATCCCAAAACAAGTAAAAAGTACGAATAACGAGTATCTTCTAAGTTACACATACACGAATTTGAATGCAGAATTCATGAAAATTCAATCACTTCTCCATTCATTCCAATTTGTGCTATTCGGGGATATATCTCTACTTAGCAAAATTGAGGCAGAGGCATTCATAATAAGTCCGTATTCAATAGTCAGTTAATAAATGTGATTTAACAGTTTCATATTCTCATTTCATTGTACGAAATTTCTATAAAAAATTTGACAAGGATTTTACAGTAACTCTTCAGATTCACGACAGATTTGATTTTGCTCTCTCAATTTATTATTTTATGGGAAGGAACTCATAAAGCAAATATGATTCATTGATGGGGAATTCATAAAAAACATGGAAAATGCCCATAATTTTGCAAACTGTAGAATATAACACTAATAAAGTTGCATAAAACGAAACTTTGAATGCTATAAAAATATAAAAGAAGCTTTTAGATGTAGAATTTGAATTAAATTAAGGTGCTTAAGAAGATAAATTTTCGATTGAAAGAAAATATAAAATCCTCAAAGAGGATGTGTATGTTTGAGTCGGAGACCCAATAATAGTATAATTTTCATGCTAATCAGTATAGAGTCCATAATGAACTAGTATCTATGAAAAAATGTATATTGAAGGAACATGGAGAAAACGTGACTTGAAATCCAATTCAAGTCATTTTGTTTTTTTGAACTAATGAAGTTTTTTGATCCTTCAACTCGTGTCTTCGCTGGACGCAAAGAAATCTCAAACGATGTTGAAGTATTATATTTATCTCTTTTAGTTCTTGTATTATCCACGGGATGAGATCGAATATTCAATGAATATCCACTGTCTTTACAAATGAGAAAATTGGAAAATTATTCTAAATATGGTTGATGATTATTTCATATGTATCAAAATTCTTCACACGTTTATTTCATGAGATTAATTTGAGAGCATTCGTATTTTAAAAAACGTCCGGATGTTAAGAACACCTTGAATTTTTTTAGCTATAAAAACCATGCTGATTTTCATTTTGAATGCTCTGGAGGAAGATTTTTCTGATAATAATGCAAAGGAGTTCATATTTGAATGATTCATAATCATATTTTTTTTTAAATTTATTGTGATGTCCTTTAAGATTACGATAGTATCAAATTATCAGAAAATCACATTGAACTTGAGAATTATATTTGTAAAAACTGAATGCTAACTCATTTCGATTTTACAGGACATTCCAAAAATTGTGAATTTATGAATACATTCAATTTATTTATTGATTTACTATTAGACATTTCATGATAAATTAATCTGTGAATAAAAAATAATTCTCAAAAACATTTAATCGTGTTCTTGATTCCATTCCCTGGGGAAAATATCTTATGGAATCAAATTACGAATGATTAAATCTCTAAATCAATGAATTTCATGAAACCCATACAATTTTGTATTCAATAATAGAACTTTATACTATATTTTGAACAAGGTTCCTTCTGAATCGAATGAATTGAGGAATTTGCACGTTTCTGTGGGGGAAAAAACATGGCAATGATTACCAAGGATTGTGGTAAACTGGGAGCTTTTATTCGAATGATTATTCGAATCATTATATTACCGAAGAAATTGAAGGAAATGATTGCAGTAGCCGAGACTCATACTCGATGGATTGAAATTCGAAAATATAGCTATTTGAAGTTTTGGGGTTCCCAGCCAATCAAAATTCAGCAACTTCAAATTTTAGCTCTGAAACAAACAACGATAGAATAATTTGAATGTTTTCTTCAGAGATCTGCCGTTTTGCAACTCAGTTAATGGTGTTGAGTTCAAGTACGTCAGACACAGTACTTTTAAGGGATTTGGATTCAGGAAAAAAAATTCACAACTGCTCATAACTCAAAAATTACGCTTCAAATGAGATTTTGAAAAACGGTTAATTATTGCATTTTAGCTATAGAACATGCCAAAGAAATCCAAATGATGAATTCTGGGACACTCTGTACAATTGAGCTGGTTCAGAGTATGTTATATAAATAAGAAAGGTACTCAAATTTTCAATACGACATGCTTTATTTTATTCGAATGCTTTTCACATGATACAATATTCATTGTGCCAAACAAATCTAGTCAAAATATATTAAATATAGGAGTTTCTATAAAAACGATATACCACAAATGACTTTAATATTGCAAAAAATAACTTTTCCGATTTCACTTACTAAAATTATTTACTTTTCGAAAAACCAATCAAAACAATATAAACGAAAAATCGAATTCCTAAAATTTATTTGATTCTGTCATTCTTTGATCTTTTGTTAACTAATAGAACACACTCGATAAAAACGGTTGAAAATATTTGACAATACTCGTGACAATGATTTTACATTTCTACTTTGCTTTTGAAACGATCATGTCTTCTTGGATTTCAAGTATTCATTTGGTACGTTGAGGCGTCGATATGTTCGCTCGATCAAATATTATGTTCATAAAAAATATACATTCTTCGTTCTGTAAATGGTATAAAATATACTTTGCGGATCTCAAAATCGTTTGCAAATCGAGTTTTAATTCTTCTTTGGTAACGGTGGTGGAACTAATTTAACATCATCAAAGTAGGGATCCTGTAATCCTCTTCTGGCGGTTATCCTTTGATTGGGATCGTAAGTTAAGAGTTTCTGTCAATAATTGAAATTGAATGAATTTTGAACATTTATTCTCATTTTTTATGTGAGCAGAAAGCAGTTGAGGAATTTTTACCAGTAGCAGATCTTTGCCATTGCAGTCTAAGGTTGGAACAACTTCATCTAAGTCGCGTTGTTCCCATCTTGGAAACATGGATTTATAGTCTGGAAGCTGCGATACACCCGGCCAAATGCTTTCGTCGGGAGTACCTAAGGTACGAAATATCCTAAATAATTGATCTATCTCTGAATCTCCAGGAAAAAGCGCTCTTCTGTTTGCCTGTTGAGGAATACGATCGTTATTTCAGATTATTGGTACAGGATTTTTTAATATTTCAATCAATTCCACTGAAACAGAAATTTCATTTAGGTTGTTTGGAGGGTGTCAGTTTCTTTCTCGCAGAATTCACGATCAGCAAATGAAAATTTGAAATATTCCATAATGGAATATATATATGTAGCTGGATTTGTTGTTTGAATATATATTTGAATTTTTTTATTAAAAATATTTGATACTATCATTAAATATCTCAAAATCCAATTTATTGCCATCTTGCAAGGAAATTGAAAAACTTCATTATACTTTTTTTGATGATTGAGATCTTTGTGATAACGATTAATATAATTTATCAACAGATATTTGGATATTAAATATCAATATTCTATTTTACAATGAAGAGTAAAAGAGATCAATCAAGTTTCGGTGGAATTACCATTTCTGCAAAGATGCAACCAAGACTCCAAATATCTACTGCATTAGAATACATCTTAGTGCCTAAAAGAATCTCAGGTGCCCGGTACCATAACGTTACTACCTCATGAGTGTAAGTTCTTACAGGCACACTCATTGTTCTGGCCAATCCAAAGTCAGCCAATTTGATATGACCTTCATCGTCAATCAACAAATTTTGGGGTTTTAAATCCCTGTGTAATATTCGATGAAGATGGCAGTGTGATATCGCCTGTAATAATTGATGTAAATAACTCTGCAAAAAAATATTAGTCAAACCACATGAATTTCCTATTGAAAATTATCAAACTTCTTTGCTTTCCTCCCGTACCTTTACCAATGGTGGATCTAATCCTGTTTTCAGATGATCTAATAATTTTTTAAGATCTTGTTGCAAAAATTCACATACAAGATAAAGATGTTTGTCATTGACAATAACATCGAATAATTGTAAAATGTTCGGATGGATGAGTTCTTTAAGCAAATTTATTTCTCGTATTGCTGTGGATGGTACGCCTTCGGTTTCCCTGTATCATTAAAGTGGATAACAACTGAATAATAATCGATTAAATGATGCTTAATCAGGAGTTGAGGAATTAATGGATACGTTATGTAAAACATAATCAAAATTACATGAAATTGAATTGTTCTCTTGTATCTTCTGATTAGAAATAAAATTTGATATATCAATCTGTAACATAGAGCTGTGATACAAGGGAAATGTTTGAACATGCAGGTACATATGATATAAATGACAAGTAAGTATAAATTTATAATGTTATAATAAATTATTAAGTGTGCGTCAATTCTTGTATATTTAATTTTATTCTAAATCAATCAGAATATAAAATTACTCCTCAGTTACCACACAGAGATCTAAAGAGAACAAAAGGTTCCCAAAACGAAAATACGTAAAGTAACTGAGGGGTGACCCTGAATGATTTACGTCAGAAGAAATACACTATGAGGAATTGTGTAATTTTCACGATTCAAATCATCTTTTACACTGAAGACATATTTTTATACAATATCCTGAAAAATATATTTTTGATAGAGGAGATTTTCATTGGTATCCAGAAATAAAAATACAAAAAAAATGTTTATTGAATTAGAATGATTCAATTCGACATTAAGGAATCATTCTCTCTTTCATTCACAATGGTCTGCTCTGAATCATGATTCCTGTTTAAAAATCTTATCAGGATAATGATTCGAAAACCAATGAAATGAAATTCTTAACTGTATTGAAATGGATATCAAGAACTTTAAATGCAGAATACCGACAAATTAAATTCTGTTTTTATTCAACACGTGACTCAGATATTGCAAATTAAAAACCAGGTAGCAGGGCACAGTAGGACAAGCTGAATAATGTGGTGCTACGACAGTACAATGTAACGTGGCATCCACATATTCGGCTAGGCCTAAGGTGCATGATTAGCAGGTATGTTAGCGTAATGCACAAAAGCAAAAGCCTAGAAATTCTGAAACTTAGTTGTATGATGACTAAAGTATGTTATTCAACATTCAATGTAATGAATATTCTGAAAATAAATACATCCAGATATTTACATATCGAAAACTGAAGCGGAAGCAAGTTAACGTGAGATGTAGGCTAAACAAAAAACAAGTTCACCAAAAGAAATTTGTATTTCATGAGAGTAAAAACAGCGTTAGCTGTAATTCTACGTCAAATGGACAACAACACGTTAACAAATTATGAATTTGACTACAGAAATGTCTTTTGGTGTGATTTACATTCTTTCTCAACAACACAAATAGAAAAATCGAAATGAGCGCAAGGTTTACTGAATTATTTTCAAAAATAATGATGAAGTTAATGCTGAAAGCGACATGGTTATAGTTTCGAAGCAAATATTGTTTGGAATAAGATTTAATCAGAGTTTGCATCATGATTCCAAATCATACAGAATTTATAAAAAAAAAAACAGTTTTCTTTTTCTCCGGTTTGCATTGCCGTTGTTTTTGATGTCTACTTAAGATCTCCCTCAGATGGAAAACGCTTATCGAATTCTATTCGAAAAGAATAATAGAGTATTATGGGTAGAATGCAAAAAGCATCCACTGTTTGCGATCACATATTCCTTTGATAAGATTTGAACGATCATGATTTTGAATTTCTGATGAAAAATGATCAAATATATTCTTAGAAAAATCAAAGATATACACGCTTCAGTATATTTGTACTAGACTATTAATGCATTTCAATAAATGATTCAAACTTCAACGACATGGCTTTGCAATGAAAATGATTATGATTCCAGAGTTTAACTGTCTTTGTGCATTGCCAAAGTAGGAACATCAATTTATTTTCATCTCAGTTGAATGAAAGGTGGTTAGATATGATGAGGAACATTGTGAACTCACGCACTGAGAAAAAGATTGTCTTTTGTAATGAATAAAGTTTCACTGTTAAATAGATATGCGAATTGACCTGAAGTATGATGGATAATTGAGATGAACATTGAAAATTGATTTTCATCACTCGAGTTAAATGACATTTCGACTTCAGTAAATGAAGCGATGACAATGAAAGTATGATGTTTTGAAATAAGTTTCCCCTTTGGCATGAAAAATGATTGTATGTTCTTGGAAACAAAAAAAAACGAAATAATCAAGTGTGCAAATAAGATTTAGGTTGATGTAAAGAATGATTCAGATTGATTTAGTTATCTGCAGGGGTATGACACTTCCTATGCTCACCGTATAAAAATGAGGGTCGCAATTTGTATCCCCCTCCCCGATCCCCACTCACCCGCGCGGCAAGGTGGCGCCACTAAACTTCGTCAGCAGCGAAGTTTGTTGTCAACATTGGATCAAAAACATGCAGAAATATTGGTTATGATCGGTTAGCCCATTCAACTGCTGACGAAAACGGGTGCTGCCACCTATCGGAGCGGGGGGGATTACATCGAATTAAGAACACATTTTTCAACGGAGTGTCATACCCCTGGTTATCTGTAACATAAAATATCAGTATGTGCAGAAGTTCTTGGAAGTGAAAATTCTCTGTGGAGCAATATTATAATTCTACTGAAGTTAGTTGTATTCTCTTAAATTATATCAGTATTTCTATGGACCTTTGTAACCATGCTGCTCGGTTAATTCACTTATATTCTCTCAATAGAAAATACTATTTATAATGAGCATGACTTGAAAACAATCTCATCATGAACATTCAAATAACAGTGTTTGTTATTGGAGAGTGATGAGTAAAATCCATTTGAAGCATCAGTTTTGAAATTCACTAAGGTAAAAATGAAATATTACAATGATTTGCACAAGTTGAAATTGTCCCTGATTATTTGCAGTGGAATATATTATTGCTCAATGTTACAATAATATAATTCATAAGATATTAAAAAACAAAGGGGCACCTATTGCACTATTTTTTCTATAAATTTTGAACATTATTCTTTCCCTGATATGAACAATAACATGAATGTTTGTTTGATCAGTAAATCAACCTGAAGTTTCAAACTGTGCACATATTCTAGAGAGATATACAATTCTCAAAATCATCCTGCGAATTACCATAACGAGAAACTGGGAAGATTCGATGATTAAATGTAAATAATAAGAAGACATAAAAATGCTCCAACTTCATTTGAATTGAAGAGCAAAGGATATAAAACTGGATACTGGGTAACTCACCTTGCATGTCATTTTGTTTCTATTCTTAACAATCAAACACATGATTGAAGATTGTTTCTCATTACATTATTTGAATACTCTTTTGATGTCACATCAAAAATAAACATAGTAATATTCAGATGTTTTTTAATCAATAACTGTATCAATATATATGAATTAATTAATCATAAGTAACATGACTTACACAGGTAACTAAACTGAAAGAAAATTTGTGATGAAAATAAAATTTACGTACGTATCAAGACGGATTTTCTTAAGAGCCACCAATTTTCCAGTTAATTTATCTTGAGCTTTATATACTACTCCGTAGGTTCCTTCTCCAACTTTTCTGATTTTAGAGAATTTATCCATAACCTCAACACCACTTACAACGTGATAGTTTCTCTTCTACGATAAAGTTGAATGCTTCAAGTGCTACCTCTTCTGATCTCCTTTTATTGAATATTTAGTTTGAATCGACGCTGACGAGAGTTGGAAATAGTCATCAAGCGCCGACGAGAAAAACTTATTCAACCCCCTATCAGCGACAAAATGTGAGAAAAATTCTGTATACGAACCAAGTAATCCCGCCATTTTTTACCGGCAAAATGACGAGTGTGCGAGGCAAGGGAAAATGATAATCGATTACGCGTCGATTACATAAATCGATTCATTGATGAAAAAAAAAAGTAGAAATCAAATTCGGTGGAACGAACGAAGAAATTTTTGAGAAAATAATCGGTAGCAATTTTACATGGTCAGGAATGAAAAGAAAACTTGTTATTGATAAAAACATACATTTTCCCTTCCAACTATGTCATCAAACCGAGATGGCTCAGTTTGTGAAAATTTGTTGGATATTCTGAACTCGAAAGCCCTGCGAAATTTGAATTTTGTCGCAAAGAATTGTAAATTTTGATTCAATGACAGTATTTAAAATGCGCGTTAAAAAATGTACAGATTTTTTAAAACCCACGTAACAAATAAGAAACTAGTTTCTTATACAGCCCAAGTAACACAAATGTGCGTACAATATTCTCCGAACGTTCCTAGAATATTTAAACGTCCTGCAAACATCCTCAGAACGTTTGACGAAGATTGTGTGTTACTAGGGACCTGTATTTTTTGAACATAAATAGATATCCTGGCGGATTTCCATCGTATGTCTGTTGCTTGAACGTTAAATCTCCTTCCTGATAACACACGAAGAATTCTTTGTCAAAAACAAGAATAGGATTTTTCAAGAACTCTTTTCGAACTAATGAATTGGTAAGGAGCTCTGGAGGAGTTCAATGTTTGGGACATTAACGAGTTCTTTGAGAGTACTAAAACAATACTTTCAGCACTCTCTAAGAACTCGTTCATGCCCCAAACATTGAACTCCTCCAGATCTCTTTATGAATTCATTAGTTCGAAAAGAATTCTTGAAGAGTTCTATTCTTGCTCTTGAAGAAGAATGCTCCGTATGTTATCTGGGTAAATAATCAATGCACATAACCAGTGAACACTGCTCCAACATTTCAAACATTCATGTGTTCTCTAAGATATCAAAGATTTCTCCAAAGCATCGATTTTAGAGATCTTTTTAATATTTTCTAGAGAACACAGAATGTTGAGAGGAAGAAATGTTCATTGGGGACAGAGTGATCAACTATGCATAATTTATGCACTTCTTTCGTTAGATTAACCCATCACAGTGTTTTATTAAGAACAATGACCAATGAGAAAAGTTAAGGAATGTACACGGAGAGAAATGTATTTGGAAAAATGACCATTTTATTCGTAAACTAGAACTATTCGGCAAAACCAGGCAATAATTTATAATATAACTCCTAATCATTGCCAGTTGTGATGGTAAAAATCGAGATTAATTTGGATTTTCACCATCACAGCTGGCAATGATTAGGAGTTATGCTATAAATTATTGTCTGATTTTTCCGAATAGTTCTAGTTTACGAATAAAATGGTAATCTTTCCAAATAAATTTCTCTCCGTGTAAGAATTGGTCATCGTGATTGAAGACTATGTTTTGTACCCACCAGGGTTGGGTCATGACGCGTCACTGACGGTTTGTTACATTCATTACATTTATCTTGATTCGAATAGAAGTGCTGTACAGAGCCATATTTTGATAAAACTGAAGAGTTTGCTCGTAGTCTGTTATAAACGATGTGGCTGAAAGTGTCAGCGAGATTCGGAAGAAAATGGGACAAAAACCGCTGCAAAGCAGGAAGAGACAACTGTTTTTTCCGTTTCCATTCTCAATAGGATTGTTGAAATTTTTGTTTTAGGAAATCCGGTCAAAAACTGATAAACTTTATCCGGAATTATTTTTCACTTGAATCTTTCAGCATAAATGAAACAATTTTCCGATATATGTACTGTCAATTTATATTTTTCCGGTAATTTTTTTACAGTAAATATATGAAATCGTCCAAGTTCTCCTCTTCTCCACCAATTATAATATTTATAAATTCATATCATACATATATTGTTTTCATATATTCACGCGATACGCATATAAATTGGAAAATTCGAAGATCTTAAAATATACAAATAAACTAGCTTTAAATTTACATAGCTAATTCTGTTACATATACAAAATTCAATACTGTACAGATAATTCCTTAGAGTATAAATATTATACAAGTGAATTGAATTAATATAAAAATACATAAATTATTTAGAGCCTAAAGAAAGCTTTATGGGCCCGACCGTTCGGTATTTGTCCCTTCAGTCTTAATCTCCTCACTGCCTCTCGCAAATGTTTCGGTTGTAGGGGACCAACTTCATCATGGGCCTCCATAACATCTAAAGCTTTACAGAAAACAGGATAAACTTCGTTTTCTTAATCAATGATTATAAATTGATGCATAATTCACATACCTTCCTCCACTATTTCTCCCACAAACACTTTTGCAATTCCAGACATAGCTATTACAACGTTTTGCGACACAGAACATCCAGTGATGGTTTGCATGATCTGGAATATTGGAAAAAAAATCGTATCTCCTAATAGTTAATATAATCTGAAGAGGACGAGTAAATTTTATGTATTTTCAGAAAAAATGTTTTGATATGTATTCAATTTCAATTATACAAATACTCCTGAGTTGTTTTGTTTACAAACAATTGACAAATTCGGAACTAGCAGCCAACTTTGTTGTTCTACTATACGTTGTGGTTTCTTAATTCATGGTCACATTCCACTAGAATCAGTCACTAGATTCAGTTTCATGAGCCATCATACTAAACCTGAATTGACTCTTGAGATGTGCAATATTCTTTGATGTCATGAACTGTTCAAATATATTTTTAATGGATTCACGTACTAGGAAAAGTGTCCAAGACAACTGTTTAGTAACTTTTGTTCTAGTTAAATGAGTAACGAATAAAAATTCCAAACGGACCCTCTGTGTATCATATTAGTCATTTTCAAATTAATATTATGTTTTCGCTCCTAACGTTGAAACTTTGCAATAAATACCTAGTGTACTGAAACTACATCCAGTGGGTAAATCTCACTGTCTTAATAAGTATCGGTACTAAATTTAAGTTACACCCCGAAGAGAACATGAAGCATCAGCGAACGTTCAGATCAAATGTGTATAGATCGGGCCGAAGGTTCATTAGAGCTAACTTTCAGATTCACGTTTGACAAAGGTTCTACGGACGTTGAAATGTCCGCCTCGAAATACGTTCAGAAAACATAGATGGAACGTTCGCTGAAGGTTCATCGAAAGTTTGACGAAGCTTCACAAAAATATCTATACTTATATTAATTTTGATTAATTTATATGGAAAATAAATTAATTAATAAACATAAATTATTATAAATTACTCTAAGTATAGATATTTTTGTGGAGCTTCCTCAAACCTTCAATGAACCTTCAATGAACGTTCCATCTATGTTTCCTGAAAGTATTTTGAGGCGGAAATTTCAACGTTCGTAGTACCTTTGACAAACGTTTGTGAATCTAAAAGTTAGCTTTCATGAACCTTCGATTCGATCTATACAGATCTAATCAAAACGTTCGTTGAATGCTCTCTTCGAAGCTTCATGTTCTCTTCGGGATACTTTGTGTACAGTAACTCCAAGGTTTTTTGATACATTTTTCATATTTCAATAATTCAACATTTATAAAAGAATACTAATAGGTATTTTCATAATTGCTGTATCATTTGACGTCTGAACACTGAACTAATTAAGATTTCAGTACTGATATTTCAATAGTGGCAGTAGTAATAGTAGTAGAAATAATACATTATTGTGATTCAATTGACCTTGATCAACTCTACAAGGGAATTAATCTTACCCTTTTAATTGCAGCTTTAGGGAAAGCAGCTCTTCTATACATTTCATATCTGTCTAGTTGATCTTCAGTGAAATTGGATACCAAAACTCTGTGGAAAATCAAATTACAAAATTAATTAGGGATATTATTCCTAATATTTATTATTATTAAATTAATTAAGAAATATTAGGGATATTATTCATTAATCAATTTATAGAGATAAAGATAGTTGATGTTTCTATTTCAATGAAGATATGACTAATAATTATTGAAAATTTATCTTGAATAAATAATTAACCTTCAAGTGTAAAAATGATCAAAGTATTGAATTGTAGCAAATTTAGAACTTCTTCCCTTAATTTAATTCATAATTTCATCAGTAGTTTTATATCATTCAAAATTTTATCGAGTTTTTTGAATATTTTTTCAAATGGATCAAGACTGCTTGAAAAATGAGGATCTACTGTTTTTATGCATACAAATATTAAATTTTTTCAAGATCAGGAGGAGAATAATGAAATTATTCCAGCAATAAAACATCAATTAAATCTCATAAGAAGAGTATAGGATACCTAATCAAATAATTGTAACAACTTTGAGAGAATCAAAATTATACATACTGCATTTTTTCCCTTTCTTCTTCTTCAAGTTCTTTTTTGCTCTTCTCCTTGCTCTCTCTCCTTTCTTTGATGTTGGTGGGAGTGATGTGCGATAACATTATATCATTACCAAATATATCCTCCGCACTTGGTTCTTCATCTTTGCTTTTGATTTCATGTTTTACAACTTCCAAAGAATCTTCTACTATTCCGTTCAAAGGATTAGGAACAATATCCTCAATGTCCGATTGAGGGTGAAAGTTGACTGCATCAGTTTCCATCTGAAATGAGCATGAAATATGTTATTGCTTGAAAGATTTGTGCTTGAAATGTAGTATTCAGCATATTATACCATACTTTTATTGGTACATCTTCGATGACTATATTTTTATCTTCCTTAGACTCTGCATTCTCTATGGAATTTTCCTTTATATCCTTGACATCAATAGTCTCCTGTTTATTCTCAAGACCAGCATCTTCTTTTTCAAATATGTTATCCATGTTTGTGCAGCACAATGTATGGCAAAGATTAGGCACAAGAGCATACAAAATTACAAAGCAAAACATACATGCATGCCCTAAAAAACATACAAGTTGAAAAGTTTGACTTTGACCATTCCAGATTGAATTCAAAATGTTCAATTATTCAGTTCAGGGGAAAAGAGCAATGTTATGGAATATTTCAAGTTTTTTGTACTAAAAGTTAATGAAGATTTGATATGACAACATCAATTCTAACTGTATGATGTTTTGATAACTGCAACTGTTTTATGCAACTTCAAACAAATCTAGATAGTGTATTCCAATGTATTCCGAGTCCTTTGAAATTATAATAATTATATAATTGATATTGAAAATTTCAAATGTCTTATTCACATTTGTTGATAATAAACATATTGTTTTTTTCACTAAAATTCATTATTGCCAAAAGATCAAGAAAAATTGTGACGTTATTCCTGTATAGTACACCTATTAATGTCTCAGGCCTATGTTTGAGGTTCTTTTAGTGTAAAAAATATTTCCTGTGAATAACCCACATTGAAATTGAAAATCATAGTTGCTTGTAAAAGCGCTGCGCTGATCGTAGGGAAGATAAATTTTTCATCGTAAAACCACTATGCTTAGTGTTGCAATATTACAGAAGCATATAAATAAATCACACTCAACGCTGAGCATGAACATTTCACAAGATGTTGTTATATCACAACACTGAGTGTCAGGTTTTCACAATAAGAAATTTATTTTCCCTACGTTGAGCCAGTGCTCTCACAAGAAACTATGATTTTCAGTTGTAATGTGGGTAATTCACGGGAAATATTTTTGATAATGCATGTACATTGGCTTTATAGAACAAAAAATAATGTGTGTGCTGTATAATGCAAGAAATAAATATGGAATAAACCAAAATAAATTTCATTTTATATAAATTCAAACATTCCAACATACGGAATGTAAGCTGAAGTTTATTGATTCATTTGATAAACTATAGTATTTGGATTTGATTTTCAATCACATTTATTTGTTTCAATTAAAAAAGTACACATTATATCTAAAATGGGGAGAGAAAAATGTGTTATGAACACTACTGGAGGCAAGTTATATTCTCAATTCAATAATTATGAAATTCATTAATCAGAAATGATATTGAAGAATTAGAAACGTTTCTATTTTTGGGTTTGCCAATAATCGATTATCAATAGTTCATCCATTTAGAATTGAATATTAAATTCGCAGTTCGAACACGTTTTGAGGTTATGAAATGTAAGGACTAATATTATGACTTTTACAGACTTTGTTCATGTACAGAAAGAGCGTATCTACTTACATGTGATAATAAATGATTTTCTCAATTTGTTATAAAACGTGTATAATTAAGATTACATGGGTACTTGAATGATCATCAGCTCATCATCAAATGTCATCCAAAATATTTTCCAATATTTTCTACCAACATTCTCATGCATTCTCATTCTACATGATTCAATAAGGATTGTCTTCAAGTGTCTTAATTTGACACAAAACTGCTTCTTCCCAGGAAACATAAGCTAAGTTCGTTTACCGATGTCCCAAGTTACCCCAACTCGCTCCAAGTGTTTTGGATTCGCTACTTCCGGTTTAAGCAACGAAATGATTGGTTTGGTACAAGTTGGAGCAACTCAGAGCACGTAGAACGAACGAACCTATTGGCAGAGATGAGTGGAGAGATTGCTAACGTAATACTGAAATCGTGGTATGGTTTTTGGACTAGCGACATCACGCGGCAATGATACCAACTAACAAATAAATTCTTTGAGAGTACTCAAACAATACTTCTGATATTCTCAAAGAGCTTCTTAATATCCGACAGATTGAACACCTCCAGAGCTCTATATGAATTCATTAGTTCGAAAAGAATTCTTGAAGAGTTATATTCTTGCTCTTGAAGAAGAATTCTTCGTGTGTTATCTGGGTATACTATGCTCTAAATGGGAAACCTATGTCCGAGATGAGTGGAGAGATTGCAAACGTAATACTGAAATCGTGGTATGGTTTTTGGACTAGCGACATCATGCGGCATTGATACCAACTAAAAAGTGGAACCACATTGATTGGTTAATTTAATTGGATTTCAGGAATTCCTTTCGATCTGAACAATCATCAAATATTTATTTGTTAGTTGGTATCATTGCCGCGTGATATCGCCAGTCCAAAAACCATACCACGATTTTAGTATTACGTTAGCAATCTCTCCACTCATCTCTGATCCGACCATGCCTTTGACTTTCGCTGTGCTAACCACAAGGCACAATTAATCGAAAATACATTGGAATTTACAGCAAACCAATATTTTTCAAAGGCTAAGATGATATATTACCCCTGAACTGTAACGACATTTGATGGCTGGAAATATAATTGAAAATTTGGTCCATAAGCGGGTCACCCCCACCACTGAAGTTTCCAGACCTGTATACAGTGATGCCAGATTCGAGACCGCTTTTACCCTCTCCATCGACCGCTTCCCCTTTCTCCCACCATGCGAAATAAGTTGGGTGAGCGATAGAGAAAGAGTAACTGTCACCCTCTCGCTCGCCCGACTTATTCCGCATGGTGGGAGAAAGGGGAAGCGGTCAATGGGGTGAGTTAATACGGTCTCGGTCTCGAATCTAGCATCACTGCCTGTATGTACGACCGTGGTAGGGGATGGTATGGGAGTTTATGCCAGGGGGCATAAACTGAAATATAAAATTTTCAGAATTGAATGTGGCGCTCTCCAGTGTGGATTAGTGAAAGTATTCAGTTCTGAAAATTTCATATTTCAGTTTATGCCCCCCTGGTTTATGCCCCTTGGGTACATCGGATCTTTGAGAAACAGAGCTGCCAGATCTTTGTTGCCAGGAACAAGGGAACAAGAGCGCCGAGACCGGAATCTATTGAACATTGCGATCAACAGAACAACTCACACTGTTTACGTTGCGTTTAAAATCATGCCCTGAGTCGGGGTTATTTCATGTATGTATAAGTATTCGTGGGTGTTTCCGATAACTGCTGAGAACAGGAACAGGAACAATCTCCAACGAATCAAAAAATTCAAAATTTTTCTCCAAACTCTTTGATTGGTTTAAAGATGTTCTTGTTCCTATTCTGAGCAGTTATCGGAAACGTCTTGCATGTTAGATTTTCCGGTAACTGTCTAAATAATTCACACAACAAACTGTCTTCACTAAATCCTCCAATTCTTGATGTAAATCCTCGAATATCCACGCAGAAAGGAACTTCAAAGTAGCATTTATAAAATCCACGCAAAACCTGATTCAGTTACTGACTACATTCACGCAGAACCCGATTTGGTTAAATTACCATATCCACGGAACTCGCGAAAATCCACACCCTTTTAGGTCAGAGACTCATGCTCACGACTGTCACCCCGTACAGCACAACCACCGATCCTCCACCTAAGACTTCGGTGGAGGATTGGTGGAGAAATGGGAGCCGTGGAAATAAGGGAGAAATAAGGGAGAGTCTCCGTTGAGGCAACGGAGAGGCGACGGAGAAATGTCCGCCCCCTGTATTTTCAGTGAAACTTGAATTCGTGAATTCATACATTCAGATTTGGTTACGTAAATGCACCAATAAGAATTATATCGAAAATACAGGGGGCGGACATTTCTCCGTCGCCTCTCCGTTGCCTCAACGGAGACTCTCCCTTATTTCTCCCTTATTTCCACGGCTCCCATTTCTCCACCAATCCTCCACCTCTGGTCCACCGAAGTCCTAGGTGGAGGATCGGTGGTTGTGCTGTACGGGACGCGCGACATCATTAGAAGAAAAAAAAGATCCGAGTTTTAAAAAACTTGAAAACATCCTTCCTCTCTTTTCTTCTCAGACCAGAGACCCACGTTAGCGACCGTCACGCGCGACCTCATTAGAAAAAAGGAGAGGGAGGATGTTTTCGACTCGGATCTCTTTTTTCTTCTAATGATGTTGCCCGCGACAGTCACTACTCTTCGGCCTTATTTTCCTATATCCACGTCATTTTGGATCGGTTATTTTACCATATCCACGTACCTTCTTTTTTACTATGTTCCCACAAATCCACGCATTTTCCGCGCGAATAACCGCGTCGGGTGGTTGGCAACGCTGCTCGCAAGACGCAGGTTCGGTCTTTGGTCCTCTGACGCGGAATTTTTTAACCATCTCACCCGTACAGCACAACCACCGATCCTCCACCTAGGACTTCGGTGAACTGGAGGTGGAGAATTGGTGGAGAAATGAGAGCCGTGGAAATAAGGGAGAAATAAGGGAGAGTCTCCGTTGAGGCAACGGAGAGGTGACGTGGATTTGTCCGCCCCCTTTATTTTCAATAAAATTTATGTCAGTGGATCACTCATTGAAATTTGGTTGTGTAAATCGACAGATATGAATTTTATTGAAAATAAAGGAGGCGGACAAATCCACGTCACCTCTCCGTTGCCTCAACGGAGACTCTCCCTTATTTCTCCCTTATTCCCACGGCTCCCATTTCTCCACCAATTCTTCACCTCCAGTCCACCGAAGTCCTAGGCAGGGTACCCAAGCATTATAGGGAGCTTGAATTTGCCGAACGAGCACCCTTGCGTCAGAGGGCACTGATGCTATCACTAACACAAATATGATTTAGTATCCGTGTGCACACAGGGATACTAAATCATATTTGTGTTAGTGATAACATCAGTGCCCTCTGACGCAAGGGCGCTCGTTCGGCAAACTCCAGCTCCCATTAATGCTTGGGTACCCTGGTCCTAGGTGGAGGATCGGTGGTTGTGCTGTACGGGCACTATGAATTGGATTGTTTTCTATATAAAGAGGATTGAGGCACACTATTTTTATGGGAAACACATACATATAAGTATATGAATTAATTAACAGATACATGAATGGGAATTTCCCATAAAAACTGAGGAAGATTCTATGAATTTAAAATTACAATCCCACAAAAACAGTGATTTTACTATATTTTTAAGTGAAAAATGCTATGAGTATACGGAAATTCGTTCTTCCCGTACATGCATGGGAAATTTGCTGCTTTACATCGGTATGAGAAAATTCAGAATATTTTCTCCAGTGAATGTTTCAGTCATGAAAATTATTTCTTTTTAGAACGACGTGATTTTTCTAGATATTTGACATTCTTGCATATACTTTTGAAGTATCAGTGCAATATTACTGTGATTGACAACCGCGGACATAAGATATTGCAGCAATATTATAGTATTACTCTGCAATATTATCGTATCACAAAATGACATTACTGCAATATTATGCGCTGCTTGGGAAATCTCATTGAGATTTTTCGAGTGTTCAACGAAAATGAATAAATATCAATAATTCAACTATTCCATTCTATATTTCTGAATAACAAATATCAACTTAATCACTGTTCACTATGAGAGATTCATCAAAATTAAATCCATGACCAAAAAATAATGACATATCAATTGAGAGTTTGAGAATGCTCGGTAGATAAGGGAACATCCGCATGGTGGTGCCACCATTGCCGCGTCAAGGCAACTGCTGCTGCTGCTGAAGTCGGACGATGTGACGACGCCGACGTATTTGTCAATATCTGTGCTCGTTTTACGCGATTTTTACGAGTTCATTGTCAATTTTTGTGAATTTACACGTAACGTTTAAGGGAATAAAACGCACGCTTGACTCCTGGTGATAACCAAAATTATCAAGTACCATTGACACTGTTTCGGTTACTTTATAATTGCTCAAGTAAGCCAAAAGAGCGACAAGAACTGCCTGGTTAGCTCAAACTGCCTAGTTGCAAGTGTACATACATACCTTTTACCTTTTGTTAGTGAGTGTGAGTTGTGAGAATAATATACACGGTGGAGTTCGTACAAACTAGATTGAATTCAATCTTCAAATAAATTCATCCAATACACCAAACGTATCTGTTTAACAAAGTAAAATATCCTTGTCCATGAGAATTTGTTTTCTTCTTTTCCATCGTTGAAAGTAATCTGTGGATATTCTGCTCCCTTCGAATTGAATTGGAAATAGCAAGTGTGTGAATATATACTTACATATTTGTACATCTTCAGTGAGTGTGAGTGCATCACTTTGATACATTTGATACATTTTGTGTGGTAATCGATATATCTGGATTTCCAAATGTCTTTCTCAGCTGGATTCAAGTATTAAAATGTGAGTATAGGATGTTTTTGTTGTAACTTTAGCTGCTGTGACTTTGATTTTGACGTTCGCTGTCAGTTGATCTGTGTTTATCTTCGTCGCAGTCAAAATTAAAAAGCCTTAACCTGTCGTGAAGATGTCAGATTATTCTTTTTTGGGCATCTTTGAAATACACTGGGCAAAATTGGACTAGTTGAATCACCTAAAAGATTTCAAGGATACATACACGGTTGTGGTCACTGAAAAAGTGGTTAAAAATTTTTTTTAGTTGCAGTCATATTTTTTTATTTCAGTTTTTTATTACAGGTCCATTTTTGATTATCGCGAAAAACGTTTCTTATTTTTGTTTGTATTGGATTGATTACCAATTATCGTTTTGTTGCCAATTATTCATCTCATTCTTTCCCTTCATTGTTTTTCAAAACATATTTTACAAAATTCAATAAATCAGCTCCATGTGCAATTTATTCCCAGTTTTATCGGTAGAAGGTATCGTAACTTCAACCCCCGACTGATGTAAATACAGCAATCACGTGCTCGGAAAATAGAAAAAAATATGTGATGCAAATGGTTTTGAAAATGCTGGTGGATCATTTTTTTCAAAGAACTGTGTATCACAATAATTTGATGTCCCGTTAATTTCAGGATTTACAATGATTGCCCAGATTTTGTTTACTCACAGTCCTTTTTCCCATAAATTGGATTTCATCGTGATCAATGAATCCGTAAAGTATTGGAATGAAACCAGGGCATGTTTATATACAACACCTTTTGGTGAAATGGAATACATGATTGTTTTACTTTTTTGATACAATTTAAACGCATGGTATATTATTAGACTTATTACAACTGATCAAGCCATTGTTCATCGGGTAGAAAATTAAAATAAAATGAAGTTTGCAAGTTCTTCACTCAACCGAGAATTTTTATTTCAAACGATTTCGAAGCTTCGGAAAATGAACTTTTATGTATTTATAACTCACAACTTATGAAATTCAGAGCGTGAACACTGTTGTGCATTTTGCTTTCATATCTAAAAAATACATGAAATAAAATCATTATTCCTTGGCTTCAGGGTATCTACACGAAGAAAAAGGGGCGCTGAAAAAGAATATCGGTATTTTATGGGAATTGAGCGTTGCTCTTCAACAAACTTCTAAAACAGTATCAAGTATCCCTTAAAGTAGTCTTTGGACTATTTCAAACAAGTACAATATTTTCAAAGATGCATTCATTCATGTACATAGTTTGACCTTGGCAAGAACAACTGTCCACGTCTATAAAATATGCTATTTTCTACTACTTCCGTTTTCTCTGTGCATCACTGATACAGTACTGTGCTTGCATTGTAAAAAGTAGGCACCGAAAATGTCTTCAAGAAGTTCAATCCCAATTTTGGTGTCAAAATAACTTCACTTGAAGAGCATATTGAAAGCTAATGAATCATATTTCTGATATGAATAATACTTCAATTCTGAGTGAAAAATTTTTTCAGATTACATATATAATTCCATAGAATTATATACAAATTAAATATAAATTATTTTGAATTATGTGTACCTGAATTATATATAATTTTGAGAATTTTTTCAATTGGGTGAGGGTGAGCAATACTGACCTGTATCAATATACTTTTATACAATATATATGCATGTATACTTTTTACACATTTTCATAAAGTCTCGATAGAAGTTTGATATAAATTTTAGGCAGAAGTATCGATAATATCGATATCGCCCATCCCTATACGTGGGTAGCTCGTCGCCACTACAAGATTGGGAAGATCTTCATAATTATATATAATTTATATATAAATCAATCTATTTTATATGTAATTTATGTATAAATCATATATCATCCTGAAAATTCTTCCATTCGGGTGCTTTCAGCGAGGGTTGTCGATTCTTGAAAGAATCGACATCACTAGTTTCAGCTTGATATACACTGAGAGAAAGTATTAGTTGCCATCATCTGAAAAAATGAGTAGAATAACGTCTCAACTATTTTTGTTCAGTGTCACTTAGTAATTTTTATGGTACGATGTAATCGAAGGTTGGGATCGAAATTACTTGATTTTTAGTAAACACGACTATTTTTCACAACTACTTTTTAATGGTAAGCTACATTATAATAGGATAATTTATAAATTCTGGTTAAAATGACTTGTAAATGTGTACAAAATAATAACCTAGATAACAATCTATGAAAATCATATGACAAAGGTTAAGAAAATGACACTAGGGTTCATTTTCGTCTTGTTCTTGAACATTTTATTCACTTTTATCGCAATGTCGACCAGGGAAACTATATCGTTTGATTCCAATTTATAACCTATATCGATACTTGTTACTACGTTTGTACGTATAAGAGTGAATGCCTTGTGAAGATACCACTCCCATTGTAGAGAAAAGTACGCATTCAAAATCAATTCAGCCTTTAGATCCTCGACAATCTAAATTACACAATTTAAAGTAGCAATTTTGACAACTTTGACTCACGCATCCTATACGTTTGAAAGGAAGGAAAGTGTCCAAAGACAATTGAATACGAAAACAAGCTTGATTATATTAACTATAATTTCTTAGTTGAATTTCATTCAAATTTTTAGTAGCTGTCATTGAAAATATTTAGTTGCGACGTTCTAGTTACAGTCGCTATAAGAATTTCTCACAGTGTAGGAAAAGTACCTATTCTCCTATGGAATTTGATGAAATATCGATATGTTTTATCAAAATCTTTATTAGTGTGAGATAATTCTATACAGTTGAAATTTCATAACCACTTATTAGTAATTTAGTTTCTTGCTTGTCAAAATTTAGTCTGCGAAATTCTCATTCATCAAATTTATATAATATCATAATTTATGAGGTTTAAAAACTCAATCTGTTTCTAAAAATGTGAACTTTGAGAGAAAAGTTACGTTATAAATTACTATTTTGCTAGCACGTACGGGACAGACTTGTCTATATAATATCATTCGGTTAGACACTTCTTAAAAATTATTATATTTGATGGTACCTGAACAGTATATGAAATATAATGACGAATTATTTTCTTATTTCCACGAGCAGACTGTAACTGGTAAGGAAAGTTGTATGGAGAGAAGTAGAGATTGAAAAGGGTTCGATAGTTCATTAGATGAATGTTGCAATCTAATACGTATTGCAACACTGAAAAAAAATTTTATTCCAGTCAAATAAACATTTATTTGTCCTGTACCAAAGAAATATTTATTAAAATTAACAAAATATTCTTTGGGACCAAAATAATTTATTTGGATTGAATAGATGGTTTTAATCGTTTATTTGATTCCAATAAATCATTTTGGTTCCAAAGAATACTTTGTTTATTCGAATAAATATTTCTTTGGTACAGGACAAATAAATAATTATTTGACTGGAATAAATTTTTTTTTTCAGTGAAGGGAACCACCACTGGTGTTGAACCTCATAACGAAAACGGGAAAAAAGATGTTCACGCATCGTGGGACAAAATATAGATCTTGCAATTACAAAAAATGAAAAACCATAACGCGACGATTTCTTCTTTTGCGCCCGGCAACGAGAACGGACAACGTGTGTTATCTTCGTGCGTTAGAGACGAATGTATCAAAGGACACACGCGATTACTTCAGCGTCGAGCCCTTGAAAGATCAAAATCCGTGTGGACTGGCTAACCCAATCAGTGACCTGATACCTGCAGTTCAACCTGTAGGAATCGAGCGTATCTGTCTTTGTTGAACAGATTATAGATTTCTCTTAACTATGGTACTATCAGTGTTTTGGTATTCTTCACGTAATCGCTAAATAGCGCGACTCAATAGTTTTCAAATCGCGTAATCACTCTCACACTCATTGTCGAACATACCGCCTTCGTTGAACCACAGGATTCAAGATCGTTGAGTCTCTAGTAAATCCGACCGGTCACTGGTGGGTTTCAAAAGAATCTGATCATTGCCAATACAAGTCACATAATAAACTATCATGGTTTACCACCTAACTTTCATATAACAATTACATCCTTGGCATGTATGTACCATGGGGCCCACCCCGAACCAGCATGGGCCCCATCCTGCTAATATGGGCCCAAGACTGAGCCAGAGTGGGCAGAGTTCATCCACGCTGGAGATAATATCTTAAACTGAACCTACACTAAAATATATCAGCAGTCAATCCATACACGGAGAGAAATGTATGGTAACATTTACCATGCGAACATAGTATTCGTACTTATTTTATTGAAAATCGTAAATGTTAGTATGTGAAAATAGAATCCTTCGCCATTTTTCTGGTAATGATTACTATACTACATAGAAATCAGACAAATAGAACTCAAAGCAATGTAAAATGGTACTGATTACCATGTTACAATAGCTGTCATTCCAGTTGATGAAAATATGCACGCTGTGGGCAATATCGACACGATGTGTATAGACATACATATATTATACGTATTATTACGGTAGTCAGCCCACTATTAATAATCAAGTAAAAACACAGTTATTATTTAGAAGACTGATATAATTTGTTTCTGACTGTGTGCTCCCTTTTCTTTCTATTAACCATTTCATAACCTAATTTATTGATTTATAACCTCATTCACTGAAAAGCCTTGCGTGTATATACATGTCAATAGTTTAATTTAGGTTATAATCAATGGAAAAATCATGGTCAATATTACTGTATAGCATTGGATTCATGTTTAGTTGTATAGTACTGTCTTCAATGTAACATGGTAATCATTACTATGTTAACAGGGCTAATGTTACCACATAAAATCGGGAGCATCACTATGTCAAGTAACTCGCACCATCTAAAAATTTTCGTCACCATGTAACATAGTAATCATTCCCATGCTACATTGAGAATATAACTATTCTTTTCTCTCCGTGTATCTGTATGAACTTCTTGTACAATCCAAAATACAATTGTTGGATCATTTAACGTCAGTTGGAGGTCCATGAATGAGAACTCTCATACTCATTATTGAACAGTACCTAATGGGAGAATACTTCCATATTCTGCTATCAAATACAGTAATTCTTAGGGAGTGTCTGATTAAGTGATATTATATAGGCGAGTCTGTCCCGTATGTGCTAGCAGAATGGTAATTTATAATATCACTTTTCTCTACATGTAGCCGTAGATTCAGGAATTTGTCAACATGTTGAATCAGAAGATATCCACACAGTAACAAGTGAGGCCAGATGAAAGACTCATTGTATAATGAAATGATCGGATGTTAAAATTAACCTTGCTGAATATATTTTCCATCAATCAGCTTCACTCGGCGCGTTGAATGAAAAATTTACTCTTGCGAATGTTTAGTTTTAAACGCCTCAGTGTAAAAATCAAGTTGAACCTAGCATCTGGAATGTAACAGTCAACTGCTAAAGTTTGTAACTAAATTTTGTTTAAATGTCTCAACAGCTTTTAACTATGCGTTTTGGCTAATCGCATTCTCAAGAACATCCCGTCGAAACGGGAGAAATTTTTAAGCACTGATGATGAGGCAAAATCAATCGGCTTGCAATTCAATTCTCATCCTATGTTGATGAATATTCTTCTGAAACATTCGGAAAGTGTTCTACTTCTACGTATCATTGCGGAATTTTTGTTTGCAACTATCCGATATGTATATCATTTAACAAAAACTCAATAAATGATATGGAACTGAAAATGGCAGCCGTAAAGCTCGCAGCTGATTATCATAATTTTTCACATCAAACGGTTATTGAAGATGTAAGAATCTGAAACGTTTATTGGGATGCTACTTGATCGATTTTTGGTATGAATAAAGCCTCAACCATGTTTAATCAAAAGTTATGAGAACTGGCTGCTAGTTTCAGCTCCATATAAATGTTCAATAACAAAAGACATCAATACCGTCAAACATCACTGTTGTCAATGAAAATTCACGATTTTTCAACATTGTTAGAAGTTGTGGTATTGTTCCCTTGGGTCTTTTCTATTATGAATAATCAATATTGTGTGCGAATTCGTTTATTTCATCTGGATTTTCAGAAAGTTATTTCTATGCACAAAAATTCTTGATCTTCGGGTGCATTATATAATTTCAATCGGATTTTCACAGTATTTTTGTGCTTCTCTATCACAAGTTTAGTATTATTATGTGAAAGAATATGTTTCTCAACGCTATACAGAGGAAAAACGTTAATTTTTGGGAAAATGATGATCCGCTGATTCACCAAGTCCTCTTTTTCAATTTTTATTGGAATTCTTCTCAGGTTGAGTTGAATGTTACAAAAAAGCCGCAGTGATACGTTCAAGTGGAACTATTTCTCAGTACTTTAAAAGAAAATTCATCAGCAGCAAATGAAAGCAGTCAAGCGGTATGTGTTTTTCTTTCTCTAATTCCTTTAATTACAAAGTGACAAAGCGATATTTTTATCATCCAATGAACCCTGCTGCTACGGGATGTCCTTGAGAAAATGTTTCGTTGAAAAATGACATTACTCGACTGTTGATGTTCGGCTGCTAGTTGCAGTTTCATAAAGTGAAGTCATTCACAACTTGAAGGAATATGAACGCACATAAGAGTGTAAAAAATGCTCACTTGTAATGTTAAAAAAAATGTTATAATGTGATATTAGAGTGTCAGTTGAGTTCTGAAGAGGGACTCTAAAATCAATGGTGTTTTCGTTTTTTTTTCAATATATATTTTATATATAATATATACACGGAAAAATAGAGCGCTTGCAGCAACTCTTCACGTAGCCGATTTTCGATCATCTGCAAAAAATGGTTACAACTACTTGGTAGTTGAGACAAACACCATCTTAATTCGCGTAACTATCGTGTTAGTTACCTCAACTAATGTAGTCCAAGACTGAGCTATTTGTGATATGGGTGGGCCGGTTGGTGTCGCACATGTTATTTGATAGCCCTCAACGGGCTAAGACATATTCAATGTAGCACTCCCTGGAGCCAGATGAATATTATTATCGTATTATCAAATGAATTATATGTGTATTATTTCGTATCATTTTTTCTATGTATTTATATTAATGTAAGCCGCGCCTCAGTGCCAAATTGTATTCGCCCCCGGGGGTCAAACCCTGGAGAGCATTATTTGAAAATAAAACTTGATTAATCTGTATTTAGTCCAAGTACACTGAGAGAAATTTTTGAGGTTACTGTAACTAAAACGCCTCAACTAAATATTCTTAGTAAAAGCTACTGGAAATTTGATTAATTCAACCAAGAAAGTATAGTTGGTACAATTGAGTGATGAATCAACTATACTTTCTTGGTTAAATCAACCAAATTTTTAGAGGCTCTCATTGGGAATGTTTAGTTGAGATGTTTTAGTTACAGTGACTGTAGGAATTTCTCTTAGTGTACTAAGTAGCTGTCATAACTCTTTTCCGTACACTGTAAAAAATTTCCATGGGAAACTTCACATAAATGTTCGGAAGTAATTAACACATACATGCGTTAGGAATTTTCCGTATTTTAGCGGGAATTTACTGAAGAATAATAGTAAAAATCCCATAAAGTTTGGAATTTTTAGTTGGATTTATGGGAAATTTCATACACATTTATCGGAAATTGATTTTGTATCGCATAATCGAAATTTTCCGGTTGCTGTGTACAGGAAACATCCGATTATTTTTTACAGTGTAGATGGTTGAAGATCGACTACGTGAATAGTAACTGCAAGTATTTCTTTTTTTCCGTGGATATATTTTTCATACATTTCATATGTAAACATATTTTTTCAACCCACTTCAATCTTCTGTATCTCCAAAACCGATCATATATTCAACATAAAATGGTAATCGGTTTTTTTATCATCATAAGATTTCATTTAGCATACATACAAATGGATAATAATGAATATAATAAATCTAATACCGTGTTCTATCTTACTTAATCAATATGGGGGAAAGCATCTAGATCATACCCTTTAATATGTAGATACTAGCCTTTAATAACTTTCAACGTAGTTGATTATTCATCTAATCTGGTTTAATACTTCTTAATGAATGGATATTAAAGACTAGGACAAAATTTGTATAATCCATTTCTCTCCGTGTGAAATTCAGTTGAAGATTCGAGGATTAATTTTTTCATTTCGAATTGTGGTAAATTATGACAAGTGCACTCAGAGAAATTTATAGTCATGGCAACTATGTGAGAGGACAGCTATTCAATTATAATTTTTCTAAGTCTTCTTATAGTTAATGCAAGTACATAAATAGTTTTCAATAGGTCTCCCGGACCCTGACCTGGGCCAAATTTATAATTCCTACTTAAAAAGTGACCCCAACTTGGAATGTTACGCTTTTCAATCTACGCCCTGTAATGGTATTGAATATCCAGGCAAAACAATGGTAGCCAACTCGGGGCCTTCATGGGCTGTTGGTGATTGAAACATCCCAGGAATATACTGGCAACCCCAACTGAGGCCCACATGGGCCATGGGTAGGCAACCTTGTATTGGATGCCTAAGATATACCCCTACGGAGCCAGGGCCTACCTTAGGATGCCCAGGATTGATTTCCACACGGGTACTGAGCGTGAATGGTTGTTCTCAAATAGTTAATGGAACTATTCAAATTTCTCTCAGGGTGATTATTTTGTGTGTATGATTTGAATAACCCCGCAGAATTTGCATCCTTTTATTTTTGTTTTTGAAAGTGATTTTATAAATCCTCCACAACTCGTAATTTAATGCAATCTTTGAAATAATTTTTGTAGATTACGTTTGCAGTTTCTTAGTATCCATAAAAATGATACTGAAATTTCGTCTCCCTTCAGTGTACAAGATTTTTATTCCAATGATATATCAGTTGTCGTTTTACTTTCTCATTTCAATTACATGATATCTCTTACTTGTGATTGCAGCAGTTTGATGGCAAGTTACTTTTTTCTCCAAAATTTGAGCTCACCCACCTGTTCTGTATTTTCATACTTTGTATAAAATTCCTCCAACCTCTTGTATTTGATGTACTAAAAGAACGAATAATGTTGAGACCAGAATTTCAAATTTCCTCTTCAAATTTGTATATACGAGTGTATTGCATCGCAATTACGATTCTAATCCACATAGACGTTGAAAGCATTCAAATTGACTACATCAACATTATTTCTAATCCATTCACCCGCTCATCGTATTTATTCGATTGGAGGAATAAACCTTTCAATGATACTTTTACAAAGAAACATGTTCTTCTAAACATCAAAATACACAAGAAGATGTTTCTAGTTTGTGAACGGTTCATGCATGATGATGATCATACAAGAGTCCAAGGATCATACGTAAGTGTATACACATTTGTGTGTATGTACAAACGTATACGTACAGCAAGAAGGAACCTCAGAGGTCAATATACCGTTACCTTCGAGACCATACACGTCTTCTCTATTTTGCTGTGACTTGGATCTTTTGTTCTCCCCCTCTTTCTTTCTCTTGTTTTTTCTTCCGTAGGTAGGTATATACTTATATAAAGATTCGCGCCAACACGTGCGTGTTCTCGCATGCGTGCAGAAAATGTACACGCTCGTGCGAATGCGTAATTATCGCGACGCGATACGCGCATCTGCGCACGATGAATGCTCCGCAGAAACAATTCAAACTAACTCACTGGTATAGTTGCATCTGTGCACAAGTAGATGTGGCTGCGATGCACCGAGTCCCGTTATGTTGGGATAGGTTAACCACCGACAAAAAATCCACCACACGTTTGAATATAAAATGTATCTTACAGCAATCAGATTCATCTGGTCCTTTATTCGAAAAATTGAAATTTTATTCATGAACTCGTTGAAACTCATGTATTAAGATCATAAAACAGAACGAGTTCATCAAAACTTTCCTCGACTATCTGATTGAAAGAATATTTTCTCTTCGCGAATGCTTTACAATTGATTCTAATTATTATTAATCCACATACGTAAAATGTTTTATATATAGTTACTTATATTCAAGGGCACTAACTTTATTCGACTCAAATAATTCTTTATCAGTTCATAATTTTGATATTGAAATCATTAATCCGCATTAATGCTCTACTTATCTTTCTAATGCAAGATTGAACATTTTTTATACATTATAACAGTTGATTTGTACCGTATGATGCAAGGAATCCATTATTCTGTGTACTTTTCTTTATCCGTGAAATCATTCATTGTATGTACCACTTAGATGTTGCACATTGTGTAATGAAATGATCGTTAGTGAATCATGGCATGTTCCCGTTAATCCCTTACTGGAATTGATCGTGGTTCTGTTTGATATAGAAACTCAGAAAGGTATTCAAACAAGCCACCATATCCTGCAGTTATAAGAAAATGATCACAAATTATATATCACGTATGAATCTGATGTTTGTAATCGATGTACTAATCATGGAGGCTGAGAAAAAGTTGAAAAGGACTGCACATCATTTCTAGTTGAACATATGAATTCGAAATAAATACCTTATGTTGATGCAGGTTTCTAAGTTTCGTTTTACTACATTGTATTCAAATTCGCATCTTATGAGACTTTTTGCAAAGAAAGTCACGGAAAATTAGGACAATTTTCAATTCTTTTTTGTTAACAATCAATGTTATCTTCTTTTTTCTGGTGAATTTGTAAAGTCTAAGTAAATAAATCAAACTTATAATAGCATATTAATCTTTTGATCATCTCATGATAATTTTAAAGGAATTCTTGTTGAAACATTTCTCAGCATCATCAATACATAAACCCAGTAGAGGGAATAAGCAAAATGAAAAAGTTCAGTCTTGATGGGTAAATGGAAGACATTGTAGAAAAAAGACAGTTATTGAACTAGAACTGTGGGAGTTAACTGTAGCATGACGAATTCATAAATTGTGATTTATTCAAGCAATGTTGCACGATCATCTTTATTCTCCTGCTATGCATTAGTTTCGCTAAAAAAGAATCTACATTTGATTCTTTCTTTTATCCAGTGTAATGTGGTATAAATTACGTATATCTAGAGTAGGTGCATGAGTTACTTGCTAACCAGCACATGACTAATGTTTCGAATCTAATATAAATTGAATTGAGATGATTATGGTAGCAATTGTTCCTGTTTTTCCTTTCGTTTTCAGGGTGTTCATGTCTATTGAAAACTTTTATTTGTTTTTTTATTCATTGAGAACAGTAAAAAAACATGGTGAGACTGGGTGAAAATGGATTTTCAATCGATTAATACGCTAGTTAGACCTCTTTTTATTTTCCTGACAAATTGTTCGAAAATGACGCAATGTAATCAAATATCGCTGTGTACAGATCATCTTCACTGATTAGCGAAGGTCTGTACCGAGCGATATTTTGAATATATTGCCTTATCTTTGAATAATTTCTCCAAAAAGATTTGGCAAGTGTCATGGCACTTGTATCTCCTTAATCTTACAGCCAAAACCTAGCAGCCTACTCTTCCAACTTTTTACGAATGCATACGTTTTTTACCATACACTGAGAAAAGTATTTATTTATAGTGAACAAAATTTGTTAATAGTTAACAAATCATATATTTGCTAATGGGGAAATAAATATTGAGTTGTTATCATCCAGCGTCATATTTGAGATCATTTTTTGTATCAAATCCATATTTGTTAACTATTAACAAACCGTGTTTTTGTGCGAAATTCCTGTTTTATAATTCTAAAACTTGGGAATGTACATCAAAGCATTATTAAATTGCCTGAATGTGATATGAGGTTGAGAAAATTGTCGCATAATTTGCTTTGAATATTCGTGAGAATAAATCAAATCAAACAAAATTGGAATAACACTCTGGAATTAATCAAATGAAATTATGAATTATGCGGGAGAATATTATCACTGTTACAAAAATATGTCTTAAATTTAATGATAATTATTATAACATTTTTTACAGAATATTATTATTAGATTTAACAATGTATTTTATAATAAGAATTGTGTATTAAATTCAATAACTGTTACGAATTTTTGCCAAAATACAAAAAAAAATTCAGATTGGAAATTTGATTTATCACTAAATTTCTTCACGCTTCGTGAATTTTATGTTTTCGAGATTCCTCTAGAGTGAGTTTGTAATCATCAATGTAAGTCAGGCAATTGAAGCACAAAGTTTTGGGACCTAACGGGGAATCGAACCTGCTTTCCTACCTAACCTAACCTATTACGACCTAACGCTTCAACCACCTTGACTACATCACGATTGAAGAAACCGATTGAAAAATACGATGTGGTTTTAGATATCATATATGCTGACGTCATGACATCATACATGTAATAGGATTCTATCACAAAAAATTCATGAAAAAGTGAAATTTCATTAAAAAAGTTGTAAATCCCAGAATATTATTGATTTTGAAATGCACTTATGAAATTTCATAAGAATTCTTATATTAAATTCAAGAAATTTTCTAACAGTGAGTAGACTCGAGAGTCTAATCAAATTCAAGGTGTTCATATCAAATCAAATTCCTTAATTATTAACAAATCTGTGTTTGAGAGGAAAGAATCGTATACACATTGGGAAACTGAATTCTTGTGTTGAAATTTAATTTGAAATTTGAGTCAATCAACCATTCTTTTCTTCGTATCCTTAGTTTACTAGTATTTATCTAATGAAGATCTCGTACTTATCAAACCGTCTATTTGTAAATTAGGAATCGTTTATTACTTGAGGGAAAAATAAAATCATTCACATGAAATCAATGGACTAAATGAACGATTTGTTTGTTCTGAATGTCACATAAAATCAATCGTATGAATGCCAACTATGATATTTATTGACAATTACCATATTTATTCATAATTAATGAATATTTTTGAACAGACGCCAAATAAATATATTCATTTAATATAAGTAAACTCTTCTCTCAGTGTACTTTTGTTCGTGGGAATCTACAAATATTCTTTACAAGGTAGTTTGTATTGCTGAATTTTTTACTTCTGCGACAAATGTGGTTTTATGATGAACTAATTAGCAGCCGATGTCTAAATTAGACTAATTATGTATCAGTATTCGATTGGACTTTATATTCATAAGTTATTTCTATTCGATTTTTAAGGTGTGAAGAGGCAACGGAGGTGGAGACACATCATCAACAAACAGCAGCCGCCACGACGATGGGCGTCGCTGAAGACGAAACACCATCCTCTTTGACTTCACATCCCAACGTCAACGCGAACAACCCCAATCAAGAAGGTACGTCACAAATATTTTCATGTATCCGTAATGAATCTAGACCATCACCTGTCGCCAAAGTTTCATGAATGCAGATAAAAACTCATCGGTTCTATTTTAACCTCTCACCTACAGACTCATTTTCATTAAGGTGGGCTTGACTCTGACCTTTGTTTGTCCTCTAACATATCTTGTTATGTTGGAATGCTTCAGAAATTCTGAAGAAAATTTTCAGAACTCTTCCGTGACCCTACTTTTAATTTCACTAGTTATTTTAATCATTGTTTCAACAACACTCTTTTTGTTATAACAATCTCAGTTAGTTGATGTAGTGTGAAAGACAATTTTGATTATTCCCTTTCAGGGCCAGTTGAAGGTTAAATACACATATAGAATTCAGTCGTACTTGATAGAAAGAATTTCACCACAGGATTATGAATTATTTAGTAGGATAAAGACAGTTATCAATCCTCAATCAATATGAAAGTGTTCAATATTGATATGACCTTGTTTTAGTTGTAGCAACTAATGCTTTCTTCTAATGCATCTAGATGTTTCATGATAATGAAATGCTATATTCAGTATTCAAAATTATTGAATAATGAAATACAATACGGTTTTCCTACAAGCGATGTATGTATACTTTCTCCCATTTGTGAAAGTAAAAAACTGATAAAATAATACCCTTTATAACGATGTATCATCATAACTTATGATGAAGACTATGACGGACCTTGAATATTTTATGAGAACTCAAATTCAATACCAAGTGTCATTAGATCAGATTCCACTATTTTCGTAACAAAAATTGTCCTTATTTTTCAAAGATATTATTTTCAGCGAAACCAGAAACTTTTTTTTACAATTCATTAATACTACTCGGGACGAAATTCGCTACTGTAGTTCATTGAAATTCGACAAACGTTTGTATTCCTGTAGTTCTTTGAAATATGTAATAACGAGTACATCACTTAGATATTTTTTTTCTTTTCCTTTGACGATGACCATCGTCCTGGAGATTCAACGATCTTCGCTTTTACATTCTGCGTTTCTTACCTTGTGTTCCGTATTAGATTGCGATCATCCCAGGTAACGAGGTGGATAGACGCTAGGTATATACACTTTTTTCTTCCGCGTGGACGTACATTTTATCGGTCTATCGTTGGAAATGGCTGACAAGTCCACTTCCGTTTTCCTTCGTGCTGACAACATTGACACATGCGTACTTTGTTTATGGCACTGATGTATGTAATACTTGGATAACAACATAGCGGTTCAACAATGTTGAATATTAATACCCAAATTTCACCTGGTACACTGAGAAAAAAATTTTTTCCAGCCGAATAAATATTTATTTGTCTTATACGAAAGGTATATTATTTAGAATCAACAAAATATTCTTTCAGATCAAAATAATCTTCTTGAATCAAATAAATGGTTATAATCATTCATTTGATTATAATAAATTATTTTGGTTCAAAAAAATATTTTGTTAATTCTAATAAATATTCCTTTGGGACCGTCCATAAACTACTTATGTTATTATAATGTCCTGTACATCACCTGTAATCACAATCTGTAAATCACCTGTACATCAATTTCAATTTTCATGCACAATAACTTGAAAATTCAATAACATGTATTTGGATTCCTATTTCAGTTCACAAAAATTGAATTTTCATTCACATATGTAGATGAAATTTTTAACAGTGTAAGTACTGTCATATGAAATTCGAGATAAGTACTGAATTAATAGTTGACAAGTGTAATTTATGCATTTTTTAACGTAAATTAGATATAAAAATCGCACTTTTTTGTGTTGAAACAATGCAAAAAGAAATAGTCTTCAATGGGAATTAAACACGGATCGTCGAGACCGGATGTTGAAGCTCTATTCACTCAAGCCACCGCCGGTCACTCGGATAAGGGTACTTTCTTTGCGTATATCAACTTGCACTCGATCTTCAAATTTGCATATTTAGAAAACTGAGCCCCATTAGAATGAAAGCCGAAACCAAAAGGAATGAATACTTTTTCCGACAAGTACACTGTACAAAATATTTGGGATTTTCCAATACCTATGTGAAAGAAATTTCCTATACTTGTACGGGGAAAGCGAATTCCCGTACACGTATAGGAACTTTCACATGAAAATATATCAAAATTTCTGTTTTTATGAGATTTTCACTGTAAATTTATAGGATTTTGCCAAAATTTACGGGAAATTCTTTACAGTGTACCAAAGTTACGCGTACATAGAACTTTCATCAAAAAGTAGCTCCCACCACTGGCGATCTCCCCTCGGTAGTTGAGAATAACACAATTTTTATGTAAAATCGTGAGTTGAATAAAGTGTGTGTCATTTTGACACTTCTCTCCACTTGTTTGAATGATTTGACATGAATTAGTTGAAACCTGATTATACAAGGAGCGTCTGCAGAAGTTACACACGTTCTTGTTGAATATTTAACGGAAAATTCACGACACACGGATTTTCTACACAGTAAAAAAAATTCCGTCATTGTGTAAAAAAGAAGTACGTGTCAAAATTCAAGTGTTGAATATTTAAATACGTGTTGAAATTCAAGTGTTGAATATTTAACAGTTTTGTGTGTTCATTTAACACACTGCCCAATTGCTGTTCGATCGATTGATTTTCAACACATTAAAATGTTATTCGAGTTCAAATTAACACTTTATAAGTGTCACTCTGGAATCAACACACATTGAGTGTGAAGAAAAATGGTTAACATTCGCTTGTGTGTTCAATTTGACGAAAAATTTTTTACTGTGTAACAGATTTACACAAAGTTCCCAACTGGGCCCCTTCAGCACCATTTTTAAACTAATTCAGAAGAGTTTTCCCCCCGAATACTATTTTTGCATACACTGTAAAACATATTTGGGATTTTTCCATACCTATGCAAAGAAAATGTCCTATACTTGTACGGGACAAGCGAATTCCCGTACACGTATAGGAATTTTCACATAAAAATATATTAAAATTGCTGTTTTTATGGGATTTTTACTGTAAATTTCTAGGACTTTTCCCAAAATTTACGGGAAATTTCCTACCCATGTATGTGTCCATTACTTCACATGAATGTATGTGAAATTTCCCATAAAACTTTTTTACAGTGTACTTTTGAAGTGATATAATATATCTACAAAGTTTGAATACTAGTATTTAACAATAACAATAGCTATTGTTCATTATTTTCATTCAAAAAAAAACATACACACACAAATAAATTCATCAAATTCGCGGGTGCTAGATCAAATCATTTTAATACTGCCGTTCATTGCCATATCATACTATATTTTCTATTTGGCTTGTATCAATGAATCATGATTTTGATTCATACGCTCTTCATGATTGGGTTTATCGGGGACAGAGCTGTTATCGTTTTATATTATTTTTTGGTGAGCGGTGTTTTGAGTATTCCAATTTTGGCTAAATAATGTAATATTGGACATATGCACATTGCCGTATACAGTTAACTCTCTAACCGTAACCCCGGTCTCACAGACCGCTATCAAAATTGTATTTGCTCGTAATTCGAACTTTTTTGGTTAAATTGTTTGACATTTCATTCCTACTCTGCACAGAATTGCTCACTAAGTTCTGTACATAAGCCCCCTATCCTACCTCGTAGACATTTCTAATGATCTAAAAAATGTTTTCTCCACTTCTAACAACTTTGAATATCTAAAAGAAGGTGATAGCGGTCTGTTCGACCGGGGGTTACGGTTGACGTGATTTTGAGCAGGGTTACGGTTTAAGGGTTGATGGCGGTTTATTGTATATTCAGTTATAATAGATCTAATACGTGATTATAAATACAGGACCTGATGAATGTGAACGCTGTGAAAAGATACAAATATTTCTAACAATATTCGTTACCCTTTGAAGGAATTGTGAAATTTTTCCTCAAAACATGGTGACAGCAGAGTCCCTCCATCGATGGGGATGCTTTCACCATGATTTGGTAAAAGTTTCCTTTTTCGAAGCATCCAACACCCAGAAGATAGAATAGTTCACCAAGCTGGAAGAAGAACCTCCTATGTGTAATGAAGAAATAATTGCTTCACGATCACGGGACGGAATCCATCACTTAACTGAGGGAACATTCTCCATAATTCTTAAACTGCTGAGTTCTTACTAGAAAACATTACTGGTTCCAATCTCAGCCTTTCTCAATTTTCGGAATGATGAAAATTGTTGGGACAAATCAATCAAAATAAGTGCATTAATAATTTTTGATACTTGAAAATAATGTTTCCATTTCCATTTCTGAGAAAACTGGAGCGAAAAGGCTAATAACTCCTGCACTCCATAATCATATATCAAATCTAAAGTCTAGATTGTCAATCGGGAAAGACATACCTAGTTCTGTTTTAAAATCGATACCAAGAAAATATAGCACAAATCTAGCGATTCAAATGCGTATAGCGATAAAGTCATTCCTCTCTCGTTCTCAAATGAAGTTTGATAATCATATGTAAGTACTTAGTTATTGATGTATAATAAAGGAAGAACTGAATACTTTCTCGAGGAGGTTGGATAAAAAGTTTTATTTATGTAGTGAAGATCAGAGACCGGCAATAAACCTTCTTTCCCCCGTTCTCTTTCTCCCCATGACTGTTACCGACTGGAGTAATAAATTATGCTTCACAATAGTACCTTCTTTTCATGAACATAAATGATCGTAGAATATGTTTGATGTAATACATTATCATCGATAACGTATGCATTGTGACTTCTAAATCCGGTCAGCACGGTTCCATTATTATCAGAAATAACGAATTTCATTGAAGTATCCAAGGAATACCTGCAGAAATGAAACATCATGTGGTAAGAATATATGCGTGCATTAAATGCTCGTCTGTTGACGTTCTTTATGAATTTATTAATGTAGTGAAAGGTTTCGAATGACATTAAAACTGTGAGAGTATGCAGAGAAACAATTTTTCGTGATTTAGGTGACTTGAATCATATTCGATCACGACAGTTGTGATATATGACTAGAAAATGCTTTGAAGAATAAATCATTTCATTTTTTTAAACATGAACTTCAGTTCAAAACGAGTGTCAATAAAATGCATCTATGCAAGATAATAATTCTGAAGAAAAACTTGATTGCAGTTGATAGGATTTGACGATAACTGTCAAATTCTGTTCATGTTACATAGATGGATTCGTTACATGAGGCCGAAGTAGAGATTTAAACTTAATAGACGGTACTCCATCCGAATATACAAGTTTTAAAAACTTCCATCATTATTTGGTATTATGAAATTTTAAGAAGAACAATATGATTTAATGAATAATTGAAACGTCTCGTGATTTTTATGAAACGAATCGATATGGATCCATATCATCAGTTGATGATCATCCAACCTAGCTCGTCAAAATCAAGTCCTACATTATCGACTGAAGTCAAGAAGGATCCATCTTCCGTTCGTTATTACTTTCAATCAACAATAATATTCCATCCTGACAGATTGGATAGTTGAACAAAGAGAAGGTTGATGCAAAATGTAGCACTTTCACGGTGTTTTTATTCTCTCAATGGAATTTAAACTCCCATTAGTAAAGAGTTGAATGAATGATTGAAACCAGAAGAATTGATTTTGCTTCTCCAATAGAATTTCTTGTTTTCCACGCGGTAGAATGAATTTTATGAACATAGATAACAAGTCACCATTAAGAATGCAAATTGAAAAACAGCATTTATTCTGAGATGTTGATAAAATTATATAGATCATTAGTTTTACAATTGAGAAATTATACCGACTCCCAAATTTGTGCAAATTAATGGATAAAAACGCTGAAATGCATTCTCAGTATGAGCTTCGAAATGTTTTAACTAGGTAAATGAGTCAAAATGTAAAAAATGATTTTGTACTTCTTTTACTTCAAATGTCGTCCATTTTCTTAATATCACGAATCATTTGAAATTATAAATAATTGATTTCTTGATATCCGCAATCTTCGCTCACCATCACCTTTTTCACGGAGTCGAGTTTTGTTTAGTTCGTCGCGTCATGGAAATCGATGATCGAAGAACATCCGTTGCACGGTTATATGCGCATAGTGCTCTAGATAGTTCACAAAGATCTTGGTTTGAAGGCAAATGGTGCGACTGTTATTCCTGTGGCGCGAGCGAGATGGTTTTTACACGGAGAAACTAGTTACCAGGGTTACCGGAGGTTGACCGTTGAACTTGCTCTTTCGCACCAGAAGAGAGGTGAACGACTGAAAGAGTATTAGCATTAGCCGTTTTCTCAAGAATTCTCATTTGCCCTCCGTATTTCTCTATTTTAATTCGCTTTCAATTCCCCGTTTCTTCAACTGATCCTTATAACAAATTTGATTTTTGCAGACAAATGTATGTTTAAGAATATCCGTCAATATATGTTGAGGAATTTTCGTCCTTTATTTGAGTTCAATATAAGCGTGATATATTTTTTGTTGCTTTTACATGTTTTTTTCCCGCATATTTCATTGTTTCTATATTTTTTTAACGTATTTTCTTGTTTATTATTTTACGTATTTTTTCTGAAGGCGCAAAGGGTGGACATCGTCTTTATCGGATAGGCCTGAGCGAAGCCTCGTAGGCCATGAAGTCTGCGTGCTGGCGACGGATGTCTTCCGTGAGTTCCGGGAGTTACAGGGAGATACGGCGAATAAACGCCCTATTTTTTCCCAACTTCCGGAACCTTCGGCGGAGGGACACCTTGTCCTTCACACACTAGCTCCTCCGTGGGTCACCTTCGATGCCGGCAGTGTATCCCCGACGATTTGACTTATAAAAGACGACACTACGGACGACCTTGGAGCCAAAAGTCTGATAAGGCCAGGGCTGGGCAAAATACTGCAAAAAATGTATTTCAAATACAAGAATACATTTTGTATTTCAAATACATTGAAATGAAATACATTCGTGCACGGAGAAAAATGCAGCTCGAAAGGGTAGTAATCTTTAATAAAAAATCTGAGAATATTTCTTAAAATCTAAGAATTTTTCTCAAGTTCGTAATAAACATAAAACGGTTCAGATTTCTCTTGAATATTGCTCGAAACACAATGAAAAATTATCAATACTTAACAAATCATAAAAACAAATATGAAGTTTCCAAAAGTCGCGCATGAAATATTACAAAGTGAATAACAAAATTTTGAAATCTTATTTTCAAATTACAGAATTTTTTTATTCACTTTGTGCGCGACTTTTGGAAACTTCATGTTTGTTTTTATGATTTGTTAAGTATTGATAATTTTTCATTGTTTTTCGAGCAATATTCAAGAGAAATCTGAACCGTTTTATGTTTATTACAAACTTGAGAAAAATTCTTAGATTTTAAGAAATATTCTCAGATTTTAAGAAGTATTCTCCAATTTTCTAATAAAGATTACTATCCTTTCGAGTTGCATTTTTCTCCGTGTGAAATACACTCGTAAAAATTCTATGGGTCTGGAAAAACCGTTCTCCAATCAACTTTGTGAACTGTGAGAGATACAAATATAAACAATATGATTCGTCCATGGTTAAGATCCTTAAATTGAATTATATACAAAATAATTGAAGATGTTCAATTGTTGATGTATAAATCCACACGGGGAGAAAAATACAATTAAAATTACTGTGATAGATCACTATCCATGGACCAGATTGGAATTAGCAAGAAAAATTATGGTATTTTCATCTAATTTTAAAACACTCCACAGTAATTTATAATGATGTCCAGCAGAATATTTACTAAATAAGAGCGAATACATTATTTGCTGCGGACGCTGACATTCATTCGATAAACGGCGCGAACTCATGACAAATTTCCGTTACGCGCTAGTAAATAAATTGCTATATCTCAACAACCAATAGTCCAATCGATCTGAAATTTTCTACAAAGTTAGTTCATACATTGTAGAACAACTTTGTCGCTGGAAGTTTTTCGTTGCTCATACTTTCTCCGCCTCTTTTTTAATCCAAAGCATCAAGAACACGGTTTTCACTTTGGATTGAAAATTTATCAATTTATTATTAACTTTTACAAATTTTATGGACATCATCGTCTTCGGACAGATCTTACGAAGAAGAATTGATCAAGTTTCCTTTGATATCTGGAAAAATGATTGAATTAGAACGAGTTTAATATTGAACGACATTGATTTTTGATACAAAAAAATGTGTAGTTTTTATTTTTTATCTCGAAAATCATTGATCAAGGAAAAAAATCGTAAGGGGATACTCACATTGATTTTTCAAGGCCTATCGCCCAGTATTTTTTAATTTCAGAAATTCCAACTCCTGATTTCGGCGTGTGACGTCACGGCTTGGACAATACTTTTCACCATGTTCGAGCGCTCGGCGAGTTTTTCGATCCAGCCGCTCAATTACTATCACCAAGGAAATATATATTCTTGAAAACTTTCGAGACCACATATTCTTGATTACAGCTGATATGTTGTAGGCCCAAGAAAAATTTCCTTGAGTCAAGAAAATATTTCTTCAATTCAAGAAACGCGTTCTCGATTCTAGAAAAGTTTTCTTGAATCGAAGATACATATTCTAGGAGAAATGGATTAATCTAAACAAGAAAATATATTTTTCATGATAGTTATTATTTCTCTCAGTGTAACACGAGGAGCTAACGTCCTCAGAAGACGTCCAAGTGCCCTTTTCTCCGGATTTTGTACTGGTTCTTCTGCTGCTGGTGGAGGAGTACCAAGAAACCATTTTTGATCAATGTCAAGGTGAAGTCCATTCAACAAGCGGCTTCATCCTTGTGGCTTTATCCTTCTGGAATCGAGAAATCAAAGTTGCTCACTTTTCTTCCCTAGGGAAAGACAATGTCCTTTCTTCTCAGTGTATAGGCATGGGAAGAAGACACACTTTATGCGCGAGTGTTTTGCAAAAGTATGAATTTATTTCATTAAAGAAATCTTTGGCCGATTTTAATTTGAGGCAAAATCATACATATATCACGTAAGGTCTACGTTGTGTTCCACAGTGAGCATGCACGTGAAATGATCTCAACTGTTCCTATAAAACATACAACTGTGTATTTTCTTTGTTCTGCCCACTATGATATTATGATAGTCGTCAATCTCTTTCTTGTTCTGAGAGAACGAGACTTCCGCGTTAAACTTCAACGTTGAAACTGGCAATGTTTCTTATTTAGTTTCATTATCATCGCGGCATCTAGTCTGGGAATGATTAATTGCAGAAAAGAAAAATGCTTGTGGTGTAAACAAAAGTGGAGAAAAACTTGGGACGAGTCTTGGTTATCGATTCAACCTATTTCAATTGTGAGTGTGTATATTTGAGAAAAAACATTATATAAAATTCATTGCCTTTTTATACTCCTAATTTCTCCCTTGCAAATAAATGATGCTGAAATTAGCCCAAGAGAGTAACCTGATTTTTTCATCCATACCCAGGGTTTTGAAATTCATATTACTATGTCCCGTTTTAGCCCTGCAGTCGGGCCAATGTAAGCATCGTATAGCAAATATAGTCCATCAAGGATGAAATCCTTCATCATTCTGAAATTAAATATTGCAGGTTGGTTATAAAACCAACAACCGCAAATCAACAAATAAAGAATTTTCGGACTAAATGTCCTGTCTTATTGTGCAAACTTATGCTGCACAGATTTTTACAAAACACGTTCGGATTGCAGTTTAATTTCACTATACCACTATTTTGCTGCTGCATATTCTCACTGCTGAATTATTTTATATCTGAAATTTTCCATCTATCTGCCAGTGAAGTTTACAAATTCTCAGTACTTTTCACTTTCACTGATTCAGATTCACATACTGAGAGAAAGTATTAGTTACCATTATCTGAAAAAATTAGTGAAATAATGTCTCAACTATCATTTTTAGTATCACTTACTAATATTTTTATTATGCCATGTAACTGAATGTACTGATTACGTACCTTTTGAAGAAACTTCTTAAAATTTAAATAAATTTCTTAGATTGTTGAATAATAATTATCGTGATAATTTCATCTGTACAGTATCCAAAATTTTGAATTAAAATGTGGCAAAATGATGAAAACAACGAAGTAAAATATAGAGGGTAAGCTTAGAGAAAATTGAAGGTGTCTGAGTTTCACAAAATTGGACGTGCTTTTCGATTGAGATGAAAACTCTCGTTAATGATGTCTTTGATGTAACGGTATTTGGAGATTACAGCTCTATGGTTGAATGTGGGCAATTATTCGATGTAAAAAAGGATGTAGAAGAAATAACTGTACGAAATGGATGCACGACATACACTGTAACTTTAATTCTATCGTGTATCATCTGATTCCTATGCACGCGTAAATATTTCAGAAAGTACATAGTCATTTCGAAGGTTTTTCGAGACTTTCAAAACCTTCTGTCCTCCCGTTTTCAAGTTCATTCATAGGAAGCAACTCATAGGAGGATTCATGGGCTGACTATTGATTCATCGATGAATGTAATGGATATTACATACGAACAATTGATCCCATCGCACACAATTTTTCTTTACATTCGATATACAGGGTGTCCCATTTTAATCTGTCACTCAGAATATCTCGAAAACGAATAGATTCAGAAGAAAATGTTCCGGGAAAAAAATGTAAGAATCTGAGGGAGACATCCGATGGTGAACTTGGCTTTGACCTCAGATCCCACTTTCAAGGTCATTCTGAGGCCAACTCATGTTTTTTAAATGGAATCCCCTATTTTTTACTACCGGTTTAGATTCTACGCTAAAAACCAAGGAACTTTTGTCTCAAACGTTTTTTCGAAATCCCCATAGATGGCGCTCTAATTGATGAGAAAATGAGAATTCTCAAACCCTCGGATTGTATTCTGTCTAACATAATGCTCAACTCTTGAGTGTTTCTCATCTCTCGGAAATTGCCGTCGGCATCAGCGTTACCCAATGTGCACCACGAGGAGGTTGCGCGATCGGACTTTACACATCATTGTGGCCCTGAAAAGGGCCGATTGTCTGAACTGGAGGTGTATCTCCGGGGACGCATTAGGCATTCGAAAGATGTTCAAAATGAGCGCCGTTTTGCCTTTGACAAAGCGCAATTCTTTTATAAAAGTTTTCTACAGTTGCTTGCAACGTAGCAGGTGTTATTGCTGTGCATGCTCTTCTTATTCGATCTTTCATGTCATCGCGTGTTGTTGGAGGTTCACGGGATACAACATTTTTTATGTAACCCCACAAGAAAAAATCAGGCGACGTCAGATCTGGCGACCTAGGTGGCCATCGCACAGGTCCTCCACGACCAATCCACCTTGTGGGAAACTTCTCGTCCAGAAATTTTCGAACAATTCGCATGTAATGAGGAGGTGCTTCATCCTGTTGGAACCACATCCTCGATCTCACGTCAAGACTTACGTCTTCCATAAGAGCAGGGAGTTCAAAATGCAAAAAACGAAGATACTCCGCGCCAGTCAGGTTTCCTTAAAAAAAATACGGCCCTATGATCCTGGAATCTACAATTCCGCACCAAACGTTCACACTCCAACGGTGTTGATGATTAATTGTACGGACCCAGTAAGGATTCTGAGCACTTCAATAATGGCAATTGTGCCTATTGAGAATTCCAACATTGTGAAATATTGCCTCATCAGAGAACATAACGTGATGAGAGAAAGTAGAATCTTCTTCAATTCTCCGTTGGGCCCACATGCAGAAGTTCAATCTTGTTATGAAATCCTCAGCTGTTAGAGATTGCACCAAAGTGATATGGTAGGGATGATAATCCAACGATTTCAAGATACGCTGAGCTGTGGATCGAGGAATCTCGGTCATTTCCTCAATATCCCGAAGACTGATATGGGGATTAATATGAATTAATGCCAGCACAGCCAGCGATCTCACATCAGGATCATTGTGATCCGCATAAACTTTCTTGTTCCACTGTCGTTTGAGGAGACCTTGACGAACACGTTGCTCAAGAAATCGGATCGTAATGCGATTTGGACACCTCCGATCCGGAAAACGACGTTGAAACGTTCTCACAGCTTCAACATAATTCCCCGCGCTTCACCAAGACACAACAAAACGTGAACAATATCGTTTGGCGCGTAATCAGACATGATATTTAGAAATGTGTTTCCTCCAAATGATAACAGAGAACTGAGCAGTTTGGGAATGCTAAATTTCTAAGGTATTCACACGTGAATCAAAACAATGACAATTTCCAAGAACAAAACCAAAACAAAACACAACCGACGGCAATTTCCAGGAGATGAGAAACACTCAAGAGTTGAGCATTATGTTAGACAGAATACAATCCGAGGGTTTGAGAATTCTCATTTTCTCATCAATTAGAGCGCCGTCTATGGGGATTTCGAAAAAACGTTTGACACAAAAGTTCCTTGGTTTTTAGCGTAGAATCTAAACCGGTAGTAGAAAATAGGGGATTCCATTTGAAAAACATGAGTTGACCTCAGAATGACCTTGAAAGTGGGATCTGAGGTCAAAGCCAAGTTCACCATCGGATGTCCCCCTCAGTTTCTTACATTTTTTCCCGGAACATTTTCTTCTGAATCTATTCGCTTTCGAGATATTCTAAGTGACAGATTAAAATGGGACACCCTGTATATTATCTTAGACATTCGTTATTCGCGGAAAACGATAAAAACGTGAGATGTTTATTCGCGTCAATGCACCCTCAACAAAAGATATCCTATTCTACATTATTTACATTCGACCAACTAATGAAACAATAGCCTCTACAATTTATATTCATGAAGCATCGAGTTGTAGAACAGTTGTTCGCTCACCTACTTTTTTATGTATTACATGGATTTCCCTGATGAATATTTCTTGGTCGGGATGGAATATGGAAATGCAAAACATCGAATGATATCGAGATCTAGAGATATTATTATCGACGGTAGAATATACTGTGTGGATATATATCAGGGATGCATTGTTGGAGTGATCTCTCCTGAAAGAAATGGAAAGTGAGAGTATTACACATCTTGAGAACTTTCGCCTAATCAAACGTACACTTCCTCGGTACATATTAGGTGTGGAAAGAAAACTTAATTAACATTTGAATCCTAGGATAATGATGCAAGATATGGATCAAATCACCCGCTTAATCATATCATATGGTTGAATAAATGATCTATCTACACACAGCTAGGCATACTCTGCAATATTTTCTGGGTTTCCCTTTTAAGAAGCTAACCCGAACTCAATATCTTTTAATGTACCATTTATGCTTCGAATTTATTGATAAGAATTTATTGCAAATTCATTCATTTTCCAAGTACACTTATAACCGAATCTAATCCTTGGTGATTAAATTGAGAATTCAATTGCATGTTCATATGTATTACAATTAGAGCGTAGTTGACGTAATGATCCATATGGGAACAAAAATAACTCGTATCGTTGTAGGATAGATACCAAATCGTTATATGAACTATGCTATTGTTGCCATAGCGATGCCTCATTCTTTCTTTTGAATAATTATCAGAAGCATCCAACATCATTATAAGAACTAGAATTTCTGTTCAGTGTAATTGAGTTTTCAATTTTAGCTATATATATTATGTTACTCACAAACATATAGTTTCGTGCTCGGATTTTCATTCATATGGATTGAAATTTCAAGAAATTTTTTAAGTACGTGAGTGGAAATTGTTTTCATCACTTGTGATTGAAGCTTCATGGAGGAATTTCTAACAGCTTATTCACATTTGCTTGTCCTCTACATAAAACTGGACTTGGACACGAATCTTAATGTATGAGGATCATACGGATCAGTTGTTCAGTTTGATATTTCTTAATTTTGTTCGATTGATATTCTCGAAAAATGATAGTTTACATTATCAGAAGCAATTCAGAATGGGAAATTGGAAATCTGGTTATATTGAGTAAATAGATCTGCATTATTATCACGTGAGTGGCGATACATACAAAGGGGAATACTGCAGTATTTCAGTTAGCTTGGATTATATCTTGAATCGGTGCCAATCCTGTCGTATAGCTCTTCCATCTTCATCCAGAATGAGTAAATGGAAAGAGGAAGAGAACGGGCAGTGCAATGCAGAACATGTCATCATGTGTTCCTATCTAGCTTATATTTATTCTGGGTCAAGTATGTATTCAAATTACCCTCACTGTTGACACGCCTTTTTTGCACTTCTCTGTTATGGTTTCCAAAACAACAACATTTTTTTGAATTGTACGATAATCATTCCAATTATTTTTCTTGGAATATTTTGCACGATTTGTTTTTCCTCTAGGTAAAATGTTAAGAATTTATAGCGGAGGAATTATATGACTATAACTCATATAAAAATTATACATCACAAAACATTGATTAAGTGTTACTTATAATGTACAGTAGATCACCAACATTCAGTTCACGTTCGTCCAATATTTTTACCGCAGTAAATATAGAAAGGAGTTTTTGCACGAACTTCATTTTTCTCTTAAATATATCAATATGATTTCGAAACATATTTATGACGTATGGAAGAAGATGTATAAAGATTCTGTAAACACAGCTTTATAGAAATTCTAATTTCATTAAGCATTATGTTGGTATAAACCATTTAACATCCCAGAATTCATCATTTGGTAACAAATTTGGTGATTGTAACCAAAGGTCTCAGTTGTCAATCTGTATGCTGGGGATTAAACCTGAAGTGTTTGAAATTTTTTATCGAATTTTCAATTACATACACAGAAAAAAGTCTCACATAGATCCTACATTGATTAGTGTTGATTTGACATAACTGCTCACGTAAATGTGAGTGTTGTAAGATTTACATTGGAACCAATGTTATATGTACATCGTTACTGAAGTAAACGGAGCATTGTTGCTATGGGATACCTACGATAACAATGTAAATCCAACAGAACTCTGTAGTAGATTTTACATGGGATCCACACTGTAATCTTAACCTCATTTTTCATGCAAGTGTTGCATGGGTATTTTTTTCCGTGTACAAGGAGAGGAATTTGCAGTGGAATTTACTATAGTGTTATTGCAGCCGAGAAACAGACTGAATTTCTAATGGAATTTAGGCTTCTATTGTCTTATAGTGAATTTCATTGTAAGTTCAGTTTGTTTCTCGGTTACAAAGTATCATAGTGAATTCAATTCTAAATTTCTCTCCGTGTATGAAATTCATTCATAATTCAATCACACTTGAATGAAATTTCAGTAACCAAACTGCACAATAATTTGTGACATACTCTCCAAACCTCGCGTCTTGTGATTACCATGTTTTTATAGATTGATGAATAACGTGCTCCATGGTGTACGCTTTCGATTTTCCGAAGAAGTTGATAATTTCTTCGCGTTGAAAAGTCAAGAATTCTTCGGTGTCAAGAAAAATGGAAGTGGAATATGTCAATTCGATCATGAACAGCCTAAGTTTCCAGGATGGAATAGTTGATCCTCTGAGAATCTTCTTGAATCTTTGATAATATTTGAAGATTCTTAACACTCAGTTACCCCACGTATTTTCGCATGTTTTTGTTAATCTCTCGTTGTGCGTTGCAATCAACTGAATTGAGCTTTTTCTAGTATCAAAAATGTACTATGGTTCTTAGACTTCACCCCTATAAACAAAATATCAGATTTTCTAAAACCTCTTGTTCCCTTTAGAGCCCCGTGGGGTAACTGAGGGTTAATGAATATTTCTGGATATTCATAAACCTTCGTATAACTTGAAAGTTTTTACACACAACAATATTTTGAAAAATTTTTCTAGTCTCCAACATTCTTTACTCTAGAGACTGAATTTTTCCGAATCTCATCTTCTTGACAATGAACAAGACACCACAAGGATTCTCTATAAATTGTCTTTCTGAATCCCGTGGAGCAAAACTCATAAAGATTCCAAAGACTGAACGATTTCATCCATGATAGGCAATATTAGACCGTCGTGAGAGAACAGATCGTTATCAAGACTATCTGTTCCGTTATTACAACTGTCCTTTAAGTTCTCGCAACGATACACTTATTACCATATGCCAGACAGTTACAAGAACTCTACAGTATCGTTATAAGAACTTTCATTTCACACAATTCGAAGTAATCCTAAAATCATCAACAATTCATATCAAGCAATTTCATTTGTTAAAGAGAGAGTAAGTAAAAGAAAATATTTAAAAAATGATGTGAAAGCACTGTATTTTAGGAAAAACCACTATTCGGTTTTACCGCAAGAAAACACTTCTGAATCAAACAATCCTGATGTAGGGCGGGTTTAGGAACTACAAAGTTCATTGCTGCACCGCACTCACAATAGTCTACCATTCCTCTATCTGCTATGTAAATTCCAACTTATCGTTCGTCTTATCGGTTCTTCTCTCCACACAGTTAGAGTGAGTGCCTTAAGATTTGATGCAGTTTTCAAGCACATTTGTGAATGACATTTTCAACTCTTCATTTACACATAACTCAGTAAGAAATTTTTGCTATATTTCTTCATGAATAAATGTATAATTTTGTAAGCGAAATTTCATTCAGATGTGAGGCAAATTTTCACATGGGTATGAATTTTCCAATCCCGTGAGTAATTTTTGTTTCCATCACATGTCATTGAAAATCCAATCAGAAATTACCAACGGTTCACTCGTTCAACTGGATCTGCCATAAAATACTTTCAATAACCGTTCATGGAAACAATTTTATCAGAGCATAGAAATTGACATCGCCTGAATATCTGGATAATTGTTACCGAATAGGATTTTCCAACGATCATCAAATGACTTTTCAAACTGTGAAAAATAATCAGAATTTTCCTATACGCAGCAGCCGGAAAATTCCGATCATCCCATGTGGAAAAGATGTTCAACAATGTATACAATTGTACACAATTTGTATACAATATGTGTACAATTGCGTACATTTTTGAACACTTTTTCCACATGCGATAGGACATCAATTTCCGATAAATTTATATGAAACTTCCCATAAATTTTACAAAAAATTCCATAATTGATGGGATTTTTACTAACATTTTCCAGTAATTTTTCGGTTAAATACGGAAAATTCTCAACTTATGTGTATGTTAATTACTTCTGAACATTTATGTGAAGCTCTGCCGTTCAAAGCAAGAAGACCGTAAATGCATTCGACTTGAATTTGAGAAAAACTATTTTCTTTCGAAATCAATCAAACAAATCATTTCTCAATGGCAAAGCATTTTTAGGGTATAATATACCCCAGAAATGGTTTGCCATTGAAGTCTATAGACTATTGAAGTATTATAGACTTCCCATTTTGGTGTTAGTTACGATGTTTTCTCTATAAACGTTTCAAATTTGATTAATTTCTTCGTACTTCGAACCGCTGCTATTAAAAAAGTAATCAGTTTCTTTCAAAATGAAAAACACAGTAGAATACTGAATTTTTTTACGATTAAAATGATATGAAAAATTCATTTTCGTCAAAAATGCGACTTACGGTCTTCTTGTTTTGGACGGCAGAGCTTTCCATAGAAATTTTTTACCATGTATCTGTTTCACCTGGCAAAAAATCCAGAATGTCTTCATTGCTCGCTACTTCTAATTCTCTTCCCTTTCTGCATACATTATATTCGTTTTAGTTGCTCTGGTAGACTTGCTGCGATGGCTTACAAAGATTAAACTGAGACAGATTTATATTAATTGGTTGGAAGCACATCTTAGATATCCTCAATGCGAACTCTTTTGGAATAACCAATATGAAGTTCCGTTCTTCTGTACAGTTTGCTTACAATTACGGTTTAAAAAAAGCAATAAGAATAATGAGTCAGGGCGCCACGAGACGGTAATATCATTTCACATACATATATAGGCGCCAAACGAATGATTCTGCGATTGCTAGATCGTTATGTAAGGCATTAAAGACCCCAAGTTATCCACGTATGCGTATGAACATATAAGAACGCGACATCCTTGTTACTATATGCTCTTCTTTCGTAAGAGAAGATATCCTCTTCGTGTGCATGCGTGCGTGCACGCGTTCAAAGTGTGGTAATGATCGTGCTTCGATGGCGAGATGTCTTGAATATATTATTAAAACGAGTAAGACAGGGTGCTTGGCTCTTGTCTCGTTGTCGGCTATTGCATTAAGAACACATAAGGTAAATACGAATGATGTGGCACGCGTCTCAAAATCTTTTTATGAATGCATCTTTGCGTCATGGTTATATTATTGAATTGCTGAAGTCTAAGTGAACAGTCAGCCATTGTTACGTGTTGGTTTGTTGTACACGTAAACGCTTTATGACCATTGAATGCAAAATTATTTCGATTCTTTGTGATTGAGAAAAGCTTTTCGAGAAATTCATTTGAATTTACGCGTGGTAGGGTTGTAGCGTATTCTGGAGTTTACTTTTTCAACTATCGAATTCTCGGAGAAAATTTCATGCATACCCGATTGGAAATTCAATCACATTTGATCGGGTTAACCCGGCGTTTGGATTTCTAGTCGGGTAAGTTTATGAAAAAATGCAGGGACTGCGCACCCCTGTATGAAATGTACGCAGACCAAAAGATCACTTTCAAATTCTTTCTCATCGATGCGCACAATTAATACAAAATGTTATTGCTCTTCTTAGCTTGCGTTTATATTGATTCTAGGTTTGGAAAATGATTTCATTTGAAAATGAAGGTTTTGCAATACTCACATGAAATTCAATGTTCAACATAACGTATGAGTCCTTGGTAAAAGAGAAACCACTGAGTGTTGGTTATAAGCGTAACGTAACTATACACTATCCAATTGTAGCAATTCATTTCGGTAAATCGCTTTCTTTTCTGTGACATGTATAGTAGTTTTATATCTTCTAATAAACCGATGTTCAAAGAGAGGGAAAATTTAAATAAATATGATGGAAATTAGGTGTATTTATATTTATACTAATGTCATGGTTGAAATCGAAGCTTATGAACTCTGAGGGAAATTGATTTTGATACATTGTTTTATCACGAAAAAGCATTTGTTCTTCATATCAAGAAAATTTGGCTCATATCATTTTATTTCACTGCGCTCTTCAAATTTGAATGGTGGAATCTTACTAGTTACTAGTCTGCCGTTGCATGTCTCTTGACTGATTACAATTAGTCGTATTTCAATGTTCTTTAATTTTAAATCGTTTATAGAAACGAAACGAAAATTCAAACCTTCAAAATTTGATGAATGATCACTATCTCATCACTATTTATCTTCTCAAATGGACTCCTTGGAACCAGAAACATAGATTTCTCAAAGGAATATTACTGCAAAATTTTCGGTCCTTAACCACTGAGTGTCTTGTTATTCGATTACTGATTCGTTTGAATAAACGATTCAAATTTCAGTAACATGTATCTCATTTAGAAAATCAGTAAATATCGATTAATTCACAGTGTACATCCATCACCTCGCAGTGATGTATTTATAAGTGCAAACTAGACAGTAAAAAATTTTGTGTTAGAAACGGTGCACTCAAAATTCGTATTGGAAATCAACACAGATGAGGGTCAAGTTGACAGATTTTCAATGTAAACTTAACACTTTTGTGTTAATTTCTCACATCCATTGTGTCAATACACGCAGAGAACTCGCGAGATATTACATCGCCTAATCTTCCTAATTTTTTATCTCGATTGCGTGAAAAAATATCACAACATCGGAGGACATAAATCTTGAATCTCGGTGATATATCACCGTGAAGTTGGAGATCCAAAAACCAAGCAGTTTAGTGATCAGTCGGTTGATTTTGTTTCACGTCAATTGTGGGATAAAAATTCACGGAAGGTTAGGTGATGTAATATCTCACGGGTTCCTTGCGTGTATTCAACACAAATTTTGAGAGGACCGTTTGGGACATGCACGTGTGTTGAAAATACACAAAATTTTCCACTGTGTAGTGAAGTTACACTGATTTAGATTTGGAATGGAAGTCAAACAGCTTGAATTCTAATTGAAATTTATAAGCAATCAAAAATGTCCATTTTTCTCTTCTTTTCATATTTCAAAAGATGAAATATCCTCCATCGGATATAGTTGAAGCATGCTTGTAACAACAGTTCCTTTGATGATTATTTGATGATCCCTTAAAAAAAGGAAATAGTGAAATTCCCAAGGTAGCCACCACTTTTACGAACTTGGTTAAAGCCTGGAGAAGTCATCTTCCCAGTCACGAGATTCTTCTCTTGGTGTGTATACAACAACCCTGCACAATGTACTTCCGGTAATGCCACCGACATGAGTAATTCGGGCACGTTATTAAATAAACTGATTAATTAATTATTTGGATTCCTGACCTACTTGTATCTTTATTCAATATCCTCCTTTTCTCTCAAAATCCTTTTGAAGTATTAACATCACTCTCATTCGTTTCTTTCCGGTTTTCGCATCTTTTACTCAACCATCCGTCTACCCACTTATCATCTACTCGTGATTGTTTATTCATCAGTATAAATTCAATTACATTCCTATTATTCATTCACGTCTGATTTGAATTTATTATCGTTTCTTCAATGGAATTTCAAAGTGCTCATGAAAAAATTAACAAATCATTTCACAAATTTCTGATCGAGGTATTGGGACTTGTTTAGGTCGACAAAACAAATTTTTAGTAGGATAAAAATTCAAAATAAATAAATATTCGGTTGATCCGTGAATCTGGTGTTTATTTTTAAGTGAAAATTGTTTGTGAAAGAAAATATTTGGGGCATGCGTTTTGTTTTATGTTATCCGATAAAGAATTATGCGGTGGACAAAATAATGTATTTAGGTTTTTCATATACTTTTTATTCTGTTCGCAACGCCAGAACTTATGGACTAACCCATCATATGTTGGAATTTTCTTTGTTGAAACTACTTTGTACTATTCATTTCTTCAATGATATATGATCACTAAAATTATTAGTCTTTCAATCACGTATCAACTGATAACTTTGAACGTTGGATAATAAAAATGATGTCATTCAATTTCAAATGAACAACGGACAAACAACTGTGCTATTGTACGCTGCACGTTTTTCTTCGTGCACGCACATTTTTCAAGAGTCATTAGAATCAATCGAAATTGAGCCGAGGATGAACTATCAGGCTCAGACTAAACGTAAACAAAGTAGAAACGGATCATTAAGAACAACTCAATAATTACATAAAATCGTTGGTACAATTGAGCGAATTTTGTCGAATGAAGCATTGTTTGAGCGAATTTAAAATTAGGTGGAAATAAACTTGGTTCTCAGAGACCTGCGATCTCGAGAAAATTAGGTAATATACACTTCGTGTTTGAAAATCTATTGTTGTTTTTCAAATTTAATTATTCCTCCTCATTTCAATCCGCATCGTTAAAAGATGCGTGATAGATTTGTGTATGTTCACTGCAAATCCAAGTGTTTTATTTCAATACATGTAGAATGTTCAAATCCTGCAGTCACTTTTTGAACACTTAGGAGAATAACAATTACCATAGAAGCTCCGTTTTGTTTGCAATAAAATACTTGAAACTGACTACATAAAGAAATCTGAAATTTTCAGAGGGGATTCTTTGAGCCTTTATCTAGGTCTGTATAGAGTCCTTCGGATGGTCCGTTGATTCACTTGCACAGCTGCGCTGGACTCGGTATATTCTAAACATTTTTCCAAATTTGAATCTGAGGTTTTCGAGATTTGGTTTCTCTTTTTTTTTTAGCGGGGAAATTTCTACACTAAGAGAAAAATTAGCTTATTCCTCAAAACATATTCTCTTGGTCTGAGAGTATACATTTTTTTCTTATTTAAAGAAGATACGCACGGAAAAAATAATTTAGCTGCAGTACCTAAGTGGCTAGCACGGACATGGACAGTCATTAAATTAGCTCCTGCAGCTTAATTTTAGCTGTTATAGAAAAAAAAATTTGCATTCGTAGCTAATTTATTTGCGGTGGTAACTAAAATTTGGCTGCAAGAGCTAATTTAATGGCTGTCCATGTTTGTGCTAGCCATTTAGCTGCTGCAGCTAAATTATTTTTTCCGTGCGAACTTGGGATCGGAAAATTTTCTCCATATCACGTTGTACAGCTTCAAACTAAGTAAATGTTTTCCCCGTTTGAAGGAAGTTTTCTGGATTCAACAAATATCGGATTCAAGATCTTGGTTCAAGATTTTTTTCTCCCAGTGTATATAGTAAATGAATTGTTTTGGGAGTAAATTCTTATTCTTCAAGAGGATATCACCGATCTTAGTATCTGTTTAATTGAAAAAATCTGAATGATACTAAAAAAAATGGCCATGTGAAAATTGAATGGAAAATGAAAATCTATCACAGATCCCTGTTGAATTTACATTGTTTTCATGGTTACCATGCAATACTACTCTCGTTCACATTAGTAACGATGAATACATAATATTGGTTGTAATGTCAATTTTCTTTCACTGGCACTTATGTGAGCGGTTAGGTCGAATCAACTACAACCTACACTGTAAAAAAAAACTGGAAATTTACTGTGCAACTGGACTGGAAATTTCCAGTGCTAGTACTGGAATATGGATATTCCAGTACATGTACAGAGATTTTGTTGTTACGTTACTGAAAATTTACCAAGCATAACTGAAAATTCAGTCATTGTACTGGAATTTTCAAGTTTGAGATGATGTACTGAAATTTTGCCATGATTTCGCGAAAATTTTACCGGCTCGTACTACAATTTTATAGTTCTTGTGCACCAAAAAAAAATATTCCCTCAAAAAGGACTTGAGAAAAAATTTGGAATTTAGAAAAAAAAACCTAATCGTTGGTATACTGGAATTATACAGGTTTTTAACTGCAATTCTCAGGTTTTGTGATGGAATTTTCCAGTTACTATGCAATTGAATTATACAGGTTTTGAACTGCAATTTTCAGGTCGTGTGATGGAATTTTCCAGTTGCTATGCAACGGAATTTAATCACTGTTGCACTGAAATTTTCCACTTCTATTGGACTTCGTCATTTCTGGCAGGAAAAATTTCAAGTCTTTATATTAAAAATTTCCTGATTGAGATTTTGAATAATAATTGTAATTGTAGCCAATGAAATTGATATATGAGGTTTTTCCAAGACTTATCCTCTTGTGTTCTAGATATGAAGCATATGTAGTAACCCAAGCTGGCCTTCCAACATGTCGCGCTATAGCTCATCGGTTAGGTCTTAGGTTTCAGTTGGTAGGCAGGTAGAAAATTGTGGGTTCAAATCCTGTTAGGTAGACATGAGTTTCTGTCCATCCAAATGAACGATCAAAAGTTTCTCAATCATCTTGGAACACAAGGACCCTGCAAAATCACTTTGCGTGAGCAATTTTTTTTCAATTTTCATGGATATTTTCAGCATTAATTTTCCAGTACATGTCCTGGAAAAGTCCAGCTCGTGTACTGAAAAATTCCAGTACCGAGGCTCAGAAAATTTCCAGTTTTGATGCGGGAATTCCATAACGTTTGCACTGAATTTTTGCAGTACAAATGTGCTGAAATTTTCCGGTACATGTACAGGTTAATGACTTCCAGTACATGTACTGGAATTTTCCGGTGAAATTTTTTTACAGTGTATGTAGAAACCAAATGATAAGAAAAGCGTAGGAAAAATTTAGAAAATTACACCCTATTTCATAAGAGTTAGCATTTGATTATTATTTAGAATGAAGATATCATTTTATTATTGCGATTGACAGAAATTTTTTTTAACTTATGGTCCAAGTATTCTAACAATCTAATAGTAATATTCAACTGTCCGAAAGAAATGTTACATGCATCGGAAAAATTTTCTTAATATCCTATATCGTATTTTCTCTTTGTCAAAAATAATCTATGAATTCTAGAAGAATTGTTCAGAAAAATGAGAAAGTGGATGGTGACATTTTTCTTAGTTTATTCTACATAGAAACATTTGTAAAAATGATATAAAAGTTCAATAAACGTTACTCAAGTCGTGGTAACAATTACCCTGGTAGAAATGCTCTAGCGATTAATTGGTTTTGTAACACTTATCCCAAGGAAAAACTAGACAACTTGCCAGTAACTTGCAAGTTACTAGCAAATGTCTGGTTATTCCATGGGACAGGTGTTACAAAACCATCGAATCGCTAGAGCATTTTTACTAGGGTACACGAATCTCGGTACGTTGCACTTTGTCCTGTAATCTACTTCAATCGGTGTGCTTCTTTCTAATTTCTCGAAGTTTAAGTACTGACTCAGTTCTATGTAAATTTTACCAATTGGTTGTCTCAGTGTGGAAAAAGGTTCTGGTTTTTTTCTTTACGATTTCACATTGAATAATTTGGAGAATACATAATATCAGTAGAAAGCATGTGCATTATATGTAGGTCGTCAATGAGCATGAGTAATTCATACTCATTTTCTTCATTAATGTAAATATAGAGAATCCATGTTCATGAGAATGGCTACATTGTGGTACAAGTTTTCTTGTATTTAATATGTCCTTTTTATAATTCTTGGAAGCGAAAATGTCATTGCTTGCACATGAGAATGGAAATGTAAAATCATACTGGGTAATAAGCATGGAGAATTACATGGTGTGCCAGATGTGAAAATATGTAATGAGTGAGAAATTTCTTTGAAGTTTGATATTTTTTAATCACGTTGATTCAAAATCTGCAACAATTATATGTTAGGAACTCATTATTTACAGTTTTGATTTGACACGTTTGAATATGATTTCATCCCAACTTCTAGAAAAATATAATAAATTTATAATCTTTCGTTTTTTTAAATCAAGCGAGTGAAAGATATTTGATTCATTATCAAACACGCAATAAGGTTGAAGACTGTAATTCAGTCAATTGAATATTTTTTGAGATTTTCACTCCAAAACAATCCTATATTATTGATTTTATCATCAATTAGTTTTAATGTTTTTGAGGAGGTCAAGAATACTTTTAGCAGCAGTTGTCATAAAATATCTCGTATCGAGGGATACATTGAGAAGAAATATTATATTACGAGGGAGTGATATCATTTAATATTTACTTCATAGAACTTCAGTCGTAATCATTCTGTGGTGTTTCAATTCCACGCAACTTTGTTTTGAAAATAATTCAAAATATGAAATATCATTTCACATCAAGAGTGAACAAAATTTCATCACTCATTCTTTTACATGAGTTTAATGTTTTGAAATTAAACATTTTAAATGTATTGTAGTATTTTCCATATGATTAAAATACACATAGTGAGATCAGAAGAGAGGAATGAAGTACATAACTGCTCCCAAAATGTCGAAAAATAGTAGCTTTTCGGTTAGAAAGATCTTGAGATAAGAAGAAATTCATTTATCAACATCTTTTGTACATGAAAAATGTAATGATTTGATTTATATACGATTATTCAGTCCACTTGAGGTGTAATTTTATGGTTTCTCATAAATTTATGACTCCATCAACAAAGAGATCCCTTGAACCCCCCTTTTTTATCCTCAAATTTCTTAGTTGTACATAATGTCGAGATAAGATACGATGTCACTTGAGATATCTTTTATAATTGTCAACAGTAAATTATCTGTCGTCACAGCTGTGATTGCATTTCATGTTAGGTTTTATAATCTTTATTTCACTTCAATCTTGGAAAGTGCAATGAATGTGAATCAAAATTTCGTTATGGCAGATACTGCGTTCTTCATTAACAAACAAAATAGGAAAAGCAATTGTTCTTGTTGCTACTTCGTTCCAATATCAATAGAATATCATTATTGTTAGTTCTCTTTCGTATTCCTCATTATTTCCGAGCTTATGAATATATGTATACGCGTTTGTACACTTAATTAGATTATCTTTGTGATCGAAATTCAATGTACCTATGCAGTCCGATCTCTGTAGGGATAATCTCTCCTCGCAACCGCATGGGATCAAAGGAGGAGAAATTATACGTCCTCACTTTTACAAGTAATAATGCGTAACGCCACTGCTTAATAAGCCTCGAAGAGCATGTGTGGTTTGAAATGAATGCACATATTATTCTAATTAGTATTATTATTCCTAATACGATTCCTTAAACTGCGAAGTATACGACTATACTTAGGAAAAGATGTCTAAAACAATTGGAACTCACTTGTGAAACTGAAATGTGAATGGAAAATTTAGCATCGATGCAAATTGCTTACTCTGGTTAAACAAACCCATTGAGTCTCACCAAATCTCATTGAATATTGCACAATATTCTGACCAAATCCTGTTCCACCGTTTTCATTGAGATTCAATCAGATTAATGTATTTTTTCAATGTGATTCTGGTTGAATCTTGCACAACGTTCTGACCAAATCCCATGAAATTTCATTTCGTCAGATTCTATAAATTTGTTTTAACCAGCGTACAGAACTTTAAAAATACTATACGAAGGAAATAATTTGACAATCTTTTCTTCAAGTTGATTTCAAAGATGAAACTAGCTATTCGTGACAGAATTACAAACCATGTCATGCAATCATAGCCGGTAATGATTCAAACGCCAAGGTGGAAACATTGTGGATACTGTGATACTACAATTTTTCGCCTTATAAATCAAAATAACGGTACTTTTCCTAATTTGCGTATTGTAAATATATCACACCCATGTGGAAAAAATGTCCAAAAAGGTATAAAAATCGTATGTGTACAATTGTATACAGTTTTGGACATTATTCCCAATTTATCATACAATAATTCTTGCTTGATATAAGATTGTTTTTTAGCACATTAGTTGAGAATTATTCAAAAGCTAACTCGCTTTTTAATAACATTATTTCCCTCAACCTTCATGCAATATAAGAAAAAGTATTAGGAGAAAATTTCAGCAATTGAAACAAAGACATAAAAGTATAATTCTCTTCGACAGTTTACTGGTTGTGTATCGAAGGATTCTTGCCTTGTTTTTCTCACAAGTGGGAGATTCGTTTGAGTGCATTTAGTGACTTTCCTACTTTATTTTCACATATATATACATAACAGTAGAACTAGCGATAAATGTAACAAACGAAGACGGCGAAGTCTTACTTCGACTCGCTTGGACACGCTTTCTGTTTTTCCTCTTCACCTTTCAAAAGCAAAATGTAAGTGCCGTTCCTGGTGGTGAACGAATAATTACCCACCATGTGGCACTTTCCATTTTCACAGTAGATACTGTTTTATCTGTTCGACTTTTTATCACGGTTACGATATACGAACTACATTACAAAGGAACGAAATAATTCCGTATTTTGTTGTAAGGAAATGTAAGAGGAAAAGCTGTTCATCGCAAAATGCTGTTTTTTAGATTTATTCATTAGTTCAGTCTTTTAATGAATATCAAAAATAACTAGAATATAATGAATTCGATCAAATAATCCACGCAGGTAAAAATTCTTGTTGAAGTAATGATTTTGAAAAGTCCACTTTGCTGAATTAGCACAGCGTTTGACGTTACAACGAAAATCTTGTTAGATCTTTGCTAAATCAGCCAATTTCCATATCAGCAGTGTGCATATCTACAGTGCCGAATTGTTGGATCTGCAAGTGCTTACTGAAAGCGCAAAATTTTTGCTATGATGGCGAATTTTCGTTTGATTTAGAGGAAAGTTTTGCCATATCAGCAAAGTAAATTTTGGGGATTTTTTATGTCAGGAACTTTTTTTTCTGAGTGTACACATAGAAAAAAATAATTAGCTGTTATTTGGATAGCTAAAAATTAGCGAAATTCAATAGTTAAATTATCTGGCTATCCAAGTATCAACCACAAATCCTGTGCAGTCACAACTACGATTTCCTACTGTGATAGCTGAAAAATAGCTACAGCTGCAATTATTTTGGCTATAGCAGTGAAATAACGGTGTTAAAAAAGTAAGTAGCTGTCATAACTATTTCATTTTTTTAGTGCACAAAATTTGAACATATCTGTGAGGTGTGTCTATCTCGTGGAGTATAAACTGATATATGAGATGAGCATAAAATTTGTTCTTCATTTTATATTGAAAATACACAGGAGAAGAAACTTTTTGACCCAAGAGACAGTGGATTGTTTTGCTAGTCAAGAGAAAAATTCGCTGTTTCACTGAATCGCTTTACTTTCTCAGTAACCCAGTTACACGTGATACACTGAAAAAAAAATTTATTCCAGGCAAATAAATATTTATTTGTCCTGTACCAAAGAAATATTTATTAGAATTAACAAAATATTCTTTGGAACCAAAATAATTCATTTGGATTAAATAGATGGTTTTGAACGTTTATTTGATTCCAATAAATTATTTTGGTTCCAAAGAATATTTGGTTAATTCTAATAAATATTTCTTTGGTACAGGACAAATAAATATTTATTTGACTGGAATAAATTTTTTTTTCAGTGTAGCGAATTTTTGGCTAGGCTAATGAAAAAATTTGCCATTTTATAGATATATATATATAAATTTATATAACTCAATTAGTTTTGTCAGCGAATTTTTTCCCCACGTTTTTCTTAGAATTTAATGTTATGAATCCTCCATGCATAATTTCGAATATTACAATTTAGTTGTAATCTTCATGGAAAAATTTATCGATGAATCGAAAATCATGATCATCACATCAAATTTAAATTCATGTAAGAATTTTCCTGCTTTTGGTGAAAAAAAAAAATAAAGATATCACGAGTCGACTATATTTCCGAGCAATAACCGTAAATCGTGCAATGCTGATGCGTCATGTATCGTTGATTGAATATCAATTAACCACGTTGGAACAGAATTTAACGATAATATCCATTGATTAGGAAGATTTTACTTAATTATCCAATAATATCAGTTTCAAGAACGAAGTATTAACTTGACCTAAGTTAGCGGAACAAATAATGCATCCGCGTGGAAAGTGAAATATGCGATATTCATTCATCCACTAAAGAAATTTACATTCTTTTTTCTCTTGTAATTGAGAATAAATTATACGACTCGAGATCTTCGTATTCTTGAATTCTCTGATTCCTCCAATTTTTATTTCAACCGATAATAAACCAAATTTCCGAATTTCTTCTATCACTTTTGTTTCAGGCTTGTTGATTCAAGCAGCGTTGTAATTATATAAACCGCCAATCCAAATCACTATCTTACTCAAAAGTGTTGATATTACAATAAAGAATTTTTAAAACATCAATCATCACTTATTATAATTATCAACTTGAATTTAACATCCAAATCTCCTGGAAATGTTGGTCTGCTTTGTTTTCAATTCATCTGTTCAGGCAAATCAAATAATTTTCTATAGACTCTTACGTGTCAATTTTGAAGTTTTCCAGAAAAATTGGGTTCAACTTTTCTTACAATTCGTGTTATGTTTTCATATACCATAAATCTTAATAAAGACTTCAGTTGAAGCCTCAGTACTTCATCGTCTCTTGAAAAACAGAAACAACATGGTGATAGAAACTATATTTGCATGGTTGAAGGTTCACAGATTCATTGTCTACGGCCGCTGGTTATGGTTCCTAGAACAAGTCACGATGACCACACTGTGAAAAAATTCCTTCTGAACATTCAGAAAATGTGATTGTAATTTTTTACAGCCACTTTCTTCTGAATTTTCAGAATAAGCTGCGAAATTTAGTTGTAGTTTCGTGAAATTCAGTAAAATTTATTTGAAAATTAAAAAAAAAATCGCTGTAAAAAATTACAGTGACATTTTTTGAATTTTCGGAAAGAATTAATTCTTTTACAGTGCAGACAAAACAGTTAGAACCAAAATCAACTATATGTTCTGGTGGTAGAAAGAGATTTTCCAGAAAGTTACCAGAATGTATAGTTGACTTTCAATTGGTATCGCTATTTTCGTGAAAATTTGAATACTTCAATTATTGTTCATTTTACAGTACTGTCTCTACGTTAGAGAGACAGAGGGGTACTGAAAAGACTAGAGGGGTGCATTTGCAGGGATGTGTGGGGACAAAATGGCTTTAAATCCAACTGAATGGAAGATTTGAGGCACAGAAATTTCTTCCTCAGCGGTATCACACACCGCAATACCAATTAAGGTTTAATTTTAACTCCATCTCAGTGAAATACTAAGTGAAAACAGATCAGTTTGGCAGAAATCAATGACAGGAATAGGAGAAATCTATATAAATAGACAAGTGATTCCTGTATTACCAGCATATAGAATTTTCTTATTGCCCGTATGGCCTGGATAATTCATTACTTGGTGATCTGTATCAGACCCAGGGAGGATTAATTTAAATAGAAAATTTTCAGACTGATTTCAGCGCCGCCATACGGAGAGCACTGGAAAGAATTTTCATGAATACACTCGGTGCTTCCGATCGTCTCAGGAGCTTGCTCCGGATCAATTTCCCAACCAATCAAAAAATTGGGAGTTTGTGCCCTTTGGTCAGACCAATTTGTTTTTTTACTCGGATGTTGGATGTATAAAATTGATTATATAGCAAATTAATTGTTCCTGTCTCATGTAGAAGACATTATTTGAGATGAAAACAAACACAAAACAATACTGAGAAAAAAATTGCAACTCCAACTACAAACTGAAGCTGGGCTCGATTTCAACTCCGAATGTTTTCTTAGTGGAATATAAACTGTCCAATTTTTCAAAATAAACGGTGTTTGCAAATATCAGTATATATTCCCTCGCTGGATCCTCTTTATACACCACGAGATGTTTGATTTCTGCCATGAATCTTAATAAGTCAACAAACACTCCATCACCACATGTGAGCAGAACAAACGCTATCTGGGTTATAAAGATGCGAAACTAACAGGGAGCGAAAATTGAATCCGTCGTTCTTACACACAGTTCACGGCTTTTCGATTATTATATATCAGATTTTTTTTTCAGTGTTCAGAAATAAACCCATTCGAGATGCATGAAAAATCGATACGCGCTTTGGAAGAAAAGTTCTGTTCCATAAGATTGAGAATGTTTTTCAAGATTTCCTTGCAGTATTCAGGCGATTCAAACACGTTAACTTGAACACAACTAACTTCGTATCATATGTATTGCGACACGCGCTATATATTTCTACCCAGCAATGCATATTTATCATGCGTTCCGGTTTTATCATTACGCTATGAGATACAAAAGGAAAAATTAGTGGGAAAAAATATTCCGAGTCACATTCATAACGCTGTCTGTGTCCCAAGATTCAATGTGGTAGTCTCTCTGTTGTTTGCTTCTGTAGATTTGTCTACGCTTAGTTTCTTCTCCCCATGAACTTCTTTATATAAATATTTCTGTAATTTTTCACTATGGACAGAACACACTCTTGAATGTTCATGATACTATGAAGTGAAAATTCATAAAAAAAATAATATCTTGAATTTGATCTACTTTACGTATAAAAACTTTAATTATGTAAATCAATTATTAGGGCTGGACTCGAGACTTTCGAGTGAAAGCAACAGAACTCAATTTTATCAGTTCTAATGCAAAATTCGTTGGGTCAATGTACAAATAGTTGAAGAATGAAATGGGAGGAAATTTTTGGAAATATCTTCATGATTTTGAACACTAAGGTTTATTCAAAACTGTTGCAGTCTCGAAAAAGGTCTAGTGTCTTGTCTTGTCTTGGTCTTGAGTGTAGAAAAATTGCTTTTTGTCCTGGATGCAATCAATTTTATCCTCTCAGACATGTCATTGCCGATTATTACATGCCAACACTTGGCTTGATGTAGAAATTTGTCTTTAAAGATCGTGAAATTGAATGATATTTACTATTTTTGAATTTTGCTCAAGAGTCTCGAGTCCACCTCTAGCCAATTATGGAAAGTACTATAACCATTCAAACTTTTTTTCCACTTTCGAAATTGGCGCACGAATTGATATTTCAAGTGATTAAATTAGATTCATTTGGACAGATTTTTCAATTTGATTAATAAATTTTCGAATGGATCATGCGATGCGCATTTGTGTGTAGAAAAAATTTTCCCAATTGTCAATCATTCTCATAGTAATATGCATATAAATTATATAAGAATTGTATTGAATTGTATATAAATCATGTACAATTGTTTCACTTGGGTCAAATCAATTTTCAAAATTTCAATTAATTGAATTTCTCGATGTTGAAAGTTGCAGTATTCAATACAAATTATCATAAATCTATATATATTTTATATAAAATTCCGTGTATAGATCAAATTAATATGCTTGTAATGAAATTATTTTTACATGAGAGCGCTCTAATCATTATATATTCTAGTATGGCTGTTGGGTTCACTGACAGACTTATTTTTTCAGTGTGTTCATACTTGATTCGAATTTTACTGCCTGGATAACGCAGTCCTAAAATTCAGATAAAGTAAGAACAGTTAGGGAGAAGCTTGACAGTTGGCCATGAGCCATGATTTAATCGGTACTGATCTCTGTGTGATAACTCACCACTTTTTATAAGGGCCATCGGTATTTGATTTTTCATTCAGAAGTTGGTTCAATCCTGTGAGTGGGATCTCATTCGTTGAAGTTAGAATTTGATGATTATAAACAATTCAATTTTTGAGGAGGAATAAGAAAAATGTTTTGAATTCGATCCAGGCAATTTTATCAGTTCTGTAAAAGGAAATCTTTCCATGGTAAAATGTATAAATAAAAGTCTTGCCATCTTGGGGAAATATTTTGACCCAATGCAGAGATCATCATGAATAGAAAAATCGAAAATTCCATCAGTTGTAAAGATCAAACAAAAATTATATAGATTCTTCATATAAAATTCTATATAATTTTTATATATTCTAATCTCGTGTTTTGGTGGAATGATTCCCAATTTACGATTTATATAAGAGAAAATGTTGGTCAAGGATGTATTACATCTATTTTTGAAATAATGAAAAACTCACGAAAATTTGCGAAACGATTCTTAATGATCAAACAAATACTCCTGCAAAATTTCAAATCGATTCAGAGCTTCCTTCGAAAGTTACATCAAAGTTAAAATCCATTAATTTATAGATTATAGATTGAAACCATATATAAATGGAGATGAATAAAAAAATATCTTCCTCAATATTCATGAAAACATTCGGATCAGAGTCATTGGAACTTCTCTTCAGTAGTTTTATTGTGCCATGGATCATATTTTGAATCACGGGCCATCAGCGATGTATTATTTTCAAAATCTATGTAATTGATCCTTAATAATAAAGAGATTGTTTCACAGATTTCGATATTCCCAGCATCCACAATTATATATAATTTATATATAATTCAATATAGTTTCTGTATATTTATGTATAATCTTAAGATATTTCCTATTTCGATGAAAAAGTGTTGTACAATGGATACCAATTGATTAGCATAGTTGGAGTATTAAAGGGTGTGTTACTCATTTCATCAGTGACAATGATTTCTCTTTATAAATTTTAATAAACAACACTTTCAACTACCAAAGAACAACTGCTATCTCATTATGCGGTAAAATCTCATGAATTATACGATCAAAGGTGATCGATTGATGCTCACTTATTAATGCTCAAGTGCATAAAAAATAAAATTTCACTGATTAAAATTCCAAGGAATTCAAATATTCCTGGAAATAGGTATCATTTAATCACGACGTGATTATCTTAGAACGTATATCGTAGTATTTCATCATCAAAACGTATGTCATACGTTCAGGATCAACAGGCATTCATTGAAAAATTATCCAGGAAGGACAGATACGCAGTGATTAATGCTGTAATACACAAGTACAAAGCAGCTTGAAAAATTTGAGAAATTTTTCGATGTCAATCAATTGAACCAAACGAACACTCCTCCTAACAAAGTAGTGATGGGGATCTTTGGAAAAGATCGATCCTTTTTTGTACAGAAAATATATAATTTTTATAGATTCCAATAAAAATTGGATACTTTTTATATAAAAAAAGGATGGATTAGAAAATATATAATTTTTATAGATTTCTATGAAGATTCGATACTTTTTATATAAAAAAGGATCGATCTTTTTCAAGGATCTCCATCACTATAACAAAGTGGAAAACAAGTGATTTCATGTTATTTGTTTTCAAAAACCAACTTGTGGCATTTCAATCCGATACAATTATTGATCTAGTTTTTATGAAACATTCAATACCCGAGTGGAAATTTTTTGAAAATTATATATAATTTATATCGAATTATATACAAATTATATTGAATCATATCAAAATTATATATAATTTTGAAAATTTTTCCACTCGGGTATTGACGAATTCTCAATTCGAATTATAGATTCTGTTTGGGATTCACGAGGGGAGTAAAAAAGTTGCCCCTCAACCTCAATGAGAAGTGGAATTTCATCCAATTTGAATCAAATTTGAATCGTCGTCTAAACTATTGAATTTTTTCGATTTTTTGTTCTTCGGGTTTTTTTGACTCTTGTACAGAATGATTTCAATTCATTGCATAAAAACAATCACAGAGTATACAAGACACGAAAGAGAAACTCTTTTCGTAGTTTCGGTCGGAGAGGCTAAAAGGTGGTGGTAACAAAGTGGGAGTAGTGGGGTATTTGCAAGAGTATATACATGAAATAGAAAGAGTGAGAGGGAGAGGTTTGTTGCTGATATACAAGATGCAAAGTGGTATTGGTGAGTGGTCGTCCGCCTGCCTTCTATGCTCGCCGGCTGAAGGAAGGAGAAATGAAACAAGCAAGCAGCAGTCGGTTAGTCGGTAGGTAGAGAACAACAGTGTGTGAGTCTATCGCGAGCTTGGCAAGCGTGCGGTGGGTTATGATTTCTGTCTACGTAACGTCTACCTAGTGTACAGTATCATAATAATCAAGAAAACTACGTATTTTTTCCTCACAATTTCTCGATACATCGATCACATCTTCAACTCGTTGTATTGACTGAACATCGGTTCTTTATCATCAATCAATTATGGGTTAAGTGAAAAGTGTTATGTGCAATTGTGCGTATCAGTGCTGATGTTTATTGGTTTGTTGTTCTTTGTGGTTGTTGTTAGTTTTTTGTTGTTGTGAAATATAAGAGCGAAATTGTAGTGCTCAAACCACGTTTCATAACCTGAAAAATACGTAAAGAAGATACAGGTTCGAACACGTGTTATGTTTTCCTCGAGATCGAATGGATTCGTCAATATAGGTCCTTGCTCTTGGTAATGCTGCCGATGATAAACGCGACACTTGCGGTAATCGAGATATCTTTTCGACCGACCGGCTTCAGCAACATCGTTCGGTGTTCCCCATTATATGTCGGCAAAATCAAACAAGCAATTACAAATTTTTCATGTGATATTTGTATTTAATCGTGTTCTGAACATCCTCAAATTCTTTTCATGAATACATCTCACGTACAATTACCAGACATAGACCATCGAAGGAACCCCTTGAACGAATGTTCGCGATTTATTCACTTTTTCAGCATCTAAGTCGTAAAAGGAGAAACCGATAAACTTCTTACGTCTGTTTTCGAGATCCAGTTTGAATTCGAATCCAAACAGCGGAAAAGAAAAATCATGGGTGATTAAATCAGTCTTACAAATACAAACATGTTCATTCGACTTCATATGAACATATGAAGATAAATTTGAATCGGTGTCCTTCGGAATAGATCTCAGAACGAGAAGCAGAAGAAGAAGAGAAATTAACGTATCGATTAGTATATTATAATCAAATTCACAAAGCTGAAACTAGAACACGAATACGTGCACGAGTATCATCGTGTATGCAAATTGAAACAAGAGAAGGAGATTGCGGAGAGAAAGATTGGTAACTTTGTGTAGTTAGAATACTATTCTTATGTAAGTTAGTCGTTGATCGACAGAGTTGTTAATGCGTTTCTTCTGGTTTGGGAAAGGAGACGGAGGAAGATTCATTTTGTTCCAAAGTTTCAACAGTCTAACTTGTTTCTGAAATTCTATTCCAACGTGTGTGGACGTGCGTGTTGCGAGGAAAGCAGCAACGCCGCAACAAGTGTCAGACCTGCTGTTGTGTACAATATATCATTATTACGGTGTTTACGTGGATGTATGGGAATAGGAGAGTTTATATATGTCAAATACAGGTGGTGCATATAGACCGACTAGTAGAGGGTCGATGATATTGATTTCTTTCCATAGCTTTACAGTGAAGTATTTTTTTTTAAGGTGTACTATACCTTCAAGGTTCCTCATCGTAATATCGCAATAAAATAATATATCACTTATTCAATTTCATGAATATGAAATTCTCGTTATTGTAGGAGAACTTATATAATTGATAAAAGGTCGTTGATAATACGTTGACCAAGGGGCAACGTGATAATAGACTTTCCATCGAGTTTGTTGAGAAAGTTCAAATGAACTTTATTCGATTCATCTGATATGAAATGAAGCAATGAGAAGTATTGACATAATTTTCGAAATTTCAACGCAATGAAAGCAGCAAGAACATCCAACGAATGATAAGAATAGACGAGGAGGAAGGAGTAAAACTGTGATATTTTACACCTACACTTTTGGCTTCTTTTGTCGGTCAATAACCTGAAGGCACGGTGGTAACTCGCTGGACGAGTAGCAGCAGAGGTGTAAAAATAGAGGAAGAGAAAAGAGGATATTTGTGCAAAGAATCTATATATCTCTCTTAAACTTGAATCGATATTCAAAAATAGAAAAGTAGAGCTCTTCGGGAAAGTGAAAATCTTTCGAATTGCAGCAGGGGAGGAATAATTTGCACGAATACAAGATCTCATCGAATGACTTTTCTATTTTGCGGCTTCGTCTTCGACTCGGCTGAGGAGAAGACGAAACAGCAAATGCCGGTTGCGTCGGAGGATTGGGTGCTCCATCACCCAGCAAAGATCACGAGTTCTATAACTACCGTCAAAGGCGGAACCATACAAAATACAACTACAGCCTGGATGTCTCCGTACAGTAGAACACCTGGATCTGAACGTGCCTCGAATAACGATGGATCTAACAACGGACATCACAACAACAATAACAATAATAACAATCATAATAACAATAACGGAGTGGTTATATTGGACGGGTGTAGACAACCGGCCAACACCGCGAGGAAATTTCTCAGGTGGTTCAGCAGACTTGGACAACCACCCATTGGAAAATCAGGTGTGTTTTAATGCAAAAGATTCACATTTTTATGTAACTTATACATAATTCTATATAATTGATATATAGTAATTCTATGACCCGTTTTATGTAATCGAATAGCAAGAGAGATTTTTGATATAAGAGAAATCTTGTTTTCACCCCCCGAATATTGTTTAGAAATGTGTAACTTTGCTGGAGTTTGATCATTGTGTTATATGAGTTTTTTCAAGATAGATGCTTTGTACAACCTGTATATAGTCAAACTTGCGAAACTTCATCAAAATCAAACAAATAGTGGAAACCATAATTCTTAGCATCTAACTTTCTGAAGAATCGAAATTAGATGGAATTGAAATTTTATGATCCTCTCACTCGATAATGATACACCAAGGTTTTTGCTTTTATTCATTTCAACAAACTTACGGTTCGCATCAGTGATATTTCCATTCAAGGCAGATTAAATGAAATTTATTCCACTCAAAATTAGTTGGAAGAAATCGTCTGATGATTTCTTTGCCGATTGTAGAGGAAATAACCGTTGCTTACTGTCTGATGCGTCAGTTATGTACGTAAGAAATCACTGTTAAAGTGAAGCAATAAAAATTGTACTAATTACACGTTTTACACAGTTTCTCTCGAGTTATTTCTTACAATATTGTTTGATGTACATCAACCCACAGTCATTATGCAGGTACTTGCGGAGATTATCCTCATTTAGCGCGGATTAGAATTATACTGCATCTTATTATCGTTGCGTTATGCTCACGTAAAACATCGATAATGTATTCTGTGCTGATTTTCAAACATCTGTTTCGCCGACTTTTTGAATCTCAACCCATAAAATGTTGTGAAAAATCAAATAAATTACTTGAGTAGTTCGATATACTGTTATTTATTAATATTCACATGTTTTTAACAAGGAATGTAAAGTGGATTGAGTGGAACATTTTGAAAATTATATATAACTCTTCAATTTATATATAAATTGTATTGAATTGTATATAATTTTGAAAATTTCTCCTTTTGGGTGTCGATGGGTTACATTTTGATTGAATTCCCGAGTGCATTTGATATAACATTATACATGAATTTGATACAATATTTTTCAATTATAGAATTGTACTACTGTGGGCAAAAAATAGTACGACTTTTTAATTTAAATCTCGCGCCAAAACCCATTCGAAATATGTTTTTCCTAGGTTGGTACGACTGTCAGTGACATCTGCGCCAAATGTCACGTCAAAATAATCATGAGTGTTTAGTATACGCTTGTCTTTCTGGAGTACAAAAAGTGCATTTGGCGATTTTTACAATGAGTGAAATTATTCAACAAAGAAGTTCCATTGAATTTGGTGTGCGGAATCAAATTTCTGGTGCCGAAACGTTCAGAATGTTGCAAAAAGCCTTCGGTGATGATTGTTTGTCGCGAGCAAGTGTTTTTGATTGGTACAAATTATTCAAAAAAGGTGGAGAACGCGTTGACGACGAACCACGTCCAGGACGGCCATCAACATCAACCGATGATCAACACGTCAATAAAATCAAGGAAAATTGGTGCTTGAGAATCGACGATTAACAGTCAGAGACTTCACTGGTATCGTTGGAATATCGGAAGGATCTAAGGCCTAAGAAAAGTGAAAACACGATTGGTTCCCAAATCACTCATTGATTCCTCGTGAGTTTCTCGTCAAATTTTCAACCAATATCGTGCCGCAACCACCGCATTCGCCTGATTTAGCTCCGTGTGACTTCTGGCTATTCAGCAAACTCAAACGACCGCTCCGGGGAAACCGTTTTGAGTCAATTGAAGACATTAAACGTGAATTGCTACGCGCATTGAAGGCTATTCCGGAAATTGACTTCAACAACTGTTTCGAGGATTGGAAAAAACGTTGGCACAAGTGTATTGGGGCCAGGGGGCATTACTTTCAGGGGGACAAAATAGATTTGGAAGAATAAATTGAGAATTTTTAAATTATGAACAAAGTTTTACCATTTTTTGCCCACAGTAGTATATAGTTGTTATCTAATGTGATCTTAACATGAACAACAATGCGTATCCGCAATTTGGATTTGAATCAATAATTCTGCGGACGGCGTTCATGGATCTGAACTCTCATGGTTCTGCATTGAGAAGATACTAGCGACGTGGCAGAAGCCAAAATGTTTCTCCCAAATTATTCGAAAGTTTCACAATAAAATTCGATGAATTTCATTTAGAGACCTATATTGACACATATTCCAGGTAGGTAAATCAAAATTGCTTGGTTTAATTGCACTGATTTCAAATAATTTGAAAGAAACATTTTAGCTGCTGCCACGCCGCTAGTATCCTCTTGAAGGGATAATTCATTTGTATTTCATAATACTTCATTTAAATACGGTGAAATGAACATTGATTTTCCATAAGCATCGCTCATTACCCTCAAATAAGGTTTATTGATTCATCTCGCTCTTCCGATATCACATTTCTTAACTGTTAACGAACCTCACTAGAGAGTAATGAGTTAACTTTATGAGAAATAAATATTTATTCCGCCGTGTCGAGAAGAAGATTTATTATATACAAATAAACTCTTCTCTCAGAGTGTTACCATCCAAGGTATGAAAGACGACGTTCCATCAAATCGAATGAAGTCTGTTGGAATTTCTAGTTAACTCTTTATTTTCTATTTTTTTTGTTTTATCCCGGCTTCTTCTCTCTTTACAGTTCCAAGATATATAGGGTTAGAAAAGTGAAACGGTTTCGCTGAAATGAAAATTAACCCCATGGGGTGTATCTCGAGGAGTATCCGAGACATTTGAGGATTCAGAGAAAAATAAACAAAATTTTACTGAAAGTTGGATGGTAGAAAAAATCGACGGTGTTAGGAAATGTGGATATCTGCTACGTTTTGATACTGGAATCACATTGTCATGGTGGGAACGTTATTTTTTCGTCAAAAATCAACTGATGAAGAGAGATCATGCTTCAAACAGCCCGGTATCGCCAAATGACAGAAGCTGCCAATAATTATTTTCTCTGAAGAATATTTTCTCATCAAGTATGAACTGATTTCGTGATTCCAGACCTGCGAGAGTGTAAAGCCTTTGTATAAAAGAAGTCCTACCATAGTGTCTATGACAACAAAAAAAAATCAAGTCTCATTGCAAATATCGATTTCATCATTTTTTCATATTAAAATTGGACCGTTTTGACTTGAATAATATTTTCTCATTTTGTCATTTGTCAACTGATGCACACTGAAAAAAAGGCTGGTAACAGTTATCAAATGATATTTTTGAATATGACCAATCAAATATTCAATAATGTTTATAATTATCGAATATTTGAAAGATATTTAATTAATGTTATCGAATATTTGATTGGTCATATTCAAGAATATCATTTGATAACTGTGACCAGCATTTTTTTCAGTGCGGTTGGGTTGAACCTCGAACAGCAAAAACCCTGTTTAAATGTGGAAAAATGTTATACGTACAATATACGGGTCATTCCACGTGGTTTTTACACCAAAATTTCAGAATTCAATGGGATAATGTTTTTTTATTCTTGGTCAAAAAATATTCGATACGTATTTTTTTTTCTTTTTTTTAAGGCTTTTTTCGAAAATATGATTTTTTGAAGATCTGACGCACTTAAAATTCCCTAATTTTCGAGCGCTCATTACTCAAAATCTATCTGTCGTATAAAAAACTTTCTCCGACACAGAAGTTAGGATTTTGTCTCTAGTTTTCAATTCTGTGAGTTTCATAATGGAAATAATTAGTGTTCGTTGACAATTTTCCAATTGAAAAAGGAAAAGTGAAATTTTTCAATAATAGATAGTTTTGATTTTTTAAATATCTTCACATAGTAATCTGTGAACAATTACGAAAATTTAACAATTCTTTCTACGATGGTAAGTATCGTAGTTTTCCAGATATGAATTTTTTTGTATCTGCGGTCGAGTCAAACATCACGCGCGCGGAGCGATCCGTGCTCCGTGACACGTCTTCCATCCTTCTGATTTCAATTTCGTGGAAATTGAGGATGATTATCGAAAAAACAAACCATTAATATTAAAATAACCCGCCGTGAATTGGACGGAATTATTATTTATTTGTGAAAAATCATAGAATCAATAATAGAAATTGCACCATATCTTTGGAAATACCGTACTAAAGCTATTTGGCATCCAGAATAATAGTAATATATATGTGCTGTAGTAGTAATAGTGTTGTAGTGGAAGTGTATAGTAGTAGTATTAGTATTAGTTAATACTAATACTATCACTACTATCACTAATTCTAAAATTTGGGTGTAAAAACCACGTGGAATGACCCATACATTGTTAATGAATTACGTGCTTAATTAACAAAAAATTGAAATATATCACGGGCTCCTTAATAGTCATTCCTGTGGAAACATTTCTCTGGCATAATATCGCATATCTTGAAATCGTGAGAAGTTGGAAAATCCGGAATGAAGCAAAAACTTAGTGAATGAAAAACGAAAGTAAGGGTTATGTATTTGCTTTCAGTCGACTTTTGTGCGTTATCGTCTTTGTTTGTTTTTGTTTATAGGCATTTATTGAAAAATGACGAAGCAACACATTCGATTTACCACTGTAAAAAATATGGGGGGTTTTTCTCCACTTCCACGGTGAGCTCCATCCCCTGATCGTGAAAGGATTACCATTTCATCAAAAAAGGGGTTTTTTTCTCCACTTTGAGGAACTATTCCGTTTTTTGGGTGTTGAATCCTCTCAATTATGGTGAAAAGTTCCTCGGTTCATGGTAGAACTTTGCTGCCAATAAATGTGGGTGGAAAATCGCGGTGGCAATTTTACGCTGTAACGGAAAAATGAGATGCAAATCCATCGATACCCCAAATCCTAAATCGAATTAAATTGAAATAAACACTTCAAGAACTGTTACGTTGTTAATGAATCTCATTTGAAGGGAGTAAGCTGGACTTCTACATGGGAATGAAAAGTCAGTGAGTTAGTCAAACTAACAGTTGCATTGCCGCAATTTCAACAGCAACCCTGCCGTAAAGTGAACTGCTATTAAGTTTACAGCGCGGTTCGGTGTAAAATTTATGACACCTTATGGCGTTTGATCTAACTGCACGTTTTTTTGTGATGCAGATTCTCCGAAAAAAACAGGAACGGACATTTGAAGTATCGAACCAAGGAAGATAATTGCAATGTTCTAAGAGGTATTGAAAATCATAATGAAAAATGACCGAATACTCAGAAGATTGTTTCATCGTAAATTGGTCATTTGTTGAGATTTATGTTGACATGAAATTACGCTTATATGTTGTTTTTAAATCATTTATTTCTGTGTGCCTAATGATGGTTACAATTTTTCATCATTATCCACATCATTATGATTATTCACTTATTTCTTTATTTTTTACAACATTTTATTTTTATTATCTTTTATGCGAATTTTATAGATTTTGTAACCTTGAAAATGGCAGGGACCCGATCGAAACGTTGGTTGCAATGAGGAGACTACACAAATTTATATCAACAATACTCATTGTGATATTATCAAGAAATTTTTATTTCGCGCGCCTTTGTGCCCCGTTAAGCTTTACAGGGTTGTTGTCAGTTATCCTCACATTCATCACTCCAGATGAAAAGTTCATGTTGAATACACGTGGTCCTCCATCATAAATCTTTCATATTATTCTGAGTTTTTTGGCACAGCTAGACTTGGAGAAAAAAATACACATACACACACACGCACAAATTTTTTACCTTTAAGCGTTTATTTTGTGTTTTTCCCTCCATCAGTTTTTCCTTCAAACCCAATTTCATTCCATCACTCAACTTTATTTTCAGTATGAATTTTCATTCTCTCCTGGAACTTTACTTGCCGTTTCATGTTCGGATGGACTTCTATTGGAAATTTATATGAGTATCTCTTTGTATCCCATGAGTGCTAGTTTGCTATTCTTCGTTGAATAATTTTTTCACTGTTTGCTCGAATAACGTTCTCATCCGTTCGAATTGAATGTTTGATAACGATCTTGGTTTTTCGCATGAATAAAATTCTCAAAAATGAATATTTATTATCTGAAGTGAGTACGATCCTCTCTTCACTTCCAATCATTCATCATTGAAATGACATACAATCTTATATTACTGCAACAAATCTTTGTATTATATCTAATGTCTCGATCCTTTAGAATACCGCGATTTTTTTATGATATCCTTGCATTTACTCTACTGTAATTGTAACTATGGTGTACAAAAATAAATCATATTAATCAGTATAGGAATAGTATACATCATAATCATGATTGAGTATATAAATATACTACATCTTAGAAAACATCGGAGAACAGAATTATGGGTTCGTTTCTCCATAGTTTACGGTATCATTTCCATTTCTAAAACAGTTCATGAAGGCTATAAACAAACGAGTTATAACATAATATATACTTTGTGGTCCGTTATACCCGTGTATTTGCAAGTTAACCGACCAACATCTATGTGACTTCCAAGTGGAATACGTTCGGAAGATGTATCAGTTCGGTCTGTATCTTTCTGCAGAACCGTTTATACCTGAAAGTCTCTTTGTGACACAAGACAGGGAAAAGGAGTGGTCTTCAAAATGATCTAACAGCATCTCTTTTATCTTTTTATGACTGAAATATCCTACATATTACATATTTAGCCTGTTCCGGATTTGTATGAAGTTTTACCGAGAAATCTGGTGCAAAGAAATCAGATACCATAACGAAATCAGATCTATATTAACGGTATCGCATTTGTATGATGCAATGCCGTGAAATGACTTTTCCTTCGATTTTCTTTTATTCTTTTCTCTTAATCTATAGAGGCGAGGATTGGATGTTTCACGATAATTAATCAACATTAATCCACGTCATATGGTGTTCAGCAAAAACTTATTCAGATTGTCTCCAGTTCATGTGTAATTTTCATTTAATCTATAATGATTTTGAAAGGTATTATTTGGACATTGACAAAACCTTAGCGCCACAGAATAGGACGTGGATTCACTACTGCATTTCCTAATATTTTTATAATCGGTTCATCCCTTGTATTAGCAGATACATGTAAAATTATATCTAGTAGTCTTTCGTATGGCGGCGTCAAAGATAGTTCTAAAAAACTTATTATTGAGTTGATGCCCTTGGGTTCTCCTTAGAATCCAGAGGAAACCTCGCTTCGTTCGATATCGTACGAAATTCCAGATTATTTTCAATCTACCATGATAAAAATAAAAATGATTAATTATTTATTTTAATTTTTTTATTAACCCCTTTCAGGTGGATGTCGTTTGAAAGTAGAAGTACAAAAACTTGTTTTCTGTACAAGAGTTTTTCTATGCTGATCTTTTAACATACTACGTTTTCTAGATCGCAGTTTTCTACATAATTGATTTCTTACATAAGCACTTTTTTGCAGAGGTTTTTTCATTTAATGTGAAAGGTCTTCGTTCAAATTTCAGTAAGTTTTTGTATAAATGTTCGTCCACATGATTGAATCATCTCCATTAGAGATTTACAAACATTAAAGTCTCTTCAGATAACAAGATCTATGACTTCATCTACGATTGAATTGCATCATTATGGGTCAATCAACTGTTTAGTATTTGTTTGAGTTTCACCATGCAATAAATCCGTGTTAGAACTTATCGCATTTTTTTTCCTGTTCATTTTTCATGAAGCATTTTCTTTTTTAGACAATACGACATAGGATGAAGTTGTCACTAGCAGCCGTATAATTAATAACCAATTGTTCTATTCTTCAAATCAACGTTTCTGCCCTTTTTATACCAGAATCGATTGAGTATTAGGCACTCGAATTCTTTTTCAAACATTAGTATAAAAAATTATGATATCGGTTACTACCCTAGTAGAAATGCTCTAGTAATTGACGAGTTTTGTAACGCTCAACTAGCCAGAAACTAGACGCTTGCAAGTGCCTCGTAGGGTTCTGGTGAGGTACTTGCGAGTGTCTAGTATTTGGCTAGTTGAGCGTTATAAAACTCGTCAATAACTAGAATATTTCTACTTGGGTAGCTATACGATTACTAGTTGTAGCTTCATTGATGTAGGAGGGGAAAGTATAATGTGGTGCCTGATGATTTCGAGAGCAACATAATAAGCGTGCCTGTTCCGTATCATTGAACACACCATGTCTGTATTCATTAAAACAGACAGTTAACAAACCTTGAATTCGAGGAATATTTGAAGAGTTATAGTGGAATATGATCCATGTTTGTGCCAATATAAACTCATCCAACTCCATCTCTAGGTTAATCTTCGTTCTGATACGTATTCCCTCGTGTGTATGTAGGTCATACACTTGACGAACCAGAAATTACGTGAGTAAAGATGAACCTATCCTCATCGGCAAGTGGCGATAAGTCGAGCCATAGGTGACATCACTTTACGCGATAACCAAAATTCTCAAATAAATGTTGTATGTTTTCTAATCAATCTCGAATGTAAATTATCATGAATATGAAATGATTTTTGTTGTTATCGTGTAACAATTTTTTTTTTCAAACGGTGGGAAAGTTTGGTTAATTTGGTAATAAAAAATCCAAAATTACTGTTCACTGAATTTTTTTATGTTTCGCGTTGGAAATCATCTAAAACACTGTTGGATTGGAGAATTTCTTTTCACGTCTCGATTTACAATAAAGTTGTCTCATACATGCACGTTGTTCTCCAAGGGAATTTTCAAAACGTTGTAAGATCCTCAACAACGATCCGGAAACTTTCAGCATAGGAGAAATAGTTGAGAAAAAAAAACTCTATGCTATGCGTTACTCATTTATAGATATTTAAATGATCACAAAATGAGAAAAATTCTTAGAGTTATTGGCGCATCAAAAATTCCCGAGTATCGAATTCTCATGAAGTACACAGCAACGATGATTTCACAACCCACGTTGTTTTAGAATTCACTCATCGTACACCTATTATACGGGTATATCACGTTCACAGTATTATTTTTATAGCTGAAATTCTTGAACGGTTGTGGCATTAGCACACGACGATGCATGATAACTAGACCGGAAAGAGGATGAACCGTAAACTTGATAAATAAACATTAAACCCCGTGCTAAAATCAGGCCGTGCAATGTCTACAACATCAATGAGTATTCGTAATAATTGTGCGAGTTTTATAGGTTTCATTCTCTTGATTATTCATGCTTGAAATATTCTATATTCTCTCCAGTGGATATACCACACTCCTTATAAATTCAATTTCGTTCGACGATTTCTCCCGAATAAATAAAATCATTTACGTGACGAGACACGCATCAATTACGCGAAGTATAAAACTCGGATTTTCTTGACTCCGCATAGAATAATACGCACTGTCATTACAGTTCAACTGGAAATAGGTTTATGATCCTCACGATTCAAATATAATGATGAATACTTTCTGCCTTGAACGAATGTATGTTTTTTTGATCACGTAAAAAGTTTCTGAAGTCAATAAAGCTTATCAGGAATGGGAGGAGAGAAGCAGAATACATTGAACTTTTATTACATGTATGTATCTTCACGATTTTTACCAGCATAATGCGGTTGGGTAATTGAAATGTGTGTCATGTATTCTATCTCTACGGTCATTGGCTACTAGTCATCACTTGTCATGTTCGTTTTGCACCTGTCGATCAACGTTCTGTGCATACAGGCATTGCGCGTGTATTCTCCTCAGTTAGCTCGCGAAATTAATTCTTCTGAAGAGAAATTTAATAGTGCTAGAGTTGCATCATTACTTGCTCATTCGTATAATAGGTTATTGGGCGGAATGTTTTGAATGATATAATCTACTCATCTGATGTTTTCATTTTGGTAGAAACGCACAATTTTATAAAATATCATATTTGAAGGAGATTTATATGTAAATATGTAAATTTTGCGAAAGTTGAATAGAGTATTCGCGCATAGAATTATTTTGTTACAGCGAGCCTTTGTAATAGCATATACAATATCTGGTATGTCCTGAATGAATTTTATTACAATTTCTTCAATCCTGTGAAAAATTTCATCAAGTTTGTACACTGAGAGAAAAGAAAGCGTAAAAATTACAATTTCTATTAACAGATTAGACACACCACGGCTCATAATAGATAATGGCTCAACATTAGTTCAATAAATTACTAAATTTAAAGAAACAAAATTATTATTCAAGTAGTGACTTATTGAACTAATGCACTGAGAAAAATTCGTAACGGAGATCCCAATGATAGCAATTTCGGGACACATGAGGGTACACCAAAAAGAGGTATGGATTGCCATAAATTGAAGGAGAAGTGCACATAAATGCTCATGTGATCCAAAACTGCCATTATTATGGTGGACTGCGGTACACGTTTACTATACGTTTTTCTCAGTGCGTGGAGTGATTATTTTCTATGATCTACGATGTCTTCCATCTGTCAATGAAGGTTGTAATTTTTACGCTCTTTCTGCCAGCGTAGCAAGTTTCTTCACATGAGAATTAAAAATACCAATTTTTTCCCGTTCTTAATATACATTGTAAAAGAAGCGGTGTCAGAATTAACACCTTGCTGATTCTATAGGAGTGCACTCCGAAGTTCGGTGTTATAATAACTCTAAACAATATTGAAGACACTATGCGGTATCAAAATAACACCGAGAGGTGTTGGAACACCATTAATCGAGGTGGACTTCTCCTAACACCACCAATTTTCTCACAGTGTATAGAGTAAGTAATTTTCATTCTATGAATGTTGTCATCCCACATGGCAGGATTGTAAATTTCCCATGATTCTTTCCACCATTTTAGTTGAGTTGAGAAAAATTGATCTTGAAATCTCTGACGCATAATACCAACATGATACGAGGATGTAATAAAGACAACACGATTGCACGTGACCTCGCCTACACGTCTTGTTGCTCCTAATCGAGTCAGGCATTGCACAACTTTGAAACGTTGGAAACTTCTTTATGTTTATCGACATATAGAATTTCTAAAAGTTACTTCACTAATGAGGTTAGAAAATTAAAAAGAAATCATAAACGTGTATTCCAAGGTATATATATATATATTGAAACTGTGATGAACTGATTAATATTCATCCGAGTGTTGAATATTCGTATGTAATTACTCTCCTGATGAAACCTTGGACACAGTACCTTTACGATTAGCCCATTCTGATTGCTTCTTTTTGAATTGATTTACGTTTTCTCAAACCACAGGTCAGGTTTCAATTCCGACATGAATCTGAAATAATCATATTGGATAACATATAAATGTATTTCTTGAATTATTTGTAAACTAAAGAAAGAATATTTTCCGTTCTCAATGTTGTTGACGAGCTCAAAGCTGGAAATTTTCCAGATAAACATGTTTCTCTCCTTATCGCCGTTTTCTTCTTATCCTCAGTGGTCATTAAACTTGTACGTGTGTCATTATAAACTCCTTACCTCGTACTATACTTGAAAAATCTAGTATTGTTGAACCGATATTGCGACTTTGAAATAATAATTCAATAACAATAATCTTCATTTCAGTTAAATATTGTTATATTTTATCACGATTGATTACTTCTCTCAACAACTCCTCTCACTATTTTTTCATCACAAATGAAAAATATTCAGAATATTGAATTAAAAGTTCTTAGATTTTGTCAATGATGAATTTTTCCTACTGTTTCCAAAATATGAAGAAAATGTTTTTCTCTATTTTGAATATTACGAGATGCAAGAATTTGATTGATAATCATCAAACTGATGGATCGAGTTAATCAGATTATTGAAAATGGAAACCATCCAACGGTTCGTTGACTTCTTATCTCAAATGGGAATGTTGATACGAGGAAGAAAGGCATCGATTATCTGGTACAATTAGTTCCGTCTGGGTTGCAAGTTCAGCTGTAACTATATTTGACTGTCTTTATTTGTTTTATACTATTGTATGTGCAGTCCCATAAAACACATCAGTTCAGAACGAATACATAACGAATTCAATTTGAAGAACTGATTATGAATTCTTTAGAACTCTTTCCGAACTCCTGTTTTGTATGAGGATACAATGACAGTCAATTTATTTTTCAAATATGATATTTGATTATTCTGTGTAGAAAAAAAATGACGAGGAACACTGTATGTTGTGAAAAAAAGACCTTTCGTGCAACCAATTACACGTGGGATTGGCAGCGGAGAAAGCAGTCGTGTTGTTGAATCTAGAAAATATTCTTTGAAACAACTTGAATAAACTTTATCAAACAGAATATGTCATTATCTTGGAGTAGATTATTTTCATTAAAAGCACACGTTAGATTGAATCTATTAGGTAGTTTGTTCGAGTAACATTGAGTCGAGTCCACGGGTATTGAACTTATTAAATTACACTGCCACTTTCGCCGCTCCTCATTTCTTGTACATTACGAAACATACATCAATTTAATTTTATATAGTTTCATGCATTTTGAGTGTAAATGAATTGATGGAATAAATTGTATAATAGCCAAGCGTTATAAACTTTTTACGGATTTGTGCAGGAGTGAGATTCACGTGATCAGGTCAAATCAGGTTCAGGCAGTCATTAAAAAATTAAAACTTCCGTTTTGAAATGTCAAAAAATTCTGAAATCACCTGTTTCATCTTTGTCTGTTTCAGGTATGTGTTTGGAAGTTGATGATCACTTTTATGGTAACGATGTGAGTACAATTATCTATCCTTTTATGATGATAAATCAGCGGAGCTGTAAAATTATTGTGTCATTTCGGTATACGTATACTGGTTGCTCTCCTAAATGATGACGGGAATGATTGGTTTCAATTGGAAACCAGCCAATTGAATTATGGAGCTGGAACTAGCGGTCGATCCATGTTGCTGTTGTGGTTTTAAAAAAATTTAAGGGGCCAAATGACATAGTCGAAAGTCAAATTCAATAAAAATGACGAAACTAAAACTAGTAGCCAAAAGCTAGTAATGTATTATTGTAACATTCGATTGAACATGATTTTATTATTTTTAATATCAGAAATTTATTGAGTGGCTCTTAACTACACGGTTTAATTACTTTAAAATTTGATAAAACAATTCAATCAACAGGCAAAAAAAGTTTCCTCTTGGAAAATAGTACAATCCACTATTCAATGTCACAATAAATGATTTTGATATTTTTTCAGTAGAATAAGTTATGTAATGGATTGATCTTATGATGTAAAATATCAAAAAGTGTAACATTTTTAGTGTAGTAGAATATGTAGTAGGGGTGTGCGGGTAGCACTTTTTATCGGGTCGGGTCGGGTTCGGGTATTTGTATTTCTTTTCGGGTCGGGTCGGGTCGGGTACCCGATTAAATCGGGTTTTCCAAGTCGGGTACCCGAATATAATAAAATCGCTTGAATTTAATATTTTCAACTTCTATTCGAAGATGCCATTGCCGTTGATATTTTAAGGTCAAATTGTCTTGAGCGATTGTAGGAATAAGGGGATTTCATATGAATTCAATTCTAATATGAAGAATACCATATTCACTACAAGTCTATTAGGGTTGTTACTCCATATAATTGATTATGCAGCGCATTGAGAAATCTCCAGATTGCTTTAATGGAATGTTTATATTTATTTTTTAATTCAATTAAAAAATATAATCACATTCATATCTCATAAATAATATATTATCTATTTTCGTATTTAGTAACCACAATATAGAATCTTGAACATCAATGAAAATAAAAATTCTTCTTATAAATATCATTCTTTTTTCATATTTTTAGATTTGAATGGAGGAAGCACAACTCTTCCACATGTTTTGCCAGCAATCTTGATCGAGTTGCTGTCACAATATTTCCTGCTGAGGAAAACGTTTGCTATATTTGAATTACCCGAATGTAATCGGGTACCCGAAAAACTCGGGAAATTGAAAAACCCGACCCGACCCGATAAAAACCCGATGACTCGGGTACCCGCACACCCCTAATATGTAGTATCCTTGTCAATTATTATGAGTATTGGCAATTTCTGCAATTTCCAACACTGAATTCGAACTGAAAATAAGACTGCAATATGATATAGTTTCCTACGTCACATATCGGGGGTAGTTCTACGACGAATGAGAGAGCGGTATGCACAGTTAAATTTGAGACTGGAACTAATCCCAACGCATAAGTTGATCTATGCTATAGGACCGGTCTCAATCTCGGAGCTGACTGGACATACCATTGTGAGTGACTTGACTATTTTTTGAAGATCCTTTTTCCCTGCACTAAAAGAAATTTATAGTTACATTGACTATTGAATCATAGGAATGGGGGAACATACTGACTTCTAATGAAATTGACTGTGAAACATTGTAAATTTGATCAGGTTTCTATTATTATGCCATAGCAAATTTCATGATATTATAGTAAATTTCATTGGAACTTAGTATGTTCCCTCATTCCTATAATTCCATAGTAAATTCAACTATAAATTTCTTTCATTGTGTGAAAAATCACATTAGTCGGTCGCTAGTTCTTTGCCGCTGGTTTTAGCTTGATATCAAAAATTACAACCGCCTTCTAGTTCTTGACCGCCATTTTCAGCTTAATCAATCAATTGCAAATCAGTAAAATTATCAAAGTTCAAATTTCTGTCACTGCCCTTTGGAAAAAATCTCATAAATTCCTGTGAACCATCTTTCAATTTATTGTATAAAATTCAATAAAGATACTTCTGAGACTTGCATTCGAATTCTTCAGTACAGGATAATATCACCCGAGTAAGTAACCTACAAAACTAACATATCAGTGTCATCATTCAAGCGGAGAAAATTATGCAAAGGTGAAATAGATTCTAATAGGTTATTATAGTAGAATAACAGTTTACGTGGGATACAATGGATAAAGTATGTCACGATAAGTTTTAATTAAGCGAACAATCGTGTAATACCAGATTTGATGAATTGTGAGGAGAGTCTACAGCAACTATAGTATTTCACCATATGATCTTCATAAAAATCTTCATTAAGGATTCTTTGATTTCGTAGATTCGATAATAGAGGCAGTAAATTTGAGGATTCCATACAGATCCACAAAGCATTTCACTGGATCAGCTGAAAATTCACAGCTGTGATTGATTGTTAGACTGATTCAGCCGAATGCGATGCATTAAAGGAATACTAACGCCAAACAAGCCACATTTTTTCTGACAAATTATTCGAAGATGAAGCAATTTAATTAAAATATCCCTCTGTCCAAATCTTCTTTAATCAATGAAGATGGTCTGTCCAGAGCGATATTTTGATTATATTGCTTTATTAGCAAGAAAAAAAAGACTCGGCTAAGTACTTGTCACGGCGCTGGGATCTCCTTAATTCATGTCAACTTTTCTTTTTGGAAATTTTCGCTTACCTAACACATATGCGGAATATATTAATCTATATTCAGAGTAATCATATATATAATCAGAGTATATTGATCTACTTTGAAATTTGTATCAAACCCCGGGTAGAAATTCTCCAATATCCATCCAAGGCTTTGTAAGAGCCTAGGCTACCCTAAGTTGGGCCCGAACCGGGGCCTGATTGGGTTGATTTCAAATATTACCCAGGAATGTACAACAGTCGTGTGCCACTTTCTGACCGATATTTGCAGCTTCTTCAATTAATTGTTAATCGAGGAATTTGTCAAAGTTGAAAATTCATACGTCATATTGTCGTTTATTGTGAAGAGTAGCACAGTTCACAAAATCTGAAGGTCTTCCATCCCAGATAGCCTCACAGATTTATGAAAGTCTATAATTCCCCCTTTTTTTTCTTGTAGACTATTCATGCGTCACAGCATCATTTTTTTGACTAATTGTTAAATTATTCTTTCTGCCCGGACGTTATTCCCGATCCAATTGATATCCCATGAGAATGTTGACTGCATCTATCCAGAGTTACCTACTTACAGTATTTCGGCATTTGAAATTTGATTGAGATGAGTTTTCACTATCACTATTATCTTTTTGCAATAATTTACACATTCCAGTTAACATTTCCATTTATATACATTGTCAAAATTGTCACATCCATTCGAAAACGTTTTTATTTAACGTTTAATGAAAAATATTTATACGTTGAATACTGAAACCAATCGACAACCCGTGAAAGGACAATTAAAATCTGTCCACTGTTGTGTCTTCCTCCTCATATCGCACAAAAGAATGAAAGTCGTATTGAAAATTGAAAACGTCAGCGTGATGTCATTTATCTTGAAACGATTTGCATCATACTTCATGTCTTATCTTCAACTTCTCACATACGTATTGTATGAAAATATTTATGAAAACAAAATTGTATACAATGTTCGTAGTATTCCATTCATCTTCATCAGAACAAAATTTTATTACCGATTAGGAATGGTTGGATTGCTCTTTGTTGAGGACATAAAAACTGATTCAATTGCAGATTTATTCAATGGAAAATTTTATAAACAGAAATGATGTGAATGTCATTTATTTGAATAAAAAAATAACCAGTGTGAACTAGTTACGTTTTTTCCATTTGAAATAATATTCCTTATATGAAAATAAAATTTTTACCTTTATCGTCCCTTAAATTTTATGTATTCAATAATTTATGAATACATTCGAAGATTTCCAAGTGTTGGATATATACGGAGAAGATTAATTATGAATAATTGTTAACATTTAGATCTCCATAAAATGAAAGACATTCATAAACATCAATATGCATATACGCCAGTCGCTACGCCTTGTTCATATGGGACAAGATATTGCATTTCTTTATTAACTTCTTGTTAATCAAAGTTGAATTTATCACGGAATGCGAGCGAAGTGAGCATCATACACTAAGGATTCTTTAGACCATAAAGATGTGAACGTAGCGAGCACCGTTTACATCATGTAAACGCGAGCTGAGCGAGACTTGTTCTGTAAAATTCTGTTTTTTTTTTAGGATATATGAACGTATCAAGTATGTTCTGTCAGTTCTCACAAGCTATTTGAAACTATCTACTATCTCATGCGAAAAAATTACTTGTTGATACTTGAATATTTGGAAATTAGCTAAAATAGCTGAAAGGTAGTTGCTACAGCTAAACAGCTGTAACTTTTAAGCAGCTGTTGTATTTTCACTTATCTAAATATTATGCGCACAAATCAATAAACACTAACTAATCCTCACTTGCCATCGCAAATTGTTATCTTATATGCAGGGATAACTTTACAGAAAACTTATGCTAATTTGAAAAGAATTTATTTGAGTTTATTCAAAAATCACTTGGCAATATAGCCTAGATCATATTCATCTGGCGATTGAGTTATAGACTTATCTCAATGGCTTTAAAACCCGATTAGAAATTCAATCGGTTTGGATCGTTGTTTGATTAGGACCCGACCAGATCCCGATCGGATCTTAATCAAACGCTGAATTAACCCGATGAACTGTGACTGGATTCCTGGTCGGAAAGTTATTGTGGGAATAGAAATGGCGTCGCTTTTGTTTTCTTCTGAAACTCTAATAAAACATTGGTTGTCTCGGGATTTTTATATGTTGATTCTAAAAGTAAATAATCAGAGCTCATGTTCCAATGAAAGTTGATTAGATTTGTGACGTGGTTCAATTGTTTTTGTCCCTTTCATGTTGGCCGTTGCCAATTACTTTCCTCTCCTCCACTCTGAGGCAACTATTTTTCTTTATCGATTCATCACATGCTTCCTCATTTTCAAGTTCTGATTCAAATCTCTATTTGAGAAATCAATGAAATATTCCATAATTTGAATGTTGACCTCTCTCTTTTATTAAACAACAATCAAGAGTAATAACAAAAGATCGTTTCAATCCGAATTGAAGGATCACTATCAGGTGGAGAATTATGGAGTGAAGAATTAATGAGTAAAGAACATGAAAAGTATGTCACGACAGGTCAATTCAGTATTAATGAGTTCGATCGATAATATAAGGTATGTACAGGTTTTTCGCTGAATAGTAGGGACATTCCTGTGTTTCTACGATATGTATATAAAATGAAAACAAAAGAACTTTATTAACTTCCACAAAAACACGTATGACGTTGATAATTCCGTAGGTATATTTATTGATTCTTGGTTTTTAGTTTTAAATCATGGAATAAAACACGTATAAAGCTTTCGATGTAAAAATAACTCTATAAAATGTGTATAGGATTTATCATACGTTTCCCAAATATGGCGAAAAAGGAATTATAAACATTCTGAATTTGCCTTATTCTTCATTTACCACAAATAGGGGGTTGTTTTGTGACAACCGCACTTTTTTTCTGACAGGTGTAGCGCCCGCGAGATTCGGAATAGCAAATAAGATGCGTGTGTCACAAAGTAACCACAGTTTACGGTAACGAATCACATGCGAAGTACTTGATATCCATTGTATATAAAATCTATAAAAACTCTATACGCATTGAGACAAAGGAATTCTGTATGACAGCAAAACCTGACTTTACTGGACACCTTTCGCTGTGACTGGAATTTATTCGCTATCACAGTGACCTTGTTAACTATAATAGCGATTTTTTAGCTTCGTTAGCAGGAGTTGGTTGCTATTTTATATACAATATTAAAAATTTTGCTATTTTAGCGAAAAATTTGCTGTTTTAGTTAATCATGTTGATTTTTTCAAATGTGGTAGAGAATTTTCAGCTAGATGAACAAAAAGACAGTGCTGTGTCAGTAAATATTTTTTCCGTGCACACTTGATGAATTGCATACAATAATTTGTCACCAGAGTGTTTCATATGATTTATATACATAAACTACATCCATCATATACGATTTTTATATAATTACCCTGAATTTCAAACGTTAGAGAGAAAATGTATGAAACGATATTTTAGAATTATTACCATCATTCCCGATAATTTTACACGAAAGACTAGATTAAAGTCGCCACTCTAGCACCTCCTTGAACAATTTCGATTTCCAACGTTCTCCTTTTAAAATGTCGATATTATTATATCAAAGAAGATTTCTGATAGAAACGATGAAGATTCGTCGAATAATATGCTTAGAGTAACGGATCATGATATACTTCTCTTATCGCCAAGTTTTTCATATGCATACTTACAATTTTTGTATCCTCGCATCTTATTTTACAAACGTATCAACTATCTCGTTCATTTCCATCGATAAACTAGGAAAAAAAATCAGCACACCTTGTTTCCAATCACTGATTCATTCGAAGCGATTACAGAATCGAGAAATCGTGCATCGCCCGAGCACTGGATAATTGTGGTAACATGCGAAGAGTATCCTGTAAACCTACTATATAAATTCAAATCGTAAGCATGACTGGTTATTGATGCCGATTGAAGATTTATTTTATAATTTATAGAAGTGTTTTTATGAAGTCTCCAGTTCGTGTATTGGAGAATATATTCGTACGTGGAGTTTGGTACCAAAAGCTTTTATCGAGTATATTTTGCATCTCTCTTTCAGTGGAGATGGGATTGATTTTATAGCGGAAGAAATCCTGCTCTACATTCTTGATTAAAATGCTTCACATTCTGCAAAAAAGGGGAATAATCTACTTACTAGCGCGGATTGAACAGTAAACATCGTTCATATTGTTCTACATGAGACGAAAGAAATAGGATATAAAAATGTGAAAACTGAATAGCTTCGCACGGGGATTGAAATTCAATGATCAGTAAAGTACAGACTTAATTTGGTTAAACAAGAATGCAGGGTTTAATTTTTTCATGGAATTGTAATCATTAGTATTAGTTGGTTGATCTCAAAACAGATAGTTTTAAATTCAGTCCATCATGAAACTTTATCATAATGAAGATAATGAATCATAAGAATAAACTCCTTCTCTTTGGAATTCTCAAAAAGATTTCATAAATGATGTTCCTTTAGATTTCTTTATTCGTATAAAAGGCTTCATTCTTTCTTACGTAAACGTGGAGATAAAAGGCATTGTTAAATACTTCAGTTTCATGACAGGAAGAGGACATTTGATGGAATTGAATAAATTCACCGCTGTATTATATTTTGAGATTGAATTTTCTCAACACGTTTTAGAAGATCAAATTACTTTTAATGAGGTATTTTAAATCCCTATCGCAATTATAAAATTCGAATGTGAATAAACCTTATCATTCACCAGTCCATCTATGTAAACTATTCGTTCCTTTATCCATTTAATAGCTTTTATCTTTCAAATATTGTAATCTCAGTGAAAAAAAAAATATATCTATTGCTCAAAGAAATTTCTCTCAACATTTCCATGCTCTAAATTTGAATGAAGAATTGAAATCCGTTATAGAGACACACATGTTCCACTTTTTAAACACCATCAAAACGGACGTCGTCTTCATGATGATGATCATCATAAAGATATAAATTGAATATCATCAACTATCTCTATTTTTAAATAGTTCCTTTATCGAAGCATATTACAGCTTATTGCATATAATTTCATGTCTGAATAAATTCAATGAATATTCAAATGTATACATACGTCGATTATCCGTGTAATGTCTTATATCAATTTGATACACAGTGTATCACGAAAATACAGTGAAGTTTCTTCGCTCGGAGTGTATCGGTGTGCGAGTCATCGACTTATGATTCACGCCTGCGAAGAAAGCGAAACCGCAATTATTTCTTAAGGCACGTGTGCATAACGGTAAACATCGTATTTTGAAAGTCAAGATGCAATAGGATAAGATAACTCATAAAATCACATTCTTGTACAAAATAATAGTTCCATCAATTGAAGGCAATTATAAAAATATGCAATTCCGTGTAATTATTACATTGACCAGATAATGCGGATTTTTTCTCGAGTTGTTTCGTCAACATTAAAAAAAAAATAGGATATACCTTGTACTTCTTCTCACGAGTTCAAGGATTACACAAATAGTGTCTCGTAAACTCGTCTAACACTTTGGTAGTATGTTAATGACTCATGATACTCGCGATGGAATAAAGCGTCTGTTGTTTACATGCATACCAGGTGCTCTAGAATTCATTAAAAAGCATTCAAATGTATATTTTTCTGAGCAAAATCCGCAATTTCGGAGTCAAAATGTAAAACCTGCTTTGACTAATTCGAATTGCGTATTACGGAGTGAATTGGGTCTCGGTTGATTTTTCATCCTAATTTTACCTAGTTCGCACTTCAAAAATTCTCATTCAACTTGATTCTAACGTTGTTTTACCTGATTCAACTCTCATTCGTTGCGTATCACGGATAGAATTAGGTTTTGAAAATGATAAAGTGAGTATCTAAGTTTTGTTCAACTCTAGTTGTTTTTGCAATGAATATACCATAAACGATTGAGTGATACTTCCCTCATACGATTTTGTTAATTCCTTATAATGATGATATGTCTAGTGCATAAAATACACGCAATTAATTCATCTCGTCATAGTTCAGAAGATTTTCGAAGAGCAGTATTTTCACTTGACTGCAGTCAATGATCTATTCATCAGAAAAATTTAAAAAAAATAATCGAGTCTGTTCTTCTAAGTGAGGGATGAATTGGAGAAATTGCTAAGGCAATGTTAAAATCATGGTCGGTATCACGTTTTTTTCTTTTGAAGGAAATTATGTGATTGGTTGAATTTTTCTCCTGAGGCAACCAGCATAGAAGGATAAACGGAAAACGTGATACCATCAATCAGAAACTGGACCATGATTTTTATATATCGTTAGCAATCTCTCTAACTCTTCTCTGATCGAGTTCACTAACAGGATTTGTGACTGTGTTATGAATTGTTTTGATTACACTGAGAGAAAAAAGCGTGAAAATTATAATCTTTATCCACAGATTGGAGACATCGCGGATCATAGAAGATAATCGGTCCATAATAGTTGAATAAATTATTATTTAAATAGTAATATTGTTGAATGTTGAGCGATTATATTACATTTATTTCTCTCAGTGTACCAATTCTGAGAGTGTAAATTCTTTGGAGAATTATTCCAAGTGTTGAAACAAACATAGTCTTGCTAAATTCAAAAAATTCAGCGCATATCAACAGGAATTTTGCGCAAATGACTTCAAAATCACTTGGTAAATTTTAGGACACTCAGTATATATATTTATATTTGATATATGCATGACATTGTGCGTGAGTTTGTATGTGTTGGGCGCGTGTTGTGTACTTATTCTACTGACTACGTGTCATGTTTGCGAAATAAAATCACTCTGGTATTGTGCGAGAATGTACGTACGGTGTTCATAATCACAAAGAAAAAAAACTCGTAGCGTAAACGAGAATTAAGTGTCATATTTCCGACTATGCAGACACGTAAAGATACGTACATTTGTATCAATGACCTTCAACAATATTAGAAAATTATAATTATCCTGTCTGTTTGCAGTAGTTCAATTAATTACTATCACGTCATCAGTTATAATTGTCTTTTATTTTTTCCATTATTTGATTTCTATGTACGTAAATTCTATTGTGAATCAACATCCGGCAAAGGTCGCCAAAAGTTGCTTCTCGCAATTTTTTAAATTGATGTGTAGATATTTGTGTAGTTTCATAACAAGGTTATCGTCATACGGATGTATACATTCACTTTCCTGTAATTACCCTTCGTTACAAAGGCTCATTGAAAAAGGTTACAAATTTCAAACCTTGTAATTAGGTGCACGAAATTATAAGTCGAAGGTGTACTTCACGATTAATCATAAACTTGCACATAATTCGAATGATCCAAATGACAAATAGTATAAAATCTTGATTTGGATCTATTGAATAAAATAAGTTGAGTGGAACTAGGAATTCTGCTGAATTCAATCCGAAATAAAGACAGTTGATTTCATTTCCTGGACTAGAAATTCATCCTTTGGACCTCGTCAGGTCAAAGGCGATCCTGTTTGGAGCCTGACTAGGAAAATAACGCTCACAGACCATTAGAATCTGGACACAAAAACTTTGTCTAAATTAGGATTTTGTAACACATTCCAAAACGGGATTTTGAAAGATCATTTATTTCGGATTGCATTTAGATATAGAATTCAACATGAAGTGTTATAGAGATCATTGATAATCAAGAAATTTCACGTTTTCGAACAAAAAACAACGCTCGTTTCGCTTAAATTGCGATTATTGAAACAGTCCTAGTAGGAAAGAAAAAAATAATTGATGATGAACATTGTTTTGACCATCGCCATGGATGGGCCACTCCCTTATATCGTAAGAGGATGAAATTCTAATTCTTTCTAATCATTCAGTGATAATGTTCATTAATATCACATTACCGCTGTATGATAGGAAGAAATCTAAATTTCTTTCTTTTGCAATGAAAAAGGTGGTGGCCTATTCAAAGCAATAGTCCAATCAAGGCGACTCTCCCCTACATTTTTTGGCCATGTCTTAGAACTTCTCAGAATAATGAATGGAAATTTTGATTCAGATCCAATCAGTTCATTCTCACTTAAGACATTCGTATCTAATTCTTCTCGGGTCTTTTAAAAGTACACTTGATTTTAGATAACCTTGTGCACGAAGGAAAAACATCATGGAATGATCACTAGCAAAGATAGTAAACTGGTGACAACTGCGAATTTCTGTGCACAATCGCTAGCAGAGACGAGCTACGGTTACTATTTTGGTATACTCAAATGCAATATAATATAACAAAATATGAACCATTACTCCACTGAGAAAAAAAATTGTGGAGCCAACTACATGATGGGGTTGGATACGGCGAACGACGGGATGTAGTTAAGTCAACAGAATATTCGATTGACTCAAGGAAGTATTGTTGAAGTGAATAAAGTATAGTTGAGCCTACTGAATATTCTGTTGACTCAACTACATCCAACCCCATCATGTAGTTGGCTCCACGATCTTTTTTCTCAGTGTCGTTTCAATTAGCGACTGTGCACAGAAATTCGTAGTTGTCACCAGTTTGCTATCTTTGCTAATGATCATTCCATGATCTTTTCTCTCAGTATGAAGTTATATGAAATATCAGATTAATCTGATGATAAAACCTAGTCGTGTTTCATAGGGTGGACAATCACATGATTCATTATTTTTGAATTATTTCATCTTCTCATATACGGTAAATTGCAGCAAACTGAATTTGATAATTCTCATAGGATTCCTTGAAAAATCTACAATTCTCTTCCTGGTTGCAAACGGAGAATCATGAGTGTCGTTTCATGCATGACATTCATTTTAACACATTGTTGTATTCCGGAAGAAATTATTGAGGGGGAAATTTTCTACTGTCTTCTCTGAAATTCCCTAACCTAAGGTATACATCAACGGCACTTAAGGTGAATTTCGTAACGGGACGTTAAGAATAACATAGCGAATAGAGAAAATGACTTTACACGTCGTGCGGTACAATTATATCGTGAACAGCATCTGCGTGGGTAATTTGGAAATCATATACACGTAGAAGAACTCAACTGGAATAAGACTGTTTGATTTTAACGAAATCAATGTACGTCAAATTGGTTTACATTAATTTCGCTTTCGTGAAAATCATTCCTGTGTTTTGAATTATCTTCATTCTATTGTGAGAAGAGTTCGATTGTTTCCACTTCAGTGTATCGTATAATACCAACCCCTGATTTTGAAGTGCCAGAATTCTAATAGACAGTGTACATATTTTATCGAAATCTATTTGCTTAGTGTTAATATGAACATAGAAATTGAATAAATATTTTTGTCATTCCGCATTTACTTACCGCACCAGTTTACAACCTTAACATTTGATTGTCTATTTACGAGGGTCGCATCCTAATGAGCCTAGAGCAGACTTGTGTAAGCATACTGCAAGCAAATGTATAGTGCAATTAGCGAGCAGCACGTCGTTTATTCCGTCGGTTGCGTAAGTCGATGGGTGTGATTCTATTCTCGGAATCGACCCGTTGTAAAGTAGTCCTGACCCAGCTAACTTTCATCGCTCAAGTGGTTTTGAAGATGAAAGAACAATCTTCTGATATAACTTTGTATAGGTGATTCTGTTCACTTGCATCGCTTTCTTGTAAGATGCACGCGTGGAGATGTATTTTTATCACCTCTTAAAGAAGACGGATTGAAGCGCGATGTCCCATTTCAAGAATTGAACATTTGTCGATTAAAGCAACAAGAAATTGGATTTTCTCAATTGAAAACGTTTCTTAATGAATTCTTATCTCAAAGTAGTTCATGCAGGAGTAGTGTTAGCTGTGAGATTGAGGTTTTTTTTCAGATGATTCGTTAATCCAACTGGAGTGTGACCAGATTTATAGTTCCGATCATTAGGCTCCAATCGCTTCATCGAATCAATCAATTGACTGGGAAAAAGGGAAAAGGTTTTGAAGTTTCACGTGTCTTAAAGTGAAATCTTGCCTCTTCAAGGTTTCTTGTGATGATATATTAATTAGATTTGATGAGTTTATTACCGTTAAGAAAGGAGCCTGAATGGTTCGTGTAGAATTGTACATCAAGATGCTGGAAATATTTTACTTTCACTCACGACAGTTCACACCCACGTGCGAATATTTTGGTTGCTGATGGAGTCCTTGATAATTGACGTGCAACTAATGTTGTACGCTATTGGTAAAGAATCTTACAAAACGTTTGGTCGCTGATAAAATATTCCTGTGAGTATATCATAAGATAATGCATTATTTATGGGAGAAAAAAATTCAATTTAAGCGGAAGATACTTACGATAAAACTGAACTATGTTAAGTTATTTCTATATCATGAAGATATAAGTTTTCAAAGAAAATTTGCATTGAAAATGATGTGATGGTCTAAGTACAACATGCAATGTTCAAACAAAAGATACGATAAGTCGCACAATATTTGTCTTGTTTTCAAACTACAATATTTATAACATGTATCAGCAATAAATGCGAGCATGGAAATGTTTTTCAACGAAGATTTTCGCTTCTACACTGGCAATTTTGTGGGCGTTCGCTGTTAATAACTGCTCACTGTACTGCCCACTGCCCTATAGATAGATTAGACACTAATTTGGACTCGTAGAGTTGTGTATTGATTAAATTACATCAAGTACCAGGAACTTAGAAGAAGTCGCCAACACATATTCAATTCTTCACGCTTATAATTTCTGCATAAGTATAGGAAGAGACCAACAGTTGCTAGGTAGAAAAGAAACCAAACAACGAATGATTAAATTTAGTACAAACATCGTTTGTACGAATGAATACTCATTGTAATTACAAGATATATTGTTCAATATATCAAGGAAGTGAGTGTGGAATCATTGATCACTCTGCGATAAAGTCAAGATAAAAACCAGCAAATATAACCAGATTTATCGTTTCTATCGTCATATTGAACAGTACCTCCCACGAGTATTATATTGTTTGATCAAACTTGTGATATTCATTTCTCCGTGTACAATATGTATATGAATCGAAGGGATTTATCTTCCATTCAAAGGAAAATGCTGATGAGATTCGGAGTGGTTCTTTCACTCATCCTTCAATCGGGCTTTGAAAATAAAGTCTCTTTGAGGCAAAGATATGAAATGTATCTATTCAGTTCCATGATTATTCATTCTCAAAACATACGCTTCTTTTATGATGGAATGTCTTAGCTTTGAACACATAACTACCTTGCTGAAATAAATACCATACAATTCTACTCATTTTCTATACACATACCATTTTCAATGTTCAAATCTGAACCGTACTGGAATTACAGCCTTAGAGTTATTATTTTTTGCAAAAACTAAACCAATAAGAGGAACAATCAATTCAAAAACCGTAAGAAACATAATAATTGTCGAATAAAAAGATAAATATGAAATACGCTCGAAGCAGAGTCCTTCAACAAAGATCATTCGAGTGAACAAACGAAAGAATTGAAAGAAATATCGATAATGAGAAATACAGAGAAAAACATTGGCCACACAATGCGTTCTTATTTGTCCTAGATTATGTTAATATCAAACATGAATATAGAGTTTGGCCTCACAATTATTTCACGTAGAGAATATCAGTGGTGGATGATTTAACATCAAGCTTGATTTGAAGCACTTCCGCTTGAACAAATTATAGGACACGATCATGGGCGGTAACCGCCGTATCTGTATGTGTACCTTGTTTTGCAATAGTATTTGTAACAATGATCAGTCTGTAAAGCCCATGTCCACCCACTTAATATGACTCGAGGCCTTTGAGTCATTCTTCCAACTAATACAGAATGCTAATTGTAGTGTGAAGAATATGGTCTCTGAGAAAGAAAGATCATTTTTCCTTGAACGTTTATGAAATGAAATACAATAGAACCACTTCTCTTTCCAGTTACGTTATGTAATCCAGTTGGATGATCCAGTGGTAGTTCAAAAATTCAGATTTTTTATTCATTCTCGATAATCACCGCGATGATAACTCGATTTAAATTAGGATTTCCATGCAATTTTTCGACTAAGTTTTTAGCAGAGTTCTGAAAATTCTGCCAGATTGAGAATGATATGTGCTCAATTAGACATTGACTCAAATTCGAAGTTCATTTGAGTTGGGTCAGATGTCATCGTTAGCTTATTCTATTCACTCAGCAAAGACGGATTCGTTAAAATACAATAGCAAAAACTTTTGTGGTGTAGTAATCTTTGAACATATATGTTCTTCTATATAGATATGCACATATTAAATGCTGAGAATCTTCGAATATATTGGCAAATCATCGAACATATGAAATTCTCAAGTTTCGGACTTGATAGCAGAAAGTTTTGCTCAGTCAGTAATTAGTCTGCTTTGTCAGGAATTTTTCTCCATTCTGTGTTTGTCTGATATCTTTCGTATAAATTAAACAAGGCAGAATAATGTTAGCAGTTAACCGTTCCGTCGAAAAGCGAATTTGAAAATTTGAGTACTTTATACAACATATTTTGAAACCTTCCTGCCTACGCATTGATCACCAGTTCAACGCTTCGCCTGTCGGTATGCAATTGTGAACCACCCATTCTCTAAGACATTTTTACTCACAGATGCGCTTATACACTGAAAGGAGAAAAAGAAATTACACTCTCCATCAGCGAACCGAATTAACTTTGATAAGAGAGAAACATTGAGTGATGAAAATCTGTGATTAAAAACATAATTCGACAATTTTATGATACTTTGTTGAAATAGATTTTCACTTCGATTCCTCATTTTTTTCAGTGCGTTTTCCTTCCAAGTTTTCTAACCGATATGTATTATTTTCTTATCATATATAAAAAGCTATTGATTGCATCAATCAATTTTGATTTGATTGTAGAATTCATATTTCTCATATCTTCTTTTGGTATTTCGTTTAATTCTGATGTATGTCTTGCATTTATGAATTCTTTTTTCCATCAACTTTGAAATAAATGCTGATTAAGTTTTTCCTTTTTTTCTTGAATACAGGTGAGTGGCAATTCTGCACAAGTACGTTGAAGGACATCCTTGCTCTTTTATTCAATATATGATTGAGAACATTCAAAGTAACTCATACGAAGAGGAAATTTTTATATATTTAGAAAAGTTATTTCTGAATTGACCTGATGATCTTAATTCAGTTGAATGTAGTTCAAAACGGAATAAGATTCATAGGGAATGAATTACAGGTAAAACTATTCCTATTCCAAATCTTCCAACCTAAATAGAACATTGAAAAAAAAAAAATAATACACCCATCTGTTTTTCATATCAAATATTGTGTTCGAATATGGTCAAATACGAACGACGTAAATTTTGAATAAATCAAAAGCATTTACTAAAAATTATTCACATCCACGCAGTACGATTTGAATTCCGGTATTAGCGCATTACGTAAACCAATTGATCGTCACATGACCTAGCTCGAGTCAATTGGAATTACAAAATATCTTTGCGACACTTGGAAACTTCACATCAAAGCGCTTGAAAGTTTACCACCACAACTGGCTTACGGAATATGGTTGTTGGATCCGTAATGCCTTGGCCGAATAACATCGGTTAAACTAGGCTAAGGTTGCAATTCTGATGGGAATCTGTTGATTCTTGGTTTCTGTTTAGTTCTCTCACATACAATCTACTCTCAGTCTCGCAATGATCCTGTACTCGACTCGAGAGCCATCAAACGCCTCTCCTTTCCCCCTCTCTATGTTTTCTACGTACCGTTTTAAGCCATTGATTAATTTGATACGATTCAACTAATCAGGGACTAATCACTATCCCCCGTTATACGTTCCCTCATAATCAATTTGACATGATTATTTTAAAACTCTATCATTGTCGAAACATCGATTGGAACATATATATTAATACTCAGTCGACTTTCAACATTACGATCAGTGTATTCTCACAAATCATGTAATTCCTCAATTTGGCAAGGTACGTTCAATTCCCACTTGAATTTCTTATTTCTGCTTTTATTCTCAATTTCTCTTCGTTCGAATTGCAATATTAATGGCACGTTCCAAGGATCGCGTGACTTGCCTCAACGATACATCGAATGTCGTTGCTCCTTGTATCAAAGTATAGCTACCGTTCACGTTGGCGAGTTATATGTATATGTGTAAGTGTATATGAAGGAGATATTCAAACTTCATCCAAAGTTCCCACGAGAAAAGATTTTTCGTTTCAAGGGAAACTCGTCATACATTCGGTTAATAAAGTATTCTGTGTATGAAAGAGTATTTATGTTAAATGCGAAGTCTTCCCCCCTTCTTATTCGATGGTTTTGTAGGAAGAGAGTAATTCGGACTCGAAGAAATGAATTTCCATCTCCATATTTGAATTGAATATCTCCAATTTGATTGAACTCCATACATGTACTAGCAGGAGTTTATAAGAACATTGAATTTTAATAGAGATGTGATGAAACTTAATCAAGCTCTCTCGAATGATTCATACGAAAGATACATCCCCAGTAGGAATGCTCTAAGCATTCACGTTACGTTAGATAAAAACTAGATCCTCGCGAGTTAGTTCTTCACAAGTGTTCGGTGAGAACTTGCAAGGATTCAGTTTTGATCTACTAGTGCAGCGATATAAAACTCGTGAGTCATTCCTATTATGGTAGTCAAACCCTTGGAATTTTCTTTCTGGAAGAATTAATTGTCAAAATGGATAGCATCAGTTGTAAATTCTGTCATTACATCAGACATTACATAATATAAATCCATAATATAAGGTAGGGTTTGAGTATAAATTTCAAAATAAAACACCCACCAAGTTGTATGTAAGAGGGAAATCTGTTCACTTGTGTACTGCTTGGCGCCTACTCCCGTTACTCTTAGTACCGTAATTTTCATGTAAAGCGATACATTACAGGATCATATGGTCATTAAATTATCAGCTTCCTGTTATATGATGAATCTTTTCCTATTTCCAAACATGTGAAAGTCATGTTACATTATCGGCAATTATCAATTATGGAATCGTAAAGAATTATATACTGGAATGACTGTGAATATGCAAATCCATTTTGCGCATTGACTTGTTATGTTTTATATTCACAATTGAACGTACAACAGCATCGGCTTCGAAAGAAACTTTTTGTGAGTGTATCTATAAATATATAGTTGGAGTAACTGCAAATCGTCAATTCTTCCCACCGATATATATTCTTCAAGTGCACTAGATCTGTAAATAGATCCAATGAAACCAGCTGAGATTTGATTTCCCACTCATTCGATCTAAAAAGATTTGAAAAAATCTTGTACAAGTGGATATCAGCATACGTCTTCCGCAAATCAATTTTGAAGCGATGAATATTTGGACCCTACTTGTCTATTTGGCATTCTAATTAGCGAAATTTGAACATGAACAATTCCCGAAACTCGTTGGTTGTGCCGGATTATGCTTAAAGAAATAAAACGGATAACCAACGTCACCATCCATGCTAATGATGAAACTCGTGAAGATATGAAAAATTCCATCGTTTTGGTATTTCGTAGATATATTGTGTGTAACCTCGGAACTGTCATGCGAGAATGTGTGAGTTCTTAATCTTGTATCCCGTTAAAAAAGTGTCAAATTCAATACATTTCAGTTTTGCCAAACAGCAGCAAACCTCGTGTCGACTCTTTCTCTGTGTATGACATATGATAGACGTTATGGATTATGTGTGCTTTCAATGTTCACAACTGTCCATGGATGTAGTTAAAAAAAACAATTGCAAAGAGGAATTCAACGTGAAGTGGTTTTATCATGAATTATTTACATCCTATAGTTCTGTTATATATCCCTATGCGTTAGACTGTAATTTTATTTCTGGAACAGTGATTTTGATCAATACGCTATTGTATCCGGCATTTTATGAAACTTTGAGCTGAAGAAAATGAAAACGCCATTCTAAATGACCGTTATACGAAAATTGAACCATTTTGGAACTCATTCTCCGTTCTTTCTCAGTACGGATAAGAATGCAGCGTGCTTCACGATACTTCGATTTAGGATTATAGGCTTTCAAAAGTTTATACTTTTTCATGTCACTAAGGTTATATCCCTTTACAATTGAAGAAAAACTAACGTTAGGGAGTGAATACATTCTATTTGTTCTGACTGACTTTCTAACTTGTCCCTTGACGCGGACGTCATTATTTATGGCATTGTCACGAACTTGAATGCGAAGCAGAAAGAATATACGAGACTCTCAAAACATACTAAGAAATAACAGAATAAAGAACAATTGTGATTAAAAGTGTAAGACAAGAATTCAAATACGTAGACGTGTGATAATTCGTGGGAAAAGAAATATAAAAATTTCTCAGTATCAAACGAAACGTATGCTGGTCAATGAGAATTCTGTTGATTTCATAAAAAAGCCTCCATGTGCGGTGTTTGAGATCAAAACGAGCAAATCGTAGCACGTGAAATGATTTTTTATTCTTTATATCACATTTCAATGTCCGAAATTGTGGAATTTTTGTTTGGAGTTTCTTCATGATGTAATAAACTTGTCCCTCGTCTTTCGGAGTTTTCGGTATTCCAAGATGAAATAATTTCTCAAAATGGGGGAAAAATCGTATTTTTCCGATGAAGAAACGATTCCTTCACGATTAGGAAATGAAATCTATCATCAAGGTGAGAAAAAAAGTGCACGTAATTTAATTGATATTGACAGACAGCAACACAATCCATCATATCTGCATTGTGTTTTTTCTAAAATAAATACGCTGTTGAAAATAATACAAGCTTGTATCCAAAATGATATCCCGTAAAATTCAGACGTACAAAACTTCATATCATGTTACGAAGTTTTGTGCTGATTTTTTTAATAGGGTATATCAGTTACTTTTGAAATCTATATGAATATTTCATCAGAACAAATAAAACTTTCAATGTAAAATTTCCATTCCATTTCATTCAAATATCAACACGTTCTCGTACGTTTAAGCACTTGCAAAATTTCTAGCGAGAATATTCAATCAAAATATCAAATCTGCAAGTATTAGAAATTCAAATATTATACGCAAGATGTTGGTTCCGAGCTAAAATCTCGTAAAGAATTATGAGCATCCTGTTTAAATGTCATGAGCATTTGATATGTCCTTCATAACCTTGTCAAGTCCTTGTCATTCCTTATTAAATGTCAGGTGGAACTGATGATAATTTCTAGTCGGGTATTTGGGCAATTTATCAGAATATGTTTATACAATCTTCTCGTGTTATTCTCCTTCTTCAAATACCGTATTTTCATTTACCATTAATATATATTTGTATCTTTTGTAAAGGTAACAACGAATCTTATCAAACCAGTGTGATCATTCATTACGCGTGAATAATCACACTCCATCAAAGAAGAGATTGAAGCGTTACGCAAGTATGATTTCATTTATTTCATTCCCCTCTTTCTCAATTACATAAGATCGCGTTTATCGATTTCCCTTGCTTGAATTACACCGTTTGAATTTGCTCGAAAAAAGGAGAAAGATAGAAAACTTGGAGGTATATTCCATGTCAGCATTGACGTCATCCATTTTCTTCTTATGCAAGGAATTCTCGAATTCTCTTCAACCCCCGTCAATGCGGGATTTTTATATAATACTCAAAAGAAAGAGATACCATCATTTTCAACAAAGTTTCATTCATCGCTGACCGTCTGTTTTCTTTACAGGTGGAGTCAATAACATTGACTTGAATAGAGAATTGGATTAAGGATTTATGTAACCGCGAATGATTTCAACGAGATACGTTTTCCCAGGCTTTTACTCATTTATTTATTGATATAATTTTGGTGGTAGAAAAAAAGCTCTCCTCAAAAAATCAGAACATGGATGTCTCATGTTGCAACAATGAAAATCCATTTATGAAAAATAAGAAGTGCACTTGGATAAAACTGCTGCATATTCAGATTAGATGTTTGTTCCTTGAACTTGGTAAGTTTATTTACCAAGGTGAACCTTGACCCCCCCCCCTCCCCCCGTCCGTAAAGAATGCCCAGAAGTGTAAGCATAGCCGATAATCGGCCGATGGTTCCTGTTCGATGGTCAATGGTATATATTCTATCATTGGTAAACAAGATAACCCAACAACAAAGCCGTCTGATATAGTTTATACCAAATGACCAACGATTCCATATCCCTGATTGGAGTGAGATCTATCACTAGTTGAGATTTATCCTAAAATTGAATATTATTGGTTGTTAATGGTCCTCGACCAAATTGAGTATTTGCAGTTTTTTAACCTAGTAGTTTTTCAAATTGTAGAGGGCATGAGAGTAAAGCTAGCAGCCACTAGCTGGAAACCCATTGATGTATAACTTTTGATAAAAATGTGTTATGCGATACTCAAGTAGCCAAGCTGTGAAATTGAAATCCATTGAATCAGTGTTTGGTTTGGATGACCTTCAAATTAATCTTAATCCAAAGTTACATCAATCGGCTGTTAGTTTCATTTTTATGACGACCAGATATATCATACCCTGGTAGAAATTTCCTTAAGTAAAATTCGAGGCACTAGCAAGTTCAACTTCTTTCACGGTAAGGGCCTTGCAAGTGAGACTTACAAGTACCTTGTGTGGCATTGAAATGATGAGGCACTCGCTAGTTCTACTCACTAGTTACTCATCAAAAAATAGTGAAAAACTTGAAAAAAACTATACATGAAAATTTACACGGAAAAAAATGCTAGTCAAAGATGTAGTAATCCCAGATAGCACAAGAGTTCTAAAAGAGTTCATAATGAATACAATGTATTCATATAGACCTCTTTTGAAACTCTTGTGCTATCTGGGAATTTTATATAAATACTAACTTCAAATTTAACTCTTTTTCAGTTTCCTTGATAAATCTGGATAAACCTGAGACAGTAAGATTCAGAAAATGAATGTTGACTTGGAAGTACGAAAGACCTCAAATACGAATCAAAAAGTAACAGATCTGACTAACATTTAAGATGCTGAAAAAATTACAAAACAAAATGCATAATAAAATTTGACTGTTGAGTAACTTGAGTTTCAATCAGATCTGTTACGTTTTGCTTTGCATTCATAGCGAATAATATTTTAGAGTGAAAATTCATTTCTGAATTTTCATCGCTTCAAGTTTGCACGGAAACCTAAGAAAAGGTTTTAGATTCAAATGAAAATTAATAAATTTTTGAATGGCATTTTTCTCCGTGTACATTGATGGAACTTTCTTATAATTCTACACTTGAACAAGGGAATATTGAGATGTCAAAGAGATAACTAGTAACACTAGGGTTTACAGGATGTTTTCAAATGATTGAATATGAATATTACATTATAAATAAACCCTTTTCTCAGTGTGGTTCACATATGGCTCATATATGGGGCATGTATGGGTCATATGTGCATGTTATATGGCTCATATATGATTTTCACAGAATTCAAATATGGTTTACATACGGTTAATATATGATTCATTTCCACTAGAGAAGTGATTCCCTACTCACAGCATTTTATATCAAAAATTTTTCGAATGATTTTATTTTTTTTTTCATTTTTCAGAAAGGAATTACTATCTACTCTCTAAATCTGAAATAGTGAATAATCGCACGTTTCACTCCACTAAGTGTCAGAAGTGAGCCTGTCCGCTTCGAGTGGAATTTTCACTCGTTTCGAGTAACCTCTCACTCTTTTAGAGTGAAAAATTCACTCTAGCGTCGGACTGGTTGTGAATTTCTAACCTCAAACCTTAGAATATGACTCTAAAAGAGTGGAAATCTCACTCGAAAATTCAACAGGCTCACTTCTGGCTGGCTAAAGAGTGAAATCTCACTCCAAAGATTTCAGAGAGTATAGATAACATACAAGAATTACTGATGAGTTTTGAAAAAAGAACTTGTCCTGAACTCTTTTACAATTCCGAAAATTCTTACAGAGTTTTCAAAAGAATTCTTTGAATTCCAAAAGAGTTTAGGAAAAGTTTTTTTCTCAGAATTCATAAGTGATTCTTGTGTCTAATTTGGGTTATTAGATGTATGTTATATACGGTACCCGTATTGCAAAAAATCGTATGCAATTTTTAGGTTATCATTGAACAATTCAATTTACATTTTATTTACCGTTCAAATAACAAACAAATCATAACACTTACCATGAAGTTTACGTTTTCTTCGGTACTTTCTCACCCTTTTCCGAGCCAGTCGGTTTTTATACATTTTTCTCATTGAATCACGTAAACCTCTGAAATCTTTTTAACCTCGAAAATTCGACGCAAGATCTGACGAAAATTTTGCTCTCCTTCTAACATTTGCAATAAAAAATTATACTTGCGCCAACTATATGAGTTAAAACGTTGATAGCGGTATCTTGTGTTCACGTATATGCATTGAACTTAATATGCATATTGATTTATAAGCAGCGTTTGCATTGTTGTCAAAAATTCAAAACATGGTTGTCATATTTAGAAGCGTTACAAAGATTTAATGAACATGTGAGAGATTTTTTCATTTTGCGGTAAACATAACCTCAATACAATCACTCCAGTTATTCTCTAGATTGTTACAAGGCCTTGCAAGTCCCTTGCAAGTCCCTCACAAGGGACTAGTAAGGCCTTTGTGAGGCCTAGAAAATGACTGGAGTGATTTTTGCTGGAGTACCCACCAGTTAAACTTTTGAGAAACTCACTGTTAACTTGCAAGTTCAACTAGACTAGTTTCGCCTTGAGAAAAACTTGCGAGGGCCTCGAAATAACTAGAGGATGACTAGAATAATTTCTGCTAGGGTACCTACCAGTTAAACTTGTGAGGAACTCACTTTTAACTTGCACGTTCAACTAGACTAATTTTGCCTTAAGAAAAACTTGCGAGGGCCTCGAGATAACTAGAGAATGCCTAGAATAATTTCTGCTAGGGATAATAAATAAAGGATCTAAGTGACGTAAGGTAAGGCTAGTTAATACTCTAACGAAGTGATCAAAAGCTCTCTGTAGATGTTTTGATTGTGTAAATCTCGATATAGTTCTGATTCTGACAAAGCCTGTAATGTCTGACTACCATTAACTCGTGTAAATTAGAATTTGATGGAATGTATTTCACATAACGCATTCACATGCTATATTGAAAGCTGTGATAGAAATAAATGATGTTGATTGAAGTACTACTCGATTAAGCTTGTTGTGAAAGGATTCTTGTTCTAAAGGAGTCTTGTTACATACATCGAAAGAATTTTGTAGCATAGAAAGCACCTACAATTATTTCGTAATGATAGACCATTCCTGGTGAAAGGGAAGCGTGTAATAGAAAGTGTCAGGAACGTAGTTGGAAAGTATTTGGAACGTGGATTTAAGCGTATACCGAGCGTCAAGTGGAACATTAAGAGTGGTTCGAACGTATACTTGAAGTGTGTGAGGCGTATCCGAAGAAACCCCAATTTCATAGAAACCGGGCTTTACGCACGGAAGCGTAATCCAAGAGTGGATAAGAAGCATATGAGAAGTATTAGGAAAGTAATCTGAAACATGCTTACGCTTCCGTTACTCTTTATGACACGCTTCCCTTTCACCAGGGCATACCAACATTGTGACTAAAATCACTCAACAGAGGCCTTCAACTCTATAGGATGACCCCAAGCCACATTTTAATTACGGACAAGTATTCCATTAAGGTGACGCGTTGATCGTATTTAATAGAGGTAACCTGAAAATTATGCTGACCAATTTTGATTTTGAAATATCAATAATATTTCAACAATAAAGTGTGAACAACAATTCTAAAAACAAATTATATGTTTTAATATATAATATGGTTTTAGAATTTTGTCATTTTCACACTTTATTCTTGAAATATTATTGATGTTTCAAAATCAGAATAATTTTGAGGTTACCCTGCTACACGAGGCCACCATATTGATTTTTAGTTCACATCAAAGTACTCGGCTTAGAGAGCGCAGAAATCAGTGCAAATTTATTTTACTTTTATAACGTTGAGTTGTACCCTCCTGTCACTCAACGGTCATTCATAAATACTTTACATTCATCTTTTTTTACGATTGAAAAATTGTGATTCTTCTTTGTTTTGCTTCCAACAACTTTACTCTATTATCATTATTATTATAGTAATATTCATCGCAAAATATAAATATAGTAATATTGCAGAAGTTTTTTCAAACAAATTTATACTATCCAATTTTTTTCATGTATTTAAAACTTTCATAAATGGTATTTGCTCATGTATTAATATTTTTTAGTAATAACATTGAAATAGAAGTGAGCTATATAATTCAAATGAGAGTTGTGCAGTAGCTTTAACGATTATAATATCAATTTCGTAGCAATCCAGCCATGTATATTGATCCTCAGATCTCGTATACATTTCTTTCCAAATAAAATATTCTGTGCTCAAAGACAGATCTGGTTGCTACACAAGTATCTTGTGTGTCGTAAGACAACCGGTAACCGTTTTGCTTTTTCTTCAGTGAATTTGTAAGAAAAGAATATAAACATGGGAATTCTTATGTATAAGCATTCAACGGGCTGCGACATATGAAACACGTGACTTGGATTTCGAAAGGGGCGTCTTAGGTTGATACTGAGTAAGTTTATACGGGTCATAGTAACATAATACTCGGAGAAATTTATTACCCAGTCAATGAAATGTATGCTACTATTGAGGTTCGTAAGAACGAATTTATCGATTCAGTTATTAAAATTAATATGTCAATTTGTATCTGAAGGGAGAGTGAATTCGACGTGAAATCTGAATCTTTAGTTGAGACGTGTTTTTATTTCTTGAGGTCAACAAAAAAGAGGAGCTTATGGAAAAGCTCTGTGGAATACTGAGAAAAGATACGAAAGCTTCATGTGTGATAATCAGTTCTGTGAAATGAAGTTTTCTAGTAGATAGGAATCTCATAAGTATATAAGATAATTATTGAGTTTACTTGTAATTATTGAGTTGTGTTTTTTTTTTTTCTTATAATAAAGTATGGCTCAAGAATGGAATGAACAGAAAATTAATAGAGGTAGTGAATTTAGTTACTTTATTCTCGTAGTGACTGAATAAAATTATGAACTTTGATAGTCACAGATTCAACAAATAATATCATTTCATTATATCAATTATCAAATAGAGGTTTTGATTATGATGAATTCTTGAAATATTATCATATTTGGAGATATAATAGAGTATTGAGTAACTTCACGGTTCCATATTATTGTTTCTCTTCCTGTACATGTACACCATCACTTGAATTCGAGTTGAACAACGTCTTTGTGTGTGCTTTAGTTATCTCCACGTACCCGTTTGAGCTTCCGTTTCAACAAAATCACCAGGCTACACTTCCTCTGGGTTCGACACTAACACATCTTATGTAATTGGATACAATTATATTAAAGTTGACATTACAAACTCCTTTTGTTTCACTTTTGAGAATTGTTTTTATTTAATCAGAGCAGATAAAAATCTGTTCTCATACACAATTCTCATAAAATTCACTTGTTTTCATGATCAAAAGAAGTTGTAAAAATCAATGATTCCCCGTCATTATTTCATGATTTTTCTTATCATTGGATTGATTTATCGAACTGTACATTTGAAAATACAAAAGTAAATATGAATTCGAGATGATATACTGTTACATGATGTAATATCGATGAATATAGAAATGCTCTACCATTCTTCGTAATCAAATACCCAGTCCAGCGAGTTCTCAGGAACGGAAGTAACCGCGAGGACAATGTCCTCTTGATGCGTTGTGGATTTGTTGTGCATCAAAGCAAATATTCAGTTCACTCCTATTCTCTTGACATTGTGTACAAACAACTTGTCGATAAATTTCATGATCGGGGAACATGTTGTTCCTGAGATTAGAGAACGAAATATCTTTGTAAGGAAAATACGAGTCAAACAAGATCGTTATCGTGTGAGGAATTCGTCATTTGGAAGGATATTGAAGATTCAAAATGGTACTAGATTTTTTTCAATTCAATTCAATTGTCGTTTCTGTTTATTCCCACTTCTGGAGGATATTGTTACGATGATTGATACTCTATAACCTAAAAATCATTACCATACGAATTTTATCCCAGCAAGTATTTTCGAAATATTTGAATTTCATTTTCCCATTATCCAGTAATCTTTCAGAAAGCATAGCTAATCCATTCGTTCAAAATTTGTAAAACCTTTTGAATCCATGTTCACGTATTTCCCCCTTCATATCATATTCCCTTTCCCTATACTTCGTACTGTTTCTCCCACGATCATTTCAATTTTCAATCTCTTCATTATTCCGAAATCTCGTTGTTTCTTTCCTCTGCTTCGATTTCTTTTTCATTCTTATTTATATCAAGTGAAAGAAATTTTTGCTCCCATAATTATGAGGATTTGTTTTGATTTCATGCTTTCATTATAAATAAGTATGAAGATCAGCTGACAGTCCTAGGGTCTGGAATGGTTTTCAACCCAACTAGAAGGAAAATATAGAAGAATTTTGATTGCTTTTCGAATTCATCTTCCAAATGTTTACTCTCAACCTCATGAACTTCAATTGACAAAAATTCATGAGTCCAAGTTTATAGTTATTAGAATAGAAAAAGAATACAGACGTTCATTCGAAACGTACATTCAATGAAAAAACAATATCAAACTCCAAAGAGTTGAATGTTAGAATTTTAATATGTTCTCTATAACTTTTCAACTTTGAGTCGTTGTTTCGATATATGAATGTATATTGAAAGGATTAGGTATTTTTTGCACCAATACGCTTCTCAGAAACATTCATCTTTCGCTTTCACATTGCCGAATATCATCGTATATCTTCGATAAATGATTTTTCGAAAATTGAAGATTTCACACTAGTGCAGAATTTCGTACGAAATGCGAATTTCTCCACGCGAAGAGTGAAAAACAATAAATCAATTCTCACACTACTCTATCCCATTTCTCTCTCTCTTCCCTCTCCTATTCTTTCCTGCATCGAGACATACCTACCATCATCCCAGTTTTATTCTAAAAATATCTGACACATTTGTTTTCCACGCGCTTCCTAATATACTCGGCAGGTGCTCTTAGATATGTATTTATGAACGTGCTGACTTGTTTCTTCATGCCTCAAATTGATTCTTTTTTCCTTCCTCTTTCTCCTTTGGATAGATTTTGTATTATATCTCAATTCGAATGGTAATCTCACACATTTGCAAGACCCTACATAAAAATCAAAAGAGAAGGGAAGGGTAGGATAGGATAGGATAGTGTTGCTTCGGCTATAGTACCACATAACTGGTTTCTGTTCAGTGATATGAACCGCAAACTCTAAATAGTCACGAGTTAAAATTATAGGTGCCATGAGTCACGTAAAAGATGGAGGATGACATGAAAAAAATAGTCTTCCCAGTATCCTGAGGTAACCCAATGCCTCTTGTCAGCCAATCTCCCGAGGAATAAATTCAGGAAATGAGTTTGAAGTATAGTTCTAAAAAATCATCACAAGCATTTCAAATACACGCATTTGTAGATGATCTTACTTTTGTTATGATATGAGAGTTTGTTGTGAGGAATTATTGAAATTATAATTGAGGTGTTCTGTTTCCGATCACCGTCTTACAACTGACCTCCTTTGTATTTGCATATACATGCGTTTAGACTGATTTATTATTTATCGACATCGGCATGATTTTTTTTACGTGCTCGGAAGAACATCTGTTCGTAGAGGAAATAAAGCAGGTCACGTTTGGGATGGTGGCGAAAAATGGGTTCATCAAAATTGAATTTACTAAATATTGAGTAGCATGTGTTGCATTCGATAACAACGATATCCTCTTTGTTTTCAAACAAACAGTTTGTTTTGGGAAGAATGAAACGATTGTGTCTCGTAACAAATATATTTCGTGATATATTGTGATAAGTTTATATATTCGCATGATAGAGATTTATTCATTTGAGACAGAGTACAAAAGAAACGAATTGTACAGTTTTTACTTTCTTCATTTGAAGACTCAACCATTTGACAATCATGTTATCATTGGATATGCTGAAAAACTGAATCGATAGGATGAATCGCTATTAAAAGAAACTGTATAAAATTTTCATGTATCATTCTCTCAAAACGAGATGATTTGCAGTTATGAGCTCCCTATAAACATTGAACAACATCAAGTGAAATACATTTTCAGAACTAAATATGATCGTGAATAAACAAAACAACTCAATTTGACTTATCTGCGAACCATAAATTCAACACATTTTGGTTTCAAATCTTGAATAATGTCAGTCGAAAAGCATTCTTCACAGCCTTATGAATATATCGGTAACAATGAATGACCGAATGCATTATAGTATCATGGGATTTCTTTGTTTATAAACATTTTGAATATACAGGCTATCCATGTATTCTCTTGGGTTGACAACGTTGCGAATATGAAAGAATATTTATGCGATATTACTGCATGAAAACGACCTATATCAACCTTCATTCTATATCTCTTGCCGTATCCACCTATGTTCATAAAGCACGGCCCAGAAATCATCACTTCAGAACAACTTACTATAATTAAACACTTCAACTTGCATAATTCTTTGTTTTTAGAAAAGTTGATCTTTTTTTGTATTTAAAGGATAATTTATCACACTCTAATTGATTACATCTATTATCATTTTCAATTTTTTCACAGAGAGTGTTTGAGAATTTATACTATGGATTTTTTATGAAGCTGGAATTAGCGAAGAGAATTAAATAGTAATGATCCCGGTGTGGAATTTTTAAAGAAGAATATATCGTAACGATTACGATGATTCGTAGTGGTGACTACCTCGTAAACAAGTAATGCCTACACGGAGAGAAAAGAATTGCTGGCGTAACAAACGGGTCTGTTACTATAGCGCCTACAAAAAAAAATTGCTAAAATAGCAAAAAAAATGATTGATCCAACTAAATTTCCTTGCTGAAATAAACCGATTTGCCAACAGAACTAACGTGTTAGTTGTTGCAGTTAATATTTTTGCAAGGGCAACAAATTTCTTAGTAGGCGCTATAGTAGCAAACCCTTTTTTCTCCGTGTACGTTTTATGCGATTTTTCGTCATAGCAACTCAATCAGCGGCAAGTTCACATCGCAATGTTTATCACACCGAAAAAAAAAGTTGTAAATTTTACCTCTTGTTAAGTAAATACAGGGTGGGGCATTTAAAGTGTCGCGGGCGTTTTTTCCAAAAATAAAGTGAGATACGAGAACATTTTTCGGACAAAAGTTGTAGGGTACCGAGGGGGACATCCGATGGTGGCCTTGGCTTTGACCTCAAATCTCATCTTCAAGGGTATTCTGAGATCAACTCTTGTTTTTTAAATAGCATCTCATATTTTTTACTGCAGATTTGGATTCTAGGTCAAAAACCAAGAAACTTTTGTCTGAACCATTTTCCTGAAATCCGCAAAAATGGCGCTCTAATCGATATTGTTCCATTTTGAATCTGACATTCGAATAACTCGAAAACGAAGGGTCTTGCAAAAGAATGTTTCGTACAAAAGTTGTCAATACACAACACATTTCAATCGTCTACATTACCACCATTCAGAGCTCACGCGATGTAAACAAACGACGGGGTTCAGTGAAAATTCACGATTTTGAAAGTCAGTTTGTCAGTTACATTTGATTATTACTTGGTTTATGACAAATTGAAAATCATGGATATCCGATACACGGTTTCTGAAAAGATCGATATGATCTACATTTACGGTGAAGTGCATAAGAACCCCAGACAAGCATATGACTTGTATGCAGAACGATTTCCTGAAAGAACAACGCCATCCATTCGGTATTTTCAACGCATTACAAAATTATTCTCAGAAACGGGAAGTGTTACAAGGGAAAAACGACATCGAATGAGAACTGTTAGCGGAGAAAATGCGGAAGTTAATGTACTAGCTGCAGTAGCCAATAATCCACACGTGAGCTCTCGTGAAATTGAACTCCATTCGGGAATTTCTCGAAGAAGTGTTCTTCGAATACTGAAACGTCACAAATTCCATCCGTATCACATTTGTTTGCATCAAGACCTTCACGGTGATGATTTCGAAAATCGTGTACAGTTTTGTCGAGGGGTCTAGCGCAAATGCACAATAACAACTTCATCAACATATTATTCTCTGATGAGTCGACGTTCACAAATCATGGTCAAGTAAATCGACATAATATGCATTACTGGGCGACAGAAAATCCAAGATGGTTACGTCAAGTAGAGCATCAAAGACAATGGGCTGTGAATGTTTGGTGTGGTATTTTTCGATCTCGAGTAATTGGACCGTACTTCATTGCAGATACGCTAAATGGAGAGAAGTACAGACATTTCTTAGATCAAGTACTTCCAACATTACTTGAAGACATACCTATTCAGGAACGATTGAATATGTGGTATCAACGCAATGGTTGTCCATCCCATTATGCAGTCACAGCTCGAGAAATATTGGACAGAGATTATCCTGGACGATGGATAGGACGTCGTGGACCAGTTCATTGGCCTGCCCGTTCTTCCGATCTTACTTCTCCAGATTTTTTTTTATGGGGATACATAAAAGATACAGTTTATCAACAAGCACCGACTACACCTGAGAATATGCGTCAACGAATCATCAATGCATGCGCGAGCATCAATGAAGATATTTTAGCACGAGTTCAGCAATCTTTTGTAAAACGTTTTGAAATGTGTATTGAAGTCGAAGGCCATCATTTTGAGCATCTACTGCATTAAAATCATCCAAGTGATGTAGACGATTGAAATGTGTTGTGTTTTGTCTGTTATACCCCGTCACCTCCGTTTCAGTTCAAGGGGTCCCCCTTGGAATCAGACAACTTTTGTCCGAAACATTCTCCTCCAAGACCCTTCGTTTTCGAGTTATTCTAATGTCAGATTCAGTATGGCACAATATCGATTAGAGCGCCATCTTTGCGGATTTCAGGAAAATGGTTCAGACAAAAGTTTCTTGGTTTTTGACCTAGAATCCAAATCTGCAGTAAAAAATATGAGATGCTATTTAAAAAACAAGAGTTGACCTCAGAATGCCCTTGAAGATGAGATTTGAGATCAAAGCCAAGGCCACCATCGGATGTCCCCCTCGATCCCCTACAATTTTTGTCCGAAAAATTTTCTCGTATCTCATTTCATTTTTGGAAAAAACGCCCGCGACACTTTAAATGCCCCACCCTGTATATGGACGAATTAAAAATGTAGTGTGAGCTACTACAATTTTAGCTAATTCCACCACAGAGAAAGTGACATGCACTTCAGCTATGGTACATTTCATATCAGCTGTGGTATATTTCACATGCGTTGTTGTAAAATCAACTAAAATTGTGGTCGCTTGCACTGAATTCCAAATCATCCATATATTTACTCAATGAGATGTAAATTTTATAAGTTTTTTTTTTCAGTGTATTTAATCATCTCCGTGTAAAGCTAGCAACCGGTTGTTGTCACTTCCTAGGTAGAAATCTGCCCGATTGAAAAGCGGTCCATCTTAGGCCCTGTCCGAGCCCAGACTTTTTTAACCAGGGCCTGAACGGAGCCTGGAGTGGGCCGATTTACATTTCTAGCCAGGTTGTGGTTAAACGTTGTTAAAGCTTTGTTTATACTTAATAAAAGTTGTGTGAAAAAGGTTATGACAATTGGCTGCTAGTTTGATAACTGCCAGTTTCAACTTCATGGATTTTGGACCGACGTGCAAAAAAATTGTAGATTCAAATCTAACTATCCGTACAAAAAGTTTAGGAATGTAAATACGGCCAGTGAATAGCTGGTATTCCTGTAATCCGTTATTGATGGCACATGTTCAAACACCGTAAATTCAGCTCATCAGTCGAAATCATTTTATTCCATGATTGAGGTAATTATTAGTCATATATACGGTCAGTTACACCCGGCTTTTCTAGACCTATATTATCATTCAGTGGTCTTTCCTTGAACGTGCGATGATTGACGTTAATGGTCTACACTGTTGAAACTTTCTGGACCAAACTTCAAATACACGGAACCAAAGCATTTTCCAATCACCTAACTGAAAATTTAAGGTACATCTGTATGAAATTTCAGTTACAAATGTGATTGAAAAAGTTATGAAATTCCCAACAATTTCCAACAGTGTAGTGATGTGCCGTTATTAATCCAGTAAGCAGAAAAAAAGATGATCAATTGATTTTTTCAAAAATGATTTCATGCCTTATAAATAATGCTCCTCATATTATTTCTGTAATGATATGTTTTTTAGGTATTGTTTGCGCAAGAAAATACCCTCATAAACGAACTAGGTTGGTTAAAGTTTCCTATCATCGATTCATCCACAAACTCATAAAACATTATTTGTTATTGTTTCCCGCTATTTTATTGCGTTTTCGTTTTTCCCTTCGAATCCATTGTATTCTTGAGACTAAAGGACATTTTTCTACATCAGTAGTTCTCTGTGAACCATGAAGATGAAACTACATTTTTGCGTTTCCTTTGTGTTTTGTGTCCACATCTCAGGGATGTTCATCGATACTTTCCATGGATCCTCACTACATCAGAACGAGATTTTAAATCGCTTGATGCAAAATATTCTCATGGATTCGAAGGCTGAAAGTACAATCGCTATATTCGAGAATATAGAATACGAAAGTATGGCAAACGTTCAAGAAGTGCTCTTGAAATGTATGATTAGGAGCATACCTACCCAAAGTATGACTTTAAACGATCTAAATGGGGTGAATTCGACGAGCATCGCATTTGTTTCGGGAACGTTGATTGTTTACACATTCACTATTTCCATCAATATATCGCAAGCGAGAACATTCATGGATGCGTTGACACGATTGAACAAAGAGTATGAGAAACCAAAGATTTTGATGATCATGTTGATTGACTCGAATGAGAAAGATACACTCATTCGAGCTACCAATATTTTAAAATACGCGTGGTTCAAGAAATTTCTTGATATCATTGTTTTGACACTAGAAATAGGCATGGATGGTGTTATGGACGGATTCTTCGCTAAGAAATATGAATTCAATCCTTTCAAAAATATCATTTATAGTGACAATTTGACAGATGATAAAAATGATTGGTTTGGTTATAAAGTACTCGATATGGATGGATACACCATGGATGTGAGAGTTATTTCGTGCTCTCCTTTGTACCTCTTGTCGAAAGCCTATTGCGAAAAGCAATTCTTTGATGAACCTAATGATGATTATATGATATTGATGGCTCTAGCAGAGGTTTTGAATTTTACACCAAAGATACAATTGTGGGATATGGAAGAATTCAAAATCATTTATTCAGTGCATAGCGATATACCCTCAATATTTCAGGATATCATACAAGGTGATGTCGACATGATATTTAATCCACTCGCTAATTACGATGGAAACAAGTTATCTATGTTGAAGAAAACCACCTCCTCCAGATTTGTCCAGTCTTGTGTGGTAGTACCTTTGTTGTACGAAAACAAAACTGGTTTCTTGCTAACGCATCTTGTAGTTTCCATGCTCTTGACTTCGTTTCTCGTAACTTTATTCTGGTTTTGTGCAATCCTTCTCAAATTCAACTGTCGCGTTTGGAACTGGATCAACATCTTTGGTATTCTCTTTGGAGTGTCATGGCCTCGGAACCCGCATAGATTTGTCGAAAAAATGATGTTTATCGTCATGGTTGTTGCTTTCTCACGTTTCACCGTTTATTTGTATGCAGATTTAGTTAACACGAACGTAGGAATGGTACAGGAAATTCAAATTAAAAGTTTCCAAGATCTAGAATTATCAGGTTTGATGCCAATTTTTCCCAAAGAATCCAGGGATTTCCTTCAGCAAATGGACGAATATTGGTTCATAAAACTCCGAAAACGAGCACAATACTACGAGAATATGACGAATTGTCTGCATGAGTTGATCGACTCTCGAAACGTTGCTTGCCTTACAGCCGATACTCAGATTAAATCTCATATGAATATGATGGAACAGCCAATGAGAGCGAAATTGAAAATTACGGACGTTTGTATTGGATCTTTTCCGCTTACGTATCATTTGAATCCGCGGTCTCCTTATTCACAAAAAATAAGCAATGTTTTGTTGCAAATGGACGCCGCGGGACTTTACGAAAAGTGGCATCAAGAGTATATGAAGTATGTAGCTGATGAACATCTTCATCATCATGATCATCATCATCATAGATTGAAAAATCAAACACAGCAAGACGACAAAAATGTCCCAGATGTCATGATTGTCAAGTATTGCTTCAGCGGATACATTGTGACATTCGGTGTGTGGTGTTTGGAGATTATTGTAAGTCACATCATCAGACGATCATAAAGTACTGTCGTCAAAAGTGATTTCGATTTAAGATAATCCTATTGCAGTATGTAATTTTCAACTTGTTGAATACTTGAATCAAGATTGTAGGACAACATTTTTGAATATAAATTTCAATATATCTAATGTTTATTCTTAATTCTAGATATGCAATATCAAATGAATTCAGTATCCTGAAAATTCTTTGTATGAAATGGATCAAAATGAACAACAATGTATACTTTCTTCTGAGATAGAATGCTTCGAATTCTTCTTCAAACGTACCTAAGTGTTGTTATTCATACCTATAAAATATAATCGATAGTTTTGAAGCGCTGCTGAGAGTTAATCAAAAAGATTGGTTACCTTTATCTTCATCTGAATCTAAATTTCAGTCCATTGTATAGAAATTCAATTATAATCTCCCTGGTAGAAGATCCGACGCAATATTTTTTCGTTTCCTAGATGAATGCACGAAATAACATCGAACAATGGTTTATCTATTTTCCAATCATATTTTTGAAGCTTTTGAAAGTATTAGTGGTAATATTGTTGTATCGATCACGTAACTTTAACTGTTGACTAAAGGCAGAAAGAAAGTCAATATCTTGTTATGATCGTCATTGGAATTATGTGAAGGCCAAAAGAAGATAATGAATGAAAGACATTCTCGAATACCTTGAATCTCTGAATATGCACTGTAAAAAACCTGAGTTTTGAAGTTTTCAACGCATAATTACAAACACAGGAAGAAAAACTTGTTTCAATTTCAATTCATGGAATTCTATTGGTCGGCCTATGGAATTATACCATTCAAAACCAACGTAGATACCCTGTAGTTCTTAATGTAAGAATGGTGATGTTGAATTCACACGAATTGCTCCTCAACCCTGCTTCAAAAAATACACCATCAAACAAAGTGATTCAGGTTGAATCAGAAAATGTTTTTACAATTGGATACCTTTTGAATACTTCAACTATTGTAACCTTTATTTTTGCTTTGAACTTATCTGTAATAAGCCGCTTTTAGATTTTATCATCCCGACAAAATGGGGTAACTAAACTAGCCACACTATTACAATTTTCTGATCCGATTCTCAAAGTCATGTGGATTGCATGGGAACAGCTTCAAATTGATCCTTATCGACTTACAAACTGTGCTGATTGCGAATGAAAATTCATTATAACGTTTATCAAACCTCTTGTTGGTTTCCTGAGGCGATCTGCCTTTTACAGGGGTTGTTTGATCAACACAAAAAATTCTCTTTCATCTATTTTTTCGAATTCACTTCACTTCATTGACTCAAACGAATATCAAACACATAGAAACCGATTGATCTGGCTAAAACTGTATGAATATTTTTTCCAAAGAGATTTTACTAACCGAAAATAATCACGATATTGACCAGTATTTCCATCTCCTGACTTTGTTTCAATTTTTAAAACCACCTTCATGATTCTCAAAACTTGCGTCAAATTAACAACCACCAGACTGCTGTTGAACATTTGCGGCAATCAAAAAAAGATATTCATGAGAATTTAAAATAATTGTTAGAGGCGAGCTTTGAAATCCGACTTGACGTCGTAAATGAATTTCTTTTACTGTGAAAGAAAGCCCGATATGCGTTAACGAAGGATGAAAAGGATTTTCTTTAAGCTCTAGAGTGGAAGGATTTTATCCACGATGAATAATGTTTTATAAGAGTGCGGGATATGAAAACAAATCACCAACCTTGGATTTTTGGCAAAGAAAGCTTCTTTTTTATTCTTTTTATTATTTTCCCTCTCGCTTGATCGTAATGTCCTGGTGATATCACATCAAAGTCGGTCATCAGGTCACCATAAGATCTTGACCCGTTATCATCACTGTTACAACGTGCATCTTTCACGACTCTGCTCCATACGCCCGCATATCGTGCGTTTCAAGAGGGAAAGAGATTATTGTTATTAGCTGTTTGCCATATAACGAGTTGAGCTCTTCACAATATTGCGATAACATGTTGAAAACTTTCAGATTTTACGAGTTAGTTGCGCCTTGCACAATATACCAATTCGCTTCTTTTCCTCTTTTATTCCGTGACAAAGCATTATGGCGTGTAATATCTCCTCTCTTTCATGTACGATCGTTTCTCAAACATAATAAAATAATACGAATTACATGCTTTCAGAATAACACAAAAGAACAACGGCGTAGAAGTTGTAAAAAAAGATATATAAATAAAACGTTCTGTTCTTATAGACTGAAGCGTATTGCGATTGTAGAATTGTGTTTCGTTGAAACGCCCTGAAAAGGACTCATTTAATTTTTTTTTAAATACTTACAATTCGAAGTGCTTGAAAATAGTATTTTATACAATATCACATTGTTAAAAATTTTTGCATGAAGCGTAAATTGTATGTGGTGACAACAAATTCCACTTACGTACTTGAAAAATTTCTTGAAATTTCAATTACATATAAATAAAAATTCTATCATCGGTGATATGATCTAACAAAAATTTCAAACTCAATCACATGTAACTGGATTTTCAATTCAATCATCAAGAATTGGGAGAATTCCAGAAATTTTTAACAGCGTGTAGAACAAATTAACAGTTCTGCTTGAATTGCACTTTAAATTCGCAATTCTTCTATTATTCATGTTCGCTTCTAATACAATATGGTATGTTAATAAAACGTCTAATTTGTGAAATTTGCAAATTTCAATAGTGCTCTTTGCCATCAAATTCGCATTTTTTCCGTGGAAAGTTTTCAAAAATGAAGAAATATAATTTATAAAACGCTGTTCTTTTGTCAAATGTATGAAAATTTCACCATCAACGTAGTTACATCCTTGAATTATGTTATTATTTTCAAGTGTATCAGTTACCAGAACGAAGGCCACCAGACCAAAGGGTGATGGAATGTTTTTTTGTTTCCTTCTGAAACAATTGAGAACACTGTCCATTCACCCACGCGTGTACTAATTAGTTTTAATGAAGACAGACATGGATTCGCATCTTATTATTATAATTCATGTGTGCATGTTTTTTTTTTAAGAATGTGAAAAAGCTGCCTCAATAAGAAACAGAATTTTGGAGTAGATTTGTGTTCATGTAAAAGGTATTATTCACAAATCAGTTCAAGAACTCTTATAATAATATGTCCTTGATTTATTCGAATGTTCACTAAAATTAATATGCACGAGGTATTTCGAACTAGGGCCAGCAATCAAACTCGGAAATTTGGCAATGTTCCTCTTTCAAGAAGTCCGTACTTGAACACGTTTCTGACGTGGATAGATTCATTGAGAAACTCAAGTCAGTATTATTCGAATGCGCAAATGGATTTGTCTACTTAGATGTCTAATCCATATACCGAATAGATAAATTGATTTAGCTTCCATTTCTAAGGTGGGGTGAAGGAAAAAAATACACAAAATCATATTTCATTCGTCATAAAATAAAGAAGATCGTCGTTTATAAATTCGAAAATATGATTCTCATTTGAAGTCTGTTGGAGAAGACATAAAATTGTAGAAAAAGAAATGTACAAACCACTGTCATTTCGTATATTTTTCACCCTTAAAATTATGAAAAATGAAGCCAACCTTACACCAGTGAAAAATACTTTTTCATACGGTGAAGGCTAGCCTATTAACAGTATTAACCTATAATTAACCTATTTTGCACCTCTCCTATGGTTTTATTGAACGAGCAAATGGTATTCATTCCCTTAGTTACCATGACGACCATGAAAATAATGTATATTCTACCGTGAAGTGCGTTAATGTATTAAAAGGTAATTTACACAACATTTATTTTTCTCAGTGTAGTTCATCTTTTACAAGGGATGTAACTAATCAGATTCAGGAAACGATTGACTTGACTGCAAACTCAAATGTTCTACTTCAATGCCCTAGAATATTTATAATTTGTGATTGCTCTTCAAAAATATAAGTTTCGAACACACAAACTATAACGATATTAACAACACAAAACATGAAAATTTGAAACCTTTCGAACTTTGTCAGGTGATCCATCAACCTATAATATTCAATACAGTTCTGCTTTTACCACAGCTGGTGTAAATGAGTGAAGGAGTATGAGATTATACGTGAAAAATATTTTTTTTTCTAACACAACGATTATTGATTCCTCCTCTCCTGGGATCGACCAACAAGAGAATAAGCGAAGGAAAGATTCATCCCCAAACGTCTTGTTTTTCCCTCTCGGCATAAAGAGATAATCGTAAACTCTATCTGCTTTCATCGACATCGATGGTATAACCAAATGATTTGAGATAACGTATTCCCTTGGTATAATCTCTTGAAGATTGGCGGTATAATAAATACAATAACGGTGTCTACATCGATTTATCATCACTTCAAGGAAAGATGTATCAGCGTCAATACCGAAGAATGGATTTTTCTGTCATGTTTGTTGAAACAGCGCGAGATGAATGATCTTAAAGGGTTACTTGGTTTCAGAAAATATGATTGAAAAAAAATAACAGAAATTCAGTGACAGAAACCTACCTGAACAGAAATTTACCATTGGCGCTAGCATGGCGCAACGTAGATAAAGTATGGCCCACGCTTGGCAACCAAGCATACCGCAACACTGAAATTGATGACAACATCATTTTATGATTCATTAATGTGTTTTTCCAATGGAGTCCCATCGTTGGTGCAAAAATGGCAATGAAATAGACCATTATTGGCAAACAATAGAAAAATTGGTTTATCAATGTGGCGCCAATGATGAAACTGTAAAAAATGATTAACCAAAAAATACATAAAATGATGCACATTTCACGATTACTAATATATGTTATTTGGGATCTTATTGTGATTTTGTCATTCATCTGTAAACAACTCGGTGTTTTTTGTCGCTTAAGTTTGCCATGAGAAGTATACACAATATGGATCAGCGGTACTGTCTAAGTCTGGAAGGGTGAAAAATCGCACGTTTCCCTCCACTAAGTGTCAGAAGTGAGCCTGTCCGCTTCGAGTGGAATTTTCACTCTTTTAGAGTGAAAAATTCACTCTGACATCGGAGTGGTTGTGAGTTTCTAACCTCAAACCTTAGAATATCACTCTAAAAGAGTGGGAATTTCACTCGAAAGTTCGACTAGCTCACTTCTGGCTGGCTAAAGAGTGAAATCTCACTCTAAAGATTTTAGAGAGTAAGAGCCCTCTCATGTAATATGTAACAAAGAGCGTTTGACTGTTCTTCCAGAGAATTATTTGAGTCTTATATATTCCTTTTATACATCTCTCACTACTTGAGAGAGACACTCGATCAGTAACTTAGCTAGCAATTCAACCATCAGGAGTCAAAATTAAGGAGCATGCCAATATTGAGCCATTCTATTACCAATGATCGGCGTTACATTAAAAACTAATTTTTATCCAGACTACACCAAAGTTTGTGGCAATATTTGACTACGTTTCAAATGATCCTCACTTTCAATAGAATCTATCGTTCAGTCAATTCCGGACCAAGGACGAGCCTGACAAGCGCCAAGCCTGGCGGAATTGTGAATCAATGGTAGGTTGACAACCGAAATTCGTTCGAAACCGATATCGTTGCAACATTATGTTTGTTGTTAATCAATATTGAATATTTATAGATTGCCAAGCCTTGCCTGTCCACATTGCGCCAAACTATATTCTATTGTCAACATTGGCGCAACCTAAACACTTTTATATGGGTATTTACAATATGATATTTATGATACGTGTTTTTCTTGAATTACGAAAATACGTAGGATTATTACATGAGTATTGTGATTTTTCCTAGATAGGGATGATAAAAGAAAAATGCTGGTCGTTCAAAGTTTGTTGACTCAAATTTCTGTAGTAAAATAACTGCACTGTACTTATATCGGCATTCTAGTAAATGGGATCGTACGTCATAAATCTTGGTGCTTTAGATCGACACAGTGAGATTCACCTTACGAAAGCGTGTTTCAACACCTTTTGCCTTCCTACGCACTGTTCTCCATTACATTACTTTTATTCGGATGTGTACCATGATTCGTGCACAGTATTGAACGGGAATATAGCTCACCGTCCTTACATATTCATATTCTACTATTCTTTATAATTTTTTCTAGCCGATATTCTAGGTGAAAGGAATACATGAAGTGTGTTGAATCCGCAGGATTTTCATTGACGGAGTGTCGGGTGAAGTGGGAAGTCAAGTAAGGTGGGAAATGTCAATTATTTCTGTATAGTCGCATATTTAGAAGTGATTGAGGATACATTCGAAGATACATTGTGAATTATGTTTCCCATTGTTTCCCTCATAACACTGTCAATTGTTCCCTAGCGTTCGTTATTACATTGTGGGAATTCTTTATTTCAATATCAGAAACTATGGGGACTCAAGAAATTTCCTTGAAGAAGATAATGTTATCATTTGCTGCGTGATTTTACTTTTAAAAGAATTACGGAGCTTTGTAGTTCCTATTCCTTTTCATGTACCTTCATTCTACACTTACAACAGAATCGAGGGGGAAATTTCACATTGAAAGAAAATATACCATCACAAAATTATTATTTTCTCCTTAAATAATGTACTGTATGGAAGATTACTTCATAGTGGTAGGCGGAACAGCATGTATATACAAAAACGTGGTAAAGTTCATGATTTTGAAACTAGCAACTGATTCGTAACGTCGGATTTGTTCAGGCACATCGAAACAACAGTTGCGCTGGAAAATACTATATGTTACGGAGATTCAGCGTTGATCTGACGCGAACAAAAATTATTCACGTGAATGAATCTCCAAAAGTACCATATTACACCGAGAAAATCATATGATCAAAATGAGGATCTCCTCTATAATCAGCGCCAATTTATGTGAAAAAGGAAATATTCTTGGCGCCTGTTATAGAGGAAATTCTGGTTTTAGAATATTTTAGCACTCTTGTTCATGCAAATAATTTGGCTCAGGTCAGACAAACCCTGAATTTTTATAAAGTATGGTATTTTTCGACGTTAGAAGCATCAACTGTTATTAGTATTATTTTTATACAGTTTTCGAAGATTTTTACATATAGTGCAACTTCTATTTGACTGCCACCTCTGGAGTTATTACAGTGACAGATGAGTGAATAGATGGATAACAAAAGAGACCTTCTTCTGATTCCAGTAGATGTCGGTGATCGATCAAATCTCTATTTATAGCACAGTGAATCTATATTGTATTCCAGACGGGAAAAGCAACATAATCGAAAGTGACAGTGAAAAAGTGAGGAATAAAGGAATTTCTATCATATAAATCCATTTCTCTCCTTTTCTTAATTTTCTTCTTTTTTCCATTCAATTATTCCATAGTTCTTGAACCAGTATTTAAATGGCCTGGAGGAATTTTTCTTATACAAAATCTCGAACCATAAAGAGAACAGTTTCTTAACCCATTTCAAAGCTACGCATTTGTAGTGTTTTTGAAGTCGTTGTCTTTTTGGAGACTCATCATGTCAGAATCAACATGGTCGCCAAAGTCTACTTATGATGAGATATGAAACAGTTGATGAAAACCCAATCAGAAAAATCCGTAATATGCCAATGTTGACAACAGGTGCAGTGCAGTGCCAGTATTGGGTCTCCAACACTTGATCAACACGTACGGGATCAGTACTGGATACATAAAAATACAGTAATATGTCTGTACTGATAAACCAGTACTGAGAACTTAATATCGGCCAGGTACTAACCCAGTACTGGCCCTGCACTGATTGCGAATAATGGCATCAGTACTCAATCCCCAGTACTGAAAAGCGTTATCATTCCAGACAAATGCCAGTACCCTGCCAGTCTTGGCTAGTACTGGTGCAGTACTGCGCCTGTTGTAAATTAATTTCTTTTTTGGGAATGTACAAATCCCGCCTAATTCTCCAAAAAACTGATATCTGAGAAATATGAATATTGTTATGAAAAGAGGTTTGAAATAACAGCAGCGACAAAATGGTGGGTCTAAAATTTTGCATCAACACATCAATTTTCATGGAGGATAGTGTAAAGGCGCAATTCGCCTCACTTTCGTTCTTAAGGTCATCCTAAGATAGTTCATTTTGAGATGGTATTCAAGATGGCGATTCAGAATTTGCGAATCAAAATATTTCGAAAATTTGTTTTCGTTTACAATTAGAATTCGCCGTTATCAACTCCAACTGAAAAAGTGAGGTCTTCGATCTCTGAGTTTATTCTATTGATTTCAACGTTACTATCGACACTAATAATTTTTTGAATTGGTAGAATCTAGGAGAGTTCACCAGCAATTTTATTGCTCATGATAGGGAGTTTTTAGTTATTATGACAAAAAAATTTAACTCTTTCTGCAACTACCATCCCCGAAAATTTCGCTGCAATAGTTTTTTGCTGCATTGGTTGAAAACTTGCTGTCATACTTGATAAAATAGCTGTGAAAGAAAGCAAATCAGTGATACCACAACAAATTTGTTGTTTCAACAAAAAATACATAATGAAATCATATTTCGATGTTAGAGTGAATTTTGTTCTCTCCGTGTGCATATTTTTTTCATCAATTCTACAGCAGATATGTTTCACAATTATTTCGAAGGCTCTCGTGAAATTCAGAGTTCATTCATATATAAAGTCATGATATCTCTTAGTGTCAAGATTTTGGACAGCACTACAATTCATACGTATAAACAAAAAAAAACAAGGTTGAAAAAATCGAGAAAGAAAATTCCTTGGACGTACCAAAGCGTTCATCGATCATTCTCTTGTACTTTACAACTTAGTTTGCCTTGGACACGATTCTCGTTCACTTTGTACGTGCGAGAATTTAGCTTGAAAGATTCTTCCATATTGTATAAGCGAAGATATCAAAAAGCGTTTAAAGGCTGGAAACTCCAAGAATGTAGGAATATTTTATTGCAAAAGTGTTCTCATGCACCGATTGAAATGAATTCAATTTTCCGTTTAGTACGTTATTGAATTCTTCCAAGGATTCTTTTATGGAGTAAATATCGTTTGATGATACGAATGCGCAGAAGCTTCATGTATCATATTCAAAGATACCATTGAATACAGTTTTCACGTAATTTCAATAGTTTACAAATTTTATCAAATACGCTGATGAATAAAGGATTTCATGGATGTTTCCGATATTGTCTAAAAATTGATCCATCAATCATCGTACAGATTATAAAAAACTGACTAACTTTTTTGGACAATATCGGAAGCACTATATATATTCAATTTTCATATGACTTAGAATATCATTTGTAGAACAAAAATTAGGGATTGGGATATCAGTATATAAACAGAAAACACCTCATGTAAAAATTTATCAACAGTGCAAGGCTGATCCAGCTCCGACGAACATCGGTGGAGTCTTGAGTCTGGAATGATAACATCGTTTCAACAATGCAGGGATTGTCAAATCTTTACACGGATTAGTCGCACTGGATTAAAATTGGATTTCGACACAGTCACTTTAGTCTAGATAGCGCAAGAGTTCTAAAAGAGTTCAGAATTAATGGAATGTATTCATAAAGAACTCTTTTAAGAGTCTTGTGCTATCTGCGAGGACGTTGAGAGGATACCCGTATTCGGGCTGACGTACATTCAGGCGTATAATCTTTCAAGTTTCTGAAATCCGAATAAATTCCAAGTCCACGTCATGTGGCTGTATCTAGGCTTGCGCTGTGTCGATTAAAGCTTGGTTGACGAAAAATAAATCAAACGCAGCGAAATATGTTCAATCCTAGCATTGATGTTTGAGGTGCTATTAAGAGTTGGTGAGCTGTGACGGGCCAAGCGTCAGTCGAGACTTGGTTAACGAAAATTCAATCAAACACGGCAAAATATGCTAGGTCCTAGCATTGGCATCTAAGGCTCTATCAACCCTTAGTCAGCTACGGTGGGCCAAGCATTAGCCAAGGTTAGGCTTACGAGACTTGGCATACCAAGCTTGATGCCAGTCATGGTCCAATTGTCAGTCTTGGTATGACTTACCTGGGATATTTGTTTTCTGTGTACTTTGAGGCATTATACGCAATTTTTTCTAACGCGATACTGAGATTTTTCTTAAATTTCTGCAAGCTTAATGGAATTAACAGACAACCCATACAGGAAGCCCAGTCATGAAATACAGCCGGTAACCGGCCAATATGTACAAGTCGTGATGAATGGCCAATGATTGATTCTCCATTGTTGGCCGAGATATGGCCCATCACTGGCTGACAAGATATTCAAACATCAAAACCCTCGATGATCGGCCCATCGCTGGTTCAGTCATTAATTCTATCATTGGCCGTTTATTTTTCGCTACGCTGGATCCAAGCTATGATCCAGCAGTCAGCCATTGATGACTGCCAGTGGCCCATTGACGAATGCCATAATCGTACGATTAATTCCGGCTATGGTCCAGTCATAATAAGGCGATCGTGAAACTCTGTGAGGGGATGACGAATTGTGTAAGCGATTATTTGGTGCTGGACCTTCCGAAGTTTTGCCTTGATAAATAAGTTCTATTTTCGTGTAAAAAGCCGCGCTTTGTGTCATTGGATTGCCGATGTATTGCAACTTTTGCGACTTATCTCGTAAAGGCAGAGCAGACCGCTTGATCGTCGGTGATCTAATGACAAGCGTCGCGATTTCAATCCGGAAGCTTGGAGATTCATCATTGAAAGTCAAGTCTAATCCAAGGTCAGGATATTGATATGAAGTTTTCGATTTTATACAACTTTGATGTGATTTGATGAAAGCTCACGTTGAAACCCATGTGAGTGCAGAGTTTCGTCAACCTTGAATTTAACCGAGGCCAGAAATTGACAAAAAGATCTTTTATTGAGATAAGGGAGTAGTAATAATCCCCAAACGATTAGTAAGATATGGATAGATCAAACTGCGCAGTCATGAGAACTGAAGGAATCAATCAAAATTATGATACGCTGAGTTAAGCTACAGTGAAAAAAAAACTTATTTTATTAAAATGTGATCGACAAAATAATTCTTTTCAGTGTAATTAAACGTCTATCTGAAATTAACAATGTGATTGATTGCAAGAACTATATACTTCGTCCGTCCATATTGTGCTATACCAGTTCCCTTAATGGAAAACTTTCGCCAAAATAGGATAAAAACTGATTCTAGGTTTGTGCTCACTTGGGAGGATACTTTTTCAACTGTCAGTACTGAGCCGAAGTACCAATGTAGTGAGAATTGATTTCTCCATATCAAATGAAACTCAACTACCCGTGTGGAAATCAATTCTGGACATCCTAAGGTAGGCCCTGGCCCCGTAGGGGTATATCTTAGACATCCAATACAAGGTTGCCTACCCACGGCCCATGTGGGTCCCAGTGGGGGTTGCCAGTATATTTCCGGAATATTTCAATCCAGGTATGCCCACCCACAGCCCATGTAGGTCCCGAGTTGGCTACCATTGTTTCGCCTGGATATTTAATACCATTACGGGGCCTACATGGAAAAGCGTAACATCCCGAGTTGCGGCCACTTTTCTAGTAGGGTTTATAAACCTGGCCCAGGTTTGAGCCCGGGAGAAATTTTCACACGGGTAGAAACTTATCTGCTGGGTCAAGATAGGTGAACTTGAAAATAATATATTCAGTAAGGCTGAAGATGATCAAATGAATTTCTATCAATTCAATTGAATTCATTCCACTATCAACCTTGGTGTTATCCAAAATAAGCAATCCATTGTTTCTTCCAACGCTTCAAACTATTATTCCTTATTTACACTGTGGAACATGATAATGCAATTAACAACATTGTTCTTTTCAACCTTGAAACGATGGAATTTTTTTCTGTTTCAGGTGAGTAATGCTTATTGAAGTTTGCAAGTGTTCAAGGGAGTTGTATTTCAATCTTATCTCTGCAACGTTTGGAATGAAGCACAGACGTTTATATCTTACCTAGAAAGGTAAGTATTTATATACGTATGAAGAAGTAAGATTTTCCTCAAAGAATCTCAGTCCATTCATTCGATTGTTGACTCTTCGAACCTATAATCTGTTCTCTCATCTACAGAAAAGAGAATGAGAAATTTGAGATAAGAGTGAGAAAAATCGAGAAAACTTGTTTCACGAAAGGAAATTGCGTGCGTGCATGTATGGGGTATTGTATCACATTGTATCATTTAGACTCGTGACTCGATTTACGGACGGCTTGGCATCGAGAACGTGAGTATTGTTCTATCATAAGGAAAAACTTTTCATTGCTGAAACCTAGTATTCGTTCCCTACGTTCAGTTTTATAAATATAATTGATGAGATTGACTAGATCTCTGATCTTGCATTCCACCAGCAGTATTGTTAATTTACTATTTTTCTTCTCGAATAGTGTTCATTCACTCACGTATGTCAAGATCGTTGAGAATCCCTATTTTGGGCCATCATGGAAAATATCTCTTGAAAAGATAAAAAAAATATCTCATGCAAAAAAATTAGACATCCCATTGAAAATATCTGAAAGATATCTTGAAAGGACTTTAAACTTTCCGAGTTGAAATGTTTATCTTGGTTCGCTAAATGGACCTGGTGCAAACTTGTAGCGAACGTGCCTCCTGCTCCCTCGTGCCGTGCTGTTGCAGACCCAGTACAGACCAGTTCATATTTTTCACGCCAGCACTGTATCTGCAACAGCGTCGCACAAAAAAGCATGGCAGTCTCAACACGTCTGCTCTAGGCTCATTTAACGAACCGAAATTAACCATTTTAACTCGGAATCTTGAAAGAAACCTCAGAATGTTGGATAAGACATGTTTTATATACCTTCCAAATACTTTTCAATGTTCAAGGGAAACCTTAACATCTTTTGAAATATACACTAAGAGGAAGATACCTAATCGCGGGAACTCAAATTTAGTTGTTCCAGCTAAATTTCAGCAGACACCTTTTAAGAGTTTAGTTATTTCAAATAAAAATAAAACAAAATTCAACTATGATGAATAAAATTAATTTTGTTCAAGTACATTTTTATCCACGCAGTGAGTGAATTGCCTAGCTGTCAGTGCAGATATTTGTTAACCGAATGATATCAATAATATTCAATCTTTCAAAAACATGTAGATGAAATATAAACCTTCTTCGAGACTTCACCCAACTAAAATAATGGAAAGCTTCTACCATCAACGTACGCAAAGGGTGTGATAAAAATATAATGACGATATAATCAACATTATTTATGTCATTGGTCGCTCAGAGACTCTTGATCATTGTATGCCCAAGCACGTACTACCCTGATATATATTTCTTTGCTGGCAGTGTTTGTGAGACTTGTCATCAACACATACTTTAATATGCATTGTTCATCTTACATACACGCGTACGCGAATATTCGGAGTACAGTTAGTTAACACATACGTGCAAGTTTATATCGATGACGTCATCAAGACCCGTCGATTGGGGCCAAGCGGACTGAACTCATTGTTAGTCGTCACCATCGTCGTTTCGTCTGGAGCCCTTTTTTTATTTTTCACAACGTCTTCTTCTCTTTTTCTACACACGATTTGTAAAGCAAATAATTACTAGATGTGTGTATATGGTATAGTGACCTGAAATAAAAATAAAAGGAGAATGGAAACCGTAAAACGAGCATTCGATCCACGGCACGATTAAGAAAATAAATATACGGATATCAGATTCGCTTTGCAGACCGAATTATTATTTTTTTCTTCTGAATTTGAATCATCTAAAAAATGCGGAGACCTGAAAAAGTTATGTTATTTCTTTGTTCATGCGTAATAAAGCGATTCATTTATTCTACGCTCGATCATTCTGTTAAATAAAATTAATAACATTTCTTTTTGAATATAATTTTTGTACATCATAAAATTCGTCTTTATGATATATCACTTGTTCATCATACAGGGAATGAATTTATTTTGCCGTAATCAAGTGTACATTTGTTGACCTTTGTTTGTTCACAAACCGGTTCTAATTTAGAACTGGAATGTTTTTCTAGCGTGTTAGTCGGGCAGTATTATTTTCAATACAATACGGGATTTCGGAGAAATTTTTAACAATGTATTCTCACGGTATACGATCAGACCTTCATAAAATATATGTATATATGCATACATATACATATTTTCTATAACGAATCTGGATTAACGATGGAAGCAGCGAGATGTACAATTGAAAAATATCATACTGCGTGTGAGTTGTGCATCGTTAATTAATGAATACTCTTTCCTGATGTATTAACACTATGCACGGCATAGTAATCCATATGTGTTCATATGCGATAGACAACATGGATTGGCATATTGTTATACATATCAGGATCTGCTTTTGGAAAAATATGTAATTTATCAACGAGGACGTACTGTAGCTTGCAGAATGCATGAATAATTAATAGTGGTCGGAAAACGGTTCATTTTAGATTCACAATGAATCTTGATAGATGAGATTCATCTGGCTTCAGTCGTGCAGATATTATTAGCATATTTGAGCAGATGGTCTTGATTCATTCTGTTGCAAGGAGATAGGTAGTCCGGCACAATTATCAATTGATCAACATCCGTGAAAGATACGATTTGAGTGAATATCGATTTCCCGTGGATTCTTTGTTCTGTCCCATTCATTCAAATTTTAATCGACACATAGAGATGAAAATTATTGGATTCGTGAGAGTATCGCTAGGAAACCTGAAATCGTCTGAAATACGTATCAAGAATATAAAGTTGTAAAAATTAATAATATTCTCTCGATGTGGGAGGGATGAAAAATGAAAGGACGTTGTTCCTGAAGTTAGGCATAGATATTCTTCGCACTATTCTGCCATGTTCGTCGTCATTTTGTAAATAATACAAAACCGGCTACACGCGGTAGTTACGCAGGGAAAAATTTTGTCTGATAGAAGGTCTACTTAGAGTTTGTGTTGGAAATGATATTTAAAATTTTCAAAATAACAGATTTTTAGTGTAAATTGAAAACTTTTGTGTGGATTTCACGCAGTTTTTGTGTTGATATGTAACAGACACAGCAAAAAAGTGAAACTTAAAGCGATCCCCAATATCAGCTCAAAAATGCAGCCGAAAGTAGCGCCTATTCCAACTGAAAGTAAGCAATGAAAAAGACTGAATTTCAGTTAATTCCATCTTTTTCATTGCTCACTTTCAGTTGCAATAGGCTGCATTTTTAAGCTGATATTTAAGCTGATGATTAAATCATAAAACTTTGTTTTCAGATCACTCGTCATCAAGATATTGATACCACAAGAAAAACGACATTTTCCATATACCTGAAAATTTTTCAAATAAAAATTTATATCAGATGAGTTTAATATATACTTGATGAAATAACAACCATCGTATTTCTTTAGGAGGATACTAGCGTACCGACCGAGCAAGGTGTTTGTCTACTAAATTACTCGAAACTGAATTGATGAAAAAATCTGAAATTTTCAGAGATGATTCTTTAAGACTCTATCTAAGTGCCCACATGGTAACCAATGGTATCCTCTTGATAATCAATTATGCCTGTGAAAATATTTCTTAAAACTAGGTATTTATTTCCTAAGAGCGGAAGGACCAACATCTATTCTACGCTTGTTGATAACAAAGGAAAATACAAAATTCTCTCCCGCTCTAAAATATCCGTGAATTAAATTATAATCGATTAGGACTGAAATTAAACATAATTTATATCACATCCCTAGTAGAAATTATGATTGGGAATTGGATGGGCCCCAGCTAGTTTTCCCGGATGTTAGGTTAGTTCCTAGCTAGTGTTGTAACGCACTTTCTAGCGTGTGCCCATCCAGATGTCCCAGGGAATTGCTAGAATCTTGTTGAAATTGGTAATTAGAAATGCGAAATCATATACCCCTATGAATAAGGTAACAATGTATTTTGACATGTAATCTCAAGTGAAGACGTTGCTTTTGAATTTATTTGCATAAAATAATCCCAAGTGACGAATTGAAACGTTGGGGTTTCATTTTATTCCCCTGACCGTGTTGATGGACTATCAATGTTCCCTAGTAGAATAGTTTAGTCATTCGCGAGTTTGTAATGCTTCCACTAGCGAAAAACTAGCCAACTCACTAAATACTTACAAGGCACTCACCAGTCTCTAGTTTCTCGTTAGTGTAGGCGTTACGAACTCGTGAATGACTAGAATATTCCTACTAGGGTTACTGTACGATCAGTTGACCAATGAAAAATCTACATAAACCAACTAAGTGTTTGGGCACTAAAGACAAATTGGCTGAAATGTATTATCCAGTTGCCCCCACGTGGGTCCCATCTAGTACGTGGATGGTAAATGGGACGCCCAGACAAATTTCTACCAGGGATCAACTATGGTTTTTCCCGTATACAGTGAATGCCGATAGTCCATGAAGAAATGTTTCATGAGTGATGGAGTTAACGAAAGCTATTCTTATCTCCCTCTCGCATCGCATTTATTATCCATCGATTCAAATTGAGTCATAATCTCTAATATTATTTGAAGCTGATCAAATGAGTCATATAAGTAGATTGAAAACTTTCTCCTTCTAGAAGCGGAAAAACAATAAATTTTTGATGTTCTCTCCCTAGTAGAAATGCTTTCAGTCATTGACGGAGCCAGTAACGCCGCTGTAAAGAAAAAAGTTAATAACAACCGGTTTGAAACCGGTCTGACAAAGTTTCATGGATAACTAGAGCATTTCTGCTAAATATAGGGTGTCAGTCTTTTGTCAAATGTACAATGATTTGTAAATGAATTTTGTTCCGGCCAATAGCAACAATAGTTACAAACGACTGATTAATGGTTTGGACAATATCAAAAACACCCATATTTCTTTTTAATCTTGTTGTTTCTGTTGAAAGTAAAATCGTCAAGAACATGACTTACTATGTATGCATCATTGAACTCAAATTTTATTGTGATTGAGAAATACTGGGAAACAATTCTCAAATGCCTCAACTGGAATTTTGAAGGTTCCATGGTTGTTTTTCTCAGTCGTTGTGATAAAATAGAACTGAAAGTTTATCCATAATTTTCACAAAAAATATATATCAAGATTCACAGTGTTTAACATTTCCATGTGAAAAATTGAAAGTGATGCAAGGCTGACGCAGTCTTGAAATAACATTGACAGAGCCTTGTGAGGAAGCTCAATTAAGGCTGAGAGTGATAACATCATTCCAGCAATCAACGAGCCTCAATTTTGCCGTCTGGGACATCGGTGACGAAAGATCGTCAATACTTGCGCAAGCTAGATTTACTAGTTCGACTTGCCAAGCCTCAGCTGATACAACATTTTTCCTATGAATCAATGATTGCAGAAACTGGTGTCAATGCTAATACAATTTAGCTTGGTATCATGAAGACCAGTACAATAATATCTTTGTTGTTGATCAACGTGGGCTCAATATAAATTCTTACGCTTGTCTGCCATGCCCGGTCGAAACAATTACTCGTGGACATTTATCTAATGCAAGAGTAAGGAATATTCTCCTAGAATATAGAAATATTTCATTTTTACAACTCAAACTATACTCTGAAAAATTTTATGTCAACCTCTCACTGATTATCAATGGACATATCATTGGTATTTTATACCAACACGTAGCGTTTTCTTTTTATTTTTGAATGTTGCAAAACAAGAACTTATACCAGGAAACTTGCAAGATTTTTCATCCATCAATTCCTGAGAGAATTATTCATAAATCCAACTAAATACTTCATATAAAGTTGACATCATCATCGCAAATATAAAATCAACTATAATATCAATCAATTTGATCAATATCAACACAAATTTAAAATCGGTCTCACGAGGAATCTTCGCGAAGATCACCATCATATTCCGTCGTGTCCCTCCACCATGCGTCGCAATACGAAAGCATACTTTCGTCGTCCTTCCTCCTCAAAACTTCTACCGGACACCATGCTGTAAACCTCAACACGCACGTGCCGATCTTTTTGTTATACACCGTATATATATTTTTTCCCCTTATCGACGCACCTGTATGAGTGCACGTGCACACGTGTATGACTGCATATTCATCCATTCCAGTGTACCACATTTATTCACGCATACACATAGTGATGCGTACACGTGTTACCGGTAATACCTGTGCACACATGCGTTTCTTCGGTATACATATGTGTCTGATGGTGCGTGGGTTTCTTGAATCTCCCTATCCTACCACACGCATTCTCTTGGAGACTCAGAAACAAGTCTGGAGAGTGAGTTGTGAGTCTGCCTTGGTTGCTTGGCTTGGCTTGCCTTTGCTTTACTGTCAGTCAGTCAGTGAGTTAGTCAGCCAGTTAAGCTCCAACACGCACGACCGGTTGTTCGAGCTCTCTGTTTAAAACCTGATAGAGAATATTCTTTTCGCTCTCGTGCATCCTTGTGTGCCCTGTAGTACGATCCCTACGTGAAACGTGTCATGTTCTTTTTCTAAGTGCACGCTCAAGAGTGTGTGTTTGTGGCTCTGTGTACATGCTCATGTGAAGTTCAATTGAAATGAACGTATAAATTGTTGTGTGTGTGTGGTGAAATGCATACGTCTTCAATGTTGAATTTGATGGTATATTGGTTCGAAACTTGGGTTTGGAAATTTTTGGAATTCAATAATCGAAGATTGATTGAATTTCATTTGATTGCATCATCTAACTCATCACTATTTCAGCGATGATCTCTGGCATCGTCGTTAGTCATATACATTGCACAATTGTATGATAGTTTTTTTATTTTTGCAAATTCAATTCTGGCTGCGGAATTTGTTGGAATTCCAGAATGGGCATGGCGTGAGGTGGAAGAATGCGGATAATTCCATCGGTTTGAAATCATATAATCACAACGTAGTTGGAATTTAGGAATCTCATTGGGAAGCACTTTTCATTCCATTTCGAAGTATTCTGTATTTTTTAACTCGTCGTTATCAGAAAGTATTGATATTGGGATTCCTACTATAAGATTCGACTGTATCAGGCGATTAATCTATTAGTTATAATCGTAAACATTTTGAGAACAGTGGTACACTCAACGTTGAATATTAACTCTACCGAACAGACCTTTCCTTGTTACCAAACTCGTTTCAGTACTCACAACGTGGTGCGCTATACCTCTCACAGTCAGGTTCTTGAGTAAACCAAGTAAATATAACTTGAACGCATGGTGTTCAAATTTAGATGAACGTATGAAAACAAGTAGTTAATTATACGTTACACCGTCATGTGGTATGAAAATAATTTAATTTCAACCACATCAAGTACAGTATAAAATTAAATGAGGAACTGGGATTTTATGATGCAGTTGATGGTAATTCGGATTGAAATTCAATTATTTTACCATACAGCTACGAAAAAGGTAGAAAACTTGGCATTTCATGCTACAAGTGTAACCAAGTCTCAGGCTTTTACCATCTCCAAATGCTTGATTTCATTCTTTTATGGACGCTTTCTCATTGTCAGAGAGAAAACCTTCATTATTCGATCAACTCAGCAGTAGTCCGAACTGAATTCAATAATTGTATGGAGAAAATATTTTTATTTATATGACAGAAATGACGTAGAGATTACTGTAGAAAATATGTGGGGTTTTTCACTCCAATGGTAGATTCCATCTTCTGATCGTGAGGGAATCGCTTTTTCATCGAAAATAGAGGATTTTTCTTTCATTTTCAGGAATTATTTCGTTTTTCGAGTTAGAATCCTCCTAAAAGTGAGGGAAAAGTCCACCAAATCAGGGTGAGAAGTTCCCTATTCGTGGCGGAACTTTGTCGCTAACAAATGTTGAGAGAAAATCGTTGTTACAGTGAAACGAAGGTTCAAATTAGGGCGATATCGTCTCATTTCAAGTCCAGCTATCGTTTGTGTCTCTAAAGCATCTGTTAGAAATTTCCAAATTACATTCATTTCATTAAAGACCACATGAATTAATCATTAGTTTATAATCACTAATCTTTGCATCAATAGGATACGAGTAATATATCAATGAAATACTAATGCACTGAAAGAGAAATTTTATCGGAATTTTTTAAAGTAGAAAGTTATTTTGTGTCAGGTTTTGATAGTTTCATTTACTTATAGCCCTTAGTGTGTTCATTTTACAAAGATGTAAATGTTTGAAACGGAATTGAATACCTAACAAGACATAAACTTCAATTACTTTTGGGAATTTACATTGAAGTAATTTAAAAATAATAACGAATGCGACTATTCGAGTGTTTAAAATATTCCATGATTCATCCAAAAATCAGTTGGATAGCATGAGACATTTATTCACATATATAAAACACATAAATAAGATATTAGGTGTGTCATGGTCAGTGCTTATTAATCAATGAGCTAAGATTATCCGAATGATCATTTACATGTCAGAGAATATTTTTATATCATCTTTCGATCGAGAAAAACATCTGAAGACGAGAGAAAAAACAATGATCACGCATTCATATTTTTACTTTTGAATGAAGATTTTCTCATTTGTATTTGATTGGATGAAAGAATAACTGCACGTACTAGCGGCAATAGATGTACCGGAATAACGGTAAATCTCACGTAAATCCAACAGTCCACCTTCTTTCGTGTGCTTTTATTGATCCATTCATCAAATTCGTTGATTTTCAAAATCTATCACATCTCTTCAAACAATACGTGTGTCAATATTGTTAATAATATGCAATCTGTAAGCACTGTATAAAACATGTACCGATGCACACAGGTGTACAGACGAAATGTAATAACGTGAACTTAACGATGCAAAACAGAGTTATTATAGTTACTAACGAGCCAAAATACCGTGGAATGAGTTAACAATAATATACTAATTGCAAGTAATATCATAATGATAGAGATACAGTAGCATTTATGTAACCTTTTTCCTTAGTATTCTTGTTTTTTTTTAATGCCAATGGTGTTATCTTTCACCTGTAATACGCATGACTACATTAAAACCTGGATTAGAACCGTTTAGGTCGAAGATTGAATTCTTGATCGACTTTTATTATATAAAGTCTCTGCATCGCAATACTATCTATATCTACGAGTTATTTACACTATGATTCGAAGAGATAAACGTGTATAAAACTCTTGATTTACCTGAAAGCGTTGATTTTCGGTTCCAAAAGAATAATCTATTCTTCTCCTGTTTTTATAAATTTTGAATTTTTCACATCTTGTGTGAAAATGGATGATAAGTGGTCTTGTTATATTTTTTCTCCTATTTTCTCCCCAAGACAAAGTACTTTGTGGTATGAACTTGTATGAAATAAAAAGTAAAGTAACAGGCTATTCTTCTTTATCAGTCGTGTGTTGTCGTGGCAGATTACTTTTCGTTTGTTCATTGGTTACATCAGTTTCTAATGAAGGTTACGTGTCAACTTTTCTCTTATTCGTATTCGATCTCGAAACATGGAAGTGTCGAAGGGAGTCGATAGGAATTTGAATAGTGTACGTGATTAGTGATGCAGTACGATATTTTGGACTCATAAAAGAACTTCAAGTGAACTTCTGAAACGTTGAAAATCGGTGATCGTATGGGTTTCAAATATAAAGTAGGAAACTCAACAATGCTTCACGTTAAATCGTTGAGGTTTTTTTCACAAATGCATGATTCAGTAGCGGCTAGTCGTGGTGATAAAAGTATAATCAGTTGAGATAACATTATTCCGTTTCGAAAAAGAAAGAAAATAAATAGAATGAGTGCTTTATTTTTAAACCTTATAAGGAATAAATTCTAATATTCGAGTTGGAAATTTTGAAAGTTCGAGTTTGAACTACCTATATTACTACATCTTTTACTAGAGTAGTAGAATAAGTGAAATGGTATAATTTTTAAAACACAAGGATTTTTCAAATATTTACTCATGACTTTTTACTACACTGTGTTGTGAAAATTATACTTTTTCACTCATCCTGTTGCTTCGATACAGAATGTGATAATATTTAAAACGTCATTTTTCTCCGTGTAATTATTGATATATTTACGATATAATTTTTCAAGCGCGTGTTTGATTATACATTTAATCTCAAACACATTCGGAATGATAATCTGGAAAAGCGTATGTTCCCTAAAATATATCGTGTTCTTGTGCTTGAATTGGGATATTGGAAGAACTTTTAGAAATAACATTTTTCCTGTATCTTTTCAAATAACAGCAAGCTGCCAAAAAAAGCAATTGCGCTTGATGCAAATTACATCCATGTGGCCGTTCGTTCATGTAAATAACAAAAAAAGTTCTTTTCATGAAAAGCACATAAAAACTTGTACTCCTGCAAGTTGCGATAATCAATCTCCGCTTTTGAATACAATTTTAACAGCAAGGAACCACGCCTATGCAAATGATTCCATTCTTAACCTTCCGCAAATTTCATTGATTTTATCTTCATATTCTCAGAATACATGAAAGTGTTGAGATTATTTTAAAAGAAAATTTATACCGTCGTTTGATGATGCAAATGATATAATGATGTAACTTTTTCTTATAAAAAATGATTCAGGTGCATAGAAAATAAATGAACTATGTATAACTCTGTACAGCCCGTGTAGAAAATGTGTACAGATTCGATCACACCACATTCATCTTGCCGATTGATTGCGTATGATTAAATCTCTATACAATGCTGCCTTCTACAGATCATACACTTCTTTTTCACATGAATGCTTAGCACCGTATTAGAGAGTGTTGCAAGTTTTAGAAGGTATCTGGATCGATGATTCTATAATGCAAACTTATCCTCAACGCATTAGCAAATATTCTAGGGTGTGAAAATATTCTTTGTACACAACCAGATTAAATCAATATAATCTTTTCTAATTCACATTTTTCGAATCTCTCGTTTCTAGTCACTCATGTACCATGTCAAATTTACTGAGTACCGACGATTCACCTGGGTTGAAGTGTGTGAAATAATTGAAATGTTTCATGTGAGTTGAAATATCCTCCAAATGTGAAAAATATAAACTGTCAATAAACTGTGTCAATACATTCTTCAATACATCTAATTAAGTGAATGTCTTTTTCCACATAAATCTTAAATCCTCACAACTTCTGGAAGGTTGTAAGATTTTTCTCAGAACTGTCGATTAGAATCCTCTGGAGGAAGTTTTTTGATCATACCAAATTTTCCTCGAATTTCTCGTCCCTTTGATTACAATTCATTGATTGATTATCGCTGCGTAGCCAGGTCGTTTGAAGTTGATTGAGGTTCTGCACCCTCTGAAACGTCGAAATCACTCTTGGTGTTTTTTTTCTCTGAGCTAATGACAAATATCTGATCTTATGAATGACATAGTAAAAATTTGGAAAAAGTTTCTCATGTGAAATTGGATTGTTCGATTTTGATGTATAAATTCATTTATTCTATTCTTTATACTAGAATATATTCGCTATAAACATGCCACAAGTTCATCAAAAACTCACTATGATATTCATGTATGTATTTCAAGTAGATTATCATTCTTTATGATGCTTAATTTCTGTCTTCACATTAAATTTCCAAGTCTCGAATATTATTTCAGTAAAGTTTGATCAAAATTCGATGAAAAATTCATTGTAAACGCTTTCGTCAACATTCATCGCGGATAATCAACGAAAGACAAATGAAAGTACACGAGGTGGATATTTACGAGACAACGGGACTATCGTCATTCAAATGTTCAAAGACTATTTAGGTATTTTAGTATTGCATACACGCGTCGTTCGTTTGGTGGTAATGGACATTACGGTGCTGTACATACTAGAGATATTGCTTCATACGTTTTCCGTAACGTGATGTAACACTAGCATCTGTCTACGAAGGCCAAACTGATGATGGAGCAGGATTTGATAAAGAGTCAAGGATCAGAATCGGCTGTTTATACGTCATAATTTACTCTACTCGGAGCTTAAACAAGCTGTCTAGATTTATTTATTACAACTCTGAACATGATTCTTTTACATGTTCGAATATAGACATGATGGCAAAGATCAAACTGAATCGAATAAAAATTCGATGCTGAATAATGTTTGAACACATTCTTTGTTATATTTTATTCATATTTTAGAGTAATGAATTCTTGTTCGTTCTTTTTATTATCGCAATTATCAACTTGACACCTCTAGTATAATAGGTTTATTAGAATATTTGACAGTTCGATTCTCAAATCCCGTGTTTAAGAAGTTGTGGAGATTGTTCTGAGAATAAAAGGTGACTCAAACTGGAGAACACGGAAGATGGTAAAAATATTGATTGATTGAATCTTCGAGGTTGTGAATAACAGTGATGTAGATTTCTTTGTGTATTAAGATCAGATATATCTGATATATGCGTCTTTGTGCAACATCGTTTTTCAATTACAACGAATTTTGCTCGCATTTCATTTGTATTCAAATTGGAACAATCATCAGCTATTAAACATAGAAATTTGCAAGATCTAGAAAGAAAAAATACATTGGTATTCTCAATCAACTCACAGCTATAAATCAGATTGTTACATGTGTAGGTGAAGTATCGTTTACGTAGATTCAGCTCCTCGTTTCGTTTCACTGCCGACAGACTTCAAAATCGCACATATATTAATTGGGAAAAAAGTTCTTTCCTAGAATTGATTTTTCAATCGATGGGGCAATAATGAATAGAATACATTTTTCATTGCATCACGTTATGAACCATAGTTACATACATTATTCATATTTAATTGACTATGAAAAATGTATGTTTCATTCAGACTCATTTTCATGTCATATATAATTGTTTCACATAAAATTTAAACTTGAACTATAAAATAGGTAAAGGAAAACATACATGTCTGGCTTGAGAATGAGTTTTCCATCATATCTCATGGAATGAAATACTGTATATTCCTTTCCTATTTCATAAAATCAATGCGTGGGTGTGGTAAAGTAACACTCGAGCAATCAATTATACATGTTTATCGCGATTCTAAGCATATCCTTGAAAGTATTTTACCGTATACCTGTATGCAACCAATAAGGGCCTATAGAGATTAGATTTGATTTACTTTTACCGCGTAATATAATGATTGTGGTGTATATGATCACAGAGAGAAGGAAAACTTTTATTACGACATAGTGATCTCTCCAATGATCGAAATGTGATCATCATTGTTAATAAATGCAATTTTCAATTTTATCAATTTGGAAAATCACATTTTGAATGAATATAAACAACTATATTGGATTTACCACTCAGTTTTTTCATATTAAAACTTCATTGATTGGGGAAATTAATGGGCAATTTCTACCGCTTGAAATGTTGATCTGATTTAATGATTCAATAATTAATATATATCAGGTTGAAATCCGACTTGATTTAGCACAATTTCATAGTTAGTCTATTGTCTTTACACGTAACATAATATATCAGTGGTTAATTGATAATCAAAGGCATATTAATATACTGGATAATCAAGATCATCTCATTTTTATTCATCATTCATGAAATTCACATGCAAAAGATCATCAGTTAACTATTATTATACTGAATTATTCATAAAGATTATCTTTGAAGTTACGCTACATTAGGTCGGATTTCAAATGAATACCCGTTAAACATTAGTATAACTGTTTTTGCAGTGTATATTGCACCATCATTATTACAATTCCATGCTCTTCATATGGACAAATATGATATTGAAGAAATAACATCAAGTATTGCGTCAATCTAAATGTATTATTTAAAATTGTTTGAGTGATTCTTTTTAATCGTGCACTGAACTCATATATGGTTGAAATCAGTTTGATTTTTGCTAATTCAGCTCCAGTAAATGAAACTCTGCATTATGCCTTTTATATTGGAAGATATATAACTGTTTGGATAAAATTGCATTACTCATCATAAAAAAATGCAATCTTCAACTGTGATTGTCATGTCATCAGATTTCATACTCACAGTTTTAGACACATTTTTTCCAATTACAATATACTTCATATTACTAATACAGGAAATATATTTCCACAGTGGAAGGTTGATTTTAATTTCTTAAGATTCCTCTTGGTGAATTGAGAACAAAATCATTAGTATTATCCAGTGTTTCAATGGTGCATAGAATTTGTAATGTAGATTGCTCGAAAGCGTTTAAGAACAGATTTGTGGAAGATCGTTTAGTGAGATAATCAGATCAAGCGCTTATGACGTATGGATGTACCAAACACGTGTGAAATCCGCATTCAAAGTGGCTCGGACAAAGAAGCAGGAAGTATCAGGGATTGGAATTGTTTACCGATGTACAATTCCGAATTCTTCAAGACTGTGTGGACTAAGATAGGACAGATGTGCGGGTATATCACCTGCGCCAGATCCTACCTCTCAGGTGAGTCAGAAGGATACAATTTTTCGTCAGAATTTTATAATATAACTGTAGTGAGAAAGCAAATGGTATTCTTTGTCACTGAGTTCGGCATGTATTCTCAAATATTCTTCTAAATAACTTGAGAAATTCCTCCTGCGTCTAAAGAATGGTCTCATAAAAATGTTGAATGATGTATTTTCTCAAAGCAAGCATAAATGCTTCTCCGAGAATATTTTAGTGATGGTATGAATTTACAATTTTTACTAGTCTACAAGTATCCAAAGTATCCAAAAGAGGTTTCTCAGCTCAGTAAATTACACGTGACTTGAATGTGTTCACTGAAACTGTTACTGACTTGGAATACAATACAAAAGATAGTAAAAATTTCCTTGTTCGTGTATAGTATCTACCTACGACTTCACTTCCCTTTCTCAAATACAATTATCGCTTACAAAATGTCACATGATACTTCAATTATGAATATAAAGTCATTCGGAACTTTCTTATGCAAAATAATTTGTTTAAATCTAGGTGTGCCGCATTATAGCCTCCGTGCAATACCAACTGCCACTCCTATAGATTTTAACAAAATTTTTTTCATCGCCATATGTTCTCCCTTTGAATTGTGCTGGAGATTGTAACTGAAAGATTTACATTCTCAAATGTAATCAAGATTTACATTCTCAAATTAAGAATTCGTATATATTTTTTACATATTCTATATAAAAATTATGTATAAAATAAATCTAATCATATTTCACTTGAATTCTTGATAGTTTATATGTATCGTAAATCTAGCAAAACTGTGAATTTTTCTCAAATATATCTATTGGCATATATTTATTGTTTTTGCATATATCCATTGGAACAAGAAACAATTGAAACCTTTTTACAGTAGATCTTTTTTATTCAACTGTTGAAAATCTGATGTTCAGAGACAATGCAAAAGAGTATGTGTTGTGTTCTTGAGTTCAACAATATTTTTCAAAATCATAATACAATTTTTAATCAGCTATTCTAATGTTCATATTTGCTGTGTATTTATTTCACGCGAAACAAACATTTGTACATCACTGAACCAGGTGTTTCCATTCAGGAAGGTATTTAGTTTGTAATGTTCGAATCACTTCCTTGTATCGCTTCTCCCTCATTTACTCACTTGAACAAATGATATTTAATTGAATATAGCATTCAACAAAAGTCAATAATTTCACCCTGTGCAACAAAACATTTCTTTATTCTCGTCAGAAGGATCAATTATTATTATCTGATAGTTTGGAATCTTGAAATGAACTTATAAATTTCTCTGATTTGATCAGCTCCGGTCTGTTATTTTCTGCAATATTTATCATCAAACGAGGAATGCAACACAAATCATGTTCTTGATATAATAACAATACCTTACAATTAATATGTTTAGTATCTTAGATGACTTTCACTTTGTGGGTAGTGAATCTCATCAATCTAAATTGAAAACATTTACTCAACTCTATTTTGCTAATAAAAACATCAACAAGATTGTTAGGCGCTTTTGGTCCGACTGAATACATGTCTTGTTGCAAACGAATATAAGCAAATGTCTTTCTCATAAAATGTATTTAAGATATAATTGTCTTCCGCGTTATATATTATGAAATTCTATTCACTCAAACAATATAGTCATTATTTTAACTGATTACATATTTAAGAGGAGGGAAGTATATGAAAACAAAGCCGAACAGATGCCGTGTCCTAGTTTTGAATTTCATCAACCACCGAGAACAAAAAAACGCAGTCTAACCATATACTTATGGTTGCATCATCTACAACATGATTGTGACGTTCACAGAAAGGAAGCTTCATTCATTTTCCGTGAACACAATTAACACGAATGTAATTAACGTGAATATACTCTTTAAGGTATATTTTTCAATACTGTACACGGTTTGCGCTGGTCTTACAATGCAAAAGTTTTCGCAACTCCTTATACGCATTTACAAATTTTCACTTCGGCCGTATGTTTGAAATATATAAAACTGTGTAGATATGTATCATGAATCGTTTAAAATAATTTTCTGAGAATATATACTATATTTGTACAAATTCTCTATATCAAAGTTCGCTGAAACTGATGGAGATAGACTACATAGAACCGTTCAACTGCTGTAACTTTTATACGAACTTTATTCAAGTATTTTTCACGTCAGGAATCAATTGAATGGTTTCCAACTATGCGTTTTATCCGCTTAAATACTTGATAAGATATTTGTATCAGAAGCCGCTAGCAAGCTTTCAAGTGCTGGTTTCAACTCTACTTTAATTAGGTAATCACATTTCACTGAATTTTGTAATATTATCAATTAAGATACTGAGAAAGATATTATATTAACAATCAACCAACGAGAACAGTTTTTGATTGTCCTAAAAATTCATTAGAAAATGATAATATAGTTATAATATTTCTTGTAAATGTACGAAGTGGTACATGGTGAATATTAGATGCTCAGAGAATTTGATACTTTCACTCCAAGCTAATAGCGGTTTTCAAATCGTATTCCGTGCTGCGCAAATCATTCACCTATTCCCAATAATGATATATTTTCAATGACATTGTTCTTCGTTTTGCTTGCATCGCATGTTCTTCTGGAGACAGTTATTATATTTGTTGTGTATTTGTTGTTTTTTTACTACGATTAATACCCTTGATAACGCTTAGTATCCAAGCGGAAGGTTGGAAAGGAAGGTTCAATAAAAATTTCTGACTCACATACTTGTTCTTGGACTTGTTCACACTCCCACATTCATGGAATCCCAAGCTACAAGTACTACCCAGACAGATTGGTTTGTTGTATTGTATTAGAAATTCGAAGGATTCAATTTCAGTTCAGAATAATTGGAGGAATTAGCAATTTTCTTCACTTTGAATAGCGTTTACATTCAAATCATGTGCTCATAGTCATTTATTGGAAAGGAGGAAAATATTTCTCAACGATTCAATGACAGAAATACAATTGTAAACAATGTGTTTCTTAAACATATATTTGGGTCCAGGAAGACTGTTTGAAAAATTCATGAGTGAATACCCATATGGAAATTTAAACTCGACCAGTACTGGCCCGGTTCAAATTTCCACATGCTCTCTAAATCCGAAAGAGTGAAAAATCACGTGTCTCAGAAGTGGGCCAGTCCACTTCTAGTGGGACTTCTAGTGGGATTTTCACTCGTTTTGAGTGAACCTTCACTCTTATGGAGTGAAAAATTCACTCTAGAATTAGAGTGGCTGTGAGTTTCTAACCTCAAACCATAGACTGTCACTCTAAAAGAGTGGAAATTTCACTCGAAATTTCGACAAGCTCACTTTTGGCTGGCTAAAGAGTGAAATCTCACTCTAAAAATTTTAGAGAGTGGATATATTCGAAGCGTGCAGTTCCTTTTCCTCTGAGAAATTATATCAATTTTTCCCTGTATTATTCACACTTGTAGGACTCAAATTTTGAAGATTAACCTGAACTCAGGAATGAATGACTTGTATTTCACGTATCAAATAAAACGAACGGATAAACATCATTCTACGAATATCTAGGAGGAGTGTGGGAATTGATCAGTTTAACATGTTCAAGGACTGTAGAGTCCTTTTGGACATTTATAATTTTAATTTTATTATAGATGCAATGGTTCTACAAGAATTTCTATGAAACGTTTACTGGCTCTTGGAATTTTTTTTTAATCTAAGATTTCTACCTGAATTTTTTCAAAACATTCCGGAATATTTGATAAGCTTTCGTGCAGAATTTTCTCCACACTGAGAAAAATAAATGTTGTGGAAATCACCTTCTAATATAGTAACGCACTTCACGGTAGAATATACATTATTTTCATGGTTGTCATGGTAACTAAAGGACCAAATATCCTTATACTGTTCAATTAAACCAAAAGGGAGGTGAAAAATAGCCGAACCATAGGTTAACAAGTTAGCCCTCACCATATGTAAAAGTATTTTTCACCTGTGTAAGGCTGGCTTCATTTTGCATCATTTTCCGGGTGAAAAATATACGAAATAATGGGTATTTTCACATTTCATTTTTCTCAGTGCATATTATTCTGCTTTTAAACTATCTTTTCCAAACCCGTCATTCTAAAATTTTTCTACACAAAAATTATGGTTTCTCCACTCCAATGACTGATACAAACAAATACATGAGGTCACCGAATGTTCAATTGGAAAAATATCAAATGACTTCGGGGTTCTTTGTGTGTATTCAACGTAACTTCAGAGGTTCTGATATTTTCTACATTCTTCCAGGAGTATTTTGGAAAATTCAAATAATCAATCCAAAGGAAACTTGAGAGAAATCAAAAATGCAATTCTGTTTAAAACTTCACGGAAAATATTTGCAATAGTTTTGCAAAAACACGGAGAAAAAAGAAATTGCCTGTGAAAGCGACGTGTGATTTCGCTGGGTCCGTTTCACTGGAGCAACAAATTTTTTGTTATGACAGCAAACTATTTGTCATCACAGTAATCTTGATACCTATGACAACGATTTTTCAGCTGTAATAACAAGAAATGTCTGCTCCTCCAGCAAGTTCTGGTATTATATAATATATAGAATAGCAAAAAAATTTTGCTAGAGAATTCAACATGTTTTGCTGCCATAGCTCAAAAGTCGTTGCTATAGCTAACAGTATAGCTGTGATAGCAAATAGATTGCTGTCACAGCAAAAAATTTGCTATTTCCACAAAACATACTCAGAGAAATTAGATTTGGCTGTCGCCGCGGATTTTTTTTTTTCGTAAACCATGCGAATTCAACAGAAAATTTCTATAAAAGTTTCATGCCCTAATTTCTAACCAAAATCGTGCAATTCATAGTACTTGGCTTTTTCATTCCCACATTAGTATTCATAGATTTTGCCAGGGCCTGAGCAGGACCTACTCTGGCCTCGCGAGGTCCTGATAAGAGCTAGGGATCTCCATGAATCATTTCTACCCTGGATTAAGTAGTAGAATTCTCTCATCCAGTACCACAAATTCTGTGATTCTGAGAAATTTTCAAAAAACAATGGACCTCCATAAAGTTCGTTGCCCTCCATCAGTATTGAATAAAAAAACATCTCAATAATGCACACTTTATTATCAAAAATATATTTGAAGATGAAAATCATTTCATCTGAACTGGATTCGAAGGAGTAGATGTGTATGTTGAAAAACAAGATGATATAGTAACTTGTTTAAGTCTCGCGCTTTTAGAGTTGCCTGCAGAGAGAGAGAGAGAGATAATTGATTATTTATTATTCTTTAAATATAGGTGAGATTGTCATTGACATCATTCACAAGTTACATGTTTTCTAATATATTCTCACTTTCATCGGATGAAATAAGGAACTCACTTCATGCGGAAAAAAGTGGATTACAATAAAAATTTGCGTGTCATTAAAGTGGTCTTACGCCATTTCCTCTTCTCATTCTATCATGATGCAATCAGAAAAATTTTTTTGTTTATATTTCTCAACAGAAGATTCATTCACAATAACGATGCAATGAAGAATCATGAAATAATTATCGATAACTGGAAAGCAAACAGCTGTGATTTATTGAAAATACGTCATCGGTCTGTTTCGTCAAATCACGAGGAAAAAATTATATTGCGACTGTTTTCTACACGCGTATTGAATTTACGAAATAGCGTCTTTATTTGAATCATGCAAATCTATCAGAGTTGAAAAATTTTTTCTCAATTCAGGATAAAAAAACTATTTTGTATCCCTACTCAAAATTACTGCCAAATATTGCGTAGACAAAAAGATATCTCAAATTAACTCTGTTGCTTTGAATGTGGTTTATTGAAAGAGAAAAGAAATTATCTAAGTATTTGATATTTTTTTTTGTTACAGGTAAGAACGGTCAATCGTCATTTTTGCGTTTCAACTTCATCAGTAAGTCGAATTGAAAGATTTTAGAACGATAAAAACAGTGATACAATGCGCTCTTCGAATAGTGCCGAATGGTGTCTTCTTCGCCCCATCGAGGGTAGGTATTTGAGCATGATCGCGGCACTATTCAGAAAGCTCACTGAATTCTCATTCTATTCCTTGATTCTCATAAATTTTGTTCCGGTGGAATAAATAATGAAGTTTGAGGAAAAATATTGTTGTGAAACTTGGAGAACTAATTTTTCATTCTTCGAACTGTATCAACAAGAAAAGTGCACCAAGGATTGAAGAAAAAATATGCATTTAATGAAAATTTTTCCTGTATACTTGGATCCATCTAGAGGAAGTTGAACCGGAAAAGGCTTGGAAGGTAAGAAGTTCTAGGTCAAACTAACCCAGCCTAACCTAGTTTCTTTTGAAGCGTGCCAGGCGCGCTCGAGAGCTACTTGATCATAAGTCACGTGCGAGCATCCAATCATGCACGCACATACGTAATGTATACATATATACCAAACGATCGGTTCGTGTACACTTGATATAAATTAGGAGTTCTGAAGAATTAATCGGAAACGAAACGACTGTTGCAGATCACAATTGAGTTCTATAATCCAGTGTTATATGTTTAGAAATATAACATCAATGATTTTTCCGCATTACTCTTTGTTTTATTGTTTGTTCAATTGATACATTGAAAGCAGTATCATTTTTGTGTGCAAGGTAGGAACTTTACACAATGTTGAACAGTTTTTCCCATCCTTGGTAATGTTTTCTAGTTCGATACTTGATGATTTTCAAAATTAATTTTAAAAAATATATCCATGAAATACATCCAATCACATACACGAATACAACTTGATTCGAACGAATCGGATAAAATCAAACTGTAATAATTCGAGTAACGTATATGTTTATGTAAAATCTGCAGCACTATTCGAAGAGTGGAGACTATAATTTGAACTAATCGAGGCTTTCGATTTGATATTATGAACGTTCGTGATGTAATGCATAGAATCTATTCAAATTGAATGAATACGAAAATGACATGTGAATGTTATTCATCATAATTTTTCCTTGAGAACATCACCTTCGATTACGATACAATTATAAGCAAAACGAGTACATGGGCAAAAAGTAATTCGAATTGAAATCATTACATACGTTTGCTGAACCATATTAATTCCAATAGATTCGAAGTGTGAAATGAATGGAAAACCCGTACGTATAGTCGTTGACATTCATTTCTTATTCGGCGATGCATGGTTCCGTGTTGGATATTTATTCATCGACGGAAGTTGCGTTAGGGTATTGTTTTGTCTATTTAAAAACGTATCTAGAATATATAAAAGTGTCTATACAAACGGTATGGATTTGTAATGAGTCACAATAGCGTATCACGTTCTCTCGCTCGTTTTCAATTTGATAAAAAGAGACAGCGTTACAGCCTATGTCGCGTCTCATCAGAAGAATTTGTATTAGACGTGTATTGAATATAGAAACATGTTATACAATTTTCAAACTTCTGATATGAAGTGGGTCAATTGCGATAAAAATTCCAAACTTGAGTTGTTTCTCACGTCCTAGAAAATACAAGTTGAAAAATTCAAGATAAAAGTGATGGTTTTGGGAAGCTTTGGAAAAGTTTGACTTATCCCATCAGCGCCAAAGTACAAAACTTCAAAACTTCTGCAAAGACTTGATAAGAAAATAATAAATCCAAATAGTACCTGAAGAGTCTGATTCACGTCGAATGAGTTGATTCATTCATATTTGATCATACTCAGATCCTCAAAAAGTACACTTAATTTAGGATGATCTCTTCAAGTGCTTCTGGGATGTTGAGTTAGCCTGATGATAATATCTAATCGGGATGTTACAAATTATACCATTCAGCCCCTGCACAATATCTGCATAGATCGGATGAAAAATGTCTCAAAGTCTCGGTAAATCACGCAACCGACTGAATTCAATAAATTTTAGTGTTGTTGAATTTTCTCGCATGTTCTTGTAATCCCTTTCATTTTACAATCCGGTTTTCACGCCCGAATAAAGAAGGATTGAATTGAATATTACAAGAAACATGTTTTCACGCGCGGTAAAAGAACGCTCGGTCGCTTTTGTACGCATACGACGAAGCCTTATTCTGCACCTACCTCGTTCGAATTGAAAATTCATTGCCAAGTGCAATGACGGTACTACCTCCCTCCTATGTTCATTGTAAACTCCGTGAGATTCGTTCCAGACAGAACCTGAAACTTCTTACTTTGGCTTCTTCAACCCACATGATACATATCCGAGTTTCTGAGTCTGAAACGAATGTTAACAAGCAATGAACAATTTTATGGTTATGTTTTACGTAGGCGTATATCTTTATCCCTTTTTCATGTTATTTTTTTTCTGTACAGAGATTTTTATTGTCATTGTTTTTTTTTCCTGTTGTCCCTTTGACAAGTGAACGTAAAGTGAAATCTACGACTCGTTCAATACCATAAAAGGTTTATGAATCACTCTGCATGATAATTTATTGCAAAGGATTTGATGTGTATTTCAGAGTTTTCAAACGTTCAGTTGCAGTGTCAGAATGCACTGTATTTAATTGTCATGAATCACTTCTCGCATTTGAGGAAAAATGTCTCTTTCTGATAATAAAAGTCATAAATTTTTTGTGTCACTGAAATGTTTCGAATTAGACACAATTTTTGTCGGTGGTAAAGGATGAAAATTGATGCAATTGAATCCCAGTATATCACAATACAAGGTAGAATAAAAGGAAGAAGCTGGAGAAGTGACACAAAGAACTGTTGAATCAGATGGAGAAGAGATATAGGGATTCAAAGAATGCTATCAATGAAAATAGAAAGGAGAGAATTATGAAGATGATACAATAAAGTTCTCAAGTTCAAAGAAACATCTTCAGCACTCCAACAATATAATTCTTCAAACTCACAAGCAATCTGTTGAAAATGTGGTTATGAGACATAGACGTTGAGTATAGTGGATAAGGAGAGATCAAGGTACTCGAAATGTTGTGATGCTTCAAAAGAATGGTGAAAGTGAAATGTCGATAGGGTGTTGGAATAAGCAACAAGGGAATAACGAGTGAGATGTAAAAAGAAAAAATATATCTAAAGATAATTGCCATAGACGAGACAAGATTTTCAATACAATGTAAAAAGGAAACTGAGTACGAAAGTGGAAGAACAAGGATCTAGAATCACGCACCGTGTCTGATTCTTTGATATCTTTGATCGTAAGTGTGATCTGCTATCACTAACAATATTTTACATTCCACTCTACGCGTTTATTCAATTACACAGTAGTTGAAAAGCCAGCGCAAAATCATTTTTAAGCTAGAAAAATCAATCGATGCAAAATAAGCATGAACAAACATTTATTCATCAAATTATTGATTACGCGGGAAAATCGAAAGTGTGAAATATTATTTGCAAAAAGAATTGAAGTATTGATTATCGAGCTCTCTTTCTGAAACATTGAATTCTCAAAGTTTTTGAATGTTAAAATAATGTGATTGATCACCTGCCATCGTTCATGCTGAAAAATTCACGACTCGCGAACCTTGACGAAAAAAACTTTCAACTTCTCTTTAACGTTTCCAAAATATTTTTTTGATACCTCACTATGCGATGGAAGTATTTCTCTTACGAGTGACAAAAAATTGTTGAAAGCCTTGTATGGGCAATTCAAAACCACTTTTGCTTGCGTATGAGTTAAAACCAAAGAAATTCTCAAAGGATTTAGAACAAACTCACTTTCTATAAAATCTGACTCTCTATAAAACCTGATTTTTCACTTATGCTATGCATCGGATGAAGGAGCAAAAGAGTCAGATTTTTTATTGCGTTGACCCGGTTCACCTTCGGTGATGGGGATTTTTGTTTCCGTTACATTTTTGAAAGTGAATGTGTGAATGTGAGAATTGAAATAAAAATCAGAAGAAAATCAATTTTATTTCAACCGCTGCGTCTTCTTTAGACCCTTAGAAAGTGATCTTCGGATGAAATACAAAACTTTCGGAATTTTGCTGAAAATTTGAAACAGATTTTGGGGATTACTATGTAGAGAAAAAAACGAAAGTTGAGAAAAGGACCACCCCAGGATACATGCATATCCTTCGTCCTAAATTTAATCCTCTTCGAAAGGATGGACCACCGGAGAAATCACACACCTCGCTATCTTCATCTAATCACATGGACTCAAGTCACGGATCTCTGTGATTCGCCATCACATTAGATCATGGGCATTGTGCCAGAACAGGAAGAGACGATCCTTTACAATGGAGAGTACTCTACAAAGAAGAGCATGATAATCTCAACCAACCTTGGGACTCAGTTTTCGAAGGGTAAACCAGCTGCTGCTGCTGCTTCTGCTGCTGCTGCTGCTGCTGCATGTGATTAAACGACGGACACGAAGGAGGAGAAGAGGAGATAAAAAAAAGAGAGAGAAAACAATATAAGAGGGATGAAACTGCAACTTCTTTGATATTCTTCTTCCTTTTTGCTCCCTAACAGTATAGAATTTAATGAGTCAATATACCACATTCTCCACTGTTTTTGACCTGAAAGATTTTCAACTTTCATAACCCGAGGTAGATAGGCATTTTAAAACCCCGCATAGCGAAGTTTTGCGTACATTATGGAAAGATATATAATTTTCAAACTGTGGATGAAATATCTGTTTTTCAATGGTTCGATGATTTACCAGGTTTGAATTCACGTATATCGAGATTAATGGTGTAGATTTGATCGATGATTCTTTGAATCTATAGAATGCAGTATCATACTAGAAATCACGTGGGATCATTCATATGAATTATTTGACAATTTCTCTTATGTCGTGCATAATATTTTCACTTTTTAGAATTTCAAAACAGATATTTTACTTACCCGAATATTGATTATTTTGTTGAGGTTTAATCCATTCTTTCATCGTACGAGCGAAAGTTTATTCATGTTTTATGATATGTTGAAATATGTTCAATTCTCCAGTATTTCTGTGCTTGAATATTCGAGAATGATTGATGATGTTTCCCTTTTTTTTTGTAGATTAGAATGATAATCCGAGTTTGTATCTTGGCGCCAACTTAATAGTTCGGAACGACAAGGTTTCAGATAATCTTGTCCAGTGAAAGGATCAAAAAATGCTTGCAAATGATTGTAGTGTTTGTGTAAGAAGTATTTATGTATGTACTTAAAAACAGGTTTACGTGGATAAAGAATGCTGATATAGTATCATTCAATTTTGATTTGTTCGTAAAGTTAGTTCAAACACGATCCGCGTAGGAATTTATCCCCTGGACCTGGGACGTTGACCTTGATCTTACTCCGATTCTGATAAGGATTGTAACGTTTGACTACTAAACAAAACTCACCTGGAAAACCTTGTTCAAATCACGACTTAACGAAACATTGTAAATCACACGGCAACAAAAAAATTGTTATGACTACTGTGACTCTGTGGAAGTGAATGTCATATTCTGACATAATATGATATATTGTTCCACAAAAAACCGGTAAAATTTTGTCAGAATCTGGCATATTCTGACAATAATATGTCACATATCATTATCTGATCGGCTTTTAGAACAACCCTTCAGAATTTGAGATCCACTTCCACCAGGGGAATCCCAATAATTCACTAAAAAACAAAATTACGCCATGCAATACTGCTATTTCATGATATTCATCACTATTCTGCAAGAGATGACAAATTTCATTTCAATATTTATAACTGTGATCACAATGATCCCCACCCTAGTAGAAATTAGCAACGGATCAAATTTGTTCCGAGCTCAGATGGCTCGCAGTAACCAGTATTGTTTTCTTTTCTCGGTGCAAAATCTTGAAGTGACGGGAGGATTGCGTGGATTAATTGATGATAGGACCAAAGTACTAAATGAATGCTACTAACTCAATGCAACGTTTTATAGGAATCCTTGGCAATGAAAACTTTCTATATTTTCTTGCAATAAATATAATTCTTTTCACTCTCAATCCAGACACGTTGCGCTCGCATTTTTGAAATACGCATAGTGCTCGCTTTGCTCGCATTTTAAAATTGTTAACAACGCTCGGTACCCTGTCATCTTTCAAATCTAAATAGCGTTCACATGTATTGTTCAATCACTCATTGACTTGATAACATTTATGGAAGAAATTGATCATCTCGTTGTTCATGAGGAAGGTCTAACGGGCTAATGTATATTGATGTTTATGAACGCCATTCATTTTGGGAAAGTGAACAGTTCATCCTTGTACTTTTACTGTTATCTTGAACAACTTATCTTTCACATAAGAGTGGAATAATTCTTTCCTCTCATCATGAATCTCATATATATTCAATGATTTATCAATAAATTCGAAGATTGCCAAGTGTTGTATGTATAAAAAAAGAATGGAGTTCAAATGTCTGTTGGTATTTAGATCTTTATAGAATAAAACCGCACTTATAAATATTAATATGCATTAATCGGTGGAGTATTCTTTATGCACAACGAGATATTCCATTAACTTTATATCTCCTCGTTAATCGAAGTGTAATTTATCACGTCACGCGAGCAGAGTAAGCTTCATTTAGGGCACACAGACGGAGTTTAGCTCAACGCCGTCTAAATCATGCAAGTGCGAGAAAAGCGAGCCCCGTTCATTATACTTATAGGAAATTAGACTTTTTCGATCGTTTAATAAATCCCCAAAATTCTGGTTTAAAATTTGATAGCATCTAAAGTCCAAGCAATCTAAAAAGCATTGGAGCGCCGGATCCGGGTCAGTCTGATGACTTTGATTCGGAAGTGGATCTTCAAGTTGAATTGAATACCCTCATGGAATATACTTGAAACATCTTTGTATTGAGTTTCCATGAATTTACTGAAGAAAATTGGTTTCCTCTTTGAATGACGAAATGCATCACGTTGCAAGGCAGATGTACGGATTCTGTGCAGCTGTAGCATTGGCACGTGTCGGTGCGGCGTGAGTGCATTGTGAACATTGCTGGAATGGTTATAAACGTGTACATTTAGGGCTATAATAAATTTGTATGCGGGTCTGATGCAACTGTGTACCGGTCCTTTTCTTCTTCCCATGAATAGATGGATGCAACTCTGTATTTATTCGGAGAAAAGTAAATTGTACAAACATTAAGTTGAATATTTTATAAGTGTCCCACATATCTGCGTATCGGAGGCTGTATAAGCTACTCACTCGAGTGGTCGGAATGAAATTTTTATGGAGAGTAAAACATTGTGGTCAAGATATAATATGGAATGGAAATTGCTCTGGCAGTATTACATGTAGTCTTAAACTGAAAGAATAGGAATTGAATGGTTTCATTCCATTAGATCTGAAAACATTACACCGAGGATAATATCATCGTATAAAACCTGAAGATTCGGACTATAACTTCTCTGGATTCCCGATTATTTCCACCATGAGCGAGAGAAAGGAAGATGAAAATCTTTAGGAATCGAGCGCAATTATAGTTGAAATATTTTATAATGTATCTGGCTTCCCTCAATGTAAAAAATCAAAGTGTTTGAAAATTCTTGGATTCTCATTTGGAAAAAGTAAAAATTCTGCTTTCACTTTTGGCTGTTGTGGCTAACGGTGGAATCTGATCCTTGACAATTCGGAGAGCACGGATAAAAAATATCGGTCGAATTCGTTGACGATATCATTCATACAGGAGTTTTAATTCTCTTTCAGATTCGTAAGCACATTTATCTTTCCACAGGAAAAAGAGACTTCTTCTTCGATTGGAACCCTTCACCTCAATCTACGAGATAAATCATCTTATTCACCTGAACATAGTATTCATCGTGTATTTATTTATTCAATACTTTTTTTTCAACCATCCACTGTAGATGGATATTCTCTTCATTGCTCGTATTTTTGTTTTACCTCTCTTTAAACCATACGCTTGAAAATATTGATAAATCGCAAATATGATTTCGACCTGCCTCTCGATCAGATTTATGTATGACGGAGTCGATGTTCAATCTTTACGCTATGCAGAGCAATCGATGGACCATGACAATTTAATGGACGGTGCTTTTTACGCGTTATATGAATATTTAGAGAAAAACTGGTGAGAAATAGGAGTTTATCTATCACAGACTTTGGCGTTCACGTTATTCGTGCTCAAATATAATATTCTATATGTAATGAGATGAAATTTAAATATAACAGTTTTTATTCAAGGTATTAATGTATCAAATTATTTGCAGGTTAAATATAATATAATTATAATTTCAATAATAATGATTCAATGGAGCGGAGAATATGTATTTGTGCAGATATGAAAAAAAAAAAAAAAATGATATAGTTCACGGAGTGTAAATATCATAGTACCTTTATTGGAATATAGTGTTTATGGCACTTTGAGACAGGTTTAACTCTGCAAGAACGAGAATAATGAACTTATCAGATTCCCGCCTACTGCTTGGTACAGACTGTGGTATTAGGACAGGTGATGTGCTAAGAGCTATGGTTAGTAGAACAGTTGTTATGAGTTTCGCATCCTATCATGTGCATATAATTTCAAGTACAGAGAATAATTAACCAGACATATTTTTAAGTAGATGAATCTGACAATTATTGAGAATTTATCAAGGAAGCATTTTATGTGGCTTGATGAAAAATATCCAATCTTGAACGTGAATTGATTGATTTCAATACATATTTGTGGTTGAATGCTGTTAGTTTAATGAAATATATGAACAAACCAACACCACATGTTACAAACCAGTGCATTAGATGTTGTCAGTTAATTGAATTGTGTTTGTAGATTTCTAAACATCATAAACACAACATGAAACCCATGTGAACTTTCTTACAATAAAATCATTACTGAAGAGTTAACTCTGTGAAGAACAATTTGTACGACAATCTCAAAGAAATCTGGCTGAAAGCCTGACGTCAAGCTTGTAAAATTATTGATTTGATTGGGAAAGATCTCCCAAACCCCATACCTTATACAAAGACTTCTGGCAAATTCATCCCAATTTGATTCAATATTTTTACAAGCTTGGCTGATTTCAGATTTCTCCAAGATCATTGTCGTACTAATTTTTTTACGCGGTACTCGAAGAAAAATAATTCACTGTGGTAGCTAGGAATTGGCTGTGATAGCTATTTCGGGTATTTGATATTTGGACGGCGAAAAAAATTGCTCCATTGACTAGATTTTAACTCATAGCAATAAATTTCGTTGCCACAGCTAAAAAATAGCTACTGTAGCTAATTTTTAGTGTTGCCGCGAGCCGCAAAACGAGCAGTGAAGAATTCTAGATTCTAGATTATCTGAATTGAAAATAAACTTCTTTTTAGCCAATCAAATTCATTTGAAATTCAGTTCAATCAACTCTCAACTGAATTTGAAGGTTCAAATTGGAATATACCTTTATGGAAACGGGTTTCAAATGAATTTATATTCGAGCCGGTTTCGAGCCAACGTTTCGAACTGAATTTGTGCTATTTGATGTATGAATCGGTTGAAAATCCAAATCCACGGAACTGTCCGATAACATGAACCTTCGAACTGAACTACAGGACCATCCAACCGAGTATTGTAAGAATTTTTACTTCTCATAGTCCTAACTGAACCCAGTTAAAGCCAAAAGCTCGTCACAGCTCGTTTTGCGGCTCGCGGCAACACTACTAATTTTTAGCTATCCAAATATCAATCACATTAATTTTTTCTGTGTAGAAACGGTTCGTTGAACCTCACCAACGAATAATAATCTTGCACTTTTCTAAAACGGGTTATTTATAGATCTCTATAGATTCGAATAGTGATTTATTGTTGCACAGTATTTGTATTGAATTTCATAAACAAATGGACTTCATTGGATGTTTTCAATCAGGACTGACTGAGTAGTTTGATTAAATGTTTCGCTTTAGGTCTTTGCTAAAATAGCAGCCAAAATAATTTTTACAAGCGACGCTGTTTCAAAACGGCGAAATATCTTGACGTATCAAAGAGCTTGCTTTTCTTCTAAATTTTGTTGAAAATCAACTAACGATACAATTGGAACTTTGTTGGTACATGAAGCTAATCATGAAGATATTTCATCAATAACTTGAGTAGATGAAACGCATAATATAAAGCCACCAAATCAATTTCTGTATCGCTACTCTTGATTTTGTTCATTGACATGCATCGTTGATAGTTTTCTTAATTTCTTGAACATTTCTGTACACTCCATATTCAATCATGATGGTTTTTAATCAATTCATCTATAAGGCAAAGTGAGGATATTAAAGCAATATCAAGTGTTTTAGTGATTTTTCCAATACACGCGTATAATCTATTCAATTTCAATTAAATTTTCCGTGCAATTGCATTGAAGGTTTATATTTTAATCCCATTTATTCATCTTCACGAGCATCGAGAGAAGTGAATCAGGATCTCAACTTTGTCAGGAAGAGACTTGAATTCCCATAACGGTTATATTCTCTCGGTACATGCGTGAAATATTAGGTTTATTCGAGTGGATGCTCTGCCTTGTGAAATTCCCAACGGATGTTCTATTACGAAAGTATTAATATTGAAGATGTGAATATATAAATGTCTGAGAAGAGAAGAGAATGTTGTTCGTTTTAAGCAGTTTTGTGTAGAAAAGAAAAATTATTTCATCTTCCGATAACTCTTTTTTTCAACATTAATATCTATTACGTTCTTCGTAACGCTATTATATTTGTGGGAGCTCTTACTCCAGTGCCAAATGAATATATGGATGACTATTTTTGGAGTACAAGTTGGAGTACATTAGAGTGCTCTCTGTACCAATGGTTGAGAAAAATTGACTTCGTAAGGAATACAATAGACTCCAAATGTGTCCTCCGACCTGTCTCTTCAACTTTTCGTCATGTGGAAAGTTGAAAAGCGAGGTCGAAGGACACATTCAGAGAGTCTACTGTAATCCATATTCAGAATAACTTAGAAGCTGCTCAAAAATTTTGACTGATTGTGAAAAGTAAGATGGACTAGTCATTTCATGTTTCATAAAAAATCATTACACATACGCAATATATAACGATTATTCTGACCAAAACAAATCAGTGACTGCCCCTTCATTCCTTCTCGTTGTTCTAAGCCATAATAAGAATGAACAATGATGCCGTTATTGTCTATATCGGTGGTGTGGGTGACCTTTGACATTGATTTATTTACGACGCGGATGAATACGAAATGTGCAAAATCGGTTCATGGAAAACAGATTCCGAAGCAGGAGGGGTGAATGCTTTTACTGCTGATTAGGGTCATCAATTTTTCTATACGTTCCCTCCATTCGCCGCTATTCTAGAAGTGTTGAGAAAGATCAATAGCGATATATTTAGGGGTATTTTGGTAGTGCCTAATCGGCCTTCACAAACTCGGTATTCACCATGCATGAAAAATCTTCTATGTCCTCCTCATGGAGTATCACATACCTTGTGGTTCCGGCTTTTATTGGTACCAGGAAAAGTAAAACAAATAGTTCAAGCGTCAATATGATTGGACGTTAAAATCGATGATACACAGTAAAAATACAAGAACTGTTGATAATTTTTTGCGGTCACAATAATCATTGAAATAACTCAACTCCGAGTTCAAATTTACCTTGATTCTTGAGATCAAATGATTCGCACATTTCCTGTTCCCTCTTTATGCATCGCAGAAAGCAAAAATACAGAACAATACAAGGAATTTAATTCCAACTTGATGGAAATCGTTACGTCATAAAAAAATTGAATTCAGAAGAAAATGGGGGAATATTGAACAAGTTTTAAATTTCAAACTAAGTACCAAATGTCAAGTGAGAATTTTCTTACCACAGGTTTTAGGGGTCTCCGACGTTGTTGAAATTCTCGGCATTTGAATATTTTATAAAATCCTTTCGGCTATTTTTTGAAGAAAAAATGAAGCGTTTTTGGTTGGCATGAATGGAATTTTCCTAAGGGTTTCCCTAAATTGATTTTGATTCGTGCTCTGATACCTGAATCCGTTATTCGCATTTGTAGATTCAATAAACGATTGTGCACATAAAAAACTAGCAAATCTCATGCTTGAAATCACAAATAGTTCCAAGAGGCTGGTTTATAAACCAGTGCCCAAAAACGTTGATGAATACCATGCAGTATGATTTCCGATTGGATTTCAAAATCTTCAAACTCATTCTGACTCATAAAGAATTTATTCCCTTCAAGCTAAAAAAATATGTAGTGTTGTTTTTTCAGAATGACGAAATCATAGAACATCGGCGTCGATTCACGGGCCGAAACGAGTTTGATTATGACTTTGAGTCGTTTATCTGAATAACGGTTAACAAGCTATGGAGCATTAATTCTCTTGGGCAGTGGCGTAAGATATCATTGGTCCCTTCTGCTTGGTCTCTCCTTTTTTCTTACCGAAAAAGGAAGGAAACGAGTCCTCCTAGAATGAATGGTGAGCTTTTATTCTGTATGGCGACCTCAAAGCTACCAACCACCACGAGCATTCGGTGTAAAGAAAAAAAACTTTGGAAACTTTTCTTTTTTAACTTTTTTCCTTGTTTTCTTTCATTGCGTTCGTTTTCTTTCTTTGTTCCTCCTTTAGTTGTCTCAAGAGGCAACCTTATACCGAAGAGTGTAACTCTCCCCCTCCCTTTCCACCTTACTCTTACCTCTATGCCTTTTCGTCACTTCAGAGATACCGCCAGAGGAAGAGAACAAAAAAGGCAAAAACTTGCTGCAGAAGGAAGAGAGAAAGAGAGGGAGGGAGAAACAACGCAGGAACGAAGAGTCATTCAAGTCAAGTGTATCCGCGCTCGGCACACCTGACAATTAAGAACAAGGTAGACAGTTTTTCACTAATCATTGTCATCGTTGATGGCATCATGGATGAGTTTTTGCTAGATTTCTCATGTTTTGTAATTTTACTGTTTCTGGGAATGAAGTTGCGATTATTCGATGACTTGGAGATGTGGAAATTTTTAAGAAAACAAGAATTTTGTAGGAACTTTATTCTTGCTGTAATACACGGAAAGAGAAAAGTGATCGATATTTAAGAAACATTTATTAAAATTTAGAAAAATGACTGTCAATCCAGGGAAAAGAAGGATCGCTGAAGACTGTTTGCAGTGAGGTCATCAAAAATTCTTAGTAAAAATACTGAATGTTGATCGATTCGATTGAATCGTTATTTTCCATTGTGAAACTATTGACTTTTGGTAAATTCACTACAAATTTTTTTCAACGGTACTCTGTTTCCCTGAATTGACAGTCATTTTTTTGAATATTGATAACCTCTGTTTTTCCGTGTTGAGGATTAAATTTCCTGATCATGAGACAATTCGTCAGGAATGGATGATAGGAGTTGAATCTCTTTAAAGTATTTTGGTGTTCACTGTGTAACCACTTCCACGGTCTTCATTGTTACTTTCACCAAATTTTCAGACTTTTAACATGAGCGCTACACAAGAGATGACAATTCTATTGGATTCACTGAATTATTATTCCAATTAGTTGAGCTCACAGCATCCAAAACTGCAATATTGCAACTCTCAGCAATGTAAAGTTAGCAACTCGTCAATGCCACCAAATCTCTTTATTATGATGCCAGAGAGTACTGTGATTAGTTGCTCAAATCACTATTTTGCCATCATTCGTATTTGGTCATGAATTAAGAAAGTAATTGGTGAATTTGATAGAGCTGAAATTTCTTGACGTTACGAAAGATTAATTCAAAACTTGTTTAGTTTCCGACAGTCTCACCACAAAGTCTATTGAAAGCAATGATATCGAAAGGCTATATTGGCAAATACAACAGAATAACTTTGGAATTCCTGTGAGGTTTCAAAATTGCTGGATAAATTTTATCAATCAACGTTTGGTTATTTTTGATCTCTCGAGAGCCTCTTGAATTTCACTCTGACTTTCATTCACTCCCACCGCACAAAAAAAGATCCAATATTGGTTCGTTCGATATCTAGATAAAGAACTGATATTCATCCTATACTGATTTCATCTTTGCTACGTGAGCAGCAACAAAGAAGCGTCAGTCGTCATTTTCACTAGATAATTTTTCAATAAAACTCATAAATCATTGAAAAATATCCTACGGAATCAGAATCAATGAAACCTCTGTTCGAGTCACATGGAGAAATACAAAACAAAACTTGAATGAAAAATCGAATCTCATACATGAACTGTTCAATGTAAAGCATTTCGTTCAATCTGAAAAATACACCGCTCTTCATCGCTGTGTTCTTCTTCCTCTCAGTTCGCATCCATTGCAGTACAAGACACAAATACATACAGAATTGCGGATCAGATGTTGGAGAAAATCAATAAAACTCTCTCTGCTGCTGGTTGTTCTTTCATCTTATTTTTCTCTCCGGTGTACGCTTTTCTTTATCCAAGTTGTTTGCGTCACACTTAAAAGGGGACGTAAGAAGGATGACTCCAGGGGTTGCTACAGGAATATTATGTGTGTTAGTCACCTATATAAGAATTCGATCCGAGAAGGGAGAGTGAAAGACAGATGATAGGAGAGCGCAATGATACAGCCGTAAAATTGAACAGCTGATCGCGTGAATTTCTTTGATATTTTCCTTGTTTTCAATTAACGATTATCATTCCTCGCATTTTTCTTTTCTCATTTATTGATCTAAAATTGCGGAGTCATAAATTCAAGTTCGAAGAAAGAAAAAATTAATGACTTGCTATAAATAGAGTTGATTCGTTCTATTAATAAATAGTGCTATCCAATTTATCGATCAATTAGAATCGTGGTTCATAAAATGCTTATAAAATTCAATTACATGCCCGTGTTATATTTATCAAGGAAGGTACCCGTGTGGAAATTAATTTTTGGCGGCAGTTTGGGCCAAACTAGGTGTCCTTATTTTATCCCAGGTCTTGTTTTGGTTACCCTTATAGGGCCCAGACAGGATTGTCACGCACTTATCTGTACTGTGCAGGGCCTGCAGAGTATTTCCAACTTGAGCCTATGTGGGACACCCATGATGAGACCAATGCGGGAGTTAGGATTAGGACCTCTAAAAGGATGATAAATTGTTGCGAATAGAATGAAATTCAATAAATATTGCTAGGAGAGAATCCCTGGTGGAAATTTCCTTGATTGAAAATTGGGCTATCCAAGGCCCTATCTGTCCCCAGACCATTTCAACTTGGGGCCTGGGATGGGCCGATTCCCATTTTTACTTTATTCATACATTATCGGACTGTATCAAGAAACAAAACAGCCTCATTATGTCATGCGATTAACCATACAGTCATATTTTTTCGATTTTTTGACATTGTCCACCGATAGTCTGAACACAGTAATCATCAATGCAATATCTTTTTGTGTGCATATATCGCAGAAAATCGGTGACTGCATTTTAAAACTTTTTGCTGGAGAAACAGTTTTTCATATATTGTCGTGCGTCTATTCACACTCACATGTGATATATACTGCCGCACATCAATGTTATAATTAGTGAAACAGGCACATAAGGGAATCACTAATATGATTTGAGTAAATTTGTTGTTTACGTAGATTTATATTTGAAAAAAAGAATCAATATGAGAGCAAGGCCCTATGCGGGCTGTAGTTGGGCGTACCCAGATTTTTGAAACAGAGGGAAACGTTGGAGATGCAGCTTGGCCCTACATTGATTATATACATGCATGTTTGAATCAGAATCTCCGGGAGAATACGGGGAGCCTGGCAAGGCCCTATGCAGGGTGTAGGGACCCTTCGTACGGTTTTTACATTTTTCATGTTTTTGAATCAATTATTTGATTGAAAATTCAAGCCATTGTATTCATCAACAGTACATGTATCTAGGTTCAATGCGAAAAAATTATCAGTTGATTACATCTCATATTTATCAATTAATAATAACCTGAAGTCAACTCGAAATTCGTATGAATGTTCCCCACTTATGGGGTACTTTCGGACACTATGGAATAATATTGTACAATGATTTCAAACTACAAATAATCATGAAAAATTTTCATTTGACAATAAAAGTAACATTTATATCAATTAATGCAATGTAATACTACAATTATTGAATATCCACAACTTTGTTACGTGTTCTTTGTTGTGTAATTGCGTCCCATGCTCCTGTTGACAAAATTTTGATCAATAAATGGTCAATATAGCAGGATAAAAATATAGAAATATTGGTTTGTCGTCAATGAGACACAAAATCAACCGTTAGCATTTTACCGTTCACCTATTGTGTCTGCAGGGGTACTTCCGTACGTGTCTGAATGTGCCCTTCCTGGTTCTGTACGAATGTGCCCCATTAATGAAACAACAATAAAACATGACTTTCCCACTATATTGATATGCAACCAAAAAAATTGATTATTAAAATGTATCTTCGTTACTGAGAGCATATAGTTTAGAAAAACATAACATCGCGAGAGTAAACATAGCTGGAAGCATCGATAAAGAAATTACTCACGAAATGCAAAAATGCAATGCTACCTATAACTTCACTCTCACTGCTAAGAATGACCTAAAACTGCATAGACATCATGGTGACTACTCAACTTACTCGTATGTCAACACTCATGTTAGCACAATTTTTCATTCGTATTTTATAACTACTGTATGAATGTGCCCCGCGTACGAAGGGTCCCGATTTTCTCCTAGTCGGTGCGCCTAGATTTTCAAAACAGTGAGAAACATTGGTAATGTGGCTTGGCCCCTTAGTGGCTAGGGCTACGCAATCCTAAATTTGAACACCCAATATGAGCCCATGCGAGGCCTGTCCTTAATACAGGATGCCCAGAAAAATTTCCACACGGGAATTGTTCCTCTTCGTATTTTAATGAAATAGTAGATTGTGCGACGAGGGATGAAAGTTGGTAATTGCCGCGAGGGTGAAGTTTGTTACACGAGCGTGGCGAGTGCAGCAATCACACGAGCCGCAGTCACTAATTCTCGTGCCGAGTTGCATATACTACTTTTTGTAACGAGTGCTTCCAAAGGACCTCTTTCCTGCCTCGTTTTTGGAGACAAAATGAATTTATTCTTGAGTAACTATCACAAGGTTCTGTTATCGAGGTTTCTGACCGATGACGCGTGATGGTGTCATTTTTCACTCGCTTTCTTCCCGTCAAGCAGTTTCCCTAGGGTTGAAAGTATATCATTCTTCTTGCGCGCATGCGCGAGTTAGTGTCCCGCCTACTCGTATGCAATTGAACATTTTCGTCTCCAAGAACGAGGGAGAGAAGGGGTACTGTCAAGGCACGTGTGACAAAAACATTCTTTCCGCGCTGGTAGTAATTGTTACCTTTGAATAACGCTGCTGGAGAAGCTAGCGCCTAAGGTTCAGGGATGAACAACGGGACAGCATGTGAATCGTATTTCATTACCACTCATTTGTTCATTCATCGGTCGATTTGGACTTCCATGCAGTTATTACTTTTGTAAATATTGAATATCAGCCGATCAAACTCGTAAATCGCTCGAGGAAAGAGTTTGCATTGACAAAATTCTATCTATTAAGATTCTCTTTAACATTACCAGATTATAATTTTAATCAAGTATGCAAATGAAATTCGATTCGCGCATGTAAATTTAGACGATCATGGTTATTCAATACAAAAGCGATTACATTATTTATCCTCCTCCATCGTACAATGCAGTTATCCGATGAGAAATAATTTATTCGATTGCTTTGTGAGGTAATTGAAAATATAAAGCAGGTGTAGGAAAAATTATAAAATAATCATTCAATAATCTGAATGCCCGGATTCGTTACTGTAGATCCATAACGAGATTCATTTTGACACTTGTATTGAAGATCAATGCTTACAGAAATAGTTGAATTCGAGGAACAGAATGTTGTGTAGCCTGACCTACGTTTTTTTTCTCATTAAATGCAGATAAATATTTCAATGGCGATTAATAAAACTTGACGAATCGAAGATTTCTTCAGGGAGAAGAACAATAATTCTGTAGATTTCTCCGATTCGTTTCTCATGAATTTTTCATGTCTTTACGATACTCTTTTTAAATTCATGCATATAAAATTATGTCATCATTAACACTTCGAAGGTAATAATGAATCTTCTACTGTTAAAGGAATATAAATGCAGTACGATTATAAATCACGCATTTATTCTTTATTCTGGGCTCATTAATTGAAAAGAATTCCTTTCAAAATGATTCTCTCATCCACGTGAATGCGAAAGTAGTGCGAAAGCAATGCGAAAGCCATTAAACATCCTCTCCAGAAGTTTCTTTCCAGCGTACAATTGATGAATGAAGCATGAACATGGAGTTTAGAGATTTTATTACCTCATTAACATTAGCGTATGTACGTATTACTCTGCTTCTTTTTCTTCTTCGCAAAATCGCTGCGAAAACAGCTGGAATTACCCTTGATTTTTAGTCTTAGTCCGTTGCTCGTGCTCCTAGACCATAATGTTGCAATATCTGAGTTGAATTCTCTCATCGTTACGTCTGTCCAGAAGCAACGGGAAAGAAGTTGTACCCGACACAATGAAATCAAACATAATGCGTGGTATTTTGTTTCATGTATGTAGGCGGCATTGTAGTTGTTATTTCATACAATCATTACTTGTATTGTTATTATCATCATTATTGTTCTTGCAACAATAATCCATTCGGAAAGGGTTATTTTAATTTGTGCACGATTTAGTTCGTATTATGCGAGTTTAACGTAAGAGTCATTAAATCGAACTATCTTGTACCTATAATTATTTTATTTCATACTACATTTATTTCTGATGAGATACTTGTTCTTACATCATTCACTCCACGTTAGTATTCCTTTCATATGATCAAAAGAATCAACTCAACGTTGATCGTTGGACATAGAGATTGAAGATAAAAGTGATGTGTCTTGTTGAAAAAACGTATTTCACTTCCTAATTGATATTTTCAAAAGAATGAAGTTTCGTATGAATTCTTCGAACAATGTTTTGTTTCCGTTTATTCATTTGTTCATGTTTATTATTTTTTTTGTTCCAGGTTAGTACAGTGAAAATATGTCGAAGAATATTGGCTTGAGTGGGTCTGAATGCGGATTATTAGTGAGTTACAAATGTCCAACAATTATAAAATTTCTGAAGAAACTTCATGAAAAGGAATAAAGCGCCATTAAAAACTCCGTCATGCGTTCTAATGTCTCTTGAACAGTTATTTCAATGTCTCCCGGGTGACAGGAAAAATATTATTCAGAAACTTACAATTACGTTATGTACATACTATTACGTCAGGATTTCTCGTTTTTATATGCAATCAAAGTGAGTTGATCTGGAAATGACGATTATATTTTGCTTTCACGCAAATCTTCGGCTATTAGATTCGCATCAATCGATTAAACATTATAATTGAGAAGTGACAATAAAAACGCGCTAAGAAGTTACGTAAAAATTATGTAAATCAGTCAATCGTTTGCAGAGAAAATTCGTGAAAGTTCACGTTAAATCGTTGTGAATCGCGCATATTGAATCGATGAATAGAAAAAAGGCAGGATCGTTGATCGGTTACGATTTCAGCAACAAAGAATTCGATATTTCAATCTCTTTGACGCCTACATCTCTTCCTTTTCGAACTGATTGCGACGAACTTATTTTGCGACTTTCCACTCCAGTCGGTAGGAAGAACGAGAACTTATTGTTCGGGACGATTATTGTACGTCAGTGAAATCGAGAGAAATGAGCAGGAAAATGTGTTAGATTCGTCAATGATCATTTTTCTTTTGACAGTAATCCGTGAGCATTCGGAATCTACAATATAATTGGAATTTGCACTGAAATAAAGGTTTATGTACACTGAAGAAAAGATTTCTTCCAGCCAAATAAATGATTATTTGTCCTGTACCAAAGAAATATTCATTAGGATCAACAGAATATTCTTTGAAATCAAAATAATTTATTTGAATCAAATAAACGGTGATTATATCTTTCTTTCTCAGTGTAAAGAATTTGTTTGAACGTGAAACAAGGAAACAATGTGATGAGTTACTCAGTGAAAAATGTCATGTCGTTTATGAAATGTGAGATATGCTCTGCCAATGGAAATACAATGAGGAATATTATTCCCATAACCACATACGTGGTGAAGAAAACGGTACACCGAACTAGTTCAACTCGATTCTTGTTGATTTTATATAAATGAGAATTGTTCTGTAGAGAAAAACAATCCTTTTGCTAATTCTGAAATAGATTCAGATACAATGGGAAGAAAAAAATTGCATCAATGTCGCTAACACGTCTGAATCTGTCAAAGAACATACTATATGTTTATATGAAGTCTTTGTAAGATCCCTGCAAAATGTCGGATTGACCGAATGATAATTTCTCGGATTTGCAATTCATCTTTTTTCCTATTTCTGGGTTCAAAAACAAGATTCACTTTTGAGAAAGCTGACAAAATATATGACACTTTTTTGAACCTGTCACTTTCATTGAATTTGGATTTCACTGTTTTGAGAATGAAATACATACGCAGAAAGTGAGATTTTATTGAATCGTGGTTTCTTTTCAAGGAATATTCGTTTTGAATATTTCGGAATCAACAGTTAATAAATGTCATAAGCACATATGTATAGATTATTGTGCATTTTGCATATTCATGTGATGTAGCCTGATATCTTGTTGCATGCGTATGGAATTCCATCATATTTCCTGCTGATATATTTATTCGAGAATCAATCTAGAAATTCATCCTTAATGTGGATATCTTTATGAAAAGAGACGTCGATATTTCACGCTAACAGCTATGAAATTATTTCCTAACCTGAATCACGATCCAGAGTACCATCAATACTCAAACACAGAGGCTGTGTGTGATTTAGTTTTTAACATTGATAAAACAAACATACGTATTTTTGGTTGTAAAAAGTGAGTTTACAGGGAATTGAGTAGTTATCGTAGTACATGGGAGAAGAAAAAAAAAAGAATAACATCGCAATCGTAACAGCTGTTTGATGAACGATAACGACCGGAACATGATTGTTCGCTTATTTAACGCGTAGTTGAAATTGTTCGACAAGTGCACCGTGTCGAACGGATGAAAGTAGAGAAGATATAGATTTTCAATAGTTGATTTCTTGGGCTACGCCATATTAGTGTGTATCAAATTTCTCTGAACGGACACTCGCATGTTACATTTGACGTAATTGATTTTTACTCTCGTTTCATCGGATGTATAAATATCATTGATTAGGTTAATCATTTGGGTTTGATTACAGTAATCTAAGAGAAATACAATACGGGATGTTCGAAGTTGAATAACATGAAACGATCACTGGTAACACTATTTTATATAAAACTATGAACTGAATTCATAAGGAATCGTTAGAAATTCTCTGCGGGAAATACCAAACAGCTCCGAATGAAAACCAACAGAATTTGTGGCGAAAATCGGGCAAAGCTGGGCAAGGCTGGACAAGTATACTCCTTTGGCCCTGCCGGGTTCGTGTAACAGAATCTGCTAGTTTTCATTCAGATTTGTCTGATAATTTCTGCAAAAAAAGAAGTAGATAATGATGACTTTGATGAGAAGAATCTTGTTCAATCTATTTGCATATAATATTCTATTGATTGCAGATTATTTGGATTGAGTTTTTCCGTATTTTTGAGTTTTGAAGTATTGTGAAAATTCTGAAAATGTTGCACCATTTCCGATCGTGATGAAATAAGCTAAACTGTGAAAAATATTTGTATTCATTGTTATACGGAAGTTTGAAGCAATCATCACATATATTTTTGCATTGTATTTGCACACAAAAAAATCACGTGTGGATTCTGCATTAGTTTTCTTGTTATTGTGACATGACTGCTGACGAGAATGCAATTGGAGTGAAATTTACATTGGACCGATGTTTTGTGTACACTGTTACTGAAGTAAACGGCAGCCGTGTTGCCATGGCAACTATGATAACAATGTAAATCCAACAGGACTCTGGAGTAAATTTTACATGCAATCCACACCGTACACACGGAAAAAAAGATGATGTTGGATTTACAACATTTCGTTCGATCACCATAGAAACCCCTAATATTTCTATGGTGATCGAACGAAACATTGTAAATCCAACATCATCTTTTTTTCCGTGCAAGAAACGGAGAAAAATGCAGGTCGAAAATATAGTAATCTTTATTAAAAATTTGAGAATATTTCTTCAAATCTGAGAATTTTCCTTAAATGCATAATAAAGACAAAACGCTCCACTTTTGTGTGGAATTGTATTAGAAAAACAATGAAAAATTATCAATACTTAAGAAAGAATAGAGAAACATATGAACTTTCCAAAAGTCGCTTACGAAATTTCACAAAGTGAATAGTAGGATATTGAAATTTTGTTACTATTTTTGTAAAATTTCACGCGCGACTTTTGGAAAGTTCATATGTGTCTGTATTCTTTATTAAGTATTGATAATTTTTTATTGTTTTTCGAATAAAATTCCACAAAAAAGTCGACCGTTTTGTCTTTATCATGCATTTAAGAAAAACTCTCAAAATTTAAGAAATATTCTCAAATTTTTATTAAAGATTACTATATTTTTGACCTCCATTTTTCTCCGTGTAATCATAACCTGAATTTTCATGTAATTTTCACGTGGTCATTTTTTTTTCATGTGTCACATTTTTATTGAAATTCAATTTGATTTGAACCCTTATTGAATTTATAGTGGAATTAATATGCGTTAATTGCTTCCAAATTTTGGATATGAAATTGACCAAGTTTTTTTAACAGCGCATACAATGAGAATATCGCACGCTGTATAGGACAGTGTCCGTCATTCATGGTTAATTAAAATTAGAAGAAGTTGGGTGTAAAGTTTTCTATCAGACCAATGAAATGTGAGTATGATTTATAGTGAATATTTATTTATTGTGTTCAAATTCAGAAGCAGAATATCCAAATAAGAACAAAGTAATTCCTATTCAAGACTGTGTAAAAGCCGATGGATCGAAAATACGAAAAAATGAATATGAATTACAAAAAATCTATCTCCAATATTTAAGATAGAAGTACATGGAGAGAAATTTATAGAAACAAACCGACTAAAAAATATCTATAAAATATTGTGAGTTTTATGCACATTTCACATGAAATTGAATGTAAACTATAGCATAATCTATCTTTTTCTTGTCTCTTCATGTTTTTGTACATTAAATTTAATGCAGAATGTATATGAACCTGATTTCATGTACGTAATTGAAAAAAAATTTCCAGATATTTCTGACAGTGTAGCGAATTTTAACAAAATTCAGTAAATTTCATAATAAATTCAACTCCAAATTTCTCATAGTGTAGAACATTTGAATTTTTATAAGACATCGACATGTTTTTTGTCTTTGAAAATGCATTTTTCCAATAGACAAGATTCCAGACACAAATATGAATCATTTCGGTAATTTATTGCCAATTTCTATTTTAATCTTTAAAAAACATCTAAAAACTCAGTCATTCGTCTTATTCAGTGCGATAAGCACGTGCGTAATTACAGAATACAAGTGATATTCATGGTAAATAATCACTTCTGCTCTCGTTGTTGTTCCTTTTCTTTTTTCCATAAATTAGTCATGTCATGTAACACAGTTACGAGAACGGTACAGCTCGTATAAAAGCGCAAGATCTTACATTAACACACATTTAATCGTTAACCGTTATTCAAGTATAATTAGCAATGGAACCTCGAGTAATTGGCCAAGTCTCTTAGCCCCCGTCTGTCGTAACCATTCATAGTCTTTGAATTTATGTTCAAGAAAAACTCATGATCAACTCGTAGAACGTACTTGTTATTGAAATTGGTGGAGATTTAATGAGAGCTTTCGTTTTCATCTGCGTTGTTAGTGGAAATATGGATTATTCCCATTACTCGAAAAAATATTCTCAGAAACAATTCGATCGTTGGAAAAACAGTCCTTGACATTTGTTTACGGGATCTTTATATTTGTCAATATACACTGTAAAAAAAAACTGGAAATTTACTGTGCAACTGGACTGGAAATTTCCAGTGCTAGTACTGGAATATGGATATTCCAGTACATGTACAGAGATTTTGTTGTTACGTTACTGTACAGTACATGTACTGGAAGTCATTAACCTGTACATGTACCGGAAAATTTCAGCACATTTGTACTGCAAAAATTCAGTGCAAACGTTATGGAATTCCCGCATCAAAACTGGAAATTTTCTGAGCCTCGGTACTGGAATTTTTCAGTACACGAGCTGGACTTTTCCAGGACATGTACTGGAAAATTAATGCTGAAAATATCCATGAAAATTGAAAAAAAATTGCTCACGCAAAGTGATTTTGCAGGGTCCTTGTGTTCCAAGATGATTGAGAAACTTTTGATCGTTCATTTGGATGGACAGAAACTCATGTCTACCTAACAGGATTTGAACCCACATTTTTCTACCTGCTTACCAACTGAAACCTAAGACCTAACCGATGAGCTATAGCGCGACATGTTGGAAGGCCAGCTTGGGTTACTACATATGCTTCATATCTAGAACACAAGAGGATAAGTCTTGGAAAAACCTCATATATCAATTTCATTGGCTACAATTACAATTATTATTCAAAATCTCAATCAAGAAATTTTTAATATAAAGACTTGAAATTTTTCCTGCCAGAAATGACGAAGTCCAATAGAAGTGGAAAATTTCAGTGCAACAGTGATTAAATTCCGTTGCATAGCAACTGGAAAATTCCATCACACGACCTGAAAATTGCAGTTCAAAACCTGTATAATTCAATTGCATAGTAACTGGAAAATTCCATCACAAAACCTGAGAATTGCAGTTAAAAACCTGTATAATTCCAGTATACCAACGATTAGGTTTTTTTTTCTAAATTCCAAATTTTTTCTCAAGTCCTTTTTGAGGGAATATTTTTTTTTTGGTGCACAGAACTATAAAATTGTAGTACGAGCCGGTAAAATTTTCGCGAAATCATGGCAAAATTTCAGTACATCATCTCAAACTTGAAAATTCCAGTACAATGACTGAATTTTCAGTTATGCTTGGTAAATTTTCAGTAACGTAACAACAAAATCTCTGTACATGTACTGGAATATCCATATTCCAGTACTAGCACTGGAAATTTCCAGTCCAGTTGCACAATAAATTTCCAGTTTTTTTTTACAGTGTGTACACTGAGGAAAATTCGTAGCAGAGATCCCCAAAATGATAGCAGTTTTGGGAAACATGGGCGTTTGAGAACATTTCTTTTCTAATCAGATGCAAAGTTATTTTCATTAAAAGGAGGTATGGATTACCATAATTGAAGAAAAAGTGCACATAAATGCTCATGTGTCCCGAAATTGTCGATATTATGGTAAACCGTGCTATACGTTTCCCATACGTTTTTCTTAGTGTAGTTGTTGAGAATTTGTTTTAACAAAAATACCAAGATAAATAGAATCTTGATGCTTAGATGTGTCTAATGCGAGTTCTTTGGCAATTTGTAGAATCTGTTCGGTGAAATCACATGGGTCTCTTTGAACGCAGGCGTTGGATGCTTCTTTTCTCGTTTACCGCAATATCATCCTTTTGAGATTCACACGTAAAGTACGCGTTCCATCTATGTACTGTGTCTGTGCAAACATACTCGACGTGTAAAGCGAGTTTGATGCGAGCGGATGCTTTGGTCGTGTTCAGCTGCGGTGACCTCTTCTCAGAGCTTCACCAAGGCATACTCATGAAATATCCAGCGTTGATCTTCAGGCAAAAAACTGAGCCATAGTTTCTTTGCTATCCATCATATATGTACATCAGTTCCCTCTTCCTAGTACAACAACATCTATCAACATTCCAAATGTATTTCTTAACATCGAATCGATCGGATCAACATCAAATGAAACGATTTCAAGGTTCAGAATTATCATTTGAATACCGTTATTATTGTATTGTATTTTCTATTCTTCCATTGAAATTTGAAAAGTCAAGGGTTTCTGTGCCATAACAGAGAATCTTTTGTGTATAATGTTGATGAGATTTTATTTCATTAGCATTGAAAGAAAATTTATAGAGCCAATGTGTACATGTATACACGGAAGAGTGTTATGTTGAGGATTTCATGCCATTGAAGCGCAACGCACAAAGCAGCTGATCGTATTAACCGCGCTGCATTTCGATAATTCAATTTGACTGTGTGAGCTGATAAGCCTTATGCTGCTGCCTCTGCTGTTGAGTAGAAAAGAGAACACAAAACATCGTTCATTGAGCTAATTTGTAGACAAAGAATATATATAAATGTATGAAAATCTTTTCGATACAAACTGCAGCAGCGATCCTCGATTTTCAAAATCGAATTCCTCATTTGTCTTCATGTATACGAGTTTCAAGAATAATTTAAGGTTAATAATTTGCGAATTTTTCTTGCTATTCGTATCTAGGGCATTGTTTTTCAACCCCTCTGTCTCTCTCTTTTGCTCTCAAGTTTTAAAGTCAGTTCATTCATCGATCGACTTTGTATTCTGAAAACGTATTCTTCCATTCGATACCAGTTCATCGACAAGTTCATACTCTCAGATTACTATTTTCATGTAAATCAACTGTTTTGCATTCGGGGGAACAATATATTCAAAACATATGTAGATTTTCAATAAATATGAATTAAAGATTAAGAAATCCCATTTGGATACATTTTTTGTTTTGACGAAAATAACAATGTTTCGTTGATAATGGTTTTTAAAATTCCGAATACAAATTCAGAACCACTTGTCATCACGTGTTTCGATACATTAATCAATCCACGAAATTTCCTTGTCTACATAAATACATGAGATACAATTTGCTTGTTTTTTTCTTGTATTTCTTCTGCGAAATAAATTGAAAGTGGCAAATGATATTTTAAATATGTATCTCATTTTCGCATTGAATTTTATGAACGTCGACATCAGAATTCTATATTTAATCCTTCGGCACTCTCATTGTACGAATCAAATAATTTGACTTTATTCTTTTACGGGTCAGAAGGTAAATAATTGAGTGTTTACGATGACATTAAAGTATTCCATGGAAATCAAAAGCATATTATCCTGACATTGAACGGTGTCAAGGATAGATGTAAATTGATCAAAGACTAAACCAAGGGGGAATTCATTCAGGCCTTGTATAAATGTCAAGTACCTCGTGTGCTCTTTATATTGATGGAACCAAAAGTTTAACGCCATTATCTGTATGAGACAAAATACGAATTTAAGACTTTAGACGTTTCTTTTATTCATTCCTTGATACGTAAAGCAAGATCTCACTAATTTTCTCAAAATCAACAAATAAAGCTTATCAAATTTGTTTATCATGCTCTGGAAATGTCACTTATTCCAAATGAGCAGTGCTATTTTCTACGGTTTGCTAAAACTTCAACTTTGAATGAATTTTCGATTCCATCGCTGAAGTAAAGCTGATATTCACCTCGGTGGTCCAAGGACTGTTTGAATTTTTTACATGCTTTGAGGTTTGTAACATCAGTGTTTCCACCTTTTCACTTCACATGACATATCAAAAATGTGAAACTTCAAGAGTCTGTTTTATATCCTTCAGTTCAAAAGCATTCAATTTTGAGTATTCAACAGTTGGAGAGAGATAGGGTAACAGTGTTGGAGGCGTGAAATGTGAACCTTTACTGTCTGGAATATGAAACTCGACGCCGCTTTTAAAAGATAATATAATAACCAAAATTCCATGCGTTTGCAGTTATTGTGCTCATTATAATTATCGTATAAATTATATTGATTGACTGCATCACAAAATTCATTTATTATTAAATATATGGAGAGAAATTTATACAGAAAAGTCGTTGAATACAGTACAATGATCTTATGGAATATAGTACTCAATTATAAAACTCGAAATGATGTTCATGAACAGTTTTGATATGATAATAAATTATGATACACGATACCTCTCTGGTTATGACTCTCCGACTTGCGTGAATATTATAGAAAATATATATAATCGTGTTCATATTGTGTACACAATTTCAGCTTGGGACGATGTGCAACTTTGTTTTCAAATATAATTATTATAAGGAATACTTTGGATTTACCTTCTACAAATATTTATCCATGTCATCACATGTCGAATGATTTCAGAATTTTGCTTTAGAGAAATTATGTGATGAAACGATAATCGCGAGTGAGTTGTAAATAAAATTTAATTCACGTGGTAATTAAGAACTTTTGTGAATGAAAAATTGGTAAAATACCTGTACGTGAATATGTAACGTGATTAAACCATCAACAATATGACGACAACACAGTCCTGTGGAATAAAACCCAATTTGTTTAATGTATAAAGTTTCTGCGTCGTTGGTAAACGAGGCAGTTACCATTGAACCGATACCTGTCCATCAGTGTTTCTGTACAGGGACGAGAAACAAAAGAGATCAGATTATGATGAATTTATCTAATGACATTTTTTTCTCATATACTCTTTAGATCGATATTCCATTCATTGAATTGAAAGTATGTGAAGAAATAGGATGAATTCTTAATAATTAACATTATTGTCTGAGAGAAATCACACAAATTGTTATTTCGGTTATAAGTTCTGTGGAAAATATTTTAGATATCAGAAAAGTTTTGATCATTGACGTACTACTGTGGGCAAAAAATAGTGAGACTTTGTTCATAATTTAAAAATCCCCAATTTATTCTTCCAAATCTATTTCGTCCCCCTCAAAGTGATCCCTCCTGGCCCCAATACACTTGTGCCAACGTTTTTTCCAATCCGCGAAACAGCTGTTGAAGTCAATTTCCGGAATAGCCTTCAATGCGCGCAACGATTCACGTTTAATGTCTTGAATTGACTCAACACGATTTCCCTGGAGCCGTCGTTTGAGTTTGCTGAATAGCCAGAAGTCACACGGAGCTAAATCAGGCAAATACGGTGGTTGCGGCACGATATTGGTTGAAAATTTGGCGAGAAACTCACGAAGAATCAATCAGTGATTTTGGAATCAATCGTGCTTTCACTTTTCTTAGGCCCAAATGATCTTTCAAAATGGTTTTCACTGATCCTTCCGATACTCCAACGATGTCAGTAAAGTCTCTGACTGTTAATCGTTGATTTTCAAGCACCAATTTCTTGATTTTATCGACATGTTGATCATCAGTTGATGTTGATGGCCGTCCTGGACGTGGTTCATCGTCAACGCGTTCTCGACCCTCTTTGAATAATTTGTACCAATCAAAAACACTTGCTTGCGACAAACAATTATCACCGAAGGCTTTTTGCAACATTCTGAACGTTTTGGCACCGGAGATTTGATTCCGCACACCAAATTTAATGGAACTTCTTTGTTGAATAATTTCACTCGTTGTAAAAATCGCCGAATGAACTTTCTGTACTTCAGAAAGGCAAGCGTATACTAAACACTAATGATTATTTTGATGTGACATTTGGCACAGACGTCACTGACAGTCATACCAACTTAGAAAAAAAATATTCTAACGAATGGGTTTTGGCGCGAAATTTGAATTAAAAAGTTTTACTATTTTTTGCCCACAGTAGTATATGGTACGATGAAACATCGTAAAACTAATTCGATTTATTGTTACATGAGTTATTGAAATCATACAATACTTTAGTGTTAGTTTTTTTGGCATCATTAAATTCGATATTTTTTTTTATATTCTTCCATTTCTTCCCCTTTATCATTGCTTTTTATCACTGCTGACAGTTTTCCGATAAAACCGATGATGTTCTTTGAATTTCAAATTTCCTTATTTCCAATGGAAATTGACATTTTATCAGTTACTCACTTTACATACCTCTTGCTCATCGTTGAAAATATATATTTGTGAGTGGTAAAATTGTTTTTATCATTCAATGAATCTCAAAGTTATAACCAGCTTTGCTAAAAAATTCCCCAGGATCGCATGTTTAATTTTTCACAAAGTCTTTCTCTGCAGCAATATTTCAAAAAATATTACTCGAAAGTTCTTTCTTAATGACACGTCTCCTTCGTTGGCTAAATCATTATTAGGGAATAGTCAGAAGTTTCTGATACTATTCATCTCCTAAAGATTTTCGATAGATCTTTAGTTAATGAAAGCAGCTTTCAGAACTTGAAGTTCTGCGTTGAAGTTTTTCCAAACCCATTCCTTTGTTTCCTCACATTTACTTTGAAGGATTTTCCATCAACTTTTGATCATCGAACGATGATAATTTTTTCTCCCCGTAGGCAAAGGTGAATGATTTGATTCTCGAGTCCATAAGAATATACCATAGAGACGTGTAATAAAATGTTTCTGAATTACATAAACCTAATACCTCTCTCTTATTATGGACGATGATTATTTGAGTTCCCCATGCTTTCACTTTGTGGGTAGAGTTCACGTTGCTACTTCACTGCAAATTCAAGTGTTTCATTTGATTACATTGAGAGTGTTTGAAATATCTAGTTACTTTTCAAAGTCTTGGAAGTGTGGACATATGTAAATAATTCAGATTCAATGTTTTATAATAAAATATTTTATTCATTCTATGAGAATATTTAAACATTTGTAGGTGATCAAAAAGTGGCCACGTGATTCAAGCACTCTGAGAATATCGAAATGAAACACTTGAATTGATGGATGCAGTATGTATTGCATGTTTTTGATATCTTTCTTGTGTTCTAATCGATTTATTCGCTGATTTTGAATTCTTTCCCGAATTCATTCGCAAAATTCTTGGCCTGACAACAGATCACGCAAGTATAAATAATTGACTGTGATATTTGTTGAATGTCACACTTCAAGTGATGTGCAGCGAAGTTTCAAATGCGAGCGTTCGTTTTTGGCCTTTGGGGCGATCACGTAAAACAAATTCTGACATCTTCTGAAGAACGGATAAAATATAACAGTTCGAGCTGTTTTAAAATACTTCGTTTTAAAAGGTTTCAACCTGACGAATATGAAAGAAGAGGTGAATTCTACTTGAAAAAATTCTTCCCCTTTGCTTTCAACGATAAAAAGAAAAGCTTGTGAGATTCAAACGTGGCTGTATATCCATTCAAGATGATGAAAGCTTAACCGCCCAAAACTTGCTCTGACCGACGAAATCGTTACAAAAATACACAATGGCTTCCTAAGTGATCACCGGTTGCAGGTTCGTGACCTTTCTAACATTGCGAAAATCTCGATTGAATCGTGTTCTTTACATCTACACGATATTTTTGAGTGCCAGGAAGGTTTCCGCTGGATGGGAGTTGCGTTTATCAAGATTTGACCAAAAATGCTACCAAATGTACTTTTCCAAAGAGTGTTTAGGCGCATTTAGGTGCAATTTTGCTCAGTTTCTCCGATGTTTCAGAACAGTGGAGGATGTGGCTACCCTGGCAGAAATGACTCTAGCCACCTCATAGGTAATGTCAAGGGCCTTTCTAGTGACTAGCTTTACTGCTAGTGTCTTGAAAGGTGCTAGACAACCGCTATAAACATTTTCGCTGGGGTATTATGCTCTAGAAACTGACCAATAGTTCGAATAGCGAATGAAAAGAGGGGTAAAAAAGCTCTAGAAACTATCAAAATGATTTGGCCATCAGGAAAAGTCATAGCTACAGTTTTTCCAGAGTCTTGTAGCATCATCTTCACAAATTACCTGAAAGAATATAGAAACATCAATGGTAACTATGACGTTTCCGTACTGGAATTTGAATGAAGACACAATCATCAATTTTGTAGAGTTGAATAAATCATATTATATTGTAAGTATCAAAAGGTTGTGGAATTGTTAGTCTAAATATAGCGAATGACAAGGTGACAGTCAGAGAATGAGAAAATGAAATTTGCCCCAAATCTCACGTCATTTTTGGCATGCTGAGAATTTTTCGATTTGGCGAAATATAGCCAAAACATCGTTCTGGAACGAGGATTTCATTCAAGCGCAAATCAATGGAAAATTGAAAAACATATAATTCAAAATTACTTTGAAGGATAATTAAAATCTGTATTATCATTCAGCTTGTTGAAAGTTACGTACCTATCTGGCACACCAATTCCAACTTTGCAATAATTTTGCCTGGCAAAGACTAGGACAACTCGTGAACTGTAACGAAAAGTAGTACGGCTCGTATTTCCTAATGTATATCCACATTGCGAACCATGCTAGTCTTCGTAAGAACTTTACGAGCTTTGTTACTGTCTGTAAGGGGGATGCTAGATTTCCCCTTATCTTCTAAAGAGATCTTCAATAGTCTAGTTTCCATAACAACTTAAGTTGTGCTACTCTTCATACGAGGTGTCGATATATTCTCTTGAATTGTCGCATTGATGTAATGTCTTGAGAGATATAATAGGGCGAATCCATACCAGTTCGTCACCGGGAGATTTGATTTTTTATCAAATTGATCGGGAGGATGGAAGAAAATTGCTTGAACGCGATGAAGTGAGAAATTAGATTTTCTGAAAAAAAAATTATCCGTACTGTAAAAACACGGTATCGAAAAGATTTTTCATTGGTTGTAAATTCAAAAGTTCCATAAAAAATATGATTTTTTACTTTTTACCATTCACATATCTCTAATATGTGATTCGTGTTCTAGGTTGAAAAGTTTATTCACAAGCTGTCTCATTAGAAATTGTTACTATCCTATATTGATACAATATTGATATGTTCATCGTCGCAGGGAATACAGAATACGTGGAAGAACATGGCTTCATCTGCAGTGTATTAAAAATAGATGATTAGAGAAAGAGATGGAGAACTGTGAAGGAAAGGTCAAGGAAAAGTCAAGAAATTCAAGTTCATACATCCTAAAGGCATTTGAATATCGAGCTATGGACTGCTGATGCGGTGCTTCCAAACGGAAAGACTGGCTTTATCATTTTTTTTTTTTTCAATCATCAACTGTTGTAATAAGACTATCAATTCTCAACATCCAACTATTAATCCGAATAATGAAGCTGTTGACTTTCAAAAAGTGAACTTCGAATGAATATCGTTGATGCTGTTTCGCTTCAAAGTGGTGATCATGGATTGAATACCAATGAACTTGGTTTTTCCGTGGATTCGAAGGAGAAGGTGAATGATAGAATCTGAAATAAAATGCTCCTTTGATTTTCAAATGAAGAGAATCTCATTCAATATCGGTTTTTGTTCCCTATTGCACTATGAGAATACTAGCATCAGAACATTAAATATTTTACATCAGTTATTCTATTGAAAAATTATGGAATATTAAGATAGAGTTTCCCTTGATTTTTCGAATAAACTATCCAATGTTTCGACGTTATTTTTCCTCTGAAATAACTCTTTTGCTCAACATATTGATCTGATTTTTGTTATTTATACGCGACAAGTTTTATTTCGAAGTGTGTGCAAGATGTTTTTGGTACGCCTACACTTCTACACGCTTACGCAACATTGAATTGACGTACAACGTAGAGGTCAAGTTGAGCTAGGTTAGCCAATAAAAGGAGCAGAAGAAATATTCCTTCCTCTCCATCATCTTTGACTAGACACAATTTGGTGTCATATTTTGATATCGAATTCGTTCGGTAATTGCAAAGGCGTTGTGTTCACTGTTGGTTGGAAAAGTATCTTCCCACGTGGAATCTTATCTGAAAATTTTTTATATAAATTATATGGGAATTATATAAAATTTTGTTCTGACGAAAGTCTCACAGGATATCCCGAGTGGAAAAATTTTCAAAATTATATAAAATTCATATTGAATTATATCTGAATTATATATAAATTATATTGAATTATATAAAAATTATATATAATTTTGAAAATTTTTCCACTCGGGATATATATGTACAAATTATATGAAAATAATAAGAAATATTTTTCCAATGCAAGTCTGTCTTTCAAATGAGGGAACATTAAATGCGCATTATAAAATTACACTGCAAATTCAGGTGTTGCATTTTAATACATTGAAATTGAATTTGAAAAAGTGTTTTTGAACACTTAAAAGTGTAGAGATATGTCAATAATTCCGATTGAATGTTTTGAAATAAAATATTCTATTCATTTTCTGAGTATATTTACACATTTTCAAGTGTTCAAAAAATAGTGTGGGAGAAATTAAAAAATTATGCAGAATTTTATATAAATTATGTTGAATTATATATAAATTATATACCAGACTGAAAGTTCTTTCATTTGAGACTATGAATGTATCGAAATAACACACTTAAATTGACGGTGTACACATTTGACAAAATAATGAAAAATACGTCGAATTTTAGTAGAAAGTCGTTGAGTGTAGAAATTAGACACATTGAGTGATTCAATGCCGTGATTCTCAGCGTACTTCTTGATCAATAACCATGAATTCAAACGTATCGCAGAACCTTCTATTTGTTATACATTTAGTGTATATGTATATTTTTTTCCTACAATTTTCATAAAAAAAACATTCGTCTTTAGAATATATTGAAACAAAATTGAATTTGTAAAATTTCTCACCGATATACCTTGTGTTTCACAAAATCCCTTTACGAACATCCCTTAACAATCAAGCTCAGACTTTCAGTCTTGAGCCACTATCGTAAACTTTACAAAAACTTTACACTCTAGGGGAATTAATTATAGTGCTATATCTTTCTCGCTCCCGTACTCTACTTGTGCAACCGAAAGACACTTTACCGTTGACTATGTCATAGAATTACAGATTCTCACGACATCACAGCAGACCAGTTTATATACCGTTAACTCAATCAAATAATTCAAACTTGTAACAGAAAGCCAAAGATAGGGAGTATAAAAATACCTCGAGTGTTAAAACTTCTAAACTCTTTAAATTCAAGGTCTCGTGAAAGTTCAAGAACTTGTTTCAGATATTTCAGACGTGAGGTTTCACGTTATTCTTTCAAACCTCATCGTGGGGACACATTCAAACATTTCGAGCGCTCTTTTCTTGTCCCCAAAACGAATGGATATGAATCTATGACAATGCTTACCTAACTAGTATTGTATTAGTATTGACTTGAAGGAGACAAAGTGAACTTGAAATTTGACAAGGAAACGGAGAGCGTTCAACGCGACTCCGTGGCGTTGATCTAAACTAAAGTGTGCGCTTCGTTCTGCGATCAGGTGACCTGACGATGATCTTTCGGAGTCTCAGTCACTTTCGGCCTATACCTTTTCCCTTCTCTTCTCATCTCCTCCTTCCCCACCTATTCTTGAAAGACCAGGATGACGAGGAGGTTGGTCGAGGCGGTGAAGAGAAAACATAGCCGCACACAGCTTTACTACCACGGGAGCAACAGCAATTCTAGTGAGGAAGAGAGAGATAGATGTGTATACCTATATGCCCGCCGCGACTAAACTCGAGAATCGAGTCGTCGACGACGTGAACCGACCAGTGAAACGGGAGTCGCCGTCCGGCACTCGTCGCGTGGCATGTTTAGTGGTCTAAAAATCTAAGACTACAAATTTTCTCATAAATTCATAACCATTGATCTCATCGTTCATTTTCCTTCACATGAAATTCAAGAAATAGTGCTGACAAATGATGAAGTGAACGGAATGCAATAGATTCTTGTACTCCCAGAAGTGCACTCCTGAACGTGATAAGTCACCTATTTTTTTTTGTATCTCTGATACCAAATCTAACGTGCAATAATGTGTTTTTCATATACAGTGATTCATGAGTGATTCTTAATCTATCAATCGGTACGGTGTTGATGAGGTTTCGCACTTTTCCTTTGATGCATCATTCTCCTGTCGTGCACGTGTATGTATTTTTCGCCTTCTACCGTGATTTTTAATAAACGATTCTGGAAATGATTAATCAGTGAATCGACTTTCAGATCTTATAATAAGAAGGGCGATAGGTGAATGTGAAAACATGCTGTGCATGCATTCTACTTTACTTTTTCAATCAATGTGAATTTCGTTCTTCTTTTATTCGAAAATATTTTCATTTCAATGTATTGTTATTAAGATAAGAAATGAATAATCACTGTATTGAATTGATTGTAAACATCAGCAGTCTGCGTTCTCCGCGCGCGACATGTGGTGCACGTTCAACAGAATTTATCTCACAACTAGTATGAATTAATTTATGTTTTGGAATTCTCAACGAGTATATCATATGAAGCGTATGGTTCTCTGACGTGCAGAGAAATTAAACAGGAATCATTGTTTGGAAAGCTTGGAAAAATAAAACTATCAAGGGACAGTAATCAACAATGAAATTCGGATTATTATTGACGAGAACAACCTTTGGTAATTTAAAAATATATTGAGATATAACAATCCTATAATTATATGTTCAACATAGGACATGTTTCAATAACTTCCATTCTGCAAAGAATTCTTTACGAACACCTGAACCTCATCCTGGTTTGTTGATTTTTCTTACTCTTAGAATTTCATAGAAGTTTTAATGGAGACATTTAAAGAAATGTACACATCAGGCACTAAAAGTTAAATATCTATATGATCCGCTTTATAGCGTATTTCATCTTAATATAATTTAGCTTCGATAGTCTGAACTGAGTCAACACTTTATGAAGCAGTCTCAAAGGAGACCTCATACATCAACCGAAAAGATGGATTTGCAAAGCAATGTTCCTGTTGAGTCAACTGTGAGAAATGACTGAATAGGACCCATTGAATCGTGTAGCTTACTCATTTGAGAATGATAATAATGTTTGTAAGGACATATTTTTCGTGAAGATCGAACAGAAGCTGCTCGTTCGTTTACCGCTAAACTACGAATAGCTGTTACGAAAGTGACTGATTTCTCATTACATAAGATTCCACGATACTACAAACGAATAAATTTGAGAAATTCGTCAAGACTGATGGTAGAATTTGACAGACTTTTGCTAAGAACGCTTTCTCCACGCTGTGAAAAATTACAGTGTCCACGACAACTCGATGTGAACGGATCAGTTTGTTCTTCTTAGGGACCAGCTAACCTATTGTAAATTTTGATTGATTTTTATTCCATTTAATGAGGTATTTGTAAAATGTTTCTGATTGAATTCAGCTATTCGAGATGAGAATAAAAATGTATGCATAGCTCTGGAGATTAGAATTGGTCAGGGAATGGGATTACAGGTTACAGAGCTCGAAATTTCCATCATAAGTAAAATGGCTTATGTAGAGTGGAAAAATTTTGAATTTATATATTATTTATATCGAATTATATGTAAACTATATTGAAATTATATATAATTGTAAACATTTTTCCACTTGGACAGTGGTAGATTCAAGTTAAGCTGTATTTGCTGGACAATATGGCATAGACTGAATGAAAATCTTGCTCCGAATTCTAGAATTATTTGTTTGTGCCAAGTCCCACATGCATCCTTCGTAGCTAGTATTGCTGTCATTTTGATTTCAGCTTGTGTTTCTACAGGAAGTCAAGTATTCAAAGATCAAGTCTTACGAACAAGTTGGAGTATACCCAATTCATACTTAGGCTGAACTTTAGTGGCTTTTAACTGAATCAGCTTGCTTCTAAAAGCCTAAGTTTAGCATGAAGTCCTGACCGGAGGAATTGACAAAGGGTCCACTTGAGACCATATTAGGATCTCATGTGGTCTACACTATTTATCAATTTCTGTTCGGGGAGCTTTTCTCTCTGTTGCATTCCTTTCCACTCCAGTCAATGTTTCATCCTAACGTGTCCTTTGTGAAACTTTGATATCGATCATCTATTGTCAGCTTCAACATTTTAAATTCATATCTCTGATTCCATATTACAAACCAAACTTGAGGAGTTGAAATGCTTAGAAAAATTGAATCTTCAACTTCATCATAGATCAATTATAAATGGATTCTATTTGATGTGAAGAACTGAATGGACTAACCGTGCTAACCAACGTACAGCATGACAACTGAAGATTTCAGACAGAAATACTAAATCTTGGTAATGATGAACAAGTCTGATCAAAGGCAACTGAAAAAAGGAATGCTTTTATATTTCATTTCTTTCAAATTTGATGTGAATTCAAGAGATTGAATCAGCAAGAAATTCTCCTTTTCGTACGAAAATTAATGATCAAGAAGAAAGGATTGACACTGAATACTCAAATCAAACGAGAAAATTCTACCAGAGAGAAATTAAGAAAAAATGAAACACAAAAAAAAATAGTTGGTATGTTATATGGTCATAAATAAACAGAAAAGTATTGGTTCTCGAATTCCCCAGTCGTAAAAATATGAATATCCATAAAAAACATATTTATTAGCCTGTTATGCTCGAACTCGAGGAGAAGTGGGCTTTTCTCAAGCCCTTTCCAAAGTATCTACAATGTGAAGAGACTGTTGTACAACATATACCGGAATGAATTTGGCAATAAGTATAATCGAAAGGAAAAAGCATCGGTTATAAAACAACAACGAATTTAAGCTTAATACTCTTCTCAATTCGGGGGCGGTTTGATTTTAAAGAATATTGTTTTAAAATATGATACTAAAGTATCATACTATTTGAAAGATTTTATAGCATATAAACAAGAAAAAAGACTCACAATACAATTGCAGGATATGTTAATATCATGAAGATCCCACAGCAAAACAAAAATACTGAATAGTTCAATACTACTACTTGAGTATAGAATTTTTCATAGTAACCAATGTTTTATTATTGTGCATAATAATGTTTGAAATGAACTTGATATATTATATTAGGTTGATAACTCATAAAGATTTGTAAAAATGCAAACGAGTTTTATTGCTCAGTTATATTTACAATATTTCTTACTCCTTCAGCAGTTTTTCTTCGTAGGCGTTGTAATGACAGGCCAGTTTGTTATGCCAGTATTGGTTTTTTCTCCGTGCAAGAATACAGCCCTCAACTAGCACCTGATTATCCGATAGTTTTTATCCTGAAATTCCAATATGATGGTCTTAGCTTCCAGGACACGATTCTTTCTGCTATTATGTTCAAATTCATTATTTCATTTGTTAAAAAACCGTATACGTGATGAATGAAACGAATGCTTCGAACATTTATCGCGAGAAAGAACATAACAATCATTTTCAACAACATAAAGATACGTTTGTTAATCAAACTCCAAAAAATTATTAAAATAGTTGAGAAATAGCCATTCAAGTTTTGTTCAATCATAGCGAATCAATTATTTCTATTCTCTAAAAAGGAGTGCGAGTTATGACACACAGAGAGAATGTATAATAAAAATAGAGCCAGCAATTGATAATATAATAAGATTGTTATACATCTCATAAGTTGTTTTATGTAATTTATTGCTGTACTTATTCTCATGATACATTTCTCTCTTCACATATGATATTTGGAAGTTTCAATCATAGCGAATCCAACGCAAGAGCACTCAGCTCAGATCTTGTGTTTTTCTGTGTGTGGACTTGGACAGACCCCCGCTCTCTGGTTAGAACCGCATAAGTTTTTCTACACATCATCAAACAAAGCAGATCGTCCCTGAATTAGAATGTAACCCGTTTAGCCGTTTGGCTAGCATACGTATGAACTGGCTAGACATTACAAACGAAGGCTGCGAGGAGGCAGAATTGTTACCTGAGGTTCGATCTCTTGCGGAAGATGGTATCAAACACATTACTGCAACTGGTTTTAAACTGTTGCCAGAGTAACAATGAGAACTTGCTTGGAATGGGATTTGAGTCCACACTGAAGAGAAAACCTAGTTATAACTACCAAATTGATTTGATTTCAGAAACGACAACCCAAGGTCTAAGTTTTGAATCTGTATGTCCGTCATTATGGCTCAAAATTTATTCCGCCATACTCAACTATAAGTAAATAGTTTTTTTCAGTGTATCAAACCGTTTCGCTGAGAAATATTTTGATTCGGTAAGCTGTCAAATCAGAAACCTTGATCAATTGAATATGCATAAATGTATAATAAATGTGACTAACTGTTTAAACATGGTCAAGCATAGAAACACGTGAGCAATTAATCTGCATCTTATTTGATTTCATAATAATATCAATCAGGTACACTAATTATGAATTAATCACATCAAATTTATGACTGATTTGAATCTTTTTCGATTTTTTTTTTAATCATCGAATCCTTCCGTGTTATAGAAATATATTCTTATTCTGTTTGTTGTTTTCGAAAATTATACTTGCTGATATCATGAATATCTTGATAAAGATGTATAAATGACTTTGAGAATATTGACTCAAAAGATGAAACTTTGTTTCAACCCACGCTAGTGCGTACGACGAGTACCGGTAGTTATAGTACATCTTCACTTATCTGGTTGATGTCATGATTCAGTATCTGAAGCCGTTGCTTCAAGAAAGACGGGGGATTTATCAACTTATTGCATAGAACTCTTGACTTGTTGCGATTCTCAGAAAAGATCTAACCAGCTTAAGCTGTACAAAGATGGTCTACCATATACAGGTACATCTCAAGATTGATCGTTCATTATTTCACAACATAAGGATTGTTAAAAATCCAATCGATAAGGATTTTCATTGAAATGATGAATATAATCTTGAGAGTTTTTTGTGTGCTTCTTGAATGTTTGTGTGTATAATTATCATGTGAATTTTATCGATAAAGTATAGGGAAAATTTTTCAATGTGTTCACATTTTCTTGAAAGAGATAATGTCGTAGCTATTAATATATGTTAAATGTAAGAGGAACTATCCAGCGAGAGTCAGTGACTATTTATACTATTCAAGACAAAATTTCAAATAAATACCTTGTATCTCTCAGTATATAAATATTTAAGGTAAACACAAAAGTCTTCAACCATTATTTGTCCAATTCATATTCGTAAAAGTACGCGCAACATTATCTTTCATGAAATGGCGAATAAAAATCCTGCATTTTGAGAGAACAAGTATTTGATGTGTAGGAATTTGTACTTGGGCATAGAAATGAAACTCTAAAAATCTCTCACGTCCTTTCATGCCAGCAATAATATGTAAATTTGTATTTTTTTTAATTTTTATCATGTGATGTAACAGTGAATTCCATTGATGTGTACCATACAACTCTGGTTCTACCTGTGTTTACACAATATGTTTTTCTTTTTCTGTTTACGTTATCACAAACCTTGATCTTTCATTGCTATTATTAGGTTAGTAGTAGTAGTGTATATTACTGTTATTATGAATGGTGTTTATTCATCATGAGTGTAGATTAGAACCAGCAAAGATTCAAAATTTATCTTATACCAATTCTAGGAATTCTAAAAAATCTCCTTCAATCCTATAAATCGAATTCTAATGTTGTTTGAGTTTGATAATTCGAATATTAGTTGCAAGCGTTCACGCTTTTTTCAATGACACTTCAATCTCACTTTGTCGACGTATAATATGCATCATGTACTTGAATCGTTTGTATCGGTATTTTTATTCCAAATTGAAATACAAAACTACTAATTGAAATCATTATTTCTGACATAATGGGAAATTTGAATTTACTTCGCACAATGTTTACGCTGAAAGAAACATCATTTTCACGCAAGTGAATATGTTTACTAGAGTCAATATTTACGAAGACATATCAAATATTTTATTAAGCAGACGTTGGTATTTTCAACTGCAATATCATATACAACAAATTCATATTCATTTCTATTCTTACTAAATATTTACTCAAGAATAGGTTAGTAAATATGAACTTGTATTGTGTAAATTTTCCTCTCATTGCGAGCACATATTTTGAATTCAATTGTCGGATTGATAATTTATGATTGGAATACCATTATTCTTCAACTTTTCACTTGATCATAACAAAATAATGAAATTGACAAATTTCAATTTCAGGCAATGCTATAAAAGTTTCTGAATAACGTAATTTAATTTTGTGAACAAGATTCATATCTCATACATAAGACTATAATCTCACAGAGATTACTTGAGAAGCGTTGTTGTGTGCCGGTAGGGGATGAAACAGCTGAATTTAACGATCAAAACTGAGCGGATAACAGATGTGTGTTCCAACTGAATTGTTTTAAATAATTCCAAACCGAACAGTAGTCATAATTGGGAACAATTCAATACTGAACTCACAGGACTATTATTCAACGCAATGTAATCCAAAGTTATGTTGGTTAACCGCTGCATTTTGATAGTTAACTTCGATATCACTTATACAAAGATTGAAGATTCGTTGTGCTTCGAAGGGGTTCAAATTTCTCTATCTCTTCCTTCCAATGTCGAATATATTCGTATTTTAGCTGGAAGCTTGTCAAAAAATTGACTCAAGTATGAATATAAATCGTTCCTCATACATTTGAGAAACTTGAATGTATGAAAGAATCACTTTGATTGCATTGAATCCAGTGCAAGTGCAGAAAGACATACGATCTTACGTACGTCGAATATATTTATTCTGACATGAAATGTTTTTTCTACCCAGTTTTTGTTGTTTTACACTTTTCATCTTCTCCATGGCTGTACCGAACCAATAATAATGTAGTATGCCTTTTGTGATAGGTCAAGGACTGACCGAATATAAAGCAGCGGTGGTAGCAGCAGCAATATAGCAATCCTAAATGTTCTTGAATCGTATTCGAATCAGCTGACCTGTCGTAAGGTGGCTTTTGCTAAACTCGGTGAGAGCTTCATATTCCATGGAAGACCAACTGGTTTTTATCCCCGTTCCCTTCAGCCTCTTTGTAAACGAGTTACGCACTCGGTTCACAGACTATTTTCATTTTGTCTGGACTGAATGGATATTTCATAAACAAAGGGAAATTTCGGAACAGCTTTTCTTTTCGTTCACACATCGAGTATAACATCTGGGTGTTTAAACCCAATAAAAGCCAAGGGAGTCTATTTTTATACTCGCGTGAGAATAAAACAAAGAAATATAAATTTGAAGTGAGAATTTTCAATTAGTGTTGAGAATAATAAGAAAATTTTTAAATGGGTGGATTGTTTGGTGAATTATAGCATATCTATTGTGAAGAATAATGCAACGATATAATATCATTCTAGTTTTTAGTGATATTGATGAGTAAAATTGAAAGTATGAATCGTATATGCACTGAGAAAAAAAATTTGATTGATGTATGCCCAATCAAAATTTTTGGTTGGCGTAACTAAGAATTTATTGGGTTCAACTAGAATTTGATTATGCTAACCAAGAAGATTCTACCAAATAACTTTTAGTTTAAAGAATCAAACGTGATTTGGTAGCATGATTTGCTTAGCGCACCCAAATTTTGATAACACCCACTGAATTTTTAGTTATTAGAACAAAAAGTTGTGGTTGGGCATATAATGGCAAAATGTTTTGGTAAGCGAAACAAAACAGTTTTCTCAGTGTATATTTGAAATTGATTAGAATAGTACGTACTTTAAATAATTTTATGATTCATCTTATACGAGTGTTTGTATCATACAATTCTACATAATCTATTCCCTTGAGAGATGTGTGCAATTTCGTGTTGTATTACCAAATTACATTCCTCTATAATATCGCTGGAATGATAATAAGTTTTTATGTTAAAAATTTATTCATTCAACCATCTGATGAAAACTTCGTGATCTTCAAAATTACTATTTCACGTCTGATTCAAGTCTGAGTCTTCATTATATATACATATTCTAAAGACGTGATTTGTAAACGTAAAAGAAAATGAAGAAGAGAAGAAGAAGGAAAGCGCACTCTCTAACTTTGAAACAGTGAAATCTCACTGATTGCAGTAAGAAATCGACCACTGCAAATCAGTGCATATACAATGCACAATCACTGAATATTGACTGATCTTTACAGTGAAATCCCACTGATTCCATCCAGTGGTCGACTTTGAACTGCAGAATCAGTGAGGATTTCACCGATTTGAATTTGGAGAGCACGTAAAAACATCTTTGAATTCTAGTAGAACTACGTAGAACCTACACTGAGAGAAAAAATTTCCGGGAACAATGAAATATTCAGTTGAATAGTCGCCATAAAATACTTAATTGATTTGAATGAACTTTCATTGACTCGATTAAATATTCATTCAATCAAACAAATATTTAATATGCTATGAAATATTTCATCCATTGAAACAGTTATTTAATTGAGTCGATGAAGGTTTATTCAAATCAATTAAGTATTTTATGGCGACTATTCAACTAAATGTTTTATTGTTCCCGGAAATTTTTTATCTCAGTGTACGATGGTAGACTGAAAGAAAAATATCGTAAAAATTACAATCTTTATTAATGGATTAAAGACATATGGTGGATCATAGAACGCTAAGACAACTGTTTTGTTGTGCCTACTAAAACATTTTGTTACACTGAAAAAAAAATTTCTTCCAACCGAATAAATAATTTGTTTGTCCTCTCTGCATGAAATATTTCTTAGGGTTAATGAAATATTTAATCGGATCAAATAATGGAATGCTTGCCCCAAATAAATGGGTCTTCTAAATGAATAATTTATTCACCACAAGTAATCAGTTTTTACATCTAATTGAATATTTAATTTTTACAAATAAATATTTTTTCCAATGTACAACCAAAAGTTTTTGTTAGCATGAATAAAAATTTGGTTGGTGTCACCAAAGTTTTTCTGTGCTAAACAAATCATCTCAACAAATCATGTTTGCTTTTATGAACTAAAAGTAATTTGGTAGGATCTTTTTGGTTGGCATAAGCAAATTTTGGCTAAACCCACTCAATTTTTAATCATGTCAACAAGAAAATTTTGCTTGAACATATATCAACCAAATCTTTCTTATCCGTGGAGATAATCGCTCAACATTAGTTCAATAAATTACTATTCAAATATTAATTTTGCTTCTTTAAATACACTGAAAAACAAGCAACATAGTCATTTATGGTTGTAGTAACTTGAAATCTGGTTATGATAACGAGGAAAACAAAAGAAAATCACAAAGATCTGGTTGTGGCAACTACGTGAAATTTTCAAAGCTAACTACATGGTCTGGTTATGAGAATCAGGTTCTTCTCTGAGTATAGTAATTTGTTGAACTGATGTTCAGCGATTATCTTTCATGATCTGCTATGTCTTCAATCTATTTATAAGGATTGTAAATTTCAAGCTTCCTTTTCTCTCAGTGTACTGCAGTAGCAGATTCCACTAAATTTCTAGTGAATATTAACAGAAATTCTAATAATGCCGTATTTTACCACCCCCCGTTGGCAAATTCTATCAAACATCTTTTATCCGTACATTGTGAATGAGTAAATATAAAAACAAAATTATTACTGCGATTTATGACGACATGCGAGCGCGACGAGTACACTTTAGATCACATTAATGATCTTGTTCATCGTACACGAGAATGCAGAGATTTTTTATTGTTCATATTCTTATCGGCAAAATTGGCGCAAAATATCAAGAGCTTTCGTAATGACTTGATAAGAAAAGTTCAATCCAAAACTCATTAAAACAATGTATTGAAATCCTGATTTATAACAAGCAAGTTGATTTTCACTTGATTGGAATCTAATAGCAGTCCCGTCCTCGAAGGATACAACGTCTGATTTAAGATAACCTTGTCAGGTCTTGCCGAAACGTCGGATTAATCTGATGACGATTTCTGGTCGAGTTAAGATGTTTTGTATTCGTTACACTAATTGCGAAGACAATCTAATCATCACTCCGTGATGTTGACTGTTAAATTTTTTCCATGCAGGATTGAGTGATGGTATCTTTTTTCTATTCCTAAAAAAAAGATGAATCGGGAGGAAAAACAAATACCTGTGACATGTCACACCATTTTATCTCCTCAATGTCCTCAATTTATCGTTCTTCGCTTCCATGATAGACCTGATAGGAATCCGGCTTTTGTTCTATATTAGTTTCTTCAGCTTCTACCCTAATGTTCCCAATTTACTTTTCGAAGAGGTGTTTCTTATCCCTTCGATCGGTTTATCTCCACCGTCAGTAAATATATATTTTGTATGATAATTGCTTTATGTACACTAAAAGGTACTCATGTCATTTTATGTTTTGTTTGTTTCAGGTAAATTTTGAGTTCTTATAGTCACTGATACCGTATGAGCATACTATGCAGTGAGGTGGTAAGTTGAATTAGGATTAAAAATCAACACGATATCGTTTCTAACTATGTGGAAAAGAAAAGTCTCTTCAGTTTTGAAATATGCACATGGGAAATTTCTTTCAATTGAAGAACTTCAGCCTTCGGATTATTTCAATTCAATCAAGAGTAAGAAATCAGAGCAAATGTTAAATTATTTATTCTTTGGAATGGAAAAAAGTTTCGCAGAATAACGAGAGTAGTTCAATGAGAGAGCGTTGACCATTCGAGTGGATGAACCTACTCAATGTGAGAGAATTATAAAAAGTGGCTATGCGCTGTGATATGCGTCAACGTGCACGTTACGAAAGTACTATGTGAAAAACTTCAAGAAGAGAGATATTTGTTGCAAAGTGCCCAATTAAAGTCGTTGCACGGATAAACTATAAGTCTCTTGTATGTGGTGTCTGATTCTCGTTAACGGAAAAGAACGAACCATCTGGTGATCGTGAATGGTCGACAAGAAAAACTGTGATAAAGAATTCTCCTCTACATTGGAAATTGCGATTAAATCGGTGGCACGGTCTTGATGATTATTACGATACGTCTACTGTTAGTGTTGCTAGAGTTTGATTCGTTTATTGAAACGGATTAGCAATCGAATAACAAAACACTTAGTTGTCGAGGACGAAAAATCTTGCAGGGCATCCTTTAAACGATGTTTCCAGTTCCAAAGTGCGAATATGAGAAGATAAATATAATGATCATCTATCAGATTTTGGGAGTTTGAATTTCCGTTTTGTTTCTGTAAACGATTCAAACTTCAACAACATGATTCATTATCTGGTGTTGTTTGTGAATTTCCATTCCGACGTCGACCTTGAAAATACGAATACGAGTTTGAAAAAATGGAATACATTTTTCACATTATATTGCACCGTTTAATAGAAAATAAGACATCAACATGATCAATTAGTGTTCCTTTCTACTGTGTATGCATTTTTGTTCTTCGTAAATTGAAAGTCGGAGATCAAAATTTGTATGTTTATTTCTGATGATCATAAGAACACTTGAATTTTGAAAGGATTCAGTAATGGCTCATTCTGTGTGCTAGGAGGGATGAATGGATACAAAAGCACTTTAAAGATTATTATCGATATATTTATACAAATACACAATGCTTCTACAGAATTAATCTCCCAAACATTTAAATCTGTTTGAAAAACACAACAAGAATAGAATGTTGTGTTCATGTTCTGATGAATTTCAACCATATTTTTTTTGTATATCTTGTGAAAACAAAGTACGATTCTGATCTTACGCACAATAATCGTGTTCGTGCATTTCATTTATCCATTCAAAATATCCGATAAACTATTTACAATCACGAGCATGTATACCATCATACTGATTTTCAAACACAATTTATTAAACTTTCTCTCAGGAAAAATACAACAGATTCGTATGAATTTTCATTCTTTTTTTTTATATTTTATCCAATACAATTCATAGTATGAATCGAAGGTCTCCTGTAAAATACAAAAGTTTATTGAATGACATTTGAAAATTGTGTGCGTTGGTCTTAGGTATTCGAACGACTACGAACAGCTGTCTCACCAGCTGTGCTTTTCGTTTTTCATGCAAAGGAAAGGAGAAAATCGATCACGAGCGACGTTTTACTACTGATTCCCAAAGATAATTTCAAGAATAAAGAAGAACGTTGAACTTGGAAAAATTCATAAGGATAATCTTTTGGGCTATTTGGAAATTGGGTAATTGGATACTCAAATATTTATAAGAATATGAAAAAAAATTCATTTCATTCTTCTTTTCTTTTACTTGTTCCGAACTACCGTGAGATTCTTCATGGCATATTCTTTATATTCAGTTCCATTTATTATCCTGTTAGTGAAACCAAGTGTTACTCAACACTTCCCGAAGCTGCACTTTCTTTTCAACTAACTTTACAAAAACCTTGTTGAAATTCCACAAGAAGGAACGATAAACACGCTTTCATTCGTTCAAAATCAAAAGTCCTCATATGATAATTCAGTCCTATATATTCGTCTTTTGTTTTGATTTTCTCTCGAAGATAAGAGACTCATCGAGGCTTCACGCTATGGACACATATTAGATGAAATCATGCTTAGATATTGAATAAATTTCAGTGGATAGGTGGGTAGGTAGGTATAAATATCACTAAAGTAAACTTTCTCTAGAATAACCTCGAGATGGAACGATTAAAAATTCCCACGTTCAATTGGTTGTTGAATTCACCCGTTCAAATACGGCATAATCATTCGAGTTCTCTAATTTCAAGGAAATTCATTTTTCGCATACCGGTGGATAATTTTGGCACGCGATGAATGCGTTTCGAGCTAATTTTGGAAAATTGAAGCGCCACCAATTTACGGGCACGAATGAGCCCAGAGAAACAGGAAATAGCGAGAGAGAAAAGAGGGTCTCTTGATTCGTACTCTGCCGCAATTTACAGTTCGTTCTTCTTCCTCGAAGAATTTTATTCACACGAGTACGCTAAAGTTGATCACACCGCAACGACGAATTCACATAATATAATTAAGTGTTTTTGCGATGTCCCGTCCAGTGCGTGAGTTTTAAGACCTATTTGTATGCGCAGTTAACGTATCGCATGCATTAATGTGTTCGAAGTTCGAAGATGTTGTAATAGTTTCTGTGTGGTCGTGATGGTATTTGTCGAGTTCATTGACATTCAACAACGATTTTTGTTTTGTACGAAAACAACCATTCCTGTTGAGAATTGCTTGTATTAACATATTTTTCAAGTGTCTTTTATTTATTCTTAAATAAGGTATTTACATCGAATTTTGACACATATTGTGTTATTCCCGGGATAATTGCAGTTTTGAAACACATGATTTTGCTTTGTTTTGTGCTTGATTGTTTCAAATGAATGCTCGAATATGAAATTATAAATAAATTTTGTAATTTTGAGTCATGAATTTTGTGTACGTCGATATTCCGTCGTGTCCACAGTGTGTCTCTGGGACGTTTTCTGAACGTTGAGAAAACCTCTCCTACATTCTATAAACCTTCCATAAACGTTCCAGTGACACGTTGTGCTGTCTGGGCGGAATGACAGCAGCCAAATCGTTTATGATAAAATACGGGCAAACCCTTCAATTTAATCGAAATATCGTTCTGTACAGCACTTCTACTTTTTTGATTAAAATGAAACGTTTGCCCATAATTTGTCATAAATGGTTTGTCTGCTGCCACGCTGCTAGTATCCCCTGAAACTCTAATGTATTTCTTTTGCGTATGTTTCAGGACGTTGAACAAAAACTGCCGTTGATTCGAATGAATCTGAGACACTGTGTCATTTTTACGCCAAGTATAGGAATAAAATATTTTAATTCAATTCAACTGAATAGCTGGAGCTTGCAATCGACGGTTCATTTTTAGTTGATCTAGAATGTTATAATTACCAGTTGAGTATTTATCCCAGTAATTTGAATTTATTAGAATTAGTTCAAATGTAATCAGAGGGTAATGAGGTATTCATTCAATTATATCGTGCGCTGATATTTATCATCCACCAAGAAAGTGAATTTGTACTATATGCATTTCTCTCCCAAGGATTTCATCTTTTATCTCCAAACGCAAAATATTGAAAAACAAAAACAAATTCCTGAAATCCTTTGTCTTTTCGAATGAAAATTCCAACACGTGTTTCTTTTTGAACATTGCCGTTCCATTGCTGACTCATGTACACATTTTGTTCTTGCGGTCAATACATTTACCGTTTTATTGTTCGTTGGTCTGAAAATATTTCCGCTATACCTGAGCAGGAATTTTAATGTGAAACCATAAAGATTAAGAGCTCCGACGATAAACCCTCTGATTATAAGGAGGTCATAATAAAGAAAAAAAAAAACTCGACCGTATAAGTATATTTAAGCGCCACGTAGATGCTTTACATTTCGATTAAGAAGAAAATGCTGAGTTTCACTTATGTGATATGAAAAACATCGTGGGGTAACGCAATTATACGTGGTCACGGAAAAATCATTGTCGTTAAATACAACGCGCATTTATTTCAAATTCTTATATTTTTCTCTAAGTAAGTAGTTCACTAACTGTGAAGAGTAAGGTATGAAAAATTACATTCTATTCCACTCTATTTGATATTCTGCTTTTCTCGGCTGGTTTAAATCGAGCCATATCACTCCGAGGTTATTAATTTGCATCAAATTCCGTAGGTGTATCTTTGTCTTGTTCGAGAAAATGGTTATTCCGTCTTTTAATCCAACCTTAGTTAGTTCTTAGGGAATTAAATTAGAAGTAGGAGATTCATCAACGTAATCTCGCTTTAGTCAGTTGGATTATCCCAAGATGTTACTTTGATTAGTTTCATCATTTCTAAATCTTATTTTGGTCACCAGAATCGATTTTTTTTACCACAACTCAATGTAATATAATTGAATGTAATCAAAAGAATGTCTATTATTTAGCATCATTTAATGGATCTATGGCATCTATTCTTTGCAGTTATTGTTTTTATTTTAATGAATATAATCTGCTTGTTTGATGCTCTCTTGATCCTTCTCTTTATAAAAACATATTAAGACGAAGTGTATTTCTCTCGCAAAGTAATCGATTATTAGAACTGCATTATCCATAATTCATTGATACTGTCATCACTTCACTGTCCGTCTTCAGCTTGAGCATCGACAAATGCATCGTAATGATGATGCCATTGAACTCCCTTTTTTTTCCTCTTCACCGATCACTAAACTTTACTCGTTTACAGCTCTCAATCTTGATGATGATTCATTTCTTATCTGAACAAATTGTAATTTCGAATGTACACACACGGTTGAACATTTTGTTGATATTTGTTACTGTTTCAAAATAGAATGAGAATTGGGAATAAGTATAAATATTTTGAAAACTGTTTTTCTCTTGTATTCTTATCAGTTAATAACTCTGCAACGGTATAAATCGAACGGTGATGTTTTGGAATTACTGTATCTTACAAATAACAAATTTATCTTATTTTTGTTTTCTTTTGTGCAATAACTTCCAAACGGTACTATTCAAGTTATACTAAAAGGATCGTTAGGTACAAGGATGTATCTATAGTTCAGATAATATTTTATTCATAAATGCAATATGTATAGATGTATACATTTGTAGATTTAATAACAATAAAATATAATGTCGAACGTATATTACAGGCAATATGGTTTTTTTCTTTTATTTGAAAAAATACACCACACGGTACTTCATTGTGAATTTTCACGGTCTATGAATCTGTGTTGTATCAATTGCCACACTGTTCACTCTTATTACGAAACTAACGACTTACCGACTGTGAATCAGATTTTTCATGCTCGTTTATGATCGACCAGGAGTGGAAACTTGGTTATTCCATTCCCGTATACAAATACATCGTGCAAACGCGTTTCGTTTCATCTCGTTTCATCTCGTTTCAAGAATCTTAGGTAAAAGCTGACGTGTAGTAGGTGAAAGAGTGTCAGGCGAATGGAATCGTGAGAGAATATACACTCTTTTATGCTGAACAAACCAATGAAGAGCGTTGCTAAACGCATAGAAATGATTCACAGTTGGAGAATTTGTGACATGGATCGTGATTGTTACGTTGCTCGCAATTCACTTGTATGATTTTATGTAGAATATTGATCAATATCATAAAAATCGTAACAACGCAAACGGAGTGAGCACCATTGAGAATGTTGAATGACGAACATAGCGGGTGTCTTCAGAATTTCAAAAAAAACTCTGCTAATTAGCACATCGTCTCCTCAATTGCTGTTACAGCAAAAAACTTTGTTCTTCCAGCAAAAGGTATTCAAATTTCGGAGTGATTTTAGCGAAGAGTACTCTTTACTGAGAAGACTTCGAGAGTACGAAAGTATTTCTGAGCTCCTCATCCCTGAAAGGATAAAAAATAGAGTTCAAAAATGTAATCAACGATATTTACGACGTCGGAAACGTTTATTCTTTATTAATCTGAAATAATTCTCGTCCAACAGTAATACTCAGACATGAAAATTAGATTGTGAAAATGAAATGATGAATGAAGCAAATTACATTATAGTTTGGGAAAACGTGCGACACCAGTCTTGATGCTATTGGATATTTATAAGAACAATGTCTAATTCGTAGAACATAAAAGTATCCTTCCATCAAGAAAGTCGTAACACCATGATACAAATGACATAACATACCATTAAACGAAGATTACATTCAACTCATGCCTTAATACAACCTCGAATTATCGGATCCTATAACCAAGAGAGAATTACTTTCCTCTTAAGATCAACATGAATTTTTTCTACGTGTGGATCTGCTTCGTCTGTGCAAGTGAAATATATCTCCTTTCTTGACCCAAATCACAATCGAATCTCGATTGACGTCTCCACCGTCATGGAAAGAGGAATGCGGGTAAGGGATGATGTTACCATCTTTTTCTACAGAATTCATCTCCTCATTCCGTCACATCTTCTTTCCAGATTCTTTAAGAGTACAACGAAGAGTAGAAACGGGGGACTGAAGTGGCTTTTGTCATGTGGAAATGATATTCGACCTACATATAATAACATTAATATTATTCGAGAATAATTATGAAGACCGATGAAAATTCACTGTATATCAGATTGGATAATTTTCATACTTTTTCTTTCATTTCTCGATTATTGGTATTTGTATATATAAATAAAATGTCAAAGGTTCAAAAATATGTAAAATATCATAAATTAACAAAAATTGTGAATAATGTCCGTCTAAAGAATTATAAACTTTGCAATGAATTATTATTGGACACTTCCCAAATGAGGCTGAGAAAATAGACAACTAGTTTGAAGTTATTGGCTTTGTGTCAATTTTCTCGATTACTTTTTTCTTTCTTTCTGTGTTTTTTTTTCGAAACACAGTACGAGGAGAATGTATTAATTATAAAATGATGTATATATTGTTGATTTCACAAATCTAAATTATATTTTAACGCTGAACGTTCACGTTGATGTGAGGTCAATTGAGAAATTTTATTTGCATTAAATGTGGATTTGTAGAATCAATAATGATTCTTTTGACATTCAACATTGTATGGAGTTTTACTCCTTTGGGGATGTATCTTTTTCTGGCTCATTTTCAAACATCCGAAGGTACCATTTGGTTTGAACATTCAGTCTTGATATTTTTCTTTTTATGGGTCACTATACTGTTCGGAGAACAGTAGTCGATGAGTTGAAAAATTTGTATTCTCATGTCCGTGTAGTGAATCCTCATTAACGTAAATCTCCGAGGAAGCATCGAGTTTTTAAATTGTGGGAATTTGAACTCGAAGAATTTTGCGAATCGTACGAAATGTTTGAAGAAAAGAAGATACAATTTTGAATGATAAAGACTTAAATTGACAAGGAACAGTGGTATTTGATCGAAATTGTGAGAACTTTGTTATACATTGTGTATTGTGTATTTTCAAAAATCAACAAATTTTCTATTCAAAGCGATACATTCTAACATGAGAGTGTTAATGCAACTGTAGCAACTGTAACTGTCACTTATTTCATTATTTGATTTGGATAGTAATCGAAATTGAATTGAGTTCATTCAATGCAGACTCATTGATTTCGCTGGAATATCTTTTGTTCAAGGCATGAAGTATCATTGCAAACAAACAAAATTCGACGAAAAACTGTATATTTTACTCGGTTTGCAATTGCAACATTAGCTTCCAGCATAAAAGTGAAGCTAACAGCCGATTGATTAACTTTTTAATTGAAATGATTTCAACGTCTTCATATCAAAAATTCATTTAGTGCCTTCCAGCTATGCGGCCTGGCTACTTAACTATTCGATAAAACAATTCTATCAAAAGTTATATCGAAGGGCTGCTAGCTTCACTCTCATGCTTCCAGCAAATTCCCACTCCTTTTGATCACAAAGAGGTCCATACGAACCTTTTTTTACAAAGAATATTCTGATATGATCCAATAATGTAGTTACATCCAAAATTATCGGGGAAAGTTTTCCCCTGTAGTCATATTTACTATGGAATTAGTACCTCCCCATCAAATTCAATTGAAGTATAAATATTGTTAATACACGGACACACGACGCTCGTGCAACATGGATTTCTCGGAAGAGTATATACGTTTCGGAGGAAGAGAAGAGTAAATATTATCATTTGAAGGTTGATGAGAAGAAAGGATTGGAGAAATCAGTCGGAGAAAAGTCGAGGACGAAGGTACAATTTGTGGAGTGAAGGGTAATCAACGACAGAGAAGAGAGACACGCTCGATGTTCTGTTGTGACGGAACCAAAGAGAGAAAAAGGATCAAACAGACTAGGCAAATGCAATAGTGAGAAGCATTGAATAACAGAAAAAAAGAGATACAGGAAGTTAATAATGATGAATCAATGAGGAAATATACAGTAAAAACATCGAAGTTTGGAAACTAGGTGATATTAAAATGTGGATTTTTGTTGTTATCGAGTGTACGTTTAACAGCAGTTTTTGTGTTGGATTTTTTTCTATTTTTCAGCCAACAAGGTTGTGAAAAAATCGTATACCACGCATTTATTCGAAGATATATCCATCCCGAAATCAAATAAAAATTATATTACCCTGCGAAAAAGATTTGGGAATGTTCCAGTTGAACTTGAATCATTGCATTCTCTCTTTGTTTTCTCGAGTTTTAAATATCGATCGACCTAGGCATTTTTCCCTTCAAAGATATTATGTCTAAAAGTTCAAAAGTATGTTTTTGTAGTACTAGAAACAATGCTTTGCAGAGAGGGAAGGGTCTCATAGAATCTCAACGATCATTGGTGGAACCAATTTAAGCCCCGAGCAAAATTGTGGATCAAGTATATAGAATAGGCAGACCAAGCCTTTTCATCCTACGGAAACAAGTTTTGCTGACGATGGAGTTATTCAAGTTCTTGGCTTGTTATTTGCCCTTTTTCTTTTCCTCGATGTTCAGCACAACGTGGATCCTGAAAGTTATCGCACTGATATTATATATTAAACAATTTCTGCAACGTGTGGAGTGATAGAATTTAGTTTTTAAACTGCAAATATATCGTAATTTTACATCTCGGCTGTGAATCAATTAGCCTCGTTACAAATACATGCACATAAATATGTCAAAATAATGATCAAATCAACACCAACATTTATGACTATGAATGTGGTTTTGAGAAATTTGTCGGAAACTGAGTATGAGAGAGAATCAGTTATGACTGGATACTTGGAATTGCAATAATCGAGTGTGTGCACCAAAAGATAGCTCAATATAATTATAGAACTTCTTTTATAATTCCAATTTAATGTGATTTTTCTCAACTGTTCGAAATTAAAATTATTTAATTTGTTTATAAATGCACTGATTTTGTTCAGAATGATTAGTTAGATATATTTATCCTGAGAAATCGAATTGCAGTGAATTCGTGAACCAGGAATCTTCATTTTTCGCATGCTAGATCGTGCTTTACGTAGCAAATCCAAAGAACGTTAGAATCATCTGGTAGAAGTACACAACACCTCGCATCGTGTATAAAGATCATACTAGCCACGTTGGTGAGCCACAATATCGGAGGTCTGAGAGGGTGAGAGGGAATGAAAGTTTGTGTTTTGTCCATTCCTCTCAGTGTTTTTTCGCCTTAGGCATGGGAATTTCACGGTACTTTGAGATGAATTGGATCCGTGAGTCTGGTGGATCATCACGTTATGTACCTCCCGTGAGAAAGTTCAATTCATCCTTAACCGATAGGTAGATATCCTATAATTTATCGGAAGTATGAAAATATTGTAATGAGAAAGTATTGAAGGGCATGATACTCGAGTACGATAAAATCACAGAAATTGATTATTATTAACGAGTTAAGTGGAACTTCAATGATTGATTTAAATATCGCTCATACAGTCATTACATCATGAATAGATTCCGAAGGGATAAAAATATTACACATTTCATTATTCTTCATTTATCATCAAGTGTCATTAAAGAGGTCCACTCGATGATTCTTATTGATTAAGATCGATGTGAAAGATAAATGGTATTTTATGCTATATCTGAACATCATTTACATGAAATGAGAGGAAAATTGTGTGTGTGGATTTTTTTTTATAAATTGCATGCACATTGTGACTATGAATTATTTTATATCAGAAAAACGATACTTTCATGCAAATTCTGCAAAAGAGGGAATCAATCACACCTTGACGGTATCTCTCAAATAATTCTTGATACATTGAAATTATATTTCAATGCACAATGGTAACAGTTTTTGGAAAGAGTTATTTTGATACAAAGTTTCATGAGATTTGATGGGAAGATCTTTCAATCTCCACAATCAAAAAAGTGAATAAATTCTCTCCCGTATATTCGATGTTCATAAAACTGTACAAATGTGTCCAAACCTTGCATTTCTTGAATAATCGTACATTCATTGCATTACTCACTTGTCTAAATAATATTATTCCACTGTAAATCATTTTAATAATTTGTATTCCCACATATTGTGTACATATTAACCTTCTGTTGTACAATCGACATCATAAACGTAATATTTATGTTTACATTTCAAAAATCTAACCCCTCAAGGATATAATTCAACCTTTCGTCGCATTTTCAAATATTAGTTGTTTGCTCTACAATATGGAATTGAATTTTGTTCATTAAAATCATTTGGAATGCAAATACTTATATTTCAAATATGTAATAAAGTATCCATTACAACGTTATCATCAAAATACAACGAAGAGCACTCACTGAAAGAATTACGTAGTTGTCGTGACTAAAAATGTTAGTGAAATACGACTCCAACTAAAATCTTCGTCGCATCAATTGAATATTAGTATAGTTATAGTTCCTTCAACTGAACATTTCTTGTTGCAACAAACAATATTTTAGTTCAGGCAACTTGGATTTTCTACTTCACCCTGAGAGAAAAAAATGTGCTGATATAGCACAAATTTCCAAAATTTGCTTTCTTGATATGACAAATCCTTTTTCCGAATTAGCAAGAAGGTTGATCTCACAGCAAAAATCTTGCTATTCCAGCAAACGCTTGCTGATCCAGCAATTCAGCATTGTGTGTATACAGACTACTAATTCAGCAAAGTTGATTTTTAAAAAATCATTATTCAAGCAAGAATTTATTCTCGTCTGCGTTCATGTCATTTTTGGTTACTCCAACTTACACAATGCATGAATGAAGCTTAGAACTAGATTCTAATCACATTATAAGAAAGCAGAAATTTCAACAAGGAACTATGAATGCAACTTTGAACCCAACTGAAAGTGGAGGATAGGTCATGAAATTTGATTTATAAAATAAAAATTTTGTTTCATATTTATTTTGACGTGCTCCATGGTTCTCCATTCTACTATAAGTACTAGGGTGTTTCATTTTTGGGCGAGAAAATTCCAAATCAATAAGAGGCTTAGCTCATCCAAAAAATGAGTTTCCCATTGAAATAACACAGGAAACTCATTAACTTTGGTTTCAACTCGGTTTTTCGATGCTGAACAAATTTTTTTCGAAAAAATGAATATATTAGGCTTGTAGGGCATCAAATTTACTACAAAAATGTTTCCATGGAATAGAGCTGTACGAATAATTTTGGGAGTGAACTTAAATGAAAATCAACATCAAAGCTATTATAATTTTGTATTTATTGATCTCACAAGCGGAATTAACTTATAATACACTTCATGAGGCTCTAAAATTCATAATCTTAGGAACTACTTATTCAACTACAATAATTGAACGTAAAATTTTCAATAAATACAATATGATAAAGGAATTTAGGCCGATTTTTAATAAAGTTCACCATTCAAGCCCTGTAATTCCAAAACTATTGGTCGTACAGTTCTATCTCTTGGGAACTTTTTTATAGAAAATTTTATGCCCTACAAGCCCATCATATTTATTTACTCGAGAAAAATTTTTGGAACTCTGTAAAATCCAGTTGAAACCAAAGTTAACCAGTTTCCTGTATTATTCAAATAGGGAATTGAATTTTTGATTGAGTTAAGCCTTTAATTGACTCAGAATTTTTTCTCCTACGGGAATATTTTTTATTCGCCATAAAATATCAAATTTTCAGGTAGGACAGAGAAAGAAAAAATATCCCCCGAAAATGAAACACCCTAATAAGCACAATTCTGATTTTTGCATTCGACTTTCAGATTCATTTACATTACGTTAACCCACATCTAACTCCAAATTCCGCACTTCACTTCTCGTTTGACCTCACTTCAACGAATTTATAAACACTAGAAGGCTTATCAAACTTTCATTGAATTCAAGTGTATTCTACAATCTTGGAATACAGATTACGAAGTAGAAGTTTTTATAAAATCCTATTTTTTTCATACATATGTGGAGTTGCTTGCTCGAAGTGTATCAGGTATTCATCCGTATGAACAGAATAGGAATTCAAAATTACAAATGGGACACATTCAAAAATAGACCAGAAATCCCACCCATTCACGAACAATTTATGATACCGTCTACTGACTTCCGTGGCATAAACATTTTAAATTATTCACTCCGATAAAATTTCATATAAATCAAACAAAAGAACATTCATACAGAAAAATTTACTCAACACAAATGCAAATTCAAATATTTTCATTTCAAAACAAGTCAAGTATTCAAATCTTATCGTCATTTTTCAAACGCTCAAAGGCGTGTAATGTGTCAATAAAACCGAACTAACACTTCTTATCAAGTTTTCACTTACTGGTCGATGGGCAGTAACTATTCTTCATCAAATTTGTTAATTCCATCAATTTTGAACCGGAAAGGTTCCGGAGAATATTGTAATTTATTTTTATGTTTTTGCAAAACCCTCTTTTGAGTAGTCCGAACCAGAAGTTACTATCAAATCAAGTCAATCATGAATAAAACCACGAATTACTTCCAGTCAATCAGAACAAATGAAATATTGAATAAGAGAAGTAACTAATTCCACTCAGTCCCATCTCATTTATGCAATTCCATTTCCGTTTTCTAAAATTGGAATCATACACACGGTTCACAGATTGAGAGAACATGAATCCGATTTATGCACGGAATTAGTTGCATGTGATTGATTCCTCTACATCTTTCCTTTAGTGTACGAACACAGGAATAACTTCTCTGTTTCAAAATCGATAAGCTTTCTCCTGACTGAATAATTCAGTTATCGGAGATGCGCGATTATATTTTAATACATATACATCTTTGATCAAATTTCGCCGGAAGACAAAGCTTTTTGGCTTGAAATGAAGGATTTTCTCTTCGAGAATTCATGTCTCGGTTTCTGACACACCGCTTATGACGAAATACCAGTTTAATACGCTCTGTTAGGTAAGATCTGTACCATACCTCAATCGAATTAAAATTATATTACATTGATTTTCAATAGAGTGAGTTACATCACAAGCAATTTCCTTCGGCAAATAATTCGAGCGACAATTCATCACTATACAGGGTGTCCAAAAAATACTTCGGACGCCCTATATACTGACGCTTTTTATATTAAAAAAAAATAGACAGAGCACTAATCATCCTGCAAGTGCATGATAGTACACGGAAAAAATTGGTGAACCAAAGTTTCGGTGACTAGTATGTCACTTTTGGACGGAGCACAAATTCGAGAAAAATTCGTACACTAGATTTTAATAATTCGTTAACTCTTTCCATCATTTCGACGATCATAGTGGAGAATAAATTCCATTGTTGAAACGATAGACAAAGTCAACGAATTGTCAAAATCCAGTGTACGAATTCTCTAAAAGTGACATACCAGTCAACGAAACTTTGGATTACTAATTTTTTCCACGTAGGGAACCCCTGTTATAGAGGATTTGATTCAGGACATTGAAATTCATGTGAAGCGGGTTGCATTCAGTATATGAACGAATTCACGTAAATTCTCATATCAAGCTCTATGATGATGTGTGAAGTGAGAAATGATTCAAAGAATACTGATAGAAATATTTGCTATTCTACATGATAAAAATATATTAATGATTTCACATTTATCGATATCACTGCGGTTGATGAATCTGTATTAAATTTTTTGTCATGGGATCTGAAATTTCGCATTCAAGTATCGACTTTAGTACATTGTCCATGGAAATCTGGTGGATGAGAGATACCAAACTTGTCCAATACACTCCTTGAGTCATCTCATCCTTCAAAAATCCATTAGGATGTTTTTGTGGATCCCTTCAGACGAGTACTCCAAAAAAAGAGCCGAGGATATCAATTATTGTGCATTTAGATAAGTTACATTTTATGATACTTTCAACTGCATACTTTGGTCCAAAAGAAGAGGAATTCTTCGCATCAAGAGATGAACAAAATATTAATTCCAAACTCACGAGGAAAAAATCTTATACAACTTCAAATTACGCTAAAAACCCACCAGCTTTTCAACTCAGGGATGACTATCGATTTAAAACACTTGAGCGTATTAAAATGAAACATATGAGTTTGGTATGCTCTTTCGCGTCTCTTCGTTCTTGAAAATATCATACCGCGGACTTTCATTCAAGGGGTGGGTTTGTTTGTGAAAGGTTAAGAGAGAGGCAAAGAGCGTACAAGTTTTTTGACAGTTCGTTTCGCAATGTGTGGTTGGACATAGTCAGAGAATAATGAAATTTTGCATACGTTTGGCTAATATCAACTCCTCATACTACAGTATTTCATTCATCATGATGTCAGTTATATAACAATATTTATCTTATCAACTTTTGTCAAAAACTTACAACGTATCTGTTTTTTATATGATATTCGCATGTGTTCACAGTATGCATTCGCAGTGTTCCACGATTATCTAATTAATTCTTCTTCATCATTGCAAAGTCATCAAAAAACTGATGTATGGAAAGCCATTTATATGAATTTTATTGAAAATTCAAGTTCATGTGCTGTATCTTCATCGTTTTCTAAGATTCTTCTAATCTGTCACACAAAAGAAAATACCAAAATCTGAAAGGTTTGGAAAAAAACCCTGAATCTCATTTATCACTACTCGTTTCATATTTCTGAGTATAATTCCATTTAGAGAATCATTCAATATTAGTAATTAACAACAGTACTTTTCACGATACATTAGCGAAAGCTTAGCCACATCGACGCAATAATTCTTCCGCTGATTCATGGGAAAATGAAATGACTGTTGTAAAAACGAAAATATATTCGATTCAATAATAATTAGTTGTAATTATTAAATTTCTTGCTAGATTAGCAGCTTTTTATTCTGCGAGTGGTATATGCGTGTATTTAAATACATCACCCGTTACTGTTGCGAATCCTCCAAGCAAGTGCGAGTTCTTTGAAAAATGTAATGCGGTTCCATATATTCAAAGCAATTAGTATTTGATATCCATGCAGAAGTATGATATATGTTAATGGCCTGATATCTTTTCTCGGTAGAAGAAATAATGTTACCAATGAACCACAACTGAGAGAGCGAGGGAGTTCCATCGTAAAGTATGAATATATCCGTATATAATTATGCGTGTGCAAACTACACCAATAGTGTATATTTTTTTCATGTTCGCCCCCTTTCCAGGTCCCAGTGTTACCATCTCTGAATCGATTATATATATTTATTATTGAAATTACAGTACCGGGGTAATGAATTGTTTATTCTTTACGCTTATCAGTGTTATTCGACGTTAGTGTCGTTCGTTAATGAGTTTAAAATGCCATTCGCCATGAACCTACTTGTTATCGAAGGATATTTACGAATAGTAATATTGAGAACAGTTACATTATCGGAGCCTTGGTTGAAATATTTTTCTTTTAACCTTTTATTTTATTTTTCATATGCATATAACGAGTGAGTTTTAATTACCGAAGCACTGAAGTCTACATTGTTTTTCACGCTTTGAAGAAATAAAGTTATCGTCTGTTCTTCATGGAAAGGAATGTCCTCCAAACTTCATAATTCGGATAAAAAATTTGGAATTCAGTTGATAATTCGTTGAAATAGGGAATTATGGCGATTTCATATCAAGATTTGTTCCGGAATTTATTTATTACAGTAATAAAGATTAAATTAGACTGTGCGCAATGTCACTCGAATGAAAGAAAGAAAGAAATAAATGGATGGAAATCTCCATGCATACAGGAGAAACACGTTGCTTCAGTGATTATGTATTCTTACGTTTGAGAAGATGCATAATAATTTGATATTCTTTCGTTTGTTTTGCTCTCTTGAATCTTCGGGCTCATAGGAAAATTGAAGCAGATAGTCATCTTCACAAACAGTTGTGTTAAGATTGATGCAGGTAGAGGCTGATGTACAGGAGAGGCTCAATTTAATCTCAGATTAACTTCCGGCTGTCCTAGAACGTCTGTCATCCATTTCAAAAGTTTTGGAATAGCTGTACTCGCACCTGGTGTAGTGTATTGCGTTATGTACAGTGCACGTATCTTTACCTCTGATTATAGCTCTCAGCTTTCATGCAAGTATATAAATCATGGTATGGGTGGTGATGTTATATTTATCATTTCCAACATTTTGATGTATGTGTTTATAGAAAAATGAATGATAATACTTTACGAGCTGGTTATTCCTTCGTATCGCTTGTATTGAGAATTCTTTCGTTTAAAACATCCGCAACTCTAGGGAAATTCAAGAAAAAATCGGTTGGGGTATTGTGTTTTCGGTATGAGCTTGTTCCAATACTTTACATTCTCTTTGTTAATATAACTTTTTTATGTGGTAAATGTTCCTTTATTGTAAAACTTCTCTTACAATCATTTTCTCAAACTTGAAATATTCAAAAAGATAATGGAGCATTTATAATTGGATTCCTACATTTTTCAGATATTTTATAAAAGCAGATTTTATCTAGCATTCTCTTTTTTAAAATTCGGATTTACCGAGAAGAAAAGAATTACAGAGGAGGAGATACTCGCAGTTCTTCCTGCAATTCCACATAGCGTAGATTTTCCTCCAATTGTGGCCTAGCTGATTTAACTTCTCGTTAGAATTTTTCAAAATTGAATCTCTTATTTGAGCGTTGAGTGCTGTCATTCCTTTCTCCAATCCCCGTCTTTGCACATTTCTCTCATTTCAAATTCAATTGATCTCATTATTTCAGAAGAGTTTTCTTTGCAGAAATGTGAATCCATTGGAAATCCTTAAGTTCACTTTGAATTACTTTGACGGAATGTGACCCTTGATAAGAGCTCGAGTCTTCCCTCAATTCAAAATCACTTAAAATTTTTAATGTAATCTCCATTTCCCTCTATTCTCTCCGTTTTTTCCCCTATTTTTTCTTCATTTTCGTATCATAATATAATATTCGTCATCTGGTGATATGATATAGATGAATCAAATTTATTAACATTGAAATCATAAAATTCACAACACTTGTATCTCGGATGTGAAACTAAATTCATTCGATGTTACGATTCGTATAGTGGACGCCATTGCTTCTTGTCCAGAGATATTCGCTACACCTCGCTCACTTTCTTTGTTCCAAGGTTTACTGAATGTACAGAGATAGATCCTGTTTCAGCCGATGAAAATTATTGAGCTTGCTTTAACGAGTAGTATGCCTGATCTATGGCATCATACGCGTACTCCCTGATATTCCCAACATGAAATTGAAGTATTCGAAATGAAATACCTGTGAACAAATCAAAATGTGTATATTTCCGAACCAAATAAACTTCATTTGGATTGCAGTATCAGGTTCTGGAATATTTCGTGCGTTAATATCGATAACCTATGATAACTATTCAACTTTTGATCATTTTTCAAGTACCTAATATCTAATAAACTTTATAAGAATCTTCTAGCTACTTGCTTGGATTATTGAGTTCTATCATGATATCAGTTGCCATATAACACGTGAGGGAAAATATTCCCCCTTGGAAAGGATCTTTGATGATGCGCGGAGCAGTGCTTTTGAAAAAATTGGTTCATCGGCACGACAGGAGCGTGATAAATGAGTATACATTCATCCCATCTTCTTATTTCTTCTGCGAATCTATTGGTGAATCAACATGAGTCAATATTTTGTATATATTTTTAGATCGATATTTTTTATTTGAAATATTTGAGTACGTTGAACTCGAGTAAAAGAACAAGATCATCAAACTGTACAACCAATAAATTGGCAGATCTAGAATTTTCTTGTCTTGAGGAACATTGCCAAGAAGTTGTTATTTAGAACACACATGAATATCTGAGATTTCATCATAGAGTGGTGAAAATGAATGTATTTTCTAAATTTTACCCATGAAATATTATATTTTAACTTGTACATGACAATGATCGTAGAAATCATTTGTAATTCTTGTATTAAAACTCATTTTGATGAATAAGTTGTTAGTTAGAGTACGATAGATTAGTATTTTCCTGTTTCATTTGCTCTGGAGATGCAAAAATATTTTTATATCTGTAATTTATACCTTTTGGGGAAATTTGCTAATTTTTATTATCAATATCAATTCAATGTAATACACTGAAGAAAAACTTTCGTTGTTTTAACTGAAAGCTTTTGTTGAAATGTTATCAACAAAATTTTCATTCAAAACAGGAAAAGTGTTGTTACGTTAACAAGCTTTGTTAACAAATCTTAAAAAAATGTTCTAGTGATTCACAGCGAAAAATTTTGTGTCACAGAAGTTCCATTCAGAGTTTGTATGGGAAATAACATTTAAAATTCTCAAATTAACAGATTTAACAGTGTGAATTTAACATTTTTGTGTTAATATTTAATATGAATTGCGAGTGGATTTCCTGGGACATATATGTGTGTTGAAAATATACAAAATCTTTCACTGTGTTGTAACAAAATTGTATGGATACTCATATCTTCTAAAAATTTTGTTCAATGCACCCTCGCAGGAATATTTCCGTTTAACAACAATCAGATATTCTCCTTCCATAAACAAGTGCGATTTTCTTCATTCAAAAGAAAATGGCTAATCTTAAGGAAATATTACTCGAATCAAAGAGATTTTTCTTGTGGCGGAATAAAAGTGAGTGCAAATAAGCTCTCATTTCATAAAAATTTGAATTTTTGAATAAATTTTATTCCAATAGCAAGAGAATCCGAATAGAAATTTTAAGCAGTGATGTTCTTCTTATGAAATGTTTCTTCGACTACATAGAAAGGTGAAAGAAAACATTCTTCACATCTACACAGTGAAAAATTTTGTGTATTTATAACCCACGTGTATGTTCCAGGAGGTCCACTCGCAATTCATGTTAAATATTAACACAAAAAATGTATCAAACCAACACAAAAATGTTGAATTTATACTGAAAGTCTGTGAATTTCAGAATTTGATATGTTGTTTTCAACATAAACTATGAGTGGACCTCCTGTGACACAAAATTTTTCGCTGTGTATCTATTCATATTATTTTTAAACGATTAGGATCCCGATTCTAAGGGAATGAAAATTTCATTCGGTACACAGAACCACTTCAAACGAGAGTACTGATTCTTATGTAAGAAACAACTTGTTCAATAATCAAACATATCCTTGAACATTGAAGATCTTTCTTCCACTTTTCAAATCCTCATAAATACTCATTGGAAATGAAGACTACATATCCTCTAACATGCGTTTCATGAGAATCCTTTGAAAACATTCATCATTCTGCAAGGAGAGGACGTATGAATGAAAAAAAGAGGGAAAAAAGTAAGAAAAAAAGAAACAGTAACAGCATGAAAGAGTAAAACTGGAATGGGAAGAAACGACAAGCAAACGGCCCCTTCCGTAATCTTCTTCGAAACCTTCTCTTCTTCGTTCTTGGCCTCGCACGCGACAAGATTACATCTTTTAAACACTGCTCCACCGTTCCTACTCCCTCTTATACTCTTTCCTGATCAATATCGAACGAATCATTCAGATAAAATCACCGCTATTAGTAAACAGGACTATTTTAACAAATGATCAAGAGAAATTCATTCTATGACGTGATTAATGACAACCGCGATATCAAGGATGAAGCGAAAAATGGTTACTATTATGATCGGATGAAATCTTATTGCAAGGGAATATTCATTCATCAAATTGAATAGACAGTGATGTATGAGGATAAAAATTCCGATTAAACGATTTTTTTGAATTGAAAATGGTTGAAGAACGTGTGAGTGAGTCGTCGTGAGGATTCGTTCTTTATAAAAACTGCGTTAATTTTGATGAAGAATTTCATGTATCATAAAATGTGATGAATTTATGATTATAGACAACTGGAATTTGATTTGCAGGATTTTCTATTCAATTTCATTAACAAGAATATATTCTTTCAACCGAATGTAGATAGCAACCAGAATTGCCAGTATTGACAATTGAAAGAAACCCCGATTGTTTCGCCAGTACAACTCTGCTTGTTTGCTCGATGATTTCTAAATTTCGTTGAGAGAATTAATACTGCATTGATATCGACAAATTGTCATCCAATCGATACTGGAAATGATTACTCTAACAATTGGTCTCTACTGGCGCAATATTAGCTCCATACGACAGTTGAGTTTCCACGACCATGATTTCCGTAGTCAGCCAGTACTCTGGCAATATTGGCACATTATAGTCTACCTGACATATTGATTGCTCCCTCACTAAGCTGAACATGGTGCCGGAAAGATCATGTAAATCCCAAACCACTGCTGATTCAGTATTTGAACAACGTTGCACTGATAATGGCGACATTTGATCACATCATTTATTCTAGTATTTTGCCGGTGCAATCTCGCTTTTCTATAATCCCATCATTCTCCAAATAATATTCTCCGAATTTACGAAAACGAGAAAACTGTCAGATATGGTTTCATGTTCAAGTATATCAAATTTAATTTGAAATGTATATGAAATTCAATCCATGCCCATATTTGAGAACAACTTCAAGCAAAAGCATTCAAATTCATGCCGAAATTTCCAGCAGTGAATTGAGAAAACAGTAACAACCTTTGACGAAAATATTTGTTTCTGCCGAGGTCTAAAAAAATACTAACTTGCTAGTAGTGAACAATTTTTGAACTTGAACAGTTTCCATTTTGTACATTGAATCAGTGAACATCAGTCATCAGTCATTCCACGTTTTCATTGGTGCATCAATACCTGATCAATTCGATCTAATTCTGGCCCAAGGTTCCAAAGTATTATAAGATGACGGCAAAAGATATGACGTTTCCCTCAACCCAGTCAGTATGTCTCTAGTTCAAAAGATCACAAAATTGTAGTAAACCATGGAATTGAATGAATTGGATAGAAATTTTGTTTATCTTAATTGAAAGATTGATGTAACAGTATAATAATGTACTTTTCTTTGTTTTGTTGCAGGTCAGTATAGCCGTATAGTCCTGTAGTTGTTTTAAAAATCATTCTGAATCAACGTCATGAGCCAATCTCGATGATACAATGTAATTATGTATAAGGTATGATCTAATATTCTATCATCATCATTCAACTAGCGAAAGAAATAGAGACTACGTAAAATATTAGTAATATGAATTCAGAACATGCTGAGAGTTTTTTTCCTTAAGCTTCACAGAACATTGAATTTCTTTCATGAATGAATCCATGCGATAAGTCCCCTGTATACACGGTTTGTTTAATTTTGTCAAGTCTCTTTCATGTAAAGTGCTGCTGGCGGCAAAGCAAAGAAAAGCTAATGATTTATCAGATGAAGAAATGCTTTGAAAGAATACTCCGGTCGAACTGCAGGCGTACCTTTTTGACCTTCACGAACGTAAAGGTTGAAAAAGCATAAGCTGGGAGTATTTTAAGTACTTCAATATTTCATGACCCTTGAAAGCAAGATTTTGATTTTCATACGATTGAAGTTTTATTACCGAAGGAAGGAATACAAATCATTTGAAAACACTTTAATTTGAAAGCAATCAAAACCAGTAATGAGCTGTTCTAAACTTCTGATTTAATGACATTTCAGATCAAGTGAGGAAAATAGTTAAACGCATATTTATGACGCAGAAGTTACAAATTAAAAGTTGTCTCCACACCGTGCTATAAAAGTCAACATTTGATTGTGTTATATTTGTTTTTTTTATCACACACACTTATTCTCTTCTACGTATTATTTTTCCCCTACGCTTATTTTTATCTCTCTTCGTAATGTTCGTAACGTTAGAGAAAGGCGAAGGTAACGATCAATTTGAGCTTATAGTCGAGTCTCTACTCCGTACAAGAGAATATAGAAAGAGCCACGAGTAGGTTTCAGTATTCATTTATGTTTGACTTTCTCACGGATGGGTCAGAAAAGAGACCACCTACAAGAAAAAGATTTAGCGACTGTAAACAGAGGGTTAGAGTATCCATAGGATAATAAAAAAAAAACACCTGTACGCAGTGCAATAGAGAGGATAAATAGAGAACTCATTTCGGGCGGGATTTTTTTCATTATAAAATACACGGGAAAAAAAGTTGGCAAAATTCACAGTAATCAATGATAACGCAGTGTTTTGATGTTTCGAATTTTTAATTCCATGCTATAAATGGAGAAAAATCACATTTTGTGGAAAGGAAACAAGTAATTTCGATTTTATGGGAAGTATATCACAACATTTAAAAGTTCAAAGTGATACGTTGTCGCGTTATGCTATGAACTTTTACAATCTTCCTCTTTCGTGTACCGCACATAGATTGGGATGAAGGATTAAAGTACAGATAACCACTCTTTTCATTTGATCAGCTCATCTTTGTTTTTGAATTCTTGAGTTTTTTTTCTTCAAATTATTCGATTCACGTGGGAAAGTGGATTCAAGGTAGTGTCGAGCTCAGATAAATACTGCATCCAACTTGAATTTAATTCTAGTGACCGTAAGAAAATATTGTCGTTTGGTCAGGTTCGATGGTTTTAGGAGTTGGGTAGAATTCAAATGTGTTTCCATGGAAGTTTCTTATTTTGGCTACTTTGACCAATAGAATTTGAAATACGAAGTTGGGCTCATTGAATATAAAATGATAAATTGACTGAGGATTTGGCGAATATTATTGTTTTTATGTTTTGACCGGTGACTTTGGACAAGAAATACCTTGTGGACTTATGGGAAAGATCTTGTTTGGATCAGAACTTGATAAGTGATGTCGAATTTTGATTTTTAATGAAATAGAATCTTCAAGATGATGGAGAGTTGGTACATAAAGAAAAATAATGCAGGTTTTGTCACGGTATGTGGTGAAAATTGTTGGAATTGTAACATTTCATTCCACAACCGAGGAGGAATATTTTTCTAGAGCTGAAACATAATGGGTCGAGTCAACTGAATACACTGGAACAAAACACTGTAACTGAAAATGACCCCAACCCATGTGTGTATGGACCAATGGCCCAATGATGGACCAAGCCTGGCACAAGACCTGCCGAGACTTGTCTTGAACAATTTACCAAACTTGGCCCAGGCTTGGGAATGATAAGATCAGGACAAGCTTGGGCCAGTGGTTTTGCCAGGCCCGGTCCAATTTATTTATCAAGCATCAACCAATGCTTCTTTGATCGCAGATATGGATGAAGAAAGTAATTGATTCATATTTCAGTTCATGACTTTCTCCCTCAGAATACCGTACATGAATTATCTTAAAAGCATAGAAAAAATGTGACAAGACTGGGACAAGCTTGTATGATCATTGGAAAATTATGCTCAAACTAAACCATAGTATGTAGGATTAATTATGGCAGGAAGATCGGGCCAGCCCTGGCGGTTATCCTCAAGTCGTCAGCCATTGTAAATTCAAAATTCAGTCAATATTTAAAAACAAATAAATTAAAAAATTAAAAATAATTAAAAAAATAGCGCTCAAATCAATTGGAACACCAGGGAAATTACTACAATTTTCACATGACACACAGTTTATTAACCAAAAAGCTACAAACAGTATCCTAGTAAATAAAATGTCCTCCTTTGTTCTTGAAAACCCGGGTAGCAGTGGTGCCAACTGTCGTACAGCAGAAAGAGCACAATTCATCTGGTGTTCCCATTAATTTGAGCGCTACTGTACCAAATGTAGTGACCATTTTAAAAATGTTAACAAATGTACCATGACTGACTATCCATTGGGAACAACGGGACAATAGACATAGAACAATATTGGGCCAATTGTTCTTCACGGAGGTTTGTTTCTGACACATGTGCCAACCTTGGGACAAGCTTGGGTTTTTTTCAGTCTTGGCAATACCTGCATGGGAAGTAAAGTTTTCAGTCCAAGTAGCTATATTTTCACTATCACAGCGGTTTTCATAGCTACTTTAATGGAAAATATGACTACTGTAACCAGTATCGGACTGGCTTGTATCAAGGCCCCCGGCTGGGAATCATTTTGGGTCCCGTAGACGAGGCATACTCTTGGAATAATCAAGATTTCATCATAATTCCTATAAAAAAAAGAAAACTGAAAACTGAATGAGCCCCCAAATACCGAAGGACCACCGGTGATCGCCGGGGAGCCGGGTGGGCCAGTCCGACACTGACTGCAACTACACAAATGTACTCGGACTCGCTTTCAGCTACAGTTTTTTCTCAGTGTATCGGTTGAAATGAATCCCCGGTCAATTATTGCAATCGACATTCAGGTGATTCAACCGTGCGACGAAATTCGCTGTATCCAAACCCTTACAGGGTTGAGCCAAACCTGTTGTTTTCTCAGTCTACTAATTCACTGGACGATGTTGTAATTTGTGTTGTATTATTTTGTATTAATATGCACCAATGGATTGAGTTTTTTTTTGCATAAACAACAGTTTATTTCATCCACATGTGATCTTAATCGGATCCTTAATTTTTTATTATTTCTTTGAGTGGTTATGAAATATCAGGTCAACCTGATGATGATTTCTAATCAGAATAATACAAAAAAAGCTCAGAGGTGAAGTATTTCACTGTTTCAAAACATTTCTATGCAAAGAGAGAAAAACAAAGGAGCAGGAAAAAGAGTGGAGAAAGAAATCCATAGATCTCATTCAAATACAGGTCCTGAATTCTGGAATTCAAAGCCTGAAAATTCTAACACGTGATGGAATTTTTTACTTTCGCTTCCATTCACATCCTGCATTTGGATTTTTCCCTGAGTTTTGGTCCATTATATTAACACTCAATGAATAATAATCTGGAAATCAGGAGAGTTTATGCATAATTTTGTTCCCAAATGTCTACTCGTTAGTGAGAAACATTCAAATCACGACTCATAAGGTAATATGTTTTGTTGAATAAGTTCCCATAGTTTTGATTCTTCAATCACACCCTGAGGTAGAACATTTTACGTAATGAAATTGATTTCCTTGGAAAACTGGAAAATCTAAAAGCGTGAAAATCGTAATCTGTATTGTGTATACGTTACTACAATCGTGACTCGTTCATTTTGTATCGTAAATTCCCGTTTATCATTGCGGAAAGGAGAGAGATTTGAATGCAACAATTGGTTTGGAGCAGAGGTATCATTCGTTCAAAATTATCACCATCGATAAATCGTGGAATTATTTCCGGTGAATATGTGGTCGATCAATATTTTCGCTCACGTGACTGGTTGATTATTTCAAGTTCCTTATTATTTCAACGATATCTGTCCGGGGAAAGTCAGTGAACTTCCCACTGATCATTTATATGTATTCATCGATCGAACTTGATTATCTTGGAGCCAAAATTATAAACTCGTTCATTTTCACGTAGAACTATTGGTATTCTGTGATGATAAATGTTTATTTTTGTTTTTTCATACAGGAATGAGCAAATCACTTCGTGTCCTAAAACATTATAGATTTATACACTGCGTAAATATAAATCTGTTTGACTGCAATACATTTCAACAAACATCCGAAATACCCAAGTTGGGAGTTGATGTCAATGTTTACAGGAATTTATAGTGTTCGCAATACAAGGGAAATTATGAATATTGAAAAGAAAACCTGGGGAATTCGATTATTCTCTTCATTATTGCATATTAAATAAGGAGAAGTTATGAAAACCCAGCTGCACCAACTAACATTTATCTATCTCAGCTAGATTCTAGCTGGCTTGAATAAAATTCTGGTTGTCTGAAATATAGATGAAACAACAATTCATTCAATCGGAATAAAGAATTTAGTTGTGGGGAATAAAACTCAGTTGCCGCAACTAAATTTTCATTTAGAGGGCCCACATTTTCTAACTATCTATTATGCAACTAAACCGAAAAAAGTTATTAGCTACCCTCACTCAAAATTACTTCCAGGAACCAGATACAGTTCTTGATATTTGGATAACTAAAACGGGCGTTGGCTCAACTGAATTCAAATCTAATTCCTCTGACTTTAGTTGTTGTTATTAATCTGAAGTTGCCTTCACTACAGCTGTCATTACCGGTTTCTACACTGAAAAAAATGTACCTAGTTGGGACAACTGGATGTTAGTTGTCGCAGCTACATTTTAATTTACGCTAGCTAGACTCTAGTTGGGGTAAATCGAAGTCTAGCTGTCTGAAATATGAATAAAATGATTTATTCAATGGAAATGAAAAATTACTTGTGACAAATAAAATTCAGCTGGCAGAAATAAATTTTTATTTACACTGACTAAATTTCTTAGCAGTTGAATATTTGAATATACCATTTTTCTCAGTTTATTTTTTTATTGCTCGAAACTAATTTTCACAAGTGACTTCAGTTCAATCGGTCAAGTAAGTTATTTTTTTTTTGTGTAGACCCTCTTCCTCAGTGTCGCGCCAGGCATTTTTTCATAGTCTTTCGCATTTCGAAAACACTTTGTGCTTATATTTCTTCAAAATTTAAGCTTCTGTTTAAAAATGTGAAATTGAGATTTAATAGATTTGTTCCCACTCACGTTAGAAAGTTTTTGAAAATCCTATTCAAGCTCTTTATAGAGATTTATGTGCATAGAAATCTCCACAGAATTTCAAAAAATTTTAAGAGAGTTTATCAATCGTGTACAAAATTCGATAAGAATTTAATGAACATCCCAATGAAATTCGATGCAAACTATTTTAAAAGTACTATTCCTGAAATTTGATGGAAATCCCATCTTTTGAAGAGGAGTTTCTGCGAATCTGTTGACATAGGTATTACAATTACAATGTAGCACACTGCAACCTTAACTAGTACAATTCTATTATCGTAATTCTAATCCCGTTTCATTGCAATGTTTTTTTATCGATTGATTCTTGATTTGAATCCAATTTGAAAACATTCGACGTCGAGTCAATTGATTCAATGTGCAAAATTATGTTCTGGATATTTAAAATATGCACGAGATGAATTTTCATTATTATTCCAGAGATGGACCATTAGATATTTTTTGTATTTTCTGAGTATTTTGATTGAGAAATACACCGTTCATCTCCTCTGAGTGTTTGTTTATGTGGGATTGAAAAAAAGTACTCCTCGCTGAAAATACTCTGCGTGTACAAGAGTACTCCCGGAGTGTCCAATCGTTTTATTAAAGGAGTTCTTAGTTGTAAGTCAGAAAAGTACTTTCCTTCATAATACTGCAGTAAAAGATAGTTTTCTGTTGTACAAAATGAATGAATTCTGCTGAGAATCACTTTCATTTTTCTTATCAAGCAGGAGGCGAATTGTTACCGATCAATAATGAGTGTACTCTACTTTTAAGAATTCGTGTTAGTCCATCCATTTTCGTAATAGTGAGACTTGGTTCCGCGGAACATGCATTTAGTATTCACATACTAGACTTGTGAATACATAACTCCGTTTCTTTTTGTAGCAAAAATGTAAAAAATGCCAAAGCAAATGCTGAATTGAACGAAAGAACTGCAATTCAACTAATTTACGTTGAAATTTATGTCTCGAATTTTTTTCACGAAGAAAAATGTATCTAGAGAACTCGAAAGAATGGTATAATTATACTTATTTGATCGTGAGCCATTAGCATGAAGATAAAACAACGATTTCGAATTTCCAGGGCTTTTAATGACATCGAATAACTGAAAGAGGATGATATTGCTCACAATCTGTCAACCCCTGACATTGAAATACCAATCAATACTACGAGAAAAGGAAACCTTAAATACGAATCATTCCATTCTAGTTATTGGAGACAAATTTTTATTCTCCCAGAACATTTGTAAGCCTCATACATATATACACCTATGAATTTCAACTCCTCTTAGATGTCTCGATATTGTGCATGAAAACTCAAGGTTTCAGTTCTGTGATTATCAAATGAATGAATAATGAATGCACAATGTAAACTAATCACCAGTAATAATTGTGTTTATTATGCAAACATTTGGAATTGAAGACGTTTGAAATCAGTGAAAAGATAGATGGCATCTTATGTTTTTCCCAACGCCTACGCTCCTCCGGCAAATTATCCTGATGATCGATTATTTCATTCACATGAGAATATCGCTATGAACTAATCTAGGGTAGACAAACATTTCATTTCCGGAGGTGTCCGGTCATCTTCGCTCATCCATTTCCTCGTAAATATCCTGAGATGTGTTTTCGTGCTTTTCGACGAACAAACGCCTAATGGAAAATAAATAAATTATAATGGTTATATTGACCTCCACACGTATATACGTGATATGAATTATCGAAATACAATATTTCCGAAGTTCTATAATATATTTGATCAAGATTTATAGATTAGTGAATCCCTGGGGTGTTGAATATATGAGAGGATATAATCCATGATATGTAGGACTAGTGATCGAGGGTTAAATTATTCACAAAACATCTCAAATCTTCGTAACAATCACAATTTTGATACAAATGGACCAAAGTGATTTGAAATCAATGATCAGTCAAGTTGATTATCCTTTCTGCAAAACGAAAAGAAAGCCACTCTAATAATGAAATAATACGTTCGCAGTGGTCTTATTAGGCTTTCTGAAGAAATTCCCTAGATTATAGTGATTAATATTAATTAAAAACATCCAGGCGTAAGTAGCGTGCGATCAAATGACAGAGGAAAAATTTATCACCGCAGAACTACCTTACCGATCTTTGAAAGAGCAAAAAAGCTAATTTTTATCAGAAGAAATTTTTCATCAGTCTTTTCCTTCTTCAACGAATTTTTTTTTCAATCATTTGCTGCCACAGATACCGATGGAAAGAATTTTTTATGTCAATCAAATATCCTGTGAGTTAGGAAAAAGTGAATGATTTATTGAACAGAACATTTATTACAAATATATTTTTTGTTTGTACACAAAGTCGATTTTCGCAAAGAGGAACAATGATTCGTTGAATAAAACATTCGATAATACCAATATATTTTCCAATTCCGGTTGTTGATGAATTTGAAATCGAATTAGATTTCGTCTCTTTTCTCCTCATCATTTCTTCATCATCGATAAAAGCTCGTCCCATTCCATTTGAATGAAGAAAGAAGAGACCTCCACTTTGTCGTTCTCGATCGAATTAGATGAATGTAACTATCGAATTACAGCGCAGTAGACAACTTTGTTGAGTAACGACTATCTCATTTCCTGTACGAATGAAGACGAAGGCTTCTCTTTAGGAGACTCCTTATCATCTTTAGACTTTCTTTTCACCTTGAATTTCATTCCCCTTGAAGGAAATTGAAAAGCTTTTACACATCCACTAATATACGTGAGAGGTAATTATCACCCAATCTCCCTATACATTTGAGGATTTCTTATTGAAAATTCATAAACTAATGTTTTGATATTTGTATCGTTTTGAATATGAAATTTCATAGAAGGTCATGTTGATATAGTCGAGTGTGTGGTGCCAGTTCCCATTGGATTAATCATCAATTAATTATAAAGATACATCTGGAAGAATGATAACATATGCAGGAATTTAGAAGAAAAGATATTCTCAAAAGCTGTAATGGAAATCTTTGTATATATTTATTCTCTCGAAAGACTTGACGAGCAAATTGACTCTCAAGAAAAATTGAATTCCGACGACATCTGGACCATTCTTAAGAGTATGAAATTTGAGCAGAAGGAAAATGTGAGTAGCCATTGTAGAATCAGGACTGAAACAACATAATAAATTTTCGTGAATCGATTGAAAATCAAGTTAGTTCCTCCTGTATATTCTGCTTCCCTCAATTTATTGCTGTTTGCTCTTGCTGGATGTAACATTGGGTGATAATGCACTAAAACGTGCTACGAATGCAAGTGTGTGTTCATATTGAATGTGCATTAGAGACAAGAAAACATCACGTCCTATTTCGACGTTTTCAAATAGTTATCACAGTGTAGGGATACTTTCTTGAAGCATTCCTTTTTCCAACTTTTGCTCAACAAATCTTCAAAATCTCTTCACAATAACTTCGCACGGACAATCGAGCAGGGTACGCGAGGTTCTTGGAGTTCTGATTCAGGTGGTTTATTGTTTCCACAATAAGGTGTTGTAAACAGTAAACGAGTATCAGATTCTCAATTCGTCTCCCTTTTCGAACAAATATTTATTCCCTCTCAATGTATTGAATCAAAACCGGTATGATTGTATCGTAACCGATCATGATTTACTAAAATTGGTTTAGATAACCTTTAGGAGAGTTGAAGAAAAAATATTTTCACATCCGGTAAAATATAATTCTCTATAACAATTGAATAATTTCACTTCATCAAAATCTGAACAATTCCAGTTGCTGACAATTTCCCTTTTATACCTCACAACTTTTACAAGCATTCTCTCTATATAAATTACTCGTAAAATATTATTAGAACCATGTTTCAAAAGAATGTAGAATATAGGACAAAAGGAGTACAATGGCAATTCAGTTGAATTGGATAATTGATAATTCGTCAATAGTCGTCGGCTGCAATTAATTCGCTTGGCCATGGAGTGAACCTGCAGATCTTCCTGATCATGTGGGAACGAACATACCATTACATCACAAGTGCTTCCATCCCTCACTGTTCCTCTTCTCATTAAGAGTTCCCTTAACGATCGTGACAATTAGGGATACCGTTGATCATTAATCATACCCGTTAGTGTGTAATGAGTAATCATGTACATGAACATTTCATTGTTCAATCGTTGTGCGTATTTCTATTCGTCAGGTATAATTACGTGGTCAAAAATTTGCAATAAATTTTGCCGATCAGAGGAATTCGTATTGTGAGAATATTATTTTGTTGGAGAAAAGAAAAAACAATCTTCAGGAGGCTTTTAAAATCTATAATTCCAGCTTTATAAATTAGAAGATCAGAAGATTATTAAAGTAACTCAATTTGTAAAAATCCCAAAACGGCAGACAATTTATTATAAAATTCACTGATTATAAGAATTTATTCCAGCTTTGAATTACTGAATTCAAAAAACTTAAAGGCTTTGTTCCTTAGAATTCATTGTAAAAGCGTGCGTCGCTCCTGATGGAATGTGTATTCGAGTTGAGCTGACAGTCTTCTTTCGAATACTTGGTCATTGAAAAGTTTATTGAAAATTCATGAAAAGTTAATGATGCGGAATCATGTCAGATTTTCAATGGATTTTTTAGAATACATTCGTCATCAACAGTTGGAAGTATAAGACTGTTGATTGACATTGTAGGATACTTCCGTCATTAAAATCATATCATAAGTAGAATTGAGCAAACAAGACTATCGGTGAAGTTTCAATGGGATTGCAGAATCAAGAACGTGAGATTTTCCCCGGGGGGTTTTGGTGGTTGAAATCAGAATACGGCTTCTATTGGAAAATCCAGCGATAGTTCATGGGGAGTTAAAGATATGAGAATTTTAATACCCTTTCTTCATTTGAAAGCCGATCAAAAATCCATGAAACGTCAAGCGTAGTTGGAAACTTCTGTAAACACATTCAAAATTTCAGTTCTTGATATAGAAGTTTTTAAAAATCTTCTGAAACTTCATTGAAAATCCCACATCAAAGTTGAGTTCTTTTGTAAGTGTCCTTGATGGATTTTTTGGGGTCAGAAGTTTTCCAAAGCACCTATGAAAATTCCAGAATTCCTTGTGGATGTCAGAGATATTCTGAGAAATTTATCAACCATTCAATTCACAAGGAGTATTTCAATATTTTTATTAAGAGATTATAACAGTGTGAAAAAAATGGATTTTTAATTTCAAAAAATATATACACCATGGGTATTTAGTTTGCATCACTTGATTTTCCCCCTTTAAAACTTTCAACGTGTTTTCCTTGAAATTATGCTTTTTAACCTGGTTGACAGCATAACTCAGTCAAATTTTGTCCGATCGACTTGATTGAAATTGGATTCTCTTCAAAAAATTCATGGCTATCGCAGCATCGTACAGTTTATTTTTTAATTACTTGGTTTTTTTACCAACAATTTACTGCAAAATTTTAGTGAGAAATTCGATTTTTTTTTCAAATGCTCGCTATTTTGTTTTCAATCAAAACTTCAAAATCCCCCACGATGCTGTGGTGGGTTTTCTCCTGTAATTAAATAATCTTTTTGAATTTTTGAACTTTAACGTCTGGTGGCTTTCAATGTACTCAATTGAAACCATATATATCGACAAAAAAATTTTTTTTGTACCTGATAAGTCATTTGATGAACACACAAAATTTCAAGTCAATCGATGCAGCCGTTTTTAAAAAAAAAAACTCTGAAAAAATACCTCGGTTTTTAGCTTTTCACACTGATATAACTCCTTAAATTTTTCATATCTCTGCATTCTCTGAGAGGTTACAAACTTTTTAGAGAATTCACCACAATTTTGAATTCTTTTTGCAATTGGGGTAGACTTTCGATTGATCAAAGTATTATGCAAGTTTGCATAAAAAATTTAGCTGCAGCAGCCAAGTGCTGAGCATGAACACGAACAGCTGTTGAAGCGACTCCTGCAGTTAAATTATACCCCAGCGTGTATAAACTTTGGCTCACTCTGGTCCACTCTGGCTCAATCTTGGGCCTATTTGGCAAGATGGAGCCCATGCTGGACCAGTGTAAACCCCATGGTATATGCACGCCAGGGAGAACTATTATGTTTAATGAAATCTCCAATCCTTTGTGATTGAAATGAGAATTCATTTACACGCAACTGAATTTTAAATTTTTGTTATAGTATATCATACATCAATATATATTTTCGTAACTGAAATTTCATTCAAATGCAATTGAAATTTCAATAAATTTTTCAGTTACGTGAATAACTTTTGCTTCCATTGCATGTAATTGGAAGTTCAATCAAAAATTCCTAACAGTGTGCTCGCGATGGCATTTGACAGGATAATATTATTCAACTACATTATTTTTCTCCGTGTATAAAGTGGCTCTCATTTGCGATAAAAAAATCCGAAATCATCCAATTATCAAATTCCCTTGTTACTAAAGAGCAAAATATCACGTGACCGCAGAAACAAATACACTTTCCGTAAGTGTACATTCCTTGTTTTGATTACTTCCTACTCAAATTTCATGTTTACTAAAACCAACGCTTTCCTAATTTATATTCTGCCAACGCACAGAACTGCAGTAATCTAACTTGTCACGATGGAAGTCGGCTGTCGCTGTACTTTGTTTTAATTAATATCACTTTCATCTGTGAATATTTTTCATTATACATTTATTGAAACGAAGTAATTAGTAATTTTGGAAGGCGAATACTAATCGTTCTTGAACCAAAGTGAATTCTAATGGAGATTGATATGATAGAAACAATCGTACTAGTATATTTTCACTTTTACCGTTGTTTCGATTACGGTTATCATACAATCATTATTCACATACTGGTAGAGAACAAGAGTATTCGTCTATTCGTTACAGCATAAAATGTTGAATTTGTTCAATCGATTATTCTCCGTATACTTTCCTGAATTCATGACCTATATCCTTCACTCTCATAATAATTCGAAACTATTTATTTGAACCAGAAAGATAACTTGCCCTACTTGAATAAAATCAATATTTGTTGAAAACAAACCAAATATTTGTAGAAAAACTTGGTGGAAAGGAAGTACAGTTTTGTGCTGTAAAGTGCTTCAAAGTGTTGGATAAATAGCAAATATACATGGAAGAGAAGTTTGACTGTTATCTTTCATATTGTCATCAATTAATAGGATCAATTGGAAACCAGTATACTCAAGAAATTGGATATCATAAGAAAGTATGAGGATGTTTTGAAAATTTATAGCAAAAAAAGTGGAAAAATAACAGGGTTTTATTGTTTTCCATTCAACTCTGTATAAAGCGAATGAGCAGATTTTTAAAAATTGATATCTTGAATCTCGATCGATTGGATACATTCAGGATACAGTGACAACCCCTGTGGTTGGGATAATAAATTACAGTTCTCCAATAATTTCCCGGAATATTGGGAACTGATTGCTAGATTTCGAATACACGTGACCGCATTGACCGCAAATTTTATGACGATATCGTCATTATGAAAATCGAGATTCGAGTAATGAATCTGTGAATACAATTTCGAATAGAGATTCGTGGCTCGTGATTAGTAAATATATTCGTTATTTTGTACTAATTAGTACAAATTACTTTGTACTCTTCACATTCATTAAATTTCTTGAAGCGAAAATCCAATTTCAAAGAGTGAAAATATTGTCACCTGTTGAGAGGACAGCCCAGTTTTTTCCGACCAAATTACTTCAAACTGAGTTCATGAAATAATCTGGAATTCCCAGAGATGATTCTTTGAGACTTTATCTACGTCACTACAGAGCCCGATTTTTGAATTCCGAAAAAACGAGTTGATACACGGAAAAAAATGCCCATGTGAAGAAGTGAGGTTACGATTACAGTGTGGATCTCATGTAAAATCTATTGGACAGTCTTGTTGGATTTACATTATTATCATAGTTACCTCAGAGCAACACTACTTTCACTTACTTCAGTAACAATGTACATATAACATTGGTTACTCTCTAAAATTTTTAGAGTGAGATTTCACTCTTCAGCCAGCCAAAAGTGAGCCTGTCGAAATTTTGAGTAAAATTTCCACTCTTTTAGAGTCATATTCTAAGGTTTGAGGCGAGAAACTGACAGCCACTCAAATTTTAGAGTCTGTTTTTCACTCTAAAAGAGTAAGGGTTCACTCGAAATGAGTGAAAATCCCACTCGAAGCGGACTGGCTCACTTCTGAGACTTGGTGGAGTGAAACACGTGATTTTTCACTCTTTCAGATTTATAGAGTATGTCGAATTAACAAGAACCAATGCAGGATCTAGACGTAACTGTTTTTCGGGTAAGGAAAACGAGAGGAATACATCGGTTTTATCAAAAGTTGGTAGACCAACGATTCATTGCGGTTCAATACTTCGTCTCACTCCACAAGTAACTGTGATCTTCATCATAACTCATTTCTGCTTCAATCGTTGCTTCCATAACGTATCTTCCAATCACGGGCACTGTAACAAAGTAAACTTCGATTGGTTAGATTCATGTAACAAATAATATCCAATCAAACTTCATCGGTTTCCATTCTGAAGTCCGAGAACAATAATTTATATGCACTCAGTTTCATATCACAAGATATTCAATGATATTTATGAAAATGATACGAAATGTAAACTCTATCCAGCTTAATCCTTGTGGAAAAATGTTCAAAATTATATATAATTCCATACAGTTTTTATATAATTTATATACAAATGTCTTCTAACCAAACAAATAGTTTATTTGTCCTCTCTCAATAAAATATTTTTTAGGATTCATGAAATATTTAATCAAATCAAATAAGGGAATGCTTGCCTCAAATAAATTTGTCTCCTAAATAAATAATTTATTCGCCACAAGTAATCAATTTTTGCATCCAATTGAATATTTAATTCCTACAAATAAATATTTTTTCCAGTGTATATAATTCTAAAAATCTTTTCCACATAAGAAGAATTTAAAAGCAACTCAATGATAAGAACAAAGAAAATATCTGCTGATTTTCATTCTCACTTTTTCATCCTCAGCTTTACAAATGATTAATGAATCTCTCTCATTTTCGACTTGTTCCACCTCTCTGAAAAGAATAATGCACTCCTCATGCATTAACATTACAAACTTCCATCGTGATCATCTGATACTATACGTTTCACTTTACTTTTACGTTCATTCATTTTTACAAGAAAAATAGATATAAAACATAATTTTCCTTCCTCTCCCGTCAAAGGATTACCGCTCCATGTAATCAACGTTTTCACTTTCGCACGATTTCTAACCGAACTTCATCATCTCTGCCAACAAACTATGGTCACTTCCGGTTTTATAATCCAACTGCACAATGTATTCTTTCATTGCATATGCACATATTCAACAATCATCGTCGGATGTTTCTTTACTTTTCATTTAATCGGTCTTTATAATACAGGGAATTATGAATTGTGAGTTATCCTCATACGCAAACAATTAAAATTGTACAAATATGTTTATCATTTAAATGAAAATTCTTCACTAAGCTGCATATGAAAACGTGAGCAAGAATATGAAATGCTACCCTCTTCTAATATGTTTCCCTTTTGGACGTGCCAGTTTGCGCGTCTGCCGAATCTGTCTATCCCTCCGTGAATGATTATACGTGATTCCTTACAATGATAAAAAAATTTGCAAAATAGTCAAGTTTTTTCATCTAGAAACTCTTGAAACTTGATTTGGAGATGATAAGTTGTGCATTTTTTAATGAATTTTTCTCAATTTACATATTACATCTTCATGATTTAACCTTAATCCTCGCTTCGCATAATGTTTTTTTTTTTTATTTGGGTTGATTATTTTCGCAAATGGGAATATACTATATATCCAATTCCATGAATATAAACAGTGAGATTCGATTGCATCATCATACATGAAAAAAACATCGTTAGATATATTCAATTTCGCTTGTTGCACGGATATCCGTTATCAATTTAACATAAACAATCTTTTGATGAGGCATGTACATGTCCCGTACAATTCAAAATGCGAGGTATGAAGATGGAAAGTAAAACGCGTGTAATATAAAAACGTCAATCAGAAAACACAATGGAAAAGAAAGAAACAATGCGAGGTTTGAAATCAGATTCAATTTCAACCTTCTCAATAACGTGATAAGTATGTGAAATGAAATCATATTCATCGTTCTGTACATAAAGAATGTCTTGGGATCAATCACGGTACTTGAATCGTAACATGATCGCTATCGATTGTGAGGGATAAATATATATATATATATATATATATATATCCCTTCGTTTCTAGGTCACTAGACGGAGACAAATGAATTTTACCATATAAACATTTGAAATTATCACAAAAAGAATAATGTATTATTTCATCAGTATCTCATTTTTATAATTGATCTCATCATGTCTACAATACACTCATAGTGTCTGTAATTACAGTTCCATTAGTAGTACTATTAGAATAGATCCAGTTTTCTCTTGTCTCTATGGCATCGTTGAATACGTCCAATTTAATTAACATTTTCTCGACTTATAGAGACGTCGTTGATATTATTTTACAAAGCTTTGCTCTTTGCAAAGTGTATTTTATCGCTCAAGCTCCGCCTTGTCCGTTGTCTAACTTCAAAAGGGATTCAACACACTTGTCTGGAATACAGTAGCATGTGGTTGAATAATTTAGTGATTCATTTATGTATGTGGATGTGGTGTTACACAGTTTCAGTGTATTTCAGTATTTTCAATCCGGAAATGTGGAGATACGAGATACCGAAAGAGCGTTTTGTAACTTTGTTTGTCGAGCTCCTGTCTGACTTGGACACGACGGAGAATCGATGAACTTAATGTATTCTATTCAATTCATCTTTGAAATATTGAAACTCTGGTATGTTTTATTGTTCGATATTTCAGAGTTTTGATAACAAATTCGGTTTGCATACGGAAAAGATATCCTGGAGGAGTAGTTTAATGCAATTGGTACTACGAAGTGAGTCTGCTACGGTGTTCAATACAAAATGCAACTCTAGTTGTGCCAATTCTGTATGAATTTTTTACTTCCGTACAGTAATATGGAGGATTGCAATCGTACGTAGCGTGAGGTTCTTAGGCGGTCTTCTAAACTTGTCTCGTATCATTGTACCTCCAAGATTTCTTTTTCTTTTTTTTGTCTTTTCAATGGATTTTGTGATAAAGTGCAATCTTGAATATTTTATCTCTTTTTGCCAGTTTTTTTTTCACTTCTGTCAAAAATTGTTAGTAAATTTTTCATCGCTTCGTAAAATTAAGTGGTTTTGTGAATATTTTCATTTGGAACTTCTTATAAGAGCTTGATTTGAACAAGATTTTGCTGGGAGTTCAATGATAGAGGTAGAATCGAGGTTTTCTACAATATTATTGGTGTTTGAAGTGCAGCAGGTCTATTTATTGCTATTATCACTGTACTGTTTTTTCTATGCAATACCAGGAGATTTGTTTTGATAATATAGATGCATCGATCAAATTCCTAAACCCTTCAGACACTCTTTTCAGACCATATTCTTTACCTTTCCCTTCATTCATCTTTTCCAGTCCAACTCTAAATATTCTTTTGCAACACCATATTGAAAAACCGGCTTCTTGCTCTTGGCTTCGAGTGTTTTTATCGTTCATCGTTCTTCCTTACACACCCAGTCATACACCCATTATACAACTTAGTGCTTTCAACGTAACTTTAAGGAACTCTTAAAGGAACTTTTTCCTTCTAATAAAATGCCTTTTCCCTCGCGGCATTCCACTTGTGATATCTCTTTTTTCCTTATTTTCTGTAATTATACTTCTTAAATACGTAAATTCTTTTAACTCATTTACCTCCCATATGATTTTAATTAATCTTGAGTTTCTGCTCACGCTTTACCAAAAAGGAAAAATAAGGATACAAATTATAATCTTCATAAGCAGAGAGAAGACAATGCGGAAAGTGTTTCCATTCTGGAGGTTTTCATCGACAGATGTTTTAGCTATACAATTCTCTAGTCTGGGAATGAAAAAAACTGCACTTTTGGCTCTTGTTATTTGCTTGTAAACTTTGTTATATAAAGATTGATCAGAAGAAAATTCACATTGAAAAACGATCTTACCGCTATGTAAATCGCATCCACAATCAATGGTTCAAGATCGAACATCTTTTCGATCGAACTATCGTGTTGGTTTATAGGCGTGTATCGTGTTGTTGAGGTGAAAGCGAATCATGAGTTCACTCTTTGTACCGCTGTTCTTTTTTGCTCTTCAAAGCAAATATACATTCTGCTGTTTGTATATTTCCTTCAGCGAGGATGTAGCAACGCATGAATTCTTTCCATATTATTCCTTATTACATCTACAATACAAAGCCTGGTGCACGGAAAAACTGTATGTAGGAAAATGAGAAGCGACACAGTGCACTCTATATTTCAAATCAATCATCCGAAAGATTTTATCGAACACTCGCAATGCAGACAAGAGAATGTAAATTCTTCAAAATAGAAGAAAAATTTGTTCTACTGTGCCATGCTTTTCAATTCAATTATAAATCTGAAGTTGAAGCTTCGATGTAAAATATTCATGCCAATCATTCTCACGAGTATTTTCACCATTAAAAAGAAAGATTGTGAAAGAACAGGAGGGAAGTGATGGATGGAGATTTGTGTTGAAAGAAACATGGTATATGTAAAGTGTAACGGAGATTGAAGAGGGGAATTGTAAAAAGAACCGAGCGTAGAAGTGGCGCGGAATGTGTCAGTTATAGAAGAGTTTGAATAAATTAAAAAACAGTAGAGATAAGACAAATGCAAGCAGAATCCCGAAAATGAGGTTATAGAATATCAAGATTGGTAGGAGGAATAAAATATCCTTCTGCAGGAGTGGAATTTTATTTGCGAGTATATAAAGTTTGATAAGATAATGCTATACGATTTTTGGAAATCCATTTTGAAATATCACTTTTTCTTTGTAGAATGGTGATGAACAGAGCGAAGAAGAGATGAGATATCTCAAGTTCTAATTACGATTAATAAATAGAATTGGAGGTTTCAAACTGATGGATATAAAGAATTTCAGAATTAGTGAGAATGCAATTTAAAAATTCATCTCGGAACGAAGCGCAAATAGGAGAGTAAAAATAGATAGGAAGGATAGGAGTTTTGAGAAGGAAAGAAAAATAAGAAATTCAGGTGAGAGATACAGAAAAAGGAAATTGAATTGGATTGTCAGAGAGAATGATATGAATAGAAATAGAAAATAGCTTTGAGAAATTGGAGGGTTTGATAGGTACACGAATTTTAGACGAGACAAAGAAAATTGAGGGATAAAATGACTGTAAGGAAAAAAAACACGTTATTCTTAAACGTTCGGAGAATGATTGACCATAGTCTAAGATAATAATCCAGAATACTGACCCGACTAATCACAGGTTAAAACTTGGATTTCTTTTGAACCTCTTCAGAGTGATCACGATGATGCAAGGTGGATAATAACATGCCCATGGAAGTTGAATTTTCTTTTGAACATGGCTTCAATTCAGAAATATAATAAATTCTTTTTGTTAGATTACTCAGTCCTCTCGATGCGTGAATGAACTCTGGACCGCTTATTCATTTCTTTCTTGATAATATAAAATATTTAACTTGATAATTTCGTCCCTTCATCATTTTTGTTCCTAATTGAGGTAGAACACAAATAAGATAGGAACGAGGATTCGTTAAGATACATTCGCTCTTTCGCAAAGTATCATTATATTTTCGTTAATTGGATCAATTAAGTTTCAAAAGGAAAAGAAACGAATCCAGCATTTTGCGAATCGTTTATTAATTAAAAGAGAAGTAATAATAATAGCAATACAACGCAATTGAACGTGATGAATAAAACAGTTATGCGTCAGTTCATGCGTCTAGTCCTTCTTTCGCTTTCTATTTTACCTCTGCCTTGACCTTTGTTTCTGTTTGGCTGGACCGAAGGGCAGATTTATTTGCAAAATACTTTCCCGTTTCTGTAGAATTCATGGGAAATTCTTCAAAAATTTTGTGTGTGAGAAAAGATAAAAAGAACAAGGAATTCTATTCTGATAATTATTTTTCATTTGAATCTCGATATTTTCAACTTCGTTGGAATCAAACTGATATTGAATGTCAAATCATCGTTCTTCCATCGTACTTTTGCTACGTGTCTTGAGTTTATGTAGAAGGAATGAACGGATCAGTAGAGAGTGATAGAGTTTCGTCTTTGAATGAAGACGTGTATATATTCATATGTTATGATATGTGAGAATATATAAACCTTGAATATCGAAGCGTTCGTTCTGAAAAAGAATTCTATATTCGTGTCTTTGATGCAACCGCTGTAAGAATGTTCAGAATCTGACTACGTGAGTGTATCCAAGACAGAATTGAATTCCCAATCTGATTCAACTCCATCCAGGACAGATTGTCCGTTTCCTGTCACTTTGAGGGTTGAATCCGTTTGATACAGATCACTTCAAACGAATTATCCATCCAGCACCAAATCCCAGGACTATTACAACTGTTGTTATAAATTTTATTGAAATTATATTATATTTAACTGTAACGTTGAAAAATTTAAACGTTAATGTAAATGTGCTATCCGCCCATCTTTCAGTACAACTGAAATATGTTCAGCTAAACTAAATTATTACAGCAGAATTCCCACTATGAAGCTATATAAATTGCTATAATAAAATTCAGAAAATGTATTTTAAACTATCCTACAAATTTGAATATAACACACTTTCATTAACATAGAACTCGACAAGTTACATTCCAAACATTGCATCGGCAGTCAAGGAAAAAGTATTATCAAAAAAAAAATAGTCAGAAATGCAATCAGTTTCAGATCATATTAATGATCCATCTGCAATCAAGATTGCTTCAAACGTGATGTGAACAATTTCCAACCCTGCACCATCGTGCGTTTTACATGTTGATGATATATGTTGATTTATACACAAGACTCTCAATTATCTGTTATCGTACTAGTAAAACATAAATACAGAATATATTTTTTCCATATACGAAGAGCATCTCCTCGCTGATTGCTGCGATTAAATCAGCATTAATCTCGATGTAGTATCGATAATCAACGTACCGGTTCTCGTTCACTCATGAGATTAATGTAACCGCTGTCAACCTTTGTTCATCATTTTCTCAAATTTCTTGGATAATGTTTGATACGTATGTGCTTATTCTTACAGAGCGTGGAACAGCGAATCATTACTTTTTTGGATTCATTCGTTAAACTTGCAGAAACGCATTACCCAGTGAAGTGGAGTTTAGTACCTGATGGTTTTATGATTGATACTGCGCTGGATAATGCGGTCATTGAAAATTTTATAAACATCCAATTTCTGAATGAACAGAAGTTCATAACTCTGGACTTTGTGTATGTGTTTTTCTTTTTTTGATCATTATTATCTAAATTGAACAGTGATTTTTTATGAACGATGAAGAGATTTACAAGGAGAGAATATTTCATTAAATATTACAGTGTATCACCGGATCAGGACGCCATATCAATTGCATAGAATCACACAGTGATTTCTCTCGGAGGAACCGATATGGCACCCTGATCCGGTGGTACCCCGTAATATTTAATGAAATATTTTGTCCGTGTATTGAAAAGCATGATATTCTAGAGCGAATGTTCAAAACGAACTGGAGATACAAGAAAATGTAATTCAACATCCATTAAACCACCTTCTATAATTACTTTCTGAAGAAAAACGTGTTTGTGTTCTCGTTCGTAACACGTTTCCTTGATTATTTACGTCGTTTCAAATATAGAACGGCGACTCTATATTCGTATTCACTCGTATTATTCCATAGACGTACTCATTTAATCAACAAGTGATCAAATTTTGTGAACAAATATAAATTCATATCAGAAAAAGGATCAGTTAAATACTCGATTAGAAACTCATCTCTTAAACATGGTCAGGTTGACCTCAATACTGTTCGCGTTCTGACAAGGATTATTACGCTCAATTACCATTAGAATCTTGTCAGGAAAACATCGCCTGGATTCATTAATTAGAATATGAGTATGAGAGAATTCATGAAATGTAGATCATGCGCTGTGAATTGCACTTGACTACAAAATTTGTTATGAAATGTTGCACAAATCATTGACAATCAAAGAATTTTGTGTTGTGGTGTAATAAAAGAAGCTCCCCAAGAATAAATCGAACAGCATAGTTCAAATATTGGCTGATCTTTGGTATATCATTTCAAGTTTCGCCAATTTTTTCCCTGAACAAGGGAACAACATTTGCAGAAGAGTGAAATAAGCTTGAGTCAAACTTTGTGTTTCAAAACACCACGTTTTCAAGATAAATTTGAAAAAGTTAGTAAAAATAGGAGAAGATCTTCGATGTTCAATGTGTGAACCTCAATGTGTCTCTGACCAGCTTGGGGTGAAGTGGGAATCTTGAATCAAATTCAAGCAGTGAACATTAGTGAGGATAGGCCGGTGTGGTCTCTTGGTTTATCTCTCCATGCTTCATAAAGCAGGAAATTTATTACAGTAGTAGCTGCAGCCTTGAATCTCAAAAGAAATTGAATCAAACAATACGGAATTCTTTTCGAAATGAGTAGACGATTCCTTTACCAGCATCAGAAAATTCATTTCTTTGAATTAAAACCACAATCAATTCTTCAAATTTCTAACATAAATATTCTAGTACGCAATCAACTGAATGAAACAGATGATTAATTCCTAGTAATTGCTATATAAGCTTCAACTTTATTGGGATACAAGCAACTGATTGGACCAATGAAATCGTTTTATAATTTCTCATAAAATGAATTATAGCTGTTATTGCGATTGAAGATTAACTCGGAGAATACGTGTTGTCAATCAATACGTATCACATTATGATAAATACTCCTCGATCATCGATTCTTTTGAGAACATATCCATTACTCGTCGATTTATTTATTGCATAGACCATCAACAAAAAAACATTCAACTTGAAATGCATCGAATCGACCGAACGAGCCTAAAAAATTCATTACGCCGTTACGTTCAGCGGTATGGTAGTCAATTCGAACGGTATAGAGAGAAGGAAGTGAGAAAAATATCGTGAGATTACTCCAGCACGTGTGTTCGTATAACCACCGCTTATTTGTATACGTTTATGTGTGCATCAAACGAGGTCAGAACGAATTGGGTGGATAAATGTGCCGGGTATCGGTAAAAGGGAATGTAAGCTCACGTATTCTACGTATAAACTCTCGATAGAGATGCATTTTGCGCTAATCAAAACTTTGCTAAACCATCCTTCCACACGCAATGCAAACTTCACACAATTATCATGAGGAATTCCTTTTTCCTTTGATTATATAATTTCTTATGGATTCTGAGTACCGATTCGACTTGAATTACATATTTTTCCCATTTCATACCAAATGAATGCTTCAGTTTTTCATGTTTCAAAGAACATGAGGTATGATTTCGTTGGTAATAAAAATTCATGATAATATCACATCCATCTTAGGAAGTGAGAAATTTACTTCCTGAACTCCAATCATTGATCGGCAACAATAAAAATTTTTTGCGTTACACGCGAGTTCAAATGATACTCCATCGAGTGATATTCAAATGATTCCTTCTGCCAGAATCAATGTAATCATTTTAGGAAAACATGGATCTCCACGATCTTATGTATCATTTCATGCGAACGTAGAGTAAAATTAGCCGTATAAAACTGTACGGGTGTATAGTACATTGGATAAATCCATTCATGGTGAATGAAAATATATCATTACAAATGACTGTTTCTGTAGTAGGTAATCTGGGTATGCTACCGATATGAATAGCAGTAATTTTTCAGAATAATGCTAGGTTTCAATTATGAATTGTGAATCGCGTATTTCGAACTGATTGATTTCCGATACCATACAGTGGAATTACACGAAAGTTGAAGAAATTTTCAACATTGTAGTCTCTTCCCCATTTCTTCACTAATGCCTCACTTCCTTTTTCCGCTCGAAGTGACAAAGCTTTCTTCAGCATGTTTTCTTACAGCTGCTCAGTTGAATCTAACCACTGTTTCATTCTTAGTCTGCGCTTCGGCAAAGCACGAAAAGAAGAGGAATCGTCAATCGATCTCGCTTGAATAGCAACTACCGAGATTTTTCTTCCTTTCTTTCTTTCTTTCTTTTTTCTTGATTCATAGGCGAAAAGCGTTGGTTAAGTTGTGTCAGCAATGGGTGGTCTATATTTTTCACTCACTGCCCTTCCTTACATGCGGGCTTTCTGCTGCGAGAATGCGTATATTTCTTCGAAAGAACTGATCCAACACTCTAAAAAGTGCGACTAAATGTGTCTGCATCTTACTTTTGAAGACTTAACTGGAATTCAGTCTCGCCCATTGTATTGACATTTCTTTTTATTGTTTTGGCTGCATCTTAAAAGCAACTAATATTTACAATAGAAGTGAGTTTTAATTTTTACTCTCAAAAAATGTTGAATTCCATGAACCGTCAGTTGCATTTTAATTCATATCGAATTATCTTCAATGAAATCGCAAAAGAAACTTTAATAAACACTTTTCATATCTTCTGATATTTAAACGTTACAAACAATAATTAATTTTGATGCATGTTCTCACGTTATCACAAGTCCCGAAACAACTACTTCTAACATAACTTTTGTGTTTTCTGTTCTAGGTATGTACGAGAAATTTATATTAACTAGCCCCGTGGGTGAGTTGATTGTACATTCGAATGATTTATGGTATTATGTAGGGAAAGTTCAAAGTAGAACATGGCTATCTCATTATAAAGGTATTGAATTTCATTGAACACAACTGCAATGTAAAAGAACCAATGATAAATAGAATATTTCTTCCTAACTGCCGTGGAATTGGAATCACCGATTAATTAATGTAACTTTCAATAAAAATATTTTATCAAGTAATTAATTGGTCGAAAAAAGCACATAGGTGAATACCGCTCAATGAATCTCTGCAGTAAAAAATGTTCAAATGAGATTTAATCAACATGTCGAGTAGTTGATAGCTACATTCAGCTACTTTTTACTTTGTCATCACATAAAGTGGAGTGATTTTCGTGTTCTAAGTGATTTTTTTCTGTACATGAACATATTCTCACTCCATAGAGTTGAACTTGGCGATCGAAAACCAGCGGTCATTAATATCACAAAATTTGTCCATTTAATTTTTGTCGAGCTGATGTGTACAATAGGTGGCTTCAATTCGAATCAACCTGACTGGAAATGCTTTAGTCATTGACGAGTTTTGTAACGCTTAACTACCCATGCAGAAATTTACCATTGGCGCTAGCATGGCGCAATGTAGATAAAGTATGGCCGAGGCTTGGCAACCAAGCATGGCACAACACTGAAATGATAACATCATTTTATGATTTATCAATGTGTTTTTCCAATGTAGCCCCATCATTGGTGCAGAAGTGGCAATGAAATAGACCATCATTCGCAAACAATAGAAAAATTTGTTTATCAATGTTGCGCCGATGATAAAACTTTCAAAAATAATCAACCCCAAAATATGTAAAAAGTATGCGCATTTCACAATTTCCAATATATGTTATTTGGGATCTTATTATGTGTTCCTTATTTATCTGTAAACAACTCGGTGTTTTTTGTCGTCAAAGTTTGTCATGAGAAGTATACACAGTATGGATCAGCAGTAGGAGCCCTCTGGTGTAACCTGTAACAAAGAACGATTAACTGTTCTTCCAGAGAATTATTTGAGTCTTATATATTCCTCGTACACATCTCTCACTACTCGCGAGAAACACTTGATCAGTAACTTGTAGTTAGCAATTCAGCCATCAAATGTTGAAATTAAGGAGCATGCCAATATTGAGCCATGTTATTACCAATGATCGGCGCTACATTGAAAACTCATTTTTACCCAGACTAGATCAATCGTTGTGGCAATATTCGACCACGTTTCAAATGATCCTAATTTTCAATAGAATCTATCGTTCAGTCAATGTTGGGCCAAGGATGAGCCTAGCAAGCGCCAAGCCTGGCGGAATTGTGGATCAATGGTAGGCTGACAACCGAAATTCGTTGAACACCGATATCGGCGCAACATTTTATTTGTTGTTAATCAACATTGAATATTCATAGATTGCCAAGCCTCGCCTGTCAACATTGCGCCAAGCTATATTCTATTGTCAGCATTGGTGAAACCTAAAAATTTTTATATGGGTAGTTAGAAACTGGACGCTTGCAGATGCCTTGTAGATTTCTGGGGAGGTACTCGCAAGTGTCTAGTTTTTGGCTAGTTAAGTGTTACAAAACTTGTCAATGACTAGAGCATTTCTACTATGGAAGGCATCCAAAAAACTTTCTTGATGAGTTTCACAATTTATGAAATTTTTCTGATATTTTTTGTTAACGCTTTAAATCGTAACCCTCCTTAAAATCACGGGAACCGTAATTCCTGCTCTGACAAATCGCTATCACCTCTTTCTAGATGTGCAAAGTTGTTGGATGGGGAGAAAACACTTTTTCGATTATCATGAATGTCTACGGGGTAGGGTAATTAGCGAACAATTACGTACAGAATAGTAATAAAATTTCCAATAAATCAACCAAAAAAGTTCGAATTATGAGAAAGTACAATTTTGATAGTGGACTGTGAGACCGGGGTTACGGTTGGAGGGTTAATTATTGTTTGAATCGAAAAATTTGATTCAATGAAATTCTGAATGATTTCGTGAGTCGAGAATTGTGGCAGGCCTAAGAATTCAGCCTTCATGCTAATTGGATTGAGTCTTATAACACTCAATTTTGATTATTACACTCTAGAAAATCACTGTGCGATTTTTCCCCAAAAAATGTGGGTAGCAAAGTTCCCGCATAGATGAGATATTTTCCATCATAGTTTAGTGAACTTTTCTCTCATTTGTAGAGGAACCATTCACCTTTTCTAGGGTTTTATAACACTCACACTCGCACTTCTGTATGTAATTCAAAGAAAGTTCTAACTGGCTTATACAGGTTCATGTTTATAAACGTCGTTTATTTAAAAAAAAAATGCAAAATTCAAACATGCTTCTCTTTTATATCCATCTTCAATGATGGCGAATAAGTAGTTTTTCACAGCATAAATTCCATTTATGTGTAAATATTCAGATCGTCATAAAATAAATGATGGTCATAAACACCAATCAGCAGATCCTTATGTAAAAATTTATCGATTCCTGACGACGAGCAGTAGCTTGAGTGAAACATGGCAGCAGCTAAACCTAAGGAATTCTCTTTAAACTAACATTGGTTGACAACCAAACGTTTATCGTGCGTATGTTGGTAGTGCAAAAATAGTGTCAGACTAGCATTTGCGTGAGTTCACATTTGATTCAACATTGCAGAATTGAATGAAACTCGCGCCAGTGTTGATAATCTCTCGCCATCGCTGCCCCAGGCGTCAGAATCGAGGCTCATTGATTCTTGTAGCGACTTCATCATTCCAGGTTTCATTCAAGTTTCTTCCCAAGGATTCACCAATGTTCGTCAAAGCGGGATCAGCCTCGTGCCATCGATAAATTTTTACATGATTCAAGTCTTTTTTATATACCATAAGATATTTAATTCTTTTATGACTCCACGTGGATCGAAATGCGATTTATCACAGAATGCGAACGAAGTATACGTTATTCCGATTATCAAGATGCGAGTGAAGCGAGCTCCATTCAGTTTATGTCGGTGTGAACATGGTGAGCTTCATTCATTGTACGAAAATGCAGTCTTTTTCAATTCTCATATTGTGTAATTCATGTCATAAATGTCCTCTGAGTACACTGAAAAAAAATTATTGTTTTCATTACAATTCTGTATGCTATTTGCGAAGACAAACAAGCGCGTCGAAAAAATTTGCTGACGCAGCAAATCGAGGTATTATATATAGAATAGCAAAATTTTTCGCTGACCTAGCTAAAAATTTGCTATAACAGCAATCGTGTTAGCTACGACAGCAATTTTTTAGCTGTGGCAGCAAAAGTGTTCGCTCCGCCAGCAAATTTTCAGTATTATATACAGAATAGCAAACAAATTTTGCTGGGATAGCAAACATTTTTTGCTGCCACAGCTGAAAATTCGCTGTCGCAGCTAACAAGATTGTTGGAACAGAAAATAGTTCGCTGTCACAGCAAAAAATTTGCTGCTCTGGCAAAAGGAACCCAGCAAAAGTAGATTTCGCTGCCACAGCGAATCGTTCTACTAAACATTCTTTCGAATAGTTGTCTCAAGCTCACCGCATCTTCATAAGCATTAGAATTTGTTTCAGTGTATACCAACACGATTCCATTAAAATCTTTTTCCTTCACTTTAAGAATTTTTCCTACCATTGCAAAATTTTTACGGAATTGTCACACATTTTCCAGACAAGCCGAAGGGAACCGTATTCATTGAAATTCGAATCATTAAGTAGTACAAATCAATAATTCGTATCCTTCATTGTCCGCAGTGTTCTTGTATTTTTTCTTTTGTGATACAGAAATTGAATATCACTTCACGTCAAATGATGTTTGAAAAACGAATACACATTCATCAGTATATTTTCCTCACGCTAACACGCGAAGATTAAGTCATTGGGAGGAAATGAAAGTGTTGAATTAGAATATGAAATGATATTGTAATCAATCAATATATATATTTTGATTGAGGAGATATAATAGATTCATTGATTCACCGAAAAAAATAATTTATTCGACCGAATGAACTGAAGTTAGTTGTGAAGATTAGTTGATAAAAGGATAGAAGCCGGTAATAAAAGCTGTAGTGAAGGCAACTTCAAATTAGTACACGGGAAAAACTGTTCAATAGAATTTACCAACAAGGGTGGTAAAATACGGCACTATTAGAATTTTTGTTAATATTTACTAGAACTGTAGTCAAATCTACTACTGCGGTAGGAATTTCAACTGCGACCATCGTAGATTTTACTAGAACTCTTATAAATACTACGAGAAATTCTAATAGTGCCGTATTTTACTGAACGCGTTAGTAAATCTTATGGAACATTTTTTTCCGTGTAACAGCAACTAAAGTCAGAGAAATTGAATTTGAATTTATTTAAGCCAACGCCCGTTTTAGTTATCGAAATATCAACAACTGTATCTAGTTGCTGAAACTAATTTGGAGTAAGGGTGACTAATTAGTTTTTTCGGTGTTCAACTCCAAATGTTTTACCACAAAATTTCTACCAGTTTAATTGTGCTGCTAAGTCCGATACATTTCACATGAATGTTACAGCGCATTAACGAAATCACGTGTTGAAAGCATCCGTGTCACAATTGATTCATTCTCATTATTCTTCACGTCAAAACAAATTCTTCGCGGAGAAAAATTAATCATGCTCTGATATCTATTGATTAGAGATTATCAAACCAGATTCTGATGAGTAAAACAATTATGTTGAAAGTTATCAAAGACTTGATCTATAATAAATTTAATAGTGAATATTATATAATATCTATATATAAAAGGTATGATCTGAATTAGTATCTATTTTTCTTCATGTTGTCTTGCTTTACATCCAAATTCCAATGGAGTTCTGTATTAGATTTCACTGTAAGACACAATCGGAATATCCCGATCATTGCAAACTTTATGGGATTTCCACTATAAATCCTTCAGTAAATCTCCGTTAAAATACGGAAAATTCCTAACGCATGTATGTATTAATTACTTCCGAATATTTATGTGAAGTTTCTTGTATACATTTTTTACAGTGTTGATTATTCTGAAGTTTTCATTGTTCGAACTCTAAATGGTTTTATTATTATCATTCATAGCTTCTGGTCGAAAGTTCTGCACACTTACGTACGCACCGTGAAGTGATAAAAATATGAAGAACAGAATCTGAATTCTTACATTTTTTGCTACCATGCTCAATAAAAATTCAAATACATATGACAATGGATCATTATTTGATTCCAAGAGGCTATCAATTGCAATCGGGAGAGAAAAAAACTTTGAACAATCCAAACAAAACAGGATATAAGGATAATTTAAGTCGTTAATATGCGTATGAAAACATTAAAGCATGGTCTCGTAACTTTACATTCTTGTTCCTCCAGTCACAAAGGGTCGCATTGCTTTGGTTTTGTTCCAACATCATTTCAGTAATAACTGTATATTTAATCACGGTCATTTTTGAGCAATTAACATTTTAGTGTTTTTTGAAACCCTCCGTTGATCATAGTTATCTGAAGAACGATTATACATATATTTTATAAGTGATCAATTAAGCCACCGACCAAGGGTTGAAACACCAAAATTCAAGCATCATGAGGAATGAAAGCAAGAAATCCTTTAAAGGATGCGTTGAGAGCCTCAAAAACCAAAACTTTGAAGAACATTCAATTCATTCTGCCTTGTTATTTTTTTTCCTTCACCTAGGAATGTTGGAATTTTTGTTTCACGGAGAAACAGAATTGATTGTGACAGGACGGAAAATAATTTCCAATTGTATCAACTGAATAATAGCTATCATAACTAAATATTTCAGCACCCACAGGACAGCTGATTTTTCAGCAACATAAGCTGAAATTTAGCTATATAAAATGAAAAAATGACTGTCCATCTCACAACCAATTATTTTTTTTCGTGAGAAAAATGTAATTTCGCTGTCTCACTTTTTGTTGGCACGGCGAATTTTTTACCAACGAAGTAAATAACTTGTCAAGTCAACTAATTACTTAGCCGTAGCTGCAAATTATTTTCTGAGACAGCCGGAATCCGGTTATTAAAAAGAATCGCTGTAAATTTCTTGAAGTGGAAAACTTACTCTCAAAGAGTAAAAATTTTGCACTCCAACCAGAGTAAGGTTTCACTCCTGAAGAGTAAAAAATAAAGAGTTAAAGACTCACTCTCTTAGAGTGAAATTTTTACTCATGTTGAAAGTGAAATTTCATCATTTTCTAAAAGTGAAATACTCACTCCAATAGAGTGAAAATCCACTCTTATCGAGTGAATATCTACTGTTATGGAGTGGATTCTCACTCCTTTCGAACTTGAAGAATTCTTATTGTATAAGAGTGGATTTTCGCTGCAAGAAATTCTTAGCAAATAGAATACTGTCATAGCAAAAAATTGACTGTTACAGCGAAAGATGTTCAAAAGTTCACAATGCATTTCTTCTCTTCGTCTACCTAATTCCGTTTATATTTACGTACTAAGGATCGTCGAAGTAAGCATATCAGGAAATATTTGATTATATTCCAAAGCCTCCCTTTTTCTTTTAATATAGAATAGCATTCCCACAACTGTTATAAAAGCTCATCACGGTATGCATTAATACGTGAGGAATATTTCAATCACAAAACGTCAATTTTCCTATCGATCTTTCAATGAATTTGATTCGAGTAGTCGGTCATGGACTAAGCTCAAAGAACTGTTTAATATGGATGAATCATCTAAATTGCACCAAGAAAACTTTTAATCAAGTTTCAAAATGCCTCGTGATCACCACTGAACGTTGAAAGAGGGAACGATGAGAGAAATTCAAACCAACAAAGACAAATCTTGATCAATTCTCATCAGTACGAAGGTTAATCCTTTCCATTTTCAGTTTCGCTTTGACCTTATTTTATACATATTTGTCAGCATTATCCGTTTATTCACTCCTTGATATGCCACCACCAAGGATCTCGATCCTTCGTTCACTTGAAATTAACTAAATACAATTAATGTTTATCTTATTCCCATAAATTTTTCTTCTCATTCACAGAATCCTTTCGGTCTTGTACGTCTTCAAAGAAAACATACAGGCAGCCCAATGAAACGAAATCCTTCTAATGCTAAAATATTTATCAGATTTTCATCATGTAATTTATCTACTGCAAACGTTGCATTCTCAAATTAATTTCATTCTATTCTATGAAAATATGTTTCAATTGTGGGAAACTTGGTGGTTTATTATTAGAATCTTCCACAAACCACGAAATATATAAAATTCTGAATCCTCTAAATTGTTTCCCGTTCGAAGATTGATTGGAGTAACAAGAATAATCTACATTATCTAACAATAAATCTCACAAACCGCACATCATTCGAATATATTGAAGATTCTTTCGGAATCCAACTCTATCAGATCATCGTGATAATCTTAATCTCGACACAATGCCGCTATCCTGTATTTATACCCGAGGATTGAAATTTTATCCACTCCTCAATTTCACGTCATCATATACAGTGCCTTACATAAGGAGAATATCGTGGAGAAGCCCTATGTTGCGCTGAACGACCAAAGTACTTCATGTAATACACCTCCGATTCTATCTCCATTTGTCCTTGAAATTATTTATGCAAGAACCCACGTGCGAACCTTGCGAGGCAACTTTCACTGAGAGCTCTTGAAGCTTGAATGTTCCGGGTAGATGCAATGACAACAACAAAAAGTGTTATACGAGTGAAAAATGATATATCGAGATATTGGCTGGCAGGGAATTAACACGGTCTTTTCGTATTCCCTCTCATTTACTTGCTCATTCTTATCTTATTTCATTTTCTTCATGACTTCGTGGATGAAAGTTCGGTTGTATATTTTTCTGGTGTGCATAATCATACATCTCTGGTTAACCGACTAACCGAATTTTCATTGAGGTCATGTCGTATTAATACCAGACACTTTCGCGGTATTTTGTCTTTTTTGAAAAATGAAACACAAACAAGGGAAGAATAAAAACAGTGCGTCGATAAGTGTACTCGATCCATCTGTCGTCGTTGGACGAAATGAAACGAAGTGTAGGTGAAAATCTGTTTTGTTTTACAGTGAAATTGATTTCGATTTATAATTAACATGATTGGGAATTTCTGCATTCCCTGTAAGGGACAATTTTCATTTGAGATGATTCGCATATGAATCATATTTGTTGCAGAAGTTGATTTGTTGTAACCTCGTATCAGTTTTTTTTTATCGTTTGCAGCATCGTCTGCTGATGGATTTGTAATATATCAGGGTATTAATCGCTGTGATTTAATTTCAAAGTTTCGATTCTGGTCAGACGATTTCGAAGTATCATAACTGAAAAAAAATTCGAAGCTACTTCAGATGCTTTCGCTTCGCTTACAAAGTTCAAACGCATCTCAACACACGACAGGGGAAAAAAGTACTTAATTCAAAAATAAACTCTGAACATGTGTGATATCAGTAGAAAAGAATGGAAATAGTCAGACATGTGGATTTTAATAAATTCGATTCATGAGAACTAAGACTTCGGTGCACTGATAAAAACAAGAGCTTGAATCTCGTACTTTCTGATGTTCCTGTTTTCAACGCATATGGAGTGATTGATCTGAATGTGTTTCATTGAATGTCCCAAATGCACTTCAAGTATTTGTGCATTCGGTACATGCGTGAAAACAAATGCAACCAATCACTTCATGTGCATTGAAAAGAGAGACATCAGAACGTGTGGAATTCAAACTCTTGTTTTTGGAGTGTACAATTGTACAATTGATAATGTCTTACTGAAGCCCCTGTGTCGAAATTTCAATTCTACTGGTACTGGTATTTTTAACTTCAACAGTACCCAAACTATACACGGAGGAAAATTGTTTATTAACATTACTAGAGTCGCTAATATATTGAGGATATACTTGCATTTTGAAGTTATATACCAAACATTCTCTTGAAAAGTACCACACTTTCCGTGAGTTGATGGTAGAATAATAACATTTTATAATATCAGGTTGGCAACTAAGTAATTGCGGATTTCACTCATAGATGGTGTCAGTTGAATTTTTAGGTTTGCAGACGTAATACAAATGTAAAACACATCTTGTTATTCGATAGTTGGCAATTCAGCTGTCAATCAGTAACCAAATTTTTTTGATCGTTTGTGTAGTTTTCGTTTGGTGTTCGTTGAAAAATGAAAAATCAAAAGGAACATTTTCGTCATATTTTGCTTTTTTATTTCCGCAAAGGGAAAAACGCATCGCAAGCTCATAACAAGTTATGTGCTGTTTATGGTGACGAAGCCTTAAAAGAACGGCAGTGTCAAAATTGGTTTGCCAAATTTCGTTTTAGTGATTTTTCACTCAAAGATGAAAAACGCTCTGGTCGTCCAGTTGACGTTGATGACGCCCTAATCAAAGCAATAATCGATTCGGATCGTCACAGTACAACACGTGAGATTGCAGAGAAGCTTCATGTATCACATACATGCATTGAAAATCACTTAAAACAACTTGGCTATGTTCAAAAGCTCGATACATGGGTTCCTCGCGAACTGGAAGAAACGCATTTAACGCAACGCATTAACATCTGCGATTTGCTAAAGAAACGTAATGAATATGATCCATTTTTAAAACAACTGATAACTGGCGATGAAAAATGGGTTGTGTACAACAATATCAAGCGGAAAGATCGTGGAGCAGGCCAGGTGAACTAACTCGAACAACAGCAAAAGCTGATATTCATCAAAAGAAGGTTTTGTTATCAGTTTGGTGGGATTACAAAGAAATCGTCTACTTTGAACTCTTACCACCCAACCGAACGATCAATTCTGATGTCATGGAACTAAATAACTTTATTCTGTAATGTATTTCCCATTTTGATCAATGACCCTTTGCCGTCTTTCAGGCAGCATCATAATCCCACGTTCATAAAACTTCTGGTTTTTATTAGCAAAACACTGAATCATAGGTACGATTTGACATCATCATCATTACTGAAATTTTTACCATTCAAGGAGTTTTGGAAAGATCGAAACAAAAAGTAATCAGATGGTGCAAGGTCAGGACTATATGGTCTACATTGAACAACTAACAGAATTAAACAATGCAGTTGAAGGAAGGCGGCCTGAATTGACAAATCAAAAAAGTGTTGTATTACATCATGACAATGCAAGGCCACACACATCTTTGGTCACTCGGCAAAAATTATTGGAGCTTGGTTGGGATGTTTTGCCACATCCACCATATAGTCCTGACCTTGCACCATCTGATTACTTTTTGTTTCGATCTTTCCAAAACTCCTTGAATGGTAAAAATTTCAGTAATGATGATGATGTCAAATCGTACCTATGATTCAGTGTTTTGCTAATAAAAACCAGAAGTTTTATGAACGTGGGATTATGATGCTGCCTGAAAGACGGCAAAGGGTCATTGATCAAAATGGGAAATACATTACAGAATAAAGTTATTTAGTTCCATGAAAAAATTGTCTTTGATTTTCTAACAAAAATCCGCAATTACTTAGTTGCCAACCCAATAGAAAGTACTTTTGAAGAGAATGTTTGATATATAACCTCAAAATGCAAGTATATGCTCAAGATACTAGCAAGTCTAGTAATTCATAACAGATGATTTTTCTCAGTGTACCATGTACCGAATTTGTAAACAATTATCGAAAATTCATACGGAAATGTTGGTGTTTTTTTTTTTTTTATTACTTTATTCATTCCATATCTCATTCGAAAGCGTTCAAATCTACATTTGTGCCTACCTCATCGGCTAATATAAATAAAGCATAATGTAATGCTTGGAAATTTATAGATTCTTATAAGTAAATCAATACTGAACCAATACCGGTACGTTTTCGTCCATCTGAGATGAAGCAGGTTTGAAAACCATGATTTTAACGTCGGTGATTTACCGATCACATATTAAATGATCTTTCTCATTCTGTATCAGTATTGGCACAGTCTTGTTTCAACTGAAATACAGTTCATATACCGACTTTGTATGAAAACAATGCTGCACCGAATCAAGCACTTTTTATAATACTAAATGGCACGCAGAGAATTTTCAATTTGACAAATATTCCCTTATTAGAACATTCCCTGAAAATCATCACTCGAATGAGTTTATTTTCATCAATCCTCGTAGAAATTACTTCGAGACTTCTCTGGACTATTAGGGAGCCTTCCTAAGCCTTGTAAGTTCCTCACAAAGGTCTGGCGAGGTTTGTAAAATGAGTTGGGTGATTTTCGTTACAAAGTAAGGTAATCCACATCTAATCTTAGTTAAATCCTTTGTTCAGTCGCTCGATTCTGGTTAACCTTGTCAGGCCTTTATGAATTATTGCATCAACCTAGTGATAACTCCTAGTTGATCCTTCGATCAGTTGGTGTCTATTGAAAAGCAATGATGATCCTGGATGGAAACACATGAAGAGAATATTACATATAAAATTGTTGTATTAAATTACCATCTGCAGGAAATATTGGGAATTAGAGTGAGAATATTGATCTGCAATAATAACAGAAACACCGAGAGAAATTTATATTTTGATGTATTTTGATTGACTAAACTTCCTTGAATCAACTAATAAAAAATTTATTCCATCCAAATAAACTTTTCTTTGTCTAGTAGGTTCATATTCAAGTGAACTATTCTTCTGGGTAAACGTATTGAAACGATTTACGGGTGATCGTCTAGAAATTGTGGTTCCAGGCGAAATTTCATTTCAAGGACTATCCATACTTTGATCTCTGTATACGTTTCATTTGGAGTTCTAGAAGTCAAACTTGGAGAGGTAGGAGCTTTTCAGCACTTTCAGGGGACATTTAAAGGCCTTTCGAGGGATTTCTGTGGAATTTTTGACGGCCTTATGACGAATTCCCAACGATTTTTTTGATAAAATCATACTTCCTAAGCAATTAATCGCAGATTACTTCAATGCGTTTCTGTTATTATTGGAGGTGTTCTTTGAAAGAATGGTGATATTTTCTGTATAATTAATCGTAAACATAATAATTTTCACTGTCACTTCCAATATGGTTTGTGGAAAGTAAACTATCACTGTAATTGTAGAGTCAATATCCTCTCCGTGGAGTCGTTTTTTTTCAAATTTGTCAAATACTACTTTGATAATACTGTGCCACTTATTACATATACAATTTACACTGACAGCAATGTAAAGTTAAATTCACAACTGTGCTGCATATTCGAGGAACAAAATTATCTTACAATGAAATTTACTACACTGAGAATGAAGAATAGTGGACCCAACTACGCACGATAGTTGGATACGTTGAAATGCAATATTTCTTTGATTCAATTACATTTTTAGTTGACTCAACCACGCGAACTTGGATGAATCTTGTATTCGAATTGACTTGATGGAGTGTTTGAATGTATCCAAATTTCTCAGTGTATACATAATATAACAATGGGAACCTGATTCAATTCGCAATGTTTTACAGTAAATTCTAAAATAGCAAGTCAGTATGTCCCTCCATTCCTATAATTCCATAGTAAATTGAACTCTAAGCTTCTCTCCGTATGACAATTTTCATCCGGACACACTCTCTTTACAATTATACAGTTTTTCCTTGAATAAAATATACCTATGTCTCATTCTGTCTCAATCCTCATCCAAAGCTAATTCGAGAAAAACAAGTTTCTGTATACAAATGAAACTATTAATTGAATTTCTTCAATGTACCAGAAAAGTATAGCAGAATATAAACTGAATATGACTTCAGTGCGCGCATCAAAAGCGTCAGAACAACGTGTGTACGGCGTTTAATTCCATAAACAAGTCATAAGTTGATGTACTTCGTATACATCAGACTATAATTACACAGTAATTATACTCATCATCCTCAGCGTTGTGTACAGATACCGAATAAAAGCGCAGTTTGCAATTACAAAAGTACTTACGTTCGAATAAACTTGAAATTGCCAATTTCTATTCATCTCGCCATATTTAGGAATATCATATCCATTCTTGTCTCTTCTGATTGAATTCGATTGAATGTAAATTCATCGCAGTACCGTTTTTCATCAATTTTCATTCCAACTATTCAAAACAAAAATATTCCCAACAAGCAATTGATTAATCCTCGCTGATATATTCTATTAATTCCAATGAGTGTTCCATTAATTCGATGTATACCTTTACAGTTATTTCAATCTTCAAAAGTATTTTTTCTTCCTAGTTTCTTAATTTATCAATGTATTTTCAGTCCTTGGATTTGATTAAAGTTTGATAAGAATGAATAAAATTAGCTTTAGAGTTTATTCGATTCCACAAAACTTTTTTCTCAGTGTGCAATCGCAGATACTGGTAAGAAATATTTATCCCATTCGGAGAATCAAAAATGTTTATTGAAATGAATTCTTGTGACTGCAATTCAATGAATCAGTTCATAAAAACATTTCAAATATATAAGAAACTATTCGTTCGTTCCCACGTAAGTTTTGAACACAAAAACTAACCTTGTTATTTTGTTTTTATTGCTCACATTATGTCCTTGATATACATTTTATTTCTTATAAATTTGAAGATCCTTGAAACGCATCATTTCTGTTATTCCTATTCTGTCAGAAAATAAATCTTTGTTTAGTTATATAAATCTTTTGATTCCACGCGAAGGAATTTTCCTTAGTACAATATTTTTCGATTTTCCAAAACTTATCATGACCGGTATTTCATTTTGAAACTTTGCGGTTGGAAATATTGATCTGATTCACGTAATCAATTGAAATAAATATGTCAAACTTCACAACACTGAGAGAGAAAAAACGTTAAACCAAGAAAATATTGGATTGACCGAGTCCAATTCGATATTTTCTTGAATCAAGAAAACTTTCTTCAAACGAAGAAAACGTTCACTCAGTTTGAAGCTATACAATGTGATGTGGAGAAAATGTTTTGACCCCAAGGAACGTATCTTATTTAGATAAGACAAAAATTCATATTGTCAGACCAAGGAAAGATGTTCTTAGGATTAAGCTAATTTTTCTCTCAGTGAAGGTATGACATGTTCATGGATTTAACTGCATTCAATAAAATCAGACGAAATCAACTATTCAAACAGTTCGAGGAGTTAAATGTTTGGAAAACTATGAATAAACTATACATGCTAATATTTTTCATTTCAAACGACAATTTTGTGTATATTCAATATCAATTTACAAATAAACAATTATAGTTCTTGGTTCAGTCGAAAGAAATATCTGACCTGTTCAATGTTTGTGTACCATATTTAATGAACTTATAATTTCAAATTAATATTCTATCAAACCAAAGGAGGAAAGATACAAAAAATGATGAGAACAAACATTCAATCAAAATTGATTTTCTGGTTCAATGTTGAAATATTGATATCCGTTTGTAGATGAACAATCTTATGAAATAAATTTTCTCTAACGCCTTTCAGTGCATTTACATGAAACTTTCGTCGGTGATGTTTTATTTATCGAGTACACACAAACCAATTACTAGAGGAAAACATCAGTTCTTTTTACATTGCAACGAATTAACAAGTCCCACGAGAGCATAGACCGAGAACTGATTCGAGTCTCGTGAGAGATTGCTCTCGTGAAATATCAACAACGGCCGGAGTGCGGTTTATAACTGTACTCCGGTCTAGCTAAGCACTGACAAAAAGCCCGCGGTAACAGTTAATTACCTGTTTATTAATGCTCCGAGCAAGTAGGTTGCTACGAGCCGACTGTTTTAACCTGGCCAATGGATTTTTTTTCGTTTAATATGCTTCCGTACAATCAGATTCTTCAATCACGCTCTCTCTCATTCATGCATGCATGTGTTTCAATTCTCTCACATCCATCCCATTCTTATCGTTCCGAATGCCGAAGAATGAGTTTACTAAATCGAATACTTCTTGAGTACGTTCGTTATGTGGGATCTTATTCCGTTTTTTTGAAGACAAGACATTCATTAAGGTTTTTCAAACTTTATGTATGGAAATTGGAATATTTTATTATCTAAAAACTGAACTATCGTTGAAAAGACGCAATGCACTGCTGAAATTGATTATATTCACTTCTGATTAAGGCTTAGTATCCTTCTTTGTTAAGGCTTGATCGAACATTCCTGCACAATTTCGAGTTCTCGTTACAAAGAAATCATGATTTACTTTTACACTGTATATTTAAGAACATGGAGAATTCTTTGAACTACCGGACGTTTCAATCACTGATCTTCCGTAGCTTATAAAAACAAATAATTTCTCGCAAAAACTATCAAAGCAGGAGATCGGGACAGCCTAAGGCTGGCTAAATGCCAGGATTCATTGTATTAAACAATGAATTTATAGGATATTATATTTCCATCCATGCGCGTGTACATTTCAGTCGAATGATTCCATATTATGAATTTCAAAGTATAGTTTGTTTTTCTAACTAAAAAAGAAGGAATATTGAATGCTATGAACAAATCATGTTGGGAAATTCGCTTAGTTTATTATTATTGACGTATTTTATTTGAAAGATCCTTCAAAGATGGATCTTCAATGGCAAATATGATTCTTTTGAATGAAAAACGTAATTATTGAATCATTTTCCTTTCGAAAATAAATATCGTGGTATGTTATCAACGTGTGAAAATTATCATAGCCGTGTGAGAAAATTGATTGTCAACACATGTGAGTTTTCGTAAGGAAAATATTATTATGTTGTTAATATGATCGATACGCAAAATTTGTTATATTTGAATTGACATATTCGAATAAAATTATTTATAATAGATACTTTGTTGTAAAGTGTGGATATAAATCATCGATTTATGAAGTATATAAAAGTGATATATATTTGATTGAATTTGTATTATAAATTGTGAGATTTTTCAATTTGAAATTGTCAGGGTGGATTTTCGATAACCATATTTGTTAGCGGATAATTCCTTCCAGGTGATATACCAAGTTATTTCAATATCATTGTATATTCATAGGACGTTTCATAAATCTTTTATCAAGTGTGTGACTCATGCAAAACTATACACAGTTGTGAAGCATTTGTATTTTGATAAATCGAGAGAAGAATTCACTTCGAACATATGTTCGTTAATCTATCGTCGAGAAAAACTTCTCGATTGAAATTAATATTTTGTAGGAGAAAAGATCTTTCCGGAAATTCATGTTCGTCATTTCAGGATACAAATTCAAGATTCCAATGATCTTGAACTTTCCCAGACCTCAACTTCAAGGTGTACAGTTCTCTTACACTTGTACTCATTCTTGTCGGCATATTTTTTTTTATTCATTTGCTTATTTACTTATATATTCCATCGTGTTAAAATCCTCGGATGACACATAGGTCATACACAGAATATGGCTTCAAGAATATTGTTTAAGATGGCCTTGTTGTAATCTCTAATAATGTAATCAGACACTGACGTTGAACTATGTTTCCTTTTCTAACACAATGCACGTAAAGTGTGGACGATTTAATTGACGTGCTTATTGTTTACACAAAATATTAATTATTTTCAATATTAGGTTGATAAATCAACTGAGATAAGTACAGAACCAGTACCATGGAGGTGATATTGATTACTCTCATGCAAATATTCGAGATTATAAAAAGGTTTCAACATCTCAAAGCGACATTCTTGATCGTGACATAATTGAGGCGTAACGAATTCAAGGAAAACATTTCTCACACATGTGAAGTGAATTTCAAATCAATAGTAATTTTGTCGAGTAGTTTGCAGCATGGTTTCTCGCGAATCATCGTGATTAGTTTTTAACGAAGTCACGGTTAATAACAATTAATCACGCTAGTACGTATCGTTTGGCCTATTGCGAAATTGCGAGGCCAAGTTGGGCCAAGCCTCCCATTCGACCTCATTGAAATCTCTGTAGATTCAACAGGAGGAAGCCTTTTTTCCTCTTCTTTTTCTTTTTCTTTCTCTCCACGGTTGGTCTAATTCGACTTCGCTTGCAAAGTACTTGCCAGACTTAATTAACCCCGGTTGATCGCTTATGAAGGACGACGTCAGTACGCGGAGATGGGCGTCAGGATGCTCGTCCTATCAATCTATTTCTTGGAAAATTAAGAACATCGATCTCCCATCATTTCCAGAGTTGTAGTTTTTAATGGATGATGCGTGTTCTTGTTATGGATTTCAGATTAAATTATTCTTACTTTCTCGATAAGAGGGAGATTTGTCATAGTCTCGGAGGTCAAAAGAATTTTTGGTGTGCAAAATCAAAATACTGCACTTTAATGTTCGGTTGTGTCATGTTTAAAGTTTGATTTCCTGTCCTCTATCCGAAATTTCACTAGGAATCTTGTATGAAAAGGCCTGCATTTGCAATTGTGATGATCTTGTTTCATTGATACTCCCTTTGTCCGCACTTAACCACCATATTTTTCTGTTAAAATGGCTCCTATTTTGCATTGTCATTGAATTTTTTCATACGTGGAAATATTTCCATCTTCAACCATAATTAATTTCTCTGAAAAACACAGGCCTTCATTCGCAAATGATACGATAAGAACAAAAGTGACATTCAAATTGTTGTGAAGCAAAAACAGGACAGAAACTTTTGAGAGCAAGAATAGAACGTCAAAAGTTTCGAGCAAAAGCGAAACACCTATAAGTCGGAATGAAAGAGCAACCACAGACATTTCCAGGCAAGAATGAAACACTGAAAAGCTCTAGCAAAAACGAACCAACGTACAAACCAATTCTGTATTTATGCGCTGGTTCGTTTTTGCTAAAGCTTTTCAGTATTTCATTCTTGCCTGGAGATGTCTGTGGTTGCTCTTTTATTCCGACTTATATCCTTGCTCTCGAAAGTTTCTGTCCTGTTTTTGCTTGACAACAATTTGAGTGTCACTTTTGCTCTGAGCGTATCAATTGTAACTATATTTTTCTGTTAAAGAGACTTTCATCCACAATCATGATCACATTTTCCGGTTGAATCACCTTCCACTTTTGAATGTGATTTGGTTTGTTTTCGAGAGAGGTTTGCATCTACAACAATAACTGAATCACTTTTTACACAGGAGTCTTTTCCTGCAATTATAATTATATTACGTTGTAAAATATACTAAGAATCACCTTTTCACGTGTGACAAGATATCTTTCAGAGTTTTTCTATGCATCCTTTGGTACTTCCCAGATATGCTTTGACAAACGTACCGTGCTTGGTGCTGAGCTTGAGTCAATGCTGGCATCCGGATTGGGATGATAACAAAGTTGAATGCTTGGCATCCGAGCTTGGTTCAATATTAAAATTCAATATTGTTGCCATTATTGATATACAATACTAATTTGAGCTAAATGAGTAGGATAGATTTTTCATTGGCGTCCAGTTTTGATTGAACATTCACATTTGAGGGATTGACCAAACTTGGTGACAGGTTGGAACCTATGCTAGTCATCACCGGGTGTAGCTGAATGGCCAACCATGTTACTAAGCCAATGAGCCAAACTGTTATCAATGCCAGTTATCACCGGATTCCAATCAGAAAAATCCGTAATATGCCAATGTTGACAACAGGTGCAGTATAGTGCCAGTATTGGGTCTCCAACACTTGGTCAACACGTACGGGATCAGTACTGGATACATAAAAATACAGTAATATGCCTGTACTGATAAACCAGTACTGAGAACTTAATACCGGCCAGGTACTAACCCAGTACTGGCCTTGCACTGATTGCGAATAATGGCATCAGTACTCAATCCCCAGTACTAAAAAGCGTTATCATTCCAGACAAATGCCAGTACCCTGCCAGTCTTGGCTAGTACTGGTGCAGTACTGCGCCTGTTGTAAATTTCTGGTTGGGATGTAGCCTAATTATCAACAATGGTATCAAGCTAGGTCAAAGTTTAGGATAATAATAACATTCTCTGCTGAGCATTCAGCTTTTATATATATCGAAAATCCGACACGGCAAAATTACCTTGGTCCTAGCATTGATGCTCAAGACACTATCAAGGTTTGGTTAGTTATGAAGGGCCCAGCATAGCTCAAGGCTTGGTTGACGAAAATTAAGTCAAACACGAAAAAAATATGCTTGGTCCAAACGTTGGTGTTGGTGTCCAAGACTCTATCAACGCTTAGTCAGCTATGGCGGGCCACGCATCGGCCAAGGCTAGGCTAACCAAGCTTGACGCCGATCATGATGCAATTGTCAGTCTTGGCATTACGAGCCTGGAATGAAACCTCAAAATCGTTTAAATTCTTGAAAAATATTCGTCATTTCTTCCTGAAAAAATTGCAAACAAACGAGAAAGATATGTAACTATTCATCAGCAGAGTATTTTCCTTTAAAATAATATTTTGAAAATTCCATCATGTAGAGATGTTCATATTCAGATCGAAAATTCGATTGATACAATTTCTCTCACATCTTTGATGTTCTATCGAAAGTTACTGAATGTAATAAGAGGAGGAATCAATTCATACTGTCCAGCTAAGTTTTCTGGAACTTTGAGCTCATGAAAATTTCATTAATATCACTGGACATTTGTATAATTCTTTTCTCTGAATATATAGTTCTCTGGGTGATCGATTATACACGTACGACCTACTAAAATTGTACTGAGCTATACATTTTTTTCCTTTTTTTCACAAGCAAAAATATATGACGTGAAAGAAATGCTAATTTAATCAAAACAAAAAATAACCTCCATAAATGAATTCTCATTTGTTGATTAATTCCTTTCGACTCACGAAAGTGTAAGCACGAGACCAACAATTCAACCTTGGAGAATGATTTATTTGATTATTATACGTGTATACATAATTTCTTTGTACATGCATGTTTTCTTTTTCCTTTCCCATTGATTTTGTTCTGTACTTGAATTTGCGTGCAAAGGAATGAACATCGAGTAATGCGTGTGATCAAGGAACGCCAAGCAAATTCAATGTTGTTACAAAATCATTTGCAGGTTGGGGTAGAAATAGGTCATTTTGTGTTCTGATTTTAAAACAACAACAACAATTCTGGAACATTCTTTTATGCCTTTTCTTTGGATTTTTACCATTTTTTGTAATGATTTATTTCATTTCCCTGCATTGTTGTGTCCTTCAATATTTTGTGTTATAAATTTTCTTCGGTTTTCAAGCTTTCCTTTTCAAATTTGAAAATAGATAAGTAATCATAACGAGAGAGGAAATATTTAGTTCAATGTAGTCGATTTATATTCGCCGCTTATATTACACGTCCTCTGTTTTGGAATGAGAAAAGTTTTTTCTATGGTTTGAAATACAATGTTACATCACTTGGCGTTACATTGAATCAGCATACGCAAATTTATTGAGAAGGTATCTGAAATTCTGTTTTCCATTGAAATACATCATCTTCATATCTTGTCCCGAATGATCATCTTTCAGGCATATCACGAGAATGCATCAGTAGCAAGTGTAAATAATATCATCGCACCATTTAACGGCTTTGACTTCTCTCAACGTGCCGCGCGCGAGTCAGGCCATTATTTAATAAGCCTCAAGGCTGACCCTCGCATCGGTCGGTACGTATAAACCGTGCATACACGCATAGCGTACGTACTACATACATACGTACGTATACAGATATTCTATCATTGTCGTTGGCACTTGACTTATTGTCTTCTTTTCTTTTCTTTCCTCTTTTCCCCTCTATGCCAAGTGTTTTTAAAAGTTGTTGTCCCTGTAATTCACCCACGTAGTCCGACCATACGCTGCCCGTTTAAAAGTCTGAATCACCCTACGCTGCAGTTCCTGTCATTTTGTTCCTTCAATTTTTTTTCCTTATGCTTACAAATGAACTAGCGGTATTCACCTTGTACATTGTTTTGTTGAGCTCGTTTCGTATACATCATTCATACCGTTAATGTACGCGTCACAGAATTGGTTTGTGACTCGTCAATTGGGTACACTTATCGCTAGCATCGTAATTGAAAAAGGAAAAAAGTGACATACAAACGTTTGAAACGTTCCTTTCGAATATGTGTCAGATAAATCCAACATTATGTTCTTTTTTTATTCGCGACGGATGCTTCCTTTAAATTCTTGGTGAACCAAGAATCGCTTTGTGAGTCTTGAGGTGATACCAGCGATTCCTGAAGATGCAACCAGAAGGATTGATTGAAGAAGGACACGACAAAAACTATTCTGATCCCAGTAGAAATTATGATTGGGAATTAGATGGGCTTCAGCTAGTTTTCCCAGATGTTAGGTTGATTTCTGACTAGCTTTGTAACGCACTTTCTAGCCTGTGTCCATCCAGATGTCCCAGACAATTGCTAGAATGTTGTTCAAATTGGTAATTAGAAATGTGAAATCATGTGTTTTCTGTCTCCAGTCAAGAACGGTGCTTTTGAATTTATTTCCATAAAATAATCCCGAGTGACAAATTGAAACTTTGGGGCTCCCTTTTATTCCTCTGACCGTGTTAATGGACTATGAATCTTACTGTACGATCAGTTGACGCATGAAAAATCTACATGAACCAACTAAATGTTTGTGCACTGAAGTCAAATTGACTGAAATGTGTTATGCAGTTATCCCCACACGTGGATGGTAAATGGGACGCCCAGACAAATTTCTACCAGGGGATAAATTACTCGAAAACAAAGGAATAAAATCAAAATATCGCTTTATTTTTGAATAATTTGTCAGAAAAGATTTGGATCGGGTTGCACCGTTAGGAGCCGCTGGTATCCCCGTAAGAATTCTATTAAAAATATTCCGGTGCGTGATTTTTGAATTACGAGGCAACACGGATTCGTGGTAATTTGACTAAGAGAATTTCATACAGAGATCATTGAGAACTTTGATCCATCTGTATTTTGTAGACAGATTCGAAGAGTTTTCAAATACATCAGTTCAAGTATCTGTTCAATATTAGTCTTTGAATTCAAAACATTCATGAGAATGTTGAATGAAATGAAAATTGAAACCTGACAAAGATGGACATCATTTATAAAATATAAGTGGATAAGCTTATACGTGTGCGAACATTTATGTAATACGCGGTTAACAGACGCGTGAAACATTGTTTCAAGAGATACCATATCTTGTACCAAGAACTCGATGGAAGTATTTCTCAATTGTTCATTGTTATATCAACATCGCTCCACTCTTTACGAAATCAAACACTGAGATATTACTAGACGTTCGTGCGGGGAAGAATCAACTAACTTGAGAATGATTTCATAGTGTTTCCATTACACTCGGGAATTGAACTGGTAATGGAATCGTTCTCGATCAGCATTCCCGGAAGCATTCAAGTCACTCGATTTTAATCGTAAGAGTTATTGAGTGTGATTAGAGGAAGAATTTCATTACATTGAAGTATAATGTACAAATTCTTATATAAAATATAAAATATGCATAAGATCAGGCTCAGCATTTCTATGCAACTGAAGAGTGAGGAATTCATAGAATGTTGAAGGTGATAATAAGATCTTGTTTATCGCGTGTTATTGAATTCCTCCATAGGATCTTGCCAGTCTTGATTCTATGTAGAAAAATCAGCTGCAATACGTAACTGTAATTCTTTATATTCTGTCAGCATTTTATATAATCAATCATAACTGATTCTAAATTCACACGAAGAGAAATACATTCGCTATTGTACGGGCAGAAATATTTTCACTGCGATAGTGATAAACTTCGTTACATTGTGATAGCAACATTTTCCTTATATAATATGAAATGAATATCCTGATCGAATGAAATCACAAATACCAGAAAACGTTGTTCTTATTTTCAACTGAAATTTTTTTATATTTTATAATATTTTCAATTTTTCAATTTAGCATAGTGAAAGAATGAAACAGGGTAATTTTTTACCTCAAGTAATTTTTCATCATCGAAAGTACGGGAATTGATTTGAGAAACTTTTATGTTTGATAAAATCAACATATAAATAAAACAACAGGGAAATCCATTGTATTTTTCCTGTTGATAAGCGGGTTTTGGTTCATGAATACGACTCTATGATTTTCATACGTTGATTTATCAAAACGATACAAAAATTTCAACAATCACTCACGATCTGTTTACGATATGAAAAATGTGATGATAATACATTTGACAATTCATTTTTCTTCACTTATAGATTTCTTTCAATAGCGAAATTGCTTTTTTGTCGATGAGAATGTACAAGATTCCCCACGTAAAAATTGACCATGGGCGCTAGGTTGCCGCAAGGCTCACCAAGATGGGCCGAGCCTAGGCTACCAGGTATGGCGCAACTCTGAAATGATAACATCATTTCAGCCTCAGCCCATTTGTTTCCACAATCAAGACCCAACACTGGAAACAGGGTTGTGATAGCATATGCCGTCAATGGCAGACCATACAAAAATTTGTTCGCCAAGGATGAGCCAACGCTGTAGCAATCTTGCGGCAGGGTTGCGCCCATCTCATGCCAATGGTCACTTTTATTTTTTATTGTAATTGAAAATAAAATAAAAAATCCATTCTATCATTTCGATTGAACGAAATGAATGTCGGAGAATTTCAACATGTAATTTTTCTGATTAGTTTAAACTGATGAATGACGTAAATCCGGTGGTCCTGGCGTAGAAGTAGGCGGGTCTGGAAACAGATGAAGAATTATTTCTGTCATGGAATCTTCAAAGGAGACTTATATATTGATTGAATGCTTGGTTCGCCACTCGCAGGAAACAAGCATCACTCTGGTGAGAGTTATTGTAATTTGCTGTTTGAGAAGGAAGTTTCACTCTTAGCCAAGCTATTACTCAAGTCGAGTCAAGCTAACGCCTAAACTGAGCGAGGCCATCGCCCAAGCTGAGCCAAGCTATTGCCCAAGCTGGACCAAGCTACGACCCATGCTTGGTGCAACATGAGAATCCATTGTCATTCAGAGTTGCCTAATGCTTGGAGCAGTGTCCCGCCAAGCCCTAGAGAGCCTCTGTTGAAAGCATGCGTTTTCCTTCAAGCAATATTGGTTGAAGGATGGGCCAAGCGTGGCGCAGCCAATGATCAATGATGGATCAACGAAGTCGATTTATGACTTCCCATATTGGTACAATGTTTAGACCATTGTCAACCATCCTTGTCCCTACATAGATTGCCCAGCTTTGGCTGGCAGCCTTGCGTCTAGCTATATTCCGTCGTCAGCATTGGCGGAGCCTGAAGATTTTTATATGGGTCGACTTTATGTTTATACATTTTCTTCTTCCAAAAGCTTCCAAATCAATCATACTTTTCTTTTTGAGATGTGGTTGTGCAATCATCAAACGTATCTGGTAATATCATTGTATGACCTTAGAATCTACACTCAGTCTTTTGCGGTAACATAAATAGATATTCTAGTGCGTGAAATTTTTACTTCGGTTAGAAATTCCACGTATCAGTTCATTATCGCTCATAACTCGAGATGTACGAAAATACATGGGAAAAATATTATTTTATAGGTAAGATACGATGTAAGAATCGTAGCGGAGGATTTTATCTGCGACATCAATCTATTCAAATTCTAACATCGTGAATTGTGCTATTTTTTGGTTAAATCACGTCAAATATTACGATGTCGTTATACGACACGAGAGTTATAACAGCAATATCTGTTCCTAATATCTGACGATTCCTGCTTTTTCAAGTATGATCTTATGCTACGATTTCAACATTTTAATTTGTAAGATGATATTTATTCCGTGTAAGGAACAGTTGGAAAAGATTCAAGTTTGAAGAATCGTGAAGTGTGAAAAAAGTTGTTTTGAAAACTCATGGACATGCATTCTTTATTCACCAAGTTCGATATTGAAAAAACAAATTTTTGAGAATTGATAAAATTTTGTTTGACTCAGTTTTCTGAATGTATAGATTGTTGTCTCCGGTATCCTCGTATTCTTAGAATTCCGTCGACAGCAAAAAATTTTAAGGAACTACAACGCTCTTCTATTCAAGAAACGTGAAAAGTTAATATCAAGTTAAACCGATGCCAACAGAACTTCCAAATTTAGTCATTTGACGTCATTCGGACTTATAATGGCTTTGAAAGTTTCTCGAGTTCGTTCTCATTCGAATTCATTCCGTAACATGAATTTTTTCATTGAGATACAGATCCGCATTGAATAAATTATTCCGCGGGATCAGGAAAACGTAAAATTCGTACAACACGTTGCACGATAGGATTGTCGAATACAAGTGTTTTAATTAAACGGTTGCAGCGAATTCTTATGAATATTTTAATACCAGTTTTGTAGAATTATTTGAGACATATGAACTTCTGGGTTTCTAGAGCAGTGATTTATATTGTGTATATTGAATGTAAAGATCATATTTGTACTTTAAAGGATTAGGAATTTAGAAATTAGTGCACAGAAATAAAGGATGGTTTATACCAAATGAATATTGTTTTTTGTTGGTTACAAAGAGGTGAGTGATTTATTGAATACAATTGTGATACATTTGTCTTGAATATAAATTTATTCATCGAGTATTGAAAAATATTTATTTGAGAGGGATAAAACATAGTTGAGAGGATGAAATATTTGTTCTTTTATATTCAACAAAATATTTCTTTCGTACAAATATATTTTTTCTGTATGTGATGAATTTCTACGAACTCGACTAGAAATTTATTGTCTAGGTCTAATGAGGGTAACCTCGATCCCACTCGCAGGTTGAGGAGGATTTTAATGCTTGACTACCATCGGAATCCTGTTAAGAAGTTCTGTTGAAATTTCGAACAACAGAATCAGGTTTTTATGATCATAGGAAGTTTGCGGAAATTTAACAGCTAAAGTGAGAAAAAACTGATAGGAAATGCAAATCATGCAATCCATATTGCGCTTGGCTATAAAATTTGGTATCAGGTGTTACAGTAATTATCGAGAATCAAGAAATTCCACATTCTCATATAATGAATAGGATTCACTTCGCCCGTTTTTATAATATAAAAAGTGCTCGTTTCTCTCGTACGTTGAGAACAAAGATAGTATACTCAACTACTTACGACAGTTGGATACATTCAAATACAATTCTTCATCAACTCAATTTGAATACAAGATTCATTCAAGTACGCGTGGTTGAGCCAACTACAAATCTAGTTGAATCAAGGAGTTATTGCATTTGAACGTATCCAATTTTCGTGCGTAATTGGGCTCACTATTCCTTCTTTGAATGTATTCAAACATTTTGAACAGCGCTACATACCCCCACATATTTTTTTGCTACACTCACATCTGAATAGTAGTCCTTAAGTCTAGCTTTGGTGATGAACACGGTGAAAAGTGAATCTTGATTTCATGATCGACTGATTTTCAGATGAGACTTAAAATCAAGACTTCACATCTCATGGTCAACCACATAAAATTTGATCGATAATTCAGTCGAAAATAAGGTTGAAATTTTTTCATTCTCAGTGTTACAATTGTTTATACCTCCATACCTGTGCACATGCAATCAATCATAGTCTCACTTGGATCAAATTATTTAATGTTCTCCATTTATTACTCAGTATGCGTAAGAAATTCGGTAAAAACTTTGTAGTATCAACTTCATAAAAGTTTGTTACTGGACTCTGTTTACACTGGTAGAAATTTCTGCATTAATTTTAATGCATTTGCTGGAATTTTTTTTCAAATACGTGCATGAATTGAGTTTCATACACATTTTACATGAAAATTAATGTAAACTATAGCATAATCTATATTTTTTTCATGTTTTTGTACATTAAATTTAATGTAAGATGTGTATTAACCTGAATTCATGTACGTGATTGAAAAAAACTTCTAAATATATCTGACAGTGTACGTACGCATATTGTTTATGTATTCTTCGATTTTGACACTGTCACTTGAACATCACAACGCATATCCAAATCAATTCGAACTTCCGAAGATATTCACATTTCTACTGATTTTCAATTTCCCCCAAAATGTTTTTAAAATTCTTCTTTAATTCCACATTACACTTGATATAAAATTATACCGTTATAAAATGATTTATTACACCACTCAATCGCAACTGCAGCGTGCATGGAGAAAAAAGATCTACTAAAAAGTACCATAGTTTATAGTGTTCGAGCATCAGTCTTGTCCCGATCAAATTATTTACATGAAAATATCTATAAAAATAGTATACTTCTTTAGGAAAGTCCAAGCCAGTATGGGACTTTTAAAGGTATTTCCACGTAAATAATTTGATCTGGACAAGACTGATGCTCGAACACTATAAAGTATGGTACTTTTTAGCAGACCTTTTTCTCCGTGTGGCGAGGTGGTTAAACACGAAGGACAAGGGTAGGATAACCCAGCAAGGAAGTAGGTTCGAATCTCCCAAAGAGTGTTGTAAGTTTTCAGTCTTGAACAACTATGATCATTATACAATCGCATAGTCTTGAGTAGTGATGCCGCGAGAAATTCGAGACGAGACGAGAAGGTAGTGTTGCCGCGATCCGAGCTAATCCGAGTTTTGAGCATGAGCTCGGCTTGGCTCTTGTTTTTGACAAATAGGCTCGGCTCGCAGATCGGATCGATAGATCCACTGCTCTGATCGAGGCTCGAAGATCGTCGAGCTAGATCGAAGATCTCACGATCCTACTTCGTTCAAAGCAAACGCGAATAAAAAATTCCTGCATCCAGGGGGTCCTTGGAATAGAGCGTACGGTACAGGCCATGAGTTTGAATTAACCTACACTGTAAAAAAAAACTGGAAATTTACTGTGCAACTGGACTGGAAATTTCCAGTGCTAGTACTGGAATATGGATATTCCAGTACATGTACAGGGATTTTGTTGTTACGTTACTGAAAATTTACCAAGCATAACTGAAAATTCAGTCATTGTACTGGAATTTTCAAGTTTGAGATGATGTACTGAAATTTTGCCATGATTTCGCGAAAATTTTACCGGCTCGTACTACAATTTTATAGTTCTTGTGCACCAAAAAAAAATATTCCCTCAAAAAGGACTTGAGAAAAAATTTGGAATTTAGAAAAAAAAACCTAATCGTTGGTATACTGGAATTATACAGGTTTTTAACTGCAATTCTCAGGGTTTGTGATGGAATTTTCCAGTTACTATGCAATTGAATTATACAGGTTTTGAACTGCAATTTTCAGGTCGTGTGATGGAATTTTCCAGTTGCTATGCAACGGAATTTAATCACTGTTGCACTGAAATTTTCCACTTCTATTGGACTTCGTCATTTCTGGCAGGAAAAATTTCAAGTCTTTATATTAAAAATTTCCTGATTGAGATTTTGAATAATAATTGTAATTGTAGCCAATGAAATTGATATATGAGGTTTTTCCAAGACTTATCCTCTTGTGTTCTAGATATGAAGCATATGTAGTAACCCAAGCTGGCCTTCCAACATGTCGCGCTATAGCTCATCGGTTAGGTCTTAGGTTTCAGTCGGTAGGCAGGTAGAAAAGTGTGGGTTCAAATCCTGTTAGGTAGACATGAGTTTCTGTCCATCCAAATGAACGATCAAAAGTTTCTCAATCATCTTGGAACACAAGGACCCTGCAAAATCACTTTGCGTGAGCAATTTTTTTTCAATTTTCATGGATATTTTCAGCATTAATTTTCCAGTACATGTTCTGGAAAAGTCCAGCTCGTGTACTGAAAAATTCCAGTACCGAGGCTCAGAAAATTTCCAGTTTTGATGCGGGAATTCCATAACGTTTGCACTGAATTTTTGCAGTACAAATGTGCTGAAATTTTCCGGTACATGTACAGGTTAATGACTTCCAGTACATGTACTGGAATTTTCCGGTGAAATTTTTTTACAGTGTAAAGACATTCAACATTTTTACATCTTCGCTGTTCGAAATTGATTTAAGTCATATAAACTACGTAAATAATAATCAAAAAATGTCTAAACAATATAAAACACAATGAACTTATGTAAATAAAGTAAGTTGATTTCCTGAAACAAACACATCAACTGAAAAAATTGTTTTTCCTTTGGGTGTATTCAAACTTTTGGCCTGTACTGTATTTCTAAAGCTCTTGAAGGTAAAGTATAAAACAACGTTTTCTCGAAATTTTTATGACTCGGCGAATAAAATTTCATAAATGTTAGTTATAAAAACTCCATGAATGCATCTTCCAATGAATAAATAGATAAATATATCATTAAATTTATCTTCAGAGGATTGGCGATGAAGAAGAATCCACTTTATAAACATATTTTCTTAATATCGACTCCGCTACTAATTAAACATTTAACACAATATTGTTTCATAATCCAAGATTCAATGAGATTTTGCGAGATTCAGTGAGATTTGGCGAGATGCAATGGTTTTTCTTAACCAGGGTCCTTCGTCTGATAGGAAATTTTTCCAGTAACGATCTGGCTCGTCGATCTCATAGTTCTGGCTTAGCTCAAAACTCGGATCGACTGAAATTTTTTCAGCTCTGCTTGAAGATCGGATCGTTTGAAATTATTGAGATTGGCTCGAAGATTGCGGCAACACTACGAGAAGGCATGGCGAGAAACGAAACGAGACGAGATGAGAATGAGTTGACGAGAAATAAAACTTAGTTTGAAGGAAAGAAGACGAGATTCCTCGTCTCGTCTCGCGGCATCACTAGTCTTGAGTAAAGTTGAACTTTTTTTTGTATCCGTTAAATAAACACAAACATATTCCTCTTTATCGATAGCTATGCCATGTTGAGTGGGATCAAACAAACAACAATGAGCGAACACATCAGAATCAATTTGCTTCGAATTTCAGTTCACATTCAGTCTTAATTTCAGAAATTAAGTTCTTGTTTTCACCGTGAACTGTTTGTTAATATGATGAATTTTCATCTCAGGAATCGAACGTTACATGGAAGAAAAATTGTCATCATGACCATACTGTAAAAAGTCCCACTGAAAGTTACTAGATCTTAATTAAAAACTTGCCTGAAATTCAGTCTTTTTCATTGTGTCGGTATTTGTTTTCGATGCTATTTCTGCTTACTTTCAGCGGAAATAGGGCTAGTTCCGACTGCATCTCAGAATAAGCTGATATCAAGGTTGAAAGTGAGTTTTACTTTTTACTGTGCATCCAACATGTCGTCGGAAGTGTATCGTTGATACCATGAATCGGATAGGCATAGAGATGATATATCCTTTTGTGTTGACCTGGAAGATATCATGTTGTGGTGAATAACATGCAGTATGCTCATAACCTTTCTTCGTTGAGCATATTGTGTATGGTTATGGTAACGAGACTGGAAAGCGATGATGACAATTTTTCTCTTTCTGCGCATATTGTGATGTGAAAAATATGGTTTTTTCTCATTTCAGTGGTGGATTCTATCTTCTGATCGTGAAAGAATTACTTTTGCATAAAAAATACGGGATTTTTCCTCCATTTTGCATAACTGTTCCGCTTTTTGGGATGGAATCATACACGGAGAAAAAAACTAACAATAATATTGCTGAATTGACAACAAAATATTGTTATATATCAACCCACAATAAATATCGTAAAACTATGACCGTCACCATTGCTAAACTAGCAGCAATATTATATTATCAACATTATTAACAATTCAAACATTCAATTTTGCAATATCATGTGGTGATATCAATAATTGATCCCTACAAACATTCTATTATATACGATGTGGTTTGATTCACATGTGAAGGAAAGCTGATTGTAAGTTCAAATGTTAGAAAGTTGCTTTAGCGAGATTCGAACCTGGGTCCTCCGAGTGGGGATCAGAGCTTTTATCAGATCAGCAGATTTTCAAGGTGACAACTGAGGACTTGAATTGCCATTTATGGTATTCCTCGACTTTGTTGACAGTTAACGATGAAAATATATTCAAGACAAACATTAAATTGTGCACATTGAATAAATGAACTAGGATTTGAATCACAGGAATTTGCTCAGAAACGAATGAAACTCGTCAAATTTGTTTGTTAAACTCATGTAAGGTTTGTTAATCAATCAGCAATTGGGATTGATTTTTATGTTCGTGAATTCAAGAAAAACTGCATCGAAGAAGGATTTGTAGAAGAATGTATATCACTTGAATATCATTCTCAACTGTCTCCTGAAATGGATCAAAATCAATTTCTCACGGGAATTATTATACCGCTTTATGTTACCGCGTTTAGCAACTCATATTGTCATTTTAACAAGTGATTTTCAGTAATACAATTCTTGTTGAGGTAGTTCTCCGGGAGAATTCAGGATCAAATTAGAAAAATTATTGTCAAGCAGAGCACCAAGGTCGAAGGAATTCGATAATCATATTCGTTGGGACTTATATTCTTATTTATGACAAAAAAAGAACCAAAGCGAAGTATAAATAAACAACCTTGTAACAACAACGCGAAATTTTACATGGTTTTTTTCTTAAAAAATTTTTATTTTTGATCCGCTTATGACTTATGAGGGCTCATTTTGTTCCTTGTGAGATTTAAAAAACCTTTACCATGGGGATTTTTTCATATGAGTCATCATGACACTGCCACACGCTTTTGTTTATGGGAATGTGTTTTACTATTAATGTGCTATGGCTGTACGAACAACAAATTATTGCATAACCAGCAATAAAATGTTGACAATTCTTATATTGCTAGTTCTATCATACACATTTTTCTCCGTGTACAAATATAATAATTGGACACTGAGAGAAATAATTACTAATACCAAGAAAATATATTCTTGAATATTTTTGAGAATATATATTCTTGAATGCAGCTAATATGGTGTGGAGCAAAGAGAAATTCTCTTGAATCAAGAAAATATCCTCTCAAATCAAGAAATCTAGGCTTGGTACCAGAAAAGTTTTCTCGAATCAAGAAAAAATATTTTCGGAGAAATGAATTTCTTGGAACAAGAAAATATATTGCTGATGCTAGTAATTATTTCTCTCTGTGGAGGATATGATTCATTATGACGATAAATGACAATTCATCATAACTCTCGTAACAGTTACTATATTTCTGCTGAAAACTGATAGATGCATAGTATTTGACGTTATAATGAATTATGTGTTTCGATTACTATACTTCGTCCGATAACCATTATTATATTCTTTTCTCCGTGTGGGGCAAAAGTCCCCCTCGTGGAAGATTTCCACTGCTACTATTTTGTGGAGGCAAATATCACCATTATTTTTTAGAGTGTATATTATAAGTTTGAGAACCTCGTATACTTGGTAATTTTGAACATTTTACACTATTTGTTTGTACTTGTTCCATTGTTTTTAGACATAGTCACTTTTTCACATGAAGTATTGATTAAATTTAATGATTTGCCCATATATTGGAAGATCGCCAAGCGTTGAATATGTATAAGGAGAATAAATTATCAACCTGTGCCAACATTTACATCTTCATAAAATGAACAAAATTTATAAACATCAGTATATATGAGCTGATCACACTTTCTTTATACATAAGCAGATATTTTATTCATTTAATAACTCTTCATAAATTAACGTGTAATTTATCACGAAATGGGTACAAAATGAGCGTCATCGATTATCAAGAACTGAAAAATGCGAGTAGAGCAAGCACTTTTAAGGAAACAGAAATTGCAAGCGAACTCAGCGAAAGGAGTAGCTTTAGATTTATATAATGTCATGACTGAATTTCAGATGCAGCCAAAAGTAGCCTATTTGTATTGTAAAGTAAGTACAAAAGTGAAGAAAAAACCTTAATTTCAGTAGATTTTCAAATGAAGACGCATCCAAAAATGGCAAAAATTGAAAAAAAAAAAGATTATTTCTCATCCCTAAGTATTTGGACAAATTCGCAATATTCATAAAAAGCACGTGGATTGTAATACATTCCGCGTGGGAAAGACAGCTAAACGATGAGCCATGACATGTGTAATCTTTACTAAAAATTATTATTTTCTTCATGTAGCGAGCAAATTCTTATGAAATATTGGATTTCTGTGATGATAATTCCTACCGAGGAATTGCAATAATTTTTCAGAAGTGTCATATTCACACTGAGGAAAATTGGCATCAGTTAAATTAACAAAATCAAGACATCTTCAACATTTTAGTTGCACTGTAAAAAATAATCGGAATTTTCCTATAGGCAGTAACCGGAAAATCCTGATGATCATGGGATAGGAAATCAATTTCCGGTGCATGTATATGAAATTTTCCATAAATTCAACTGAAAATTCCAAAATTTACGAGATTCTTACTATCATTTTCCAGTACATTTTCGGCAAAATTCGGAAAATTCCTAACGCATGTATGTGTTAATGACTTCCGAACATTTATGTGGAATTTTCCATATAAATTTTTTACAATGTGGAATAAACGAAAAATTAGTTGCTATACAATGGAAAAAAAAAGTCGAATCAACTATAAAACGAAATTTTTCATCCGAAATGTATTTGTGATTGAGAAAATGTTAACGTTTGATCGGCTTTAGCTTATGTTTCATTTTTATTGTTTTTTGTTTTAGGGGTGTTGGAGATGGCAGCAACCGAAAGTAATATCAGATTTAGCGGCCACACACTGGACAAAGCCACCAAGGCCAAGGTGAGTTTGAATTGAGTTAAGTGTTCATCGGACAAAGAACTATGCAAGAAATGGACTATAGTATATAGAAGACTTTTCAAACATCTTTTGGTTTTTCAATCCTCCTCAGACTCTAATCATATATCTCATGTTGTCAATATAAAATCGCAGTGTACAGGTACATTTCAGTTACAATCACACTCTGAAAATTATATTGTTCAAATGAAATTTGGTAAAAAATATATCGATTCAGATAAATTGTGTGAAATAGCAAGCTACGGATTCGGAAAGATCAGCTGATACATAATTTTGATGGTTTCAAACTGATGTTCATACGAGGACAGGGTTAGGCAGCCGTTTTGTACTTCTCTATTTTCATAAAACATAGATTTCCATCGTCAAGTTTGACAGTACTTAAATCATCCAAAATGGAAGTAAACGAATCTATTTTATTCATTCCACAACTATTTAGTAGAACACCATAAATGAGTTGAATTTCCAGGAAAATCTTTGTAAAATCAACACATCCCTGTTGTTTTATTCCCATTTTATTCAGTTTAATACTCCACATTAATTTTGAGTGGACTATTTCCAACCCAAAACTCAAACTGTGAAGCTAATCGCGTGGAATAATCCAAAAATTATTCAAATGCGTTCTGCTAACTTCACACGCAAGTGATGAATGTCTAATGAACCTTCCCTATCAAATAAAGAATCTACTGGATAAATGACTTGCTATTTTACACGATTTCAAGTAATCGAGATGAATTTGTAATTGTTAGAAAATTTATTGATTAAATTTCATTTGATTCGCACAATATGAAATTATATGGAAGTTCTTTAAGAATAATTTGATGTAGACAAAACAAAGTCCTGATTGTTTAATAAATGAGAACGTACATAAGAAAACAATGACCTGTTCTGCATAATAAATTTTGGATGACAAAAAGTTAGTAAAATAATGATTACATTCCAATTTCTTTTGTCACTCACTGGGAGGGATTCAGGGTTAAAGTTTGTAACCGAAAAACAGAGTCACCTTAGAGTCAAATTGATCATATTTTGTAGCCCTTTCCATTCACCTGTAATGACTGCACTCAGTCATGTTTATCCTTTATTATGGATAACAATAGCCCAGCACGCACCGAGCTCGACCAGTGAAAATCGTTATCATAATAAATTCCGTAGGGAGGTCGTTATGTTTTTGGATCGATGTGATTATACAGTAAATTAAACTCTAAATTTATTTTCATGTACAATAATATGAATAAATCTGTTCCTTGCATACGAATTTAATATTATTTTCCAATAAGGGTTTCAAAATATTCGAATATTTAAAGCCATTGACTTACCTCATGTTTCACCACATTTTTAGACATTTAATACTTTTTTTCACAGGTAACGTTGGAGAATTATTATAGTAACCTAATAGCTCAGCACTTTGAACGGAAGCAAAGGCTCGCAAAATTGGAAGAATCCTTGAAAGACGAGGGCCTCTCGGAACAGCAGAAGCAAGAGAAGAGGTTGCAACATGCTCAGAAAGAGACCGAGTTTCTTCGGTTGAAACGCTCGAGGCTTGGCGTCGAGGATTTCGAGCCGCTGAAGGTCATTGGAAGAGGCGCTTTTGGTGAGGTAAGAGGTGCCAAAATCTCAGAGATTTCCTGCATTTCTTAGAGCATGACCTTAGTGCTCTTTGAAAAGTCGTATAGATCTTGCGTCTAACTGCACCACAGTTGATTCTTTCTAAAGAAATGAAAAATACGAGTCTTGAATTCATCTAAAATTATCAACTTCAATGCACACGATGTCTAGAGATTTCTTGCACATTCAGGATATTCTCCGTCGGTTAGAATACCGATATGTTCCTTATGAAGGAATATTGTTGAGCCTAATAAGTGATCGCGAAAATACTATTGAAGATCATTGAACGTATAAATAGTTCAAACTATTGAATTTCATCAGTTCCAAATAGTTTTTGCGATCACTATTAGGATCAACAATATTTTGCTGTGAGGGTTTTTCAATTTAGAATGAAGATTTTCTCTCAGGGGAGGATAAAGATTAATGATTATTCAAAATTATTCATGCTGATTATAATATTTCTTCATCGCAAAAGTGTATTAAAGGTTTTGGAATTATCAAATGTACAATAAAAACAAGAAAATCATTGAAATTATTTTTCGTTTAATCATCAAGTTCGTATTAGATTGCATGAATTTCTAAATTGCGGATATATATTTCAAGATTTTCTTTTATGTATCTTTTCATGGAAAATCCACTTTTACCGCGTACCGCTCCTTGTATTCGTATATTTCATGCACGCAGGCATTTTTTTTTTTTTTTGATTGAGAGTTGTCATATATTCTCACAACTTTGTCTTCCATCGCGAACGCGTATCGCATTCATATGTGAGTCGGATTTATTCAAAGGCTCGAGATACATCTTTTTCTATTTTCATAAATCTTCTTTTTCATCCTCCGAGAGTTTCTTTTAAATCCATGTTGGTTACCTTTTTTCGGAGAATTACAGAATATCCTTGAATGTAAGAATTTTCTTCTTAAATTCATTGTGTAATCTTTCACGGTAGTGAAACGATTCAATTAATTCCTGAATCCAAGCTTTTTCCGTATCCCATTATCGATTTTCTTAATCTCTCCAAATTCATCTCGAATGGCGCAAAAATGAGGTTAAAAAGAATAGGAGCTGTTGTAGAAAGTATTTCTTTCTTTTCTCCTGATTTTAAAACCCCGGTCAATAAAAAGTTTTTTCTGGCGTTCATTCGAAGAAGAGTTTGGATGAAGATCTTCTGAGAGAGAGGTCTTCATAAGTCATTCCAGTACCTCAAATTCACAATTCTTATTATTTCAGTCAGACAGCTTTGAAACACAGCGACAACAAAATTTGGTGGAATCAGAGGATTCTTTTTTTCTTACATTTTAAGTAGAGTATTCCTCTTAGAATCAGTGACTCCATTCATGAATCATAAAAACTTCAAAGTTATTCCAATATCTTTTAAATAAATTCCACGCGTTTTGTTTTTTTTGTTCTTCGTTCAAAAGAAATTTTTACACATAAAAATGATCACTGAATCAATTCAAGTTATGTATCAAGAATTGATACATCGATAGATTAAAAATAGAAGAACTTGGAGCAATTTAAAACAGGAGTAATTGGAATCCTTTATGCGAGTTTTGGAAAGTTATGATCGAGTTCACATTACGGACACTGGAAATATTTATAAATCAGTAAATCGTTGAATGCTTTTCTGTGTCATACTTTATTCTTGAGATACAGCATTGTACTAATTGCGATACGCTATAGCGATGTTCCGAAATACGTGTTCTAAGTGCCAGAGATAGATCGATGGCTTGTTTCTTTTGCAAGAAATATTTGAAACTATGTTTTTATATTTATCAGTAATTTTGCCTTTGAGTTATTCTCACTTCTACGTGTATCGTGGACAGGAACAATTCTAATTGATTGAAATATACCTGAATAGTTTTTTCCACTTCGATCCTTTTTCCTTTCCTAGATGTGTTTGAGTTATTGTATCCATTTATCAACACGATTTCGCTGTAAAATCTTGGATCCTAATGATTTAGAAGAAATATTTAATGTTTTCAGTTATTATATATCCATTTTTTTTATGATTCCAGGTTAGATTAGTTCAAAAAAAGGATACCGGTCATGTGTATGCCATGAAGATTCTCAGGAAAGCAGATATGCTTGAAAAAGAACAAGTGGCACATGTGAGGGCTGAGAGAGACGTCCTTGTTGAAGCAGATCATCAATGGGTCGTCAAAATGTATTACAGTTTTCAAGATCCTATTAATTTATATCTTATAATGGAATTCCTTCCGGGTGGTAAGTTGCATTTCTGTGGATTTTTATTGTTACACAAAATATTCTTAAGGGAGAGATGAGAGAAACATTTGAGTTGTGATTCTATTATGCCAGATTCTTGTTCAGTACCAAATTTCTCCTTTAATCAACGATAACATATAGAATATTGTAAATAATTTCCTTAGTGTTATAGTATCCTGATCTCCCGTTGATCTTTGTTCGAAGTTTTAACTTTCAACCCTGGAAATAAACCTTGTTATAACGTTTCATTCAATTACAAATCTTGATATACAATGAATCATATCATATGCAGAATATCATTCGAACAAAGGAGAATTGTGTTATAATATAATCAACTTAATATCCCCTTATTAACCATATATCACATGAATTGTCTAATGTTTCTGTCTACGAAGTAAGTAATCGACATACCTCACCGGTATCAATGTAGAAAACGTCGTGCAAGTCAAGACTTGTTTGTAGCACATGAACTGTCTACTCAGCAAGTTGAATGAATTTTTATCGTGTGTTGAAATTATTGCATACATTCATTTTAGCTTTCTATAAACTATACATGAAATCATCTGTATACAAATTTATGAGAAGATTAGAAAAAGAATGAATGGCAGTAGATTCATAGAAATGATTCTCCAATCTCTTTTCAAAGGTATCTCTCATCAAATATTTCAAACATATGATTTCCTTTTGTGCAGGTGATATGATGACGCTACTGATGAAGAAAGACACGCTTTCTGAAGAGTGTACGCAATTTTATATATCTGAAACGGCGTTAGCCATAGACTCCATACACAAACTAGGTTTTATTCATAGGTGAGTTTATAATGATTTTACAACACAGGTTTAAAGAAGTATTTCTAACATTTTATTTTTCTATTTCAGAGATATCAAACCAGACAACTTGTTGCTAGATGCACGAGGGCACATAAAGCTTTCCGATTTTGGACTTTGTACGGGATTGAAGAAATCTCATAGGACTGATTTTTACAGAGACCTGAGTCAAGCAAAACCTTCTGATTTTAGTAAATATGATGAATTTTTGATGAGTCAAGAAATTATACGTTATTCATCAAATCGTCGTTATTCAAATGACTTTATTTCTTTTTTTCCGCAGTGACATCTTGTGGGAGTGGAAGCGGAGGAGCTATGGATAGTAAAAGAAGAGCAGAAAGTTGGAAGAGAAATAGAAGAGCGCTTGCTTATAGTACGGTTGGAACTCCAGATTATATCGCCCCAGAGGTCTTTCTGCAAACTGGTTACGGACCTGCTTGCGATTGTTGGTCTTTAGGCGTTATTATGTACGAGATGCTCATAGGTAGTGATTTTTTTTAGTTCATCACATAGTCACTATGAGTACAAAATATATTCAAAGATGAGCACTGAGAATCTCTACAAGAAATACCATTGAGTCTTTTAGATTATTGAATTTTGATGATACATATGTTGTCAATTTCAACAGAATATATCAAAAAGCTTTTGAGTGTAATAATTATGGGAGAATGATAATTTAATGAATTATATATTGAGTAAAAAAATGTGTCACACAGTTTGATACTAGGGATACGTTCTAAATTGATTAATTGTCTTCTTTTTTACAGGATACCCTCCATTTTGTAGTGAAAATCCTCAAGAAACGTATAGAAAAGTCATGAACTGGCAAGAAACTTTGGTATTCCCGCCAGAAGTTCCAATTAGTGAAGAAGCAAAAGACACCATTGTTAGATTCTGCTGTGAGGCTGATAGAAGATTAGGTTGGTACTTTTTTTTTTGATAAATATTCTTTCGAATCGTTCTTCAGAATATTTTTCATCTTTATTTCTCTCTGTTTTCGTATATTCCGTGATGGCTAATTTCTTGTATTCATATTGGAGGGAATGTATTTTTGTTATGCTCGTTGATGAAGAAACGATCTTGTTTCCCAGATATCACCTTAAGTTTTTGGCATGTTTAAGAACCGCGTCTATCAATTCTGGAAGTTCGGGTTCCCTATGAGCACGTATTGTATATACACGTTGAAAGAACATTCACTCCAGATGTAGCTGGATGCATGCTAAGTAGGTTCTCTCATCAACCTTGGAACGTTCTCACTATTTGTTTAGCACTTATCGTAAAAATTAACTTCTAGAAACTCTCATGTTCCTAATATTTGCGACCTTGCTACGTATTTTGCACATTCTGCTCATGACTGATCATGTCTCTCAAACGTTCAAGGAATCTCTCGGTTTATCTCTCTGAAAAATCACAATTGAAACACATGATTGAAAGCTTTTGAATCGATTTTTTGTATGAAGAATAGTCAAACGAACTGTAGGTTCTAGCTTCATTCGTTACCACAGGATGTAAAAGTGTTTCCACTCGTCCTCCAGCTGCAATGGGATTGAAATCATTATTCAAGATTGATTTTGTCTTTTGATATCTCATCAAAATAGCGAAGAGTATTCGTAATTTCATGTCGATTACAAACATTTGTATCGTTGTACATTTGCCAAATGTAAGGTTATATATTCATCCAATAATGCTTTCACACAGATGAAGAATTACGGTTTTATAACGTTCTTGATAGAGCGCTGTGTGTAATATTTCTGAATTTTTCTATTCAGGTGCTCAAAGAGGTATCGAAGAACTCAAGTTAGCACCTTTCTTCCGTGGTGTTGATTGGGAGCATATACGAGAGAGGCCTGCCGCTATACCAGTAGAAGTAAGATCAATCGATGATACGTCCAACTTCGATGAATTCCCGGATGTGAAATTGGAAATACGTACGTATACGAATATTCATTCAAACTTTTATTCGTGATCTTGAAAATTCCTCACCTCACTTGGAATATGTTTTTTATTTCCAGCGGCAGCACCGATGCCTCAAGATGGTGAAGTGATATACAAGGACTGGGTATTTATCAATTATACTTTCAAACGTTTTGAAGGGCTGACGCAACGTGGGACGCCGACCAAAAAATAGCAACCCCCAACAACCAGCAGCGTGATCAGCAATACTAATTCACAATGCGATACGATTGGGATTCCAGCATTGGTACATCATCCACATCCACCGTTGTCCTCGACGACTATCGTAACCACATCGACGACGACAACGACAACAACGTCGAATATTCTAAGGACTGATGGCTGATCGACTTTTCTTCATAATGAAGTGTTTTTACCATAAACGAAAAAATCGCTTTATTCTGTAATACCGTGTATATATGTGATGAGCACAGGATACACTGATTATTGATATATCATTGGTATACTATGGAAAAATCCAAGCACCAACAAAAAATTCAAAAAATGAAAAGGATCGTAGAAGAACAGAAACACGAAATAGTATGGAGAGAATGAATTGTATGCTAAAACCAGTTTCGTATCGTATATTTTCTTTGTTTCTCAAAGGAATACCACAGAGACATGTGTTTTCTACTTTTCGTCTTGTTTTGCATACGTAATGATCCTGTAGAATAATTTGGTGATAAAAATTTACGAATCATAATATCGGGATGAAGATTCAGAAGAATGATGTGATAAAAGAATGCACAAAACGAAAATAACACTTCACGGTTTTTTTTCAATTAATCTCTTTTCAAGAATACGCAATTCTTCAAATCTGATGATCAGTAGTAATCGAATGAGCAAGAGAATCGATTTAGACTGTACGAGAAGTCATTTCTCGAATTATGCTTTGGAAAATTTGATTGTTTACTTCAAGATACGCTTACATTAATTCGCATGAAAGGGGATTAAAGCTTTACTTTAGATTTTCTAATTCAAAGGGAATCGCGGTTTCCCAACAATTTCGAATTAACATCAATCTAAAATAACATTCGATTAGGTTCGATATGAGAAACAAGTGAAGAAAATTATGTGATTTGTTTTTCCATCCTTGACGATGGAAATATGGTTTTTGTTTCATTTTCTTGTTCCACGGTTTGGAGCGGGGTAAGAAAAGATGATAGAACATCTAGTTCTCTATTGTAATGATGGATCAATGTGTATGTTTGTATATCTATGTATGGGTGAGAAAGAAAGAATGAAACAGAGAGGAGAGAATGACAGAAAGAAAGAAAGAAAGAAAAAATTCTAAATATTGTGCATCATTTATCTGATGTGATCTAATATATTTTCCCTTTAAAATTAATTTTCAATCTAATACTTTTGGCGTAAGAGACACACTCTTGAGATGATGATTGCTCGCAATTGGAGGACTATTTAATCATTTTTATATTTATATTGTTTTTCGAAAATGATCTTCGTTCTTATATAACGTAATGAATTTTGTAACGCAGGATGGAAAATTGATACGATTGAGAGACCAAAAGAAATCCAAATTTATACAGTCGGTGACTTCTTTGGAAAATCAATTGAAATTTACAGTATTCCGAAATTTATATGAACGTTTGGAAAAATAGATGAATGGGAATACATAAAAATTTTCTCCACTCGTATGAATAATTCCATCGTTGCGGAATGGACGAAAGATCATGGGAACGTATTTAAAATTTTTAATGAATATCAGAGTGGCCGTAACCGGGAATTTCTAATGAATTTATCCGATCATGTATTAACATGGAATGGAATGACTACTACAAGACAATTCCAGGTATAGCTACTTTAATGAATATGGAATTCAAAACTCGCTGGAAAAGTTGAAATACCTAAGAGATGAATGTTCTAACTCTTTTCGACAGGTTTCAAATGTCATGTGTATCAATTTGACGGATCATATAATACAATTTTTTATTCAAATTTGTGTTACTAATCAACTTTTCTGTACTTGAAGATGAATAATAAATCATGTTTCAATGAAAAATTTCACGGGAGAGAAGATACAAATTCTTCATATTCAAGTGATCATCATATACAACGCATTTCACTGAACATCAATGGCTAGAAATGTCATGTAAGATATTTATATTCTTAGACACAGTTGTTTACGGAGATGCTTTTTAAAAATTAAATGAGATAGCTTTGACGTGCATCGAGGAAAGGAAAATTTTGATATTCAAAAACCTTATGAAAATGATGAAATCAACATCTTGGAAGGAAACATAAAAAGACTTTCTCTGATATTCGAGCTCATCACCAGGGCACCGTGATAATCATAGTGATAATGGTTTAAACCGACAAAAAAAAATAGGTAACAGTTAAGATTACACACGGAAGTACCTATATTGCAAATACACGTACACGCGCACGCTCGAGATGTATCTACATGTTGAGGATAAGATTAATATTAATAGTAATATGGATAATAATAATATTAATAATAATTATAATATACGATAATGATATACACGATAACGATAATATTTTATGTGCATAAAGCATTTTTTCATGCTCCTTGTATGTTCCAACGTGTCTATTTGAATATTCGTATAACAAGCTATATATCTTTGATGAAAAAAAAAAAAAAAATTAGTTTCATACGATTTCATCCACGTATATTTTAACATACCGATGATATACAGATGGTAGAAAAAGGAAGATGATAAATTCTCCAAATATAGTTTGACACAAATACAGATCGCTTAGGTCATAACGATGTAATTAAGCTGGAAATATTGAATAATGAAATGGAAAAAAGAATTTGAAACTATTTTCCGCGATTGCTAGAATTGAAGAACAATGGATATCAGTGAATGGAATAAGAAGAAAGATATCCAAGGGATTTGGAAGGAATATCGAGTCTCTTGCGCCTGATGGGTATTAAGCTCTCTAACGTCCATGCTCCTAAATTAAAGAAATGTAATTGCAATGTATTTATTTATTTAAAAAGGAATCTAAATGATTTAAAAAGAAACGTTCGCGTAGCAAATGATATCGATAGACTACACATAATATACTTGTGATTGAATTTTTCTTATTTTGATTCTTTGACTCTGAAAATTCAATTCTTCTCTTACAGTGATTTGTAGTGTAGCGTAGGCTTCATTGCTCTTATTCATATTCAATGCGAATGAGAGAAAGATGAGGGCTCGCTATCCATCAATACGTATAGTTCAACCCCTGCAACACTTGTATTAGGATTCTTCTAAATGTGATATGAAGGGTCAATTCCTTAATCTTATAGGGTTCCAAATTGAAAGCTTTTCATGTAAATTCAGATGCAAACACTTTTGTAACGTAAAATTAGTTGAAGCCGTCAAAAATTCCCAATACCACTGAAAGGAATTGTAAATGTTTATGAAATTTCTCGTCTAGCAATGATATTTTTTACATTCAATGTGATTATATTACAATTTTATGTTGTTACCTTGTGAGGGTGATGTAGGATCAAGAAGGATTACAGATCAGACTCTAAATACTACTTGAAAAGCGACATAATTTTTTTCTATGACAAAACAGTGAAGTTGAACGAAGTATAGTGAGATTGTACGTTTATGCATATCATTTGCTATGTAAATGACACAATAGCCACGAGATGCCTTCGATGCAACAACTTTTCGGTGCCCTGGAGAAAACAGCTTGTATAAAAATTTATGAAAAATATTGATGGGAAAAACGATGAACCGCAAAGAGGAGAGAAACGTGCTCAACGGAAATTAGATGTTAAATGTGTATCAATCTTGTCATAAACAAGATGAACAAGCAGATAGATTTTTTCCCAGTTCAAGTTTCGACGAGATAAACAATTTTCATCAAAATTGTACGGCAAATTGTATGCCCTAATCGTGCATTTTATTGGATGAACTGTATTTCACACATAGCAAGAGTAAAAAGTTCAGTAGAATATTGTAAGCAATATTCATTATCAGCGTACATTGTATATAATGAATATAAAAAAAAACGCGCCTAAAGGTTACAGTTATTACAAAGACAGATGCGGTCTGATTGAAACATGTGAATAAATGATTATCCTTATCATCGTCGATATTTCATGACTTATATCATCGTTATAAAAAAATCATCCTGATCATCCTGTGGATGTATTGTATCGTCCAGTTTAATTCTCCATATAGCAAATAATATTCAGAACACACACACACACTCATATTCATATAGCGAAACCTTGTGTAGTTTCTATGAGTTAGATATAAATATAATATTAAAAAACAAAACGTCTCAAAATATTCTGTATATATTTATAATTATTTTTTATTATTCAAAACTATATACTATTTTTGAATGCAAATATTCAGTGGATGTGTAAACGACATGTTCAAAGTATATATCGAAAAGTGTTAGTATTCTATTTGCATCTTCTTTGAAAAGAAACTATTTTTCGAATAGTCAGAAATATTCTTTGCTGTATGGATCGTTTGATGTAACCGTTTTCATCGACTGAATGCGAGTTATACGTTGCGGTTCGTTCCGATGTTTTTCTTTGACTTTTTTTTTTCTCGAAAGAATTCATCATTCTTCCCACGAATTTGGAATTGTTGATCTCAATTTTTGAGCTTTCAGTTTTATTTGATTAATTTCACCAGAATAAATTTCTTATATAAAATAATATAAAAATGAATTTTGCTCGCCATCTTTCATGAGATAGAAATGGGCAAACGAAATCTTTGCACGCATAATTTGATGATGCATCGGGTCTTCGAGAGTCCTTGTACACAATGATCAATTTTAGTTTCTTTTATGTTCACAGGAATGAAATATCATCAGCCAAGTGTTTCTGTAGTTACGTATATTTTCAATTATTATTATCATTATTATTATTATTATTATTATTATTATTATTATTATTAAATTATACGATGAATATATTATTACGTATCAAAATATGCTGAGAAAGAAAAACAAAACGTTTATTATACCTGTCGTTGTCAGACTATATTAATTTAGTCGTAGCGAGAGCGACTTAATAAAATCATTCATTGATTCATTTATTCATTTCCTCTTTTTTTTTTCATTTTGTACAGTGATTTAGCTGAATTCAATTAGTAGACAGATTTAGATAGCCTTTAAGTAGAAATTACTTGTGGTTAATTATGTTTAAATATGAACAATGAATTAATAATATGTTAGGCACGGCCAGTCTTAACGCAATTATGAAATATGAAAAATTGATATGTCACAAAGACGAAAATATAATTGATCACATTCTTTTAGTTTTGTGATTTATGAATTGGAAACGTGATAATGTAACATTAATGTTGCACGTGACTTACCGTGCTTTGGATAAAATGTCGATGTTCAATCCAGAATACTAATTGCACTTATTGATCGTTCGGTATTAATTATATTAGTATATCTGAAACGATGAGTGAACACAAAAATCTTATGACAGACGTATAATTAAATTAACAAAAATAGATGAGAAAAGAAAATGTTATCTTCGAACAATCCTCGTGGGGAAAAAAGAATATGATGTATAAAGGAGAAAAAAATATTGCTTTCCACATGCAAAGTATAACATTGTAATTATGTCGTTAATAAATTGTTTTTTATTTTACTTGTTTCGTATTCTGAGATGATTTCATTCCAACCTCGTCAGTCGTGTGTGGAGAAAAGGAGTCTAGTTCCTCGTGTATCATTTTGAATTTCTGAATCCTTCAAATCCATTGACGACACTTGAATAAATTTTTCTCAATCAAAATTGGGGTTGTAAGGTAAGAGGCCCTATATCCGATCAGGGACCGATCATTTCCATTATTAAATGAATTTACCAAGTATTTCAGCCAGAAGTTTCAAATGAAAAAGTTAATTTTCCATCCGATAATTACAAAAAATGTCTTGGTTGAAGAGTTTTCGCACAACTAAACCACAAAAATCTAGAATATAAGGACTGATCGTGTATAGGGTCTCTTACCTAACTTGAAAATAATGGTGTATTCCACGAATTCTCAAGGAGAGATCGTAGTGAAAATTATTCTAAGTATTTCTTTGGAGTGCAAACTTTAGAGTTAGTTTTAGGAGCAGTTTACTTACACAGCACATAATATTCCACTAATATTTTTGCAATATTACTTGAAATTACTCGTGATATTGTGGAAATATTGGAATATTTGCATTGAATCACAGTAGTAATGTTGTAATATTTCCAACTACTATAATAAAATAGAAATATTGCAGCATCAATTTTCCACTCTTGTGTTGCAACTGGATACTTCACGCCCTAACGATTTTCACATCGCATATCTCCGTGGACTCTACGTGGATACAGGCCAGTTGAACGAAGACGCCACATAGCAGCAACGTAGAAATGATTGATGCCATACGGGCGATTGGTACACATTTCAACAGGTCAAATAACTCTGGAATCTCAACACTTAAAACTTTGGTGACTTTTTAATTTTTAATTTTTCCATGAGTCCACTAGGGATGGGACAAAACCGTAGAGCACAATCCCTGATCCTCCACCTAGGAGGACTTGGGTGGAACATTGGTGAAGAAATAGAGGCCGTGAAAATAAGGGAGAAATAACCTAGATAACATGTAAGCTTGTTTGTTATTTTTATAAGCATGTCAAACTTGTCATTCGGTTGTTTTTGGAGGTTCAGACAGATCCGAGCAAATCCTGGAACAAAGACCATTCAAAATGTGACAAAAACGTGTCAAATTTCTACATGATTTGTTCAACATTTTGAGCAAGAGATGGAGGATTGGTTGGATTTTAAATCGCTCAGTTATGAAGAGGAATTAATAATTGTGAATATCTACAATTGATTGATGTCTTGCTATATCATTACCCACTGAGCATTTCCGTTAGAACCTCGTATTAATATTGCAGCAATATTGATGCGATCTTGGAAGTACCTGTTTTTCAATTAACAAATGCAATATTACAAAAGTAACTCACAGAGATATCGTTGGAATATCACTTGACAACGTAACCTGTAATATTACTGTTGTAATTTTCATGACAGGTACTTTCAAGATCGCATCAATATCGGTCAAGTATTAATGCAAGGTCCTAACAGAAATGCTCAGTGGGTACACTGAGAAAAAGGGTTAGTGAACTGAATGAGAACGTAGTTGACTCAACTACGCCAGGAGGTCAAATACGTTCAACCAATTCTGGAGGTTGCATTGAATCATTGCCCAGGTTGCCCGACTCTGTTGAGTCAACTACGTGAATGATTGGGACAATGACAAATAGTTTCCGTCAAGTATCCATATACATTTGACACAAAATAACGAAGCATCGATTGCCTGCGAGGTTGACTCCACTTTGTGAGATTTTGAATGAAACTTCTTCTGTGGTTTCTTGACGTTGACACACATTGGTTCATAAAATCGAGTGATATGTTTGAGACAATGAAAGGTGGCGTAGTTGAGTCTACAATTTCCAAGTCATTTCAACTGAAAACCCCAGTCGAAATTTTGCCCCTGCTTTGTCGATCCAGTCACTGAAATTGCTCCTCCTTCCACGCTACAGAAACTACTTGGTCCTACTTTCCCGCTCCGAATATTTTTTGATTCTATTTCCCTACTCCACCATCTACTGCTGCTACATAGAACCTGATTTTTCTATACTGGGAGAAAAAATTCTTGGAAACATTAAAATCTTTACTTGAATACTCGTAATGAAATGATTAGTTAATTTGAATGGAATTTCGTTGAATCGATCAAGTATCCATTTTCATTGACAAAATATTTTGTACAATTGATTAAATATTTGTTTGATCGAATGAATATGCTGTTGATTCAATAAAACCTCATTCAAATGATTATTTTGTTGCGACTATTCAATTAAATATTTGATTGTTCCCGAAAATTTTGTCTCTCAGCGTATGTTTTGGATTTTTTGAATAATAATATTACATAGAGCGCGTTTTCTATCAATTCGAAAATGGTAATTCTAATTATGTCGGTCAAACCAATCAATTTTCCATTCGAATACGAATCTAATAATTTTACTTGATCGAAATGAAATATGCATTTCATCCGAATAAACACTCATTCGTTTCACAGAATGCAATATTTTTGGAATCAAATCAAATTTTTTCACCCAAACGAATATCTATGGGGTCTCTTTTTTGAATTAATGATTTATTTGGGTGTATAAAAAATAGGGTACCCAACTAAGATTATAACAGGAAATTCACAACAAAATGATCAAATTACTCAAATTCTTTTTTATTGACTTACACTGACACTATCAAAATATGACTTTTGCAACATTTTTTTGTAAACCAGGAATAGGATGATCCATCAAATGAATTTGTACATGAAAATACGGAGCTTGCGATTACTTTAAACAAACTGTGAGTATGAAATTTCAAACCTACCCATCACATTTTCTACAGCACTCGTAATTTTTCGTATTCTCATGTAAGAATTCATTTTATAAATCTTTCTATTCCTAGTTTACTGAAAGAATGAAAAAAAGTCACATTTTCGGGCTGCGTTATTCTTCGTGTAGAGGCGGTAGATTCAAAGTAGGGGGTAAACCTTGCACCTGCTTTACTCCTACAAGTGGTGAAATAAGAAATTTCTACCACTTCTAGAGGCAAAGTAGGAGATGATATCTCATTGAAACAGCTCCTACCTTCCTATTTGATGCTCCTACCGAAAGGAGGATTATTAGCAGCAAATTAGAGGCAATATTTCGACTCGGAAATTCGTTGATTCATTCATAAATTCTTCAACTACGCGTGGTAGTTAATGGCACTTTTATTTTTTTCTCAGTGTAGGATATTTTCTTGTTTCGAAGAAATCCAAAAGAGTGAAAAAATCATGCTTTGAGTTACAATTAGTTTTCGAAGTGGGTCAGTTCAATTTCAATAGAATTTTACTTTAAAAACAAAGTTATGATGAAATTTGAACACCCAATCTTATAGAACACTATTTTGAAGCAATGACAAATTTTCAACTTGACGTCTAGCTGCCTAATGAATGAAATTTTACTCTAAATTTAAAAATTTGAAGGAGTGCGTACTCGGGAATTTCATTATTGAAATTGTATTCCATCCTCAGGATCCATTAGATTCAGTCACAGAGTTGATCGTCACAGCATCTAATATATGTAGATAATCCATAACTCACTCGAAGGAAATATTTTGTTCGTTCTATTCCATGAGATTTGTTTTTCCACGATAAGACTTACTATAAGTTAATGGAAAATGTCATGGCATCATAACCACTGTCCGTTATAAGGCACATTTTACGGATTACGAGAAAGAACTCGTATGACACTTACAAATCGTACGATTATGCAAGGATTGTGATATCGTATAAAATACTCGTGGTAGCAACCAGCACTAAGAAAATACGATTTCCATTGATTCTGGGGTTGAATCGTCTTTGTACTATGCCTTTACTGTCCCTTCCAGTATCATGATTTATTGCTCATGATTACTACCGCTACCAATGTTGTTTCCTGATATAAAATCAAGCCTCGTATAATGTTCAAAAATTATTATATCAACTGTGATAGAAATATCATTTCTTTATGAATTTCTATTGAATGTTTGTTGTTTGTTTCAAATGCGGGACACAATTGGTGGGTGAAATGAAACATTTAGATCCTCCATAAAAATAAATGTAGCCCTCAGAGGTGAATGTGAATAACCGAAAAGAATCAGACAAATAAAAAAGTCATCCACGAGTCTACCGCATTCTCTTTACTTCTAACTGAACCCGTTTGCAAAACTTACAGTTTTCTTGGCTGGGATCCAAAAATCGTATGACGCCGGGGGTTGTAGAGAAAGTGCATTCAGTATCTCGATATGACAGAAGCTTGTGTTTCTCCTGTCTTCCTGATGATCATACTTATCTAATCACTTGTTTTATTCCAATACATTGAAACTCGTGGAACTAATTTTCCTTTGGAACTTATCTGTTTCGTTTGATTTTCAATGAATTCATTCCAGAGAATCAAGAATGTTTCAGTTTTGCTGGTATTTTTTTTTTATGGTGGACAATTCAATGTTCTCACGTGAATCGCTTGTCATGATTTTACACACATTGGATGAAATAAAAACAGTTAAGAGAGTGCTCTGGTCGATTTTTTCACCAAAAAACTATCAGATCGTTTCAACTATTTTACGTCAAAAATATTCAATCGATTGCATTAAACTTTGGATCAAATGATTCAGAATCAATCAAACAATTCGGGTCTGGTCTGTTTGTTGTTCAACTAACTCGTCATAAATAATTAGAATGAAATTTCATCATCAGCCAATAAGAAACCTCTATTCAGTTTTTTTTATATTATAACAAGTATAATCCATGTACAATTATTTTGAGACCAGAGCCGGTATCCCTGATTTATTCTGGATTTTTTGAATATTAATGACGTGAACTGGTTGAAACGATCTAGCAGTTTTCTAGTGAAAAAATCGACCAGGGGACACCCTTAAAATTGAGGACAAACAATTCATCAAAGAATTTTCTTCAAGAATTCGAAGATATCAAAAATCTCAAAATTTTATAAAATTTATATATATATATATATATAAATTATATTGAATGGAGTATAAATTACCCAACAAACAAAAGGATATCTGTTAATATCCAAAAGATGTCTTAAAATCATGGGAGATGTCTTGGAAGACTTTCGTGAATATATTTTTTCGACATCTAAAAGATGTCTTCCCTGTTGAAAAAACCCAGCTGGGTTCCAGCTAGGTCTGACCATGCTGGGTAGGACTAGTAGGAATTTGGTTACATGGTTGAACCATGTCAGGTAGGACCACGTTGCGTAGGATCAATCTACATGAGATCCGGTTGGTCCTACCTAGGCTAGTACTACCTAATATGAGTCTACCTAGAGGTCGGTACTACCCTGCATGGTTCTATTCAGTCCTAGTATCAACCTGGGGCAGAACATGCTTGATATGGCCTCAGATAGTGATAAATGAATCTTAGAAATACCAGTAGCCCAGAACTTCTGTACGTTTTTTCCACACTGAGAAAAATTATCTATTGTAAATTACTAGACTCCCTAGTATATTGAGGATATACCTGCATTTTAAGGTTATATACCAAAAGTTCTCTTCAAAAGTACCAGACTTTCTGTTATAAAATGTTATTACTCTACCATTAACTCTAAGAAAATCTGGTACTTTTGAAGAGAATGTTTGGTATATAACTTCAAAATGCAAGTATATCCTCAATATACTAGCGAGTCTAGTAATTTACAATAGATACAATTCAAACAGAATATTATTTTCAAATCTTTTTCATACCTCATGTTATTGGAATTCGCATGAAATCTATGATAAATTTGATACACAAATGTATGTATTAATTGTCTCTAAATTTTGAATATTGAAAATGCTTACATATCGAGCACCAGAGCTGGGCGAAACCCTAGCAAGTTCGTGTTACCTCAATGATACGTGAATGTTACGTCGCAGAATGTTCAATTTGATACTTGAATGGTGCGTAAACGATACGCTTAAAGTGACATAAACACTTCTCCTTTGTATTACAATTTAGACTTTGTAATTTGCAATTATTGTAAGTGTAATCCACCTGGAAATTCTATGCGTCTAACCGGTCATTCTATTCAACGCGAATTTGTGGTTGAACAATTCTGGTAGAATTTCCAGACAGCAGACACCCTGTTGAGAACAATGTTACATTTCCGTATCATATACTGATACGTTACGTTTCATTCTAGCATCCTTGGGGTATCATGTTTAACCATATGAAACGTATTGTCGAGGTTGCAATTGAGTATAAATACTTCAAGTATACTGCTATGATACCTCAAAGATATGAAACCTCATCGATACCTGAAATATACCTAAAAGATACGTATCACGAACTTGCTAGGGAATATCATCTCCCAATGTGTAAATAATAAATAAACATTCCATTCGACACCATGTCTGGATTTTTCGAAAGGAAATATTTCATTCGTCCGAAAAATTATAAGTACCTTTGGGAATGAAATATTTTATTCATTCTGGTTAGAAATAGTATTTCAAATAATGTTTTATTTAGAATAAAAAATATGCCAGCCCAGGTACCACAAGCACATTCTGAAAATGTTCTAAGAATATACGCTGAGAATATTCGAATATTCTATGGAGATTCTTATTACGTGCGAATATATTCTACGCACATTCTTAGAATGTTTGAATGAGACTGTTCCAAATATTCTCAAAATATTATGCCACGAAGATTGTGGGAATATTATAAGAAAATGCTGTCAAAATAGAAATTTCTGCCAATATAACTTCTATATACAACCGAAAACTAATTCCCAATCAATTTTTTCACTCATTAAACATCTGTAATCATGGATTCTTAGCAATACTATGGATTTACACCCAAGTAGCACACAACAGGTTAGAAATGCTAAGAAGGTTCTTCGAAGTTCTGAGTATATTTCATGAACATTCATAGAATCTTCGAATGGGACTGTTGCGGATAAGTATATTCCATGCATATCCTTACCCTAACAGCACACCCATCGATGTCCACGTCGCATCTCCGTGGAAGCGAGGTGGAGAAAAGGGAGACGTGGATACAAGGAGAATGGATGGAGTAGCGACGTAGAGGCGACGGAGAAATGTCCGGGGATCGGTGGTTGTGCTGTACGGGTAGAATGTGTTTTTCGAATTTATCCAAAACAGTCTCACCTGCACATTCTATGGATGATCTCAGAATTAACGCAGAATTTTTGAAATGTTCTTGTGTTACTTGGGCATGGATGGGTGAGATACTTATGATCGCAACAAGCAACCCGTACAGCACAACCACAGATCCTCCACCTAAGACTTCGGTGGACCAGAGGTGGAGAATTGGTGGAGAAATGGGAGCCGTGGAAATAAGGGAGAAATAAGGGAGAGGCTCCGTTGAGGCAACGGAGAGGCGACGGAGGAATGTCTGCCCCCTGTATTTTCAGTAAAACTTAAATTCGTGAATTCATACATTCAGATTTGGTTACGTAAATGCACCAATAAGAATTATATCGAAAATACAGGGGGCGGACATTTCTCCGTCGCCTCTCCGTTGCCTCAACGGAGACTCTCCCTTATTTCTCCCTTATTTCCACGGCTCCCATTTCTCCACCAATTCTCCACCTCCTGTCCACCGAAGTCCTAGGTGGAGGATCGGTGGTTGTGCTGTACGGGAATCATAATATATACATCCCGTACAGCACAACCACCGATTCTCCACCCAGGACTTCGGTGGACTGGAGTTGGAGAATCAGTGGAGAAATGAGAGCCGAGGAAATAAGGGAGAAATAAGGGAAAGTCTCCGTTGAGGCAACGGAGAGGCGACGTGGATTTGTCCGCCCCCTTTATTTTCAATAAAATTCATATTTGTCGATTTACACAACCAAATTTCAATGAGTGAATCCACTAACATAAATTTTATTTCAAATAAAGGGGGCGGACAAATCCACGTCACCTCTCCGTTGCCTCAACGGAGACTCTCCCTTATTTATCCCTTATTTCCACGGCTCTCATTCCTCCACTGATTCTCCACCTCCAGTCCACCGAAGTCCTGGGTGGAGAATCGGTGGTTGTGCTGTACGGGATATATATATTTTATTAAACTTATGTTGATTATTTTTCATGCATGACACTCTCAAAACATTCGGGATATTAAAATGCACATTTATAAATTTCTCATTCTCCAAATACAAATTACAATTATATATATCATCCAAGGGTCTGTAGCCTGTCAACAACATTATCCGCCATTACTGAATTCATTTCATTAAGATGCTTGCGCATGCGCTGCTCATCAATCTCCCTGCAAACTTTGTACGCATATTGTACGAACGTTCCTAAAATATTCGAAACAGTCCCATTCAAATGTTCTAAGAATCTTCTATGAGTATTTACGAAGCTTCTACGCTCTTTGTATAAATATTCGATTCAGTACGTTTTACGGATGTTGTGAAAATATTCTCAGAATATTCTGTGTTACATGGGCAGTGCCGGATTAATGGTTATCGAGGCCCCTGGGCGTTTGAGCATATGAGGCCTCTTACGAGGAAATTTTTTTAGGGTATTCTCTTTTTTTTAACTTTGAAAAATTTGAGCCCCCCCCCCCTCCCAGGCCCCTGGCCCAGGCCCATCTAGACTCACACATTAATCCGGGACTGTACATGGGAGTGCTGGAAGTTGAAATGTTTGACAAAGTTTTTTTTCGTTCCATTATAAATATAGTCGATTTATTTTATGTTTCTTACTAACAAAATAAAATATTCTATTCAATTTGAATTCTGAGAAACGGTTTACTTAAAATCGTTTTCGAAATCAAATTTCCACAAATATAATATTACCCACCTTTGTTTGGCACTTATGATTGATTTTCAAAGAAAATCATTCTAAATTTTTGTTCAATTATGCCTCAACACAGATTTAGAGATTCCGATCTGAGTTCTACAATAATTTTTTCTCATGAAAATGGTTTTGTTGCAGATAGATTGAAACGTAAGAAACCTACTAAGTACCGTGAGATACTGTATGGGACAACTCCTAAAAGATGACTACCAGACCTGCAACAAGGGTGAGAAAAGTAGTCTATCAACAGGAATTTTGCTCCATATTTTCAACATATTCGAGCATAAATATGTACAATGTTTTTGTGCAAAGAATATTTCTCACTTGAAATAGAATCTAATAGGAAAATTGAAATTTACTGTTAAGGATATCTTCAATCTGATGAGAAGCAAGGAAAAGTTTCAAACAGGAAAGAATTTCCTATGCATGGAGAAACTTTGCTACCTCTATATTTGGAAGGGAATTCATCGATTGTTTTGTATTGTACATTTGATGTTCATACAACATCTGTTTGGTCATTAGCATTGGGGGTTTGGTCACGTTTACACAAATATACAGCAACATCTCGATGAAAATTCTTTTACTCCTTGTATCGTACAATGTGCACTCGAGCCATACTTTGAACGTTCGAACGACACGACATCTTCACGAGATTTTCAAGATTTTTTAAAAACATTCCAGAGGTATGTTGCTTTATAATAGATTTCTTTTTCGATTATAGGAGATAAAAAGTTGGAAAGATGCTTCTGATAAACATTTAAGGGGAGAGTCTCATTTAAAATCATATGCTTTTGCATTCATTCTTTTTTCATTGTTTTGAGAAATTCATTTACTATCCAAAGAATGTATTCCCAAAGTCTTGAGAGTATCTCGTAGAAGCGAAAGATATTAGATCTCTCTACCCAAAGTACTCAAAGATGATCAAATAAAATAGGAAAAATCAACCAGCCAGACCTTGTTCCATACGAATAGAATTCGATAACATTTTATTCAGTCATCTTTCAGTATTTTGAGTAGAGAGATCTAGTAACTTTAGGGTCCATGGGATGTCCGTAAGCCTAAACGAAAGTCCTAAACGTTTGCAGGAAGTGACTAGAGTGATGTGCTCAAAGCCTTGCTGAAAATGCCTGGCAGATCCGGACAAAAAATAGTTGTCGGGATTCGATCGGTTTTTCTCCCAGGAAATCTGGTCAAAAACTGATAATATTTCTACCTGGTTTTGTCCGGAATTATCAATTTCCTGATCCATCCTGTCGAAACCTGATGGGAAAATGTTCGTCAGTTTTTGACTGGATATCACAGTCTGTGAATTCCAAACAGAACCGTCGCAACGAATTTATTTGCAGTCTTTGATAGGATATTCCAATTTGGTGATCCCGGACGAAACGAGGTGGACATTTTGTGAATTTTTGACCGGGTTTCCTGGGACAAAAACCGATCAAATCCTCACAACTATTTTTTGTCCGGATCCACCTGGTATTTTCAGCAGAAAAGGTACCGACAGTCAGTACACTGTGAGAAAATCGGTGGTATTAGAAAAAGTCCAACCTAAATGGTGTTCAACGCCTCACTGTGTTATTTTGACATCGCATGGTGTCATTCCAACACCGTTTGGAGTTATTATAACACCGCCCAATGAACATTATGAGGACGAGGACTTGGAGACAACTGGAGGAGCTCTTAAAGAGATCTTAATGTCATCCAATGCGTCGATTTAGGAGATCTTACAGAGCTCTTGTTTGAGACCACTTTATGTTATCTTTATGTTACAAATGTTCTCTTTAAGATAACATACAGTGATCTGAAACAAGACCTCCACAGGATCTCCTAAGCCGACGCATTGGATGACATAAAGATCTCTTTAAGAGCTCCTCCAGTTGTCTTCAAGTCCTCGTCCTCATAATGTTCATTGGGCGAATTCCGGGGTGGAGTCCCATAGCATCCGCACAGTGTTGATTCTGACAATGTTTTGTTTTACAGTCTAAGCAGCATCGAAGATCATCGAATTCATCGAAAGAGACTAAGATTGCTTTGAAAAAAAGAAAACAGGATGCTGCTTTTCTGAAGAAGAAAGCTTACTCCACGGTCCTAAGATCGCAGACCGAATTTAAATAACTCCCCACCACTGGGAACTCTAATTTCAAGACTGTTGTTTCCACGTCAGGGAATTCAATTCACAAAATAGTGAACCGAACGACTTGGAAATTTGTACAGATCCCCACATAGCACAGAATATCTCAATGGCATTGCCAGAAAATTATATTTGGAATGTGCAATATTCTGGTGAACATCTCAAGGATATTGTCAGAATGTCTCCAGAATGTCTTATGTCACCATCTTCGTGACATTCTGGAGACGTTCTGAAATATTGCTCAGATTATCTCAGGGATATTTTATATAGGAAAACATCTCATCATAATGACGTGTAGTAACAATGGTACAAAATACTGCTTTTGGTGAAAAAAAATGTTTCTTCAGAGTGAATTCCTCTACAAATATTGTATAGAATATGATTTGAATCGCTTTGTGAGGGAAATAAACACACTGCAAAAACTGATATCTTATTCTAAGATACTTTTGTAGTAACTTTTCGAACATTTCAAAATGTTACTGTAATCATATTCAAAACAGAAAACTACGTTTTCATTCAAAACATGACGTGTTTGATTGACAAACAAAAATGTTTGAAAGCTGTATGTAGGAACATAACCTCGAATTACTATTACGTCAACGTCAAAGTGAAGAACAAGATCCAAGTTGCAGAAGAGGTTAGAAATGCTAAGAGCGTGTTTGAAAAATCCTACGAACATGCGTAGAACCTTCAAATGAGACTGTTTCGAATAATTATGTGCTATGCACCTCCATTGAATATCTTAACGAATTTATCCAAAATAGTCTCATTCGCACATCCCTTTCACATTCATAGAGTCACCATAGCATATTCGAAAAGTTCTTGTGCTACTTGGGGAACAATGTATACAAAATGTATATTGTGCCATTTTGAAACAAAACTAAACGAGATTCTAATCAACTGCATGATGAAAAATCATCAATTTAATCCATTTTTTCTAGTTGAATGTCATAAATCACACTTCTATGATCTGCTTTAAAAACAAACATATATAAATGTCAGTGTCGCGACATAAGATGCTGATGTTTCCAGTTAAAACAGTCAAGTGTTTGATTTGAATGATCAAACATATGATATCTTATTTTGAGACATATCTTCGACGGCAATTTTTGCAGTGCATTGAAAGTCCATTATTAGGAGAGTTCCCTCAGTGAGGATCGAACCCCAATTCCCCGAGTCATAAACACAGCCTCTATCCCCTCAGCTAATCACTGAGAAGATTTCAATGTCCTCAAAGTGCCACTCTTCCTCATCATAATGATGTGTTTCTGATAAATTCGTTTCCGTGGGATATAAACCGATCAATTCAGAATCCTCTGAAACTGAAATTGAACGGGCCGTGGGGGAAAGGTTTCTTTCGCCCTCGACTTGTAAATTTTACTAACAAGTAAGTACCGGGTCCGATAAATGAAAATTCTCACTGCCACATAAAATACTGCCATTGAAATATTCTCAGAATATTTCACGTGCGAAAAACATGGAATATCCTTCATCATAGATTCCCAGAACATTGCAGAATATCATATGTGCGATATTTCAATTTCAAGATTCTCAGAAGATTTGTAATGAAATATTCTATCCGCAATATCTCTGGAATCTCGTAGAAATATCCAACATAGAGTGTTTCAAGTGAGATATTTGTGATATTCTGAGAATATTACTGAGACTTTGTGTGTTATGTGGGGATATCCTTAAACGTAAGGCCATCGAATGAACCTCTATAGACGTGAAGTTTTGTTTATTAAATGTTTGTTTTCCAAATATGAGTCAATATTGTTGCAATTTTTTTCCAAGATGCCCTTCAATTTTCAATGCTTCGTTTTTCTTTTTAAATTCAGGTTAGTTCGAAGCGGAATAACTTATTTTGAGGAACAAACTTCGTTTCGTTAATTTCAGTTGATTACAAGAACCTGGGCATTTCCCGACGCAAAATCAAAGGGGCTCATTTCTAACAGCTGCAGCGCTGCCATTTTAGTTTCTTTTATCATTGAAAACAATTCTTTTTATATCTCCAAACTTGAAATATATTATGTGGTTTTCATCAATTGAATAACTGCTATCAGTTTTTTGCAATAATTAATTGAAAAACACTTTGTTCACACGAGGCTCCCCCCTAAATTTGATAATCAACCCTCTAAATCGTATTTAGAATGTGTTTTAGAGCTGGATATAAAGAAATTGACGAGGATCAAGAATATATATGTATATGTATTCCCATAAATTTTGCATATATATATATTGTTCAAATGGTATTGCAAAACTTAAAGGTCAACATGCATGTACAGATAGAATAATAGATGTTCTGAATTCACACGTAATAATGGAACGTAAATTGACCGTAAAGTGCCTTATCTAACTTTCGTGTCAACGCTTACAAGGTAATTTCGAACTCTAACTTCCTTTCGAGTTGCCCAATATCATCTCGATGTCTAGAATTCACATGAAATATCAGCTCAACTTGAGGATCAGGACACTTTAATTAAGAAGGGAAATAGATAAATATATACCAAACAAATTTCACCCGAAGGGCAAAGTAGTCCCTTAAAGTGAGGGGAAAATTTCCTTACTTTTGATAAAAAACAGAGTGTTTCCCCACGATCAGGGCACGAAATCTACTACTGGTACGAGGACAAATTTCTCATATTTTTTCACAGTGTAACTAGCTCTTCAGTTGGGATTATATTAAATATTGTGAGAAAGATTTTATTTCATGCACAATTCCGTGAAATTCATCTTATCGCTTTATTTCGAACTCGAAGTCCAGCTTGGGTCTCTTGAAATTCAAGATACTGAAGCATCGATCGAATACTAATTGGATATTGGCCATTGCGATACATCAGCAATGGCAAATGGTGATGCATTGAGAAAAAAAATTTGCTGACGCAGCAAATTGAGATATTATATACAGAATAGCAAATCTTTTTGCTGACCTGATGAAGAATTCGCTACCACAGCTAAAAAGTTTTAATATTAAATACAGAATAGCAAACAAATTTTGCTGAAGGAGTAGACATCTTTTGCTGCCACAGCTAAAAAATCGCTGTCGTAGCTAAACAAATTGCTGCTCCAGTAAAAGAGACTCAGCAAAATCAGTTTCCGTTCACATAGCCAATTCTTTTCTTTCCTCCGTGTGTTTGTATGACTTGCTAACTGGTAGTTGACCACGGGATAACTAATTTTTCAGCAAAATCAACCAAAATTTTGCTGATAAAGGTAAAAACTTTGCTGCAGCAGTCAAAATTGAGTTATAGGGGGTAAAAAAAATAGCTATCCTACTCACAGTGAACTCGGCCAGCTTGAGAAAGATAGAACTTCCTTTGATTCGTGATTTTGGAATTGAAAGCTCAAGCATACTTTGTGGACATCGATCTATCGAAATAACATTTTTGTCGGTAAACCCATCTTTTTCTGGTAGCTTTCCTGGAAGAGTTTTTATTCTCAGTTTCTATAAAATGTTGTTGAAATTGCGAGGCTTTAACACAAATAAAGATTTCTTATGAAACTGAAGAGGGGGAGAAAATGAAAGAAAGAGAGGTAGACAGACAGGCAAACACAGACAGATAGAGACAGAGAGAGAGAGAGAGAGAGAAAAATGGGGCGAGTTGGATACAAACTTTAAGGCCGCGGTGTCTGTCAAACACTGTCGAAATACGGACTGAAAAGCGATTCCACGAATGTTTCCAAAAAGTCGCATTTGAGCCGCGATGTTGAAATCCCTCAATTTGGAATGAATCAGTTATCTTCCCCTATCAATAAATGATACTTTGGAATGAATCATACTTTAATTCAATGAGTAGTCATAGCATTGCATGTAGATTCACACTTTTTTCAACACATATTATTCAATCATTCGTACTGAAAAAGAAACAAAGATATTGACTACTAATTTTAACGTATTTTTACAGTTTGTTGATGATGGTAGTTATCACACTAACCCCACCCAAACCCAAAAAGCCCTTCCACTCGAATTCATGACTAAGAGGGTTGATAAAAATCTAATCAATATCTCCAACGGAGTTTCGACTTTCAATTGACGGATTGATATAATTTTCCTTACATTCGACATCGAAAAGTAATTTCCACCACTTGAATTTTATGAAGAGGAATTGTGAATAATTGAAATACACATTATCATTAATCATCCTCCTCTAAATATCTCACAAGATTTGCATAATCTCTTTTATGGAAGCGATTCAATGGAATCTAGCAGAATATAATGCATGAAAGATTGCCACATTACTAATTACTTGGAAAATTTCAACTTATCGCTCTTGTACAAAAGCGATACACAACATGACTTTTGTTTTTCAATACAACGCATATCAGCGGCGACTGTTTATGATCAAATGAAAGGAACAACAACCCTTCTCCCGGGTTTACCTGGTGGTTCACAACTCAAAGTAGAATCTAAAAAGTCGAGAGGATTTGGAGTGGTTCCAACGGTTGGCATAGCTCGGCCCAAGCCGCACGATTCTGTGTATATCACGTTTTATCGTTTTCCTCGGCAAAGATACGCCTTCACCCCAGCGATAACCTCAGTGTCTGACCTTATTATATCTTACTCCGTATAGCTGTAGCTATGGGACTGAATGCGATGTCCGCGTCGCAAAGCTCTCCTTTCTTGTCCCGATAATTTTAACGCGGTCTTCTCTTCTTGTATAGATATGCATGTGAATATATACGTCGGTATGTCTGTGTGTTTTATAAATGGTATGGTATATTTTCTGCGCTACATCATCGGGGTAAAAGAAAATCAAGTCAAGATAAAGACGAATTTCCTAGAATCGTGGAGACTAAAAATCGTGTCAATGAACATTTTCTTATGAATGAAATTCTATTGCCGTCTCGTTACGTGATTTTTCGATGTACTCAATTATTTAGATAGGAATCGGTTCACGTCGAACAAGAAAACATTGATCTCATTGATAAAAATACAAAAGAACTGTTACGATCCATCGTGGATGTTTTAACGAAAGTGAAATGAGTTGAAATAACGCGGAATTAACGTAAGTGAGTTTCAGTCACTTCCCGTAGCAATAATTGATGATCATAATAAGCATATCCGATTTGATGTTTTATCTACCGCTATCAAAAGGGATCAAAGGGATGGCAAGAGGTTCACCGGTGTACCGAGTCTTCCGTCTCTTGATGGAGTAATATGCGTTCGTTATGTTTCAATTGTCATTTGACACCCACGCAGAAATTATAATATACCGTCTTAAGCCATCCGTCCTTCATTAAGTTGCACTCAGGAAGCCCGTGTAAACACAAAATGCATCCACACAAGGATATATAGTTTAACTGGTTATTCCATGCGCAAAAATATTGAGATGACGTTCCAAGAAAACTCCACTCATTTTTATCGATATACAAAGTATACGTTTATAAGGGGAAAGATTTTTTCATTAGATTCACACAATTAATTTTCGTTATTCATTATCGCTATTACGTAAAGGAGAGAAGATCAGTTATAGCGTCTCTGCTCATTGGTGCATCCATTGAAAAATCATCATCATGGATTTTGTAGGGTGATCCTCAACTCTTACTCTTTCGAATTAAGCGTGCTGTGTTCAATTCCTTCGTTTGCATGTGTTATTTTTGCGTTTATACTAGTTTGCGTGCGGTTAATTACTCATGTACCAGTTGTTGCGCCATTATTTCTTAGTATCATTGAAAATTATGCATATCTGATGACAAGATTGAAACATGGGCACATTCAATGCCAGTTTTGTTGATTTGCGAATGTAGAAAATTAAATGATGGATATATTTCATTCGAATCGAGCGGATATCAATTCACAATTATCATAATGATTATTCCCTGATTTTCAAAGAATTATCAAAAATTTGGATAAAACTTCAGCTTCGTGAATCAATTGAATTCCACTGGATTGAAAATATACGAGATTTCTCTTTCGGCCTGAATGTATTGTAAAATAAAGAAATTAGAAGAACATAAGTATAGTCTTTCTATAGCATGTGGATACCACATATGATAAAAAGATACTCGTGTAAAAATGATTCCACTGTGGTAGGGAATTCGTATCCTATATTCCATTTTAACATGTTCCCACTGCATAATAGCAATTCTGTTTGCACCCTAAAAGTTGTCAAGCTCGTACGTAGCTATCTGTCCCCTCTTGATTCACTTATAGAGTGCTGATCTGCGAATTCGTGGCAATGTGCTCAGAATAAAAGAATAAGAAAAGAGGACAGGGCAGAAAGGAAATAAAGAGAAAGGAATTTGAGGAAAATAAGTTCATGGTACCCTGGTTTCAATGAGATTGCTTCAAGAATTTCTTTGATTTACCGCCTTATTATGGCTTACCAAGCGGGATCGTTTCGTCAAGTGAGACTAACATTACGCCGTAGTGCTGATTCATAAATGATAATAGTAAGTTCGTATATTCAAGAGAAAATATGTATACACATAAATATACACCGCGTTCGAGAACTTGAAAATACTATAAAAATATGCACAGTATGCAAGGTCATTTTGCAGGGTTATATGTGGTGCTGTTCGTTTTTGTCGGGAGATAAATAGAAATTAATTGGAACTCGAAAGAGTTTAATAAAAATTGTGTAATTATTGATGTTGTAGAAGTTTGAATCGTTTATAAAAATCAAATGAAAATTCAAACTCATAAAATCTGTTGAATTATCCTTTTTTTAACTTGTCGAATTGACTCCTTAAAATTGCGAACATCTTTTAAAGAATGTGCTGCATGATTCTGGGGCTCAACTGGGGTTTGGTCTCAGTATTTTGTTTTCCGATCATTAATTCGTTTCAATAAACGATTCAAACTTCAGCAACATTAATTAGTATTCAAATAAGTTCTTATTTCAACAGTCTATATGATTTGTATTCCAAAAGAATACCCGAATAAAAATTTCTTACTGTCAAAACGCTGTCAATAAAGAATGTCTTGGTAATCGGCACATGACGAAATTTTGTATCAATGTTGGGAATCAATGAATTGATGTCTTCAATCGACGATTAGTTCAACATTCATTCGAACTTAGGACAAGCTATCGCCTAATCCTTGGTCCAGTATAGATTAGATAAAATATATTAGTGTGCACTGTCGAAAGGAGGCTTAGGTTCAGATTGTGTCATGACAGAATTTAAAACAGGGCATATTCTAAGGAAATTTAAGAACTAACAGAAAAGGTGGACACTCGATTTCTATTGAAGAAGAAAAGGAAAACATTTTTGGGATAAGTGCAGATTGGTTGAAAAGTTTTGAAAACAAAAATGAAAGGATGTGTATTTTTTGATGAAATGATTTTTTTTATTCAATATAGTCTCCCTCAATTTCAACACACTTATTCCAACGATCCTCCAATAATTTTATACCATCTCTGTAATGATTTTCCGGAAGCTCCGCAAAATACTGTTCCACAGCTGCAATAGCTTCTTCATTCGACGAAAAACGCTTTCCACGAAGGAATTGTTTCAAATTCCTGAAGAGGTAATAGTCGGAGGGAGCCAAATCTGGTGAATACGGTGGGTGTTCAAGCAATTCGTACTTCAATTCGTTCGGTTTAGCCATCGCCAGAACACTTGTGTGAACACGTGCATTGTCTTGATGAAAAGTGATTTTTTTCTTCCGTAAACCGGGTCTTTTTTCACGAATTTTTTCATCCAACTGGTCCAAAGGTTGCAATAATATTCAGAGTTAATTGTTTTACCTTCTTCGAGATAATCAATCAACAAAACCCCTTTTGCGTCCCAAAAAATCGATGCTAAAACCTTTTTTGCCGATCGTTCTGACTTCACCCGTTCTGGAGCTGAACAACTAGTTTCAGTCCACTGTAAACGTTCTTGTTACAGTTTAGGATCATGATGGTAGATCCAAGTCTCGTCCAAGGTTACGAAACGACGCGAAAAATCGGTCTTATTCTGCTTAAAACGCTCCAAATTACGCTGAGAAATTTGTTTTCGATTCAGTTTTTGTTGAATTGTCAACGAATGCGGCACTAACTTTCCAAAAAGCTTTTTCATATGTAATTCTTCGTGTAAAATATGGAGTACTCGTTCATCCGAGGTGCCTATGATATCAGCAATTTCACGCTTAGTCAAACTCGGATCTTTACAAACAATATCATAGACTCGCTTAATGATGTCTGATTTCGTTGCACTTTATGGACGTCCACTACGTGATTGATCTTCAACGCTTGTACGACCACGTCCAAACTCTAAAACCCATCGATGTACAGTTGGAATTGAAGGAGCAGATTCCTTCAACACTTTCTTCATTTTAGTATGAATTTCTGTTGCTGATAAACCTTCCAAAACAAAGAATTTTATCACTGCACGATATTCGGATTTTCCCATTTCCACAAAATACACTGACACGTCAACTTCGAATGGTTTGCAAACAAAGAATGAATTGACAGATCGGAATAAAATTGTGTGTGTGTTCAAATGAAGGATGAAATATAAAAATAGCGTATACATTTTTATTCCTGTACTGGTTGATAGGTGTCGCTTTCAAAACTTTTCAACCAACCTGTATTTCTTGAATTATTTGATACTTCCTTAATTTTACTTTTGGCATAAAGTCTCCCTTTCTCAGAATGAATATCACCACTGAACTCAATATACCCCTTGATATGAGGCAGATAGCTCATTCAGTAACAGGGCAATATTGGATACCCGATTTGAAAAAAGAAAAAGGAAAACATTTCACTGAAAATTGGGCGATTCTTTAAGAAATCACCGTTTTTTCGTTTTAGAACTGATCGTTTCCTTTTAGAACCAACTTTTTGGTAAGAACTGACCTTTATAATATGCCCTGATTTAAGACGCAGCCAAAAGAAGCCTATTTTGAGTGTGAAGTAAGCACAAAAAACAATCACCGACACAATGGAAAAGGCTGAATTTCAATCCATTTTCAAATTAAGACACAGCCAATTTAAGCCACACTTTTTACAGTTTGGCGGCAAGCAATGTTGACAGTTTAGCTCAATGAATATTGATCGTCTTGGCCCAATTTTGGTTCATCGATGTTGAATTTGTGCTGAGAGAAGGATTGATGGAAGCTGAAACAATGTTTCCAGTTTCCCTTGGGTGGTCTTTCCTTCAGTGCACTCATTTTTTTCTAATAACAATGTATTTTCGTTACACTACCTCAGCATATCCTCATCAATACTATTCTTATACGAACAAATTTTTCTAGAGATTTCAAAAATTGTGATCGTTGTGAAGGATCCCATATAAAAATTTTCACGCTCCGCCAATGCTGACAATAAATTATAGCTTGGCGCAATATTGACAGGCAAGGCTCTTGGCAATCTATAAATATTCAATGTTGATAAGAACAAATATAATTTTGCACCGATCAAGGTTGTCAGTCTACCATTGATTCACAATTCCGCCAGGCTTGGCGCTTGCTAGGCTCGTCCTTGGATCAACATTGACCGAACGATACCCTATTCCAAATGTCCGACAGATAATTTTCTGTCAGGATTTGGTCGGTTTTTGTCCCAGGCATGATGGTTTCCGACAGAACCAGACAGAATTTTGACCGGAATCCGTCAGGTTTTGTTTGGCTTTGTCTGGCGTTCCAGCATGTGCAGGATTTGGTCGGTTTTTGTCCCAGGCATGATGATTTCCGACGGAACCAGACAGAATTTTGACCGGAATCTGTTAGGATCTGTCGGACATTTTTAATAGGGTAGATTCTATTGAAAGTGAGGATCATTCGGAACGTGGTCGAATATTCGCACAAATTTTGGCCTAGTTTGGATAAAAATTAGTTTTCAATGTAGCGCCGATCATTGGTCATGGCATGGCTCAATATTGGCATGCTCCTTAGTTTTAACTTTTGATGGCTGAATTGCTAGCTGAGTCACCGATCGAGTGTTTCTCGCAGTAATAGTCAATCGTTTTTTGTTACAGGTTACACCAAAGGGCTCCTATTGCTGATACATATTGTGTATACTTCCCATGGCAAACTTTAGCGACAAAAACACCGAGTTGTTTACAGATCATTGAGGAAAACACAATAAGATCCCAAACAACATATATTGGAAATTGTGAAATGCGCATATTTTTTATATATTCTTGGGTAAATTATTTTTTACAGGTTTATCATTGTCGCAACATTCATAAACAAATTTTCTCATTGTTAGCTAATGATGGTCTATTTTATCGCCATTTCTGCACCAATGTTGGGGTCCCGTTGGAAAACCACATTGATAAATCATAAAATGATGTTATCATTTCAGTGTTGCGCCATGCTTGGTTGCTAGGCCTCAGCCATACTTTATCTACATTGCGCCATGCTAGGTAAATTTCTATACGGGATGTTTCACGCAGTTAAAATACATTTGCGGAGATTTCAACACAAATCTATTTCACAATAATAAATTTAAATGCACCCTTTTTCACTCTTTATCACCGAAGGATGAATCGGGACAAAGCTGTGTTTTATTAACCACTGTCAAAAGGACACACGGTTTATGCGGTATCTGGGCACATTCGAAGCTACGGAGACATTCCTGCACGAGCTTACTCCGATATAAACAATCGGGCAAGCGAATTTTCTGGTACCGTACACAAGCATCAAGTGATTTCTAACCGGCGATGTGATGCAGTAATGCCATTCCTTACCATGCCACTGTCTGCGATCGCGACCCCTTTGGCCTCAACGGTAACAATTCCTCGCCCTTCCTCTTGTCAACGCCTTTCTTATTTTTATTCTCCCTTATTTCTTCTGAGATGTAAAACATCTTCGCTTTTGTCTCCCCTTTCTCTTTTTAACGTTTCCCATATTAGAAAGAAAAACAAATATCCCTTCTATTCACTCGATGAAATTTATAGCCATTTTGAAGGATCGAGCAATGTTATTTTTGATTGTGCGAAGAGTTCACTAAGGGATTGTGCGGTTCTATAAATTTTTCTCTGATGTTTTGATCACATTTAAGTGCAGGGACTTGATATTTATGTATATTGAAATCCCATTCGAGGGAGGAAAGTTATTGCATTTGAATTCTGTTTATTGGATTTTTTTTCTATATACACGGAAAGACTGAGTTCATTGATATTCAGAAAAATGACCGTGAATTTAGGGGAAAATAGGATCATTGAAGAATGTTCGTAGTGAATTCACCATGAGTTGATGGTTTCATTGAGAGAAATAACAATAAGACGATCAACCTTTGATATTTTCACTACAAATTTCCAGTAAAACTTACTACGAATATTTCTCAGCGATCCTCTTCTTCTCCAAATTGACAATCATTTTTCTAAATATCAAGAATAAACTGTTTATTATTAATCAACTCGGTCTTTCCGTGTACAATATGTTTCGTTTCTCCATCTCAGGCGTACATGAATTAATCAGAAAGTTTTTGGACGCGTGAGCAAGTCACGCCCCAGAAAAAAAGATGAGATCTAAGTAGATCTTATCAGATCTAAATTTCAGCAAAAATCTCTACAACTTTGTTCACATCTACTGACATCTGAACATCTCAACTTAGGCAACGGTCTTTGGAGTTTTCTGATATCCACTCACTCCCAAAGATTCCAATTTTGCAAGGAATCCAAAAAAATATAGGAAATTCGAAAAGACTTCTGGAGATCTCTGTGGATCTCCGTAGATCTTTTTGTCAAAATTTAGATCTGAAGAGATCTACATATACCTCAAGAGATCTACCTAGATCCCAGTAGATCTAATCTTTTGTTCTCGAGCGTACGGTTGTCAGTGTGTGAAGTATAGATTATTTAAATTCAGTTATATCAAGTAAGCTAATTTAATGAAACAATTTGCATGTCAGATATTGTAAAATGCCTCTACTCATTCGAAAACCTTCGCGGGCGTGCGCTTAACAATTCACCACCGTTTCATCGCAATCGAGTGAAATCGCATGGTATACATCTGAGGGAAACAAAAAAACAATCATTTATGTATATATATATATATATATATATATATATATATATATTGCTTCAGATCTCTGAATAAAGGAGATTTGAACGTGATATCCAAGTGAAAGGATTCAATGAATGTTAGATGTTCGAATTGAACAAATGGTATAAATCAATGAATCGCAAGAGGAATTTATGGATTCCCCTTTATTCAAAGATTTATGAATCAAGTTTTGTTTGTTCTGTATGAATGGCAACAGAGTAATTGAAAAAATTAAAACGCATTTATTCTAATTCTTTGGTCGCCTGAAAACTGGCGTCAAGGGGTATAAACACTGTGAAATTTTTTGAAAATTAATGGACAAATTTTTTCTTGTAGACCAATACTTTCCCAGGCAACACAACCTGTTACTGGGACGTTTAGGGGAGGTTTGTGGAACGTGGGAGAGGTTTCCTCAAATTCTATTTCCCACATACGACAAATGGTTTAGTAATTTCTCCAGAATATTCTGACAATATGACAATATGTCTCCAGGATGTTGCAGAATATTTTGAAGATATTACTGAGACATTTGTGCTATGTGGGCTCTTTCTCTAGGCTAATTCACGCGATCAGATGCATTCGAAGACTTGTTCCAAAACTTCATTTGAACATTTGAAGGTTCATTGAACTTTTGTTGAATGGAGATTTATCTAATATCAACCTGAAATTGATTTATTGAACTGGTGTGCTTTCGGGGTTTGAACGCCTTTTTTTTTAAATCAATTTTTTTGGCCTGGTTGACAGCCTGACACAATTCGACACAGTTCGATCGACTCGGTCCAACATGGATTTTGTACACTGAAAACATGTTCCTTCCAGTGGAACAACATTTTAGTTGAAATGAACGCAAAGAAACTTTTTGGTTGCCCGAAATAAAATTTGTTTGGGATGAATAAAATTTGGTTGACAATAATGAACAGTTTCTTGCAGACAAATAAACTCGATTCGTCCTGAACAGATTTGATTTCAGCTAATCCAAAAGTTTTTTTGCGTACATTTCACCCAGAATTTTGTTCCGTTGCACAGGGAAGAATGTAGGTCGAAGGGATAGTGATCTTTGATAGAAAATCTCATCATATTTCTCAGAACCTGAGACTATTTCTGAAATTTTTAATACAGATAACATGGTTCACATTGTGGTGGAATTTTATATGAAAAACGATGAAAAATTATCAATACAAAGTGAATAACAAACTTTCGAAATCTTATTATTCACGTTGTAAAATTTGATGCACGACTTTTGGAGAGTTCAAAGTTTTTCCTATTTTTCGTCAAGTATTGAGAATTTTTCATTGTTTTCCAAATGACATTCCACAAAAATGTGAATCGTTTTATCTTTATTACGAATTTGAGAGATACACCATACACCGAAAAAAAAGTTTTGTTGGAATATGAACAACCAAAAGCTTTAGTTATGTTAACCAAATTTTTGTTGTTGCAACAAAACATTTGGTTGAAGGAACAAGAGTTTTTTGTTGTTCACATATCAACTAAAATGTTTTGTTGTTTTAACCAAACAGTTTTCTCGGTGTACTCTCAGATTCTAAGAAATATGCTGAAAAATCTTATCAATAATTAATATGTTATCGACTTGCATTTTTCTCCATGTGGAATAAACTGTATTTTCAGTGTAGAGAAAACGGGTCTTTATGACTTGACAAAACCGTTTTTTCATCCCTCACTTTTCTTCACAAACAATTTCCCATTAAAAATTTCGTGAAAATTGCGATTTTTGGCTTTGAATGGTTGCCATTTTTTTCAAATCAATATTTTTTTAATTCTTTACATCAAGTCATAGCCATACATTTTAAAAAATTTCTCGTTTTTGCTCTCAGGCGTCCCACGTAACAATTCATGTCTTGCGATGTCTTTTAGATAAGTTTGAGATGTCTTGTGCAACGCATTGAGATGTCTAAAACTCTTCTTTGGGCTGAAACATATCTAAAAGGCCTCTAAGAGAGGTCTTCGAAGACATCTTCGAAGATATCTTTGAAGACATGAATTGTTATGTGGGGTTCCATTTTGCTGCAAAGCTGTCAACCGTGATGAGACAATTTCAAACAGGCATCATTTTCAATGGACCGATGTGCATCAACATAATGTAAAAAAACCGACAATAATTTTTCCACAACACAAAAAAAATATCTAGAATTCCCATATTCGCAGTGTTTATACGTCTTAACTTTCAGATATGGATTGTATATAAATTGTATATAAATTATAGTGAATTATACATCTTCTCATAAGAATCGGTGAAAGCTGATTATATCCATTCAAGTAGAAAAATGTTGAATCTTACATAAAATTTATATATGATTCAATATAGTTCGTATACAAATTATGTATGGTTTTGAAAATATTTCCACTCGGATGATTAAGTGTAAATCACTGACAAAACGTACATCATCCATATCTGTCTTCTCCTGTATATAGATTTTATCTATATCCATTGTTATTGTTCATTGCTCTTTTTTCCACGGTCTTGTTCAAATATACAAGTCTCAGTCTCTGGATTGGAACCGTAGAGAAACATGAACTATTATTCATCCGAACTATAAAATACTCGATTATGTAAAATGTATACACGATTTATACATTTTTAATTTCGAATCTATGCATCTACTCATGGAGCTGAAGTTAGTGAACAGGATTCAGCGAATAATATATATTAATAACCCACCTAACGTTGAATTTAAAATCCACTGATTTTATCGACACAGATTCTGGTTCCTTACGCAAATTCTGCAGAGAGTCTAATTCAGGGTTGGTCCGAAAAAACCCGACCCGGTTTTACCCACCGGATTTTTTCAAGTAAAAGTCACTCGAAAAAACCCGAAAAAACCCAGTCAAAAACCCACTGGAAATAATTATTGATTGATGGCTCAAAGAACAATAAAATGAAATTCCCTGAACAGCATTAAATTTTTTTATTGAATATATAATCTAAAAAGTGTGCTTATATACTTAATATGTCTATCTCACCATTCATTTTGATCAGTAGGAGTATTATGATACCTATACAATTGGACTAATTTGGTAGCTTTTTCTACACCTAATCTATGCCGTACATTGGACCATACGTGTCCGAAAGTTGAAAAAACTCTTTCTAGTCCCGCTGAACTCGGTGGAATACTCAACAGTTGGTAGCAAAATTCACAGAATCCGTTCGGGAGTTTATGTGTAGTATTAGTTCTGGCTCTCATCAGTTTCCACCATTTATTGGGAGTGTTTTCATATAATTCTTCAACTTCTGCTCGAAACATTGAAGTAGGATATAAATTATCATCTTCGATCTTGAACGCGATCGTTGCTCCTAAAAATTACTGGTCTTTTTCATTAGATGAGGGATATACTTGACATGAAAACACAAATTGTTGCAAAAAAGCAGTACTTTCCCATACTTAGAAGTTTGAAAATCTAAACTAGTGCGAATTCATCCAAAACAGCGCAGCTAACACAAATTATCAATTTGAAATCATGAAAACTTCTCAAATACCTTTTGAATAGTCTCCTTTATGCGACTAACGATGAGTTCAGTATAAATTCAATGAATTCAAAATGACCACTCACTGAATGCCCGAAGAATTTATTATGGAGTCTCGATATGAGTTCTTTCTGAATATTATCTTGTTCATGAAAAGTTCAGTTTGAATTCATATTAAACTCATTGTAAGTCGCATAATTGGAGTTGTAAACGGAAGATCTGGTGCTGTCTGGAATAGATTGCTTATGATGCAAATTTGGGAGAGAACCTTTCAATTGATGAAGTTGATACAAAGTGAAAACCTTAATATTGTCAAGAATGATCTTTGGCTTCAGGGAAAGAAGTGAGATTCTCGATCACAGAAAATCATGTGCGACGCTGGTGATGGGAAGATTTTTTGCAGTTAAAATAACATTATGAAAGATCAATGATCTTTCTCAACAATTTTTCATCTGTTGTCAAGTACATTATTCCCTGTTTGGGAATGAGAACCAGTAATTTTTATTCCCGAATTTCTTCCAACGTAATGACTGGTTTGAACATACTGATCCTATACTTTTTCCATGATGTTTCAACTCATGAAACAGATATAATGCTCAAAAGACTGTGAAAATGAGTTTTGCATATCATTTTAATCGTGAAGAAATTCTACACTTCACTGTGTTTTTTATTTTGAAAAAAACGTATTACTTTTTTAATAATACCAATTCAAAGTACGAAAAAATTAATCATATTTGGAACGTTTATAGAAAAAAAGCCATATCTAACACAGAAATGGGAAGTTATTCGAATACGTCAACATCTTGCCGGATAACAACACCGTAAGTACACTTACGGTCTTTCTCTCTGGCAAAAGTTTCGAAGCAGACTCCCAAATACAAAATAAAATCACCTCTATGTAATTACGGTTTTCTTCTGTTGTAAATCCCGTGAGTCGATTGCCCATTTCCCTGATGAACAAACCGTCACTACCTTCGTGCATCAGTTCTGACATTCAGATGTAGTTAACCATCTTCATGCTTTGGAAAGTGGCCTGGTTCGCTCGGTCGCAGTTCCTTGGTAAGAGAACTTTAAGGTTAGTTACGGCCTTCTTGACAAGTATTTTTGGTCGAGAAGCAACCGTGAGTGCATAAACTGATGTTTGTTATGAAAAATCCTAATGTTTTTTCATGAAATCAGACAGAGCACCCTCCATATACCCTAGAAATGGTTTGCCATTGAAAAATGATGAGTTGTTCTATTGATTTTGAAAAGAAACAGTTTTTCTTGATTTTCTTGAATTCAAGCCAAATGTACTTACGGTCTTCTTGCTTTGGACGGCAGACAAATGATCAATTTGAATTCATAAAGACTTCCCAAAGACCTCTTGAACAATCCCCGTTAGGCGACTTACAATGAATTCCATATGAATTTAATGGATTCCAAATGAAAACATATTGAATGCCTGCAGAATTCATCATGGAGTTCTGATATGAGTTCTTTCTGAACATTAAGTTATTCATTGAGAATTCATTTTGAATTCAAAATAGTCATATTGATTAGCATAACGGGAGCTCTTTGTGGGAACTCTTGTGCTGTATGGGTCGTGAATGCCTAGGCGTTTCTACTACCCAGGTATGCGTTGACAAATGTACCAAGCTTGGTGCCAAGCTTGAGCCAATGCTAGTCAACATTGGGCCTAGGATGGTTACCAACATTGGCATCAAATTAGATTAATGTCTGGGATGATAACAATGTTCAACGCTTGGCATCCAAGCTTGGTTCAATACCAACATTCAATATTGGTTTTATGTTCTGAATCGATATTGGTGCCACGATTGATATAAAATAAACCTCAACGAATAGGATAGTTTTCTTATTGGCATCCAAGCTTGATTGAATATAATATATTTCGACACATGAAATTTCGGAATATTGGTTTTCGACACAGTCACTTTAGTCTAGATAGCACAAGACTTCTAAAAGAGTTCAGAATTGATGGAATGGATTCATACAGAACTCTTTTAGGACTCTTGTGCTATCTGGGAAGAGATTGAGAGGATACCCGTATTTGGGCCGACGTACATTCAGGCGTATAATCTTTCATGTTTCTGAAATGCGAATAAATTCCAAGTCCACGTCATGTGGCTATATCTAGGCTTGGTTGAGAAAAATAAATCAAACGCAGCGAAATATGCTTAATCCTAGCATTGATGTCTGAGGTGCTATTAAGGGTTGGTAAACTGTGACGGGCCAAACATCAGTCGGGACTTGGTTAACGAAAATTGAATCAAACACGGCAAAATATGCTCGGTCCTAGCATTGGCATCTAAAGCTCTATCAACGCTTAGCCAGCTACGGTGGGCCAATCACTGGCCAAGGCTAGGCTAACGAGACTTGGCATACCAAGCGTGACGCCAGTCATGGTCCAATTGTCAGTCTTGGTATGACTTGCCTGGGTAGGGCGATGAAAGTAACGTGAAAGTAACGGTAACGGTAATTCGTTGCATTTTTTAAATGGTAACTGTAACGAGTCACTTCTTTAGGGCAACTTTTCGACAGAGAACCGGCCTAGTTGGAACTTTTGTGGTGGCAATAACTTAAATTTGACTGTAAATTTTTCTCAGTATAGGTTTATGCTCACGTGGGATATAACATTACGGTTTGAAATACGAAAAACAAAATAAATAACTTACCTCTCGAAAATGGTTTGTTTTGCGCTCCCCGCCATTTTGTTCCTTTGAATTCGTTCATGTTTTCAGCCGTCGCGCGTCGTTTGTGGCAACCACAACCCGCAATCATAGTGGAGGGTTTCCATTACATTTTGTTTCGTCATGCACGGGAATTCTTTAGTTAGTTCAACAGGAGTCGCGATTTGAAATTTCGATCCAAATTAGGAGTCTTGATCCAAAATAAGTCCCCTTACCTTATATTGAATCTATGGCTTTTTTGATTTTGCTTCAATTATTTGAATATTTATTTAGAACTTCTTGATGAGAATTTTTCTTATCAGTTTGTGTTTTTTTAATTCTTTTTTTTGGCATTTTATTTTGACTGGCATCGCTGGACCGTCAGTGGCCATCAAAGTGTCACTAATCCAGGGTGGCGACCACCGGGAATTTCTTTCTTTCCGATTGGTTATTCTAGTCAACAGATTCACATCGTTGATAAATTCTGTTGGAATTTCCGGTCAATCGCCACCCTATAATTAGATAATTGTGAGATCAATTCATTTTTTAATTTTATGTAAAACTGAGAAATTCAAACATAAAATGGATTTAAATTCTTTTCAGGTTAATGGCAACTGTTCATTCGATTCCCTGTACACTGTTAAAAAAACACTGGAATTTTCCGGTACCCAGGAATTGGAAAATTTCTGTCCATGACGAATTTTTCAGTTTACCTACAAGAAAACTCCTGTTGTACCAGAATTTTTCTGTATTTTACATGAAATTCCATGTTCTTCACTTCAATTTTCCAGTATAAATACAAGAATTTTCTGATACGTGTACTGGAATTTTCATGATTTGAATGTAATTCTTCAGTACAAATGTACAGGTTAATCGCTTCCAGTACGGTACTCAAATTCCCCCGAAGTTTTGTTTTTACAGTATATTCACCATCAGCCACCCCAAAACCCTCAAAGTAGCGAGGAGTTTTGACATGTCATTTGTTCTATTTGAGATATTAAATGAATTCTGATAAGTTTCATTTGATTCTGATCTAAGAACGTTCAAAATTTGTTCAAATCCATTGAAAGCTGTCAGAAAATCTAATTAGGCAGGTTCCATATTCGAAATATATCGAAAGAAATCAAAAATTGATTGCTGTTCTGAAGATGTAACTTTACACCAGATGAAATTATAGTTTGAAAGTTCATGTATTTTACCATCTGAGAGATGAAACACAAAGTTCTCGAATTTGAGATACATTTTGGAACCTGCTCATCCATTACGGTTCCAGTCAACCTTTTTTTCGAATTAAATCAACAATAATCAATCATGCATGTGTACTTCTACTTTATGAGTACACTTAAAATAAATACTTTATGAGACTAAAATTATTTACTTTTTTCTTTCAAACCACTTTAATGAATCTTGCTTTACAGCAGGTATGTAGGAATAAACAGTTGTATCGATTTTATCGATCCTTCGCATCCAAGTTTCACACGGAACCCCTACTTTTGACGATGAAAAACAGGGATAAGAAAGGATAAAGTACAAAAATGAACACACCATTTACTTGCAACGTGATATTTTCTTATTATAACATCTGCAAAAAAAGACCAGTCGCATTATAGCTAAAATTCGTACATACATCGTTATTCATCTCGACAATTGTTATATTATCAATAATTATTATCGTCCTGTTGACGTTCTACGCAGATTTTTGATATAATATATTTATATATATATTCATATATTTCATTTATTTATTTATATATTTATAATTCTTTGTAATTTATATATATTTTTCATATTTATATATTAATTATGTACACGTGTTTTTTTTACAAAAATGTTCAATGTTCTTTATACATAACTATGTATAGTTATCTCAACGCTCTACGTTCATACATAGGCGATATTCATTTACGGATTCGTTTCTGTCCAACCGATATAATACACTTTTGAGTTCCATAAGCAATCGTTTCCCCTAGAATCTGTCTCTATAAGAATCCATTGAATCGCGACGTAAATATATTCTCATATAAAACACAAGGAGAACAAGGAATAAAATAATAATATCAACAATCAAACACTATTTACCCATAGGATTCTAACAACTAATCAATTCAAAGTGTTTAAGTACTCAGTAAGTATACAATGCGACATACATCATCTGCTTCGTATTCAAGACTCTAATTGCAATATTGATAAAAACAACTCATGATATTATGTTTCTCATCCTCTATAACTCTTTAATTCTCTAATTCATAGGTATTAACCTCCTAGTTTGATAATTATCAAATCAAACATGTTGTTTTTTCTCATTTTTATAAAAGGACTGAATGAATTACATGAATTGTTCTTAAGGGATACAGATTTGGATTCCACAAGGGACAGTTTCTTTACAAATATAATTTCTAGGAACGACTGCTACTTAAAAATTATTAGAAATATAACCCTTCATACCCCTAAATCTGTTGTAGCTAATTAACTCTAGCTTGACATTGCCACATTTATTACTATATATAAGACATAACACTCGAACTTTTTTCGTATTGTAGATTTATTCAACGGGATTTTTCTGTTCTTTAGTTTTAACAACGCCTATACATAGTCGCACTTATTTCACAATTATTATACAATATTTATAAGGTAGAAAAAAGCACCGTTTCAAGAAATCGGATCAGAGTGTTGGCGTATATACATACAACGCGTATATATTTTCATTCACAAGCACACTTGCACATACATTCATAAATAAAAATATACATAAAACATATGAGAATGCTATGTTACGTACGTAGAGGAATTGTTCAAAAACAGACAAATTCGTGAACGTAAAACGGTTTATTGTATTCTCAGTGAAATGTTTTGTCAGGATTTTTGAATCTTCAAGAGGGACATTTTTTTGTCAGGGCTGTGGAGAATTTCATTGAGATATAGATCTGTTGTTGAATATGCCATAAAATTTGGCACTTCGGTTTTTCGTTATCAAGTGTTATCAAGTGTTTTTTTGAATGCTTTTTGGACAAACAATTTTTTGAATTGACAATTTTGATGCTTCGCTTGGTGAAAGTTTCGTTGTAAAATTTGAACAATCACTTCACATAGTATAATATCACACTTATCCGTAGTAGAAATCACTCTAGAATTCTCACAGAACGCACAGAACAATTACCATTGGGGATAGCACATATTCATTTTCATACATTCCCATCCATTCCACAAATCCATGGTATTTCATACTTTCATCGTACATGTCCACTTTTATATTCAGAAATATCTCCATACATAGAGCTACTTGGGGCTGGAAGATAAGTTGTTTTGACGTTTATGGGCTGAAAATGAAAAGATATACACAAATATTCCATGTTAGTATGAATATTAGGCCAATTTTTAGTTTATTTCTGACTTTTATGAATTAAAAAGTGATACTTGTTAGGAATATTCGCACCTTCATCGTTTTGTTTTTATTTATCACGAGAAAACATTTACTCATTAGGTGAATGAATTGAAAAACATCACCTGATTGCATTCATTAACATATTTGAAAGCATAAATACCGTAATTCGAAGCATATCATTTGAATCAATGTTGATTCCTATGAAAGTATTTTGGGATGTTTTTCAAACATCTTTGAGACGATTAATCAGCGTGAAAACATTTTTCAATATCTCATTCATGTGTTGATCCTTATTTGTACGTAATTTCATAGTCAACCTCACAACACAGCAGAAAGTTCATTGCAATACGGAGAAAAATGAGTAGTTAATACAACTAACTAATATTGGACCATACGCGCTTGCCAAAAATACTTCACCTAACTGGTTAGTTGTTTTATCTATACATATAGTTTTTATCACCCACTGATTAGTTAGAGCAACTAACTAGTTGGATAAAATGATAATTATTTTTGACAAATGCATATGGACCGATTTTGATTAGTTGTTCCAAGTGTCCTTTTTTTCTGTGAAGCAACAAGCTCATCTTAATACGAAGTCAAAGAGTTTACATTGCGATAATAGATCAATAAGGAATCAAAACAATAATAAAACATAATTTTGAATCCCAGCCTCTCCTGCGTTCCCTGATAAAAAATGTTGTTCATTGAATACCATTGAGTAATTAGATTTAATACAAATTTTGGAATGGTCAATGACCATTCCAACCTATTGAATTTTCATTAGATCCCATCAATTCAATCGATTCCAATGGGTTTCAACGGGTTCGAACAATTGTAAATGGTCATTTATCGTTGCAAAGTTTGTATCAAATCTCATTAATCAATAAGATTCAATAGACTTTTTGAACCAGGGTTTCTCTGTTTAACAAATTCACGAACTTGATATCATCACTCGATGAAATTGATGGGTACTGATCATAACATGATCGATCCAACTATTACTTATGCGAGAAAAGATTCATCTTCCAAAAGCTGATAATTGAGAAAGGAAAGGATTCAAATCATGATCATACTTCAATTCATTTTAATTTGAGTTCTCACAGAATGTGCATGCCCGACTAGCAAAAATGCTAGGCTAGGCCCATTGTCATGATCGGATCATGTCAGGCCGATTTAGTAGTCAGACTCTAATAATGTAACGCAATCGGGATTCGATGATGTAAGTAACGACAAGGTGTGCGATGAGGAACTAATCGGATAAAAATGATCAGGGCTTTGTAAATTAACCTCATAAGGAAAGGTCACAATAAACCAACAAAAGTACGGAGTTGAGTCTGTTCTCGGAGGAGTATTCCACCATAGGAATTTCTCGGAGGACTCGATGTGGTTTTGATTATATTATTTGGTTCCACTTTAATAAATAGGAAAAATCCTGTATTTGAAGCAAACATTTTTCACAGGTCCTGATAAAAATCCGATATAACATATTTGTCGCAGTATGTGCCAAAAAATAATTATTTCATGGCAGCATTAAATAAGAATCAGATTTCCTTATTCGATTGTATGTCGCTTCATGTCGCGTAAGAGTGTCCCAGAATTCGCGGACCGGAATTCGTGGTATATTCTGCAGCCAAAATGCAATAAATTCCCGATATGAGCATTTTTAGATTTTTTTTCAAATCCAAATTATTCAAAAACACTGTATGTTACATACTTGAGCTTAACACCATTCGCTAAGTTGGAAAACGGTGGATCTGTGGAAAAAAAATTGAACTATGCTCAAGTATGTAGCATACAGTGTTTTTGAATGATTTGGATTTGAAAAAAATCTAAAAATGCTCATATCTCGAAAACTAAGCGTCGAAACAATTTTCTTCAAGCGGGAAATTATTGCATTTTGGCTGCAAAATATATCTGTGAAATCTGGTCCGCGATCTCTGGGACACCCTGTATAGAGACATGATCAAGCCTGATTTTGTAACAAGATCAGAGCCGGTGTGAAATTGCCTTGATATTGTACAGCTCCCTAAGAAAAAATAATTCAAATTGAATTATATCTGATGAGTTAGACATTCATAGAAAAAATGAGAAAATATCATTGCTTTCCAAGTCCACTTGAGTCTGTTCAGATCTAGATGGATCTTATTAATTCGTTTCATAAATATTTTATCATTAAAAATCATTTGAAACTGGGAAAAAATTAAGGAGCTGATGCAAACGATTTCATGCGGGCCATGGTTTTTCTTTCAAATTCAAGGTTCCTTCGATCAATGGAAATGTAAAGTTTTGTCTGCATGGACTTTATTGAATTCATCTGAATATACTGTGTAATAAAGGATAGTGCAACGTGTCAGTGAGCCATTTATGGAATATTTGAAAAACCGCAGAGAAGATTTTCTGAAGGTTCTGAAAACGTCTCAGAGAAACATCGTGCTGTTGGGTGGATTAATTACAGATTCTAACAAATTTCAAGAATGTTCTTTTTTTGAAAACTTCAGAAATATCACAATAACTTTTCCTGAGTGTTCAATAAGTTACAAATAAATATATCCCTAATTGAAATCTACAAATTTCCATTAAAGGACGGAAGATTTAATGAGATTCAATCAAACAATTTACAAAATCTCGAATTAATATTCTTCGACTATGGATTAAAGTCAAATGAATGTGGAACTGTTTCAACGGGATTTCATGGTTTAGAAATGAGAAAAGAAGTTGATATAGATCGTGTGCAGGCTATGCACAATTTATGCATAATTTTTGCATATTAGGAGGTTCTTTCCCTGTCATGCGCAAATTACGTATAGATTATATATCATTATATATCTTATATGCATAAAATGTGCACAAAATGTGCATAATCAATGTTACTTCAGTCCCATACCTACTTCAAGCATATTTCACTGCATATTCTATTGCATATTTTTTCACGTGGGATGGTGAATTTATGTAGATCAGTTGGATTCAGTACTTACACACTCGATTTACATGCTCAATCCATAACATCATAGTATGTGTTTATTTATGCATGCATACAGCAGTGACAAAGCATACTTTGAAAAACCTCTACATTCTTCATGCGTAAACTCGTAGAAACAAACATTGAAAACCATAAATTACAAATCCATTTGTCTACGTGCATATGAATTCATCCACACAAAACCAGAGAAATTCCAAATTCTTGCATTTTTCTTAGATTCATACCATTGAAGCAGCAACAACCCGATTTATTTTTGCTATAGCAGTTATACGAAGTTGTTACTAGGAAAAAAAAATCTTTGTGCTCTTCTGTCTCAAATCCCACATCCATGCAATTTCTTCTCACGTTTTCGTTCAACGCGCATCCACATCATCCGATATCGACATTTATCTTCACGATTCACTCACACATCCATAATTTCATTATCTTTCTTTTACATCACGCAACCAATTGAATAACCGACACATTTTGATTTTAGAAAACCATCTCCGCGTGCGTTGGATTCGAAATCTTCTTATCATGAAATTTTACAAAATCACCGACTGACGTTATTTTACGTTAAAGAATCCGATTGTTGAAAATTTGGCCAGCGCAATGACGACTCGATAAAGAAAAAGTGTGTAAAAATCACTCGCGTTACCGAAGCAAGAGATTCATTCAAACCCGATTGATAATAATAATAATAATAATAATAATAATAATAATAATTTTAACGAAGCGATTAAACGAATAATCGAATCAACAAGTTGATTTATCGTTGACGATTATTTCGAAATTGATACGAGATAACGGGAGATTCTTTTTCCTTCTTTATGAACTCATTAATATAAAGTCGTCATTGTGGCGATGTCGCAATGGCACAGATATATTACAAGAAGAGGACAAAAATGTTTTTCAATATTATTTCTCTCTTTGTATAAGGTTTAAGTAATCCACGGTAGAAATATTATCGTATTTACAACAGGGTTCACATTTTTATATAGCATTGGGGTATTGTCATCTAACTTGAATGCTTTCGATGGTTTTTCTTTCTTCTTTGATTAACAATATCGAATGGTCGTAGGATCGATCGCTCGTTCGTAACATCTCTGTATTGTCTTTTCCCAATATTCAACGATATAACGTTTTATTTCTTCGTACTTTGGAAAGTGAGAAAGAAAGAGTTGTTAGGGGAATTTCAATACATAATAGTGTGTCTCATCATTCTGATAAAGCATGATAATTCTTGAAATAATAAATATTCGATAAGAGTGTGCAATTACGAATTATTTTGATCGATGAGTAACAATAATTCACTCGTGATGAGGAAATCTGTTGAAAATTCAACTTCATTGAGAGAATTGCGAATGGATTCAAGGTTTGATCAATTGAATTATACATTTGATAGAAGAAAATAAATAGAGTTGAGGAGAGAAACAGGCGGGAAGGATGGTAGGAGAATAGAAGAGAATGAAGACGTTTTTCGATGGAAGTATCAAAAGCGTCAAGTGTTCCGACATGAACGATTCGAGGAATAACATATAACTGGGCGTTAAAACTTGATGGTGCTGAGCAAAGGAACTGATGAAAGAAGTGAGACGATAAAGCGTGAAGAGATCATAAATTAGCATTCATAATCGACCAGTAGATCTTTTCTCATCGGTCTCTCGATTTCGATTCCCTCCGCGGTCTTCTTGAATAATCATTGCAAATCAAGTCATGTTCGAGTACTTAATATCTTCATTCGATTGCATCTTTCAGTTCTTCCATATAAGTTGAATTCTCAACAGATGAATCAAAGAATTATCAAAAATTTATGATACTTATCGCTGATATGAAACTTGATTGATGATACAATTATGTAAAAAATACACTCATCTCGATAATAGACTCTTCAATCGATTCATGTTTCACAACGTAATAATAATACTCTTCGCGTTTATACTTTCTTCTAAGAAAGAACGCATCTTCATGAAAAAGTTAGGAATTTCAGCTTTGTAACAGGTTTCTTCTTTGACATGCCGCGGTGATTAATGAATTCACAGAATAAGGTAGAATTCATTGATGTAACGTGAAAGTATGAAGCATGTTATGAGACTCGTACAAGACAGTTATTGTGTGATTATCGGGAAGAACTCCTTGATCTCTCTCTCTCTCTCTTTCCTAATAAAAAATCTTCTTCGAAGAGAATATCTGTATTGATCACGATACAAGGAATTTGAGCAACAATTTCATTCTATAATTTCATATCAAACCTCTCAAAGAACGAGACCTAAATTCGATCGATACTTTACATCAGCGATGCGATAGATCAGCCTCAAAAACCGATTGAGTCTACGACCGATTCAGCCTGACACTCTGATAATCAGACAGTTGATATCATTATTTTCATATTATTAATGTAATAATAATAAAAATTATTATTATGCGGAAGCTAACTGCCGCCAAACAGAGTGTCACATTGTGGACATGTAGGGCCAATTGAAGGTGCTACCACTCAACAGCATGTCTCGAATTAATGTCTCGATCGGGGTTTTGCCAACCAATCTGACAAAGAACAATTGCTCGATCACTTGTGACGAGACTGTCCTCAGAGACGGTAAACGCAGCAATAATTTACCGAACCTCGTGGGTTGATTTGGATATTGAGTACGACAGTATTCCTCCAAAGCGCATTGCGACTTCTCTTGAAGGGATTCGATGTGCGCCACGTCCGAAAGACCACAGGCATCTGAAATAAAACAGAAACATACAAATTGTATAAATATTCCAATTTTAATGTATAATAAATTTAAATTAATTCTATCGAGATGCGCAGGAATAAAAAAGGTTTGATGGATAAAATCGAAAATTATAGCCCGTGAGGGAATAGAGAGGGGCAAGGAGAAAAAGGAAATCAAACTGTGAATACATTTTTAACGTGACGACAGTTGTAGGATGGAAATGCACACCCTATAGAGGGTGAGTATTTTGAGGCCTCACTCATGGGGGTTGCCGCGAAAACTGTCCTCGGGCTATCAGACACGCAGTCGAATGAAGCAGGAGAAGGAGAGATGTTGGAATGCGTGCCAACTAAAGAGACAACCACACATACACACACACACACGTATAACACAGGGATCATCATTCGTTCCTGTAGTTGGCCGTGCAAGTGTCAGACTAATCACGTGGGCCGAGTTTCCCTTCGTATTTCACTCCCTTACAGGGCGCACGCTAGCGAAAATCCGTACCATTGTTTTGCCTGCTACCGTCGCAGTCACCACGAAAATTCCTCATTCTTGTCGCCGTTTTTGTACTATCGTTTTGTAGGATTTTGTTTTTACAGGTTTCGAAGAATAAACGGTTGGAAAGGGATGACGAATGAATCTTATAACATTGTAATTGAGTTCATTGGTTATTCCAATACAAAATCACATAAACAATATTCCATTATCCTATTGAGGATATAAAATATTCTCATTTTATCGAATTATCTTTGGATATCTTAGGTACACGGAACAAAATCCCATGTAAGAATTGAATGAAAAGGGATGTAACAATTACAGTGTGGATCTCACTGATATATATACAAACTGGATGGAACATAGCAATTTTAAAGTGGGCCCAATTGCAGAGCAGACATGTTTAGAGAGTTTCATTAGCGCCGTCTAGTGGTAAGCCAAATTGTCACAATAAAATGATTCAGAATATCAATTAATCCATTCTGAAATGCAATATCCACTCTTGGGACTGCAATGAAATCTTTTGATAATTCATTCTCATATTATTTATTGTGAAATTATAGTGTATTTTTCATTTGGCTCAATATTTTATTATTTTAATCATAATCTTGATTCATTTTTTCCTAAGAACTTGGCTTACCGTTAGGTGGCGCTGAAGATACGAGGGTGGATTGATAAGTTTCCGGCCTGACCAAGAAAAACAACGTTTTCAAGAATTTTTTTTTTTTATTTCTCAACATAATCTCCTCCAAGGCTGATACATTTCTCATAGCGGTGTTCTAGTCTAGTAATGCCATCTCTATAGACTGATTCGTCAAGCTCCTCAAAATACCCATTTACAGCTTCGATTACTTCTTCATTGTCCGCAAATCTCTTACCGCCAAGCCATTTTTTGAGGTTAGGAAACAGATAATAGTCACTCGGGGCTAGGTCTGGAGAGTAGGGAGGGTGCGGCATTAATTCAAACTTCAGATCGTTGATTTTAGCCATCGCAACGATTGACGTGTGCGCTGGTGCGTTATCGTGATGAAACAAGATTTTTTTCTTCGCCAGATGAGGTCGTTTAATTTTCACTTCGTGGCTCAAACGTTGCAATAAGTCTGCGTAGTATTGACCAGTGATAGTTTTACCCTTTTCAAGGTAATCAATGTATATAATACCTCTTGCATCCCAAAAAACAGTAGCCATAACCTTGTTCGCCGAAAAAATTGTTTTTGCCTTCTTTGGAGTTGGTTCCCCTGGTCCAATCCACTGTTTAGACTGTTCTTTGGTTTCAGGAGTGTAGTGGTGGACCCAAGTTTCGTCAACGGTTACGAATCGACGCAAAAATTCGCTTGGATTACGCTTATACAACGCCAAATTGGCGGTAGAAATGTTCTTTCGAATCAATTTTTGGTCGACTGTTAGCAAACGCGGCACCCATCTTGCACAGAGCTTTTCCATATACAAATGTTGGTGCAAAATATTTTGTACACGTTCATATGACATCTTACAGGTCTCAGCTATCTCACGAACTTTTTATCTGCGATCTTTCAGCACTATTTGATGGATTTTTTCGATCATATCTGGAGTTGTGACCTCAATGGGGCGTTCTGAGTGAGGCTCATCAGAGGTGCTGACACGACCCTTTTTAAACTCGGAAACCCACTGCTTAACGGTTGAATATGATGGGGAGGATGTCCCCAGTGTTGAGTCCATCTCTTCTTTAATTTCCTTCGGCGTTAACCCCTTCAAATAAAAGTATTTGATGACAGCACGATTTTCCAGCTTTTCCATTTTTACGAAAAACACAGAGGCGTCTTGGTCAGCGTGCTCTCAAAACTAAACTAACATGGCGATCGGACTGAAACTATAGCTACAAGCTATCTAAGGATGGTACTATAGAACGCCACCTCAAGGTAGGCCTAGTGGCGCCATCTCTTGGTCAGGCCGGAAACTTATCAATCCACCCTCGTACATTCCAAACATGTCCGTCGTTCAGTGATGTGAAATGACCGGTCATGAAAAATTCAGACATGTCATGGTCATTATGACCGTCATTGACGGTCAGATTTTTCACAATTTGTAAGTGAAAATGACCGTGAAAAAATTATCTGACTGGTCATGACCAGACAATTAATAATTTTTATTAAACTTTCTTTAATAAAAATCTCGAGTATGTTTTATTGAAAAACATGGTTATCTGTTTACAAAATAATGATAATAAAATGAATATTTATATGTAGTTCTACACGGAAAAAAAGGAATCGTTGCAGCAGCTACTCGCGTAGACGATTTTCGACCATCTACGTAAAATAGTTTCGGCAACTGCTTATTAGTAGATGGTCGAAAATCGTCTACGTGAGTAGCTGCTACAGCTATTCCTTTTTTCGTGTAAGTATATCAACTCAAAATTAAATTGTCCATCAAGGTTCCGGAGTTCAATATATTCTTAAAACCTTACAACATTATTGAAGTATGTCCCGCTGCACTAGATCACTTTAGATGTTAGTTTGACCGTCAAAAATTTTTCTGACTGGTCAGTGTGACCTGACCGTCAAAACTGACAAAAATTGTTCTCGTCAAGTGACAGTCATGACCGTCACATGACCAGTCATTTGACGGGTTCACATCACTGCCGTCGTTCAATTGGATCCACTCATTTTGACTCGCAACATAGGGTATGTTGTATCCAGTTTATATATATATATATATATCAGTGGTGGATCTTATGTATAATTTACTACACAGCCTTGTTGAATTTACATTGTTATCATAGTTACTTCACAGCAACACTATTCCCATTGACTTCGATAACAAAGTGAATATAACATTACTTCTAATGTAAATTTTACTCCAATTGCATTTATATGAGCAGTTATGTTGAATTAACAACAAACAATGTAGAATTCACAACTTTTTTCCGTCTAAAGAGTATCTAATAACTTTATGATCTACATGAGGATAAACTTAAAATTGACAACTGAATGATAGCAATTCAATTCCAAGCGAGTGTTTATATTTTTTAAAAAAAATAAATGTTGAATGAGAAATGAAACGCATTCATCATGATTTGAGATATTCGAATCTGTTGGATGAATTCTAAACAAATGAGACATTAATTGGAAGTGAAATGATTAAAGATCGTGTATTAGAAGGAGGAGGGAATAAAAGACAAGTGATTTAATTACCGGTCATACAAGGAGTGAATCGATTATCGATTTCACGCCCTGATTCTTCGATTTATGAATTTCTTATAACTTTGCTCCTGTTTTATTATGAAGTGGGTTTATTCATTTCAATTAAGCAACAGATTGCTATCGAAAGCTTACACAGTGATCATTTCCGAACGATGAATGAATAGTGTGAAAAACTGCTGACATATTTATGGGCATGCTAATTAACTATACTGATATCATCAACATACGTATTAACATACATGTATTTCTATCCTACATTATTTCAGTGTGTTTCTAGTGGATTAGGTGGTCACAGCGTTGCAGTGGTCCATAAATCCATTCAAATGATTTGTAGTTCTTACAAAAATTAAATCACACATCGATAATTGGAATTGGTTGAAGATTCATGAACGGTGCCTCGTTAAAAATGAAGTTTTTCAGATCTAACGTTCTGCTTTGGGGTGGTCTGGGTCAAGATAGGGTCTTAGATGGTCCAATTTTCGAGAAAGGAAATTTCTAGTTGGGTGTAGATGAAAAAAAAGTATGTCCGGGGTGATGGTATTCTTGAGAATTCGGGAAATATGTTCCTAAATTGATACTGTCTTAAGCTTTGCAAGACCTAGAGTCGCCACCCACACAGCACTCGTTGTCTAAAAGATATCTTCAGAAATAATTAAGAACAATGCAAGAAGTCTTATGCAACATGAATAGACATCTTTTAGAAGTCTTAAAATGTTCTTACTTCTAAAAGATGCCTTCAAGAATGTTTTCAGAAACCTTTTAGAATTCTCTAACAGACATATTTCAGAAATTTCTAAAAGGTTTCTGAAAACATTCTTGAAGATATCTTTTAGAAGTAAGAACAGTTTATGACTTCTAAAAGATGTCTACTCATGTTGCATAGAACTTCTTGCATTGTTCTTAATTATTTCTGAAGATATCTCTTAGACAACGAGTGCTGTGTAGGGATGGGCGATGTTGAAAAAAATTGATGTTTTTGTCTTTTTTTCAAATGAGCTGTAAATGAATAATATGTAGCGGAAGAAGCGATAACATATATGTGACAAAAGTGAAAATGTATGTCTTCACATTTATGTATTATATTTTTTATCTTCATAATAATTTATATCAGTTTTTTAATTTAACTGTATGTAACGATGATAATTTATTGACTAGTCACATCAACTTTGGTAAAGTTTGGTAACTTTTAATAATAAAGGTTCAATCTTATGTTAAATTCCACATTCCCTAATCTAAAGAACCGAGGAATAAATGTTTTGATAATCTTTTTCCTGTTCATCTGTTTCTCAATTGGTTTTTCACTACTCCTGCTTTCGAAAACAAGCGTTCAGCTGGGACAGAAGTTGCTACGATTGAGAGATATTTGATCGCAATTGGGTATAATTTGGGGTATGCGTTTTCCATCTTATTCCAATATTGAAGCGGATCAGTCGATCTTTCTACCACGGATTGGCTTAAAAATTTTAAGTTCTTTTAGTTCGGCTTGGACTGCAACAATACTCTTATGAATCGCATGAAACATGTTCATCGGCTGGCGCCTCGTTTCGATTGTCGCTTAGTTCAGAATCTATCCCAGATAGCAATGAAAGTCCTTTGGACGTTTTAGAAACATATCCTTAGTTCTGCGCGCTTCGTCTTCGGGGAGTAGGTTCAATTACGTTCAGGGAACGTTCATTTTTGATGCACCTGAATACGTTCCCAGTACGTCTTTTTCATCTACCACGGGACGTTCTCGTTACGTTTCCCAAACGTACTTTCATGAAAATCAACCTTTACAAACGTATGTGGAGTATCGCAGAACGTAATCGACATCTTTATTGAACACGTCCCCAGAACGTCACGTGGTGGACATAAATTGAACATCACAGAACATTTGTATGTCCCTGGGACGTACATGTGACGTTTTTAGAACGTCTTGGGATTTTATTTGAACGTTTTCTGTGAGAGCAAGTACGTTTTCTGAACGTTCAGAAAACCTCCCGATGCTATCCGGGATCTCATTATTTATCTTTATTATTACTTTACGCAGTCTTTCATTCGTTAGGTTCACGTTCACGTAGCTTGTGCGTCAAGTCAAACATCCAATAAATTTTCCGATGTTTTCATGTAAAAGTATCGATACACCGATGTATCGGATGATAAAAAAAGCATCGATGTTGCAATAATCGATGTAACATCGCCCATTCCTAGTGCTGTGTGGGTATTGTGTATAAATATGAATCACTTCCACTGGAACCATTCATGAATTTGAAGCATTTCCCTGTTTCAAATTTGTCTGGGCGTTTCATTTACCATCCATGTACCAGATGGGACCCATTCGGGGGCAACTAGATAACACATTTCACCCAATTTGACTTCAGTGCTCAAACATTCAATTGGTTTATGTAGCTCCAACTGGCAGCACAGTAACATTGATGGGCCAAGAACACGGTCAGAGGAATAGAAAGAAGCCCAAACGTTCCAATTTGTAACTCGGAATTATTTTATGGGAATAAATTCAAAAGCAACCTTCTTAACTTGGGATTACATTTCAAAATAAATTTTCAACTTATTCATTTCTAATTAGCAATTTGAACAACATTCTAGCAATTTCCTGGGACATCTGGATGGGCACAGGGGAAACCAACTCAACAACTGGGAAAACTAGCTGGAGCCCATCTAATTCCCAATCATAATTTCTACTAGAGTTAATAAGAGGCAATATTCTAACTTATGAATCAATGGTAAAAAAAGAGGAGTTTCAAGTAGTTCGAATACTGGATTTTGCCTAAAAAATCCTATTCAACCTGATTGGAGCCGAAAGATATAAATGATTCATTTTAATCAACAGGTACCTGTTAATTATTTCTGAATCCAAGCCTACTTCAATAACTTCGATTCGAATAACTGACTGTAGGGTAGGATTCAACTCAACCAGAACTCGCAGCTGATTGATTATCTTCATTAAACATCTTAAAACTTCGCTTGGGATGATCACAAGTATTAATTGAGCAGAATCCAAGCAAATGATAATTTATTAAAAATTCTCAATGGCAAAATACAATTTATTCCAATTGACACGTCGTCAATCAAGTTGAGATTTAGTCTCTCATTTTCATATCAGACATACAGTTCGTTGTTCTTTTCTTTTCTCCCCATAAGAGTATAGTACTTCATACACTGAATGCTCATTTAATACTTTCATCTTCACTGAATTTCATCAATTCCAACGATAAAATCCTGATCCGTCTCGTGTTTTTCCATTATAGAGGAGAGCGAATGAAAGACACGAAACGTTACGTAATAAATCAATGTTACCAATCTGTTGAGCAGGGGTGAGCGTTCTCTGTCATACAGAATTCCAGATTTCGGATAAATGTTTCAGGGAAGTTGAATGATAGTTGATACCGTGATTTTCTTCTTCCTACGTCGGTATAATATGAACAAGGAACAGGATGGAAGTATATGTACATGTACTACATATAACACACGTGCACACTTAAAGCAGGAGCATATGAGAATACAAGTATGTGTACGCGCGTAGGTACGGTTCGTGAACAGAAGCCAGGCGGATTCCTTTGTGGTGGCCACGTGTGCATAATGGCCCATTACGCGTACGTATGGAAATAATGTGATTTGCATTTCCACCGGCGATGCAAGCTCGAGCAAGCGCGTCGACTCTATGCAACTATCCTATAGATACGCTTTTATCTATACATCTATATCTATGTATATGTGATATACACATCCATGTACACGTGATTCAACAAATATGTATCAGTTGTATCGTAGATACAGTCGAAAATGCATTATCGTGAAAAGAGCATGTATTATTTCTGGAAATTTCTGTGACGTCTCTCTCGCTAAAGGATGATGAATTCTCTTCGTATCGTCGAACAAAGAGCTCCGCTGAATTATTAAATGATGAAAAATCAATGCTGCTCGAGATGCACGGTGATGGAATTGATTAATCGAGCTGAGAAATTGTATGATAGTTTTAAAAGAGATATGGAATTTTTTTTTTATATTTGATTGGATTTAGTTCAATTTTACACATCCTGCAAAAAATTGGAAATTCCATATACGCGGGGATTGAATTTTGTTCCCATCGATACTGGACTGTTACTATTTTGTATTAAAAAACTTCGATACCTGTATACCAACGCGTATGAAGAATTATTCTATTCAATAATATGATTTATGAAATCAATGAAAACTTCCCAACGTGTAAAAAATTTCAAAGATCTCTGCACGTAAAAGCCAAAAGAACTGTTAGAGGTATTTAAAACAATACTAAGTAACTTCAAGATCGAAACTTCTCTACAAAATTGAGAAAATAGGTGTGTCGTAAATATCAAATTCCTCACTCGCGAGTGTGTTTCAGCGTAACAGCGTAACGAATTGTAAATATACTTCTTTCGTTAATGGCATGCAAAAGAGAAAAACAATTTTTGACGCTTTGAATGGATAATTGTGCCCAATTTAATGCCTAATTGTTGGCTTATGTTGAATTCCCCTCTATAAAATTTAAATCATAGGTAAGGTGCATTAAGCAAACCACTAATAACGAGTCATTATAATTTCATTTTATGAGGCATGCTCTAAATGAAGAATCATGAAACGATTATCTTTGTCATCCGATACGCTTTTTCTGAACCTCTCAACCGTCATCCAAGATATTGAAGGATAGACACAGTCAGAGTTCGTCAAAGAGTTTTTTTTTTATGAAAACTAAGAAGCGGAGGAATAATTGGAAGCACATTGAAAGCAAATTCTGATTGCGTTTGTCTACGAGTGGTGATACGCGACATCGATCTACTTGTTCCAGTACATACAAGATTAGCAATTGATTTTTCAATTAAATACGAGAGAAGAAGAGCACAACGAGAAATCCACCAACGCTCAATGAGCAACAAAACACAACATGCAGCCAATAAACAAACTGTACGGATTGGCTCGACGATGTCGTCAGGGCCAATTCATCGCATCAATTCGAATAATCCAACGTCGAGTGGCGTCTCGTCTTCTCAATTCATTTTACATGCCTTCTATCTTCCTCTTATGAACTATACGAGTACATGTATAATATGTGTGTATATATATATACATATCATATCTGCATGCGTTGAAAATTAAATGCCGTGGCGCCTCGTTGACTGAGCACCATCATAAATTAACCAATCTTGGAGTTGTTCTTTTTTCAATTCTCACTCTAAGGTTTTTAGATTGTAAGAACCTTGCAAATTTGAGTTTTATATTGATTTTCTATAATGTTGAAGCAACCGCGCGTTGAATTTGAGTATTTCAACTCCACATCTTAGACGAATTTGAAATTTCAGTCTTGAAATCATCATTCGAAGAGTACCCGAGTTTATGCGAGAAATTATAATGGTTCGCGGTACTCGTTGTTGTATAGGCAGAATTTTGTCTGGCACGATAAAAATGAATAGCGATATGACTCATCCGATCGAGGAATAAGCATGCGTTCGAGGACACAATAAATTCCCAACTTGTTACTTCTCGTTATTACATACCACGCAAGAGTCGTTTAGCAGTCTCGGTATGGATCGTTTGCTCGCCTCGACGATTTATTAATCTTAATTTCGTGATGATCGATCTCGACATGAATCCTGCCACAACGATGGCGTCGTATCCACAAGAATGTACCCCCGCTGTCCTCCCGGTCCCTCATCTATTCTTTATCATTTCTACAATTAAATGCTCGTAATTGTCATAGCAAATCAGTTGTTGTCTCTTGCACGTGCATGTCGAAGGGATATATAATTCGAAAAGGATTTGGAGATGTATCTTGTCGTGGAATAATACAAATCTCGAAGAGGAATTCATCTCCTGGATTCATCTGATTAAGTTGACCTGAATTGTAGGATTACATTCCTGGAATTAGGGCTCAATGAAAGATTCCAAGTCCAGATTTTGAGTGATGGAATCAAGAAATTCCATTGATTCCCTAGTGAAAATGGGAGCGTAAGAAGGGTATGAAGCGACGCGGAAGAGTACACGAAACAGTATCTGAGCGCGAAAGAAGCGAAAATTGAAACATTTCCACGCTTCATTTGTTCCAATATTCGCTTCCGGAGCGTGGATATTTTCACCAGGGTTCGCACAATGAATGCACGGAGAAAAGAAAACAGCAATGGTTACTGTGAATCACAAAAATACATTGAAACTCGAATTCATTCCATGCAGTACTGCGTTTCCCAGTCCTCATTACTGTCCAATTAGCATTGACGAATTTAATGACAATACCCATCATTGTGACCGCAATAATCCTCATTATCCAGGCGTGTTTTCATTTGTTTTTCAACCGATCGTTGTCATTCACAGTAACGAGTAGTGTTTTCTTTTTTCCGTGTGGAATTCGTTTTGCTTGCGTGTGAAAGTTACACGAAGAAAAATAATGCTGATTTTTGGATAGCTAGGAATCAGCTATGATAGCTATTTGTTGGCTGTGGCAACAAAATTCATTGCTATAGTAGTTAACATTAGTTGTTGCATCAATATTATTACTGAGGCAACAATATTTTCGCTGGACTAGCAACATTTTCAGGAATATACACAAAATAACAAACAAATTCTACCTGAGGAGCCAACTTTTTTTGCTGTAACAGTTGAAAAATTGTTGTCGTAGCTAACAACCCAATGAACATTATGAGGACGAGGACTTGGAGACAACTGGAGGAGCTCTTAAAGAGCTCTTAGTGTCATCCAATGCGTCGATTTAGGAGATCTTACAGAGCTCTTGTTTAAGACCACTTCATGTTATCTTTATGTTATAAATGTTCTCTTTAAGATAACATAAAGTGATCTAAAACAAGACCTCCACGGGATCTCCTAAACCGACGCATTGGATGACATAAAGATCTCTTTGAGAGCTCCTCCAGTTGTCTTCAAGTCCTCCTCCTCGTAATGTTCATTGGGAAGATTGCTGCGATAGCAAATAGCGTCTCGAAGCGATTGCGTCTCCAGTTCATGAAGATGCCAGTGCAGGAAATCCCGTATACAGAATTCACTCACTGAAAGAATTTTGTTTTAAAAATTCTCATGAGATTCCAATAATATGAGGATGAGTAAAAATTTTTCAGAAAATTATTGTGCAGCCTGTAAACAGATGAGAGAGGGATTTTTTACAATCCATCCAGCACTTTTGATCTTCAAGATATCTTGAGGGACTATTTAGAGAAGTTTAAGAAGTCATGTAACACGAAAAGTTATCCTTAATTAAGATGTCTGAAGCAGTCCTTGCTTCTAAAAGACATCTGCAAGATATCTTGTCTTCCGGGATGATATCTTTTAGACACCTTATAAAAATCTTTTAGGAGTGAGAACTGTTATCTTTCTGTGTTGCATAACACTTGTCAAACTTGTATTGCTCTCTAAATCTGAAAGAGTGAAAAATCGCACGTTTCACTCCACTAAGTGTCAGAAGTGAGCCTGTCCGCTTCGAGTGGAATTTTCACTCGTTTCGAGTGACCTCTCACTCTTTTAGAGTGGAAAATTCACTCTAGCATCGGAGTGGTTGTGAGTTTCTAACCTCAAACCTTAGAATATCACTCTAAAAGAGTGGAAATTCCACTCCAAAATTCGACTGGCTCAGATATCTTTCAGAAATGAAATGCTGTGTTGGAAGTTTTACAGAATGCACTGTAATATTTGGAAAAATTCCTACTTGTCTCTCCCCGAGCAAGCGTTATATCAGCACTCGCTAGGCCCTCACAAGTTCCCCGCTAGCCACTAGACTCTTTCTCTAGCCCTTGGCTAGTTTCCCACAAGGCCCTAGACAGCTCCATGGATGACGTTGCTGGGGTCGATAAAGGAAATTTCATGACAATCTTTCAAATAAAATTCTTTCAATGCCGTTTTGGATGATCAAAAACTTCTCCAACTTTTCCAAACGAAAAATCAAATTTCGCGACAATGCATATTTCATCAACATCGAAGTTGGCGTGAAATTGAAAATACCATAATACAAGCTCTAGCACATAATTACAAGAAAAATGAACAATAAGAATTCATGATTCTATCCGTTCAATCCTCAATTCCCAAGGAAGAATGCGAATATTCATATTAAGATCGGAATATAACGGGAAGAGTATGAATTTATTTCCTTATTGATTCCTGGATAGTTAAAAGCGAATCCTCTATTGAATACGGATCGTATATCAGAGTTTACCATCTTACGTCCATCGTCGATCACGATAATCCCTCAAGTATAGTGTACATTCTGGAAGAAGTACAGATTATCCCGGGCATCATGAGGAAATGAAAACAAGAAATGCAAATTCAGCGAACATTCCTCAAAAACTCGATATCGTTTCCCCTTATGTCAATATATATTGAAATGCGTGTACCTCGATACGTTTCTGCATGAATCTACTACCGTGACAAAAATGATTATCATTAAACCTGACGGTGTAAATTACATACGGGGAGAAGTTATTCTGAAATACAGTTTGGATATCGAACAGTAATATTGGTTTACTGCAACAATTTTTTTAAAAGAACGTATATGTGTGTTGTAATAAAATATATCATCTTGATATGAAATTCCAATACAGCGTTATTACAAAGCGCAAATGTTTTTCTTCGGAAGACATTGATGTTTCATAATAAGGAGGCGTGTTTCATGTTCGCATATCTCTTTCATGACAACTGGTTACAATCTTCCGAACAAGTTTTGTTTGTGAATTATCTGACTTTTTCTTATTTGAACATCGTAATTTTTGAGGTTGAGAGGTTTTTCTATTTGTTACTTTGAAAATGATGAAAGTTAGCCTTAGAACATGAAATTTAATAACAATAGCGAGCATATAAATATCTGGTCTGTGTTGTGCTTATCGAATCGTAAGTTGTAAGATAATATTCTGGAGAATGTAGATTTTAGATTTTAACCAATCATAAATTAAAAGACAGTGCAGTCATTTGTGAATGAAATCATCATGTAGGTCAATACCTAGTCCATTACATACTTGTTTTCACATCACTATGATTTATTATCGAAATAAATTGTTCTTGTACAGAGAGCCCAACAATGTGGATACAGACAATCGGCTGATTTATGATTTTTCGTTATTGACGTGAGTATGGTTCATCACCTAGTGGACAAGGTAGTATAAACTGTTGGAAATTTCTTCAAATCTCATGCGTTATTCAATTCTTGATGATTTAATACAGAATTCTTCGATGCATAACTGGATTTTGAATATTTACTATATTATGATATAGAAAATATTATACAATGAATGCATATTTCAGTACCTGGAATTTCATCCGGATGTAATTGAAATGTGAATGAATTGTTCACTTTCAGAAATAATTTGTGCTTTAATCAGTAATTTCTAATACTGTAAATCGTTAAAAATTTTGGATTGCATTTCCAATTACTTGTAATAGAAGCTTCAAAAGTTATTCACGTAACTGGGAAATTGATTGAAATTTCAATTACATCTGGATGAAATTTCAGTCATGAAAATTCATATTAATGTATGATATAATATAGCAAAAATTCAAAATTTAGTTACGTGTGAAAGAATTCTTATTTCAATTACTAAGAATTGGAAATCGTATTCAAAAATGTACTTGAAAAATATATTAAATTCAAAGACATTTTTAACAGTGTATCAACGGAGTCACACTGAGGAAAAGAATTCATTGAGACAAGGAAATATTCCATCCAATGGTATTTATGAAATATTACTTTGAGCCAATTAAATATTATTCCAATGAATGAAATGGTTTTACACCGCATAAAACAATCAAGCAGAAATTGATACAGGTCACGTCAGGGTCACGTGAGGCCATATCAGGACCTAATGTTGTCCCTATATGAATTTCTGCTCGAGTATCTCATCAACCGAAGAACCATTCCATCCATTGGAGGAAAATTTGATTGATCTGAAGAAATATTTTATAAATACCATTGGATGCAATATTTTTTGTCTCAATGACTTCTTTTCTTCAGTGGATCTGATAATTAACCGCTTATATCCAGAGTAGAAACAAAAAGTACGGGATTGTTTTCAAAGAAGTGAATAGAATAAGATACAAAAAGTACTGTAAAAATACAAATATTATCACCGCATTTCGGATTAATTTGATGGATTCATGGATAATTCATGGAATTCCTGTCTGTGTTCAGTTGGACTTTCGAGGAATTACCGGAGGACTTCCAACTAATGTTATACAGATTAACAGAGTATTTCTGAAAGACTTCTGCGAAACTTTTTTCGTACTTTCAAGTCACATAATATATGGTGAAGGTCGTCAAAAAAGATTTAAGAGCCTGCCTTCGGTCAAGTTGGTGTGGTCTGGGTCAAGGCTTTAGATACTCAAAAACGCTGGAGTAGCTTCCAAATACTAACATTAATGCCCCTTTCCTTTCCTATTCAATTGAAAAAGAGGGCTAAGCAAGTTGTATCACAAACATTTGCTCTCACACCCTATTTCTAGGCCTTTACACGAGACTCGCGTTAAAGAAAGATGAAATAGTTACCAATAATTATTCCAATCTCTTGTAATATCGAGATGATCGGGATAATTTGAGAATATAAATGGAATCAACGGAATGGGGTGGAACCTTGGTCATTCAAACAAAATTAGCAGAGATATAGGGGAAGTGCGCCTAATTCGCACCATTGCTTAAATTGCACCACTGGCGTATCGGTGAAACGGAGATGCACACAATCCTTTACGCGAGTAAAACATGAACTTGAACTCCAATCCAGTTACCTCACTGAGTTTTGATTTGCTGATGCGCATTTTACTTTTGTTACAGCGAATTTTGTAAACTTGTCTGTTTTCAGGTTAATTTCTTGTGTTGATAAAACGTCAAGTTTATATTTCTTTATACGACAAGGATATGATCTTAGAGTAGTTGATCTTAGTAATAAAATGTCTTAACTTTCAATCGGACACATTCCTCTTAATCCAAAATAATCTGGAGGCGTACACAGATGTATTAAATGTATATGGTGCAATTTAAGCACCCAAAATGCAATTTAGGAAAATATTGTCCATTATTTATTTATTTAATATCAAGTTCGCCTTCCATTTTCTCCCTGTCTCGTTATGGAAGTATTATTGTATAAGTTAAGAGGAATTTTATGTGCATGAGATTTTTATTTTATCAATTTTTTATACCAAGAAATGGAGTCAGGTTCTTAAGTGGTGCAATATTGGCACACTTACCCTATGTCGAAATATGCAACGAGACCAATAGCAAGACTTAGTTATCCTCTGCGACGGAATCGGAATTCCATGTGATTTCGTTACACCTTAGGTAGAAGCTTGATTCCATTCAAAATTTGTATGTTTTCAATTTTTAGAACAGTAAATATAGATCATTTTTCAATCTAAGCCGAGGGTCTCGTGTGAAGCCCTACCTATTTCTCGATTTCTGAATAATTCCTTTTCAAACAACCTGTACATTCATGGACAAATGCATACTCATTCATGAATACACGTTCACGTAATTATGCATTCTTTCACATTCGATGTTGCGTGAATCGAGACATTATTCTGTACGATATCAATTTCATATAAACTATATCAAATTATTCACACAACAGAGTTGTCCAACATACATCAGTTGAATGGATTCTTAACATATGCTAAAGACAAGGTGACATACTGTAACATGGGCAGAACGTGCCTGAAATTTGTCCTCGAAAGATCTGTTGCTTCAATATTTCACAAATTTTCTACTTGTAAATAAATCTACTGGCACATAATTTGTCATTTTATCGATTTCATTTCATGGGACACAATATTTTGAATACAAAAAGGTTAAATGTCATGAGACATTCTCAACTTCAACTGATATTCATCAAAAATAAGTACAATCATATTCAACTATGTTACAAGGTCAGATTCCTCGTCTCCAACTTCTTCATAGTATGAACAAATTTTGCGTACAGCGACGTATACACATTCATAATAATGAGCACCAGACGAATATCTCATCTGGTACCCAGTGATTGAGAATTTTCTTCTGTCAGTTACCCTTTAATACACAACGTTTTAACCCCGCGCTGGACCATTGATTCACCAAACGCGTTTTTAAATAACACCGTGGTAGAAAAGTTTTGATGAGAAAGAGAAAAATGATCGAAAACTAAAAGGGGAGAAAAGTCAGTAGGAACAGTGACTCTTTCGAGCCTACGGGTCGAATCTCTCTTTTCTTTGTGGTAGCGCGTACAAATAAGGCGTCCGGAGACAAATGACGCGGAGAGGGATCAACGTAGGCCTCTCTCGACACAAAGCATCCCCTTCCACCCCCAGCACACCCTATCTCTCTCTCTTTCGAGGTGACGTCAGTGACAATGGAAGGTCGAGCTGTGATTAAAGATCGAGAGACTCCGTAAAAACTCCTTCAAAAGTGCCGTGGCTTCCTCGTTGGGGCGAGGAGGGAGGGCGGAAGGTTCGTGCTAAAGGGGGCAGAGGAACGAAGGGAGAACAGTTGGACCTACGGGCGTGAAATATTGCCTCCGCGGCATCCGACAGCTATATGACATTTCCGAAGGGCATGAAAGAATTCCCCGCGACGTTCTATCTTCTCTCTTTCTCTCTCTTTCGTCCTCTTCATATCCTTGCGGACTCTCATCATCTTCTTCCGTCTTCAAGCTCTCTTTCGTTGATTTTTCCATTCCTTTTGCTCTCTCTTCTTCTTTTTCATGCTTCTATGTATCGTCTTCTCACGATCACCTGTCCACTTGCTTCTTCCATCATTTTTATCTTCGAATTGATGTGTCTAAATTATTGACGTGTGCTTTTGATGGACGTAGATTTTAAAATAGGTGAAAATTAACCGTGAGCAAAAATTATTTCTATGATTGAAATTGAATTCTATCTCACGAAGGTATCTGCTTGGAATATCATCATCGTCCTCTTCAACGTAATCAGCCTTAAGATTGGTTTGAGGCAAATCTTCACCTCTGCCAGTCCCTTATTCACTTCTTTTCTCTCTTCACATAACTCGCATGCTTACGTCTCTCGAGGGAATTTGTGGGAACAATATCTCTCACTAATACTGCTATAGAATTAAACTGCACTATTCTAAATTTTTGATCATTGATATTCAAATTCGAATGAGATATCGTTTAGTAGCAATGAAGGATTGAAATGTGTATTCATGCGCATTGTAATACAACCTGCTATGATGATGATCATCAAATACGTTCATCCGACTGAGAGTGTCAAGAATTGTTTTCATACTCACGGACCTTGATTAGCCATAAAGCGATAGAAATACAAGAAATCTGTGACTCACCTGAAACAAGAAAACATATAAAATATGTTAATATATATGTAAATATTCATACTCAAAATTTATGTAATATTGAATTCCTTATATTTGTTAGATTGACAATGTGAATCTCAAAACGCATTATTGAATTTTCCACCCCAAAAGAAAGAATCCTATTTTCAAGACATTTTTCATTACCTCGATAATGGCATGAAACACAGCAAGTTATGGGATGAGTAACGCAAAACACGCAGAGATTCGGAAAATGAATTTCTCAACGTTTAATAAGATCTTCCCATATACATGAACCCATTATCTAGGTACGAAAGCGTTGACTAGCGTAAATTACAACACGAAAGGATGAATTAGTTCAAGTTCCAGGAAGAGGCAAAGAAAGTTCATTGGAAGAGGAAAAGGAATACTTTGATACTCGTATAAGTTCATATGAGATACCGATATTAACAAGAAAGTGAAAGAAGAGATGGCGTGAGCTGAAGTTCATTTACAATGATCGGTATACGTGCTGGCGTACGATCGCACTTGATAACTTCTGATTATGCCAATATATATATGTGGATAAATTCGCACTCGCACACGATACTTAGTTATACACACGTGCATCTGCTATGAATCTCTAGCAAAGTACAATTTGCCATCCTCCTAAGTATGGAAATGTATCGGTGTTTGCACGTGTATTTATACACATGAATGCTCTCACTGAGGCTAACGTATAAAATTGACCGTGCTCAATTCACGTCTTGAAGCAGGTGACTTACATTAATGGCTCCTATCCTTTCTATATTATGTTCCACCATCTCAACCAAGAAGTTACTTTATCGTACAGCACCATGAGACGAGATTCTAGTTGTGTGGTAGTTGTATTAACCACAAATGACCATACGTATTCTCATACGCGTTTGATACATTGTGTTGAACAAATACCGAAAACAAATAAACAAGAAGAAACCGAGCGCTCGCGGATTATAATAAATAATTCTTAATCAAGAAAATACCGTATCAACTTATCATAATTCACGTTTATTGGTTTCAAAACGATCGATCGATCCAGCGAATCAATTTATTGTGCTGAAAAGATGATGATTCATCTACTTATCGATACGAATCTTATGAAATATGTTTGATCTTCGAGTCTTTTTCAGGTCCGTTACTACGGATTACCTGTCATTCACGTTTAAAAATGAGGAAAAAAATGTTAAATAACGAATTGCTATATGAAAATCACTTTACGTCGGATTTAATTCGATGTTCGGTTCACGACAAACATGACGATGCTTCGATTAAAAAGAGAGGTGAAATGGAAGATGTATGAGGTGATAATTAATATGATTAGCACCGAAGAAGATTCGCGCTGTGAGAATGAATAATAAATAAATACTTTGGATGGAAAAAAAAAGAAAGTGGCTGTTCCAACACGCGTTCATAAATAAAACGATTCAGGTAAATAACTTCATCAAAAAAACTAAAATACACAGACGTTAAATATCACACTCAATCAACGAATGATTGTTTTTCTCTATTTATAAGCGCGTATCGTAAGATATTCGTACAGATGATGTTGAAATGATGTGATTAAATGCGTTGCAGTTGATACGATGAAACCTGTGATTCGAAAAATGGTTTTCATCCAATTTTTGGGAGTATAATATTGACTTTATAAGCAGTACAATTCTGAGTTCTAATAAATATCATTATGACAGCACTTGAAGTTTACCTCTCATCGTTCAACGATCCACCCCATGACACATTATTTTGAAGCAAGTAGTGTCCAGAAGGGAAGTTCGAAGGCGCCGAAGAACTCATTAAAATTATAATTACCGTCGCTAAAGGAATTTTACTATCGGTTAGTTAATGTTGTGAGGTTCATCACGTTCATTGTCATGCTCAGCGTTGCGCGGTTTGAAACTATTCGTTAAGACTCCAGACGTTATTAAAATAATACAACCCAAGACATGCTTCCTACGACGAATACAACTGATGTAATCAAAGTTTCCATACGCAATAAAATTCGAGATAGCTAATTATCGAAAAAACAGAACCACGGTAGAGGAAATATCAATGATGCGCATGTATTGGAATTCTTAGAAATCACTTGGACTCATTCGCTACTCGATTTACTTCTGGAGGGACAATGAAAGCAATTGCCCGAGGCAACGAATTTTCAAAGCACACCCAATTCGCGACACTTTTCCCTCCTCCACCCTTTGTCTTGAAAAAAAAAATCACTGAGGAGATCTTTGTTTAGAGCAGTCCAATGAATATTACAGTTGATATTGTTGCTATCCGGAATAAAAGTTGATCACATGTTCACGATGAGGCTTGAAACGAGTACGGAACTGTGTTTCTTGCCCTCCAATGACTACATCGCGTACTACAACTCGCTCATTGTTGGCTGCTATCGATACGGTGGTTCGAGAGGATCACTTACAAGATACAAAACTGCGTCTAGGTACGATCGAACAAGAGAGAATCAGTTACAGACAAGAGAAATGAGAGCATTGTAAATCTGTGTCGATTCTAAAAGACACCTCAAAGTCACGTAAACCTGAAATTCATGGTTTTTCAAGGACCAACGCGCTGACAATTTGTTCTTTCGAACAAAATTTAACGTAAAAATAACTCGCTGTGGGTATTCGAATCTCAAGGCATGACAACATTTGTCATTGAGATGAGAACATTGTGAGGAAAGAGAAGAACAAAAAATACCGAACGAAGAGAACGAAATCGTTGTTGACCTAAAAAAAAATTTGATATACCAATAGATATGGAAGGATTCCAAGCAAGCGACGGTTGTTATAGGGATGTAAACGGGGTGTAAATGAGCGCGGCTCTTCAAAAGAACACGTTTACGTTTACCTGCAAACGTTTATACGGACAGCAGCGACACTACTTTCAAGGTATATCGGATATCACAATATTGTGAGGAGGCGCCTTACATAATAGGCGTGGAATAACACATACGGAAATATATAATAGCGCATCCATAAGATAATTATCATAACAAGAAGCGTATTTAGAGAGGCGTGTTCTCTCTTTCTCTTACACTTTCCTATCTGTAGCACGCATCGCAATGTCACTTGAATGATGCCCGCATATAGGTGTTGTATTATGCGTACGCCACGATACAAGCATTCCGTTTAGGTTAGACATTGTCATGGTAATGCAATACGACAATGCCAATCCTATTACGCGATTGCTGGGGTTACGTGTTTTGTATCCTGTGGGATAAAATCGGGGTGCTTATTTTTTTCATTTATCTTTTTATCCTCATTCTTGTTCTTCTTCTATTCTTCCATCATCGGACGCCGCAGGTAGACCAAAGCAGGTAGACTTATGCTAAGGTCAACTCCATCTTCCTTTTTTCCCCCTTTTTCTTCGCGATAGGAGATTCTACACATCTTTCTTATCTACGACTTCATGCCTCGCTCGTTTTATTGAACTTTTTATCTTCATCGATGAGATTTATATGTATGTATATAAATGTATTCATGTTTAGATTTATGGGTTCAATATCCATATAATCAAATGAATCAAAACATTGTAGATCGATGCGTAGAGATATCGTTGGAGGATGAAATATATGGATCAGAGGATGCATCGATATGGTTTTTCATTTTCGCTTCGGAATCAGATCGACGAACGCGAGTGGAGAATTCTGAAGATCTTGGGATGTATATATATATAATTGTTTTATTGCGAGGTGCGGATGATTCATAGGAATGGAATAACGAGGATTCGTTAGAGGTTCGAGCGGAAACATGATGCGGTAAATCTCATAGACGGAGTCCTGGATGAACTCTGGTACATGAGACCATGATATTTCGATGGTAGATTGCTAACGCCCAAGTGTAAAAATCTTTAGAATTATATATAAACTATGTTGAATTAAATATGAATCATAGTAGTTGGATTTGTTTTGGGGTGTTTTGAGAAATTTTTTCATTCTTTGATAAATGATATTGGTATGGATATGCGAGAAATCCTTATAAAAATCGTATTCAAATCCATGACTGAACTGTTTGAAACACAAATATTAATCTATCTGATGTTTTTGCTGCACAATTTACTTTTCTCCACACTTTCTTAGTTAGTCGGAATGACATCAAAAATACATGGGAATCATGTTATTTTGATTGAAGAGAAACTTGGTGGAAGTGACATCTCTGACGGTATTTCGGTTGAGTCGTTCTGCTGAGGTACCACGAATTAGGAGTGTGCGGGTACCCGATTGAATGCGAGTAATTCAAATAGTATTTGATTCTGCCTGCCACTGAAGTGAGCAGTGAGCGAACTTTTTCTCCTCCACCCAATATCGTTACGACAAATCGATCAAGATTGTTGTTTATACATCTGGAAGAGTTATTCTCCCTCCACTCGAATTTGGAAGTATGAGAGAAGGCTAATATTGATATGAAATTCATATTGTTACAGAGATTTTGGTGTGGTTATTATATCGGAACATGGAAATGAAACATTAATGATAATAAATATACACGGAAAGAAAAAAGTTATCAATACTTGAATAACATTTATCAACATCTAGAAAAATGATTGTCAGTTTAGGGAAAAAGAGCACTGCTGAAAAATCTTTGCAGTAAGGTTATCAAAAATTCGTAGTGAAAATACTAAACGTTGATGGTTTTATTGTTATTGTTTACAGTGAATTTATCCACTTTTGATGAATTTGCTACGAAAATTCTTCAGCGATACTCTTTTTCCCTAAATTGTCAGTCATTTTTCTAAATAATCATAACCACTGTCTTTCCGTGTATCATGAAACATTCCGCAAACTCACAAATACTCCCCAAGTGACACAGAACATTCTGAGAACATTCTCACAACATCCGTAAGATGTCATGTATCGAATATTCTCACAAAGAGCGTACAAGCTTCGTAAATATTCACAGAAGATTCTTAGAACATTTAAATTAGAACAAGTATTCTAGGAACATTCGTACAATGCATATGGTTAATCGTTCTGTGAATTAATCGGTGCATCGAGTTATACGTTGATTCTAAGGAATCATTTTCACCGTTCATCGGTCACCAATTGATCAATTGAACGATAAATTCTTAAAACCATTAATCGGAACTACCGATTAATGGAAAAAAATATTAACTGGAATCCAACGATTAATCGATCAATCGTCAACAATTAATCGTTTTATTCGATCAATCGATTAATCGTACAGCCCTAATATTGAAGACACCTGCTAATATTCCTTACTCAGTCCTTAGTTGTTCGAGCAGTTTGATCGCCACTTCATTTTATACTTTTTCAGTTTGATTTTGTTCATCAAAAAGTCTTGTGCTGCTTCTTCACTCTGTTATTCAATAATAATCATCAGAGTATTTTAGTATCAAAGATGCTCAGAGTGAACAAAGCCAATCATAAGTGGGAGAAAGATCAGAATACAGTATTGAACAGCATGAAAAGATTGTCGAACAGTTTGTGTGAATTTAGGAACTTTGAAATTGAAAATTGTCTTGGGATTCTATTACGATCAAAATTTTATTTATAAATGTGATTTGAATATCTTTATAAGATCAAGGGTAATGGAAACTGCGAGGGGTAGTTGAAAATGTTGAACTTAAAGAACTTGATTGAATTCGGGTACTCGACCCGACCTGATAAAAAGTGGTACCCGCACACCCCTACCACAAATGCTTATATCGAAATAAAATTTCATTTGAGACAATAATAAAGCATTGAAGGAAGGTTGTGGTGAAGTGAGAATTGATTAATTATTTTTCAAGGCTATGGCCTTGATACAAATTTTATATGAAATCGCATTGAATCAGATTATAGCCTCAGCTTCAATATTTTTCCAGGAGAGAGAAAACAAAAATGGTTTGAATCTTCTGTGTGTTCATAAAATTTTGATGGCATATTCTACCAATCCGTATTGTAATCAATAATCTTATGCAACGCACAAATGGCTCAGGATGTTTTCCAGTACTGTGAGTTATTTTTACAGTGCTGTAAAAATATCAACTTGATCGGAATTGTTGTGAACACGATTAACACTGTATTCAGTTGAATACTTTATTCAAGGAGATACCAGGGTATCGGCTGAGTAAAATTTTTCTGTCTAAAATTCTGAAGGGAGAAATTTACATGAATATATATATATATATATAAATTGTATATGAAGTATGTGGAAATCTTTCCACCTAAATTGAAACATTGAGAGAAGCTTTCAAGTTCTTCGAAACTTCTGGAAACTGTTATATTTGAATATTAACGCCAACCGAGGTATCAAACAGGATTCATCATTCGCATTCCTGTGGCATATTGTTGATATATTTCAACTAAGAATTCAGCTTTTAATTCACAATTCCCAATTATCTAGGACAAAACTTGATTCCACGTTGTGGCGCTGCCAGCTCAGTCTATCAATTATAGACCTGGAAATTTTTTGAATGCAGAGAATATTCTGATGGAATGTCTTCGGGTGCTGATCGGAAGTTTATTCCTGACCAAATAATGTTCCATAATATTTCTAGGTGCCTCAAAAAATTCTTTTCACCTCTACCTTCAAGGGGTAGTTTACCAGAAAACTGTCTTAGATGATTTTGAATTAGTTTGAAATTCTCAACAGATGATTCTCTCCAATAAACTGGATTTGATGATGTGACAGTGTCATTTGAGCTCATCAATAGGAGATGGGGGATGTTTTTGAACACGCAGAATACTCCTCTCAATTCTTATCAACCATCATTCAATTACATTTCTAACCACTTCAGAAAAGAGTGACCGCAAAATCCGCGTGTTTTTTGGGACCACGAGTTTCGGGTTGAATCGCATTCTGAAAAATACTTCATGTCTATCATTTGCAAGGGAATACCATTTCCCGGTGAGCATAACATTGATTTTGGAGATGAAGAAATCGACGGAATCGATAGATTCTTTTCTATAAAAGAAACCTATCGAGGTCTGATGATTTTTATAAAATCTTGATCAAAATTTGATATTACTTTACTTGTAAAATCAGTGTTATGCTCATCAGAAAATTGTATACCCTCGCAAATGATCAACATAGAGTATGTTTTAGAATGCATTCTAACCTGAAACCCGCGGTCCCAGAAAATAGGTGGAAAAATACTCTTTTTTGCGGTCACACTCTTTGTTACATTCTCATATACACGAAGAAAAAAGCAGGGTAATGGTTACTTTGCGGCAGATCAGAGACACATGTTCGCGTGGAAAGTTTGTCCCGCAGAGCACCCGTTCCTCTCAGTAGAGTAAAAATTACTGCGCAAACACGAGCCTACCCTTCCGGCATAGCAATCATTACTGCGTGGCGGAGTAACCGGAAACAAAGCGTTCGTTACTCTTCGCGGAGCACTGATTACTTTCCGTAGAATAGTGGTTACTTTGTCCGAAGTTGCAGTTACTTTGTGTGCGCGATTATCGTTCTCCAGCTGTGTTCTCGACATTCCGCATTTGTTTTTCGTGTCGTCAGGCATGTCGTTGTCAACAAAGGCGGAATGTCGAGCACACAGCTGAAGAACGGAAATTGCGCACGCAAAATAACTGCAGCTTCGGACAAAGTAAGCACTATTTTACGGAAAGTAACCCATGCTGAGAGGAACGGGTGCTCTGCCAGACAAACTTTCCACGCGAGCACGTGTCGCTACTCTGCCGCAAAGTAACCATTACCCTGCTTTTTTCGTAGATATCCGGAATTGTCCTTCGCGAAGCCATTACAGCCTATCAGCAGGAAATCTAAGTCTCATTTGAATTCAGAAAACCCTGTAACAGAACGTTACCGAGTGATGATTCTACTCCCAAACCTCCACATTCATCATTCTATCACACTTTCAGAAACCTCCCAAAAGATTTTTTCTCTGGTTTGAACGAAATTGAATTGCTCATTGCAGCGGTTCCAATTTCTCGCAAATTTGAAACCGCCATCGAAACTGTGAATTCTATTGCAGCTCTAATGTTCTTGAATGCAACACTTAATTACACTGTAAAAAAATTTCACCGGAAAATTCCAGTACATGTACTGGAAGTCATTAACCTGTACATGTACCGGAAAATTTCAGCACATTTGTACTGCAAAAATTCAGTGCAAACGTTATGGAATTCCCGCATCAAAACTGGAAATTTTCTGAGCCTCGGTACTGGAATTTTTCAGTACACGAGCTGGACTTTTCCAGGACATGTACTGGAAAATTAATGCTGAAAATATCCATGAAAATTGAAAAAAAATTGCTCACGCAAAGTGATTTTGCAGGGTCCTTGTTGTTCCAAGATGATTGAGAAACTTTTGATCGTTCATTTGGATGGACAGAAACTCATGTCTACCTAACAGGATTTGAACCCACACTTTTCTACCTGCCTACCAACTGAAACCTAAGACCTAACCGATGAGCTATAGCGCGACATGTTGGAAGGCCAGCTTGGGTTACTACATATGCTTCATATCTAGAACACAAGAGGATAAGTCTTGGAAAAACCTCATATATCAATTTCATTGGCTACAATTACAATTATTATTCAAAATCTCAATCAGGAAATTTTTAATATAAAGACTTGAAATTTTTCCTGCCAGAAATGACGAAGTCCAATAGAAGTGGAAAATTTCAGTGCAACAGTGATTAAATTCCGTTGCATAGCAACTGGAAAATTCCATCACACGACCTGAAAATTGCAGTTCAAAACCTGTATAATTCAATTGCATAGTAACTGGAAAATTCCATCACAAAACCTGAGAATTGCAGTTAAAAACCTGTATAATTCCAGTATACCAACGATTAGGTTTTTTTTTCTAAATTCCAAATTTTTTCTCAAGTCCTTTTTGAGGGAATATTTTTTTTTGGTGCACAAGAACTATAAAATTGTAGTACGAGCCGGTAAAATTTTCGCGAAATCATGGCAAAATTTCAGTACATCATCTCAAACTTGAAAATTCCAGTACAATGACTGAATTTTCAGTTATGCTTGGTAAATTTTCAGTAACGTAACAACAAAATCTCTGTACATGTACTGGAATATCCATATTCCAGTACTAGCACTGGAAATTTCCAGTCCAGTTGCACAGTAAATTTCCAGTTTTTTTTTACAGTGTAACTCTGAAATCCTCTGTGATTCTGTAGTTTCTTTGAATTCGTGTGTAAACTATCTGCTCAGTCTATAAACGAATTGAACTGATGGTGGGAATAAAATGAATGCTTGTATAATTTTTCCACTGGAGCACATGTTTGAAATCAGGTTGTGAAGGAACTTTGGTCTGAACGTGGAGATATAAATAATAGAAAATACAATGAGAGAATGATACAATAAATCGATATATAGACAAAATCAATCGAACGAGATTAATTTTTTGTGGTCTTATTGGAGTACGAGTATCTACATTGAATTTATTAACTTTATTCAATCACAAGTATCTTGACCGTGTATATTGCTCTAACCGAAGTATCATCACTCGTGCACTATGAACAAAAAATATATCCGCAATACAAAAACAACTATAAATACTTTAAGAAGTGATGGTTATATTTACATAAAATTACCTACAATTACATGTAATTGTCTATGAAATAACGGTGATTAGCTGTTGATTATTAACTGCACTAATAGATTCGTAATTTATATCTTCATCGAAGACTATAATCCAAGAAACGATTTTCATGAAAAAAATATTTTTTGTCTTTATTCTAGTTCCACGATATCGCCGACGTATATTGGTTTTTATATCTATTTAAGTTCACTTTAAAGTTTCCTTCACTCCACAGTTCTTCATCCACCATCTTATCGAGTTATTCAATCTTCAATTTCCTCTCCCTTTCTCATTTTACTTTTGAAGGATCTTTTTCTATTCCACGCGCAACACAACACGATGCGTGGACCGGTTTTAAGAGCACCCGGGGCTAAATGTCAACAACGGCATAACGGCCTGGTTAGAGGATTACCCCCCAACCCCATTGCCCCTTTTCTTTCTCCATTATGTCTTCCCCTTACCCCTTTGGTCGTCATCATTGGAGGACCAGGGGGTAGCGCCAGACAAAAGGTCGTGAACTTTCTACGTGTCATAATCCGTCTGAGAGGGTTTGTTGCGGCCTACAACTACTGTCACCACTACCTTCACCGTATTTTACATGATATTACGAATACTTATTATACGAGTCCTTCTTCCTTTTTATGATTTTAGGTCTACCTACGTTTGTTCATTCTGGATATGTTCTTCCCAATATATCCACGTTTTCCTTCTGTAACATCGTATATTCTAGTCTCACAACAACTTATAAACAATCGATCTAATACTCGCGAAAGCGCAATGAACTGAAATTCCATCAAGCATTTCAATTTCTGTGTTTTATACTTGGCGTTACATGAATGGGTATATTATATGGGTTTCGTTTTGTACTTAACTCGGTGAATCGTTTTTCATCCTGTTCAACGTTCTCCCCTTGGGATGGAAATGCATGGGAACAAAGCTTTGATTTACTTTGAACCAAATGAACAAAGTTACAAATGTAAATATATCATAAAGAGTTGAATTGATTCGTTTGAAACGAAAATTATACAAAGGAAGGTAATATGTATGAAGAGATGAAAATTACCTGAAATTAAAACCGTATGAAATTGAAATTGTCATCGGTTCCTTTCAGAATCTGCTTTTTTTCAGCAGATTTGCACGAAATGCGGTGTACGAATGAGACCAACTTGATTATAAGTCCACTTGTGTTTCAAATGAAATGTATGAAGTATAGCAACGATGGTACAAAAAAACATAAAACATTGATACATTTCTCTGATCTAGTAGTTAATTATTCTATCAATGCCGTACAAGGATGTTGAATATTCTCAAAGTATTTATAAATCATAGTCGAGGAGTTCAATATTAATTCTATCGATCGAAACTTTAACGACAAAACAAATTCCTTGAACGTTCCTCGAGACAACAAGAATGGCTTGAAATGCGACTTGAATGACCAATAAAAGGACGACCCGTGCTTTAAATAATGGCTAGTTACCGCATATCGTTCGGACCATCGTCGACTACTTGGTCGTCCTTGTTGCCGTGCTCGCTTTCGATTGTGGGGAAACTATGAAAATCGAGGTTGGAGAAATCGTTGCTAGATTGCGGATGGGTCGATGGCAGAGAATAGCGCGACATATACGTGTACGTGCACCCGCACACCAGAGTGAGAACCTATTGATAAGTTCAGTGGACACCGTAAACAATACAACAACAATGTCAATTATGTGCTCACACCGATCGCCCGCTGTTTGCACGTTGGCCGCAATTAATCGGGTACCTTACCATGTAATTAATTCCCTCCCCAAGCGTTTGTTCATCGTCGCGCCGTGGATGTATACAGGGAAAATCAAACGATTCGTACGTTGCTGGACTGTTTGAGTTGATGAAATGAATAAAATAAGCATATCGAAAAGTATTCAGAGTCGCTTCGTTCGTTATTTCGATACGGCTGTACAGTTTTTTTTATGGAAATAAATAATCCAAGACAGGGCAAATCCAGTTCAGGGTGGAAACGAATAGATCGTGTATCGAGTTTGCTCTTTTGCGTGGGCGAGAACGTAATGTATTCTTGGGATATATAATGTAGCCAAGCATAAGACCACGTGAGCTTTAGAAGCCAAGTCGAGCGAACTTGGGTCCCTCATAATGAAGCGTTGACGCGAGCATAAAACGAGCATCGCGTTGTTCTTCGTTAGACAATAGAGTGATTGAAAGTGTGCGCTTGGGCAGCGTCAAAGGGTCGTTCAAGTACCCGTCAACGTCGGGATGGAAATGTTGTTAACCGAATGTCAGATATTCTCGAATCTTCACTTCATACAAGAAGTATATCTTGAATTCTTTTTTAATATATTTTTAAAATTTCTAATTGTTATAGAATTGACAATTTTATACAGTTTTATGATCTGTAAAGATTATCTACTTAACCCTTTTTCAACCACCGACGCAAAAGAATGTCTCTTTTTCCCTTGTTCGTAGGAACGATGCGTCAATCTTGAGAGCCAAAAATCGTATTATCGCTCTACCAAGGAAAGCAATCTCTACCGCTGTCGAGGTTTCGTCAATTTTTTCATCGTCGTCGTTGTCGTCGTTTTCTTTGGATAAGGCGCAAGAAGAAATATAAAATACGCCTCAAGGTTGGAGTTTATTCATACATTCGTGTTTTGATGTGTTCTCATAGTCTGTATATTCATTTAATAATCTTTCATGGTGTGGAAACCTCTCTCTTCTCCCTTCGGAAATGATAATTTCCCCACAACGTTGGCGAGATTTTGATGGGAACCGGAACATACGAAAGTGCCATTAGAAGTGTTGTCTCGAAACGATACGACGATGATGTATTATGCATCGAATTTATTTAGAAACACTAAGTCTAAGATGAAGAGAGCCTAGTTCATTAATTCATTTACTTCGCTTAATTACTGATAAATATATGGTGGATTAATTATTCCGTTAGAATGGGTTCTTGAACGAGAGGAGCATTTTTTTCAAACCAGTAAATATTTTATAGCCTATTCTCTAGCAAATAATCCTTGGAGTTCATTAAATTTTATTAGCCAAGCAATGATTCATTTAAGGCCTAGTAATAATCTGAAATATCTTTGTTTTCATGTTGTGATGGTTGGAATTATGCTATTTTTATTATCAATCTTTATACAATTCTCTCAGAGAATATTCAAGAAAACATTTATGTGCTCGTTGAGCGAGAGAAAGAGAACAGACTCGATCATGTTTTATTCAGCACCAACCGCGCATTCTTAACTTATCTTTGAAAAAGTCACACTGTTGGAAAATTTCTCAATATGCAAGAATTGATATGAAATTTCACGAGTAGTTATTCATCATTAGAATCAAGAACATCCCTAGACAGTAAAAAATTTGGTATTGGAAACGGTCCACTCAAGATTTGTGTTGAAGATCAACATAGATGAGTGTCAAATTGACAGATTTTCAACATAAATTTAACACTTTTGTGTTAATTTCTCACACCTTTTGTGCCAATATTTAACAAAAATTTTGAGTAGACCGTTTAGGACGTGCACGCGTGTTCAAAATATACAAAATTTTTTACTGCGTATTGAAAATAGTCTAAACTCATATGGAATTGAAGAACCATAGTTATTTAAATAACATGTGATTAAATTTCAGTTGGATTTACCTCAACTATGATTGATAGCGAGTTTAACTACTTCATACACTGAGAAAGATTTATGGTTGAATTCGCTATGGAATTATAGGAATGGGGGAACATACTGACTTCTAATGAAATTTACTATAATATAATGAAATCCACTATGGCATAACAATAGAAACCTGATCAAATTCACAATGTTTTATAGTAAATTTCATTAGAAGGCAGTATGTTCCCTCATTCCTATAATTCCATAGTAAATTGAACTATGAATTTCTCTCAGTGTAGTGCGCATAACAATTTTGATTTTGGAAATTACTATTTGGGTTACTTACGTTGACGATTACATGGTTCATGTCACTATCAACAATCAACTATTCACAATGGCGTCCTTTGTCAGGCTGTGAAAAAAACTATAAACTTTACGGCATTTGTACAATAAAATTCAAATTTTCGGAGTGAAATTCCAGTCAATGTGCTGGGATATTTCAGCAAATGTCCTGGAATTTCCAGTCCAATGTAGAGGTTGATGATAAAATACTGAAATTTTCCAGTAAACATTCTTCACAGTGCCACTATTACCAATATTTTCCTATTTTTGTCTCTTTTTCGACGACAAATAATCTTGGGTCAGCATTGAAACAACACCACAGATAGCAGCGCAGTGCTTCAAAGCGTTACATGTTTCGCTACCTGGGACTGTATGGACAAAATTGGAGTGCCAAAGTTTCAACATGGTAGACGCACTGGCATGTTCGTAAATTTTATACTGGCCCTGATGTAAAATGACTCCATCAATATGAGTCTGTGTTAGATTTGGTCACTTTGATAACTGTCTGTATCAATCCAGCTCTTGCATGTATAAATTTTGGCTCCTCTTTGGCCCAGTTTCTGGCCTATACAGGCCTGAGAGGGCGCATGCTGTACTAGTTTAGGGCCCGTTGTGCATACATGCTAGAAATGTTGTCTTTTCTCCACGAGGAGATCAGTTATATTCAATTCGACCGTTTCAAAAGGAGATCTGAAAGATAATATAAAGGCTCATGAGAGAGCTACAATGCATAGATTTCAAAGTTCAATCAGATCTCTCACTCTGATTGATAATGAATTAAGGACGACCATGTTTGAATCTCTGTTACTAGATGTCTGAAGTCTATGTCTATTTTTCTAACTCACAAATCATTTCCAAAACATACTGATATTCACAACCCAGGCACCAGATGGATCAGAAAATATACCTTGAAAAACGTCTTTTATGCCCCAAGTAAAAATTTTCATTTCGGGTTCGCCAAACAGGACTGGTGCAGGCGTGTTGCATTTTTCTGCGGTACTGTTGCGGACGTGATGTGCCCGCACTGGATCTGCAACAGCACCACACAAAAATGCCACACGTCTGCACCAGTCCCGTTTGGCGAACCGAAATTAACATTTTTACTCGGGGCGATTCAGCGTCTCAAAGGCGTATTTCCATCGTCCCTTTGAATTTTTGCTATCAGAGAAATGACAATTTGTTTCGAAGGATCACCTGCATGTTTTTTGATATTTTGAAAACTTTAGTCTTCTCAGCTGTTCTGTATGCATTGCATAAAAACGACCGAAGAGATACTTGAGAAATATTTCAGAATGGTTCAGTGATTCTGCTCAAAATAATCATGTAATTACCCAACTGGTATTCTAGGGAATTGAAGTTTTGCATAATTTTTCTCACATTTCCTCAATCAAAACATCTTCTAAGACTAAAATTTAAAAAAAGTTTCTGTCGAAGATACATCTCTTTCATTTAAAGCTTTTTCCAAGAGAAGCTTCCTTAATAAACCTGTTAATTGGATGTTCGTACACTGTAGGAAATTTCTAAGAATTATTCAAACCGTTGGTTCATATGATAAAATGCCACAGTTGAAACGCATTTCATTTAGCTCCCAGCATGCGATACGAACCTGGAATTACCAGTTACTGTGGCGTCATCGCAAAATAGATGGATTACATTATCGAATTTTCAAGGCCCAACAGAAATATGATACAAGAGGTCTAACGAACCTCTTATTCCAGAAAACTCTCATATCAGAGATTCGTAAGAATTCTTTAGAATAGCGAGTATGCATGCTTTCAAAGTTAATTTTGAATGTAATTCATAATGTGATTTTTAAGTACTTTGCGCTGTCTGGAATCTTGTTTATGAAAAGCAAATATGACCAATCCTGAACTTATTTCCAGCCGTTGAGTCATGAGTTCTGCAGAAAGCGGAATAGAAACATTCATTATTCTTCTTTGCCTGCAGGCAAATTCAATCATAATTGTTCAAACATTAATAATTACCTTTCCAAAAGACATTGATTAATTAGAGAATCAAGATGAAGCTGATAGAATGCTCTTCAATTCTACAAAAAAAGCCGTGAACTTGATCAAATTAAGATAACAAGTGGAATCAGCCACAACGAAAGGAACTGAAAATTTTCTTGAATTTTGAGCTGAAATATTTTCGATGAATGGATGAATCACATAAATTTTGAAAAATCTGCAACAACATTATCAATTTTGAACTCCCTGTTCGGAAACGAGAAGAAAATCAATCAATTCCGAAGAGCCGTTGGATTTTTTGTTTCAAATTCGAAAAGAGCAAAGTCAAGTAGAAAAAAAACTGAAAGATTTTTTCAGAATCTCTTCTGGGGTTCGTTTTTATCCCCTCAATCGGTTATTGAAGAATTTACGCTGTGCACATGATACCACTTCTCTCGACTATTCGTGAAAGAATGGATCATGACATACCATGATTTGCAGTGTCAACTTCACGCATGTATGCATGTACCCGTCCGTATATATTACACATACTAATCCTGATGTATTCTCAATGGCGATGATGCGTTGATATAAATGCCACAGATGAAACGTGAATCCATTCTGATAATGCATTTCCGCGACCGATAACGAAACGATAATGAGTTCGTTCAGCGTTCCTTATTGGTGGCTCAATGGAGATCAGGTTACTAAATCGTAGTAATAGAATCGTTTTCTGGGGTTGAATTTATGAATGACGTTGTACTCTTATGTTTATTCATTTGGCCTTGTAAAAGAAACATATTGAATCTCATCAGAGTTCATTCCGTTAACACTGCACATTTGAATATTCTTGCAGAATCAAAATTTCATAGGGGAGAGAGTGCTCTTGATCGAAACAGTCTTTAGTTGAAAGTTTGGAGATAATTACTTCAAATGAATCATTCAAAAGTTACCAAAGTTATGGGAGCTTTCTTTTACTATTCCCTGGTAGAAATTTCACAAATTCTCCCCTGTGGCTGATGAGGCACTGAAGGAGAAAAACTAATCAGGAACAAATCACGAGGTACTAGTCAAGTACTGATAAGTTGAATCCAACTAGCATTGGTTGAACAAAACTAATGAGCTACTCATCAGTGTATTCCCGAGTCAACAAATGAAACCTCATTTGGCTCTGATTCGTTGCGTATTACGGAGTGAATCAGGTTTGATTTGATTTGATTTTTCGCCCTGATCTCACCCTGTTCTCAACCTGATCTTGCTTTTAACATTCTCATTCAACCTGATGTTAACCTTTTTTCGACCCGATTAAACTCTGGATCGTTGCTTATTACGGAGTCGATTAGGCTTTAAAAAGTATTACAATTTTTCGACTCGGGTCATGAATTGGACTAATCAATGATAAGGTAATACCATGCCTAATAATTATAAGTACTCACTCAGTGTATAGATTAAATGGAGAGAGATGGATTTATCAGTCTTGAAATGAATAAAATGTTTCTGTTGAAATGAATACGAATCAAGTAACAGCACTGGCACATTCGATAACAAGAACGAATAACATTTGTTTCATTCCAAGAGTAAAAAGATCATTTTTCTTCATTTCATTTATACTCCAAGTGAAGACTTATTGTTATTGCCATAGTCAGGTATTTGTGATAACAAATTCCTCATCAGTTACTGGTTAATATCTCATCAGTTGCTCGCTAGGGCCTGCTTAGTTCTCCTGATTAGTCTCTGGTTAGTGAGAGCGTTACATCCCTTACCAGTTACTTACAAGTTTCCTCGATCAGTGTGTTGCCAGTAGGAAGGATGAATTGATAAGTGTCTCATGGTATACTAGCAAACATTTCTACCAGGGTTGCTATCGTCGGAATCTGAACAGTTTCTGGAAGTAATCTGTTCAGTTCTGGTAGCAATATCGATATTTATATACTTCAAATAGCTACCCAAGTAGCACAACAGGTTGGAAATGTTGAGAAGGTTCTTGGGAGTTCTGAGCATGTTCTGTGATGATTCTCAAAATCTTCGAATGAGACTATTTGGGATAAGTATGTTCACATTCTACGCATGATGACTGAACGAACGCATGATGTTCGCATAATATTGTTATAAAAATGTACATGATTTTTGTACATTTTTAATGAATAATTTACAGTAATTATCCCCATGGTTCCATTCAAACGCACTCACCGCTACCGAAAATCTGAACTGTAGAGTTGCGAATGAAGCGAACTCCGTGTATTCATCGGATATTAAGGATATTTATATAATTATTCATTGTATACCTAATGAATGCTGTATCCAGATATGTTGTGTAGAGAGTGCATGATTTAAGTTTCATTAGTTCACTCCTACCGATAATTTTTCATTAAGCCCTGTTACCCTGTTTCAGGTAAGTTTTTTCTGAGAAGATCCTAATGAGAACCAAACTCTACAGTGTTCAAGAAGATCGATAGAGGATAGAGGTTACCTTGCTTCATTCTCCTCAATGCAGAAATTTCCAACGACAGATGTTCAAAAACCCCCACAAATTATTCGTAATCTATCACAAAATGATTCTCCTGATATTCGAAGCACAAGCATGAATCTGCCAAGCGTGAAAATATCTTGAATACAGCGATGGTTAGGGAGTTATACATAATCATGGATCACGTAATTACTAGTCTTTATTCATTACCATCCTATTACCTGTCATTTTATTTTCTTCGCACATCATAATCGCGAAGGAAGAACTTTTACATTGTACACTGAACATACATAAGAGAAAATCTTCAATCAAACGGAAGATTAAATCTCACCTACGATAACATCTCGTTAATTTTTTTATCTCTTTCGCTGTACCCTCGACTCAAACTTGACTCACGGTCAAGTATTTCTTCATTTTTTTCCTTTCTTTCTTTCTTTCTCTTTTCATTTCTCTCTTCAAGTTACAGCTGGCTGATCGTAAGGCAAGGAGAAGAGAAAAGGGATTTTACCACACCTCGCACCAATACAGCCTGTCGTTTTCGTTGTATATATATAGATGTACACATGTTGTGCAGTATAACTAACTCGATGTAGATTCGCACGGGGTCGCGAATACCCGCAGCGCACGTTAATGGAGCTGTCGCCTCGACTAGTGAGAAGGTGGCACGTTTTATGATTTGAGCAGATTTATATACACCAACATTGAAATATAAGAGGAAAAAAAAAACGTGAACGTACGAGAGGTGAATGATTAACGTTGACGATGACGACAAGGACGAGAAACATTGTTGATTTTCACCTTTCGTGTGCGATAGTTATGTGCTTTTCGAATTTGTTTATTCGGGGATGAGAAGATTGATCGCGTACGGCTTAGCAGGGGATGTAATTTCAAGTTTTACTTTTGTTGGCTGTTTCTCATACCGAGATGATTCATTCCACGTGATATTATCCTGCTATTATCAATCTGGGAGAGACTGTTCTCGTATTATACCGTTCAGAAGAATCTGGCTTTCGTCTCTTGAACAAATAACTAATAACTCCAAGTCTTCAAAATAACAAGATTTGTGCCAAATATAGAACTAACTCTAGTGATCCTAGGTAGGGTTGGAGAAAAAAAAACATGTTTCAAAACAACAGAAACATGTTTTTTTTGTTTAAAACAAAAAGATCAGACATGCCTGATTTCGTTCAAGACCTGACTTGAGTATCTGATAAGGCCCTGACAAAAATGTAACGCAGGGAAAAGACAAGGTCCTGATCAGGAAAACCAAACGTTTCCCAATCAGGATCTGATCAGGGTAGTAATTGAATTCCCAATCAGGACCTGATCCGGGTGGTAGTGGAATTCCCAATCACGACTTCATCTAAGCTATATCCTAACATTCAATTTAATTTTCATGGAATTCACTTTTCATACAATTTTTTGAAATTCCTCCAACAGAAGAAATTCTACTGATGATCCAAATAGACCTCAGTTGAACATTTGAAAAAGACAGGTAAATTTGACCTGTGAAAACTCTGAATAGTTTGATACATTCATCGTTTTGAATTGATCAGGTCCTGATTTGGCTGTCTTGTCGGTTATCACATGATTGAAATACGGATGAGGCAAGACAATCCTGATCAGTTTCTGATAGGAATACCATGTCTGAGTTACTGAAAGGGAAAATCTGACTGGGACCTGTCAACAACCTCGCGTTACATTGTTGTAAGGTCCTAAACAGGATGCCATGTCAGGAGCTGATAAGGTAATGAAAAGTTTTCCTTAATCAAGAGTTCCCTATTGCAGCCTTAAGAAGGCCATGCTTCTAATAGGGAATTCCCTGTCAAATTTTCTACTGGGGACGATTTTTTTTCCTTTAAACATATTTAGAAAAACATGTTTGAAACAAACTGTTTGAAACAAACCAACCCTGATCCTAGGTCTCACCAGTATTCAGCTAACAAGTGAATCAAACAACTCGATAGCGCAAGCAGATGACAATGTAGCAGTACTGTTTACGTATTTACATTGCAATACTCCTCCTTGGTACTTCGAAATATAAGTTTTTTTCATATTTTTGATGGATTAAAAATAGATGCACCCATACTTTTCGGATTCAGTTGAAACTTGTTTATCGTATTATTTGATTTTGTCTCCTACAATCATTTTAATTTTCAATTTTTACATGTGATGCATTGTAAAATAATGACGTTTTGTTTCAAAAGAAAAATTCGTCAGTGCGTAAGAATGAAAAGAATGAAAAGTTTTGGCTTGTTCAACAATATTCACATCGAAAACACATCATTTGACAATTTGTATGATTTGCGATTCTTACAACACTTTGAATTAGCGAAAACATGCTCCTCCGGTGTTGAATATATTACATTTGAATTCCTGTCGGTTATTCTAAACGTAACATATGTAGAGTTTTTATACAAAGACTCTTTTATGTCACGAAAACATGTATCGATCATATTAACGTATGTATCGTGTTGTCTCAACAGCTATGTTAATACAACATTGGTGCTATCTTCATTTTCATAATCGCAATTCAAGTCATCCATCAAGTCAGTGCTGACGTTAATTGACACATGAACGTTGGTTGACTTTGGACTCACTAGGTACCTTTGCCAGATCAACTTTCACATTTAATATCAGCTCCTTCGAATATCTACTCATCAAAATGAAATTCTTGAGTAATGATGAAAATTAACGTCTTTCGAATCAGTATCAAAATGATCTGTGCTTGTAATCAAAATTGTAGAGTAACACTTATGTCAGTATCAATAGTAATTTCAAAGAATTTAACACCAGTTATCGGTTATTGAAGTTGAGTAACTTCAAAAACTTCTTCGTTTTTAGGGTTTTGAAATTCCAGATTTAAGGGGGGAAATACAATTATAGAACGGCAAAAACAAAAGCATTTTTCATGATTTTTTTTCATCTAGAAGTTTGTATTTGATTTAAACAGAATTTTGTAGTATTGATAATACGTTACAAAATAATATTCAGGTACTTTTCTTTTCTGTTTTTCTCAGTAACGAAAACTTCAAATGCGTTTTTCTCGAAACATGTTTTTCCGAGTTGGCACACTCAGAGAAAAAAAGTTGCTGAAACAGCAAACCTCGAAGATTTGCTTTGCTGATATGGCGAAACTTGTTACTGAATTAGCAAATAATTCGCTGTCACAGCAAAAATCTTGCTCTTTTAACAAGCGCTTGCCATTCAGCAATCCTTGATTGTAGATATACAGAAAACTAGGAAATTTTGCTGAATTAGCAAATATCTTGCTAAAATAGCAGAATTTTTGCTGTAACAGCAACCGTTTTGCTAATTTGGCAAAGCAGATTTTTCGAAATCGCTTTTTCAGCAAGAATTTTTCTCTGCGTGCAGGGGTGATAACTAAAAAACTAATTTATATTAGCTTCCAGTTGAACCAAAAAAATTTGGTACTTTTGGAAAATGAAGTACTTTTTTATTGCAAAAATTACTTGAAAAAAGGGGTGAATTATCGATTTTTGCCTATTTTGCTCTGCCAAATCGCGAACTTTATATTTTTTTCCATTGTCTTTTTGGTTTAACTACGAATTATGAGTGAACCGAAGGTGATTCCTTTTGGTCTTTTTTTTCAGATAAAAATTACGGTCAGCAGAACTCCCGCCGTCATTGGACTAGGTTTTACTTGAACCCTGTGTATGGTTGCCATTTTGTGGGGAAAAATAAGAACAAAAATTACCTTTATATACCTGAACAGTATAGTAATAACACTACAAAAGCTCATTCTATCCAAATATAAACTTCTAGGTGAAAAAAAATCATGAAAAATGCCTTTTTTTGTCATATTTTCTCCCTTAAACTCTTCAATCTCTTCATTTCAGTCCATTGTAGAATAATCCTGGTGTGGAATTGGGAATAATAAAAAGAACTTCCTCCTCTCAGGTGTGATACAAAAAGCACGGAACCAAGTAGATTTTAAGTTTATACGTTCATTATTTCCTTTGATGAATATCTCACAACATCTTTGAAAAGAATGAAATGTTATGATAATATTCTCATCAGCGATGAGATCGATGTTGAAGATTGATATAAATCTTTGAGCTCATAATCAAATCGACACGAGTGCGTTACGGTTGTATTTCCGGATACTTCAACGCACTTTGAAACGCAATATGTGGCTCATAACGAAAGAATAGAGTTGAACGGTCGGGAGCATGGAATACGATATATCTTGATCTTACTCATTTGTGAATGTACTATAAAAGGAAAAGCTGAATGTAAAAACGGTTGTATGTAACATATTTAATCAATGTTATGTACGTTCGTATAGCAAGATGGCAGGTCGTAAGTTCTCGAGGACTCTTTCTGCACATTAACACGTGTACCGTGGTAGCCTTGCATGCTTTGCGAACGATGCGTGACAGTATATCCACCTCTAAGCTCCGTGAGCAAAAGGCAACACGCGTGCACCGCCCTCGAACTTCCGGGCAATGGTCTTAAGTAATTATAACACACATATACATTGGTTCAGGTCTACGAGATGCACGAGTCCACGCGTCTGGAACACTACGACGTACTAGGAAAGATACTGCACATCTCCACAATGGCTTTTCCCCTTTCTTTCCATTCATAGATTAACAGTATGATGCGTTGTTCTTATAACATGCCGATCGAAACGTAATCAAAGATCACGATGATTCTATTTTCCTCTCTATACATCTTCATTGAAGAAAATTGTGGAGTTTCAAATGATCTATAAAAACATCTGAATCTCATGATACTGCAAATTGATTCATCTGAGAAGAAATATTTGTCTTTCCCTCGATCCTACTCGATACAACGAAAATTTCGTTTACCTAGAATTATGGATGAATGGATGGATGGATGGATATGAAACATTTTAAAGGGACACAACTGTGTTTCTTAAGATGAACAGAAAAAAATTATAAACACATAACACAAGAGCCGAGATAAAATGTAATTAATTTCATTTGCCTATGTAATTATTCGACTCGTTTATAAAAAGTGGTCACGAAGCGGTGTGTAACTCGATGAAAAGTACAGTATAAGCAGTACACTTGGAAAAAAAAAATCAACGACATTTCCTGATACCTTATTAAAATTGAAGCAAAAAAAAGAGTAAACATGAAACTGATAATTTACATACGTACGGTAACACGCAACGTTGCGATACGCGATTCGACGTAACGCAGCTTTTAACAGAAATATGAAAAGAAAAGGGGAAAAAATATGAGTGGTAGGAAAAAAATTATATACGATATGATTGTTTACCGTGAACAAGATTGTGAAAAGTCACATATCTCGATGGCAGCCATTGAAGCATGATAATCATTTAGTTTCAACGAGATGTTGAACCTGTTCCTGTGTACCTACCTCCTCCCTTCCTTGGCTAACAACGCATCGAGGGAATTCTTCATCAATTCTTATATATATATTTTTATTACTGATAATAAGTACTCATGAGCGCTAATGCTTGTATATATGAATGTATCAACGTAAAACCCATTCATTGAAATATGTAAATTGATGTTCATGAAACAAAATATGTACACATTCATGACTCTTGTAGTAATGAATAGAGCTTCTTAAGCGTGAAAATTCAAATTAAGGACAACGTTGGAACTTGGAGTGTAGCTTGTCTTTGATTGAAAATCCTGTTGTATTCTTCAGTAAATTTCTAATCGTGAGATAACGCGTAGTCGTTTCGTTTTCCATTTTATACACGTGGTTAGGTAAAAGAATGTATTATGACTTAGGATGGGCTAATGAGCGATCAATTGAATTCGTCAGATTATTTATTTATTGACACGAAGAAGAAAGTAATGTTGTGAGAAGCGTAGCGATTACTACAAGTTTGAATGATTTTTTATTCATCCTTGCTCATGGATTTTATGGAGAAAATATTTTTTTCTGCCAATCTGGTCTGAACGTTAAATATTCAAGAACAAATCCATTGCGAAAACAACGAAACGGACAACCAGCTAGTTGGGATATGTACACAAGTTTATTTGTACAGATGGTGAATTATAAACGACGTTCATCAACGAGAAAGGATATAAATCAATTGATTATAATTCTTTTTCGTGTACGAGCATGTGTATTTTTTTCAATAGAAAACTGTTATAAAAATCATTAAGATGAATTTCTCGATTCTTGCCGATGCGATGCAAGGTTGTTTTCAATTTTATAAGCAGTTCAATCATTCACGGCAATTCGTTTCGGCAGGAAAGAATTAAAGTACAGCGACACGACCCCTTGGCTATGCTGCCACGTCAAGCTGACGCGCGCCATGTTAATGCGCCAAATCATTTTTTGTCCCGCGAATCTCACCCTATGTGGAAGCTTGGGCCACGAAGAGGTTCTTCTACAATTCAGGATTTCCTACAATATCAGGGGTGTGAGTATATGGTGGTGGGTGCTCCTCGGCGTCATATAGTATCTCAGACGCTCAAGTTATAAATCAAGGATGGGCGGAACCGACATGGAGAGACATCGTAGAGGTTGGAAGGAAACCCCCGACGTTGTCTCTCGAAGCGACGCCTCGTTGAATTTATTGCGTGGCAAAGCAAAGAGAACGAGACCACCGATTCATACCTTGTGCTTTTTTCTTCTTCATTTCACCGATATCTTTCCTCAATCTTTATTCCTCAGTTTCGTGATTTTAACTGTTCTATCTTGACTATATTTTGTGAAGTTTCAAGAGAAAGAGAGAGTTCGAGAAAAATATATGGATCTTAAATCGATGGGAAAAGGTATCGAATTGTTGGGAATGTTTGAAAAACTTGGATGAGAATATATGGAGCATCGTGGTGGTGCTTGCGGTAGACCGCGGTGTAGTCTAATAGAATTATTTTGGAAGTAAAAGAAGGGTGGCAGCGTGGTCGGTCCCCTTTACCCTAATGCTACGGTTCCCTCAGGAAACGTCAGTGACCGAGGGGTCGTGATCTAACGAAATAAGGGATGTTGCGGAGAAAGCAATGCCGCGAAATCAGTCTTTCCTTTCTTCCCTCGCACTTTTTGTTGCCTTCCACATGTTTTGCATATTCTGTGGTTTTCAGTTTCATGGCGTGGACGAGGGAAACATTATCTCAACATTATTTATTCCGTGAAAAACATTTAATACAACATCAAACAAAATAGAGATCTTCCGAACAATTAAAAGAATTCTTATATTCTCTCGTTGTTGCGTTTCGTGATTCCTTTATAAAGGGTTTTTACGGAAAAACATGATCGTATCCAAGGCGTAAGGAAATATGTTCCGTGATGAACATCGATGTTGTGAAAACAATTTAATTGACGCGTGTCTGTGCAATCCGTAACAGTAATTCATTATCATAATTCATGATAATCGTACATTATACAAATATATGGAGAATAGTATGCGTAGTTTTAGAATTGTCGAGTAAAGTATTTTCCATAGAAATGATAGTTAATTGGCAGTTATAATCAGGACATGGAAGACGAGCAAAGAAGTTACTTCACATACATAACATATTTCATTCAATAATGTTTATTAATTTATAACTATCAGACGGTATGTTTCCATAATTAATTCAATTTATAGAACAAGTGCAATTGCTATTATAATTTCAATAGTACACTTTACTGGTGCACAAATTTACTCGTGTCACGTAACACTCGCGAGCTGAGATTAATTAACTTAAACAGTCGATTTCTATGAAGCATTGGATCGTGTTTTCTTAAACAAATATTTGATGTCGTATCGATCACATGCATCTTTTTTTTTCACGAGTAATCAATTGATTATCTCGGATAGATGGATGGATTATCAAAAATCTACTCGTATTCCAACGAATATTGTAGTCGTATTAGATTTCCCTGTGGATAACGAATTCAATTATCTTCTCCCGATCGCGGTTTAATAGAAACACATCACTCTTGCGTATCGAATATTAATTGAATTATCATTTCGAAAACGATTACCGCGGTGATACATACTCGTATAACGACGGATGGAAATATAATTTCATTCGAGAATGGAGGATTCGAAAAGGTGTAAAAATGTTCACAATTGTAGGATGTTTCGTACGTCGCTCTGATAAATTCAATCAAGTTATTCCTCAGGTGACACATACATTACGTTCGAAGAACTTTTTACATCTCCAAAGATCTGAGCACGCAAGAAACGCAGGTTATATATATACGAAGGATTGAAAACTTGCATGATCATTCGATCTAACTAGGTACTGTGTAAACACGCGACGTGGATGGGGAGATAATAAATATTTTTACAAGAGCAGGGGAGTGGATCGTTTAGGAATGTTGGGCAGTTGACTTTAAAACGATGGCAACAGTGAGAAAGAACGTCATAGTTAGCGACCTGATGAGCACTGGGTACCGAGGAAACAATAATTCCAGTAGTTGTTTTATTGCGAGCACAAATATGAAAAATAGTAAAATTTGAGGGAATTTTTCCTCAGCAAAAGATTTCTAAAAAGGGGAAAATTCAATAAAATTCAGAAGCTCTCTCACACCTCATATTACGAATCTTTATGACAATCTTCACAGCAACGGACAGCAGATTGGAAAGAAACGGCAGTGTCGTGTAAGGTTCCTGACCCGAACGTCATCACCGTCATAACGATTGAATCATTCGATGTATTCGCGTCAACGATCAACATCAGTGGTTTGCAAATGATTTTACTAGCCTTTTACATGAGAGTGTTTGAGCACTCGCCGGAGAAGAAAGAACAAAAATGAACGATAAAAAAGAAATATCTATACGTGTTAGTATATAAAAAGCTACCAGAACACGGATGGTCCGCTACCCAATGAAGCGCCAGGTTAATAAATTATCCTTTTCGACGTCAACGATTACGACGACGATGAGGAGGAAGACGACGTTCCTGTATCGCGAAATGCAGACACGGCCTAAATCATCGTTTTACGATGGTGTTTCTTCCATCGTCTCCGCCATCGTCGAGCGAAGGAAATCGTTAACGTGTTTCTCTCCCGTAATCACTGTTAAACAAGGCACAACATACAACTCTCTGGTCTCATCGGCGATCTTGCGGTATATAACGGGACCGTGTATACACTATTAAGTATTACACGATTATACTTCGCTATATTGTCTCATATATATATATATATATATATACGCTTTAAAAATATTCTCCTTTATTATTCTATAATTATGTTGACGCCAGATGCTGCTGAGAAGAATCAACGTTCATGATGACCACGGACCCTTTCAATTCTTCAAGAATCTGTTCCGATAGCGCCTGACTCAATTAAATGGGATAAAAGCGTAACTGCTTGATGCGACTTGAAATGGATACAAAAATAGAAATATTTATCATTCATTCATTGAAATGTGAATTGAAAAGTTATAAAATTTATATAGAATTGTACATAAATTATATATAAAATATATTGAATTCTATACAAATTTTATATAATTTTTAAATTGTAAAGAGTGAGATTTCCACTCGAACGAAAAGACAGGTCCTTCTTTGGCTGCCTAAAAAGTGAATTCTCACTCCAACAAAGTGGAATTTCATTCTTTTAGCAGCCAGAAAGGAACCTATCTTTCCATTTGAGTGGAATTTCCACTTTTCCATGTTTAGAGAATGATTTAAAAACTTTGTCTACTGGAGTTGAGGTTTAATATTCTTCATGAGAAATAATATTTTCTGTTTTTTCTTATACTGACATTCTGATGCCTAGAATTTCTTTGAAAGTAGAATTTTCTCAACGATCAGTGAATGAAATTGATTTTGATGCTGATTGAAGGAAAATGCATTCACTTGGTTTTGCTGTCTTGATTTATTCATTCCTGCGAAATACTGGAAAGAAAATTTCACGGGGTAGCAATTTTCCTATACGTATATCGATGAATTTTCCGGAAAAAATTTCTTTGAGCTTCCCTGTAATTTTTAACCCTCATCATTTATATGGGGTCAGAATGATCCCAACTTCAACGTGACTAAAATTGACGGAAATTTGAATGGGAGCGCTCATTAGGACCTATGCTGTTGCTGCTGTCTATTGAGAGTTGGAGGTCTCTACTTCAATGCTACCTTCGATGATTTCAACAGTTTTTGTAGTTTAATATCAATTTGACCCCATATAAGTGATATGTCATTTTGAAGATGTAAACGTGATGAGGGTTAAGCTAAAATCCATTGGAACTAGTCAACCACGAATTCTTCTACACCATTGCCTTGAATAACTTCGAATTTCATACTTGCATTTTACTTCAAATCCTTGACTTTGGATTTTCAATTTTCATGAATTTCTCAGAAATTCCCCACCAAATATTTGTGAACTTCTCCTTTGCTCATTCTTTTGTTTTGAACTCTTTTCGAATTCTCCATTTCAATTCCATCCAAAAGCCTCGAATCTGAATTTTTCTGAAATTTTATGGAATTTTGCATTCGAATTTTACACTGTAAAGGAAGTCCTTCTGAAAACTCAGAAAATGTGACTGTAATTTTTCTACACCCACTTTCTTCTGAACTTTGAAATAAATTTTACTGAATTTTAAGAAACTTCAACTTCAGAGCGTATTCTGAAAATCCAGTCAAGTTTCTTGAAATTCAGCAAAATTTACCTGAAAATTCAGAAAAAGGTGGCTGTGAAAAATTATACTTTCTCTGAATTTTGTTGAATATTTAAGAAATTACAGATCTCAAATTTCAATCCGAAATTATCAATTCTGAATTCTTCTGAATGTCTCAGAATTCCTCCAAATCTATCTGAAGTTCGAAACTTTCAAAAACATTCAGAATGAGTTTTCTTCATTAAGCTTAGTGGGAAGTTTCGTAAAGAGTCTCTCAAACTTGCACCGTAAAAACCTGAAGAAGAAAGTATTTTTCATACCACACTTGGTAGACTCCCTATCCTTCTGCATGAAGAAAATCTGGATATTTTTCAAAGTAAGGAACTTGTATCCCGCATGGTAAGATGAGAGATCCTATACCCGATCAGGGACTAGAATTTACGAAGTAATTTAGCTAGAAGTTTCAAATGAAAAAGTTAATTTTCGATCCAATAATTACAAAAAACGTTTTGGTTGAAGAGTTTTTGCACAACTAAACCACACAAACCTAGAATATAAGAACTGATCGGGTATAGGGTCTCTTACCTAACATCAAGGAACAAAAAAAGCAAAAAAAATGAATATTTCTACACATTAGATGCAAATCTTCTATACGGGAGGAAGATATTAGTTAACGTATTGCTCACAGTGCACTCACAATGAGTGTCGCTTATAAATCAAATCACAATCGACATTACATTATTAGATTTATGGTATGCAATGAATTGATAATTTGAAAGAGTTATCATCCTTAACGTTGTAAACACCACGAAATGCGATAATGGATTGTTTCCGTTGCCTCAATTTGATAACGCGCGTTATCTCGGAAAGATTCTGCAAAAGCTCATACAATAAGTTCTGGTACTGCTGGTAATAACCGCAATCACATCACTTGCTCGTTAAGATAAAGTAAAGAATCTTTGCCAATTCAATTAGGGTGAATCGTGCAGCGAATAAACACTCAAGCTAAAATCTATATCCAATCTAAGAGTTTTGGAATATCCATCGATGGAAAGGAGTTGTCCAAAACAACTGTGCTTTTATGGCATAAAAATACTATATATTGTATACCTTATTCTGAGAGATTGAAGTTTTTTACTTTGTCGTTTAACTCGAAAACTCACCTGAAACAGAAAATGAAGAACAGAAATTAGTATATGAGAATAAACTATAATATACTTTCATTGGAAATTCATGATAATAATAAAATCGTAGTGAAAATTTCGGCTGAAAATTCAGAAGAATCGTCACGAGAGGATTTTTGAATACTTTTGCAATGCGTAAACAAAAGCATTCATCATAATAGTTTTGAATTTGGCTAAGAATATCGAAATCAGAATTGAGTGTACAAACGAAATCGAATATATTATATCAAGGTGACGATAATTACCAGTGATTTTTCTAAGACATGCACTCGATATATCTTTCGTGCCACGCTCTTCCTCACTTCCCTCGTTTCCCTCTTCCTTCGCTCGCCTCTATTTTTTTCAACTATTATTAGCGGTAATGCATGCCATTAACGTCAAGGTTCGTGCGCGAGTCCAGGGCACTCGATATACTTGAGAGAATCCGCGGCTTCATAAGCCGCATGTCTACCTTTTACCTGCTGTACGTCTACTCTTACCTATACGCTAAACCAGAGGAAAAAAGAATTGAACAAAAAAAGAAAGATACACAAGAATGAAGGAGGGGAGAATTTCTTCGAGACGGCCACGCAGGAAGCGAACCGTGTCGCACCGCGAGCACCTTCAACAAGAAGAAGAAGAAGAAGAAGAAGGAGAAGAAGAAGCAGTAGAAGTAGAAGAAGAAGAACAAGAAGAAGAAGTAGATAGGGTTGAGGCTTGGCCACAGGAAGCGAAGAAAGAAGATCTTTTGCGCAATTACCAGGAAAGACGAGGTATAACCAACCGTTGAAGATATCTCATTGGAAAGGTCATGTTTTTTGATCAGATCTTGATTTAATGATTCTTTGATTCACAGCATATGGTGAAGAGGATGTTCCAATGAAAATTCCACCAAGATTCGAACATACAAACATGAAATTGTGTGTAATGGAATTGAATTCTTTTAATGAGTCATCATTCAACTTGACACTGTTTGAAGATTTGAAGTTTCTCACAAGATGGGTGTGTCTACGGTTGGCCTCTTCCTCGATCTTTGCTGAATATGGAGAATCTAATATTGCGATACTATGAGTAATATTTTATGCATGAAATAACCAATCTGATCAAGATGTAGCGAACTGATTATCAATTCAGAGATAAAAGTTAGGTCTAGTTCTCAAACGTTGATATGTTCTATCTTTTCGTGTAGGAAGCTGGAACAGCAAATTATCTGCCGGGACAGCGATTTTGTAGCCGTGGCAGCAAAACCTTCAAACTTCCAGCAAAATTTCTTCACTTCTTTATAAAAAAAACTCAAAATTCCTCTAGGCTGGTGAACAATTTTTCAGACAAATTAACAAAAAGATTTGCTATTCCATGTATAAATAACCTCGATTTGCTGCGTTTGGAAATTTTTTTGTCCGTGCATCAGAGTGTTGCGTGGACGTTCAAAAACCACATTCAAGTTTCGAATTACCCGGGGATATTATCCGCATCTCTCTTCACTCTCTCGTTCCCTTTTCTTTGACTATTTCGGATGATAGTGATTCCAGAAGCGAGCGCGGGACAGCGATCAAGGAAATTTATCGTATGAAATTACATGATGGGAAAAAAGTAAGAAGGGAAGAGAAAGGAACGTATAGTGAGCATAAATGATGGAAAGAGAATAGAAGACGTTAAAAATAAGGAGACGAAGCCTGGGCCATATTCCAGGCTCGCATCGTTAAGCAGCAAAAAAAGAATAAATCATCGCGGTAGAGAAAGATTTTTACCCTAGCTCTCGGGTGAAGATAAATTTAATAACTTAACTACTGTGTGTACTGTGCCTTGAGGGAAAGGAGAGAGGAGAAGAGAAGCAGACCGCGAGGAGACTGACGACAAAGAAATTGTCATTATATCACGTTTTGCCGGATGTAAGAAGGAGTTAAATACGATCAACGAAAGAAGTGGAAAAACTCTCAAAAAGTTGATCGAATAGTGGTGAGGGTTCATGGGTAGATTATTCCGAATATTTCTCAACTCAAATTTAAGGCATTGAATTTGCAAATTTTGATTTGTATTTTCTATTTTTCTAATTCCCGATTGTGAGGATTAAAAACTGTCTATTCGATAATGTGGTTCAGAGAATAAACACTCTTACTGGTGAGTACAGATTTTTTCTTTAGAAACATTATTGAAACCTCACAATTCATGTTAACAGTGAATACTGTTTCATGAGAAATAGACATTGTTAACAAAGAATTATTATCGAATCGATGGACTTATATATACATACATCGAGATTATGTAGAGCTTATACTCAAATTGGTATTAATTTACAAACTGCGACACAAAACTGAGCGAAATCAACACAAATTTGAATATACACACCTAAAAGTGGTTACGCGAGGTCAAATTTTCAATAGTATAACTTCGATCCTATGCATAGTAGTAGGCTGAAAATTCTTGAGTAAAATCCAGGATTGGCAAATATTATTCATCCTCACGATCTTCGAAGGAAAATCTTTATATTGAATCAAAGTTGGACGTAAAATGAGTTGAATTGAGACGTTCAAGAGGAAGAAATTGATCCCATTGTAATGATCGAACGGTGTATTTCATTCAAAATTGAGACGATACCTACACAGTAATAAATGATTGTGGGATTTTCTCCTAAAAAATGGTGGCAGCAAAGTTCCTTCACAGGTGGGGGATTTTTCAACATATTTTGGTGGATTTTACACCCAAAAAAACAAAATAATCCTTCAAAATGGTGGAAAAATCCTTCATGTGTTATTGAAAAACAATTCTCCCACGATGAGGAGACGAGATCCACAAACAGTGTGAAGAAAAACTCCCCACATTTTTTACAGTGTATACAGGGAGTCGAGTCATGAAAAAACAGTCGATAATGGCCAATATATGGCTCGTGTTGAATGGCCAAAGATTGATACTTCATTGGTGGGTGAGATATGGACCATGATTGCCTGACAAAGTACTAAGAAATGAAAACAGGGCATTAATGGGTGACATTACCATACGATTAATTCCGGCTGTGGCCCAGTCATGGGCCATTATTGGACTAATCGTAAAACCCTGTGTGGATTTTGAATAAATCCCATCGTATGTTTTCATTCAATCGTTTCAAACTCACCTCTACTCACAAATTCTTTGAGAACTTATTTCATTAACCTGCCAAAGAGAAAGTTTGCAATTTCATTTTTATTCTTCATATTCTGCGTATCCCTTGAATCAGTTACGTATAATTTTATTCAAAGATTCTCACAGAGATTTATGATCAAAGGATCGAAGGATCAACCGACAAGGAATATTACTAACTACATAAAAAATTATGACACACTAAATAAATTCCTACCCAACTTGTATCCGTATTCCTTTTTATTGACACATAATACTGACCGTTAATGATCGTAAGCAAAACATGAAGCCGTAATACAAAGAATCGTGGAAGAAAAAACATCAATCACATATAAATTGTTCTGTGATTGATTTTAAGAATCGTTTAAAGCGTGTCTCTTAGTATTCGAATGTAATCGAGCATTGTAATTCGATGTGCTACGAGATCTCATGATCGACTTCCGTGAATTTCACGCAGCTGGACCCAAGAACGGTTACGATCCCCAGAAACGATGGACGCATCTAACGCCAATTCACTACGTCTCAATGATGATCGATAAGCATCTATGTGTGTATAATACGCACGTATGTATACATTCGTAAAAGCTTTCTATCAAGAAATTTGCTTACGTTGAAGAAATGGTAACTGAATTCGCTTTTTCTTTCACTTTTACGTCTTGAGTCCGAGAACACATCTGTCAGCTAAAGGACAAAGAGAATACTGTACACGAAATAACGGGTATAAAAATAAGGAGTGAGATATTCATGTTCAATGCGAGATACTACAATGGATTTCATTTCGATGCTTAGCAATCTATGACTTTATTTGTCTCGTTCAATCTCCAACTGCGATTCGCCATAGACGTCAAATATCACACGTTGATTATTTATCAAGGTATAACTACTAGAATGGTGGTGAACAATCGGTCCTATATGGAATTTACAATTAGACCATTAATTTCTTTGAACGTAGCCCATCAATGCCAGATTACTAGACGATATATCAGTGGTGCTCGTTTGCTTTCTTGGCGAGCACCTGATAGGGTAAAGGAATGGTTTGAATTTTAATTACGAACAATCCCATCCGCAGGGCTATTGTGCCATCAATGCACCAAATGATAGTGGAATCATATTTTCATCTATTGATTACAAACAATAATGATCAACATCGTTCTGGTTGTTGGCATAAAACGATTTGTGTCGTACATCGAATAGTGCTTCTGTAAACAACCTCTGACTGGTGAGTTAGTATTCTCTGATTTATTAGAAGTAAATGAAACATATATTGGAAAAACTCTTGACTTGAACGAATTTTTTCATCGTGATAAGTGATCTTTCATAGTCACGTATAAGTTGGTATATCCTTATGAACAGAGCAAGAAATTTAAGGTTTTTCAGAATGATTTTGAAACTTCTATAATGATCACGGATTTATCAATTTTTTTATCCTAATGAAATAAATTTCTTTCAATAAATGAGATTTGTTGTACTGGAAATGGAGATCATGGTTCATCAATAAATTTCATCTATGCACAATCCAATTTGTATACTGATCCTTATTTGGATGTTTTGCTACATTTGATGGCAAAGAATAGCAAAGATATTCATATGTGGCTTTAAACTTATGCGTTTCAACTTTTTTGAGATCAATTACCAAACAGTGGTTTTCTCTACATCGTCAAATTAACCTACCACTATCACTAAATTACTTCCATCATCACCAATTTACCTACCTCAAATACAAATTCACTTCCCTGTGGATCTTTTGATTCAAATCAAACTTGGAACGTTGGTGTTCTATACAATTGTTAAAAACGTGTGGAACAATATACTAAAAGAGGTATAAGTTCCTATTCATTCATTTACGGAATTTATTCACAATCAAAAATAAATTATGTAATTTAGGTATTCGCAGCAATTTCTTGTCGTGGTTACAGAGTTATATTCTGAATCGTACGCAATCAGTTCGTGTCTCTCAATATTTTTCTGATTCATTTTTTGTATCCTCAGGTGTACCGCAAGGTTCACATCTAGGTCCTTTATTATTTATTATTTTCATTAATGATATCTCTACGATTTTCAAGTACTGCACACATCTTCTTTTTGCTGATGACCTGAAACTGTTTATGATTATAAGAACTTACAGAGATGCTCAAAATCTGCAATCTGATTTGGATCGGTTACAATCTTGGTGTGTGCTATCTAATATGTCATTAAATCTCACTAAATGCCATGTGATGAGATTTTATAGAGGTAAAAATGCCATTTATTTTCCTTATAACTTGTCTCATTCTCTGTTATCACCTATAAATACTGTTCGTGATCTTGGAGTTTCATTTGACTCTCGTTTTAACTTCTCAGATCATTACAATTACATAGTTGGTACTTCCATGAAATCTCTCGGATTCATCAAGCGCGTTTGTAAAGATTTTCGTGATCCTGTTGCACTTCGAACACTGTATTGTACTTTAGTTAGACCTCATCTTGAGTATGCGTCTGAAATTTGGAGTCCTCATTTAATTCGGGATTGTACAGACTTGGAAAGAATTCAGCATAAGTTTCTGCGTTTTGCTGCCTATCAGATAGGCCGTCCGTTGAGCGTCACTTGTCATGAGTACTCATTGATTATGGCTCTACTTAACTTGCCTTCCTTGGAATCATGTCGTTTGTGCAATGATTTTTCATTTTTGTATAAAATTGTTAATGGGAAAATTCGCTGCCCTCAACTGCTTGGACTTGTACGTTTTAATGTCCCTCCTCGTTTATAAAGACGCCCTAAATTGTTCAATCCAATTTCTTATAAATCGAGATACGGTTATTCTGATCCGGTAAATCGGATATCTATCCTAGCTAATTCTTACAGTGATGTGCTTGAATTATTTTCTTAGCTCATCATTTCATTTCTAGATCATTCTGATCTTAGAAATTCTCTTTCTCTTATTTGTCAAATTTAATATCTAATTGTCCTTTTCACCTATAATTATACACGTTAACTGTTGTTGTAATATAAGATGCATGTAGTCGAGCTTAACATGATGCTTAATGCTTTGATGCATGATATATATAATGTGGTTCAAATAATGTATATTCTATGTACCAGAGGGTCTTTTATACCCGTATAAACAAAATAAAATAAAAATAAATAAACAATCAAACACAGAATGTCACCAAATTACCTTCCCTTATCCTATTCCAATCAGTGTGATATCAGAGATGAATGTTTTTTCGGATTGAATTTAAAAATCATGTCCAACTATGGAATCATCGAACGTGCAATTCAGAACTTTATTGTATGTCTATTGTTTTGTGATTTCTCGTCACCAATTGTGTCTGTTCTTTATTCCTTTGAGTTTCTTGAATTTTTCATTTCGCAGGTCGATTAAAGAACACAACTCTTGACGCAGCTACTCGATTTGTTCGAAGGCCATTACCGACCCGGAATATTTAACTTTAGAATAAATTTCAGTCTGTGATGGACCATACTTTAGTCAGTGACAGGAAATCAATCGTTGGCCATCTAGCATAGTTGTACATCGACTGATTATCAGTTGGCTCCATTACAGAGCTACCTTGTCCGTCATTGATGTACCATACTTGTGGCAATGACAGAAAATCCATCGTTGTTCATTTAACATGCACCATACATCAATCCATTGTATATACATTGTTGAAATCCAGAGACACATTTCAAATTGATTTGAGACTTCTGTGGTATCAAAACTATTATTCGACACATCAGAATGAACCCCCGTAGGGACAGTTTTGGATTTTTCATCAAATATTTTGATCGGAATACATTTTAAGGTATGAGAGAGGAATAAAGTACAGAATTACTTATAGAAGGCTGTTCATCCGTGTTCAACAATATGACACGTGTTGGGAGGAGATTTATAAAAATCCAGCCAAAAACTTGCGAGGGACCTTATTCGGTAACATTAAAATCACAATACTGATTTTACATCGATCCTCATTGTTGGGAATTTTTTCCCTCGCACATGTGCGCTACATTCCTCATTTCGTCCTCTTACTCATCTCGTTCAGATGATAGTGATAACTGATCCTTCTCTCTCTTCCTCTCTATCCCTATTCGCACGTATACTCACGTATGTATACATCATTGAATATATATGAAATGGTCACTGGTATACAGTGTGTGACCGTCGCCGTCCATGGTGGACCCCCCAGCGTTCAATGAGAGACATTTCTCATCATTTTCCATTCAGCTGGTCTGAGTTATAAGCCACATGGTGTCGGTATACGCCTTCTATGCATATATCCTTGCCGCATACAATCGTTCAATTTATTATAACCGCGAGAAAGTTGAGGAGGAGAAGGAGGAGGAGAAAAGAGGAAAAGAGCCTAATGAATTTAATTTCATATTTCACAGACGGTATAAGTAGGCATACACATGTACGCATAATAGTGAGCGTGGTGGATATTCGACCATCGGTCACGTTTAAACGCGGATTTAGGTGGGCTCGAAGATACTTACGCGACCGTGGACTCCTAAGGAGCCTCTCTTTTATTATCATCTTTTTTCCTCTCTCGTGTGTCTTCTCTCCTTTTTTTTTCTTGCGAATTCAGTCGTATTTCAGTTCGTAGGAGAAAGAAAAGAGAAGGGCTCGGGTTATCTTTTTCCCTCTTCGCTCTACAGTGACCGCTTCGGGCCTTTTTTTCGAGTTATATGGTCACCTCTCTTGAGTTTGGGATAGGTTATTGCTTTTTCTTTATTCTCGTTCCGATACTGTATATATACGACATGAATAATGCGTGGGTTGTTATTGTTAATGCATATGGCGTTGTTGTTTGTGAAATCATTACTCATGAGGTGGAATTATGCTTTCGTATATGGTATATATTCTTTAGATATTTTTAACTCGTGACGAAATTTGATAACGATCTTTTTAAATATTGTTCTAATTTTAGATAATTAAAACTCGGTGTTCGTAAGTAACATTAGGAATTTCCCGTGAGTTGTATATCATTTCGATGATGAACGAAGGAGAAAAAGAAGGAAGAGACAAGAAAAAAGGGGGAAAAGTAGGGAACACCTGAGCACCTGCCTCAAGGGACCATAATCGACGCGTAGAGCATAATTAGCTGAATATTAATATGATGATGCCCAGCTGGGTATCGTGATATATTCTGAACTGAGCATATGTACAGGGTGATTCAAAAATCAAGTCTATCCGTTCGATTCAAATCTATCCAAGATTCCTTGCGAACACAGTAAGAAGTAAAACTCACTTTCAACCTTAATATCGGCTTATTTTAAGTCAAAACTAGCCCTATTTCAGCTGAAAGTAAGCATCCAAAACAAATGCCGACACAATGGAGAAGACTGAATTTCAGTGAAGTTTTCAAGTAAGATGCATCCAATCCCAGTCAGACTTTTTACAGTAAAGAACTGTGAAATCAGCAATTTCGTTCTTTGGTTTTACTCACATAATCGTACGCGGGAAAAAAATTTGTAGCTGTATCAGCTAAATTTTAGCTCTCATAGCTAAAATTTAACACCTACAGGATAGCTAATTTCTCAGCAACATTACCTCACAGCACCACAGTCCCAGGAAAATTCTTAAAGAATTAATCAAGAACACAATCAGTTCAATAAGAAGTCTTGATGAATTCTTCTGGGACTGTGCTGCTGTGTGGGTAGCTACAATTTAGCTGATGAAGCTAAAAATTTTGCTGCAGCCGCTGAAATCTAGCTATACACTGAGAGGAAGGGTCCATTCGAATATTTGACAGCTAGGAAATTTAGTAACTGTAAATAAAAATTTAGTTGTGCTAGCTAAATTTTATTTGTCACAACTATATTTTTTATTCCCATTGAATGTACCATTTTATTCATATTTCAGACAGCTAGCCTTTTATTTACCCCAACTAGAGTCTAGCTGACGTAAATCAAAATCTAGCTGCGGCAACTAACATTTAGTTGTCCCAACTAGGTACCTTTCTCTCAGTGTAGGATCTAAAAAAGTTACTAGCTCACTTTTTCCGTGCAGTATACCCGGAGGAAAAGAAATAGTTGCAGCAACTATTTAAGGCGATTCACCAAAAGCCAAGTTACTAGATCTCTCCCCCCAGTTTTCTCAGTAATCAATGAATAGAATCAATTTTAATGAGCAGGTGCATCTTCTTAGGCTATTGAAAAAAATGCAGCTACTCATTATTTTTCATCTTATGTGTTCGTTTCTGAAAAAACTGGGGGGAGAAATTTGGAATCTAGTAATTTTTGCAGGGAGTAATAAATTCCCTTGAATAGTCGATTATCGACCATCTACTTACATAGTTGCTGCAACTAATTAGTAGTTAGAACAAGTATCACGTTAGATGCCTCAACTAGCTCGATAGTTGCACTAACTGTCGTCAACACCTGGCAACTTACGAAGTATTTTAGTTAGTTGAGGCAGCTAACGTGATACTTCTCTGATGATTTTCAACCACTAACAGCTGAATATCAATTATTGCGTTGATTCAATGTATAAACTTGAAATGATTATTGTCTTTGTCTTCGTATTCCCTTTGCATTCATTGAAAAACAAAAAAAAATTAACCGCAATGAACTGTTCCTGTATCGGATATTCTCAAACCAATAACACACTGAAGAGAAGTATTACATCGTAAAGAAAGCGGTGTCAGAATTAACACCGCGCGAATTCTATAGAAGTCCACTCCGACATTCGATGGAATGATAAAAAAAACCTGATAGTATTGGAATTACAACATGCGGTGTTAAAATAACACCATGAGGTGTTGGAACAACATCATTCGAGATGGACTTTTCTAACGCCGCCGATTTTCTTACAGTGCAGTCACTTACAAAAAAGAAAAATTGTATCAAGAAAAGGAATTTTGTCAGTAAATACAATTACTTTTCAGTTACCACGACTATTTTTCAGTAACACGAATTATTTTTTCAATAGCCACAATCATGAAAACGTATTTGTGTCCTTTTCCTACACTGTTAAAAATTTCTGCAGTGATTTTAATGTTTTTACTGGAAGTTTTTTTCAAGTACGTACATGAATTCAGTTTCATGCACATTTTACATGAAATTTGATGTAAACTATAGCATAATCTATAGTCTTTTCATGTTTTTGTACATTAAATTTAATGCAGAATGTATATGAACCTGATTTCATGTACGTAATTGAAAAAAACTTCCAGATATTTCTGACAGTGTAGAAATTCTTGAAGTTTTAGGAGTGCATAACATTGAATCACAATATTTCTACGTGACAGGCTTTACATTACATCTTCAAAACGATTAGCCTTCAAGATAGCGATGCTATGCTCCAAGTAACATGCTATTTTATTCAACTGTGACCGGTTACTATCCTAAGAAACCACTCTCTAAATTCTTTGGAGTGAATATTCACTCTTCAAAGAGTCAAAATACTGCAACTCTAGAACGGAGTGGGAGCTCAACTCTTGAAGAGTGAAATTTCACTCTTCAAGAGTCAATATTCACTCTTTTTCCTGAGAGTGAGTTTTTCACTCCAAACACCAGAGTTGATTCCCACTCTTATAGAGTGAAAATTCACTCTTTATGAGTGAAATTTTTCACTCTTTCGGAGTTGCAGTATTTTCACTCCAAGGAATTTAGAGAGCAGGAATCACTCCAAAAAAATATTCTTCACAATCAATTCCCGCAGTCTAAGAAATAATCTTGAGATTTTTCCCAGAAAAATGGTGGCAGAAAAATTGTTCTATTGTAGAAAACTTGTCCTAGTGATTCGGTAAAGTTTCCCGTTACTTTTTGGAGAATCTTCCGTAAAAATTCCTATTTCGGTTCGCCAATCACAACACCCCTGTATCAGTTCCGGTTAGCGATCACGAAATGAAAATTTTTACTCGGCATTCAACACCCAAAACACAGAATAGTTCCTTCTGTGGTAGAAAGTCCCTTATTTTTATGAAAAAACAATTGCCGCATGATCAGGAGATGGAATCCGCCAATGAAGTGAAGAAAGACTCCCCGTATTATTCACAATGCAGAAATGTTGAATGTCCATTACTTGCTCTTCTACACTTTTGCTCTGTTTCGACTGGTAACTCATATTCTGAAACGTTAATCGATTCTCAATGGTAATTGTTTTGGTGAAAAAGAATTCACTAAAAATTACAGAAATTTTCAGTGAAGAATTTCTTCAAGGATTCCAGAGATTTTTATAGTTTCTAAGAGAGTTTCAGTGATTTTCGGAATTTTTCAGAATTCTTCAGAGTTTTTTAGAGATTCGCGAAGACATTTTTTCTCCACGGGGCAGGCGACAAACCAAAATATAACGATACGAGAACAAAACCGAATGGTAATCTCGTTGGGTGGTCGGATAGTTCGGCAAGGTTGGAATAATCTGTCAGTGGCTTTCCAAAACGCTAGCAACTTCGGTACATTCACTGTAAAAATATGGGAAGTTTCTCCTCTTTCAGTGGTGGATTCTGTTCTCTGAACGTGGATGGAATTGTTTTTCCATAAAAAATATTTCTCCTCCATTTTAAGGACATATCCTGCTTTGTGGGAATTCAATCCTCCAAAAACTACGAAAGAACTCTACCAAAGTATGGGAAAAAATTTTCCACCACGGGAGAATTTTGCTTCCAACATTTTTTGGGGAGACATTCCACAATTAGTTTTTAGATTGTTCGTATTCGCAGTATTGATAATTGCTTTGAAATTCAGAAAATACACTGAGAAAAGTGAACTGTAACCATTACCATGCGAAAATAGTAGTTGAATGACAGAATCAGGTTATTTGGTATCCACCTTCATGTAAATGGTAACCATTCCCATGTGCATGAACATTGCTACGATTCTCTATAGTATCCGAAACCAAATTCGCGAAGTTGTCCCCCAATTACTATTCGTACATGGTAATCATTACATTCCACTTCTCTCAGTGTATAAATATTGAGTTCCAAATCAGTATTGGACGGATATTCGATGAAATGGAACAACTTTTTCCACACAAAGACTGAAAGATCAGTAAATATTATCATTTCAACTCCACATAGGACTTGGAATTTTTCGAAGAATCTCATGTACAGAGTTGAACTGCAGCCTCTAAAACAATGCAAACTTTGAACCTTAGAAACGTGTAATTCCCATGTACAATACAGGGGCTGAAGTATTCCTCAAGTTATACTTTTCAAAACTTCAAAAAATTTCTCCATCTTAGAAACCAGGTGATTTTCAGAAGTCAAAAATGTTGTGAATTTTGAAAGAATATCTTTTCGTGTTGCATCCCTGCTCGGAAAACAGTTTGAAGCAACTTTGCCAACTAGGATTTCTATAAATCCTTTATTCCACGTCGTTTAACTGGAAAATAAATGCTCTGAACCAAAAAATTCCAGAACTCGGATAATAATTCTCAATATATTCTTCAGAAATAATGATTTCAGATGCATCAAATCATGAACCAAAGTTCCTCTGAGATACGGAAACAATATACCTCGTATCCAGTGTCAGATTCAAAAGCTCATACACAGAATATATTCTGAAATTTTTCATAACAGTACCACGGTATTTGCCTCTTATGGATTTATTATCCAATTAATTCCTATCTAATCCCGTCATTTTCTACTGCCGGCAAGAAGCTAAAGGATTCACCGCGTCGTGTTGAGCTAGAAATACGATAAAAGCGACGTTCCTCAGGTAAGTATTAACTATGTGTACATATACACAAACATTACTTTGGTTTCCATAACTCGCAGGACCTACTCTACCAACGAAGAAAGGAGAGACGAGAGAGGGAAAGGATCAGAGTTGTCTGCTTGCTCGCTCGCTAGCTTACCTGCAATAGCCTCGCTGCTCTGACTGCCTTCCTTCTTACTTGCTACTCTTGCCCGTTTGCTAATTTATCCGATAGCTGCTCACAAGCATAAATCACCAACAGCTAGAAAGGCCAACCTGACTGATTTATGGTAGTGCATTTAAATAGAACAAAAGTGTATACATACGTGCACACATGTATAACGTATACGTATATATATAAATAGATAGATACAGTATCCCTGTAGTTTAGCGAATGAACTGAGGACCTGTTAAAGTATAACATTCATACGGTAGACTCTTCATTTTATATTTTACGTGACGCGTTTGAAATACCATTCTCATTCGACTTATACGTTTCCAGAATCCGATATGAACTGATGAAATCATGAAAAATATATATGACTGACAGGGAATTGACAAATAACTTCTTTGTCTTTGATTTAATGTCTTTAATTTCTAAACATCAAAGAATACAAGACATACATTTCAATGTGATTTTGAAGTTTTATTCGTTGATTCGTTGAATTTTATTTTGAAACGAATAAATAATTGAAGGAATATATAACAGAAAATTTCTACTGTAGGAAGACTACTGTAGGTCGTCATCATTGACGAAGTGGTACTTCGCAAAGCGCTTTAGCCGTGTTTCGTTCCTCGTATCGAACCTCATCCACCGATACGTGCTACATTATGCTAATGCCTCGTCAATTGTGATTTTCATTCAATTTAAGTCCCGTGTTGTGTGCTTGTTGCAAGATATGCTAATACCGACGATCCCAGTGGTTATCAATCGCTTTGTAACTAACAATCACGGAAATAGTTACATCCCTGCAAACTAGAATTTTTCGGTAGCAGCATATTTTTTCAAATAATTCAAACTGTATCTTGAATCTTCTTCGAGAGAGTGATCGATAAGGATGAAATATAGAAATCCAGAACTATAAATATTGAATCAATGATCGTTTTGGAGTGCAAACATCGTGATTATATTATCAAATCACATGATTCGTACCGAACGATCCACGATTTGTGGCTTTATTTTGAATTGTATCAATTTATTAATAATATCATTTGGATAAGAACGAATGCGGATCACTGAAGCACGAATGTACTTTTCCTTTCTCTCTTTCTCTTGCTGTCACTGATATAAGTATGTACAATACATACACATGCACAAATGAGAAAAGTCTGTGTTATCAAGATACGCCAAGGTGGTAGTCTTGTGTGGTACTCCGTAATACATGACCGTAGACGACGGAACAGATTCACGTGCAACCGTGTGTGAGTGTACCAGAGTTACCAGCACATGAGCATACGTGTGATGGAAAGAAGGTATAAACCGCAAAGGAGTAGCTTCGTATGCCTCGCTCGTGCTATGCTGTGGGCTATATGCTACGATGTAACCTCCTACCTACCCGTAAGGGAAACCGGTATCGTCTTCGGATACAGTACAGTATGGTGGGACCTTCTTCTCATGTATATACATAAATAAACTTGCATATGGGTTCAACACGTGAGGACATCCTGAATGAGAAACCAAACCCAAATATTCAACTTTTGAAACACGTTTTGAAAATAGACTAATTCATGTAGGTTAATTCATTATAAAAAAAAAACAACAGTCTTTTCTCTCTAACAGACATTTCAACAACGCCGAGTCTAAAAACGTGAGTTGTGCAATTCTACAAATACACAAGTTCCCACCGATAAATACAATCCCTCGTACGTATTGTGTAAGATATTCAGAGTTTCAGGATGCATACAGGCGAGCTATTAGACGACTACCAATTGAATGTAACGCGATTGGATCTCCGTATTCACGTATCACGGTTTTGATCTAAATCGAGTTTCGTTTCACCGTTGTCGTTGCTGATCTCGATGTCGTCGTCTTGGGGTGTTGAGGTTTATAAATAAGAACGTATGGTTTGTTCGATACATCTTTGAATTAGTTCCTTGTCTCCATTCGAATTGAATCTTTCTTATATCGCAAAGTGAAATTCTCAGACGATTAGAAAAATACTTTCCGAATTTAGCGCGGAGCGGAAAAAGAGAGAGAAACGGGAAAAAAATTCCTCCACGAGTGCAATCTTGACAGGATTTATGGATGTTCTCGCGTCCGAGTGTCGTTAAACGAGAGTCGTCAAGTTGAATGGAGTAAATGGGCTGTGATTTGTACATTGGCAGGCTTGTAAATGCCCCAATGAAGCATCGTTCGCACGAAGATGTTTGCATTCTACAGAATTCAGGACAATAATCAATCCTCCGCTGCTTTCTTTACCGAGCCTGGAAGCTATGAAGAAAGAATGAACTCGTGTTTTGGGCACGGCACGTCTTTTTTTCTCTCCATTTTCAGTAATGAAAACACATGCTCTCTGGCACTTTTCACGTTCTTCCTTGCAGTTTTTTCGTTCTTCTTCACGTCACATTTATCTCCTCTCCTATAAAGAGATGCTCGGTCGGAAATGTTGGGCGTGTTGTTGATCCTGACCAGCTGTTCAGGATGTATGTTCTAGACATCGATTTTACTATAAATGTCGATTCTTGGTGATCAGTATAGAAAGAAAGAAGATGCTTTCTCTGCTGCTATACGAGCATGTGCTTGTGATGAGGTGAACGTTAAATGTTTTTCGGAACAAGAAAACACTATGAGGTCTATCACATTTCTACAAATCTCTCAAATTTGGAAGATATTCAAAAGATCTGTGAAGATCTGAAGAGATCTCCAGTGTTCTCCGTAGATCGATTCCGATTTCTTCCAAAATTAAAATGTTTAGATGTAAGTAGATATCAAGAAAATTTATATCTCAGATATCTGAAGCAAATTAGATTTGAGAACAGCAAACGTTCATCTTTCAAATCAATGGATTGTAGAAATGATTTGTTCGAAAAAATAAAATCACCACCCTCGAATTTGTTTTTGCACCAAGAGAGATATCTTATCAAAGTACTTCAGTGAAAAATCGTCATGGAAAATCAGTGTATCCTCGAGAAGAAGCAAATATTAGAAAAATTTGATAATCGAAACCAAAGTAACTGGACCAATCTTCGCAATTCAAAACAATTAGAATGTTATTTATTCCCCATCGATCCATCAAACCTATTTGCTGAGTTTACAACCATTCTAACACAATTCGTTTCGTAAATTTGAAATGTCGTTCAAATTGGACAGCTGGCTGGCCAGCTCACTCGATACTCAATACGGTAACGAATATTTCCTTTAGACAAATTTCGAGCCATGAAGAATCTTTATGTGCCGGAAGATAAAGATCCATATCCTCGTTTCCTTGACTAAGATGAGGATATATGTATATATGGTTTGTTGTCGACTGTGTATACACTCGACGGTTGATTAGGCCCATTGTGGGCGATCTGGGCGGGTTTTTTCTTCCGGACCGATACGCAGTACCTTTTTTCTCCTTGGTCGATGAAGAAGAGAAGAAAATTCCTCTACCACCGTTGGGGACTCCGCTAAGATAGCCACAGCTTGTACGAGTATGTATTTGTGAGGTGGTGGTAAGAGCTTTCAATGGTACGTCAAGGAGACGTCTGACACACTTTTTTTCCTTCTTCTCGTACGTGCGCGTCAGCGTATACATAACCGGTGAGTAGAGGAAGAAAATATCGGGAGAAGATTTCGGGGTGGCAGAGGCAGGGAAGAAAAGAGAACAGAACAGTGGTGTAAGAGGTAGTCAGAGGGGTGAAAACTAAAAAGCCCTCTCTCACCAGGACCCATTGTCGCCGTGAATGGGCCTTCGAGAGAAGGGCAAACACGCTTAACCTTCAGTACCATTGTCGTGCCAAGTTTATCCGATTTGCCGTACAACAGAGGTAGGGTAATGCTTCTTCTTATATGGCGTATAGTTCCAAGGTTCATAAAGTAATACAGTTGTGGAAAGGTTATAAAAAGAATGGTTTGTCTTTGGTCCATGTGAATTCTCCAAAGCACGTGCGCGAGAAATTGACGGATGGGAAAGCGTTATCCAAATGATTTACAATTTCTTATCTATTTTGCGAATGATCGTGTCATCCTCTTTAGTCTTTGTTTGCAGTTGAAGAATACAATTCACATCATTCGTGGAACTTCAATTGCAGTGAAATGGTTTGAATGCAATTCGTGTTCCTCTGATTGACCAAAGAAGGTCGAAAGAAGGAAAAAAAAGAGATCTCCAGACAGGAAGGACACGCCAGCGTTATTGGATTACTTCGACCTTACATTGTCATCGTTTTGGGCAGCTGCAAGTCTCGAAAACGTTAGCCGAATATGAAAATAATAATTTTCCTACACCTTCATACGTATGATCGATATTTATTCAAGTGACCGTGCAGCTATGCGCGTTGTCAGGGCAGAGTATTGTGTCAAGATCTCTTATAAGACTTTTGGTTTTTCATTGTCATTCGATCAAGGGAAAATCCGATACCTCTCGTCCAATGTGATATTTGGCAAGATTGTGCAACAATGCATTGAAATGCAAGGAAAAAAAACCGTTGGATTTCTCTCCCGATGACTAGATACTTTTTGGATTTAGAATGAACAAGTCAGAAATATCATCTTACACGTTTGATCATCGAATCCGATTATTCTGGATATCACATTTTAAATATTCGACCACTCTCTCCGATGCTTGTATATTCTGTTTTCTCTTTGTGTCCCGCGTTGTGAATATTATCATCCCTAATTAGGGCTAAAGAATTAGACTTGTAATTACTTCCAAGTGCTTTTTATACGTTGTAAACCAAGTTGGAGAGTCCCATCTACGACTGTGTTCCCCTTTAAAGAAGGAATATCAGAGAAAGGGTTGTCGTCTTGCAGAATGAATTCTTGTATTCGCTAACTCGTTAACAATATAATTTTTGTGTGCATAATACAATCATTATTTCTCCCCTTTGCTTTACTTTTGACTTCAAGTTCGATAAAACTTTTCACTCACCCACCGAGGATTGAGAAAACCCTTTTTACGTTGAAGAATCGTAAAGATCTACCTTATTGTGGCATACTTTGAAGCAAAGTTTTGAATATGTCTTCTTGTCGTCTTTGAAATTTTTATTCTGGGGAGAAAGTAGGTATTCGAGTATACAAATTCGTTCGAATCAAATAATCTTATATAAATTAGCATCATCAAAGGAGTTTGTAGAGTAATGTTATTTACAATAAGTTTCGTGAATATATATATATATATATATATCAAAGAATTTTCATGAGAATGATTGAATTTTCTCACGATTCAAGGCTCGATTCCCTCCACATTGGACCCAGCAACGCGGAACTGAGAATGAAATAAGAGCCATTGCTCGCAGACTGACCAGTTGGAGAGCTAATAATTGCTCGACGCGTTAACCATTACCATTTAGTACATGTATCTATGGATGACTCAAGTCTTCGATACACGTTTGATATTACAAGGCGAAGATAGTCGAATGAAAAACGAAATTTTGTAAATACATCGCATGGATACACATTATAACTAGAATAATTTGAATGTACATTATATATTCGATATAACTCACACATGGACACAGTTGTGTCAAGAATTTGAGAATGTTATAACAGTACATGAGTGAGAGAACAAAGTGGACACGCCTCGTGCAAATCGTACAACGAGAAGAAGAGGAGAAGATAGGAAATACGAGATGGAGTCCCAGTTAAAGAGTGTAAGAGATCCCAAGCTAGGCGTATACAAGACGTTTTATCTTCCTCCTTCTCTCTCCGCATCCCTTTTTCCACGTTTCTCCTCTTCTTTCCTCCAAACCGTATCTTTCCCTTTTTGCTTCTCTTCGTACCATATCTATCCTTCTACTCTCTTTTTCTCTTTCTTCTCCGCAGAACTGTGTTCTCGAACGCCCGATAGATAATTGGCGTTGCGTGCCTCAAGATAAACGGCCGTGATTGGCGAAAATAACGATTAATAATTATCCACTCGCGGTATATCCGAGAGACTTGCTTGCTGCAGCAGCAGCAGCCAAGCGTTGCCCTCTCATCTCGAGAGAAAGACCTCCGTATATATACCGAAGACGGAGAAGAAAAGGTACGGAAGAGTGATGTACTTCGACATTTCGTGCACTTTGGAGAAAAAGGATGCAGAAAATGAGGAGAAGAAAGTGATGTACTCCAAGATTTCGCAGTCAGCCAAGTATGAGGATGAAAAAGAGAAAGATGAGGGAGGTAAAAATGAAAGAAATTTGAGGGAATATTCGAAGGGAGGGAGGAAGGAACTTGATTGTTATTCTTTAAAGATCTCGCGTTGAGAGAAAGCGAGAGATGCTAAGTACCCGAAGTGAGATAAATTCGAATGAGATAACCGAAAGAGAGAAAAAAAAGCAAGAACTGTTACTTATTATCTTCATTCTTTTGTTGATGGGATTACTTCAACATCGACTCGCGAAGATGGGCGAAAAAGTTCAAATAACGTCCATGATAATTTCCAATCAAATTCAAGAAACTTTTCTAGACTTTCGTGGGAATTTTCGTTGTGAAATCTAGAACTGAATGATTCATATTTCATAGCGATATTGTGTATCTGAAACTTCAAACTCGTGAATTTTTCCAAAGGAATTCACGTACGAGGGATGCATTCGAGTTACGTCGATGGAACAAAACATCCGTTGATTTCTATCACTCATGCACTTGTACTTGTTCCAAAATAAAGCTGGAGTTCACAGAAAGCTGCTCGGGGCAGTTTCGATTGTGTTCCGCTTGCCACATTTCCTCTTGTTTTTAGTTTTATTTTTTATTTAAAAAGAACAAAGGATACATTCGCCTATGTCAAGCAAAAGTGTGTAGTCACAGTGATGCTGCTCGGCAATTTTTTCCTTGTCGTGTAAAGCTTTGTCATTTAAAAGTTTTGCTCGGAGCGGTCGTTCATTCTAAAAGTTGAGGAAACGAGGGAATTCTATCAAACGTGACCTTGTAATTATTCATCAAAATATTCCGTCTTTGCATCGGGGACGAGTTCTTTGGATATTTCTAATGTTTTGGTGCAGCTTCAATCAGGTTCAGCCGATGTTTCATATGAACCTTGCTAGTATTTTAAATCAGGCGTACTTCTCGAGGATCTAACTAGAATGCAGACAATTTGGATGAGAATGAACTCAGTCAACCTGAATTAGCTTTTACATGAATTTTAGAGTGAGACCTAAAAAGTTTTTGAACCAACTCTAGTGTTGACGGACCAAATCCACCAATGAGAGAGGTGCGTGCTGGATTAAACTATACCTCGTAGAAATTATTCTAGCCATTTTGTAAGGTATTACAAGGCCTGGTGAGGCCCAAGCCTGCCCTAACAGAACCTATACTCTGGTGATCCTCTAAGCTATTATGAAACCTTACGAGTCCTAGTAGGTTCCTCACAAGGGCCTGGTAAAATCTTGTAAGGCCTGGAGAATGACTAGAATGATTTCTACTAGGGCTTAGCTTCATATTTGGAGCTGGTTACATTGAAATAGTCAAGCGAGTGAGAAAAAAAAACAAATAAATGGTTACAGTAACCATTAGAATAATGGTTATTGCAATCAGGCATTCTCCTATTCGTACAATTGCTTTGGAGTTGAATTTGAGATCTAATTGAATGTGAATAGGGTTGGGATGGGAATCAGGTGGATTCGAGGTTGAAGTTGGTCCTCGTGGAGGACTTGCAAAGTGTGACGGAGCTTCCTAGTAGTCTAGAGAGTCCTAAATCAGGAACAATATCAAGAATATCCAACTTTGGATTGTTTTCGACTGACAAATTTTCTAATTGTTCATCAACGGTAGCATATTCAACGCAGCCTGGAATGGTAACATTGTTGGTAAGGCTCGAAGAATCTTATCTTCATTGTACACTATAATAAACTTTCATTATTGCATCCTTCAAGATTTTGATTTGCAACACTACATCGATTCCTGCATAAGTCAAACTGGTCTTAACATTTCCTGATGCAACTTAACATCACAATTTTCACCAGGATTTGACGAAAATTGATGTTCATCTTATCACGTTCAGGGGATAAATAAAGTCTACAAAATTCTGAAAGGGATGTTTCTTGAAAGATGAATAGCCCAACCATAGTTATAAACGCCTAATCTTCATTCACGAGCACAGTTTCGAATATCTCGAAAGTGTATATGTGCTCTTATTCTCATGTTTTTTTTACTGACACATACGTAATACATCAGTAGATATGTACGTGTATATATATACGTGTGTATATATATGGGGGCCGAGATTAACTCAAGTAATCCTTTCACGCGTGCCATTCAGCGGCGTGACTCTGTGTCGCACATGGCCGATCAACGAGAGCGCGTCGAGACGAGACGAGCTCATCGAGTGGAACACGTTAAGTTGAGTTGAAAGACAGGCGCGTGCCACACATTACAATTAAACGTCATTCACACTTTGACTAACACCATGTCAAAAGTCCAAGTAGTTCTAGAAAAAAACTTATCGCTTCCTTTTCGTGTGAAGAGCCACCAAGTAACACCTGTAAAATTAGCCTAAATTCATGGATTAGAAAATTCAAGCGTTCGAAAACCATAATTTCATTCTACCTTTTACCTTTTTCTTTTCATTTTCTTCCCTCAATTTGATCATTCGTTCTATTCTCAATTCCAAGACTCAAATTTTGAGAATAAGTTTCTATACAAACGTTTTCTTTTTTTCGAATGGATTGTTAAAATGGAAAGATTTAATTCTTGTTTCTATTTAGGAGCGATATATCGCTTTACATCTCTCATTCCCATTCGTCAACGAGAAATAAGCAAAAATGTTCTGATAGTGAAAGAATATATAGATATATACAATATTCTCCCGGTATAATTGAACGACTCCATGTCCGGTCTGAACACAGTACCTGACGCGATATGATTCGATAAGTTGTGTCAACTGTTCGTTAGTTAATTTTCACTTGTATATAAATATAAACGCGTGTACGTGTGACAAGCGACCCCGTGGAAGTGTATGTAAAGTAATGTACGTGGTTGTACGGTGCATGCATGAAGCGTACGATGCTCTACCCTTTCAACAGTTATATGATGGTTGCCCACCACCGTGTCATGTAGCCGGTGTCCGATGAATGCCCTTCATTTCCATACTTCACTCTCATCGTCGTCATCGTCGTCGCCGTGGTCGGCGTCTCGTGGTCAGTAACAGACCGACCGGCTAACCAGATTATTTAACCATTCTTCGTTTTTCGCCCTCAACCCTTCATCCTACGTTTCACTCTTTCCCAACAATGTTAGCCGACTAGTTTCGATCAATTGATTCTTTAAATATTTTAATCTCAATACCATTGTGCTCCAATGTTTAGGAATTTATTCTTTTTCTTTCATAAAACTCTTATTCATTTCAATGACAATCAAACGTTTGACGAGAAGGGAACTCAAAATGATCGTTTTCACAGGGGGTCGTGACTTAACAATCTTCCATCGACCACCTTCTACTATTGAAAACTCGAAACTACGAGAACGGAGAACTACGGAGAAGATTCATCTGCTCAAAGTCTCCCGCTGAGTTAATACTCCTGTTTATGACATTCTTGCGGTATAACCTCAACATCGTATAATGTATTTCATGTTGTTCCTTCTTCACATCTTCAATCAAAGTGACTTCTCTACGAAAATTAATGGTATTGAATTTTTCATTGCTCTTTAACTCACCAATTATATCGAATGCAAAATGAACAATGTTGATATTTTTAAAGCTGGTACCATACCTGCAACAAAAAAAGTGCATAGAATGTTAATTGAATTCCACGTTTCTGGATCTCAAGAACAAAGGTTTGATGAAATAACAAAATGACATCAACTGAATTGAATGGACAGTTCTTTGTTCATTACAGTACCATTCGATGATTCATCGGACAATCTATTTTTCTCATACGGTATCCTGTTAACGATTTCCCGCATTATTGATGTATTAAAAGGCATAATATTTTATGGAGAAATTATAACCATACGCGAGGAATAAACTCCTCTGCTTAGTATTTATATTGATATACATATGTATACATCGACAAAGATTTTCATGTGGAAAGGACTCTCGGCATATCGTCACGCCCGGATGCACCCGCATGTAACGTGTTTTGCGCATAGAAGGTATACGAGGCATTTTCAAGAAAGATAATATGACGTCTTCTTGTTTAGTGAAAAAAAAAGAACAACGTTTAAAGCGGAAGGTATTCTTCAAGAAAGAATCTGTGTTATGGTAGAAATGCAGCATTAAACATTTGACATTAGGTATGTATACGCCAAGGTTATGAATATTCACCGCATCACCGTACTTAAGTTCTTCTCCTCGCCAATCCATTATCTATATAAATCCGAAAATTTTTATTACCTCTCTCGAATATTCTTGCGCATATTAACGTATTGAATGTGAATCTATTGGAAAAAAAATCCATAATCCAATCGTGTATGCATGAAATTTGAAAAAATCTGTTGCAGCAAGTACAAATTTCATAGTATCATTTGCATATTATGTAGGTTGTTATACGAGATTTTGAAAACAAAACAATTTTCATCGTGTGTTCTGATCGTCTTGAGATAATGCACTATTGATCTTTTTGTTAACAATATTCCGCTCGCGGTTACAAATGATCCATTCTGATGAAACGAATGCGTTCAGCTTCTTGTCAGTACATCGTAATCACAGACATTGAATCACTGTGGTGAAATAACGCCAGAGGGGGTGACAAACAGAAAGGAGGAGAAGGAGGAAAGAGAGAGATAGGGAGTTACGAAGGAGAGTAGGCTGTAAGGCAAGGGGTTATAACATAATTGTATTAGTCGAGGCAGGCTGGCAGGGCAAGACAGGGCAGGGTCCATGGACCTACGTAGGGGACACCATGCCGTGAAATTAATGCCTCTGGCTTATCAGTAGCCTGACACTTCAACACCGAAAGTCCCGTCGCTCTCGTTTCTCTGCGACCACCAACGGCGTAGGACACATCTTTGAACTCGTAACTTTTATAATTTCCAATATACGTGTCCGTGATATTCGATACGCGTCGTTAATTTACATTCCTCTTTTTCTCCTCTCACTCCCTTAATGGATCATAGCTTCCTTCTACTTGACAAAAATTTGCAAGCAATTTTGAGTTCGTGTGAACTTGTATACAAAAGTACCATGGATGATAGGTGATACGTGTTTACAAGGTGAAATCTTCCCTGGCAACCAGTTTATCGAACTGAACTATGGGAAAAGGAAGGAAAGCGGAGAAGAAGCGAGCATCTTGCTCTACGTGCGTATATGTACACGTAGTTATGGAATTGCATGCATGGCCTGGAGAACAAGTTGCGTTAAGTTAAATACGATGTTCTTGATAGATCGTCGAGAGTCCTGTACTTGGCCATGAAGGAAGATAGAGCAAGAAAGTGAGGGAGAAAAAGGAGCGCGATTTTAAGTCGGCTCCACGCTGGATATATATTAGTATCGTTTCTCATATAGTCACGTTGGGTTACATCGCGTGATAACTCTTCAAGTATGCATTCTTTTTGTATACAAATCTCTTATCAATTCGTTCGTTTATAATTTCAAATAGTTGGTTCGATTATTGTTGTTACGATACCATATAATCTCATGAAGAACACAAGAAGCATTCCATTGTGTTACAAATGAATTCGATGTGAAATTTTGTAGTTGTAAAACGAATTGTGAAAATTATGGGGTTTTGTTCTTAAAGAGCGCGCAATCGGGTACGTTTCTGACCTCGCGAGTCAACATTTTCGGAAGGGTATTTTCTTTCTCCTAATGAGACCCCTATTAGGAAGTTGAGAGTTGAGAGAGCATGCGCGGGTTCTGTCACGGGCTCTGTACAGTCGATCGGGTCCGATGTAAATCAGATTAATTAAAGCTCCGGTAGCAGCATGGGTATACTCTTTTTCTCCCTCTTGCGCTTTTGTATCTTTTTCTCTCTGTATTACTGCTACCGTAACTTTTATTCGTCTTCGGAAGGATGAACGAACTGCTGGACCAAAAGAAGAGAGAGGGAAAGAGAGAAGAGGAAAAGATTCTCCGTTGTCTGTGCCTGGATAGGAATTCACTTTGTTAAGAACTCGAACGGTTCTATTCTCAGGTTTCTCTTGATCACTTTGGGCATCATTGTTCAGCGAGAAATTCTTCTTCGTCATTGCGTCGAATTCGTAAGAGAAAGTTCACATATTCGTATCTTTGTTTTAAGGATTTATCAGCGATAATGTATGGATTTCTTCTTAGATCTGCCACAATGATTCTTTTTCGTTTAGATTTAGTTTTCAAGTCTCGAATATAGATGGAGTAGCTGAACACTGAGCAAAATTCTAATAAATACATTTTATTTATCATCAGGAATCGCAAGTTCAATGATAGTGATTGCAACTGTAAAAAATATAATATAGAAACTGCAAAATCATTCATGACTACCCCTGACAGATTCTGTTCTTTTTTCCTGTCACTCTACATATTTTCGCGTGTCACTCATTTATGAACAATACTAAACTTGGTTACAAAATCCGTAGAATCTGATGAAATAAAATTTAATTGGATTTGGTCAGAACATTGTACAAGATTCAATGAGATTTGGCGAGAATTAATGGTTTTTCTTTTAACCAGGGCGACACTCTCAGACACGCGCGGAAAAATATATTTTAAAAATTCCCATAATTTATTGAAGATCAACGCCAGTCTGTGATGGAAGGAATTATTTGCGTGAATACAGCTTCAAAAGTACCATAATTTCTTGTAGGAATACGTCTAATTATGGGACTTTTTAAAAGTCAATTCAAGTGAAAACTCTATTCGTCAAAGACTGGGGCTGATCCTCAATAAATTATGGGACTTTTCAACACATCTGTTTTCTGCGTGTAGATACGTGATTATTAATTTTAGTTTTTGCATATGATTCTGAACATTTCTCGTTAGTAATGGTCCAAATCGAAAGTTCCTTCACTCGAAAATCTTCGTCTTTTTATGTACTCTTTTAAAAAACATACAAAAAAGTTATTTCAAAGTGTGATTCTCGGAATTTGGAACTTTGAATCTCATTTTTAAAAGCGAGTGCATATTTTGATGACAAACTACTCTTTTTTCAACACCTGTTGAATTTGATCTAATCGTGGGATCCTGAACATTATTATTCTTTTTCAATTTTTTCAAAGGTGAAAGAAAATCCTTTCTTTTTATCAATCGTTACAAATACCAATTTTTATCATTGTGTTCTCTCTTTTGGTTTATTCTGTGTATTTTGTATACTTTCTCATTGTCAACGAGCATTTGAAATTAATAATCACATATGAAGTCTGTTTATTGAGAATTGTGAAGAAAGTTTTTATTTATTTCAATACTTAAACAGAACTTTTTCAAGATTCTAGTCTAAATTTTTCCCAAATCACTTTTATTTATCATTTTATTCTAGTTCGAGTAATGATCGTATATGTAAAATTTTTGAGAAAGTACGCAAATACATGAAAACTGTTTTCACTGTTTTTATCAAACAGACTCAATGAGTGATTATTAATTTTCAACGCCTTTTAACAATGAGAAAGTATACTTCTGATTCGGAATGAGTTAAAAAAAAGAGCACTCAGTGATACAAAGTGGGATTCGTGATGATTAATAGGAATAGAAATTTTTTTTTCAAATTTCCAAAAATCAGGGAAAAATCGTAATTTTTAAGATTCCACGATTACAGCGGGCTCAGAAGTTGTTCAAAGGAGAATAGTTTCGATAAAAAATTTTCAAAAAAATCGTAATATGCACCCACTTTTAAAAATAAGGTTTGAAGTTTAAAACTTCGAATACCTTTTGTGCTTTTTTTTCTTGAAAACTATATGAAAAAATTGAGATTTTGAATAAATAAATCTTCAAAAAAAGATTCTGACCATCATTAAAGGAATTATGATTTTTTTAATTCGATATCTTTTGATCGTGTAATGAAGAAATCTTAAATTTTACCAGGAAGGGTTTTTCGATGGGTACTAAATGAAGTCAGAAAATTATTTTCTACACCGTCAAATTTGGCGTGTATCACCCCATATATACATATTCTTGCACAAATTTCAGTAATACTTTTGTGAATTTCCAAAATTATATATAAAGAAGACAATAAAAGAGTTAATTCAAGGAATCTAACTTCATTTTTGTATTATTGTTAAAAGTGTTATCATTCCAGGCGAATGCCAATAATATCTCTCATGTACAGACTAGTGGTATCTTTTCAATTTCAGCTTGGATTGGTTAAGTCAATGGTTGGCCTGTTATGGAATGTCGATTGGGTATCGTCATCTTATTCGAGCTATATTGTACCCGTACACTATTAAAACAAATTTATAAACTTCACACACAAAACTTGTAAGCAATTAACACACTTTTGTGTTTTAAATTCACCACAGACTTTATGAGATTCAAACCAATTTTTGTATGAAAACCATTTCAAGATGATATTGTGTTATTGAATTTCGATGAAAGTGTGGGAGATTCAATGAAAAAATATGTTTTAATTGCTTCCAAACTTTTGTATTATCATTTAAACAAATATTTTGTACACTATATATGTTATATTTGTGATATTGTCTTGTTTAAATTGTAGGGACGAGATAGTTTTCCAATTAACGATTCCCACATCTTGGTCTTATCAAGGTCGCACCAAAAATAAATCCTGGAGGAGTATTCAGCAATTTTCCTAGAATTTTCTGAACATCTGAAACAAATTCAGCTACTCAAACTATGAACACTTGAATATGACTTAATTGTTAAACTCAAAATCAGTTACACTGTGTAATTGGTAGGTAATCGATGCAATACATTGGATCATCTTCTAGATGAGTTCAATATCTAGGTCGCAAAAATATAAATAAAATTGAATTCATTCGATAATTACACTTTTGAAAAATCTGCCTCCAACTTCATAAGAATATTATGAAATTTTTATATACACAGTTCATTAGATTTCATATAATAAAATATTAAATTCAATAAAATAATTCTCAATGTTAACAATTTTCTTCCTAATTTCAATAATACATTTGTAAAATTTGATGAATAATTGTTATATTCCAGTGAAAAATTTTGAAATTTCATCAACAGCATTGATTTTGAGGACTGTGATTGAATTTAATATGGAAATATGATATTTCATAAAAAATTTCATTTCGAATCAACAAATTTTCCTGACAGTATACATTGTGAAAAATTTTCAATTCTAATTAATAAATTTCAATAATTTTCCATGGAATTTTCATTAAAAAATTTCCAAGTGTTCTTTCATCTGAAAGAAAAACATGAAATGACTTTCTATGAGGACTATTCGCAACAATCTTTCATTCGAAGCTTTTTCTCATATCAAACATGAATATTATTTCTCCAGTAAAATTAAATGAATTGTTATTTGTGTTGGGGCCGAATGACCAAAATAACAAATAGGGTCAGTACATCAGTGAATGAACGATTAAGCATTCGTCGCTATCAACTGCTACTTTTTTCAAATAAAATTCATAAAATCACTCATTCTTGCGTTTTATATGAACTGAGGAAGCTTTCAGTATCATGAATCCCTTTGAATACCCATTGATCCGTTCTTATCTCCAGAGATATTCATGAAAATATTGTAAAAATCTGAAGGGATGATTTATTGCATAACAAATATTAAATTCTTATACTAACATTTTCTTGGGTTAAATTAGCTTCAAATTATTTTTTAATACGTTTGACGGACAGTGTTCATTCACTGGTCCAGTCACCCTATATAGTTAAATTAACTGAAGTATCATTAATAATAGAATGATATTGCAATTCTTGAATTGAATAGAAATGATCAAAATTGTATTCACAGAACTCCAAACTTGAAATGATGATATGTTACCTCTGTAAAACAATTTCACGAAATTGATTGGGAGAAGATACATCTCTTCCTTCATAAGAGTGTTATAAAAACACATGTTTTTCCAAAATTCAATTATATTCCCCTATAGTAAATCCTTAACAAAACGACTTCAGCGAATTTTTTCATCCAAGATTCCGAATGTCTATCCTCGAGTCGAACTATTATTCGACAACTGGACCAATATAAGCAAAGTTTTCCCGGTAAACATGTGTTCGAATACAAACCCTATACAAATTGAATAATCCGAATTTTTTCATGATGATACTATTGAAACATTCGATCATTAGCATGTACAAGAGCGGAAAGAGTCGACATCTGGCTGAGGTCGGCAATGTTAGTTCTTGGAAAGCTGTCGCACACATTTTACCGAACAAAAGTATGTCGGAACTTATATCATATACACCCCAAGTTGAGAACATTCCACGATCGTACATGACTTGGAATGGTATTTTTTTTAGAAAGAAAAATTTATGTTTGTATAACACTTGGGAATCTGTAATATCCGCACACCCGCAGATGCTTCACGATATATAGATTTGTCAAAATGTCATACATGAATATTACCGCAAATACTTTGTTCGACCGTGTATCCGAGTTAATTCTAGTTATTCTAACATTATTGAGAAAAAAACACAGTATTTTCGGTATAAGATTGATTCAAATGACATCGTTTGGTCAATATATCGCACAACTCAAACCCTATAAGGTGACTGTTAGTTCTTCGTCCCTTATGAAAATCGGTCCATAGAATTACGAAACGATCTATCGAGCATGACAAGACGTTTCACGAATGGGAGATGTATCGTACATGTATGCACACACGCATGTACCAACTGTCTCGGATGTCTCTGATTGAGAAGTCAGACGTAGTAAAAAGATAAAGGTGCACCGCACGCGAAAGATTTGAGAGAGCGAGAGGAAAAAAATTGGATCAGTCACGGGCACGTGGGGCATTCTTTCACTCTCTTTCATCGTACCCATATGAAACCATTCAATAGATAATAAGACCTCGAGAATTCTTACAATTTTTCTCGCGTGAGCCTCGAATTTCAAACGTTCTTTGTCTTCTTTGACAGTAAAAATATATGGAACAAATGTAATATTTTTATATTCGAGTTAGAGAGAATGCAGCATAGTTATCTGTACCGCGTGTATAAACGAACACGTATCACTGTCCCTGAAAACGAAACGAAAGAGAATCTTGATGTAACGGCACTTTGCTTTCGTTTTAGCTAGAACCATTCCTGCACCCCCGTATTATGAAAACGGTTGAGGCATGGGGGATGCTGAGTCATGAACCCTCGTAGTTGCACACGAATACCGTCATATGTGTGCATGTAAAATAGATATAAGCTGTCTGCGAGTTAGCCTGGATATCATTCGAGTGTCTTGTATATGTATAAGAGGGTGAGAACAGGGGGAAGGACGCAATCTGTGAATGAACGATATTACTCCACTCCAAGAGAAAAAAAAGCCTTGGATGGGAAGACATACGAGAAGCGTCAAAAGTATACGGAAGTGGATTAAGAGAAAGAACGAATTCCCTGCATATGTTTCAGTTTTTATGAAAAATTTGTTATAACTTCTATTATACAAAATCAATATTCAAATAATATACAAAGCATTTCATTCGATAAGTCTATTATAAGTATTATAAGTTTGCCTGAAGCTCCCGAGGAACGAATTCCTTGTTTGAAACTGTAGAAGCTCCAACTATATTCCCTTTACGAGAAAGAAGTTAGCGAGAATTTATGCGTCGACGGGTTACGGGTTCGTCAAAACCGCAATCGCTAAACCACTGGTACAGAACCTAAGCGCCAGACTGAATAAATAAGAACTCGAATCGGTGTTGGAGTCGTAAATTTACCACGCATTTGTTCCCAATTTAAAGCGGCTCTCCTTCGTCACCGTACAACATTTCTTTTAAAGAATTCTTTTGGAATGAAGAGGAGCCTTGACGTTTTCTTGCTCGATCTATTTAGCAGCTCGTTTAAAAAGACCGAGAGCCACCGTGTACGAGGAATAAAGTTTTCAAAAATGCAGTTACTCCCTTCTTCGTGGTCTTGGTATTTCGTTCGTGCCAAAACTTTGAAGAATTGATTATTGTACTAGAATTTACAACGGGGGTGATTCTTTTAATGTTATCAACTCTGCATTTTGCTCGAATATCGATAATTCAACTATCAAACTATCTAATTAAACTCTCTTCTTCTCTTCGAACATTGATACTTGAGAGGAAGAGACTCGAAATTTATATGTGTATTCAAGAATGAATTCTCTTTTGATACAACAAGGGTGGAAATTGTCATTCAAAAGAATTTGTTATCTTTTGTAAATCTCTTTGGATGCGGTTTGCAGCACGTGTTCCGTTAGTCCGGCATAGCCTTTTCTCGTCGGTCCTTTTAAAGTAAATCCTATGTTTTTTTCCCTCGGTTGATTTCGTTTCTCTTCTATCTTTTTTGCCTCGATGGTACAACACCGATTGTCGGAATTCCGATAGGAATGCTATTTTTACAACGAAGACGAGGACGTCGACAACGACGATTGAGGAGGGTGTCGTTCTTAAAGAGAAGACACGCGCCTTCTTTCCCTTAAATTCAGTACGCTTAACGCCGAACGAAGCCATAAAACATGTTTACGTGTAAATAAAATACGACTGCCTTTTGGCGAGAATGCCAGTTGCCTTTTGTCCAGTTGTTCTTGATAGAAGAACACGCTTCGAATAAGAAAGAGATGATTCATTCCAATACGTTCCCTGCGATAAATTTGCACCAGACATCATTCGATGATGAAATTTCTCTCTCATCAACGCATAGGAAAAATCTTGATTTTTAGTTTCGAATTGTTGAAATTCTTGATTTTCCACGTGGTGTTGTTTCTTTCTTCGGGCTTCTTTGACAAGCCTATGGTCTACTTTCCAGTCAATATCTTGATCTGATACCAAGTATGAAGAAGCCCTACAAACAAAGAAAGCTTTGTGGAAAGGAAGATAGAGCAAAGTATGTTAATCCTTATGTGAAGAAAGTACAATTTCAGTTGATATCAATATTCGATAAATTTTCAATGGAGTATTAGACTTGAGATATAGACTGCTATTCTTTTTTTGGTGAGTGAATTTTTCTAGAATTCATTCACATGTGAAATATCGGGAATAATCTTGTCCGCTTCAATCATCATTTTATTTGCAGATCTACTCGTCGATTAGCACCGAAGCTATCCACCGCAAACACTCGGAATGGAGTTCTTTGTTTTCACACCATCAGCGGTATCACGCTCAACCAAATTCATGGAGCTACGAGAAGGGGGAAAGAGTATGAACCTTCATACAAATTCAAACGCGCACACAAACGTGTATACGAAAGCACGAATATATGAAGAGGTTAAGCGACGACGACGTGCGAACACGTTTTGTTTCATTTCTGTGGGTCGATTGCGTTGGAGAAACCGTGGAGAAGCGAAGCAGTCAAGGGGCTAACCGACGATGGGTTTGGGAGGATGAAAGGGGGTCACTTTCAGCTAGGATATGTCGATAAGGCCTGGCATTGTCCACTGGTCACGTGATGGTCCATCTTCTTCCTTTTCCTCCTTTGGCTCTTCCTTGCTCATCCCTCCACCACCTACTTTTTGTTCTACCATCCCTGGCTCTTCCTCCTCTATACGATCTCTGTGTTTATATTAAACCTTAGGGTTAATACCACGGCTCACTCTAATACCAGGGCAACCCTTTGCCCTGCGATACGCTGATAAGGAATATGCATGTGAATGTGTAACCAAGAACTAAAACAAACTTCGGTCCAAGGATTTCAATATGTTAATACTTGATACAAAATACTATTCATCTATTCTTCTTTTGAGGGATATATAATGAATGTACTTGAATAAATTGATGCTTGATTGATTCGTTGATTCATTTATTTGTACGATAAAGGAGAATCAAACTTTTCAGAATTGATAAAATTTAATTGATCAATTGATTCTGAAAAAGAAAAGTGAAAGAGAATGCTTTCGATTTATCGAAGGATGAATAAAGAACGATGAAGAGGTTGGGAACGAAAGAAAGAGAATTAAAGAGGGAAGAAGATATACAACACCGGCAAAAGAGAAACAGTACATCACGATGATCTCAATCGTCTCATGTACATACGTCACACAATAATCAGGGTCTATCGCAAGAGAAAGACTTATACGTTGAGCGGAGTTGAATACTGCACAGCTTTCGAGGCGTTTGTCAATCAGTCTTTCTCGACTAGTTTCCGCGATTCATTGCGATATATGGTAACTGTTACCGAACGTAACAAAGTAGGAAGATAAAAGAGAAAAGGATTGAAAATACAGCCGGTGTTTTGCGTAATTGGACGCTCAATGTGTTCATAGAGATAACCTCACTCTAAATCCTCACGTATCTATTTGTTATTTATTTTCATCATTGTTGAGATTTCAACTTTCACGTGTACAGTTTGTCTTAGAATGTTTCGAAATTTGTACGAAGCTTATCAAAGATTGTTAATTCGGATACAAAAATTCAGGTCACTTGGCATTCGTGGTATAAATGGCACAGGAATAATGAAAATAATATTGAATATCTGGACCACTAGGTTCAGCGAACACGTTTGTATGCTTTTGTATGCAATTGTATGTAGGCCGTATACACGCGGTACACATAAACGCGCTTCCTAGATGATTTTCTTTGTAAGTTTGAGGGATTAAAATTAATCCACAACGGAAATTTTTTTCATAATTTTGCGCACACACGTGCACCTGTTTCGTTGGAACGTATTTCGAACACTTTGTGAAGGCAGATTTTCTCCTTTTTTTCTTCCTTTTTCATATTATATTTTCATTCTTTTATGTCTGTTGAAGGGTACAATGATATGATGGAAAGAGCGATGCAAATGTCGACGCCAATGCACCACCAGCCGCATCTCCCTGATTTTCGAGAGGGTCGCGGTTACCGTGACATACACATACATATACACATACCAAGAGGTACGGATGAGGGGTGTGTTATCTGCGAATCCGATTCCGCGACCCTTTCCACTTCACCCTCGCGACACTGTTCTATCTCGCATTGTGTTACTCCGAGTTGCTGGGCCGGGGTCGTGTCCCCACCCCTCGTGTCCCTCTTTTGCACCGACTATTGCTCTGCTGCTGCTACTACTACCACACCACTTGCTTTTTCCCCCAACCCCTTGACTTTAAGCGTTACCCATTTTCATTTTATTATCTGCCCTCTTCATCCGCTTGCTCGCGCTCCAAGCTCCATTTCAGTGAATCCAGTCTCATCCTCTCATCTTTTTCAACGGAATCTTTGATCAAATGAGTTGAATTTCATCCATTGTGTATTCTCTCGGGGAGGAGGCAAACGCAGGGAATTAAACTTCGGAAGAAACACATCAATTGTTTACATTTTTCGTCTTGGTAAATCATTATCATAGGTTTTTAGCGTATTCTTCCGTACAGATTCGTTGACGAGTGTTATGATACGAACGAGTTGGAATATTCAGACGTAGATCAACTGTTGTTACGGTCGTTGTTTTTTTTCGCAAATATGTGCGTTTGAAAAATCAATATTTGTATTCAGGGAAGATACAATAGGTGGAGAGAGGTTTTTATCAATCAAGTGATCGTTCGATGACTGTTCTTGAAACGTATTGACAAGATACCGCGTTTGGCAGAAAAACATTTTCGAAACTGAATTAACGAAAAATTCAAAATGCTGGATTCGTATCAGTTAGTGTTCGGTTTACAATGATGAATTATACTTCCTGGAACTCAGAATTCAGGTTTGAATGAAATCATTGAGTACAAATTTTGAATTCAAGTAGAATTATTAAAAACCAGTGGAAAACATTTGGTGCGACGCAGAAATATGCATTATTGATGAAGTCTCAGTAGTGTTGCCGCGATCCAGAAAACGAGCTGTCACGATCTTTACATTTCAATGTTCTTCAATTAAAATTATGGGAAGTGAAAATTGGTTGAAATGTAAATTAGAACTGAAATTCGATTATGAGTCAGTTTACATCGAGCTGCAATCCCGTTAATCTTAATTTTTATTCAATTAACACTCCAAGCGGTTTGAGCCAGATCAAAATTCAGATCGTGTCCAGATCGAATACAGATTAATTCAAAACTTGATTTCATAGACTCATATTTTAATTTGGATTCCCAAAAGAAGTTGACTGTTTTCAAGATTGTATTTTCACCTAATTGTCGTTACTATGGAAGAATGTACTTTCAGTTGAACGAGGCTGGAATCTAAAGATCGTGATAGATCGCGGCAACACTAAGTCTCAGTAGCTTCTCAATCAATTCAATGAGTTATCATATAATCTTCTATTGATTAGAATCACCTTCCATCATCAAATTAGCAATCATGTATGTAATTCTGGTCATACACAGCGAAAAATTTTGTACCATAGGAGGTCCACTCAGAGTTTGTGTTGAAAACAATATATCAAATTCTGAAACCCATAGATTTTCAGTGTAAATTTAACATTTTTGTGTTGATTTGATACATTTTTTGTATTAATATCTAACATGAATTGCGAGTGGACCTCCTGGAACATACACGTGTGTTAAAAATACACAAAATTTACACAATTCCATGTTGTACATGACATTGTATATCTTCATTACATTCAAGGAGAAAATTTTCTTCTGTAACTTCTAAACTCTTCTTCAAGTTTCACGAATTCTTCACCTTGACCTGGTGTATATTCACTCATGTATGATTTGATAAAATCATCCCAATTTTTGATAATCCTCTTTTTTATCTTCCACCTGCTGGAATTAGTACGGGAATTGCATCAGGCTCATTCAAATTTTCAGCAATGAATTTATTCTTCCTTTTGAATTTGATTATACATTTATCATGATTAATCATTCTGAACGAGTCTGGGTTACGGATTACTTAGCACGTTTATGGTCCTGTATGTTTTTAATCTCATTTCATATTTTTGGTTGTGTAGTAGGCGATTTCACGGTTAATCTAACCTGAACTGTGTAACAATTAAGAACGTGGTCTCTACTGAAAGTAAAGAAGAGATTAAAGAATTATGTACATTACTATTACCCAGTTGTGAATCTCCAATCTTTGCTCTTGCATCACCGGCTTTAGCTTGTTAACTATAAATTTTTTGACTACTGTTTATCGTGGGTTTCTTTCTTCATCTCCAACGTAGCCAAGGAAATTTCTTCTCTCCTGTTACTTTCATTTCAAAATACTTGGACTGCATATCTTCATCCTCCATCGTGACTGAACCATTGAAGAAAAGTAGTGATTTTCTGGAGACGACTTTAATGAGATCTTGATTTTATTGAATTTTTATCAAAAAATCTTAATGGTTCTGTGTAAAGTTTCTGAATTTATCCTCAACTGGAATAGGAAATTATCATCAGATTGTCCCAATATTCAATAAGAATCTTAAAAAATTATCTGGAATCGGACAAACCCTCTAAATCTGGAGGAGGGAGAAATCACATGTTTCACCCCACCACTAAGTCTTCGAAGTGCACTTGACCGTTTTGAGGGGACCAAAACACTATTTGAGAGTGAAAAAATCACTCATCTCAAACCTTCAACTTTCACTCTAAGAGAATGGAAATTTTACTCGAAAATTTGACAAGCTTACTACTTCTGGCTGGTTAAAGAGTGGAATCTCACTCTAGAAATCTTGGAGAGGATCCCTAAAGGATCCAACGAGAATCAGGGGCAGATGATAATGATCAAATCCAATTGCAAAATTATAAAGAGGCTTCAACCAGTCCCACATAATTAGGTGTTCAATGTTTTTAATACATTCTCAGAAATCAATGCATTTGAACGACATCAGATTTACAAAGAGGGGAACAGAGCCTGCATTATCGAGATTACTGAAATGCGAGGAACATTATTAATTTTGAATCATAACAGCGTGGTACAACAAGCACTGATTTTCTAGAATCCAAGTGTAGTAAGTGGAGTTTATATCATATGAATACATCCAATTTCTGACAAATTAACCTATTTTCAAGCCTAACTGAACTCTCATGATAAACTGTTTTAACCCCAGCTTGACATTCAACTTCAAACCCTACACAATTCCATCCCAACCCCTTTAAACTCTAAATCAACCGAAAATTCACATCTAATCTCCTCAATTCATCCTAAATTAGAGCTACTTTTCAATCTAGTACACATCTTCTTTACCATTATTGAATTCATCCCATTAGCACTCCTTCCGAGCCCAGTGTAATCTAGATGGATGTATCGTACTTCCTATTAATTCTCTCATATTTCCACTGTTGAACATGCCACCACCTGATGGGTCCAGTTTCTTGATTCGAAATCTCTCTTCGACTTTAGATTCACGTCAGGTTTTTCTGATAAGCTTCTGACGGCAAACGACCCTAGTAAAAATACTCCAGACTATTTGGCAAAGCACTCGCAAGCGTGGACAAGTATTTTTCTCTCGCGAAAGGTCATAAAATTCGTGAATGTTTGAATTCATAATACCGAAGGAAACATTATAATCCTTGTCAGAATCCAATCAAAAGACTCACTTGGCTAAAATCTAGACGATGCATCCCCTATTCAGCACAGTATTCGAAAACAAAAGTAATCCAAAAATGTAAAGTTATTCAAAGTCATTATAGAAATAGAATGTTGATCGTAACAAAGTTATCTTACGAACTTCAGAACACATTCTTCTTGCAAGAATGGTGTGATGATTGCAGATTCCAACCAAAACAATAGAATGTGCGCAGTGCGATGTAAGAGGACAAAAATTACACATGACAGTAGGAAGTGTATAGGAGAATGAACCCCATTCATACTCACATTAAAAGTGTTATGTACATGCGAATTGTAATTGTATATACACACTATTGCCACATACTTTCTCGTATGTTATGGAAGTGTATATGTATTTACTTCACAAGGTTCCCGAGGAGATTGTTGCACTTGAGTCACACAGTTAATTCTACAGATAAATACAATGCACAATACAACTACATGCATCATTCAATGTATACTCCAGTGAAATGCGAAAATAATTCTTGTTTTGACACGATTGTAAAGAATTGACCACTCTAAAATCTTAGATTCCAATCAGTTCACCTCACTTCAGTTGTCTCATTGAGATGATTTTTATATATGATTGTTTTTTTCTTGTGTTAGAAGAGTGTTATTTGATTAAACGTATTCACAATTTTCTTGATTTTATTCATTGCAAGAAGTTCATTTTCGAACAATGATAACCTTCGAGGTGGAGCTTATCAAGGTCAAGGTGTCTTATCGTAAAAAGTATTGAGATTCAAATTTCAACCAAAAATACAGATTACTGGGAGTATTTCTCTTTGAACCAATTCTGATTTCTCATTTGTATTTAGAATGAAGGAAATCACAAAGTTCTGGAGGGATTTATGCGGAGGATAAATTATTATCTGTGGAGATAATAATTGACGTTGAAATTCAGACTTGTGGTTACACGAAAAGAATCTGTTTCTCTGATTTCAAATTGGTAACGATGTAAGTAACGACGTCTAATTGCTATTGACAATCATTGTCAGATGATATACTTGAAGGGTGTGGGTGTGTATTCCGATCGCCATGTCATGTACGTCGTGTCTAGGCTCTTGAATAAAGACGGCTATTTCTTCCAAATTTACCGAGTCATCGGCGGGTCTGAGACGTGAAAAGAGATAAGAAGTAACTAACAGAGGAAGAGAAAGAAGGAGAGAGAGAGAGAGAGAGAGAGAGAGAAAGGCTAGGACGGAAGGGGGAGAAAAAAATGAAAGTAACCATTGGTCGAGCGCAGCGCCTACATTAGTGATGTGGCAATATTTTATTAAACATACCAACGCACTTGAAAGACTCGTTCGATTCAGTGGTTCGCAACCAACTCTACGTAGAATTTGACATATTTCCCATTTCACCCCATTCGTTTTGAAATGACAACACGCGACATTTTTTCAATCCACATTTTTATGCCAATTTTTCAAATTCAAATATAGTTCAGAAATAATCATTCTTGCAAATTGTGAATAAGCTTTTTTGGTTAATTAGAATATTAATTGGGATGATATCATTTTCAATGACCGAATTCTGGAGAAAATTTCCCTCTCCTTCATCCTCTTTTTCGGTTACACAAAATTCGCGATATATTCGTCAAACTCCAATTACATTCTCGCTATCGATAATACGGGAATCAAACTAATTCGATCTGTATGAGCGAAGAAATTTTTCCCATCTCATGTTTCATCTTATTTCATGCCACCCCGTAGATGCATGTAAATGCACGGCGTAGATATATTTATGCGAGAGGGTATTATAGTGAGTGCGGTACCTACGTGTATCTTGATGGGAAACACTCCCACGATTATGTGGCATGCAATGCAATTCCCTTCTGCCTTGCCCAACCATCGAGCCAACCTACCAACAATCCACGTGCACATTTATTCATGTACGTATACGCGTCTACATGCACTTGCCATCTGTAATGCATACATAACCACACATACGAATGGCATCGTATTAACGATCTAATTAAGAATATAAACTTCGGAATGAACGTGTCGTTATTTCAAGATTATATACGTATAATGACCCTGATAATTTAACCTAGACCTTGAATATGAACTGCCATCCCGCACGGACTAGAATTTATTTATATTCGAACAAGAGCCGCAAAGAGTGAGAAACATGGATTACAGAGACGTTGAAGTCTTATAAAAAGATGGGACATCTCAGAATATGTTCCATTGGAAAGTATTGTTGAATTATTTGGTTCTTTACACAAATCATTCAATAATTGAAAACTAACGATCTGTTGAAATCTCATAGAGATGCTATGATCATAAGGATACTTACTTCAAAATTTTCATTTTTTTTGAGTCTCTGTAACCTGTACCCACTCAGCGGAAAAGTTTTTTGAACATTGCAAGGTTTTAGGTGAATTTGAAAAAAATTATATTCATCCGATACCTCAATTCATGTGCACCGAGAGAAATATCATTGGAAAGATTACCATTCGGAAAAGTCAGACAATAACTTGTAACATAAGTTATCATTGTGACCCATGTTACAAGCCATTGTCTGCCTTTACCGAATAGTTCTGGTTTACGAATAAAATGGTAATATTTTCGATTAAATTTCTCTCCTTGTGGAGATTCTCAATATTTTCAATCTCTTGTGCTACCTAGAGTTGAATATTTTAACAATGTTTGGGATGTTCTGACCATTTTCAGTCTCAAAAAACTGTAACTCAATATTGTATGTATTGATCATAATCCTTTTCATGTTTCATGTTCTTTTCATGATCCTCGTTCTCGGAGGAATGAATTCTCAATAATGTATTCTTCTCACCTGTTACTCTAATAATAGACAAAATATCTTGGTTTGATATCGTAATCTATACCAAAAAAAAATAATGCGCTTGAATTAACAGTGTCACTAAGGTAGATGGCTCTCATCGTTTCCTTCACCTGAAACCGCCCTTGAACCTATCATGATCCTATTAAATTCTGATGAAGGTATTGAATTGATGGTTTGATATCAATTTATGTTTGCTATACACTGTGAAAAAATATGTAAATTAAACTTCTCCGGTAGTTTAAACAACTCTTGATCCGGAGAAAAACTTGCAAAATTTACCCAGATTTTGGTAATCATACCACAAAAAGTGGTGAATATATATTCTACCGTAAAATTCGATAAATTTACCAAAAACTTTGAAATTTTCACCTATTTTCTGTGAATTTACTGGAATTGAAAAACTCATATAGGATGGATTTGAAAAAATTTGAATTTTATTTTATAACTCCAAAATCATTGGATCTTTCCAATTCATAGATAGTTGCTGGTGACTGAATTTTAAAATGAGCTCGATATTGCACACAGAATTGCATGTGTAGCTTTCTTTTCATTGTTGTGTAATAAATTGCTGCTCCGAGGGAACGTAAAAATCCTCTACCGGTAACAGCAATAAATTTGTTCAAATTCCAAGGTATTCGATGAGCAGAAAAATAACATAAATCGCTCAATACATTTCTACATTTCCTACTGTCTGTTCATACCAAACATTCATTTTCTTGAGCTACTATTTCTATCAATCAATGAAATGCAAAATAAGAAGGACCGTGTGAAAAAGTATCTGATGCATTACGTGGCGCCACATTCAGTTCAGTATTCGTGACTTGTGAGTATTCAATTCAGTAATCGTTCTTGGACTCGATGTATGCAATTATTATTCCTTGGTACTGAACTCAGTAATTGTTATTGTATCTTGAATTAAAAAATCTGATAACGTTCTTCGTACATGGAAGAACAGTGGGAAGCTTCGTAGCACTGAGAATGAGATTCGATTCTCATTTTTCAAATATATATGTGTACAAGTTTTCTTTTCCTGCATTTATATGATCAGAACTCTAAACATATGATCATCAAAGATTAAATAATCTCGAGTTATGAGTTTTATGTTTATTTCTTAGGGCAAGAATTTTTGATATGAAATTGTCTAAACTGAATCTTATTCTTTCAAGTTCAAAATTCCAGCCCACCATGTATATATTCAAGAGCGCACACGTGGTAGAGAAAGTCGCAGAAGTACTGGAATCGACGCTCCGGCAAGCTAAATGTTAAGCATTTTATGTACAGTGCTCTCGTTCCACCGTTTTATCCGAACAATTAAACAGGTGAACCTGTGGTTATGTTTACACGTAGTTTATTATTATAGGGGAAGGTAGAGGAGGAAAAAATACAGTCACTGCCCTTACACAGCGTTAGATCGTCCTCATAAGGGAGATGAAGAGACGGGAAGAGAATGCACAGATAGACAGGAAGTTACGGCACGAAGAATAGCCGCAAAACACGCGATCTGCCGGAAAACAAAAATCGTAAGTTCTAGGGCCGTGTCAATAGGAAACATTCTCAAGGTGTTTACTATGAATTACAGGAGACAGTTTTGTAACTTCTTGGAAGTTGGTCAATCAAATTCTCTATCATTCATATATTCCATTGTTGAATCCTTTTCTTTTGTCATTTTATTTTCAATATAAAGTCATTACAAAATTCAATGAAAATTATATTATAAATTCATTAATTTCGTATCGAATTCTATAGGAAGAAACTGGAAAATATCAGTGTTGAATTTTATTTTCATTTGACTCATTTTGATGACCAAAATGATTTAATGTATTCAAACTTATAGGTTCTGCAAATGAATATATTCAATAATAATTATGCAGCGTGTGAACATACAACCTGTCACCTTAATGTCACTGACAACGCATGCATGAAGTTTGCCACGTAATATGTTCATTTTGCGTTCACTAGTTAAACTGCTGGTAATTGCGAACAACTTGCGCAGGGTAAATAATTGAGAGGAAATGTGTAGCAAATATCCATAAACTGTGGATAGCAACAAGTTGAAGGTTGCTGTGCGTGCACGAGATGTTATCTAAGGTACGGTCTGATGGTCAAAGCATACACCTATTAATTTTACAATTTCTATATTTTAGACTTCATTTTGAATGTCTCGAAGAACTCTTTTTATACATTTTTGTGTGTGAGCTATGCATATTCATGGAATAATAATGTGAATAAAAGTGTTTCGTATAGACATTTACATTTCATTGTATTTATATCGAGATTGCCATCAAAACTTAATCAAGAAGAGATTATTTTATTTTGATTACTTCAAGTTAATCACTCTATTACATGTTACGGCAAAGCTTTTGCAGATAAATATAAAAATGAAGTTTATTATTTGCATATCAGGTACCAGTTTATGGACTTCCTTATTCGAGATACTCTTCATATTATTAGTCATTTCTTCTCATTGGTACATTAAATATGTATGACTTCATGTAATATCATGTCTCATTAAACAACATATATGTTTGTAAAATGAGAGCTACATTCGATGTAAGTTGATTTGAAATATATATCCCGATGGATTAATTTCGAGGGAGAGTAGAACAACGGAAAATCCTCGCATGTAAATCTACGCGATAATATATAACGTGAATTCGGATGATGAATGCATTTGTTTCATCCGAGTGACTGAACGGAACCAAAAACGTACAGTTATACGGTATTGTCTTCTAATCGGTACAAAAGATCCTATCTTGTACAAAACGTACAACGACGCTGTCATATTCGTCTCGATCCACGATACGTTAGTTGGGAGACAGCACAATACCGTGGCTCGTAAACATCATCACGATGGACATCGTGGATGTTCATCGTAGGGATCTTGTCATCGCGATGAGACAATGCGTTTCTCCTAGCACTCTCACTCGGAAAGTCTGAAAACCTTTCTCAATCTCAGAATTGAGTCTGAGCTACAGGACTGTAGCATTCACGCATCCGATGACAACCGCATCCTGTCCGACAGCCTCGCACAACTCTGGTATAACAGGATATATCTTATATCCCATCTGTAGTCCTTTACCCCTGTCCCTTACCTAGTTCTCGAAACCACGTACGTTATACGTGTTCTTGCAGCAATTTACGTACAAGTTTTCACGCGGGATGAAGATTTGCTATAGTAACAAGGACTATCACGGTTATACAATCTACTATTGTTGAATTCACAACTGTTTTTTGAATGAAAAAAGAATTTCATGTTTCATCTTTGTCGATATGATAGAGAGACCAACTCGGTAGGGAATGCAACTACTTTTACGAGAATGAACACAAAGATATGCGGGTAAACTTTACCACTCGGCTAAGGTCTACTCTAAAAAGTAAGGACCTTTCAGAAGATACGAGACGTCGGACTATTTATTTGCGTGCCATATGAGTGAACGCGCGTTCGCTCGCTTTTAGTTTAGAGTTCGGGTTAGCTTTATGCTAATGTCCCGATTCTCCAAGATTCTTCTTCCACCTTGTTTCTATTTCCATTCGTTCTTTTACTTATTTTTTTCTCTTCTTTTTTTATCCTTACCAAAAACGAAGGAGAATAATATCTTTTCCTCTCTTTGTATCGTCGTATATCCTTCCTTCCTATACCTTCTTCGAGAATCTCAACCCACGGAGAGTACCTCAAAAGTTCAACGAAAAGGGCAATCTGGTTACTCTTTTAGCGTCCCAATGGACGAGCGTTCTTTCGTTATTGAATTCTTTCTTTAGGTACAGATTTATTTGAAATTTCTTAATACTGTTCCATTGTCAATGAAATATCCTTTTCTCGTCTATAATAAGTGATTTATAAGTATTTTTTTTTGTATTGAACAACGAATTTGAAGTGTAATATCTCCCGAAATACCTATATTTCACTGGAAAATTAATGTGAATTCTTTTGTCATTGCAAAGCACTCCAAATTCTTGAATCTTGTAGTCGCATAAACCTGATTTAATACTTTTTATCGAATTTTACATTAGTTATATGATTAAAAATATCTCATTACATAATCCAACCACTAGACGTGTTTTTGCGAAAAATGTTCAATTATTGCCCATCTTCCTTATGGCAAAGATCTATTAAATTCACTGTAAAGTATTGGAGTGTACAAAAATTGTTGAGTGAATTGAATTTGGTGTGACAATAACTAAAAACGGTATGGAAGGAAATACAGTACACCTGGGTGATACATAAACAAATATGTATTCTATTTTCTTTCCCTTCTATTCTGTGTGCAAGTAATTGAACTTAAATGAAATAATTGGTAATCGTGTGGCGTAAACAAGGTAATTTTCTGGGTGTACTAAACGAGAATAATGATGCCTAGTAAATATACATGTGAATATTTGTATACATTCAGAGAAAGGAGAAAAAATCAATGCCACCGTTTAAATTGTTAGAAAAGATTGAAAGTCTATAGTCAAAAGCGTCGATAAGATCATTCATTCCAAATAGACGTAAAAGATTAATTCTCAAGTTACGATGAAGTATATTTTCCATTTGAAAACACTGCAAACCATGTAATAGAAAATTATGCTTGATATCAATAGAAATCAATTGAACCAATCACACCTAATGGTGTTCAATTTGAGTCAACACCTACGGATTCAACTACTGATCCCCTACGTCTGATCCGATTAATGGTGTTCTTGTTCGATATCTGACAAGAATTTAAACGCTTGGCTACCATAAAAAACTTGTCAGAAAGACCTCACCTGAATCAAAATCACACTGTGAAAAATAATTGTGGAATTTTCCCCCAAAACATGGTGGCAGCAAAGTTCCTCCATTCACAAAGGATTCAACACCCAAAAAACAAAATAGTTCCTCAAAGTGGTGGGGAAATCTTTCATTTTTGATAGAAAAACAATTCCCCCCATAATGAGGAGACAAAATCCACCAACAGCGAGAAGAAAAATTCCCCACATTTTGTACAATACAGGTTCAATCTTTGTGAAAGTTTTTTAACGGTACTATTTTTGAAGAGGACCAGTTGTGCCACTCTTTTGGCTGAATCATTATCTCTCTAAACAAAAGTGGATACATCTTATATATGAGAACTAGTGTGAATAGTGAGATTGAATGTGAATGATAATTCTAAATTCATAAGCGCACTGTATTTATCGTCTACGTCTAAATCTAAATATACGCTCTTATGAATCTGATCTGAAAACCAATATTCCATGAATAATAAATTGATTTTCCTCCTGGTTTACACGAACAAAAATGACAAGAGACGTTTGAAACGTATGAAAACTTGTTTTTTTGTTCTTCCTCTTTTCTTGTAAGAATGAAAATATAAAAAATATTATGCAGAGTCAAGATGGCGAGAACAAAAGCGAAGCAAAAAAAAAACGCTTGATATCTTTATACGAACAACTACAACGGTCTGTTCCTTCAAGAAATTCAACCTACATTATTTATCGTTTACGTACGACAAACATGAATCATGATTGAATTCAGAATGCCTATCACTAGGAGACAGGTTTTATTTAATAAATGCTTGTCAGTTGCAAGGCGATCGACAACTTCTAACGAGTTTTTGATTAATCAAACGTTGACTGGGTGGAAAATGAATCTTTCAAATGCAATGTTAGTCATTCAATCATGTGACAATTTATTCGAACGTGAATGAGTTTTTTTTTTTTTTGGTGGATTTTACAATTATTTATCAGTTTAATCGATAATACGAATTAATTATAACGTTGTCCTGAGATAATATATAAATCTTATCAATATAAATAGTTCTTTACATTTAATCAATGAGGAATGATTCATTTAATAAATCATACGAGACTAATTAATATTGTGGTACGCAATTCTTTGGATTGTAAGTAACTTTTTTTCCTTTGTTCATTTAATTGAAATGTCCGCTATAACGAAATTACGTGAAATTTATTAATGAAAGGTACAAAAAAATCATCTGTACGTGTCATTAAAGACTGAATTTTTTCTTGTTTTAATGGGATTTGTCGTATCCTCGGGTGCGTTACGAAACTATTTTCTTGTAATTACATTATGAGGAGTAAATGGGGAGTCGTTGCATGATTCTAGTTGTTAATTATGTTACATAATTATCGAATAGTCCAAATACACGTGGAATAAACACTTCGGAATTGCAAAATTTCACTCGATGGATCGAATGATGAATTGAACTTATAAAAATATGATATTATTCTATTCCATGAATGCCACTACAAAATACTTGTATGAAATCTAATATATCGACGGAATGAGGATCCATCGATTCCGATCAAGTACCACTGATAACGATCGAAGCCACCATATCGGTCCCATAAATGGCAGAATAGTAAAAACCAATTTTGGAAGAACCAGCAATAAGAATCTTACCTGTTGTGAAGAGTACGATGGCTTTGAGGCAACTGTACTCCGCGGAATCAACGTGGAGGGCTTTGAGCTTTTCCACTTGTTCCTGAAAGATCCTTATGTGATCCATAAAGGCGACTACTCTATCGGCGGCCATCGGGGACGCGTGAAGACCGGCAGCCGCGAGGAGGGGTGCCACGTGAAGAGGCATCGAACACTGACTGGCATTTAGAACGAACAGTTCGCTCCAAACTAACCTCAACAAGGCCACCTGATCTGTAACTTGTAGTTCCGGAAAGAAAGGTATATTTCTCGCCCATTCGACAGCCGAAAACAATAACCTCGCTGCCAATTCGCAGATATTATCGATTCCCATGATGTTGCTCTGTTGCATACACTGGCCGTATCTCGAAGTCGGATAAGGTTCTGCTCTCAATAAGAGACTTATGTAAGATGATAAATAGGAATGACCGTTTAAACTGGCGCACGCTACCGCGTCACCATTCGTTAGAGCGAATTGACCCGGTAAACCTGGTAACGACGGTTGGGATGGTGGTACACGACCTCTCTGCACCGCTGCAACAGGCAAACAGAAAACACAACATTAATAACAATGATTTATATCTCCCGTTCCGAAGTATTCCATTCAACTTAAAGAATAGCGATATTAGGCAAGGTATAAAATTCATTCGCCACGTCAAATCGTTCTTGTAAAGTCATGTAAGGTGATAATAATCTGATCATTTGTCCAAGATGGATTTTCAAGGTCGTCGAAGAAGACTGTCATGACTTGCGTGAGGAAAAGATAATATGTACCCACGCAACTCTCAGTCAGATATAAATACGACCACGAGGAAGAATCCTCTCTGGTGTCTAACTATATGTACAATACGTACGTACATAATGAAACAACAGAAGCGACACCTGGTCAAAGCCTATGGGGATAAGAAGAGAAGTCACGCATGCCACTCGCGTACCCTATTCATCATTCGAGGATATTCGTAAATATTATCATAACGTAAATATTTGTACCCAAAAACGGTACGTCTCTCTGTATATGGATAACATATCTATATATATGGAAACTTATATTCCTGTAGAAGAGAATCTTTAAGGAGAATAAATTTGTTCGTTCTCACCCTAGTTGAACAAATTTTATATTCCATACCGTTCTGTTTGATTTGGAAATATTTTGATATGTTTCGATTCAAGACATCAATTCAACAACGATAGAATTTTGATTATCAACCAGTGATATCTGGCGAAGTCCGCGGATATAAATGAGCGGGAAGGTAGTTTATATTGCAAGTTGAAGTGTTGGAGAACGACTTTGTATTCGTTGTGATACCTGCATCTTCCATGGAGGATATATGCATATGCACAGTCATATTCGTATCTGTTATGGCATCTTTACCCACATACATTCTCTCTCCCGGTCGCATATATCGACACATTCGAAACCGTCTCCACATTTATGCATTTATTATTCCTATTTTTGGAAAATATGACTGCAATGCGAATATAGTTTCTAGATCTCAACATCGTTTAAATTTTAATAGATCAATGAATTCAAATGACAAGCACATAAAAGTCATTGAAAAATCCAAATTCACCGCAGGATCAATGAAAATCAAGGCGCGTAACTCGAAAGTTAATTAAATACCCCATTTTATTGCACTTCTCAGGGAGTTGGGTTTTCTTTTACTACCAAATAAACTTGACAATTTACGATCGGAAGGGAATTATTATTGTTGATACGTAGAATGATAAAAAACAATTTAGAACTATCGATCAATTTTGTATCGTAGAAAATGATGAAAGTAAAAGAATATTGTCGTTGTTGAATCGCAGGTCCGGTCTCTTCTATATCCCGCGTGGCGTGTTCTCGGACTGAGGGAATTTCACCGGCAAATTGTGGCTGGTAACAATACCCATATGGTATGTTCTTATATAGCATGGAAGATAGCGGCCCGAGAAAAGATATGCCAGTTTGAAGATGCGCCAGAACGAGTCGAAAGGGTGTAGGAAAGGAGGAAATAGTAGGACGAAGGAGCGAAGAAGAGAGATGACAAGGTCCGCGGTGCTTTCTCTTCGTTCCTCTTGAACCTGAAGAAACGACGAGAAACAGCACCCCGCTGAGAGAGAAACGCTTGAATTCCAGCCTCTCTTCTTCGTCCCATAGCTCTAACGAAGGGAATGGGTTTCTCTTCTCTCCCTGTTGTTTTTCTTCTTATTCCTTGTTTCAGTTGCCTCGTTGCATACACAACTGGCCAAAGTTCCATTCCCTCGGATTCATCGTTCGGTGTATATACGTATTGTATATGAATGGTTTCACGATAATAACGAGTTGAACGATGGGGAGAACGAGAACGGCAGAGGAATTAGGATTGGGAACTGTATGTTCTTTCCAAATGTTTCGAAACTGCAATTGCATTGGGAAGAATCGTCAATACGGGATAGCAAGTTCTTGCGGTTTGCGTTGGAAAGGAATCCGGTGTTCCAAAATGATCATAGAAGATGTGTATAAATATTTTGTCGTTGGTAAAATATCGACGTGTTAAACCCCGAGACTACGAAAATAAATATTGCATAAGAAATGTATGAGCTCTTAATAATATTGACCGTCGAGTGAATCACGATGTTGGCATTTGTGAATACCTATGATTCCACTCGATTTTTCTCACCGCGCGCGACGAATATCTTCTAACAAGGAGAAACTCTGTTCGCCACAAACATTGAACCGAGTATTATACATCACGTTACATACATATATGCATTCATACGTGCACTGGTGTATGTTACTTCTTGCTCGAGAGCCACTGCGAGCATCCTCCGAACATCACACAACAAACCCAGTCGTCGTGCTGTGTAAAACGTTGTAACGGTACTGAATCTGCATAGCTTGTACACGTTTCACATACATTCTCGTACAAATACATGCCCGCGCTTAGGAAAGTCAACCCCGTCGAAATAACCGCATCGTACTAATTCCCTATTTATTCTACTGTGTCATTATTTTCAATGAAAATATTCATCTCGTTCTTTTATCTCTCGAATACACGAAATTCATCAGGTGAATCGGTATCGGTTGAAAGTAATAAGCAAATGAGATGAAATGAATCACCTCGGTGATTGACTGGAAAAACTAGGCGATGTAAAATAAATAAACGATCGGACTGGAATCCTCGTGTCACGAATGGATATAAAGAAATTCTGAGAGCCGGATTCGTCAAAATGAGAGCCAGAATATCCGATGGAGGAGAAATAGAGAAAGAAGGTGGAATGAAAAGGAGCGATCGTGAAAAGGCAAAGAGAAAAGAATAAACGAGAATTGCCTGCCAATGAATCATCCTGACGATATCGGACGATCTGGACAAGCTCACCCGCATGAACGCAGGATGAGTTTATCTCTTTCTTTTTCTCATTTCGCGTGTCACCTTCGCGTCATTGTGTAATCTTCTTTGATTCTTCGACTTGGTTTCGTATACGTACCTGATGGTTAACTGCTTCCCTGGCTGGCTGCGTGCATGCGTACGCGAGCGCGTGCGGCAAACAACATATCTACCGCGATTGCTGTCATCGCACGAGACACGAATGAAGAAAATCCTCCCTGCTAATAATTTTCCAACTTTGATTTTGGATATTTTATTATTTGATTCGATAACATTTCGTGGTATACGTTCAAATATGATATACGATGTGAGTCTGACGATAATTTATACGGCATAAGAAGAGGAAGGAGGAATAGGAGTATGCAGATAGATATATATTCAGATTCATTCGTACAGTGTTAAGAGAGTAGGCATGAAATAGATATCTTCATACCATACTTATAGATGCAAAGATAGAGGCATGATTCATTTTACATGAATAATGTGTGAATATATATTTGATATCTAATCATCACCCGCTGTTCTGTATGAAATATCTGTAGTATCTGTCGTTGAATTCTTATATGTTGTTTGAATAGCGATTTATAATGAAAATTGTGATTGACTCATACGTAGCAGAGGTAGAGGTATTTTGAAGTATAATCTTGTGATATCTGTTCATTTAGGTGATTATAAGAATTAAGTAGATGCGGTAATGGCTTCGTTAGACGGCTCTTACGGAGAATAATACTGCTTTCAGTTGAGTGCGAATAGAATATTTATCTCTAGTTGACAACGTTCTGTGAATTCCATTGATTAATGAGATCTAATTCAAACTAAGCAACAGTGAATGACTATTCGAATTCATTCAAACCTATTCAAAACCGGTGTTTTGATGAGTTTGAATGGGGATTCACCGTTGAAAAGTTTGTATTAGTTAATGGGATTCGATTGAAGGTTTCAACTAGAGACGATGGGAAGCGCCAGAAAGATAACTCGATGATCGTATAAGAATGTATACAGACTGAGAAAAAGTACGTGGATTTGTAAATAGGAATTTTGTTGTGTTTCTTGTTTTATTGTTCAATTGTGCACGAAAGGGAAAGAATGGAAAGATTTACCTTGTAGGTTGACAATGCGTCGCTTCGAGTCTTGAAATAAAAATGTTCACAAAATATATTTTCGAATAATTCACATTATAAGAGACAAATCTATTTTTCTTTCATAATGTGAATTTTGTAAAAACTTGTATTTAAAGACTCGAAGCGACGCATTGTCAACCTACAAGGTAAATTTCTCCATTTCCTTTTTTCCGTAAGTTATTTGCGATAGAAAAGTATAAAGAACTGTACCTTGGTTCCGATGTAACACAAATCTACTCTCAACATTCCTTCAAATTCAATGCAAATGTATTGTTGACGGAGGAAAAAACATTAGGACACCACAATAAATCTATGAAAATGTGAAGAGAATAGCTTAATGAGGAGTGGTATGCTGCTTTTGTTATGTAATTTATTCAAGCACGATTTATGTTTGAACATCTTTCAGGTGATGTTTCATACCAATTAGCAAATAACTCGACATTGTATTGAATTTGAACATTCAATATTGTAAAATAATATTTCAGGTTCGGTGCAAGAATTTCATGACCTCGATTTAATCCTAGAATACGCGAAAAGAGCTATCATCCCTTAGGACGTTTTTCTTTTCCTTAGCATCTCAGCATTTCTTCATTGAAGATAGCTTTCAAGCAAAATATCTTTGAACTGTACATCCTTACGAACAAACACCATCCATAGTGAGTTCAAATTCATTCAGTTTCAAATGAAATACAGTCATTTGAAATTTTCTGTTTTTCTCCATTCGTGTTCTAGGGTTAATTAATAGTTCATTTCGAGAGTATTTCATTCCAGGGAACAGAGTTGTCAATGAATTCGAGTGTAAGCACTCTGCTGAAGATGCCAAGCAGAAACTGGTACAAAATTATTTTGAGGTTTTGAACAGTTTTTGTGGCGTGAAATCCGATCAAAGACTGTCAAACTCATTGCTACCCGGTTTCATCCTGAATTACCAAATTGGAGCAGTCCATCGAAACTTGGTAGCATACTTGGTGATGTTCCTTAATGTTCGACGAATTCGTCGAATTTGGTCCAAATCAGGGAGAAAGTTTGTCGATTTTGGACTGAATTTTATTCAAGAAAAACTGTTTGAAACCGGACAATAATTTTTTGCCTGGTTCTGCCAGGCATTTTCAGCAGGGTACACAAAAGCAACCCGACTGCATAAATTTTCAAAATTATACACAATTCATATACAATTATATATAACTTACATTTGAAATATATTGATTTCTATACAAATTACCGATAATTTTGAAAATTTTTTCCCTTAGGAACGACTTTGTTTTCACAGCAAAATCAATTGCTATCGTAACTGTTCAATTACAGCGCACAACAGGAAAAGTGCATGTCTTGTGAAAATTTCAGTGGTTCATATTGGTATACCCATGTATTCATCAACATTGAGCCAATTTCGCCCTAGGAGAGGGTTGAAGTTCGTTCAATGTTTGTGCAGACATGGGTAGCGAAAATGTCTCGGCAACTAACTTGTCTGCTAATTGTTGTAAATAGCTATGATGGAAATAACTTGAGCTGTGGTAGCGCGGAAAACATGGAGAAATACTGAATTGCTGTCACTGTTAATTCATTCCTAGCTGGGGTGATTCCTATTTATACTCCTTCAAAGTTTCGGGATTTTCAAATTTCTCAAACTCATTGTGATGACTTTCTTGTAGAATTCATTTCGAAAAATCACTCTTGCAACAATTTTGTCACAACTTTGTTCCAAAATCTCTTTCAGGATTAAACGGAGATTACACTTTAGCTGCAGCAGCCAAGTGGCTATCACGAACACGGACAGCCATTAAATTAGCTTCTGCAGCTAAATTTTAGCTACATATGCGAATTTGTTTGCTGCCATAACTAAAATTTAGCTACAGGAGCTAATTTAATGACTGTCCGTGTTCGTGATAGCCACTTGGTTGCTGCAGCTAAATTATTTTTTCCGTGTAGGTGTAAAACTTCTTGAGAAATAATTCAAGAATGTGGAAAATTTTTGGATTTCGCATTTTATATGTCAAGTTATGAAGGTCACCTGGCAGACATACTCCAGGCATTTTGAAGGGTCATTGAAATATGTTCGTCGGTATTGGGTATATTTATTTGCGGTTTAAGAAGAGTTCTTTATAATGCTTCTAACTGCATCAGAAATGAATATCAGAAATATCTGGCCAATCTCAGTACATAGATAAATTCCATAATCAACTAATGTAAATTAAGGAACAAAAGTGAACCTTTTTTCAACAGAATATTTTTACTATGCAATGGAATCTATTACTGCCACAGTTGAGATTACTTCACAGAAAAAAAGAATTTTATCCAAATTCTTATGAATAATGTAAAAGATCTTATGAAATTAAAACATCAAAATCGTCCATCTTGCAGTGATTTTTTGTCTTACGATGTCCCTCGTTCCGTTGCAGGGAATTTGAACTTGTTCAGTCATAAAATCGATTAATGTCACGTATTGAACAGTGAGAAGAGAAATGACTTTTATTGCACATGAAAAGATCTTTCTTTAGAATCCCGAGTGGAAAGAATGGTCACCAAATGGTTGGAAGATGGCTATTGCGGTAGTTGTTTTTCACCTCCCTCGCGCAGTTATTCCCAATAGCCATTCTATATTCATGTCTTCGGGAATCGAGGAGACTCATATTATTGTAATAAAATTCTTATAAAGAATTGAATATGTATGAATTTTAATTCTATACAATTTTGTACAGATTTTATGTTTATAAGATAATTATATAGAAAGGACGGGTACTGTGAAAATTGTATACTTCATACTTGAAGCTATCCGTGTGTTTTCAGTCAAGATTTCAAGGTTTCAAACAATTGTTACATGGCATATTAATTTGTTCTGGGCCTAGACTTGCCTATATCAGCTTGAGAGAATGGGCGATAACTTGGTCCAATGTTGCACAGAATTTCAGCGGGGAAGAATTTTTTTTTAGATATTACATAAAATAACTGCAAAATAATCGTCATGAAACTTCAGTTTCATGGCGATTATTTCGTTTACATTGGCTTTCGAGGTACAAAAAGAACAGTACTCCATGGAAATTACTGTAGGTACATACATTACTTCATTTCATTTTACGATGCCACGCCACCGTCTGATAATCACACATACGAACCCCAACGCGCAGTCAATTCGAAGAGGTTTCGATAGGTATACTGCTATATTGTAAGAGAGAGAGTCTTTGGGACATGGATTGATGATCCTGGTACTCAGGATGGAACGGATAAGGAAAAAACGGGACGTGATTCTATGAAGAAGAAAGAAGAAGACGAAGAAGCGGTAAAGAAGGAAATCAGAAATATCGTTTACTCTCTTGTTCGTCTCACATTGACCATCCAATGAGAATGAATCTCTCTTCTCTTTTTCAGTGCGAAGATTGAAGTTTAATACACAAATTCTCATGAAAAACCGGAATCTGCGTTCGAAAAGGGGGTTTCAAGATGAGCGTGAATGGATAATCCAATCAAACTATAAAGAACTACAAAGTGGTTCCCCAACGATAATTACGCATTGTGAAAGTACTAAAACTTGTGGCGGGATTTATCACTTCTATGAAATTGTTCGAATTCCATTTCTTTTTTTGCCTTGAAATGTGTTTTATAAATTTGCGGAGAGTGGAAATTAGTTATGCAAACCAGTTTTCATTTACAATTAGTTTTCATTTAGTTCCAGCTACTAAAGGTATGAAAAACAATTTCGAAAATGTAATCAACAGAAGTTAAGTGAATTTTATATATAAATGGAGAATTCTTCAGCTCCCATCATGAATCTCAGAAGGTGAATCCGAGTCCCACATGTTTTCTAACAAGGTCTGTAACACTTCGCGAGAGAATGTTATACGCTTTAAGATCTAAGGAACAATTTCAAATCAAGATTTTAAATTTTCTTCCAGCTCAAGTCACAAAGTGAATTGAATCAGCAAACACTTTGGACTAGATAGATTAAATTTACCCCAAGTGAGCTTCTATGAGAACAATCTATCGTCGATGCAAGACATCCTTATCATAAGTTAAATATTTTTTTATGTTTCCTTCTCATCCCCGAAAGATTATCAAAACCTATCCATAGGGATGATGCCGAATTCGCTTGCAATGAACGCAATTAATCATCATTCACATCTAAACTGGAATATTTGAATATTTTAAATTTCATAGTTGGACACAAAGGGGAAAGGATTTCGTTCTGCGCATAATCTCTATGCACAAAGTGGAATGTCAAAAAAGACATCCTTCAAAATAATTACAAGCATCATGGGAATGGCGATCAATCTTGGAGTGTTCTTCTTCGATGATCATAAACGAATATAACATAGAAATGAAGTTAATTGAAGGAGGGGAAGTCAAAGAAGAGAAAGAGGGAAAGGCATAGAGTTGAAAGGAGACAGAAGAGAGAGAAGGAGGAGTGGAAGAGCACCCGTGGAGCGCGTGATTTAAAATGCTAATTCTTTTCGTTCGCAGCGACAGCCGCGTTGATTAAGACGGTCGTACAGGACGCAGCGCGGAAAGGAATTTCATTAGCCATTCGTGACGTACGACTTAGAAATCAACGCCATAGAACGATATACTATGTATTTGAATCGTTTATGCATAGATCTACGCTATGATTCATCGATGGTTAGAAACAAATAAGAAAAATGTATATGATTTTCCCCGGGAGATAAAATCTTTTCCCGAACTCGGTTCGAGACTCTTGAGATTTATTAGGAAAACGTCTGTGGATTGTGAAGTTTCTGCACTGAAGAGAAGAAATGAAGAGTTATTCAGTCAAATAAATATTGAAATAAAATATTACGACTTCATCATGCGAATAGATTGGATTATATCCAGAATCCACTGCGATCCATTTAATGCGAGAAAAAAAATCTCGCGCTGTATGATGTGGAATTTATTAACTCCTCGATAAAAGAAGAAGAGTGAATATTCTGCTCGTTGAATGATGTTTGGTATAATATACTTGGGATATTAATCTCATTTTTTAAGATCGATAATCCCAATGTTTATTAAACGACAGAGAATCAGTAACCCTTTATCTTTATCCACTCCACGTTATAAGCCAAATTTACGAACCTGCCCTGTCCGGTGCTTGTACGCCTCATATCAACTACCCGCAACTAAATGTCTCGATGATCTAATGAATGAGTCTTCCGAGCGATACACGCTGTGAAACGATGTGACGAAGGGAACAAGAAGAATCAAGAATCTCCCGTTCGTAGCTCGTTCGCGCGATCGGTGGCTTAAATTATGCAAATCCTTGATAACTGTTTATCGCGATCAATATACTCACATTAACCGCGTGAAGAGTAACGCGACAAATCAGATAAAACGCTGAAGGATGTGTTCTTTGAATTTTGATTCAATTTCCTTTTACTTGCTAAATTCGTTTCGACTAATGGTGCATCATTTTGCATTGATCCATGCACTTTGTGAATTCCAAATTCAATAGGCATACGTGAAAAATGAATACAAGTCGAATGTATATTATGTGTATATAAACATCATATGAGTACACAGTCGTCCGTCTGCAATTTCTCTGACATAGTTGACGACCTACATGAACCACCGTTGAGAGGAGGTCATTGGGTCATCATCGGTTAAGAATCGGGCTCGTCACTTCTTTGAGTTGTTCCAGCTATTGTATTTTTGTTGTGAGTTCAAATTTATTTCCAAAATAGATGAATAAACGAGTACGTCGTGTGGAATAGATTCTGAAGATGCAAATTCTGATAAGAGTACTTGAATGTAACGAATCAATCATCTCGCTTTTGATCTTACATTATTGACCATAAATTTAAATTATTCCCTACGTAATGATAACTTCGGTCTTTATACTCATGTGATTCTAAAATGCACTTGAACAATCAATTCACATAGTGAGCAAGAGGAAATGGAACGTTGATGTTATGAATAATTCAACTGCATAGCAATTAGACTGGATTTTGTGTGTATAACTTGCAAGATACAATGTCATATTTTTACGTCAAACAATGAACCATCACTTCCATCACCTTGGATAGGATCTACGAAAGCTAAACAAACTATTTTCATTTCGTATATACATTATGGTTCATTCAATCGTTTCCCTATTTCTTAGGAATAGATTCGCAGTTGACGATGCTCATTATGTTTTTTTCATTATTCTCATGTGCAAGGGAAAACATGTTTCGGTCATTCCTCGAATAATGTATTGGGAAATAAACTTGTCATGTGTGTAAAAATCTTATCACATTTCCCATAGCGATTCCATACTCTCTATTCGATACGATCGATAAATAATTTACTGCCTATATTTTATAATAGTAAAGTTTGACCCCACGACAGACGGAGTGAAGGAAAATAAACAAAAAAGCATGGTTAGGAATCTTTCAATAAAAGGATCGATGGACGAAGAGGTGTGGCGATTAGATCGTAATCATAGTTCTCCGTTATGAAAATTTGTATGTAAATAGCTGGGAAAATCGTTGAGGACTTGACCAGAGAGAGAGAGAGAGTATGAGAAAGGAGAAAGAAAATGAATAATTAGTAGGGGAATAAAATGAAGAAAAGGTGCGTATCGCGTGGCCGATGCAGCACGAGATTATTTTTACATACTTAATAAATGGTTCGTTCTTTCATTCCTACATCTCGGCCTTCGCGGTAGTTCCGGCTCGGAGGTGCCAGCAGTCTCAACGAGCAGGTAGGGAAAAGAAGAAGAGAAGAAAGATGAAAGTAAAGCAAAAGAAGTTCATACTAGTGATGCCATTAAGATTTCTTCGTTCTCTCCTTTTGTTACAGGATAGGAAAGTCTTCATTTTGTTTATACATGAGAATTTATCGTTAGAAGACTAGGTTTTATTTTCATGCAGTTCCCTAGGAAATTGTACACCCCTTTACATCAAAACTACCAATACAAATTTGTGGTAACGAGGACACGCACAGATTTCTAATGCCGAGAACGAGAGATTGTGCGATACAAATATTACACATGCATACGAAGGACTAAGAAGGAGTAAACTAATGTTTTTAAAAATCAAGTCACGAACGTAAGTAAGAGCAGAGTGCAGCGCGCATTCTTCACTTTCCATGAACCATCGTGTAATTTGAATCTAGAGTAATCGCATGAAACTCAAATTTCAAGGCATCGTCGTTCGAGTCACACAATCTGACAAATCTGTTTTAATATCACCTCGTTGAGAACCACGTAAAATAACCAAGATACACTCACGTCACGTTTTATTACGTTATCAAATACCTAACGAAACCTTGGAATAATGTGGATATTTTGTGAAAAAGCATTTTTCATTATTCCAAAGAAATAAGAGGAGAAAATAGGGTCTTCTTCCTGGAACGCCTCTCGGGAGACATTTAAAAAAGTATTCAGAGGCAATTAAGATGTACCGTTTGGTTAGCGATCCTTGATATTGATAGGACTGGTACACGGTTGTGATGCGGCTGAGTAGTTGTGCACGCGCGTTCAGTCAGTACCAGGGTAATTTGTGGTGAATATCTCGAACTTGTATGACCGCAACTCTGCAACCTCGTGGCTGAGGCATTTGAAGAGTCAGCAACGTCAAAAAGTGACATCGATGAAAGTGTATCGATCTAAATCATCACATTCGAAAAATATGATTTTAAATTTCGGCGAAGAATGATAGAATAATGTGATATCCACGACGACATCGTAGAGAAACGAGATTCTTGTACTTCCCTTACGCGCCGCCAAGACATATCTGAAATGTTCATGCGGGCAATCAAGAGAGAAGATCCCGTTTCTATGGAGATCATTGATATCAACTGGACCAATGTAATTGTAGAACATGGAAAACTGGTATAACTGGTGTCATTAATAATCTTGCGCTGTTACGAGCAGTATTAAAGCATCACCAGGAGAAAAAATCGATTATATTTATATATATGTATTTATTCTGAAAAATAAGTAGATTATTACCAAATTGTGTCCTGCAATTATCGAAAAATGGGATCAAAAATCGATGAGACCACCCAGAAATCCAAAGGGTACAAATGAATTTTCGATGAATTTGCAGGAGTTCAAGTGGTAGGGTTCTGAGAAATGAATTCTAAGTGAAACGACATCGTGATCAATATAACATAATGAGGCTAATGGAACAATTGATCGCATCGAGTGAAAAAGATTATAGAAAACATCGAGATAGCAGACAAAAGCAGACGACGAGTCTGTTATGGGGACGATACGAGGCGCGAGGGAAGGCAAACGTCTTTATCGAGAAATGATCGTGAGAACCGGCTCGATGCCAAGGTTGTTGGAACAAGTGCAACCAACCAACCACCAGAGCGGTAGGCGGCTGCCGCCCTCCCGGCATCGCGGTTGCTTTCGAGTTATACCTAATAATTATTAGACGACCTTATAGGCGCGCCATTGAATTAGAAGAGAAACACGCAAAACGGCCTTGCCGCCAGCTAGGCCTTCCCAAGTTTAGAATGGAAGAAAAACATCGCTCGTGTTTGACCGAACTTGGTAGATCGAAATGACGGAACCCATCATTAACCAACTCATGTCCGATCAATTTATAAAAGGGAGATGTTTATACTACTCTGTTGCATCATACAACGCTAAATATTTAGATTATATCATAAGATGATTTTATATGGGTATTGATATCATCCAGTATAATTTCTAACCATAATTCGAATAACATTTGAATATAATCATTGAATGACCTTGGTGGAATTTTTCAATCAACGAAATTACTATGAAAGGAAATAATCACGATGATTGTAGCGTATAGTGTGTTTCCTTGTGATATATGATCTGCTTGATTTATGAATTCAATACTGAATAAATTATATCAAATATGTATATAACATTCATCAAAATTGTATTCTATTGATTTTTGAAGCACATTGAATTGGTTTGAGCGATTGATTTTTTTACTGTGTGAATTCTAAATTATAATTTTGTATAAAATATGACTACGACAAACACAGTTTGTTCCAACCAAACAAAATTTCGGTTCAAATGAATGCAAAGAAACTTTTTCCTTGGCTGAAATAAAATTTGTTTGGAATAAATGAAATTTATTTGTAGTATCTTATAAACTGTTGTGAACAGTGAATCCAACCAAAATTTTGTTACCAAGGGGATTTGTTAAAATGCTCAAGAATTTAATCAAATTTCTTGATAGGTATATTTCCTTTTGTATACGCAATCTATAAAATTGATGAAATGCCATGTACGTTTATACTTGATCCAAGTAACAAAGAGTAACTCACTTCGAACTTCTGTATGCGATATGAGTTCGCTACAACAAGATGCCTACGGCAACCTTTCGTCCTGTTTAGAGAACTCCTCCTCTTTCTCTCATCTTCATCATAGTTTACACACCATGGCCCTTCCTAAAACTTGTTATCACATATTCATACATATTCGAAACAAATTTATGATTCAACGCGAATGTAAATGTAACTTTACTGCCTGTATAACTTTTCTTCAAATTCAAAATTCGTTCATAAATGAAAGATCCCGAACCTACAATATATTTTTTATGAGATGTTTTTCAACGTACAGTGATTTCTGAAAATTTATATCACTTTGGACTGTTCATTCTTATTCAAATGTAAGTCCAACTAGAATGAAGATAAACAAAAATAGTGGAGAGATTATAGACATTCAGGAACAAATGAGAGTGGAACTGGGTTTGGAATTAATTGGATCTGATGAATTCTTTGCAGTTTAGATACAACGTGATCTAATCAGATTTAATCACGGCTTATTATATCTAATGAGACGTGAATTATCCATGTAATATAATCATGTTCAAGATTTATGTTACATAAACTTGTATGAATTTTTCCATCGAGATGATCTCACGTGTAAATGTTTTTATGAGCGAGCATAACACGACGACTCTATACAAATCTCATCCAGGGGAAGTGTAGTTGAAAGACTCCGAGGGGATTTGTAGAATCTTGTCACACGTGTGTCACCTGGATATTTTGTCTTTAGGGTGGTACCAAATAATCCATACTTTGATTTCTTCAATGCAGAAAGAGTACGGCATGTCGAATCATCGACACTACATTTCTTGATAGTAAAATCCCCCTGATGGAAGTTTAAATAGTTTTATCAGATCTGGTAAGCTGATGCGCAGAATGTTACTGTTCAGAATCATCAACGGGTGAACGAAGAGTATCAAAATTAGGCATGATAGTATTGAGATATGTGACTTACAGAAATTACTTCAGTAATTCGTTAGGCTATTACGAGGCCTTCCTAGACCCAGCGAGTCTCTCAAAAAGGACTGGTGAGGTCTTGCGAGGCCTACTCGTGTGAAAACATTTTCAAAATTGTACACGGAGAAAAAAGATCTGCTAAAAAGTAGTACCATACTTGATAGTGTTCGAGCATCAGTTTTGTCCAGATCAAATTATTTACATGAAAATATCTGCAAAAGTGGTATACTTCTTTAGGGAAGTCCGAGCCAGTATGGTACTTTTAGAAGTATTTTCACGTGAATAATTTGATCTGGACAAGACTGATGCTCAAACACTATAAAGTATGGTACTTCTTAGCAGACTTTTTTTCTCCGTGTATATAATTCATATATAATTCTGAAACTATTTCCACATGGATAGAAAAAGACTAGAATGATTTCTATTAGGATGGTTTATATCATGCTCTATGTCAATTGTGAACAAATAGAATAGTCCGATTAAATCATTCAAAAAACAATGCCCCAAAAACCAAATATAAGAAGAAGGCTTCTAGAAACTAAACCGATTGGTTTCCCAAGTTTTAGCTGCTGAAACTGGATGAAATATCGTTGTGATTTGTCCTCGGAAACTGGTGAATATTACTGAACAAAATGTGGTGTAGCTTCCACCCATAAAATCTAACAAAGATGAAGATTTTATTCGGAAAACATAACTCTGGTCAACTCAAATACTCTGTGGAGTGTCTATTTCTTTTTGCCTAAAAGCATCGTTGGTTATGACTCGAGTCTCGTACACTGTTAAAAATGTTTTGAAATTTCATAACTTTTCCAATTACATCCGTAACTGAAATTTCCAATTCTTGGTATTTGAATTGAGAATTCATTTACACGTGATTGAATTTTCAAATTTTTACTACATTTTATTACGGATTTATGTATATTTTCGTAACTGAAATTTCATACACATGTAACTTAATTTTTCACTTTTTAACGTTACGTGTATTTGAAGTTTTGTCCAGAAATTTTTAACAGTGTACCATGCAATCAAGAACAACATAAACATATCGGAATTCTAATTCATGAAAGAATAAACAGAAGAATTACATTCAACTGGCATGGATATCATATAATAATGATAATGATGATGAAAAGACATTCGCGTATACATGTTTATTATAATAGTTTCATACATTCGATAGTTAGTTACCCTGACGTATCAATTATTATTGGCAATCATGTCATTCTAATCGCACCTCCAGGAATAACACTTCTTTAGCAGATATTCCATGTATGTAATTATTATTTCATTTTATGACGTATTCAACATATTAATAATCCAAACGTGCCGCTTGATTTGAGTTTTTGCATTAGATTGTCTATCATCGATAAAAATGAAGAAATCGCATTCTTGCGAATCGCAGACTTCATTCCCTTCAATACCCGATTGAGTAATTTCATATTAATTCAACTATCCGATCGATCGTCATATTTGGTATCGATGATTCTTTCGGATGGATAACGAACTACATTCAACTTGGAGTACCAACGTAACGATGTTTGATGTGACAGGAACAAATTCAAATATTCGTATCAAAACACATTCGGTGAGAATATATCAACAAAATGTACGTAGGAAAAAAAAAGAAATTCAAATAATGAAGCAAGAAACGAGTGAGTGATCCCAGAGAAGCATCTCATCATCGTTCCTGGTTTTCCTACCACGAATCATCATCTGTGGAACTTTCGCATCAGACTCGAGAGGAGAGTTAATCGTACCGCGATTAACGATCATGATTGTAACTTGCTCTCTCGCTCGATGGACCGGTATTCAGAACCGACTAACCGACCGAGGGGGCGTTTACGCTCGTTTACGGGCCCTCAGCATGTTTTTCTTACAAGACTTTTGCTTCAGTTTGATATCAAATCGTTTGCATTATTCGGAATTCGAATAATATATATATATATTCTTGTTTTTTTTCTTCATCAAAAGCGTAGTACAAAACTGTGTATTATTGTTTTTATTCAATTAATTTAATCGCAAACTTTGAAGGGGAAAGTTATCTCTTCGGTACCTTTTTTCATCTTAATTCTTGTAAATTGTAATTCTCGTTCAAGTTATTCCCACTTAAATCCAGCCGACCGGATATCGTATTCACCTAACTGAGCTACAGGTACATCCCTTCATGATATTCGTGGGCGTTTATCTCGCGCTCCCGCTGCGATGGTTTTGAAAAGTATCTCGTTTAAACGGCGTGTGCTGTTCGCGGGAAGAAACGAGTAGATAAAGGAGGCAAAGATGAGAGTGAGAGGAAAAAAATTACAGATAGTTGGAATACACCTGCGGATCGAGAAGAAAACCAGCCAATGTGGAATAACTGGTATTAATACATCACGTAATTACCGTGCTGGTGAGTGTATGCGTGTATGTATGTGTGTACAGGGATGCATCCGGATCACTGTATTTACTGTATTAATGGTTTGAAAAATATCAAGCGACTGATCGTCACATTTTTCATTTTTTTTTCATTCTAGAGTCAAAAATAGAAAACAATATTTCTGTGACATGTTCGACGGGAGATCAAAATCATTTCAATGATATTTTTAATAATACCCACTTCCTGGATACGATACACCGATAAAAGAATCTTGTCAAATTCCATCATCGATATTGTACTGGAATTTATAATCTATACGTAAATACGTTACGAGGAGAGATGTACGTAAAGGAACACGGTAAAAAAGTAAAATCTCCCAGACTCGCGGAAGATTGTGAAAGAATATGCAAAGAAAAGGAGGACTTTCCAAGCTGAGAAGAACAGAACGCGAACCATAGTTGCTTCGGGCTGTGCTTCTGTTCCGAGCCATTATGATAATTTCGTTGGAAAAAAGAAGAACAAGCGAGAGGAGAAGAAAACGAAGAGCAAGAAAAAGGTTGCCGCCACTACATATGCCCCACGGCTGATCATCCCTTTCAAACTCCTCTTCCTCACGTACCACTCGATTCACATGATTTCATCACTCGTGAGCTCGAGAATGAATTTGGCATTTCTCTCTTACGATTATTTCGCTAATCCTCTGATGTCATGGTAGAGGAACCATTAGGTTCTTTTTTTATATCCTTTCTCCATCAAAAGTCAATTGAAATGCACTTCAACGCTCACAAATGGTACTTGCTTCTAAGAAAAGTTGTGAGTTTCTAAAGAGATAACGGAAAAGTATGAAAGAAGTTGAAAGTTTTGAACGAGACAATAAATTTTCATGATATCTCATAACAGCGGTGCACACATTACTGAAATAGGTCATAGAAATTCATTATCCGATGGATGAAATTTATTATTGATCAAGCCTAACGATCACGCATACAATTCTTCTGGTATCGCGTTTTGCGATCGGAATTGATGTGAATAGCAATACGTTCTTTCTCTTCCCGAGCTCAGTATGATTCAGACGTAATATGCGTGAGTGTATGCTCGTATATACTGATTCTAGTCGCATACATCGTAATCAAGTGAAAGACTCGAGTTATCTTCGATAACAACTTTGGAATCAATGTCTTCGCGCTCTATCGTCTATTTGAAGTTGCTGGAACTAGGATATTTGAATTCTATAGTCCCAGACGAGTAAATCCTGAACTCGATTTGAAATTCGAAAACCGTTTACAAGATTGTGATTGCTTGAAATGTTTTGTCAAAGTTTCGATAAATTTTCAAAGGGTTTTATAGATTTTATTGAATCAGTGGAAACAGAATCGCAAAATTCTTACGAAAAGTTGAATATAAATTCACTATTCGAATCAGAGAGAATTCCAGAACAATTCTCGCAAGACTTGAAACGTGTGTTTGAAGTATTAGAAATCTTATATCCAACCAAAATCAATTTAAAGTTCTATAGTAATCCTGAAACTTCCTAGTCTAAATTCAACATCCGACATAAAGACACATTTTCCATCAAAGAAGAACGATTATTCATGAGGAATTCATTCCAAATTCATAAAGGATTTAAAAATTCGAAAATATTTTTCTGCAAAAGCCTTATTAAGAACACGAAATTCAATCGAATACGATCCGTTCGAACCCTTCTACCTCACTTCCCAAGTTCTTCTTTAATTATACTCTTCAAATCTTCATTCGATTTGACCAAAATATATCTTCGAAATATGCTTTTGACCAATCCCTATTTTCGAAGATCAATATACTCCACTACCAACACCCATCGGAAACAATCTTCTTTTTGGCAGTTGAGAATGCGTGTGTGGTGAAAAGACGAAGAGAATGGAAAGGGGTACGAAAGAGACGAAGAGTGAAGAGAAAAGCAAGGAGAGGATCCAGGGGAGGTTGAGAAAGAGAGAGGTTGGAGGAGGTTACAAGGTTACACGCGTCCAGACCTGGGCCCAACGTTCGCTCGCGTTTACATTTACTCGCTCTCACTCGTGTACACGCACGCGGGCGCGCGTGCGCTCACACACTCTTGTGGGCCCCGCATGAGTTCCCACGGTATCCGCTCGCGGCAAGGTTCGCTCGCATGCTACTCCGTACCATGTTCCTTACACATTTTTATTTCGTTACATTTATTGGTCATATACGTACGGGCCTTATCCAAACGGTTATCAAAAATAAGAATATACTCGAACGAAAAATCCTTGAACCCTCAGTTTTTTCATCAATCGTCAAACGAAAAATTCTGATGATTTTATCTAGGTGCCTCAATTGAACCAGTTTGACGAATGATAGATACTTTGATCGATCCTCCTCTGGGAAAATTCTTTGAATTCTTCAAAATGTATCTTTTAATGAATAATTCCACGATGTCATCCACAATGTGGTTAATGTAACGTGACGTGAATGTGATTCAATGAAACGCAGACCCGTATATGTTGTAGATGAACGAATAACATTTATCTTCATTTCCCTCTTCCATCAATGAAAACTCTTCTAAGAATGAATTTCTTTCTTCATAATGATGCTCAGTTGCAACAGACGATAAGTCTGTTAAATAAGAAAAAAACATGTAGAAATGAATAGTTCTGGTCTCGTGTTTTATCTCGAAGATAGATTTTTATCAAAGAACATAACCATTATCACGGAGTATTTGTGATTCAAGTCAATCGCATAACGTTTACGTAAGATATTGTAATGTCAAGTCGAACACGCAGGAGGGACCATTGAATCGGAACTGACTCGAGAACTGGTGATTTCAACGTGTGATATGGTACGTGAAATGTTTCATGTCGAGCATACTAGTCCATTGGATGAGTTCAGTACTCGATTCTAAATCTTCGCATGAATTATCGATTTCGATACTCTATTCGACAAGAGAATGATATTTCGTTTCTATGAACTTCGAGTAATCGTGTGGATAGAATAATTGTTCTTATTGACATTCATTATAAAAATTCATGGTATAATTTGTCAAGGTTCTGATTATAGATCACCCAGTATAATATTCTTCGAGAAAAAGAGACAGGTCGGCACGGTGTATGTGTTGTGGCAATATTAAGACAGTGGAAGGCACAAAGCGGGATCACCATAGAAAGAGGGTAAAGCACAGGGAGAGAGAGAGATGGAAAGAGAAAAGGAGAAGGTAGGACTAGGCTACATTACAATCATAAACGCACTATGTTATTAATATCTGCTTTCGTTCAGCTTCGTAACGTGAGTTTCGTACACTCGAGAGAATGTCTATTGTCTCTTTCTTTCTCATATGGATTTCAAACCATGAGCATTTCCAACTGACATTTATAGAAAATAAAACTATTGGCGAAGTGAAATTGGAATATTTATGGGTGTATACAATTACATAAGGGATTTGATGAACCTCTTTGTTCGATGAAATTCTATTGAGCATGGTATTTTTGGCTTTGAATGGGGATTTTTGTTGCGTGCAAATCGAAAGGGATTGAATGAGGAGAGTTTAGAACGTGAGCGGTTTTCAGATTGTTTAAAAATTCAGTGTTCTCAATCAACACCTTCCCCTACTTAGAATTTTCTATAGAATATTATTGACAAAGCGAAAAGCTCTTCAGGAGTATATTGAATTTATTATTAATCTATGATTCTGAATCTGTAATTCTTTTGTTGAGCTATAATTGATAATGGTTTATGAAAGTGTGAAAATGTACCTTAGAAAACTATTGAAAAAAAAATCTCTTGGTTACAAATTCTTGAGATTCATTGTTATCGAAAAATTAAAATTGTATTGAAAGAATTTTCTTGTAAAAATCACTGTGAGATTTCAATAACTGAAGGACAAGCAGAAATTTTTTCAGAAATCACTGTACAAACTATAAAAATGAGTCAGTTTTCAAACAGTTCGTAGAGATATTTCCATTTCCTACACATCTTATAGTAGATTGCCCAGTAATTTTTTGAAGAACTTCCAACTTGGTCCTCGATTATTGAAATTTCAGGATCATTTTTCAAGTAAAATTCTCCCTGTTAACATGTTTAATGATAAATTACTGATTCGATGAGCTAATTGAAGACTAATGATAATGATAAAGACGACTAGTGATTTTTTTTCGCAATAAACTTTATTATTCCATGGAAAACTTCAAACAGGATATCATGTGTCAGGATAAGATGTTTTTCTTATTTTCTTGTCGCACAAATCTTGTTGGATCTTGGCAATTCACTGTACCAAACACGATTTTCAATAAAGTTTGATATAACGAATGTATGCAATATATGAAAATTACAGAGATGTGTTTGAAAACTTCGTGTTTCGGTATCTGAAGTTGAAATTTTTTGTTGAAAAAAGAAATCCGCTGTGAGAGGACAGTCTAATTTTGCTGGGGCAGGAAATTTATTGCTGTCACAGCGAACTATTTTTTATCACAGGAATCTTTTGAGCTGTAATAGCGACTTTTCAGCTGTGGTAGGAAAAAATCTTGCCTTCTCCAGCAAAATTTGTTCGCTTTTCTATATATAATTCCAAAAATTATTTTGGAGGAGCCAACATTTTTTGCTGTCATAGCTAACAAGATTCCTCTGATGGCTAATACATTGATTGCTGTCACAGCGAAAAATTTTCTGCTCCAGTGAGAAGAAATTTTCCATCAAAATTAGATTTCGCTGTCACAGCGGATTTTTTTTCTTCCGTTTGTTTTATATAAAGCTGATATAAATCTGAAATTGAATAAAATCCACGATTGAGAAGAAGAATTTCAACGAATAATGGAATGTTTAATCCAACAATCTCCACAAAATATTTAGTTGATTTTCAAATAAAAATTGAATTACGGAAATCCTGAACATTTTATACAACGCCTTGTCTTTGAAAAGTATTGTCACTATTTAAGCCTCAATGAGCTTTAGACTTCAGATTTTGAGCTCAAGAGTTGGCAATCAGTTGTATTTCAATTATTTTTGCTCTCAAATTAAATCCATATTTCTCAAGGCTTTGGGTCAACTCGAATGGAGCATATATATTTGAAATTCCTTCGAGTGAATCAAAAACTCGATTTTAACATTTGAATCAAGTTGTGGATTCATTGAGCTCGGTCTTCGATAAATTATATTATTCCTCACAAATGAAGAATCTTCAAATAAGTCAGGTTTAGATCTGAAGCTCTCGCTTGTTTGATTCCCGGTTCACACCAACACGGCAACAATAATTGAAAGAAATATATCATTGATCTAATACAACTCCTTTGTTTTCAGAGATATTTTCACCCTGAATAGAATCATGAATTATTTTCTGTCACATCTGTACGGAAAGTCTGTGTTTCAAGACTTATTTTTATTAGAGCAAGTGATTAGTTCCAGTTGAATGTACCAGAGTGGGATGAAAGTACTTTTGTTCTACCCTGAGGGCACAACCGCTTACTTTCGTCCTGTTGTAGTGGAAGAAAAGTACTCATTTCCGCTCTAGGGATGAAAACACTTACTTCCTGCTCCACCTATGGCAAAGTCTTCCCTATCCATTTCTTCAGACTTGCAAAATGCCCATATTTTTTGCGTGTTTTGAAAAAAAAAGTGAGGAAAACAAAAAGAAGTCATGGAACAAAACCAAGAAGTTTTGCAGGGGCGAGGATATTGCCCTACGGGTTCGCAGTGAAATAAATCTTTTTTAGATACCTAGTCTCTGTTCGCTCTGGAATACGCGGCAGTTACGTTTGTGTTAAAAAAACGTTAATCATCTGTTCAAAATTCTACAAATATATGCGAACAATCCGAGAAAAAATGATTAAATCTGATCAGATTAAATTTTCTATCAGATCAAAGCAGATGTATTAAATCTAAAAAACACTGCAATTTTAGTTTGTATCTGTTGATACACATCTTCAAATTTTAATTTATATATCGGAAAACATCACAAAATTTTCAATAATTAAACAATCAATTGTTCATGAAGATTAAATATCCCTAACTGAAATGATTCTAGGAACCTTACAGTTAATGTCAAGGTTCTTTCTAGGTTCTTTGCTTCACTGCAAGCGCATTGAAAGGTTAATATTCAATCCAATCCAACACAATCTACACAGATCTGATCAGATTTGTCAAGATCTAGTCAGATCTACTGAAAACTAAACAGATCTAGTTTGATCTCGTGAACCAAAAATCAGATCTGCTCAGATATAATTATTGTTTCCTTCGAATGTGCACTTTCTTCGCAGGTGTGGGTAAAAATAGTGTGTTCACCAGAGATGACGAGCGATACGTATCGATATCGATATGAAACACGTATCAAGTGTTTATCAAAATTCGATTGAAATTTATAACATCTGAATATAAATTTCATACAAACTTATTCGCGTATTCACCTTTTTACCAGAGTAATGGTATTTTTCTGAAAAAAATGAGGCAAAAAATTGTGTTTCCACATATTTGTCATTGACTCATCAACGCAATTTGATAACTGGCGCAAGAATTAGGGAATTATTTTCACAGGGGTAGTTAATTTTCATTGTCGTAATTGAAACTATTAAGGGGTTATATACAGTTCAAATTTTCAAAAAATTGATTTTTTTTTTTATTTCATTTTATACACACAGAAACTTTCAAGTCAATTCAGCGATTATTGTCCAAGTTACACGCATATTTGTAACATTTTTTTACTCTATGTCAAGTGCTTTTGAAACCTTGAATGCGTTTTTCTCCAAACTGTGTGTCCAAAGTCGGTGACGAAGATTTCTCGAAAACGGCTGGACCGATCAGTCTCAAATTTCAACATGAGCTTGTTGACTATATTTTTAAGTAATTAATCGAAGGTTTCTCCTCACCGATGAATATTTTTATTTTTATGAACAATTTAAGACCAAAATTTTGGCGCAAAGTCGATTTTTTTTTTTAGAAGCCGCCATTTTGTCAAAAAATTTTGCTTTGCTCATTCCTTCGATTAATTACTAGATTATGCATTACTTTAGTGAAATCCATTTGGTTTTTTCATTTGCAAAGAGTTAGTTCCGAAATATCGTGATCACCGCAAAGCGCTTTTTCTTAGAGGATCTCCTGAAGATCAGCTATAACAGCTCTCAAAATCATTATTTTTACAAATAAAAAATATTAAAATACAGGTCACAGTTATTTCATTATGTGTACAAATTTTTACAATAATCAATTCAACTGTCTTTTCAGGAAAAATTCTTGAAAAATCGCTTCTTTTGCGCCCCTTAACTGTATACAACCCCTTAAGGGTAAGTACTGGACATTTGTTTTATTGCCCAACCTTGCATTGTGTAATTTTGAGCCCCAACTATATATTCAAACATTGAATAATGTTTCAACAGTCGATTCCTTTAAAGCTCGAGGTTGAACCTTTCCAGTGCAAAGTTTTGGAATTCCTGGTAAAAAAAAGTTCAATGAAAATCACTGAAATTTTCAGAAATTTTATGTGAAGAATTTTTCAGAGGATTTCAAACGTGTTCATCCACTGAGAACCCAATTTCTTAAACCTGAAGAAAATTTCTTTGCCCTCATTCTGATAAATCTGGTTTCAGATGGAAAAAATAATAAAATTTTTTCATTGAATTGAAGTCACATTCTTCGAATTCAAGAAGGAATATATTTCTGTTTCAATTTGAAAATTTTTTGTTTCAATCTGATTAAAAATTTTCTCCATTGAAATAAAGATTTATTAGAATGAGGGCAAATAAAAGTTTCTTTCAATCCAAGAAATTGGGTTCTCAGTGTAGATATTCAAAAAAATGTATACGTCTCTTTGAGAATTTCCCAAACATTTTCAGATTTTCTCAATGAGATTCAGAGAAATTTTGTTCGCTGGAGTATTCGACCAAAGAAAACAAAATGAATTTACAAATTGGGTGGAAATATAGTTACAAATCACCCAGTTCAATCAACTTTTATAATCCACTGAATCGTGACAAATATCGTTAATCAAGCTCGGAGGCACACACACCTGTTTCGTTTTTATTCTTCGCATCTTGTATCTATTTCTCTGGTCATGCCACTATTACACGAACCAGTTCAGTTCATCCATGAACGTGGGCACTACCTGACCGCTATCCTGTGCACGCACGCATTTAAATCTTACATCACGGCAATCCATGTGCTGCGGCCACCAGGAATTACATGACATTTTTGGTTGGTTACCTGGTATTATTTCTGTTTCTTCTCTTTTTTATATCTCTTTTCGTCCAAGATCCGAGTACGCGAAGAAGACCCTACACGGAATGGGTCACGCGTCACGTACGTACATGAAATGATTGTTGAAATTCCAGAATAATAATAGAGACACATTTATGAACTGACTTGTGTGAGTCACAGAAGGACATGGAAATTTATATGAAGTGTCTGAAACGATGGGAATGATAGATAGAGGAAATTTATGGTAGTTCTAGCAATGAACATGTTGAAATGAAACAATGAATTATACGAGTTTTGATTTATGATTCTTATTACCATGAAAATGTGATGATCTTTGTTTCTTTTGGGGAGGAAAAATTCAATTCCATTTTGTTTTTTACCTCTTTTGTTTCACTCGACGCAATTACGAAATCAACGAAAGAGGAAATTTCTTCGACGTTATGTTAAAGGGATAAATGGAATACCAACAACGCGTCTTCTGACACTGATGAGATGTACATCGTCTGCATCGTGGTAATACTTTGCATGCAGAAACAGCAGCAGGAGCAGCAGGTACTAACGGAGAAATTGTTGGGAAATTTTCTCTCCTCGAAAGCCTCGGAGGATGTCAGCCTCCGCGAATAGAGAACGGAGATGGCAATTGTATATGCATATATTTGTGTAAGTGAGTGCACGTAGATATTATGTATATAGCGAGTGTAGGCGTATTTGAGTAAACATGAGCACGCGAAAATGGTGTTGCTCGTCGATCTTAATAATCTTCGACGGTCGAGCTTAAATACATACATTCTGATACGAGATCTATGTTTATTGAATGGGGTGAGGATTTGCATTGAGTTTGCGATATCTTTCACGATCGAACTTTCACGTGTCGATCCTCGATTCCAATTCACTTGTTGTAAAAAAATGGATTATCCTCTTCGACTTCCGTTTGAGTTTCTAATCCCATACACAGAATAATTGCGATCGCATATTCCATTTGAATTCTTAAGTCATAATCAGTTCCATATTATGTCACAACAAATTACACGGAGTTTAATATTCTCTTTAACATAATAAGAATATAATAAGAACCTAGAATAATCTTATCGCTGGTACACCAATAAACGAATAAAAACTCGAAACGTTACATTATGTGGAATAAAAAATCCAAATCTTTTATATCTTGCAACACACGACATGCAAATCTTGATTCACGGATAAATAAAGTTTGCAGTATTCCTCTGTATTATTATCACCCAGTAATTTGATTGTTAATCGTTTCAATCGGTGAAATATAATAATTAATAGGAGGTCTTGTATGATCAAGACGGTTGCGTCAAGTTTCCGACGTGTTGGGAAATACAGTAATTTCCAACTCTTTACGCATATAATTTACTGCTCGAGTATGGAGTACGACAAGCACCTATGAGTCGTATGAAATCATTTCAACAAAATTTTGAACAATTCGTATCGTTTCCTGTTTATATTTTCCAACCTCGGCAGTTCGATAATCGAACGAAGGAAACATAGCTGGTATATATTCTCATACAATGATGGACACAAAAGGTGCGAGTCTTCTCTCCTTTGTAAACGCGGCATATATATGTATACTTTTATACAACACGGTGGACCTTGCACCGCTGAATATGCATATCGACTCGTCGACTGTCGATTGTAATCCCCCACGTTTGGTGTCAGGCTCTCTTGACCCGACAGTTTTGTCATGGTAATGTGCCTACTTTGTATTTTAATGTTCGGAAAAGAGATTATATGGGTAAATATGGGGAATGTACACGTGTATTTGTGTTGCTCTATGAATCCTTTGGGAAAGATTTTATATATCTCATTGCCTTTGTACAGAAAGAAAAATCACGATCGATCGGAGAATTTGATAAAGAAATTTGACGGGACGACCCGCATTCGTTTTCATATGAATGGGAAAAAAGGATGTATCGTTTCGTTACAAAATAACCTCGAGAAAAACCAGATGTTGTTAATTGCGATATAAAACTTTCCATTAATAATTATCAACTCGATCATTATAGATGTGTGAATAAGTGCGTATTGTAAGTTAGACGAACATACCGGGCGGGTTTCTAACGAGTCGACAGCCTCTCGTTTACTCTTAAGGTAAATACTTGAGCGCGAGGAAGAAGTTGTGGCGTCTCGTTAGGTATCCGCTTGGGGTATACAAATGAAGAAATGTCGAGCGACCTAGAAAATCTGAATCACTTGACGCTAGGGCGACATCATGACGCCTGATGGTGCTATTATTTGTAATTATATCAACGCTGTCTCTATTGGAATCTCGATGAAGTGATTGAGGCTTGTTTTACAATCCCATGTATATATCACATGTACAAATCGAGACGACGTTTTTCTTCTCGTCCCTGCCTTGAGAGGGAAAAAAACCAGCGGAAATTGAATTGTTGGAATTCATTGGCAACGAAGTATAGGAATTTTGTAGTATGCAGGTAACGGTACTTGGTGTGAATATACATCCCATCTATCCATCTTCGAAGTATCTGCTCGAAGATCATAGAAATAACACAAATTTTGCATGCATCTCGGTACGCGAATTTGACCATTAAAGGTTAAATTGCTGAAGCATCTCATCGATCGTTACGAAATATCTCATGTCAATGTCAGAAAGTAATAGCTGGAGAATCATTGAATGTTTGAACCCTAACCTCGAGTATTGGAATTGTTATTTGGAAACAAATTTTGTTATTCATGCAATTAGAAAATTGCAGTTCAGATTTTATCTAGGAATGTAGTGAACACCTCTAACGACGCAAAGTTTCCTCGGACGTTTTTAGAACGTTATAAAAATGTTTTGAACACTTTCGAATGTTATTTACGTTTTGGAAGTCGTAAAACATCCGAGTGCTGTTAGGGTAATGTTTGGAAATTGTATGGTTACATATATTTCATATACCTGCGAGTTCTACTGGACAGTGAAAATATGTGATGGTTAAAAACCTGTGAATACATTGATGGGAATAGTTTATAAAATTTCATAAAACATTACGTTGAAGATAGAGAGGTAGATTGTTTCTCTCCATTTCAAACTTCCATAACTTTCAAGACGTACAACAAAAGAGGTCTGAGGTATTGGTAAACCTTTTGTCAAACCAACAACTATCCTCAACGTTACATTCTGCTCCCTTTGCTGGCATTTGAATAAATTACGTTCCCAGACAGCACAATGTGTCACCGGAACGTTTATGAATGGTTTATAGAACGTAGAGGAGGTTTTCTCAAGCTTGGCTCAAGTACAACTACAATCGTCAGTTTTGATCAGCCAATATTGGGACGCGTTGCGCCATCCCATAAATCCCACGTCAACGATAAATTTTCATTTGGATTTGTTCATTATAAATAACTGTGAGATGAAATGAAATAACTGAGCGATATAATTGACGCCAGTCGCTGACAATTACCGACGGTTAATGATCGCAGTTATTTAGCGTCATCAGTTCATAGTCCGACCATAGTAGGCTGTTAACGGTTACGTGTCGCGGTGCATCTTTCATGATAGTGTGTACCGAACCGGTCCCGGGCCATTCGTCACTGTTTACGCGACCAGGAATATGTACTAATGGAGTTTTGATTCGCTCTGTAGTTTCTTCACACGTCGTTTTATGGAAACTAATAAAGTTTGGGATGATTCATTGACTTGTAGATATGTAAGAAAAACCCGTTGCATTATCAAGGAAAAAAAAACACTCACACGTTATTAAATGAACACACTCCCAACATGGATTGACACTAATCTATTCAGATTCAAAATCCACCTGCCAACGCTTTGATCTCCACACACCCCGAGTTCAGGCGAATTTAATAAAAATTCTCCTCCAACAAGATTTTATTGAGTAAAATCAAAATAACATCTTATATAGATTTTATCGTCGCCCAATCTCACGAGATAAATTGTTTCTGAATATAAGGCCCAATACTTAATTTAATTTTCTACTCAACAACAGCCTCGGGTTTTCTTATCCAGAAGACACTGTTCTTCCTCTTCTCCTCGGTGCATCGCCTCCTCACTGGGTAGTACATATATCGAGGGAGAGGCAAACTGTGCAGCAGGACATTCAAGCAAAGCGAGGTTCTCGCAATACACATATATATATACCTACATATGAGAGAAAGCAAAGGACGGAAGAAGATGAAGAAAGGGATGTAAACACAGAAAAAGAGGTGGAGAAAGAGAGAAAGAGAATCAAGGCTTCTGGCCGGATTGCTAATCATTTCCCGGGCCCGAGAAACCCTGCTAATTGATTAAAGTCACGATTCTGACCCTGCTGTAATATCGGCAATCTTTCCTCTCAGCTTCTTTCCTCTCCAATTTAAGGGAAAAAAAAGAGGAAACAACGGAAAGAAAGGACAGAGAAAATCCTCCGTCTCGATGAACACAATGAACGAAAGGTCTTTTTTTTACCTCCTTCGTAACTTTTCCGTGTATCGGCGACGGGACCGCGATTATTGTCTTCGGGATAACGCGCCGAATGAATGGATTTTCTATCCTTGAAACTGATCATTCTGATTCTACAATGTGCTAAATAATTGAATAACCTTTGCATTCAACAAAAGCTGTTATTATTCGATGGGAGAATTATTTTCCCTTCGTTTATAAATATTTCATGTATTCCGAATTTCTCTTCAACGTTCTATACATATTCATTATATCGTGTGAAGACGTTTCCATTGAAGACAAGTTCAGATTTTTTCTGTATTTTATTCCAATCATTTTTCGAGGAATTTCTTTTACGATCGAGTCATCTTTTTCGTCAATGCCCGAACAGAACACGAAGCTTCACCGAACGTTCAAATCATCAGATGTGTATACATCGGGCCGAAGGTTCATTAGAGCTAACTTTTAGATTCACAAACGTTTGACAAAGGTTCTACGGACGTTGAAATGTCCGCCTCGAAATGCGTCGAGGGAACATAGATGGAACATTCGCTGAAGGTTCATCGAAGGTTTGACGAAGCTTTCCAAAAATATCTATACTTATATTAATTTTGATCAATTTATATGAAAAATGAATTGATTAATAAACATAAATCATTATAAATGAATCTAAGTATAGATATTTTTGTGAAGCTTCCTCAAACCTTCGATGAACCTTCAATGAACGTTCCATCTATGTTTCTCAAAAGTATTTTGAGGTGGACATTTCAACCTTCGTAGTACCTTTGACAAACGTTTGTGAATCTAAAAGTTAGCTTTCATGAACCTTCGATCCGATCTATATAAATATAATCTGAACGTTCGCTGAAGCTTCATGTTCTCTTCGGGTATTATCCATGAATTCGATACAAGATGTATCTTTTTCTCCAAACCTTCCAATGATAGATTTTGAATGAAAAAACTATCCCCATAAAATATGATGACACTGATGTTTTTTTTTTATTTTTTATACAAACGTATGAAGGATGAAACTATACTCGGATACACAAAAAAAAACAATTCGAAAAGTTAGTCAAAGAACATAAAAAGATACTCGGATAATCAAAGTTCCAGCAAAATGTGAAGTATCCCCTGTTCTACTTTTCATTTACATGCCTCTTCTTCAGTTCTTTTTCACTTCACTTATCGTCAAATATCTTTTCCTTTCATCATTTGGTTTGGGTTTATTTTTCGTGAACGTTCATTGGTTGATCATGTGCTTTCATGGTCCTTCCCGCATTGTTACATCCGCCTTCCTTTGTGGATATATACGTTAAGTATACGTGTACGTTTGTGTGTAAGTACAGCGCACTGTGAGCCCGGCTCAGGGAAACAATGTCTAATTTCAGTTAATGCGAACATAATAGCTATCGTTGGAGGAGGAAAGTATCGATGCAGCGACCGCGACGCGCCGGGATTCCAAATAAGATAAGTGAAATCCACCACATATACATATATGTACACAGGTACACGTATACCATGATACATAAGTATCTTGAGATGTTTCTTAATACTCTTAGAATATTCGTCCATCGTTCAATCGAAATTTTAAACCAACAGTCGAGTATATCACGAGTCATGTAGCATCAGAAATAACATTCCAAAAGTAAGAAAAAACAGCGGATTTTCTTTTGGTTCGATGGAGAAACAATTCTACATTAATAATGCATCCTCATATATTCCGCACTCTCTTTTACGATAATCGTTTGAAATGATGCTCTTGAAGCGAAGAGGAAAAAAGTGTACCTCAACTAGCAACGGTGGAGGTCGATCTCACGATCAATCGATTGATTGATCTTAAGATCGATGCCCTACGAAATGGATAGTGTATCCCTTATCCTCGCAGGCAACGGCAGCAACGTCGTACAATTTATGAAGAGCCTCTTACGTTGGAGATCCAGATCGATACCTCCGAAGATTTCTAGATCACGTATCTTCATTATTTTCAAGGGAGCAATAGTTGTTGGAAAGTGAAAGTAAGAGATATCTAGAAAGCAAATTCATTGGTTCAAATCATTGCGGATCAAGTCTTCCTTTCTGTGCGTCGTTGAACAACTCTTCGGTTCGTGTATTGGGGATCAATCACGATTGTTGAATCGATATCCAATAACCAAATGCATCAATCAAATCAAAGAAGAGGGAAAAAACACCACTGTTCTTCCGTATAGTCAATTTGTTATATTACTGACAATTGGAACGAGAACAGAAATGAATAAAATTCATCTATCTTCTAGAATGTATATATATATATAATACATCTATTATATCCCTCGCTCTCAAACGTAGGACTATGAGAATGCGTCATTGAGTATAATGAAATTACGAATTAAAGTGTTTTATTCCTTTTTTTTCTCCAACGATCCGAATCGTTATGGAATCAGATACAGGATTGTGAGATAGGGTATTAAGAGTTCTATCGATCACGAAATATATATTTTTTGTTTGGGTTAATGATTTCTCTTCCCAAGGAATTGTTTTGTCTTCTCGTGCAGTTTAATATTTGTTTGTGTCTCAACCTGTTGTTAAGATATGATAGATGGATGACGCATATATTCACTTCCATTCATCGATTCTTAATCTCCATCTTGACAGAGTTTGAGTAAATTGAAAAGACTTGAACAACAAAAATATTAACATACACACTCAAAGATGATAGGGGAGGATTAGAATCGTCAACAACTCGCATTTATTGCGCTCCAATCATTAAATTCAATATATATAAGTATACACGTAGTATCTGTTCTCATCATTAAGCTATGACTCATGCGTGTAGAGATATACTATTACTGCGAATTACACGGTGAGTATTGTTCGTAGAGCCGGAATTATGGTCACTAAAACTTTTGCGCCAAAGAAGAACGTTATTGTGTCCGTTGGGCGATCCGAAGACGACTACGCCCACGCCCCGTCTTGTGTTTCGTCAAAAATAACACGACATAATTTCACAATGTACACATAATTTCTTTTGTACGTTAAATGTACATGGGAATGATCGCGAGACAAGATCAAGAACCACGGTTCGATTTTGAAATTCCGAAACGTAATGTCGGGAACGAGGAACCAGATTATCAAAGGAATCAAAGTATACGATATTTTGTTGCGGTTGATTTGTAAGAATTTTAAATCGAAGAGCAAAAAAAACTGGATTCCACACTTATGTTTTAGCAAATGAAGATTCACATGGGGAATTTCGAAGAAAGAGAAAAGGTTTTGATGTACTTTATGGCTGATACACGGTGGTGGTGTTGTTGTGCAACAGCCGCATAATTATAACGGGCACGCACACTACACTATAGTATACTATATAAGGCCGTTTGATAATGACTTTCTGAATGCAGGCCTCCGACGACGAAATTAGGGTTATTTGCCTCTTGAGTTCTCCTTTGCGCCCTTTACCTCTCCATCTCTCACGGTCTCGGTCTCCTTCCCTTTCCATCTGTATACCCTGTACACGTCCTTCTTGTGTCTCCTTTTGTTTGGTCGTTCGACGACACATATATGAGTTCAAAATGTTAATTTCACTCAATGGAAACGAGAAGGACGACAGGTCAAGCGAGAAGTATCTTATTTTTCTTTCTTTCGCTTGATATTCGTAATGCGAAAGACGCATCAAATATGCTAACGCATCTTAAATCGTACAAATTAAATGATAGCATCACATTTATTCCTTCATCCTTCTAACCTTGCGAAAAACACAATTTGATGCGAATTGGGCAAATTAGTAATATTTCCTTCAATCTCTACCGTTGCAGTCCAAGTACAGAATCGAAAACTTAGGGGTGCTTAGAATTGGCTGCAGAACGGAAATAAAAATAGGTGAGTATCCTTTCGTAGTCGTTTTCCGGGTCAAGGTTCATGATTGATCGTGAAGCAATATTGCACTCGACTTGATACACACTCGGGATGGAATGCAGATAAACACCACTAATTTCGAATGAAATTCAGGCTTTCGGTAGAACGATTCTCACGGAAAAGGTATTCCCAGATTCCTAACCGTCAGATGTGACTATGAACTTGAAAACACTGTGTACCATATGCAATATGAAGTCAGATACCAGTTCAACTTGAGAGCAAGGCATAATGTTCAGTTTGAAATCAGATAACGATGTCTGACACAGCGTGCAACTAACTAGATTTCAATACAACAAAGTGGATCTCCGAGTCTTCGGAGTGTTATAAAATATCTTACTTGAATTTTCATATATAATCCAATTCCGAATACCACGATATCGAGAGTAAAAAAAAATCGATTCTCCTGGAAGAGAAAAAGGATGATAAGGAAAAAAGCTGATGGTCGAACGTGAAGTTACGGCAGGCGTATAGAGACGAAGTGGAGCGAGTATCGAAGCGTATCGATTGTTGCCGCCAAACGGCGCATTATAACGGGAAGAATTTACGTGCCGGCCACGCACGAACGGAAAGGAACGCGATCATAGCCCAAAGGATGGAACAAGGAACAGCGCATGGAGAATAAGGAGGAAGAAATTGAGGAGAAAAGTACGTAGAGTACGAGAGGGGAAAAGCTTGAGGAAAGGTCCGAGCGAGCGTAACTTCGTCGTCGAGTGTACACTTGCAATTAAGGATTAATTAAATTGAGCGGCTTCCTAGATTTCTGTAATCATCGTGGACAGTATCTGAGCGAGCTAATCTTTCTTCTACCGTATCCTACTCCAAGAGAGCAGGCAAGTAAGCAAGCAATGAGGCAAACAGGCGAACGAGCGAGTGAATATAGGCAAGCAAGCAAGCGAGCAAGCAGGCAAGCAGGCAGGCGCATCCTGTCTGCCTCGAGGGGGCCCCACGGAAGAAGAAGAAAGGGGCCCCCGGAGGTAAGGTCATGCACCCCGCTGACCTCGGACCACCGTCTCCCTTGCACTCCTCATTGCTTTCAATAGTTTCATCTTTTACCTTCTTCGTGTCTGTCTTCTCTACATGTTCTACGACCTCTTCTCTCTCTCTACTCTCTCTCCTTACGTCTTTTCAACTCCTTGTTTCTTCTGACTCCTTTCTTTCTTCCCCACCCAAATCCCTTTGCACTTTTGATTCTTTTATTTCCTTCCTCATATCTTTTACCTGTATTCCTCCGATCATATTCTCCTATTTTTTTTTTCATTTCCAACGTTCGATCGAATAGGGTGGAAAATCCATCTTTGTTGCACTTTTGTCCTGTTCAATTTGTAATTATCGAATTATAATCAGCTTCGATTTATTCGTTACAATGTTGCAATTTTTAATTGCATAAAAATTGCTCTCGCTTTGCTCCAATCAGCGATCTAACTCACGCCTTCGCTTGATCAAATTATGGATCTGAGAAGCCTCGCTTCGCAATTCGATTAGATCTTCTGGATCTGATACCAAATGACCGTGAGTACGTATCATAACAAAGATACGAAGAAATCAGCAACGATACGAACAACAGGAATCTATCCTAGAAAGTTATCCTTCAAACTGACCTGGAATTCGTTGAAAATTCAATCTATTTTGTATATAAATCTTTAAATGTCTTCGCGTACGAAGTGATGTGAACAAGTTAAATTATTATCAAATATCAAGGCATCGTCGCGGATATAATGAGCGGATGTTGCTGTGACAAGACAGAAAATGCTATGTTATATGTATCTCCATCTCTCTTCTGGTCTCTTTATTTTGCTCATGCTTCTGTGGGAAAAAAATCGCGGACTTTGTCGTCGTGCGAATAATTTATCGTGAAACGTATTCATGACAGAAGAGTTGAGAAATGTATCGTGAAGGGGATTTCTGGCCTTACGTACAACACGTATATTTCGAACAATTGTTCACGTACGATACGAGAGAATGTTTTAGTTTCTTCGTTACTACACTTTGAATATTTGGATGATGTTTTTGCCACAGCCACTTCCATTTAACTTATCTTATCTTTGAGAGTTATGGATGAGGATTTAACGGTGCAAAGTGGGAAACAACGATAAATAAGATGATTGCGGAAAAAGTGGAATAAAGAGTAATAGATGATCGTAGATCACCCTAAGAGCTGCTGCGTTTAGGAAAAAAAAATATAATAAATGAGAAAGTGAGGAAAGAAAGACTCAAATTACCACATTATGAACAAATTACAGGGGATGTGAGATGTTCTAAGTGCATGTGCGTGCATAGAAAGGGATGGAAAGTTACGTCAAACCAGTTTGCAAACTCTGGTTCATGATCAATAGTACGAGTCTTAGGAAAAAAAAAACAGGACTTGGGGAATTCTTCATGAAATATTATGGAATCAATCAACCGACGAATGATAGAATTTGTGGAGCTCATTTTTTTTTAATAAAACAGGAACAGTGGATCTACAATCAGCAAGAATTGAATTTTATACAAATCAAGGTGCAGCAGGATATTTGAAATCTGCATATGTATTAAGTATCACAACTAAATATATCAGCACCTACAGGATAGCTAATTTCCACTGATACAGCTGCAATTTTGCTGCAGCAGCTAAAAAATCGCTATTCTTCCCACAGCTGATTAATTTTTTTCCGTGTAAACAATCGATAACTTTACCAAGAAATTCTGTCATTTGGGCAACGATTGAACCGAATCAAACTCGGAAAAATTATCGGGATTTCTGTGTAATAATTGTAACAAAAAATATGTAGTGAATCGACCGATTTTCCAGTAATTCTACCGGCAAATGCGATACACTTATTAAAAATTTGCAGATTTCTGCCCTCTATAATCAAGTACTTTGAAACACAATCGGAATTTTCCTATGTGTTGCAACCGGAAAATTCCAATCATGAGATAGGAAATCAATTTTCGGTACATGCGTATCACATTAACTGAAAATTCCGCATTATATAGAATTTCTACCATCATTTTACAGTGAATTACTTCATAAAATTTGTGTGAAGATTTTTCATAGACATCTTTTACAGTGCGGATGAATTACTCCCAGTGAATTTACCGGTATATTTTTCAAATTTAAGGTGAATAAAATCTCATTGATTGAAATAAAAAATTGATCACCGTAAATTAATGCATTATTACACAATGAATTGATATTTGCAGTGGAATGTCACTTATTCCATTGAAAAGGAGCACTTTAATTTGCGTAATCAGGGACTATTCATTACACGGAACAAAGTAATTAGCTGTAAAATAGACAGTAATTTTTTAGTTCCTATAGCTGAATTTTAGCTGCTGCCACACACTGTTCAGATTCATTAGGTCAATTTTAGCTAATGTTGTTAAGAAATAAGCTGTCCTGTGTATTCCACAGTGGAATCTTATTATAAATCTGTGATTCAATCACAATTCTTCTAATATCAAATTCAGAATACAACTTTTACATTGTGAATAGATGTCATGAATAGTTTTACTGTGACAATTTGTAATTATAGTATGAAGATTTAATAAAGGAAAGCAACGGAATTCTAAACACAGACATTAAAATTCAAATATAACCATTACAACAAAATAAAAGTGTCAAGTTTAACAATCGAAGTTCGATTCGTCAAGAAATGTTTGGCCTCCATCATTAATATTCTAGATTCTAGATTCTTAACTGCGAATAAACAATATTTGCTACTCAAACGGCTACAACGAATCTCTTAATTCTTGTTCAGGTCCACAGAATAGGAGATATTTTTATCCTTAGCGCCAGTGATCGAGGAATTGGAACCTCAACGGTCAATTTCCAATTCCAAGTTAGAATTTTCAACTTAAAATTCATGATCAAGAACTCTCAAAATGTTTTTGAAGCGAATACCAAGCGAATCGACGAACACTTCGACATCTCGTACAATAGATCTTCGACCTGTTTTCAGAAAATTAAAGGGAGAAAATGAGATGACAAAAATTGTCCTAAAAATGAATCCGTACCGTACAATCGCAACATAGGAACGACTGAATTTAATATCACCGCTCTTCGTAAATAAAATAATGCTCAGAACGACGATGAGACTAGAAAAGAACGAGTGAACTTTCGAAGAGTCTCGTGTCTGATTTCCGATTGTCCGACGCGATGAGTTACCCTCATCCGTGTGTATGTGTGCGCACCTTAAACAAGGTCAGATCCTATCACGGCCTATACGGCTTGTGTTCACGAGGAGAAGTTTGCAGGAGAGAAAGAAGGAGAGAAAAGAAGAAAGAAGGAGAGAAAAGAAGAAAGAAGGAGAGAGGAAGAAAAGGAGAAGAATCGAAAGAGGAAGGAGGGGTAGGCGTGAGAACCTTTACCACTTCATACCATGGACAGCGATTAAAAGCTAGTCCAGATACAAATGCGTTTAACGCACCTCGAGTTTTAAAGTTTCAAGCACAGACACATAAACTACTCACAAAACCCACACACGTGAATGAAAGGAGGTCTATGACTTCAATTCGGACATTGGATGAAACTACGTAAGAGACTTAATGAGATTAGATCTTATCTTGGAACGAGATCTTAGCAACTGTTAAATTTAAATGAACAGAAGGCGTGAGAAATACCGCGTTGTTGGATGAGAGCATAAAAATGAACTACTTCACGAAATCAGATTTGTTAAATTCTTGTCTTCGCGCGCAGCAAATTCAATAAAATCTCTCAAAAAAGAAACGCGATAATTCGTTATAAATTCTACAAAATAATTTTGTTGTTTACGAAGAAACAAACTCAAGCTCACTCATTCGAATTTGATGATTCATTATTTGAAAAAAAAAAACAAAAAAAACAATGTCAAACGTATCGATCGTGTATAATTCGAATTCATTGTGTATCGTTTGAATGAGCTTTCGATGAATGATTGAATCAGGGCACTCGCATAAAATATAATCCCAATGCGACTGAATTGTCGAATATTCTCTCATATAAATTCGTCGAGTGCTAAAAATAGAGACTCAGCTGATGACAACTGAATAAGAAAGAATACGCAAACAAAACATATTTCTCTTTTGTCACTGAAGCGCACAGACATATTCAATTTGAACTTCGACCTGCGCTGTATTCTTCCTTTCAAAACGAATTTTATCACGAGAGAAATCGTCAATACAGTTTATCGTTCGGCGCAGAGGACAGAAAAGAATCACGACGGAATTTTAATTGAATGAAAAAATGTTTTTGTTACATGCAATTGTGGGGCAGCCTGATTCAATGATCCATCCCGAATATTACGAAAATATTAAAGTTGATAGAAAAGGTTCAGTACAATGCATACCTTCCCGGCGCATGCCCATCTTCAGGCACTTTTTCAGGCGGCAAAACTGGCACTGATTCCTATGGTGTTGGTCGATCGGACAATTCCGATTCCCTCGACACGAGTATGTGAGATTCCTTCTGACGCTCCTCTTGAAAAAACTCTTGCATCCTGAAACAAAATAAAGAATTTTTAAGAATTTGTTAAATTATTGTTGTTCTTGTTTCATGTTGTTGTGTTTTTGTATTCGTTTCGACCTTTCTTCTTCATTATTATTCATAGTCGTGAATGTAATAAGAGGAGAAAGTATATGGCACTGCGGGGCTCCTTGAGACAAGAGCAAATTAATTCGCTCACGAGCATCGGTGTAATAATAATTAAGCTTCAAGACTCGAATGAAGATAATTTTCGCTACGAGTTCTTCTCGACCTCAGCAGAGCGTTTCGAGAGGAATCGTAAATAAAACAGAAACCTTGCCTCGAAGGGTGGGAATAAAGTTTCTTCGTATGGATAATCAACCTATCATCATTCGTCAATTTTTGTGTTGCATAATAGTAGTAGGTATGATATATCTAATAATTTTTAGATTAATTTATTCCCGGTATCTCTCGATATCCCGGGGAAGGAGATACAATTGTCCTTGAATGATATCACCTCGAATGATCGTAATCTTGTTTCAAAAGCGTGTATTACCAGAGCAAACAAATGCATCAAAGAAAAATGCGAAGAAAAACAACAGCGTACCGAAAGTGAAGGGAATTCCACCTTCCGGCTCGGACCCTGTACTTTCAACTTTGAGCTCTGGCTCGTTACACGCACGTAATCCAATCCTGGAAGGTGAATCCCACGCCATGTGAAAACAGCTCTATGGAATCGCGTACAGGTTTTCGCATTTTCATCGCGCCACGGAAGCACGACACTGCCGTGGTGCAGTGTTGGAACGACGTGTACGAATACACCATGAATTCTTTGTATAGAAGAAGCTGAGAAAGAGACAGCAGGAAGAGATGAAAGAAGGACGGAAAATGAATGGTAGAAAGAAGAGAAAGAACAATAATACGTGATTACGCAAATTTTGCAACGTGTACAGTTCATCGTGTGCTGGTGGTGGTGGTGGTGGTGCTGCTGCTTTGGTCTCGTCGTCGAGACTTTCGAGGTCAGTTCAGGGAAAACGTGCAGGCAGGTAGGTAAATCGAGAGATAGAATACATTGTAGTGGTTTGTTGGTAATAGTTGAACATGCCACGTTTTGCTCTGCTCCATAGTGAAAGATCCCTTATGGGAATAACAAAGAGTGCATGAGAAACTAAAAGAGTACCGAAGAAAGTTCGATCACGAAAATCCTATTAGTAGCTGTTTCAACAAGATTCAGGATTCTGTACTGCATTGATCATTTATCTACGAGTACGTATATGGAAGAACCTGAGAACATGATTGACGATCAAGGGTGCTTCTACCGATTCACCGTGAACGCGTTAAATAGAGAGATTCGTGGTTACGTCAACATTCAAATTTTCTTATGTGGAATCCATTCATTATTCTCTTATTGAGTTATCCAAATCCGATGAGGAATTCTGCGGAATGAATGAGAGGCTTATATCTCCCAAAGTAATGGGACTGGAAAAAAAATCCTCGGGAAAAAGTTGCAGGGTTCTGAGGGAGACATTTAACCTCGATTTCGACCTCAGACTCCATCTTCAAGGTCATTTTGAGGTCAACTGGTGTTTCTCAAATGGGACCCCCTATTTTTACTACATCCTTGGAATGTACATTGAAAACCAAGAAACTTTTGTCTGAACTAGTTTCCTGAAATTTGCGAAGATGGTGCTCTAATCGATAAAGAAAGAAAGGAGATTCAAGAAACACTCTTGTTGCTTTCTGTGTGGAACAATACTTACCTCCTCAGTTTTTTCTCCTCAACAGGGCCGTGTATGTATCGCAAATGAAGGTAACGTATTTGAGCATTTAGTCCCTAACAGCCACCGGTTTCTACGTCGCATCTCCGTGGACTCCACGTCGATCAATGGTGGACGTGGATAGAACGTGGATGAACGGAGATCCCACGTGAAGGTAACATGGAGGCAACGTAGAAATGTCCGGTGTTGTACGGGTGAATTATCACTGAATTACGGAATCCGACTATTCTCAAAACTCACAGACACATACCTCTCTAGTCGAAATAATCGGCCCTTTTCAGGGCCACAGTGATGTGCAAAGTCCGATTGCACAACCTCCTCGTGGTGCACATTAGATAACGCTAATGCCAACGGCAGTTCCCCGAAGATTGGGAACCAGGGCTGGATTGAGGCAGGTGGAGGCCAATGGGGCCATTGGCCCTTAATCCGGCCCTGTTGGGAAGAAATGACTGAAGAGGTAAGTGTCGTTTCGCACAGAAAGCGGTAAGAGTGTTTCTTGAATCCCCTTTCTTCTTTTATCGATTAGATCGCCACCTTCGCAAATTTCAGGAAACTAGTTCAGACAAAAGTTTCTTGGTTTTCAGCGCACACTCCAAGGATATAGTCAAAAATAGGAGGTCTCATTTGAAAAACACAAGTTGACCTCAAAATGACCTTGAAGATGGAGTCTGAGGTCGAAGTCAAGGTTACTATCGAATGTCCCCCTCAGAACTGTGCAACTTTCTCCCGAGACTTTTTCTTCCAGCCCCATTACTTTAGGAGATATAAGCCCTGGCTATTTAAAATGGGACACCCTGTATAAATACTAGATGATTATGAAATTTGGTGTTGAACATTTGGGACTTGAGGATACAGACTGAAGAAAAGTATTTGAAAATTTAAGAATCCCTCACAGTTTTCCTTATGAATTTGAAACAAGGATTTGCTCTCTAAATCTGGAAGGTGAAAAATCAGACGTTTTACCCCACTGAGTCTCAGAAGTGAGCTAGGCCACTTCGAGTGGGGTTTCAATCGTTCCGTGTGAACTCACTCTTCTAGAGTGACAAATTCATTCTAGACCCGTGGGGAAATTTCTCCCGGGCTCAGACCTAGGCCAGGTTTATAATCCCCACTTGAAAAGTGGCTCCAACTTGGAATATTACGCTTTTCAATCTAGGCCCCGTAATGGTATCAAATATCCAGACAAAACAATGGTAATAGCTAGGGGTGTGCGGGTAGCACTTTTTATCGGGTCGGGTCGGGTTCGGGTATTTGTATTTCTTTTCGGGTCGGGTCGGGTCGGGTACCCGATTAAATCGGGTTTTCCAAGTCGGGTACCCGAATATAATAAAATCGCTTGAATTTAATATTTTCAACTTCTATTCGAAGTTGCCATTGCCGTTGATATTTTAAGGACAAATTGTCTTGAGCGATTGTAGGAATAAGGGGATTTCATATGAATTCGATTCTAATATGAAGAATGCCATATTCACTACAAGTCTATTAGGGTTGTTACTCCATGTAATTGATTATGCAGCGGATTAAGAAATCTCCAAATTGCTTCATGGAATGTTTATATTTATTTTCTAATTCAATTAAAAAATATAATCACATTTATATCTCATAAATAATATATTATCTATTTTCGTATTTAGTAACCACAATATAGAATCTTGAACATCAATGAAAATAAATATTCTTCTTATAAATATCATTCTTTTTCCATATTTTTAAATTTGAATGGAGGAAGCACAACTCTCCCACATGTTTTGTCAGCAATCTTGATCGAGTTGCTGTCACAATATTTCCTGCTGAGGAAAACGTTTGCTATATTTGAATTACCCGAATGTAATCGGGTACCCGAAAAACTCGGGTAATTGAAAAACCCGACCCGACCCGACCCGATAAAAACCCGATGACTCGGGTACCCGCACACCCCTAGTAATAGCTAACTCGGGGCCTATATGGGCTGTGGGTAGGCAACTATGTATTGGATGCCTAAGATATACCCCTACGAGACCAAGGCCTACCTTAGGGTGCCCAGGATTGATTTCCACACGGGGAGTTGGAGTAGCTGCGAGTTTCTAGCCTCCAACCTTGGATGATCTCTCTAACAGAGTGAAAAATGCACTCGAAATTTCGACAAACTCACTTTTAGCTGGCTAAAGAGTGTAATTCCACTCTACAAATTTTAGAGAGTGCGAAATTTATTCAGATTCATTCAACTTTCCTATAAAAGCTGATACATTACCGCATGTCTCAATAATTCTGAGTCGAATGAATGGCAGTCATGAGTGAGATTTTCAAGTCTGCTCAATATACCTCGACCGGAAATTCAGGCACATTCGATCGGGTTAATCTGGTGTTTGATTAGGACCCGATCGATTGAACTTCTGGTCGGGATTTAATGGTCTTTGTTGAGAAACCATCCCTCGACTCTATCAATTTCCACAGGAGGGGTCCCCTATTTCATGAAAATAAAGCATCTTCAAACATTTTTCAAAATATTTATTAATTTTCAACGAACGATGAACTACTACAAAACATTACAATCACCACGGTTCATCAACGCGACGATTATTTCAAATACATCACTCCTCTTTCTGAGAATACACGGAGAATACACGGTGTAGGGTATCATATCCTTGTAGAAATACATATCTACCAGTCTCAATGCCTTCTTTTTATTTCGGTGTTATAATTTTTTTCGTTCCATTGCCACGCTCATACACTGCGGTCTCTTTGCTCCTCGCGGTTTCTTAATGAGCGGTTAGCTTAATTGCGAGTGGTAATGGCAAGCCGATGTAGCGTAAAAGAGATGCCGCTCTACGCGCCATTGGCTAGTGTGAGAGAGTGACGACGCCGCGAACGATGGTGTAGCACAATTCAATTTAATAAACAGCAAGTTAGTAATAACTCATACCGTCGTAAAAGCACCTGGAACACACAGGTGAAAGAAAGAAAGACAGAGAGGAGAAACGGGAGAGAATGAGTCAAAGTCGCTTTCGTACACGCGCGTGCTTACTTGCTTGCTTGCTTTTGTGGTATTTGTGTATGTATATACCACATATGCTAGAGGTTAAAAGGTGATCGGACCGGCGCGTTGTGATTTTAATTAAAACAGACCTTGACGATGAACTAACTCAAACCACCTGACAATAAACACACAAGTATTTACGTCAATGACATCGTTATGGCGAAAGTATTTCGTTTTCGCCTTTTTTTCTGAAAAATTATCTTGCAAAATTTAGCGAAGATGATTCAAAAGTGTGAGGTAATGAAAGAGATCTCACGAGAATTATCTTGTTCTTTTGATCTGATTATTCTGGAATGCAGCAGAAGAATTTTTAATTGGTTTTATTTCACAACATTGTACCCTGGGCAAAATATTCGGAAGAAATAGAGTAAAAAGCGTAATTCGATGTTTGTTCGTTTGGGATCATATTCTACAGATGTTAAAATAGAATGTAATAGAATATGTCGTTTGAGAACTGATCAAATAATTGATTCCATTTTAATGAACCATTTATTTAAAATCAACAGTCGGTACCTGGCTGTATCGAGTCAATTACTTCTAGGATATCAATCGATATCCTCTACAAGAAAGACGAATGTGTATTTTAGTACAAAGCTTAGCACCATAACGATCTACCTGAACCTTTTTCTATATTCAGAACGGTACCCACAATGCGACTAAGATAGATCTAGTCTCACGTGACAACAATGTTTCCGCTTCACGTGGCACATATTATGCGAGCATTGCATTGCCTGGGTTATATACCATGTGTGACTACATATGTTTGTTAGAAGAAATTAGAAAGTCGACATATATACACATAATTTTCAACTTGGGTGTAATCGATGTCCAATATATGCATAAAAAGAACTCGTGTGACTATGCGAGAGATTATTGCAATTCCATTGTTTCACTCTCAATGATTCCGTGCAGTACTCGAGAATTTTAATTGAAATTTATTAGAAGTTTATGCACGTTCAGTGTATCCCAAGTATGTCAAATATTTTCACGTAGTATTATTATGTATACATTCACAAAATTCTGGAAAACTCGATGTTATTCTTATCGGGGCTGTAGAAATAGCGTGAAATGAGTGTAATTTTTTATGAAGTATTTGATTGCGAGTTAAAATAAATTGCGAGTTTTTCGAAAATATTCACTCCAGTCACTAAAACGCTATTTATTTTAACATATTTGTTTGAGTCAGCAAAAAAATTTAGTGGTGACAATAATTTTTCTTGCTTCTCTAGATATTGTTTTTTATAGACGCTATAGAAACAGAACAGTTCGTTATGCTGGCAATTTTTTCTCCTCTTTGTACAATATTTCAAATTGTCAATTATTCGTGAGCGGTGGCGTTTCAAATCAGATTGAATTAAAGAGCACAAAAAATCGATAGAAATTTGTCAAATTCCTTCTTGATGCATCCTCACTCAATCTCATACATTTCGAATGGGGTAGAAAATTTTCATTAAACAAATGAATACGTGAACCAATATATAGTTCGAATGAAAACATGTTTTATATTATATTTAATCCAATTATTTTATAAAATCTCAACTAATTTACAATTTCTGTAATTCTTATTCAAAACCGCAAGAGAGTGAAATATGAATTCTTGAAGGAAATTCAATCAAATGAACCTGCTCTTTGAACTTGGAGAACACAAACTAAGAGCCTCGCGGTACTCGACGCGGACTTATAGCATTTCTTTTATCATAATCATAATCATCTTCATCATCATCAACCTCGTCATCGTCGTCGTAGGCTTCTTCGTTCCCTCTGTCGTCATCGTCGTTGTTGTCGTCGTTGTCGGTCAGCCAGGCGAAAGGGAGTATACAGAATCGCCATAACTACAAATTGCATCGTTACACGCAAATTACGCGATTACAGTGTAAGATCCAACCAACACGAAGCAGTATGGATGTACTGGATATGTGCGTAATACATACATACACATATGAGCAGTCGAAGAAAGAAAAAAGGGGAGAAATGAAAGAAGAATAAGAAGGAGAGGAAGAAAGATAAAAGGAGCTCACACAACTTCTGTTTATACTTTCAGATTGCAGCTCGTATGATGTACTTGCCAGCGATGCGGTTCTTGGCTCAGAGCTCAAATTGCTCGCGTCATTGAATTTTCATTGCTCAGTTTTGTTCCGTTTCGAATGCCTGACTGTGAAGAGTATGCGAAGAGGTGGTGGAAGGGTAGAATGGAATGGTAACCCTGTCGTTGTATCTTTCGAACTCAACTTACAGGTTAAAGAACCCTTCAACTGCTGCTGCTGTTACTGTTGCTGATGTCGATGCTGCTGCTGCTGCTGCTGCTATTCTTCGCGAAAAGGTATCAGATCGTGATGATATTTGGACAACCTATCTTCTATCTCTTATTCCGAAATATGATGCGTTCACAGTTCACTAGTATATTATGCATATAAGGAGTTTGTGTTACAGAAAGTATGCGACAGATATACGATAGATGGCAATAAATGTCAGGAATTCACTACGAAAGGTCACATGTCATTTCAGTGGAGCTCCTGGCATTATATTGGTTACGACCTATATATTTCTCAACGTGTACGCAACATGCACATGAATCTCGTGCATCGGTTCAAATGAAATAGCTGTCTGGCAATGACAATAAACTTTCAAATGGTAATCATTCTTTCCTATAGGAACATTACAAATTCGTTTTTTTTAGACTCGAGGGTAACGTGAGATATCAAACGAACTGTTCTTTGTTAGACAATTCCAGTATATCAAGAACCTTAGAACAATTCCACTATTATTACGAGTATAGATTCTATCGATTAAAGTTTAATCAAAGATTGATTAAATACATACTTCAAACTTCTTTCCGAGTACAAGATTTCGCTCAGAGCTATTTAAATCGTATTATTCTCGTGTGAAGGATTTGTTAACAATCTTTCGAATACAAAACCATCGAGTCACGTACTTACATACACCTGAGTTTGCGATTGATTGAATATAATTAATCGTTGCATTTGACAAATGTATTAAATGTATTCGCTTTGACGTCCCACACGAGATACGATGAATCTATTCTAATGAAGAAAAACACCTTGCAGCTTTGAAACAAAAGATATAGAGAAAAAGAAGTAATGGAGTGATTTATCAAATAAACGATGATAAAAATCAGAGGTAATAGAGATCTCGTTTGTGATTATGAAGTGAAGTGAGAGTAGACGACCATTCAAGTCAAGCGTTATCGACACCTAACTTCTTGTGAATGACGCAAGAAGTGTAACACCAGGCGCGACGTTGTCTTTCATCTTACTTCATCCCCATCAACTTAATCGAGTGATCTCTACTTGTTTAATGAGAAGTTGATTTTATTTTAATGGGGCACGCTCGTTATAATGGTTACGGTAATTACCCATTGCGATTGGTCATACACATCGATGCAAGTTAATTTCAGTTGACGCTCGTGGACTACGTTTTCGCAATCTTATATCATTTGCAAATTCATTAGAATTAAAAGAATCCGATGGATTTTACGTTCGTTCGTTTTATGCAGACGCACAGGAATCGTTAATGTATCGTAAATTATGAAAGATTAAATGTTATGTATGCGGTGTACAAAAAAGTCATCACACAAGGATGAGGTTTTTGAATTTCATTTGATTATTTGAACTCGTATGGATGTTTGTTATTACGCAGAATCGAAAGTTGGATGTTTTATGATAGGGGATGAATTATTAATAAACGAATTAATGGGTGTCTTTGGAATGAAGTTATGTGGTTGAAAAAGTTGTGGAACTATGAGGGTGAGAGATCATGAAAGCTCGATTCATCATTTTTCTGTTGAGAAAAGGAACTGTGTAAGGTTTCCTCGGAGCTGGACAACGAAAAATGTATTGGAATGAAAAAAAAAAAACAAAAAAGAAACAAAACTTGACGCTGTAGAGTTAATTGTCGTAGGCCAACGCACGAACACGTTCATCCTAATAACTTCCCCGGTGAAGATCACCGGGTACCAAAATAATAGCTGATTGCAGCCGGTCGTTAAACGCGGTTTGACTCACGACGAATGAAGAAGATTCGTGATTACAAACACATGCGTACAGCAACGCAACACATATATATATATATATATATATATATATATATATATATAAGAAGAATGGGTGTTTTTCCTTCCGGGAAAATTGCCAGTACTGTATTGCCAGACTGCGCAATCTCTGCCTCTCAATTGCACTCTCACGTCGAGTAACACCATGATACGCGATTATCGTTGTGATGGGGCCAGAAGACTGTAATATGGATACTTCATCAAACAATGTGAAAGCACACAGAACGATGACACGTACTTTTGCACATATTTACACGTTTTTAGAATACCGTACAGGCTTATATTTTATACTCGACTCGTATCGATAAGAAAGAGATGATGCGGAGTTCGATGGAATTCTTTGAAATTCGATTCTTGTGAGTTTGAACGGAGGGAGTAGAAGAGTTGGAAGATTATATACGGCATGTATGGTCTTCAAATCGATATCACACAGTTTTTACATAAACTTCAAATAATGGTGTGAAAATACTGTCGAGTTATCGTCCCATATATTATAGAACAACCCTGTTTGGAGGAATTATAGATTTTCAGAAATTTCCTAGCGCTGCACTAGAAGATAACTTGACCCTTCAAAGTGCCTGACTAAATACTTGTGAGGAATTTGCTAGCGTCTAGTTTTTGCCCAGTGCAGTGTTATAAAACTTGTGAATGCCTAAAGCATTTTTATTGGGCAAATGTTTCAATAATATCTATAGAATATTATGTTTCATAACTTCTGCGACGGTAAAAAATTTCTGTCATGACAAATAATTTGTTATTTATGGATAGAACGATACTAAGGAATCTCTAGAATATTCTACAATATTCTGGGAATATTGTAATGTCGTCAGAATTTTCTAGAGATAGTCGGGAAGAAATTAACACGATTATAGGGAGTGAAAATGAGGCCTTTGAACGAAACTCTCGTCTGACATTGGGAAATGATTGATACCGATTGTTGTAACAATTATTAACATAAAATTTTTGAAAAAAATTCAGTTCAAGACAACGGAAAATTTCAACTTGCAAAGTAATTTTCTTATATTTGACATTTCTGAATATTATTTATAAATTTCTTTGATTCCTCAGCTTCTGTAAATCCCGTTGTGAAAATTAGGATCCACGTGCATCTTGTCATTCATTTAAATTTCGATTCTATTCAGTTCCTATTCCTATTCCTAATCATAACTCAATTCAGTCCAATAACTCCAAAAAGCTTGTAATAAAACCTCCGAATGTGAATACCGAGTCAGTAGATTTGCATAAATAAATGGTATTTTATTTCTGTTTGAAAATTCAAAAATATTGTTCGTTTAGATTTGATAAAATTCGAATTTCTAATTGCATTTAATCGTTTTCCACAGAATATTGAAAAAATTTTGGGACAATTTTGACAAATTTGACACAAGCGATTGGACTATCATGAGAAAAAATAATTTATTGATATTTGGATAACTAAAAATCATTGGCAGGAGTTATGTTTTGTGATATCAAGGTTACTCCTCGAGCAGTGACAGCTAAAAAAGTTGCTGCCACAGTGAAAATACTACAGCTAAATCGTTCTGATATCCAAGTATAAACCACAATCGAATGGAAAAATTTTCAAATTTACATATAATTCAATTTAGTTTATATACAAGTTATAAGTAATCATACATGAATTCTTGCTGTGGCGGTTAATGAATAGCTAAAGCTGCAATTATCGCAACTGTAGCCGTGAGAATAGTAAAGTAAAAATCGAATTACTTCTACCTCGAACCAACAATGTAGAATTTCGATGCTGATGTTGGATCAATTAGTTCGTTCGTTAATTGATATCTGGGAAAATAATTTTCGTACACATGAATAAAGGAGATCCGAAATTGTCAAACTTGTAAGCCTGAACAGTATTCTAAACCACTGAATTATTCAAATTCAACTGCACACGGAAAAAAAGGAGTAGTGACAATCACTAAGCGAATAGTAAAATATAGACAGACCAAACTGCGCAATCATTGGAACTAAACGAGTCGATCAAAATTACGATACGCTTAGTTAAACTAACAATACGTTCAATTAAAATAACGATTCGATTGATTGTAGCGACCGAGTGTTTGGTCCGTCCATATTTTACTATACCAATTTTCTCCGTGCAGTGTAAAAAGTAACCGAAATTTTTCTGTATCCAACAATCGGAAATTTTCTATAAATCATATGAAGACAAATTTACTTTAGATTCATGTAAAAGAAGATGTAAAAAGTAAATGTGGAATTTTCTCCCAATTTGGCAATTGTGGTAGCAGACGTTCCCCACTTGGGATAAATTCAGTTTCCCTATACTCTAGGGGAATTTTTCTTCATTCGGAGAGAAATTTCCTTCAGAAAGAAAAAGTTTTCTTTCAAATGAAGTAGAATTCCTGTCAAATAAAGGCCCACGTAGCACAAATGTCTCAGTAATATCTCCAGAATATTCTGCAATATTCTGGAGACATTGTAATATCGTCAGAACATTCTGGAGATATTACTGAGACATTTGTGCTATGTGGGGGGGGGGGGGGGGGATGAATTTCCTCAACGTGGGAGATTTTTGTTGCCACTAAATTTGGGAGAAACTTCACTTCCACTTTTTACAGTGTGTGAGATGAAATTTTTGTGATGCCATATACGCAGCTTACAGCCAAACGTGAGAAATTTATCTTGGAATTGACCCAGTAAACACACGCACGTTTTAAGAACGTCAAAAACAGTCAATAACCACACGTTGTGAATTAGTGATATTCTTGCGTTGATTCAACGTAAAAATATCGCGGCAGATCACGTGTTTTTCAACCATAAAATAACGTCATATCAACGGTTTCAACATCGTTTAAAAGACGTCAAATATTGACGTGTCCTAATGATGGTTCTAAAACGTGAATTGAATCCAACAAATCATTTTGAAAACTTTTCATCCAATCTCGAGAACAATAGTATTTCTGAGTATGACAGAATTCGGAAAGTATGCCACACTATTGACTCTCTTGCTCTTTGTTGAAATTTTAACCATTGTTCGGTTTCGTTCGACATTTTTAGCAGAATATCTTCAATTGAAGTTCAAACACAAGGTGTTATAAACACATTTGAAACGCGTGATTCAAACCCGTTCAAAACACGTTTTTTGAGGACGTCGTTTGATGGTTATTTTTGAATATTAGTTTAAATTACACGTCATTAAAACGTAATTCCTGGTCATCTATTTCCCTATCAAATTTCAACTAAAAATCAATGTTATGAAATCAACGACTGACGTCCGTTCGACAGTCTAACGTTCTTTCAACGTTGAAATAACGTGTGTGTGTTTATTGGGGAGGTGATTTTCTTCTATTCGACTGGAAATCAACAAGAGTTTGATGTGGTATTTTATAGTGACTTGCCGAGTTTATCTGAAAACTTCCTCATGAGTTTGATTTTGTTTATGCAAGATCTCCTTGATCAGGTTTTATCATACAGTATAAGTTATGATTCCCGTTAAGACCTGATCAAGGGTTAAGGGCTGATGAAGCCTTACAAACAATGACCATTGGCATCTCAATGCCCGCTGATGACCCTGCATGGAAAAAAATGATGTGGTTGATTTTTGTATAGCTAAAAATTAGCTGTGGTAATAAAAATTATTGCTATAGGAACTGGAATCTAGCTTTCGTAGCAATTTTTCCCGCTATTCAAATAGCAAATACACGAAATAACTACCACAGCTAATTCCTAGCTACCGCATGTAGTTATATTTGCTCGGGGTGATTAAACTAGGTCCAGAGGACCAATTTCTAGTAGCATAACACAGCCAATAATCGGCCCATGTATGGCTACCATTAAATAGCCAACAATGGATTCACACCATTGGCACAAGTGTGGCTCACCACTGGCTGATAAGAAAGGTCAGCAATGAAAACAGCCGATAATCAGCCGATGTACGGCTATGGTAAACGGCCAACAATTGATTATTTATACAGATAATCAATTACTTTCTCATGTGAATAACAAAAAATTTGAAGGAATAAGCAACTGAATTCAACTGATTTATCAAGAGTGCTTTTGACTTGTATAATTTCACATTTGAGATTAGGGAAATATCGGGCATGCAAATCTATTTAGAAAAAAAAACATTCATTTCTGATCTTGTGAAAACTGGAATGACAAATTTCCCTAAAATAAAAACAAAAAAGTGTTTTGGGTCACACTTAACCACTCATTTGAACTAATACTGAACCGATTATGCTGGAACGCAGTAATATTGGATACCATCATTATTATGCCCCAGTAATCTGCCATTGATGACTGACATTCGAACATTGTCCCGAAATAATTTTATACATGGCCCATTATTTATTGCTATTACTGGACCCACGTTATCATCCAGCAATTAACCATTGATGAGCCATTAATGGGCACCATTGAAGGGCGAAAAATGCCGTTTGTGGTCCAGTAACGTGCCATTATTGGGCCAATTGATGAACCCTGTGTGGGAAACGATGATGGAAATCTCAGAAAAATCATGAAATGCCTGCAAGAATATTCCCTCCAGCAGATAAGACGTTAGTTCAGTCAACAAATTTGTTCATGCCAGCAAAACAATTAGTTATGTCCATCATTTTTCTTGCTCCTGTACAGGGAAAAAATTAATAATCCAAATTTTTGATCACTAGTTTGTCACTTTTGGACGAAGCACATTTTCGAGAAAAATTCATACTCTGGATTTTGATGATTCGTTGAATTTGTCCATTATTTCAACAACGGAATTCACTTTCCATTTTGGTTGTGAAAATAGAAGTCAAAGAATTTTTAAAATCCAGCATACGAATTGTTCTCGAATTTTTGCTCTCAATATTTTTTTGTGGGTAAAAGACCAGTTTATTCCGCCAGGAATACTTTCTCTCCGTCTACGTGTAAAAAAAATCTTTGTAGCTACATTTCAAAGAATTTTTGGTGATCTCCGTTTATATAGAACGATTTGTTATTATACAAATTCATGCTATAACAATTAATTCTCAAAATGAAGAAGTATTGGAATCGATGTGCCTTCTAAAAGCTCAAATTCGATTATATTAACATAATATACTGTTGAATTAATCTGCGATTAATTTAATTAAAATATTGTTACGAAGATGAACACTTTATGTAGCGTGGAGATTTTTGTTACGCAATGATGATGACTTGATACCGACCGCAAAATGATTAAATAAAATACTCTGATAACATTCATTCACAAAAATGTATGTCTGATGTATATGCAGCGTGGAATCAATAATATATTGAAATCTATTGGGTAAAAGTCTAAAATTGGACATGAATAACACGATCGACATCATTCAAACGTTTTGGAATAAAATCTTTATTCAGCATCGGATAGATATCATCTTCGAATGTTGAACAAGGGTTAATAAATAAGTATCCTCTTCCATCCATAGGATTTTAATACATTATTTCAACTTAGAGATTTTGATTTCCATTGTATTCATTCTAAAAGTAGTCAAAGATCTGACGAAGTACCTCAAAAGTTCCAAAACAATGCCTCGTAGAGTATAACGCATATATCCTTACAAGGCGGATTTGTTGTCAGGGGAACAGTTCAAAGGAGTGAACGACCCACTCTCTCCTTTAACGGCGCCTTGTATCTTGTCTTAAGGACGAATAATTAGCGGCATAGCCGGCGAAACGAGATCTTAATGAAGGGAAGCTCACGATGATATGATATGACGTGGGATAAGGTGTATGCTACCTTATACGTGTGTTATATACACCACAAAACTATTTGACGCACATGCAAGCAAAAGCACCACTGTAATAACCACAACCGCATTATGTTCAACGCGATTCGTGATTTCGATTCCATATTTTATTCACCTTTGTCAAACATTTCGAAAATAACGAAAATTCTTCATTATATCTATAATTCAAAGAAATACCCGTTATTGGAAAATTACTCAACAACGATACGTTATTCGCTTATTGAATTCGAAGAAAAATATATTATGAACCCATAAAAATGGATCAATGCTCGTTAACTTTTCACGATTTATCGCTTTTATAGCTCAATTGCGCGGTAATTAATCGAATTGCGTACGTTACGTTCGATACGATGAAAAAATTTATGCACTTTTACAATCGACTTATAAAACATTTGAGAGAAATGATCAACATAAATAAATCTTTTACGAGGAAAAACAAGTTTGATGCATATTTTTCGTATATTTCATTTGGTGAAGACATCTTATGTTGAAACGGGAACCTGACAATATAATGGACTTTTCGTGTGATATGTAATGTCTCCGTTATAAACTTTATCGAACTTTTGCATTTTGTTTTCGTCATAAAAAGATTGAAGAGAGATTTTCATTACAACATTTATTGCGAGGTAGATGCCGTTTAAGGTGAACGAACTCGTTAAAAAATCCCATGGCTTCGGGAAAAGAATGATACGAATTCAGTTTGGAAACGATTTGTTAATGGTACTTTATTCCCGTTATAGGGAGCGAATTAATTGTTTTGATCGTTCAGTCGTTAGCAGAATGTCCGATAATGTTTCATACTATATACGCACAGGTTGAAAATTTAAGAAATGTACCTAATAAAACACCTATCGAGTATTCTTTCTTTATGTAAAATTGAAGAATACGATCAATAAATCCCTTCATTCTGTATCCAGATTAATAGCAATATCTTGACCAGAAGTTGACATAATATTGAATGGATACATTATAGAATATGTACGATACAAGCTACGACTACCTCTACCACCAACTCGACGATCTTTTCTTACGACTAAAAACAGCCACGCCTTCCATCATAGTCGCGCCTGCGTTTTTGCGATAACTTTCGTACATTCTAACCATAGGTGTATCGCGCAGGTGCAATAAAACAGCGATATGCAGGATTTGCATCTTACCGTGATACGTGAGCGGCGTCGGATTCAATGATCGTGAGAGTCCTAACATATCATTGGGGTGCAGGAAGAAAGGAAGTATAGAAAATGAGTGCTGCAGGATGGGTTCGAGGCGTGCTTTGAGCTCGAAAACTTGAGCTTCAGGCTACTGTTAAGAACGGTCAGTAACGTTTCGACTCGGTCGCGTGAAATTAACGACATTGTTATAATTAATTAGACGTCCGGCTTGAAGAACACGACTGGGAGAGTCGAGAGATAGCGCCTTGGGGTTCGTTAGCAGGATAATTGGTCACAGAGGATGCGTACGGATAGCTAATGCTCTCTCACCAGGTGGATTGTTCTCTCTGAATCTTGTATTTGTTTGCCCACCGTCTTTTTTTCAATAAAAAACAAAGGGAATAATCCATCATGTGTCGTAAACAAAATTATTCCATTAAAACTTTTGGTGAATAATTCTGGAAGTCAAATGAATTGATGTAAGAATCTAAATTATCCAATTATATTTTCATTCTCATCGATATGAATGACGCATGCGACTATAGATTTCGATACAAGCGTTACGCGTATCGTACCTACTATATGGTAACGTAAATCATTTACATGTTTCATGTATTTTAATGAATCAACCGTGTGGTTTTGGATTGATTATCGATATCTCTTGAGCAACGAATACAAGAAAATTTACACGAAAATTCAATGGAATTGAATAATTCACACGGTTTCACGAAAACAATTCACTTGGAAGTCGATGTACGGGATGGAGAAAGAACGATGACTACCGCAGCAAGGTAGAAATAAGATTAATAAAGATTAGCAGAGTCGGAATAATATAATGTGATCTCATTAGAGCGATTAGCTTGTGCCGGCTGTCTTCTGTAGGATGTCTGGCTTCTTCTCCTGCCCCTGAGGCTGCTCTTGAGAGGAAAAAGAAAGACAGTGGGAACAGACGTAAGTTGGTAAGTCCGTAAGTCTGTAAGTAAGCGTAAGTGAGACTCGCGTTTGGGGTGGGGAAGAACAAGAGAATCCCCCAAGAAGAAGCCCCTTATAAGTATACTTCTCAAACCGCAATGCCAGAAATTCAATTTCTTCGTGTATGGGAGAGCTGGTATATCGGTTGTCTGAATAATGCCTTGCGTTCTAATTGATGTACGTAAGAAATATGCTCTGAACTATTCATGCGATAAGAAGGAAACGAATCGTCGTGGATGATATTTGAACGGTATACATCGGATGACTCAATCCTAACAACGAACAGGTGGTTATTTTAATCCCTTTGATCATTCAAATATATTGAAGACACCTAAAATATTAATATCAAGACATTGAAAAAGTGGAAATGTATAGTATCCACGCGTATGTATGTATGTTGTGTAAACATTGTGTTCAAAGGTCCATTTTATAACTCCTCTATTAAAATTCAAGGTTCAGTTCTTTTGTGTGTTAATTATTATCGCAATCAATATTCATTGGAATATCCGATTGGTTAGATCAGAGAGTGAAGACGATTTAAAATCGTTTAGCGTGATTCTTAATTGAAATGAAAATTTCCGTGAGTCTTGGATGCATTTTGACTAAACAGTTCCTTTCCTGCGCTGAGAAAAGAGCATCCTTAATCAAGAAAATATTGAATTGATCGAATCCAATCCGATATTTGTTTGATCCAAGCGAACTTTCTTCGAAAGAAAAAATTACTCAGCTCAGTTTGAAGCCATACATTATGATATCGAAAAAATTCTCTTACCCCAAGTACACATCTTCTTAAGATAAGAAAAAAATCTATATTCTCAGAACAAGAAAGTATGTTCTCACGTTTAAGCCAATTTTTCTCTCAATGTAAACAAAAACAATAAATCTCTGAATGTCATTACTCGATATATCTTTATTCGAAGCGAATGCATTGCTCAATAACATCCGACGAATTCACTTGACGATAATTCAATTCGTATGAAATTTGGTGAATGTAATCGATACTTACGTACCGTTATTTTCACCATTGTGTAGTATCTTGTTCGTTTGGCGCAATTAGTTGCACCAAAATCACTGTAACGTATAATTCGCGAACATCATAAGAGACCGAAAGGAAAAAAACAGAGTTATAAAGAGAAAAAACGAAGAATGATGCAGAACAAAACGAAGAGAAAAAACCAGACCAGACCAGAGTACCAACGCAGAACCTTATAATATACTTTCTGCTAGTGGCATGCTCTTAGAGGTGTAACGTGACTCGTACCGCTTCGTTCAGTATTGCACCGACAACGTCACATGTATATAATCCACAGCAAATAATATCCCGTCTTTAAACACTAGTTTACTCACACACCGTGTGATTACTATAATTGAAACGAGCGGACATTCATAAGTGACACTCGTACACCCTTTGGATACGTGTGTATAAATAAAGGAAGATACAGAACGTATCAAGAATGCATTCGAAATGCAGCTTGCGAACAAAATTTTACAAGAATTTATGTTCATTGTTCTGCTACAAAATTTCATTTAGTTAGTTTCCGTTGAAAGGGATTGATAATTCCATGAAAATACGAGACCGAATTGCAGCAGGGATGAGAAAGTAGCTTCCGCTGCTTTGTAACACACGCCTTTTCGTATAAGAATTATTAGGAATTCCCTCGTAATTACACGGATCACCTTTCTCTAGGAGTTTAAAATGGTCGGCGGCGTTAACAGTCGGGTTCTGTGATCTACGGATCAGCGTTTAAATCAAATTCAGTCGGCAGTAACGCACCTTCCTATATGATTGATCGATTTAAATGAGATAAAGGAACAACTCGCACCCAAGAACAGACCTAAAATAAGTTATAATTACTATACGGATCAATCGAACTTTTGAGGTATCAGCAGTTAATTTGGAAAAAAAATTTACAAATCCGTTATACATTGAAATATCATTCATCAAAGTTTAAGAATCAAAGTAGGGTACATAATTATGAACAGTTGGATCAATTATTTCTTTAAAAGCATAAAATAATTGTTGTTGGAAGAACAAAAAAAGGAGGAAAGTTTATTCGAGTAGAGAAATCTTGTGATGACTATTGCACAATAACCAAAGACGAAGGATCTTGTTCGAGTCATGGTACTCCGAATGGGAGGTTCCCGGGTTCTTGTAATCGGCGGATTAATGTTCGTTTCCGTCGAATCGAATATCCCTCCCAGGATACATTGCAGAGATGTGGCAAGTACCAACCAGTTACTAACCGAGTGTTCATCATTCCGACTGCGAATCAGAGATGCGAGGAATCGAATTTCCTATGAAAATATATATGAAATATCGTTTGAAAATTCGAAAACAAGAGAACTCGTAACTTTTTATTCTATTGAATCTTCGTTTGAGAAACCGGTCGTTTGATTTTTTCTCTTCCCTCTCTTCTATCGGAATAAAGTGTGGTCAGTGGTGCATTATGCGACTGAGCGAACTCCGGTAAACGAGTCGTCCGCGAGAAAACTGGTTGGGGAACGTTAAGTAACGCCTCCGTGTAACTTAGGGGCGTTATTGTAGCATTGAAATAATGTGACCCGCGAGACAGTTTAACACTTATGCAAAAGAAGCAAAGGAAAGAGAGTAGTAATCCCCGTTACACGATGACCAGTTTTCCAAACGACTACTGACTGACCACTGTTTTCGACATTTTTCCCAGGGCTTGATGTAACAAGCACTGAACTTACAATGACCGACGTCACGAAGGCCCTATCGAAGGGATTCTCAACAGAGTTGAAGGTTTTTTCATCCAGCCTTGGTTACCTCAAGAACAAGGGAACGAGGTGTGTCCGGTTTTGGAAACGGGCCGTTGAAGCAATGTATGGTACCATAACCCTCTACCCGATCATTAATCAAAACACTTCCTTGCCGTGACACACGTGGGATGGCAAGATGGGGGAATATCGTGACATTTCGTTGGTTCCTTTTTTCCCCAACTCGAAGAAGAGGTATTTGCATACATGACAGGTATTAATGCTCGATTTATTGTGATGGGATCACTTTTGCCTCTTCTTTGCCAAAATATTTGAAATTTCAATCGTAACGGGGGAAGGGTCGAGGAATAAGTTTTATAAATATAAGCATCTTCCTTGATCCGTGCTGAATAATTTTGAGGATATTCGATGTCCTATACTTTAATCGATTAACAGAACGATCTCTCACGTGGTCAAGTGACCCGAGACAAATTAATGATAATTCGCGACCATTTGACATCGCTTGACATCAAAATCAATCCGTCGACGTAATAAAGTGATCGGGTCGATTACGCCAATGAACGACCGATCTGCGGAACGTACATCATATTGTACTACATCATATTCGATGATGAGGTTGAGAATGATTTTCTACGAAACATCGTAATGATCTTCTACGATTCATTTTGCGGTAAAAAGCAACACACCCAACCGAAGAGAATGTGTATTTAGGGCGAATGGAAACGATTCTTCATGAAAAGAAAGTGAGTTCTTTCAATTTATGTTGATTAATTGTTCTGATTAGTAATTTATCCCTAGATTCATTACCAATTGACTTTTCATAAAATCCATCCATCGTGATTCTCATGATATAATTTAGTGAAACCTCATTTGTTGTACCGATTAATTAATTATATCAGAGAATCATGATTGAGAATGTGATACATCAATTTAATTGATGTAATATATTATGTGAGAATAACGTACGCGGAAGAGATGGGATGAAAAAAAAAGTATATCTATTCTTTGAAAGAAAAGAACATTTTTTTTCTTTCGTGACTCCAAATACATCAATCACGCGATGAGTATTAACATTGGTTTAAAATATCGATAATTCAACAGCAATACTTTTCAACAAATTTGAATCCAACTGAAGTTTTATTATATACATAAAAAATTGATGATTTATTTCTTGTATCGATAAATAAGATATAGCACATTTCCAGGCAAATATCAATTTTATCGATAAAAATCATCCCTGGAGTTGCGGAGATTGTGAGATCCTGCTATTATATATCCTGAATGATGGTGGAAGATTGACGACAGTTGTAAACCGGTATACAGGTGCATCGAGTGGAGAGATATGTTGCACCGTCACATAGACTTCGACTAATTGCTCATTAAACCCGATACCTTTACACAACATAAACTTTAGTATTCTCGTGACGATTTTCTTACGATGAGTTTGGATTTCAAAATGTGGTATCCAATTATTCTGCTCTCAGAACGCTGTGTCATGCTGAACGAGAATACCAAAGCATATACATATCGTTAATTGAATTTTATGCGCTTTCGGAACAAATTTAAGCAGCGATTACTAGGAATCTCCCGCGCGGTAGTTATTATTATAGCAGCACAAGTGGTTTCGACATACGTTTCGGAACAAAGCAATTCGAATAGTTTTTATCGAATCGATTATGTTACCGAGTTGCAACGAAGACAAACTTCACCAAGACTACATTTTTATGATTCCCCGGAGAAACTATCTATAGAAGATGCCACTTATTAAAGATTCTTTGAGATTCAACCAATTCCAGGGGTCGAATCGTTCCTTATTTCACGCTTGATGCATTTCACGATGAACAAGGATAATTACAGGTGCGCTTACAGTACCCACACACCAACAACAGAACGCCACGAGATACATATACGGGATACTCGTTTGAGTCTCTACGTTGAAATATAATCGTTCCATATAATTTTACTTACACTTTCTTCATACTTCCCACTCATTCTCCCATAAGATCTTAGGTATTTCGTTTATTCAAGCACACGCTTCGATCACGTTCACCGGAATATACGCTCGAATCACAATAGATAACATTATGTATGCATATTATCTCAAATAGAAGTTAAAGCAACCTTTTGTTGCGAGGATAAGATCGAGAGTTGTTGCGAAATCACTTATATCGAGTATCATTTACACCGCTCGTCTCGATGAATATGCAATTCGAAAAATAACGTGATAACGTAAATTCCCATTCCCCGCAGCCGTTCGTCAAATTTTTCGTTGATTCTTCGTCGAAGTTTTGGTATCCGGTACGATTCATCATAGCAACCATACGGATATGTGTAACCAAACTCGATTATTTTTGCGCGGGTCGTCGTCGTCGTCGTTGGACTGCCGAACTCATTAAAATTCATGAGTAACTCCCTACCGAGAGAAACGATGTATACAAGTAGGTACGTGCTTATGTTGGGATAACGTGAATATGTAAAAATATAGGTGCATGTTGTATGCCATATACGTGAATACCTGACTACGTAAAAGTATGTAGGGAAAAAGAAATAGAAGAACACAAGGAGATGAAGGGACAAAAAACACATCGAAAGAGATTTGAGAGTGCGGTTGAGGAACGCATATATAGGTTCATACGTGTATGAATACACGGAGCTTAGACCGCAGACCACGAGGTGTAGGGTAATACACACTCACGTATATAAGATTCTAATGACGTTTATTATCGTAAGAATTATTGTAACGAGCGCGTAGTCATTTTAATACGAGATACCTTTCTTAAAGGGAATTCCCATCATACGTTGGATGCGATGACATTATGTGCGGTTAAATTCCTATGGAGGAATAGGGAATTCCTTGAAGATGGAATCTCTCCGTATTGAAGGGTTATTCATTTCTTTCAGAACTCGAAGGATTGTAGATTATTTTGTAATGTGTTGAAATTGTGGAGATTGCAATTTTGTTTTATTAAGTTTAGGTTTTGGAATTTGTGAAAGAAAGTTTGGTGGTTTATTGGCTGAGGGAGATGTTGCTACCTAGAAGTGATTATGTGAAATTGCGTGTGGTTGGCAATAATATGAAAATAAAATATTTGGTTAGTCATTTACAATTGAATTATTTTGAGATTTAGTGAAACGCACACAGTAAAAATTTTATTTCAAATATTAGCATATTTATATTGTACTTTGGGGATATATTTGATTATGTCGCTATGAACCACAAGTATACGAGCATTCACCATACCCTCTCGTGAGGATCAAGATGAATATGTTATAATTTGAAGTAAATATAATTTTGAGGCTCATAATCAAGTATATCCCACGAGTACCATAAAAATATAGTAATCTTTAATATAAATTTTTCTCTGTGCAGAGTAACTGTGAACTTATGTGATAACATAAGCAAATGTTTCTGATCCATGTAGACATTTGGTAGCACGATTCAGTTCATATTTCACTAGTGTGAATAAAATCAGTGATTGCAATTTTTCATAACGAGATTTTATCATTTTGTTCTCATGTACTTGGCGTTGAAATACCCCTAACCTAGTAGAAATTTTGGATGGGAAAATACCAGGGCCTGGCGAGACATGCCTGATTTCCTATCAGGTCCTCATCAGGCTCTCCCTATTTATATGGTTATCCCTATTTCGCTCGATTTTATGGAAACCTCATCCGAACCCTATTATACCCTTGCGTTACAACCCTATTTGAATCCTATTAGGGAAATCCGATAAGTTCCTTGTAAGGGACTCATAAGATTTTCCATATTTACGGTTTCCGGATTCTAACCTGATCAGGACCTTATTAGAAATACGGGAATGCCTGATCAAATTTCTACTAGGGTAGCAAAAATCACTCTAGTCACCTCTTGGTTAACTTCAAGGCCCTTTCTAGTGTCTAGCTTCACTGCTGGTGCCTTGAAAGGTGCTAGACAATCGCTATAATTATTTTTACTAGGGACAGGGTTTTGTGATACCTGAATGTGAAAACAATATTTTGAATCATAATTTCATACAGAAAACCTTTCAGTTCTTTCTTTGAGATATCATTTTATTATAAAAGCAAAATTTAACATTCCCAAAGAGCAATTTGCACGACAAAATTGAAAGAAAAAATACAAAACTAGCCGAGTATCATAGTTTTGAGTACATCGGGTAATGTTATTTTTCAATTATCTTCCCGATGAAGTTCTAATGAATCAGAACCTAGTTCGTGAAATACAATATATTGCAAACACTCTACATGCAGGGACGGATTTGGAAAATATCCGCCACTAACCGAGTAGGAATGCGGTAGTTATTGACGAGTTTTGTAACGCTTAACTAGCCAGATACCAGACACTCGCAAGTATCTCGCCAGAACCTTACGAGGCACTCGCAAGCGTCTAATTTTTGGCTGGATAAGAATTAAAAAACTCATCAATTACTAGAGAATTTCTACTAGGGTAGGCCAGATACATGATGTCGCTCCCGGAATGAATAAAAATTATCAAACTTATATGTAATTTATATATTACGTGTGCAAGTTGAAACTCGGCTTTGAGTTGGTTGCATAAAACAAAATATTTGAACGCATCCAATCCGTCCGCCTGTTTGGAAATATGTAGGGTGAACATTGCATTTATCATATCAGTCATTTTCAGGTAGTAATTTCCTGTGTATCAATTTTATGAGATGGATTTCGATTAGCAACATTTACGCCATTGTATTCTATTCTGTTCTCAAATGAATAAAAATGCTGCTCAAGCTATGGAATTGATTAATACGACATTGGGTCAACATTCTGTCAGCCATTCAACAGTGAAAAAGTGGTTTACAAGATTTCGTAATGGAAATTTCAGTCTCGAGGACGATCCACGTCCAGGTGCAATCAACAAATTTGAGGATGAAGAACTTGAAGTTTTACTAAATGAAAATCCATGTCAAACTCAAGAAGAGCTTGCAGAACAGTTAGGAGTTACTCGTCAAGCAATTCCACTTCGATTGCATGCATTGGGAAAAATACAGAAGGAAGGAAAATGGGTTCCTCATAAACTGACGGAAGAAAATAAAAGACAAAGAGTTGCCACTTGCATGAATTTGCTTTCTCGGTTCAAGAAGAAGAATTTCCTGCATAAAATCATTACGAGTGATGAAAAATGGATTTTGTACGACAATCCTAAACGTAGAAAAGCATGGGTTGATCCGGGCCAGCCATCTACATCAGTTGAAAAACCGAATATTCATGTAAAGAGAGTTTTATTCTGTGTCTGGTGGGATTGGAAAGGAATCATTTACTACGAGCTTCTCGAACCTGGCCAAACTATTACAGCTGAGCGTTACTGGGCCCAGCTGATCAAAGTAAGTGATGCTCTGGAGGAAAAAAGACCATTTACGGGGCAAGGAAGGCGAAAAGTGATGCCGCTGCATGATAATGCACGTCCACATACAACAAAACCAACCTAGGAACTCATCTTCGATTTAGGCTGGGAAGTTGTACCTCATGCGGCATATTCACCAGACTCAGCTCCTTCTGATTATCACTCATTTAGACCAATGTCGTCATATTTGAAGGAGCAGCACTTCATGAATATCGAAGATGTCCGGAAATGGTTGGATAACTATTTTGTTCCAAAACCACCAAGTTTTTATCGTGAAGGCATTTATCTACTACCCGATAGATGGCAAAAGGCTGTAGATAATAACGGCGAATATTTTAATTGATAATTCTTGGAAGAAGTATTTTTTAAATAAAATTGAATTTGACAAAAAAGCCGAGTTTTAACTCGCACACCTAATATAATCATATCATGGTGTCGCCTCTCAGATTTGCCACCGTTAGACCATGGTTTAGGTTGGCCCAGGTGGCAGTCCATCCCTGCGTACACTTTCTCCATTGAATGGAATCATTTGATAATGGTGAAACTAGATATTGAAGTTTATTATCAGACCGTCTAAATATGGACTACCTAATGATGCCGCACCTCTCAATTTGTAAGGAGAAGCGACGTTGATATTACGCAAGAAAACTTTCTCGATGGCGAATCCAGGCAGAAAGAATCGGATTCATATCAAATCTATTTCATTCAACTTCACACACGTATTGAATATCAATTCGATGTTTATGGATTTGAACTTCTGCTTAAAAATATGCTTCTCAAAGGTATTGTTTTGAGAACGAGGGGAAGAAAATTTGGGACATAATGCATCGAGGGTTTCATGTGGGCACACAATGTTTTTGTAAAGTGATGCAGGTATTATTCATGTGAATGACTAATAGACTTGAATTATTGAGTTGTTTACGGCCCATCTTTGAACCATGGTTTCAAAAATCAACGTTTCCTTCGAGATAAAATATAAATTGTTTTTAGGAATTCAATTTGTGCAATTTGTAAAAAGTAAGTTCAAGATAATTTGTGGAGTTTTATCTAGATTCTTTATGCAAAGTTCATTTCCACATTCGAGGCAGTTCTGATTATTCGCACGTCAGCTGTTGATTCATACTCGCAATAGATTGGTAATTTTATTAGGTTGGTGGGAAAGTCTTGACGCATTTCATCTATGTTTTATAATATCAAAATACGTCAGAACTTCTCTACCAACCTGATACAAATACTAATTACTGGTGAATGAAATTTTGAATGCATACATGAATGTGAAATTACTTGAAGTTTTAGTAAAATTACAATTATCATTATATGAGCCATGTATGATTTATATATGACAAATCTTGCAATTTCCATGAATTATGTATGTCTCAAATACGGCTCATATATGAATCATTTCCAATTGAATTTTTAAAACTCTTGAAATGCTTCAAAGTATGTCAGTCTGGTAATTAAATGAATGAATTGAATACTTCATACCGAATGTTCCGTTTATTTTAATACTATATATTCACACCTTTCAACAGTTCGAATACTTGGAATCCTTTGGGAGAAAATTGTTGGATTTATAATAGAGATGATAGTTTAAATGCTTTCCGCTTTTTGTTTCACATCATTACAAACTTCGCTAACTCAATTGTTTTCTTTTTGTTTTTTCAAGACTAAAGGAAAAGGATCCCATACAAAATTTAGAACTCAACAGATTCAGAACAAAATGAAGGTAAAAAATAAACAGGGAAATCTAAAAAGACTTAGCATTTCCACGTGGGTAATAAAAAAGTCAATGACTGTCCAAATATTCCTTCTCAAAATTCAGAAAATGTGACCGTAATTTTTTACAGCGACTTTCTTCTGATTTTTCAGACAAATTATGCTGAATTTCAAGACTTTTGCTTGAATTTTCAGAAGTACGCTTCGAAATTCAGTTGAAGTTTTTAAAAATTCAACAAAATTTGGCTAAAAATTCAGCAAAATGTTTTATACCTGCGAAATAATACAGTCACATTTTCTGAAATTTCAGAAGACATTTTTTTATAGTAATTACTATAATTGATAAAAACCACCCCCCGTCAAGTTACATTTCAATCAATTGACGTCAGTAATTCAATAAAATTCTACACTGAGAGAGATAAATTTTGTGGAAATTATCTTTTAATATTGTACTGCATTCTACGGTAGGATATTAGAATATATATTATTCCCATGCTTGTCATGGTAAATAAAGGAATAAATACCATTCGATTGTTCAATAACACCAAAGGAGAGGTGAGAAATAGGTTGACCATAGGTCAATGGATTACTCTCAACGTAGGAAAAGTATTTTTCACCTTCGTAAGGCTGGCTTCATTGTTCATCATTTTACGGATGAAAAATATACGAAATAATGGTTATTAATTTTACATTTCATTTTTTCCAGAGTAACTCTTTTTCCATCTGCTTTAATAAAAATCCACCAACTCTGTAAGAAACGTTCCCTCGATATATTTAAAATAAACGAATATTATCGTCTTTCATTATTCACTTGATTACTTTCCCGCGTTCCAGTCTGTTCTCCTTATTTCGATTAACGAGAACGTTATCACAATGAATTCTATTGTCGCATGAACTTCTCAGATCAGTAGTACGTGGTACTCATCAAAACGAATAATAACTGATTGGAAAATATAATCCATTATCTCCCGAATTATTGTGCGATATATTGACATTGCATTTTTATCTAAATAAAAATATTTACGCCCTATGATATGAAGCTTTTTCTTTATCACAGGAACTGTTCTGTTAAATTTTAGCTGCTGCAGCGAAATATCTAGCTATGATTATAGCTAAAATCTAGCTGATACAGCTGAACATTTTTTTCCGTGTAGCAATTTCACTGCACCCGCTATGATTAAATTAAAAATTGATTTGTAATATGATTCCTTGAATACCTTAAAATTGAAAGCAATTGTCAGAGGAGTCGTGAGTGACAATTCTCAGTGGTGAGTATAAATGTTCACTTTGAACATCCAATTGCAAACAGTTGCATCTTATCCATCGATAAAAATGAACATTTTCAAATCGTAAGTATGTAGAAAAAGAGTCAGCTATCCATTTGTATCAACATCATTCACGTTTTCATAAAATAAGTGTCATTCATACACGTCAATATACGTCAACCAGTTGAGTCATTCTCATGTACAATCGAAATTATACTTTTTCTTATAAACTTCTTTGAAGTCTTGGGACGAGTTATCGCTACATACGAGCGAAACGATTGCCATGAATCCAGTGCATTAAAGCATTTGATAGAATGCGAATGCAGCAATCATTATTGAGAATGTAAAACTGCAATGTTACTGAAGTTTGAATGGTGTATAGGAACGAAATGAAAATTCAAACCCACAAACTCAGATGAATCATTGTTATTGAACTTCTCAAAGTAACTGCAATGTTGCTGAAATTTGAATCGTTTATTGAAACGAATCAGTAATTGAAAACAAGAAGCTAAGTTGTTGAAGATTCAAAATCTTGCAGTGCATTTGGAAAACGCTTTATCCAGCTCCAAGCACTTCATTCGACAAGATAAATAACAATCCCCAGCGTGTATGAACTCCAGCCCACTCTGGCCCTACTCTGGTCCAGTCTTGGGTCCATATTGGCAGGATGGGGCCCATTCTGGGCCGGCGCGGACCACATGGTACATACATGCTAGGAATTATTCATCAAATTTTGTGCATTCGAATTTTCATTTCGTTTCTATAAACGATTCAAACTTCAACAACATCAAAATTTTGGGTCTTCAACAGCTGAGTATTTCATTACTCGATTACCAATTGATTCCAATGAACGATTCCGACTTGAGCAATATAAACTGCGAGCGCAACGAGCATTACAGCATCTATACACGTGCGAGAGCTTCACCGTGTGTTCATAAACCAGATGAAATTCATAATTAACATCTCATTAATTATTCAAATGAAAGCGCCCTTTCAAATTTCTACTATGAAATGTATCCAGTTTGACGTGAGAATTGGGAAACAATTGAAAATAACGTATAGAAATGTGATTGCAGTATGAACAATAATCCCGTATAGATAATATAACAATAGGAACTCAGTCAGCATTCTGAGGATGACTTTTTGAAAGCAACCCGAGGAGATCTTGATAGATTTTTAATGTCATCCAATGCTTTGATTTAGGAAATTTCACAGGGCCATTCTTTAAGATCACTTCATATTATGTTTACGTTATATACGTTTTATTTAGAATATCATAAACATAACAGCTCTGTAAGATCCCGGTTAAAAATGGAAAATCGACTCAAGTTAGAGCGATCTGAGCCAGAACAGGGCCCACGATAATCCAATTTCCAATCAAGGAAATTTGTACCAGGAACATTCTATAAATCGACGCATTGGATGTTATTAAGATTTCTTCTAGAATTTCTCATTCTGTATTTAAGACGTGTCTGGGAACCATACACAGTAAAAAATATGGTGTTGGAAACGGTCCACACAAAATTCGTGTTGAAAATCAACGCAGATGAGTGTCAAACTGACAGATTTTCAAAGTAAACTTAACACTTTAGTGTGTTAATTTTACACATTCTTTGTGTCAATACTTAACAAAAATTTTGTGTGGGCCGTTTGGAACAAGCAAGTGTGTTAAAAATACACAAAATTTTTTACTGTGTACGATGAAATTTCCATGCATATCTTTTTTTAGGTTGACAATCGATTCTTGACGCAAAACCCTGGCTAGAAATTGTCCTTTTTCTTAGTTGAATCATCACAATCCCGGACTTGGCCCAAAGTGGGGCCAGAGATACCAAAGTATCACATTTCTAGCTTAGATATCAGGTCTATGATAGTTAATGCCGTCGTTTAGTGTCGTCCCAATAGGAACGAAAATAATTATAATCCACGGATTTTTAATCTTTCGCAAATTTATTGTAATTATAAACCATGGAAATGAATCAAATTTATCAGATTCCTGAATATTCAAAAGTTTGAGAAGATTACGCGGATCATTTTTGCCATACTTCGAGAAGAAAGGATCCAATAAAAAAGTGAAATTGATGAGATTAAACGATTAACCGACCCGCAACAATAGATTGTAAATTGGAATTTTTCCAAGAGAACTGTGTTTCCATAATCTACCAATCCAGGCTTTGATTCACTCTAAATATTTTGATAATTTCAGCAAGAAACTTATCATCACCTTCTACCAGGGTCACAATTATGTCTTATACCCGTGATTTTTCTCAAAACAAAAGAAAGAAAGAATCATTTCCACTTTCAATAATCGATGCAAGTTTTTTCGACGAATTCTCTCAGACAACAATTATTCAAAAGCCATTAACAACAAGTTCTCACCATAAAATTAAGCGATATTGTAGATGACGAAAAAAAAATCGCGCTCTCTCTCTCCCTCTCTCCCTCTTTCAACTTGTGAATCTGAACAAGTGAAAAGTGCCCGAGGCAACTGTCAATAATCATAATCACTGTTTTTTGTTGATCCTCGATAATTTGGTGTCGGGTATGCTTTTAATTCAATGGTGTGAAGTAAGAATCGAAAATAGGTGCATCATTAATCAAAAACTATCACATCTTATATCGGGAGAGTGAAAGAGAGAGGGAGATGAGAGGAAAGGACGGAATGAGTGTGGTAAATCACTCGCGAGATATAAATTACCGCGGGCAATCTGGTATCAATAAGGCGTAATTCGGGATAATAGGGCGTGCAACCGAAGAGGATGAGGATATTGTGGGAGAAGAATAGCTGAGGGTCGGGTAGAGAGCGATCGACTCGTGAGAGGCTATAACTTCTGATTTCCTGAGGGCGGTGTAGATTTCGATTAACTGTACAGTCGGAACTCGCTAGGTCCGTCCGTCCATCCGTCTGTCTACTCGTTCGTCTCGAGGAAGGACATTTTTCTTCGTTACCCTCCTTGCTTCTCTTCAGAATTTCTTCAGACCCTTCGTCGGACAGCGACAACGTCGAATACGACGACACCGACGAGGCTCTGAAGCTCCATAAATGATTTAACAGTCCTCCGATGGAAGGAACGAAAAATCTGACGATATAATGGGCCGGGCGAGTGGGAAAGGTGATGCCTGATTCACAGGATTGACAGGTAAGATCTTATCAGGCCGTGAAGAACAGAATACGATTATTTGTTCAAATATACGAAGTGAAAATTCAAATCAATGCGTACCCGCGTTGAAAATATTGTGCGGATACATGGAATCGATCGACGGTTTGATAAAATGCTTATTCAACGATACATGAATTTGCATGAAAGGTGAAGTGACTATTTCTTTTGTTATATCATTTTTCATGACGAAAAATCTGAATACAAACTAAGCACGTGTGAGAATTGGAAATCGAAAGCGAAATCCTCTGAGAAAACACCTTTTTGGTTCTAAAACTATTTTATTCTTATACAAAATATTTGTTTCAATACCTACTGATGAACTGATGAACAATTCATTCAACTCAAAGCATCAGAAATTTAGTACAGCCTCGGAACTTCCATCGAACAATCGAGTCGAGAAACTGACGATGAGAACGTATCGGGAATCCACACATTTCATTTGAATTGAAAAAAAACAAACATCTCACCTGAAAATGGAATGAATGATTGATTTGATTAATCGGCACCAATCCCTCTCGAATGACCCCAAGCAACAACGGTTTTTTTTTCACAATCCTTCGCCAGACACAGTGGTGGGGGATGAGCGGTCCAAGGTATCGCGGACGTAGAAAAATTGATTCGTGAAGATAATCGAAAAATTCACTCTACACGCATTTATCATCAAAAAAGAAGAAAACCTGTTCTGGTATCGTAACACATCTGTGAAGACGAGTGCCAGAGACTAATTAGGTCTTGAATTATTCGAAAATTTGATTAATCGAAATCGATTTTCGAGCTTGGCCACGAAAGGACCCTGGTGTTTCATTTCAACTCTTTTTGAATCTTTTACTCTCATCTTTGAGATGTGATTCATAAATAATTTCAAGAAACCCACACAAATTTGAATGAATCCATCGATTATGCTGTGACTACGCCACTCAACAAAAAATTCTGATTTCGATGCAAGATTAGAGAATTTCTAGGTGGAATTTGATGATTTTTCAAATGACTTTTCATAGATTTCGAATTGTTTTTTTGTTTTTTTTTTCATATGAATCGAACGTCTGTATTTTTAACGTATTTAAGGATCGTTAAGCATAGCAAATTAAACCAGAGGTTCTAACATTTCAAAACATCTCTAGAACGTTTCGAAAATCGGTGAAGCGTTAGACCGTAACGAAATGTTTTAGAGGTATTCTTTGAAATTCAATTTCAAGGGTTACAGAGGACAAAAATCAACAGCTTGTTGTTAGAGATCATATATTTTGCTCGGAGAGTATATTTTAATTGATATCATGTTTGACGATGAAAGCTGAATTATTCATTCATTCATCCACATCTATCAACGGTATTCGTTCATCGATAACAAAGCAGAACAGAATATTCCAAAACTCCTTTAGCATTTTTATTTAAAATTTCACTATTTTGGAAACTTAAAAACTATAAATTCAACACTGTTAGGGAAATTCTTAAATTTAATACAAAATTCTTTATGAAATATCATATTTTCATATTGGATTTAATATCAATGATGAAATTGCAAAATTTCTTTCTGAAATGTAACAATTGTTTATTAAATTTCATAAATATGTTATTATACCAAGAAGGAAATTCTCAACGTTGAGAAAAAAACTCTTGACTTTAAGAATGATATTATTGAATTCAATATTTAATTATGAAATCTAATAAATTGTTTATGTACGAAACTTCTTATGAAGTTTCAGGCAGATTTTTTTTCTAACGGTATACCATATTTAAATTCTCCCACCAAATTGATTCTCCGATCTATTTCAGGAATAAAAGAAATTGAGCCCACAGACTTATTCTAATTCTCGCAATAATACATAAAACAAACCGGTTGAAATCGTTTGTATTCCTTGCAGAATGATACTTAAGGTTTAGAATTGTGAGAATAAAATTGAAGGAGTATATTAAACTTGAATTTATGGAAATGAATTCACGTAATATTAGATGATGACAATACTTCATTGTAGGAGAAGTGAGAATAAAATCTTGCAATTATAAATTTTAATTAGATTTTGCATTATTCTCAGAGATCAATACATTCCTTTTGTTTTTGAGATATTTTCGCACCATTGTCAATGTCTCTTATTTGAAACTTATTTGCGAAGAATTCCTCAAAAGATACAGACATACCAGAAATTACTCAATTAAGATTTCAAATGTTTCTGAATTGAATTTAACTATTATTTTGAGTCCATTGGTGATTTTGCAGAATACATGTCGCATAACTGTCAGATCAAATCATATTAAGTTTAACCTTTTCATACGTTATCTTTTAAGTCTCAATTCATTTGTGAAGTCACTCAATTCCACCTGCCTCGATGATTTATAGGTATAATTTATGGATGAATTTTCAATGTATTCAATGACGAGATTCATGAAGAAAAGAATATTTGTTGAGATAGGGGTATCTCCTTTGTTTGAAATATTTCATGATATCCCATTAAGAACGGTCAAAGCTCTGGTCGATTCTCATTGAATCTCAATAAATACTGTCGAATTCTCCATTCGCCAATCGAACCTATAGGATACTTTCAACAGCCCTGAGAAAAATGAGTTGGAAAGTCAATTACAATGATTGAGTACTCTGTACAGAAGATAAGCAGTATATTTCAATAAAAAGTATTCAATTTCTCATACTTTCCGGTAGGTACAATTCAGAATTGATAAAAATAAAATGCACTTGATCCTTCATCATTCCAACTTCTCCATATATTGAGGGTTTGATCCGTTCTTGTCCTACTTCAAGAACTTTTATTTCGACTATAATTCGACTCTCAGGTTGTTCTAATGAGAATCATTGGATTTTAATTTCAATTTTGAAAAGAGTGTGGTATTCATTTGTTCTACGTGATGGTTAGTGCAAGTAACGGAAGGTTAATGGAGATTTTAAATTCACCACCCACTGCATGAATCAAATCTTGTTGATTCACAGATTCACAAAATTTGAAATAAAAATATCATTTCCGATAGATTTTGGCTCGGTGAAGAAATATGAAGAACATGGAAGTAATTTATGGTTCTCCATACCGATTTTCAATAATTGAAATAAATGCACTGAGAAAAGGGTCCAGTGGCCTCAATATCAATTAAAATTCGGTACAGCAAAATACACCATGGGGTTAAACCTCATCATTGTAATATGTTAACTATGGTTTAGTTTAATTAATTACTTCAATGCTGCGGTATCGATTCAACTATGTCACAAGCTTTTCCGTATCTAATGGGCTTGAAAATCAAATTAGAACACTAATTTCACTCCAATTGTTGTAAAACAAACACGAATCAAGACGTAGCAAAATAACATTTGGAGAATCACTACAATTATACTGAATTAGCGGAATAAGTGAAAATGCTGCTGTTATTATCGGACGGTGTAATAAACATCTGCACTTGATCGTGTGAAAAGTTGCACGTACGTAACGAAGAATGTCTGGTAAAACATATATTTTTACTACACTGTGGAGCAATTACAGTAGTATTTTCACTTATCCTGCTACTTTAGTAGGAATGTTGTAATTTGTGGAATGTGCACGAGTTCATAAAAATTTTATCGATCCACTTTAGAATATTTGTAACTCGAAGCATGTTTGGAATTTTGATCAAATATAAAACAAAATGCAAAGGATGATTCAAATGAACTGAGGATAGTTGGAATTCAAAAAATGGATTTCTATTTTTTTAATATAAAAATCCTATGAGTTGGAAATGAATTATTGTCCGATTCTCGAGCTCTTACCCTTCAATTCCACTGATTAAAGGTTTTTTGAAATTGAATTTGTTTACTTTTAATCTGATATTATCTCAACTGATTAATCATGTTTCAATGTGGAAATAAGTAGAAATTCATTGGAGTTGACGTTGTGATAGTTAGTTGCAACAATAATTCCACTGATTTAGGTTTAAAGAGGACATTTGCCATGTAATTCAGTTTTAAATTCAAAGTCTGAGAAACAGGCAATTTCTAGGGTTACTCTTTCCTTTATAGAATTTATCAACATTGTAATATCTCACATCAAAGGATAAGAAGAGCTATCTCGAGATCACTTTGATGAATATATAATATATATCCGTAAGTCGAATTTTCCACCACATTATTAAAAAAAACTATTGAAAATTTGTTCACTGCTGTTTAAAATGTACTGAAAACAAGCAAAGAACATCAATGTAACAAAAGCTAGCACGTAAATCTGAAATTTGTTACAAATATATTGTGAAGATAATTCAATGAAGAGTGTAATTTTCATAAAATGTATCAGTTTTATTTTCAGTTTCAGAAGAATTTTCTGGTGAAAAATGCTTACAATTCCAGGTTAAAATCTTTCATTTGTAAATTTTTTTATCAATAGTCTTGTGGAATGCCATGAGCAGGATTTATGAATATTCTTCCAGTGTTCCAGAAAGCAGTACGCTCCTTTCAAAAGATAGTTCTTCGAACAATACCAAGACACTTCAACAGGATCGAAAAAACTGAACGATTTTTGTCCCCTTATTTGAGGCGTGGACTAATTTTCGCCTAATTGTTAAATATCGCAGACAAAAAGAGACTTGAATGACACAATATACTCCTGAATTTCTCTTCCAATAAACTTCTCATTTCAATCTCATTTTACCTACGAAATCTAACCTAGGCGAATAAACAAATTTTATGTTTATATTTTTTCAAATCACAGATTCTTTGAAAATTCGAAATTATTATAAACACCCTTAAAAACCTGAAGAATTCAAGTTTCTAGAATAAGATTATGAAAGCCACGATGAATCTTTCAACATTTTGAGACGAAAGTTCTTAAAAAGTCGGACTGGTAACAACTTTTCGAATACTATTAAAAATTCTAAAAGATTCAATAATTTCATTCTGGGGTTTTCTCGCCAGGCGTGGAATAACAATCACCACAAGAACGTGTCATTGAACAAAAATCTGATCAAACTGATTGAGTAATTTGTAAACTACAATATTTCTACACATTTGCAGTGTGGAGAAAAGTTCACCTTTTTTTCTGGGATTTCTAATACATTTTTCTTGCTTCAGGGTAAAAGCAAGGGAAAAATGAGGAATGTTGTCTGGAAGTGTATTATTCTTCACAAAATCAGAATGATTTAGTTTGAATTAGTTTTTGAGGAGTAGTTTCAATGCAAAAGTTATGATTTCATTAATGAGAAATACTGCAAAACCGAAAGAAAATGTTCATAAAAGCTTCGCTATTCCTTTTTCGTCGAGATAAAAACATCACCAGTTTGGAATTGATGTACAATTTTCATTTTCCAAAAAAATAAATTTCAAGCACGCACTTGAAGAAATGTTCACTTCTGACAAGAAAAGAAATATCCTGAATACATAAATTTTCGAAATTATATATAATTTATATAGGAACTGTATTGAATTTCACATATATAAATTAAATATAATTTGGAACATACATTTTTATATGCCACTTAGAAAATTCTAATTTCACCGTCCAGAAAAATTTCTTTGATCTAAATCATATGTTTCCAAGATCAGCGAGTTTTATCAAAAGAAAACCTTTCTATGCATAAAGAATATTCAAAATCTGTGCTTACATACAATCACAAATTTCCGTTGCTAAGGAAAAGGTCTTCAAAAATTTCTTTCTTCCCAAATTCAGTGATTGTTTTTTAATCAGTTGGATAAAATTGAAACAATAACACAGATCAACAAATATTTTTGACGCGTGTTTTCTGTGACTTTGGAAGCAATTGAAAATTTTTCAGTGTTTTAAATACGAAAAAATTGTCAGATTGAACGGGTACAGATTTTATAATTTCTTACGTATAAACTATATAATTAATGAACTTTATATTTGGAAAAATCAAGAAAAAAGGAGAAAATCCAACGAATCTGACATTGTTCACGGAGACAGCACCCTACAATTACTCCGAATCAGTTCACAAACCTCGGACAACAGAACAACTACTAACCAGTGTTTCTTCTGAACCAAATCAAGCAAATCCCAATCATGGAAGTGCTGTTTCTTTTCTGCATATTATAATCGAAATCATTTCAAAATTACATTGGCTACTTATTTTCATTCAGATTTATGTATCAATCCCATAGAATTATTTCTCAATATGAAATCCTAAATATTTTATATAGAGCACAATGAACTCTCAACACCAGATGTTGCGTGAAGAGATACATTTTTTGGAGAGTATGCTTGCCAAATTTTGAATTGTGAAACTTCATTGAATGCAGTGGAAATTCTATCACTACGAATGAGGACATATACAATGCACGATCAGTGAATATCGATTGATATCCGCAGTGCAATTTTACACTGAAAAAATAATTTCCGGAATATTATTAAGATATTAATAAGAAAATACTCAATGAAATAGTCACAATAGAATAATTAGTTAACTAGAGAGGTTTTATTTGATCAGTTTCATGTCCATTCTCATTGACAAAATATTTTTTTGATTCAATAAAGTTTCATTCAAATCAAATGAGTGAATTTTGTTGCGACTATTCAATCAAATATTTTCACGTTTTTTCCGGAAATTTGTTCTATTTGAGTGCACTGGATTCAATTAGTTAGAAACACTTCCAACTGCTCAACCCGTGACTATCCACTGATATATCACTGATTTCATTCAATGATCGACTATCAACCGCAGAAATATTGAGATTTCATTGATTTGGATTTAGAGAATGTCCACTATTTTCACTCTTGAGACAAAACGTGGCATAATAAAAATCTCTCAATTTGAGTACATAAATGAACTGATATTCCAAGCATAATATACACGCATCTGGTCTGGTTATGACACATAACCAAAAAATCCCTGACATCAAGCCCGATTTCACAAGCAGATCATACATATTTGATGCCATATATTTTCATATAGATACGAATAACAATGAAAATATAAAATATAGTGGCGCGAGATCAATGAAAAATACTCATATACACTAAGAGAAATTTAGAGTTAAACTTACAATGCGACAGGTTGTGTTCAACGAACACAATAGAAGTCTGATTAATTTTGCAATGTTTAATAGAAAATTCCATGGAAAAGTGAGTATGTTCCTAAACTTCAAATGTGCTCCCCCTGCGTTACATTCTGTTGACAATAGTTTGAGAGATGATATGGGAATTCATATTCTATCGAATAAAAACATTTTGTACTTGTAATTCACGTATTCCATTCACATTGTAACTGAAAGCAACAAAACAGAAAAAAAATGTAACCGAAAGCGTAGATGACTATGCAATCGTTTAATACGATTTTTATTGTTCGTTAAAGTTCACCTCTGTTTTGAATTTACATTTGAGTGGATCATGTTGTATGACAGTTCCAAAAATGAATGCTAAGCATCAGCGACGTTTACAAAAACTCCAAAAAAAAAACATAAAATCATGAAAAAATTGAAATAAAAAAATGTTGCCCATGTTCAATGTTGTTCCCACGTGTCATATATTCTACTCAATTAATTTCTCCTTCAACAAGTTGCACACAAATTATTTTATGGAATCGTCCTGAATGAAAGAACTTTAATCTACAGGGAAGTTGAATATTGCTTCAGATCCGTCGCACAAATATTTGAAGGCTTGTTTGATTGTGTTGTTAAATTTGAAAACCCAATTCCGATTACCCTTCATACATAAAAATCACATATTCTCGGGTATTGTTTGATTCGCAAACTGGGTTAATCGTGTGTTACATATTCATAAACTATATTCTTTGAATCACCGGTGACAAACATCCCTCGAGAAGCTATTGAATTCTTCCCACAAAGCATTCGACAAACTGAGAGATACGTTGATTTAGTTTCTTAGTTACATATCATTGACTAGCATAACTAAAAATGATAGATATCGAATGGAGCCCGGGTCAAGCTCCATTGGGCCTCGAAGTTATAATTCTGAACTACGAATGTTAAATTATATAAAATCATTGGAAACGTATTGTAATTTTTGATATAATTTTAGTTGAACTCAACAATTTCATAATGAAGCGGTGGGGAATATTAAAAAACGTTCTGCAGTATTTTGGCAATATTTTTCAATTGACAGCTGAAGTTGATAGAATTCCAACACTTGAAGAATTGTTTATAATTCATACTGTACGTGGCACTTTGAACGTTAAGAGGATGTCTAGAGCACAACACAAGCGAAACTTATCCTATGTTCCAAATAAAGGAGTATTTATAACTCAGTTTTAGAGCCAATTTATTTTCATTCATCATTAAAATAGCCGTTTTATCCGAGGAAAACTGTTGAGGAACGCAAATAATACTGAATCAAATTTTTTATTCTGATTGTTTGATACTTTTTGGTTTCCCTATCATTTCAAATTAAATTATTTCCACCTACAAAAAAAACCTCTCCCAATACGAGCATAAAATGACCGCAAAATTCAACAACACTTGAAATTTTTAGTACAAAAACATGGCCAATCCTTTCTTAAAAGGTGAAAATAAATTACATGATGAAAAGTATTGAATATCAATTACATTTGAAAATATTGAAATATACCGCGGGAAATTCATATCAGGATTCGGCATCGTAGAATCAAAAATCTTCAACAAGTTTTTCTGCCCAAATTCATTGCCAATCGACGAATGCAGATTCAAAAATGTTATATCACAAATTTTACACTCTGAAGTTCTCATATTTATTGGAAAACTATCAGTACCAAAGGCAAAGTGCAATTTACGAAGATTCATATTCCGAATCGACCAATGATTCATCGACACTCCAAATACACAGCAGAGAAACAAAACGCAGCATCTAATGAAGAATTTCGTCACACCGTGTATCCAATGAAATAAGATCTTCGTGTCATCGATTTCGAGTGGAACCAATTCTCAAAGCACTTCCACTCATCTTTCAACTCTTTTGCTTCATTTCCCAAGCCCTATTACAACGTTATTAGGTTCAAACAGACGTGTAAGCGTCCCAGGGAACACCCCACTGGGTTATTAATGGGGATTCTTTGTTTTTTCCGTGCTCTGTTCCACGCCCGGAGGAGACGCGACCACGGTCCTCTCGCCTTTCATTCTCTTCCTCTTGTTCGTATACATGTATAACTGCTACCATCTCCTGTTGAATAAATTAATGTAGGCGCGAGATGAGAGGAGGAAAGAGATAGAGAGAAGAGGTATTATGAGGTAGGTGTCAACTATTCTGATGAGAATGAGCTTTTTGGTCCTTCGTAGTGACAAATTGGCGGGACAGGTAAGGGATATTCCCCTTTTGCTTCATGTTTTTTTTTCTTCATCTCACGCTGAGAGCAGTCTGATTTTGAAGGGCGTGAAACCCTTCCGGGAATGAACCGCGATGAGAATAATAGTAAAAATGAAGTACGTAAAAAAGGGAAGACATAAATCTAGACTGTACAACTTCTTTTGTATCGGATGATGTTCTGATTGACAATGTTTGATGTATTAATTTCAAATTTTCTTGGTTTGTTGTAGATCTTATGGATATTGTGATGAGAACGTTTTAATTACGTTGAAGGGTTGAGGATTCATTCATAGTCATTGTATTGAACGAATGAGACTTTCGACATTGAACATACTACTAAGTCGACAGAGATATTTTCACTCTCCAGAGATACAGTAGGAAAACAAGAATTCCTCGATAACTGTACGGACTCACCTTCACAGGTAAACTGGCCATAGTGTTTGCCACTGCTTTTATCTCCACACACCACGCACTCGATGTTTGGCGATTTATCAGTTTGCGAACTGCCCGATTGAGAACTATTCGCTTGACTTCCGGGAGTGGTACTGGGAGGTAATGGATCTCTAGGAGTTAAAACTGCCCCGCTGGGTACCAAACACGTAATATCCTCGGGGGTTGCCGAAGGTGTCAAATGTGCCGGCGGCATTGGAGGTGGTGGGCCCACTTGTAGAGGGCCAGGTGGACCGCTGGAGGCGGCAGCCGCGGCCGCTGCTGCGGCAGCAGCACCCAGGGATGCCCCGTGGTCCCTTGAGGCCCACGAGGGCGGCGGGGCAACCAACGCCATCGAGGCGGTGGTGCCACGCGCCGGGAACCCCAGCTCCAACGTGGTGGTGAACTCGGGGTGGTGGTGGTGTCCTGCTGGCACCCGGCCAGGGAACAACGTCGCCGTCGCGGCCGGGTAAACCACCCCGGCAGTCGCCAGGGCGTCGTCGTCCGCGTCTCCTGAACCCCCGCGAACCACCCTGACGGCTTCTTAACCCCGCACTTAAGAGCGGAACTGGAGGAATTAATTGAAATCGTTTTTTATTTATAAATCTCAATGCAAGTTCGCAATCCTTGTACAATATCCTCTCCACAACTAATAACTATTACAAGTTGTAGAAGAACGAAGAGCACTTCCTTTTATACTTCACAGAAATCACATTAGACTCTGGTCAACAGTTTTCACTGAATTCTTGATCTCAAGATACGATCATCTTTGATCATGGACCACATGCCGCTCAGCGTTCTCCAAAATGGAGGAGAACTTTAGAGTTCTATATATATCTTGGTATGTTCCAAAGCTACGTAAGGTTTACTTTTTGATGAAAAATCGATCGATCCTCAATTTTTCTCTCCACCATTGGGATCGGATTTCAAATCTCGAGGTCGGTTTGTTCTTTCATTCAATGCACAGGGACAACAAACAAAAACACCAGATGCGTGTACGTACGTATCGCACTATTTTCCTTCGAGTAACTAAAGTACACTTTGTCTAAAAACCAACTGTCATTCCAAATATTTGGTCAAACACTTTTTCACGTATCACTGTTGCACTGTGATGAGAATCAGAAAAAAAGAACTAATAACAACAAACACAAAATTTCTTTATCACAAGAAATAAAAGCCGCGCGCGTGATATTCAGTTGTTGGTTATAAATCCGTTGTTGGTCAGGGCACGACCTGACGATAGGTCGCAGAATCGTGTCCTTTGACACTTGGCTCCGGTACCTTGGTAGAACAGCACACTGGTCCACACTGAAGTAGGCTCTAAGCTCTCACTTAGTATGAGCTACGTTCACTGTACGTGTGTGTGCGTATGTGTACATGCGTGCCTGTCCCGATTGAGGGAGAATTATGCGTGTGTCGACCTCCGGCGTTTCCTTCGTTCGTCGTGGCGCGAGCGCGCGCGTTTCACAAACCGAAAGAAAGAGGTAACAGAGATAGATGCATGAAGAGAGACAGAGAGAGGAGAAGAGAGAGAGATAAAGAGAAAAACAGGACTCGTTGGGAGAGGTGGTAGATAACAGTGCGGAGAAAGACAGAAAGTGTAGGAGAGAGAGATGGACGGGTTGGTAGTGGTAGTGATAGTAGTGTAGTGGTGAGAGGTAAGCAGGCGACTCTCCTCTCCTCTGGATTGTTCGTGCCGCCTCTTAATATGACTATTCTTGGGGCCGACCAGAGACCGACTGCCGACTAAGGCGACCCCTGACACCGACCCGAACCCCCTCCACCTTCTCAGTCCTCGCGGGTTTCTCACGAGCTACCCAGGTTGCTATGGCTACCGAAGGTGGGGTCGAGTCCCGGGCGCGCCCCGACGCTACTCTCATTGGCTATGGATCTGCCCTACCCTTACCCTAACCCTCACTCTCGCTAACTCTCTCACTCAAGTCCACCTTACCACCACTACTACTCCACATACTAGTATTCCTATTGCCGTTACTAACATCGGACGACTACCACTACTCACAACAGTCCACACTTGCTTCTACGTCGCGAGCTTCATCGCTTAAGACTACCACTCCAACCACCAAGATCTTTCTCCACTAAAATTTCTTTTACTTCTTCTTTTCCTTCTATTTCTTCGTTCTGTTTGCTTTATTTCACCATCCTCCTTTTACACTTTTACTTTGTCAAAACTCCTCTGTCCCATAAAAAGTCGTCAGATTTTTTTCTTTCTACTCTCTTTGGGTTGTGCTCTTCCAAGAAAACTAGTGTGAGTATTAACTTTTTCCTTCATCTAATCAAATTGAAATTTTTCCGAGAGTAGCTGCATGATCGCGTTATTATTGATACTGTGAATAATCACATGAAAGCTTTCGCTTGCGGCTATTTTTATCTTATGGTGCATAATCCTTCCTAGAGAATCCAAAGAATTGTCAATTGTACAGAGGACAGGTCTGTGATATATCATTTCCCAGTATGTCGAACACCATATTCCACCCCTTTAACCTTCACATGACGATTATTAATGTTTGATTGATGAAGTCTTTCATCGACCACTCCAATGCCATATTCTGTAGATTCTTCAGAGTTCCAGCATATTTCCAGTATATTAATCCATTGATAACATGATTTTGTAATTAGACATTTGGTGAGAATGGAAAAAATTCTAGGAATATTATAACAGTTCCGGCAAAGAAACCGTTGAAAATCGTGTTTTTCATAAAATATCCGAAGACAGGGTGTCGTTTAGTTCCGATAAGACTATTTTAAGTAGCAAATAACAAACGTTTCGTCAGTTCTTTCAAAGGCTTCACATTTCTTTTGCCTCAGCTCCACCTATTCAGTCTACCCTGCTTTACTGTAAAATCTTTACAGGAATCTTGGCGAGGTAGGAAAGTGGTAGCCTTTACGTTACGCGATAGCTAGAGGTTGATGCATAAGGGTGGCGAGGAACAGAGAGTGGCGAGTGGAATAGAGACGGAGGGAATAGGTCAGGCCGAGAGGGCGGCAGCCAATGGGGACGTGGAGTCAAGTGGGGCGCGAAAAATGGGCTGTCCCGCCTTCAATCCACCCTCTGAAAGGTCTAAGGGTGAGGGTAAGGGTGTCGCCGGAGTAGGGCTATAGAGGGCTTCGAACGCTGCTAGGCCACCGAACCAGGGTCAGTCGGGTCGTAGGCCTGCACCCTTGCACCCTTGTCTGTCATGCTCTTTGCTCTTCACCTATAGATATATATAGATATATATATATGATACATATGGTTTTTCTAGAGTCAACCCTCAAGCGGTATGTGCCATGCATTATACAGACGTTTTGATCCGATATTTTCTCACTGCCAACTCTCGTTGACCTTTTTCTTTCATCGTAAAATGTTCGTTTCATGAAGAAGAAGAAGAAAAAAGTGAATGATTGAATTGATTTATACGTCATGAAAGTTTTTGTGTCGTGTTATGGTTTGTAAATAGATCGATCGATGTATGATTATGATATTTCATTTCTACGTGACGTAAATGATTCGATAATTCCATTTCCATCGTTTGAATGGATTTTTATTGCCTCGGAGGAAACTTCGTTTCGTGATATGATGTAGATTCTTTCAGCGGTTCATTTTATCGACATTATTCTCAAACGATAGTTTCTTACGATTCGAAAATGTTTCCCAATCTATCGATGACAATAGCATTTTTCAAATCCTATGAACAACGGCGAACCATGTTGATTCTCAACAACTGAATATATTTATAAATCCCAATTCTTTGTGGGAACAATTTTTTCCGCTCGATTTTTATCGCAATTCTTTCTGATAATTGTATTGAAATTCTACACGTCGGAAAAGTAAAACAATGATTTTGATTATTGTTTTACCTATTCCTGGTAATGTTCAACACTCTAGATGGAGCTTTCTATGAAATTTCATCAAAGCACTTGTGAGATTTCTGAATGCAACTGTAAGATGGTTCACACATGATGATATAAAATCATGTATTTAGAAATTATCGGATTTATGCTGGAGTTGTGTAAAGTTTGTATAAAATTATTCAACAAAGCGGGATTTCATATAAATTTTATATACATATATATGCTATTTGAATTATATTTTGGATGAAAAGATTCTTTTTCCATTTGATTGTACGTATGTTAACCGTTTATGCGGAAGGTGAGGTGTGAATTGAATTTAGATGATGATGAAATTATTAGGAACAGATAGAAGCATGAGTAAGATTATGTATGACACTGATGAAGTTATAAGAAATTGTTTTAGAACCCAGAATATGTGTTTTAGGGAAGAAAAACTCATCAAAACTATATGAATTGATTCGATTCTCCTGCAGGATTCAAGTTCATTTCGATTTTAAATTATAATGAACGACGTGTGAGCGGAAATATCATATATTTGTTTGCAAAATACTTCGCTGTGTTGTTGAAAAGAGGATTGTAATGGCAAGAGGTGCGATGAAACGATATCCAATTGGCTTTTGCTCTGCAGTAACCCAGACAGAATTTCTTAGCGGATGCTCGAGGGAGCACTCAAAGAATTTGGCGCCGCGTGACAAGGCAAGAATCGAATTTCCTTCGCAACGATGAACACGGACAGCCACCAGAAGTGAGTTCGAGTTGGAGTGTGGAATGCAATACAACAATTCAGGCCAACTCTTCAAAAACGAACCATTGACTTCGCTAACGAATGTTATACATTATTGTGTAATTGTGAGAATAGAATTTTTCTTCATCGAATTCATGTTACGCATATTAGAAAGTAATCCATATATGTGTGAAGAAATTTGCAAAAATCTTAGTAGATCTCTTGAAAACATTCATTTTCAAATAGAATTCCAAACTCATATCCAGCTGTTCAATTTTCATATGATGAATGAATTTTCTGGAAACGCTTTTGTAATTCCATGGAATATTTTATAGCATAGAATTTCTACGGAAAGAAAGAGAGAGAGAGAGAGAGTAAGAGTGAGTTTATCAAAATTCTGGAAACCTTGTTCACAGGATCAAGATGAATCTCGCGGTAAACAAAAGGTGAATATATAGTACCGACTGATCTGGAATTTTATTTGATTCAATTTTAAATGAAAAGTTGTCGAAATGCTTTTGCACTGCTCTTTTTATCCTACATTCAGATGAGAATACTTTCGAATATTACTATAAGAAGAAAAAAAAATAGTTCTAACGCAGCGAATCGAGGTATGATACACAGAATGTCAAATCTTCCTGCTAACCTCGCTAAAAATCCCCTGTCACAACAAACTAGATTGCTAAGAGAGCAAAATGATACACCGAAGAAGCAAAGTTTCAAGTATTATATATAAAATAGCAGACAAATTTTGTTGAAAGCAGCAAACATTTTTCGCTGCCACAAATAGAAAATTGTTATAGCTAACAAGATGGCTGTTTCAGCAAATAATTTGTTGCCCCAGCAAAAAGGACCCAGTAAAATCAGATTTCGCTGTCATAGCGAATTCCTCTGTTCTCCGTGTATTTTTCCGTTCCACTGAATTGTGGGAGAACTTTCACACATATATACATTTTGTTCATTTGAATAAGTTTGCATACTTCAGAATCAGTTTCTCTTGAAACTCCGAGAGATTTGTATAAATTTTCCATTTTTTGTAAAAAGAACTGGTCAAATGAACTATAGAGAGATAAGTACCTATAGATCCAGAATTTCGCTTCATTCAATTATTGCACTTACATTCTTATAACTCAATTGATGTCTCCAATGGACTTTTGCTGTTGTTGAATTTTTGTAATATTTATAATGTTCTCCTTGCTCGCATGTTCGCATTCTTTATGTTATTTGTTTCGCTCGTATGTAGTGACGAATCGTTCCACGATTCGAAAGGACATATTTGTAAAATGAAATATCTCGTTGTATATAAAGAAAGTTCACCAGAGTAATACAGGTTGATGTTCATAAATGATGTTTATGTTATAAAAATATAAAGTATCATTCGTATACCCAAAAATTGCATATATTTTGAAGCATCATTGATTGTATAAAAACAATAATGCAAATAAAGTACCTTTCATGTTGAAAATCAAGTAAAAATTATATACAATTTATATATAAGGTGTTTTCAAATGTATATAAATTCTATGTAATTTTGAAAATTTTTGTACATAAACTATATCTCTTTCACAAAAAAATATCATTCAAAATGAGTATTCAAAACAATGTCTTTAGATTCTTCAGGCAACAAGAGTTCTCACCCTTTTTAATTTAGAAAGCGTAAATTTGTTCCCACTTTAGCGTGGATCTAGTAATGGGAAGAGATTAAATCATTTCCACATAATATTCCACACGGAGAGAAAAAATTTGCTGACGCAGCAAATCGAGGTATTATATATAGAATAGCAAAATTTTTTGCTGACCTAGCTAAAAATTTGCTATAACAGCAATCGTGTTAGCTACGACAGCAATTTTTTACCTGTGGCAGCAAAAAATGTTTGCTCCGCCAGCAAATTTTCAGTATTATATACAGAATAGCAAACAAATTTTGCTGGGATAGCAAACATTTTTTGCTGCCACAGCTGAAAATTCGCTGTCGCAGCTAACAAGAGTGCTGGAACAGCAAATAGTTTGCTTTCACAGCAAAAAATTTGCTGCTCTGGCAAAAGGAACCCAGCAAAAGTAGATTTCACTGCCACAGCGGATTCCTTTTTCTCCGTGTATCAATCAAAAATAACATGAACTGTCTGAATAGTTGACTAATTTGAAAATCAAGAACTTTCAGATGCAATTGAGAGATATGTTATGTCTTCGATTCAATAGTAATGACCTCCTACTAATCCTGATTGATTCAAGATAAATTTAGTTACCGACTATAAACATATATATCGAGATCTCTTTCTTGTTGCTCTATCTAACAAGTAAAAGCTCAAGTTCGTTCTCGTCATTGTCGACGTCAAACGTGCCTCGACAGCTATTTGCGTGCGTTTCGTGCATGCGGACATTAAATAAAACTCAGTAGAGACGTTAAAAGCATTTCTTCTTTCATTTCATCGACGACGAGTTTCTTAAAAGCTCTACTTGGAAGATTTATTCCCAAGTTATTTGTTACAAGAATTTATTGAAGTAACATAATCGAATTAGTCTGATAAATCTCTGAAAAAATTGTGCCCCTGCTCTCTAAATCTGGAAGAGTGAAAAATCACTCGTTTCACTCCACTAAGTCTCAGAAGTGAGGCAGTCCACTTCGAGTGAGATTTTCACTCGTCTCGAGTGAACTCCCACTCTTTTAGACTTGAAAATTCACTCTAGAATTGGAGTGGCTGTGAGTTGATAACCTTGAATTTTAGATTATTACTCTAAAAGACATGGAGAAAAAAATCTAGAAACTAGCGCATGAGCATCAATCACATATCAAGACATTCTTGAAATAAAAGCATGAACCTATCCGCTCATCCCATGCGGCAATGCGATAAGTGCATAGGTTCATATTCCTATTCCAAGGAGTTCCACGGAACGAACCGGTGGAACTTCATCGGTGCTCAAGCGCTAGTTCCTAGATTTTTTTCTCCGTGCAGGCTCACTTTTGGCTGGCCAAAGAGTGAAATATCACTCTAACAATTTTAGAGAGTGCTTTGTGCAATGAATTTGATGAATTGGTTTCCTCTGTATTTTTCCTGCTTAACAACGTCCCCTGGATCCCATTTATTGATATTACTCTTTGATGGTGAATCTATTGAAATCAAGATTCAAACCAATTAAAATCATACAAAGACCGTTTTTTAATGAGTTTGCATGGTTTTTAATAAATATTTATCGTTGCAAAGTATGTATTCAATCTCATTGATCGATATTTCGTAACCAGAACCTACACGGAGAAAAAGGTATCTCAAAAAGTACCATAATATCTGGGACTTTTATAAGGAAGGTACCATACTTATTCTGAAAAGTCCAAGAAATTATGGTACTTTTAGATATTCGTGCAAGTAAATATTTCGACTCGGGTCAGACCAGCGCTGAAAATCCATAAATTATGGTAATTTTCAGGATATCTGTTTTCACAGTGTAGTCAAATCCGATTGAAACTTCATAATCTATCCAAAAAATAGGAATTTTTGTGGACAGATATTGTTTTCTCAAGATCTAGATAAAATAAACGGATTCTAATACAAAATTGATGATTTATCAAAAGACAGGATTGAGGAAACCGAAAAAATTTCATTTAACTCCTTATGATATAAAAAAAGTTGAAGATTCTCATTTTTAAGAGGTCATGTTCGACAAGATTATTGATATTTCTGATTGGAGATTTATCAAGTTTTTGTTGAATTATATAGAATTACTGCAAACAAAAATGCCGCAATGGTGCGTGAAAGTAGTGCCTTTTCAGAATATCACAAAGAAATGAATTGACATCGGATCAGAATTGACCCACGTCGATTTCTGTCCATAACTATATAAAAGTATCCCACCCCTAGTGGAAAAGTTTTCAAAATTATATATAATTTTTATATAATTCAATATAACTTATATATAATTCAGATATAATTTGATATAAATGATATATAATTTTGAAAATGTTTCCACTCAGGACTGTGCCATGTAGAAAAGTTTCTCGTTTTTTTGCGGTATTTTCCGAAATTATTATATTATGTAAATAATAACAAAGCATAACACATATTACTATTTTTCCATAAACGAATTCCTACACGTTCAACAATTTTTACGATTTTTAAGCAATTATTCAATTTTGTACACCCTTAAGACCTACTGAATCTCTAATCCTCAGTTACCCCACATATTTTCGCGTGTTTCCGTTAACCTTTCGTTATGCATTGCAATCAACTAAATTAAGTTTTTTCAATGATCAGAAATGTACTATGGTTCTATTTGATCTTTATTCTGGTTTCAAATCGTATTTCTTCAACCCTATGAACAAAAGATGGAATTTTCGAGAACCTTTTGTTCCCTTTTGACTCCTGTGGGGTAACTGAGGGTTAACATTTACATTGCATCTTGGTGAATATATTTTACTACTCAAGAAAATTCCACAGGTTGAGTAAAATAGATAGAACGAAGAAAAATGTTGAAAATTATATATAATTTATATACATTGTAAAAAAACTGGCAATTCACTGCGTTTTGGGACTGGAAAATTCCAGTGACTCATTTTCCAGTGCAATCACTGAAATTGTATGGATTTGTACTATGCAATTCTAATGTTTTTCACAGTAAAATGCTAGTGAAAGTTTTTTAGTGCTAGTATAGCCCAGCAATTATACTGGAATATTCAGTAAAATGTATCAATTAATGAGTTCCAGTGAAATATTAGAAGTTTCCAGTGAAAACTTTCTAAAGTTTAGAATTCAATAGGGTTTATATATAATTTATACAAAATTCTATATAAATTCTATATAACATAAGTTACCCTACGCCAACAATGGGTTGATTTCGTTCAACCTATATGCGTTCTCTAATGAACTTGACATCATAATTATCGCGAAGTATTGAGAAATCGCGTCGAACCGTGATTTTAAAAAACTCCAGACACATCTGTACCAGAATATTTCAACTTTTTCTTCTCTGCATTCCAGTAAAATATGATGAAATGATGGTTAACATACACGTACACTCTCAAGTGTTTTTGAAATGGCACTCCTGATATGCTTGCAAACAAGAAACGAAATGGTTAAAGAGAAAATGCGAAGGACATGTATAGATACGTTACATCGGTATATGTATTTTACTATTGCAGAGGTACAGGAGGTGGGGAATTTAATAGCATCAGGATGGAGGCGTACAAGAATATATATATATGTATACATTGATGAAGGGGTGACCGAACAATGCGCTCATTCAATGCATTCTAGATATGATTACCGGAAACCATCCCATAATTACTTTTTGTACGTCGAAAACGCAAGGGCCCTCGCACTTCCAACCCCTTCTACTTCTCTTTTCACTCAAAGCATCTCTTCTTCTTTCCTACTCTCTATGGTTAGAATTTCACAGCAGATTCTTTTACGTTTTCGTTTGGGTCCTTGTTGATATTTTTCAAAGTAATACGTATGTACAGAAATTCATGCTCGAGGTGCTTTTATGAGAATAAATTGAGAGATGCTGGTTTCATTACGATCCACGAAACAATAGAACGAATCCTCGTTCGTTTGGGCGAAATTTTACAAATGGGGTATTGGGTATGTAATGAATAACATTAGAATTAATCCAACAGTCGCATGATTTTAGAATTCCTCACATTCGTGTAGCTTTCTCTCATGAAATATTCGTCACGAAGGGGATGTGAATGAGGAAAATGATCAGGCCTGATTCCGAAAAATCACTATTCGATCCCCACATGGAAATTTATTCAGCTCTAACCAATGTTGATAATTTTCACTTGTTAGTTGTCAATCACGAAATTTGAGCGATGTCTAATATTATTGTCAAATTTCAATTCGAAAACGCACGCTAGATTGGGTTTCCCAAGTCGGAATGTGACAGAGATTTGACAGAATCGTGTCGTTATAGTACGACTGGGGGACAATACAACTTCTCCCTCGATATGTACGCGCTAATGTTGGCCACCTGACATATGGCCGCTACTGATTGCATACCGGGGTTTCACTTTCAACCATTATAACCACCAACGCGGTTACTGGAATCAAACGAAAAGCATCGTGTCACGTAATAGTACATTCACGGATCTGCGTGTAACAGAGCACCGGCGGTTGTAGTAGTAATTTTGCGTATCCCTTGGGTGTTTCTTCATTTGAATGTGAACGCACCGCTGTGTAAATTCAACGAAGGGACGACGATCATAACGAAGTTATCTAATACTTGAATGTTTGAGAAGACCTACGATTCTTAGCTCGCGTATCAAGATCGTGTATCATCGTTTCAATCGACGTTTATCAGGTAATTGCGATCGTGATGCGTCAGAAAAAATACCCATGGAAAAAGTATTTCGCCGTGACAGCGGCATCTGATTTTGCTGGGTACCTTTTGCTGGAATAGCAAGTTTTGTAGCTATGGCAGCAGTTTTTTAGCTGCGGCAGTAAAGTTTTGACGTCTCCAGCAAAATCTGTGAGCAGTCTACATTTCTTGCTGTCACAGCTAGCAAATCACTGACGTAGTTAACAAGATTGCTGTGATAACAAATAATTTTCTGTTGCTCCAGCAAAATCAGATATCGCTTTTTTCTTCGTGTCCATATAAAAATGCCTTGCTTTTGCCCATGCTGAGAATAGAATATAGCTTGGTGCAAGGCTGCTTGCCGAATCTTGGCAATCTATGTAGAGTCAATGTTGATCAAAATATGACAAAATAATATACCATCGTTGGTATTTAGTGAATTCCTTTCGTTAATTTATGATTGCCTCATCATGGATTTACGCTCGGGGCAAGCTATTGCCAATCCTCGGCTCAACAGAAGATTGATAAAATACACTGAGAAAACAGATAGCTTGAAAAATACCATAGTTTGTGGATTTTTGGTGGTGGTCTGACCCGAGTTAAAATATTTACGTAAACAAACCTCTAAATGTCCCATCATTTCTTGGACTTTTATCAAGAAGTATGGTACCTTCCTTATAAAAGTTCCAACCTATATGGTACTTTTAGAGATATCTTCACGTAAATATTCTGACTCGGGTTAGATAAACGCCAAAAATCCATAAATTATGGTATTTTTCAAGATACCTTTTTCTCCGAATAGATAAGCGTTGCGTCAAGCATTGACAATAACTGGGCTCAATCTTGGCTGCGATCATCAGTCTTCGCCCGAACTTGATCCACTGTTTTACCAATGTTGGGTCTATTTTGGCAGAAAAAATTGGTGGAGCGTAAGATGATGCTATTACTTTACAGTTGCGTCATTTTAATGTCCAGGATCGCTCAACTTTGGGCTAAGTTGCGTCATCCTAGAACCAATGATCAATTTTTCATTAGAATATATAAAATAGAAAAATTTTTCGCAATAGATATTCCATATTAAACTTTAATCATACCCTTAACTTTAATCATCCTCTCTCAGAGTTCACGAAAGAAAGTTCATCATGATCTAAAGCAAGATATTTCGAAAGAGCTTGTGTTGTATAAAACTGTGATCTCGCTAGCTCTTAGCGATGGCAAAGTCGAGGTACCGTCTAGATTATGAGTGTGTTCATATTTCCTGTGTTGCCTCTTTTCCTACCACTTCCCTTATCTTCCTACCCCTTCGCAGGAGCCCTTTTGTTCGCACTCTTTCAACTGTTAATGCCGCGAAATTAACTCCAACCAAAGCAATCGCGTGAGTTTAAGAAATACGACTACACGGGAGTGCTGTATACATGTATATATACGTACCATGCGCGGCAAGGAGTTTGGCTATTGTAATAATACGACCAAGGTATTATTTTAACATTATCAGTTGGGCAAGCTTAATTAATTTATTTGTGAACTACGTATCTTTTGGAGAAAAGCAGTTACACAGAAGAGTTGAAGAAGAATAGTATCGCCAGCGGATTTGTCTCTAGAGATTTTCTCAACAATTCCATTTCTTCTCTTTCTCACGATACTCTTGGAGATTTTTCATTCCAGGGGTGTTCTCCAACCTCATGGTCCTAACGAGGGTGCAAGGATGCGTAGCCTTCGTAATAATTTCCTCTTCTTTTATGAAGTTCCTTTCCTTCCTTTATCGTTGGACAACTCCAAAGTCTTTCCAACGGAAAGAGAAAAGATTCGGGAATATGGAGGAGTTTATGAAAGGAACCTGGGAAATTTCTATGAGAAAGAGAGAGAGAGAGATGGGTGATTCCCTGAAGGGACTTGAAATCACAATAATAAGGATATAAATGCGTAGTCGTAATGGAAAATGCCTGATCACTGTCTCAATCGTGATGTACACTTGGTGATTAACAGTATGGAACATGGAAAATGGAATGCTGTGGTGGATTTAAAAAGCTTATGGGGTATTACTACTTTGTAAGCTCGTAATCAAGGATCATTTGTAACAATTTGTTCAAAAAAGTGTAACAACATTTTCAAATTCTGCTCTTTGATTAATCGTACTTATGTTTTGCAGTACAGGATAAGCATTCTTTCAAGCCATTCCACACGGAAGAAATAATTTAGCTGCAGCAGCTAAGTAGCTAGCACGGACACGGATAGCCATTAAATTGGCTCCTGCAGCTAAATTTCAGCTATTACAGAAAAAAAATTTGCATTTGTAGTCAATTTATTTGCGGTGACAGCTAAAATTTAGCTGCAGGAGCTAATTTAATGGCTGTCCGTGTCCGTGCTAGCTACTTAGCTGCTGCAGCTAAATTATTTTTTCCGTGCAATGCAAAATAACAGCGGTCTGATTTATTTGCGAGCGACCACCTAGGTCGTAATTTTTAACCTAGAAACAAAACAAAGAATCAAAATGAGTTTGGAAGAATTGCTAGAAATCTAATGGAGCACGTGGGATTTTTGGGAAATATTGATTTGATACAAATCAACTTGAACATAAAAAGTGATTTTGAAGGAAAATCATCGGTCGAAAATTGGTCATGAAGTTATTAAATTTCAATCAATCACAAAAATTCTACGTACTCCACTAGATTTTGAGCCATTCTTTCAAAATCTCTCTAGTTTTTTGCTCTAGGTTGAAAATTACGACCTAAAGGTCAGGGGGCATAAACTCAAATGAAAGTTTTCAGACGGATTTCAGCGCCGTCGTACGGTACCTCCATTAAAGTAAATTTACATGGACAGGCCAACACAAATGATTGACAAATCATAAAAATTGTTCAAGTAGTGTTAGCGTATATATGAAAATGACTTCAATGGAGGTACCGTACGGCGGCGCTGGAATCCGTCTAAAAATTTTTCATTTGAGTTTATGCCAATGTTGTTAATCTATTACGTTTTTCCGATGGATCAACCTATGGCAAATGATATTTAATCAGAAACGCCAATAGGACCTTTTAAAAACGTAATAGATTAACAACTATGGTTTATGCCCTCTGCTGAAGGTGGTCCCATCAGCTACTGCACCTCCATCTTACTGTTCAATCAGGGAGCTCCAACTGTAAATGATCACCCCGAACTATATTTTAATTAGGGACAAGTCAACCAGCATGGTGGAATTTCGATCGTATCGAATCGAGGTAAAATCCGAAATAGTGCTGATCATTTTGGATTTTGAAACATCAATAGTATTTCAACAATAAAGTGTGAACAATAATTTTAAAAACAAATTAGATGTGTTAATAAATAATTTCCCTGGTGGAAAAAATGTTTGAATTTGATTGAATTTTGTTAAATGTTGCTGAATTTCATTAAATGCCATGTTGAATTTCACTCACAAATTAGACTTTCTTTTCATGAAAAATCAACAAGAAAAGATGGAATTCAACAAAATTTCGATGAAATCGAATGTAATTCATCAAACATTGCCAATTTTCTTTCATTTTTGTGGACTTTTAATCAAAAATGTTGAAATTAAGATTGGAATTCAACAAAAGCTTTTCCGCCAGCCTCATTTCCTCATATCCACACTTTATTGTTGATATATTCTTGATTCTTTAAGATTAATAAATCAGTTTATTGAAATTAATGGACTAGCATCCAACTGTGTGTTTTAGAATCAGGATAATTTTGAGGTTAGGTCGCTCTACTAGACCGCCATCTTGATTTTTAGTTCGCATCAAAGTCCACCTTTGAGAGGGCGCGCAAGTACGACCCAAATATTTCCAGTGGAGTTGCAGCCCCTGTTTTGAATAACCAGAAGAAAAAATTTCTTTTACTTCAAAGCATATGTAAACAGAATTGACAAATATCGTATCACTCTTTTTTAATAAATTATTGAAAAGAATCCTTGATTTCGAGCTGATAAAGCACTATTACCCCTTGATGCAGGTACACTGCCCTGCTTAAAGAATCCCATTGAACCGATTGATTATCATCGATTCCGATGCAGGAAACTGATTCAAACCCATTGAGAATCAATTTTGAATGGGTCTAAATCGGTTTTCTGCATCGAAATCAATGAGATTCTTTAAGCAGGGTGAAAACACAATTTCTTTAAGTGAACAAAATGTTCTTCCACCTCATTCTGATAAAACTTTTTTTCCATGGAATTCAGTTGAATGAAAAGAGTTGTTATGAAATTCAAACAAGAATATAATTCTTCTCAAATTCGAAAAATACATTTTCAATGCAATATAAAAATTTTCCCATTGAACTCAATTTTTTTTGTCTATTGAAAACAAAATTTATCAGAATGAGGACAAAGAAATTTTCTTTCAGTCGAAGAAATTGAATTCTCAGTTTACATGACAGTGCCCTATGACACAGTGAACTTTCAAATTATTCGATAACTGACTAATGAATAGGAACTTGTTAGTGTTGAATTACGATCGACAATATGAATTGAATTTCGACTGTACAACATAGAATTTAGAATCAGATATTTCCATTGATTGATCATCAGAGGAGAAGGATAACTAAATCATACAGTATATTGCTTATTCTTTTGATTCTCATGATTATTTCAAATAAATAGTTAACATGAATATAAACGGAATACCAGTAAGTAACCAAGAATCCCTGAAAATCAGACGTACTGTTACATTTGCGTGTCGCATAAACAAAACCGATTCTTCTTCCACTCGGCGCTTTCTCAGAGTAACAGGGAGGTCAAAGGTACATTTCCAAGAATGGGTTCAATAATCAAACGTCTCAGCTTATTCCTGCAATTTTCCACATACCATCACGCACGTTATAATCCTTGGTCATACTGGAATCACAGTAATTGTGAACATTCATGTCATTTGTCACGGGAATCATGAATTAACATATTTCCGGAACCATTCAAAAAGAGAAAAAAATGTGGAAATTATGATTTGCGTTCTCATTATTTCAAGTGTCATTGATGTTAATGATTTCAATTCGCATTAGAAAATAAAAAAAACATTTGAAGCATATTTAATACATTTATACATACATGTATTAAAATCTTATAACAGATTCAACTAGTTTGTGATCTGGGATGAAGGGGAAGTTGTAGATGTAGAAATATATATATATATATATATATATATATATTTATATATTTTTGATTGAAACAAAAATGAGAGCACATGGAGTTGAGGGAAAAATGCTCCATGACACTGAAACGATTCGTAGTGTGTCAGGTCTCCTCGCTCTCGACTCATGTCCAGATACATTTTTTATGTTCGTGCATAAGGAATGGATTTCGCGATTTATTGCACCAGATGGTTCAGATTAAACATTAGCTTGGCGCGTGCGCGAGAGCAAGGAGCCTAAGACGCGTGCTACTTATCGCAAGAGGCACTCTCGATGTCTCATAATTTACTTATTCGGATGATACCAAAGAGAGTCTCTTTAGATACTCTTCAACCTCTCACAGACTGATTCTTCTGTCAAGCGTTTAGACAGATCTGCAACGCGGCAGATGTTTTTGATGATCGTGGAGAAGTGTTGCTTCGATGCATTCTATTAACGTGTCACGATCCCTAGAATCATAGCCTTTTTCTATATTTCTTCTTGATTTTTCAATGAGAAAATTTCTTGTCAGAAGCAAAAGATTCTTTGTAAAAAGTTACGTTTCGTAAATCATTTGAATTAACTCTTTACAGATTTTCCGAACTACAAACAAAAACTCAAGTCGCCAAAAGTCACAAAATGATTGTAGAGTTTACTCACAAAATCAGGAATCAAGGATGCAGTAAATGACGTTCAATAATTATGATTGAAGCAATTTTATGAAACTGAAATTTTTTTCTTGAAATACAAATGAACATGGAGAGATTACTCCCGAGTCGAAAAATGATTCCTCCTCTCCCTCTACATATGGAAGATCAGGAAATTTCTGCCACTTTGAGCAGCAAATGAGGAGGATAAAACTCCTCTTCTGCCCCTCAAAGTGGCACAAATTTCCTGGTCTTCCATATGTGGGGAGAAAGGTGGAATCACTTTTCGCCTCAGGGTGCTATACGTGAGTTTCAAATTTTGGTTGGTTCTCACTTTGGCGTGTCAAATGTACACTCACAGAAAAGATTTCTTGAAATGAGAAAATTTTTCTTGTCGCTGGGACGAAACTCATTTTTCTCTTGAGTCTAAAAAATTTTACTTGAATCAAAAAAAGTTTGTTTCGATTCCAAAAGAAATTGTCCTAATTTAAGTAAAGTTTTCTAGGCTCAAGAAAAAAATGAGTTTTGTCCCAGCGACAAGAAAATTTTTCTCATTTCAAGAAATCCTTTCTGTGAGTGTGCATTCTTTGCGACTGACAAATAATTTTTACACTCAACCCCAGTATACGAAGTATAAAAAGCTCCATTATTCTTCAAGAAAGTGCATTAAAATACCTACTCTTGTAGAAATGATTGCTCCCACTTTCTCATTTATGTCGAGGCTTTTTTCAATGATTAAATTAACTGCAAGGACCTTGAAAGGGACTGTAAAACTGGTGAAATCATTTCCACTATTTTGGGTTCTGACATTTTTAATGCTCAACCAATTGCAGTAGTGCGATGATGACAAGCAAAGGCGGATTGGCTCCTGAATTTTGACGTGGAAACCACTCTGACCGCTCTTTGATAAGTCGAAAAACACGGCCTAAAAATGCAAGACCAGCGGCCCAACGTCTGAAAATAAAATGGCCTATGTGGAATTTTTTAAACTCTCCACGTGCCCAGTAGTCTGCCCCTGGCTACAAGCGATTTTTTTCCTGAAAAATTGTCGCGTCAAAGTTTCTTCATAGATAAGGAAGTCTTTGCCACACTGAAAAAAAATTTTTTCTCACTCAAATAAATGGTTATTTGTCCTGTATCGAAGAATATTCTGTTGATTCCAATACAGGATAAATAACCACTCATTTGACTTGCATGATTTAGTGGACATTTTATTCATTTGTAGAGGATTCGATACGTCAAAGGCAAAATAGTTCTTCAAAGTGAAAGAAAAGTTTCTGATTTTTCACGAAAAAAAATCTCCTCGCGATCAGGGGACAACATCCATTCCTTGTATGAAGGAAAACTCCTCATATTTTTCCGTATATACAATGACGAGTCATCCACGAGGACACGTTCATATTTATAAACATAAATAGAAAAAAAACAGCGCTTTGATAATTGATGTATAAAATCCCTTCCACCCTTAATTATAAACTTTCGCCCTGACGACGAACGGAAAATTCGGAAGACAGAGAATTTCCAAGGGGAAGAGATATGGGAGTAAACATTCGTCGTTAAGCGGTTTCCAAGATCACACGAGGTGAATAGGTACACAGAGGGTACGTTTGATACAGGGATCATTAGTGCGACTAGGGAAAAATCTTTCTGCTTTTCAGTCTCAAAGTCCCAGTCATTGCATCCCTCTTTCTCGTTTTCGCTTTTCCTTTCTTCTCTTTCTCCTGCCTTTTTTCTTCTCTTCATAAATGATACCTCGATTTCGATCGGCCGTTCTGGACAGTGACCCTCTTGCATTGGCCACGTACAAAACATGATAGGGGTTGACCATAAATAATTAGAGGACAGTTGCCGATTTGAATTTTCACGTGTGAGAGAACGCCATAGGTCTTAGAATGAAAAACCATTAATTTATCGTAAACTCGGTCACGTCCAAACGGAACACATCCTCACGTACATAGAGGTAAGAAGAATGAAAGGGAATGGTGCTTCCTAACAATCTTGACCCCGGATAATCGTTGGACAGGTGATCACAAAGTGCATCGAACAACTGACCGGTAGTTTGAAATCTCTACCCTGGTGGCAACGAAAGTAGACGTAACGTGCAGTGTATAGAGCCTATTTCGGTTCCCTTATGCAAATTATGATGATGATGATGATGCGAAGATTCTTCAGGACACTCGAACTGGGGCTGAACTTCACATTCTGTCCTGAAGAAGGTCTTGATTTATTACTAAATTCTGAAGAGGAACAAAAAATCACCGTGTGATTCCTTGAATTCTCATATGATTTATTTCAGAAATATTGATATTTTAAAATAACATTACGTTAATGGTGTATTTTTGAAAAAAAAAGGTAAACAGTATACTGACAGAAAAACGACCTGGTGGAAACATCCGTGTTTGCAATAACTTGAAATCTGGTTCGATTCACCAGGAAATGTGATTGTGATTTCCAGAAAAAGTGGTTGAAGCCAACATCAATTACATATTTTAGTTTTCACACCGAGAAAAGAATCTAGTTTTTCTAACCTGAAAAACGTAGTTAATTTTTCTTACATTTCTTGGTAAATCGAATCAGATTTCAAGTGATTGCGACCAAGAATCTTTCAACCACGTCGTTTTTCTGTCAGTGTAGGAAAAGATAAAAATTCACTTTTATCTGGCACATAAGGATTATTTCTGTACGTAACAAAGAAAGTCTCTCTTTCATAAAATGAAAGTAAGAACAAAAACAAATGCCTACCCAGTTTTCAAAGTGTAAGTCTGGCAAACAAGTTGAGCCAGACTTTGTACGATGTTCGATCCTCATTTCTTCATTTGTTAAAGGAACGTACGTACTTTTTCATTTACAATGAATTTAATCGTGAAGTTAGTATGTTATTTAGTTGAAAATTCCCCTTTGTAAATGCACGATGGATGATCTATTCTTATATCCAAGATAATGCTCCCCGAAAGAAATGTTTCATACTTTGATGCTAATACAACCTAAATATAAGGACCAAATAAAGCAGAGGACAATATATTTGGAGGAGAAAAAAAGAATGATTTGGGATGTCTACGTACATGAGAAGAGCGAAGAAAGGTACATGCACGAGAGTCGATGTGTTTACCCCCAGGGGTTGCCATTGTCCGTGATATATTGATTAAAAACCCATTCCCCTTTTTCTAAGAGCCTTAAACGATCATCTGACTGGAAGTTTTAAGATCTTGGCAAGATAATATATTACGAAAATAATAAAGGCAAGGAAAAATCTTCGTGAATTAAATATTTATGTTTTGGGATATTGAATGATAGTCGGTATCGATACGGGCGAAGAAAACAAAGAGGAATTTCATGACATGATTAAAACGTCTACTTTAATCGAAGAAAAACTAAACCATCTATAATGAATATTCGTAAATTCAATTGTTACAATTTATTTCTCATACACATCCACCTCACTTTTCAATTTTTTTCCACCATTTACAAGTCACATAAAAGAGGGAACAAAAGAATGAGTAATGAATATGAGCATCATCTGCACATAACATCTGTAATTGATGGAGAATTCAGCGACTTTACAGTCGCTTTGGTACGAAAAACCACGTTATATCGTAGAAAGCTGTCAATAAAGTTGTTTACACAATAGAAAGATTTTACGGGAGATTGATGATACGCTCCAAAAATGTACACGTAACTTTTCCTGTAAACGGTCAATCCGTATTTGATATAAGACCATTAGTATCCCTTTTGAATTTCACTCAACAGTGGTCACAAAATCTCACCCTCCCCTTCTTATTTTCAGAATCATGGAACTGCGCCTTAATCGTTTTCTTTAATGATTTTTCATCGTTCTAACGTTCTCTGTAATATATCAGGTTTAACGAATGATACGCATAGAAATAATTCTTCGATAATTGTAGTCAATCCCTCTGAAATACATCAGTCCTATTGACAAATAAAAAAAGGTGATACCGGATCTAAGAGAGAACACAACTCATCTTCGTATAAAATATAAGATATCATTCCAATATCTGCTTGATATAATACATGAACTCTGTCACTTGAATAAAAATCCGTAAAGTGTTTTCTCCGGTCTATCAAAATATAGCATTTAATTTTGAATGCATTCGATTGCACAAGCCATCATACGTCGGAGACAAGATATGAAATAAAGAAAGAGCCTACGAGGTTTGAATACATCATTTATGGAATAATGTTTGTCGAGAATCATAAAACGATAAAGCACAATCTGTTCAATCGAAGCAATGATCTTGCGTGTGATTGAGGATGATTGAGCAAACAGTCGTGTACACAAGTTTCGCGCAATTCAGTTGACTCGATAACAATCTCATACATATAATAGTGATTGCCATTTATACTCATCATTACTCCTGTGGACAACTTTCGATGAGACCAATTAACAATCACCTTTATGATACCTACCTACTTTAATAATATTTGCAAAACATTGAATCTATCACGAACATGTTGCGTCAGGTTTTCTATCCGAACGGTAATTTCAGAAAGAAAATTGTACTGGTTGACGTCTCGCGGAGAAATCCGCATTCAATTCAATGAATTAGATGTTTCGTTTGAGATAAGTGCATGATCAAATATTTAATGTGAGTTCGAAGTATCAAACGTGTACTTAACGTATTGAGTCTAGTTTATGTTCAATTGCATGATTTCTAAGATTAACGGGACGTCATAGGATAATTCCACGTATTCCACTAGTCAATAATGTATGCGATTGAATTCTCATTTTCAGAAGTATGATTTTTGGCGTCGGTTTCATTCTTTCGAAAGGAAGAGAATTTTTTAATTGATATGATTAGTGTCGAATTCACGTTTTTGGCTTGGAGATAGCGCTGATGGAATGATGAATCACTTGAAGGGTATGTTGAATGCTGGATTTGATATGATCGGATCGAAAAATTCAAACGGTTTTTGTCCTCGCTTTTCATTTTTAGGCTGACTTTGTCCTAATTTACGAATATTTCGAACAAAAACAGGAAAATATCAGTGTAAAAATCAAATATGAGGACGATAACCGTTCAAATTTTTCAACCCGGTGGCCACGTAATTTACTACTCGTTAAGTTCACAAAATTATTGACGATCAAGGGAGTCTGAAATGTTAACAAGAATGTTAACCTACACGGAAAAAAAAATTGGTCATCATCGCTTCCCAGTCTCGTTACCATAGCCATACACAATGTGCTTAACGAAGAAAGGTTATAAACATAGTGCATGTTGTTCAGCACAATGATATCTTCAAGTCAAAACAAAAGAACATATCGTCTCCATGCCAGTTCGATTCATTGCATCACCCATACATTTCTCACGATACACGGAGAAAAAGGAATTCGCCGTGGCAGCGAAATCTACTTTTGCTGGGTTCCTTTTGCCAGAGCAGCAAATTTTTTGCTGTGACAGCAAACTATTTGCTGTCCCAGCAATCTTGTTAGCTGCGACAGCAAATTTTTAGCTGTGGCAGCAAAAAATGTTTGCTATCCCAGCAAAAACTTTTGCTATTCTATATATAATACCTCGATTTGCTGCGTCAGCAAATTTTTTCTCTCCGTGTATGTTGGATGGTCATAATGACAATATTTTCTTGCGTGTCATAGCAGGAATTTGTCTCATTATCTCCTAGGCTATTATAAGGCTTTGCAGGGCCTTGCGGGACCTAAAGATTTGATTCAAATTGGTAGAGTAGTGGTCAAGTGTTCGGAGTGCCTCCATCAAACTTAGGAAACATCATCCGATTGGCCGAGCAGTGCTTTTATTGCGGAAAAAGCCAACGTTTCGACCAGATGCTGGTCCACTAGTAAACCATGAGGCACCAATCAGTTCATCCCTTTTACTGGCGAGGCACTAATCGGGAAAACTTAACGGTAACTGGTGAGGGATGTAACGCTCTCATCAACGAGGGACTAATCAGGAAAACTAAGCAGGCACTGGCGAGTAACTGATAAGGTACTTACCAGTACCTCATATGGCGTTTATCAATCTGAGCAGTAACTGACGAGAAATTTGTTACACCGAGAGAAAAATTTACTGAAATAATAACATATTCAATTGAATGGGAGCAATAAAATACTTGGTTGATTTGAATGAAGTTTCGTTGAATCAACTATGTATTGTTTCAATCAAATCTTCAATCTTCAAAAGTCTATAAAATATTTTGTCAATGAAAATAGATATTTAATCGATTCCATGGAGTTTTATTGAAATTAACTAATTGTGACGATTCAATTGAATATTTTATTGTTTCCGAAAATATTTTCTCTAGCGTAATAGTTATCGCGTCCATATGAAAAGACTATCAGTGTTTAGAATCGCTGATTACTTTGTGTAAGATTAAAAATATATAAAAACAATATTGTGTAGAAGAATACATTTTTCTGTAGTCCATTGTTGAATCAACGAAGAAATTTATTTGAAATTGTTCAAATATCCGCTGTGTCTAGGAGCTGATTGAAAAGATGAAGGGTTACAACATTTTTTCCATTATAATCGAGTATGCATTGAAAGAAATTTGTATAAAATCAAGTATGAATCGAATAAAATGTATGTGCTTTATATAATATAACGTAGTCCTCATATGATTTCATATCAAAGATTGAAATAACACAGCAAACTAGCAAACTGACCAGACTTGTACTGAAATTGAATTCATAAAGAATTTTTCAACATAAAAAATGTATCACTCATTTTTTCTATTTTTCATGGCTTATAATCTTCAAGAGTCCTTTTTATGCATGGAATGATCAAGAAATAAACATTTTTTACAAAGTCTCGGTCTGATTTGCTTCCAATTTCGAAGTGAATTTAGCAACAATAGTGCCATATTCAATAACAAGTGTGAATAATACTTTTTGCATTTCATCAAGATGAAAAAGTTCATCTTCCTTCATTTCGTGTATACGTGCACTGAGAAGTTGCAGTTAACCAGCAGTTTTATCCTATTATTACTAATTAGTTCAACTCATTGAATAATGATGAATAACTCCCTAGTTTTGCTCAACCAACGCTAATCAGTTCAACTTATTGAGTAGTGATGAGCAACTCACTAGTTTCACCTACACATTAAAAAGTGAAACTTAAAGTGATCCCGAATATCAGCTTAAAAATGCAGCCAAAAGTAGCGCTTATTCCAACTGAAAGTAAGCAATGAAAAAGACTGAATTTCAGTTAATGCCATTTTACTTTGAAATCAAGATAAAATTCCATCTTAATTTCCAAAGTAGGATGGAATTGACTGAAATTCAGTCTTTTTCATTGCTTACTTTCAGTTGGAATAGGCGCTACTTGTGGCTGCAATTTAAGGTGATATTCGGGATCACTTTAAGTTTTACTTTTTACTGTGTAACCAACGCTAATTGGATCAAACTCATGAGTTACTAATTAGCGTCTCGCTAGGTTTTCCCAATTAGTTTTTCCTCTTTAGTTCCTCATCAGTCATGAGGAAGAACTTTTGACATTTCTAACAGAGTAAATCTTGAATAGGGTGAAGGATAAATTCAAATTGACAGAGTAGAGGTAAAGTGCTCGGAGTGCTTCCATCAAACTTAGGAAAAATCATCCAATTGGCCGAGCAGTGTTTTTATTGCGGAGAAAGCCAACATACCTAAAGAATTATTAAAATGATTTCAACTAGGGTAGGAATGCCCGATATTGAAAGTATGTATCAATATTGTGGTATGAGATATCGTGTATCTAATTTCAACCTCAACACTGAGAACCCAATTTCTTAGATTGAAAGAAAATTTTCTTCGCCCTTATTCTAATAAATCTCTTTTTCAGTGGGAACAAATGGAGAAAGTTTTCATCAGATTGAAACGAAAAATTCTCAAATTAAAACAGAAATATATTTCTTTTTCAATACGAAGAATGGGATTTCAATTCAATGAAAAATTTCGTCATTCAAACGAATTATTCTTTCCATCGGGAACAAGATTTATCAGAATGAGGGCAAATACATTTTTTCCAAGTCTAAGAAATTGGGTTCTCAGTGAAGAGAACACGAAGATCCAAGAGATGCATTGAATGTTCAGACATTTGATGGCCCACGGAACATTCCATGAATGTATGTAAGTACAATAAACCTAAATTTCGTTTAAAAGATCTGTGTTCTCTCGGAGAATCGAAATTTTATAAGAATTTATAGAAACTAGATGAGGAAAGTCAGTGTCATCGGTGTACCTCGGGAAACATGCCACCACTTTCCAATAATTTCATTTTTAATACACAGATTTTTCTTTAGAATGAGCTAATTTTTTTATTTTATTGCTCGTATTCCTATGACAAATGTTATTTGCTTGCATTTCTTTTTATATTTGTGTGAATTAAAAACACATTGAGCACTCAACTGTGAGAATCACAAAGCTATGATGCAATGTGCAATTTTAAGTGTGTAATTCATCATTACTCACTCTAAAGTTGTGTTAAGGGAGGGAATACATGTAAACGTACCATTTTTCAGGAATTCATTACGAAAAATTGGCTGAGGATCAATTAATGAAATAACGCAAATCTTGAAACCTACGTTTCAAACTATCTTTATAACTTTGTTGAGACAAAAATACTTCAGCATAGCGGAGCAACAGCTGCCAGAATTTGGTCCCTCGTTTTTGAGCCGTGCAGCCTACAACAGTGGCGTAGCAAGGGGGGGGGGGCGGACTGCCCCGGGTGCCAAATTCAAGGGGGTGCCAAATTTTAATTTTGGTTCGCATTCAAATTTTACTGGATTACAGTTTCTTCTAGGTTTTTTTTTTGTTTTACAAAAAAAGATGAACTGCCAGGCGAGGGGGAGTTCCGCTATCCCGTCCGCCCCGGGTACCATTTAGCCACGTTACGCCACTGGCCTACGAGCCTCAATTTTTTTCTAAAATCTAGAAACCAAAATTCTGTCGTTAGAAAATGTGAGAATGCACAACTTGACGAAGTCAAAACACATAAGAATGAAAAATTGAAAATTCAGCAGCATTTTGAAGAAAACGAACTTTTGTTTTTAATCTAAAAATTGAAAAAAGCAATGTAAATAAATTTTATTTTTTGTTTTCCTCAGCGTTGACTTGTGCGTTTTGATATACTTTAACGATAGAATTTTGGTTTTTTGATTCTAGATAAAAATTGAGACCTGTAGGCTGCACGGCGCGAAAACGAGGTACCAATTCGTAGCTCTGCCATTTTGAAATATTTTTGTCTCAAAAAAATTGTGAAGATAGTTTCGAACGTATATTTTAAGGTGTGCTTGATTTCATGATTGTATCTTGAACCCATAAATTTTTTATAAATCCTCAAAAACAAAGCTAAATTTGCTTGTATTTCCCCCCTTAATTACGTATCCCTATGGAAGGAGTCTGCGCAAAATTCGACTTCTTCTCTTTTCCCACCTCTTGATGCTTGAATCCCCACAACATAATTTAATAAATTCATTTCTTGTATGTATCCAACCTTCGAATATTATGAAAAATATCGCGCTAAAGAAGTATCTCATTGTTTTACCTCGTGTAAAATGAATTCTGAAAATAAAACTGGAGCGAGCATAAAACTTTTCACTTGCTCAATATAAGCTACGTTTCCACATATCAATCGACATTAGCGAGCTAGATCTTTCTTATGTACACCAACATGCAAAATGTTCTCCATAAATCCTATAGAATTGACGAATGATTTGCTATCACATGTGAGCGAAGCGAGCACTAACCGTGTGGAAATCAATTCTTGTCGGCGGTGCGGGCCAAATTAGGCACCCACATAGCACAAATGTCTCAGTAATATCTCCAGAATATTCTGGAGACATTGTAATATTGTCAGAATATTCTGGAGATATTATTGAGACATTTGTGCTATATGGGCAATCTTATTTTATTCTAGGTCCTGTTTTGGTTACCCTTATAGGACTTCGACAGCGCACTCATCTCCAGGGCCTGCACAGTATTCCCAACTTGGGTCGATATGGGACACCTATGATGAGACCAATGAAGGCGGTGGAACTAGGACCTTTAGAAGGATAATAAATTATTGCGAATATAATAAAATTAAATGAATATTGCGAGGAGGGAATCCCAGGTGGAAACTACCTTGATTGAAAATTGGGCTATCCAAGGCCCTGTCTGTCCACAAACCATTTCAACTTGAGCCCTAACAGAGCCTGGAATGGGCCGATTTCCATTTTCACTCAGGTATTCCACCCAACATTACTTTATTCATACATTATTGAACTCTATCACAAAACAGAACAGCCTCATTATGTCTTGAGATTAACCATACATTCATGTTTTTTCAATTTTTTGACATTGTCCACCGATAGTGTGAACACAGTAATCATCGATGAAATATCTTTTTGTGCGCATATATTGCAAAAAATCGATGACTTTGCATTTTAACACTTTTTGTTAAAAAAACAGTTCTTTGTATAATGCCATACGTGTATCTACACTCACATGGAATGTATACTGCCGTACATCAATGTTAAATTAGTGAAACAGGCACATAAGGAGATCACCAATATGGTTTGAGTGAACTTGTTTTTAACGATGGTTTATATTTGGAAAAAAGAATCAATATAAGGGCAAGGCCCTATGCGGGCTGTAGTTGGGTGCACCCAGAGTTTCGAAACAGGGGAAAACTTTGAAAATGCAGCTTGGCCCTACGTTGGTTGTGTGCACACATGCTTGAATTAGAATCTTCGGGAGAATACGGGGAGCCTGGCAAAGCCTTACGCAGGCTGTACTTCGTGTGCCTAGATTTTCAAAACAAGGGGAAACATTGGTTATGCAGCTTGGCCCCATATAGGCCTTATATGGGTGTTCCTAAGTTAGAAAAATTAGGCTGATTACCAGCAATCCGACTTAGCTCCTTAGTGGCTAAAGCTAGGCAATCCTAAGTTTGGACACCCAATATAAGCCCATACGGGGCCTGTATTCAATACAGGACGCCCAGAAAAATTTCCACACGAGTATTGTGATTGCTAAGATGCCTGCGCAGCGAGCTGTACTGCTGAAGATTTACTGCACGGAGAAGGAAGTATTGCTGGCATAACCAGCAGGTCTGTTATTATAGCGCCTAAAAGAAAAATTAGCTGAAAGAGCGAGAAAAATGATTGACACAACTAAATGTTTTTGCCAACATGAACAAATTTGTTAACAGAACTAACGTCTTAGCTGCTGGAGTAAATATTTTTGTAGGCGCTATGGTAGCAAACCATTTTTTCTCCGTGTGTACAAAATCTCTACTGAAAACTTCCAGTGTTTGACAGGAAATCATTAACCAGTATCTTGGACTGAATAGTCTAGCACATTTGCTGGGATATTCCAGCCCAATTACTGGAATTTTACTGCAAAAATTTGAATTCTGCAAAACAGAATCCATAAAATTTCAGTGAATGTACTGGTGAATGAATTTACTGAAATTTTCCAGTACCAAGGCGCAGTAAATTTACATTTTTGTTTATGGTGTTCCTATTTTTTGATGGATATAACCAACGAAGAATTATGTAAATACTCAAATCAAATAAGGACGCCTAGTTTGGCCCCAACTGTCACCAAGAATTAATTTCCACGCCGGATGAGTAATTTATGTAGAAAAATTTCACACTCATCTTCATCTCAAATTAAAATCCCCCAATCAACTTAAAGATTCGGATTTATGGCTTTTTGTCATCTGTTTTTCTCACAAGTACCCAGATTCGAATGTTACTTTTCTGAAATTAAATATACCCTACAATTACCAAAAAATTCCTCTATAATATGCATCTCGATTTACAATACAGTCTCCCACTCTGAAAGAAGTAGAAGAAATTGCCAGCCGCCTATCATTATCCTTCCGAACGTTACTCGTTAGCGGCTCATCGGTTGATGAGTATTCTTCCATATCGATATTTCTGAACGCACGATAAAAAGCATGAGAGTTAAATTACCTGAGGAGAAGAAGTTCATTAACGATCCACAGATTCGATTGACAGTAATGTGTCTCAGAAGCATGGTACGAACGCTACAAGGATGCTCGATAATTTACATATAATACGGATAACAGTATCTATAAAGATTCTATAACACCTATCAACGAATCCGATATCGATTCTAAGCCAGGTATTTTAATGAAGCCGACGGATATTAACGGATATGCGAATCGATTTATCATCCGAGAGTGAAGAACTTTGCAAAGTGTATCATTATGAAAATGAATTCACGTTTCGTATCTGAGATCTGTTTCTTTATATTCATTAATCGCGCATGAAGAATCATATTCTAAGTATTCTCGAACAATTTCATCCACTGAATCTCCAATCTCTGTGTTGGTTTTTCACAATTTATCTAATCGCGCGTTATTATTCGACCATTGCGCATCATCGAAGAAACAAATAATATTTCAACTACGAGCGCGACGACGAGCTGAATTGACCAATTCTCCACATCAATATGATGCTATTTACATCGAGCGTTGATTTTTTTGTTCATTCATTATTCTTATCTGAAACCAAAAAGCTATCTCGCAGGCAACCAAACGGCGTTAATGATGCTGTGCTCACTCGAAGATAAATGAGCGACGTTGTTACAATTGCAGACTATAATAGTTCAATCACAACGTATCGTTCATCTGCATACATGTACGAAGCTCTGTCATCAAATCGAGATCAAGTCAACATCCGTCATCATAGATCGTGTTACAATCGTCAATATACCTTGACGTATCACACAGGGTATCGGTGTTGTCTTGATTTGCTCAATTGCAAACGTGATTGATTTCAGACGCGTGCCGTGTGTATTCAGAAATCATGATATTCATCGATCATTATGTTGAAAATTCCTCTCAAAATATTTCCTGAGAACTTTCAGATACAAGGTGAATCAACGTTAACTAGACGAATAACTATACTGTTGGAAAAATCAGCACAAAACTTTATAACACGAATATCCCTAGCAGAAATCACTCTAGTAATTCTCTAGGCCTCACCAGGTCCTTGTAATCGCCTAGAGAATAACTACAGTGATTCCTACCAGGGATGGAGTTTTTCACGTTTTCAGTGTTACGAAATTTGGGATATGTTACTGAAGTTTGAATCGTTCATTGAAACGAATTGGTAATCGAATAACGAATCAATCAGCTATCAAAGACCCAAAATCTTGTAGTACATTCTTTGAACGATGTTTCCAGTTCCAAGGAGTTCATTCGAAGAGGTAAATCCCGATGATTCATCAGATTTTGCAAGTTTGAATTGTTGTTTTGTTTTTATAAACGATTCAAACTTCATAAAACATATTTGGGACTCCACTAAGAGTTATTCCACGAAGAATGAACTTTAAGCAAGTTTGATTTGATTTGCAGCATCATTTCTGTCATCGGATTTATATCTTGCGCAATGAGAATAATTTAAAATGATTTCAATCGTTTCTGTTAATGTCACTGGGCATGTGAATATATATCTGAGGTTTTTGCATCATTACACAAGTCACCGAACGTCGCTAACTTTCATCAGAAAACACCATTAAACAAATTTTTTCGCAAACAGTTCGCATCATTAGAAACCTTCAAACCGCCGTTAATTCCTCAAGTAGCTTCATCAGCGGTATATTACTATCATCACTCCCGACGAGTTACGATTATCCGTAATAAAAAGTTTGTTGCAAGTGTCTACTGGTTTTACGAGAATAAAATCTTGATGATCCGTCTTGAGAGGATATGTAGTTAATAGAAGGTTGTAATTTGCAAGAAAATAATCATCGTTGGGCAGGTCAGAGTGTGTAGTAAACTTCAATACCTTATACGTATTGAAGTAGTTCGAGACAGTTAATTAGGCTAACCGCGAAGAGGATAATTGATGAGACACGTGACCATTGAAACTTAAGCTTCATCGTGTATTCTTCTCGATTTACTACTGAAACTTGAATGGAAGGATAATTTTCACCTGTCCAATTGTCTATCGTCATCATTCCACCGTCAGCGTTCATGTCGGACATTGTCTTTTTAATTGATCACCAGGTATTGTATTGTACAAAGGTATTGTTCTTCATCATTGCTCCTATTTGATGTACATTGTCGTTTCGTAAAGCTACTGTTAGTTATTTTGGATAATCTATGATATATTGAATAATATTCATGAAGAACGAGGCTCAACGTTATTGAATTTTCGCAGTTAGAAAATCTATTTAAGAATATTCCGGAACCAAGTGACCAACTGTTGCTTGTTATTATTCTTCTCGCTCGACAGGCTTTGCACATAGAATATGTTAAATCAAACTCGTCTGCCTTTGGACTTAGAGACTTCAACCGAGGAGTATCCCGCTGATTAATGCTTATGTAATTCATTGCGCGAGACGTTAAGGGTTTAATCTTCGAACCCTTTCTCTTTTGTTCACTGTTTCTTGATGTATCAGTTGCGATTCTACACGTCCAGGTAGATCTAAAAGGTTTCTTCGATATATTTTCTTACATATATGTATACACGATATAAGACAGCAGCCTCGAAGAGACAATCATCAGATCCCTGTCTTTATCCCCTTATATGCATTGGGACTGACCCATGGCAGGGTTTTTGTTTCTCACGCGGAACAAGGGGCATCAGTCCCATTGTTTGCACATAGGATCAAGTAATTACCTTTCGGGGTCCCATCGGAATATCAAGAACCGGGTCTTCACTATTTTTTTCTCCTATACCTAAAACCTCGCGCCGTTTTCTGTACCTACGAAAAACTATCAGTCTTTCTTACATGTATAAATATATCTGGATATTACAAGTCACCGTGATTGCATGGATTCTTTGTCGAACAATATTCAATCATTTATATTCCAAATAATAAGTAATTCGATTCCAAACAATTGAAAGGGTGAATTTATGATTTATTTTTGTCATGAATTTTATAGAATTTTGTAATCTTTTACGGAGCGTTTTATGTACAAAAGGGTTTCACATTGCAAAAGAAAGAGCTTGATTATGGAGGAACAATGAAATTCGTATACAATGGGAATAATGTAACAGAAATATTTGCTGGCGTATCAAAGTTTTGTTTCTATACATTCACAACCACAGGATCACTCAATAATAATTGAAAAGACTACTGATGGTCAGGAACCCCCAGATACCTATTCACACGACGGTATACACGGCCTTTCACGGGTATCAGATTGCCCATTAGCGGCTAGAAATGCTGTCCAGTAATTACAGCTTAATTAATCCTCCGGGCCTCTTCTCTTCGTTGGTCCAGGCTGATTAACGTACGCCAACCTCAAAGGAAGAGCCTGGCAATGCGGATGACCTTACTACACCAAAATGTGTGCTTCTATATTCCTGCGCATGTACAAATTTGTCCGTGTATTCGCTTACATCACAAGAAAACATGTTCCGTTGAAGGGAATATATTTATTGTTGATTATCAAAATTATATTCAATTAGATACAATAAAATGTGAATTCATAATATCATCCTCACGAGTGTGAAAAAAGAAAAAAGATAAATGGATTGAGATTTTCATTCAGAAAGAGAATCAAAAACCTAATCATCGAGACAATGATGCTCTGAAGCATTCGTAACGAGCAGAAAAAGTCTTCTATGCCAAAATACGAAGAAAAAAGAAATGTAAAAATAGGGACAATAATTGTTCTGGGATGCTTAGTAAACAATAAACAATTATCGATATTGGCGATATTCGTCAACAATATCCTTAAATCGCCAGATAAAACTCCAAGATCTTTTGTCTTGGCTAGTTATATTTATGGTAATCCAGTTGATGCGTTTTATCGACAATAGTAGTCAAGCAAAGCGGTCAGAGGAGTAGAATAGTACGGGTATACCGCAGGAAGTATTAAAAGCCTTCTCTGTCAACCCTTTCTTCGAGCCCTTGGCTCGCTCGTATCCCGGGGGATGCACCCTATCATCGGTACACTCTATCTCCTACTATACCTTCCCCAGGGAGACAATGATGCCCAAACTCTTTCCTTCCCTGTTCTTCATCTCTCTTTTTCCATCAGCCAGCATCCTCGTACTTCTCTTGTTGTAGCTACTACTACCACTCTTGGACTTTCAATCGTTCGCAAAAAATCTCATTTATCCATTGTGCGATGCGTTACTCGAGAATGATATGTGGAAGAAGGGAGAGAAAGGATGCTGCTACACGGGATATTTTTGGCTCGTGCAGATTTTATACACTCCATCGATGTTGTAAGACGTGTTTATTAAGACTCATTCTTTCCCCTCGTCGCTGGCTTTCTTTGAGTTTCTTGAATTTTTTTTCTCTTTCCATACTGCACTTCGATGCATGTCACAAATCGTAAAAAGAATCTGAGAATTATCTGAGAATTCGAAAGGGTCTAATGATAAATCGTTTTAGTTTCCAAATGCGTTGACAGAATGAAATTTATCATCCACAAAACAATCTCAGTTGTACAATCGTTTTGTTCACAATCACTATGATGAGGATGGTTAAAAACAAACTTCGATGTTGTCTTCTTTTGTTCTTGAAAAAATTGCATTTCGGTGTTCTCTCGCATGCTGTTCGCAACCAAATGTACTTTCTTCTATACAAAATACTGATTGAACACATTATATCACGATACTGAAGAGTTTGGACACAGGGTGTGTGATTCTCAAAAACCATTCGCTCACAACACACGCTTCCATCCCTTCATTCTCGTTCTTCTTGTCAATCTTGTAGCGTAGGTTGCAGAGAGGGCGGTTCGAGAGTTGCTGCTATTGCAAGGATGCGAATGAACGGATTAAGGGATGATCCTTTCTCGCGGAAGGGCGCCTTTCCGTCGGCGCAACCAGCTCTCTAACAGGATTGACGATCAACGTTGTAGGTGCCTAGAATGTGCAACCGTGTTTCAGTGTCGATTCCCTTCCCCCCTGTCTGGCCCGTGGTACTTGAATAAGTGGTGAGGGGAGGAAGTATGGTGGAGATAGTAACTGGTTCCACGGATATGACATACAAGACCACCGATGGTTACCAAGTATTTAACCGTTGTAACGGAGTACTATACACCCCCTCATTCATTCTACGCGGCGAGCACAAGGGAGCATACATTCAGAGAAGATGTGCCGAAAATCTTTGAAAGTGCACTCGAGAATAATGTGGTTTTTGTCACCAAAAAAGATGATTCTTGACGGGGTGAGGTTTTATAGGATTTATGTTTGTCGGCAACCGAAGTCTTCATTCAATTGCAATTACATTGCAATTAAATACTCTATGTTGGCAGGGGACCAGGATAATGCAGTTTCTAAGGATTTTAGTAATGCATTTCATATCAAGTGCTCAGTACATTCGGCGACATTCGGCTCAAATCGTACATTTCCTACACGTTCTATGCAGTACTATGTTCTCTATTATTAACGATGAACATTTATTCCCACAATTATTCAATATTAATGTTTCAAACAAGAAAGATACTTCTTGTATTTCAAATCAAAAGAAATAATATTTGCAATGATTCAAAGAATATTTCATTAAAACTGTAATAAAAATTACAGAAATAACTATATCAAACTGAGATCTTTTGAATGTTAATTGTTGTTACAATACCGCACAATTTTTCGTAACATCATAATCTAACATTCAATCTTCCCATTCTTTCATTCATTCGGGATAAAAAATTGGTATTTGTTTTTGTAGGGAAGTGTTAATTATGGTTTTGCTCTTACCCTTATAAATTTAACCCCTTTCTTGACTTCATAGTATTGTATAATTAGCGGGACTATAGTGACGATTTTGATTCTTCCATTCACCGCTAGATTAGAAAAGAAAGCATACGCGTACGGTTGTTTTTCTGGTCCATGAATTTTTCGACCAGAGCAACGACACTCTAAGGGTTGTCGTTGTGCCCGTTGTAAGGTTTAGGGGAGAGATGAGGAAAACGGTAAATGGATACAGTTGTTTGTCATCTACCTGTTCACCTGTTCATTCGCTTTTCCCTTCTATTCTCATTGTCTCTCTACGCAGTGAGCAAGTCAACGGGGAAGGAAATAAAGGGGATGATGCACGCGCTTTGAATCTGTCCCAACATGATCTGCTGTATAGACAGCATCCTAAATGGATTCAACGTACCATGTTTAGGGATTCAATCTTTCGAAAGCGGACCAACATTTCGTGCAATCTTTTGGAGTGAGTATAGAAGTCAGTATCGCTTCATTTATTTTTTCACGTTGAATTTCCCTAGACGGATTCACACTTTCCATATCCTAGTCTATTTTGTAATTCAATGAGGTATGTTTTGTTTATAATAATTACCCACCTATGTTGTTCTGGGAATTTTGCAAACCTTGGGAACAAAACCTTCGCCATGGATAGACTCGTGTAAAATCTTGATTGAAAATATTTTGAATCCCGATTTAAGTAACATGTTCCTGATAAAGTTCTGATCAGATGTTACTCAGTGAACATTTCCCCATTTGATATTTCAAAGATTCAGGGTATATTCTAAGGAAATCTAAGAACTAACCGAAACGATGCACATCCGATTTCTTTATTTGAAAGCAAAAAAATTTACATTTGTGTGACAAGTATTTTTTGAATTATCTTATACTTCCTTAATTTTACTTCTGGCATAAAGTTTTATTTTTTCAGAATGAATATCACTACTGAACTTAATATACCCCTTAATATGAGGCGAAAGGCTCATTCAGTAACAGAACAATATTGGATACTCGATTTAAAAAAAGAAAAAGAAAGAGGAAAATATTTCACTAAAAGTTGGGTAATTTTTCAAGAACTAACCGTTTTTACGTTTTGGAACTGATCGTTTTCTTTCAGAACTAACTTTTTGATGAGAACTGACCCTTATAATATGCCCTGCAAAGATTCAGTATGTTCTCTAGAAGAAATCAAAAAGTTCTCCATCTGATGCATTAGTTTGACAGGTCTTCTGGATAGGATGGGGAAGCCATGTGAAAGTCTCGATCCATTGGATAATTTTCTTGATACTTTTTAGAGAACATAATGCACGTTTAGAATGTTGAGTTTCCCCATTGCTGCAGTGATTACACGATTTCCAATCATCCGATTTTAGTGGCTGAAATTGATCCAGAATTGTTAAATGAAGTTAAAATTTAATAAAATGGCAGAGTTTTGAAAATAAAAATTCAAAAATCCGCTCAAAATCTGATGGTTTTTGACATGAAAAAATTGGATTTTTGTTCTCAAGATTTGTATGGAGAAAAAAATTTATCGAGTGAGATGTCATGGAGTTAAGATTGCAGCAACAGGAGAACTTTGTTTCTGTTAGAGATGTTCAATAACGCCCTGAAAATCGAATATTTTCATCTAAAATTTACTATATACATTAGGGTGTGTCAAAAAAAATTTTTTTTTTATTAAAGGGGCTTAAACCCTTCATTCCAACCCCAAACTGAACCTCATGAAACCTCAGGCCTCTAGCTTCAAATTTAGAGGTCGCTCAATCGAGTTTTATATTTGCCAGTTTGAAGAGTCACCTAATACATGGAATTTCGGCATTTTCTGGAGAAAATTCGCTGCCAGGCACAATTTTGAAGATATCACGATGAACTTAGGCTCAAAATACTCGTAAGGGATCCACCTTTGATGATGATCTACCTTTTTTCGTGAGGAGGGTTTTTGACGTTTTTTACGAAGGGTGGAGTTCACGAAACACGTGTAAAATGGGAATAATAATGATGAAACAAAGTGAAACCGTACAAACTATCGACGGAATGTTATTGACCTGTATTTTCCCGTAGAGAAGGAAACATTAGATGAATCAAGAGTTCTCAGTATGATTCAGTACCAGCTAGCAACCATGTTGCTGAAGTTCGAATCGTTTTTTGAAACGAATTCGTTGTCGAATAAACAGAATATTCAGCTGTTGGAGACCCCAAATTTTGCAGTACATTCTTAAATTGATGTTTCTTGTTACAAAGAGTCAATTCGAGGGAAAAAATACAGATGACTCGTTAGATCCCATGAGTTTGGATTTTCTTTTCGGTTTTATAAACGATTCAAACTTCAGCAACATCTAGCAACCCCCATCTAGGGGTGAGAAATGAATTTTCCCAAAAATGGGAGTTGTTTTTTCAAACCAGACGGATATGCAAAAGATTGCATATGGATTCATGGGATGCTGAGGAGTGTACAAATTTGCAATAAGAAAACCTTGAAAAAATTATTTAAACAAATTACAGAAAAAATCATTCCACGTAAAAGCTGATACCGCTATTCGATTCTACGGAAAAAAATCGTCCTGAAATATCGGAAGGCGATATCAGGTTTCACTTGGAATAATTTTTCCTTCAATTTGTTTGAATAATTTGTTCACAAACAATTTTTTCGCAAGGTTTCCTTATTGCAAATTTGTACACTCCTCAGCATTCCATGAATCTATATGCAAACTTTTCCATATCCCGTCTGGTTTGAGAAAACAACTCCTATTTTTAGGAAAATCCATTTCTTACCCCTGGATGGGGGTTGCTGGCTGTTACTGAATGATACTGAAAATTCTTGACTCATCTAATGTTCCCTTTTCCACGTGAGAATACTAGTCAATAACATTTTGCCGATAGTTTGTACGGTTTCACTTCGTTTTATCATTATTATTTCCATTTCACACGTGTTTTGTGAACTTCACCCTTTGTGAAAAACGTCAAACACCCTTCTGACGGAAAAAGGGGTAGATCACCATCGAAGATGGATCCCTTACGAGTATTTTGAGCCCAAGTTCATCGTCATATCTTCAAAATTGTGCCTGGCCGCGAATTTTCTCCAGAAAATGCCGAAATGCCATATATTAGGTGACTTTTCAAACTGGCAGTAAAATCGGAATATAAAACTCGTTTGAGCGACCTCTAAATTTGAAACTAGAGACCTGAGGTTTCGGGAGGTTCAGTTTGGGGTCGGGATGAAGGGTTTAAGCCCCTTTAATAAAAAAAAATTTTTTTTTGACACACCCCAATATACATATATTATTTATGCATAAATATATATCCTCGAAATTTTGAAACATTCGATGCGACCCTTTTTTCTAAAAGAGTTCTCGAAAATTCAGTTTCTGTTCAGGTGGCCACACTAGTGGTACCACTTAACTGTCCCTTAATGTGAGAGTGGGGCATATACGTCTCATCTATTTTCTTTTAGATTTGTGTTCATATTTCTGGTATATTTTCAATTATTTATAGACACATATTCATTTTTCAGACTTATTGGTACCTAAGCTATGTAGAAACTTATGTAGAACTGCGAAATACTTTATTTATTTCAATGTTAGTTTCTACACGATGTTGACATCAAAAAATCTAGCAACTGAGGCTCTGGAATTTTTCTTACAAATTCTTCATACATAGTTTTTCAATACATCCTTCTTCAAAATATTTCATGCGTTAGTTTTTGCTATTTCAGAAAATGAAATTTCTGCAGAATTATTGATTACTTATGATTCATTGTTATCTTGTTGAATTTTAAGAATCTAACTTCAGATTCGTAATCAGTGACCTTAAGAACCTATAGGAAGGGAATTTGGTCAAAATCTGGTTTTTCCTTTCAAAAGAAGTTTTGATAATACTCTGAAAATTGTCTACATCATATTGAATTCCCCATCTTGAATTTTGGAAATTTGCATACAGATTTGTAATCAGCAACCCCAAAAACCTTGATGGTCGCTATTATCGATAATTCAAGTATTACAGAAAAATGTGCCCCTGAAAGGATTGAGCGTCCAATTTTTACAAAGACTGTACATTTTCAGTGATGCTCGAGGTGTTTTCTAGAATTAACTAGACACTGATTGTTTAACCGATTCGTAACTAAAAAATATCATCACAAGAATTCGTAGATGTGGAACACACATGTCCAACTGAAACTAATCAATAATTATTGCATTAGAATCTAAATTTTTGAGTCTCCACACGGAAAGAAATTGTCAGCTGTATCAGTTGAATTCTAGCTATTACACCTAAATATCTCAACGTTCACGGGACGCTTAATTGCTTACCAACATCCCAAATAACATGTAAGCTTGTCATAAGCTTGTCAGACTGGCCATTTGATTGTTTGCGACTTGTTATTGACAACCTCGTTAATGTGAGGTTGCTCCAACTTTGCTGCAAGCGTTTTGTAAGCTTGTACCCTTGTCAAGTGTTAACTAGGAAGCTTATGTCAATCTTGTCACAAGTTTGTCTGACAAGGCTAAATTGCTAAATAGAATTCGTCAAAATTTCGCTGATGAAGCTAAAAATTTTGCTGCAACAGCTAAAATTTAGCTATGGGAACTGAAAACATGGCTGTACATCTCACAAGGGTGAGAGGGATTTACGAAGCAGAATGGCCATTACATCGACTACTCAAATGATCAATGAATATACTCATATAGCTTTTTTTTGATTATTGAAGTCAGCTCTGAAACTAAGCTTCGGATCGAAAAGTGATAAGGGAAAATGTATCCTAACTTGCGATTTACAGAATTCCGCTGATGAAAGGTGGGTAATTTGTTTTGGGACATACTGTATGGGAATTCAGCGACCAGTATCCATCTGGAAACTGAGAATTACAAAGATGCAACATCATTTCCAGCGTTATGTAATTGATATCAGCATATGCTGAATACACCATTCTACATAATTTAGAAGAAATTTATGATTTGAAGTCCGAATGTAGACTGTAGATCTAATTGGAATAAAATTTTCCACTCAGCAATTAATACACATTAATATACTGCTGTAAGCGGCAACTACATTCTGCCTACTATTTTTTTTCAATTTGAACAAATTTTTGGGCATTCTTGCACATTCTTAAAGACATTTTTTTAATTCATGGTCAATGCTTGGATTATTGATTTCAGTGAACAATAATCTGTTCTCCTCAAAAGGACATTCATGCTTTTTCTTATTTTGAATATTCCAGAAAAATTCTTCCAACTCCCAAAGGCTCTGAGAGAGTCATATTTCCAGATCAATAACAGTGCTATTAGGATGTTTTTTTCAATGAATACATTCATTTCAAAATACGATCATAAACATTCTCATGAAAGAATCAAACATTTCTAAGGAACAAAACAGGACACCGCGAATCAATTTTCACAAAATGTCAACTCTCGAAATCTTTTTGAAAATTGTCTGGAATGTGACATACCCCAAGGAAGAGATGAAAATTCAAATGCAAATTCAAACCACATGAAGTTGAATATAACAAAAAATACGATTTTTCATTCTCCAAAAATTTCAATTCGATTTGCATATGCATTTGGACAACACTTAACAAGTTGATATCAAAATAAGTCCCAGCTACGAGTTGAATTTTTAACAAAGTTAATTACATCCAGATTCCATTGATCGAAATCTTACTCAAATTGAAGAATAAATGAAATTGAGTTTCACGATTACAGTTTCCAACATCACAATGCGTATGAATCTCTCTTCGGAGAATAAACTTTCTTTTTCGAATTTTTTGAATTAATTTTAGATTTACAACATCATTCAAATGGATTTTCAAGTTCCTTATGTGTTATTCATCGCACAGTGAAGATTGAATTTTTTCACACAAAACACTTGCTATACACGCACGGAAGAATGCATTAAACATTTTACGAGAAGAACAAGAACAAGAAAAATAGTATCATGCGAAGGAGTTACATACATCGAAATAAATTTTGTAGTGAAATTAGTCGATGAGGTATATTTGTTCGAACCCATCCTTTGTAAAACAGAAACATTAATTTGCAATTTTTCATTTTCTTCATCGTACTAAATAAGTTTCCATAATTTTCAATCGAAATTTCATAATTCATGTTATTTTTACTGAAGCATATTATGCATTTTATTCGAAAAAATCTTCATTACATTGGAGAACGTTCATTGCCTTTTTGAAAAATTAGTAAACTATGTTGTAGATGGACCTCAATTCCACTGTTTAAAATCATATCACTGTGATATTCCAGCAGGATTAACATGACTCAAACGCAATGATTCCATGTACAGCTTACGGAACAAAACAGTCCAAAGAGTCGTTGCGGGTTTACTCTTTATCTCTCCCTCTATTCTTCTTTTTTATTCGCCCTCTCTGTCTATTATTTTCTTTCAAGTTAGGATCGAATTCATTCGCCAGGGAGGAGAAGAGAGAATCCGTGTGCAGGGCTCGTACATCAACCTGTCATAATTAATAGCACCTTTTTGTACCCGGAGTCCTTCTCGTTCCCCACTCACCTTCTTCTCTCTTCTTTTCTACCCCTTTAGATCTCAACACTTTGTCTTTGAGCGCTGTGCAACGTACCAGAAGGGCTATTTATACTATTATGTCGGTCTTGGACAAAAGTCACGAACATACACGGTGGGAATGGAGAAATTTACGACATCTCGACATCCGTTTCCGTGTCATATTCTGTGTCAGATGAGACACGTTGGACATCTTTCATGATGATTCTCCATAAATTTTGTTGCAAGTAATATGGTACTTAGAATCGATAATAGGGGTTGTGGGATTCAATATTCAGCATTGTATTTTCACGATTTTCACCTGAGTGAATCGGTCATTCTTAAACTATTGAACCAATTTCTTGTGGATTTATTGTCATGGAATATGTATTCCTACTGCACATTGAAAGTTCAATATTCATTTTTATTGTTCAACATTTTCTTTATAAAATAATATCCTCAAAGTTTGAGGAGAGGGTTCGAAGCACATCCGCAACCTGGTAACACCCTCAAAGTGTTTCCCCTTTGTAACAATACTATTATAAATGTTGCTTCCTTCTTTCCTTAGGCTTCGTGTTTACAAATTGGTACGGGATACCATCAGACGATGGTGCAAGATTTCGACACCGGGTATCGCGAGTTTGGTAAATATGCCTAATTAAGGACGAGTTTTGGTATCGCGCTTGTCTTTATGTCGGAAGGGACAATTAATTGAGACATTCATTAATGCCGGAACATCAATCCATACTCGCTTATCGGGAATTACAATGATTTTCACAGATTTTCACAAAGTTTGTAATAAAATATGATCTAATATTTACCATGAGGAACTAGATTTTGAAGAATTTAGTGTAGAAACGAAGAATCAATCCGACCCAGGAACGTCAAGATATTTCATTCTTCACAATCATCTTATAACTTGAGTAATACTTTTCCACCCTGTTATTAAAATATCGAGTCATTAATTTTCTTAGAAATGAATCCAAGATAATGCACTTCATATGACACATCATGCTTCCTCACATCAAAATTCATGAACGAATGAATATACATTTCCATTTACCACATGCAACATACTCGGTATTCATTTGGTACAACGTGAGATGGGTCGGTCCGAGAAGAGAGGAACCTCGTAAGGTTGAGATTGCGTCTTTCTCGTCTCGATTTTCTTTCTCAACGTTTGTTTCCTGCTCTCTCGTGAGACGGTTCTATCGTACCTTGTTCAATGTGCATCATGGCCGGCCACTGCCACTGACGAACGGACATACAACGAGTCTTACGGCCGGAGAAGAGTATACACTTGTGTGGCACGGCATACGCCATATGGCTAATGGCTTCCGCGTTGCTAAGCGTCATTGATAGCACCAGGCAGGCAAACCCGTGTGCCTTGCCGGTGCCGACGTTGCTTCGGTGTCAAGGATCGCATTCGTGCTCCTTGTTACTGTACTGGGTGTCCGTTAAAGGAGTTGCTAGAGTTTTCATATATGGATGATGTCCTGTGCGTCGAATAAATCGATACAACCAAGATTGAAGTGTCTGATGGATCAGATTATGTGGAAGAATATTCCCAATGATATTTTCAATTGCCGACATCGAGTACTATATTCTCGAGATACCAGTTGAGATATTTCGTTGAAGTGTACCATAGAAAAAGGATCAATCTTTCATACTTTCACATACATATTCCAACGACCTGTAATGATTTTTCAAACGCAACATACATCAAAGTACTCTTGATTCACGCGGATACTACAAGCCTGTCCAATCGAATTCACATGCATGAGTATGATGTATTTGATCGTACAACGAATCGATGCTCAAGATTACAGAGGTTTGTTGGATCAGATTAATGACGTGAATTTATTTCTTCTCGGGAAAAGGATATCTATTGCTTTTGGTATTGCTCGCGGATCTTTTGAATCGATCATTGTGCTTGAGATTGTCATATTTTTCCCACAGCTATCACAAAATGACAGACAATTCAATAGGGTCGATAATCTTCATGCTTTTACATCTTTTACAAACTTTTCAACAAGAATATTGTGTATTCCTTCAACTATCGTGCACTTGAATTCTAGTCATCGTCAATGCTGACCGATAAAATCTTGGAATTCATGAAAGCTCCACTTTGTGGCAGGAATGAAATATCCACTTGACCTTTACTTACTTGGATTGCATCCAACAGAATTTACGTGAAATCTTTCCTTAATAATTCTCTCAATTTATCACAAAATAACCGTACCAATCATTTCTGATGAGAAAATTGTTCTCAATCATCTACAAACTCATTGAACAAACGTTGATGTTCTATCACAAGTTTTCTACCTATCCAAAGTACAAAGTTCTGAACTTCAGAGTACTGCAGTAAGTTTTCTTCGATCCCAGCTCGAGATATACGAGTTTATCCATGACTTAGCTTAAGAGCGTGTCTTTCGAGTCTCTTGGAATACAGACTCTAACCGGGAAGACATGAACCGTCTAATAAACGAGCCTTCGGGTTCGTTAAGGAAACAAGAATGAGATGGTGAAAAGTAACGAAGAAGGATGAGAGAGGAGATCGATTGTTCGTTGACGCGCAGATGGTCATCGACTTTTCACAAATAAAATTGCCAAGTCATTGTTGCCGCACCTCGAGCTGTCGATACAACGACATCAATGACTGCGATGAATACGTACACCGATCTCTCTCATGAAAAATTAACATACAGAGTTTTTCGCTGATTTTCTTCTTATCCTTGGGTTGGGTAATGTTTGCAGATTCTCTGCGATAAAAGAGTATATGCATTTTTTGGATTCTTTGATTGAATTTTAATGATTATTGAGCACTGTACTGGCTGTTGTCGCAGAAGGGAAAGAGAATGAATACAAATGGCTTTGTGAAATTCATTGAAAAGTATCGTATTATTGCGAGGAGAAAAAATGGTTTGCTATCATAGCGCCTACAGAGAAATTTGTTATCCTTGCAAAAATACTCACTCCAGCAGCTAAGACGTTAGTTCTGTTAATAAATTGGTTTATGTCAGCAAAAAAATGTAGTTGTGTCAATCATTTTTTTTGCTCTTTTAGCTGATTGTTTTTGTAAACGCTATAGTAACAGACCTGCTTGTTATGCCAGCAACACTTTTTCCTCCGTGTGATATTGTAATTATTAATTGAGGTATCGATTGATATTTCACGCACAGAAAAAAGAATTTAGCCGCAGCAGCTAAGTAGCTAGCACGGACATGGAGAGCCATTAAATTAGCTCCTGCAGCTAAATTTTATTTGCGGTAACAGCTAAAATTTAGCTGCAGGAGCCAATTTAATGGCTGTCCGTGTCCGTGCTAGCTACTTAGCTGCTGCAGCTGAATTATTTTTTCCGTGCGGTGTATTCATTAGTTATCACTCTTGCACTCTTTGTATTCCTTTGGAACACGATGGTATGATAAATTAAAATGTTATTGAAATTTGTATGACCAAGATTATTAATATTGATCGAGATATTATTAATGATACACTATTTGGAATTATTAAGACATTATTATTAATATAATATTATAGACTGATAGTTTGTTATTTATTAAATACTCTCGACATTGCTTCAAAGGAGCGTAGGATTAATTGGAATGTTGGTAATATCATATTATCAAGATTATTAATATTGATTGAAATATGAGTAATAAAATATTATTCCTCATTAAACGCTCTTCAAATCCTTTCAGAATGTTACGATATTTCATTCATTTATTGTAAATCGAATGCAAATAACATAGAATCCATCATTTTCTCACATTTACAAATTTTCAAACTTTCAGCCATGCATTTCGCATTGCAAGCAATCCGAAGTGCATTTGTCTCGCTAGCTTAGCCACAAAAAGTGTCATATTCTATAATACCGACTAGAAAAACGCGCGGTATACACACGCATGGCGTTTGCGTACATCGCAATACAATACATCTTATGAACATGCCCATCCACAGATACACTTTACGTACATAAGAACGATTTGATGAATGTATTCGTGTACACGAGTACACGGCTCATACGTTAATCCTTCACAATGGGATCCTCCACAATGGCCTTTGTCCGCTTTGGGCTCGCGGAAAGAAATGAAAAACGTGTAGGCTGCTGCTGCTGCTGCTGCTTTCTCTCTTTCTGCGGTCTGTGTGGAGATCATCACGGAGCGTATCATAAATACACGCGTGCGTGTGATACGAAAGAGAAGGTAAAAATATGTACAATCGGTGAATGGAGTATGTATAACTGCGTCATGTGTTCCAATAAACATTCATTTACTTTTATGGCTAGAAATAGGAACGCATATAAATGACGCTCTATGGAAATGTAAGATATCTAGGTCACGTTTTCACGATTATAGTACCTTCCCGATCTGATAAGATTCAATGAATTATGTTGAAGAATTTTATTCTATTCGCTTTTGTTTCATACTCTATACACCCTATGGGAACTCACCCTCGATGCAATTCCCCGATAAACAATCAAAAACAGCTGAATAATCGATCTTTGAATAAATTCATAATTTGAGAATCAAAATGTTCTTCAATATTACATCGATATTTATTACAATCAATAAATGCATAGATTTGTGAATATACGGAACGAAGGGAAACATAAAACATTTTTCCTTAGAATTCTCTTCTGGCTCTTCGCTTTCCGAGTCTCGATTAATAAAGTCACTTTGAACCGGTACTTGGATGTAAAAAACGATGGAGATTTTGCCAAGCGGGGGATGAATCGACGAGAAGAAGAGCCGAGCGAGATCGAAAAAGGGGAGAGAAGCTCGTGGTTAAATCGAGTAGGGTCGAACTCTGTGCTCGGCACTAGAATTCCTTGTTGCAGGCGGCATATTGAGAGGAAGCAACCGACTGGAGTCAGATTAATTCTGCCAGATTAACGCCTTTGCGGTAAGAGTACACCGCCTCTAATACCAGCTAATGAAAGTTGGCAAGATTTGCCCTACCCTGAGTTCGTCCTCCTCATTTTGTATACGCTTACATGCTATTTTCTCCTTGAATCGATGGGAGTTTCTTGGTCCACGATGAACGGTTCGGAAGAGAATTCGTTTGCTCGAAATCCGATTTCTTTCTCTAAAATTACAAACAAACATCTCAATTCAAGGTCGGATGAGGAACCGTGGGGTTTAAATTTGACATTTATCAAAGCTCATACCTCATTGAATCACATACGAATGATTTCCCTGGCATAAATATTCTAGTCTTATCGAAATTTGTGCGCATGTTACATATTCAGTTCTAAACATACTTTCGCAAGAGAATAAACTATGCAATATAAATTTCCAATAACATGATATGCTGACCATCAGAGCTTTATTGTTGGACGGTATATCTTGATTGTGTTTGAATATGAAACACAGAATGGATTTAGTAGTCCCTGAATATGTAAAATACAATGTTTGTGAAACTCCGTCAACAACGCTCCCTTTCACGTGGTTGCATTCGGACGGTCAGTTTGAGAGTAAAATATAGAATAATTTAATATAGGAATATGAATCGCATAGAAGATGCACTCGAGTTGTTTTTTTTTCTGATAAAGTATAGCCTATCATTCCAGATTGAGCAATATTTTTGAGCCTGATTGAGAAGGATCCAATAATTTGTCCATTGCAGTTTTTGAACAACGAGACCAAACTTGTATCAAATAAATGGTAAATTAGAATTATTCACATAAATGTGATTAATAAAATCATAATAATAAGATATGCAAGTAATTCTATCTTAACATGATAATTTTCACCCTCTTACGATGTAAACGCCTGGATGAGTTCATTAGCCAGTAACCGGCGCCAAACATACAGCGACGGAAAGCCGCTAATCCGGGAGAATTAATTCTGCACCTTCGGTTGGTTGCTCTTCATCAATGGGTCGGTCTCTCATCGTTGGGCGACGATGGTAAATCAGGAACGGCCCTTGATTCTCTAGGGCCCTTTCTCTTTACACAACCCTCTTGTCCCCTTCTTTCCATTTCGTTCGTAATACGATGCAACATTGGATGTTCCAAGTGAGTTTGTCGACGAGCTCTCACTCGGTCGCCTTCCAACAACGAAACTTTGGTGCGGAACCACTTCAGAATCCACAAAGCGTATCCCATAAGATCCCATGATTTCCACCGCTACAATACAGCTGCAACACGCGATATATTCCACAACGATCCAATGGGGGCCGCCACTGCGGTAATGAGTAGAAACTACATTGAAATGAAGATCCAGCATCAAATCTCGTTCAAAGAGTAATCAAGTACAGTAGATTATTCAGAGTTGAACGAATACTTTATAACGCCCTGTAATTTCATCGAGATTTCTTCATCCTTTCTTTACATTCTATCCCTTGCATCGACTATAGAATTAATCTGATTATTTGTTATCATCGATGTGAGTTGAATTAAAGTTATGCGTAATGAACAGTTGCCGATCGAAGGGATCGTAAAGAGCAAATATAAGCCTTGATTCTTTCTAAAAAGACCACTGACTTGTACATAAAGCGGTGAAATGAAATAATGAAGTAATACTGACACCGTTGAGAGACGTTTACGACAATTTAGTATTCAAGAAAAGAAGCACATTCTATAAATCTAATGTTATGTCAACGTAGAATATTTAGACACTAGCAATTTGCATCTAAGAAATATTACCGATCGTTGTATTGCAAAATACACAAACGATACAATAAATGCCAATATTTTTACACGGTTGCATTCGGAAATTTCTACGGTACAAGATGAATTGATTATAGCACGCGTCGTTGTAGAATGTTCTTTTTTTAAAGATAACAATTATACATCTCTGTTCATCAACGTTGATACTCTCCATGGTTGAATGAGAAATCGCAATTAATAATTAACATTCTGCTGGATAATAATTCCCGTAGGATAATAAATTAAACTCTGATTTATGAATCATGATGGTATGGGGAAAATTCTTTCTATGTAACGTAAGGTGAGGTATAACGGGAAGAAACTGAATAAGTCGCACAATGTGTTGGATTCATCGAATATTTGTTGTCGAGAGGAATCTTGAGGTACTCATATACAACGGATAAGAACACATAAAACAATATGGTGACATGAGGGGCAACATATAATAATTATCATGATTTATTATGAATACGCCTTCAAGCGCACGCTTTCGAATCATAAACGGGAAGTTTATAACGAAGTGTTTGTACGATTCAAACAAAAATACTCCTCTTATCCTATTCATCGTTCATCAATTTTGCTTCTATTTCAAAATAGAACACCAAAATTTAATAAATGCTGCTCTGAATTTTGTTTTCAAGACCGTTTTTGGATTTTTCATTGAATTCTCCAAGTATTGAATGGTATATTAAGTATCGCTTCGACTCCAAGAGAGGAAAGAAATTTTTCTCTTCTGCCTTTCAATCTTCATAGATTTATCGAAATTTTTCAATTTGTTGATGATTAACCTTGTGAGAAGAAATCTTTTTGATATGGAAAGAATCTTTATGTGGCAAGGTAACAACAGAAAGTCTTGGTTTTAATGGAGGTTCGGATGAAACGTACCCCAGCGAGAGTATTTTAAGTGCTCGCACCACTGTGGGAACTCATTCTCGGATTCCAATGGCCGTTTTATTACAGCATATGTCGGGGCGAATTGATCCGACTGATCGTAAAGCGAGTGACATTGCTGGTTGGAAAAAAAAAGGCAATATCGGCATAGGTAACTCTCATTATTTTACAAAATAAAATCATCAACGTTTTACATGATGGAGTTTGATGAGCATGAATAACAGAATCGAGGAATCAAATCATGAAAATGATGGATTATTGTCAACTTTTTTGTTTCTGGAAATGGATTTCTTCTTTCTATGAATCCAGGGAAAATATTATATTTAAAGATCTCGAATTAGATCTATGCAGAGGTCTGTAGATGAAGAAAAAGGAATGAAATAGATCTGTTCAGATCCAAATCATTCATCTATATTTATAACAATAGATCTACTTGGATTTGAGTAGATTCCCAGTAAACACACGCACATTTTAAAAACGTCAAAAACAGTCAATAACCACACGTTGTGAATTAGTGATATTCTTGCGTTGATTCAACGTAAAAATATCGCGGCAGATCACGTGTTTTTCAACCATAAAATAACGTCATATCAACGGTTTGAACATCGTTTAAAAGACGTCAAATATTGACGTGTTCTGATGATGGTTCTAATACATGAATTGAATCCAACGAATTATTTTGGAAACTTTTCATTCAATATCGGGAACAATAGTATTTCTGAGTATGACAAAATTTGGAAAGTATGCCACACTATTTACTATCTTGCTCTTTGTTGAAATTTTAACCATTGTTCGGTTTCGTTCGACATTTTCAGCAGAATATCTTCAATTGAAGTTCAAACACAAGGTGTTATAAACACATTTTAGACGCGCGATTCAAACCCGTTCAAAACACGTTTTTTGAGGACGTCGTTTGATGGTTATTTTTGAATATTAGTTTTTGAATTTTTGTATCCCGAGTAAAAATGTTAATTTCGGTTCGCCAAACGGGACTGGTGCAGACGTGTTGCATTTTTGTGCGGTACTGTTGCAGATCCAGTGCGGGCACATCACGTCCGCAACAGTACCGCAGAAAAATGCAACACGCCTGCACCAGTCCTGTTTAGCGAACCCGAAATGAAAATTTTTACTTGGGATATCAGAAGGAGTGAATGATGATGATAAGAGGATGAAGAATAAAAAGTACAACAATAATTCGAATTTTTGTGGAGACGAAGTGAAATCTCCGGAAGGGGTGATTTTACGTGGAACAGGATTTTTTCTAGTTCACTATATCGTTGATGTATGTGAAATAGATACGAGAAACATTTCTTCAAGTGAGTTTCTATGATTGTATGAAAATTGTACGAAATAATTTGGAGTTATACATAAACTGAATTGATTTCATAGAATTTATATGTACAATTTACATACGATTAAAATATGTACAAAAGATTTATCAAATTCTTTTCTGATACAAGATTTTATTCAATTTCTTGAATCTGAAGTTTAAATTCCCCGACCCGAATTTGAGCACTGAGAAAACTGGTTATAGCCAAGAAATTAACGAGCCAAGCACGTAGTTCCTAAAATTCGTCGCATAGTTATTCCAATTCAACGTATCATTAGTTCAATTCACTGTATTGTAATTTTGATCAACTCGTTTAGTCTCGTGACTGCGAAAATTGGTGTGAACATTTTACCGATCGCTTAGTACACTGTAAGAAATTTTTATGGAAAAATTCCCATGCATGTATATGAAGTAATTAACACATACACGTGCTAGGAGAATTCCCATCTCGTGAAGTAGGAAAAATATCATCATAAGTTAAGAATTTTCCCAAGAGTAATAGGAAAATTCCCATCTCGTAGAGTAGGAAAAATACCAGCATAGGTTGAGAATTTTCCCAATACTAATAGGAAAATCCCCATGTCGTGAAGTAGGAAAAATACCATCATAAATTGAGAATTTTCCCAATACTAATAGGAAAAATCTCATCTCGCAGAGTAGTATTAGGAGAAAACCGACATGCTCAAAGATGTCAAAACTTGTTGCTCACAACTCACACCAAATGTCGCGTAGTGCGTTTGACAGCTGACAAAAAGTACTATCGAATACAAGTGTTGTCATCTATTAGTACACGTAAGCAATATCAACAACGACATATGTTAGGAAAGGGCGGAGTCATATCCACACCCCCAATAAGAAAATTCCCATCTCGTAGAGTAGGAAAAATACCATCATAAGCTGAGAATTACCACAATACTAATAGGAAAATTCCCATCCCGTAGAGTAGGAAAAATACCATCATAAGCTGAGAATGACCACAATACTAATAGGAAAATTCCCATCTCGTGAGGTAGGAAAAATACCACCATAAATTGAGAATTTTCCCCAACACTAATAGGAAAATTCCCATCCCGTGGAGTAGGAAAAATACCATCATAAGTTGAGAATTTTCCCAATACTAATAGGAAAATTCCCATCTCGTGGAGTAGGAAAAATACCATCATAAGTTGAGGATTTTCCCAACACTGATAGGAAAATTCCCATCCCGTAGAGTAGGAAAAATACCATCATAAGCTGAGAATTACCACAATACTAATAGGAAAATTCCCATCTCGTGAGGTAGGAAAAATACCACCATAAATTGAGAATTTTCCCCAACACTAATAGGAAACTTCCCATCCCGTGGAGTAGGAAAAATACCATCATACGTTGAGAATTTTCCCAATACTAATAGGAAAATTCCCATCTCGTGGAGTAGGAAAAATACCATCATAAGTTGAGGATTTTCCCAACACTGATAGGAAAATTCCCATCCCGTAGAGTAGGAACAATACCATCATAAGCTGAGAATTACCACAATACTCATACGAAAATTCCCATCTCGTGGAGTAGGAAGAATACAATCATAAGTTGAGAATTTTCCCCAACACTAATAGGAAAATTCCCATCCCGTGGAGTAGGAAAAATACCATCATAAGTTGAGAATTTTCCCAATCCTAATAGGAAAATTCCCATTTCGTGGAGTAGGAAAAATACCATCATGAGTTCAGAATTCTCCCAATACTAATAAGAAAATTCCCATCTCGTAGAGTATTTCATATGAATTTCAATACAATTTGTAGAAAATTTCATGAATTCATGATTGAGCTTGATTTCAATCACAATTATTTTAGAATTTTCATATTCAACTAGGATATAGAAAATTTCAGACCATTGCTCCCTCGTTCAGAGGGAAGCTTTGTGATCGTTTCGAAATTTTCATCACAGTTGTGGACCAGGGTGATAGTGGTCCCATATAAGTCTCAACCTGATTCATTCAGAAGGATTGGGTGGATGAGAAGAACTCTGACAAAAAATGAACATTTGGCGTACGCGTGTATCTTTGCTTCCTATTATCCGAATCCGATAAAACTTTAACCACGTTTTAGTCATAACTCGATAGTGGTCCCATATAAGTTTTATCCTAATCGGTTGAAAACTGTGGAATATTTTTCTTTGGAATCTGTATTTTTTTTTAAGCATGCCCTCCCCATGTCCATATTATTCGAATGTCTTGGAACTCTGATTATATTTGATTTACGAGATGTTAGTTATATGATGTAAATTTCAGGCACATTGGAATTGGGGGGAGTGAAAAAAAAGCAAATCAGGTTCCTTTTTGTCTGTCTATTTGTCTGTGTGTATGTAACAAATTTGCGAACGTGTATATCTTTTGTTCGTATTATTCGATCGTGATGAAATTTTCACCAGAGTCATGTGCAGTGTTGATAACGGTTCCATATAAGTTTCAACCTCATCGTTACAGAAGAACGGGAGGGGTGAGGAGAAATTTTTCGAAGAATCGTGATTTTGCGAACGCGTATATCTCCGCTTCCTATTATCCGATTGCAATCAAACTTATACCACGTTCTGGTGATAATCCTATAGTGGCACCATATGAGTTTCATTCTAATCGATTGAAAACTGTGGAAAATTTTTGTTTCGCGATTCACATTATTTGACAATATTTTGAAACCCCATGTCGGCATCATACAAATGCCATGAAACTTGTAGTATAATCAGTTTACAGGGGGTTAGTTGTATGGTGTGAATTTCAAACAAATCGGAATCGAAGGAAGAAAGTGGTAAGCACTGAGCTTCGAAACAAAATTTGGAAATTTCGTAACCATAGTTAAGATGCGGATAACATCCGTTTCTATCATCCAATTGTCATGAAATTTCCACCACAGCTTTATGCAGTGTTTTTATTTTGCGATCGGGCATGTTACCGTTTCCTGTTATACGATTGCGATTAAATTTTTACCATCTGGTAATTGTGATCCGATAGTGTTCTTAACGGGATACCAGCGTACCATCCGGGTAAAGATTTTGTCTGTAAGATTTCTCCAAACTGAACTCATGAAACAGTCTGAAATCTTCAGGGAATATTCTTTAATGCTCTACAGAAGAGAGAGGACGAACAATTATAAAAAATCAATATATGTATAGTTTTTTCTCACAAAATGTATTATAAATTCAAAAGTCCCATCATAATTGACTGATTAAGAACGAGGAAGCCGTGTGCCAATTGGCAGAGTTTTTTTATGAGTGATGTTCCAGTCATCCTACAGCCGCCATTTTGTGAATACAAATTATCAAAAAATCTATTCATCCGCTTTCATATTGTATCAATAGACTCACAAAGTTTCATTGTAATTGAATAAAAACTTCATAATAAGAACACGGATTTTTCGCATGCGCCTTTTTTGGCTCGTCTAATTATATTGACCCCCTCAATTGATCGAATGAGAAAGAAACGCTTCTAAATCTTCATGGGAGTTAATAATTTCACTAAACTCATAAAAAATCTGTTATAAAATTCCGCGGACGTATGAGCATCTATTATTTATCTGCAAACATTCAGATCTCCCTTTATCCTCAAGCCGATCAATTTTCAATGATATAATCGAAGAAATATTTCATCGACCGCAAAGTTAAAACGGCTCGATACATGAGACATGGAGACCAGCATTGGGATGGCGTAAATCTCGTTTCAGTTGGTTGTTCGCTTGAGATCATAGAAATTCATGAAAGTCAGCCAACCGTTCCACCCAATACAGTCTCCTGTGAGCTTTTTCACTGTTCGTTGTGGAAAATTCGTACGTTCCAAACACTTGCCAACGCAGTGTTGGAACGTATCAACTATTTAGGGTTTTTTCAAGCGGGTGAATTTCATACACAGACGATTCGAACGGATATGGAATAAGATTTTTTCTTCATTAGTTTCTCCAAGCGAATAATATGCATCATCCCATGTGTGCATGGACCAAGCCTGATACAAGACTCATCTTGTACAATTCACCAAACTTGGTCCATGATTCCTCTGTGTCTTGATAAGATGAGCACAACTTGGGCGAATGGTTTTCCCAAGCCTGGTCCAAATGATTCACCGAGCAAAAGGGGTAATTTGATCCATATTTCAGCTTGACTTTCTCCCTCAAAATACAGCACGCGAATCATGTCGAAACAATGGATGACAAAACGTGCCAAGACTGGGACCAGCTTGGGTTTTTCTTAGTTGTGCCAATACCTGCATGGGATTTACGATTATTCACGATTTGAAGACACAGAAGAATCATTCCATTTCCAATTCTCAAGAAAAAACATCAGAAACGCACAATCTCTCGAAGCTTACGAAATTCAAACTGATACGTACTTGGATGTTTTTGCATGAATAATCATTGTAAACTGAACGGAATTAATATACTTGTTAATAAAATCAAATCAACAAGTCAGCAAAGCGAGAGTTGCTGATACTGTAATAAATAGGTTGATAATAAGCGCTTAGGAACATCCATCAATGCGAATGTATGAAAATTCATGTACATTATTTCTAAAATCAATACAAAGTCATCAAAATTCATTTCAATTCACTCGACATATTCCAGGAATTTTCCCTCATTTATGCGCTTCGAAATCCAATCAAAACAAAGTATTTAAATACAAAACTTGTTTACAAATAAATATTCGATATTCGTTCGTAGTGAATATACAAATTTGTGACGTAAAATGATATCAAACTCATCTAAGAGATAAGAAATGTTCGTGATACATGCCATACGGTTTTCCACTTTGAATGAAAATTCCAGAGATTGAAACAAAGGGAATGTTTGAACCTCTGATATTTATAATGAAACGTATAAGAGGGCATCTGCAATCTCACAAAGACTCACAAACGGCATGTCAAATTTTTACGATCGAATCTTCATTTTGATGCTTGCATGCGCAACACGAGGAACGAAAAAGACAAGAACTCAGTTGAGGGATGAAATTGTAAGAAGAAAAGAAAAAGGGAGAAGAAGAAGAAGAAGAAGACGGCCGCTTGACCGTAAACGACAAACTGCTTCAAAGAATCGACCGTTTGTGACCTTAGCCCGTGCCCTGTAACGGGGTTCCTCGGATCCTCTTTTAAGCGATCCGTAACGTGAAACACGTTACTAATATATACACGCACAGGGTGGGTTTATTTATCATTGAACCAAAAAACCGGTGATATCGAAATCGAGTTCTTCTTTCCTTTCGTCCAACAATTAAAATTCAAAATCAAGTTTCGACGACACCACGACACAAAGTATCCCACGAACTGAGAAGAGAAAAATCACGAATGGCCTCGATCTGGTAACGGGATGTCCCATACAAGAGAACTAGTTTTCTCACCACAGGATTCCATCTCCTTCTCCTTAGGTCCTGGATACAGGATTTTTCCCTCGTCTTCATTAACTGGACACTGTCCAGTGGAGAGCGCTGCGATGGGACCGTTACGGGAAAGGAGTGGAGGAAGAAAAAAAAGAAGACTGGTTCGACGGGTGGTGGACTGGCGATTACAAATGTACGCTCTTTTTACATTGGTTCAGTCTTAGAGATATAAAATGAAGGTAGATGACCTTAGTATTATTTATCAAACCGGTGCAGGATACGTACAAGTGTACCATTGTTGACCCAATCGCTCTGTGTATACATTATACTCATTCTTATTATAATTTTTGCAACTAGAATTCAGGTGGTGAGAATCATTTTTCTCCGTTAAAACAAGTTCACGTTGGAGCTATTGAATAGGATTATTTGTTTCTTGTTCTGTGATCGAGGATTCGACAGAATATGATACAAATTGTATTGTTCACATTTTTCTCACGCTACAATTGTTGAGCTTTTTCATTAGCGTAGCCACACGATAGCCGAAAACAAGAATCACAAGAATCGTATATTCGAATTTATCAACAAAACGTATCTTTATTCCTCCACAAACACTTTCCATGACTTATTGTCTCCCGACCGAGAATGAACGGCTTTGAATTCGAATCCCGTCACTTACTTCGTTCTCCAGACTAAAGTACAGGGAATATCTCATTCCAAGGAGTTGCGTCTCGTGGCTAATGTTGCGGAATGGAAACGGGCAAGGAGAAAAGCCACGGGGAGCTCCAAGCTTTGCAAAAGGAAGACGATTGAGTATCATTGAGAGTGTATGGGTGGGTATCGTTTTCTATTTAGTCGTACAGTCGATTTTCAACACGGAAAATGAAGGGACTTCTTCTTCTTCTTCGAGTTCAAGCTTCAATATTACCGATACAGCTGAAAGAGGGGCTCGTCTCTGAACCAATGCTCATTGCTGAACTCCCTCCAATTTCAACGATAGAGAATGGACAATGTACGAGGGTGTTTGTTTGTTCCGGTCTTTTCCGGTTTTATATTGTCACAACATACACCCGCAACTACTTTACAGGTCGCAGCAGGATTCCTAAGGGCTTCTACTTGTAACCCACAAGTTGACAGATTATTTGTTAGACGCTTCCTCAAAGCATCACATGAATTATTGTTCTCTAAAATTAATAATATTATTACAATTAGGAATTATATAAAGATTTAAAAATCTGAATTGATTAGTTTGAGGATCAAAAACATTATGACAGATGATTTACAGATACTTGATCATCACATTTCAAAGGTATCATGTCCAATGATGTACCTTTTCATACAGTTTCCATTCAACAGAGTTTGGATGGGGAAGTGATTATGTTCGATTGTCAAAGTCGATGGCACCCACCACTCATTGCGAACAACAAGAAAAGGTATCCCTGGCTGCATTTAATCCTAAATACGAGAGACCTCATTTGAAATGTTACAAATCTTTGGAAATGAAAAGAAACACCTTATATTGTGACAGGTAAACTGACTGAAGGAGAATGGTTATTATCAATTGAATGTCAATCAAATATGACATTTATTCAATTGTTTTAATGAGTTCAGTTTCCTCTTGATTCTATTTTTCGACAGACACCTGGTAGGGAATCATTAGAGTAAAAAATCAATTCCTATTCATATCAAGAAATGTTTCAGACCATTATCTTACGGTCTTCCCTACGGTTTTAGGTCAAAACAGAACCTACTATTGCAAGCGTTTCGTTCATACGGGATGATTAATTGTTAAATAAGAACATCTAGTCGACTATTTCACTGACATTTTTTTACACGAAAATGAAAGAGAGTATTTTATGTTATAATAAAATTTGGCTAACTGTTCAAGATGTATTTTTCTCTGTGTATGCAGACTTTGATTGAAAATGATTCTTTCAATTCCCAGCACCAACCTTCGTGACAATATCCAATCTAGCATACGCCATATTCATTGTGTAATTCATTCACTTTTATCTGTAACTGTACGTAAATTTCATCGCATCCAATTGTAACGTTTTACCGAATTCATACTGTTATTCTCATCTAGATATAATAATTTCAATTCGATTCGTTTCAAGAGAGACAGCGTCCTAGCCTGTGTATAACCGTAACAGAAGATATCATATGTTTGGAGATTCATCGTGAGAAAGAGGAAGGAAAACGATGATTTTCTCAGGACATTAACATGTGCGAGATTCACTATATTACCTAGAGAACAGGATGTTGGGAAGGAAGCTGTCCACTTTTGGGGTCCGTTTGCGTAAACTTGGATCCACAAATCAGGGTGCGCACGGTCCGGTTGGTTTGTTCAAAGAACTTCATCTATGTCAACCTGCTGTCACTCTCAAATGAATTCTCAAAAGTATTTTAGAAGGAAGATTTCTATGATTACTTTGTAATAAGAGTAGAATTGATAATGACTAAAAACTCGAATGTTTGTAATGTGGGTTCAATGGTCTTCAACGACGTGTTTTGAAAATCCACACAACCTGTTATGGATCAACTCAATTTCTTTCCTTCTTTTCATTTGATTATATGATGAATTTCAAACAAATATTCTTGAATATGAGTTATATGCAACAATAGAAGATGTAGTTTGTACATAATTTTGCGTGCAAAAATTTGTAGAATTTGATAAGTTTCGAATGAGGAAAGAAAAAAATCCTAAAAATGATCGAAATATCAAAACCGTCACGTCCACTCAAAGAGTCCGGCTGGATAAACTTGGAATATTTTCGGTCTTCCCTCTCCATCCCTCTCATCCTTTTATCCCCTTCCTCTTTTTCTTCTCCCCCTTTTCCATGCTCCCGCCTTGAAACGACCCTTGGACACGGTTCATAAACACTTTAAACGAAATTCTGGAAAAATCTGAATTCAAGCCGCAAGGTATAAGGACATGTACATATACTTATACGTGAAAGAGGGAAGAAATCAAGGAGAAAGAATAAGAAAGGGAGAATTTCGATTCACGTGTGTGGTTATAAATAACGAGACAGTGGTTTCCATCTTATTATTTATCATACTTACACACATGTGCGATCTCCGCATACAATTTTCAGTTTGAAAATTGACCGCATGCGGTCAACGGTGACGATTAACAAGACATCGTATTCATATGCTTTTGTACATATTTATATTATATACCAGACATTTGCACATGTGGGAAAAAGCTTCCAAAGTCAAAGAACCGGACATTGTTCACTTCCGACAGATGTTTTTCCATTGACGCGATACGTTTTGTTTTCCTTCCATTTCATTTCTGATTGATCTGATACCTTATTATCGTTATTCGAAAATACACCTGATTTCAGTCGCTTGATGTGATTTAATCGTTCTCGGGGCATTGTGCGGTGTTTCATCATGCAAAACGTATGGTGATTGTGGGAGAAGAGGACTGTAAGTGGAGGAGAAATGCCATTGTTTGATTATTTTTAAACATGTGAAATGAAAGAATTATCACAAGAGTTTATGATTTGTCTCAATAATAATCCTCACATTGATGAAGTACTTAAAGCAAAGTTTTAGATTAATTATCTGTTCTACTCGTCAATTAGAAATAGCTTTGGATGGTTCATAATAAAACCCTGTTGTAATTAAATCGAGTGAACTATTCGAGTCTCAATTCGAAGTGACCCTAATGGATCAATTAGAATTGACGCATGTAGCATTCATAGGTCACATTGATGATTCAACGACTTCACAAATTGAAAATCATCAAAGTGTTCCAAGAAAGGTTGGACACAATGAAGATTCTTTTCAATTAATCTGGAATCGAAATGAATTATCGAGTATCCCAGACAGCATTTTTAATCAGGGATGAAAAATTTGTGTGCAAGAATTTATCAAAAACTTGGCTCCTGGAACACGTTTTCAGATTTGGTGTGGAGTAGATTTTGTCTTCAGGTGTAGTTCTTTGTACTTCGCGTGTAGACGATAGAAAAAGAGATTTCTCCGAAAATTTTTCAACGTAAAAATTAGTTGATAGAGAAGCGTATAACATGCACAGAAAATGAAACACCGATACGTTGCAAAAGTTAAGATATTCCTTCATTTCAGAAGTCTTGTCCCTTCTGTTTCTCAATTTTTTGGTTCCCTTCAAAAACATATTAAACGAAGTCACGGTCCGTGGATTCTTAACGCATTTATGGGCATTCGGCGGTTATTTATGTCCTCATACGACAAGTGTCCCCTAGGTCTTTCGATTCAAGGGTGTAGGTCTCCAGTTGCGTTCTTCAGCTTCGTTTTTCTTTTTCTTTCTCATGGTTTGGAAATCCTCTGAAAGTGGATTCTTTCAGTTATGTGGTCCAACGTGAACTCGACTTCCTCGTGTGCTCTTATCATAATTCCATTTTATATACAAGTAACAATTGTTTCATATTTTACACATCAAAGCGTATTCCGCATTTAACAGATACATACACTGAGAAAAAAAAATCATGACCGTAATGAATATTTCTTCCGGCCAAGGAAATGAATTCATCCAATAGTGACAATGAAATCATTTCATGGGACTTATCAATGTAAGTATTCATGCAAACAATGTATTCAAATCTGAAATTCTTGAGCCTGAAGAAACAGTTCTTTGAATCGAATACCCTTTCTTCAGTGAAAATAAACCTACTCTGATTCAATTAATTATTTCTTCGGAGGAATGAAACCACTCAAACATTCAAAAAAGAAAGTTTTTGAATCAATTAGGAAAATTTTCAATCCATCGAAATAATTCAAGATGTTCTTTTTTGACTTCGTGAATTCCATCCTGATTCAATAAATGATGTTTCAGAAGTCATTGAGCACAATATCAGATTTTTTCTGTAAAAAAAAATTATCACACTTGTAAAGCTTTCATAGTCCACTCTGGTGTTCCTTTAAGCTGTTGATAACCGGGAATTCTGAGCACTTTGGATCAAATGAGACTTCATTGATCGTTCAGTCATGCCGTCTGTTAGGCGAATAGTGCCTATCACTCCATGCGGGACCTGTAATTCAATGCCATAATCTGAAAGAAATATTTATTTGGATGAAGTAATACTTACTAAGAAGACAGAGTGATTAATTCTTTATATACAAACCATACTGTCGAAAGAGAACTTGTGAGAAAGTGACTACACCTTGCGAGAACCAACCGAAAGTCGTCTAAGTAACTAAAACGTAACGTGATTTCGAAAATCCATTTCTTTATCTTACTGAATTTTCTTTAGAATCAATTGCACATACTTTCATATCGATGAATGAAATCATTTGAATATAAAAATCATTCTGTGGATTTGAAGAAATACAAAATCATGCTTACCAAATATTACTTTCATTCCAAGCAGTATAGTATTGATTCGAAAACGTTGTTATTAACAAATTTGTACACCTTGAATTGAAAATTCGAGCTTTTCCTACAAAACGTGACGTAATAAAATTGAAGAAATAAGTTATTGAATTTTCAATCGTTTTTGAATGAAATTAGAATCATGCCTTGCACTTCGCGGTCTGACTAATCCAAAGAATTAATCTTTGTGTCAATAAAATGTTTCTTGGATTGGAGGAAACTGAATTCAATAAAATAATATCTTTCATTTAACGAAAGAATTCATTATTTCTATTGAATCATCATTGTTTGAAAGGACATGTATTCAGTTCAATGAGGGCCAGATTCAAAAAAATGTATTTCTTTGATGTAATGACTTTTTTTTCTCAGTGTAGACAATTTGAATGAATTTTTCTCTGAAGAGATTCATTGAATTTTCATTTCCAACACCCCGAATTTGCACTCAGAATTCAATTCCATGTTCTTTCCTCTCTTCCTCTTTCTCGAGTTTCTCCTAACCTCTTACCGTTGATTGAAAGAGAAAACAACCACATCGACGAAGAGAAAACAGATCACAAGTGACGGTAGTGGCCAGAATAATTTCTGCATCGTTCGTTGCGTACGATGAATAAGGCTGTGATTGCTATTGAGAATAAAGTATAATTTATTATTCCTGGTACATCGTCTTTAGAGATTTTCCTAGCGATCCCTTTGGATTGGTATTCTTGACGGCTACGTCTCTCAGACGACGTTCGAAAATGGTACATTGTTTTATCAATTTCTTATCAAACCGCCGGACAACCTGAGATTATTCGTCATTGAAATGTCAAGAATGGCAATTTTGAATGAGAGGAAGTTTTGTTTCAGTTGAATACAATGATTCTTATCGAGGCCCAAAAAGATCTTGAATGGATAATCAGTTGTATTCAATATGCGAATGAGGTACCATGAAATTGTAGATTCTCTACAAACCCTGAGTATTTGATAAAAGGACTTATAACTATTGAAATTCAGTTGAATTTTGTGTGAAAAACTGGTATTCTTGTATGAAGTATAGTAGAAAAATATAAGCATTGAATGCCAAATTTTTAAGCCGTTCATTCTCTTTGCAACCCTCGAAGAAGTAATGCGTTGAGTTGAAGTCCGCGTTTTTATAATAGCCAATAAAATGAAACCATAATCGATTTCTTGCCAATCGAACGACATCTTGGTATAGTCAATTTGCCTTCGATAAATGGTTTACATATAGGCAACGCACCATCGTAAAATCGTTTACATTGCACTGCTTAGGCTTCTTATCCCGATTTATGTACCGCAACTCGGCGCTCGGTATGGTAACCACCTCCAGCGGTATTTCGCACTTGCTTATGAGCATTGAAGGAGGAAGCAGTTAAATTGTGGGTCCACAATTGAATTTAGTACGGTAATCAAACCAACCGTTCCCTTTAAATTTTATATCGAATTTATTGGATGTATAGAGGTCAAATTAAATTTCTTAAGAGATGTTTAAAAAAACAAACAAAGGTAATGAAAGGGCCCAAATTGAAGTTTGAAAATACAATCAAATTAATATTCCGTCAATTACTTTGGAGTGAAAAAACGGGGAACGTTTGTGTATCTGGAAATAAAATTACGAATGAACCATGAAATTACCACAAAATCACTCACTATGAAAATTCACCGAAACCTACTTGAAAATAAACGAATTATGGTATGATTGAATTGGATTTTTGTGGATATTTCCAAACTTTTCTGGAATTGAAAAAAATTCTTTCTAGGATTTTTTGTTGATCTACTTATATTTATAAATGAAGACCTCAACTTCTTTGCAAATGTATTATTAAAATAACAGAATCGGCTAAGCGTGAGTTGTTTCGGGTTGCTTGACCATGGTTTGTTTGTTCGTTTTTTCAACGAAAAAATATATTATATGTTACAAAAATAGAATTTCTGGTTTAACAAACCGTTTAAATGAAGTTCAATGAAAATATTTCCCAGGTCCCAACGAGATTTGACCAGATCGAATAGGCTTTCCATTAGAAAAATTGAGTGAATTTTATAACAGTTATTGTTTTTCCGAGCTGTATTTTTATCCGTGTGATATTGAATACGTTTCTTGGTATTTGATGATTTTATTTTCCATAGTATGTGTAACCGAGATCGTGAAACTATCCTTTAATTACCATTTGTACATGGTAATCATTACATTCCACTTCTCTCATTGCATTGTAGAGATGAACATAACAAATGTTTCTGTATTCCGGGATTAAAGGAACAAGATCTCCGATAACCCAAACAGCAACAGAAGTTCAAAATATATACGGAATAGAAACGTTTATAGAATTTACGAATGAGATACGAAGAACATATAATGAACGTTCGTAGAATATTCGAATGAGATTGATTTGAATATACTTAGAACGTACATAGTACATTCAAAATGTACGATATTCATCCAATCGACGTTCAATTGATGTATACCAGCACCTATGGAACGGTCTCATTCGAATGTGCATAGAGTATACTTCGAATATTCGAAGAATGTTCATAGTATATTCTGGTGCTGCTTGGGAAGGAGCAATCGAAAATATTGTAATTCTCCATACCTTTCTTCTTTTTCTACAAAAAATATAGTGATTTTTACTCTGAAATTTTTTTCCATCTAGGCTCTCGCGAAAAGTACACGAAACTAAAATAAAGTGGGTCATCCATTTTCAATTCACCAATTGACAATTATCACTCAAAAAATGTTGTACCCAAACTATTAGCTTTCTCCCGGTTTACGGTGAACTGTGAGAAATGATTTGAATTTTCCTACATGCATCAACCGGAAAATTTCCAATCGCTGATTGGGAAAACAGTTTTCGGATCACATTTGTATGATGTGTCCATAAATTTATGCGATTTTCCCCAACATTTCACAGTAAATTCCCGGTCAAGTTCGGAAAAGTCCTACACTGAGAACTCAATTTCTTAGACTGAAAGAAACTCTTCTTTGCCGAGAAAAATTCAGTTGAATGGAAAAAGTTTCCTTCGGATTGAAACGAAAAATTTTCAAATTGAAACAGAAATATAATCTTTCCCGAATTCAAAGAACGTCATTTCAATTCAATGACAAATTTTTCCATTGAAATGGATTATTTTTTCTATCGGAAATAAGATTGATTAAAATGAGGGCAAAGAAATTTTCCTCCAGTTCAAGAGATTGGGTTCTCAGTGTAACGCATGTAGGTATGTGTTCATTATTCCACATAAATGTGTTGGAATTTTCTCATAGAAATTGTTGACAGTGTAAGTTTCAGTAGATTCCATAAAATATTTTCTATTTTTCAACCAATCCAACGATATAAGAACAATAATTTGAAAAACTATTCAACTTTTAGTTATTACAGAACACCAATTTTTTGAAAAGATATTTTAATCAGATTTCATTCCCTTTCATCGTCTCTCATGAACCTTAATGTTAATCACTCTTGTTGAAAATATACTGTGAGCTTGCGCAAGGACTTTCATATTCAAAAAACGCGAAATAACTCTCAGTGTAGGTACATTCGCTTCCAATTTCTGCCATACTTTGTTAAATCCCGTCAAAAATTACTTCTCAAATTTCATATAAATTTACATGAAACATACAAAATTCATATTGCTGAAGTTTGAACCGTTTATTAGAACGAAACGAGAAAGCAAACTCACAAAATCTGGTAAATCATCATCATTTAATATCCCACATTCATTCCGTAAAACTGAAAATATTACCTGATGAAAGTACTGCATGATTTTAGGTCTTTGAAAGCTCAGTGTTCAGTTTTGAACATTTTTTCTGACTTTCCTCATGAAATTGTATGACATCTCATGCAGAATTACGATTTTTAATGCATTTTTATATGAATTTTGATAAATTTTGCAGTGGATTCCATGAATTCATGATTGGACACTTCATTTCCGCTAGAGATGATTGAAAGCAGGTTTATATACATTTTACAGAGTTCTTATCAATTTTTATTTATTTGAGTCAAATGTATTTCGTTAATAATAAATGAATGGTATTCAGCATGAATAAACGTTTGTTAATAGTTAATGGATTATATTTATGAGAATCGTGAGAGATTTGCGTGAAATAAATATTCATTCAACTAGGTATGACCAAATATACATTTTTTAACTATGAATAAACCTTTTTCTCTGCTTATGTGTTTTCGAAAGATCCATAAATTCGATACTTGAAATTCTGAGGGAAAATAAAACATGAAAAAAAGTATTCGAATTCAATAAATCTAAACTCCACTCATGCAATTAATTCATCAACTTACCAGATAAATTTTAAATTATGGAAAATGAGGGAAAAACAGGTTGTATCTGAAGAGCGTTCAGAAATACACCTTGTTGATCATGTGGGTGGACAAGCGTTGAACGAACAGACATTGGAGTGAATGAAACTGGAAATTGACGAGAAAAGCTTGTCGTGGGTGGCTTTAGAAGAGATCTGAAAATCACGTTTCAACGACCACCATCACATTCACCGAACAGATCGAACAAACCACGTGTTCCCTTCTGTTCTTCTCGTATTTCAGCCTCAAATCCCTTTCAGTTCTTCGTTTGAAAGAAAACCCCTCGTGCATCGAACTCGTAATGTTTCACCCATTGCTGGTTTACGAGATTTTCCTCGACAATTTAGAATTCAATTTTTTCTACGACGATCATTTTAGGGAATAACGACGAGGTTTTTCATCTTCTTAACATTAAGAATTGTGTTTCAATGGAGTTATTCTTGCTTCTATCGATGTCAATGATCAAATATCAATTCCAACTCGAATAAAATCACGTGATAATATTTCAAGAGCTAGAATTTCTTGTCATTCAAATTTATGATGAATTCTCTAAATTTTGAATAGTGACATCTCACTGATTGCAGTGACAAGATATTTGCAGTAAAACATTACTAACTCATTTAGTTCGAAACACTTACAACTGCATAGCCAGGAAATATTCCCTGATATTTTATTGATTCTATTCAGTGGTCGACTTTTAAATGCATTTCACTGGTTTGAATTTCGAGAGAATGTTTAAAATTTTTCGAACGCTGTTTTCAAACTTATGTATTGATTTTATTTTCTTTTCCGAGTAATATTTGGAATTAATTTTCAGGAAATTGTTTTGAATACACTGCAAGAGTGTTTTGATGGAACAGCAAATTACATTAATAAATGTGAGATGGTTAAATATATGCAAAGAAAAAGATTTGATTATAAATTACTGAATTCATTAGCACGTTCAGAACATATTTGCTTTGAAACGTCATTTAGTTGAACACCTTCTCAAAATTACTATAACTCATATGGACTATTATAATTTCGAAAAGACACAACTTCATGATCCAAATTTGTTCTTAGCCTACACTGAAAACACAATTCGTTCCAGCCAAACAAAATTTTGGTTAAAATGAACGCGAAGAAACTTTTTGGTTGGCTCAAATAAAATTTATTTGGGGTGAACAAAATATAGTTCATAATAATTAAGGCTTTCATACAGACAAATAAATTTTGTTTATCCTAAATAAATTTTATTTCAGCCAACCAAAAAGTCTCTTTCACCGAAACAAACGTTTTCTCAATGTATTTTGATACTTATTGCAATTCTTGCAAATACACTGTGAAAAATATTCTGAATTTTCCCATACTTATGTGAAGGAAATTTCCTATACTTTTACGGGAAAAGCGAATCGGCGTACACGTATGAAAATTTTCATATAAAAACATATAACAATTACTGTTTTCATGGGATTTTCACTGTAAGTTTATAGGAATTCCCCCAATATTTACGGGAAAGTTCCTATCCAAATACCCGACTCGAAACTCAGTCACATTTGATCGGGTGAACCCGGCGTTTGAATTTCTAATTGGGTATACGTGACATTTCTCATAAAAATTGTTTACAGTGTGAATTCAGCGTGAAATGTAATTTCTTTTTCTTCAATTTTGTATTTGTGTCATATTCATTGGTGAATAAGATATTTATCCGCATCGAACTTATCGGCAAAATTTGTTGTACCCTGTAAAAAATAATCGGAGTTGTCCTATATATATATCAACCGGGAAATTCCAATCACCGATTGGGAAATCAATTTCCAATACATTTATATGAAATTTTCCATAAATGTATCTGAAAATTCGACTGAAAACTCTATGGGATTTTTCCCAACATTTCACAGTAAATTTTCGAACAAGTTCGGAAAGTTCCTAACGCTCCACACTGTGAAAAATTGCTTCCTGAATTTCATAGAAATGTATGTGAAGCAATTAAAATATACATTTTGTATTGAATTTTCAAAACTTCTTTGGCTTTTCATATGAAATTTTATGATATCTCATACAGAATTATGATTTTTCATGCATTTTTATATGAATTTTCACACATTTTGCATTAAATTTCATGAATTCATGATTGAACTTGATTTCAATTACAAGTTTCAGAATTTTCATATACATCTGATATCGGAAATTTCAGAATATTTTTTGCAGTGCATATACATTTTTTGCAGTGTACTATCAGAAAACCATTTTCTGAATATAGTTACACAAAATTCTTATGCACGGAGAAAGTAATGCATTAATTTTTCTTATGAAATACAATATTTTTTACTGTGCTTCGTATCAAGGCCGCACCGAATTTGAATTTGTATGAAGATTTATATTTTCATTACACCGTAAAATATGTTCCTCAATAGATTACATGTAAGTTTTCCAATTCACGTGGTAACAATTCCTGTCATAGAATTTTTGAAATTTATGGATTTTCAGGAAAATTTCTTATTCGGTAAACATTGCACTGGAAACCATCATAAATTACCATGGACTTCTCTAAAATTAGATGAAAACACCATAATTTCTCTTGTCAATTCCAATTTACCACAGTAACTTCAACTGTATTTTCCTCTCCGTGTATGAGCCTCTGTTTATCTTCTCATTTTTTTTTCAAGTTTCTCAACAATATTACAAAATATATTGAAAACAAGAATTCAATAACAATTGAAATTTATCCAAAAATTCTTCAAACAACACAATAAAATACACTGAACATTACCCTCAGAAATCTCCAAGCTTTTAGAATTTTCATGTGCGTATAGTCGAGGTGCAAACATACGGTATCCACAATAGAATTAATCGTTTCCAAATCTCAAGACTTTCGGTTACACTCATGTTATGAATATACATATATATCCCCCACGAAGGTACCCTCACCACGGAATGATTCCTATAAACTCTGAATCGGTCACACGGGTATTTCGTTGATCCTCTCCCATGTCTCTTATAATCGGAATTCTCGCAAAAGGACAAGAGTAAAGTAAGGGAATGTGACGCGGTTCGTCATATATACATATATGTATGGAATAATACGGCAGGTACCATATATCCAAAAATCCTTACCCTGCATATAATTCCATCAAAATACTGGAAGATTCAGGGCAGTGGAACGAGTCGAATTTGCTCGACGATGTGTATGCCTGTTATATCGTTCGTAGAAAGAAGAGATAGAAAGAACAAGAGACAGAGAGAGGGAAAAGGCGCTGTTGCGGTCACCCCCGTGGAACCCTCGATACCGCACAACCACGGGCCCCTCCAACCACGCATATATACAGCACACCAAGTCAAGCAATCCAGCTGCCGGGCCCGGCCCGTGTCCAGATGTCCGATTTTCGATCCACGGGACAACTAGGATGCACCGTGTGTGAGAAAACCATTCCTCTATACCCCCCAGTCTTGGTCTTTCTTCTTTCCTTCGCCTCGTTTACTCGATTTTCTTCGTTTCACGTCCCCTCAAGGTACATTAATTACCTTCAATGGAAGGCTTCGCTTCTGATCCCTCGGAGAAAATCATCCTGCGCATATAAACTCAGTACATAAATCCACGCTCATATGTATATTCGTGACATGTGTTGTACCTGTTGCAAATTCTTATGAATGAAATATCTCTGATTGAATGCAGGTTTTCTAGTGTATCATGCGAACTTGTATAATTCGTATCCAACCCTCACTGTATACATTCCATGCGTAATCCAATAAGTACATTACAAAATTTCCTGAATATTCTGATGAGTTCTCGAAATTTATCTATATTGTTCTCAATTTTCAGAGAAAATCCTAATTTATCAGAAGAATTTTTCAATAATTTAAACCAAAGAAAAAGTACAGAATCAGTCTGAATATTCAAAAAATTCACAAATATTCTTGTGAATTTCCACACAATTTTAGCGATATCTCGAACAATGTTTGTCGATTAACAATAATTATTTGAAAATCCAATAAAATCGTTTGGAAACCTAATAAAAAACTTTCAGAAGTTGTAGACCGATATGTCTTAAGAGTGGATGATGGTTTTGAGGAATCCACAAATGAAAAATTTCAAACAATTCTCACTCATGGTCATCAATTGAGCAACGATGAACAATTCGCAAAGAGAATAATCGGGCAAAGGGGATGAGACATTACGCTCGTACAGTTAGGAGTAGTCAAACAGAATTCATAGTTGTTAAACCCGTGCCATTAAGTTCTTTTCTCCCATCTTTCTAAATCCTTTAAATTATCCACATCCATCGGTATTATTATGGCGTGTCATGGTAGGTCTAGTACATCAATCATATGAAGATGACTTTAATTTTTCACGTTAGATGATTTGAGAATATAGAAAAAGAAAAAAAGTTTGTATTTTCTTTTGATCAACTGCCCTCTCAATCTCTCTGAGAATTCCAGATTTCACAGAAATTAAGAAATTTTTTGGTAAAGCGAGAAATATTCATGGGAATTTGTAACTCAGCATTCCAAATGAAGTTTTAGATTCAAAATTTCTGAAAGATTCTTGAAGTTTGAATCGTTTAAAAAAACGAAACGAATATTCAAACTCACAGAATCTGATGAGTCATTGCCATTGATCTTCTCGAATCAACCCCTTGAAATCGGTAGGAGCGTTTAAGGAACGTGCTGTAAAATTTTTAACCTTGAACAGATGAGTATTCTGTTATTCGATCGCCAATTCGTTTCAATAAACGATTCAAACTCCAGCAACATGGAAGATTCAGAAAAATTGAATATTGAAACTCCGAATCAAACGTTTACTTGCAATTGGGATTGGAAATTCAAGAAAGATTCAAGGAAAGCCTAAGAAAGGGAATCAGGAGAGATTTAATGGAATCTAATCATCAAATTTATAGATTAAATTACAAATTCATAAAAATTTCAAGAAAGAGAAATTCAGGGAGATTTCTCAACAGGGCATTCATGAGAATTCTGTGTCATTGTTTCATCTGCCAATGATGGCAAAATTTATCCAGCATTATACATTGAATGTTATTCGACACTATGAGTATCATCAAGCATCGCAGTACTGCCATAACACTTTGACGGAAAAATTTTGCCGAATCCAGTAAAAAGTCGGACTGAATGTGGCTGTATCCTACTTGAAAACTTGACTGAAATTCAGTTTTTTCCATTTCTTTGGCATTTGTTTTCGATGATTACTTTAAGTTGAAACGGAGCTAGCTTGACTGCATTTTAAAATCACCTAATATTTAGAATGAAAATGAGTTCTACTTTTTACAATGAATCTTGTTAATTTTTGGCACAGCAATGTACCAATGAAATTCAATAAAAATCCTAGAATTGAACGAACTTGAATAGAGATCCACAAATTTCACTAAAAATTGTTGAATTTCGTGGACATTCATTGAATTTTACCGAAATTTTGTCGAATGCGCCATGAAAATGACGGATATCAAATTCGAATGAATTGCCGAGTATGCCTTCCTTCAAAAATCGAATTAAAGGCCAATAATAATTTGATCAATGTATAAATGAACAAGATTTTTCTCCTCCCTAACGCTGTTTTAAGAACTTACCTTTGTGCTTGGCGTCGTGTCTTTACTCTCATACTTCTCCAATTCCAGAATCCAAGAAATTAAATGAAGAAAAATCACAAACTATGGATACAGAACCCGATTGAAAGTATTTCCATTTGAAATTACCTTGAGAATGTATAGATACAATATTTCCCATGAGGAGATACACGAAAAGGATATTCTTTTCAGCGCGCCGTGGCATACATGAATTTATGTAGACATATTAATCTTGGATTTGAATGATATTGAAGAAGAACGAAAACCACTCGTGTCGTAATCTTGTTCGTAGATTATTCGAACACGCGAATGCCAAAGGAATTTTCAAACTGATTTTGGAGAATGGAATTCTTCTATCGAATGATCACGATTGCACGATCATTTTTCCATCATTCCTAGCCACGTGTCATATTCCCACAAACTATATCCAGAATTCTCAATTTGATTTCTATTTCATTATTCAAGTATTTTTCCATATGAATTGATGTTAAGTATGATTGAAAACACAATACATTTATTCGATTAGACACGGTATATATTTGACTACAAGACCGTTCTTACCGCATCGAAATTGGTTTCCGGGATTTAGATACATGAGAGAATCACGTTCTACACATGCACTCGTATCATGTATCTTGTACCGCGCATATCAAGGAAGAAGAAGAAGGAGAAGAAAAAGGAGGAATAAGAGAAAATTGCAGGCTAAGGTCCTGGCGTTCGTCCTGGCCCCGAACAGGTCACGAAGCGAGATCTTTCAAAGCGTGTGCCTCTTTCTTCCCTTGGCGTTGTCGTTACTCCCTCCACCGCTTACGCCTTCCTTCACACGTTAGGGGTATTTCCTTTTATTTTCAGACCACTCTAAATATGCATTATCCAATTTAGTCCGATTACACGGACTCGAACCATGAGCAGGAGCAGCAACGGCAACGGCAGCAGCACTTTGGATTTCGCTACCCAATGGGCATTCTTTCCAATACCTCGTTTCCCTCTCCATTCCATCAACCCATTTTTTCACCGACACTCCTACGCGTTCGACGAACATAAAAACCTAATTTAAAAATGCTTAACGACCGAGAGCCACCCCACTCGCCGTCGCGGCTTAAAAAGTTCGCATTAATCCATCGTAAACTAAACGTTGACGACAGCCAGAAAAAGAGTTCCGACGACAATTCGTTGTGCAAGGACCGTCATTCAACTATTGGCGCAAAAACGTTTGGAGATATTCTCGTAAAATTTGATGCTCGTGAATCAGAGGGCTATTGAGACTAACTTTCTTAGAATTCACATCGGTTGGAAGGTAACAGAACTGTGGGAATATATCGTTACTCATCTTCCGTACTAGAAACATCGCCAGCATCGCTTCGAGGAATTTTGCAGCGAGATCGAGAATGTTTTTTTCAAATAAGTTTGAGAGGATGTAATTCTAAATACTGACGACAACAACAACAACAACATTCATGTTTTATCTGGAAATATGTTGTTTCAAATCTTCTGCAAGATACAGGAGAAGTTCGTGATAAATCTATCGATAATTAATGTGGTTCAATCAGGGACATATCATGCATATTGATGACCATACGATGCTCGCTTCCTGAGATCGTGGGATGAAGTTGATATGTAATTCTATCCATCACAATCTCCGTGTGTGAGAAAGTGAAGCAACACCGATGAGGGTACAATAAAAAGAAGATTAAGTGAAAAATGGAAGAGTAATGGGAACAGCGGAGAGAAAAGGCAGAACAACGAAGAGGAGAACAAGAGAATAAAGGTAAGATAGCTGTGCATTAACCGCATCATCAGTGTCGATGTGAAGCGCTACAATCATTAAGTGCAAAGAAATTGATCAATACTGCAATAGGTATTCAGTGTAAATTACGTGCAGGAATAATAATTAGTCAGGAGTCGCAGTGAAGCCATACGCCAAGTATCTTATAAACTTTCTACATTATTAATCTTTTCTCCTGACGTTTTGCCGGAAATGGGCGCTCAACGTGGAGAAGAGGATTCGTTGAATCAGATGTTCATTAAAATAACATGAATTCACTGTTGTAACTGAGATTGCGGTGCCCGTGTTGTCGAACTACAAACTCGTTCGCCCATTCATATGTGAAAAGAATAAAACCTGTATTTCGATATTTTTGTTGATATTAGACACCATTCATCGGCACAGTTGAATATACGGAATTACATGTTGTAATAGATGATAGATGTAACGGATATGATTGCCTCGGATGCGTTCCTCTGTTGACCTGAAACGAGTACTAGTACGAAATTTATTTCCGTAGAGGGGTGCGCCTTTGCTCTCTCAGCGGGTGTCATTACCTACTAACATTCGGAGTTGTATTGTAATCCAGATTCGATGTAACTTGATTTGAATATGAGCTTGCACTGAAACTTCTCAAGAATTCCCTTGTGTGAAATACTTTGTGTCCTTTTACTTCGACTCCTCTGCTCCGATACTGTTAGAATTCGAATCGTTTATCGAAACAAAATTTCAACTGAGAATCTGAAAATATGCTGAATTATCAATATATCTTTTTCACGAGAAATTATAAACGTTGATATTTTTTTGTTTGCCATCATTTAATAATCATTCATTCAACGAACGAAACGAAAACGTTTCAGACCTACAACCTCATCCAAAAGTGTTGTTTAAAACATCTGAAACTTGCCAGAAATAAATTTTTCATTTCTCTCCCTCGAAATATGAGAAGAAACTATGATGAATTCATTCATAATTTTCCACTTTGATTTCAGCTCATTTCAAATTCCATTCATAATCCTCTCCATGTTGCGGGGACGTTCTTTTTCTCTGCGTTAGTTCCACTGAAAACGAAAGAACGAAGTTTCCATCCCCTAAGAAATACAAAGATACTTTCTTTTTCCGTGACCGAATTCGATCCGCCTTGGATATTCAATAATTGCGGTTTACCGAAAACACTGCGTCGAATTCGAGGTATATGCACACACGTACCACACACCCACACGTACACACACGTCATCTTCCTTGGCAAACAAATGACGAGCCATAAATACATTAGCACCGATGGTGCCGCGTAGAAGGAGTGTCCGATATTAATAAGCAGTCATTAGGAGATACGGGCTCAGAGCTATGGACAATGGGGTTACGGGGCGGGCACAAAAGCAAAGAGAATAGTGGAAGGTTGCAAGCTGCAGTAAATCTTGTGCCGGACCTCCTGTCTTTTAAAGAAATCGCTTTGTACTTCCCACGTGATCACGAATTCATTTTCTAAACCAGATTTCTACGCTTTCTCGTTCCAGAATCGATCAATCCTTGATTTTTCATATCAAATTTGATTAATCAATTGCGGGTATAATGGGTATTGTTTCATTTCACGGTTATTGACTCTTTTCACCTCTTTGCGGCATGAAAATCGATAATCGCGATTTCTGGCTCTTTCATTTTTCTTCCCACCAAGACTTATTTCGCAAACATTCTATTCATGTTCAAAACCTGATACCTATACATCGAATTTGAAAATTCTTTTCAACGTTTCAAACCCTAGAATCAAAGTTTAGAAACAACTCAATATTATCGTTCCAAATGCATAATTCAACATAGAATTGTGTATTCCTTTCGATACATCCGAAGATTATTCTTTGCACGTGCTGAAACAAAAACTTGGAGTCAAGACACAACAATTTAAAATACTCATTATGAAGTAATCAAACAAAAGACAACAATGGATTTTTACGATAGGAAAAAAAGCACTTAATATAATTATGCGTGATAATCAAGTCGTTCACACTTATTGTTTGGATTAGAAAATCCAAGTGATAATATATACTTGGTTGAACTCTGCTCTTAACCCGATGCAATCGGTGGCAATTTCATTCCTTTCAATAATACAACGATTAGCTTTGCTATTAATAATGGACGAAGTTGAAATGATTATTCTTTTAAATTTTTTGTGTTTTTCTAACCCCGTTCGGTAGAAGCAATTAGGATAATCACTTTAGCTTTTGACCTACCTCGCGGAGGGAGGACAAGACGAATCGAGAGAAGTTTCTTTCCTTTGATATACAATAAGAAGAAACCCTGTTTGTTACCTACTCAAATGAATTCAACATACAAACCATTCTTTACTAAGAATCATTTCATGGACCCAGAGTTCCGACTGAACTCCCGACGAAAGCTGAAAGGCGTCCGAAGGTGCGGTCGAATACCTAAGTCGGCCATTAATTACAACAGCGATGCGTTATAATTAGCCAAGGCGTTATCAGATTGGCGACTACCATTCCTGATCTATCCGTCTAGTTATCCCTAACGATCCCCTCGGTAGCAATTCATTAAACCCACCACAATGCAAATTTCCTTGATATATGCGCGACGATGCAAATGGTTGCGAATATATGTTATGATTGTTCATATTTCATGTTTCGGGAGAGAATTGAATGTGAGAAAAAAGTCTACTGTGAGATTTTTATAGAGGTGAACTTTGTGTTGTTTTAAAGAAGTTTCATCAATTCCGAAGAGATGTAATATCATTTATCTCCATAAGTCATACAGGCTTAATAGATTTCGATAATTAGTATGGTAACTAGTCCGCCTTCTGCTGTAACTATTCCTGGCAATAGATTTTGTCTCAGGATTCAACAATTCGACGATTTTTTTATGTTCTTAGAGAATATAGAGAAGAGTTTGTTCATTCCCTGGCAGAAATATTCCGATGTGTCAATGGGATTCTATGTTTTTAATAAGATTTGAATGCAATTCTTATAATACTTTCATGATTATACACTGATGAGAAGAACTGTTTATACCAAGCAAATATCTTGTTGGTTTGGAAAAAGTGAATGATTTATTGAATAAAGCCATAATATATCTATTTGAAAGACACAAATAACAGTTAAGCGGAGGAAATATTTGTTTCGTCACATTCGACAAAATATTTATTTGTGAGAAATATATTGTTCTTGTGTGTAGAATACATAATCACCATATTAAAGCACATATGATTGCTCCTTTGTGTATTTTTGCTCATTATGTACGGTTGCATGTTGTCATTCAAACAGCTGTGAAATATTAAAGCGAATTATTTTCTTGTGAATCTTTTTACACGCCTGAAACACATGTGCTTATACTATATTCTAACTAAAGATGCCTCATTATCCCTTTTTCTTCTATGTATGAGATATTACAGAAAACGTGACGCGTTTTTCAATAGGATGTATCTTTGCAAAGTAAAAACAAGATTTTTCTCGTAATGAAATCATGTTATAGGCACTAAAATTCTCAGTATAATTCGAACCGGATGTCATTTGTTTCAAATAACTGCGGAAAATAGTGTTTTAAATCTGATTTGAAGACGAAATTCAGCTGTTGACTTCTTATTTTAATAATGTTAGCAACAGTTATGGTCAGGGTCATGAGATTCTGGAATTGGATGATAAAAAAAAAATAATTAGTGCATCTTGATATATTCTCAAACAACTCCTAATTTTTCTCTGATCTCAAAAAGAATGTTTTTGATCTCACGAAAATTCTACTTTCCTAGGATGTTAAATACATCTATTAAACATCTAAGAGACGTCTTCTGCAACATTCCCAAACGATCTTATACGCTTGCCTTAGTAGAAATTTGATCAGGCATTCCCGATTTTTAATAAGGTCCTGATCAGGTTAGAACTCGGAGACCGTGAGTAAGTTTTTAAGTTTATATTAAAGATTACTATATGTTTATGGTACTCGTGGGATATACTTTATTATGAGGCTCAGAACTATATTTATTTCAAATTATAACATATTTACCTTCATCCTCACGAGAAAGTATGGTGAATGCTCGTATACTTATGGTTAATAACGACATAATCAAGTATATCTCAGAAGTGAATATGAAATTTTTCACTGTGTATGAGGCCCTAACAAGGAACTTATCTGATTTGCTTGATAGGATCCAAATACGGTTGTAACGCAGGGGTACAATAGGGTTCAGATGAGACTTTCATAAAATCGAGCGAAATAGGGAACCCCGTAACGAAACCTGATGAGGACCTGATAGGAAATCAGGCATGCTTCATCAAGCCCTGATATTTTCCCATCCAAAATTTCTACTATGGTGTATTTATTGGTTTAAGGCCAGTAAATAAGAACACATGAAAATATATTTTCCCAAGAGAATACAAACCTTTTGACGTTAAGTGTGCTTCCATTGCACGCAAATTCACGTCCATGGAATGTCCAATGGACCTTCCCCAATGTCCAGGCATTGAATAGACTGCTGCTGAACGTTCCCCTGCCCTGAACCTTCATGTTCTCTTGGAGTTGTCTTGAACCCACCCATACAACATAAATTTGGCCAGGTCTAAAAAATTTATTCTGCAACAATTTTCACTGTCTGAAGAAATCTTTTACATTTCTTCAACACAGAGATTCTAAAGAGAGTGAACACTGTTGCATAAGAAATCTTTTGGATATCCAATCAGGAATGGACGCCCGAGTCGAAAAATTGAAACCTGATTTCGAACTATTCAAAGACTGATCGTACCTTTTTGAACAGTATCAGATGAGGATTAATGAGAACCTGTTTTTGATCCGTAATACGCAACGAATACGCAATCTGTCAGGTTGAATTTTAAAACCTGATATAGCCCTATTTTTCCTTCACCCTTATTTTGACCTGGTTATGGAATTTTGTGAATTCTATTCAGAAAATACCAGCAGCGAGATACCTGCTGAATCTAATTTTAAAAATTATTAAAAAATAATGATATATAATTAAACTCTCGAGATGTACAATTGTAGATTTGTAAAATTTCCTTGTTTAAAATGAAAACGATAAATTCTTTCTCTCTTTTGTGATGTGATTTTTGAATCGTTAATTTCATGCAACAATCAGGGGAATTTATTTTTTTTTTATGGAAGATTTTTAGCAAGGTAATATACGTTTACAATTTGTACATCTCGATGATTCAATTATATTGCATTATTTTTTTAAAATTTTTAGAATTAGATTTAGCTAGTATCTCGTTGCTGACATTTTCTGAATAAAATTTACAAACAAATTATTATTATCATTATTATTATTATTATAGCCTTCAAAATATGAGTGTGAGTGAAATTGTTACACCTGAAATATATTATTGAATTCAAATAGCAAGTTCCAAACATTGAGGAATTTTGAATGGATATCGAAATTCAAATATGAAAATTGATTGGATATGAAATTCATTCGATTTCATTTTCATTATACTTTTTCAAGTCTCATGTTATAGAATTTATTGACATTTCATTATTCTCAGAAATTATCAAAGTTCCAAATGCGATTAAATTTACGTTATGTTCATTTAGTATAATTTTTTAATAATAAAATTATATTGATTAATTAATACTCAACTTTATCATCCATGAATGATACATACATTGGATTCTCATTATACATTTGCAAACCAGGTTAGAATCAAGATGAAAAGAACATTATCAAGTTGAAACAGTTGTGAGCAGGATTTATAATTTTTTCTTCAAATTCCAACAGATTGAGATCAGGTTGTGACCTGAATTTGAATCACTATGTATAGAACAATATCAAGTTCAAAAGGAGTGAAATCAGGTTGAACTGAATCAAATCAGGTCGAATACAATATGAGATCAGGTTAAACAGACCAAGATCAGCTCTTAACTTTTCGACTCGGGGCGAATTTTTGTACTTTGGGAATTTTTTCTTTGTGTAAAATGAGTTTTGAAAGTAAAAAATGAGGACAAAAAACGTATTTCCCACTAAAAGTACTCCCGGAGTACAAAAATACCCATCCCTGCATCCAGTATGAATTTTCCAGACGAAGCAAATCTTTCGCTGCATGGGCACTACTGGCATTTTGTTATTTCCCATTTCCAAAATCTTCTCTTCCAAGAAACTCTGGAATTTCAAGATTTTTGAATCTCGTGCAACTTATTATTTTTTACATTTTTTACCACTCGTTGCACTGAGAGGAAAAAAGAACCAAAATTACAATCTTTATTCTCATAACGAGGATATCGCTTTAAAAAGTAGATAATCACCAACAAAAATCTACGAAATTAAAATACGATGTTTGAAGATAGTGAACATCGTTTATATAAATTACAATCTATGATTAGAATATTCGCATTGATTGAAAAATATATAAATGGACCAATAAATCACTAGTTCCAACCAAAATATTGTATTGATCCCAACCATTCTTTAGATAAAGGATATTTGAAATTTGAACTTGTAAACTGTAATTTTTCATCAAATTTCTGATGTGTCATTATTAACAGTATTTTCATTTTAACAGTAATTCATTATCATAGATTGTGATTTTCAGTAACTCGTGTGTGATTGGTCGAATCACAGATTCCATTCAAAATAAGCGCAACAAAATGTTTAATGCGTCACGTGGTGCTCAATCGTAGTTTATTGTTTTCGACTTGTTACCGGTGAGATCTACATATGACAAGAATGGAAGAGTTAGAAGACATTGGACACGTAATAAATCAATCCTCTTTCAAAACTCATTATCATATCTTCATTGAACAATCTTTAAACTCAGATACAGCCAGGAAATACTTTTTAGGATTGATTGAATTAAAGATTTTTCATGTAATAATGACATATTGTAATCGCTAAGTGTATTGGAAAATGTTACATCTCAGGTTATTATGAATATTCTGTTCTGAAAAATAGTTAAGGGCACTTTATCAAAAAAAGCGGGTAAAATTTGCGCTGATTTGTTTCATCAGTTACTTGATAAATCCGAATTTGAAGTAGGTGGTTATTTCAGGAACTTGCACACCTAACATTGAACTTCGAATATAAGATCAGGTTTCCTCTTGGTTTGCAGGTATTGGAAAACAAATTTATAAACATTTTGATATTTATAGGTTATTACTTTTGAACACCTTTTATACACGCCAGGGAATCAGTGAAACACTAAAACTTATATTTAGAAACTGATCTTCATCGTGGATTTCATTGTTATGCAGTTGAAATTTCCCGTAAATGCATAACTTATGGAAAAAAATGGCGCGACATTTGACTCGCTTCTTCTGATGCTTGAATGCCTTCAAGTGTCGTCCAAAACTCCCTAATCTCACAGCGGTGAATTGGCTCAGCGGTTCGCGTGTTATCTTTCAATCACTTGCGTGAAATCAGAGTTCGTGTCTCCCTGGGAAGCAAAATTTTCTACGAAATGTTAGTGGCCAAATTCCGTCAATAATACAGGTTCTTAATTCAATAGTATAATTGAAAACACGTATAGTTTGTAAGACTTTGAATCCGTGAATATGGTATATTAAGTCCAGTAGAATAACTACAACAAGGTCACTTTTTTATATTATCTTTTGAATCCCTATGATGAAATGAAAATGACAATCTTCGATTTCAAAATCTCAACCCTCTGAAGTTGACTCAATTCAATAAAAATTACTATCTACAATTGCAAAATGTTAATCTTCTTCTAATAGAAATCCTGTATTATAAATTCTGCGGTCAGAAATTCAGATTGCTACTATTATGACTGTAATCTTCAGACTTAGTCCGCGATGTCTCTGTTTTGGAGACAAAAATAATAATTTTTCATCCATATTTTGAATGAAAATTATTGTTTTTTTCTCTCAGTGTGTACACTGAAAAAATAACTATGGAAGCAAATCACTCGGCGAGGTTGAATACGGTGAACGTCACCGTGTGGTTCGATCAACTGATATCAATTGAAATGATTGGATATGAATTCGTTTCAATCTATATTCAGTTGACTCAACCACACAATCTCGCGCGGTGTTGGCCTCATTAATTCTTTTTTTCAGTGTACATATAACAAACGAATTCTCTTGCGATTGTTCGGACGATACCTGTATGAATGTTGGAAGGAAAGATGGAAAATTATCAATTTCACTCTAGAACATCGTGTGTTACCGAGTTCCTGAATTGGTAATCCTGAGGGCACTTAACACCCAGGCCAATTCTCGCGTTGATTAGTAATATTGTAGCCTGATGAACCAGCGAAGGGGAGAAAGAGAGGTTAGAGAGTTGGTCTTCGATCTTACGTAGTCGAAGATGAGTCCGTAACCTCGTTATGAGCCCGTCCGCTACATATACATGTATGGTCGCATATACATGCGCAAGCAATTACTTCAACAGTCACAATTACACAGCTATGAAGTTCTTGCAGATATCGCTATACGTACATGTGTATATACGTTGTTCTCAGCCCCAATGACAGGGGACCTCGGAATATATCATTGAATTAACTAATACCCTCTTGCACTATTCTACGAGACACTCAACGGACAAACTTCCACTTCATCCCCACAGAAATTGCCCTGATCTGAGATAGAAATTTCTTATTTGATAATAAATTGCTTTTATGTCGACTTATAATGATGAATTGAGATAAGAATGCGGAGATGTGAATTCAAATTTTACATGCTTCAAAAATCCGGCAATATCGTAGAAGTGATAACTTCGTCAGATTCAATACATCGTTCGTATACACAATGTTTCAGTGATCCCCAGATGCCATTCGCTCTTCACAAAATAAACCTCTATATTATCCACATTGTCCATCAACAATGTCTGGCGATTTGAAAACGTCATAGATCGATTCTCCGTTTCAGTCGGTTGTTTTGAGGTACTCGTTGCTATATCAATCGCTCCATCACCCCTCCACCTTCTTCATACTTAGCGCTTCGCACCCTACGATTATTATACTCCTCTCGTATGAGCTATTGTAAAGCGGACGAGTTATACGATTTCTTGCACTCAAGTCACACGTAGGTACTGAAAATTGATCGTCGGATCGGAAAATAATGACTGCTTTGGCAAGTCAGAATTTAATGACTATGCTCGATTGAATGTGGGCACCGATGATGGGTCACAACAAAAAAGAAAAGAAGAAAAAAAGGAGAGAGAAATAATAACGAGAAGTTGAAATTACAAGGGTTGCGCGCAATTGCGGTTACACACTGGGTGGTGGCAACGGATGGAAAATGTCATTTCGGGTATATATAAGAGGGGAGTGTGATCACAGTACAGGGGTGAGAGGCGACAATGCTCTAATCAAATGTCACGAATCAGCGGCCATTATGCGCATCTGCAGCGTGAATTTATAAATACGCCCTCAGGCAAATCCGTCTTTAAATTCGTGGGCTCTTGCGTGGGTTACATGGGGGTATCTGTGGGAGTCATCATTTTAACGTAAACCAGTGAAATCCATCATGACTCATGACGATCAGGAATAAAATCGACAAATTTCATTTGAATAATTATTCAGGCCTGAAACAAATTTTAGCACGTTCGTATGAGCGGAAGTGATTATTCTATTTGCATTGGAATTGCAAAAGTACGTGGTTTCGATACTCGTTGCTGCTGTTATTGCATTTGCCAAGAGATATTGTACATGAAATACTTATTACTTTGTTAATTACTCCATGTATTAAACGCATGGAAAGAATTATGAGAAATTGGAGAATGGGATACGAAGAGAAGATATTGAAAATCAACACTCTACGCGAGCAGTCAACGGTCAAACAGTTCCTACCGATCAGTCTTTTTTCTTAAAGTCAGGTGTATTTCAATGAGACTTTTATTTGTATTTTATTGTTATTGCTTTTCCATAGGAGTTAGAATGCATGAATACATAAATTCATTCATTATACATGTTGTAGGTAAATGATCCTGTGACTGAGGAACCAAGATAACCATTACATGTAATCTTAATTTGTATTCTGAATATAGAAATGAGATTAGGCATTGATAGATGTGTACATTAAAGTGTTGAGATACAAACAATCGAATTGCTTTTGGAGGAAATACAGTGTTACCTTACGGTAGCTATTCACTACTTGAGACAGAGACAATTTCATATGTTCTTGAGCGTAATACCGCGTTGCGCGCTAAGCTCTGAAGAAGAGAAAAGCATGTATACTATACACTTAACAAAAAAAACGGTCTGAATGGATTTATGAAATCCAACGCTTCAAGAAAAATCTCATGTCTCGTCTTGCCTTCCTTCAGAAAGTTCTAAATTTGAAGATAGCAGTGCAGAGAGTGAGCAGGTTCTTAATTTTTCATATGGAATTATTTTATTCTATCGACATTCCTCCTCGAGATGTTTACAGAGCATTTAATTTCTAATTCAAAAAATTGATTTTTTATCGAATATTTCTAAATTATTCATATAGCACTTTGAAGAGCGCGAAAAAATGCTACGGAAAATTTGCTAGTTCACCATTTTTCCAGTTTCTGACTTTTTGTTGGTCTTATTCATACAACTTACAACAAAAATATTATATTTTGTGCACGCCCCTATTGAAAATCATTGAATTAGGGTGAAAAAACTTGAATTCTCTATTTACTTTAGGGGTGTGCGAACCTTGAAACTCTCAGTCGAACCAAAATTTGGAAACTGATAGTGCAGAACTCGAATCGAACCGAATTCTTCCAATTACTGTACATCGAAATTCGAACCGCACTGAATTTCTTCTGAATTTTGAGTTCGGTTCGGTTCGAGATTCAAACGGTTTGCACACACCTGATTCAATTCCTAACATGAAAAAAAAATTTCAAGAAAATCACTTTATTTCGGAATCGTTTGATGAGAACCTTCCCTTAACCCATTAAGTCCCAAAATGACATTTTTTCGTTGCGTTTTTCAACGCTTGTACGTTCTGAGAAAAAAACTCCTGAAAAATTCTAGAATAAGCATTGTCGATGTAAAATTGACTCATCTTTCAGAATCTGCCATCGGTTTTTCCGAAAAATGTCCCTGTGGCAATATATCTGGGGTTTTTTTTCCAAAAAAACGCGAATTTTCAAACTTTTTTTTTCTTCATCTCACGTTTTCACATTGGAATCATTTTAGAATTCTTGTTGTAACTACAGAAACCACGTCAATTTATCTCAAACTTTAATTGATGCTTTTGACAATTGTGAAAATCAATGTGGAAACCATCAAAATGGCGGTTCAAACGCGGAACAAACGTCAGAAACTTTAAAGATTTTTCATTCAAAAACGATGGACTTTAAAGAAAAATGTTACTGAACAAAAAGTTCTTAGAAGTCATCAAAGAACACGCTGGAATTTTTTCAGAATTTTTTAACGTCTTTTGTGAATTTTAAAAATCGTCAAATTTGAAAATTTTTCAAAGTCGTTAAAAAATCTGAAAAAATTTTAGCGTATTCTTCGATCAATTCTTAGAACTGTTTGTTCAGTGAAGATTTTTTCCAAAGTAGATTTTTTTCTAATTAAAAATCTTTGAATTTTTCGTCTCATATTCGTGGGTTTTTTTTGAGTTTGTTATTTTCTATTCATAATCTAGTTCACATAGGATATGCCACGTTATTCTTAGTGAAACTGTTCCATTCATATATGTTCTTATTTAATAAACCTATGATGCATTATTTAAATATTGGAAAATAACAAACTATAAAAAAAACCACGAATATGAGACGAAAAATTCAAAGATTTTCAATTAGAAAAAAATGGACCTTGGAAAACATCTCCACTGAACAAACAGTTCTAAGAATTGATCGAAGAATACGCTAAAATTTTTTCAGATTTTTTAACGACTTTGAAAAATTTTCAAATTTGACGATTTTTAAAATTCACAAAAGACGTTAAAAAATTCTGAAAAAATTCCAGCGTGTTCTTTGATCAGTTCTAAGAACTTTTTGTTCAGTAACATTTTTCTCTAAAGTCCACCGTTTTTGAATGAAAAATCTTTGAAGTTCCTGACGTTTGTTCCGCCTTTGAACCGCCATTTTGATGGTTTCCACATTGATTTTCACAATTGTCAGAAGCATGAATCAAAGTTTGAGATAAATTGACGGGGTTTCTGTAGTTACAACAAGAATTCTAAAATTATTCCAATGTGAAAACGTGAGATGAAGAAAAAAAAGAAGTTTGAAAATTCGCGTTTTTTTGGAAAAAAAAACCCCAGATATCTTGCCACAGGGGCATTTTTCGAAGAAACCGATGGCGGATTCTAAAAGATGAGTCAATTTCACATCGACAATGCTTATTCTAGAATTTTTCAGGAGTTTTTTTCTCGGAAAGTACAAGCGTTGAGAACCGCAACGAAAAGATGTTATTTTGGGACTTAATGGGTTAAGAGGATACCAGAGTGTCCATCGGAGCACGTTCTCTTGTACTAAAATACTCGAAACTGAATTCATTAATGATAATTTGAGATTCTATCTAGGTCTGTACAGAGCCCGAATTTTGAATTTCGGAAAAAAATGTTCAAAGTTTCAAAGAATCACCCCTGAAAATTTCAGATTTTTTTATGAATTCAGTTTCGAGTATTTTAAGGGGTTCCTAGCGCTTACCAACCGAGCACGTTGGATAGAAAAGGACACGCCTATACGATAGAAAGAGAGGTTTGGTACCATCGCTAGTAACCCTGATAATGCAAGAACACGTGCTCCGATGGTAATTTTGGTATCCTCTCGATGTGATAAATAAAGGGAAAAAATTATCATTTTATATTTTTCATCAAGTCTAATGATTATAAGCTTATTGAATTTTAATTTCTTACTTTTTCATATTAAATAGTTCATATCAATAGTTAAAGCTATTTTCAATGATGAGGAGAATTTTGAGGAGTGATAAGGAGATGATACAGCTCACCACTAATGCAGGCAGAGGCATTAGATTGAACATCGATTAAATATATATCGTACATTTCGAATATACTATGTACGTACTAAGTGTATCGGGTGTTTCAAAATTCACTGAAAATATTTCACAGGTATATTCTGCAGCCAAAACGCAATGATTCCCTGCGTGGAGACAATTTTTCTGAAACTTAGTTCTTGAGATATAAGCATTTTTAGATCCCTTCTTAAATCCAAATCATCCAAAAGCACTGTGTGCTGCACACTTGAGCCTAACACCATTCGGTAAGTTGGAAAACGGCGGATCTCTGCACACAAAATTGAACTATCCTGGGATTCTTTGTTTGGGAGCTATATGATGATTCGAAGTTGCTAGATTCCGATTAGCTGGAAGCTAAAAAATTTCAAATCGCTATCACTTCGAATGAAAAAATCATAAGATACTTCAATTCATTTTCCACAGATCCGCTGTTTTCCAATTTAGCAAATGGTGTCAGGATCGAGTATGTAGCACACAGTGCTTTTGAGTGGTTTGGATCTGAAAAAAAAAATCTAAAAACGCTCTCATCTCCAAAACCAACCTTCAAATAAAATTTTTCTGAACGGGAAATTATTGCATTTTGACTACAAAATGGAGCCTGTGAAGTGTTCCCAATGAATTCTAAAACATGCGGTATTCAAAATAGTAAGTTAAGGGTGTCCCCTGGTCGATTTTTTCACTAGAAAGCTACTAGATCGTTTCAACCATTTTACGTCATTAATATTCAATCAATTACATCGACCTTGAGATAAAAAAATCCAGAATAAATCAGAGATGCCGGCTCTGGTCTTAAAATAGTTGTACATAGATTACATTTGTTATAATATCAAAAAAAATTGAATAGAGGTTTCTTATTGGCTGATAACAAAATTTCGTTTTAATTATTTATGACGAGTTAGTTGAACAATAAACAGGCCAGATCCGGATTGTTGGATTGATTCTGAATCATTTGATCCAAAGTTCAATGCAATTGTTTGAATATTTTTGACGTGAGATGGTTGAATCGATCTAGTAGTTTTTTAGTGAAAAAATCGACCAGAGCACTCCCTTAAGGGCATTCATCAGAGGCAAAGTTACTAGATCTCTCCCCCAAGTTTTCTCAACGATTAATGAATATAATCGATTTTAGTGAGCAGGCGCATCTTCTTAGCATATCAAAGAAAGTGCAGCTACTCTTTATTTTTCATTTCATTTGTTCGTTTCTGAGAAAACTGGGGGGGGCGATTTTGGAATCTAGTAAGTTTTTGGAAAGGTAGTGAATGTCGTTAAGGACACTCAAGCATCAGGAGGAGCGGGTAAAATTTTGCGCCAAATTTTTTCATAAATTACTTGACAAAATTGAATTTAAAATCAACAGTAATTAAGTACATACCTGAAATTGGACTCTGAATATCAATTTGGGTTTCTTCATAGTTTGCAAGTATTACAATACAAAATCACAAAAAATTTTTGACAGTTGGAGGTGATTACTTTTAAAATCCTCTCATACTCACCAGAAAATCAGAAACAGAATGGAACTTGACTTTAGAGTCTAATTCTGGCCATGGATTTCATTATTATCCATTGAAAATTCCCATTGAACGCATAAATTATGAAAAGAGTTGGTTCAATATTTGACTCGCTTTTGTTGGTACTTGAGTGCCCTCAAGCTATCCCAAAGAGAACATGAAGCTTCAGCGAACGTTCAGATTACATGTGTATAGATCGGGCCGAAGGTTCATGAGAGCTAACTTTGAAATTCACAAACGTTTGACGCAGTTTCTACGAACGTTGAAATGTCCGCTTCGGAATACTTTTAGGAAACATAGATGGAACGTTTGTTGAAGGTTCATCGAAGGGTCGATGGAGGTTCATAAAAATGTCTATACTTATATCAATTTTTATCAATGTATATGAATAACAATAAACATGAATTAATATAAATTAATATTAGCATACACTGAGAGAAAAAATTTCCGGGAACAATAAAACATTTAGTTGAATAGTCGCCATAAAATACTCAATTGATTTGAATAAACTTTCATTGACTCAATTAAATAACTGTTTCAATTGATGAAATTTTCATAGCATATTGAATATTTTTTGATTGAATGCATATTTAACCGAGTCAATGGAAGTTTATTCAAATCAATTAAGTATTTTATGGCGACTACTCAACTAAATATTTCATTGTTCCCGGAAATTTTTCCTCTCAGTGTAGATAATTTTGTGAAGCTCCATCAAACCTTCGATGGACCTTCAACGAACGTTCCATCTATGTTTCCTGAAAGTATTTCGAGGCGGAAATTTCAACGTTCGTAGAACCTGCGTCGAACGTTCGTGAATTTACAAGTTAGCTTTTATGAACCTTCGATCCGATCTATACATTCTAATCTGAACGTTCGCTGAAGCTTCATGTTCTCTTTGGGATAGCTTATACTTATAAGTATATTCCAACATTTTATGAATTCTCGGCATATAAATTCTTCGGATACTTCGTATCCCATTCGTACAGTCTGCAAACGTTTCCGTTTCACATATACATCCGAACATTCATTCGCTACTTGGGTAATGATATACATCCTATCCTGTATAGGATGTTATAAAGTATTTTATTCTAGTTCTATCGTTCAAGTGAATTCTATTTTAAAAAACACCTGAAGCGTTCTCAAACAAAAATCTGTTCTTGTTTAACTTCCAACTCCCTTGAAATTCTATATAAGACGGCAAAATGTTTTGAAAAACAATTTGAAATTCCACGCAAATGCAGATCTTCTGAGATTGAAGAGCAATGAATAAACCATCGAGCGCATACACCCAGACAGCAAAGTGCTAGAAAAATTTGCAACAACTTCCCAACAACACGGCGCAACCGTTGTTGGAAAGTTGGCGGGAGGTTGCCTCGCCAAATGCGCAGCAAAATACAGCAAACTTGAAAGTTGTTGTCATGATACTGCGAAGATGTTTGGATACATAGAGCTATGACACGTGAGATCAAACAATCCTCCAACAATAAAACACAAACTGGTGCAGCAACACTGAAGCAACAATTGCACTGCAACTTTTGCTGTCAGGGCAGTACTCGAACAAGAATACAAACAAAAATTTCTCGAATTCTCACTTGAAATCAATAACATTTGTTCATTCATGATAACCCATACAACAAAAGTTGCTGTGCAATCGCTGCACCTACGTTGTCTATCAAGTTTTCGTAAAGTTGCTGGGAATTGGCTACGCGTGTGATTGAGAGTTTCATGAAACTAAGCAACTTCCCAGCAACACGATAACAATTCAAGTTAAAATCTTAGATTTACAGCATATTGTTACGCATTTGGTGACGCAACGTCCCTGCAAATTGCTTCAAACTGTTGTTATACGTTTTCAACAATTCGCTGCATATTTGTTCAGCATTTTGCGGTTAGGGAATGAAAAAAACGCATGGTACCCTGGAATTCCCTGATTTGACGGTATAGTTTTCCCAGTGGAAGATTCCAAACAGAAAATACGTTCTTCTATCCACCTCGTGTAACTTACAAACTCTTCTTGTAATTCATTGATTCACTTGCAACAACGTTATACAATGACGTGAGGTCCCTTCATTCACAGCATCTACATCACTCTTATATAATTATTCACACAATTATTATCAATGAATTTCCAACCAAAATTCAATCATCGAATCTCATGACACGAGTGCAAATTTATCGTTCTTAATTTATATATTGATTTCAATAAAACATTAATGTAATCACACTTTTTCTTCTGAAATTACAAATTACACGTGTGACTGTATTTGATTTCTCATTATAATGGAAGACTCAGTTCCGTGAACAAATTGCGCTCTTTTATTTTTCAAACTTTATCATCTCCGAGACACTATTGTGTGTCCTTGACTTTTAGGTTATCAAGAAAGGTCAAAAGGTCCCCTCGTGATATTAGGAGAGTGGAACGAAAAATCACAACCACTGACTGTTTCTTCTTCTTCTTCTCCTTCTTCTCTTTTCTCTTCCTCTCCCACAATTCATTCGAAGCATATACATACTTATATATTTCATAATACACAACTCGAAACTTACGATATTCGTTGCAATTTTAAACACAAAACATTGATTATATTCCAGCAAAAAAATATATTAATATACATATATGTATATTTTCCCCTCGACTAAAAGAGATAGAATGTAAAATATAATTCATAGACCGATATAAAGTCTGATTCGAATATTTCAGCACTGTTGCGAATCGATAGAAAAGTGAGCACATTTTTTTTCCTTTTCTCTTTTTTTTTTGACATGCTCGCGTACCACCCGTTGCATTATCCGCTTTGTGGTCGCATGCTCTTTTGATCTGCCCTATAATTAATCCGCAGAGGTAACCGGAGACGTGTATGGGCGCAGAGGGACCCATTGGGGGTGGCCTCATTCACCGACAAAACTCTGGACCGAGTTATTGAAAGGGTATTGAGGCTAGTCATAGGAGGGATGAGAAAGAAAAAAAAGAGAAAGCGAAGAAGGAACGTCGAACGAGCCGAGACCGAGACGCTGATTAACATTTTAATCAGACCCAAGAGTCACGTGCCATACATATTTTGTGTCTGTAATAATAATGATCGACGCGCTTATGTGGTACGAGTTTCAAATGTCATGATGAGAAGAAGGTGAAATAATAACAACGATATGGTTATATTATTTCAAGAAAGAAGATCCTTTTTGTTCTTTCATTCAATTTTATAGGTACGAGATAAATAAAACAGTTACCGAGTAACTGTAGGTTCAGGTGAAATAAAAACAGGAACTTGTAAAAATGAAAATTCGAAACATATTTAACGTGATATGTTATCCACTTCCTCTTTGAATTTATATTCATTTCACCGTGACTTGAAATTCCACATATCAAGATTCACGTTCTATCTTCACATAGTAACAAGCTTGGTAAATTCCTATCTTACTAAACAGCATCATGAATTATAACGTTTCAAAGATTTCTATGCTGTGCATGAACGAAGCAACTTCTTTGGTATCTATGAAATATCTATAACAGTATTGGAGTGGAAGTGATATAGACGATTGTTAATTTACTCCTCATTTAAAAGTGGTTATTTATGCAATTATGATTACAGAATACAGAATTTAAATATCCAATATATCATTATATATGTAGATCAGGCAGTAATGAGACTAGTCGATTACCACTTTTAATCATCATAAACGTTTAATCAAGTATATTCACAGGAATGGAATCGAAGTCACAATTTAACAAAATTTTCAACAAAGTATATATGTATATAGTAAATTTCTGAATCGAAATTAACCAAAGGATGTGGAATATCGCTTTGGGTGTTTGATCAGGGTAGATAGGAGAGTTATCCGGGAAATTTGAAACCATGCTTGTCGCCACATTCAAATCAAAACGCGAGGGATCAACGTTAATGCTTTGAGGGTGATCAATGATAAACTTCCCATCGGATATCTGTGATACGAAGAATTTATAATCAGAAGAATCAAAATCAGCATTCTCAGAAAACTAATTTTCCCCAATCTCAACTTTTACATCCTTATTTCTATTTTTGGAAGAAAAGTCGATTAAAACTAAGCAAGTTCAACGATCAAAGAACCGTGTCTCGATATAGCGATTTTCATAATTCAAACCTACATATGCCTTCATTTCCAATGAAAGAGGATAGAACAAAGACATTAGGGTACATCGGTACTCACGTTACACCTATTCCCCATTTGAAATGAAAAAAAGATCATAACGGTTGTCAACGTTTCCTTTGTGCCTTCTGCATATTCACCATAAATTTCCTCTGAATGAACATTCGATCTTTATTCTCTTGGGTTGCAAAACATAGTACTACTCCTAATGGCAGAGTCATATATGGTGATCCGTGAGGTATGTTTACTCGCATACAATTGTAGCGTATTCGCTGATAATTCTTGAATAATCAACTTAGAGTTTTTTTTTCCTGGGTAGAAGATTATTGACTTGTTACTTGTGCATTCACTAAGGTGTCTGTTTCATTGATGGAAATCACCTTTCCATTCAGCTTCGTCGGGTTGAGTTCACACTCCGCAGACAATGACATCAATTCTCAAAATAATACTCCATTATCGATAAGTTATAACGACTTCAATTTATTATCAATGGCAACGATGGATGCTCCGGAACTCACTTGGTATACATAGCTCTTTTTTCTGAAACATTTTCCATAGTTAAATTTCATCAGGTGGAAAGGCAAAAGCGAAAATATGAGGAAGAACTTTTCTGTTTTCCCTTATATGAAATTAATAATTCCCAACTCGATTGATAAAATATTCCATTCTGAACAATGACTAAAAATTTGTTCAAAAAGAAGAAGAGAGGAGGGATCCATGGTTTGAATTTTGAAACAGAATGAGCTCACACTGTGAAAACCGTTCACTCGCAGTAACCAAACACGACATCAAATGAAAAATTCAAATTACCTGAACTGAAAATCGTTTGTTTTGACAGCAAATTCTTAAAGGACTATACCACTGTGAACGCTTAAAACTTAGGTGATTTTTCGGGATTTTTTGAAAAAAAAGCATTCTATTGAATGTTCTGAAACTTTGAGCATATATTTACTTATAACCTCACTATATTATATAATTTTTTGGTACAAAAATATCGACATACGAGCGACTTATGCGCTGCCTTTGGAGGCGTAAAAAAAAAGTTCCCCAACTGCTGCCACCATACCTGTCGTTTAAGTGGCTGAAATGAAAAAGGAAAAAAACAAAAACAACGTTAAACTAGAAGGTATACTCCGTACGGTGAACCAGAATTTTTGAAAAATATCGAAATCTGACAAAATGGCAGTGTTTTGGAAAAAAAACTATGTTTTTTTGCCTAAAAAATTGTCGTTTGTCCGATGTCAGATCGACAATTATTATCCAATCAAAAAGATCGTGGTTCGCCGTGGAAGAAATACACCCGAGAACACTCAGTTAAAATTTCAAGTCAATCGGTTGATTGCTCTTCGAGTTATGATGGCAGCAAATTTGAAAAATCCCATTTCGAGAAAAACTCGTTTAAAGATTTCACTATCGATTCACACTTCGGGACACTTTCTATTAATATTTCAAACAAAATGTGGTAATTTCAACTAAATCAGAGTACATTCAATGTCAATTGCAGTAAATTACACTTCAAAATTGTCTGTCACAAATTTTATTCCAAATTGTGGTAACTACAACAAGTAATTTTTTTCCGTGTAAATTTGAGAGGCAACCATTTGCTTTTTAGCAGGCTGGCATTCGGATAATATTTGAGATACGGCCTTGGAATTTTGACATGATATTCTTAAGGGTACAAACTGTTGAAAAGGATAAAAAAATCGATTTTTTCAAAGTGTCACAGTGGTATAGCCCCTGAATTGAAGCAACTAATATTTTATGTGACGACTAAATTTTGTATTTGATGCCATATTCCACTGAATTTTTAGTCACGACAACTAAACAGTTTCATCAGTGCATTTAACAATTCTTTCCTTTGGATAAAGCTAAATCAACCACGAAGTTAAGTCTGTAGAAAAAGTCATATGAATCTATGTTTTGATGCACTCGGACGACATCTGGATGAAGCCCAGGGTGTTCGTTATTTGGTTTTTTTCTTGCAGTGCCCTTTAAATTTTTAGTTTATCACCTAAAAAAAAATTCGGACCAAAATGAGCCTTCAATTTTCATATGAAACCTTGCTTTGAGGGGTCTTTCTGATTAAGATTTTCGAGAAAAATGTTCTTCTTGAGGGGTAAATCGATAAATTGAATACGTCAGATTTTATAAGGGATTTTTGATCTGTTTAAAAAAGAAAAAATCGAAAAAGGATCCAATTTTTTCGGAAAAATCCTACAATGTTTGCTAGATTTGGGACTATATTTTGAGAAACTTTTCGGTTTTTTGTCCTACATTTATAATTGTGATATGTCGCCATTTTGTATTGTAAAAATATGATCAAATGTGTTTCTGGTACTCAAAGACTAGTACTTTCATATGCACAAAACCGCATATTTCGATAATGTTTCTATCGTTTGTGGTCAATTTTAGAAAATGGCTAAAAAATTTTTCGCCATAAGGTGATATTACGCCTTAAACATTTTTTTCCATAGAAAGAATGGAGATATTGTTTTGAAAATTTATAGGTATGTTTATTGAAGGTCAAATATTACAAAAAAATTTTTTTCAGATTTGAAAAAATGTCTCTTCTTAACACATTGAGTTTTTAGAAAGAAACACCAAAAAATGACAGCGAGCGTGATTTTGGACGATTGCATGATCTGAGACATCATTATCATGAAGTAATCAGTCTTACGACTGGTTTAATGAAATCCTCCAACCCTGTCTATTATCCGCTAGACGCTTAATTTCTACATATCTACGACAACCCTTATCTTGTATAATTTGCTTCATATAACTTTCTACCTTTTCGAGTTTTACCATTCATTTTTCCTCCCAATATTTTTTTCAATGGGCTATCATGCCTCAATGTGTGTCCTATCAGATTACTTCTTCTTTTCACGACATGTCTCGAAAGACTTCTTTTTTCATTTACCTCCTCAAGTACTTCTTTATTTTTCACTCTCTCTATCCATTTTATGCTAAGCATCCTTCTATAACACGACATTTCAAAAGCTTCAAGTCTTCGTTGGTCCGTTTTTCCAATTGTCCAAGTTTCGCAACCGAATAACTCTTCAAGAATTTCTTCCTTACTGCTAAGCTAATATTCTTCGAACATAGTAACTGTTTCTTTTGGTGGAAAGCCTGTTTTCCTTGTGCTATTCTTGCTCTTTTTGCTATATCTCTTTCGCTTTTACCGTTTTCTGTAATTATACTTCCTAGATATTTAAATTCTTTGACTTGCTGGATTGTCTCTGAAAAAAAAGACAAAACAAAATAGCACATCATTCCTTATTAAGTGGCTATCGCCTGAACTAGAATGATCAAAAAATCATTCAAGCTCATGCCATAGCCATTTCAACAAGAAACAATTTCCCGTTTTTTTCAGATCATCCAGTCGCCCGAAATCACGCCCGTGATCAATTTTTCGTGTTTTTGAAAAAAATCAGCACGTCGAAAAAGATTTTTTTTTGAATCGGAAATAATTGATCTGAAATATGGCACCTTTAATGCATAGATTTAGAAATTTTCAAAACAATGTCTCTACCCAGATAGCAATTTAATCTTGCTGCAATTTTGTCAGGCAAGCTTGTGACAAGGTTGACATAAGCCTCCTAGTTGACACACGACAATGGTACAAGCTTACAAAACCCTTGCAGCAGAGTTGTAGGAGCCTTACACTGACAAGGTTGTTATGAACAAGTCAAAAACAATCCAATGACAAGTCTGGCAAGCTTATGACAAGCTTACATGTTATCTGGGTTATTCCTTCTATGGAAAAAAATTTATCTGACTATCTTGACCGGAAAGAAATGTGTGGTTTAGGGTGGTTGTTGAAAATTAAATTTCTTGAGGCACCCCCTAAAAAGCTTCCTTTTGATGAAAAAACACTGGGAAAATCTTTTATAATTTTTTCAAGTCAAGACAACACGTGCCTCGAGACGATTCAAGTTAATTTTTGGGTATAATCATGTTTTTTCATGAAACTTCTTGTTAAGGGTATTGTAAAAATTATTTTAAGATTGGAAAAGTTTTAACAATAAAATACCTTCAGTATTATCATTCTCAGTGATGAATTTCAAATTATAGTTTTAGAAAAAGTATAAAATTCCTCGTGATTATTTTTCGGAATATTTATTGTTATTTTCATTAACTATCGTATTCTTATGAATTTTGGTTCTCTGATTGTTCATATTTTATATGAAATTGTATTTATCATTAAAAATCCTCAATAAAACATGATTATACCCAAAAATTAACTTGAATTGTCTTGAGGCACGTATTGTCTTGACTTCAAAAGTTATAAAAAGTTTTCCCAGTGTTTTTTCATCAAAAGGAAGCTTTTTAGGGGGCGCCTCAAGAAATTTAATTTTCAACGACCACCCTAATGTGGTTCTATCTGGTGGCTTTCTTTTCGGATAAAAATACTCGAAACTGGACTTATAAAAAGCTCTGAAATTTTCAGGAATGACTCTTCGAAGATTAATCTAGGTCTGCACGGAGCTAGAATTTTTTACTTCGCTATAAGTGAATTGATTAAAGTAGGGTTTCAAAGGTTTATTATACATCTTTTCAAATATACAAAGAATTTTTATTCGAATTCATGATAAAATCGTAAACCTCGTTGTCTCCCGTCCTTAAGTAAACGGCGTGCAGCGTAGCAATGTTCAGACAGAATCTATTTTAGAACAGTTTTACTGAGAAAATACCTGTAATTTTGAAAACATATTGGTATTCACCAATCCGCATACATTTAGATGTTTTTTGTTAAAAAAAATCAGTCCCAAATTGTTTTCAAAAAATAATCACAGTTCATCGAATCGTTTCAAGTCAATCGGATGAAAAAAGTCCAAGTTATATGCTTCCCATCAGTTTGAAAAACAAGGTTTCGAGATGATGATGTTTGAAAGACGCTATGTTATATCGTAAATCTGAATAAAAAAGATATTTTTTCATACCTCAAAAAGTTTATAATAAACCCTCAAAACCTTAATTAGATCAATTCATCATTAGTGGAGAACAAAATTGTCGAAAAAAGCCTGATTTTCCAGCATGCCAGGGATATACATTGAGGAAAATGAAATGTGAAAATAACCTCTATTTCGTATATTTTCCACCCGTCAAATAATGAAAACTGAAGCCAGCCTTTCAAAAGTGAAAAGTACCTTTTCAGTGTTGAATTTCACCGTACATTCGGTTTGATTCCCCTGTTGAAAAGGTCTTATAAATGCTGACACATTCTGATAAACTCCTGGACAAAAGCACACCAAAATCTCATAGGGAATTTTCATTCTAAACGTCTTTATGAGATTTTCCACGAGTGCTCATAAAACCTGATAAAATCCAATTTTGTGCTTATTAATTCGCATAATGGCATTATAAAATCTCATAAACCCCTGGACAAATGCTCATATAAAATCTCATAAAGTCTCATAGATTCCACGTATCAGTTTCTATGAGATCTTTTCCATAGGGTCACCAAAAAGATGGTATTTATCACCTAACTCATGGTAATAATAACCAAAATAATGTATTTTTCACTGTCAAATACATTACTATATTGAAACATGATTTCTACAATACAGATTTTCCTCAGTGTACAATCTTTCAACATGATCGTGATTTTTCTACTTTTGTATTGATTAGAATGACCCTAACAGCACAACGTGTCTCTAGGACGTCTTATGAACGTTCAAAAAACCTCTCCTACGTTCTACAAACCTTCCATAAACGGTCCAGTGGCACGTTGTACTGTCTGGGGACCAATAAAAAAATAAGAAATCTCCCGCATTGACAACTTAGCATGCAGTTTCACCACATGATAATTCTCAACAGTGTAGATATTTTCATGAGAATTCATTTTGTCATACTTCACGTTAGATTAAACCAGAAAAAAAATAAGCTTTCGGTAACCACTACTTTCCTCAATTTCATTATCTTATCTTCCCACCAAGATTTTTATGGCACAGAACGATATCAATAGAACATATAGAGCGATTATCTTAATGAGTAGAAAAAAGTTGAAAGAAGACAACGTATCCAGTTTCATGCATTTCACGGAATGGTATGAGAAACATAAAATACCTCAAATCTTATCACAGAATAATAAATTTTGTCAATATTCTTGACATAGATGCGTAGAAAAGATCAGTGAAACATCTGTATCCATTGCTCTTGAGTTTCCAATTTCGTTACCAAATTTTTATATCGCCTTGAGACTCATTTTTGAATAAACGAAAATTACAATGTTCTGGAAAGGAATATACAGGAACGGTTTGAATAGAGATTCAACAAATGTTTATAAGACAGTACTTTGAATTTTCGTAACTTTAATACGTTTTCATGTGAAATTTACATTTGTCAAGAGGCTTGAAAAGTCAAGAGCTGATGTTGAAATACACAAAGAAGAAAGATAGAGGTATGAAAGGAAGAAGATGGGGTAAAACTGCCTAAAATGGGGTGCAATAAATTGTCCACTATCTTTGTTGGGTTAAACACATTAAAGCGTCTTGAGATAAGAGGACGGCCGTCCTGGCGGTCCGTTTGTTCCCGGGGTGTTCCTGCCTCTGGACGCAGCATGAAGGACTACGTGCAGCGTTTTATCCGTAACATGGGATAAGGAAAAGAGAAAAGAGAGGAATACAATCTACTCACTATTATTCTTGCCTTTAGTCACGGTACTCGTTCTTACACCCACGCAGCGTACTGTTTTTATTTACCATATTTATAGTCATGTGTGGTGAATACAATATTCTTTTCAAATTCAATGCATTAGTTTCTAATCTTGTGGGGATGTTTTATCAAAAGTGGGTTTCATCATTCTTGAGAAAATTCAGAAATTCGGTATTGAAACCGTGTCGGAATCAACATTACGCACATTTTATAGAAGTCCACCCCAAAGTCATTTAGTATCAACTTTTTCTAACATCACTAATTTTTTACAATTTACAAAGTGTTGTTATCACCCAGAAAAATGTTTCACTTGAATATGAACCCACTAGACATTTCATTGCATCCAATAAAGTTTTATTTTAATAAATAAATTTTTCGTTTAATCCAACTAAAATTCTATTAGGTTTCATATTGAAATAGAACTTTAGTTGATTCAAAGAAAGTTTAGTTGATCCAAATAAATTTAAATATCAGATTATCTCGGTGCACAGAACGAGTGAAACGAGGAGACAAAAAAAAGATGAGAAAATCTGTTTCCAAGAACTTATTATCTACCAAATATATAATGTGTTCTCACAAATCTCCTCATGGGATGTTCATTTCAAACAACTCAAATTCCTCAAATTTATTCGAACCTTCGTACAGGAGTGCATATATAAAAAATCCATTCTCCTTCTCAACCGAAGGGTTAAGTTTAAGTTCAGCGAAAGATAATGCGGCGTACAGACGGTGCACGGACAAGTAGCTCAAGAGTGGATTGATGCCGCAACCCTCTTCCCTACGAATTAGCAATTACTCTGCAATTAAGAAGCGATTATTTTGCATAGAAGAAGACGACGAATGGAAGTTGGCGGCGCCGCGTGTCACTGAGAACTCACGCCCGAATAATATTTTAACGAGCCTCGTAAACTGATTCGTGAACCTAAATTTCCCTCTCCCACTTTTAACTCACTGAGTTTCCTTCCTCCTTATAGCGATTTTCCTTTGCTGCCGGTTTGATGAGTGGGATAGAAGTTGTTCAATGAAAAAGATACTTTGCATATTTCTCCCCCTTTCTCTAATGTCTCTTGAAAATGTTTGAGAGAAAATGCGAGAGATAATCTGTATTTGCATGATGTCGCAAGTAGGAAAAACATAAGGAAAGTTTCTATAACTTGATATTGAAACCTTGTTGGGTAACGGTAGATCTAAAAGATATCTAATATGGAATTTTTGGAACGAGTACGGGGATTCGTGTGTGCATCAATGCAGATGGTACCTTCTATGTAAATGATACTGTTGGATCTACGATGGACGGATCAATTCTGTTCCCGTTGTTCTCGTGCACGATCTCACGTACGAGCTGCGAACGTGACTCGCGTGACATAGTCTCCTGACAGATGGGTAACAACTACGAGCAGCGAAGCTGCCAACTCGGTGGTGACAGTAAACATTGATTACAAATACGAGAAATGATGCATGGTGAGAGAGTGTGGATCGTTCAAAGTCCATTAATTAGTAGTAATAAACCGTCAGAGTGCCCAAACTGCCGGACAGTCGGGACATCCCACTTTCTCTCTCACTTCCTCTTTGTCACGAATCATTGTACGACAATGGTTGGTTGTGTGTTGGCCTAATGCAACAACTCATTTACCACCATCACATGTACATGAAACTGGTTTTCGGCACGCTTCAGATTCTCTTCTTCCTCTCTCCATTTCCTTCCTCTGTAATCTTTCTCTCTTTGCATTTTGGCACGAGCGTGAGATAAACCTGTGATTCAGATGGAAATCATTTAATCTTCTGATAACTTCATTTGATTATACGTCATGGGAGTTTATGTGTTTTTGATACAGGCCGTGTTTTTTCGGATGATGGAATACGAGGGAGGGTTCATACGACACAAGGATTTTCTATACATATTTTCTGCTGTACCGGGCCAAAACGTTGTTCACTCAATTTTCTTCGAAAATTAGTTTTTTATATCATTCGATTTAGGGAAGCAAGGTGCGTTTAACTGTGTTGATATGAATTAGTTATCGTTCCTAATTTTTGCATAATAAACATTTCTCTTCTCTGTAAATGAGTTGAAAAGTAGACAATCATCAGAAAAAAGTCGTAACTCACATCAAAATGAGAAGAACCATCGAATATGTCACCACTTTGCCAGACGAAGAAATCGTAATTTGAGTTACGGTCTTTTCGCTCGGTAAAATCAGTGAGAAGCAAACATCTCGTACTATTTGAAAAAAATCTGTTAAATGGAAAAAAATCGTAACTCGAGTTACGGTTCTTTTGATAGGTATTTTCGTTCACCAAACACCCTTAACTCATTTTTTCAATTGTTCTTATTGAAAATATTGATTTTTGAAAGAATAATGGAAAACAGTGCCCCTTATTTGCCCTAGAACCGTTTCAATATTGTCAAAATACTAGTTATATCATACAATTTTGCTGTGGAATAGTTTTTCTCGGTTTTCTCCGTCCGGACAAATTTGGAGTTAACAACTTTTTTTGCCTGGGACGGCAGTTTTATGAATATTATGCTTTGGTATTCGAAACATCACTTTGGAATTGTTCTCAGTATCTTTTGTATGTTTATAAAATATGATGAAATTGGTTCGAATATACAAGCATTGCTTATTCCACAATCGTTCCCTGACAAATTTCCGAATCCATTTTTCCTAAACTAGATTTCCGAACGGAAATTTTCCCAAATGAATATGTTTCCTAAAACGTTTTTTTTAATCCATTTTCCCTCATCTATATTTCCTAATACATTTTTCCTAAAACGTTTGTTCAATTCACATTTTTTCTTAACGTATTCCTTAAAACCTGTTCTTAATTTATGTACTATGTTTTTCTTGCATCTATGTTCAAACACTCGAAGGTTTTGAAACCATAGCAACCGCTATAGTTCGGAGGAAATAATACGATGTAAGAGTGTCATTTATAATTGGGTTAACTAACATGGATAATCCCCAAATTATTGGTAAAAAATTGATCTTGGGGGGTTATATTTACTACAGGACAAGATCCATTGGAACAAAAACTTATTGGGAATGTTCAAGAGTAAAGCAAAAAGAATTTCAGGGGCGATTAATCACGATACAGGTTGGTAATGATATAAAAGTGACTAACAAATCAGAACATGCAGACCCACCAAATCGCGAAGAGACTGAAGCAGATGTCAAACATAGATTGGAAAGAGCCGCTGAAGAACATCCTGAACAGCCACCCGCTCAAATACTTCGCACAGAGTTGAATGCCGTACCATCTGCAATATTGAGCCAATTACCGGGAAGGGAAAATTTGAAAAAGGCAATGAGGCGACAATAACGTCGAAATAAATACTTTATCCATGTAATTAATGTTTAAATATGATTCAACTTTTATATTTGATTTTTTCAAATGATGGGGGAAATCCGATTTTTCCTATTTTGGAAAAATTGATTTAGGAAAATGGACTAAAAAAATGGTTTCGAAAAAATGAGCGTAGGAAAATACACGGAGAAAAGAATATAATAATGGTTATCAGACAAAGTATAGTAATCGAAGGACATAATTCATTATGACGTCAAATACTATAAATCTATCAGTGTTTAGCAGAAATATAGTAACTGTTACGAGAGTTATGATGAATTGTCATATACTGACTGTCATTTATCGTCATAATGGATCATATCCCCCGATTACTATATTTGTATGAAGATGGTTATCATATTTTTTTCTCCGTGTAAGATTAGGAATTTTTATTTTAGGGAAAAAGGTATTTGGAAGAATAAACTTTAGGAAAACCGGATTAGGAAAAATGTACGGGAATCTTCCACAATACATGTGCCATATTTCAAAAATATTTTATGGATATTTCTATGAATACCTCTTACAAGTCGTTCATTTCTTATCACAATTAGCCTTTTTGGAATGACGTATGATGAATCAAAGGACAAAGTAGCAGAGTGTGTTATTTTTCAGAGAAGCCAACCCTTTTGTAAATGGAAAAATAAATTCCATAAAATTCATTCATCCTCTTTCTTTTGTTCCAAAGGTGGATTTCTGACAGCAGTTCTCATAAAATTCACAAAACTATAATTTAATTTCGAAAAATACGCTTGACGGTCATTGGATTTATGTTCTCATTCAGTTGAACCATTTTTTCATTACAGAATTCGGAAGTGATTATTCAGTCGTAATAACGTTGCTCAAATATCGATAACGCAGACAGTATAATATTTTCTCAATATCCGAGATAATAGAAGATCATTCATTGAATCATTCCACTCTATTCTTGTATCGAGCCAAGTAATAAATGAGTTGATCCAATTCTCAATGATATAACACATTCCACATATTACGTGGGATAGAAAGTACAAATGTGGGTAACTTCATATATTATGTAAGAAGGGTGGCACGTATAGTATAACATTATTTGAAAATGGCGGATAAGATCGACATGAAGACATTCCGGTACTTGGCAATATCTGTGCTCGACGAATTAGCGTTAATCCAGGGTTGTTAGCGAGATTGATGCTGGTATTTCACTTAAGGACAAGGGAAGAGGAGTGGATTCCGATAAATTGAGGAAAACGAAGGGAGCGTGGATATCTACGTTATTGTCGTTGAACGTCTATAATGAAGTAGGTGGACCAATGACCGAATGAAAAAGGGAAATCAAGATACTGGAACAGATGTGAGGGGGAGATGGTTTTGAAGAATGTGTAAACAATTCATTACCGGAAATAAAAGAGAGATGAATATTAGGTTGTTGATTAATGGATCTATCTTTGGAATCGCTATTATTGTATTTTTTTTGTTCCTGCTATATGAGAATCTTTAGAATCACATTTTTCTCTTGAATCAACACTGTTAGAATTGTTTGTGAATTCCATAACCATTAATGTAAATTTGTACTCTATACGAAGCCAAATTCACTACATTGATTGACAAATTCAATGTACAAATGTATATGAAAAAAACTTCCAAATCTGGTATATGAAATTTAACACAGATAATTCTAACAGTGAACGATCCCAAGTGTGTATTGCCGATATTGACAATGCGCCCAAGCAGGGTCCATTTGCCTGAATCCAGTATTGGGAAATGACAATGGGACCTTTTGGACTAATCTTGGCCCTAGTGCTAGTGCAATTACAGTTTGTAAAAAATGGAAATATTGAACTTTGGTGCGGATCCGGCCCTAAGTTGAGCCAAGATCGGCTTAGGTCAGGGCCCATTGTATCACCTAGTCCTCGGGCAAAGCAATACAGCCAAGCTGGAAACGATTTTATCATCCCAGATTTGGTCCCACGTTAGGTAGCATGATTCATCTTGGAATCTTCCCTATATATTTTTTTGTTTCCAGTGAAACAATACAATTGAAAAATACAAATTCGTGTGAAACATTGCCTTCCATATTCTGCATTGAAAATTTCAGCTCATAACTTCGAATAATTTTTTTCATCCACACAAAATTCAACACCAATCCAAGTGAAGATTGATTTTGCCAATTTGCCACAACGTACTCCAAGATTGGCGATATACTCAGCATTGAAAATGGCGCAACTGTAGAAAAAATAACTGATGTCACGACCAACAATAAAACATGCCGTTGTTCATGCTGGGACGAAAAAATTGATGAAACCAATCCAATAATTCCCGATATTCGTACAATCTATTTCTTTTCGCTTGCACGGAGAGAATTAAATCCTAATGTTTCCGATTTTACATAGGACTGAATTCAAAAATTAATTGCTATTTTCATACTGCAGTATTTTGTATCATGTGAACAGAGGTGTAGAAACCGATGGATGTCCTAGTGTCATGAACAATGAAACATATTGATTAGTATGATGAAAAAATCTACTCGTGAATGGAATTGAATCGTAATGTTTACGATGTTACATAATGACCTTCAGATAAGAATCTGGAAAAATTTGGCGTATGTTTCAAAGAATATTGAAATAAATTTATAAATATACGTCAATAAATTACATCTCTAATAAGTTTGTCTTAAGTATAAATCAGAATATTTCACTAATTTCTAATGATTGTAAAATGAAACGCAACAAAGATTTTGTTATTTCAAAGTTAGGATTTTTATAATTTCTGTTCTTAGTTCATGTGCATGATGCGAAAAAGTCAATTTGTATTCAGAGTGCGATTAATCTAACAATAAATGTGGAACAGTTATTTGATGTGCTCAATCGTAATTCTTTCTCAAACCACCTTTTTTTTAGGAATATAACGGTGTATCGTCGTTTCGTGAATATTTTGCGAGTTCATTTGTCTCGAACATTTTTCGATTATACACACTGATGTGTTAATTGTGCCGCATGAAGTTTGTATTGCAACATCGTACTTATTACGATGTACATCCCATCCACTACATTTTTACAGGGCTTTCCACAACTACGCATCTTTAGATCAATTGTCATATGTAAATTGTGGTTGTTATGAATACGATATAACCTGAAATTTGTTACAGAATATAGTTATCATGATGTTGGATTCGATACTATGTAACATTCTGATCATTATGATTTACGTGGAGGTTATTAAGATTTAATCGATCAAAGATTGATACAAAAAACGGTCTCCAATGCTATGCTGAAAAAATGCAGCTTATTTCGATGTTTACATAGCAGTGAGTGTTATTTAATTCTCTCCGTGTGGCTATTTCTGAATTTCTAGGCATGCAAGTTTCTAAAATAGCAACGTTCATCGAATTCTAATTGAATTCAGGAAAATTTCGATTATTCGTTATAACTTAACAATCTAGGCGAAAAAAGAACCAAGAAGGGAAGTAAAAGTATATTCCTCACGCACCTCCAGGATAAATGATCTTTTGAAGGATCTCTTCTTGTCACAGTAAAAGTGGAATAGAAGGAAAATGAACAGATAGACGTCACGGAGACAAGCTCACGGAAGAATGCAAGCAGAGAGGACAAGTGAAAGAGAAAAGGAGACGAAAGTTCTTTATCTATCCGTAGTACCGGTGGTGTACCGGTATCTCGAGACCATCAAGATATACATATACATACCAAGAAGCGGTGGAGCAGGGATACCGCTAAAGAGGCAATTACGGGACTCTTGGTGGAAGACGCTCGTAAAAGTTAGGGCGAACGAACGAATATGAAGGTCCCTTGTTCAGAAGAGTCCAAGTAAGTGGGTGAAAGAAGAATAAGAGTGAGAAGAAAATGGCAAGGACAAAGTGTTAGGGAACGAGGGGAATAGCAAAAGCAGAAAAGACGAGAAGAAAGATGATGCTTGAAAGCTCGATCGGTATGATGAGCTGCTTCTCCTTCTCGCTGTTCTTCTTCTTCTTTTTCTTATACTTTTTCTTTTCTTGTTATTCGCCTCTTCAAGATTCTTGCGGAGCCTAAGGCAGCGTGTCATCGGTTTGCTGTTCTTTTCTCTCTCTTTGAAACACGAATACCGTGGCAAATTTGCAGATGTGAAACTGACGCAGCTCACGCGCACACTTTGGAAACAGACCATAGGAAGATACATCTTTTGCGAGTATGAGATACTTCAATTTCATATTCGAAGTCAACAATTATGCGTTACATATATCGAAACTTCAATTAGAGGAGTAATTATAAATAATGAATTGATGAACCAATCATAAATGACAACGAGAATATTAATGAGATGGTAATTCATGTCACGTCAGATAATAGACATGAAATACTCATAGCAAAAATGATAACGCGTGAATTATGGATAATTAATTATTGACGGTCATCGTTTATAGGTCATTTCGCAATCTTATTTTGTATGATTTTTTCTCAAATCTGTGAGTGCTCCGAAAAAATAACGGTTCTTCTTAACTTTTGTAATTATTGCTAACTAACTAGAGATTATCATCAGATTAGATTAGCATTAAACGTGGATTATCTTCTCATATAACAATTTGTGTCTCTTAATACCTTTTCGGAAAGTTTAAGATGTCTTATGGATCATGTTTAGATACCTTCCACACGGAGAGAATAATCCACTACTTTTTCATGACAAATACAATATCTTTTACTGCGCTCCATATCAACGGCATACTGACTTTGAATTTTCATGGATATTCATGTTCCCACACAGTAAGATAGTCAATTCTTGATAGATTATATGATACGCTCAGGATAAAAACTTTAGAGAGTAAGAATGGGACGTCAAAAAAAACCACAGGAAGCTCCAGGCAACAATGAAACACTGAAAACCACGAGCAAAAACGAACCCACTCACAACCCACAAAAGTTTCTGTCCTGATTTTGATTGACAACAGTTTGAGTGTCACTCCCTAATAGAAATGCTGTAGTTATTGACGAGTTTTGTAACGCTCAACTTACCAAAAACTAGACACTTGCGAGTATCTCACCAGGACCCTACGAGACACTCGCAAGAGGCTAGTTTTTGGCTAGTTAAGCGTTACAGAACTCGTCAATGACTGAAGCATTTTTACTTGGGCCGTTACTCTTAGCGTATTGTACACTGTAGAAAGCAAGCCTGAAATGCAAACAAATTAGGTCGGAAAAACAATTGCTGACACAATGGAAAAAGCATTGTCTAAAATTATGATGCAAACAGATTAAGACTTTCTTTTTACAGTGTAGGTACACTACCGGTCAAGAGTTTAGCCTGACTTCATGCCGAACAGAGATGACTTCAAAATTGAATATCTCAGCGAAAATTTGTCATAGAGGAGCAATCAAAAGAGCAATTTGAAGGCCAAAGACTGCTTCTTGAATATCATTCGACCTTTTTGGTCTACCATGATTTTCCAATGACTTACATCGAATTGAGTATGAGTATTTTTACCGATGTTTTTCTATTTCTCCAACAGATGTAGCTAGAAGAAAAATGATGAGACAGAAATACAAAATTGCTCAGCTTCAAAATGGTTGTTTTTGTTTTTTTTTTATAGTCATTTTTAACAGACTTATGTCAATCTTTGTGACTTGTAATTTTGAGATTGTTGAATTAAGAGGTAATAAGTTTCCAAAAACAAAAAAGCCAAGTTTCGCGATCTATTATACGGAAAAATATACTTTCAGAGGTCTTCGACCAAGAGTACATCTTATCGCGTCCTTAATAGAAGTGCTCCATGCATTCATAAGTTTTATAACGTTGCACTAGAATTATTTCTGGCAACTGAGATACCGTTGTATCCCTTGACATTTATGTGACGGCATCAGCAATGAACTGAAGCATCAGAATTCTTGACATTGCAGTGGAAAGTTCTGTTCAATTATTTCCCCCAACCAGTTTATCTTATATTTTTCTTCAGAATAGCGTTACAACCCTATTGAAAAAGTATGATAAGTGGTGACACATTTTGATAAATTCATGAACAAAACACGTGAATTTATGAAAAACACATCAAAATCTCATAGGAAATTTGCATTTTATCATGTGTCTGTGTAAGATTTTCCACAAGGGCTCATAAAGTCCGATAAAATCCAATTTGGTGATTAATTCTCTTAGCGGTATTGTAAAATCTCATAAATCCGTGAACAAATGCTCATATAAAATCTTATAAAGTCCCATAGATTCCATGTATCAGTTCTTATGAGATCATAAATGCCGAAAATATTCCTGTTAAGGAATCACACACCTGTTCTTGTCCTGAATCAAATTTGATTTGATTAATCTCATTCTTTTCTTGAACCTAGAAAATGTTACTTAAATCAAGAAAAGTTTGTCTTCATTCCAAAAGAAATGTTCCTAATTCGAGTGAAATTTCCTAGGCTCAAAAAAAAAATGAATTTTGTCCCAGCGACGAGACAAATTTTCTCATTTCAAGAAATCCTTTCTGTGAGTTTCGTGATATACCTTATAAAAACCGATTGAATGATGGAACGATGGTTTTCTACGTGAAACTTCAAACATTCTAAAACGAATTGATTCTCAAATTCCAACGGGAAATGTATAGAAATTTTTAAGTCGAATGAAGAATTTTATGAACTCGGACTTATCAAATTTTTGTAATTTTTCCAAATTTATATGAGTATCTTGATGGCCCAAACATCTCTAAGAATCATCAAATGCATTATCTCATCCGATCATTGGAGTTTGAACTTCTTTTCCTCACACGGTACAATGAAGAGTGAAAAAGAATTTCAAATTCATGAAATTGGGAACTGTAAATGGAGTAAAAACCAATATTTTTCTGTTTTCCACCGGGATTTAGAAAGTTTCGTATTAGGCATCGGTTGCAAACATTTTAAATCGTATGACTCCAAATTTACGTGTCTGACTATATTTGTTTCATTCTACTGATTTCTTATCTCATGGCACCTCTCTTCCTTGATAGAACTTTTTTTTAATAATATCTTATATGATACGTTATTTCTTTATAAAATGATCAATTTTTCAGCTAATTAGGGTATATTCTCCTCGCATAACAGAAGAAAATAGTAACAATTTCACTTGTAGCTGAATTTGAGTTCAACTTCATATTTGTAATGACAGTAGCTATATCATTACTATCACAGTTGTTCTCCATAGCTATTTCGATAATAATATAGGCATCGTAAAAATTACAAACATGAGGTCACGCTTAAGTTCAGCTCCAATTCTCTCTCAGTCCAGCATATACGGAGAAAAAAGACGTTCTAAATATTACTACATTTTGTATTAAAGTGGTAGCATAATTGGCATAGTATAATTTTCACAACACAGTGCAGTAGAAATTAATTTTTAATTATTTGAAAAGTCGTTTAATTCGACGCAACTCCACATCATTGAGCATTAATTTTTACTATATACTGTGTTGTAAAAATTATATTATGTCACTTATGCTGCTACATTGGTTCAAAATGTAGTAATATTCAACATCACCTTTCTCTCCGTGTAATATCACATGAATATAACAAAATTTGAGATATTTTTCAATAAAATATGAAAAATATCTCTGAAAATTAAGTATTATTTCGTTTAATGAAAATTCAGGTAGAGAATATGAGAAAGAAGAGTATTTTCAAAAGTTTGGAAGCTTGGATTATCAAGACTAATAAACTTACATGAATTCATTTGAAATTGATCATTGAAAGATCTTTGAAAATGTGATTTATGAAGTTACAGTGGAAAATACTGAATTTGATATGGCATACCACACTGAAAAAATTTTGTTTTTCAAAATTACTGTGAAATTCCATTAACCGAGAGACAAATGTAAATTCTTCATAAAATCCCTGCGCAGTTTGTAAAAATGGGTAAATTCTCAAACAGTTTAGGGAAATGTTTCTTACAAATTTTACAAAATGCAGAATAATATTTTTAAGAATTTCCACTTGCTCCTCAATTCCTGGAATTCCACTGTCATTTTTCGAATAAAATTTTCCCAGTGTAGGATTCGAAAATCAATGAACATATTTGATACATTTAGGAAGTTCACACGGAAAGAAGAAAATGGAGAAATTTACCGTGTAGAAAGATAACGCGTCATTTCGAGTCTTTAAATGGAAATCTCTACAAAATATATTGTCAAATAATTCACATCATAAAAGGAAAATCTACTTTTGTCTTGACCTTTAAACTGTAATTTCTAAAAAATTCACACTATTGGTAAACATCGGTCTCACAGACCGCTAATATTATTTACTCAGGTTTTGAGCAACTTGAGGTTACAAAAGTATGTTTTTGACTATTTTCGAAGTTATGAAAGATACTACAATAGAAAAATCAGCACACATTTCAATATATTAGGAATATAGAATATATCCTGCTGAAAACTGCTGCCAGATCTGCTCAAAAAATAGTCGTCAGGTATTGAGCGGTGTTTGGGTCTGGAAATCAGCTCAGGAACTGACAAACTTTCAACTTGATTCTTTCCGGAATTGCTGAATCTCAATATTCTGTCAAAACCTATATAGCGAGAAAAATTTGTGAATTTTTGACCAGATATCCCAGTTATAGATTATGAACAGAACCGTCCTAAAATTTGCTGTAATTTTTTGACTGGATGTTCGGATTTGGTGATTCCGGACGAAATCGGGTAGAAAGTTTGCAAGTTTGTGGACCGATTTACAGAGATAAAAACCTCTCAAGACCTGAAAAATATTTTGTGAGTGGATCTGACAGCAGTTTCAAGCAGAGTGAGTCATTCATCTTGAAAACCCTGTTTTTTTCAGTTTTCAGTGTGTCATAATACATTTTCATTAGTAGTGATCAAAGTAATGATATCAAAATAGGACAGTGAATCGGAATGTAATCTCATTCCAATGAGCCGATAAAATATCAACCCGCACAACCTTGCAAAAAAACTTACATAAACGGTAAACACCGGTCTGCTAGACCGCTACACTTTGAAAATCCAATCCGTATGGGAACTACTTGATGAATGGCGGAACGCGTGATACAGCAATTGGTTTGGTCATGTGAAATAAGAAGGTACTCATGATTTTGAGCATCTCTTGCGACGATTCATAAATTTATGAACAAATGAAATTCTATTAGCGGTCTGTGGGACCAACATTACAGTTTAAAGGTTAAGATGGGAATTATTCGACAATAGATTTTATAAAAATTTCCATTGAAAGACTCGAAGCGACGCTTTGTCATCCTACGTGGTGAATTCCTCCATTTTCTTTTCTTCCGTGCAGTGAACAGTCCTATATTTGTACGATGAATCTGAAAATTATTGGATTTTACCTCAAGTTACTTAGTGTTTTCCACCCTGTTGGTGTATTGTACAGGAAGAAAAATTTCTTTGAATCTGAGAAATTATTATTTAAATAGGTCCAAATCAATATTCCTTCAACGGAAATAAATACTGTTGTGATGTCAAAGAAATGTGTCATCTGAAAGGAAAAGCGAGGAATATTCATTTACACATTCCAATAACAATGTTTTGGATTCAAAGGTATACTTTTTGCTATTCACATAATATTTGACGTCAAACTCGCTATGTGTCACTCAATCACTCGACTGTTCAGGAATTGAGTGACATTTACCTATACAGCATTCATCAATTAATCCAACGATGACGCATCATTAGGCTACAAACGTCATTAATCGCATATTGATGGCACCTATTGATAGCTCATCAAGTATAGAGTTACAATCGGAAAAAATGACTAGTTCGACAATGTATTCAGCAGTTCTGTTCTTCATTCGAAGATATTTCATATGGGATGCACTTGAAAATTCAGTAAAAATATCCCGAGTCGAAAAATTGTGATACTTTTCAGAGCCTGATCAACTCCGTAATACGCAACGATCCAGAGTTTGATCAGGTCGAAAGAAGGTTAACACCAGGTCGAATGAGAAGTTGGAAAACAAGATCAGGTTGAGAACATGGTGAGATTAGGGTTAAAAATGAAATCAAACCTGATTCAGAGCTAAATCAGGTTTCACTTTTTCACTCGGGTATAGTTTATTGTATTAATAGCTGTGGATTGCGATTGATAATTGTAACTGAGTTTGATTTGATCCCAAAAATGGCGCATCACTGAGCCATAGAAGTAATTGATCGCATGTTACTGAAGCTCGTTGATGGCTCAGAAAATGTTGATTACAGCATCATACAGTAAGTCTAGTAATAATGCTGACAAGTTAGTCACGTATGAAAATAATCCACACAACATAATACTGTTGCAATACGGCAGTGCTGTGCAGGGGAGATTGATCATTTTCAGATTTATTCAACAAATATAGTACTATGTACTGAACCGTCAAAGTGCACTTTTTTCAGTGTAGACAAACATTTGTCGACTCCGCAAATGTTTCTCTTGCATAATTGATTTCGTTACTAATCCAGAAAAAAAACAGTATTATTTACAGGAAGACCAATTCCGCACATAACAACCACCGAGCGCAGGAAAAACTCGTGAATATCTAGAGCATGTGCTACTGGGGATTTTGATGAGTTGTTTCAGCGGTGGTTTGGTGAGTGATCTTTCGTGGCTTTGAAGGTGATACAGATTTTGAATGTCCAGAATGTAGCCGCGTCGTGTGTCGATTAATTGCCGACGTTTCACCATCATTGCAGCGATGTACCACCCTGAACACTGCACAGTGGGCCGAGAGGCATACAAAAGCGGACGAAATTCGGAATTTCATTCAATCTTGATGAAACTTGAGATCTCAAAGTTTTGAAGGTCGCTGATAACGAATCTCATGTTGAAAAATCAAAATTCAAAATAGCGGATCCAAGACAGAGTTTTTCGAGTTCATGAACTTCCCAAGTTTTCTCAGAGTTTTTCAGAGAATCTGACTCCAGATTTGGATTTAGCAGCCCCGAAAACCCCCGGATGACATGTTCTGAATAGATCAGGATGACTTCAAGATTTTCCTCTGTCATATTGGATCCATCATTTTAAATTCTGAAAATTCAATTCTAGATTCGGATTCAGCAATTCCAACCCTCCCGAATCTCATTAACTCTGAATCCATCTGTGATAGATTTACCGGGGGCATGAAAAGGTTAAGGAAGTACAATGATTTTGGATCATCCTGTAGATTGGTCCGGCAGCCATTTTTCATAATTTCTTTTACAATAAAAGTATTCTGTGGAGAGAAATTTACTCTACATATTCCCCATAAAATCATCGGATATAATGGTGTACTTCATCATTTCGTCAATGAATTTTTTATTGAATTGTTTAAACTATAACCATGCGAACAATCTCTTATTGTTTTCTAAATCTTTTCTTAGCCGTTAATAAGTCATGCCTTTTATCGATAAATTACCCTACAAACAATGCTTACTGGCATTTCAACGGGCCGTTGATGGTCCTGTAATGCCGGTGGAGAGCCGTTACTTGTCCATTAAAGCGCCTTCAGTTGTGTTTGCTGAGTAATGGATTTAGTATCCAGACATGAAAAATATGATCTATATGGTGAAATACGATATATATGGTGAAACATCCATCTGTATTCATGCGTGGAAACTCAAAACGGACAAAAATGGGCAAACTAGATTTGATGTACATTTCATTCTGAACATTTTCCACTTTCACTTTTCATTCTACGTGGTGGTATTTAACAGTAATGATGAACGACAGCAAACGTATGTTGAAAAATGGCCTTTTCGTCTATATAAAAACCTTTTGAAATTGTGTGAGGAGACATTGATAGGGCCTAGGACAGATAGGAGACATTGATAGGATTGATAGATCTTCCTTGCATTTCATTCCCGGATAGCATCGGGAGGTTTTCTAAACCTTCACAAAACGTACTTGCTCACGCAGAGGACGTTCAAATGAGATCCCAGGACGTTCTAAGAACGTCGCATGTACGTCCCAGGGACATACAAATGTTCCGTAATGTTCTATTTATCTTCACCAAGCGACGTTTTGGGGATGTGTTCAATAAAGGTGCCAATGACGTTCTGCGATACTACACATATGTTTGTAAAGGTTAGTTTCCATGAAAGTACGTTTGGGAAACGTAACGAGAACGTCCCGTGGTAAATGAAAAATACGTACTGGGAACGTATTCAGGTGCATCAAAAATGAACGTCCTCTGAACGTACTCAAACCTACTCCGCGAAGACGAAGCGCGCAGAACTAAGGTTATGTTTCTAAAACGTCCAGAGGACTTTCAATGCTATCTGGGTTTCAATATTGCTCCTAGTTTAGGAACAATAGGGTTCAATTTAGAAAACTGATTGATTTGGGGAGATAAAATCAGTTCTAAGTCAACACAGCACATGAAAAATTTCTTGGTGATTTTCACTTTCAAAATACTATGGAGTAGGGGTGTGCGGGTACCCAAGTCATCGGGTTTTTATCGGGTCGGGTCGGGTCGGGTACCCGTCGGGTCGGGTTTTTCAATTACCCGAGTTTTTCGGGTACCCGATTACATCCGGGTAATTCAAATATAGCAAACGTTTTCCTCAGCAGGAAATATTGTGACAGCAACTCGATCAAGATTGGTGACAAAACATGTGGAAGAGTTGTGCTTCCTGCATTCAAATTTAAAAATATGAAAAAAGAATGATATTTATAAGAAGAATATTTATTTTCACTGATGTTCAAGATTCTATATTGTGGTTACTAAATACGAGAATAGATAATATATTATTTACGAGATATAAATGTGATTATATTTTTTAATTGAATTAAAAAATAAATATAAACATTCCATGAAGCAATTTGGAGATTTCCTAATGCGCTGCATAATCAATTACATGGAGTAACAACCCTAGTAGACTGGTAGTGAATATGGCATTCTTCATATTAGAATTGAATTCATATGAAATCCCCTTATTCCTACAATCGCTCAAGACAATTTGTCCTTAAAATATCAACGGCAATTGCAACTTCGAATAGAAGTTGAAAATATTAAATTCAAGCGATTTTATTATATTCGGGTACCCGACTTGGAAAACCCGATTTAATCGGGTACCCGACCCGACCCGACCCGAAAAGAAATACAAATACCCGAACCCGACCCGACAAGAAGTGCTACCCGCACACCCCTACTATGGAGGCTTTAATATTCCATCGATTTCCATAAAACTGTACCAAAAGTTACTTCAATTACCATACATTATGGCTACGATTTTCAAATAACTCAATTGTGAAGTTGGGTTTTGTCCGCTTTTGTATGCCTCTCGGCCCACTGTGACTGCAGAAAATTTCTTTGTGGATTGACAAAAAAACGTTGGGGAGTTTCTCACACAAACATTGTTTCTGGTGGATTTCTCAACAAATTGGTGAAAAATCAAATATTTTTGTTAGTTGACCAAAACTTTTGATTTTCTGCAAAATTTTTTCGAAGAATCCACCAGAAAGAATGTTTGTGTAAAAAATTCCCAAACTTTTTCTGTAAATCCAAAAAAAACATTTTGACAGTGAAGGAGTCAGCTACAATGGTGGCAAAACGCCGGTGACCAACTGATACAACACGCGGCTCTACTCCGGAAGCTGAAAATCTGTGTTTAATAAGGGTTTCACTAGCATTGTCTGAAGATTCCTAAATAAGTAAGATCCTTTATCTAAAACTGCCCATCATCGGAACCGGTTAGAACATTTCTGTTAATTTCTGACCAGTTTTTATCACGGGAACTGCTAACAACAATTTTCAGAAATTCTACCATTCTAGTAAACATTTTTCCCCTTAATATTCCAAACATTCGTTATGTCTTTCCAATGATATCAGAAAGGAAGTTATCAGAAAGTCAAGTCATATCATTAGAGAACTCTTTGATATCCCGAGCAAGCGTTATATCAGCACTCGCTAGGCCCTTACAAGCTTCCCGCTAGCCACTAGACTCTTGCTAGTCCTTGTCCAGATTCTCGTGAGGGCCTAGACAATTCCATGAATGCCGTTGCTGGGGATCATTCAGAGAACATGATGAATGTTTGAAATGTTGAGGGGAAAAATGTTCACTGGAATAGGTACAAAAGAAAGATCAGCAATCTCTAGGAAGTTTTTTGCCCGGTTCTATAAGTTTTTCACATATATATCATGTAAGGAACTCACCGAACCGGATGAAGAATTATCTTGCAGCACCTGATCAGTTTTTCGTACCGCTTTGCACCTTTATTGAACCTGTTAGAATTTCTGATGGTTTTAACTGATCAAAGACTCGTAGAAATTCAGTAGAGATATACCATATATTCTGGACGTATTCATGACATCTTGAAGAAAATATGGTAATACTAGAAATTCCTAACAGTGAATAAATTGCATCACAATGAACTCCATGAGCTTTACTATTTGCGTTCTTTTTTTTTTCAAACCTCGCCATCATGTCCGACTATACCATTAAATGTTTCCTCAAAGTATGTGACTAGAAACCTTCGACGATCGGAGGTTAACAATCGACCACGTGAATTATGTAACAGGTTAAAAGATGAAAAATACCTATCGGAGCATGCAATTTCAGTCGTCAAATGGTACCATATCATTTCCGCGTTAATATCCAACACAGTTGATTATCACTTAGATTACGAGGTGAAAATCATCTACATACTAAAACCATTGAGTTTTGAACTCGGAACGGCACAATACGTGTCTTTTACGCACGAGCCAAAATGACGACGACAACAACACAACTAAACGCAACAAAAACAAAACAGAGAATTATACTATGCATAGACGTATAACAATCCTTTCTATCTTGCCTCGAGAATGTGCATATAGATGCAAAAGTACGTTCTTAAAGAACACGTGGGTCGAGAGAGGATGGTCGAGACTTGCTTGCGCAACGACAAATCTCCAATGAAGTGCCGATGAAGAGGTTGTTGTGTTGTTATTGTTGTGTATATTAGCATAACAAATTTCAACCGTATATTCACCGTATGGAAAAAGAAGCTTATACGATGAGCTGAGAATATAATCTATCATAAGGCCTAGTCGAAGTTGAGCGCATAGAAGAATAATAAGATGAGGAAAAGGCATATATAGCTGCACGTCCACGTCGATGATTGATTTATTGGTGTTTGTCGAATTGCATCGACGCGACGTACGCGGTACGATTCGAGGCAAACGAGTCTTTTATTATTGATAATAGTTGTTATGTAGGTACTCGAGAGATTTCTTTCTGTCGTAGAAGACAATCGAAGATATTTACGTATATTATGATCATACTTTATACGTGTCCGTGTATGCATTCTGCCACGATAGGTTTCGTCAGATGTCTGGCGTCGAGGAGTCGACGTGCTTAACCTTTAAGAGGACCACGCCAGTTCATCAATTATGATTATTTATTATAATGTCCAATATAGCTCTTGTATGAACGAAAATTTGAAATAGAAAGTTCTTTGAAGATCGTGGGTAATTTAATGCGTGTTTGAAAAATCAATGCACTTGATTGATCACGATAGGTGGATTGTCGTGTCGTTGAATATGAGTTTTTGTACATTAAATGAATAAAGTGTTCGAAAATATGTGAGGATCTGTGATAAATTAGACATTTGAAAATATGTTTTATGGGTGAACAAATGGATTTCATTGGTTACAAGCCAATATTAATTCAATTGGTGATTAATGTTCCGTTGGAAACAGCAATCCGTAAAGATCGTTTAATAGTGTCAAGTTATATTGAATGATCAACGATAGATTTTATATTATTGGCAGAAGTGTGGTCCATCACTGGAAGACGAGGTAGCTCAACGATGAAGATATCTGATGATCCGCCGATGTACGACTGGGATAACTATGGCTAACGATTCATTCCCTGTCACTGACTGAAATTTATTCTCAAATTAGAAAATTGGGAAGGACAATCAATCGAGCACAACTGACGACAAAAAAACCACAAAACAATGGGAAACAAACTTGGAAAGATGATTTCGGAATTGAATTGATATCAAAATTTCATATTTTCGACTCAGGTTCAATACGGAAAAAAATCCATGTCTGATATTCCAACTATCAGAACGGCACATTTCCCCCAACACGGAGAAAAATTTGCAGCAGAGATCTCCATAATAACAGCAGTTTTGGGACACATGGGCATTTATGAACATTTCTCTTTTAATTTGTAGTAATTTTTTTCAAACTTATAGTAATATATGTCAGTTGCAAAGTGATTTTCACCAAAATGAGGTATGGATTACCATAATCGAAGGAGGAGTGCACGTAAATGCTCATATGTCCCAAAACTGCCCACAAATTATCATGGTAAACCGTGCTGCATTTCCCATACGTTTTCCTCCGCAAATGTGTGGTTCATTGATGGGTCGTATCCAAACGCTGCAAATCCTGGCTACAAAGAGGAACCATCGTGTTTCGCTATCGAACCAATAATTAGTTTCATATGTGACCGATTTTTAGCGCTATTACTGGAGCCACATTATCATCCAGCAGTATCATCTACGGCGTAATAATATACCATTATTGGAATCAAATTAAGAGCACGCGATCGATTATGAATTATTTATTCTCTGGATTTTACTGCAAACCCCTAATATGAAATATCTCTAATGAAGAATAGAATTTCCAAATATATCAGTGATCCGGTTATTTTTTGTGGATTAAACCTCAGTTTGAGAAGTCAAATCCTTCAGCACAGGTCATATACGGGAATTTTATATCAGAAAACATGTAATCCATGCAAACTTGGAAAAGTTCACTCAGCTACATTTATATCGGACCGGCATTGCTTCCTCTCTTTTATCGATGTGAGATCATCGTACTCATTCATAGCAGTACATCATGTCATACAAGTGAAGCGTAGAAAGACAAGTGATAGGGGAAAAGAGATCGATTCGCATTAATATTACGTGTAACGTACCACGACCGTAGGTACGTACGTACATACGTACGAACCAGGAAGAGACTTGGACACTCGAGCGTTAAAAGCACACCATCTTCTCGCGGCCTCTCCAGGTCGTCGAGTCTCCAGAAATGGGAGTGCTGGGCGGAGTCGTGTCGGCGTCAAGATGAGTGCATGGCTCGAGAAAGACTCCAAATGTACGTTATCTCTTTTTCTCTTAGCTTTTGTCTTCATCATTCGATATTCCTTCTTTTCGTTCTCTGTCTATTCTCTGATTCGGTAAATCTCAATCCTCAAACCACAGTTCCTTCGTAAATAGTTTTATTCTTTCAACTTCAGGAGTCGTCATTGATATCAGTTCATAAATCCTTGAAACAACTTCTGTTCCAGTTTGAAATTGATAATTCATAATACAGTTTTAAATACACACCTTTATGGACAGATAGAGAAATATATACTGGAATCGGAAGCGGTAGAATATCACTAGGTACAGTTATTGATTATCACCATTAGGTCCGTGAAGTAAGTACTGGCTGCACTTGTTGTTCTTCAACGACATTACCAACGTGTTCGTGCTTCTTCAACTTAAGAAACTCGTTATAACAGCTTATCGGAACATAGAATAAAATAAAACGAATCCCAATAATAAATTGGTGCACCGTCGACCGTGAATGAATAAAATATATATATTGCAGTGGAAATTTGTAACATATTCTTGACTTTGTATAGCGTGAAAAATATGAAACATCGTACATGACATACGCGATATTATCAATGTCATGTATCATCATAATAATTGAACCACAGTAATTTAGAATACTGTGATTAGATCGTCGACTTGATGCTGTTTCTATCGCAGCCCTACATCTACGGCGTTCAAGGGGAGTTCTTCTAAAGGATGAGTTTTCTTCTTCTCTTCACATACGTCTTACAAATGATTCTCGTTTTCAGCTTGTAATTTTATTGCGTTGTCAAATTTTTTTTCTTATAATGTTGTTCCGTTGCTTTCTTGTCCCATTCATTTCATGATCAGCAATGTCTTGTGCTGCTGTCTCCGAAGTAAATATCTTCAAAGTGAATTAAGATCTGAACATCTGACATGGCGAACTCGTAAAACTCAACTCATGTCTAATATGTCTCTTAAAGTGTTTCAAAATCTGGCTTTTATTTCCTGTTTCCTCTCTAGCATTTTCCTTCATCACTATTCTAAACGATTCTTTGATGTTTCATCGGAAATTCTGTTCATAAAAACGTTGACTTGTCTTTAATTCGATAATTATAAAAGCAGCAAAATTAAGCTAACCTCGAAGAATTAATTGCAGACCGGAGAACACTGCATACGTGGCGCTTGTTCCATTTGATTGATCGGGAAATTTATACACAGTGGTCCGAAATCCCAAATACTCCAATGAGAGAAAAGAAAGCGTAAAAATTACAATCTTTATTAATTTCAGATTGAAGATAATCCCTCAACATTGGTTCAATTAAGTACTCACAAAATTGAAATGGTAATGTATGCAACTGATGTTGAAGGATTGTCTTCTGTGATCCACGATATTTCCATTCCTTTAATACAGAGTGTAATTTTTAGGCTCTTTTTTTCTCTCAGTATTGTCCAAAAATACCAGAAATTCTCCAATTCGCATGTGAATTATGCTCTGAGATTCCAAGAGTCGCTAACGATGAATCTATGGTAAGAAATAACAAATCCGAAATGATAGATCTAAAATAGACAATCCACTTCTCAAAAATCACTAATTGGGGATTTTTCACGTCGTTGATCATTAGAGTACAGTCGGTGTGAAAAGTATTCGTACAGAGGCTGATGTGAAATTAAATTTCATATATCTTTGTAAATAAAGGATTTCAAAGGGCAAAAACGATTGATAAATATTCCCAGATTTTTGTAGAATAAATTCAGTGTGAGAAAAGTTGATTCCTCACAATATTTACAGAAATATCAATCAAAACAAAATAAATTAGCAGGAATAGCCCCATAGAAAGTATTCGTACATCTCTTATTATTTCTTGTATTCGATTGAAATATGAGCACAAATTGATCGAATTATGAGGATTATCGAGGATTATAACGATAATACTCGTCAATTCGCATACAATTCTTGCTCAGTTGAAATCTAAATTCTAACACGTCGTTCAATAAGTCCCGAGACTAACCACGAAAACAACATTCTTTTTTAAAAAATCATTTTTATTCATCAATATCATCTCCTTTTAGAGTGATGCAATCTTTCATGTTTATCGAAGGATTTATCCTTTGCTTCAAAATATGCTTCAGTTTCGGTAATGGCCTCCTTTTTCGAGCTAAATTTTTTTCCCTGGAGCATTTTTTTTGAGATCAGCAAAAAGCCAGTAGTCGCTGGGGGCTAAATCTGGCGAATACGGGGGGTGGGGAAGCAAATCAAAGCCCAACTCGTTGAATTTTGCCATCGTTTTCATGGAATTGTAGCATGGTGCATTGTTTTGGTGAAAAAGGATGTTTTTCCTTCTTCATGTGGGATCGTTTTGCTGCGATCTCCTTCAAACGTATCAACAAGTCAATATAATAATCACTGTTGATCGATTTACCTTCTTTCAGGTAGTCAATGCAAATCACGCCATGTGTATCCCAAGAAACAGACGCCATGACTTTGCCAGCAGACTGCTGCGTTTTTGAACGCTTTGGGCGGCTTTCGCCGGCCATGCGCCACTCAGATGATTGCCGATTCGACTCCGGAGTGAAATGATGTATCCATGTTCCATTCATGGTCACGTATCGGGGCAGGAAATCCTTTTTATGGCGAGTAAATAGCGATAAACAGCTCTCTGAATCGTCGACTCGTTGCTGTTTTTGTTTCACTGAAAGCAATCGCGGCACCCACTTGGGAAAAACCTTTTTCATGCTCAATTTTTCATGAAGGATTGTAAATACGCTTCCAGATGATATCTGTGTCATTTCTGCAATCTCACGGACCTTCACTTTGCGATTTTTCATTACGATTTTCAACACTTCACTCACATTTTCCGGTGTAACGGCTTCCAATGGCCTACCCGAACGTTCCGCATCGTTTGTGTCCGTACGACCACGTTTAAACTCAGCATACCAACGACATATCGTTGATTTGGATGAAGAGGAGTCCGGGTAACGTTTTTCAAGCCATTGCTGGGCTTCTACGCTGTTCTTATATACCCATTAAAAAACAATGTTTTATCAACACGTGAAACTCGCTCTTTTCCATTTTTCAAACAAATTACAAAGTGACTTGACTCTAACCTCGATAACTATGCTGTTTGTGGTCCGATCGACGTGAAATTTTTACACGTTTCATGTGAAGGTTCGCAGTCTGGGGAAACGTGGCCAGTTTGGTACTACAAGCACCATCTCTGAGTTAGTCTCGGGACTTATTGAATGATGTGTTAAATATATTCTCAAATGTCGTAAGAGCAAAGAAACTACAGAAGAAGAGCGAAAAATTATTATCCGATTGCACAATCAATGCAAATCACTTGGTCAGATTTCTAAGATAGTAGATAGACCTAGATCTACTGTTCAGAGTATTATTGATAGAATGGGGTTGCGAAAAACGGTTCAAAATGCAAGAAGATCTGGCCGCCCGCGAAAACTGAACGAATACGAGTTAAGCAAAACCCACGGTTAAGTGCTGAACAAATTGCTACAGAGCTTGAAAACAGTGGTACAAGTGTTTCTACTAGTACTGTGCGCGATTACCTACCCATACAGCACTGGGAGGTTTTCTGGACGTTCCGAAAACGTGCTTGGTTACACAGAGAACGTGCAAATAACGTCTCATGATGTTCTAAAAACGTCGCATGTATGTCGCAGGAACATGCAAATGTCCCGTTTAGTTCTATTCATGTCTTCTTGCAATGTTCTTGAGACGTATTCAACACTGAAAAACAGGTATGGCTCTCACAGTTCTACTATTCATGTGTTCTTGCTGTCAGGAGGTATAAGGATGCCAGTATAGCTCCCACAGCCGAACGCGTCGCTATCATAGCAATCTGTCGGCTGTGGGAACTATACTGGCATCCTTATACCTCCTGACAGCAAGAACACACAAATAGTAGAGCTGTGAGAGCCATACCTTTTTTTCAGTGAAGGAAAGGTTTTCACAACGTTCCGCGGCGTTGCACATATGTTTTTAAAAGGTTAGTTTTCATGGAAGCACGTTTAGGAAACGCGGAAAGAACGTCCCGTAGCAGGGTAAGGCGGGGTAATATGCCAGTGTGGGTAAAATGCCACTCGCGTGATATTTTCCAAAATTACCGCAGATAGCAGTCATAGCTTAGTCATATGTTCTTCGGAATCAGTTAGTCTACTGATACAGAAGAACATATAATGGCCATCTACGGTAATTTTGGAAAATATCATCCAAGTGGCATTTTACCCACACTGGCATATTACCCCGCCTTACCCTATATGAAAATAACGTGCTCGGTACGTATTCATGTGCATCAAAAGCGAAGGTACTCTAAACATTTGGGAAATTTGTGCCTTGGGCACCAACACACGCGGAACCAAGATTATGTTTATAGAACATTCAGAGAACTTTCTGTGCTGTCTGGGTACGAAACAGTAAATATTATGGACGAGTTCCAAGAAAGAAATATTTCGTGAATGAGATTGATCGTAAGAAACGATTGGAATTCGCTAAAACGCATATTAATACTCCGATGGAGGACTGGAACAAGGTCATTTTCACTGACGAGAGTAAGTTTGGAATTTTAAAAAAACACAACATTCAGAAAGGAAAATCTATTACCCACCATCAAACATGGTGGTGGCTCTGTAACGGAATGGGGTTGTATGAGTGCCAATGGAGTTTGATCGTTACATATCACAAAATCTATATTGACCCATCTTCGCTCCAGCGCCAATGAAATGGGACTTGGAAACGATTTCATTTTTATGCGAGACAACGACCCTAAGCATTCAGCGTATAATACTAGGCAATTGATATTATATAACGTTCCCAAATATTTATAAACGACACCGCAATCACCAGACATCAATCCCATAGATTCAATCTAAGAGAAGTTTAAAAGCTGCGCTTTTAGAGGCATGGAATAAAATCCAACCTGCTGTGACTTCCAACCTAGTGAAATCCATGCCAAGAAGGCTTGAAGCTATTATGGAATCAAAAGGCTATCCTACAAAATATTGATACAGTGGGTATTTATTTTCTTTCATAGTTCTCGAATTGTTGATTCAAGTGTACGAATACTTTTTACGTAGTTATTTCGACATGTTATTTTGTTTTCGTCAATCCTTTTGTTGACATTGAGAGTAATAAAATTTTGTTCACATTCAATATCTCCTACAAACACCAAAGATTATTTTCCATATACATTTTTCCTTCATGATTCATTATCGATGCTGATATTTTAACGTTTATTTTTAATGAACAACTGTACGAATACTTTCCACACCGACTGTAACCAAAACTGTCCCCTCAAAACATTGTTTTCTATGTTCAAAATATGTAACAAAAACCATCCGCCATACTCTGATAAAATGCTGTGGAGAATCTAGCGTGAACAAATTTTCTTACAAAATCCTAAGACGCTGGACAAATTTTAAAGGACGACCAAAACAATGCTAGAAAAAATCTACTCCAATGGAGAGATTTTAATTTTAGAAATAAAATCTGATGATGCAGTGTTAGTCATATTTAATAAAATGTCAGAATCTCATGTTCTATAGACATAATTTAGACTGAGAATTTTCTACATTCCAAAGTTACGTTTAAAATATCTTTGAAAATGTTAGGTACCGAATGATAAGGACATCTGAGAATTATTGGCATGAGATTTCGCATTGAGAAGAACAATCGTCTCACAGTAGAAGACTGCATTCAATAGTCACAGACAGCGAGAATAGTAGCACGACAAGAACAGGTAGAAGAAGACCATTTATTCTCTGATGTGTGTTAAAGCAACCATTATTTGATCTTAATTGGATAGTTATCTTAATGAAATCATCTTGATATAATTATATCTCTGACTGGATGTCAGGAAACAATTTCAATGTGCTATCCCTTACAAACGAGTGGAATTCGAATGATTCAGAGTGGTAATAATCTCATTAAATGGCAGCACAATTCTCAAGTGCGAGTATGTCTCTCAAGGATTTTTCCACTCGTTTTCAATTGCAGTAGAAACACAATGCGGTACAGAGCAACAAACGGTACAGTGGTATTCAAATGTAACTCAAAAAATATTGACCAATAAATCAATATTGATTCATTGCGTAATTTATCACACAAACTGGAAAGTTATACATGAATTATTTGTGAATTATATACAATTATGTACAATATAAAAGAATTTCCACAGGGATTCTTCGAATTCAATGGAATCATTTTGTTGCTCATAATTCTATACAATCGTATATAATTTGTGTCCTAACCTTTCACTTGATGTGATGAACTATGTAATAAATTATCTACTGGAATCGGTTATAACTGTAATTGATTTAATTTAGTAAGAAAGCGAGGAAAGCGTGATCTGAGATTGAAGGATGTTTCCATCATTCGATTCACTCATATTCATAATAAATAGTCATTAATTTGAACTTGTGGAATAGATAACTTCTTATTGCTATGAGCCAGTAAACTGACGAAGGTAGCTGGGTCTTCGATTGGTTCGATGGAATATTCGAAAGAACAAAGAGAATAAAACAACATTATAAATCCAACAATGTGATCCTGACAATAGGTGATGACAAGGCAACAATCGCTATATAGTCTTTAGAGTCTGTTATCGAGTTGTGGATATCACGTTATCGCTCATGAAACGAATCAAACGAGTCTAGTCCTACACACATTCTGTTCGTACCATCGATGCGCATTGAGATGCACAGAAGAAAACCTTGATCGACAGGGAACGGAAAAGGATTGTTCTGATTGAACTCTTGGTAACAATAGAGCTTATTATGTGCTTTCCATATTCAATTCAAAGCATCTGTCGATACGCACGCGTACACGTGTGAGTATCACTTTTGATTTACTCCAGAGAAAATATCGTTCCTCGTTCATGTATAGATCCATGAATAATGATATTAGTTGTGCACATGAATACGTACACGTATATATGTGTACATCTAGACTCCGTTATCTGAGACATACGATGCCCGATCAATCATATCGCGTATATGTTACAACACAGCAGTCGACAACGAGAGAGTGTTGGATCCTGGTTGGCCATTCAGCTGATGCAGGTTTATTTTATCTGCACTCATGGTGCAGTGGAGAAACGTCGGAAACGTGACGAGGAATATCGAGTTGAAGGATGCCGTGACCAACGAGTTAGTTTCTGATACGCATTCTATCAGAATATTATTATACGAACGCGCGCAGCGTGTCCACTTAAAATTGTCCTATGGGCAATGGAGAAAGATCAAGTATCCCTATTTCAGTCACTTGCAACGAGAATCGTGAGCCTGAGACAGACGATTGTTACATTCTCCATAGAGGATTGATTCTCTCTGGAATAATTGAGAGGTCTGAATATTTCTTTTTCTCTCATGGTTCAGAATTCTCAAAATTTGCCCTACACCCGTGATGGACAATATCCGAATAAAGCTAATTTTATGAAAAATCGAAGAACGTTACAAATGCTTCTGGCGATTGAATGATTCATCGATGGAATAACAGTTGCTGTTAAATAACTGTGAAGAACAACTTGCGTTAAATTTCATACGCTATGTTTCATTCCGGAGATTATCACGTACTTATAACAGTGCTTGGATGGAATAAATATTATATTATTAATGTAATCATCATCTACGAGAGGTACAGTTGTACAATGAGATAAGTTTTCTGTATAAAAGTTCAATCACTTGCCAACTGTTTTATAACGGCAATTTAGCTATTCCCTGTAAAAAAAAACGTACAATAAGAATTCAAAACATTAAAATTCAACGATTCCGTTCTCAACCATTTAATTAAATTAAATTTTTCTCTGAACCCGATGAAATAAATGCAGCTGGAAAAAGAGCATTGCGTCTGTCGTACTACAGAAAAAGATCGATTTTTGAGATAAAAAGTCGTTGTAACACCAAGATGGGTAAATCTTGATTATACCTGCCGGATGGGATCTCCTCTTAAACGACGCGAATGGATCATCTGGATTACAACGACGACGATGACTACCTAAAGCGAGTTAGAAAGGGGGTTCTCGTTTACAGTGTACAGGAGAGCAACTGAGAGTGTTCACCGTTCGATTATAGTACGGCAATAGCTTTCCGGTGAGTGGCATCGCTCTGAGCGTCAAATAAAAAGCCAGGTGAGCATCAAAGCCTCATTGTCCTAATCCGCTGTCATCAGCAGCAGGTTCAAGTGGTCCTTCACTTGGAGCTACGTGTCAACAACTGTGTAGGTGGATCGAATGCGATGAATGAACAATCGGTGTCGAATATCTCCCCACGTGCGGATTGCCATTATATATTCTTATTCTCTTCCAGTGAAAATGATACATCATAGATCTGTCATGATATTCGTCGGTGATAATATTTTCATGCTTTTACACTTGGAAAGATTATCAGATTTGTGATAACAGATCGGACGATGTATTGGGACACCGTGAGGAATAATTGAATAAAATCCCTGACGTTTTGAAGGATTCATGATTTAAACGGCAGAATAGTTCTTCGAAATGGGAAAAAAATTTCCTATTTGAAATAAGCAAAACAATCTCCCCACAATCGGACAACAAAAATCCATCGATACAAAGAGAACTCTATAGTAGAAATGCTAACTGTAAAAACTAGGCGCTTGTAAATGCCTCGTGAGAGTGAAATGAGGTTCTTGCAAGTGTCTAGTTTCAGGCTACTTGAGCGTTACAAAATTAGTCAATGATTACAACATTTCTACTTGAGGAAAATTTCTCCACAAGTGCATTTTATCAAGAATTTCATCAATAATCCTCATCATCCCTTTGTAATTATCAATACTATTAATTGTGAAATTGAAAACCCATTCAGTGACAAATACATTCCACCTCACATTCCCATGAAACAAAAAAAGCGTTGAAAAAATGACCATAAACAACTTTTACTCTTTTTGCATTCGAAATACAATCTTCTTTTTCCCTTCTTCGTTTCAACTTATGAAACGATGCGCGTCGATGCCTCTCCCTCTCTCTCTCTCGTGCAATTTACGCCCTCGCCATTTCACCGCGTCGTCGAAAGAGCGGAAGAAAAAAAAGGAGAGCAAAGAGGAGAAAGAAAGAGACACGATGGTTTCTGCTCAGCACCTTTCTTTTCCGATGAACGACGAAGGGAGAACACTATGCCTTCTTTCGACCTTTCGACGACAACAACCAAGAAAGAAAGAAAGAAAGAAGAGAGTGCGGATTGCAGAAGAATGCGTGTAAAGAATCGTAAGAGATTCACTGTTCAATGTTAGTCGGAATCTTTAGTAGTAGTGACAGCAGTTCTTTCTTTGTGGAAGCGGATAGAACAACGGATGGGTACCCAGGACCATCGGAGATCTTCTCGGAGTCTCCTCCTCGACTTTGGTACCCAACCACCACAGATAGATGGTAGACTTTCCTTCCTTTCGTTTCGTTTTCAAGTAGTCGATGTGTAAGAGTATTGGATGCGTGCAATCGTTGGTGGAGCGCGCGCCCACATAGGCAGCAATGTAAGTCATGCTTCTTTATGGGCCGCCTTGTGACCCTGCTACTTGTAAACCGACTAAAAGATTCAGAAATAGCCGGTCCACACGTATGTTCACGTATATATGTATAGCCGTTGGTTATATAGGTGTATAGAACTCCTTTCGTTTGTTCTGAACCTTCTGTTTCTGTTTCATTCTTCAGGAGCAGTGCTGTAACTTATCTGGGGTAATAACGATCGAGACGATGGAATTGTGGTGAAGAAGAGGGAGTAGTTGTAGAACGCCATTGGTGGGCTTCTTGTTGTTATTGTTCTTGCTCGTGTTTTTGTTGTTGTTGTTGTTGGTGGTGGTGTTGTCGTCGGCAAAGAGATACAAGATCCTTGAAATATGTATCTTCGATGCTCTTCGTCGTTGAACAGGAATTATTATCCCAGTTTGGAAATAGGGAACGTTCAATTGAAAAGAATTATAAATCCATAAATATACTTTGGAGTTGAGAATCGAAATGTTTCTGATGGAACGGTCAAATGAATCTAGAGAAAAGTTTGTGATATCCGTAGCAATGTGTAACGGTTTGAAATGTTTTATTCGTTCCACGTGGTAGCCGTCATATGAGTCATCGATGACTCACTAAGAAGGAAAAAAGAAAAAGGAGCAAAAAAGGGGTATCTCATTTGATTACAAATTCACAGAGGTCTCCTTTTTCATACGTATCTTTATAACTAGAGATGTCTAATACATACGTTGTTTTAGCGAAAATCACTCTTCAATTGATATTTCATCGATTTTTGTACAGTCAATGAAATATGGTCATCACACTCTCGGAAAGAGTAGTTTCGGTTGCACACACGGGAAAAGAATCTAGCTGCAGTTGCCAGGTGACTAAAGCGGATATGTGCAGCCGTTGAATTAACCCTTGTAGTTAAATTTCATCTATCACAGGAGAATAATTTATATTTGTAGCCAATATATTTGCTGCAATCGCTCGAATTCAGCTGCAGGAGTTAATTTAATGGCTGTTTGTGTTCTTGGTAGCCACTTGGCTGTTGCAGCTAAATTTCTTAATTTCTTTCTCTAAATGGTAACCATAACTTGATGATGTTCTTTTGACGTTAATTCATTTAATGACATCAATAATTGACACATATTCTTGTGTATCAAATTCATCACAGATTCTACGAGATTCAAACCAATTCCTTCATGAAAACCATTTCAAAATAATATTGTATTTGAATTTCAACACTCAAATGGAAGATTCAATGCAGAAATTCCTATATTAATTGCTTCCAAACTTTTGCATTAAAATTAATACAAATATTTTTCACAGTGATTTATGACGTTAATTATAACGACCCATTACAGCGGAACATACCCAAGGTGTTTGACGTAATCACTGTTATCAATCTAGCGATTCTGTCACTCAACTACCGTTTTCGCACGGTAGTAGTTCCAGTCTACCAGTCAGTGCACCATTGTTCAAAGATTTGAAGGTGTGAAAGAATTTAGTCACTCACCTGCCCCATAATTTTTCCATATTTTGTTCACTATATGAAGGAATTATTCATCGAGGTAATCTGAATTCGTTCGAGAGCTGGTTGGTAGATGTCCATACGCTCAATATTTGCCTTGGGCCTTCATCAGCGATTTTCAAAGCTCTCCTAAAACAAAAAAATTTTTCATGAGATCGCACTCCGTTACACTGAGAAAACTCTTCAATTGTCGTAACCAAAAACGGCATCAAGATCAAAAAATTCAAGTTGCCTGACCTAAAATATTGTTCATTGCAACAAAAATTTCCAATTGAAGACTATAACTATGTTGATATTTAGTTTACATATAATATTCGAGTTCAAACTATCTCTTCGAAGTGTCAAAATTAACCCAGGACTAAAATAATCCACATTCATTCGCATGAGTTTATATGTTTACACTGTTAGAAAAGTTCTTGAATTCAATACAAAATTCTTTATGAAGTATCATATTTTCATATTGAATTTAATACTGATTCTTAAATTTAATATGAGTGATGAAATTTCACAATTTCTAACTGAGATATAATAATTACCTATTTATTGAATTTCACAAATATGTTATTGAAATTGAGAAGGAAATTCTCAACATCAACAATAAGATTCTCAGCATCGAGAATTAAATTGTTGAATTCATTATTTTATTATGAATTCTATTTAATAAACTGTTTATGAAAAAAACTTAATAACTTTTGTAACAGTGTAGTATTTGAGTATCACCTATGTTCTCAAATTGTCTGAATGTATGTAAATAAAACACGAATGAGAAGAATTTGCGGACGTAACAAATCAAGGTATTATACACAGAATAGCTAATCTTTTTACTAACCCCACTGGAAAATCGCTAACCGGATTGCTGAGGGAGCAACATAATTAACTAAAGCAGCAAATTTTTCAGTATTATATACGAAATAGCGAACAAATTTTGCTGAAGAAGGAAACATTGTTTGCTGCCACAGCTAAAAAAATCGCTATCGTAGCTGAAAAGATTGCTGTGTTAGCAAATGGTTCGCTGCCACAGCGAATTGCTTTTCCCTCCGTGAAATATCTATTTATTCGAATATTAACTGTATTCCGAACTCTCCTGAAGTTATTGAGTAATTTTTATCCGCTTAGAACTAATTCGCAATTTTCCATGCACATGGCATTTGACTTCGAACAGGGTCCAAACTTAGACAGTTCTTGAGTTCGCATTTATACGTATCCTAGTGGAGATGAAACTTATGAGTTTTCGCAGGTGAACAGCCATTTTACTGGTGCCAGAGGTTTGAGAACTGATTCGGAGTATTTCTAAAGCGCTGAATACGAAAACAATATCAGGTTTGTCTGATCAGCTGAATTATATAGATTAAATATGAAAATTATGTATAGAAAATAATAAAGAGTGAGCTCATCCAAGAAATCTGATATTCATTTCACACTCAACGCACCAAAAGCACCCTGAATCAGTTATCAGACCTCGGGCACCACAGAAAAAAATTTTTTTGTCTTCCTGTGTAATTAGTTATCATTTGGATAGCTGAAAATTAGCTACGGAAGCTGTTTTTTCAAACGTTACAGCTAGTCACTTGGCGGTAACAGCAAAAATCTCGCAGCTAGATTATTTAGCCATCCAAATATCAATCGCGAAACCTGTGCAGTTACAGCTACAATTTTCTCTGTGGGAGCTAATGAATAGCTATAGCAGCAATAATTTCAGCTGTAACCATGAAAGAAGGGAAATGAAACCATGAATAGCTGTCATGTTTATTCCATTTTTTACGTGTTTATGATTCTGTGTAAAAAATTTGGATTTACAAGTTCTAATTTTTTGACTCGAGTATCCAAGTCTTACAATACGCTCGGAGTTCCTATTAAAAATTCTAGTCAACTCGAAATCTGAAGAACGATGGATCAAATCCTACAGAGTTTGATTGGTTTCGAAATCGTCAGAACATGGCGTATCCAATCATAATCGTAATAAAATTGGCGGGATTTTAATGCTTTGAAAATATCCAATATGAACGCTCAAAAGTCGCCATCATGTTCTGACGATACGTCATCGTTAGCCAGACTCTGTTCTATTAACTCTGAATACGCTCAATTCAGCTGGAACAGTTAAAATCCAGGAATCATTCTGATAGATGTTGAAATGATATACCAGTCTATCAAAACAACCAAACCAACATGCTGATTTAGCAAGCAATCCAAATTTTCTCATCTAGGTTTCCATATATCCTGATTTTTTTCTCACTAGGGGCTCAGCTTGTAAAACGTAATTCGAGTCTTCATCCGAAAAGATCACTGAAGGTCATTCATTTCATTTCATTTCATGCTTTATTATGTCCTAGGGCCGGGCCCTTTAAGAACAATGTATAAGTTGAAAGTACAAATTACTATTACAAGTAAGAATGTGAGTTTAAAAGAAAAAACCAAGATACAAAAATAATCAGAGACTAGACTTCTACATGCTACAGAAAATACAAACAAGAAATAAGAGGAAGGAGACAGAATAATACTTGTAGTTCAAATATCTTTACAAAGGTGCTCTTTCTGCACTATTGATTTGAAACAAAGAAGACAGAAAAATAAGATTGCCAATTTTCTTACAATAAAATGATAGCATAGATTAGAAATTAGTGATTACCAATAGATGATATGCAGATGAAAAGCGCAAATAGACGTAAGTAGTTTTAAGTAGTGATGTTCCGGATACCGGGTACTGTATCCGGTTATCCGGATAAAGGATAAAGTCCAGAAAATCCCAGAGAAAGTTTGTGGCTCTACAACTTGAAGGGTATGTTGTGACTTTCAATTCGCGCTGCCACATGGAGAAAAATAATTAGTAGAGATCGACCGAAAATTTTTGCCGAAAATGATTAAAATTGAAGTTGTGATTATTGGTTTCGAAAAAAACTTAGGACTGGACGTTGGAAGTGTAGATGAGCTCCTTAATAATGCAATTATCATACTTAAGATCACATATCAATGTGATTAATGAAATAATTTCGATTTTCGGTTTAAATTTTCGGCTAATGCTTGTCGGCCGAAATTGTAAACCGAAAATCGCAAGTATTTTGTTAATTATACCAATACCAAGTTTTTTCCGAAACCAATAATCAGAGCTTCAATTTTAGTCAGTTTCGGCAAAAAATTTCGGTCGATCTCTAATAATTAGCTATTCTTTGAATAGCTGAAAATTAGCTACATGAGCTGTTTCTCAGTTGCAGCAGCAAAGATCTCGCAGCTCAATTATTTGGCTATTTAAATATCAATCACATAATCTGTGCAATCACAGCTACGACTTCCTGCTGTGGTAGCTGATAAATAGCTATAATTGCAATTATTTTAGCTCCAGTGATGAAAAACGGGAACAAACAGAATGAGTAGCTGCCACGGCTATTTCATTTTGTTGCATCCATGTGTTGTGTTGCCACCAAGAGGAATCACAACAACAGAGATGTGAATCTTCGCGACGATATTCATAGCGCGAATGAACACCTGTTCCTATAGCTGCCCAGGAAAAAATCATTAGATCTATTCAGATCTAAATAGATCTGAGTAGATCTGATTTTTGGTCAGATCTGGTTCAAAAGATCAGATTAGATCTGTTCAGATCTCAGTAGATCTGAATTGAATATTAGATTAAATCTTAATGAGCAATTGGTGGTTCAATTGTCAAGAATTTTGTGATATCTGTCTGTATATGAATTTGATTTTGCTTTTTTGCAAAATTTAGATCTGGTCAGATCTGATCATTTGTTCCCGGGTGCGGATCCAGAAGGTGGCACAACGTACGACTGGAATGTTTATGCAAGGTTGATAGAACATTTCAAGAGGTTCTCTGAACGTCCAGAAAACTTCCCACACAATTTGCTATCAGGGTGTGACTTTGGCGTAAATATTTAGAGTACCTCAATAGGTTGAAAATACCCTGATGGGTTATTCAAGTCTCTTCAGACGTCATTCCAATTACGAATTGATAATGTGGATGGTCATAGAGCTAAAAGTGAGTCAAAGAATTGTTTGGAAAAACCTTTTAAGACCTTCGGAGTACTGAAACAGTTCTTGGATGATTCCTCGACGTATTTTTTGTCTTCTCGCAACATACTCTCTGGCAGCTGGTATGGATGGAGTTTGTTTCAACCTGTTGATTCCAAAAAGCTATCCAAATGGTATGTGAGATTCTTTTTGAATGTTTGAACAATAATACAACATGATCGATGGAATCAAATTTTTAAAAAACAAAATCCATCAACCAAAAATCACCATTCATGATCATCTTGTATTATTACCAAAACAGAGAGCGTAGACTGTCCCAAAACAGTTGATTCACTGGGAAATTCTTCCGTAATTCAGACAGCAATTCACCCGGAAAAAAGCTAGAAAAAATCACCAAGATTATGGCAATGATATTGAAAAACATCTCATGAGTATACGAGTTTTTCGGGAATTCTATCAAAAAATTCGACAAATCGACCAAAAATTTGGAAATTTCACCTACCTTGGTTGAAAAGGTCTATTGAATCCCATCGAATAATGTGATTCCATACAAACTTCGCAATTTGAAGAGACTATTCAAACCTATTCAAAATCGGCTTTTCCATGGATTCAATGAATTTCGATAGGCATTTTCAATTGCAAAGTTTGTATTACCTGTGACGGGAATAGGGTATCAAGGAGATAGAAGGGGAAAACGGATCACCATCGCAGAACTCCTAATCGATGAGAGAAACACGTTATCGAACCTTGATAGACACAAGACGAATCAATATATATATATATAGTACCGATCGTCATCGAAAACCAAAAGAAAGAACGACATATGGAAGGACGAAATATCTTGATATCCGCATTGGACGGCAATACGAACCCGCATTGAAAGTATATGGACCGAAGGATTTAGTGGACGCACTATATTGAAATCCGTATCGTATTAAAAAACACATTGATAATATTAAGGCGGAATACAACGATGTTATCTGTATAATAAAGCAGCCGATGAGATTGATAGTCGTCCAACTCTTTCATCTCCAATCGTAGGGTATGTTCGATGACTTATTTTAATAATCTCCATTCAAATCAAGCTACTGGGTCCGGCTTGTGGGCCATCTGACCTTGCAAACATTAATTGTCGAAATATGTTAATAAATTAATATTGTTCATCATTAATTGGATTCTCTCATTTTCATATCATCTCATATTTAATTTTATTAGATGATTTGAAAGAGAATCATTAAATACCTAATGAGGTTCAATAGGTGCTTCTTACTAGGTAACAGAGATCGCGTTAAATTACTTCTTGACAAATTTTGGTAGTTTTACCAAAATCTTCTTTGCAGTGTAGATAGAGGTAACTGAGATCCTAGAAATCGAATGAAATTGCCAAGGCATGATGATGTACAGGACAGGATCAAGGATTCATTTGTTCATAAAAATGATAATTGCTTTGAGTTGAATCTCTTTGAGTCAAGTTTCTCAAGTAACCGGAGAATCCAGAGTTCCCAAATTGCCGAATGGAGTAGAAGTTCTAAAGAATTATTTCGAATGTTGATGAATCATCCCAACCAGAAATTCACAACGAGCGCAGTACTGCACCAGTACCAGCCAAGACTGGCAGGATACTGGCATTTGTCTGGAATGATAACGCTTTTCAGTACTGATGCCATTATTCGCAATCAGTGCAGGGCCAGTACTGGGTTAGTACCTGGCCGGTATTAAGTTCTCAGTACTGGTTTATCAGTACAGGCATATTACTGTATTTTTATGTATCCAGTACTGATTCCGTACGTGTTGACCAAGTGCTGGAGACCCAATACTGGCACTGTACTGCACCTGTTGTCAACATTGGGATATTACGGATTTTTCTAATTGGGATGAATGAATTTTATGGAATATCCCTGAAGTCATTACTTCTAAAATTCATCAAACCCCAATAAAATTCATATGGATTTTGTTTGCCCTGTACCACTTGAAAATCTCTCAAATACATTCCTATATTTGGAAATAATTAAACCGGATAGAAATAAAAAGCTTTAAAATTTCTGGATGTAATTAAATAATACTTCGATTCCCGACATGCGAATTTGTCATTACCTTTGTCGTTCCTTGTCGCATACAACGATGTACGTATCCGATAACTCTAGTCTCAACTCTGAAGGAATTTCGTGTTGGCTTTAAAAAAAAAAAGCGAGTGCATAAAGAGCGCACAGAAAAAGAAGAGGATCAGTATGTACAAAATACAGGACAAAAAAATGACTAGGATTGGGGTGTGCCAGTTAAAAGAATATTTTATTTCTGGTAAAGCCGTATCGGCTGCTGGAGTTCCGCGGAAAGTAGTACACGTGCACCTCGTCGTTGTCGTCGCTTAACAGCGTCTCGCATTTATGAAAAGGCTTCGTCCTAAAAGGCATATTTAAAAAAGTTTACGATCCTCGTACGACGAACCAGAGACGTTCCAACGTGAGTTGTTCTCGTCATTTGTGCAACTTTAGTCTCCAACTTTTTTCCCTTTGCATACCGTTACCACCGTGACAAGGGTGAAATAGAAAGAATTCTGTATTTTTGCGATGATGGTTCATGGATAGACGAATTGAACTGGATTCGTTCTCACATTTAATCCCATTCAGAGAAAATTTCATTACAATTCTTCAATTTCTTCATTGAAAATTCATCATCTATGACATATTCAATTGTACAATATTCTGAATATATGATAGATTAATTGATAAAATACATGCAATTTCCAACTCATGTTGCAATCCGATATCTTTTCGAAAGCAACGAATGATTTTTATAATCAACATTTCAATCGAAACACTCTGTATATTCTTCCAATTATCGCTGCATGAGTGGAATGCAACTGAAAACACAAGAGATCAATGTTTCTTCATAAGCACATCACTTTTCGGGGTCATCATTAGTAAATGAACCAAGTAGTTGCTGTTGTTGTTCTGTTTCTCCTCGCTCTTCTCCTTTTTCTTCCTCTTCTGCTTTTTCTTGTTACTCCGATGACGGTGCGCGTGGCATGGCGTGGCAAGGTTCGTCGAGGTCAGGTCTTCTTGAGATACACCGGCTGCTTCGATGAGAAAGAAAGAACCCCGGCAGTAAGGGTGAGACCTCAATGCCCTGGCAGCCATAGGTCCAGGTCCCCGATTAAGAGGTTCTTCCTTATAGTCCCTCCGGTCCACGCGACTACTACGAAGATGAGACGAGAGAGGATACCATCTCTTCTCGCTCGTTTTCAACGTTGGCTTCCCTAGACAGTCTGGCTACAAAACACCAAATACAATGACAACAGTGATAATCGTGTTGACGACGGATGTTGCGGGTGATCCCAATCTTTCTTACCACTTCATTCATTCTTTTTACTTCTGAATAAATTGAATCTCTCAAGTTCAGATGAATTTCTCATCATTCTTCTTCTTTTGAACAATTTATCATTCTATTCAAAAACATCTCATCCATATCAACGTAAAACAACAACAATCGGAAAAATATTTTCCATGCGCAAGATGGAAACAATTAATTCCATCAACTCGACTTCGAAAACCTCGATGCTGCAATTTTCAAAAGATTTCAGTCCAATCTCTTTTCATTTCTTCCTTTTTTTTTCATTCCCCTCTAAACCACGATCGTGTAAGTACCGCGTTTCTTTTCCATTCGACCAGGCGATTGTCAACGGAATACGACAACGAGAGCACAGTGTACGCGTCGGTGTAAACATACGGTGATACCGCAGTCCAGTGATTGTACCACGTACTTTTTTTTCTCTTTCTCTATCATCCTGTAGGAGACGGTAGGCAGAGACAACAACGGATCCATCATCTCCATCTCTATTATTCTCTCTCTCTCCGTTCTGAACGGTAAAAAGAGGAAGAAACAAGCTGAAAGGGCTTCGCCAGCGCAGGGTGCACTCTGTGTAATTGTTGCCCCGGTCCCGCGGTCTGGTGCATGGCCCCCGAACTACTATTTCAACCATCAACCCCATTCCTTCTTTTGCCTTGTACACCCTTGTACAGTGCTATCGTTGTGGTTTGTTGAAGCTGGTTCTACGTTTATTACCAAGTTTTGTAAACGCTTAAAGTATAACTCACAAAAGCGTGGGAAGGGGATCAGAGAAAGAATAAAGAATAAAACAAGACAAAATAGTCAAAGTCGGAGATAAAAAGACGATGAGTTTGTGGTGCGTCGGTGTACGCTGTGTTGTGCATCTATTACGTGTACGGTTGTATTCTTTTATACGTTTTCTACTGTCAAGAAACTTCAAATGAGGTTTTTGAAATATCAAAGGTACCCTTTTTAGTGAACTTGACAGCGATTTCTTGCGTTCTCATTATTACATTCCAGAGATATATATATATATTTCATGCATTGAATCAATTCTTTTTTTCGTTAATTTCTGATCGAGTTAATAATAACCTAATCCATGAACGCACATGCACTTTCCTACCTCTCTGTTTTTTCTGAACATGTGTGTATATTCTCTCTTTTTGTTTTTTTGCCGCGATTCTTTTATCTCCTCCACGTATGTGCCTGCTCTTCGCACGATGACACGAGGCATTGAATACTTCCAACTGCTTGTTGGTAGTAGGATATGCAAAAGAAGTATCACTGAATGAACTGATGCCAACCTACCTACATGGATACAACATGGAGTTTCTCTCTGTTATTAGCATCCACTCAGTTTCTCCGTTGTACAACTCTGCTATGCACTAGGAAGAGAAGATGGTGTAGAAGAGGGAGAGAAAGCGGTCATTATGAAGATTGAAACACTGTTCGGATAACGCATTCTTCTTCCTCTTCCTGTACAAATGCTTCATCTTCGTTCTCTTCATTCGTTGTTGTTGTTCTTGTAGGTAATCATTGCAGGATAGATAACACAACGATATTGTGGACCGCATGTGTAGCAGGCTATAACTACGATTAGTTATAGATAGATGTACTTTCATATACCACGAATGATGAACCACAGTTTGCTTAATATTAATTTAGTATGAAAGAAAACAGGTTTCGATAATAAAATATTTACAAGTTCTTTATTCTGATTCTAAGTCTCATCAGAGTCGTAAGCTCATCTTGACCTCAATTGCGGTTAGAAAAAAGTGCGTGATTGCAACAACTAATATGGTCTGCTTGATTGTTGGTTGTTATCATAGTATATACGCTTTCTCGTGTTCATGTGGTTGAAAAATCTATGCTTCTCAAGTATTCTCATCTGTTAGACTTTTCGGGAAGCAGCTTGCTCTTGGATCGCTCTGACGCAACTTGCAACTATATTCTTCAAGATGCAGATGCGTTATTAGACCTCGCGTGATCATTTCTAAACAGGGAAAACTTGGTAGTCAAAAAGTAATATTAGAAAAATACTGAAAAAATATTCAGGGAATTATCAAAGAATGTTGACTCGAGAAGGCAATCGTATAAAGCTGAAATAACAAAAGTTCGTTACAGGAAACGTAGTACACCGTACGATGAACGCTTGGATGACCTTACGAACTTATTCCATTCACAGCATGATGCTCTATATTTCCCGCAGTCAAGTTTTGTTGTGTCAAATTCGTATGAGTATAATCTACTTTCTTGAGTGATTGAACCGAATTATCATTAAAACTAAATGATAATTGAGCTCAAAGGTCTTACCCTTAACACCACATATTCAATAAATGTCTGGTAAAGGATGAACCTGGAAAAATGAGAGTTACACATCGTAACTTTGTTGAGGTTCTCATAAAAACAAAAATCTGTTTGAAATTGTATTTTAACGTTGTTTCCGTGATTAAACCAAATTGGCCCCGTTGAGGCTATTCAGAAGATCAAATCATTCCATTCTATTTCACACTAAATGGATTACTGGCAGACTGAATTATGATTTGATAATAAAATTATGTATACACAATCCAGAACCTGAAGAACAAATATATTCTTTGCTCTCCAATTCACAGTGATCACATAGAACTCTACTTGATATGAAAAATACAATAATACATCGATCTGAACATTCGTTCTCGCCCTGTAATGATTGGATTGGAGTCAATCGGGTATGAAATTGAATTTACAATATCATCGCATGGAATCACATTACAATTCAACAATAGTCTTACAAAAATATTTCGAAGCCGAAACGCATCATGAATGAATTTAATATTTATCCAAGCGTTGAAGAAGATCAAGATAATACTCGAAGTAGTAGAATGCACTTGCAGTACACTTTACAACAGATACTTATACACATTACTATCTTATCAGAGTTTTTTTTTCTATTAGCCTGAAGCCACGATTTGACCTGCAGGTAGGTACACGTTTATGAAGCTGACGATGAACGATCGTTGAAAATGATTCTCTTCGCCATCTTAATTCAGTACCGTTAATAATGGAGCAACGCAAGGAAAAATGGGACAATAAAAAGAAAAAAGAAAGGAAAAGATGGGTATGCGAGGATTAAAAGATATCGTCGAGACGCGGGAAGTCCTCTCTGCTTTTCCGTTCGTTTTTTCCTTATTCAGCCATCGGAACGCCCCGACTATTTCCATTATTTGTACAAGCCCCGATGCGGAAATCGGCATTAAAAGTTTATACACACGCTATCCCATACCAAGAGCCACGCCATACAAGTAAGGATGCCACAATAAATTCTTCAAAAGCGGCATAATTATACTTGGGATAATTAAGTGCTGCCTGTTGTCCGTAGACTCGAGAGTGCGATCCACGAAGAGCTTATAACCACGATAATTACCTCAAACCTATCGCTTAATAGAAGATCAAGGAGGCGATTGCTATTAGCCGTTTGCTCTCCTCTCTCTCACCTCCTGCCTACGACAAGGAAATAATCATCCACATGCGCGCATTAGTCAACGTCGACACCATGAGAATTTGAAACAAGAAGAGAAAATCGTTCAATGTCGTTATAACGGGTTTTTATATGCTTATGAATCATCGAATGTTTGTCTATGCACTTTTTTCCTCCGAGTTGCGGAGTCTATTTATATCGAAGAGGCGATGTTAACCCTCTAATAGTCCTTGTACCACCTTTTACGTTCGATAAAATCACTGTTGTAGAAAATTTTACCTCCGTTCGGTCTTGAACATGAGAATGATGAATTTTTCTCGAATGTAACTTGAGAAAAAGAACTATCGTTGAAAGAACCTTTATGTTCTGAACGTTCTGGTTTGGAAAGAATTGAGGATTTTTTAATGAGATTTGATAAGATTCAATGAGTCATTTCAAAACTGTTATGATCTCGCGAAATCTTATGAAAACCTGAACAATATTCTTGTCAAATCCTATCCAACTTGATTTGAATGGATTTTATGGGTTTTTCACAAGGTCATCAGACGTGAGCCGGTACTTACCAAATTTCAAGCTCCTTCACTGTGAAAAGAAAGTCTTGAAATCAGATATTATGGCTGGATGTGGACGCTGTCGAAAGTAACCTATTTCAAGTGTAAAGTAAGCATAAAAAACAAAGGCCAACAACCGAATCTCAGTTAGTTTTCAAAGTGAGACCCCTGTTGAAGCCCAAGCAGCAACAGAAGTTCAAAGTATATACGAAATGGAAACGTTCGTAGAATGTACGAATGAGATACGAAGAACATATAATGAAATTTCATGGAATATTCGAATGAGACTGTTTCAAATAGACTTAGAACGGACACGGTACATTCGCAATGTACGATATTCATTAAATCGATGTTCGATTGACGTACCGTCGTATATTCGATTACATACGTTCGATGAATATGCATAGCACCTATGAAACGGTCTCATTGGAATATGCATAGAACATATTTCGAATATTCGAAGAACGTTCATAGTATATTCTGGTGCTACTTGGAAGGATTTCAATACTATCCCATAGATTTCCGTGAATATTGTGACAAAAGGACATGGTTTTCCAATAGGAAATTATTTTCCATCGGTATTCATGAGGTTTCACCGATTGTAACCAACAAAAAACCAATGGAATATTGAAATCCAATAGAAACTTATAGCGGCCGTGACAAAACGACACGGAAAATCGAGAAAAACCGATTGATTCCGATAAAATTTCCGAATAGGGACGTAGTCAATTCAAGTTACATTTTTCACAGTGCTATATAACAGTCCATTCAAAAAGTCCGTAGAATGACACACAGTATATTCATCGGCTATCTCCAAAAAGGAACCACCATCAATAGCGATTATTACTGTGCACTTTTGGATCGATTGGGGGCTGAAATCGCAAAGAAACAGCCATATTTGCGAAAGAAAAAAGTGTTGCTTCGCCAAGACAATGCACCGTGTCACAAATCGATGAAAACGATGGAAAAATTGAATGAATTGGGCTTCGAAGATTCCAGCGACTTTTTCCTGTTTTCAGATCTCAAGAGAATGCTTCCCAATCAGAAAAATCCGAAACATGCCAATGTTGACAACAGGTGCAGTACAGTGCCAATATTGGATTTTCAACACTTGGTCAACACGTACGGGATCAGTACTGGATACATAAAAATACAGTACTATGCCTGTACTGATAAACCAGTACTGAGAACTTAATACCGGCCAGGTACTAACCCAGTACTGGCCCTGCACTGATTGCGAATAATAGTATCAGTACTCAATCCCCAGTACTGAAAAGCGTTATCATTCCAGACAAATGCCAGTACCCTGCCAGTCTTGGCTAGTACTGGTGCAGTACTGCGCCTGTTGTAATTTTCTGGTTGGGTTGCTGGAAAGAAATTCAAGTCCAATGATAAAGTAATCGCTGAAACTGAGGCCTACTATGTTGAATAATAAAATTGAGTTTTGTCAAACTTTGTTTTTTGCTTACTTATCCTACGAACATATTGAATGGCCTGGTATGTCAAGTTGAGGCGGTAGCTATAATAAGGGCACATACCGCTATGTGCCCTTTTTGCAGAGAACGTTGGAAATCAACCACTATTCCTTTCTGAATATACCCTGAAAATTTGGTTTCGATATCTTGTGTGTTGGGCAGTGTTGCCAGATGGTGGGGAATTCCCCAAATGTGGGGATTTTCAAGGCAGTGTGAGGAGGAATTGGGGAACGTGAATATTAGGGGATTTTGTGGGGAATCATGGAAAAATTGGGGAGATTTGGGGAATTCTGTTAGAACTAAAACATTTGGAAACTGAGGGTACAGTCAAACAACTTCGTAACGTGACTGCTCAGATAGTACAGAAGTTCATGAATTAATCGAAAATAACTCTTCTAATTAACTTCTTATTTAATAGTTTTTTGAATTCTTCGAGAGTTCTTTAAGAACATATTGAGTTATAAAATAATTTTGTGAGAATTCTGTAGAGAACTAATCATTTCTGTTACACGGACGAAACCATGATCCCTACAAAATACCCCCTGAAAGCAAGGAGAAAATTCATTTTTCATGGAAAAACAATTCCCTTATGTACTGAAACCCCCCAGGTAATACACAAAAATCATTATAGAATCGTTTATTTATTTATTTACCACTGACAAGTAGGAAACTGTTCTTGAATTATGAAGAGAAAACTTTTCTTGAACTCTTTTGAAATTCAAAAAATTCCCACCAAGAAGTCCAAGAACAATTTGATTTGTCAAATATTTGCGAGTGCCGTTAGAATTCTCAAAGAACTCCTATAGAATTTCAGGAGGAAATGTTTGATGAATCGAATTCTTTTTGAAACTTTTTAAGAACTCGTCGTATTCTGCAAAATTTATCAAGAACTTTTCTTTCAGAATCCATGTGGGATTCTTGTGTGCTATTTAGGTAAATATTATAATTACAATCAGAATTCATTCGAAGGTGTTCTTTATTTGATGAAATTGAAAGATCCTCCCACTATACCATCCGTTGATCAGTTAGCTCTTTTTTATACTCCTCATCAATATATTATTCTTCCTTCACTTTCAACAAATGTTTTATTTGGATTATTATGTATTTGCCGTACATTTTTCAGATAAATCACTTTTCTTTATTAACAGCAATACTTGAGATACATAAAACAAAGAAATGAAGTTCAATTGTCCAAGATTGTATGCTCAAGGCGGGAAAAATTAATTATTTTGGCGGAAAATTTGAAAAATAAAATTTTGGGGATTTTTTGGGGATTCAATGTGAAAATTGGGGATTTTGTGGGGATTTTGTTCATCAGAATTGGGGAATCTGAGGAAAAAATTCTGGCAACACTGGTGTTGGGCTTGGTATACCTGTTTTTGTTTCGATAAGTCTGTTTGATTTCTGTGTTGCGCTCGTCAGGCTGCCCCACTTGACAATTTTAGTTTGTTTACTGATGGTTTGTCAACAAGTTCATAGATGAAGAGAGCGTAGCTTGGATAGGAATGCTTTTTGAAGAAATGGCTGCGAAAGAAACACCTTGTGAAACCGTGGAAGAGATTAGTGATGAAGAGTCTGACGACGAATGACTGACGATATCTACAAGGCTGAAATGAGCTTCAATAAATATAAATACCTTTTCTTCTTGAATTATATTAGATATGTGCAATTTTTCGATACTAATTCATCAATGTTGATTGAAATATTTAATAATTTCACACTTACCCTAATGAAATTATCGTTAGCTGTATGAAGGGCACATAACGTATTTTTAAAGAATTGTATTATTTACCCTTCAATGGCACTTTTTACGTTACAGAATCTTGAAACAATGCTTAACACATTTCAATTACATTTTAAAACTTCAACTGCTGTTTCTGAAATTTGAGTTTTTAACTATATGCCCTTCTTATAGCTACCACCTCACTTGTTTAACAATAAAAATTACCCATAAGAATTCTTTGAACATGAAAATATAAGATGAGTCGAAGAACAAAAATTATTGTCTATGTTTTCCAAGGTGTGGAAAATGATTTGGAGTGATTTTGATATGCTAAATACAATAATGATGTCAAATTTCTTAATTTGATTCAATTTTTATTCTTTTTCATACGCAATGTTATGTATAAAAATATAATAAAAATACGTCGAATCAGTTTCTAAACCTCTAGGAATAAAATGTTCACTGAATAGGATAATATACTTTTAAAAAAACCCCTCCTAAAAAGTGACGATAATTTTCTGCAGTTAATTTTTCTTGAATTTTCAGATAAATCTCACTGAACTTTGAGAAATTTCAACTAAATTCCGAAAACTATCTTGAAAAATCAGAACAAAGGAACTGTAAAAATTATAGTCACATTTTTCTGAATTGTCAGAGGAAATTTTTCACGATGCCAATCAATCCCTGGACATCCCCTGTCGATGACGACAACTAAAAACAAATGAATATGAAGCTTCTCTTTTCTTTCTCAAACCAATTTTTCTGCTAAATCCTAAACCTCTCGAGTAGAATTTTGTTCGAAGCCACTGTATTACACAGCTAACACAGCTGTACCTCATGCACATGCATATCCAATGATTTATTTCAGTAAAATCATTTTTCTTTCTTACATCTTCTTCTTGTATATGGTGGTCGTATCTAGATAGCGTATGCGTTTTCACGAGCATCAAAGAAATCTATAGAACCATCACAGTCTTAAAGATCTTTCCTCGAGCACAGACAAGCAATTAGCTGGGAGCCGTACTCTTTGAGGTAGACGAAGGTTCTCAACCGATAGCTTCTGCTCCGTTGAAATCCTGGCGAATAGGCGAGTATACGATAGAAAATTACATAAAACGATCAATATTCCTCTACTTGAGATTTTCAGAACCTAATTATCGATTCGCGTACATTCGAATACCCCGTTCGCGCACATACCTTTACGTTCGTCAAATTACAAAAGCAAAATAAAATCAAATAAAACTCGAAGCGTTTAGCTCATTCCGAAGAAAAAGAGAGACACGGATGGTTTCGCTGAACCAAGATACCCATCCTCCATAAAAGCCTCCATGCATGTCAAACATTATACGACCACGTTACTATTAAATACGTCAAAGCCCCGTATGTTTATTGCATATTGGATGCCGCGTGCCGCGCTTCGGTCTTTTCTCTGCGACTCTTGGTCTTCTCCTCGTAACCTGAACCGAACCAAACCGATATCGCCATTGTCGGAACATAACAGCGGCTACTCAAATCTCCCCCCCCCCCCCCCCCGAATTCTTTTTCCTCTCCATTTCAGTGGAAAAATGATGCTTTTTTGACGACTACCATAGGAGAAATTTTATTCAGAAATGTTTACTGGAATTTTTGAATACTGATAACTGAATCTGGTATTGATTATGAAGATTAATTCAATGCAATATATCATTACAAATACGACATTACGAAGAAAATTATATGATACAAATTCCGGGAAAACAAGGAAGTATATCAAACATTCCAACGCGTCTAGAATTTGAGATGGTATTTCATCAATAAAATTGGATTACAAGGAAAAATCGAATCCCAAGAGAATATTCATTGTTTTTTCGACTTTATAAATTTTCTTTACGATGACAAGAAACGATAAGACTCACGTATTCTTCCCGGAATGATTTTCATTCTACACAATACTGTGTTTTATATACGATACATCAAACCCATTTCAATTCATGTTTTTATACATTGTGGTTGGATGCATTAGGAATGATCTTTATCTTCCGATACCCGGGACACCCATAAAGTCAAATTTTTATTGCTCGTCCGAGCCAAGACGAAGCGTGACAAGATCGTTGCGGTTAGGTAGATAAAAATCTCAGTAGCTACCTCTTCGGATCTTTCATCTGTCAGCTACCTATTTGCTTATTCCTTTCATCGCTCACTTCTCACATAAACGATAGGATCTATACCAGGTTTGCTTAATTTTACAATTAGAGTATCCATTTATTTGAAATGAATTATTGTCAGAGATGCAATCGCATTATAACCATAGGAATGATGGTAAACAACGGAATACACAATTGTTGTTGAGTAACCGTCGAGTCGTTTGATTTCTCAGCTGAGAACTAGTTTCTTTTTCCTCTTTCTCTGTACATTTCTTATTAATTTTTCATCTTTGTTCCCCGAAGGACGATATCTTCCTTTTCTTTCTACATGCATTTCAGTCAACGCTTGGATGCATGTGTCAACGTGAATCAGAGCATACGCCCATAAGTAACACAATGGCATCGATGTTCTGCCTTTGAGTTTTCCAAAAGTGCGAGTTGGGGAATGCGTAGTTTGGAAGGTGAGGTCATCATCAGGTCACTAAATGAAAAAAGGTAGTACGAATGGGGCATGATGCCACTTTGTGACAAAGTATAGCCTCAAACCCCCCTTTTATCGTACAATATTTAGTGGAGTGTAAAAGAACAGAAATTCTTAGTTTGGATGTTTATAAGCGGGATTGGATCACTTCATGATTCAAATATCGTGAGAGGATGAAATGCAACGGAAATTATTTATAAAAGGGTACTCATTTGATACAGTTAGCATCGATTACTTCAATTTTAGAGAACATATATAGGAATGAAGTAATATCAAAGAAGGAAGTTAAATTAAAACGGTACTCACGTACCCCTAATCAAGATCATTTGTCAAGTCCAGACTCGAGAGTATATAACGTCCATCCTAGTTATAGAACCAACAAAAAAAAACATTTCCTTGAATGCCTGCGGATGTAGATGTTGAATATTCTTTTTTTTCCATAAAAAAAAAAGCGACCAACCAATCATGTTGGTGAATAATTGACTGACATTTTTAGCAAGTGTAACATATTTTTATGAGAGGAGTTACATTATACACTCAATAGAAATCTTGTACCAGCGATAAGAGCAGAAAAAAAACTATCCCTTGTTCACGGGAGCGGTTGGAGAAGAATCATACTTAACTTCAAATCCAATATATCGAATATATGGACAAAAATAGGGAAACGTGAATAAGATTCACATACATGCATATATTTCCAACTCGACGATCACCGTCCCAGTCTGATCATTTCCCTTTCTCCCTATTTTCGCAGGTATATGTATATAAACTAGACCTCACGGTCAATCACAGTTCGAAAAGTGTCGGAACAACGGAATATTATTATAAATTGTACGATTCCATTGGGGTGAACTGACATAGCGAACTTGCATATATAATGGTACTACGAACCTGAGGGTTGTCCCCTGCGATCTCTATTCGAAAAAGCCAATGCAAAGCCCGTGCGGACGAAGATCACGGTAGGCTCAGGAGTTTACCCTCCCCTCCTTTTACTTTCTACCTCCCTGCACACAGAGAAAATCCAAATGGTCATCGTAAATAGAATATCCGTTTTTTTTTCTCCTGCTCTTTTCTCGCTTTCCTTGTGTATTATATACATAAAACCCGCGACTGTATGGAAAGTGACGGCGAGTATTATTCGTATTATGTGTCTCACCGCGTTTTGGGGCGACAGAAAAACGACAGTTATTAGGGTGATCCATACGATCCCCACATATATTTATGCGAAGAAAAAAGTACGATACAGAGTTTGTGAAAATGTGACGAGTCGTAACAGTTTGCATGATTTTCACAATCGTCTACTTTGCGCGATCGTAAAGGAGATCATGTACGTGTGGGATTTTGGTTCATTTTCAGAGTTTCGAATCTTTCATTGGGAATATAATTATATTATTCTTCGAGAGATATATTGAAATTTCCAAAACGAGGCATGCACAGGGATTATGCTAAAATTTCGTTTGAAAAAAGAATTATCACTTCTACGTAGATGTATGGGGGTCCCGTATCTCGATGAATCGTCTTTATTGAATCAATCGGTAGTTTTCAAAACCAGAAATGGACTTTGAAAATCAAACGAGAATGTAAGGTTTCGATGAATCACAAAATATACTTTAAAATTATCATTGCGGATTAACACGTGACGTGTCATCGACTAACCAGTTGTAATTGATTAATGACTTACAAGTTGCTGTGTGATAAGTATCTTGTTACTTATTATTACGTACAGCAGAGTACATAGTATAAGAAAATTGATCAAAGATATGAGTTACGTATTCATTTTGACTGGGATCGTTGTTTTTACTGCAAACGGAAGTGGAACAAATCCTCTATAGAATGAAAATATTTAATCACTGTCGACTTCCTTCTCGACAGAGTTGTAAATTAGGTAATTGAAGGGGAACATAATTAACAATCAAGATTCATTTCTTGATTCAGATGTTTTTCAATCAACAATCAAGTTTAATTCTTAATTAAAATTTTTTCAATCAACAATTAAATTCAATTCTTAATTCAAAGCTTTTTCAATTAACAATTAAATTAGATGCTCTATTGAAATTCTTTTTCAATTAATAATTGAATTGCATCCTCAGTTGTGATGTTTGATCGGAACAATTTTTAATTAGAAGATGTGTTGATCTGTTAATTAAAATATAAATTGCAATCATATAAATTGAAATCAGACAAAAAAAAAGTACGGTCAATTATTATTACACGATATTTTGACAATATTGTTACCATTTTCTTAGCTATATACAGAGTTGGCATTCTGAATTCAGAACACAAATTATTATTTGAAAAATAGCGTTTTGTTGAAATTCAAAATTCAGGCTCTTTACAGGCTTTTGTTGAGAATTAAAAATGTGTTCCACACAATTTAATTTCAACTTTTCATTATTCAAGTTTCGAGTGGATTGTTTGATAAAACAATGCCATAAATAGGTGCAATGAAATGAATTCAATTGTTAATTGAACAAAATTTCAATCCAGAATTATTGAACTTTAATTGATAATTAAACGTCAATTCAATTGAGTTTTAATTGGATTACTTTCAAACCTATTTCTTGATTTCTCTCGATTTGATGTAAGGAATTCATACCTATTGGATTATTGTTTTATTATTTGAATTATCTTACAAACACCAACGCGGTATCGAATCGCTCAGCCTTTAATCAATTCGAACCTATTGATTCCTGAATAATCATTTGTTAAATGAGTGGATTCATTTCCCGAAAGATCGATTTATCAGAATATATAGATATAATTTAGATCGATTGTGAGATCTCATTGACACAATTGCACAAGGTTCGAATCCAATCATCATATGATGTGAAAACATGGATATAAATGGGTATTATTGCTTTGGTAGGAATGTTGTAATTTTTTTTTTCCATAAAGTAGAAACTAGTAGCCAAGTTTTGTAACTTTTGATCGAACGTTTTTAAAACTCTGTTCACACTTGTAAATCAATTGAATAGTATTCCACTCTAAGTTTGAGGTGCTTGCATCTTTGATAGGGTTTCCATGCAAAATATTTGAATTTATTAAGGGGTTACATGGGTTTCAGATTTTCGAAATATCGATTTTCAAAAATTTTTGTTTGTTTGATAGTACAACTCTTCAAGAATATATTCCTGAAATTTCAAGTCAATCCGACTAAAACTCTAGAAGATATAGCATTTTGAACTTTCCCTCTGATGACTGAAGCGCCCGTTTCTCCCTTTTTTCTTTGACTGCGTGAACGAGCATATATTGTAGTACAGTGTTAGTAGCCAAGCCACGAGGTATTTTTGAGGTTATAGGTGTGAAAAATAGCTTGTACAGAAGTATTTTAATTTTTTCTTTTTGCGATATGATAAAATCTAAAATTCCCCGAAGTAATAAAAAATAAGTAGCTTAAACGCGTTTTTCTCGAAACACACTTTTCGAAATCGGTAGTCAAAATTTCTCGGAAACTAATCGTTTGATCTCGCCCAAATTTTAAACACTTCTTCGAAATATCATTTTGTAGTCTATTGAAATAAAAATTTGACAACGTAATGAATATCGAAAATTTTACCGAAAAAGTGACACTTTCGTTCAAACCACTGCCTAAAATTCAAATTCCACTTTTTTTTCAAATCCTTCGTTTAGGGACTAGTTTTACTCTGATACTAAAAGAGAATATTTTTTTGTTATTCTTCAGATGAAGCAGTCGCAAGTAATTTTGACTACCGCAAACTACCTTTCTGTCGAAGCACCTCCGAAAATCGACTACCATCGATTCAATTTATCATATTTTCTCATCAAAATTTTTTCAAATGTTGTTCAAAAGTTATCTAATAATATGCAAAAAAAAATCTCTTCTGTAGTGGGACAAATAAAATCGAGAATCTTAGCTGTTTTTTGGCCTCTGAAACCCATGTTACCCTTTAAGAAAATAAATTGCCTGCTATGCAGAAAGAAGTATTTTCTTGAATCCAAGAGATTGCTATTTGAATGGATCTAAATCAATATTCCTTCAACGAAAATAAATATTCTTTGATGCAACGAATTTTTTATTTGGAAGAAGAATGAGATAATAGATTTCTCTGGATGAACAAGATATTTAATTGTATAAAAAGATATATTCATTTATTTGGACCTATTCGAATAACAATTTCTTAGATCCGGAGCTCCATGTGATATACTGGATAAAACAATTCAACAAATCATTGGTCAATGACAGAGAAACTGAAGAATATTTTAAAAGTCTTTTTGCATTACATGCTGATTCAGATAAATCAATGAATTACTGATCAGTAATTAATAAATTCAACTGGATTGAAACGCATGTATGTGTTAATTATTTCATGATTCATAGAACTTTTTCACAGTGATATTTTGTCAAATTCTGCAAGACGGCTAATAATGAAACTTTGTTGGTTTTATATTAAATTTTATAAAATATTGATAAAAACTATACACAAATTTTGTATTCAGAATATCGATATCGTGGAATATTGTGCATCACTAAAGACGGCTATGCTCAGTGACACGAATTGCCGGAACACAGGGGCGTTACTCTTCAACGTTTCCAATCCTTCTCTTTTGCTTTCAAGTGAGCAAGGTTCCCGATGAATATTCGAAAGTGTAAAAAGTGTAATTTTGTTGTCAATCTTTCAACTGTTAAAACTTGTCTTAAAATAGGTGAACAAAAGATATTGTTAAAAGAGGGGAAAGAAATGCTTGAAATGGCAAAATTATTACAATGCTATAACAATAAAGTTTGCTGATGGATCAAACGTATTAACTGCAGAAGTGGATATTCTTACTGCTGCGGGAATACTCTCTTCAAGCGTTACAATAAGAAATTATTTTCTTCAATGCATTTTTGAAAATTTAACACTTTTTGGTATATATATATATCCATTAATTCTGTCTTAAAATCTTGTTTCCGACATGTGCTGACTTCCAATTCCTTTCACATTTGTGTTGTATTTGCAAAATTAACACCAATTTGAGTATCATCTTCACACAATTCCGTTGATTTTCGTTCAACAATGTGTGAGATCACATTTTCTCTTGAATTGCACGCATTGTTCTACATCAATAATTGAATTAAGTGATTTTTATTTTCTTTCTCAAATATTAAGGACTGACACATTTACAAAACCAGTTGAAAAACAGTAAATCCTTGTATGTGGAAGAGCTACAAAATTTCTTCCTCAACCTAAGACTTTTAACCCACGCTGAGAAAAATTTCATCGCATGAAGTCTCATTTTTTCTGCGAGGCAGGGACATCAAAACATTTTTACTACACCCGTCCTCGACTCATTATCATTTTCACCATCGGTGTTAGTGAAAAAGCTACATTCGAACAATTTTTGCTACCCCTAATGATAAAAATCATTATAGATAAATTTTGAGCTTCCGAAGTGGAGCCACGTCTTGTATCGGTTGGTTGCCAACGTTTCGTCATCATTGCAGCTGGCTAATCCAGGGCGGTATAATGGCGAAACGTCGGCAACCAACCGATGCAAGACGCGGCTCCACTTCGGAAGCTCAAAAGTTATTTAATTTTGCAAGCCGCGGAAGACCGTACAGGGAAACTTCGTTGAAGCAATGTTCTCCATTTACGAAACAAATAGAACTATAAATTTCTCTCAGTGGAGGGATACGAGAGCAAACATTGATAATTGATATTTCTTTTGCAAAAAACTTCTTCTTCTTCTTCGATGGCGCTGCAGCCCAAATCGAGCCCTGGCCTCCTCAATTCTGCGCCTCCATCCATCGCGATCTCTTGCCTGCCTTCTCCAGTTTCTGTAGTGAAGGAGTTCTGATGCATCCTTTGAAATTCCATCCACCCATCTCAGTCTCGGTTTCCCCACCGGTCTTTTGCCTCCTGATTGTCCCATATATATTTTCCTGGGAGTGCGAGTGTCTGGCATCCGCTCCACATGCCCTGCCCATCTTGAACGTTTCAATCTAACATATATGGACAGAGGTCGCTGCTTATAGAGTGCAGCTAATTCATTATTATTTCTTATTCGCCAGACACCCTCATCAAACACAGGTCCATATATTCGACGCAGCATTTTCCTTTCCCAGCAGTCTAGATTTGCTGCAACCTTGGATGATAAACTCCACACTTCACTTCCATACGTGACCACTGTACGTATTATGGTTTTATAAATTCTGGCCTTTATATTCCTATGGACGTTTCTTGACTTGAATATCTGCAGCATACAAAAGAATGTTTTATTTCCTGTATTGAGCTGTTTTTGTATTTCTTTCATCTCATCCCTGTCATCCGCTATGTTAACTCCCAGGTAGGTGAAGTCATTCACTTTCTCAAAGCTGTACTCACCCACTGAGAGGTCTCTTCTGTCGTGATGACGACGTAGGCTTTGATGCAGGAACTTGGTCTTTCCGCAGTTTACTTTTAGCCCTAGCTGATTAGCTGCCATTTAGCCATTTTGCAAAAAACAATCACTGAAAATTCTCTCCTCAACTATACTTGGAAATGAAATTGTGTTGTAAAAACTGTGATGACAAATTATACCGAAATTCCTCACAGGACCACAGTCCCAGAAGAATTCTTGAAGAACTCATGAAGAACAAAATCATTTCAATAGGAACTTTTTCTGGGACTATGGTGTTGGGTGGGTTTTTGCGAAGAAATTCAAAAATTCCAGAACAGGCTATGAAAATTCAGTATGAAATATGCAATTTATCCACATAAAATATAATTTTTCAAAACAACTGTACTTTATATATCAATTCACAAACAAGGTTTAAAAACAAAAACCTTCATTAAAATGATTCTGTCACAAAAAAATGTTCTTTTCCAGCATCCAAACTGAATGCTAGAGATTAAAAAGGACAGGCGTGTGCACAAAGAAGAGATGCGAGGTGACATGGAATAAATTATCCTGCCTCTATGGGTCAAGATCCCAATGAATAACAATAAAGTAAGGACATATGAAGTGCCTCGCGTTCCAGGACTGGTGTAGTGGATCGTTATACGCGCGACATTAACTTTCGGCTTAGCCTCGTTTATGCAAATCCCAGCTGCATCTGTTTTTAAAGTCCCGTCTTAAGCACGGCAAGAGGAACATTTTTCGCCCAGTCAAATTCCTTTTTTCTCATTCATTTTCATTGATTCGTTGAATGGTAACCCAATTTTATCTTATTCGATTGAAAAATTGTGCATCAAAATACTCGACTAAATGAATTCTACCAAAAAATTTGTCTATCTAATAATCTTCTGGAACTTTATAACTTGGGATTTTTTTACATGAATGAGATTGTTTGGAGGAAGAAAATTTAAGTATTCGAAACACACATTGTTCCACGTTGTCACATCTTCTTGTGTTTGTATTATCTCATCATTTATCGCTGTGAGTTCACGGCTCCTCAAACAGATGCAACCATAGAGTTAACAAGAACAATTAAGAATTCCACTATTAGGTTAGCTCTGTTGCTCCAGCATATGATATATCCTTCTTTATCTTATTTCCTTTCTCCTTCTCCTCCTTCTCTTCCTTTTCTTGCATCAGAATTTCTAAAAATAAATACAAAGACCACTTAGCGTTTCGCGCTGTCATAACTTGCGCGCAGATGCGAGCGAGGTTGTTTTATTCTATAATAATTCCCACGAAAGGCCGGTCATTTCTTCGAACATTCAGATGAAACCACATTCAGCTTGTATATTGATACGATGAATGTGATTAAAATCGTTTTCACTTCAACGTTAACGATGTGACTATTTTTTTTATCTCTCAAGATATCCATTAACTCCTTCGGAGCTGAATATGGGCGGGAGAATATTGATTATGTATGTGGGGATAAAATATAAGGTTCGGTACACTTGATCGTAATATATTTTTCGTAATAGGATGTTCCTCGATTGAATAATGAAATATATTTATGCAAATCGACTGTGAATCTGGTGCAACGAGATCACGGTATAAACAGGAGGGAACATTTTATCCGGCGTAGTAATTTGTTTATGAGAAGAAAATCCTATCGAATTTACATAATGAAACGGTGGAATAATAGTGGAGGCAGAAGATAAATACGATGTCGTTGTTTTTAGAATCCATGTTAAACCGTGTTACATAAAACATAAAAGTACCCGGTAGAAAAAAATATGGAGAATTTCATCCCCTGATGGTGGAGGAATTTTTTTTTTCATCAAAAATAGGGGATCTTTCCTCCGTTTTGGGAAAGGATTCCACTTTTCAGGAGTTGAGCTTTCCAAGAAGTGAGAAAGACCTCTACTAAATCATGAGGAAAACCCCTTCGTCATGGAGGAATTGTGAAGCACTGACCATTCATGAACTAGCCAGATAAGACCTTTCTTGCTCATAACAGAATTTTTGATACGTTTCAAACGGTTGATAAAATAAAAAATCGGTTACTGAGATGACAAAAAAGCAAACAAAACTAGCTTCGTTGATTGAACGAAAACATGACAATTCTTGATTGTTAATAATTCTCATAACATCTTATATCAAATTTTGTCACCAACTCTAATTGAGAGTGCGTGATCTACATCCCATCAAACGTTTTATACTCTTTTATTTGACAGAATTACGAAATGATTACGAAATACCAGCGTTCAGATGTCGTGTCATTTTACTTCACCAGATATTCATTGAAACGAAGTTTGATAAGCTTCTTTACATAGCTTGCGTTTGACTAGATCGCTCCAGATATAATGTATAATAGTCGTGGTCTTTGTTGCTGTTTCAGGGAAACGAACATGATATCATCAGACTATTTCTTCTACAGTTGCCTCACGAAAATGAAAGATAATACAATTCCGTCCATGACAATCTTACAAACATACCGACCGTACGCATGCTTGGAATGTGCATTTAACTATCCGTTTAATTGGACTTAATGGACCGATATTAGACTTGTGCGAGTGCGATACAACTCGCATTGGGTGTCGAGGATCGCATCGTGTTTGATCATTATGATACTCGCACGTTCTTCATCGTCGTTGTACTCCGTCTGAAAAATTTACAATCTCCATGACTTTGTTTGAGCAGCTGCCTCACGAAATTAGATCGGTGTCATTGGTAATTTCAATGAAAAATAACGTGTCTTCTAACGACAATTAATCTTCATGAATTCCCAACTAATCTCAAATGACAAAATTTTATGAATAAAATGCATTGACACAACAATATTGTATAAAAATACCGTCAAATTAACGTAACACCACAGATTTTGATTTCGGATCTCATCAACCTCATCTCATTCACTGTTCTATCAATTCAATCGAACTTCTCGAACACTTGATCATCACATGGCATTTGAAATTACAGTTTATTGGGATGTTCAACCAAATAAACTGTTACGACAATCTCATTTCACATTTTTACCCCTATCCGAATCGAATTACGAATTGAACAATTAATCAAAGACTCGACTGATAACTGTTGAATTTGAAAAACTCGTTCCAGCAAGGATTGAGAAATCGATCAAACTTCATTCCCACTCTCTCTCTCTCTCTCTCCATCGTGAACGTTTCAGAGAAAAATTTACAAGCAACGCGCGTATACGGAAATTTACACAAGACGTACGTGTATCTTGATATCATAATTGTGTCACGACGTATCTTGGATCTGATTGAGAGACAAATAATAAAAATCCAATTGAGAAATCAATCCAAGTTGTTTTGGAACACGTGCAACATTTGACTTTTTGCATCAGATGTGTAACCAGTTGAACACGTTCCTTGCGGAAACGGTAGAAGCGGCATCACTTTGCACTGAAATACTCGATCAATTACGTTGAACAGGACTGACGGTATACGATTTCGATATCGATGAAATGGAAAATTTAGATTAAGACAGAAAAATCTGCAGGTCAATGAAATGAGAGGAATTGGAGAATGAATATAAATTTCATTCTTCAAAAATTCGATGATTCGAGAAAAAGTGCTTTTTGGGATGATCTTATTACAGTTAAACACGTGTCTATGAATACATAATTAAGTTCAATGCGAGATGTTTCTGACAAAAGACACCTAATATGAAATTGTATGAGGGAGCGGATTGGACAGGTGGTGAATATTTACTCTCCTCTAATGGCTTATCTGTATAAAATTGAATGTAAGACGGGAGAATATATATATAGGAAAAAAACAAAATTCAAATGATAGAAGAATTCATTTGAGTCATATCTATCAGTGCAGTGTCAGTGTTTTTCTCTCAAAATGCGGTGTTCTTATTTAATCCTGGGAATCGTTTTGTTTATAAGTTACACAGTAGCTCATTTGGAATCTGGTATGTGTATTATTAATTTACTAATTACAAAAGAGAGTGAACCTTTCCTTAGCTAAGTAAATTCAAAAGTGAATTCATATTTCCCTTTGGTGAAAGGGAAGCGCGTCATGAAGAGTAACGAAAGCTTGAAAATGTTTCAAATGACTTTTCTTATACCTCTTTTATGCTTCCTATCAACTCTTCGATTACGCTTCCGTGCGTAAAGCTTGGTTTCTATGAAATTCTTGTTTCTTCCGATACACTTCAGACACTCAACATATACGTTCGGACTATTCTCAATGTTCCACTTCACGCTCGGTATATGCTTGAATGCACGTTTCAAATACTCTCCAACTAAGTACCTAACACCTTTCCCCAGGGTCTGGTTCGGAATAAGCGATACTCTACAACGAATTATAGATTCGCATTATTCCGATTCTATTCTTCTTCTCTAATGTATTTTTAGTTTTTTTGAATGCTTCTCTTGAGTTTTGTGAAAAATTGGAAGATTTTTTGGAAAGCGTTTTTAAACCTGTGTAAACGTTCCTTTTTTCCGATAGATCCTTGTTGCCAATTCATTGTTTATTAATTGGAAACATTTTCAAGTGGATAAATATGTGAGGAATAATGTTCTAAACATGGGGGGTATATCATGAAGGTTCTATCGGAAAGGAGAAACCGGATTAATTGTGTCAACTGCACAGGAAAGAGCAAAAATAAATTTTCCAGAAGGGAAGAATTTTCAGAAAGTCCTGTGAAAATATCCATGCAACTTTTATATAAATTACCTGAAATAAGGTGTGATATTTTTAACCTCTCAACGATCAATGTTTTATGTTTTATGTCTCAATGATTGAATGAAAATTGTCAAATAAACGTACTGATTTCTATAAAACAGATTAAATATATCTCAATTAAAACAAAACTTCTGTCGTTGAGTTGTATTTGAAATACAAATTTATTTCGACAAATTCATTGAAAATATTTGACATGATTGGAAGCTTGACGAATTGAATTTTGTAGAACATTACATCTGAATTATTTCCGGTGCATATGTTTGAGAAACCCAGTCGAGAAAATTCTTCGCAATTCAGAATAACTTTGATCTTTGGAGACTTTTGAATACATGAAAAATTACAAAATGAATTCCCTAACTCAAGCAAATGTTGATGAATTTCAATTCGAAAATCTTGTAAATGATATTATTGATAACTTGAATAATATATTAGCCTGACTTCTACCTATTTGGTCTATATTCTTTTCTCAGCGTAATGATAGGACAATTCAACATCATATTTGATACCATAATACGTCATATGATGCATAGAATATTAATAATTGAACTCCACATCATTTTTCGTATAAGACCGAAATTTCCTTTTTTGGAAAAAATTGTATAACTCCGACAATCCTTGATCGATTTCGATGAACAACGACTCATTCCACACAGAATTGAACACACTTCAATACTATATATGATAAACCATTGCTCCTTGAAGTATAGTTACAAAAAAATGCTTTTGAAATAGAGAAAATGAAAAAAACAGGTGAAAATTTCAAATTCTTCAGGAAAAATTTTCACTCAGTTCTATTTATTACTCGAAACCATATATATGTCTCGAAAGTGCCAACATTCTCCTTTCAGAACCCGTTTGGAATTTCGAAATTGGTCGAAAAATTGCCGAGTTAGGAATTTTCAAATGTACAAAATCACCAAAAATCAGTTTTTTGACCATAACTTGAAAATTTGAGGGTGTAAGAAATTTTTCAAAGATGGTTTTGTGTTAAATTCGACCAGACCAACAACCTACACTAGGTCATTCGAAAAGTGCCGGACCAGTGTAGCACCGTGTAATTTTTCATTGCAACTAAGTATTGCAGAAAGTCCAACCCTGATAGAAATTAGTGAATAATGAGGCACTTACGAGTTTACCTCTTCTAGTCATGAGGCACTAGTGAGGAAAACTCACAAGGCATTCATTAGAATCTAATACTCCAACTGACTAGATTCCATTCATCAAAACTAGTGAAACAGTCATCATTATCTGACGAGGAACTTATTAGAAACTATAGTTATAACTAATGTTATAACATCGCACTTGTGAGAATAATTAGGGTAAAAATAAAAACTTATTATTGAATTTATAATTGATTCAGATATGCTCTTACTTTGAACAAATTTGCTTCAACTCAAATAATTTTTTCATTCGAGAATTTTGTTTTCTTGCATCAAAAGAACTGTGTCTGAAGAAGATTCTATTTTCAGAATAAAGAGACATTTTTTCAATGTGATTAATTATTTTTTTTAGTGTACATGCATGAAACATTTTTTTACCAGTCATCCAGAAAAATTCATTATCCCAAGTATAAATCTCATAAATATTTGGCGAATTTAATGAATAATATTGATCTAATAAATAAAACTGCTTATTAATGATCTCAGTTAATAATGTATCAATCTAATCTTGGTAATGTTTGGATTAACCTTGCAAGAAATTCACAAGTTTTATCCAAACATCACTAGTCAGATAAGATTTACAAGTGATTCATTAGTCGCTCACTAGTTTTATTTGAATAAGTTTTTCTCTGCGAATAACTCATGAGTCAGGAGGAAGAACTTGGGATATTTCTACTAGGGAAACCGTGATCACAAGCAGATCTCTCGATGATATTCACCACAAAGAGACCGTTCATTCAATTTTTATGTATAATATAAGTCCTTCGAAGGATTATATTTACGTACACTGATATATGATTCCCAAGAGAACACAAACTTTTTAGATTGAATTGATATCCATGATACGTAAATTCACGTACATGAAATGTCCAATGGACCTTCAAATGTCCGAACGTTGAATAGACCTCTATTGAATGTTCCTTGAATTTTCATGTTGTCTTGAGGATACACACATATCGTCAGTAATTTATGTTTACAATAACTGGAAATCAGTTCGGATGGCCAGAAAAATATGACCATACAAATCTAATTTTGATCCGCGGGTAAACAATTCCATCGAACCTCGTTATATCTAATTAAACATGATTGAAGATCTGGTTCAATCATATTTGATTATTTGTCAATGAGAATCGGCAAGGTTTAGTAGCCTTTTTTGATAGAAAATGAATGAATCTAGCCAAATCTCATCAGATGTGATTTGAGCAGATTTCATGAGTTTTTTCTATTATTTTTAAGTTAGGTAATTGAAAAATTTTATGAAACTGAAGCTAGCAGCAGACTGATGTAATTTTTGATTTCAATTATTTTCAATATTTTTCGTACCAAAATTGAATGGCATGGCTTTGAAATATGCGTTTTAGCTACTCAAAGTTCATTTCCGCTTCATGAAATTTCTACTAGGATGCAATGTTAGAAAAATCTGCCTGAAACTTCATGACAGCTCTATGAAGTTTTTTATATCAGCAGTTTATTAAATTTTATAATAAAATATTCAATTCAATAATATAATTCTTAATAATGTTAAGATTCTTTTCTTGATGTTGAGAATCTTCTTCTTAATTCTGATAAAATATTTATGAAATGGATTAAACAATTGTTACATTTCAGAGAAAAAAATTTGACATTTCATAATTACTATTAAAATTCAGAACTATTATTAAATTCAATATGGATATATATGTGATAAAGAATTTGGTCTAACACTGATGTTGCTGAAGTTTGAATCGTTTATTGAAACGAAATAATAGTCGCGTAATATAATATTCAATTATGAGAGACCAATGAGTCTCGCTGTGCATCTTTAAACGACGTTTCCAGTTCCAAGGGATTGAATTGAGGAGACAAATAACTATGATTTCTCAATTTTTGTGAATTTGAATTTCCGTTTCATTTCTACGAACGATTCGAAGTTCAAAAATATCTCACAGTGTGGTTGTTGTATCAAATTTATGATGAAAAATGATTTTGAGATATTTAATCATGCTTGTAAAATGGTATGTTACAGAAGAAGATGATGGTGACAACCTTATAAGTACAGATACATCCAAAGACACTTGCGACAAGGATGTTTGTGAAGCCAAACCAACACCCAGCTCATCAAAGTAAAATTTGAATTTTTATTTCCATTCGTTTAAAAAAAAATATCCCCTGATATCGCTTCATTCATTTTATGACACTATTCGAACAATTAATTGGATTATCATCCAAGGTTTCTGACATCACTAATTCATCGGAAACAATAAAAAATAGATCAGCAGCGTGATTTGTTGATTTTCTTTACTTCTATGAAACAAAAATCCCAGCACTCTCGCGTGGTGAAATCGTGCTTTATTTTATATTAGCAATGCACTTCAACTTAGAAACACAAGACTGGTCGAATAAGCTTGATTCATCCATGAAAATGAAACCTTCGTTCCTCGCGCTATCAGCGCCCTGGAGGTCTTTTTATTTTGCAACGTGAGATAAATTTGAAAATCATATTAAGAATAATGCCACTCTCAATGTTATTCAGAACAGTTAATTTTTATTTTCAATATTGTTCAAAGAAAAAAATAGTCAAAATTACCATTGGGATGGTTGACGAAGGACTCAACTATGACTGATAATAAGGATATAAGGTTTACTATTTCGTAGCTCAAATAACGATATTGATTGTAGAAATTACTATCTAGATCAGTTACGTTTACAATGAGATAGTTAGTGTAACAATTGAACGGCTAACTGTTCATAGCTGAGTCTTTTTCCAACTATTACTATCAATTTACCATTCTCTTTTTCCTAAGTGAATATTGAAAATAAAATTAGTCCCAATATAACCCGAGTAACGGATGGTTAGAATGTTAGTTTTTATCGTAATTTGACTGTGAAAATAAAAGAAAAGATCAGGATGCTTTGGAAGTTTTTTAAATTCTCCCCAGAATAACTGTTCCCTTGTTATCCACGGAACCAAAATTTACTTCTATAATCATTCAATCACATGTCCTTTGAATGAAAAATTCCATTATCCATCAACGAAAAAGTCTTTGAAGGAAGTCCTCTATGTTCCTAAAATCACTGGTGAATCATCGATACCAAGTGCATCTACGCAATTTTTAACTCATCAATTACGAGTACGAAAATTTCTGCTATCATCAGAAAAATTTCCTTGCGTCCAATAAAAATTTTACTTGATTCAAGTGAATTTCATTTGATACAATTAAAACTCTGGCAGGATCATACTTAATAGAAATTCAGTTGATTCAAAGGAAGTTAAGTAAATCCAAACAAATAAGAATACATTAACACATGCTACACACTCCTATACATTATCTAGACTGTTGTGACCTATTCGATCCACAAATGAGTCCAAAGTGTGTAAGAATAGAAACAGTCTGTACGAATTTGTTAATACAATCTCAAAAACAATGTCTCTTTGTACCCAATGATAAATGCCGTCCACTCACATATGATAAGATTCGTTATTCATGTTCATAACACATTTTTATCAATTTTGTGACCTCGCTTAGAGACATCAAAAACTATACCATGTCTATAGTTTAGAAAATATATAGAAGTCTTGTAATCAGTATTATTTTTTTCAATTCTACTGAAAATCAGTAATTCATGATAAAATCTTCAATTATAAATTTCCTCCCGATAGTTTGTTTAAATGTTTTACAAAAAAGATTTTCACCTCGCAGAGATAGTTGACGCACACCACATCTGTGTTTACATCAATCAAACCATCCTTTACTTGCGATAAATTTTATACCGTTGTATAAATCACATCACATCATATAATTCTAAAGCTATATTTTCGCTCCCTTCTCTGACGAAGACATTCCTCACAACAAGATATTTTATACGGTAAAAACTTATTTTTACAGCTCACAACTGTTTTGTAACTTTACAGATGCACCGGGGAAAACTGTGATAAACACAAACAACAGAAAACCAAATCAGGAGGCACAGACTTAATTGCGAGCATTACAGAGATGTTTTTTGATGACTCCGTTATGGAAATGGTTCAACATGTTCTCTCAATGCTGCAAAAAATGATAATGAAATTGATTTTCAACATGTGATCATGACGATGCGATAACGATAACGTAATCTCATACTCCAGTTGATTCTGAACGCCATCTTGAGACAATGGAAACAATAGTTGTGAAGTAACAAGATATTTTCTCGTTGATTATAGAATCAAGAAAATTCTATTGAGCTGTGTGGAAGAAATGAATGACTATGATCTACTGTTACAAAATATAATGAGGTTTTTTTGAATTCGTTACTAGGATAAGAATTTGATGCAGTGCCGTGGAGATGGATAACAAATCATTTATTTAAGACAATAAACGCTTATTTGTAATAAATGTACAATAAATAGAGTTTCTGAACAATGGACGAATCTTCTTTGGTTTAAGTTAGTTGAAGGAATATTTGTCTCACTTGTTGAATGTTATGTTAATAGTATCGAAGTTTTGATGACCATATCTCAAAGATATCTTGTAAATGTATTTTGAAAGACATCTTGAGGACGTGTCGTAAAGATATGTGAGACATCTTCTAGGAATTTTTTCGACATGTCTTGAAGATGTCTTGAAAAAGATATCTATAAGATATCTTGCGAAATGTATCTTCGATATCAGCAGTTTTAAGGTTATGAGTACATGATCGTATAAATAAGATTTGTAATGTATCCAGTATTACAATTGAATTGCAGGGAAGATGAATTCACTCACAAATTGAAAGCTTGAATAATTCATGTATAGATACCAAGGAATTTGATATCCTGCAAACAGTACGATTTTGTAACTTGTTTTGTTTTGCTGAATTTCATATCCAGACTTTAAATGGATTTGTAAAATTCTCATTCGCACTCATGATAAATTATTCTTCAATCACAATGAAATAGAAATAATTCAAAAATAATCTATACCATTCACCAGACACTGACAATCACTGGATCATGAAAATCACTCTTCTATATATTTCCCCAAATTCATTCCTTTTCAAACTGACATTGAATTCGTTTCACTTTTCACTTTCAAGCATAACCAATTCATCTAACATTTCTTTATATGACAACACTTTATTCAAAAGATAACTTTTACTCTGAAATTATACAGTACTGACATTAGATTTTACTATGTCATATCGACAATTATGAGCAACGTAATCGAGTTGTCCGTATGGATCAGGTGACTGAAGCGTAGGTTCGACATGAGATGTACGGGTTCGACTCCCGCAACGTCAAGGATCGAGATCAAGCAAAATGCACAGGGCCGCAGGCGTGATCAAGAATGCAGGGGAAGAAAGAAAAAGAAGAAGAAGAAGTTAGGATGTTTTTTAACGAATTCAAGACTCTTCCAAGATATGTTCATGAATTCTTCAAGGCATCTTTGAGATATCTATGAGAAATCTTACCAATGTATTGTACCAGACCTTTTTGTTTTGTCTTCAACTTGTGGAAATTAATTACGTAATACATCTTTTAGATTCCTAAGACACATCTTTGAGACCTTCCTGCAAGACATCTTCCAAAATTGCGAGATGGTTTTTAGATATGTAAAAAATGTCTTCTTGTTTGAGTGGGAAGTTGAATATGTTCAACAATAATTTTAATGCCGTTTTTAATAAAGGGAAGATCGACCAATTGGAATGAAAACTTCAATTCAATGACGGAATAATATGAAAAACTGAAGTTTTGTTCAATAAATCTTGATATATACAATAAATTCTCACGATAATTAGAGTGAGTGTGCCAATACTGCACCACTTAAGAACTTGCTCCATTTCTTGGTATGGAAAATTGATGAAACAAAAATCGCATGTCCACAAAATTCCTCTTGACTCATACAATCTTATCTCCACGATGAGATTGGGAGAAAATAGAAAGTGTACTTGATAATCAATGAATGAACAATGGACAACGTTTCCCTGAATTGCACTTTGTGTGCTTGAATTGCACCATGTACACTCAACACGCCTGTATATGCAGACTTTCAGATTAAGTGCAGAGGAATGTATCCAATCAAACGATAGGACATTATATTACTCAGATTTACCACTTCAAGAGTTTGTGCTTTCAGTTTTATGTTACTTGCCATATAGAGAAATATAAACTCAACGTTTTATCAACACAGGACATCAAGCAAAAATGAGACAAATTCACAAAATTGTTATAACTAATGTGAGACATGCACCAGCAAATCAAAACTCAGTGACGTGATTGGATTGGAGTTGAAGTTCATGTTTCCTTTGCGTAAAGGATTGTGCGCGTTTCCGTTTTACCGACACACTAGTGGTGCAATTTATGCAATGACCCTGGTGGAAATGGAAACAGGAAGGAAGAGTAAACGAAGCGTATGTTGGATGGTAATCGAAACGATAATGAGAAGTATACGAAGCTTGAATGGGAGAGGTACGCAGAGTATGTAAAGAGGAAATTGAAGCAAAGGAAGCGTATAAAATTTATGAAACCTGAATAAAAAAATTGCACCTCATAGCGAGAATCGAACCGATCGCTTTCACTATGGCAGATGAGGGTTTTATCCACTGAGCCATAAATCGTCGTTGGAATGAATCGTCTAAAGATATTACTTGAAGTCAGAATAGATATGATTCGTACACGTTTAATGTAACTTACTATTACTCCACATGGAGCGTGTGTGAAACGGGATCGAGAGCTTATGAAGCGTATATGAAACGTATGATTTCATCACTCTACAGCAAGCAGGCGTCACACGCTTCAGGAAAAGGGAATTGGAACATTTTTCGCTTCCTATGCGCTCCCTTCGCGCTTCGTATAAATGCTTCATTTTCACCAAGGGGTGAAAATGAACCATTCCATCAAACAAATCTAGGTGGATCCCATAGTAATTCACATGGAAATCCCTGAGAACCCACGGGTATCCCTTCATTTCCATGTGGATAAATGTGCCCAGCCAACAAAATCAAGGCGGCGCTTCTGGCAGTGGTGCTACCATTCACTTATACAGTTAAAAATCTTCTGTACATATATGGCTTCATTTATGTATGCAAATAGGAGCGACTTAGTAGTATTTTTACTAGGAGCACTACTTGATAGCGCTTCCTGATAATACTGGTAGCGCTGAGGTAGTGCTACGTTATAAATTGAATCATATATATGTTATGGTAGCATGCAGTCTCACGGTAATGGAAAAGCTACTACGTTGCTACCACTAGCACTGCTAGTAGCGGAAACGTGAATTTGGAAGCACTTTGCTGGCTAGGTGGGGCCATTTCAGATGGAACCCAGAACGATTTTTGACAGAGTGCTGATGGCTCTGCAATGCTGGTGAGGACCCATAACGGACTCTCTGGAATGCGTGCAGCTATGTTTGCTGGGGTTTTTTCAAGACAAGCAAGATGTTTCCATCTGACTTGGTGAACCGAATCAAAGTGTCCTATATTTTGGTCCTCTAAAGACATCTCACTTACTATATCACTCGCTGAGAAACCTGTTTTGTTGTGTCTACTATTTACTTGCCCTTTTTACTTCCATGTTCCTTATATATATATTAGGGTGTTTCAAAAAAAAATTGTTTCCGAGTGAAGGGTCTTAAACTCTTGATTCCGACCCCAAACTGAACCTCCTGCAACCTGAGGTCCCTAGCTTTAGATTTAGAGGTCGCTCAATCGAGTTTTATATTGCGATTTTGATGCCAGTCTGAAAAACCACTCAAAGTGGGGAATTCAGGAATTTTGTGTTCATAATCTACTACAGGTCGTAATTCTTGAACGATTTTGATGATTTTTTTTTTAAATGCTCAGAATTAAATTCTTAAGAGAGTTGTCGTTCCACATTTTTCAGTCCCTCCTTAATTTTTCGAATAAATAAACAAATAGTGTGGAAAAATCTTCAATTTCAGGTATTTGAGCTTGTATCTTCCGAAAAAGTCTTGGGATAAAGTTACCATACAGCAAGATTATTACAGGTGTGCTCATCAAACATGGATAATTCGAATAATTACGAATTCAATAATTATAAACAATTTTCATTAAAACATCAGATTATCCCAATTACTTGGTTTTTCAGACTGGCATCAAAATTGCAATAAAAAACTCGAATGAGCGACCTCTAAATCTAAAGCTAGGGACCCCAGGTTGCAGGAGGTTCAGTTTGGGGTCGGAATCAAGAATTTAAGACCCTTCACTCGGAAACAATTTTTTTTTGAAACACCCTAATATATATATAAGGAAACGGAAGTATTGTAATAGGGTAAAAAATCGATGATGCAAAAGGGGGTATATCGCTTTTGCCAAACGTCTTAGAACGTCGAAAAAACGCTATCCCAATAAATGTCTGCGTGTGCGTGTACAATTTTCTTTGGCGCACGATAACTTTGCTCAGAATGCACCGATCGGGATATTTTTTTTTTAATACGTTCGTCTTTGAGAGGACTCGGGGCCTATTGATTTTGGTGCCGATTGGATAACGCGTTTCAAAAATATAGCGGAATATGTTTCTGAAAATCGGGATTTTTGTCTTTGGCGTGCGATAATTCTCCTCAGAATGCACCGATTTGATTTTTTTTTCAAGTGTTCGTTTCGGAGAGGACACGAGGTCTATTGATTTTGGTCTCGATCGGATAACACGTTTTGAAAATATTGCGGAATATGTTTTTGAAAATCGTGATTCTGCGACCGCTCATATCTCCGCTTCCTATTATCCGATTACCATGAAAATTGTACCACGTTTTAGTTATGATCCGACAGTGCTTCCATACGAGTTTCATCTCAATTGGGTGAAAACTGTGGAAATTGTTTTTTTTTAAGATTCGCATTATTGGACGATGTTTTGGAAACGTGTGTTTTCTTTGTTCGAATCATTTCGTGGAATTTTGGGCATACTCAATAATTCACGGGGTGGTGATTTGGTGATATAAATTTCAAGCAAATCGGAACGGAGGGAGTAAAAAGGTGAGCACTATGGTTTGGAACAAAATTTGAAAATTTCGTGAATACCATTATTTCATTTTCATCGAGAACATGGAAATACTGTATGGTTCTCCATACCGATTTTTTATTATTATATTCCCAATTGGAATTTTCTGTTGTCATAACCAAAAATTTAGTGGGTTCAACCATTGGTTGCAGTGAGCAAATCATCTTACCAAATCACGTTGAATTCCCTGAACTGAAAGTGATTCGATAAAATCTTTTCAGTTAACATAAACCAAATTTTGCTTGAAGTCACCAAATTTTTAGTCACGCCACCAAAATATTTTGTTTGGTCACACGGAGAAGAAGGAATTCGCTGTGGCAGCGAAATCTACTTTTGCTGGGTTCCTTTTGCCAGGGCAGCAAATTTTGTGCTGTGACAGCAAACTATTTGCTGTTCCAGCAATCTTGTTAGCTGCGACAGCGAATTTTTAGCTGTGGCACCAAAAAATGTTTGCCATCCCAGCAAAATTTGTTTGCTATTCTATATATAATACTGAAAATTTGCTGGCGGAGCAAACATTTTTTGCTGCCACAGCTAAAAAATTGCTGTCGTAGCTAACACGATTGCTGTTATAGCAAATTTTTAGCTGAGTCAGCAAAAAATTTTGCTATTCTATATATAATACCTCGATTTGCTGCGTCAGCAAATTTTTCCTCCCCGTGCATGTATCAATCAAATCTTTTTTCTTAGTTCTCATTATGAGATGATCCATTCAGTTCAATTTTACTTGTCATTGCATTCATCCCTTCTCGAAAGTGAAAAAAATTGAAAGAGTATCCAAACTGCACAAGTTACGTGGAAAATTTTCCAAGAATTTCATTTGAATTCTAAAGCTTTCAAAGAGTTCTTCAAAAATTCATCGAGGAACTCTTTATCATTTGATTAAAGCCTCGTCGTTCTAAAATTTTGAAAATATCAATTTTGATCTCTTCGATCAAATGGTACTTGTTGCAAGAAGTAAACTACTATGATACGCAAATGAAGTTCACTCAATATCACCGTATGGATAATACTGATAATCCAAAAACTTCCCCTCGCAATAGACATCATATATAGAGCTTTTATGGCAGCTGTATAGGATATATACAATCTGTATATGTATTCATAAGCACCCCATACATCTCTCAAACAATATTCCCATTCGGATTTATTACACATATTAAAACCTTCCCCACAGCAAAGCCACGAATATAAAAATTCGGTTTTACTCCATCAGGATGAGCAACCCGACCGTTGATTATCTTTCGCAAAATTTCACGAATCGAATCTTCAATAAGGATTGAAACTTGAAAGGAATGACCATACTGCATTCAAGGTTCAACGTCATATTGGACGGGCAAAAAATAGAAAGGAAGATGTGACAAACGACGAGCAGTAAAGAGCATTATAGTCTGTCGAGGAATGAAGCGGCGGTTGTCCTTCGAGGCGATATATAAGAAGAAGAGGGAGAAGAAGAGACACGAAAAGAATAAGAAGACGGTATTGGAAGGCGAAAAGAATATTTCCAGGATACATACACACATAGTACTTATAACAGTCGTTGTTTACGACGACCGAAATATACTTCGGGTAGCCATATACCGATCCATGTGTCTTGCCTTGGTAGCCGCCGAGAGAAACACGATGGTGGTTGTCAAGAGAGTAAAGGGAAGAAGAAGAAGAAGAAGAAGGAAAAGAAGAAAGAGGTGGGTAAGAGGAATAGTGGCCGTTGGTTCGTCGGGTCGTTGTTGGGACATCGTAATCATCAATTTTGTCTCATGAATTCCGGTACTCTTTGAGAAGGTAGAAAAAGAAAAGGAGGAAACGAGGTGAAAGATGATGATGGAAGGAAGAAAAGTTCGAAGAAAAGACGAGATAAGAGTCACGATGTTTATACCAGCAGCATAATCTTTTACATCGTGAAGAGAACCGCAATTTTCAAAATTATTACATTGTACTTGGGATTTTACACCTTACGAAAATTGTTAACAAAGCATCAAGGAGTGTATGATTTCTCAATCTATAAACACGATCAGATATATATATATATCTTATAATGAAGAATCACGATTATCGTTCGCCGGTGGAATTCAATATTTATTCTGAAACAAAATAAACAACGAAACAAGGTAACAACAGGAAAGTGAAAGAAACAGTTGCAAAGTATTCGCCACTGTCGTGGTCGAATAGGACTAAACTGAAGTCTGTACGAGAGGAATGAGGGGGAGGAAGAGGAGGAGTAGGAGGAGAATGGCAAGACTGTGAGTGTGAAGAGAGTTATGGTTATCGCCGGTGAGTACCGTGGTCCAAAGGAACACGAAGGGAAGAGGTGGTTCCGCGTGCTCATGTGAGAGGAATAGGAAGGAGAAGAATGAACAGAAACTCACTTGGGAGCGAATGTAACTTTATTGTGAACTTATCGCTGTCAGAAGGCAAACAATGGTCCGATCTTCGCGCCATCTGCCCCTGCCATCTCCTTTTGCATTTTCTTCTCTCTCTCTCTCTCTCTTTCTTTTTCTTTCCACGCAACCCTTTACTGCCAACTTCTTCCTCCCTCATACTCCTTTTCGAGAAGAACGGACTTTGGCGCCATAGTATATCGCCGCATCCCATCTATCGTGCATAGTCTTATGAAACTACGCTCAAATGTAAACGACTTGGTTCCAAACCATATACGTTTCTCTCCCTATTTTGCAATATTCACTACACATACTGTACTATTGAATTCAAAGAAAGAAAAATTATCCTTCAATTCTGGCTGATTTCTTACAAATAAAATGTTTCGTATAAATCGACGAAACAACGTAACAAGATCTCTAGAGGAAATGTGTTGAATGAAACCTCAATACAATTGACGTTATGTAGTTACTTAATCTCGTGTAATCGACGCATTTCTTCGTTTCTTTATGGTACATTCCGAGAAGAACATGGTGTGAATAAGATTGTTGTTTTCATGACTTAATTGAAGCTCTGACATCGTCAGGCCACTGCCCTCAGGATCTCTAAAGCTATCCACGACGATGCTCTTTCTTTCAGACCTCGTTTTTCTCGCATGATTTACACGGGACAGTTGAGTTGTAAAGACGAGGATAGTCGTTAACTAACTCTCTTTCACTCACGATGAGGTAGTCAAGATCCGAGAAGTTAATGTTATAAATGCGGTAAGTCTTACCGACCTTAGAAGATCGTGAGAGAATTCTCGTACAAAGTAAAAAAGAATAACCATACATGCACTCCTAATCTTCTTGTAAGAATTATTATCGTATTACATGTTATGTGAAACAACAACTCGACTTATTCGAGTTTTTCCAAACGGGTGAAACCGACTATCCATCTACAATATTGATATTGGGGTTTGCATTTGAATGTAAAATACGTTCGAAGAGGATCGATGGGATAGAACTCAAAAATTTGATATATCCAGTAAATTTATTCATACATCCCCAGCGTGTATAAACTTCAACCCACTCTGGCCCGACTCCGGCCCAGTCTTGGTACATATATGCTATGAATACTCAACTAATCTTTGATATAGCCTTAAACTTGCTAACTGCAAAACTGGCCTCTATCAATCGATCAACATCTTTTCCATACCTTCAAAATAGAACCAACAGAGGAATTCAAAATGTTTCTTTGAGGATTCGCATCGCAAATGTGACATGCGATATAATGAGAATTTGATTCCTAATCGGGAACATAAAATCCAAATCTCACTATGGTAAAAAGACAATTCAAGATGTCATCAATATTGCGTTTGAATCAATAGAAAAATCAACAAAGTTCATTCGACATTCCTATCAACTTTATTGTGGAAGAATATATCTTTTATATCACATTCATTCCATTTCGCCATGCCTTTGATTACCAAAGCTACTGTTTCCCATGTAAACCACACACACGAACACACATTGTATCCTCCACGCCAAGTTTTTTGGTTTTTGTTGAAGAATGCATAGTTCAAAGAAATGAGAATACACAAAGCTTGCGTGAAAAGCATTTCCTACGAAATAAAGGCTATTGTCTAAATTCCTCTGTGGAGGTCTTCCACAGTCCTGAAGAGTTACAAAGAAAAAACGAAGCTCCGACAAAAGAGAGAGGCAACAGAGAAGCAAGAGTCAACGCGGCGAATAATGTTGTCTGAAGAAGGTTATCGATTTCGTTCGCTTCCATGACGATTCATAGCCAATCGATTACTTATAGAAAAATTTGATGCTCAATCAAAGTCGAATCAACGAGAATCCCTTCCTCACTTTTTCTCCTCAATTTTTCATACATTGCATCCTAACGAATCATCGAGGATATTTCAATCTTTGGAAAAAGTAATACGGCTCGAACCGATTAATTGAATGTTGCAATGTAGCTGATAAAATCTCATATATACTAGTAAAGGAATCATAAAGTCTTGAAAATATTCATTTGGATGATAAGTAAGTTCCGTTCTAATACCGAGGAAATCAATGATCGGTTGTTGACATCGTTCTGGCAATCAATTCTACTCACGATAAAATACGTTCTTATTAACGGATAATCCCGAAAGCTTATATGTATCTGATCAGATTATCCACAATGAATATCTTTTGAAAGCCACGATAAATCGTATTAGATATTGTTAGATGTTGCTTTTCTTGAACAACCGGTCGATTCTACGAGCGATACATACCTCCACGGATTAAACTACGGCAGGTCGATCGGTGCATGCCGCGGCTTGCACGTAACGTCGGCAAATTACATGCTAAACAGAGATCATGTTATGTATAGTCATTGGCTTTCGGTCCGCGGCTGTATAATTCTCATGAACGTATGACATAGGAACCATTAATCGATTCACTTCGAATCGTAAACGTGATTGACGATAGGGCAGTTCACACTATTAGACGAACAATAAGAACGGAATGGAAATAGTATTTCATAGGAATGAAATATGTAAAATGTATTCGGGAGGAAGCGTGTAATTGAGTATAAATTTTGTCCCATACTTTTGTACGAGCGCTTTCAATGTGCTCTCTCGTTTAAAAAAATGTTCCTATTCAGACTCATTGAAAACAGTTAATTAGAATGAATTATGTTCATGCGTTGGAAAGTTCAAATAAACCGAGCTAGCGGATCTGAGTTGTTAATGAGATTCCATTGGAAATTCAGAATCTGTCAGCAATTAAATCGTTCCGCAAAATATCAGAACGCTGAAACAAAACTGACATTATCAGCCATGATGTGGGCTGTGTTTGAAATTTTTTCATATAAAAAATCGAATCAGTTATCTCCAATTCACATTACTTTGTTACTTTGGAGAAGTACATCACTTGGCTGCTAGCTTTCAGCTGCTATACGGGAAAAGGAAACAGTACTGTTTATACTGTGACAGCAATCGATTGAAAAACGAATCACGCTTCTAATTTGATTTGATTTGATTCGACCCAGTGAACACTCTTAAGAGGAAAAGATCTTTGAGAGGTCTTTTGAAAGAGCTCTGTCAATGTTATCATATTGATATCCGAATGGTATCATTTTTCTAAGATCTCAGGAAAAAATCCTCTTGAAAAGTTCGTTTGAATAACGTTCTGGCAATCTCTTATTTTCCTCAGAAATCAACGCATCTGATAACATTCTGATATCTTTATGTTAACCTTCTGAAAGGTCTATCTGACCTCTTACACATATTAAGGAGATCTCTAAGAGCTCCGGATGATAACATATTGTTTACTGGGGAGTGCATTCCCTGCTTGAAAGATCCGATTCAAACCTATTAACTGGTTAATCAGTATGAATCAGATTTTTGTCCAAGAATTTTTCTATTTGATCTCATTCAAATCTACTCTCTAACCCTAACAGCACAACAGCTTTCAGTTACCTTTCAGAAACATGACTATCTTACATTCCATACAAATAACATTTGGAATGTAACTGTTAGGTTTCTGACACCTTGCAGTTATCATCTTTCAAATATGATGTTTCAGATACCTTTCGAAGTTATGTGTATGCCTATATGATGAGATTTTTATCACACTTTTTAAACATCTTGGTGATATTACAAATGTTACAGAACAAGTTAGTACAACAATTTCCAAAGCTTGACATGTGAAAGACTTTTTCCCGTTTATTCTGCAGATGTTTGACCGAATCTCCGCACTGATTCTGTTTTGAATTTGTTTCTCCATGTTTCAGCGGTTGGTGAAATTTACAAGTTGTCCCTATAAAAAAACCTTTGTCTCACAACCCAGACAGTACAAAAGTTCTAGAAGAGCTCGTGATGGATACATTGTATTCCTTAAGAGATCTTCTAGAACTCTTGTGCTGTCTGGGAATCTATTCATTTTCCGTTTCAGAAGATTCTGAATCGATTGGTCTATGAAACACGGAGACAAATTTTTGAAATTTTTTCATCAACTTGCTCCAGCACTTGGTGAAATTTCGAGGTCCACTTTTTTCTAAAGTGTCTCCAAAGTGCTGTTCATTTTCCGTTTCAGAAGATTCTGAATCGATTGGTCTATATCCCACGGAGACAAATTTTGGGAATTTTTTATTCAATTTGGCCCAGCACTTGGTAAAATCTCGAGGTACAGTTTTTCAAAAACGTGCGTCTAACGCGCTGTCCATTTTCCGTTTCAGAAGATTCTGAATCCATTGCTTTACCTCTCTCGGGAACGAATTACTAAGAATTCTCACCTGATCCTAATAAGGAGTGCCTTGTAACATTGCACATTTGTAGTTTTGCGGAATTGTCCCAAACAAATCTGCGTGACTTCTGAATAAGTTTCACCACGGAGATTATACTCCCCCCACCCAGATAGCACACGAGAATCCAAATCAATTCTGGGAAAAGAACTCTTGAAGAACTCTTCTAGATTAAAAAAAGTTCTTGAAGAGATTCAAAAAGAATTCGATTCGTCAGACATTTGTGAGTTCCATCAAAGTAGAATTCTCATAGAATTTTAATGGAACTCTCAAATGTCTGACAAATCGAATTCTTCTTGGAACTCTCCAAGAAATTTTTGTATTCTATAAGGGCTCTTTGAAAGTCTATTTCTCAGAACGCATTTAGGATTCTTGTGTGCCTTTCGGGTGAGGCTCGTCTCCCATGGACCGAAATTTCTGGGGAATGGAATGAAATCCGTAGAGCCAATCGGTTCGTGGATAGTAACTCACTAGAATTGCCCGGAAATCTCCTAAAAATGGCGATCCATGGGTGAGGCTAGCTACAGATTCTTTTAGAGCGTCCTATCAGGAATCTATAAAAGATTGTACATTGGTTCAATTTTCAAAAATCTTGTTGTACAATTGAAGCGCATATGTGTTACATAAAATTCTGAACTTTTTAATCTGAGCGTATTCCAACCACAAGTTGTTGAAAAACCAGGATTCGTCACAGTTTGAAGTACATATGTAGGACAAATGCAGGTCACATCTGTGTGTTGTCTTGTCGTCAACACTTCCCCGAGCAGAAATTGAAATAGGGACCACATCAGGCCACATCAGGGCCATGTGAGGCCATATCAGGGCCTGATGTGACCTGATATGGCCTGATATGGTCCCTTTTTCAATTTCTGCTCGGGTTGTGCAAATGAAGTATAGATAAGCAACATGTGGCTATCTGGGTAAATACACTGTAAAAAGTAAATGAGGAAATTTTCCTCAATTTGGTGGCAACGAAAATCCCCCACGTGGGGAAAATTCATCTTCCCTATATTTTGGAAGAATTCTCCTCCATTTGGAAGAACATTCTTTCTTTCTGAAGGAAATTCCTCTCCGAATGAAGGAAAATTCCCCCAAAATATAGGAGAAATGAATTTACTCCACTTTGGAGATTTTTGCGGCCACCAAATTGAGGAAAATTTCCTCATCTATTTTTTACAGTGTATGTCAAAAACAGATTAGAGCAATGAAATTTCTTATGCTCTGACCCACACACTGCAAATACTGAGTGGAACAGTCTTCAAATTTTGAGAAAAATTTGATAAATTTGATACTTTTTACATAATAGATAGTAATCATACCATTTTTTAATTTTTTCAAAGAGTTTTTGTTTCCTTTCCGTCCAAAATTCGGTACAAACCCATAATCGTGACAGGTAACTAAATCGTATCCATCAACTTTCAATACGTAACTGATATGTTTCTGCAAGGTTTCAGATACGTATTCTGTAATGAATTTGAGCGGACATTTACACCTGTTTGCAAGGTATCTGGAAGGTATCATCCACCTTTCAACACGTAACTGAAATCATTCTAAGCTTGCAAAGTTACGTTTCAGAAAGCTTTCTGGACCATGTTGGTGCTGTTAGGGAAATTTAGAAGAGTGAAAAATCAGGTGTTTCACTCCACTAAGTCTCAGAAGTGAGCCAGTCCGCTTCGAGTGGGATTTTCACTCGTTTCGAGTGATATATAAATTGAATTATAGTTGATTACAGATGCACGCTCTTTGCGCTTCATTCATAAAACTTCTTTTGGCTTATCAGATAAGGTAATAAAGATTCAGAAGGCTTCCACTCGCTTAGCGTCGCTAACTCGCATCATTGGTTAGAAAGAGACAGAATCATTAGATGAAAAGCGAGGTCCAATACCGACACTAATATCCCCTCAACGCAGAAGTTTTTATTCATATACTTCTACTTTTTTTTCAGTCAAGTCAAGAGATTTCAAAGAATAATATTCAAGCGAAACCATTCTTTTGTCCAGACTAAGTAAACACTTGAGTGAAATCTTGCTATAAAAAGTAAATTCTGCTTAAACCCAATAGTACGTTGGGAGAATGTGAATTTTACACTTCAGTTCCTGAAATACCCCAAGATTTCTTCCATCGATACACATATTAACCTTCAGCGGACGGGACTGGTCCCAAAAGGAACCACCTTTGGAAACAACCTTTTTCATGTTTTTCAGGAGTCATTTGATGTTCTGAATAAGGGAACAATGGTAAAAGAACTTTCGAGGCTTCCCGTCCTCTAAAGTTTAATACACGTCACAAACTGTGAAAACCTGCCTTTTCTGCTTTAAAATTGCAGAACATATTTTCCCTACTTTGTACGTTCAGTATAACAAACTGGACTATGATTCCCAAGTGGGTTCGGATTTGGAAATATGAAAGTTATATAATTTGCGTCACATATTCAGAACTATCAGCGGTTTCTCTCATGATAATATAGATCTGAAGAGCTTAGGAATTTCCATGAACGTATCCAACGAGAGACTGAGGATGGCAGTTGCCATCCCCAGCCCCCTTGAAGCTACATTTTCTATTTCATTTCCTTCCTGTCTCCTCCTACTCAACTACCTTGATCTGCGCACTCTTTGATCAAATATTAGTGAGGCTCTTCAAAAATGTTCACAGAAAGTGTACATATTTTGTCGGGAAACGAATGTTTCAATCCATTCTTTTCTTTAATCTTGTATAGCGATATTTTCTACGGCTCATCTGGAGATACCATAGAAATACATAAAAACAAAAGTCACCCGAGTCGAAAAATTGTCATACCTTTTGAAACCGGGTCAACTCTATAATACGCAACGATCCAGAATTGAATCAGGTCAAAAAGAAGTCAACATCAGGTTCAATGAGAATTTTGAAAGCGAAATCAGGTTGAGAACAGAGCGAAATCAGGGCGAAAAATGAAATCCACCCTGATTCACTCCGTAATATGCAACGAATCAGAGCTAAATCAGGTTTCACTTTTTGACTCGGGCGTTTCATAATTGTTGATTCTAACTGATGATCATCTTCCTTTCAAAATTTCAGTTATTAATACAAACTACATAAATCCAGTCACCCTAAATATAATCGAGTCAACTATGATCATTTGGGATCGAATAAAACCATTGCGATAAGAGTATTCATTTCATTCAGTGTACAATTGTCAGTGTATTATTTATTATGCGATTCTTTACGAATATACATTTTTTCTCAAATCCCCGCGATGAGTTTTATCCAACTACGATGATAGGGAATACTGGTGAAAACTTGTCCAATAAGATTTGCCTCCTTACCGTAGCCTTTTCTTCGAGTTATGATACCGACTAGTTTATTGTGGATGACGAAAGGGCCCCCAGAATCACCATCCCAAATACCTTTGTAACAATCCCTATGCAAGTATGACGCACAGAATTCGTCATTCAAAATAGGTACTGCATCGGGCTGCGTTTCGTTACACAGGGAAGTATCTATGACAGGTAATATGACGCATCGTAATTTGTTTGGTGGAACTCCACAGTTACTAGAAGTATCACCCCAACCGCAAGCTTCTCCGTGGGCTCCTTCCGAAGGTACATACGCAAAACTTGCTAGTTCGATCGGACTGCATACGTCACTGAACTTGAAAGGTGGCTGAACTTGCAATATTATTATGTCATTGTTCGGATCCGGTGGTGCCCAATAGTCGCTAATTGTATGCACAGTTCCACCTCTGTTCCATTTATCACTCTCAGATCTAATTCTCAATTTCAATAGCGCATCATCCAACGTCGTTACACAGTGCATGGAGGTCAAGACGAATTCTTCCCCGATTATACTGCCAGCGCAAAATTGCGTCTCGAGATTTACGTTTATGGAAACTATGTAGGGCTTCTCTTTGATACTTCGTTTTGTGCCATCTTGAATATTGAGCGGTTCTTCATAGTTCCATGATGTAACTGTAAATTTGAGAATCTTCGATTACCAGAGGACACTAAATTTGATGTGAGAATTATCATCTCGATTTCCAATTTAGCACAATAATTGAATTTAATCATTCAGAAAGTTTTAGAATGTGAAATCTATTGCTTCTGGACATGCCTTTCGATGTGTTATTGGTTTTTCATATTGATTTCATTCAATTCAAGCATTGCAAAACGCCACTCAATTGGAAAGATCATTTCTGAGTAGGTATGTCTTCCTCTCACACTTATTAAAGATATTTGATAATAATTATTGATTAATAATTAACACTATGATGAACCATTATGATTCGTCATCATAGAAAAAAGAGTACAAGTGTATTCTACTGCAGCCGAACCTCGTTCATTCGAACTTCTTCAAATCAAGAGCCTCCACAATTCGGAACTGCACGGAGAAAAATGCAGCTCGAAAGGGTAGTAATCTTTAATTGAAAATTGGAGAATATTTCTTAAAATCTAAGAATTTTTCTCAAGTTCGTAATGAACATAAAACGGTTCAGATTTTTTTTGAATATCGCTCGAAAAACAATGAAAAATTATCAATACTTAACAAATCATAAAAACAAATATGAAGTTTCCAAAAGTCGCAAATGAAATTTTACAAAGTGAATAACAAAATTCTGTAATTTGAAAATAAGATTCCAAAATTTTGTTATTTACTTTGTAAAATTTCATGCGCGACTTTTGGAAAGTTCATATTTGTTCTTATGATTGGTTAAGTATTGATAATTTTTCATTGTTTTTCGAGCCATATTCAAGAGAAATCTGAACCGTTTTATGTTTATTACGAACTCAAGAAAAATTCTTAGATTTTAAGAAATATTCTCCAAATTTCTATTAAAGATTACTCTCTTTTCGAGCTGCATTTTTCTCCGTGTGTAAGGTTTTCCCTTTGATAAACTTCTATGTACAAAAGATTAATTAAAAACTGTAAATTAAAAGGATTCCATCTCCATCCTTAAGATTCGCATTGACTGTTCCATGGTTTTCATGTCATTGAAGTTTGAATTCTTTATTGAAATTGAATCGGTTTTCGACCAAAAATATGTGCCACGTAATTGAATCACAAATTTTTGTTGTTGAATGTTATCGCATAAAACATGTTTCTAAAAATTTTGTTCGTTTTTACACACGTATAAGATTACGCAAAATTAACACACGGAGAAAAATGAGATTTCGAATATTGTAACATTTTGTACCAAAGTAGCGGGATAAGTGAAATAGTATAATTTTTCACAACACAGTGTAGTAAAAATTCATGCTCAATAATGTGAAGTGGCTCCGAATTAAAAGATTCTTCAAATCATTACGCATGAATTTTTACTACATTGTGTTGTAAAAAATTATACTATTTCACTTATCCTGCTACTTTAGTACAAAATGTAGTAATATTTGAAACATTATTTTTCTCCGTGCATGTTACCATATTCGATTATCAATTCGTTCCTATCAACGATCGAAACTCCAATGGCTTTAATTTTCAATGATCAGAGATCAATATTCCATAACTTTGAGATAATGTTGAAAATTTGAAACCACTTATTTCGCGATGATTCGGCGGCGGTGAACTTGTTAAATTCAAAACCTTGTCTTTCTCTCGGATTCGTTATATCGTTCATTCTCACCTGAAGTGAAAAGAATCACATGAAAGAACAAGAAATTTATATTCGTCCACATTTTCACTTTCGACGAAGACTACTATCGATTTACAATTTGACTTTATTATATATTGTCATCAGACCGTGTATCCAAGCTGTCATTTGCCCATTATCTCATATGAACTCTTTCAAATAGAAAATTAAACAGCTGCGGATAAATATATTCATTGTTTCGATATATCCATGTATAGACATATGCGAACTCAAAATTTCTGCTGTCGAAAAATGTTGACTTCGAGGTTCTATATCTTAGCATAAAAAAAATAATAAAAATTATTTATACAATATTTTGAATTTTGATTGGGGTTCAAAATCTATGACCTCATTATCTCGAGTTTTTATCCGCAAAAAAATTAAAAAATTACGCATTCTCAACAGATTCCATTATCGCGTCGAGAATTAATTGAATCAAAATAATTCGTCATTATTATTCTTATTAGTTCTTTTCGATATCCAATTAATTTTATCAAAATCTATGCAAGATTTCTTTTACAGAATATTGTGTACACAAACGGATATTGAAAAGTCTTTCAGATTCAGGACGTTTCAACGGACTTTATTAGAATAAAGTGGATATGAGATTGCGCAATCATTCAATGTAGAAAAATTTCCAGCATTATCGATGGATTAAAATCGAAGATATCAGTATTAACGGAGATCCATATATTCTAAAATTATGTTCATTCGTTCACCTTCAACTGCCAAACCAATTTGGCTGAAGCTGATGTTCCAAACATATCCCTTTTGCCAAGAGTTGAAGGAAGAGGGCACATAAATACTCATGTGACCCAAAACTAGCATTATCATGATAATTTGTGCTACGCGTTCCCCATTTGTTTCCATCAGTGAGGCTTTCAACTATACGATTTAGTTGCTTAAATATTTGATCAGATCTATCAAAGGTTGAATCGATCGGTGGCTAGCATTCAGATAGGGATTTAACCTTGTTACACTTTTATCAGGCAAGCTTGTAACAAGGTTGACATGAGTTTTCTAGTTGACGCACGACAAGGGTATAAGTTCACAAAACCCTTGCAGCAGAGTTACACTGATAAAGTTGTCAATAACAAGTCAAGAACAATCGAATGACAAGTCTGATAAGCTTATATGTTATCTGGGCATTCGGCTGCTAGGTTCAGATTCATACCCTGGTAGAAATTACGATTGAGAATTAGATGGGCCCCAGCTAGTTTTCCCAGATGTTAGGTTAGTTCCTAGCTAGTTTCGTAACGCACTTTCTAGCCTATGCCCATCCAAATGTCCCACGGAATTGCTAGAATCTTGTTCAAATTGCACGGAAAAAATAATTTAGCTGCAGCAGCTAAATGGCTAGCACGGAGATGGACAGCCATTAAATTAGCTCCTGCAGCTAAATTTTAGCTGTTATAGCAACAAAATTTGCATTGGTAGCTAAAATTTAGCTGCAGGAGCTAATTTAATGGCTGTCCATTTAGCTGCTGCAGCTAAATTATTTTTTCCGTGTGGTAATTAGAAATGTGAAATCATGTTTTTTTTCTGTAAAATTGCACCTATGAATAAGGTAACAATGTATTTTGACATGTAATCTCCAGTCAAGAACGTTGCTTTTGAATTTATTTCCATAAAATAATCCCGAGTGACAAATTGAAACGTCGGGGCTTCCTTTTATTCCTCTGACCGTGTTAATGGACTATCAATGTTACTGTACGATCAGTTGACGCATGAAAAATCTACATAAACCAACTAAATGTTTAGGCACTGAAGTCAAATTGGCTAAAATGTGTTATCCAGTTACCCCCACATGGGTCCCATCTACTACATGGACGGTGAATGGGACGTCCAGACAAATTTCTACCAGGGTAAAACCTTAAAATCTGAAAATCAACGACTTATGTAACATTTTGCATATTCCCTCAAGACAGTCCACCCCTGCCTTTAAATACTTTTCGGATCGATTCCATTCCGCTTATCTTCGACGGACATTTCGTTTCCACTTATTTTCAGCTCCAATTTGTACCAGAACTACCAAACAGAAGGGAAAGAAATAATCTACAGGTTTCAATCGTCCGTATCTTATAAGAACTTTCCAGCAACTCTCTGATGGACTCAAGTCTTGTTGTAGAAATGAGAAGAAAGTTCTCAAGTAGAAATGCTCCAGAAATTCACCAGAAAATATAATTGTGACATCCAAAAAAAGTGGTTGAAGCTAAAATTAACTACATTTCCCAGGTCAGAAAAACCAGATTTTTGTCTTGCTGTGATAACCAGAATATGTGGTTAATTTTCGCTTCGGCCATTTTTTTCTGGACGTCATCATCACATTTCTTGGTGGAACGAACCAGATTTCAAGTTATTGCGACCACGAATGTTTCCACCAGATCGTGTTTTTGTCAGTGTAACGCTTAACTAGCCAGAAACTAGACAACTGCAAGTACCTCCCCAGAACCTTGCACTTGCAAGCATTTAGTGTTTGGCTATTTAAGCGTTACAAAACTTACAAATGACCAGAAAATTTCTACTGGGGTTACAAATAAGAAGACTATTACAACAAAAACTAAGACGCATTGTTTTTTAAATTAGTATACCACTGGAATCATCTTCTCTCGTAATAAAGCATTTAATGAATAGACACATTGACTGAAACAGGTAAAGAAAAAATGAAAGCGGTAATACACCATCGCATCGTGTGAATTTTCTTCAAGTATTTTACCTTATGCGCGTAACGTACACCCGGGATTCTTGCCAGTGGCGCATGGCGTGCATACACGTCAAGATATTATCCATTGCGGATACGAAACGATTACACTGGTCGCAAAATTTCTACCATCGTAGAAACGAACGAACGAACGGTCAACACACATGACGTGAGATTTTACTCACGAGTGTAAATAAATGTATATCACATACATCTAAATGCGGGGTAACAGGATAGTGAGAAATTACAGTCAAGAATTTAACCAAGAATAGTAATAGGTGTAGCAATTCAACCTTTTTCTTTCGAATCGAGGGCAAAAGTCGTAACCATTAATTACGCACAAAGGGTTTGTAATAATGACAGAATAAGTAGATCATACAGATCTGTGATTACGAAAGAAGCAACTGGATTCCCTCCTTTCTTGTATTTAACTCAAGTATTGAGGATTGATGCATTTTTCTGAAGAATTTGGCAATGTAGAGCCATGCTAGAATATGCGCTAACTTTTAGAACATTCTTGCTCCCAACTTGTGAATCTCGCAAACCCACTCAGAGAACAAAAGTTGCTGAAACCGCAGACCTCGAAAATTTGCTTCGCTAACATGGGAAAACTTGTTGCTGATTTGGTAAAAAAATTTGCTATCAAAGCAAAAAAGTTTTGCTCTTTTACACGGAAAAAATAAGTAGTCCAAATTTTTGTTGATTAGTATACCGATTTTGGACGGAGCACAAGTTTGAAAAGAATTCGTATACTGGATTCTAATAATTCGTTAACTGTGTTCACTATTCGAACAATGGAATCCACTTTTTATTTTCATCATCGAAATAATGGAAACAGTCAACAAATTATCAAAATCCAGTGTACGAATTCTTCTCCAAATTGTGCTCCGTCCAAAAGTGACATACTAGTCAACGAAAATTTGGATCCTTGATTTTTTCCGTGTAACAAGCGTTTGCTATTCATCAATTCGGGATTATAGATCTACAGACGACTAGAGAATTTTGCTGAATTAACAAATATCTTGCTAAAATAGCAATATTTTGGCTGTGCAGCAACCGTTTTTGTTCATTTAGCAAAGCAGATTTTTCGGAATCGCTTTTTCAGCAAGAATTTTTCTCCGCGTGCATAAAAACCAACCGAATTTCGGAGAAGCACTTCAAAATAACAATTTATTAACATCAATCCTCACGACTTCGAAGACTCACGCGACATAACAAGCGGAAACGTACAGCGCACTTCATAACATCACGTCATGTTTGTTTTATTTTTTCATTTCTCCCTCCTTCCTGACTCTCAGTTGTACCCGACAACAAATTTATTTTCATGGCACGTCCTAAGTGCGTATAATCCACAAACATGTAGTAATTAATTTTCCTTTCCACGCTCAAGTAAGAATCTAGAGATGTACCAGGGAAAATCCCGTTTACCAGAATATTATCTCTCTCGCTATGGCAGATTCCAACTTGGAGAGAAGTCCTTTTATCCTTCCTCTTTCTCTCCTTCATTTCTTTTCTCTTACGAACGAAAGTAGTGAGAGCATACATGCCTCTTACGTTGCCGTACTTTACACGCCCCTGGAAGAATTAAGGGCCCGCGCGTGGAGGACGAATGGGAAATAAGGAACAAGAAAACACTCGGCATGCGTTCTCATTACGTATGCACATTACGTACGGTTCTCTTCTGTTTTTTTTTCCCCTGTCGGTCCCTGAGATACGCAATGTGATATAATTTCCTAGTTACTGTCGTTTCTTCCGTGTGCAAACGTGCGGATTCATACGTGTATGTATTTATATATTGCCACACGCATCCTTGACGAATAGATCTAAATACACATCGATGCACATATATGAGTCGAGATCCTTGCTTCGTCCGCTCATGCGGCAGCAATTACTCGTGAACTACTTTTGCCCTTGCAAATGGAAGATATGAGAGACATAACAAGTGGGAACACGAAGTAGAAAATAAAATCTCGTATACAGGACGTATCTCTAAAGCTTACTACACGGGGTACAATTGTATACTATCATCCTTTTCATTCGGCTCATGCGGTGTACGAGGGTAAAGCGAATGAACTACATTCTATATTGCAGGTTCGTGGTTATACCCTGCACATGGATGTTGAGTGTCTTCAAATTGGAGGAGTAGAAAATTATGAGTTCACTATGAAACAACAAACAATCATTTTATTATTATTATTATCATTACCGTGGGAATGAGTTTGTGAATCGAATTTTTAACAATAAAGTTCAAAAAGAATCCTTGGAAATTCATATTAAATTTTCCAAACCCCAATATGTTATTATCCCCCAGGACATATTCTAAGGAAATTTAAAAACTAACCGAAACGATGGACACTTAATTTCTTGAAAATAAAAGGAAAACGGGAAAACATTTGTATGACAAATGTTTCTTGAATTATTGGATACTTCCTTAATTTTAGTTTTGGGATGAAGCCTCATTTTTTCAGTATGAATATCACTACTGAACTCACCCTGATAACACACGAAGACTTCTTTTTCATAAACGAAAATAGAATTCTTCAAGAACTATTTTCGAACTGATGAATTCATAGAGAGCTCTGGAGGACAATGTTTGGGATAATAACGAGTTCTTTGAAAGTACTCAAACAATACTTTCAGCATCCTCAAAGAACTCGTCCAGAGCTGTTGATTAATTCATTAGTTCGGAAAAAGTTCTTGAAGAATTCTTTTCTTGTTTTCGAAAAAGAATTCTTTGTGTGTTATCTGGGTCACTATGTCCCTTGACATGAGTCAAAAGGCTCATTCCGTAACAGGTCAATATTGGATACTCGAATTAAAAAAAAAGAGAGGAAAACATTCCACCAAAAATTACGTAATTTTTCAAGAACTAGCCGTTTTCACACAACTACACTGAGAAAAAGGTTTTCTTCTGACAAATCAACGCATTTGGTTGAGCATTTTCAAGAAGTATCATTTCATACAAATAAGACATATTGATTATAACCAAACATTGTGTTGAGTCAAGAAATTCATATTTATTAACTATAACCAAATCATTCATTTGATTCAAACTGATCGAAATTGATTTGAATGAATATGACTTCCTCTCAAATTTAGATTTATCGAATCATAATCGGTATGAAGTTAACTCAAAGAAATATGTGGTGTATTCAACAACTATGTGATAAAATGAATATTAGTAAATATTTCTTTGCTCGTATCCAAATATACGATTTATTTACTGTAAACAAATCTCATTTGAGTCAACGAATCCTTTTTCTCAGTGTAATCGGTTTCTTTTATAACTAACTTTTTGGTAAGAATTAACCCTTATAATATGCCCTGTTATCCCCACACTGAGAACCCAATTTCTTGGATTTGCTCTCATTTTAATAAATCTTGTTTCCAATGGAAAAAAATAATTCATTTCGATGGGAAAATTTTTCATTGAACTGAAATCACATTCTTCGAATTCAAGAAGGAATATATTTCTGTTTCAATTTGGAAATCTTTCGTTTCAATCTGATGAAAACTTTTTCCATTGAACTGAATTTTTTACCTTTGAAAAAAGACTTTATCGGAATGAGGGCGAAGAAAATTTACTTCCAGTTTCAAAAAAGAAATCACAAAAAGAAGTAATTAACTGTGGGATAAACAGCCACCCGAGCAGGAAAATTTTATGGCCGGCCTCATGTTCAATGTGGGCCCGATCAGGCAGTGATAGGGCTCACCTTGTGGTGAGGCCACGATTTGGTACGCCTGATTAGGGTTAACCAGACCTGGTCCTGATAGGCTTGTAATTTGACATACCCTACCTTAGTTCGTCACATCGGGCTTTGGTACAACGGTGCCTTACATTTCATATCAGAGCCTGATTTGAAATAAGGCTTTCCAGATGTGGTTCTGACCTAACATCCGATATGAATTTCTGCTCGGGCATTTGTTTTAGCTCCTATAGTTAAATTTCAGCTACGACAGCAAGATTTCGAGCTTCATTAGCTAAATTTCAGCTAATATTGCTAAGAAATTAGCTGTTCTGTGAGTGCTGAAATATTTAGCTGGTACATCTAAACATTTTTTTCCGTGTATAATCTGTCATATCGAAAAGTTTTGTATACTTGGATTGAAGTATATTAATTTACGAAACTGTCTTTACTAATCAACAATTATAAATGTGGATGTACTAATTTGAACTGATAACATGAAACTTCAATATAAACTTCAAAACATCTTGAAGACCCCATCAGAATTATTATCATATGATACGATTGAAACCAGCAGTCGAAATCTAGTGGTCAAGGCTTTCGACGACATTATATTCGAGTGTTTGTAATATGAACCGATTCAGCGACTTTGAAGTATTCGTTTTGGTTGCTTCCCAATTATCTGGAAAATGTCATCATTCTATGATCTATCACATGATGAAAGTTTTGAATGAATTTGTCTTGGGTTGGATTCTTGATAAAATGTTCTGTTGAAGATCTGTATATTACTGAAAACTCCTCCATAGAGCCACTGAAAAGTCAAAGCAATTCTCACTCTTATCAATTGCACTCTGAGAAAATTTGATGATATGAACTATGAATAAGTTATCTCAAGACCTTCTTGCAGCTGGCTCTTCAATTTTAACACTTTCTGTTCCGAATTCTATCGGATAAGCTTGATTGATACACTGTAAAAAACTGGAAATCTGCTGCATCTTGGCACTGGAAAATTCCAGTAGATTACATCACTGTAAAAAATATACTTCCTAAACTGCCAAAGAAGTTTGGCAGTTTTTTACACAAACTTTTTTCGTAAATTATCAAACAAAAGTTTGTAGACATTCAAAGAATTTTGTGATTTCACGAAGATTTTCGAGAATTCACAAACTTTTGTTCGGCAATTTACAAAAAAGGTTCGGAAATTATTTTTCCAAACCAAGTTTGGAAATTTCCAAGCATTTTTGTTTGGAATTCAACAAATTTTTTTTACAGTGATTATTTGAAATTTCACAGGTTTTACATTGCGAAATTCCAATTTTTGCTGTAAAATTCTAATGGGTGCGCGAGAATATTTCTGCAAATGCAATGAAATTCTCGGTCCAATGTACTGGTTACTAACTTCCAGTGAAATATTCAAAATTGACACTGTATCGAAATGAATCCCCATTCATTTGCAATTAGAAACGTAATCATATGATCTCCAACAAACAACAAATTCTTTATCACCATCATGTAGAATATGGATCAAATACAAATCCTAAGAATTCACGATGTTTCATGGCGAAACGGTGAAAAAGAAGCAAAATCAAATCAGGAAACGCAATGGATGAAAGCGGAACATCACATGATCCGTAGATCAACGTGAAATTACGTTTCTTCTCTTGATAAATAGTACACCTCATAAGGCAACATTATATTCAGTCACAGTACCACATAGAATCACAAGAAACCGTGATTATCTTGAGAGGATACAATTTTTATGAACGTTCGTTTCATTTGTTGCTGCTAAGATGTTTTGCTGCAACATCTTAGGAACAATTTGAGCCATTTACGTCAAGTAACTCTGCAGATGTGTGACAGCACTGGTTGATTTATCGTAAATCCATTTCGAAGTTAGTTTCAAAGTATGCTATGTTGGTAATATGATGAAATGTTTCTTTTATTCTTTCTAGATTGTTCCATATATCAACGATCGAGAATTCTTTGATGATTCTGAATGAATTATATGATATCTATGTTCACATGTGATTTCATCTACAATGAATTCAAACTTTTGACTGCAGAGGATGATTAGAATTAGATACCATTCTCAAAATGTCTGTATTTTTCCCATATTGTAGACCCATTTTCCTCCACTTTTTCTCCAAAACATTAAAATTCCACGAGCATCGAAGAAATATCCAGAGGAATCAATAGTGAATCTTCAGAACAAGAAAGGAGATCATTTTGAAACATGTTATACAGCAAGTGATGAAATCTTTTGATATTATCTGTTTTCTTATGTCAATTCAATCACATGTTTACAAAAATTCTATGCCACATAAGTAGGTCAGGCCAAGTATGTGACGTTATTCGTGATGTTTCATCAAATATCTGGAACTTCAAAAACCTTTCAAATGTTAATTTTTATCCGAGCAGTTGAAGAGAATTATGGGAATCAGATCTTCGAGAGATACACGAAAAAAAGAAAATGGATAAATTTACCGTTTAGGATGACAACGCGTCGCTTCGAGTCTTTGAAAGGAAAATTTGTACAAAATATGTTGGTGGATAATTCACATTGTAAGACAAAAATAGATTTCTCCCTTATGATGTAAATCATTTGCCAACATATTCCGTAAAAGGTTCCTTTCAAAGGCCACACGGAAAGAAAATTTTAGCTGTATCAGCTAAATTTTAGTTATCAAAGCTAAATATTTTATCACCTACAGGACAGTTAATTTCTCAGCATCGTTAGCAAAAATTTAGCGGATGAAGCTGGAGATTTTGCTGTGGCAGCTGAAATTCAGTAATAGTAGCTAAAAAAAAGACTGTCCATCTCACAGCTAATTACTTTTTTCTGTGTGAAAGCGACGCATTGTCATTGTCATCCTACAACACGGAAAGAAGAAAACGGTGAAATGTATTTTTATCTTATAATGTGAATTATTTGACAATATATTTTGTAAGGTAACTGTGGGTTGTATCGGCCACTCAAGGACACACTGTAAAAAAATTTCACCGGAAAATTCCAGTACATGTACTGGAAGTCATTAACCTGTACATGTACCGGAAAATTTCAGCACATTTGTACTGCAAAAATTCAGTGCAAACGTTATGGAATTCCCGCATCAAAACTGGAAATTTTCTGAGCCTCGGTACTGGAATTTTTCAGTACACGAGCTGGACTTTTCCAGGACATGTACTGGAAAATTAATGCTGAAAATATCCATGAAAATTGAAAAAAAATTGCTCACGCAAAGTGATTTTGCAGGGTCCTTGTGTTCCAAGATGATTGAGAAACTTTTGATCGTTCATTTGGATGGACAGAAACTCATGTCTACCTAACAGGATTTGAACCCACAATTTTCTACCTGCCTACCAACTGAAACCTAAGACCTAACCGATGAGCTATAGCGCGACATGTTGGAAGGCCAGCTTGGGTTACTACATATGCTTCATATCTAGAACACAAGAGGATGAGTCTTGGAAAAACCTCATATATCAATTTCATTGGCTACAATTACAATTATTATTCAAAATCTCAATCAGGAAATTTTTAATATAAAGACTTGAAATTTTTCCTGCCAGAAATGACGAAGTCCAATAGAAGTGGAAAATTTCAGTGCAACAGTGATTAAATTCCGTTGCATAGCAACTGGAAAATTCCATCACACGACCTGAAAATTGCAGTTCAAAACCTGTATAATTCAATTGCATAGTAACTGGAAAATTCCATCACAAAACCTGAAAATTGCAGTTAAAAACCTGTATAATTCCAGTATACCAACGATTAGGTTTTTTTTTCTAAATTCCAAATTTTTTCTCAAGTCCTTTTTGAGGGAATATTTTTTTTTGGTGCACAAGAACTATAAAATTGTAGTACGAGCCGGTAAAATTTTCGCGAAATCATGGCAAAATTTCAGTACATCATCTCAAACTTGAAAATTCTAGTACAATGACTGAATTTTCAGTTATGCTTGGTAAATTTTCAGTAACGTAACAACAAAATCTCTGTACATGTACTGGAATATCCATATTCCAGTACTAGCACTGGAAATTTCCAGTCCAGTTGCACAGTAAATTTCCAGTTTTTTTTTACAGTGCACTTCCTCGTCCATCAAGAATTTTCAATAATCAGTTGAATATTTCAATCATTTGAGATTATAGTGTGATTTCTTATACATTATTATAACAGAATATTCATTTGAATGAACTCTGAATACACAGATTTATTTTCAGTGATTGCCAAAATGAAAGGTTCTTTGATGATGCAAATATCGGCCGGTTGCTGATCATTCCAGCCACCATGAGATGGGGTTATCAGCCAGCAATTCATAAATACATTTCTCATTGGAATATAATGAAATTTATTGACGCAGGATGAATTATTTGGCTGTCTATTTCCATTTTTCATCGGCATTTGAATTTTTTGAATCATAATAAAATCAATCAATTTCATTAAAATTTTTTATCTTGTAGGGTCGATCGTGGAACATTGAATGATTTGCTTGCTTGTCGTATGGATAATCCATTTTGTACAGCGGTAATAGCTTTTTTCAAATCGTCCATAGAATATTGTAATCTTTTAGATGCCATTTCTCTCAAAACAAACATGTTTTATTATCCGTTTTGATTTTTATCAATTGCCAAAAAAACATACGTTTTAAAGTTGAAAATGTAAATCAACACCTGGCCGATACACTCAACGGGTTTGTCAGTTTTGCGAACTCAAACATTTTTCCATTAATATCCCAGATAGAAAAATGTCTCAATAATGCTATCATAATGGTGACATGGACGCCAAGAAATGTTCGCATCATGGTGCCAAGGTGTTTCCGCATAAAGCATTGTTATTGGTGGCGAAACGAGGTGATGGCACCATAATGCAGACATAATGTTTACATTCTATGCATCATCGCAAGCTGAGCAGAGTTCATGATAGTACGTTTACGGCACGTTATGTCACAAAATATTCAGAGCATGCTCTTCTATCTGGGGTGAAACTTTCATTTCGTCAATGACAAAAAGTGATTTGCAGAATGCATTATGTCAAACGGCTTGACTTATTTCATCGTATGTTGATTTGAAAAATTGCCAAAGGCGATCATAATATCTTATTTAAACGTACTTACTTCCCAGTTTTCGAGGTTAAGACCGCTTGTGTTAACAAATTTTTATGTTTAGGGCACGTAGGTGACCCTCGAACTTAGCGGTGGCAAAAATTTGTTCCCTTTGATCGTGGTGGCGCTGGTAGTCATTTGAAAGCGTGATTTATAATAAACAAAAATAAGTAAGATTTAAAGTAATGATAAATAAGAGAATTGAAACAGCATTATCACAAATAATAGTCTAATACACACGATTTTCGGATTTTTTTTGCAACGTTTGAAAAAGAATATTATTTTTCATGAAATATTTTTCACATACGGTGTGAGAATCCTTCAAATTACGTCTCAACATTTTCCGCCTAATAATTTGATGATTCTTGTGAAGAGACACTTTGAACCAGCTTAACTTCGGTTCAGTTTTATCAAAATTGCACAACGATACAATACACCGCTTCTCTCGATTACTGCATTTTAATTGACTTTCCAAATTATTTACCACGTTTGCAACTATATACATGTATCCAAAATTTTCTGCAATACATAAAGTCGTAAGTTTTTCAATTATTATTATCATTTTATCTCATTGTTATTTGAATGCATACCAACATACATAAAATAATAAGGTTTGGAAATAATTTTTGAGGTTGACCGCGGATGACACTGTTTTTGTTGATGTTTAATTAATCGACAGAGGCAAAGAGATTGTACGCCGGAATTCACAGTAACGCCATCTGGTCGGGGAACAAATTTTTGCCAATTGTATAGAAACAGTATAGAGTGTCGTATACATGGTTTAGGGACGCAAGTCACCTTCTTGACAAAAACAATTTTCTATTTAAGCAGGAATACAAGCCATTTATAACTTTTACTTTTATGTTCTTGAAACATCGAAGAGTTATCCTGCGTTGTGTAGGTCGTTATGTGAAGTTCGTAGTATTCAAGAAAAATGTATGAAAATAGTGACCGACAAGAAACCAACTTTGGGCGGCCGATATAACCAACGAGGTCGATACAACCCACAGTTATGAGCTCAGAGCATATAATACTGGAGCAAGCATTGCCTATGATTTCACTAGAAATAAGTGTGGTTAAATTGAGAGAGAGAGAGAGAGAGAGAGAGAGAGATCCGACTTATGGGCAGTTGTCTCTCTTTTTATCCAATGAGATTTAAACAAAGATAGCACTGCCTAAGTCGGAACTCTCAGTCTATCTTCAATTCAAACTAACCACACTTCTCCGTAGCCTTTGCTCGTTCCAGTAGTATATGCTCTAAGGCAGACCCCTCCGACTGTCTAGAACTTTTGTTCATATACTGATCAGAAAGTTGTAGAGGGCTTCGCATGTCAGTGGGGCTATCGATACTGTAGAATGAATCATTTATCGCGAAAATTCAAGATGAATAGTGAGAAAATAACCAATAATTACAGATCATACTATTGCATTTATAAATTTTCAACCTACAAGGAACCAAACTTCGCAACGTTGATATTTTGAGGTTATGATTCAGCCAACTAGATGAAATCGCCATCTGGATTTCTTGGGATTTCTTGGTCAATACGTGAACAGGATTTCTAGGGGAAAATGCATGAGTCGGAGGGGCCTGCTCTAAGGTTATGAGTATGGATGTGATTCCTCTCACTCAATAAATTGATTGAAAATTGACAACCAGTGATGCCAGATTCGGCCGACCGACTCGGTTTACCCTCTCCATTACACCCATCTGTATAGAACTTCCACACACACAATGAAACCACCGACAAAAGGAATTTGATTGTGTAGAGCGTGATGAAGGGGGTACACCGAGTCGGTCGGCCGAATCTGGCATCACTGTTGACAACCCACAGTTACCTTGAATATTTTCATCCAAAGACACGAAGCGACGCGTTGTCATCCCACAAGGTAAATTTCTCCATTTTTTCCCGCGAGGGTGAATTTATCCACACTGTAAAAAATAATGGGAATTTGCTTGTGTACATCAACTGGAAAATTCCAATTACTGATTAGGAAATCAATTTCCGGTACATTTATATGAAATTTCCCATACATTTATTTGAAAATTCCAAACTTTATGGGATTTTTCCCCAGCATTTCACAGTAAATCTCTGGACAAGTTTGGAAAATTCCTAACGTATGTATGTGTTAATTACTTCACATAAATATATAGGAATTTTTCGATAAAATTTTTTACAGTACATTTTCTTCCTCCTATGTAGATTCGAAATTGATCGGTGATTCGAATTGATTGATGAGTCGAGATCAGGCCCCTGACACTTCAATGATTTTTCACTAGATTCATATCCATTAAAAGCCCTCTATCCGCTAGGAGCGATGAATGGCATGTTAGCAAATTTGGAATGAACGTAAGCATTAATCAATGCACAGATACTCCATCGAACCCATACGCAATTTCATACGCTTACGTGAGAAGTGTTCATTGGATGTATTGAAAATTCCCTGCCAGAGTTAGCGACACTGTTAGAAAAATCTGTCTTAAATTCAATAATAATTATGAAGTTTTTTACATAATATTATTGTTAAATTTAATACTGTATTGTATATTAAAAACTGAGTATTAATTTCAATAACAATTATTATAAATTTATATACATGGAATTTCTATGAAAACCAATAATGTATTACATATTAAAAATTATAATTCCAAATTATTATGAATCAACAGAAAAAAATCTTGAAGTTCTCAACAGAAATCATTGGGAATTTCCTTCACATTTTGGAATTCTCGAAACTCTTCCGAAGTAAGTACGTAATCGTGAATGTAGTCAAAGTCAATTGGAGCGCAAAGTTTCGGGGGCCCAACGGGGGATCGAACCTGCTTTCCTACCAAACCTAACCTACGACCTGACGCCTCAACCAGCTTGACGACATCACGATTGAAGAAATCGACTGTAAAATACGATGTAGTTTTAGATATCACATATGCTCTGACATCAACCACTGCAATATAAATAACATATAAGAGAAATAGGTGGAATGATTGGATGAATAAATGAATGAACAATTCAATGATTTATGGAATAATGAAATAGAAATTACATCCGGAGAAACGGCAAAATTGTTGGACGTAATTGACCCATCTCATAATTTTTAGGTTTTCTAAGCAGGTTGTACCTCAAGATGAGGTTATGTGCAAATATGGGTACGGATTGAATAGAAAGCAATTGGGATTGTGAAGTCAGTTTATAGTGGAAAATTATAGGTTAGTAAAAATTGTAATTTTGAGATCCAATGAATTAATATTAGTGTATGTCATAAACTTTAACTTGGTTTCATAATCTTTCGTTGAAATATTTTGAAAATTTGAAACATAATGTGACATATATTGTAATTTACTGTATGATAGAAATAGAAGTTAATCATTGATAAACTGGTTCTGAGGAAAAAATTCAAGACCGATACATTTCTTATACCCATGAGTTATTGACCATTCGTGATAATTAAGAGGTTATGGATTCTATCACATGTATACACATATATACTATTATATGCTCCCAAAAACAAAGTGCGCAGTGAATTATGCGCATAGAAGCCATCTTTAACATTCTAACCTGTATTAATGTTATTTTTCATTATAGATTATTAGAATTAGGAAGTTTGCATGGAATTTAATAATATATTTTGAATTTTCATAACCGGTTATTAATTTTCATGCATTTAATGTGAAAATTCATAAACATGTTGGGAATCACAGAATATTATTAATTTTAAGATGTACTTATAGAATTTCATAAGAATTTTCATACTAAATTTAAGAACTTTTCTAACAGTGGATGGCACAGCCAGCGCCCCCAGGACAAGTTTTGGACAGGTGAAACACGGGATTGTCAGGGGCCTGGTCGCGATTCAGGTGCTAGATGCAAACATGTCTTCTAGTAGAAAATAATAAGAGCGGCATACCATGGAATGGCATGGTGACACCCATTGGTGAGTTTGGAACAGTGTTGCCGTTGAAAAGCTGTCACTTTTTGTTAATTGACGGATTTCAATAGAGATGAGAACTAGCTAATCACAAAGAACTGACAGCTTTAGAACGGCAACACGGATTCGGAGGCCTCTAGAAGTGAATTTTTCGAAGCTAGTATATTGTTCATCAAGGGGGGAAAGTGGGAAATTTCCGACGAGTGTGAAGTTTGTCTTCCCGAGCCGAAGGCGAGGGAGACAATCACACAAGTGGAAATTTCCCACTTCTCCCCGAGGTGAACATACTATTTTTCCCCACAACTGCAAGGAAAGTGAAAATCATCTGTTTAATTGCATATAAAATATTCATATGCATATTTCAGAACGAAAAGATAGTTTGTATTTTCCTCCTGTTGCAAGCGGGCAGAAAGTACTTTCCTCCCGCTGCGAGCGGGCGGAAAATATTTTCCTCCCGCTGTGACACATTCGCTTGGAATTCAGCACTTTCTCCCCTAAAAATAGGCCAGAAAACATCAACTTTCCGTGCAGGTGTGAGAAAAAAAATATTTTTCCAGTTTTTGCCAATTTTTCTTACTTTTTCCCCCAGTTTTCCCTCAAAACATGGAAAATATATGGAAAGTTTGTGGAAATAAACAGGGAACACTTTCCTACGAAATATAAAGCGGTATCTAGCACCGCAACCAAATTTCACCAGAAACTAAACAAAATTGTATTGCGGTGTTGTAGGGAGAAAAATTAAGCGAATTCCAAATGAATTATCCATTATTTTTCGAATTATTTTTCGAACTCCAAATCATAATAAGCATAAATTTCCTCAATATTCCTTGTGTTTCAGAACAGAAAGTATCTAGAAATCCTTCAACGCAACTCAATAATTTACATGCAGCTTTCTTTCTTCGCATTTCAACTGTCTCACATTACCTTGCATAAACACATCTTCAATGCTTTACTTTAATTCTCTAATTAATCCTCTTAACTCCAGTAAAAGGGTCAAAGAATAAATGTCAACGCATTCGTACTACAACACAAATAAATTTGGTCGAGATCAAGGAGGGATGAATAGAACAGAGTGAGAAAAAAACATATAAAGGAACGCGCGGTACGAAAATGACGCAATTAGTACAGAGCAGGTGACGTCACGCTAATTACCCATCCCACGAAAGGGAGGGGATGTTCAATAATTATTTCACACGCAAGAGAATGTGCTACCGGAACTCCACGTCTGCTAATTCGACTCAAGAAAAGCCATGTAAGAGATGGTGTATGTGAGATGCCATGCCACAACCGCCGGTGCATCAAGTCATCTCCTCGGACATCGTTACACAAATGATCTACAGGGTTCAACGTGTACATATTCTTACAGCATTATAGCCAAAGTTCATTGTATGTATAGTTAGTTAGGCTCTGAAGCGTCGCTAATAGTAACGAATTCTACAATTCACTAGCTTCATGCTCGATGATTGCGTATGGTATCATTATGTTGTAATCTTTCTTAATGTGTTATTCAACATTCAATTTCAGAAGATAAAGGATCATAACAATGTTGAAGGAACTTCAAAGAAATCTTCAGGCTTCTTCCGGGAAACGGCAGTATATACAAGAAAAAAACAACACGTACCGCACTTCAAGAGTGAACTAGTAATTATGTGCCGGATGGTAATCATGGTAGTCTCATTTTGTATCTCAATAAATAAAACTATGATCAATATTAAACGTGATCTTTATGAATCAGTTCCTGATTGAATTCATTGAATTATGAATAAAATATGTCCGTAAAAGAATGCGAATACTATCTTATTATCTTCATCCAATTAAAAATATCAGGAGAATTTAAAACCTGTATACATACTAAACATTGCGAAAGAAAATTGATATAAACTGAAGAATCGGTGACGCATACGAGGAAGAAGATTATTTTTAATTATAAGTCCAGTTCCCACGTGAGGATCGAGTACGACAACAATATATAGAAGGAGTAGACGTGTGCCTCATCGTGAGAGGAGTGCCCGCAAAGATACTGGGCCACCTCTCGAGGCGAAGTTTAATGACGCTATAAAAATCTGAAGGTCGTTAGATGGAGTTAACCCGACCAAGCAAGCTCATCGTCACGTTATTTCTTTTCTGTTATCTTTGATTTGATGTTTTATTTTTTTTTGTGTTTTTTGTTCATGTTGCACTGTGATCGACAAATGATCATCTTTCGAATAGGGAACATAATATTTTACAAAATGATAATTGATGTAAAAATTGTGCGAAAAACACACATATCCATCCATGACAATGAAGAAAGTATACAAAAATTGAAAGGTTTGCATGAAATATGAATAAAAATTGATTTTTTCCAACTATTTTCTTTATCACGCGAATTTGTGAGTCAACGGGTTATAGTTTACTTTTGACAACGACCAGACCATGGAATTCAGACGCCTCAGCCACAACAGCAGCATTGGTAACTTGGTGAGACTGGAGGCTAAAACCTGGAAGAGCATGGATCGGACAAAGGTCAGCGGGGTCGTTGCACCCGCACGGGCAGGGCATATCTCTGCAATGCCCTCTTGCTATACCGTACCGTGGCATCGCCTCTCGCCATGCCTTGCCTACCAGCCAACAGCCCTCGGCCATGTTCACAAGCCTTCTCCACCTCTAAAGTCGAGATGAGGAAAGAGAAAGAGAGAGAGAGATGAAAAAGAAAAGGAAAGACTTGGACTTTATAAACTAGCTAAAATCAAATACTGGGATGCAACATTCGTGGATAAAGTGGAGAACAATTCGCAGTAAATTATACGACTTGTCAGCACGATCGATAACATAGTAATTATTGAATAGATAAATAAGACAATGTACTCCAAGGAATAAGAATTAACAGGCGAGATGAAAGAACATGTAACTTTCAACACTTCACGCTATCTACGTTCTTTTTCCATGAAAGATTAAATATTATTGCAATAAATCTTCGCTCTAACGATCCGTGTACTTTCATGTTCTTTCGTAAATTTAGCAATTAATATACGGTATTTCGATTGTGCAAAAACTCTGTTCATGGTAAACGAAATCTACGCAGCTAAATGAATCTAACGCATAAGTTTCTATCCAATTGCCAGAAATCTCTCTGAAATGCAAATTTCATAGAACTCGATTTTTGTTGAGAAACTTCCACAAATTCCTTCTCATGCTGGAAATCTGAACAGCTGAATCCGTAGATCAATTCTCTGGATAAAATCGATAAAGTTATCTTAAAACTCCAGGAAAGTAATCCTATATATTTTGATCATGCATGTAATAATCAGATTTTACAGATAGCTTGATCATCCCTTCCGTATGATTGCAAATTTTTCTAAAAGTAACATTCAATTTTCACCTTGTGTAACGCGTAAACTCTCAAATAACGCCATTGAATACATTCTGTATATTATTTTTCCTGTTCGTCTTCACCACAGGGGATCAACAAGTTGGTAATCTACACAAACAAGAAGCGAGACGTGTGGCTCTTATACTGCTTGAGGCCAGTTCACAATACTCCAATGGAGTCAACGATGTAATTCAAGGATAATCAAGATTCTTTAGGTAAGTGGCAACTTCGGTGGGTGAGGTCAAGAAGAATCCCTGCAATTATATCTCCTGCGAAATATCGCGGGAGGACATAGTTTACCAATAATTTCGATATTTTTGTACAATGCTAATTGGATTTGATGCACGCAAGGTGTATTTGGATCCCCTGAAACATCCCTTGAAAGTTAAAGTACTTACAAAACTTTTGTTTCCTGATCTTTGAGGAGATTTGACATTTGAAAGAGAGAGAGTGGTTGCTGAATCCTTTATGTTCTGTAGAGAAGAAATTATCAAAGTTTTGGAAATTCCTTACTGGATTTAAAAATATTCGAAGGTGGCTTCATCTGGTGGCATTTTTTCCGACCAAAATACTCAAAACTGCACGCATAAAAAAGTCTGAGATTTTCAGGGATGAATCTTTGAAGGTTTATCTAGGTCTGTATAGAGCCAGAATTTTGGATTTTGAAAAAAAAATATTCACCCCCCATATTAGTACAATATTTAGACAGCTGTCAGCCAGTCTTGCATCCACATAGATTGCCCATGTTTGGCTGCCAGTTTCGTATCCAGTTATAAACGGAGAAGAATTTATGGTTAAATTTAGTATGTTTGACAGTAAATGCCATTGGATATCACATAGTAAATTTAAGTACGAATTTTCCTCCGTAAATTTTATCGTCAGCATTGGCGAAGCCTGAAAATTTTAATATGGGAATTATTGATATTCAGGAAATAAAGAACCCACTCAAACACTCCGGAACCCATTGTTTTTGAATTGGGATCAAGAAACCCAGTTTTCATAAACTCCCTTTTCCTCTTTCAATGGGAGTAGAGCATGTTGTTGAAGTCTGAACTTTGAGTTGAGAATTCGAACCCACAAAATCTGATGAATCATCATCATTTATCTTCTCGAATTATAACTCTTTAGAACTGGAAGCACCGTTTGAAGAACGTGCTGCAAGATTTGAGGTCTTCAACAGCTGAGTATTTCGTTATTCGTCACTAATAGTCGATTAGTATTTCATTTCGATAAACAATTCAAAGTCCAGCAACATGTCACTCAATGAATTCAGTCGAACGATTTTATCATACACTTTGTTCCATTCTCCCAAGTAACCCAGACAGCACAACGTGCCACTGGAACGTTTATGGAAGGTTTATAGAACGTAGGAGAGGTTTTCAGAACGTTCAGAAAATGTCCCAGAGACACATTGTGCTGTTAGGGAAGCGATAGTGCAAAAAAATAATTCATCTAAACTTAGTTATGGAAGATAGAAGATAGTTCCGATTAATAAGAAACAATAGGAACCAATAATAAAAACTGTAGTAAATATGGGACTTCAAATTAATAACAGTAGCGGAAGTCAGTCAAAGTGAATTTGACAAAATGGCCAGCTATTGATTGCGTGCTTTGATACACTGATACGTAGGTTGGTTCCTAGCCATCTCTTTGAAGCCGAGTTTTTTCATTTCTGGAATTTTTAATGTAATTTTACACACAATGACCTTTTGAAGATTTGATTTTCATTTTGTCAGTATTTATGTCTTTTATACACGTGAAGGTAATCATACCTACCTATTATTATTTATTGTATGTATTTCGAGGGAAATTTGTCACCCTGAAGAGGACGTAACATGTCGAAATGCGCGTAGATGTGTTCTCAATAAATAACGTCCCTGATGATAAAAATTTCCGAAAGATTCGAAAGAAAGGGGACAAAACCACCACGAAACAGAAACAAACGAGTGTTTTCGGTCCCAGGTTCTTGCTGAATCTTTCCTGTATTTTCATCAGGGGTTACTTTCTAGAAGCTTCAGAAAACTTAGCAACTATTGCTTCAACATGAATTTGGATACAACCCTCACGTAACCGTAAGAGCTTTCAAAAATACATTTTAAATGCATCAAATGTCTTTGAGATCATTTTTGAACGGAAGGATTTCCAAGGAAAGGTTTTAAAATACATTACCAAAAGATTGCTAGAAAAAGGATACTTCCAAATGTTTTTGAAGTATATTTTGAAAACTTTTGCGAAAATGTATTGATCAAAATGTAAACGGAATATATTTGAAATGATTCACTTTAAAATGGTTCTCAAATCAGTGATATTTTCCTGACACTTAGAACTTGCTCTCACAGCACCACAGTCTCAAAAGAATTCTTATAGAATTCATAAAGAACACAATTAGTTCAATAAGAATTTTTTATGAATTCTTCTGGGACTGTGGTGCTGTGTGAGTACGAAGATTTTCTGTTTCCAATAGGTTAATGTAAATGCTGTTTCATTCGAAGAAATATATAATGAAGGAACATTACAAATATATTGAAAGTATATTTACAGCAGAATATAATTTTCTATACTTTTTTATTTTCTTCTCTATCTGGCTATATTTATAATACATTTTCAATATATTCCAAATAAAATTAAATGCGTTATTGAGGTGTTTCTGTTCAGTATTCAAAATACAGTATTCAAAACTGTAATGTGTATACATTAACCCTCATCACAGTTATGGGTGAAATTTTATAACAATAAAAATAATAATAATATACTTAAATTATACCTAGAATATATTAAGAATGTATTATAAATTCAGTCAAATTAGAACGAGAATATATAGGAATTATATTTTGCTTTGAATATATTTTCAGTACATTTTCAACATAATTGAATTATATTTTTCCCATCGGTAGAACATTTGACCTTCATTTATACTTGCAATTTTTTGTCTTATTTTTCCCCTATAAACATTTTGCCGATCATGATATATTTTGTATCTTGCATTTTATGATACATCTTGACAGGGATCTTCGAAATATCTTTAAAAATGCATTTTAGATACTTTTATAACTGTATTTACTACCTCAAAAATAACTTTACTCTAATGACGTAATTATCCTGAATCGAAGCTTCCAAATCTTTGCTAAACGCAACAATTAAATTTCAATCACATTTTTTTCAGAAATTTTCACCATTTCTACGCATGTTCTATTGATTTCATCATTAATAATTACGAAACATGATCTTAAAGCTTTTAATGAGCGAATGTCATCATGGTTGGTATATCTCACGCAGTTGAGTGTCAGATTAAGATGCTAGGCAATGAGATAGGAAAGAGGGTTCGAATCTCCAAATAGGTCTTGTCATTTTTCACACTTCAGATTTTTCAAAACTAGACCATTGCATATGTCATGTATTTCACTAGAGTTCTAAAGAACTCAATGATGTCCATGAGATAGGTAATCCAAAAGAACTTATGATCGAAAAGATTTTTTCTCGCTTCTGTTCAAAATGTAAATTAAATATATATTCTTAGAGCAATTTTGAACTTCCAAGTTCGCGCTTTTTTATGGATTCAAAGGAAGTTTCCAATGCAATTCATTTATAACTGCATTAGCCATGTATTTCAAACGTCCCACAAAATAGTCCTATTTAGAGAATAAACTGAAAGAATTTGGAATTCATTTTTCCAAATGCATTCCAAATGTATTGCGTATATGTCAAATGTATTTAAATACCTCAGATCAATGCATTGAAAATATGGCTCAAATGGTTCACCGAAATGCATTTTAAAAGCGTTTTTGGTTACGTGGGTTAACTCCCCATACAACAAAAGTTGCTGTGCAACCATTGCTCTTATGTTTTTCCTTATATAACTTTACGCGAAGTTGCTGGGAATTTGGTACGCACGTGTTTAAGAGTTTCATGAAACCGAGCAACTTCCCAGCAACACGACAACAACTCAACCCGAAATCCCAGATTCACAGCATATTGTTGCGCATTTGGCAACGCAACGTCTCTGCAAATTGCTTTAAACTGTTGCTGAGTATTTTCAACAATTTGCCGAATATTTGCTTAGCACTTTGCTGTTAGGGTCAACACGGATTACAGTTATTCATGTATCAATCATAACTGCATTTATATGTCAACCCTGATTTGGAAGTGAGTGATTGTTGTCTGTGTCAAATCACCCTAGTAAAAGTGATTATAACGGTTGTCTAACACTTTCAAGACACTTGCACTGAAGCTAATCACTAGAAAGCGCCTTGACATCAACTCTGAGGAGGCTAGAACCATTTCTGCTAGGGCCCGTTCAGCAAGACATTTCTTCAAGTTTGGAAGAAAGGAGGAATCATGAGAAACAGAATCTGATGAATGTGATGGATGTGAAAACTCTTCAAAGCGTATGAAGCTGAAGCTAGCGGCTAGCATCAGACTAATTGAACTTTCGATTGCACTTGATTCAAATATTTTTCATATCAAAAATTGATTGGGTGACTTTCAAATATGCGATTGAACTACTTGAATATTTACAAAAAAATTCTATCAAAAGTTACATCAATCCGCTACTAGCTCATCCTTGCTAGTTTTAGCTTCATTCAAAGCGTACATCATCAGTTTTGCAGCACTCACGTATTATTCATTTCCCGTGTCCGCTTGAAAAGAAGGGTTTCAGATGAATTAAATAAATCTTATTCTCCCAATAATTCCAGTAACATTCCAGCAACATCATTCTTATTCATCACAGGGCATGGTATTTTCTGATACTAAAAAATCATGTAGGGGAAGAAAGAAGTAAAAGATGATTCCTCAAGATGAAATGATCCTAACCCGGACCTGGAGATCTGATGAGGCTTTCTCAAGGTCCCGATGGACTCTGACTAAGCCTTAAAAAGCGTTAGGGAATACCACAAATCATTTTTAGCTGGGCTCCGATCGTTTCTTCTACGAACTAAGGCATCACTACAACAGTAACCCTTTGATTCTTGCATTATTAAATGTCATAATGATTCTCCAGAAGCGTGTCTCATTTTCCTGGAAAGTAATTGAAACGGTTAAAGGCATGCCCGACAAGTAACAGCCCACTAAACACAGTTTGTTACTTCATCATAACTGCAATGTAACTTAAGATCAGACGCAATATCACCTGTGCGTTGCATGCAAAGGACTGGTAACTTTTAATTTCGCACTCATCAAAAGTTGTAAAAATATAACCACAATATAACATGTTTCAATTCAGCAACATCGTGGTTTCATCCATATGTTGTAAGTGATAATATTAAACCCAACAAATTTTTTCAACTCAATCTGCGCGAGAACTCGAATCCAAGTTCAAAAAGTGTGTCTGATGCATACTTTTCAAAATAAAAAGGTCATAACAATTGCATGCAACCAACATGTAACCAACAAAAAAAATGTTATGCTACAGTGACGTTCCAACTACTTTTCATGAGTGTGATATTACACGTTACCTGTCCATTGCATGTAATTTTGAAGTTACATTATAATTATGCTACAGTGACAAACTGTGCTTGGTGGGAATTGAGACATTTTCAGAGTTTTTTTAAATTTTTCAATGAAGTTTTGCAGTGAAATTCAGAGAAAATTTTCGGAAAAAGATTCCTCACTAAAGACGCATCGTGATCGATCAACATAGAATATTACTTTAAAAAACAAAAAGTCTGTGAGTACTTGAAAATATCACATCTGCGACACATACTCCACGATTCAGACCAGCAATTCTTGAACATTCGATATCAATATTTTAATCACAATGAGAAATATATTTTCTTATTTGTAACAATGACATGTACGAATACATAAATATATATTACTAATACCATATACATACGTAAGACACAGCATCATGGTATGTCGAATATGCACGCTATGCTGGGTCCATGTTCTGATTTTGATCCCTGAATCAGATAAGATCGTCCTTTGTTACCAAGGCTCGTGCCTTCAGTACCCAACAGTCCATTGAATTTCCTACCCAAGATATTTTTCTTCTCCCATTCTCTCTTTGATGCATTTGTTGTGGTTTGCGTTTGTGTCTTGAGTTAAATGCAAATGAAGAATAAAAAAAATCCCCCCTCCCCCGTATTTACATTCGTGCTCTATCAAATCTCATTAAATATTTCTAAAGCTATTTGAAAGATGTTTCACGATCATAAAAATATCATGATTCACTGAGATTTATATGGTACGTGATCGCGATGAGGGACTTCCAACGGAATACAAAATATTTGATTTGTAGATATTCAAGTATTCAAATGTGGTTACTTGGATGCAATGAAAATTTCTTTCGTTCAATTCTTTTGAATAATTGAAATCACAGGCATTGATTCATTCAAATAAATTTCCATTTGAGATTTTGTAAAATTTCAAAATAATGTATTTTTCATTGTACATCCTTTTGAGAAGGAAGCTCGATGGTTTGATAACAAAAAAAAATCAATGCATTAATATAATTCGTTCCGCTTGCTCTGCTGGATAAAAGAAAGAAGAGACAAGAAGAGGGACCAAGTGCAAACACCAAATTAGTGGAAAGCACTGGGTCACATCTGGACGAGATGAGCCCCCAATCTATGTTCCTGTGATTTAGTACCGTACGTTCCAATGACGCATGGCTTTCATTACTAAATTACACGACCCTTACTCAACAACTAACGGATCAATTTCTTCCGAAGCCACAGTCCAAGGTTATTCAACAGGCAGTTATTACTATTTCACACGTGATACGATAAAAAATGTGGCACTGAGTGATAAATTCGTTGAAAGATTATCCGAACATTTTGCATTTTGACAAATTTAATGAGCGTGCTGAGGATGAAAATTAGGGGTTGAAATTTTCACCTGTCACATGAATAAACTTCAAATTTCAACGATTTGATGATGAAATAAAATTGTTTTGAGCTGATATGTAATCGAATGAAAATAAATATTGAGCAGGAAATTGTGTAAAAATAGTTTCTCAACTTATTAAAAATTTGCGAAAACAAAAAAACACAATCGGATTGATCGAACAGCTTCAACTGTTCCTGAAATATGATTTATTATTTCACTTCCAGCTGAACCTGCTTTATATGACGAGTACCTATAATTCGACTTAATAAGATAATTCGTCCTTTTCAATATTTCAATTCGGAATTATACACCTCACATTTCATCGAGTAAACCCGAGTTGGAAAATTTTCAAAATTGTATATAATTTATATATAATCCAATATACGTGATACATAAATTTTATATAATTATACATCAATCATATATAATTCGAAAAATTTTTCCACTGGGGAAACTAGACATTCCACGATAGATCATTCGACCTACTAGTTTGACACGTAGCGCATTTAAAATAATGAATTACCGGTACCTTCTCACATCGTGCACAGACTCGTGAAAGATCAAAAAGACCCGCATGTTCTTGGCTGGACTCGTTACACCTCGTACACATACGTGTAATAATTGTTGTTGGTACGCAGAATAACTAGTGGCAAAAAAAAAGAGAAAAACGAGACCACAATGAGTGTAAATAACTTTAATCGTATAATTTATATTTTACTTAATCGCTGAGCATCTCCTGCATAAAAACTGCGCGTACAGCTAGTGTTCATAATTTATCGATTATTAGCAGTTTGAAGATGTACGCGCGTATTACTCGCAGTTTGGCTCGCCATAGACTCCCTTCTTCGCCGGGTACTGAGAACAAGGAACAACATCGACCAAAGATAAAAACAAAGAACAGGAAAACATGATTTCAAAAATTTTAACTACGTCGATACATGATAAATTATCTTTTTCCAATAACATGCACGTAGAGAAAATATGGGAAACGAAAAAGGAACTATAGGGAAAAAAAAGGTTTTCTCCGTCATTCTGTCATGAAGATTTATTACCGTTATGAGGAACTCTTTCGTGTATTCATTGTCGTCGTTTGTCGATGAGTGGAGGAAAATGAGGCGTCAGGAATAGCAATGATACGAGAAGTAGCGGCAACAATTTATCGCACGCCAAGGCGGCATCGTATATACCAAGCTGGGTGTCAAACATATGCGTGAGTCATGTTCCGTACTCCTTCTCCCATTCTTATTATCTTCTCTTCTTGTAGCGCCTTCTCGCGAAGTCAGCTGCCGCTAATTATTTCAAATGATACGGGCTCCCGTCCATCCATCTATCCATGCATCCAGCCACATCCATCCATCCAACCATCCATCCATCGATCTATCGAGTGCATGAGAAATCAGTTGCTAAGACTATTCACGTATACGATAATAATCGATAGGTACATTGATAATCTCACGCTATCTAGAAATGCACATAATTAATTTCAAATCGTACATTCAAATCAATCATACGAGTCGCAAGATGCATTCACTGATTTTTGTTCCTGCATCAAGATCATTTGTATCGATCCCGATCCTGTGATTCTCCATAAAAATTCTGTGTCACCTTCTATCACGGAGGAAGATAAGTCGATAAGAAACTATGATCAATCGATTGCCAGTACATACATTTCTCGTTAAACGAATCAAAAACCAGAAACATTATCCCGTATCGATGTGAATCTCACGTAACGTGGGTGATCAATACCGAGATATTATATTCTCAAACTTTGCCTTTACTTGTTGAAAAAGATAGAATGAAGAAAGAAATGGAAGACAAGAAACAAAAAAAAGTAGTGACTGTGCGCACGCTCGTTGGCCACACTTCGTTAGCGACTCCAGGGAGTTAATTAGCGAAAAAGTTAATTTCTTGCTCGCTCATAAACGGACGCCGGTGATGAAATACGAGCTTGATAAAGACGGGCGGAACCGCAGGAAACCAGAGTTTTCGAGATCGGTGGAAAGAGGGGCACGTCATGGAGTAAATAGATTAACATTGTTCCAAGCTGATGGTTCTCCTTTTCCTCATCTCTCTTGGAATTATTGTTCTAATTCGTCACTCCTGTGCTGTTTTATCTTCGTTCCTTCTATGTGAATTCGGAGGATGATCGAATACTTCATCTTTTGTCGAGGCTCTTGAATATCTCATGGTATTCTGAAGATTGTTTGCGAGAACATTTGTTAGGTTCGCATTATGATCAATAATCTGAAACAAATGGAGTGTTGTAGTATCGTGGCTCCGGATATTTGGGGGAAAAAGATGATGATGTGAGGAATAATGAGAATTTTGTTACGTGAATTATGCCCACCGTTGGATTCATGCGGAGATCACACAAAAGTAATCTTCAACTCACAATTAATGAACTTGATTCCCATCGTGTTTATTGAATTTGCAAATAATTATGCGTAGCTTTCGAATGCATGGTTTACTTCCTTACGTAAATCTTTGAAAAGAAAATTGAGATTGTTGGCGAAGCAACTTATATCTAAGATGAAAAAGAAGAGAGAAAGGGGAAGAAATACATCAAAGAACCCGTGCCGAGAGGTCCTACCAAGGAAAATATTTTTGTTCCGTTTCATATACCATCTCGTTGCGCTTATTCTTGAACCGTCCGTTGTGGCCTGAACTTTCTGAATAATTATCATGGGTATGAGCTTGATTCATCACTGAAGTTCGCCTACCTAAGATGCTTTATCTACGTCGCGCAGTCTCCGCGAAATTAATATGCTAATACCGCAACGTGGTCCCCCTCACCCCACCCAGACCCTTCTTTTTACACTCCCTTCTCTATTTGTCTGCCTTTAAGGTTGTTCCTTAACCCCCCCCCCCCCTCATACAATTTTGTATAATTGAGGGTTGTAATATTCCTATGTCGATCATCGGTGAGTGAAAAAATGTGATAGAAAAAGAGATAGCATTGCATGGAGAAAATTTCTTTGGAAATGTTTCATCTATGAAAATATATCAGTATACATCGCAAACCGAATACAGCACTGTTGAGCCCGTCAAAAGTCTGTCTTGAACAGGCATGAGAAGGTGATACGTGAATCAGATTTGCAATGACAATACGTTCCTTAGGGATAGCAATGTCGAGGGATGTCAATGATTACGTCACTGGGAAGTTTGACTAAAAGTTGAAGGTTTGTAGGAAGCGATGATAAATGAATGATAATAGCAGACATCTGACCGACTAGTTGTCATCATGGCGGATTTGAATTCATGTTAACATGTTAAACCCAGTACCTGTGAAAACATATTAGGCTTCGTAACGGAGGAAACCATCCGCGACTTTGGAAGTTCTTGCCAGTTCAAAACTCATTACGAACAGTGGGAATACATTGAAGGGTCTACATGTTTCTAGTACTATGGGAAGATCGGAATTGTTTGATAATTAATGATGCCACGCGTATACGATGTATGTGATTCTCCAATCTTTGTCAAGGAGATTTTGACTTTGACAGTACGTAATGACACACAATCGTGTATGAAATATGCTTATATTCGAAAATGTGATAAATACATCTTTATTAAATTTATTCACAATATTATTAGAATTGACACCGACCGAGGTATATGATTCATAAAATGTAACATAATAAAATAAAATATGATTCACAAGGATGATTGATTGATTATGATATCAATAAGATATTCAGACCCAAGCTAAAAGTTCTGCGTCTATTCGTGATATCATTGACAATAAAGTTTTATCTCGAGTCGTGTATGGGGTGTCTGATCCTCTTCAAGGTCCGCTCAGGGTAGAGGGAAAAAACTGGATGTAGGTATCTCCTTTCAAATCAACATAACAAATTCAATCCCATGACATCTGCCGATGGACGAGAAGTACGACAACTGACTTTCACCAGAAAATATATGGATGGTATCAACATATGCATGAAATAAGGGTGGACACATACACTCAGCGTAGTTCGTGGCTTGTAGAACGTGGGCGCTGACACTATCGATTGCCTTCCTTCGACATCTCTCGACCGTTTCTCACCCGACGTTCACCCAGTCATGCCAGATCAGAAAATATTTGTACGCTCGAAGAACTTACGATTCGGAGACACACACGGTGCCGTAGTAAAATACAAGTGACGCACGCCTTTCTCCCGCTGACGAATTTTAGGGAAAGAATTATCGAATAAATCTGTGATTCTCACTTGAATATAAAGAGATTACGAAGAACAGTTATGATAATTCGAACACGAGGGATAACATAATTCTTCAACAATTGTAAAATATATTTTCTCCAAATGCAGGAAACAATTCAACTCAACCTCTTGCATCGTTGAACTCGAGGTCCTTCGAAGATGAAGAATGATATTTGAATACAAGATGCAGTCGCAGAGAATTACATAGATTCTATACATTGCTTTGCATACCATTAACACAAATGAGAAAGGTTCACATATCAATCGAAACTGAGAATTTCCATTGTGACTTCATAAATATAAATGATCTCATTATTCTTTCTTCTTTAGATTAGTTTAATGAGATTAGTGAAAGAATAGCTGCAAAGCATAAGGAAACAAATGGAAAAAGTCTCGGGACTCGATTAATTGAAAAACAAAGCGGACGATTCCAAGAGGGAGAAAAATTAAAATTCATTGATAAGTCTGGTGAAAAATAAAAGATTAATTCACGATTTCCATATTCATTTGATACTTTCGAAAGGTTTGAAAAACGAATGGATTTCAAATGAATAAACATTATGTAGATGTTTGACTCGTAGTATTCATTTCATGGAATTTCGAGTGATGAAAAGGAGAAAGGAGAAGCATCGGAATTGGATTCTACATACATGATTGGGAAATTTTTTTCACATACGAATTGAAGTATGAAATTCATCAAATTTGTGGGTGATATGATATCCCGGGAAATCGTATCATTGATTTCACGTAGAGTTCATCAGCACATTGCGAATTCGATACACGATGTGTTTGTTCAATTTAATGTATTATACTATGTGTTTGTGATCTCTCAAAATCATGTCAATTCAATTCAATACATGCGTCACTACTGGTGAATTTTCACGGGTATCATTTGGAAGAGTAACCTCTACCGATGAAATTATTGTACGTTATTTTTTTGTTCAAATACAATTGAAAAATATTGATTTAATATCAACCATCATGTACATTGACAAAAATATCGGATTATATTCATTTGTATTTAGCTTCGCATGAATACAACGAATATACACCTTGATCCTGCAAAAGCCCTGGTCAGGGTTTCAATTCTTCATCTCGAAGGATGAGAGAATTGATGAAATAAATTAAAAAATGAAACAAAAGAGATTATTTACTGTATCATGGAAGTTAGATTGACGAGTTACAAGAATTATTCCCGATGAAAACAGTTTGGATTCTCATACAATAAACGAACGGGATTTCACTGAGGAAAATGTGTGGATATGGCAATGATCTGAAGTATGGTCATGACAGATAGCTGCAGTAGCGATACTTAGATCATTCTGATAAGGATCTAGGTCGTTCCTGGAATGATCCATTCAGTTTGAGATAGCAATACCGATATCCCTATACTTCAAATAGCAACAACAGCTGAATAGTATTATCAGGAGAGCAATATTCTTGTTCAGTGTAGCTTCATCCAAACTATTTTGACTCAAATGGTGATTATTGATATCGGTTAATGAAGTTTATACCAATCTCAAACTAAACTTGTTGGAATTTCACCAAATTTCAGTATTCGTGCGATTGAATAGCCGAATCTAATAATCGGGGGTTCGTGGGACCTTTCGTTTAGTGTCCCTGAAAGTCAGCAATAGCTGTTGATTGCGTTTAAGGGCTTCCATGATAGAAGAAAAAGTAAAAGAATTCGTGGTACTCAACAAATTTCTAGCGGTGAAGTTGTTGCAAATACGTTTGTAAACAACAGTTTGATAAATTTTGAAACAATTCCGTAATGTAGGTTGGAAATTGTCGCGGATTCAATGAAAGAAAGGCATTATAAGTATTAATTGAATCGAGTGATTTTTCATTGACCCTGCGATAATTTTTGTTGTGGAAACACATTTGAACACATTTTTAAAAAATTTCTCGTTAGAAGTTTGTTCAATATCACGAATTTCTTACTTTGTTTTTATCATGAAAGCCCTTAAACGCAATTAGCAGCCTGCTTTCAGGCGCACAGCCAAGGAGATCTCACGCCTGAGACTCCCACGAAAAGGTCTCTTCACTTTTCTATAGCCAGCAAAAGCAATTCAGCACATTGAGAAAACTGTTTTGTTTTCCGTACTAAAACATTTTACTATTATACATGTAACCCAAATTTTTTGTTGGCATAACTAAAAGTTTGGTGGCTCTCATCAGAATTTGATTAAGCCATACAATTGACCTTACATGGAGAAAAAAAATTCGTTGGAATAGCAAGAATTTCGCTGTCTTAACGAAACCCGCTTGTTATTATATGGACAGCAAGCAAGTCCGCTGAAGTGAACGGCGATTCGTTGTTTCAGCGAATCAAGCTTCGTAAAATTAGCGAAGGACTGATGATTATAACGAATCAGTTAGTAAATACAGCGAATTAGCTCATTAACACAGTGAAATGTCATCGTTAGGTTATTCAATCCGTTCAGCGAAAACGGATTCGTTAAAATAACGAAATCTTTTTTCTCCGTGTACCAAATCACGTTGAATTCTGTGAACTAAAAGCGATTTTGTGGGATCTTTTTGGTTGGCCACGAAATAACCAAATTTTGGTTGTAGCCACGAAACTTTGAATTATGCCCACAAAAAATTTTAGTTGGGCATGTATAAACCAAATCTTTTCTCTCAGTGCTGAAAGGAAGAGTTCGATACAGAGAATTGATTTCGTAGACGTATAATAGCACAGCATTTCCACATAAAATTTGGTCATGATGATTACATATAGATTATATATAAATTTAAAAATTTTTTCACGAAGCAGTCTTCTCTTGGAGCCCCATCCCCAGCACTTGCGAGAAGGCCCCCAGAATCTCCATTACGCTACTGCATGATGGGCATAATATTCAACGGAGTTCGTTTTTCGCGCCATTCACGGTTATGCAATGAGAAGATAAGAATCCATCCTGGTGATTTAGATCTTTAAAATAATCAATGTTTTTCAATAGAGAATATAATTCATTTTCATTCAGGATATACAAAAATTAATGAAAAGTAGATGAACTGTTTTTGCATCAGGAATAAAGGATTTCCTTTCTCATCTTGAGAACTTACCCTTCCTTCTGGGAATTGAATCTTGGGAATAATAAGGGAAAATTCCTGGAATTCGAGTTATGAGTTCGTAAACCGCGAGAAAAGTTTGCTACTACTCTCTTTTAGAGGTAAATTTTACAACTATTCTTCAGAGTATGAATAAAAAATGTATCTTCATGTGTAAAATTTGATGTGGGAAGTTGGGAAATAAGCTATACATCAATTATATGAATATATCAATTATTCAAATTGCATATACATTCTCCACACAAATTTTTAAAAAACTTTGTATAAGCTCTATCAGGTTATTTTTTCATCCAGGATTTTATATAATTCATATATTCACGCGAAAAAATACTTTCCTCTCACACTTGCCCGGAAAGCGTTTGTTTTTCCCCTCATTCGAAGCAGTGCTGTTAATCTATTACGTTTTTACGATGGATCAACCTATGGCAAATGATATTTGATCAGAAATGCCAATAGGACCTTTCAAAAACGTAAGATTGAAAACTATGATTCGAAGAGGAGACAGTGTTAAATTTCAAACACTTGTACCAGGGCGCACAGTGGGCTAAAAACTCCAAAAAATGATCAAAACTACTAACCACTCACCGATCCGTTCAGAACTCGATACTCGGGGGTTTTCGGGATTGCTGATTACGAATTTGAAGTAAAAAATGGTGAATTAAAAATGGCGGATCCAATATGGCGGACTGAAATTGCAAAATCAACGGTTTTGCTTGAAATTCGCTGTAAGGGGGTTTGTGGGATCGCTGATCACGAATCTGGAGTGAAAAAGGCTGAATTGAAGATGGCGGATCCAATATAGCGGACTGAAATTGCAAAATCAGCTGGATTCGCTTGAAATTTGCTGTGACGGGTTTTTTGGGATCGCTGAGTATGAATCTGAAGTCGAAAATGAAGAATCGAATTACACCATTAATGTACATTTGTACATTAAATTTGATACCTGTATCCTAAGCCAACTTCGCTTTATTGATTGACAATGCAATCGACAATCAGATGTTCAAATTCAAAGTACGGCGAGTAAAAAAAGTCCGTGCCCGTTCCAACGGAAAGTTTTTTGATATTTTGTCGTTATTTGTAAAATGCTCAGATCTTACTTTCGTTGATTGAGTTGAGAACGGGTTTTTGTGATTCGATTATACATCAGGAGGGTCATAGTATTACAAACTATAACAAAATTCCAAAAATATTTCCGTTGGAACGGACACGGACTTTTTTTACTCACTGTACAGATGTACACTGTGAAAAATTTTTATGTGGATTCACAAAAAAATTTGGCAGTTTTTAACACAAACATTTTTTACAGTTTATATGAAAAAAATTTTCAATTCTGGTACATGAAATTTAACACAGATGATTCTAACAGTGTAGTGTCGAATTTCCCACACAGCACCACAGTCCCAAACATCTTCAAAAGAACTCCTGTAAAAAAATTCCTTATGAATTCAATTCGATGAATCCACAAATAACTCATAAAGGGTACAATGAATTCCAAAAGAAGCCAGACAGCATCTCATATAAATGATGAGCCAAGTTCATGGAGAGTCCTAAATGACTTCATAAAGTACTTTAAAAGAAGGGCTGTTGTTTCAGTGAAAGATGAATGCCTGGGAGTATTCCTCTTTCAATCCAAAACAGCTCTTTTTGAGTCCCCTGTGAAAAGGGTTCTAAGGAATTCATTCATAGTTCATTTTGCATGTTACAATAAATATTTCATAAATTGTAAATACTTCATAAATTAATGAATAAAAAGAATCTTGTGTTTATCAAATGTGAAAATATTCATTCCATTCAAGTTTCAAGCGCGTACCGTATGAAATCCTTATATGATCTCTTTATGTAATCTTTTTGGATCCATCATGAGCAATTTTTCCTTTTGTTTTTATTATTGAAGAACTCTTTTGGACGAGGGAAAGGATTCCCCCAGTACTTTATTCTGAACTGACATACGGGAGGAGTTCTAGAATTCTTATTGAATTTGTTTGGATGAGTTAGAGTACTCATAAAGGATTCTTTGTGGAATAAAAGGAATTCGTTTGGAATTATTTCTGAAATCTGTGTGCTGTGTGGGATAATATTATTTAAAACTAAAACTATTGTTATTCATAACGAGCATCGCGATGCATCGGCTGTGTTTACGTTTTCTGAGTCTCTTAAGATCAGTTCGAAAAGAGAGCGATCAAACCTGCAACTCCCTGCAGCTAAATGAGATTGAGTCTGTTTCTATACATCATAAAGAAATATTCTACGTTGGAATTAACGAGTCACAAAGAGGCACAAATGTTCTGGAGCTTGATGAAATCCTAAAACATTGAAATCTGACGATTATATACCTCTTCCTTCCACAGATGTTGTCTGAAAAATCGAGAAAAATTATTTTCTAGCTTATTATATCACATTTCGACGAGAAAATTCAAGCACGTTCATTTTCCTTGAGTAATACTGAAAAACATTGCAAATAAAGTTAAGGCAAATTTTGAGCATTTTTAACGTTTTTTCATATTCAACGATCCCCCACTGTTCTTCAATCAATTTTAACTCATTGATTGTTTTTGCTAGCTCATAAAGAACATATATACAGGGTGACCCAAGTCGGATAGATTATATTTTGGGAGCATATTCTGCAGCCAAAATGCAACAACTTTTGTATTTGGCAAACTTTTTTTTGAGGCCTAGTTTTCGAGATATAAGCATTTTAAAATTTTTTTTCAAATCCAAATCACTCTAAATCACGATATGCTACGTACTTGGGCTTGAGACCATTCGCTAAGTTGGCAAACGACGGATCCCTGGAAAAAAATTTCAACTATCCCATCATTGTTTGTTCCGGAGCTGTAGCGATTTGAAATTTTTGAGCTCTTAGCCAATCAACGTTCAGCAACTTTAAATCGTTACAGCGCCGGAACAAACAATGATAGGATAGTTAATTTTTTTTTCCAGAGATCCGCCGTTTTCCAACTTAGCCAATGGCCCCAACCTCAAGTACGTAGCATATCGTGCTTTTGAGTGATTTGAAAAAAAATCTAAAAATGCTTATATCTCGAAAACTAAGCCTCAAAAAAAATTTTGCCGAACACAAAAGTTGTTGCATTTTGGCTGCAGAATATGCTCCCCAAATATAATCTATCCGACTTGGGTCACCCTGTATACAACTCACTAAACTGGGGGAAATACTTTAAAAAATCCAATTTTGCACAGTTTTTCACGCTTTTGGTCCACTGTGGAGCGTGAGGAAAATGCTTACTTCCCACCCGTTGGTCGAGAATTGGGGGAAAATGCTCACACCAAAAGGAATTCAATTGAAAAGATTACCATTTCATCAGTAAACTAGAACTATTCGGAAAAATTAGACAATAACTGTTGGAATAGAAATTCATATTGGATGTTCGATCAGGACCAGACTTGGAGAGCCTTGTCTTAAATCAAACCTTGATATGGCATGTAACTTATTGTTCCATCAGAGCCCGATAAACGAACCATAGTGGGGCAAGTGAAATCACAAGCCCATCGGGATTTGGTCACTGCCAGATCGGGCTCATATCGAACATTTCTCTACTTATGTTACAAGGGATTGTCTAACTTTTCCGAATGGTTCTAGTTTACTTATGAAATGGTAATCTTTCCAATTAAATTTCTCTCCGTGTACTTTCCACTCGCTACTTGAAAAGCAGGAGGTGAATGTTTCCTGCTTAAAATGCCAGGCAGAACCGAACAGAAAATTGTTGTAAGTAGTTGAACGGTATCTTTCTTAGGTAATCCAAGCAAAAACTCACACACTTTTCACTCGATTTGGTCCGGAAACATGGAATTGAAATATGCTCTCAAAGACTGACAACAATTTTTTGGAGAGGTTCTGTTCGGAATTCACAGACTATAATATCCAGTCAAAAACTGACGAAAATTTTCCTGCCAGATTTTCACAGGATGTTATTTTTTATTTACCTGGGAGAAAAATCGTTCGAAGCCTGACAACAATTTTCAGTCCGATTTTGTCTGGCATTTTCATCAGGATTTACTTTCTACATCAGTTTTTCCATTGAAAACAAGATTTATCAGAATTAGGGCAAATAAATTTTTTTTCAGACAAAGAAAGTAGGTTCTCAACGCACTTACTTTCTTTTATAAACAATTACATCCACTTCAGTGGATTAATGTGGTTCCCTTTTCGATATTTTTGTCCGCAATTTGTAACATATCTGAAAATATCCTGTCCTTCAATGACATAAAACGCATCCCTAGTAGAAATGCTCTAGTAATTGACGAGTTTTGTAACGCTTAACTAACCAGAAACTAGCCGCTTGCAAGTGCCTCGTAGGGTTCTGGTGAGGTACTTGCGAGTGTCTAGTATTTGGCTAGTTGAGCGTTACAAAACTCGTCAATAACTAGAGTATTTCTACTTGGGATTCTTCCTTTCAAAAATAAGCCTTTGTTCAATACAATCATTACACCAAAGATCCCAAAAGCATATACATTATTGATTTTTCGAATATTTCAACAAAACAAAAATGAAGTTGGACTCCAGACACGTGCAACCTTTGACTATATAAGTATGGACTGCTGGTTGCTAACTTCAGACTTGTAATCAACATTGAGCAGCGCCGCCAGTAACCGCAAACTAAAATTGACTGATCAGCTGTTCGGTGTTGTGATTTGTTTTGAAATACAATCTAACCTCTGATCAAGGGAGTAATTCTTATTGAAATGAGTAGGATGTAATTCCTCAAACTCAATCAACTAATTGGGATGGAAATTGTTTCTGAATGTGTATTATGATTTTTTATTTATTGCAACGTATAGGTTATAACCTAAAATCTTCGTACCATGGTAACATAGTAATCATTAACATGGTGCATTGGAAGTATAACCATTCTTTTCTCTCCGTGTAGTGCCACTCAGATAAAGTTTTTTCACTTACTGGACGTGCCTCTTAATTAGATTCCCTGGTTAAAGTCTCATAGCAATTCATAACGACATGTCCTTATTATGAAATGTTACAGATTCTGCAACAGGAAATTCATAAGTAAACCACGAAGTCCTGTGAAATTCTGCTTATGATTCATCATGAATAATTATGAATATATTTTCATTTTTACTTATGAATTTCCTGTTGCGAAATTTGGAAAGTTTCATAATAAGGACATTTTCTTATGAATCGCTTTGAGACTTTAACCAGGGTTGCTTTTCCAATTTTTCGAATTAGATTATTACATTCGTATTCATCTAAAAGTACTTATAGCTTCATAAAATTTTACAAACTGAGACTAGATTTTCTGAATGTTCAAGGAATATCCCAACGATATATTTAGTATTGAGGTTGTTTATTATAAATGTTTTATAATTGCTTTGAAAATATTTTGAGAAATATATATATTTTATATTTTGATAAATATTTTGAATGATGATCATAAAGAATAATTATGAGTAATCAGATGAATAAGTTGATAGATGTAATAATTCTCAAAATACATGCAAAAAATCAACCATCAGAACACATGATGCGATGCGACTGATATTCTCTGAATATTTATTTTACATTGTTTACGTCAATATAAGAATCGTATTTATTGCTTTTAACGATGATCCTCATTCTTATACTCAATGTATCAAACGTCAATAAATTATAACCTGTAATTCTTATCGAATCATTGGGTTTTTTTACGATTATTCATACCACATTTTGAATTCCCGCGTTTTCGGTCACTTGGGCGGAGCCTAAATATCGAAAAATATCGTTCAATGTTGGTTACACATTTTCGGCAGTTTATATAGGAAAAGTGGGGGTAACTGGCAGTCCATACTTATATAGTCAAAGCGTGCAACTTGAATATAAGAGTATAAGTGAAATATGTACCTGGAGTATGCGTATGCAACATGCACAAACAACTTCATAATGAACCGAGGTGATACAAACAGCAATGCATCTTTAATTGAAATAACATGTCGTCTACATGTTTCTCATTTCTCCGAACTCTCAACGTACGTTGAGAAAAAAAGTGATAGGAGTGAACAAAAGGTACGTATGTAAACCACATTCTTGTGGGACGAATATGTGCACCCAGGTTTTTATATCACATCTTCACATCTGTGACCGTGCGAGGCGACGAGGCTATAAAACCTGCGCCAAAGGATTTCTAGGAATCTCCCTTTTCTCAGTGCGGCTTCTGGATGACTTTATGTCACCGTCACGGTCGTCTTACAAGCTGTCTTGGATGCATACATATACATACATACATATACATATACATGAAGATGAAAAAGAACACGAAAAATGGAACTCTTGCTACGTGAAGTCGTACTACTATACATAGTTTTAAACTCATCCCAAACCCAGTTAAACCTTATGGATATGAACAAGAAAGAAGGAAATCGAAATAATCAGAAGACTAGAATTTTTTATTTCTTCTGTACGTTTTTAAATATTCCGATTCTATGTGTTGATATAATTTATACATCGTTATCGAGCGTTCCTCGTTTCCCTAATGTAAATCAATGCAAATCAACGTATAGGGCTCCAACATTCCAAATATTCTCATTGAATCAAATGCACGAATTCTATGAAATTGAATATAGAAATGGAGCATGAGACAATCTTGTTTCTCGCGACCGAGACGCGATAGAACAATTAAATAATTATAGTCGTGTTTGAACGCGGCATTTGTAACGCTGGTGCTTTTCTGATGCTGTAACAGTGGTAGTATCAAAGACTAGAGTGTAATGGTTGACAAATTGCGTGAGGCAGAAAGAAAGAGGAAAAGGAGTATATCATTGCGCCCAAGTAACAAGAACCGCAGTGACGACGGCCATCTTGTTTAATAAGTTAAGTGACCGTCGACGACTACGAAGACGAAGACAACGACGACTACGACGACTACTACGACGACGACGACGACGACGACGACGCAGCTGCCCGTCTTAATGAAACATTAGTTTACATCGAACGAACCACGGCGCCTTCTTCGATGAAGACCCTCGTGTTTTCAAGTTTATGCCCGGCTACATACACCCTTAAGTTTCCAAAGTCTCTTTTCCCATTCAACCTATCTCTCTGTCTCTATCTTCATCATTCTCCTTTTCTCTTCATCATCATAACCCTCATCGAGAAAAGAAAGAAAAAAAAAAGAGAGTGATGATTAAAGAGAGTTTATTTTTGAAGGAGCGACAACTTGTTAATAGCCGTTATGTAAAAGTTGACAAGGAGGGAAATATTATTACTAAACGAGCAATTGACGTTCTTCTAAGGACGTAAGAATAAGGAGGAAAAGAAAAAGCGGCAGCAGATGGTTGTGTGCTTGTACGGCGCGCGCTTTCAATCTGACCCTCATTTAACGTTGCATCGTGATCGTGATGCATCACGATGAAGCACCCAGTAAGATTCTCTAACCATCTCCTTCTTATTGCTTTATTTACCGTGGAATACATACTCGGAGGTCAATAAATGCGTTTAACTGCACTTATGATGTATCTAAATGGCAAATGTCTCATTTTTCTTCTGATTGTTGTTGGTTTTTTTTCCCCCGCAGTTTATACTTGTTACATGTCAATTGAGGGATTTCGTTCCTCGACTCGGTATCCCACTCAGACGTACACCGATTAAACAAAACTCTTGGCCCAGTTTCATTAATGAGAGAACCACACGATGCAAGTATTTCTGGCTATTCTTGTAATTCACCTAACTCGATGTGGTCTTGTTACGACTTGGACGATGACGATCGACCAGCGAGAAGTTACATTCGAAACACGAGGAATATTTTAAATTCTCAAGAATATTGAATAATATCGTACTTTGGGGAGCTTCAGAAAATTTTTGCTCGACACTGCAGTTGAGAAGTGGAAATGATGATATCGAGACCTATTCTATTCATTCCTTTTTCACGTTCAACAAAATGAGTGAAAAAGTTTATCCCGTCATATTTCTCACAATATTTTCTGGAACTCTGTTCAATAACCTTTTACGAGATCACGCATTGACGTGAATGGTACGGACGTGAAACAGAAAGAATGAAAATATCACGTTCGTGTTTTATTTATATTCTGCAATGAGCATTGAATGAATATTCAACACCGGAATAATAGAACTGAGGTAAAAGAGGTAGGGAAAAAGGAAGGTACTGGAATCATCGAACTATTATTTAGAAAGGGCATTGTAACAGAAATTGCACTTTTTATATGAGTTTTAATGTCACTCTCTTCGATTCATCTAAATCTCGCAATTCTTTGCCTGTGGAAGACAATTCTATTTCTGACAGTTCCAGAGTGTTTTGAAGAACCATTGATAAGTGAATCATCGATCAATGAAAATTCTTTGAAAACCAAAACATTTTGAATCAATACTTCTTCTCGTATAAGCTCTTCTTCTCGCGTGATATCGATTCACATGTCTTTGCATTTCCATCACTCCCATTCAAATTCAATGAAATCAATCACAATACAATTATTATATATCAAGGAATTTTTTTTGTCAAGGAATACTGAAGGATTTTGAACAATTTATCACATTATCAACCGACATTACAAACCTTAGGTGTATAAGTCAAGGTTTCACCTCTTCGCAACATGATTGAACGAGGGTCTGAAAAACTGCTACAATTTTTACTCCTGTGGTGAGAATAGAAGTAAGAAACACTGTTACGGCTATATGTACGCATCTGAAACTTGTCTTGACTGTAGTGCATGTGTATATATATATATATATAAATTCGGACACGTATGTTTTGAATGAGATGGTGTAACTTTGTAGCGTACCACATCAAGCTCTGACTTTCGTAAGCGGATCACGCACCCCGCTGAGTGCTTTACGGCATCGCCTTTTCCCTTCCTACAACCACACTTACTTTTTCTCTCTTTCCTGTTCTCCAACACTCGTACCTTCACGATGAAGATCATTTTTTCTTTATTCATGAGTTTTCATCCCTAATTTCGTAACAAATTGCTCGTGACGAATTGATAAGGTGAACGACTGTCGGTTTTCAATGATTCTACAATTAAACACGAATCTTGAAATCAGTCTGTTCGTCAATATTTTATACGGTCATCTGGAGATACCTCTGATTCATAAACTGTTCTTAAAAAACCGTCTTACAAACCTTGAGTTGAGGGAAAGGTGAAGAAAAAGTCCCAAAAAGTTGATAAAAAGACTTTTGCCAGGATCTCTCGCAAATCATCCTAATATTTTTTTTCCAAACTTCCTACTAGACTTCAATCAAATTGTTTTCACGCGGGCGTGAAAGATAAATACTATCATCAACAACATATTTACATGCTTGAGTCACTGCTAGTCAACACCGGGCCTAGCTTAGTTGCCGACACTAGCGGCAAACTAGATTAATGTCTGGGATGATAACAATGTTCAATGCTTGGCATCCGAGCTTAGTTCGATATTGAAATTCAATATTGGTTCTATGCTTGCAATCGATATTGTTGCCATTATTGATATACAATACTAATTTGAGCTGAATGAGCTTGGCGGCCAACAATATTACCAAGCTAATAATAAGCCAAGCTGTTATCAATGTCTCTGTTGAGCATTCAGCTTTCAGATACATCGGAAATGCGACACGCCAAAATAGGCTTGGTTCTAGCATCGATGTTCAAGACGCTATCAGGGTATGGTTAGCTATGACGGGCCAAGCATTGGTCAAGGCTTGGTAGAAGAAAATTAAATCAAATACGACAAAATATGTTTGATCCTAACATTGGTGTCCAAGACTCTATCAACGCTTAGTCGACTATGGCGGGCCACGGATCGGCCAAGGCCAGGCTAACCAGACTTGGTATACCAAGCCTTGACGCCGATCATGGTGCAATTTTCAGTCTTGGCATTACGAGCCTGAGATATAATTCTTGAATTGAAGAAATCTTTTCTTAATTGAAGAAAAATTTCAACATATCAACTGTTAATCAAGAATATGTATTCTTCAAAATATTAAAAAATAAATTCTCTTGGTATTAGTAATTATTTCTCACAGTGTATATAGTCTAGGTACTCTCGAATTTCATAAAGAATTCTTTGATCGACCGTTTGCTCTCTAAAGTTAATCTAAACCAGGCAAAACCAGATTCAAAATAAACTACAATTTTCATTACATTGATAGAAAAGTACCTAATAATTCAAATTCAAATCTAACGAAAAACTCCCTTCCGAATATAACTTATTGTGAATTCAAAATTCATATTTGTAGGCGTTATATTTAGAACGAATTGAATTTTCCCCACCCTATTTTTTTCATCAAAACTAAATTTGAAAATCACGGAAATCCGGTTTACAAAAACATCCACAGATTGAATGCAAAAACGAGGAAAAAAGCGTGATATCCATGCAGACTTATATTGTGCGAAAGAGACTGTGGCAAGCCGCATCATAAAATATAGCGAATACGGAGGCTTTATTTTTATTTCATTCAATTCTTCATGGAAGACAACCGCCCTGGGGAATATAGAATCAAGTTGTTACTTGACGACGAAGGATGACGAGATCGGTACGACATGGATGTAGTAAGGATGAAGAATAGGAGATATCAGTATAGTTTTGCTGCTCTCGCTGTTACTTCTATCGCTGGCAGGGGCCGGCTACAAGAGACACATGCCGCATAACCAAACGACGCGCGTTCCTATAACGTATTACCTCTTTATATATCTATATTCGATATACGTCGTGCGTGTCTTCCTACACGTGTTCACTCATCGAATATCTAATGTTTCTTATCTCCTTACAAATATATCACTCATGTCAAATTTTGTTGAAGAAACAACTTTCAATCATGTTAATGATAAGCCCAGAATAATAACTCACATAAAGTTCACACACGAATATTCTTTTCCAATCGAAAGATCAGGGTCAATGAAACAATTGCCTGATTTTCATCATTTATGTGAATTCCTTTCCCAAGTGGGGTAAGAGAAATCTTTTGGTTTGATACAAAAAAATTGAGATTTTAGATTTCAATGACTGAAGTTACATTTTTTGATACGGTCATAGGAAATATCATCGACCCTAGTAAGATTGCTCTAGTGATTGACAAGGTTTGTAACGCTCACCTAATCAAAAACTGGACACGTGCAAGTGCCTTGTAGGGTTCTGGTGAGGTACTTGCCAGATTAGTTGAGCGTTACAAAACTAGTCAATAACTAGAGCATTCTCACTTGGGGAGTTTGCAAAGTATTTTCAACATTTCTGGAAGATATCTTCGAGTTTTCTCAAAGACACAGATTTGAGATATCTTTTGAAAAGATCTTGCAGACACCTTTCAGACATCTCCAAGGTAGTTTAAGATGCCTTCAAGATATCTTGAAGTGTCGCGAAGGACATCTTTACGATATCTTTTAAAAGAAATCTAGATATATCTTATTGTGCGTTGGTTGGTAGAATCTAAATTGATTTGGATTTCAAAATAACATGGACAACGATCATCTCCATAAATTTAGCGGTAACTCGTTTAATCACTGCACATCTGTGCGTTCTAACTGACGGAAATTTCAGAAGAAAATGATTTTTTTCACAAAGTTGAAACTAGAAGCCGTGAAGATAGTAACCGATTGTTGTAACTTTCGATTGATCATAAATTTTAGAAATAATCAATTTTTGAAAAAAAATCAATGTACACGAAGTCACACATTTTATCGAGTAGAGTCGAGTATATCTTTCATTCTTCTTCTAATTCATCAACGTTCCGGCCGTGTTGCCAGCTTTTTCCAAGGTTATCCACAAAAAATTCGTAAAACGGAGGAGTCCATTCTTTACTGACCTGCATTTCATCTGCATAAGGCAAAAAGTTATCAATTTTGGAAGCATTAGGTCGGTAGAAAAGTAATGTCGTTTTCCAATACTTAATTAAATATGGAAATACGAAAATATTTTTGTACCAACCTAATACTAGATTTAGAGAAAAAATCAATATGCAAGAAGGCCAATTTTGTTGAGTAAAGTCATGTATATTTTTCATTCTTCCTTTAATATACCGGAGTTTCGGCGGTGTTGCCGACCTTTTTCAAGGTTACAAACAAAAAATTCGTGGAACTTTTAAAACTTTTTCGGTGGTATACAAATTGCATGAATGCCGCCCTTTCGAGAAATGCAGCCCAAAACTCCAGCCTCGATAGCTTTAACGCCGTTACATCTCTGCATCTATCAAATGTGAGAATCTCGTTCAACGGTTATAAGATACATTCTTATCTATCTCTGAATAATTTTAGTATAAAGCATCCGAATGAAGAAATGGAATAATATGATAACTGACAAGAAGAAAATGGGTCCTGTCCACAAACTGCAGTATTATACACTAAGATGCAAATGCAGCTCAGATTATTATCAGTTAGAAAGGGACTGTTCGATCTCTTCCCACCGAATCCCTGTTCTAAATCAACAAAGGCCATAACATGAGATCATATAATTTTTGAAAGATGTTTGAGATTATTTCCTTTCTTTTATATCTAAAAATTATACAGACCTCAAATAATCATCTTCCTACTATTGAAATGTAAAAATTGTCTTCACCATTACAATTTTCATGTTAACTGTTCGATTCAGGTTCATACTTTATTAATTGAACGGCATGACAATACTAAAACCAAAAATTTCTTATAAATTATGTATATATAATACATATTTTAAGTAGGTACATAATAAAATGCCAACCTAGCTCAAATATTCGTGTGTTAAAAGGGTATGTGTTGATATCTTGACAACTGACTTTACCACAGACAATTAAGAAGGACAGTCTCATCAGACCATGCCATTTCTTAAAAATATATCTAATATTACATTCTTCTACGCATGAAAAGTTCACTTTATTACGATACTTTTGAGAAACACTTTGATCACATATCTACGGGTTACGGGAAATTTTTCATGAAGTACACTGAGAAAACAGATATCCTGAAAATTACCATAATTTATGGATTTTCAGCGCTGGTCTGACCCGAGTCGGAATATTTACTTGCACGAATATCTAAAAGTACCATAATTTCTTGGACTTTTCAGAATAAGTATGGTACCTTCCTTATAAAAGTCCCAGCCATTAGGGTACTTTTAGAGGTTTGTTCAGGTAAATATTGAGACTCGGGTCAGACCAGCGCTAAAAATCCATAAATTATGGTACTTTTTAAGATACCTTCTTCTCCGTGTATCATTAAGTATCATTGTCTCCTCCAGCATCGACCACTCAAAACAGAAATGCAATTTTAATTTTGCAACGACTGCGTTTCGATCCATGATTTCTCAATTAAGTTTCATCACTTCCTAATTTTTTGTCATTGATCATTATGAAAAGAAATTATAAGAAAGTCTAGGTTGTTTTTGACAAATGACTCGCCTGAGGGAAAGCTTTGAATGAAACTCTCTGAAAGTTTCAGAGATTATCAGTGCAGGCAAGTAATACCAAGACTGACAATTGGACCATGACTGGCGTCAAGCTTGGTATGCCAAGTCTCGTTAGCCTAGCCTTGGCCAATGCTTGGCCTACCCTAGCTGACGAAGCGTTGATAGAGCCTTGGATACCAATGCCAGGATCGAGCACATTTTGCCGTGTTTGATTCAATTTTCGTTGATCAAGTCTCGACTGATGCTTGGCCCATCACAACTAACCAACCCTTAATAGCACCTCAGACATCAATGCTAAGACCATGCATATTTCGCTACGTTTGATTTATTTTTCGTCAACCAAACTTTAATCGACGCTTGGCTTGCCGTAAGCCTAGATATAGCCACATGATGTGGACTTGGAATTTATTCGCATTCCAGAAACTTAAAAGAGTATTCGTCTGGAAGTACATCAGCCCAAATACGAGTATCCTCTCAACTTCCTCCCAGATAGCACAAGAGTCCTAAAAGAGTTCTCTATGAATCCATTTCATGATTTCTGCGCTCTTTCAGAACTCTTGTGTTATCTAGAATAAAGTGACTGTGTCGAAATCCAAATTCCGAAATTTCATGTGTCGGAATATATTATATTCAACCAAGCTTGGATGCCAATAATTAAACTATCCTATTCGTTTAGGTTGATTGTATATCAATCATGGCACCAATATCGATTCAAAACATAAAACCAATATTGAATCTTGATATTGAACCAAGCTTGGATGCCAAGCGTTGAACATTGTTATCATCCCAAACATTAATCTAATTTGGTGCCAATGTTGGTAACCATGCTAGGCCCAATATCGACTAGCATTGGCTCAAGCTTGGCACCAAGCTTGGTACATTTGTCAAGGCATGGATACCAGAGATGTTCCCTGCTTAGAAGATCTGATTCAAACCTATTGAATCAGATTTTTTTGTACAGGAATTTTCCTATTTGATCTTATTCAAATCTAATCGGTTTGAATAGGAAATTTTCACTCGAGAAGATATAATCAGGAAATTTGGATCATGTGCATTCGAATTTACTGATTGCATTCCATTGATTAGAAATGTCCTATTCAAACCGATTATATTTGAAAAAGATGAAATAGGAAAATTCCCGGACAACAATCTGATTCAAACTGATTGACGAGTTAATAAAACCTCGGATTTTTGAAGCAGGGTCTTATAGTTTCTCAGAGAGCCCCAGCCCAAGTAGCACAGGAACATTTCAAATATTCTTCGTTCATTCCGTGATCATGCATAGAATATGCAGATGAGACTGTTTTGGATAAATTCGAAAAGTATGTTCTGAGAATGTGCACAGAATATACTTATCCAAAAAAATCTCATTCGAAGATTCTAAGAATGTTCATAAGGCATGCTGAGAACTCCCAAGAACCTTCTGAGCATTTCTAACCTGTTCTGCTACTTGGGAGTGATTTTCACAAAAAATCAGGAGTTTTTCAGGTATAATCATGAATATTTTGGAAAATATTATCAGTGGAAAAACGAGTCCAATAAGCAACCCTCTTACAAATAATCTATAAAATCTTATCGATCAATTGGAAAATTAATAGGTTTGAATGGGATTCAATAATATTTAATTTCTACCTGGGGAGAGTTTTTTCAAAGATTTTCATAGATTTTTAGATTTTTTTAGATTCTTTTAGGTCTTTTCAGATGTTTTCAGTTTTACACTGAGATTTCGAGAAATTTTTTGCACCATAGTCTTCAAATGTATAACACCAGTATTCAGTAAATAATCTGAGAAACTGGTCATTTGCCATTAAATTTCGAAGGCTAACTCATTATCACATCAATATCGAATCGAAGACATCCAACGACCATAAATGAAATGAATAAATGGAAAATTCACAAATAAAACCTTCTTCCTAACCTATTCAGGTTAACAAGACTCAACCGCCACGTGACAAATTCTGGGCGTAACGAAATGTAACCTCCTGGTTTCCTTAAATGAGATATTTATAGTGTTTTTTGTTAAGACATGGTAAGGATAAACGCGCTCACGCCCACCAAGCGTGACCGTTTTCGCAGTGAATAGCCAACAGTTTTGCACGCATTCATCTCACAATAACTTTCATTGTAACTTATACCCTCAGCTTGTCCAGCTATTATTTGATCTTAACGTGATACTTTCAAGAATTCGAAGGACTATACGTTTAGACCGTAAATGTGTAACATTTACTCATAAGGTGTACGTATTATGCTACAAGATTCGAACATCTGTTCAGTTTCCGCTCAGGATACATTCTCTTATTGATTTGCAAAATAAACAATCCTTAATATAATCAATAGAGACATCGCATTTGCATACAAGAATACACAAAATATGTGAATTTCAAAAGAATTGAAGGTGAAAGATGTAATAGTGGATATAACTCGGAATGAGGATCACGGACTTGTCACGTTTCTTCAACAAAAGCATGATTTTGCGTGAGCTTGTACACATCCATCAAAATATATCTGTGGTCATTTCAAATGATTTTTGATAAGAAAAGGATATTGTGGTTGAGAATTAACATATGTGCTTCATCGACATTCCGAATAAGTAGAATCTACATTTCATATAAATTGAGAATCAATCGTTCTCCTGATCGTGAAAATTCAAATAACATCAATTCTTCTCATTTTAAGAGCGATAAAAAATTCTCAAGAGCTATCGAAGATAAAGTTTGCACTAATTTTTGCCGTATTAGCTGGCACGTTGTATTTTGTATTTGCTGGAAAACATCCTTTACGTATTTTTTTTCTCCATTGGGAACCTGTTCGTTATGATCCACAGCACACTGCTGGTACAGCTTCGATAAAATAGTTCAATACTAGACCAGAACGTTTAAAATTTCATGGAGAAAAATGAAACTCAAAAATATAACAATTTTTAGAAAAATCTGAAAACTTCTCCTAATTTTCTAATAAATCAGAAACGCGGAGGCTTAAAACAGGGATTTTCATTCCAAAATACGAAAGGTTATGAATTCGAATTGAAAGGTGACAAACACAGTTGAAATTCAAAATATTAAACAGCTAAATTTGACTATCCATGTTATAAAATTCAACGCTTAGCGTTTTGCGTGGAACTTTTTAGAAATATTCAGAGGAATTTAGGAAGATTCAGAGAGATTCACAGGGATTCAGAGGAATTCAGAGAGGAATTAATTCAGTAAAATTTTTGGTTCAGGATTTCAGAAGTATTCATGGAATGTCAGAGACTCACAGACAAATGTGAATTAGGGAAAATATGTGCGTAGAGCTTTTCAGGAATATTCAGAAGAATTTGGAAAGGTTCAACGTAATTCAGAGAGAAATTAATTCAGCTAAATTTTTGGCTCAGGATTTCAGAGCTATTCAGGGAGTGTCAGAGACCCACAGAGACAGGTGAATTAGGAAAAATTGTGCGTGGGATTTTTCAGAAAGATTCAGAGAGATTCAGAGGAATTTAGCGAGATCCGGGGGGTTCTGGGAAATTCAGAGAGGAATGACTTCAGTACAATTCTTGGTCCTGCGTTTCAGAGGCTTTCTGGAAGTTTCAGAGACTTCCAGATGAAGTTAAATTGAGAAAAATTGTGCGTGGAATTTTTTAGAAATATTCAGAGGAATTCAGAAAGATTCAGAGTAATCCAGAGAGATTCAGAGAAATTCAGAGGAATTCAGAGGAATTCAGAGGAAGCTTCGAAATCTGAATACATCAAATTCCGGGATATTTAGAGGAATTCAGAGAGATTCCGAGAAAATCAGAGAGATTCAGAGCAATTCAGAGGAAGCTTTGAAATCTGAATACATTAAATTCCCGGAGATTTAGAGAAATTCAGAGACATTCAGGGAAATTCAGAGGGAGCTTTGAAATTTAAATATATAAAATTCTGAGGGATTCAGTGATATGCGGAGAGATTCAGAGAAAGTTGAAGAATTCAGAACGTATCACTATCGGAAAAGTCTCGAACTTCCTCTGAATTCCTCTGGAATTACTCTGGATCTCTCTGAAATTTGTCCCAAAATGTAGAGAGATTCAGAGAAATTCGGAGAGATTTCAGAGAGATTCAGAGAGATTTTTTTTACCAGGGTAGCCCTGCTTGATTTGAAAATAAGCACCGAAAACGAATGCTGACGCAATAGACAAAGCAGGATTTTATCCTATCCAGATTCTACTCCTAAGTCATTTCCTGAGCATTACAAGACCTCACCAGCCACTTATGAGTCACTTTCAAGGCCTGGTAGAAGTTTGTAATAGCCTGGAAAATCACTGAGGTGATTTCTATTAAGGTAAGCTTCGAATGAAATTTTGCCAAATTTTGTACAATACAGTCCGCCAATTCTGAATCACCCTGTATATCAATTAATTTCTAAGATGCGAAAAATGTTGTTGAGAATCAGCGTAACTTCAATATTTCAAATAAATAAAATCCGAACTCTACATCAACTAACCAAATTATTTCCTAACTAAAAGGATTAAGTAACAATTATTTTTTCTTAAAAAGAGAAAATTCAAATAAGACTTTGGAAATCTTCCAAAGATGAAGAAACTACTCCTCACTTTTACTGTAACTTGTATTTTCTGTTCGTGCTAATTTTTGATTATGAATGATGAGGCATGAAAATCGAAATCTTAGACTATATCTATGCGTTTCAAAGTTTAAGTTTTGTGAAGAAAGAGAGCGAACCCCTGTAATCATATTCAAGGATTGGCAACCACCCTGGTAAAAAATGTGCATTGAATCCTATTGAATAATGAGATTTGATACACACTTTGCAATGGTAAGTGACCATTCCAACCAAATGAATTTTCTCATTAGATCCCATTAATTCAATTGATTCCAATGGGTTTCAACGGGTTCGAACAACTGTAGAGGTTATTTACCGTTGCAAAGTTTGTATTGAATCTCATCAATTAATGGGATTCAATAGACTCTTCAAACCAAGGCATTAATGGAATCTGATAGTCGCCTTTCTGAGGGAATCTGAATTCTCTCTACCCTCAAATTTTCTAAATTTCGAAAACATGATTTTTCTCTATCCGCACACGACTTAATTCAAAATCATGCAAAAATACAATCCGAGAGATCTGAAGTGATAAATTCTCAAGAATACGTGACGTTCAATCATGTTTCAAATGGAATCTTTCGGAAAAAAGCATAAACAGGCTGAAAGACATGAGAGTATAGACATTGATCGAATTGAACATCACGCATTTGCCATGTGTGGCGAATACAAGCACGATTTTCCGTGAACTTGGAGTGAAACATCACGATACAACTGTATATATATATCAGCTGATTTTTAATTTGACAAGCAGATTATTGTTCTGAATTTTCATACACTCCAAAGTTTCGAATAGGTAAAGTTTTAATCTTGAATTAATTCGAAAATACACTGTAAAAAAAATCTGCGGAAAATTTTCAGTGCCGTACTGGAAACAATCAATCGGTACATTTGTGCAGCAAAATTACGTTGAGATTACACTGAGAAAACAGATATCCTGAAAATTACCATAATTTATGGATTTTCAGCGCTGGTCTGACCCGAGTCGGAATATTTACTTGCACGAATATCTAAAAGTACCATAATTTCTTGGACTTTTCAGAATAAGTATGGTACCTTCCTTATAAAAGTCCCAGCCATTATGGTACTTTTAGAGGTTTGTTCAGGTAAATATTGAAACTCGGGTCAAACCAGCGCTAAAAAAATCCATAAATTATGGTACTTTTTAAGATACCTTTTTCTCCGTGTATGAAAATTTTAGCACACATATCGGAAAATTGTTATGTTTATATTGTGGGGTTGAAGTATAGAGGATAGAAAAATTCCAATATTATAGAAATTTTCCTGTACATGAACAGAAAAATTCATTGTAAACAAAAATTTTCCAGTTCTATAGTACCGGAAAATTACAGTTTTTTTTAACAGTGTAATTCAGTGTCAATCACAAACATTGAAATACTACTCATTCTTCATTTATAAAAAGCTATTCAAAAAAGGACTTTTCAGATCTACCAGAGATGAAATTCGCATTGATTTGTGCCTTATTCGCTTATACGTTGTGTTTCGTATTCGCTGCTGAAGAACGTCCTGTAAGTATCTTTTATCGATTTCCAAGCTCTTCGATGTGAAACGTATCACGAACGTAATATTAACACACCTTCGATAACCCAAACTAATTTTCGGACCGAAATGGTTTGAAATTTCAAATCATCTGAACGTTTTTATGAAAATATATCATCGCACTGTTAGAAATTCCTCATCAGGTGCAACTCTTTCAAAATCAATGTCACAAATTAAGGTAAAGAATTGATACGAAGAAATTAAATCTTGGAATTTTCAAATTTAAATTTTTATCATTCTTGAAGGATTGTTACTTCAGCAGGAATCGTACCGTGTCAACATACGGATTTTTGTTCCATCCATTTATTTCCATTATTATAAAGTTCATGTACACAGAAAAAAAAACTATCTTGTATCAAGAAAATATTGTTTTCGTTACATATGAAACACGGATTGTCTCAGCTCAATGCAATTTGCTTTGAACCAAACACAGGAAAAAACAAAATTCTTGATTCAAAGCAAATTGCATTGAACTGAGACAATCCGTGTTTCATATATAACGAAAACAATATTTTCTTGATAGAAAATAGTTTTTTTTCTGTGTAAATTCAACTGCATCGTAGAGCAAATTTCCGAGTTCGATTGTTGGCACGATACCCTTCTTTCCAAAACATAGAATTCTTCTTAGGAAGATCAGTTCGATCGAAGAATATATTATCCAACTCTCAATTATTGTTCAATCCATTGATACTGTTTCGTATTTTGTTTGTTACAATGCAGTGGCATCTAGAAGCGATCAAAGAAGATTGTTCCATATTCAAAAACTGTGACGATAAGACAGGATCGTGCAGGATAATGTCATGTCCTGAGGGACTACAATTTTATCCCAAAGAAAACGAATGTGGCTATCCCAACCCAGACCGCAGTGATTGTGAAATACGCAAAAATTGATCGTTCAGAAATAAACGAATATGGAGCATGGTTCGATAATAAATTTATTGTATTGTAAATAAAGCTTACGTTGTAATTGATCATTGAACAACCTGGAAAGATTGATTTTCTCAATATTCAGGGGGTTATATCTTTTTTGTGGGTGATAACATCGAATTTAACAAAATACATCCGGACCTTATTTTTCCATACAATTTTATTCGGTTAATATAGTTGAAGGGTGACATACACGGAGAGAACAATACGGAACACAAATTATAAATTCGATGAAAAAGCACCATAATTCCATAATTTATGAATGATTGAAGCCAGTCCGTATAAAGGGTAAAAACTACCACAGAATATGGGAACAACGTCATGTTGTGAGAAATAACATTATTCAACTGTTTTTTTCCAAGACAGTGTAGTACTTTTCTAGAGCAGTGAATCGAAATTTTGTTTTGTTGTACAATGAGTATTCATCGATCATGTAACAGAGTTTTTTTCAAGTATGAATTGGAATAATGAAGTCCATCAGATATTGAAAAATGTAAATAAAATATCTCATGTCATGCTTCTCTCTCTCTCTTAACTTTTGTTCAAGACATCAACCACTATTTGCCATCTAGTCACCATATTTTTTATTTATGCCTGTATGAAATAATTGGAAGGAGCTGCCAAAAATGAAAAACAGATGTCATTTCAAACAAGGAATGTGAATCTCTAATAAATTATTGAGAACTACAGTGCTTGTGACATTGCAACAAAGAAAATTTGGTAATTTGGTAATTATTGTAAGAGCACACATTTAATTATTGCACAAACTTTTATATACTGAAAGAAATGTACCAAACTGCGGCAACTGAACTTTAGTTGTTCCAGTTGAATTTTAGCTGGCGTAAATAAAAGTCTAGTTGTCTGAAATATAAATAAAACAATTCTTCCAAGGGGAACAAACACCCATGTGGAAATTTAGCTGTAACGGATAAAATCTATTTTGCTGAACTAAATTTTTGCTTAAAGTGACTAAATTTCCTAGCTGTCTAGTATTCAACTACATCCTTTTCCTCAGTGTATAATTGCGCCAAGGAATCACTTGGAATCTTCAATATGTGAACAATGAACCCTGGAAATGTAAAAATTTATAATAAACAATTTTTGGCAAAAGAAGGCTTTTGATTTTGAAATTCCATGTCACGTTACTTCCTCAATCATTATAATATATCCATATACACTTCTCCTTCAAAATAGGATAAAATACCTTGCGAGAGTAGTGATGGATGTCATTTGATCATGTTCTAAGACTCTGTGTGATTTTCTATGTCTGATAACGCTTCGAATATACTGTGTTCACCCGTCACCGGCTTGGTTCCGAGGTCCAATTTGCCATATTCAATCCCTAAGTTGATAAATCCAAAATCTTAACCACAGCACTGCGAATCCGAGTGTTTTATTTGAATACGCTCAGAGTGTTTGGATCCTGTATAGTCACTTTCGAAACACTTAAAACTGTGTAAATATGCCAACAATTCAGAGTGATTTCTTTTAGAATTAAACATTCTATTCATTTCATTCATTTTATGGGTATTCTTACATGCTTTGAAGCGTTTATATACTTTGAGAACCCAATTTCTTAGACTTGAAGAAAATTCCTTTACCCTTATTCTGATAAATCTTGTTCCCAATGGAAAAAATAATTAATTTAAATGGAAGATCTTTTCATTGAATTGAAATCACATTCTTCGAATTTGAGAAGGAATATATTTCTGTTTCAATTTGAGAATTTTTCGTTTCAATCTGATGAAAACTTTTTCCATTCAACCGAATTGTTTTCCATTGGAAAAAGGATTTATCGGAATGAGGGCGAAGAAAATTTTCTTTCAGTTTAAGAAATTGAGTTCTCAGTGTAATGCCTACACGATTTGAAAACTCTTAGTGTGTCAAAATAAAACACTTGAATTTAGAATGACATTTCGAAAGATCAAGTCTTCTCAAATGATGTAACATATTGTCCTACTCTCTAAATTTCTTGAAGTGAAAAATTCATTCTCAAAGAGTGAAAATACTTCAAGTCCAACAAAAATGAGAATACACTCCAAACAGTAAATTTTTACTCTTTGAGAGTGAATTTTTCACTCCAAGAAATTTAGAGAGTATGATTGTTTATACAATCTTCTACTTTCTAAGGTGAAAAACCAATCAACTATGAGGAATCTGTTTGGAAAACAATGGATTAATTTGGTCCTTATCCAAACAGAAATTCTGATTAGGAATCAAACACATCCCAGTTACTTTGTAACCAGTTTCGTCATACACTCTCTTCTCCACATAAATGTACCAAAAAATTGTAGGATTTTTATTCCGCATTGCTGAGAATGCTGAAATTAAAACAGAACTTTTCTAGTGAAGTCACGCCTATAAAAAAAGAGAAGAAAAAAACTTCTTGACATCAAATTTTAACTCAGCGGATTCATTTTTACACAGCGCCAATATCTCCAGAATATTTCAAAATATCGCTACGACATTATTGAGACATTGTAATATTACAGCATTATTCTGAGACATCACTGACACATTCCGGGCTGTATGGGTTGTGAATTCATTTTCATGAACGAGTATTGAGGTTAAAACTGATTCTTTCCCCACATAGCACAAAAGTTCAGAGAGAATTCTTGAGGAATCATGATGAACTGTTTGAAACCCAGTTGAAGTCTTCCTGAATTACTGTGCTGTATGGGTTATTTTCTCTCCAGTTCTACTCACGGGTTATCTATATAATTATACACAGTCAATTGAAGCATAGCGGATCTGAATACATCAACTGAATATGTGGTCGCTAGAGCCAAACAGGGTGAGATGTATCATCTAATTTATCAACCTGTTGCTCTTTGCGACGAAAAAAAGTGTCATTCTGTAATCAGACTGAGCAATCAGGAATCATTTACGAGATCTGGTAACTTTGCTACGGAGTACTAAAATCTCCTCATGGTAATTCGCTTTCAAACTCTTTTTATTTCTGAAAACAAATATTATCCAAGAATATCGCAAAATCTAACACATGTTAATTTTGTTTCATTCGCTTATAATTTGAAAATCATTCGAACGTGCCCTCTAAAAAATTCCACAATAATAAAATCCCGAAAATCCATGATCTCCAGTCACGTTTGAGATGAAATTTACGAACACGTATTGAACGGAAAATAATAAATTCGCCACGTTTGGTTTACACCAGCACGATTTCTCGTGCACTTCAAAGTCAATCATTAGGATATATCCCTGTATATATATGCGCTGATTGTCAATATGAGAAACGATATCATTGTTATAAATTCGAATTCATTTTGATATCATCGGTAGGTAAGATTTGGATTGCACATTAATTGTGAAACCAATTGATTTTTCAATCACAAACATTGAACAAAGTATATATTCACTTTATACACAGCGATTCAAAAAGAATTTTACAGATCTATCGAAGATGAAGTTCGCCCTGATTTTGACCGTATTCGCTTACGCTCTGTGTTGCGTATTCGCTGACAACAATTCTTGTGAGTATCTTCAATCAAATAAGAAATTTATCTCATCCAAATAAATTTATATTCATGTCAAATAAAATTTCATTGCATGTAATGAAATGTCTAGTAAGTTGATATTCAAGTAAACCACTTGTCCGGGTGAACTTGTATAATTCTAATTATTATTGACCCGGAGCGGTTGAGATTTTTAATTTTCTTCAATTATTCTCCAAATTTCGTATCAAACATTGATATGAAATACAACTAAAGAATGTCGAAATCGCAATTTGTTTCATTTATGAAGCATCGTTGGGGGTTGAATATGTTTCTGTTTTTGTAGGAATCTCACCATGTGGGAACATGAATCTCAATTCCATCCTAAACTAAATCAAATCATAAAATTTGATTCGTTGTTTTTATTCATATAAGGCTTACATGAAATAGAATGTATCGTCATCATCAAAATAATGATTTGTAATATTGTCATAGAGTCAAGTTTATTATTACAAAAGTCCAAGTTTGATTCTTATTGCACTATTCCTTTCTTTTTTCTCTTCAACATCCTGGATTCATGTTGATTGATCATATCAAGATGCGGTGAAAACTTTGATACCCTCCCTTGAATGGTTCTGTAATTATGGAAATAATTTATATATAAATCAATATAGTTTATATGTGACCTGGCCTACAAACAGGGGGCTTAGGTGTGAAAAAATCATTTTTCACTGTTTGGCGATTTCGATGGAATAAAATATGCTCTTTCGAATGGCGCAAACCAGAAGTTTCTCACTGGAAGCGAAGTTTGCTAAAAATGTACAAAAAGAAGAGCAGAAATGATTGAAAATGAAAAAAATTTGGAGATTAAATTATAAAATAATAGACATCATTTCATATGTTAAAAAATTTTATTTCAAGGCAAAACCACGTCATTTTACATAAAAATTCACAAATTAACAATTAGAACATTAGAACATTAGAAGCGAACAACTAAAGCGAAACTGATAAAATGACTTGATTATGTTTAACATCTGTTTTCTCGAAAACTTGTTTTCACACCTAAGCTCCCTTTTCGTAGACCAGCTCACATATATAAGTTATACATAGTTTTATAAAAATTGTATATAATTTTGGAATTTGTTTCACCCAGGGTGAGATGAACTTTCATGTACCTACAATTTTCGTCATCTATAAAATTTAATCACAATTCCGAATCAAACTTTGTTAATCAAGGATCGCAAAGTTGTTAGGCTGATATTGCAATACACGTTAACTTCAAAACCCCTTAGAGGATTCAAAAAACAGATTCAGTACAACAATAGAACTACGATTTTTGAATCAATGTCGAAGCCATTAATTTTGTTTTGTTCCTCTGTTGAAATACAGTTCCATTTGAAGCAAGTGAAAGAAAATTGCACCCAATTTGAAAACTGTGACCAATTAACAGGATCTTGTACGACAATGTCATGTGGTGCAGGAACAGAGTTCCTTCCCGAAGTAGGTATTTGTGGTCATCCCAGGAAAGGTCGTACCGATTGTATACCAGACAATGTTTAATTGTTCCAAAATAATTGGTCATTAACCTCACGGCTCGAACAAATTGATTGTGCTTTGAATAAATATGTGTTTTAATCAATCATTACACCCTTAAGGTATTGGATTTTCATAACAGTGGATTCATTCTTTGTGGAAAATTATATCTATTCCATCAAAGGATACGCCGAAGTTTCCATGTTGTATATAATATTATTCAGACGTTCATATGGTAAAAGATAAAACGTTCATGACTTCAGAAATCGTGATCAATCATGATAAGACTCCAGCTCAAAATAGACGATTTGCCACAATTTTTTTTTTTAATCCAAATCATTCAAAAGCATTGTGTGCTACATACTTGAGCTTAACACCATTCGCTAATTTAGAAAACGGCGGATCTCTAGAAAACAAATCGAACTATCTTATCATCCTTTGTTCCGGAGCTACAATAATTTGAAGTTGCAGAATTTTGATTAGTTGAGAGTCAAAAGATTTCGAATCGCTGTAACTTCGAATTTAAGACATGATAGGATACTTCAATTTTTTCAGCGATCTGCGGTTTTTCAACTCAGCCAATAGTGTGATGCTGAAGTTTGTATCACACAATGCTTCCTAGTTATTTGGATCTGAAAAAACAATTTAAAAATACTGATATCTGAAAAACTGAGTCTCAAAAAAATTCTCTTCAAACGGGAAATTATTGCATTTTGGCTGCAGAATACATCTGTAAAATGCGGGAAGCAAATACTGGGACACCCTGTATCTCATACTTTTGTTTCCTTGAACACCAATTTTGGATGTCTTGTGCTCGGAATGATGGTCAGTTGGTTTATTTACTCCGGTTCCATCTTGTACAGAGATTCAAAGTTGAAATATGATTTCCATATGATCTTTCATATCTTCAAAAGCAATCTGAAGCACATTCCCGAAATGTATACGTTGATATATCTCATGAAGATGATTTCAGATTGAAATCACACCCTCAAAGGCACGCATTGAACCCAAGAAATCATTTCAAATGCTTTTGAAAGTCGTTAATCAACCTACATTCATATCATCAACCTACTCGAATTGAAGTATTTAATTCGACTGAGCTTCACTCTTGATAGTATTCATATAAAAATCATATGCAATTCTTTTCTGTTCATATGAAATTTTGATAAAAATTGCCTAAAATTTCGATTAAAAAATTCCAATAAGATTTTCCTTGGAATTTGTGAAGATAATGAGTATGGTATGAAGTCTTCAAAGTCCGATCAACTAACTGATCCCTTCACATAAATGAAGAAAAAGGAGCAACAACGCTGCTATTTCTTGCTGAAAGGAATTTCGACCATCTGGTATCGAAATTGAAACACCCATGAAATAACCGTGAAGGCACACCGTTTTTGAGCAACTTCGATAATCGTGAACAATAAATTACTCACGGCCACGAGCGTGTCACCGTTTTTTCTTTGATGGTTATGTATAACTTGTATATTCAACAATAACACCCGTCACGGGGATCAAACGGCTGCGATCAAAGTCTTTCATTATCGTGCGAACGATGTTCCAAGGATTGAGATATTTCAAGAATGTCATTGTTTATCAAAACTGGCTGTTTCGTTTTCAACGTGACAAGAATGCTTCGAGGTATAAAACGTTTGACAACACATGAAGAGAATTATTCCACGGTGAATGTATTGTATATTATGAATCGAAATGTACAGCCTTTGGAACGGTTTAGTTTGAAGTAAATTAATATTGATTATACGTTTTTTCCTGGATAAATTGAGTTGGTTCTATTATAAAAACCATACATATGTTGATAATTTGTAGAAATTATTATTTCAAAACCGCATTTGGGTTTGAGCGAAAACTACCCGGCAAACACCTTCGCAGGCATTTTAAAGGGCCAGAAATGGCTTATCACTGGCATTGCGGGGTCATCAGCGGCCCATTGAAACGCCAGTAATTATTGTTTGTAGGGTAGCGCCACGTCTCTAGCTATTTCGCTTTTGTCAGTTCATTTGAAAACTGATGAATGAATTTGTACAAATCGAGTTCCCGAAGATTCTGTGAATCGTAAAGAATTTTTAGGAACCAAGTGTTTATGAATTCATTCAATATTTTTCTAATCAACTGACCAATCCGAAATTCCTAACGTCCCAGCGCTAGTAACTCTTTGAGAAAAAAACCTTTTCTTAAATGGGAGTTCAAAGTCAAGATATACGGAGAAAAAAAAAATTCGCTATGACAGCGAAACTTGATTTTGCTGGAGCAGCAAATTTTCTGCTATGGCAGCAGTCTCTTCGCTATCACAGCGATTTTTTTAACTGTGGCAGCGAAAAATGTTTGCTCCTCCAGCAAAATTTGTTTGCCATTCTGTATAGAATACTAAAAATTTTACCAGTCTAGCGAAGAATTTGCTACTTCGGTTAATCATGTTGCTCTCTCAACAATCCACCCAGCAAACACGAATGCAGGCCATTCAAAGGACAATTGACGGCCCTTCGCTGGCATCGCAGGACCATCAGCGGCCCATCGAAACGCCAGTAATCATTGTTTGTAGGGCAGTTAGCTGAGGCAGTGAATTTTTATCTAAGATAGCAAAAGGATTTGCTATTCCATAATATATAATAATACCTCGATTTGCTGCGACAGCAAATTTCTTTCTCCATGTAAATGAACGAATTTTGGATACTTTCGCAAATGATCAACACAAACTTTGGAATTCGATACCTGTTGAATTCCCTTTGATTGACTAATTAAAACGCATTTATTGTGAATTGTATGACCATATCATTTATTGATAATAAAACAAATTAAAATATCAGGTGGAAAAGTTCCTCTATACTTCTCAATTCAACTGAAGAGCTCTGATGTTCGTATACCATGCACCAGTGTTCGTAGGTCGCGTGGGATCGTTTTCACCCTTATTTCGCGAGACCGTTAGACCAAATCCTTCGTGATAAGAAAGAAGAGGATCCGTGTCCCAGGAGAGTGCATATGATAATGTTTTTTTTGCGTCAACATGCGGTTGGTATATTGCTCATATACGTGAAGAATTTTTCTGTTGAAAACTCCTGGGGGAATCACGAGACGCTAGAAAAAAGGAGGGTGAAGGAAAAGTATGGACGGGAAGTAGAAGTGTGTATATACATCGAGGAAAAAGGTGCAGGAAATGTCAAGATATGTCCAAATGCACCTAGAAGATATCTTAACGACAATACACAGCATCTGTCCTGTAATGTCTTAGGGACATGTGCATTCGTTCGATTTGAAAGGTAATCTCGTTTTAAGGAACCTTCGCCTGATGTTTAACATTATCATCCACGCGTTAAAAATAATGATTTGCACGTTGAGGAAGATGATTTTTTGATGCAATTCACTTGTACATCAAAATCTAGCTAATAGTAACTCTTGATACCCTGGAAATAAAGTAAAAAACCAATGGCATCATTGATCTGAGTGTTTTACAATGTACACTGAGGAATCAAGATTATTAATATTCAGAAAAATAACTGTCAATTTGGGGAAAAAGATTGTCGCTGAAGAATATTCGCTTTGAGTTCACCAAAAGTTCTTGGTAAAAATACTACTCAATAGTTTCATTGATATTTCTTACAATGAGATTATCAATCCATTAACTACAAACATTTTCCCGGAAATTGACAGTCAGTTTTCATGAATATTGATCATTCCAGTCTTTCCGTGAAGTTTTATTCTCTAATTTGACTGAGATTTCTAAAATCAAGATTTTCTGCGCATTTCTAATCGATTCCAGATTCAGTTTTGGGAAAAATGAATCAAAAAATTAATATCAGTGCTCAATAGACTATTTGCGTTTTTCAATAGAGAATTGAGCAAAAAATCAATCAGTCCCTGACTAGAATTTCTATGAAAGAAACCAATCAAGGTTGAACAACCACAGCACTTTGAGCAAAAGAAAAATACGTATCGAGTAAGTCCCATCCCTATTTAATACAACCACAACGTTCAACAATTCTCTCCCACGAATCTCCATACTTGGAATTTTCGCGATCCGAAATTCTATCAAATGAATGAAACACGAATTTCGAATTCAATCGAATTACCGTTCAAACGTGAATCGCGAAACACGTTCTTTCTAATAATCGTTCAATAATTCTCACCTCAAAAGAATCATTTATTTTCCGTGTGATTTTTCAACTCACGTGTAATAACATATTGATACTCGAAGCGTTACAGCACTGAGATTTTATTACTTATTTTTTTCCCTCTCACAAAGAAGAAAAAAGCAATAAAAAAAGTTTTAGAAAATAAACAGCGAAATGGCAATCGTTCTAATCTCATGCGTTCATCTACACAAAACTGTACGCTCACGTGGTACAACATTCATGATCCTGTTTCGTCCGTTTCTGTCTTTCCTGCGGACCGGTCATACAGGTTGTAAAATTTATTTGTTCTAAATGAAATAAGACACATCCATGCTTGGAAACGAAAAGGGATGCAAAGCACACGGAAACGTTTGTGCAGGTGCGAACTCTTTACAACCTTACTAAAGTTAAAAGGAATTATGAATGTATGTACGTGAGACCTACCACCTCGTTACGTAATAATTTGTGGCTACTTGGTGTATCCTATGTGCCTCCTGCCAGGGACTTGATAGGTTTATGTGTAGATATGGGGAAAACGTATTTATTGTAGGATTGTTAATACTGTATGGAAAGGATTTATGTTAAGCAATTAGAGCATGAATTACAAGAAAAGAGATACATCCAAGTGATTACACGTGTAACATGTTATTTCAGGTTATATGTTATTGTAGATTCAGTGTAGAGAAATGAAGAACAAAAATTAATTGAATAGATGAATGGCATGGAGTTTTGACCAGTGAAACATTGCAAATTTTGAGAAGATATCCTTTAAATGCCAGAGATTGAACATTCACCGTAGATGAGCTGTAAGTGTCTTCTGACGAGTGACAAATTTTGAACTTCCGGAATGGACCTGCGTCTTATATCGGTGGTTGCTCACGTTTCATCATCATTGCAACTGGCTTCTTCGAGGCGATAAGACCCTGCGTTCCATTCCGAAGGTTCTCATATACTTGTAGTGGGTAGTCATGCGGGGCTGAACCTTTAGTTTTGTGCGATCACCCGTGACTTTTATGGTTGGTGGAACAAAGGGCAGTAGGATAGGTGCTTTATTATTGTTTGTTTATTTTAACCATTGTGTGTCACACTTTTTTCTATTTCCACACTGAAAAAAGTGAACGGTAACCATCACCATACGGAAATTGTAGTTGAGTGACAAAGTCACAAGATCGATAATGTCAACTACGTTATTTGCTATCCATCTTCATGTGAATGGTAACAATTCCCATACGCATGAACATTGTTATGATTCTCCATAATATCCGAAACCAGAATCGCGAAGCTGTCCTCCAATTACTCTTTGTACATGTTAATCATTACATTCCACTTCTGTGAAAGTACTACTGTTTGGAACATTTTCACTGTGGAGAGTAAATGTGGAATTTTCCTTCAATTTGGTGGCCACAAAAATCCCCCCTTGAAGTAAATTCATTTCCCCCATAGAGTATATTTCTCAGAATATATACATTCTGGGAGAATTTTTCTTCCAGATGGAGGAGAATTTCTCCAAAATGTAAAACAGCTGAATTTTCCCCACGTGCGGGATTTTAGCTGTAACTAAATTCAGAAAAGAGTTCACTCTTAATGCTTCCAGTGTTCCTACTTCTATTATTTACACGGAGGAAAAAGAGATTCGCTGTCACAGCAAAATCTAATTTCGCTGGATCTTTTTTTCTACCTCAGCGAATTTTTTGCAATGACAGCAAACCATTTGCTCTCACAGCAATCTTGTTGGCTGCGACAGAAATTTCTCAGCCGTGGAAGCAGAAAATATTCGCTCCTCCAGAAAAATTTGCTTGCTATTTGATATACAATACTGAAAATTTCACTAGTCCACACTGTGAAAAATTTTGATGGGAAACTTCCAAAGCAAAGTTTGGAAATCTTTTTTTCAAATACTTTTTAGTAGATTTACAAACAATTTTAGCGATTTTAGCGCAAAAATGCGTCATCTCACCTCGCTTTACCCTGCCAATAAACTCCACAGTTCACTCCACCGTCGTGGTTGATGCTGTTGAACTGTTTTCTTATTCCTCAGGCTTCTCTAGTTATTTTTCCCCGATCCTCCTTAGACCATTCAACTTTTCACATGTTTTCGTACAACGCAAGCATATTTTACAGCCAAAATAAAGCAATGCAATCGTCGGACAGACAACACTGCCAGGAAAAAATGAATTGGCGAAATGCAGAATACTGTTCACATGAAAAAGTATTACAATCTTCAACCCACATCTACAAGGTTGACAAGAGAAGAGGAATAATGCTCGGAGAGTAATGCTTCGCGTATACATCATCAACGATCATAAATTAGATCGGAAATCATGATTAAGAGGCACTAATTAATCTCGAAGACCGTTGACGAGTACATAAATTCATTGATACCATTGTGATAACGGGCAATGTTATCCTCGGGATCATTGCGTTCATTATATCAATTGTAATTGCACAAATGACAGCTTGCGAATAAGTTATAGTGAACATTATCATTTAGAAATACACACATCAATATAACACATTCTAAAATCCAAAGTTAATTTCTTATTTAATATGTATAATTTACGAATTTTAATTCATGTTTAATGTTATATCTAAAATGAACTAAAATTGTGGTAACTCGTACTGCACCCCCCTAGCAGAGATCATATTGAGCAGTTCACTGACCCATATCAGAGCCAGGGATACGCCTAGTCTGCCTCGATAGCGCCAGGTAAGGGGCGAAGGAGGGCCTAAAATAATTTCTACTAGGGACGGAAAGATATTAATATTCAGAAAACTTGACTGTCAATTCGGGGAAAAAGAGCACCGCTGAAGAATGTTTATAGTCAATTTACCGTGAGTTACGATAGTTCCACTGTAAAAAATGACAATAAAATTATCACCTTTCAGTATTTTCTGTACGAACTTTCAGTAAACTTTTTTTCCTTGAAATAATAGTCATTCTTCTAAATATTCATCATCTTGGTTTCTCCATGTTCGTTTTGTGAGTTTGTAATATTTATACTCTTACCCCCAAGAGAACACAAGGCGAATAAATCAATCGCAGGTTGTTTTGAAATAACTTTACATTCAACAAACATTCAATATACCTTCAAATGTTTATAGCTTCATTGTAGATTTAATAAACATTGGTTGAACATTTCTATTCTCTCGGGGTACTCTTCGACATGTAAACTGAACAACTCTTTCTTCCTCATGTGGGATTATAAGAAATATCAACAATACAATTGAAACAACCACAACATGAAGTAGAATGTAACTACAAAATAAAGAGAAATTTCTTCGAAATCGAGGAATTTTGTCAATCAAAGCAACGAAACGAGGCTACCAAATAAAGGTAAGAATTCTCTTTCTTGAGAAAATACTCTCAGAAATCAAGATTAGGAGTATTCCCGTGTATTCTGCCACTTTTGATCACAACCATCGTACTCACCGAAAGATTCCCCCAGGACTTTTTCTCACTTCCCTTGACTAAACGACAGCCCAGGACCAATAGCATCGTTGATCGGATTCTGCTCGGTGACATTTGACGTTTTTTCTTTAGGATTTGATCTTCGGTCTCTCATTCGATTCGACTTAAACCGTGAACCATTTGAACATCAAATCCAGTATCGCTTTGCATTCCCTTTCCCTACGACATCATAATAATCTTACATTCGAAAAAATCCTCACACCCTATGCGTTGTGTTATCGAAATATTGTTATTTCACGCAGTACCGAGCAACACTTCTCCATAATAATCGCTCAATTGAGTCAATATGATTTTGTCTCGTGCTTGGCGCCATGCTCTTTGACCTGTGAAAAAATCCGGTATACAAGTTATATCGCGATCCCGCATGCACGACAATCAAATCGTAGATCCAAGGCGTCATCTCGTTATTATCTCGACGGTGACGAAGGGGGATAGTTCATTGATCTCGTGAGAATTGTTCAGTTTCTAAACCATCCAAACTTTGTGATCTTGAAGGGGCTGTTTTTTCTTCGATCTTTGTCAGACAACTTGACGCAACTACGTAGTTGTATCACTGCAGGAAGATCACTGAAAAATTTCATCCTTTGATTTATAAGAAAGTTTAATGTACTCGAATGATTGGGACAAATGAAGGAAATCGTTTATTTTTTCATACCTCTTGGTACCGTTGCCTCCGGTCATATTAAATAATAGATAAACCACAAAAAATATATCCGGTTATGTGCGCGTAATACATCTTTGCTCATCATGTGAATTCATACGCATACGTTTGTCATAATAGTTCTTCCGCATACATAATATGATGTAACAGGTTTAAAGGTTAACTTATTGAATAAAAGTATGGTTTTTTCCTTTCATCCATCGACAATTATTGACAATGATGTAGGATTTCTCTTGAACTGTCGGAGATATTTTTATTCTGGCTCATTGATACTCGTCGACAGGGAGTATAAAGGTGTGCTATGGGAGAGAAATCAATAAACGAGTTCTTGTAATAAAGTACCGTATCGTTAATCAATGATTTTTGTTCATTTTCTCGGAAATCACACGAGATATCTCTCAATATTCATTGAAGAAAATTCTAACGGGATAATCAAATTGATCATTTTTTCATGCATAGATTACTTTAACACGGGAAGTGACTTCTGATAAAAAAATGATTTAATGAGGTTTGGATTGTTCATTTACAGTTAAAACTTGTAAAATTATCATTAAAAAAAGAAACTGTGAATGATTAATGGATGGAAATCGAAAATTGTAATCTCGAGATGATCAAAGTGTTTATGGAGTCTTGTTAAATTTTAGTAATGAAGATCTTCGAAAAGACCGATCCTTTTTTATATAAAAAATATATAATTTTTAAAAATTTCAATAAAAATTAAATACTCTCTATATTAAGAAGGATCAACCTTCCAACCCTTTGCCGCTGGAACTTTTCCCCATCATTAACTTTTTATATGGAAGAATCCCTGGTTGAAGAAAGCTATCGATACTCGCCAAATCTCATTGCAATTGGACAAAAGTCTGATTGATCAATCAGCTCTTTATCCAATTTAGATGAAATTTGGTGATAATCAATGGGTATCTCAAACTTGGGAAAACTTGGGTGGTGCTCTTTCGTGCTGTTCCAGTGGCAAAGAGTTACAGGATCCCCATCACTACCCATATAAAAATCTTCAGGCTCCGCCAATGCTGACGACGGAATATAGCTAGACGCAAGGCTGCCAGCCAAAGCTGGGCAATCTATGTAGGGACAAGGATGGTTGACAATGGTCTAAACATTGTGCCAATATGGGAGGACATAAATCGACTTCATTGATCCATCATTGATCATTGGCTGCGTCACGCTTGGCCCATCCTTCAACCAATATTGCTTGAAGGAAAAAGCATGCTTTTAACAGAGGCTCTCTAGGGCTTGGCGGGACACTGCTCCAAGCATTGGGCAACTCTGAATGACAATGGATTCTCATGTTGCACCAAGCATGGGTCGTAGCTTGGTCCAGCTTGGGCAATAGCTTGGCTCAGCTTGGGCGATGGCCTCGCTCAGTTTAGGCGTTAGCTTGACTCGACTTGAGTAATAGCTTGGCTAAGAGTGAAACTTCCTTCTCAAACAGCAAATTACAATAACTCTCACCAGAGTGATGCTTGTTTCCTGCGAGTGGCGAACCAAGCATTCAATCAATATATAAGTCTCCTTTGAAGATTCCATGACAGAAATAATTCTTCATCTGTTTCCAGACCCGCCTACTTCTACGCCAGGACCACCGGATTTACGTCATTCATCAGTTTAAACTAATCAGAAAAATTACATGTTGAAATTCTCCGACATTCATTTCGTTCAATCGAAATGATAGAATGGATTTTTTATTTTATTTTCAATTACAATAAAGAATAAAATTGACCATTGGCATGAGATGGGCGCAACCCTGCCGCAAGATTGCTACAGCGTTGGCTCATCCTTGGCGAACAAATTTTTGTATGGTCTGCCATTGACGGCATATGCTATCACAACCCTGTTTCCAGTGTTGGGTCTTGATTGTGGAAACAAATGGGCTGAGACTGAAATGATGTTATCATTTCAGAGCTGCGCCATGCCTAGTAGCCTAGGCTCGGCCCATCTTGGTGAGCCTTGCGGCAACCTAGCGCCCATGGTCAATTTTTACCTGGGTAATTGAATATTATTCAATTCCCCATTCATTTATATGATATTTTATGGATGGTTTCAAAAAAAGATATCAGATTCAACAAGAGCCTACAATCAATACACGGTTTGCTATTTCTTTCATTGAATTGATGATTTTTTATTCTCTCTAATGAGAAGCCAATAACGATTCCATAAAATGAATTGATCTATCAAGGACATTGACGAATTCCTGATCTTCGATCTTGACTGGCTTCACAGGAGAGTGAAAAGATTGTACTACAAAAAAAATAGATTTCATGAACAAATTCAACTATGAGAATACGCAATGCTTATTCATATGATCTCACATTTGACATTTTACGAGATATTTTCATAGAGTCCAGGATTCCAAAAGGAAATTGATAGAACAAATCTTCTCATCGCATACCGTTCTCATGCAATAGTGCTATTATAATTCAGTCAAGTGACTTTAGAGTACGGCGAAAACTTCAATGCTTTTGATAATTGATTGTTGCTTCTCCAGAATGATCATATGCATTCTTTCTTATGAGTCTCTCCCATCACTTCATTTCAAGAACGTTCAACTCAATTTAGAATTAAATTGGCGGACAAAGAGTTTAAGTTCACTGCTTACTAACATACGAACAGACCTACCTAATTATAGGACCACCCAAATTGTCTTTTGTCCATTGAAATACTCTTCTACCATCTACAAGGTGGTCTACCTTTCAGAAGATAACTGAGTTGCATTAACATGACCTTGAAATATGATTCTATAACATACTCGGTGTTTCAAAATCCATTATAGTAGTTGACTTTGTGACTACACAAATACAAAATATTAAACATTGCATAAAAGGAAATTTCCTATGACAGCGAAATATAATTGTGTTGGGGTTCTTTCACTGCGGGAGCAAATTTTTTGCTGTGGCAGCAAAAAATATTCGCTCCTCCAGCAAAATTTATATGCTATGCAGTATATAATACTGTAACTTTTGCTGATGCAACGAAAAATTTGTAGCTCCACTTGATCATATTGCTATCTCAAGAATTCAGTTAACCGTGGCAATGAATTTCTTGCTACGATGTGAAAAATAATTGTGGAATTTTCTTCTAAAAAATGGTGGCAGCAAAGTTCCTCCATAGGTGGGGAATTTTTCACCGTAATTTGGTGGACTTTTCCTTCATTCATAAAAGCATTCCACAAAACACAATAATTTCTCAAAGTGGTGGGATCATCTCTCATTGTCGATGGAAAAACAATTCCCCTCGAATGAGGAGACGAAATACACCAAAAGTGTGAAGCAAAATTCCCCACATTTTTTACAATGTAGATTAGCGAAGAGAGTTGCTATTTTGTATTCAATACCTCGATTTGCTGCGTCAAACATTTTTTCTCCGTTTACTGTTTATATCGGGTGTTTTGAAATTCATTATTCAGATTTCTGTGGCTTACTTTAGCGCCAAAATGTAATAATTCCCCGTTTGGAAGAATTTGATTTGGAGCTTAGTTTCAGAGTTATGAGCATTTTTAGATTTTCTTTCAAATCCATATCACTGCGAACCACTATGTTTCATATATTTGAGCTTGGGGCCATTGCCTGAGTCAGAAAACGAGGGATCTCTAAAAATAAATCAAACTATCTGATCATTGTTTGTTCCAGACCTATAATAATTTGGAGTTGCTGAAATGTAAAAATATTCAAGTATGTAGAACACAATATTTTGGAATGATCTGAGTTTGAAAAAAATAAAAACAAAAATGCTGACATCCCAAAAACTAAATTTCAATCCGAATTTTACAGGAAGCTATTGCATTTTCGCTGCAGAATACGAATAGAAATACAAATGATGAATTCTGAATCATCCGGTATAAAAATATCTTTGCAGACAGTATCTTTACTGTTAAAACGCTGCCTTGATTCACCCCAATATTTGTAGCAGCGAAATTCCACCTTGAATACGGAACTTCTTACTCTGATTTGGGGAAGTTTTCCCTTGCGTTTTTGGAGGATTCTACACCCGAAAAACGGGAAAATTCCTCAAGATGGAGGAAAAATCCCCTATTTTTGATGAAAAAGCACTTCCCTCGCGATCGTGGAATAGAACCTACTGCTGAAGTGAGGAAACAGTGTTCTCAAAGAATGTTTTATTGGTCCACAAAAAACAGTTTTTCAACATAAAATCTACAAAAAAGTTGATCATATTTGCACAAATATTCCCTCCAGCAGGTAGAAGTTCTAGTTCTGTTAACCCTCTAACCGTAATCCCGGTCTCACAGACCGCTATCAAAATTGTATTTGCTCGTAATTCGAACTTTTTTGGTTAAATTGTTTGACATTTCATTCCTACTCTGCACAGAATTGCTCACTAAGTTCTGTACATAAGCCCACTATCCTACCTCGTGGACATTTCTAATGATCTAAAAAATATTTTCTTTACTTCTAACAACTTTGAATATCTAGAAGAAGGTGATAGCGGTCTTTCACACCGGGGGTTACGGTTGACGTGATTTTGAGCAGGGTTACGGCTTAAGGGTTAACAAACATTCTCATGAACTCACGGTGTTCTTACAATATTCCAATGCATTTGACGATCCTCTATTACTTTTACAGAATTCCAAACTTAATAAATTCCATCGTGGTGAAATTGATAGAACTTAAAAAAGTTAGGACAACCCATAAAATCCCATGTCCTCGCATGCAGCGTAAAAAATATGGAGAGATTTTCTTCATAACAATTGTGGGTTCCTTTCCCTAACCGTGCAGAAATTGTCTTTCCACCGAAACAAGGGATTCTTCCAACACTTTGAGGAAATAATTGAGCTTGTGGGTGTTGAATCCTTCACAAATGAAGGAAAAGTCCATCAGATAACGGTGGAAAATTCCCTATCCACAGAGGAACTTTTCATCAGTTTTTTGGGGAAAATTCCATAATCATTTTCTACAATATGTTGTAAAACCTAGTCGAATGATTATGAATTCAAGAATTGGAATATAGGTATGCGGCGTTGAACTCTTTCTACACTGTTAGAAAAATCTGCCTAAAACTTCATAAGTTTTTTACATAATCATTTTATTAAATTTCATAATGAAATATTGAATTCAATAATATAATTCTTAATGTTGATAATTTTGTTCTTGATTGTAATGATATATTTGTGAAATTTAATAAACAATTGTTACATTTCAGAAAGAAATTTTGAAATTTCAACACCAATATTAAATTTAATCCACAGAAAGAAGTTGAATAGGAATTTTATTGTTACGATAAATAGATGTCGGTCAGGTCATTATATTCTCAACAGCTCACTGTATCGAATCAATGTTAAAAGTGATCCTGGTTGTGAATGTTGTTACGAATCACAGGGTCTAAATCATGTAATATGGCAATGTCCAATGTGGGACGAGCAAAGGATAGATTCACTTGGAAAACTAGTTGAACATGGACAATATTTGCCACAAGACATTAAAAGCTTACTTATAGATCCTAATGAAAAAGTGCTAAAATGTATCCACAATATGTTTAGAAAATGTAAAATAAATATTTGAGTTTATTGTTAAATTAGTATCTGTATTGTAAAGCGATATAACCTTCAAAAGAAGGTTCAATGCTTGATATAATGAAAAAAAAAATATATTAAATTTAAGAATTATCATGGAATTTAATATGAAAATATGGTATTTCATAAAGAATTTCGTATTAAATTTAAGAATTTTTCTAACAGTGTAGGCTTTCACAAAATCTTCGGCAGGTAACGTTCCATCAGATTCCACCCAGACTCATTCATTTTGGACTTCAATATTCCAATACATTAGAAATGATGTCTTCTTTCTCATCTTGGAGGTGCAATAAGTTTGAAATTAGTTTCTCCATTGAAATGGCAATGCAATCCTTACAAATGTACAACTGTGTATAAAGTATTTGCACATAAATCAACCTCTTAATTCACTTGGTGTATGCATTTTGTCAAATCTTCCCTTACAGAACGATATTGTCGCAGACACTTAAGATATGGTCCCCAGAAATTAACAAGATAATTGAGCTCGCCAAGAAGGAAAAGCTTGAAGCTGTTTCTCTCCTTGTCTCACTCCCTTTGCTCCGTTTTTTGTTGGTCGCGTGCTGATGTCAACTCGGGTGAGAGGCGAGTGCTTTTTGCCATCGTACCCATATATAGAACTGAATCATGTTTCATATAGAATGAGAGTTCATTCAATAATGGGAATACAACACATGCTTCTCCTGAAAAAAAAAAAAAATCATTCACTACTATGACGACGAGAGAAGTAATGATTCTCCTTGATATACTTGTACATCAACCTCCGGTTCGTATCTCAAAAACATCAATCATAGGAAATATCTGTACACTTTCTTCTCTTTTGGAGTTCAATTATCATCTCACTTGGAAATTCTGACAGAAATACATTGTTAGTGATATTTTTGAGCACTTGATGCTTTCAATTACGATTCTGAAGTCAACAAACGTCACAGAGCTTATGATTCGATCTAACTATTCTATCACATATTCCCCCCAAGTGAAAATGAATTGGTTTAGACGAATGAACGTATACACATGGGTGCTTGTTTTCAATTGCGTAGAGAGGAGAAGAAAATGACGTAACATCATCGTTTGATCGTAGTTCATAACGCGTATAGATGCGTGTTCTTTACACGCACACACGCACACCTACACAGATGTAAATGCACACGTACGTTTGGAAACTTGAGGTAACTTAGCCTCGATGCCGAGTTGGCGTATAACTTTAATTACGGAAGTTGCTGCATTGTCTAAGAACACGGTAACTGCGAGAAAGCTCTATACTGTCCTTCTCGAGGAAAAGTTTTCTGTGTCTTGAGACGAGGAAAATGAGACAGACGTTGCTATGTTAACTTTGTAAGAAAGACAGAGAGAAAGGAAGAGAGAGAGAGAGGAGGAGGGGAAACGAAAAAGGAGATGGATAGATAGAGAGAGAGAGAAAGAGGAAGAGAATGAAAAACAGGGCGAAGAAGGAAAGAGACCAAGGAAACAACTCTGTTGCCATCTCAAGAGATAGGATTGTTCTGGACATTCAATGAGTAGTACTATGTATAACAAACCTCTTTAGAGACTTATTCTTATTTCAAAATAGATTCTCAAAAACGTAAGAACAGCTTCAAAATTGTGGGTAATTAAGCTGACGACAGGGATTATGCATACATTTTTGTACTTTGTTATAATTTTTTGGTCTTCGTCGAATTTTGTTTGAATCTATTAATCCTCAAACGGCAACCATGGATCATTTGTATCCAGACCAAAATAAAAATTTGGTTTCATTGGATTGGTTCATTTCAAACTTCAAATTTTATAACTTTTCATTCTAATGTGATAATCATGAGGGAGCGTCTATTGTGTCATTGTATTGTGTTCTCTCCTCTCAGACGAGGTTAAAGTATCTGAAATCAAGTTTGGAAAATACCCTATTACCCCCTGTTGAAATTCAAGACTTTTTCTCCAAGAAAAAAGGATCTTTTTCTCCCAAAAACCATGCTGCAATTTATTTTTTTCGAAACTCTCCAAGTACTTAAAAATTCATAGAAATAACACTTTTCTCGTTTTGTTCCATGAATGTTAAAAAATACATGTTCAAATAACATCTGCCTTAGCATGTATGTACCATGGGCCCAAGACTGAGCCCAAGAGTGGACCAGAGTTTATACAAAATAAAAGGCTTAAACTACGTTCATGAATTTTTGCATATTTTTTTGAATATATTAAAACAGTTGAAATTATGCAGGACATGAATGACCCATGGTTGCCATTAACGGGTGCTGAAAAAAACGTTACTGTTTCAAAGTTACACACGGAGAAAAATGTGTATAGTAGAACAAGCGATATAAGAATTGTCAACATTTTATTGCTGGTTATGCAATAATTTGCTGTTCGTACAGCAACAGCACATTGCTTCGTTAACAAGAATTGTATTGCTGAAAATCACCTATTCAAATGACAATATGGGTTGTCATTCCAACTCACAATGAACATTGATTGATGCGACAAAATAATATCAAGCAGCGACAACAATAAGTGTCACAGAATTAACAGAAAAAATTGTCGTAACGAAATTCATTTATTGTCAAAACAGCTTTGCATTTTGAACGTATGAAGCGGTATAATCATTCCAGTCAGAAATTAATTTCGATCCACTTCAGGACCCGAGTGAAAATTTTCATTTCGGGTTCGCCAAACGGGACTGGTGCAGGAGTGTTGCGTTTTTTTGCGGTACTGTTGCGGACATCATGCGCCCGCACTACATCTGCAACAGTATCGCACGGAAATGCAACACACCTGCACCAGTCCCGTTTGGCGAAACGAAATCAACATTTTTACTCGGGGAGACAGTTAAAAATGATATCCAAGTGATATACATTCTTCTACAAACCCTTCTTCGTGCAGTTTTTCTTGGATTCACAAACATCAAAATTAATCCCAATTTCTGATAAATTAACAAACCTTACATGAGTTTAACAAACAAATTTGACGAGTTTCATTAATTTTTGAAAAAATTCCTGTGATTCAAATTCTGATTCATTTATTCAATGTGCACAATTTTATGTTTGTCTTGAATATATTTTCATTGTCAACTCTCAACAAAGTCGAGGATTACCATGCATAAATGGCAATTTAAGTATTCAGTTGTCATCTCGGAGATCTGCTGATCTGATCAAAGCTTTGATTCCCACTCGGAGGACCCGGGTTCGAATCTCGCTACAGCAGGTTCCAACTTTTGAACTGACGATCGCTTTTCCTTCACATATGAATCAAACCACATCGTAATAGAATGGTGGAGAGATAAATGCCGATGAGAATTTTTTTTCCTCGCTGAAAAGTAATATTTTTTAAATAGGTAAATATAAATTATTGATATAAGCACATGATATTGCAAAATTGAATATTTGAATTGTTCATAATGTTGACAATATAATATTGCTGTCCGTTTAGGAATAGCAACGGTCATATTTTTACGATATTTATTGTGGGTTGATGTACAACAATATTTTATTGTCAATTCAGCAATATTATTGTTAGTTTTTTTCTCCATGCATTTTTCGACATAGATGGATCTCAGACGAGACCAAGATATACGAACAGAATCGTGTACCTCCCCAGATGAACTCTGATTATCCTGCTGAACATGCACAATGAGATCTAGTTCTTACAACATACCCAGATACGCTAGAATGCGATTATGGAAATGGATTATGATCACTGCTGCTTTGATACTTTTTTGATAATTTAGTCATATTTATTTAGAGAAAATGATTATACGAAACTCTGTCTAGGTTTTCGATATCCCGCCCGCTAAATTAGATCCGTCATTTTTAATTTAGAAAGTTTGTCAACAAATTCATCTTACATCTGATAGCTGCTCAACTAAAATTTCCGATCGGATGAGATTTCCGAATTCACAACCAAACCCAGGTTTCCTAAATCTCTTCAGTCAAGGGGATCGAGTTCATTACCTAGAAAGAAAACACTAATGAACCCTTAAGAAATATAAAAATACGATCGAAATAAGTATCATGACAAGTATAAAATTGCGAGCAAAGCGAGTCCCATTTGGAGCTTGAGTGAATATTAAGCTCACGTCAACCCGATCTCGGCCTCAGATGAACAGACTGGAGGTCATCTACTGCCTACTTAATTTTTATGTTAACGTTAGAACTCACTAATTCAGAAACATTAAAGCGTCTGTCAGGTGCTGGAAGCTGGAAAAAGTTTATAAAAACTCCGAAACAACGGTTGAACCATGTTCTCCACAATGAAAAATCTTCTCAGGCGTTTGTTGGCGTCAGACTGGTGACAATGAAGCGTCAACAATGCAACAAAATACTCATGAATTTCATTGAAAGAATTTTATTTGAAAAATTACAGTGAAATTTCAAGGATCGAGGGACAAATAGGAATTTTTGAAAATATTACTGTGCATTTTGTAAAATTTAGGGAAAATACCCCTCTCAACTGTTCAAACTTCACTCATTTTTTCAGGCTGCATAGTAATTTTTCGAAGAATTTTGACTCGTCCTTCGATTATTGGACTTTCACGGTAATTTTTACTGCAAAATTCCTTCAGTTTTGAAACGAATGTACACCATAAGTTATTTCGCATTTCCCAAGTGTAACCCTCTTTTTATGCAAACTCATAACACTCCAAGCGCACACCAAGATTCAACGAACCGTGAACCTAGAAATTTTCTGGGCGCATGACACGCACAGAGAGTTTAAAAACCTACGTAAGATGTTATATGAGCCATTAAGCGATCAGCGTAAGATAACTACACCGCAAAAAATGTTTTGTTATGTGAACAACCAAAATCTTTTGTTATTTCGAACAAGTTTTTGTTGCTCCAACAGAATTATTTTGCTACTAAATTTTCAACAACAATATTTTGTACTCAATACCAAATGTTTCTTATGCTCCAACAAAATATTTTTTCTTAAAATTCAGTAGCAAAATAAGTTTATAGGAATAACGAAAACTTGATTGAACTAACAAAAAGATTTTGATTGTTCACGTATCAACTAAAGTACTTTATCGTTTCAACAAAACACTTCCGTCGGTGTGTGGAAAAAAATATCATGCAAATTGAAGCCCAATCAATATCTCTTCCGGGAAAAAAAATTGAAATGATCAAATGTCGTTATAAGCTGATCTAGTAGAAACTCATCTGTGAATTCGATTGAACAGATTTATAGTACATTAATCCATCATTCTCATTCTCGGGTTCTAATTGCACGAGAAAGCCCTCTCGGAATCTATGAAAGAAGCATACATGCGCCCGCATGCTCGAAGAAATCGGGAACTTCATTCGCAGGTGTTGGAATGATTCTTATCACTTTTTTTGTGTACATTATACATGTACCGGAAATTAATTTCTTCAGATGATATTTATTTAGTATGGAAATTCAGATGTATCATCAAAAATACATTACTTCAATATTCAAGCAACAATTATAAGAATCCGCAAGAGTGAATAATAAAAATTCAAAAAATTATTTCACAGTTGAACTTGAAGAGATTCGTAAGTGAAAATATCCTCTTTTCAATCAATCTATTTCTGCACCTATTGAATGGAATCTTATGCTGTGCTAATGTTCATCGCTGTTCAAAAATTCAGAAAATGTGACATTAATTTCTTACAGCCACTTTTTTCTGAATTTTCAGACAAATTTTACTGAATTCTCAGGAATTTCAACTGAATTCCGGAAAGTTTTTTAAATCCTGAAAATCCTAAACATCCGGCAACTGGGAACGTCCACTAGCCAAACATTCGATGAGAAGCTTTAAAACTATCGAACAATCTTCTGAGCGAAGATAATAAGAAAATTTGATATGAAAAATTCCGATATTCTTGTGAAATCCGCACGTTATCAGTGTCTCTTTTCTGAGAGAATGCAGTAGGATAACAAGGATAACTGAGGATACAAAGCATTGGCAGTAGTAATGTTACGGCAAGGCGGAGCGTTGGAGGCGACAGAGGCGGAGCAAGTAAAGTTCCAGAGGCGTGATGTATCGACAGAATTCCGAAGTAAGAAGTTATACTCCAACTTAGTCGCGCTTACCAAGAAACCGTAAATCCGTTGTTTTCTCCTTCTTCTCCTTTTTACCTACCGTGCCCTCTCCTCAGACCTTGCAATTCTTTTTACTCGCGCTCTCTTCCTTCTGGTCGGCAGCCCCGTCGTGACGCGACGCACTCTTACCTCGTTATTGGTGAACGACGACGATCACAAAAGACCTTCTAAAACTTTCTTTCTTATCTACAATCCTTATGCTCTTTGATAGATGGAACATATCCAGTGATTTACTGCCACGAATACATCCCGTGTTACCTCAGTTTTACACGAGAGAGGAGAAAATGAGGGGGTAGGAGGGGTATTCAATCCTCATCTTCACTTACGTTGAAATCATATCTGAGTTTCGCTATCCAAACGAAGGATTTAGATTCCAATCAATCTTGAACGTTACTGAAGACATGCGAGCTGCTGAAAAACGATACAACAAAATAACTGATTTGACACTTCATTGAATACAAGAGCTGCATGAATCTACTGGTTCGACTCATCACTGTGTCGTCCCTCTTCATGCAAAATCAGTATTCGAACGATCATGTATTGTGACTATTACAACTTCTTCAATGTTTGGTCGTACTTGTATTTTTTCATTCAGCCCCGTTCGCGATAAAAGAACATTCTCATGCGACCAATCAACAATATGATCGCCACACATCCACCGATCGAAGTCCAGCCTTTCATATTTTTCTATTCTCATGTGCGTATCGCATGTCATCGAACATCGCGAACTCATATGTATCCTCATCAATGCGTGTCCCGCTTTCTGCCGTGCACACCAGACGTCCTTGACTTTCTTTTCGAGCTTGTCCCTCGTTAGCCAATCGGAGCGTATCGATTACACGTTTGCTATTACCAGTGATGTTGGCAATTACACCAATTAGACACATTCTAACCCGATTAGGTTGTATTTTGCAATACCTACGCTTAATGTTAGCGCTAAATGTAACTGTTTCATTCTATCCTTTCCATCTGATGAAACGTTCTAAATCCTCTAATTGGAAATTTAATATCTATCAAACAAGTTCCACATAAAATGTACGCGTGAAGTTAATCAACACGCGCATGAAGAAAATTGTAATAAAAGATGAATATTTATTTATGAAGATGCTTATGATCGAAACTTCGACATTTGAGTGATAGAAATTTGGTGAGATTGTGCTGCCTGCCAAAGCGGTTCAAGAATTGAGTTATGAAGTTGGAAAATTTCAATTAGAGGAACGTAATGTATTAGAATAGAAGCGGCATTGCGAGCGTGATCGCTTTCGATCGTAACGTTGCTAATTTACTGCGACGAACAAGCAATTAGGCACATAATTAAACTTGACAGTGCAGCTCGGACGTGCGTATAATCATCATTTTATGCACAATATAATATCGATTGACCTACCACAGTAGCCAACGCTTTCGGTCGTTACAGTAGATTTATATCTATTTCCATGGCCTCGGGAACAACTCTCTATGACATTTTATGGATTTTTCTTTCAAAGAACAGAAGAACAAAAGTATAGGAATTGATGATTACAGTCATCTTTGACAAGCTATCGTCACACTCGATGAATAATATGAAAATTTCTTTAAATATATCTTGGTGGATGGAATAAAAATGCAGTTGATTCATATATGATTCTCATGTGAAGTATTCAAACCTGCATAATCCAAGCGTGTAACTCAATACTGATGAATTACAGTACACTGTGGAATTTTTATTGCTTAGAAAACGCTTGATCACTTTCTAAATGCGAATCAATGAAATTTCAGTGGCGATCGGTGGACGTCTTAACACTGTTTTTCTCCTCTTTCAAAATATCATAACATCTCACAAAGAATGTCCAGTGATACATAAAGTGGATACACTTTGAAACATATATCAATCTTCAAACCCATCCAAAAAACCTTGATCCACAAATATTAGAATCTGAGATATTTGCAGTCGATTGAAATTCTGAAATTCCATTGTATCTTATGAAATTTGTATATAAAAGAGAAAAATGTCTGTTCTCCTTGATCCAGTTTTAGCGTACAAAGGAAGAGCGTTAGCATGTCCATGGGAAGACCTCGCTTAGCGATTCAGCAAGCAATTTTGCGCGTTTTGGGGCGTCGATGTTTAAGGGCGGTTTTATAGTATCCGGTACAGAGGTCAACCTGACCGCAGATACATCAACCCTCGACTATTACTCTCTGTTTTCGCTTTCTCTCTTCCTTTCGCTTATACCTTCCCCTTGATTGATCGAGGTTCTTTCGGTTCCGTCGTACCCAGTATTCAAGTTCGATTTCTCATCCATGAACGACGGATTATACGGAACGCATCCATATCCGTCATATCTTTCACTGAAGAATCCTTCTTAGCATCAATGTTTCAGATAAGAGTCGTAAGATTTCATAGCGGGTAGATCATTTCTTGGGTAAAGAATAGATCCAATACATGCAGGAATTTTTCACTGCTTCCGAACTGCTCATTAAAATATCAAAATATTCAGGGAGTGCATTCTTTTGTATTGAAATTTTCATCGTCATTAGAATGAACGAAGAGCAGTATGGAGAGTTTTTTCACCTTTTTTACATGTGGAGGTTCCAGACAAACCCTCTATTGCCGCGTTGTGAGTATTTTCAGTCAACAGAAGCGCATAATCTTCTACAATGAATCGTAAAATGCAAAATTCCACAATCCCTTCTGAGGTATCATTTCAAATGTGAGAGATTCGAGAAATACCAAAGCCACACCTTCTCAGAAACTTACATTTGCAATGGATGTTGGAACCCAATCGCATAAATGGAAGGAAAGGACTGAGAGGAAAAAAGAAACCAGTAGAGAAGAAATCTTGATGTAATCGTGCTTACAATCTATCCAAACATCCACTGATACCACATCCCCGCAAATGGATCAAACCGATTTAGCACGCCTCGCTTTGCTTCTGAAAACATCAAAGTAAACAGTTCCTCATCACTCGACGCGTTACACTGATCAGACACAGAGGGTTGAAGTGCCAAGGAAAAGAACTATGATTATTCCAAGTTTCTTCTTCTTCTCAATCTATTTCACAATTTACTTTTCTCCTTCTCCGTAGCACAGAAATCGTTTGATATTCTGACATATCACAGGGAAGCTCGCGTCCCGTACATTTCAATCACCAGTCATTTCAATGACGAGAAATTGAAAAGACATTAATGCTTTCTGTAATTCCGACTCTTCAACTTCGAATGATTTGGTGTTCGTGTAAATATACACAATTTTCATATAATTTATGAACCAAACTATATAGAAAACCTTGTAGAAACATCTTCGAAAAACACAGAATCTTGATTAATTGTACATGAACATTATCGGTGAAGCAATCCAATCCTTCTCACGCATATCTATTTCCTATTCGATTCAAAAGAGAATATCAAATGCCCTGCAACACCTAGAAAAGAACAAATCCCGCGCAACATATATTATTATTAAACCTGGGACGTTTTTCTCTTCCACGTCACATAAAGATCCCATCAAATCTCATCTCTGAATATGCCAAGCTTCTCATGGCACAAACATCACGACTGAACATAAATTTTTATTGATTTTCCATAATTCAAGCGACATTCATTGAAATATTTCAGCATTATGTATAAAAATCTATCTTATACCATGATACCGGAACTCAATACATTCACGTATACAACAGTGAAATGAGAAAGCGCTCATCGCACGCACGTACGAGCGTGTCAGAGTATCAGATGGCGTTTCGTTGTATGTTTCGCGTTTCATTGAAAACCGCCCTTATAGAAAAATGTCATGGAAAACGTCGGAAATTGGAAAGAGCTCATATATATACACGTATAAACATACACAAGTACACACATTAGTATTTTTTTATACAGAGAGTCGAATACACGACATGGTATCGAGAATTCTCATTTCGTATATAACTAATATAAAATCAGAGGAGAGGTGAAGAGAAAGAAGAAAAAGAGATGGGAGAGGATGAGACGTTGGAAGGGAATGAAATCGTTGAGCGAGAGAGATAGAGCCAATGAAAAGGTAAAAAAAGGAGTGAATTGGAGGGTGCTGTCATTCATGCGTTTCGCTTCTGGTGGAAAGTCTCTGTATTACATACACACGTATATATATATACATACATACATACATAAAAACATCCTCAATGGTCTTTTTTCAATTTCCAGGTTTATAAATAATATCCCAGAGTTATATCGAATCGAATACGTATGTACACATGTATTTCATCGAGATATGATTATTCCAAGTGTGGTACGTGGCAGCATCAACGTGGATATATACGTTCCATCATTATTCGCTATAAGATGAGAATCGATTTCGAATTATAAACGCGCTAAAAGGTATTACGAAGAATTCCAGATTAGAGGGTATTGTGAATGGAATTGATCAATACATGAGTGAGCGTTTATTAATAATCCGTGATGAATGAACATTGATTTTTAATGTTTCATTTGATTATTTTGTATTGCCTGTTCTAATTATCGTAGCCTCCCAGCTGAAAATTCATCTGCTGGATCTGATGTAGCTCACCGCGATCGTGTTCGGGTTCTCACAAGGCTGGTAACGATTGCCTACCGTTCAAACTTTGTTTGTATCAGAGAATCAAATGCAAGATGTCGAATCAAGTATGGAGAAACAAAACTTGGAAAGTTTTGCATAAAATTCCCAGTGCAAGTACAGGCAACACAATGGGATGATAAATCTGCATGCATACACGGAGAAAAAGGTATCTTGAAAAATACCATAGTTTATGGATTTTTGGCGTTGGTCTAACCAGAGTCAAAATATTTACGTGAAGATACCTTTAAAAGTACCATAATGGCTGGGACTTTTATAAGTAAGGTACCATACTTCTTCATAAAAGTCCAAGGAATAATGGGACTTTTGGAGGTTCGTTCACGTAACTATTTCGACTCTGGTCAGACTAACGTCAAAAATCCATAAATTATGGTATTTTTCAAGATATCTGTTTTCTTAGTGTAATTTACACAAAATTCCGTATGGAAAGTTACAGGAAACATTTTGAAAGCAATTGATTTGGACTTTATACAGGAGCAAGAGCTCGTTAACAGTAAAAACAATATTAAAATTAGGTTCCTCATATTTCTCACTGGATGTGAATTGGAGCAGAAATTTGTTGGGTTGATTAATGAGAGTAGTTTTCTTGGAAATAAAGCTGAAAAGGTAGTAGCCCTGGTCTAAAAAGTTCATTGACTCTTATTGACCAATGAGATTTAATTCCAATTTTGCAACAGTAGATAAACATTCACACTTGTTCAAACTCGATGAACCCCATTGGAACTGGTTAAATCAAAAAGATTCAATGGCTATCTAATAGGTGTGAACGATCATTTGCTGTTGAAAACTTTTTATTGAATGGCGACTAATTGTCGTATAAATAAAACCGGGTAGGAAGTTTGTCAGTTTTTGACCAGATTTCACGTCACAAAACCGTTCAAAGTCTGGCAACAATTTTTCCCCCGTTGTTCCTGGAATTTTCAACAATGGGGTTGGGCCATGCCACGTAGTACGTACTTATATGGGAGCAAATTACACTGACAAACAAACGATCTGATTGAGAAATTCATGGTCGCAATAACTTGAAATCTGGTTCGATTCACCAGGAAATGTGAAAACTAGAAAAAATGGTTGAAGCTAAAGTTAACTACATATTCTGGTTATCATGTCAAGGAACAGAATCTAGTTTTCGTAACGTGGATAATGTAGTTAATTTTAGCTTTAAGCACTTTTTCTGAAGATCACAATCATATTTCCCGGTGAACAACACTAGATCTCAAGTTATTACAACCACGGATGTTTCAACCAAATCGTTTGCCTGTTAGTACATAATTCTAACTTGGTCGATACGACATAAAACTGGAATGAGCAGCCAAAATCTGGCAACCAGAGAATGTACATTTTGATGGAATCGTTTCATTCAGTGTTTGAATAGCCAAACTACGTAGTTAGAAACCACTCAGTCAAGTCTGATATAAAAAATATTCCAACTAAGTTCACTCAACAGTTACAATAATCGACTGCTAACTTTTAGCCTTAGTTTCAGCTTCATCGTACTACCCTCAGTGTTAACACCCATGATATAATCACTCACACAACACAACAGCCCCAGAAGAATTCATAAAGAATTCTTATTGAACTGATTGTGTTCTTCATGAATTCTTCAAGAATTCATCTGGGACTATAGCGCTGTGTTGATATAGTACGTTTAACATGATTCCACGTTCTGTACTATATAATATCCTGTCCAAACGATATCACGCAAATGTACTATAAGTTCAGCGTACTGACCGGATAATATGGATTACAAAAGGACACAATTCGGCTGAAATTGTTACAAAAAAGGTTCAATGCTGAAAAACTCCACATTATGAAGACACGAGTACTAAAAAAAAATAAATCGAAAGATTAAGCAGGCGGACAAGTCAGCTTACTATCTACTAAATTTTGGTTACTACTATCATGCTACATCCCTTTGAGGTTATAATCTCAGCTCCCAGGGTTGGTGACCCTGACTATCCTAGATGGTTCTACCTAGTCCAATCGATCCAGTATCAACCTAGCTGGAACCATGCTTACCCTGGTGAAAATCTAAATCCCAGGGAGCAGGAATTGGAACAAATAAAGCATAAAAATGTTTCAATTCCCTCTCAAATAGTGCTTGGGTAGCTGTTGGGTTACGTTTCCAGGCTACTCTACACGCTTCATGGTCATCAGGATGGTACGACCTCAAACAGCGATAAACGAATCTTTGAAATTCTAGTGGAACGGAGCTGGCAGAATTTATCCAAAGTTTTGAAATTTGTATTAAATTCACCCGCAGCTGTATCCTACTGTCATTCTGGGAAAATCCAGGCTGATGCTCATGATCAATATCAGCAATGTATATTTAGCTGTTACTCTAGATTAACATGACCAAACTTCATAATAAAAATAATGTGAACTAATTTGGAATTGAAACTGGTGAAAACATGAAATTTTATCGCAAGATTCAAATTGTTTGGATTTTCTCACGCTGCAAAGGAGGGCTTAGTTGAATATTAGACAGCTACGGAATTAAGTCACTCCAAATAAGAATTGTATTTGTTACAGCTAAATTTTTCGTTTCCTTCGAATAAATTGTTTCATCCATATTCCCACAACTAGACTTCTATTTACGTTAGCTGAAATTTAGCTGGGACAAATAAATTTCAGTTGTCGCAGCTATGTACCTTTCTTTCAATGCAAAGTGATTGCTATTATCTCGTTTCCACATGAACTTCCCAACTAGAAATTTGACCAATTTAGGTCGAATTTGGGAAAAGGGGAATTTCCAACTAGGTCGGGGTCTCTTTTCCCAAAAATGAAATAATCAAATCCCGAAGAGAACATCAAGCTCCGACAAACGTTCATAATAGATCAACATAGATCAACCTGAAGCCCCGTTGGAGCCAACTTTTAGGTTCTTGAACGTTTGACGAAGTTTAGATGAACATTGGAATGTCTGTTTAAAAATGGTTCTAAGAAAGATTCATAGAGCGCTTATTAAAGATTGCCCGAAGATTCGTTTGAGTTTCAGCTGAGCATGTTTCAGAGGGAATTATAATTATGGTTATAATTTCTTCTATCGTTAATTTCTTTGTAAAAAAACTCTTATTGAAAAATTGAAATTCGAGTGAATCTTCGGTGAACCTTCAATGAACGTTCTTTAAACCTTTCTTGAAATTATTTTCAAGGGAACATTGTAATGTTCATCAGACCTTCGTCGAATGTTTATGAACCTAAACTTGAGCTCCAACAAAGCTTTACACTGTTGGAAATTTCTTGAATTTTCATTAATTTTACGCTTGTAAATTAAACTTCCAATTTATGGTGATTGAATTAGGATTTTAATCACATCTTATTGAAATTTCAAAAATTTTTTCAATCGCGTGAGTGGAAATTGCTTCCATCACATGTGATTGAAGCTTCATGCAAGAATTTCTAACAGTGTAGTTTCCTCTATGTTGATCTATTCTGACCATTTGTTGGAGCTTCATGTTCTCTTCGGGATAGCATCAATGAAATATGTTAAGTGAAACCTTTTCTCATAATAATACATCTTCATTTTTCATGAAAAACTCGTGATTTCGAACAATTATTTCATTTAGTGTCAGAACAGCACAACGTTGAAGAAAAAGATTGCATTTTCAAATTCCTTCACTTTCAAGGTACGTCTAAACGATAGTGAAGTATGATGTGAACGTACATAGTAACCCGCGGGAGGAGACCGAACATTGGTAAATGCGTTGGAAATTAGACACACATTTCATTTCCTGAAGCGACTGCGATTTCCGTTGTTGCTTCAAATATTGGAAATATCGTTGTACCGTTCAATTTGCTGTTACCGAAAGATCCGATCGGATGTTATAAGGCTCTACATTGGGAAAAGGGCGCTCTTCCGTATAGAGTTGCCCCTGATGACAAGTATCATGTCTCTCGCTTGAATCGAAGATACTTGTATAACTATAAAATTCCACACATACCCTTTCTAAAATTTTACAGAACTTCTGTAAGCCCGAACCAGTGAAACATTGAGAGAAAGGGTCCACTTAAATATTCGACAACTGGGAAATTTAATCACTCTGAACAAAAATTGAGTTGCCCCAGTTAAATTTTATTTGTCTCAACTAAATTTTTCATTGCCATCGAATAAACCATTTGATTCGTATTTCAAACAACTAGACTTTGAATTTACCCCAACTAGTATCCAGCTAGCGTAAATAAAAATCTAGCTGCGGAAACTAACATTTAGTCGTCCCAACTATATAGATATCTTTCTCTCAGTGTAGAGCTTGAGCATATTTTTGATATATTCGATTGATAGAGGCACCCTAAAACGTTCGGAGGCTGTTTATCGAATATGTATACAATTTCTACAGAATTATGTCTTATTTTTCTCCCTGCGTTTTGAATTTGATAAGAGATGAAATGACGAATTATTCGATGGTTCCCAGTTCCTTACCATTCGAAAAATTGTTTACAGTTATTACACGGAGAAAAATAATTAGCTCTCAGATGGACAGCCATTTTTTTTAGCTCCTATAGCTAAATTTCAGCTGCCGCAGCAAAATTTTCAGCTTTATCAACTAAATCTTAGCTATGGTTGCTCTCAGTGAAGATTTTGCACTGTTCCTTATTGGAATTCCACTGATTGTTAATATTATTCATTGACTTCGATTTAAAGAATATTATCTATACATAATATAGGTTTAAAAACCAAAACATGAAATAAAATTTGTTGATAGTAAATAAATTGTATGATTGGATACGGCCAAAGAAAAGTTTATTAATATTTATTTCACCCCATAGTTGATAAATACAGCACATATTTTTTTGAGTCAACTTCATACCGATGATGATTCGATAAATCCAAATTTGAGGAGAAGTCATATTCATTCGAATCAATTTCGATCAGTTTGCATCAAGCAAAAGATTTGGTTATAATTAATAAGTATGCATTTCTTGACTCAACAAAATGTTTGGTGATCATCAATGAGTCTTATTTGTATGAAACGATATCTCTCAAAAATATTCAACCAAATGCGTTGATTTGTCAGAAGAAAACCTTTTTCTCAGTGCACTGTGGAAAATTTCTCTTCGAGTATAGCACTGGTAGACAGCCATTTTGGTGCCTGAGGTTTGAGAACTCATTCAGAGTACTTTTAGAGCATCGAATACGAAAACAACTTCAGATTCGTTGGATGAGCTCATTTTTTATAATTTCTTAAATGTAAAATTCATAAATCATATAGATTGTATATGAAAATTATGTATAAAAGAAAATAGAAAGTGAACTGATTCGAGGAATCTGATATTCGTTTTTTCCAAAAGTTCTTAGAATCGGTTATCGGACCTCGGGCACCGGAGGAAACATTTTTCATTTGTTGACCTGTGTAATTTTTCAAAAGAATTCGGCCAAATTCTATAAAACTTGAATGAATTTTTGAAACAAGTTCTAAAACTTAGTTGAAATTCCTTAAAATTCATTAAAACTTATCCAAAAACCCACATTTTCTGAATTTTCAGAAAGAATTTTTGTACAGTACATCAAAATCCAATTCAAATTATGTACATCCAATAATATTCTACAATGATTCTTTCATTCCGATCAATTCAATTGAGCGCGAGAGATATATCCTCATAGCACAAAGAAGAGAAAAAAATCAAAACTATCCAATAAGAAAGCGGAAATCATGATGGGTTTGAACCCAATGATTCATGCGGAGAAGAAGAAAAGCTTCCAATACATCTGAAGGGTTGCGTGACACGTCGAGTTCAGACGTTTGTGAGTCTTTTAGGATGGAAGAAGCGATGAGAGTAGAGATCGACGGTGCACTTTATCGAAGCCATAAAGACTAATATAATCCCCGCAAGGGAAGGTGGTGAGAAAGACAACGCGTGGATGAGGCAATAGACTGAGTGGCGGGCGCGTCAAGCACACGTACGCATCTCGGCATATGTATGAACGCACATATACGCACACATGAATCGAAGACGTTTTTTAGACGGAGTGGCTTTTTGTGGACGACAGGGCATTTAAGGGAATTGCTCCTTAGCGCCTCACCAGAAAATGTGACTTGCCACCACATTTTTCCCCATACCTCTGTGTTTCTGTTGTGTATTTCGTGAGGGCAGGAAACCAATGCTCCTTGCTTTTTTTTTCGTCACGTAAATTGAATATGTGGGCGATATATCGATACATGATATAGTAGAACATAAATGTTCTTGGAGTCCTGTATTTAGGAAAAATGTATTGTTTGGGATGTTAAGGTAGTTCTCCGGGAGAATTCAGGATCAAATTAGAAAAATTATTGTCAAGTAGAGCACCAAAGTCGAAGGGATTTGATAATCATATTCGTTGGGGCTTATATTCTTATTCATGACAAAAAAAAGAACCAACTCGAAATATAAATAAACAACCTCGTAACAACAACGCGAAATTTAACATGGTTTTTTTCTTGAAAAATTTTTATTTTTGACCCGTTTATGAGGGCTCATTTTGTTCCTTGTGAGATTTAAAAAACCTTTACCATGGGGATTTTTTTATATGAGTCATCATGACACTGTCACATGATTTTGTTTATGGGAATGTATTTGACTATTACGCGTGTGACAGTGTCATGATGACTCATATGAAAAAATCCCCATGATAAAGGTTTTTTAAATCTCACAAGGAACAAAATGAGTCTTCATAAGTCATAAACGGATCAAAAATGAAAATTTTTTAACAAAAAAACCATGTCAAATTCCGCGTTGTTGTTACAAGGTTGTTTATTCATACTTCGAGTTGGTTCTTTTCTTGTCATCAATAAGAATATAAGTCCCAACGAATATGGTTATCGAATCCCTTCGACCTTGGTGCTCTGCTTGACACTAATTTTTCTAATTTGATCCTGAATTCTCCCGGAGAACTACCTTAATGAGTCCAAACATCAACGTGCTGACGTGGATAAAGTATGGTACGATACAGAACATGAATGTACAGCTTATATGTACACTGAACAAAAAGTTTCTTCAAACCAACTAAATAATTTATTTGTCCCCTCTCCATAAAATATTTCTTAGGATTAATAAAATATTTAATCGAATCAAATAATTGAATGCTTGCCCTAAATAAATAATTTATCAGCCACAAGTGAGCAGTTTTTGTATCTAAATGCATATTTAATTTCTATAAATGAATATTTTATGGAGAGAGAACAAATAAATATCCTTTCCAGAGTACTGTCATATTCAAACTATAGTATAAAATCCCTGGGAATCTTGCTAAAGTATTGAAATTTGGATAATCACAGGAACTCAGACATCCATCCAAATAATTTCGATATCAATCATTACACTGGAAAAAAAAGACGAGTGATGCGCTGTTGGTTAAAGAATCCATCACTGTTACTAACTAGTGTTGTCGCGATCCGAGCTAATCCGAGTTTTGAGCATAAACTCGGCTTGGCTCTTGTTTTTGACAAATGGGCTTGGCTCGCAAATAGGATCGATAGATCAACTGCTCGGATTGGTTCGAAGATCGTCGAGCTAGATCGAAGATCTCACAATCCTACTTCGTTCGAAACAAACGCGAATACAAAATTCTTGCATCCAGGAGCTCCTTGGAATAGAGCATACAGTACAGGCCATAAGTTTGAATTAACCTAAAGATATTTAAAATGTTTACATCTTCGCTGTTAGAAATTAATTGAATTCATACAAACTACATAAATAATAATCAAAAGATATTTAAACAATATAAAACACAATAAACTTATGTAAATAAAGTAAGTTGACTTCCTGAAACAAACACATCGACTGGAAAGATTGTTTTTCCTTTGGGTGTATTCAAACTTTTGGCCTGTACTGTATTTCTGAAACTCTTGAAGTTTAAGTATGAAACAACATTTTCTCAAAATTTTTATAACTCGGCAAATCAAATTTCATAAATGTTAGTTATAAAAACTCCATGAACGCATCTTCCAATAAATAAATAGATAAATATATCATGAAATCTATCTTCAGAGGATTGGCGATGAAGGAAAATCCACTTTATAAACATATTTTCTTAATATCGACTCTGCTACTAATTAAACATTAAACACAATATTGTTTCATAAACCGATTCTGACAGATGAAATTTCATGAAATTTGATCAGAACATTGTCCAAGATTCAATGAGATTTTACGAGATTCTGTGAGATTTGGCGAGAATCAATAGTTTTTCTTACCCAGGGTCCTTCGTCCGATAGGAAATTTTCTCAGTAACGATCCAGCTCGTCGATCTCATAGTTCTGGGTTAGCTCGAAACTCAGATCGACTGAAATTTTTTCAGCAGGGCTCGAAGATTGGGTCGTTTGAAATTTCGAGCCGATCCGAGACAACGCTATCACCAACCAATCGGGTGTTACCAAGAGTACATCGCTATTGGTAAGCATAGTGAGACGCTGTGGGAAGGAAATAGAAACCTTAAAAGAGAAATACCAAGTGAGGTATCTTCGACAGTCAATAATGCATCACTATTGTGATCAATAGTGAATCCGTAGTGTATTTAATGTATCAGAAAGTCTCTTGAGACAGGTCGTGAAAAGAAGAAGTCATCTGATAGGACACACATTAAGGCATGATAGCTAATTGAAAACAATATTGGAAGGAAAACTGAATGGTAAAACTCGAAGAGGTAGACCTAGATTAAGTTATATGAAGCAAATTATACAAGATAAGGGTTGTCGTAGATACTCTCTAAATCTGAAAGAGTGAAAAATCGTTTCACTCCACTAAGTGTCAGAAGTGAGCTTGTCCGCTTCGAGTGGAATTTTCACACGTTTCGAGTGACCTCTCACTCTTTTAGAGTGAAAAATTCACTCTAGCGTCGAAGTGGTTGTGAATTTCTAACCTCAAACCTTAGAATATCACTCTAAAAGAGTGGACATTTCACTCGAAAATTCGACAGGCTCACTTCTGGCTGGCTAAAGAGTGAAATCGCACTCCAAAGATTTTGGAGAGTATGCAGAAATTAAGCGGTTAGCGGATAATAGACAGGGTTGGAGGATTTCATCAAACCAGTCATAAGACTGATTACTTCATGACGATGAAGATGCGAAATCAGTAAATTAATATAAATGAAGAACTATTTATCAAATATGATGTGATTTTTATTAAATAACCGTACTATGGGAAATATGAATACGCGATCAGAATCGGAGAGTAATCACATTAAAATATATTGAAAAAATTATGTCATCAGGTATTTATTCAGATAATGTTTTAAAATGTATGTATGTATGTATGCGTTTATTGCTTTGAAGATTACAACCCTCCTTGCAAAGGGGTGATACTACAAAATTCTTATAACTGAAGATTCTTATATGCAAGGAAGAGACAAAGCTTGCGAGAGATTACAATTAATTCCTAAGCGAGGAAATCAAACTATTCAGTCTACAGTGGAATTATTCCGAAAGAACAAACGATCGGAGCATCAGTAATTCTATTAAAAAGAAGAATACAGGAAAACCCCCGTATTCGCGGGAGTTGCGTTCCACGAGGGTACCGCAAATACCGAATCCGCGGATACGGAAGCATTGCTTTTATGGGAAAAGGGAGGTTACGTTCCGCGACGACGAAAAACAGCAGTAAATATTGTCCTTTCAGCACAAAATATCACCATTTTCTGCTGTAAAATAACAATATCCTGTGAATGACACTATTGTAAATCATAACACATGCATTATTCACTATTAAATATCATTCATTGGTTGATTTAAAAAATTCAGTAACTGTTGTTTGTTTTGCACGACGGAGAACATATTTGTACAATTCTTGATAACAACTTAAGGCTGCGGTAATTTCTTGTTTGAATTTTAAACTTCGTACCATAATAGGATCATTTTCAATAGCCTTATGGACTCCTTCTTGAACTGCTCTAATGATTTTGACAAGTGATTTTTTAGGGAAAGTTGTTCCTTGCGTTTCAGAATCACTTTCAGCTGTTTTATCTCCCTCAGAAGGCTCCAACATTTCTTCGAAATTTTTTTGGTAACCCATGCGGTCTTATTTGATTCCCAAAACACTGGAAGATGTTCTTTCCTCTTCCCTTTCAATGCTCTTGGCGTTTCCGATTTGTAGACTAGCATTGGTTCACACTTACACCTACCCAAGGCGTTGACACAGAAAAGTAACGTGTACCTGTTCACATATTTATAATGTAAAAAAGCAGACAAATATTGAATTATAAGTTACATTAATAAATTATACCTGTCTTTGGCTGCTTCAAGGGGGTAAATACAATTAGACGGGCAAAAATTACGCTTTACAAAACATTTTTTTTTATAAAGAAAGTTTAATACAATGATTATGACATTATGTACAATTGTTGGAAAAAAGAAGAGCTATGTAAAAATATTTTTTTTTTAATTTTTAAAAACAAAATGGCGGCTGTACGCTGGCGCAAACTTGACCCTCCAAAAAAACGGCGGCCACTCTGGGAGTCGTGCTATTGATCTGTAACAGCCCAGGAAAAAAATTTGGCTTTAGTATACATGTAGTTTGTCGGTAAACCCCGAAAATTGAAAAAAAACAGAATTTTACAATTGGTAGAAGTTTTTGGGAAAAATTGATGATTTTCACTGTTTTTTCTGCCAGTTTTGCATTAATAACTCAATTTTGCAATATGAAATTCCGAAACATCTAGGTTTACAGACAAGCCTATGGTATAAAGAGGAAACCCTGAAAATTTCAGCTGAATCGAGCCAGTAGTTTTTGAGTAATCGTGGCCACCAATTTCGAAAATGTTGTTTTGAGAAAAACGCGTTCAAAGTTTTGACAACCGAAAAACGGTACTTACGATTTAGTCAGCGATTCCAGGGGCATATGATAGACCTTCAACCTCTTCGTATATGCCATTGTTGATATTCTGAAGCTTTCTGCGAGCTTTACGGGCTTCTTTGCTGGTTTGATCAGTCCGAATGTCTTGCCTCTTCACATTCTTTCTTCCGTACACCTGCTGTGTGCTGAAAAAGGGGTTCTAGAAAAACGAAGAAAGAATATAGAAGGAGTTCGAATTTCGGTTTGAAACTTTTTGCAGCGTATTCTACGAGAAATTTACTAACTTTTTAGAGGAAAAAAAATCGATTTTTTTGACCGTCTAATTGTATTTACCCCCTCAAAGCCAGAAGCAGATGCCTCTTCTTTAGTAAGATAAATTCTTTTTGGCATTTTTTTCCAAAATAATGCTGTCTCATCACAATTGAATATTTGCGCAGGAGTGTAACCTGTCTCCTTAATTAAATCTCGAACAGTATCAGGGAATCGTAGAGCTGCAGTCTGATCTACAGATGCACTCTCGCCAGAGAAAGTAACGTTGTGCAGAGAAAAACGTTTATTAAAACGGTCGAACCAATCTCTGCTCGCAAGAAAAATTTCCGTGTCTGGAGCGTCACTTTTTGCTTTTATATATTCATAGTAATTCAATGCTTGTTGACAAATGGCCTCTTTTTGCATACTTTGGAATAAGCACCAAGAATTCTTACACTTTCGCGAATTTTCGTTGAATTGTCTCTGATAGATCTAATTGTCGACTCGTTAACCTTGAATTTTCGAGCAACAGCAGCAATTTTTTCTCCTTCCGCCAATAAATCCAAAATTTTTATTTTTTCAGATAAATCCAGAACACTCTTGTCGCGTTTTATTGATCGGAGCTTTTGTAGTTGGAACCATAATTTAGTTAAATTATTTTGTAATTTCAGAACTTTTAAATTACCGAAAAAAAAACTTCCGAAATGTCAATAACGTTAATGTGGGTATAAACAAAATCGCGAATACGTGAAGCAAACATCCGCGAATATCGAAACAGGGTGTCAATTCCCTAACCGCGAATAAGTGAATCCGCGGATACGGGGGTTTTCCTGTACATTTTTCAGTCCTGATTTCGCGAGTACGTCCTCGATTTTCAAGAGGGGATTACTTCCTTTGATTGAACTTAAATACTTATCTTTTAACGGTTGATAAATGGGGTATCTGATTAAAAGATACACTACATCTTCTGGTTCGTTAAGATTACAAATCAAACAATTGTTTAGAGGCTTCATAGCATACGCAATTCTCTTGATGCGAATTTTGAACTCATATTTGTTGGCTAGGCGAAGGTTGGCCATAACTCGTTGCCATACTAGTGGATACCGTTGATGTAGATACCAGGCAGGTATTGGTTCCAAATTAATTTCGAAGATAGCTTGGATCATAATGTTTTAAAATATTGGAAGTCCTATGAGGAATCATCAAAACATTTGTGAATGAATACTTCATGCAAGTAGTCCACGTGATATAAATTAATAATGTCTAATCCATCTGATTCGGATCTTCCAATTTCCACTTTATCTCATAGGGTTTCCAATATTTTAAAACGTTATCTGAATAAATACCTAATTATATAATTTTTTAAATATATTTTAATATTATTTCTCTTCAATTCTGATCGCGATAAATTTTTTATGGTTCGAATACAAATTCTCAAATCATATTCGAAACATCTTAACATAGCCCATACAGCACAAAAGTCCCCGCAAAGAGCTCTCGTTATGACAGTCGACATGAATTCATTATGAATAGTTGGAATTCAACATGAACTCTTGATGAATAACTTAATCTTCAGTAAGAATTCATATCACGAATGCATAAAGAACTATTCAGGCATTCAACATGCATGCATTTTAAATTCATTATTGAGTTCATATTGAATTCATTTTTACCGTCAGAACGGGGACTGCTCAAGAAGTTCTTCTAGAAATTTTTGTGAATTCAAAATGATCATTTGTGATGTCTGGGAAAGAAAAAGAATTCCCTGTGACAGCAAAATTCGATTTTGCTACGTACCTTTTGCTGGACTAACAAATTTTCTACTTTTTAGCTGTGGCAGCAAAAAATGTCGACTCCTCCAGCAAAATTTGTTTGCTATTCAATATATTCAAAATACCAAAATTTCCTGGAGGAGTAAACATTCCCTGATGCCATAGCTAAAAAATGGCTGTCGTAGTTGACAAGATTGCTATGGTAAAAGGACAGAAAGAAATTCGCTGCTGCGTGAAGATTTTTAAATTCAATGCATTGAATTATTTCATGGGATTGGAGAACAGCAAAGTCATTGACGAACATTTTAAACAAGAATTATATATTATGTCTGTAAAAATCTCCTTACAATCCTCATTTTTTAAATTGACAAAACAGCAGTGACTTGAATATATTTAGCGATACCAACGCAACAAAATCGTGTTACATCAACATTGATTTTCGGTGTTGAAAAACGTACAGAGACCTGATGTTTTGAATCTCCTACTTGATACACATGTAAAGTAGCAAAGTATAAACATAAAACATTACACGTAACGTTGTTTCACATCTCATTTATGCTTATGTTTACAGTTACACAAGTTTATGCTTATACCTTTATTCGAGTCATCCACGTAACGTGTAGTATGTGAACCTTACTGAAAATCTCACACTTGGTGTCACTTGTGTGAAATTGTGATTCTGTCTGCGCTGGCACTCCAATGCCGTGATTATCACCACTTCAAGTAAAGTGCATCACGCTCTTACGTCCCGCGCGAAGAGCTCTTTTCATCTTTCTTCCTTTCTTTCTTCGGCGACTGAGATTCTTGTACATCTTCTCGCAAAGCGACATATGAAATGTGAAATATTGAAAACAACTTGGATTTTTGTGAATGAGAGGAATTCTTTGTATGCATTATCATCTTTGAGATTTTTTTCTTTAAGATATATATGGAAAAATGTGTTTCATTCTCTGGTTTCCCAACATCGAAACGTTACTCATGAATCTTAGAACATTCCATTGAATGCAATGTACAAACTGGGGATAGATTTTCCGCATTCGACACTGCGGATTCAAGTGTTCGTTATCTCAAATTGCGATGTGATAATTGTAGCGGAGGACTATATCTGCGGAATTAGTCTATTCAAAATGTAACATCGTGAATTGTGCTGTTTTTTTTCTTGTTAAATCACGTTGAATATAACGATTTGCGCTCCTATAAAAGAAGGTTATAACAGCAATATCTGTCTCTAATATCTGACAGTTCCTGCGGTTTCAAGTATGGCCCCATGCTACGATTTTAACATCATAATTGAAAAGATAATATTCTTCCCGTGTACACTCATAGTGTTTCAACCCCGTGGTCACTTTTGAGACACTCAAAACCGTATAAATATGTCAATAACTCAGATTAACCCTAGTAAAAATGAATCATATAAGAACATATAAAATTCATATATGGTCATACATGGCCGTATATAATCCCTACATAATCCATATTGAATCCATGTATGACCCATATATGACCCCTATATAATTCATATGTAATCCATATATGACCCATATATAATTCGTATTTAATCCATATATGACCCATGAATGCAAGATTTTTTCACATATGAAAAAAATTCTGTCACATATGGAATATTCTCCATACATGGATTATATATGCATTATATATGGATCACATATGGTCATATATGGATTGTATATGGATTATATATGGATTATATATAATTCAACACATTTTCATATATGCACCATACATGGATTATATATGTATTATATATGAATTATGTATGGGTTATATATGTTTACTTTTTACTAGGGAAGTGTTTTATAACAAAACATTTTATCCATTTTATGGGTATATTTACACACTTTGAAGCGTTCCAAAAGTGACTACACGATTTCAACATACTAAGTTCAATCAAAATGAAATACTTGAGAATTTAGAGTGGAAGAATTACAATATTCCATATTAATTACAACTTTTGGATATGAATTCAAAATACGTGTGAAAATTTTCCGAAGCATTCTCTTCGCGATGTCAATCCTACGCATAAATTGATACGCAGGAGTCAGGTTAAAAAAAGGATCCCTCTTTGTACGAGACATTGAATAAGAGAAATACCAATGAAGAGGTGATAAAAAGTGAAAATGTCTGGTGCTTCGGAGAAGATATATCAATTTAGAACACCGCGTTCATTACAAAGTTCTGTAACGGCAACTGCGGTGTGTTGTTTTCACGATTGAACGTCTAGTTCACTTTAGAACGCATTACTTTGATTGTAATGTCGCCATTCAGTCGGGACTCGATTTTTTCTTTCTTCTTCTATTCTTCTCTTTCAACTTTTTCTTTCTTTTGCCTTTCCCTCAGGCACTTGTTACTTCACTCTCTCCTCGCTACCAAAGGTTTTCATTCTAAGGTATTATTCATCTTCTCATTCGTTTACACCAAGGCAACTCGAAAGATATTCCCTCTTTCTTTTCTCATCTCTTTTTGCATCTTTTACTTGAAACATTCGAAACACCCTTATCGCGGAGAGGGGTATCGTTCGGGTACAAAGCCATTTAACACCAACGTTGTGCATTTTATGGAAATATTCGAAGGATCCTGATGGAAATAGCGTGCAGCATAATTATGTTTCATCGATGAATTATGGTTATTGATTTAATTTGAAATGAGAGGAAGTACAAGACTTCCGCAGTATTCGTAGAAGTGTAAGAATATTTGTTTTTCACAGAAAACTTCCGTTTCTTTCTTCGTGTTTTGGTGTTGTGCCCTAGATTTTCTTGGAATTTCACTATGACTTCCACATTTTTTCACTTCTAACAAATATATCAAATTTGTAGAATGTAAGAAATTATACGATCTACCACGCACGGAGAAAAAGGAATCCGCTGTTGCAGCGAAATCCACTTTTGCTGGGTTCCTTTTGCCAGAGCAGCAAATTTTTTGCTGTGGCAGCAAACTATTTGCTGTTCCAGCAATCTTGTTAGCTGCGACAGCAAAAAATGTTTGCTATCCCAGCAAAATTTGTTTGCTATTCTGTATAAAATACTGAAAATTTGCTGGCGGAGCAAACATTTTTTGCTGTCATAGCTAAAAAATTGCTGTCGTAGCTAACACGATTGCTGTTATAGCGAATTTTTAGCTAAGTCAGCAAAAAATTTTGCTATTCTATATATAATACCTCGATTTGCTGCATCAGCAAATTTTTTCTCTCCGTGCGAGTATGTAATAAGTCAAAGGATAGTCAAATTTTCCGATGAAATCCAACATTGAGTGAACCAAAAGCCATTCCAAAGTATATCGAAAGTTCTACACGGTATGATGCTGAAGTTTGAATCGTTTATTGAATCGAATAACGTAATACTCAGCTATTAGAGACTCAAAATCTCGAAGTGCATTCTGTGAACAATAATTCCAAGTCCGAGGAGTTGTTTCACAAAGATGAATTAGATTCTGAATTTTCGTTTCGTTTCTATAAACCATTCGAACTTCAAAGACATTACTCGGTGGATCTTGACTAGAATCATGATAACATTTTGAGCAAAATATATTCTAAATAATCTGCCTAAAGTCCCACATTTTTGACCCTCCACAGAGTGAACATACAAGTCAGAAATTCCACACTCAAATGACACTTCGTATATGGAAAAAAGTAATCACCTGTGAGATGGGCAGCGATTTTTCAAGCTCCTATAGCCAAACTTGAGCTGTTGCAGGAAAATTTTCAGCTTCATCGGCCAAATTTTGGCTGATGTTGCTAAGGAATTGAATGTCCTGTAGGTGCTAAAATATTTGGCTGAATGATGGCTGAATTTAGCTGATACAGCTAGCAATTTCTTTCCGTGAGTGATTCGTTCACAAGTTCGTTTCGTGACAAGTTCACACGCGGAAATATTTGTGTTATCCCACCATTTTTCGTTTCTTTTTAGAGAGAGTATGTTCCCAGACAGCACGGAAAGTTCTCTGAACGTTTTAAAAACCTGCGCTTGGTTCTGCGTGTTTTGGTCACCGAGGAGTAAGTTTTCCAAATGTTTAGAGTACCTGCATTTTGGATGCCCCTGAATACGTTCTTAACTCGTTCTTCTCATCTACTACGGGCCGTTCTCATAATGTTTCCCCAACATACTTTCATGAAAACTAACCTTCAAAAACATGTGCGCAGCTTCGCACAACGTAATGGAAACCTTTATTGAATACGTTTCCAGAACGTCGCACGGTGCATATGAATAGAACTAACCGGGACATTTGCACGTACCTGGGACATACATATGACGTTCTTACATCTCGAAACGTTATTTGCACGTTCTCTGTATGATCAAGCACGTTTTCTGAACGTTCAAAAGACCTCCCGGTGCTGTATGGGTTGAGGTTCTATCGATATGTGAAAAAATCTATCAAAGGGGGATATTTCTTAATAAGAAGTAATCGACATCCCTCCTTCAAATGAAATTTTGAGACACTTCAAATGGGGTATTTTTGTCTTTCTACAGGAAACTAGCGGCCAAAAAAGCTGGGAGCTCATCGTTGGAATTTTCAATTCAACGTTATCTGAGTCACAGGCAGGGATGGGCAGCCTCAATCACATTCGTACTTCAAGTACTTTTTTATTTCCATAAAATGAAGATCTTCAGCGTCAAGTATAAAAGTACTTGACAAGAAAAAGTACTTCGAGTACAAAAGTAATTGAGGCTGCTCACCCCTGGTCACGGGTCAAGAAATTTGAATGGTTTTTGTCTTCATATTTGATTTTTAGGCCATTTTTGTCCTGATTTATGAATATTGCGGACAAAAACAGAACTCCTTCTCCAACAAATAAAAGTGACTGAGGAGGAATTCAGACTAGAATCTTGAAAAAGTCTGGATTTTAGATGCAATATTCATAATTCAGGATAAAAGCCGTCAAAATTTTTCAATCCGGGGGCTTTGATCTCCCCAGAAATCGATTAAATAACATTCCAGTATACGTTTCAGGTGGTGAAATCTTCAACTGCTGAAAAATTGGAGCATAAACACTGTGAAAAAAATCCTTCTAAAAATTCAGAAAATGTCACTGTAATTTTTTAAAGCTACTTTCTTCTTTTTTTTTCGGATAAACTTTACTAAATTTCGAGAAGGATCAACAAAATTCCGAAACGGATTCTGAAAATTCAGACAAGTTTCTTAAAATTCATCAACATTTCTTTGGAAATTGAGAAAAAAGTGGCTGTAAAAAATTACAATCACATTTTCTGAATTAACAGAAGGAATTCTTTCACAGTGACGAATTATAACAATCAGCTGTTAACTCTACTGCAGTTAGTTCCAGCTTCACGTTATCTCACTGAATACTTCAATCCTTTATCTCTGGATTTTCACAAATTCACTTGTTCCAACAGCTTATGCGGATAGACTTCGAATGACCTCTGCAAACTTTTTGTCCGTAAAGCTGTGATTATAGACCTTAGAAGACTTTGAGGTACTTTCAAAGTTTGAGGAATACAGTCACATAACATACGGTGTATGAATTCCAACACCGTCAATAACTTAAGAAGGTCAATGCTTTTTGTGTCGAGAATATATTGAATTTTTATGCAGATTTTATCAGCATTTTTAAAAATTAGATATGTTTCCTATAAAAAAAAATTAATCCTATATTCACGGGTGGACATCACTGCTGTATCTAGTTTTATCTTGTTAATTTGATGCCATATAGAACTAAAAGGAACGCGTATCCTCTTTTTTCCACCTGTACTTTGGTACTTTTCATGAAAAATCCACGTGCAATGCAGAGTGAAGAGACACGAAACGAATCAGATACTGGGATTGGAGTTAAAATTGAGTTAGAATGAAATAAAAAATCATTCGTTTTGAGTTCTCATTAGTGATCAACGATATTTCACGATATTGATATTTTTTTATACAATTTTTACGAAGTTTTGATTGATATTTTATGAAATTCAATATAAACTCGATTGATTCGCTATTAAGAATATTGTAAAATATCGCTGATGAATGGTGCTCATCGCCCAAATTTGTCAATTTTCCTCAATTTCTGGGATTTCTCAATCGGAAATTGTCACATCATTTGCTGAATCAACCCGCTGCTTTGACCTCAAGAAAATACGAAGCTCTGAAGAACATCTAATGAACTCCCAATCAACGCATATCACGATATGCGTTATGATTCCAAATTGCCACTTGAAATCGATATCAATTCCATCCAAAATCAATCTACTGACCTTGGATTCGCTTCAGGCCCGTAGGAAAGTTTTTCTCGTTCATGCCAAATTTCCTTGTTCTTTTCCCTATTTTTTCCTCGGAACATGGAAAAGGACGTGGAAATTTCGAAAGTTTATGGAAATGAATAGGGAAAACTTTTCTACAGAGGTGAACTCACAAAACAGATTAAAAAGATCATTTGGTTGCAAAAAATGCAATATTCCGTTATGATAAAAAGCCCTGAGGGAATTATTTATCACACTCCCAAACCTCGTGGACTGGTCTATTAGACTGCGGAATTTTCTGAGAATATCGATTATTCATGCAACATATCTTGTGTGGATTCTACATAAGTGATGTAAACTCATATGTAATATATTTTCACGTCCTCGAGAGAACCTGAAACACTGAAGAACGTTTAACAAACGCAGATTAAGGGGACTCTATAACAATATAACCGCAGATATTCGAACGTTCCATGTATACCTTCATTAAATGCATATACCAGCTTAGAATTAAACTGAAACTGACGTGCTATGTTATTGTTCTGTTAACGATGTAACAGACCTAACATGTAATACACTGTATCCCGTTCCATTCATATAAAATACGCAACAGATACGTGGCATGAAAAATGTATATTTTCACAATCTTCTGCAGTCTAGTGATAATTAATGGATCTCCTGATGCAAAAATTATCAGAATTTTCCAACGTTACTTCAAATACATTCCTGCCTGTATCTATCGATACAGTATTGAATTCGATGTAACCGTTAGACTGTTATGATCAGTGACAAAGATACTTCATTAATGACTCTTGCATACAACGCGTGTCTGATCACATCCTTTCCAAACTTCACTGTCCGCCTTGTAATCGATAACATTGCATTATTCTAGTTGATTGTAGAATCCAATAAGAGGGATTTTGATATTACTATAAATAATAATAACTCAGCTTATGGATCCTTCTCTTACTGTGAGTTTAGTTACATCCTCGACGAACTGATACGATTGATTATTACGTAGACGACAATGTGCGACAATGTAAACGGGAATGCATATTTTGTGAATTATATGATACTGAACGCAGATTGGGTGTTTTCAACGAAAAATAGTTCCGACTGTCAGGTACCGAAATATCGTATTTTCGGTTGAAGCCCCAGCACATTCTATTCAAAGTTTGCGTAGTTGAATACGCATCAAAAACTTTGGAATCATTCACCTAATGCGAATGCGGAACAGGAAGACAAAAATTTACCGTCACAGCAAAATCTTATTCTGCAGGGTATCTTTTGCTAGAGCAGTACATTTTTTGTTGTAACAGCAATATATTTACCACCACAGTAATCTTGTTAGATAAGACGGGGATTTTTCAGTCATGGCAGCAAAATAACTTGACTCATCCAGCAAAATTTGTTTGCTATTCTCAAGGTGTCCAGCAGTCGGGAATTCCGGGGATGTCGGGAATCAGTCAGGAATTGTACTTTCGTCGGGAAACGTCGGGAAAACGTCAGGAAATGAAAAAAATTCCGGGAAATTTTCAATTATATTTTTATTTCTGTGTGTGCAGAATTTTTAAACTCAGAAAAGTTTTCCCCATCGACGAATAATTGATTATTTTAAATCCTCATTAAAATGAATATTGATTATATTGAATATTGATATTTTTTGTTATAATTTTGAGAGTTCTGCAAAGATTCTCAGATGTTTTCAGGATAATTTCTTCAGCCAGGTCTAGACAGCAATGAATGATTCACTAAAGAATTCTCAAAAAAAATTCTTTTTGAATTCTTATTGAATTCTAGAAACCTCACATAACTCAAGAAGTCCTATTTCACGGCCCTGTTACAAACAATCTATGAAATCTCATTGACGAATGGGAAAATGAATAGGTTTCAATGGGATTCAATGATATTTGATCAGAAATTTCACCATTCGTGATAGGATTTAATGGAATATTTCTACCTGGGGGAGATTTGAAAGTTGTTTCAAATATTCTCTCAGAGGTCTTGCGACTGTTTCAAGAATTTTCAAAACAATTCCCAAATGCTCGTGAAATACCCAACTAACATTTCAATTCTTGAAGATATCTAAGAGAATACTTAATTGAGAGATCTTCAAGAACTTTCTTGAAGAGTTCTTAAAGATATCTCTTAGAAGTGTTGGAAAGACATCTTGTAAAAGATTTCTAAAAGATGTCTTGATTCAGAGATCTTCAAGAACGTTATTGAAGAGTTCTTGAAGATATCTTTTAGAAGTCTTGAGGAGATTTCTGAAAGATGTCTTGATTAAGACACGTTTAAGAAGATAAATTTTTCAGCAGTTTTGAGGTTATATGAGCACATGATCATGAATAACACAGAATAAAACTTTGAATGTACCTGTTATTACAATCGTATTGCAAAAGAGGTGATTCCATCCATGAATTAAAAGCTTGAACCAATCATTGAGATATCAAGAAATTTGAAAGTTTGTAAAAAGTACGATTTTGTCGCCTTATGACGTGCACAATAAAATTACCGAATATCCACTTCACAACAATTCGTCAGAAATACTTTAGAAAGAATCTGCGGTATTCGCGAAATATTAACGACCACTAGAACACAGAATTGCTTTCTAAATATGTTCCACTAAATTTATTCATCTTCTCTATTTGTAAGTACATTCAACTCTTTTGATATTTATTCATGTGATAACAGTTTGTTCAAAAGATCATTTTCACTTTGAAACTGGACGCCGCTGACATATTTCATTATGTCATATCGACAATTATGGGCGTCTCTACCATGTTGTACGTATAGCTCAAGTGACTGAGGCGTAAATATATCGTCAACTGAATGGGTTCGATTCCCGTAACAACAAGGGTCGAAATCAGGTAAACTCTATCGGAACGCGAGAGCAGTTGAAGAAACAGGAGGGAAAGGAAATAGAAAAGGTTAAGAATTTTTTTTGTGAACAAATTCAAGAGTCTTCCAAGACGTTTTTATGAATTCTCCAAGACATCTTTAAGAACTCTTCAAGACATCTTTAAGAACTCTTCAATATATCTTTTCGAATTCTATACGTGTTTCATAAGACATCTTTTAGGATTCGTTTCGGTATCTTTTAGAACGTTTTTTAAGACTTCTTACAAACGCATTGAGACTTCTTAAAGATATCTTTAAGATGTCTGAATGTTAGTTGGGTAGTCTGTTTCTGACTTCTTTGAGATGTCTATAATTGAATTATGTGCTCAATAATTCAAAGTTATGTCAATTAATTTTTCTTATTAAATTGTATTATGCCATCGAAAATTTTAATTGAAATTGATGTGTGTGCATTTTATTTTCGATCCGGGAATTTCCCAAAAAATCCTGGCAGAAGTCGGGAATTGATCGGGAATTCCGAAATCATATTTTGCTAGACACCCTGCATTCTGTACACTACAAAAAATAATCGGAATTTTCCCATACGCAGCAACCGGGAAATTGCGGTCATGTGATAGGAAATCAATTTCCGAAAAATGTATATGAAATTTCCCATAAATGTAACCAAAAGTGCCAAACTTTATGGCATTCTCCCTATCATTTTCCAGTGAATTCCAGATGAAATACGGTACATTTCTAACTCATGTATGTGTTAATTACTTCTGAACATTTATGTGAAGTTTCCCATAGAAACTTCGCTAGTCCAGCAATTTGCTGTTCCAGTCAATCATATTGCTCTCTTAACAATCGAGTTAGCTGGAGCAGCGAATTTTCAGCAAGTTTAGCAAAAAGAAAAGCAAAAGTTTATTCTACATACAATAATTCGATTTACTGCGTCAGCAAATTTTTCCTCTCCGTGAAAATATCCCCCAATTCAATTCATTACTCTCAAATCAGAACGACTTTTCATCATTTTCAGGAACTATATATATCGACGTAACATCGGATACTGTATCAATGACCTACGCACAATTGTGACATTTCTTTAATCGAAATCATTGACAACGGTTGTTATCGGAAATGACAACGACCCTGTTATCCCCACAAAAATTCCGGTTCTGCCCACCAATTAGTCTAGCCCAAAGCCAGTAGCGAGCATAGAGATAGAGAGAGAGAGGGAGAATGAGAGTGGATCATCTCCAACAGTGTTTCGCGTGTAGATTCAAGCGACAGTCCCACACTCTGTGATTTATGTTTGCCATACATTACCCAACCGAATAATCCTACGAAAGGGTGCATACCCTGTCACCCTCTCACCGTTTCTCTATCCTCCGTCTGAACGCCCCCCCGTATAACATTCCCTCTCGATTCCCCCTGTTCTTCCAACACTCGCTGATCACTCTATTTGTTTCAATTAAAAGCGAACACGAGACATGAGATACTAAATTCGCTGGTTCGTCGAGTACTTAAATATTCTGCAGTCTATAACGTCATAAATTTCAACTAATATCTGATAGAATTTTCCCACACTATGGTGAACCTGTATTTTGAACTGTGTACATCTTTTCCCTTAACCTCGCACCCGAGTTTTCAATTGTTTTTGCAAACATTGTATACGGCTCTCAATTTATTCACATGAGAAATTGAAACACGCCGGAGCCTTGAAGGCCTCGAATCCTCGTAGCGCCAAGTTTTGAGAATACGATTGTGCGGTCGCACTGAGAGAAAGGTTCCTAGCTGCGGTAACTAAAATTCACTTATCCCAGTTAAACTTTAGCTTGCGTAAATAGAAATCTAGTTGTCTGAAATATAAATAAAACAATTTATTCGAGGCAAATAAAAAATTCAGCTGTATAACAAATGAAATTTATTTGGTTCAACTAAATTTTTATTCAGTTTAACTGAATTCCCTAGCTGCAGCTATATAGTAAAATTGTTAAATCCGGTTCGCGAAATGGAACTGGTGTAGACGTGTTGCGTTTTCGTGCCAGCGCATCACGCCCGTAACAGTGCGCAAAAAACGCAACACGCCTGCACCAGCACGGTTTGGCGAACCCTAAATGAAAATCTTTACTCGGTCACCTAATATTCCACAGAACCCTTTTTGATCAGTGTGAAATTGGAATTTAGCTTGAATAAAAATGGAATTTCATTCTCTCACAGTGAAAATTCACACCCTGCAAAAGAAATTTCACTTATCGAGATTGAGTTTCCTACCGATCTACCGTGTTATCTACTTTAAGAGGCAAGAAATATATAATTCGAAGAATTCAAATGCCATACTACAACGATCAATTCAAATTGTAAATAATTTCATCACGAAGCTGTACCGAACTGTCAAGTGAGGTGCAAAAAAAGGCATATTGTTGATTTACACAGGTATAGCAGTTTCCTTCTGCACCGTACTCCACCCCACATTCGTCTCCACTTCATCCTCTTTCAGTTGAGAACGTAATTCTAATTATGCAGAGTACCCCATTGTAGATTTATGAGGCCGTTGGTACAAGTGTACGGGTGATTTTCCCTCTCTCATCGTATTTCCTCTTCAGTTGTCCGTTCTTTCTCTCTCTCCATCTCTCTATATCGTGTGCAGCGTACATCACCTTCATCACTGTGGTTCGCCACTCCATTTACATATGAATTAAACTATTACACGCTATACACCCGCCATGCGACCTCTCGAGAGATTCCACATGCTGTCTCAAAGTTTCTATTGCCGAATTCAACTCGGGATAACGAGTGATGAATGTTCAAGGTTATTATTCAAAGAAAAATTATGATGTCAGATCATACCGCGTGTCATCTGTGCTTTTATATAATCAAATTGGAACGCACGATTCGATAGGAACTGCAATTACATGAAATTCACAATGACTCTCAATGATAAAACATCCATGATATGTCTCGATAATATAGCTACTTCGCCATATCAGACGGAGAAGCGTCGTTTAAGGATTGTTAACCGTTCGTTAGATACGGTGGTGATTAAAATATCTGTAATGGAATGACCGTGAGTGGTAGTAGGAAGGTTTCTGTGTATGTGTTATGTACACGTGTACACAGTAAGAACCCTTCGTAACCACTCCATGCAGTGTCGTACTAATTGCGGCCACGGATGGCGGTTACTACTCCACAGGGTTAATCCCCAATGGCGTAAAATTTGTAAAGCCATCGCGATGCCAGATGAGTTGAATAAACATCGATGCCAGAAACATCAGCGAACTGTTACTACACCCCAAAGCTTATGACTACGCCTGTGGCGTCAAGGGTTACGCTCAAACTTGGATAGAGAAGCAACGCTAAAACGTATACCAAACATTAGCCCACAGTTACAAGACGCCCGGCAATTACGGCTTGATTAATGCTGGTAATTAAAGAAACGCGGCGGAAAGGCGCGTGTACAGGGTCAGATAAGAGATAATTTCCTTTTTTATTTTTCCTTTCTCTTTCATTGGGAGAGAAACCTTTTTTTCACAATGCCATCCGAGTGCTGAGGTTAAAGAATTCCACCTGTATCATTAAGATAATGAGGATTTAAATACTGAAAACATCAACGGTTCAAAGTTAAATTCTTGGAGAAATATGATTTTCCCGTTTGATACTTTCTCTTATTGTTTTCGAGACATAATAATTGATACACTGCAATTTATAGAGATTAAATGATATCTGCTTGTAAACAAAAGAGAACTCTGAGGAAAGTGCGATAAATGATTCACGTTTCCGTGGTAACCATGTCGTCAACTCAATTCCCAGAATAATTTCTATTCATTAATCCTCGTCTCGAACCTTTCGGAAAGCAGTATATTTCCCATTGAATTGAGGAAGATTAAAAAATTATTCCCTCCTATGAGACACAAAACGTGTTCTTTGAACATTGTGTATTATATGGACATAGGCCTCATCATAAACTGAGAAGAATGAAATATTTAAGCACTTTCCATTAGCGCACGGGTTTACACGTATCAAGGATGAGAGTCAAAGGGGTGTGTTGAAAAGTCACGCTTGAAGTACAGAATGGAGGGTACTTGCGTTATTCGGTACTAAATACTCTATGTGTTACATGCGGCTAAAACATTGGATGCGGTACATATTTAATTAGTTTATTCGTGATCATTCGACGGAAATTAGTTATTAGAATTTATACGCCAAGAAACTTCCTTGATGGTATGAGTTTACCGAAAGTAAAATATCTGTCGTCCAATTTGTATATTCCATGCAAATTGTTTGAGATTGAAATATATTTCTTTCACAAATAATCGACATTCTATTAATTCTATTGCAATGTTTGTAATTCAATTTCAGCTAATTACTGTACATTCAACCGAGAACTTAGTTTGGATCAAAGGAATTCTAAATAATACAAATTATTATTCTTACTATTTTTATCAAGCTGATGATAAATGGTAACAGAAACAACCTTCGATGAAGATTCATTGAGACAAAGAATACTATAAAATATTTCGTGATATTATAAGTGGTTACCAAACCGTGGCTTATTAATTTTTTTTGGTGACCAAAATCGCCGAGTGAGAGCACTGAATGTAGTCAGAACCCAATCTCCGTGGATGGAAGGAACGGTCCTTGGCAGATGGTACCCGAGGGGATATCCTTGTCCGGGATGTATCAAGGGTTACCTCCTCCACCGCCACGAGAATACACCACAAACGGCCGTAAGTAAAGGGTAACTGATTCTAATCACACGCCCTTGGTAGCTGCACACATATACACTCAATTGCGGAGTATGATGAATGGCTGAAGTGCGTTGTGACTACCAAATGGGTGGCCAATGCGCTTCTTGGTTTTGATATTAAAATCTACGTGATTGATCTTCTCATCTCGTACATTAAGATACTCGTCCTACAAAGCGTGATCAGCGTAACGAGGGCAGCAATGGTATATAAAATATAACATAGCCAACTGACTCTCCTCGAGGGTTTCAAAAACAAGTTACTTTATCACATACATCATAATTTTCGCTTCAGAATTTGATTCGGAAATCATTGATCACTTTTTCCCAATGATCTCTAAGTTATCGGTCAAGTTTTATCGGTTCCGGACGTAAATCTTGTCCCCGCAATTCTTTTTAAAATTCAAGTAGGACCCTTGAAACGGATCAATGAATACACCTAACGATTGGTCACGGTCAACAAATCTCCACGTGAAATAACCTACTGATATGATGTATATGTTACTGAAACAAAAGTATATGTATTTTCCACGCAAGACCACATGAATGGTGTATGACCAAAACAACACAAAGTTCGATGGCACGTACTTGAGTGAATTTTACAGCGACCCCGCAAGTTATATTACGTGGCCACTTTGGTCACGACGTCGTAAAATCTATTATTTAAGCGACCATCGCCGAATGAGGGCCAAGGAGATTGCATCTAAAAGCGCGAGGGATCAAGGAGAAGGTAGAAAGGGAGCCATACGAAGAAAAGGGCAAACTCCGCTCCGCTATTGAAACACATTATTAGTGTCCTTCTGGAATAATGAAAACAACAACAGACCCTGTAAAAAATTATTCCACCAAGAATTATGGAATATATTCATATATTCCAGTCGAGACTATGATCTTACATATTTTTGTAATATCCGACTGAGTAATGGTGTAAAATTTGACCAATTTTCTAACAACTTTCGCTGATGGAGCTAAAAATTTTGCTGCAGCAAGTGAAATAAATGGCTGTCCTTCTCACAAATAATGATTCTCCCCGTGTGTATGAGCATTTGTCTTTCTACGATTTTCAGAATTCTTCAATACCGTATGGAAATCAATGAGCTCAAAATTTGGATTTTATCAGAATTTACGAATCTTATGAAAGAAAAATCCTTTATGAAATCTTGATGACTTTCTGCCCAAGAATTTATTAGAATACATTAGCATAAGGAAAATTTTATCAGATCAACCACACAGTTTAACTAAAGAATAGTCAGTAACTATATGTAATTTATTCAAAGTTGTTGATGTAACCACTCAGCTGACTATTAAGAGAGCAATTCCATTGGATTGATTCAAAAATGTGATGTTCATTAAATGAATAAATTGTAGCTAGGAAGGCTATATATTTCCCTTTGCAACTCTATCCAACCACTCAAAAGCGCCACTTTTTTTCTTCTTTCTTATATTTATTGCGACATGAATAAAACACGGAAGACTAGCGGCGTGCGGCGTATTAAATGCAGTATAATTTTCAAATTTTGGGAAATAAATAACGAGTAAACGATACGCAGACATGCGTGGGTCGCCTCCTTCTACTTTCCTTCCTCCCTCGAGCTTGAACATAAATCCTCGAATACATGCGGTGGATATACACGAACTACTCTCATTCTTCGTGGCGTGGAGGAAAGGGCCAAGGGAGAAAGATCCTTTAAAAAGTATTGTGGTGTAAATCCATCGTATTTAAAGACTACTTCTTTACGTTTGGCATAGTCCGCTATTTTTCTCTAATCCTTTTTCTTTTGTGATCGATACTGATTTTTCAATATTCTTTCCAAATCCGTTGTACCTTGCGTTACAAAGATGAAAAAAGACTACTATTCCATGCGAATGTACAGGGTGATTTATGAATGTAATACGCAATGAGGGGTATTTGAAGTAGATACAAAATAATATTTGGCCTGGGAAGAAACACCAGATATACAGATATAAAACAACAGTACCAATTGCTTATTTTGTTGGAACATGAGTGATTTATATCTCTGATGACAATTCAGCAGTGAAAGTAAAAAAAGGACTTCATTTCTATCGTGGTTTGAAATTAAAATTCTGAGAACAAAACATATTGAAAGCTATGAGAGAAAGAGAGAACGAAAGAGAGCTGATTTTCATTGCAAAGAGTGTTAATTAAAGATTCACGGGTTTAACACTCACGAACAATACATACATCCACGATTGACAATCCCCGTTCTCTTTCCGACAGTAAGGAAGAAGAGCGATCATTCGCACGAGTGAAAAGCAACGAATCGTTATAAAGCTGGATTCGGTAAATATGAACGAAAATCAGATATAAAATTGCATCGCTGCCTACCGCACATCGGTAGCCTTCATAATTCATTCGACGATCGAAATGCGTATTTTTATTGGCGTTGCGCCGATCATCGATTAAAATCTAAATTGAATCGGATATGTGTGAGTCGACCGCGCAAGTTCTGCGATTCCTACTATATCTGTAGTGTAAACAGAATCACGACTGAATTCGTACTCACGTTTGCATGTTTTTTAAGCTGCTTTCAATGAAAATCACTGAAAAGCTTTGATATAATGATTGGAAAACAGGATAACGTCGAATCGATGATACAAGTTCCAATGTATTTTTTGCATACTGTTGTCACTTCGTGAAAGTTTTTGTCAAGTTGAAAAGTGGAGAGCGCTTTTGACGAAATAAAGATAACAGAGAGGAAGAAAAAATATGTACCATGATGTTTCTGAAAACCAATCGATGATGCAATGATGGTTTTGTTTGGGAAAATGTGGATATACTTGAAAATTCAAAACCGCTCGACAATGGGAGATGATTATGATGTTGCGGTTGAATTGGCATCTATGGGATTCGATTAACGATTAGACCGTAGGGAATCTAATCCCATCAAACATCCATCCAACGTTGACCGCCTAAAATCCAGCTGAAAAGTTGGCAAGTTTGGAAAACGATTGTCGATTACGATTCCGCATTTGCGATATCTGTCCCGTGCGATCAGTGAAAAGGGTCAAAGCGCGTCTCGCATTTGGTCGTGAGCCGATAAACGGGAAGATGAGAGAAAGAGCAAGAAAAAGAACCACCTTAGTCTTTTTTTCCTTCCTTCGACGCCAAAGAGACACTCTTGATCCAGATAAGATCGGCCTAGAATCCCCGAGGGCCACCAACCATACCGCAGATGTGTTGGCAGGGTCGTCGACGAGAGCTGGTGGAAAGAGAAAGAAAAAGAGATGATTCAGAGATATCGCTCGACATAAAACCTTTAAGGTTTAAATTTGCATGTTACAACCTGTATCCCTTCCATCTCAACCGCGTTTCAACTCGATCTTTCATCCCTGTCGACTTGATTTTTGTCTTCCTGTATTTCCATTCACCCTCCTCTTTTTTTCCACAACCACCTTCTTCGCCCTCCATCTTGTTGTTTTTTTTTTTTTTTGATACTTTACACTTCTATGAGGAGCAAGATTAAAAACATCGATGTCAACTTACATGACGTGTAATTATTGTGAGTTATAATTCATGCTCAGGGTACGGTACTGAATTGTAGGATTGTGTTTTCATGTCTCATTGACCTATACGTCCTTATGGAGGAAAATAATTCAATACACGGAGAGAAATGCAGGTGGAAAACAATGTGATCTTTAACCAAAATTTGAGAATATCAAATCAAACTCTGAGAGTATTTCTTGAATGTATAATAAAAATAAAACGGTTCACATTCCTGTTGAATTTCATTTGAAAGACAATGAAAAATTATCAATACTTAAAAAACAATAGGATATCATAAGAATTTCCCAAAAGTCGCGCATGAAATTTTACAAAGTGAACAATAAGATTTTGAACTTTTGTTATCCACTTTATAAAATTTCATACGCGACTTCCGGGAAATTCATATTATTTCCTATTATTTATTGAGTATGATTAATTTTTCATTGCTTTTTCAAATAAAATTCAATAGAAATGTGAACCGTTTTATCTTCATCATACATTGGAGGAATATTCTCAGATTTCAGGAAATATTCTCCGAATTTCATTACAGATTACTATATTTTCGACCTGCATTTTTCTGCGTGTATGATAGCTACTTTGTGTATTTGATAATTGGATACACTGAGAGAAGAGTTTATTTGTATTTAATAAATCTTGTTTTGGATACGGCGAAATAAATATTTATTACATACAAACATGACTTACTATTCTCAGATAAGGTTTAATAACAGTTAAAAAATGTCATATGAAGTTTTGTAACAGTTAATAAACTTCATTTATAGTTATTAAGCCAAGTTTACGTGGAAAAAATATTTATTTCGCCGTATCGAAAGTAGTAAGCTTTATTAAATACAAATAAACTCTTCTCTCAATGTAGCTTAAAATTTGCTGCAACAGCTGAATTTTAGTTACTATAGCAATAACTCTTAAATACTCTCAACTTTGAAAATCTTCTTGAAAAATGTTTGGAAATAGGGCAGAATTTTCTCGATGTAATAATAATTGAATACACACGCGCACCACGAATTTCTGGAATCAATAAGACGAGACCACAGTACATTTAACAATAGATTTTATTTCAGTAATTATTCAAGTCTCGTAAGAACTAACAGACATCATTCATAAGTTCGCAAAGAGAAAATCATGTATTCAAAGTAGAAACAGTGAAGGAGAATCTTGAGAGCTGTGAATGAGATGTTACGGAGTAGTTGGTTGTGTAAATACAAAGGCTATTGAAGAAATTCACCGGACAGTTGACGATGAAGTTTCAATGTGTAATATTTGTACGATCGCTCTCTAAGCTTCGTGTACTACCGTCGTATATTTCTATTCATAACTTAACCTCAATTTATTAATAAACAACAAATATTATTTCTTGGACTCATTAAATGTCATATGAGAATCGTAATGCGAAAGAAACTAGTCATTGGAAACTTGTTAGGATGAAAGCATCATAAACGCTTGACTTTTGTTTGAACAAATCGACCTAAGGAAGAAGCATCATTATTGTATCGGATGTGCCTTCTTACGATCAAGAACCACTTTGTTGGAATAACATTAACCCTCTGGGGATACACCAGGTCAAAATGACCCATCCTTCATTTGGAAAAGTTGTGCATCTCTGGAAAAGTAACTTTACATTTCTTTAAATATTGAAAAAATTAACAAATGTAGAGCGAAGCGGGTCTCAGATTCGTATTCTGCAGACTTCGGCGATGAATTTCAGGAAGAACATTGCTCTAGGATCTTTCAAAGCCGAGATATGACCGATCAAAAAACACTTGGGTCAAACTGACCCAGTGTATCCCATGTGTGAGGAAACTATAAGTGTATCCCCAGAGGGTTAAGCATATAATAATATTTGTAAGAATGAATTTAAGAACTAACCGAGACGGTGGACACTCCGCACGGAGAAAAAAGAGCAGTGAATGATTGCTAGAAATACGAGGGGTCATTGCTAAAAAAGGTTAGCAAATTGGTGACAACTGAACTTTTGTATAAACAGTTGCTCATGCGGGGAGTAGTGATAGTTCCCATCTTCAGATGAAGATGGGGAGTAGTAATAGTTTCCATCTTCAGATGAAGATCGCTGCTAACTCATTTAGTTTCTATTACAATATGAACTAAACGAACATACTTCCTATTCCTCACAAAACTTAGTGGTCTATACCATCATCCGAAAGTAAGATGCCGTGAATTATCTTCAAATATTACGCAAAAAAAATTAATTCTTTTAGAATTCATACTTCCACGACGGTTTCTCGTCCGATTGATCCGAGATGCAAGGCTGTGATAGAAAGAAATTTTTTTCTCAGTAATGGGGATTCGATCGTACCTACCTTATCAACCTAACTTAACCGAAGTAACGCTTATACCGACTTAGCTCTACCGCACGATTGAGATTTTCAACTCACTGAAAGTTTATGAATCGTTCGTAGATTCGTGCTTACACCTCAGCAACTTACTTTATGAATCATCTTAGCTTGCTTGGCAATCATTGCCTGAAAATATTATAAATTACTCTCCACGCCGGGCGATACAACCTTTCATATTCAATTTCATGACGTTTTTGTAATGACTGAGGGAACCATCGCTAACTCCGTTCGTCGCTGAATGCTCCACAGCATAGGCATGATTGATACAATTTTTCATTACTATATACGTTGGTACCCTTTGCTATTTTTCTATTATTCATTCCTATCATCACAAGCAATAATTGCTTATTTTTCAAAAATTGGCTTCAATCCTAGGCAAGATAGTGATCATCGCTACGAATTTCAAAATCATTTTTCTCCGTGCGATTTCTAAAAAACAAGGAAAAAACATTTGTGTGACAAGTATTTCTTATTTCTTGCATTATTTGATTCTTCCTCAATTTTAGTTTTGGCATGAAGTCTTATTTTTTCAGAATTAATATCACTACTTAACTCAATATACACCTCAACATGAGGCGAAAGGTTCATTCAGTCACAGAGCAATATTGGATACTCGATTTGAAAAAAGAAAAAGGAAAACATTTCGCTAAAAGTTGGGTAATTTTTTAGGAACTGACCATTTTTACGTTTTATTAGAACTGATCGTTCTCTTTTAGAACTAACTTTTTGGTAAGAACTGACCCTCATCATATGCTCTGATGAAAACTGCTATCCAGAGAAAAAAGTAGATGTAATAATGCGGTAGAATCAAAAATTACCTATAAAGTGTTATTCAACGGATGGAAGTTAAATGTCTATCTGCTTTTTTTATTGACTATTGTTGAACAATCCGTTGAATCACAAAGAATTGAATTTTCGATAATGGATGTTTCATGGAAACTAATACATACTATATAGGATTATATATTTTCAATAGACGTCCAGCATAATCCACCCTCGTTGAAAAACCTATTGGATCCAACTGAATCTAATTACATCTTGTACAATGTTCTGCACGGAAAAAAATACAGATCGAAAATATGGTAATCTTCAATAACAATTTGAGAATATTTCTTAAAATCTAAGATTTTTTCTTGAATTTTTAATCAAGATAAAACAGCTCACATTTTTGTTGAATTGTATTTGAAGAACAATAAAAAATTATCAATAGGGGGAATTCTCCCAGTACCGGACACTCAAGGTTAATGGTACATAAAAAAATGAAATACATAGGAACTTCAATATTTTTATTTTAATAATAAACTTTTGACAGTTTTCAACAATACAATAAGTATTTACATATTTATTTTATTTGGAAATAACGAGAAAATATATTTTTATTTGATACTAAAAATTGACGAGTTTGGAAAGTGGCACCCAGTACCTGACGCTTATAGAAAAAAAGAAGAAAAGTAATTTTCAAAATTATCTAATCTTGCAGCGATCACAAATATAATGGTCGGAGCATTCAGGAACATCCGCACACGCCTCATGAGCCCATTCTTCACGATTTTGACACTGAATCCAGTCTTCATCATTATTTTCAAATCTGTACATGTAAAAGTTAGAAACGAGACAAAAATATATAAGGCTCAAATATGAATTGATTCTTGGGAAGGCGCGCATGCATACAGCCGCCTAGCGGTACGTTTTGACACTTCGCTCGATGTACGTATTCAAACTATGCAACGAATATATATGTATTGTTTTCAGTTCGATAGATATTCTCAGTGTCCGGTACCAAGTGCCGTCCGGTGTTACGGGACTTCCCCCTACTTATATTGAACAATAGAGACGCATATGAACTTCCCAAAAGTCGCGCATGACATTTCATTGAAGCGAATAATAAGATTTTGAAATAATTTTTCATATTTCTTTCTATCGTGTGTTGAATATTGATAATTTCTCAATGTATTTCAAATACAATTCAACAAAAATGTGAATCATCATATCTTGATTAAAAATTTAAGCGATATTCTCAAATGTTCGTTAAGTTAACTATATTTTCTACCTACATTCTTCTCCGTCTGGTGAAAACCAATCTGGGAATTCCCAATTATATTTGGTTGGATTCAACGAACTATTGCAATGCGAAACTTATTGAAACTTGCCAAATCTCATTGAAGCCTGAACAGAATTCCCCATACAGCACAGAACGCCTCAGTACACTGTAAAAAATCTGCGGTGTTAGACAAAGTTCACACCAAAAAGTGTTTTTTTTACACCACATGGTGTCATTTTCACACCGTAAAGTGTTATTCTAACACCGCTTGGTGTTGTTTTTACACCGATTTCGGGGTGGACATGTGTAGAATCCATGTGGTGTTGATTCAGTGTTCATTCTGACACTGTTTTGACACCGCATTTTTTACAGTGTAATGTTTCAAAATATTGCGGCAATGTTATTCTGAGATATTCTGGAGACATTCGTGCGGTGAGAGTCTTGTCAAATCCTATTCGATTTAATTTGAGTAGATTTCATGGACTTCCCTAACTAGAGATAGAAGAAATGATTCTATACCACCCTTTTGAAGATCCTACACTTTTGTTTACTACACTTCGAAATACTCCCCCTGTTCATCACTTTTTTTCCTAATATGTATCACGATTAACCATGAAGCAGGAGAATCAAGAGTCCAATCGGAACAATTGGATGAGAAATTGATTCATCCACTTGGATGAATTATCATAACTCACAGCAAAAATGAATAAGAGCTCATAAAATGGCCTTCAAACGCACTTCAGATGTACCCGCCTTATCCCAAAAACTTGAGCGATCCCAAGAGAGAATCTGAAGAGTAACAGGCGTCCAGGGCAGGAACTCAAGTCCGCATGCAACATTTTAAAAGCGGAACTGGCTATTATTTGAGAATTGGTTGCTGGTATGGCAATTCTTCAATTTTCTGTTTAAAAGGTTACATGGGTTTCAGGGGCCAAAAAAAAGCTAATTTTCTCGATTTTTTTTCTCTTACTATACAAAAGATTTGTATTCAGTGTTTTTGGCATATGATTGGGTGACTTTTGAACTACATTGTGAAAAATTCTCATGAAAAAATATGATGAATTGACTTGATGGCAGTCGATTTTCGGAGGTCCCTCTACTTTGCGGTAGTCAAAATTACTGGCGACTGCTTCATCTGAAAAATACAAAAAAAATATTTTCTCTTAGTATTAGAGTAGAACTAGTCCCTGAACGAAGGATTTTTTTTCCTTGAACTACAAAAAATTTGGCAACGTAATGAATACCAAAAATTTCACCGAAAAAGTGATTTTTTCGTTCAAACCACTGCCAAAAATTCAATTTTCATTTTTTCTTCAAATCCTTCGTTCAGGGACTAGTTTTACTCTAATACTAAGAGAAAATATTTTTTTTTGTATTTTTCAGATGAAGCAGTCGCCAGTAATTCTGACTACCGCAAAGTACCTTTTTTGTGGAGGGACCTCCGAAAATCGACTGTCATCAAGTCAATTCATCATATTTATTCATGAAAATTCTTTTAAATGTAGTTCAAAAGTCACCCAATCATATGCCAAAAACACTGAATAAGAGTCTTTTGCATAGTAAGAGAAAAAAATGGAGAAAATTAGCTTTTTTTGGCCTCTAAAACCCATGTAATCCCTTAAGGCCAGATTCCTCCAAACAATTTTCAAAAAATCGAGATTTTTTTTTTCCATCAATTGCTAGGAAATACTCTTAGAAATGGTATAGAATGAGTATCAATGTACGAGGCAGGAATGAATATGTGAATAAAGTTCATTTTTTTTTAGATTCTTCACGAACAAAAAATTTAATCGGCTTTTTCTCGAAATCACGTCTTTCCAACTGAGTGTCATTCGTATTTCGAAACTATTGCACTTATCAACATGAACCAAACGGCATTTTACTCTTTAGATGTATCTCTATGGTCGGTACTACAACCAAAAATATTAATTGTTATTTAACAAAGTTATAAACAATTAAAAGTGCGAAAAAAGGGTCGAAAAATTCAAAAGTCCGCCATTTTGTTTTTTTTTCGGTGAATGGTTTTGTTTTTTACTTTCAGATGATTCGTTTCCAAGAAACTCGCCAACAAATCGGACGAGTTTGAGCAGCCATTTTCAAAGCCGTCATGTGAAAAAAAAAAAAAAAAAAATTCACCTGTAAAAAGTTTGATTCTGAAATATTTTTTGTACTATAAATAAAATGTATTTAAAAAACACACGTTCTTTGGAGGAACGTGGAAGTAAAACATTGAGGAGCCATCCAAATAAAAAGAAATGTGGAAGTCGAATTAAATCCGTGGAGATTATAGGTAGAGAGGGAATAAAATCTTACTGAGCATGTGATACTTCAAGCATGCGCAACAGCCGGTGAAATGTTATTAATGATTGTACACAATTATGATTAGAATTTGAATAGCAAATAGTCCACGCCACATGATGTGCTCCCAATGACTCATACTCAATGGCAAGGGACAGTTATTTCAATTGCATCAATCGATTGAGGATGCAAAGGAAGAGAATGATTTCATAAATTTTGAAACCAAAATGACATTGTAAGAAGTTCTTACGAAATTCTCATCATTTGAAATAGAGCAATAATTCATGAAAATTCTTCGTACAGTTCTAACAAGCCACTATGGCAGGGTACGTCACAACGCTCAACATCAAAATGACAACGGATGTATAATCATGTAGCGGATACATGAATAATTATTCACATTTCCCAATCAGAAAAATCCGAAATATGCCAATGTTGACAACAGGTGCACTACAGTGCCAGTATCGGGTCTCCAATACTTGGCCAACACGTACGGGATCAGTACTGGATACATAAAAATACAGTACTATGCCTGTACTGATAAACCAATACTGACAACTTAATACCGGCCAGGTACTAATCCAGTACTGGCCCTGCACTGATTGCGAATAATGGTATTAGTACTCAATCCCCAGTACTGAAAAGCGTTATGATTCCAGACAAATGCCAGTACCCTGCCAGTCTTGGCCAGTACTGGTGCAGTACTGCACCTGTTGTAAATTTCTGGTTGGGATCATGAAAATATACATGAAAATTATTCATATAAACAAACATAAATACAGTCCATAGATGATTAAATTAAGACACGTATCAATTACGCACACGATCAACATCGTATATGTAAATTTCTGCTAATTGATATTTTCGTATCTCGTTGTCGATGGATATTTGTTGTGGACGTATACGTACGCGTACTCGTAAGAACACAGTGTCAAACAATAACTATTTGCCCAAAGCCACCCTTTCTGTTTGTGTAGGATCTGTGCGAAAGGACGAGGTGGTAGTTGTTGAGAATGATGTCACGCTTTGACGACGGCAATGGAGGTTTTAGTTCGACGCATATAGCCTGGTACTACTGTGTAGTTAGATACTGGAGTCTAAGCTTTTCTTGAGTCTGTGATGTGATATCAGACGAGAGAGGACTTTAAATTAAAGGACGTCGCAGTGCTAGCTCTCTATCCAAACAAACTCTGGAGAACACGCTATTTGCTTACACCTCGACAAATTGAACCCCCAATAATGATAATGATGATGACGGTAAATGCGATGCCGATCTTGTATACCATGTCGTCCCCAACATTCAACATCTTTCCTCACTCGATCCCACTTTCTCCCTGTTCCTCTATTCTCTACCGTATGTTCGTAGGTTTATACATATCAAAGTTGAGCAACTTGGTGTTCAGAATGATGAATGAACAGCAAATATAGTTTATTCGAACGAGTCATTGCGTATATGTGAAAAGTAATCGCATTAGGGTACGTAGATAATTTTCCAAATTTTTCAATTTGATCTGAACCGTACTCATCAACACCGATGCGAATTTATAATTATTGTACTTTCCAATTCGTTGATAGCTATCGTTCACATGAGTTCATAGCATAAAAAAACATCAGTGAGAATTACTGAAAATTATCAATAAAATCAAAACAAATATCAGCAAAATATCGAATAAGTAGAATAAAATCAATATAGTCAGACATAGATTGAAATTCAAGAAAAAATCAATAAACTTTTTGGTTTCTGTAGTAACTTACATGCCATTGATTATAGTATTTCAATCAACGGATTTATATGCCACATTGTTCTCTGTGCAACAATATCCCGTGTTCATGAAGAGAACTAAAACAATCCTCTCTGTTCGTAGAGTTTTAGAACAACGAATATCGATACAATAGTATTGAAATGCGATTCTTTTGGTATTCAAAGGACTCGAGAGAAGAAATGATCCACGAAAGAGATCATTTTTTTTCAAAGAATCTAGGAGATGGACCAAAGGAGCGAGGAAAAAGACTGGGTTGAGGTAAACGGCGGGAAAATCCTGCCTATAAACAAGAAGGCTTAAGCTTTGAATCCCTGAAATGACCGAAGGGGGCACGTCGGAATACAGGAAAGGTGGGAGAATCTTACATTTAAAATGGAAGAGATGAGAATAAATATGGGGTGGACCGTTCACGACGAAGGGTAGATGAAAATAAAAGAAGAGAGAAAAACAACTAGGATGAGGGATTGTACTGGAACGTGTTCAAAGAGACAGATATTACACATGAAAGGAAGAACCGCCAAGAATATCTGTATTTCCAATGAAAGAGTTCATAAATATACCGTGCTAGATCCTTGTAGTGGAGTGTCCCTCTGATTTCAATAGTTTGTTTTATACTTCAATGTGAATCGATTGGAATAATAAAATTAATGTTCCATCTTCCTTCCTCAATTCAGAAATTCTGTTGATACATATTGAAGCACATAAAATACTTGCGTGAAGATGTATACTTGAATTTTATAAAATTATTCTAAATTTTCCTGACCGGGGAAAAAAATTATACTCGATCATGCATGAATCGATCATGCCTGATCATACATGAGAATTAGCCAGATATGAACATGCATGATCATGCAAGATCAGACTCTACGTGCTGGATAAAAAAAATTCCTGCCAACAGCATGCTGTATTCCATGTGCTAGCCCTGCTTAATTTCGGTATTTGGAAGAGAACTAGTGCCAGTTCAACAGGCTATAACCATCAACTCGAGATTTGATAAAAATTTCATTATTTATGTTACATACGAGTCGGAACTGTTGAGTTCCCTCTTTACTCTCTCCATAACTTCCATCGGGGTCCATGCAGTTCAATTTGACTATTCTTCGGAAAAGAAGAACAGAAGTTCAGTTAAAGTAAATAAGATCTGATATATGAGCATGAACTAGATTTGATCATGCATAAACATGAATGATTTCTTCTCAGGCAATCTTGAAAATTCCATGTTTCACATAATCTTGCATGACCATGTATGATTCATACATGACCTTATATGATTCATGCATGTTTATACATGAATCATACATGCTCACACTTGATCATTGAAGATCATGTGAAACATAGAACTTGAATGAAAACGGTTGATCAGGGAGCATGCATGATCACACGTGATGTATGTATCATACATGATCATGCATGATTTTTTTTCCCCCAGGTAATTTCGCTCGAACCTTCAATGGATATCTGATATGAAACACCTACCATACACAATTATACTCGGATAATTCTTCGAAGAATAGAACCCCGCGAAACGATGTTACACATTTCTTTGTGATATCGATTCAAGGCAATGAAAATTCACCAGGATGAGTGATGACAAAAAAAGGGAGCAACGATACAAGGCAAGGACGGAAAAACTTTTATTTCCTTTCTCGTGGCGTTTATCTGTCGCACAGTTATTTATTTTTGGCGTGTATTATTGTTGTTTATTATCTGCTACCGCTCGCTACATTTAACCTGCATCATTTCCACTGTCGGGTACAATGCGAAAGGACTCGAGCCGGTCTGGTGGAGGGAAGCGACGCGACGCTACGGAATTTCCGGTCGCAGAAAGTTCCTCTTGGGACGATTTTTGTTCTATACTGTCGCTTCTCTTCTTCCCTCTTCCCACAACTTGGAATTTTCCTACCACTGTATCCAATGTAGAAGCAGATGCCATTTGTAAGAGATAAAAAAAAATCTCGAGAAGTGAATCTAAAATTACTAGAAATATTTCAAGCATGTCCAGAACTTTTCTAAAATTTAAGGTAGAGGTTGTTGATTGTTATGAAAAAGATACAATGAATCGTTCGATATATCCCCTATCGAATACGGTGTTATTCACCGATATTTGACATCCACCTGATTCAGTCGAATGACTCGAATGACTAATTTGATAGAGATTCAAAATGACATCTGTAGGAACCGAAACTTCGCAACGTAACAATCGCTATTACCCTCGACGAATGGCAGGGAATGAAGAATGATTGCTCGTTGTTAGTAGAAACAGGATAGAAGAAGCGTGAATAAAGTCGGGAAGACAAAAAAAATAGGGGTCGATGCGATCAATGGTTTTGGCGGTGAACGGGAACAGATAACGCATGTATACACAATATATCCCGAAAAAATGGTATCGGCGCTTTTAAATAAATTTGCCGGTGTACGCACGTCGTCATATTTTCTCCTTCTTTTTAAAAAAAACAAACCATACTCATGGGGCAATATTTGTATCAGTTTGAGGATTACCGTTTCAATCTACGCCAATGTTGAATTGCACCCTATTCCCTGTGGAAAAAGTTAGGATTTTCGATTTTAATGCTTCGTCATTCTAAACATGCTAAACCGAAGGCATGAAATTTTAATAGATTTGTTTGTTTTATCGAGGACTGTATTCCACGATTATGAAATGAGAACCGAAAAATTGCTGTACCTACCGATATACACGCATCGACTCATCCATCGAATTAGTACAGTTCGTATAAGATGGTGATACAACGGGGATGGAAAAGAGGAAAAAAATAAGGGGAATGGATGTTGTCGATTGCGGTTGTAGTTGTAGTTATAACTGTGCAGGAGTGGTCGAATGGCGAATCGACACGGAATGTTTTAAAACGAGTGCTATCGATAATCGAAATCGCTCGACGGGGTAGCACTGAGAGTAAATCTCACTCTCCTTTCACATCCCTCTTCTCGCTTCTCTCCCATTGACTACTCACTGATTCTAGTCTCGAAGGGTGACCAGCCGCGAACATTCTGATATACCTCAATCCATCCGATCCTTGTCTACCCTGAATTTCAAACCTGCTTCTCGTTCAAAGTGTGTGCCTGTGCCTCAACCGTTGAAGTTGTGGAAAAAATATCTAGATTAACGAGATTCTCTACAAGTCAATGCCCCGACAACGATTTCAAGCACCGCGTTAAGTGTGTCAAATTTATCTGATTCGGGAATTGTGATCGTTGATTCGAATATGTAAAGAGATAAAAATTTCTCGCTTGAAACGATAATTTATCGGTAATCTTGGTACAAAGTGTGTATGATACATTGCACATTTACAAGTTTATCCTTTCATCGATGTTTTTTTTTTTATTGAAATTTGTAAAGGGAGTTTATTTTATTACTTAATGGATACTTCTTTGTTATAGCTAAGGGTTTGACTTTGAATTCGCGAAGGGTTAAGATCTGCAACCGTAATAAATAAATTAATAAGTTCCCCTTCGGGTTCGTTTCCGTTTCCTGCTTTCTGCATCAACAATCTTGATGTTTCTGTAACTGAACTGAACCATGTCATTGAATTAAGGAATATTATACATATATTCTACTCGATTTCAAGATAACACGAAATTACCAAAGAACTCTTGTAATTAGATTTAAGCATCAGAGTTCATGGAATTTGAATTTCAGACAAATTATTTCTTTGCCCACTATATGAGATCTAATTTTACGTTTTTTTATTATTATTCAGTAGATAGAGATATTGAATTTGAAAAACAAAATTTTGAAGAATATACACACTAAATCGATGCATAAATATCAGTTCTCGAATAAAATCCTTCTAACGACGCTCATCAACCAAGTATCAAAGGGGGTAGATGCCGAGGGATAGGAAGAAAAGGGTGGTTATTTAATAATTCTGGCTTGTTGTGAGCGGTCCTACAATTTAATAAAGTTAACGTTGAAGCGGAACCACTGCACACACCAGTGATTCTTTTCGGAGTGCTACGAAACGGAATTCTCTGGCGCGAGAAACACCATCGTTGCATATTCATCCCATTTGGGATATTTTTTTTCTTGACACCTGTTTTGTAAATACAAACGATTTCATCAACGAATTAGAATGTTTCGAAGATGAATTGAAATTCAACGGTTTTAGAATATTCTACATGTTCTTGAGCATATTTTCTGAGAATTTTCAAATGAAATAAATGCGCATTTCCCAACAATCTATGTTTGGAGCAGCCATCGAATTATTCTAACCGCACACGAAAAGAAATTTGGTTTTAAATATTACTACATTTTGTACTAAAGGAGCAGCATAAGTGATATTAGTATAATTTTGATAACAAAGTGTAGTGAAAATTCATGCTTCATGATGTCCCAGACAGCACTGTAGGTTTTGTGGTTTTGTGACCTCTGATTCCAACAATTATGTATCGAAAACATTTTTCAAACTTACATTGTCCAAACATTTATATATAATTCATGAAAATTCCCCATTTCGTTGCTAACTCATGCCAACCTACAAATTATTCATATTCAAAGTTTAATACATCAAAAAATAGTAAAACCATATTGTTCTTCACATAATCAACTAATTCTCACTGCACGACATAAAAAATCATGAAAATTCACATACTGTAGAGAGTAAAACAAAGAGATTAAAAAGTGCTTTAGAGTCGAACTATTTTCCATCAAATCCAGCACTTCATAAGCTTATAAGTGTAATTTATCACACACAAGATTATTTTACTTGAATATAATTAATTTGGGATTCATTTGGAATGAAATCCCATGCAGGTATTGCTAAGACTGAAAAAACCCAAGCTTGTCCCAAGTTTGGCACATGTGTCAGAAACAAACCTCCGTGAAAAACAATTATTGTTCCATGATTGTCCCGTTGTTCCCAATGGATAGTCAATCATGGTACATTTGTTAATATTTTTGAAATGGTCTCTACAATTGTAAAAATCGAGCATTCGTTGAGAAAAATTCTGCCGATATTTCCCACATGAGTGGCACGATGTTTATAAATATTGACTGAATTTTGAATTCACAATGGCTGAAGATTTGGGGATAACCATCGGGACAGGGCTGACCCGATCTTCCTGCCATAATTAATCCTACACACTAGTTTCACAAACCAAGCTAGATTTTATTGATCTAAGTAAGGATAGAACTTCACTTAATGGTAATAGGATACTTTTAAATGTAATCATACACGGAGATCAAATGATTTTGAAGAACTCTTCACAGAATTTTAGGATGTCTGGCTCATTTTGAAGACCATCGATTTTGATGAAACTTTGCACTTTTGTAAGGCTATCGTTTTAAGATAATTCATGTACGGTATTCTGAGAGAGAAAGTCATGAACTGAAATATGAATCAATTACTTTTTTCATCCATATCTGCGATCAAAAAAGCATTGGTTGATGCTTGGTAAATGAATTGGACCGGCCCTGGCAAAACCACTGGCCCAAGCTTGCCCTGATCTTATCATTCCCAAGCCTGGGCCAAGTTTGGTGATTTGTTCAAGACAAGACTCGACAGGTCTCGTGCCAGGCTTGGTCCATCATTGGGCCATTGGCCCATACACACATGGGATGTTATCAATTTGATGATTTATGAAGACAATTTCAACATGTGCTAATCACGTTTTGTGAGAATGTAAATAAAATAAACCAGGACATTTTCATGTATTAAAAACATACATGCAACCTTTTCGAAACATCACAAAACGTTTCTGAAACATTTCGTTTGTAACGAGGTACGTTTTGTGAATGTTTACAAAACGTCTCAGTGCTGTCTGGGGTGAAGTTGTGCCAAATTAAATAATTTTTCAAATCATTATGCAATAATTTTTACCACACTGTGTTGTGAAAATTATACTATATCACTTACGCGGCTCCTTCAGTAAAAAATGTAGTAATATCTAGAACTTCTTTTTTCTTCGTGCAGTAACCGCGACAAAGCATGGTATAAGTTTCCTCAATCATAATTATCTAGATTTTTGAAAAATTCTCTCGTACGTCTTTTGAGTAAAAGTTAAGAATAGTAATTACGTCACAGAAGATAACATTCTTCTCTCCCGAAATACTAATGATAGTAATAAAATATCCTAATTCAAATGAGATAGGATATCTTACTTTCCTCCACGAGCTCATTAAAATCCTTATCCCGCGTACAAGAATCGTACAGTATTGATATAAATTTCAAAATTTCATATTGAAATGAGTAAAAGTAGAGACGGGATATCTTTTTCCTCATTGAGTCACAGGAATTTTAGTTCTCAAGTATCCCAACGGACAGTAAAAACCGACCAGATTTGGTCAAGAAAACGTGAAAATTATATCATCAACTCAAAATCAAAAATTGATTTTATGTAATTCGTCTAATCATAACAGTGCCCTGTCAAACTGGATGATCCATCGGACTCCATAATAATGTATGAATGCATTTAAATTCGTATATCATAAAAAATTGCATGGAGCTCGCAAATTTTATAAGTGAGAAGTACTCACGTGTGTATACGTGTTTATACACACGCGTAATTTAAGGTAGTGATGAGACGATGACGACGACACAAACCCCGTAGAGAGATAAAACGACAACGGGTGACGACTTGGTGTATAACGGGGATAGAAAGTGGCATGAAAAGATCGGACTTGGAGTCTCGTGGGGTCGATCGCTCATCTCGAAATAGCGTTTGTGCACGACTGGGATGCGCCCAATCCACAGAACCGCAACCCTCATCTCGTAATCTTCGCTATTCTGTTCCAACTATATCTTACATCGATCATCCACTGCGCTTCTACTAAATTTTTCATTGGCTATAGGAGCGAGTATTCATTTTTGTCCTTCTACTTTCCTTCCCAATGTGTATTAATTGAAAGTATCCATAATAAGTACACCATAGATCAATTATCTGGTGCTGATGAGCTACTGAAATTTCATGATAAACAAACAATGCGCATAATTGAAACTTCTGCGAAATCCTCACCCAGCTTTGAAATTCAGTAAACACATCCCCTGTACACAGCACCACCCGAGAAAAAAAGATTAGATCTACTGAGATCTAGGTAGATCTCTTGAGATATATTTAAATCTCTTCAGATCTAAATTTCGGCAAAAAAAGATCCGCAGAGATCTCCAGAAATCTTTTAGAATTTTCCTATATTTTTTTGGATTGCTTGCAAAATTGGAATCTTTGGAAGTGAGTGGGTATTAGAAAACTCCAAAGATTGTTGCCTAAGTCGAGATGTTCAGATGTAAGCAGATATGAACAGATTTGTAGAGATTTTTGCCAATAAAATTTAGATCTGATGAGATCTACTCAGGTCTTTCAGTCTATAATTGTAACACACAAATCACAAACCCTCGAATATATTATTTCCAAAAATAAACTGTTTGCCGAATCCGAGGTGAAGCAAAAGTCAAGGAAAAGAGATTAACCGTTGCTCAGAGTCCACGGAATAAGTATATCTCCTTCGACAATTGGAAAGATCAGATTTTAATGAGAGCCACCTGGGAATAGGAAGAAAATGAAAACCAAGAGGAGGGAAAAGACTGGCAGCGAAAGGAGCGTTTTATGAAAATTACCATCGAATAAAAAAAGCAAAACAGATAAAAACTAATATATGCGGGGTTTGGTGACGCAAGAATAGAGGGGCAAGGGGGTGGGGGGGGGGGAGTTGTAAAAAGAAGCTGAGTTGGTGGGCTGCTCGATTTACATAGAGCCACGAGCAAGTATCACAGTCAGAAAAGTGCGCGGTGCGGAAGAGCGTGCGAAGGGGAAACCCACGTCTCTTCTAAGAATATATCGGCACAACGTTATGTAGAGTACATAAAATTGCTTTTACCTTCTATTAACAATTCATATTTCTTGCACAAAAGTCGTCCGCGATAAAAAGTTATTGGCGTGGAGATTTTTCTCCTTTTCTTCTGGCTTCTCTTATCCCGTGATGATATAGTATATAACCATTCCAACGAGCACACCCATCTGCTACCGTTTATGGAAGTATTGCTTGTATATTTACTTATGTACCCGCACTTTGTATGAAATATATTTTAGATAAATGGGGTATGAGAATGAAGGCGATGGAATTGTATTCAAATTGATACTCAATGAGCGCATTCTTTCTAGCAATATTCTATCTGCAATGTATCCTGGTTGAACAAATACACTCTCTGAAATTTTTAGAGTAAGATTTCACTCTTCAGCCAGCCAAAAGTGAGCCTGCCAAAATTTTGAGTGGAATTTCCACTCTCTTAGAGTGATATTCCTAAGGTTTGAGGTTAGAAACTCACAGCCACTCAAATTCTAGAGTCAATTTTTCACTCTAGGAGAGTGAGGGTTCACTCGAAACGAGTGAAAATCCTACTCGAAGCGGACTGGCTCACTTCTGAGACTTCCCTGGTGAAACCCTTGTGAAAATATTTCTACGCCAAATTACGCCAAAAACTACGCCTTAATACTGCATTTCGGACGCTTTCGTAAAAAAACGTAGAAAAGTCTACGCACTTCTACGTCAAAGTACGCCAATCTATGACCAAGAGTTTCACCCGTTTCCCAGATAACATCAGAAGTCTTCTGAACGTTTTAGCAACATAATCTATGTTCTGCGCGGCTTGATGTCCGGGGAGTAGGTTTTGATATGTTCAGAGAACCTCCATTTTCAGTGCGCCCGAATACGCTCCCGGTACGTTCTTTTCATCTCACACGGAACGTCCTTAGTATGTTTTCCAAACGTACTTTCATGGAAACTAACCTTTACAAACATATGTGTAGTATCGCAGAACGTCATTGACACCTTTATTGAACACATCCCCAAAACGTCGCTTGGTGAAGATAAATAGAACATTACGGAACATTTGTATGTCCCTGGGACGTACATGCAACGTTCTTAGAGCATCTTGGGATCTCATTTGAACGTTCTCTGTGTGAGCAAGTACGTTTTTTGAATGTTTAGAAAACCTCCCGATGCTATCCGGGTTACTGTGGCGTAAAAAGGTCTAGAAATACGTAGAATGGTATAAACTCTCTGACTTTATACGCCAAATTTACATATTTCTACTCCCCTGCTTCAATTTCGCGTATTTTCGGCACAAATATTCATATTTTTGTCTATGCCTAATTACGTAAAATTATGCCAAGCTGTGGAACGTAGATTGACGTAATATTTCGTAGTTTTTGGCGTAATTTGGCGTAGAAATATTTTCACAAGGGAAGGGAAGCGTGTATTAGGAAGTTTCAGGAACGTAGTTAGAAAGTATTTGGAACGTGGATTTAGGCGTATACCAAGCGTCAAGTGGCACATTAAGAGTAGTTCGAACGTATATTTGAAGTGTGTGAAGCGTATCGGAAGAAACGCCAATTTCATAGAAACCGGGCTTTACGCATGGAAGCGTAATTGGAGAGTGGATAGGAAGCATGTAAGAAGTATTAGAAAAGTCACCTGAAACATTCTTACGCTCCCGTTACTCTTTATGACACGTTTCCTTTTCACCAGGGTTAGTGGAGTGAAACACGTGTTTGTTCACTCTTTCAGATTTAGAGAGCATAGAATGTCATCAAATCAAATTAAATTTGTGGAGAAATTTTTCAGATCCCCCAGGTTGATCCAACACGCTTTCTATTGCAACGGTTCATTGAATCTCATCAAATGTTATTGAAGAATGATTAAGCACCATTTGTACAGATCTTTTTTGAATTTCAAAGAAATCGAACTAGATTCAGTAAGTTTATTCAATGGAGAATTCAAATATTCATGGCATGGTATCCGAAAAAATGGCCAAATAGAAATCCTATGAGGAGGAAGGTTATGATTGCAATGTGGGATTCATGTGGATAAGGCTGAAGAACATAAGTCGTGGCCAGAGTCTAATCAATGTGGATGCCAATGCCGCAAATTCCGCCCCTTGAACTCTCTTCATAACATTTTTCTAATTGTTGAATAATAAAAGTTGGCGTTGTCTCGATTGAGTCGCCCCCCTAAGAGTTGGGTCCAGGCCCGGATTACCCAATACGCCAACTACGCCATGGCGTAGGGCGCCAGGTCTTTGGGAGAGGGGGGGGGGCCATAAGCTTGAAAAATAAAATTTTTCTGATAAAGTGTATTTTTTGTGATTTTGAATTCCTTAAGTGGGCAGTGGACCTCTTGTTGGCGTAGGGGCGCCTGATATCGTAATCCGGGCCTGGTTGGGTCAGAAACTCATGCTAGCGACTGTCGCGGGCGTCACCTTTAGAAGAAAAGAGAGGGAAGATGTTTCCAACACGGATCTCTTTTTCTTTTAATGATATCGCGCGCGACAGTCGCTACCATGAGTCTCCGGCCTTAGTGTGGGTGTACCATGGTACCCGCAACACTCATCACCGTGTCCATTGTTGCCACGCCTATGCTGAAACGTCCTGTTGAATTCACCTTGCTATATGCAAACACAGAAAGAAATTACATAAACAAATTACTACACTTTACAGTAAAGTAGAGACGAGATCACATTTTGGGGTTATGTATTGTATTTTGTCATTGAGGGTGTCCCCTGGTCGATTTTTTCACTAGAAAACTACTAGATCGTTTTAACCATTTCACGCCATTATTATTCAATCAATTACATCGACCTTGGGATCAAAAAATCTAGAATGAATCAGAGATGCCGGCTCTGGTCTGAAAATAATTTTACATGGATTATATTTGTTATAATATCAAAAAAACTTAATAGAGGTTTCTTATTGGCTGATAACGAAATTTCGTTCTAATTATTTATGACGAATTAGTTGAACAGTGTTGTTTGATCGATTCTGAATCATTTGATCCAAAGTTTAATGCAATTGATTGAATATTTTTGACGTAAAATGGTTCAAACGATCTATAGTAGTTTTTTGGTGAAAAAATCGACCAGAGCACTCCCTGAAATTCACTATACTTTCTAGTGAAGAGTGACAGAATTCTGTTGTTCGTTGATACAGAGTATAGTAATTTCAAGGACAAAATATAATGCATAATCCCAAAACGTGATTTTGTCCCTACTTTACTGTGAAGTATAGTAATGTTTAAGGTAACATGGTTCTCTATGTGCATCAAACACAATTTTTGGCGATCAGTTGTTTCAAAGGTGGCATTGAGTGTTCCTCCGCAGCTTTCAAGAAGATTTCAAGCTTCCGAATGGCATTTTGTGTCAGTTGGTTGTCGACCCAGGGGATGATTAATAAAAATAGGAAAATGCAGCGAACAAAAATAAAGCACCTAGCGTACTGATCACCCCTCCACTACAATGGAAGTCACGGGTAACCGCACAAAGACTAAAAGTTCGGTCACGCATGACTACCCTAAAGAAGCAGCCAGCTGCAATGATGGCGCAAAGTCGGCGACCAACCGATACAAGACGCGGCCCCACTCTGGAAACACAAAATCTGTAACAGCCACCGGCGTTTCGCAAGCCTATCAAAGGATACCTCACTGGTATCACTGGCGAACTTTTGCAGGGAAATTAGGGTCCATAATCCTATCCCGTACAGCACAACCAACGATCCTCCACCTAGGACTTCGGTGAACTGAAGGTGGAGAATTGGTGGAGAAATGAGAGCCGTGGAAATAAGGGGGAAATAAGAGAGAGTCTCCGTTGAGGCGACGGAGGAATGTCCGCCCCTTCTATTTTCAATAAAACTCAAATTCGTGAATTCATACATCCAGATTTGGTGATGTAAATGCATCGATATGAATTATATCGAAAATACAGGGGGTAAACATTTCTCCGTCGCCTCAACGGAGACTCTCCCTTATTTGTCCCTCATTTCCACGGTTCCCATTTCTCCACCAATTCTCCACCTCCAGTCCACCGAAGTCCTAGGTGGAGGATCGGTGGTTGTGCTGTACGGGATATACATAACTTTGGATGTCTTTCAGGGCTATCAACGGGTCTGTTTCGGCATCCTTCGACCTGTTTGGAAAACTGAGATCAAGAGAACTCTCATTAACTGTGAGAATTGAATAACCAGCATGTGAGGAATCGCAACACATAGTGCAGCACTATCGAAATAATATTCTAATAATATTCCCTAGACGCTTCAAATTATAATATTAAATCCTTTTGTATAAAAAGTTACGAAAATTCTCAGTCGATTTCTGAAATAAATGCACAAACTAAGGAGAAATTCTACAGTATTCGAATTTATTTTGATTGAACAAAAATACAACTTCAAAATGCATTCAAATTATTCCTACAAGAAAATCTCTGTAACACACTCGACAATCGATTATCATGAAATTAAAAATCTCGACGCAAAATCATAGAAAATCAAAACATTTCCAATTATACCTTGAACGCTGTCCACATTGCACAACTCCCACGGTCTCGCCGAACATATGTTTGAAACTGATTAAAATCACAGACGCGTAACAGAACAATAAGAATCAATTGTAAAATCAGGACGACACAAAGTCATGAATTACTCAGGAAGTTCTTTCTATAGATTCACACCAAATTTCCTGGTTTGTACTTGGAGATTCGAATACCCCTCTTTCCAAACTAATTACTTCCGCTCGTCTCTTTATGGGTGTTTAATACTCGACATATTACCACTAAAATTCGAAGATTGAAAGGGGTAAAAACAAGAGAGGGTTGCAAAGGGTGGCGAAAGATTCGCCCAATGAGCTAGACCAGGTGGTCATTCGGCGATTGATCGTAGTATCGTCCTGCGGTATTGTTTTCATCCTGCCGCCGTACGTATTTTACATTGTTATGAGATTTTACATGGCCAGGTGAATTTCATTCACAACACTTGATATATATATACAGTTGGTTGCATCTAACTTTGCGTGACGTTTTTATCCTGCGAACAGTCCTTGTCAGTTGATATCTCACAGTAAAAAGGATTGTGTAGGATTTATTATTTTTCTATACGGAAAAAAAGAGACGCAAATGGAACAACGCGCGTCCCAACGGACAACGAAATAAAATTTCCCAGAATGTTCGCCGTGTCCTCTTTTATTTCTTTTTACTTACAAAAAACATACAATGAACGGTTATTTCGTAGATGAAAAATATAATTCGTCTATGTTGCCTGTACTTGTCTCTGTGTATTGTTTATATATGTGAAATTTCTCTTCGTCTATCTGTTGCTTTCATCAATCTCCGCTTCTACTGTATTTCTGATAATCTTTCGCAAATGAGAAACTTCATCGGTGTAATTTATGTTTACTCAATTCAAACGAAAATATTCATTCAATCCACATTAACTGAATAACTGAAAGTGGACTAAGAATTGAAAATATTTCGTTGATAACATTTAAAAAATTGTTAATCTCTTAGGATTCGACGATATACCATTAAAACCCAACCGTGAATTCATCGTCTTGATCTAGAATGATGAAAAAAGTAAATTCATGAGGATTAATTTGAGAACCTCATTATAATCTCCTGTTATTTAACGACATGATGTACATATAGTCACGACCGCGCCGAGCACACGCATTGAGTAATTCATAATTCAGTCGGTTTTTGCTAGAGTACTTTGGCAATATTAAATGCAGCCGTAGAACCCATAAGGGACACCCACAAAGCCGTGGTAAGCTCAAAGCACATCCCTCTCTGTGTCCCCTGCCCCTCTCTTATTGCTCCTCTTCACCCTTCTGACGATTACTAACCTCCCGTTTCATTGAAGCCCTCATTGTGGTAAAAAAGGGATGAAAAGTGAAAAACTGCGGTTAATACAACCACTACCAGGAATCTTCATATCAAAAATGGATGAGTGCATGATGGGCCGTAATTGAAGTGTTTACACGTTACGTGAAATTGTTGAAGATTTCGAGCTCGTACAACGGTAGAGGGATGAATATGGCAATTGCCTTGTCTAAATTCCAACTGACAGTCTATACTTCGCACATACATATATCAAGTTTGTCAATGAAATGATAAGGAGACAGATTGAAGATGGGAACATCCGATGAAGTTATTCATCACTGTATATCATTTTATCATAATAAAAAGTCTTTTGAAATGTTATACTCTGGAAACGATACACTCGTATCGAAAGGTAAAAAAATCCCTCTTTTATTGTTGATTCGGAAAATACATGAGATAAGAGAGGAAACGTTTCATGGATGTTTCAATTTGAAAAAACCTACTCTCACGCACTTTGCAAATAACTGATTGCTCGCTGATCCATAGATTCTTTCCGAATCGACATAGAATTCAATTCATTAGATTAGAATTCTGGCTATTGCATCCAACTTGCAACTTCTTCATCCACATTAAGTGTGTCGTTACGTGACAAAAATATATTTCTAGATATGAGAGAAGCATAAAAATCAACTATAGTTTATAAAACTAAAACTAGCAACCGGAAGCTAACGGCCAAGCGACGTAACTCTTCAAAGAACCTACTAACACATTTTTTTGTACAAAAACAAAAATGAAACAAAAATGTTAGATTCTAGCTACTAGTTTTAGATTTATTCAACATTCTTTATACTGATTCTTTGATTTTTCCAAAAAAATTTGAACAGTGAACAATGCCAGAATTATCATGTGTACTTGATAATGACATTTTTACAGGAATGTTAAACATTATTCAGTTCAAATAATATATTACTGTTAATTGGAAAATCATTGTAACAATAAAATAGTTATAAAATTATTGTAATATTCGAGTACATTGAAAAATCAATTATCCGAAGGGTTGTTTTTTCTCCTATTTGTATCGAAAGTATCCAATATCAATTAACATAATCCTTTGTGAGAATAAAAATCGTGAATTCGCGATTCAACAATTGAATACGCATGTTCGAAAAAATATTGGATGGATATTGATATCATATCCTCATGAAAAAATATTTCATTTTTCGTCACTTCTCCCATTGAAGAAAGTGAGAAGGAATAATAATGTTTCCTGTTGCATTAACAAAATTAAAATTCGTCGTATTTCGATATGGTTTTGAGCTTTCACGAAGATCAAAGAACTTCGGACGAAATTTGTTACTGGTTTTCCAATGGTGGAATCATTTGATGTAGTTTTATTTTCATTGAGTCATAGGGTGTTTACAAAGAGCCCACGAAAGTACATCTGTTATTTTTATTCATCTATTTATTATTTTTCCACCTTCATAAATTTTTGTCACATTCCATACTCGCGTAGATCAAGTTACAAAGAGTAGTACCATTCTATAAGAGAAACTGTTGATTCGTTAGGTATGTGTCTGAAATTTTTCCCACTTTTTCCCTCGATTCATCAATTTCTTTCATGCTTACAATGTACATTTCTATCGAACGAATGGACTGTTGATTCAAACTTCAATTGAAAAGGTGATGAGATTTTTTCGCTCAAATGTCCACTTCATGAAATTTACACCGAATTTTGAAACGCCGTTGAGAAACAAAAACCCAAAATAACTCTCTCTTTGTAAGGATACTTTGAATAATCTTCCCCAGGAAAAGAATCATTCTTCAGCGATGATGATTAACACCTCATGAAAATTTCATTCGACGTAAATGAACCAGATTTCACGTGTTTTTAAGTGATATCGTCGACGCATGTCTGTATCTCGTTTATGTATTGTGTTATTACTAAGTCAGTGAAGTCTGTGGTTGACTCTATCGTTACTAGAATTACCGCCCTCTTCACTTTCGTGGTCGGAGGTTGAAATCAATACTCTCTGGCTGCTCGTCCCTGCCACCATTCGACTGACCACCTCAGTTTAACCGGTGTATGAAACTTCTATTTTACTTCTCCAAACAAAGAGCACTTCTCAGATGAAGTCTCGATTTTTCTTTGAGAATTCAGTGCCAGTTGTTAATGGAAATCCATTTTTTTTTGTAACTGAGAAAATTGTCTGGGCGAAAAAGGAAAACTCGCAAATTTCTTAGTTAGAGAGCTGGTAGGATCTTTTTTTAAATGATCCGCTCATCGTGCAGAAATGATACGTCAGTTACTTTTCATCAAGTCAAACTAAAAAACCCATCTCTGCAGTTGAATAGCGCTGCTTTTTCAATTGATACCAATACGAAATGACAAAAAAAAGACCTGTTTTAAATGATTTGCCCATGTCTGCCTTTAATACAAAACGTACAGTCGGCTAGTTATGGTAGGAATATACAAGTCCCAGACATGTTCATTTATGCTTTAATTAGTAATCAATGTTTTTTCTTTCATTTATTATTCAAATTTGAACAAATGAAGTGCTCATTTTGCAGACTTTGATAATAACTCTCTCCTGATTATTAAAATCTCAAATATCAATTTCTGCAGCCTTAATGTTTCTGAAATTAAAAGTTATTCATTTTTTTAAAATGAGAAAAAAATATATCAAATTAAATCATTTGTTCATGTCTGCAACTTGACTGATTGACTGATTCATGCCTAAAAAACATGGAAATATATAAGCCACAAGTTTTCAGTGTGTATTCGACCTTTGCAGACATTTTTGATTAATGAATATTCCTTACTGAATCGCTTGGTCTAGTATAGTACTATAAGTCTACACGTGCAAACTCAGCTGTTGATTATTCAATTTGATTACCAATATCCTTTGAATTATTATATTTCATCAGCTTTATAATACAATTTATATTATTTTACATCAAAAGTTTCTGCAGAATTCATTTATATTCACGAAAATCATTACAAAAAGATAAAAAAAAATATATATGGATGAACACATCATTTAATACACCACTTTTGTTTTGCGATTAAGAAATTCTAAAAAAAAAAGAAAACAAATGTTTTAATGTCTGCAATTTGTATTAGTGACCTCAAATTCATCAGAAGTTGACGGGTCACAATTTGCAGACATGAGCACATGATTTATAAGAGCTATTTTGTTTTTAATTTCGAAATTGTATTTTTTACAAACGCAGCGCTATCTAGGTTTATGAAGCAATTTACTAATATCGTACATACGTAAACTTTATTCTGTGTGATCGGCAGCGATGATCAGATCACATACCTAAATTCCCACCAGCTCTCTAACTATATCAAATTTGTTGTCATTCCAGTTCACACGAGACCTAAAATTTATACGACGGAAAGACAAATTTGGTATTATAAAGAGTGTACAATATTCCATTTTCATGGAAGAGTAAGGTCTAGTGATATCAGTATATATATGTGACCTGGCCTACGAAAAGGGGGCTTAGGTGTGGAAAAATCATTTTTCACTTTTTTGGCAATTTGGATGGAGTAAAATATGCCCTTTCGAATGGCAGAAGTTTCAAACTGGTAAGGAAGTTTGCTAAGAATGTACAAAAAGAAGAGCAGAAATGATTGAACATGAAAAAAATTTGGAGATTAAATTATAAAATAATAGACATCATTTCATATGTTAAAAAATTTTATTTCAAGGCAAAACCACGTCATTTTTGTTGTTGAAAAACCGCCATTTTGTCAAAAAAATCTATTTTGCTTATTCCTTCGATTAATTACTAGATTTAACATTACTTTAACGAAATCTGTTTGGTTGTTTAATTTCAGAGGACCCAGTTCACAGATATAGTGGTCACCGCAAAACGTCTGTTTTGAGAGGAGCTCCCGAAGATCAGCTGCAGCTCCTTTCCAAATGAATATTTTCCATAATACTAAGTCTTAAAATACAGTTGAACGATACCATAATATGTGTACAAATTTTTAGATCAATAAATTAAAAAGTTTTCTCAGAAAAAATTCTGGAAAATTCGCTTTTTTTCGGCCTTCTAACTGTATTCTTGAAATTTCATGAAACATCGCTGAAAGTTCAGTAATATTCCGATTTATCGATTAAATATAATACTACACAATAAACATTTGATTTCTCAAGATATGTTTTAGATATGTTTAAGATGTCTTATGCGACACTTTTAGATATCTAAAAGATAACTTTTCGTATCTTGAGATATCTTAAACATATCTTACGTCTCTTAAAACGTCCAAGACATGTTCAAGATATCTCAAGATACAAAAAGTTATCTTCTAGATATCTAAAAGTGTCGCATAAGACATCTTAAACATATCTAAAATATATCTTGAGAAATCAAATGTTTATTGGGTAATTACCGAACCTCCAAATTGCTCTTCTCTCATTGTTTTTATCGGAAATTTTCAATATAAAATTCTCAATAACTGCCGCAGACGGACTAACCCAGATAACCTGCTCCCACGAAGAGACACACATGCAGAGGCGGACTTTGGTTTCTGCCGCCCCTGTGCCATCTACACGGAAAGAAGAAAACAGCACTGGTTACTGTTCATAATAGCAATCAGTTGAAAAACAAATGACAACACGCTTGGATGATAAAGGTTAGCGCGATTACAGTGATGTGTACTGCAGTGAAATTCGTCAATGCTGCTTGGACATTAACGGTTACTGGGAGACGCAGTAATGAACGGCGTGAATTTGAGTTTTCATTTTTTCCCATGCATTACTGCGATTCACAGTAACCAGTAGCTCGCCGCCCCTTATATGGCAGCAAAAATTAATTTTTCACAAAAATATTAATTACCAAAAAATGTCGTTTTATCGCTTGGAATTTATTATTCTCCTAAAAATTATTTTTAAATTATTCAAATTAAAAAAGAATGTTTACGACTTGATTGCCGCCCTTTTACGGCCTGCCGCCCCTGTGCCATGGCACCGTTGGCACATGCCATAGTCCGCTCCTGCACACATGGATAAGGATTTGCGCGCAATATGCTTGTACGCTCACGTGGATAAGCTTCTGCACGCAAATTGCACGCAAACCTAAGGGGAAGCTTCCTAATGTAATCTGGGAAGGGGCTCACCGGAAGGATACTGCGCCACGAAGTAATAGCATTTTTTGGCTATTGATAGATGTCGCTAAACTGGGAAAAAAAATTCTAAAATTTAAATCTCATCGAGTGAATACACGGATGATTTAGAATACAGTGCAGGTGACGACAACTTCAGTCGATTTTACGACGAATATCAAATATACCACAGCTGAAGTGAAATATACCATAGCTGATGTGCATATTACATTCCCTGCGGTAAAATCAATTAAAATTGTAGTAGCTCGAATGATATTTTTAAATGGTCCATATATAGAGGTGGATTCGAGACTCTTGAGCACAATTCAAAAATAGTGAATATCATTCAACTTTACGATCTTCCAAGACAAATTTTTACATGAAGTCAAGTGTGAGTGTGTAATAGTTGGCAATAACATGTACACGGAAAGAAGAAAACAGCACTGGTTACTGTCCATAACAGCAATCAGTTGAAAAACAAATGAAAACACGCTTGGATGATAGAGGTTAGTGCGATCACAGTGATGTGTACTGCAGTTAAATTCGTCAATGCTGCTTGGACATGAACGGTTACTGGGAGACGTAGTAATGAACGGCGTGAATTTGATTTTTCATTATTTTTCAATGAATTACTGCGATTCACAGTAACCATTGCTGTTTTCTTTTTTCCGTGTATGAGGGAATAAAATTGATTGCATCCAGAACAAAAAGCATATTTTCTACACTCAAGACCAAGACAAGACAAGACAAGACAAGACCTTTTTCAAGACTATAACAGTTTTGAATAAACCTTAGTGTTAAGAATCCAAGAAATATTTTCAAAAATTTTCTCATATTTCATTCTTCAAAAATTTGTACATCGACCCAACAAATCTTGCATTAGAACTGGTGAAAGTGAGTTTTGTTGGTTTTACTCGAGAGTCCTGAGTTCAGCCCTATCCAGATATTCACTTAACAAGAGGTAAAGCTTACAACTTTTTTTTCTCGGTGTATAGACCTCGTGTCCTTACATGCATTGAGAAAAATCTGCATTGTAGAAATCATGTTTCAATATACAGAGGTGTGAAAATTATTAGAATAATTGTGATTTCCAAAACTGTTTCAATTTTCCTCTAAGGGAATGCAATCATTTATGAAGTAATGGTTTTATTTCTTGATATAAATAGTTCTCAAGCCCTCCATTTTTGAACGAAGGAATATTCCATGATTACTATATAACAATCTCATTTGTACCAAGTTCTTTTTCATTATGAGCATCTTCATATGTCTTTAAATAACTAACAATGTGCAATATTTTGATATCAAGAACTGGTGTTTCATTGTATAAAATTTATATACACGACAAGGAATGACAGTCGAGTTACGATGAAACCAATCAAAATCCCGGTTGGAATTTGTTGTTAACTATTCTAAATTCCCAGCGGGTATCTATCATCGCATACTGTTTAGTTTGAGATCGAGGTGTTGAGATCATTGGAGTGAAAAAAAGATTAGGAAGAAAGATTGTTATAATAATGAACTCAGAAATGGAAGGATGAAAAACCATTATATCAACAAGACAAAATAGTACTCCACAGATAAATGCATAATCTGAGGCGAAAGTTGGAGTTATTTTGGAAATAACAATTATTCTAATAATTTTCACACCTCTGTAGTGATGTATCTGACGGTAAAAAATACATTATTTTGGTTATTATTACCATGAGTTAGGTGATAAATACCATTTTTTTGGTGAATCGAACCGAATGTACGGTGAAATTCAACATTGGAAAGGTACTTTCCACTTTTGAAAGGCTGGCTTCAGTTTTCATTATTTGACGGGTGAAAAATATACGGAATAGAGGTTATTTTCACATTTTATTTTTCTCAGTGTGAAGATACCTGCAGTTGAGGTAGAATGGCGCTGAGGTGGGTTTTACCCCAGTGTGATAAACAAGGTTTGAATCATTTTATCAAAAGAAGGAGAGAATCAATTCTTTCAATACATATTATGAAAATTCTCACCTGTCTGGCGATACAAGTTGGCAGAGCGATGATCCATCGGTGCAGCCGATGATTTCCAGTTTGACACACAACATCAACATGACTATTCACCATTCACGAAACACTTTTTTTTACACGATCGCGAACACGAGAGACTGATTTTAGACATGCTACCTCTATGTTAAATTAACGTGAATCTGGAGTGGATACGAGGAATCGATAAATACAATTGTAACATTAATGCTGAACAAAATAAAAGCGATGGACAAGCAATAAAGACAAAAATAAAAAACTCTGCCAATTGGCACATGGCTTCCTTGTTTGTATTGAAAAAAAAATACTTGTTTTCTTTCTTTCTCCCGTTTTTCTCAAAGAATCAGATTGAAATTTATATAGGACTACGATCAACACTGCATAAAGCTGTGGTGGAAATTTCATGACAATTGGATGATAGAAACGGAAGTTATCCGCATGTTAACGATGTTTACGGAATTTCCGAATTTTGTTTCGAAGCTCAGTGCTTACCACTTTCTTCCTTCAATTCCGATGTGTTTGAAATTCACACCATACAACCAATCCCCCGTAAACTGATTATACTACAAGTTTCATGGCATTTGGATAATACCGACATGGGGAAGGCATGCTTTCAAAATATTGACAAATAATGTGAATTGCGGAACGAAAATTTTCTACAGTTTTCAATCAATTAGAGAGAAACTTATATGGGAGCACTATCGGGTCATGAATAAAACGTAGTTAAAGTTTGATAGGATTCGGATAATATGAAGCAAAGATACACGCGTACGCAAAATGTTCTTTTTTTGTCAGAGTTCTTGTCATCCACCCAATTCTTCTGAATGAATCAGGTTGAAACTTATATGGGACCACTATCACCCTAGTCCACAACTGTGATAAAAATTTCGAAAAGATCGGATAAGCAGAACGGGAGTTATGCACGTACAAGACTTAGGGGGGGGGGGCTACAGTCACACACATAGGCAGACAGACCGACAGACAGACACGGTAACAGAATTGTTCCCCGAATTCTGAGGAACATTTTGGTCTAGAAGATTCTGAATTTCGAGACAAAAAAATTTTCGGCCCCTCGAAACGATCAAAAAGCTTCCCTCTAAACGAGGAAGCAATATTTAGTTGAGGCAACTAAATTTTATGGTTAGAATCACTCGATCCATTCATTTCAACGGACCATTTTTCTATATTTGCCACTATCAAAAAAATGAATGAAAAAATACCACTCGAATAATTACTGTTTCGTTCGAAATTCGTAAAGTGCGAAAGGAATGAAAAGTTGAGATATGTGTTGATGAAATACATCCTTCTAACTATGAAATTCAGTTGCCACAACTAAACTTTTTTAGTTGCCCGCATAAGGGCACGTTCATAGTTAGAATGACGTATTTTATCAACACATATCTCAAATTTTCATTAAAAAATTTAGTTTTCATAAAAAAAATTTAGTTGTGGCAACTAAAAATTTTTAGTTGTGGCAACTAAAAATTTTTAGTCATGGCAACTAAAAATACATGCAATCTCGAGGAATCATCTCTGAATATTTCAGATATCTCTTCAATTCAGTCTTGCGTCATTTGTTCGGGAAAAAATGTGTGCAGATTGTAACTACCGTAACCTCTTGGAAAAAAAAAACCGTAATAATTGTCTCACAGAAGAAACTGGCAAACGATAGAAACCCGCTATCATCGGTCTTTCATCTTTTGTTTCGCGCAAATTAAAGAAAGATATAGTAGTTCTTAGTCTGTCACTGGTTCAAGGGGATATTAGCACCATGGTACGAGGTAAATCATGTATTCCAAACTATTCGAGAATACTTGAATAAAATCGACATGTTCCTCTGTATTGAAATATTGTATCCAAGTGCTTGGTTGTCATAACCCTACCACCAACCCTGACAGCACATTCACCGACTTCCACGTCGCATCCCCGTGGATAAATGGTGGACGTGGATAGAACGTCGATGAACGGAGATTCCACGCGGAAGCAACGTAGAAATGTCCGATGCTGTACGGAAAGGATTTTATTGCAATATCCAAAGTTTGGTTGTCATACATTTTTCCGTATAGAATTGTGTTATCAATTATTCTGGTAGCCAAACCACATAGTCCTGAGTCATCTAATTCATTTTTTATGTAAAAAGTATTCGAATTGGGTTTACATCAGAAGTTACAATGATTAGTTTGAAATTCAACTCGCCTGCAGCAAATTTCCACTGAAAAACTTAGCGTGCATCTAGCAGCCATTCGTCAAATATTGAATATAAATAATATTGAATTTTGAAATAATTCTACACTGAGAAAAGAGGCATTTGGAAGTTCATAGTAAACAGTACTATATTTGTTCGATGAATCTGAATATTACTAAATTTTCAGCGATCTTTCATGAAACTTCAAGAAACATTACTCAAATTTTGCTTTTCATTACTGAATTTTCTCCAAACGTTTTTATATAATACAATATTTATGCCCGAATCCGCGAGATGTCGTTCATTTCCTAAACGCTTAGGAATTGGATGACATGTCGCGAAGTTGAGCATTAATATTGTATTATAATGTTTAGCTGTAAGACAGAGGTTATGATAATTCAGAAAAATGACTGACAATTTGGGGAAAAAGAGTATCGCTGAAGAATTTTCGTAGTAAATTCATCAAAAGTTGATAAATTCACTGTAAACAATAACAATAAAACCATCAACGTTTAGTATTTTCACTACGAATTTATGATGACCTTACTGCAAAGATTTTTCAGCGGTGCTCTTTTTCCCTAAACTGACAGCCATTTTTGTAAATGTTCATAAATGTTATTCAAGTATTGATAACTTTTGTCTTTCCGTGTATAGTTAGATATTTCGCTGCAGCAGCTAAAATTTAGCTGGTACAGCTAAACATTTTTTTCCTCGCACATAAATTCTTTCATTGGATGACAGATCGTTGAATAAAACAAATTGAATAAACTATTTCATTTCAGAATTCTCGTAAAAATTGAATGCATTGAACAGTGAAACATTCTGTATTCCATTACCTATTAGGAATATTTCAAATCAAAGCAATACAAATCCTCACCTCCTTCATAGTACTAGAACGTCTGAATGGGACGTGGAAGAAAAATGAATTGATGTTACTCCGCGTCTCCCTTCTTCCACACTAATTCTCTTGTTATCTTTCACATTTTCGCGCACGAATTTTCGCACAGGTCCCAACGGTGGGGGGAAAGAAACGAACTAATACCTCAACGGCCCCACTTTATTCCTTCGCTTTATATTTAATCTTACGTATTCGCATGCCTGAACACAATGATATAAGAATAATAGTAAGCTATGTAAACAAAGGATCTCCAAACATATGAAAGAAAATCTATTTTGTTTTGATAACACACGCAGAAATATTTTCTTTTGACAAGAATGGAAACATATTCTTATCAGCGAGACAAAAACGTCTTTGTACTCTAATATACAATGTATATGAAAGACCTTATATGAAATTCATGCGGAAGAAAATGAAAAATTATTTTCACAAATTCTTCAAAATTTGAGCATAAACTTTATTGGAAATCTGATGCAATAATTCAGGTAGGATCTTATCTCATAATTTGTGCAAGGATTGCTTTGAACAGAACTAAAAGTGAAATTGAAAAATTTCAAATACAGCTGGCATTTATTTACTGGAATCGTGATCACAACGAATTTCAACAAAAATCTCAACAATTCCATATTTTATTGGATTTACTGGTATCGAAAGTCTGTTTTCGTATGAAATATTCAAAAAGAATGATATGGGAAAACAAACGATTGAAAGAGAAATAAAACTACCACTCTGAATCCAATAATTCATTCATATGGAATTCATTCGTATGTTCACGGAAAAAAATGTTTCATAGGATTCACTAACACGTTCAGTAAAATACGGGACTATTAACATTTCTCGTAATATTTATAAGATTTCTTGTAGAATCCACGATGGTCGCAGTTAAGGTAACTATCGCAGTAGAATATCTGACTAAAGTTCTAGTAAATATTACCAGAAATTTTAATGGGGCTGTATTCCACCATCTTCGTTGGTAAATTGTATACAAAATTTTTTCCCGTTCTCGCACAAATCGAAGATTGTATTGTTATGAACGGTCTTTATTTCATTGATAAAATCATTTCATTATGAGAGTGATATCAAACTTTTATATATAGCCCTATGTGTAACGACACAGAAAGAAATAAAGGAGTATATTTCACTCCATACAGTGAGTCAACATTTTTTGGTAGCTCCTACGATATTTTCAGTATGGCTACTCCTTATAAAGTAAATCTTCCTTGAATATTGGTGAAAAGTACTTCAATGGAGTAACTTCTACTCCGAAAAGGGTCATCCATATACTGACTGGGTGTGGGAGTAAGAGCTACCGCGATTGGTATAGCAGTTACTCCTCATTTTTCTCCATCTATATTTGGCCGTATACATATAAATTGCAATAACACTTATCAAGGATGTCCCAGAATTCGCGGACCGGATTTCACAGGTATATTTTGCAGCCAAAATGCAATAATTGCCCGTTTGAAAAAAATCTTGTTGACACTTAGTTTTGAAGATATGAGCATTTTTAGATTTTCTTTCGAATCCAAATTATTCAAAAACACTGCATGCTACATACTTGAGCTTAACACCATTTACTAAGTTGGAAAACCGCGGATCTGCGGGAAAAAAATTTAACTATTTTATCATTGATAGTTCCGGAGCTAGAGCGATTTGAAGTTGCTGAATTCTGATTCGCTGAAAGCTGAGAAAATTTCAAATCGCTATAGCTCCAGAACTATCAATGATAAAATAGTTAAATTTTTTTCCCGCAGATCCGCGGTTTTCCAACTTAGTAAATGGTGTTAAGCTCAAGTATGTAGCATACAGTGTTTTTGAATAATTTGGATTCGAAAGAAAATCTAAAAATGCTCATATCTCTCAACCTAAGCGTCGAAAAAATTTTTTTCCAAACGGGAAATTATTGCATTTTGGCTGCAGAATATACTAGTGAAATCCGGTCCGCGAATTCCGGGACACCCTGCATAAACTCCATCAATTATTTGGGCTGGGACTATAATTTGATTCAATGTGATTTTATGTAAAATGTATATCAAGTTTTCATACAAATTGATAAAAACTTGATACAAATCTTAGACTGTGAAAGATTTCCCTTAAATTTTGGGAAAAATTATAGTAAAAATCCCATAAAAACAGCATATTTTTTATATATTTTTATGCGGAAATTGCTATACGTGTACAGGAATTCGCTTTTCGCGTACAATTATAGGAAATTTCCTTCACAAAGGTATTGGAAAATCCCGAATTTTTTTTACAGTGCATATAAAATCACACTGAATCAGATTATAGTCCCAGTCCTAATAATTATATGCAGGGCTAATTACACTTTGCTTCCTCAGAAGCAGTGTTTATTAACATGATCTTCTGAATATCTCGAAGGGTTTATATGGAATACTTATCGTATGCAACATATGTACCTCCTATAGCACTTGCAAGTGGAAAAGTTCATTTAATTTATACATATTTAAACCCGGATGTTGGTAAATTCTATAGCAACTTAATTCGACACAATACCGCACCCTGGGTAGAGATGCCAATTTTTGAAAAAAATAGATTCTCTTTTATATACAATAGAAAAATATGCGGTTTATAAATATTTCCATACAATACATGAGTATGAGAATTCGATTCATTCTTTATAAAAAAGAATTCATTCTGTCAAAAATCAACATTACTAACAGTGGATCAACAAAGTATCTCTTCACGTGAAATTAAATGTTTTGTCCGTTTTGTAAGCGAACTACATAAGCAGTATACAAAATATGTCTAAAATGTATGAAAATTCGATAACTTTTTTCAAGAAATAATTATACAGGGTGATCAAAACCTTCAAAATACTATTGTACACATGAATTCTTTATGAAATTTAGTATAAATTTTTCAATTTTAGAAAAATTACTCTGAAAAACAATTAATTCAGCCCAGTGTTCTTCGTTGTGGGATTTTAGGGATTCAAAGGTGTTCAATTATGAGAATGTTGAAGTGCTATAAGTGCACGGAGAACTGGCATAACAAGCAGGTCTGTTACTATAGCGCCTAATAAAAAAAATTAGCTGAAAGAGCAAGAACAATGATTGACGACACGACTACGTTTTTCTGCTGACATAAACAAACTTGTTAACAGAACTAACATCTTAGCTGCTGGAGTGAATACTTTTGCAAGGACAACAAATTTCTGTGTAGGCGCTATAGTAGCAAATCATTTTTTCTCCGTGTGGGTAACAGAAAAACTAGGATACTTTAATTTGTTTTTTCAAAGAAAAGTCCCGATTTAATTAGTTAAGGGTTGTTAAATTCAAATATCTAAGGTACAGTATCTTCGAAGAATAAAAAAAAATACGTTTACTACGCTGAAAGAATTTTTTTGGACAAATTAGCGTGGAATTTCAGTGATTGAGGGAAAAGTAGGAAATTTTAAAAATATTACTATGCATTTTGCAAAACTTATAGAAAATATCACTTCCAACTGTTCAAAAACTCACTCATTTTTACAAGCTGCACAGTAATTTTTTGAAGAATCTTGACTTGTCCTTCGATTATTGGAATTTTACGGTAATTTTTTTATAACAAAATTCTTTCAGTGTATAAATTGCACGCGAATTTTATGGAATTTCAATGGTTCGTATTTTCGTTTTCAACCCGAATTTCCATCGATATAATTTTGTGTTAATTCCAAAGGGCACAGATTGTAAATCTACAATCCCCACGTAAAAATTCCGGTACTAAGCCGATGGTGACGAACGGATCGGTACTGAAAACGTATGGGCCACCAACGGTTGTCTGCCGATTGCGGATCGGTACTTAACCGACTTCATTTTAAGTTCGTGTCGGTACTGGTTCGATATTTGAACCAACTGTTATTGACCACTTTTCCACCAATGTTGGATTAACAACGGCACAATTTTAGTACGCAAGCGTTGGCCTCCAACGTTGATTCGGTACCGAACCAATGTGAATAAATATCTCGTGTACTTTGAGAGAAGACTTGATTGGCCACGTAGAAATTGACGTATGGTTCAGTACCGGCTTGATACAGGCTGCCAGTTTGCAACCGTTAGAGTGCAGAAATTTTGATAATGCATTCAAAACCTTCCAAAGTTACAACAGCGCAAATAACGGTTGAGTAACAGTCGTCGGTACTTGAATAGCCATCAATACTAATAGTATTAGTTCTCAATGTCGGAACCACTCTGATTTCCAGTACTGAATTGATGTAGGTAATCGGTACCGGATCAGAGTTATTTGGCGTTATCATTCCGTAGTCCGACCGACACCAGCCGCCAACGGTTGCACCCTGGCAGCCTGTATCGAGCCGGTATTGGACCATCCGTCAATTTCTACGTGGGTACCCTTGGGTGTAAGATTGGCTGATTGAGATGAACACTATAGAAGTCCTAGTCATAAGCCAAAATCATTTCGTCTCAGTACTGGACCAACCATTCGTTCTGTGGATGGCTGATTAGTTATTACTGCTCGAGTTAAAATTTTCATATTTGTTTGCTAAATGGATCTGGTGCAGACATTTTGGTTAGTCAGTTTATACTCGTCGCGCCTGCACTATGTCTACAACAGTGCTGCACAAGAAAGCAGGAGAGTCGCAACACGCCTGCATAAAATCTGTTCAACGAACCGAAATGAACTTCTAAATTCGAATGAATCTACGTTATCATTCAGTAATTAACGTGCACTCAATATTCAAAGACATATGGCTCAGTGATGGGCCATTATTGAACCGATTGATAAACCCCTTATGAGATAATTGTACGTTCTAAATGAAATGGAATAAACTGACCCATTAGACCCAAGAAGATATATGGAATTACGTGCTTCCTCAGGGCAGAATATAACAGTTGAGAGCAATTCAGAATCATTACAAGATTCTCTACTCTCACAACTGATGTTCATCAGAATCAGTAAACTCTATACTATCCTAAAAAATTACGTGGACGATTCCCCCAGTAGAAATAACTCTAGTTATTCTCCAGGCTCTGCAAGTCTCTCGCAAGTGCCCGGTGAGGCCGTGTAACAGCCTGAAGACTGACTAGAGGGATTTCTACTAGGGTAGTTCAATCAAAGATATGCAGCGCTTCTTCATGTATACACGGCACGTGAGGACGAGCGGAAACTGTTATACATACCATACCTTACATTTCTAGAATAATGCACCGTGTAGTACGATAAGATGTAATTACGTATGAGTATTAGGTGCATTCCGTTTCTTTATTTGATCTCCCACGTACGTACAAGATACTCGAATGTTCGAACAAGGAAGATGAGAGGAGTTCATTTTTCACGGTCATATAAATGCGGAGTTATTAATACGCTGGTATTATCGGGCACAAAGGAGGTAATTAGCGGTCGGTTCATCAGTCACCCAAGCGGTCAAGAGAGGAAAGAAGACGACGAGGACGATAAAGAGAAAGAAGAAAATCTCGATGCAAGAAACCGACTGAATAGGATACAGGAAAGATCTTCTCCAGTTTGCTCTGTTCGTGGCTTGAGGGCGTAAGACATATTAGAAGGGCTAATGAAGCTTCAGTTTTGTATCAAGAGAGGGAGAAGGGTATACATGGATTACGAGAAGAGCGAAGATGAAAAAATCCTTTACTCAGCTCCGATTAACACGCGTTATATATTTTATGCGTACCTAACTGGCCGACCAAGATTTTTAATTAGACGTATAAAGTGTGGTGCACAGCGGTCTCATTTATCACCGAATATGACGAGCTATAATACTTTATAACAAACTCATACGTGAAACCCGAAAGATGAGTTTGGTATGAATCATCATTGAGAGGAGAAAGTAATCACCGATCGATTGATCGGTAGAGAATAAGCTTTCTCAATTCGGATGAACCACTGTGAGATAATCGAACTCAGATCTTGGAACTAAATCATGTTCAACAATAATATATATTATTCAGAAATTTGTTTTAATTTAATAAAGAAAGCTGATGAGTTTTTTAGATACTTGGAATATTTTTTGAATCACGTATTGGTTCCTAGGATGAGAAAATCTAAAATGAAAATTATTTGAACTCATCAGGAATTCTACAGGAATTTTACAGAAAGTATACCTAATGAGAACAACTTGTCAAAATGACAGCAAATGGGCATGAAAATGACATAAATTCGACGGCATTTTGACTGAGTTGTTTCCATTGGGTACCAGTGGATTCATGATTTGAGGATTAACGATCACCGTTACGGAAGTGAAGATGCGTGTGGGACGAAAAACCTCGCAAACACGCATTCATTCCTGTCAGTATTCATCACACAGCGTACGTATGCTCACCCAAAGGTCGAAGACAGGAAGTGCGTGGAACGTTGATTGGTTGTCCAGAAGTAGCTAAAGCCGACTGCGTGACCTTTGACCCCACCCCCATGGGGCGCGCGCACATTTCCAACCCCAAGGAAGTAATTACTGTGCCACCCCCGCTCGATAACTACCGTTATCGTCCTGGGCTGTACATATAAACACCAATATCCACCTACAAAAAACCTGCGAAGCAAGTTGGAGAAAATACATCCAATCTACAAATAATACTCTTGATTTCTTTCATGCCGCCTCTCTAATACTGAAATTCAAATTGAGAACAAATAATAAATGATTGAATGAAGAGAGCGTATAGAATTATTCATGTCCAAGAATAAATTGGTTACTCTCTAAATCTGAAAGAGTGGAAAATCACGTGTTTCACTTCACTAAGTTTCACAGGTGAGCCAGTCCACTTCGAGTGAGATTTGCACTCGTTTCGAGTGAACCCTCATTTTTTTAGAGTGAAACATTGACTCTAGAATTTGAGTGGCTGTGAGTTTCTAGCCTCAAACCTTAGAATATCACTCCAAAAGAGTGGAAGTTTCACTCAAAATTTCGAAAGGCCCACTTTTGGCTGGCTGAAGAGTGAAATCTCACTCTAAAAATTTTAGAGAGTACATTGATGGAAAATCACACAAGCCGCAGTACATTCTGCATACATCATAGCACGTTTGAATCTCTTTCCCATGGAATCTACTTCAATTTATGCTCTTCTTATAGTAATTTTCCGAAACTATCTCAATATTTACTCACAATTCAGTTCTATATGCATTCCACAAATTGTTTTCTCTCACTATACAAACGATACATTAGAAATCGACATAATTCTCCTCTTCATGCCGGATGGGGTGCAATTTGTGCATGAAGTTCAATGGGATAGACATATATCCGAATATTGTGATGCGCATACGACTGGTTGTTATTCGTTTTACATTCTTTTACGGTATATCAATTCACAGGATAAGTCCTAACATGAGCTTGTAATCCTACAATTTCCCAACACTAAACCCATTGTAAATGCTTCTTAATCGTTCGTGTGATCCTGCAAGTTGCTTGGTAATCCGATCTCTCTGATATACATACGTTACTCGCACTTTTCACCCTCGACTTCGGTGGGTTTGGCAAGAGAAGTTGAAGGGGGTGTGTGATGGAGAACGCGAAGCGTTAAGAAATCTCGAAGAGGATTTAGAATTTGTCGGCGAAGATTTACACCTCGTGGCGCACAGTAGCAGGAACAGCAGTCGTAGTACCCTCCAATGTACCGTATTAGAATAGATCTTATCTCACTACCACAAGGACGTGTTTTCCACCCCCAAATGTAATTTTCCTCGTTTCAATGCTCAGGTTAGGATTTGATGTCTTCAAGGATGGAGTATTTGTTATACCTCTGTTATCCCGCCTTACAATATTGCTCAATTTGAAGTTTTACATTTAATGTAGCTCAAGTTATACAGTATCGGTTCGATGAGATTGTGAAATTTTCATCCCTCCACTGAGACGAGAGGATAGTGAAACCCAACTTTGCACGACTGTTGAATTCGTTGGAATGTTGAGATGTACAACAGAAATCTTTAAGAGAAGATAGAGCAATTTAAAAATTCATCATCCAAGTGGAGGACAAAATTCACTGTGACGGTAGAATACAATATAACATACAATTTTTTATCGTGACTAGAGATGGCCTATGCTTAAGAAACATCAATTATATCTAATTTCTAATGATATTTTATAAAATTTGACAAAAATTATATAAAGACACATCAATGTTTACAAGCATCATCCACTTCTAACTGCGACAGGAATTTGTTTTGACAAATTTGGTTCAACCGCACCGAGAGACCAAACTGTGACTCAAAATGAACCCAAGGGCGATTCTTAGTCACAGTAGCTACACGCAAAAAAAATCGTGGCTTTTTCACATGAAGGGTTCTGAGCGAATAACCCATGGCAACGACCAAGCGTTTATAGCACGTTGTTCATGCTTCAAACGGAAGTCACCGTGGAAAAAACGCATGGAGCTTTGGCGTCTGGAGCATCAACTGGGTGCTATAGCTGGGTGCGTTTATATATAAACGCTTGATCATTGCCATGGGTTATTCGCACAAAACCCTTCATGTAAAAAACCCACGATTTTTTTTTCCGTGTACCCGCAAAAAAATTGAAATAGTTGTGGCAGCTACTCACTTTTTGTGTAGCTGAAATAATTGCACCTACACTGAGAGAAACTTATAGTTGAATTCACTATGAAATTATAAGAATGGGGGAACATACTGACTTCTAATAAAATTCACTATAATATAATGAAATTTACTACACAGTAAAAAGTAAAACTTACTTCCAACCTTAATATCGGTTTATTTCAAGATGCAGCCGAAACTAGCCCTATTTCAGCTGAAAGTAAGCATCCAAAACAAATGCCGACACAATGGAGAAGACTGAATTTCAGTCAAGTTTTCAAGTAAGATGCAGCCACTTTCAACCAGACTTTTTACAGTGTATGGCATGACAATAGAAACCTGATCAAATTTACAATGTTTTTTAGTAAATTTCATAAGAAGTCAGTCTGTTTCCCCATGCCTATAATTCTATAGTGAATTTAACTACACTGTTATAAAAGTTCTTGAATTTCATACGAAATTCTTTATGAAATATCATATTTTCATATTAAATTTAATACTGATTCTTAAATTAATTTAATATGAATGATGAAATTTCCCAATTTCTTACTGGAATTCAATAATTAGTCATTAAATGTCACAAATATGTTATGAAATTTAAGAAAAAAATTCTCGACGTGAAGAATAAAATTCTCAGCATTAAGAATTATATTATTGAATTCAATATTTTATTATGGATTCTTTTTAATAAATCGTTTATGGAAAAAACTTCATAACTTTTCTAACAGTGATATAAATTTCTCTCAATGTATAGCTATTTATTATCCACCACAGTAGCAAATCTTAGCTGTGACTGTTTGGTTGTATCGTTTGTACAGCGAGAGAAAACAAGTCGTGGAATTTATATAGAACTGAATTGTGAGAGAGTATTGAGATAGCTTCGGAAAATTACTATAAGAAGAACATCAATTCAAGTTGTGAAATTCTCGCTGTGGCAGCTGCATTTCTTGCTGTTACCGCTAAGTGAGCAGCTGTAACAGCTAAAAAATAGTTCCTGCAGCCAATTTTTAGCCACCCAAGTAATAGTTGATTGTTTGTTTCCCTGTATATTTGTACTATCACAGTGATTCTCATAGCTACTTCAACAGAAAATACGGCTACTGTCGCTACAAAAATGTGCTTGGGCTTATTTTTTCTCAGTGCGAAAATCATCGTTAATCTGTCATCATTAAACTACTGTGTACGTCCATGTGAACACAGGCATGTATCGAACTTCAATCTGCTCCAGGCCTGAGCTTCAAAACTTGAACCAAAATCGAATAGACAATGCTCCAAGAGTTGTTTTCACATGAGCTCCGCTAAATTTTCAATTTGGTGAGGTTAATCGCCACTTCGAGACATTTTTTTATTGAAAATTAACCAAAACTCAACTTTTTCGCGCCACCTCAAGCAGAAGTGGATTTTTAGTCAATGTTTGGTCAAGAACCAACCGATTGTGAGACGGTTATTTCTTTATAATCTTTGTATATAAATAAGTTCCAAGCCAACCTGATGTGTGATGTGTGATGACCTGTGACAAACCATTTAAAATAATCTATTTTTCAACCGAATTCCAGCCAACGGAAAAATAACCATAAAATCACAGTGAGAATCAGTCATTCTGAGTTCCTTGCAAGGTAGAAATTGATATAGATATTTTTAATTATTGAGAGTACAAATTAGTTCGGTCCGATTTGAAAAGATGACTCTCGCTCTCATGAATGTTTCATAGTCACAACCGATTTCAATTGTTTCAGAGAGGTCAGACCTGAGAATAGTACTCAATTGATATCACTCCGAGTTCCTTCTAGAATCCCGATTTTTACTCAGTGAAGTATATCGGATTTCGTTTTAACTAAGCAGCATTTGCGGGAGGTGCTAGTTTTCTGTTTTAATTGGAAAAAAAGTGCAGCCGAAGCCCATCGAATGCTTGTGGAAGTTTATGGTGACAATGCTCCAACTGATAAATTATGTAGGGAATGGTTTCGACGTTTTAAGAATGGCGATTTCAGTGTCGAAGACAAGCCTCGCTCAGGACAACCACAAAAATTCGAAAACGAGGACTTGGAGACTTTACTCCACGAAGATCCGAGTCAAACGCAACACGAGCTTGCGGAATCATCAGGAGTTACGCAACAAGCAGTTTCCGTACGATTACAATCCATGGGCATGATTCAAAAGCGAGGCAATTGGGTGCCCTATGAGTTAAAGCCTAGAGACATTGAAGGGCGATTTTTCACTTGCGAGCAGCTGATTCAAAGACAACGAAGAAAGGGGTTCTTACATCGGATTGTGACAGGAGATGAGAAATGGATATTCCACGATAACCCCAAGAAAAGAAAATACTATGCTATGCCCGGTCAATCGTTGCCATCGACTTCAACATCGACACCAAAGAGGAATATTCATGGTTCAAAGATCATGCTGCGTATCTGGTGAGACCAAAAGGGTGTTACATCCTATGAGTTGCTAAAACCTGGTGATTCTATTACGGGTGATCGGTATAGGCTACAATTGATTCGTTCGAGTCGTGCGTTACGAGAAAAACGTCCGGAATACAAGAAAAGACATGACAAAGTTATTCTTTTACACGATAACGCTCGGCCTCGTGTCGCAAAAGTAGTGAAAAATTATCTGGAAACGTTGAACTGGGATATTCTACCGCACCCGCCGTACTCACCGGACATTGCTCCTTCTGATTACTGGTTATTCCGACAGATGCAGCACGATTTGGCAGGCCACCGGTTCACTTCGTTCGAAGAAATCGAAAATTGGCTCCTAACTTGGATCGCCTCGAAAGACGAGACGTTTTTCCGTAACGGGATTCGAGAATTACCCGAAAGATGGGAAAAAGTGATAGCCAGCGATGGACAATACTTTGATTAATTTGATAATTCATGTTCTTCTGCAATAAACGCATCTTTAACTGTAAAAAAATGGACCGAATTAATTTGTACTCCCAATACATTGAAATTGTTCTTTTAGTATCCCTTCAAGATTTATAAAACATAACATTTGGTAGAGTAAATTAAGATCACAGGTTGTTACGGCTGATTTTTTCACCCTCATGTATCTTGAACGCTTTCACTCCTCTTCTAATAATAAAACTTGTGGATAAAAAAAGCCCCTAGTGAAAGTCAATCGCCGCGGTTTGCTGGTTGTCATGCCCATGATGGATGATTTTATGACGTCACCCGCCCATTTTTAGCTGTGGCTTCTGTCTCACAACAACCCCTAAGAGCAATTCGAGCTTCCGGTTCTTCTGTATATGTGTATGTTACATGCGAAGAGGGTGAATTTGACACAAAAAATGTAGTCCTTGAACGGTGCTAAATTGTTGTACAATAACTGATATGTTGTAATTTTAGAATTTCTATGTAGAGAGAAGAACTTACGTCAACGAACACTTTTTTGTCTTATTTCCTCCAAGAGTGGTAATAACAATAAATATCTTGAAGTAGAAATCTCTCACTTGAAAGTTGAGCACTCGCTTTCCTACAAGTTCAGTTCGCTTTTCTTTTTTGAAGTTGAAGGATTTTCACTTCTCAAGCACTTCATTGAAGAAATTTTGAACTAATTCTGAATTACATTCATCGCTGATGATGTGAATAAAAAAAAATCATCTTTCATTTAGTACACGGAAAGAAATTTGTAGTTAAATTCACTATGTTATTATTGTTCCCGAGGAACAGACTGAATTCTGTCGGATTTTACTATGAAGGGCATATTTTTACTATGGTACAACAATAGAATGCTGATCATATTTACTATGTTTTATGGGGGAACCCGTCATAGTTCAGTCTGTTCCTCGGGAACAATAATAACATAGTAAATTTAACTACAAATTTCTCTCCGTGTAGATGTATTTATTATGAATTATATTATGCGATATAAATCTAAAAGTATCTTCCTAATATCACCCAATTAGAAATTCATCCTTTCAACCTATTGCTCGAATTCTGACAAGTTCTTATACGGTACGCTCCTGTAGAAACATTTACATGAGCACCTGCATTTATCATGGTTCAATCAAGGATTTCAAATCAAAATTTTCCAATTCTATCTATATCTCATTCAAGTTCTGAAACTAGATATTATTCCGAATTCCGAATACCATTTGGATAGAGGGATTTGGTTCCTTGTTTGAGTTTTATTCGGGATTCCAAATAATATCCAGTTCCAAACTCTGGGCCAGGGGGAAATGAACTCCAATAGAAAATTTTTATACGGATTTCCTAATCCGGATGCAAATATGGGTTTTATGACAATTCTGTATCCGGATCTAATCCAGAGCAGGGGCCATAAACTCAAATAGAAAATTTTTAAACTGATTTCAGCGACGCCATACGGAAGAGCACTGGAAATAATTTTACATGGATACACTAACACAAGTCATCAGTGCCGGATTAATGTATGGGCCTAGATGGGCCTGGGCCACACAGTAAAAAAAATTCCGTCATTGTGTAAAAAAGAAGTACGTGTCAAAATTCAAGTGTTGAATATTTAACTACGTGTTAAAATTCAAGTGTTGAATATTTAACTACGTGTTAAAATTCAAGTGTTGAATATTTAACTACGTGTTAAAATTCAAGTGTTGAATATTTAACACTTTTGTGTGTTCATTTAACACACTGATCAAATGCTGTTCGATCGATTCATTTTCAACACATTAAAATGTTATTCGAGTTCAAATTCACACTTTATAAGTGTCACTCTGGAATCAACACACATTGAGTGTGAAGAAAAATGGTTAACATTCGCTTGTGTGTTGAATTTGACGAAAAATTTTTTACTGTGCAGGGGCCTCGAGCTCCTGGGGGGGCCTCAAATTTTTCAAAGTTAAAAAACAAGAGAATACCCTAAAAATATTTCCTCACAAGGGGCCTCATATACTCAAGCGCCCAGGGGTCTCGATGACCGTTAATCCGGCGCTGCAAGTCATAAACAAATCATCATAGTTCTTGGAGTAGTATAAGTGTATTCATGAAAATTATTTCCAGTGCTCGTCCGTACGGCAGTGCTGAGATCAATCTACAAATTTTCTGTTCGAGTTTATGCCCCCTGTGCTGGATTAGATCCGGATGAAGAATTGCCATACCACCCATATTTCACGGTATCGACATTTTATATACACTGAAAAAAATGTAGTGGAACCAACCTTGCGGCGACTTTAAATACGGGGAATCTCGCCACGAAGTTGAGTCAACTCAATATCGATTGAAGTAATTGCTTATTCAGCCCATTCAATCGATATTGAGTTGACTCAACCTCGTGGCGAGATTCCCCGTGTTTAAAGTCGCCGCAAGGTTGGCTCCACTACATTTTTTTTCAGTGAACACTTTGTGCAGAGCTTTTATCAATATTTTATGAAATTCAATATAAACTCGACGAAGGTTCTATAAAAAATATAAATATCAGGGAAATATCGTGCATTCCTAGCTGGGATACGATCTACTGGGGTCGTCATCCAGGTTTTATCTAGATTCTCATCCAGATTTTATTCAGTTTTTTCTTAAACCAGAGTTAGCCTCGTATATTGTACAAGACCGCAAATGGTTTGATTTGCCAATAATTCTCCCATTTTCTCCAGCTGGTAACAAGTTGCATGGCTCACTCCTATGTATTTCAATTCCAACGCCTTCAAATTGGGGACAACATTTTTGTAAGAACTTTGCACGAAAAGAATAATACAAAAAATGTTCAATCTGATTAGAAGAATGCATGGAAATGCTGATCCAGATCGAATAAGTTTATTTCCCTTAAGGTCATCCCACGTCAGTCAGTACACGGAGAGAATAATTAATTCCTTTTACAAGTGAAATACCATATTTTTTACTATGCTTCAGATCAAAATTTGTATTTTCATGGAGATTTATATTTTCAGACAGGCAATTAGTTTTCCATAGAATAAAAATTCCTGTCATAAAATTTAGAAATTCAGTATCAGTATCAGTGCCGGATTTAGTTCCGAGGCCGGGGGTCTCGCCTATCAGGGGACCTCACCCGGCTAAGAATTTGGAACTATATTTTTATCAATTGAGGTCAATGATTACTGAAAAAAAAAGAAGGGAGAAATCCATAAGAGAGCCTCTTTTCAGGATTCTGCCGGAGGCCCCAAACCATTTAAATCCGGCACTTTTCAGTGAATATTATACTGGACATCAATATAAATTATACTATGCGCTTTTCTAGACATAGACAGAAATGCCATAATTTTTCTTATTGATTTCAATCTGATCCATAGATAAACAGTGGAAAATTTTGTGTATTTGTAACACACGTGTATGTCCCAGGAGGTCCACTCGCAATTTATGTTAGATATTAACACAAAAAATGTATCAAATCAACACAAAAATGTTGAATTTATACTGAAAATCTGTGAATTTCAAAATTTGACATGTTGTTTTCAACACAAACTATGAGTGAACCTCCTATGACACAAAATTTTCCGCTGTGTAGTTAGTGATCTACCACAGTAATTTTAACTGTATTTTTCTCTCCGTGTATAGCTGTTTCCGGATAAACTCGTTAAATCTTCATGGAATACTACATCAACCTCATATCAATTTCTATTCAAGCATTACACACTGTGAAAGGAATTATTTGTATGACTGACTATCTTCGTGAGTTTTCTCTTCCGTTTTAATATTCCAAATGAGATTCCAAAACATCATTCGAAATCATTCCAACTCAGGAGAACCTCGAAAAAGACGATTATTCCAAATCAAATTGAAGAAAACAATAATGAGAGTCCATATGAAAAGTTTTAAAGCGGAATCATTTGATATTTCATCGGTTGGTTTACTTGCACAATCCGAAGAAAAAGTGTTGATTACCTGGTTGTACGTTTCAGCGAGGGTGGCTGATGTCATAGGAGGTTACATAGGGTTGAGAATAGGTGAGGCGACCTCCGACCTTCCACCAATCACAACTCTTGCTTTGAATCAAACTTCCAATGGGAATCAAGTCGGGCTGACCTTATGCGCGATTCTCCTTTCATTTCTTCGTCAAGAAACCTACCCTGTTGATGAGTGGGTTAGCTTATCTCTGACAACTCCTACCTCTTTTGCATCCTTCAATTCAGAATAGAAAGTATCAAGAGTTTATAGTCGAATTTCAATGCTTATCCTCAGAGAAAAATATGTCTGAAAATGATAGAACATTCGGTGATGTGTGATTCTGGCATGTAGGAAAAAAATTTCTAAATTCTGAAAACGTGATCAAGAGATTCAAAAATTCTAAAATTTCCAGTATTGTCATAGGCTTGAAGAAATTTTCTTTCCCTAAAGTATCCATTATGTTGAGTTTTTTCACCTCGCAAACTTCCGGGGTTTCGTTTGCCCGAAAATATGGGAAAAATAAGGAGAGAGACAGAAAAATTTACCTATTGATTATTTTATTACGACAATGTCGCTGTATTTTATTATCAACAATGTAGATTGTTCTAAGGGGTTACACCTATTCGAACGGTCTGAAAAAAAGCCTTCTTTGAGAAACTCTTTTCGTTGTGATAAAATAAATCAATGGAAATAAAATTTTGCAGGTTTATTATACATATATTAAAGTATACAAAATAATTTTTTTTCAATTCCATTCTTCAAAATGGGGAATTTACAGATACTTTAAAAGAACGGGTTTTTTTGGAGTGGTCTGCGGCAGGACAAATCCCATCTTTATTTCTGCACCTAGGACAATCAAAAAATTTTTTTACATAATCCACATTAAATTTATCAGAGAAGTACACACGATTATTGGAAAATAATCATTTTTAGCAATTTGACATAAGTTCAAAGTAAAAACTTTTTTTCTCACCAGAAATCCCGATCTTCAAACGTTTATAAAACACGTAATCATCCATAAAACTTAAAAATCGTGTGTACTTCTCTGTAAAATCTATCTAAGAAGCTACAGTTGAAATTTCAAGTCGATTGAATCACAATTGAAAGAGTTATTTGTCCTGCCACAGAGCACTCCAAAAAACAATCACGTTCTTTTAAAGTATTTGTAAATCCCCCATTTTGAGGAATCAAATTGAAAAAAAAAATTATTTTGTATACTTTAATATATGTATTATAATAAACCTGCAAAATTTTATTTCCATTGATTTATTTCATCACAACGAAAAAAATTTCTCACAGAAGGCTTTTTTTCAGACCGTTCAAATAGGTGTAACCCCTTAAATTGCGGGCTTGAACAAGTAAATATAAATCCAATATTTACTCTATCAAAATTATAGACGGAATGAATAGAAATGAGTGATTTGAACATGACTTTTATTGAATCTAAAAACATATCAGCACGTCCATAAAACGTATGTTGGGAAGCAATATATCCAAAACCACTAGTACTTCATTTGGGAATTATTCCATCGAATACTGAACTGTTGAAATGAATATAATATAACAAGCCGTAGTATTGAGATACTGAGCAACGTACAAGTCAAAGGCAAATAATCCCATGTGGAAATTGCCGGAGTTGACAAATCGCCCAGTACTGGAAAGGTTGTATTTGCCAGACTTCGGCAAAAACAACTGTTCCTGTTCAGGCCCATTACTGTTTTTCAACTGGCTGTACATGTTCGACGGAGTTGAGACGGTATTGGTTGGCGTGGACAGACAGTGTTGGGCCAGTAATGAATCAATACTGGCCGGAAAATACACGGATCGTAGTGTAACAGAGCGCCAGTACTGAGCCAGAGTTGGGATGACCATTCAATATATGCAATAGGCGATCGAGTGCCAGGATCGGTAGGGCAATGGCTAACTACAAAATCGGTAGTCGAACTACGTTAAAATTATGTCTATGGAAATCCGGCTGTTATGGTAAACCAAAGCGGCGCCAGTACTGAGCCAGAGTGCGGATTACGATTTCATAGATTTGATAGCCGACTATATGCCGGTATCAATATGGCACTGGCTGACTACGAAATCGATGTTGTATTGTCGTTAAAATCAATTCATTATGACAAATGGCGTGGTACTGGCGAGGTTGTATTTGCCAAAGTTCGGCAAAAACAACTGTGCCTGTTCAGAATCATTACCGTTTTTCAACTGTCGCCGAACATTCGCAAAATTTCAGACGGTATTGGCTCGCGTGGACAGACGGTATAGGGTCAGTATCGAATGAATACTGCTGGACAATATCCGGGATTTCGAGAAACGGTACCGCGCCAGTATTCAGCCAGAGTCGGTATTATCATTCCATATGTACAACAGACGGCAATATGCCAGTAATGATATGACTCTGGCTGACTACAAAATCGATAGTCGATTGATGTTGCAATTATGATCTTGGCAACTCGGCTGTTGTGGTCAGCCGGAGTCGCGCCAGTATTGAGCCAGAGTTGGTATTATGATTCAATATGTTCGATAGACGACATGATACCAGTATTGGTGGGACTCTGGTTGACTACGGAATCGGTAGTCGATTGACATTAAAATCACGATCTTGGCAACTTGATTTTTGTAGTGAGCCGGAGTCGCGCCAGTATCAAGACAGAGTTGGTATGATCATTCAATACGTTCGATAGAGAACAATGAACCAGTATTGGTAGAATCTTGTTTCACTACGGAGTCTATGGTAAATTGCGTGACTTCAAGGGAATTGGTGCAATAAATGGGAATTTAAGTGGTCCGTTGTCAATTTGGAGATTAGCTGATGTGATAGAGACTCTGTTTCTCACTCGCAGGTCCCGGGTTCAATCCTTGCTCAGTGAACTTTCATAAAACCACTTCCAAAGCGTCTTTCTCGGATAACGGTGATGAGAAAAATAGATTCACAAAGTTTTGAAAGTTCAAATTCAATGTATTTTTTTATTTTTTTATTTGAAATATAACTCCGGAGATCTCTAATTACCAGCACTGTGCCAGTACTGGGTCAGGTCTGAATTCCTACGTAGGATGTATTATTTTGACCCTCTACCACTTCTCATCCAGTACTGACCGAACAACTGATTCTGTTGTAATGCCAGAGTTCCACCATAGTAGGCACACACCAAATATCGCTACCGACGTGGTGGTAAATGTTTTACTGGCCCTTATGTAAAATGATTTTATCATTCCGACTCCTTGCCAGTACCGTCCAAACCACTGGCCCCATAAGGGCAAGGTTGGATTTGCCAGTACTGGCAACTCTGGCAACCGTACCGCGCCAGTAGCGGCCCGTGTGTACATTTCCACATGGGATATGATTGCCATTCTACAGGAGATCATGCATTCTCAACAAGGACTTTCTCACAAAAGTTTCAGCTTAAGAAAACCTCAAAACTTGATATTTTCCACAAAAAAGAACCAATGAGATCATCGATCAACCAAATGGTTCATTCATGAACATTGTACCACGCTATAATTTCAAAAAATTACTTCCATTCTTCTATAAAGTTATTCTTATCAGCCTTCATTCGCTGAGCAAATAGTTTGTTTTGACAGAATGTATTCGGTTTAACGGAATTGGAAGGTCATTTTTGTTTCACTGTGATGAAACTTTTCTCTGAATCACAAGCAGTGACATTAGTGAATAGTATAAATTTTGTTGGTCCAAAAAAGTGATGTTTCGATCGAGGTGTACTTTTTTTCCAAGTTCCTTTTTCAACGTAATAACTGATATCCATGTTATGGAGTTTTGTACTCATTCTTCTAACAGTGTATATAGAGGGTGCCCTGGAAGAAAAAACCACTAATCTTCCACCAGTATATTCCTGAGAAAAAATTGAGCAACTTTTGCATTCACCACTTTCACAATCTAACGCTTAATGTTTGAATTATAAACAATATCAATTGATCATTCAGATGGCAAGTACATAGGTTCCTCCCATCCAACTGACTAGAATCAGTTCTGAAACTAAGCTGCAGATCGAAAACTGGTCGATGCTAAAGTTGTGCAGTTTTCTCTCAAGAATAGGGTGGCGAAGCGCTAGTAGTTGGTTCTGGGACACCCGGTATAGGCTATCTGCTTGGAACACATGATTTACTTATAGTTCTCTCACATTGGATCATCCATGCATAATTCATACATAATTTATGTATAAATTTGACATAATTCTCACATGAGCATAGGCTTCGATGAAGAAGGTTTGTGAAATTTTCTTCTAAAAAACGATGAAAACAGAGCTCCTTCGTGAGCAAGGAACATTTCACTACGATTTAATTAACTTTTTCTTCACTTGTGAAGAATTCTGTACGAAAAAGGCAAAATCATACCTTCAATTGGAGAGAAAATCCCTTATTTTTTACGAACGATAATTCTCTCACGATCAATGAATGAAGCCCATCACCGAAATGGATCTACATAAATCATCAATATACGGCCTTGTCCACAATTTTTCACGTGCCAAATTTTCGTATAAGCCACTCACTACTGAATTAATTTTCTCATATAATTGAAATTATACACAATTTAGCCACAAACTCGTCTCAATCCATTACTTATGATGTATACACAGTTTATGTATAGTTTATCAATGCCCATTTCCATACCTAAAATAGGTACAAATTGTGCATAGAAAATCATGCAAAATTTATGTCCAGACTACACATTATTTTTCCACATGGGAGCTGTCAAAACACTATCTAAAAAATATCTATTACTTTGAAATCACTTGATTCATTTTTTCTTAGAACTTTAAACGAATTAATCCAATTGTTATCGTTTTCCAACGACATTCTTCATTGTTGTTATCAATTTGTAACCTCATTCAGTTACGCACGTTTCTGGATAAAACTTACGTAAATTATAAAAGAATGAAATATAAATTGAAATTGGATTTCGCAATAACATTTCAACGTTGAAATTTCATCATCCACAACAGGTGAAAGTTTGTACGGATAAATAATTAATAAAACTCTCTGCCCCAGTGCCGTGTTCAGGAGAGGGGGCCCAAGTAACACGAAAATGTTGGTAATGTACTGCGGACATGCCACTTGATTATATTCATTTCGTACAACAAAAAACATTCCATGGCACGCTCATTTTCATGAACGCACTATGAAGGTCATTTGAACGTGTTTAGCTGTACCAAATGCATGTTGTAAGAATATTCTATGTAAGTGGTTGGCTGCTTGGGGGATTCAGGAGATCTATTGTCCCGGGCTCTGTCAGCAGGGGGGCCCTTTTTCTCAGATCATCATCCAAAATAATTATAATTGGAATTTAACCGCAGGTTCTTTTTTGCTAAGAGTCAGTACTGCTCTACCCAACTCCTCCTCGTGTTATCATTGTATTTTTTCTTACCCTCGCTATTATGGTTTCTTATCGCAAAACTCATCCATTTTGTTACGGACGCGGCACATGCCTCATTCATTAATATAAACAGTATATTCGATCGGTATCGCAACGTCGCATCACGTTACTTTTTTTCATTCCTGTTCATCTCGAAAAAAGTACCGTCCACTTGGAACGACTGTGTATTTTCATGGTGAGCTGATAAGAAGGAAGATACAGCTTTTGTATCGACCATCTCTTGGGTGCACTTTTCGTTCTCGATAACAGTTTTATCTTGTCCACTGTGCGCCGTTGAAGGTTTTTTATCGATACTCATTCAATGTGGTTATATTGATTATGTAATTTTTGTTCCAATGTCAAACAATTCGAGTCGAACGAAAAGACATCTTTTATATGAAAGCCATTGCGGTGCTGTATAGTATTATTACTGTTCTCGAAAAATAATCAAAACTAATTATTATAAACTTCAGAATGTAATGTAAAAAGATCCCGCGAATTCTTTCAATGCATACTTAATAACGAGATCAAATTTATGGATGAATATGATATACTATAATTGTTTGTAGAATTGAATGAAATCAAATTATTTCATTCCATCTGTCGTAAGAACAATGAATTGGAGAATCATTGAACTTGTCTCCGCATCTACTTCGATTAAGTCAATGTTTGGAAGTACAAATTTTGATCTAAACAAGAAGCGCACCCTCTATTGTAACGATAACATCCGAAGACAATGTCTTACACGTGATAACGATCGTATCTGTACAATATTAGTCGCTGTTATTGTTTCGAAGGGGATGGTACCAACGTAATTGAACTAACGCAATTAGCGGCAAGCCACGTTGGCCTGCTTTCTATCCTCGACTCGACAAAATACTCCGTAAAAGCGATCTTCAAGACAATTCGATTAAATGAACTCACATTGGTTAGATAATTAGGAGATAATTATCATCATCCCCACCAATTACAACTGACATCTGATTTGTATTTATAAAATTTATTCGTCAACACTGATGCATACATATATTGTGTATATTAAAAAATATTCCTGCACTTTACAGCCTTTTTCATTTTTTGAGCGAACTATACCGTTCCTCTATAAACTGGAAAACAGAATCGATGCAGGAAGATGAAGACATCTCATGTACCGTATGACCTGGGAAAAAAAACAAACAAAAATATTATTGCGTGTCATTAAATGCTACTGATTTGTATTTTTTAGATTGTCTCATACCAGCGGATACACATTCGATATCCCCAGCTTTGCATTGTATCGGCGAATCCAAAGGTTTACCGGAACAAACCCAATTTCTAGCAACCTTGAAATAACAGAATTATATAATATAATTGAAAATATATATATATACTTACATAAAATAACCCAAGCGTGTATTGCCTATAATGACAATGGGCCCCAGGCTAGGTCCAACCTCTTTAACCCAGTATTGGGGAATGACGATGGGGCTCATGTTGGCTCAATCTTGGCCCTGTTGTGCTTTCCCATACAATTATGGTTGGTAGAAAATGGAAATAATGAATCTTAACGCGGGCACATTTCAACTTGGCCCCAATTTGGACCAGCGTTAGGCCAAGATTGGGGTGAATTTATATCCCGAGTATGTGTGTACAATCCTCAGCGTGTATGAATTTTGGTCCCACTTTGGTCCAGTTTTGGGTCCATATGGGCACGATTGGGCTCAAAACTAGGTCAAAATGGGGCTGAAATTCATGCCCGCTGGGGGAGAATTCAAAGGAATTTTCCAATTGAAAAAAAAAAAAGGGGGCAGTATTGATTGCCTAGTCTGGGTTCATGCTGAGCCCATGGTGTTACCAATCCTCGGACAAAGCAATACAGCCAAGCTGGGAACGATGTTATCATCTCAGTGCTAGCCCCATTTGTTTGCCCAACTTGGCCCCGCGTTGGGCAGCATGGGCACCCACCTTGGGCTTGGATTGGGCCCGCCGTTAATACACACTTGGGTAATCAAATATAATATCATGACTGGTTATGAAACTTTGCAAAGAGAAGAAATTCATAATGAACAAAATACGATTGATTGAATTTAATTGATCATTATAATCATTATTATCATTATCATCATCATCATAATTATCATCATCTTCCTATATTATAGAGAATCTACGAAAACATGGAGACTCATTTTAAGGTTTCTCTAGGATACTCAATTTCTTAACCACCTGCAACCGCAAAGTCGAAACAAGAAGACGGAGTTTCCGTGTTCGGTATGCGATATAAGAGAGGCGCCTGATCATCATCTTTTCCTATGGTATATCCTTCCGTCAAAAGGTCAGTGATATACGTCGCACGTGCGTCTCCGCAAAAACCACAAAGTGGAAATAAATCAACCGCTGGTTTCTCTTGTATTGAAATAACAGCTATAATCGTCTCACCACATATAATTATTTGGTGAATATTGTATAGGGAAAAGAATCAAATTGTTGAAAGGAGTGATCAACGTGCTGCATACTGAATTTATATTATCCAAACAAGTAAATAAAAATAATCATTTATTCTCAGATATCATTATCGACGCGTAGAAAAATTGTTCTTCCCTGTTTTTACATTTGTTTGAAGGGGGTTGTTAGAGGACATAATACTAGCCAAATCGTTAATTCCAAACCATTCAAAAGTACGTTATTGAAATTAAAAGTATCACTCTGTACATCAATGTTCGGTGAATGTGAGATTGCTGTACAAAGTGAAACTCTGATTTTATGTCAGCATTTCTGAACAGTTTGGGATAAACGATTTGGCTCATATCACACGGAAGTAAAAAACCAGTGAAAATGAAAAAATGTGTGCAAGAATCAGCAAAACTTCCTCACGAATTATTCTATTCATTTACGATGGATGAGAGTCGTTTCCTCTCTGGTGGAATTCAAGAAAGTCATAAAAAATACAAATGGCGTGAAAATGTTTCAGATGAATCTTTTATAACATCTTTTATAACATTCTTCTTACAAGAAAAGCCCAATTTCTATGAAATTTTTGTTTTTGCAATACCCCATGTGTGTATGTACCAATGGACCAATGATGGACCAAGCCTGGCACGAGACCTGCCGAGACTTCTCTTGAACAATTTACCAAATTTGGCCCAGGCTTGGGAATGATAAGATCAGGACAAGCTTGGGCCAGTGGTTTTGCCAGGCTCGGTTCAATTCATTTACCAAGCATCAACCAATTCTTCTTTGATCGCAGATATGGATGAAAAAGGTAATTGATTCATATTCCAGTTCATGATTTTCTCCCCCAGAACACCGTACATGAATTATCTTGAAACGATAGAAAAAATGTGACAAGACTGGGACAAGCTTGTGAGATCTTTGGAAAATTTGCGTTCTTTGATATTTCAATCAATTTTGATTCTATTGTTGAATTATGCTCAAATTAAACTGATAAAATCTCACTGAAATACCATAACATAAATCTTATAATGATCTGATCCCGTACGGAATCCAACATTGGAATCCCCCGAGTCACCCGAAAAACTGACGGTTCAAACCATCAGTTTACACTATAGTGTGTAGGATTAATTATGGCAGGAAGATCGGGCCAGCCCTGGCCTGATGGTTATCCCCAAGTCTTTAGCCATGCTGAATTCAAAATTCAGTCAATATTTATAAACATTGTGCCACTCATGTGGGCAATATTGGCACAATTGTTCTCAACGAATGCTCGATTTTTACACTTGTAGAGACCATTTCAAAAATATTAAGAAATATACGCTGACTGACTATCCATTGGGAACAACGGGACGATCATGAAACAATATTGGGCAATTGTTCTTCACGGAGGTTTGTTTCTGACACATGTGCTAACCTTGGGACAAGCTTGGGGTTTTTTCAGTCTTGGCAATACCTGCATGGGACGTTTTACTATTTTTCAAATACTGCATGAATATATTGGCACACGCTTTCCTTCCAACAAGGCCATCAAATTAGTTGAACGCAAAATATAGAATACAGTGGAAGAATTTTATTTGAAAAATTACCTAGGAATTTCAGTGATCGAGGGACGAGTAGGAATTTTCTTTTTTCAAATATTACTGTGCATTTTGTAAAACTTATAGAAAATATCACTCTCTACTGTTTGAAAATTCACTCATTTTTACACGCTAGACAGTGATTTTTGGAAGAATTTTCACTTGTTCTTCAATTAATGGTGATTCACGGTGATTTGTACAACAAAATTCTTTCAGCGTAAGATTCAAACTGCGATAAAATCGAGAGAGGGAATTGTGATTTCATAAACAAAGAGAACAAACAAAATATTCTTTCTTCTGTACGTCACTTCACGTATCTGTAGATTGATTGAATAATCTTAACGCGGAATGTCTGTCAATACAACGACAAACAATGTTAGTTAGACTATTAATTGCATTATCTGTGCTACCTTCGTAAGTAATTAATTAGAGTACCACCGGTGCAAATAGACAAACTTCGACTCGAACCGCTTCGGAACTTCAGTATTTTGTGCAAATACAATCGGAGTATTTCCCGTGGGAAATATCGTTAGGTGAAATACGTACATGCATATATATGTATATGAACGAATAACTTTTCTTGCTGCTCATTTTGTGAATTTTTCCTACGAGTAACGAGATGCATGTACTGTTCAATTGTTTTACTCTATCAATATTGGTATATTTATTGAAATAAAATTCCTGTTTTCGCACTTCAAACTGTGTTTGAATTGATTTATCATTCTATGAACTGTTCTGAGTCTACAATATTCTTCAGAGTCTGAACTTATTTTATATAAGTCATAATTTATAAAAATGATTATAATCAAACATCGCGTTATTGGAATTGAAAATTTATTTGTTTATATAGATTGAAAATTCCTTACCGAATGAAAGAAGAAACATTTATTTTTTTGTAACTTGATATTATTCTTTAATAAAAAATAATATAAGAGATGAGGATAATACTACACGGAAGAAAAATATTAGTTAAAGTAATTATTCAACTTTTAAGCGCATATAGACCCACTTTTCTCGTTGGAATAACAATTTTTTAAATTGGATTAATCAATTTTCAATGATTTTTTCAGAGAAATTAGTCAAATCGATGAAAAAAATGGTTATTCTAACAGAAAAAGAATGGGTGTATATGCACTCACAGCCCTAGCAGAAATGACTCCTAGCCACCTCATAGTTAATGTCAAGGCCCTTCCTTCAAGGTGCTAGACAACTGTTGTGGTTATTCTTACTGGGGAAGTTGAATAGATATTTCAACTAATCTTTTTTCTATGCAAGCACACGGAAAAAAATGGAATTCGAAAATATAATAGGTTTCATAGAAATTTAGGACTTTTTCCTGGTGTTTTGATAAACTAGAAACGATGAAGTTTAGAAAATGGATTTTTACATAAAAATACGGAAGATTGTGACTATTGCACAAAGAGTAACACATAAAATTGGAATTCGAAATGCTGAATGTTGAATTTCATGAAGTGCATACTAAAATTTGGCTGTTCGACATTTTGAATTTCAATTGTGTTTGTTATTTTCCACTTTGTACAAGGAAAAGAAAAGATTAGTTGAAATAACTATTCAACTTGTAAGCGCATATGGACCCATCTTCTTCCGTTACAATGACCATTTTATTTCATTGATTTGGCTCATTTTTTTGTAAAAATGATTTAAAATTCATTAAATAAATTTAAAAGATTGGTATTCTAAAGAAAAAAATGGGTCCATATGCGCTTGTAAGTTAAATAGTTATTTCAACTGATTTTTTTCTCGTATATTCATAATCTCTCATGTTTTGAAATAAAAATCCGTTTTCTAAACACTCAGAGAAAAACATAGCCGGATTTATTGATTGATAATAAGTCTTACTATTTCATGGTCTAAATAAATCAGTACAAACCAGTGCATGATACTGAAAATTGGGACTGATGGTACAAAATCCGTGAAATTTCATCAAATGTACCTACTGTGAAATAAATTCACTGAAATTTTCCAGTTCCACAACGCAGTAAATTTCCAGTTTTTTCTTACAGTGTATGGTATATCTCGGTGAGACACTAAAATCCCTCGAGCATCCACGTAACTTCTCTGGCAAACTAAAACCCCAAACGAGAAATGTTAATCAATTCGATACAGAAATATTTGAACATCGCTATTAAACAAGCGACATCACGCCAATTTTTTCAACCTCAATAAATTGAAATATCCTTATTTTATCCGCGATACATCAAACTGCAGTTGAATTCGTAATATCAGCTTGTCATTATAATTTCAGGAGTATATCTGATTTTAGTTTACATTTGCACATTCACGCGTTATTGATCCTCATTGCTGATTCTCGATTGGCTAATACGCGATAGGATTATTGTGCATACTTTCGTTACAGTAAAGTGGATCGATCTCATCATGTTGAAACTAGATCGATGCTCGTTACTTTGACCACTTTGTCTCAACAATCCTCGATAGACAAGTCAATTCCATTTGCTGTTGACTCGAAAAGCGGCTAACGGTACTACAAACAACACGGGGTAACCGATCGATGCTTGATCAGCATCAATTGCATATCACACATCCATACATCAATGCTGCATCGGGTACACTCTGTTAGTACACACATAAACTTTTGCATTGCCACAAATAACTAGGTGATATATATACATGTTTGTATACGTGTGACAAACAAATAATCCAGTACCTATGAACAGGTAGTGCTTTTATCTCAATATTGCCACAAGTGTCCATGAATGATTATATCGAATCCAATGATTGTAATTTGATTTGTTAATATTCAAATTTACTACACAGCAGTATAAGTTATCTCGTGAACTGAACTTACAATAAAATTGTGCTTCTGTAGAAATTCTTATTTCTACTCCTGAATTGTGCTGAGTTCTGGCCCGCTCTATGTATCAGTGGAAAAAACATACAAAGAAACCACTTTGATCTCGAGAATTAGACTTTTTCCAAGATGTAATTGGAAGCTAAAAAACATATGTCGATACAACGAAGAGGTTGACTTTGTTAGTTTCCAGAGACTTAGTGACATTGAAGCGATGACTATTTCGAGTAGAGAAAGAACAAATTTGCAATCAAGAACATACAAATTATAAACTGATAATGCGTTATCAAGGAGATACTAGCGGCGTGATAACAGCAAAATCGTTTATGAGAAACTAAGGACAAGGGCTTGAATTTAATCGAAATATCGCTCGGTACAGGACTTCTCTGATTCAAGTAGAAGTATTGCTCTCAAAATTTCTTGGGGTGGAAAATTAATTCTCGAAGAGTCCAACAAGAGTGAATTTTCACTCCGTAAAAGTGAAGACTTGCTGCTCTCTCAGAGTGAAATTCCATCATTTTATAAGAGTGAAAATCAACTCTTATCGAATGATTATTCACTCTTATACACTCAGAGAAAAAACGTTGCTTAACCAGCAATCCTCGAAAATTTCCTTTGCTGATATGGCAAAAGTTGTTGCTGAATTGGCAAAAAATTTGATATTACAGCAAAAATCTTGCTCTTTTAACAAGCTCTTGCCATTCAGCAATTCGGGATCGTAGATATACGGAAGGAATAACAATATTCTTGCTGTAATAGCAACCGTTTGGCTAATTTAGATTGCAGAGTTTTCGGAATCGCTTTTTTAGCAAGAATTTTTCTCTGCGTGTGGAGTGGATTCTCAGTCTTCTCGGACTTGCAGTGTTTTCACTGTTCAAGACTTGATTTTCACTCCGAAAAATTTAAAGAGTGTATGGAGCGATATTTTGATTCAATTGAATCGTTCGTCTGTGATTCGTCATGAACGATTTGACTGCTGCGACACCGCAACTACCACGTTAACAGATAACTGGAACACATTAGAAGAAGAATCCGTGAGAACATGTTTGAATTTTGAATAGATGTTTAAACATTGGATAACAACATTTCGCGAATCCAAACATGCAATTTTACCAATAAATGGAATCCTATTGAATATCAGTAGCTTCTTTAAAAGATAGAATGAGAGTCGATGAGGAAAGAATATTACTCACTGCTTCCTGGCAAGCTATACATATACAGAAGGAGAGCACTTTTATCTGTCTTTATCTCTTTCCATCTTTTCTCCATCTATCGAGGTAACAGCCACTCCACTCAACATCTCAATGAGCTGCGGTGAAGAGAGACACTGGCCATTGTCAGAACACGACATTCATCCCCGAAAACGCACACACAATCAAACACACACACACACACACACACATAAATCAATGGTTTTTTGTTGAACCGTATATGGCAACTCACTCCACGGGGTTCCTTTTTCGTACTGTTGGCAGCTCTTTAAAAAATCCATCACCTTACAATGTGGTTGGCAATGAACCATGTCATATGATTTGATATGCAGTAGACTTGTCTCAAAATCGATATTCTCCACATAATCCACACTGTAAGAAATAATCGGAATTTTTCTGTATACGGTAATTGGGAAATTCCAATCATTGGATGGGAAATCAATTTTCGGTTTGAAATTTTATGGGATTCTTCCTACCATTCTTCAATGAATTTCCGGATAAATACGGAAAATTCCAAACGCATGTTTGTGTTTTGCTTCACATAAATATATGAAAATTTTTTACAATGTTCTTCAAAATCTCCAACAAATTATCACTCTTGGAAAAGGGATGAAAATTTCAACAAGCGGATAAGAGAATGAAAAAAAATAGTCTGACATTTCCTGTATCAAATGAATATGAAAGCCCTGAGCCTCGCCATTAAAATCTAGCTTAATCATAAATTGATAAAGTTCTATTACGAAATGTATTGAAATTCATATAGAAATACGAAGAGAATTGTAATTCAGTCGTGAGAATCAGAGAAAATTAATACAAAATTCCAGTATTGATTACTTCACTGAGAGAAAATCGCACGGAAGAAATCATTTAGCTGCAGCACCTAAGTGGTTAGCACGCACATGGACTGCCATTAAATTAGCTCCTGCAGCTAAATTTCAGCTGTTACAGCAAAAAAATTTGCATTTGCAGTTAATTTATTAGCTCAGTAACAGCTCAGATTTAGCTGCAGGAGCTAATTTAATGGCCATCCGTGTCCGTGCTAGCTGCTTAGCTGCTACAGCTAAATTATTTTTTCCGTGCGGAACTGAATTTGAAACCTGCTCTATGTTTGTATTTACGGTGGCTGTATCATCACTATCACAGCTATTCTGCTTAGCTGTCTCAATAATAATATAACTACTGTACCCTAGTTGAAAAGATCCATAGTATCTGAGGAAAATTGAAATTCCATGGGATTTGGTCAAACCAGAGATGGACATTTTTGTGTTCCCGGAGTACTTTTTGTTATCTAAAATATGAGGTAAAAAAAATATTCCCCGCTCAAAGTACTCCCGGAGTACAAAAATGCCCAACCCTGGTCAAAACATTGTGCACGGAAAAAATAATTTAGCTGCAGCAGCTAAGTAGCTAGCATGGACACGGACAGCCATTAAATTAGCTCCTGCAGCTAAATTTTAGCTGTTACAGCAAAAAAATTTGCATTTGTAGTTGATTTATTTGCGGTAACAGCCATTAAATTTAGCCGCAGGAGCTAATTTAATGGCTGTCCGTGTCCGTGCTAGCTTCTTAGCTGCTGCTGCTAAATTATTTTTTCCGTGTGCAAGATTCAATTAGAATTACATTGAAAAAATACACAGTACACGCAGAAAAATATATTTTAAAAATTCCCATAATTTATTGAGGATCAGCGCCAGTCTGTGATGAATGGAATTATTTACCTGAATATAGCTTCAAAAGTAACATAATTTCTTGTAGAAATAAGTCTAATTATGGGACTTTTTAATAGTAAATTCAAGTGAAAACTCTATCTGTCAGAGACTGGCGCTGATCCTCAATAAATTATGGGACTTTTCAACACATCTGTTTTCTGCGTGTAAAAAATTTTACGTCATTTTTCTATAATACACATTTTTGTGTGAAATATTCAACACTTTTGTGCATTAATTTGTCAGAATTGTGTTAAATTACCACACAAAACTGTTGAATATTTCACACAATCAAGTGTACTGCATGAAAATGACGCAGAATTTGTTACTGTGCACACCCAATAAACACACACACGTAATTTCAACGTCGAAAGAATGTCAAACGGACGTCAGTCGTTGATTTCATAACGTTGATTTTCAGCTGAAATTTGATAGGGAAATAGACGACCAGGGATTAGGTTTTGATGATGTGTAATTTAAACTAATATTCAAAAATAACCATCAAACGACGTCCTCAAAAAACGTGTTTTGAACGGGTTTGAATCACGCGTTTAAAATGTGTTTATAACACCTTGTGTTTGAACTTCAATTGAAGATATTCTGCTAAAAATGTCGAACGAAACCGAACAATGTTTAAAATCTCGACAAAGAGCAAAATAGTAAATAGTGTGGCATACTTTCCAAATTCTGTGATACTCAGAAATACTATTGTTCTCGATATTGAATGAAAAGTTTTCAAAATAATTTGTTGGATTCAATTCACGTTTTAGAACCATCATTAGGACACGTCAATATTTGACGTCTTTTAAACGATGTTCAAACCGTTGAGATGACGTTATTTTATGGTTGAAAAACACGTGATCTGCCGCGACATTGTTACGTTGAATCAACGCAAGAATATCACTAATTCACAACGTGTGGTTATTGACTGTTTTTGACGTTTTTAAAACGTGCGTGTGTTTACTGGGCATTCATCTGATTAAATCTCATTGAAAATGGTTGAATAGGATTTGGTCAGAACATCCCAGCAAACACGACTGCTGGTGTTTCAAAGGGCCAATGACGGCTCTTTACTGGCATTGCAGGGCCATCAGTGGCCCATTGAAACGCCATTAATCATTGTTTGTAGGAATTGTGCAAGATTTGATGAGATTTGGCGATAATCAATCGGTTTTTTTAACCAGGGTAACTATCCGAGGAGAAAAATACAGTTGAAATTACTGTGGTAAATCACTATCCACGGACCAGATTGGAATTGACAAAAAGAATTATGGCATTTTCATCTAATTCTAGAAAACTCCACAGTAAGTAATTTATAATGATATTCAGTACAATATTTACTGAATGAGAAATTTTTTTGAAAATCCATGAATTTCTGAATTTCATTACAAGAATTTTTACTGTGTGAATTGAAAAACATACATATAATCCTTATGGGTAAAACTCGATCTGGGGTTGATATGAAGCACAGTAAAAAATATTATAATCACACAGGAACAAGTAATGGATTATTCTCTCCGTGTACAAACATGGAGATGAGCTCAAATTCAGGTCCAATTTTCTCTCAGAGTTCATATTAATTCATATAAAATTTTGGGATAGGTTTAAAATATTCTCAAAATGCCCCTCTGAGAAGAAAAAGAACATGAATTTTCATATCCATACATCAAATTTTTTTCTATCTTATTCAACAAGATGATAATGAACATCCGAATTAAAAATTATGAAAAATAAAAATATACATAAACAATATGCGTAGCTCATTTTCTCGTGTCGATGCAATGAATGCTTCCTCACTCTGATTTCCCGAGAGAAAAAGCAATGGAAGTATTCTAAATATAGTACATGTCGCTTGGGATATTTTGATAATATGGAAAATGAAGAAAAAAAGTACAGTGACACTCGATAATTGTTCATCTCTTTTCTATTCTCTTGTACTTTCATCCTTTCTTCTGAACAAATCAACCCTCTTTCAAAAGAAGCCGTATCAAACTGATGCATATTGACATGTTCTTTTAATGGGAGAGCAAATATCGATGAGCAGCACTTGGTAATTGAGAAGGCTAATATCAGAAGTATCACGCAGTTCTCTTATGAAAAACAAAACAATAGATCGTTCAGAGCTCTTTTTATACCCTATATATCGGGAGAATCTCTCGAATTTGGGTGTAGTTTTATTTGATTCTTATTTGAAGTGTACGATTGAGAGAAAACAGTACTATCCTATAGGTAGACTCTGGAGATCCCTTTCGGTGCCTGCATGATCAATTCTATTGAATTGTTCGAAAATCAAGTCTGGGTCGGAAGGTGAATAATCCAAAAAGTGATGATTTTTAAACGATAGGAATTTCATACTCCTGATCGAATACACTCAGAAAAAGAAAGTTGATGAAACAACAAACCTCGAAAATTTGCTTTGCTGAGATGGCCAAACTTGTTGCTGAATTAGCAAAAAATTTGCTATTATAATACAGCACAAATCTTGCTCTTTTAACAAGCGCTTGCTATTCAGCAATCTGGAATTGTAGATATACAGACAGCTAGAAAATTTTGATGAATTAGCAAGTATCTTGCTGAAATAACAATATTTTTGCTGTGACAGCTACCGTTTTGCTAATTTGGATTGCAGAGTTTTAGGAATCGCTTTTGTAGCAACAATTGTTCTCTGCACTGAGAAAACGTTTATTTTGGTTGAAATGAACGCAAAGAAACTTTTTGGTTGGCTGAAATAAAATTTATTTAGAATAAACAAAATTTATTTGTCTATATGAAAGCCTGAATTATTGTTCATCCTAAATAAATTTTATTTCAGCCAACCAAAAAGTTTCGTTCATTTCAACCAAAATTTTGTTTGGCTGGAACAAACTGTGTTTCGAGTGTGCGTGTGGGCATGAAGTTCAGAGAGACCAGATTGTGGCCTGAAACTCAACAATGGGTCCATGAGTTATGGTGATGAAATTGATGAAAGTATCGTTTCATGTGTTTCAATTCAAAATTTATTTAAAATCATGAAACCAGGGCTTATTAAATTGAAATAAAAACATCCCATATGCAAATGACTGAACTCCAGTCATTTTAGAGAATCATTCCTTCGAATTCATCTCGAATTATTATTTTGTATTCGACTCTTCATGGAATAGCAAAAAGAAAAAATTCTTCTCGCCCCAATGACCACCCACAGAACGTAAAAAAACTCCTCAATGTAAAGTGGTGGCTATCGATGTGCCACATATCGGGCGCGCCAAGAAACTCAAACACAACCGCTCTTGGTAACATAGATGGCTAATATGGGAGAAGTCATGCCGTGCTATTGTCGATACGAAGCAGATATACCGCAGATGGTAGAATCATCGAGTACGATTCCCTTCCAACAATCCCTATGTTCTGAACAATTACGATATAGGTGACTTACATTGGATGATTATGTACACTTGAACCCCCTTTCATAGTTTGATAGGCTATACTGTGTAAAGATGATGAAATATGGTACACCACAGTTGAAAAAAGGCACTCCAAGTGCTCCCTTTGGAAATTTGACACAAAAATTTTCAAGAATTTTCATCAATAAACAAGGCACAAGGGAATTCTGGAATTTCATTAAACACCTCCGCTGAAGATTTTTGCTTTACGCTTGGAAAAACTTGTGGAACTGAAAATACTTTCTCGATATATTCCAAACCTGATCGAACGTAGTGATGTTCATCTTCCACAAGATCAATCCTTTTGCATACAGAAAATGAACTGAATTTTTATAATACTTTATAACATGTTTTTTCTATGGAAACTGATCAAACTTGGTCAAAAATCGATATCATTCGTTGGAAAAGCTTATTGAATGTCTCAAAATTCCAGTGAAACCGAATAGAAACTCTGAAAAATTCAAGCAATTTGGATCTGGCGGAATCTTATTGAAAAACCAGGAAACATCTCACTGAATTCCGTTGGATTTCATTCAATCAAAAAAAAGAACTTCCAAAGGAATTTAGAAGGGTTTTCAAAAATTTCTTAAATGAATTTTCAAATAATTTTTGTCAACTGACAAATATGGTTTGAACAATTACTAAAATTCCTGAATGGACAAATTTTCAAAATTATATATAACTTATACATAAACTATATCAAATTATATATGAATTATGTATAATTTTTCAAATTTTGCCAGTAGGGTTGTGTCAAAGTCTACAAGAATTTTGAAAATTTCGGAACAAACTGAAAAAATATGGCTCCATGAGTTTTTTACAATACTTTTCTTCTTGGATATCTGTAAATATTTTTTAGAGCGGGAGAAGGACTTTTATGGCGTTTTCTAGGCATTTTTGCGTACGTGTGAACAAAATGGGTAAAGAAGAAATTTTTTAGTATATTCGCTCAAAGGATGTTGTCTTGATTTGTAAAAGGGAAATATCGAATCCCACAAATCTCTAGTCACTTTATAACTAAAGGAAATGAACATTTTTAATCCTGATGTTCCGATCCAAATTCTAATCCATCACCATCAATACGCATCCTACTCTTTAAGATTGTTTGAAAATATCAATAAAATGGTTGTCCGAAGATTACAATGAAAGGAGAAAACACACGGAGTCAATTTCAATTGAGCTGAAGTCTAAAAGTGCCGTCAGTTCAGAATAAAATAAGCTGACAATAAATGAATGCTAGGTAACCCAAAAAAATTTGGTCTGCCGGTCTTGCTTTACAATTCAATCTGAATTATCATGCATATTACCTTCGTTAGATGTGTAAAATCCGCCTTACGTCCAATGTGTACCGAATCGGTTAGAGCTACGGCGAAAACTTTTTTTTTGAATTCTTCAATATTGCTTGTAGCCTGGAAAGAAGCATGAATCCGTTCACATACTCAACAAACACAGATTGTAGAAATTATAGACAAAAAATCACAACTGCTTACAAATTTCACAATGCATTCTCCTCCGTAACTGTGCCCAACGAGTGCGATATCACTATTCAATGGTTTAATATAATCTTCCCATACAGTAGCAAAATGTTCATGCGGATCTTTGCTACCCTGAAAGAATTAAAGACCCGTTTTCCCATAGAAAAATTGTGTAAAATTCTTGAAAATTGTTCAACTCGAAGAGAACCAAGTTTATAAAAAACGTTGAGGAAATGTTGAACAACGTGTATTGAAGATGCTTTTAATCTTGAAATATCCATACTTTTATTAAATGTTAATTTAATATTCCTTCAACCTTTGAGGGCATCTTACTCTCCTAGAGAATCCTTCAAAAAACAACCTGGATTACCTCCAAAAAGCTCTAAAACAAACATTTACTCTCTAAATCTGAATCAGTCTTAAGCAACACAACCGCGTACACATACAAGATTAATAAAATATTTTCATCACATGGATTTGAGACAGCTAAATATCCAGACAAATATTGGTTGTCAGGCTTCGAACGGGCTTTGTCTCAGAAAATCCAGTCAAAAACTGACAAAATTCTTAACTGGGTTTTGTCCAGAATCACCGAATTGGACCATCCTACCCAAAACTGACAACATTCTTCCTGTCCGTTTTTTGACAGGATATTCCATATTTCGTGATTCCAGCCACAACCAGGTAGACAATTTGGTTAGTTTTCAACCGGCTTTCCTGGGACAAAAAACGTTCCAAGTTTGACAACTGTTCTGTCCGGATCTGACTGGCATTTTCAGCAGGGAGCCCTTCTAAGTGCCTGCAATCATGTTCACTGGGAAAAACAACACTCCCCTGAACTTTGAGTTTTCCAAAAAATCTTGTCCACTGAGGATAGTACGTTAAGAAAGTTGATTTCAGATGAATATGTGTTCACCCTCAATCTACGTTTATCAAACATTCGTTAGAGCTTCGTGTTCTCTTGAGGTAAAATTCAGATACATCTTGTCTATAAATCATCTAACTGAACATAATATACCTTGATCTTGCATATCTTTCCTTTAATCATCCTTTCATTATCGTTTGTATTAAGAACCATTACTCCATAACCAAGTTCTTTGGCTTTTCTAATGTACGGAATTTGTGTCCCTGTTGATAAATTATCATTTATAATCAAACGTCTAGCCCATTGTCCAGCTCTGACAACTCCACTCCCGTGAACCAAGATTATTAGTTTATCATTTATCAAAGCATCATCGCTCGCAAAAATAAAAGATTTGATCTCTTCCGAATCCCGTTTTGGAACGGGTAATCTTTTAAGATTTTCTTGCTCTAGAAGATTGTACACGTGCTCGTTGATAATCTGGAACAGATCCAATATTGAACGAATATTTCATTATGAATTCGTCATGAGCTATAAATATAGATGCTTAGAATATTTTCGAATTTTTCAGGATGACTTTGGGGATGGTTTTATCAAGTTGATGCGCTTGTGTGCCTTCAATGTGCCCGTACGGGAATATTTCGGCAGACCATGAATAATCTCCGAAAAACATCACATTTTCTCTGCAAAAATCTCACAAACTTTGAGAATCTCTGAAATTTTTATGCAAAATCTAACAAATTTTGGACCTTCTGGATTTTTTGATTCTCTTTCCACATCATAGGAACGTTAACAAACCTCTCTACATTTTTCTAATAATTGAAAAATGTAAAAATCATGTAAATACATTTATATATATTCTGTATTCAAATATAATATGTGAAAAAGTGTTCGAAAATTTTTCGATTTCTTTTCGATAGTCCAAAAAATGTCGACCATGTATCAGAGGTTCGTCGGGATTTTCTCAGGTTGCATTTCCGTCCCTAGTCATCTGGGAAAAAATTTGAGAACTGATAAGAAAATTCTGTACAAAATGTCAAAAATTTATTATCTAATCGATTTATGATGGAAATTTCAGAATGTCTCAGAGTTTGTCAGAGTTTTGCAGAGAAGATGCGATGTTTTTCAGAGATCACTCATGTTGTTACAGAAATTTTTCAGTCGAATGTTTACATACGGGTGCTGTGTGTTCACTCCTTATATAAGAATCAGATTTGCCAAGAACATTGTTTAGTTTTCAATAGTATTTAGCCAGATTTAATTCATCGAACCTCATCAAATCTCATTGAAAAACCACTCAATATGATTTGACTTTGAATAAACCCTATTGGGAAAGTCTGATAACAGCCGGTACATCCTGATAAATTCCTGAACATAAAAATATCCCTGATAACACACAAAGAATTCTTCTTCAACCCTGGTAAAAAAAATCTCTCTGAAGTCTCTCTGAATTTCTCTGAATCTCTCTATATTTTGGGACAAATTTCAAAGAGATTCAGAGTAATTCCAGAATAATTCAGAGGAACTTAGAGACCTTTCCGATAGTGATACGTTTTGAATTCTTCAACTTTCTCTAAATCTCTCCGCATATCACCGAATCCCTCAGAATTTTATATATTTAAATTTCAAAGCTCCCTCCGAATTTACCTGAATATCTCCAAATTTCTCTAAATCTCCCGGAATCTAATATATTCAGATTTTAAAGCTTCCTCTGAATTCCTCTGAATTTTTCTGAATTTCTCTGAATTTCTCTGAATTTCTCTGAATTTCTCTGAATTTCTCTGAATTTCTCCGAATCTCTCTGGATTACTCTGAATCTTTCTGAATTCCTCTGAATATTTCTAACGTGTTCCACGCACAATTTTTCTTGATGTCTCTGTCTCTGGAAGTCTCTCAAACTTCCAGAAAGCCTCTGAAATGCAGGACTAAGATTTTACTGAATTCATTCCTCTCTGAATTTCCCAGACTTCCCCCGCATCTCTTTGAATCCCGCTGAATCTCTCTGAATCTTTTTTAAAAATCCCACGCACAATTTTTCCTAATTCACCTGTCTCTGTGAGTCTCTGACACTCCCTGAATACCTCTGGAATCCTGAACCAAAAATTTAGCTGAATTGATTCCTCTCTGAATCCCTCTGAATCTCTCTGAATTACTCTGAATATTTCTGAAAAGTTCTACGCACAATCTTTCTGAATTCATCTATCTCTGAAAGCGTCTGAGACTCCTCGAACGTCTCTGAAATGCAGGACCAAGAATTTTACTGAATTTGTTCCTCTCTGAATTCCCCAGAATTTCCCTGCATCTTTCTGAGTTCCTCTGAATTTTTCTGAATCCTTCTGAAAAATTCAAAGCACAAGTTCTTTCAATCTACTAGCCCACACAGCACATCCACCGATGTCCACGTCGCATCTCCGTGGATGCGAGGTGGAAGAAAGAGAGGTGTGGATACGAAGTGGAAAGAACGGAGAGGTGACGTGGAAGCGACGGAGAAATGTCCGCGTGCTGTACGGGAGTCTCTGAAATCCTCTGAACCACGCTGAATTGCTCTGAATTTCTCTGATTCTTTCTGAAACGTGAAATTTTCAGAGAGATTCAGAGAGATTTTTTTACCAGGGAAGAACAAGAATAGAATTGTTCGAGAACTCTTTGCGCACTAATGAATTCATGAAGAGCTCTGGAGGAGTTTAATGTTTCGGAAATTCACAAGTTCTTTGAGAGTATTAAAACAATATTTCCAGTATTCTCAAAGAACTCGTTAATATCCGAAACAGTGAACTCCTCCAGAGCTCTATACAAATTCATCAGTTCGAAAGGAGTTCTTGAAGAATTCTATTCTTGTTCTTGAAAAAGAATTCTCGGTGTGTTATCTGGAACATCAAAATCTCATAGGAAATTTTTTACTTTATACATCTACATAAGATTTTCTATAATAGCTTATAAAGCCGAATAAAATCCAATTTCGGCAATTCAAAGTCTCATAGATTCCACGAATCAGTTTTCATGAGAAATTTTCTATAGGGCAGGTTATCCAATTCTAATGGATTTGTCTAACGAAGAAGAACTTCATCCAAAAATGTGACATAAAATTTCTATCGCATATCCTCAATTTTTCAAATATTCTAAACCAAAAGTATATTAAACATATATCACGTTACCTCTCCCAAAGCTTCGTATCGCTTTTGATTGTACTGCGCATCCTCACTGACGTTGAATTCAAATCCCTCATCCGTCAAGTCATTCGTGGTGGGATCGAGTTTTCGAAGTTTCCCGCCTAAACATAAAACACGTTGGGTATCTAGAATCTTTCAAGTTGGTACTCGTAGGAACTACAGCAGAAACTGCATAAATAACAATAAGCAAATACTTAATATATAAAAATCACGTTTTTAACTAACTGGTGCCTACGGCGCATGATGTGTTTTATAAATTTGGATACAATGAATCAAAATATCATGCTAAATATTGATTGGAAACCCTGTACCCCTATGACTTAGTGAAAAAGCAGCACAGATGCGCAGAATCCTAGAGTACATTTCCACATACCGGTGTAAAAAATCTTATCGTATAATATTCAAAAACACTGACGAGTAAAAACTTTAAAATATACCTGCATCAAAATCGTAGCCAAATCCACGTAATGTTTTGGGAAATGTTGGTTCTGTCATTGATGTTTGATCAGGAAACTGTTGACGAATAATCTTTTTATCAAAAAATTTCCTTGATCATTCGAAGCATAACCTCTACTTCATATAAAATACGTTCAGATATATTTGATTTTCGAGAATAATTCGAGTGAGGAAATAAATATGGTATAATATAAGTAATATTATATTATAGGTACTCAACTGTAGTAACTGTGGTATAAAACAACGGATTATACGGTTTAAATATCGCACTACAAGCTAATACTTGAGAAATTCGTAGATATAACATTACCCGCACAAATTCCGTCATACTATAGTGGTTCAAATCTTACACATTCGAGCAGATTTGAATTGTAACTGATTTCAGTTGTCACTAAAAAGTCACTAGATTAAGAAGTCTCTTTCTGAACATCGATTTCATCATTACTGATATATAAAATCATCTAAATTACGTTGCAACATGTTTTTAGAGAATATATCAATGTACGATAGATGAAATGATGAGAGAGGATCGAGGAAGAGTAATCTAAATATTACAAATGTCAGTAAATCCAGAGAAGTTTCAAGAGAAAATCTTGCCGAGTCTGTAGAGAATTTTGCCCGTGAAATTATCTTGAGTACAAATCAGTATGATGAAAATTGACTAATCCAAGGAACATGAATAGAATGTACTTTGAATATTCGCTCCAATGACAAGACAATTCATATTAAAATATGATGTGTCTATGACATTAAATCAATGTTTAATCGACGATTTCAAGATACAGTCAACTACTCGATATTTACCTAACATATGCGTGTTTCATGAGTACCAGTAGAATACTAACAAATGTCGTGTGGTTAGGGATGACACGTAGAAGCGTTTCAATATTTGTAATTCAGCATAACACCCCATACAACATTCTTTTGGAATGTCTCCAAAATATTCGAAATATGTCACAAAAGTTTTCTGAAAGTTCTAAGAACGTTCCAAAAGCACATTATACCCGATAAACATTCCCAGATAACATGTAAGCTTGTCAGACTTGTCATTAGATTGTTTTTGATATGTTATTGACAACCTTGTTAGTGTCAGGTTGCTAAAACTCTGCTGCAAGGGTTTTGTAAGCTCGTAACCCTTGTTGTGTGTCAACTAGGAGGCTTATGTCAACCTTCCCAGGTGAGAACATTTTGTAGAATTTCCATCAGGATTTGGTCTACACAACCATTCTCACTAAATCATGTTTTATGTTACATTCATGGTGTAGAATTTGTATAGAACCAAATCCTGACAAGAATTCTACACCATTCTTGCACCTGGGTTGTCACAAGTTTCCCTGACAACATTGCAGCAAGGCTAAATTGCTATCTGGGATTTTGTGTCTTGGGATATCTTTTAGATAAGTTGAAGATGTCTTGTGAAACAATGATATTCATCTAATTGTTCAAAACAACCGGCGGCACGATTTGCTTTACAGAAACGAGCTGCAATGTTTACGAGAATTCGAAGCATAGTTCTATAGTGAATTTTGATTCAGTTAAGGGGATACTAGCGCCGGGACATTAGGCAAATCCTTCGTGTAAAATTTCTCCACCATACTCGAATGTTTTGAGAATATGAAAGTATTTTGGAGAAATTTTACACGAAAAATTTGGCTATAATGTCCCGGCACTAGTATCTCTTGTACTTGGTCCCCGGATCCTGAAGATAGGAAAAGTTGATGAAGCTTAGCCAAGTAAATTTCCCACTCCAAATAGATGGGTCTGGATGATTTTTCAACTACGCAACGCTCCCCCCTTCGATCCCTTCATAACGAATTGTATTAATTCGAAACGTTGAGTGTCAAATTCAATAAACTACCTGACCAAATTTATTTGGCTAAGGATTATCCACTCTTCCTACACTTACCAAGTTAATTACAACTTCCTAAACCATGTTGCCACATTTCAGACAGTACACCCACCAATTCACCCGTTAAATCTTTGTATAAGTGTAGTAAATAAACAGGAGATGTGGATATAAAGTGGAAGAACGAAGACGATAGAGTAGAGGGGAAAATCTCCAACGATCGGTGGTAGCTGTCCACAAGCCTAACAAATTCTCATAGACAGGATTTTCATACCCCATACCCCAACAGGATTTGAAGAACCTGCAAATCACTCGTGTACCACGTAAACAAATAATAATTCAATGATTTACTTAGCCAATGAATCAACAATAAATTAACCTCATAATAAATATATTTACACCACAGTTTATTTTTGTGATTCAATATATGCATCAGAACGTCAACTGTCAAGTGCATTAAATAAAGACATATATAAAAATTACTAAAATTGTAACGCTGCTCATTAGCATGATTCGATTCTTTAAGCACAAAGTATCACATTTCACTGGATTTACGTTTCACGTATTTTTTTTTCAATCTTATTTTTACACAATACTGCAATACCCGAAGCACTCTTCCTTTCGCATTCGGTACAAAAATATTATGGTTTCGTTTTTCTGCATTATTGATTTTTCAACTAATATGTTATATTATTATTGTTGCATTTTCTTTGTTAAAAATTATGTATTCTTCAGTGCTATACGAGTCTTGAATAAAATGGAAGTTCAAGCCTAACCCTGACAAAAATACAATGTTTGAACACTGTATTTTGGCCAAGGAACCACCAACTTCTACAACTTAGCTCTCTTTTTTGAAATAAACCTTGAAGATGCATTATTCTCATGAATTGTTCATAATAAAGAATATACAAGAGCGAGCAATGATTTCAACTGCAACAGCTTTGAGGCGTCGGATCCATTCCAGAACGTTTAGTAATAAACACGCGAGTGAATTCTTCTGCGGTTGTAGGATGAATTCCAACAGTAGATTTGAGTAGAGGGAATGTTAAATTAGCTCTGAAAGAAAGAATTGTAATTTTGCAATAAAATTTATTGTCTTAAAAAGATCGAGAGAGAAAAAAAAGGAATACTAACTTCATAGCGGCGGCAAAGCCTTGAATGACCTCACCGGCGTTTGGTCCTATAAAATGCATGCCAAGTACTCTTTGATCTCCATTTCTTTGAGCGATAACTTTCACGTAGCAATGAGATACGTTCTTTTGCGGTATGAAAAATTCAGTTGGTTTATAAAAGGCGTGGTAAATTTCTATGTCATCCTCTCCGTACGCTCCTAGAGCTGCTTCTTCGCCAAGTCCAACACAACCGTATTCTAATGGACTGAATACAGTGGTTGCTACATTTGTGTAATCCATAATTTCAGTAGCGTTAGCGAACAATCTCTTTGCTAGTAACTTTCCCGCGTGGATTGCTACCGGCGTGAGTTCCGGTCTTTTCTATTGGTATTGACAAAAAAATGAAAATGATTTCAATAATTCATATGCAGATTTGGGTGGAAATGAATATAACATCGTAAGAAAACATATATTTCATCAATGTACTCACATGAAGTACATCTCCCACTGCGTAAATGTGTGGTATATTAGTTTGTTCATTAATTGCATTGATTTTGCCATTTTCCTCTGATTTTATTCCAGCATTTTCCAATTTCAATTCTTTTGTAAGAGCTCGTCTTCCAATAGCGAACAACACGGTATCATACACATCTTGATGTATAGCTCCGTCCTAGATGATAAATCCACATTATATTGAATATAACTTTAGTACTTGCGTAATTAATTAATCAATCATAAATTAAAACTAAAATGTCCATGCTGTTACCTTATCCACCCAATCTACCAAAATACGGCCATCTTCTTGCTTCGTAAGTCTTTTAGGTTTAGCTTGATAAACGAAATGTACCCCACGTTGCTCCATTTCTTCAGCAACGAGATTAGCCATCTGCTGATCAAATCCTCTCAAAACGATGGAACGCACCATCACAGTCGCATCATAACCCAAACCATTTAAAAATCCAGCACATTCTAAACCGATATCTGTGCTAATGTTAAGAAAAGTATACGATTACGTGCATTATGAATTAATGAATTATTAGGTGTGTGCGAGTACTCGAAATTTTCGAGTATCCTCGAGTCGAGTATTTTGTACTACCCGAAATTTTCGAGCTACTCGATAATCTTCGAGTAATTTGTCGATTTTCTTAGAATTATCATTTGCCAAGGGTAGAATATTCTTAGAGAACATAAGGGATCGTTATCCACTATCACATATAGATTATATTCATATTCATATATATTATATACTTTTCGAGTACTCGAAAATCTACCAGATACTCGAAAAATTTTCGAGTACTCGGTGAATTTCGAGTACTCCGCTCGACTCGACTCGAAACTTCAATTACTCGACTCGACTCGACTCGAAAAAATCACTACTCGCACACTCCTATGAATTATGTATGTATATCAATAAGGATACATCCTGCTCCAACAACAAGAGTTTTTCCAGGAGCTTTCTTCAAACTGAATATATCATCACTTGTTATTCCGTACTCTAAAGCGCCAGGGATATCAGGATAGTTCGGTCTTCCACCTACCGCTATTAAAATATTCTGTGCTGTGAGGATCTTTTCTTGTCCGTTCTTCATGATTCCACACACAGTGTGATCATCTTTGAAATATCCAAGAGCATTTATATACTCAACTTTTCTGAAACAAAATAAAGTTAGTATGACAATATCTTGAAAGTTCAGACAATTAACTCACTTGTTTCTAAGTTCAACTCGAGTGACCCAATTCACAGATTTTACATGATCCTGTACAGCATTCTTCAAGGATTCCCAATTAATTTGAATACTTTTAGGGTCTAATTGCCACCCGTAAGCTGCAGCTTCCTAAAAAGTGCAAAATTTGATACGAAGAGTAAATGATTCGTTCTTTACATGTATTTTTCAGTTCATCGAAGTTGATTTACGTACGTGAATGGCTTCACCGAGTAAAGCAGCTTGATGCATTAATTTTTTTGGTATACATCCAACATTGACGCAAGTACCGCCTAGACCCCAAGTAGTTCCTTGTGGAGATGGAGTGACGAAATCAAGTACAGCAACTTTAGCACCATTCTCAACAGCTTCTTTAGCTGCTGCTAATCCTCCAGATCCACCACCGATTACCAACAAATCGTAATTGTATTTATGTTGCGCTGGAAAAATAAATTATTAATTGCAAAGATAGAACAAAATGTATTTTAGGAAAAATTCACTATTTATACTCGAGTACCCTCAGTGGAATTCTATGAATTTCATTCATTCATTTGATTTCTTTTCAATGTAAATTACAAATTGTTTGTGCACAAATAATTGACAATCATTACATTTTGTTGACAAAGTTTTTAATTTCAACAACTCCAACTCTGAGAATGGTATGGAAAAACCTTCAACTTCACCGCAAACATAATACACGGTTGCATGGAAAGCGGTTGTTAGAGAAGGTCAATATCGATCACAACTGAATTATTACGACTTCATTTTCTCTACGTATTCTTTCAATTTTCTGCAACGTAATGTTATTTTATGCTCATTCTAAACAGAAACTTACATATATTTTCCACTCTTTTCAAACGAAAATGTTAAATTTGACGTTAGAATTTTACGATCGCTCGAATTTTGGAATAAATTTCTTATTTCAATAAGCATTTCCGGATTTTAAAGATTCGTTGAAGAGATAATATATTCAATACGTTGTAATCATTCAAGGATCTTTATCAATATTTTTGAATTATTCATCTTTATTCACGATGATATGAAACGCTAAAGATTCAATCAATCGCCATTGAATGCTGAAAATTGAGCGTCCATTATTGAGGCATTCATTTTAGTCTTTTTGCCGTTTTTACTGCGATTTACTTATGAGAACATTTTCATTTGACGGACACTGGCTTGGTTCTTTGTCCTAACGCAATTCAAACGCCTACACTCCGTTTCAAAGTTGAAATAATCAAGCGAAATTTGAGGGATATACTTTGTACAATGTGATGGAAAATGATCACATACGGAATATATACATCATTTAAAATACTTTGAGTAATGAAAAGATCATCTGCAGATCATGTAACCCTCTTATCTCATTCTTCTCTATAATATAAGAAGTTCGTTGATAGCAGTAGTTATCTACAATCAAGATGCGGAAAAAAGAAAAAATCAAAGGAATGTCCTCAATTGCGTGTAATTCCAACAAAATTGCTGTACAACCAACTACGCTATTTCTTTTGTGCGGTGATGGGCTCCTTTCTCCTCGAGAGTCACGATGACATAATTTAAAAAGGAACGTTTCAATTTCGACACCTGAACGAGTATTCGATTTACACTTGCATACAAGATCTGAAGTAGCGGGATGGTGCTTGAAGCTTCACATTAACATGAATAGCTGGTAGTTAACAAAATTTAAACAACTGAAGAAAAAATTACTTTCGGTTATATTGATATCAAATGATAATCTGTGTAGTGTAAACCAGGGGAAGATGACACACTTTCCCACTCCACTACAGCACGGAATAATACATCAAACCTCATTTCCTCAAAGAAAATTTAAAGATTGTAATTGAATCTTCATATTTCTCTTGCGTGAATAAGGTTTGATGTATTATTTTATGCTGTATGGCAGCGAGAAAGTGCGTCATCTCACCCCCATTTACCCTATATAACATCGAAAAAAATAATTTATTTGACCGAATGAACTGAAGTTAGTTGTGGAAATTAGTTCCGAGTCATAAAAGAATAGAAACCGGTAATAAGAGCTGTAGGAAAGGCAACTTCAAATTAGTAACAGCAACTTAAGTTAGAGGAATTAAATTTAAATTTAATTGAGCCAACACCTGTTTTAGTTATCCAAATATCAACGACTGTATCTAGTTGCTGGAACTAATTTGGAGTAAGGGTAACTGATTATTTTTTTACGGTGAATGACTGTTTTTGATTACAAAAATGATATTTTATTAAGAATCTTGTATATTGTAGACTCATGAAAATTGAAAATATTGAAATTTCGTTGCTACTAATCTCATTACTCTGATCAAATGAACAATCTGATCCATACAATGAATTAAACGAACACTATTTTGAATTTGATGGTTTCAATTTGCTAGCGTTAATTTCATAACAATGACAGTAAGACTCAGCAGCTATAGTTGAACAAATCCATAAAATATAATTGAATAGAATTGAAGAATGAAGACTGATGATTTTATATATCAAAAATCAATAAAATTATGGTGTAAAAAGAAAAAAATATTGTACGTCATACTTGAGACATTGCATAATCGAGATTGATACGCACATGAATTTTTTAAAATTAAATGAAACCGGGAACACTGCAATGGCAATCATGGCACGTAATTATAATACCTTGAATCACAAATTGCAATTGTAAGACATTCCTTATATCAATTGCTGCAATTATGATAATATTCTCGGAGGAATCATATGAATTCATGAGTTTTATGAGTTATATTCAGTCTATCTATCTGAAAAAGAATTAACTGGCGTTAAAACTCGAATGATATTACATCTTTTTATCTCAATCGGCCCAAACTATCATTTCAAGATACTGAAAGCAACGAATTGAGCCGCTTAAAATTGAATCTGCACCATTTAATCTAATACTTTCACAATAAATATGATATGAACTAATAATCAAGGACTTCAAACACAAAAACTGAAACATTCAATGATATTTGATTAGATTGAAAATAGTTACAGGGGCTATTTTTTAGATGTCGCAACTACTTTCTCAACTTTAATAGTGAAAAATGTAACTGCTACTGCAAAAATATTCAAATATCAACCACTAGAATTTTACTGGGCTAGGTAATAAATAGTTACAACTGTGATTATTTTAGCTGTAACAGTGAAGAAAGTGAGGTGAAAACATGAATAGCTCCTTCAGTGAATTAATTATTTTTTCAGGTGTTGTAAATCATGCTTCTGATTCTGAGCTACTCTCTTTTTCAGCAACCGTTTTCCACTGCTGTAGCCAAAACAATTGCAGCTGTAGCTATTTTTGAGTAGGAGATCGTAGCTGTAACTACGCAGAATTGATGGTTGATATTTGGATAGCCAAATAATTTCGCTGTGGTTGCCACATTTCTGGCTGCTACCGCTAAGTGAGTGGCTGTGACAGCTGAAAAACAGCTTCTATAGTCAATTTTTAGCTATCCAAATAATAGGTAATTATTTTCTTCCGTGTCGCAATTTGTTATTCTCCGACCTTCATTGTTTTCAAATAATGGTAAATTGGTGATGAAAATTGACGTTCATTCATTTTATTCCAGTATGAATGCTTAATGTGTTGCATGAAATGATAACATACAGGCAGAGTGAAAAATAAAATATTATGATGAAAGAAAGGTGAGGGCTGTAGCTTCCAGTGACCTTGAAAGAGTTTAAAATACAAGCATAGCACGTGACACTAACTGAACTATCCAGAAATACTTCAACTAGCTGATGAAAATCACTCTTTCCTGATTAGATCTATGATAATTTCACTGCAACTTTAGAGAGCTTGGCTTTTCATCACTGTCTCATTATGGAATCGCAATCGATTTTGTTTACAATACATGTATCAAACATGTTGCTAAAGTTTGAATCGTTCATTGAAATGGATTGGTAATCGAATAACGGAATACTCAGCTGTTGAAGACCCAAAATCTTGCGGTACATGTTTTGAACCATGTTTTCAGTTCCAATGAGTTCATTCGAAAGGATCGATTATTCAAATTTTGTGAGTTTGAATTTTCGTTTCGTTTCTATAAACAATTCCAACTTCGAGAACATTATCAAACAGCATAAACTTTCGAATTCTATGTATTTTGTCGAGGTTCAATGAAGGAGCTGTAGGTGCTGGATTCAATGCTATCAAATTCTCTAAAATTCCATAAAAGCCATGAGTGATGTTTCAAATACATATATTGAACCTCATAAAATTGATCTATGGAGCCTTGGAAATATTACAACAAGGTATACATTCCTTCTCATAGATACCTATGTCCCTGTAGTCAAAATATTCATTAAAAGACATGGAAATATCATATGGATTTCCACCCCGTTGAAAATGTCGGACTGAACCGGGCAAAAGAAATTGTCGACAGGCTTTGAATAGTTTTTGTCCCAGGAAATTCAGTCAAAAACTGACAAACTTTCTACTCGGTTTCATGCGAAATTACCAATTGGAATGTCCTGTAAAAATCTGGCAGGGAAATTTGTCAGTTTTCGGTTGGTTATCACATTTTTCTGAATCCCAAACAAAATCACCTCGAAAAATTGTTATCAGTGCTCAACAGGATACTCCAATTTGGTATTTCCAGACAAAACTGGGGAGAAAATTCTTCAGTTGTTGACTGGATTCCATGGATGTTGTTGAAGTTTGAATGGTTTATAGAAACGAAACGAAAATTCCAACTCACGAAATCTAATGAATCATCGTTATTCATTTTCTCGAATGAATCCTTTGTATTCGTTTGCAACTGAGAACATCGATTAAAGAATGCACTGCAAGATTCTGAGTCTTTAAGGGGATATTAGCAACGTGGTAGCAACCAAATCGTTTATAACAAACTACGACTCAACGCTCCATTCTAATCAAAATATCAATCTGTATAGCACTTCTCTGATTCAAGTAGAAGTGCTGTACAGAGCGATACTTTAATCAATATGGAGTGTTTTTGTCCGTAGTTTGTTATAAACGATTTGACTGCTGCCACGTCGCTAGTATCACCTTCAATTTTAGTAATTTTGGGTAAAAAGGTTCAGTCGACCCGTATGGAAATATTTCGCTGAAAAATGTCTGTAAAACTATGAAAAATCTCTGAAAAAAAATGAAAAAATTCTGAGAAACTCTGACAAACTCTGAGAATCTCTGAAATTTTGATGAGAAATCTAATATTTTTGGGACATTCTTTACAGACTTTTTTCAGACTTTTTTCAGAGTTTCTCAGAGTTTTTTCATACTTTTTCAGAGAAATAGTAACGAAATTGCACTCTGAAAAAACTCTAATAAATTGTTGACATTTTTCTGATTATTGAAAAATCCTGAAATTCAATAAATACATTCATATGCCGTATTCAAATATCATGTGTGAAAAAGTGTTTGAAAATTTTTCAATTTTTTTCTAAAAGTCAGAAAAATGTTAGCAATCCATCAGAGTTTTATCAGAGTTTTTTCAGAGTGCAATTTCGTTACTATTTCTCTGAAAAAGAATGAAAAAACTCTGAGGAACTCTGAAAAAAGTCTGTAAAGAATGTCCCAAAAATATTAGATTTCTCATCAAAATTTCAGAGATTCTCAGAGTTTGTCAGAGTTTCTCAGAATTTTTTCATTTTTTTTCAGAGATTTTTCATAGTTTTACAGACATTTTTCAGCGAAATATTTCCATACGGGGATCTCTATCAGGATTGCCGAAAAATTCCGGTACACCCAGACTATGGGTTACTTCATTTGGAACCACCCAATGAGATTTCTATCTCTCAAAGAATCAACCAATTGTACCTCAATTTATGCGGCAACTCTAACCTCTATCAATTCGTTTCAATAAACGATTGAAACTTCAGTAATCGCAGAATCGTCCACAGCTTGACAATAATTTTTTGCCTGGTTCTACATGGCATTTCCAGCAGAAATAATTTCTCTTTTCATAGGAGGAAAAAAAAAGTGTTCAGTTAATGTAGAAAGCTGCAAGGATTCGATTGCCAACTTGATGACCTCCACAAAGTGATATACTCATTCATCTTCAAAGCCTCTGTTAAGTTCTTTCTGACATAATTTTTGTTTGAAATGATTCTATTCAATAAATGCACCTTCAATTTTTCTGCAGATAGAATTCCAGGTCCAGTCAAATCTAGTTTGGCAGATCTTGCTTTAGAAAATAATATATCAACTTCGTTTCTTAACATGTATACTAATTTGCTAATAAGTTGACTTCTTTGTCACATCATTCACTTTACAAGACATTTTTAGCAAGATAATTGGAAGCTGTTGGATACATTTTAATAATTTGTGCGAGGGACAAAAAAATGATTTGAATGCAATTTTGCATTTCATCCTTCCAATTTGCTGTTGTGCTGATCTACAACTGGAACTGAATCATGTCAAATGAATGAAATGTGGTTCATCAGTGATAAAAATAACATACTACTATGTTACTCTTTGAAAATAACCAAGTAGTATACATTGGTATCAGAGAAATGCAACAGTACAAAGAATGAAATATATCATTCAATTCTACTTTTTATACTGAAGAAGGAAAAGAAACAATTGAATGTTTGTTTCCAAAGAAGCCTACAAAAAGAGGAATAAATCTTGAAAACGAATGTAAATGACAAGAGAATGAATAATTATCAAAACCTTGACAATTATTGAACCATATAAAACCAATGCATTTTACTATTCATCATTGAAAAATGAATGCAGATTTAAAATATGTGATAAAAGTAAGTTTGTCGTGGGATTCCTAGTAAATATGATTCGTATAAGACCACATATAAACCATATACAATCATATATGGATAGAGGTTTCATCTATGACCACATATAATCTATATGTAATCCATATTCAATGCATATACGGCACATATACGGCCTGATTGAATGTGTTCATATATGAAACCCCAATACATATATGACCATATATGGTTTATATGTGGTCTTATATGAATCATTTTTACTAGGGAAATTTGGATCGTTTCTTAAGCACCATGATAATCGTTTGCATGATTTTGAGGAATCATTTGCAGATTCAATTTCATATTCAAAGCTCAATTTTAACAATGTACTTCATCACTGTAGATTGAATATTTGTGTTTATTGCTTAGTTGTTCAGGAAGTATGTAACAAAATTTCGCTCATTGCTTCAAGGACTCCATGGCCCTTGACAAGACTTCATATGACTTCATAATCAAATATTGGAACATACATCAGATGTAAGTTCATTGGTTTCAAATTGTTGTCACATACCTAATCCCATTTGAACAAATAAAGTCTCTATTAATCATGTCGTTCTAATACTTAGTTTGTTCATCTTCAATCATCAATTCGTTTCAATAAATGATTCAAACTTCTGTAAAATACAAAATTAGAATGATTTGTAGGTTAGATCCACTAAACACTGGTAACGAGGAGATGAAAAAAACGAAGATAATCATTGGAAATGATAAATCATAAAAACTCACTGCACAGGCAAGCCATAGCGACTTTGCCAAAAAAGAGAAAACCGTTTGGCGCGCGGGACAACTCGTGTAACTTGGAATTATAGCTCCGAAATGACACGAGCCTTCTCGCGAGCAGTGTTAACGTCGCCATGATAGATCACGCTCACCACGCGACGTCGTCGCAGTTATTATAACTCGTATCAAAGAGCACTTGACAAGTCGAATAACGGTAGTAAAGTTGCTTGGTGTAAGAAATAATAATAGAATTATAAAGATTCGTTAATTATATCTAAACTAATCGGTTAAAAATGAAATCCATTCTCGTAACCGGATGTAATCGCGGGCTTGGTCTCGGTTTAATCAAACACTTGGTAACTTTGGAAGAAGCACCGGCAAATATCTTCGCCACTTGCCGCGATGTGACCAAGGCCACGGTAAACACTCAATATTTCACAATTTTCTTACGCAATGTACGATAGCGGTTACCGGTATAAGAATAAACTTACCGATAGGTGCCATTTTGTTAACTACAACGTACACGTATTGTCAAAAAATATATATGTACGAATTTCTTGATATTGAAGTGACTTGAAGTGGGTATTTATAAGCTCAATGCGCACTGGTTAGAAGCTCCCACACAAATGAATGTTCTTGAGTAGTGGTTGTGATGTGATTCAAGATTCAAGATCCCAAGGTTTAGGCTAGATGCACATACGATTCATAAATGTAACATAAGCGAAAGGCCATGCGCGAGACATGAAAATGTGGATTCTGCGCACCGTTGATGTGGTTATTACGCTTACGGTTATGCAAGTTATGTGCTCGAAGCCGCAAGACGAGATTGCTGCCATCTATACGTTGGATACGTTTTTTCCCTCTCTTCTATGAATTTTTTGTAAAAATGCGTTGAGAATTTTCCTAGTCATCATAATTGTTCTCACATTAAATTTTACCTGGAGTCTGACGAAGACGGAATCAGATTGGGAAGTGAACGTATGTTAAATCACATCGATTAGCGATGACACACCTCGTATAATTGATTGTGCAAGACAACATGATGACGTGCAGTATTGAAGCACAATCCATCATGTTCACATTGAAAATTTGTGTTTTGAATATCCTTAGGAACTAAAAATTCCCGTTTTCTTTGAAAAAAAAAAAAATATTGAATATAAAATATTTCTTCAAAATTCAAACTGTTATGAAATTTTTCGCAATCTCGTTTCTTTTTATGTGAACTCTGATGGCAAAATTGTTCTGAAAATCTCTGAAAATTTCAGGCATTTTCAGTAAATTTTTTCAGAGATATTCAAGAAATCTTTAGTGAAAAAACCGTGTCCAATAAGCAAGAGTTTTTCAGAATTTTTCAAAGGATTCCAGATTTTTTGTAGTTCTTCAGAGGTTTTCAATGAACACCAAAGATACTTTGCAGAAAATTTCTTCACTTGGATAAAAGTGAAAAGCCTTCCCATACAGCAAAGAAGTTCGAAAAGAATTCCTCAAAATTCATATTGAATTCTTCAGGGACCAGTTGGATTCTTTATGAACTCTTTCTGATCTGGTGTGCTGTATGGGTTAAGGGTATTCCGTAGAAGCCAAAATTACTAGATCTCTCTACCCAAAATACTCGAAGATGACTGAATAAAATTAATTAAAACAACCAGCCAGACCTTCTGTTGATATGGAAGAAGTTCTGGCTGGTTCCCAGATAACACAATAATTCGTGAGCCGTTCCAAAAGAGTTCTTGAACTGAATTCTGGAAGAATTATTTTTCCGAACTCTTGACGAGTTCTCGAAGAGTTCTTTGAATTCTAAAAGAATTATTTGACAGCTCTATAATAAATCCCTTGGGTGTTCTATAGGAGTATTGAAAGAGCACTTTGAGATGACTTGAAGGACTCTTTAATGTCCGCTAGTTAGAACTCTTACGAAGCTCTGTCCCTGCTAAAGAAGAACTTCCTACGAATTCAATGTACATGTTGAATTCCCGCAGATTTCTATGATTGTGAAAAAGCGTTTAGTGAGAATGATTAAGTGATGATGGTTGGTTCGAGTCCATAAAATAAAGAAATATGTAATTAGTAATAGTGAATGAGAACAACAAACTAATCATATATATTTTGTTCCTCACTCGTGTAAATTACAAACATTTTGGCATCAATCGATACTAAAAATTTCAATGATTGATTTGATATGATCAATTTTGTTGGTTGTATTTTTAAAAAGTGCCGGAACTTCAATATGTTCTGTTAATTGAATGATCATTCGATAAATAAAAGCTAGATGAACGTAGAAAATCAGATGAATCAATCATTGAATAATTATCCATGTACACATAATATGTTAGAATGATTTTTATATTCGATAAACACATGAGTTCCCTGAGAGTTCTTTAATTATTCATGTCAAGAGTTCGCAACGACTTCTGTCAATTAATGGACCGAGCTCGTCAAGAGTTCTATCAACAGGACATTAACGACTTCTTAGGGTAATTGAGAAGAACACTTGTCGATTACTTTAGAATTCATGATGAATGCTTTTTACAAATGCCGAGTTCTTCAGGAACTCTCCAAGAATTTCTTGTGTTATCTGGATTGTTATATTCCATTCTATTGAGTCATCTTTGAGTATTTTGGGAAAAACAATCTAGTAACTTCGGCTTCTACGGGATACCCTTAACGGGAGGAAGTTCCCAGATAATACACGAAGAATTATCTTTCAAGAACAAGAATAGAATGCTAGATAGCACAAAGCTCTGAAGGATAACATTTGCGTTTTCTGGGATTCTTCAAAATCTCTCTTGAAACTGATGAATTCGTATAGAGTTATGGAGGAGTTCAATGTATGGGACATTAACGAGTTCTTTGAGAATACTTGAAATGTTGTTTTAATACTCTCAAAGAACTTGTTAATGTCCGAAGCATTGAACTCCTTCAGGGCTCTATACGAATTCATTAGTTAGAAAAGAGTTCTTGCACAATTCTATGCTTGTTCTTGGAAAAGAATTCTTCGTGTGTTATCTAGGTTGTCCGGAATCGACACGGAACAATTCGTTACTAGTTACACTGAGGGGATTTAATCCATTCTCTTCTATCTTTAATGAGTTGTAGAGAACTATGCCGTAATTCCCAAATTCTTGATGAACATTTAATTCAAGGGGACTCGAGAATGGGGAGGTGGGGTAGAGGAAAGTCAAATTTTACGCGAACTGTTTCCAGAAAATGATAAATTACATATTTGAGATTGCGCATTGCCGTAAACTTTGATCTTCCCAATGAACTTTGGAGGTTGAAAAATAAAATTGTAAAATTTGTTTACGTTTAGAAATTGAAAATTCACAATTTCATGTTCAACCCTGGTGAAAATCGAAATTCTAGGAATTGTAACGAATCAAGCGAGAACATGTTCCCTCTTCCTAGAATCACTAGATCTCTCTACCCAAAATATTCAAAGATAATTGAATAAAATGGAAAAAATCAACCCACCTTTGAGTATTTTGGGTAAAGATATCTCCTACACAGCACCACAGTCCCAGAAGAATTCATAAAGAATTCTTATTGAGCTGATTGTGTTCTTTATGAATTCTTCTGGGAATGTGGTGCTGTGAAGGCTAGTAACTCTAGGATCTACGGGATGCTCTTAATTGGATGACGGTTGGGTTACGTTTCCAAGCTGCTCTATACGCTCGATTTTCACCAGGGCAGACTCCAGAGCTCATTGGGAAATTCAAAATTTGTGGCAACGCAACGCGCAATCCCGCATATGTAATTTTGTTATCATTCGCTTTCAAATTCTATTAATCACGTATCTTCTGAAAACAGTTCACGTGAAATTCGACTTTTCCTCTCCTTCGTCTCTGTACGCTCGAGGCTCCTGAAGCCTACACTTCAGCAATGATTCAAAATGATCGATGATGATATGGTTCGAAAAGTTTCAAAATTATATAAGATTACAATAAGCTTCATTAAGATTACCATCAGAATTCATTTGCGGTTGTTCTCACATTGAAGAAATACCCAGATAACACCCGGAGAATTCTTTTTCAAGAGCAAGAATAGAACTGTTCAAGAATTCTTTTCGAACTAATGAATTCATATAGAGTTCTGGAGGAGTTCAATCTGTCGGACATTAACAAGCTCTTTGAGAATATTAGAAGTATTGTTTGAGTACTCTCAAAGAACTTGTTAATGTCCGACAGATTGAACTCCTCCAGAGCTCTACACGGAGAAAATTTTGTAGTATACATTGCATAAAAAATGTGTTCAATCCCTGGTTTAATAAAACCATTGATTCTCGCCAAATCTCACTAAATTACAGTTGAACTTGGACAATGTTCTGGCCGAATCTCATCCAGCAAATGTCAATGAGATTTGGTCAGAAAGAACAGTCGATTCTCGCCAAATCTCACTGAATCTGGCCAAATCTTATTGATTCTCGGACAATGTTCTGGCCAAATCTCATTTAATTTCATTTGTCAGAAGTAATGAATTCTTTTAACCAGGGATATTACTATGTTTTTGTAAAGTTGGACCATATTGACATTACGAGGAATATTGCGATGATAATGATTTAACTTACGATAGATTATAGTAAAATCGGAAACAAAACAAAGAAAGGTTACAATGTCTCAATCGTAAAAAGGGATGCATGCAAGGCATTTCTGAATAAACGTTCAGTGATTTTAGTCAGAGTGTCAGTATAGTCCAGCGTTACAAAATAATTGTAGTAATCTATACTACAAAACAGTGCCGTCTTTCTGCATAGGCTTTGTAGGCTCGGGCCTAGGGCCCCACGCTGATGGGGGCTCCCGACTCCTTGAATCACAATTTTTTTCAATTCTACAAGAAAATAATTTTTGATAATAAGAAAAGTAAAACATGAGCTATGGTTATTCAAATTGCACGGCCAAACGAACATATTGATATATTCATAATTGATTAAAATTTCCAAAAAGATATTACTATATGTAAGTAAAAAAATTCCCTCAAATGGGCCCCCAAGCATTCTAAGCCTAGGGCCCCTCAACTATGAAAGACGGCACTGCTACAAAATTCTCTCCGTGTATATGAATTCATTAGTTCGAAAAGAGTTCTTGAAAAGTTCTATTTTTGCTCTTGAAAAAGAATTCTCCGTGTGTTATCTGGGTAGGAAGAGAACAGATTAAATTCATTCAATGTATGGAATAACATTGCAGTGATAAAGTTCTGACTTGTTATTCTTCTCCCAAAAAAGCACTATTGATCCCATAGAATACGACAAAAAATGATTCAATCGTTTGACAAAGATAAAGTACAATAGCCTTGCAAATTTTTATCGTTTACACTTCATAAAACTATAAAAATTACTAGACTTGTAGCCCCAAATTCTTTGTTCTCTATGATAAATTCTTATCAAGGACTACTCTATAATTTGAAAGAGAGACATTAGAAACTTTATCAGTACCGTAAACTGGGATTACTTTGTGACATACATCATGAACTCTGTTTTCTATACGGTTTTTGACTCTTCTATAATTGGTCTTCTATCATTTCTTTTTCCCAGGGAAGAGAAATTATTTCCAAACAATTATAAAACAAAATATATAAGAATAAACGTGGAAATACATGTCACAGAGTAACCTCAGTTTACGGTAAATTTTGTGAACAAAATCATCAAAATTCATTTCAAAAACGTCATGATGACATTTTGGATTAGCCAGTCAATCAAAGGTCAAAGTTTCCAGCTTGACAACGTAATCGTGACTTCATCAGTTTGACGTCATTATAGCATCATTATGTTTATTCTCACGCCAAAGAAAACTGAAAAGTTTGAATCACAAAAAATTCCAGTTTTGAAAACTCATTGAATTTTCAAGTATTTTTCAAATCCACTTGGCCATTAAATTTGTAGTTTCGAAAGAATTAATAATTGATTCACATACAGCTGAAATTTGAATATCCCACATAGCAGTGAAAGTTCTCTAAACGTTGTCAGAACCTTTAGAGAACTTTAAACGTTTTAGAAACGTTCTCAAAACTTTCATGCTATGTGGGATTTGATATAGTAAACATCAAATTGTAGGAAGCAAATAATAAGTTTTACACATTTTCTCAATTATACGATTGCCAAAGTTTCTGTTGCATGTAAATTCAATACTACACGCTCAAAGATCTTTTATTTTTGTTTTTTTTATTTTACAGGAATTAAAAACATTGGCTGACAAATGGAAAAATATTCACATAATTGAAATAGGTAAGCAGCCATCCCTAGTTAGAGGAATTCATTCATTCCCATTGAATGTGCAGATTTCCGATTAAAATTCAATGGGTTTTTAACGGTTCCTATTAGAACCCATTGAATTGCAATCGGAATTCGGGACGTTGGACAGGAATGAATGGGTTTCTTTAACCAGGGATGGTTCAATTTGTTCCGGAAATGTAAACTTATAATTTTCATGAACCACATACAAATTTGACATCAACTTGATATTTGACCAGTATCTACCCTGGTCGAATTTCCATCCGTTTCTGATGGAATTTTTACTATGATAGATACGTCTCTGTTTAGGGCCGGCACAACACCCTGGTTAAAAGAACCCATTGATTCTGACCAATTCTCATTAAATTACAAATCAACGTGGACAGTGTTCTGACCAAATCTCAGCGGTGATTTTTCAATGAGATTTGGTCAGAACTTTCATGTGAATCTCGTTGAATCTGGCCAAATCTCACTGAATTACGATTAAACTTGGACAATGTTCTGACTAAATCTCATTGAATTTCATTTGTCAGATTCAATGGATTCTTTCAACCAGGGCACAGCCGACCTAGGTGAGGAGTGTCCATAGAATAATCCCTATAAAAGATGAATAAGACATACAGATTTGAGGAAAACCATCACAAATTTTTTCACACGAAGATTTTTAGGTGGGTGGTGTACCCACCGTACCAAAGAGAAGTGCCGGCCCTGTCTCCATTTTGAAAGTCAGATAGAAACCGATTAAACACTATCCATTTTCATGCGGTTTTTTTTTCTTTTCAATCGGTTTATATCTAACAGGTCTGTTCATCGAGGAGAGGAACAGAAGAGAGGAGTGGTTCTAATGTTCAACAAAATTATTCATCAGTAATAATGAAATGATAAATGAAATATAAGGAGAATTCAAACAATTGCTTTGGTTTGTTCTTTGTATTCAATTTGGTGCTATATAAAATCAACAAGCACTTTCACTGACGTTATTAAGAATGTAAGAACCTTGAAAATATGTTCTACCTGAAACTCCACAGCTTTCATCCGCGTTTCCACTTTTCATGAATTCATTGATCGATGGTTTATTGATTTCACTTTGGGTTTCATGATCACTCGAGTCTGAATCCAGGACATCTGGTTTTTGTTGACAACTCAAACACCATTTTCGCTTCTTCTTCTTATCTTCGTGTGACTTCATGATACTCGAATTACTTGGGATAAAACAGCGATGAATGATACAATCACAAACCGCATTGAATTACACGGAACAATGCATTACGTATACGCGATCTTTAAGAAACAAACACTTTTGGATTATTAATATATTTCTTCCATAAAATCCGCAAGAGAACATTGAATATTTTGTGAATACAATAAGATTTTTGTAGGGGGCAGAGTTTTCTTCAGATATTATAGATAAAGCTTTTTTTTTATGAGCAATAAGCCTTCGAGTAAAACTCGTTATCACGTATATTCCACGATAAAATTTACAATTGAGATTTGCACAACACGAATTACTCATCAATTTGATGCTGTGGACGAACATAGAACGAATTAGGTAACTGGATAGAACTTCGCAAGAAATAAAATTGATATCCAGTACTAACATAAACCAGCAAACTTCGGCGAGTTTCTTTACCGTGTTCATCAAGTAAATAATCAATATAGCTATGCTATACGATACATGCTCAGTAAATAAACCTTGACAAACTTCCTAATGTCACAGCTAATATGATAGTACTGTAAAATTTTGATGAACAAGTTCTACAGAGCATGATGAAAGAAGAAGTATATCACCAAATTTGGAATATTTGTAATCAGTACTAGAAAATAGAATAATTTTTATGATTTTAGAAGAGATAGCATAAGTTTGAAATGCTTGATATTGGTGATGAATTGTGTACTTTAATGAGGTTCAATATACAGTAAACAATCCACTCAAATTAAATCGAATGAGTTCACAGAAACATGTGTTGAGGGTTTCAATTGAATTTGGTAAGATTCGATAGATCTTTCATTGGAAAAATCTACTAAATTCACCCAGATATGATTAAAGCATCGCACGAATGATTATCACACTATTTGCTCTCGCTCATACTGATTTGGTGAAAAAAATCAAAATGAGTAAGGAACTATAGTTCCCGGAGATCCGTATACGGAATCCTTTTGAGAACAGTTCGCAATTCCTGATGTAACTGCACGGAAAAAAATAATGTTGATATTTGGATCGCTAGAAATTAACTACAATAGCTATTTCTTGGTTGTTGGACAACAAAAGTTATTGCTATAACTAAAATTTAATTGTTTGAGCAATATTTTTGGTTACCCAAATATCAAATATATACACGAAATAGCCACCATAGCGAACGTTTTTCCCGCGTGGACTTTCCTATTCATTTTGCAGAAAAAAAATACTCGTCAAAATACAACAAATCAATCTCCTCTTCTTCGTAAATTTCCCTATCTGCAGGCAATGTTCATGAAAAATATATAATAAAAAAGCCATCTGTTATAAACTGACAAATTTTTTTTTATCGTCAGATTTAACTGAAACAAAAAAATATGACAAAATCGTCAAGGAAGTAACCAACAAAGTAGGAGATGCTGGTCTTAATGTTTTATTCAACAATGCAGGCATTTCTACAAAATTTGCACGTTTAGGGCTTGTAAAAGAAGATCAATTGAAAGAATGTTTCATTATCAATACTGTTGCTCCAATTATGCTAACAAAGGTACGTTATTGGATTATAATTTTGTGAACATTAATATTCACATAAAAATAAATAATTATTATGTATTCGAAGGCTCTACTCCCTGCACTCAAGAAAGCATCGCTGAATTATGAAAATAAAACTGAAATGAACGTGAAAAGAGCTGCAGTGATAAATATGTCGTCCATATTAGGAAGTATAACGCAAAATGATCAAGGTGGTTTTTATCCATATAGATGTAGCAAGGTAAAAAGAAAAGCTGGTGTGAAATGAAAAATGATGTAATCTTACGTATGAGATTATTCTTTGCTTCCAGTCCGGTATCAACGCTGCTACAAAATCCATGAGCATCGACTTGAAAGATGACGGAATCTTGGTGACGTGCTTGCATCCAGGTTGGGTTCGCACAGACATGGGTGGACCTAATGCGCCGCTGGATATCGATACCAGCATCAGAAATATTCTACAGACCCTGAAATCATTAACGTCTAAACATAATGGTTGTTTCATTCAACACGATGGAGCAATTGTTCCATGGTAGATTTGATGTGTTAGTGCATTGATTGTCAACAACATTTTTTAACGTACAATTTTGTATTTCTCATTTCCTTACGTACACTTTTCTTTTGTAACAATGTTAGAAGATTCGAATAAAAGTTTATAATGGTTTTTTCTCATATCAGAAATATGTGCATCATTTCATTCGTAAGAAATCAAGCTCGTTTTGTACATGGCTCGATGCGATATAAAATATTATCAAAGAATTTGTATGTTTCGTTAGATTCAAAGTGAAATAATATTTGTAATATATACAATGTTTCCAACGTGAGTGGAGTGAGATAATCGGAAACAGTCGTGAACGATACAGTTTGAATTCCCAATTAAATTGTGAAATTTACTTTACATTGATCACTTATTATAGTTAAAATCTTTTGTTGATTTATATAAACTTTTTTACAATTTCTAATACTACATTACTAACACACGAAGCATCGATCAGAATCTCTCAATTGAAGAATATAAACTTCATTTCATACTAAATCATCTTCAGAACTCTTTTACACACTTCAAAGAAAATTTACAACCTTGAATAAAGAGATTTTGCTGGACATCTTCAATGTTATCTGCATTGGTTGTTACAGGAATACAGACATAAACCTGAGCTTGAGAAAAGCAGCATTTCAAATTTGAATTATTGTTGTTCATGCTTGCATTCCAAATGTCTGTGATTGAATAAATAATATTCGATTAAAGGTGCTACATTATATACAATTCATCGTCAGATTTGACAGATGTCATAAATTCATACTAAATTTGAACAGAGGTGATTGCTTTTCCAAATAATTGTAAATTCATAGAATTTAAGTTTACTAAATAATCACGAGAAATCGTGTTTTCTCTCATTTCATCTGGAATCTTATTATAAACTAATGAAAAATTGTATATCCTTAATATGAAATACCAAATTTCATGAAATCATGAAATTTTCGTCAAATGACATTCAATTCGGATGAATAATGATATTTTAATCAGTCTTTAATCTCTTAGAAGTAGGTTCACTATTCTGAGAATTCGAATCTTCAGAAAAACCTAAATGTGCGGAGAAGTCTGTTAATCCTTGAGAATCGCTAACCGTGGAGAAACCTGATGAAACAAAAAACAAAGGTTTTATTAATAATAAAAAAAATTTCATAAGTTGAATTATTTGAACTAATGAAATTCCTATGAGACTAAACTCACATGTGTTGGAGTCTTCCGTGAGACCGAAATTCGTATTGGAATCCATTGTTGATTTTCTTGATAAACCATTTTCCTTATCGGATGTCTTTCCTTTCTTTTTCTTCGAAGGAAGAAAATTGATCAATATTTCATATACGGATAAATTTTCAATGGAATCATTTTAAATGAAATAAATAATACCTGATCGAGAGTTGAAATTGGTACCCATTTGTAAATCTTCATACTTGTTTCTCCAATTGTGACCCATTTTTTCTCCCTGTAACAAATAATTCATACAGTAAAATAACAAGTTAGAAATTGATTGTTTGTATTCAAATCGATCAAGGAATGAATCAAGAAATTTAACAGAGTGGTGTTGGAATTTTTTTACAATTACATGGTATAATTGTCTCATAAAACTATGCGTGTGTTTGAAATATTACGATTTTTGGCATCAAGGATGGAAAATATAAATAAATATCTATCAAGAACATCCATATGAAATACCACAAGAGGAAAAATATTTGATATAACTCACTGATTATAGTGCAATCAAATGTAAATGTGATCGATTGTTCTGTAATATTCAGTAATTTTACAAAATTTGAGAATAGGGTGAATTTTCTAAGTTTGATTGGATAATTTTATGTGGAATATGAGGCCTCAAAACCGTTGGATGTACCGAAGAGATGAGAGACTTAAGGTAGTATCAGATCGCAACGAACCTTCTCACTTTCCAAAGAATTTTATTACGGTATAAGATTCCATGACACAATTATTTGGGAGGTTCTACTGTGCTCATTTTATATGAGAATAAAGTGATCCAAATTGAGATCGTGTCATGAGAATAATCATTTATACTTTACATTGGCACTTCCAGAGGTCGAAAATTTTCACTAGAAATCGGTTGAATAAATTCTCAAACGATCTCAGCAAATTTCCAAACAATTTTTGCCGATTGATAAACATCTTTTGAAAATTTATTACCATGATTTGGAAATTCAGAGGGGAATTTTTGAGTTGACAAATAATCTGAGAATTTACGAATCCATAAATTTTTCACTCAACTTTTCTCCTTGAAAATCTACAAATACTGTTTATCATGTAGTTAATTGAACTATATTTCTAGGAACCAAGCTGGAATGATTTCGAGCGATAAAAAATTGATCTAGCAGAGATCACCCAGCAGCAGATTATCCAACTATGGTCAATAAGACACCCTACTGGAAGAGATTCCACTATCGTGAGATTAACTGATGTTTTTGTCAGATTTTGAAAGAAAAGCGTGAAATGATGATAAAACTGAAGCTAGCGGTCAGACGACATAATTCTCCAAAGAAACATTTTATCATAGATATGAGCAACTAAAATACAAAGCCGAGAGGTACTAAATCGATGTTTAAAAAATCCGAAATAGAGTTTCCATTCAAAGCCACAGCAGTGGACTGCTGATTTCAGCTTCGTATTTAAATTTACCTCTATTTTCCAATTAGGGGAAAAAGGAGTACATTGAAGTATTTTTATAATATTTCACCCCTCTTCGCAAAATCTTACAGAGGAAATTATTTAATTTTACAGAACTGATATCATGCTATAATGCGTATTAAAATCGATTGAAGAACTTCTTTCAGTTTCTTGCTACACGGAGAAAAGTATATGAGACTGATACCATTCGACCTAGTTCTCATCGCGATTTTAGAATAGGGAGTGATTGACGACTCGCGATTTGGTGATTATTACAATGTTAACCTATAGTTTCCATGGTAACGTCAACAGTTTATCGTACTCACTTCGATTCCGAATGGGACTTATTACAATTTTGAAATATCTGTCACCAAAATCCTATTCTTTATAGTAACCGTTACCGTATACTTTTTTCCGTGTAGATGTTGCAAGTTTGGAATTCCAGACAGAATAAGACGCAAAATCCATCAGCATTGTAGGAAAAAAAACTTGTAAAGATATCCAGAAATTTTGTGCCCAAGATTTTTTTTAGTAAATTTCCAAACGATTTTCAATAAACTCCCAAACTTTTTTCGTCAGTTGACAAACTTTGTTTAGCTAGTCGCTAAAATTATTGTTTGGGAATTCATAGAAAAATCTGTGAATTCTCAAATAATGTAAAAATTCACAAATCCATCAATTTTTCGCCATACTTTTCTTTTTGGAATTCTGGAAATATTTTTCACAGTGAATTTTTGACAGTATGCCAGGAATAGAAATCGCTCAAAAAGAGCCAAACATATCGTAACTGATCCTCAAAGACGATGCTGAAATTAGCTCGATTGTTGTATTCATGAGCAGGATTTTTATTACTACACTGAGAAAAAGGATCAGTGGCCTGAACGAAAACGTAGTTGACTCAACTACGCCAGGAGGTTAAATACGTATCCATATACATTCGACACAAAATAACGAAGCATTGATTGCCTGCGAGGTTGACTCAACTACGTGAGATTTTGAATGAAACTTCTTCTGTGATTTGTTGACGTTGACACACATTAGTTCATCAAATCAAGTGATATGTTTGAGACAATGAAAGGTTGCGTAGTTGAATCTACAATTTCCAAGTCATTTCAACTAAAAATTCGATGATTCATTCATAAATTCTTCAACTACGCGTGGTGGTTAATGGTTCTTTTATTTTTTTCTCAGTGTGCGTCCCGTCACGGCCCTATACTCTGGCTACTCTCTCAGGCTAATTTCAGCATCGTTCCAAAAGACATTTTCAACAAGCAATTATGTCATCATTATGCAGCCTGAACAATGGAACCGATGGAGGATCAAGGTCGAACTGTTCAAATTGATCCTGATTCGCATTTTAACTACGACACCTTGATACGTTTACCAGATAGTAAAGGTGCACGATATTTAACGGTATCGATATTTTGTATAAAAACTTTGTCGAGCTAATATTGTATTTTTTTGAATATTGAGAAAAACTTTACACAAATTGTATATAAAATATCGGGAACCTATACCAGAAGCATGTCCACATGGTTAGCCCGACATTGGTCTGATACCGTGCAGATATCCCAATCACGACCTGATGCGGGACCGATGTTAGGCCAAGTATGTGTACGCGCTTGTTTACAAGTCGTGCAAAAGTGTAACATAAGTAAACGTATGACTCCAACGATTTGCAAATGGTGAACTTTTCGCGTTGTTTGAGCCATAAGTGTATCATACTCATAAGTGTAACAAGACACATATGATGCTTATGCACTGAGGAAAATTTGGCGCTCTCTCTATACTTGAGATTTACTGGCTGCGCGTTTTGGCCTGTTAACGCCTGTACCTGACATTGGAGTAGCAGCTACTCCGATCAGTGTAAATTGTGCGCAATGCGGAGTAGCTCCTACTCCGATAACAAGTATAGCTTATACACGGAGTATTTGGAGTAGCAGTAAGGCAGGTAAAATGCAGTAGCTACTCCGTTTCAGCGCGTAGACCGTCCTTTTTGATGGACGCTGCTGTCGCTCTACCCTGGTTTAAAAAAACCATTAATTCTCGCCAAATCTCACTAAATTACAGTTGAACTTGGACAATGTTCTGGCCGAATCTCATCCAGCAAATGTCAATGAGATTTGGTCAGAAAGAACAGTCGATTCTCGCCAAATCTCACTGAATCTGGTCAAATCTCATTGATTCTCGGACAATGTTCTGGCCAAATCTCATTTAATTTCATTTGTCAGAAGTAATGGATTCTTTTAACCAGGGTAAGCCGGGTATAACCTGTGCGCCAAATTGCTCTCAGTGTAGCGAGAGTCTACTGTATTAGTATACCGCAAGAAGATACGAACGTTATCATCCGAGCATGGTAGTTGAAAAGGGATACGTCTATAAGATAGAAAGAGAGATCCGAAGAACACTCGTATCATCTCAAGGAAACACGACGACGGCACTTGAGTCAATTTTTTCGAGACCAACTATGCGAAAATCACCGCTTGTAATCACGTCAAAGGGAAAAGTTGATAGTTAGCTGGGGGAAAACGACTAAAACAAATAGAAAACAATTCCCTGCTAAGAATGCAAGCCAGAACGAAGCGAAAAAAATTTCTGTCAGACTCTGAATGATTTTTGTCCCGTGAAATCTAGCAAAAAACTGACGAACTGAAATTCTAGACATCCTGTCGAAACCTGGGAACAAAATTTTTCTCAGTTTTACCAGATTCCACGTTATGGAAACCGTGCAAAGCTTGATAACAATTTTTGCCCTGTTCTAGCTGGCATTTTCAGCAGAGTTGGGACAAATACACGGAGAAAACTGGTATGGTAAAATATGGGCGGACTAAACATTCAGTCACTACAATCAATCGCATCGTTATTCTGACTGAACGTATTGCAATTCCGATTGAGCCGTTTAGTTCTCATGAGTGCGCAATTTGGTTTGTTCATATTTTACTATTCGCTTAATGATTATCGCTACTCCTTTTTCTTCGTGTGGAGTTTGAATCGTTTTCTATCGTTTCCTTCTACCAAGGTTATCAATGCTTGAACTAATGTTGGCAAATATCATTCTTCAATAACATTGAAAATTTTGCGAGTTATTGTTCGTCAATCATTGTTTAAAAAATTTTATTACCACCGCTTAAATAAATTTATATCAAATGGATCTGAATTTTGCATTGAAAATTCCTTATCAACCCAATTCTTATTCAACAGCACCGATTTCTCATTGCAAAGTCACTTTTAGTCTTATTCATCGTAAATAAGAAGTTTTAGGTATCCGATTGCTTCCTATAATCACCAATTTGTTTATGCGGGATTTGTATCGAAATCAAAGGTTTAATCAGATTTGTTAAGCGGGGTAGGGTACGATCTTCTCTATCGATTTTGTTTTTGTATGTACTTCATGTCGAGACTCTATCCTGTAAAGAAGAAATAATTAACATTATTGGTTCTTATTAGAGTAAAATTTTTTCAATAACAACTGTGCGAACCTCGAATTAGCTGTTCCAGGGTTGAATGGTTCTAAATAAGTTTGAATCATTTTCAATCACATTTGCACCATCCATCAATTTGAATGATTCTGTTTTCACAGGGCACTGCATTCCCTGATGTAAATTTCACAAATGTGTTTTTCCTATTGCGTCCAATCATTAATTATTACTCAATTATTGAAGTTTTTCAGTGGATGTGGGTTCCATCTACTGTGTTTCCACAAAAATGCAACATGGACATCGCTCCATGTTTCGTATCTGTGATGTTCTTGAGGTTTGAATCATTTATACAAATGAAAAGAAAATTCAAACTCGCAAAATTTCATAAATCATCGGTAATAATCTTCTCAAATTAACCCCTTGGAACTGGGGATATGTTCTCAAAAATTATGTTGCTGAAGTGTAAATCGTTTATTGAGATGAATTAGTGATCGAATAACAAAATATGATTTCTCAGGTTTGTGTGAATTTGAATTTTCGTTTCGTTTCTATAAACGATTCAGTTTTCAAGAACATTTAAAAAAATGTAATGCAAGATTTTGGATCTTGACCAGCCAAATATTTCATTATTCGATTACCAATTCGATTTAATAAAGTATTCAAACTCCTGCAACATTATCAGCTCTATAATTGGATAACGAACAAAATTAATAAATGCATGTAATTTCCATTCATTGTATTAATGGCTTAGAACTTTTCATGCTGCTGGTTTTCCTGCTATGCATTCAAAAACACACTTTTTGGAGTGGAATAATTCAACACACATAATCAATTTTTTTCAGATTTTTTTAATTGAAATTCTATGTATCAGAAAAGACGGTGCTCCGACTGTTCGAAGCTACATGAACTTCATTTCAAAAATGAAATAAAATCGTTTTTGAAAACAAAGAATTTTCTCAAACTTTTTTCAGAACGATAGGTTAATTTTCGAAACATATTTTCCAAAAACATATCGCATTGAACCCAAATTCATCAATATTACCAATATCAAAACGTCGGTTTTGATTGAGAAATAGGAGGAATTATGAATTGTTTTCAGATTTAATTGATAATCAACGAATATTTATGAATTTCTCATATTAACCACTCACCAATGGCGAACTTTATCAACCACTTGCATTACACGTTTGATATCATCTTTAGCACGACTTCGAGTCTCTGCCCGCACTGACCGCGACATCATGATATTCTTGGATAGCTGAATGTTTGTAAATAATAACTTCCCAACCACTTATGAAAAAACACCGGGGTACCGCTGCACTTGAAGGTTAGGAAGGATTGACATAAGTGACAGCCCAAAATAGTTCAAACTTGAAGAGAATCCGATGAATCAAATCGATTGAAAGTAGGGTTTGTTCGGGCGTTTTGCTCAATGATGATGCTGCTTTTTCATGGAACGAGACGCGCATGGTGCGCTTGGGTTTGCGATCATCCAATCAAATTCTTCGTGTCTTTTGAAGGGATATTTTTGATTGGCTGCTTTGGACTATGGTGCGTCGCATGCAAACAACCGGTTCCTGTTCTTTGTGAACTGCATACACACCAATGCACACGATGCATACAAATGCATACAAAGTTTCAATACAAAGAGAATAATAACCTATAAACAAATCGAAAAGCCAGGAGAGCTTGGATGCTATTCCACTAATCTCAATTAATTGATTGAACTTGAATTGAAAAGCCAGGAAAAAATGTTATTCAATTCTTTAATTGAGATACGAGTGTTGATTTAGTTGAAGCTATATCTTCTTATGTTTGATTTATTGATCTCTGGACACGTGAATATGCCGTGAAGCATTCAACTAACCTCTTAGTGTCAAAACATGGATTTCTACTCTCCCTGTATACTCCAAAGTTACTTGTTACCAATAATTCGTAATTTTATCAAAGTTTGAATCAATGACATGAATAATGAAACCTCAATTTGCATAGATTGAGTGATTTCAGAATAATTTGACACCAACAAAATCGCTTTTGAGGTATATTTCCTCCATTAATCAGTTATGAAGTCTTTGCAATAAATTAACTATCAATTCCCACAACTCAATCTCTAATATAAGTGAATATACTATATAGCCTTTTTTGACGTATGATATGAAATAATGAATCTACAAAGTTTTATATGGTATGTGAAGACATTCAGCCATCGATTGTATATATTCGATAAAATGGAATAGAAATTTATCAATGATGTGCAGACAAATCTTAAATGAATACTATTTATTGATAATTATTTGAGGCTAGGTATATATTATCTGACCTCATATGGAAAACAAATTATCGAATCATTCCAATGCCACATTTTCATACTCTTTGTGCCAAAACAGTACACTTTGTTACACTTCTAATGTAATATTACGTTATTGGAATAGAGTCCATTCTCAGAATAATGTTTCTCTCGCTCTATCAAGGACAAACGATTGAACGAGAGAGAGGTACATGACATTATTTACAGGGCAGACTGTATTTGAAGATCACATTGTAGATGTTGTATCGCAAGATGCTGTAGCTTAGTGTTATCATTACACATTATTACATTTCTGAAATGAGTCAATACTGCAGTAATATACAACAATGATACTACGTTACTGTATAATATTACACTGTTATATTTGAATGCTTCGCCAATGCTTATTTTCTAATGAATACTCCAAAAGTATAATAATATCTCAAGAAACATTATAGCCTCATATCAAACAGGGGCTTGGAGCATAATCGTTACCTTCAGTGATAAACAGTATTGATATCCAAGTTGATCGACATATGTCTAGATAATATTCAACTCAAGAGTAATTTAAATGTTCGATCTTTAGGACTAATATGGGCCATTGTTGCATTCAGCGCTGTAAAATACTAGTATTATTGATGATTATTATTTATAACAGTAGTATTCAATACAGTAGTCCTCATACTTGAATGAAGTAGTTTGTTTTCATATGGGATGAATCTGTCCATGTTTCCAAGTGTGAATGAAATATAAATTTTTATCGAATTTCTTGCCTACTTCTACATATTTTTCTAAAATATCAACCGAACTTTTTATTAGATAGTTCATTTTATTGAAAACGATATTGAATCAAATATATTCATCAAGGGTATTTTCTTTGTAAATCATTTGCTTTTCAGAATTATGTTGTACTGGTTAGGGAGACGGATACATAAAGAAAAAATTAATAAACATAGGTATGAAAAGGGTGATAAATGAAGTATTTATTGAGTTGCTTCCATATTGATTAATTCTATTCTGTATAGAAATCCAATAAAACGCATTGAATGGTTTCAATTCCTGAATTTTTCCACACCAAATATCGAAAGATTCGATTCGTGTTTCTATGGTTCACAAATTGAATAATGTTCTAGATGAAAAATCACAATTTCTTTTTGGCATTGATATGATATTAACGCCATTTGGGATTGCAATGCAAGTTTGATACATATCGTATGGGTATTATTTTAATCAAAGAAGAATGTTTGCCATATTTTATGAACATGCATAGATTACAGTTTTGAAATAGTTTTCAAATCGTTCAGTAATCAAAAATCTATCAAGAATACCTGAACGGTCACAGAGTAATGAAGTTATAGGACTCCATAAGCCAGCATCAATCTCCAATGAAGCTTCTAATAGCATAGAGACATTTGTCAAGTGTATATCAAAAAGTCTCCCTAATGAAAATGAATTATAGGGGAGAGTAGGGTAATTAAAAACACATAAGGAGGATTGCAAAAAGCACAAAGAAATCACTCGAATGTCAAACATCTCCGCATTGAACATTGAAGTTTGATTAAAGTTTTTATAATCAACCTTCAAATTGAATTGAGATTTCAAGAGAAATGAAAACCTTTGACTTTTGGACTTGACCCGAATACCGTAGGGTAACCACACGGAAAGAAATTTTTAGTTGAATTTACTATGGGATTATTGCGGCTGAGGAACAGATTGAATTTTTAATGGGGTTTACTGTAAAACATTGTGTAAAATTGATCAGGCCTTCTATTGTCTCGTCATAGTAAATTTCATTGTAAGTTTAGTCTGTTCCTCGGTTACAAAGTACCATAATAAATTCAGCTCTAAATTTCTCTCTGCGTGTACGAAGAGTGTTCCAAACTATGACTGATTTGTTTCCGTATCATATGAAATAGCGTATATCGATGCAGTCTGTATAAAGAATCCCTGGTAAAAAACCGGATGGGAACCCGACTCACACCCGGATGAAATTTCTGGGATTCGATCCGGGTGTATCCGGGCGCGTATACGGTTTTTGCGGTGATTCTTCATCCGGTTTCATCCGGACCCTATCCAGATTTTAATACTGAGTATTTTTCGAAACTCTACACGAAATTTGGATAGAATTCATTCGTCTCCTTGTTCGCGTTTTATTTGAGATTCCAAAAAATATCTTGTCCCAAAACCTGGATAGGATCCAGATGGAACCGGATAAAGAATCACCGCAAAACCCGTATACGCGCCCGGATATACCCGGATGGAATCCCGGAAATTTCATCCGGGTTTGAGTCGGATTACCATTAGGATAATCATCCGGGTTTCATCCGGTTTTTTTACCAGGGATCATTATGGTGATGTTATGAAAAAGGAACAAGGCCTCACGGACTGAAATTTCACTCAAACAAGAAGTGACTACACAATATCTAATTTTTACAGGTATTTCAATTTTGATTTATGATTAATGATCAAAGAGGTCAACGAAAATGAATATAAAATGATGATTTGAGACAGACTGCAACATCCCGTACAGCACCGGACATTTCTACGTTGCCTCCACGTGGAATCTTCGTTCTATCCACGTCCACCATTTATCCACGTGGAGTCCCCCTAGTAAAAATGAGAGCGTAAGAAGGGTATGAAGCGACGCGGGAGGATAAATGAAACAGTATGTGAGCGCGAAAGAAGGGGAAATTGAAACATTTTACGCTTCATTCGTTTCAAAGTTAGCTTCCGGCGGGCGAAAATTTTCACCAGGGCCACGGAGATGCGACGTCAAAATCGGTGGATGTGCTGTTAGGGATATAACATAAAACAGAACGAAGAGTTACAATTAGAATTGGGGAATAGACAATGAAATTATCATTGATGCGACTTTTTGAAACTACGTATTGAATTTAATATAAATGAAAATTCCAAAAAACCTATTGTTTCGTTCAACAAACCAACGTTACATCAAACTCATTGAAATATTTCATCAGTCTTTAGCTTGAAAGCCGAACCGTTTTTCTCAATCAGAACCAAGTGAGAATATTAGGCATCAACTAGACAATTTTACGTGCAAGAACGTATGGTTGTACCAAAACGGAAATATGAAGAAATTACGATGTTTGATATATCAGGGACGTTTTTACACTTTTACCTAGATTAGATTGATATTCTCAATCATTTCACCAATTATATTTGTATCATTTATATTATTTATTTGGGAACAATGTAAAAAACTACAATTTTGCCGCCATGGACTATAATCCCTCAAATCCCCTCTAAAAATTCATTCAAATGTACTAGAATGGAAACATTGTCAGAATTATATCCAATTTGTATATAATTATATATGTATAAATCATACATAAACTATGTTAAATTATATGTACCCCCAAAAAAATCAACTACATCGCTTCAACGTAGAATTGAAGTAGATAATCGGTGGATGAATCGGTGGGTGATCGGTTGCTGGACGGAGAAACAACGTGGAGGCAAGTCGGACATTTCTTCGTTGCCTCCACGTTGCTTTTCCGTCGAGTTACCGTTCATCCACAGATTCCCCACCAAAATTCTACGTCGAGGTGAAAAACTCCATCGGTAGGTGTTTTTTCCGGGTAAACTGTATATAGTTTTAAGGATTTTTCCACTCGAGTATTCCAATGTTTTATATTTTGTACTTTTACTTTGTAAAAATCCGATAAGGAATAGGGTTAGATATAAAGGCGGATTACGATATTCTTCGTTCTTCCTGGCCAGCAAAGCGCTCCTAAATTTGCGGTTATGCTCCTCGTAGTGCCACGGCAGCGACGTCCCTACCCTAGTAACACACAATCTTCGTCAAACGTTCTGAGAATGTTTGCAGGACGTTTAAATATTCTAGGAACGTTCGGAGAATATTTTATGCACATTGGTGTTACTTGGGTAACAGCAAAGTGCTAAGCAAATATGTGGCAAATTGTTGAAAATACTCAGCAACAGTTTAAAGCAATTTGCAGGGACGCTGCGTCGCCAAATGCGGAACAATATGCTGTGAATCTGGGATTTTGGGTCGAGTTTTTGTCGTGTTGCTGGGAAGTTGCTCGGTTTTATGAAACTCTTGATTACATGCGTAACAAATTCCCAGCAACTGTTGTTGTATGGGGTGGTAGCTTTCTCAGGATTTTGGCACTACAAACTACCATAACATATATATAATGCAAACTATAACATAGCACTACCTCAGTGCTACCAGTATTACCAGGGAGTGCTACCAAGTAGTGCTTCTAGTAAAGTACTACCAAGTCGCTGACGTGGATGAACGTGGATGAACGAAGATTCCACGTGGGGCAACGTAGAGGTAACATAGAAATCTCCGGTGCTGTACGGGTTGTTTTAAACGCAAATCCGTCTCTGATTAAATGTCTAATCGAATATTCCATCTTTCAGTGAAGAATGTGACTTTGCACTCACCCCTTAATTACCCGTGAATTTCTCCCCTAGCGACCCACATAGCACTGAAAGTTCTCTAAACGTCAGAATCTTTAGAGAACTTTAAACGTTTTAGAAACGTTCTTAGAATGTTCCCAAAACTTTCATGCTATGTGGGGAAAAATCCCCTTAAATCCTATCATTAAAAAAAACGATAGGAAGTAATAGATATAGGGTGTGTTTTTGTCAATGCACCTATTATTTTTTGTTACTATGTATCGCTTTTTCATTTTACAATAGGATTTAAAGGAATACTAGCGTCGATCACTCGCATCATAGTTAGGAACATACGTCATCATGAGACAAAAAGAGATGTCTGATCCCGAAGAGAACATGAAGCTTCAGTGAACGTTCAGATTAGATCTGAATAGATCGGGCCGAAGGTTCATGGAAGCTAACTTTTAGATTCACAAACGTTTGACAAAGGTTCTACGAACATTGAAATGTCCGCCCTGGCGAAAAAGTTTCACATAATTTCTCATATGTTTCAGTATTTTTTCATATTTCTTATAATTTCTCATATATTTTCATAAATGTCATAAATTTTCATAATTTCTCATAAAATTACAGAAAATTTTTCATAAATATAATGATGACTATGAGATATGGTTTTTCATAAAAAGTCATGATTTTTCTTAAAAACTCATAATTTCTGATCAAAAAAGTTACAATTATTCACAAATAAAAGTGTATCATCTTATAATTTTCTAATTTCTCAAAAGAATTGCATATATGTCTTAATTTCTTGACAATTTCATACAGTTTCTTCTCGCATCCGTAAAGACGAGAAGGATAATATGAAATATCAACACATGTGAAAACATAGAAGCCTGCTGAAGTAACTGATCCAATTGATCCGGATCACTTGGATTAGCTACTTTGGAAGGTTCCATAGCGTCTTATGAAAACAATCAATGATAAATCCTATGTGACTTTATGAACACATTAGAGATTAGAAAAAATTTGGAAATTTTAAAAGGGAATTGTTTTTCTTATAACAGCACCTCTTTTTTTGAAAAATGGTGAGATTTTATTCAAAATTTATGAGAATTTATGAAAAAATATGAAAAATTATGAGAAAAGCATTTCTTCCAAGAGTGTTCAAACTCCTTCAGAAATTATAGAATTTTATACAAAAATTATGAAAAAATATGAAAATTTTATGAGAAAATTATGGAAAATTATGAAAACATTATATCTCATAATGATGTTCCAAATCCTTGAGAAATTATGGAATTTTATGAGAAAATTATGAAAAAAAATGATGAAAAAATATGAGAAATTATGAGAAATTTTTTCGCCAGGGCGCCTCGGAATACTTTTGGGGAACATAGATGGAACGTTCGCTGAAGATTCATCGAAGGTTTGACGAAGCTTCACAAAAATATCTATACTTAGATTGATTTATAATAATTTATGTTCATTGATTAATTGATTTTTCATATAAATTGATAAACATTGATATAAGTATAGATATTTTTGTGAAGCTTCGTCAAACCTTCGATGAACCTTTAACGAACGTTTCATCTATGTTTTCTGAAGGTATTTCGAGGCAGACATTTCAACGTCCGTAGGACCTTCGTGAAACGTTTGTGAATCTAAAAGTTAGCTTTCATGAACCTTCGACCTGATCTCCCGTGTGGAAATATTTCGCTGAAAAATGTCTGCAAAACTATGAAAAATCTCTGAAAAAAAATGAAAAAACTCTGAGAATCTCTGAAATTTTGATGAGAAATCTAATATTTTTGGGACATTCGTTACAGACTTTTTTTTAGACTTTTTTCAGAGTTTCTCAGAGTTTTTTCATACTTTTTCAGAGAAATAGTAACGAAATTGCACTCTGAAAAAACTCTAATAAATTGTTGACATTTTTCTGATTATTGAAAAATCCTGAAATTCAATAAATACATTCATATGCCGTATTCAAATATCATGTGTGAAAAAGTGTTGGAAAATTTTTTAATTTTTTTCTAAAAGTCAGAAAAGTGTTAGCAATCCATCAGAGTTTTGTCAGAGTTTTTTCAGAGTGCAATTTCGTTACTATTTCTCTGAAAAAGAATGAAAAAACTTTGAGAAACTCTGAAAAAAGTCTGTAAAGAATGTCCCAAAAATATTAGATTTCTCATCAAAATTTCAGAGATTCTCAGAGTTTGTCAGAGTTTCTCAGAGTTTTTTCATTCTTTTTCAGAGATGTTTCATAGTTTTGCAGACATTTTTCAGCGAAATATTTCCACACGGGCTTTACAAATCCAATTTAAACGTTCGCTGAAGCTTTATGTTCTCTTCGGGATACTAGGGATGGGGTTTCTTGAAAAAGATCGATTCCTATTTCATATAAATAGCATCAAATTTTCATTAAAATCTATGAAAATTATATATTTTTTATATGAAAAATGATCGATCTTTTTCCAAAAACTCCATAAAAATCTGATGCCGATGCTAATATTTCCTTAAAGAGGTACTTGCAGTGGTTAACAACTCCCATTTTAACGTAGAGTCGTATATTTTCCTAACCAATGAGCTCGGGTTGCATCATCAGGGATCGCTAGTATGACCTTAAGACGTTACCATCCGAGCACGGAAGTTAAAAAGACAGATCTATTGTATACGATAGAAAAATAGCTCCGAAGCGAACTCTACGAACATCCATAGAATATTTCCGCATATTTGAATGTTCTATGAACATCTATGGGATATTCCAAACATCCTTATGCTACTGAGGGTATTAAGTTTGCATCAAAATTTTATTGAAATGTATAAATTTCATAGAAACGTATCGATATCGATACTATCGCCCATCTCTAACTTGAGGGGTGCTTTCGCCATGGTAACAGCAAAATGTATCATTGGGACGTTTTCAGATCCTTAAGAAAACCTTCCTTTTATTCCTTAAGCATTTTATAAATTCACCTGTGGCACTTTGTGCTGTTTGGGATTGTGCATATCTTTGAACATATAGAGTTTTTGTAAAAATTCTTTTCATGCGGCATCACTTTCTCACAACATTCCTCCAATACAAGGTTTCAAGGAAATATAAATTCTTTTTACGTCATTTACCTTGAAGCAGACAAATGCGCATTCTGATAGTCTGATGCAAGATGAATGGTTTAGAATTCTTCTTCTTATATTTCACGTGAAAAGCTTTTCATTCCCCAATTCAATTACAGGTGGACTCGAGATTCTTCAGCAAAATTTAAGAATAATAAATATCATTCAATCTTACGATCTTTGAAAACAAACCTGCATATCAACTCACGTGTGGGCAATAGTTGAAAATAACACGTCTGAGAGGATGAAATTGATTTCACCAAAGCCATGAAACAATTTCCCTCCACTCAACACTAAGACAAGACGAGACAAGACCTTTTTCGAGACTGCAACAGTTCTGAATAAACCTCAAAGTTCAAAATCAAAACAATATTTTTGAAAATTCTCTTCCATTGCATTCTTTAAATAGCTGTACGCAACAGCACTGACGCAACGAATTTTACATCGGAACACACGAGAAAAAATGTTTAGCTGTATCAGCTAAATTTTAGCTGCTGCAGCGAAATATCTAGCTATGATAGTTAAAATCTAGCTGATACAGCTAAACATTTTTTTCCGTGCAGGTAAAATTGAGTTTTGTCGATTTTTCTCGAGAGTCTCGAGTCCACCTCTAGTTTCAATGAATATCGTAAGAACATCTTCTACGACAAAATTGTCAGAACGAAATTAATTGAAATGAATTAAGGATTTTTCAACCAGTGGGCATAATATGATTAATAATGATTTCCAACCCTTGTAAAAATGATTCATATATGGCCCATATATAAACTGTATTTGATTCATATATGGACTTGGTACGAATCATATATGGTCATATATAAATCATATGTAATTCATGTATGTGGCATATATGACCATATAAAACTCATATACGATTGTTCAACCCATATAAGGACCAAACATGACCCATATATAGGGAACATAACGCCATATATGAAATGTATATGGCCCATATATGAATGTCTGAAATCATATATGGCCCATATATGAATTATATAGGGGTCATATATGAATCTGTGAAATCATATATGTACCATGTGTGGTCATATATGCCGCATATATGATTCATTTTTACAAGGGAAGTGGCATATTTTGAATGTATTTTAATAAATTACGAACATCAGTATTTCTGACATTGGTAGGATATTTACAAAAGTATCTGCATAATATTTCAAACATCTTGCCAGAATATTTACAGAATTACGCATATAGAATCTTCTTGAGCTACATAAATGATTTGTCAAACTTTTGCATTGTATATTTGAGGGATAATTAAATACTGATTCAGTATTTTTGCATGAACTGCAATCTTGGAATGAATGATTAATGACAAAAGCGGAAGATTTCCAAGAATAAATAACCATATATGACGTCAAATCGTGGGAGAAATAGATTTCATGATTTGTCATAAAAAATTCTTTTCTGGGAGAGATAAGACTTGTTTTTCAAAATTGTGATATTCCAAAATGTGAAATTGAATCGATTGAATGTGCATTTCAATTGTCTATTCAAACCCATTCAAATCCATTCAACCCTCTCTGTTTAAAAAATCTTAATATCGGTTTCAATTGAAATGAATGGGATTTTTAAAATCAGAACTGGTGTTACTGATGGAAAATCTTACAGCCTCGCAATAAACATACAGTGCACGGATACTTTATCCACATTACTATGCTGATAATATCTTTTCAAGGTGACACCTCACCTTCTTCTGATTTGTAAACAGGAAAATCACGAACTTGACAATTCGTTAAAATCAATTGTTACATTACGTGCTTCGACCTATAATCTTCTTCCTCGGGTCCGCCCGGATCGAAAACAAGAAGATGATCGAAGATCTTCAAAAGAATCTTCAACACATTGGTGTGACATACAAATGATATATAAAAGAATGTTATCACTCTAGATGTCTTTCTCTCGCAAAGTATGTCTTGCACATTGTTGGTGCATCATCTAAATGATAACGTACTTTTTACACCACACACTAAACAAGGCCTGTACGTGATGAGCAGTATGTATATTATAAATCGTGTATGCAGGTGATTGCTCGAATGTAATTTCAACACGTTTCAACGGATAAGGTCAGAATAAAAAGCAAGATCGATACCACTTAGTTTCTCGTGTAGTGTTAATAGTGGCACATCAGACGAGTTTGAAAAATACTATTACGTTTTAGGTGTGAATCAAGTATCTTGAAAGTTACTCTACTCTTTTCGGCGTTGTTGATCTCCTAGATCGAGATGGAGAAAAACTCATCGTTCGTGTGTCTAATGATTCTATCGATTTCATTGACCGCGATTTCTGGTTTACCAAGATCCGAAAGAGTTACCATCGATGAGCGTATCAAGAAACATCACATCAACTCGAGGATGAAACGACAACTCGAGACATTTGATCTAAATAATGAGGACTCTGGAGAATTGGAAACAAATGAAAGGTTCGGTGAGTCGATATCTTGTTTGTTGTTTCAATGAATCGATCGAACGATGGGTTGATTGTAATGGATGAATCAATTCGAGTGATAGGGGTTTTGTGTTTGAGATTTACTTGAGATTATTATACTTATCAATTGATTTGTATTTCAAGGAGGATCATGTTTAAAATTTTCTGGAATAGCCATTGTAGACCTTGAAAATCATATCCCACGCAGCACCGTACATTTCAGAAACATCTCAATTGCATTTCAATTTTTCATCTTCATTATATTTCAATATTCTTTCGCAGAAATATGATGATAATCTGTCAATTGAAATTTTAACTATTCGTAATATCTCAGATATTTTGCAAGAGGAACATTACAATTAAGATTAGTGGACATTGCAATGTTTCTGAAGGGACTTCGAAACCACAGTGTGACATACAGCAATATCACAGAAACATTCCAATGTTTCAAATGTTAAATTCTTGCAATCTCAATGAAATCTTTGGTGCTGTAAGAGATCTATGATAAGCGGTAACTTGCACCCCTATAAAAAAAAAATCACATTCCGTTATGACAGTGGGATGGCAATCGTTCTTGACATTTGCATTGATCACGAAACCAAACTAAATATTTATCGCAGTTTTAATTACCAGTCAAAAAGTCTTGTCAAATCAATTTTATACGAAAAATCATAGGAAACTAAATCAACGCAAAAATCAGGAAATGTGAAGCAATTTCAATTCTTGAACAAGTATTAGAAACTTTCTCTTGTACAGTACTCGTATAAAGCTCTCTCTGATTTCTTGTAATGTTTTCAGAAATTACCCTAACTTTCAATAAAGAATACAGTATAGGAAGAAAAACGTACAGTAAAATACAATCACAATGAAAATTCACCACCTCCCTACGTGATAAGAATCCTCGATTGTGATCATCTCACAATATGTCATGATCGATCGATCGATCGATCTTTCGCACAGAACGTGTCACGTGTAGAAGGCCAATATAATTTGACGTAACCAAATTTTGCTTTCAAATGTTTTAGGATTATTAATTGGAGAAATACCATACGGTCATGATACTTTAGAAAAGTACCAATCATCGGTAGAAGATGTTGAATTTATCGAACCATATGTATCATCTAGAATTTTAAAATTGGTAGAAAATGATAAAGACAACACCGATGCATCTTTAGTTCCAAAATTTGCGAGGCATTTGTCCCCAGGAATGATCGTATTAGAAGTTGCGGATGACAAAGATGATACCAATGTGGATGAGTCAAAAACTGATAATAGATATCAGAAAAGACAATTGTTACCAATAAGAGCTGATGTTGATGTTTCGAAAAACATACATGATGCCAAAGGAAGATTGTATAAAAGACAATTGGCGTATTCGGACATTGCTGCGATCACATTGCCAGTTTTTAATCAAGCTGTGATAACCGCATTGAAAAATCGTGAGAACCGTGATAATTCTGGTATACGGCAAAGAAGTTTTTCCAGTACCAACGGGTACAGCTTATTCGGATATCCTGTCAACCCATCTGGCATGATCAGTAATTTACAATCGACACCAATTTGGGGTTCTATAATTCAGACTGTGAGTAAATATTCGCATGAGAATGATCAAAAGTAGTGATATTTAATGTTTCTGTATAAAAAGGATTTAGTTTTGATAGATTTTCATAAAAATTTGATACATTCTCTATAAAAAAGGATCAGTATCACAGAATATTTCAAGGAACATTCTCAAAACATCCTAAATAAATTAGGGAAACATTACATCGAACACTTTTATGGTATTGGCTGTGTGAAGAATCAACACGAAATAATCAATCATTTACATATTTTACATGCGGATGCCATGAAGATGCCTAATCCAATGCAGATTTTCTCCCGAGAATGAGTTTTCAAATGGATTTCAATAACATTATGAATCATGAAAGTGAGTGAATATTCATTATCATACGTAGTCATTATTTTAACGACGTTCATGATCAATTATATCGCTTACATTGTTTTGATAATTAATAAGTATGCACCTGCATGTGTTTATAATACATGGTTACATATATAGAGCATTGAAAGTAATACCGCTTGAATAAATCTCATATATTTTGCATATTTTATTCACTGCATGCGAATGAAGATTCTCGGTTTTCTAATACACTTTTTAAATTATCAAAGCAATCATCAATGTCGCGCGATGTATGGTTTTTTGTTGACTAATTAATCATTGTTTATTTGGTTGAATTATTCACATTAATTCGAGAATTCATTGGAAGTTGGTATCACTAATATAAGACGTATAATTTCCAGGTACTCCTCCATATTGTGCATTGAAGAAGCCGAACGGATATTCATTTCATCAACAACCGATCAACCATGCACATCTGTTCAAGAGAAGATACTCCTACGTCTAAGCTTCATCATTTATTTATTTTCAAAATACATCACGTTATGATTAAGAGTGTGAATAAATTCATTTAATTTATACTGAAAATGATTGATATTTCAATGCGTTCGATATTCTTCCTTTGTTAATTTTCTTCATACCGATCTGGTAGTCATATCTCACATACCAATCATCTTTCCGGAAAATAAGTTCTAGAATTCTTAAAAACCACCTTTTTAGACATCTTTTGAAAGTTAGAACTGTTTTAGATATCTAGAAGATATTATCTTTTGGTGTGACATGAAACATCTTATTCATTTATTTATTTATTCATTTATGTGGGTGATGAAAACCCTTTGGTGCGTGATAAAAACATTACCCATCATTACAACCATATAAAATAATATGCATTTGTGCACTATGCATCATGTTACGCTCAATTAAATGCATCCGGTAGATCTATCGGTTTACGAGATAAGTAACAGAAAAAAATAAACAATTTAATATCAAATTCGATCAATAAGACAATTTGAATTTCTAAAATCAGTGTGGGATGAAAATAATTCCAACGCGTTTCTATAAGCATTAACCAGCACAAAAATTCGATTTACCGGATCAGAATAACCATATCTTGAGTTCTAAGAGATTGTATTGAACAATTTACGTCTTCTTAAAAATCCGGCAGGGACATTAAGACGTACAAGTTCAAGTGATTGAGGGCGGAGAATTATGCCATTAATAATTTCATAGAAAAATGACAGATCGTTGATGAGTGTTAAGTTGAGACATAATTAAAGAGTAGTCATGACAGGTGATGCTCCACGAACTGCCAATCCGATAGGCAGCAAAACGCAAAAATTTGTGCTCAACTCTTTCCAGATGTGTACAATCCTTGATTGAGTCAGGGCTCTCAAATCTGAGGTGCATACTCCAGATGAGGTCTAATTAAAGTACAGAAGATTGTTACAGAACCATGAAAGTCTTTACAAATGCGCTTAATAAATCCCAGAGCTTTCATGGAAGCACCAACTATGCAATTCCGATGAGTAGAAATGTTGAAACGAGAGTCAAATAGAACTACAAGATCATGAACAGAAACGACAGGTGATAACAAAAAATGCGATGAATCATAAGGAAAGTAAACAGTATTATTACCCCTGTTAGACAGCACACACCAAGATTCGAGTCGATCCAAATCCGATTGCAGATTTTGAGCGTCGCTATCACGAAAATCCAGCTGGGATTCGACGTAGATTCCAGCTCCAAAATTTACCTGTGTTTCCAGCTGGGATTCCTCATTTCCAGTTGGAATGTTAGCTGGGATTCCTATTTCCAGGTGAATCCCAGCTATAATTTCAACTCCAACGTGGGATTTCAGTTGGAATTGGAAATCTCACATGGAATCCAATTGGGATTCTTGATTCCAGGTGGATTCTTAGCTGGCAACGCAGGTGAATTTCGGATTTGGAATCCACGTGGAATCCCAGTTGGATTTTTGTAACAAGGCAGCAAAAATAAGATCTCCGTGGTGCTTGAAAATCTTAGAGATATCATTAATGTAAACTTGTCTTGAGATATCTTTAAGACATAAATTGTTATGCGAGACATTATTACTGTGGAGCCAGGGAAAAACTCGAGAAATCTTCGATGCGCGAGGCATGTGAATGTAGTTTCAAGTTGTCTCGATGAGCGACAAATTCTCGGATGAATGAGATTCCTGAATTAGCATGCAAACTCATGTAGAAGAATTTTCAGAATTATTTATAATGTATATTCATAATTATATAGGAATTGTATATAAGTTATGTTGATATATATATATAAATTTCATATAATTTTGAAACTTCTCCCTCAGAAATCAGATGTTTTCGCATCACTCGTATTCCCGCTAACACCACTCGGTTCCTGTCGAGGCAACGCGAATCACATTGAAGGATGGAATGTGGGTAACCCAATCCGGAACTACGTGTCCTGAACAGAAACCTAGCCCCGCAAGCCAATTTCGGAATTCTTTCCATCCAAGAATTTTTCTGCTGGACGGGATCTTCTTAGATCACTTATGACTCCGTCACAAACATTTTGAACAGTGGTTTTGCTGTCAAAAATCAATAAACCTTTTTGTGGAACTTTTCCGGAACATTCTAAAAGATATCTTGAAAATATGTAACAGATGTGTTATGCAAAAAATTTAGATTCAATGAATCTCCAAATCAACATAACTTTACAATAACTTCCACGAACATTCGTTGGACGCTTCTGTTGGACGCTTTGGATTCTCCTTGAATTTCCTCTAAATTTCCCTTCAACTAGTAGTGTTTTCTCACAGGCACACTGTGAAAAATTTCCGCGGGAAAATTGCTATAAATTCATGTGAAGTAACATATATATATATATATATATATATATATGCGTTAGGGATTTTCCGTACTTGTCCGGAAATTCACTGTAAAATGTTGGTATAAATCTCATACTGTATCAAATATTCAGTAAAATTCATGGGGAATTTCACACAGATTGATTTCCATCCAATGCTGGTAATTTTTCGATTGCTGCATACTGGAAAATTTTGATTATTTTTTATAATGCAGGCTATTTGTCAATCCTCAATAATTTTCCAATTGAAAATTGCTGAATGTACAGGATGATTCCGGGGGCAAAAGTTTAGATCCAACCAGATCTGAACAGATGTATTTAGATCTGAAAAACTGCAATTTCGGCTGGTATTTGTCAACGCACATGTTCAAATTTGAATTCATACATGCGAAAATATCAGAAAATTGTGGGTAATTGAACAATCAATTGTTCATCAAGATTAAATGTGATTTTCAATTCAGATCTAACGAGATCTACACAGATCCAACCAGATCTGTCAAGATCTCAATAGATCTGACTATCAGAATATCACATCCAGATTCAGATTTCAACCTGGGTCCACACTGTAAAAAAATTTCACCGGAAAATTCCAGTACATGTACTGGAAGTCATTAACCTGTACATGTACCGGAAAATTTCAGCACATTTGTACTGCAAAAATTCAGTGCAAACGGCATGGAATTTCCGCATCAAAACTGGAAATTTTCTGAGCCTCGGTACTGGAATTTTTCAGTACACGAGCTGGACTTTTCCAGGACATGTACTGGAAAATTAATGCTGAAAATATCCATGAAAATTGAAAAAAAATTGCTCACGCAAAGTGATTTTGCAGGGTCCTTGTGTTCCAAGGTGATTGAGAAACTTTTGATCGTTCATTTGGATGGACAGAAACTCATGTCTACCTAACAGGATTTGAACCCACACTTTTCTACCTGCCTACCAACTGAAACCTAAGACCTAACCGATGAGCTATAGCGCGACATGTTGGAAGGCCAGCTTGGGTTACTACATATGCTTCATATCTAGAACACAAGAGGATAAGTCTTGGAAAAACCTCATATATCAATTTCATTGGCTACAATTACAATTATTATTCAAAATCTCAATCAGGAAATTTTTAATATAAAGACTTGAATTTTTCCTGCCAGAAATGACGAAGTCCAATAGAAGTGGAAAATTTCAGTGCAACAGTGATTAAATTCCGTTGCATAGCAACTGGAAAATTCCATCACACGACCTGAAAATTGCAGTTCAAAACCTGTATAATTCAATTGCATAGTAACTGGAAAATTCCATCACAAAACCTGAGAATCGCAGTTAAAAACCTGTATAATTCCAGTATACCAACGATTAGGTTTTTTTTTCTAAATTCCAAATTTTTTCTCAAGTCCTTTTTGAGGGAATATTTTTTTTTGGTGCACAAGAACTATAAAATTGTAGTACGAGCCGGTAAAATTTTCGCGAAATCATGGCAAAATTTCAGTACATCATCTCAAACTTGAAAATTCCAGTACAATGACTGAATTTTCAGTTATGCTTGGTAAATTCTCAGTAACGTAACAACAAAATCTCTGTACATGTACTGGAATATCCATATTCCAGTACTAGCACTGGAAATTTCCAGTCCAGTTGCACAGTAAATTTCCAGTTTTTTTTTTACAGTGCAGTCGAGTCTCCATCCAAGACGCGTGTCACCCTCCAGGATTTCAGATTGATAGGCACCTGGGGAATCCCTAATGGGAATCGGAGTGGTCTCAGGTGAGACTCTGAAGGGTTTCACGGGTGCTGCATAGGGACTCGACAGGATCCAGGTAAAAATCTGAGACAACATTAGCGTTACCAGAGTCCTACTTTTTTCCTATGGATCAGCATATCACATACAGTTGTTGAATGAAACGTCCAATGATGGGAATTGAAAAAGTAGGAGGCTGGCAACGCTGTACAGCATGCTTCCTCTCTGGAAACTGGAGGATTGAAAATGCTATCTTGGCTCAGACTACCCGGACCTTTTCCAAGGGAAGGCCTTAGATCCAAAATTTCACTCCTAGCAGGGATCCTGTTAATCCGGAAATTTTGAACTGGGTTGATAATAAATTCATTCGTACTACAATAAAATCTGTCGGAATTACATCAACTTCACCCTCAATCCATTTGTTTTTGCCTGATTATCAAATTGAATTATGTAGATTTTAATCTTTTTGTCATGAATTTTCTTTAGACGCGTCATCTGTAATAAGATGAGTAAAGTGTAAATCAGATATAATTCTGGTAGATAACTTTCTTATTCGACTACAACAATACCAAGAATCGTGTGGGGAATGTAAAAACGGCATTGAAAAGCTTGCAAATTCTTTTATTGTTTGCATTCTATAATCTTCTAAACGCTAAAAGCATATTTTAATATAAAATTTTAGTACGGAAATGTGACATATTATCATTGATACACTTACATCAAAACGCCGAATATTTTCTACATTATGAAAGAGAAAAAAAAACATGAATCAGAGGAATTTTTTGAATAACAATAACGTAATTAGAAAGCTATTTACACACCTTTTCCATGATGTGAATACGATGTAACAGTTCTTTCAGGAAATTTATAGAAGATGACAAAAGTATCTTGAACGTATCAAAACGGATATTTCAAGAAAGTTGATCAGCATGTAATAATCCATAAGACTGCAGTCTCTTAGATCCAACAGAATCATTGTTCACCATTCAAAAATGTTGGATGCATGAAGGATAGGTTACAAGGAGATCCATAAATAACAATTCACCATTCATACGTTTATAAATATTTATTGATCCTTATTCTACGATTCAGACATTGGCGAAATCAATGAACAACATCAAATGAATTTCATCTTCCTTTGCAACAGATTAACTGTCAAAGAACAATACAAACATTTTGATTGATATTTAATACAATATTGATCGATATTTCCTATTCCTTTTCGTTTCTACTTTTCGCACGCAGGTGAATCGTATGGAAAGGTTCAATCAGTTTTCTTTTTTTTTTCTTTCTCATCACCACTATTGTCTCAACGAAATTTTTATGAAATTTTTTTTTCTCGATTCAGTACACTTCATTGTCAATAATTAAGATATTTAATACTAGTGAGATCATCAGTCGATAAGAGAGCTAAAGTCACCGGCAACTTGATAAAAAAAAAAGAAAAAAAAACGAAGCTGTCCGTTGCACTTCGAAACGTCTCATATATTTTGATATATAATTGCACACACCTAAAATTTTATATTAATTAGCAACATTTAATTAAGTCCTTTTCTATTTATAAATTGGGATTGCGCGAATCCCAAAGATTCGATGCTTCTTGAATTAGATTCCAGAATCTCGAATCCATCACAATTGTAGACGGTGAAGTCCGCGATCGATTAGTACACATATGTTCATAAATATAGTTACTTAATAGATCGGCGGGTCACAGATCACAGATCAAACTTCACTTTTCTTATAATATCATTATATTTTTTTTGCTGATTTTTTTCTGTTCTTTTTTTTCTCTGTGTGAAGCGTCATTAAGGAATGAGAATCCAATTACACCGTGTAATCCTCTCCTGGTGTTTCTTCCATTTATTCTTTTTTTTCCAAATTCATGCTCGATGAATGCCATCTCCGAGATAATTCTTCTTCGACTTTGTTGAGATTGGAAAGTTGATTTTAGGAACTCGAATAGAACCTCAGGTCAATTTTCTTTGCGAATCAAAGTGAAATCGATTCATCCCTCAAAATGATTTAATACTACTCATTATTGATTATGGTCAATAAAATGAAAAATATTTAAAAAAAAAAAACAAACAGCAAACTGATCACAATATAAATCCACCGAACAATGACTTCTTCCTAATACGAATGGAATTTAGAAACAAATTATATCCGCATTGTCATCGCGAGATCACCTGTCACGGTGCAATCCTTCATGTACAATCATTCATTTCAATCGTCGACCCTGCTTTTCTTGTTTTACAGTTATCAGAAAGCGAAGCCGTTGAACGGGGATTCGTGTAGTGTTCTGCAAGGGTAGCGGCAACCTCTGTTCCTCAAGATCTCCTCAACTTGTGATGTAATCCCCTTGCGCTGAAGCTGATTTACAATCTTATCCTCACAATTCATTATAATATTACTTTGGATTGAATATGCTGTCACTATTTACTTTCGAATGGATCCTGCAACAGAAAAAAAACATCGAAATTTTAGTCATTCGTTCGTGTGAATCCAACAATTCCTCGGATAACATGCAAATTATACCCGAGGAAAAAACTAAAGGTTTGTAACGGATATATATGAGTGATGGGAACAAAATATATAGCATAATAAAGCATCTACTATAAATTTCTTTTATAAAAAAAGATAAGTATGGTATTGATTGTGCTTTAGTCAATAGAAATTGAACACAGTATCGAGTTGCTACATAGCAACAAGATCACAGAACAGCTCGTCTATCTTACCACGAGTTGTGTAACGTAAATATTTCAATCATGCGCATCGTCGTTATATGCGATATCATACTCGGTTTGACAAATACTTGACACGATTCTCTTGAGAAAGCTCTTTTCGAATTTTGAATTTGTAAATAAGATGATAGGTGTTCAAATTCATCGACCACTAGAAATTGCTAGATAATTTCATGATTTGAAAATTCAAATGATTTGATGAAACCCCATCGAAAGCATGAATTCTTTTCGTTATCAGAAGCACCTTGCTTAGACGACGACGCCGTTGACGTCGACGTCAGCATCTACAGAATATTCAGTTCATCTTATTATTGCGTTTGTCGATCCCATCATCATCATCATTCTGATCATTATGTCCCTTCCTTCCTAGAATTTCCATGGTTCTTACGTTTTTTCATTCCGCCAACGTGGCCAATCCTGGATCTCGTTCTCAACTTGTCCTCCGACGACGACAAATCCCGCGAATCGGGCAAATTCACTATCCTCAGCGCCTCTTCCCTGAAAAACAAATCAATAAACAAAATTATCAAATATTCTGATCATTTCTTATATTAATTATTAGTATATAACATGCAATAAAAGAAGAAAAAGAAGAAGAAGAAGAAGAAGAAGAAGAAGAATTTCTACAAAAAAGTAACAATTGAAGTGCTCACACTTTTGTGCTACTTTTTCATAAGTGAAGAAATAGAAGAAATAGAAGAAATAGAGTTTGTACGCATTGAATTGTTGGAACTTTTTTTAACGAACCACCAGACAACCTCTACCAGACAGAAAATTTGATATTTCAATTCAAAAAGGCTGAATATTATCAGTAATCACCCTGCGCATGTTCATCATTATCAGTTACAACACTAAACTTCTAAACGTCCAACAACCACAAATGAGGTGAAGTGATCACACGCATGTCGCTTTACCTTTTCGTAGAAAATCAGCTATTCATTGATAATTGCTATGAATTTAAATCCACGGAGATTGAGAAATCCAATCACTATATATATATAATTTCATGTTGGAGAACAAGATGCAGCAACAACTCGTTGAACGTACTTCGTTGCATTGAGCGTTCATCTTGCGTGTTTCGTAAAGTATGCGTGACAATCACCATGAGTATTACACAAAGAAGTATGTTATTTATTATTTAAATGCAAAATCAGCTCTATAATTTGAGCTTTTTCTCTCTCACATTTCACTCATACAATTCATAAAGTATTTCACATTGAAAGATTGAATTGAGCCATGTTTCAGAATTTATATTTTCTTCGTCATTATCGGCTAGAAATTACGCAGAAGTATTTATAGCAAGCATTGTAAAATTCTCTGTAATTCACGAGAGTTTCGGTTTCATTCTATGTGACAGCTTTGGATTACAAAATATTTTTTTTCACACCCAGGGAATCGAAAAATCACGTTGAAATTAACTTTTGTTCCCACCCTATTGGATGGAACAAGGAGGATTCAATGACTGTTTGAAAGTTCAATTACTACGTCTTTATGAAAAATCATCCCTCATTGTGAAATGTTATTTGTTTACGCACTGCTGTATATGATATAATTGAACTCCTCTCAGCAACGTAAGAATATCGATAACAAAGCTTGTGGTTTTTGCATGCAGAAGATAATTCTGGAGATAGCGATATAGTATGGAAAATAAATATATAATTCATGAAAAATTCGCTTTTTGTGAATGCACAAAGAGGTTTCAATACGAATTCAATGATCGATTTATGGTTTGGAAGGGCTAAAATTCGTATAAAGAATCCGAGTGAATTCCCGTGATCGAAATAGCTTTTAATCAATTGTTACATATATATAGAGTCACTAAGTCTAATTCTATAACGTCTTGTGTAAGAAACGAGTGACAAGAGATTAAAATTTTCGGAAGAAAACAAGTCTCGTAACCAGATAAATTTAAATCCTCTTCATACGAAAGAGAAAAGTATTGAACAGAGATGAGTATCGAGAGTAATACGCGGAGAGAAAAATGACAGCAAGATGTCCTAGTACTTCGGACTAACCTTCTTCCTGAGGCCAGTTCATACAACCGTGAACTTTAGGAAGAGCAACAAAGATTATCTTTTAACCAGTGATAACAAGCAACCAATCAACTCTCCTTTTCATTTTCTTCGTCTCTTTTTTTCATACTGTTCCGGTTTCTTATTGGCGTTATTGTTGATACATTTAATAAGATACTAGTTGAAACAGTAGAGCGAGATCTGTATAGTATTATTCAATACGATCGAGAGATTCCGTTTGAGGGTACCTCCATGTATATTCATTTATCACAAATTCATTCATAAATTCAGTGATTATAAATAATAATAAATGTATCTGTTTGGCATAGACGTGGGGTAGTAGGGTTGTAAACTTTGAGTCTCGTTTTTGTCTAGACTCGATCTCTCATGGAAGATCTATAGAGTTTGTGTATATATGAGAGTTTAACTCATTTGATAAACATGTTTATATAACGACGTATCATATGTTATATTATGTCGGATACAAAGATTATATCATTATGTTGATTATTTGCGAGCGAGAATTATGACTGATTATAATGTGTTGTACGTTGGATTCGATATAATGTTGTGAAAGTATTATTACAGTTTTCAACTTGTCCAAAGAGATTTTCTTCATATCATCGTCATACTGAGAAAATCCGTACGTAATGAGGTGAAATAAGTTGAGTCGATACTTGTGATGAGAATCCAACACGGATTGAGCACGCGTCGACGCCAGTCTTTATTGAAAATTGATACGGTTGCAATTTCGGATTCACAAAACGAGTGATTGAAAACCTTATTACACTTCAAGCTTTCGCTGATTCCAGGGGATTCTCGGGATTCTTGAGAAATTTGGGGTGAAATTTTACAAAGTTTCTCTCATCCACCTGTTTGAGTTTTGCCATTTTTACTTCAAATCTTGAATTAGGAATCCTGAGATCTGAAAAATCAGAGGGAATACAAGTTCTTTCGATTCAAATTTTCTCTCTATTCGAGTCGTCACCTGAAATTCATCTGGGAAAGAGATATTCGAACGTCTCAAGATGGATTTGAGAAAAACTGTAATCTGCGGATGCTGTAATTTCCGCACTACAACCATCATTCATTTGAAAAGCTTCTCGATATCCTTATCAACGTTGATCTTCACATATAAAGGATTCCACAGAGCCGAGAAAATAGAATAGAAACACAGGCCTGTAAGCCCTCAGTTGTCTCACTGTGTACGGCCATCTATCACAGGCGATGACAAATATTTGTTCAAGATTCGAACAAAAAAGAACACACGTCGTCGTGTCCCCAAATGAATATACGAAACAAAATTGTTAATAGGTTTTATACATAACTGCTGTATCTCGCAAACTAAAAGAATTCACGTTTGAATAACATAAGAATAATTAGATGTAGCTAAAAATAATAAGTCTGATGTAACTTTTGACTATACAAACAAGAAACGAGCCTATACTATAATTTTTATAACGATTGTTAAGTTCACTATCTCTTCGTATCCATACGTTGACGTGATTACGTACTCGTATTTATGTATACGAATGATTTGGTCGTGTCGGCTAATAACATTGGTGTAAACCACCTATTATCTGGCGCTTGGATGTAAAGTCCACTGACAGAATGGAAAGGAGCTGGAACCCCTGACTGTCGTCTCCACGGACAACAACAAATGAGATCGTGTAATCATCAAGTGCTCTTACATATCGCCACTCGTATATGCCGTACACAACGTCCACGATGACACCGTTTTTGCTCTTTCCAATTATATTTGTGATAATAACAATATTAATAAGAATAATAATAATGAAAATAATAATCATTATAATTTGCAGAAGGAAAAAAACCAAACGATAAATTGATAACGCGACAAGAAGCTGTATAAGTCCGATAACCTCGATTGTAGAAAACGTGAAGAAGGAAAAAATAAGGAAAAAATAAAAATCCCCTCGGTCTATAGAGCGTCATTAATTCGAAAAAAGAATTCTGATTGCATTTGAACAATATTTGTTATTGAATATCTTCTAGCTTCGATTGATCGTTTGTACAGTGAGTTCACATCTCGTTTGAATAATTTATAAACAGACTATATAAAAATTGTATAAAAATTGTATGTGTATATATAATTTATATATAATTCTTTTTTATTGTAGAAAAAAATGTATATTCGATGCTCCAAAGGTATGGAATTTATCGATATCGAAGCAGATGTTTGATGATAAAACTACTTGATAACAAAGGATGTATTATTTGAAAAAAAAAATAATAATTAGAGATGAGAGACGTGTAGATCATTTCGGAAGATCATAATATTTGAATAGGACTCAAATTTCATATCAAGGATAATTGATCGTATTCAACGATAACGTCTAATCACTGCCAATGGTCTGATAACTGATAATGGCTCTCAGCTATGATCACGACTCCAGCACGTGCCAGTAGATTGAAAAGTCAGAGGTCATTAAGACGAGTAATATAATTCATAATGAAATAGTTCCCTCGACCTATGGGGTTGGCTTTTTAACGGCTTCAGTTCGTGCATCATTATTATTAACATCATTTCATAATATTCGAACACGTAAGTACTCAATAAGTGAGGTTACGTGTCACGAATTTACAACGATACGTGAAAAGTATATGAAAGTCTTTCCAAGATTTTAGGTCCTAGTTACTGAATTCATATTTGTTACCAGAATATCTCATACATAAGATCCTTGCTTTAGAAAATTGAATACTTTTATATAGATAACATTTGATAGTTGTTCCCTGTTATGGTATATAGAAGTCCTTATTATTGGCATTGGATTTTTTGTTCCGATCGTATACAACAGTTAACCATTTTTCATTGTGGAAGATAGACGCGTGAGTTATACTTATCTTTTATCCAATTAACTGATGTAATTCTGCCTGTTATATCAGTTAATTGGATTGAATCAACTTATTAAGTCTTTAATTCAAAAACCACACGCTTATGAAATTTCATTGAAAAAAATTTATCTCTTTTGTTTTTATTTTTTTCATTTTTAAAACTTTAACTCTTAAAATTTATGGGAAAGAGATTGCGGTCGAATTATCTCATTTGCCAATTTTTTATTATACGAAGAATGTTGCAGAACATTCACATCATTTTGTACATAACGCGTGTAAAATTCTTTGTATATCAAAACAGATTGTGCTCTCTATTGGCACCTTACTCTCTATTCATGGTACTCATAATCCGCCCTGTGAGAAACACTCTCCTGAATTCCTTCTCCACTCTGCTCGAAGAATCTCATCGAACCGATTGATTCTCAATGATTCGAACCCATTGAGAATCAATTTTGAATGAGTTTGAATCGGTTTTCTGCATCGGAATCAATGAGAATCAATCGGTTCAATGAGATTTTTTGACCAGGGCAATCATACTATAGTTTTTCAATTGTTTTTTAGAAGTATAGATTCACTCATGGTCTTTTGAAAAAGGTTTTGGAATTATTATGCGAATTTAACGACGAAGAACGATACAGGCATATGACAAAAACCAATAAAATACTTCAACAGGGCACATAATCAAAGCTGGTTTTGTTATTCAATGTTATGAGATCTCAAGTGCAAGCTTACGCAAGTTAAATGTATTTTCGTATGAACCGTCATTACCCTTTATGTACAAGTCATACTCGAGCCAGACAGATGCAATCAATGTTGCACATTCATGAAAATGATTAACCTGAATGAAGAATTGTTTCGGCATTTTTTTTCATCATGTATTTCCAGGAAGAAATTCTGGGTAATAACTTTCAAAATTGAGATATTTCTTAGAGAATCGACATTTTTCGCTATATTATTCAATATAGTTTTTATATAATTCATATATAATAATTCTATATAAATTGTATATAATTTTGGAATCTCTCGATTCGGATATTGTAGGGTATTTTGAAAATCAGTAATCCTGCAATTTAGATAGAAGATTTGATGATCAGAGTATAACGAATAGACTTGAATGATGGAAATAGGAAAATTACAAGTTGAAGAGATTAAGATTGATGATTTGCATATGCATGTAATAAAGAAGCATCCTTCCTATCCAGTCTCATTCATTGAAAATTTCATTTTTATTGATCACCGTCGATTATTACGAATCACCGATGGGAATGTGATCGTCGGATTTGATTGTATCATAAAAATTATGCGACCTATGCTTTTCTTATCTCAACAATATATCGAGTATTACGGAATGAAATACGTCAGGGTTTGCGAGCTTGAACTTACCAAGTGATCATTCAAATTGCAAGTCTGAATTATCCTGATGTGATTGTAGAATTTACTAGAAAAGAAATCTGAATGTGCTTCCGTGAACAATTCGCACAATCCGAAACTATGATCCCAGTTCGGATAAGTCTCGATCCGATTGTTTTCGTAAAATATAATGAACTAATTAAGAGATATTCCCATTATACCCAAAATCCTCGTGTACTTGTTTTGATTTTAATTACCTTGTTTGTCTGCCATATGTCTGTTACTGATTACCTTAGACCTCTGAAAATACCGTTAACTCAACGAAAATCCAAGAGAAACAGGTACCATATGATTCTTTGAATTCTAAATGTACTAAAGAATCTTCGTTTCTTCATCCATCTACTTCAACCCACAATTACATGAAAGGAAACTGTAATAAATTCTTTATAAATAACTTCCTGCTTCCCTGAATTCCATGGAATAAACTAAATGACGCAAATTTCCTACATTGATATCATGTTACTGAATGACCAACAGCTCTATGATATACGAATAACACAGGCCTGCGAAATATGACTTTTTATTCCCCTCTCGAACAATAATGTCTTTTTTCGAAGCATTTTGATGCGCTGAATCCGAATCTGGCTGCAGAATTGCTCCATCGTGTCAGGTTTTTGAAATATTTCGACCTAAAAATGTGGAAAACACTGTTCTTTACAGAAGGGTAATTTTTTTCACAAAACTAATAAACGCACCTCAAAGTATAAGTCATTCTCTTCCAAATGCCGTTGAGTTTGCTCAAATATATTTTTTTTTCATTGAAATACGACAGTTTGAAATTTGTGTCTTCACCTATTTATTGAATACATGGGCGCACAAATTTCAAATTGTCGTATCTCAATGAAAAAAAAGATATTTGAGCAAACTCAACGGCATTTGGAAGAGGATGACTTATACTTTGAGATGCATCTATTAGTTTTGTGAAAAAAATTACCCCTCGACTTTACGTAACCTCAAATATGTCAAAAAAACAGTGTTTTCCACATTTTTAGATCGAAATATCCCAAAAATCTGACGTGATATAGCAGTTCTGGAGCCATATTCGGATTCAGCGCAGCAAATCACTTTAGAAATGAGAATTCCATTTGAAGGAGAATTTCATCGCCGATCAGTGTAATCTTAGCGAGAAAAAATCATACATGACCGTTAAATAGCTCATTTTATACGGAAAGAGTAGTATAAATTGATACAGTTGAGGAAAAAGATCAAGAAAATTGTATGCGTCCTGCACATAACCTCAAAAGTAGCAAAAAAATGCATCTACCCAGTATATACCCTTAGATATCTCAAAATCCTGACGTGATAGCCCAATTCTGACTCCGGATTCGGATTCTACGCAGCAAATCACTCCGGGAAATGGTCACCAGTTCCAAGGGGGGAAAACCTCGCAGGCCTGTGTAATATAAGTTGGATCAAATTTCGTGGAAGTGTTTTGAATCTAAACGTTTAATCCCTTTATTTGTCTCCTGAATGGATCGCAGATGAGGGACAGAGTAGAGGAAAAATAATGTCGAATGCTTCGTATTCCGTGTAGAAATATTAAATGTAGGTAGGGGATTCATGGAAGTATTTTTATTCTACATGAAGCGGTGCGATGTACCTTCTACGTACACCATTTACATGCATCATCATCATCATCATCATCATCATCTCATAGGAAAACCTTTTGTATATAAACAATAATCAACAACAATCCCCGCTCTGTAAATTCGAATGAGTGAATTTCACTGCTTCGAATTTAGAGAGTGAAACAAAATATGAATTTAATAAGAATTCCCGATCCGATTTTTCTTCGATCTACTTTTCCTCGCGATATACCATTGAAATGTTAGTTCTGTTTGTATTGGCAACCCCACGAAAGAAGTATTTGTAAAAACAAAAGCGAATAGAGATACACGCTTGGTTGTTGATGATTCAAACGAATATGGATTGAAAGTAATCGTGAGGAGACAAGCAGAAAACAAGTTACCTAATGTAATGCTTAAAGTGTCAAAGACTTTGTTCGATATCGCTGAGTTAAGAGGGGGCAGGATAATGTACGTTGGAAATCTCCAGAGAAGCAGTAAAAGAGAAGAAAAAAATAATCACACGATACGCGCAGAGGAAGCAATGAACGAGAGAACCGGGAGACGACCTTTAAAAAATCCTACCCAAATTATAAATTATGTCGTAGCCCCTGATAAATTCGTAATCAAAAGAAAAATGAAATAAATCTTATGTTTAGAGTCTTCTAGTACCCGATTGATCAAGTAATTTTTTGAACTACATTCCCGATTGTTCTTTAATGGTACCCTAACGCGCGTTACGTCCATTTCATGCTCCCCCTTTTTTGGGTGCAAGAGTTCAATTGATGTACCCTGTATGTAGGTGAATTTATCTAATGGCTGTTAGATTGAATGATTGAAATATTCAATCACCACGTAGCACTATTGGCACGCTGAAGTGGAATTACCGGTCAAGTAAATTTATCGTGAGATGGAACACGGCGATACATTCTAACAAAATTCTAGATGATTCATTTAATTTAATTTCTGATACGTTAATCGGGTGAGTTTGTTCTTTTGGCATCGTTTTATAGATTCTGCTTCACGAGCTGTGGAATTTTATTATCTCGTCACGTAAGGGTTCAAGACTTGGAGATGAAGCAACGCTGATTTCGCGTCATCCCTGTTTCAGTTGAGGATTTATCAATCGATGCGTTGTTTCCAATTCAACATATGAATCACGGGGAATTCACATATAGCACTTATATTCATTCATTGCTTGTGCATAGATTCACGTGTAAATGAAGCATCACGTGAGTCCGAGACTGAAATATTATGCAAAAACATTATAAATTGAGCCCACGGAAAGCATAACCGACGATGCGTTCGAAAAGCGGTAAAAGTATTGTCCAAGCCGCCACGTGAAGGTTCGAAAAAAAAATCGGAATTTTGAAAATCCAAAAATACTGGGTGATAGGGCTTGAAAAATCAATCTGAGTCTCTCTTTACAGTTTTTTTCTATGATCGATAGTTTTCAAGAAAAAAAATAAAGAGCACCTATTTTTTGTAATCGAAAATCGATGGTTTTCAACATTAAACTCGTCGTAACTCGGCCATTTTTTCATGTATCGTAATAAATCTTGCGTAATCCGACTCGTAAAACTTTCCCGATGACGTGTATGTTGGAAAAATTTGTGAAAGTCAATAAAAAATTATGAATTTTTTAATCCGAAGTGAAAACCATGTTTTTCATGCTTTGCGTTGAAAAAGTTCCGGGGGAAGTATGAGCTACGGAAACCTTCCAGGGACAAAGTTGTTCGTTAGTGTATGGAGAAACTTTGTGGAAATTTTTAGATCGATTGAACTATTAGTTTTGAAAATACAGCGATTTTAATATGAACGCGCAGCGAGAATTGTTCATCATTTCGCGTCGTGTTACCGGCTGAATATTGGAGTCCATAGGAAAGATTGTATTCATTTCATTTTTCAATGCGTGTTCGTGTTTTTTGAGTTAGGGAATTCAAATATTGAACTATTTTGGCACAATTCGTTATTTGTTTTCTTTATAAATAAATTCATTGTTTATAATGTTTTTTTGGATAAACCATTCACTTTGAAGAAAAATTGCCCTTCGAACAAGAGAGGTTCCTTTATTCTATGAAACAAAAAACTTTGTACAGATTATTTTTTACAGAATGAGGAAAGTTTTGTTGAAATAGGTTTTCCATAAAACCAATATTTTGAATATGAAATCGTTTAAAATCAATGAAATTTACGATTACTCGGCCAAAACCGCTCGAAATTCCTTGAAAATTTGCATACATATTCTGTATGCATTAAGAAAGTCATTGGGTTGGTTATAACGATGGGAATATTAAGTATATTATTCAATCATGTTTAATGATAAATTCATACTAATCAAAACCGTGCTGTGCTATTTCATGGAAACTTCCAAGTTCGCAAAATTTCGAGCGGCAAATTTGTTCCTTCATCTTTTAAGAGGTTTTGTACGAAACTCGAAATTATCCCTTAAAAATTGTAGAAGATATTGAACAAAGCGTCAGCTCCGTGTCTGGGAGCAGTATCACATGGAAAGTATACGTAACAAAATTGGCACAGCACGATTTTGATTAGTATAAATTTATTATTGAACATGATTGAATAATATACTTAATATTCCAATCGTTATAACCAACCCAATGACTTTCTCAATGCATACAGAATATGTATGCAAATTTTCAAGGAATTTCGAACGGTTTTGGCTGAGTAATCGTAAATTTTATTTATTTGAAACGATTTCCCATCCAAAATATTGGTTTTATGGAAAAATTATTTCAACAAAACTTTTCTTGTTCTGTAAAAAATAATGTGTACAAAGTTTTTTGTTCCATAGAATAAAGGAACCTCTCTTGTTCGAAGGACAATTTTTCTTCAAAGTGAATGGTTTATCCATAAAAACATTATAAACAGTGAATTTATTTATAAAGAAAACAAATAACGAATCGTGCCAAAATAGTTCAATATTTGAATCCCCCAACTCAAAAAACATAAACACGCATTGAAAAATCAAATGAATACAATCTTTCCTATGGACTCCAATATTCAGCCGGTAACACGACGCGAAATGATGAACAATTCTCGTTGCGCGTTCATATTAAAATCGCTGTATTTTCAAAACTAATAATTCAATCGATCTAAAAATTTCCACAAAGTTTCTCCATACACTAACGAACAACTTTGTCGCTGGAAGTTTTTCGTAGCTCATACTTCCCCCGGAACTTTTTCAACGTAAAGCATGAAAAACATGGTTTTCACTTCGGATTAAAAAATTCATAATTTTTTATTGACTTTCACAAATTTTTCCAACATACACGTCATCGGGAAAGTTTTACGAGTCGGATTACGCAAGATTTATTACGATACATGAAAAAATGGCCGAGTTACGACGAGTTTAATGTTGAAAACCATTGATTTTCGATTACAAAAAATAGGTGCTCTTTATTTTTTTTCTTGAAAACTATGGATCATAGAAAAAAACTGTAAAGGGAGACTCAGATTGATTTTTCAAGCCCTATCACCCAGTATTTTTAGATTTTCAAAATTCCGATTTTTGTTTTCGAACCTTCACGTGGCGGCTTGGACAATACTTTTACCGAACGCATCGTCGGTTATGCTTTCCGTGGGCTCAATTGGAGTATGATTCTCCAAAGGTTAAAATTTTCCCCTCTTGGAATATCAAAATAGCGTAAAAAAGATTTTCAATAGATACCTGAATGAATAATTTCGAAATACAAACATGTCTGTGAAGGATTACATGAGATAATTAATGAACACTTTGGGCGTTGAAATATCTTTCAGATAAGTTTAAGCTGTCTCGTGCGATTAGTTTGTATTTTAGATATCTTTTAGACGTGAACACGATTCAGAATATCTATGAAAACATAGCCTCAGACGTCTTGAAGATACCTCAGAGTACGAAATTTTTATGACAAGAGATTATCGTAATGTACAAATTGTTTTGATTTTTGAACTCTCTCTCTCTCCTGGTTCTTCTCATCTATTTTTTCCCTAAACTACGAGAAAAATAAGAAAATCTTTCCTAAGTGCTGAGAACAGAGTTATATTGTCATTCAAAAAAGACACCTGACTGTAGATGGATTCGAAAGGGTGGAATTCATGTACATGCATATCACGGAGAAAATTCTACGCTAGTGTTTACTGTAGCCCACACGACTGGCTCGTGTTATGCAAAAAAATCGGTTCAACACTACTGGTTACTGTGGTAACATGAATCAGTCGTGTCTCCGCACTAGAGAGTCGTTTTTCTACACTATTTTCTACCGTGGAGACACGATTGATTCGTGTTACCACAGCAACCAGTAGTGTTGAAATGATTTTTGTGCATAACACGAGCCAGTCGTGTGGGCAGGATTTTCTCCGTGTAGATCCTTCTTTGTACTCCAGCAGATGCTAATAACAGAGGAAGATAGTAAGGCATAAAATTTCAAATAATCTAATGACGTTTTGACCTCTTTACTGCTCGAAATCAGTAAAATTTCAAAACTCCATTAAAAATTAATAAACAAGACGACTGATTGATAATAATAACAAGAATAATAATAATAATAAAAGATTCAAAGACAGTTCATAAATCCGCTGATAGCAAATGAATCTCTTTCGTTTGTGTGTATATATGTTGTTAATATGAAAATACAATGAAATGAGCGTCAGCTGTAATAATCGGTATCGCATGTTATTACAAATTATTTGGAACAATGGAGACAAAATTGGAGTAACTCAAATCAATCCACACGTGTAAATTGTTGTTTACGATGAACGAATTGGCAGCATCGTGTCAATCTACGTTCAACTCATCGTTGAATTCAAAACGTACAAACAAAATATTGAAAGATTTTCATGGATGCATGCGTTTGAAAAAATGTTAATTGTAACCCTTAAACCACACGTCACCGTCAAAGCCACGTTCGAATATTTAGAGTATGATTGGATTTGATAATTCGGAATGCATATGATATTACATGAATCACCAGAGATATTATATTTGAAAATAACTTTTCCACTTTGTTCAAACATGAACGAGAGAACGAAGAATTATCTCCAAGGAATAACTGTGTAAGGAACTTGCACAAAGAGTGTTTGATAACACAAACAAACACCATACAGGGGTTTATCGATAACGAAGAAGTTTTTGCGGAGTTAACAATGTTGGGGAAGAAATAATACGAAATTCGGTGGTGTGGTTGAAGGGTTCGGACAGACATCGATAGAAATGAAGAATATGGAAAGGAAAGATATAGAAAAGAGTAAAAGAGACTAACATCCACTCACATGACGCCCTGGTTATTGCCGTTTTCTTGTTTCTCATCTGGTTTGCAATATTGTTCAAGTTGGTCGAAACTGCAAGAATTATAACAGCATTCTTCGACGAGGCCAGGACCAGTTGATGCACGTGGCTCATCCTCACCGCTGTAGGAAAATGGCTCGTTATATCCACGATTGCGACATACCATATAGAGAGCGTCGCTAAGACTCCTAGAGCAAAGCCTGATTGTTCTTGAATGAGATCTTCTAAGAGGAACTGAATTGGCCATCTCCATGGTGGCCAAGACGATAACCATGATGAAAATGATGCTTCGGATTCTTGTTTCTCCAATAACAATTGTCGCCATTATGATGCCTTCTAAGTGTTTGATTCTTGATTCAAGAAATAATAATACTTTTTCATATAAGAGGAATGTTTGATCGAACTGTGCGGAATGAAATTCAATTCCAGTTAGGTCAAAATTTTGTAAAAGATCGCTTAGCGAATTGCAACATTCTCAAAATTGATTGAACAATGATTCTTGTCTGCTGATTTCTCAAATGATTCATACGTGTATCGTGTGGGATGTCCAATTTATTCACAAAACTGGCAAATCTCTTGGCGTTCGCCAGCTCACAAGAAGATGGATAACAATCACAATAACAACAATAAAAACAACAAAAACAACGGCGGCGACAGGTTGATTCTTCACTTAGAGTTTCCAGGATTCCTTTTTGCTTGATTATTTCAGTCTCGAAGCGCAGTCTCCAACGTTCGACAGCCTTTGCCAGTACAATGATTATTCGTACAGGTTTTTTTTTCTCGTAAATACTCGTTTCAGATCGATCCTCGTGATCGATCTGTCACGTCGATCGTTTGATTATGACTTTTTTCCTCCTCGTTCCTTTAGCTTTCTTTTCGTTTCCTCTCACCTTTGTCAAATTATTCTTCGGTCAAAGAATAATTGTTTGCAATCACTTTTATCGTTTTTGTTTTTCAATTTGTTTTTCCTACTTAAATTTAATTATATATTTTTATATTTATAAGATTTGGGACTTTCAGTCTTGTTCCTCGTTGATGACTATGTTTTAAATTTATATTCACGAATTGATAATATATGGATGAATAAATTCCATAAAATTTATATAGAAATTGTTATATAGTCGTTGGTGAAGAGACCTCCGCTGGTACCGAGTTGCTCGGTGCCACTGGTACCGGTTTGCTTGGCCACGCGGTTCTTGTTCCAGATTTGACGAGGAGAGGAACGATAAGGAGGGATAAAAGTGATGAAGTAGGGGATTGTGATTATTAAGGAGAGGAGTAAACAGCTGGTGGTCAATCTTGTATATTTGCCTGACACCCGGTAGATCACTCTTAACATCATTATCTTTGCTAGCTGCAAGCAAAAAAGAAGGGGTCAATCATTATATAGTCTACTCTCAATTTCACAAGAGTCAACTTTCAACAATTTATCTACGAGCGAAATATATTTCGTTCTTTTCCCTGTTTTGAAATTATTTGAAGAGATTTGGGATATCAATGGTGAATATTCATAATTTTATCGGTTGATTCTTTGGGCCGTAAAAAATTCACTTCTTCTATTTCTTGTTGCAAAGTTCTTCCAGAATTCTTCGAATTCGAAAAAATATTCAAAATTGAGAATCATTTTGGATGAATTATGTACATTTCATTCATAAATTTATGCTCATTTTGTTTTCTTGATATGTTCCAACAATGTTAAAGAGTTGTGAAGCAATATCATCAAATTATGTGCAGTGAATTTCCTGTATCCGTCACATGGTGAATGAATTTCAAGTTTTGCAATGAACATCCAAAAGAGTGGCCCTGGAATCAGTGAGATTTTTGGCAGTTTTTATATAACATATATATGTAATATTCATTCTGTGTATATATATGCTCGAAATGCAATGGGATTCGGTTCCCGAGTAGAAAAATTTCCAACATTATTCACAATTTATATATTAATTATATATCCTTATAATCATAGATCTGGAAACCGGACAATTTTTGAGGTTACTATTCATGTAGGCAAGAATTCAAGTTTGTGAATTCGATAGAGATGTTTTAATTTTCTATGCAGGATATTATAAGTATTCTGTATAATTTTTGTTGAATTATTTTGTCAAGGAATTTTTTATATAAAAATGTTGATTTCAGACAGTCAAATGACGATGTCAAATGGTTGAATAATGAATTCTAGCTGTCTAATATGGAACTTATTTCCGCAGTATTCATTAAAATTGAACTCTTGCGTGAGTTTTTCTGTATTTTGAAAAGTTTTGAGTTGAATTTTCAATTGGTTACCTTCATTCTGCACTGACAGAAGAATTTATTTGTATTTAATAAATCTTGCTCTGTATAAGGCGGGATAAATGTTTATTACATACAAACATGACTCATTATTCTCAGGTAAGGTTTTTGAAGAATTCATAAACTTTATTTATAGTTATTAAGCCGAATTTATGTGGAAAAAATATTTATTTTGCTGTATCCAAAATAAGCTTTATTGAATACAAATAAAATGGAGAAATTTTCAAACATAACTTATATACAAACTGTATTGAATTGAATATAAATCATGTACAATTTTGAGAATTTGTCCACTCGGGGTGTACGCTGTGAGTCCGAAAGGTATCTTCCCACCTCGAACTCGATATAAAAAATTTATACGTGAACTATGTGAAAATTACACAAATTGTTTTGAAAACTGATGTTGTCGAGTTCATACTTGACACACACGATATTTTACGGTATCGATATTTTTCATAGAAACTTTGACGAGTTTATATTGAATTTTATAAAATATTGATACCCTGAAATATCGTGCGACTCTACCTCATAAACAATTTTCAAACCAAAAATATATGAACTATGTAATATATTTCAAATTCTGTGGTAATTCTATAAAATTATTCCCCAATACAGAATTATAAATAAATTTCAGACGAATCTTTCAATTATATGCGATTTGTGAATAATTTGATTGCGTGACAGGTTTGAACGCGTAGGTCCCTGAACGGGAATCATCTTTTTAAATTTTAATACACTTTTGCATATTGTCTGAAAGAATCAATTAGGTTCTAAAAATCACTGTTAATTCAACAATTGTCAGGGGGAATGCGAAGAAAATTAACAAACAAAATTGATAGCGATCGAACAAATTCATCATGAGAACTGTTTTTACGACCACTCTCTTGAGGGATGAAAGTTTGTTGGTTTGTGATTTTTGTATTCATATACAAACGCATGTTATCCTTCCATGTTACAAAAAATCTCACGAATATCGTTCTTGCATTCGCAATTATCGAAATTTCAAATGACGCATGAAAATTCCAGTAGATATTCCTTTTACTCGAATAGACGCCAGCCTGGCAGGGTCACAGACGTCCAGTCTGTACACAGATATAATTACGACGGAAAAAGAGCCATATAAAAGCCATTAAGGATGAATTCAGGCATTCGTTGTTTTCACGAATGAATCCAAAGTACAAAAGGTTTTTTTTCAAACAATAGACGACGAAATGACCAATAATGAAATGGCTACCAATATCATAAAGATGCAATTGTAGAAAACAATTAATTACTCTGAATGCGTGTTATTCACTCAATGAATTGAGATACAAAAACAAGAGTACTGAAGGAAACATCGATGTATAGGAATGTTGAATAAGACATTTCAGATCGTTGTTGAATACACTTTGATTATACAATCTGAGATACGTTTTATGTAATATTTTTAGAAATTATGTTTACTGTGTAATTACAAACTATTTCATACAAGTTCTAATGAACACTATGTTTTCCACACAATTCCAAGGATTAATCAAAAGGATACCAGCATTGGGACTTTAGTTGAATCTTTCGAGTGAGATCTCGAAAAAATACCTGGATGTTTTTAAAATATCGTTCTGAATAGCGTTTTTGAATGTCCATAGAAGTGCCTTATACAGCGCGATGTTTCGAAAATATTGAAGTGTTTCGGAGAAACCTCACATGCAAGATTTGACCAGCACGTCAGGAGTATAGTGTTCCTTTAATCCATAACTCTTATAGGAAATTCTACACAGTGAAAAATTTTATATTAGAAACGCCCTGGTAGAAATGTCCCAAGTTCTACCTCATGACTGATGAGGCACCGAAGAGGAAAAACTAATTGGAAAAAACCTACCTACACAGCACCAAAGTTTCAAAAGAATTCTTATTGAACCGATTATCCCCTTCAAGAATTCTTCTGAGACAGTGGTGCTATATGGGTAGCGAAGTGTTAGTTAGAAACTGATGAGTTTGATCTAAATAGCGTTGGTTGGGTAAAACCAGTGATCATTATTCAATAAGTTGAACTAATTAGTAATCATAGGATAAAACTGTTGAATAACTACAACTTTTCACTGCGTGTATACAAGAAATGAAGAAAGATGAGCTGTTTAATCGTGGTGAAATGCAAAAAATATTATTCACATTTTTTATTGAATATGGTAGCATTGTTGCTAGATTCACATTAAAATTGAAAGCAAATCCAACAACAATACTCTGAGATAAACCTTGTGAAAAATGTTAACTTCTTGATCATTTCAAGGATGAAAAGGACTCTTAAGGATTATCTCCTCACAAGTCATGGAAAAATAGGAGAAATAAGTGGAAAATTTTTAATGTTGAAAAATTATTCATGAATTCAATGAATACATGAATTTATAAAGGCTCTTAAACAGGTATTGAAATAGTGTATATATATATATACAATATTTCACTATTATACATATAGTATATATACATGTATATTCGCATTTCGCGAATTCCCCAATGTTATTTAGGCAAATTGGGAAAATTGATTGAAAGATTGACTATGTGTTGACTCATGGCAACTCTCTAAATCCAAATTAGTGAAATTTCACTGATTCAAATTTCCAAATTTCAAAATCAACCAGAAATAGAAATTGGAGCTTATTGACCAATAATCACTGTTCAAAATTCCGGACAAAACCGGACTAAAAATGAATGTTCGGCTTTGAACAAGTTTTTTTTAGAAAACATTGGGCCAAAAATTGATCCAAATTGTGAACTCTCATCAGCACCGATACCAAAGAAGTTTCTATTGAAAACACATGTGATTTTGTCATAAAATGCATGTTTCCGCGACATGAAAAAAAGTAATTAGTTGTGAGATAGACAGCCATTTCTTCAGCTCCAGTAGTTAAATATCAACTAATGTTGAAATTAGCTGTCAAGTGGGAGCTTTAACATATCTAAAACAGTTCTCACTTCGAAAAAATTTCTGTAAGATGTTTAAAAGATATACCGGAAGTCAAGTTCTGGATCTTCTAAAAGATCCTAAAGATATCTTTTCATGATGTTATAAGCCTTCTTGAACTCTTCTAAAGAGTTTCAGAGGATATCTTGAAGATCAAAAGTACTGTGTGGGTAATAGTTAAAATGTAAGTGGTACAGCTCACAATTTCTTCCTGTGAACACAGCATTCGTACAGCATGCTGAGAATGCTCATAGCACATGCATAGGACATTCAATGTGCTGAGAAAGTTCGCAGAAAATGCTATGGACATTCGTATGTTGCTTAGATGAGCATCTATTGGGATATATCGGACTATTCGAACTTGTCCAGATAGTTCAAATTTGAATCGTTCATGGAAACGAAATAATAATCAAATGTTGAGAAATTCAAGGACACACGGAAAGAATAATTTAGCTGCAGCACCTAAATGGCTAGCACAGACACGGACAGCCATTAAATTAGCTCCTGCAGCTAAATTTCAGCTGTTATAGCAAAAAAATTTGCATTTGTAGCTAATTTATTTGCGGTGGTAGCTAAAATTGAGCTGCGGGAGTTAATTTAATGGCTGTCCGTGTCTGTGCTAGCTATTTGGCTGCTGCAGCTAAATTATTTTTCCCGTGCATGAGAGTTAATAATCTCTCAACACCGTTTCAAAACCACATATTTCATAAAGACATATCAGTTCTACGGTAGAAGTGTTCACAAAATAGAATATTTGGCCTTCTTCAGTTCAGCTTTCGTTTCAATAAATAACCAGGCCTGAGGAAAAATGGGAGTTGAATGGGAAGTACTATACCCCCTTGGGAAACATGTGCATATACACATACACTGAGAACCCAATTTCTTAAACTGGAAGGAAATTTCCTTTGCCCTCATTCTAATAAATTCTTTTTTCAACGGAAAAAAATTCAGTTTCATGGACAAATTTTTCATCAGATTGAAACAAACAATTCTCAAATTGAAATAGAAATATATTCCTTCTTGAATCCGAAGAATGTCATTCAAATCCAATGAAAGATTTTCACATTGAAATGAGTTATGTTTTCCGTTGGAAACAAGATTTATCAGAATGAGGGCAAAGAAAATGTCTTCAAGCCTAAGAAATTGGATTCTCAGTGTATGTTTGTAACGGGAATCCTTCTTCCTTTTTGATTCATTCCTCACTTGGGCTGAACATGTACCGCTACATCTGTAAATAATTCAAATTTGAATGCTATATTTTTTCAATATGCAACTTCGGTCTGATGTCATAAGGGGTTTGAAGTTACCCCAGTCCCTTTCAGTCCCGAGGTCAGGATCATTGACAACATACAGAGGTGTGAAAATTATTAGAATAATTGCTATTTCCAAAATAACTCCAACTTTTGCCTCAGATTATGCATTCATCTGTGGAGTACTTTTTTGTCTTGATATAATAGTTTCTCATCTTTCCATTCCTGAGTTAATTATTATAACAATTTTCCTTTCCAATCTTTTTTTCACTCCAATGATCTCAACACCTCGATCTCAAACTGAACATTATGTGACGATAGATACCCGCTCGGAATTTAGAATAGTTAACAACAAATTCCGACTGGAATTTTTATTGGTTTCATCGTAACTCAACTATCATTCCTTGTCGTGTATATAAATTTTATACAATGAAACACCAGTTCTTAATATCAAAATATTGCATATTGTTAGTTATTTGAAGACATATGGAGATGCTCGTTATGAAAAAGCACTTTGTACAAATGAGATTGTTATATAGTAATCATGGAATGTCCCTTCGTTCAAAAATAGAGGGCTTAAGAACTATTCATATCAAGAAATGAAACCAGGAATCCATGAATGATTGCATTCCCTTAGAGGAAAGTTGGAACATTTTCGGAAATCACATTCATTCTAATAATTTTCACACCTCTGTATGTATGCAGATTCATTTGATTAAGTTTTTGAAAATTTTCTTTCTTCGAAGGGTTAGCATGTTCTCTCATACACGGAGAAAATATTCAGCGATAGTCACTTGCTGAACCGTAATGAACGTTGTTTCAACGGTAATCTCACTGAATGTGGAAAAAATTCGCTGTGACACCGAAATCTGATTGCGCTGGGTACCTTTTGCTGTGGCAGCAATCTATTTAATATCGCAGCAATCTCGTTAGCCATGATAGTGACTTTTTCAGCTATGGCAGCAAAAAATGTTGATTTCTCCAGTAAACTTTGTTTGTCATTCTATATGTACACAGTAAAAAGTAAAACTTAAAGTGATTCCGAATATCAGCTCAAAAATGCAACGAAAAGTAGCGCCTATTCCAACTGAAAGTAAGTAATGAAAAAGACTGAATTTCAGTTGGAATAGGCACTACTTTTGGTTGCATTTTTAAGCTGTGTTCGGGATCACTTTAAGTTTCACTATTTACTGTGTATTACGGAAATTTGCCGGAGAAGGAGACATTTTTTTCTGCCACAGCTAAAAAAAATCACCGACGTAACTAACAAGATTGCTGCGATAGCAAATAGTTTGCTGTCACAGCGAAAAATTTGTTGCTCCAACAAAAGGGATCTGGTGCAATTAGGTTTCGCTGCCACAGTTAACAGTCGTAGCTGTGACAGCATAGCTGTGTTTTTATGCATATCTTTGCTGTAGCGGCTATATATCTCGCTATTACAGATGAAAGAATTGTCGGCAGTGACGCCTGAAACATAACACCCGCAGCTATTCCCCAGCTATCCAAATATCAACAAAAGCTTTTTTCTGTGTAGTTTGATCATACATGAACGATCTTCATAGTATCTAAGAAAGTGTTATGTAAGTAATTCCACAACTTTTGTTATGAAACTCGAGGATTTTCTCAATGCTTGTACAGAAACATAATTATAATTAACAAAAATATGAAAAGATGGACCCCAACAACTGTTGATAGCGTCAAGTGGTACACAGGGTTCACACGAGTCAACCTTGAAACGCATCGCCACTTCCTGGTATTCTTTTGCTCTCCACGTTTGAAGTTAGTCGAATGAAGAATGTGAGAAGCCGGAAGATTTTTCACTGTGTATCACTGACCGTCCTATCACGTTTTCACGCTTTGATGGCGATATGTTGACGATACACATGGTACGCGTGGATCGTTGTGACGTAGACGTAAAGTTATCCGAGTGTATGGTTCGGTTACAATATACACCGGCACACGATCATCATATAGTTATATATCACCGCAATGACGTTCTATAAATAGAATAGCGCGGTCGTGCGGCCGGCTGCCTATAGGTATACTTGCAATACCACCAGGCAGGACTCTAACTATTGCTATCTCCATCTTTCTCTTTATCGCTACTCACCTCGACAGCATCCAATTTTTCAATGATAGTGATAATCGACGTCGATTTCCCGTGGTATCTTCAGCCCGTAAAAGTCCATTATCCTCGTATCACGAGATTCCTTTTATGGCAATTGAAGGTCGGTCACGTTACGTGAACTGTATACGAGGATTTTGCTAATTTTCCAGAAGAATGGCTTTTACATGTTTCGAATTCTCTTTTGATATTTTGAAAACAAATGTTGTTTCAATGGAATACGAGGAGCAGGGTCCTGATTATTTGTTCAGCGAGCTGAAACAATTGCATTAAATTTTTCATGCTTATGGAATCGTAGAAAAATTTAGCAAATTCTACAATGAATTGAAGAATTTTGCAATTATGTATGAAAATTATGTCTCGTTCACGTATTTTATGCCATTTGGATATTACTGCTTATCATCCAACGATTCAGTATTTCACTAACACATCAATCCTGTTCAAAGTTCAAGATTATAAAAGTCATGCAAAATCGTAGAAGCAGATATAAATTTTCCTAATCATCGTAAATTGTGTGTTGTAATAAATAAGAAACATAGAACCAACATGTCAACATGTTAGGGACATTTCCTTTTTATCTTTGATAAAATCCTTCGCAGAAATTTTCTGGTTATTTACGATGCTTGTAACGCTAGTTCAGAGGAATACTTGAGAGGAACTGGTTTTAAACCGTTAGATGACGAGAACACACTGTAAAAAAAAACTGGAAATTTACTGTGCAACTGGACTGGAAATTTCCAGTGCTAGTACTGGAATATGGATATTCCAGTACATGTACAGAGATTTTGTTGTTACGTTACTGAAAGTTTACCAAGCATAACTGAAAATTCAGTCATTGTACTGGAATTTTCAAGTTTGAGATGATGTACTGAAATTTTGCCATGATTTCGCGAAAATTTTACCGGCTCGTACTACAATTTTATAGTTCTTGTGCACCAAAAAAAAATATTCCCTCAAAAAGAACTTGAGAAAAAATTTGGAATTTAGAAAAAAAAACCTAATCGTTGGTATACTGGAATTATACAGGTTTTTAACTGCAATTCTCAGGTTTTGTGATGGAATTTTCCAGTTACTATGCAATTGAATTATACAGGTTTTGAACTGCAATTTTCAGGTCGTGTGATGGAATTTTCCAGTTGCTATGCAACGGAATTTAATCACTGTTGCACTGAAATTTTCCACTTCTATTGGACTTCGTCATTTCTGGCAGGAAAAATTTCAAGTCTTTATATTAAAAATTTCCTGATTGAGATTTTGAATAATAATTGTAATTGTAGCCAATGAAATTGATATATGAGGTTTTTCCAAGACTTATCCTCTTGTGTTCTAGATATGAAGCATATGTAGTAACCCAAGCTGGCCTTCCAACATGTCGCGCTATAGCTCATCGGTTAGGTCTTAGGTTTCAGTTGGTAGGCAGGTAGAAAAGTGTGGGTTCAAATCCTGTTAGGTAGACATGAGTTTCTGTGCATCCAAATGAACGATCAAAAGTTTCTCAATCATCTTGGAACACAAGGACCCTGCAAAATCACTTTGCGTGAGCAATTTTTTTTCAATTTTCATGGATATTTTCAGCATTAATTTTCCAGTACATGTCCTGGAAAAGTCCAGCTCGTGTACTGAAAAATTCCAGTACCGAGGCTCCGAAAATTTCCAGTTTTGATGCGGGAATTCCATAACGTTTGCACTGAATTTTTGCAGTACAAATGTGCTGAAATTTTCCGGTACATGTACAGGTTAATGACTTCCAGTACATGTACTGGAATTTTCCGGTGAAATTTTTTTACAGTGCATGTCTACTGAGGGGGCCATTGAATTCGATAGAAGAGGTCTTCCCTGTACATGCTTTGTGTATACGGAATTTTCAATTACTTTTCCTCCGCGTTTCAAGGCAAAAGTACCCCTGCTTCGAAGAGCTGACATATTCCTACTGAATTCTCAAGAAACAATGAGGATGTTCTCAGCTACTCATTGCAAATGAATAGCATGGAATGGAAAATGATAATCAATACATGGAGAAAGAAGGAAGTTGCTGTGACAGCGAGATCTAATTTTGCTAGCTCCCTTTTGCTGTGACAGTAAACCATGTGTTATCACAACAATCTTATCACACTGTAAAAAAATTTCACCGGAAAATTCCAGTACATGTACTGGAAGTCATTAACCTGTACATGTACCGGAAAATTTCAGCACATTTGTACTGCAAAAATTCAGTGCAAACGTTATGGAATTCCCGCATCAAAACTGGAAATTTTCTGAGCCTCGGTACTGGAATTTTTCAGTACACGAGCTGGACTTTTCCAGGACATGTACTGGAAAATTAATGCTGAAAATATCCATGAAAATTGAAAAAAAATTGCTCACGCAAAGTGATTTTGCAGGGTCCTTGTGTTCCAAGATGATTGAGAAACTTTTGATCGTTCATTTGGATGCACAGAAACTCATGTCTACCTAACAGGATTTGAACCCACACTTTTCTACCTGCCTACCAACTGAAACCTAAGACCTAACCGATGAGCTATAGCGCGACATGTTGGAAGGCCAGCTTGGGTTACTACATATGCTTCATATCTAGAACACAAGAGGATAAGTCTTGGAAAAACCTCATATATCAATTTCATTGGCTACAATTACAATTATTATTCAAAATCTCAATCAGGAAATTTTTAATATAAAGACTTGAAATTTTTCCTGCCAGAAATGACGAAGTCCAATAGAAGTGGAAAATTTCAGTGCAACAGTGATTAAATTCCGTTGCATAGCAACTGGAAAATTCCATCACACGACCTGAAAATTGCAGTTCAAAACCTGTATAATTCAATTGCATAGTAACTGGAAAATTCCATCACAAAACCTGAGAATTGCAGTTAAAAACCTGTATAATTCCAGTATACCAACGATTAGGTTTTTTTTTCTAAATTCCAAATTTTTTCTCAAGTCCTTTTTGAGGGAATATTTTTTTTTGGTGCACAAGAACTATAAAATTGTAGTACGAGCCGGTAAAATTTTCGCGAAATCATGGCAAAATTTCAGTACATCATCTCAAACTTGAAAATTCCAGTACAATGACTGAATTTTCAGTTATGCTTGGTAAATTTTCAGTAACGTAACAGCAAAATCTCTGTACATGTACTGGAATATCCATATTCCAGTACTAGCACTGGAAATTTCCAGTCCAGTTGCACAGTAAATTTCCAGTTTTTTTTTACAGTGCAGCTACAACAGCAATTCTTTACCTGTGACAACAAAACATGTTTGCTCCTCCAGAAAATTTCGATGCTATATATAGAATAGCAAACAAATTTTGCTGGAAAAGTCAGCATGTTTGGCTGTTGCAGCTAACAAGATCGCTGTGATAGCAAATAGATTGCTCATCATAGTCAATTTCATTGTAAGTTCAGTTTATTCCTTGGTTACAAATCACATAGTAAATTCAACTCCCAATTTCCCTCTACACTGAGAGAAAGGGTCTATTCAAATATCCGACAGCTAGGAAATTTAGTAACTGTAAATAAAAATTTAGTTGTGCCAACTAAATTTTATTTGTCACAACTATATTTTTAAATTCCCATAGAATAAACCATTTTATTCATATTTCAGACAGTTAGCCTTTTATTCACCCCAACTAGAGTCTAGCTGACGTAAATAAAAATCTAGCTGCGGCAACTAACATTTAGTTATCCCAACTAGGTACCTTTCTCTCAGTGCATGTACACGGAAAAAAATGAATTTGCAGTGACAGCAAAAACTTGTGTGCTGAGTGCATTGCGCTACTGCAACTATCATTGTAGCTATATGTACTAACATAGCTTTCGTGCACCGATAAAACATGATCGCAGAAGAAATGTTGCTAGTGGAGCGATTTTTGTAGCTGTAGTACATACCCAAAGAGAATAAGATGGCCGCTGAACATTCAATGTGAATTCAATGAACATTTGACAAATGCATAGACATTTTGAGGTTCAAAAAATGTTCAACAACCCTAATTACGAAATATTTAACTTCTAGAATAATTATTTGTTTACATGCGGTTTTGCAAAATTCAATTTGAAACATTCCGCTGAAGCTATACGTATTATTAGAACAAGACAAATTCAATCGGTAGGGTGGCTCAAGCGCTAGCAGCTTGAGTTGGTAATCGAAAGATTGCGGATTCAACCCTCCCCTATTCAATGAATTTTTTTCACTCGGTTGGTTGTTCTTTTAGCGATTCTTTCAAGCTAGTACAGCGAAACACTGATTGCAAAGAAAAATCGCTATCATAGCTATTCTTTTCGCTATCCAAATATCAACCACGAAAATTAGCTATGGCAGCTAATTTTTAGCTGCCACAGCGAATTATTTTTTTGCGTGTAAGAATGGACTGTGGTAGCTATTTCGTGTATTTAATATTTGGATAGCGAAAAAAAGCTTGAATTTAGCTCCTATAACAATAACTTTTGTTGCCACAGCTAAGAAATAGCTACCACAGCTGATTTTTAGCTTTCCAAATATCAACCATATAATTTTTTTCCATGCGTACACGAGGAAAAGTATATGGGATTGATCAACATTCGATCTAGTTCTCGTCGCGACTTTAGAATAGGGATTGAGTGACGACTCGCAATTTGGTGATCATTACGATGTTGAACTATCGTTTCCATGGTAACCTGAACAGTTTACTGCACTCACTCCGATTCTGAAAGGTACTTATTACAATTTTGAAATATCTGTCACCAAATTACTATTCTTCATAGTAACCGTTACCGTATACGTTTCTCCGTGTACATAGTTGGACAAAAATCGACTACGTCAGTGTTCCTGCAATCAATCCTTCTTTTCGTGTAATTACCAATAATCGGGCAGTATTTTTGCATTAGCACCGTTGGCCAACGCAAGAAAGTTTTATACATGAGGAAGAATAATTAGCTATTATTTGAATAGCTAGAAATTAGCTACGGAAGCTATTTTTTAGTTCCCACAGCTACTCGCTTGGCGGTAAAGGCAAGAAATGTAGCTGCCGTAGCTAAAATCTCATAGCTAAATTGTTTGGCGATCCAAATATCATCCACAAAACCTGTGGAGGCACAACTTCGATTTTCCACTGTGGTAGTTAATAAATAGCTACAGCTGCAATAATTTCAGCTATGACAGTGAAAAAAAGGTGCTGAAAAAGTGAGTAGCTGCGACAGCTGTTTTATTTTTTGACGTATACGAATACCCCAATAAAATCCTGCATCCATCATTTTCAAACTTTTGTAAACGTTCTCAAAAAAAGTTTCCACTCTCATCCATCCCATTACATTGAAATTTCGTATCTTGAATGAAATCCGAATAAAATCGTTGTATGTTTATATGTATACCGGGTGTTCAATTTCACGGGTCAATTTATGCTACGTACTAAGTGAAAGATTTGACCCATGAGATGAGAACACCCTGTATACATCAATGTATATATGTAGTTTTGTGTGATGTGGATAATGGAGTGATAAGTGATAATCAGCAATAGCACGGTTATACTTGGAGGCGATAACCCCACGGACTTCCAGTGAATCACGAAGTCGCGGCGGCACGCTTTTCTTGAAGCGCTGTTGGTGTAAATCCAGTGGGTCTGCTCGAATAGATTATCAATGATGGAACTAGATGGAACAGATATACCCTCCAAGATCCAATAAGAATAACAGCTTGGTAACAAATTGAGAATACGAGGGGGAAAAACATTCATCAATCGATAAATCAGAGGCGGAATACGCGGTAGTCGACTATTGGTAGGTTAATGATGCTATTTTTGAAGAAGAAATATCAAGAGAAGGAACATATCTCTCCAATAGCGGGGATAAAAATTCATGAGATTAGGAATTTTCCACAATGATAACGTATTAGAATGCTGGTTGATATACTTTCAACACGTTTTAACGCTCCAAGGCATTAGACCCTGTGAGAGTTTATCAAAATTTCGCCCAAGCTATTTCTGTGGTAATATGTCTTTCCATATTCGCTAATCTAGATCGAGTACAGGGAATTTTGTTGTAGAAATAATTCAATAGAATTCAATATTATTTGAAATCAGTGCGAAAAGAAAGCTGATTTCGTTTGATGGTGAAGAGTAACGATCATGCCGAAATGAACCGTTTATCACGTGAATGTACACAATTCTGGGATGATAGATGTATTGAAAAAAAAAATGTTCGATAAAATCAGCTAACCCACCAAACACAGTTCATCTCAATGATGTAACTGAGATATCGTCGTATCGTAGACACGAAATACTACAGTTCTATGATTGTTGCATCAAACTCGTGTGACACGCTCTGTTCCAATAGAAAATGTGTTTGTGCTGCTTGGCTCGTGCTCACAGAATTTTCATATTTCTTTTATGCAAACAATATTCAAATAATCCAAATGATTGAATTTCAAGGAAAGTTGAAAAACTCTGGTCTGAAAATTCAATATTCCCAAGAAAAGAACTGCAGAATTCAGTTCAGGAGAATGGTGAAATTCCAGGACAATGGTCACAGTAAATTTATGATAGATCCGCTAAATAGATCGCAGTATAAATAATTTTTTCCGCGTAGCAATCCCCATGTGAAAATTCACCAGTGGAGCAAAGCTGACTTGACCTCGACGGAAATTGCCGGAGTCTTGATAAGAAGATTGGCTAAGGGCTGGAATGATAACTCGTTTCAGTAATTAACGAGCTCCAATTTTGACGCGTGGGGCAACGGTGGTGAAAGGTTGCTAATGTTGGCGTAAGCTTGAAACTGACAGCTAGCACTTCTCATTTTTGTATTACAAACCCAGGCACGATATTATCTCTGTTGTCAAAGTTCACTCAATATAAATTCCTTATGCGTAGCTGCCACGCCCGGCCCAAGCCATTGCCTCTGATCAATATTGGCGAAATAGCTAAATTTTGCAATCCATTGATTGCAACGGGCATACTGACTTTGTTTTCGAAAAAAAACCGCATCGAACTGTCACCCATACAAAAATTTTTGGGCTGCGACAATGCTGACAATAAAATATAGCTTGGCGCAATGTTGGAAGACAAGGCTTGGCAATCTATAAATCTTCAATGTTGATTAACAATGAATACAATGTTGCACCGGTGTCGGTGTTCGACGGATTTCGTTTGTCAGCCTGTTATTGTGACACAATTGCGTCAAGCTTGGCTCTTGCTTGGCTCATCCTTGGCCCAACATTGACTGAACGATAGATTCCATTCAACGCCAGGATCATTTGAAATGTGGTTCGGTATTGCCCCAAAATTTGGCCTAGTTTCGGTAGAAGTTAGCTTCGAATGTAGCGCCGATCATTGGTAATAGCATGGCTCAATATTGGCAACTTATATGATATTTTTGCTACGTTACTGATCAAGTGTTTCTCGCGAGTGGTGGAACGCGTATACGAAGAATATATATAATATATAATCATATATAAGGCTTAAGTAAGTCTTTGGAAGAACAGTCAATCGCTCTTTACTATGAGTCACACTAGAGGGCACCTACCGCTGAGCTAACATAAATTGTGTCTACTTCTCATGGCAAAATTTACCGACAAAAGATGCCGAGTTGTTTACAAACAAATGAGGGGAAAACAATAAGACTTTAAACAACATATGTCAGAAATTGCGAAATGCGCATACTTTTTATATATTTCTGGGTTAAATATTTTGTACTTTGATCATTGGCGCAGCATTGACAAACAAAATTTCCAATTCTTTGCCAATGATGGTATATTTCATCGGTGATGGGACTTCATTGGAAAAACACGTAGCTAAATCATAAAATGATGTTATCATTCTAGGTTTGCGCCATGCTTGGTTGCCAAGCCTCGGACATACTTTATCTACGTTGCACCATGCTAGCGTCAATTGTAAATTCCTATATGGGCACTAGTTGTGGATGGATTAGTTATTAGATAATCGCTCTTGGATTTTCACAACCCCAAATACGGACAAATTCCTGATCTCGCTTATTTAGAGCGGAAAAAAGTTGTAAATTGCAACCCGGCTAATTGTTCCACAAAATTCACTAGAATTTGTCGAAAACATGCAAAGGGTGAGTGAAGTTGTCAATAGGGATGAACGATTTTGATTCGTTGTTTCTCTACCTTTTCTGTTTTAGAGAAAAATGGAGGAAAAATAGTAACAATTTGCAATGGCATACGGAGAAAAATCATTAGCTATCATTTGGATAGCTAAAAATTGGCCACGGGAGCTATTTTTTTGCTGTCACAGCTACTTATTTCGCGGTAGCAACAAGGAATGTAGCGGCCTCAGCGAAAATTCAACAGCTACATTATCTGGCTATTCAAATATCAACCACAAAACCTGTGCAGTCACAGTTACGATTTCCTATTCTGTTAACTGAAAAATAGCTACAGCTACAATTACTTCAAGTATAGCAGTGAAAAAAATGTGCTAAAGAAGTGAGTAATTGTCACAGCTGTTTCATTTTTTTGCATGTAAGAGAAAAATCAATGTGACTAAAACTAACATGTGCTCTCCAGGACAAGCAATATTTCACGACATCAATATTTTTTATAAAGTTTGTATAAAATTTTCATCGTTATTTAATAAAATTCAATGAAAATGTGACAAATCTTATATAAAAAGCATCGATACTCTCAAATATCGCCCATAATTGTTATGCTGTAAAAAATTCCTCACGCCTGTGAAAAAAATAAGTTTTCAAAATTCCCCTTAAACTGTTTCTCTTACGAATCTTTAAACAAAATGCCCTCAATGTCCGAACGTATTGTTTAGACATCAACTAAAGAGAAACAGCATTCAGTCGGAAGCTTTCGAATTGTTTTTTCAGGACTGTAGCAAATTTTAATACAGTTCATACTAGGAATTTGAAAAATAGATTAAAGTACGGATGAACGGACAAATGAAGTATGCTTGGGTCGTTTTGTTCCGGCGCCAACACATACAACTGGCCGCCACCACGTCGCGGCTTCAACTAAGATAAGGGGAAACTAGAAAACATTTCAAACCATGTAGGAAACATTTGTTTGTTTTCAGATAACCCTGTTTATTAATAGTCCTGTGTTATTTTTGAACCACGTGGATATATTTCAACGTGTACCAAACTACCTTAAGATACATTTAGTACTCATCTGCTATAATTTTATTGGAATATTCTAAGCACACCCGAGAATATTTGAACTGTCTGTGCGTTGTTAGTACTGTATCTCCATTTCTTCTCATTTAGCGAATAGCATGGACAATGTAAATGATGAAGCATTCACTTCTCTTGATTCTGGTAAATATTTATTCAATGCCCTTCATCTCAGATCGTCATGGAATCAACATTTTCGATGCACAGATTACATGCCAATAAAATTTCGTGGACGAGTATGATCTCTTAGTTAGTTAAAAATGCCGCATAAAACCTCTGGCACATATTCATGAGATTTCTTTCAAACCTTTGTCTGAAAGATATATTATAGATATTTAAAAAATATCTGATGCAATGTTTTAAGCTCCAAATTTTATGTTTATTGGGTTTTGCTTGATTCCCAACGGTAATAATTTAGCTGATCCTTCACTGAAATCACAACCACCAACCATTTCTATTGAAACCACAGACTATTTCAAATAATTCACCTTACATAGATAAAAGTGTTTCTTTCAATCTGAGGAATCGTTATTTGGATAGGTCGAAATAAATATTTCTTTGACTGAAATCAATATTTGGCCAGTCTGAAAAAGTGTATTATTCGCTCCTTGTTCCAAAGCATACATATTTTTATATTAAACAAATATTTACTTCAACCTATCCAAATAACAATTTCTTAGATTCAAAGAAACACTTTTATCTATGTATGGCTCTAAAAAATATTTGTGAATTTCTAAAAAGAAAAGTATGGTCGAAAATTCATGCACTTTTAAATTGACAAATTATTTGGGAATCCACAAATGTTTTGTGAATTTTCAACCAACTTTCGTCGCTTCCAAAAAAATGTTTGTTGACCGATTTTTTTAAATCTTACCGAAATCGTTTGAGAATTTACTGAAAAATGTTTGGTAAAAAACTTCCAAACTTGTTTTGGATGTTTTTTTTACAGTGCAAGAAGAAAAAAAATTTCATATCTTCAAGCAGATTTCGAACTTGATGTCTTTTAGATGTCTCATACACCCCTTTTCCTAGTCTCCATTGTCTTCCAAGAATTGCTGATTCATTGAATAAAATATTGCATAACGTTTTTGAAACATCCTGAAAAGTTTAAAAAAAAAACAACTCCAAAACGTTGCTGGGATATAAAATATTCTAGTTCTCTGTTTTTAACATTTCGAATATCTCAAGAATAAAAAATTTCAGAAGAATTTTGTTAAGGATGGACATTAGCAGCGTCGTCGCCATAATAGCATTTAGTGAAAAGCACTTTAAAGGAAAAACACTGTGAACACATAACTTCTAACAAAAGTTTGACAGTGTTTTACTCAACATTCTTCAGTAAATTGACAAACAATTTCGGTGAAATTTCAAATAATATTTGTCACTAAACAAACATTTCTTGAGAAGTCACGACAATTCACTGAGAGAAGTGAACCGTAACCCAATAAACATGAACATCTTCAAGATATTTTGAAGATATCTTTTGAAAGACATTTTGGAGACATATCGAAAAGATATCTAAAAGACATCTTTTCGATATGTCTTGGAGATGTCTTGCAAAAGATATGTTTAAGATGTTTTGCCAAATTTTTTTTTCATTCGGTTTTCGCTAACCCGGTCTCTCTACGCTGCCAAGGCCAATTGGACCGGGGGAAGCGTACTTTCAACCTAACCTACGCGGCAGGGGTAAGATTCCCTGACTTATCAACCGTCGTTCCCCTATTACGGTGGTAGCCGCTTTCGGGATAAACTTTGGTTGATGCCCCAAACGCCATTTCCCCTTTCGCGGCATTACCGTTAGAGAGGAAGGCAAATTGATCAGTCAGGGATTCGAACCCCCGAGCCTGCCGGACATCCATGTCTGAAAGTTAGTGCCTTAACCGTTCAGCCATGGAGCCGGTTTGTATCTCTAAGATCAGCAGTTTTGAGGTTATGAGTGCATATGGATAATACTTCAAATGTCTTTGTTCACAATCAAATTGAAAAGAAAGTGACTTCGTTCATAAATTAAAAGCTTGAATAATCTATGTAAATACTAACAAATTTTGTGAAAAGTACGATTTTGTAACGTTGCAGTGCTAGTACTAAAAGTAACGAATCTCCAAGTCACAATATTTTCCGAATCCCTGGTGAAAATTTCCGCTCACCGGAAGCGGAGATTGAAACAAATGAAGCGTAAAATGTTTAAATTTCCGCTTATTTCGCGCTTGGATACTTTTCCGTTTACTCTTTCGCGTCGCTTCATACCCTTCTTACGCTCCCATTTTCACTGGGGATTATCGAACTTCTTAAGCTGTATTTTATGTACGGCCTTCATGTACGGTGATTTTATCAAATTCTCATTCACATTTACTAATAAGTTGTTTTTCAGTAACAGTAAGAAAAAAATAATTTACAGGTATCTATGATATTCATTAGACACTAACGATCACTGGATCATGTACTTCAATATATTTCACCAAATTCATTACACTCTATTAAAAATGTCCGACAGATCCTGACAGATTCCGGTCAAAATTCTGTCTGGTTCCGTCGGAAATCATCATGCCTGGGACAAAAACCGATCAAATCCTGCACAGGCTGGAACGCCAGACAAAGCCAAACAAAACCTGACGGATTCCGGTCAAAATTCTGTCTGGTTCTGTCGGAAATTATCATGCCTGGGACAAAAACCGACCAAATCCTGACAGAAAATTATCTGTCGGACATTGGGAATAGGGCACTTTTCAAATTTCAAGCACAATCAACTTATCTTATATTTATTTGTATACTATGTAATAGTATAGTATTTGTATAGTATGTAATAAACACCTTGTTCAAAGGATCACTTTACTCTGAAAATATACACCACTGACATTATATCCCACTATGTCATATTGACAATTATGAGCACCGTTATCAAATTGTCCGTATGGCTCAGGTCATTGAAGCGTAAGTACGTCATAAAATGTCCGGGTTCGAATCTCGCAACCCCAAGAATCCGAAATGAAGTGAAATATGTAGGGCTGAGAGGGGGATAAAAAGAAAAGAAAGGAGGAAGAAGAAGAAAAAGAGGGGAGAATTTTTTTATGCACGATTCAAGATTTTTCTAAGATATTTTTATGAATTCTTCAAGACATTTTTAAGATTTGATCGAATACGTCTAAAACATATCTTCCGTAAGACCTTTTTGAGATATCTTAAACTTGTCGAAATCAGTCGCGTAAGACATCTTTTAGATTTCTAAAAGACATCTTCGAGACCTTTTTGCAAGACATCTTTCAAAATTGCGAGATATCTTTTAGATATCTAGAAGATATCTTTTTGTTTGATTGGGAACCATTACCATGCAAAAATGGTATTTGAGTGACAAAATCGCTAGATTCATGATAGCGACTACGTTATTTGATATCCATCTACATGTGGATGGTATCCACATAACAATTCATGTCTTGCGATGTCTTCCAGATAAGTTTAAGATGTCTTGCGCAACACATTTAGATGTCTTTTAGATGTCTAAAACTCTTCTTTGGTCTAAAATACATCTAAACGTGTTGCGCAAGACATCTTAAACTTATCGAAAAGGCATGAATTGTTATGTGGGTAACCATTTCCATATGCATGAACATTGCAACGATTCTCTTCAGTATCCGAAACCAAAATCACGAAGCTGTCCTCCAATTACTATTCGTACATGGTACCTAATAATTGCATCTCACTTCTCTTCGTATTGTTTGGAAATTCACAAAAAATTGGTGGTTTCCCAAATAATCTGGAAATTCACAAATCCATAAGTTTTTCATCATACTCTTTTTCTGGGAAATTCACAAATATTTAATTTTACAGTGCACCAATCCAATTTCTCCCATAGATTGTGCCAAGGATTTTCAGAAACTTCTCAACAACTGAATTATGATTAAACTTCATTGAATTTAATCGTATTTCAATGACCAGAACTTTCGGTGATAACAGAAGTATGAATGAAATTCATTATCCTACCACAACAAATGTAGAAACCGTATGAATTCAAACTCACGTTCATCGCAACGGATCCTCCAATAGTCTCATCAAATGGAAACATAGATCTCATAACATCTGAAATAAGAAAAAATATTAAAATTCAGGTTGACAAATCATTATTCGTAAATGCAGAAATTGGATTTCCAAGTTTTGTCAAATAGTACACTGAGAGAAATTTATATCTGGATTTATTTGGATTGACCAAACTTTGTTTGGATCAACTAGAGTTTTAGTTGGATCAAATCAACAATTTATTTCATCCAAATAAATTTTTATTCATTTCAAATAAAATTTACTTGAAACGAGTAAAATTTCAAGGGATGCAATGAAATGTCTATTTTATAAAAGTTCTGGATTTACACGCAAAAAATATGTCATCCAAATTTTCAGTGACTAGTTTGTCACTTTTGGACGAATCACAAATTCGAGAAGAATGCGTACACTGGGTTTTAACCCTTAGTTACCCCACGGAGGTCTAAAGAAAACAAGAGATTTTCGAAAATTTGATTTCTTATTCATAGGGGTGAAGAGACACAATTTGAAACAAGAACAAGTACATCTTCAATCATTGAAAAGACTTCATCTAATTCATTGCAACGTTTGACGACGGTTCAACGAAAACACGCAAAAATACGTGGGGTAACTGAGAATGAATAATTTGTTGATCCTTTCTATTATTTCGGTGATGGGAATGAAAGACGAGACCCATTGTTGAAACAATGGACAAAATCGATCTATTGTTGAAATCGAATGTACGAATTCTTCTCGAATTTGCACTCTGCCCAAAAGTGACGTACTAGTCAATGAAAATTTGAATTACCGTCAAAAGGGGTGACCAGGATCATTGGGTTGAATGGGATCATGAACGAAAAAACATGTTGAATGAATTCGTAATTGATTGTTCAAATGATCAAAGTGATGAATAGTACGCATTTACCATTCCTATCAATCATAATTAGTTATGACTTCATTTCCCTGTTGGAAAGATCCCATAAATTTTAATGAATTCTAGTTATTTCTAGGACAGAAACCGCATGAAATCTAGTACACACATTTGATTTTATACAGTTTTATGAGATTTTGTAAATGGTTCTAATTGAATCTCATAAAGTTCTTATATAATTTTTGCATTCTCATATGAAATCATATAAAACCCATGAGTTCTCAGACAGAAACCGCATATAGACTTGTTAAAATTTATATAAACTGATAAGATTTATATATGAGAATTGATGGGACTCTTTCAACAGGGTGAACATCTTTTCTGGGTGATCCTATTCACCCCAGAATGATCACATTCACCCCTTTTTACAGTACTTATTCTTTCCGTGTAAATAAGGAGTGAATACAAAACACATTCTTGATACATATATCTCGACGTATCAAACCCTTTCAACAACGTTTGCATTAGTGCACTGTTGATGGCTTTATACATGCTTGTCCTCGTCATTGTCATCTTACATCATTTGTGATTATGGTAAATCTCTCAGAAATAAACAAGCATTAGAGACATCCTGTAAATTTTAAAGTTACTTGATAGAATAGAAAAAATTAACCAGCCAGGCCTTTTGTTGGTATGGAACAAGGTTTGGATGATTGATTTTTTCCATTTCATTCGATTATTTTTGTACGTTTTGGGTGGGGAGGTCTAGTAATTCCCGGTTTTTTACGAAATACTTTGAAAAAGGAGTCGAAACGTCAAAACACATATATTACATATGATAAAACTTTGAAATTGAGAGTCAATCAAATTCAAAGAAACTGCACTGCTAAAAATTTCTTGATATTTCATTCATTTTCCAAGTATAGATATGAATGAAATTTCGAATTCTGCACTTAAATTATTGACTTGAAAATTCAGTTACATGCAATTGAATTTTTAATTATTGCTATTATATCATATTATTCATAATAGTATAGCTGAGTAACTCAATTTTCATTCATGTATAATTTGGATTTCAAAAAACTTTACAATCGTGTGAATGGAAATCGCTTCGATCACAAGTGATTGAAGCTTCATGCAGAGATTTCTGGCAATATGATTCATTACTCAAAATAGGTGTTCCATACTGCATATTCTTTCACCCTCGATACGTCGCTGGCCAATCGGAATAAACACGTGAATAAAAACTGAAATATACGTAACGTATCTTTGCATCACGAATCTGGGTTATATATTTGCCTGAAATTCACCACTGGCGATCACCGTAGCAGTATGACTCGAAGAGCAACTTTTATCTGTCACAGGGTTTTATCTCGAGGTGACAAAAAGTGGATCATTTTTTTAAAAACTCGATAACTTATAATACGGTACGAACTTTGAAAACAAGTGAAAAAGTTTAATGAAATGAAGATGAAAAAGGAGAGGAATAATAATTATCGTATTTTTCAATGTGAAAGAAAAAAGATACGTTGATGAATGGATTAATTATATTTCGTCTATGAAGATATTGAATATCAACGGGACGCTTATCAACTTATTTTTGAAATAAGTCCATAAAGTGCATCCATAAATAGAATGAGGTATAAGAATTTTCGTTACATTTTTCAATGAACGTATAGTGGAAATTCAACCGAGAGAAGTCTATTTTCAGACATGGTATCCCGTAATTATTAGGTAGGTTTATTACGATATAAATAATCTCGTGTCTATTTGTGGAGAGAATGAAAGAGGAAAAAATTCTCCTCACAATATACTTAACAACTTCTGGTTTGCGAAACGTTATAATCATCTACCGGAAATTGTTAGATGGTATAAAAACATCTATTAGCTATTAGTAGGACGTTGTTACGAAATTGTTCTTATAACACGAACGCTTGTCCTCTCACTTGCGATCAGGTATAACATACTCGCTTATCATTGAAATTCTATTCGAAATACATCGGAGCTGGATAAAATTATCTCAGACTTTATTCACCGTTGATCAATACAAGATCGAATAACTTCCTATAATTGATACCTTACGAGGTGTATCGATGGTTAAATGGGAAAGGAGCTGTAACGACGGGTATCACTGGCCGAATGAAAAAAGGAACGTATGTTGTAGATGCATCAACGTTTCTACTCACAGAACAAATTTCCAGTGGGTTCGAAAAGATTCCTCACATTTCTTTTTTGCGAACCTCTCATCATTCAACAGCAGACATTTTTTTCTTATTGCTTTTGAATGAGTATTTACTATTATAATTTTAATCGTGGTTTACGAAATTTGTATATTCCAGGCCAAGAAAACATTGCTTCATCTATAAAAAAAAAAAAAAAAAAAAAAAAAAAACTGTAGAACTGTAGAAATTTCTCTGTTCCCTTTGAATGTTTCATCAAAGAGAATTTAGGAAAACCCAAAGGAAATTCCACAATTCGAATTAGAGTTTCTACATGATTTAATTAACTTCTTCATGATTGACAGAAGGAATTTTCAATCATCTTTGCAAAGCTATTTACTTTTCATCTTTCAACTTCTCTGTGTTCTTTTTTTTAGTTCTTCTTCATCCAAAGGGACAGCCATAAAAGGCTTAAAAGAGCACCAATTTTCCGTCTACTCTCCAAATTCAAATTAGTAAAATCTCATTATTCCTACAGTCAAAAGTCGATCAGTGAAATATCAGTGAATAGTCCCTGGTTATGCAGTTGGAAGTGTTTCTGACTAATTGAATCAGTGAGATTTCACTACAAAGATCAATTAATATTCACTGATTGTGCATTGTAAATGCACTGATTCGCAGTGGTTCACTTCTCACTGTAATCAATGAGATTCCACTGTTTCAGATTCAAAGAGTAGGAGTTCACGGGCATAATGCAATCAATTTTAAATCCGAGAGAAATATTTTTTCTTCCTTGTAACACGTGATGTATCCCACAGTTTCTTTTCTGAGGTCAAAGGTGTCAATAATACATCAGTACATTGAGAAAACCATTTACTTGTCATGATTAAAAATTTAGTGGAATTCCTCACATTAAAAATGTAGTTGGCGCAACAAAACCAATATTTCAGTTCAGGCAACTTGAATTTTTTATTTGATATCGTTTCTGGGTAGATACTGCAACTAAACAGTTTTCTCAGTGCAGTCTGATCCGATAAAAACAATAATATACTTTCGTCCCTTGGGGAATTGTTTTTCGGGTCGAAAGTGAGTGTATAGAGGGGCCATCACGCGTCAACAATCGCAGACCATATCGAATTTGTTCTTTGTAGATCGACAACAAGTAGAATGTATTGATATTTATCTATGCGGCATAGTGTAAAAGAACTATGCACTTATCAGAAATAAAAATATAGAAATAGTGGTGTAATACTCGCTAAACTCGTACATTCATCGCAATCACGAACTTTTGTGCATCATCGCACAATTTATCATTCTATAAACCTTCAAAATCAATTACTTAAATACATGAACATCAATTTTCATTGATGGGAAATAGTGATATTTTGTAATGAATGATTCCCTCGTGTCAATGAGAGATATCAGATAATCAGATCAGAAAAAAATGAATAAATTTATTTGAATGTGTACAAGCTTTTGTATCAATTTCCTGGTTGGCTAAGAGTGAGTGTCGTGTGAAATTTGATATATTATCATACATAATAAAAAAAAGGTGTCGAAAAAAAGTTGTTTATTCCTTCATCAATGATCTCTCATCCAGTTCGTTTAGAATCATTCTGGAATACACACAGTGTACAAATATTATTAAACCGTAGCACTTTTGGTTGAAGGAAAAAAAAAGAGAAGAAAAGGACGCAGCTACATCCAGGGGTCTATGATTCTGATCATAAATCGAACAAAGAATGGTTCATTGTGGAGATAAGTAGCAACCAGTCGGCTAGTAATTAATCATAGACCCTGTTTTGTCTCGATACGATAAATCCCTTGAATTTTTCTAGAGATATGCCGGCGTTTAGAATTCGACCTCCTACCCTCGTTTCCCTTCACCGCTGTAATAATTTCTACTACTATCTGCTTCAACTTACGAACCCTCGGAATACACGATTAATGGAATGAAATTCGTATTGGGAAAAAATTGAGTTGCAGTGAATATTATCTCCTTCTCACATTATTCTATGAATTCATAGATGAATATTGTTTTAGTTCTAACGACTATCAGTTATCTGCATTACACCCGTCTCAGATGAACGCAAGAATAATGTAAATTCCCTCAGCGTTACATCACTCTATAAGTGAATTGATTATTGTTCTTGTATTTTGGGAAACTAAAATTCAGACAAATTGATTATGAGAAATACGATTTGTTTACAATTTCTATTCAATAATTTTTATGTATTTGAGAAGTTTTGTACGTGCAAAAAACTCGATTCAATTGAAAATTTCATGGGAACACGTGTGTCCGACACTGAAAAAAATCTGTTGTTATACTAACCATCTGAAGTGTGGTTAGGGCAGTCAGCTACAATGGCGATACTCATATTGTTCTGGAAAAATACAGATTGATATCGTAGCAATCTGTGTCGCTCCTAGAACCATCCAGCTGTGGCAGTGACTCACTTTTTTAGCGCCCTTTTTCCACCGCTGTAGCTAAAACAATTACAGCTCTAGCTATTTTGTAGTTATACAGCAGTAAGAAATCGTAGCTGTAACAACACAGGTTTTGTGGTTGATATTTGATTTCTGATCACTGAGATTTCAGTATATTTCACTGGTTTGATAGTGAAAAGCACTGAGAATCAGTAAAATAACTACTGACATAATCAGTGACATGTCATTTCACTGATTGATCAGTAAGCAGATGAATTGCAGTTTCTTTCAAAGTATATTCGAAAAATAAAATGAAACTTTGTGGTATGTGAATAAAATTCTTTGAAATGTGTACATTTTAATTAAGAATTACATTATTACGTTATATATACTCTGAAAAAATATACTCGAAAAAATACATTTTCAAATTATAATGCCAACACTCATATAAGAGAAATAATATGCAAGTAGTCGCTTGTACAAGGTGTTTGAAATAATTATAAACAATACAGATCTGCACGGTTTTAACAAACTGAAAACCTTCAAGCTATTCGTCCACATAAGCAACCGTTTTTGAGATATAAGTATTTTAAATATCTGACGTTCTTCAAGTACATCTATAATTCTACCCTATCTGAGTGAGATTCGGTAGCTGAACGGTTATGGTAAGCGACTGTGACGCTGCGGGTCTGGGTTCAGGTCCCCCAGGAGAGATAACTTTTTTTACCATGATATTTTTCTTTTCTGATCAAGTCACTGGTTTCACTGATTGAACCAGTGGTTTGCACTGATTGCATCAGTGATTTTTAACTGATTCTCAGTGGACGCCTTAGGACTGATGGAATCAGTGAAATTTCACTGTGAATCAGTGGTTTTTTACTGATTCAGATTTAGAGAGTAGCCAACTAATTCAGCTGTCGAATTTTGGCTGCAGCAGTTGCGTTTCTTGCTACTACCGCTAAGTGAGTAGCTGCGACAGCTAAAAAGTAGCTAATTGTTAGCTATCCAAATAATAGCTGATTATTTTTGTCCGTGTGTCAGTGGTGGCAATACCGATGTTACTATACTTCGCATAGATGGTACAGGTGAATACAGTATTGTTATGAGACCAATACTTTTCTCTCAGTGTAGGCTATCCAGTGGAATTCATACCAGAAAAAAGTATATCCACAGGCGCATTGAGTGCTCTGACTTCATTGCGAGAGAATAATGGCACTTGACATAACACAGCAACAACAAAACGTCCGTGCCTGCGTTTAGAACAATTTATGCTCCTTCAAACAATACTTTCAACTTTGTAGTCCCTACCTTTATATACGGGGAAAAAATTTCCTGACGCAGCAAATCGGGACATTCCATACAGAATAGCAAATCATTTTGCTGAACTAGCTAAAATTCCGCTGCCACAGTTAACTGGATTGCTGAGGGAGCAACATAATTAACTGAATGAGCGAATTTTCCACTCGACTAGTGAAATTTCCAGATCAGTCACAACCCGTACAGCACAACCACCGATTCTCCACCCAGGACTTCGGTGGACTGGAGGTGGAGAATCAGTGGAGAAATGAGAGCCGTGGAAATAAGGGAGAAATAAGGGAGAGTCTCCGTTGAGGTAACGGAGAGGCGACGTGGATTTGTCCGCCCCCTTTATTTTCAATAAAATTTATGTTAGTGAATTCACTCATTGAAATTTGGTTGTGTAAATCGACAGATATGAATTTTATTGAAAATAAAGGGGGCGGACAAATCCATGTGGCCTCTCCGTTGCCTCAACGGGGACTCTCCCTCATTTCTCCCTTATTTCCACGGCTCTCATTTCTCCACTGATTCTCCACCTCCAGTTCACCGAAGTCCTGGGTGGAGAATCGGTGGTTGTGCTGTACGGGAAAACTCAATGCTAGTCTGCATTGTAAAATGACATGTTTGCCTCGTGTTGTATGGTGCGCGCGCACCGTCTTCCACGGTGTATATACACATGGTACTACACCATGCTCGCACGCCGATCTGGAGTCTTCGCACGTTGTTTTTCAGTGCATGGATACAACATACGACACGAGGCAACTATGTCATTTTACAATGCAGATTAGCATTGAGTTTTGTGACGATAGGTAGCACTGTCTCTCAACGGAATTTGTTTTTTCCGCGTAAGTGAGTAGCTGTGATAGTCAAAAAAATAGCTACAACAACTGATTTGTACACGGAAGGAAAAATAGTTGCGGCAACCACTTAAATAGTCGATTTTCGACCATCTAGTTGAGTAGTTGCCGCAGCTACTTAGTAGTCAGGACAAGTAACTCGATAGTTCCACTAACTGACGTAAATACCTGAGGTATTTTGAATTAGTTGAGACAACTAATGTGTTACTTGTCCTGACTACTAAGGAGATGCAGCAACTACTTGAGTAGATGGTCGAAAATCGACTATTTAAGTAGTTCCTGCAACTATTCCTTTTTCTCCGTGTAAGCTCTGTTTCTGTTTGTTCTGTGAAAACTCTGTTTATTGTACGAGTGTGTAGATTTTCCGAGGATGAATAATTTTTGTAATATCTCTTACCGAAATTTGTATCCAGGTGCAGTGGGCTCTCCGAATAGTGCCGGATGGTGTCTTCTTCACCCTACCGAAGGTAGGCATTTGAACGAGAAAGAGATCCGCGACACTATTCAGAGAGCGCACTGTAACTGGTTGCTAGATTACACACGTGCAGAAATTTTTCCGGGCGTCCAATCTTAAATATAGGCCCTGTATGCGCTTATATCGGGTGTCCAAACTTCGAATTGCCAAGCCTTAGCCGCTAAGGGGTCTGGTCGTTGCTGATATTCAGCTTGATTTTTGTAACTAAGATTCACCCTAGAGCCGGGCGAATCTTGACGAAGCGAATCTTTTGTATAAAATACTTATCGAGTTTTGATAAAAATTTTATAGAATTCGATACAAATTAAACATTTTTTTTATACAAAAGATTCGCTTCGTAAAGATTTGCCCACCTCTAATTCACCCATACAAGGCCCATGTGGGGCGTAGCTGCATTAGCAGTGTTTCCTCCTGTTTTAAAAATCTAGGCACATCAATTGCAACCCGCATAGGGCCTTGCCCTTATATTGATTTTTTTTTTAATATAAACCAACATCCACGACAAATTTACTCAAATCATATTGGCGATTTCCTTACGTGCCTGTTCCACTAATTATAATGTTAATGTGCGGCAGTATACATTGCATGAAAGATCTTCCTTCCAATATTCGATCTTCTTCAAAAGCACATGACTCCAAGTTCGAAAAAAAATTGCTTTCCACAGATTTCAACTTTTTCAACAATTATCTTGAAATCAGATTAGTACGCAGCATCTCGTATTCATACTCCTGAACAACTAATCATTACACAAATACATAGAGTTGATAAAGATTTCTAGAATTGTGCAGTTAATCCTACGAGATGCGCATAGCATGTATTCATAGACAGAGATAGATTTCTCAAGTCAACCAGTTCATGGCTCAGAGTTCTCCATAGTAACTCGTTACCGATATGCCACTATGTTACAGATAAACCGTAATATCTACAAAGGGGAGCAACTCTCTCTCTCTCTCTCTCTGAAGAATCAACACAAAGCCTGTTTTTCGCGCTGATGCAAAAAAATCCATCGCAGGAACAGCGATTTCCACTATACAAAACACAGCTTGGAACTTCATAGTCCACATGATAGATTTCAGAATAAAGTTGATGATTTTCATAACTCAGTCCAAGATGGAATAACAATGAGTACAATGATAATTCTGACAACTGTTCTTCAAAGTGTAATTTATATCATACACACATCGTTCTAAATGTACACATTACTTCCGAGGTACCCTCAACATTTCTCAGAGATCTTGAGAAAAACACACTGGCATTCAATTGTGATTATTTTGATTCGCGCAATCACAAATACGATAAACATTTCACCTTCAATCAAGCAATCTAATATTTCCTTCATTTACTATTCCCCCTTATCAACATAATTGAAAATACAATTTTTGCAATCACATTTACCGCTATCTTATGGCTTATTGACAATAAGCGACGTAATTATAGTGCACAACTGACCTCTGACCTATAATAATGTAGACGACCTCGATAAATGAAAATAATCGCAATGAAGACAATACAAATAAGACGTGGCTTTATAATATGGTGAGTGTAACATGTTGGCTTGGAGGAGTACGGGTGCACTTTTGCTCCTCGAGGTCCAAGTTCAGTTTCTCGATCGACCTGGCGTCGATGTAATCGACGAAGCGCCGACCGGGAGTCGACGACTTCTATTTACGATTAAAAAATGAAGCGTAATTTTCCAAAACGAATTCGCAGCAAAAGAACTCGCTGTTCTTTCCTTTATAACCTATGAGTGTCGGTCCCACGATAATTGATAATCGAGATATCGCGTTTCCATGGGATTTGACGGTATCGATGAAATTAGTTGGACCTTTCATGTATTCAGAGAGAAAAAGGGTATCAAATACAGATATATGGCCCTCCTTTTGAACCGTTTTTACACATGTCTTTGTTTTCATTATCAAATTGAAGAAATTTATGTGTTTAGAGTTATCCAAGTTAGCACCAGTGTACTTGATAGATTCTTACATAGCGTGAAAGGCTTTTTCTGACCAGTCTCCGTTATAATGGTGGAAAATGATTATATTATAAATTCACTCAATGAGATGAAAGTGGATGCATTTGATGTGATCATTACAGGGATTCATTTCAAATTACGTTGTGCTGTTTGAAGATGTTGAGAAAATGTAAAAATTTCTCAAATTTCGAACTGTCATGTCGCAATTTGTTTCATTTGTCTAGTTCTCAAGTTGAAAATACATTTTATATTTTGAATATAGTCACTCCCATAGATATTTCTCTCTTATGATGATCATTCGAGCTGGGTAAGAGATTCAGTCGATTTTCTCTGAGTACAATCATTTCTGAAGAATAATTAAGCCTGTTTATGTTGTACCGTTTCGTTGAAACGAAGTCTGATTGAATTTGGGAATAAATTCTTATCGAAACTGTCCTCATTATGTACTTTTCACATGCGAGAGAGTGCGATCTCGAGCCGCTGCACCGACAAAGAATTGAATTCATCATCTAGAGAGATTTATCTGGAAAATGCTACTAGGAATTTTACCAACAAATTCAGAAAACTTACCTGACAATCAATAACTGGTTACATGAAGTTGTTCAAATATATATCTCTAAAACCCCCCTCATGCTGAAATCGCTGGTATGAAATAGAAAAATTGTATGAAAAAATGTGTGACTGATAAAACGGAACAAATTTTGATTGAATTGAGTTTACAGGATCAAGGAATAACAGACTTATAGTCTCAAATAATACCAAATTTTGTATCCGAAAGATTATTCATGTATTAGATGCTGCCATTGGAACTCTCAATTTCTTTTTCACCAACGCTCTAGAAGAAATTCAGCAGGGAATTCCTTATCAAAAGTATGGCCCTGACAAGGCTGCAATAGAGAAGTCGGAATTGCGGAAAGTCTTCGATTACTTTTCTGGTCCTGACCCAGATAGCAATTTATTCTTGTGACAATGTTACCAGGAGGTTACTTGTTGACACTCGACAAAGGTATAAGCTTACAAAACCTGTGCGGTGAATTTATAACAACCTTACCCTAACAATATTGTTAATGACAAGCCAAAAGCAATCAAATGACGAGTCTGACAAGCTTATGACAAGCTCACATGTTATCTGGGGATATGGCATCCTGTTCAAGACCTTGTAAAAGCGTAACGCAAGATTTTCGTGAAGTTGGAGTCTGGTTTCCCTTATAGTGATTTTAATGTGGTATTCCTTCCGAGACCTGATCAGAGTTGGCTTGTGTTCGTACCTGAATTGTGTAAGAACTGATGTTGTGGAAAATTCAAATTCACAAAATCTGATAAATCATCGTTAATTCACTTCTCGATGCAACTCCTGGGAACTGGAAACGTCATTTGAAGATCCACTGTAACACTTTTTGGTTTCTAACAGCTGAATATTGTGTTATCCGGATACTAATCTGTTTCAATAAACGATTGAAACTTCAGCAACATAATAACTGTCAATGTATCTTGATCAGAACCATATAAAAATTGTACTGAAAAGTCCTAGACTTAGATCCTGGTTGGAAAATGCTTGATTTTCCCGATCAGAATCTCATCCCCACCCTGTGTTACATGTTTGTCAGGATCATCAGATATTCAAATCAACTCCTGGATCAGAATCAAGCACGCCTCATTTATAGTCCTAATTTTATCCATATTCGACTTTTTACTAGGGTCTACATGGTCAAGGATTCATGGTTGCAGTGAATTGGAATTTACTTATAATCCCAGTAAACACGACTGCTGGCGTTTCAAAGGGCCAGCGATGAATCTTCATTGGCATCGCAGGGCCTTAAGCGGCTATCAAAATGCCAGTATTCACTGTTTGTAGGGATACCTACGAAAACAAATGGTTAGAGTCTAAATCAGTTATGTTTTCTGATTACGAGCACCAAATTTTTCTCAGTATAATTGAGAAGCACGTTTGGTTAATCGTGGACAGCACAGTATCTACCACTCTCTAAAATCTTTGGAGTGAGATTTCACTCTTTAGCCAGCCAGAAGTGAGCCAGTCGAATTTCCGAGTGAAATTTCCACTCTTTTAGAGTAATATTCTAAGGTTTGAGGTTAGAAACTCACAACCACTCCGATGTTAGAGTGAATTTTTCACTCTAAAAGAGTGAGAGGTTACTCGAAACGAGTGAAAATTCCACTCGAAGCGGACAGGCTCACTTCTGACACTTAGTGGAGTGAAACGTGCGATTTTTCACTCTTTCAGATTTAGAGAGCAGGGCATGCTCTAAATAAAATACAGAACTAGCCGAAGCATTGGATACTCAATTTATAAAAATGACAAAAAGGAAAAGGAAATATTGAACTGGTAATGGGATAACTCTCTACTTTTGTCTAAAACTTATTATATTTTATCTGATGTTCTAAACCAAAGAAAACATTCTACTGAAACGAGACAATTTCTCAAGAACCACCCATTTTTGCGTTTTGAACTGTCAAGGAAATTATGAAACTTTTGTTAACCGTGTACAAACGTGCCAAAACATGAACAGGGGTGGAGGTCGACCGAACAGATAAGACCTGGGGATCAGAATTCCATGCTTGGTCGGTTAACAGGTGTGGAGTACTCTATATAAAAATTATGAAGAATTTCCCCTCACTTGAATGGTAGATTCCTGATGGAATTGCAGATCACTTGCAGGAACTAATCTATCTTCTGGGTTTTAAATTCTCCAAAAATTGAGGAAAAAATCCACCAGAATCAAGATGAACCGTTTCCTATCCAAGAAGGCACTTTGCTCCCCACATATTTAGTAGAATATTGTACAATTATTTTTGATAATGAAAGACATCGAATTTGATTTAAAATATACATATGAGATTCAATCCATATGCGTATATATGAAAACAAAAATATTAAAATTCATGCAGAAATTCCTGTCTGTGCACGATTTATCATTGGAACACTCCACAATTTTTAGTGTCATCCTTCCTCAACTCCTCGTTTTATACATTCCATATCTATCTTAATAATTATTATTCAAACCATAGAAAAATTGATCACATACCGTCATGGAATTATACTGATCAGAAGTAAGACACGATTGAATTATGAGAGACATTTTCTCGTTGCTGGGTCAATTGATCTCAAATACGATTAACGGCTAGGACTGCAATCGCTGCTAATAATCATGGCTGTCTTCGATCAACAAAGAGCAGCAATATGTGATTGCTCTTCAATGTAGCTGTTCATTGCTCTTGAATGAGATTATACAAGTGCAGGCTAAATCGATCAACAGACTTGACATGCACTTGATATTTATAAAGATAAAAGAATTATAATGTTATAAGAACAAAAACAGTGGGATGTAATATGTATTTGAGGAACAATAATTCATTGGTATATGATCCAACGTTCCACATCTTCAACATGAGTGAATATCCTCAAAGTGTGAGAAATTCCTTTAAGATAATTCAAATCACGCAATCATCATAAACATTCCGATAATAATCATTGGTTCGAAGATCAATTCAGCTGAAGATCTTGAGATTCTGTAGGAACAATATACGATACAAACAATCTATCATTCCGTGGGTCCAAGTTCAATTCTTGCTGGATTTTTCTTTGATATAATCGACATATATAAGGCTGACGGGTAGTCGCCAACTCCTACGAAGAAGTTTATCGTGGCGTCAAGGCATTAATGAAAATTGTCTGATCTATTTTGTTGATCATCATTAGTCAAGAACGTCGTGGTACGTCAAAGGGTATCAAGTATCGTCGAACGAACCTGGATTTTATATTGAGAATGAATCTCAACAATTTTTCCCTCGATTCTCTTTCCTGTTTTTTTCTTCATATAAAATTCTATAGATTCATAAAAATTCGATACAAATTCGTCCTATCGAAAGAATTTTTGGCAAAACGTTAGACGAGAATTCGGAGAAGGCTCATCAAGATTTAAACAGAAATCTTATAATAATTTTAGTGATATTTTGATAATCCCTCATCTCAATTCAAATTCCAAAGATGAAATTTTCTCCCATGAATTCAAAGTTAAAATTCCTGAAGAAGAAGGTTCATGTTTTGTCAGAACATTAAAAAGTACCGAATGACCTTAATAAAATCTACGAACTCTTTAGTCCAAATTTATTTCTCGATTAATCCCGCCATTCATCATCATATTGCAACGCTGACACTGTGCAGAAAAGATATTCTCAACAAATGAGTACAAATGGCTCGTGTGTTCTGCTGCAAAGTGGTAGTTAACTTCTCCTGAACTGTTAAAGTATCTATGCTGTCGTGAAGCATTAAATTATTCTAAGTGGGTAGATACAATGAAGTTCCTCATTATAAAGTCTTATTGAGCGATTGTAAATACAATGTCCTACAATTGTTTTCCAATTATATGTTAATGATCGAAAGAAGTTAATCGTGAATGCCGGAAATCATTTGGATTCATGCTCCATGGCTCTTAGTTTCTACTATTTCTCTTGTACCAATCCTGAACGGAAAACGGCAGAGGAGAGTACAAATTGTTACACGACAAGTTACAGAGAAAGAAGCGAACGGAGAGAACCATAGTTGAGAAACTTGGGTGCATTGAATATGCTAATTTTTAAAGCCAAAGTGTGCAAATTATACAACGTGTCATATACAGGGTATTCTTGACCAGCTTCAATCCTTCAAGTTAGGTATACCGGTTTTACATTGAATTGGCAGAGGGTGATTCAGAAAAGAACAATTGATGATTCGAGGAGAATGTTTCTTGCGCCAAGGGTCATATATGAATTACGTAATTCATTTAAGACACTCTTCTGCTCTTGCCATTTTTTTAGTTCCGACAAAAGGAGTGTTATGAATTGAATATTTCGCGTAAATTATAAACGATCCTGTAATTGAATATTGATTTGGAGATATTTTGATGCATTCAGTGCTGTAATCACTGAAGAAATCATATACTAGAATTGAGTATATTCCCCCCCAAAATATGAGGCTAGTGTATATCCCGCTAAGTTTCCATTTATATCAAGAAGAAGACCCTAGTTAAAAAAACCCATTCATTCCCATTGAAAAGTGCAGATTTTCGATTGAAACCCATTGAATTTGAATAAGAAATTTGCAAGTTCAATGGAGAAATGTCGTTTTCCCGACTTTTTGATGCTCTAGGGAGGAAAGATTACAATAAATCGAACGAACATAAACAAAAAACAATTTCATAATCTTTTCCCAAGCATCTCCATTCAATTGGAAGGGAAATGAAAAAACGTTTCAATGATGAGCATTCGTTCACGACATGGAGAAGAAGAACAAACCAGATTGGGTAGATTCCACATTATAATGAGGAGGCATTAAAAGCAGGACTGTTCGTTTCCTGATTGAGGTAGGTTTCAGTACTGAGCAACCGAAATTCATGACTGATAAATTCTCTTGTATCTCTTGTCTCTCGAATGTAACGATAATTGTACAAACAATTAAAAAACAAAAAATTTCCAATAAGTTCAAAGTACGATCCGGGTTCCTCGAACTTGGAAATAATTAATCGATCATTCACATCCGTCATTAATTTAGCAAAAACACAAACACTGGAGAAGCCGGCAGAGTATTATAAGCCCAGTACCAATTATTATATGATTCAACGGTCCATAATCTTCCTCAACGTATATCCGATTACAAGTGTAAAACAAAAACAATAAGTATTCATGTGAAACGCATTTCAAGATCACCTTCGCGAAATACACTCCAAGTTTTTGAATTATTTTGGATAAGAGTTACATGCTTTATCGGTTTCATATTGTGCAGGTCGGTGATTCACCGCGTGAAATTGAAGATCATTTAAATGTCAATCATGTCAATGCTCGAAAAATCCAACATCAATTGGTCTGATGAAAAGAGTCACGTACGAAAATCCGGATTAATCTATCTTTGAAATAGGGTGAAAGGACTCCATACTCGTACAATACTGATACGCGGGAACATTCAATAAATGTTTATCGAGTATTCCCACGTTCTAATCACGTGCTGCTATATAAGGGTTTCATAATCAGATATTTTATAATTCAGTATTTCGTAGAAGTCAAATTCTGACTTGGTTTTTGTAGTTTTTGGAATACACTTGCGGAATCGTTCCTAGTAATGCCTGACCAACTAGCTCAAATGCAATATCAGTACCGACGTAGTTGTGAATGTTATCACTAAGAAAAAAGATAGTTTGTTTCAACTGAGTTTCAGTTGCCTCAACCCCGCCACGCATTTGAATACGGCGAAATGAATCTAGAAATTGACTGAACTGCCTGATGAGTTTGGAAAAGGAAGTTGTCTCAACCCCGTAAGAAATTAAGTCAATCCTTTGAGCAATTGATTGTATAATTTTCATGGATTTGGTTCAATTGATTCTTTCCTTTGAGAGAGCGTGAAACATATTTGTATTGAATCAAAATAGTTTAAAATAACGACATGTAACATTTGATTGAATGTCACATACCATAACATCAATATCGTAGTTCTATCTATTCAATTTTATGAGTTATCCGCTGAATAGAATATAGCAATTCAATGCAATGATCGAATGAGGAAAACAAAGATTTTTGACCGGCTTTCTCCTCTCCTTCCTACCACGGTCTGTCATGTTCTCCCTGTTTTGTTGATGGGGGTCTGGTTGCTGCTTCCCCATGCAGAAATTGACGAACGATCCAGTAGTGGAATAACGTTATTTGCCAACTGCCAACTGTTGGCAAACAACGTTGGAATAAACCCGGAATGATAATGCTGATCAACACTGGTCCGGCGTTGTTCACCAATACTGGGTCAACGTTAACATCAACCCTGAATCAATACTGGTTTTTTATTGTATACCAACATTGACAATTGATTTTCAACCGGTGATGGTGATCCATTTAAGCCTTTGTACGTAGCTTATGAAAATAATTATATATTTTCAGCTAATGTCCATGGTTATATCGAAAGTAAAAAATATAACACATCTGTTTGTATGTTGCTGAAGTTTGAATCGTTTCTTGAAACGAATGAATAATCCGAAAACATGTGAAGAAGTCAATTCGAGAAGATGAATAATAATTTCTTGAAAATTTTGCCGTATTAAACCACACATAATGGACAACGTTGAACGAGTTTTAAAGCAACGTTGGCAAATCAGCATTGACTATCGGCGTTACAACAACATTGTACTGGTTGTTACTTCAACCACGTTACAATGTTGGCAACCAACCCTGGTAATCAGTGTTGTACCAGTACTGTTTCGATTGTTATGGTTGGTTGGAAGTCGGCATTTTCTGCATGGGTCCGTCCGTGATGCTTGACCAATTGTGTTTTAGCGTAGACGATGCTGTCCGAATGAATTCTGAAATGCAAATTTTGCTCCACAGTTGACGAGAATCGAATTCACAACTTCCAGCATTGAAGACTAGCGCTTTACCCACTGAGCTATGGAGGCTGTTCAAATAACCTCAACCCAAGAATGCCATTTTGAACATGATTCATCCGATCTAAAAGATCATACTCTATGTAAAATCACGTGTTTTTTTTTCATATGAATAGGAAATAATTAATTTTTCAACCAACGCTTGTCTATATCTACATTGATTTTCTTTGGTTGTGATGAACTTCATGACATATCAAAAGCGATCGCATTGATGAGATTGTCTCAACCCCGCCACTTTTCAGCCAAACTTATTGGATATTCATTCAATTAACCAATTCTCCAGAAGCAATAATTGAATGAGAATATTATCTCAAATGCTCATCCTTTTCAATTACACCTGATGCATTTCAATCACCTCGATATGAGATTGAATCAACTGCTTAAAATGGTGCGTTCAAATTTCGTTATGTTTCCATGAAAGACATGGTGATTGACTGAAACGCGCGTCTTATGTAGTTACAATATAGTTACAGGGTTGAATCAACCGAACGTGGATTTTTGTACCAAATGACGGGGAATTTATATCAAGTGTTATTTTGTCGACTCAACCGAATACCTGCCAAATCCTTGGCGGGGTTGCCAAAAACACATTTTTTTCTCAGTGCATACTGGGCTGTATGTAGAATGTTTCTTGATTCAAATCACCAATCATCAAAACAGTAAAATAGTGTTTCAATTAATTAAATATAAATCATTCATTAAAAATAATCATTCGGTCCCTTATTCTTCTCAGTGTGATTTTATCTGGAATACTTGACTCTTGACCTTCCAAAAATTTTCAGAATCTCTGAGTTGCTGTAGCAACAAAACAATTTCTTTGCATATTCTTGACTTCTTCTGAGTTTATCTGAAGCATGTATAGAGATAATTAAGGTGATATGCGCAGTCAGGTTTGAGACTGGACTTGGTGCCCAGCCCACAAGCTCATGCATAGTGGAGGATAGATCCTAGGCTCAGACCTGATCATGTATAAACCCTCAATCTTCACAAAAAATTTTTCCGAAACCGAATTTTGCACACGCTGTTAGGAAAAATGTTTTTTACGCTGGTATACGGAGAAATTGCCGCTCGGAAATATAAGAATTCTTATTTTTCTAAGTCAACTGGAAATAGGAATATAATATTTGTAATATGAATTTTTACATAAAAATACGGAAGATTACGAATATCGTAGAAAAAGTCATTGGTAGGATTGAAGTTTTAAACGCTGAACGTTGAATTTTATACAGCATATAGTAAAATTCAGTTATTGATTCGTAATCGCTCTTATTTTTACGTAAAAACCCATTTTACAAACCTTCCTGTTTCTGGTTTGGCAAGCAAAAGGGGAAAAAGTATATTTTTTTCTCCGGGTATCTCCTTGAGACCTATGTTGAATTTATCCTAACAACTGTTGATATTCATATGATATTACTGGAATATTATCCACAATTTTCGTGGGATATCATTGTGTACATGCGAATAAATGTTTAAATGGTTTATTATTTTTGTATTAATATCAATTAATTGAAGTTAAAATTCAATATGAATGTATAATTAATTTCTCCATCAGCCTCGATATCTGGAAAAACTGTGTTTTTCCACTGAAAATTCCTCTGAATATCTATGAACACCTCTGAAAAACTGCACTGAAAGTCTTTGAGATTTTCCGAGATTCCCAGTGAAATTTTTCCACCAAGCAATTCTCAAAATAAGACCATATACATATATTATAATTCGAGAGAGATATACGGCTCTTTTTAAAGAGGAATTTTGTCACATGTATCATTTTGAAATACTCCTTTTCTATTATTTTCACATTGGAAAAATTTAATACTACAGTAGCCTCTCGTTATAAGCGTAAACTGTGTCCTTATTCCACTCAGTACCAAATCTTATGTCAGAAAAAGACGCAGATAGCTTTTAGCGACGCTTATAACGAGAGCCTACTGTATTGATGATATGTCCGAATATTAGATCTTTATTCTCAATTTTGTGTCAATTCCAGAATGATACCGATATTAGTCTCGTTCTTCTGTGCACCCCCAGTATCCGGTCTCGGTATTGCCTCGACTCCAAATATAACAGTATCGTCTTGGTATCGTCTCGACATCACGATACTGGTCTCGAGTCTCGTGCACCCCTAATTTTCAGGCTTTAAACGGTTTGTGTCTTTGGTAATTCGGTCAAAAACTGACAAACTTTCAATCTGATTTTGTCCGGAATTTACAATTCAGACCATCCTGTCAAAACCTGGCAGGAAAACTTTTGTCAGTTTCAAACCGAATTTCCAGGAATAAAAAACGTTCATAGCCTGACAGCAGAGTCGATGTAGTGTTGCCGCGATCCAAGCTAATCCGAGTTTTGAGCATGAGCTCGGCTTGGCTCTTGTGTTTTACAGTAAGGATCGGAGCTCGGATTGCCTCGAAGATCGACGATCTTACGATCTCCATCCAAAATACATGCTAATAAAAAAATTTTGCATTCAAAAGCTCTTCGGAATGGTACATATTTCTGAAACTCTTGAAGCTGGAGTATAAATCAACGCTTTCTCGAAATTTTCATGACTAGTTGAATCAAATTTTACAAATGTGTTAACTATGATAACTCAATGAATGCATCTTCTAATGAATAGGTGGATAAATACATCATTAAATGTATCTTCAGAAGATTGGTGATGAAGAAAAACCAACTTTATAATAGCAAAATATGTTTATAAATAAGCTTTTCATCACATGTTTTTTCTGTTTCCTCGTCTGAAGGAAGATTTCCTCAGTGACGATCTAGCTCGTCGATCCCATAGTTCTGGCTTAACTCGAAACTCGGATCGATTGAAATTTTTTCAGCTCTGCTCGAAGATCGGATCGTACAGAATTATTGAGGTCGGCTCGAAGATCGCGGCAACACTAGGTCAATGTGGAAAAATTTTCAGAATCATATATAAATTGTATATAATTTGGAAAATTTGTCCACACTGTTACAGAGGTTCATGCTCGTATTTAAATAATACATACTGTTTGCATTATTTTTCTAATTTTTTTTTTTTCAGATCCACTCGTTGTTCAATCGTTTTACCACGGCAATCACTACATATTTCATGATATATGATTCTGAATTCGCGAAATCACCCCCACGAGAATGTAATGCACTCCAAAACATACCTAAATTCCACTTCAGGAATATCCTTATTGCACAGCCACATTCACTGTTTATAACCGCAACTGTATGTACTGTTGATACTGTTTATCCCAAGAAGAACGTATCCTCATGTTATTCACGTGAATTGATATTCGTTACAATATCATGCGTCACCCACTACGCTTCGTCTAAAACTTGTTCCCCCGATACATATATGTTATATTATTTCAATCACTCAACAAACATTGAAGACAATTCCAGATAATCTACACGGAGAAAAAGGTATCTTAAAAAGTACCATAATTTATGGATTTTCTGCGCTGGTCTGACCGAGTCTAAATATTTACCTGAAAAAAACCTCTAAAAGTACCATAATGTCTTGGACTTTCATACGGAAGGTACCATACTTATTTCAAAAAGTCCAAGAAATTATGGTACTTTTAGAGATTCATGCAAGTGAATATTCCGACTCGGGTCAGACCAGCGCTGAAAATCCATAAATTATGGTATTTTTCAAGATATCTGTTTTCTCAGTGTAAAGGAAAAAATAATTTCCGGATCGAACTCATTATGAACTTGATATTTGCAAGTGTATTTTTTCCATTTTAAATCATTATTCGATAAAGAACTATGGATACTCAATACTAATGAGAATAATTTACTTCCGATGTCTACACATACTCCATAAAATACTAATATAAAAAACTAATAGGGTTCTTATAAGGCCCATACTCGGTATATTCAAACTCCACTCAAGACATAATGAAACATTCAACATAATCTCGGGAATAGACTTGATAACATTTAACTTGCAGAAAACTTGTTTCTGTTCCAATTGAAAATTGCATGGAACCTACTTTTTCAATTATTGTGAAATTAATTCATTCAATTCTTTCCAATGAAATCGAAATTTGATTATTTTGTGTTATGCGAATCAATCCAGCCATTCATACCAGTCACTTGATTGGACCCTCACAAGATCAATGCCGGTCGTGGGTTACTGTGACATACCCATCTGCTTGGTAAGAATTCGATAAAACATTAAGATATTGATTAACCGAATCAGATTTCTTTTCAGGATAGTTGCCATTGAATCCATATTTGATTTGGATATGTTTTTTTATGGTGCAGTGGTTCAAGAACCATGTTAAAATTTCTGAATGTTATATAGAATTCCTGCAAAATTCTATAAAAGTATTTTTTGTTACAGTTTTTTGTTTGAATCAAACATTATCAACTGTTTTATTATATATTTATATAATTGTAGAAAAGTAATTTTTCAATTCATCGTACGTACCATACATAAAATTTCTTGTGATTTTTTCCGCACTCATAAACGCGATTACAAATATCACTTTGAATTGAAAATTTAATTGATCTTGATAACCTGACAAGCTCGATTTGATGAAAAGGTGCATGAAAAACCACTCACTATACATGCATATCTGAAACACAAACCTGCTCATTCATGTGGTAAGTCTGCGTAATTGTATCACGTACAAACGAAGAGTACAGACACTGAATGCAAGTCGCAACTATGTCTCTCAATTACTCCTTGAATGGTACACGAGTCAAATGCGTGATTCTCGATAGGAGCCAATTTCATGTCATGTGCAAACTTTACGGTATCCTAGTCTCACAACTGGATTCAAAAACTGAGTGAAACTCGATTTTATCCCTCATCGGGGATCACATTTTGTTATACACGGAGAAAATATTTCATTAAATATTAAAGTGCACCACCGGATCAGAGCGCCACATCGATTTCTTCGAGAAAAATGACTGTGTGATTGCATAGAATCACACCGATATGGCCCCCTGATCCGGTTGTACACTGTAATATTTAATGAAATATTTTCTCCGTGTAAGTAATCACTTTTCCAGCTTATTTCTATTGTCCTTGCATGAAGGATGCGTAATTTATATACGAATAATATATGTCTTGTGCGATATGTCTCAATCCAGAGTGCATTGCAGAAGATGAGTAAATACTCACGATGAGAACTTAAAGTGGAGAATCGCTAATTTTATTGATAAATTGTATTAATAATAGTACAGAAATTGGAACGTTCAAATGAATAGCGTACTTTACATAATGATACATGATCAATAATTTGCCGCAGAGAAAAGCAAGAAGTCAAACCTAGACTTCGAACCGAAAAAAAGTGGTACGAGCTCCCTGGGAGGCTAAAACGGGGTTAAGTTCGGTATTTTATGATGGATACGGTATTTATCACTCACGATATCAGCTTTTAGCGAATTTTTACTATGCACGCGGTTAAAAATACCGCATTCGAGCAGCTGTCGAATGGTGATCTAGATTTATGCGTATCACAACGGCTTATATCTGTACATAAAATTAATAATCTCTATCTTTGAACGAGCAGAAACAATTTTCCTCGATTCCTGGTACAGATTATATCAATTAATGGACATGAATGATGATTTAGGAAACTTTCTCACATGTGAAGGGGAAGTTTTCACCAATAAACTAACAGAGAAATAATGTTGGAAACAATCCATAAATCAACATTTTTAATAGTACACGTACTATTTGATTTTATTTGTTTCGTGAAGAAAGAATCACTACACGGGTTAATTGCAATTTGGAATACCATTAAGGACAAGCCCACGCAGCACAGAAGTTTGAAGATGATTTTTAAGAATTCATAAGGAATTCTTTGAACCCCAGTTGAATTGTTTATAAACTCCATCTCGACTCGGATAGCATATGAGAGTATTCCAGAATAATTGATGTGACTGGAAGAAATCTTTTTTTCCGCTTGTTCTGGTGATACTTTTACACAAACGTCAATTGATATCCTAGCAATTTTTTTTCTGTAAAAAGAGCTGAAATGAACACAAATAGAATTTTTCCAAGTACTCTACATAAAATGCAGGTCTGATTCAACATGTTGAGATTTCAGATGAATGAATATTTTTGTTTGCTATCAACACGAAGTGACATTTCAACAGAAAACAATGGTGAAAATTTCCATTGACTTCCACAAAATTTCATAAATTTTTGCTTAAGATTTCCAGTTGATTTCCTTTGAATTTATTATCATCGAACGGCTCTTTGTTTGTTTGGTATTGTAATAGCATTATATTTTGCTGTTTATGCAATTATAACATTGTACTTGAAAGGCTTATCACTTGTTTATTACTTCCTTGCCTTCGACTAATAATGAAAAATTTGTGACGAGTAAGTTTGCTACCCTTATCGCAAGTTTTTCATTTCCTTGATGCAAGGTTTTGATTATTCTGAGAACAAAAACTATTTTTATAGAATTCAATCATCAATTCAATGATAATATACTTTTTCAGTTTTTCAAAGCATATTGGAACATCCAAAGTGACCAAACTCCAGAGCGAAATTCAGGGTGAAATCCTCGGGACTTGCTCCCCAAGGCCCACACATAATAACCTGGTAGAAATTTGTCTGGCCGCGACTAGTACCTACGTACTAGATGGGACCCACGTGGGGGCAACTGGGTAACACATTTCAGCCAATTTGACTTTAGTGCCCAAACATTTAGTTGATTTTACAGATTTTGAGCTTCCGGAGTGGAGCCGCGTCTGGAATCGGTTTGTTGCCGACGTTTCGCCATCATTGCAGCTGGCTTCTTCAGGGCGGTTTCGCCAATGATGGCGAAACGTCGGCAACAAACCGATCCCAGACGCGGCTCCACTCCGGAAGCTCAAAATCTGTATCTTCTTAAAAGTCGCGAAAAAACATCTAGCGAACCATCGCTGGAACAATTGATCATTTAGTTGGTTTATGTAGATTTTTCATGCGTCAACTCATCGGACTTGATAGTCCATTAACACGGTCAAAGGAATCAAAGGAAGCCCCAACGTTTCAATTTGTCACTCGGGATTATTTTATGGAAATAAATTCAAAAGCAACGTTCTTGACTGGAGATTACGTGTCAAAATACATTATTACTTTATTCATCGGTGTGATTTTACAGAAAACACATGATTTCACATTTCTAACTACCAATTTGAACACCATTCTAGCAATTCCCTGGGACATCTGGATGGGCACAGGCTAGAAACTGCGTTACCAAACTACACTGTAAAAAAAAACTGGAAATTTACTGTGCAACTGGACTGGAAATTTCCAGTGCTAGTACTGGAATATGGATATTCCAGTACATGTACAGAGATTTTGTTGTTACGTTACTGAAAATTTACCAAGCATAACTGAAAATTCAGTCATTGTACTGGAATTTTCAAGTTTGAGATGATGTACTGAAATTTTGCCATGATTTCGCGAAAATTTTACCGGCTCGTACTACAATTTTATAGTTCTTGTGCACCAAAAAAAAATATTCCCTCAAAAAGGACTTGAGAAAAAATTTGGAATTTAGAAAAAAAAACCTAATCGTTGGTATACTGGAATTATACAGGTTTTTAACTGCAATTCTCAGGTTTTGTGATGGAATTTTCCAGTTACTATGCAATTGAATTATACAGGTTTTGAACTGCAATTTTCAGGTCGTGTGATGGAATTTTCCAGTTGCTATGCAACGGAATTTAATCACTGTTGCACTGAAATTTTCCACTTCTATTGGACTTCGTCATTTCTGGCAGGAAAAATTTCAAGTCTTTATATTAAAAATTTCCTGATTGAGATTTTGAATAATAATTGTAATTGTAGCCAATGAAATTGATATATGAGGTTTTTCCAAGACTTATCCTCTTGTGTTCTAGATATGAAGCATATGTAGTAACCCAAGCTGGCCTTCCAACATGTCGCGCTATAGCTCATCGGTTAGGTCTTAGGTTTCAGTTGGTAGGCAGGTAGAAAAGTGTGGGTTCAAATCCTGTTAGGTAGACATGAGTTTCTGTCCATCCAAATGAACGATCAAAAGTTTCTCAATCATCTTGGAACACAAGGACCCTGCAAAATCACTTTGCGTGAGCAATTTTTTTTCAATTTTCATGGATATTTTCAGCATTAATTTTCCAGTACATGTCCTGGAAAAGTCCAGCTCGTGTACTGAAAAATTCCAGTACCGAGGCTCAGAAAATTTCCAGTTTTGATGCGGGAATTCCATAACGTTTGCACTGAATTTTTGCAGTACAAATGTGCTGAAATTTTCCGGTACATGTACAGGTTAATGACTTCCAGTACATGTACTGGAATTTTCCGGTGAAATTTTTTTACAGTGTAGCTAGAAACCAACCTAACATCTGGGAAAACTAGCTGGGGCCCATCTAATTCCCAATCATAATTTCTACTAGGGTAGGGGCTCCCACAATCTGAAACTCTTCGATTTTTGTTTACAATTTGTATATAAATTACACCCAGGGTGTCCCAGAATTCGCGGACCAAATTTTACAGAGGAATTCTACAGCAAAAATGCAATAATTGCCTGTTTGAAAAAAGATGTTCTGAGGCTTAGTTTTTGAGGTATGAGCACTTTCAGAATTCTTTTGAAATCCGAATAACTCTGAAGCATTGTGTGCCACAACCTTGAGCTTGACACTATTGGCTCAATTGAGAAAGGACGAATCTCTGAGAAGGAACTCGAAGTATCCTATCATGTCTAAATTCGTAGTTATAGCGATTTCAAATTTTTTGACTTTCAATCAATCTGAATTCAGCAATTTCAAATCATTGGAGTTCCAAAACAAAAAAAGATACGATAGTTCAATGTTTTTCCATAAATCAGCCGTTTTCCAACCTAGTCAATGGTGTAAAGCTGAAGTTTGTAGCATACAATGCTTTTGACTTATTTGGATTTATGGAAGAAATCTTAAAATACCCATATTTAAAACACTAAGCCTCAAAAAAAATTTTCCAAACCACAAATTCTTGCATTTCGGATGCAAAATATACCCGTAGAATCCGATCCGTGAATTCTGGGACAACCTGCATAATACTTGGGAAGTTGATTCAATCGAATTCAATGAAATGCGATTCACCATGGATAATTCACAATTCTCCACCCTGGAGCCTTCACAATCCTAAATTCAGCCCTGCCAAACTCATCCCCAAGTTTCTCTCTGATACATGGAAAGATCATGGAAAAAACATGGAAGTCTGACAAGTGAGAAGATAGCAGCTTTTGGGTAACACCATTTTAAACCCTCCACACTGCAAACTGAAGTGTGTTAAAATTGACTACAAGAACACGAATAATGTGTGTTTAACACGAATAAACCGTGTATACCTAGGTGAAAAAATTCTGTAAAATTTTACGTTAAAATTCGGCTTTATGCAAAATGTATGGGATTTTTATAGAACCCAACCAGAAATTTACAACAGGCGCAGTACTGCACCAGTACTAGCCAAGACTGGGAGGGTACTGGCATTTGTCTGGAATGATAACGCTTTTACTGGGGATTGCGTACTGATACCATTATTCGCAATCAGTGCAGGGCCAGTACTGGGTTAGTACCTAGCCGGTATCAAGTTCTCGGTACTGGTTTATCAGTACAGGCATATTACTGTATTTTTATGTATCCAGTACTGATCCCGTACGTGTTGACCAAGTATTGGACACCCAATACTGGCACTGTACTGCACCTGTTGTCAACATTGGCATATTACGGATCTTTCTGATTAGGAATTCCCACCGAATCATGTGTTTCTACACGAACTTCCTATGGAATTTCTATAAAAATCTATACATTTTGCATATAGCCAGATCTTGACATGAGATTCTATAGAATTCTTCCCTCTGGGTGATAACACTGTTTATCCGTGTTTACACGCATTATCCGTGTTCTTGTCATCAATTTTAACACACTTCAGTTTGCAGTGCAAAAATCACGCTTTTTCGATTTTTTAAAAGTCAAAAGTTCCAATTGAACTGAAGTATACGATTATTTTCTTGTTTAATTTTTCTTTGCAAAAATGGTGGCTTGACAGACGATTTTCCGTTGCGCTGCAAAAATTCAGGTTTGTACGGTGCACTGTAAATCCAAGTGTTTTACCTCGATACACTCGGAGTGTTTAAATCATGTAATCAATTTTAAAACGCTCGAAAGCGCGTGAATATACCCATAAGATGGATAAAATGTTTGATTATGAATCACTTGATCTGAGTTATTGACATATTCACACACTTTGAAGCGTTTCCAAAGTAGCTACACGATTTAAACACTCTGAGTGTATCGAAGTAAAACATTCGAATTTTCAGTGCATCAACCCAGCTAGAAACCCAAGTAGCACAAAAGGTAAGAAATGCTAAGAAGGTTCTTAGAAGTTCTGAGCATGTTTCATGACAATTCTGAGAATCGGATGAATACATTCTAAAACAGTCTCGTCTGCACATTTTGCGCATGATCACGGAATGAATGCAGAATGTTTGACATATGTTCTTGTGCTACTTGACTCTTTGGCATCTCAGTCCCTGCCTTGAGCCGAGAGGTCTTTCACTTGGGAATCACTGAGTTTCTAAGATCCGAAATCGATTCCAAATCGACTTCTAGTTATGGAATTCAACGATTTAATGCACAGCTCAGTGGAATAATGCAAGTAACAAATCCGACTTACAAAAAATCGAAGCAATAAGTTGACAAATTAGATACGGGAATAGCGGACTCATCGAGAATCACTATCGTTAACGTAGAATCGATTTCTGAGTGAAAGACCCCTCGCCTGGGCTTAGTCAGGGCCTTCAATGATCCAATTCGTAGGGAGGGTAACTTCTGACCAAGATTACCCCAAACAGCATCGTATATCTGATGCATATTGATAGTATATTATCTGGTATTGAAATATTTTACACACATAATATGCACTTAAATAATGTACCCACACAGCACATCCACCGATGTCCACGTCGCATCTCCGTGGAGGCGAGGTGGAAGAAGGGGAGGCGTGGATACAAGGTGGAAAGAACGGAGAGGCGACGTGGAGGCGACGGAGAAATGTCCGCGAGCTGTACGGGTAGTATCCATATTTCACAGATTTATGGAATATTTTGTACTGGGTGAGAATGCCCCTTTTGTGTCAGGAATAAGGTACCAGTTTAATGGTTTTTATATGTAAAAAAATGAATTTGTTTAACAACGATATGACGCTTCATTATCTGAAAATGACAATAGCACGTTGAAAAAAAAAAAAACTGAAAAAAATTATTTCCAACTCAACTTGTCTAATCTAATTTGCTATTGTTACCGAGGGATGGATAAGCGTTGACTTATACTGAACTGTCTGAAAACATATGTATACACCTACTTCAAGTATTCCTCTTCTGGCGTTATCGTTCTTATCATTGCAGATACATATTTTGCTGTTGATTCATTTCTCATTCGGTCGTTGATCCTTCTGCCAACAATTTATGAACAACGTAAAAAATCCCAGGTATATAACGGGTGTTTTTTTTCAGCAACGTGAGATATTTGACAAGCAAAACATCGCCAGATACCCCAAATGCCTTTTTGCATTTGAATTTGAAATTTTGAAAATCTATGTCCTGAATTGTGTGGACCAATCAATAGAGAGTGTAATCAGGAATGTGTGGAATGTAAATAATTTTCCAAGCTCACAATCAGTCATATCATCGACACTTGGATATTCAAAGGAAAGAAAAAAGAATGACAATTCAGTGAGAAAAGAAAAATGATATCTTAGTTTATTTAAGGCTACATCGCGCATACATATCTCGAAACTATTTTTACTTATTTTATCCTGTAACAAAAATGATTCACTGTTCGATTATTACATGCTCAAATAAATCATATCCCGCAAAGTGATATAGCCCTGACACATTATGATGCGTATATTGTTTTCACAGCAAAGCGTCAAGCGGCGCCGTATAAATGTATACGATGCTACCAACAAGGTATATTAGACCGGTAAACCATCAATTTCCCTTCCTCCTCAGAAGATTATAATGATAATACTGGTGTTGATGCTGGGGAAGACGAGAGCGAAAGAGATTCACGTTGCTATCGTGGACGTTCACACACTTCGAGTTCAAAGGTCGATTCGATCTGTAAGAAGAAGAAAAAGGAGTGAGAAAAAATAGAGTGAGAGAGAGTAGTTGACAACGGCTCAACAATCGCCGCGGGTTATAATTGAAACGGCAATCTACATTGTAATAATTATTCTTCGATACAATATATGTAAACATATATATAGGTTCTCGCAAGACGTCTCGTTTAAAAATAGTTGGATTTCTCGTTCACAATATGCATATGGTAACATTCCCACACTTGTTATCGTTTGGTAATAATAAATACCACAATTAATCATTTTGCAAGAAGAATCGTGTCGGGGCTAATCAGTGTTCCACAACATGTACGTATAGATATGCGCAGAAGAATTTCTTTTTGATCTCCAATGTAAATACATATTTCGAAAAAATAATCAATATAAATAATGAATATTCAAATGAAGAGGAAAGTTGAAAAACAGTGTCAATCTCGAATACCACTCCTAATAAAATATCAAGAGAGATAACAGATAGTCGATTCAATTACGACGTAAGTGCAAATGATTATAATGAAATAAATAGTTGAAGCAATTACATTTTCTATAAATCCGTAATATGCTGAAGAAAGTCCAGAACAGGGGGTGATGATTCCACGTCAAAAAAGATGTTTGTCACATAATCGTTCCTTTCAAAAATCGGGCTAATCGATACCAAAGGTTAGAACCATTCTAATTATAGAGATTGAACATGTACACTGAGAGAAATAATGTTTAATATCAAGAATTTTAATTCATGAATACTGCCAAGAATAAAAATTCTTGATTACAGTTAATATGTTATTGGCAGTATTCATGAATTCAAGTTCTTGATATTAATCATTATTTCTCTCAGTGTAGCGTGATGTAGCTGCAATGTCAAGTTACCAAGTAGTCAAGGCTTTCGGAACTGTACGATTCTGCTGACAAATCTTACATATTCACATTTAAAATTATTGTAACTCAGCAAAATGATGTACCGTCGGAGATCATTGACTTTTTTTCCATATTAGCATGTAAACTCGTTTGTAAATCATAAAACTTGACCAAATGTGTAGTTGTAAATTATATGTTATTGATTTAAATTGAACGTTGGAAGGTCTCCACACACTGTGTGCAAATAAATTGACAGTATATTCGAAGAGGTCGATGCCTGATAGCTCAATTTGGTAGACATCCTTTCCGGATGACCAGGTTACCGGGACGAGACCCTGTTTACCAGTTGTTCTACAAAAAACACGCATTCGTATGTACATATTCTGGTGAGGTCGATAAACAAGTACGTATCACAACGACTATCCAAGTACGATCGCTTCTAACCCATTGCATCAAGCTCGACGATACATCTGACTCATCAATTGTATCTAAACACGGAACCCACAGATCCTCTAATACCAACCAACTGCTTCTCATCACTGATACGTAATCAAAACCAATATCAGACTTAGGGTACGATGTCATCCGCTCAGAGACATTCATAAACATTTCATACGATTCCCATGAAGATACTTATGACATTGCTAATAGACCCCTTCAGCGCCACATTAATCTAAAACATTTTTGAGATGTTCACACATTACTGGCTTGTTGATGCAGGTTAAAATGGTATACCAATATCACATAATTACTTGAAAAATTTACCACTGAAGTGGCTTATCTTACCTATTCATGAGTTCAATTAGTCGATCACAGTTTCTCATTAAAACAGGGAAAATAGGATTGAGCACTTCTCGATCTAAGGGTATCTAATTCCATACATTTGAAGTGACATACTCAACAAAAACAACGTCTACAATCATTGTCTAACAACTATTTAATAGATACACTGAGGAAAAAAGTCACTGAGGCAAGAAAATATTTCATTCAATGATATCTATAAAATATTTCTTTTGAATCAATTGAATATTTTATTAACCGCAATATTTTTTTGCCTCAATGACGTTTTGCCCTCAGTGTACAAGGTCGATCCTGTTGAAAATTGCTGTTGGATCCGCTCAAAGAATAGTCTTCAGGTTTTGAGTGGTTTTTGTCTCTGGAAATCCAGTCAGAAACTGGCAAATTTTCTACCCGATTTTGTCAACAATAAGTGCTGAATTCTAAATGACAGTAAATTTTAGTTCTGTTTGGAATGGAGAATGGTGGAGAATTGATGGAGAAATGGGAGCCGTGGAAATGAGGGAGAAATCAGAGAGACTCTTCGTTGAGGTAACGGAGAAATGTCCACCCCCTGTATTTTCGATATAATTCATATTGGTGCATTTACATAACCAAATCTGAATGTATGAATTCACGAATATGAGTTTTATTGAAAATACAGGGGACGTACATTTCTCCGTCATCTCTCCGTTACCTCAACGGAGACTCTCCCTTATTTCCCCCTTATTTCCACGTCACCCATTCCCCCACCAATTCTCCACCTCCATTCCACCGAAGTCCTAGGTGGAGGAACGGTGGTTGTGCTGTACAGCCTGGTATATCAAAAATGGACAAAATTGGGATTTGGCAATTCCGTACAAAATCGAATAGAAAGTTTGTTTGGTTCTAATCGGATTCCCAGAGAATAAAACCGCACGAAACCTGACTATTCTTTGAGCCGATCTGACAGCTATTTTCAACAAGCGAATTGAAGCTGATTGGTGCTCTTTGACGGATGAAATTTACATCGCTTCTCTAGAAAAAGATCAATATTCACTCTCAATATCGAACGTATTTTCAGTAATTCTGTTGGAATAACCGAACTTTGATTACTGCAACAAAACAATTATTTCAGTGTAAGAGCCCCTTAGACACTTGAAAAAAAAATCAGCGATTATGATTCGGTGAAATATTTGGTCTCTTGCTTTCGAATGAATAAACAATACAATTTAATGGATTATTAAAAATGTTACTGTTGCATGAAAATTATTTTGTTGGAGAAGCTAAATCATATGGATGAATTTTTTTTAAGCGTTGTATTCGTATTTTTATTGCTTCCTCGCAAAGAGGAAGCATAGTGATCGTTTCGAAGACCCGAAAATTATTTGCCTCCAAACTCAAAATTTCTTATACCAAACGACTCCCCAAAACTCGAAGAACAATTTTGGTTTGGTGTCCGATGTCCGTCTGTCTGTCTGGCGTCTGTATGTCAACATTTACACGAACGCGCACATTTTCTGTTTGAGTTATTCAATCGTCATGAAATTTTTATCACAGTTGTTGGCAAGGTCGATGATGGTCCTATATTTGTTTCAGCCCAATACGTGCACGAGAATTTGATGGAGATGAGTAAATGTAGCAAAAATTTGTCATTATTGCGAACGCGCATATCTTCGCGCCCTATTATCCAATTGCAATCAAATTTATATCACGCTCTAGTTATGATCCGATAGTGGTCGCATACGAGTTTCATCGCAATCAGTTGAAAATTGTGCAAAATTTATTTTTGCGATTCGCATTATTTTACAACATTTTAAAAGCATGTCTTTCCTATGTCATCATCATCCGAATGCCATAGAACTTTGAGGATATGTAACTCACGAAGTATTGATTGTACAATATAAATTCCAGGCAAATCGGTGTTCAGACGAGAAAAGGGTAAGCGCTTTCGAAACGAAATTTGAGAATTTCGTAAATACCACTATCATGCGGATATCCTTCGTTCCTATCATCCGGTTGTTATGAAATTTCTACCACAGTTTTATGCAGTGTCGATAAGCGTCCCGAATTAGTTTCAATCTGATCCTCACAGGAAAACGGGGAGGGGAAGAAAAAACTCTGCCAATTGGCACACGGCTTCCTCTTTTGTACATCTGTTGCAAATTCGAGAGGGAGCAAGATTTCAGTGTCGATAATGATCCCATATAAGTATCCACTTGATCCTTGCAGAAAAACGGGAGAGGGGGAGGAAACATGTTATCCACAATTTTTTTTACACGTTAACAAAATATTTAAACGGCTCGTATTTATCAATAGAATTTGGTTGCACCAACCAAGTACTTCTCCGAATGGAGTAGAGGACACTCTCTATTCAGTGAAACGGGAGTGGTCGTGAGGAGGGTCATCGAGACCAGATTCAATTAAGTTAACTGTAAAAATGCTAATGGAGTGGAAAGTAAAGCATGTTCGAAAATTTTTTCCCAAGTAGCATAATCGGTTAGAAATGCTAAGAAGGTTCTTAGAAGTTCTAAGCATGATCTATGATCATTCTCAGAACTTTAGAATGAGGATGTTTCGGATGAGTACGTTCTAATCTCTTCTTCGGATTTATTCAAAACAGTCTCACCTGAAAATTCTATGCATAATCCCGAGTAGAAATTTGATAAGGCAGACGTCAGGGCCTTGTGTGGCAAATGGCTCACCTCATAAGGCCCTGACGTTTTATCTCACCAAATTTCTGCTCGGGAATCATAAAACGATTGCAAAATTTCTGAAAAGTTCTTGTGCTACTCGGGTTTTTACTTTTCTGCACTTCTTTCCCAAAACTGGGGATCTAAAACACGTTGAAATTTTGCAAACATAAGCACAAAAAAATATTCATGAGGTTTTCCATACTACGCTGTAGGAAAAATAGTTCCTTGCAACTGCATTATCAATTGCTCCAGTTCAATTATTATGAACTATCGATGATACTGTTTTCATATTATTCTAGAGTAATTATTATCAGCCACACTGACCATTGCTGTTTCTTCCCAGGTATGTTCTAGAGATGTCGCATAATTTACATGAACTGCATATAAATCGTGTATGTACAATTTGTAAAATATCATCTATTGAAGTTCTGTGGTGTACAAGAAACGTTTCAAGGCACACATTTTAATCTAATTGTTCAGTGCTCTCGTACTATAATTCCAAATGATGTTCATTCTTTGGCATACTCTCAATTCCTGATGTCCCATTATCTTTTATTGCTTGATCAAATTCCGACCTGATTATCTTATCTCTTTTATTCTCCTCATCTACTTCACCTTCTCATTCGAGCATTTCGTAAATCTTTGTTACTAGCCATTCGTATCATTTTTTGCATGACTTTGCCATTTCTCATTAAGTGAGTAACCATCATTATCAAGTTCTCTTTCTAATATTTTTAACCCCGCACTAGCATTTTTGCTTCTTGACCTCTTTTTTCACCGTAACCTTCTTGTGTTGTATGCATATAAAAAATTCGGTATACATTCTTAAATTTTGAAGAAATTATTGTGTTATTGAGAACTCTCAACTTATTTCTGTAGATTACTTCAATCTTTTGAGACCTTATATTCATTTCGTTTCATTCATAAACAATATTTGTGAATTTCCAAGAAGGAGAGTATGATTAAAAATTTATGGATTTGTAAATTTGTAAATTATTTAGGAATCCATATATATTTTCTGGGAATTTCCAAACAATTTTCGAAACTTCCTTTAAGGATGCTTGTCAATTGACAAAAATTGTTTGAGATTTTACCAAAAGTGTTTGTTAATAATTGGCTTGAAAATGTTTGCTAAAAAACTTTCCAACTTTCCAAAAGTATAACTCGTTTTGAGTGATTCAACAACAATGACTTGCAGTATTTATATAATAAGAAAATGATTCAACGTAAGAACGTTTGATAAATGCAGTTACATGATTTATAATTATTACTGTTGCAAAAATTCCTCAATTGAATTTCATAATATTTTTATTTATTTTTTATTCTCAAATTTAAACGAAATTCTTTATGAAATATCATATTTTCATATTGAATTTGATAATAGTTCTTAAATTCAATATTATTGATGGAATTTCAACATTCTTTTCGAAATGCAACAATTATTTAATCAATTTCACAAATAGGTTATCAAAATTGAGAAGAAAATTCTCAACATTAAGAGAACAAATCCTAACAATAAGAATTATATTATTGAATTCGATATTTTATTATGAAATTCAATGAACTATTTATATAAAAAACGTTATGAGAATATTATAAGCAGGCCTGACGAGAGAGGGGGACTGCCAGGGTGTTTCCCTCCGGGCCCGGAGTTTTCTGGGGGCCCGGATTTTTCCCAAATGCTTTATCTCCTTCCGTTTTTGTCAAACGGTTTCCAACTCAAATGAAACAAAAGATATATGATGAGGTATATATTTTTGATTCTGAAATCAAGGAACTTTGTATTACTCCTTTGTAAGAATAAAGTTTTTCAACCCAATTTCAAGAAAATTGGGGCCCGTAAGTCGCTTCCCTCAGGCCCGGATTTTCTCTCCACGGTCCTGATTATAAGGTGTTTTACATAGCCTATTTATTCAATTTCAAAATGAAATATTGAATTCAATAATATAATTCTTACCGTTGAGGATTTTCTTCTTCATGTTGAGAATTTATTTCTTCATTTTAATAACATATTTTTGAAATGTAATAAATATAATAATTGTGATATTTTAGAGTAATGTTTGGAAATTCTCTCCCCAGAAATAAAATCCAAGAACTGCTATTAAATTTGAAATGGAATAATGATACTTTATGAAAAATTTCGTTTAAAATTGAAAAATGTTTCCAACCGCGTGGATATCCAACATATCAAAATTGAAAATCCAACCCCAAAATCCGACGTTCCAATAATATTGTAGGGTGTTGAAACAACATTATTCAAAGTAGGCTTTTTCCAACCCCAGCGAGATTTTGTAAATTGTGATCAATCCAAGAAACACCTCGTCGATCCCATTCTAAATACAGCTCCTGAATTCTGTCAATTTGAGTGAGATTAGATGAGAGAAGGGGTGGATGCCAGAACTCTCATAGATACTGTTCCAAATACACATATCGAATTCCGTAGAACTAATGAAAATTGAATCAACCCTCATAAAATTGATCTATCCACTCTTCATGTAAATTTCACAACAGGAAAGCACGTAATATCCTTTTTTTTCTATTCCTCCTCTCATATTTGCGAAATCCGCATGTATTCTATACTTTTCCGTATTTGAAAGAAGATACAAAGAAAAAGCAAACTGCTTCTTCCAATGATGAGTTTTTTCACTCGAAACTATTACATTGAACTACAGTTAAAAGTTTACTAATGATTCATCATCGTAGAAATTTCTCTCAATTTTTTAAAAGTATAGTAGACCGTTATAAGCACACATTCGTTTCAGCATCGTCACGTAACTGGCCGTATTTCCTCCAACCGCATCAAACTTCCATTTTTTCCTGAATCAAAATTGTTTACTCTCACGGACAGTTACAAGATGATGGACAGCGGAGAGTCATGGTATTTACGCGTGATCGCAAAGCCGTAAACAAAATCAGTTATCGCTCATTAGTAATGCAAGATATGAAGCGCGTTAAGTCTACATATAACATTAAATAATTATCTGCATTAGAAATGGTAATGATAATGAAATTTGTTCACTTAGTAATTATCCGAGTTATACAAAACGCATTGCAAATCGATCAGTCGTTTGATTCCATTTTTATCACATAGCAGGTTGTTGAACAAGAAAAAGTATAGCAAATCGAAAAGAAAATAGAATTTAGAATGTCCATCAAGTTCTCATTTAATCTGTTATTTCATCACTGTGATATTGAGAGAAGAAATTTCTTAATTTTAGTATCTCCATTCTATAATAGATTTTCGATAGAATAATTAGAATAATACACATTTTTTGAACTAGAAGATCATTATAGATGTCTATTTTCATCTTCTAATCGTGTCCCCCTTTCTGATCAGTGATAAGAGTTATCGGTGCTAGTATCCCTTAAAACGATTGATCTAACACAATACTTCCCACCATTGATTCCATTTAAAATCGTAAAACTTTTCTCTTCTGAGAGTTCCTTTAGATTTTCTCGCAATTTTGATGACGTTCTACGCCTCAAAGATATTTTCATAACGTATTATCATGGATGTAAAAATGCGTGACATCAAACTCCCAGATGTTCCTTTGTTGATGTCGAGTGTTTATCATGCTATCTGGGTCACATTGCTCACGCGCAACTTTCATCCTTGATATGTTTCTTTCTCACGTATGGATATTCGAATATTTTAGAATACCTATTCAAAACAGGAATAGGTATCTTAAGGGTACCTTGTAAAACCCAAAGGTACTAGATCCCTTCTTCGAGGAGAAGAAAATCGGCTTAATGAATTAACATAAAACTTTGTACACATGTTCCATGAAGTTAATATCACATACAAAAATTTTTGTTCTTTTTCATATCTCTCTAAAATTTTTAGAGTGAGATTTCACTCTTCAGCCAGCCAAAAGTAAGCCTGTCGAAATTTTGAGTGAAATGTCCACTCTTTTAGAGTGATATCCTAAGGTTTGAGGTTGGAAACTCACAGCCACTCAAATTCTAGAGTCAATTTTTCACTCTAAAAGAGTGGGGGTCCACTCGAAACGAGTGAAAATCCCACTCGAAGCAGACTTGCTCACTTCTGAGACTTAGTGGAGTGGAACATGTGATTTTTCACTCTTTCAGATTTAGAGAGATCATGGTGTTTTTATATCATGCGACAAAAATGGACCTCTCCGTTTGGTCTAGTTCTTGAACAAAATTCTTGGGAAACTTTCTTCCACCTCTGGTAGAAATATTCTATAAAGTCCCATTGAAAGTGTTCAATGTTCTGATTGAATAGCATTTAAACCCATTGAATTTCCCGTTTGTCAATGAGATTTAATGGAATATTTTCAACAGGGAGGTTCCTTTCCAGGAAAATGGAATCTCCTTAAGAGAAGTCGAAAATTTTTGAGTTATTAGATGTTCCACCCAAAAATTCAGTTGATAAAGAGACCAGTTAAAAAAGCAGAAGACCTTGATGAAAATGGCAAAACGGTCGATTTTTGGACAAAACGGTGAAGCCCCTGTAAAAACAGTCAAACCTGGCAATGCTTCTTGATGAGTCGGCGCCAAGTAAATTCAGATGTATGCAATCCCAATCATTTGTCTCTACATTTTAGTACTTCTTATCCCTAATTCAAGTGTTATCTCAACTTTTTGGTGTATCCAGAGTTTTCATGCAGGGAGTATCCAACATTGTTGAAAAATATCTCGAGACAAAAATGTTCAAAATTATATATAATTGATATATAATTTTGAACAGTTTTCCACTCGGAATGTAAAAGGAAAGGTCAAGTCGGTGTAATTAATTTAATAAACAAACAAATGCTTTATCTTTGCTTGCCACCTTTGATTTTGATTTATAACTCTGTAACTTAAATTGAGAGAATTTATCATAATTAATTTATGATATGAATTATAGATTCACCCCAAAAAACAGTAATCTGGAAATGAGAGGAGAAATGCCTCTCAATCAGAGAAGATATCTCACTTTTGTTTTCTTCTTCCATTGAGAACATCCCTCTATGATTTTGAACAAATGAATAACGAACCAATGAAAATTCTTCCAACACAAAGACTAATACTCTAAAATGGAGAAGAATACTTTTGATACCATCCCGAAGAGAACATGAAGCTTCAACGAACGTTCAGATCAGATATGTATAGATCGGGCCGAAGGTTCATTAGAGCTAACTTTTAGATTCACAAACGTTTGACAAAGATTCTACGGACGTTGAAATTTCCGCCTCGAAATACGTTCAGGAAACATAGATGGAACGTTCGCTGAAGGTTCATCGAAGGTTTGACGAAGCTTCACAAAAATATCTATACTTATATTAATTTTGATCAATTTATATGAAAAATGAATCAATTAATAAACATGGATTATTATAAATTAATCTAAGTATAGATATTTTTGTGAAGCTTCCTCAAACCTTCGATGGAACCTTCAATGAACGTTCCATCTATGTTTCCTGAAAGTATTTTGAGGTGGACATTTCAACCTTCGTAGTACCTTTGACAAACGTTTGTGAATCTAAAAGTTAGCTTTCATGAACCTTCGATCCCATCTATGCAGATCTAATCTGAACGTTCGCTGAAGCTTCATGTTCTCTTCGAGATATATTAGAGAAGAAGTTGCATCAAAATAAGAGAGATACTCTTATTTTGATATTAATTTTTTTTAGTGTTATAATTTCGATTGCTATAGAAGCAGCTTGCAATCTTTTTCAAAAACCATGATATTCAACACCCTTTCTAGGTCTACGTAGATGTCAGAATGGATATGTATATCATTGCAATTGAACATAGCATCGGGAGTAGTGATGCCAAAAATTCCAACTTTCGCCAACTTTTACCCCCTCCATCAAGACACTTTGCCTCCACAAAATGAAATTTCTTTTTTTTCGGTGGCTTCATTGTGTGTGTGGAATTTTTATACAGATGAGGCTTGATGGAGGGGGCAAAATTTGGTTTCTAGCATCACTAATCGAAACAATGAAATATCCATCACTTTTAGAAAGATTGGTTTCTTTGTTTGAAGTAATTATATTTTATTTACAGCGTATTAATTACTGAATGTTGAATATATTACAGACTATCATGGAGCAAAAATTTTGCTTTGTCTAAAAGATTTCCCACACACGACACCTACGTCGTCTCCCGGTGGAATTGAAGGAGAAATAAGGGATCGGTGGATACAGCGTGGTAAGACGGAAAAGTAACCTAGAGGCGACGGAGAAATGTCCGCACGAAAAAACGGCTCGGACATTTCTCCGTCGCCTCTACGCTGCTTTCTCGTTATACTAGACTTGGGCATTGTAGTTCACTTCACTGAAGTAGTCCCTGGCGGAAACGTTACACCGTTTTTTTTTTGGGTGTAAATGGGGTGTAAGTGTAAATTGAGTGTAAAGTCGGTGGTATTTCGGTATTTTGGCGAATTTACACCCTGAAAACACGGTGTACTTGTGAATTTTTTACACCCAACAGTTACACCAAATCCACGCTCAATTTTTACCCATCGTACACCAACAAGAAATCCAAGAAATGAAGAGTATACACCATAATTTCACTTTGTTCACACCGAGAAACATCCGTACTTGATGTCAATCGGAACATAGGTACACCGAATTCCCACTGAATCAACACCCAATCCACACTCAATATCAACTCATCGTACATCAACAAGAAATCGGAAAAATAAAGAGTATACACCATAATTCCACTTTGTTTACACCGGGAAACATCTGTACTTGATGTGACTCGAAACATAGGTCACCGAATTCACACCGAATTTACACTCACAGTATACCGAGAGCTATCTCACCCGATTTACACCAAGAAACAACCTCCAGTATTTTGTGGTCGGATACCGGAACATCGAGTGTCCACTGGATTGGAACCGATACACCGGCTTTCCATCAAATAACACTCAATTTTTACTGTACCCATTTTCTATGGTACCCAACCATAGAATGCTGGAGGTTTTTTCTTGGTGTAAATTGGGTGAGACTGCTCTTGGTGTACCGTGAGTGTAAATTTGGTGTACATCCGGTGTGATACGGTGTGAGAAATTCGGTGTATACGTATTTCGACTGGGAATTGGTTGGGTGGTTTTCTGGTGGACCCAGAGTGGCAAAGCTTTCGGTATATTCTCAGTGAAAATAGAGTGTCAATTCGGTGGGAACTCGGTGTATCGGTACACAACCATAGAATGCTGGAGGTTGTTTCTTGGTGTAAATTGGGTGAGACTGCTCTTGGTGTACCGTGAGTGTAAATTTGGTGTGCATTCGGTAGAAATTCGGTATATCCGTATTCCAACTGGGGATTGGTTGGGTGGTTTTCTGGTGTACCCAGAGTGGCAAAGCTTTCGGTGTATTCTCAGTGAAAATAGAGTGTCAATTCGGTGGAAACTCGGTGTATCGGTACACAACCATAGAATGCTGGAGGTTGTTTCTTGGTGTAAATTGGGTGAGACTGCTCTCGGTGTACTTTGGGTGTAAAATATGGTGTAAAAAATTCACAACTACACTCAAAAATCACGGTGTTTACACGGTGTAACATTTCCACCAGGGGTTCAGTATATCTCGTTCACTAAATTGAAGTAGTTCAGTGATATACTTCAATATTGAGCTAAATAGTTCAATTATTCTCGTGAAGAATAATCTAATGAAGAATTCGTAAATATCCATGAATTAGGGGGGCATTTCTTTTGTTCTCTTTGTTCCTTCACATAATGTTCCACGTAAAGTGATAAGGGCATAGAAAATAGAGTCCCTATAACAGGGTCTGGGCAACGATGTTGCAAAAATATTGTGTTCCAAATTTTATCCTTCTGATTTGGTATTTCATCTATTTAAAACCATTAATTTCGTAACATAAGCAATGGATCTATTTTCATTTTACAAACTGAACCAAGAATTTAAATTAGTTCTCACTTATTTTGAATAAAGTTCTCACAACTCAATTTAGTATCCTCTATGAACTATTTTTCTGTCCGATTTTCTTTACCTATTATGCATAATCTAAAATTTACAGCGAATCAAAATTGTATAGGAAATATATTATCATAGTAAAAGATTCTTTTACTATGATAATATATTCTACGCCCCTCTCTTTATGGCGATCACGCGATTTCTAGTAACATGCCTCCTCCATTATCCCGAAGGTTGATAAGTCTGAATAAATTGTAGGAACTTCTGTTTAGTAACCCAGATAGCAATTTAACCTTGCTGCAATGTTGACAGGCAAGCTTGTGACAAAGTTAACATAAGCCTCCTAGTTGACACATGACAAGGGTACAAGCTTACAAAACCCTTGCAGCAGAGTTGTAGCAGCACTGACAAGGTTGTCAATAACAAGTCAAAAACAATCGAATGACAAGTCTGACAAGCTTATGACAAGCTTACATGTTATCTTGGAAGAATCAGTGGTGCAAACATGAAAATATCTAGTGTAAATTACTGAAGTATATCTTTATGAATCTCTGAACTACTTCATTCGGCTCGGTCGAGTGAGCCGCTCCTTTGAACGGCTCGTTCATGAGTTACACAAGTCTACGTTATACCACCTTGTATTCACCGCTCCCGATCTTCTCCCTCAATTTCACGGAAAGGCGACATAATTTCATCAGAGACTGTCCTGTAGGGGTTGTTTTGCAACAGGTTTCGCTGTCGTTAAGATCTCTCCCTTTATTGAGAAATCTAAAAGACATCTAAAAGAAATCTGGAGACTTCTTTCAGATCTCTTAAGAGGATACCAGCGGCCCCTGACGATGCAACCTGAGCTAAATCTTTTCTGACAAATTATTCGAAAATAAAGTAATAAAAGGAAAATATCGCTCTGTACAGGCCATCTTTATTCATTGAAGAAGATCTGTACAGAGCGATATTTTGATTTCATTCCTTCGTTTTCGAGTAATTTGTCAGAATAGTTTTGAATGTGTCCTTTTCTTCTAACCAATGGATGTGGTTGCATCTTCAGGGGTCGCTGGTATCACCTTAAACGAAGACATCTTGAAGACAATGAAAACTGTTGCATAAGAAATTTCTCAGAAATCCAGGAGAGATCTTTTAAACAAAGCAAAATTTTTGCTGTATGGGATTTGAGCAGCTATGAATCGTCATATGTAACTATCGTACATCAAACTACATGGAGATAAAAGAAGGTCGAAAATATAGTAATCTTTAATAAAAATTTGAGATTATTTCTCAAAATCTGAGAATTTTTCTTAAATGCATAATAAAGACAAAATGGTCCACTTTGTTGTGGAATTTTATTCGAAAAAACAATGAAAAATTATCAACACTTAATAAAGAATAGAGAAACATATGAACTTTCCGAAAGTCGTATAAGAAATTTCATAAAGTGAATATTTAGATATTGAAATTTTGTTACTATTTTTGTCAAATTTCACGCGCGACTTTTGGAAAGTTCATATATTTCTCTATTCTTTATTAGGTATTGATAATTTTTCATTGTTTTTCGAATAAAATTTCACAAAAAAGTGGACCGTTTTGTCTTTGTTAGACATTTAAGAGAAACTCTCAGATTTTGAGAAATATTCTCAAATGTTTATTGAAAATTACTATATTTTCGACCTCCATTTCTCTCCGTGTACGACAAGGAGAAATTTTTATTTCCAAAATTTCGGGGGGCGGGAGGGAGGGGGGAGCTGCAACATCCTCAGCACTCCGCTTGGACACGTACCTGCTCATCGAGGATTTTATGATGCTAATATATGAATAAAATTTTGTTGAATCATTTTTTCTCTCAGCACACATTTGCTAAATATCCTCAATTTTTCTATCCCTGGTGATTTGAAAATAATCTACTTTCATAATACACTTTGAGTTATATAATATTGGTTGGGTCGAAATTTCATCGAAAAAGGATTTATTCTTATTTTGACTATACAGCGATCGATGTGTGACCGAAAATAAAAATTGATGACTTTTGCTCAGGAAAAATGCCCGCCAAAGAAGAAAACTGTTTTTGGAATTTCTTGCGCATTTTTGGAATCAACACCCAAAAAATCAGTGTGAAATAACCACTGTTGAAAAAATCTGTCTTAAACTCAACAATACTATTATGAAGTTTTTTACATAAACATTTTATTAAATTTCATACGAAATTTTGTATGAAATTTCATATTTTCATATTAAATTTCATGTTTTCACATTAGATTTAATAATCGTTCTTAAATTTAATATGGAAATATGAAATTTCATAAAAAATTTCGTATGAAATTTAATAAAATGTTTATGTAAAAAATTTCATAATATTATGGTTGAGACAGATTTTTCTAACAGTGACTAAAAAAATATCCTCAAAGTCAGATTCATTCAATTTTGATGACTTCTAGGTTGGAAAGATTCACAAATAAACTTTAGAGTTACTAAAACCAGATGAATCGTTTTCAGTGCATGAAAATTCGCTGGAGACTACATAAGTGTCTCGGAAGCATGAAATCTTTTCCGCAGTAAACAATTGTTGTTATATTACACGCTCAATAAATAATAATAAACATGAATGAATTTCCAGAATGATAACTTTGGACTCTTTGAACCAGAAGGAATTTCCTTGATATGCTGAAGTGTTTGAGAATTCTGTTAAGAATTAAACTATATCCGCAAAGACGGTCGTGACCTGTCGATGAAAAGATCACAACTCTCACAGAACATTTACAATTATGTAATGCCAGATATCTAGTTAACCCATTAACAGACATACACATTTTTTCCTTTTTTCACCAACTTTGTTGACTCGATGTGGGCACTTATCGCGCGTGGCATTTTTTTCTTTTTCCACATCTGATTCTCGTGTGAGTAGAATGTAATCAAATTGCCTCTCATTTTTTAGATTAAATTCGACGATAAATCAATTGACGAATTTCAATCGTATCTCGACCGAGTGTAGACATAAAAACTTTATCGAGCGTTTTTAGAGTATTCGACTACGAGCGGGTGAAAATTTTATTCGACTTCAAGTTCTTTTTTTTTGTGTGACACTTGTGAAAAATATGTTTCCTGTATGATATTTGTTACTATGATGATAAGTACAATGAACTTTTTCCAAGTTTCGTACAGTACCCGAAGAGAACATGAAGCTTCGGCGAACGTTCAGATTAGATCTGTATAGATCGGATCGAAGGTTCATGAAAGCTAACTTTTAGATTCACGAAAGTTTGTCAAAGATACTACGAACGTTGAAATGTCCGCCTCAAAATACTTTCAGGAAACATAGATGGAACGTTCATTGAAGGTTCCATCGAAGGTTTGAGGAAGCTTCACAAAAGTATCTATACTTAGATTAATTTATAATAATCCATGTTTATTAATTGATTTATTTTTCATATAAATTGATCAAAATTAATATAAGTATACATATTTTTGTGAAGCTTCCTCAAACCTTCGATGAACCTTCAATGAACGTTCCATCCATGTTTCCGGAAAGTATTTTGAGGCGGACATTTCAACGTTCGTAGTACCTTTGACAAACGTTCGTGAATCTAAAACTTAGCTCTAATGAACCTTCGGCCCAATCTATACACATCTGATCTGAACGTTCGCTGAAGCTTCATGTTCTCTTCGGATAATTTTGGTGGTGGATTTATGCACGTGTAAAGAAGGCACTTGCGCGAGGAGGCAAAAAGTTGAATCTACTATTGTTTCAAAGCACCCCCCCCCCCTCCCCTAACCCTTCGTGTGCACCCATGAGTCAAATTCGATGAGCCGTGGACGGTATGGATTGTGAAGTTTGAGACTAGGATCGGTCCAGGCCTCTCCGACTGTCTAGAACTTTTATTCACATACTGACCGAACAGTTGTAGGCAGGGTTGTCAACAAAATTATCGCACACGATGTTGATTGATCAATTCTTTTAAATTAACCAATCATATCTCTAGTTATATGATAATTTACTAATGAACGCAGTGTACGATGATTTAGTTGACAACCCTGGTTGTAGGCAGGGCCGGCGTCAGACTTTTTTTCAAAGTGGGTAGCGAGTTTGGAGGGGGGAGGGGGGGGGGGGTTAATGCCAAATCATTTTCCACAATGTACTTATATGAAGGAATAATGCTTGAAAATTTCGAGTGGGTAGTTTACCCACTCAGATATTCCCGAGTGGGTAGTGCTACCTATACTACCCACGTGAACCGCCGGCCCTGGTTGTAGGGGACTCTTTGTCTTTGTATCAGTTGACCTATAATAAAATAGTGAAAGATAAATACTATCACATCTATCAACTCTTAAGGACATTTGCCACCTTCTCAAGAAATTACTAGATTCCAAATTTCTCCTCCAGTTTTCTCAGAAATTAACAAATTGAATGGAAAATATCCCGTACAGCACATGACGTGTCAAACTCATGGGAGGAACGTATTTTTGGGAACATAGGAATATGCCATACATGTGTGAGATCGTGCCATCCAGGGTTGGGAATTGACGTGTCATAAATGGTTTTTGACATTAATTTACGCGTAAAATACACATGTAAATTACATGAAGTAAATTACTTGCCCATCCTTAGAGTTGGGAATTGACGTGGCACCACAGGTTTTTGACAGTAATTTACATGTAAAATACACATGTAGATTACACGAAGTAAATTACTTGCCCATCCCTGGTGCCATCCATATTCTAGGCACATTCGTGCACATAGAAATATCCGCCCAAATAACCTGAATTCAAGGATATGGGAGGCATGTTCTGTTGATCATCTCATACGCATCTAGTTTTCGTGTTACAAAAGAGGTTATGTATTTCTAAAAGACTTCTGTCAACATATTCAGGATGTCTTATGCAGCATCAGTATCATAATTCAATCATAATTCTTTCCAGAAGAAGAATTACTGTTAAATAGCTTTTCTCATGTTGCATGAAATATCTTTCAAAAGTGTTTTGGAATTGTATAACCTCCAAAGTTCTGTCGGCTCCTAATGACTGACGAAAAACACTACACGTCACTATAATTGAACTTTCATAAATATTAATTGTAGTTTTGTCTGATGCATTTTCAACATTGTCACTAAAAATACGCGTCGAGTGACTGTAGACGAAATCTCAAAATTTCCTATTGCATGATCATAGAGCTAGATTTCGTAAGTGCACGCTGTATCTCCGTGATTTGGATAAAAATCCGATATATTAATCTGAATGAGGGTGAGATGATTCCGTGCATTCGACAAAACTTTAAAAAAAGTTTTGAGACAGTATACAAATTCATAAAGATAAACATCACAATTTCATTCCGACTCGCGTACACAACACAATGAATTCATCGGTCATTTGCAAATGAGAGGTTATAGTTTACTGAGTTCATGAAAATCTTCCTGCCATGTGGATTGAATATAATTCTTACAATATTGCCACATGATGTGAAATGATATATGCCAGGAATATGTTGTTTAGAATATTCCGTTGTCCATGAGATTATGCATTTTTCACATGCCGAACATATGTTTTACACATTACGTGTTATACGGGTAATGAGCAGCTGCATTTTATCAGATATCCCAAAAAGATGCACTTGGTAATTGAGGAGTTGCATGCAATAACTTGACAAGCGCTCGAATGCGTTTCAGATCTAATCCAGGAAATCAGCAGAACGAGGAGAAAACATTCGTCAGAATGGAAATTAAAAAACAAAGTTGAATAAGTTATATTAGGTGTACAAATAAGTTTCCGCGGTTTTTTATAAAAAATTAGGAATTTATTGTAAAGGAAAAGTACATTACGTTTTATTCAAAGTATTTTCCATCATTTGCCACTACTTTTCCCCATCTTTCTGGCAACATTCGGATACCTCGTCGAAAAAACTCTTCATCTTTTGACGCTATCCACAAATCTACCCAATTTTTGGTGTCTTCATATGATGTGAAGCGCTGCTCAGACAGACCATGTGCCATCGACCGGAACAGGTGATAATCAGAAGGGGCTAAGTCTGGTGAATACGGCGGGTGGGGTAAAACTTCCCAGTTGAGTGTTTCCAAGTATGTTTTTACCGGCGCCGCAACATGTGGACGAGCATTATCGTGTAAAAGAATAATTTTGTCGTGTCTGGAGTAGTAATGGGCGCGTTTTTCCTCAAGTGCCCGACTCAATCTCATCAATTGTGTTCGGTAGAGAGCTCCAGTAATGGTTTCGCTTGGTTTCAGCAATTCATAATACACGACACCAAGCTGATCCCACCAAATACACAGCATGAGTTTTTTTCCATGAATATTCGGCTTAGCTGTCGATGTTGATGGTTCGCCGGGCTTAACCCATGACTTTCTCTTCTTTGGATTATCGTAGTGAATCCATTTTTCGTCACCAGTGACTATACGATGCAAAAACTCTTTTTTATTCCTGGCAAGCAGCATTTCACTCATGCATAATCGGCGTTCAACGTCTCTCGGCTTTAGTTCATATGGAACCCAATTTCCTTGTTTTGAATCATTCCTAACGATTTTAAACGATGTGAAATTGCTTGTTGAGTCACTTGTAGAGTAAGTGCAAGTTCTTTTTGCGTTTGGGACGAATCTTCCTCCAATAGTACTTCTAATTCCATGTCTTCGTACACTTTCGGCCTTCCACTGCGTTCTTTGTCTTTAACGTCAAACTCACCGTTCTTAAACTTTTGAAACCATTCCTGACAACTTCTCTCACTTAAAGCAGCTTCACCATATGCTTCTAGAAGCAATCGATGCGCCTCAGCTGCAGATTTTTTCACATTAAAGAAGTAAATCAAAAGTTCCCGCAAATGATGCTTATTCGGAATAAAACTTGACATTTTTGCACGAAAAAAATTACGTGATGCTGATACGGAATCACTAGTACTTTAAGGTTATGGTGTTGCCAGATGACTAAACTTGGGATATTACGTTTTACATCTGACAATTTCTCCATAACCTTCTGGTGGGGCCATCTTTTGACAAACCGCGGAAACTTATTTGTACACCTAATATAAAACAACTTATACATAATGTTGCCGCAATCCACAAAACGAGCTGTCACGATCTTTAGAGTCCAGCCTCATTCAATTGAAAATCAATTCTTTTATAGTAATAACAATTAGATGGAAACACGATTTTGAGAACGTTTAACTTATTTTGAGAATCCAAATTGAAATATGAATCCAAACCAAAGTTTGAAATAATAAAATGTATTCAATCTCAACGCGATCCAAATTTCGATCTGGCTCGAAACGATTGTCGTGTGAATCGATTAAAAATTAAGATTGACGGGAGTGCAGCTTGATATGAACGCACACGTAATCCAGCCCCAATTCTGATCTGAATTCGAACCAGTGTTCATTCCCCATAGGTCAAATTGAGCAACCTTGAAATCCAAAGATCGTAACGGCTCGTTTTTTGAGTCGCAGTAACACTAATCATATAAGACAAGGGCTGACGTAGATATGTAGAAATAACCCAATAAACATTTGATCTCTCAAGATATGTTTCAGATATGTTTAAGATGTCTTATGCGACACTTTTAGATATCTAAAAGATAACTTTTCGTATCTTGAGATATCTTAAACATATCTTACGTCTCTTAAAACGTCCAAGACATGTTTAAGATATCTCAAGATACAAAAAGTTATCTTTTAGATATCTAAAAGTGTCGCATAAGATATCTTAAACATATCTAAAACATATCTTGAGAAATCAAATGTTTATTGGGTAGGCGTTTGGCGGATAATAGACAGGATTGGAGGATATCATCAAACCAGTCATAAGACTGATTACTTCATAATGATAATGACGATAGTACAACATTTCAAGAATATTTCCCCAAAGTTTTAAATCGAACGAGGTAAGAATCTAGGATAGGAGACGTTTCAAAATTTGCGTCTACTCCGCCGTCTTATGCATATCTGAATAAGCTTAAAGTGCATTTTTTACGAAAACATGTTTTTGAAAACGGTGGACACGATTTTCCAAAAACTATTGTACCAATATTATGGAAGTTTTGCACATTTCTTCTACTCGGAAAGACTGGGTCTATTGATATTTAGAAAGAATTTATCAACGTTTAAAAAATTACTGTCAATTTAGGGAAAAAGAGGATCGCTGAAAAATATTCGTAGTGAATTTACCAAAAATTTGCAGTCAAAATATTAACAGTTGATATTTTTCACAGTGAAACTATCAATTGTTAATACATCGACTAAGAATTTTTAGTATCCTCACTACAAATATTGTCCAGTGACCCTCGTTTTCCCTAAATTGACAGTCATTTTTCTAAATATTAATAGACCCGGTCTTTCCGTGTAGATAGAATTGGTTAATGATCGATTGAAGGATTTTTTATTTCATTGCTTACGACTCATTTGATGAGAGGATAAGTGGCAAAAATTGCCCAGAAAATTCAATTTAATTACCTCCAATTTTAAAAGACATCTTGAAGACATCTTTTAGAAATGTCTTGAAGATACATGAATTCAGGACTCTTTTAGACGTCTTGAAGAACTGCTTGCTGTGTGGGACGTGAATTAAATTTCCATCAAGTTTCACATTTTTGTGCAAGATAGAATGTATCGAAATTCAAATTCAATGGAATGAAATTGAATGTTAAAATATTTTGAATTTAGGTTATATACATGCATCAAAAATGCTTGAAGTATTTTTGCATTCGAATTATATGCAAACACCTCATATGTTCTGGTAAGCCTTTATTCAAATTAATAAATCAAAATAATGAATGAATTCGTATGGTTATGGATATTTTAATAGTTTAATCAAGGCATTTTAATAATACTTTCAAGAAATCTTCAAGAGATATTTGAGAGTTCTTCAGAAAGTCTTCAGGAGGGATTTAAGAATTCTTCAAGAAGGATTTAAGATCTCTTCAAGAGCTCTCAAAGACATCTTCAAGAAATCATTGAGAATTCTTGAACATTTCTTGAAGATGTCTTTTAGATTTCTTGAAGACAACTAAAAGATATCTATTGGTGTTGCATAAGACATCTTTTCGCTCACGAAAAGAGATCTTTTGGAAAGGTCTTGCAAGAGCTCTTGCAGTTTTCAAAGACATCTTTTAGATATCTAAAAGAGCTCTTTCTGTCTGTGTGGGCAGGATTTAGTCGGTTTTTGTCCCAGGCATGATGATTTCCGACAGAACCAGACAGAATTTTGACCGGAATCCGTCAGGATGTGTCGGACATTTTTAATAGGGAAAGAAACAACCCAACTAACATTTCAGTTCTTGAAGATATCGAACTCATGACGTATTTACGCCTCAGTCACCTGAGCTATACATACAATACGGTAGAGACGCCTATAATTGTCAATATGCCATGATGAAATATGTCAGCGGTGTATAGTTTGGAAGTAAAAATAATCTTTTGAACGAACTGTTACCACATGAATAAATATTGCAACAGTTAAATGTATACTCACAAATAAGAAAAATGAAAAAATTTAGTCAAACATATTTAGAAATCAATTCTGTGTTCCAGTTATCGTTAATATTCCGCAAATACCACCGATTCTTTCCGAAGTATTTCTGAAAAATAATTGTGAAGTGGATATTCGGTAATTTTTGTGTGCACATCATAACTCTGGTGAAAATTTTCGCTCGCTGGAAGCGGAGATTGAAACAAATGAAGCGTAAAATGTTTCAATTTCCGCTTTTTCCGCGCTTGGATACTGTTTCGTTTCCTCTTCCACGTCGCTTTGTACCCTTCTCACGCTCCCATTTTCACTAGGGAAGGCGACAATATCGTAATTTTTATAAATTTTAGAATTTCTTGGTATCTCTATGGTTGATTCAAGCTTTCAATTCATGGATGAATTTACCTGATTTGAAATACGATTGTGATAACAGGTACATTCCCAGACAACACACAAGTCCCATATGAATTCGGAATATATTCGATTTTTTTAATTCTAATAGAATCACATTGAGTGAATTCGTAAAAAAGTCTCATAGAATTCATTCGATTTGAAATGAGTTCTGCTGGAATTGTTTTGGAATTCATATAAGAATTCTCAGCTGAGATCTCAGCTGATCTCTAGATACTCTAGAATATTCAAACAGAATTCAAAGGCAGTACTCAGAGGATATCCGTTATGTCCGCCTGAAAATATCCATAGCGGTATCCAAATAGAATCAGAATTCAACTCTTTTGGAGTGAAAAGTCACTCTTGAAGCAGCCATAAGGGAACCTATCTTTTCATTTACGTTGACTCCCCTTATGGAAAAACCCGATATCGGAATTTCATTGTTAAATCATCAGCTGTACCAATACTATCCAAAATATATCGTTTGCTTTCATTATCAAACAATTCCGATGAAACTACGAAATCCATGATAATTATCCGATATAAAACCGATCAGCTAGCCGATGATTCCCCGATATCGGATTCCCAGTGAACACAGTTACGTAAATATTACATAAAAACTACATAACGTCAAGTAACTGGTTACGTAACTTGGGAGTCACATGTGAGTCACATGTGATTCACAATTTCCTACTCATTTACTTAACCATGTGAGGAACAATGTTACATTGCAGTTACTTACATAAAGAAGTAGGATCTTTACGTAACCAATATATAACTGCAATGTAATGCCGATGGCAGAACGCTGTATTGGGAAACAAAATTTTTATTACATGAAAATTCAATTTCCCTATCCTCTCAGCAATAACGCTGAACATAACATTGACGTAACTTTTACGTACCCAAGTACTCTGTTGATTGTACACTCTTATTTTGGTAACTCAAATACATAACTAATACATAACATCAACTTTCAAAATCATGTTTTCTTCAGGTCCCTTGCATATGAAGTAAATAAAACGTAACATAGAAATAACAAATTGTGACTTAATATAAGCGTAAATTGTTATGTAATTATTACATCATATATACGTAACAGAGTTACGTAACTTGTGATTTCTGTGTTATGTAACATTTACATATGGTGTTCACTGGGTTTACATTGGATAGTCATCGTAGACCTCGTATTTTTATCGGACTTGTCTGATAATGAAACCAAACGATAGATTTTGGATAGTATTGATACAGCTGATGATTTAACGATGAAATCCCGATATCGGGTTGTTTTATAAGGGTTATGCAATCCATTTAGCAAATACGGATTCGTTAAAATATTAAAATTGGTTTTCTCCGGGTAGGAATTTGAGTAAATGTCGTAGGTGAAGTCCTCCGCATAACCAGTAAAATCGGGCTACAAGGATAAAATTCTTATTTATAGTCGTTTCCTGACGAGTGAACACGTTCTTTGATCGTGAGATCATGAAAAATCGGGGAATCATACATTATTCGTGATCGACGAAAAAAGATTTTCCAGAAAAAATTGACTTTATGTTGTTTTGTGTATTCATAAGACCCCAAGATTTGCATATTCTTCACCATTTCAAAATGACCGTGATGAAATTCATTTTCTGTCCGTTACTCGTGATCATAGCTTCCAGTATAACCATGATCATGGCGGAAGACGACCCCTCTCCAAAAGAAGATCCAGACGTAAGTACGACGTAAGGATAGAAAATTCAAAGTGTCAGTAGATTCTCTAAAAGCATTCGTTTTGTTCTCATTTCAAGCTTCCTCAAATTTCATAACACTGAAAAAGTGGTATTGTAAAAATAAGATTTTTCAAGCAGCATACTCAGTCACAGCGCCGTCATAGTGACATCACTGTGACTCACTCTATTGCTTACCTAATGAACACTTATGGGAGGAAGAGCTCTTTAAGAGGTCTTTTGAAAGAGCTCTGTCAATGTTATCATATTGATATCTGAATGGTATCATTTTTCTGAGATTTCAGAAAAAAATTCTCTTAAGGAGTTCGTTTGGATAACATTCTGGCAATCTCTCATTTTCCTCAGAAATCGACGCATCTGATAACATTCTGATATCTTTATGTTAACCTTCTGAAAGGTCTATCTGACCTCTTACACATATTTAGGAGATCTTCGAGAGCTCTGGATGATAACATATTGTTCACTGGGTATAAAGGAGATCATATATGATACAAGTCCAGTACACATATACCGAAAAACGAAGTAAACGGGTTTATTGACGTGAATGGGATCATGAACTACAGACACTTCAAATGAATTCGTAATTAATTGTTCGAATGATAAAAGTGATGAATAGTAAGCATTCACCATTCCTTTTGATCAGATAATCAATTATGATCTCATTTAACATCTTTTTTGGGTGATCCACTACGTTTAATAGAAAAATGAGAATTTCTCAGAGATTCAGAAGAACGCTCACGTCAATCATCTGAGGCTTGGGAGGGGCCGTTTCGTACAGGACAACCACTGATCGGCCACCTTGTATTCACATCTCCGTTTTATCCATCTCGCCTCCACGGAGATGCCACGTGGATATCGGTGGGTGTGCTGTAAGGGGTACTAGTCTAATATTTAAAAGTCTAATTTTAACCCTGGTTAAAAGATCTAAATTGAAATTTTGACAAAAAATTAAGCATCATGACATCTGATCAGCTTCTGCGAGTTTCTGCAATTAATTCCACTTGTATTCACACGCAACATATGTCCACGTCTTCAGAAGTCATGCATATGCGGACACGAAACATCACTGTTCCCAAGTATATTCGTGCGAAAATAGATCGGAAATACATGGAATCGGTGTTCTTAGGCCTGAACAGGAGTCCATGAAAGTTGATCAGGTCACATGATAACGTAAACATTTTTCAAAATTTCATTTCCAATTTTTTATAAATAAACCTAAGCGGATTGAAACCTAAGATATACCTGAGTAATTAGAAGTCATCTACGCGGTCATTAAACATACTGTCGAGTATGTTCGCCCGGAAATGAATTGGAAATACATGGCAACAGGTTTCTTGCATCTAAACGGAAATGAGTCGAAACCGAATTACGTATACGTGATCAAACTTTCGATCACCTCTACAATATGTGTGACAATGCTCTTGGAGCAGCGTTTCGGGGTAGCTTAGAGGCCAAGTAGGTAGATCTTATACACTGTAAAAAATCGAAATCGTATAATCATTCTGAATGTAGGCAAAATACAAAGGCCAAGTTGGATTTTCACAAAAATTTTGTAAATACCCTGATGGGCTACTGAGACAAATGATGGACATTGGATGAATGTCCGAAATTTTAAGCAGGTGGACATCGGTTGGACAACAACTGGACAACGATTGGACATTGCGAGACAGTTTTGGATGCGTTTCAGACATGCCAGGACACGCTAGACAAATCATGGACACTTTTCGGACATACAGATAAGAAGGTTCAGACGCGTTTTGGACAAACGATAGACATTGAATTCGGCTTTGTCTAGAATTTTGAATGAATGGACATAAACAGACATCGTGGACATGTTTTGGACAATATTCAGACATATTTGGACATCATAGACTCTTTTCAGACAAAGTTTGGATGTCCCAAGCTTGTCCATTCGCCCATTAGGGTACACTACTCTAAATATTGGCATATTACAGTACATTTGTAAACTTATGATGAATAAATGCAAACTTATCATAAAATCGGTAAAAACTTCACTTTCAAAGTAGGTAATAAAGTCCCCTACATTGAAAGTGACGTATTCATAGACGGTTGTAAAATTACTGAATGAAGGGAATTCACATTTGTTTCCGTATGAATTTCACACTCATAGTAGTGAGTTCACATTCATATTAATAGAAAAACGTCACTTTGGAAGTAGGTAATATTCGTTACCACTTTGAAAGTGGTATATTTGAAAAAAATTTTTCACAATGTAGGTAGATAGGTTCGGTAAGAGTTCAAATCCCCTTTAGGTGGGAACAAATTGATCCTCATTTCCAAGTGGAATGCAAAAATATAGGTGTTCACAAATTCATGGAATGTATCGAATATTGAATTAATTTGAAATAAGTTTTATTTTATTTTTGCTCCAGTTCTTGGTAAATTGAATATTTTATTTCAACCAAATTGTGTTTTCCAATGCGAAACGGAACCTAAAAAATCCAATTCTTGGATTGCGGAAGTTCGATGTCATAATTTGTTTCATTAGAACTCGAAGTTGAAGTTTGAAGTGGGTCGGAAGTAGCCCTGGTGAAAATGGGAGCGAGAAGAAAGAGTAAACGAAGCGTATGCTGAAGGGTAACAGAAACGTTAATGGAAAGTATACGAAGCTTGAATGGGAAGGATACAAAGAGTATGTGAAACGGGAATTGAAACAAAGAAAGCGGGAAAAATTCAAAAAATCTAGCCAAAAAAATTGAACCCTGTGGTGAGAATCGAACCGGTGACTTTCACTATGATAGGGTCTTATCCACTGAGCCATGGATCGTCGTTGAATTCAGTTGCTGAAGGATGTTATTTGAAGTCAGAATAGGTATGGCTCGCATACGCTTCATATAACCTACTATTACGTTACGTGAAGCGTATGCGAAACGGGATCGGAAGTTCATGAAACGTATACAGAACGCATGATTCGATAACTTTCCAGCGAGCGGGTATCATACGCTCCAGAAAGAGGGAGTTGAAACGTTTTTCGCTTCGTTTACGTTTCCTTCTCGCTTTGTGTATACGCTTCATTTTCACCAGGGAGTCGTGAGTAAAATTTTTTGCTTAGGTTTATTTAGTTTTTTGGACCAGGGATACCAAGTACGATGTGGGTTTGGTTCATCCCAAGCAGCACCAGAAGGAATCTTATATGGTTCGCACAATTTCTATGAATATTATCAATGATTATTTAAAACAGAACTCCGTACAAAATTTTGGTTTTGACAAAATTCTTTCATCGATCACATTTCAACAAAATAATGTTTTGGAGTGTGATGAGTACTTCGCTTTTTGGGTGTCAGTGGTTTATTATTATTATTATTATTATTCTTTCATGACAAATCAAGGTAACTTTGTGCACGAATCAGAGCTGCCAGATTGGCATTGCCGTTGAGGGGAATAGTACCCCCACCATCGTTCATATACATACTCTCACTTCCACACGAAACCTATACACACATGTAACTTATAAACATGGGATGATAGTGGGGGTACACTTTCCCTCAACGGCAATGCCTATCTGGCAGCTCTGGCACGAATGATACATATGACCCGAACAATTTTTATTGGAGAATTGAATTGGCGCAGTCAGTTTTGATGAGAAGTTATTTTTATAATTTTCAAACAATGCTTAATCATAACCGTTTTTGCAAAACTAGCTTTGGATCCGCATCAAGAACGGAGTGTCGAATAGCGCAACCGTACAAAGCATCCAAAGGTAAGAATATCCAAGAAGTCAATACATTCTTTTATCACATCCCTGGCGAAAATGAAGTGTTAATAACGCAACAAAGTGTAACATAAGTTAGAACCGGATGTATACTAAGAGTTATTCCGCCCTTTTTGAGTTGAGAAGCGACATTTTCTTGCGCAAACTTACACTACGTCTTCACCAGGGATTCGTTTTGTTCTTATCCCAAGCTTCATTCAATTTTATAAAAATTTCATAAGTCTTCATTCAAAAACACTTTTCAAATCACAATCATAAATTTGAAAAAATCAATTATTATTATTATTCAAATGCATTTCATTTTTGCATTGTTTGATCTGAATTCAGGTTAATGAAGGGAGCACAAAACGTTGGAAAATGAACATTACACGAGCTGAGAGATACACACGATAAAACAATGTTACGTCCATGACTTTGATTCTTTCAAGCGAATGAAGCATTATCCATCATCGAGCATCAAGCATTTTTATATCGAGCTTCATTATTCTTGTGTATCAGTTGAATAAAGTATGGTAAAGTTAAAAAAGGAGTATTCATCCCGACTTTTGAAACACTTTTCAAATTTCCTCTTACCACATCAATCTTGGAGTTGGTCTCTTAAATTTGAAATAGAAAATTATACACTGAGAAAACAGATATCTTGAAAAATACCATAATTTATGGACTTTCAGCGCTGGTCTGACCCGAGTCGGAATATTCACTTGCATGAATCTCTAAAAGTACCATAATTTCTTGGACTTTTTGAAATAAGTATGGTACCTTCCGTATAAAAGTCCAAGACATCATGGTACTTTCAGAGGTTTTTTCAGGTAAATATTTAGACTCGGTCAGACCAGCGCAGAAAATTCATAAATTATGGTACTTTTTAAGATACCTTTTTCTCCGTGTACTATACCGTAGAAAAACTTAGGATGGAACAATATCTTTAGGGTGTCTTTGTCTTCCTATCGCACAGGAAAAAATATTTCTTTGAATCTAAGAAATTGTTTTTCTTGAATAGGTCCAAATAGATATTTCTTCGACATAAGTAAATATTTTGTTCATGGAAGACAATTGATTATTTGGTCCATCATTCATATAATTATCATACAAATTTGTTTGTATCAAAAAAATATTCAATGTTGTTGAAGAAATATTCATTTGGACCTATTCAAATAACAATGTCTTGGATTCAAAGAAATACTTTTTTCTATGCATGCGAATGAAAAATCGACAGTTAAGGAAATTCCCAGTGAACATTTTTCCCCTCAACGTTTCAAACATTCATTATGCTCTCTAAATGATATCAGAAAGTTCTCTAATGCGTCGGTTTCGGAGAAGTTTTAGAGAACTTTCTGATATCATTTAGAGAGCATAATGAATGTTCACTGGGTTATCACTCCATCAAATTGCGAAGAGGTGGGCAGCGAAAAGCGTTACGTTGCAACATACAATCGAAATTTATCTCCACTCAAATTCCTCTTCTCGTATTTTTTATTTTTTCAAAACATCGAAATTTCAAAAGCATAAAGAAAGAAATAAGAAAAGATCTATTGTCTATGTGTTTTCAATACAACCCAGTCATCACAATAATACATGGGCTGAAAAGTCCCAGGCCTAACAAAGAAAACACGGTTTTTTTCGTTCAAAATTAGCTTTATTTATCAACGTAATCTTCATCAAGAGCAACGCAATCATTCCAGCGCCGCTCTAACATTTCAATACCATATTTGCAGAACGATCTATGTTTTGCCTCAAAATAGGCCTCAGTCTCAACGATAACCTCTTCATTTGAGTGAAATTTTTTACCGGCGAGCATTTTTTTTTGGATCTGTGAACAGCCAGTAGTCGGTGGGAGCCAAAGCTGGCGAATACGGTGGACGTGGAAGCAATTCGAAGTTCAATTCATGTAGTTTTGCCAATGTTTTGATTGACTTGTGACATGGTGCGTTGTCTTGATGAGATAAAATTTTTTTTTGCCATATGCGGTCGGTTCTTTGCAATTTCGACCTTCAAACGCTCCAATAATGCGATATAATATTCACTGTTGATGGTATTTCCCTTCTCAAGATAGTCGATTAATATTACACCGTGCACATCCCAAAATATCGAGGGCATAACCTTTCCAGCCGATTGTTGTGGTTTCGGGCGCTTTGGACGAGGTTGACCAGTGGCTGTCCACTCGGATGACGATCGTTTTGATTCCGGAGTGAAGTGATGGATCCATGTTTCATGCATTGTAACATATCGACGCAAAAATTCCGGCCTGTTACGTTTAAACATGGCCAAACAGTGCTCAGAAGCCTCAACGCGTTCTTTTTGTTGGTCAACAGTGAACAAACGCGGCACCCACTTTGAACAGAGCTTTCTCATAGTTAAATGCTCATGCAATATAAAGCCAACACGTTCTTTTGATATTTTTACGATGTCAGCTAACCCACGCAACTTCACTTTTCGATCATTCAAAACGATTTTGTGGATTTTTTTGATGTTTTCTGGTGTTACCACCTCATTTGGACGTTCACTGCGTTCTGCATCATCGGTGTCTCTACGACCACGTTTGAAGTCAGCAAACCAACGTTTTATTGTGGTTTCCGATGGAGTGGAGTCCCCATAACACTTTTCAAGCCATAACTTCGCTTGAATGGTATTTTTTCCCATCAAGAAGCAGTGTAAAATTAAAACATGAAATTGTTTTTGATCCATTGTTTTAAAAATAACAAAAGTAGCATCACTCTTAGTACAATAACTCACAAACTAATGGATATAATGTCATGAAATTTTGAGAGCTGTCTTTTGAAGGTTAGTACTAACTGAAAAACAGGTGAATGCAGTAAAATTTGCACCATCCGTGTGTTAGCCCCGGGACTTTTCAGCTCATGTGTTATGATGCGGGTACATTTAAAGGGGCTATACCACTGTGACACTTTGAAAAAATTTTTTTTACCTCTTTCAACAGTTTGTACCCTCAAGAATATCCTGTCAAAATTCCAAGGCCGTATCTCAAATATTATCCGAATGCCAGCCTGCCAAAGAGCAAATTGTTGCCTCTCAAATTTCCACGCAAAGAAATTACTTGTTGTAGTTACCACAATTTGGAATGAAATTTGTGACAGAGATAATTTTGGAGTGTAATTTACTGCAATTGACATTGAATGTACTCTAATTTAGTTGAAATCACCACATTTTGTTTGAAATATTAATAGAAAGTGTCCCGAAGTGTGAATCGATAGTGAAATCTTCAAACGAGTTCTTCTCGAAATGGGATTTTTCAAATTTGCTGCCATCATAACTCGAAGAGCAATCAACCGATTAACTTGAAATTTTAACTGAGTGTTCTCGGGTGTATTTCTCCTACGGCGAACCACGATCTTTTTGATTGGATAATAATTGTCGATTTGACATCGGACAAACGACCATTTTTTAGGCAAAAAATCATAGTTTTTTTTTCAAAACACTGCCATTTTGTCAGATTTCGATATTTTTCAAAAATCCTGGTTCACCGTACGGAGTATACCTTCTAGTTTAACGTCATTTTTGTTTTTTTTTTCATTCCAGCCACTTAAGCGACCGGTATCCCAATAAACATTCGATTTCTCAAGATATGTTTTAGATATGTTTAAGATGTCTTATGCGACACTTATAGATATCTAGAAGATAACTTTTCGTATCTTGGGATATCTTAAACATGTCTTGGCCGTTTTAAGAGACGTAAGATATGTTTAAGATATCCCAAGATACGAAAAGTTATCTTCTAGATATCTAAAAGTGTCGCATAAGACATCTTAAACATATCTAAAACATATCTTGAGGAATCAAATGTTTATTGGGATGGTGGCAGCAGTTGGCGAACTTTTTTTTTTTAGGCCTCCGAAGGCAGCGCATAAGTCGCTCGTATGTCGATATTTTTGTACCAAAAAATTATATAATATAGTCATATTAAAAATCACCTAAGTTTCAAGCCTTCACAGTGGTATAGCCGCTTAAAGAATGTTCAAAAAACGTAGAGGAGAATTTCAGAATGTTTCAAAGACATCTGAGAGACATATCCCAGACAGCACAACGTGCCACTGGAACGTTTATGGAAGGTTCATAGAACGTAGGAGAGGTTTTCTGAACGTTCAGAAAACGTCCCAGAGACACGTTGTGCTGTTTGGGATTTTGCTGTGAGACAAGTAACGGAGTTGCACTATCATTAAACTGGAAATCCCAGTTTTACTTTTTTTCTTTCAGTGAAAGAAATTAAGACAATTACATCCTTCTACATTGAAAAAATGCTCATTTGTCCTCTCTCCATGAGGTATGGATTTGTGGGAATTGAATATTCAATTGGATGAAAAAATTGATTGATCATGCCGAATAAATTATTTATTTAGAAGACCAATTCATTTTCGGAAAGCATTCGATTATTTCATTCGACTCAATATTTCATTATGTTGTGGAGAGAGGACGAATGAACTATCTGATTGGGGAGTAGGATGTTTTTCTCAGTGGACTGAAAACATATGTATATATATATATATATATATATATATATATATTCCGTACATGTACTATTTATATTTGTTATTTTGAGAAATTTGTTTTGCTATATGAAGGAGTATATGCCTGTGAATGAAAAACACTTTATTTACTCAAAAACAAAACCACGTGCTATGTGCGGAGAATAATGAATTATATATCGTTCGATGGCCCTTAAGATTCACTATTTATCAGTTAAATTGAATAACCCATGATAATGAGTCGACAAATCGTACGTCGTGTGTATTCGTACTCGTGAGCGATTATCGCCTTTCTAATACGGCTTTTACGCAAATTTGACGAGAGATAACGTCAAAGAGAAAAAAAACGAATCGTCAAACATGTTACCAATGAAAGTTCATGAAATAAGTACAAACTTACCATTACAAATATTCATAATCTCAGAATATTGTATCCATAATCAAGTGAAGCGTTGACAAATCCCAGTTGTTTCGCAATAGTTAGAATTTATGAAGATATAAGAAAACATTCTAATGTATGGAATTCTAACCAGAAGAGATATCAATATTCCTCAAAGGATTTAGAATATCCCTGCTGGATCGTGGAAAAAAACTGCATGGAAACAGATAGAGGTAGGTTCAATTTGAATACATTTTTATCTGTAAATTCCAACATGTGACAAAAACCATATGAAAACGAATAGAAACAGATCTGTTTCCAACTGGTAATCCAAACAGGAACCGAAATTAGAGGATTTCAACTGGAAGTGAATTCCCATTTCCTCCATGATCACGGTCAAAGAGATCCCTAAAACCTATTCGAAAAAAATCGTATATGATTTGAGAAAATAATTCTGCAATTTACAATAAACCCTCTCGGTGTCAGCGAGAGTCCTACGGCACTATACCCTGGTGAAAATGAAACGTATGGAGTGACGCGGAAGAGTAAACAAAACAGTACCTAATCGCAAAAGAAGCGGAAATTGAAATGTTTTCACGCTTCATGTGTTTCAACATTCGCTTCTGCGAACGGAAATTTTCATCTGGGTAGAGAGTCTTTACTGTACAATGAAGTTTGGTAAACTTCAGTGAGCCTTCAAGTAAAGAAGAACAATTGAATCTGAAACTAATTGGGCTTTAAAATTTGAAATTAAAACTCAGAAAATTAGTACATTGTGTAACAAGTGCGCAAAGTTGGTGGTTTCCGCACGGCAGTCAGACCAGTGCGATAAAGTAAGAAGCGTGCGGTGAAGTTGCTTGGAAAACCGAATTTTGCATACGCTGTTAGGAGAAAAATTATTTATAATTGAAAAAAATCTGTATGTTCGTGTCGTTCATGAAAACGAATTAATAATTCAATAATCGAATATTCAGGTGTCGAAGACCAAAAATTCTGCAGTACATTTTCTAAACGATTTTTCCAATTCTAACCAGTCAAGTCAATTCAATGAATAAAGATGTTTCATCAAATTTCATGAGTTTGAATATTCGTTTCGTTTCCAGAAACGATTTTAACTTCAACAATATAAAATAAACTTGATTTTGATAAGCGAAAGTTAAGTGGAAATAGTTTTTCGTGACCGTTTTGTATTAAATCTCAACAATTTTGAAAAAAACGTTGTATTGTTTCGATACAAAATAACGAACCATGGAGTAAGAAATTAATCAATATCCTAGTATAAAACATACAAAACATGGATCAAATTAGATTCACTGAGGATGGTCAACGAAGACAAATAGGTTTCTCATTATCCATTTCGTAAGGCTGAAATGAGGGTCTTTGAATCTTCATCTTGAATAGCAGTTCTGCATCTGGTAATGGTATTCATTGCAGCTTTGCCAACTGAAATACCAAAAATATCATCATATCATTGAAATAAGCTTCCAATATACAGGTAATATTTGATCTACCTCGAAGTCGCGAAGCTCGTTGTACTCCAAGATTCAATTCTTTGAGAGCTGCGTTTAATTCACGATTACTGTTCACTCTGATTTCGTGCTCTCGAATCAAATCCGTGTTAATATTTTTCAATTGTATCAGTCCCTTTTTCATATCATCTATATTCTGTAAGATTCTCGCATCTTCTAAACGTACAATAATATTTTTAAGCAGCGTAGTTCCTGCTGCCACTTCTCCTTGAAGTCGCGCATCTATTTCTTTCAAACCTGCAATGAATTTTATTTATTTATGTATTTATCAACTGTCCGAAATAGTAACTTTGAATTTTCATAGGTGAAGATGATTGTTCTAACAGTGGATTTTCAAAAACGAGACAATCCTAACAAAACACTCATCGACAAGGTATTGATGAGCGAGATCGGTTGATAAAATGTAGATGCAAAACAGAAGCGATACACAGACAACGAAGAAATACCTGTGGTCAAAACAGACTGAACTTCTAATCTCGTTGCCCCTTCTGCACCACTTGCACGACGCACCTTCTCTGCTGAAAATACCAGACTGATCCGGACAAGAAATAGTTGTTAATAGGCTTAGAAAGATTTCTGTCCCAGGAAACCCGATCAGAAGCTGACCAAATTTCTATCCGGTGATTCTGGACAAAACCAAGTAGAATTTTTATGATTTTTTGACCGAATTTCCAGGGACAAAAACCGTTCAGAGCCTGACAATTATTCTTTGTCCGGATCTGCCTGACATTTTCAGCAAGATTCGTTTCAACCACCGATTCCACTCATCTATCTTAAATCAACGTAACACAACGTAGAAACGAGGTGTCTAATGGATGCTTGTTGTGTGTTGTAAGTAGAGATCGACCGAAATTTTTTGCCGAAACTGACTAAAATTGGAGCTCTGATTATTGGTTTCGGAAAAACCTTGGTATTGGACGTTGGAAGTGTAGATAAGCTCCTTAATAATGCAATTATCATCCTTAAGATCACATATCAAAGTGATTAATGAAATAATTTCGATTTTCGGTTAAAATTTTCGGCTAATGCTTGTCGGCCGAAATTGTAAACCGAAAATCGCAAGTATTTTGTTAATTACAATGAAATGTGATCGTAAGTATGATAATTAGATTATTAAGGAGCTCGTCTACACTTCCAACGTCCAGTCCTAAGTTTTTTTCGAAACCAATAATCACAACTTCAATTTTAATCATTTTCGGCAAAAATTTTCGGTCGATCTCTAGTTGTAAGAGAAAGTCCTAGTGATGGGGTTCCTGGTAAAAGATCCACATTACGAGAAAGTTTCTAAAATCTTCATAATTTTTTTTTCTAGATTCAAACATAAAAGTTTTGTAACGCATCTACAAATTTATATGAAAATGTATGTATAAGAATTTCTAATATTCGTAGCAGTGGAATCATGACAAATAATTTATATTTCCTACCTTTAACACGATCTAAAGCATCTATCATTTTGTTTTCTTCCGCTGGAAAATGTGCTTCTGAAGTTAGTTCTCTGATGCCCAAATACATGGACAGCGATTGAATTATATCTCCAGCAAATTCAAAATCCTTTGTGTGAATTTTCACTTTTCCCGCAGTATTAGCAGTGAAATAATGCAGCTCATCATCTCTCAATCCACGGAGCCAAAGTTCTATGCAGCCAGCATTTGGTCCATCTTCGAGAACTTCTAAATCCTCCGGAAGAATGAGACATTGATTCAACCAAAGGGCGATTCGCTGTGGTCTTTCTGCAACCTAATTTTTGATTCGTGTTACCAGAAATTTCCTCGTCCAAATAATCCTACTAACCACTCCCGAATGGATGAGATAACCAAATTCGCATGGGGAGTTTCCGCTAGACAATGCTCGGGTTCTATTTCGGAATCACATGGATTTCTGCCGAGACTACGAGAATTACGCTAAGGAACGGGACATGGCAGTCTCAACCAAAATTCATATGATCCTGGATAGGACACGAGAAGTTCTGTAGGTTCTGGGTGGAAACCAAGATACCCTGACCCGTCCAACCAGCTGAACTCAGATGAACATCCCTACACGAAAAGACCGGGTCTATTAATATTTAGAAAAATTACTATCAATTTAGGGAAAACGAGGATCGCTGAAAAATATTCGTAATGAATCTAGTAAAAATTCGTAATCGATGTATTAACAATTGATATTTTCCCTGTGAAAAATACCAATTAACCTATCAACTGTTAATATTTTGATTACGAATTTTTGGTAGACGCACTATGAATATTTTTCGACGATCCTCTTTTTCCCTAAGTTGACAGTCATTTTTCCAAACGTTGATGAATTCTTTCTAAATAATAATAGATCCGGTCTTTCCGTGTAGATGGACGGAATTACCAAATTTGCATACAGATTCAAATTCCCGCCCAGGACCACTCGGATTCCCACCTATGACCCGTATTACCCTTCTAACTCCGCCTAACCGCTCTGCTCTCTATATATGTATAGAAGAGTGAGAATTTCACTAGAAAGGATAGATAAGTTCCCCCCTGGCTGCCTGAAGAGTGAAATTCCACTCTGTTGAAGTGAGATTTTATTTTCGAGGCAGTCAGAAGAGAACCTATCTCTTCGATCGAGTAGGATTCTCACTGTGTCACATTTGAAGAGTGGTTTCCACCGAGGAACATGGGTCCATGTTACGTTTCAAAGTTCACCCCCAAATCATTTGGGAACCAGTCCAGTAGAAACCTGAGCAGTCCCGAGCAGGAACCTAAGGGGTCCTGGACTGGAGCTTAAGGAGTACTACAGGGCCAGGATGAAGCCCGAATGTTTCCAGGCGGAAATCTGAGTCGATATGCAAACTTAGAAACCTGGGAAACCTTCAGGGTTTCAAGACCGGAAATCGAATTTGTGTCCACATTTTTCAAGTTCCATGTATTTATCGAGGTTGTATTGCTTTTTAATAGTCTCGAACATTTTCCTAAGAAAATACAGGCTACATAGGTCAATTTAAAATTCACTTCAAGTTGATATACATTCGATGAAGGTTGGTTGACCGTTTGAATGTCCACATTATTAAATCATTGGAATTTCATCAGAGTTTCGTGCATAAACGTATTCTCTCTGGATTGCTGAGTAACGTTCGGGCATCAACCAAACTCGAATCGTAATCACAATTGATTTAAGAACGAAGAAAACTGACATCTGCATAAGATGGAATTCTTTCTGCTTTTCAAAAAATATATCAAATTCCATTGAACGCAGGGGGAATTTTTTCCAGAGGAGATGGTTCAAACTCCAATTAATCAATTTTGTCTGAAAAATGTCCACTCCGTACCAGATAACCACCAATGAATCCAAGTCTCATTTATCCAAAACTGCAGCAGGAAAATTGGTGATTGTGCTTTACAGAATTGAATGTCTTTCAGATGTTCTTGTTCAAAAGATTTGAAAAATAACTGAATGCCTTTCTTAGGAATCTTGTAGGTTTATTCATGAATATCTTTTGAACCCTAGTAGAAATTTGATCAGACATTCGCTATTTCTAATAAGGTCGTGATCAGGTTAGAATTCGGAAACCGTAAATAAGGAAAATCTTATGAGTCCCTTACAAGAAACTTATCAGATTTCCCTAATAGGATTCAAATAGGGTTGAAACGCAGGGGTACCATAGGATTCGGATGAGGTTTCCATAAAATCGAGCGAAATAGGGAAAACCGTAACGAAACCTGATGAGGATCTGATAGGAAATCAGGCATGCCTCGCCAGGCCCTGGTATTTTCCCATCCAAAATTTCTACTAGGGAAGATACAGAGTTAGGCTCAGGTATTAGATACTGTTTTTGATGTATAAGAGGTTGCATTTGAAAATGCTTTGCAAGTATGCGAGAATGGAAAAATTGTTTTATCAAAATAAAATCGTGCAAATATCGTGTAATAATTATAGAAAAACGGTTCAGAAAATTATGATCCAATAGAATAAGTGTATAATTGTTCATTCTTCAAAACTGATACTTCCTATGAAGTAAAACTTTGTTACTCACGTCAATTGTTACTCCAGCATCCATTATATCATCAAGAGGAGATTGGGGACGGGAAATTACTTCGAACATACAAAATCTAGGTAACTGGCGAGTCATTTCAAACACCTGTTGTAACAATTTCATAATTATATTAAAAACAAAACAAAGAAAATTTTATTTCCATCTTACTTTCCATGTAAATATGCACTGTAAAGAACATGGAAAGGTTTTCCTCACTATAGTGGTGGCTTCCATCCCCCCATGGCGGAAAAATGGTTTCTTCATCAAAAATCGGGGGTTTTCGCCAGTTATGAAGAACTATCAGGGATGGGCAGCCTGAAGTACTTTTTGTATCTCATGTCCTTTTTCTTAGTGAGTGTTTTTACTCGATTGATCTGAACCTTTCAGGAAAACTTCTTCGAATATTGACGAACAACTTTGTCGCTTTGAGTTTTTCCAAATCGGAAATTCCCTCGATACTCTTTTTCATGGAAACTTACAAGCCCGCGTTTTCAACAGTATTTGTTTATTATTAAATATTCGTTGGATAGTGAAATATTTTAACATATGGAACTGACTAGGCATCTTCGGGGATCAATGATAAAGCCGTGTACCAAATTTCAAGTCAATCCGGTGACTTTTCGTTGAGTAATCGCAAAATATGTTTTGAATTTAATTGATTTTGAAGAAATGAAAATTTTCAGTTTTCAATTTTTATCTTATAAACTATTGATGATGGAAAAAAATTTTTCATAGGAAAAATGTGTGGTTTGATGAGTTCTAAAAGGCTGTATTTATTATTTTCCATTTTGACGAATTTTTTTATTATTTATTATTCCACTGGTCGCTTGAATCAACTTTGAAATGCGTTCGAGCGCTGAGGCTGTTATTGCATCCGCGGCCTCAATTGGTTTTTTTTAAATCAAAAATGAGGGGCTTTTCCACTATTTGGAGGTATTATCTTTTTTTTGGGGTATTGAATTCTCTACACTGAGAAAAGTGCATGGGATTGCCCGTACAGTGCCGGACATTTCTACACGGAAAACAATCATGTGTGGATTCTGCATTGGTTGTTGTTATTTTGACATCCCTGCTGACGTGAATGCAGTTGAAGTAGAATTTACATTGGAACCAATGTTATGTTTACATTGCTACTAAAGTGAACGGCAGACGTGTTGCCATGGTAACCATGACAACAATGTAGACCCAACAGGACTCTGGAGTGAATTCTACATGAAATCCACACCGTAATCATAACCTCATTTTTCATGTAATTTTTACGTGGTCATTTTTTTCCGTGTACGTTGCCTTTATGTTGCCTCCACGTGGAATCTTCGTTCATCCACGTCCACCATTTATCCATGTAGAGTCCACGGAGATGCGACGTAGAAATCGGTGGATGTGCTGTTAGGGTTGATTACCATTGGCTCTAGTTCTCATCACGACTTTGGGATGTGAATTGAGTGCTGACTCGCGATTTGGTCTTCGTTCCTATGTTAACCAATCGTTTTCATGGCGACATGAACAGTTTATCGTTCTCACTCCGATTTTGAATGATACTCATTACAGTTTTGGGATATCTGTCACCGATTTCCTATTCTTCCTAGTAATGATCACCTTATACTTCTCTCCATGTGCAAATAAAGGAAAAGTCCACCAAATTATGGTAAAGAATTCCCCATCTGTGGAGGCCCAGTGAACAATATGTTATCATCCGGAGTTCTTAAAGATCTCCTAAATATGTGTAAGAGGTCAGATAGACCTTTCAGAAGGTCAACATAAGGATATCAGAATGTTATCAGATGCGTCGATTTCTGAGGAAAATAAGAGATTGCCAGAATGTTATCTAAACGAACTCTTTAAGAGGATTTTTTTCTGAGATCTCAGAAAAATGATACCATTCAGTTATCAATATGATAACATTGACAGAGCTCTTTCAAAAGACCTCTTAAAGAGCTCTTCCTCTCATAAGTGTTCACTGGGGGAACTTTGCCGCCACCATCTTTTGGAGGAAAACTTTATAATCATTTTTTACTGTGTCAATTTGAATTCTTTCACATTAGATTCACATCAAGGACCATGGAGTCTTTCGAGAAATGGACAAAATTTTAAATCTACAGTAATGAAATAAATCACTTGAATTGAGCTTCGAATATGAAATTGAAACTGCAAATAATGGTTTAAAATTATGCAAACGATTATAAACATATTAAACTACAAATATTAATAATTTTTCAACTTATTTCCTTGGGTTTGGGAACGTGTTTTGAGCTTTGGATTTATATTTAGAGCCAAATCTCAGTAGTAAACGTTATTGCTGTATATTTGAAATTTTGTAATTATTGCTTAGTTATTTAAAAACTACGTAGCAAAATTTTGTCTGTTTTCGAATGCTCCATGTTCCTTAAGATAGAAGATACAAGAAATGGTGGAATCAGATTAGACGTTTTTTTTTTCATATAATAAAAGTTTAGATACTTGTAATAAATCGGCACCAGGTGGTCCTACACTGGCCTTGACATGAATATCGACAGGATCGTTTTTCATGGGACGTAATTCGATCTCCAACTCCCCTTGAGGTCGAGGAGGATAGATTACAAGTGTTTCGCCATCAAAAATTCCTTCCGCAAAGACTATAGCATGATGTACCTAAATTGAATTCGCACTTATTATTCAAAATTCTTCTGCCCTGAACTACTCTTGTTTAAACAACGGACATCATAAGTTACACACACACTGAAAGAGAAGATTGGTAACAGTTATCAAATACATTCTTAAATATGACCAATCAAATATTCGATAATATTGATCAAATATCAATAATATTCATAAAATATTTAATAATTTTAATCAGTTATTTTATGAATATCATTGAATATTTGATTAATGTTATCGAATATTTGATTGGCCATATCTGAGAATATATTTGATAACTGTTACTAGCCTTTTTTTCAGTGTAGTTTCGCTTAGAACAACTCACACGGGAGAAATAATTTAGCTGCACTAGCGAAGTGGTTAGCACGGACCATTAAATTAGCTCCCGCAGTTAAATTTTGGTTATAACAGCAAAAAAATGTGCCTTTATAGCTGATTTATTTGCTGTGACAGCTAAAATTTAGCTGTAGGAGCTACTTCAATGGCTGTTCTTGTCCGTGCTAGCCATTTCGCTGCTGCAGCTGAATTATTTTTTCCGTATATAATCCTTTCCTATGGGACAAGAATAGAGTTGATACAGAAAGCGAACAGTGGAAATACAAGAAGCTGAAAACACTCTTATTTTTTTTTCTTAGTTAGGAGTACTTCGCTTGAATCGCAAATGCAAAAAGGTCAGTCTACACCCCTGCAATAGAACCTAGCAGAATGTGACGAATACTGCTCAGGCATCGCTGAAACTGATTGGATTCTACTTAAACTGAGCATTTCTCCGCTTCAACGTCCACATAAAATAACCAATAGTCCAAAACCATAGCAAAGCATAGCATAGCACAGCATAGTCCATAGTATTCATATATTACCAATAGTCCAGGACCAGAAGCTAAAGTTAAACGTGCAGCACCCCTCGTTGACGTGAGACTGACTGCTAATTTAGTACCATGATACATGCTGGGAACTGCTGCAGTCCTTTGACGTAGTTCCATTTGTAATTGATGTTTTTTGGCTAACAAATCACGCATCATCTCACCAGGTTCTGGAGTATCTACTGCTGAACCAGTACTGTACCCACGTACTAAAAGAAATCGAATGTTAGATTTATCTTCATCGTTTACAAATTATGTTCTAGGGCAAAGGTGGACTGGCTCCTGAATTTTGTTGTGGTAACCATTCTGACCGATCCTTGACAAGTTAAAAAGCGGCATGAATATGAAAGCCTGTAGTGGCCCAAAATCTGGGAATAGAATGGCTCGTGTGGAATTTTACACATTCTCCACGTGGCCAATCCACCCTTGTTTTAGAATAATATCTTGAATGCTTTGATTGAAGAATCTCGATCAGTCTTGTATATAAAATCCCCCAAATTGGAGAACATCAGATTGACAAAAAGTATTCAGAACAGTTGATGAAAAATTGAAATTCAGCAAAAGAAATGAATAGTATTTCGATATCCACAAGAGAAAACAAATCCTAGTATAATTCTACTGAATGTTTTGTACATGCACGTTCAGTTACGCCCACACAATACAGAAGTTTAAAAAGAATTCTCACGAATTCATATTGAATTCTCTAAGCCAAGAGGAGTTCTTTCTAAGCTCTCTCTGACCTGGTGTGTTGTATGGTTGTTTATTGGGAGTGTTTGAATATTTTTGTTCTTTTAGGTATCTAGTAGGATGAGTATTCCAAGAGGACCCGAAGGTCCAAAGAATGTTCAATACAAGTACATTAAACGTTCGGAAATTTGGTGGTTCACTTGACATTCCCTGAACGTCAATGTACGTACAATGCATCTGAACTTTCACCCAGAAGGTCTGTGTTCTCTTGGGGTAATGAAAATTCTTTCCCAGATAACATGCTTTGTCAAACTGACGCATCTGGATCAGTTTCTGCATTTAAATTGCACGCAAACCTAGGGGGGGATATGAAAATGAAATCTGGATTTGTACGTACTGTCTCCAGCTGTTGATACAATAATCAAATCTGATTTTCCAATTCTTCTATAATCCGCCTCCACCAAACCAGCAATTCCTGCGGCTAACTGTACTTTGAATATCACTTCTCCCGTTTGACACAATCTAGCATCGACTTTTCCATTATTCCATCCAGTGACAAGTTCTAAACTCCCATCACCGTTTAGATCAAAACTTGTAATCGATATCACTCTATGCTTCGACTGTAAGTCGACAGTTAAGTGTTACTCAACCGAATAATTTTAACTAAAGATTGTCATCTCTGGACATTACCTTAACTCGCCAAAGTCTTCGTTCGTTCTCATAAACCCCAAGAGTACCATTGTCCACTGCGTAAGCAAACTGTTTACTCACAAGACTTGTGAGAGCAGTCACGGACGATGTTTCTTTAATCTCCCACAGAATAGTATCTTCCTTTTGTACTTTAATGTCGAAATCACGAGTACCAGTCAATAACTGCAGAAAGAAATATTTGTCAACATATTTTGGGATTGATATCCCTCGGGGGTCGAAAAGGAATAAGAGGTTTTTGAAATCTCGAGGCCTATTCATATACGTGAAAATATACGATTTAAAACAAGAACAGATAACAAGTTTGAGGAGTCTATTATATTTTTCATTATTCAAAACACTGTACAAAATTTTCTGAGAATTCAAACCGTTTCTGTAACTTTTTACAGCAACAGATCTGAATTATCAGAAAGTTGTTCTGAATTTGCAGATGTGTTTTCAAAACTTATCCATATTGTTCTCAATTTTCAGAATAAATCTGAATATTCAGAAAATTTTTTGCGGTGGAACTTCAATTAATTTCCGGAACGCAGAACGTGAGGTGACTGAGGAAGCTTAGAGAAATTTTGTAAAATAAATTAGGAACTACAAATTATAATCACCCTGGTTAGATGAAATCATTGATTCCCGCCAAATTTCATCGAATCTTGTTCAATGTTCCGAGCAAATCCTATCCAAACATTTGCCAATGAGATTTAATCAGATGAATGTATTTTTTCGATGTCATTCCCCTGATGAAAATGGAAGCGGAAAGGAAGAGTAGACGAAGCTTATGTTGGAGAGTAACCGAAACGTTGATGAAAAGTATACGAAGCTTGAATGGGAGGGATACAAAAAGTATGTGAAGAGGGAATTGGAACAAAGGAAGCGTATAAAATTCATGGAAACTAAATAAACAAAATTATGTCTCGCAGCGAGATTCGAACCGTCAATTTTCACTATGGCAGACGAAGGTTTTGTCCACTGAGCCATGAACCGTCTTTGCAATCAACTGCTTAAAAATATCATTTGTAATCAAAATGGGTATGATTCGTACACGCTTGATGTAACTTCACGGAGAAAAAAGTGTTGCTGGCATAACAAGCAGGTCTGTTACTATAGTGCCTACAAAACAAATTGGCTGCAAGAGCAAGAAAAATGATTGACACAACTATACTTTTTTGCTGACATAAAAAAAATTTGTTAACAGACCTAACGTCTTTGCTGCTGGAGTGAATGTTTTTGCAGAGACAACAAATTTCTTTGTAGGCGCTATAGTAGCAAACCATTTTCTCTCCGTGTTACTATTACTTCACATAAAGCGTATGAGAAACGGGATCGAAAGCTCATGAAACGTATACATGGAACGTATGATTTCATTCTTTTACAGCAAGCAGGCATCACACACGGAAGAAAGTAATTAGCTGCGAGTTGGACAGCCATTTTTTTAGCTCCTGTAGCCAAATTTTAGCTGCTGCAGCAAAATTTTTAGCTCCATCAGCTAAATTTTAGCTAATGTTGCTAAGAAATTAGCTGTCCTGTGGGTGCTAAAATATTTAGCTGTAATAGCTAAAATTTAGCTGATATAGCTAAAAATTTCTTTCCGTGCATGCTTCAGGAAGGGGGAATTGAAACATTTTTCGCTTCGAATGCGCTGCCTTCGCGTTTCGTGTATATACGCTTCATTTTCACCAGGGTCTGATTGAATCTTGTACAATCTTCTGACAAAATCCCATTAAATTTCACTTCATCAAATTCTATGGGTTTTTTTAACCAAGGTATGGAAATCCGACCTGGTACAAGAAGAAAAATTCGCTGTGATACCTAGATATTTTTTTAATAACCGAAACTTACCTCATTTTCACCATCGCCATCAAAATCGAAAATAGTCAAACAATTAACGACATCGCTCGTAACTATCCAGAATGTTTCAACACCTTGGGCGTTTAAAACCGTCACAGAACAATTACCACCGACAATCACAACTTGATTTGGTATCCACCCTAGTTTTCCAATTGCCATGCATACAGCCCCATCGGACATCTAATGGAACATATTAAACGAAAAAAATAACCACTTTTCTTCCAATGACGTTTCATTTTTAATGATTGGTCATACTATTCAATGGAAACGTGTGATTGGTTGATGCCGTTGGAACGTGTAAATTCCTGGCATCACTGGATACTCTCAGAGTCATACTTAGGGAAATAAATTTGCTAAAACACCGAACCTCAAAAGTTTGCTTTGCTGATGTGACTAATTTTTCCGCTGAACTAGCGAAAAGTTTTATATCACTGCAAAAATGTTGCTGATCGGGTAATTCACCATTTTAGATATACAGATTGCGAGAGAATTTGCTGAATAAAAAAATGTGTTGTTAAAACAACAATATATTTGCTGTAATAGCAAACCCTAGTAACACACAATCTTCGTCAAACGTTCTGAGAATGTTTGCAGGACGTTTAAATATTCTAGGAACGTTCGGAGAATATTTTACGCACATTGGTGTTACTTGGGAATGTTTTGCTAACGCAAAATCGCTATTCCAGCAAGAATTTTTCTCTGCGTGCAAGTTTTATTATGAGTAATTTCAAGTGCGATGTAAGGCTGGGTTATATTTCCGATATCAATATTTTTGTGTACAATATACGTATGTATAATTTGTATAAATTTGTATAAAATTTCGATAGGAACTCAGACAGCGAAAATAACCCGTTTGAATTCTTGAAGACTCCTTAATGAGTTCTTGGAACAGTCCCCGTTATGTCAGTGAAAATGAATTCAACATGAATTCAAAACGAATACATGTTGAATGCCTGGAGAATTCTTCATGAACTCACAATATGAATTTTTTCTAAACAGGATTCAATTTGAATTCAAAGTATTCATAATGAATTCATGTTCACTGTCATAACGAGAGCTCTTCGTGGGGACTCTTTTGCTGTATGGGAACTGGACACATTGCATACCGATGCAAAAATATCGATATCATAAATATCGCTCATCCCTAACAGGAATCGATCGTTTTTCATGTAAACAATATGAAGTTTTTATTGATTCCCATGCAGCACGAGGACATTCTATGGGAATTCTATGAATATTCTGTCAACATGCATAGAATATTATGATAAGATTGTTTCAAACATCCTACGAGCCTTCATAGAATATACTAGAGGAGAATATTCTAAAGGTTTCCGATAGATGCTCTGTAGAACATTTTGGATGTTGAGAGAACGTTCTATGGATATTCTATGGATATTTGAAACAGTCTTACTCGAACGTTCTTTGGACATTCTTTATACACACTTCACATCTTACCAGAATATTCTGTGTTACATGGGTTTGATTGAAATATCAATAGAAATTCGACATATTCTCTATAAAAAAAAAATAGATCCCCTTAAGAATTAACATTATAATTCGCAGCCACAACATGCATCATTTACGAGTCTGTACTGAGAAAAATAAAGTGCAGCCAACCACGCGAGACAGTTCAATACGTTCAAATACAATTAGTCAATGAATCAAGTCCAATAATATGTAATTGTTTCAACTACACTGAAAACCCAATTTCTTAGATTGAAAGAAAATTTTCTTTGCCCTCATTCTAATAAATCTTTCTTCCAATGGACGAAAATTCAGTTCAATGGAGAAAAGTTTCATCAACCTAAAGCCAAGAATTTTCAAATTGAAACAAAAATATATTCTTTCCTAGATTCGAAGAATATGATTTCAATTCAATGTAAAATTTTTCCATTTCAATGAATTATTTTCTTCATTGAAAACGAGATTTACCAGAATGAGGGGGAAGAAATTTTCTTTGAATCTAAGAAATTTGGTCCTCAGTGTATGTATTTAAATCTATTCAGTTAATCATTGTGATGGAACAGTAGGTGAATTTGATCTGTTTTCTCGCACCTTTTATGAGTTGAAAAAACCTATGTCAAACCTCCGAAAATCTTAATGAAAATTAAATTTAAACCACCTCAACTCTTGAGGAATAAATCACGATGATCGATGATGGGACTAAGATTTTTTGAAACAAAATATTAGGCAGACAATTCCATTGCGAGTGTTTTCGAATTTATGAAATTGGGAGGGAAAGGATTAAAACCACCAACTGAAGGTACCCAACTATCTCACGCAGTTGAGTGCATTTTAATTTTTTTTCAGTGTGGAGATCCCCAGATCGAAAAATCATAAAAAATCTCTACTATTCTTATAAGTCAATATATTCTTCAGCAACAATCGTTTGAAATATACTTTTAAATGTTTTCAACATAATTTTTATATAAAACATGTACAAGATCTATAAAAATTGTATACAAATCAAATACAATCCTTGAAAAATAATTTGTCGCAAGAGACTCTATATAATTTCTATACAATTTTCATTACACCTTTGTTTCTTTACATTGTCGAAGCTCTAAACGGAAGGAAGAAAACAGCGATGGTTACTGTGAATCACAAAAATACATTGAAACTCAAATTCATTCCATGCAGTACTGCAATTCTCAGTCCTCATTACTGTCCAGTCAGCACTGACGAATTTCATTACAATACCCATCACTGTGATCGCGCTAATCCTCATTACCCAAGCGTGTTTTCATTTGTTTTTCAATCGATCGCTGTCATTCACAGTAACCAGTAATGTTTTCTTTTTTCCGTGTACATGCTGTTTTGTTTGTAACAAACTTGGGTGTAATGAATAACAAGGAGACTCCCAGCTCTCCTTTCACTGTTAGTGAACTTCAAGTACATTCTGCTCCTGAAAACTTTATTGGAAAATCCGCGATCGAATGGAAGACCCATACCGGCATGTGGACCCTGGTAAAAACGCGGTTAGATTCGGATAAAAATTTGACGATGGATACAAAAATAGGATTGAAACGAATAAAAGTGGATTGTATTTCTATCCGTTTCAATCCTACTTTTGTATCCATCTGCAAATTTTTATCCGAATCTATCCGCGTTTTTACCAAGGGACTTCAATTTACGCTTGAAAACACACAGAAAAAAAACTATCTTGTATCAAGAAAATATTGTTTTCGTTAAATATGAAACACGGATTGTCTCAGTTCAATGCAACTTGCTTTGAATCAAGAATTTTGTTTTGTCCTGTGTTTGATTCAAAACAAATTGCATTGAACTGAGACAATCCGTGTTTCATATACAACGAACACAATATTGTCTTGATACAAGATAGTTTTTTTTTCCGTGCACCCAGGGGTACCTGGGACCACTTGAATTCTCACCCTGAATGACCCACATAGCACCACAGCTCCAGAAGAATTCATAAAGAATTCTTATTGAACTGATTGTATTCTTTATGAATTCTTCTGGAGCTGTGGTGCTGTGAGAGGATTTGGATTCTTGTTCAAACCGCACGAATTGTACCAAGGGATGTGATGTGGTGAGTTCCACCCAAAATTTACGTGGTCCCAGGTATTTTTGAGCGAAAATTCAAGTCTACGAACTGAGAAAACTCATATATTAAAATGTGGACGGACCAAGCAGATGGTTATGAATAGCATCCTTATTTCAAGCGAACGCATCATTAGTTAAAGTCAGTGTGTGTTCATTTAGATCGATTCGTTACATTCCTATCATTGCACAGTTTGATCTGCCCATATTTTATTACTCGGTTATTGATTATCACTACTCCTTCCCTGTCTCCCCTGAAAGAAGCCTATGTTTACAGTAGGTTTCTCTGTCTTTCTCTCTACATATCCCGAGTCGAAAAGTGATTCTTTCTTTTCCCTACATATGGAAAATCAGGACATTTCTGCCACATATGGGGGGGAAGGAAGAATCATCCCGTACAGCACAACCACCGATCCTCCACCTAAGACTTCGGTGGACCAGAGTTGGAGAATTGGTGGAGAAATGGGAGCTGTGGAAATAAGGGAGAAATAAGGGAGAGTCTCCGTTGAGGCAACGGAGAGGCGACGGAGAAATGTCCACCCCCTGTATTTTCAGTAAAACTTAAATTCGTGAATTCATACATTCGGATTTGGTTACGTAAATGCACCAATAAGAATTTATGTCGAAAATACAGGGGGCGGACATTTCTCCGTCGCCTCTCCGTTGCCTCAACGGAGACTCTCCCTTATTTCTCCTTTATTTCCACGGCTCCTATTTCTCCACCAATTCTCCACCTCCAGTCCGCCGAAGTCCTAGGTGGAGGATCGGTGGTTGTGCTGTACGGGATTCTTCAACTAGGGATATATATATTTGTACGTTGTTTCAGCCTGATGTTTTTTTAATTATTAGTGTCGGCTCTTGGCAAAAAGGGGCCTGAGGCTAAATTTTATGGGAGGCCCTTTTTCGAAATCAAAAAATTCGAATTATAATCATTTTGGATAATGATCTGAGAAAAAGGCGTCCCCCGCTGGTGGCGCCCAGGGCTATAGCCCCCCTAAAGACGGCCCTGCTAATTATACAAATTACGCAGTGATATTGATCAAAGAAATTCACGAGTGAGTTCATTCAATTGCTATTACCTCTTTATAAAATAAATCGGCATTATCCTCGACTTGATAAGCGAGAACGTGAGTTGCAGTCCCGATTAATAAAATATCTCTTTCATCTTCTCCCAAATGTCCTGTACACAAAGCGGTAACCTGAAATTGTATTAGCATATTTCATAACATAGCCAACAAGAGCGAATGGAGAACATTTTTAATGCAGGTTTACTGAGTTTTTCGTCATTTTGGAGTTTTGGGAACATATCCAAGTGAAATGTAGTTCCCAATTGGAACTGGAAATTGGCTTGCCCTGGTAGAAGGAAGTAAAGGCGGATTATCCCGTAGGCCAATCGGGTAATGGCCCAGTGCCTTGTCTTATAGGAAGTCTCCTATTTGTAATTGAATAAACAACGCGCTCAGTTAATTTTTAACTCCAATTTTTTGGTCAAAAAAGGAGGGGCCCGCTCCTACTGCTCGCCCCAGGATTCGCAGCAGACTTAATTCGCGCCTGGAAGAAAGCAATGCAAACCCACTGAAAGAGTTGAAAGCCATATAGACATTAATTCAGAGTTTCTCTGTTTCTATCTTTTCCTATACAGTTTCTGACCGTCCCAATCGGTTACTATTGTTCTCTTTGTTCACGGTATGCTATGAATCGTTAATGAATCACAATAGATTGTGACACAAAAATAAATCCAATTTTTATTGGTATTCAAGTGAAATCGCTATCACAAAAGCATCCCTCGTAAAAAAAACCGGATGGGAATCGGACTGGCATCCGAACGAAAGGATATCCGGATCAGGGATGTTCTTGAGTACAATTTCGGAATTTCTGATTGGTATTTCCATTCAACTCATTATTATCATAGATTGATCTAACGGAGATTGTGCTGAAAAGGACATTACATCTCTGGTCCGGAGGCATACAGGTCTCATACAGGGAAAGTTTTCCGAGTATATGTATGGATATATTCCTGTTACAAATATTCTATAAAATCTCATTGACGAATGAGAAAATGAATAGGTTCCAATGAAATTTAATGATATTCACCGAAACAGCACAACGTGCCACTGGAACGTTTATGAAAGGTTTATAGAACGTAGGAGAGGTTTTCTTAAGGTTCAGAAAACGTTCCAGAGACACGTTGTGCTGTTAGGGCAATCAGAAATTTCATTATTCATAATAGGATTTAATAAAATATTTCTACCTGGGATGCGGGTGAACAAACATGTATCCGGGGTCATCCGGGTCCTATTTGGGATTTCGAGAATAGATTTTGTATACGGGTTTATTCGGGAGCGCTATCTGCGAACTACAAAGCGTGAAATAGAAATCTATCCGGGTTCATTCGGAAGTGATGCGGGAATTAGCGACCAAAATTTTATTGTAACTATTGATTAGTGTTCAGTCCGGGTTTATCCGGATTTTGTCTGGGAAAGATTTGAGGAACGGTTTCACTCAATAAGTGACAAATGTTTTCTGTCAGTTTCAAACAGGATATTCCATGTTCGGTAATTCCGGACGGAATCAGGTAGAAGTGTTGTCAGTTTTTGACTGGATTTCCTGAAGCAAAAATCATTCAAAGCTTGACAACTATTTTTTATCCGAATCTATTTGGGATTTTCAGCAGGATTGGGTTCAATCCTCGCTGAGTAAACTTTCAACAATTCGATTGTGAGTTGGTTGTCGTTGTTAATCAAAATTAAAAAAATCATTTCCAATGCATATAAAATCGGATTCTGACAACAAATTTTGTTTTCAGCGTAATGATGTAAATTGAAATTTTTTAGATGGATCTCGAATAAGATCCGGATGAAACCTGATTAAAACCTTCACACGAAATTCCGGGTCAACCCGGAAGCTATCCAGGTTCTATCCGAATTTTAATTCTAATTCGTGAAATGAATTCTAACCCGTACAGCACAACCACCGATTCTCCACCCAGGACTTCGGTGGACTGGAGGTGGAGAATCAGTGGGGAAATGAGAGCCGTGGAAATAAGGGAGAGTCTCCGTTGAGGCAACGGAGAGGCGACGTGGATTTGTCCGCCCCCTTTATTTTCAATAAAATTCATATCTGTTGAGTTACACAACCAAATTTCAATGAGTGAATCCACTAACATAAATTTTATTGAAAATAAAGGGGGCGGACAAATCCACGTCGCCTCTCCGTTGCCTCAACGGAGACTCTCCCTTATTTCCACGGCTCTCATTTCTCCACTGATTCTCCACCGAAGTCCTGGGTGGAGAATCGGTGGTTGTGCTGTACGGGAAGTGAGACCCAATTAAACACGGGTAAAACCTGGACGTCAAAACCGGATCAGTCATCGTGTTAAACCGGATAAAATTCCGATATTTATCCGGATCTCATCCGGTTTCTCAAACTCGTTGAAAAAATCTCATAGATGTCTAAATACCGCTATAGAATCCCATATATTCTCATAAGATTTTATCAGGTTCAATAGTGGTATTTGGACACTTTGATCAGATTTTAATAAAACGTATGAGTTTCTATGATATTTTTTCTAGTGGGAAGTAGGGATCCAGGATTTCGAACAATATTTATTCCCAACACCCGAATGATACTGATAGAAACGCATGAAGAATTGTCGCGTAACCCATATTCGCGCCCGGTTACGTTCTATCCGGATTTTACCCAAATTTCCATCCGGGTTTTTTACCAGGGCTGAGACAAGATCCATACTATAAGTCTGATAAAACTGGATAGAGCCGTGTCAGATTTGCGTGCAGTTTTTTTCCGGATTTGTCCAGTATTTTGATTGAAACTGTTATGTGAATGATGTTGTGGATTGACTACACAAGCAGTGCGAATGATGAAAGTGGCCGGACAACTTTTCCCATTATTACTAACACTTTTGATTTATAAAATATCTAATCCCAGTGCTGAATTTTTATGCAATTAACATAACAAACCTGATTGCCGATTTGCAGTTCAGCAATTTCCCCGCTCCAAGATAATCGTCCATCAAAATCATCATTTTCATTTCTTATTACAGGCTGTCGATGAGGACTGTGAACCAAAACTGTACCACTGGAAGTTGCAAGAGCTAAACAAGCATGTGACCCGTCGAATTTTCCCTTTACCACAAGACGGGGTTCCACTCTTCTATGAATATTCAAAGAAAAAGCTGCCATTGAATTGATGAAAGAATGTTGGGTTAGGTTGAACAAAGTTTATGAACATGCGGTTGGTGGTGATTCATTCAGGTAGTATAGAAGTGGAGTATTGATTTTCCCCTGACCCTTATCAATACTCCACTCTGATACTCGTATGTACTTTCACACTCCTTCCATAGGGTGAATGAATAATTGAAGATCAGAAGTTTTGAAAACTAATTATTAATTTATTCAATAATTTAATATACACAATTTGAAGAGACCTTTTAATATTAAAGGGATATTCGTGATAATTATAATTATTGTAACAAAGGTATATTTTAAATATGAAAGTTCTTTGCAATGACCTAGCTTTATGGCTCGAAGCACCCACAGGTACAATAAGAAGTCTTTTTGGAAAATCATCATTGTCTTTGCGAACCACCACCCCCACCGGCGCCAGCTTCTGGATTCGTCGCGGACGTCAGTATCACGAATATCAACGCGGGAACGATGTACATCCACTGGAATTTCAATAAAACACAAATCAAATTGAAGCAAAAATTGCTTAATAATTCTGTGAAGACCTATATATAACTTACGTATTTTGCAAGAAACGAGCGATTATCTTTGGCTTCTCCCCTCTCTCGTGCTTCACGTTCTTTTTCTAATTTTTGAATATATGTAGCGGTATCCGGCACTGGACCACCATCAGGATACTTGATGATCACGTCTGTAGTCCACATTTTAGTGAAAGGGTTGTCTATTTTACAAGTACCAGGGGATGATAAACTCACTGCGATTGGTTCAGCAGTGCTATCCAACCATACTGTTAAAGCATCCTCTAGGTCCGAACCAAGCAAATAACACTAGGATCCGAAAAAAGCGATAGAATAATGTGAAAAGACGTTAGAGAACATCTAACTTGTGAACACATATGCAAGGCCTAATTTTCAGAATTGTCCAAGAAATAAGGAATTGAGGAAATTCATTTCTCCTATGAAAATTACATATTGTTTCTAGTGATGACTATCAATGTGAATTTTTCTAATCCGTGTTTTCAAGTCCTAAATCATTAGACAATCAATTTAGTTTCAGAATTGTTGAAATGAATGTAGTTTTGAATGAGGAATTAAAATCGAATGTAAGCCGTAATCGTGGAACATTAAATTATGGTTTTTGACTGCCTGAAACTGGATGAGGAAAATAGATGAGCAGAAAAATTTGGTGTAGAAAATGAGTAATCTCTGTGATAAAAATTATTGTTTAAATGTATGAAAGGATATATCAGATTCATTACCGCTGGTATCGAGGTTAGAAAAGTATTTTCACTGCCTGAAGAAGACCGTGCGATCACTTTGAGGTTGTATTGACCATTTTTTCTAGCTAGTGCTTTAAGTTGTTCAACTTGGGCTTGTTGAAGACCAATTTGCGCACTAGTGGATGTACCACTCCGTACACTCGAGATGGTTATATTGCCTCTCTCCGTAAATTCTGGCACTGGATCATCATTGATCGCATGATATAGTTTTAATTGCAGCCATCCGTCGTAATCAAGTTCATTCTGTTTCTAATGAAAGTATTTCTTTGTTAGATAAAAATTGGGTTTTGTCTGGAGACACAGCATATTCACTTACATTGAATCTAGGTTTATGATAAATACGAATGTATTGTCAATATAAATTTGCGAGGTCTCTAGACAAAGTCTCAAAATAATCATTAAAAAATCATAAAACAACTTTGAGATACATACCCCGTGAACCAATGAAGACAGATTTAGGTACAAAAAAACAATAATGTATGGAAAGTACATGGTATTGTTGATGAATCTGTAATGATAAAGTTGGAGTAAATTGAAACACAAGACCAAGTTCACAGACTAACCAAACAGAATTTGTTTGAAAAAAGTGCTAAGTAACCTCTACTATCATTAGTTCCATGAATAGCATCCACAAAATTCGTTACCTTTTTACATAGGTCGTGGTGAAATAATTAGCTCCTACTATTATTAAACCTTAAAAGATATAAAATTACAAGAAAAAGTGGTTTGTAAATATGGAAACCATTGAGGTTATTGACGAGGCATTTAATTTTGAATGATAATCACAGTATTATGCTGATTCGCACATAGAGATATTATGGTAGGTCTTCAATGTCCCGAATTCTAAGGCTGGACTCCCATCGCAGATAGGACTCTTGGAGAATTCATTTGGAGCTATGTAGCTCTTATTGGATTCTCCAAGAACTCTTTCGCTTTAGGGAAATCACTGAAAAAGTACTTCGTCTTCAACGAATTAGGAAATTTCGGGACAATCGCGGTCTACCTGTTCTCGCCGCATCATCAACGCCAGCATAAAAACTCAGCTTTAGTGATTATAGTGAAACAGAAATAGAAACGTAAAAGGGAATTTGATGATAAACATGTGTGATTTCTGTCAATTTAAATCTCAATATGAACCGATGAATATTCACGATGAACATCGCAACCGAAACATATGTTGAATTTGTTTTTAAGATGATAATTCGCATAAGTATTGTATGAATTGTGAAAAATTATGAAACTTTTGATAATTGAACAATTAAATTCGTCGGTACTCTTATCCATTGCTTTGATTATTCAAATTGTTTGCAATGCAAATGTCGAGGATAAGAAAGAACAGCCCAAACTTGTCTCTACTACTAATCCTGCTGTTGAAACTCACATATCTCCCAATGAAGCGAAAAATATGAAATCAAGTCTTGTATCTTCTGTAAATACATCGAGTCTTCACGATGATATCAAAATAACATCTAGAATAACCCCGAATTCGTCATCGGCAGATTCTGCATCTTCCACTACACCGTCTAAACAGGTATATGACCTTTGATTTGAAGTATGGTTTTAGAATTGACTATTTCATCTATCGTTTCAGTTTGGTCCTGCACGTATAACTTCTTTGGATTCTGGTGCCGTAACTCGAGGTTTTTTTGTTTTCGTAGGATTGACCATTGTAGTCATGGCCTACATCATATTTCGTAGTCTCAGGTATTTTTTTATAAAACTTGCAAATATTTTTTACCCAAAAGGCCCATCATTGTCATCGTGAAACATCTGTTATCGGTTAAACATATAATTTCACCATATTCATGATATCCTGTGTTCCGTAAGAGTAATAAGTGTGGTCTTGAATGATAATGCTCGCTCTGTAATTCAAATACAGGATTTGGACAAAACCATTATATTCAAAAGTAAGGGAATGTGCTATGAGCCAGACTTTTGGTCACAGAGCGATCAATGTGATTCGATGCTATACTTCCCATTTCCATTAGGGATTACATATATGTAATCTGATTCATATATTCCTCTTTTAGTCCACTTCCATAGGTTTCGTCCTCTATATTCCTCTTTAATATCATTTTGAACTATTTATCGTGTTTTAATGTATATTTTTTTTAGTTATTTTGCCTCTCAACATATGTCCAAAGCATTTGAGCTGTTTTAGTTATCTCACATCTCTACAGCAGCATAATGCTTTAGATAACATTTTTGAGAAATTTTTGTCTACTTCTTAATTCATCCTCCCAAAACATAATCTTATACTTTCACCTCCTGTGCTATTTTTTTTCCGATACCTTCTTCAATTTCCTGTAATTATGTCTAGTAAATGAGTAAATTTTACGTTGAACGTTTTCTGTATAAAAATTCTGTGTTGGTTCAGCCTGGAAATTTATTAGAATATTTTTGTAGATTGAATAAAACTCGAGCACAAATGGTGAGAAAGTATGGGGTTCTTGCTCATCGGCAAGATGTCGAAATGCGACCATTACCTTTGGAAGAGGAAGATGATGAAGATACCACAGTCTTTGATGCAAGTAATGCCTTGAACAATAGTGTACAACATCAAAATTCATAGGTGTATTATATGTGATGCATAAGATAACTTACTCGTTTACTTAATTCTTGTTTGATTGATAAATATAAGAATTATAATATTTTTCTGTAAAAATGAGACTGAATGATTCTAGACCAACATAAATATGTTGATAAGATTAATAACGAACGTGATATTCAAAACGGAACCACCTTTGCAAGTTCTAGAAAAATTCCAAAGCTGTGGTTTATGCCACATCATCATATTTGGCATACGCAAAACTCAATGATTGATTGAAAATCAATTGATGTACAAACTTTTTGGTATTTCTTCAACATTCATGGAGGAACAGAAGTGCTTTAGATTCAATCTGTTCTTTAGACAATGCAGTTATATTGCATTTATTCAGTATGGTGCTTGAATCACTGGAAAACTGTGTGCCTTCAATTGAAATATGAGCTAATTATAGTAATATTTATTTGATGTTCAATGATTCACAAATCAATTGCATGATTTTAACTAAACATGCTCATTTTGTTATTCTTTGCAAACACAAATGAATTTTTATTAAAAATACATCAATGTAAATTGTGGAGAGTTTTGTATATTATACTTTTTTCTATCAATATTATTTAAAAACCTTGAATATTATTATTAGTAGGAGTATGAACATTTAGAGTCGATTTTTTTCTTAAAAAATTTTTGATGTATAATAATAAAGTACACAGCTGAGAATGGAGATTGAACATGATCTTTTGGTCTCTTGGTAATTTCAGATTATTAATGCGATGCAATACAAACTTTTTCAATTTCCAAGTTATAAATGTTTATAATCCAAATGTGTCATTTGTTTCGTTAAGGAAGAAGTATGAAAAATACAAGGAAATTTTGTAACAGAAAATTTTCCTAAGGATCTAAGAAAATCTAATGAGTGTGGAGAGCAGGGCATCTTGTTGATCCTGGAGTTACTAGACCTATCCCATTTTACGACTGAAGTTTACAACATGCTGGAATGAGCACTTTCTATCATAGATCAGCACGGTCAAGATATACGATTTATTGCATGAGAAAATCGATAAACACACCAGATCTCTTCCTCTCTTAAAAATATGTGTATTGGAAACAGACATCCAACCCTGATATATTGATTCTCTCTTTCTCTGCTCGGCCCAATATAGTATGTTAAGTGGTATGCAATGTACGCAATTGACAGTGTGCTCGACCATAAGTGGAGCGCAACTGTTTTTTGCCCCGAAAAGGTGTTAGCTCGAATACAATCCAGAATTTTCAGTCTGCCCAGTGCAGCCCAATCAGACCAGTGGTCACAGATTCGAAACGCCTACCTTACTCACACAGATGTAACTGTATATGCATGTGAAGTCATGTACGCATCATATGCTCACATGTATGTAACATTGTGGCTGTGTAAGTAAGAGTCGGCGTTTCGAATCTGGGACTACTTAATCAGTCTAAGACTTGTTCAGGTGAAAACGCAGCTAACGGCAGTAGAATTCCACCTACGGCCGGGCTCATTGTCAATCATTGAACTCCCTGTGAAAACGGAATCATTCAAATCGATGATGGTGCAGATCTCTGATTAATAATAGCTAAGTTCGTTTACCGATGTCCCAAGTTACCCCAACTCGCTCCAAGTATTTTGGATTCGCTACTTCCAGTTTAAGCAACGAAATGATTGGTTTGGTACAAGTTGGAGCAACTCAGGGCACGTAGAACGAACGAACCGATTGATTCAAACTTTTTCGAAATCATTAAATCCTCGAACAGCTGATTCGAAGTTTGCACATTTCTTATTGGAAAAATTTTATTTCAATAAGAGCCAATCATTCCAATGATTCCTTTTTTACAGGGCTTTATAACATACTGGAATGAGCACTCCCTAGATCTTAGAGCATATACTACTGGAGCGAGCATTAGGTTCGTTCGTTCTACGTGCCCTGAGTTGCTCCAACTTGTACCAAACCAATCATTTCGTTGCTTAAACTGGAAGTAGCGAATCCAAAATACTTGGAGCGAGTTGGGGTAACTTGGGATATCGGTAAACGAACTTAGCTATTGCCTATATATGATTTCAATAGAAATAAGTGTGGTTAAATTGAAAGAGAGAGAGAGATCTGACTTTTAGGCAGTTGTTTCTCTTTTCATCCAATGAGATATAAACAAAGATAGCACTGCCTACAAGTCAGAACTCTCATTCTATCTCCAATTCAAACTAACCACACTTCTCCGTAGCCTTCGCTCGCTCCAGTAGTATATGCTCTAAGCCCTAGATCAGTGTGGTCACGGAATATAGTTGATTGCATGAGAAAGAAAGTGATAAAACCATCCGGCCTACTTTCTTCCTTTCTCTCTAGAATACATGTATTGGAAAAAGACATGCAATCCTGGTACATCTGATCTCTCTCTCTCTCTCTGACCAAACTTATATAAAATCAGGGATGTGCGTAGTTCAGTATGTTATCAAAGGAGCCTTCCGAATTAGCTGATCCAGCTTCTCAACCAATCAAAAAGTTGGAAACGTGATCCGGAACACCTGGATCAGCTACTTCAGAAGGCTCCAGAGGAAATTACTCCTTGATTACTCCAGAAATACTCCTGGAAATTCCGTTTCCTCTCATTGGTCAGTCAATCCAATAAAAATGTATAATTGATCAATTCCGTTGAACCTCCATGACCAGTAGACACCCTGGTTGGAGTTCACTGTTGCCAAATTAACTCCAAAGTTGAGGGGAATACAGTGAATAGTGGATCAGCTACTTCAGAAGGCTCCAGAGGAAATTACTCCTGGAATTTACTCCAGGAATAACTCCTTGATTACTCCAGAAATACTCCTGGAAATTCTGTTTCCTCTCATTGGTCAGTCAATCCAATAAAAACGTATGATTGATCAATTCCGTTGAATCTCCATGACCAGTAGACACCCTGGTTGGAGTTCACTGTTGCCAAATTAACTCCAAAGTTGAGGGGAATACAGTAAATAGTGGCGCAGGGCTTCTCTCTTGCTCAAATGTCTTTCTTTGGTAAAGTGAGGAAGACACCATTCGACACTATTGAGAGGGCTCACTGTAGTATCCCCACCATCATATTGTGTAAACACCGATACTTACAGATATACCCAGTGATGCCAGAAATTCCAACTTTTGCCAACTTTTGCCCCCTCCATCAAGACATTTTGGAGCTTCAACTATTCAAATTTAAAAATATGAAAAAAGAATGATATTTATAAGAAGAATATTTATTTTCATTGATGTTCAAGATTCTATATTGTGGTTACTAAATACGAAAATAGATAATATATTATTTATGAGATATAAATGTGATTATATTTTTTAATTGAATTAAAAAATAAATATAAACATTCCATGAAGCAATTTGGAGATTTCTTAATGCGCTGCATAATCAATTACATGGAGTAACAACTCTAATAGACTTGTAGTGAATATGGCATTCTTCATATTAGAATTGAATTCATATGAAATCCCCTTACTCCTACAATCGCTCAAGACAATTTGTCCTTAAAATATCAACGGCAATGGCAACTTCGAATAGAAGTTGAAAATATTAAATTCAAGCGATTTTATTATATTCGGGTACCCGACTTGGAAACCCCGATTTAATCGGGTACCCGACCCGACCCGACCCGAAAAGAAATACAAATACCCGAACCCGACCCGATAAAAAGTGCTACCCGCACACCCCTAGTGATTACCCACTCAACCATTTTCCGTGTAGGGGTACTCCCCACTGAACCCACATTAGCTAAGTTCGTTTACCGATGTCCCAAGTTACCCCAACTCGCTCCAAGTATTTTGGATTCGCTACTTCCAGTTTAAGCAACGAAATGATTGGTTTGGTACAAGTTGGAGCAACTCAGAGCACGTAGAACGAACGAACCTATTATTCGCCGGGCCTGTCACTGGATTGATTGAAAATTGCTCTCATTCCTGCTCGAAGCAGTTACCGGAAACACTCAGTATTTCCAATGAAGTTGCCCCCCTCCTCCCCCCTGTAGATATAACAGTGACAGGCAATAGTGCAATGTCCCGAAATTCGCTGATTGGTCGATTTCTAGGAAGTTTTCATCAAACTACTAGAAATTGACCAACCAGTGAATTTCGGGACATTGCATAGGGGACATCCTTAATCATGATTTTTAAACCTATTCGGCAATATTAGAAATAATATCATAGATATAAATAAAAATGTTCAGACAATTCGAATGAATTCATCAAAAAATGTTGTAAATTAAGACATTGTCAAATACAAACTGTTGAACAAAAAAATACTGTTATCATGATCATGAATACCGTACCAGACATGTGCATTAGAAGACAATCTGAATACACTTTGACGTCATCGGTATTTTATAAAGGGTGTTGAAAGTGGCATACCTTCTTGTGCTGTCTTACGCGAGTGATACGCCGATGTTGAACAGGTGTCCCCACTTCGGTATCCTAACCTCGGTGCCGTTCAATGGACCTGATCACACGTTAGTGTCGAGTGGCATACACGTATGTGTGACGACGTTTAGTGATGTGCACCTGTGGGTTTCTTCCGTAAAACTAAATGGGAAAAGGTGTGTATGAAAGACCGATGTTTTTTCAACATTATTATTTAAGCGGACTTTTTGAACGATGAATTGACAAAAAAAAATTTTTGAAATTCCGTTAGAATTGATAATTTGTTATTTTTCGTCGTTACCATCACCCATCTTGTACATTTTTAAATGGAAAATTTGTAAAATTCAAGAAAAATCACCCATCGATGTATTATTTTCCCGATTATATCCTGCGAGGAATTCATCCCGCCTTGATGACGTCCTGAGAATGCACACACAATTATGGGTTGCGTGTACGCGTGTAATGCACATATGAATGATTGTGTGTGTTTGTACACAAGTACGTGTGATGTCGATGAGTGAACCCAGTTTTTCTAGCAAGGTTGTTCCGTCGTCCTGCTTTCTTTCTCGATTCATCTCCGGTAATGGTGAAATATATTGTGAAAGGTGCAATCGTGAGAAAGAAAATTCTACTCGAAGGATCGATCGATTCTTTTTTTAGTGTATATCTGTGACGAATTTTCTACGGCATGTGAAGTTCGTCGCATAACGATCGAATTCCTTGTCTCTCCGCGTTAGACTTTAGTGTGTGCGTGCGTGCGTTCATGTAAATGTGTGGTAACGTTGAGAGAGCTTGGATCCGGTTTATATCCGAATTTCCATCGATATCTTACGAGCGGAGATGCTTTCCCCTTGACGGTGTGTGTAAACAACTTTGAAGATTGACCACTCGTCACGGTATGTTTTTAAATACAGATTTCAAGTAACTTTACTCAAAATCAAAATCATACGCCATCTTTCATGCCGGTATTTACTCAACTATGCGTGCGACGAAACGTGTTTTTGGTGCATTATTGGTTCCCATCAATTTTCACATGCCTACCATCCAATATTGTTTATTTATACGATATTGTTATATTCGTTGATAAATTTTTTAATTGATTCAACAAATTCATAGTTTTGGTAGTTGGCAATGTTTTGTTTTTGTTTTTTTAACAAAAATTCATATAGAATTGCATTATATTTCTTTTGTTTTTTAAAAACATACTACATTAGTTCGTTATAGATATCGTTGTAGAGTTTAGATAGTGGGTGGTGATGTGACACGTGTCATTGCCTTTACCTCGTGTGTTATCCACACCCTTATGGCTAATCCATTACCATTTGCATATTAATTAGTTTCCCTGCAAATGAATCATCCGTACTGCCTATATTACAATTTCTAACAAATTGCGAATTGCTAATTACAGATTGTCGAAGTTCATTGTCGATTCATTTCGAATAAACCGCATTCAATTTCATACATATTTGTAATCATAGGAGTTGAAAAGACAAAAGTTATACAGTCCCAAGTTGATCATATGACATATTTAGCCGTGAAAAATCGAAAGGTAAATATTATAGACTCTATTCAAGGTGATACCAGCCCTGGGACATTAGCCAAATTTATTCTGACATTTCATTGGAAAATGAAGCAATAAAATCCAAATATCGCTCTATACAGACCTTCTTGAATTGATAAAACTTGTCTGTATATTTTGGTCGGTATTTTGATTGTTTGCTTCAATTTTGAATACAATGTCAGAATAAATTTGGCTAATGTCCCGGCGTTGGTATCCCCTTCTCAAGCACGCTCTCGTTAAGTGGATATTAGTGCCGGGACGCTAGCCATTTCGTATTGGCCAGTTTATTCAAAAACTATTGAATAAATTCATCCAAACTGAGTTTCTAAAGATTCTGCAAGCCATGAGGAATTTTTAGAAACTTAGTTTGTACGAATTGACCCAGTACTTTTTGAATAAACCAGCCAATACGAAATGGCTAGCGTCCCGGCACTAGTATCCCCTTAAGACATCTTCCCCTCTGCTCCGCTTCATGAGCATATCGACAATTCGATTCAAACATTTTGCTTTGAGAGAATCCTGTAAACTATACAGGTTACCATCCTGGTGAAAAATTTATCGAAATAAAGAAAACGCCCAGACAGCGTAATCCGCGCCAATTAGCTCTTTCCGGCAGAAAGTGCGCTAAACGTTCATAAAAAGTCCGAGCACGTTTTGATTCCTACGCTTCGTAAACGTTCTAGAAATTCAATTGGAATCACTTTTCTATAAAAACTTTTTGTGCACGCTTTTTACGCGGTACGAATTCGGTTATCCTTGATGCACCCTTTGGAGCACAAAATTACTCTTTCCACCTTTTCGTATTCTCTGAATTGACTTTCCAAGTCCTTTTCCTGCACTTTTAGTTGCACACTTTATTTCCACCTGGACAGATCTCTTTACTTAAAATACTCAGAGGTAATTGAATAGAAAGGAAAACCTTGTTCCATTCCAACGGAAAGTCGTTGTTCGTTGATATTTTCCATTGAGTAATTTTGAGAAATATTTTTCTGGTTTTCATAAAAGTTACATAAAAAGTACTTCACGTGCGAGAATACCTCGTAATTTTCTGTTCCCAACTAAAATTTTGTAATTTTTCAATTTCAATCCTTAAGAATATTCTCTCTTTCATCGTTTTCACAATAAAACGTCTTAGTTCTTGAATTACAAATTTAAACCCGGAATTGTCAGTCGCAAGCTAAAATTTTCATGTAAAATATAAACGAGTTCTTTGGTTCGATAGAGGGTGAAATATAATTAATTAGTTTCAGTATACACGTTTCTGCGGAAGAAAATTAATTCTCGCATTATGAACATTACATCCAAATTTCATACGATGAATTAATTATTTTGAAACACTTCATTAACGAATTTTGTACCTTAATCATCAAAGTTCTATAATAACTTCGTATTAAGCTGCACGAACGTCGAACAGGTATTGACAGAAATCGATTAGGAAGTTGGTTTAGCGAGATGCGAATACGTTTCATTAGTGTAATGATTGCTGCGGGTAGGAGTTTTATAACACAACCATCACGTTTTTGTTTAACAGATCAGTCGTTCTATTCGAACTCATTGAAAGAATATTATTGCTGTTATTAATACTCCTTTCTAAAATTTCATTTGAAAAATAAATGCTTATTCAAGCTTCTACACGAAGAAAAATGCAGGTTGAAAATATAGTAATCTTTAATAAAAATTGCAGAATATTTCCTGAAATCTGACAATTTTTCTTAAATGTATAATAAAGATAAAACGTTTCAATTTTTTGTGGAATTGTATTCGAAAAACAATGAACAGTTATCAAGGCTTAATAAAAAATAAAGAAACGTGTGAAGTTTCCAAAATTCGCGCCTGAAATTTTACAAAGACAATGACAAAATTTCAGTATCTTACTATCCACTTTGTAAAATTTCACTTCTGGAAACTTTGTACACTGACAGAAAAACGACCTAGTTGAAACATTCGTGGCCGCAATAATTTGAAATCTGGTTTGATTCGCCAGGAAATGCGATTTCGATGTCCAGAAAAAGTGATTGAAGCAAAACTTGACTACATTTTTCAGGTTAGAAAAACCAGATTCTTTTCTTTAGTGATCCAAATTTTCGTTGACCAGTATGTCACTTTTGGACGGAGCACAAATTTGAGGAAAATTCGTACACTGGATTTGAATAAATCGTCGACTTTGTTCATTGTTTCACCAATAGAATTCACTTTCCATTTTGATCATCGAAATAATAGAAAGAGTCAACGAATTATTAAAATCCAGTGTACGAATTCTTTTTGAACTTGTGCTCCGTCCCAAAGTGACATACTAGTCAACGAAAATTTGGATCAGTAATTTTTTCCGTGTGGTGTAATAACCAGAATATGTAGTTGATTTTCGCTTTAACCACTCTTTTTCTGGACATCGAAATCACATTTTCTGGTGAATCGAACCAGATTTCAAGTTATTGCGGCCACGAATGTTTCAACCAGGTCGTTTTTCTGTCAGTGTATGTTTCTCTATTTTTTATTGAACATTGATAATTCTTACAATTCCACAAAAAAGTAGACCGTTTTATCTTTATCATGCATTTAAGAAAAACTCTCAGATTTTAAAAAATATTCTCCAATTTTTATCAAAGATTGCTATATTTTCGACCTGCATTTTTCCCCGTGTATACACTCTGAAGAATAATGGTAAAACTTTCTTCCAAAAGATAGAAGCAGCGAAGTTCTTCCACGAGTGAAGCATTGTTCCCTCACTTTTCGGGTAACGGGACGAAAATCTCTATTATTCTATGAATTTTAGATTTTCATAACTACTAGCGTTTTGAAGAGCTATTAATGTATCTCTGCTGGCATTGTTGAACTTGTTACAGAGTCAGAATTTTTCTTATTAAGCTGACACTATTCGCCAAAAACTTGTAACTTTGAAATGAATTTAATTCCATTGATAAGATTTTTAATATTAGGAACTGATTGAGTGACTTCCAACTCAGCCCTTGGCCTGCTTTAAATATTTCATAAAGTACAATTATTTTCCTTCAAAACAATGAAGGTTGGTTATCTGCACCATGCATATTGGAAACTCCTTTTTCAAAGTTTATTCTTCCCCCGTAGAAAAAAAGGATTTTTTCATCACGGATTAATTTGACTCGCATCTCTAGTAGAAAAATTCATACTGCTTTGCATGTGAATAACGTACCGTATATTGTTGTCGAAGATAATATGTTTACGTATTAGATGGAAGCTTGAAGAATGATATATTATGCACGTACGTTAGTTTAACTCCCAGCTGTATATGCTTTATTAATGAATGTCCTATTCAAAACATATTAAATAGGCTGCAGAAGTTGATGCGAATATGGAATTTTCATATCACATATCTTTTGCATACTTTAGATACATCACGGAGAGAAAATAAATATGTTATGTATTTTTTTTCTAAATGAAAATACATATCATACTTCTTGAGATCATTTATGCAGAATCTCTGAAAGCGAACGTTTATTCGCATTTTGATAATCCAAATAACACTCGCTTCGTTCGCATTTTTACACGTAATGAATGGTGTTCGCTAAAAATCATAAGTATAACATTGAATCATAATTCACTGATCCAAGAATGATATTTGGCTAAAAGTTGTATACCTAAAAGTATGAAGCTGAAACTAGCAGCCAATTTATGTAACTTTTGATAGAATCATTTCATGAAGTATTTCAGTAGCAAAAACGCTTAGTTGAAATCCACTTTATTAATTCTCGATATGGAATATATTTGAATCCAGTTCAGTTAAAAGTTACAACAATCGGCTGCTAGCTTTTAGCCGCTAGTTTCAACTTCATCCCAAAAGTATAGCATTTCCGGTTGAACCTTCATCATACACAGCGAGATATCTCATTTATCTGATACCTTCTTGCGAATCAAACTGCGGTTTATTACAAAATTCGAGCATTATGAATCATTGTTGAAATGCGAACAGGCGAGCATTGTTGAGGATACGAAATTGTGAGCGAAGCAAGCTTTATTCAAATTAGAGAGATGCGAGCGTAGTGATTCGACTAGAAATGATTCGTGGCATTGTCTAGGTGTTTATCATCAGAGCCTGATCACCGGGAGAGCACCTTTGGAATCATTGAAATGCGAATACAACGTGCACCGTTTTGAGAGTATGAATGCGAACGAAGAGAGCTCTATTTATTGTATGAAAGTACAGTTCGCTCTCCGAATAGTGCCGAATGGTGTCTTCCTCACTCTATATCGAGAGTAGGCATTTGAGTGAGAAAGTGGTCCGCAGCACTATTCAGAGAGCGTATTGTATAAACTTCTTCTAGTGACGTCAAAAAGGATTGATCCTTCTTTTATAGAAAAAATATCTAGTTCTTATAGATTTTCATAAAATATCGATAAAAACTTAAGAAATTTTCTACAAAGAAAGGTCAAGGATCGATCATTTTTCAAACTTCTAATCAATTAATTTTCAATTAATCTATCTTCAAGCCCAATTCAGCTTTTATTCCAACTTCACTGAACTTTAATTCAACTGTAAATTCAACATCAACTCTAAGCAGTTCCGAATTTGGGTCAGTAGTGTGAATATTCAAGGACACGATTCAAGAAAGTTATCAAGCGATGTTCGTTAAAAGGAACGTTGCAAAGAAATATTCCACGTAACTTTCATTCATGTCGTTGAAGTTTGAATCGTTTATTGGAAAGAATTTTTGATTAAATACAAAAATACTGAGACATATGTTAGCTTCACTTCCTTCACCCCATGTTCAACCGCTACCTGCTATTTGAAAGAAGTAATTCTGAAACATTATGATGAATTTTTCAATCCGATTTGGTCATATTCAGTACTGGCTCCAGCAGGACCCCTTTTTCTCAGATCATTATCCAAAATAATTATAATTTGAATTTTTGAATCCCGTGAAAGGGCCTCCGGTGGAATCTAGCCCCAGGTTCCTTTTTGCTAAGAGCCGGCACTGATCATATTCTATCTCAAATTCGTTTCAATAAACGATTCAAAAACTTAAACAACATTTTTCATTCCACAACGACACTTACCGTTACAAAATTTCACCTCTTGGGATTTGCTATTATTATTCCTATTGAATAACCGTTACTGTCACAGTGAATAAATCATGCTCTAAAGAACTAAAAAATTAACAATAGAGTGTGATAGATCTTCGAAAACATTCTTCGAACATCAATGGTTTATGTTTTGCAAACACATTTCTCGTTTGCTATTTTGAAGACTGAGACATCTTAATTTTACTACAAATCTTTCCAAGCATAAATACAGAGACAGTCCTGCGTAAACTATCCTCTTCATATGTAAAACTGATGCAATCTTTTTTTTTCGTTCTACTCAGTGAAAGTGGAATTCCATTTTTTGTCTGATTTCTACAAAGCAGAAAGCGAAATTACTGTCAAGTGATTCCATTTCAAGAAGTTTCGAGAGTACAGAACTGTATCGTATGGAACTATGCGAAGCCTCAACTTAGCAAATTAACCCTTTGTTGCTGCAACTAGCTGAGAGCAATGGTACATATACCACTCCCTTTCAGTCTAACTTGGTCTAATTTCGGTTGATCATCGCAGTAGCGATGTATTTCATAGAAAAGGAATGATACGCGTTATGAACTTCGCTGTTATACTCATGAAATCTTACTTTATCCTCTTCAAAACAGAAACAACGAGAAAATGTGTTCTTGTAACAATTCGAATAAAATTCTTCACATTATTCATTTATCGCTTTTCGAATACGTCAGTTTTCTATTGGTAGTATTGAAATATTGAATACTCGTAACTTGACACACTTGCTCGACCAGTATTCCATTTCAAGGTTCACATTCACACTTTTCTTCGGTAATATTCTCTTATATTCCTCCATCATATACGTTCTAATGGCTTGGCAATGTATCTTCTTCTATTATTTTGTGAATTTGCAAAGATAGCTTGCCGAATTCAAAGGATACGATAAAACTGAATTCATTATTTGAAATAAGTAGTTACTTTTGTTATTAAAAAACAAGAACAGTCTATTATCTTCTTCGATGCGGAATCGAACAATATTCACAGCTGCAACCATGTGAAATAATTCACTTGAAATAAGTACAAATCAACTGGAAGAAGTGGTATAAATGTTGCGAGTTCGATATTGATTTCATGCAAATTCATCATTAATTGTGTCTTCACCCGGATACACAGCAGGTAAAATATATTTGCTCGCATCAACAGAGATGATCTCAAAGAAATGGTTAAACACGTGCATCACATTATTCTTAAAGTTAATTTGTAACTTTGAAATGGGAATTCCTTAGCGAGAAATAAAAAGAAATAAGTTTGACGTGGAAAACTCGATTGTCATGAGCACCGCATTGTGGAATGAGAAACTGAAAATAATTTAGCATAATGGAGTTCATGTTGTTTTCTCAATTACATTTCCGATTCGAAATGTGAAGTAAATGATAAGAGAAAAATGTTTTTTTTTTCATACAACAAACTTTCCATGACACTTGTGATAAACTTTGCTCATTCATTTTTTCTTTGATGTAATGATAAAAAGAGGAGAATTGTTTGTTACTATAATCTCTACAAAAATGTTTGTTGTATCAAAACATTTTTTGTTTTAAGACGCTAAAGTGACAGAATAGTTCGTTATGCCAGCAATAATTCTTTTTCCTCCGCGTAGAAATCTTGAAAGAAAGTTCATCATTTTCTTATGAACTGTTCACAGCTCAGCGATTGTTGTTTAAAACTTGTAACAACAATATCTAACCAATTATTCACATCATTGTTGTACGATCGTATACCGTCCAATCAACTTTTTAAGATCTATATAATTTTATATATTTCATTGCGGTATGTGTGATATACAAAACATTTTTTCATTTATCTCGATATTGATCTGTACATTACCCAACTTCCTGTTTTTGAGTTCACGTCTTCATTATATTTTTCTATTAAAATTGAGAACAATAGTATTCATTCGATTGTTTCCTCTCAAGATAATTACATAGATCGCAGATATTCAAACCCTCTTTTCGATATTTCGTTTTTCACGAACGCAAAAAAAATTGCATTTATTGATGAATTCACGTTTTTTTATAGGTCGTCGAGACTCTGTCTCTCAACATTGCAAGATAACTTCATTTAATTGAATGTCCATTCGATTTACAGATCAGCTGTTCGTTCAGATTTAGTGGAATGCTAATAATTGGAACAAGAAATTTATTGTTGATATTAAGGAAAAACAAATTTCTTTACTTTAAAAATATACTAGAGAAAGAGAGAGAAAGGAGGATACAATATTGCTTACAAAAATAGCCAAGATAGATTTTCCAGGTCATTCATTTTATATATAAACTCAGACGAAACGATCAATAATAAAGTAACAAATAAACATCGACCAAACGGACGCACGAAGATATTGCCAGGTTTTCTCAATTTCAATTCACATGTTTTCATGAAATGATACAAAAATAAAACAATAACAACATGATTGTGATTTTGAAACAATTCTGATTGTCGTTCATGTTTGTTTTGTAAAAATATTGATTATTAAATACTGTAAAGTTGATTCATAACGGTGATTCGCAGAAGGTGCAAGCGATCTAAAAAAATCCATAGAATCTGATTGATGACTCTATCCGATTGAAGACATTGGCTGAAAACTATCAGCCAACTGTTGTTACTTTTTATAGGAAGTGTTTATGGAAGATTCAAGTGAGTAAAATCAACAGTTAGGAGCTATTTGCTCGGTTTCCGTATCGAAATATACTGTAACGAAGTTTAATAAAGAGTTACAGCGGTTTTCCAATAGATCTCGGCCAATGTCTTCGAGATTATATTTGATTGAATGAAACTTGACTGGATAAAATAGGCTCTTAATTGAGAATATCTATTAAAATTTTATGTTACTGAAGTTTGAATCGTTTATTGACACGAATTGTTAAACTAATAACAAAATCCTGAGCTGTCGAAGGTCGGAAATTTTGCATTACATTTTTGAAAACTTAACTGGAGAAGATAGATTTCGATGATTTCTTGAATTTGACGCGTTTGAATGTTCGTTTCGTTTCAATAAACGATTCAAACTTCAAGAACATTAAAATTTTCCCAAATCTCATTGACAAATAATGAAATTGAATTCAACTGGATTGAACTAGAAAATGGAAAGGGAGAAAGTATGAGAGAGACCAGAAAAAGTAATTTTATATAAATTCTTGAGTGGAACAAACAAAAGTGTGTGAAAAAATTGTGATACAATAAAAGGAATAATACACTACAATGCTGTATATAAGTATGTCGTGTTATGAAATTTATGCAACGAAGACACACGAAAGTAGAAAAAATAGGAGAAAATGATCATTAGCGACTAACGGGAATGATATTCTTCAAGCATTCGTCTCAAAGTTGCATGGGATATGAATTGAGTAATGCACGAGCGAATTTATTAACTCGTTGTGTTGTTGTTCCCAAATTGAATGACGTAAAAATGAATTTCGTGTGTGAACCAAGTGAAATTTCATCAAAGCGATAACAGGGTCTCTTAATAACCAAATCGTCACACGAACGATTATTTGTTTGAAAAAGCATAATATGACAAAGCCGCATTCATAAATTTCACACTGTTAAAAATTTCTTGAAATTTCATTCATTTTTCAAGTACACTTGTAAATGAAATTTCCAATTCTTGGTGCTGAGCATATTTTAAGGAAATTCAAGAACTAACGGAAACGATGGACAATTGATTTCTTAAAAATAAAAAAAAAAGGGAAAACATTTGTGTGACAAGTATTTCTTGAATTATTCGATACTTCCTTAATTTTCGTTTTGGCATGAAGCCTTATTTTTTCCAGTATGAATATCACTACTGAACTCACCCTGATAACACACGAAGGATGCTTTTTCAAAAACAAAAATAGGATTCTTCAAGAACTATTTTCGAACTAATGAATTCATAAAGAGCTCTGGAGGACAATGTTTGGGACATTAACGAGTTCTTTCAGAGTATCCAAACAATACTTTCACAGCATTCTCAAAGAACTCGTTCGGACCTACACTGTAAAAAAAATTTCGGTAAATTTACCGAAAATATTCGGGAAGCAATTAACCCGAACTTTCGGTAAAATTTCCAATTGGTATCGGGAATAATTTTAAATGTATCCGATAATTTTACCGATTACTTTCGGGAATGATATGAACTCGAGTAACTTGAAATTACCGAAATAGGATGGTAATTTTACGGGTTATCCTCGGGAAAAATATGGAATCAAATGGCTCAAAATTGCCGAAATAGTATGGTGAAATTACCGAAATTCGTGAGTTTTCTGCAGTTTTGTATCACAATTAACATGTACTGGAAAATTATTGCTCGAAATATTCATAAAAATTTAAAAAAAATTTTATCACGCGAACTGATTTCGCATATTTCTTGTGTTTCAAGATCACTGAGGAACTTGATCACTCCATCCAGATGAAGAGAAAATCATACCTACCTAGCGGGGTTCGAACCTACATTCCTACCTACCTACCGACTGAAACCTAAGACCTAACCGCTGAGCTATGGCGCGACATGCTGGACAGCTACCTTGGAAGTCCACATATGTTTCATATTTAGAATACACAAAAAGATAGACGAGGTGTGAATTTTCAGTTACTTTTGGTAAATTTTCAGGACCGTGCTAACAAAATTGTCCCCACCAGTACGTTTTTTTACAAAACTCGAAATTTCTTCTAAGCCCTCTCATGGATTACAAAAACTTCGGTAAATTTACCGAAGTTGTTTGAAAAAAATCCACCTGGAAATTTTTTCCAAGTCCTGATTCAAAATAAAGGGAGAAGTGAAAAATAAATTGTTTTTCCCATATGGACCATTCGATTCCAAATCTGTTGAATCGGATAAGAAACGTGTTTCTACCAGTACGTTTTTTTTTCAAAATTCGGAATTTTTTCTATAAGTCGTGGTTTGAGATAAAGCGAAACATGAACAAAATGTTTTCCTCGTATGATCCATTTGATTCCAAATCTTCTGAAATGATTAAAAAACCTGTCATTACGAGTAGTTCTTTTTCACTTCGAAATTTTTTCTAACTCCACATATCATGGACCAAAATTTTCCCGAACAACATTGGTAAAATCATGGTACCTGAGTTTTACCGAAGATAGTTCGGTAAAACTCTTTACCGAACCAGTTTTGGACGATTCCCGAAGGAAAGTTCGGTAAATTTACCGATTTTTTTTACAGTGTATTGATGAATTCATTAGTTCGAAAAAAGTTCTTGAATATCTTTTAGAATTCTAATTCTATTCCTGTTTTTGAAAAAAAAAATTCTTCATGTTTTATCTGGGTCACTATACCCGTTGATACGAGGCGAGAGGCTCATTCTGTAACAGAGCAATATTGAATACTCGATTTAAAAAAAACAAAGAAAGAGGAAAACATTCCACCAAAAATTAGGTAATTTTTTTAGAATTAACTTTTTGGTAAGAACTGACCCTTATAATATGCCCTGTCTTGGTGATTGAATTGGGAATTTAATTATAAGTAAATTGAATTTTCAATTTTTGCTATATTATATTACCCACAAGAATATAGTTTGGTAACTGAATTTTCATTCATATGTGATTGAAACCTCAAGAACTTTTTCAATCACGTGAGTGGAAATTGCTTCCATTACTCGTGATTGAAGCTTCGTGCAGACATTTTTAACAGTGCAGTGTGTTATCAAATGGTATCGTTTTCCTGGAATGCCTCGTTTACTCTACCGGCAAACATTGATGTCTTGAATTTCTCGAGCAGATTGATGCTTCGAATAAATCGATGAAGAATCGAATTAAACTTCTCTATATCTTCACATATGAAGATGTGTTTTATTGTCGCTTCATGCTTTCTAATTTATCATCTGGCAACATTTTTCCCTATAACTGGCTTTAGACCTTATCCGTAGTATGTAAGCCAAGTACCTCTACCAGGCGTATCAGTCATAGGTAACGGTACATTCTTGTGTTTATAATCATTGTACGCTTGAATCGTAAAATACCGTATTGCACAATTCAATATTCCGGCTCAACATCACTGTACCTTTCTTCAATTTGAATAACTGGTTTACAACACTCTTCTTTTCAATTCCATGCATATATTTCTATACATTCGAACCACTGGATTAAGGTCCTGAGGTTGATTCATATTTTTGTTTTCATTCAACCGAAAGTGATGGGTACGAAGAATATTTTGTAGTCGTTGCATCAAAATTGAGCTCTCGTGAATTCGTTGTTACTTCACCGGTGAAAACAAATCTCCATTGTTCATGATGGATTTTGGATGACCAGTTTAACCAATTATTTTTAAACAAATTTATCAATATCAAGTACCTCTACTCCTGAAGATCACATTTTCTCAAGGGAATACCAACGCCGCAATGTTGGCCAAATTTTTCGTGTAAGATTACATAGTACATATAAGATACAATGAAGCTGGAACTGGCAGCGATAAAGTTACACGGAAAGAATAATTTAGCTGCAGCAGCTAAATTTTAGCTGTTATAGCAACAAAATTTGCATTTGTAGCCAATTTATTTGCGGTGGAAGCTAAAATTTAGCTGCGGGAGCTGATTTAATGGCTATCCGTGTCTGTGCTAGCCATTTAGCTGCTGCAGCGGAGTTATTTTTTCCGTGTAGCAGCCAATTACAATAAATTTTTTGATAAAACGTTTATCGAAGATTTAAGGATCTGAAACGTTTAATGGGGTGCTACATGATCGATTTCTGATATAAACGAAGCTTCAAAAACGTTTAATAAAAAGTTACAAGAACTGGCTGCTAGTTTCAGCTTCATATAAGATACAGCGTATCTTGAGTGCCCATAGAAATGTTGTGTAGAGCAAGATTACGGAAAATTACAGCATTTTGAAGAAATCTTGCACACAAGATTTGATTAGTGTTCTAAGTAGTGTTGCCGCGATATTATCGTCGAAATCCAGAAATAATCGATTATCTTAATTTTGATAGGTTTTCATGGAACTTTTAACGCGTAGATCTTCGACTGTGCACGAAATGAAACGGGATAATGGATCATCTTGGTCTTTTAAACAAAATAAATCAAAATATTCTTACACTATCGTAACGATAATTATCGATATATCGTAACGATAAATGGAAGCATATCTTGGTTTATTTTGCGTACAAGTCTGGGATCATTCATTATTCCGTTTCATCATGAGCATAATCGAAGATTCGTGGATTATATGTTTCATAGGAACGTGTAAGAATTGAGATAATCGATTATTCCTCAATTATCGACGATAATATCGCGGCAACACTAGTTCTAAGCTGGAAAAAGTACTGATTTTTAAGAGAAACTGAGAATATTTTGTAGTTGTCTTTTTTAGTAAACATAAAACGGTTTAGATTTTTGTTGGATTTCACTCATAAGAGATGAAACATTATTTACCCACAATAAAAATTGAAAAAAGTTATGAACTAATATTTTAGTTTCGTCGAAGAAAAATTCCACAAAAATGTAAACCATTTTATCATTATTAAAAAAAAGTGAGGAATATTCCCAGACCCTTCTAAAAATCACCCGATTTTCAAGCCGCATTTCTTCTCCGTATAGCATCCGCTTAAGGAAATACTGGTCATGACCACTCACATGACACCGACTGTGTGAAAAACATTCTGAGAATGTTCATCATGCGTGGGAATGTATTATAAACGTTCAATAGCTAATTATGATAATAGTAAGCTGTGATGGAATGATGAATTAATTCAAAAAAATATGAGTTACTATAATCATCATACCATACGCAATTTTTCGGTAATTGAAAACACAAGAATTCAAATTTGAATGATAAATTATGTTAATAGATCAGCAGAACGGTATATATCATATCACTGTTTAATTCGTAGTGATCCTATCTCATGAATTTTAATTGACATTGGAACGAACGTTTGTGCAAATAATTTCTAATACTCGAGATTGGATGTGAACAAATGCATTCCTCTAATAATTTTACACGTACTTTTGTGAATATCTGGAGAAAAACAACATCATCTCACACTCGGTTGAATGTATGCTTTGAATTATATTTTCTCAGCCATCGTAGTATTCCGCACAAATACAATGTTTGTCTTCTTTCGTACGTTTCGAACGGTTTACTCAGCATTCGTGTGAAAATGAAATCAAAGAAAAGTGTCAAGTCGAACAGTAACCCGCACGTGAATCTGTTCATTCGAGATACGCAAACGTCGGAACTCCTCAAAATATACGATATATATTCAAAGAAAAATTGTATATATAGTGGATGGAGAATTGATTTACTGTATTCATTTCGTATCAGAAAGTGTTAGAATCGATATAATTCTAGCAAGTGCAAAGTATATACGATTCCAATGAACTTGATAGAAACGGAACAAGTTCATTCACAGTACTTCGCAGCAGATGTTTCCGTTATTTTTCCACTTTAGCGGTAACACTGTCGTTCATTAGCAGCACTTCACGATTCAAGTAACGACCATGAGCAATCATTAGATTGTAAATGAAAGTCAATTGTTATTCCTTTCACTAACAATATGGAATAGCGATTAAAGGTTGATAACAAAATAGTTGCATAGTGGAATTCAGAATTAAATTTGAAATATTATTGTCGAGTGGAGAGACAAAGTTGAAAGAATTTGATAATCACTGCATTGACAAAAAGCCGGCTTTCATTGATATTATTGTAGTAATCGGATGATAGTGGTTTAAACCGGTTAGAATCGTCAATATTGGCTAAAACAATCGTAATGCCAAAAAAATATCTCATTTTTCTCTCACATTCGCGAAATTACGTTGATCAAGTTCATACCCTGATAGAAGAAAATGATCTGCTCAAAAGGACCATACTTTATAGCGTTCGAGCATTATTATTGCGTAAGTCAAAATAATCTCATGAAAATACTTCTAAAAGTACCAGACTTTTGTAGATATTTTCACGTAATATATTATACGATAATAATGCTCGAACACTCCAAAGTATGATACTTTTTAGCCGATCTTTTTGTTCTGTGTATAAACCGATTGGAAGGGTCAAAAACCATTTTGTCCATTTTGACCAAAACTTTGATGAAAAAAACCTAATAAGCTAAATTAGTTGAAAACATAATAAACACTAGGGGAAGCTAAAACTGAGCCAACTCCGGATAATCATATTTGTTGAGGCTTTTATTCTTGTTCAAACGAAGAAAAATATCATTGAACAGTTGAACGAAATTTTTCATGCTTCCCTTCTAGAAAAATGTTGATTTTCAATCCTTTGTTTGACTTATGAGAGCTCGTTTTGTTTCTTATGAGATTTGAAGAACATTCACCATGGGGATGTTTGATATTTGTCATCATGACACTTTCACACGCTTTTGTTTATGAAAATGTTATTCATGAATCGCCCGCAACAGATACAGCAAACTCTTGATTCAAGTACCATCTGTGTCTTTTTCTCACATAGAATTGGATACCAAGTAGGACAAAGACACAGATGGTGCATCAATCAAGAATCTACTGTACATTGGAAAATATATTTATTTGTCCTCTTTTCATAACATATTTATCTGTAGAAATTAAATATTCAATGAAGCAAGCATTCCATTATTTGATTTAATAGAATATTCCATGAATCCCAAGGAATATGCTGTGGAGAGAGGACATATAAAACTATCTTTTCGGTGTACAACTTCCTGAATTATTTCTTTTTTTCTTAACAATCATATAATCCCATCAGTGACAGAAATCGCATTATATCTTTAGAAACAAATGTATCAAATGTATTGCAATTTTTACGGTTTTGTTCAACTATTCGGACGGTCTTCCTAAGTTCAATGAAAAAAATTTGTCTAAAAACAAACTTCTTCAGACATTTTGCAATCGGGATATCGTTTGAATCTCGATCTATAATTATCAGCAGGTTCAACGCAATGAGATTTCATCGAGCCAATGATTGTTTTGCAGTTTTGCATGCACGACTATGAACTATATACATAGAGAAAATGATGATTGTTCGGAAGCTGAAAAACTTATCAAGCCGCATATGCAAAACTGCAGAACAAGAAGGGGCTCAATGAAATTTTATTGCGTCTAACCTATCGATAATTATAGATTGAGAGTTGAACGTTATTTCGATTATAAGATATCCGAAGAAGTTTGTTTTTCGAAAAATTATAAGGTTAAAAAAGTATCAGAATTAAAGTTAGAAAAACCTTCAACATACTTGAAAAAAAACTATGCAATTATATTAATGAGATCATATGATTTGTAACAGAAAAATGAATAATTAAATAAGTATTTGTTGCAGGATTTTCTTCAAGTTTGAATCGTTATTTTTTACCTTGAATTAACTTCTCGCAACTGAAGGCATCGTTGAAAGGATATAATACAAAATTTTTAGTCTCTAGTAGCTGGATATTGGGTTGTTCGAGCACAAATTCGTTCCACCAAGCGCGATTCAAACTTTAGCAATATCGTTGCAGGTTATTTACACTGAGAGAATTTTATTTGACAAGTAGGAATTTTCAAAAATATTACTATGCATTTTGCAAAACTTATTGAAAATATCACTTCCAACTGTTTAAAAACTCACTCATTTTCACAGGCTGCATAATAATTTTTTGAAGAATTTTCAAGTTTTCTTCGAGTACTGGAATTTCACGGTAATTTTTACAAGGTAAATTCTTTCAGTGTATGAACAATCCATTTTTATACAAATGGCCTGTCTTCAGATCATTACAGATAATGTAAATAAGAAGGATGGAAGACTTGATGTTTTACGCCGCGACGCTCGAAGTAGCAATCTTACTGCATGCGCATGGGTGTCTATCTCGAAAACAGTTACCAAAAAATTCATATCTCAAGAACCATGATACATATCATTTTGGAAAAAATTTTCTAAATTTCCTTTACTTCTTACAGATCGATCCTTTTTACATAAAAAATATATAATTTATATAGATTTCGATAAAAGCTTTTTATGCAAAAAAGGATTGATCTTTTCCAAGCATCCCCATAACTGAACAAAAGTGAATTATTATCAAAAAATTCTCTATGAAAACTCATCACACTGATTATAAAACCACAGAAACAATTCTAACTTTTATGCCTGTGGGAGTTGTTGATATGAGTAATTGATTTCGACTAACCAACTATGAAATAAGTATCAATCATTACAACAAAAAAGACATTTCACCGACCAATTTCATGATGTTAAGGGGTTCCTAGTTTAGATTATGAACAATAGAAAGAGAGGTTCGATATCGTCGCTGATATCCCATTAAGTACTTTGCAGTCGATTGAACCATATAAACCGCCAAATCGTTATTCACGAAGTAAACTTCCCTTTATTTTTTATGTACGATTTTCCCTTTTGAGATTGAAATTCACTAAAATGCTTCATGAAATTCTATTATAACTTTTACAAAAAGAAGACTTGCATTAAAATTCATTCACGAAGAAGTGAAATAGAGACACAGTGACATCTCGTCAAATTGTTTTCGCTTCCAATTTGAATGAATACAATAGCTTCTCTGTGACCTGTCATTGGAAATTAAACGAAGCGAATTTTGCTTAAAATCTCTTCCATAACATTCCTTATTCAATGAATGTAAAACAATGTCAAACTCGGCTGGAATCTCATCACCTTTTTATATCATAGTGCATAATATCGTTGACTCAGTTAAATTGATTTAGATTGAATACCTTTCTCACCGTTTTCGAATTCGTGTTTACAGCAGAGTTAAAAAAATACAACGAAAATAAGAATAACTGATTTTACCGTGGTTTTACCCGGAATACAAAATAAAAAGAAAAAACAAGTGTGATGAAATTATTAGTCAAGTTTCCGTTTCATTCATTATCGCCGTGAACAGCTGTCTCAACATTTACATTTCTTACGAATCTTTATTACGACATTCATGAATATTAATCTATGAATATGGCATATCTACTTCAACGATACCGAACTTATGTTCAATTGAAACGTTCAATGTTCACAGTGTTCGAATACAATTTAGCGGTCGTGGAACTTCATTTACAGTGAATTTTTCAAAATATATCTACAATTTTACAAGATTCTATTTCGTATATTGCATTCGTTTGTGTTCTAATGGAGAGAAATTATTGATTTTATTGTATCCCTACAGGATGGTATCAATGTGATGTGTAGGTTTTCTAGTTTGATACTCACTAGATCTCACTAAATAGAGGATAGTATGGCCCACTATCGGTCCTTTCATTACACCGATTTTTTGACGTTCGAATAATCTAAATTGAGGCTGTTCGATACGTTGATATGTATTTTATGGTTACAAGTTCAAATTGATACACTTATCTACAATATATTTCCTCCAAGTCGTTGATGTTTTTTATGGGTTTCTGCATAGAATTTATTGCTCATAGGATTCATATGTGAGTTATGGCTAAATATGCCACTATGTGTCTATTTCTCGATACTAAATCCAAGAAAAGACACAAGAAAATAGTATTTAAATGTTTTGTAACGAATCAATTTTGTTTGTATTTTACATATATATTAAAAAAATGCTGCTCGAAAGTGAAATAATTTGTATGAGAATCTAAGAATATTTCTTAGTTTTTTAAGAAAATTTAAATGGTTTGCATTTTTGTGGATTTTTTCTCGAAAAACTGAAATTTGGGGAGAAATGGTTGATGAATTTGAGAAAGTAAATAATAAAATTCCATGCTCGACTTTTCAATTCTTTGTTAGTAAAATTTAACAAAAATTTGAAATATTACTGAAAAATTACGAAATATTCTTGCATTCTCTTGAAAGTTGCTATATTTTCCAGCCTAATTCTTCTCTGTGTGGTGTGTATGTAATATAACAGTGGATGAATCTTTTGAAGCGTCCTTGGATTTTGATATATTCAGCTGGAATTGCTAGAAATATCACCTATATTTTTATTTTTTCTTGAATTTTTCTCAGATTTCAACTGTTACAAATGAAAAAAACAGTACTGGCGTTTCTCTGGTGGAAAACTCAATATGTTTTCTTTACATTTCAACACTTATTTGGTTTCACTTTACTCGTACACAGCGAAAAATGTTGTGTCACAGGAGGTCCACTTATAGTTTGTGTTGAAAACAACATCAAATTCTGAAATTCACAAATTTTCAGTGTAAATTTCACATTTTTGGGTGGCAGTTTCATACATTTTTGGTGGTAATTATTAACATAAATTGCGAGTGGACCTCCTGGAACATACACGTGTGTTAAAAATACCCAAAACTTTTCACTGTGTACATAAAATAAATAGAATAAATGAAAAAGAAATTCAAACAATGAATCGTTATTGATTATTCAAAATAATAGCAAGCACAAACAGAATCTAGGTTAAAAAGTTTTACTAATACTACATACTAACATCAGAGAATCACTTTGAAAGTAATATCTCTGTCCATATGATTGACTCGAAAAATATGAATTCAATAATTTTGGAAGTATGAGTTATCGATCTGAAACTCAAATTTTCTAGAAAACTTCTCATTTATATTTTTTTTCATAAAATCGTACAAGTAGTTATTCATTCAAAGTAAAATGGAATATAAAAGAATTTATATTGATAAAATATATATCGTTTTTTCAGTACTTTCCCACAGACGTCATGTGATTCATTTTCCTTTCCACGGGGCCTGGATGTTAAATGCTTGCGTCATCAGAAATCGACTCAAGTGCCTCCCTCGCAGAAACCTGATATAAAGTAAAATCGGGTAATGAACTCTATCCTCGAGAGAAAAACATATACGAAGAAAGATGTTCCGTTCCAAGATTCGCATTCATACATGCCAGGTGATCCTTTTGACATCTCTGGTTTGGTTCTTAGTCGACGTTATGGTGCTTATGTTTTACTCCGATTGTATCGGGGGATCGGGATGGGGTTGTACCGATAGCAAGCAGCAATCTCTCACCGCCAGCGAAGAAATGTTAAAAGGTCCTTCGGGGTTAGTATACGTATATTCCAATCCATTAAAAATTCAACAATTTTCTGAAACAGTCGAAATAATTGTCAGACCAAGCATATGCTTAGCGAGGAGAGAAGATGATTCATACAATGATACGTACAATTCAAAGTTAAGGTCAAGGTATTTTTATTAATTGAATTGATCTCAATTTAGAGGCGACAGGGATGAACTACCGCATCCGGAACCACTACGGAGAGATGTATCGGCAGTTGAACGTGAATTGGCTCGGCAGAAGAGACGGTATAAACAATCGGAGTTGCATCTATGGAGGCCTGCCAAAGTTGTGAGAGAGAACAAAGGGAGCCCTGGAGAAATGGGGGCCGCCGTACGTATACCCCCCGAACAAGAGGCAAAACAGCAAGAACTTTTCAAATTAAATCAGTTTAATTTGATGGCTAGTAATATGATATCTCTAAATCGTTCCTTGAAAGATGTTAGATACGATCTTTGTAGATCGAAAAAATATAATAAATATTTACCAAATACGAGTATAGTTATCGTCTTCCACAATGAAGCGTGGAGTACCCTGCTGAGAACAGTTTGGTCTGTTATCAATAGATCACCTAAATCGCTTCTCAAAGAGATTATCCTAGTGGACGATGCCAGTGAACGAGGTACACCTCATACGTACATACAAAATTTTTCTAATATCAAATATACTATCCCTTCATTTCATTCTTTGTTCTCTCTGTTTCAGAACATTTGAAGCAAGATCTAGAGACTTATGTTAAAACGTTACCCATTCCTACATACGTGTATCGCACGGAAAAAAGATCTGGGCTGATAAGAGCGAGACTCCTAGGAGCCAAGCATGTCAAAGGACAGGTGATCACTTTTCTGGATGCTCATTGCGAGTGTACGGAAGGTTGGCTCGAACCACTCCTCTCAAGAATAGCCGACGATCGAACCACCGTTGTGTGTCCAATTATCGATGTAATTAGCGACGAGACATTCGAGTATATATCAGCTAGCGATATGACTTGGGGTGGATTCAATTGGAAATTAAACTTCAGATGGTATGCGTATAAATTCTCCCCTTAGTTCTCGAGTTCATATCTTCAGAGCTTTGAAATATCGATTTTTCATTATTTACATAAGGTATAGAGTACCTCAAAGAGAAATGGAGAGACGGAATAACGATAGAACTGCTCCTCTTCGAACTCCGACCATGGCAGGTGGACTGTTTTCCATCGATAAGGAATATTTTTATGAACTAGGTACTTACGATAAAGGAATGGACATTTGGGGCGGTGAAAATCTTGAAATGAGTTTCAGAGTGAGTATATTTACATTAAGATAACTTGAAAGTTCACTGTGAGTTTTTGAATAATCATATAATCGAATCTTGGAAGTACAAATTATACGAAATTATAATTCAGATCGATCGAATCTTTAAAAGCAAATGATCGATATGATTCTTCAAAAACATTATTGTAAGATTTTGCAAATCATTAATAGAAACATTCTCATCATCCGCAGCGTTAATTTTTTATGTTCTATCAAAACCATGAAACAAAACCTTTCCTAGTATAGTGGTTCCAAGTTCTGGACAAGGGAGAACTTGAAACACTATCACTTTGATGTTTAAAATCTCATAAGTATATTATAGGTATGGCAATGCGGTGGAACATTAGAAATCAGTCCTTGTTCGCACGTGGGTCATGTATTCCGTGACAAGAGTCCTTACACATTCCCCGGAGGCGTTAGCAAGATAGTTCTACACAATGCTGCCAGGGTGGCTGAAGTCTGGATGGATGAGTGGAGAGATTTTTACTATGCTATGAATCCAGGTTAGAGTTCAAACAACAAAAACAGTGTTGTACGTGGCTTCAATTTTTTCTTACATTATGCAGATTGTGCTCAAAATATGTCATGAGATGTGCCATGATGTTATTGCAACACTTTTCGCATTATCGAACAACAGATAAATCAGAAGATACAAAACAACAAAAAATGATTCATCGATAGAAATCAGCAATCACTTTAAACGATTCCTGACGGGTATCTGATTAATTTGTTTTATTATTCATCGTATTAGCAGTATTGTTTGATATTTATATCCTAGATCTAGCTATTCATTCGTCTATTCTCTTATATCACCGGAGCATAATGGTATTGTTTTTTTCATTCCATTGAATCTATCAATGTCAGTCCTGGGTTATATGAAATTAAAAGGTAGATTTATATCTAAATCGGAGAAGTTCGTATATTGGGTAGCGTTGTTTGGTATAAGTCTCTTCTGATATTTATTACACGAAATTAAACTTGTGCAAGATCCTTTTTAATATAGAGCTGTATTAATTACTTTCAATATTCTTTTTTCAAAATTTTCTTTTTAATCAAAGAATTCATTGAATAAATCAATAGAACTGGGAAAAATACATTAAATTCCTCCAATCTGAAGAGAAAAAGAATCTCCATTTTTCTAACTGATTACTTCTTCTTATTGGAGAACAAAAAATAAATGAGAAATTTTACGATATATGAATATATTACTTTGCTATTTGAATAGAGTATTTTTCTTTTTAAAAAATCTATCACACATTTCTTGATTCCCTGTGCTAGGAGAAGAAATCATTTATAGTCAGTTGAGAACTATTCGATATTGATTTTTATAAATAAGATCAATATTCGTATTTTCATTAGCACTGTGGAGATGAATTTATAAATCATCAATTACAATATATTCTGTTAAGAAAAAAGATTAGAGGAATAATTGAACCAATTAACATTTTTCTACCATTTCTTTTGATCTTGGTGATTACGAAAACGTTTTCGAATAATGAGTAAAAATGAAGAAAAATCAAAGCAAGACGAAACCGGAAGATAAATTGGAAGGTATCATGCGATAATTTAAGTTTCTTTACGTACTCTTTGGGATCTCAAGTAATCATTGCAAGGTATTCTATCAAGAGACTTGAAGCAATTTTCTTATACGTTTTATGCTGTGTTGATCATTTCATTTGCATATAATTACTACACTTCTCATCTCTTTCAATCTTCTCTTAGTCTTCTTGCTACTTTGAAATCTCAGCATCTCGTTTCTTTCAACTCTTAATCATGATTTTAAAAATTTTTCGTATTACTTTACATGTTTTTTCTCTCCAGAGAGAATCCTGGAGTTATCTAATAATTTATAGACACGCGATTTCTTCGTCTCTTACAGTATCGTTTATTCTCCACGTTCTTTTGAATCGCGTTTTAGCGATGTGATTTAGAGAAAGGAATAATTCAAGTATACCGAACATCAGGATAGATAATTTTTAACACTATCAAGGGAAGAAATAATCGATTTTTTTATAGGAAAAAATTTACATTCATTTGGAAAAACATGAATTTTCTTGCACATAACAATACCAGGTCATCAGCAAAGTCATATTTCGGCTGCAAAATTTCAGTGAATTATAGATTAAGTCGAATTTTTAATTTCGAACGATCTTCAAACTTGTAGAAATTTCTTCTTCAATTTAGATCTCAACAAATACAACGAATAAAAGAATTCACCAAAAAGTGTTGAAACGCTTCTTTTATGTTATGTTCATTTGTCATGTATCATCGAATTTTCATGATTTACCGCAGCGGATTCGTTTACACAGTGATTTCCAAGCTCAGGAATGACTCAAAGGTTCATTCCCAAGTTGCGATTTCTGTTATTTCAACCCAATCCCAACCCGAAAAACATGGAGTGATTTTTGGAGTTTCATAGTCATTAAAATTTTCAGGGGAGCATAACAATTCATTGATTGAAGGAATATCGTAACTCAATATCGTTAAATTTAGTTTGACTTCTCTAAGTGTGGCACTCTTGATTGTGATTGCATGGAATTATTTTACTACAACTCGTATCATATCTAATCTAAATGTATTTTAGTTTCCAATAACGAAACATTGAATCCTTAACCGCAAGGTGAATATTCCAGTACTTGGATATGAAAAGATTGTTACAATATTAAAACATTTTCTACCAGAGTTGTGTTGTCAAAGAATATTTCATTTCAATGGATTATTTTCAAATGAACTATGGATCAAAGTGTACATCCACTGTTTTCTCAAGAGATCGTGTTTTTGTAATTTACTTGTTTCTCTTCTTCAAAATTAGGTGGAAAATTCAGATAATTTATAGATAAAACCACTAATATAATATGAATTTTTGAATTTGAGCTGTTCATAACACCAAAAAATAACAAATCATCCTTGAATTTTTTATTTATCACATGATATTCCACATAATACTTGAAAAATAATTTCCCAATTACTGGAAGTTTTACCTTTATCTCGAATGAATACGCAAACGAGTACATACATACGTTTCATAAAACTCTTAAACAATCATGTATTCTTTTTTCAGAAATGTTGAATCATTTTTTTAGTAATTAAACGCATTTCCCTCTATAGTCTTTAACCACTCATCCAACCAGCCAGCAGACTAACAAAACAGATTCTGCTTGTTTCTCTAACATCGGTTGTATTCCAACCAAACTTCATATCTTAGGTGTGTGCCGTTGCAGAAAAGTATCAGGCGGACCCACGAGAATGCCGAGAACTCGAATCTAGATTTGATTTTGTTTGTCTTTCTCTTCGCTCTGTACCTATTCTTTATTGTTGTTTACATTGTTGTTCTCTTACATCGATAATGATATGAAACTGCTAACACCCTACTAACATACATGAGTTGGTTAGATATGGATGTGTGGTGGGACGTTGGAAATCGCAACATGCTCGCACGTCGGGCATGTGTTCCGTAAGTCGACCCCGTACACCTTCCCCGGTGGTACGAGCAAGATAGTCAACCACAACAATGCCCGTCTAGCAGAGGTCTGGTTGGACCAATGGAAATACTTCTATTACAACATTAATCCAGGTAGCACTAATACCAGCATCTCTAATACAAGATTCGTTGCTTATTCTTGCATTTTGTCAGCTGCTCTTATGCTTTGATTTTGTTCTCTTTTCGTTTGAAACTTGTTGATTTGCATGATTCTACGCTGGTTACTTTCGTCGTCAGATACCCGTTTCAAAGTTGAACAAATTTATATGGTGTTATCATTTATACAAAGGCTATAAACAATCATCGTCATACGAATCTCCCCGATGACGTCTGTTTCTTCTCTGAACGCCCTGAAAGTGTTTTTTTTCTTTTTAATATACATAGGTATCCGAATATAATCAGCATAATACATATCTTTATTTTGGCACATATTCCTGACACATCTTATTTTCTACCGATATACACGCCAAAGCACATTTATGTGATAAGCATAATTGAATTGGATTTGACAGTAAGCGTGAATGAAATTGGGATTTTCCTTTTTCGCAGGCGCACGGAGCGTAGACGTAGGAGATGTATCCGAAAGAGTCAAGCTCAGAGAAAGGCTCAAGTGTAAAAGCTTCAGGTGGTATTTGGAAAATATTTATCCTGAATCTCCCATGCCTTTGGATTATCATTATCTTGGAGATGTTAAGAATGTCGAGACGGAAACCTGCTTGGATACTATGGGCAGGAAGAGTGGGGAAATTGTAGGAATGAGCTATTGTCATGGATTAGGCGGTAATCAAGTGAGTGAATTTGATTTTTAGTATAAATGACGAAGTTTCTAAAACATACTCATTGATTTCTCGAGAGTCGCGGAATCTAAATCTGTTGTTGATTTCGCTTCATCGTATTAATCTAGCTGAATTCCCATCACGACTGGAAAAATAAACCGAGAAATCCTTGATCCTCTCAAGAGGATACAAGTATAACCATGTATTGAATTCATAAATTTGGTTACAAAAAAGAAAAAATCACTCTAGAAGTGATGGTCGTATTTCCTCTCAAGGTTCATGCTAAAAAACCAAATTATTTTTATCACGTTTCAGGTATTCGCTTACACTAAACGAAACCAAATCATGTCCGACGATTTGTGCCTTGATGCAGCTAGTCCACAAGGTCCAGTCAAAATTGTGCGATGTCACGGCATGGGTGGAAATCAAGAATGGGTTTACAACACTGTAAGTGAATTGAAGTATATATTTTTCATGATACAAATAATTAAAGGATTTTGAATATTTTTTAGACGAGATTAACGATTGAGCATAAGAACACTAATTCTTGTTTATCGAGGCCTCGTCCTTCGGAAGCGGCGCAACCCATTCTAATGCCCTGTGATCCTGACAACATAGGTCAAACATGGATCATGCAAAGTAAATTCAAATGGCAAGCTAGTTAATATAAAATGAGATTTTAAAATCCAAAATCTATACGCAATATTTGTTAATATATCTATATATATATACATATATACATATATTTAATAAATTAGGAGCACGAGAGGGAATGTTTTCTCGGTCGAAAAATTGAGGAAGAAGTATTATGATATAGACAAAATAATCTGAACAACACGAAGATGGGAGAAATTAGAAGAAAGTCCATAGTGAGTCCCGGCGCACGTCTATGGAATTGACAACGCGAAATATATATTGACTTTTACCTCAAATCATGAAAAATTACCCTAGTTGATATGAAATTTATTCAGATCATCCTACATTTTATTTAAATAGTATTAAAATACTTACTGCCAAGAGTAAGGACATGTTTATACAAGAACACTCATTATTTTGATTTGATTTTTCTTTTTTAAAGAGCAAAGTAGGAAATAAAGCATATCAGACCACTGTTATGAAATAATAATGATAATTGTTGATATATTTAAGAAACAAATGTAATACAGATTAGACATATTTGTTAATTTGGGATGAGTGCAATGACGAATGACTGTGAGGCGTATGTATTTATCAATAAAATGAAATAATGCGGTTTTTATGTAAATTCAGAACTACGACTTTGTAATCTGAGGCAAAAAACTGAGATTCAATACAATGCCTACTAATTGTAGTATGTAAAAACGACTTGAACGTGATCCTCCATTATCAAGCAGGGAAGAGTACTAATCCTATCGTTACTAGATGTCTCTATCCAAAATAATACTCAAAGATAATTGAATGAAATGGAAAAAATCAACCAGCCAGACTTTCTATTCGTATAAAACAACGTCTAGCTGGGTGTTTCATTCCATTTTATTGTGTCATCTTTGAGATTCACGGGATGTCCTTGGAGTTCATCGGGAAAAGAATGTAAAGAGAGTTTCGAAAATCATTGTAACATACATTGCAATGTGGTTAAAGAACACTAGAGAGGGTTTGAAAGAAATTTCATTATTTTCTCCATCGTGTGAAATTATCTAAACCTCTTTTGAATGAAAACACAATGTATGCTTCTTTCTCTTGGGTTTTCACTCATTCATCTGTGTGCAAATGCAAGTTTGTGCACAATCTTTGCCTTCATTTCTAAGTTTGTGTGATAATTTCTGTTTGCAATTTTTCCCATTCGTTTTATGTATATGAATACTGAAGAAAATTGCAGTACTCGAACCCCTCACACAAAATAATAACAAATTTCTGAGAATTCTCTTCATAAAGCCTCGAGAATATTATGTCAATTTTTTCCATAAATTCAAATTCTTGTTCAAAGTTCTCAATATGATTCCTACTTTTTACAAATTAACAGGAGAAAAGAAAAATAAGAAATATTAGAATCTTTTGAATTCGTGAATTGATGAAGATTAGTTATCATATTCGTTAACTTTATGAGAAAAATTGGCACAATATTTATGAGATTTTTTCCATACTTCATAAAAGATTGCAATTCGATGAAAATGCAAAAGAATTTGAATGAGATTTTATATAACCCTATAGACCCTTCGAACGTTAATCAATTTGTAGTTTATTATGGAGTCAAGTACAGTCTTGATTAATGTCACATAAAAAGAGACATGAAAAATTGTGATCGACGATGAAGATTTTTCACTGATTTGACCGAATCTATGTATAACCAACATTATATAATTTGTATAAATGAAAAATCTTATGCGATTATCGTATCATTATAGGAATTGTCTGTGAGGTATATGAATAATTTTGCATTCTTATATGTAATTTTAAGAGAAATCATGTGAGATGTGATCGAATTTTGTTGAATATCACATCTTCGATTCCTGGTGTAGGTCTCAAGAATACTTACGGGTATTTTCAAGGAAATACCTATGCAACTGTCACAATAACTGTTGATGTATCATAAATTGTAAAAATATCTGTCAAGCACAATATGTAAAACTAATTCCAGAGATTATTATAGAGATTATTACGAGAGTCTTCGAGTTCTCAAGCAAATCCAGTGAATATATATGAAAAGTTTTAGGTATGATATCTATGAAGAAATTAACAATTACACAAAATCGAATGTGTACAGTTCATCAAATTTGTACAACCCTATCATATTATCGAGCAACCATTGCATATGAATCATCTGATTGAAATTACATGTTATATGAGAATTCAATATTTACAATGATATCGTTATAATGATTTTACATGTTTATGAGTCGGTTGGCAAGATTTAGAAAATGCAGATTTCCTATCAATTTTAGGGCACTCGAGCATCAAGAGATATACAACATTTTGCGTTGACTTTTTTCATACATTACAAGATTCCCTGGTGAAAGTGAAGCGTTGAAGCGCGGCGACAGCGTGAGCTAACAATCATCCAGGCGTAATATAGGATGGAATTGGAACATTTTCATGCTTCGTTTGTTTCACCCGTTACCAGAAAACTGAATACAAATTTGCGTAGTCTTATGATTTGTAAATATTGGGAGACAAAATTGAGGAAAGTTTTTGACATGTAGTAGTAGAGTTTATTACTTTGAAAAATTTTTTTCATCAACGCTAGGTTTCAGCAAAACACTGAAATTTATATTTTAAATTTTCGGTTGATGCATGATTTCAAAGAGAAATTGGCACAAAGTATCGTATGTTTATTTTGATGCTTGAGGTTCTTTAAAAAACAATACAAAGATTTAGTTTCCATACTATGTCTCATAAATTAAAAATTTCCGAGAAAGTTTCAGTCTTTCGATATTTACTGTAATAATCATGATTCCTATAACTTTTCATTTTGCGAGCTGTGTGTGGGTTCGGTTCATATGCAGGACTTATAAGAGCAATACGCGTTATCGTATTACTGCTACAAAACGCAAGATATTACTGAAGGATTTTTTCAAATTCTGGTTCTGTAGTTGACGTACGTTGTTAATATCCAATAAGGTTCACAGTTCGCTATTTTACTTTGCGGGATTGAAATTTCTATCCAACTTGACAACTGATGAAGAAATATTTATTCTGGTGCTAAACCATTTTTTCTTGTGTGCTTCCGTTACATTTGGTTTATTATGTCATTATGCGGCAAATTGTCTTTGAATGAAAAAGTTGAATATAACGGAAAACAACTACGAGAATAGAATAAATAGAAAAATTGAATTTATTTGGGGCCTTTCTGTACACGTATGAGTTCCTTTTTGCACATAATTCATCCAATATAGAAGAAATTTATATTATAATTCTGCCTGTTTTTGACATGAAAGGGTAACATCACAGTGACCTCTCCAAAAACAACGCTTATTCAGATTTTTTTCCGAAAATTAGAAAGTTCCTATTCAAATTGAGCTACATGAAGGTGTTTCGCTAGTATTAAAGTACAAAATAATTTTTGTGTGGAATTTTATTGTGAAAAATGGCGGCTTGACAGGTGAATGACTGGAGCACTGTGAAAATTCATAGTCGTGCGGTGGGATAAATAACTCAGTCCAGAATTGACGTAGAACACAGAACCAAAAATAATCACTTTCTGTAATCCAAAAGCTAGTGAAATATGTATCCGTTTTGAAAAATGTGCATTTTCCACGGAATGGCATCGGTTTGAAGAAGAAAGTAGAATTTTCACCCTAAATTTCGTTATTTAATGTTGACTAAAAAACGCAAATATCAATATTTTGAAAAACCCGTACGTATTTCACTAGATAATCATATCACGAATACAATAAAAAAAACCTCGAGGTGATTGATTGAAAATTGGCGGAGCTAGAGCTCCCACCGACTTTCGACATACTGTTTTGAAATAAACGCGTTTAAAGTTTTTGTAACAATTGAGTCGTGCGTGTTTAGTCGGACTATGTTTGTAGTTTACGGTATATCATTTTCGGGTCCTCAAAGAGTACTTTAAGCCAAAAACAAATTTTTTGATTTTTTTCAAAATGCCACTGTGGTGTTACTCCTCAAATGAAGTCCATACTATATTTACATTTCTGTATAGATATGTCATTATAACTATCCATTTTGAATTTATTATAACCGTCTTCCGTATATTGAACAAATATTAAATATTTGTTGTGAAGAATGACGTTTATTTAATACTCAATTATGTATTTCAATTTCATATCCATTTGTGTTGAACAAAACATGGCCCTTCCTTTCTATTTTAGAAGTTAGAGAAGATTTAGTGATTTTTTCCTTATAGTTGATTAATTGTAACGATAAATAATAATTATTCAATGAATCTCTATACAACTTGGATTAGATTTTGATTTTGATATCTCGTGCAAAATATCATACACGATATTCTAACGTAGGATGCATATCGTGTCGAAACATAAGTTGAAAATGTTCTCATTTTATGCTTATATATGATACATGATACAAGAGTATAATGAATGTATTCTTGCTTTTACAGCCCCATCAAAGAAATATCTAAGAATCAATCTACACGTGTAATCTTTCAGAATATTATAAGGTGATGGTGCAACAATATATTCAACAATCTTTTTACAACTACTTGTATTTTACGATTGTACAGAGGATTAAGTTAATTTATATATCATATATACATATATATATGTTGAATAATAAATATCGACATAAATAATATCCTTGATGAATGAACAATGTAATGACAGTTGCACAACTTTTGTTTCATAGAAGTTTATGAAATCGAATTATTTATATAATATCTATCTATGCAAACAAACACAATTCCTTTTTTTCAATATAATTCATGTTATGTATCGTTTAAAATGTGAAATGTTAAGTTTTTAATCATGTATCTCAGATTTATTTTGATTATTCGATCGTAGAAAAACAATAGAACATTAGGATAAAAACTTGCGATAAATAAGTTTAGTTGAATAATTCATAGGTATAAGTTATTTGAAAGTTTACAAAAGGACACGTCCATAAGGCTAGCTTGTTATCGAAGAAATATTATAGTCCGTTTATATGATTACATATTCTATATGTGAATTTCAAAAACACATGGTACATAAATTCAATCAATATCCTATGAAAACGATTAATAATGCGAAATGGAGATGAATTGAAAATTATAATGGTTTCCACAGGATATTCAGTTCCTATTGGGTTGAACAAACGACAAAACCTAATCGGCCTTATGGGCATAGTTACTTTACATACATATATGTATAGACATATCCTTTGAAGATTATTTAAATTCAACAGATGACTTCTCACGAGAAATGATGAAATTAAAAAATGTCATTCTTAAAGACAATAAAATGAACACTCGATAATATTTCCCAATTCTCTTTATAGAAAAGAGCAGTTTATAGGAAGAGTTGGTAGTACACTTATCCCATTCTGGATCTCAAATTCCTCATTAACATGTAATTTCAACTATTCTCCTTTTATCGTACAATACGAACGATTATTTCTTCAAACGAATAATAAATTAATCAACATATCTTAAGAGGAAAAATACATAATTTTTCAATAATTGTAAATTTAAAAATATCAAATTGTTAAAGAAAAAAAGGAAGATTGTTTTTTGATAATGAATGGAATATTGAATAAGGCTGATGTTATATACTCTATATCAATATATGACGACCGATTTGCTACTTGCGAAAGAAAGCTGCCTTTTCAACCTTGAAACTAGTTTAGTATCGGTAGGATTTGATGAGAAAAGTTGGTGCAAACGATTAAGATTCGACAAAAAAAAAAAGGGTTTGCAAATCTTCTATTATTTTTGGTATTATCTGAACCACAATTCAAATGTTTTATATGAATTGTAGGGAATAAGTACTCAATATCCTCTCTTAATTGTAAGTCTAAACGACGAGATTAGTTTTATTTGTTAAGAAGATTATTGGAAAACTCATCTTGAGTTTCTATACGAATACAGAGGTTTTATTTTCATAGATTTCTTTTCTCTATGAATGATTTATGACTGAATTTAAACATAACATTTCCAATATTTGTGTATAGCAAAAAAAAGAAACAATTTATTCTACAGTTGAAATAAAAAAAGAAACATTCATTTTAGTAACAATTAATATAAAATTGTGCGTGTTTTCTTTTCCCATGCTGTTTCCTGTTTCCTCAAAGATTAAAGGTTTCAAAGGAATTAATGCAAAATCATTTTTTACGAATTTATTAATTATTTACATTTATTGTTCCTTAACTTCACGTAACCGACGGACAGCGGATCTTACTGAGGCAGCGGCGGTTGTCGAATACACCCAGGCGCCTCCTGCGACCGTTCGTTTACACCTTTTGCAGGACCAAATGCCTACCACGCTTCGTTTCATGGCATCCTACGCAAAATAATTTCAACAAAAATGTAATTCATAAAGTCTGGGACATGAAATGTTGGTAAATGATGCGAAGAAAAGAGACAGGTATTTTCGTATCAATTTTTCTTTTCTTTAGAATTTGTCCAAAAGATTGAAAATTTTGTGAACTATTTGATTTCAATCAAGCTTGCTGCAATCTGTTATATACAAGCTGTCGTAGTCGATGGATATTGACAACCGATACTAAGTGTGTGATATTTACAGAAATTCTAACAAAATGAACCTCCTGTTGCCAAATTTGTTGATGTAAGCAAAAGAATTTAGTTGCGTCAATTATTTTTCTTGCCCCTTTAATAGGTCTGGACACTGAATACTGAATAATCTCAACTGTATTGGTTTCCTTGAGTACTGAGGTTCTCAGTACATTCTAATTAAATTTGTAACATCGTGGAGATAGATTTATTTATTTGGTTTCCTTATAGAGGCGGGAGTGCGTTGATTATATCATTATTGACATCATTAAAAGAAAAAAGGCATAATTCACGAATTATTCATCAAATCTATTCAATCGATAAATATTCAAAATTAATGATAAGTTCGACAGCAAAAATTGCACTCCGATGTGATTCTGGTCAATCGAAATATCTCACTATACTGATATATTTGAATTTAAAGAAATAATGCGTTAGACAAATGTAAACCGACACATACCGACTAATAGCTTCATGAGGTAATATTTGGGAAATATGCATGAATATCCAACGAATCTTATTTTCTCTATGATTCCTGGACATTTATACAATGAAACTGATCAAACTTCTACCATTTGAAAATTCAACATCCAATGATCATCATTACGTTGAATGACTCTTATAAGAGATGAAGCTGAAACTGGTGACCGATTGATGTAAATTTATGTAGAACTGTTTTAATAGTTATTCGGGTGACTGAATATGTTGCTGAGATTTGAATCATTGATTGAAACGATTTAGTGCCTGAATATCAGCCATTAAAGATTCAAAATCTTGCAATACATCCTTCAAACGATGTTTCCAGTTACAAAAAGTCGATTCGAGAAGATAAATAACAATGATTTATCAAATTTTTTGAATTGGAATTGTCGTTTCGTTTCTATGAACGATTCAAACTTCAAGAACATTGACTAAATTGCATAGTTGGGCATCACTCAATAAATTTTTGATATACAAAGTATGTAAATCAAGTTCAATCAAAAGTTATAATTAATCATTGAGTTTCATCACTTAGCTGAATTAGATGGAAAAACAAAAAAATAGGATTTTTACCAAGAATTTCAAAAAAGAACTTCATTATTTACATTGAATATGACATTCTTACAAATTTAGAAGAACTGATGTGATACTTCAGTCCTGGACGCTAGGTAATCAACCAAAAATCTGTTAAATCTTTCAATAGGTACATCATATTTTCCCCAACATTCTCACCAAAGTGAGTGAAAATTTTGAATATATATTTCATAATTGATATGCTAAGAGCAAAAGTGACACTCAAATTGTTGTCAAGTAAAAACAGGATAGAAACTGTTGAGAGCAAGAATGGGACTGCAAAAGTTCCGAGCAAAAGCGATGCACCTGCAAATCAGAACAAAGAAGCAATCACAGAAATCTCCAAGCAGAAAAGAACCACAGAAGAGCTCGAGCAAAAACGAACCAATGCACAGCCTAATTTTGTATTTATGCGCTGGTTCGTTTTTGCTAGAGCTCTTCTGTGGTTCTTTTCTGCTTGGAGATTTCTGTGATTGCTTCTTTGTTCTGATTTGCAGGTGCATCGCTTTTGCTCGGAACTTTTGAAGTCCCATTTTTGCTGTCAAAAGTTCCTGTTCTGTTTTTGTTTGACTACAATTGGAGAGTCATTTTTGCTCTTAGTGGATCAATTATACTACGTATTCCAACAAAAAAAAATGTACGCATTTCAATCAATTTCCCTAATTCCTTGATTTGAATCATCAAACCAAAAAATGGAAATATTTGAGATTTATATTACCGGGGTTTAAATCGTTCATTGAAACTCATTGATAGTCGTATTTCGACAAATTTGCAAATATAAGTACTTTCAATTTCTCAATATTGTTCTTGAATGAAACATTTCATGTTGAAAGATCAATTTTGCGACATTGGTGTGCATGAAGCAACATATTTCAACAATCTTATTGGATATATCATTTGGATATATAACTGAAACTTCAACGATATCAAGACTAACCATGGGAAGTTGCGATAATTGGTTAGTTGTAAACAAAATAGATTACAAAATATAAGAAATATAACAGGCATGGCAAAGGGATAATCAATTCTCACCTTTCCACAGAATGTGCAAGTATATTTACTGTGCTGGGTGATTTCCATTTTCTTAACCATTTTCCTAAGGGAGGCACCATATCGGGTACCATATTTCCCTGTGATTCCAACCTTCTTGGTACGTTTGGCCTAGAAATTCAAAATAACACATATAATCATGAGTACAATTAAAACCGCACGAAATGTATGAATAGAATTGAAAACAACGTCAATAATTCTAATGGTTCAAGACCTGCGGATATTCAGATTAAGTAGAATTACGAAATCGATATTTTTAAATACATTTGATGAAATGAAATGAAAAATCGAATTTTTGTAAAAGCCGTAAATTCATCACACATTATAAAATTAATTTAACGTTGATTAAACATTTGCACAATTATGGATAAATCTTCACAAGTAAAACATAACCTATGACAACACAGAATTATTGTAAACACACTGAATTTTCACTATACTGTCATGTAATATTATTCACAAGCTTTCACAAATATGTTTAAACAAAGTTGATGGTGATTATTTTTTAATATTTTCAGATGATTCCATTTATTTGAATGGATTATAAATCTTACCATTTTGTACAAATGGGATGAAGATGTAAAAAGAATCGGAAAACGGAAGATTTGAACGCACTCAAAGGATGGTTTTCAACGGTAGCGTGTCGTAAGATCGAATTGTAACCGAATGGACGTAAGGTTCGTTAGTTCTGCGATTTCCGAACAGTGATGCCAGAGATTTTCAGATCTAACAGCCTACATCCAATCGAATACTTCTGTTGATTGGAATGACCTTGTTCCTTTATTTCTGGCAAAACGGGTCTCGAGTTGTTCCAACTTATACCAAACCAATCAATTTGTTTCTATAACTGGAAATAGCGAATCCATTATTTAGCAGATACAGTATCAAACTTTTATAATTGGCTGAAAACTAGGCATTTTTCGGTACTTTACTAGAAATTACTAGATTTTCACCAATGACAAACATTCGGTATTATGTTTTTTCTATCTTATGACTAATCGGATCCTTTTTGAAATTCTTTGAAAATTCTTTGAATTCTCCAATATTTTTTTGAGAATTCATTAGTGTTCTCTGGGTAGAGATAGATCATATACGCCCCATATGGTAGTATGCGATAAGCCCGAATGGCACTTAAGCCCGACTGGTGTTAGCCCGACCGGATTATAACCCGAACGACTTTAAACCCGAATGACAGTTGACCCGACTCGTTATCAAAATATAATCAAATAAAATGGAAAATCAATCGAAATCAAAGCTTATTCAACCTTTTACTGTAAAGATGTATAGATTAAAGGTTAATTACGATTTGATTTCGATTAATTTTCCATTTTATTTAATTATATTTTTATAATTAGTCGGGTCAACTGTCATTCGGGTTTAAAGTCGTTCGGGTTAAATGCAGTCGGGCTAACGCCAGTCGAGCTTAAAGATGTAATTTCATGGGGCGTCGAGCATCAAGCGTCAACATTAGAAGGAAAGAGAAGAACTGTGTGACCTCTCTTTCATTCTAATGTTGACGCTTGATGCTCGACGCCCCATGAAATTACAGCTTAAGTGTCATTTGGGCTCATTAACAATTCGGCTCATTGCATACTGCCCCGCATATGTATATGTATACTATATGCACAATCTATATACAGTCTACACCAGTCTACACCCTCAGAGCACGCTGGTCCTTGAGTAGTCATAAAGAATTTCTTCATTCATCGTGAGATTCTTTAAGAGTCCCCGTTATCCCATATAGCTCACGAGAGCAGAAAGAATTCATAAAAGATTCAACTGGGGCTCGAAGAATTCAATATGAATTTTTCAGAATTCATTTTGAGCCGCTGTTTTTTCTGGGATTCAGAATAAATTCTTCATGAATCTCCAATGTTCGAAAATAACTCTCAAGAAATTTTGAAGGATTCATTATGAATTTTTTCGGAACTGATAACGAGAGTTCATTTGGGACTGGCTTGTGTTGTGTGTATCTACAATGCCAGAGACACATCTAGGAAATTTGTTCACAAGGGCACACCCTGGTGAAAGGGAAGCGTGTCACAAAGAGTAACGGAAACGTAAGAATGTTTCAGATGACTTTTTTAATACTTTTGACATGCTTTCTATCCACTCTCCAATTCCGCTTCCGTGTGTAAAGCCCGGTTTCTATGAAATTGTTGTTTCTTCCCATACGCTTCGCACACTTCAAATATACGTTTGAACTGCTCTTAATGTCCCATTTGACGCTCGGTATACGTTTAAATCCACGTTCCAAATACTTTCCAACTACGTTTCTGACACTTCCTAATACACGCTTCCCTTTCACCAGGGCAACCCAATAAACATTTGATTTCTCAAGATATGTTTTAGATATGTTTAAGATGTCTTATGCGACACTTTTAGACATCTAAAAGATAACTTTTCGTATCTTGAGATATCTTAAACATATCTTACGTCTCTTAAAACGTCCAAGACATGTTTAAGATATCTCAAGATACGAAAAGTTATCTTTTAGATATCTAAAAGTGTCGCATAAGACATCTTAAACATATCTTGAGAAATCAAATGTTTATTGGGAACTGAATCACAGTGCCCCCCAAGAGTGGACAACATTCACAAAATTATATACAATTTATATGTATATAATTATATATATAAATAATATAATTAGTATAATTATGTATAATTATGTATAATGTATTATGTATTATGTATAATGTATTGCGTATTATGTATAATTATGTATAATGTATCATGTATTATGGATGCCCTGATAACACCTGAAGAATTCTTTTTGAAAAACGAGAATAAAATTCTTCAAGAACTCTTTTTGAACCAATGAATTCATAAAGAGCTCTGGAGGAGTGTAATATTTGGGACATCAACGAGTTCTTTGAGAATGCTGAAAGTATCGTGTGATGACTCTCAAAGAGCTCGTTAATGTCCCAAACATTGAATTCCTCCAGAGCTCTTTATGAATTCATTAGTTCGAAAAAAGTTCTAGAAGGATTCTATTCTTGTTTTTCAAAAAGAACTCTTCGTGTGTTATCAGGTTGTGTATTGGAGTATATTAAATTATGTACAGATTATATTTATTTCTGGAAATTTTCTCCTTCGAATCCTCTAATCAATTATCAGAATGATACGGAGAAACCCTCGCTGAATGAATTGTTGTTTATTACAATTGACAGTGAAATTCAATCATACCCACCCAGCACAAATGATCAAGTTGAATTTCCGAAGACGTCCTAAAGACCTCTTGAATAGTTCCCGTCATGCGACCAATGATGAATTCAATAATAATTCAATGAATTCAAAATGAAAGCGTATCGAATGCCTGCAGAATCCACGATGAAATCTTGATATAAATTCTTTCTGAACATTAAGTTGTTCATTGAGAGTTCATTTTCAATTCAAAATATTCATAGCGGGAACATTGATTAACATAACGGGAACTCTTGTGCTATATGGGAAAACTCCCTCCATAGCAAAATATTTCTCTGGGATGTTTTCTAAACGTTCAAAAAAGCTTTTCTACGTTCTATAAACCTTCCATAAATGTTCGAGCGGCACGTTGTGCTGTCTCAGATTCAGATAACACACAAGAAACACTGATGTGGTCTGGAAAAGGAATTCCTCATGAACTGTTTTAGAATTCTAACGATCTTGATAAATGCAGATAGCACAAAAGAATCCCAAATGAATCCTGAAAGAAACACTCTTTGGGAGCTCTTTTAGAACACAAAGAGCTTTTAAAGAGTTCCAGGAAGAATTCGATTCCTCAGACATTTGCGAGTTCTGTTGAAATTCTATGAGACTTCTTTGAGAATTTTAATGGATCTTGCAAATTTTTGAGGAATCGAATTTCGTTTTGAAACACTCAAAGAATTCTTTGTATTCTAAAAGCGCTTTTAAAGAGTTTTTCTTCTAGAATTCATTTGGGATTCTTGTGTGCTATCTGGGAGAGAGTTTTAAAGAAAATTCAAATTCTACGGAAATTCTTCAAGACTTCTTCAAGGCGGTTACCAGACCTAGATAAAACACGAAGAACTCCCCTTCAAAAACAAGAATAGAATTCTTCTAGAAATTAATAAATTCATAAAGAGCTCTGGAAGAGTTCAATGTTTGGGACATTAACGAGTTCTTTGAGAGTACTGAAACAATACTTCCAGCATTCTCAAAGAACTCGTTAATGTCCCAAACATTGAACCCCTCCAGAGCTCTTTATGAATTCATCAGTACGAAAAGAGTTCTTAAAGAATTCCATTCTTGTTTTTGAAAAATCATTCTTCGTGTGTTATCAGGGGGATTTGCGTGATGACTCAAATTTTTTTTGAAATTCTTCAAAAAATTTGTGAATTTCAAAAGAGTTAAAAAAGAATGCTGTTTTCAAAATTCGTTGGCGATTCTTGTGTATTCTTTGCGAACAATGAAATGATAATTACCAATAACTGTTCAAGAATTGTGTTGAGTAATAAATGAATCAGAATTGAATTTTCTCATCAATGTTGAATCCTAGCTAAATAATTATGTAATCAAGATTCGACGTTCATGAAAAAATCAAACTCATAGAATCTGTTAAAAGCAAATTAACCTCACTCGAACACTTTTTTCGCCCATTTTCCTCGTCATTTATCACAAATAGTCTTCCCTGTTACGAATAATCTATAAAATCTCATTAACGAATGGAAAAATGAATGGGCTTCAATGGAGTTCAATGATATTTAATCAGAAACTCTACCACTCATAATAGGATGTAATAGAATATTTCCACTTGGGTTTCTCATCCGATTACTCAAGAAAACTATCCAAGCAACACGGAAGGTTATAAATATGCTAAGAACGTGTTTGGAAAATCCTATGAACACGCTTAGAACTTCCAAATGAGACTTTCACGAATAATTATGTGCTATGCACCTCCATAAAATATTTTGACAAATTTATCCAAAAAAGTCTCATTTGCATATTCTGTTCACATTCGATGTATCATCATAGCATATTTAAGAAGTTCTCATGTTACTTGAGTAATCGAAAAAATGAGTTCTTTCATCACGTTATTCATAATTTCCATCTCGAAGGAAATAATTCATTAGAACTAATGAAATTCAGTTCAATCAATACAGAGATAGAAGTTAATGATAAGAATCGCAATACAAGCAGCTTCAATTCAATATCAGCTGCGAAAGTATAGTTGACACAAACCAATTTTAATTACGTGTATATTCCCAGCCAGGAGGCAATTCTCAATTCTATCAGATTGATATTGAACTCATAGATTTTATTGAATTTCAATCTAATTTTGATACACTACCCGAATGGAAAAAAAAATTTGAAAAATTATATATAATTTATATAGAATTGTATATAAATTATACATAATTGATATAAAATTTTGAAAATTTGTCCACTTGGGTAATATCCCATGCAGCACACGAGTTCTCACAAAGAGTTTCCGTTATGCTAATAAAAATGTATTCATTATGAATATTTTGAATTCAAAATGAATTATTGATGAACAACTTAATGTTCAGAAAGAACTCATATCGAGATTTCATAATGAATTGTCCGAGTATTCAATACGTTTTCATTTTGAATTCAAAATATTCATAATGAATACATATTGATTAGCACAACGGGAACTATTCAAGAAGTCTTTAGGAAATCTTTATAAATTCAAATTAATCATTTGTGCTGGCTGGGATCAATTGAATTTCTGTCAATAGTAGTTGGAATTGATTTGAAGTCAGAGTGAAACTAAATAGTTAGTCTTTCAGTGCAATTATTTCTGTTGATAATAGGATTTAAGGGGTCTTTCTGGTTGAGATTTGCAAGAAAAAATTTTTTTTCAACATTTTTTTTCATAGAAAGAATAGAGATATCGTTTGAGAAATTTGTAAGTAAATGTTTATTAAAGATCAAATATTAAAAAAAAATATTCTTGATATTTAAACAAATTTCTCTCTTCACACCCTGATTCTTTTAGAAGAAAACACCAAAAGATAACGGGAGTTATGATTTTGGGCGACTGGATGATCTGAAAAAAAGGCAAATTACTCCTTGTTAAATTAGCTATCGCATGTCCACTGAGCATTTCCGTTGGAACCTCGTATGAATATTGCAGCAATATTGATGCGATCTTGAAAGTACCTGTTTTCCAATTGACAAATGCAATATTACAAAAGTGACTCACAGAAATATATTTCTTGGAATATATCGTTGGAATATCAGTTGACAACGTAACATCGCTGTAATTTACTTGTAATTGAATTCTGTAATATTACTGTTGTAATTCTCATGACAGGTACTTTCAAAATCGCATCAATATCGCTGCAATATTAATGCAAGGTTCTAACAGAAATGCTCAGTGAGTGAACTTCAATCGTTTTGATTGGTCCAAAGTTCACCGATTTTCCATCTTCAAAAATCGGTTTTTCCTAAAAATGCTCACCATTTGGTTAATAACCCAGTGAACATTTTTCCCTTCAACATTTCGAACATTCATTATGTTTTATGCTAACAGCAAGAAACCTTTCCGATGACTTTCTTATGAGGTCTGGAAGTTATCAGAAAGTTGACTTGGATCGCATCCTGATAACTTTCAGGCCTCATAAGAAAGGCATCAAAAAGATTTCCAAAATCGACGCAACAGAGAACTTTCTGTTAGCATTTAGAGGACGTAATGAATGTTTGAAATGTTGAGGAGAAAAATGTTTGCTGGGAAGGAATAATTTGCCATTTTTTTTCCAAATCATCCAGTCACCGTAATTTTTTAGTGTTTCTTTTGTTTTTTCAATGAGTATGTCGAAAAAAGATTTTTTCCAAATCTAAAATAATTTTTTTGCAACTTATGATCTTTAACTAACATACCTTCAAATGTTCAAAACGATATCTCCATTCTTTCTATAGAAAAACAACCGATTAAAACAAATTTTTCTGAAAATCTTGACCAGAAAGACCCCTTAATGAGTATCTTTCATCATGGAACGCTAAAGGAGAGAACTTCCTACAGAAATCTATGTCAAATTGAAACCTTGAAAACCCATTTGTTTTGATTACAGATTCAATGTCATGCCATGATTCATTTATAATAAGAAAGATCATTCATGTTCGTAATATGTTTGAAAAACAAAAATGAGAATAAAACAATAGTCCATTGTCGAACATCCTAATCATTGTTGGATACAATCGCGGATACGATACATACGTGGATACAATTCGAAATAACATTTTACGTTCAAGGTCGGATTGGATCCTCTAAAAGGACGCAGGTCTCGATCTCTCGGTGGACGAAGGGTGAAGGGAGAAGGAGAGGGGTTTCCTCGAGGGCGCATCGGCCCTAGGGTCGGTGGACCGACAGGCCAGTTTAAGCTTGTTTGCGTTTAACACGCCAGCACAATGCTCGATCGAGAACTAACAAGTTTTGCAAGCAAAACCCCTATCTTTCTGCGTCCCCACTGAGCATATTATAACACATCGCTGTGATGTGATATCAAATCCACATTTGGAAATTCACAAAGCGATATTACGCTGTTATATGTGCGTGAATTATAAATTTCATGTTTCCAACATGATGTTCTGTAGTTTAAAAACGGCCAATATTATGAACATATATGCCCTGGAAAAATTGCCACAATATCGCCCAGGTTATTGCAACTAACCATCAATCTTCCATTCGGGCACGAGGCGTAAGCGATAAGTAATTGCAATTGGATAGCGGTTTGCGAGCAATGAGTTTGCAATATTGGTTGACAAATGACTCTAGCTGGTAAAGGACTGATGATGATTATTTTGTTTTCTGAACCAGAAAAATGCTTTGTATGTACTGCAAGGAATAAAAAATGATGATCATCAGAACCTCACTTTTTATATCATGGAGCATAACCCAAGCCTGCATATCGGAATACTTCTATGATTCATTGAAAAATTTTCTTTCATTACTTTTTCGTTACATCGAATAGTATGCAGAAAAATGCTACAAGACCTGCGTTCAGTAATTTTCAATGCCTCGTCACTATTTCAAATCACGAATAGAAGTGGATAGAAAATGTTAGAAGAATCGTGAAAAGGATTAAAGCAAATACCCTTTACATCCAGTCGTTCATTTCCTAATGGAAAAGTTTCTCTGAAAATGTCTATGAATGCTTCGACAGATTAGAAGAAAAAGTATAGGAATTTTTCAAAAACAAAGGAAAAACGAGCAGTGCGAAAAAAAAGTGTGTTGTTTTTTGTCTTCATTCTTTCTTCATATTTGAAGTACAGCATTCATAAGAGGTCAAAATTTGTGCAACTTTTTATGTTTCAAGGGAAGAATAAATTGGAAGAAGAACATGGAAATTTCATAAACATAAAGCGAATTTTCTCAGAATAAAGGACATAATTTTATGAAATATTCTGTAGAGTTAATTTTGAATAATTCAAAGAAAAGATAAATCGTGCGAGTCGAACTCAAACTGCCACCTGTAAACAATTTTGAATAAAAGATGCTCGTTTTTCCCCACTGTGAATCGTACGATCTTTGTTTCCTGTGTTAACAGCGATTTGAAGTTATTTATATAACCAACACCGTTTGACTACGCAACATGCAAAACGTGGAATCAAATCTGCTGCCGAGTGGATTTTTCAATCCACACTCTCTAAATCTGATTCGGTAAAGAGTATCCATGTGATGATCGGACGTTTCAAATGTTCTATTAATGTGCATGGAATGTATAAGCATAAAAGCACTGTTCTATCAGAGTTCAAGTGTTACTAAGATACTGATATCTGATGAATCAGGAATTTTTACCGACAGTACCGATAAAAATTGATAGAATATCGATTTCCGTATCAAATCGGATACAAACTCTATTGTGGCTGGGTGATAAAACAATACCAGACATCGATGGAATCGGATTCATTTCGATAAAATTACACCTATCAGTACTTTTTACAGCTTTTCAATAGGGTAACCACGTGCACACGTGGATGACCTTGTCCTTCGCATGTTCGCAAAGTTTCCACAGTTGTTGTCTGTATGTTTTTCATGTATTAGGAAAAAATCACTCAATTTTGCAAATGAACATGAGTCTGAGTTCACAAAGTCTACAAATAATGTTGTTAATCCACACGTGCTGTCCCAGAAGAATTCATTGAGAATTAATTTTATTCTTTATGAATTTGTTAAGGATGCTTCTGGAACTGGGGTGCTGTGAGGGAAATTATTCCATTTAGAATTTTTTATATAAAATATGCTTGACAGAGATGAGGCTTGAAAATGATGTAATTTTTACAAGGATCTGAGAATATTTCTTAGCTTTTTACGATGATGAAATGGTTCGTATTTATGTGGAATCTTTCTCAACAAAACTAAAAGAATAGCAGAAATTAATCAATGATTTGTGAATTCTTCTGAGTTGAATTCCACAGTAATTTGACACTTTTGATCTTCACTAAAGAAACTATCAAATATTGTGAGATTTGAAAATTAATACCCAAGCGTGTATTGCCTGTAATGACAATGGACCCCAAGCTGGGTCCATCTTCCTTAACTCCGTATTGGGAAATGACGATGGGGCTCATGTTGGCTCAATCTTGGCCCTTTTGTGCTTTCCCATACAATTATAGTTGGTAAAAAATGGGAATAATGAATCTTAGTGCGGGCAGATTTGAACTTGGCCCCAATTTGGACCAGCGTTAGGCCAAGATTGAGGTGAATTTATATCTCGAGCATGTGCGTACAATTCTCAGCGTGTATGAATTTTGGTCCCACTTTGGTCCAGTCTTGGGCCCATATAGGCACGATGAGGCTTAACACTAGACCCAAGACTGGGCCAAAGTGGGGCTGAAATTCATGCCCGCTGGGGTAGAATTCAAAGCAATTTTCCAATTTCAAAAAAAAAGGAAGGGGCAGTATTCATTGCCTAGTCTGGGTTCATGCTGGACCCATGGTGTTACCAATCCTCGGGCAAAGCAATACAGCCAAGCTGAGAACGATGTTATCATCTCAGGGTACACACTTGATCCACACTTGGGTATATTTTCCAGCTACGCTTTACTCCACGCTCTAACAGCACAACGTATCTGTGGGACGTTTTCTGAACGTTCAGGAAACCTCTCCTACGATCTATAAACCTTCCATAAACGTTTCAGTGGCAAGTTGCGCTGTCTGGGCGTGGGTGTATTTTTCAGATAGAAACGACCAACTTTCTTTCTTTGACCAAATTTTCTTCAAGGTCTAGTCTTTGAGATAAGCACATTTTGAATTTTCCGTGAAATAACATATCTCAACAACGTTGCGGCTTACAAGTTAAAATTTCAACCCATTATCGAAGTTGGGAAAAGGCGGATTTTTGAAAAAAACAATTGTCCTGCTATTCTTTATGCTAAAGTTTATAGCATTCGAAATCTCTCGAATCCCATTCAACCAGAATTGAGAGTTCTAAACCACTATAATTTCGCAAACAAGAATACTAAGATTATTCAATTGTTGTTCCAAAAATTCGCCTTGTTTCAACTCGAAAGTTGGCGTTAAATTCCAAAACGTGGATTGCACCGTCCATGAAACATTTGGATTTCTCCAAAAATTGAAGAAAAACCTCAAAGAAAACTTCTTCAAGAAAAGAGGGTGTTGATTGTCGTTTGCAGAATATTTTTATGATATTCGGTCTGCGAATTATGATACACCTTTCGTGAATTGACTCACATTCTTCCTTTTGTTCTATAATATTAGAAAACATTGTTCAAATTTTTGGATATAACACTTTGAAACAATATTTCTTAGATTACTCGTTGAATTATGAGATTGAAATCCTGAAAGAGCAAATAGATTATTGAGAAAATCTTAATCATTTTCGCTACATTCCCTGCAAACACGAATGCAGGCCCTTCAAAGGACCAGTGACGGCCTTTCGCCGGCATCGCAGGACCATCAGCGGCCTATTGAAACGCCAGTAATCAATTGTTTGTAGGGTTAATTCTCATCTGAAAAATTGTCCCATTCTAATCAAACTTTTCATCGCTCAAAAAAAATCATTTTAACCGGCTTCCCGTTCATTTCAAGGTCCTTTCCACCCGATCAAGAAAAACCTCAAGGGATCCCTCATAGGAACTCTCGAGGATTCCCATAAGGGTTTCCCTGGGAATTTGGCACAAAAATTTTTTGCCTACCCAATAAACACACACACGTTATTTCAACGTTGAAAGAACGTTAGACTGTCAAACGGACGTTAGTCGTTGATTTCATAACGTTGATTTTTAGTTGAAATTTGATAGGGAAATAGACGACCAGGAATCACGTTTTGATGACGTGTAATTTACATTAATATTCAAGAATAACCATCAAACGACGTCCTCAAAAAACGTGTTTTGAACGGATTTGAATCACGCGTTTACAATGTGTTTATAACACCTTGTGTTTGAACTTCAATTGAAGATATGTTCTGCTGTAAATGTCGAACGAAACCGAACAATGGTTAAAATTTCAACAAAGAGCAAGATAATAAATAGTGTGGCATACTTTCCAAATTCTGTCATACTCAGAAATACTATTGTTCTCGATATCGAATGAAAAGTTTTCAAAAAAAAATTTGTTGGAGTCAATTCACGTTTTAGAACCATCATTAGGCCACGTCAATATTCGACGTCTTTTAAACGATGTTCAAACCGTTGATATGACGTTATTTTATGGTTGAAAAATACGTGATCTGCCGCGACATTTTTACGTTGAATTAACGCAAGAATATTACTAATTTACAACGTGTGGTTATTGACTGTTTTTGACGTTTTTGAAACGTGCGTGTGTTTACTGGGTAGGACCCATCTGGGAACCCTTGTAGGACTTTATATAAGACATTGTATTCAACATGGAATCTTATAATCGGTCAAAATTTCTTGAAATTTTATGCTTTTCGTACATACTTGTGAAATGAATTTTCAATTGACCCGACTGTGAATATAATTAATTTATATATAATTGAACTTAGGATTTCTAAAATATCAAAATGAACAAATTATGAGAAGGTACGTGCAATTATTCATCTTTGAAATTATAATTCCATTCAAACCTGAGGGGTATCTCTAGTTTCTCTATTTTCACAGGGAAAGGTATGAAATATTTCCATCGTCAAAATTTAGGGCAGCGTTATGATATCAGAATTTACACCAGGTGAAATCAATATCGATAATGTCAGATCACTGCAATTTTTATCAAATCCTTATAATCAAACTGTATTTTTTCGAATTAAAATTACAAACATATATTTTATATTTATCAACATATTTAATTTCAAGTATTTGTTTTTACAATACAAAAGTACGTTGAATGAAAATGTATGTTAAGCTATACCATGGAATTTTACACATTTTCAATTTTATTCACATCAACGGCAGGAAAATTAGACAGATTGAAATATGAACATGAATTATTCTGCACCACTGAAAATTGCTGTCAGATCCACTCAAAAAATAGTTGCCAGAGCTATCAAAGAGATATCAATTATTGGTAAGCTAATGTAACACATTTTTGCAGAATATTTCAGTATCAAAAGAGATCACTGGGCCACTGTTACAAACAGTATTCGTCCACCATTGTTTATACTGATCAAAATCATCTTTTCAGTCATCTAAGTTCTTATTGAGGGAAATTTGATGTGAGTATTTAGAATGAAACCGTTCAAAAACACTTCATGCAGGATCTTACATGAGCTCCCTCGTGGGATCCCTTTGGTCATAATTTTTGTGCATCGGGGATTCCTATGAGGGATCCCTTGAGGATTTTTTTGATCGGGCAGTGACTAGCTTTCCCTGCTAAAAATCGAACGTGCTTGAAACACCGTCAAAGCGTGCAATAAAGTGACAGAAGCGTTTGTGAAAAGTTTCGACCGCCAAATGACTCTAAGGCAAATTTGGTTGAGCGTGCTATCACATTTCATTGAACGTCCAACGCACCCTTCTTACTGAACACTCTTCTCCAACTCTTCAATAACTCTTTCCTGATGTTTACGATGTTTCGGTAGTGAAGGTTTTCAACACGCTTATAGGACTTCCCTTGTATATATGTTTTGATTGATTGAGAATTATATGATTTTGAGGTTAGAATGTTTAGAGGGTATTCTTTACCTTTTATACCAGTTGTTAAGCTGAGAAATTGTATTCGTATTCAAGATACATTTACCAATATAATTACAAAACAACAATTGTTTTGAATTATCGAACTGTAATTTGATGATGTTTGATATGTGCAAGTTAATTAAATTCTTTTGCACATTTAATGATTACACATGGGATATTGAAATTGATTTGTAAATTTGCAGGATGAAAAATCATTTTATTCAATGAGAAAGATTGAATTTAAAGCACATTCCCTTATGACACAGTTCATCACGGAAATAAAGTTCCAATTTGTCAATCATCGATGTTGGCCTAGCGGTAAACGACTTTCTCCCGCGTTCAGAAGTTCTTGATTCGATTCCCCTTTGCAAATTCTTTTTTTTTTACTTTCTTTGGGCTCACTTTCATGCACGCTTTACATCCGCCAAATGACTCCTCCGAAACGCTTCTGATACTTTGAATTGACCCTTCGATTACTCTTATAGGACTCTCTAATAACGTCTTTGTAACTCTTCCCAGAACGCTCCATTTTCACCAGGGTTACTAAAAGCGTCTTAAAGGATGCTAGGCAGCCACAATAATAATTTTAATTAGAGTTGTTAGTTGAAGAAATAATCCTCCATATGGACTTTCATACACAGATGAAACTGTTTCTTTGAATCTAAAAAATTGTTATTTGGATAGGTCGAAAGAAATACTTCTTTGCCTGGAATCAATATTTTGTTAGTTTACAAAACTTTATTATTTGCTCCTTGTTCCAAAGCATACATTTTTTTATATCAAAAAAATATTTATTTCGATCTATCTAAATAACAATGACTTAGATTCAAAGAAACATTTTTATCTGTGTATAATTCTTCAAGAATCGCATCTTTAATTTGCATATAAGCTTTTCACATTGAATATTACGTATTTTCTATTGTATTACTCGAGTGGGAAAACTTTCAAAATTGAATATAATTCATATATGGTCATGTATAACTTTATATATAAACTATATTGAATGATATAGACTCAGAAACAAAATACTGGGGCCAACTCCGTAAGCGTTTGGATGCGGTGAATTTCGCCACGAGGTTGAGTCAACTGATTGTCGATTGACGTAAGTCCCCGGTCAATCACTTCAATCGACATTCAGTTGACTCGATCGCGTGGCGAAATTCGCCGTATCCAAACCCTTACGGACTTGAGATAAATCTGGTTTTTTCTCAGTGTACAAATTATATATAATCTTGAAAATTTTTCTACTTGGGATTGTAATTCTATCTAAATCAATCCGGTATCATTCGCGTCTACAACAAGGTCAGAGTTGGCTCGTTACTTGAGAATTGATCAATTTTCTTTGAAAAGTCATCACTTGGCAGGAAATTACAATGTAAAAAGTTTTTTCGTCATTCGGGACTATAGTCTTGAATATTTTTGTAATATCGGGTAGACTATCGGTGTGAAATTTTGCCAATAATATAATAATAATGATAAGAATATATCCAATGATTCTTGGTAGGATTTCCACACAAATCTTTTTACAGCGTATTATATATGATTTTGACTTCTTGGTTCGACATCCATTTTCAACCGGATGATGAAATTACATCACCTTGATGTTCTCAACTCGGCCGCAAATGCAAGGAAAAAGCGGACAAAAGCCGTTGTCTGGCATTTATACGATAGAGGAGAGTCTTATTGAATCAAGTTGAATCAAATTCAATCAGAATATTATCTGGTTTGCAGAAGTGGTGGACGATATATGAAAATATCGATATCTTTTATATAAATTTTGTTGAGCCCACATTGAGTTTTCTACAATATCGATAGTTTGCAGTAGGATTTTGTGAGATCAATAGAGACTTTCTATCGAAAAAGTCCAAAATTAGATTCAAACAGACCTTTACGCAATTTCAATACAATTTAGCAAGATTCAATGGTCTTGTCTGACCGAGGTCACGCGATGTTGCGGAAGTGTGATAGTTTATTGAAATAAATTCAAAATTCAACATGAAGAACAGCGATTGGATCAAATGAAATATAACAATCATTCATATTATTTGAGATAATGGAAATATATACGTTCATATTTCTATGTTTGATTATAAATTCATTTCAATGAACAATTCAAATCTCAACGAAATGGTGTTGAAAATGGATTATTCTAATGAGATTATGTTTATTGAAATCATGTAAAAGTAAAATAATTTACCTTAATTATCCCTCAAAAAATATATTTATATATATATTCATAAGGGATATTTGAATTTTCATTAAAATTGAACGCAACAAAGTTAAAACAATTTGAAAAGTCTATTGATTGAGGGGCTGTCCATAAATCACATAACGCTCAAAGGGGGGAGGGAGCTTTTGAAAGCGTTAAGCAGCGTTATTAAAGGGTGGGAAGGGGGCAGAGCTAACGTTACGCAATTTTTGCAACCATGTTTTCGCTGAACGCTTCACGATTTTCCTTATGAAAAATTAGTGTACGCCGTAAAAAATGTTGGTGAATTTCCAAGCAGAAAAGTATGGTGAAAAACTTATGTATTCCAAACTATTTTTTGGAAGTTTGTTTACAGTGTACGTTAAACATCGATAGTGCAAAACATCGAACTTACTCATCTGAGTATAAAAAAGGATATTATAGATATTCCCAATCAGAAAAAACCGAAGTATGCCCATGTTGACAACAGGCGGAGTACAGTGCCAGTATTGGGCCCCCAAGAGTCGGCTAGCACGTACCCAGTATGGAAAAGCGTTATCATTTCGGACAAATGCCAGTACTGCTGCAGTACAGACCACCAGTACCCCGCCAGTCTTAGCCGGTACTGGTGCAGTACAGCACCAGTTGTTAAATTCTGATTGGGTTACTGCGGAAATCCGAATCAATATGAACTATACAATATTCAACTCTAGGACACAATACTGAGGTATTTTCGTACCCCACCGCGTCTCCAAAGTTGCTCCTAATTGCCATTTTTCATCTCATCATGTTCGCTTTGAATTCATGTTTCGCAATTTTTTCATAACATTTTCGCGATTTCCAGCCAAATTCTCAAAATAGTCTCATCAAGTTTTAAAACAAGTCGTGGATGTCTGGTGAATCGGATTCTTTTTGGAACTCTCTGTATTCTGAAAGAGTTTTTGAGGAGCTTCGCAAACGAGGAAGCCATGTCCCATTAGCAGAGGTTTTTTTGATAGTTACAGAATAACTAATGGCTTGATGAAACAGTACAATTTCAATACTACTGCTCTTCTCCTAAGCAACGCACTCATCACAGCAGCGTCGCAGCCACGTAACAGGGACATAGTGAGCCACTGCAATGTCACTGCAACGTCGCTATGACTGAGTGTGATGCTTGGGTTACTTTGAAAAATGGATTTACTGTGTATACTTCTCTCAATCGTTGAAAACATGTGAATACACAAAGAAAAAGTTCGTATTATAAATTGCTGGACATCACGGTGAATCTGGACGTGTCTATTGTTTGAAAAAAATTCTCAAACTTTGATTATTCAATAGATTATCTCACGTTATGGGAACCAGTTTGGCATTTTTATACAGAAAATGCATTATATATACTTTGAAAGTGCCAATATACCCTTAATTCGTCAGAAAGTTTAGTTTTTTCGTATCCATTCGATTCTTACCACAAATATATTAATTTTTATTCATTTTCTGCACTTGAAATATGGGATGAGAGGAATAAAGCTCTTTATCATAAGAAATTCAGTTTTCTTAGATTATCTACATGATGTGGATGAAGAAACATTTCAACGTTTATTATAATTTAAGATGGCATTCGAGAAACATATGATTTTTAGTAGAATCTACTGTGAAACAGATAAATCCGGTGGTATTCACCACCATTTTAGCAACTTAGATTAGAATAAATCTTTTATCGAGTAATTATTCGTTTAATTGCGTAACTAATGCGTCACGAGGGGGGGGGGGTTTGAAAATGTGTAAATTTTACGTTACGTAATTTATGGACAGCCCCTCATTCAATTATCATTTACTTTCATCCATTGGTATTTTTATGAGAAGTATTATGAGATACTTTTAAGAACGATTATATGTAAGATATCTTAAAATATCTTTTGGAAGTCTTTCTGCTATGCTCATACAGCACCAAAGATTTCATTAAGATTGCAGAAATCCAACATTTGAAACATTGAAATATTTCTGTGATATTGCTGTATGTCATACTGCTCTCTAAAATCTTTGGAGTGAGATTTCACTCTTTAGCCAGCCAGAAGTGAGCCAGTCGAACTTTCGAGTGAAATTTCCACTCTTTTAGAGTGATATTCTAAGGTTTGAGGTTAGAAACTCACAACCACTCCGATGCTGCAGTGAATTTTTCACTCTAAAAGAGTGAGAGGTCACTCGAAACGAGTGAAAATTCCACTCAAAGCGGATAGGCTCACTTCTGACACTTAGTGGAGTGAAACGTGCGATTTTTCACTCTTCCAGATTTAGAGAGTGAGGTCTCAAAGCCCAGGAACATTGCAATGTCCGCTAATATTACATTTCAGACAATATTTCTGAATTATTTCTGATATATTTCCAGAATGTTTATAAAATATTTCTCTTGTGATGTATCTAAGACATTGCAAACAGCTAATATCTCAATTGACAGATTTTTGACATACTTCTGTGAAAGGATATTGAACCGTAATGAAGATGAAATATTGAAATCTAATATTAAGACACTACTGAAATCTACGGTGCTGTATGGGTGTGGAACACTCATGGTTGATTATTATATGTTCGCATGCAAAGAAAGAATCATACATCTTTGATTCTCTAAACACATTCTATAGAAATCCTTTAGAAGGTTCTTGAAAATTTTATGCAATTGTCTTCTTATTTTCATTCGAACCGATTGACTTCAATTCACAGTTCAATGAGAATAGGAGGAAAGTGTGATAACGAACCATTTATATTTCAATAAGAGCGAATTGAATCTAGAATAGTGTCATTCTAACACTGCGTGAACTCTGTAAAAATTTGTATTCATCGCTGTGAATGAAAAAACTTGTTCTATTAATATCCTACGCTTCACGAGATTAACAAAAATTACTTTGTAAATATCAATGACGTAATAATTTCGTCAATAGATAACAATTAAAAATTACTTCGTTATGAATGCGATATTGTTGTTTGACTAAGAAACTCATATCATACGACTGGTATCGTTAACTTCATACGTGCATAAAGCTCTCGTGACTTTGAAAATCCATTTAATTAAATATCTTCCAATATTCGAAACAAAGAAAATGTTCTACACGTGGAACATTTATCTCGGTATTAAAATAACAATGAAAACAGTTTATAAAACCCCATCGACGAATCGAAATTCAAATCCTCGCTGCTCCTAGTTGCCTAAAAATATTGCGTAAGACGATTCCTACCCCAGGGACCCCTGAAATCGACATCATGAAAAGGAAAAAAATTCTCAGTTCAATCCTGTTCTCTCTCTTCTTTCTTTTCACGATGTGGGGTAACACCGGTTCCACGAGTCCCTGGCTTTGGATAACTTTCAGAAGTCGTTTGCCTTCTTCCTCTTGTTCCAATTCACCATTGTTTTTTCCTTCCTAGATTTTTTTCTTCCATTCAAAAGAAACGACGAGGATAAAAGCAGTGCTTCAAAGTACCCATGATCAAAAGTTTAGATTATTCAGAGTAAGTTCGTTGACAATTTTTCGGTCTCAGCTGAAAAATAATTTAGAATTTATGATTGAAGCTCGATATCTTTGGTTATCACTGCATCAGCTCGCTTGCAATTAACGATAATGTTACATCAGACGTGATAAATCTGACATCAGACATGACAAGACTTTGTTTTCATAAATTTATTATTCAGTTTCACGATCGATGTATTCTAACGATTGAAATTCAAATTATGATTCAATCGCTAGACGAGAGAGGTATCACGAGTTGAATCAAAGAATGTCGTTTATGTAATATTTGAAGGCACAGATTTAAAAATATACACAGCGGTGAGGTAAAATCAATACCATAACAAAAATCTTGAAAATTCAACGTGAATGAGATGAGATCGATTGAAAAAAACAAAAATAAATCAACCATTGACCGAATGCATGAAATATTTTTTCAATTAAAAATATGATCGGAAATTTCTGTTTCATACCAAGACGATTAAGTTAATTATAAACGAATGATGAGTCAATGTCGTAGTTTTGCATCAGATTCGAGTTTGGTAGTGTAGTTCTCGAGGAAGTTTCATCATACGTTTTTAGTCATTCTGTCTTTGAGAAAGACATTGAAATGCTTTCGCATAAATTATTGATCTGAAGCGCGTGGATGTATTTGAAACATTAGGACGTGTATTGTTTTAGATTTTGAATTCATTCGTGCTCAAATGAATTAAACGCGGGTAAAATTTTCATTTGATTTGATATATGCCTTGATACAATGTATATAATTTGTATATAGCCCACGAAATGTGCACGCATTACCCATATTGTGTTCAACATAAAAATTGTATATAAACTAGATAAACTTACCCCTATTTTAAAAATTCCAACGTATTCCAATTGATTCAGCGATGCCGGTTCTTAAACAGAATAGATTCTTTTTTTATAGGAAGGGTATTTAGTTTTTATGGATTTATATAACATATCGATAAAAATTTGATATAATTTGTATGAAAAAGAATCGATTTTCTCAAGAACCGATATCAGTAGATTGATTTTCATACACTCAAAGAAGAATTTCTATTCACCAAATAAATACTTTGTTTATCCTGTCTCCGTGGCATATTCTTTGGGATTAATGAGATATTCAATCAAATCAAACGATGGAATGCTTGCCTTATATACGTTGATTTTCTAAAGAAATAATTTATTCGCCACAAGTCATCAATTTTTGCATCCCATCGAATATCGAATTTCTACAAATAAATATTTCATGGAGAGAGGATATATAAATTCCTTTCCAGCGTGGGTTTTGTGACAAAACGACATAGTTTTTTAATTCAAAATTGTTTTGTATCAATATTTATAAGTTTTTACCGATCTAATAGACAACTCATGGTGGCTGTGACAAAACAGCACGGAAAATCGATCACAAGTCATTGATTTTGATTACACTTACCAGTTTCTATTAAAATCCAAGTGGATCTCACTGCAACTAATACAGGTATTTTCAAAGATCAATGGGTATTCACTCGTTCTCTTAAGGGTTCCCATTAGAGATAGGCGATACGTATCGATAACGATGTGTTTCTATTTAATTTATATCTAGTTTTTATACACGTCAATAAAATTTTGATAAAAATTTGATATGTATTTTATACAAGGCACCCTTAACAACCCCACACTGTGAAAAATATTTTTGACTTTCCAAGAAGAAAAATACGATGCAAAATTTATGGATTTGTAAATTTCCAGATTATCTGAAGATTCACAAATTTTCTGTAAATTCCCAGATAATTTTCGTAACTTTCCAAGAAATGTTTGTGAATTTACTGGAAAATATTTGGTAAAAAATTGTCAAATTTTCTTTGGAAGTTTTCTTTTCCACAGTGCAGATAGTGATATCAAAGAAGATCGATGCTTTTTCATAGAAAAAATATCTACTTTTCATAAATTTTCTATAAAAAAAGAGATTGATTCTGTTAAAAAATCGATTCTTCTCGGCATGATTAATCCAAAATAGGATTTTGAAGGATTCTCAACGGGATATCTATAGAAATATTCCAATCTACCATCGTGACATGAGTTTTGAATGGAAATGTTTGAATTTCTAACGAAACGTCCGATAAAATCCGTATCCGATAAGTTATACGTAATTGACAACCCAGATCAGTAATTACAGTTTTGCTTATATTGTTGAATAATGTGTGCACATCACTGCATAACACTACACAATGTGGGCAAAATAATTATAGAATTTGAATAACTCCTCTATAATTAATTCGTGCTGTAATATTAATGACTGTTGAACACAGTAAGCATTAGTTTTTCAATCGTGTTATTTGTTTTTATAAATTACATAATGACGCGAAGAATTGTGATTTTCCCTGTCGCCAATGTTAGATAGAAACATATTAAAATAGACGAAAACCGGATTCAGAGTCAAACTGTTTCTATCTGTTCCTACGCAGTGTTCGATCCGTTCATATCTAGCATTTGCGGGAGGGTTTTACCATTGCGTACTGTATTCTTTCCACTTTTTTTTCAGCAAAAAGATATGGAATAACGTTATTGCATTTCACCCTTGCAGAATTTCCTTGATTTTTCTCTGTGGTTCCATATTTGGGGGAAAAATATACATTATAGCAAAATACCAGGGTCAGAATTAACATCACATGGGTTTTAGAGAAGTTCACTTCGAAATCCCCCATAAAGGAATCCTCAGTCATAAAAACTCAGCCGATAATCGGCCGATGTATGGCTTGTGTTGAATGGCCAACGATTGATTCCCTGTCACTGGCCGAAATATGGCCATTACTGGGTGACAAGAATCCCAGCAATGCAAATACCCGATAGCAGCCGGTAACTGGCCGATGAACGGCTATGTGGAACGGCTATCGATTAGTTCCTCATTGTTGACTCACGTATGGGCCATTACTGGATCAATACTGGCCCGATAATTAATTTCATCTGCGGGCGATAATCTACTGCCGTTATTGAACCCACGTTATCATCCAGCATTTGACCAATAATGCGCCATTACTGTACGGTTACTGCCCAGTGATGGGCCATTGTCGGACCGATTGTGGAACCCTGTTAGGGCCAGGATCAGAATAATTTCAAACGATGTTAAAATAACACCACAGAATGTTGAAACAACACCGTTTGTTGTGGACTTTTTCTAACACTGCCAATTTTGTACAATGTGTGTATATATAAATGTATACGCCAAGATAAATGTTACAAGAATATGAGTTGAACTGTCCTTTGTTATTGATTTTATTATATCATCATAAACTCGTATAACAGTCTGCCTGACTTTTGCTTTGACGTGAGCGAGGAAAATACTCATTTTTCTTTCCGTAGGAAACTTGTCTTTGTAGTTCTTTACACTTCTTCGGTGTCTTTGTTTTCTCATATTTTTTCGATATTTTAAGAAAAATCGGCCAATTTTGAGGGAATAAACGAATCCTTGCTAAGAAAAGGGAAAGAATAGGAAAGAAACAGTGAGAAAATGTTCAGGATTTTCGTGAAGGAAAATTTTATCTTTTGGAAAATACTTCTCGTGCTTCTTCAAAGATTTTTTGATGTTTTCGTTCCGTTTACAGGTTCCTCTTAAGACATAGAAAAAGATAGAAAGAAATCAGAAATTTTGCAACGATGAGAAAAATGACAAGGAATATATTTTTTTAGATTCAAAATTGGCATGTTTTCCTGGATTTTATTTACACTGTAAAGAGAATGTAAGGTTGAAATAGGTCAACCCGCTTCCAAGAGAATAGAATTGTCCACCGAACGGTCGTTGAACCTACGATGCACCTGTGGACATTGGGAGATTTATCGAATGCTATACGGAGAAAATGTATTTGTTAAACATTATCTAAAATTCACCATACCAAGGATATAGTGCCATTCGGGAATATTTTTACCTCAATGTAAAATAAAAACAAAAGCATGTCGATAAATTCTCACCTGAAGTCGAGTAAAACGTATTTTATAAAATTTTACTTCGAGCAACTTTATTCCCGTAATTAAAAAAAAAAGAAATGAGAATTCTACTCGAAAGAAGAGAATTTATATTTCCGTTCAAGTAAAATCCTCACCCTTTCGGATTGAGAGAGTAAGTGAGAAGTTATCGAAATACTTGTATTTGTTTTTTATTTCTAGGTGAAAACATTTCTACTATTTTCTCGTTTCACTCAATTTCGTGTAATGTTTCACAAATACATTTCCTCGTGTGGTTGAATGTACATCTGAAATCAATTTAAAATTGATCCATGCTGCGCGTAACAAAGTCCGGTAAGAAGGTTTCACCAAGTTGATATTACAAATTGTTAGTGAACTTTGTTACACTTCCTGTATATCGTACATGTTCTCTTGGGAGTTGAGAAGTTTTTCATATTTCTTTTTCGTGGCTGAAAAATTCCAAGATTTTTTTCTTGTTTTTTCCCACGTCTTGGAGAGAAAAAAAAAGAAAAAAATTCAAGGGGTGAACCGCTCTTATTTTTCTGTTATCGGTAACGGTGTAGAGAGTAAAATCTGCCTTGTGAGCCAGTTAGAATTGTTCCATCGATATCCATCGACTGCGGCAGGCAGAATAGAGCTATACTTATAATGATTCTAAAAATCATGATTTTACAGTGATTGCACCCTCCGGAAAAATTGAAAAGTACTGTGGAAGAAATTGAAACATTCGATAAAAACACGGGAAACTTTTGTGACGATGTCGAAAGTTATTATATTGTTTATTATATTTTTGTTATGAAATTTCGCCCATATATCGTATGATCAGATCAGCTTTGTTCTTTGAGAAAGTTTTTCTTGTTTTCGCAAAAATCTAATATTTCTCTGAATTATCATCTTGAAAAGACCAAGACAGAGGAAGAAACCTTGGCAACATTTGTCAAACAAAAAAACAGAGGAAAGGAAATGTTTTATGGGGGTCTGTATATGGGAAACTGTACATGCGCTAAAGATGCACGATATTCCACGGTATCGATATTTTATATACAATTTGGATGACGTTTTTATCAATATTTAAAAGAAATTAATATAAATTTGACAAAGTTTTTATAAAAAATATCGACACAGTGAAATATCGTGCACCTCTAAAATCCCAGTAAACAGTCATTTGAAACTTTCATAATTTTATTTGAAAGATGACGAAATGATCTTTAATGCGTCAATTTCTGCCTCTTTCTCCGTGATATCTTTTAGACAGCATTTAGAACTCTTGAGAAGACATTCAAAAGGTGGCAGGAATCGACGCATTAGAGATCATTTCGACATCTTTCAGATAACATTATGAAGGTTTCGAATGTTGGCCGAAAAATTGTTCACTAGGATGTGCATGCATGAAAATAATCATAGTTGAAATTTCACAGCTGTTGATGTCATATTAACAGATCAGAAAGCATACTTAACATTATAAAAAATAATTGTACAATATTCCACCAAAAATGTTCACAGTTTCACAAAAGATCGAACAATTTCTTGAAGTGGAAGAAACGTCCTCCTGCTTCTGATGAGAAACAATGCCCTCAAGATTGACTGATGGAATCTTCCACTGAAATGAGGAAAAATTACCTGTAATTTCCATAGTGAATTTATGACTTAAGTCTGGTTTTTCTTGGAATATCAAGTACCCTTGAGAAAGTGTTCCTTGCTTTGCAAAATTTAGTCATTTTTTCCATATATTTGGCTCACTTCTTCCTCAAAAGGTGAAAAAATATGGAAATTTTGCAAGCGAGAAGAAATGAACAGGGACAACTTTGCAACGACGATTAATTATCCTAGCTAAGCATGTGAATTTGATAAGATTGATTCAATAAATTCCTTAGGGAATTTCCCTCATACTCGCAAAATTCCTATATTTTTTGACACTTTCTTCACATCTTTCTCCCACATTGTCTCGAGAACATGGGAATTTCGCACACGATTTCATACATCTCTAGTGGAGAACACTTCTTATACAATGTTTTTATTGTATTCTAATTTTGCAATTATTTTTGTTCTATGCACCACTAGTTCTTAGATGCCTATATAAAATCTGTTCCTCTTTTTTCTTCATATGCACAAAATTTCATAGAATCATAGAATCTATTTTTCTGTATTTAAAAGGATTATTTGTGTTGCAAATACGTGGAAAATTTTGCCAAGGAATCACATCGGTGAATTTGCCTACGGGTGATCGTAAGAAAAAATTCATATGGATTAATGGATTATCCTTAGCGGATGTCGAGCATGTAGTGGACACGAATCTAATAACAACCCCTTGAGGCATCAGGAACCTAGCGTCACTCCATAATTAGGAACGCTAGAAGAACTTTCAGATACCCAAATCGATGCTCCTTTCTCGCTGATTCGATTAATCTCAGTTAATGATGTTATATCATGAAGCATTTTCGAGATATACGGCTACCATTTCATTACCCAGTTCTAAGCGCTTTTAACTGCTTTTCAGAATCGGTTACAAGCTATTGAAAAATATTCCCGTTATTTGATTAGATTTTTCGAGTTAGGAACGTAAACCTGATTCGATGACAACATTTTTATCAGTATTTCACTAGATTTTCCGAGTTTGTGAATGCGTTTTCTAGGCCGAAAATCGATCAAAGTCAGGCAAAAATTTTCTAATTGATCTGAAAATCGCGAACATTCTGACTAGTGACACGTTGATGTACTACAGTGAGGTGTTCATGTGTCCTTTCACTGTACCTAATTTGATATACAATGCCTTGATTGATTTGTTGAAGATCTCATCACGTGAATCGCTGGTGAATGAACTCTGATGGATCACTTTTTAGAATATTTATTATAAGCACGAGAGTTTTTAATAAATTATAATGATAGATTCCAAACAATTAGTCTTTAAATTTACTTCTTGTACAATTATTGTGATATTATAAACATTTTTTTAAATGAATACTCTACTAACAATATACATTCCATATTCAATACACTCAACTGAAACTATTTCCAGTCGTGATGAGCAGTATGTGAAAATATTGATATTTTTCATAGAAATTTTGTCGAGTTCATATTGAATTTCATTAAATATCGATAAAAACTTTATACAAGTTTTATATAAAATATGGATATCGTGAAAGATCACCCATCACTAGTTTCAAGGAGTCAATTTGAGTTTGTTTTTCGGTGAAACTGGAGCATCAGTAGCTTTATAACAAATCTTACCGTGAAAAATGATCGTAGCTCATCAGAGAATTGACAATATATGAACATGAAATTTCTTGCGAAACAATTGAGAGATATCCAATCTTTGTGCAATGAGAATTCAGGTCTTCTGACGATGTTATTTGGCAAGATTTGTTTGTTTTTTGTTGTTTCGGAATGACTGGGGCTTGAATCAGTTCCTTCAGCAATCTGTCTGAACTAATATGCTACCGTAATCCACAAGTTCAGACGTTCTCTACAATAGCGCTTTTCTTGCAAAATTTCAGTGTAATCAGTTCAGTGATTTCGGTACTGATCAATGGCAGATGAATCTCACAATGGAATTGAGAAGATCTCGTGGTCTCTACGATTATTACCCAGTTAGAAAGTTTTTCAAAATTATATATAATTTGTATATAATTTTGAAAAATTCTTCTAATTGAATATCTGCTACCGGGTTCAATTTTTCTGACCACCCCAATAAACACGCACACGTTATTTCAACGTTGAAAGAACGTTAGACTGTCAAACGGACGTCAGTCGTTGATTTTCAGTTGAAATTTGATAGGGAAATAGATGAAGAATAGGGACGACGAAGATATTCTGCTAAAAATGTCGAACGAAACCGAACAATGGTTAAATTTTCAATAAAGAGCAAGATAGTAAATAGTGTGGCGTACTTTCAAAATTCTATCATACTCAGAAATACTATTGTTCCCGATATTGAATGAAAAGTTTTCGAAATAATTTGTTGGATTGAATTCACGTTTTAGAACCATCATTAGGACACGTCAATATTTGACGTCTTTTGAACGATGTTCAAACCGTTGATATGACGTTATTTTATGGTTGAAAAACATGTGATCTGCCGCGACATTTTTACGTTGAATCAACGCGAGAATATTACTAATTCACAACGTGTGGTTATTGACTGTTTTTGACTTTTTTAAAACGTGCGTGTGTTTACTGGGACTTTACGTAATTATCCCAAGTAATACAACGATTATTCTGAATATTCTATGGATATCTTGAAAAGTTCTCACATTCGAAATTATACTGTGCTTTCTCATATAGTATTCAGAACCAATGACATGTGATATTTCGGAACAAAATCCACATCATATCGAATTTTAACCATCGAAAGTTCATACAAATTGTATTAAAAATATCGATATCATTGCCGATCACTATTCAAAGACCCATAAATATCCCAACCGTTCTTGTGTTGCTAGGGATGATTGGATGAAGCAGCAAAAGTTGATCACCCTGTTCATAAGGAGCTTTTATTTGAGAATTTCAAAAGACATCTAAAGGAGATCTAACAATAACTTCGAGATCGTTTAAACGATTACAGATATATCCTGAAGATTGTGAAAATTGTTGAAAAATACGTCTCTCAAACTTCCACAAGAAATCTTTTGAACGGAGCAAAATTTATGCTGTTTTAACGGAAGATTGAGAACTCTTGACGTCGGCAGTTGATTTTCTTTCGACCTAAGTCAAACGAATTGACAATTTTCCAATGTTTGCCTTTAGAACGGCGGTTATTATTTTCTTCTGTGATGCAAATGTAACCCATTTCAACTTCCGTCAAAATATTAACAATTTGGCATGAAAAAAATTGCTATTTTTGTAAAATTACTTGTTTATATTTGTAATGAAATACCAGTTTGTATGTAAATTGGGTAAAGAGGGTTATACCATTTCCCAACTTATATAGAATATGTATTCCATTGAATTTACGACACCGCAAACGTAAATTAATCGACGTGCAGGCGTTGAATCGATTGTATTCATTCTTTCAAGAAATTCTATACAATTTTTATATAAATTATATAAAAATTATATATAATCCTTTTTCAGACACGAAATTTTATAGTATCTGGATCCCTGTTTATTATGTTGTGAAATATATACACCTGTACAAAAACTAGTTACATTCGACATCAAAAATTTAAAGAAATATAGACTCCAAGCCACAACCACAAAATAAATTCTCACTTGTTTCTTTTCTCAATTCTCCCTTAACCAAACTTCATTGGATTTCCTTTGTTTCTCTTCCGTCTTTATATTTCAATAAAACGAGAAAGCAGAGAAAAGTCAACTCAACTGTTTCATACGGGTACAATTAAATCTTCACCTGTAAAGAACGATTTACAGATTTCCTCGCAAATTCTATCGTATAATTTCTTTAGTTATCCATAGCTTGGATGACTCATGGATTCGAAAAAATTACATCATTCTAAGGTAAAATGGTTTTTATCGTTCCTTTTCGCACAGTATTTCATATATTCCATTTAAACGTTGAAATACATCACGATTTCGCAATTATATATTCAAGAACTTCAATTGTCGAGTCAAGAGAATGCGAACAAGAATATTCTTCTGAAATATACAAATGAATATTGAACAAAAACAGGATTCAAACTGACAATTTATGACGAAAATTATGAATTAAAGCTTCTTACAAATACACATATTATTTTCAAACGGACGATACGATCCCTCCGAGGATAATAAAATCCTATCGTAAAAGCAAAGACGAATAAAAAGATAGCGTTCTATAGGAAATGAATCCCATTATAAACATAAAGAATTACCCATGTTCTGTTTGCTAGAGATTTTGTAGGAAAAAGGTGAATAGAAATGACAAACAACTTTCTCATGCATAAGGAATAAATAATAAGGATAACGCGTTTGATTAATGCACAATTTAATTTCTCTATCAATCAAACGAGATAAGAATATTGTAAGCGATATGTGATATCAAAAACTCGAATAACACCTTAAATACCTTTTCCGATATATCAAATCCAACTACAATAATGAATAATAAATACTTCCTTTAACGAGGTATTATCTTACCCGAAAAAAAAACAAAAGAAAAGCATTTCTTTGTTACACACGTTTCTTTGTGCGAATCTCTCATTTCGTGCCCTCATAGATCATGATGCAATTTCTATAAATTTTTCATGTCAGGTGTTCAAATTTCGAATGATGACATGTTATTCGAAATGTATTCATATCACACATTTATCGAAAAATCAAAAGAAAGGTACATTCGAGTACAAAGAGAACTCTAAAAAGGTAGATTCTCTCCAACCGAGATTCAGATTTGTTTCCTTTTTCGCTGAGAAGCGAAATACGGTTTGTACACACGTGTGTATAATTCTAACATAATACTTATTTGAAACTTTATTACATTATTGCAGAAGGCTTTCGTTAATTATAGACCCGCAAAAACAAGCAGAAACACGCTGAAACAGGCTCACAAAAACAGGGAGAGTCGATTTCGACCGAACGAACAAATGAGAAACGAAAAGAGCCGAGGATCGAACATGTGTGCGTGAGCGCAACAAGCCAAAGTAGATCGAGCCGGGGGTTGTGTTCCGCGAATCGACGTCGGTCCAACGCTTAGCCGTTTCTGCCAAGGGGTTGAGAACTGGGATCGACATATACGGAACGAGGAGGGTATCTTTTTTCGGAACATACTGTTGGGACGAATGTAAGATATCACGTAGCATCGGTCTCGGTGTTGCTAGGCGGTTCATCGCTAAAGGGTAGGGGAAGAGCTTACGTGCGTTTTGATGGTAGGGACATGCCGGTATATAAAAAGAATCATCGATGCCGGCGAATCAGTTGTTCGAGATAGTTCGAGTTTTATGTTGATACGTGTGTGCAGAATCTATCATCTGGATCACAGTTGTCAAGATCTTTGTGTGTCAAATATCAATTTTTATCGAATATCAGTAGTTTTTCGAGGATCGTTCGTTCTGTCATTCGAAAAAACAGTGATTTAAAAACTCGATATCTTGTCATTGAAAAACAAATTAGGAACAAAGCCTGAGGAGATTGTTACTACACTAATTAAGTAATCGGTCAATTGTTCGGTGAAGAATAATGGAGATTTTACCGTGTCCTGTGAATGTCAATTTCAATAACACCAGAGGTAAATTTCACTTTACGTTTGAACAATGATTTGTTGGTGACGGTAATTCTCAATCGATTAATAAAGGAATCAGCTGCTCTATACGTTCTGTGTATTTATAGATCCGCTTGATGCTTTGAACAAAGAAAAATTATTCAATTCGCGTGATAATTGATCAATTTCATGAAAAAATCAATTGTGAATGTATTTTTTACAATGTCACGTAAAAAGTCTTTGTGGTTCGCGATTGACAGGTAGAACAATGAATTTATTCGATAGATTCAACGTTTTCGGATTTATCAAATGCAAAAGATTTTGTCAATTGTAAATAATTGTTACAATGATTGGAAACTTTCATCCATTGTTGCATCAGCAAAAGTAGTTTCATGTCATTCGATTCGTTCGCGTCTACACAATAACAAGTTTTACAAAAGCAGGTATACCGGAGTACAGTTTGTAAATCTGTGTGAGGTATACACGTACGTATATGCTTCCCCTGTGTGAGTATATAAGTACATGTATATCTCATACACATATATATATATATATATATGTATATGCCGCTTACACACTACCGGCATCAGATGGGGTCCAAGTCAGATTGACACAAAGATGTTTCATCATACACAAAGAACGATTCAACTCTCCTCGAGAAAACAATTCCTTCCATTCGAACTTATTTCATAGATTCTTAGATACCTTGTTTTAAATATATATATAATCGTTTTCCCGAAGAATTTTTAATTTTAATTTGTATAATAATAAAAAAAAAACTTATCAAAATGTTATTGAAAATTGATGTATTCGAATGTTCAACAGTTTCACTTATATTATTATATTCCGTTCGTATCTAACAATAGTTGATAATCATTATTAGATTTTTCGAATTTCGGAAGCGATGGAACAAAGGAAAGGCGAAGCTGGAAGGGGAAAATCAGCTGCTATGCCATCACAAAGCTTTGTGTATCTTCTGCATCCTCCGATCAGGGGTGAATTCAGCCCTTTTTTTTGCTTTGTGAAGGGGAGCCTTTGTAATTCCAACTACTCATTCCGTATTACAAAAGATACGATCTTTTTAGTTTGAAAGAAAATTCTTTATTTTTATAGTATTGAATAAAATGTTAGCTTCAATTTTAGAATTCTAGCCATCCCTAATAAAAATTGTACACACAAAATTTATTGTCTGATCAAAAATTATATATAATTTGTATATATTCTATATAAATTATATATATAATTTCTATACAAAATATTAAATTCGTTAGTTCATTCGAAAAATATTGAAATTTGAATTGAAAAATTGAATATTTACGGATTCTTCGTACTAAATACATTGAACCTGTTGAAAATGAAATAGCTGCTAGCGTCCCGACGCCTCAAGCAACAAGTGTGGAAGAAGCAGATATCCTGGACATTCTCTGACGAATTATGAATAATAACGTATAAAATTCACACAACAGACCTACGTCCTTGGAGAAAATTTCTATTTTTGAAATAATGAAAACACTTTGATATTCGGTATAATGAAAAAAATTTGAATATCAGTGATTCATTAGAACATTGTAAACAATACATGATTGTATTCTTATTATTCATTCAATCACCTGACAAAATCATTTGCGTATTTGTTTATTCAATTAGTCAGTTGGTATATGAATTGATGAGCGGCGTTTCATTTGCTTTATCAAAATTTGAATTTTATACAGTCAACAAATCGTTTAATCGATGATTCATACGAAAGATGTTGTATTCTGAAATTCTATTGTTTTCTTTTTCTTACCATAAAGGGAATAACTAATATTATTACATCCTGTATTATTTGTATATACGATTCAGACTTTTATTATTCTTATCATTGGAAAAATATGTGCGTGATTCGATATCACTTATTATATATCGTACGCATAGCTAATATTTAAATTTCTCGATTTTGTTTCTTTTGAAAATAGAATTTATTCTCGCGAGGCATTTGTGGAATAATTAAATTTCAGATCATTACAAATTTATACTAAAATTGTTGGGTTTTTTTCTATGTTTCAGCTGAAGCAACGATCGATGAATCCGATGCAGCTTGCCAAGCTCTGGCTCAAAGATTGGAAGTGGAACTTAGACGAGCTAAGCACGCACAATTGGCGTGCGGCGAAGTTCTGCTACCAGCCGATCTTCTGCTTAGGATAGCAAAAGAAGTATTAACGATGGCTGAAAATGAACCATGTGGCTTACGGTAGGTTTAAATAATTCTCGAAAATTCTACATCAATAAAATTTTATCGAATGTTTTTATTGAATTTTGTGTTTTATTTCAGAGGCTGTACGCTGTTCATTAGCTTCGAAACAGACAGCATGTGTCGTAGACTCTCGAGGATACAGTGTGATCCAAACACTATTTCTACTTTTGAATTGTATTTAACTTTGAAACAAGACCACACGTCCTGGCACGTACTTCTGCCACAATTCTTGAAGTAATTATCACATAATTATATTAATATTCCTCCCCCTGTGAATCCAAATTCATATAAATTAATCTTTGAATTGTTTTCTTTTGTCATCAGGAACCTTACTCGAGGTGGCACCATCATGATCAGCAGGGATTTCACCTTAGAAAAGAAGAAATTATATAGATCGTACCAACAGGGTCATTGAGTATCCAATATATATTTTTCAAAAGAATTTTTACATCCCCCATATAAAGTTTTATATAGAATTTTGATTTTTACGATACATTAGTTTACCGATATGGTTAGTAGTGTTTCTTTTTCTATCATAATATCGAGCAAAATGGTTATCGTATCGACGATCATTCACTGCTAATTTATCATAACCAGAATCACAAATTCAAACTATATATAAAGTAAACGAGAGGATTTGATTGTAATAACAGGTTCTCAAGATTCACAACGTTGTGTGAGTGTTTATTTTTTCTTTTTTGACTTGAATCGCATAGAATGATTTCGTTTTTCGTACTTTTATTCAATTCTAAAAGTGCACAACGTGCGTTTGTGAAAAGTATTTATATATTCCATAAAAAAAAAATCGAATCGAAGATTGAGGTATAATTCTTTTATAGTTAGGATACAATTTTATAATACAAAAAAAATTCAATTCAATTAAATTCTGTGTGTTGAGTGAGTTTAGGAGACAAATAATGTGATAGATAAACAAATTCTAATAATAGCGCTCTTCTAAGAAGAGGTTTATATCTTCGTTCATTGAAGATTTATCATGAAAAGACTTATACAATATATCACGTGATATGTAGCGGTAACTATTATTAATATTTAGAGCGAATTTTATCAATCATTGAATAGCTGTTATTACATGTGCACTAATTTTATAATTATAAAATTATAAAAGAAGGAAAAAAGAGTATAACCAAGGAGGACTATGGATTCTTTTTTGGGTATCCAAATAATCAAAATGATGATAAAAGCAAGTATTAAACATCAAATTTCTTCACAAATAATCTATATAGGTATTTTTTTGTTCTCATCGAATCATCCCTTAAATTAATTTCACCCTCATTTCTTTTCATATTATAATATTGAAAATCCATTGTCCACCAATGTTGAAAATGACATATGTACTGATGGCATTGTGATACCGAAAAAAGGAAATGTGATCATCAGTTCTGAATTGAACATCGATATTCTTTTTGTGCTCTTTCCGCGATATCTTTGTAATATCGAACACTGAATCTTATTCAAATATTACATTGAATTTAGTACGATCGAACAATTAGAACTACATAATCACATTATCTTTTCTTTTTATATCATTGTTTTCGAGCCATATGGTTTGTAAATGACAAAGTATTAGATAAATTTTAAGCGAATTACCAAACCTCGAGAGGAAGTTCAATAATGTTCAAAGTTTTACTGGAAATTGTCTATCGTAGACTTGTTTGCTTATTTGAATTTCAAGAAAATTTCATTCACGAGCGATGACAAACATCAATTGATTATCATAACCGTCCAACGTTCATTCAAATCTGTAACTCACGCGTAATGAAGTGTTTGTCCGAATCCCAATATATTCATGAATTTCGCGCGATAAAAATAATAATAATAATGTGTATGTTATTTCCATCTGTATCGAACATCTTATCGTTTTGCGCTAATTGCAATATATCATTATAATAACTACTTTGCAATATCAATTTGTATTAAGTATTCTATGTGATGTTATTTCTAATTTGTGATATATTTGCTACAGAATTTATGAAAAGACAAATAAAAGAAAAAAATGTAATGACAAATTCATTGTTTCGTGATTCATTTATTCAATTTCCTGTCTTAGTTTTAATATTGAATTGCAATTGTATAAGAATCATATACAATTTTTATACGATTATCAAACTCTGTAAAGAGTGTGAACCCACACAGCACCAAAGATTTCATTAAGATTGCAGAAATCCAACATCTGAAACATTGAAATATTTCTATGACATTGCTGTATGTCACACCGAGGTTTCAAAGTCTCTTTAGAAATATTGCAATGTCCGCGAATCTTATATTTCACTGCAATATTTCTGAATTATTTCTGCAATATTCCAAGAATATTTATGAAATATTTCATTGTAATGTTTGTCTCGTAATATATCTGAGACATTGCAAATAGGTAACATTTCAATTGACAGATTTTCGACATATTTCTGTGAAAGTATACTGAAATGTAATGGAGGTGAAAATTCGAAATTTAATTGAGGCATTACTGAGATCTATGGTGTTGTATGGGAAAAGGGTAACTCCGGTAATCACCCATTTTTCAAACTTTGATTTTTAAACTGAATTGCAATACCATTTTACGTTAAGTGGAATGAAAAAACACATTTATATACAAAATACATATACGTTATATATAGAATGAATATTGTATGCATATTTTATACAAAAATGGGCGAAAAAACCGCTGATTACTCTGATTTAGGGTCACTCTTGATTCTGTGAATAGTTAGAATTCAAACAGAGGGGTGAATAAATTACTTATTCAATTTTTTTAAACGGATATTCATTGATATGCGTTTACAGCCCACTGAACAAAATGTCGCAGAACGTATCGGAATGTTCCATATACTGCTAATGTTTTACCTTTGTCACATTGTGTTCGAATATTCTAGAAAAGTTTCGCAATATCATTTTGTTCAGTGATAACATACGATATGTTGAATTCGATGGAGAGAGGAATCATTCCAATCCCAAATCAACAAGAATTTGTTATTTTCAGATAGCGTGTGTGGTTCAGAATATTCACATTTGTGAATTAGTATGGAATTTATAAAAGGAACTATCGTTTCTTCCTGTCAAAAATAAGTCATAAAATTCTATTGATAGAAAATTTAATGGAAATGACTTCAAAACTTGATGAAAATTGCATCCGATTTCTATTCGTGAAAGGTATTGAATACCCTTCTTAAAAGTTATATCAACAATTGGAGTTTCATACCAAAAAATGACCATTTAGAATGTTCATGTAACTTTTATACAATTTTTATACCGAATTTATAAGAACCGCCCAAGTGGATGGATTTTCGAAATTATATATTATTTGTATAGAATTATACATAAATTATACACAATTTTGATAATTTTTCTACTCGGATGTAATTGTCATTGGAAGATCCTTCTGGAAGATTCTTTCTCATTCACTGATTAGAAAAAACGAGGAAGCATTATCAGTGGAGTAATGTTACGTTATTATCAGAACGGTTTTGAATAACTATAAGCGATATTTTAGGAGTATCTATATTTTTTGTATAGAAAATTCATTGAGTTCGTATTAAATTTTTTAAAATATCGATTAAAACTTGGTACAAATTTTATAAAAAATATCGATACTAGCAATGTTTATCCCTAGTTCTAAACATATGACAAGAGTGTTTCGGAATGAATGAAAAAAACGTATTCAAAACGTATTAAGCTGTAAGCTCCTTTATGTTTGGCTGACAGTGTTTCCCAACGCGAAAACCTGGGCCTTGAAATTTTTCATGTGAATCAAGTGGAAATTTCCAGGAGTTATCAGTTTGGTCAACTTGGAATCAATTCTTTTACTTTATTTCCTTATAAATGAGGATTGCTTACTCAATTCATTGATTGAATCTTATCGAGTGGTCCCTGTTAAACCGCCTTTTCCACGAAGTTGAATCTTAATTCCTCAAACTTGGATCGCGAGTAATAAGTTTGATATTGGCTGCAACTGTCTTCAGTTTTTCAAGACACATTAAAACTTAATTCGCTAGTTGTTTACAGTCTGCTTCTGAGCATTTTCAACGTTTATGCACCACGATGATAGACATTCAGATTCTCGTCTTGTAATACAAATGCTTTCCAAGTATACTGATAGACAGCAGCAGTGTAAGATACTTTTAGTCTTACAATGAACGCAACCATGATCACTCTCATTTCTTTTTTGTTATTATGCATATAACTCTCTGTCAACTCAAAATATTCTCTTTATGTTCAACAAAATCTCATCAACGAATGGAAAAATTAGTATTCATCTTCTTCAATATTAGTATATTTGGGAAAATAATCTTACAAACAGGATAAATAAAATATTTTTATTACAAATACATTCCGATTGTAATATTTCATCAAAAGATTCACGTTACATAGTAGTAGTACAAATAATAATTTATGTACAAGATGTGTTCTGAGAATTTGAATAACATAATTAATCAACAAACACTAATAGATCAAAAATATGAACTTATTTAAACAGTCCTTTACAATCCCAGCCTTCCAGGAGTTTTACGATAAGGAGCGGGAGTTCCAGGTTCTCTAATACCAGGCGTAAGAATTTCTTTTCTGTAAAAAGAGAAAAAGTGAGTAATCAGTGAAGAAAAATGTATTTGAAGTAAACAAAACAAATTCTAAACTTACTTTCTAACTGAAGCTTGTTCTCGTTGAAGTTGTTCTTCCGCCCTTGCTCGCATTTCTTCCTCTGCTTCCTTCATTTGACCTTCCATCTCGTGAAGATGTAGCATCGCTTGACGTCTTTTGGCACGACCGCTTCTACCAGTTTCTTTCACACTGAAAAACATGGGTCCTAACTCGGCCAACCAGTGTCCATCGACAGCAGTGACACATTGCATGTACTCTTTAGCAGTCATAACCAATTCGTGATAAACCACGTAATCGGGGGTAAATCCCATGCCAAAGAGTGCTGAAGTAGGATGAAGATGACACGGCATACCGGTACGACAATTTACGTATTCTCCGATACCCTTGAGACGTGCCGCTTGGTGAAAATATGCCGAACAAATGCATTTTCTAACCACATCCCAATCTGTACCGCAACTGACTACTTCCATTTTTTGTTGTTTCAATATTTCTTCAAGTTGTTGCCGAACTTCTCTAACTTTTCTCATAGCTTTTGCGTGTATGAAATGATCGTTACACCACGATGTGGAATATCCATTAGCTTTCCATTGATTGTACACGTTCAGATAAGTTAAATGATCCGATTCGGGTACTTGAAATTTCTCTCGAGCGGAATCCGAATCTTCCTCTCGACCTTTCGGTCGATAAAATATCGAAGGAACTGATAACATGGAGACTGGAATGGAAATAGTAATTAGAAATGATGATGTTCAAAGATTAATTCATCGCAACACTTACCTATTATGAGAATGTCCGCAGTGCAACCAAGTTGAGAGGCTACTATGAGCATTTGACATTGCGGAGGATCCAATGGAAATTCAGCCATTTGACGTCCTAAAGGCGTTAACCGCCCTGTATGATCTAAAGCACCCAAAATCCATAGCTGATACAAAGAATTGAGTATATTGTCTTGAGGTGGAGGGTCCATGAAGTGAAAAGCTAATAAATCTTGAACCCCTAAGGATTTCAAAAGCAATACTGTGTTAGCTAAATTTGTACGTTGAATTTCTGGTACACCGGTTAATAACAATTCGTCTAGATACTGTCGACGAGTGTAGAGTCTGTAACAAATTCCAGGTCCGGTACGACCTGCTCTTCCAGCTCGTTGATCAGCGTTGGCTCGCGATACGGGATATACTTGAAGAGCGTCCATACCTATTCGAGGATTGTATACTTTGAGCTTACAATACCCTGAATCAACTACAAATACAATTCCATCGACCGTTAAAGAAGTTTCAGCTATGTTCGTTGCAACAACGCATTTACGAAATCCACTTTCCGAACGTTGGAAAATTTTTGCTTGAAGATCTGACGGTAATTGAGAATAAATGGGAAGTATCGACAGGGGTGGAGCAGAATCTATTTCCGCTAAACGCTCTTTTAAAGCTTCGCAAGTAACTTCGATATCCTCTTGACCTGGCATGAATACTAAAACATCACCGCTTTTGGGTTGTAAATGAATTTGTAAGACCTGTTTTACAGCGGCATCCACGTAATCTTCGACTGGATTCTTAGCGTGTAATATTTCAACGGGAAATGTACGGCCAGGTATTTGAAATGTTGCTGCATTTCCAAAGAATGCTGAAAATTTACTCGAGTCCATAGTAGCGGAAGTAACGATCAATTTTAAATCGTGTCGTCTTGCAACAACCTGTAAATATCATAAATGAAAATTAATCAAGTTCAGAATAACGTATTATCATTATTATCATTTTTATTCCGATTACTGTCTTACCTCTCGGAGTAAACCAAATAAAACATCTGTTGAGAGTGAACGTTCGTGAGCTTCGTCCATAATAATTACACTGTAACGATCTAAATCACCTTCTCGTAAGCTTTCACGTAATAAGATACCGTCTGTCATGTATTTGATTACCGTCTGTAAATTAAACATATCATATTGATTATAAAATTACTTTAAATGTGGATACACTGAGAAAAAAGCGACATCAAACAAAAAATTAAAGTTGCCTGAACTGAAATATTGTTTGTTTCAACAAAAATTTTTAGCTGAAGAAACTAGTGTTTTGTTGTGACAACTAAGCACAGTTTTTTCAGTGTATATGAGGAAAGAATTGGATGCTGGTAACCAAAATTTAGCATTCACTTACATCTTTTGAAGTACAATCCTCGAAACGGATAGCATATCCAACTTTGTCACCAAGAGCGGTAGCCATTTCATCGGAAACTCTTTTTGCGACCGACATGGCGGCCACTCGCCGGGGTTGCGTACAACCAATCATTCCGTGACGACTGTACCCATCTTCATGAAGATATTGCGTCAATTGAGTAGTTTTTCCGCTACCAGTCTCTCCTACTATCACAACGACACTATTTTCTCTGATTACATTTAAAAGTTCTTGTCTTACAGCGAAAACGGGAAGACTTCTTCTTTGATTTTGAATGGTTCTGTGTTTAGCCTCTCCCGTGACTTCACCACTATTTATATGGCGAGCATACTTTTGCCCAGCTTTATAATCGGTTTCCTGATTTGGTTGCTCTTTATCATCCTTTCTCTTATCGTGAACTCCCATGATATTACCAATATGCGTTCCAGCTAATTCCCAATGCTTTTTTTGCGCCTTGCGTCGCTCTTTTTGTTCACGATACGCTCTCACCAACGCTGATCCTTTTCTCGCTACTAACGCCATGTCGGAGGTCGGATCCCGTACAGGGACTACGGGTTCCGGTTGTTTGGTGAATACAATCCGCCCTGATGAGACAATAATAATTATTATCAAATTATTTAGAAAATCATTTGGGAATAAATAAAAGTGAGATATGTTACTGACCATCGAGAAACGGTGGTACCACATTATGAACTAAAAGATGAACTCTTGCTTCTCCCTCGTCGTCAGGATCATCGTCGTGATCGAGAGAACTTACAACACCTGATGTCAACATTCTATTACGTTCCCAAAGTTCATTGTCTTTATTTATTTGGCGTTGCTGAGCGGATAAACGTTTTTGTCTTTTCGCTTCAAGTTCCATTTCTTTTTTTTGAGTGTATTCTTCAGATACATCATCAAACGCATTTGTTTCTCCATCACCGAGGGCATACCATTCCCTATCCAATCTGTAATTTCAAATGTCATACATTATTTTATGTCATTTCTCAATTAATGCTTTTAGTTTCAATTTCTCACCTCTGTTGTTCTTCTTCCCACAGTTCTCTTTCCTCTCCATCTACCATAGGTGTAGCACCAGAATGCTTATAATCCCTATGCCAGGGATTATACTTATACGAGGGAGTGAATTCACTCCTAATACTATCTCTAACATCTCTGGAATTGTAAATATTGGGTGTTGGGTAATCCCAACTTGACTTTCTTGGTTCGCTGTCATCATCGTCGTCCCAATTACTTTTGGAAGGTGGATCCTATTATTCAAATCAAAATTAAGATCTTTGGAATATGAATACCAAATCAATTATTACAAAAAGAATTTGAAGAAAATGTTTACCTTCACTTTGAATTTGGGTGTTTGTGGCTCATCCTTGAATCTAGGTGTGTGTCTCGAACTTTCTCTACCATAATTTCTATCTCTTTCGCTATCCCTACCTCTTCTTCTATCTCTATCATACGAATCTCTGGAGTACTTATCATGCGCGCTCAATCTTTGACGTTTCAGGCGTGATTGTAACCTCCGTTGAGCCTCCGAATTCACACCCCCAGTATGAGTAGGGGTTTCTTCTTCGTAAGAGCGATATCTTCTATCTCTCGCATCGGATCTTCCAGAACTACTAGAATATTTGGATTTCAGTCCACTTGGTTCTTGAGAATTTTCTCTTCTTTTCTTTTCAGCTAGTTTATCAAGACCAAGAGCTGAAACTTGAGGCTTCTTGAATGTATGATCGGAAGGTGTTTTACGAATAATTAACCCTCCAGATTGTTTGTTGTCCGAGCCTTCTAACCTATACAAACTCGAATCTTCAGACATTGTTCCAATTTTTTGTGCAGGAAATGTATTATGTTTCACTTTTCAAATAACATAATTCATGTACAATGAATTTTATTTATCAAACATTCACTGATGTGTAGATAAACATGATGTGCGTATCAATGAAAATACAATGTAGGTTATTTTTCATAATTCATTGGCAGAACGAAGTTTTTTGACAATTCTCTTTTCTTTGATCGACCACAAGTACACTTTGGCAATTTCTCTCACATTTGATTCTGATCGTTCTCAAATAATTTCATATCAACGATATTTATTGTATTTTTCATTTAGAACGATGTTAGAATCTTGTCATTCGTGTCCATGAAAACGACTTACTGAGGTTAAGGCGAACCCTATAGTGACGTGTAATTTAAAAAAAAAGTATCCTCTTGTGTCACAAAACAGCTGATTTATGTGATCATTACAAATTATAATATAAAAAAAATTGTTTAACATGTTCACAATAAATGTTATATCCTCAACAATATTTGTACATTGTGAACAAACATGATAATCAATTTATAAACTTCTATGTATCATTTTCTATTCTCATATAACCTATAAAGTAAGAAATTTCAACCTGTTTAAAAGGATCAAAAGAAAATAAAACTCTACCTCAAAGGCATCAAATATCATTCTTCTGAAGATGATTATTATCATTATTTTCCAATAATGTATTGATGATTTCTGGTTCTACTGGCATTAAAGTGCATTGAAACATGTACCATAGGTTCTTCGATGCAAGTAATCTTAGGTAAAATGATTAATTAATTATTTTGTGCATCTTCTTGAATATAACAATAAATGAATAAATAAATAAAATATAATAATTTATCAAAAATAATGATCAAGTAATTTTCAGGTATTGCATCAACTGTTCTTTCAAATTCTCCCAGAAATTTATATATTGAATTCCAAGTTATAAAATTCTTGAATAAATATTGGGTGAGTAATTAATTATTATTTCACAATTTTCAAGTAAAAAGTCAGAAAAATTAGATTTCTCAATAAATTTTCACTCATGGAAGCATTCCCGCTTGACAAAAAAATGTGCATAAATTTAAATGGATTCCATAGAAACAATTACATAGAAATTAATGAATATTTTATTTTAGTTTTCAACCAACAATTAAATTATCTTTGATAAACATACCATACTTCAAATTTCATCGATATAGATTCTGTACAATTCAACTTGAATTCGCCACTTGTTCATATGTTGAGAATCAGAACTTATGTATCCTTAGTTGTGTACCTTTTAACTCCTCTCGCTTCATCATAATTTCAATATCCTTTATATTTATAACAATGACATTGATGAATCATATTTATTCTTGTTAATAGACGCCGAGAGAACCATATAATCCAAGATGATCGAGTCCTCATCGTGGAATCCCAAAAAAGATGAAGCTATATACAAGGCTGCTGGTTCAATACATTTACGAAAATATGGACAATTTTTCGAACATCTATCGCAACAACATCCAAAGGATGAACCTAGTATGCTGGAACGTATTATGGAAGGTCCCGTTCGATTGATCTATAGAGCTGTGGAAGATATCAGTATTTTATCATTAGTCGAGATGGAGAATAAAATCTGGTCAAAATTATTGGCTGCGGTAGCTGGTACGTGTAGAGAAATCAGACTTCTAAAAATCGAAGCTGAGCAATTTTATAAAAAAATGTTTGCACATGGGGAAAGAAATATAAGTGGCGATTCTAGCAGTATGAATATTTTTTTATCTGATTTACAAGATTTATCGGTTTTTGTGAATAGAATGTCTACGGTTATACAATTAACTACGCAACAGTTATCGAGTTTAGGTGGAGGTTCTCACGAAATTTATTTACCATCTTTAATGGAACATTATATAGATCTTTTTACAATATTAATCATTCTCGATGAAATTATTGATTCACAACCACCGATATTGGAGCGCTGGAAACATTATAGGATTCAAATACGTTCCGTCATTCATAATCCTACGCAATTTGGAATCCCAGAAACAAAGCTCTACGCTTTGGATAAATTATCTAAAGATTTACAAGACCAATTGTTGAAGAAAAATATGTTCCTCAAAGCTGTGGAAGGTGTGATGGATGTCAGTAAAGGACCGAATATGAGCGATCAATTGACCTGTTTTCTGAGAAACATGATGTCCGATATAGAAAGTAAATCCAACGATACCGCCGCTATTAATAAAAATTTGATTAGAATCAACGTTGGTATCGTTGTTCTAACAAAATTGTTTGGAACTTGTGACAAGAAACTGTTGAAAAGGGTGCTCGATGCAAATAAAAAATTTTACGCAGTTCCATTGACTGGAAATATAATATGGATACTGAGTAAATTTTTGACCGATTGTTTGCCCAAAGAAGCTGGAAGTGCTGTGCCATCGCAAGTGGGCGAAAAACTTTTGTCGGTTCGAACGCAGAAGTTGGCTACAACTGTAAATAATTTAATTTATAGAGCGATGATATGGTGCTTTGAAATGCAATGTATCATGATGAAAAGCAGTTTTCAGGTATCCGATATAAGCCATAAACATACTTTATTGATAGAAGTGCTTACTTTGATGTCACAAATGAGAGAAATAATATTTTTCATAACAAATTTGCACGCTACGTTATCGAAACCATTATACCGCAGTACAGTTTATTTGATTTGTAGATTGATAGAGGTGCAAAGGGCTCTTCAGACCTCGTTTTATTTATTGGGGCCGGTAGTCGTGCAATCACAAGGTCAGGTGTTGCAACATCTTAGTTATCAAATTTTAGTAATGTTAGAATCCGCGAGGAAAGGATTGATTCAAAAGGATAAGGGTTACAGTAAGGAAAGATTAGACGCTTTATCGTTAATAGTATTGAGCATGAGATTAATGAACGGGCCTGGTACCGCGGACAGAAGACTGATCGTGCGATGTGCGCTCGCGTGCGCTAGTCAATTGGTAGATAGTTTTAAAGAAGAAGAAATTCTGAAACTTAGATTTCTATTGGACAATTATGATATCATTGTTGAGTTGAACGATCACGTAACCAACGTCTGTGATTATTCTATTTTGTTGTATCATCAGAATATGATATCCGCATACTTATCCTCGGTGATGGACAGTAACAGCGATATAAGTCACTTAGCGCATTTGTTCAATGCGTTCAACAGTGTTATCGATCTTCAAAACCCCGACGATTTGTCGAAAAAACGAATTTCAGAATTAAAAGACATGTTGACGGAGAATATATTGAAACCTGCGTGCAACGAGATTGAAACTTCATTGAGAATCCACGTGCACGCGGATTTGAAATTTGATTCGAGTAATCCATTGAAGATTGGAGCAAAGGATGGAGGAAGGATAGTACGAGCCCTACCGTTACCCTTAGCAGGATCCATGATATACGTCAAAAGATTCATCGAACATTATCTCGACGATATGTTTTATAATCTCACCACGGTGGCCTTGCACGATTGGAAAACATACAGAAGTATGCAAGCTTTGGCTAAATACAAATTAGATTTGAACACCGTTCAAAATCATTTACCTACCCAAACCTTGGAGCAGGGTTTGGACGCCTTGGAAATTATGAGAAACATACACGTGTTCGTTTCCAAATATTTATACAATTTGAACACACAATCTTTTATAGAACATACTAGTAATAAAAAGCATTTGAATACCATAGGAATTCGTCATATAGCGAATTCCATCAGAACTCATGGAACGGGGATTATGAGTACCACTGTAAATTTTGTATATCAATTTCTTCGAATAAAATTACACACTTTCTCGCAATTTCTTTTCGATGAACACATAAAATCGAGATTAATGCGAGATATCAGATTTGTGAAATCTCAGAGAGAGAAAGGAATTACACCTTACACTTACGAGAGGGCTGAGAAATTTCAAAAGGAAATCAGAAAATTAGGAATGACGCCGGATGGATTGAGTTATTTAGATCAATTTCGACAATTGATAACACAAATTGGAAACGCTCTGGGATACGTAAGATTGATTCGATCGGGTGGTTTGCATGCTAGTTCCAACGCTGTCTCGTTTTTACCTGATATCACTTCGAATTCTCCTTTCGAAGCGATGTGCAAGAATTTGAATTACACCGAAACTACTCAAGCCGCGGCCAAACGATTGGAAGATGACATCGCAAACTTGGTTCGTAATTTCACTGAAGGCATTCAATATTTTCAACTCCTCGTGGATGTATTCGCGTCCGCTTTTCGGGATTCTAAATCCTATCATTTACAACAATTTTATGTGATTGTACCACCTTTGACTCTGAGTTTTGTGGACAATTCCATTTCCAATAAAGAAAAAATGTTGAAGAAGAATCAGACGGGGGCCGCGTTTACCGATGATGGATTCGCAATGGGAGTTGCGTATATAAATGCTTTATTGAATCAAAATTCAGAATTGGATGGATTACATTGGTTTGATACGGTGGAGACGTACATTAAGACAGAAAAATTGTCTGCGATGAATAAAGATGATAATGGGGATGAAAAACTGCAACAAACAAGGGCATTAACGTTGAAACGATTAGAAGAAAGAAGTGCGGAATTCGAATTACTTTATTTCAGTCTTTCCGGTGCTAGAGTTTTCTTTAAACAACCAGAGGCGTGAACATAATGTCGAGAGGCTATTTTTTGTCCTATGAATTTCGTGTTATTTTATACTGCATTTCATTGTTATACCACGCCTAAAGCATTCGAACAATTTGTAATCAGCAGGTCTTTTGTTATTCTAAGGATAATATTTTGAAATAGTGAATAATTAATCAAGACAATTGCTACAATAGTAGATTTTCTTGTATCCTGGTCAAAGTTAGATTCTAAACTGCTTTTTCTTTGGTAAAATGTGATCTAAAGCTTAGTTCTTGAGCTATAACATGATAGAATATATAAAGTATTGTGGATTTCGTGAAAACGTTTGATGGATATTTAGATATTTAAAACAGTTTCAAGAATTAGGAATACCTTCAGAATTTTCACATATAAGACTGTTTTGAATGGGTGTATCCTATCCTTGAGTGTATTTTTACAATACATCTGAAATGACCCCATTTGTCCATTTCACGTATAATCATATGAAACAGAATAAATGTGTAAACATAAAACACTATGTGGAACTTCTTTTGTTCGTAAAATTGTGCCTCCTGTGTTTGAGTTTTCTTGGGCAAAACTTGAAGGAAAGATTTATTGTATATCTCATATAATTCTGTTCATTGAGAAATGTTATATGAACTTGATGGTGATTTGTAATTTTGATAGATGTAGAAAGTTCAATTTATATATCTTATTTTTTTGGAGAACAAAGTTCTTTTCTGAACATTACTGTACCATAAATAAATAGGAAAGCAGATGAAGCAAGGTTTTTTCACTATGAAATTATTTTACATTCCACGCATATTTTGCTTCTACGAGTCAGAGCTTTACACACTTTGACAATTTCAGAATTAACATATGCCAATTCACTCCATGACGTTGATAAACAAATATCTTGTAATTATTTGTTTGATATTTTCATTCCAAAATTAGTCTTTTAAATAGCGCAAGAACTTGATCTAACGAACCTGCTTTAAAAATCTTATCAATGCCGATTAAAGTAATTGAGTTAATTGAGTAGTGAAAGTTGATCCAATGCTCATTCAACATTCCCATTTTGATCCTCAGTTACTCCACGTATTTTCGCATGTTTTCGGTAACCTTTAGTTTTGCATTGCAATCAACTAAATGAAGCTTTTTTCATGATCGAAAATGTACTACGGTTCTTGAACTTGATCCCTGCGCTGATTTCAAATCGTATCCCTTCACTCCTATGCAATTAGGATCAGATTTTCCAAAACCTCTTTTCCCTTTAGTCCCCGTGGGGTAACTGAGGGTTAACTACAGTGTACCCGCTCAATAGTACCGAATGGTGTGTTTCTCACTTTATCAAAGAAAGACATTTTTGAGCGAGAGAGAAGCCCTGCGGCACTATAGAGAGGGTTCGCGTAGTCTGGTTACAAATTTATTAATTCTTATTTATTGTGAAAAAGAATATTTTTCCGGGTTTCGCATCGGAATGAAATTGGTAAATATAGGTTTTAATCAGATTTTTTAAGCAGGCAACTAAATCGATTTCATACCATTTTGCCAGAGGAAAAATCCTTGCATTTGTAGGGTGGATGCTCCTGATTTATTATCTCTCATCCAAAGTTAGTCATAAAATCTTTTTTCACGAATTAAAATGTTCATATACGGTTCCAAGAAAAAAATGTGCATCAGAATTGGATAGGTAACTGAATTTTTCATTAACCAGGAAAAAAGTTATGGCCGATCTTAGCCCTGGTTAAAAGAACCCATTGATTCTGACCAATTCTCATTAAATTACAATTAAACGTGGACAATGTTCCGACCAAATCTCACCGGTGATTTTTCAATGAGATTTCGTCAGAACTTCTATGTGAATCTCGTTGAATCTGGCCAAATCTCACTAAATTATGATTAAACTTGGACAATGTTCTGACCAAATCTCATTGAATTTCATTTGTCAGATTCAATGGATTCTTTTAACCAGGGAGGATATGATCTGACATCAGGATAATTCACCCTATTTCAGAAGTTTATTTTTAAAATACTAAGGCGAATCACCTGGAATATTAAATATATGTAATCAACCGTTAGGATTGAACTAAACACTCGATGAACTATGATTAAAAATATTATACCTTTGTAAAAACTTGTTTTTTTTTCGTATTGTATTATATATGCATATTTACAATTATATTATTTTAATCAATTTATTCGTAAGCGTTATTTAATTTTATATTGAAACTTTATTATTTTTTTTAATCTAATCTTAATGAAGATTATTGATTTTTAAACATTCTAGTAAGACGACAATAAATTATTATAATTATCAATCGATCAATCCATCTTTTTACTTTTATAATCTAAATAAAGAAGAACAACAACAATCGATTGGAAACATTACACCCCAATGAATTTATTGAATTATACCGTGTATGTATATTACAGATGAATGATATATAACTGAATGATAAAACCATTTCATTGTTTAAATGAAATCATGGATTAATGAAAACATTATATACATCAAATGTTCCAAGATAAAATGCAGCGAATCATAAATTGTTCTTCGTTCTTTTATTCCGACAATAAAGCGTTTGAAGGTAACTTGTGCGTTTTTACTACTTTTTCATTTATGCCTGCATGCAGATTGCAGATGCCATTTCTTTGTGATTTCAACAGTTAGAGGTTCAGTTTTTGATGTGAATTTTTCATCATAATTGACCAACAACAACAACAACAAAAACAATGACAACGTTGTTTGGTTCAACAATGCGAGTAAAATTCATTTATAAAACGGTCAAACACTAACAATTCTGTTTAATGAAAAGTAGTTCCAAATCATCCGCAAGTTTCGAATGGAAAGGAAATAAAAGTTATGAATTAAAGAATTGGGATGAAAATACTGAGAACAGTCGAAGGAAATCAATGGAATGTTTTTTATACCTCTTATATATACATTTGAATGATCAATAAAAATAATTATGTATACGACCAATTAACATCAAATAAATTCAAAGTAAAATGTTATTTAATTTCATTTATAGAATATTTAAAATTTGTTATTCATGCTCAAACCCAGCGACATTTTCCCGGTTCCTCAATGTGTTTACAAGTAATCTACCCTGAGCACTTCACTGCAGTCCTATCCATGCGCGTCGTTTTATGCACCCTCTATCAATTCTACGCAAAATTCTACCTATTTCACGTTGTGTCACGTTCTGGATTCAAGCTATACATAAAGGTACCGATTTTTATCTGAAACGAATATGTCTTTATTCTGCTTAAAAAACCGAATAGAAATCGTATGAGGACCTAATAGGATGCACTGACGAGAAAAAATTTCTAGGAACAATAACATAATTAATTAAATAGTCGCAATAAAATACTTGGTTAATTTGAATGAAGTTTTATTGAATCAATTTAATTTGATCGAAAAAATATTTTATGGACTATTAAATGTTTGTTTTATTGCATAAAGATTTAGTTGACTCAATAAAAGTTTATTCAAATCAATTAAGTATCTTATTGCGACTGTTCGATTGAATATTTTGTTGCTCCCAGATATTTTTCCTCTCAGTTGTGTAGATTGAAACCTGAAGGAAATAATATTCGGATTTATTTGGCTCTTATCTGGTCATAATTTGTAGCTTCTGAAATGTACTATTCAGGAGAAAGGACTAAAACCCTATCTGTACATCTGTTTTAAAACTTTTCAAGGCCCAATCGCATTTTGTACTTAAGATCCTTTCCATATAGAAATATTTCGCTTAAAGAATTCTTGTAAAATGATGGATAATTTTTGAATAATACAGCATTTTCTTTGCGGAAATCTGAAAAACTTTAAGGGGTAATATCACTTTGTGGACGGAAAAATTGACGTTTTTTCAAAGTGTTGCCATGCAGTCAAAAAAAATTATAAATGTATGGGGTCTTTGGCATATGGAAGTACTAGTCTTTGGGTACAAAAAACTCTTTTTATTCCATTTTTTCAATTCAAAATGGCGGTATGGTAGTACGGTCAAAATAAAATTTTTTGTTCTCATGGTTAAAACGGGCGTACCGCTACACAGCGCCGGATTTACCCGAGCGGGGGCCCCTGGGCACTTATTGTGGTGGGGGCCCCCGGATTGTCCAAGCACGAAAGCAAAAAAAAGGTGCTTGGATCGTATGATCATTTCCTATCAATGCCGGTTTATGAATATTAAAAATATGAAAAAACAGTTTACAGAAGTATAATTTGTATGAAAAGTTTTCAAAATCTTAAAACATTATCCCCAAATGATTTGAACTTTGAAGATATCATTAATCCAGTGATGATAGAATACATACACTGTAAAAAATGCTTCTGGAACACACCAAATATTTTTACCAGAAATCCACTGTTTTTGCAGATGTTGAGCACACGGCTGAACGGCAATAGTCTCGAAAAAAATTTGGTTATGTTTCTTCCCATTTGCAGACGATTAGTAATGTATAATTATGTTACGGGACTATTCCCCAAGAGAACACTAACGTTCAAAAGACCATTAATAAAAGTAAAATAAAGCTATGGACATTTGAAGGTTAAATGAACGTTCATTGAATGTGAATTTATCTAAAATCAACCTAAAATCGATCTATTTGGCTCATGTTCTCTTGGGGTTGCCATTCGGGATTATGAACTTCAGGTCTACTGTGTTTCGAGATTGTTTGTATGCGGGCTTATTGTGGGTTTACCTTTAGTCATATGATATCCTACCAATCAAAGTATGACCAATAACCCGCAATAATTCTTCGAAGCCCATTCCATTCGGGTTTATTCCGGTTAACGAACATTCGAGTCAACTGTTCTTGGATCTATTAATCCCTACCAGTGGGAGATCAATTTTAGATTGGTACAAAAATCTACGGGTGTATTATATTTTTCATACTCTGATGCTTCCCAGATAGCACACAAGAGTCCCAAATGAATTCGAAAAAAAGAACTCTTCAGTAACTCTTTTAGAGTAAAAAGAGGTCTGAAAGAGTTTCAAAAAAAATACGATTCGTCAGACATTCGCGAGTTCTGTAAAAATTCTATGAGACTTCTTCCAGAACTTTAACTAAACTCGCAAATGTCTGACGGATCGAATTCTTCTGAAACTCTCTTAGAACACTTTGTATTTTAAGAGTTTTTCAAGATTTCTTTTTTCAGAATTCATTTGGAAGTTTGTGTGCTGTCTGATATGACAGTTAATAATGAATTACTCTCATTCTCAGATTCTTTTTCACAATACGAATATTCCATGGAATTTATAAAGAATTTATAGACTTAAAATAAATTTACATCAAAAGCACGCGTAAAAATCTCGCTCATTACTTATAACTTTTTTCATGCGCAGTGCCAGATATACTCTTTGGAGAACTTCAACTAGGGTATGAGGAAGCAAATCGATTGATGATTGATTTTATTCCTGTGGATTTTGGGGGGCCCCTTTTTTGGGGGGGCCCTGGGCACGTGCCCCAAGTGCTCTTAAGTAAATCCGGCACTGCCGCTACAGGTCACAATTTTCAATCTACAACAGAAAATAAAAAAATTCCGTAAAATATAGCTCAAAATCTAGCTATCTACGTAAGATTTTTTCGAAAAACAAATTTTGAAGAGAATGCCGTCATTTTGAAATTTTTTTTTCGATTTTATCGAAAAAATCGTCCGAAAATCGGTAAGAAAGCTGATATTGAAAAAATCTCACGTAGATTTCTAGATTTTGGACTATATTTACAGATAAATTTTGGTTTTTTGTTCTACATTCATAATTGTGACCTTTAGCGGTACGCCCATGTGAAAGACCTGCAGACTTTTTTTCAGTGCGCTGATGCGTCGCCACTTTGTATTGTAAAAATATGACAAAATGTGTTTCTGGTACTCACCGACTAGTACAATAAACCCCATATCCTAAAAATGTTCCTATCGTTTGTGGCACGTCTTAGAAAATGAGTAAAAATTTGTTGGACACAAAGTGATATTACCCCTCAAGGATCTATGAAATTTTGTTGAAAAATCTCATCAATTTGAAGCATTTTGTAAAAAATTTGTTCAGAGTTTATGTGAGTTAAAAAGATTTTTTTTTCCAAAGAAATCCGAGGGAAAAAAATCTCAAAATTATATATAATTTATATAAAATCCAATACTGTTTATATATAGTCTATATATAATTTTACATAAATTATATATAATTTAAAAAAGTATAAACAAAATTGAGTTCTGCAAAAGTTGTGACGAATCTTGAATAAATTTCTAACATTTTTTTTATTATTGGAGGAAATTTAAAGATTTTGAAAGACGTATTCACATGTGATATTTGAATATGGCATATGAATGTATTTACAGGGTTCCGACATTTTCCAATAATCAGGAAAATGTCTAATATTTATCACAGTTTCGTCAGAATTTTTTCAGAACGCAATTCATTTCTATTCGTCGGAAAAGAAGAAAGAAGAATTATTAGATTTTTCCTAGAAATTTCATAAATTCTCAGAGTTTCTCAGATTTTTGCAAACAAATGCTATGTTTTCCAAAGGTTATCTGATTGATCATACCCCTGACAGCAAAAGTTGCAGTGCAACTGTTACTCCAGTGTTGCTACACCAGCTTGTGTTTTGTTGTTGGAGGATTGTTTGATCTCACGTGTCATAGCTCCATGTATCCAAACATTTTCGCAGCATCATGACAACAACTTTCAAGTTTGCTGCCTGTTGCTGCGCATTTGGCGACTCCATCTCCCAGCAACAATTGCTCCATGATGTTGGAAAGTTGTTGCGAATTTGTTTAGCACTTTGCTGTCTGGGACAGGATAGGATCACAAAAACAGGCTATAAATATACATACATATATGTATAGAGATAAAAACTCCAGCGTCATCATAAATTTTGAATAGAATCTCACCATTTTTAAAAAAACAGAGGTGCTGTTATGAAATAAACAATTCCCTTCCAAAATTTCCAAATTTTTTATCATCTCTCCAGAACATATGTTTGATCACTCCTAGTCAAAACGGGAACGTAAGAAGGGTATGGAGCCGCGCGGGAGAGCAAATGAAACAGTATCTAAACGCAAAAGAAGCGGAAATTGAAACATTTTACGCTTCATTTGTTTCAAAGTCCCCTTCTGGCGAGCGGAAATTTTCATCAGGGACATAAGATTCATCATTTATTTTTTTTCATAAGACGCTATGGAACTTTCCGAAGTAGCTAATCCAAATGATCCGGATCACTTTCTAACCAATCAAAAAGCTTGAAAATTGATCCGGATCACTTGAATCAGTTACCTCAACAGGTTTCTATGTTTCATATGTGTTGATATTTCATATTATCCTTCTCGTCTTTACGGATGCGAGAAGAAACTGTATTAAATTTTCAAGAAATTGAGACATATATGCAATTTTCTTGAGAAATTAGAAAATTATATGATGGTACACTTTTATTTATGAATAATTGTAACTTTTTTGGTCAGAAATTATGACTTTTTATGAAAAACCATATCTCATAGTCATCATTGTATTTATGAAAAATTTCCTGTAATTTCATGGGAAATTATGAAAATATATGAAATAACATGATTTCATTTATGAGAAATTATGATTTATTATGAAAAAATATTCTTCATAGTGAATGTTCCAATTCCTTGAGAAATTATGAAAATTTATGACATTTATGAAAATATATGAGAAATTGTAAGCAATATGAACAAATACTGAAACATATGAGAAATTTTGTAAAACTTTTTCGCCAGGGAATATTTGAACAGCGTACAAGAAGTGAGAAATGAGACAACATTTTTGTCATTCCCTACTCTCTGCACGCGTTTTGCGCACCGTTGCACGCTTTATCTTTGCCAGGGCCTCTTCCGCTGGTACCTTCGAAAATACTTCCAAGTTCATTCAGGCTTCATGTGGGATTTCATCACGGCATCTAAGAGATTCGCACAAAATTTTGAATTTGGTGAATAATTGGTTTATCAAGATTATTGCGGATTACTTATCAGATATCGCAGGATTCTCATTGAATCCCATTGAAATTTCATGCGATTTTTCAAGCCGGTATTTGAATTCTTCTTTTGTCTGGAAGTTGTTTCAAAAGACCATTTAAGGCCAAATAATGGGATCTAATTCATCATTAGTAATTCAAAGGCACTCAAGCATCAGAAGAAGCTGATAAAATTTTGTGTCAGCTTTTCTCATGAATTACTTGATAGAATGATATTGAAAATATCTTCCTCAATCGTCCAGTAGGTTTCAATGAATTCCAGTAGGTGCTGTGACAAAAACCGCATAGGAACCGATAAGGTGTTCTGTTGCTATCAGTATCAATCAGGTTTCGTCGAACATACTGATGGAAACTAATAGAACATCGAATTACGCATAGAATCTCATGGAAACCCGTAAGTATTATATGATAAAAACTGCATAGAACCCGATAAGATATAATCAATTCCAATAGAATTTGGCCTATCGGTTTGTATTGGTTCTTTCGTACAGGGTAGATGATAATTAAGTGCATACCTGAAATTAGGCTTGAGATATAAATTTGGGTTTCCTTCATGGTATGTAGATATTAGGAAACGAAATTATAAAGAGCTTTTGACGTTGGAGGTTATTACCTTTAAAGTCTTCTGATATTCACCAGGAATCAGTAAAATACTGAAACTTATATTTCGAATCCTGGTTGTGGATTTTATTAAGGTAGATCGAGGCTCATTGGGCAATTTTCCACTCAATTCCAAGAAGAAGCGTCAAATTTAATTTATACCTACACCTCCCAAGTGGAAATTTCCGCTCGCCGGAAGCGGAGATTGAAACAAATGAAGCGTAAAATGTTTCAATTTCCGCTTTTTTCGCGCTTCAATACTGTTCCGCTTACTCTTCCGCGTCGGTTCATACCCTTCTTACGCTCCCACCTTCACTAGGGCTACATCGTTTACCATTTTCATGTATGAGCCATATATGATTTATATACAGTTCCTTGGTTAGAAAAACCATTGATTCTCGCCAAATCTAATTGAATCTTGCACAATGTCCTAACCAAATCCTATTCAAGCATTTGTCAATGAGATTTAATCAGATGAATGTACCTACACAGCATTTCAGTTCTAAAAGACATCTCAAGCCAAATTTAAGAAATCTCATGCAACATGAAAAGATATCTTTGAGAGATCTAAAACAGTTCTTACTTCTAAAAGATTTCTGTAAGATATCTGAAAGGTATAATCTCGGAAGAAGAGTTTTACACGGAGAAGAATAATGTAGTAGAATAGTATCCCTAACAGCACCACAGTCACAGAAGAATTCTTGAAGAATTCATAAAGAACACAATCAGTTCAATAAGCATTCTCAATGAATTCTTCTGGAACTGTGGTGCTGTGTGGGATTATTTCATCAAATTTCGTCACAATTACTTGACGGTCTCAGAGGCTTTCTTACAGAATGTAGTAAAAATGATTGCAATTGTAGTATTCTATTCCACATTTGAAGAGTACTTCTCAAGAAATGACACATATAGTACTAATTTTCTAGAAAATGTTGTAATTTTCATTGCATTATTTTTCTCCGTGTGGATCTCCTAAAAGATATCTTTTAGATGTCTTTTAGGAGTATAAGAACTGTTTTAGACATCCTAAGGATATCTTTTCATGTTGCATAAGACTTCTTAAACTTTTCTGAACAGTTCCTCAAGATATTTTGAAGACCAAAAGTGCTGTGTGGTCACTTTTTCAATGTGATTCTGATTGAATCTTGTTCAATGTTCTGACCAAATCCCATCAAATATCATGTCATCAGGTTCTATGGATTTTTTGACCCAGGGTTTATATCGGATTTATTTCTACAGAAGTTATTTTCAATCTTTGGATGTTAATACTCTTTTTGTACGTGAAGTTATATTTTCAACAGTAATAATTATTGAGTAAATAAATAATATTGTATGAGAATAATAACTACAAGCGACACTTGCTCAACTAGCACAGATCAGACTTATTATCAAAATAAAAATTAGGATAGAGCAAAATGATAAGATTTAGAATTAAACAATTATTTATAATCGGAAGCTCAACGCGTGAGTAAAATTTTGAAACTCGCGTAATCGTGAATAGCTCTTTCCGTACGATTTCAGGAGAAAATTAATGAGGAACTCAGTTTTCAATTTCAAACCGAAAAAAACAAAAGGTTTTCACATCTCGCTCGATCACCGTTTGACAATTCATGATCGCTTGATATATTCTCCTCCCACGCCTCCTCTTTTTACCATTCACAGTGTTATCGTGCGACGCTTAGTTATCGATATATGTCAATTGCCCAACTAGCCCCTATACTCAACTAGACCCAATCTACCCTATTGTGCACTGAAAATTTTCGGTGATCGCATAACTTATGGAAGACGTTGGTGCCAAATTTAGCTTGTTTCTTCTGGTGATTGAATGACCTTAATGAGCTCACAAAAAAAAAAAGAACTTCAGTTCATACTAGTGATGGCGATCCCTTTTACATAAAAAGTATCTAATTTTACTAGATACTAGGTACTTACACTGAGAAAATTTTATACTTGAATTTATTTGAATTGATTAAATCTTTTTTGAATCAGCTAAATTTCTTTTTAAATATCAATTTACTAGAGTTTTAGTTAGATCAGATAAAACATTTGTTTCATCCAAATAAATTTTTAGTCATTTCAAATAAAATTTATTTAAATCAAGTAAAAATTTGCTGTATACAATGAAATATCTAGTCGGTCCATATTCGAGTAAATCATTTTTCTGGGTGTAGACCGGGTCTATTAATATTTAGAAAGAATTTATCAACGTTTAGAAAAATGACTGTCAATTTAGGGAAAATATTAACAGTTGATAGTTTCATTGGTATTTTTCACAGTGAAACTATCAATTGTTAATACATCGACTACGACTTTTTAGTAGACTCACTACGAATATTTTCCAGTGACTCTCGTTTTCACTAAATTGACAGTCATTTTTCTAAATATTAATATACCCGGTCTTTCCGTGTAGTCTGTTGGTACAACAGAATGTCAGCAGGTATTGTTGAAAAAATGGCCATCCAGCGAGTTTTAAGTCATTTTACTGCAGCAGCTGAAATTTTGTTGGGACCATTACAAATTTTCCGGCATGTACGTATTATCTTTATTTGGGATTCCACCCAGAACACGTAGACTTCTAGAACATTGATCGCATCACAATGGACAATAGATGCCTTTTATAACTTCCTGCAGCATCACTTTTCATCACCTCGATCATTGTAAAACTCAGTACACAATACATAGATATAATAGAATATATACGTATATACACGAAATCGCACATGTCAGGCTTATGTTCACCGCTAGTCCCACCACATGACGATTGCTCTTTCCTTTCTCTTCACCTAGACTCAGTATGAAAATAGCGGAGCCGCGTGCCGGTTCGAGAGCTCAGCTTTTTTCTCGATTATATGTTGCTTATGATTGCATCGTCAATGCGTTTCGCGTTATTCACGTGCTACTTTGATCTTCTCGTCGGTGTAAGAAGAGAAAAGAAAGAAAAAGTTTTAGTTCCATAATCAATTGAATTTTTCCTATATATATGTGTGAAAGTATTTGAAATATCGATCATCAAATTCATAGTACATTTTTATTGTTTAAGTTTGTGCGTATTATTCACATATATTCAGGAAATGCAAATTTAGTATTTAATAGATTCTAGTATAATTATATGTACAGTATCAGTTGCATATTTTGAATCTGAACTTTGTAAGTGCAATGATATAGTATTAGGAATGCAAATTAGATTCACTCGAGTACTTGAATACAATGACGAGAATCAAAACCGAAAATTTTTAACAGGTTTATACAGTCGATGATTTTGTTGAATGCGTCAGTAACATGTAGAAACTTACTTTCTCTTTCTAAAGCAGCAAGTAGCAATATGATGGTTTCAGTTGTTGTTCTTCTAGGGTTAACGAGCACGTAATTTTCGCCCATTTTTGAGTTATAATGCAATCGATACCATAATTTATTGGATACTCAATATCATTTTTGTGAATGAATGCATGTATATCAGGTATGAAAACAGAATCGATGTAAATCGTGTGTGCATTGTGCGCACTTTATATAAAATTCTGGGCCAGTAGGTAAATTTTCAAAATTATATATAATTTATCTATAAACTCATTGAATTATTCATAAGTTATATATAATTTTCAAAATTATTCCACTCGGGTAAATTTACGTTTGATGTATAAATTATGGTTTCGTGTATTTGCATAAATTACATACTAGCTCAGCAACATGTATGCCCAGCCAGCACAAAAGATCAATTCGAATTTATAAAGCCTTCTCAAAGACTTCTTGAATAGTTTCCGTTATGCGACTAATAATGAATTCAATAAGGATTCAGTGAATTCAAAATGAAAACGTATTGAATGCTCGGCCAATTCATTATGAACTCTCGACACGAGTTCTTTCTGAACATTCAGTTGTTCATTAAGACTTCATTTGGAATTAAGAATATTCATAATGAATACACATTGATTAGGATAACGGGAACTCTTGTGCTGTATGCCCAGACAGCACAACTAGTTCTCAAAAGGTTCTTAGAGAATACGATTTGAATGCCATGCTTTTTGAGAGAATTTTTTATGAATACGCACAATCATTCATTTGAATTCAAAAATAACTCCGAAAGTATACCCGTTATGTTAGTAGAAATGAAAGAATATAGAAGTTCACAAAGAACACGTAATCTGCTCAAAAGAATTCATAATGCATTTCCATCTGAATTCATTAAATATAAATAAAGCACATCACAAAACAGACATTCTAAACTTTCTCTTAATTCAATAAACCTTTGTAATTAAATATCAAGTCTTTTACAAATTTCCTATCGAAAAATATAGAAATCACACAGTTTTTTCCACACTCGATACAATCGATTAGTTCATCCATACATGAAAGATCGTTTGTATGAATGTATTTTCAAAGTCAATATTCACATATTTTGAGTTAATAAATAATTTACTTTATTATCCACGAACAATTCATGATTTTTCACACACTTCTCTTCTTTAGAGTTACATCATTTTGTTGTATACAAAACTTTAACCTTCAAATCAAATGATATGTCTTTTATTCTCACATGTTATATGTTTCTTGCACCGATTATTACATTGCATAATTCACTTCACTTTCTTAAGCACTCTCAAAATTTCGTACATGCACCTATTCTATCAATTTATAAGAGAAAATATACTTCATGCATTTTCTATTTGTATTTCAAGAACTCCCACATGTATTCATCAAGAACTCTTCAAGAGTTCTTTTGATACTTTATGTGTTCATTCAGAATACTCCATGAATTCATAGAAATGAATTCCGTAGGTATTCTTCACTCTGAATTCTCTGCGAACTTGAAAGGAAATTGTGTGCTGTCTGGGTGGGTGGTTACAATCGAAATTTTCAATATTCGATTACAGTTGTTAGGTTGTTGAATCGTGTTTGAAGTTTATCTAAAAGCATCCATAATACTCGAATTTAGTCTATTTCGACATGCCACCTTTGACTGTTCATGTCCAGCCGAATTCCAAGTATTATTCCATCAAGAAGCAATTTTTTTCCATTCAATAAAGAACCTTTTCTGTTCTCACATGAATATTTCCTGCATAGTTAAAAAAATCATGAAGTCTATGATACTTTTTCTATGTTGCTGAAGTTTGAACCGTTTATTGAAACGAATCGGTTATCAAATAATGAAATACTCAACTCTCAAAGACCCTAATTCTTACAGTAAATGTTTAAACGATGTTTTCAGTTGCGACCCAGATAACACACGAAGAATTCTTTTTCAAGAGCAAGAATAGAACTCTTCAAGAACTCTTTTCGAACTAATGAATTCATATAGAGCTCTGGAAGAGTTCGATCTGTCGGACATTAACAAGTTCTTTCAGAGTACTCAAACAATACTTCTGATATTCTCCAAGAGCTTGTTAATGTCCGACAGATTGAACTCCTCCAGAGCTCTATATGAATTCATTAGTTCGAAAAGAATTCTTGAAGAGTTCTATTCTTGCTCTTAAAAAAGAATTCTCCGTGTGTTATCTGGGGAAGAGTTGATTCAAAAAGATAAATTTTGTGAGTTTGAATTTTCGTTTTGTTCCCATAAACAATTCAATCTTCAACAACATCTATTTCTTCATTTATCAAAGTTTTTCAATTCAAGAACCGTCTGATAAACACAAATGAGAGCCAATCCTAGTTAGACAAATCCACATAATCTAGTTCAGATTTCATTGGCTCTTTATTGATAATATCTATTCAGTCTTATCAAATCCTCTTCACAAATCGTTGAAAAGAATTCAATTCAATTGCCGTTCAAATTCAGAGAGATTTTGCAAAAGTTTGTTTAAGCAAGGTACAGAATTGCGAAACAAATAATATCAATTACATTGAATCTCATTTGAATCAATAACTCTCATCATACACAGTAAAAAATTTTTCGTCATTGTGTAAAGTGTTAAACTTTATGTGTAGAATATTTAACATTCTAGAGTGTTGATTCAACACGATCGTGTTTTTTTTTGTTTGCGTTAACAACGATTGTGTTGAATCGACACTCTGGAATGTTAAATATTCTACACACAAAGTTTAACACTTTACACAATGACGAAAAATTTTTTACTGTGTAATTGTAAGTGTTCGAGTCCTATCACCGTGGAAATAGCCCAGACAGCACAAATAATCATTTTGAATTCACAAGAAGTTCTGAAAAAACTCCTTGAATAGTCCCAGTTATGAGAGTAAAAATGAGTTCAATATGAACTCAATGAATTCAAAATGCATACACGTTGAATGCCTGAATATTTCTTTATGAATTCATAATGAACTCATGTTTACTGTTATAACGGGAGCTCTTTGCGGGGACTTTTGTGCTGTATGGGAACCAATAGCGTACCAAGATGCAGTAACGCTCTGATTGATTGAAAGTAATATCGCTCTTCTTTTCAAATCCACTGTTACACAATCTTTTGAAATTGTATAACTTTTTGAATCACAATTGTAACTGAAATTCTAAATTTATAAGTAATTGAATTTTCAAATGATTTCTTTTTTATATTACACATTTATGTATATTTTCGGTACTGAAATTTCATACATATCCCAATGAACATTATGAGGACGAGGACTTGAAGACAACTGGAGGAGCTCTTAAAGAGATCTTTATGTCATCAAATGCGTCGGCTTAGGAGATCCTGTGGGGGTCTTGTTTAAGACCACTTTATGTTATCTTTATGTTATAAATGTTCTCTTTAAGATAACATAAAGTGGTCTTAAACAAGAGCTCTGTAAGATCTCCTAAATCGACGCATTGAATGACATTAAGATCTCTTTAAGAGCTCCTCCAATTGTCTCCAAGTCCTCGTCCTCATAATGTTCATTCCTCAGCGTGTGAGAATTTTGGTCCCACTCTGGCCCAGTCTGGGGCCCATATTGGCAGGATGGAGCCCATGCTGGCCCGGGGTGGGCCCCATGGTAAATACATACTAGGGTTGGGATGTACCATAAATTTCCAACTGCGTGATTGAAAATTGCTTCCGTTGAGTGCAATTGAAATTTTGTCTAGAAATTTTTAACAGTTGACATCAAAAAATGTTATTGATACTCGAATACCTGAAAATTAGCAATGATGGCTATTTTTTTCGCTGCGGCAACAAAAGTGATTGCTACAGTAGTTGAAATGTAGCTGTTGAAGCAATATTTTCGATGATCCAAATATCAAGCACAAGAAGTGGCTATTACAGCTAATTCCTGCTTACCACAACGGATTATCTTTTTCTGTATAGAAGCATGAGCAAGGACTCGAGTCAGTCGTTACCTCGCTCGCACTCGTATCAGCTCGTATTCTCTTGCACTTTTACGTGAGAAATAAACGACCATATATATATATATATATATACATCTCCGAGAAGCGAGTAGTGCTTCTTCGACCTACCATCCTTGGCAGCCTCTTTACATAATCAGAAGGTTACGACGAAGAAATAACATTTCATAAATTTGAGCTTTAAGAGACACGTTTTAATTTCCTCCAATTAGCTCAGACACATCCGTAAGTTTTTGAGAGATCAAAAGGGAAAGGGTGTTATGCCACAATACAGTTAGATTCGTATTAAAGATGAGGCTGAAATTTGCAACCACAAGTTAGTAGCTGATTAATGTAACTTTTGATAAAGAAATTTTATTACAGTTTTAAGTGATTATAACTTATTCGAATGATTTCTGATTAAAAGAAAACACAAATACTCAAACAAGTTTGATCAAGAGATAAACAATTGGTCGGTGGTTATCGACCGCTATTTTCAGTCTCATCATCCAACGACAGTACCCCAATTGAAAGTCTATTGAATCTCATTGATTTATGAGATTTAATACAGACTTTGTGACTGTAAATAACCATTCAAGCTTATTCAAATCCATTAAACCTGTAAATTCAATAAGTTTGAATGATCATTTACCGTTGCAAATCTTGTATTTTTCATTAATCAATGGGTTTGAATAAACTTTTTTTTACCAAGCTGCCTTTGCTTTTAGAGAGGTTCTTCAATATTTTTTGTCATGATATAACATTACTTTGAGAGCACATTCATCTGTACTCAATCAAGATCTAAGACATCTCTAAAAGACATTTCAAGACATGAAATGTTATAACTTCGTGTACTCACCGTTCTTTATGTTCGTTCATGTGAAGTTTTTGAAAATATGAAAGAAAAATACCCTTATTGGACAGACCCAACATAGTAAACTTCACTGTTAGAAAAGTTATGAAGTTTTTTTCATAACCAATTTATTAACCAGAATTCATAATAAAATATTGAATTCAATAATATAATTGTTAATGCTAAGAATTTCTTTCTTGATTTTAATAACATATTTGTGAAATTTAATAAATAATCATTACAGTTCAGTAAGAAATTGCGAAATTTCATCACTCATATCAAATTCAATAATAAGTATTAAATTTAATATAAAAATATGATCCCTTGTGAGGGACTTGCAAGGCCTCGTAAGGCCTTGTAATAGCCTAGAGAATGACTAGAGTGATTTCTACTAGGGCTGAACTGAGTTGATTTCAGTCATATCAATTGGGTTTTGACAGGTATTAAAATGGATTTGAGAGTCAGAGAAAAATCATGCTGTTTCGATCAGAGACCGATATGGAACAAAAGTGGTATGATTTAGGTCAACTTAGATTCGTGCAGTTACAATGAAAAACCATGGGGACCTGATAAAACAAAAAAGTGAATTTATGTGACGCTTCTATAAAGTTACCTACTCGAGCGAAAACGAAACAGCTACAGAAATTGGAAAAACCTTGTGATATAAATCAATTTTGCCTGTAATCAACATCCAGAAATTGTACGAATGATTGCAAGCCTGCTAATGTTTTTTGATTTTTTCTTTTTATCAACATTATGAATTGAATGTTATAAAAAAATTTTTTTGTACTAAATTTTATAAATGTGAGAAAAAGAATGAAATATGAATGACTTTCAAAACGTGAGACATTTCAAAGCACAAAGTAAATATCAGAAGTCACGATACAAATTTTGTATATAGAATTTTCGTGATTTCATAGTTTTCATCATCCCTAAGAGAACGTGAAGCTCCGAAAAACGTTCAGACTCAATCAACATAGACCAGTCTGAAGCTCCGTTGGAGTCAACTTTTAGGTTTGTAAATGTTCCACGAACTTCAGACGAACATTTGAATGTCCGCTTGAAAATCGTTTCAAGGGAGGTTCATAGAACGTTTATTAAAGGTCATAAAGGTTTATTGATCATGTTTTAGAGGGAATGATAGCTGTAACTGTAATTTCCTTTATCCTTCAGTTTTTCGTGAATAAAGCATAAATGAATAGAACTTATATTGAAAATTGAAACTCCAGTGAATCTTCGGGAGATCTTCAATTAACGTTCTGTGAACCTTTCTTGAACTTATTTTTTAAGCGGACATTGTAACGTTTATCAGACCTTCGTCAAATGTTTATGAACCTAAACTTGAGCTTCAACAGGGTTTGAGTCTGATCTATGTTGATCCATTCTGAACGTTTGTCGGAGCTTCATGTTCTCTTCAGGATTTTCATAATTCCACTTTGAAATTGAGCTTTTTCATTCAATTATAAGGTGTTCACATGGCTGCAAGAATTGATCGCTAGCGTTTCAACTACCCAAATAACATGTAAGCCTGTCATAAGCCTGTCATTCTTTGTTAGACTTGTCATTCGATTGTTTTTGGCTTGCTATTGACAACCTTGTCAGTGTAAGGGTTGCTACAACACTGCTGCGAGGGTTTTGTAAGCTTGTACCCTTGTCGTGTGTCAACTAGGAGGCTTATGTCAACCTTGTCACAAGCTTGCCTGACAGCATTGCAGCAAGGTTAAATTGCTATGTGGGTAGTTTCTAATGGTCTATGAATGCGAATAAAAATGCATTCAAGATCCTTTGAAATTGTCGCATAGACAATGGTGGGTTTTTTGCGCAAATCCACTGAAACAAGTTAGTTGAAGTTATGACAGTTCCAGATTTTCTTGCAATAAAAAGTAGTGTTTTTCTGATAAACAATCAACTCCTCTGAAACAGATAGTTCAATTTGATACAAGTGATTCGCACACGAAGAGAAAAGTATTGCTGGCATAACAAGCAGGTCTGTTACTATAGCGCTTACAAAAAAAATTAGCTGTAAGAGCAAGAAGAATGATTGACACAACTACATTTTTTTGCTGACATAAACACATTTGTTAATAGAACTAACGTCTTAGCTGCTGTATTGAATATTTTTGCAAGGACAACAAATTTCTTTGTAGGCGCTATAGTAGCAAACTATTTTTTCTCCGTGCATTCATTGATTTTGAACGAATCCTCTATTTTCCACTGTCAAGCATATCATATTTGTAGAGAAAAATTCTTTATACCTCCAAGAGAACACGAGTGGAATGAATCAATTTTAGGTTGATTTCAGATAAATTCAATGAACATGCAATGAACCGTCAGATGCGCATAGCTTGATTTTAAGTTTAATGAACGTTCATTGACCGTTTCTATTCCTTTGGGTTGAATCATACTTAAAAATGTGAGTAATATACAGTAAAAATCACTGATTACTACTGATTACACAGGACAACAAAAATAATGTTTTTTTCTGCATCCTCAGGTTTAGGAAGTGATTCGGAGTAGTGTTGGTGTGCTGAATACGAAAACGATGTCACATTTCATGAATTAGTTCAATATTAATCATTATTTACATATAATCTTCAACTTACAACTTCTATATAATTGATGAATTTTATATACAAAGCATTACGAAAAAACGTTAATTGCAGAAATCTGACTTTATTTTCGTATTCAGCACATCATACTCACTTCAACATCATTGATCACTGAGTAATAGACGGTCCTCGCAGAATCCATTCGATTTGATAAAATTTGTGTGGAATTTTGATTGAGATTATACATAAAAAAACCTTCAAGTGGCATGAAATAACACATTCATGCATGAAGTACATCCAAGATATAAACATATATCCGTGGAAACAAATTTTGTAGTATATTCTGGGACAAGGACAATTTCTATTATCATTTAAGACGAATTTTGGCGATCACAACTAAATTTCTTTCCAAATTGTAAATATATGACAAGTAATTTTTGTGCGTGAGCCTGAGTGGAAAAATTCTCAAAATTGTATGTAATTTATATATACCTCAATATAGTTCATATATAGATTAGACATAAGTTATATATAATTTTGAAAACTCTCCCACTGGGGTGAGATGAAAGTTATATATACATTATACACAAATATCCCTCTCTGTAAATTCCTGATACAAAGTGTTGACTTCTGAACTTGATTGTAAAGCCGTTGTATGTGTTGAGTATAATTATAAATATACTATTTATAATATTCCTTCATACAAATTAGTTTTAATCTGGTGATTATTCCATTCTTGCGTGGTGTGACAATCATCCGATGACGTGTTGATTCGATGCACCGTGTACTGTGCTTAGGAAAAAAAATCTGTGGCTTAAACGGTGTTCTTGGAAACTTCAATTCCAGTGTTATTATATGTACTTCTGGACTTCTGTAACGTGAATTGTGCATTGCGTGAAGTTCTAACCACACGTGACTGCGATTCCATTCGAGGATGCAATTCTTTACGGTTCATAGGTGAGAATTTTTTAAAATTTCATCATCATCAACATTACACTGATAAAAAGGATTTAGTTGAATATTAAAAAGCTAGAATATTTAGTCACTCTAAATAAAAATTGTTTCACTCATATTTCAAACAACTAGATTTTCGTTAAAGCCAGCTAAAATTTCGCTGGGATAACTAAATTTCACTTATCGATGCTATGTACTTTTCTCTCAGTGTAAATTAGTTGGAGAATGAATAAGACTCTTTTCATTTCCAGTATTAAATGCCATAAATTATACCATAATTCTGTTTAATACAACTCTTCATACATGAATTATATGAAATACTGCAGATACTGAGAGATCATTTAATTCCGTTTGTGTAGATTTTATATATATATTCCGAATAAAAATTGTATACAAAATTATTTTTTCAGGACAGAATTTTAATGAGATTTTACTGTAATTTTCATGTCTTCTTCCTTGAAATATATATCAAATACTGCTCCTCTTTTCCCACAACTAGATACAATTCTGTGATATAATAACATCGGACAATATCAATTCGTCTTGTTCGATTATTAACCTATGACCACATCAATCGATATAAGTTTTCTTGCGGGTATATTATAACGCTGCGTTTCTCCATGTACCACAAAGTGAATAGAAACCTTAATATCTTATTGCGAAACGAATCCAATCATATTTATCCTCAATTTCATCGTCTGCATTTTTGTATTTACAGAGAGTTCAAAAATATTTATGTAACGCTTTTCATAGAAGACCCCAGAAAGTTTGTTTATCAAATTATACAACATCAGAATTATATTCAAAGTACTTGACTCAATAGTGAATTCGATAAAGTGGAATTTCATTTCCACTTTACTACTTTGGACTTTGTAAATGGAAAGTGTACTCAATTCGTGAAATGAGGAAGATTAAATAGTTACGGTATACTAATTGAATCTAAATGCATTGAAGCATCGTTCAATTTACTTTGATCTCCCGGTTTATGAATTGAATTATCTCAAGTTCAAAATCATCTGTTTTCAATATCCTTCCATTTATAAATCGTATGGTTTGTGTATATTAGAAAATTGAACCTGTAACGAATGTAATTTCTAGAGCTCTGTAAAGAAATACTTTGACCATAAAAATTGAATTCAATTCATTCATTCTCAATGATTGTTCTTTCGGACTTTCTCATGTTACTCGAGATACTGCCGTATAAAAAATGATTCGTCAGATTTCTTAAGAATAATAAATCTCGTCACAAAATTCTACATCAGAGAATAAATAGTTTTATTCTATGAGTTGATTAACAATCGAATGTTGATTAGAATCAGAGGAATACTTTATCGAGGAACAGAGTGTATTGAAAGGAAATCAACATCTTTGCTTGGAATTGTAAGGACAGGGATAATTCCAAACTTAGATTTTACTTGTGGTAAGATCAGAGTAAACTTCGATCACTTTATTAGTTAATCCGTCTCTCACTCTCTTCTTCTTTTTATCTCTTCATTACGACGATCGTTACTTTCTTTTCGGATCAATATCCTCCTTCTTGCCGTGTAGAGCAATGACGTGAAATTCAAGATTTTCATCACTCTGCTCGTTAATAACTTGTTAGTACATCGTTATATTTGGATATAAACTGCATCTCCCTTCGCGTGGTAATGAGAAAACAAGTTGGTCTTTTCACTTTTGGGGAGACTTTCGAGTCTTATAATTTGATCGATAGACGGAGGAAAAAAATTCGTTGCGACAGCAATCACATCGCAGCAATATTTGCAATCAGAACGATCATGTTAGCCACGAAAGCAGCGAAAAATGTGGACTCCTCCAGCAAAATTTATTTGCTATTTTGTATTTAATACTGATAATTTTGCTAGTTCAGAAAAAAATTTGCTGTTTTAATTAATCATGTTACTCTTTCGGCAATTGAATGAGCCGTGGCAGTGAATTTTCACCCAAGTTAGCAAAAATATTTGCTCTTTTATACATAATACTTCGATTTGCTGAGGCCGCTAATTTTTTTCTCCGTGCATATTTGACTATCTACAGTGTTTATATATGAAATTTGTGGATAACATTGGGGACTTGTCAAACAATTTTTGATGATCCAATGTGAAATGTTCCGCCTTCGCTAAAAACTCCGGATAAAAACCCAGATACACTGTCCATACAGAACACAGAGAACTCTACAAGATGTCATAAAGAGGACAGTGTTTTGGTTCTGATGTAAAAAAGTTTCATCTTATTGATCTTATTGATGATCATAAAGATGTCATAAATAAGAGCTCTAGAAGACATTAATCTCAGAAATGTGTTGTGTGCGGGGTATCCGTGTGTACTTGATCGCAAATACGGATTTTTCCTAGCGAGATTGAACTGTCAAAGTGCAATGCATGGTTGATCTGAATGTATGATATTTCACATCGTGAAGTGCATCTCAAACGTGTATCCCAGATAGGAATTAACAAATGGCCCAAGCTTGATCCGACCTTAGCCCAACTTTGACAAACATTGGGCCAGGACCTGTGACAACAAATGGCTCAAGCCTGGGATGATGAACTTGTGCCAAACTTGGTACCCAATATTGGGCCAAAATACAATATTGAACATAGTCCAATGTATCGTGATATACACGGAAAAAAATACTCCGGTTAATATATGGACAGCAAAAATTACTGCTATTTTAACCGGAATTCTAGTTAAATGAATCAAGTCTCCGGCAAATTTAACAAGGGCTCCGGTAAATTTAACAAGAATTCCAGTAAAAGTCACAGATATTCCTTGCTGTCCATATAGTAACCGGAATTCTGGTAAAATTAACAGTTCATTTTTTTCCGTGTATGTATTATGAAGTTTTTGGAGTTTGTCTTATATGACCAAACCGGACCTGGCCCAAGCTGTGCCACTTTTTATGAAAAATCATGTCACAACATAACAATAATCAATGTTGACACAACTCTGCAATAATGAAAAGTATGAAGATATAGCCTAGGTTTTCGAATAACCAATGGTTGTACATTGGCCCGGTATGATTGTACCATGCTTGGCTGTTCAGCCCTTCAAGTACACACATCCTTTTACACCTTCGGAGTACACACAGGTGCGAATTCGCACTACGCAACTTTACCGATTAATAACTCGGTTCTTATTCGATCAATTTGACCTTCCTTTTTTTCAATTTGAAGGAAAAACTGTGTAGATTAACGTGGTATGGAAGAAAGTTCACAAATATCTCATTTTATTAGTGAAAAAAACGCGAGAATAAAATCAATTTTTGAAGAAAAACGAAAAGTATGAAAGTAGTTGGTGCGAATTCGCTACTTGAAGCCCTCGTGGAAATATATCTACGCCAAATTACGCCAAAAAGTACGGATAATTACGCGGAATTAGGCTTGCCTGCATGACATAAAAAATTGTAAAATTACGTAGAAAAATATACGTGGTTTAATGCAGAAGTACGCCAGACTACGACACGGGGCTGGAAGAGCGTAATTTTGGAGTAGTCAGGAGTATAAACGACAAAAGATGATCATGTGTTTGAGTACAAGTATGAAGAATATAAGAATATTCAAGAATACGATGACATCGATTTCACTGATATGAGGGACGGACTTATGCGTAGAATTTAGTAGACAGCTCGGGTTTTTATGATTTCTTACAAATTTTGACAACCGAAAGAGGAACTTTGAAATCTTTTCACCACGGAAACGTGAAGCAGATTGATTGAGAACTACGAATTCCTACGAGCAACCAAGATTTTTCGTTCGTCCCATTGCGGAGGCATAGTGTTTCATAGATTTTTTTAGAATTTTCTTTTGATACACTGCAAAAAAAAACTGGAAATTTACTGTGCAACTGGACTGGAAATTTCCAGTGCTAGTACTGGAATATGGATATTCCAGTACATGTACAGAGATTTTGTTGTTACGTTACTGAAAATTTACCAAGCATAACTGAAAATTCAGTCATTGTACTGGAATTTTCAAGTTTGAGATGATGTACTGAAATTTTGCCATGATTTCGCGAAAATTTTACCGGCTCGTACTACAATTTTATAGTTCTTGTGCACCAAAAAAAAATATTCCCTCAAAAAGGACTTGAGAAAAAATTTGGAATTTAGAAAAAAAAACCTAATCGTTGGTATACTGGAATTATACAGGTTTTTAACTGCAATTCTCAGGTTTTGTGATGGAATTTTCCAGTTACTATGCAATTGAATTATACAGGTTTTGAACTGCAATTTTCAGGTCGTGTGATGGAATTTTCCAGTTGCTATGCAACGGAATTTAATCCCTGTTGCACTGAAATTTTCCACTTCTATTGGACTTCGTCATTTCTGGCAGGAAAAATTTCAAGTCTTTATATTAAAAATTTCCTGATTGAGATTTTGAATAATAATTGTAATTGTAGCCAATGAAATTGATATATGAGGTTTTTCCAAGACTTATCCTCTTGTGTTCTAGATATGAAGCATATGTAGTAACCCAAGCTGGCCTTCCAACATGTCGCGCTATAGCTCATCGGTTAGGTCTTAGGTTTCAGTTGGTAGGCAGGTAGAAAAGTGTGGGTTCAAATCCTGTTAGGTAGACATGAGTTTCTGTCCATCCAAATGAACGATCAAAAGTTTCTCAATCATCTTGGAACACAAGGACCCTGCAAAATCACTTTGCGTGAGCAATTTTTTTTCAATTTTCATGGATATTTTCAGCATTAATTTTCCAGTACATGTCCTGGAAAAGTCCAGCTCGTGTACTGAAAAATTCCAGTACCGAGGCTCAGAAAATTTCCAGTTTTGATGCGGGAATTCCATAACGTTTGCACTGAATTTTTGCAGTACAAATGTGCTGAAATTTTCCGGTACATGTACAGGTTAATGACTTCCAGTACATGTACTGGAATTTTCCGGTGAAATTTTTTTACAGTGTAATTTCCATTTTATACGCATTTCTAAGAATTTTTACGACACAGACATGAAAATTTTACGCAAACATGGAAAAAACTGCGTGGAAACTACGAATTTCTACAAAAACCTAAGATCATTATCGCTTTCAGTTTTAGTTTGTCCCGCTGCACTGACATAGTTATCCGTAGATTCTTTTGGAAAATTCTATTTTCTACGCATTTCCAAGAATTTCCACGACCCAGTCGGGACTTTGATAACTTCTCACGGTGAAACGCGAACATGAAACCAACTGCTTGCAAACTACCGATTTCTACGAAAAACTAAGATCATCATCGGTATGACTGTTCGTTCGTCCCACTGCACTAACGTACTCATCCGTAGATCCTCTTAGAAAATTCCATTTTCTACGCATTTCCAAGAATTTTTACGACTGAGTGGGGACTTTGAGAAAGCAGTACTTCTCATCGATGTAAAGTACTCGTACTCGAAAAGGCGTAGTTTTTCGTGATTTTGTATTTTTTACTTTTGGCGTAGATTGTTGTAAAAGGTAGTAATTTTCATCAATTCTTAAAATTATAACTTGAAAAGGCATGAATTGTTGTAATTATGTGCGATTACTTTGAGCGTTAATTTACGTAATGAGTGGTAGTTCTGAATAATTTGAAGTATTCGAGCGTGGAAAGTTGTAGTTTTCTAACTAATATCGGAGCACCGTAATTTACTACGCCAATCTACAGATGTGTTCGAAACGGCGGACTTAGGAGTAGTTTTGGGCGTAATTTATCGTAGGTTTTGGCGTAAAATGGTGTACTCCTTGGCGGACTTTGGCGTAGATATTTTTAATGTTCTGCCAAGCTTCAACCACTCGTTGTATCGGTATTTCTTATGAAGCATGGTATGGGTTCTGAAATAAAAAATGATTTTATATTGGGTCGATATTGGTTCGTCAAGCCCCAGTCCCATATTTTGCCAAGCTTGGACCAGTTGTCAGTATTGGCATTTCTTACCTGGGATAGAATGAAATTCATACCGCGAATTGACACTTTATTTTCTCCAAGGTCATCGCGATTTTGTATCCAATTTCACCTCAATTCTGTGTGGTTTTTGGTTATGGATTTTGTTCGAAATTCCGGATGAAACCTGTACAAGATAAAAAATCACTACAAGACCCGTATTTGCGCTCGGAAAGATACATATGTTACAAGTACGGTGTCTCTGGTTTGTCATCCGAGTTTTATTTGGTTTTTTTTCAACCAGGGAGCACTCAAATTCCATTTATACGTGGGAAAAAAAGATTTGTTGAAATAATTATTCAACTTGTAAGCGCATTTTTTTTCGTTAGGAAAACAATTTTTCCATTCATTCAACTGATTTTTTGAATGAATTATTCAAAATCGGTTAGATCAATGAATAAATTTGTTATTATTCTAACGAAAAAATGGATCCATATGCGCTTGCAAGTTAAATACTTATTTCAAATAACTTTTTTTTCCGTGTACATGCGAGGAAGAAATATGATTTTCTTTCAAACATTTTCACTAGAAAGTGAACATTGGACGTTTGGGAATACATTTATCCCAGTTTCTGCTTGAAATCCATCTGAACAATGTCTTGAAAATATTCAAATGATTTAAAAAGATATTTCAAAACATAAAATGTTGATCGGAATTTTCCTTTCCAAGTTCAAGTTAGTACTCCTCCTTTAGGGATAAATTTTCTCTTTCCACTCAAGGTTGGTAGATTAAAATAAAAGTATTTTTTTTTAAGCAACAGCGATAATATAAAGAGACAGCTTTTTGTGGTCATACGGTGACGGAGTTCAGTCATTAGTCATCTATGAGATAACATTTAACATCAATTTTAACCTACTACAGAGTTATCTTCCGTACACTTACGACGACTTATTGGCAAAATATAGATAAGAGTCTGGTATATAGGTCTTATACGAGAATATATATCCATCACTCATAAGATTTCAGAGTTCTTCAAAGATATCCATGAATTTCCAGAGGAAATATAAATTAATTCAATAAATAAACAAAATTTATGATAGAACGTCATGACGCGTTTAGTCATAATGACGTGTTTCGGTGATTGCGAGTTCGTCGTTAGTTAGGGATGGGATTAAGGCGATGACATTGTGACTTTGGTAATTTTCAGTTTGATGTTGATTTATTGTCAATGTAATTGTCAATGAGGAAGAGTAATCTTTTCCCCCAATGACGTTAATGCTTCTTGTTCCTAAAAGCAAACTGAAGCACGAGAGTTGATAACGTTTTAAAATATGCTTTTCACATGCTTGTTTTCTTGGAAACCTGTTGCATATGAAAAATCGTTTCGATGTTTGAATCGATGACGATCAGTCGACAAAGTATCTGAATGATAAAGAGCTTGGAATTCATAATTTTTTCATAATCTTTTTTGCGATATGTACGTAAAGGCCAGGCTACGCAAGAACGTAAACGTGCGAGAACGGAAGGATGGCCACCGCACTGTAAAAAGTCTTGCGTGAAATTGTTAGTTCCAGAAGCGATGATGATGGGACCTAGTTTTGGAACATCAATTCTACCTTTTGAAACGTGAAAACGCTAGACGCTGTATAAATTCATTACTATTCGGAATGGTGATCATCATATGAAAATTCTCATCGTTTTCATATTTGCAACATTACATGTTTATGCGTTGAATCATAAATTTGTTGACATTATTGATTTCAACAGTGCTGGTGAATTTGCTGTTCTCAGAATGGGTCCAATTGTTATTATCGCGTTTGGGAATGTCATCATTACAAACTGATGACAAATTTCAGGGAAGATTACCAAGTCGCTAAACACAGAACGGCAAGTTTATGGTCAATTTCTAAAATTTCTGTATTCAGTACAGTGAAATAGCCCTGGAAAATTAGATAGCCGCAGGTAGCTGCTTACGTTTAAGTTCGTATTTACGAAACTAACACTGTTATAAAAATCTGCCTGAAACTTCTTCAGAATATTATGAAGTTTTTTACATGCACAGTTTATCAAATTTCACAATAAAATCTTAAATTTAATAATATAATTCTCAATGTTGAGAATTTTCTTCTTTGTTTCAGTAAAATATTTGTGAAATTTAATACACAATTATTACATTTTAGATAGAAATCTTGAAATTTCATCATCAATATTAAATTCAATATGGAAATATGATATTTCATAAAGAATTTCGTAATCAACTTAAGAATTTTTCTAATAGTGTATGTACTTGGCCTTAACCTGACAACAATATGCTATGTCGATTGACCAATGCTGGCTGTTGATTTATCTGAAATCAGACGAATCTGTCAACTTTTTTACTAATCGGATGGATGACACAATGCCCTGGTTAAAAAAAAACATTAATTCTCGCCAAATCTCATTGAAGCTTGTACAATATTCTGCAGACCAAATCCTATCCAAGCATTTGTCAATGAGATTTGATCAAACGAATGTATGTTTTCAATATGATTCTGATTGAATCTGGTACAATGTTCTGATTAAATTCAATTAAATTTCATGTCGTCAAATTCTATGGATTTTTTTAACCAGGGTGGGAATGTCGTATGTCATATTCATTTTCATACATTGAACAAAGTTTGCAACTTGATATTCTGAAAGATGCTTATTGCACTTATTTCCAGTTTTTACAGCTCAACCATCAATTCTCCAACAGAGACTCCGCATTGAGAGAAAGGTGCGTAGCTGCAGGAACTGAAATTCAGTCGTCAGAGCTGAATTTTAGGTGGTGTAACCAAAACACCACTTGTCTGAAATATGAATAAAACAATTCATCCAAGCGGAATAAAAAATTTAACTGTGACAAATCAAATTCATTTGATGAATGACAAAATTTTATAGCTTTCTGATGTTCGACTAAACTTTTTTTCTGAGTGCGGTGGAATGAAGGTGGAACATTGGCAATAAGAAACAAATCACGGAGTGTTCGTTGATGCAACGGAGACACGACGGAGGAATGTCCGTCCATTGCAATTTCAATAGAATTCATATTGGTGGATTTAGATAGCCAAATTTGAATATGTGCTGCACAGGAGGACATACCCTTCAGACGGAAGATAGACTTGATATTATATTTTTATAACAGATGTAACGTAACCTGTTGCCTATTTGAGCACAATATTGTGTGCTACAAGTGTATCATGTGCAATATTTCATCTACCAAAAGACTGTACCTGATTGTAATATGTTAAGTAGGTGGATGTCTACAACATACGATGTTAAGGGATAAATATTTCAACCATGTATCCAAGCAGTAAACAATCCTTCGAAAATGTTTTATCGGCATTTTCACAATATGTGGTATCGATTATTCTCACAAGCTTCGTGAAATTTGCGAGTAAATATTCATAGCGGAGTCTAAGAACATTTGAATCCATGTTATTTATTAGGGCTTTAAAAGAGAAGGAAGATGGAGTGTACTTCAGAGCTAGACTTGTACGCGTGCATTATACTGTTCTTCCTTTGTAAATATACAAAAATTACTGAGGACCTACGCTTGATTACAATCGATATAATTTTGCACTTCTCCCCTGTTGGAAAAAATGTCATAATAAATGACCAAATACCGCTATAGAATCTCAGTGGTATTTGGACACCTGTTCATCAGATTTTACGAAACGTATGAATTTTTGTTATATTTCCCCAATAAAAATATTTCTCTTCAAAACTTCAACAATTTCTCTGCAAAACTTCATTATCGCAATTCTTAGAGAAAGAAAGAATTTTTTCAACAGATTCATCTTCCAAAACTCTGTGAAATTCTGCATATTTCTGAAAATTTCTATTGCCAGTAAAGGTTTCTCTGTACATTTCCAACTTATCGGTCAAAGTTGTTTTGTTGAGAAATGTTGAATTTTCTCAACATTTTTCCTCTTGATAAATGGTGGAAACATTTGATGAGGAAAGGAATTTTCTCCACGAATTCATACATTTCTCCGCAAACTACATTTGCAGAAAAAAATTTGAATTTTCTCTTTATTTGTCTATCCCAAGAATATTACGGCTTGTGGCAGAGAGTTGAGTTTTCTATACAAATTCATACATTTTTCTCAAATCGCATTTGCCGAGATAAAGTGAATTTTTTCAAATTTTTCAATCGACTCAAAACAACTTAAGTGAAATTCACTAGTAGGCCTCAAAAAAATCTCTCTTCCACGACCCACTCATTTTTCCTCTCGGAGGATTCTGAATCGATTAGTCTATATCCGACGGGAACGAATTTTTTAAAATTTTCTATCGATTTGACCCAGCACTTGGAAAAATTTACAAGTTGAGGTCAAAACAATCCCCTCTCCCACGACCTATTCATTTTTCGTTTCAGAAGATTCTGAATTGATTGGTCTATACCTCACGAAAACGAATTTTTCCAAATTTTCCATTGCGATGATTTCCATAAGTGGTACTTTAAGATTACTGTAGTCATCTCGGAGATTCGCTGATGTGATAGAGGCTTTGCTTCTCACTCGCAGGACCCGGGTTCGATCCTCACTGAGGAAAGTTCCTAAAAATAGACTTTCAATGTGGTGTGTCTTCCGTAATGTCATTCAAGTCGAGCTGGAAGGAGATTTGTAGAGATAAACTCTGAACAAAAATTTTTTTTCTCAAGCAAAAGTGAATAGATAAAACAGAGATTTATAGAGTGATGCAGAAATATGCAGAGAAGTATTTAATGTAATATGGAGATTTGGCGAGTTTGTACGAATTTTGTGGAGAAATTCATAAAATATTACGAAGATTGGAAGAATTATGTACAATTTTGCAGAGTAATGCAGAAATTTGTAGAGTAATATTTATGGTTAAAAATTCTGCAAATTCCTCAAAGCGTCCGAAATCTGACAGTTATGTAGAAAAATCTGAAGAGTTTTGAAGAATTTTGAAGAGAAATATTTTTATTGGGGTTTCTCCACAGGTTTGAAATGAATGATATAGAACATTCCTCTGCTTTTCCAATAGTTAATGTGACAAGTACGTTTTGTGGTAATAATCGAAGTATTTTAGACCATCCAATCCAATCTCATGAAGTTGATGACCATATTTTTATTTTCGTGATTGGTGATTCGGTTGAGCGGCGGATTTCACGTAACTGTTTGTATTTTGGTTCGTTTTGACATTCGGTGACATTTGGTGTGTGATCATGATGACGAATGCGAGGATAATTGTTAAAAAATAAAAAATTATCCTTCGGTGTCGAAGCGAAGAATTTATTATCGTGTTTATCGTTGTTGTAAAAATGCATTTTTACTCCTGATGTTTTTTCAGATGGGTTTTTTACAATGAGTGATGGTGCATGATAGATTTAATACCTTACAATTTCATATTGTTCATTTGGGAGTTAACAACTTTCGTTTGGTATTGAAGACCAATCATTTCAAGGTTAATTGGCAGATGTTTTGAAGTGGATAGGTACAGGAGAACGAAGTTATCATTCACATCATATAAACAACGATAATTTATTCCAAACATAATATTCTCAGTTGCTTTTGATGATCTTTAGGTTTTCCTCAAACCTTTCGAATGGAATTGTAATTCACAGGACCGTTCCTGACCATTATGTCGCCCTGTGCACTCATATTTCCTGCTGCCCCGGTGTGAAAGAGGAAAAAGTGAATAATCTGCTAACTGAAATACCGCCCCCGTGCAGACGCACCTGTTGCACCTCCGCCAGGAACGACCCTGCTAATTCAATGCATTATATATGGAAATCAAAAAAGTTTTTCTGCTGGGATTTCTTACACATTGATAAGATACCCTGCCAAAAGATAGTTACAACCACTGACCTATACCTTAACTGGATAGGCTATACAGCCGACCTTAGCCAGCAAGGTGCTTCCAAATTTACGTTTTCGCTACTAGTAGTGCTATCGGTAAAACTCAAGCAGTAGCTCTCTTCCATTGCCTTGAGACTGCATGCTACCATAGCACATATATGTTTTAATTCATAACGTAGCACTGCCTCGACGCCACCAGTATTATCAGGGAGTGCAACAAAGTGGTACATCTAGTAAAATACTACGAAGTCGCTTCCATTTCCACACATAAATCAAGGCATGTATGTACAAGGAATTTTTGAATGTATAAATGAATAGTAGCATCGCTGCTGGAAGCGCTGCCTTGATTTTGTTAGCTGGGCCATGTTTGAAGCCAATTGAAGGGTCAGATTTGGTGGGCTAAAATGAGGTGTGCCCTATAACTTCTCGATCGCGTCTATATTGAACATGAGGCGGATCATACAATTTGTCTGTTCAAGTATTGGTATTCAATGGATATTTTGTTGTTTATACCACAGCGAATCGTTTCTTTAATATACATCCAAGATGTGTTTTTCCATTATTTAAACACCCCATTACGTCACAAAGTAAAAGAGAGTTCGACATTGAATCATTTCATTCTTTCAGATGAGGTTGACTTGAGGAATGGCTGTACCATGTTACTCCTACTTACATAAGGATGCAAAAACAATGACACGCGCTCGAAAGTTTGAAGATGATGAAAATACCATCAGTGAAGTTAGTGATTCAGAAGATATTCATCCACTTATCAGTGGTCGCAAAATGAATAATGGTGAGCGGCGGTGGAATTTGATCGAGCGTGGAGAACACAAATGGAATTTTCCGGTAAGTTGAAGGATATACAGTAAAGTTTGGAATGTTCTATGGACGTTGATTCGGAGTAGGGAAAAATGGTTTCTTGATGAACTTTTTTTCTGAATTTTTTTCAAACATTTGGAAAAGCTTTTAAAAAACAATCCATAAAATCTCATGCAATATTCCACAACCTTTCTCGGAGATTGATCGATGAAAAGTATAGTTCTAATATATCGAAAAAAATAATTTATTTGACCGAATGAACTGAAGTTAGTTGTGAAAATTAGTTGCGAGTGATAAAAGAATAGAAGCCGGTAATATGAGCTGTAGTGAAAGCAACTTCAAATTAGTAACAGCAAACTAAAGTCAGAGAAATTAAATTTGAATTTAGTTGAGCCAACGCTCATTCTAGTTATCCAAATATCAACAACTGTATCTAGTTGTTGGAACTAATTTGGAGTAAGGGTAACCAATTCAGAGCATATTATAAGGGTCAGTTTTGACCAAAAAGTTAGTTCCCAAAGAGAACGATCAGTTCTAAAACGTAAAACCCGTCAGTTCTTAAGAAATTACCCAACTTTTAGTTAAATGTTTCCCTCTTTCTTTTTAAATCGAGTATCCAATATTGCTCTGTTACTGAATGAGCCTTTAGCCTCATATTAATATGAGTTCAGTAGTGATATTCATTCTGTAAAAATAAGGCTTCATGCCAAAACTAAAATTAAGGAAGAATCAAACAATGCAAGAAATACTTGTCACACAAATGTTTTCTCTTTTTTTTTTCTTCTCAATAGAGTGTCCACCGTTTCGGTTAGTTCTTAAATTTCCTTAGAATATGCCCTGAACCAATTATTTTCTTCGGTGTCAGAGTGCAGCGAAATACTATATCTCCCGCTCTTGTTAGTTGAGGTAAACGCCCCCATGTATGAACCCCTTAGCTCCCATTAGTGAACAATCGTTTATTTATTATATTTTCCCTATGGCATATTATTCTGGATTTATTTACATACCAGTGGCTTATTTAGTGTCTACGCGGAGACAAATGCAGGTCGAAAATATAGTGATCTTCAATAAAAATTTGAGAATATTTCTTAAAATCTGAGAATTTTCCTTAAATGCATATAATGAAGACAAAACGGTTCACTTGTTTGTGGAATTGTATTCGAAAAATAATGAAAAATTATCAATACTCAAAAAAGAATAGAGAAACATATGAACTTTCCAAAAGTCGCATACGAAATTTCACACAGGGAATAGTAGGATATTGAAATTTTGTTACTATGTTTTGTAAAATTTCACGTGCGACTTTTGAAAAGTTCATATGTTTCTCTATTCTTTATCAAGTATTGGTAATTTTTCATTGTTTTTGGAATAAAATTCCACAAAAAAGTGGACCGTTTTGTCTTTATTATGTATTTAAGAAAAACTCACAGATTTTAAGAAATATTCTCAAATTTTTATCAAAGATTACTACATTTTTGACCTCCATTTTTGTAGTCAGTCGTGCTTGGATGAGATTGAAGCACTCAATGAGAAGAACTATAAATCAGAAACCAAAATGTTCATTGAAGGGGTCGCGTTCATAAATGGGGTCATCTACCTTATTGGAATTGTATGAATTTTTCACACCATGGACGTTACGGAATTTCTTTGAAATGTTTAAGGATTTTCAAAAAAATTCTCGGTAAAAAATTTGTGTGTAAACATCTTTGAAAATGTCAGATATCGGACAGATCCAGAGATCGTTGGATAGAATTGAATGTATTCAAATATATTCATACAAATATACGAAGATTCAAGAAGATTAAGATTTAATCCTTTCAAGTGTGAATTATTTGAATCTTATTATTACGCAGTGAACAATCTGTTATCATCCAGAGCTCTTAAAGACCTCCCAAATATTTGTAAGAGATCAGATAGACCTTCCAGAAGGTTAACATAAAGATATCAGAATGTTATCAGATGCGTCGATTTCTGAGGAAAATGAGAGATTCACTGTAAAAAATATACTTCCTAAACTGCCCAAGAAGTTTGGCAGTTTTTTACACAAACTTTTTTTGTAAATTACCAAACAAAAGTTTGTGAACATTCAAAAACTTTTGTGATTTCACGAAGATTTTTGAGAATTCACAAACTTTTGTTCGGCCATTTACAAAAAAGGTTCGGAAATTATTTTTCCAAACCAAGTTTGGAAATTTCCAAGCATTTTTGTTTGGAATTCAACAAATTTTTTTTACAGTGTTGCCTGAATGTTATCCAAACGAACTCTTTAAGATGATTTTATTCTGAGATCTCAGAAAAATGATAACATTCAGATATTAATATGATGACATCGACAGAGCTCTTTCAAAAGACCTCTTGAAGAGCTCTTTCTCTCATAAGTGTTCACTGGGTACTCTATTAACCCTTTGAGACCCAATGCTCATCCCAATGGACATAGAATTTAGAAAATTATCAAAACAGTTTCACAGATCAGAACCGTTTCAAACCTATGATATCATTAAGATACGGGTATAAGTTGATGATAAAAAATTATACAGTCATATTTTCATCATGGTATGTTTTTAGAAGGAACTAAAGTAATGAAAATTTCGAAAGTTTTTATACTGTAATTTTTATGATTTTAGGGAATTTTACTGATCCTACAGGATGCAATTTGGATATCCAAAAAAATATTTTCAACTTCAGAGAGGTGTCAAGTACCAAAAAATATTTTTGGTATTTTAAAATATGTAAATACAAAACTATATTGTGCAACAATATCATATGTCCATTGCAATGGACACTGGGCTTCTGTTAGCAAAATCCATCTACAATAAGATAACCCGTGTAAATTCAAAAGGGTAAAATAATACGTTGAAAAAAACACTCGTAACAATTATCAAATGTATTCCTGAATATGATCCATCGAATATTCAGTAATATCCAGAAAATACTTGATGACAATTATTACATATAATATAAATATTTATATCCATTAAATATTCGATGAATTTTATAGATGTTTGATGAATGTTATCGAGTATTTGATTAGTCATAGAACATATTCTTCAGTATGTATTCACAATGGGCCTCACATTGGTTCAGCATGGGCCTCATCTCAAAGACTGGGCCAAAGTGGAGCAAAAATTTGTATACGCTGGGGTAACTGTTACCAATTTTTCCTTTCAGTGAAGATGAACGAAAATTAACTTCAACGAAATTCTTATGGTTGGTCAACGCATAAAAATTACTAGAAGTTACTAGAATATGACGATAAAACAGAAGCCACACGATGCAAGCACTGTTTGGATAAAAAAACTCACGTGTATTGTGTGAAATGTCATGTGCATTTGTGTTTTTTAAAAGGAAGGAATTCCTTTTCTGACTTCCATAATCAATAAAATGATCAATAAATAATACGTAAATAAATAAAAAATGAATTATGTATTCAATAAATATTTCTGTTGGAAAATAAATGATTTTTTCTCGAAATGCTTTGTAATTGTGCTTGAATTTTTTGATTCATTAGAATTTGATGAAGATTCATTAGGAACAGTTATTTTAAATTTTTCTCCCATATTCTAGTCATAGAAGCCCAGTGTCCATTGGAATGGACATATCAGTAACTTCAAATATACGTCACTAAAAATTCTGAAAAAATTCACAGTGAATACTACACTGAGAGAAAAAATTTCCGGGAACAATAAAACATTTAGCCATAAAATACTTAATTGATTTGAATAAACTTGCATTGACTCAATTAAATAACTGTTTCAATTGATGAAATATTTCGTAGCATATTAAATATTTGTTTGATTGAATGAATATTTAATCGAGTCAATGAAAGTTTATTCAAATCAATTGAGTATTTTATGGCGACTATTCAACTAAATATTTCATTGTTCCCGGAAATTTTTTCTCTCAGTGTAGGAGCCTCAGAAACCAGTAGCTATCGAAAAAAAATGTTTGTCTCCATCAGAAGTAAATCAGGTCTAAAAGGGTTAAAAGATCGCAAATCATTCTATGAATCTGATTTGAAATAAAATATATTTACATAAGAAAATTCAAAAATTCCTGCTATGTGTGAGATTTTATCCCCTAATACCTACAAATTCTATGATAGTCTGGAATATGTTATGACTTATTTGAGAATATATGTAACATTGTATTTATGGCTAATTTAAGATACTCGTCCTACGTATTCAATACATGAAGATATCCATGACAATAGTATCAACGATCGCAGAGCTTTTGTTAATTACAGTATCCAGATAAGTACATGTTATTAATCTACATCAAAGAATAGCGATGGCAAAATTTCAATTAAAGCGTAGGGAAGTGAAGATACGCGAAGCAGTTATAAATGATCATAACAATAATGAAGTAACACATTCACGTGTGTGGCGTGCGAGAAACCCTCTTATGCAACAGTCACGCATTGTGAAAATTCAATTATCCTCAATCCGTTCTTGAAATGGGATGTATCTCATTTGTCTCATTAATCACTTTATCAAGATATTACGTGTACGAATATCGGTACACCCAAATCTGCCAAGAAGACATTTTTTCTGAGCTCTTTTTTGGCATATTTATAAATTTAATGAATATTGTTAACATTCTTTTATGTTTCATTAGCGTTGTATTTATTTAGTGGAATTTATATCAAGCTGTTTTTCAACTTAATTGTCACTTTACAGTTGAAAAGTACCGATCAAATACAAACGTGTGCCTGACGATAGGCAATGTTCTCTCACTCAATGGAACGTATTAATAGATCAGGTTATTGTTTTTCAGGCGCATTCATGTGACTGTGGATCAATGTGGTATAGCTTGAACAATTCATTGAATGTTCGTGTATTTCAATCGTGTGTTATGATTCAATTAAAAGAGATTGATTATAAGAAATTTTAAAGTTACATCGTGTGAAAATTATTCGTATTTCATTCAGTTTGAATTTGTAAATAATGCTTTTAAGGGGGTACAAAATGTTTATTACCCTGCGTCGAGATATTTTAGTATGAAATTAATTCACTATCAGTTGGACAAGATCCAGGTATTTCAATATCAGAAATTTGAAGAATCTGATTACTCGAATAGTCAGGTATTATCAGAAACATGAGTTGCTGTGGTAGTCAAGATGACAAAACGCACTTTGCATACTTGATTCTCCTTTCGTTTGATAAGAACACGTTTCTAGTGTTCGTGAGGATGGTGCATACGATATTTTCATTAACTGGGAGAGAAAATGAAGTTTCCCACTTCAAAACTCCGAGAATATTTGCTTCAGGGAGAGAGAAGTCGTTTGTAAGCTTGACAATAAAGGGTCTTGACTTGAAAGGATGCCGCAGTCTCGTAATTTCATCAGTTTTTTCACTCACTACTTTGCAGTATACCATCCTTGACGTTCAGCAAATTATTCAAATCGAATTATAACTCACGTCTAATTATGGAAACATATTTTCAAGTTGTATTCATCTCGGAGTGATATTCATTTTTAATGGATCTGTAGAAAACTTTTCAACGGGGTAAAGGAAGAGCGGACGAACAATAGAATAGAATAGCATCTTATATCGAAATAGTTCACATGAATTACAAATTATGCATAAACTGTATAAAAAAAAGTATCTGCATATTCATGAAGTGAATTGGGCGTATAATTTTGTGTATATAAATTCGGTCTTACCGGAAGTCTGAGACAACGTGAACCGAAGTACGGACGAAAACGGGATTAATAATTCTCGTGGGTGCTATAAATTCGTATTTATTTCCTATCGATTTATTGATGAAATCAAACGTTATGTACGAGACACAGATACACGCAGAATTCACTCTTGTGGCTTGAGGCAGTGTCAAATAAAGTGATATTTATGAAACGTTACGACTTTATTTTATCCCTCGATTGATTTTGCGCATAAAATATGGGATCATTCACAAAGCTATATTTTTTTGTGTATATTTCCTGCATCTCCAAGACTGAGCAATTTCGTACATCGTTTGATGAACTTGTGATATATTTTATTTCCTACTAGCAGAATTTATTTCAATTATAAATCAACTTGAAATAGTCTAATTTCAGAATTATATACATTACCTACACGTTCGTGAAATATGCAAACTTCCAATATACAGTTCCGTGAAAGATCCACAGAACATTTTGATGCTGTTTGGCCAAACGATAGTTCCGAATCGAATACGGGAAAGTATCTCATAAAACGACAACAACTTTGCCGAATAAGGAGTCAAAAAAAAGCCACGAAAAGACGATTCGAAAAGTCACAAATGCAACTCCCAAGAAGATGCTGAGGAAGGTTCAGGGAAGACGAGTTGAGAAAGAGAAGCTTAACTAAGGCGACGAAGTAAACTTTTTAGAAGAGATGGAAAAACTTTCGAGAACAGCAGAAACGAAAACCGAAAACATCTCGAAAGAAGACATGGTTAAAATAAAAAACGAAATTCTTGAAGTGATATTTTTCAAACCAAGATAAAAGAATAAAATCGGAGTACCCAATGTGCAAGAACTATTGTGTTGTATACATGCATATCACGATAAATATCCTCTTTCTTTTAAGATATTGGAAGGTGAAACTATGAGATTGATTATTATAAGTCCAATCTAAATACCATTTCTCTTATGCTTCCAAGTTTTAGCTCCAAAGTTTTCAGCTTTGAACTTTTCATTTAATCAATTCTCACAAAAATCTATAGTCGTACAATAAAAAGTAAAATCATGTTTATCACCAAGCTTTAAAAAACTTTGAAAATCGTATATAATAATTTTTTACGACGCTCGTTGTATCCGTGAAGCCAGGTGGAATGGAAGTGTTCGAGAAACTCTTTTTGACTAAAAAGATCTAGTATATAGTAACGAATAAACGTGAGAGGAATTTAAATAAAGATATCAATGGTTAAATGAAGGAGCATTTGCTTAAAAAATATGAATTCTACGTAAAATCCGTTCAATTTTACAAACTTCTCTGGTTGGAAATTTGTAATTCATATTCATCAGAAAAGTTCATTACGGACCTTAGATTCGAATCGATATGATCGTATGAAAGTTCTTCCCATAGAACATGGAAGATGATATTCGTTGGCGATTGCCTTCCACAAACCAGATCGTTTTAATCGATGTCTCTATTGTAATTCAAATGAGGAGAATTTCTATAGGGTTATGAGACATTGAATGTTAGTATGGTATGACCAGACAAACAATGGTTCCATTATTGGCCCTTAAATCTGTTGATTCAATTATCCGTATCACGAGGCACTTGAACGGCTGATGAATCCAACGCTGAAGGTTGAATTACGACTTGAAACTAAAACCTTATGAAAAACTTGGGGGTAATTTAATTGAAAAGAATATTGATCATGCGAGAAAATTCATATTGCTGTTGAATTTCTTGACAAGGTTGGAAAATAAATTTGAAATGATTGTATTTGATATACTGAGTGATTCGAAATTTATTGATAAAATTCTGAAACGATTTTGGTCCAGAATATTCTGATCTGATTTTTGGAAAAATCCAAATATCTCAGAAGCACCATATCTTTGACATTTGAATCTAACACCATTCTCTAAGTCAGATCACGGGGTATCCCTGGGAAAAAAATAAAACTAATTTAGCTTCCTTCGTTGTGGAGTTATAGCGATTCAAAGTTGTTGAATTTTGATTGTCTGGAATGCAAAAAATTTCAAACCGCTATACCTCCACAACGAAGAACCCTAAATTGGTTTGATTTTTTTTCCAGGAATACCCCGTGATCTGACTTAGAGAATGGTATTGGATTCAAACGTCGAAGATATGGTCCTTCTGAGATATTTAGATTTTCCAAAAAATAAAAAAATGTTCATATCTCTGAATCTAAGGGTCAGATCAAGATATTCCGCACCAAAATCATTCCAGAATTTCATCAAAGAATGTGCTCTCTAAAAAATGTACGGAAATTCCGAATCACCCAGTATATATAAAAAAAATATGCTTCTTAAGATTCAAATTCGGTGATGAAATAAAGTTTTGTGCATCAGGACAGCATTTCATGTTCCGCACACTTTTTGCTACGGAAAGAGGATTTCAGGTGGAAAAAAAAATAATAAATCAGTTAAAGAACAAAGCATGAATTTATTTTGAAGGCCACGATAAAACAATGAACGATACGAAGAAAATGTATTAGGAAGAGAGAGGAAAGATTCAAATGCGGTGAACAGATTATGAGAGATATGAGATATGTAATTAATGTACCAAGATAGAACGGTTAGCCGCGACAAAGAAGACTCGAGAATCCTATCGAAGCAGTGTTACGACTGAATAACTTGCGACGATAACGATCGTGATATTCCCACTTACGCATCATATAACGAGATGTAAGTTAAACCGTAAACAAAGTCAAATTGAAGGGGATTTCCCCTCAGCGGTCTACTAAATCCCTCAATCCTGTGACTCCGCAGAGGGGAAATTGGAAGCTAATCATAGTTAATTGCAGTTGAATTATACTCGTACTTAACGCAGTAATCACGCGAATCATTACAATAATTTTATCTATACATTTTTCTTACCGCAAAAATCTGCCAATATGACAAAAAATCCTTTTTGAGAAGTATTTAACAAAAAGAAAATGTTTTTGAAACAGATTCTACATATTTTTAAGTGATGTGAGTGACGTAATATGTCATTTAAGATAACATCACTGCAGTTATATCGAAAGAATAATTTCTCAATGGTTATGTAATCTTTTGTACATGTGAGTTGTCAATGTCACACGTAGGAGGAGATAAGAAACTTTCAAAACACACAAGGGATTGGGTTTAAATATTCATATGCAATTCAGAAGGGCCCATAAATTAAGAATTCCAAGGTCTCAACTCTGTGGATAGCATCATCAATGGAGAGAAAAAAGCACCTGGATAGGGCTAAGGGGAATGTTTTATCTTTCCAGGTTGATTTTTTGTTGGTTTCTTATTGGTTTCATGGTAAAATCAACTTGGCCCTGCTGGAACCATGTAGAATAAGATCCTCTTGTAACACAGAATATTCTGAGGATATTCTCACAACATCCGTAAAATGTACTTGATCGGATATTCTCACAAAAAGCGTAGAAGATTCGTAAATATTCATAGAAGATTCTTAGAACATTCGAATGAGACTTTCGAATATTCTAGGAACGTTCGTACAATATGTGTACAAAGTTTGTACGGAGATTGATGAACAGCGCATGTACAAGTATCGTAATGACATGAATTCAGTAATGGCGGATAATGTTCTTGACAGGCTACAGACCTTTGGATACTATATTATTTTAATTTGTATTTTGGGAATAATAAATTCAACATTTGCATAATATAATAAAATATTAAGAAATGCCGTATATATTATGATTGCCTGTTGCGATCATAAGTATCTCATCCACCCATGTGAATCCATAATATTGCGAACAATTCATGATTACAGATGTTTAATGATCAAAAATCGATTGTGAAGTAGTTTTCGGTGACATGCAGAAGTTTATATTGACAGGAATTTGTATTTTACAGAATTTTTTTCTAATATTCCCACAATATTCGTGGCAACATATTCTGAGAATATCTAAAACTGTCTCATTCGAACATTCTGAGAATGTGCATAGAACATATTCGCACATAATAAGAATCTCCACAGAATATTCGAATATCCTCAACATATATTCTCAGAACATTCTCAGAACGTACTTGTGCTATCTGGAGATACACTGAGAACCCAATTTCTTAGATTCCCTGGTAGAAATTTGGAACGTGAAAATTTCAGAGCCTGACGAGGCATGCCTGATTTCCTATCAGGTCCTCATCAGGTTTCTTTACGGAGTTGCCTATTGCGCTCGATTTTATGGAAATCTTATACGAACCCTATTCCCTAACAGCACAATGTGCCTCTGGAACGTTTTCTGAACGTTCAGAAAACCTCTCCTACGTTCGATTAACCTTCCATAAACGTTCCAGTGGCACGTTATGCTGTCTGGGTTGTACCCTTGCGTAACAACCGTATTTGAATTCTATCAGGGAAATCAGATAAGTCCCTTGTAAGGGCCTCATAAGATTTTCCTTGCTCACGGTTTCCAGATTCTAACCTAATCAGGACCTCATTAAAAATAGGGAATGTCTGATCAAATTTCTACTGGGGTTGGAAGAAAATTTTCTTTGCCCTCATTTTAATCAATCTTTTTTTCAATGGAAAAAACTTCAATTAAATGGAAGAAGTTTTCATCAGATTGAAACGAAAAATCCTCAAATTGAAAGAGAAATATACTCTCCCTCGAATTCAAGAATGTGATTTCAGTTCCTGAAAAAAAATTTCTCTATTGAAGTTAATTATTTTCTCTATCGGAAACAAGATTTATCAGAATGAGGGGCAAAGAAATTTCCTTCAAGTCTAAAGAATTGGGTGCTCAGTGTAAGGACCTGGGAAAAAATGATTCAGATCTAGGTAGATCTAATTAGATCTTGACAGATCTGGAAGATAGACAATGTAGATCTATTTAGATCTGAATAGATCTAGGTCGCTCCACGTAGATCTAAATCGACAACCATTTCACGTTACTTCCTTGCGATTTGCGTGTATCGACTGCCTGTTCCTTTCACTTTTTCGTCCAAATAGACTGAACTACCCAGTAGATGAACGATTCATAAAAGAAGTAACTACACTGTAAGAAAAACTGGAAATTCCCAGTGCTAGTGCTGGAATATGGATATTCCAGGACATGTACAGAGATTTTGTTGGTCCGGTACTGAAAATTTACTAAGTATGACTGAAAACTCAGTCCTTGTACTGGAATTTTCGAGTTTAGGATTGTGTACTGAAATTTTGCAATGATTTCGGGGAAATTTTCCTGGCTCATACTACCATTTTACAGTTCTTCTGCACCAGAAAAAAGTATCCCCTCAATAAGGACTTGGAAAGGATTTCGAATTTAGAAAAAAAATCTAATCGTTGGTATACTGGAATTATACAGGTTTTGAACTGTAATTTTCAGGTTGTGTGATGATATTTTCCAGCTGCTATGCAATTGAATTATACAGGTTTTGAACTGCAATTTTCAAGTCGTGTGATGGAATTTCCCAGTTGCCATGCAACGGAATTTTCTAGTTATGCTGGAATTTACTCACTGTTGCACTGACATTTTCCACTTCTATTGGACTTCGTCATTTCATAATAATTGTAATTGTAGTAAATGAAATTGATATATGAGGTTTTTCGAAGACTTACTCCTTTGTGTATTCTAGATATGAAGGATATGTAGTAACCCAAGCTGGCCTTCCAACGTGTCGCGCTATAGCTCATCGGTCAGGTCTTAGGTTCCAGTTGGTAGGCAGGTAGAAGAGTGTAGGTTCAAATCCCGTTAGGTAGACATGAGTTTCTGTCCATCCAAATGAACGATCAAGTTTCTCAATCATCTTGAAACACAAGGACCGTGCGAAAAATCACTTCGTGTGAGCAATTTCTTTTAATTTTCATGAATATTTCCAGCATTAATTTTCCAGTACATGTTCTGGAAAAGTCCAGTTCATGTACTAAAAAATTCCAGTACCGAGGCTCAGAAAATTTCCAGTTTTGATGCTGAAATTCCATAACATTTGTACTGAGTTTTTGCAGTACAAATGTGCTCAAATTTTCCAGTACATGCACAGGTTAATAACGTCCACTACATTTACTGGAATTTCCCGGTGAACCTTTTTTACAGTGTATGATAAATTTCTGCTACATCCATCAAAGTAATTCCGTGAGAAGTTACTTCTATTGTGAAAACAAACGAATTATTTTGAGGTAGCAGAAATTTTTAATAGTTACTTCTTTTATGAGCCTTTGATGTACTGGTCTATCGTTCATTGCATAGTTCATCCTACTGTTATAGAATCCCATATATTCTCATACGATTTTACCAGGTTCAATAGTGGGATTTGGATTCTTCCATCAGGTTTTATAATAATAAAACATACGTTTCTATGATATTTTTTCCACCGCAGTGGAGATGGTAAATTCCAATGTGAGAAATTACTCTTAAGTTAATCGACAGAAGTTTGATACGTCAGAATCAGATGAGTGATTCAAAATTCAGCTTTTTGTTGTTTGTTTTTTTTTAGAGTACAAAAGCGCCAAGTAGGCATTATCAGACTAGTATACTCCACTGAAGACTTCATTTATACTGTAAGCGATTCTATATGAAAAATGCGAAATTTTCCAACAAAATATTCAACGCCTTTGTTCGTGGACGAAAGAATACAAGTATTTATCTTCGTAGAATGTCTGGTGCCATTTAATCTCTTTCTCGCGATTCATAAGAACCAAAGACCAGGATAGAGGAGAAAAGAATTGAGAGTGGAATGAGGGTGATTCGTGAGACTAAAGACGAGGGAGATGAGCTTTCCCAACTATATCGTGAACGAAGGAAGGGTTTAAGCGTTTCTTGTTAAGTAGGAACCGAGACTCCACTCTTCATCTCCCTGCTGCATACAAACACTATGCGGCATGTGCATATCCGAAGTATAGCGTGTATCTTGCGCTCCCCATACTTGAATGTGATCGACGCATAATACTATTACCTATTATTGCTATCAACCATCGCCTTATGCGCGCATAAATTATTAGAAATTCCCAACTTCCGTATATCATTGAGGAATACATATTGAAAGAGATTCGTGTTCAAACTTATGAACAAATGAAACATGTTCGTGGGATATAAAAACCACATTAAATATTTCATAACTTGTGAAATGGAAATTGGGTGTATATTTCTGGCTTGGAGATAATCTGTGTATAAATCTATTCATGAGTTTTTTGGGTTTTGGCATATTGTGTATTATATATGATTTTTGATGTTATTACATCGATAGAGATAATAAGAGTCATAAGAGGAAAATTTTATAATTGGATTGAGGAGTTCAAGTTCAATTGATCAAGTGAAAACAATTAATTCTTCCTCAACAACGCCAGTTTACGAGACAGAAATGCGTTGGCTCGAAAAAGAGAAGAATAGAATTGGTGACACAATAAAATTGTTCGGGGAATTAACATATAAGGATAGAGAATCTCTACATCACGGAGGAAAAGAAAATTGGCAATGTCGGAACAACAAGGAAAAGAGAAACAAAAGAAACCAAAAGTTATCCTTCGGTGGCACGTGATCGGGACTTTGACGACAAGGAAGTCCGATTTACAGATCCCTGGGCGCTCTTAAATCTAACGGCCAAGACGTCTCTTCTTCCACCAAGTGTGGAGTGAAAATTTTCACCACATTCAGAGGAAAGACAATAAAATCAGTCAAATGTCAGAAATGAAATGGTTGATTTGAAATTCGGCCAACGAACGATAAGTCGATTTGCTTGGTTTTCATCATTTTGACACACCAAGCGAAGTATGTGAATTTGAATGAAATATTATGTTTATCACCAAACTTTTCAGTTTGTATCGAGCGATGCAATGCAAAGGATTCAAAACAACACATCAACGCTGTTTCGAATTCAAATTCTTCATTAACACACACACTTCACCTAGAAAGATCACTTCCAAGGAAAGGAGGAGCTTCCACTTCTTCCCAGAACACACAATGTCACTACATTGAGTTTGAACCTTCCTGATACTCATGTATAAAAAAAGGTACTTATGGGGGGATCAATACCTCGCTTTATTCTCTTCCACTTCATCTGCAAATGCGCTGAAGAATCTCATGATAATTTAGAATACAATAATTATTCTTCGAATACTAATTAAAAAAAATGAATTCTTTGTACATTCGTCACCTGTCAGTACCAGCATTCGCCATTACTTATCCGTCAATTATCGTCATGTCACTTGCACGCTTTTTCCTCTATAAATCTTTTTAAGAACTTCTGAAGAGTATCATGCGAACCTTTTCAAAATATTCGAACAATCTTCGGAAAACAGAATCGTTCAAGCGTACAATATAATTGTTAGAATATATAAATTCCTCGATATATTAATTACAAATACAAACAAATAATACAAATCTAAAACTAATTTCAGCGAGTATTTTTTCAATGAAATTGAAACGTTAGTACATTTCATCTCGGGCTCTTTTCCAGATGGAATAGATTTGGCTGATAAGCCAACCAGTTCATTACCGATATTGCCGAGATGAGTAAGGCACCATACCAGTTTGATTTCCCTTGTTTCCATCGCACAAAGATACAGTTGTCTCCTTATCTCTAATGTAATTAGGTCAAAAGAATAAAGTTGTCGTTTATCGATTTTATTTACAACAGAGTAAGAGAGCGAGTGGTAACGGTATCTTTAAGATATTGTCTCGAGAACGTTCCTTAAGATTGTGTTATTACAGGAATTTTTTTCCCTGTTCTCATATGGCTAGCATTTCCTCGGTGATTCCCAAGAAGACTCATTTCATATTCTCGATACTTACACGAGATATTGGAAGATAGCGAGGAAATTGGACTTGTAAATTTCCTTTAATTTGCTTTTCATCGAGCCACTAATTATATTCAGATCTTTTTAGAATCGAAATCTGCTTATCTCCGGAATTTTAATTAGTCCTGAAAAATTATATCCACTTTTATGAGATTCTTTCTTCTGCGATTGTGTGGAAAGAGGAAGATGGGGGAATTTGATTTTCTGTAGAAATTTTGATATAGTTCTTTGTGCAAAAAAAGGTAATTTTTTAATGGAGCGTCAAAATGAGTGTCAAAACTCATGGTATAAGTATTCATAACGATTATCTTTTCCCTGATTGTTTTTTAGAGAGTTTGAAGACACGAATCACAGTTAGATTTTACACTCAAAAAAATTATTTTGTTGAAATGTGATCGTTAGAAGAATTTTGCTACTCCAACAAAATTAGTGTTGCCGCGATATTATCGTCGAAATTCAGAAATAATCGATTATCTTAATTTTGACAGGTTTCCATGGAACTTTTAACGCGTAGATCTTCGACTGTGCACGAAATGAAACGGGATAATGGATCATCTTGGTCTTTTAAACAAAATGAATCAAAATATTCTTACACTATCGTAACGATAATTATCGATATATCGTAACGATAAAAGGAAGCATATCTTGGTTTATTTTGTGTACAAGTCAGGGATTATTCATTATTCCGTTTCATTATGAGCATAATCGAAGATTCGTGGATTATATATTCCATAGGAACGTGTAAGAATTGAGATAATCGATTATTCCTCAATTATCGACGATAATATCGCGGTAACACTAAACAAAATGTTGGTTGTTATAACCAAATTTTTATTGCGTTAACAAAATTCTCCCATTGGGATAATAACATTCTCTTATTTATTTTAAGAAACTCATGTTATCATCTTCAGGGAAGAATTTTGTGAAACAACAACAATTTTGTTGGGATAATAAAATCCTTTTTTTGATCACGTTTCAACAAAATAATTTTTTCCAATGTAATATTAATTGTTTAAAAATCAATTTAAATTATCAACTGGATGCAGAATTCTCATATTTTATGCGGTTTTATTTAGAAAGAGTGAATATTAAGCCCATTAGTATCAGAAGATATTTATAATATATTTGCTTTTGTCGATTGATGCTTCAATCGGAAGAGTTGACATTGCTAATTACATAAAGGCATCGGCTCTTCAAAGAGAAATAAGAGGGATGAGAATTTTAATTAGCTGTTCCATGTTGACGAGATCCTCAAATTCCTAAATTCGTTACGTATTCAAATATAAGTAATGATCTTCCTCGAATTAAAGATATACAGAGTGTATTAGACCACCTGTATCGCCAGTTTGTACGCCTGTTGGATACTTCAAAGGGAACATAATGTTTGTGTATCTAAATAATAATAATCAATGAACTCAATCCCCACTTTTAAACAAAGTGCAAATCCTATTCTATGTAAAGGGATTTGACATTGAGCTCGTATCTGCCTAATTACCCCAAATTCAACTCTTAAGGGGAGATCCTGCTTTAGGAGGCCTCAAAATAGTGTCTTTTTGAGAATTTTTTTAGTTGCCAAAAAAATAATTTTATCCAACGAACTTTTCAGGGTATTTTCATGTATTTTTCAAGTGAATAAAAAAATTTTTCCCAGCGTGAAAAGATCATATATGTAAGATTTATGTCCACATTTGTGGAGCACCTCGCCACTTAAGTCTTCTATCAGTAGGAAAGATACAAGTCGTATTTCTTATCTAAAACGTATAAACCAAAGGGTATTGCAATTTTCATACATCATTCTTCTACGTGAACTAAGAAAACCCGAAAGAAATCGTGGAATTCAAAATTTACTCGGGGTTTGAAAAAAAAAACAGCTCCCTTTGGAGGAAGAATAATCACTTAAATTTGCCCTAAACATTGCTTGAACGTAATTTTCCATGAACTTCTCAAGTTCAAATGGAAGAGGATACAAAACTGAAGATAACAAGTTTTGGTTCATTTCAATCGGACATCTAGTTCTTTTGCAATCACTCCCACCAGTTTATAATGATTGTAAAACTGAAAACTGAAGAAAACGCACTTTCCCTCATTATTTCTCATTGGAAAAAGATTGTTTTATCAACTTGAAACATACAATGAGTATACTTCAAATAGTTCGTTTCATTCAATTATTTTTTTCGTATCTCAAAAAATTTTCCAAAACAACGCTTTGTTGAGGCCCCCTAAAGCAGGACCCCTCCTTAACCAATTGTCGTTCATCTGACATGGTGAATGATCCCTCAATCTTGAGCTCCACTTATTCAGCTTTGGCTTACTACGACAACTGAGTTTCAATCAGATACCAGTCAAATCTTTCTTGACAAATTATATTGCTTCATTTTCAAATAAGTTTTCAAAAAAGATTTGGCTAATGTCACGACACTGGTATTTCCTGAACGATCATGATTTTGATACTGTTTGATTATCAACTTCATGGTCAGCCTTTGAACTTTCAATGGTGGCTCATTGTTGAATATCGGGTACATTGAATGATTTCTTCAAGCCTGACTTAGTTCTAGCTCAGTCTTATCTCACTATAGTAACTATGCTACTGACCAAATAAACTCGCTCTGCATCGATATCGTTGCAGTATCATTGCATTGTAGCATTGTATCGTGCTATCAATTTAGTGATTGGTGTCGATACTGGCTCAGTTTTGCTGCTCTACAAATTAGGTATTTTACTGAGTAATACTGCCCTGAAACAGTATGTCCATGGAAAACCCACGTGGCAAGAAAATCAACACTATCTGAAATGCGGTGAACAGATAGTGGGTGCCTGTTGAAAAATAGTACCGAGCCTGAGTAGAAATCCTTGTTTTCGTCACAGTATGGCAAATATAATGTAACCGTACTGTGCAATGCAGAATATTTTTAATTCATATTTTGCTCGGTACATGTAGGTTCGTCTTAATGAAATGATAAAATTCGAACAATGCCGCAGAACTTCGCCCCGGAACAATAAGAGATTGCTATGATCCGCACTTTCGGTCGCCAGCTTGTTTTGAAGGGCAAACAAGCAAACTTCGTATTTTTCTCGTTCAGAAAAATATAACTCTTCATGCACTATTCCTGATACCACTTAGACGAATCAACTTTTGTGATAGTCAAGGAAAGAAATATGAGTCACTTATCGTTACTTTTAACGAATCTGGTGGAAATGATTTATTTAAAAAATTTATATTTTCAACATCAATTTATTTTTATACTTCAATACTTTTCACATAATTTCGATGTCGCTCCAGAGCTCTGCTCTGTTCTGTGCGTGTCACTCGAATGAATTATTTCGGCGTTCGCGAGGCCGAACGATACCGTACTCGCGGCGGCTCGAAAATCTTTTATTTTGGTATAATCAACAATTTTCTCCCATATCGGTGATTAAATTGCTCACAATCCCTCAATAAGCAACATCGGATCATCACAAAAAATCCAAAATTCAAATCAAATTTTCGAAAATTTTCAATGTGTATTACGTACATACCATATTGAACAGATTTTCGATTTTCAAGGCATTATCATATCTGTTTGGATGTAATTTCTGAATTCACTGTGATGATTTTCTATCTTCGATCAATATTTTGTACCGTTACAATAAACTTGTTAATACTGGGCCATTTGTGAACTTTGACAATTTTTACATGGGAGTTTTCAGAATGCCTGCCACTTTTAATTCACAACTTTTTGCAACCATTCTTTGACATTGATAAGCATTCGATTCAATTCAATTGTTGGATTGGATTTGATTAATTCATTCCTATAAAAAAACAGCGAGAGAATACATCTAAAATAACCTTGAGTTCCTGCATATTGCATTCCCAACGATGTAATCAAATTAAAATGGATGTAATTTAACATAGAAGATGACAACCATCAATTCAACTGTTTCGCATTCCATTCCTCCTTCCTCTGTTATTTCAACCAAATTTTGATTTTCTATCATTTTTTTCCTGTATCGAGAACTCAAATGATTCATAGAAAACTCTTTCAGTCACTTTATCTCCTTTTTTCTACTGAATTACATGGCAGACGGTAAAACTCAAGCATACCTTCTCTGCACGTGGGACAACCACGACAGAAAAGGAGTCATAAAAAACTCATCAAGACACTACCCTGGTATTTTTTAGTTTTGCGAATAAATTCAAAGTTTTTCCATTTGTGAAACATAAAATTCTAGATCAAAATGAGTTGGATAAATAGTTGTACCATTGATAGTTGAGTCAATGGGCATAAATCACCATATATGATATAAATGATATGAAAAGATAACACAATGAATTTCATGCATACTTCATATTATTGAATGCATACTTTTGCAGAATATTGACATCGAAATTCGCCTAAAGAAGAATGCATAGATCAGTGTGGTTTTGTTTAGTTTAGGGTTCACGGAACAGGGATTTTACGAGGTTATTAAGCTCGGATTATATTCAAGAGATACACAAGCTATGAGCAAATAAGCCGTCTGATCTTTATGTTGTTTTTTCCTTCCCTTCGATCTCATTAAAGCAAGGAAGTGGGTTTATTTATGGAACTGATCATAACGTCACAATTGATCATCTACAACCGATCGTAAATAAATAGATTCTGAACTTTTCCTTTTTTTATATCTTCTGAAACGAGAGCAATTTCCCGATTATGACATAAGGGATAAGAAAAAAGAATATCAAATAAAATACGAAATGATTGTAAAGAACAATACAACAATACCTTTAAAAATATGATGTAAGCAGGAAATAAGATAAAACCTACCCTACTGAAAATGCCAGACAGGTCCATATCATATTTAATACACTGAGAAAAATCGTTCAGTTGCGTGAGCAAAAATACTTTAGTTAATAATCTTTCAGTTTGATTTGAATAAATCCTCATTTGATATAAATAAAAATTTGTTTGCGGTTGCAAAAGCAATGATTTGACGTCTATTCATTTTAAATAAAAAAATTCAGTTAATAGTAGCATAAGTAATTTATTTGTGACAACTAACAATTCCAGTTCTTCAGCAAATAGAATCTGATTACGCATGCGCTGACTACCATTTCATCATTTCTAATTGTTTCACCGGCATTTCCACTTGTTTCCACCCATGTCCATTTTTCAACGACACGCCTGCAATCGCGTGCAACGGCGATACGGAATTTTAGATTTTATTTTTGGAAGAATAGATTACTCCATAGCAACAGTTTTCAGTTTCATTGGTTCAAAGGTTTTTGGAACGTTTCGTCTGAAGAATATTCGTACGAAATCTTTTTTTATGCAGTGAAATTGTGCTAAAATATGGAGCAAGTGGAAATGCAAAGAATTTTTCAGAATCTCTCCTGACTAAATATCCTCAGCAAAAATCATTCCAGGTATTCTCCAGGCGTTGCAAGACCTTACGATGCCCTCGTGAGGGACTTTCAAGGCCTAGCAAGGCCTCGTAATAACCTAGAAAATTTACTGGAGTCATTCTTAGTGATACAACAATATTTCGGTACAATCATATCTTATCGATTGAATAATTTAGTTGACATAACATTTATTTGTGAGAAGTGAAAGTTTTACTCAATCCAACTAAATTCAATTAACTGAACAAAATGCATTGATTTGAACAAAAGTCTAGCTGTCTGATATATGAATAAATTATTTTGCTGCCGTGGCTAGCATTTAGTTACAGCAACTATGTGATTTTTCTCAGTGTAGGTTCTATCATATTTGGTATTGTTTGCTTCGTACATCAGTGGTGCAATTGATGTACGCGACAGTCAAAATCGAACAGGTTCTGTCAAATTCATTTGAAAATCTTCATCGGTTATGGGTGGGATGGAACGAAAACCGAATAGAATTTGACAGCCGCTTTCAGCCGCTACCCTGGTAAAAATGAAGTGTCAACGATGCCACGAAGTGTCATGAAAATTGTACGCAAATGTAAACCAAGAGGAGATTCGCGCATTCTGGAGTGTAAAATTACACGCCCTTTTGCCAACGTCAATCATATTTTCACCAGGGTATTCAAGCCCAGTGATCTGACACTAATCATACACTTCCAAGAACCAAAGATTCTGAGTATAAGTCGAAATTATCAGTCAACCCACTAAGCACTTGCAAGGTATTAACAAGTGGGTGTGATATAATCGTGAAGAGCTAAAACTTCGTTACTAGGGCAGTTTCATACGTGACCAAATATTCACCGCCGTTACTCGACCTACGTTATCACCTAATAGGTCCACTTTGTGTAAGATGCACTCAACTTCCCAATTAATATTTTTTTGGTGGTTTTCCTGAAGTTAGAGTTCCAAGGGAATCATACAAAATTGAGGATAGTTTCAAAAGTGACTAGAAATTCTGATTCGTTCTATCCAAGTCTTATTCTATAAATCGTCAGAAAAATGAAAATTCTGAACCAGAAGAATTTATGTGAAGGAAATTTTTTACTACTACTCATTTACTTTCTCTATTTTCAACTATATAGAGAATATTCATTTAATCCTTTCAGTGCGTATGTATTCTGACGCCAAAGAATTCTTGACTTTACACACTCCGAACCATTAAGTTTGCGAATGAATATCGATTCAAAAGAGGTCAAGCATATCCGTCGGATTATAATGTGGAGGAAACTTAACCAGTTGGAAAATCTACACATGCTTGGAACACAATAGCTTGTATCGGAAGGTAACTACATGTTGTGCGAAATAAGAAAATCAAATGTTGTTGGTGTGCAAAGGTCCTTACATATCCGAGGACATTAATAATGAATACTATATGCGTCATATGATGTTACTGACTTGACACCAAACACTTGTTTCCAAGGATTGAAATTCTCACGAGTAGAGGCATGAGTAAGAGTTATTGTTGTTGAGAATTTAATGAACTCAGGTCACAGACTATTGACAGTCATGGTTAAGGCCAGTATAGAATATTTTATGAACGATTTGATCTCGTTCATTCTTTTCATAATACACCTTATCGATTGGATATATGAAATTTGTATGGAATGTATTCAATATTTTATATACGAGGTTATAAAGAATAATTACATAATTCATCAAAGCTCATTTTCAGGCACAGTTTATTATTTTTCACTCGAGCGTCTGACTAGTCATATCTCATTCTACTGATTGTATCCCTGGTAGAAATTTTCTCAAGTAAAATTCAAGGCACTGGCAAGTCCAACTTTTTTCACCATAAGGGCCTTGTAAGTGAAACTTACAAGTACCTTGTGAGGCATGTAACACTTGAAATGATGAGGCACTCGCTAGTTCTACTCACTAGTTACTCGTCAAAAAATAGTGAAAAACTTGAAAAAAACTACACATAAAAACGTTACACGGAAAAAAATGCCAGTAATCCCAGATAGCACAAGAGTTCTGAAAGAGTTCATAATGAATACAATGTATTCATATAGACCTCTTTTGAAACTCTTGTGCTATCTAAGAATTTTATATAAATACTAACTTTTTTTTGTAACTTTTTTTCAGTTTCCTTGATGAATCTGGATAAAATTTTGCTCCCCTTTTAACATGTGCAATGAAAAATTGATCCTTGCGCCAACTATATTAGTCACAACGTTAATAGCGGTATCTTGTGTTCACGTATATGCATTGAACTCAGTATGCATATTGATTCATAAGCAGTGTTTGCATTGTTGTGAAAAATTCAAACCATGATTGTTATATTCAGAAGCATTACAAAGATTTAATGAACATGTGAGAGATTTTTTCATTTTGCGGTAAACATAACCTCAATACAATCACTCCAGTTATTCTCTAGATTGTTATAAGGCCTTGCAAGTCCCTCACGAGGGATTCGTCAGGCCTTTGTGAGGCCTAGAGAATGACCAGAGTGATTTTTGCTAAAGTATCTACCACTCAAAATTGTGAGGAACTCACTGTTAACTTGCAAGTTCAACTAGACTAGTTTCGCCTTAAGAAAAACTTGCGAGGGCCTCGAGATAACTAGAGAATGCCTAGAATAATTTCTGCTAGGGATGTAAGATGAAAGGAAAAAAGTATCTAATAAAAAATATTATACAGCAATCAAGTATATGTATAAACAATATCTAATACAGCATTGAAAAATGTACATACCCTAGTGGAAATGAATAATATATGAACCATATATGACCCATATATGATCCATATATCCCAGATAGCAATTTAACCTTGCTGCAATGTTGTCAGGCAAGCTTGTGACAAGGTTGATATAAGCCTCCTAGTTGACACACGACAAGGGTACAAGCTTACAAAACCCTTGCAGCAGGGCTGTAGCAACCTTACACTGACAAGGTTCTCAATAACAAGCCAGAAACAATCGAATGACAAGTGTGACAGGGTTGTGACAAGCCTACATGTTATCTGGGATGATTCCCACAAAACATATATGACCAAATATGCCCCATATATGTGGCCGAAGCCTCATCAGTGATACATATAAAGCATATATGGTACCGCGCGCAACATATATGTTCGCAGGAAACGGTCAAAAACATATATGATTCATATTTGGTAGAATTATTTGCTATGTATGGATCATTTCAAATCGGATTTTCCAAGAGTTCATAAATATTTTTGAAATGATTATCCCGAATTCCCTGTTGAAAAATGTGAGATACGTATCATTTGTTTCTTTTTTTCTTATTCTATTATGATTTCAGGTTTACAACATATGTCGGAGTTCTTGTTTTCTAAAACTCACTTTTTTTCAAATGCCTGTATCTTGGAAAGCTTTCAATACAAAAAATTATTACCAAAGCATGGAACTTAGGATTTTGCCTCAACTTTTCACAAAGTCAAGGGAAAATTTCTTTCCAAGGACGTATTTTGCCGTAATTCGACGATGGAAGTGAAAAGAGTATTTTATTCAAATTCGAATACGTTTGATTTTCAAATTCCACAAGCAAAACTAATTTCTGGAACATAACGATAATTTTCGTTTCGTTTTCGAAAATGTTACTCCACGGCATTCGAGAGATCTAGACAAAATAAGGGCGGCCTGAGACCTCCGCGTGCTCGATTATTCAAGATTTGTAATGCAGCATAGATACGAGACATTTCATGGACGGATTGATGTGTAATTTGAAGTTATTGAGTTATCTTTTTTGTCTTGTTTTATTTATATTTCTTGAATGTCGTAGAAAATTACCATTTTCGGAACTGAACCAAAAGTATTGCTATGCACCATAGATCGATCGTGTTTGTTAAATCAAAAAATTAACCCGTTGAGGTCACACTTCAAAGTACTTACGTAGAGGTTACACAGGGTCTTTCGGACCCCAAACCAAAGCAACAGATGCCATTCACGCAGTCTTTCAAATATTGTTGCAGATTTCTCGGTAAAATTTACATCTCGGTGTTTTTGACAATAACAGAAGGCAGCACAAATTAAAATTCACGACAAGCACTGTAAGCTACCCTGACGAAAATTTTTGTCATAATTTCTCATTGTCCCAATTCATGGAGAAAATATGAGAAAGAACAATAGAATTCCTCATATTTTCTCCATGAATTGGGACAATGAGAAATTATGAGAAATTATGACAAAAATTTTCATCAGGGTACGGAACCACAGACTCCCCCTAGAGCCTTTTGGACTCCTGGTGATCTCAAAGGGCTGAAAATGTCCGAATTCGAATAGACTACCATTTTTACTTCCACCGTAGGAATTCCACTAGACACAAATTGGAAAAAAAAATTTCATTCGAATTTTTGAAAAGTTCAGAAAAAATCCCAACTGTTATGCCTTATCAGTAATTCTGTGTGTTGAGACCTTTTCGAGATACACGCATTCAAAAAGAACTGGATTTGTCAAAACTAAAAGCTCTGACACATTGTAAACCGGTGAACACAATAAAATAAAAAAGAGCAAACAAACAAATGTGATAGGTATCCCATATTTTTCAACGAAGAATTCGAAAATAATTATTCTAAAAATATTGAGGAACTCATTGTGAGTCTGACCTGCAATAACTCATATATGTTTTATATGTGATCCACAATTGTTGATCCACCGATTCGGAGTTCATATATGAGCCATATATGGTTTTCAAGAATAAGCGGGACCCTGGTGAAAATCGGAGCGAGAAGAAAGAGTAAACGAAGCGTATCCTGAAGAGTAACAGAAACGTTAACGGAAAGTATGCAAAGCTTGAATGGAAAAGATATAAAGAGTATGTGAGGCGGGAATTGAAACGAAGAAAGCGGAAGAAATTCAAGAAATCTAAAGAAAAAAAATTGAACTGTGTAGTAAGAATCGAACCGGTACCGTGCACCGTAGTGGGGTTTTATCCACTGAGCCATGGATCGTCCTTGGAATCGATTGCTGAAAGATGTTACTTGAAGTCAGAATAGATATGACTTGCACACGCTTCATATACCCTGCTGTTAAGTTACATGTAGCGTTTCCGAAACGGGATCGAAAGCTGATGAAACGTATACGGAACGTGAGATTTCATCACTTCACAGCAAGCGGGTATCATACGCTTCAGGAAGAGGGAATTGAGACGTTTTTCGCTTCTGATACGTTTTCTTCCCGTTTTGTGCATACGCTTCATTTTCACCAGGGGAGTTCATATACGTGAAAGAAGTCGTTTCTTTCAAGCGACCGGCGGTGGCTCCAGTGAAAGGGGGATGGAGGCCGGTCCCAACGAACCGCGTTCAATTCTCGTAGGAGAGACTTTTTTATACCCCTATGTATATGGGCCATATATGGTTTATATATGGGGCATATATGGATCATATGTGGGTCATATATGTTTGGATTACTCATAACATATATGATCCATATATGGTTTATATATGGGGCATATATGGGTCATATGTGGGTCATATATGGTGCATTTCCAGTAGGGATAGAATTTTGATATATTCATTAATGATTGATCATTCTTTACTGAATCTCATTGACACAGTAATAAATAGTCTTTGGAAAAATCATTATTTCTTCTCTCAAAATACAATTTATTCTTCCACTAACGTTACGAAAGGGAAAAAAATATGATGAGTTTGAGATGTTGCTTGAAGCGGTCCTCGAGTACGTTATTGTGATAATACCATCCTAGTGAAGTTGATTGGATCTTTCTAGGGAGAAGGACAAAGTTTGAGAACAGTAAATTATTTCTCATCACGAGAGGCGCAAGAATCGTCTGTTAAATTTTCCGAATAGCGTAGAAATGTGCTTCCGGCAATGTAGCTTGACGAGAGAAAGTCCTGTAGTGCAAACAGGGAGGAGTCAAGGGCTTGTATATGTTAGTGCAAGTCACCCTTGTCGTGTCGAACGATAGTTGAATAGAGGGTGAGGAAGAAAAGCAAGACAACCAGAACAAGTCACCTTGTCATAAGGTCGGCTTCCCACGTTTTTTATGATTTCGTATAAAATTGTACGCAATAACCTGTCACTGGTGCTTGGAATAGGGGATGTACATATGGGTATTATGGAAAATCATAATTTTATATTATCAACCGTGGTAAATGTATTCATAGTGTTCATTTCTATATATTAATTTTTCATCTCAGTTCCGGGATTCCACATCGAATACGTTAATCGTTATTCTCTCAGACATTCAATTTCAAAGAAAGGAATGAAAAATCGTGAAAAGCTTTTAAATGAAAATCGTTAACGATAAAATTTGAACACCATTGTACTATGTCCGATCCCCCGGCATGTTTGAATTGCTTGACTTTTTTTTCCATTTTCATTTGCTTCTCGTATTCTCGACCTTCTTCGAACTAAACGGTAGAAAGATGTTAATAAGGATGAAATAAGCAGCCCCAGAGGAACCGGAGGGTTTCTTTACTCTATTATTGCCCCGTGGATTCATTGCCCCTCGTATTGCAAAAGGCTGCAATACACGAGTGGAAAATGAGACCGGCCTAGCTTTTCCTGACCTCTTCCTTGGGCTGGTCATATTTCTGACCTGGTGCGAATAGCAATCTAGAAGGCACGCTGGATGGTAATTCAATGTCCTCGGGGCATCAAGTCGAGTCGAGAATTTTACCTTCGTCTACGGAACGAGGTATCTATGTGCGAGGGTGTGTATCGCGTATTCGTGTGTGAGAGGGTATAAGACCAGCCGGAGCTGTTGAAAAGGTGGAGATAGAAATAAGAGTGCACAGGAATGATGTATGGAAGAGAATGCGATGGAAAGTGAAGCTTGAGGGTATGAGGGGGGAAAAAAGAAAGGATATCTATATGAACGCGCATCTGCCAGCCCTTTGACTACCAAACATCGAGCTGTTGGAGTTAGCTCCAATCCCTGAGGCTGTTTAGCTCATTTGCCTTTAGTTATCATTCAGTTGACTCGTGTTTAACACTAGCGTGTACTTCAGTCCACATCTTTTAGCCTGTTTTTCTTGTTGACTTTGTTTATAACACCTTGGGGTCTTCTTCTCCTTTTATTTTCACATTTCACACGCGTGAGAAGTGCACATACGTCGCCTCTATGTGTATTCAAAAGCTTTATAGAGTCTGAAAACACTTTTATCACGTAGTTAAACTTTTCTTCAAAAGATATGCTGTGCTTTCAATCATTGAATGATAAATACATCTAGGCTGTGCTTGATACGTGTTTATGGTGTAATAGTGGAAAAGTTCAGTTTTGTATGTTTGATAAATTCTTCTATTAAAAAGCCTTTGAAATAATTGATGGCAACTTGAATTTGTAGAGAGTAAACAGAGAGAGAATAAATTTCAGTTGGTTTTTCAATGGAAAATCCATACAGTAACATAACAGTTCGATAAGAATTTTTGATATTTGGAGCTTTTAAATATCACTTGAATTAATAATTTCAATAAAAAAAAAACGCACAGTCTGTGTTGATTCATTCCGTTGAGCTGAGAAAAAATCAGAAATCCTTTAATGAACCTTTTTCTTTTTTTCTCATAAAATGTGTCCTTTCACGTGGAAGAAATTCATTATCGTGGATAAACTTACTATGAAGTTACAAATGAGTGGATAAATACGAGAGCTGCTCATTTTCCATATCAGTTCGAGAATCAGAGAGGAAAATTGATTAATAAAGCAGGTATAACGCATCTACTTATGAACCAGGAAATCCATCAAAATGATTACATCGCACTGTATAAGAATTATCTTTGTACGGTATAGGTAAGAATTGAAGTGGAATTGATTGAAACTGATGAGTTCTGCATTAGACTGTCGAGGTTCAATAGATTCGAATGGACGGGGAACTTGTGAACAAAGCAGAGGGGTGAATTAAGTGAAAGCGCTTTCTTTGCGATATCATTTTTTGTGCCTGTTTATAATTCTCATAGTGTATTAACGTCTGTCATTACCAGACGTATTAATTATGCAAACGCGATCACACATTTCATTTTATCATTTTATTATCATTTCAACGAAAGATAAAAAGAAGGCATATGCTCTTCAGTTGGTTTTTTATCTCTCAAGAAAAATGGTAGAAATCTGCTCGCAGGGATCGTAGGGAAAAGTGTCTCCCTTCTAATCGAGGTAAGTTACTTACTGAATTGAAAGGCTTTGAAATCGAGTTCTCGTGAAAGAGATCGAAATATTTGACTTTTTTAAATACCAATTGACAATCATCAATGAATGATTCATTATGTTTAGACCACAAATGTAATTTTATATGTAAATGTTCACGTATAATTAACCGACTTCAGTATTTTTCGGTCGATTGAATCTTACGCTGAGCAACCAAGGGATTGAAAAAGTTTCACATTGCGTCAAGTTTAGTAAATGGAGGAGAAAGAAAGAGATTTACCAAAGAATAAGAGAATGAGACCGAGATGAAAAACAGAGCTGTTATTTTGAAGCGAAATGTCTGAAAAACTTGGAAAATAGTGCTGATCTTTGCATTTTTTACATTTATCTGTTCTCTGGTTGAGCTGATCTTTCGAATGAATCAAAGTTCCTTCCCGTTACCCTATAATACGCATACATATACAAGATTCAGTGAAATTCATGTTTTGAATGAAGTTCTCTACGTGAGAAGATCATGCGGAGAAGATACTCAAAGGTTTGTAGTAACTCGATGCTACATCGTGAGGAAGATATATGGGCTAACATTGAATTAACCTTGGAAGAAATTCGATTTTCATTAGGTAACGAGAATCGATTGTCATTTGTTTCCTGAGAGATGTTAAAACCGTAAAAGCTATTGGAGACAATATATCTGAATCGAAGTATATTGGAATCTTGTGGTCACAGGTCTGTAATGAACCATCATATATTACAATTACTCATTGATTTTTTTTTTCACTTTCAAATGAAATTTTATAAGCAGAAATATTGTTTAGGTATGTTTGGATAAAAGAATTCATCAATTTAGGTGACATATCGAGTATATGGATCTATTTTCAGTTCTTCAATGTGGGTTACCATAATGGGACGATGTAACCTTCTTTTGTGATTGAGAATTGATTCGCAATCCTCTTTCGTGCCAGCTCTATTTACGCTTGGATTGAAATAGACTACTGTATGCAATTTTGAATATGGATACAGTATCTCACATAAACTTGAGATCTAAGTACAAAACTTTCTTGAATCTAGTTAAGTGTAAGTGGAACGAATAGAAGATTGTGCCGAATCGCAAACTAAGACTCATCACATTCGTTTGAACGTGTACCTTAAATCTCAGCTGCATCTATCGAATGAAATCACGAAAATACTTGTGAATGAATTGATGATGTATCAGAAATAAAAGATCAAAAACATATTAAAAAATTCTAAAATCATTGAAAATATTCAGATAACTAGATCTAATCACATTTTCATGGATTGAGATTGATGCAATAATCTACATTTCATTCTTCAAGTGTGGATAATAATCTGAGTTGGCCAAAGATTGATCAGGCTCGTAATAAAGATTAAATCTATACTTCAGAAGTAATACTGTGAGTACTGTACAAGTTAGGGATTTGGCTTCGAGCCATAATTCTGCAGAGTCACAAGAGATTCATCAATCTCTGGTGTTTTCATTTTTACTGCGAGTGTCAATGAACAAACTCGAAGTAACTTCAAGTATTCTCTCTAATTATTATGAATCTAATTCATATGCATCTGATGCTTGTTATTATATATAAGGAATTTATAGTTATATTAAACTTGTCTGCTAGATATTAAATATGATACAATTCTTGTAAACCCATTTGTAAGAACATCAATTAAATGGAATTCATATTCGACTCATGACAAAGAATATTACCCGCTGAACCATTCATGCGAATAGTTTCACAAACGATGATATGAAAATATTCAGATGTAGAGAAAACGAGTTTTGAACATGAAGTTAAGATCGAGAGAATATGTACTTTATCCTCAGTAGGTCTTTAGGGTACACAGAGATCTAATGTTGAACTGAGAAGTTTCGTTATACGTTGTACGATACATTCACAGCTGCTTACTACAGCGAAAGAGAATGTCCCAAAGCCGGTACAATCCTTCCGATATCTTTCCACCCCTAGTATCGTCCAGGGTGCAACTTGGAACGACACGTTCTGCGTACTCCGTTCCGTAGGAAGCGAAAATTGAAAGTAAAGATATTCTCAGTGAAACTTTTTCCGTTTGCAATGTCGTCGTGGTCGTTGGCTTTACCCAACGGAAGTCTTTATACAAATCACTTCGGTAATTCTGTTATGAAAGGAGAATTACTTTCCATCCTATTTTTGTTATCAATAATCAAGTTATCGTTCGATGGATGATTAGAGCCGACCACGTTTGATAGTATGGAGAGAATATGATTTGTGAATCGAAGAGAATCAGTGTTGAAATATTTGTTGATCATTTGTAGGTTTCAATCAAATAATTATATATCATACGAAACGTTAACGTGCAAATTAGTTCCTTTCGGTACAAAGACTCATCTCTGTAAATGAGGTCTGTTCAAATCCGGACAAAAGAGATTCGCTGACATGAGAACATAACAAAGCGAGGTTAACGAATGGAATAGAAACAAAAGATGAAGTACGGAATTCAAGAATCCTTTTCAATAAAGCATGTGATTAAATTTCGTAACTATATTTCGAAGAAAGATATTACACAGTATATACTAAATCATTCTTTGATAACAGAATGGCGGGGACTGAAATTCTGTTGAAAGAAAAAATTGTATAAAGTGAAAAATGGATGAATCATCCCTCATCTTTCTTGCGATATTCGATATCATTTCAAACTACCGTTTCGTATTGTTACTAATGGGGTGAAACGAATGATTTCTGGAAATGGACCACAAACAAGCTCGGCCCCACGAAGGTCATTGAGGTACAACAGGTTAACGTGGGCGTAACAGGATGTAACAGAGAAGGCTTAACGGCGTCGAAAGATATTCTTCCTCACATAGGGTCTTTGATTGACCGTGAGCGTTTGTTTAGCGAATCCCTTTTTCCCTGTTTTCTATCCTTCACCTTCTTATCCCCTCACGTTTGTATTTCTCTCTTTCCTTTCATCCCTCTCTAACAAACTCAATGCTTTCTTCTCGCTTTCAATCCATCGTATACGACATCAGGTCATGAGGTGGTAGTGCAGTCTATAGTCAACGCGTTCAACAGGTATCCACACAACCGATAAGAAGCAACGTCCTTCTCCTCTTGATTTCGCTTCTGTTTTTATCCCTCTCTCTCTTTCTATCTCGAACCGTTTATGAGGGATGTCCTTTTCCAACTTTCGGTTAGTTTGATTTCTCTGTCCATGCGGGGTCAGAGATGAGGGTATCGGCAGAACGGTGAAACCGAGTTACGTTGGGATGAAAAAACAGGATTAATTTTCAAAGTTTTTTATTCTCTGGTAAAAATATGCTGTGAGATCCCATCACGAATGGTCAAACTTCTGATTAAATTTCATTCGATTTCATTGCAACCTTTTCAATTTTACATTCGTGAATGAAAATCTGTCGAATATTTCAACTAAGGCAGTTGACATTATTTCAGGCGTTTTATAGACCTCGTTGGAAATTGGTACGAGCCTAGGAACGGCTAGAATGATTTTTATCAAATTTCATCGATTATGAGAAAAGGAAGGATTATGTGAATAATCGGTCCATGAACGTGGACAGAGTTAAATATGTGATTCAATTTTAATTACTCCTTTTATACCTTTTTTTGCGTGCTATCTTTGAATACTACACGGAAAAAAAAGTTGTCTTGATTCCATACCCATTGTCTCATTTATAACGAAAACAATATTTGTCCCAAGTACATTTGCTTTGAATCAAGCAAATATTGTTTCGGTTTAAATTGAGGTTTTGAATTTCTCTAGAACTAAAACAATATTCTCTTGGTTCAAAGCAAATGCATTTGCAACAAGACAAATATTGTTCCGTTATATTGTATATGAGACAATGGGAGTGGAATCAAGACAACTTTTCTTTCTGTGTTTCCCACAACATCCAATATATTCAAATTGATGGTAAAAGGAGTGCAGTTTGATCGAAACAAATTCATTAAAAGCTTGTGATTCAGTAGATCAATTCAGGGAGACGCATAGAGAAAAAGGAATAGTTGTAGCAACTACTTGAATAGTCGAATTTCGACCATCTACTTAAATTGTTGCTGCACCTACTTAGTAGTCAGGACAAGTATCACGTTAGCTGCCTCAACTAACTCGATAGTTGCACTAAATAACGTAAATACCTGGCAACTTACGAAGTATTTTAGTTATTTGAGGCAACTAACGAGACACTTGTCCTGCCTACTAAGTAGCTGCTGCAACTATTCCTTTCTCCTCGTGCGATTATTCAATCTTACGAATAATCCTTCGTCTGGCATTCTGAACAGGAATATTATATGTATAACTATATTCAAAGTACATAAGTCATTGTAAGTTTCTTTATTACAACTATTAAAATTACTTTTATGAAATGAACTTGTTCACTTCTCCCAGAAAAATCGGAACTCAAATTCTTTTGTGTGGATTTAAATCGACACGCGTTGGATTTCAAGTCCTTTTCCTCTCTTCCTGCATTTTAAATATATTGTTGCCATGTAGAATATGGAAGGGTAAAACAATAAGTAAGACCACTGCTTTCGTATTAGTGGAGTTAAATAATTCTTTTCATTACATTTATAGTAATTTATGCAGTAAAAGTTGTCGCAAACCAATAGATGTGAAGTAATTTTGATCGTTCATTCTGCTTTACCCATCAATTAAATATTGAATCAGAAATTCCTTCACACTTTAACCGCGATTTCCTGTGTATCATATTACAATCTGTCTTCAAATTATTTTGTTGCAAGGAGTGTTGGAGGACAGATGATCGACTTGGGAGTGGATCGCTGAAGATAAGGCCCTGTTTCAGTAACCTGTCACGCGTCTAACGTTGATTGTGCCATAAGCCTATATACAAAGGGAGCTGTTTGGAGAAAAATAAGCCTTCCACTCACGTCTATGTACGACTTAAGACTTTCGCGGATGCACGAAAATCGTCGAGGCCAAACAATGTTTTACACGCTTTCCAAAGTCCATCAGAAGTTTATTGTACTGAAACGGTGAATTCGCACCGAGAGCCCAATTTTTTAGATTGGAAGAGTTTTTTCTTTGTCCTCATTCCAATAAATATTTTGTTCAATCAAAAAAAAATTCAGTTGGAAGGAAAAAGTTTTCATCAAACTGAAACAAAGAATTTTCAAATTGGAACAAAAATATAGTCCTTCTTAAATTTGAAAAAAATTACTTCAATCCAATCAAAAATTTTTCCATTGGAATGAATTATTTTTCCCATTGAAAACAAGATTTACCAGAATGAGGGCAAAGAAATTTTCTTCCAATCTAAGAAATTGGGTTCTCAGTGCGGCAAAGAAGTACGCGTGAGTGCCTTAAAATCTCACACTGGAAGAATTTTGCTATAAAAATTACCGTGAAATTCTAATAATCGAGGGACAAGTAAAAATTCTTCACAAAATTACTATGCAGTGAATTTTTAAACGTGATACTTTTTATAAGTTTTACCAATTGCACAGTAATATTTGAAAAAATTCCTACTTGTCTCTCGATCACTGAAATTTCACGATAATTTTTCAAATGAAATTCTTTCAGTACACGTTTATATCCTTCACCACGATGACATGTCGAACTACTATGCGTCGCTGTAAAAAGCAAGGCTTAAATTTAGATCGTTTCATGACTGAATCTAAGCACAAGCGAATTAGGCAAAATAAAAACAATCGCAAAATTAAATCAAAATGCAAGCAGATTAAGGGGGTAAACAAGTGTGTTTTTAAATTTTCTCGCAGCTGGAAATCACAAAATGGGGCTCCTCAGTGCTTCTCTCTGGACATCTTTTTTTTCGTGACTGGACAAATAGCTCGGTTACATTTGAAGATACAATTATTATAAACCAAGGAAATTTCAATCCAATAGGATACAGCTACAACATTACGTAGGGTTTTTCTTTTATACTGCATCGTTCAATTTTTATTAATGATTTTCGAGCGAATTTTGTTTCTCGTTTTTTCGATGTTTCTTAGAAAAAAATGCCATTTTGGCAAAAATCAATTTAAAAAATGTTCCACGTACTGCTGTACCTAATATCATATCGAATCGAAACTGTCTTGGTTCATGATTGTTCCTTCAAAGTTGCCAGAGTTATTTGTCCGGTCACGAGGAAAAGATGCCCAGGGAGAAATACTGAGGAGCCACCATTTTGTTGTTCAAAGCCCCGAGAAAATTCGGAAACACACTTGCGTAGACTCTCAACTTCGAAAAGTACTGGGACCCATTGTCTTTTTTGAGGCAAAGCCTGTAAACCGTGTATATAACATATGGTTTAGGAATTTGAGGTGTCTCTAAATCATGTGAATCATGAATAGATAATTTTTAAACAAGAATTGTGAAATCTGAATCCTGTAATCATACTTTTTTATGTTCTAGGTATGTATCTGACAAATGGGTGCATGTGCTGTTAACAAAATTGTGAGTACAACAATGTTCCAACTTGTTTTTAAAACTTAGTCCGCGCTCAAGACGTCGAGGAATAGTTTAGCGAGAAAGACGGTCAAAATTGATGTCTCCCTAGGTTTTATTGATATTTTTTGGATTATAAACCAATAAACTCTGAGTTCTTAAAGATAAATATAAAAAAGATCTGATAGAAAAAACCTTTAGGATGTGTTCAAGAGATATTTTATACATGGATATTAGAAATCTAATGAAAGATATCCTATATACGCTTGTGTAAGATATCTGAAATATATCACAAAAATATGTGCCATAAAATATTTTTCAGAAGTTGAATTTTCGAACAGACGCACCGAGAACGCGTCACTGGAGTAGCAACAGTTCCAACACAATTTGTTTGTCATTTTGTGCATAGAAAACAAATTTGCTGGAATGAAGTGAAGGGGAATTGGTTTTTCTTCACGAATCAAACTTCACAAGACTAGCGGAAGAACATAAAATCATAACGAATCAGTTCGTGACAGCGTGACAGCAGCATATTGTAATCCCTAATTGGAAAGATCCACTGAATCTCGCCAAATCTCATTGGAATTGGACAAAGGTTTGATTAAATCTTATTTAATCATTCGTCAATGAGATTCAATCAGCTCTGAAAATCTCTTTAAGGACAATCTCAATAAATCTCGTCAAATCTTAATGAATCTTAGCCAATTTTATCACCAAATCTCATAAAACGTCATTATTTCGGATTTCATGAACTTCTTTAATCAGGAATTGTTCGGTTATTCAGTTCACTTAGCAACGACGAATTCGTTAAAATGGCAAAATCTTTTTTCTACGTATAGAATTGAGAAGACGAATTTTAGAAGTCAGAGTGGAAAAATTCTCAAAATTGTAATATAATTGATGCATAATTCAATATAGTTATTATATAATTTATATATAATATTGAAAATCTAGGCATGAGAGACCGATTCTTGAAAAGTAATAGTTCACGGAAAAAAGAATATGGAGAAATTTACCGTGTGGAATGACAACGCGTCGCTTCGAGCCTTTGAATGGAAATCTTCACATACCAAATAATTCACATCACAAGAGAAAAATCTATTGTCGTCCTATAATGTGAATTATATTACAAATCATTTTGTAAGAATTCCCATTCAAAGACTCGAAGCGACGCGTCGTCATCCTACACGCTAAATTTCTCCATTTTCTTTTTTCCGTGTTAGTTCTTTTTTTATCAACAATCATCATATTTGAGAATTATTCTAAGAAAATTTGCAATCACTTTTTCTTAACAAGATACGAAAAATACAAATAGTACTTTGCATATGCAAATCAGTGCGCGGTAAAAAATATGCGCATGTTGTTAAGAAAAGATAATCCATTTGAAAATATATTCGGAAGAAATAAAATGGTCATTTGGAATGGAAGAAAATTCTAACATGAATTATTCTCATATAGAGAAGCTTTTTACCTGTGGATGTTTGAGAATTTCGATAGATTTTTTGGACTAATTTGATTCTTAATTTCTTCTTCGACAAAATTTTGATATGTAATAATTGTTCTCCTCTCATCCCATTCATTGTATTGACTGAGTATGATTTTCCTCAGGGATGTCGGAGAGTAATTTCATGCTGATTTCAAAGTTTTCAGGATGGTAATGTAGATTTTGCCTCGTGGGAGTCTTTTGGTCTTCAAAATTTATCATTCTCTTCAATTCCCCTCTGTTTCTCAGGCTTTATCTGGAAGTTTCTCATATCATTCATGCACAGGAAGAGCAGAAAAAACGATGAATTATGCAAATAATACAATCGAACGATAATCGATTAATTTTTTTGTGGCTGTTGAGCATCGCATAGAAAGATAATGCAAAAGTGTGTTATTCGATCCAATGATTGAGTGAAAGTCACGTTGGAAAGTTTATACTTGAGGCAACATATAATTCAGCGATTACAATCCCTGATTGATATCCCTGAGAAATGCAGTTGAAGTTTGCTGGATTAAGATGAATATAAAATATCAATTATATTCTATGATTCTTGCAGCAAGTTCGAGCAGCACATGAATTTTGATCTAAATCTACTCGCTTTATATAAGTATATACTACTCCATACAAAACGGAATTGAATGGACCGTATAGAAACTACTTTGATGCATGGGATCTCTCATAAATCCACGATATTTTTGTCATTACTTCTGATTACTCACGAAAATTATTCACATTACTCAAAAACGAATTACTTGAGAAAAGAAATATTCTACTATTAAATGTAGATAAATATTCTTTCTGTATTCCATCTTGTATAATCTGACTACCGACATGACAGAGAAAAGAATATGAGACGAAATCAAGAAAAAAGTGAAGTGTTATTGTACACAAAACATACGTAATGGTATCTCTTGTGAGAAAAAGTAACGACAAAGAAATAAGAAAAAACCTGAACATCATAATGTTGTCTTGTGCCAGCTCGTTATACCACGCATTGCAATGTAGTTTAACCGCATGGCGATCCAGCAATGAGAAGATGAAGATGGCGAGATGGCCAGGGGCAAAAGGAAGTGAATCTGAGTAGAGGAGGTCACGATGTTACCGTGCTATGCTGTCGAGGAATGGGAAATGAGTACAGTGGATGAAAGTGTTCTCTCTTCTCCTGAGTCCTCCGTTGCAAAAAATTGATTATATTCCGAGGTATTTTAGAAACTTAATTCTCAGCAGGTACAGTGACGAATCTTATTCACTTGGAAAACATCTTCAAACATGAATCATCACAAATTGGTATGATAGCATGCTGAACTTTTTTCATATTTTATTTAGAAGTGAAAGACTTCAATTTTATCGTTCGGAAAAAGGACTTTGCATAGATTGTACATAACTTTTACATTCATACATAAATTATACAATCCATTCGCATACATTCGATAATTCTTGTGAGTGACTGTCAGTGTCGGACTGGCTCACCCGGCTCCTCGACGATCGCCGGGGACTCTTCGTTATTGGGGGGCCCGGTCAGTTCTCAGTTTTCCTTGTTTTGTTTATGAATGATGATAAAACTTTGATTTTCCTGAGAATGTGTTCCGTCTACAGTGCAAAAAAACATATTTATTCGTCCTTTTTTCATAAAATATTTATTTGTAGGAATTAATTATTCAATTGGGTGCCAAAATTGATTGCTTGTGGCGAATATATTATTTATCTACAAGACCAAATTATTTGGGGCAAGCATTTCATCATTTTATTCGATTGAATATTTCATTAATCCAAGGAATATACTGTGGAGAGAGGACAAATAAACTATTTATTTGGTGAGGAGAACTTTTGTTTTTAGTATAAGGGGCCCAAGGTATTCCCCAGCCGGGGGCCTTGGTGCAAGCCAGTCCGATACTGGTGACTGCACGTGAATTATTCGATTTTAGACACGCATAAAAATAAAGGGTCAAAAATTACTACATTCTCTACTATAAATTGGCAGGATAAGAAAACACCACTGTTAGAGGCAAAGGTGGTATAATGGGCCCCTGCTGGGAATATAGGCTCCCTCGGTATCTGATTATCTAGGTCACGAATTCTCGCAGTGAACACTACAACTAACAGAACTAGTTCCCAAACGACACTGTAGATCGCGCTGACCGCTCAGCTGTTATGATTTGTAATATATCAAGCAGTAAATTTTGTCGTCTTTATCAAAAGTCTGAAAGGTAAGAGTTTGACTTGATCGTACTACATTTTTTTTCATTTCAACTGGTAAAAACAAATTCAGGTATGTATTTAGTATGCTATAAAGATTGTGTTTTACATGAAGTGATCCCTGCTAAAAGTTCCCAATAAAAAACAATTCAAAACGATAAGATTTCTCTATAGTTTTGGATGAGGTTTTTGAATACGGATTTCACAATGTTATATCGTTCTTAAACCATAGAACTCTATCGTTTCTTATAGTAATCTATAGAATTCAACGTAAAAAGTATATGATTTTATCGTGAAATTCTTATAGAAAAAGGACCACTTATTTTGAACCACATGACTATTTTTTATTATTACATCCTGTCAAATTTCATATAATATGATAAGGAACGATAGAGTTCTATCGTTTAAGAACGATCTAACATTGCAAATTCCGTATTCAAAAACCTCATTCAAAACTATGGAGAAATCTTATCGTTTTGAATCGTTTTTTATTGGGAATTTTTAGCAGGGATGTCACTTTACCGATCAAGTTGAGTGTAGGAAAATTTCATTTTCCAAGATGGGCAAAGTGGATATACACGGGCTCCTTGCACTGTGGGTATTATGGACCTCGGGCCATATTTTGGGAAGAGGCGTTTTCTGAAAACACGAGATGTGAACTGTGGGTTAAATGTGTGATTTGTGATATGTGGGCTCACAATGATTGTGCTGGTTGCGAACAAGATGTATACATTTGTAACTTCTATAAATCAATTAAAACGAAAAAAATTGCCAGTTGGTTTATAATGAGTTACTTTCTTTTATTTCAACGCGGTATCCAAGCGGACCTTCAATATGTATCTAGATATTAATGTTGAAACAAATGAATTTTATGAATGAATGAACATTTTTTCTCAATTGTTGTCCTTTTTTTTTGTATAAATATCTTGGGGCCCATATTACCCGCATAAAAGTTGGTGAAGGAAAAATGGAAAACTTTAGAAAAACCATTATATCCCTCTGAGAGCTGCGAAGAATACATCGGGATTTCATACAATTAATGTTAGATAGTTCGGACAAGTATTCTGATTTATTTTCAAGTTTCACACTGAAAATAAAAAAAGTTATTATAAAAAAACCCAGTGGGAGCCCACATATCCACCCTTAACTCTATTTTTAGACAGTGTAGTAAAAATAAACGATATAACAAGCATCATTTAGTATGAACGTGCAACCTTCTGCATCATGAAGTACACATTTTTACCACACTATTTAACGATAACAGTGGTATTTTCTTTTATCCTGCCAATTTAGTGGGAACGTAATAATTTTTGAAACTTCATTTTTATTTCTGCATATTTTCAAATGAGAGGTATATCAAAATTGGAGAAATAGGCGCACAGGGTGTTGTAAAGTTGTACGATGATTAGATCTTTATTCTAGATTTTGTAGAATTTTTTGGTATATTTTGTACAAACAATTAAGAAGTTTCTTGGAAGAGTTTTATGTGGAGGACACACATTCAGTTGATCTTGTCATATCGTAAAAATTCATTCTAGTTAAATGATCTCTACTAAGTTCATTTGTCATTAACCTCTTGTTTAAACGATCTTAATAAAGTAAAATGTCTGAGACAAAATCCCCAAGAGAATGACTGATGTGATGAAAAGTACATAAGTTGTGTATGTGTATTTTTTACTTGCAGATTACGTGGAATTCATTTATAACTTACATACACTGTTAGAAAAATTCAACAGAAATTAATGTCTGGGATCTTATGAATTCATATTGTATTACTTTTAATAATAAAAATTTTCATTTCAATGATGCTTATATTCATTAAATCTTCCGATAGATTTATGGATCGAATAATACATTCTTAAGTTTCATAATCGTTTCTTGGATTCAGGAATATTCTTTGAGCCAATAATTACTCACAAAATTCGTAATAATTCTTGCATTAAAATCAAAGATTGTTTAACAGTCTATGCATAACTTTTTTTTTTATCTGCTCTAGTGGAAATTTATTTGATTCAATCTCAAGGGTTCTGCAAGTTATCCCTGCCTTCATAACGAAGACCTTCACGATCCAAACAAAACTCAGAATGCCTTGCAAGGCAAGCGGAGCTATGAATCAGATATCTTCCAGACAGCATTGAATGTCCTGTGGACGTTTTAGAAACATAACCTTAGTTTTGCGCGCTTCGTCTCCGTGGAGTAGGTTTAAATACTTTCAGAGAACGTTCATTTTTGATGCACCAGAATACGTTCCTAGTACGTCTTTTTCATCTACCACGGGACGTTCTCGTTACGTTTCCCAAACGTACTTTCATGAAAACTAACCTACACAAGCATATGCGTAGTATCGCAGAACGTCATTGACATCTTCATTGAACACGTCCCCAGAACGTCGCATGGGGGACATAAATTGAACATCACAGAACATTTGTATGTCCCTTGGACGTACATGCGACGTTTTTAGAACGTCCTGGGATTTTATTTGGACGTTTTCTGTGAGAGCAAGTACGTTTTATGAACGTTCAGAAAACCTCCCGATGCTATCCGGGCTATTCCTCAAAACATAATAAATACCTCGAAAAAGTCGAACCCTTGTATCCATTATCTATAATTAATTTTTTCATTGAAAATTAACAAATTATATATTATAACATGTTCTTTTTTGTATAAATCTTGATTCAGAATATGTGATTACAATAAACTGCAACCAAAAGTTGTACTCAATAAAAACTATATTCTCAGATTCTTCCCGATTCCAATTAGGTTACCTGAATTTGCTAGAGTTGTGAACGATTTTATGATAATTTAAAAAATCCTCTAGACTGGTTTTTACTTTTAAAAGCTTTGTCAAGTCCTGGGAATGGTTGGAAAAAGGATAAGCACTTTATCCAATGAACATTTTCGGATCCGTCTTTTGGATTATCCCAAAGAATAGGTATCTGAAAGATGTTTCATGTTAACAATTCAAATATATTGAAACATGTTATCGAAGACATTCTCAACCGTGATAACACTCGAAGAATTCTTTTTCAACAACAAGAATAGAATTCTTCAAGAACTCTTTTCGAACTAATGTATTTATAAAGAGCTCTGGAGGACTTGTATGATAGGACATTAACGAGTTCCTTGAGAGCATTCTCAAAGAACTGGTTGATGTCCCAAACATTGAACTCTTCCAGAGCTCTTTATGACTCCATTAATTCGAAAAGAGTTCTTGAAGAATTCTATTCTTGTTTTTGAAAAATAATTCTTTGTGTGTTATATCTGAGAAGATATCTAAAATATATTTTGAGAGAACTTGAAAACATCTCGCAGGAAGACATTTAAAAGGAGTCTTATCATGTCGCATAAGATATGCTTTAGATATCTAGAAGACCTCTCCAGAGCGTCCCGGAAAAATGGTACAGAACTTTTTATTCGATATGAGAGATTGGATCGGTTGGGACAGGGAGGTCGTTTGAAACATCGCGGATAACTAACGGGTAGGTCGCAATAGCCCAGACAGTACAACGCTCTTAAAGGTAACATATATGTTATGTTTGAGAGCTTTGCGCTGTCTGAGGGATCAGATCGCTTAAAGGGAACGGAGAGCTTTTCGCACGTAGACATTTATTTATTAATTATTTATGCCATTTTATTAGTCAATAGTCAGTTATTCGCGATGTTTCAACCGCACTGTAAAAAGGTTACATTAATAGTTAACGAATGTCAGTTTGAAATCCGACTTGATACAGCATGATATTAAGGTTAATCTACTTTATTCACACATAATATAATTATAATCATATTTATCTGATAATTTATCACCCTCTAATATAATAGATTATGAATACCATCATATTTTGATTAATTACTCATCATATTTATATACAATGGATCATCAGTCAACTATTAATATATTACATTGTACATGAAGACAATGGATTGTCTTTGAAGTTATGCTACATTGGGTCGGATTTCAAATTTATATATGTTAACTATTAACGTAACCCTTTGTACAGTGCGTATCTAGTCTACCCTATCTATCTTTGTATCCAAATTTGTACATCCCCGGCAATATTCATATGGGATATTACATGTAGATTGAATTTAAACATGCAATGCAGGTAAATGTTACAAATTGACGGCTTCAAAGCTTTTGTATAGTTTATGTGGAGTCACATTAGTTAGCCATTATATCTTTGCGGAAGCTCATGAATGGTTGATTTGTTCCAATAGGCAGTCATTTGTGATGTGAAGTTGTGCATGGGAGTAGCTGTGAAATGCACTCAATCGAAAGCGCAAGTTGAGGAAAAAATAGGTTGGGTTAAATGTACGAGGGTGGATTGATAAGTTTCCGGCCTGACCAAGAAAAACAACGTTTTTAAGAATTTTTTTTCTTTTATTTCTCAACATAATCTCCTCCAAGGCTGATACATTTCTCATAGCGGTGTTCTAGTCTAGTAATGCCATCTCTATAGACTGATTCGTCAAGCTCCTCAAAATACCCATTTACAGCTTCGATTACTTCTTCATTGTCCGCAAATCTCTTACCGCCAAGCCATTTTTTGAGGTTAGGAAACAGATAATAGTCACTCGGGGCTAGGTCTGGAGAGTAGGGAGGGTGCGGCATTAATTCAAACTTCAGATCGTTGATTTTAGCCATCGCAACGATTGACGTGTGCGCTGGTGCGTTATCGTGATGAAACAAGATTTTTTTCTTCGCCAGATGAGGTCGTTTAATTTTCACTTCGTGGCTCAAATGTTGCAATAAGTCTGCGTGGTATTGACCAGTGATAGTTTTACCCTTTTCGAGGTAATCAATGTATATAATACCTCTTGCATCCCAAAAAACAGTAGCCATAACCTTGTTCGCCGAAAAAATTGTTTTTGCCTTCTTTGGAGTTGGTTCCCCTGGTCCAATCCACTGTTTAGACTGTTCTTTGGTTTCAGGAGTGTAGTGGTGGACCCAAGTTTCGTCAACGGTTACGAATCGACGCAAAAATTCGCTTGGATTACGCTTATACAACGCCAAATTGGCGGTAGAAATGTTCTTTCGAATCAATTTTTGGTCGACTGTTAGCAAACGCGGCACCCATCTTGCACAGAGCTTTTCCATATACAAATGTTGGTGCAAAATATTTTGTACACGTTCATATGACATCTTACAGGTCTCAGCTATCTCACGAACTTTTAATCTGCGATCTTTCAGCACTATTTGATGGATTTTTTCGATCATATCTGGAGTTGTGACCTCAATGGGGCGTCCTGAGCGAGGCTCATCAGAGGTGCTCACACGACCCTTTTTAAACTCGGAAACCCACTGCTTAACGGTTGAATATGATGGGGAGGATATCCCCAGTGTTGAGTCCATCTCTTCTTTAATTTCCTTCGGTGTTAACCCCTTCAAATAAAAGTATTTGATGACAGCACGATTTTCCAGCTTTTCCATTTTTACGAAAAACACAGAGGCGTCTTGGTCAGCGTGCTCTCAAAACTAAACTAACATGGCGATCGGACTGAAACTATAGCTACAAGCTGTCTAAGGATGGTACTATAGAACGCCACCTCAAGGTAGGCCTAGTGGCGCCATCTCTTGGTCAGGCCGGAAACTTATCAATCCACCCTCGTATTGAAGAATTGAATCCCAGAAAACATATGACTGCACGTGTTTTAAAGGACCAGTAATAGCTCTTGACCGGCATCGCATGACCATCAGCAGCCCATTAACAAACCAGTAATCATTGTTTTCATCACATTGCAATACGATAGCTGCATGAGGAACATTGGGCGATGAATACAAAACCATCTGTAACGTACGGTGAATCTTGGACTATAAAATCTCCGTTCTTAACAGCTATTGACTGTGAATTAAGATCAGAGGAAGAAAATTGTAAGAGTGCATTTTGATAATAAAACGACGGATGTTACGACATGAAAAGTCGTTTCATTATGACCCCATGATGCAAATAATCTCATGCCAACCCCGAGCTGTCAACGCAGAAACTGCGTGAATTACTGCAGAATTTAATACGTCAAACAACTCGAAACGATAAAAAATAGCAGTAATCGACCCAAGCAATTTTGATTTGCGTACATTCACATTCCTGCGGAAATTGATGCTTCTGAATTAATTCATTCCTACTAGAGAATAAATATTGTCGTTAAGACAGAAAAATACAGCATGTGCTTACAGATAAGAAAACCTTGGTGAGAAAACACCATCCGTCAAACGTCCACAGCCGCCAAGTGACTTCTTTCGGGAAATAGCAATCTCATTTACGAGGCTATATTTGTAGAGAGATAGGTATTTTCCGGAAGATTCACTTGGTGAGTACACACGCTTCACGCCGGCTGTTTTCCGTTTGGGGAGAATTGCGAACAGAAACAGATAACTTGATTTTACAGTTAGAAGAAAATGAATTAGGAAAATCGGAATCGAACAGCAACTGACAGGGTTGATAATGCTCTTTTGCTTACAAAGGCTGACGAATTTCCTATCCAGAAACCTGAATAAAACTCAACATGTCTTGGTATGTGTAATTGCGTAACGATGCAGAGAGGACTGTCACCATTGATTTCAAACCATCACTGTTAGACATAACATGGTTACGAAGTTTTTTACATATCAGAGTTACAAAATTTTGCATCATGTCAATACATGTGGTCATATCTGTTTATATCATTTTTACAAAATTTGGAATAAGTTTTGATGCAAAATATCATTTTTTCTACAAGAGTTCATATTATTTTTAACAGTCATGTATGTCTGAATGTATACATGTATACCTGTATAGATGTTGTAATTTCTCAAATAAGTTTTTTTACTGGTTATAAAAGAACTTCCTGCAAATATTGAGGTGCTCAGCAAAGTCTAAGAAACGCTCAATCAACATCCAATGAATATTCTGTCTGCTTTGCTGGAGTTCAACTATAAAAAAAAGCGTTGTCAGAATTCAAATTCGCGGATTCTATAGGAGTTCACTCCGAGATTCGGTGTTATACCAACTACAAATGGGGTTGGAAGGACACCATGCGGTGTTGAAATAATACAGTGAAATGTTGAAACTACACCATTCGGAGTGGACTTTTCCTAACACTGCTGATTTTTTTGACAGTGTAAAAAATTTGAATCTATCAACTACTCTGTTCTAAAGATGTACTCCTCACGTAAGAGTGGAATATTGGTTTCAGAAGAGGCGTGGAATTTGGAAATCATATAATCTTGAACCAAAACTGTATTGGTCCCACCTTCCTCGAATGAATAAATTATTGATTGAAAATTCTCTTTCTCCACACAGAACGTGAGACATGGAGAAAATGTCAATGGTCTGATGAGAAAAAGTTGTGAAGTTTCAGTGGATTGAAGATCGTAATTTTTATAACTTCTCCTCCGAGAGAGAAATTGTATCATAAAAATGACAGACTTGAGGTTTTCGGATGACTCTCAGCGTTTTTATTTGGATTTTTTGAATATTCAATTCCGTAATTCTATTGTACTTGAATACTGAAACAAGGTATGAAATAAAAATAGTAGATATGAAGAGTAGTCACAAAAGTAGTTGAATTTTTACTTGCATAATAATTTCTGTGCTGCAGGGGAAATATAAAGCAGTACAAAAAGTGAAAAGGAAAAGTATAACAGACTGTTGGTAAAGAATTATGAAGAGATACTTCGTAGACTTTTCTTCCTCTCTGAAATTTGCATTTGCAGAAAGGGAAGTATGTACCAATGTGAAAATGATTCTTGCGTCCCCTCAAGTTATTCTGAAAATATTCACATGTTCATATATTCTTACTGAATTCCCCTGATATTTGAACGAACCTATTAAAATTCACTAAATTCTATTGAGGCTGAGCAAAGATCTAATGGAATCCTATTCTATTACTTGGTAACCACGCAGTACCTGAGTTCAGAAAGAGTTCATAGTAAATTCATGTTGAATTATTGAAATTCAAAATGAATCCATCAAGAACTCTTTCGAATTATTGTGCTGTGAGGATAATGAGACCTGAGGACATTTTTTGGGCAAATCCTCTTCAAAAATGGACAATTTTGATATTGATTTGGTTAGTTTGATTGAACAAAATAGCTTTTCAATTTTCTATTCAGCTTGACTTGAATAATTAAGTGCGATAACATCTGTATACCTATAGGAAACAAGTTGTAAGAAAATTGTACAATAGCTACTACACTGAGACGAAGGAACATTACTGTGCAGCGTCCAGAGAGCGATAATTCATGCTCAGAAGAAATTTCAAATCAGCCATCATTCGGTGCTCTCCAGACTACAACTATTTGCATCCAAAACTTTGTTAGTAATGCCTTGGACGCGAAAAGTTGACGACTGGCGAGCACCTAGTGATGGCCAATTTGAAATTTCTTTCGAGCATCAATTATCACTGTGTAGACTACACTGTTAGAAAAGATTAGAATTTTCCGGTACCCAGAAACTGTAAAATTCCATGACGAATTTTTCAGCTTACGTACAAGAACATTCCTGTTGTATCGCAATTTTTCCGATAAATACAAGAATTTTCTGATACGTGTACTGAAATTTTCATGATTTGAATGTAATTCTTCAGTACAAATGTACAGGTTAATTGCTTCCAGTACGGTACTCGAATTTTCCCGAAGTTTTTTTACAGTGTAGGGATGGGCGGTATTTGCAAATATTGATGTTTTTATATCTAGTTTTTATCTAATTTTATACAGTGTTGATATAAACGAGATATATAAAACATCGATGTTTTTGAACATCACCCACCTATTGTGAAAAAATTCAGAAAATGTAACTGTTTTCTTTTACAGTCACTTTTTTCTGAGTTTTCAGAAAAATTTTGCTGAATTCTGAGAAACTTGGCTGAATTTTGGGAATATGCGTCGAAATTTAATTGAAGTCTCTCAAAATTCAACAAAATTTTCTTGGAAATTCAGAAGAAAATGACTGTAAAAAATAAGTTACTTTTTCTGAATTCTCAGACAGAATTTGTTCACAGTGGCTCCTAGTCTGGACACTGCGCAATAATATTCCTTTTTCGCAGTGTAAATGAAATGTAGACAGTTATATAAATAATTTGACAAAATTCAATGTATCCCATAAGGAAGAATTTTCACAATTATATATAATTTATATAAAATTATATATAAAGTACACCAAATTATATATAAGATATATATAATTTTCAAAATTTATTCATTTGGGATCGATGGATTTTTTTGAAATTTTCCGAGGTCGAAATTTTTCTATTCACAAATCCAAAGCCAGATGATGACTCGAATAAGATCTTTTTCTACTCGGAATGAGTTTTCACAACAATGCAGCATGAAAAAAAAAAGAAAATCTTAACAATCTTCGATGGATTAGTATTTTCTCCATTGTACGATTCATCTTACCTTTGTGATATCGTATTGCAAACAATACCAGCAAAGAAAAAATTGCCTCCTCGATGAATCCAGAGAGTTATACTCCCACTCAGAGGTTACGTCCTGATTTTATTCTTGGGTTTCATATATTCTTATTGCGGCAACCAACGTGCTTGGAGCATTAATCCATCTCACTCTCACTTTTCCTCTTTGTCTTTCTGCACGTATAATAAGCAGTCACCGATCGCCCAGTGTCGGTAAAGCAGGAGTAATTTTGCAGGTTCTGGTCCGTTCCGGCTTCGGCGCGGCTCCATGCCCTACTATCTGCCTCTTACACGCCAGTACGCCGCCAACCGTCGAAGGCGGGTGGTCTTATCTTGTTTAATTGGGATTCGATTCGTTGTTTACGAGGTATTTTATTCACCGGTCCATCATTCGTCAGTGATATTATCCGCGTTCGGGTGTTTGTCCTGTTTCAAACTACGATATTCGTTTGACAACCATTCGTCAGTGTGTGTGTTGTGTCATCGCGTTTCGCACACGTGCTTTACATAAGTGTTGAAGGTATCGGTCATTGATAATTTGTGTTCATATTTAGGGATGAATCGATGAAAAGAGTGAAATGAAAATTCAATTTGTTCTTGTGTGAGAGGTTTTTTTATCGTTGGTTGTATGACATCGACCCTTTTCTCCGGTCATTTTTCAAGAACATCCGCATGAGATCTGGCGATATTACATGGAGGTATGTTTCTTTTTCTCTTCATCTTTTCTACTTTTATTGTGACAATTCAGCTGTGAAGGGTGTCGGTTGCGGTGATGATGTGACAAAATATAAAGGATAAGTTCTGATTGAACGAAAAAATATCTTCTACTTTTTAATCGAATGTTGAATCATTGATTGATCATTGATTTTCTCAGTTGAAAGAAATTTTCATGAAATTATATGTAACGTTTTCTGACCTTGGTGTTTTGTCGATGATAGGGAGTGCGAAATAAATCCCGTTATATAGAATTGTATATCAACAAAGTATGCGAGATTGATAGCAACGCCCCAGTACTTCTTTTGTTTATCATTAGATTTGCACTTGATATTCAACTGAAAATGAATTTCCTTCCGTAAAATCTATGGTAATTCTATTGAATTTTGTACTGAAAGAGGTTGTTCTTATTACATCGATCTCGAATCATCCTTTTATATATATTCTGTACAAATTTTGTTTAGAAATTATATACAAATATCCTGAATTTTTCCCACAATGAACGGTTAGTGTGTACAATTTTCATTCAATGCATCAACCTTACTATTTTATATGAGAGGAAAAGTTATCAGGAAAATGTTTTTATCATGTACAATTTTTATAGAATTGATATAAAAGTTCACGTGAGAAGGTACTTTCACTGTACCATATGAATTATTCGTGTTTCATGCATGATTTATTCATTATTCCGCAGATTTTGAACATAATGCATCAATTATGCATTACTCAGAAATTGGTGCTACAATTACAATCGAATACCTTCTATCAAGTTTGAAATTCATAGTTATTCAAAGCGACATTTCATCACCTCTCTTCCAGCATACATTAATCGAAATACAATGGAATTGAAAAAAAAATCATTCCAGATAAGGATGTACTTCATAATTTCAATCCAACCCGGTTCAAATTTCCATCTGCATAATCGAAACTTGATTGATTGCACGCGATGATTGTACCAGCATGTGCCAGAAAACTAATGTGTTTTTTATTCCCAAAACACGAGGGACGTCGAAGTTTTTATTGAATATCTTCACCCAGCCTACACTGGCTGTGAAATTTGAAACGATCCTGTAATTCATAGGATATTCGAGACTTTCGAATATTCATCCGCTGCAAATTTAATACACATGAATTGTATTTTGATCCCTTACGGAGCGGAATTTTGAATGCAGTATGAAATCAAAATACATTGAAGGGCAATGATGCAAAGTCCATGCGTGATTATCATTCCGATATGAAGCTGGAAATCGTAGGCCAAAAAGCATCCATCCATTGATGCAAATTTTGATAGAAATGTTTCATCGAATGATCAAGTGGATGAAACACTACTCCATCAAACTCTGATTGAAGAACAAAAATGAACATAAAAATGAATCAAGAGTCGCTGCAGCCGGTCGTTGATCCACGGTGAGAATAATTACTTTCAAAATTGCATTCCCTGGTGTGAGATTGACACTCATATCGAAATATGACTTGGTCTGATTTTTACGTATCATTTTTGGGTGCGTTACGCTCGTGATCGGCTAAATTATGATGAATCCTTGATTCGATTTTTCTGATTATCATTCTGTATCCACAATCTACAAATCCTAGGAATGAGCATTGAAGATTCTCGACTGATTTATGAATTTTAGTCTGTCACACAAATCCACATTGCATATCAGGACATTGCGTACAATTGAATTATCTGGAATATCCTATAGATGAGGGAGGAGAGATGATTCTAAAGGGTGAAGATGTGATTGAAATATAGATTATATAGATTTTTCGACTCATTTTAATGAATAGTTGAAGTGATCAGGTTATCGCTAGGGTCTTGATAAAGATTTGAACGCTTAGATGGTGGAGAAGCGTTGAGGTGGGAATCAACACCGTGCAGATTCTATGGAAGTCCACCTTGAAATTTGACGTTATAATAACTCTAAATAGTGTTGGATTGATACCATGTGGAGGGAAAATAACACCCAGAGAGCAATTTTAAGCTTCCTAGTTGACACATGACAAGGATACAAGCTCAAAAACCATAGACTGTAACGTTATTCACTTTTGTTACTTATTATATACAAAATATATATGATAAATATATAATCTGTGTACAACATATATATTATTATATATATTTTATATCTAATGGGAAACGAAAGTGAATAACGCCACAGTCTCTGTTACAAAGCCCTTGCAGCAAAGGTGTAGCAACCTTTCCTTGAAAAGATTGTCCATAAGAAGTCAAACACAATCGAATGACAAGGCTGACAAGCTTACGACAAGCTCACATGTTATGTAGGCAGTGCCCCTAGTAGAAATACTCTAGGGATTCACGAGTTTCGTAATGCTGGATTAGCCAAAAACTAGACACTTGCAACTTCCTTACGAGAAACCTAAATTGTATTCGGAAGATTCTACCAGTAGAACAGTTTTGCCTGTTCATTTCCAGAAACTCGCAAAATGTCCATGTTATTTCCCACGTTTCGAGCAAAAAATAGAGAAGAGAACAAGGAAATTTTGCATAGGTGAGGAAAACTCTCCTGAGGGTAGTTTTTGACTGATCAAGTATTAGAAAACTTGTGAATCTCTAGAGAGTTACTTCGGGGGGATAAATATCGAAATAAAACCATTTGGGATAGATTGTTTTTAACACCCCAAAATTTTTCCAAATTCACCTGGGAAAAATTTTCAGAATTATATACAAACTATGTATAACTTCCTAAATTTTTTTGCGTGGGTAGCTTGCTAATTTAAGGAACACAGAATTCACAAAAATTTCTGATAATCAAGAAAGTTCATGCCTTCGTGCAGGAAACGAAGTTCGATATGTTTGAGGTTTTTTGATCCAAATATCGCTGGCGACTCCTATATCTTTATAATTCTAACAGCGCTCGCATCTTCATGATTTGACTGGTGCTTGCTACGCTCGCATGTAGAATGTTAATTGATTAGAATTTATGAAAGTAAGCGTACATCTTGCTCTGTATAAAGAAAAGTCAACCTGCCAATGCATGTTGATTTTTACAAACGTGGTTTATTTTGAAAAGAGGAACAGTTCATACTTACTGCGGTTCTTTTTATTTTTGTTTCAAATAATGTTTCTTCCATAAGAATAGAATGTATTCAAAGATTGCCAAGTATTTGACATATATGTATAAGATTCACTTTTATGAATACAATATGCATCCGTGGATCAAGTCTCCTGTATACACTGAGAGAGGATTTAGTTATAGTTAACAAATCTCAAAGTTGGATATGGCGAAATAAATATTGAGTTATTATTACCGACATATAGGATCACAACTAAGACCCTTATTATTTGGTAACTATATCTAGGTTCTTTTATCAGAGCACAAAACGAAATATTTTATTTTCTTGCTGAGTTTTCGTAAGTCGAAGTGCGAGCTATCACGAAATGCGAGAAAAACGAACACCGTTTGAACCATGAACATGCGAACGTCGCAAGCGCTGTCTAGATCATATAAATGCGCGCGAAGCAAGTTCTGGTCATTTTATGAGAATACAGACTCCATGGATTATCAATAATTCTTCGACCTCTTGTTATTGAATTTTCTGGGAATGTGCGATTCAATAAATGCTTCTACTCTGCAGGAACTAATAACTAAGACAATTGCAGGAACAGGACAGGAATTTCGATGTGTAGACTTGAAAATCGATATTTTAAAGAGAAGAAAATCCAAAAATAAAAAATACATGAATTTCAAAGCATTCAATCAAAACACTAAACGTGTGAAAAATTTATAAAATAAAAGCGGTTTGTATGAAATCGCAACAGAACAAATTGAATATGAAAATATCTGAAGTTCAAGGGTTTAGGATTTGAGGGATGTAGATCTTATGGGTTTGCAATTCATAAGCTCGTAAGAAGGTACAAGGAATAAGATAGAATTTATTCGATAATTCGTGGAAAAGATTTTAGAAACAAATATATATTCACTTGAATTTGTACAATATTATAAACAATACGGAATGAAAACCAATAATTAAAATTGTTCGAGTGAATGAATGAAAATACATTTCCAAGCGTGAAATTCAAATTTTCAAACAATAGAGGGAATGAGATATAAACGAGTATAATATAGCCATTACAAATGACCCTTAGAACAGGCACGTGATAAAAACACAGAAAATTTCAAATGACTGTATCTTATTCGAAACTTAATGAATTTGGATTCACTATAGATGGTTTTTGTTCGTCAGGGTTTATAGTTCAGAAATATTTATGTTCAAAACTATTCTCAATAAAGAGATGCTCAACCGCTGGGAAAGAAAAAAACGTTTGGGAGCCTAAAAGACTCCATTTGCCCGTTCTAGGGTTAATTCATAGAAGAATCCATGATCCACGAACTATTAAACGAAATGAATATTTGAATATTTCAAAATGACAGAAATAGATTTATCAGAATTGTTATAATTTTTTGTAGGGGAATTTAATTAAGGATCCAAGCTTGAAAAAGCGTGATTCAGAGCTACTCAATTAATTTCCAGCATTGAAAACATAGGGACAAAATTTAATCAAAAGTTGCAGCAGTTGGCTGTTAGTTTTAATTGAACGTTACGTATTTTTCATATCATAAATCAATTGAAAAAAAATCTCCCTACGCACGGAAACCTCATACGTGACAATAACAGAAATAGTAAAAACGACGAGTGCTCTATAGATGTGAATGTTCAAAATTAGTAGTTTCTTTACTATTATTCATCATGACTACTGAATTCAAGTTTTCATGCTAATAATATCCATAATTTTGGTCTCTTAGTCTTCAAATCGACCATCATTTTGTTGAATATTAATAAGATCGGTGTTTTTGTGTGGAAAAATTACAACACACAATTGAGTCCATACAAAATTCATAACACCAATGTGACAACTGAATTTTAGTATTTTAGAATCTGTTCTCCAAACATAAAATGTGTATCCAGCCAGTTATTCCTGGTTTTATTTATAAGCATAAAACATACGTTCACCCGAAGAGTACTTGCAGTGCCATTTCCGAAGTTTTTTCATTCAAATTACTAGACTTTCTATCAATAAATAACAGAATTCCATCACTCTTCACTAAGAAGTATGATAATTTAAATGACAAAATAATAATACGTAACCCCACAATGTGATTTTGCCCTTACTTCACTGTGAAGTGTAGTAATTTTTTGGGAAACTTTTCTCTGCGTATAATACATCAAACCTCAGTAAATTCAAACCTTCTCATATTTATAAACTTCATTCAAAATTTTCTCAGTAATGTCTCGAGCAGGATTTTATTGTACATATGAAATCATTTCCATACACTTGGTACATATGTCATTCTTTATTCGAATGGATGCGTTTGCGATTCACTCTGTATGAAATTCAAAAAGATTTGCTTTCCACGGAGAATATTACACATGTGTCGATATTTCCAGTCGTGATTTGTGAATGTCTTGAATTAGTAGCAGTAGTGGTACGCTTTTCTCTTCGAAGAATTCTAAACTTACGTACAAAGTGGAGTACACGTGACAAACGTTTCATTTCAAATGTTCAAAGCATCACGCTTTTTCGTTTCTTATTTATCGTAGTTGAATTTCATTCCCAAATGAAATTTATATCAACACAGTTAACAATAACTGGTGGAGTTATCAGTAGAGTCGCTAATGATAGCTCTAATGGGTGCTATATAATTGCAAGTTATAAATAATCATCAACAGTCATGAGTTTAAAGTTAGTCCATCGTTCAATCGATAGAACTTTTGTCTAGAACGTTTGACAAATCCTTGAACTGTGCAATCATCATAATTGGGTAAACTCTTAAAAATAATTGTGGAATTTCCCCCTAAAAAATGGTGGCAACAAAGTCAGAGGCGGACTTTGGTTTTTGCCGCCCCTGCGCCATCTACTCTCTAAAATTTTTAGAGTGAGATTTCACTCTTCGACTCAGCCAAAAGTGAACCTGTCGAAATTTTGAGTGAAATTTCCACTCTTTTAGAGTGATATTCTAAGGTTTGAGGCTAGAAACTCACAGCCACTCAAATTCGAGAGTCAATTTTTCACTCTAAAAGAGTGAGGGCTCACTCGAAAAGAGTGAAAATTCCATTTGAAGCGGTCTGGCTCACTTTTGAGACGTAGTGAAGTGAAACACGTGGTTTTCACTCTTTCAGATTTAGAGAGTAGCTCGCCGCCCCTTATATGGCAGCAAAAGTTCATTTTTCACGGAAATATTCATTACCAAAAAATGTTGTTTTATTGCTCAGAATTGATTATTCTTCTGACAATTATTCTTAAATTATTTAAATTAAAAAATATTTTTTTCGACCCTATTGCCGCCCTTTTACAGTCTGCCGCCCCTGCGCCATGGCGCCGTTGGCACAGGCCATAGTCCGCTCGTCAGCAAAGTTCCTCTTCGTATCGAGAATTTTTCACCATAATTTGGTGGACTTTTCCTTCATTTGTAGAGGATTCAACACCCAACAAACAAGATAGTTCCTCAAAGTGATGGGAAAATTCCTCATTTTTTATGAAAAAACAATTCCCGTACGATGAGGGGACGAAATGAACCAACGGTATGAAGAAAAACTCCCCACATTTTTCACAGTGTAATATTTTTCTCAAGTTCATAAATCTGTATTGAAAATTCGAGATGAGTTCATAGAAGAAACCTGTTTCATTTTTGTTTTCGGTAATCAATTTGCTCGCCGTATATTTTGATGCATAAGTGACTGAAATATGATAATGTATATATTCATCTCGACCGATCGACTTCTCCCATGTGAGCAATTAATTTCTGGAAAATATGCAACCATTATTTGAAACCATCATCATGTATACATTAGATCTTGATATATCGAATTACAGGATGATATTGTATTTCATACACGTACTTCAGTGATATTCAGGAAATATAAAACTCATTGTCGCAATATCACGTGTATATTAGTACGATAATAAAAACGTAAGAAGATAGTCTTCAAATTGAAGATTATCATACATTTATTCTCGCATACCATTTTGTGATGTTAGAGAAATAGCACTACAAAAAGTTTTATACAAATCTGATTCATGTAAATTCTGCATTGGAAAATTTTATCCAAAATCAAGGTGATTAAATCGCATAATTGGAAGAAGAAAAAAGAAATTTGCTGCGACAGAGAAACCTAATTTTTCTAGGTCCCCTTTGCTGGAGCAGCAAACTATGCGCTATAACAGTAATCTTGTTAGCTGAAACAGCGATTTTTCAACTGTGACAGCAAAAAAGTCACTGTCATAGCAAATAGATTGCTATCACAGCCAGGGATGGGCGAGTAATTTATTTCACCTTGCGAATCATGCGATTGACTGCAATCTACGTAGCCTACATTGTATATTGCTCTGTAAATTATTGTTAAAAACCTCTTATGACGCATAGATTTCCATTCCTGGTCACAGCAAAAAATCTGCTACTCCAGCAAAAGGTACCTAGCACCATCAGATTTCGCTGTCACAGCGAATTTTTTTCTCTGTGTGCAAACTATTCAATGGATTCTTGATATGAGGGGTATTTAAACAAAGTTGAATCAAAATTTACATCATTCGATCGATAGTTTTTATTACAAATTTCGTTCGAATTACTGTACAAAAAGCCTGTTCATTGAAAGATATCATACATTTTTCATATCACTAATATATAACACTTTCTCGTGGGATTTCATATTTTTTTCTTACCCAGGAATCAAAATTATTTGAGCTACATAAATTAATCGAGAGATTATTTTTAGAATCATATGCTTTGAACGAGAATCAAACTGTTTATTTTTTCTTTTAGATATCTGTAGTTTACGATCATTTTTCTTTCCTTATATTTTGTGGACGCAATTTATTATCCATATATTTATTGGAAAATTATTCAAAAAATAATTCCCTCAACGTACTACACAATTGGAGATAATCCATATTTACTAGAGAGATTTATCAGAGATTTCTTTATAAATGAATACATTGAGAGGTGTTTATTGAATTGAATGCATATCCATACGAGAATCTTGAATATCCATTCTGTTTTCTTCAATCTCATAGTCGGAAAGAAACACCCAGTTTAGGATATTTAGAATCCACGTAGACAGTTTAAACTCCATTAATCATATATGAACACAATCAATCCTTGAAAAGTGCTGGATCATGATGTATTTCTATTGCAATCAGTGCATAATTGGAAACGTTATCGCTCATCATTGGGTCCAATTAATTTACTCGATTCTATCATAATTATGTTTAATTGAGGGAATATCGTGAAAGACAACTAATAAAATAAAATATCACGATAAGTTTGATATGAGGTTGAGTTGATAATTGGATTAAAAATCCAGTAACAATGCATGTCACATCAAATGGACGAGTGCATCGTATGAGAAGTGACAAGCAAGTATCAGATTTTTGTTCTCTGTTAACACACAGTCAGCAGATCATTCATGCATTGCACAACAACATTCGAGTCGATTTTGAACCTTAATTCGCATACCGAATTGTAGAATTTAATAATTATCACATGAAATTTAATCTTTCCGAATATTCTATTGTTATCCGCAAACACCTGGTCATATGGATATTTCAAAATTCGTTTATATCTCGATAATATGATTCTTACATGAATATTGAAATGATGGATCATTTTCTCGTGTGATAAATTTAGTTTATCTGTATGATAACAAAATGTCACGTTCGTACGTCATCAATTTTCTTTTTCGAAAATTGTTATTTATGACAATCGAATTCAATTTATTGTACTTAGATATATGGGTGTGATTTATTATCGATCAGCTGTGGAATATAAGCAGAGTTGATAGAGAGAGCTAAAACCTGAGGGGCAAAACTATTACATTGTGAAAAATGATCAGCAAATTTACTGGAACACTCTGCCGACAATGCATATTCATGTTTATAAATGTTCTTTGTCTTATGGAGATACAAATGTCAACACGCATTCATAGCTAATTGTCTTTGCATTTACATGGAAAGAAATTTTCAGCTATATCAGCTACACTTCAGCTACTGTGTAACTAATAGCTAAAGCTATGCTATAGCTCGTAGCTGTAGTATTGTGTCAGCTATTTTTTACCTATTGTAACTAAATATTCTAGTATCAGCTAATTTCTTAGCAATATCAGCCAGACTTTGACTGATAAAGCTAAAAATTTTGCTGCAACAGCCCAAATTTAGCTATAGGGGCTAAAATTAATAGGTTTTCTCTTTATAACTAATTAAATTCTCCCGAGTATCCAATACTGTGTAATATGTACACTGTGAAAATTATAGGAAGTTTTTCCTCACTTCAGTGGTGGATTCTGGCCCCAAATAGTGAGGGAATGATTTTTCTGCCACTTTGAGGAATTACTCTGCTTCTCAGGTATTGAATTCTACAAAAGTGCAGAGTAAAAATTTTATATTAGACATTAGCATATTCATATTGTGCTTTTGGGATATATTCGATTATGTCGCTATAAACCACAAGTATACGAACATACACCATACCCTCTCGTGAGGATGAAGATAAGTGTGTTATAATTTGAAATGAATATAATTCTGAGCCTCATAATATAAAGTTCATCCCACGAGCACCATAAAAATATAGTAATCTTTAATATAAACTTTTCTCTGTGTGAGGAGAGAGAAAGAACACCAAATTAGTGTAAAAATGTCCTTCATTCACCCATGGTGGAATTTTGCTGCTGTCAAATGTTGAGAAAAAATTGTGGCAGAGGTTTTACATTGTAATCCAACTGGATAAAACATCGAATGAAAGTCGAAAATATAAACATCTTTCATGAAAATTCGAAAATATTTCTCAAAATCGTAATGGAGACAAAACGGTTTACATTTTTATTGAATTTTACTAGAAAAAGCATGAGAAATTATGAATTCTCAACAAACAATAGAGAACAATATAAACTTTCGAAAAGTTGCGCAAGAAATTTTACACAGTAAATAATAAAATTTCGGGAATAGAAAAGTGAATGATAAATTTTTGTAAGTGCATATCAGTTCGACTTCTTGGAATATTATATCAATGTGAATATGAATATCCTCGTCTCCAACAGCATTTCATCTATAAAAATACTAATTGTTTTTCCATTAGCGTTATCATGCAACGTAACACATTAACGTGCATTACATTCAAAATACCTTATCTTAGAAAGTACAATTTGGTTGTACTATTACCAGGTCATTACCACGGTGATTATAACGATGGAATGTAAATGCAGTATCTTTAGAAGAAACAGTTTTTATTTCCGCTAGGAATAGTAAATATAGTATTGTTTAGAATAACAATATTTCATCCTTTCAGAATTATGTAAATCCTTGTGAGGCGAGGAACAGTAAAACGGTTCAAGACGAATTTTTAATGAATACTTTGGGAACCACGAGAATTCATGAAGAAGCTTTTATAAATCCTTCAGGGACTGCTGTACTGTCTGGGATACTCGTTTATGTGGTTGAACGTGCATTTATGAACCGCTGATGATTTTTATCCACATCTAACTAAATGCGTGCATCAACAAAAGAGTAATGGACATTTAATCTTAAACAAATTTCATTCAATTCGTTAAGATTTATTGTATAAAAATAGATTTGATACAATACTTTACTCTGCATAGGAGCTTTATTTTCCGCTGGAGTTATTGCTCTATAGCAATACAGTTCTGTCACTTTCAAGATTTTCTCAATTGAAAATAAAATCCTTTCTTTATCTCACAATGGTAAAAAGAGACTCAATATTTTCCAAGAGCTTGCTTATGTCAGTTTTTTCCAACGAATCACTTTCGCCGTATCCAATCATCACGTTCCTTTTGTTCGAGGAGTGCTATAGAAAATCACCGAAGAGATGCTATGTCTGTTTCTTATTTTTCACGGGATTTATAGTTGGAGTCTTGCTATCTTGGTTTCGATTACATGACAGAATTGTGGACGTTATTTCATCGATCGGAATTAATTTGCAATTATTGTCATTTGTATCAAATTTGAACGACAGGGAAATTAATGGGAGGGATAAGTTGGAATAAAATTTTTATTTCAGGTGTAAAATATTATGAGTTTTTGTGGAGGCGTCGAAGAATTCCAACAATTCCAACAAAGGAACATAGTTTTGGATTTTTTTTTTATAAAGGATATAGATCATTTTGAGTAATCGTAAACGAGAAATTGACGTGCACAGATCTAGTTCCATTGCACTCAATTTGAGAGTTAAACGTAATTTGAGTTCGTGCGATCCATTTATCTGATTGATTGATCTCGTGCTCTCACCTCGGTTAACCTTTTGCTAACTTGGTGGATCTAGGCATCAGTCGTATTTGTTTGTCGATTTTCACGGGAGATAAGCGGTCATTCATCACCACGCATCAACAAAAGTACCGTTAACACTTTGGAATGTGATTACTTGATATGCGATCATAATTTTTTCGTGTGTTCACATTCATGTATTGTATGGATTATAATAATTCATATATGATAATGAGGGTATTTATGATTTATATATTTATTATAATTTAATATCATCTGTATAGTGAAAAATTTGGTGTATTTTCAACACACGTAGATATTGCAACGGGTCTACTCATAATTTATGTTGAATATTGAAACAGAGGATGTGTGAAATCAATACAAACGTGTTTTATCATAAAAAATCTGTGAATTCGCTAATTTTTAATGTTAATTTCCAATACAAATTTTCAGTTGACCGTTTCTGCTACAGAATCTTCTTCTGTGTAGGGGATCACTGGGGCATTCACAGAAGTCTCCTTTATAAACAACGGGGCATTCAATTCCTTTCATAATTTCTCGTAAATCGAAATGTGATTTATCACGAATGAGGGAAAAGGGAGCGCGATTTTAATTGCGAAGATTCGAGCGTAGCAACTGCCATGACTTATGAAGAATCATAAAAATTTTCGTTGTGCTCGCATTTTTTCATAATATTCCAAACTGCAAGTGGAGCAAACATCGATTGAATTATAAAGATGTCAGTATAATAAGCGCGGTCTAGTTCTTGAAAATGTGTGGGAAGTCAACCCACTTCATAGTAAGAGAATGCAGATTTTTTTAGATTATCAATAATCTCTCAGAGCTCTTGTCACGACTTGGTAAGGGAAAAATAATGAAAAAATATTCACATTCATTGGAATAGCGCATGGAAATCCTGAGTCAAGGTGAATAAATTGTTTCTTTGAGAGGTATGCTTGATATTCTTGAATATTGGCTCACGTGAGGGATAATTTTTAGTCGGTAGTTTGAATGTACACTCTAAAAAGTAATTGTGGAATTTTGCACAAAAACAAAAATTCACCATAATTTGGTGGATTTTTTCCCAATTTTTTGAAGCATTCAACTCATACAAGACAACACAATTTCGTGAAGCGGAAAAAATCCCCTATTCTCAATGGAGGTACGGCGTTTTTACGATAAGATGACGAAATCCACTGCTGAAGTAAGGGGAACAATCTCCATAATTTTTGCAGTGGCTTTTCACACTTATTCTTTTGGTAACGTATTTATTGAATCATATAAAACTTGATTCGTATGTTTGAATTTCGGAGAAATTAAAACTTTTTACAAGTACTGCCTCGACATTGAAACAGAAATTTTTGAATATTTCATATCGATGGAAACATAAGGAAAAACAACTAAAATCACACAAGCGTGCTCGGCAGAAGTTACATCGATCGCGTACAATTCTTCTTTAGATATCGAAGATGATCATACAGTACTGCTCATTTATTTGATGAAGTCTTGATTTATTGTCCACTCAAAAATATTTTTCACAGGTGATAATGTATTCAAATTATATATCAAGTCGATACGTCGATTATAGGATTTAATTGTCTCAAATATTATCCAATCAGTAAGGTATATTCATGAAACTACTACTCAATACAATATCGACCTTGTTCCATAACTAAACCTTTCAATTATATCATAATTTCAAGGGATCTTGCACGTTTATTTCAATTGCACGTGTAAATAAATCTCCCCTCGAAGATATGAAATTTCTTAAAGATCATTCCATATCCAACATCTCTTCAATTTTCGTATGTTGATACTCCTATTCCTTGGAGAGTACTTGTTATTATCATGGAATTTGATGCCGAAAGGAAATTCGGTCTGAACTCTACTTGACAAAATAATCCTGAAAAGCTTTGTTCATAAATTTCCAAGATGATTATTTTATAGACGATTCTCAGGGGAAGTACTGAACTGACTACTCGGAAAAAATGTTCAAAGAGACCATGCTGTAACACACTGAATCGCTTCGAATGAATATTTAATAGATATCTGTACATGTACCCACGCATCAAAACTTTCAAAAGGTTACTTTGAAAACTGCGGTCGAAAGTTTCAACTTGAAAAGGAATTTTTGATCAGCAGCTTTCGATTTACTTCTTGGTCATTTTGGAATCCGTGTATAAACAGTATATGTGGAGTATGAAAATTAATGTTTCAGTCATAATTTATATAAGTTCTCTTTATAAAGTTTCATATAATGAAATTCAATATGGATTATATGAGAATTCCAGAGAATTCTCTTTGGGCGAATAATTGAATAGGATTCGTAGGGAATTTATGTGGTTGAGCCGTCTACAACTTTGGATCAAAGTCTTTCGACTGAATTTGGAACTAAGCCGTTATCAATTCCCTTTGGTAATCGTTCAGTCTGATGGTTTCTGTGACAAATAAAGGTTTCTTCTGATGTTTTTGTATATAATTGATTCCGATCGGTGAAAGAGATGATTAACGATGAGGAAGCAACGACATTAAAGGACATGAAAATTCTATGATCTTATAATCAAATTCCTTAATTTGAAAGGATAATACAATATAATCGAAATAGGGTATCGGGTTTAGAGAAAATCTTTGAAACTTCGATCGATGATTTGAATTTACTTTAGGTCACGGAAAAATGAATTCACTATCAGAACTGATAAAATTGTTGTGATAACGGAAGAATGGCTGCCAGAGTGAAAAAGTCGCTGTTTCAGCAAATATTTCCCTGTCAAGGTGGAAGTTTTGTCTGTGTTGATTCGTCAGAAATAAGGATGGGTAATCTCGAGCGGAAAAATTTTCAAAATTGTACACAATTTATATACACTTCTATGAAAATTACATATCATTCTGAAAGTACCTCCCCTGGGGGTTTCAGAATTGAAGAATTTCCAAATTTTTGCTTCTCATTACCATTGAAAATTGTTCGTACTCGAAGCTATTCACCTTCTCAATAGAAGTAGTACTTCAACCACTCAAGCCACTCAGGTTGTCATTATTTTGTCACTTCAAGCGTGACACACTTCACTGTTTGTAAGTGCAATCGAACAACCGTTTTTGATTTATCATCATGTTTTTTTGTTGTATCCTTCAGTTCAGCTTCAATGATACAATATTGATAGAAATACGCAAATTATCCGGAAACACGGATAATTCATGAATCTGATTCATATTTCGTTTATACCTGAATCCCATGTAGCTCATGTGGGTTATTTTTACGTGTGTTGATACGTATTCTTATTCGACCCATTGAAAGAATGATTAAGGTAAGGTAAGCTTCAATCAGACGCAATTCCCCTTAGAACCGTGAAATTTTCTACGAAGAGGGTGAAAATGAAAAATGGATGAAGAAAAAATGAAGAAAGATCGATAACGTGCTGGGATCAAATCTACTTACAGAATTCCTTTTATTGCATCATCATGTCTTCCCATGTTCATCAGTGTTCCACTGATATTTATCGGATACTTCTCACGTGTGAAAGTAATTGATAAGGAACGAGTTAATTCTTTCGCGAAGCACAAGTTTGCATCAAAATCAGGTTTTATCAACTATGCACGGTTAACAAGGATTTTATACATTAGTTCGTCTCTTTTATGCTCGTTTTATGCCTATCATTAATAAATATATGAAATGAGAAATGCGCGGTAGATGATTTTAGTTCATTTTTTCAAATCTAAATAATGGATTTGTGGAATGTGATATATTGCAAAATTTCAGAATTAAATGCTCATTTTATGCAATCCTGATACAATTATTAGACATTTACATCGAATTTTACTCGGAGAGATGGTTTTGAATACTCTGAATTTGTTACAAAATTTTTCGACCATAGCTCTGGAAGTTCTGTTGATTAACCTTATTTGAGATTTATAAATTCTTCTTGACGGTGAAGTGTTATTTCAAAAATTCTCCAAGATCCCCAGAGACTGGATGTTTTTTTTCGGACAGTAATTTCTTAATTTCTTGAAGTGAAAATCTACTCTTGAAGAGTGGAAACACTGCAAGTCCGATAAGAGTGAGAATTTTCACTTTTATGGAGTAAGAATTCATTCTTTCAGAGTTGAATTTCACTCTTGTTGGAATGTTCTTAAAATTCGAATCGCTTATACAAACGAAACGAGAATCTAAACGTACAAAATCAGATAAATCATCAGTTTTTAACTTCTAAAACTAATTCCCGGGAACTGGGAACATGATTTGGAGAATATAATTCAGGTTTTGGATTCTTAACAGCCCAGTATTTTGTTATTCGATTATCAATTCGTTTCAATGAACGATTCAAACTTCAGCAACATGTTGAACTTGTAGTATTTCCACTTTGTGAGATTGAATTTTTCGGTTAAAGGAATTTAGAGAGTACTGAGTCAATCCCAGCCCAAAACTAAATTTGTTGAATAATCGGTGTTAATTGAAGGATACTGATGATTTTGAATAGAAAACCTTGATCTTGTCAAACTACAAAAAATACTGGCTTGTTAGTACCACATTCTCCCAGAACTCCGTTAATTCCCACCTGGGAAATTTCCCATATTCCATCAGATCATACACAGAAAACGAAAAAGATCAGTGACGAACACTTAAATTGATGATTTTTAATTATTTAGCAAGAGTAATTGCCATAGGTATTTAGTAGTTACACAATTAATTCCATCACAGGCCAAAATGTGAAATCAGTTCTAACTCAGTGATAACTATTTTCCCTGAATGATCGTGAAATTTTGTATTCAAACTGCTGTCAAAACTATTCTTCTTCCCTTGCATTATGAATGAACTAGACACAATTTATGTGACTGAACTTCTTGGCATCACTTCTTCACGTGCGTATTTTCGAACTTTCCACTTGCCTTTCGCACATGCCACGTCAACTTCGCCACATTACATGCGAGAAGTGTAAATCTTGTGAACTTCCCACCGATATATTTTGTTCGAAAATGATCAAAAGTGGTGGTTCTCACGCACAGATTGATTAACAAACTTCATTTCGCTTTTCAATGGAATGAAGTGAAAAGCCTTTATATCAAAGTCAGTCTTCTTAACTTCCACTGGATTGGATTTCTCAATCCCGAAGAAGAATGTTAATCTCACAACGTTCGTCGGTTTCACGTTCATACAGTTTGAATAGTTTCCGGTTGATTAAAACGAGGTTGAAAAAAGATTGTCTGTTGAACCAGGTTTTATTCTTAGAGAAGTGTATTCGGTTTGTATATTAGAATAAAAGTAATATCCGTAGATAAAATATGGGCTCCAGGTATGAATCATTTATCTCATACGATCAATTCAGGTGATGAGCTGAAGATACATGCCTCGTTCCAACTATTACAAAAACCTCATATGCGTTTTTTGACACATGTGGAAGTATTGTTGAGTCTGTGGAATCAATTCTTGTATATATACAGAGTTCAACATTCCAGCTAGATGTGAACAAAATATTTTCCTATTGAATTAGGTACATAATTTTCTCGACTTATTGAGAAAAACGAATCGTGCGTCAGCCCACATCTGGTTGGATTGAAATATAAACCACCGCGTGTATGAGTTCTGGCCCAACTCCGGTCCATATAGGCAGGATGGGGCCATGCTGGACCACATGGAGAAAAATGCACGTTGAAAATATAGTAATTTTTAATAAAAATTTGAGAATATTTCTTAAAATCTGAGAATTTTTCTTAAAAGCATAATAAAGACAAAACGGTTCACTTTTTTTATGGAATTGTATTCAAAAAACAATGAAAAATTATCAATATTTAATAAAGAATAGAGAAACATATGAACTTCCCAAAAGTCACATACGAAATTTCACGAAGTGAATAGCAGGATATTGAAATTTTGTTACTATTTTTGTACAATTTCACGCGCGACTCTTGAAAAGTTCATATGTTTCTCTATTCTTTATTAAGTATTGATAATTTTTCATTATTTTTTAAATAAAATCCCGCAAAAAAGTGTACTGTTTTGTCTTTATTATGCATTTCAGGAAAACTCTCAGATTTCAAGAAATATCCTCGAATTAAAGATTACTATATTTTCGACCTTCATTTTTCTCTGTGCAATGCAGGCCGTATTGTCCACAGGAGTTGAGGGAATTCATTGAGGAGAACGTTTTGTTGCTTTTGTTGCTATGCCTTAGGTGACAGGATAGATTTTGTATCTATAAGCTTTGTATTGTCAGCTGATAATTGAAATCTTATACAGCTACACGGAGAAAAATGAAGGAGTATATTTTACTGCATACGATCAGTCAACATTTTTTGGTAGCTTCTGTAAATTTTTCTTGAACATTGGTGAAAAGTAGGGGAGCGATGGGCTATTTGTAACAGGGGTAATTAGGAAAACGCGAATTATTCGATGGATTTCAAGTATTGCCGCTGGATTTTGAATTAAATCTCCTATTTATGATGTGCTTCATTAACCACACACTGTCGGTATCTCGTGAGACAGTGATGTGAGTGTCTAGAAACATAGGATCCATTTGAGTTAGAAAATGAAAACAATATCGTTTTGCAAACATTGATTTCAGTCCTATTAATCGATCCTCTTCAAATATGTAGGTGACTATTTATTTTGTCTATGTATTGAGCTTTGGAATGCTTAAATAACTTTTTCATGAATTCTGTATAGTTTTTTAATAGTCAACGAATATATCCGAAATCATACGATGGGGCAAGTTGTAACAAACTTTCGGGGCATATTGTAACATGTTTGAGTTCGTGCTTATTCGACTTGGTTCGACTTATTTCTTTAATTGTCGATATGCAAATGTCTTCATTCCATCCATTCTTCTTTCATCTAAAAATGAGAGATCATAAAAGAAAACCTGAAACAGGTTCAGAAAATGAAGATGTCCCAATTCAGATATTATACAAGAAACAAGTGCAATACACAATAATGCTAAATTTTGCTAGCATTATTGTCTATTACACCTGTTTGTTTGTGCTATGTTAAATGCCCGAGTAATTCTTTATGTACATTAGGGTGTTCTTCAAGAGTTCATTTTGAATTCAAAGTATCCATAATGAATACTGAATTGATAATCCTCATTAAGATTATGAATTTTTATTGATTCTATTTTGATTGATTGAATATAATTCAATCTTAGTCATAATTATAAGTGGCTATGAAAATTAACTGAATAACATCGGAGTCCCATAATGATTGTGGTTATAGGCTAATAAGTACAGGATGATTCCACAACCTTGAGCTTAATTTTTCAAAGTTTATTTTCGTAATAAGTGTTGTCAATTCGGATCAATAAGAAAATAGTCAGCTCAGCTCATTTATCAATAAGTATCGTACCATAACAAAAAGTTGATATGTTTTCAATGAGCAGTTATTCTAGTGTTACTATTTGCCCCAAGCCTGTTACAACTAGCCCCAAGTACGGGGTAAGTTGTAACAGCTGACTTGTTTTGGAATAATGTCTGTTGTGCTACAATCAGCAAACTTTTTGCATATGATGAGTGAATGTTCACCCTTACGAAACATTCAATAATGAGCAAGAAATTATGTATATATATATCACAATATTAGCATTTTTCCAAAAACTGTTACAACTAGCCCCTCGCTCCCGTACTCTAATGTAGTAACTTTTACTCCGAAAATATTCATTCATATACTGATTGGGCGCTTTTTTTTCATTTTTCCCCGTGCATGTTATGAAACTTAGTGATCATGATATAATGTAATGCTAATCTCATCTATGATCTTCATCCACATGCAATGTATAAATCGTGCGTTTTGTTAATGGATCAGGAAATTACATTGAAGAAATGATGGACGGAGTTATCCTACTGATAAGAAAGATGGTAACATTATTACAATACTTTGTTTTATAATCTCAAATGTATTTTCAAAGATTGTTTGTACCACTGTACAATAGCATTGTGGTTATCGTAAGGTACACAACACCGGTCATTGCGTGACAGGATGACTGAGTTTTAGCTGTCTGAATACACAAGATGGTCGTTCAGATAGATCACAAAACGATTCACCATGTAACGTGGATCAGTTTCTCTTCAATGAAAATATATTTAAATTTTGATTCCATGATGAAATTGTTGTGACTGTACCTTTCGTTGTGACATAATTTTGAATCACTCGATCTCATTTCAATCCTCTCATCTTCTACCTTAGATCCATATGAACAATTATTTTAGTCTAAGAATTTCAATGTGATTTTTTGTTCAATGCTATCATCGCACAAACTCGTTACCTTCGAAAACTTTCACCCCTGAAAAAAGCATATCCACCTATATATATATATATATATATATATACATATGAAAATCCACAATCTTCCATCTTATTTTGGTACAAGTTTCATTTGAACTCGAGTAAGGTCGACTGGTTTCGATAATAGCCGTTTGTACGTCGTGAAAGGATTTCTCTGCATGTTGTTCAAGTGACTCGAGAATTGTTATCGAAGGAGGTAAAGAAAAGAACGAGCAGCAAGGTTAAAACTTTCATAAGAAACTTGCGAATTTGAGTGCATCCTGAATATATTCGGATCCAAAGTTTGAGGGAAGTAAGTTTTTATTTTCTTTTCTCATTCTTCTCCATAATGATATTCTTGAAGAAAACTACATTGAACAGCCTTTTATACAATATTTATTTTCTGTCTGCGTACTTCGAGGAATCACAATTTTTACATTCCAATACGAGAAGAAACGGAAACAATATCAAGTTTTTATCTATGCGAAAAATGTACAAATCGTGATATCGCGTATCGAATTACTACAATTTCAAATCACGGAGAACGTTGACGATAAAACTTGGCATCAGTTTTGAACATCAACCAAGATTATATATTCAAGTTGCATCTAAGCTAAAATTACTTTCATTCTACTACACGGACAAGAACATTTTCATTTCTCGATGCCAATGAGGTTACTGAGTTAAGGCAAGAGTGAGAGAAGGGTCGACATAATCTAATAGTTCCCAATTTATTTTAACTCTATAACTCAAGGCAATTTTCGCCTCCAGCCGAGCGAATGGTTTTACATGGCTTCATGTCGCATTTCTCCCTTCAGAAATACGAGTTGAATCACGTTAATGAGTTGCATCGACTTGTTCTTATTATTTAATTTGGTGAAAGCTCAACAACTTGATTCAAATGAAAATTACTTCTCTCATTACGTGTTAGTATTCCCTCGCAGAGCGTTAGAGTTAACATCTGACTTCTCCGTGTTATAATCGACACAATTGACATTTTCTTCCGGTATCTTTGCGTTTTTGAATTCATGATCAATGTCCTGACACTCACACCGATTACATCCTGTGAAATAATGAGACGTGAACGTTGATTCATGTATTTTCAATTATTTTGAGGGACGGGAACTGGGGTTATTTGAAACGATTTAAATTCCAAATAATTTTGGAATGTGCAGATTTTTGATGTTTTTTTTGAAAGAAAACACATTCGAGAGCAGTAGGATATCATTTTCTCATTTAAGTATCATGTATTTATATAAATCTTAATGTCGATCACTTTTTATTCCCACCATCATTAAATCCGTAATATCATTCAAGCATTCATCTCTTCAAGTACATTTTCGAAGTCTTAGTAGAAACCTTCCATTGATTCAAAAGGGTTGCACCACTGCGTGAGAGTGAAACCTGAGATCAAATGAATTAATTCAGTTGAAAACGGTTCATTTCAAGTGTTCCTTCAAGTTATAAGCACAGCGTTATAAGGTTTGTGAATAACTAGAGCGTTTCTACTGCTCAGGAGTTCATTAAAGTGAATTTTCAATTTTATAAGATTGTTTCGGTTAATTTAATTTACTCCACAATAATTGTATTAGAATTAAATTTACATGGATTTTGTCAGTTTTTATGAAACTCTCGAGGTCTGACTGATATTTTTCGCGATGATTTTATTCCCTGTGCATTGCAAACTTTTTGAGTTTATTCTGCAAAATCGCTTTGTTTTTTCGTCTTTGGATTTTTTCTTTTGTATTATGGATCAGCTTGTGGTTCTTTGAATATAAAATCAGAATTTTATTTTCGTTTTTTCTGACGATATCACAGGTTTAGTATATTTTCTTGCGCGTTCGAATCACTCTTTACCACAGCTTTTAGAAAATTCAAACCATTTCAACATGAAAGTATTCAGAGTCGACATGAATGTATCATAGGATTAATCAAATTTTACTGATAATGCTCAGACGATATAAACTCACGATGACCCAGCTGAAGGTAAACTGGGAAAGACAAATGAGCCGTTGGTTAACAAAGAAAAACACTTTATTGAAATCCAAATGAATCGAGGTTTCCACAAAATCGATCCCATTGACAACACCCTGACTATTTTTCTGACACATGTCTACATGGATATAACTAAACAAGGATTATTCTTTCGTGGCTTTGCCCTCAATCACGATAAACATGTCAAAACCTGATTCGTTTCATTCCACAGTTCACGGTTTATCACTCTTTCAGTTTTATTTTATCCTCCAACCTTTCACTCATCACTTTTGTATTATTGTAGGAATACATCGGTGGATGTATACCGTGAATATCGAGGGATAAAAATAATATGTATGTATAAAATCCATCAGTATTCAGCACGATAGGAGATGTAAATTGAACATCGATGAGAATTGACCTTTGTTATTACGTTCCAGTGTATTTTACTCGTCGCTAAACTAGGAATTCCGTGTAAACTTATTTTTTATGTTGGTATTTTCTATTCGATGCATTTTCAAGGTCAGTATTTGCGAAGTTTGAAAAATTGATCCCCTCATCGACAGCCAATTTTCTTTCTAAGGGAAATGAGTTTTTCTGCAGATAACGCAGAAAGCTCTCTGAATGTTCAGAAAACCTTCTGATGCTGTATAGATCATGATTTTGATTCATTTAGACTGATTTATAAGCTCAGGAATGATTCAAAGCCTCTTCCTCGCGTTGCGATTTCCTTTATTCCAACCTAATACCAGCCCGAAAAACATCGAGCGATTCCTAAGTTTAAGAACCACTGTCTACACTAATCCGCTGGTAGTTGCAGAGTCATGTACGGGTCGCAGGACCACATGCAGCGTTACATAATTCGTGAATGTCTAAAGCGAATGTACTAGGATTCGTCTGGAGAACAATCATCTGGAGGCACGAAGAGATTTTCTTTCATCCTCGTAGCCGATAAAAAAAATCATTCCATAGCGTAAGTGATAAACTTTCTTCAGTGTGGAAAGTATGATATAACTCAAGAGAGATATACATGATAAGATCAAAGAGGATGATTGAATAGGTACTTTTGCATTAGCGCAATGATGAAATACTGGATCTTGAGAAATTCGTGTTATTGAAATTTCATTTGAACCACCGTTGAGAGAATTAAATTTTGAAGAAAGGAAAAAAGTATTCTTCACTTTTGTGTAAGTTCTTCTTCGTTGACGGGCTTTTGCAAAGCATTCGAACAAGTAGTGTCGGTGCTTTTACCTGCTTAAAGTGAAAAAGCTTCTTTGCTCAGTGAAGTAGAATTGAGGAGATGACTCATAAGGCGAGAGAGTGGATATGAAATAATATTTTTGTCATGTTGAAACGCATTCGAGTGTTCTTGAATTCAAATCAATCGTAGGCACCTCACAAGTATCAATTTATTGCCACTTTTTTATTAAGTTTCTCAAAGAAGCAATTTCTTTTATCACTCTGTATATTGGATATATCGTATAAATACTTCCTGAACATATTATTAGCTTATTATATACTAACTTTCACATGCATTGTGATTATAATAAATATTATAGTTGAGGTGATGTATTTGCTTCACAAATTCAAAATCATCTCAAGATGATGAAGCTAGAACTAGTAGTGAAGATAATAAATACTTACAGCTAATTGACCAACGATCAGCTAGTCGTTGGTCGCTAGTATCAACTTCAATTCAGAATAGAGTATGAATAGTTTTTTCTTAAACTCACCGTGCTTCAGTTGATTTGAATTCACGATCAAACGTTGGTCATTGAGTATTTTTTCGAAAGAAATTGAACAAGGCAAACAAGTAAGGTGCTCAGAATTTTTCAATGGAATCCAAAGTTATTGATTACTCAGGGTCATTTGTTTTATCAACTCCAGAGGACTCTTCATTAAACAATACGTTTATGGTAACGCTTATCCCAGTTCTCAAGGCATTCCTATATACTGGAATTGATATTGCCTCCCGTTTTTGTTGCGAATTTTCCTTTTATCGTATCAATCGATATAACAAGCTTCCCCCTGGAACGACTACTCGGGTTCAGGAAGTAGAAAAACTCACGAGAAGTTGTGTCGAGTGAATACGGTACTCCCGGAGATCCCGTTCGGTGAAGTTTTGATCAAGAATTTTGGTAAAAGGGTCGATTTTTATCCCACAGTATCATCGTGATGCAAAAATCATAAATTCTCATCGATTAAATTTTCTTCTCTTGTGACGGATATTTTCGCACGAGTGCTTCAATCAGGACGACGGTGAAAGAAAATGGTGCAGGAGACTTTGATGTAGATCTTTTGGTTTGCGTTTATTTTTCGTACCTGCGGAATAGATTCTGACTGGATTCCCAATCGAGTCTTGATTTCTGTGTGGACGTTCCTGCATTCAGTCCTTTTGTCATGAATCTCAAAGTGCTGGAAATATCGGTAACACTTTGGAATTATAAATTTGTCCACTGAACTTTCATTGAAAATAGAGGAATTGTCCCCTGGTTTGATGAACTATTTCTGATTTTTGGGTGTTGAACTCTTCAAGGATAAAGGATAAGTTCTCTATCCATGGTGGGAGAATCTTCTACCATTATCATTCTGTGGGGGAACATTTCACAATTATTCTTGAGGGCGCTCTGTGTACATTGAGGATTATTCAATTTGAATTTCATGCAGAGAGAATTTTGACGATCTCGCAATATTCATTTACAAATGTTTCATATTTATCATGGAAAAAAGAGATTAGTTGAAATAACTATTTAACTTGTAAGCGCATATGGGCCCACTTTTTTTCGTTAGAATAACAAATTAATTAATTGATTTAACCAATTTAAAATGATTTATTAACAAAATTAGTGCAATCAACGAACAAAATTGTTGTTCTCACGAAAAAGAAGTGGGCCCATATGCGCTTATAAGTTAAATAGTTAATTCAATTAATCTTTTTTTTCCGTGTAGGATCTTTGCATTGAAATCATAGAACTAACGATGCAGGATGGCATTAAATATTCACAGAACTCTTGATCTCAAGATGATGAACTTGGAACTAGCTCAACATTGAATTCCGTTGAAACCTATTCATCTTCCCATTCGTCAATGAGATTTTATAGATTGTTTATAAAAGGGTATTTTCAACATATAAATTGCAATCATTATTGAAACATGAAGACTTCGCTTCCTACTATAGATATGTTCACTGGGAACGAAAATAGTAAATTAATAGTCATAGTTGAGAAGGGACTCTACTACGAAGAGTTAACTGATTAATGGTTGTACTAACTATTTTATTGTGAAGGCAACTAACCCAAATAATAATTTCCAATAATCAATTCTGTCATTTAGACTATATGGAGCAGAAAAACTTATTATCAGTCATAGTTGAGTCTTCTCCCAACTATTTCAATGGTGATTCCTACTATTTTTTTTCTCTGAGTGTTTTTTCTCTGTTGTTTCATTATCTGAACTTTTATATGGAGTGAGAAAGTTGAAAGTTTGAAAGAAAAATGGATAGTTGTCTATACAGGGACATTTTTAGAACGTTCTGAAAACCGCCGCTACATTTTTTAAACATTTCATCAACCTTCCAGTGGCATATTAGGCTATTTGAGTTCGCTCTAACAGGAGATATCGTGGATATTCGGAAGGAACTGATGATTGAAAAAATGCTTTTTTTCTCAAGTTTTCAAATCATCTGATGGAATCAATAAATGAGCCATTCTGATATCCCTCTTAAAATGAACATTTTGAGAAAGAACATATTGTAGCGAAGGAGAATGAGAGATCTCACACAGCACCACAGTCCCAGAAGAATTCTCAAAGAATCCATAAAGAATACAATCAGCTCGAGAAGAATTCTTCATGAATCCTTCTGGGACTATGGTGATGTGTGGGATTGGATGTGAATGAAGCTTTTTATTCTCCCATATTTGTAGCATACTGTAGAAAAACTGCGAATTGACTGCATCTGAGTACTGAAAAATTTCAATGAATCCATTTTTCAGTACATTCACTGAAATTTCACGGATTTTGAACTGTATAATTTCAATTTTTGCAGTAGAATTCTAGTGAATGTGTTGGGTTATTCCAGCAAATGTCCTGGAATTTTCAGTCCCATGTGATGGTTGACAACTTCCAGTGAAATACTGCAGGTTTCGAGTAGAAATTTCTCACATTGTATATCTGGCGCGTTTACCACCAAAGTTAAAAACTTGAAGGACAAAATGATCCTCATCTATGCATTCTAACGGGAGATATCGTGGAATGAAGAAAAATGTTGACAATTGGGAAATTCTGTCTTTTTTTGGTACTCTCAAACGTTATTATTTTTCCTCTTTAAAAGTAACATTGTACAATATTCACGATGAGTTATCCTTGATCGAAGATATAAAATGGAATATTGACAAATGTCATTCTTCTTTCAGACTTCTGCTCTCCAAATTAAAAAAAATGAAATTCACTGATTGCAGTGGAAAGTCGACGACTGCGGATCAGTGCATATACAATGCACAATCAGGGAATATTAACTGACCTTTGCAATGAACTCTTACCGATTCAATCACTTAGGAACACTTCCAATGACATACCCTGCTTCAAAAATCCAATTCAAACTCATCAACTCGTCAATCAGTTTGAATCAGATTTTTGTCCGGGAATTTTCATATTTGATCTCATTCAAATATAATTAGTTTGCATAGGAAATTCCTACTCAATGGGATATAATCAGTGAATTCGAATGTACATGATCCGAATTTCCTAATCAAATCTTAGTAGATTATATAATAAGATCAAATAGGAAAATTCCTCGATAAAAATCTGATTCATACCGATTGCCCAGCTGATAGGTTCGAATCGGATCGTTTTAGCAGGGTAACCAAGGAATATTCACTGATATTCCGCTGATTTGAATTTGGAGAGTGGAACACTTTAAAATTGATGACAATATTTTGATTACCCGAGTAGAAGTTCCTATCCGGTAAGCCCTAAAGCGATCCGGGCCGAATCCGGCTGTGAAATGGGACGCCCCATATGGGGCTTCATATCCAGGCCTGACTAGGTCCGTGTGGATAAAAATCTATCGGAAATTCCAGATCCCGCACCGATGGGGATAACCTGATGATAGTTGTAACGAGGTTGACCCTATAAAAATCTATCTGGCCCTGATCCGTTTTCCTGATTGGAGCCAGATGCGGATAATTTGAATCAGGTCCGAATGTGGCTAATTTAATCCACGCCCTGATAAGCAAAACCTCATTCAGTCTTATCCGGATCTGATCAGTCCTCTTAAGGGGTTATATACAATTCAAATCTTTAAAAAATTCATTTTTTTTTATTTCATTTTCGTAATTTACATACATTCAAGTATACACACTGTTAGAAAAATCCGTTTGGAATTTAATGTAAAAAGTTTGGAAGCAATTAACACACACAATTGTGTATTAATTTTCAAACATTTTTGTATCCCCAAAATAATAGACAGAATTTTGAAATTCAAGCCACAACATTATAAAAATCGATGTAAAAAAATGCATGAATTTTCAACACTATATTACTCAATTTCCAAAATTCCTCCCAAATGTTTCATCATGTTATGGTGTGGAATGATTACAAAAAATTCTGAAAATCAAAATACATACATGAATGAATTATTAGAATCGCGTGATTTCATTCTACGATGAATTTTCAACACCAAATTATTTAATTTTAAAAATCCCTCCTGAATACTTCATCATGTTTTGTTGCAAAATTAATACAAAAAATTCTGAAAATGAAAATACATATTTGAGCGAATTATTAGAACTGCGTGATTTGATTTCACAATTAGTGATGTTGATTTTACAACAAGTAATTTTCCCTACAAAAATTCACATCGAAAGGGTAGACCACGATTGTCCCGAAATTTCCTGATTTATTGAAAACTAGTACTTTCTAGTCATTTCTCAAAATCTACTAGTTTTCAACAGATCGGGGAATTTCAGGTTCACACACTTTCGGGATAATCGCATATATCGGGATATGAATTCTTATAAACTGTGGTGAATATCAGAAACTTTGTTTGAAATTTGAGAAATATGTGATTGATTTTCCAGTATTCAAATAAATACAGAAATTCAATATCTACAGTTATGAATTTTCACAAACTGTTATAAATTTCAAAACTTTTGTTTGAAGTTCATGAAATATGTGATTGATTTTTCAACATCCAAATGTGGAATATAATTCATATAGCGCCCTTGAAAATTAATGTACTTTTTTCTATGAACGTATATTGAATTCACAAACATTTTTAACAGTGCACACAGGGAATTTCAAGTCAATTCGGCGATTATTGTCCAAGTTACACGCATATTTGTAAAATTTTTTCACTGTATGTCAAGTGTTTTTGAAACATTGAATGCGTTTTTCTTCGAACTGTGTTTTCAAAGTCGGTGACCAGGATTTTTCGAAAACGGCTGGACCGATCAGTCTCAAATTTCAACACGAGCTTGTTGACTATATTTTTCAGTAATTAATCGAAGGTTTCTTCTCATCGATGAATATTTTTATTTTTATGAACAATTTAAGGCCAAAATTTCGGCGCTAAATCGATTTTTTTTTAGAAGCCGTCATTTTGTCAAAAAATTTTATTTTGCTTATTCCTTCGATTAATTACTAGATCATGCATCACTTTAACGAAATTCATTTGGTTTTTCCATTATAAAAGAGTTAGTCCCGAAATATCGTGGTCACCGCAAAGCGCTTTTTTTTAGAGGAGCTCCTGAAGATCAGCTATAACAGTTCTCAAAATCATTATTTTCACAAATAAAAAATATTAAAATACAGGTCAAAGTTATCTCATTATGTGTACAAATTACTACAATAATCAATTGAACTGTCTTTTCAGGAAAAATTCTTGAAAAATCGCTTTCTTTGCGCCCCTTACCTGTATATAACTCCTTAATTGGAACCGGATGCAGATAATTTTAATCAGGTCCGGATATGACTAACCTGATCTACGTCCTAATAAGAAAAGCCTTATTCAACCTTATTCACCCTTGATCAGCTCACCAGGTGATAGTCAATATTATTCACTCAGAGTGCGAACCAACAGACAAACACACACCCGCACAGATTGTAAACTGTGAAGTAAAAATTGCACACATAAATTTCCTCCATGAAATTCCACAAGGAAAAAATGTGTTTTCCCCCTATTCACGATTTATAATAAAAATCATGGGCGTTTAAAATTCATCCTTCATGAATGAGAAACGGTATATGTTAAACACTACAAAAACAAACTGCATAAAACAGATTTTTATATCAGCGTAGAAAATATGGAAGATAATCCATGAATATCAAAATTTTAATTAAAAATGAATGAATTCCCCTTCGACGTTTTCATGCTTTTCTCCAAGAGGATAAATACGTAAATTGAATTAATTGAACTTCATAATGTGCGGTAGAATACACGATGGAGAGATTCCAATGAATCAACTGTTTTGCATTCAAAATATCATTCACAATGATAGTCCTTCGGTAACTCGTTTTCAGAGATTCTTCGAATCGGTGCGATCATTGTTTACGTTCAGTGGTCCGCGCGCGTCTTTCGGCCGCTCCACATAATAACAGTATCATTTCTGGCTTTTTCCCTTGTACACACACGTACCTATGTATCGAGTTAGACGAATGAGTTTCTCTGAGTTAGTTTTCTATTGCATATTCAAATTCGAACGTGCCTTGATCGATTGTTCGCGTGAAAGTGATCACGTGCCGTGTGAAAATGTGTGATAAATGAATAAATATCGAGAATTCTCTTGCGGAAAACTGGTGAAATATCGTTTTAAAATATAAGATCAACAAGAACAATCACGCGCGGAGAAATTGATATTGAAACTGGTGACCAACTTCTGTAACTTCTGATCAAATTGCGTATAAGTATCTCTTCTGACAAAAATCGGTTGTTTGGCTTTGAACTACGCACTTTGGCAGTTGGATTTTTTGATAAATCATGTGAATTATTTAGTGCTGCAGCACTGAAGGGAGAGTTTTTTTGTGACAAAGAAGGCTTAATAATTATAATTATAAACAAATCATCTTTGGGTCGAATAAGATTCGTTGATAGCTATAAAATCTTAGTTGATTGGAATAAATTTGGAATACTTTTCTCTCAGTATGAAAGGTTTGGTTAAATTTCGTTCAAGTGGTTTCGCTTTTCAATTAGAGATCGATTTGAGATGATCTTTGAGCTATACATTTTAGGCGATTGAAATTCTGATACAATTTTTCATACTGATCAACTGTTATTCACACACTGAGAGAAATAAGTATTATCACCAATAACATATTGTGATGTTTCAAGAAATCAATTTCTTAATAAATCTGTACTCTTGATACAAGAAAATTTTCTTAGAACTAAGGTTGTATTTCTTGATTTGAAGAAATATTTTCTTGATCCAAGGGAATTCCACTTGAGCTTGCAACATATCAGCTTTATTCGAGAATATGTATTCTTAAAAATATTCAAGAATATGTTTTCTTGGTATTAGTAATTATTTCTCTCAGTGCATAACAATTCGGTTTCATTTCATCAGAGTTTAGATGTCTGAGTTGGCAAACTGTAGCGAGATCACCCCCTTTTCCTCACTGTTGGAATTATTTGTATTAAATTTCATATACCAGATTTGGAAGTTTTCTTTATATACATTTTTATATTGAATTTGTACAACTGATTGTCGATTGCATTGTCAATTAATGTAGTGAAGTTGGCTTCGTCTATAGTTATTAAATTTAATGTACAAATTCACATTAATGGTTATGGAATTCACAAACATTTCTAACAGTGCTTGGTATAAGAATAACCCAGATAGAAAAATGTCTCAATAAAGCCATCATAATGGTGACATTCGCGCCAAGAAATATTTGCATCATGGTACCAAGGTGTTTCCGCATAAAGCATTGTTATTGGTAGCAAAACGAGGTGATGGTACCATAATGAAGACATAATGTTTACATTTTATGCATCATTGCAATCTGAGCGAAGTTTATGATAGTATGTTTACGGCACATAATGTTACAAAATATTCAGGGCATGGTTTTCTATCTGGGAACAGATCACATACTTATTTGGATCAAGGCCGCAGATTCAATGATCCGTAGGTCTAACAACGTATAATTGTATTTTCCTGTCTGTTTATCTGTCTAATATCTGTCTATTGATTTTGCTCAATCAAGTCAACAGTCAATGTATGAACATTTATCACATTGAATTTTTATTCCGTAGTCTTCAAGGATACAATAACCTAATTCCATTCATTCGAAACACGAAAATGTTTCATGAGTTTGACCAAAATGGAATGAAGTTGTAAATGAAACTGGGATCCTTCTTAGTATGCATCGACGTTTCTCTAGTTACTAGCACATAACGGTTAACATTGACCCTCACGTAATTCACGTTCATTCTTGCTAGTGTAAGTGTTGCGCTTGATCAGTGTTGTACATGTTACGAGCCTTTATCGTAACACATTATGAATTCTCGACATCCATACAACCTTCCGGTTGAGAGGAATACAATTCTGGACCCCTGGGTGGTTATAGAATATTGGTTTTGCACAATTTTTGCGATGTAACAATGAGAGGAATATTTCACATATTTTGATGTTCCTGCAACACACCTCAAATAGATTATTATTCAATTTCAGCACAGCTGATACATGTATGGTGATTAATATAATACACTTACAAACATAACTCTCTTATCTTTGCTTATCTCAACTTGTCTTCTCTTCTAATCTGTAAATTCAGTACCGTTCCAGTTGGATACACTACAGTATACTTTGAAGTTGGAGAATCTTTCTCATTGATGTTGAAAAAAGTACTATCACTACTCTCATGAAAAGATCTCTCTAGATTTCTCAATGCATTTGGATATTTTTCTGAGAGCTTCAGAATAGATTCGGAGTGAATCATAGATCAAAAACCTCTGAATATTTAGTTTTGAAAATCACTTCAAAATCTTTCAAGATTCCTCGGAAATCCTCGGAATTTTTCCAACTTCCTATATCCCTCTTCTCTCTCTCTCTAAATCTTTCTGAATTTCTCTGAACTCGCTACATTCGATTCTTAAAATTGTTCTAAAATCTCTCGGGATACCTCGAAAATCTTGTGAATCTCCTCAACTTTTTCTAACTCTTTCTCTTTGAATTTTTACAATTCCATGTACAAATTTTTGAATTTCTCTGAAATCTGGGATTTTTGCGAAAGTTCAGAGAATTGGAGATTTTTTCATCAGGGTATCAAGTCTGCTTCTTTGTTCAAAAACATACGAAGATCTAAATCTTCGAACATAGTTATAAACGCAGAAACAAGAAATTGTTATTCTTTCGAATATAAAGTGAAACATCCCATGTATCTCATTAAACTATTATTATGAATCACAGAAGTTATGTTGTGGAAGTTGAAATCGTTCATACACTGAGAAAAATGTGTTTCGTAGAACTAGCATTCAAAGAATTGTTGGCATTTTATTGCTGGAAATACAATGATTTTTGTTCTTATAACAATACATGTTGTCTTGTTAACAATAGAATCGTCAATTCAGCAATGTTAACGGTAATATTTTTACGATTTTTATTGTAGGTTGACATATGACAATGCTGAATTGTCACATATCAACCAGCAATAAAATTGCTGAATTGACAATTTTATTGTCAATAAGACAACTATATATTGCTACAAGAACAAGAATTATTGTATATTCAACAATAAAATGTCAGCAATGCTCTTATTGCTAGTTCTACGAAACACATTTTTCTCAGTGTAGAAGCGAAATGAAAATTCAAACTCATAAAATCTGACTAATCACACGTACTTATCTTTTCTAAATAACTTCTTTGAACCGAAAATACCGTTCAAAAAACGTACCGGAACATTTTGGGTTTTCAACAGTTGAGCAGTCCGTTATTCGATTACTGATTCGTTTCAATAAACGATGGAAACTTCAGCAACATCAAAATTCACACTATGAAAAATAATTGGAATTTTCCTATACGCAGCATACGGAAAATTCCGATCATGCGATAAAAAATCAATTTCTGATAAATGTATATGAAATTTTCCATAAATTTGACTAAAAATTCCAAACTTTATAGAATGTTCTTCATTTTCCAGTAAATTTCCGGTAAAATACGGAAAATTCCCAATGCACGTACACTCAGAGAAAAGAAGTTGCTGAAATAGCAAACTTTGAAAATTTGCTTTGCTGATTAGCTAACAAAATTTGCTATTACAGCAAAAATCTTGCTCTTTCAATAAGCGCTTGCCATTCAGCAATCCGAGATTGTAGATATACAGACGGCTAGAAAATTTTGCCGAATTGGCAAATATTTTCACTCGTAGGTTGAGGAAAGTGGAGTTGGCAGATGCCCGTATCGTTCCTTATTAACGGATAGAAGAAGTCCAATATCGCGGGCAATGGCGAATAACTTTTATTTAAAAAAGTATAATCCGACGTTTCGACCGAGTTTCGGCCATTTTCAAGGATAACACAAAATCATAATGGCGAAGGATTTGTCTGTTCCATCGTCGTTAAAAAACCTCGTTGACAAGAGGGCAGAGGTAGAATAAGAATATTCACTCGTAGGTTGAGGAAAGTGGAGTTGGCGGATGCCCGTATCGTTCCTTATCAACGGATAGAAGGAGTCCAATATCGCGGGAAGTCCATTATGATTTTGTATAATCCTTGAAAATGGCCGAAACTCGGTCGAAACGTCGGATTATACTTTTTTAAATGAAAGTTATTCGCCATTGCCCGCGATATTGGACTTCTTCTATCCGTTAATAATGGCAAATATTTTGCTACAATAGCAATATGTTTGCTGTAACAGCAACCGTTTTGCTAATTTAGCAAAGCAGATTTTTCGGAATCGCCTTTTCAGCAAGAATTTTTCTCTGCGTGCATGTTAAGTTTTCCATAAAAATTCCTTATAGTGTACTGTTTTGATTCTTTGAGTAAAAAAAAGTCAACATAATGATTTCAAATATGATTATCGTTGTGATTTAATTCATGCAATTCGAATAACGAGATGATTTAGAGTATGTAATCGAATGAGAAACAAGGATACACGGAGAAAAAAATATGATTAACTATTTTTGTACAAATATAGTAATCAGAGGATGTGATTCATTATGACGACAAATGACAGTCGGTATATGACAATTCATCATAACTTTCGTAACAGTTACTATATTTCTGTTGAACACTGATAGATGTATAGTGTTTGATATCATGATGAATTATGTCCTTCGATTACTACACCTTGTTTGATAACCATTATTGTATACTTTTCTCCGTGTATCGTTATCATTAAAATTAATGAATTCATCGATATTCATAATTCTGAGAATATTCTCAATGAATCGGTTGCTATCAATTTTCACAATTGATTTTAGAATATTGGATAGTAAAAAAACCTTCCAGGGATACGATATCGCAATTTCGATACAGAATTTCCTGAAGTTTGTGATACGATTATGATGCAACGATTTCTAACAAATGTCAATCAAATGAGTTACACGATAACAGCCAGTGTCGGACTGGCCCACCCGGCTCCCCAGCGATCGCCGGGGGCCCTTCGGTATTGGGAGGCCCAGTCAGTTCTCAGTTTTCCTTTTTTTGTTTATGAATGATCATAAAATTTCGATTTCCCTGAGAATTTGTTCCATCTACAGTGAAAAGAAAAACATTCATTTGTTCTCTCTTCATAAAATATTCATTCGTAGGAATTAATTGGAAGGTAAAATTGATTATTTGAGGCAAGAATTCCATTATTTGATTCGATTGAATATTTCATCAATCCCAAGGGATATGCTATGGAGAGAGGACAAATAAACCATTTATTTGGGGAGAATAAATTTGGTTTTCAGTATAGGGGCCCAACGTATTTCCCAGTTGGGGGCCTTGGGGCAAGCCAGTCCAACATTGAATTAACAACCCTCACAGCACCACAGTCTCAGGAGAATTCATAAGGAATTCTTATTGAACTGCATGCGTTCTTTACGAGGTCTTTCAGAATTCTTCTGGGATTGTGGTGCTGTGAGGGAGGTTTGTTATACAAGATACAAGAGATTGATAATTAAACAATAACAGAAGAAGTGGAAGATGATGAAAATTCTCCATATAAAGCGAACTGAAAAATGTTTCCTGATACTCGTTTCACCTCGATACTCATAAATTACAAAGAGTAAGCGCGAAACTTTGAAATTTAGTGTCTCGATTGGCCTTGTTTCTCACCTTTGAATCGTCGCTGTATGCCCTCGGATTATACAAACTTTTTTATGGATACATTATTATATCATATATCTTGATATCGATTGAGACTATCTCTTGACTTGCAGACTGACATTTACGAAGGTTGCGACAAGGGTATACAAAGCTTTTTTCATGGTTACTGAAGATCGACAGAATGACTGTTCGTTTGAATTTCTACACGATGTTATCAAACTCGAAGAGTGATAGTAAAAGAAAAGAAGAAAAAAAAGGCATGGAGGAGAGTTTTCGATCCTAGCCGTACATCACTCAAACGAATTGTGTTCGGACCCTTTTTATTTCACACGATTTTTCTTTTCCTCCTTTTCTTTTTTTCGTCGCTTTCATATGGTTTCGTTGATGTTGCTGTAGATATTTCAACCGTGGTTTTCTTTATCACTGTTCTTTTCCTCATCTGATTTCGCCATAGAGTTTTTCTTACGTGTGGTATGGAGTTGTAAGTATCGCGTAACCCAAAGGCTTTCAATATACTCTTTTTCCTCGTGATATTTCGAACGACGTGGGGAGTCAAGATTAGGTGCGTAGTAGGCCTTTTCAATCTCATGGGTATCGATCGATAACGATGAACGATAACAATACACTTCCAGTAAATTTCTTCGATGAATTTCGGAGGATCGAGGTCTGTCCGGGCTCTCGTATCAACAAGTGTATGATATACGAATCGAGTCGGTCTTGTAGTGTTATGAATATTATTCACGATTAGAATTATGCGTATTAGAGGAGAAAACTTTAGAAAGTTGAATGAACGACGAGAGGGGGGAAAAAACCTGTGGGATAATTGATCATTTCCGTCGCACTGCCTGTAAAGGTTGACGAAATCTGTGGAACTTGTCATGAATGTATGAAAAGAAATATGAAATACCTATTTTTGAAAATCCGTTCCTTTTTTCGATTAATAATACAACGACGTTAAGTATAGACGTCAGTCTATCTTCATTGTTTTTCCACCGAAGCTCAGGGAGAGAACGTGGAACGGAGAAAAAAGGAACATGAAATTCGCCACAAGCTCAACGATGTTCAACTACTGTCATCTACATATCAAATGCAAGGGGGGGGGCGAAACTGGAGCATGGAATTGAATAATCCATGATCAAGTCTACATTTTTATGAGCCATTTTATGTTTCCATTGTGTTGAATTTGCGAGTAGAGAATGGGATCTTATAGATTTTATTCGATAAGGAACATCGGTATGAACATTATCCACGGATGCGAGAATGTGAAAAAGTACATAAAAGAGTGAGGAAAAGTTTTGTACTGCGGGGATACATCTTCGTCAAAGTCAAGTCGAATCAAAAGCTAGTTGAAAAAGGGACGTGACATGCCGTTGAATGTCATTGAATACCCACGAATACCATCGATCGAGGGCATATTATTTTTTTCTTTCTCTCCTTCTCTCTTTTTTTTCACTCAGATGACTTCCCCGTGCTAATACCACCGCCACCGTTACCATCGATACTCCTTTCTCTTTCGTTCCTCATTGAATTCGATTTCCATTCCAATATACATATACCTATAAAACGCTATCGCTTGAAAAATTAAATACAGCTTCTGCGACAGGTCGATGCGTTCACATCATCGCAGCAACAGTCACCCGACCAAGGAAGTTTGATTAATGGATCTCGTTTCAGATTCGCAATTATTCGTTCGATCAGTGTTTTTTTCTTTTTCTTCACAGGAGCAATATCGTGATCAGAGAAAACGATGGATCGTATTTTCTTTTGGAAATGAATATCAAAATGGTATTCCTTTTGTTCACAACGCACAACGATTGAGCGTATCGAAATGAAGATAGTATCGAAGAGTTTTCATTTTGATATATATTGTTTGATGTTCTTGACGAGGAATAATAATTGTCTCGTTGAAGGTGCGACTGATTTCATGAATTTGACCTTCCTCAAAGAACCTCTCAGTTTCATTTATCATAAAGAATGAGAAATGATTCTCCTGATTTTTGGGAATCAATGAAACGATCCAAATGAGTTTTGATGAGCGTGTCAAGTTCATAATGATACATTGTCCGACCGAATTCGGTCTTCCAAGGAATATTGGATGTTTCTGGTTTTATGGTACAGCTGGTACACAGAAAGGGCTTCAATGCGGTATTCGATGGGTCAATATTGCTCCTTGGATGCATAAAAAGAAAGAGTCGAAAGAATATGTTTCTCCGAATTGTGCGGAACAATAAATGAAATCCAATTATCATTTTCAGTTTGAGCAAAGCGGTGTGAACAGTGTAAGAAGATAATAAATGGGGACATAACTATTGGAGAAACACAGAACACAACATAGGCGTTCGAAGTGGGAGGAATAAATACACATAATACTTGTGAAAATTATTTTCCAAGCGTGAGATCTGAAGCTAGAGACGACCGTCATCAACATCTTCGCACGATGACCGAAGGGAGCATCAACGTGAGTGTAAGTTATCGACAATTCCAATAATTTATTCCACTTATATCATTATTGTATATCCTTGATCTTGATCATATCATTCAACTCAATCAGTGCATTTGATTCCTTTACAAGAAAATTGAGTGGATGACATTGAAATCTAGTCCAATATATATCCTTCCGATCGTTAGGTCTCGTATGATGTACAGCGCTTTAGACCATACACTCTTGATCGATTAGAAGACGGGCTACAAGAACAGTCTTTGGCCATGAACAAGGTTAATTTCATATACATATGCACACGTGTATTCGATTCAATACTCTTCATGTTTGGATTCACAAGTTTTATCGATCGGTTCTATGACATTGATGTATTTAAACGTAATTCTGGTTCCTTCTGTAGGCGGAGTTTTTGGAAAACGTGGATGCCTTTAACTGAGGACTTGAGTTGAAAATGTATTTATATACTGTAAAAAGGGTTACGTTAATAGTTAAACTTATATCAATTTGAAATCCAACCTAATGTAGCATAACTTCAAAGACATTCTATTGTCTTCATGTACAATGTAATATATTCATAGTTAACTCATGATCCATTGTACATAAATATGATGAGTAATTAATAAAAATATGATAGCATTCATGATCTATTATATTGAAGGGTGATAGATCATCAGATAACTATAATTATAATATATTATGTGTTAATAGAATAGATTATTCTTAATGTCATGCTATTCTAAGTCGGATTTCAAACTGATATTTGTCAACTATTAATGTAACCTTTTTACAGTGTATACATGAAGGGATGAATTATGGAAAGAAAATTCATTGTGACAGTAATCTTAGTAGTTATGACATTGATTTTTCAGCTATTTCAGCAAAAACAATTGGCTGCCGGCTCCCGGTTGAAGAGGTCTCATAAATTCCGATTAATTCTAGTTATTTCTAGGACAGAAACCGCATGAAGTCTAGGATCAAACCAATCTGATTAAGTCTTGTGAAGTTGTTATACAATTTCTGTAATCTTATATGGAATCATAGAAAACCCATAAGGTCTGGGACAGAAACCGCATGTAGACTGATGGAAACTTTTTAAAATTCATATAAACTAATAAGGTTTATATATGAGAATTCATGAGACCTTTTCAGCAGGGCTCCTTCAGCTCAATTTATCCGCTATGGGGGAGAATAGAGCAAGTTTTTCCACACGTCGTAATTCCTAAAGCTAGCAGCGGAGGGGTGCTGTAACTTTTGATTGCACTCAGTTCGAATATTTTTCATACCAAAAATTGCCGATTGAACCAAGTAGAAATACGTTCGACCAATATTTGAACTACCAGCTGGAGACCGATGGATCAGGATTTGAGTATTTCTGTGTCACTTTTGTAACTCAAATCTGGACCCATCTCATCTCTGAAAGATGTCTTTTAGACACGAAATGTTTATTGAGTTGTAATTGATTTCCTAATTCGCACCGAATAAGTTACTCAATTTGGATTGAAACTTCAAATTCTTATCTTTTTTCGACGATTTTTTTTCCTGTAAGAAAACCTGCTCCCACATGGTTTGAAGGTGTTGGAAGACTTGAGTTGATCAGTGTTGAATTTAATTTCAGTACACAAGGAATTCCCTCTGAGAATCTCTCAAAATTTCTCAAACTTTCAGATTTATATTCTCAAATCTGGAACCCTGTTAAATTGAATTTTCTCTCAAAACTCCTGTTCAAAAGATTCTTTGATTGCGCAATAAAAGTACTTACAATGATTTTCACTTATTCGTGTATTCCATCATTGATGGATTTTCTTTCCGAAATGACGAACGTATACGAGGAAAGTAAGACCGAGGAATTTTAAGGAAACGAATAACGTCTCTCGTAAAAAGGAGAATAACGCAGATAAAACATGTAGACAAACATTCACCTTACCCAATAAAAGAGTTGTAGAAGCACACATATCTTTGTCCAGGCTCTTCCTTTTGTTGAAAAATTTCAAAATCGCATCATGAAATTCTAACATCTCAAATGGATATTGGAATTTTCTATTCGTATGGCACTTTCCAAGGACACCCATTCAAATATTCGAGAAGCGTGCGAGATGGTTCGCGGAGTCTTTCATATCGGTTTATACTGTAAGCATGTTGTACAATGTTCCCAGCAGTCGCATACCGTATTTTTGCAATCCTTTACGCTGATATGACAATTTTGCGTATGACCGCACAGATATGTTTGTACACAAGTACATTTGGATACGTATGAATGTGTTGTCACTACATGTACGAGCTCGAATTGCATGCAAGCAGTTTGATGATCAGTAGGAGCGATGATATTTTGTGAAATTGAAGGAGCTCGAAATCAAACGATCGATGCCACTTGTTATGAACATACTTGTGCCTGAACTCTATCACCATTTGATCAATAAATCCTGCTTCAATGGTTGAAAATAAATTGTCGAGTTTTGGTGATAAATAAGTGAATGTGCAGATGTGTGATATACGTTCAAGTGTTGAACGTAATACATTATTTCAGGCTGTACGTTTAGAAAAATGATTGAATTCGATAAAAATTCGATAAAAAAACTATAGTTTTGAAAGAACATTCATTTCTTTTTATTCTTACCGGGGAATTTATCTTTCACCTTGACCTCCTACTGTTTCGTTTCTGAAAACCAGTGTCAGAAAATTATCTCAAGGTATAAGAATTATCTATAAATTTTCTACATATCCATGATTGTATTCTTTAACATTAAATATCAATTTATGCATATAATTTCTGATAATTGAGAGAAGAGCTGAAATCAAGCCGATTGTGGGGAATCCTTTTTTCTTGTCGATAGGCCGCAGTTTTCTCAATCGTCATTAGTCTCCTCGTGTATCCTTAGATTCTTGATTTGAATTCCGAAATGGCATGTTCTTTGAACCAGTTTCTTTATTTTCTTTATTTTCTTCTTGGAATCAAGCATTTTCTATTCCTCTTTATTAGATTTTTGTTTTATGATCGATCAACATGGCAATAATTGCACTAATGTATCGATTATGCTTCATGAAAACAGTTTTCGAAAATACAAACTACTCAAAATTTCTCATTATAACAAACATTGGATGGACTTGACAAAACTGTTTGTTTTATTTACAATTTACAACTTTGTTTCATCACACGGTAATGAATAATTCTGAATAATTTGGATATTCATAGAATGAGATTTTCAAGTTTTAAGAATTTGTTTTATTAAAATCTTTTGAGTATCTTCGTAGAATTCCTGAGGATTTTAATGATACTGCTTTTACACCTGCAATACTTGAAATGCAGAGTAGGATCGATTATTTTATAATAGATGTAAATTGGTATTCGTTCATTCTCTCACGATATTACCAAGTCTGTGTAGCAGTTGTATGTATATATGTAATATAACATTGAAAATCCTGAAGACATTGTGAATTATGTATGAACTTTGAATAGATCAAATACGATGAGTTGTCCATTACAGATATCGTCACTTTTTCTTTCTCATTATGTTCCCTTTTCATAAACTCCTTGAATTTCATTGATATTTCTTTATCGCGTGTTTGCGAACTAGTTTACGCGGATACTTGTATTTTTTTTGTTCATAAAATTTCAATATATCAAATTAATTAGCTTTTTTTCAATCTCAGATTTCACTTCATTTATCGCATAAGCAGTTGTTGGAGTACAGCAATTAAATTAGCGATTATTTTATGAAGTTACGCACACTTCGTCCACATATTAATTATTGAAATATCAACTGAAGCATATAAAATTAGTTGCTTGTATTAATTCGTTTTCAATTTTTCATTATAATTCCCGGAACTTTACTTTTAGAACAATTCTATGAAAATTCTATCGAGTAATTTGTGTTACAATGAGAGTGCATAATCTGCATAACGTCAGGAGTGATAATGAAATTAGGTTAATGAATTTTCTCTGCGTATAAGTAAATACATATCATCATAACAAACACGTGTTTCGAAATATATTCAATAGAGAATGTCGTACATTCATTGAAGCTTGCAGAATATTGGAAGGGTGCATATTGTAATTTTAATCACTGCCTGGTTTTGTGTAAGTTGATAATTCTGCGTTCAATTCCATCTTCACGCAACACAGGTCATTGCTGTAAAATTGAATAATTCAGTCAACTATATTAATGTACGTCGCATCATTTAAATTATGGGATATATGAGGGGGGAGTCTGTTCATTTTTCGCTGTTGTAACTAAGTCATAAATTGAGTTCCCATTCATTCTGCAACTCTCAACAGGAGACAAAAGAACCTAGTTACAGTTATCAACTGGATTTGTTTGACTCAAACATTTAATTCGTTTGTTACTAAAATTTGGTGATAATAAGTATCATTTGTGTAGTTATGATTTCACATGGAGAACCATAAATCGCAGGAACTTCTCATTATTAGAGTAAATTTTTCACTGTATTGACAACTATTTCGCTATACTCTATGCATTCATTTTTTTCATAGAACAACAGTAGGTAGAATTGTTAATTACAATGAATTTTCTTCAAGGATATTAACCCTTGGTTCGCACTGAGGGTCCAGGGGACCCAGAATTTGACTTTGTTCGTGATTTACGGCTGGTAAAGTAGTGAGGAATGGCCATTAAAGATTTTCTGGGCTATGCTTGATCAAGCAATTGTAAATGCCAGGATCCTTCTGACATGCAAAAATAATATGATTCGAAAGAACCAAAAAAATTCAGCGAGAGTTTGCATGAAACAAATCATTTTCCATCTCATGAAACCTTGGCTTTCAAAATGGCGAAAAATTCAAAAATTGCGAATTACATCGAAACGTGCCATCGATGCGATACTGAAAAAACTCCTCGAACCTATCCTCGAGGGTGAGGAAGCTGGGCTGATGAGAAAAAAACAAAGGTGTCAAGTATGCCCTCCGAAAACCAATAGGAAAACACGCCATCGGTGCATTGCATGTTTGCGCTCAATCTGCATGGATCACCGCTCCAAAGTCTGCGAGAATTGCGCTTGTACCGAGTAACAGTTTTCATAACATCCTCCTGTACAATGTTGATTTGTGATCTGTGGACAATTAACTGAATTTTTTTATGAATAAAAGTCGTTTTTTCAAGTCTTTTGTAAGAAAAAATCACGGCTAAACAATGTTTTAAAAATCCCAAATTTTTCCACCTTCAGATGTCTAAATAAACATAATCTTTCGAGGGAGCTCAATTTTGCTTTTCTTAACCTTAAACTACACCTAATGAACTATAATTTTCCGAAACATAACCCTTCAAAACTCAACCCTTAAGGAACTACGAATAATTATGTAGAAATAGTCAATTTTTCGGCATACTCGCACTTACACATTTTTCCCAGTCATCCAAATGCATAAATCATTCACACCGCCATTCAGTATTATGAAAAAGCGTTCAAACTGACTACCTGATTTTTCTGTGAATTTTATTATGCACCATACGGATGCAAGGGCAGTTCAACCAGTGTGCGCTGCATGATTCATCCAGCGAACCGGGGGTTAAATTGTGTACGAATTCACTGGAATTGAAAGTGCTATATTTAGAATATTCCATTTTTTTCTCGATGCATATTATTGTATTCAGGCTCCAAAATCCCGAGAATAAGGTTGCATACATTCTGAAATAACGAGGATAAATTATCAGTTTAAATGAATCAATTCCGTGAAAGCGATTTATTATAAGCAAAAACAAAGCTTTGAGAAATTTGAAATAATCTAGTACATTCAGGAAATTGACATGATATATCACGCTATACTACAATTCCCGCAGAAACCAGCAGTTTATATTTTCAAAGATTGAAGCAGTGTCAAACGAAATAAAACCATGGAATTTCTAGGACAAATTTTGTACAAAGTTGAGATTCAATGAAAATAATTCCAACAAGACAACATTTGACTCAATATGTATCGAACTTGATATTCAATTTCCTCGAAATCAAACGGATTTTCATCCTTTGAGAATTTTTTGTTCCATCAATAGTTGAAATTGTGGTCTGAACGTGGATTTTTTTTTAACCATATTCAAAAAAGCTTTTTGTATGATATTTTGGTAATTCGAACGCGAACAAAAGGTACTGTAAATTTTAGGATAAAAATATTTGTAAGCGTGATATCAATGGATTGATTGTTCTACAGGTGATAAAATTTCTAAGATAAACTTACAGGATAATTCTTGTTTAGAGGTAAAATATAATCATCTGAACATTATCCGAATCCTTTGATGGTGTTATTTATGAACGGATTTAGTTCACGTTTTACTTTCGCACCCTTCATATATACTTATGATACATGGCCCCTGCTTCTTCATTGTTTGCAAGTCGAGAGAGCAAAACTGGAAATAATCTTTATGCGACTGTAGTACTCTCTTGGATACCTTGGATTCTCGAAATTCTATCCCGAGAAGACCGGACAATGAGTGGAACTGTGTCGTAAAAATGCCGTAAAAGCTAGTCGAGTCTCCCTCAAATTTATTTTATTATACGTGAAATGGCCTCAAGTGTCTATTTGAGGAAGTTTTAAAAAAATATTCTTGAATTAGATAACACATTCTGGAATGATACATAAAACGATAGTCACAATGAGAAACATGAAAATCTTATTTCTCACTATATAAATTACGTTCATAAATCGTAGCTCTATTTCTGTATTCAAATACTATGCATGTGTGAGTTTCGCATGTTATATATCCTATTATTTCAGAATTTCTGTCTATCCTTCTTCTTTGACGCGTTATCGTTCCATATCATTTCATTATCACGGCATCTGGTTGGAAAATTATCGACTTTCAATCTATTGAATTAACGATATGGATGACATAAATTACCACATTCGATCAGTACAAAAGCCACTACGTGAACTTTCGTGCATAGAGTTATTGCATTCCGCCAATCGAATAGAGTGCTCTTGCTGTACGGTTGGGTTCAGCACTTCCGTTAAAATAATGGGTATCATTCAAAATACTGTTTTGTAAAGAATTGCAGACGTTTTTCGAGAAATGAAAGAGAAGCCACAAAATGCACAATAGCGTTCTCGTAAACTGGAATACGCTGGCCCAGAGTTACTCGAAATACCCTAAGACCACAATTAATTAAGATTACGATCCCTGTACAATTGAGTATCTCGTGTTAAACTTGTATATCGCAACACATATCATCGAATTGGCGCACAGCTCCGCGTTTAGTCAATTTCACAAATCCTCCCGCAATCGTGTCGTAGATTCCAGCACTCTTGTGATCTGATAACAAGGGATTAATGTGATATGATATAAATTGATCATCAAAGTATTTGGAGAGATTGTAACAAAGTGGGCATGATTCTGTTATAATTCAATATATTCATAAAATATTTAATATGTTAGTTCAGTAAAACTGGGACATCATACATATCTCAATGAAGTTCTTACCGAGTCCTTCAAAGTATTTAAGTTGTCTCAATCTCAGATCACAAATTATTAAGATACTCTTGTTTTTGAAAGTCTGCTTCAAAGATTGACTCTAGAGTCACTAGATTCCTTTATCCAAATCACTCGAATTTATTTCAATGGAATGGGAAAAATCAATCACACGTATCTTGTTGTCTACTAACTTTCCTAGGATGGATTGATTTTGTTCTATTTCGCCATTAAAAATCATTTCCAAATAATTTTGGTACAGAAATCTGATAACTTTACACTGAGAGAAAATTTACCTTATTGAAAAATTTTGATTGACATAACTTGAAATCTGGTCCTATTCACCAGGAAACATGATTGCGACGACCAGAAAAAGTGATTGAAACCAAAAATAACTACATTTTGCAGGTTACAGTCACTGAATTTTTTTTTCATGGTACAGTAACCAGAATATGTGGTTAATTTTGGCTTCAATCACCTTTTTCTGGTCGTCATAATCATATTCTCTGGTGAGCAGAACCAGATTTCAAGTTATTGCAACCACGTCCTTTTTTTTCAGTGTATACAGTTAGGAATAATCGACATAGGAAATATGCTGGAAATCGATATAATATGGAATACTTGTAATCATTCGTACCTGAACTAATGTCCAAGATCAGCACGATTCAGCAATCAATATGAATACAGTTTTATGTTATTTTTCATATAAAATATCAAGTGAACCATTTTCAACACGTACGAATAAATTTTCACCAACTGTGTAGAGTCTATGGTATGCTCTCAATGTGGCAAGATGGGAATACACGTCAAAAGATGCTGAGATATCAATAGGTTTGCGTTTTACTTGACCTCAGATAATTGAACTCCAATCAAAGTCTTGTATCCCAACCAGAACTTTACCTCTCGAAGCAGTTCGGGTTTTCAGTTCGAATTGTAACGCTTGTCTACCGTCAGAACCTACCTTGTCAGGAAGACTTTGCCTAAATCAGATCTCAATGGAAGGTCTTGGATACAGATGATGGGAAGTTTAGTATAAATAGCTAGAGTACGGACAAACTGATGAGATTTGAAAGAAGAATTGACAATAAAAACAACTTCAATGTTTTACTGAATGTCGAAAATATTGACACCGATGAAATGAATATTCACGGCATAATCATCATTACTCTGTAAATTTGGGAGAGTGAAAAATCACTCGTTTCACTCCATTAAGTCTCAGAAGTGAGCCAGTTCGATTCGAGTGAGATTTTCACTTATCTCGAGTGGACTCCCACTCTTTGAGATTGAAAAATTCATCCTAGAATTGAAGTGGCTGTGAGTTTATAACCTCGAACCTTAGATTATCACTCCGAAAGAGTGGAAATTTCACTCGAAATTTCGTCAGGCTCACTTTTGGCTGGCTAAAGAGTGAAATACCACTCCAACAATTTTAGAGAGTACATTAAAATCTTCTATAATATACATGGATTCTCCCGCGTTGCTTGCGAAGAAATCCTATGCGCGAAGAAGGGGGGGATTTGATTAGTAAAATTCTTATCATTTCCTGAACAGGATACCCCAGAAATAGTTATCACACGATTCGAATACGGATGGATAAAGGCAAACCTGATCAGATTCTTATAGGAATGACGGATTTGAATCATTGTGTCCCAGACAGTACTGGGAAGTTTTGTAAACATTCACAAAACGTACCTGGTTATGAACGAAATGTTTCAGAAACGTTTTGTGATGTTTTGAAAAGGTCGCAAGTATGTTTTTAAGGGGGGGAAACCACATTAGAAGGCTCATTTTCACTGATTTTTTTTTGGGTGGGAAGGATTAATTGGAATTCAATCAAATTTGGACATCATTCTATTTATGTTTTGAACAAGGTTCGTGAATTTTTTCAAATGATTTGGGTGAAAAATGATGTTTGGGATGAGTTATACCCTGTTGTCCAGTAAAGGATTTTCTCCGAATGCGGGACATGTAGCGGTTCTAATTTTCATCTGAGATCAAGAGGGTTGTGATTTTACTTTGATAACATATTTCCCAAGAATATGAACCTCGATCCAGGTGAAAATAGTGGAAATAAAAAATTTGGCAGGTGTTGGAAACATTTTTTTCGATTTTCAACACTTTTTTTCACTAACTATGCAACAAAAAACACCCTTAAAATTACGATATCATCCCAAAAGTTGGTTCATGTTCTTCGTAATTTCTTCAAAAATGAGGCTACCAAATTTTATGATGATCGGTTCATTAGTTTTTGAGTGAGAACTCAAACCGCAGATGTGGGAAAAGTCATTTTGAGAAAAACGCGTTTGAAAAAAAATTCTCGAAAACTAGAAATTCAAGGAAGTTAACAAGAATGTGAAGTGTTCACTGATTGATCAGCTATTCCAGCACCATACATCAACCCTTCTCCCCTTCTGCATGCTTCATTTTGCGTCTGCAGTAGGTTTTTCGAGCTTTTTGACCTTCCTTCGACTCCAATGACTCCAGTGTGTTTAGAAGCCGAAATTAAAGTGCGCTTGGTTCTATGCTCATAAAATCTAAACTAATGGGAATTCCGCTTTGAAATTTTGACGGCATATTCTTGGATAGTTGAGGTAACGATTTATGCAATGAAAAAAAAAAACGATTTTCAGAACCTCCTAATGTGGTTTCCCCCCTTAGAACATGAAAATGTCCTGGTTCCTTTTATTTACGAGGGTGGATTGATAAGTTTCCGGCCTGACCAAGAAAAACAACGTTTTTAAGAATTTTTATTTTTCATTTCTCAACATAATCTCCTCCAAGGCTGATACATTTCTCATAGCGGTGTTCTAGTCTAGTAATGCCATCTCTATAGACTGATTCGTCAAGCTCCTCAAAATACCCATTTACAGCTTCGATTACTTCTTCATTGTCCGCAAATCTCTTACCGCCAAGCCATTTTTTGAGGTTAGGAAACAGATAATAGTCACTCGGGGCTAGGTCTGGAGAGTAGGGAGGGTGCGGCATTAATTCAAACTTCAGATCGTTGATTTTAGCCATCGCAACGATTGACGTGTGCGCTGGTGCGTTATCGTGATGAAACAAGATTTTTTTCTTCGCCAGATGAGGTCGTTTAATTTTCACTTCGTGGCTCAAATGTTGCAATAAGTCTGCGTGGTATTGACCAGTGATAGTTTTACCCTTTTCAAGGTAATCAATGTATATAATACCTCTTGCATCCCAAAAAACAGTAGCCATAACCTTGTTCGCCGAAAAAATTGTTTTTGCCTTCTTTGGAGTTGGTTACCCTGGTCCAATCCACTGTTTAGACTGTTCTTTGGTTTCAGGAGTGTAGTGGTGGACCCAAGTTTCGTCAACGGTTACGAATCGACGCAAAAATTCGCTTGGATTACGCTTATACAACGCCAAATTGGCGGTAGAAATGTTCTTTCGAATCAATTTTTGGTCGACTGTTAGCAAACGCGGCACCCATCTTGCACAGAGCTTTTCCATATACAAATGTTGGTGCAAAATATTTTGTACACGTTCATATGACATCTTACAGGTCTCAGCTATCTCACGAACTTTTAATCTGCGATCTTTCAGCACTATTTGATTGATTTTTTCGATCATATCTGGAGTTGTGACCTCAATGGGGCGTCCTGAGCGAGGCTCATCAGAGGTGCTCACACGACCCTTTTTAAACTTGGAAACCCACTGCTTAACGGTTGAATATGATGGGGAGGATGTCCCCAGTGTTGAGTCCATCTCTTCTTTAATTTCCTTCGGCGTTAACCCCTTCAAATAAAAGTATTTGATGACAGCACGATTTTCCAGCTTTTCCATTTTCACGAAAAACACAGAGGCGTCTTGGTCAGCGTGCTCTCAAAACTAAACTAACATGGCGATCGGACTGAAACTATAGCTACAAGCTATCTAAGGATGGTACTATAGAACGCCACCTCAAGGTAGGCCTAGTGGCGCCATCTCTTGGTCAGGCCGGAAACTTATCAATCCACCCTCGTACATTCTCACAAAACGTGGTTAGCATGTTGAATTCGTCTTTATAAATCATCGAATTAATAACATCTCTCCGGATATTTTCATTTAAGACAAATCCTTAATCAATTATATTCAAGTAAAATAATCTTGTGTGTAATAAATTACACATATAAACTTATGAAGTGCTGGATTTAGTGGAGAATAGTTCGACTCTAAAGTGTTTTTAATATCTTTGTTTTACTCTCTACATTATGTTTATTTTCATGATTTTTCATGTTATCCAGTGAGAATCAGTTGATCATGTGAAAAACAATATGGTATTACTGTTTTTTTATGTATTAGTCATGTATTAAACTTTGCCTTGGTGAAAATATACGCTCGTAGTAAGCACACTCGAAGCCGACAAGAAACGTAAAAAGGTTCCAACCTTCTCTTGCCGAAGCGTACAATAATTGCTTGTCGTAGAGTATTGAAATTATACGTTATCAATAGGCTTTATAAACGTTCAATGCCGTTTTGGGAAGAGTACTGTTACGTTCCATGAAAGGTCATGTGAATCATTTCATACAGACTTCGAGTATCGGTTTTAAACTGTCAGAAATCATAGGATTCCATGGCTGAATAGGCGAGACACTGGATCGTAATGATAAAAATCATGGGTTCGAATCTCGTCAAGTGGTTAAAATTTTTATCCCCTTATATTGCTCATACTATTCATGGAGCGTTGATTTTTATACACTCCTTGTGTTCCAAACTTCGCTTCAAGTACTCTTCGAATCCATTCCATTTACTCTTTGTTCACTTTTCGTTAACGTTTCTATTACGCTCCACCATACTTTTTGTCTGCGCTTCATTTCAGCTTTCATTTTCACCAGGGTGAATATGAATGATTCGTAGGTTAGCGACGAAATGGGGAATTTTCCGGAATCATACAAATGTTTTGACAATGTAAGTTTTAAAAATGTTTTGGAAACGTAATTGTTGGAATCAGAGGTCGCGAAATCACGGGCACGTTTATAAAACATTCCGAGCACTTACAGTGCTGTTTGGGGCGAGAGACGCGAACAAGGACCCTACAGGAATCTTGCTCTATATTCTTCTGAGCATAAGACAGAGTTGTTGACATGTCGTTAAAAAAAAAGTAGGGGAGACCGGGTACGGTTGGAACACAGGACGGTTGGAACGCCACAAATATTCCGCTAATTGTTTTCGTAATAAGTGAATTACGCAACGTGTGGTGAATGATGCGACACTGAGATTCGTGATGGGACTTCGGTTTCACTTCATTCCTCCCTGGATCTTTTTCCCCATTATTAAAAATTGGCTAGATATTTGTCCTGTTCCAACCGTCCTGTGTTCCAATAGTACCTGGTCTACCCTAATCTGATAGGACACACGTCACGGCATTGATAGTTAATTGAAAACAATATTCGAAGGAAAAATGAATGGTGAAACTGGTGAAGGTAGATCTAGAATCAATAATCTAGGTTATGGGAAACAAATTATACAAAATATCGTAGATATGTAGAAATCAGGGGAGAGTTGTCTAGATTGAAACATCGCCTTGAATGAACCACAAATTTGATATGTATACATTATTATTGTATGATTAGACCAAATTTCAATTTCTTCCCTTTGCAATATAGGACAGGGCATATTCTCAGAAAATTTAAGAACTAACCGAAATGCTGGACACTTGATTTCTAAAAAAAAATGGAGAACATTTGTGTGACAAGTACTTCCTTAATTTCACTTTTGGCATGAAGTTTTATTTTTTTGAGAATTAATCTCGCTTCTGAACTCACTATACCCCTTGATATGAGACGAAAGGCTCATTCTGTAACAGCCCTTGTTGAAAAAATCCATAGAATCTGACGAAATTAAATTTAATGGGATTTAGTCAGAACATTGTGCAAGGTTCAATCAAAATAACATTGAAAAAATACACTAACCTGATTGAATCTCATTGAAAATGGTTGAATAGGATTTGGTCAGAACATTTTGCAAGACTCAACTAGATTTGACGAGAATCAATCGGTTCGTTCAATCAGGAAGGGCAATATCGGATGCTCGATTGAAAAAAAAGAAAGAGGACGAAATCTCGCTAAAAATTAGGTCATTTTTGAGGAAATAACCGTTTTTACGTTTTGGAGCTGATCGTTTCCTTTCAGAACTAACCTTTTGGTAAGAACTGACTCTTATAATATGCCCTGATATAAGATGGTGGTCCATCCATGGCGATGATGTTCCAATCAGGGCAACTCTCCCCTGAACGTTTGGCGGATATGATAGACATGGTTGGAGGATTCAATTAAATCACTCATATGATGATGATTCTTCTGAGGTCGTAAGCACGCAAGATATACCAAAGCTTGATATCATACCAAATCACATATCATACTAAAGCTTTTTCTGAATGTTTACTAGAATACACACTCTTCATTATTCCTATCATCAATATATCCTATGAGTCCCACATGGTGTCTGATAATCATCATTAAATATCGTTATTGTGCTGAATTGATAACTCATGAATCCTCATGCCATTTTTCCATGCTGCTAATGCATTCTTAAATAACTCTCTCTCTAGGTATATATTTCGTTGTAAATTGCAGGGAAAAAAGACAGTAATCGACCCCGTGAAACGATCCATCCCATGAAATTGTTATAAACGGAGCCAATTTAACTAGCGCGTTTTATACCGAAGACAGACGTGGCGTATAATAGCTTCCAATTACCGGAGACTGATTTATTGCGTATGAATCTGTGTCGTTCGGGAACAATAGCATCTCCAAGGATCCTGTACAGTCTATTCGAGATGACGTTCTATAGTATCTGTGCTAAGATATTGTGCATTCATTACTTTTTCACTCCGTCTATGAAAAGATGCAATAGATGTTGATAATAATCCATATATAATGTTCAAACTCGGTGGCATTCTAAGGGATGCATTGAAACATCGTAATAAGATGTTTCTTGATTGTTCTTCAGATGACTCATGGGAATTCCTTGCCTCGACGTCGAATATTCACATTCACAAAGGCGATTCGTTGGGGAATTTGATCACGTTTTTCTTTTCAACTAAAGACGTTTATTTCCATACTTTTCTCCATCTAGACGAAGTGTTGAGATGAGGAATTCCAATATGTTGGATGGAATCCCTCATTCGAGACAATCGTAGGTGTGGATACGGGAGAAATCCGTATCAGATACGAGGCTGTGTCGTTTCTACTCAGAGAAACAAATCAAACCAACTGGAGGCTTTTACACGTTTCAAGTACGATACCCTCGCGTGGCAAGAAACTTTATCGTATTGATCTCAGGGACTGAGAGTTCAAGATATTCGAGGAGAGATTGCAATTAACTGAATACTGATTTATAAACTCAAGAATTATGTATAAAAATGCATTTCTATGTAACAGTTTCTGATAGAATATACTCATCAACAGTTACAACAAGCCGCCCGCAGAATTTTGATTTTATGTTGGGACTTTCTACCTAAATGGCAATTCAACCCAATTGAAATACTGACAAAGCGTTACAGAGGTACTCGCCAGGCCCTTCTAGTGAAAGGTCCTTTCTTACCACACAACAAGGAGATATGCTGACGAAAACCTTGCATGAAAGTTACAGCATCCTTATGAATTGACAAGCTTATTAATAACAAACTGGGAGCCATTGAATGATCAGTCTGACAAGCTCCCACGCTACCTACTCAAGAGTACGTTGGATTATTCACGTGATAATGAATAACACTTAAATAACTTTAATTCCATGCTCAGAAATTGAATAGATTTGCAGCACAATTCCTGATATCATTAACCTATCATTTCGATTAACGTGTATTGCGAGTAAAACATTCGCTGCGCAAACACCACATTGCGTGGATCGTTCAAAATGATTATCCACGTACTCCATGTATTTGGATATGGAACGAAGATCAATTTTGATTAAAGAATCGCAGCATGCATTCAAGACAGATGTGGGCAGAGAGAAAATTATGCGTTTAATATGAAATCAGTAGAGAAAAATGGAAGTAGTCAGACATACTCAACTGACAAAGAAAATCACTGGAGCTACAGCTGTAATCTACCACAGGATAATTATTATTCAACAAATTCTTTAGTATTATTACGATAATGTACCAGTATCATGCGCATTGCACTAATATTTACAAAGCTTCGTAGTATATTTCAATAAAACAATTATCAATACTTACTTCAACGCAATAACTTATCAATAACATTTATCAAACTGAATCGGATGAGATTTGAGGAGATGCAGTAGGTTTTTCAATGAAAAAGTCTATTGAATGTGACCAAACCTGATTTGGAAAAATCCTAATCGATTTCAACTGTCACATTGTGCAAGATTCTGTGAGATTTAGTAAAATTTAATGAGTTCCTGGAACCAGAGTTGAAATGTTACATACGTTCCATATAAGTTTATTTTCTAATTTCAATTCTTGTTCATGTTGTTGAAGTTTGAATCGTTTATAGAAACGAAACGAAAATTCAAATCCATCAAATCTGAAAAATCATGAGTGTCTATCTTTTGAGATTAATTCCTTGGAATTGGAGGCATTATTCAAAAGATTTACTGCGAAATTTTGGGTCTTCAAAAGCTCCCTCGTTCGATTACCAATTCGTTTCTAAGAACGATTCAAACTTCAGCAACATTCCTATTCGAAGGTTTCGTGCGAAGGCTCAGATGTGAATTCTCAAAGAATTCCGGAGGAATTGATGCCAAACTTTGTACGAAACATCATACGTAGGTCTCGTGTTTCTTTTATCCACGAAAATGTACGTTTAAGGAGAAGATGAGAGGATCGTTTTTCACTGTAGTGATTTTTTTTTACAATCCTTTAACTTGGCTCAAGATTTCTGTTGAACTTCGGTTAAGGTTTCCAGCTATCTCATGTTACACGGAATGAAAATTTAGTAAAACAAAAGAAATCTCATTTGTCACACGGAGAAAAAAATTCGTTGGAATAGCAAGAATTTCGCTGTCTTAACGAAACTCGCTTGTTATTATATGGACAGCAAGCAAGTCCGCTGAAGTGAACGGTTCCAGCGAATCAAGCTTCGTAAAATTAGCGAAGGACTGATAGTTATAACGAATCAGTTAGTAAATACAGCGAATTAGCTCATTAACACAGTGAAATTTCATCGTTAGGTTATTCAATCCGTTCAGCGAAAACGGATTCGTTAAAATAACGAAATCTTTTTTCTCCGTGCATAACTTGGGTTTTCATTCACATTTCGGATGATTAGATTTTCATTTACGCCAGCTAACATCGAAATGGGACAACTGAATTTCAGTTACCGCAACTAAATGCCTTTCTTTCAATTGACTTGACGAAATCTTCCCAGCATGTTCATCATTGATCGAATGTTCAATTTTAGCATAATTGACAACCGTTATCCTATCCCGGGTAGAAATGTGAATCGGTCCATTCCAGGCCCTGTTTAGGAAGGTCCGGGCCCGGATAAGGTCAGGGAAACTCCCACCTGGGATATTTATCCTAGTCTTTGTGAGTCAGTGCAGGAAATTGACGTGGTTCCAGACAATTTTTCATTTTGGGATTCGAATGTCCATTGAATCTAATTGATTACTGAGATTCAATAGAAATTTTGAGTTCAATGGAAACGGTTGAATGGAATGATTGGTGATTTGAATTCTCTATATTTTTGTTCTTATTCTTGTGAAGTGCTGTTTCATCTCTATTGAGTCTGACAACTCACGTGAAGAAAATGTGTAAAATTGTATACAATTTGTATATGATTCACTGTTATAAATTTCTGGGCAAAACTTTGAATTTACGTAATGGAAGCAATTTTCAACCATGGAACTGAAAATTCAAGATACATTTATATGGAATTTTATTGACGAAAATGTACATGAACGTGTAATATAACTCGGAGGAAATTTGAGAATTCAATTACTTGTAACTGCAGAGACTGGAACGCTATTCACTTACATTACTCATTATATATAAAATCTATGTAATCAATATATAATTTGTGTACAATATATATATATTATTATATACATTTTATATAGAATGAGTAACGAAAGTGAATAACGTTACAGTACCTGCTTTTCAGATCCTTAAATCTTTAATAAACGTTCAATATAAAAAATTCTGACAATCGGCTGCTAGCTGTACGGCTGCCAGTTTCAGCTTCATGTAACTTAGACATTAATTGTATTCAATTATATACAAATTGGATACAATTTTGGACTCTCATCTATGCAATTATTTTTTAGAAAGAATATCGAGGATCAGTGGAATATCGATGAAATTCCTCATCCTGTGTTGTGAATACCAAAATTTTATACGCTTTAAGTTCTAATTCAAATGAAAATTTCTCAAACCAGGATCATTTTCGATGATATATTTCCACAAAATTCATAGCGAATCGAATCCATATCAATAGATTTTGAGTCTTCATGAAGATGAATATATTCTATGAATTCAATAGATAGTTTCGCATGATTTTCCTTGACATTTACTATCCCCAGAGAATGCGAACCTTTGTATATGTATATATTCATCGGACGTACCTGAATGTTCGAGAATATCCGTTGGATGTTTCTGAAGGTTCGTGTTCTCTTGGGAAAGGTATTAGGAGTGAAATTTACCCTTCGCCACGTTTTCTCTCTTCATCACAATACTGTGCATGCAAATAAAATGGATTGTTTCCTAGTTCTGAAAAATGTCTTCAAAAATTCTACAGCAGCCCCGATAATTAATAGTCTGCTTGAGATGAGGAATTTGAGAATAAACGAGGGAGTCATTTGCTCAACTATTGATATCATTGGCATCTGAAAGTGTGCACGGATTTCGAGAAAATCTGGTGGATAAGGTTTTATAACGCTTTCGTGAAAATTTGGATTATCCATATAAATATGTCTTCTAATATTACAACAAAATTTGATAAGAGTTTGTATAAAATCCTAAAGAGTGAGTCAGATTCCAATACTTTCGATTCAACGGAATTCTCGCAGGTTTCAAAGAATCACGACAAAATGTCACCGAAATCCCGTGAGAATCTGTAGAATTGTTTACTACTTGAGAAGTGAGTCAGTTCTATGAATCTCTTCAATATATCGAGAAATTTTATTTATAGGGGTAAATTTAATCATTTTCTTATCATTCTACAATTCAAAATCGCTACTCCAAAAGCATATAGCACTCTCTTCAAAGGACGGATATACGGTGATCAATCATCGTTATCTTCATACTTGCACATTACGCTTTAAATTCGTCTAAGATTTTCGATCTCTGACGAGCAATCAATCGTCCAAGGACAATAGTTTAGTTCAGCCTATTCACCAGGTATTGATTATCTTAGGGGATGAAATGATTCTCAATATTCCATATCTGTCATACGCACGTTTCCAGCTTCCCTTAACTGGTGTGCGAAAATCGATCAGAGGAAGATGACTCATAGGTGAGAGAATATTCTATTGGCATTGGATTAAGTGTACAGTGTATTTGTAGTAATTGCTCGATAATAATCAAGAAGGTTACAAATCAAATGACATTCAAATACATCCTCGTACGATGCAGGCAGTTAGAATCAACTGGGGGAATAAACACAAAGAGCATAAAAATAACTTGATACTTTTTTACAGACCGTATACGGACATCATATCGTTTTGAAGTATTTTCCGTAGATATCCTGGCGCCCCTTGACGGAGTATCATAAGAGTATCTCAGCGACGTTGGTTACATACCATTTATTAAAATGTCATTTCCACGACAAATAATTTCTCACAACATTTCAAACGTGATATATCCCCTTCCACGTGTTGCTTTTTTTGTTATCCTTTCGGGATATATCATTTATTCCTCGTTTTCGCTTACACAAGAAGAAACGAAAACCAAAAAGAAAATTCAATTTTTCTTTGACACTGAAAATTATTATTAATTCGAAAAGTGTTCTCAGAGGAGAGAATTTCTTGTTTTCATTTGACCAAATTTTCAACGAATGGACAGAATGCGACAGCTCGTTTGTCACGTAGTTCGTGCCTTTGTACGTGCTGACGGAATACGTCACACGGTTACACCGAGTGAGACCATCTTTGTGTTCCGTGGTGTAATACGAACGCGAGAGAAACATTTCGTTAATGTGTAGGGTATTTGGAATTCATTCGTGTCCTTCTAACCAGTTATCCGATTGGAAACGATATGCATAAAATGCGATGGTTCTCGGAATGCAAATTCTTCCTATCGTTTCAAGATATTTCCAATGGAATTGTTGATATTTCTCATCACTTTTCACGATAATAATCGTATTCGGACAGAAAAACGTCACATTGTTTCATAAACATACGCTACGCGTTAGCATTTCAAATATAACGTTCGTCTTTTGTGATTTATTTGTGTATCGTTGGAAGTAGAACGGGATATTATTTGAATTTCATCGATAACTCAATGTCAGCTAATTGGATTTTTGCTGTAAAGCCGATTAATCGCGTGCAGGAGCACCCGCTCGTTACATTGAAAAATAATTTATTGTACATCATTAATCAAAATCGAGAACACTTGAGAGCAGTGATATATAGCAATCTATTCCTCGCCTTCCGTAAAACCAAACGTTTATTTCACGTCCATCTTCCTCAGATTCGATTGAAATAATTTGAGTTATAGTGATATCCATTTAGGTTTCAAATCATATAACAGAGAGAGAGAGAGAGAGGGAGAGAGGGAGAGAGAAAGAGCAAATCGAATGTCAAATAATGTCATGGAATATTACGTCGGGAGGAATCCGGGAATAATTCTTTTTACCGGTGACGTATCATTCGTTCCCGTCGAATCGCATCATATAACCACATTTATGCCGCCTTGACTCCATACGAAACAGAACAAATTATTATCGTGGTGTAGCTCTCGACACGACGTTTCGATTAGAAACATGGTTCTTGATGCAGCTGTATCCATTAATTTTCAATTCGCACGCACCGGCTGGTTGGTCGGTTAACATTATACTCTAGGTACGTTTAGTACGCGGGAAAAGGGAGAGAGTGAGATAAATACGATGCCATAACTCCCTTCGTAGGTATACGAGGCAATTTGGCAACGAAATGTCATTAAGGAATGAGGTCTGCAGTGATCGTAATGATGACAGGGAAGTCAAGGGAACGCAAATAGATAGGATATTGAAGAGGGAAAAGTTGAATGGGTGATAAAAGTTACGTGAAAAATATATATATCTCTGCTGGTTGCGGAACTGATTATTGGGAGAAAATATGATGGGAGCGGATGAACGGGGAGGAGAAACGAACTCCGCTTTTTCGATGTAGGTTTGTTGCATGAGGTGTGGTGAATTGAAATTCAATTATGCGATATCGATTCGGCGGGAGACAGAATTTTATCATGAATTAGATTTTTAATCGATACAGGGAATTAAATGGTGAATAAAAAATCAAGGTCAATCGATTATTTTGTTCATAAAGGCCATCTGTGATTCGACAATTTAGTTGCCTAAGAAACTGCGAAGGTCAAACATGTGAGGGAAGGAACATGTTATTATCATTCATTCCGTATATAAACACGCTATGTTAAGATAGGCTGCTCATATAGACTCTTGATTTATGTGGGCTCATTCCTTATTGCAAAAAAGTATAATTCATGAACATTTCTCGCAGAAATACCTAAAACGATAACTTGTATTTCTTCGCGTTTGTTCAATACCAACATTCCAACCGAAATGAATTCATTGTGTTTCGTAGAACTCAAGATTCTCGAACAACCGAGGACTTGAGACTGAAAAATTGAGACTGTGTCCTTGTGAAGTGTTTTTAGGATACACCGAAAAGAAGTACGATCGATATATTGGCTTTTGTCCGAATCAAATCAGAAGACGTGTTATCATGTATTCATGGAACACTACTTTCCCTATCAGGTGAATTCCAAACACAAATCTGAATCCTACTTTGGATGATTTCTTGGACTGATTCATACAAACAGAATCAGCGATCAAAGATTCTTTCATAGAATGACAATTACTACAGCAGTCTATCTGATGTAATGAATGTAATGTGGAATCAGTCATCACTCAATCGCTAATCTGGAAGAATGGGAATAGTGTGAGTCCTTGTAGAGGGTAGGAAGTAGGGGAGTGGCATGCAGGTTGGACCGTGTTTTGTTCTTGACTTATAAGATTAGAACGGGAAATTATTTGATCAATATCTATATACCACTGAAAAGTGACAACCTTCAGCTATATTTCGTGATAGAAAGCTTCTTGATTGCTTTGAAATACTGCGGAATACAAGCAATTTTCTGAAGTTGGAAAAAATTGGTTAGAAAAAGTAAGCATGCAAGTTGGGCCACTTCTGAAAATTCGCTGAAAAGGTAGAGAAATGCATAATTCCATACATCAGGTATGGAATTTTTAGCCGATATTTATTCATTTCAAATACACTGAGAAAAAAAAATTGTGAACTCAAAGACGGTTTAGTTTTTTCAACTACATGGTGGGCTTAAATACGGCGAATCTCACGGAATAGTTCCGTCAACTACACGGAAAAAAATGTTTCATAAGATTTACTAACGCGTTCAGTAAAATACGGCACTATTAGAATTTCTCGTGATATTTATAAGAGTTCTAGTAAAATCTACGATGGTCGCAGTTAAAATTACTACCGCAGTAGTAGATTTGACTACAGTTCTAGTAAATATTAACAGAAATTCTAATAGTGCCGTATTTTACCACCCTCGTTGGTGAATTCTATTAAACAGTTTTTTCCGTGTACATCGTATGTTTGTAAAGATTGAGTCCCATCAACTGCAGATGTAGTTGACAAAACTGAATGGTAATTTGATCAAATACATCATTCTTTTAACATAAAAATGATACTTATTACAATCAATTGTACCGTGTTTCATTAGATTCAATAATTATTCCAATCAACTCAATAGAAGAATCCGTTCAAGGTTACAAGATGTTTAATGCAAGACTATTTCATTTCAAATCATAAATATGTTTATGTAAAAAAATGTGTAAATCAAAAAGTTAATCTTCATTTGTTTACTGTTCAATCTCTGAAATGCTTCGATATCTCAGCATGATGATACCGGTAAGTGTATATATCAAATCTCATTTGAGGAGAATCGAACCTCCCTATCTTGAGTTTACCTACCGATCTGAGACACTAACGTCCTAACCGTTTCTCTACAGCGCGCTTCGCATTTTGCTCTTGCAAAAGTTGTTAATTTACTACATACCCTGTATTCTACCATCTCTGATCAGGTGATTTTCAAATAATTATTTCTTTATTACAACTAAAAATGCGTTCAATTACATTTCTCCCACAATTGTTTCAACTAACGAAATGAATTGATTCAACTACAACGATAACTCCAGTGAATGACATTGATGTTTGAACAAAATGAACGTTGATGATACTATAACAGTGTGATGTAGTTGGCTGAACGACGTCAGCGTAATTTTGTGTGATTGCCTCAACGAAATTATGTTTAGTTCAAATACAATTCCTTCGTGGTAACTATATACAGTCCAAATACACGCTTAAGTTGAGCTCCCTTCATTTTTTTTCTCAGTGTAGTTTTAACATTGGAATAATGAAATATCATTAACCATGAGATCATAATCACTGATAATCCATGGTCTGTCTTTCTCTCCCTTCGGCATGCCATTCTAAAATAGAAAAATCACTGAATACTTGAGATTACATCCAATGTAAACACTATTCTGATCATCAAAAATGATCGAAATGGTGTTTGAATACTTATATGACAAGAAAGACCTAGTGGCCCAACCTGCATGTTTTGGATGGCCCAATCTACATATTAAATGCAACTCTGCAATTGCAAGAGCATTATTCTAATTTCACAATATGATTGAAATATGCTTTGTGCGATTCAAAGAAATTGAGAAAAAAAATATAATAGATTAATTTACCTTGATCAATCGATGAACACCATCCTCTTTGTACGAAATGAAATAAATTGGAATAAAACTTTTTTGCACGTTTTTCCACTTGCCTTCTGGAGTACTCAGAAGAGGTGTCTGTTTTTGCACTCTATACACATGAAAAGTTAACATATGATAAGACTCGACTTCAATCGTCATGAAATCAGAGTTGCCAACGGTTAAAAATACAAAAAAACTCCCTGGCTTAACCTGTATGCTTCTCCCCTACGCACCAAGGGCCTTGTAAAGCTCCAACGAAATTCCCGCGTAAGGATTCTTTCGTTCCGTTACCAATAAAAGCAGGTGTACAAATATCACATATGTATATCTTCCACAATAAAAATACATCCTTTTACGATGACCTCACCTTTTCTGCCATTTATTGGAGATTCTTTTTCTCATCCGCCCTATATTTTTTCAAGACGGGGACTTCTTCTGGCCAATTCTTGTTTTTCATCACTTAGAATTGTTCCAATTATCTCGAGATCATGATTTCCTTCCGTATCGTAGAGGGTATTTTTGAAATATATTTTTGTCGATTTTAAGAATCATTTTATTTTTTCTATTTTTTGATTTCTCGTGAAATTTGCCGCGTTGGAGAAAAGATCTCCGTTGATTTTGCATTTTTGTGAACAATCGAGCTGTTCCTGTTATTGATCGCGGCATCCTACACCTTAGCTGTTTTATCCTTTATCCAACAGAAAGTAGCTTTTTTTAGGGAACGCATGACCTCGTTAATGTCATTGACGGGATTAAATTTTGAACTCCGCGTGCCAATCTAAGAGGATACTTTAACGTGAATAGATTACTAAGATTGCTGTGATGTTGACGTATATTAAGAGTGATGTATTCTTCTACATCCAGGAATATTAATTGGATATTGTTTTTTGTGACGAAGGAAATGAGTCGAAGGAATAATGTATACCTTGAAATGAGATTTCTTGTGGTGAGTTATGAAAACACAGATTTGAAAGTCAGCAATTAGAATATTGACATAAAACTGTAGGAATATTCAATAGAATCCTTTTTTTAAATTGATTCAGAAAAATACATTCTTATTCGAAGATTCTCCTTACGTTCATGATTCTTGTTGAAAAACTTGAAGACTTGAATGTTTATTTATCGTTGCAAGGGTTGTACTAGTGCATAGAATTCAATGCATGTTTCCGACAAAGTTTAGTGGTTTGTGTTGACTAAAAAGCGCTGATTGGTCGATTCAATTTATAATTCATTATCCTTGAATAGTTCAACTATAGCCTTGATTATAAAAACTCATTGAAGCTTGAACAGAATGTAAAAAATGGTGGCAGCAAAGTTCCTCCATAGATGGGGAATTTCTCACCATAATTTGTTGGATTTTCTTTCCATTTGGAGAGGATTTTATACCCAAGAAACAAAATAATTTCTTAAAGTGGTGGAAAAATCCCTCATTTTTTATGAAAAAGCAATTCCTCCACGATGAGGGGACAAAATCCACCAACAGTGTGAAGGAAAACTCCGCACATTCTTTACAGCGCAGTGTTCAAGTTCAAGTCAATTCAAATATTCTCAATCAAATATTGAGTTAAATTCAAAATACAGTTTTCGTAAGAACACCTCACTGCAATCTACCAAATCTCATTGAAAACCCAACAATGTTCTTGTAAAATCTGATTCGATTTGATTCAAGTGGATATTATGATTCTGTGCAACCGGGGAGGGATTGGGGGCCATACAACAAAACTAACCAGTCTGAGAGAAATCGCTGGATGACAGGTTCTTTGAATGTGACTAATCAGACATGTCTGATTAAAATTTGAATTTCATATTCCACCTAGATTTGCACAAATAACGCATTCATTTGAATAGTCCTTTTATAGAAGACTTTAGAATTTTGTATAATAAACTGATAAGCGTTCACGTTCTACTCATCAATTAATCCATTCATTCCTGATTACCCGTTCATTTCATTCATCGCACCATATGGTGTTAATGCTGTAACAAAAAGTATGAAGGCGTAGTCAATCAAATCGAATCTTTCTAAAACTCAGATCTCCAAGCGATTGTCTTACTGAAAGCAATCATTCTTATCCTTCAGACGACAGAAATCGTTTTTTCGTCCGGAGGATTTGACACTCTTATTCGTTCTAATCGTGTATCATTCCTATGTCTCCGATGTACTATTTTATGATCTTTTTTTATGATGCTGAGACGAATCAAAAGCTTTTGCGTTATCTTCTTCGAGTAGAGATAACATGAGCGAGAAGATAGCTATTTGAAGAGACTATTAGATGTGATATAATTTTTTTCTCACGTCTAAACGTATTTGTCAGACAAATTGGAGTGGTTCCGTAGAAATGTTTCCGAAACTCTCGTTGATCTTTCTGAAAAAAACACTGAATACGCTGAGTTTTTAACATTTTTTTCATGGAATTCATTCTCTTCAGAATTTAACAGTACATACTTTAGCTGCAACGGAATTGAAAGCAATGGGAATTCTTTTGATTCATTTACATCCTTTTCTCTTCAGTTGAGAAAAAGATCATGTTTCTTGCATTTATATTCTCCCGAGCATTTGTTTTGAAAAAATACTTTCTAAGATTCTAATGAATTATTCTAAATGAATTTGAATCTTTTTGAACTCAACACCCAGAAGTTCATAACAAAGTCTTTTGAATAAAGTTTCGTCAGTTAAACAAATGTAACTGCAGACATTGTTCAATCATCAATCCACCGTTCCTCTTGATCAGCGTTGACATGATTAGTCGTTCTCAAGGAACAACGTGCGGAAACTATTACGAGTATTCACGAGAACCACAGATTTATGATAATATTTGAGAAAAATGATTCATGTTCGTTGCACTTAGGCCGCTCAAGTGTATACTTGGCAACAACACCTGAACTACTTTCTTGAAGTAATATGGTTTGGTATAAATTGTCGTAGATCGTATGAGGAGATGGAAAGTTTGCACGATCAAATAAGGCAAAACTGCCTGAATTTATAGTCAATGCCAACTTTTACAGATAATAAATGCTTTTCAGAAGAACTCACGGGAGAGTGAAGATTCACGATAACACGGATGCATCTTTGAATGATAATCACATTTATTCGAGACGCGATTCATCTTTATTTCAGAACTTCTACTGCTTCCTATTGGTACAGCAACGATACGCATATCACAGACATAACATTGTATATATTCTTTAGGACCATCTATGTATCAATAACATACCATGAATATAGATACGATTGTTTTTCAAGTATCTTCACATGATATACGTATACAGTTTACCTATTATGTTGAGTTTATTGCATATACTGTGTTTTGGTCGAACAGGTGAGCAGGAATTAATCATGCACGTAGGTGCTAACAAAGATCCTAAGTCTATTCGACATGAATATAAACGATACAGGATTGGAAGGATCTGGCAAGGAGCGGCAGCAGCAACTCGCTCGTTTTATTCATAAAGATAATTAACGCATCTTCTTGTTTAGATGAATTTCTGGGCAGGCGTCATTAGCAGCTTATACAAAGCGGAGGAAAAGCTGGAGAACAGAACGCGCATGATTAAATGTCACGTTCCTTAGGATCAAAGAGAGCAGATCGTTAAGAGGACAGTAATTAACTGAGATGCTGAAATTAATGTTGACAAGTAGGTAGGTTCCCCAATTATTTTCACTAGCAACAATGTGTGCGTAGGGTATTGGGTGTGTCTTATCGATCATTTCAGTGGATGTGAATTTATGTTTTCTCAAACTTTGAGGTTCCATGATGTGTCTTTACTCGGAGAGTTTTGTATAATCTGTGTTACGAATAATTTCTGAATTGCGTATTTTATTATTAAGTGAACCTCAACTTTGTTCAGTTCAGTTCGGTCTATGTTGCAGTGAGGATGCAGAAAGGAGAAAAATAGTGAAAGAATAATTATAGTTTACACTGAGAGAAATTTATAGTTGAATTTACTATGGAATTATAGGAATGGGGAAACATACTGACTTCTAATGCAATTAACTATAATATAATGAAATTTACAGTGCACTGAGGGAAAAAAGTAAATCCATTGAAGTAAAATTTCATTAGTGTGGCATAACAATAAAAACCTGATAAAATTTACAATGTTTTATAGTAAATTTCATTAGAAGTCCGTATGTTCCTCCATTTCTATAATTCCATAGTAAGTTAAAACAAAAATTTCTCTCACTGTAGGAAGAATTCGACTATCAGTACTGAGCTGATTAATAATTAGCTATTGTCATCTGGATCATGAAATACTTAGACATACGATCAATCATATTTGAGTCCTTGGTCAACTATTCCAACAGTAATCCTGATCGTTTTTTGTCTCTGAGCGTAGGATGGAATGAAATTCAACAACTGTAGGTCATTAGTTTTTTTTTCAGTTCACTAGGATAATTTTCAATGTTTAGCGTTACAAATACGTTAATGTATTTCTATGTTTATCCATTACTTCAGCTACGCCAGATCAGATTCGCTTACGTGACCGGAGTTTGCGTGACTGAAACGATACAATCTGTTGTTTTCTGTTACAGGATATGATACAGTTATTTATCGGATAGTACGAAAGGAGTTAGAGTTTTGTTCTTCACTTTTCCAACACACCCCAAATGATAAAATATTCATATTTTATTACCGTTGTCTTATCGGTGTAACTAAATTGATTTTTAATTCGAGTATCGCAAGGTTCTTATCCAATTGTCTTTAGATTTGAGAGAAATTAATCGAATTTTCCACTCAATTACATGGCTGGTCAACATGCGAAGCTATTAGTCCAACGTTATTACCAACAGTGAAAAAGTACACGTATCTTCTCATTGGTGCACCAGAAGATTCAATATCCGAGCTCCACGCGTTATCTTTCAGAAGTTTGTTTTGGTATCCTAGACTTTATATAAAGCACGTGCGAGCATTATCGAGAGATTTGATATACCATCGATGAGTCTTTTAAAACTCACAGAAGATGATGAAAGATAGGAGGAGGGTTCACGTATAAAAGAGATTCTCTCGTTACCGTATACTATCGAGTTAATAAAAAAATTCTTTCATCACAAATGTTTTTCTTGTTTTCTCAAATTATTGAATGAAAATTCATGTTGATTCTGTTTTTTCTCTCAATTTAGGATTTACCGTGTCGAATTTTTGGTAATCATTTACTTATTCCAGTGAAAATTTCAATCGTCGATGCGATACTCTGGCGGATATGAAATGCCTAAAGATGAACGAAATATCAAGTATATTTGGAATGAGTGTCTACCAAATGTATTATCTCACGCGCGGCAGCAGCGCATTCAAGATTTGATCACGAGGGAAAGCTGAACACCGAAAAACATAATTTATCCACTCTAATGAACTGAAGTTAGTTTCGAGTTAGTTAAACAACTGGGAGTTGGTGATAAAAATTGTCGTAAAGACAACTTGAAAATTTGGAAAGTTGGGCTTTCATCGTGGATTGGATTTGGAATTCAAGTATTGAGTGATTGAAGTAGCAGCTGGAGAGTTTTTTTTTCTATCGCTTTGTGATTGGCACTAGTTGTACTTGATCAATCGTTTCTTTTGAATTTTCTTTATATTTCCGTACCCTTCAAATCTGGAAGAGTGAAACACCAATGGGTTCATTCGATGAAATCTTAGGAGTTAGCTGATCCCGTTCCAGGGGCATTTCAATCTTTTAGAGGTGAAAATTCCCTACGAATAATAAATTTTGAGCTTCCGGAGTGGAGCCGCGTCTTATCACCCTGAAGAAGAAGCCAGCTGCAATGATGGCAAAATGTCGGCAACCAACCGATGCAAGACGTGGCTCCACACCCGAAGCTCAAAATTTATTCAATTTTGCAAGCCGCGGAAGACCGCGCAGCGAATCTTCCCTACGAATATTTTACTCGAAAAATTAACAGACAAATCTCTGAAGACTGGCTGAAGAGTGGAATTTCACTCCGAAAAATTCGAATCGTATTATCCACAGAGATTTTTTGCATCTTTTCGCAGGTGTACTCTAGATTGCAGGCGTTTGATTTGTTCTAGGGTCATTACCAAACTGGAATATTCAATCTGAGGAAAAATTTCACCCAACAATGGATCATACTTCAATCAGTGACGAGGAATTAGTGCCTTGCCATTTGAAAGGCACCCTACATCGATCGATTACTGACTGTATTTACTGTATTGCTGGATCTCAATTACAAGATGAATGACGAATAGTTTCAAATAATTCATGTCTAATATTGTTTCATAAAGTATACAAATGATTCAAGTATTATGAAATTATTTCTCCATCAACGATGTCATTGATTTATCCCACAGAATTTTCATAATGTTCCTCTGCAACCTCTTGTTCATGTTTTTTCACTCTTCATAATAAGCTTCGTAATTTCTCCTGTTCTTGCAGGGAGGATTAGCTCCCATTAGGGTTCGTTCCGTTCAAATTTAAACGGCGTGTGCTTCTATACAGTACCCCAACTGTGTTGGATAATGCTCGTTTTGCTTACATTTAAATTACATTAAATGATGCTTACATAAAGCGGATTCAATCGACCAGCATTTAAATCAGCACCATTCAGGACAGTCGAAACACAAGCGAGGCGAAATACCACCTCACATAGTTCAAATACGAGCGGTCCGAGTGTGGTTTATCTTTATATAGACTGTGTGAATATCTCATTTTGAGGCACTATAAGGAATGCCTATGCGAGTCATGCATGGAACTGCTAATTAAAACACGCGGTTTTGCGGTGCTCTTTCATTTCAGCTGCACCTCGGCGAATGCCTATCAAGACTCTATTCGAAGAAATTAATAGAAATCATATGAATGTTTGTACGAAAATGGTATTTTTTTGTAATCAACGTACAGTGTTGATTCGTATTGATCTCGATCAGATCTTTATCATATTTTTATTTGTATTATAGAAAATTTTGTCTTTATATGTATATTTTTTTTTTATTTCAGTTATCAAATGAATGAATTGACAACAAAACTTCTGATGGTATGATATGCGTCAAGGGAAAAATTTCGTAGAATGTGGGTTAGAAAGAAAACAGGGATCTCGTCACATCTGCATTTATGGTTGAATTCCGCGAGCTTCTCATGCAGTCGGTCGGTTTGAATTTTGATCCAACAAGGAGTGCTTAGTTGACTCAATCAGTCTTTGAATTGAATATGCAAGTGGCTTTACTACGCAAATTTCGTAGTACATAAGGCGATGGAGGCATATGAATCTTCATTCGGAATGGGATTCCTTGGAATTTCTAGATAGATCCACTTTGATAAACTCCTTCTTGATTGGCGATGATATAATTAAGTCACTCCAATTGTTCTTCAACATTGACATCATATGTCATAATGAATCAAATTTATCTATATTCTCATACATGTGAATAAAAAAAATAAATCTTCATCGCTAATGTTATGGTTGAAGAGATAACCATAACTTAATTGCTTTCTTCTAATATTATTTTTTTCGCTACCATTTGAGAGTTCACATAGTTCATTGTTAGTAACGAATGATATTCTTTTTTTTCCACCCGAATGCCCAGATTTTCTCCCCTCTATTCACCAAATTGATTTATGAATGCATCATGTTGTAAACGCCTGCATTGTATAGAGGTATCATCTTTACCGCTACTACTCTCTCTCTCTCTCTCTCTCTACTCTCTATGGCTACGAACGTTAATCGTTTTACTGCTTCACAAATTACTTTGCGAGCGAGGATGAAATATGAATTCCCCTAATTCGTGATTAATTCGTTTGTCATGCAGAAAATTCATCGCATGTTATATGCGTTATTGAGAATTCAATTCGTATTCCAATTCATTTGCATGAGGCGTTTTATGGAGTTTAGATTCACCCGTTAATCAGACATCACTCCAAGAATCTTACATCAAGGTTTCGGTTGTGGAAAATCAGAAGGTGATGAACTATTTATAGCTTTGCAACCTGTTGAGCTGGTCATAGAAAATATCCCCTGAACAATCGATAATCCAACTTCTGCTTCACTTGATCGTATTCGCTATAAGATCGGCGAGACAATCATTTCAATTCTTGAGGGCTATGGAGTATCAGGTAGAGGATACAATTTTGCGGATAGTTTTCAAACAGCTAGGCGATGATGAGAAATTTTAAATATGCAGCCATAAAGTGCATTGCTAGCATTACGCTCTGAATATAAATCCAAAGTCCAAAACATATTGCTAAACATGAGAAACTAAGTTATCAGAATTATTGACATTTGTAGTTTAATATGTTTATAATCGTTTGCATGATTTTGAGGAAAATCACTTGCAGTTCCAATTTCATATTCAAAGTTCAATTTTAGGAATGTATTTCATCATTGCGGGTGAAAATTTGTATCTATTGCTCAGTTGTTTAGAAAGTACGTAGCAAAATTCCGCTCATTTATTTATTCAAGGACTCCATAGCCCTGTAAAATTCTTCAAAATAACTTTTTCACTAATCTTACGATCCTCGGCAACATAAATTGTTGCTGAATTCAAAGCACTCAAGCATCGAGAGAAGCGGGTACAATTTCGCGGCAATTTTTCTCATGAATTACTTGGTAAATTTGAATTTGGGAACGAGAATAATTGAGAATATACCTGAGATTGAACTCGCAATACAATTTGAGGTGATTCAAGGTTTACCAATATTGGGAAATGAAATTACAAAAAATTTTTGACAGTTGGAGATTATTACTTTCAAATCTTCTTATACTCCCAAGAAAATCTGTAAAAGACTGGAACTTATATTTAAAGTTCAATCCTAGTCGTGGATTTTATTATTATTTACTAAAAATTCTCGTTGAACGCATAATTTATGAAAGAGGTTGGCGCAAAATTTGACTCACTCTTTTTGGTGCCAGAGTGTTCTTGAGAGAACTAATTATGAACACTCAACTAGATTATAAAATTTCATCCCAGAATGAATCATGTGCGAGATAAATCATGAATTTTGTATTTGACTTCAATACAGATTGATCGTGGATATCGCAACTTTGACCTGTGCCATGAGAATTGCCTTAGGAGCAGGCGCATCTGGAGTTTTCTCTAATAATTCTGAAATATGAGAATCTTTGAGAAAAGCGGGAAACAGTAATTTCATGAAGTTCAATTTTAGGAATGTACTTTATCACTGCAGGTTTAAAATTTGTATTTATTGCTCAATTGTTTAGAGAGTACGTAGCAAAATTTGGCATATTTCTTCAAGGACTCCATCGCCCTTAACGGAAAAAAAAAATTCATCCCATGTCTCGTTCTTAATCTTAGTCTTGAACAATGATAATATCACTACCCACATAGACAAAAAGATGTCTTGCGACTTCGCAAGATGTCTTACAAACTGTTCTAAAAGATATCTAAAAGATGTCTTATGCGACAGTTTTAGACATCCAAAACATGTCTTGAGTAAGACATCTTTTAGAACTCTTATTGGATGTCTAGAAGATATCTTTTAGACTTCTTCAAGACGAGTTTTAGATATGATGCAAATTTTTCTTAGGACCTCTTCCCTGATTGATGAAAAACCCATTTATTCCTATTAAACGTGCAGAATTCGAATTTCAATGTGAATTTATTGCATTCAAAAGGAATGAATAGGTTTTATTAACCACGGTTGAAGCACACTTTCAGATGATCTGAAAATGTCTTGCGAATTATATATTCCATCCCTGTAACTTCCCCAAGACACAGATCTTTTAGGTAAAATTCACGTTCATTATACGTACATTTATGTTCAAGGAATGTTCGGACCATCCAATGTCCGGACGTTCAATGCACCTCCACTGAATATTCTTTGGGCCTTCGTGTTTTCTTGGAATTACAAACTATGACCGTAGAATTTTCTTGTATGCCTGTTCAAAATATCTCATTGAACCCACTGATTCCGATGCAGATTCTATTGGTTCAATAAAATTCTTCAAGCAGGAGTACTCGAACGAATTAAGTTTTCAATCCGTGCAACATCAATTGTGGTCCGACGTGATCCAATTTGGTCAGTAGAAACAATGCACACTATGAGATTCGTTTATTTTGTTTTCAGTTTAATCGAAGAGTATAACAATATTCTCTACAAGTTTATTATTTCAAATTGAAATTTTTTTTTTGAAAGAAGTTTCATTGATAGAAACAAGTCTTGGCAGAAAACGAGAAAAGAGAAAGAAATTTTTTCCTTCGTAAGTATGTAAATATACTCAGATTTCTAAGTGTGTTTATAATTAACAAAGTATTAATCCAAATTCCAGCAAATGTGCGTTTGGGATACGGTAATCAGTAAATAAGTTCAATACATGATGGAAGAAGCTGATTGCAACACTCCTGCTGAAAATACCAAGCAAAACCTGATAAAAACTTATGGATCCTATGAAAGATGCAAGACCCGCAAGGTTTCATAAGATTTCATAAGGTTTCATAATGAAAGTCGCCAATTATTTGATTTTATATCAAAATTGATATTTTTTTAATTCAGGCCTATAATCATTATCGGTATATTATTATATTATTAATCTTGTGATTTTGAATTTCAAGATATCTAAAAGATGTCTTTTATTAAATCTTTAAAGACATCTTTAAAATAAAATCTATTAGACATCTTTAAGATAACTTCAAGAGACTTCTTAGAAATGTCTTCAGTGAGACATCTAAAAGAAGTCTATAAGTTGTCTTTTAGAAATGTCGAAAAGATGTCTTTAAGATTTGTATGTTTATTGGGTATGCAGCGAAACACGTTCGAGGAAATGATAAAATGAATGCTCCACAATTATTCATCATTGATCCATTTGAAGGGAACAAATACTCGATGAATTATCGCAACCTTTACGGCATATTAATGAGACCCTCACGAGTTGGTAATTATTAAGGGGATTCGAATCGTGTGATGGCAATTGTAAAATGTTATTCACCTGTTGGCAGTAAATTAGTATCAAAATTATCAAATTATATTTCATTAAGGGTACAATACAAATTTTGTATCACGTCGTGTTCGCCCAAAGGCAGCTGAGCTCTCCAAATGAATGTATTTTGTAAATGTGAGTATCCCAATTATCCCTCTCTTGTTTGACTCATGTTATATCGTACAACACATGTGAATCAATTACGAATAATTCACATACTTTTTAATAATCGCATTAACGCAATCGTTCATTGTAACCAGCGTGTTGTACGGGGAATCGAATGAACGTATATTTCCTTGATACGCGACCTCCTTTACGATTCGATATCCCGATACTAGAAGATTTAATCGAATGAAAATACGAAATAATCCAAATTTTTGCGCATTATTTGTTCAACAGTATCGAGGAGAGCGTATTCTTCTTGATGTTGACGAGGGAGTGTATTTATTTCATAAATATTGTGAATATGGCGATGAAATTTAATCCTCGAATGATTCAATCACGTGATTACGTGGTTTGTTTGTTTGTTTCTCTTCTTTCATTCTCAAAGAGGAATATGATATCAAAATTTCAAATCATTGAATATTTTTCATCAGGTGCTGGTCGGGTTTTGGTTAGATTGAAATTTTGGGATTAAATTTTTCGCGTAATATCATAGAACGAATGTGTATGGTCCATTTTTATTTTGAGCATTATTTTCAATTCATGAAGTAATTCTTCAGCATGCGGACAAGACTGTGCTCTCTCGGTGCTTTTGTATATTACCTTGATAAATGAAAGAACAAATGGGAGTTTTCTCACGAACATAAGCAGATCTTTACGCTGTGCTTACGTGCATGTACGTGTTACACAAGGTTCCTCTTAACGAATATTTCATGGATCTTTGTTGTTATATTCTTTTATCCTTATGTGCATGCAATTGCACGTGAGAAGGTGAGGGAAGAAGATTCTCGTCAGTTTCTGCTCGTGCATATTCAACGAAAAAACCCACGATGAAAGTGCTTTATTTTCCGCGAGTTGGTACGGTAAGGTCAATTCAAATAGCGTTGAACCCACAAGATAAAATAAATGACCCGGTACAAATGCACCATATGGAATTGTGTTGAGATATACACAAGATGGGAGTAACTTCTGGCTCGTTACTGAATTCCGATCTGGATTCACGAATTTACGGCGAGTTATCGCTGGGAATACGATTGAGTGAGAATTTCTTTTGAACATCCGTGGAATTTTGGCAGGGACTTTTCTTTTCGTGTTACGAATGGAGAGAACTTTTGAAACACGTTTAGTGAAACATCTATCAAAAGCTTTCAATTTTATATGGAATATTATATGAAATTATTGTTGAATTAGTGTTCAGAAAGGTTGAATTTTTCAATCAGTTTTCAAATTCATACTCCCATTCGGGAAGGCGGTTAAACGTAGAACAAAAGCATGAAATCTTTCAGATACATCGCATCAAATAAATCCAAATGATGGTATTTTATGAAACTGTGGAATTTAATTCTAGATGATGCTCGTAGTAAATGTCTCTTCTTTGTCCAGCAGTACTGTCTTGAAAATGGGTAAAGGATGTGCCTGCAGCGACAACGCATTAAAGGAGTATTCTGAGTTCTTTTATTCTCACGAGACTCATTATTTCAACTATTGTTACACATTCACACATATATATCTGGTGCGCCAAACACGACGTGTCTTTGGCAAACAACTAGCGATTTCACTTTGCTTTATCAACGTATTTGGATACGGCTGTATCAGAATACACAAAGGATTTGATATTTCATTCGTACGATTCGAAATTCGCAATTATACGCTCGGAGTAATATTTTATCAGTCTGAGAAAATTACAGCTCGCAATTTTGTGTAGACTTTATGAAAAAAAATTCATTATTCGTATCATATGTTTTTGTACGATCGTTATTTTAATCGCGATGCGTGGAGGGTTGGGAATTTTTTCAAAGTTATACAAAATCTATGATGTGTTTCCACTTGGTATCGCTTTGGTATTTGGATGAATGTGGCAAAGAAGGTTTCCGAATATTCACATATAAATGGAGTCATGATGATCAGTATTTAGAATTCAAAACATAAAGAATCTTTGCTTGAATCTTTATTTGCTAATGATAAACTGACAAGAGATGTTTAAGTGAATTTTGAAAGGTCGTTGAACTTTTGGCACGGTTCTATAATGAGTTTTCAATTTCTTCTGTGTGAACTCAATTAACGTTGCTTTGACCGGACAGTGTTACCGGAAACTGTTAGTGATAGCGACTCACATAAGTTCTGATTCATTATTATTCTCAACATCAATGTGATTCATTCCAATGAGAACTGTTTCTGTTCAAGACTGTTTGACTAAAGGTCATTTCATTTTGTATATAAAAATTGTGGAAACTTTTACCTCACTTTAGGGGTGGATACCACTTTTTGATCGTGAGGGAATTCGTCTATCAAATATAAGGATCTTCCTCCTATTTCGAGGAACTATTTCCTGTTGTGGGTGTTGAATCCTCTACAAGTGAAAAAAAAGTTTACCAAATAATATTTAAAAGTTCTCTATCCATGGAGGAACTTTGTTGCCACCATTTTCTGGAGGGAAATTCCACAATTATTTTCTACAGGTGGTACGGAATTTGAAAATTTTAGAAAAACGCGATCAGAAATTTCGGGAGGAAAAAGTAGTGCTTGAACGTGTGATATGCTCTCTCTCTTTCTCTGTTCCTTTACAACGCTCCCTTTCGTGCAGAGTGCACGGTATCTGGGAGTTGTCCTAGACTGTATACCTTGTCCTGGCACGATCATGTTACGCATGTTATAAAGAAAATAAATATGACGCTTTTTCAATTGAAGCTGAACAATCGAATGTTTCCTTCAGAAATCCGCAAGCAGTTGGTTTCTACACTCATCTTCCCACATTTAGACTACGCATGTGCTGCCCTTACTGGGTTATCTTCTGTTCTTAGCATCAAGTTACAACGTACTTTTAATAACTGTATTCGATTCATAACCAATCCTAAGCGTCATATGCATATCACCCCATTTATAAATAAGTTGAACTGGCTTCGCTGTGAAAACCCTCGTCAATATTTCTTAGGTGTACTAGTGTACGTAGTCCTAAATACTGGTATGCCCTTTTATTTCAGGCGCGATCTTAGGTTTGGTTGTGAGCTGAATGTTTGGAGGATGCATATACGCAGAAGTGATCTATTCATCCCCAATACCCGGACAGAGACTTATAGAAACTCGTTTCTTATAAGTGGGTGTTATTTTTGGAATGGTCTTCTTTCGGATATCCGCCTCTCACCCACTATTGAGACCTTTAAGAGGATGCTTTTTGCTCATCTTCTTCTTCGCCAGAAGGAGCGTGGGTCATGAAGTATTGTTTTTCCCCTGGAGTTTTCGGCTCACAATTTATCTACTTGTTCTTGGAGTTTGAATCGTTTATAGAAACGAACCGAAATTATGAACTCGCAAAGACTGAAAAACCATCGTTATTTTTCACTCTGCCTTATCTCCTCGTAATTGACAACATCGTTTAAAGAATTTATTGCAATATACCTAGTTTCTAACAGCTGAATATCGTGTTGTTCGAGCACTAATTCGTTTCAGTGAACGATTCACACTTCACCGACATCTTGTCTACCTCGTTAGGTCCAACACATTATTTTAATATTTCCCTATGATTATAAATGAGTTCACTCTTATATCAAGCATTACTCTAAATTCTTGTTCCTAATTATCTTTTTATTAATTAATTATTATTGTATTATATTTTCTATTTGTCCCTAAAGGATGCTATCCTAGGACTCAATAAATATCTCTCTCTCTCTCTGTCTCTCTCTTTTCGCAAAATCGTCCATTTGAGCTGCTGATTCTTGTTTTTGGGCTGTCCAAGTTGATTTTTTATTGGTCTTGCAAGGTGTCTTCTAGCTGTAAGGAATTCTGGGGAAGTCGGGAATCAGTCAGAAATTGTACTTTTGTCAGGAAAAGTCGGGAAAACGTTGGGAAATGAAGAAAATTCCGGGAAATTTTCAGTTATATTTTTATTGTTGTGTGTGCAGAATTTTTAAGCTTAGAAAAGTTTTCCCCATCGACAAATAATTGATTATTTTAAATCTTAATCAAAATGAATATTAATTATATTAAATATTGATATTTTTTGTTATAATTTCGAGAGTTATGCAGAGATTTTCAGATATTCTCAGAATAATTCCTTCAGCCAAGTCTAGACAGCGATTAATGATTCACCAAAGGATTCTCGAAAAAAAATTTTTCTTGAATTCCTATAGAATTCCAGAAACCTCACACAATTCAAGAAGTCCTATTTCACGGCCCTGTTACAAATAATCTATAAAATCTCATTGACGAATGGGAAAATGAATAGGTTCCAATGAAATTCAGTGATATTTAATCAGAAATTTCGCCATTTGTAATAGGATTTAATAGAATATTTCTACCTGGGGGAGATTTGAGAGTTCTTTAAAATATTCTCTCAAAGGTCTTGCAACTGTTTCAAGAATTTTCGGAAGAATCCCCAAATGTTCGTGAAATAGTCTGTTTCTGACTTCCTTAAGATGTACCTAATATACTTGATTTTATTTTCAAAACGCATTATAATTAAATGGAGCCGAGTTGGATATGAATGATTTGGATTATTGATTGAAAACATGTCCATCTAAAATAATCAATATTTGAATATTCAACTTCGAATTCATTTTCCTTATCAGATTGTATTATGCCATCGAAAATGTTAATTGAAATTGATGTGTGTGCATTTTATTTTCGATCCGGGAATTTCCCAAAAAATCCTGGAAAAAGTCGGGAATTGGTCGGGAATTCCAAAATCATATTTTGCTAGACACCCTGTCTTGGCTCTAGCGGTTTTGACTGTTTTAAATCAACATCGAAGTTTGAGATCATTTCCACACATCACTTTTGGTCTCCAAGATATCTTGAGGAACTATTCAGAAAAGTTTGAGAAGTTTCACGAAACATGAAAAGATATCCTTGAGATGTCTAAAACAGTTCTCACTTCTAAAAGACATCTAGAAGATGTCTTTTAGAAGATCTAAAACTTTTCTCCCGAGATTATATCTTTTAGACATCTTATAGAAATATTTTAGCAGTAAGAACTGTTTTAGATCTCTTGAAGATATCTTTTCTCGTTGCATAAGACTTCTTAGATTTGGCTTGAGGTATCTTTTAGAACTAAAATGCTGTGTGGGTTCATGGTTCGCAAAATGAATGTGTATGCATGGTTGAACATGCAGTTATTTCAACAATTTCCTAACCGCAGGTTACATGTTTCGGAGCCAAGCGTCACACCCCAACATCGATTGGCCGGCTCGGTAGTGTTGTGCATTAATCCCTCAAACATCTCTCAAGTAATTCGTCGTGAGAGAAATCCTCACAAATTAGAAATATATGCTACATGCGAATTTGAATTCATACCACCTTCTGCCTTTTAGGCGAATATTACGAACGAGTAGAGTTTCGTGTAATTTTAATTGAGACTTCCATTTAAATATAATTGTTCCATGATGTGCATTGAATATACGCATCGTTTTCACACTGTAAAAAAAATTTGTTGAATTCCAAACAAAAATGCTTGGAAATTTACAAACTTTTGTTTGGTAATTTACAAAAAAAGTTTGTGTAAAAAACTGCCAAACTTCTTTGGCAGTTTAGGAAGTATATTTTTTACAGTGCACGTGCAATGATTTCCAATACAGGTCTCGATATAAATTCTCAAATAATCACGTAAAGTCGTCTGATATATGTATAGAAATCGCCGATCGTAATACATCGTTTCAAAAATGATCGCATCGGAATCGCGAGGGAGAGATGAAATAGGACGAATTGGAGCACAAAGAAGATAGAATTGAGTTGCAAGACTTTCATTGACTGCAGCTTGTTCCGGCTAAATTCATATTCGTAAGGACTACGAGTGAGGTCCCTTTATACGATATTCGTCTGAATAGGGAATGAAACCAGGAATGAAATAGCGTAGACGTAGTTCTGTACGTGGCAGATTATGATGTGTTTGTATTGAAGCATAGTGCATCCACATCCATGTATCAGTGCATACATACGAATTATGTGTATACGAAACGTGTACACGTCCACCCAAATGTACCGGGTCCCCACAGGAATAAGCATTAAAGTTTGATTCGCGAACCGGTATGCGGATTTATGAACAGAACAACACAATGTCGATTGCCAGTGTCATTGTGACAATATTTGAACATAAATGAGAATCAGAATGCCCCACATATACATCCCTTCCCATGATATAAACTCTCTAGGGGTGAAATTGTATGTGATATATCTGAGAAAATTTAAACTGCATTAGATATTGTTGAGAGGAAAAGATTTTATGCCATGCAGTTATTATTCAATGACAATTACACAATCTTGATATATTTTAAGTATTTTATTCAACACGCGAGTTCCCCATTAAATCATAATCGAGGGATTTTGTTATTTATGAGAATGTTATTCAAGGTAGCGTACTATTTTCGAACGAAATATGTTCACAATGTTGAAGATAGCGTGATATCTCGTATCGAAATCGATATCAAATTTTGTCATAAACAGTGGTATGAGATATTTCGTTTCGAAAGTGATACTGGATTCGGTAACAAGGATATCAAGAGATATGAATGAAATAATATTATAAAATTTTGTAGTAATGATGCATAACAATCTATGCATTCGTGTCGTGGAGTTGGAAACTTATTTTCCTCAAATTTTCTCCAAATCTGTAATCAAGAGTGTTGTTACTTTTGATCGAGATCTTTGTGAAGATATTATATTCTTGAAATGACTGAAGTACTTTATTAGAGTTATGGTAAAGTTAGAAACTTCAATTTCTCAAGGCACGAAAAGGAAGAAAGGAAATTTTATGTGTGAGAAAATCTCATCGTTAACTTCAAGTTACTACTTTGTGCATAACTTTCAAGTGTGCTCTAAAACAAGAATAATATATGATAATATACGGAATGGTATTATCAGATTATTTTAGTATCTCGAGCTCAATATTGTCTTTATCTTCCCCGAGTGTGCAATACGTGAACGAGGGGAGAATAACAAGTATATTTTGTATCCACATTTCGTGCACAAATTCGTCATATTTCCGAACGTGTTGCACGGGTTGAAATATTTTGCACGCTTTTTTTTCACTTGTGTAAAACTCCTAAAGTACGTTCTAAATTCGAACTGCTTTGAATCGCAATATCATTCTATTTTGAAAGCTAAATAATCGTGGAGTTTGAATTTTTTCGATTCTACGAGCCGCACATCTCTCTTCCTCCAGCAACAAAGTTTTCTTCTACATTTCTTTTACCGTCCTCGTCTTAGATGAAAACGTATTCCTTCAACGATTCCACGCTATCTCATCTTAACCGTGGCAAGCCACCGAAAGCAGCGAGTGTCGGTTCCTCTTCTCGTGTTTTTCTCTGTTGATCTCTCTTTTCTTTCCCTTTCATAGTTTTATCTTTTCCCATCTCGATTTTTACTTCAATTTATGGCACTCCCCTTGAACGCCTAGGAGCGCGTGAGTCAGAATTGAATTGGCAGGGGCTCAAAGTGCAGTTCTAGTGTTCCCTCTGGATAATATGGTCGTGTAGTGGTAGTGGATGCATCGGGTTGGTTAGATGGCGTATAAAAAAAAAAAGATAGGGAGGTAAAATGATGGTATGAGTTGGGTAGAAAACAGATAGAAAGGCAAAAGGCAGGCAAGCTAGGATAAGTTGGTAGGATGAAGGGAACTAAAGCTGATGGTCGGATGCACTTGGGTGACACTTCGGTCTGGTTCAAATGAAATGACCGTTGTGTCTGTCGAGTGATGATATAAGTTTTGGGGGTGGAAAAGAGACTGCGGATGCAAGCGTATTCCGTGAACTACCCTACATTCCGTTTGCTGTGAATTTTAAATATATCGTTGTATCATGGATATTGATCCACCCAAAACCATATGTGAACAAAATTTATACACAAACATCGATCCGCATAAATTATAATGAATGTTTTCGGAATTAACTTTGAAATTTCATTTGCAGAAACTGAAGATCAAATTTATACATGATCTACTTTCGAATATTGTTCATATGAATTATTCCTTCGTAAATCCATCATTCCATCGTTGGCTTCGTTGGAGATTATGACCTATTTCATTATAAATAAACATCCCGTACGTTACAATGTTCTCGATATTTGAATATGTTTTCAATTTCATTCATATTTATTTGAAATGGAATGAAATTCACCAATTTCCCACACACACATATGTATATAAATATATATATATATATTCCTCTTTAATGAATCCGATGTATAATCCTCACAGAATATATCACGTGAGAAATGTGAAAAAAAAATTGAAGCACTGAAAAGAGCAGAGGTATGTAGAAATGAAACCACCAACCTCTGGTAATTTTATTAAATATGCACTTTGGATCTCACGGTTGGTCCTCAGTTTCGACATGCCACTCAATTGAGTCGTTGCCAAGCCAATTCTCACGCTAAAAAACGTTTTGTGCTTCGTCTGGCAAATTTTTCTGGACTCAGCAAAATTTTCTCTCTACACCATTCGAATATTCTTTTTCTCTCCTCTTCTCTATCTCTTCACTTCCATTCATCCTTAATCTTTCCTCCTGCTATCTTCTTAAGAAACGGAATGGAGAGCCTTTAAAGCTCCAAGAGCTTTTCGCATGAGAATGTAAAATCCTGTGTATAATATTAAATCTAAATACCGGGGCACGTTTGGTGATTTGATCAAAAAAACTGCCAACTCACTTTGCGTTCTCATTTTTTTTTTATTCAACGGAAGAGAGAGAGAGAGAGAGAGAGAGAGAGAGAGAGAGAGAGAGAGAGATTAGTGAGCCGAACGATTTCAACTTGGAATTTCAGTATCAGGAGTCTGTAATGAGAAGAATATTCTGAAGAAATTCTTTGTTATAAAATATTAGTTTCCAATGTAATTTTATTATTGTGGATGTTGGGGAGATATTTTCATTACTTCGGATTGAATTATTATTTCTCGCGTTGAGGGTTGATCAATAGGGAGAATTTTTATTCAAATTGATTAGATTTGATACACGTCAAAGATATTTCAAGGATTGTTGGTGAGATGCAAGAATAAGGTTGTCACCGTTGGTTGAATAATTTTCAATCGTATTAAGCTTTCGACAACTTGAAAGTGGTTTGAAATATATTCACGAAGGCGTAAACGAAGAGAAGTTTGGAATAACTTACACGAGACATGAAGTTACTCAAATTCATCCTGAACGCAGGGTTAAGATCTTCTATGGGTTACCAACCTTACAGTTTCATATCCTTGCACACGGCAGATTATTACATTGATAAACATACGATTCCTATGATACGCGTATTTCCAACATTCTCATCTCGTGTTGTGGGAAGGTTAAATAAATAGTCACTATCCCTTATTACGAAGACTTTACAAGGTAATACAAATGATTCAATTAAAACATGTACCATACGAGTTGTATTATTTATTTTTCTCCGTGTGCGGTGTGAAATTCGATTTCAGTACGAAGTGATGTAGATTTTTAATTAAAATTAACAATACTCGCAGAGTTGATGTAACGGAATATAGAATACAGTGCGATATTTGAGAAAACTATAAGCTACCTCGAGAGTATTATTTGAATGACGGTGTTGTGTATACATTTGTGGTAGACCGAAATAACAAGACCAGCAGCTTCTATTCTAACCAACTCAACTTCTATTACTTTTCCCTCAATTACCTTGCGATACTACAACAGAACCCTGTCACAATGAACAATCCTTATCATTTTCTTCCGTTGTCCTTCATCAACGGATAATCCTCCAATATTTGCACACATTTTTCATATCTTTCTTTTCTGATAAAACACATTACAAATGAATTGGCGCAGGGAAGAGTCATTGTATTGTAATATTAAAAAATACAGAAAATTCAGATTTTCATGCTCCGGACGATTTTTTTCTACCGTGACACCGACTTATAATTTGATTGTCTGACTCCTATTACCGCACTTCGTTTCATCTCGTTCATTGATTTTCTCATTTAACACCTTCGTTTCTCTTTATTCTTCGTTCAAGGTAACGAATGGCCTAGGAATGAGAAAAATCAACAAGAAAGAAATTAAAGATTCAACGTTGTTTTTCTTAATTCTTTATTTTTCTTTTCATTCCTTTTTCATTACTGTGGATAGGAGAATGAAGGGAAATTAAATGAGAAAGAATTGTACACAATCGATGAAAATAGAAACAAGTTAAAGGGAATGTGTTTGAATGTTCTGTTATCTGTTGTTGGAGAATTGATGAATTTTGCACTTCTTTTCTTCCAAGGAATTGAACGAACGTGGTGTAACGTTCCACCTGAATTAAAAGTGCTTCAGTTTTCGAGAAAACACGTTGTTGCCGTGAGACAATGTAATGATAAAAAGTGACTTCTCTTGTGAAAAGAGTTTCTCTTTTTTCCTTGATTAGATGATGTTTGATGTAGCAATAGTTTATACTATATTCCATTGAATTTACTCGGAGCCCTTCTGTATTCGATATTATGGCGTAGAAACAAATAATACGAAAAAGGGGATGAATAAGGTACTTTTGTGAAATATGAAATGTTTGTACACATAAGAAAATTTTGTGTATTTTCAACGTACGTGCATGTCCCGAACGGTCCACTCAAAATTTGTGTTAAATATTGACACAAAGGATGTGAGAAAATAACACAAAAGTGTTAAATTTATATTGCAAATCTATCTATTTGACAAACATATGGTTTGATTTTCAACACGAATTTTGAGTGGACCGTGTCTCATATAAAATTTTCCACTCTATTCCCATCCTATTTCATATCACTCACGAGTCACTTCTTTCGTTAACTCTCCTTTCAAGTGCATTTCATAATCCCTCCATATGTTCTATTTTTTCTACCAACGAATGATTTTCATAGTTTTGTTTTCTCTTATTTACTTGTCCGAACCACCTCCACCAACTCTCTCACCTTTCTTTTCTTTCCAATTCTGACTTCTCCTTTCATGGACTGATTTTTGTTTTTGTATAATACCTGTGTCGTTAGTTCACATTCACAGTATTCGGTAGCGTGTGGTAAGTGGCAATTATTGAAGCGTCGTTTCATCATTTCACTTTATAATATTTCGTTGATAATCAGTTGTTCACAAACATTCATTGTTGTTTTTCACCATTGGTTCAAAGCAATTTGTCCTCAACAGGTTGTTTGTAACAATTTATGCATGACATTGTTTATAATACTGTCTTCACCCACACAATCTGACGTTTTTCACCCCTCATCGTTTTGAACGAAAATACACATGAATTTTATGAAGTTGAAACTGGCAGCCATGAAGCAAGCAGCTGATTGTCATAACTTTTTACACAAAACTTTTATCAAGGATTTTAGCATCTCAAACGTTTAGTGGGGTGTGATTAGATCGATTTCTGGTATGAAAAAAAGCTTTAACAATGTTCAATCAAAAGTTACAACAATCGTTATATCAGCTCTCGCTAGGTCCACACATACTTCTTGCTAGCCCTTGGCTAGATTTACGTGAGGGCCGAGACAGTTCCATGAATGGCGTCGCTAGGGTGGCTGCTAGTTTCAGATTCATATGAATTTTGCAGACTGTTTCTGTTGGGGACTCAACGCGTAAACCCCTGAGGTAAGAAGACACAGAGTGTCTTGTTTTTTTCCTTCTATACGAAATGACATTGATGTCTTCAGATATCACAATTTCAAAATAACAACATGGACCTGGGTTCTGGTTACAAATCTGTAATTTTTTATATCTGTTGAATGATAAAAATTTTAATTCAACGATAAAAAATGTTTGTACTCAACCCATTTTATAGTAGTTGATCACTCAACATCTCATTCCTGTGGTAATTTCGAATGAATTTCCAAGTTAATCCTTTTTACCTCATTTTATGAAAATGAAACATGTAATCAGCGCATTCGGTGATGAATAATCTTATTTGGAGGAGTGTTTGATGTCAATAATTGATCATATGTATATGGAATGAGATATATGCATACACGGAGAAAACCAAACAAAAGTGAGGATTTTATTGGATACGACTGACTCATGTTATGGGGAAAAAAGGCTAGCATTATTGGTTACTGCATTTACATTCGAGATCGACCAAAAATTTTTACCAAAAATGACTAAATTTGAAGTTGAGGCCATTGGTTTCGAAGAAAATTTGGAATGGAAGGTTGAAAGTGTAGACTTCTTCAACCCTCGAAACACACCTCAAATAATTTGTGTACTTTGAGTATATATTGGTTTTTTTTTAATTCCTCACGCATAGTTTCAGAAAGAAAACAAATGCCCCAGCCGTTGCCGTACAACGGCATTTTCCCGAACATATTTTTCCCGATTTTGATTATCCGAAGGTTATATTTCGGAATCCTCTTTCCCGACAAATACTTATTCCTGACAAATCCTTATTCTCGACGAATACTTATTCCCGAGGTATAAATTTCCGTTGAATCTTTTTTTATATTGTCCGATGTTCTATTCTGTCTCTATAGAAACCCATCAACAAATGTAACTTTCTTCACACATATCAAATTCATAGATCACATTTGTATTTTTTTTCGATCACTTTCAACAAAGTTATTCTCATAATGGATTATCTACCAAGAAGAGTGGACAAAAAACTCATATTAGATGGGTACGTTTATTTAAAATCCAGGGAACGCAATAATAAATTTCATTGGGATTGCAACCGCTTAAGACGCAAAGCAATGTAAAGCAAGAGCTGTCACAGTGCAAAACGAAGACCAGGTTATTGTCTTGAGAGGTCCGGAACAATCTCCTCATGAGCATCCCCCAAATCGTGAAGAGTGTGAAGCAAAAGTTAAAAGGAAACGATTAAAACCATGCAGAAAAGTGGGAAATAGCAGAGTTCACTATTTAATATAGCAATAAATGTTTTCAATATGTTCTTAGTAGAATGAGCTAGGTAATTTACTGATTATGGGATACGAAGTAATACAAAGTGTAATGCCACGTAGTATCTTTTCAAATCACTATGAGGATTAACAATTTCTGTAATTCCCATCACTCAATTGGAATTTTATGTGCCTACAAATCAAAATTCGACGTGATATAATTTACTTTTGCAAACATCGGGTGTGCTATGTATGACAGCGAACTTCACTATTTTTTGAAGATCTCTTTTCTCCGTGCGTGCAGCGGCTGATCACCCTGAACTGTCACCGGCTCAAATTCTGCGCACAGAACTCGGGAATGTTGCTGAAGGGGTACTGTCCCAACTTTCGGAACGGACGAATTTAGCCAAATCAATGCGAAGGCATCGACGCCGTGATTTACCTCCTAACCCTTGCGAATTTGGGTGTAATTCCAGACCGGTTCAATAATACTTTAGCTGGGAAACAATTTTTAGTGCATGATTCAAAAGTAGGTGACGGAAAAATTATTGTTTTTGCGACGAGACGCAATATTGAACTGCTTGCGAAAAGCCACACATGGTTTCTAGATGGCACTTTTAGAGTGTGTTTTCACTCAAATTATATAATAACATGATCATTCAATTCAATATCATATCTAGGTATCGCCCACAATTTTTACCCAAGTCTTTACTGTATTGAGATTGGTTGCAAAAAATCCAAGGTACATCACGCTTCCTCTTCTTTTTGCGCTGCTGTCTTCCAAAGAAACTTGACAGTATACCACTGTTCTCAACGCAATAGTATCTACAACTGATGAATACATGATTCCAAATTGCAAACCACATAAAAACTTGGGGGATTTTGAAAAAACAATCATCAATGCAAGTGCAACGTTGCTGACTCTGGTTGCTTTTTCCATTTTTGTCAGTCTGTGTATCGTGAAATTCAAGAAAATGGTTTGCAACAGCAATATAATAATCCGGAGGATCGAGATCTAAAACTCACATCGCACATGTTCATGGCACTTGCATTTGTACCCATCAACGACGTCAGATTAGCGTTTGATTCAGTCGTGCGTGATGCGCCTGAGGAACTGGCCCCCATTCTCGATTATCTTGAAGAATATTACATTGTTGGGCGACCAGGTTGGGCAAGCTGCATGTGACGGGACTTATAAAACCAATAATGCGAGTGAAGGGTGGCACAACCGATTTCGTCTTCTTCTTGGTAAACATCATCCAGACTTATACTCAGCTCTCCGAGAGTTACAGGAAGAGCAAGCCGATACCGAGATAATGATTGCTGAGTTAAGTTTGGGCAGATCTGTTAAAAGTGCTCCAAAAAGAAATGGTTGGGTACATAAAAGCGCTTGCAATCGATAACACTGACGCATCAAAATTATAAAGATGACAATAACGTATTACAATTTTTAAGAGCCATAGCACACAATATTGTTATGTGATATATTATTTTTAAACAATAATCGAGATTTATATGCAAATTTATACAATATTGTCATGGGAGAGAATTTATTTGATGTGAAGTAGTACCTATGATTGTTATTATTCATTTAATAATGTCGGGATTTGTATTTTCGGAAAAATATTTGTCGGGAAATCTAACGGGAATCGTCCCAGCGATCACAATTCCGAGAATAATGGTAGTTTCAAAAATGGGGTATGTGGGACCTTAATGTGGCATTTTTGTTTTGTTCAGATAGCGTAGAGTCCTAGGGTTAAAACTGGGAAAAATCAAACCAAAAACTTGATCAATACAATGTCCGCGTTTCATCCCTGTGATTTGGATGATTGCTCGAAATATCTGATCATTTCAAAATGGCTTTTGGTGTACTTAACGCCGAGTCTGATCATGTTATATCCCCCACAACGAATCAGTATTTCAATGAGGAATTGTAGGATATTAGTGGTGGAGAGTTGAAATTGTATTCACCGACATTGAGGTTCGATTTTTCCTCAAAAGTTTTTTTCTTATACTCCGTTCGAGAATAATCGATATAAACTATCCGAAACGTGACAGTTGGGCACGTTTATATTCGAGAGCCGAATGCAAAAAGTTGTTATTCTAAGGTCGCTTCGTTTACCGAGAACTCATGGTTTTGATGAGCAATTCGGACTGCTACGGTTAATTACCCGATAGCAAGGGGAAAGCAGTAGAGTTATAGTCGAGACTTGGATTCCATTTCGAATTCTTCACATCTCGTATCTCTTTGTCTCTCTCTCTCTCTCTCCTTTCCTTTCCCTCACTCTTGCACATATTTTTTTTTTCCTATCTGTTTTTTCTCCTCATGAATTTCTTCTGTATAATTTATTATTATTTTATTCTTTCTAACCGACTTTTTTTTATTTTATCCCTTGTACTTCCTGCTGGATCTGTATTTTCCTTTGTTTTCTGTATTGATTTCATTTTTAATTTATAAGTTTTATAGCTGTCTTTAGATTTAGAATTAGAATTTTAATCTAGTTCTATTTGGTTCTCTCCTTGAAAAATCACTTCCTTTGAATATGGACATTTGAGTATATTCAATCATTCATGTGAGTGAATTCGGATTTCCACCAGATTACTTCAGTAAGCTTACATTCAATTTTTGTACCAGTCATCAGAACTTACTGCTGTCCATGTAGCTTAGTGCAGTATTTTTGTGAATTTTACAGTAACATTTTGGTCGTGTACTAGTATTCTTTTTTTTTTTGTATTTTCCTTTCAATATGCCCATTGCACCTCTTTTCCCAGTCAGTTTCATCATATTCTATTCTTCTTGAATTCTCACATTCTCCAACTGAGATGATCACGATGAATAGTTTGATTTTATCCTCTTATCTATCATATGGTTTTTGAATTCCTCTTAAGACTGATATCTCGAATGACACTTTTTGTCATTATTTATTTTCTCGATTATATGTGCGAGTGTGTGCCGGGAAATGAGAAGTTAGTGGATTGCGAGAGGAAAATTCTACAGTCTTCGTCATAGGCACGAGTAACTACGCAGTAAAAAGTAAAACTTACTTTCAACCTTAATATCGGCTTATTTTAAGATGCAGCCAAAACTAGCCCTATTTCAGCTGAAAGTAAGTATCCAAAACAAATGTCGACACAATGGAAAAGACCGAATTTCAGTCCAGTTTTCAAGTAAGATGCAGCCACTTTCAGTCAGACTTTTCACAGTGTAAATAGTAATTTTTTACTGTTCAGTTTAATTCCCTACTGGTGCTTACTTCCAGCTGAAACAGGGATATTTTCACCTGCACCTTATGATGAGATTATATTCATGAAGGTGAGATGAAGGTAAATTCCACTTCTTATTCTGTTGCAATGAAGTCTGTAATAGTGATTTCCACACTTTTTTTTCGGGCGTTGTTCTTTATTCTTCTCTGCGTTATTATTGAAAAATCTCTGTTCTTTTTCCAGTCTTCACAATATTTACGTACTCCTTTTATTCATGTTGCTGAAGTTTGAATCGTTTATTGAAACGAATTAGTAATCAAATAACAAAATACTTAGCTGTCAAAGACTCAAAATATTATAGTGAATTCTCTGATCGATGTTTTCAGTTGCAAAAAATTACAAATGATCCATTCGAGAAGATGAATAACGATGATTCATCAGATTTTGTGAACTTGAATTTTCGTTTCGTTTGTATAAACGATTCAAACTCCAAGAACATTTTTATTCATACTCTTCCTTCCATTCTCTCATTCTTTTTCTCTTCTTTTTCTTCCAATTCATCTGCCATCTATAAACCTTTTCTTGCTATTGAAATGTCTGCTTCCGATAATCTTCACCTCATACCGCTTCATTTCCTAACTTCATTTTCTCTTTCATTATACAACAATTCACATAAACTAAAACTATTTCCTGATTCCCTTCCATTTTTTATCAATTCCATCGCCGTTATTCGCTCCTTTGTCTTACTTTTCACTGTTATCTCATCCCTTGATCTCATTAACTCCTCTGATCCTTTCGATATTGCAATATTTGCATTGATTCATTCTTTTTTTGTCTTTTATTTTTTGCATTCGATACATTTTGATTGACTTCTGAAGATGGATAATTATCCATGGACTTTGAGATTGTCAGATCGTTGAATAATCAACTTCTTTTGAGTGTTTTTGAACTATACATCGATGTTTTGTGTTTTACAGAAGTTTTCACTCTTCACCCAGGAATTTTAGACTTTCTTTGTCATGACTGTTTGGTAGTTTACGAAACATTGGCCAGTCCTCTTTCTTCTCTTCAATTCTCTTTTTATCGTCTTCGTTGCTTACTTCTAAATGCTTGCCAATTTTTTCTTCCTCTCGAATCTATCTCTGACACCAGTGAATATTTTCCCCAATCTTATATCCAAATTCTAATCCATAAAATTTCAGCGTTTCTTATATTCCTTTATTTTCGATATTCACCGATGCCTCGAATGTTGAAGATTTTCTCTCTGTCTCCTGGAATCAATTGCATTTAATTACAATAAGTTTGTTTCCTTCTCTGCGCATATTCAAACCCATTTTCTTCAACCTCTGTTGTCTGTTTTTTGTTTCTTGCTATTTGAAATTTGTTCTCCCTTTAATCCTCGAAGAGCTGTTATTTTTCATGATTATATATTTATTCTCTCATTCTCACAAGAAAATCGCACAATGTTCTTTGAAGTTTTCTACTCATTTTCTCATTCTATCGTTTTTTGTTCTTCCAATCTCATCACTGTTTTTAAAATCATCTTCTTATTCTGTCTCCTCTTTTTCTCTTCATTCACCTCATTCCTTTTCCTGCTCAATTTTCTGATTCCGAGTCATTTTCGTTTTATCTTCAACTCATTGACCGTTAATTTCGTTTTTTTTTCCTTCGAAATATCTGTCCCACGCCAAACATTCATAAAAGACGATTAGATGGAGTTGTTTTTGATTTCGAATCAACTTACGTATACATCAGTTAATTCTTGAATGGAAGTTTCTATATTTCAGATGTTGGCAGTTTATTAGTTAATTTTCTTCATATAGTTGAGGTACGGACGATGGGGGCGGCAACATAGATCACGAAACTCCTTGGATTTTCTGTTTCAGATCACTAGGAGGGCCGGAATCATTCCAGCAGACATAATTTTTTTTCTTCGCAACACTCGTATTTTGCATTAAGTATAAGTACAGGAATAAATATTTTTCATAACCAACAAAAATTTTTCTCAACTCTCTTTGATCAAACCTTTACGGGGAGAACAGGTTGTTCGATAAAGTTCAATAGTTCTCAAGAAAAAAAATTCTTGAAAATATACAATATAAAATATAAAATAGGTATTGCGTACTGTGATACCGCTGAGGACAAAATTTCTGTGCCTCAAATCTTCCATTCAGTTGGGTTTAATCATTAACATGCACACTAGGGTCACAGTGACCCTGTAAACGAATTAAAGCGTCAAATAATACATTTTACTGTTTGAAAATTCCATAAGTAACGCCATCTAAGATCGGATTTGATTATAAAGTGACGATATAATGACCATAGACAGGTCGAATTAACTACTCAATGTTTATTTAACAGCTATCAAATGTTGACGTAAGGTCTGTGTGACCCTGGTGTGCATGCAACGTTCGTTGACATGAAAAGTGACTTTTTTTATAAGTTGAAAAAACTGTGGTTTTTGATCAGCAAGGTGAGTGAAACGAATTTATATTTTCGATTTTAATTAATTCCCATACTACAATGGGACGTTTTCTAAACATTGACAAAACGTACTTCATCAATCACACAGGATCACGATGACCCTAGTGTGCATGATATGTGGATTTCCCTGAGAAAAGACCACTTGTTCAATCATCAGAATAAATACACTTTTATAAGAATTCACATTTCTAATATTTTTCCCCTCAAAGTTACACATCTGAACATGACACGTGTCCAATATTAGGCCTCAATATTCAAGATTCAAAAAGTTACAATTTTTTCAATTAACACATCATTTTTGGAAACCTTGAATTTTTCAACAATTTTTTCTGCAATGTCGTCTGTAGCGAAAAATTCAGTTGTCATGATTTAGGCCTCTTCTTCAATGTTTCTACTAAACTTCAGAATTGCTTCATATTTTTATCATTCATTCTTGCAAAATTATAAACAATTGAAAATCAACAGAGTCACCGTGACCCTGGTGTGCATGTTACGTTCGAAAAAAGAAGTGTGCATGTTGAGGGTTAAGGACATTTTGTACCCACACATTCCTGCATTTTAGGACCCCTCTGTTTCTCTAACGTAGAGAAAGTACCGTGAGATGAACAATAATTGAAGTATTCAAATTTGAAAATTTTTCACAAAAACGACGATACCAATTGAAGGTCAACGTGAACAATTCTCGAAGTTGAATCAACAGTCACAGCAGTTGGCCGCTGTTATACGCTGGTGTGATTGTGATATTTGAATAGCGCGCGTCTTTACTGGTGATACGTAAAATTGTGCTTTGGTTGTGTGCGTGTGATGTGTGTCGGTCGTCGGTCCTCTATTAGCAGCCGTGCGTGTATGAAGTACGAAGCTGTTCTTGGCAGTGTTGCCACAGAGCACCTTGATCAAATATAACGTGTACATTAGAACAAAGTTACATTTCCAGTTCAAAAGTTACATGATATTTTCCGGCAATATGCAGCCTTGCATTCTTGCGTTAAAGTTTGACGTTTTAAACGTTAACGTTTGAAAAAATGTTACATCCATGTTACATGAGAGGGTCTAAAGTTACGTAAAATGTAACAAATGTAACCTTCTGGCAACACTGGTTCTTGGGCCGTAAGCAGATGCATTATTTCACACCAATCGGTATACTAGAGGCCAGCTTAATTTACAACCATGTACGTACCTTTTTATTCGCACCTCTGTTTCACGTGCTTTATGAAACACATCAGCCGTCAATGCTTCACTGAAACATGTCTGACCAACACAGTTTTATTCCACTGCAAGTTTTCATCGGCTAATGATGCCTTGCGAATTCTGTTCCTACTTTGGTCTTCCTACAGGAAGAAAGTTGATTCGTATTCCTCCGCGTACAATTATCTCTCGTCTTTTCCACCAATCTATTCTTCGCTGCCTATCAGTTTTACTCAACTGATTTTCTTCGTCATTTTTTGTGAGCTTTTATCAATTCTCATGATCTTTTTTAGCATTTTTTTTCTCATTCTAACTTTCAAAAGAATTGTACTTTGTGTTATGTTTATTTCATGTGTTTATTTCTATGAACCCAATAATTCGAATTGAGTGACGTGAAGTTTTCATCCATAATGCATTCTATTGGTATCCGACTGATCGTTGAAGAGAGAATCTTTAGAAATTTATTGAGCAAATCTACGCCTATTTCTTAGCTCTTTGAAGAATGGTGAAACGATTCGCGTTTTTGTGGAATTCTCAGCTATTGTTATGTGTTCATAATTTTTATCGTCAGTGAAATAATCATTAATCGGATCTGTTTAATCTGCCAACTTGGTGTTTCATAAATAAAATGCAACTCAATATTGATGAATGTCAAGTGATGAGACTTTCATGTAAATTGAGCCCTCCCTAGTAGAAATTTGACAGGGAATTCCCTAATAGAAGCATGGCCCTCGTAAGGCTGCAATAGGGAACTCCTAATTAAGGAAAACTTTTAATTACCTTATCAGGTCCTGACATGGCATCCTGTTTAGGACCTTACAACGATGTAACCCAAGGTTGTTGACAGGTCGCAGTGAGATTTTCCCTTTCAGTAACTCAGACATGGTATTCCTATCAGAACCTGATCAGGATTGCCTTGACTCATCCAAATTTGAATTTTGAGGTAACTGTCAAGATATCTTGATCAGGACCTGATCAGGATTGCCTCGGCTCATCCGTATTTCAAGACAGCCGAATCAGGACCTGATCAATTCAGAACGATGAATGTATCAAATTATTCAGAATTTTCACAGGACTCATTAGACATTCACCTGTGTTTTTCAAATGTTCAACTGAGGTCTATTTGGATCATCAGTAGAATTTCTTCTGTTGGGGGGAGGGGGTTTCACAAAATTTTATGAAAAGTGAATTCCGCTACCACCCTGATCAGATCCTGATTGGGTAACGTTTGGTTTTCCTGATCAGGACCTTGTCTTTTCCCTGCGTTACATTTTTGTCAGGGCCCTATCAGATACTCGAGTCAGGCCCTGAACAGAAATCAGGCATACCTGACCTGGACCTGATGTTTTCCATATCAAAATTTCTACTAGGGCTATAGTATTTCCGTACACGTTGAGTGGTTCTATTTTGGCTACCGTACACGGAGAAAAATGTATGGTTGCAATAACCAATTCGTTGGTTAAATAAGGTCCAATCAATCGATTGGTTATCATGACCAATTATGTGGTTGTAACAACCAATTTCGTTGGTTCCCGAGTAAAAATTTTCATTTCGGGTTCGCTAAACAGGACTGGTGCGGGCGTGTTGCATTTTTCTGCGGTACTGTTGCGGATGTGATGTGCCCGCACTGAATCTGCAACAGTACCGCACAAAAATGCAACACGTCTGCACCAGTCCCGTTTGGCGAACCGAAATTAACATTTTTATTCGGGTTATCATGACCAATTATGTGGTCGTCACAACCAATTTCGTTGGTTGTTCCAACTGCATTTTTTGACGTGGTCATCATAACCAAAAGAATTGATTGTGACATTCACATGATTGGTTGTGACAACCAATTAATTGGCTAGACTATATTTAACCAACAAATTGGTTACTGCAACCATCCAATTTTCTCAGTGTAGATATTACATGTGATTTAGGCATCACATTTGACTCTAAACTAACTTTTATCCCTCATTACTGTAACACTGTCAATACGGCCATGAGGCAGCTTGGATTTTTGAAGAGCTTATGTAAGGATTTCAAGAAACCTTCAACCTTACTTACATCATACAATTCTCTTGTTAGACCTCATCTAGAGTATGCCTCTCCAATCTGGTCTCCTTATCAAGCCGAATATCGTATTTCAATGGAAAGGGTACAGCATAGATTCTTGTGTTTTTTATCGTATAAGAATGATAATCCCATGCCCATTACATGTCATGATTATGGAACAATAATGGAATCATTCCACATGAGCACCCTTGAAACTCGTAGGATGGTTAATGATATGTTATTCATTTTCAAGATCAATAATGGTCAGATCATTGGTCCTGAATTACTATCCCTGCTCAATTTTAATGTTCCGTCTAGGGCTCTCAGGAAGCCACTATTATTTAATACGCCAACCTACACATCTAGGTTCATTCAGACTGATCCGATTAGCCGTATTTGTAATCTTATTAATGAATATTGTAATGAAGCTGATTTTTTTTTCAGGATCAGTTTCGCGTTTCCGAAATGCTGTATTGTGTGTGTGTTCGTTGAATGAATAGTTTATTGTATCCTATTGTTTGTTGAAGCTCATTGTTTATTGAATCTCATTGTTTAATCAACAGTTCATGGTTTCATGTTGTCAAATCTGCCATTAACTAGTTCGTAAGTAAATGTATCTAAAGGGCACATACCCGTATAAATAAATAGATAAATTAATTAATTAATAAAACCACGAAATTTCCTGAGATTCTTTTGAAAATTATATAATTTCCCAGTCACATTTTCCTCTGTGTAAATCTGCTTGGATGTGTAGGATATTATGTACGCTCTCGCAATAACGTCCGAATAATTAACCACTGGTAATTCTTTGAGGGTTGAGGATTTGGGGTTCGATATGCTATCGGTATTACACAATTAATACGATTGCGTCAATAATCGTGCAGAACGCTGATGTCAGAAATTTTATTGGTCAGGAAGTTATTCGGAAAGATGTTGGAGAAGCTATTTATCCTTTTGCATTTCGTCCAGGAAATCCGATGCAATAGTCCATGACGTTATTAGGGCGGAAAGTAAGCTAGTATTGCAGCAAAAGACAACTTTACGCCCGTTGGCACAGCGGTTCTATCCATGTTACGTACTTTTCTATTGAATGCAAATAACATACACAGTGGGTGTCAATAAAAATTCACTACTTTCCATCTTCTAAAGATAGGAGAAGAAGATACCATTCAACACACGTTTTACAAAAATCTTCTTCTTTTGAGTATTAGATTCCGTGATATACTTGATTCTTGCGGGGAGAATAAACGTATTTCGTTTCATCTCCGATGGATTCCTTACGGAATCATTTATATCAGTTAATTACATCGTATTAAACACAATATCGATTTCAAATCACTGAATTCTGATATCCTGTTTCAAATCACTTTCTGCCACATATGAAATTTTTTTTCTTTTCATATTTGTCTTCCTCCACTATTCCATTAGATCTCTATCATCAGTTTCGATAGAGGCTTCGTGATCGGTTTCGGCTATACAGTCGCGACACGACGATACTGTGTAACGTACTGCTTCGTATCGTTTCCTCTCGTCTCGTTGATTTTCTCGACGAGATGATTCTGGAGAACGCAGAGCACGTCTCCAAACTGCCGAAGGAAACGTGATGCTTCTTTGCTTCCACTTCCAATCGACAGTCGCAGTAATGTCGTACCAAATAGAAGAGCACTAGGAGAAAAGAGTTGTCAGAGACGATAGATCAGTTGCGATAGAGATGGTGACCGAAGTGGGCAATGGTATATCATACATGAGAGGTGTAAAAATTCGATTTTTCTGATTCAGAATTTTTAGAAGAACTAAAAATCTTCCTTGCCACTGTTGTAGTGGTCTCGTGATGCACTGACAGAAAAGAAATTTGGAGGTTTGATAAATAGTGATATATGTGATCGCTAAATCTAAATATTACTGAACTTTCGGCGATGTTTAATGAAATTTCAAGGAACATTACTGGAATTATGCGTTACATTAATCGGGGTTCTCCAATCGTTATTATATAATACAATATTCATGGCCAAACTCGCTCTGTGTCACTCAATTCCTCAACGTTTAGGAATTGGGTGACAGATAGCGAATTTGGCCATGAATATTGTATTATATAATAATGATTGGAGAAAACTGAGTAATGTGAAGCAAAATTTCAGTAACGTTGCTTGAAATTTAACATCGCCGAAAGTTCAGTAACATTTAGATTTATCGGACAAGTATATCGCTCTTCTCTCAGTGTGTTAATTCGTGTAATGGCAATCTTTTTCTCATTCATTATCAATCATGCGAAAACTTTTTCGATTTTTGCCACTTCTTGGATATTTTGATTGTCCATTCCGTTGAAGAAGGGGTTATCAATTCTTGGATCTATCGATAAGAACTTTAGACTTGAGAATTCAGATCTTCAAACGACACGCGAGGTGTTGGAGAATATTGAATGAAGATTAAGACACATCAATCATAGGAGCTCTATGGGTTGGAGTGTGAATTGTAATCATGAGAGACTTGAACAACACTAGATAGGATGACAGACAAATGATAAAGTACACTAGATACGTCGGCAGATGCATGATAAAGCACTCCATAAATGAGAACAGAAATGTTTAATCTTTGGTTTAATTAACCAATTTATAGGACCTTCCGATGACAGGAATTACATCGTGACATGAAAATTGAATAAATAATTTTGTGAGGGATTGGAGTTGAATTTGAAATAGCATACAATTCAATTCAGAAGTACATCAGTAATTTGCCCGTCAGGTTTATGTGTAGACGATCATTCGATAACTATATCATTTAGTTCATCCAACAGACGTATCGTTACATCCATCTCTTCTATTTCATTCTCAACGATTTGCTACTATTCTTAAAAACTATGTGATTTATTTTTCACTTCGAGTTTATGTCTCTTGTTCATATGTCTTTTTTTTTCTTGCGAGAAAATCTTACCACCTTCTCGAACGAGAAGGAGCTAGCCAGAGTAAGCAAACGACAACACCTAACTCTCTCTCGAGCTTTTAGCTTTGGGGAAAATTGACGACGATAAATACCTCATGTGTGAGTGTGTGATAGGAGCGACTGGATAGGCATCTACCTAGTACTTCTGCTTTCTGCTTCTGGTGTTTATGCTCCTATTGTTGTCTCGTCCTTCTCTCGTCAAACAATAGACGGCAATAACCACGGACAGAAAGTCAGTCCATAGGATGATATGTACGGAACGAGGATCGAGCATAGTGCTTTGGATTTAGGTACAAGTGGTATGGCGGTGAACTACAGCTCGTAATCTAGAAGCCCTTACTCCATTCAAATCTACGAACATCGTCCTATGAATCAGCTCATGTGGGAATTTGACACCGCATGCCTGGTGGTTATCGTTAACACCAAACGAAACGTACCTGCTTCTGCTCTATCTTCACAAACTTTGGTGTTATCGAGTTATCAATGAATTCCACAAACAAATGTTTTCAAAAGTTCAAACAGGGGGTGAAAGAAATGCTTTTGAAAACGAAAGAGAAAATGTTATGCGCCTATTTCAAGCATCGTCAAATGAATTTCATCCCTCGTAGCCTATTTTTCCGCTGAGAATATCAATAAAAGAAAGAAAGGAGAAATCTCATGCTATTTCTCTCATAGAGAATGTGGATATGATGAGGTAAGTGGAGAATTATTCTCCAATTGAAAGCCATGAATAATGAGATCTACTTATTCATATTTACAAATTTTTTTATCGAATTCAATATTCTTGTCTTCATTCAGTCTCTCAGTTTTCATTCGTGTATTGAATAATTCTATTCGTTTTGAATATGAAATGGAAATAAGAATTATGTGAGGAGTATTCAACTGTATGAAATTGTGCTTGTGATTTGTAATGAAAGATCGACTATGAATCGACGCAGGAGGTATCCCCTCTGCTTATAATGATTTGGAAATAAGCTGTAATTAAACCACCATCAGCAAACTTTCTCAAATAAACTGTCCTGATGTCACTTCCACATTCCTGATATTTTAGAAAATGCAGTTGCTTGTATTAATGCAGCTAGATTGGATTTTGAACTTCCTGGAGAAGTTTTACATATATTATGAATGAATTATACATGAATTGTATGGTGGAAATCATGACAGGGGTTCCCACAAAGGGAATAATTAACATGAATTATACAAACACTGATGTATGGAAATCGAAATATATACAAAGTGAGTTTTCATGTATTTTTGTTGAGGGTATCAGATACGAGTTTGAATCGAAATTTCCAAAATTTCAATTGCAAATTCGTATTCTACCTTCTGTAAAATATAGGGCAGATTCGGCAGCATTGAACCATTTTTTCTCCCTTATTTGTTTTGGCTGGTAAACAATGAAGAATTGAACAATACGTAAAACAGTGTCAACGTATTTTCATTTCGTATCATTTTCGGCTTCATTTTCAAATCTATTTTATTTGGTTCTTCGAAAAATTTATGTGTGTAAATTTAACTTGAAAATTATTTCGCATTTAGCCCAAGGCACCCTCTTTGACGGATGCCTTGGGTTACCATTTTCTGTGCATGTCAGCATCATGAAGAAACAAAAAAAAAGAAATAAACCATTATTCGTTACACAGTATTGTTCGGACCGGAGCTAAAATGATGAAAGTTATTGTCGAAGAACTGCAAATTATTTTGGTGTTAATTTTTCATGGGTAAAAACTTGAGTGGGCTGGAAACTGGATTTTTGGAGTTGTAAGAAGATAATTTGTAATGAAAATCGCTATTCTCCATGTCATTGATTGTTTGTTTTGATTGAACCTTACATAAATATTTGTTTCCCATAAAAACTTGATAGCAAAAATAGGAAACATCAACTCCAAATGCAGGTGATGACACTGTGGCCCAAGGCAACCGTTTTTAAACTTTGATATATCTTTTTTTAATAAAATCGTTCGTAACAATTATTGTATCTTTGAATTCATTGAAATGTATTCTTGGATGTTTCTTTCAATTGCCTGATCCATTTTTTAGGAATGCAAATTCAGTTTCACTACTTTTAATCATCGAAAACTTGGAATAAAAAATTTATTCTCGTCTTTTGGAGATGAGGTGTATTTTTTTAGAAGCAGAGTAATTCCATTTTTTGCCTCGATCAAGTTTTGATATACAGGCAGAACTTGTGAAAATCGCTCGACGCTCGACGCTAGATGCTCGTATGAAATTACACCTCAACCCTTTCTGTATTAGGATTATTTAGTGTATTATCCCTGCTTGCAAATTCTTATTAAAACCTATATGAACCGATTCAATTCCGATGCAAATCCACGATCCTATCTTATTCACGATGAATAAGAACCAATAGGAATAAATCAGATGTGCATTTTGAATCAGATTGATTCGGAAATATCTGAATAAACATGCCCTTGGAATAAGAAATCGGGTAGTGTTGAATAAGAATTGGGTCGATAAGAAAATTCTGATGCAAACTTCGGATAGATTGCGATTAAATTTTGTGAATCGGTTTTGATAAGATTTTTTAAGCAGGGGTTGTTTGGAGCATCGATATATTGAATGAAAGGAACAAGTGTGGAGATTTTGCACAAGTGAGAAGTGGTTTCGTAGATCGTGGCATCAATTAAACTTTTCTTCCATTAAATGGAATTTCTAGGGCATTTTTAGTGTATTTGAGTTGGATAATCTTAGCGAATCAATCCGATTTTCGGATTCTGTTCCTTTTCTTAGAATGTTTGGTCCTTGGAAAAATCGCCTAAAAGTCGCCGTTCAGAATAGCGAATATCGCCCAATTTTTGAACAATCGCAGATTTGGAAATTTGGTCGCAAATTGAGTTGTCAAATCGCCCAATCGGCGATATATCGCCCAATCTGACAACCCTGGTCATATGCTTTGTTTAGATGAGTTATTACTTGATACAAATAAATATCTAACACGCATTTCTGATGAAATAATTTATGTGAGCGAATTATCATCTCTACCTGTATCGTATGAGGCATTCTGTTTCAAATTCAATCAATTTATAAACCGATCTATGAACTTCTTCACGGAGGAAGAGTATTGTTCGCATAACAAACTGCTCTGTCACTGTGGCTGATAGCAGCCAGAAGAATTATTAGTTTGCTGACACAAACAAATTCCTTGAAAGAACTATCATCTTAGCTGCTGGAGGGAATATTTTCGGAATAAAAATGACCTTTTTTGTAGGTGCTGTACACAGTAAAAAAAAAAACTTGAAGTGATCCCGAATATCAGCTTAAAAATGCAGCCAAAAGTAGCGCCTATTCCAACTGAAAGTAAGCAATGAAGAAGACTGAATTTCAGTCAATTTCATTGCTTACTTTCAGTTGGAATAGGCGCTACTTTTGGCTGCATTTTTAAGCTGATATTCGGGATCACTTTGAGTTTCACTTTTTATTGTGTAGTAACAAACCATTTCTCCTCGTGTGCACCTTCTGAAATCACAGAGTCATCAGTGCAGTTTAACAAAGCACCGTATCTTCCTAGCTTCCCACTGTCTGGAAGTTTCTGTAAAACTGTAAAAGATTCATGTTCTTTTTCATTTCCACCGATGTAAAGACGTCAGGGAAGAAAAGCTCAGTAACTGATTTTCTCGTTTTAGAATAACATGGTCTTAGAGTTTGAATCCATAAATCAGAGCTGAACAGAGGATTTTCTAGCCGTACATCAGCAATTTATGTACAATTGTTGGCATGTAATACCACGAGTAATGCTTCACGTAGACTTCAGCAGTTTGATCGATATAGCACTGGAATTCTTCCCAACTAATGTCCCGATCTGATGGAATAGATTTCAAGATACCTTTTTGATGGCTCTTCCCACTAGTCCACTGGTTCTTGTTGTAACCTTCAAATTTCTGAAAAAATACCAGTTCTTTGTTTGATATGACGCACGTGGAGATCCCATTCTTACGAAATTTGTTCTAAATTCGTTCGTCTGCGCTCTAAAACACCTACGTTAAGTTCAAACAGAGTAAAACAATTGTCAGACATGCATGAGAAATGTATGACGTTTTGTGAATAGCATGATATCTTCCGGAGGCCGGTGAAATGTGTGGGAACTAAATTTTCATGAAAATTGATCAACTGAATATTTCATCGGCCGCTGGAAAATGTTGTACTTTTCACATATCGTCACGAGATACTTTACTTTTTTCATGCGTATCTGACAGTTGCTTCACTCTGTTTGAATTTAACGCAGCCGCTTTAGAATGATTCGAAAACTCTGTCATGAATTCTAAATTATAATTTACGTCAGGCACCGGCGAAATTACCGGTGACCTCATAAATGCGAGCTACACAAGCATTTGTGGATCTTGTATAAATTTTATGAACATTGCGTTCTTGCCTGTACGTAAATTGTGCAGCCAGATCAGTAAGGATAACGCCCTACCTCGCGTAGGAGCGAAAGTATGACAGCGACAAATACATACACCAGGGTGTCCATTGCCTGGAAATTCTGACGGGATCAAAGAACCGCAAATTCGCGTTGAATAGGATGACCAATGAGACGCATAGAATTTCTAGGCGATAGACACCCTGTATACAGAGAAAACTGAATAGTCTTTATTCAATATGCAATCTAAGAGTTGAAGAGGAAATGCTGCACTATCTTCGAAGTGTATCAGTTTTGTATTGAATTGATAGATATCATCTAAACTGAGAGAAAAGAAAGCGTGAACATTTTTCGATCTTTATCAACAGATTGAAGACATCTGTTCATTATATTTGAATAGTAATTTGTTGAATCAATGCTGACCGATTATTTTCTATCATCCGCGATGTATTCAATCAGTTAATGAAGATTCTAATGTCTACGCTTTTTTCTCTCAGTGAAAGATTTGAATACACTGGTTGTAACTTCTCATAAAACAGGAATGAAGGTTCAAAAGAACTTCCGAAGATCAAAACGATCTACGTAGTCTCAGTACTTGAGCATCCCCAATGGTTCTTTTTCACGGTTATTTTGAGCTACTTGATGCGCGTTGAAACACCTTCAGAGTAATTTATTCTAGAAATGCACTCCAGACATTAGAAATTCGGTACTCACGAACGATTGTGATCGGCTCGGGAAAAAATTGTGTAATAGTCGATGTGGAAACAGAGTTTTTCATTTTTATTAAAAAGTAACCAATTTGGTACCACAAAGTATGTGGCGATATATTCATTTCTTTTTGCATCACATATGAATGGTTCAGGAGCGTCTAGCACTCGCTGCGGCATCAGTTTATCCAAGTCATTGACGTCAAGAAGTAGTAAACAACAGTAGTCAAAGAGCAGCATTATAAGAGCAGTCACAGAGTTGAGTTTCGGAAACTTAGAGACTAATTGACTGTGGTACTCCAACTAATTTAATTATCTATACATTTTACGACAGGTAGCTGTTATTTGTTCACTTAAGTTTAAGATCGAAGAGAGAGCTACCACAAGCAATTTCAGTGATGTACACTGTGAAAAATTTCTATGGGGAACTTTACATAAATGTTCGGAAGTAATCAACACATACATGCGTTAAGAATTTTCCGTGTTTCACTGGAAAATGATAGTAGGAATCCCATGAAGTTTGGAATTTTTAGTTGAATTTATGGGAAATTTCATATAACCGAGTAGAAATTCGTATTGGGGTTTGATCAGGACCAGATCTGGGAAGCCTCATCTCAAATCAGGCCCTGATATGGAATGTAACGCACAGTTATATTAGAGCTTGATCTAATGAACTATGATAGAGCATGCCAAATTACAAACCTATCAAAGCCAGATTTGGTTAATCCTGATCAGGCGTGTCAAAATAAGGTGAGCCCTATCACTGCCCGATCTGGCCCACAATGAACATAAGGCTGGCCATACAATTTTTCTGCTCGGGTACATTTATCGGAAATTGATTTCCCATCGTATTATTTTGTACGGTGTATGGTGTAAAATAGAATAACTGGTTTCCGGACGAATATAGTGGGAAAATATTCAGTATCGATGGTCCCGACTGGAAATTATCATAGGGTTAACCTGACATATGGTGAGGACCTAACAAGGTCATCCGAAATACGGTATACCTGCTGAAATTCTAATCAAGATTAACCCCTTAGGATAAGCCCATTTGATCCTAATTAGGTTTCCCTTAAATTATCCTAGAACGTTGAAATAGGTTTTCCTCGCTGTAATCTCATCAAGACCTTGTTAGGTTATCCTGAGATTATGAACATATACGTTTATAAAGTATAGTTCAATAAAGTGAATGCAAAAATGTCTCAATTTTAGATTGTATACTCATTGGTGAAATAAATTTCCTCCAAGTTAGGAAAATATTTCTGAATAAATGTCAACTGTGCATATCTTCCAAGTTAGATTCATCCATGCCGAATACAACATTTTTGGGTTGTGAATTTCCTGTTCATATCCTAATTTCAATTTATTCTGGAGGTTTTGGTATGGGATTTCGCATCAAATTCTTATCAGTCTTGCCTCATAAGGTCCTTATATCAGTAAAGCGTGACATGACTTGTCAGGTCCCGAAGAGGTTGCCTTACCAGGACCTGGGCTGGATCAAATTTGACCTGATCTGGTCCATGGGGTGAATTTCTAGTCGGGGTGTTGATATAACGAGATGAGCCAAGTCACATACACTGCGTTTTCGTTACATGTGTTTTAAGTCGATTCATGCCACATCAGTTGACGAAACTTCCAATCTTCAAGTTGATTCCATTAACACAGTCTATCTATTGAAAGTTGTCCCTGAATGGGACAACATCATTCCAATTCATCATATAAAGCGAGAATAAGAGCGGAGGAGAAAAGAGGGAGGTTCATGAAGCTCTATGTGAAGGTATTTTAGACCCGACTGTTTGATGAGATCGTTCTCAAGTTACGATGTTAATAAACATCCTGACATATCACGCTTGGCAGCTTCTGATCTTCGCATCGGATGAAACATCCTTCAAGTCGGTGAAACTTCTTTAGGGTTATTTGACATCATTAATATTATACTTATTCCCCCGATCAGAAAGTTCGAAATACCACCTCACTCAAGTTTGTCTGGTATCTCTTCACTTCCTTGAACATATTTTCCAGGCCAACACATGTAAGATATCATGTTATCATTTGTTCGGTTTCAAGAAATCGTGGATTCGAGATAAAATGTTTATACAAGTTGTTATATCCATCAAGGGAGTAGAATCAAGCGAAGTAATAACTTATGCGCATTGCAGGATAAAATTCACCTTGTATTTTCAACCGTTCGAACTACATAAAAATGATTCATGGTTTCTAAATGCATTTGTAATATTTTTCAAATGAATCACGGGAATTTTAGAACAGTCAGAAATTGGATGGATATTCCGTTATCAGCAGCACTGATACGTTTGAACCCTATTATTTTGATTTCTATAATTCACCGCATTAAAACTAATCCTCACTTATGATATTCAAATTACCTTACGCCACTCAGGTGATAATTAAATTCCAAATTTTATAACCATCTCACGTTTCGCCACGAATAATCAACGACGTGCGAATAACAATGGAACAACTGTAACTGAAATAAACTATGAGATTAATTCATTCACTTCGCACAGTTTCTCACACAGTAAAGCAAATTAACACTGTTGCTTGCACTGCAGTTTGAAATGACTAAAATAGTTGTATCCACCGCATTAGCATCGGAATTAGGCATTTATGTGTTCAGATTTCCGGTTGTAATTCGGTTTCTGCGAATGTTGTTTGCAAATTTAGTTTCCCAGAAAACACCATACTTTGTTTTTCCTAAATTGAATTCTGGGGAAATATTTTCAGATGTGAACGAACAATTTTTAGTCGAAATTCTATTCGACTAATGAGGTATATTACTGGCATTCTATATTTCTCTTGAATCAAGATCGCGAGGATTTCTTTGGTATAAATTGAAACGGGAAATCGAACGTGTCAGCTGGTTCGACCGAACGATTTGGTGGAATGTAATGAAGGTTCACCCAAGCGCGAAGGATAAGGATCGATGAGCAAAAAGGGACGAGCAAAAAAAAAACAAGGGAAAGAAATAATCGAACTGGTGTCGACGCTTCCAATAGATACAATGCGAATTTCTCCGCTAAATGAAAGGATTTGAATTTGTTATACCGTGTCCATCAATTTCTCTCCTGTTCATTAGGTTTTATACGCATGTGGGTATCATCGATCGATATTTTTTTAATGGAAAAATTAGGTGCAACAGTGGATGTATTATTGAGGATCTCTCTATAATACGGTTCAGGAAATTATGTTTATCGAATACATGGAAAATTCTTTCTTGACGCGTAACATGATTATTGGATTCATTTGTTTTCATAACAACAATTTGGCGCGAGTGGTTTTGAAGAATCGCTTGAGATCTCCTGGGAGAAAAAGTTCTCCAATTCAGTTAGAATAATAATTGGAGAAAGGAATTTAATAGATAAATAAAGTAGGCGAAGATATTTCTCCACAAATTTCTAATCAACACGCAGAAAAATGACGTTTTTGATATCACCACATTTTGTATTAAAATAGACGGATAAGTGAAATAGTATAGTTTTTGCAAGTTTTGCAGTAGTCAAAATTCATGCTTAAACGCCTTAAAGCATCAGAAGATATATAAAATTTCGCTACGTAGTTTTTGAAGAACAAGAAGCAATGATCGCCAATCTCAAAAACGCAGCAATAAAGTGCACGACTACACTGAGAAAACAGATATCTTGAAAAATACCATAATTTATGGATTTTTAGCGCTGGTCTGACCCGAGTCGGAATATTCACTTGCATGAATCTCTAAAAGTACCATAATTTCTTGGACTTTTTGAAATAAGTATTGTACCTTCCGTATAAAAGTCCAAGACATTATGGTACTTTTAGAGGCTTTTTCAGGTAAATATTTATACTCGGTCAGACCAGCGCAGAAAATCCATAAATTATGGTACTTTTTAAGATACCTTTTTCTCCGTGTAGGATTACGTTCATGAAGCTAAAACCGGCAGCTGTAAAGCTAGCAGCCGATGGTTATAATTTTTTACACAAAATTTTTATCAAGGATTGGAGCATCTGAAACGCTTGATGGACCACTGCTTAATCGATTTATGGTATAGAAAAAAGCTTCAACTACGTTGATTCAAAAGTTACAACAATCGGCTGCGACACGGAAGAAAAAACTAACAATAACATTGCTAAATTGAGAACAAAATATTGTTATATATCAACCCACGATAAATATCGTGAAAATATGACTGTCACTATTGCTCAACTGGCAACAATATTATATTCTCAAGGGTATTAACAATTCAAATATTCAATTTTGCAATATCATATAGTTATATGAATAATTCATATTTACTGAGGAAACAAATTTTTCGTCCGAATTTATTACTACAAACATTCTATCACGATTTTTTTTGTTCCACAATTTCGAGTTCCACAGTTGGGAAGTTGCCTCAGAGCGAGATTTGAACCCGGGTCCTCCGAACACGGAAAAAATAATTTAGCTGCAGCAGCTAAGTAGCTAGCACGGACACGGACAGCCATTAAATTAGCTCCTGCAGCTAAATTTTAGCTGTTACCGCAATTAAATTAACCACAAATGCAAAGTTTTTTGCTGTCACAGCTAAAATTTAGCTGCAGGAGCCAATTCAATGGCTGTCCGTGTTCGTGCTAGCTACTTAGTTGCTGCAGCTAAATTATTTCTTCCGTGAATGGGAAACAAAGCCTTTATCTTATTAGCAGACTTCCAAAAAGACAACTGAGTACTTGAATTGCCATTTATTGTAATCCTCGACTTTGTTGAGGGTTTGCGATGAAAATATATTCAAGGCAAACATAAAATTGTGCCCGTTAAATGAAAGAATTAGGATCTGGACCACAGGAATTTTTTCAGGAATGAATAAATAAAACTTGTCAACTTTGTTTATGAAACTCATGTAAAGTTTGTTGATCATTCAGTAATTGAAAATAATTTTTGTATTTGTGAATTCAAGAAGAACTTCATCAAAGAAAGGTTAATAGAAAAATGTATATCATTTGGATATTACTCACATAGCATAAATGTGTCAGTAATATTTTTAGAATATTCTGCAACATTCTGGAGATATTGTAATATTGTTAGAATATCCTGGAGATATTAACGAGAAATTTGTGCTCTTCTCTCATGGGATTAATTATTCTGTTTTATATGTTCAAAATATATAGCTGTTTTGACGATGAATGGATTTCGTTACGACAATTCATTTTGTTGATTCAATGATACTTATTGTGCTCGCTGCTTGATATTGTTTTGTCAAATCAACAATGTTTCTTGTGAATTCAAACGGCAACTCATATAGTCATTTTGACCAGTGATTTTCGGCAATACAATTATTCAATTCTTGTTGAAAAAACAATGTGCCGTTGCTGTGAGAACAACAAATTATTGTATAAGCAACAATAAAATACCCAGACAGGACAGTCACCGAAGAATTGCATCGCATCTCCGTAGAATTGAGGGAGAAGAAAGGGAGCGAGGCGTCGGAGAAATGTCCGGGCCGTGTTTTCGGGCAGACATTTCTCCGTTGCCTCTACGCTGTTTCTCCATCGTGCCACGCTGTATCCACCGATCCCTTTTTGCTCCCTAAATTCCACGGAGAGGCGACATAGGTGTCCTGTGTGGGTGTTAACAGTTCTTATATTGCTGGTTCTACCCCAGACAGCACAACGTGCCACTGGAACGTTCATGGAAGGTTTATAGAACGTGGGAGAGGTTTTCTGAACGTTCAGAAAACGTTCCAGAGACACGTTGTGCTGTTAGGGACCACACACATTTTTCCCGTGTAGGTTTACGGCTTCATGTTACACTCTAATATAAATTCAAAGCTCCAAGCATATTCTTAAACATGAGAAACCAAATTATGAAAATGAGTTACATTTGTGGGTTAATATATGCTTATAATTTGTTATGAATTATTTTCTAGTACTCAAATATAGTTGAATAATTCTTTAATGTGTACTTGAAATAAATACAATCAAGCACCGTCAATATTCCATGAGGTATTACGTGAATTCAATAACGTCAACAATTATTACATAAACGTGCTTTGTAGGTAAAATGATTACATAAAAGTGTCGCCTTACACACGTCACTTATCTTATTCTTCGCACAGTACAAATGGAGTAGGAGAAATTTCGTGCGTAGTCTTTCGAACTAATCGTTCCTTTTAATATCTCTTATATATAAAGCCCAGTCTATGGGATCCAGGTATGTATGAAAGTCAAGTCCTTTTTATCCTTCCTTCGTTTATTAATTGCTCCACGTGCATACTGTATAAATTATTACAACTTTGCTTCGGAAGGATTTGTTTTCATTATCATTAAAGACTTCGACTCGATTTCTTTACGTCTCAAAAGTATGAATTTGACTGACTATATCGCTCGAAATTTCTATCTCCTTCTACATTTTTCCTTCCTAATTAGTTCTCCAATATGCGAATACCATCGACACCTTACAAATTGTTTGCATAATTTTGAAGAATCATTTGTAGTTCTAATTTCATATTCAAAGCTGAATTTTAGCAATTCCGCCCATTTCTGTACATCATAAGGCATGAATTTTTACTACACTGTGTTGTAAAAATTATGCTATTTCAATTATCCTGTTACTTCAGTAAGAAATGTAGTAATATTTTAAACGTAATTTTCCTTCGGGAAGTGGTTCGCCAACACTGGATCAAAAACTGCCTTCTCCCCTACTTGGTTTCCCTCGTATTTTTTTTTTGAATCCACTAAGAAGGAAAATTTTCAATCATATTCATTAACCCATCTCACAAAATGAATCCAAGTTGAAGGGTTTTGTGGTATGAGTGATAAATGTGCGATGATGAGTGGAAGTATTTGATTATCCGGTATCAAAATCTATGTATACACATGTGTATAGCTTTTTAATTATTGAGAGGGTGAAGGAAATGAATCGCAAAACACATTGGGATATTCTATGGTTAAGTACCATAATCCTCTCTGAAAAGGGTTGGCGTGCTTGGCGTGTCTTACTCTGTTTTCTCAATCCTACCTATACACAATTATAGGATGGGAAAGAACCTGGGAGGAAAAAATGTAACCCCTGTTTACCCGCAAAACGAATGGATTTCAAACAATAATACCCATCTGCGTTAGGAGGAAAGTCTCAGCATCCAGAGTATGAAATAAAACAAAAATCTCCCTTTAACACTCTAGTACACAAATATTTGGCTGCCTTCTTGGAATGAGGACTAAATCCTCTATCCTTTAATAAAATATCTCTCCAGCAAATTGGTAATATGTATGAAATAAGTGAGACTATATGAATGATTTATATTTATCCAACAAACACAACCGTTTCGGTGTTTCGCAGGGTCATTAACCGCGTAATTCCTGATAAAATATGAAAAAATTGAAGCATAGTTTCAACAAATCTTTTTCAAATTTATATTATTTAATTTCATTCTCATGAATGATACTTTCTCAACATGTAAGCTGCATTCCAAACTTGTGATGAATTTGAATTCTGTATTAATTTCACATTCATTATAACCTCTGCACACTTGAGATGTTTTGTTGTTTCTACGGTACGTATTTCAGCATCTCGACACTACCGCCTTCGAGGCTTATGTTATTAGTCCGACTCTTGTTACAAACGGGACTGGAGGAACATTCTCAACGTTTTGAATGCGGCTTTGGGAAACTCGAACAACAAACAAAACAAATTTCCGCTCATCCACTCGTCAAGTTCCTCCCTCGAACAACGACGATATTCTTCTCCCTTTTCTTCAAAGAAAACAAGGGAAAGGACGCTGAGTTCTCACATGAGCTTTGTCATGTAATAATAAAAAATCTATCCAATCATGGGTTTCGCATAATTGAATTTATGTGCATCCATCGAGGTGACTCTGCATTTAATTAATTCTCACTTCTTTTGATCATACGATCGAACCATCACCCCGGAACAATTATTCAATTATCTATAAACTATTGTAGGAACTCTTGAATCTACTTCCGAACAATCTTGCAGTTACGTCTTACCCATCTCTAAACTATTTCTTAACTATCAGTAAATACTGCTTCAATGATAGGTCGGCCTTTTAAGTGCACGGCTTGGCAAGTTTCACCCTTTGTGCCAAACTATTACGCACACACCTGTCAAAGTTACGAACTAGAATAGATATTCGAATTTATGGTTGTGTGTGCGCGTTTGCACATACGTGGGAAAGTACATACATACGTGTGGGTACACAAATGTGGTTTCGTATGCACGTATGCAACCATACGCGTACGATTTTATGGCTTTGCAAGATCACAATCTTATATGAGAAAAAAAAATTAATGAGCCATTTCAGCTCGTTTCGGATGTTACATTTCACTCGTTCGCGGCTATAAATTTTCAATGAAACAAATTTGATTTATCTCGATAACTGGGATGGGAGTTGCACTTTATGGGCGTTTTTCTGATGAAATTTCAACGCTCGATAGTTCTCATTGTAAAGGAGTTTGGATTATCCTGTATGGTTCCATTTGTATGAGCTGGAATGGCTATTATTCGAGTATATTCAACCCTGATATCTTGAATGCGTTGTATTGGTATAATTCTAAATCATCCACGGATTATGTACCATTAAACATCGTGATGAATCGCATTAAATCATACATATTATATACGCTGAAAGAAAAAAATTTCTTCCAGCCAAATAAACGGTTCTTTGTCATGTACCATAGAAATATTCTGTTGATCCTATAGTTAATATTTCTTCGGTGCAGAAGAAATAACCATTTATCTGGCTGGGAGAAATTTTCTTTCTCAGTGTATTCATAAGAAAGAAGCCAATAATATGAAATTTGTGGGATTCGAACTAGTTTTTATACTATCATCTTGCTGTTTCGCATATTAAACATCACTTTGTCTCTGTCCGCGTTTCAAAGTAAAAAGTTTTGATACGTATCCACCTGTAGGAAATTGGATGAACATTGAAGTTTAAGCGACACATAAGGTGGGAAAGAAACTGACGGAGATGGATCGTCTCACTTACAGTTAGATTCATGGTTCAACTATTTCAAAACAAGTTGAAAGTTCGTGGTATAATTTCACTTTTTATCACTTATTCTCGTATGGAAAAAAATCTATCTAGAAAAGTGGGGTTATATATATCTTACATGATTATCAGTTTTTATTGATAGATTCGTTGGAAAAATTTAGGATCTTAATGAATAGAAATAGGAATATGTGCCCATAGATTTTTCATATATATCATATCTCATTCAAGTCGTTCCAGGCCTTCCTTGTCTTGATGACGATCACTAAGCTCATCAACTAATATTCTAAGCAGTGCTCGCTTCGCTTCCCATTTTGCTTGAATGATGCTCGTTGCGCTCGCATTTCGTTATTAATCGCATTTCAATTCACGGGAATTAAAGCCGTTTATGAACATGTAAGCGGAGTGAGCTGTGTTAAGTACACGAAAATAAGGAATTTCTTTATTGTCAGTGATCCTTGTAAGTCCACACTTCAAGTTTGGTAGCAAATAGCAAGGTACGATCCACAGTTCGATCATTCTTTCTGTCTCCTAGACGATGAATTATATGCAACCTTCACATCATTTGATGAATTCCCCAACTTCATTTCCCAAGATCTCGACTCTTCAATCTGAATCTTTGATTGATTCAAATGTTGTGGGAGTTTGAATGATTCATAAAAACGAAACGAAAATTCAAACTCACAAAATATGACACTCGTCGTTATTTATCTCCTGAAATTGACTTCTTGCAATTGAAAACATCGTCGAGAGAATCCGTTGCGAGATTTTGGGTCTTTAAGGTAGTTCTCCGGGAGAATTCAGGATCAAATTAGAAAAATTATTGTCAAGTAGAGCACCAAGGTCGAAGGGATTCGATAATCATATTCGTTGGGACTTATATTCTTATTTATGACGAAAAAAGAACCAACTCGAAGTATAAATAAACAACCTTGTCACAACAACGCGAAATTTGACATGGTTTTTTTCTTAAGGAAATTTTTCTTTTTGATCCGTTTATGACTTATGAGGGTTCATTTTGTTCCTTGTGAGATTTAAAAAACCTTCACCATGGGGATTTTTTTATATGAGTCATCATGACACTGTCACACGCTTTTGTTTATGGGAATGTATTTTACTATTATTAAACAGAAGCGTGTGACAGTGTCATGATGACTCATATGAAAAAATCCCCATGGTGGAGGTTTTTTAAATGTCACAAGGAACAAAATGAGCCCTCATAAGTCATAAACGGATCAAAAATAAAAATTTTCTTAAGAAAAAAACCATGTCAAATTTCGCGTTGTTTTCACAAGGTTGTTTGTTTATACTTCGAGTTGGTTCTTTTTTTGTCATGAATAAGAATATAAGTCCCAGCGAATATGATTATCGAATCCCTTCGACCTTGGTGCTCTGCTTGACAATAATTTTTCTAATTTGATCCTGAATTCTCCCGGAGAACTACCTTAACTGAGATCGGGTCCAAGTATTTCGTTATTCAATTATCAATTCGTTTCGATAAACGATTCAAAAGCTGTAGAAATTTTCTGAAAATTCAGAGTGTTTCTGTAATTTTTCACAGCAACAGATCTGATCTATCAGAAAGCTTTTCTGAATCTGCAGATGTGCTTTCAAAACTTATATATTGTTCTCAATTTTCAGAATAAAGAATTGTAAGAAATTACAGAAAGGGTCTGAATTTTCAGAAAATTTTTTACAGTGAACTTGAGCAATGAAGTTGAATCTAGCAGTCGTAAAGCTAGCAGCCAGTTTTTGTAACTATGGATTGAACGTTGTTCAAGATTTGTTCATGCCAGAAATCGATCAAGGAGCATTCAATTGAACCTTGAATCAGATCCTTGAATCTTCAATAAACGTGGAACGTAAAAAATTATGGCTTTCGGCTGCTAGCTTCATGGCTGCCAGTTTCAGCTTTATTTTGTTTCAAGGCCTTCCTTACAAAGTTCTGCTGGTACTCAGCGTGATGGTTCTTATCGAGATTAACCTAGTCAAGTTCAGGAGTTGGAGGTTCACTCAAAAGCTAACATAGGAGGAGATCCATACATCGGCCGATTATTATACACGGAAAAAATTTTAGGACTGAATCGATACAACTGTTCGTACTGAAAGAGTTCAAATGTAATTTAAACAGTAACAGTGCAAATTTTCGACTTGACTCGATTGAAAAATTGAATTGTAAAAGTTCAAAACAACATCGAACTTCTATAGTCACACGATGCGGGCCATTAAATCCAACAGTTCGACGCAGTGCCACACTCTCTCACGCCAAACTATTGGATTTAATCGCGTGGATCGTGTGACTATACCAGTTCAATGTTGTTTTGAACTCTGAAGATTCGAATTTTGAACTTGCATAACCAAAAATAATTGAAGTGTTAGAGTTACATAAATTTCGAACTCTCACAGTCCTAAAATTTTGTCCGTGTATGAAATGACTGAATGGCGGGACTATTTTGTGGGCGAGGGAGGAATCACACTCGTGTAACGGCCTACGAATCGATTATAGGTCGTCTCCACATTGCTGAACTTCCTGCACAGACGATTCTCTTTCGAATTCGTTTGGAGTCTATATCGATTGTCTCTGGAATAAAAATTTTATTCGCAATATCCAGTCCAATTGCATTTCTATGAAACACACAGAGATTGAATACCACGAGAAATCACACAAAATCAAACAAACTTTCAACTTTGAGGTTTTTAAAACATTCGTAGCACAATATACGGTTTGAACTTCCTAATCGATCGATTGATTTGTGAGGAAAAAGATAGCTAACATATCGGGCTGTTCTTTTCAGTGGAAAATTGGAAGTATGTGAAAATGTTTCATTGTAAAGCATCACGTGTACTCTTAACGAACCTAACTACTAAACCCAAACTCCGCAACACGAATTCAGGACGATGGGATGGTCATTTTAAAAGGCTAATGCCGATAAAACTGATTGCAGCGTTGGATGAATGCCACACAGGGTCTTCGCATCGCAAGATGTACTTTGTGTTTCTCAAAAGCAGAATTATCGAGTAAAATATAATTGTACATGAATGAATATAAGGCAAATCGTGTAACAGAAATACGATTAGCAATCATAATTTTCTGCTTGTCGTTTTAAAATGAAAAATGCTAAACGGGGGAGGAATATGTGTGAGAAAGGACAAATTATTAATAATCCCGTTGAAGTATTCACGTAGCCGCTCTTTGAAACGATACTCTAGAGAATCGCTCCTGCTTTTCCGCTTGAAAAGACATCTCCCCACGATTCCCATATTTCCTAAAATGAAATCATACATTTATGTATGTATATACATATACATGTAATTGTATATACATGGAATCCCACTATCGTGGCTGTGGATGATTCTTCCGTTTTCATTTCTCGTCCTCCGGTATTCTCGTCGAACACGGTTATCATTACCATCATCCACGTGAAGTGTATGCACATAGTTCCTTTTCATTTTCTTTCTAAGCATTGTAATGAAAATATACGAGTCTTTATAAAAAGGAATATTGAATTACATTGATCACACTCTCAACCATGTGAGAATATTCTATTCGAGAGGGATTTTTCGTAACCGATATACGTATAGGGCCGTCATTTAGTTCACACGTTTTGTACGAAACCTTCGTATTGCGCTTACCGCCGTCCTCCCTTTTCACGTTAATCTCGTCGAGGGATCCCCTTGTCTGTGTATCTGAATTTATAAAAGAGAACATCGTGAATCTGTGGACTTAATCGTACCCCTTCGACAAAACTCACATCATCGCATCGAACATCAACGCTCGATAGTTTTGCACTCTCAACGATCCAATTAATCGACGAGAGTTTGTTTGAGCGACGATTTACTTTCGGTTAAGTTAGATTCTCCTGCGAGATGTCAGAATCTACGTTTCGTCGTGGTTTAAACTGTGGACACACCGGATAAAGCGATCCAGACGCCAGACGGTACTCTATCGAGTTACCACTTAACCGGCAACCATACCCCTATCTACTCTCTTCTCTTTCCCTTGATTTCCGAATTCTCCACGAATTTCTGGAATCATGTGGTTGTGTGCGGTTCGAATGTTTATATGGATTCTTAGACTTAATTAGTCAACCTTCTTGTCGAAGCTTCGAACCGTCATTCCATCGACGGAAGTCTTACTGATTAATCGATCACGGTTTTTCTTATTCGCTCCAGTCTCCGCATCAATTTTCGACAAGGAGTGTTTTGAACTTGTTGGCGAGATGGAGAAGGGGATGGATATTCGGGAAATGAACAGCGTACGCTAGCTTGAAATGTTGTTACTTGCATTAATTTCTAGATGTAACTGGAAATTCAATAGGGGGTGAGGTCGATGTTTGTGAATGATGCAAGGAAAGACAAGGGAGCAGGTTTATCATTCCCTTGACAATTAGGTAATGAGATCATGAGAAATATGGGAGGGAACAAAATGAGAATAATTCAATTGTGATTTGCGGTTTGTGTTTGGTGTAAGGTCAAATCATGTACGTGAATCTTTTGACAGCAAGAAAATTCGTTATACCACGATGATGGTTCTGTTCGAAGCGATTCTGGCAGTCCTGGAGTTGATTCATTATTTCACCTGTTGTAGGAGTTTTATTGGACTGGAACCTCTACACGGTATTTTCAAAACATGAGACTTGGTAGCTTCCGTAATGCAATCCTTGGAACGAACTGTACTCGACATTCGTGCAAAGGATGAATCTTCTTTTACATGAATGCGCGATGAAACTGTAGTGGTCTCCAGAGGTTGCATGATGGGTACCGCTATCACCTATGTTTTGGGATCACTTCTCATGCAGTTTAGGACGGATAACGCTATATTTACTTCAATGGAACTTCACGCAGTGGGAAGTGAGTGAATTAATGAATTGAAGTAAAGTGGATTCCTGTGTCCGCCAAGGTAATGATGTTATAATGTTGGAGCAACTTATTCTCGCAGTTAAAAAGTTTGGAATTCATGAACAATTTAAAAGTTCGGAGTTCAGGTTTAGGGCTGAGATGGTGTAAGGATTGAGGTTGTAATTAGGAAGTTGTGAAGGGAAGCGATTTTTGAAATACCCTAGCACTTTTCAGGGATTTTTCATTGATGTTCCAACTAACACTCAGATATTTTGAAGATGATATATTCCGGAAGTTTCATAGAATTTTCTCAATTTATCTTTTCAAGCATTCTTAAACACAGCTCGAAGGCCAAACAATCACAAGCAACTCAATCAAGAATGAGGCTATTGAATCCCATCCCATCTTGTTGTGAATTATTCCTGAAATGCGAGCTTTATCTAGAGAATAGACTTTTCCAGTGGCAATCCCCAGTGCATTATGTCTCGTTATCATTTTTAATTTATTCCATCAACATAGAAGTTCGCGCAAAATTTTCAGCGCTTTCGTAAAGAATTGACAAAAAAAAACTAAATTAAACATTCAAATTTATAGAATAATGCATGAAAATCCTGATGCATATCGAATGAGTTCATTTCCACCAAAATCATCCCCAGAACCCCAGTCAGATTCTCGAGAGGATGATTTCGGATAACCTTGTTATCGCCTTATGAATAGTCAACCTGATGATAATATTCTGACGTAGTTTATTTAGTCGATGATATATTACAATCTATGGCAATAAATATCGTGTGATTTTAGAAGACGCTGTATTCCAACTTCATACGTAAATTCTTTTCATTTAGTTCTCTATAGACTGATGAATGCAATTTGAATATTGTTAGTTTTGATCATCGAATTTATCCTGGGTAATGGAAGTGACGAAAATCAGAGTTATATCAACTTTGGGAAACAGCCAGACACTATTTGATCCTTGTTCAAGTTGTCAATTTCTCTTACCACAACACCTTTCACTCCAACCTTGCGGAACCGAGGCTGTGGCTTACATGTTTACGGAATTAACACACCAGCTGAGTCAATTATTCATCCGCGTCGAAATTCTACCTCTGTTTTCTGTTACTGAACGACCTTCTGAAAATTGTCTAACAAAATAGAAACTAGTTGAATTGATCGATGAAACACTGTGCGATTTTTTTAGCTCTTTGATCTCCAGTATGAATTTTTGATAACACTTCATTCAATACCACTCACCTCAATTTAAACTCAAACCCTGGGAAATATGTTTCTCAATAAGTGTTGAAAAATTTCACAAAGAAAATCGAATCAATTTTAATATACATTGACATCGATACTCAATTTAATTTGAAAATCCCAGAGAAAATCACTGCGGGATACCAGTATCGTATGGAAATATTTCTTGTTATTTTCGGTTCGCATAACGGATTGCGACTATGCTTTTTCATACGCTCTCCATTCTTGGTGCGAGATTACTTTTGGGCGAGGCTTTTTTTCATTCTGAAATTGGAAGAGTGTATGAAGAAAAATACACATCTATTATTCTACCTTCCACCTTCAATAATATAGCTCATGGGAATTCAAGGCGGACACCTGAAGGTTTTGTTTTTGTTATGAGTTCAATGGTATAAACTATAACCGAAAGTGAACAGCTAAAATAACGTTCTCCAATATTCATGCGAGAGAGAGAACGGTACAAAGGAGTGCAAAATTTCATGAAATTATCGGAATATTATTAATGATTCGGTTGTTTCTTATCACCTTTTATAAATTACATCAAGAATCCACGTAACTAAAATGCATAAATTTGACTATTCAATGAAACTAACGATCAAGTATTGTTTGACTTTTGATTAAATTTTGTTTAATTATTTTTCGTATCGGGAATTGATATAATGACTTTCGAATCGTTGATCAATTTCCTTATTAAGAGTCGGATCAATCGCCCCCTGTACAGAAAAAAAATGATATTTGTATCAAATAAATATTTCGTTGAATATTTCCACCGTTCAACTATAGTTTGTGTCTCTCAGACGAATATTTCTCAATAGTTGATAAATCTAAATTGAAAATATGAATCATTTATCTCTTCCTGATCAGTACACGGAGAACAGAAAATAATAGGATGAAAACGCTTCCGTTTCGAGTTTTTAAATGGAAATTTTAACGAAATATATTGTCAAATAATTCACAATATAAGACAGAAATAGATTTTTCTCTCATGATGTGGATTATAGGAGTATATACTCTGTAAAAATTTCCATTTAAAGACCTGGAGCAACGCATTGTCATCCTAGATGATAAATTTATCCACTTCCTTTGTTCCGTACAGAACATTTGTTTGACACAAACAATCGTTCTTATCAGAGCAATTTCAGCTTTATTTGAGATGCAATTGCAATTAACGTAACTTGTCGTTATTATAATCATATATCCAATGAATTCTGAACAATTATTCATCAGCCGTATTCTTGTATCGTATTACGAGTAACGAGATAGATACCGCGTTTACTATTCTTTTTATATCGTGGTTGGATGAATGATAAGATTGATGGGTATGTTGAGCAGAAAATATACTTTCTCATAAGATTGTATACAATGAAAACGATTCTACGGTGGTTTCTTCATCATAATATGAACGCATCCAAAGTATATACCAGAAAATATTGTGATAAATAGAATGAATTGTTCAATCTAGAAATATATGGCTTTTGTAATTCGCATTTAATCATAATCGAGATATAATGAAAAACAGTCATCTTCAGATCTGGAATTATTAATTAATCCAATTTCCAAAGATTGGCTCGTTGATACACTCGATATGTTTCCAACAGTCATTATAATTGCTAAATATTATCGTCGAACAAATATTTCATTATTTACCATTATTATTATTATTTCATGGGTCATCAGCGTTAACTGTTCGGAACATCTTGGACGAGAAACGTGTATGTGATTCAACCATTTTGTCGTATACATCCAAATAATTTCACACACGCGATATACTGCAATGAGTATTTACCCAAGTGATCAGTAATTAAATGGTTCAACGCGTAACTTTTGACAATACCTACGTGAAACTCACATATCAGTCTCTCTTAATTGTTTATATATTTTCGTTTGTTCAGTCATTATTTCCTTGTTAAATGCATCGTTTTGTTTGAATATATCCGTTCAATGAATCAGCTTTCTCAACACCCCGAAAGGAAAATCTTGGAATAACTGATATTCATTTCATTGCTTCCATTGTGTATTTATCACTTAATATATTATACATGACAGATCTAACGAAATATGTGTGAATGGAATCATTAAATTTGTTGTGAAGTAGTTGATTTCAAAAAGCAAATTATATTGGAATAAATACGACGAATGCGAGAGAGTTCGTTTAATCACAGAGCAAATGATTCGAAATTTCCCAAAACTCAGTTATCTAGTATTCAAATTATCACACGGAGGAAAAGGTATCTTGAAAAATACCATAATTTATGGATTTTTTGCATTGGTCTGGCCCGTGTTAAAATATTCACGTGAAGATACCTCTAAAAGTACCATAATGGCTGGGACTTTTATGAGGGAGGTACCATACTTCTTTATAAAAGTCCAAGAAGTTATGGGACTTTTAGAGGTTCGTTCACGTAAATATTTTGACTCGGGTCAGACCAACGCCAAAAATCCATAAGTTATGGTATTTTTCAAGATATCTGTTCTCTCAGTGCACTTATTTACTTTCTTATATCAAGCATTTGGAAAAACGGAACTGTCAATTATACCGTTTCGTGCAAATTAGTTTCAGTACAAAGGTCACAATTTTACTCAAACCTGAATCAATACACATCTACTGCAAGTAGAAGAAATCTTGGGGGTATCCCACGTATGGTCCATGGGGACCGAATACAAGCTTAGCCAGAGATTAGTAAGTCCAATTCAATCGGAATTCTGATCGCTTCTTCGCGATGCGGTTGTCCTAAGAAAAGGGAAGTTCATCAAAACGATGAAACGGAGATGAACATGATCGCCACATCGAATACAAAACTTCAAGCAGAGAAAAACTAGTGAGTCACTGAATATGTTCGTTTTTAACCTATGAAACACAGTTTTGATTCACAGCAGTTTGTTAGATATGGTTGAATAATTGGTTGAAGACAATAGCAAAGTGTTTAGAAATCTTGTAACCGATGATTGAATCTTCCTTCGATTCCATGTCTGCCTTCTAGTCTAGGTGGATGTAAAAATGCCAATCATTTACGTCATGTGGTTTAATTCAATTTTTAAGGTTGAAGTTAGATCTGGATTCACTTCTGAATTGAAAAGAACTTACATCTGAATTACTGATTGAGTTATTGCTCAGCTAATCACCGAATATCAATAAATTTTTCCGTATTCCATGTCCATACTTGAATGAGGATATATAAAAGTTAAATCTACCGTCATTATTACAATTTATATGAGCATAAGGAATTGAATAAAAATTTGGAATCCACTTTCTCTCTGACTGGCAAAGTAAGTCTTCTTTTTCATAAGAAAAATATTGAACTTCTTCATCTTGTGAAATTTTCCGCTTGTCTTCTTCCTTCACTTTTCAATCCCTTCGCCTCTGTGGTTTTTTTATTTCTCTTGATTCCTGGCCAAAGTATTCTTCTGCAAAGTACTCGTTAGATAATAGTTTGACAGCGTTTCCTATCAGTTTTTTCACAAGGACCTGCTTTAAAGAATGACCTGATATTTGCTAGTTGAGAAGTTTTATTCTTGAAAGTTGATGATTAAAGGAAAATCATTGCCATGAATGCAGATGTTATAGAATGATTAGTTATTGTTCTCCACTGTAAAAAAATTTGACTGAAAAATTCCAGTATATGTACTGGAAGCAATTAACCTGTACATATATTGGGAAATTTCAGCACATTTGTATTACAAAGATTCAGTTTGAGTGCTATGAAAATCAGGCATCAAAACTGAAAATTTCCTGAGCCTCGGTATTGGATTTTTCTGGTACATGTATTGAAAATTTATCGCTGGAAATATTCGTAAGAATTGAATAAAAATGAATAGACAAAGTGATTTTATATGTTCCTTGTGTTTCAAGATCATTGAGAAACCTGATCATGGACCTGTAGATGGAGAAAAAATTATATTTACATAACGGGATTTGAACTTACATTTCTATTTACCTATTAATAGAAATCTGAGACCTAACAGACGAGCTATAGCGCGACCTGCTGGGAAGCCAACTTGAAAGACTACATAATATGCTTCATCCCATGCAGGCATTGCCAAGACTGAAAAAAACCCAACCTTGTCCCAAGGTTGGCACATGTGTCAGAACAATTGGCCCAATATTGTTCCATGATTTTCTCGTTGTTCCCAATGGATAGGCAGTCATGGTACATTTGTTAATATATTTTAAATGGTCACTACATTTGGTACAAGCTTGGCACAAGTGTAAGAATCGAGCATTTGTTGAGAAGAGTTGTGCCAATATTGCCCACATGAGTGGCACAATGTTTATAAATTCTGACTGAATTCTGAATTCACAATGGCTGAAGACTTGGGAATAACCATCGGGACAGGGCTGGCCCGCTCTCCCTGCCATATTTAATCCTACAGACTAGTTTTACACGTGTAAACCATTCCAATTGGATTCCGTATGGGATCAGATCATTATGAGATTGATGTTATGGTATTCCAGTAAGATCTTATTAGTTCAGTTTGAACATAATTCAACAATACAATCAAAATTGATTGAAATATCAAAGAACGCAAATTTTCCAATGATCATACAAGTTTGTCCCAGTCTTGTCACATTTCTTCTATCGTTTTAAGATGATTCATGTGATTCATGAATTCATATTTTGAGGGAGAAAGTCATGAACTGAAATATGAATCAATTAATTTTTTCATCCATATCTGCGATTAAAGAAGCATTGGTTGATGCTTGATGAATGAATTGGACCGAGCCCGGCAAAACCACCGGTCCAAGCTTGTCCTGATCTTATCATTCCAAAGCCGAGGCCAAGTTTGGTAAATTGTTCAAGACAAGTCTCGGCAGGTCTTGTGCTAGGCTTGGTCCATAATTGGGCCATTGGTCCATACACACATGGGATATTTAGAATATATAAGAGGATGAGACTCCGAAAACCTTATTTTCAATTTTATTCGCTACAATCACAATCATTATTTAGAATCCCAATTAGCAAAACACATAGAGTCAAAATTATACATTTTTAATATAAAGACTTGACATTTTTCCTGCTAGAAATAACGGGGTCCAATACAAGTGGAAACTGTCAGTACAGCAGTCATTGAGTATGCAGTATACCAACGATAAAGTTTGTTTTTCGGAACTTCTTCCAAGTCTTGATTCGGGATGGAGAGAAAAATGAAAAAAATGCTTGTTCTCATATGGACCGTTCGATTCTAAATTTCACGAAACGGGTAAAAGACTTATTTTTTCCGGTACAAGAGCACTGTAAAATTCTAGTACAAATCCAGTAAAATTTCCACGCAAGGATGGTGGAATTTCAGTACGGAAGTCCAAACTTGAAAATTCCAGTCCAAGGACAGAATTTTCTAGTTACGCTTGGTAAATTTTCAGGATCGTACTCACAAAATCTCTGTACATGTAAAAATAATGTAAAATATTCGTATTCCAGCACTGGCACTGAAAATTTCCAGTCTAGTTGTTCGGTGAGTTTCCAGTTTAGAAAGTATGTTTGAAACTTAGAAGGAAGTGACTGTAGAAAATTATAGTCACATCTTCTGAATTTCCAGGAGAAATTTTTTTACAGTCCATTTTATACTGACGCATGAAACATATTTTTGGACATCTTGAAGATCTATTCAAGAATATTCCGAATAAACTCCTTAAAACTGTTCATCGGGGTTTTCACCGCATTATTGTTTGGTACTTTCAAATTGACGTATAAAACTGATTAGCGTATAAAATTTTTTGGATATCCTTCAATAATTCCAAATTATTGCTGTAAACAGCATTTTGATGGGCACTCAAGGAATGTCGTATAGAGCGATATTTTGTAAATTTTGAAGCACATTAAAAAGAATAATTAGTCACTGTTTCTAAAACAATACACCGAAGGAAACAATTAGTTACCCTTACTCCAAATTAGTTCCAGCAACTAGATACGGTTGTTGATATTCGGACAACTGAAACGGGCGTTGGCTCAACTAAATTCAAATTTAATTTTTCTGACTTTAGTTGCTGTTACTAATTTGAAGTTGCCTTCATTACAGCTCTCATTACCGTCTTCTATTCTTTCATTACTCGGAACTAATTTTCACCATAATTTGGTTACCACGACTTTGAATACTGGATACTGTAAATCACAGCAATTGATTGAAAAACACATGAAAATACACTTAGTACATGTACTGCAGTGAAATTCGTCAATGCTGACTTGAAAGCAAAATTTTGAAAGAAGATCACACCTCAGCTCAATAGAATCGTAATCGAATCTTCGTCAGAGTATGATTCTACACAAACTTTATGAAATTCCATGTAATTCAACATGATTCAGTAAAAACTTTATAAAAATTCCATATTGCTTGTACAAATCCTGACAAATATTCCATTACAATTCTATCGAATTTTTTCGCCTAGGTTACTATGAACTTTGAGTGGACTTGACACGTGTTATGGATTAAATATACGTTACTCTGCACTTCTCAATAATAATTACAAAGTACTCGTGACTGTACTTCATCCTTCACTCATGTGTAACCACCACTTCACGTCACCAGCATTTTTTGCGCTTGTGGGGAACTTTCCTTCCACCGATCTTTTGCTCAACACCAGAAATATTCTGAAAATATTCGAATATCGTTGAAATGTTTGAGGGATTCTCTCCGGTTATATATGTAATGAAATTTTATTCCTATATTATACATATTTGTTATTATTACTCAAATGATCGTGATCGAAGAGATAGCTCCGTTCGAGCGTACAAAGAAAAATCATGTCACCCACGTGGGATGAATTAACTGTAGTTGAATTCACTGGAACGAGTTATTAAAGCATCACTGCGCTCACCACTCACGGTTCAATTATTATCATGATACGAACAGCGTGTTCATAGAAAGTTAGGGAGTACTCTATGAACTCGGATCATTGCGTTCCCAACAAGGGTAAATCATGAGTACATTGTATGGGAATGAATTTTTTGTATCCGCAAAGTGCTGTATAATGCTTAGAATCATAATTAACATGAAATATAATTCCCATCCTTTACACTGAAAAGGAAAACTTACATTCATTTTGCATATCGGCATATTCCAAGATGCAGCAAAAACTAGCCCTCCTTCAACTGAAAATAAGCACAAGAAAAGACCGCGTCTATTAATATTTAGAAAGAATTTATCAACGTTTAGAAAAATAACTGTCAATTTAGGGAAACAGAGGATCGCTGAAAAGCATTCGTAGTGAGTCTACCGAAAATTCGTGGTCAAAATATTAACAGTTGATAGTTTCATTGGTATTTTTCACAGTGACTACGAATTTTAAGTAGACTCACTACGAATATTTTTCAGCGATCCTCGTTTCCCGTAAACTGACAGTCATTTTTGCGAATAATAATAGACCCGGTCTTCCCGTGCATTCAAAACAAATGCCAGCACAATGGAAAAGACTGAATTTCAGTCACTTTCAGTCGGACTTTTTACAGTGTTATGCCTTCATTTGAAATTGTTATTTTCCAAAAATTTCATCATCTTGAGACCGCTAGCATAAGCTTCAACTGGGGAGGTTGATTGAAGGTATGTAGGAATGATTCGCTTGAATGTTAACTACATCAGTGGCAGAATAAGAATTCTCTTCTCCAATAACTGTATTTCTAAATACCTCTATTCTTAAATAAGTCTATTCTCAAATATGACTGTAATATCTTAAATATCTCTATTCTTACAAATCTTTGTTCTCCTATCTACGAAATGGAGAGGATTTACACTGTTAAAAATTTCTTGAAATTTCATGTACTTTTCATGTAGTACATATGTGAATGAAAATTCAATTTTTGTGAACTGAAATAGGAATCCAAATACATGTTATTGAATTTTCAAGTTATTGTGCATGAACATTAAAATTAATGTACAAGTGATTGAAAAAACTTAGAAAAATTAAATCCGTTATAATAACATAATAATATCATTATAATTATAATCAAATCATGGCTCTATTGGCATCCAACTGAAAATAACAAAAGTGATCCAAGTTGATTTGGATTTGAAAAAAATCTAAAAATGCTCATATCTCAAAAACTAACCTTCGAAAAACGGGCAATTCTTGCATTATGGCTGCAGAATACGCCCTTGAAATACAATTTTTCTCATTTGGGTCACCCTGTATACTAACGCTTTGACGAAGTCATCCACGTATCCACTTCAACTATGTACAAGTTAGATCACACGGTTTGTTCAGTGTTTCTACATTACAAGTACATCTTGATTCACAAGTTTGAAGAATGAACGCAAGGTCATATAAGCAGAAAAATGCTCCCTTTTACATGAGGGGCAGTGGCTTGAGTGATAGAGCTTTGGCGTCCGGTTTCGACGTCCCGCGTTCGCATCTTGTGGAGTTGATTGTTTTTCTCAACAATTATGAACATGTGCATGAAATTTGAAGAACTTGTTATTGAATTTTCTTCAATCATGATTTCTCTCAACAATCAAGAACATGTGCATGAAATTTGAAGAACTGGTTATTGGATTTTCAATACTCCTGTACATTATTTTTCATTTACATGAGTGGAAATCACTTCCATTACATGTGATTGAAAATTCAATCAGAAATTTATAACAGTTTATATATAATCGATATGGATTGGATATAGATGTTCCTTGTTCTATAGATAAGAGGATATAGATTTGTAAGAATAGAAATAAATAGACTTATTTAAGAATAGAGATATTTAGGAATACAGTTATTTGAGAATTGAGGAATGAAGAATAGAGTTCTTGTTCTGCCAAATGAGTTGGGAATTAAGAGTATCAAAGATTATCGAAAATTATTAGAATTTTAATAATTCTTGGTATATTTGGAACTACATGAATACTGCCAAGAATACAAATTCTTGATTATAGCTAATATGTTATTGGCCCAAAAGAAATTTCCTTGAATCGAGAAATATTTCCTTGATTTAAGAAAATTTCTTTCGGGCCAATAACATATTAACTGTAATCAAGAATTTTTATTCTTGGCAGTATTTATGAATTAAAATTCTTGATATTAATCATCATTTCTCTCAGTGTGAGATGTAGAAAACGAATCTAGAAAAGTTAACAGTGATGCGGATTGGGTCGCGATAAAGAGTGTAACGATTGGTGACTATCAAAACCTTGTCAGGAAGACATCACCTACATCAGGATTCAATAAGATTCCAAATCAGGGGAGGGGGAGGGGGCTCAAGAAATTAAATTGGACCTATGAGGTGATGAAGAATTTGGACAACTTTATTGATTGAATTTATAGATTGTAGATCATGCACTGTGGATTGCCTTTGGCTAGAAAATTCGATATCAGGTGTTAAAGGGATTACTGATAATCGAGACATTTCACATTCTCGTAGAACGTACGGACCTCCCTTTACTCATATTTCAATTGACTGAATAGAATTCGCTACAGTTGCATTTTGAGGTACCGAATAGGGTTTGCTTTGCTCGAATTTCTATAATTTAGACAGCGTTCGGTACGTTCGCGTAACGATAAGCTGAACGGTGATCGCTTCGCTCGCATTTTAATATTCCAAACCGCACTCGATACGTTTCAATATTCGGACACGAAGTAGAGCTCGCTTCGCTCGTATAGATTGCTCGTGATTTTATAAAATTTATGAGAAATGTTAAACAGCTATTTACATACACTGAGAAAAAACATTCGTTGACGCAAATGAGATTTGTTCATAGTCAATAAATCGTATAGTTGGATACGGCCGAAGAAAAATTCATTAATATTGAGTCAACACCATAGTTGATAAATACAGCACATATTTCTTTGAGTGTCAACTCCATACCGATGATGATTCGATAAATCCAAATTTGAGAAAAAGTCATATTCATTCAAATGAATTTTGATCAGTTTGAATCAAATAAATGATTTGGTTATAATTAATAAATATGAATTCCTTGACTCAACACAGTGTTGAGTGATAAAAATTTTCAACCAAATGCGTTGATTTGTCAGGAGAAAACCTTTTTCTCAGTGTATGAGAGAGGTCTGATCAGCTAATTCAAGTTGATCTTTGGATATACAAACATCGTTTGATGCAGAAAATTCTGAAAAATAAGTCTTTTGGTTTCTGATCTATCAACGTCGAAGTGAGCGCAAGATTTTCACAGATTATGTGGACAGAGTGAGTTGATTTGCACTGAGGATATTTACATATTTGCTTTCTCACATTTTTGAGAGATACACTTGTTGTTTTTTAACTTCGTCAGGTCTTCACGTCATATCAGATCACCCTGAATGATAATTCCTATTCAAAACACAGAGATGTATATGGTTTAAATCCGCATAATCATTCGCTTTGATAAGAACGAGAATCTCTCAAACTATTCCTTCATGCGTTAGGAGTGCAGAAATCAATTTAATTCCGCGGAACATAGTGGAAGTAGAACACTTCGGAATGGTTATTCTGAAGTGCAGTACAGTAAATGCCTCTCTTGATAACAAAAGCATATGAATTTATCACAATTGCTGTAATCGTATTCACCTACACTGTAAAAAGGGTTACGTTGATAGTCAATATACTGGGACATTCAAAATTGCAGTACACTTTTCTGAGAGCAGATTCTTGATGAAATTCTGAAAAGATTTTGGTCCGAAATATTCAGATCTGATCCTTAGATCCGAAGATATGAGCATTTTTTAATTTTTTGAAAAATCCAAATGCCTCGGAAGTATCATATTTCTAACTTTTGAATCCAACACCATCCACTAAGTCAGATAACGAGGTATCCCTGGAAAAAAATTAATCTAATTCAGTGGAGTTATAGCGGGTTTAAATTTTTTGCATTCCAGCCAATCAGAATTCGACGACTTTAAATCGCTATAACTCCACAACGAAGGAAGGTAAATTAGATTTATTTTTTTCCCAGGGATACCCCGTGATCTGACTTAGAGAATGGTGATGGATTCAAAAGTCAGAAATATGGTACCTCCGAGATATTTGGATTTTCCAAAAAATGCTCATATCTCCGGAACTAAGGATCAGATCTGAATATTCTGGACCAAAACCTTTCCAGAATTCCATCAAGAATATGCTCTCAGGAAAATGTACGGCAATTTTGAATCATCCAGTATATCAATTTGAAATCCGACTTAATGTAGCATAACTTCGAAGAAAATCTATTGTCTCCGTGCACAATATACTATAATAATAGTTAACTGACGATCCATCGTACATAAATATGATGAGTAATTATGAAAAATATGATGGCATTCATAATCTATTATATTGAAAGGTGATAGATCATCATATTAATACGAATATAATATGTTATGTGTGAATAAAATAAATTAATCTCAATATCATGCTATATTAAGGGGGTCAGGAACTTTTTATTCAATCACAACGAAACTTTGTAGGTTTGTTTACATAACATTCAAGTATATGGATAAATTTTTTTGATAATTTTTCATCGCACATGGTGACGGTAGGATGGCTTAAAAATAATCGATACAAAAAATCGGCGGGCAAGCTGGTGACCAGAGTTTCCATTTGAAAAATTTTAACCAAGAAAATTCTTGTAGAGAATAGTGACAGTTTGTCTGTAAACCTAAAGAAAATGAAGAATAAAATAAATTCGACGACTGGCGGAGGTTTTTCGACAAAATCGATAACCAGTAAGGATCAATGTTGTCAAAAAACCTCCGCCAGTCGTCGAATTTATTTTATTCTTCATTTTCTTTAGGTTTACAGACAAACTGTCACTATTCTCTACAAGAATTTTCTTGGTTAAAATTTTTCAAATGGAAACTCTGGTCACCAGCTTGCCCGCCGATTTTTTGTATCGATTATTTTTAAGCCATCCTACCGCCGCCATTTTGCGATGAAAAATGATCAAAAAAATTTAGTCATATACTTGAATGTTATGTCAACAAACCTACAAAGTTTCATTATGCTTGAATAAAAAGTTGCTGATGAAGAAAATTTTTTTCGAATGCTTCTTTTTGGCTTGTCTAATTGTATTGGCCCCCCTAAGTCGCATTTCCAACTGATATTTGTTAACTATCAATGTAACCCTTTTACAGTGTATTTGACTGTATTAATTCCGTGGCACCAATGTTGTAATTGAAGCTTGTCTATTTTGCTGGATCTATTTCTTCGATTTTATATTTCATTCGTCTCTTCTGATGCATTCATGAAATTCAAGATATTTAAGGTAAGTGAAAGGAATATGAATTCACTTTATGGTTTATTAATTCAGTTGGATCTCCCTCATATCACAACAAAGCTGCCGCCATTTACTTTGATAAATCAGGAAAGAGGTAGCGAGGAAGTCAAAGTTTCATAGTAGTATCCTGATAGTTCTCATACATAAACTGTACAGCGAATTCATGTATACCCACATGTGATATATAATGAATGAGAACCAAGTGCAAGAGGAGTGTAGAATTTGCTCACCAGCGATGAATTACATGGGACAACGACAAATATTTATCCCTTCGTCGCCTGAGATTGAGGAATTAATTTGGAGTCATTTTTCTTGGATTGGCTCAATTTTGAGGGGTACCGCCAGTGTGATCGCCGGGGAAAAAGGTGATTTTCAAGAATTTTTCGAAGAAAAGTATTGCATCGAATGTTTCAAAATTTCCAAGGTATATTCGTGCATGATCAATGTGTATATGATGATATTTTTGAATGAGAATATCCAATGTTCAACCAGTTCTTCGACATCTCCTGTAAAAAAGAATTCTGCCACTGCTGCAGTTCTAACTCGATGACAAATTATCCAATCGATTTAATTTTCGTTTTGGCATATCAAGCATTCTTTTTTTTCTCACACAATGACCTACCAGTTTGACGATTAGATGAGAAATTTAATTTCCTCATGTCAGTAACAATCAGGTTTTCAGTGAAATTTTGAATTTTTTTTTCAAAACTTCGGCACTCTGCTAAATTTCAATTTTTTTTCCATAATCGCAGGTCATTGTATAAGCAATTAACTTCCCACACTGTAAGAAAAATTTGTTGGATTCCAAACAAAAATGCTTGGAAATTTACAAACTTGGTTTGGAAAAATAATTTCCGAACCTTTTTTGTAAATTACCGAACAAAAGTTTGTGAATTCTCAAAAATCTTCGTGAAATCACAGAATTTTTCGAATGTTTACAAACTTTTGTTTGGTAATTTACAAAAAAAGTTTGTGTAAAAAACTGCCAAACTTCTTTGGCAGTTTAGGAAGTATATTTTTTACAGTGCAGTTAGCACACAATATTCGAAAAACATTGCTTTGATATGTCTCTGATCTCATTCAATCAAAGCACTTGAGGTTTAATAAGTACTGTTGTTATGGGTTTGAAGCTTGCACCTCAAGCAATTTTGTAATATCAATTCAACTTTTCATATCAATGATTGTACTGTTAAAACTTTCACCAATGATGTGCATTTAATGATGAAAAACACTGGAAATGGTTCTAAATATTCATAAAGTGAATATTAAAAATGAACGTTGCTTTTTGATACTCACGTGCAAGTGATTTGGACATATGCGGACATTTGCACGTTACCGATATAACTTTGTAACGTTTTTTGGACGTTTTGAAACGGTTTTTGCACATCATGAGGGGTTTTGAAAATATACGTAACCTTCCGTATCCGTAACCTTACGTAACCTTCCGGTGCTAACTGGGTTCTAGTTTCAGGAACTTTCTGGTTTCTTCCATTCCATGCATTGTGCAATCATTGCAGCAGTGGAAGAACTTCTTTTTGGAGACTCGGGAGATGGCGGATAACTAGCTGGGAATTGAATATTTTCGTCCAAAAAAATTACTGCAGATACATTATTTATGCACAAATCTCAATCAGAAAACTCCGAATCATGCCACTGTTGGCAGCAGGTGCAGTACAGTGCCAGTATTGGGTCTCCAACACTTGACCAACACGTAGAGGATCCGTACTGGATATATATATATATATATATATAAATACAATACCACATCTATATTGATAAGCCAGTACTGAGAGTTTGATGTCGGCCAGGTACTGATCCAGTAGAGGCACTACACGGAAAAAAGAAAACAGCAATGGTTACTGTGAATCGCAGTAATTCATTGACAAAAAAATGAAAAATCAAATTCACGCCGTTCATTACTGCGTCTCCCAGTAACCGTTAATGTCCAAGCAGCATTGACAAATTTCACTGCAGCACACATCACTGTGATCGCGTTAACTTCTATCATCCAAGCGTGTTTTCATTTGTTTTTCAACTGATTGCTGTTATGGACAGTAACCAGTGCTGTTTTCTTCTTTCCGTGTACACTGATTGCGAATAATTAGTATTATTACTAAATCCCCAATACAGAATGCCAGTACCTTGCCAGTCTTAGCCAGTACTGGTGCAGTAATGCGCTTGTTGTAAATCTCTGCTCGGGATATATCTTCAAAACTTGGAAAGATTCGAAGCAATACTTTTCTGTTAAAAAATCACCTCTTTGTTAGGCAATCACCCTAGTGATGCCCCTCGATGATTTATTTAATTTATATTCTATTTACAGAAAACATTACGTTCTCTTCAAGAGTGATTCAAAGGAGTGAAGTAACATAAGATACTTTTCCCTCCAGTAGAATATTTGGGCACACTTTGTTTAAGAGTATGAAACAACATGAATGAACCATTCAAGTACCAATTGAATCAGCTACTCCAATGATCAGTAAAAGTATACTCATGTAGCTTCGAACTCATTGATTAAAGTCAGCTCTGAAAACAAGTATATATTTTGAAGCTTTTTCCCAAAGCGAAAAGTTGTTGCCCTTAAAATTCATCCCTTAGATCGGGCGTAATGTTTTTTGAGACAACCTGTATAATTTATATGGTCGATCACTTTTGTGTATAAAAGATTATAAAAATAGAGATGATTCAACGAACCTGAGATTGTTTTCGTATTCAATGCCCAAAAAAGATCATGAAGCTGAAACTAGCGGCGACGAGCTGGCTGCGGATTGATGTAACTTTTGGTAGAATTGTTTTTTGAAATATTCAAGTCACTGGATCTCATATTTGAAAGTCGGGCAATCAATATTTGGTATGAAAGATCTTCAAATTAAGTGCAATAATCAAAAGTTACATCAGTCCGTCGATAGCTTCGCTGCCGCTACTCTCAACTTCATAAAATGATTCTCAATCAATTCTCACTATCATGCAACAGAATGGTTATTGACTAGTCACTATAGTGCTATCAGTCATTCGAATCTATGCATGGAATACCTCGCATTCCTTCATGTCATCCTTGACGTTCAATTGTCGAAGAGCTTATCGAATCCATAAAATCACGAAGAAGTTTTCAAAATCAAATATGAATATTCTTGAAATATGTCAAATACCAACTCGACAGTGTTTTCAATGAATTCATATTGGAAATCAGCTCGAAGTGAAATCAAGAGTAAACAATCAAAGAATACTGACATTGGAAATTACAAAATCCATGAAATTCAATTAATCATTCTCACGATAATGTTGAACGCTCGAATACATACCTACATAGATATTCAAATCTGTAAACATAGCAGTACAGTGAATAATCATTGAAAATTCATACGAATAAAATATCTTTGCTCCTTGCTTCGGATGTTGCTTTTACACACTGTGCTTTTTCACAAATATTATCCCGAATGAATTTGCATTTTGTCATAATATCGTACGAGAAAATGCTTGAAAGCTCAACTGTTACCCCAATAATGGGAATGTATCGGAATAATACCGCACCGCTAGGTCAATGTCCGAAAAACACTGCATCGTAATGGTCAACCGTGGTTTCACAGAGGTTCCGGACCTGCATAGTTAGCCAACGGAGAACCATTGTAAGCGATCGTTGGTAGCATTTCGTGGTACAACAGCAAACCGATGTATCTGTGTATGCTGAGTTTACAGTATCTGAACGCAATGAGAATTAATTGTGTGTGATGAGATGTAGTTAGTCTTTACATTGTATTGCTGAATTATGCGATGTATTTTCAACATAAATTTATCAAAAACTTTTTGGCATCTATGCGAGTATGTAGGAGAGATAACCAAGTTCTTGAGTATTCATAGTCAACCGTGAGAACTGATTCAGAGAACATGACAATAACATTAAAGGGAATCTTTGTTCATTTGAAACAAGAATCTTCATTGAATTATTGAATCAGATGCATTCCTCATTGCTTCGTATATCCCTCAAACATGCATTCCATCACCTGGAATGTGCATTCGTTCGATATTTTTGGAAAGCATTCGGAAAACTTATCATTGGGTGTTTTAGAAATCGGGATTCGTGCGAATTACTTTATTTCAAAAATGTGCCTAGGATTGAGGTTGTGGACGCAATAAGTCAACGTTTGTTTTTATCTATATTGTAAACAACCAAATCGGATGAATTTCGTGAAATCCTCCGATGTAGAATTCATTTTGTGTAAAAAATTACCAAACATAACGTGTAAAAAATTTGGCGGTGTTAGAAAAAGTTCACTCTGAATGGTGTTGTTTCAACACCTGACGGTGTTAATTAACGCCGAATGTTTTGAGGGGAAGAAAGAATGATGAGAAATGGGGAGAAATTGGGAGGAAAAGGTCTAGAAGATGATGACAAGAAAGAAGAGCATACAGTGAAAAATTTTGTGTATTTTCAACACACGTGTTTGTTCCAGGAGATCCACTCGCAATTTGTGTTAAATATTGACACAAAAAATCTATCAAATCGAGACAAAAATGTTGAATTCACGCTGAAAATCTGTGAATTTCAGAAATTGATATGTTGTTTTCAACACAAACTATGAGTGGACTTGCTGTGACACAAAATGAATTTTCGCTGGGCAGAGGAATGTCGAGGAAAACTAAGATCGCCACGGTTGAGTGAGAGAAGGGCGTGTGCATGCACAGAAATAATGCACAAGTGGAATTACCATTTCAAAATATATTTCCAGTAGCACTCGCGTATGCGAAAAGATGTACACAGAAAAGAACTTTGATAAGAGAAGTGAGAAGCGCGCGGAAACAGAAGCTGGGAAGTGTGCGTTCAGTCAGAGTGGCGAGAGACGACAGCCCTGACGATGATATATCGTGATCTTCCGCCCATCGATCGTTGATCCTCGGAAATAATCGAGACGGAATGTTCAAACTAAGACACAGGTGCAAGAATCATACCGAAGAGTGCACGAAGCTACTCGGTCCACCCTGCACAGCCGCCGATGCTATCCCGAACCTCGTCTATTCGTCCGACCGGGTGGATTTTTATAGGATTCGGGCGGTAATATGCCTGAAACCGCTTTCCTCACAGTGTACAATTAATCTGTGCAGCATGCACAATTGAATGGAATTTGTGAGGGAAAGTGGTTATTCGATAAGTTAAAGAAGTATTTCTACTTATCATCGCATAAAATTTATTTATGATTCACATTTCATTCTGTCTTAAAGAACAATTCTATAAAATCGATATTAAATTGGCATATAATTTTCATGGACTCTTGATACATTTGGCATAAATATTACATATGAATTTGACAAATTCATTCATTAAAAATATTTCTGTGTACAATATTTTCGCAACTGCTCAACTATGCCATGCGAGAATCCGATTTTGCCAAAACCGACTGGTTATAAGATTGTAATAATCTGCATGCCACTAAATCTGACTAGTTAAACTATTGTAATAATCCGAATTCCGTTGGATCCTGTTAGTTATGATTGTAAACAGCGTTGTCCGTTAGACTTGATAATTTATCCGGTTGATTGGTAAATGAAACCTGTTTACACTGAGAGAAATGGATTGGTGAAATACAGTATTGATTTTCATATTATTCAGTAGAATCATCAATTGCTGAGATATTATTAATAGGTTTTATAAGTTCATCCAAATTTACCCAACTTATGCAAAACCTTAATAAAATGTTCAATAAATATCATCATACGTTCAGTTTTGTAATCATTACATATTCAAAAAGGATGTACAACGATATTTCTTATAAACTACAGTAAACACTTCATCAATTGATAGTCTTATGATGTGAGGAATAATAGTGTCACATAACTACGAATAATAACTCCATCAAAAAGTAAAATATTTGAATACCTTGTAGCTTTTATTCCTACTTGTGAAATTATTTTTCTCAAATTACTGAGCAATGTTCAATATAAACATTATATATTCATGTAGCTTTGTTGTGCGTACCCCTATCGTATATAAATATGTATTGTCTACGACACGTATTTTGGAAACATTAGTGAACTTTCAAGAACATTCTTGTTTTCATATTTTCCAGTGATCGGTTCGTAACCTTTTGAATACAGATTACTGTCTAGTTCACTAAAATCTGCGCTCATCCCCACTATCACATACTCTAGATCAACGCTTGTGCGTGCAGTGCGTGCTTCTAATTCATTTCTCATCGACTTGTGTTGAACTTTAAGAATATTTCCCTCTCATTCTCAGATCTTCATTTTGAACTGACAGCATATTCCTAATGTTTTAGTGTAGTATATAAATTTTTGGCATATTCTAGATGCAATCTATGTCAAAAGTAGAGGGTAGTCTTGATTTTGGAATTTGATTTTCTCGTTGAATCTTATTTTGTTTATAACTTGAAGACGAAGCCTCCCACAGTATTTCGCCAAAGGAAGATTTGCTTAATTTGGCTTTGACAATCACGTACCGAAATAATAGAGTTGGTCTAACATCTTATTGAAACTTGAGCCAATTGTTTCATTACATATCACGCAATATTAGGTTTATTTAAAACCCATTCGACACAAAAATCCCACCTGTATTCATATAGAATTCTTTATGAATTCTCGAAATCCAAAGAGTATTGAATATGAATTTTCTCTGAACTGTATTGCTGTCTGGGGGTTTTGGGAACATGATTTGAAACACTGAAAAAATGCTGTACGGAGAGATATTTTAAATAAACTCACGCATTTTTGCGTACATTATTCACACAAAATTGATTTGAGTCCTACCGCTTGTGTCACATTAAAGCAATTATTATTATTTGTGTTAGGAAATCGATCTGTTGAAATTGATATTCAATTACCGAATCCATTAGAATTTCACCTTTCTTACTGACATGCATGATATTGGTTGATCAAATATGCCGCAAAAATCAACAAGTAGACCATTATATTTCAATAAATAAGGATCGAAATATTTGACAGGCATAATGGTGAAATTTTACTAAATTACTTAGTGAGGATTCGTTCAACCGAATTTACATGCTTCTCTATATTGTAAAGTGATGGATAATATTTTATTGCGTAGCTTATGCTCCAATGTATATAAAATAATCCTCTTTTCTTTTAATACCGCGTGGTATATTAGATATGGGATGATTATAATTAAGAAGAAAGGAACGTTTATCTAAAACCCCCATGTGTCACTCAATTATCATACTTTTCAATAACTATGACTGGAATTTTGGTAATGTTTATATAATGTCTTCTCTCAGTGTACCGATCAGCGTTGCCAGTATTCCCTAGAAAAATCTTCAGCATCTGATGATTGGTAATTTCTTGTATAACCGGCCAATCATATTTTCAATTTAGAAAGAAATGACCAATGCCAAAAAATCTGAAGATTTTTCTAGGGAATACTGGTATCACTGGTACCGATGAATCTGTAAACTATTCTCTTTGGACGATCATTTTGATACGGTATGGTCTTGATACTCGAAGCGTTAAAAGCTGTTGGACCGATTTCGCATCGGTAATTAAATTCAGGAGCAAATTTGCAACTGTGAATTCGTAATTCTCTCGATTTTGAGTATTTTCCTTTGTATGAAGTTTTCGGGCAATTATATTCTTTTATTTGATGTGTTTATCAACTAATTATCTTCTTTGTGTCTTTCGAATCTGATCAATTTACTGTAGAGGAATCATTTATGACCCGCATTTTACTATTTTCAAAGGAACCTTGGAATCCAACGAGGCAAAGGCAATTTTCTCACGGAATTGATTTTTTTCCCTTCATACAGAAGTTATCTCGTCCTTATAAATTTTCATATAGCATCGATGAACATTTTTTACATTCACGGAGAGAAAAAAGGAAAGCTGTGACAGCGAAATGTGATTTTACTGGGTCTCGTTTGTTGGACCAGCATTTTTTTTGCTATGGCAGCAAACAATTTGGTGTCACAATAATTTTGTTGGCCAGGGAAGCAATTTTTAAGCGAAATCTGTTTGCTATTCTGTATATAATACTGAAAATTTGGCTAGTCCTGCGAAAACTTTGCTGCTTCAGTTAATCATGTCGCTCTCTCAGTGATTCAGTTACACGCAAAAAAATAATTCGTCGTGGCAGCTAATTTTTAGGTGCTATAGCCAATTTTCGTGGTTGATATTTGGATAGCGAAAAGAAAAGCTATGATAGCGATTTTATTTGCGATCAGTGTTTCGCTGTACTAGCTTGGAAGAACCGCTGGAAGAACAACCAACCGAGTGGAGAAAAATTCATTGGATGGGGGAGAGGCGATTCCGCAATCTTCCGGTTACTAAAACTCAAGCTGCTAGCGCTTGAGTCACCCTACCGATTGGATTTTTCGTATTATAATAATACATATAGCTTCAGCAGAATGTTTCAAATTTTATTTTGCAAAACTGCATGGAAACAAATGATGATTATTCTGAAATGTTATTGGGGTTGTTGAACATTTTTTGAATCTCAAAATGTCTATACATTTGTCAAATGTTCATTGAATTCACATGGAACGTTCAGCGGCCATCTTGTTCTCTTTAGGTATGTATACTACAGTTACAAAAAATGCTCCACTAGCAACATTTCTTCTGCAATCATTTTTTGTTGACCTATGACTATAATGATAGCTACAGTAGCGCAATGCACACAGCACTGGGGTACCTTCCAATTCCTTGTTTTAGCCACTTGAGCGATTGATAAAACGTTTTTATGAGAAGTCACATAAATCGGTCGTTAGTTTTGAACCGCTAGTTTGAGTTTCATATTTGTCCAATCGTTGAAATATTGGTCAACTATCACATCTCAAGAATTATGCACACTTTGAATACAAACCGTGCAAACTTTCCATTTGGGAACCCCACAAATTTCAAATACCGTTTCAAGTATAGAAGGAGATTAAAGAATCGAAAATTCATACCCATGCCATTGGTTCGATATTTCTTTGAATTGTAGAATCCCTTTGGTCCACTTACGCGATACGTGGTAACGCTCGAACGCATACTCGACTCCCAGACTTAATTAACGTAACCTCAATTTACATCAAAATGTCCTGAGAGTCCTCGTGGAATTTTCGACGGGATGAGAGAAAAACAGATGAATTGAGGGACGAAGTGGAGAGTCATTAATAATATCCAATAATGCTCAACCATATGATGGTTAACCAATTTAAAAATCTTGCACACTTTGTATGGATAATTTAAATGCAAATTGTATGGAATTTTGTCGGGTCCTTATATTCGATTATGTGCACCCTAATTCATTCGCCATGCGTTTGACGTTGAAAATATAAAATTTATCACAAATATAAATTATATACACTTGGTACGATTTTATATCTACCTACAAAGTTTTATATACTTTTCTATACGAAAATGCAAATCCGAGGCTCTTTTTCGTTCTTAAAATACGATGTGAAATTATGCTTTGAGGTATTTCATTGTACGAGTGATTGTGTTGAGAGAGCCACCTCGTTTTTCCTTTGACGCGGAAGAACACTCCAATGAATTTTGCGGATGTAAATTGTCTAAGAGATAGTGATAAAACCTTTTGGCCGTCGCGCGATGTTTTAATCTCAAAGCTGACACTATATTAATGTGCATCACAAATCAAAAGCAATATTTCGTATGATTCTTCTTTTTGAAATAATAAAAATGATAGAGGGAAGTATGAGGATGAAAAGGAAAGAAGAGGGAGGAAAATCAGTTGAAACGTTGGAATGTGATTTCATCATGATACATTTTATAACGGAGGACAAGGTCGAAGATTTACGATCTTTTTAATTGTTTTTACTACGGGGTATTCCTTTTTTCCTCCCCTTCCTCTTCTTGATTTTCTCGGATTGTCATATATACATTCTTTCGGAGATTGTTGAGAAAACTTTCATAATTTCAACTTCTTCCTCCAACACGTAGAATAAATCATCGAATACCACCTGGTAATGCACAAGCTCTCCGCAGACATCACCGCATACCATCCTCGAGGGTGGGCTGACAAGGGAGGTACTCGAAAGCAACGAACAGTAAGAATCGTAAGAAAGCAGTCATTACGTTTGGTGAGCTCTTTCGTTTGTCCTCCTGCCCCTTGCTAACCATGTTCCCTTTCTTCTCTTCACATAATTGGTATCTCTGATCCCAGAAATATTTCCGTCTACTGTCTATTTCGGGCTTTTTGGGTTCTCCTACATGTGTGACTTGGAGTAGTAACAACTGGTTAAAACAACAATTGAGAGCACGAAGTCATTTTTTCATTATTGATATGGTAATTGATTTTCATTTGAAATTAGTTTTATACTTGTTTCTTTCATAAATAATCGTTGAAATAGTATGTCAAAGGAGAGAATAATTCAATCAACGGAATGTTGAATTGAGCAAATTCAATTTAACATCATTTTTGTTGGAGAGAGTTTTCTTCAAAAAAATATTTCGTAACTTCGAAGTTTCATGTCTTGTATGGGAAAAATATCAACCTGATGCGAAGGAAATGTCTTTCATCTCCCGTCTATCACTGTGGAAAATTTTCTGGAAATTCAGACTGTTTCTGTGATTTTTTACAACAACAGGTCTGAATTATCAAAAAGTTCTTCTGAATATTCAGATTTATTCTCAGAGCCGGATCTACAGTAGTGCTCAAATTAATTGGAACACCAGGGGAATTCCTACAATTTTTACATGACACACAGTTTATTATTAACCAAAAAAGCTACAAACGGTGTCCTAATAATTAATATGTCCTTCTTTGTTCTTGAAAACCCAGATAGCAGTGGTGTCAACTGTCGTACAGCAGAAAGAGCACAATTCATCGGGTGTTCCAATTAATTTGAGCGCTACTGTAGGAAATTTGTCAACAGAGACACAACTCAACCACGGCGCTCCTGTAGAGTGGGAAAATTTACAAAATTACATACAATTTATATATACTTCTGTAGAAATTATATATATATAATTCTGAAGATTTTTCCACTTGGGTCCTTTATACAGTTGTCAGAATGACATGGAGGAATCCTCGCCGAATGGATTGTTTATTAATATAATCGAAAATAAAATTCAACTATATCTTGTCATCAAATGTCCAACCATTATTTATGCAATAAATACGGTTTTAGTTCATCAAAATGTGAATGTCTGAGTTTGCAAAATGTAGAAAGAGTGCCCCATTTTCCCCGGCGCCCGAGGCACCTGCCCTAAATTTTGAAAATACATCTGCAAATTTTGATGTAAGAATTACAGAAACGATCTGAATTTTCAGAAAATTTTTCACAGTGATCTCAGAGTATTGTTTATATTTTTTCTCCAATCAAAAGATACATGTTAGATGCGCCGCATTGTAAGTGGCTCCTCTATATTTGAGAAAGTGTTTCATATCAGTGAATAAATACATAGACGTTGAAATACATAAAATCCAATATTAAAGCTCCCAGTCAAGATTTTTACACACATATTTCGGAAAGTACGATGCGAAAATCCGTGCGAATGGTTATGCATTTCCTATGAAACAGTATTCAGGTTTGCGTATTTTGTATGTTCTCGTTTTATATTGATTTCGACATTCTCGATACTGGAATTTCAATACATGAAATGAAAAATCTTATACCAGATAAAAGTGATTCTATGGGATCAATGTTTGAAAATTCTGATTTTCAAAACTTGCTCTCAAGACTTTCTCCACTGATTTTACTTACTGATAACAATTTGGCTGACACTTTTGCTTGGAGTGTACACTGAAAGAACTTTATCGTGAAAATTACCGTGAAATTCCAGTAATCGAAGAACAAGTGAGGACTTTTCAAAAATAATTTTTCGAATAAAATTTGTTCTGTGTATCATTTAAGAACGGAGATATTCGAGACTGAAGTTCTTCAAGGAGACAGTTCTTCGAGATTACAGATTTGAAAATCTTGGTCTCCTGAAGCATTGACGCATCACACATGAGAACTGATACGACCCTACATTCGTCTCAAGATCAGACATTTATTACACCACCTGTCACGTACTTCTTTAGTTTGATTGCAATATAACACACACATTATTGAATTTTCTAAATGACAGTTGGGTATTTTACTGGATGAAAGGAGATAACGGAGGGAAAAAAATGGTCTCTCAGCTTTCCGAGCTTGATTTGGAGAGATCTTTTCATTGGATTATCAAGTTTCCGTTCCAGGTTCCTTAATGTCAAACCTTCATTAGGGTGCTTAAGAAATATAATTCTCTAGTTAGAAGAACTAACTTATCGTATCTTCTCAAATCTCGATCGATCTTGTACAATGTCTTGGATAAAGTAAATTCAGTTACGATTGGCAATTTCAATGGGAAACCTATTAGATTTAAATTAAAAGATATAAATATCTATGAGCATTCTCGTGCAGATGATATATTGTTTTTGCCAAACTCTGTACAGAAAATTACGATTTGAATTTGTTTTTTTCTCTCTCTAATTGAATCGCTTTTATCATTCTAGCATTCTATTCGCGTTGGAAGAACTAGAAGCCAAAAGCTAGTAGCTGATTGATTGAACTTCCTGTAAAAAAATTTTTCTGAGGGTTTGTACGGTCAAAATGTATAGTTGGCAGCTACTCAATGGATTTTTGATGAAACTGAATTCAGCAGCCACAATCTAGTGGCCAACTGCTGTGGTTTTTAACTTAATCGAGTTCGAATGTTGCCCGAATCGAAAATCGATTTGGCCGCTCCCAACAATGCGTTTTATCTACTCGAGTTCTTGATGAGATTTTTTTCTTCGAAAAGTCATGTCATATGATCGGCAGCTTCAGCTCCATGGATTTTTGATATGAAGAATGTCGAAATAAACTTCATGCAAAAGTAAGGAGAGTTAGCCGCTATAATTTTTATTCATCTCAGTTTGACTTTTGAACCGTGTGGACATTGTTGAGAATTTACAAACGGTCCAATACTCGCGGGAATGTATTTACCAAATTCTGTCGAGAACTTGTTGAAAGATTCTGCAAAAAACTATCTGCATATTCAAAAGAATGAAAAAAATCTGGTCTCTGGTTTTGTGTTTGCCCGGCTTAGTCACGGCTCTACAGTCTCTGATTTATAAAGTTATGAATCACAAGGTCTATGCATAAAAATTGTCTCACATATAAATTCTACAACAGGCTCCTCCAATTGTAAAAACGCATTTCATCGGCATGATGAGCGTAAAAATATTTCATATGATATTCATTTAATACGCAATGTACGCTGAGAGAAGTTGCTTTGTTGCGTGAGCAGAACGACTTTGGTTGAAAATCTTTCAGTTCGTTTGAATGAATCTTTATTTGATACAAATAAAAATTTGTTTGCGTTACCAAAAACAATAATGTGACGTCTATTCATTTTGAATAAGGAAGTTTGGTCAATAGTAGCATAAGTAATTTATTTATGTGCATTGCATAAATTGTTTCATTTCAAAAATGTTCATTCAATGTAACTTAAACCATTCATTCAAATGAGTTCCTTAGCAAATACAATCTGATTACACATGCGCTGCCTACCATTTCATCATTTTCAATTGTTTCACCGGCATTTCCATCCATGCCCACTTTTCAAGGACACGTCTGCAACCGCGTGCAACGGCTATACGGAATTTTGGATTTTATTTTTGGAAGAATACACGGAGAAAAAAGATTTCGTTATTTTAACGAATCCGTCTTCGCTGAACGGATTGAATAACCTAACGATGACATTTCACTGTGTTAATGAGCTCATTCGCTGTATTTACTAACTGATTCGTTATAATTATCAGTCCTGCGCTAATTTTACGGAGCTTGATTCGCTGAAACACCGAATCGCCGTTCACTTCAACGGACTTGCTTGCTGTCCATATAATAACAAGCGAGTTTCGTTAAGACAGCGAAATTCTTGCTATTCCAACGAATTTTTTTTCTCCGTGTAGATTACTCTATAGTGAAAGTTTTCAATTCCATTGGTTTTATCTGAAGAATATTCGTACGGAATCTTTTTTTATGCAGTGAAATTGCGCTAAAATATGGAGCAAGTGGAAATGCAAAACATTTTTCAGAACCTCTTCTGACTAAATTATCCTCAGTGGAAATCATTCTAGTTATTTTCTAGGCTTTGCAAGACCTCACGATGCCCTTGTGAAGGACTTTCAAGGCCTAGCAAGGTCTCGTAATAACCTAAAAAATTACTGAAGTCATTTCTAATAAGGTTGTTTGGAGATTCCTAGTAGATATTTGATTTTCAATAACTAACAATATTCCAGTACAATCATATTTTATCAACTATATAATTTAGTTGGAATAAAATTTTGATCCAATTGGAATATTTGGTTGTCACAACATCAAAATATTAATTTGTGAGGAGTGAAAGTTTTACTTATTCCAACTAAATTCAATTAACTGAGCAAAATGCGTTGAATAAAAGTCTAACTTTGTGACATATGAATAAATTATTTTGTTGCTGTTGCTCTAGCACTTAGTTACAGTAACTATGTGATTTTTCTCAGTCTAATGCACATATATTGATTCAATGTTTGAAATAATGCCCTCGGAAATCAGAATGAACTCGTACATATTGTAGATATAATCTGGAGTAAAGTCATCCGTTTGTGAGCAATGGAGTATATTTGAAGATTAGCTTCAACGTTTCGACCGGATACCGGTCATTTTCGAGGAGAAAATTAATACATCGTAAGTGCGAGGAGTTTTCCTGCTCCATCGCCATCAAGACCCCGTATTATAATGGAGAGGGTATATTCAAGTAGATATAATATGTAATTGAATTATGTGTACGAATTCATTTTCATGATGTTGCTTTTACAGTGTGATAATTATTTCCTAATTTTTTGTTTCAGGTGAGTACTCGAATCATTCATCTCAAATCAGTACATAATTCTAAGCTGCACTGACAAAATCAACGATCAATGAATCGATTAATTTCAAGCGAAATAGGACTCCAGGCTTTACGTAAGTATCTGAATTTGGTCAGTAAATACTACACCACAGATCGTATTTTCTCTAGTGTCAGTTTCCACAGACTTTATAAAGTTCGAAACGAATAGCGATTGTGAGAAGGAGTGAGAGGTGAGACGAATCATTGTCATATGCAACCTTCCGTGTGTGAGTGTAGTGCGCTGGTTTTGGCAAAAGAAAAGGAGGCGTTTGAGAGTTCTACTGTGAAACTATATCCGTTGTTGGGAATGCGTCCATCACAAATTACAGCATGTTGAAAAATTTCGCTTCGATAATCAAATTTTAGCTAAACTTTGTCATGACGCCAGTTTGTTGAGATTCCAGATTGCTTTGATAGGTGTTAGGTTTTTAATATTGACGGTCTTCATTGAAAACGATTCAAAGGTAGATCAGAAGATCAATTAAATTTGGAAACTGTCTGCTGGGCAAGATGAAACACAGTTTGATTGGAGCAAGGAACACTGAACCAAAGAAAACAGAGTCGAGAACGGAATAACAAACCAAAAACACAAGCATTCAGAGCACAGAAAGGGAAAAACCAAGACAGTATTCTAGGAAATTACGATAAATATGTATTCTGTTTCGGTCAACATTCACGATTTTTAAAAAACTGAAGAAGGCTTGCCAAATATGCAATCTTTAAACACATAGAGCCTGTGCTGACTCCGACAAATACCTCGTTTTTATATGCAAAATATACCAGCTGGGGCAAGGTTTTTTGTGTCATAGATTCCAATGAGACGCTGAATTCTACATAATTTCGTTAAAACCTCATGCAACATTGGCTTAGTCTGATGATGATTTCTACCTATTTTAAGAATTCATTTTTGACGCAAGGCTGGTCAGCCCTGATAAAAATTGACAAAGCGTTATCGGAAAGAAGTTTGATTGAGACCTCGGATTATAAGAATCAACGAACCTCAATTTTGAGGCCTGAAGGAATAGATACAAAAGACGGCTAGTGTTGGCACAACTCAATTCAATAATGACGAGTACGAAAATGTTGCTATGACAGCAAAGTTGATCTAAGTCTGAATCAACGTTAATACAAACTTGCGTCAATATTGTTACAACATAGTTCATCTGTGTCTTGCAATACAGGCACGATATTACGTTTGTTATCAATCGTAGTTGGCTGCCATGCTTGGTCCAAGCTATTACTTGCCTCCAGCATTGGCCTACACCCAGATAGCAAAGTGCTAGAAAAATTCGCAACAACTTCCCAACATCACGGAGCAACTATTGCTGGGAAGTTGCTGGGAGGTTGCGGCGCCAAATGTGTAGTAATGTGCAGTAAACTTGAAAGAGTTGAAAGTTGTTGTAATGATGCTGCGAAGATGTTCGGATACATGGAACTATGACACGTGAGATCGAACAATCTTCCAGCAACAACAGACAAACTGGTGGAGCAACACTGAAGCAACAGTTGCACTGCAACTGCTTTTGCTGTCAGGGCATGAGTAATGAGTACATCATTATCAATTCCACTGTTCCAACATCCCACCCTATTTGATATTTTATACAGAAAAGTGACACAGGACTGTTAATGAAATTTTACCTGCACGCAGAGAAAAGTTACCCAAATAATTACTACACTTTACAGTAAAGTAAGGATAAATTACAACATGGCGTTATGTTTTATATCTTGTCATTGCAATCACTTTACTTTCTAGTGAAGAGTGACGGAATTTTTTTATTTATCGATGGAGAGTGTAATACGTAACGTTACAATTTGATTTTGTGCCCACTTTACTGTAAAGTATAGTCACTTTTTAGGTAACATTTCTTTGCGCGTGTCGATAAGAATAGTTCGTCGAAATGTCACAAATCAATGTTCGAAGAGTATATTGGAATCAGCGAACAATGATGAAGATCAATCACTCGTGCTACACATATTTTCCATTCAATTACCTGTCTAATGAAGAATTCAGGAAGAAAAGGGGATAGCTTGAAAATAGAATGAGTGAAAAGAAAAGGAGTGGAACGAGAATTAAATCGCTATCAAAAGTTGGTGATAATATGAGATCTAGCTCCGTATCTCATTTTTACCAGCGACTTCCTTCCTCGTTATAAGTATGCCGAAGTACACCAACTAAACCAGTAACCATGACAATTAGTTGCCTCTTAAAACTCAAGATATACACTCCTTCTCACTACCATTCTCACTCCTGACATTTTATTTTGTTCTCCAGTGTTTGATGGAAATTCCAGACATTATGCGAGAACCTCACGTTCGAAATTTTCGTTGTCGCCGTTGTCGACGGTGTAAGTAGTAGTTGCAAGAACTCCTCATCGTCGACCTCCTTCGTAATCGTTTCCCCAAGTTTCACTGTCGTTTTTTCTCCAGTCCATCGTGAATTTGCCTTCTCTTTTCATGAGGAAAATCGTGTAACCTTTATATACCGTACAAGAGTGCATGAAGATGAGCGAAAGAAATGATTTAATCGTTGTACGAAAGAACATTTGGACGACATGAAGCATATAAGAAATTGGTATATGGAATTCTTAAAAGTAAACGTACCTCGTCAGTTGCCACCAACTCTTTTCGTATGTTTTCATTTCTAAACATGAGAAAAGAATCAAAGGATGAAAGTGTTGAGTGGATAGCAAGATTTCGCTTTCAGGTCCTCTCGAGTGTTACGTGGAACACAAGAGGATGAAAAATAAGAAAAACTTGGAAAGGATTCAATAGAGAGGCAAAAGAAGAGAAGAGAGGGACAAAAACTTGGTGACGCTGAACTCCATTTCACGCATGTCTTTTATTATTTTCATCATTTTTATCTCCTCTAGTAGCATCCTCGACTCTTTTCCTCTTCTCCTTTTTCTTCATCTTCTTCTTCTTCTTCTTCTTCTTCTTCTCGTAAGTACTAAAACCAGCTAATTTTCATAATTCCTCGAGACGTAGGACTTTAACGAGACCAACTTTTCTTTCTCTCCCTAGACGAAACGTACACGTTGTATATACGTATGTACATTTACGACATGTAGGTATTGGACTCTTAATTCTTTTAGCTTCATATTTTTTATTTTAGTTACTCTTTATTGCTGGTACGCGTGTTATAACGTCACTGTGGAAGAAGAAGTGAAGATAGAGAGAGAGAGGAGGAGAGCTTCTGGAGGGAAGGTCCAAGAAAGGAGATATTCAAATCTTTTTTCCGCTACCGGGAGGAGATCGATAGGGTGGAATGAAACGGGTAAGCGATAGCCCATTTTTGGCTCCTTCGTTGGTTCGTTTAATCTACAAGGACGATAAATTTATGAAATTAAATCATAGAATGTTATACGACGCGTCGGCTGTAATAATAGGCACTTTGCTCATAATGTACGACCATAGATTATTAGCATAATGTAAGGTCTCCTTCAAGGGAAGGAGCACCTGTTTCCCTCCAGTGTGTGTGTGTTAGAGATGCGAGCTGCTATGTATTCGATCGTATATCCATACCGTACAACCGCATACTAAGTGGTTCATGAGCGAATGTGTTATATATGTATACATCCTATGTATTTCGAATACCTAACATACAAATCACTCAGTATGTGCTTGAAAGTATACGTGTAAGCGTGTATGTATATAGGACGCTCATACGTATGTTGTACCGTGAGTACAATACGTGAACGTATACAGGGTGCAGAGTGAAAACAATAATGCAATAGACGGTGCTAATGACGGCCAGCCAAACAGATGTCCATTATTATGATTGTTATTGTACTCGTTGGTTAGAAACTGGTACATGGTAACTTTTTGTAATATTCCGGTGCAAATACCATCGCTCGCAACGATATTTCAACAAAATTGATTTCGTTCTTGTACAAGTCTCATATCTTTGTATTGTTTTATATCTTTTCGTATACGCTTAGCGCGTATAATATTGAAAATTTTGAATTTTCACGATGAATATCCCGATGAGATTTGAATTGAATCATATCATCTCGGTATGATAAATATAAATTATTCTTGTTACAATAGCGCGATACGTTATGACTTGAGCAATGAAAAATTTAATTTCTAGTATATATTTAATTTTCTTTATGCACGTAAAGGCTATTTCCATGAGAGAATTCGACGTTCATTATCACGTTGTATGCATCCGATCCTTTTTGTTTTTGTTTCTCTTATTTCCTTCCACATTGAATTGCGAGGCAGGAAGGATAGTTCGCAAACCTATAAACACTCTCCTGAATCGTGACGCAATACAGCAGTAGGACCGCAAACATATCCTAAGCACGTTGAATGCTGTACATAGGATACTATGAAACGACAAACCACGTGAGTGTATGTGTATACGCATTGTAATACACCAAAGCGATACCGCAACAGACGTTGCGATTACCTCTAACGTATCAAGTTGTGCACCAGAATGAACAATCTTGAGACTTTACTCTATTCAGAATATATCACTGTAATCCATTAACCGTGTGGAAATGCAAATGGGTTGTAAAGAGTTTATGATGGAAAACACAGATGGAATAGATCGAGGGAGAATTTCTCTCTCGCGTTGTGGAAAATCGAAATAAATACAAAAGATCGGCATAAGGTCTCCGAAATATGATTCATGAGGGTTATGAATGTATTTTATTAATGGTTATCAGGAAGTACATAAATGAATAGAGAATATTGTGAATTAGCTGAACTACATGTAAATTAGGTATAGATATTAACGTTATCTGTTCAGTTTATAGTATGCCACAAACTTTATTGTGTATCGAAATTATTTATGCACAGTAACGAATTTAATTCCGCTCTCGATACTCATGTAGGTTTGTGAACTTTGGTGGTTCGAATGATAATGTTAATCAGGCAGCTAGAGAATCGATATAAATGTTTACTCAATTTCACTATCCATAACGATATACACTGTGAACAAAATTTGTCTCAAATTTCGTAAACACATTACGAAATGGTTTTTTAGAAACATATTAAATTTCGTAACGGAAAATTGAATTCAGTAATATATGTAATTCTTGATGTTGAGAATTCTCTCATCAATTTTAATAACATATTTGGGAACTTTCATCACTAATGTCCCAATCAGAAAAATCCGTAATATGCCAGTGTTGACAACAGGTGCAGTACAGTGCCAGTATTGGGTCTCCAACACTTTGTCAACACGTACGGGATCAGTACTGGATACATAAAAAGACAGTAATATGCCTGTACTGATAAACCAGTACTGAGAACTTAATACCAGCCAGGTATTAACCTAGTACTGGCCCTACACTGATTGCGAATAATGGCATCAGTACTCAATCCCCAGTACTGAGAAGCGTTATCATTCCAGACAAATGCCAGTACCCTGCCAGTCTTGGCTAGTACTGGTGCAGTACTGCGCCTATTGTGAATTCTTGGTTGGGATTAAATTCAAGAATTATTAGTAAATGTAATATAGAATTATGATATTTCATATAACACACGGGCTGAAAAGTTCGGGGCCCAACACATAGATGGCATGAATTTTACTGCATTCACCTGTTTTTCAGTTAGTAATAACCTTCAAAAGACAGCTGTCAAAATTTCATCATATTCTATTCATTGCTTTGTGAGATATTATACTGACAGTGACGCTACTTTTGTCATTTTTAAAACAATGGATCAAAAACAATTTCGTGTTCCAATTCCACACTGCTTCTTGATGGGAAAAATACCGTTCAAGCGAAGCAATGGCTTGAAAACTGTTATGGAGACTCCGCTCCATCGGAAACCACAATAAAACGTTGGTTTGCTGACTTCAAACGTGGTCGTAGAGACACCGATGATGCAGAACGCAGTGGACGTCCAAATGAGGTGCTACTCATGCTCATAGGAGGAGGACATGCTACTCGGAAACTAATCGGCACATTACGCATTTTCAGAAAGCATTCGAAGCAAAGAGGTTTGAAGTGACTTACATTGAGGTATCAGCTCCCGATTATACAATGCGTCGGAATGACAAGTCAAAGAAAAAATCGCCCAGGTCCAAAAGATCCGGGTGCGTGGTTGAGGGTTAAACTCACGAATTCTTCTAACGGTCAATATAACTCAATGCACTGAGAGAAGAGCAATTTGGAAGTTGGGTGAATAGTGATATACTTGTCCGATAAATCTAAATAGTACTGAACTTTCAGCGATGTTTCATGAAATTTCAGGAAGGATCACTGAAAGTTTGCTTCACATTACTCAGTGTTCGCCAATCGTTATCATATAATACAATATTCATCACCAAATTTGCTGTGTATCACTCAATTACTAAACGTTTAGGAATTGAGTGACACGCAGCAAATTTGGTCGTGAATATTGTATTATATAATAACGATTGTAGAACACTGAGTAATGTGAAGCAAAATTCCAGTAATATTTCTTGAAATTCTATGAAACATCGCTGAATGTTCGGTAATATTCAGATCTATCGATCAAATATGATACTATTTACTCAACCTCCAAATTGCTCTTCTCTCAGTGTGTAGTACAGAATTAATTTTTGTTCGATGAATGTCAACTCATTCTTGGATATCTCTTACGAACACATTCTGTCGATAATCGATGTACTATAAAATATTGCATTTCTCGACAGTTAATGAAGTTTCTTCGGAGAAAATTTTTATTGATCATTCGCATGATTTGAAATTCAATCCAGTTCAATTGAACACAGGAAAGCGTATTTTTATAATGCAGCTTCAATTCTAAGCATTGCTCGCTGTCGTGCAAATAATGACACCGGTCGAAGGTATTACGATTCGAAAGATAATATTTCTACACTCGAATACCAATAAATTTTTAATAAACTCACATATAAAACGCCATCCTCTTATCAATTTTGATTAAAAACTCGTGGGAAGGAACGAATAGCTAAGCCCTTAACATTACTGATTTTTTTTTTTAAATCAGAATGAATTTCGCGATAATTCTGAAAACGGAAAGGCAAATTTCAAGCGCGTTGGAGTTATGAATATGTATACGTTCAGTTTGATCTTCAACGTCACGAGAACGTAGTATAGTGTTGGATTATTAATGATCCTCAAAAGCGGAGTGTATGAGAGCGGTAAACGTTTTTCAATTCTTTTCACCGCAACTCCTGGAAATTGTTTAATGCTCATTGGGGCAATTACGAACAGTGGAAAATTCAAATTAGTTCTCCCTGTTGTATTTCGGTGGTTTAATTTATGATGGAAAGCAAATAAATTACAAATGCATTGGTGGAGTGTGAATTCAAATCAGTCGTAGTACATTTATTAACGTCCAGTCATTCTGTTCGATATCAAAATGTTTGCCTGGGAATACTCCTGAGGAACGTTTGTGGAACATCCATCGGATATTCGTTATTTACACATTAAAATCCAGGAGTGCGACAAATTCGGGCTAAGTAACTATCGATTACTAATTAAAACACAAAAATGAATCCATTTGACTGCTATTGATCGAGTTGTTTGGATGTTTTGTTTTTATTGTGTGAGAAAATTTTCTGATTATATATAATTTAAATACAATTCTAGATCAATTGAACATGATTTTGAGAATGTTCTCATTCGAACATCACAATTGAGAAGGTGCCAATATTAATTGAGTCCTCATCTTGAACTCCCGGTTGTTGCGCCTCTGTTGAAACCAATCAGAATCAACTCGTGAAGTTTGTGGAATTGATTGATGTTTAGAATTTTCTCTCCGCTCAAAATATCTTTCAATTCATTGTGCTCTATCAGAATTTGAAGAATGAATGAAAGTCAATGTCCTAAATTTTGCATAAGAATTGAACATACCAAGTGCATAATTTTGTCTAGTTCCATTTCCATTCATACATCATATCATCGTTAAAAAGGAATTGTTTTTTGACAGGACTGAGCTAACTTGGCCAGATTTTATCCCAACAACTTGCGAATCTATAGGGAATGCGCAAGAAAATACACATTCAGTTTGCCGTGGGTGGATAAGCTCAAAGTTTCCATTCCATTTCCACCTTCTTTCGAACTTCGAAGTAAAGTTTCCTTCGCTTTCAGGATAATACTTCCTCTCTCCCACACCCCATTCATCGGACTACTCGAAATTCCTCAACTTATTAAATTGATTTTAGTTATCAATTTCATAGCAGCTTTGCGTAAATGTATAAGCACCGTGGCACTGTTCAAATTATTCAACGTCGTTCATCATTCGTGAATTAAAGATTTTCCTAAAAATTATGTGTGCACAAAGAATATTGTTTGCTTATTTTTGAGATTTAATCTCAGATCCTTTTCATCAAACCTTTAACGGCATGATTACAATATCAAAACGAATGATTTTGATAACTCGTGATGCGAGAGCGATTATTTTCATGATAGATAACATTCTCAATTGCGAATTTTACATCATCACGTTCGAATTCCACACAGGAACGTTAAAACCAACGGACACACCTTTTGAGGTGGGAATTTTGTAACGAGCAATTCAATGTTATTGGTCGTATGAATTTTATTACTCCATTATAGATGAAATTGTTTCATTTGCGATTGTCGTTACTGACAGCTGAAGGTATTATAAATTGTAAACGTTCGCGAACTGTAAATGAGAGAAATTTTATATGTATATTGTGTACTGCAACTTGTTTAGTTTCAAGACTCGTGTGTATCGTGGAATTCAATCCGTGACAGCACGAACAGACGTATATTGGATGAAAGTATAGAAAGTTTAATGGGGTTGTAGGTTTTTCCTGTATGAACTCCGATGAAAATCCTTTTGATGTACTGTAGGAGGTTCATACTTTTTAAATATACTCTTGGAAGAGTGAAAAATCAATCGTTTCACTCGGTTCCACTCTCTTTGAGTGTAACATTGAGAAATTTCACTGTGAAATTGAAGTCTTTCCCACAATGAAAATTGTAAAGCGTGAAGTATTGATGAATAGATCTGAAAAAGAACATTTGATTTTAAATTCTTCGAAATTTTAATTCATTGATCTTCCTTTGTGATGATTTAGTCAAAAGAAGAGATATAATTGCATTTAGATGCAATAGAAGTATATTGCATTTTGAGTGTTAATATGTTACATCACATCTGAATATTTCAAATAATCATTTATCCAATCGTGTAGTTAGATGGTGTGCAACCAGAGATGTGAATGACAAATGAGATGGAGAGTTGATAGTGGACAAAAGCACCAACATATTGGTGTTTCCAAACCTTGAAGCGGGTGTGGGACAATGGACTCTTTCCGAAACTAACTCCGAGGCAGTAACAATCAGCCGAGAAATTCGAACGTCTACGATCGTGACTTCGTAACTGTATGACAAATGAATGGAGCAAGATGTTGAGAAGCGAAGTGAGTACAGAATTCAACTTCGATGTTCCCATCGAGGCAAGATCGAACGATAATAGTCAATTTGATTCGAAGATTGACCATTGAATTCTGAATTAGGTGTTTGAATTGTCGAAAATTTATCTATTATTCATATTTATCTTGAATAATATAAATCTGGTATGTAATTTATATAGAGAATATAAACAATGTTGAGTGCTGTTCACGTGAAGTCGGGTAATGTGATCTGAGTTTAACCTTCAAAGTTCAAACCCTACGAGAAGAATTAATGAAGGGAGAAGAAGGGAAATGAAAAATCAAACATTCCAGGTGGAAAGGGGAGAAGCATGGATTTCGCAAAATTGAGGGGAAAATACAAAAGCCAAAGAAGCTGATATTATGTCAAGAACATGAGCCTTTGGAACAAGAATTTGATGGAATGTGGAACACAACGCAAGAAATGACGGAAGAAGAAATATAAGCACTTGTTCTTGAAATCGTACTTCAGCGAGGAAGGAAACTAATATACGTTTATAACTTTTATTCTTCGAATTCATGATTTCAGATACAATCTTGTACTTTTGGAAAACTTATTCACATCAACTGCTTGGTTTCACTCACAATCAAGAGTTGCCTAAAATTGAACGTTATTGAAGTTGATTCGAAGAATTGTACAATACATCTGGAAGTGGATTCCTAACTGATTAGAATTCTTCCAAATCTTTTCAGGAATTCCTTCAGGGTGAATATTTTGGAGACTTCAACAGCTTAGGACAATTATTCAGCTTTGAAACAAATAGCGCTGAGTGGAATTGAAAGCACAACCCGTGTGGGCTCAGACCTGGGCTAGGTTTATAATCCCTACTTGAAAAAGTGGCCCCAACTTGGAATGTTCCGCCTCTCAATGATATCTCATATCCAGGCAAAACAATGGTAGCCAACTCGGGGTCTATATGGGCTGTGGGTGAGCATACCTGGACTAAAATATTTTAGGAATATACTGGCAACTCCAACTGGGACCCACATGAGCCGTGGGTAGGCAACCTTGCATTGGATGTCTAAGATATAGATCTTCGGGGCCACGGCCTACCTTAGGATACCCAGGATTGATTTCCATGAGGGAAAGGGGGAGAATGGATATGAAGAATACCTAGATTCGAAGCTCGTTCATTTCTTTGATTATCGAAAGTGTTGTAATCGACACTCTTATACAAGAGCAACTTTTCGCCAGGAGAATGCTACACGGAAAAAAAGATGATGTTGGATTTACAATGTTTCGTTCGATCACCATAGAAACATTAGGGGTTTCTATGGTGATCGAACGAAATGTTGTAAATCCAACATCATCTTTTTTTCCGTGTATAGGTCTTATAGCACTACAAGAGGATTGAGCAATAAGATTCCCTTGAAAAAATGACAAAAAGCAGCGGTTGAGATAGTCGATGATGGCCGTCTCCTCACCAATGTTTAACAATCTTCAATTATTATGGTATCTGTGTGAAACGGTTCACCACATACACACACATTGTGAAATCCGGACCGATTTTTTTACAGCAACAGATTTGAATTATCACAAAGTTCTTCTGAATATTCAGATTCAGTATATAGAATCGGTTTGAATTTTCAGAAAATTTTTCACAGTACGAATAAGAAAATGTTTGGTATTTCAATTGATGATGCTACCCTGATAGAAATGTGTCTGGGCGTCTCACTTTGCCATCCATATATTAGGTGTACAACTTTGTTTCTATCGTTGTTTCCCGAAATTTGAGGCTTTATTCTCAAAAAGTAAATACAAACTTATGATTCAAAGTATTGTTCGTTGCTAGTCACTACTTTTTCCCGTCTTTTTGGCAATTGTTGGATCCCATCTCGGAAAAACGATGCATCTTTTGAGGCGATCCACGGATCGATCCATTCTCTAACTCCTCCGTAAGAATGGAAATGCTGATCACTCAGGCCGTGTGCCATCGATCGAAATAAAGGGTAGCCGGAAGGAGCAATGTCTGGAGAGTACGGTGGATGGGGTAAGACTTCCCATTTTAGTGTTTCCAAATGTGTCTTGACCGGTTTTGAGACATGTGGCCGAACATTATCATGTTGGAGGATAACTTTATCGTGTCTTTCTTGGTCCTGTGGCCGTTTCTCCTTCAATCCCCTGTAATGGGGAATACTATATGGGACTCACATGGGAGCGACCAGATAACACATCTCAGCCAATTTGACTTCAGTGCTCGAACATTCAGTTGGTTCATGTAAATGTTTCATGCTTCAACTGATCCTACAGTGACATTGATAGTCCATGGAAACGGTCAGAAGAGTGAAAGGGAGTCCAAAAATTTCAATTTGTCACTCAGGATTATTTTATGGAGATGAATCCAAAAGGAACGTACTTGACTTAGGATTACGTTTCAAAATACATTTCTATCTTATGCATAGATGTGATTTTACTGAAAAAACATGAATTACATTTTTAATCAGCAATTTCCTGAGACATCTGGATGGGCCAGGCTAGAAAGTACGTCACAAAACCAGTTGGAAACCAACTTAACATCTGGGAAATCTAGCTAGGGCCCATCATAGGTATTCATAGATCGTATATTTCGGAGTAAAATGTGGATTAATCCAATTGAATGAGAAATATATCGAAATGACTGAGAGGTGCGTATAAACGAAAAGTAGGAAGATTACTGTGGAAACATACATATAAGTACTTCATTCTACATTAATCCAGCCTGTATCAGTAATGAACGTTATTTGTAAAGTATCTGCATTATGCGTTCCCATTTCAACGTGACCATCTTTTCCAGCTAAATGTAATTCATACAGGCCGTGGATTTGAAATCTGAAACTTCTCTGATATTTTTCATATGAGAAGGATGATGCATATTTTCACTCGACTCTTTTCATAAGAAAGAACAGTTCACTGTGCTTAACAACATCCACTTTTGGATTTGAAACACGAGAGATAGTGATATACATCAAATGCGTTTCTGAGTTATTCATGTTGCCTCGATATCACCTCCAGTCCTGTTGATGCATACTTTCCGCAACAGTTGGATGGTATTCACTGTCTCTTTGTTTCCGTTGAATATATGCTTTTTCTCCATCAATTGTTTCCATCGGGTTGGGGTGCAATTCCGAAGTCAGTGTCATTAGTTTCATTATAGTCGAGTTCTCAGAGTTCTACAAGTCTGTAGGATTCTACTGTTCCGTAGAAAACACTCATCTTACATCACGATATAACTATTATAAATATTTCATACACTCCGCGTTCATGCAGGAAATGATTACTCCCTCATGGATCAATTTCAATAGGAACCAATAGGCGTCATTTTATCGGAACAAATGATTGTGAAAAATAATTGTGGAATTTTTCCCCAAAGGATGATGCAAAATAATAACAATGTTCGTTCAAGGATGAGGAATTTTTCACTATAATTTGGTGGATTTTTCCTTCTCTTATGAAACATCTCGATACATTTTATGATTTATCGTTGATAAAGCTGGAGTTGGACAATTGGTGACAATTTTGTTGAAATACATATAAACTTTTCCTCTATTCGTTCCGCTCCATGAATTGAAAATCTTTATCTTGAAATGGTTCGCCAGCTCGCCAAAATTTGGATATTTCCGCGCTGGCATACGTAGTTGCTGTAAGATAAATGGACAGAGGACTGATATACAAAGCCAAAACCATTCTTCTCACTGTGACTTTTGTTACATTTTCCCGAGAGTCAAAGAATACAGAGGAATCGTCTGAAAATATTCGTATTGGTGATGTTCGGGTGATAGGATCGGATGACGAAATTGAAAATAAAGCAATCAGTGATAACTGCAACAGTTTACTTATCTTCACAAAAACATGTAATTGAGCAGCGGTTCTTTATCCGCATGACAGGACCATCGGCAATTCATTGATCATTTTTTGTAGGATGCTATTCGAAAAGAAAGACATACAAATCGTTATATTGAGTATGTTATTGTTGTCATGGTGACGCGTTTATTCTTTCTTTTGAATAGATGTGAGAAGCATACAGCGTCTTCATAAGAACTGTTATTCTTGTTTCAGTGTATGAGAAACTTACTGCTAACTTTCGAGTATGTTTTTCAGAGCAAGAGCTGACTATATGGTTCACATCGTTAAACTTAATGTACATTGTAACAAAAAAACTGGAGATTCCCTACGTTTTGGTACTGGAAACTTTGATTAAATTCATTTTCCAGTAGATTTCTAAAGACTTTTCAGGTCTTTGTACTACAAAATTTCGGTGAATTCATTGAAATGTTTCAGTAAATGTACTAGGATTTCTAGTTCAATGTCATCAGATTGATGATTTCCAAAAATTAGGATCTACTCTATAATATGAGCCTAGTACATCTTCCTCTTAAGATCAGTGGTAATTCCTTTAACGTTCAGAGGAACTCCCACATCAATCCTCTAAAACTCAGAGGAATATGTAATAGCCTCGTATTTCAGAGGAATATTCTCAATTCTAGTATACGATTTTTTCAGTGCAGTTGAATATTGGAATGCTTCAGTGGAAGCAGCATTTTTGCAGCGTGGTTTTTACTCTTCACACATTCACTCAGTCTAACATGCTACACTGTGTTCACGGAGAAAAAAATCTGCTGTCACAGCTAACTGGATTGCTGCGGAAGCAGCATGATCAACTAGAATAGCAAATTTCTCACCGGACTATCAAAATTTCCAGTATTATATACAGAATAGTAAACGAAATTTTGCTGGAGGAGCACGGATGTTTTGCTGCTAAAGCTAAAAAGTCGTTATGATAATAAATAAGATTGTTGTAATAGCAAATAGGTTGCTGTTACAGCGAGTTTCTGTCTTCTCTGTGCTATTTCGAATGAATCTGTCAACGAATCTGTGGAATTGATTTTTTTGCTGCTAGCATATGAAAGTGTCGTGATCATGAAACCTCCCATACAGTACGGTTACCGATGGGACACGTTGCCTGCACCACATTGTACTGGGTGGATTTGAAGTGGATGCATTTCGTTTGCATCGCTCCACCGATCTCCTTCACCCTCATGTTCGTATCACACAGAAAGGGTGGACGTGTCTTATCGGCATCGTAGCTGTACAGTTGTTCCTTTTCTTCTCAAGTGGAAGACGAAATTGCTGAGATTAGATCAGTGCATTAAATCAGTGAAGGTTTATTGAATGGATTCTGCATATCTAGATAAATCTTTCAACAATTATAATTCCCTATTTTCCAACATTTTTTCAAAGAACAGATTCTCCGACTACAAGCGTCGAAATTGGTTCAAACAGCGCGTCATCGGTATACCGTGCCATTCGGACATCCAAACTCTTAGCGAATGTATTATTTATTCAACAGCTGACTTAACTTTGAATGTGCAATTCTCTCAACAACTGGCTTCTAAAAGGCTCAGGCGTCACATTGACTAGGGGGATGCAGTGAGTTACAAAACATGATTAATTCAGTATATAATGGGAGAATCTTCTGTGTCATTACGACACTCGATGCCATCTGCAGGCTGAACAAGAAGGATTTGCATCACTGATCGTTGTTTTTTTCAAGAACTTTCTTACAGTTTCTACATAAAAATACATCTCATTGAGTTGATATCAATGAATTCTTATGGAGAGCGTTTAGGAATTGAGAAACATAATCGGATACGCATTTCTAGGTTTTTAATATTGTGTTTGGTTAGAAAATTCCTCTTCGAACGTCAATTTCACGATAAAAGTATTTATATGATGAATTTTTCTCTGCTTTGAGTGCAAATTTGTTTTTGATAATTTATTCAAACGTTTCAACATTTCTCGTCCATTATCATTTAAGAGGATACCAAAGTGACCATCGGAGCACGTTTTCTTGCACTGAAATACTCGAAACTGAATTCATAAAAAAAATCTGAAATTTTCAGGGATGATTCTTTGAGACCTAATCTAGGTCTGTACAGAGCCTAAATTTTGGATTTCGAAGAAAAATTTAGGCTTTGTACAGACCTAGATTAGGTCTCAAAGAATCATCCCTGAAAATTTCAGATTTTTTTAATGAATTCAGTTTCGAGTATTTTAGTGCAATAAAACGTGCTCCGATGATCACTTTAGTATCCTCTTGATTTCAGTTATAAGTTATGTATTTCAGGGTATCACATGAATAGTCGCGCGTATCTCTGTGTTAAATTCCTTCACTTATTTCTTCATCAAATGATTATTTCCACATGCTTTTATACGTGTTGACCATCGAACATAAATTTTTTATGGTAAAATATAAGTAAGGTAATCTATTCCTCGTCAATTTTATACAAGAAAAAAAACACCACTGTAAAAAGAATATCTTAAGGATGAATTACATAGATTTGGAAAATAATACATCGCTGATGGCCCGTGATTCAAAATATGATCCATGGCACAATAAAACTACTTAAGATAAGTTCGAATGACTCTGATCCGAATGTTTTCATGAATATTGAGGAAGATATTTTTTTATTCCTCTTCATTTATATATGGTTTCAATCTATAATCTATAAATTAATGGATTTTAACTTCGATGTAACTTTCGAAGGAAGCTCTGAATCGATTTGAAATTTTGCAGGAGTATTTGTTTGATCATTAAGAATCGTTTCGCATATTTTCGTGAGTTTTTCATTATTTTAAAAATAGGTGTAATAGATCCTTAAATTAAGCTCATTTCATGGCTGAATGTACGATGAAAACAAATTGCGTCGAAAAAACAATCACCGACACAATGGAAAAAGCATTGTCTGAAATTAAGATGCAAACAGATTAAGACTTTTTTCTTACAGTAACTGTTTGACTCATTTCAGATGAACAAGGAAGGGTTTCATGCACTGAGAGAAATTTAAATAGTCACATCAATTATTGAGGATAACCAGTATTCACAACTATATAAGCATTCAGATTAATTTGTTTATAGCGATGAAAACTATTCTACTATATTATCAACTATATAAACAGTTGGAAAATTTATAATTGAATAGTTGTCCCCTCACATAGTTGCCATGATAGTTGTTACAGATTTATCAGAGTGTGCAAAAGGGTGGTTCAACTTTGTATCAATTTTCTAATACTTGAGGTTCAATGGAATCAACCAATCATGCATTCTGATCAAATAAATTCTTCAGTGGAAGAGAGTGGGATTACAAGCACTAGACATCCTGGTTTTGGTCCATGCAGAGATAAATAAATTCATGTTCGTGCAAACTTTGAAGTCGTTAGACCGCTTAATTTTAGAGTGACATCACTTGGCACGTGTAATTTTGCTGTTTGATGAGAAAGCGTTGAGAATTTTTAGTAGAGAAACGTATTATTTGATTGGACATACAGTTCAAGTGTGGTGATATTTTGATTCGCGACTTGCGGAACAAATTTTCTAGATGTAAAATCTTTCAGCAATGCAAAAGAGAGGTTAAAAATTTGAATTCACGTGATACTCCGTGAGAAATGTATGTTTCCTCGCGACGAGTTCTTCGAATTACGTCAAAATGCCGTAAAGCACATCTGGTGTTGTTTTGAACTAGATATATTCTCACTCTTGTTACAGGTCACGTCAGTTCAGATGTCTTCTCTTTTTGATCCAAATTACATTTTGGAGGTCCCGCTTTAAGCGAGAAACAACTTTTTGACAACAAAACTTCACAGGATTATGAAATCTTTCTACAAAATGTATTTCGATGAAAGAAGAATATTTGTTAGAAGTGAGAATAATTTGAAGTTTAGTCGGGTACTTGAGCTGGAATATTTACCTTGTCGCATTTGGATTCATATACCGTGTTAGATTACCTTCATTCGTTAAACGGGGAATCAGTGTTTGAGAGTCTGTACACTGAGAAAAAGGATTAGTGAACTACGCCAGGAGATTAAATACGTTCAACCAACTCTGGAGGTTGCATTGAATCATTCCCCAGGTTGGCCGACTCTGTTGAGTCAACTACATGAATGATTGGAACAATGAAAAATAGTCTCCGTCAAGTATCCATATACATTTGACACAACATAATGCAGCATTGATTGGATTCATTATATGCTTGATGTATTATCTTACACTCCTATGTCAAATTCATGTAACAATTGATTCCGAGTCTCCAAATATCCGAATGAACCCGAATTCCCCTTCAATCGTTATTTATGTATCATTGAATCAATCCTGTACTCGTTTGGAATCAATTATCATAAGAAGTTTGGTGAAATCCACAGTGCCTGATGTGTAATGTCTAAAAAGAACAAGACAACAATCGAAAGAAAGCAACAAGAGAATCCTCATGATTTGAAAAAGAACAAATATTGAATTTGTATCTCACAATTAATGTACTCCTCAAAGCATCGGTTGATATACAAGGATAGCTGGTCAGTCAAAACACAAAGTTTGAAGTCCTAATCGAAAACTGAACCTACCTAACTAACCTAACATCATCAAACTCACGCCTCAACTGACATAGCTATATACGACGGTCTACGATTCCTGCAAAATGAAATGAAAATGATTTTCGAACCCTGTTAGTATCTTGTGTCTCGTTGTAGTTAGAAAAGGAAACTAATGTCAATTATATTGTTACGAAATTATTCACTGTAACGGTTGAAATATATTTTTGTGGGTTCTCTACTTGGATTCTAGCTTAGTTCAATCAGAATCTTTTTTCACTATGATGTTCTACAGAAAAGGCAATATAAAAATGACGCGATGATGAAATATCCAAGTTGAGTGAAAGGAATAAAAGAATTTGGAAACAAACAATAGTTGAGCATATATGAGATCGACAAAATTATTCAAAATGTATCAGTACTTTATTAGTAAATTTGGTTTTTGAAAATATTTTGCACCAATTTCATGAGAATTCCATTGTTTCATTAGAGACACATGACGATGTTCAGATAAACAGATTTTGTTGAGCAGTCTCTATATCTCGGGTTCTTTTCAAATAAATGCTTCGGGCATTTCGCATCAATGCATTGAAAAGGAACAATTGACTGTATATGTGAGTACCCTGAACTTGAGAATAAACTCGCTTCGTTTCAGGTTCATTGTTGAATCGAACAATTGAAACAATTGAAATGAACAATTATTTTCATTTCATTAAAGATTTGAAGTTTGTATATGGAGAACATTCTTTTTCCCATGCAACTGTTCATGTTAGCAGATTTACTTCTTGCCTGCGAGGTTAACTCAACAACGTGAGATTTTGAATGAACCTTCTTCTGTGATTCGTTGACGTTCACACACATTGGTTCATAAAATCAAGTGATATGTTTGAGACAATGAAAGGTGGCGTAGTTGCCCGAGCAGGAATTTATATCGGGGCCACATAAGGACCTGATGTGGAATGCCTGACTTCCTATCAGGCCCTGATGTGGCATCCACATATGGTCCCGATGAGGGATGTAACGCGCCTTGTAATGTGAGCCTGAGGTGACTATCCATATTTGGACCAGAGATGGAATGACCATATTTGCCTCTGACGTACGTTCACAAAAATTCTGTGCTATAAATTTCTAGAATTCGTGGAGAATGAAGGTCGTACATAGATTTTGAAGATAATGCCCAACTGACTTCATAAAAATACCAGACTTTTTATTGGGATATAGAATATTTCATTATCAAACAAAATGTAGTATTTATGTGAAAGGTGGCCTCAATACATAACAAACATAACCTCAAAATAATGGTATATCATCAACAGCCTTCGTGCATTGTTGAAGTTGGCAATAAAGTCAAGCATAAATATATCAATTCGAGATAATCTATGTTTATTGGATTGCGATAAATATTAGATTCAAGAATTGAATCAGACTCCGTAGATATAGAACTTGTATCTATGTCTCTTTTATGATCTTGCACATCTCCAGAGTTTTGTTTACGAATTTTTCGAAATCTTTGTACACGTAAGCGAGAGTACATGCGTTTCCTCTCCTTTTTTGCGCCATCCATAATTCACACATGAATAATTCAACACATGATTTACTTAATAGTTCAGATACACATGAACAATTATCAAAAATGTTTCTTGATAACACGCGAGAACCGTAAACAGATGCCAAAATACTTGTAGAATATTCATTTCAATCCATTTATTGAGTGAACTGGTACTACAACCAAACTCATACGAACTTGTGGAAACAGGAGAGGTTATGGTTGCGTGCGCAGCTTACTATGCTCTCTCCGTTATGGCGAATTTGGCCAACTGCACTGGGGCAAACTCGGGATATCTCTGTCCTTTATTATCATCGTTAATAAATCTCTTATTTACAGAGATATCCCGAGTTCGCTCCAGTGCAGTTAACCGAATTCGCCATAAGTTGCTATAAGTCACTAGAAAATGAAGAAAGGTAAACCACGTTCTGCACAAATCAGGATCACATTTGGCATAACAAGTCAGGATCAACTATATTATGTCTTTCTCAGGGTCATATCTGGCAAACCCAAATATGGCAAGCCTCATTTCAGCCCGATGTGGCCCACATAGGACCTCGGGATTGCCATAAGATTTTTCTGCTCGGGTGAGTCTACAATTTCCAAGTCATTTCAACTGAAAATTCGTCGATTCATTCATAAATTCTTCAACTACGCGTGGCGATTAATGGCACTTTTATTTTTTTCTCAGGGTAGATTACGATTGAAGGTAGTATCTTATAAAACCCGCTTTGCCCTACAATTGATAGTTTTTTCAATATTTAGAGAAATGTAAAGGTACTTCTTCAGAGATATACAACTTTTCGAAATGAAGGATAGGTCATTTTGATTCAGTGTATTCTCAGAGGGTTAAATTTTGTGCGCCAAAAAATAGGTCAATTTGAAGTTTCTAAGCTGAGGGTGAAGCTCTCATGGTCGTAATAATCACGCTCGATGTTGTTTTGTTCCTGAAATTGCGAATATTTAGTATGAATTTCATTTATAAATCTGAAATTCAGGAGATTTTTATGCAGTTCATTGAAAGATTCGAATTGTTGACCATAAAAATCGCAAAAGATGAAGAAATATACTGAAATAATGTTTTCATTATCAAGGATGTGAATTTTTATATACTGTGACTTGGCCTGGTAATTAGACATCGATATACTCAATTTACATTTTTTGAAAAATAGACCGTCAAATTCTCCGTCATGCGCTTCTATCTGCACTAGAAAGATTTCAATTCCATACAGTGGGTGACTCCTGACTGTGGCAATAATGAGATTTCACTAATTCAAACTCGGGTTGGTTCATTTATAATATATCAGTTTCACGCATGATTTCATAAATTTCACTCATGAGTGGAAAAGATAAGATGTGAAACATTGAAAATGAAGGATAATAGAAAGGTCCGGACACTGGAAAATAGTTATTGAACGCTTTAAAGCATGGCAGAGCTGTATTTAGGACGAGACGATAAGAGTGATTGTCCGGAACCTTCACAATGGAAAAAATGACAAATTCCTTCCTCGTTTGAGTGGATTCTATGAATTAGAGATAAACTTTGAATCGATTGACTATGAAAAGAACTTCTCAAAACCTTTTCTTTTGTATTATTATCTTAGAAGGACGTAAATTTTGGAGAATTTTCAGGATATTATTGTAGCAAAAAGTTTCATTTTTGGAATATTATTCATGATATTGCGGATTTCAACGATAGTTTTGTGATATGAGAAAAGAATCAAATTTGCCACCATTTTTTAGTTTTCATACGGAGAGTCCACGAACATGCCACGTGGACATCGGTGATTTTGCGGTTAGGGATAATTGCTTCAATTGGTTTTTCTTGCTGTATCTGGGGCATAGGATTGAAGGTTTCGAATACAAAAACGCATTTTGACTAGAAAAACTCATTATCAACCCTCTGAAAATTAATAGAATAAATATTGGGGTCTTCATCCCAATGAATTGTATCTTTTCAAGTTCTGGAATAGCTGTTTCGAATGGTTTTCGGGTGGAATGACAAAGTGCAAAAACGCGTAGAAGGGATTAAACTTCAATACAATGAAAAATACCATTAGATTCCCGAATTCCACTGATAGTTGCCTTTGTTCAACATTTTATACTTGAAAATGTCATTCAAATCCATGTGAGAACTGGAAATTCAAAGTGTCTTGGCCATAAATGAATCGTGGTATCCTCTAGCACTTCCCACAGTCATTAACCAGAGTCTGAAGAAACTTGAAGAAACCTCATCAGGTTCTTTTTAGGCCCTAATGAGACTCGAGGAATGCTGCTCTCTGGAAGAATGCAGGCTTCACAAATCAATTTTTGATACATTTTAAGTTGATACGTATCTGATAAAGTTTCATTGGAAGTTTAAATTCTTCGCACTCTTTATCTGCGTTTATTAAATATTATTCAGGGGTTCGTGTTCTTTTAATGACATATCAATCATGAAGATCTTTGCATACATACAGTTTTTGAAGTATCACCATAATTAATCGTTCATCTCGCGCGAATATTTGAATATTCTTTCCTAGATATTGTTCTCATTTCCAGTTTTGAAAAGTTGTTCCTTCAATCTGTTTTCTGAAATACTCAAAGTATAACGAGGAAAAAAAAACAGATACGAAAGATAAATTATTTTTCGTTTGCAACACCACTCTCCGTAATTGAGACAATAAAAATAAAATGCTGTTTTTTTTCAATTATCGAATTCCTATATTTGACCAGTATTCACAATTTTTTCCCAAAAGTCGTATATAGACAAAATTTCGTTTCCAACAGAAGGATTCGTTCTTCACCAAACGATTCTTTTGGCATTGAGCCAAGCGTTTTTCGTCTCGCCAATCTTCTTCACTTCAATATTTTTTGTCTGTTGCATTCCAATCCCTCTTCCCACTCTTTTTCTTTGTGTGTACTCTGGTTCGAAACGCTTCATGCGCCATATTGTATAAAGTGAATTTCAGGTTTGATAAAATCACAGGGGCAGCAATTGTATAAGTGTGAGATATTGTTTGAAATGGCAGATCCCAAAAAAATGCAGTGGAATTCTAGATCTTCGCATTTCAGATTTTCTTATTCAATAGAGGGACTTGACTTCAAAGACTCACCATGTAATCGGTACCATTCCTACAAAATATCTCAATATTGAGATTCCTGGAAAATTCACTTGTCTCTTGGTTACTGGAAATTTATGAATAGTTTCAAAATGAAATTCTTCCAGTGTATCAAAATTAGAATGAAATTCAAATCTATGTTCTTGGAGAAAGGAAATCACATTTGGAAGATATTTTTCAATGTCTCGTACTGTATAAGTAAGAAGAGGAGTTATTTTATTTCACGTCCTCATCATTTACTGCTGTGAAACTCGTTCTCACGCGGGGTTGATAAAGAAGGCGCAATCACGAGAATTTCATATTTCTTCCATTCCATTAAGTTTCTGAAGTTTGGATTTATCTTTTCATATCGATTAACAATCTGGAGGAAAAAGTAGTGTGTAAATGTATTTACTGTACGGGCTCGCGTGGAGGTTGAATTTTATCTACTAATTTGTTCATGTGGGAGTTATGTAATTACATGCAACCCACGCATAAATGATCCACAATTCGAGCATGCTTCTCGTCATTCCATTTCCATTCCTAACTAAAACGTATTTTGACACCCGGCATTATTTCTTTATCCCACGAAATTCCCGCTAGATTCTGATATCATGTCCCTCCACTCTACACATTATATATATACACTGAGATATATTTCCTCGTTACTCTGCGAATGCAAAACAGCACATCACTTCCATAATTCTCCAAATATATCGGCTCCTAAATCTTCTCGAGTGTCATTGGATTCACATCGTTTATGGTGTTGAATTTAGTTTACGTTTCAATCGGTACTTCAGGAAGTTAATGGAAGTACCTGTAGCTAGAAGTGTTAGCATAATACTTAGCATGATATACATGTCTGCACGCGCGGGTGTGCGTGTACGTATGGATGCGCGTGTCATTTTGTGTGCTTTGGATTATATTTCAATGCGTGCGACTGCGGTGACAGTGATTCGAGTAAATACCGGCTCTAAGTTTCAATCTCCTATCGATGTACCATACATGACTACGTCAAACAGAATTCCACAACATATTGATTCATCATTCATCTAATACCAGTCCCGTTTCTATTAATTTTCGGTTGATTCCACATCACACAACATTGTCCTTCCGTTATTCGGCCAATCGATTGTTATCGCTTTGCAATTTCATTTGCGTACACGGTCAAATTCGTTCGAATCGATCGATATTCATACTTTTTCCGAATACCAATGGAAATAATCGAGTTTGATGGAACGGACGATATTTTCTCGATCTATCGTATCAATTTGAACTTTAAAAAACACAAGCTCGTTTGGAGTGCAACATTGAAGACTGTATTCTAAAAACTGAACCGAAGGTACGAGGTATGGGATCGTTACAGGTGATCGTTAATCCAGTTGTAGGAAGATTAGGGTGAGTTTTGTCAAGGTGTTGAACATACAACCCTCGTACAGGTATTGGATTAACCAGAGAGGTTTTGGTTAGTTTCGCAATGCTTAAACTCGTTCTGAATGGAGGAGAAAGAATTGGAGGCAAGGGGAAATTTGAAAAAGAGTGAGATGAATGGCGAGGAGGAATAAGGGAAGGAAGGAAAATGGTGATACGCGAAAGGAGGCAGAAATCTTTCTCTTTTAGATACTTTTGTGAATACTGTAAAGCTGTAGCACCTGCTATATTTTCCAATGATCTTTCTTCGAGCAGTATAAAATTCCTAAGCTAATGAAATGTTGAGTTAAACTTTCATGACAAAACTAAACCTAACCAATTCCTTTATCAAATAACACTGTAACAACGTGTTTGCCAATCTTCAAACAAGATGAAACCTCGTGTAATTGAGTTATTTTCGTACTACCATACATGAATACAAATCTTGTAACAAGGAAACTGTTACTTTGTTCCGATTTAATGGTTTTGGTGGGATTTGCAATGAGAAAGTGCTATTCGAAGAAACCACAACAGAAATCCTGGCCATTCAAAGAACGTTGGGTGGGTAAATTACCTAAAGATATCAGACACGGTCCCGTTGTTTCCTTCATGAATTGTATTCATAGTGTTTGTATATTGTATGTATACAAAGTGTCACGAGGACAGAGATGAGAGACGAGAAAGCTAAATGAGAAGTTTTTGGACGGAAGCAAATACTCGGACAAATTTGAATGATGTCAGGGGCCGGTTGGCAATGTTTGCAACCGAGCAACGATATACTCTGGTCAAAAGAGGAGAAGAAGAGGGACGAGCTCAAAACCACTCGAAGCAACGCTAAGCATTGTGGAACACGGCGTTGCAAGAAATGCACCAGAGCGGATTGCCTGTCGCTTGCAACACAGAGCTCTTCCTCCTTCCCATCTTCTTTCATTTTCCCCTCTCTTTCTCGTTCACTCCCACTCTCTGTTACGTCTTGGAAGAGAATAATCCTCCCTTCAGCGCCAACCAAACTTCTGTTCAAAATACGTCCGTGACAGACTTCATGGTAGAAAGGGATAGGATTGTGAAAACACTCACATTAAGATTCATTCCGTTCTGAATGAAGTGTGCTGTTGGTTGAAAAATGCTTCTGAAACGTTTAAAAACAGTTACCAGTTTGTTTAAAAACGAACTTTTTGGGGTTTCTTATTGGAAGTTCCCTTTACTAATGCTTTACGATTTGTCGATCCATGGGAAATCCTTTGTACAGTGGCAACGTTGTTTATAAATGCACAATGAAGTGCAAATTAATTGTTTCGTTTAATTATTGTAACCCATTGATGGCGATACTATAACAGCAGTTATATTCTTGTAGCGAAGGAAAGCATTACATGAACGAAACTTGATCGTAGAAGTTGAAATTTAATTAAATATGAAACTTCAGTCGTCGAATTTCGTTTCAAGATATATAATATCATTCGTTCAGACAAAGAAAAATGTTTTTATGGGTTCATTCTCCACCAGAGAGGAATCTCGTTATGTTGAAGAATTCTTTACCCGACTACAAAACACGTTGGAGTAATACAAATTTATACAAGTTTATTTTTCATATTTCCGTCGAGTTGGTATTATATCAGATTGAAAAAGTAACTATCTTTCGTTCCGAAGATAAACAAGATTTGTTAACTATAAACACCGGGTCTGATTAGTATTGCATTGTTCACTTGATCTAACGAACAATGAATCAATGTCAATTCGAAGCAAAGCGTTCACGTATATTTGTATGGAGTGTGCAGAGCAACATCATTCCCCACCCTACGACTATACGCACGAAGGGTACAAATGTTACCAAAAGATTTATTTGTATTCCAACAACATCGGAAGTATCAGATAATAACGGCTAGGGAGTTTGTTGACTTCACAATGTATCCGTAACCCATGAAATGGCATATTGAGGTATCACTCCGACATCTGTTCTATCTTATACAACCGTTTATTACGATGAAAATTGTGTTTATTTCTCGAATGAGCGTTGAATCGGTTACATACAGAACAAATCACAACTATCATTATATAACACAACAGCGATGCGCTTCGAGATTTTGAATTGTGAGTTTTACAAGTTCATTGGCTTTATTACAACAAATATTACACGGAAAATGAAGGGAGTGGATAAAAGTGCAATTTCCAAATGTAAATTCAGTAGTTCTATTATCTTATGAATAATATTACATTACATATTGTGGAATTTTCAATTTCAAAGTCTGAGCCGCTTTATCCTCGCCCAACACAGTTCATTTTCACAATTTCCTTTCCTCCATGTATCGAAGGAGAATCAATCAGTTACTCAGTTTATTATTGGAAAAACTTGGTCCCAAATTTAGATTTTGAATGAAAAGAAACTTATCGGAGAGAAACTTTCAATCGCAACGAACAGCATTTTATTATTTCAATGAAATAAAAAGGTTTTCTGAAGAAGAAATTAACATTTTCTCAGGAATAAAACTTGACGATACATTTTTCTATCATGCATACAATAAAAACAGTGAGGAAGAGATGGGAAACAGGAGAGGGCGATGAATAAATGGCGAGAGGTTAGAAAGGAGACAAGGAATTCGTTAAGACTCCACACAAGGAGATGGGTAAAATGATGCGAATGCGATGAGTGTGAAACACGCGTGGGAAGAAGGAAAGTAATGGTGCCTGTTATTACAAATGAGATCAGTGTCGGATCTCTTCTCTACAAATAAACGTCCCTTGGTTGTTCTACACAGGCAGCGGGAGAAAAAGCTCCGAGAACATGATTAAATGCAATGAAGAGTCTATAAAGTGAACTGAGATAATATTTATGAGGTTTTGATTGATGTATCATCATGTGAATGAATTGTATTGAATTATAGGTATCATAGAAATTTTATAAGGAGCAATTACTACATCACCAGAATGCCGTTAAAGGTGGGATTGTTTATCGACATAAATGTGTGTAATTGAATGGAAAAATATAAAAATCTTCATATGAAGTTCAAATTTTTCTAGAACATGTTTAGTTATTATTTGTTGTTGTTGAGGAAGAATCGAGTTCAACCATTATCATCAACGTCAAATTAGATTAGGACGTCATTTTCTATTCTCAATTTTGGGGAATTCCTGAAGGATGTAAATTTTTACTTTCCATACAAATTCTCTACAGTGGACGGTATTGGAGAGACCCCCGCTAGAAACGACACTATTCGGATCTAAGGCCTTGCTTTGGGCCAAGTTAGGGCGGTGAAGATAATGATTCTGTGAACATTCACGTCATCCAGCAATGTTTTGTTCACTGTTTCCTTTGTAACTGTTCTATCTTGTTGGTGTATCGATTTATTCGATTTATACACGGAGAAAAGAAATGTGCGGTGATAGCAAAATATAATTCTGCTGGAGCAGCAAATTTTCTTCTATGACAGCAAACTATTTGCTATCACAGCACTCTTGTTGGCCAGGGAAACGATTGTTCAGCTGTGACAACTAAAACCTGTTCGCTCTTCCAGCAAAATTTATTTACTATTTATTTTACTAGTCTGCGTATAATACTGAAAATTTCGCTAGTTCGGCGAAAAATCTGCTGTTCTAGTTGATCATGTTGCTCTCTCAGCAATCCAGTTAGCGGTGGCAGCGAATTTTTAGTCAGGTCAGTGAATATATTTTTTTTTCTCTTTGTGTATCTGAAGATTATTCTCCACACATAATATCGATCAAACAAAAGCGTTAATCACTCAGTTTCATTATAGTATATTTTCAAGATATCTCTTGACCCTTTCATCATTGGTTTGAACGGGTTTTCTACATAAATTTCGTTGAACGCCCAGTATATCTGCTGCTGAATGAACCCATATGGTAGTGAGAAGCGTTTTCCACAGTACGTACATCTGGAGTGTGCTCAAGTCGAGGTTGAGATTCAAGTTCGAATTGAAAGGTGGTTGAAACGTCCAAAGAGAGTCGAAGGTACTTTGGAGATATATCTCTGACTCTTGGAAATCTAGCATTAAATAACATCTTCCTCACGGAGCAAAAGGAATTCGCTGTGGCAGCGAAATCTACTTTTGCTGGGTTCCTTTTGCCAGAGCAGCAAATTTTTTGCTGTGACAGCAAATTATTTGCTGTTCCAGCAATCTTGTTAGCTGCAACAGCGAATTTTTAGTTGTGGCAGCAAAAAATGTTTGCTATCCCAGCAAAATTTGTTTGCTATTCTGTATACAATACTGAAAATTTGCTGGCGGAGCGAACATTTTTTGCTGCCACAGCTGAAAAATTGCTGTCGTAGCTAACACGATTGCTATTATAGCGAATTTTTAACTAGGTCAGCAAGGAGTTTGGCTATTCAACTAAAAAAATTTGGTTGCGGCAATTAAAAATTTTTAGTTGTGGCGACTGAAGAAATTTAGTTGTGGCAACTAAAAAAATTTAGTTGTGGCAACTGAAAATTTTTAGTTGCGACAACTGGAAAAATTTAGTTGCGGCAACTAAAAAAATTTAGTTGCGGCAACTAAAAATTTTTAGTTGTGGCAACTAAACTTTATAGTTAGAATTCCTAAATCCATTCATTTCAACGGACCATTTTTCTATATTTGCCACTATCAAAAGAATGAATGAAAAAAACCACTCGAATATCCACTGTTTGGTTCGAAATTCGTGAAGTGCGAAAGGAATGAAAATTTGAGATATGTGTTGATGAAATACGTCCTTCTAACTATGAAATTTGGTTGCCATAACTAGACTTTTTCAGTTGGCGGCACTAAATTTCATGGTTAGGAGGACGTATTTTATTAACACAAATTTCAAATTTTCATAAAAAAATTTAGTTCTCATAAAAAAATTCAGTTGTGGCAACTGAAAAAATTTAGTTGTGGCAACTAGATTTCATAGTTAGAATTACTAAATCCATTCATTTCAACGGACCATTTTTCTATATTTGCCACTATCAAAAAAATGAATGAAAAAATACCACTCGAATAATCACTGTTCCCTTCGAAATTCGTAAAGTGCGAAAGGAATGAAAATTTGAAATATGTGTTGATGAAATACGTCCTTCAAACTATGAAATTTGGTTGCCACAACCAAACTTTTTTAGTTGGCCGCACTAAATTTCATAGTTAGAAGGACGTATTTTATTAACACAAATTTCAAATTTTCATAAAAAAATTTGGTTCTCATAAAAAAATTTAGTTGTGGCAACTAAAAATTTTTAGTTGTGGCAACTAAAAAAATTTAGTTGTGGCAACTAAAAATTTTTAGTTGTGGCAACTAAAAAATTTTAGTTGTGGCAACTAAAAAAATTTAGTTGCGGCAACGAAAAAAATTTAGTTGCGGCAACTAAAAAAATTTAGTTGCGGCAACTAAAAATTTTTAGTTGTGGCAACTAAAAAAATTTAGTTGTGGCAACTAAACAAATTTAGTTGCGGCGACTAAAAATTTTTAGTTGTGGCAACTAAACTTTATAGTTAGAATTCCTAAATCCATTCATTTCAACGTACCATTTTTCTATATTTGCCACTATCAAAAAAATGAATGAAAAAAAACCACTCGAATATCCACTGTTTGGTTCGAAATTCGTAAAGTGCGAAAGGAATGAAAATTTGAGATATGTGTTGATGAAATACGTCCTTCTAACTATGAAATTTGGTTGCCATAACTAGACTTCTTTAGTTGGCGGCACTAAATTTCATGGTTAGGAGGACGTACTTTGTTAACAAAAATTTCAAATTTTCATAAAAAAATTTAGTTCTCACAAAAAAATTCAGTTGTGGCAACTGAAAATTTTTAGTTGTGGCAACTAAAAAAATTTAGTTGTGGCAACTAGATTTCATAGTTAGAATTACGAAATCCATTCATTTCAACGGACCATTTTTCTATATTTGCCACTATCAAAAAAATGAATGAAAAAATACCACTCGAATAATCACTGTTCCCTTCGAAATTCGTAAAGTGCGAAAGGAATGAAAATTTGAAATATGTGTTGATGAAATACGTCCTTCAAACTATGAAATTTGGTTGCCACAACCAAACTTTTTTAGTTGGCCGCACTAAATTTCATAGTTAGAAGGACGTATTTTATTAACACAAATTTCAAATTTTCATAAAAAAATTTGGTTCTCATAAAAAAATTTAGTTGTGGCAACTAAAAATTTTTAGTTGTGGCAACTAAAAAAATTTAGTTGTGGCAACTAAAAATTTTTAGTTGTGGCAACTAAAAAATTTTAGTTGTGGCAACTAAAAAAATTTAGTTGCGGCAACGAAAAAAATTTAGTTGCGGCAACTAAAAAAATTTAGTTGCGGCAACTAAAAATTTTTAGTTGTGGCAACTAAAAAAATTTAGTTGTGGCAACTAAACAAATTTAGTTGCGGCGACTAAAAATTTTTAGTTGTGGCAACTAAACTTTATAGTTAGAATTCCTAAATCCATTCATTTCAACGTACCATTTTTCTATATTTGCCACTATCAAAAAAATGAATGAAAAAAAACCACTCGAATATCCACTGTTTGGTTCGAAATTCGTAAAGTGCGAAAGGAATGAAAATTTGAGATATGTGTTGATGAAATACGTCCTTCTAACTATGAAATTTGGTTGCCATAACTAGACTTCTTTAGTTGGCGGCACTAAATTTCATGGTTAGGAGGACGTACTTTGTTAACAAAAATTTCAAATTTTCATAAAAAAATTTAGTTCTCACAAAAAAATTCAGTTGTGGCAACTGAAAATTTTTAGTTGTGGCAACTAAAAAAATTTAGTTGTGGCAACTAGATTTCATAGTTAGAATTACGAAATCCATTCATTTCAACGGACCATTTTTCTATATTTGCCACTATCAAAAAAATGAATGAAAAAATACCACTCGAATAATCACTGTTCCCTTCGAAATTCGTAAAGTGCGAAAGGAATGAAAATTTGAAATATGTGTTGATGAAACACGTCCTTCAAACTATGAAATTTGGTTGCCATAACTAGACTTCTTTAGTTGGCGGTACTAAATTTCATGGTTGAGAGGACGTACTTTGTTAACAAAAATTTCAAATTTTCATAAAAAAATTTAGCTCTCATAAAAAAATTCAGTTGTGGCAACTGAAAATTTTTAGTTGTGGCAACTAAACTTTATAGTTAGAATTCCTAAATCCATTCATTTCAACGGACCATTTTTCTATATTTGCCACTATCAAAAAAATGAATGAAAAAAAACCACTCGAATATCCACTGTTTGGTTCGAAATTCGTAAAGTGCGAAAGGAATGAAAATTTGAGATATGTGTTGATGAAATACGTCCTTCTAACTATGGAATTTGGTTGCCATAACTAGACTTCTTTAGTTGGCGGTACTAAATTTCATGGTTGAGAGGACGTACTTTGTTAACAAAAATTTCAAATTTTCATAAAAAAATTTAGTTCTCATAAAAAAATTCAGTTGTGGCAACTGAAAATTTTTAGTTGTGGCAACTAAAAAAATTTAGTTGTGGCAACTAGATTCCATAGTTAGAATTACTGAATCCATTCATTTCAACGGACCATTTTTCTATATTTGCCACTATCAAAAAAATGAATGAAAAAATACCATTCGAATAATCACTGTTCCCTTCGAAATTCGTAAAGTGCGAGAGGAATGAAAATTTGAAATATGTGTTGATGAAATACGTCCTTCAAACTATGAAATTTGGTTGCCACAAACAAACTTTTTTAGTTGGCCGCACTAAATTTCATAGTTAGAAGGACGTATTTTATTAACACAAATTTCAAATTTTCATTAAAAAATTTAGTTGTGGCAACTAAAAAAATTTAGTTGTGGCAACTAAAAAAATTTAGTTGCGGCAACTAAAAATTTTTCGTTGTGGCAACTCAACTTTATAGTTAGAATTCCTAAATCCATTCATTTCAACGGACCATTTTTCTATATTTGCCACTATTAAAAAAATGAATGAAAAAAAACCACTCGAATATCCACTGTTTGGTTCGAAATTCGTAAAGTGCGAAAGGAATGAAAATTTGAGATATGTGTTGATGAAATACGTCCTTCTAACTATGAAATTTGGTTGCCATAACTAGACTTCTTTAGTTGGCGGCACTAAATTTCATGGTTAGGAGGACGTACTTTGTTAACAAAAATTTCAAATTTTCATAAAAAAATTTAGTTCTCATAAAAAAATTCAGTTGTGGCAACTGAAAATTTTTAGTTGTGGCAACTAAAAAAATGTAGTCGTGGCAACTAGATTCCATAGTTAGAATTACTGAATCCATTCATTTCAACGGACCATTTTTCTATATTTGCCACTATCAAAAAAATGAATGAAAAAATACCATTCGAATAATCACTGTTCCCTTCGGAATTCGTAAAGTGCGAGAGGAATGAAAATTTGAAATATGTGTTGATGAAATACGTCCTTCAAACTATGAAATTTGGTTGCCACAAACGAACTTTTTTAGTTGGCCGCACTAAATTTCATAGTTAGAAGGACGTATTTTATTAACACAAATTTCAAATTTTCATAAAAAAATTTAGTTGTGGCAACTAAAAAAATTTAGTTGTGGCAACTAAAAAAATTTAGTTGTGGCAACTAAAAAAATTTAGTTGCGGCAACTAAAAATTTTTAGTTGTGGCAACTAAAAAAATTTAGTTGTGGCAACTAAAAATTTTTAGTTGTGGCAACTAAAAAAATTTAGTTGTGGCAACTAAAAATTTTCAGTTGTGGCAACTAAAAAAATTTAGTTGTGGCAACTAAAAATTTTTAGTTGTGGCAACTAAAAAAATTTAGTTGTGGCAACTAAAAAAATTCAGTTGCGGCAACTAAAAATTTTTAGTTGTGGCAACTAAAAAAATTTAGTTGTGGCAACTAAAAAAATTTAGTTGTGGCAACTAAAAATTTTTAGTTGTGGCAACTAAAAAAATTTAGTTGCGGCAACTAAAAATTTTTAGTTGTGGCAACTCAACTTTGTAGTTAGAATTCCTCAATCCATTCATTTCAACGGACCATTTTTCTACATTTGCCACTATCAAAAAAATGAATGAAAAAAAACCACTCGAATATCCACTGTTTGGTTCGAAATTCGTAAAGTGCGAAAGGAATGAAAATTTGAGATATGTGTTGATGAAATACGTCCTTCTAACTATGAAATTTGGTTGCCATCACTAGACTTTTTCAGTTGGCCGCACCAAATTTCATAGTTAGAAGGACTTATTTTATTAACACAAATTTCAAATTTTCATAAAAAAATTTGGTTCTCATAAAAAAATTTAGTTGTGGCAACTAAAAAGATTTAGTTGCGGCAACTAAAAAAATTTAGTTGTGGCAACTAAAAAGATTTAGTTGCGGCAACTAAAAAAATTTAGTTGTGGGAACTAAAAAGATTTAGTTGCGGCAACTAAAAAAATTTAGTTGGGGCAACTAAAAATTTTTAGTTGTGGCAACTAAAAAAATTTAGTTGTGACAACTAAAAATTTCTAGTTGTGGCAACTAAAAAAATTTAGTTGTGGCAACTAAAAATTTTTAGTTGTGGCAACTAAATTTTATAGTTAGAATTACTAAATCCATTCATTTCACCGGACCATTTTTCTATATTTGCCACTATCAAAAAAATGAATGAAAAAAAACCACTCGAATATCCACTGTTTGGTTCGAAATTCGTAAAGTGCGAAAGGAATGAAAATTTGAGATATGTGTTGATGAAATACGTCCTTCTAACTATGAAATTTGGTTGCCATAACTAGACTTCTTTAGTTGGCGGCACTAAATTTCATGGTTAGGAGGACGTACTTTGTTAACAAAAATTTCAAATTTTCATAAAAAAATTTAGTTCTCATAAAAAAATTCAGTTGTGGCAACTGAAAATTTTTAGTTGTGACAACTAAAAAAATGTAGTCGTGGCAACTAGATTCCATAGTTAGAATTACTGAATCCATTCATTTCAACGGACCATTTTTCTATATTTGCCACTATCAAAAAAATGAATGAAAAAATACCATTCGAATGATCACTGTTCCCTTCGGAATTCGTAAAGTGCGAGAGGAATGAAAATTTGAAATATGTGTTGATGAAATACGTCCTTCAAACTATGAAATTTGGTTGCCACAAACGAACTTTTTTAGTTGGCCGCACTAAATTTCATAGTTAGAAGGACGTATTTTATTAACACAAATTTCAAATTTTCATAAAAAAATTTAGTTGTGGCAACTAAAAAAATTTAGTTGTGGCAACTAAAAAAATTTAGTTGCGGCAACTAAAAATTTTTAGTTGTGGCAACTAAAAAAATTTAGTTGTGGCAACTAAAAATTTTTAGTTGTGGCAACTAAAAAAATTTAGTTGTGGCAACTAAAAATTTTCAGTTGTGGCAACTAAAAAAATTTAGTTGTGGCAACTAAAAATTTTTAGTTGTGGCAACTAAAAAAATTTAGTTGTGGCAACTAAAAAAATTTAGTTGTGGCAACTAAAAAAATTCAGTTGCGGCAACTAAAAATTTTTAGTTGTGGCAACTAAAAAAATTTAGTTGTGGCAACTAAAAATTTTTAGTTGTGGCAACTAAAAAAATTTAGTTGTGGCAACTAAAAATTTTTAGTTGTGGCAACTAAATTCTATAGTTAGAATTACTAAATCCATTCATTTCAACGGACCATTTTTCTATATTTGCCACTATCAAAAAAATGAATGAAAAAAAACCACTCGAATATCCACTGTTTGGTTCGAAATTCGTAAAGTGCGAAAGGAATGAAAATTTGAGATATGTGTTGATGAAATACGTCCTTCTAACTATGAAATTTGGTTGCCATAACTAGACTTCTTTAGTTGGCGGCACTAAATTTCATGGTTAGGAGGACGTACTTTGTTAACAAAAATTTCAAATTTTCATAAAAAAATTTAGTTCTCATAAAAAAATTCAGTTGTGGCAACTGAAAATTTTTAGTTGTGGCAACTAAAAAAATGTAGTCGTGGCAACTAGATTCCATAGTTAGAATTACTGAATCCATTCATTTCAACGGACCATTTTTCTATATTTGCCACTATCAAAAAAATGAATGAAAAAATACCATTCGAATAATCACTGTTCCCTTCGGAATTCGTAAAGTGCGAGAGGAATGAAAATTTGAAATATGTGTTGATGAAATACGTCCTTCAAACTATGAAATTTGGTTGCCACAAACGAACTTTTTTAGTTGGCCGCACTAAATTTCATAGTTAGAAGGACGTATTTTATTAACACAAATTTCAAATTTTCATAAAAAAATTTAGTTGTGGCAACTAAAAAAATTTAGTTGTGGCAACTAAAAAAATTTAGTTGCGGCAACTAAAAATTTTTAGTTGTGGCAACTAAAAAAATTTAGTTGTGGCAACTAAAAATTTTTAGTTGTGGCAACTAAAAAAATTTAGTTGTGGCAACTAAAAATTTTCAGTTGTGGCAACTAAAAAAATTTAGTTGTGGCAACTAAAAATTTTTAGTTGTGGCAACTAAAAAAATTTAGTTGTGGCAACTAAAAAAATTTAGTTGTGGCAACTAAAAAAATTCAGTTGCGGCAACTAAAAATTTTTAGTTGTGGCAACTAAAAAAATTTAGTTGTGGCAACTAAAAATTTTTAGTTGTGGCAACTAAAAAAATTTAGTTGCGGCAACTAAAAATTTTTAGTTGTGGCAACTCAACTTTGTAGTTAGAATTCCTAAATCCATTCATTTCAACGGACCATTTTTCTATATTTGCCACTATCAAAAAAATGAATGAAAAAAAACCACTCGAATATCCACTGTTTGGTTCGAAATTCGTAAAGTGCGAAAGGAATGAAAATTTGAGATATGTGTTGATGAAATACGTCCTTCTAACTATGAAATTTGGTTGCCATCACTAGACTTTTTCAGTTGGCCGCACCAAATTTCATAGTTAGAAGGACTTATTTTATTAACACAAATTTCAAATTTTCATAAAAAAATTTGGTTCTCATAAAAAAATTTAGTTGTGGCAACTAAAAAGATTTAGTTGCGGCAACTAAAAAAATTTAGTTGTGGCAACTAAAAAGATTTAGTTGCGGCAACTAAAAAAATTTAGTTGTGGCAACTAAAAAGATTTAGTTGCGGCAACTAAAAAAATTTAGTTGGGGCAACTAAAAATTTTTAGTTGTGGCAACTAAAAAAATTTAGTTGTGACAACTAAAAATTTCTAGTTGTGGCAACTAAAAAAATTTAGTTGTGGCAACTAAAAATTTTTAGTTGTGGCAACTAAATTTTATAGTTAGAATTACTAAATCCATTCATTTCAACGGACCATTTTTCTATATTCGCCACTATCAAAAAAATGAATGAGAAAACACCACTCGAATAATTACTGTTTTGTTCGAAATTCGTAAAGTGCGAAAGGAATGAAAATTTGAGACATGTGCTGTTGAAATACGTCCTTCTAACTATGAAATTTAGTTGCCACAACTAAACTCCTTTAGTTGGCCGCACTAAATTCCATAGTCAGAAGGACGTATTTTTTCAACACAAATTTCAAATTTTCATTACAAAATTTAGTTTTCATGAAAAAATTTTTTTGTATTTACCACAACTAAAAATAACAGGACGCGAAAACATGCCCTTGACCCAAATTGACAATTATTGATAACATGTTTCTTTTCAGTCTCCCGTTTTCTTGTAAAGATCAGGTTGAAACTCGTATGAGACCACTATCAGCACTGCATGAAACTGTGGTAAAAATTTCTTAACGTTCGGATGATAGACACGAAAGATATCCCCATGACAATGGCATTTTCGGGATTTACAAATTTTGTTTCGAAGCTTAGTGCTTACCATTTTCTCCCCTCAATTCCGATTTGCTTGGAATTCAAAACGTACAACTAACACTTCGTGCAATGAATATGCTCCAAGTTCCAAGGCATTCGGATGATACGAACATAGGGAAGGCATGCTTTCGAAATATTGTCAAACAATAAGGATCGCAAAAAAACAATTTTCTACAATTTCTAACCGATTGGGATGAAACTCATATGGGACCACTAGCGAATCATAATCAGAACGTGGCATAAGTTTCATTGCAATCGGATAATGGGGAGTGGAGATATGGACGGTCGCAAAATCACAATTTTTTTCCACCCCTACCGTCCTTCTGTAAGAATACGGTTGAAACTTATATGGGACCACTATCGACACTACATCTAACCGTGGTGAAAATTTCATCACGATCGGATAATAGGAACCGAAGATATGCGCGGTCGCAATTCTGTTCACACACACATACACACACACACACACAGAGACAGACAGACAGACAGACACAAAACCAAAAATTTTCCTCGAGTTTGGAGCAACATTTTGGCCTAAGAGATTTTGAGTTTGAAGACAAAAAAATTTTCGGCCCCCGGAAACGATCACAAAGGTTACCTCTAACGAGGAAGCAAAATTCGCCACATCAGCTAATTTTGTTATTGCGAATTATTTGCTGATGCAATGGAATTTCCAGTATTATATATAAAATAGCAAACAAATTTAACTGGAAAAGTCAATATTTTTTGCTGTTACAGCTGAAAAATCACTTTCATAACTAACATGATCGCTGAGATGACAAATAATCTGCTGTCTAAAAACTTTGTTGTTTTAGCGAAAGGGACTTAGATTCCGCAGTCACAATTTTTTTCTTTGTAAAGTTACGATATGCACTGAATATTTTCGGGAGACGTTTCAATAAATTTTTCGGAAACTCTCGGTAAATTTATACGAAGTAATTGTCATTCGAATTGACTCCATGATCAATGGATCACAGAATTTGCACAAAATGAATTCGTCTCCGTTCGGAAACAATTTTGCCGATCGTATGCCATCGCTCCTTGTTCAAGTCGTGTACACGTTCTGAAATTCTCATATGACTAATTTCATACACACTCTGACAAGCTCAATTCAGTACATATTTCGCTCAAAACTGCAAATTTTCCTCTTAGTCAAGAATCAGACATATTCTCTTGTTTGGAACCCCGTCACAAAATGAGGGAGAAACGATTGAGGAGGTGTAATTTTCTTCTGAAAGATCAACGACATTCTTACTCAACTTCTTTTGTTCCATAAAAAAATGACATATTGTTGTGATAAAGCCTGTTGTCTGTAGTACGGCTCAGACACTGAGAGAAGAAATGTAGCTAAATTTGAGCCCAACTATACACTTTTTTGGCTATTTCTGACATTCGCATAGCCATTTTGATGAATAATATGGTTATTGCAACTACAAGCATGGAGATCAAAACAAATTCAGTTGCATCTTTCATCCACGGCACGTATCCTACATCCATTGCTCATTCGCAAAATCATCTTCACTAAGAATCGTGATGGTGAATCTATCTGTTTGGTCGTTATCTGTTTAATTTCAACGGGAAAAGGAACAATACATTTCAAAGGATTTAGTGCTCTCATTAAAGTTACAGATTATCATAATTCTAATTATCATTCTCCTCGTAAAGAATGAATAACGTTTTTTTGAAACAATGGCAAAAGATTCATTAGATTCCTCCAAGAGAACAAGGATAAATGTTAGATAACTTTCTTAGAAGAAAGAAAAAAACCATCTCATCCACTTTCTTACACAAAAACAAAAAAAAGCACAGGCTCACTTTGTTGAGGATAAGGGGGAAAATGAATCATTCAATTTTTTGTCAGTGTTATTGACAAATCCTTTCTCTTTCTGCCGTCCTACTTTTGCAACATCCACTCAAGATCAAATAGAAGCACGTGCATTTATTCTGAATTTCTGCTACGTTTCCACAATAATTCATAACCCTGATGCGTGTTTCTCACTATCGATTGGAATATTCATTCCGAGATTTCAAGTATGTTGCACTCTGTAATATATTTTCTTGCGTAACTTCGTCTTCACGTAGTGTAGTTTGTCACAAAACAAGGGCAGTTACTTGGAGACTGCCCTGGAAAAGCAATCTCATTCATTTCTATTAGTACGTGCAAAATTCCGAATCAAGTGTAATGAGAATTGCTCGATTTCTGTTGGAATTTTTCTCATTTATTGAGAATTGATTGAATTCTCTAATCAGGGTGTACAACAATATAAAAAGTGAGCTAATGATAAATGAAGTTATCTTGTTCTTTTCACTTTCTTCGGGTGCTACGAGAGTGCGTGATAAGTAGAAAAGGATATTAATGGCCAGACGTGTTTAGTTCTAAATACACGTCATCGGTCACGCCAATAAATTCGTCCATTATTTCAAGCCTCGTGTTATTATAATAATTTGTATCATAATCGTGACGCAATATTCTCTCTGCACGAGATACGTGCCGCACTGCATGTTGGGAGAATTTTTTGCGCGTATAATTTATGAACCATGCATGCAAGTCAAGCCTTCATTTTGTACGTAAATACGTGTGCGGCGGATTGAAAAAAGTATCTGCTTATGTAAAATTTTCTGGAAGAGAAAGTCGTATACATTGAGTGGAATTTATCATTAAAAATTACTGTTGTTTGTCATCAAATGGGGGATATATTAGTGTTCACTAAACATCGACTGACATCGATGTTTTACATCGTTTAACGATGCAACATCGACCCGGTTGATGGTTCCAATGTTTTTTTGAAAAAACGTTTGAACATCAAGACATCAAATCAGAACAATTTAATGGGATGATGCTGAATTTGAAATGGCGCTAGATCTCAAAATTTCTATTGATGAAATAATAACCAATCAGGTTTTAGCAGCATCGATGTTCGCGATGGGGATATCAGGGATTTTTCATAACGTTATTTTAATCGAAAAACACTTATATCGTCACCAGCGTCGAACATGATGGTCCTGGATCACGAATCTTGCTTCTTCCCCCGAAACCACAAAACTTTCTTGGAAATCTTATGGTTTTTCAACACGGAGAGAAAAGTATTGCTGGCATAACAAGCAGGTCTGTTACTATAGCGCCTACAAAAAAAATTAGCTGTAATGGCAAGAAAAATAATTGACACAACTGAATTTTTTTGCTGGCATGAACACATTTGTTAATAGAATTAACGTCTGAGCTGCTGTAGTAAATATTTTTGCAAGGACAACAAATTTCTTTGTAGGCGCTATAGTAGCAAACCATTTTTTCTCCGTGTAATTTATATCAATCCCACTAATTGAGAGTTTTTGTTTACCAAATCATGTCATAAAAAATTGCTGTTTTAAACATAAATTCTCCCTGGTTTCGCTTTTTGAATTTTGTAGTATGATAAATTCCTGGTTTCTCTCATCAATTTGTGATCTCATGTCAAGTATATAAAATTGTTGTCAGATACATCCCCGGTCTAGTGGAAAACCCAGTAATTTTTAACGATGAATTTTTCTCGGTGTGAAAATGATAAGAAGTCCCATGTAAAAATTTAACAGTGGAGGTAAGGCTGACCCAGCCCTGACGAGCATTGCCGGAGCTCTGATGTGAAATGATAACATCGTTTCAGCAATTAACGAGCCTCAATTTCGACGCCTGGGGCAACGGTGGTCGCTAATGTTGGCGTAGACTTGATCCAATGGTTCTACCATCATTGGCCGATACAAAATTTTTGCTATGAAACCAATGTTGATTCAATCCTGAACCAATGCAGGCACAAACTTGCGTCAACACTGTTCGAATACTTTTCATCTTTGTAATGCCGACACAGGCACGATATTCCATTGTCAATCAACGACGGCCCAATATCAATCCCTACACTGTAAAAAATTGGCGATGTTAGAAGAAACTCACACCGTGTCATTTTCACACCGTAAAGTGGACTTGTATAGAATCCACTTTGTGTCAATTCTGTGTTAATTCTGATACCGTTTTGACACCGCTTTTTTACAGTGTACGCTTGGCTGCGACGCCTGGCCCTAGCCATTGCCCGTGGGCAACATCGGTGGAATCGCTAAATTTTTACATGCTGGGAAATCGTCAAATTTATGCAAATTCCACGAAATCTTTTCCAGTACAGAGTTTGATTTGACCCGTTTGTGGGGAGATTTTTTATTCATTCATGAAAGCGGTCTTCTCGAGGAGACGTTTTGATTTGAATTTCGATATTTTGTAATACTTCCGACGTTAGAGGTAGATTGAGAAAAAAAAGTTGTAAAATTTACATCTCGTTGAGTCAATATTTGGACGATTTCAAAAAATAGTTCGAGCTACCACAATTTCAGTTGATTTTACCGCGAGGGATGTAAGATTTACATCAGCTGTAGTATATCTCACATTCGCTGTTGTGGAATCAACTCAAATTGTGGTAGCTTGAACTATTTTTGAAATCGTCCAAATATTGATTTCACAAGATGTAAACTTCAGAGCTTCTTTTTCCTCAGTCTAGGGTTGTATAGTTCTATTTCGAATGAAGAAGTTTCGCAAGGGTCACTTCAATTCATGACTTTATACTTTATAGTATTGTGGTTGAAATTGTTGATATTTTGTAAGAACTTGTCAACAGTTCAATGAAATATCTGTGAAATTCCGTCACATTGCGTTCAATGATCATTGTACAGCATAAGCTTTGAAATTACCTTCTACATTATGTACCTATACCTCATGAGTGCATGTTTATTCTAGTTTTCGTCTAAATTGATACGTTCACACATCCTGTGATCAGTAAATTCGAGAGTCCCGAACTCAACCATTCAAAATCAACTCGATGATAAGTAAACAATGAATAATTCTGAAGAGAGCGTTTGTCATTTGATGTTGTATTTATTAGAATTATTTCAAACTCGCATCGATTAGTTCCATTATGAATTCATGAGGATTCATCATTATTCTTATAACACGAGACTATGATTTTACAATACAGTATTCCATGCATATCCTCTTTCCGCATGATTGAAATGATTCATATGAAATTTGCACATTCTACAAATTTAACTATTATCAAAATGAATCATAATTGAGGAAAGAGGCATAAATTACAACACAGAGTTTTATATTATCAAGTTTCTAAACAACTTCCTTTCAATTAATATGATAATAATCAATATGTGATGAGGAGAGAACACGATTGATAGGATGATTGTCTAATTGGGAATTTATTCCATTATTTTCCCTCACGACTCAACCATGTAGGATGGATAATTCAATTTCTTCTAATTTCAAAGAGACCACGATATTAATCAACAATTTTCAAATTAATTGATAATTTAATAAGTTCGACCCTTTATTTAATTTCGTATACGGAATAGCGCACTTCGATGCAATTTGGATATGTAATTGTACCCATTTATATTCTATTCCACACGTTGAAAAGTACAGAGATACATGAACATAAATTCCTCATCTTCGCTCGTACTCTCCCAAATGAAGCTGTTTCAATGTATGTTGTAAATGTGGATATACGTATGAATGAAATTCCTTCTCTGCATTCTACTCTCGAGCGTATTACCATTTCTCATCTTGAAATTAGATGAAAAAAGTTTTAGGCTTCTGGAAGTTTCTGTTATAATACGAAAGCCAAAATATAATTTTTATTCAAATTAATGAAGAATACAATTTTCCTCTTCTTCATTTGCCGAAACTCACTTACTTTTATATTCACGGTACAAGGTATATTTATTAAGGTTGTTCGGAGGTATCCTTTTCATGAAAAATGACGTAGGGTGTATCTGAACTCGAAGATACCCTGGGTTTTGATCAAAACTTCATCTTGTTTGAAAATATTACATTGAACTATACATTTGCATGAAATAAAGAAATTCATGTGGTTTCATATATTTTATATAACATTGCATAATATGGAAAAATGATTCAACAGAATTTGCATGCAGAGCTGATTTGGTGGGTTCTCTCTAGGACATTTTGAAATGAATTATGAAGAATGATACCTGATACTTCATGGTGAATTCTCCACATAACATTCAATATTCTCTCATTAACGTTTCGAAGCAGATTCATATTTTGTGAATGAGGGAATCCAGAAACCATCCAAATGAAAACTGATCATTGATATTAGATTGACGTAAAGTATATCAACCCATGTGTGCACAATTGGCCAGCAATCGCCATAGATGGGCTGAAATTGGCTGAATGTTGATGCGCATAGGGGAAGTTGGGTCGAGTTGAGACCAGGAGTTCTTAGAATTAAAATTCAACATTGAGAAGTATTGTTTATAGAATATGCCATCAACGGAGTGGCCAGGTGAAACACAGAATAGTTCAGTGATTGGTTCCTACTTTCAGAAACTAGAGCTTTCTGAATGATTAGATTCATCAGAATTGTCCAATCAGCGAGTTATCCCGTTTTTCATCTGGTAACCATCAATATCAAAACATCAAGAGAACTTGACAGGTATGAAGCAAACTTGAAGCATAATTATGTTCAACTAGATTGTGAATTAATAAACAAATTTTCCAATTATGGTCTTCACTATCGCCACTTTGTCACTAATATCGAACTTTCATTCAAAAGAACTGGAATCATAATTGACAAATGTTGAAATTCTTTGATCATCACAGGATTCTCACGTGTTGAACTGTCATGAGATTTTTCAAATGCTGATCAATGTTATGCCAACATTGCACTAGTAGAGTGAGTCCTGTGACTGTTGCAAGATACTGTTGCAATTTTTATATTTTGGAGGTCCCACCAACGGAGTTGATGTATCAATACAATTCATGTAATGTCAATCAATAATGTTATATCAATAAGTCAAAAAGTGAAACCTGATTTAGCTCTAATTTGTTGTGTATTACGGAGTGAATCAGGATGGATTTTATTTCTCACCCTGTTCTTAACCTGATCTTGCTTTGAAAATTCTCATTAAACTTGGTGTTAACCTTTTTTCGCCTCGATTCAATTCTGGATGATCGTGTATGACGGAGTTAATCAGGTGTTAGAAGGTATGATAGTTTTTCAACTCGGGTAGCACCTTGCAAAGCGTTTAGGGCGAAGCTGGTCATTAAAAAGGGCATTGACATCAACTATAAGTTGGCTAGAATCATATCTGCGCGGGATTAAGGGTCCAACATTTGCACCATTATCACCCAACCTTGTACATCAGCTTTGCACCTTGCTATATTCAGTTGTCATCGTCGTTAGCATTTAGAGACCCAGACAATTCTTACACGAGCAGTAATAGAACTCTTTTGATGAACATTCATTAGTGCAATATTTTAATTTTCTCACGTGATACTATCAGAACTGATTCTTTCGAATATCGCGAAATCAGCAAGCTATATATATCCTATCATTCTTCACATCCAATACACGATCATGAAAATTTCTCCTCCACCATTAACGCTTCCCCGTGCAACGATTTTATGCTCTGCAGTTATTTTTACAACCTTGAATATGGGACTTTCAGAGTTTGATACGAATTCCTTAGTATCACTATTCGATACCACTCCCCTAAGAATATCTTATACATATATTCACAGATTCCCTCGAGTGTATAGTGTGCAGGCTTCGACTCGAAATCAAGATCGAGTTTCACATTGGAATGTAATAAATTCCTCTCATTTTTCTACGTCCCTCTGTGCTTTTTATTTACGGATGAAACGTCCCAGGATCCGTATTCTATTCTCAAGTTAGACAGTAGAGCTGAGAGAAGAAGATGTTGACAATTCCTGACACGATTGGTACTTTGTTACTAAGAAGAACGAATAGAATTAATTATTCTTCGGTATTCCGATGAATATTGGATTCAGTAGTATTATATAATTATCGTTAGAAATTGATCAAGGAATAGATTCAAGTCCTATCACGGGGACAGATAAACAAACAAACACGAACAATAAAACACAGCATCGAAAGAAGAACCAGAAATGAAGGTCTCTTGATATTGAGCAATGTACATTTGTGTATCGTCACTTTCATCACGAATGTGAAAAGCCACAATTTTTTTCATATCCGTTGCTGGCCAACTCCGAAACGACCACCGGCAAAATGCGCTTTGTTGCATTCGTGTGTGCATGTGCGTGAGTGTTTTGTCCGGTCGCACCTGCAATAACGCGAACACGAGGATGTCCTCTGTTAATTCCAGCGAAGTTTTGTTCGTTGAGTGGAGTTCCAGGCGAGTCAGCAACTTGTGTCGTCACGGATATGGCACGTGCAGGACCAGCAGCAAAATAGAAAGATTTATGTAAAAAGGAAAGAAAAAACAGACCTAAACGAGACTCGATGGTAAATTTTTCTTATGAACCGGCACTAAATTGCCCTCGTTTCCATTATTCACATATTCCCTCTTTCTCGAACCGAAGGGACACCCTCGCTGGTCATGTAAATTTATCATGATGAGAGGATTTATGCACATTCATAAGCAATTATCATATTCTTTTCTCCCTTAGTCGCAATTAAATGTGAGTTCCGTGTCTGCGCGTATTCGACATACCCTTAGCGGAAAGGACGTTGAAAGAATTAGCACTTTCTCCTGGTAATAGCAATCTCCATTTTCACAATTAACCTTTTCTCTTTGTTCTTTCGTTTTGGATTCTATCCGATGAATCTAATTCAATTTAGAAATCCTGCTGCGTTTCCATCAATTCGAGGAAGATGCTCTATTTGAAATCATCGTCAGGTCAAACTGATGTTTAATGAGCACTTAATACGGATGATTTTAATTAATATGAAATCATTTGAACTGAATGAGTTTTGGTAGTTTCGAAATGGAGTTTTTTCATTAAAATCATTGCGCAAGCACAGGGAATTTGTTTCGGACGGTATTAGACATTATCCGTATCCCAGAATTTACCGCAAATTTTGTTTCCGTGTTGTTTGTGAATTTACTGAAAAATTTTTGGTAAAGCACTTCAAACATTGTTGGAAGTTTTTTTTTACAATGTCCATCAGATCTCTCTCAATCTCACCGGTGAAGTTTTGCGAACTTTCCATCTCTTCAGGAATCTGATTTTATTTCTCAAGATCAGAATTCGAAATTGAAATTATCCTGACCAAGTCCAGAGAATAAATTTTTGTTCGAGTACGTCCATTACAATGAAATCTCTCAAGTAAATTCCTTTTGAATGAATTTGGTATCAATATACTTTGATATTCGAAAATCTATCAATGAATTCTCATAATTTATTGGAAAAATTAATCCCTCGATGATAGGTAAAGGATGTGATCATACCATAGGAAACTATGTAAACTTGGTGCTGTAATGTTCAAAGTTCGAGAAGGAAACACTGACCTAGCATTTATCGAACTTTATTCATAGGTTTTAAACTGGAAATCGTTCTTAGCTTCTACAAGCTGCAAGCACGACTATGTACACGTTACGATCGAATGGTTGAATTCTCTTGAGTTGCAATAGTCTGAATGCAACTGAGTGGGTAGCGTACTGTGTAACGATTGTGTTCTTGAATACAGAATTCATGAAAACTCTACTTCGACCAAGGTATCATTTCCTCCGAGATTTTTCAATCATTTATGCATCCTCGATCAATGTTACTCCTTTTCTCCTGCGTTCTTATTCTTGAGGGATTGATTGTATGACTCCTATTCAATGTTAAAAATCAGAAAAATATAAGAAAAATTGTATACAATCTTGGTTTGCGCAATAGTGTTATGAAATTTAGTACAATTCCTTACACGTTCTCTGTACATTTCATATATTTTTTTTTATATCAGTTTGATGATGGCAAAATACCATATTTCTGACAATTCTTGTGTAATTCATATCTAAGCCTATTCCAAGTCAGGTGACGAAGTCAGTGTTGAAAATTTTTGTTTGAAAATTCCATTCAGATGACTGATGTTATTCAACGTTTCGCATGTGAATAAATTCTATCGAAGCCTGATTCAATGTATTCGACGTGCAGCTTTTTTACATGGAAATGTTTATTCAAATTCCACACTATATCCCTCTATGAGATTTTATACAATTTTTATATGATCAGCCTCGACTAGAAATTTGCCTAATCAGTCATACGGGCATGATTGGGTAATCTTAAGGTATACCTTATTAAGGCATGCCTGATCATGACCGGGTCAGGATCGGATGAGATTGCCTTTCCTGCTGTGCTAATTAGAGTCCCAGCAGGTCATGATATCAGTTTTTGACCAAGCCCTCATGTATGTGCTTTGAGTAGACGTGATTCCACATAAAGATATGTGCAACCAAGTAAGAAGATACGCGCCTCACCGGGATCTGATATGCCATCTTAATATGGAATATTGATTTTCCGCCGCAGACCGTGACAAGGATATTGAACCGGGGCCTTATCGGGGCCTAATAGATTTGCCTCAGGTATAGATTTCTCTACATATAATCAAGTGACTCCAGGTAATATAATCAGTCCCTCTCGTGAAATACTCATTTCACAACAGATTTATGTAGTGTTAGAGAATTCAATCATCATCAGGCCCCTATATGGTCGAGTTATGAAAATCGATGCCTTATCGTCCTCATTTCTGAGAGAAATCTGAAAAATTCAAACGATATCTTAGGATATAAGATAGGATTGTCTTCGTATATGGTAAACTAACATCAGGTGATATGACCAGGATCATGTTCAGGCCCTGTCCCTCATCTGAAACACCTATTTTGCCACGGAGTGTAACTAACCTATATATTCCAATGAAATGTATATTTTGATAAATTTTTATTAGTGCACTCAGTGGTGTAAACATCCACTTAGAGAATTATAAACGGTTTACATCTCCATCTGACGGGAGATTGGTTGAATTAGATCTGAACTGGGAGGGAAATACTTACTGATATTCACACCCCTAATGTACAAATATCACCACGCATAAATCAGGATTGTATCCAAATGGTCATAAATCATGGAATTCAAAATTTACACAGTTATTGTCATGTGTAAATTGAATGACAAAAATACTCACCAGCATGAAAATTTATAATTTATCTCAGTCTTGATACAGAATCGGAATCATGATTTGTACAAGATATACGCCGAATTTCACACCCTATTGATGCAAGTCTCTCGCCAGATAGTGCTGATAATCAATTTCATACATATTCATTTGAGATTGATTCATTTCTGTTTGATCGGTTTATCACGAGACCACTGTATTACATGTATGATCAAGTCCCGATCAGGCTGCGTTATCAAGACCTGATAGTAGAATCTGGCTGACAGATCTGAACATGATAATCGCCCTAGCGCTTTTTCTGGTTTATTGGTACCTTTTCTCCTCATCACGCCTTTGCGTTACATGTATGATCGAGTCCCGATCGGGCTACATTATCAGGGCCTGACTACTGCATCGGGCTGTCATGATCAGATCATGATAATGGCCCCTGTATTTTTCCTAGTCGGGAGGAGATTCGAAGAAGCATCTCTGCATGTGAAATTTGATTTGCAGTACCTTGATATGAACTACATGAAAATTATGTAAAATCCTGGATTGAAGAGTAATGGTATGCAGAATTTATATGCAATTTTTATATGAAATATGTACACAATCTATAAAAATTTTGAATGAACCCCATATGTTCAGTGAACAATATAATTTTCGGCCTTTTGTAATGTATCTAGAAAGCAGATAATCCATGGGATAATTCGTACACGGAAAAAGAAGAATAGTTGCAGCAACTACTTGAATAGTCGATTTTCAACCATCTACTTAAGTAGTTGCTGCAGCTACTTAGTAGTTAGGACAAGTAACACGTTAGCTGTCTCAACTAATTCAAAATACCTCAGGTATTTACGTTAGTTAGTGCAACTATCGAGTTACTTGTCCTGACTACTAAATAGCTGCAGAAACTAGTTGGGTAGATGGTCGAAAATCGACTATTTAAGTAGTTGCTGCAACTATTTTTTTCCGTGCATGTTCCTTTTTCGAAGAAGCATAGTAGTTTCGAATTGATGAACTCTTTGATGTTTTTGTCAGTCTTTCGAAGAAATTTGTGACGGAAATCAACTAAATGATGTTGCAAAACTCAGAAAAAGTGACAAAAAAGCGAAAGGGCGTGGTTGGAGAGTCCACAACGTGAGGAAGAATTTCCTAATCCAAAACGTAGGAAAGTGTCAGTGTTGCTTTCATATGGAACTGTGCATTGTCGTAAAGCAGAAATATCACCTTTTTTTGAATACCGGTTGGAGATCATTCATTCCAATCAATTGTTGCTTTACCTTGGAAATCTAAATCGCCTGCCCGAAATTTTAATAACTACATATTTTTATGTAGTGTCATAGAGTACAGCATTTGAGCCTAAAACTGAGCGAACCGTTTCATTTCTTTGATCTTGTAGACATGTTCTCCAATTAGAATGCGAAAAGGAGGCAGTGCCCCATTGCTTTTGGCACGGTTCTTGAGATTATATTCGCAGCACCAATAACGTTACCTCATTATAAATCTAAAGGATAATGCTTTAAAAGTTTGAATGAATGCTGTAATTGGCTTGATATAACAGTCGGGAATTATATTTCACATAAAATGAATGAAATTTTCAATAGTAGACCGACTTCTCAGTGGTGCTGCTGGAAAATTCGATAAATTTACCAAATATTCGGAGATTTTTATCCACACGGAGAAGAAAATCTAGAAACCGGCGCATGAGCACCGATGACGTATCAATCGCAAGAAGTTTCACCGATTTATTCCGTGGAACTCCTTGGGATAAGAATATGAACCTATGCACTTATCGCATTGCCGCATTGGATGAGCGGATAGGTTCATGCTTTTATTTCAAGAATGTCTTGTTGCGATTGATATTATGTGATCGCTGCTCATGCGCTAGATTTTTTTTTCCGCTTACGCGGGAAAAAATTGCGGTAATTTTGGGACCGGGACAATTTCTACTACCACTTGGAACAATTTATAATAATTCCAACTGAATTGGAGTTCTGGACTCTAAAATTTTATTTCAAATTGTACTAAGTATGAAAAGTGATGTTTTTGCGTGCACAGTGAAAAGTAAAACTCACTTCCAGCCTCAATATCGGCATATTATAAGTTGTAGCCAAAACTAGTCCTATTTCAGCTGAAAGTAAGCATCGGAAACAAATGCCGACACAATGGAAAAGACTGAATTTTAGTCAAGTTTTCAAGTAAGATGCAGCCATTTTCAGTCAGCAATTTTACAGTGTGCATTGTAATTCACTGTGAAAAGAAAGTTTTGAATTCAGTCTGTGTCATGACTGAATTTGAGACGCAGCCAAAAGAAGCTGACTTTGAGTGTAAAGTAAGCACAAAAAACAATCGCTTATACACAATGGAAAAAGCTGAATTTCAGTTAGCTTTCAGATTGAGACGTAGCAATTTGAGCCACACTTTTTACAGTGTTGTTAATCGCTCTCCGACGAATGTCGGTAAATGTTCCGGAATTTTTTGCAGAAATCGTTCAACGGGTGAGAGGATGATTCGATGATTCAACGACTTTGAACTCGATTAAAGTGCGGTTATGGATTATATCAAAAAAGGTTTCCTTGAATTAATTGAAATTATTGTTGGAAAATAAACCATAATCATTCCTCAGTGGATGCTTGGAATTCTCTTACTAACTGTGATGTCGATTGACTCAACAGCAAGTAGTTTGACAGCACAAAAGGTGCTACATGAGTTGTTCAGGAATTCCTCAGTTTGGAACAAGTGAGTATCATATCAATGATCTTTCGGATGATGTGTGGCAAATATCATGAACCAAAGTCGTTGAGTATTTTCCAAGTGAAAAAGCTGAAAATTTGAATGAGGAAATATAAAATATAAGTTTATGAGGAATTTGAGAATTTTGAATACGAAAATGGAAGAACTAATGATGGATCCACGTGAAAGATTATGACATTGAACCGTTCACTTTAACTTTATGCAGAAGTGCTGAACAATGGGTTTCTCTACTTTAGGATTAGATGGAATCACTAAGAAGACTAAGAAGACTAGGATAGGATATAAAGGTTATCTTCGCCCATCTAAACTCAAGACCAAAGTTCTCTCATCTAGAAGGGCAGGATATTTCCATTGTTTCTCTCTTCTCAGAATTTACGAACAGTGAAAACATCCAACTTCAAAGCGAATTTAACATTTATATTGAATTCAATTCTCAATTCCCAACTCTTCCATGTTACGAAGAAATGATCTTCAACATTGTTCTTGCAAGCAATGCATATAACTTTCATTTCATTTCCCAATGCTTTTTATCACCAACGATTGATATCTGTCAATATTTTTCATTCCCATCTACATGGTCAATAATGGAGATCCAGTATACGTTTCTATGAATATTCATTATCTTCGGTTGATCCCATGAATCGCGCGGACATAAACTACAATTGTATACATTGATATAAATCTTCATTGAAATACCTAGAGAGCTCATCCCCTTAGAACGTGACGAGCACAAAGTTGAACTGTGCGTCCAAAAAAATTTAGATGAAACATAATATCGGTACATAATACGAGTGTACATGTTATTAAAAAATTCAATCCTGTCCATCATATCGGAAAATATCTCGATGGAACATTCAAACTAAAAAACCATTCCAAGATGAAATATAACCTTCTAAATTCATGTTCTAGCACGACGAGTTGAATGTGTGTGAATTTTCATGATTCTCGTGCACGGAGAGACCGGGTCTATTGATATCTAGAAAGAATTTATCAACGTTCAGAAAAATGACTGTCAATTCAGGGAAGCAGAGGATCGCTGAAAAATATTCGTGGTGAGTCTACCAAAAATTCGTAGTTCAAATATTAACAGTTGATAGTTTCATTGGTATTTTTCACAGTGAAACATCGACTACGAATTTTTAGTAGACTAATTACGAATATTTTCCAGTGACCCTCGTTTTCCGTAAATTGACAGTCATTTTTCTAAATATCAACAGACCCGGTCTTTCCGTGTGTGGAAAAAATGGCAAGCATGAATTATGCATATTTTATTACGAACTTCACCCTTAGGAATAGTCTCTATATATCAGTTAGTTTTTAAGCACAATTCTTCCACACGTGACCGTGCATTCAGTTATCACTTCTTCCGCAAATGCTGTTGTTCAGAAATTCTATTCTTTTATCCATTAAACGAGTCACCCTTTTTCCCGAGAATTCAAATGTTTGATGTTCAGTCCTGTATCCAACGGTAATGCTGGAAATTTTTTGATTTTTTAATTCTAATTCTTTATGAATGTACTGAGTTCTAGTTCCAGTATGTTTTCCATTGCATCTGATCTCTTGTGATATTTCATATTTTGCTGTTAAGATTACAGCGCACAATCTCTAACAATAGATTCAACTCGTTGACACGAATTTCAAAAAGGAAAAGAGAAAAATGATCATCATAATTCCATGATTCTCTTATCTTCAAACCGTGTCGTTTATTTCGGTTATGGTAACAAGATTTTAGATTGTTTCTGTTTTCTCTCACGAAAGTTTTCTTTCCTTATCGTTCAAAAAGAAATCTCCTAGAAAATCCTTTCTGACCAGAGAACAAATAAATTCACAAATATAGCGCATTGAAAGGAAAGAAGAAAGCATTTAATATTCTGGTTAGATGAGGAGAAGGAGAATGAAAACACAGAGCGGAGATATGAGTTTGAAACGAATGTAGTAGTATTTCGTAAAGAAAGAACGAATATAGATAAAACTATGGGATTTTGATTTCATTTAACATTTTTTATCCAATCCACAAGGATCAGGATATAAATTGGAGGAATTATTCTTAACCATAATTTGAAAGATCAATTGGAAGAATGTGGAATGCAGAATATTGGTTAAATATAGTACAGGTTCTGCCGTTTAGGAATTTACTTTGAGAAAACATGCTGAAGGGAGTGGAGAACAGTTAACCGGAGATCAACTAAACTTTGGGAGATTCTTTTTGAAAGGTTCATCGATTAAGTAGAACATGTTAGCACAAAGATACGGAAGGAGCTAACCACTCGTGTGATTGTGTATTCACTAGATACACTCCTGTGAGGAGGAAAAAATATCTATCTGGTAAATGTGTGTTCTGTTGAAATCTTGAGATATGAAAAATCTAAAAGTGAAAAGGAGGAATCTATATACTTGTATAAAAAATACTTCCCTTTGATTACAACCAATGAATGATTCAAACACTTCCATCTGCGTTGATTGAAATCCTTACTTTTACTACCCATGTAGAAATTGCCTGGTACTGGCAAGGTTATATTTGCCAAACTTTGGCGGAAACAATTGTGTCTATCCAGGGTCATTATTATTTTTCAACTGCCACAAACTATTCGACGAATTTCAAACGGTATTGATTATAGTGTACAGACAGTCTTGGCCCAGTATTAGATCGATACCATTCGGACAAGGTTGGAATGCCAGAATTTCACCATAGTCGCATACGAACGAACAGTATTGACACGGTGGGAAATGTTATACAGGCTCTTATGTAAAATGATGTTATCATGCCGACTTTTTGCCAGTTTTGATAGCTTTGGCAGCTTTTCATTTGCCAATATTGGCAACTCTGGCAGTAGTACTGAGCCAGTTTTGGCCCGTGTCACCCTTTCCCCATGGGTATCTTCAAATATCAGAAAATACCCGAAACAAATTCATTCATTCCTCAAAACTATTTCATGTCAACAAATTGTGCAACATTCATTTCAAAGAAGATGATATCAACTCAAGGATGCGGAGCTACCATAGGAATTCAAGCATTATCTTCTGAGATTAACCATTGGCTGTGTATGTACAAAGCAGCAAACAACCCCTCCACGTACGTATCTATGTCTGTGTGTTCAACAAATGCAGCCTCTGATTTGATAAACGACTACCGTGATCGGTCACATGATCATTACGGTTCCTACCGTCGTAATATTGCATACCGAATCAAAGCTCTGATTCTCCATTGAATTTCCATGATGAGTTTTTGAAGTACATCTTGAGGGTATTCTAAACTAAATAATATATTCCTCATAAACGTAGGGATAGTTGTGGAATGTGTGAAACGATTGAAATTTAGCTGGGAGAATAGTGGAATACAAAAATTCATCAATCATAAATATTTACAGTATAAATAGTCCGGGATTGTTGAATTCATGGTGTCCTCTGATGAAAGATACATGAATTGTGAATACATAACGAAATTGTATCGATTGCTGTGATTCTAAAGATGTCAGGTTTCTTCGTACCAAAAAAGCTGGGATGTTTCTGGTTTTGGACCGATATTTTGAATCCACCATTCTGAATTTTTAAACATAGTCACACACATTTGAAAGATTAAGATCCATTGACGCAGGATCTTCATTTTTCTGATGACAAACATTGTTTAAGGGCATGAACCCTTTTTATTTGTCAATAATAAATGAAAATAACCCTTTTGGATCAGATTTCTGGAGAATCTTGATGGCAGGTATGGAAAGTTCAGACACATTTACGTCAGAAATCACATTTTGAAATTCTTCAAGCCTGATGGAGTAAAAAAAACTAGCTGCTGAATAAAGCTTGGAAAAAACGTTCGTCCCGGATTCAATGGGTTAATTTCATCGAGTGTTCTTGGAATCTCACGCTGCAAACGTGTTAGTTTCAAAATCTTCCATGCAGGAATATTTCGTATGATTCTTGTCACAGGCATAAAACAATCTCAAAAAAATAAGACAGGTGTTCAGGAATGAACGTTCAAAGAAGAAATGTGAAATTTGAAGTTCACGGAGAAGAAAATATACTATTTTTTCTTATTTTGCTTGCTAAACCAGAAACAGGGGGGTTTGTAAAATGGATTTTTATATAAAAATACGAGAGATTACGAAAGAATAACTGACCTTTACTATACGCTTTATGAAATTCAACGTTCAGCGTTTAAAATTTCAATCCTACCTATCACACTGAAAAAGAGGTATGGCTCTCACAGCTCTACTATTTATGTGTTCTTGTTGTCAGGAGGTATAGGGATGCCAGTATAGCTCCTGACAACAAGAACACATAAATAGTAGAGCTGTGAGAGCCATACCTTTTTTTCAGTGCACTCTTTCTATAATATTCGTGAACTCCTGTATTTTTATGTAAACATTCATTTCGAAATCCTCCCTGTCTCTAGTTTAGGAAGAAAAATAACAAAGATTCTCCTCCGTGCTCCCTTTATGGTAACAACATTAAAATGGGATGCGGACAGGCGAACCCGGTGTGTTTCATCCCCGGTCAAAATATTCGGACGAAATGTCCCCGATTAAAATATCCCTGTTCATAATGTCTGGACGGGTGAAATATTCCCGTCTAAAATATCCCGAAATGTCCCAGACAAAATATCCCTGTCCCAGATATCTTGATTTCTCAAAAAACATTTGAGATCAAGAGCTGAAACGGGACGCGGGCAACGGAACACAGTATTTTTGATCCCTGGTCGAAATATCTGCAATTTTATCCCCGGTCAAAATATCTCGGAAAATGTATCCCCAGCAAAATATCTTGGACGAAATGTCCCAGACAAAATATCCCCGCCCCAAATATCTCGGTTCCCAAAAAATATTTGAGACCAAGAGCTGAAACTGGGGGTGAATTTCTCTAATTCACTTTAAATTCCAACATATCCGGAATGAAGAAGAATAACAAACGGAATAATTCGATACTGATGAGGTGTGAGGGCGAAGCCCGCCTCACGCCTACGCAGGCTAGTAGTAGGGGCCGGGGTCCAGGGACGAAGCCCCTGGTGGGGTCCAGGGGCAAAGCCCCCAGCCGAGGGGGGGGGGGGGGGTTCGGGGGGCCGAAAAAGGCATAATATTATCGATATTCAATAATAATTCATCTTTGAATTCGAAAAAATTTCCGGAACGAGGATGTTCCAGCATGGTACGAGATTCTTTGGCATTGGAAATGAAATGAAGACAGAATTATACATTGAATAATCACTTTAATTACTGATGGAATGATCATATCAAAAGTTGAAATGATTCACAAATTCAAACTAACGAAACAAAATGTTATACCGCAGAACACAGTTATTATACTATATCATGAATAATGATACATTAGCACTGATACAGTAACTTGACAAAATTTGCATATTAGGTTGTTCATGATATTATAGTTTGTGAGGTATTTGGACTTCAAGATGGGGATGCGCGATATTGTGACAGGATCGATTTTTTTATAGAGAATTTTCCAGATTTCAGCAGACGGTGGTAATTGTACGGGGATGTTTTGGCGTGGGATATTTTAGTCTGGGATGTTTTGTCCGGGGTTATTTTAGTCTGGGTTCTCTTTGTGCTGGGATATTTTTGTTGGGAATTTTTTTGTCAGGGGATGTATTAGGTGTACAAATAAGTTTCCGCGGTTTTTTATAAAAAATTAGGAATTTATTGTAAAGGAAAAGTACATTACGTTTTATTCAAAGTATTTTCCATCATTTGCCACTACTTTTCCCCATCTTTCTGGCAACATTCGGATACCTCGTCGAAAAAACTCTTCATCTTTTGACGCTATCCACAAATCTAGCCAATTTTTGGTGTCTTCATATGATGTGAAGCGCTGCTCAGACAGACCATGTGCCATCGACCGGAACAGGTGATAATCAGAAGGGGCTAAGTCTGGTGAATACGGCGGGTGGGGTAAAACTTCCCAGTTGAGTGTTTCCAAGTATGTTTTTACCGGCGCCGCAACATGTGGACGAGCATTATCGTGTAAAAGAATAATTTTGTCGTGTCTGGAGTAGTAATGGGCGCGTTTTTCCTTAAGTGCCCGACTCAATCTCATCAATTGTGTTCGGTAGAGAGCTCCAGTAATGGTTTCGCTTGGTTTCAGCAATTCATAATACACGACACCAAGCTGATCCCACCAAATACACAGCATGAGTTTTTTTCCATGAATATTCGGCTTAGCTGTCGATGTTGATGGTTCGCCGGGCTTAACCCATGACTTTCTCTTCTTTGGATTATCGTAGTGAATCCATTTTTCGTCACCAGTGACTATACGATGCAAAAACTCTTTTTTTATTCCTGGCAAGCAGCATTTCACTCATGCATAATCGGCGTTCAACGTCTCTCGGCTTTAGTTCATATGGAACCCAATTTCCTTGTTTTGAATCATTCCTAACGATTTTAAACGACGTGAAATTGCTTGTTGAGTCACTTGTAGAGTAAGTGCAAGTTCTTTTTGCGTTTGGGACGAATCTTCCTCCAATAGTACTTCTAATTCCATGTCTTCGTACACTTTCGGCCTTCCACTGCGTTCTTTGTCTTTAACGTCAAACTCACCGTTCTTAAACTTTTGAAACCATTCCTGACAACTTCTCTCACTTAAAGCAGCTTCACCATATGCTTCTAGAAGCAATCGATGCGCCTCAGCTGCAGATTTTTTCACATTAAAGAAGTAAATCAAAAGTTCCCGCAAATGATGCTTATTCGGAATAAAACTTGACATTTTTGCACGAAAAAAATTACGTGATGCTGATACGGAATCACTAGTACTTTAAGGTTATGGTGTTGCCAGATGACTAAACTTGGGATATTACGTTTTACATCTGACAATTTCTCGATAACCTTCTGGTGGGGCCATCTTTTGACAAACCGCGGAAACTTATTTGTACACCTAATAATTTGGTGGAATCGCCTGTCCTAGACCCTGTTAAAATAGATTCCAATTCAGCGAAAACAATGGGAAAATCTCTAATCTTGTACTTTTTCCAGACCATTCCTGTATTTCTATCTCATTCTTTTTCAATTACTTCACATTATTGATTGAACGATTTTCTAACATTCGCTCTGGAAACTGCGGTGGCTATAACTTCACATCAAGCTTCACCATGAAATTTCATGTTCCTGAGAATTCTAGTTATGTACTATGTTGAAAGGCGAGTAGAGTTCATAATTAGCGAAGGACTTATTGAATTCTCACGGAGTTACTCATCTCTTCATTTTTCATGATACCGCATCTAAGCAGCACATATATGGAGCACAATCAATACGTAATTTTTGTACGATTTGGTACTCTTATGGTCTTTTCTGTCCAGGTTAGGACGCGACGTTTCATATGACTCGGATTCTATACATTATCGATTTAAATTTTACTCTTAGAGAATTACTCGTATTATTTTCTCCAAACGTAGGACATTTTAGATTTGAAATTCGGTGTTTGAGGATATGAAGTGACATCGACCGATGTTTGTTCATTGTATATTTTCCGCTGATAATAAATAGCGTTCCCAAAGATTGTAATTATCAACAATAAAATACTATGACTCATATAATAGTGCGTGGTGGTTTTACCTTGTGGTGTTTGCTCTTTCAACGTCACTTTCACCACTGAATCACATCATTGTTCATTCGTGAGTGATAATGTGGTTATTACAGCTGCATCGATGAACGATTATATAACCAGATTATGAAAATGGCAAGAGGGAAGCCTCGTTTCCGAATCATCAGCTCATTTGTTACTCTGTTGGAGATGTGAATGATTTTTCTCGTATATGAATTATTCAAGGTATTCCTTCTTCATGTGCACAAAATAGTTTGTTGAATTTGAAGAGGTTTTGCGTTTCAACGATATCATTTCGAAACCGTTCGAATAGAATGCCCAGAACTAACTTTTCAAGCGTATTATCTTTCGAGGATGGAATTGTAGCATATATAGGAATCTAATCTTTCTCATCATTCGAAATCTCTTCCTCGATGCTACAGTGTTGTGAGGAAAAATGGTGATCGTTACGTTAATTACCATTCTCTGCTCAACAAAAAGGATGCTCAATGATCCAAGGAATCTCACTTTCACCGCACAAATGGAGTTCGAGAGGATAGTGTTAAGTAACTTCTTTTGGTGCGATCGTGGTTGGGTGAAATGAATAGAAGAGAAATATATTTTCTCTATAAATGCTGCAACATGATATCTTCTTAAAATTCTCAATCACGAGTTGGAGTTCAAAAGATTCTCGTACTCTCTAAAATGTTCAGAGTGAGATTCCATTCTTTAGCCAGCCAAAAGTGAGCTTGTCGAAATTTCCACTGTTTCAGAGTGACAGTCTACCCTAACAGCAAAGTGCTAAGCAAATATGCGGCAAATTGTTGAAAACACTCAGCAACAGTTTAAAACAATTTGCAGAGACGTTGCGTCGCTGAATACGCAACAGTATGATGTGAATCTGGGATTTTTGGTTGAGTTGTTGTCGCGTTGCTGGGAAGTTGCTTGGTTTCATGAAACTCTTAATCACGTGCGTAGCAAATTCCCAGCAACTTCGCTTAAATTTAAGAAACAACATAAGAGCAATGGTTGCACAACAACTTTTGTTGTATAGGTAAGGTTTGAGGTTATAAACTCACAGCCACTCCAATTCTAGAGTGAATTATTCACTCCGAAAGAGTGAAGGCTGACTCGAAAATCCCACTTGAAACGGACTGGCTCACTTCTGAGACTGAGTGAAGTGAAACACGTGATTTTTCACTCTTTCGGATTTGGAGAGTAACAGAGAAACATAAGAATAATAAATTATATATGTGTTGAAAATCTTTTTTCTGTGAGAAGCTCTCGCGAAACTTCGTCGAGTTAGTACAATGCATGGCGCATAAATAAATGCATACATCAAAAGAAGCGACGAATCCGACGGTAACGGAAATCTCGATCATAACGAGGAAATGGTAAATATCCACATACACGCCCGTACATCTACACATTCCATCATCGTTAGCGCCAATGAATATTTCATCAAATTTGCATTTTGATTCGATCAATTTAACGATGATAAACATAATATACGGGTTGGATAATTTGAAAAGACAAGCATCGACCACTATCATCTTCATCGCAGTTATTCTCAATCATTTGTAAAAGGGATAAAAATGAAATTTCGTATCATCATTAATCACCTGAATTAAAGCTGATGATCAAATTCAATCGGTATACACATTAAACTGTGCGAACGCTGTTTCGTATCGCGCATTATTGTCATAAAAATTGATGGAAATTGAATAGCCATCGTATCCTTCTCGTCGTTGCGATATATTTTTACAATAATACGGTGGAATTGTATATTAAATTCGTTCTTTTGGAATAAATAATCATTTAACTGGACACGTTCTCAACTTTTGTAAGCAATAAAAATGTTGCATGTAGATCGAAAATAAGATCTGGATTCAGAGGAGAGTATAATACAATGGGATAACTATACAGTAGTTGAGGCTTTGTATAAAGTCGACCATCGTGTATCCCTTGTAAACACTGAATTCGAGCCAGGAATTCAAACGATGACCCCATAACCGTAACAACATCGATTCAACTGCGATCTACTCGAGCTACTACTTCCAACGAATGAAGAATCATCTGCAGTTGTTTGGGATGAACTTGTTCTCAAGTTTGCTGTAACCCGTATAAGAACGACAAGGATTGGACTGAATAATCCATTTGTACGTAACATCATTGGATAAATATTGTTAAAATTACTGTGTATGAAGGTACGTGAAATCTCGTATGAATTGAATACGCGTAGAAATGTCGACTTGTGTATACGTATATTCGGAATACGTACGTGAAAAGTAGTAGTTCATGTTCATTGGAGCACAGCCAGTGCAACATAATGGATTGACGGTACGCGAGCAATCTATGTACGTATACATAACTTTTGCCTTCGAGAGTACGTTGGGGGAGTTGTTCGTATGGCGGATGTCGTGGTACGTTTAAAGTTTTCAACATCGCATGAACTTCTTTCGTGTCGTGTTGCATGGAAAAGTTTCCAAAACCGAGTAGGAAGTGTTTTCGGTCGTTGATGAGGACATCACGTACAAAGGAATTTGGTACTGATCTGTAGTTTGCCAGCGATATGACGTACTCTCAGTCACGATTCGAAAATTCAGTTCCTTCAAGGTCTTTTGGAATTCGTTTGCGGTCCCATTTGAATTCCATTATTCAAAATCACAGGGAAACGTTTTGATGACTATATACGTCTTTTGAAGTTTTCAGAAGAGTGCAGATTTAATAAGTCTTGGCCTCCTTAATTCCTGTAACTTTTACTCAAAAAATATTCCTCTACTTTTGATGTTATTTTACATGGTTGAATTTATTTTCACCGAAATCATGTGAATAACCTCGATTTCTCTTGTGAAATATTGAACTCGTTACAACCTTTATGTCGTCTATATCGCAATGATTTGTCACGTACCCACAATTCACGAAGCGTGGAAGTATTTAATGCATGATTGCATCGTTTCGATTCTCGTAACTGACGTTACATAATTAATCCCTTAAATGATGTTACTTAGAGCGATACAAGGTTGGTAAATTTCATTTATTTTGGGAGAATTCTCCGTGCATGTGTCAATCCAGTGCACGCATCGAAAGAATGAAAAATTGAAAAGGTTCGAAATGTTGGTTGAAAAAAGGCAGAATTTTGTGATTTCTGTTGAATTGAAATTTCGAACCTTTTTCATGTACTCGATTAATTATTTTCCCCTTTGCAAGAAGAGGAATAATTCATTTTTCTCTTTCTCTTCCTCCCTATTGTAACATGTGTGTATTCATTTTGGGTTCATTCGAATGAAAATTGTCTTTGAAAATTTGATTTAAAATTCACGTATACCTGTGAATTACTCAGCGAGCATTCAGAATAACCGAGTAATCTTCGTACTATTGTAGCGGTTGAAATAGAGAGAAAGAGGGACAAGGAGCCGCAAATGTGGTCTCGTTGAGAAGGGCGCTTTTGATGAAGGATTTAATTGGGTATCTCAGTATTGAATTCATGAACTGAATTACCAGCTGTTTGGTACTTCTATACGAGGTCAGAGAGATTGACAATGTCTCCGATGAATTGCAACTTGAAAAGTTGGGTTTCCTAGGGGGAGATTAATTTCGCGATTAGCGCTCGGATTTTGAAACCATCGTTGAAGAAATGAGTTTGTAATGCGAATAAATGATTCCTGGATGAAATGCGTTGAGGTAGGAAAATTATCCCGATTAAAAATTCAATCTCTGAACCTTGTCAGGTTAACCTGTGACCTGCTCAGATCTTGGAAAGAAGTGTCAAGCTTCGCGACTATTGGAACTTTCTGAATTTTTTTACAGTGCAAATCAGTGGTTTGAATATAGAGTAGATACTAAAATATTTGAATTTTGAACATAATAATATATATGGTTTGTTTTTTTTGTTTCAGGTAAGTTATCAATCACAGAACCGTTCATTATCCAGTTCTTTCATAGCGGTGAGTTTGTATTTGGTGATATGAAATTCTGACCATCTCGCTGCAGCAGTTTCAATTGAGAAAGAAAATTTTGAAAATATTCTTGCTCTCATTTTACGATATCAAAAAAATCCAAAAAATATTCACCCCCTCCTAAAATGTGACAAGAGAGTACATAAATTGTATGATCCAACCTTTTCACATGGGAAATCACTGAAATGAATGATATATTCATGTCATTTGTATGAAACATTCAGATTTGTTCGTGAATTCCATTTCATTGTACAATGAGAAGGTGATGGGAAAAATGTTACATTCCCTCTCAATCTTCTTGAGAATATTTCGCTATGGCTGATTATATTCAGCTCTTGTGATAACCCTTACAGCAGCGAACCGTCACGCATCACCCTACGCTTTGCTAAAGAATGGAAGTGCTAAAGTGAAATTTCAAAGCGTACAATTAATCCTTTGGAAATGTCCTGTTGACCATGTGTGACAGAAAGGTACACACATTAGGCTGAAGTTAATGATTTACTTTGCAGGGAGTTGCGATTAATGAATTCTGAGATTCAAGTTGAGTATGGAAGTTAAATATGCTGTTTCAAAATTAATCCCCTTTTACATGGTCTGGACGATGAAAGGATTTCTATGAAAATTTCACGATGGCCAGGGATGAGTATATACATAATTTCTGTTGTTCTTCTGGAGGGATCGCAGTAAATTTGTGCATGATTAGTTCATTGGTGGATAGTTATGAGTTCAGTAGCTGCCCACATAGCAACAATACTCTTGTAGAAAAACCATTCTAAGAGACATCTTTTGGAATTCTTATCAGCAAGATATGTTTTCGAAGTCTCTGTGCTATGTGAATGATTTATCAGTTTTATTGTGAAGATCACCTAGCGGAAAGGATTCTAGCTACCTCACAGCTAATGTCAAGACTCTTTTCAATGAACAGCCAGGAAGGTGCTGGACAACCGCGATAATCATTTTCACTAGGGTGTGTCCTGCATATTATTCACATTGTACTATCAGTAAAATCAGATCGTGAAATTTCGCTCAGTTATTTTATAGTTTTGAGTATCTTTTTCTTCAATACAGAGTGATTTCTTAAACCTCACCGTTTCAAGTTCACAGGGAGAAAATCTACAAGCAATCGCTGTGATTCTTCATCTGCAATGCTTCCTCTTAAACTTTCGAAGAGATTTCACTGACTTTCTGGAAACTTTTCTGGAATTTTAGAATTTCTTCCTAGAAGTTCAGTAGAATCAGTGTAAAAATTCCCCAGCGCTCGTCTGATTTTTCAATCAAAACTGGAGATTGCCAGTTTTGCATTTGCACTCCTCTTACATTCTCTTAGCATTCATTTTGAATAAAATGGTCTCTGTTTTAACTTCAAAAGCATTTGATGTAACTGAAATGCATTGACCTCGAATTTTTTCCTCAACATCATCACCTTCGTTTCATACGAACTATGTATGTTAATTACAATGCATTTGTGGAAAATGGTAAGTGTTCTTGAATCACGTTGGAGCTCTAATTTCAAATGATGATGATGATGATGATGATGATAATGATGAAAGAAAAGTGTGAGTAATGGAACATAAAACGTATTCAGAATGAGATTATGTAGGGAAAAAAGTGTTTGAAAATCATATTCAAAGAGCGAATGCAGAGTGAGAAAGTGGAAGAAAGAGAAAATAAAAGTTGGAAAACACACACGCGCACGTTCAAAGGAGAAGAACAAGGATCCTCGTGAAGTAGTTCACTCGTCTCATAAAAGTTTTTTCAAGTATCAGCTATCAAGATGATCGTACTTACCTTGAAACAACACGGTGTATATCAATCTACAGTTTTCAATCGGAACATCAATAAATATCTTGGAATCGATGATTTTAGAAATGAGAGGTATTTTAGAATCGGTTTGATAAAAAAATATCATTTCACTGATCCCTTCGATGAAATGTAACTCGGTGCAAAGTGGAATCTATGCAGAACTTATTTCAATCGACACATGATTAAATGCTGTATCATTATCGGTAGTCAATTTGTGGTTAGCTCAGTATTTGTTCCTCAAAGCTTGGTCTGGTGACGTAGATTGAATGAAATAGATTATTATTATGTCAATCATTGGCAACAGCGTGGCTCAATCTTGGCACACTATTTTGCCTGTGTTGAAGACACAACAACTAAAGGGTTCATCAATCTTTCTCGAGACTTGGATTGATCTCTGTAAAAAATGTGGGAAGTTTTCCTTCACACTGTTGGTGGATTTCGTCCCCTAATCGTGGGGAAATTGATTCTCCATCAAAAATAAGAGATTTTTCCCCCAATTTGGGGAATTATTTTGTTTTTCGAGTATTGAATCTCCTACAAATGAAGCAAAAGTCGACCAAATTATGGTGAAAAATTCCACATCCATGGAGGAACTTTGTTGTCACCATTTTCATTTCATCAATTGTTCATCTTCTGCAACGGGAGAACAGTTTGATACTCCACCTTTATCATATACTGTTTCTATTCGAAAAGTCGAGTAGTGGATTTCCTTAGAATCGAAGACGGTATTTTTCAAATATGAAAACAGATTACTCTAAAACTCGGTACGAGTTTGATGAACAGTTTTCTTTATTAAAGTAAACCAAAGCCTAGGGAAGGATTGAACTCTTTCGAGTTGAATAATTAAAGACTTGCTTCAACTTTTAATTGAGTTTTTCAAGTCAATTTATTCAAATTCTGTTATTATAGAATAATGGCTGTTTGAGTTTTCACAATTCCCATTAACACACCAACTTGAAGAATGTTCATATGGAAGAAAAGAGAACAGCGGATGAAGCTTCTGCTTCTGTTGACTACGGGCGTTAATTCAGATCCGTTTTCGCGGGACTCGAAGTGGGAACGATCAAAGATTATGTTCTTTTGCGATTCAATTAATGATACCACCGCGATATTAAATATTTCTATTTCAGAATTTTGTTTGGGATGGAAATTGATTTTGGGGAAGCGTTGTAGAATTGTGGTAACTTTTCCTCCAGAATTTACACCCTGCTAAAAATTCCCAATAAAGAACGATTCAAAACGACAAGATTTCTCTATAGTTTTGAATGAGGTTTTTGAATACGGAATTTACAATGTTATATCGTTCTTGAACGATAGAACTCTATCGTTCCTTATCGTATTGTATGAAATGTAACAGGATATATGTGGTTTTATAGTGAAATTCGTATAGAAAAAGTACCAGTTATTCGAAAAAAAATAGTCATGTGTTTCAAAATGAGTGGTCCTTTTAAATGTTCTATATGAATTTTACGATAAAATTACATAGGTTTTACGTTAAATTCTATAGAATACTATAAGGAACGATAGAGTTCTATCGTTGAAAAACGGTATAACATTGTAAATTCCGTATTCAAAAACCTCATTCAAAACTATATAGAATTCTTATCGTTTTGAATCGTTCTTTATTGGGAATTTTTAACAGGGCAATCTCTCCAATTATGTAATTACGAAATTACTTTGAGCTTGAGGGTGTAAAGATGGTCTGGGAAATATAGAAATTATTCTTCATTCAGTTTATAACTCTCGTTTCACATTGTCAAAATTGTGGATAGTTTTCCCTCGCCTGGATGGTGGACTTTTTCATAGATAGTACAGAATTTTTTTGCGGAGTTTATGGAGTTCAGTTTTTTGGTTTGGAATTCTGCAAAAAGCCAAAGAATACGCTACCAGAAATCGTGATAAGTAGTTTCTGATCGATGAAAGAAGTTCGTTGTCACCGTTTTTTGGGGGACAGATTCCAGAAGTATTCTCAAGAATGTGTAAAGAAGAGGGGAAGAATTTTCTCCGCAGGGGGTGTATAAATAATTCCAAATAAACATCATGGAAATGTTTAGAACGAGGAAAAGCGGTATACCAGGTTCTGAATTTTGTAAATCAGGGAGAATCCAAGGGCGAAGGGAGGAAGTTGTTTGTCCATTGGTTTCACACGGTGGGTTTTGGAGGAACGTAGATCAATGATAATTGAAAAACAGTGTTATTCAGACGGTTGACGCGCCGCAAGTTCAATAAACCTTGACCCGATAGAATTACACCGTCGTACGAGTTTGAACTCATCCCTTTTATCACTTTGGGGGATATAATCTCATCACCCCTCACCCTGATCCTTCTTGATAACGCCAACAAGAAAGGAGGATTTCTTCCGCAACGATACTCGGTCAAAGAAAATCCATGAAGTTGAACGGTGCTCGACAGACAACGCGAAGTTAATACCTCGATTTCAGAAACGAAACAAAGTGATAAAAGGCGGCAAAGGAGGACAATGACTCAGGAAACTGTTTTCGTGTTCTTTCAAATGTTTCATTTGTGCCCCTATAGCAGCTTGATACATATTTCAATTTTTCCTCTTTTGTATACTTTTTTCATCTTCTTTTTCAAGTTTATTCACGATTGATATAAGTCGAGGGCTAAGAATATCTAGAGTTTCGAAGAGTCTCATAACGTCATGGAATTTGGAGATTATACGAGAGACAAACGTTCGACTGGAAATGAATATGAACTTCATATACGTGGTTGAGAAATTACTTTAATCGGAGATTCTTTCAAGAGAGAAATCTCTTTTCATTTCAAGTAGAAGTAGTTTCATGTGGAGAGATAGAACCGTGTATGACTTCTCTTTTTTTTAATTGAATTCATTAGAGCATATTCGTGTTTGGAGGATTTTCGAAACGATCGTTCTGTTCCATACCTCGTTTAGGGTACATCAAAGTTTTTAGTAGTGAATTCAAACGTCGATAAAGCTCGAAGAGTTTACAAATGTTTCAATCTTTTTCCTATAAGAGCGGGAGGAATGAAGGATTCAATTCCAATGAAGTGTTGATTGAGAATGTTGGATTCCAGTACTTGGAATTTGTAATTTTCTAAATTCGAACAGATTAGAACTGCATGACGATTCATTTGTCTAGCGGTATAAATACCGGAGGAGAAATTTCCTTCCGGATATAAATATCATTCATTCCAAGTTGCGTTAAAAGAAGAAATATCTTCTATCGTGGAAATCTCGCAGTTGGTTGTCCTGTGGGACCAATGTACATTAAAGAAGGGAACGGAAGCCAAGTATGCCGAGGGTAAAAGTTCGAGATTTGAAAGATGCGTCCACTTAAAAGTTTTCGCTCTTCATAAATCTCTCTTTCCGTTTCTGTTATAGACACTTTTTCGCTCGTTTTAGTATAATGTTGTACTACTTTTCGCTAATACGAACGATTTGATCTATATGTTGATGTGAGTTAAAAATAAGACCATCGTTATCGATTTCCTGTTCGGGATTTGTATGTTCGGAAAATCATCGATGGATACAAATGAAAAAACAAATATTTATTCCGTTTGAACGAAAGACTTCTTCACTTTGAGCACATCACCAACTCATTTCTCGTCACAAATGACCATAAAAAGAACACATATCTTTTCATTCACTCTCTCTCTCTGACTCTGGGTTGCTTTATTTTTCAGTGAAATAAAGAGCGAGAGTGTTTATCATGTGAAATGTCAACGAGCAGCCGAAAATTCGAAAAAAAATTCATTCTCTTGTCTTTCATCCTTTCTACACTAGTCTTCCCTGATTTATTTCAGTCCAGTATATTAAACCCATTTGGCAACATGCCAAGACAAACAAGCGCCAACTCGTAAATATTTATTATGCTATTTTCCCTCTCATACGCGATATATTCCCTCTCACTCGATTTCGTCCCTATGACATATTGAATATTTCAAATCTAACATTTTCAAGCACATATTTATATGTTGAAGGTGAATCAGCATCGAGGATTCAATTTTCGTGATTTATTTGTGGTTATATTGAATTTGTGTGCTTTCAGAATCTCCGTTGAATTGATAGGCTTTGAATGTAGATTCACATAAAAACTTGAAAGAATTTTAAGCAATATTTTCATCTCATGGCACGACTACTCGCCAAATACAATGGGATCTACACGAAGTGTCAAAGAGATTCAGTGCTCCGAAAATTTACCTATCCACATAGCGGTGGATATACAACACTGTTTGTATTGTTGATGGATAGAAAAATTTCCGTCATCCTTCTAACAAAAGAGATTCAACGGTTCCGGTAATTAAAGAACAAATACAGTTATACGAGGCTATACCCGTATCAATTACTCACCCAATAAACATGGCAATTTTTCGGAATTTTCATTTCCCTTGGAATACGGATAACAAGTTCGACTATATTCAGTTCGAAATAAAACAAGAAACGTACGTCTCTTTTCTTTCACATCGGTGAAATGCAATCTATCCTCCAATTTTCCATTGTAGAAATTACCTAACCCTCTTCAGAGTTTTATTGAGTCTCCTCCTCTTCTCTAAAGAAACTTCGGTCTGGCTTCTCTTATTTTCTCTAAAACAAAGTTGATCGGGAGTCTTAATATTTCTTCTCTGGAGAAATATCACCTCGAGATCAACGTGATCCTCATATTAATTCTTCGAACGTGTTATAACTTCTTAATTCGAATTTGAATTTGAAAATTAATATATTACTTTCAGCATATTTTATAAACGAGAGGGGATATCCTCTATCCTTTTCGGAAACAAAAGATTCATCGCATTCCTCGATCCTATATGTTTTTGAACGGTATCCGGAGATTATTCAGAGGGGGAAGTCAGGTATCGATTGTGATCTCGAGATTTCGAACGATGGCTCAAGGTTTGAAACTTGTGACACAGGGAGGGAAGATATTTCACAGTTTCAACTGAGCGGAAAAAATCGATGAGCATTAATATTGTTCCGTATTGCCTGATCGTAAAGTGTGCTCTGACTGTAACTTTGTTCTAACTCCCCCCCCCCCCCCCCCGGCTCTACGTATACGTAAATGATCTTTTAACAATGTGATTAGAAAGATGATTTGGACTCCGAAGTCTGAGCATGTTTTCAAATGTGCTCAAAATGTCTCCAAGAGAAGATATGCGTTTTCGATATCTCTCATCAAATCATATTTTATGTATTCAAATCACGGATGGGCAGCCTCAATTACTTCTTGCAGTTTTTTATTCCCATAAAACAGACTTTTGAACGTAAAATTTATTAACCCTTGGTCACCACACTGAGGTGAAATCTATCCCAGCCCCATTCTACCTCAATTTCGAGTATTTTCATCAAAAAGCACGGGGTCCATAATATAGTCATGTTCGATTCCGATTCGATTTTTGAGATAATCGATTATTTTTTTCAAAAAATCGCAATTCTGAATCGATTCTTTGTATCTGTTCATTTTTCCTTTTCTTTCAACTCCATCCATTATGATTGGACTTGAATACTTTCTCTTTATTTGAAACCATTTTCATCGGTTAACATCGAGTAAAAATTTGAGTATCCATGAAACTTGAATTCCATTATGATTGTAAATATTCCCTATCAACGAGTCGTGAATAGTTTGTTTGTGGCGTCATCTTGTCGTTCTCAACCAATCAAGCGTTGTAGAAAAGGATCCGTGAACAACTCAGAATACAAACTACTGTTGCCTTAACTGACCGTTTGCAAGATTTTATTCGTATAAGATTTGGGCAAATTAAACAAGATCCTATTATGGCCATTTCTGCGATATTAGATCCTGGATTTTGAAAAATTCATTTCAATGATCCCTCAGCGAATTCCAGTGCGATTGAACGGCTCACAAACTAGATAAAAGATACTGATCGAATGGGAATCACGAGCATAGAGAATCCTCAGCGAGGAATTGCAACACAAGAAATTGTTGAAGATGATTCATGGTCTTTCCCTGATAATCTCATTCAAGTTGGATCACTAAATTCCGTTACAGATAATAAAACACAAATTAATATATTCAACTCCTTATATCATTGGGAAAAATATTTGGCAAGTGTTGCAACATCGGTACCGTCTGAACGCCTTTTTTCAAGAGCTGGAAATATTCTACCCGATAAAAGAAGCAGGCTTTCGTCAGATTATCTTCAACAATCATTGTTCCTCAATCCATTATCACTGAAAGACTGGCGATTTGAAATTGATCAGTCATACTTAAAATATTATGATTATCATCATTATAATATATCAAATAACAAATTGCATATTTCCTTACGCTGAAATGAAATACAGATACGAATTCTGAAGATCTCGTAACGCAATTATTCGTGAATGAGGACACTCAAGCATCAAGAGGAGTGGGTAAAATTTTGGGCCGACGTTTTTAATCAATTTCAATTTCAAATAGGTGATAATCAAGCAGCGCATATCGCAAATTGGATTCTGAACATAAATCTGGATTCTTTCATGGTTCGTGAATATTAGAGAACGAAGTTTATGCAGAACTTCTGACATTCGGAGTTTATGATCCTGAAAATTCTTTTATGTTTACCAGAAATCGAGAAAAAACACTAAAATTCACATTTGGAGTCTAATAATTCTAGTAGTGTATTCCATTATTATGCATTAAAAAATTCCAGTGAACTTATAATTTATAGAAACAGCTGGCGCAACATTTGGCTCGCTTCTTCTGATGCTTGAATGTCTTTAATATAATTTGCTATCGCCTAATATTATGTGAATTGAAAGATCGTCATTATCTCTGCAAATTTGGATGTGATTCAAAAAAATTTTTCATCGATTTTTCAGGAATCGATTTTTTAAGAATCAATTCTTTGGTTTCGATTTGGTAGGAAAATCGATTCTTGTGATTCGATTCAGGATCAATTTAAGAATCGATTCCTCAGGAAGAATCGAACATCACTACCATAATAACATCCGTCGACAGCCAGAGGATGTCACTACTTTTTGGTCCAATAACATTCCCATGGACTTATTAGTTTGTCTGCAGCAGTTATTGAAAATTGTAAATTGAAAATTCTCGATGAAACCAAATATTTAATTTTTTTACAAATTTCTTCTCTTTCTTTCCTCAGAAAAAATACTTCTCTATCAGCAGTCACTCGAGGACTAATTTCTTCCTCGAAGAGTAACATTCCAAAAGTATAATGTCCAATTTTCAGCTTAATAAAATATTCAAAAATGATGGAATTATGAATTTTATTGTAAAAACAATCGTTGTTCCATTTTTCTTTTTGCACTTCATTTTTTTTAGAATACCTAAATTTGATTTTTGGCTGTATAATCTATAAGATTTTTCAAAGTGAACTTGGAATAAGTTCTTCAAAAATCGACAAGTAACACTATTCAATAGTTCATTTGTTATAACAATTATTGTCGTTGTGGTAGAAATTACCCCAGTGTGGCAAGTATGTGATTCCTGTGAAGTATCGTAAACAAGGGTTAATATCTGACAAGGGAAAGTAATTAGGTTGCTTATCTCATAATCCAATAGGTTATTTCTTACATAATTTAGCATGTTTTGGTTCATTTCCTTACACGGAGCATAGAAAATGGAGAAATTTAACGTATGGGATGACAACGCGTCGCTTCGAGCCTTTAAATGGGAATTTTTAAAGAATATATATTTGAATAATTCACCTTATGAGACAAAGATAGATTCTTCTCTTAGGATGTAAATTATTTGACAATATATTTTGTAAAAATTTTCATTTAAAAGCTCGAAGCGACACGTTGTCATTCTATACGGTAAATTTCTTCATTTTCTTTTTTCCGTTTATTATCATGAAGGTTTCACTGTTAGAAAAATTCTCAAATTTAACGCAAAATTTAATATGAGTCATGGACATTTAGAACTTTTTCATGAAAATGTGAGAAATTAATTATCAAACTCATAGATATCTTGTGAAAATTAGGAAGAAAATTCTTTACTGTGTTATGTGAAAAGTTTCATAATATGTTTATGAAACTTTGGGAAGATTTTTCAAAAGTGTTTATTATCAACGTGTTTGAGAAATGAAAATTGATTTTAATATTGGAATTAATAACATCTCGTCACTAATAACACCATTCAAAAGCACGCCATTCTCTCCTTTTCCTACTTCTCTTTTGCTATTGAAAATTCTCAACTAAAAACGCCATGTGATATCCTTAGTTGATATGAACCTTTGTTTTTCTTCTATTTTGTCGCACATCCCCCACATTATTCCGACACGTTGTAGCGCTTTCATAAAAGGATAAAAGGTTCGTACCGGCCTTGTTTCCCCGTAACTTATGAGATACTACAAATTCTTTGAATTCCCTCGTAGTTGACCTCCGATAGAGTAAAAAAACCTATCTTCCTCAAGCATTTTATATCCGAAACGATTGAAGTTTTCAAGAGACAAATGTTGCGAAGAACACACTTCCAAGGCAATAGGTTGTGATGGATTGTAATTGGCGGAGTCGAAATATATACAACCACTCTTAGGAATATTGAATTTCAAAGGGAGATTTTCAAGTTTGGATCACAAGATATTGGGGAGAAAAAAAGGGAATAAAAAACTGTGTCAAACCGTTGCGTTGCTGCTGTGCCAAGTTGTACAGAATTTGAATGGATGAGAAATAGGAATAGACAGTTGTTTACAGACCTACGCTGTGGATTCGAATCGTTCTTTGAAATCAAAAGACTTACATAAAATCAAATTCCACAAGAATTTGATTCACTGTAGGAAATCTCAGTACTACATTAATCTGAACTACATGGATGTGAAATACAATATTGAATTGTGTAGATCTGAATTGAACGATTATCCGTCAACTACCCTAGTAGAAATGCTCTAATAATTGACGAGTTTTTTAACGCCTAACTGGTCAAAATCTAGACGCTTGCAAGTGCCTCGTAGGGTTCTGGCGAGGTACTTGCAAGTGTCTAGTATCTGGCTGGTTGAGCGTTACAAAATTCGTCAATAACTAGAGCATTTCTACTTGGGTACGTGAATTCATTCACGTAGAGTCGGAGTGAAAAAATTGCCTCACATAAGGCTCAGCATTGGGATTACGATACTGCCCATATTAGCAATTGTTATGGACCTCAACTGTGACGGTGTTTTATAGCATGGCAAGTGCCCTAGTAAAAATGCTCTAGGCATTGACAAGGCATGTCACGCTGAACTACAGAGAAACTAGACGATTCACAGGGCCCTTGTGAAGCACTTGCGAGCCGTCTAGTTCTCCTTCTCCCATAGTTCAGCGTTATATGCCATTTCAATGTCTAGAGCATTTTTGCTAGGTTGATGGTGAATATGAGGAACCTTTTGGTTGCATGTATGTGAAGTTTTGAAACTTATTTCCGGTGATTACCTAAAACATTCCAATACTTCACCTACATGCCACAGAATATCAGTACATCCTTGGTTAGAACACCTAATTAAGACAGCGACAAGTTCGTTGGATCGGGGCCTTATGAAGGCCTGATAGCTCTGCCTACATGCAGAATTCAAAGACTTTCCTCAAGACCTCTCTTAATATTTCAATGATTCCCCGCCTCCCTTAGAAAAATGATTATAGCAGTTATCTACACTGTCAGAAATTTCTGCGTTAATTTTAATGTTTTGCTGGAAGTTTCATACACATTTTATATTAAATTTAATGTAAACCATAGCATTATCTATAGACATTGAATATTTTCCTACATTAAATGTAATATGGAATGTGATTGAGAAAACCTTCCAAATATTTCTGACAGTGCAGCATCTTCCAAGGCGCTTGCAGTGAACCAGTCCCTAGAAATGGCCTTGACATCGATGCTATAAGGGGGCGAGAATTATTCCTTCAAGGGTTGATGAATATATTCTTGGTGAACTCGCAGGTTTGTAGTCTGTAAGCACAAACATAACAATTTTGATAACGGTACGTACACAATATACATAATGAAAACAATATTTATTCAGTTTTGTGTTGTTATTCGGAACAAAAACATCATCGACAGCGTAAAACACGGTGGTTCGATAAAAATTTTGCTTACAGTATTTTCAATATGGGAAGAAAAATAGGAAGACAGAATACAAATCATCACTTCACGATCCTACTGCATAACTCGACAGCCAATTGAATTCATTTAGTTGAGAAACTGAACAGAATTTCTTCAAAATATTCACGAATATTCACGTGTTTTCTCTCCCCACAACCCCAATACAGGGGATGGAAAGAGCATATCTCAGTCGAGATCATCGTATTTACGATTGTGGATTTCATGTCAAGCCATATCATATTTTTAATCACCCTCGAAAGAGAACACCTAATTCACAGTTTTAACATACCACGGTATGTGACATTGGTACCTAATGAAGGTAGCCAACAAAATTTCTCTTCGAATACTATACATATGTATATACACTTACGTAAAGTTTATTACACACGTCAGTATTTGAATGGATACACGGATAAGCATACAAGGATAACGTCACGTGTGTGTATGTATAGCATGCGTCACTACAAAGCCGGGTTAAATCTCCTTATCCTTATCTAGTCGGTAAATTTCCCAGTGGTTTGCCTTGGGCGTTCGTCGAGTTTACTACCGTTTCACACACATACTCTCGCACGCGCGCGCTCACTCTTTTTCCTTTTTATAAACCTGTTTTTTTTCTTTCCTCCTCACCCTTCATGGAGATTCGATTTCTTTGGTTTCGAAATAAAATAATCTGTTTTTATCCCTGCAGAAGAATGCATGTCAAACGCGAATGAACTCCTCGCCAGAAATATGCGCTCTCTAAATTCCTTGGAGTGAAAATTCACTCTTGCCGAGTGAAAATACTGCAACTCCGGAAGAGTGAAAAATTTCACTCTTAAAGAGTGAATTTTCACTCTATAAGAGGGGAAATGAACTCTGGTGTTTGGAGTGAAAAACTCACTCTTAGGAAAAAGAGTGAATATTGACTCTTAAAGAGTGAAATTCCACTCTCCAAGAGTTGAGCTCCCACTCCGTTCTAGAGTTGCAGTATTTTGACTCTTTGAAGAGTGAATATTCACTCCAAAGAATTTAGAGAGCGAATTCATCTTCCGTGAATTCATTGCGCATAAATTTGATTAAGTGTGCATGGATTGAATTTCGAAGTTATGTTTTGTACTTCTCGAACAGAAGTGAACAATCAACAGGATGCAATAATACTTATTGTGGGAACAAGGTATAATCTCTTGTGAGCACTGATCGCTGGAATTTCAAAGAGTCCCTGCAAGGTCCCAGCAAGGTTGGAGGAAGGTTCCAATGACTCTAGCCACCTCATAGTTAATGTCAATAAGACCCTTTCTACTCTCTAAATTCCTTGGAGTGAAAATTCACTCTTGCCGAGTGAAAATACTGCAACTTCGAAAGAGTGAATTTTCACTCTATAAGAGTGGAGATCAACTCTGGTGTTTGGAGTGAAAAACTCACTCTTAGGAAAAAGAGTGAGTATTGACTCTTAAAGAGTGAAATTTCACTCTTCAAGAGTTGAGCTCCCACTCCGTTCTAGAGTTGCAGTATTTTGACTCTTTGAAGAGTGAATATTCACTCCAAAGAATTTAGAGAGTAGTGACCAGCTGCACTGCTAGCGCCTTGAGAGGTGCTAGACAACTACTATAGTTATTTTTACTAGGGTTATTATTGGCCCTTTCATTAGTGTTTGATGGGTCACTTCCAGCAAAGGACTGAAAACATCTCTATCCTCCTTCAACTCGCGAAGAACAATGGATAGAAACCCGCACGGAGAAAAGTGATATTCGAAAAATAGTAAAATTTGCCGTGATACGTAGCACAGCCGCCCCCGATATGTGGAATAGTAAATTATATCACGTCGCATTTTGATTTCTAGGCACATAAAATTCAAATTCAGCAATGGAAATTAAAGAAAATGCTAATCCTCATAGTGATCCATAAAGATACTACACTGTAAGAAAAGCGGGGTCAGAATTAACACCACGCGGATTCTATAAAAGTCCACCCCGGAATTCGGTGTTGAAATAACTCCAAATGGTGTTAGAATGACACCATACGGTGTCAAAATAACACCATTCGGAGTGGACTTTTTCTAACACGTAAAATTTTTTACAGTGTACGTGGCATTGCACTTTGTAATACTTTACATCACATAATCAGTGAATTACATAGCTCATTCTACTGAAAACATATCAGAAACATGTATTGCCACATTGAATAGTAAACTCTGCTATTTTCCAAAAATACACTTTTCTGCGTGCGGCATCGCGGGTCTTTCATTTTTTGCTTCTCTCAAATTGGAGAAAGATAGATGAGTTTTCAATCCGCAACTGGTTACTGAAGGAATATGGTAGAGTGTAGTAAGCCCTAAAATTCATAAGCCCTGAAAATTATACGCCCGAATTTAAGAAACCCGAAAGGCCATATGCCCGAACGTTCGTAAGCCCGAAGTTGCATAACCCCGAATAAAAAATTATAAATTTTAATATAAATCAATCATTGGATACTTGTATACAATTTATAAATGAAATATGCTCCTGTTGATAGTTTATCGATGCTTTGAATCATATAAAAGTATCTGATAATTGATTCATACTAAAATTCATAATCTTTTATTCGGGGTTATGCAACTTTGGGCGAAGGGCTGTTCACTGCGAGCCATGAAACTCATGCATTGAAGTCATGTCATTTCATCCGATGATTCTCTGCATTAAAGAGTGGAGATTTCCACTAGCTCTCAAGTGACTCGCACTGACTCGCTATAGTGATTTCTATCTGAGTTCCACCGTTGAATAATGGCTCCCTTTTGTTCAGTCTTTTATTCGGAAACGATTGGTCGTGTTGAAATTCATTGACTCACAAGAGAATGACCCCTCGACTTCGGGCTTACGAACATTCGGGCATATATCTGAAATTAGGGCTTGCGATACTCTACCTTCGGATATAAATTGTAAAGTGTTCATCATTAGAAGACACGTTATCAATCACTTGTAATCCGGAAAAAAGTAATCAGCTATGACAAGGATAGCCATATTTTCAGCTCCTGTAGCTAAATTTTGGCTGATGTTGTTAGAAGTGCAACTGTCCTGGGGGTGCTTAGATATTTAGCTACAATAGCTAAAATTCAGCTGATACAGCTGACAATTTCTTTCTGTGTTCAAAGAGAAATGAGCAAAACTGATTTTTCAACATGAATATACCTGTGCTTAATCCATTGATAGGACTTCAATATGAAACGCTAAACCGTTGATTCTTTCTATTCTCTTTGTGGAATTGAATGTTGAATTTTTGAAATCTCAGTCTCGCCTTGTACTTTTTGCTCGCATTTTTTTCGTATATTCGAGGAAAAATTCGTTTCCCCAATTCATTCCACGTTCACGGGAAAATAATAGGAATCATCAAATTTTTGTCCAATAATTTTCTTTGTACATGAAATATCCCTGTACTAATAATCTTCCCAGTACAATAAGCCTCTTCATTATCAGAATTTAAAACGAACCAAATATCACGCTGCTTTTCAAATTTCTGCATATCAAAGCGTCATCCCGTCCCGTACAATGGAAGATAAATCTCCAATTTTTACGACCAATTCCACTTCCTTTCGAAATCAGCATCTCTCGTTATCTGCAGAGAAAAAATAAAGAGTTCGACACAACGTTCTTAGCTGAGATGAAAAGAATTCGGATGAGCTTCGTAATTGTATCGTATATAATACTCGAGGAAAATAGAAACTCGTGTAATAGAATTCCATTGTACATCGGAATGAAATCCATTCGATAAAAATATTCTGTTGAATGGAGGGTTGATCAACCATGTGAATCATTACGTAAGTTCAAAGTGCAGGCCAATAAAACGCTTGAGAGAGACCAAACGACTGGCTACCTGTCGTTTATGTGCTTAAAAGCTATTTACAGTCGATGCAATGCATCGTATTGTAATTGTACCAAATCGAATGGAACCGAACGAACCGCTACCAAGTTTTGCCAGCAGGAAAAAAAAGACATAAAAAGGACGGAGTATATAGATCCTCTCGATGAAAACATATCAAAGGGTGCTTGTATCTCGCAAATTCTGTTCCGATCACCGGCACGATGAGTACAAAAAATAATTGCGATTTTTGCTTTCTCGAGGAATAATTTTCGAATGAATGATCATGATACGTGTGGCATTGGGGTGACAATTTTTATTCATAGAATGCTACGGTAGTAAATATTTATTCTCCTCTGGAATGGTGTTTTTCGCCCCTTGTACGAGATGGGCCGAATCACGCTAGTGCGACTGAAGCAAATTTATCGATCGAATGTAACTGTCAGTCAATTGGTAGAGTGATTGTTATTCAATGAATTCATTATCGCGTGTGATTTATCGGTTATCCCATTTGTATGGGTTGTAGAATACTAAAAAAGCCCACTTTTTTTGCTCATGGAGTTGTAATGAAAGGAAGAACGATGCATGTCATTGCAAATCATTTTGATTGATCAATTACAAGAGTTATTATTCTGAATATTTTGTGTTTTTGAAAATTCGTTTGTTGCGTGAGAAGGAATATAAAAATGATATTCGGTAATTGTTTTTTTCAATATCGAGCCTGGGTTGATTGAAGCTTGTGTCCGAATATTTTTGTTTTTGTGATGGGGGTTCGGAAATGAAAGCTAAAATAACTGATATCGTAATCAAATGTTCAATACTACCAGTTGAACATGGCTGTGATTGGAAAAATGTATCCATTATCGCATCACAGGGATTCTTCGAATGTAAATCTTGTGCGAATTCTTTTTTTCTAAATTCAGAACGATGGCTCCATGGGTGGCTACAAAATTGAACCGATTTTTTCACGTTTCATGTGTTTTGTCATCTTAGCGGAATGAACTCATTTTGTTTATAATTCAAAAAATAAGCTTCAGATCGGCAAGTGGTGGAGAAAGAAGATTTTCAGTTTTCTCTGAAGAATACGCTGGTGAAGGACGGATAAGTATATTTATATACACACATGCATCTATAAAGAGAAAGAGGGAGAGAAAGAGAGAGAGAGGTATATACATGGACCGACAGAGGAATCTTCTTGCTTTGAATGAAGGAACTTTGAGTAAAGTAGAAATGCCTGTGAGTACATCTCCTTATGCTCTAGAATTGCCGCAAGCAAAATGAAGGGAACTTACACAACATGATTACATAATTACAGATCCGTACAGCATGAATACAGTTAATACCACAAGCAGTTCCATTTTGAATCCTGTAAGTAGCGGAAAAACTAATAAGAAATGCAACGTGAGTTTCACTTTGTGTGTAAAAGACGTTCAAACGTTGTATCTCAACTCTTTTGAACCAAAAGCGCATTGAATGAATAGATAATTAGAACATTGTGTGGTGAATGAATTAATGATTCAAAGGAACTGTGTGTGGATATAAAACAAGCGGGTTATAATTCTGAACGATGATTTGTAACAAGATTTCGTTTAGTTAGGAAAGTCCACAGTACTATAAATGAATGGTATTGGATTATTTGTATTGTTTTTAGACATTGACCTGTGCGTGTATGGAAAAATGGCCCAATCATGAACCAAGCCTGTCACAAGATCTGCCGACACTTGTCTTGAACAATTCCTCAAACCTGGCCCAGGTTTGGGAATGATAAGATCAGGACAAGCTTGGGCCAATGGTGTCTTCAGGCCAGGTCTTATTGATTCACCAGGCACCAACCATGGCCTCCTCTATCATAGATATTAATGGAAAAAGTATATTTCAGAATTAATTTCTCCCTCAGAATACCGTACATGAATCATGTCAAAACGATGGAATCAATGTGCCAAGAATGGGACAACCTTGGGTTTTTGCAGTCTTGTCGACATGAAAAATTCCGTGTATGATCACATTTCAAAGTAACATATTACCATTGAGTTAAGTTTTATTCTTATTTGGATCAACTATATCTGTCCTAATGTGTAAGACCGAGTTGATGGGCTATCCACGAGCAAAAGATTCGATCAGTCTTGGCCCGATGATTATGTCCAAATCTCTGAATTTGAACTTGAGTTATTAATTCAAAATTTGAGCCACTCATGTGGACAATATTGACTTGATTGATTGAATATTGAACGCTTGTTTCTTATGCTTGTGCCAAGCCTGTACCACACTGGAAAAAATAATGGTGGAATTTTCCCCCGAAAAAAGGTGGCAGCAAACTTCCTCCACGGATGAGGGACTTCTAACCATAATTTCGTGGACTTTTCCTTTAGTTGTGGAGGATTCGACACTCAAAAAACAAAATAATATCTCACCAATCCATCCAATGGTGGATGAAATCCACCAACAGTGTGAAGAAAAACTCCCCACATTTTTCACAGTGCCATGACGTAAAAAGTACCATCACTGAATATTCATTGGAAACAACGGGACAAACATGGAACAATATTGGCTCCATTGTTCTGGATGAAGGTTTCTTTTCTGACACTGGTGCCAATCCTGGGACATGCTTGGGGGTTTTTTTTCAGTCTTGTCAACACCTGCATGGGAAGATCATCAAAAATCATTACAATCATTGTAGAAACTCTCACTGGAGTGATATCGTAATCCAATTCAGTAACAAGATGGAACTACAATTGAAATTTGAATCAATTCAATCATAGAACTTCACACAGGCATTCCAATGATGAGAATATCACTAGAAACGGGCTCATCGATCCGCGTAACGATGCTGCATCACTCATGCATGGACGTTACTGATTCTCTTATTCTCTTTGAATCCCCCATTTATTGAAATTTATGGATTCATTCAATGAAGTCATCTTAATAAAATTCCGTCTTCATTACTTTGTTAAATCTTAAGCAGAGTGTTTGACAATCAATTTTAAATTTCAGACAGTTCCGGCTGGTACCTTTATCACTCAATTGAGATCCCTTCAGACCTCTGTGAACTTAGCCAGCGAAAATTCGGAAAAAATTTTTTCTTCATGGGATTCAAATCTGCTACGTTTGTGCTCGTTTATGCGATAAGAAATTTCCTTTGTGCTACTTCAGGTATAGCGGTCATGCACGATTGAAACATGGCTCGGCGGCGACTTGCTCCGATTTCGATGACCCTATAGTCATTGGAAAGGGCTAGACGCGTAAATGATTGTGCGCTGAGCAGTTTTTTTATTTAACCCTGAGGGAAAGAAGTTATAGAGGAAAATGTGGGGAACATGGAAAAATCGGAAAGCACGGATGAGGTTATGGCAAGTAATCAGCGAGTGGATTGTCACAGTGAGAATGAGTAGTCGATGAAGGGGAGAGGATACCAGAAGCAAGGTACACTGAAAACAAGGTTTTCTTCTGAAAAATCAACGCATTTGGTTGAACATTTTCAAGAGGTATCTTTTCATACAAATGAGACTTATTCATTATAACCAAACATTGTGTTGAGTCAAGAAATTCATATTTATTAACTATAACCAAATCATTTATTTGATTCAAACTGATCGAAATTGATTTGAATGAACAAGACTTCTCATCAAATTCAGATTTATCGAATTATCATTGGTATTCATTGGCTGTATTCATCAACTATGTGATCAGATGAATATTGATAAATATTTCTTTGGCCGTATCCAATTATACGCTTTATTTACTATAAACAAATTTTATTTGCTCCAACGGATCTTTCTTCTCAGTGTAGATACCATACCACTGGCTTGTGGTTGGGAGACATCGATTTACGCGGGTAACACTGAAATCCTGTGAAAGGATACGCCAAGAGCTTGGCCCGGTCTTGGCCCAATTATGACTTATATTGGGCCAGAATCCATGAGGGAAAATGGCCCAAGTTTGGTGAAAGCTTGGAATGATAACCTCGTGCCAGGCTTGGTACTCAATATTGGGCCAGAATGCAATGCCAAGCATGGCCGAATGTCTCATGATATATGTATTATGAGTATTTTGGAGCTTGGCTCACACAATTAAACCGGACCCGGCCCAAGTTGTGTATATTAACTTTTGCCATGCTTCAACCTGATTCTTCAAACATACTTCTTGGAGAAGAAAATGACGTCATTTTTCATGCCATCCTTGCAAAAAATTTCCCATAGAAAACGATGAGATTTTTAGCAGGGATATCGGTACAACTCTGTAAAAATCACAAACACGGAGATGTGTTGTGACATTGATTGTACATTGGCCCAATATTGGTTCACCATGCTTGACAGTTGAATGTTTTGCCAAGCTTCAACCACTTGTTGTAATGACATTCCCTACGAAACGTGGTATAGATTCTCAAATAACAAATGGTTTAATATTGGGTCCATATTGGCTGCCATGCTTGGCAGCTTAATGTTTTGCCAATCTTGAACCACTTGTTGTATAGGTATTCCTTATGAAACATGGTGTGGGTTATCAAATAACAAACGGTTTTATACTGGGTTGATATTGGTTCGCCATGTTTGACAGCCCAATATTTTGCCAAGCTTGCACCAGTTGTCATATTGGCATTTCATATGAAACCCGGTATGGTTTCTAGAATGAACAACGGTTGTATATTGGACCAATATTGGTTCGCGATGCTTGACAGCCTACCTGTCAATATTGGCATTTCCTACCTGGGATGTAGCCGTGCGACATGAACCGGGATCGTTTATATAAGTATCGAATATTCTTCTGGGATGACCACGGCATAATTCTATCCAGGTCAGATCGTTCAAGTGAGTCCCATGTAGGACTTGGACTCTAAAAACGGTGAAAAAAGGCGAAAAATGCCTGTTTTTGATAGATAAATCGTTTGTGCTTTTTCGCTGTCACTCGAAACTCAACTCATACCTACGAAATATTCTTGAGCGATGTCCAGAGAATAATTTTTTGCAGGTTTGATCGTTTGTGCGAATCACATATGGAACTTAGACCCGAAAAACGGTGAAAAATGGCGAATCACTTCAGACCTTCCCAAATTCCTGGCGAAGGAAGTCTGGATAAGAAACACAAAATAAAGCAATCGAATGGATGTTTCTTATTCAAATTCATTCTATAATTTCCCCATCGACATCCGTTGATTATTAAAAAGGTGTCAAACCCTTTCTAATTGATAATGTATTTTTCACAATCGTTTCACAATCATCAGCAAGATGTATTCCGCTCCGCAATTTCATACAATCGATCATCCATAGTTTCCTCCAGTTACATCCATATCAATGATAAATTGCAGACTTGTTTTTGTCAGATATACCGGTTATGCATTCAATCTCCACTATATAAATCATCTTGCTTTGATAGATTTGTTCATATGTTGTCTTTCTTGTCGGTACAAAATCGATATATATGTGAAATCTCTTACCCTCCGCGCGAGTGTAACGGAGATACAGAACTTCAAGGCAACACTTTAAGACGAAGGGAAAGTGAATAACATACTGCAAAATAGAACCATTTTGGTATATACGATGGGAATAAATGGTTCAATCACGGCGCCTGCGAACCAATCTTCCTATCCCATACTGGTATTCGACTTCAGATTACAAACGTATGAATTCTGTCGATATGTGAGGAATTACTGTTGAATTCTCGTACTCATCTTTTGAAATTGAACTTCAAGTTTTGTAAGAATGAATGATCTGTTGGAATTTGTACATTGCGAGAGAATTTATCCAGTTAAATGTTAGTGACAAGAGATTGGCAAGATATGTTTGGCAGCAAACATGGCCAGCCGGCACGAGGCCTGATTACCAATATATTTTTATGAGTCCTAGGGATGGGCTTTGAATCGGGAAATACCACCCATCACTAGCGGGGCCCCAAAGTATGGACAAAGTGCCACTAGACAAACGAAAAAGCATATAATATTTCCAAATTAGGGGTTGAAAAACAATGGTCACCCGAGCGAAAAACTTGTCAAAATTATATATAATTCAATATATTAGTTTATATATGAGGTATATATAATTTTGAACATTTTCCCACTTGAGCAGTTAAACGCGTGGTCCGATTTAGAAAAATCGGTCCCAATTGGCTCAAGACCGGTCCTGGCATCACCCAAAATTACATAAAGTCTGTATTTAAATCTATATAGTTTATATACAGGGTGGTCCATTTGAAGTGATATAGTCAAATATCTAGGAAACTAGTGGAGATGGAGAAAAATGTTCCAGATAAAAAGTTCAGGGTTCCAAGGGGGAAGTATGATGCTGACCTTGAAAAAGCCTTCAGAGGTCATTTTGAAGGTCATTTAGGGGTCAAGATGGTTTTTTTGAATGGCACCCCCATTTTTTTATCATGGCATGGGGAAGCTGGTTTCAAACCCTTCACGAAACCCTGGTCATGGACCTCTTTCTGCCCATTGGGGTGCAAGGTATGGACCATCGAAGTTATCGATGAACTACTCTTAGCGTTACCCAGGAACCACAACTTGAACGTGGTAGTTCTCTGTTCCCTTCGGAGTACTTGACTATCGTGAATCCCCTTGCCTCTCACATGAGGAGTGCTTGATGCTGTTACAATAATTGCTCGAAGTTACCCCCCTCTGCCTGGATACATAATCCTGGTATGTTGGCACAAACAGTGCGGATGCGATCGATCATGTCCTCCCTCATTTACAAAAAAACTTCCAAATTTTGGAACCCCACATGTGAGAGGCAAGGGGATTCACAATAATCATGCACTCCGGAGGGAACAGAGAACTACCACGTCCACGTCGTTGTTCCTGGGTAGAATAGTTCATCAATAACTTCGACGGTCCATACCTTGCACCCCAATAAGCGAAAAGGGATCCATGAACTGTGTTTTGTAAAGGGTTTGAAACCAGCTTTCCCATGCCATGATAAAAAAATGGGGGTCCCATTTAAAAAAACCATCTTGACTCCTGAATGACCTTCAAAATGACCTCTGAGGGATTTTCCAAGGTCAGCATCATACTTCCCCTTAGGAAACCTGAACTTTTTACCTGGAACATTTTTTTCCATCTCCACTAGTTTCCGAGATATTTGACTATATCACTTCAAATGGACCACCCTGTATAATTGTATAAGAATGATATATAATTGGGGAGACCTTTCTATTCGGGTCGTTCTTAATTTGAGCTTGAAACCAGAAGGCATGAATATTACCGGTATATTATTTAATATATGAATTATTACGAGTATGCTTTCAAATTTATGAATGATTGCCATGCTCAACCTGAACAAATATATTGCTTGAACTAAGCCAAGCTATCACTCACACTAAGTTAATAAATTATTGAGCAGAAGATCTGCTGATATTACATTAAAATAGGATTTAGACCACTATCAATTGACCTTGCTCGTCCATAGAATGTCCAAGCTTCCTTAGCATCAAGGTGATACCAGCGACCCTTGAAGATGCAACCAGACCCATTGGTCGGAATAGGACATAACTAAAACTATTTTGACAAAATACTAGAAAACAAAAAAATTATATAAAAAGACCGCCTTGTACAGCCCTTCTTCAATTAATAAAAATGGTCTGTACAGAGCTGCTGATTTTCTTCTTATTGCTTCATTTTCGAATAATTTGTCAGAAAAGATTTGGCTCGGGTTGCATCGTTAGAGGCCGCTGGTATCCCCTTAATAGAGCCCAGAAATCCTTATGTGAAGTGTTCACGGAAATCGATTGATTTAATTAGAAGATATTGTCGAAGAGAAATATTTTTCACAAACAAATGTTTCCTTTGGTCAAACGATATTGCGAGGGGGGACTTCTTTTTAAGAATCATTTCATCGGAGCATCTTTTTATGTAAAAAGATTGTCTGCACGAGGATCTAATGTCCCCGTTATCGCTCTAATCTCGCAAATTCATTTCTAGAGGATAGAAAATGGAATCCAACTATTTTCCGACGTGTATCCAGATTAAGACAAATCACGTCTGTGCACCATCGCCAGCTGCCCCTCTGCAAATCGATTCGAAATTTTCAATTCGATTCGAATGATAAAATGGGAACTTTTAATCATTCCCCAACCGAGTTTTCGTAGCAATCGAACGTTGGATGAATAGTTTTATTCCTAATGGATTTTTCAACCTTTTTCTTAACAGTTGTAATAACTTCGAAGCAATATGGGTTATAAAATATTGTGTTTTTGAACAATTTCTGAACTCGTGAGTCTCATTTCAGTGTGTGGTCTTCGAGTATTCAAATCAAAACTCAAAATTCTACATCTAATACAGAATAGTAATTCAATGAATAGTGTTGTGGAAAGTGTATTTGTAAGTTAATTGTGAATATACATACCGATTATTCACCTCAGTTCCAGTCCATTGTATGATAATTCAGTTCATGGACCATTAAATAAAGTGAAGATACATTCAAGTGAGTTTGAATTGTTTCTTACAATAAGAATCATCACATTACCTGGTTGATTTTAGTTCTCATGATTCATAGTTATTTTACCAGCGATACCAATAGGTATCGTCAATTTCCTTTGGAGATCGATGAGATAGGAGGCTAACAGTACAAGAACGTTATCTACATCAATACTTCGCAAAAAACTTCGATACCTGAAGTAAGCAGAATGAACAGAGTAAAGGGCGAAGTATTCTACCTTGAAGCACACCACCTGTGACGCAAGTATTGGACGATTAACAGCGACTTATGTTCCAGTGACATCATCCATTTGAGGCAATGCCCATGTAACATTTTATGAATATGCTGTATACATTTTATTAAGCCCCATATAATATTACGATGAGCCTGACCTCGATCTCGCCTGGGCCCTGAAAAGATTTGCATCATGGTTCTACCATGAGAATTTCATCGGGAAAACTTTGTTCGAATTGAATTTGAAATTCAAAGGATAGTAATTACAATGAAATTGATGATTGATTTACAATCAAAGAATAGTTTACAATAATTCATCCTTCCTCAAATCATCTGTACATAATCCTAGTCTATTTCGTGAGAAATGAAACTCATTTAGAATAACTGTGTCATCATGTTTTTATGTGATATGTAATTGACCCGATGATGATCCCTCATTATCACTGTAAAAAGGAAGTCTTAATCTGTTTGTATCTTAATTTCAGACTATACTTTTTCCATTGTGTCGGCGATTGTTTTTTCGACTTAATTTGTTTGCATCATAGATTCAGCCATGAAATGAACTGAATTTAAGACTTTCTTTTTACGGTGATCTTCGAAAAGTCGTGTTGATTCAATTCTTGACCTTCTCCTTCCTTTTTCCTCTTTTCCTCTATTCCTCTCTCACTCCGATTTTCCCATCAACAAGTTGAATATCCCATTAATTCTCAACGAATCACAATTTTCCCACATAAACCTTTCGAAAAGTCACTTGACCAGAGTATTCAGAGCTAATGAATTAGTTATAGGAATGTTCAACACAACGTGTCTCCGCTATTATATCGCAGAGTCACTAGTTTGCGAGAGGTTCGAACATGCAAACTTTTCAATTAAAGGACAAATACAATAGTTGTTAGTACAATACCTGAACGTAGTTACGTTTACTCGTTAATTGACAGGCATTCGTATCACTATCTCGAAATCATAAATTCAGGTGTGAAATTCATCATAATCACATTAACGTGGTTTTGGAAAATGTGAATTCCACAGTTCATTGGTATTGAAGTTAACCCTATTTTTGCTATATTAAACTTCCATTACACGTAATGGAAGGAATTCCAATTACTTTTTATACTCTAATATCCTTTGGAATTTGTAACGAATCGAATTTGTAGTTACGTAGAATTTGAACTTGTTCTCTGTTATGAAGAAACTAATAATTCGATGTGCTAGCTATTTGGATGAGAATGTAAATTTTTGAATTTTGCACCGTTACTGTTCACCTGAACCAGAGCTGTAATCGAGGTGAATGTAAAAATTTTCGGCTACCGTTTTAACTTTAATGTAATTAATTTTATCGATCATGCTGGTGTTACTTCCAATTCATTGTTACATTTCATTATTATGAAGCGATTATCCGTTGATGATATTGTAGTTTCCTGACATTATAGAAACTGGTATCGTTAAAAGCCTCTCTCGGAGATTAGGATAGTTCATAAAGTCCTTACGAAGAACAATGTTGCTTGCAGTTCTTTTATGAATCGTAACGCATCTCTTCAAGGCCTTACGAACACTAGCATAGTTTACAGTACAGACCCATGTGAATATTTCCAGAATTTACAATTGGTCTGATGCTGGCAAAGCCCAAGTAACACAAGAACAGTGAATGTGAAAAGAATGTGCAAATGAGACTATTTTGGATAAATTCGTCAAGATATTCTATGGAGGTGCATAGCACATAATCATTGGAAACAGTCTGATTTGGAAGTTCTCAGCGTGTTTGTAGAATTTTCCAAACACATTCTTAGCATTTTTAACCTCCTATGTTGCTTGGGGGTTCGGTTCGCTAGACTTTGGCAATAATTGTTTGTCTTCGGGGTCATGAATGCTTCTCGACTGACACTAACTGTTCAACGGATTCCGAACGATGTTGGTCCGAGTGGATTGAGAATCTTGGACCAGTATGAAATCCGCACAGTTCAAACAAAGTTAATCTCTCAAATCGAATGCCAGAGTTCAATTGTAGTAAGCGTGCATAAATCAGCAGTAATGACACGGTTGTAAAAGTTACATCAGCGGCCCCTGACCTCCTGGTAAAAACGCCTAAGCATTCACGAGTTTTGTGCCTCTCGTGCTAGCGGAATACTAGACACTTGCGAGTGTCTTATCAAATACTTGCAAGTATTACGAGTACTTTACAAGTACTTTAGTGGTGCCCTTGTGAATGTCTAGTATTTCGCTAGCGCAAGCGTTACAAAACTCGTGAATGCCTAGAGCATATTTACTAGAGTTATTCGAAAACAAAGCGATACAAGAAAAATATCGCTCTATACAGACAACGTGGATTGATTGAAGAAGGTCTATACAAAGCCATATTTTGATTTAATTTTGATATTCGTTTTCGAATAATTTTGTCAGAATAGTTTTGGATAATCTAGATGGTCTGGTTGTATCTTCAGGGGTCGTTGGTATCACTTTATATAAAATGATATTATCATTAACTCCTCTCCAGTTAGCAGCTCTGGCAACAATACTAAGTCAGTATCGACCCGAATTTTCCTTCCCTCATAGGAATACACTCCAGTAGAAATCACTATAATAATTGTGTAGGTTTCGCAAAAATTCGCCAGATCCTTGTGAGAGATCTTCGAAGCCTGGCAAAGCCTCGTGATAACCTAAAGAATCCTTAGAATCTAGAAAATTCAAGTTATTTTTCCTTCGATTGTTGGAAATCGCACAACACAAATCAAGAAACTGAAATGAAATTTCAAGAAATTTGAGGCACACCGGACGTCGAATCTGATTGTGGAGGTTATAATTATTCGTCTCATTAATACGATCGACAAGATCTTGTGTATCGCAATATCGATTGTTATGCCATACACGAAAATGATACAACATAACAATGATGCTTGATGGTAAGAGAAGACTAGGGAATCAGCTTGTCGAAATTTCGAGGCTCGTGTTAGTAATTGGTAATCCGTAATGGTTACACATATATATCCAGCGTCATACGTTCGTCCAACTGCGTCTAGGGGAAACAGCTGCCAATTAATTAAGCTACGTATTCATGGTTCAAACTAATGTCGTGGGATATAATAACTTGTTTCTCATCGAACGCCCCATAGCCGTATCATGTGCACCAGGAAAGCTTAATTGCGTGCAACGTTGTCCGACGATTTTCATCCTCAGCACTATGTATCATGTACCATGCGGATAATGCAGATTTCACGTGGCTATTGCGGAAATGATGTTTTCGCTCTTATACACATAAATACTACACACAGTTCCGTTACTCTCCAGAATTGCTGTGAATAAAATTATAATCTAATCAACAACGGGGACGTTTTTGTGATATGGATTACATCAAAATTACATTTCCGAATGAAGTTAAGTACGTTTTGATTATATCGTCAGAAAAACATGATATATCGTGGATGATTAAACGTTGCTTCGAAGAACTTCACTTACATTCCCCAGTAATATAAGAGATTCCAAGAGATTTGTTGTTGTTTCCTTGTTTCAAATACAGTGTTCATTTATAGCACAAGGAAGGTGGAGTTTTGAATTTGTTTTAACGTATATAAACTCATCACGTGAACAAATGCCTAATCCTGGTTATCCAATCACCACCAGATCCTCGGGTTATCTCATCATTGTCACTGTCATCAATTTTAGGGAAGCATTCATGCGTTTCCTCATTCCCTTGAAACCCCAATTGATTCTCATCCCCTGTTTTATCCTTCGTCTTCCTTTCTGTCTTACCTTACATAAACCTTGGCGATACTCTTGAGACGGGAGTGGCAATGATTTCCACATTCATCATCTAAATGTCTTTCACCGTCAAATTACATTTCTCCTTCAATCGATGTAACGAATTATTCCGAAGTGATTGAGATATTAACTTGACGTATTACAACTTTTCAAAATAATCTTGGGAAATGCATTGGAAGAATTCAATCGAACGACTTATATCATCTGAGAATTATTACCTCGTCGAATGTTCGGGAGGAAAAGATCATGATAAGAAACTCGACGTTCATGTGAATGGTTTTCTCGTAAACCCGTGAACGTTTAGACGCGGGGAAATGGTTGAAACAGGTTGTTGATGCATCCATGTAATATAAGAAACTTTTCTCCAAAGATCAAACATTTTCTTCGGTAAATAAAATGTCTTCATATGATCTATCTTAGATGAAATATCTCTCTGAGACTTCGAGAGAAGCTCGTAATATGATCTCTTCTCAAATACAACCATAAAACTACGCTTTAAAGATCCTAATCGAATCAAGAAAATTAAAGAAAAGTATCTGTAGAACATTTTTCAATATTCACTTTTCATCCTCTTTCATTTTATCGGGAATCTTATAGACGGGGTCTTTGATTATTTTCGAAATTTGCAGAGGATCGAATATCGAGGAGGATGGAATCAAATTTTATTTCCATTCCACGAAAGACGTGAACGATGTGCACGTGTACACATGTCCGTACACGTCTATGAGTGTAAAACTGTTTTCGTTACTTTATAAAAGACTTTGGAAAGAATAGAAGAGACCGGAGAAATATTTTTACGAGGTAATTTCTAGAACATTTCACGGACAAGTCATAGAAACCTTGTGTACAGATCTCTGGAAAACTGTAAGTACTTGAGAAACTAGAGAAGAAGGCTTGCTCGCGGTGGCGAGAACAGGATACGGAACAAAGGCAAGTGGGATGGAAGACAAAAGGCAATTGAGAACGAGACAGGCTGAAAAAGAGAGTATTCAAATGAATGCGGACATAACGGTGAGTGGACATGATCCTTTTGGAGTCAGGTAAGAGAGAAAGAACATGAACAAAGTCACAAGAAGTGATCAAATATAGGATAGCAAGATATTCTGTTGGAAGAATAGCATATCGATATGTTCGTATTGAAGGTCTTTTTTGTGTACAAGCTGTGGAAGTGAACGATCGATTATTTTCATACTAAAAGGGTTTGAAGGACCCCACGTTAGTCGCGAAAAATGAATGTGAAGAGCGAATTCGGATGAATCATTTATTAGGATCTATGTGGGGCCTATCGCAGTATCTTCGCATGGGTCACTTATGAATATTTCAATCATTTGGATGTTATATTTGAAAGAACAGGTATCCGAGCACACAAAGTGATACTAGAATACGCACGTGGAGAGTAATTTTGGTTGTCAGATCCCAACGAGATGATGTCTCCTGAGGGAAAAGGAGGTTGAAGGGGGGTATTTGTTTGCCTGCAACTGACACCAAAGTAAATCGAGGGATATCGATTTGCAATTTGGCACGTGTGTAGTTCCAATCACTCTCATCGCAGGATCATACTAAATCCATTGACATAGTCTTATCCTATAATGCGACGGTATCTATTCCATCAATTCGGAAGCGATGCACATGAATGAGTTGTTTTAAGAATGATTATCCTATTGAATCATAGAGAAGATGAATTGGTTACACGTTCGTTTTAAGCACATGCCAAATCACATGCTTTCTGACATACGTCGAGATGAATAGAAAGACAAAAAGCTTCAGATGTTTTGTACTTTCCAGAGAAGTCAGAGTTCCAAGATTCGTAAAGTAGATATAAAGTTTTTTATGTATCAGTGTTATGACATTTCGTATGAGTTCAAAAGAACGGCAAAGTATGCGAAAACTGTGAGGGGATATTTTCATACAATAGCCGGAGCTTGCTTGGCGTGCGTTTTGATGAGTGATGTCTGAAGAATTGAGAATTCTAAGACGGGACAAGATTACCAGAGACAAAAGTTTCCGAGATCGAGAAAGATGCATGAAGATCGAGACTAATTCGAAATAAACCTAAATTAGAATTTAGTGCATCCATCGTGCATAAGAGTTAGATCAATATTATTTCCACCTCTTTCGACAGATGGTTTTTAACTAAAGAAAGTGCCATCGAATAATTCTGTTGAGCAGAACAGATGGGTGTATACGGCGAGTCTTAACGAAATTTCAAGTTGGTTCATACTTTTTGTCATGGAAACGCCTTGCGATGTGAACTGCTTCCGTGAAATTAAGCTCGGAATGAGATTTTCATTGAAACGAAATTTCACATACAATTTAATCAGTAATACCTACACGGAACATCAGCGTCCTTGCCGCTCGATAGCTCCATTCAGTTGAAACACGATGAACAATTTTTTCTTCATCAAAATTGACAATATTCCACACGAATATCGTGGGTTCTCTGATATTCTCTAATATTCTCCTGTATGAAAATTAAACTCATTCGTTTATAAATTCTCATTACATGATTGATACAGAAATGAGAGACATCGAAACATTATAATCGAACTTTTATCTAGATCAGTTGATCTCTCCTTGTTTTTTACTCTCCTAGTTCTCGTTCTATTTCACATGGTATCATAGTTCTGAGTCGAGATGTACACTTTGAGTTTAATTTTCTCGTTCCTTCTTTCGCTACATCTCCCGCTATTTGTTACGCTTTATAACCGGAAGGAAGAAAAGGGCAGAGAAAAAGCTGCTCAAATTAGGTTGGCGTTTATGTTTCCCCTACCGCACCCCTTTCACATTCGAATGAGATAGACAGAAAGAAGAGAGAAGGAAAGAGGAAGGGAGAGATCTACAAGACACAATTCGGTCTCTGTGCTAACCATGTGGAAACATGAAGGCAGACAGGATAAATAAAGAAGAAAGGAAGCTTGTTTAAGAAGCAGAAAAGGAAGGAACGTGGAAGATAAAAGGAGACAGGATTTTTTGCTTGAACTGGAGAGAAAAGAAACGGCAAGGATCGGAACAAAGTCCAACCTAGAGAAAATTGTCTTTATTCTCTTGGCTTGAACAAGACTGTACCATTCGTACATGAGTTTGTTCGTTATTAAAATTATTGAGGGCGTGTAACGATTCGATCTTATTGTTAAGAATTTTTTTTTTGAACATGAATTCATTTTTGTTTCTGTTCTTATGACAATTCGTGTCGATTCTCCTTCCCATGCAGTTTATTTCAATGGGATTTACATGGCAGTTGGAAGCGAGGAACATGATTCTTAAGCTCCGTTTGGAAATTCAACACTGTTCAAGATATACGAAACCGGTTAATTATAAATATCGTCGGAAGTAAATTGAACCACAAACGTGTGAGAAACGTGAAAGTTTTATTGACTGTAAAGTTTCTGCGGTAGAGGATTCTCTGAATATTTCAATTGCGTAGGGAAATAACTGTTTATTTATTAACGTGAATAACACATGGTTTCGAGACAATTTCCCTCCGAAATTACGAAACCTCACCTTGAAACTGAAAATGCTAATATTATATACTGGTAGAAAAATATCTAAGGGGTATATCGTATTTAGGGGAATAACTATATATTATTATGAATTGATGGGAATGATAGTGAAACTTTCAAACTCGTAAATTAGAAGCAATTGGAAGTTCAACATAGTTCAAAAAGTTATGCGAAATAAGGCCTATCTGATGGGCGATGGATGATGTGGGTTAAGAAAGTATCTACTCGCGCAGATTTATATGTGATGGTATGAAAATTACAGATAATAAAATCATTTCATAGGGTGAAATATTAAATACAATTTTGATATATTTCATGTATTGTTTGTTTTAAAATTTTATATAAACTGTACAATATTATTTTTAATAACAGCATTTTGTATAATTTCAAATGGAGAGCTACTTTTCTGACGCAAAGTACGAGTGCTTTCATTTGGTTTGAAAACATGTCAAAATTCATCAAATTTCATACACCGGAAATTATTTGGAATATCAAAAATGTATCGTTAGGAAATTCAGATATGAAAATTGAGAGATTGAGTTTCATGAAACAATAACGATATTTTATCAACTTTGTAACCAAACTATAGAGAAACCAATGAATCAGTTATGTGATCGAACGAATTGTAGTTGTTCACAAAATTTGGTATGAGAGGAGCTGCAGATTCTTCACTGTCAATTTAAAAAATTGGAAACAACTTGTATTTAATCTGCCCACATGTAACAGAGAACTCTTTCATTTCTATTATCCGTAGGTTTCGGGGGAAAATTCGTTGGACACCTGTAAATATTTATCAAACCGTTACACAATAAATGTTCACGACAGTCAATTGATGTTCGTTGAATTCAGATAAACCAGTAAATATAGTACCATCAAATATCGAAATGACTGTAGTGGATGTCCGTGAAAGAACAAGCTGATAAATATTCACTAGATTTGAATGAAATTTTTCCTCAGTACAACGAATACATAAATAAAAGTGTTTTGTTTAAATAGAACGAAGTAAACATTCATTTCATGTGAGCTGGATTTATTTGCGGGAAATAAAATTTCTCTTGTTGGGGTACAGATTCTCTCATTCTGAATCGGATATGTTGTTTTATCTCATTAGGTGGGGAACTGATTTTAGTGAAAAGAAACGAATACTTTTCTTTTGTATTTAACTGGTTGGAATTGAGTATTGATTCATCTAGATTTTGAGCAATCAACCCTCAATGATATTCTCTTTGTATATGTTCACGCCTCGTTCTCTGTGAATGTATCTATTCAGAACATGTGAATTTATTATTAAATATTTCAAATTCCTCCTTGTTTTCACTTTGAAGTACTAAACCGCACGTATAACTCAGATATGGAATAACAATAATCGAATATTCGCAGATTTACGTCATTTGTTGAAAACTTTGAACATTCTAATACTCCAACCACTCATCTTTTGATATGGCAATTATGAAATTCTTCTTGGTTATCGAAGACAAGAACGAGACTTCGTGTCAAGAATGAATTTCATCGCAAGTGTCTAACCCTGGCAACATATTTCATCTTAGTAAAATAATTTAATCTGGGAATTTGAGGTATTTGCCGCATGCCTTTTCCGTTCTTTCGAAACTATTATTCGGTAAACGACAATGAGCTTCTTAAATATTCTCATTCATTCGCAAAGTCTGTAATCCTGATTCAGTTCCTTGAATGAATTCATCGCTAGTGTATTGTGGAAATAAGTGGTAGTTTGTTGATGATCTTTATAAAAATTGTGTGAATTCTTGTATTGGGGAATAGGATTTGTATATAATTCCTGTGAAAATTATTGTTATGAAATTCAAATACGTTATATTATATAATTTATACATAAATCCAGTCATATGCAAATTTTTCACTAGATCATCACAATCATACCAATCAAGTACGAATATCATTCTAAAACTGAGGTCACGATACAAGTGCGAGTCATCAGTTTCAATAATTTTGTACCATAATGATGATACGCTGACATCGGAGTCATTCGTTGGAACATCAGTGTTGAACATGCATAAATGGGTCATGAAAATGAATTAATATCATTTTGTGATATATTTCTCTTCCATCGAGTCCACCAGTTGAATCATACATCAAATTATGAGCCGTAAAAAGTATCTCATTCAAATAATTATGTCACTAATTATTGGAATTGATCACAGGGGGTTACAACAAAGTATAATTGTGGGATACAACTCTAATTATGGATAATCAATGGAATTGAAATTCATTTGTAGGATCCTTGAGGTAAAATGGGGATCATTTTCGCTCTGATCTTCATGGAAGGGATTCTATTTTGCGTCTAATTTATAAAACATTGAATATTATAGAATACGCCTACGATGGCGTACAAAAATCATTTAAATGAATTTTGATAACATTTTTGATGTGTATGAAGACTTCTCAATGCATTCGAAGGGAAAAGAATGGATGTAACGGAAAATCTTAGACTATCGCTCTAAAAAGGTGACCATTTCACTCAAAAATTTGACAATATAATATTTCTGGCTGCACGGATAAAGAATTCATGCGTTCTGTGTGTGAAATACACCATGCGTTTGGAGTCAGTTAATTATCGAGGATTGGATGTACGAATTCATACTTGCCAAGTATACTATCATGTATTGAAAGCATAGAGCAGGAGCTTTGATCGCATGAATTGTGTATCATCTGAGTATGCTCTTTTCCGAATCCTGAATGCATGAATTTTTATGCCTGAAACGTGTAGATTTTCTCTGTGTGTGGACAAAAAGTGAAATCTCACTCTCACAGTTTCGAAGAATAGATTGTACACCGAGCTGGATCTGGAGTTAGTTAGGGTTTGGCGAATCTTTCTTCAAGAAACTAATGGCTGACCAAACACCATGAATATTCCTTCACAAAAATCCAGCTGGAATTCCAGATCCGGAATCAAGCTTCCCGGAACCTGGAATCAAGAATCCAAGTGAGATTCCACCTGGAAATAGGAATCCCAGCTAAGATTCCACCTGGGAATGAGGAGTCCCAGCTGGAAACGCAGGTAAATTTCGGAGCTGGGATCCACGTCGAATTTTCTTGACAGGGTACTCAAATTATGGATAAAACAAAACAAAGCTTCAAAGAACCGTACCCAACTAGAGATTGCCCTTCCTCCAAATCGGACCATCAAAGGCCCTCATTTGGCCCAAGACAAAGCCTGAGATGCCAGAGAGTCACATTTTCAGTTGGGTACCTCCGGTTTCCCGAGTAATAATTCATATTGGAATTCGATCAGGACCAAGTCTGAGAGATTTTATCTTGAATCAGGTGCTGCTATTGAATATAACGCATCGTTGTATCAGAACCCAATAGTAAAAACCATGGTAGGACATAGCAAATCGTAAACCTTCGGGACTGTCTGGTTAACTCTAATCTGGCGTGGGAAATTACGGCCTCATCAGAGCTAGATGTAGTAGACCAGGACAAAATGTGTCTTATCATTGCCCATATCGAACCCAAAGCCATTGCTGCTACCAAGTCGTTAGATCCAACAGAATTTCACAATCAAGATTCTTCGTTAGTAAGAATGACCAATGGGAAAAAAGCAAAAGTCGCTAGGTGGCATCAGTGCACGAGGCTGGCCATGCAATTTCTCTGCGCGGGAAGAAAGAAGTGATGAATATTCAAAGAAACATTTATTAACATTTGAAAAAATAACTCAATTCAAGAAAAAAGAGGATCGCTGAAGAATGTTTGTAGCGAGTGTGAAAAAGTTCCTAGTGAAAGTACTAAATGTTGATCCATTCATTGTTATTTTTCATCGTGAAACTATCAACTTCTGGTACTTTTTAGCGGTACTCTTTTCCCCTAAATTGTCGATCATTTTTCCGTGTGCTCGGATTGCTTCAAATTATATTATGTTGCAAATCCTTTTCCACCCCAATAGTTTCATCATCGTGGCATCCCTTTGGTTTCATGGCTTCTTGGAAATCAATAAAATTGAATGCAAAGAAATTAAAGGAACTGTCTGCAAGTACCGAAACACTCGATTATTCTCTTGATCAATTAGGATAAATACAATTTGCTATTCGAAAAGTCTTCAGAACGTCAGGTTTTCCCAAGAGGAAACGTGGAAAAGAGAGATAGAGAGAAAACGAGAGTTCCAATAAATGGTTAGATTTCAACGAATATCGGCTCCTCTGAATTCAGTCTTAATATGCTTGACTACACCATGAAAAGTAGATCGTAAGAACGCTGGCTTCGAGGAATGAGTGAAATTTATTGCATAATTCAATTTCAAAATGCTCCCAAAGGAATTCAATTTCACGCAAAATAGTTAATTCGAATTGTAAGATAAATACTTCGATATGGAAATGATTCCACATAAATTATGTACAGGTTGTATACCGTTCTTGAATTGGAAATCATAGTTCTTCGAATTGATTATTCAGAATCTCTGACCAGCTTCAGTCGAACCGAAATCGACTCTGAATAAGTTATGAATAATCGACTTTGAATAACAATTACAGTTCTAACCCTCGAGTGATTAATTTATAGCTTCAAGCCCATTCTCGGTAAGTTTTAAATCAATCTTCTATAATATAATTCCTATATGTATTTGTGAAACTAATAATTTTGTATGAAAGTTACTCACGCTTTCATGAACTTTGAATTCAAGTTTTCAACTGTTCTTTCGTTGTTTTACGTTTGAAATTCATCAAGGATCCCTAGAAAATATAAAATACTCGACGGAAGGAAATTTCACGTGTAAGAAGTCGTCTACCCAAGTGAAGATGACAACTTGAAAGGAAGAAACTAAAGTGAAGATAAAACCACGGTGTGTCGGCGACAAATGCTTGTGTCATCCAATGTGGATTTTAGAGCTTCAGTCTTGGCATTTGAAGAAAATTCGAATTCATTCGGAAAACTGTAAATATGTGGGAGAACGCAATTTCCATTCGATCAAACTTTGCTCTTTATTTTTGAAAATTGGTTTTGATACGAACGTATGATTACATAAATATCATCGATAAAGAAATTCAACAATATTTGCACTGTTGTACCGGAAATTTTATGTTTTTTACTTCAATTTTCATAATTCAAATGTAATTTTTCAGCAGAAATGTACAGGTTGCCAGTTGTTCCTTGGTGAAAAAACCCCCTTAAATCCTATTAGGAGAAGAATAAATAATAGAAAGTGAGGTGTGCTTTTGTCATTCCCCCCTTATCTCCTATCAACATTTTTGGTGTCCAAAATGATGAAAATTCAATGGGGAAATATGTGGAAGATCATTAAATCCAATTATTTTCTTTATCGCTCAGTCTTGGGAGTGAAAATGATTATCAAATAGATTCAGAGGGGAATGCACTGAAATCTCATTACGTTAACACTCAAATAACTTTTTCATCAATATTTTTTCGAAAGCGTTGTACTTTGAAATCATTCAATGACGACTCGAAATGGATTTTCATATATCTTGTGTCGCCCCACGAAATAAAGTCTGACTATGACAGTTCAACACTGCAATAAAAATCTATCTTTGAAATTAATGAATCAATATCTACTTGGACCCCTTCATAATCCTGGGGACTATTGTTTCCTCACGCATGTATTGTAAAAAAAAAATGACATCTTGTAATCTTTTTCCACAGTTCTCGAGATGGCACTTTTGACAACTCATAAGTCAAAATGAGAATAATGAATCCAAGAATTATAAAAGGGTTCGAATGACCATTACTCACTCAATTTTAAATGATGGGTTCTTATCACAGTTTTGAACTGCAAAATTAGACCTTGATTTTTTGGTAACCTTTTTGTATCATTGGATACACATTGTATTCCCATAGAAATCGTCAATCATTGACATTAGTATTTCTTGGGACATTAATAAATAAAATTATTTATTACCGAACACTCAAAATTCATATTCCATAGAGAGAAGTTAAGCGATGAAACAACTAATGGGATTCAATGAGCTTCCACATATTTTCCTATTGAATTTCAAACATTTGATTTTGATAAAGGTGATAGGAAATAATGAGGTAACTGACAAAAGCACACCTTAGTTCCTATTATCTAATTTTTTTCTAATAGGATTCAAAAGGTCTTTTTTCACCACGGCTCCCGGTGGGGTGCTGTAAGTTTTCAGTAGATTTTTTTACAGGGTGTATTTGAATAGAAAATGTTCTCTTTATTCATCAGAAAGGAGAAGGAATTTGCACAATAGACCTGATTCATACTTTTTAGATATTATTAATGATATCTCACTTATGAGGATTGTCATTTGGCACCGGTGTGCAACGTAGCGATCGTAACCATCGATTCATGCCTCTGGGGAAAATGATGGAAGAATGGATAGATGAATGAATAGATTGAGCGGAGCCCTCTCACGCAATGATTGCAGTCTATCGCTTCACTTTTGCTCTCATCTCTTCTGGAGTTCATTTGTGAGGAATTCTATACATTCCTAAAATATATAGTGAGATTTTACTCAATCTACACTACGAATTTTACGCTGTACGTCTAGCACAATACCTTTCGAAACTTGAAAGGATCGTCAAACTGTTAAGTATAAACATTCCAGCAATCGCTGCGATATCACGGTGGACGATTTTGTAATAAAATCATCTTGCAAAGCTGCAAAGCGAATTTTCCAATCAAAAGTTGATCTTGAAAACTATGTTGAAATGTACGTAGAGGATGAGTGAAATGTATGCCAAGGTGGATGAAAAAGAAGTTGAAAAGCAATGGACGAATTAACTTTATTCTTCACGAAGAAACTTAAGAAGATCTTCTACGAGTCAACGTGCGAATGCGAAGGTGGGTAGGGAAAGTATAGGAAGCTCGAAGTGCATGACACTTCTCTTTATAGGAATTCTTCCGCATCCCATCCTGAAATTTCATCTCTCGAGAGTGTTCATTCGTACAGATCAAATTAGTCTCGACATTTTCAAAGCATTATCGATATTGGAATGAGTTTGTTGAAAGTGATAGCGCATGACGGTGTCGTATCATGAATATCACCTAATATTATAGTATATCCTTAAAGCGTCGATAATGGAAGTTTTCGAATCTACATATTGAACAAAGAAGTAGACTGGCGATACCGTTGAAATTTCCTAGCCGCAGATGAAATGCTGAAAGAACGTTCAAGAAAATTGGATCCTCGTCCGATGCATACAAAATCAAATTCGATAAAGCATCCAACCTGTAATTCGATCTGAATTTTTGAGATGATATTATACCGATTTCGTTCTGCGAATGCCAAAGGTATTGCAAATATCTAGACTGATCTGAATAAAATGATGAATGAAAAAAGTGTGGGAAGAATAGATTTTTGAGGAAGCTTTTGGATAGAATCCAAGGGTATTTTTCACACTCCGTATGAACCGTAGAAAATTTATATATTCAAATCTTCTGTATGCGAAACCGAATCAGAAATCGGACATGTCTCGGGGAACCCTTAGAGTTCCTACAACGGGAGGGAATTTGGAGCAAAGCCATCGTCAGAATTTCATTGCTTCAAATGACGTTCGATGTACAGTGAAACTCCCCAAGAGAACATGAAGGTTCAAGGAACGTTCAATATCCAGGTAAAAATTCACCATGGGCATTAGGTTACCAGGCCTGGTGCAATTCTGAAATGATAACATCATTTAAGCTTTGGCCCAACATTGGGGAAAGGCGTGTAAAAGCACATGCTACCAATGGCGAACCATAAAAAAATTTGTTTGCCAAGGGTGAATCAACGCTGTTGCAATCTTACACCAGTTTTGTGCCCATCCAATGTCAATGGTTATTTTAATATTTATTGCAGTTGAAAATAAAACACAATGAAATTCTATGATTTTGATATGGAATTTCGAGAAGTGCAACATAGAATTTCTCTGATCAGTTTAAACCTATAAATGCCGCGAATCCTATGATTCCTGGTGTTGAAGTAGGCGCGTCTGCAAACATATGAAGAATCCTTTCTATCATGGAACCTTCCAAGGAGACTTTCATATTCATCGAATGCTTAGTTCTTGTAAGAAACAAACAGTACCCAGGCGAGAGTTATCGCGATTTGCCACTTGAAAAGGGGGGTTCGCTGTGGGCCCAGCTGTCACTTCAGTTGAGTCAAGCTACCACCTACGCTTGGTGTAGCATGATAATCTACTGCTATCCAGAGTTGCCTAATGCTTGGGGCAGTGTCCCGTCATGCACTACGAATCCTCGGGTAAAATCATTTTTTCTTTCCTTCAAGCAATGTTGATTGAAGGATGGATCGGGCGTGGTCTCTGATCGATGATGGACCAACGAAGTTGACTTATCCACCGTCCATGTTGGTACAAAATTTAGGCCATTGTCAGCTACCCCTGCCCCTACATAGATTGCCTAGGCTTGGCTGTCAGCCGAGCGATCAGAGATATTCTATCGTCAGCATTGGTGAAGCCTGAAAGTTTTTATGTAGATAGAGTCTATTTAACGTCCAGACATTTGAAGGTCCATTGAAAGTTCCATGAACATGAATTCACGTATAATGAACGTGAATTCAACTAAGCAGGTTTGTGCTTTTTTGGGGCTTGATTTGGCTGGGTATTGGAATGAGTCTGATATCAAAAATAAAAATAGGTGAAATACTATACGCGAAAAAAGTGTATCGGCAGTGATAAAAACAACGGTATTGTTTGGAAAATTATTGTTCTGAGCGTGTTAAAATCTAGCTGATACAGTTAGCAATCCTTTTCTGTGCTGAAATGAAGGAAAAAGCATAATTTACTCAATCCACGTGAACGGACCGATCTCATGCATCCACTTTTCCTCAACCCAATCATTACCATGCAGGAATGAAGGAAATTTCTTCTCATAAATCGCTATAAAATCATCGAAGAGCTGATAGTTCATTCACATTATTCAGTTATTATTTCCATTATAGCAGTTCGATCGATGCCCTTCCCCTGTATGTCGAACGACAGAGAAATTCAATTATTCAACATCGAATTATAATCCTGTAACATCAAAATGCATCCTTCAGAAAAACCTACCCGACAAACAACTCCAAATAATTCATATTCTATGACTTTTGTGAAACATCATATCGAATTATCGTCAAATCGCATAAATCCTGCCCATTGTCCGATTCCGAACGATTCATACGTAATTATTCTCCCAGGGATAAATTATAATGTAAATCCATCAAAATAATTCCATTCATCGATCGTGTCGTGAGTGCCCAGATCGGAAATGAGGTGAATGAAGTGGCGTATAAACAGAATCGTAGTAACACGCCAAGTAGAGAATCGATGTTTATCGAAAACCCGCTTGTTCTAAACTCTTTTCTCTATCCTTGGATGTCGAAAGGATAGATGTCACTTGAAACCCAGAAGAACGGTCCGTAAAGTTTGCCACCGTTCTGTACAGATAATGTGAGAACTTGAGTAAACTTTGAGTCCCTGAGAGTATCTTCGCTTTCGCGTCCATTGAATTTTTTTCCTTTTACTTCTCTTTCTTTTCTTTCAATTCCGGAAGAAAAGCACCGAGGCAAAGGTAGAATCTGCACATAAGATATAAAAGAGACACGAGGAGAATAGAGAAGAAAATCCGTTATCGAAGACTTTAAGATCGTGATAGACAAAAATTGAAGAGAGGGCCGAGGATTCGAGTATTCGAGAGAAAATTTATCAACTATGAGAAATATGGATATAATAAAACTAACTCATTCGTCTTCGATTCTTTGCATTGGAATATTTTTTGATTCTCGGGGATGATTGTGGGAGATGTCGAATCTACATTGGACGTCGAATCAAGCGTTCACACGGGACCGAATATTGGAAAGTTGGTCCGATACAATCGTCGTATCCTCAATGATTTGTGAATTCTCTCACGTTCCGCACGGCCTGTGTATAATGGTCTTTCGAAATGACACGTAGTAATTTATGCAGTTGAGATAGGTGGAACAAAACGAAAGGAGTGAAAAAAGAAGTGTATGAGAAGTATAGAATCCAAGCAGGTGCCAAAGCTTCTTTTGTTTTGCGCTAGTTAAAAGTTGGTACCACTCCAGAGATAAGAGGATAAAGAAAGGCACGAGCGGGTCGTTCTATATACATGCAAACGTAACACAAGAAAAAGGAAAACAGCAAAATGACGGGAGAGAAGTGTTTCCTAGCCGGTGGATTTAAGTCAGATAGAGAAAGCATAGCAAACTATATGGGCCGTGCCGAGAGTATTATTTTTATCTCTCGTGGGACACTGGCCAGCCAACTGGTCAGCACGATCCCCTGTACAGGCCATCACCTCGATTCTTTCTCTCAGTTTCCTCGCGTGACAATAGGTCCAACTAAATCCTAAGTCAAGTCTGTTACGAGTACCGAGAGAGCCGATAATATTGAACTTTTTTCAATTACTTGCTCTCGCAAAACTTACAGCTTGTGAGTTCTTGTGAACTACTACAACAACAACAACACGACTTTGGTTGATTCAATTGATCTCTCGTTTTTACAATAGAAAAAAGTCATAATAAACCCTATTCATAATCAAACGGTATTGTTTGGATTCAAATACAGCAAAAAGTTTTGCCGAAAAATTTGCATACATGATGGAAACCAGGTAGCAATGCACCAGGTGTATTCTATTTCATTGCAACTGCATCGAATCTGATGTTTATTTGAAGTTATTCGTTTATTGTAATGGTATCGCGCAACGAATCGTTGCATGGCTCTGATGGAAGAAAAATACAGGTTCGATGTTTATTTCGTGAATGGAGAATAAACGGTACTCGATACTGATATTGAAACTGGGAATACGAGGCTTCCGAATCGCAAACGATTCTCAAAAAAACAACTCCGAGGAAACAATGTACATTGTTCTCTCGAGATTATGTTTCGGGAATCGTGAAATAGAAATACCTATGGTCCTTTTTCCCATTCGTTCAAAATGTACCAACCCATTCGCTTTTGCCACTGTGAGAGGTTTGAATTTAATATGTAAATTTTTCAAATCACTTTCCATTTTGAGGGACCGTAAATTTCTTGTTGAATGGATTCACAATTGTATGATGTTCAAAATGATTATTTACTTGGAGTTGGAATGATTAATATAGTCCGGTGAGTCATGCTTAGATAAGCTAATGACCGCAACAATTTCAAGCTATCAGCTATGCGTTGGTAGCAAGTTTATTATGCAATAATGAATTTATGTATCGGAGGTATGAAACGTAGAAAAGTACACGGAGGAAATATTGTCTTCCAAATAACTATGGAAAAAATGTAACGAAGAATCATGTCGCGTAGAAATGGAAATGAATATTAGGTCAGTTGTACAGTGCTAGAAGTGTTTGTCAGTGCTAAGAGTTATGTTTGTTTCCAATTTTTTCATAGTGAATTGAACTAAGATCTAACGAGTTCGTCTCATGTGTTAGTATGTTTTTATAGTTAATGGTAATTTTATAGTGTAATGTGAAGTTTTTACGAAGTCTACCATCACACGGAAACAAAAGAATACTTGCAGCACCTACTCGGGTAGTCGATTCTCGACCATCACCATCTATGGAAAACAGATACGGCAATCAGAGATGGATAGCCTCAATTACTTTTTTGTACCTAAAGTACTTTCGACGTTAAAAATCACTATTTTTGGAAATATAAAAGTACACTGACAGAAAAACGACCTGGTTGAAAGATTCGTGGTCGCTGTAACTTGAACTCTGGTCCGATTTATCAGGAAATGTGATTGCGATGTCCAGAAGAAGTGGTTGAAGCAAAAATTAACCACATTTTTCAGGTTAGAAACACGAGATTCTTTTCTTGGTGTAATAACAAGAATAATGTAGTTAATTTTGTTTTCAACCACTTCCTCTGGACATTGCAATCACATTTCCTGGTGAATCGAACCAGATTTCGAGTTACTGCGACCACGAGTCTTTCAACCAGGTCGTTTTTCTGTCAGTGTAATTGAGGCTGTCCATCCCTGACGGCAACTATTGAGTCGGCTACGCGAGCAGCTGCTGCAAGTATTCCTTTTTTCTCCGTGCACGAAATATCCTTGTGAACCCCTACGAGGATTAATAATTCCTGCAATTCCTATCACCGAATTTGATGTGCTACAAATAAGAATGCGACGTAATGGAGTTTCCCATGTCATATTTCGGGGGCCATTCTGCTACTTACGTGAGTGAACTTTCTTATTTTTGAAGATCTCTTTTCTAAATTCGTCATCGTACACATTATATTTCAATAGCCCTGATGAGGATGATAAGAACCTTTCGGAGAACACTTGAATTAATAATTTGTGGATAAAGAAGTTGATTAATTACGTCACGGACATGCAGATGAGATAAAGATGGCGTATTCGAAGAGTTATAGCAAGAATCTTCGATGAGAAAGTGACATAAGCGTATGAAATATGCCCAGGACAAAATGATGAAGAGAATCTTATTGCAATCAATAAAGAGGGGAAGAAAATTCATCAATTACTTCAAAGTGTGATAAATCGGTGTAAGACTAGGGGGAAATACTAAAGTGGTAATAATGAATGATCAAAGGTCAGAGATAAGATATTTGGAATTACTTTATTGACACTTTGAAGAAATTCAGTTAAAAACGGTGAATCAATTCAAAGAAGATCAATCGAGAGTTTTAACATGATTCAACTGTTATGAATATAAAAGAAGCTTTTGTATAATCGATCTTCGAATCGAATCACAATGAATTCTCTGAGAGATACGTCATTTCCACGATTTTATGTTATTTACGTGTAAAACTGTTTTCCACCAACTCTTTTGATTTACCGAATGTAAGAAAAACAAGTTTGAGAAGTTGATATAACTAAAACTTTAATCCATCCTTAATTACGAGAAGTAAATATTTGTTGAAGATGGAATTATGAATGGTATTTCTTCGGTGATTTACAGCATGTTGCACTTCAAAGCAGAAGTAATGTATTCCACGAATCCAGGGTGTCACAGTTAAACTTTCTCTGCTGGTAAATGAGGATCATCGGATGAGGAGAGAATTTGTTCGTTTCATTTTCATTTCAAATCGTTTCAATTGACACGAATATGATAAATTGTAGAATTTTGAAGTGATAGTTCAGTGAGTGAGAATAGACTTCTTCGTTAATAAACGATTTTGAGTCCAAATCCCAGAAGAGACAGATTCAAATTCATTTTTTTTTTTTTTTATGATTTCCATTTATCTGTGCAGTCAAGGTACTCAATTTTCACGCATGAATGAAAATGTGATTAGTAAGAAAAAGGAAATACGGTTCGAGGGCATCTTGTAGTTCCTGAAAGTATAAGATTTCTTCACTGATTTTCTTTGAACAGTGTTGATCTAACAGTTATCTTCATTCGACATAGACGGAATAACGAATTCTGAATAGAACACAGATAACGTTCTCGGTTATATGTTAAGAGAGATATCTTGAAGATTTATAAAGAACTACTCCAGCTGAATTCTTTTTCTTTCTATTTTGAAAGAGGACTATCAGACAAATCCTCACCAGAGGTTATTAGTTCTCAGACATACACTGTGGAGAACTCAATTCCAGTATCATAGAAGAATAATACGACGTATGCTCTACGGAATGAAATCCTGTACGCATTACAAATATATTGAAAAGGGAATAAATTTGAAATGCTCTCATAAAATCAAAACATATTCCGTAAGTTTTTTTCGTTATTGAGGTCGTAGAATTTAGTAGGTACCTAGTGGCCACCGCTTGGGAAATCAACTCAATTACACCCTGGTACTGAAGCTCTTTCTATGTCAGCACTTTGCTGGGATTGCTAGTATTCATCGCTACATTTTAAACGCTCGTTCCATTTGTATGCAAAAGGCCTTACCACCGCAATCACTTTGCATACATCAATATTACGTGATATTGTAATTCAATTAATATTCATCATATTCCCTGTCCAAACTCCTTATCGAAGTCATTATAGATTTATTTTCTGAAAAATCAACCCATTCAAGAAATGTAGTATTCGTGAATGTTCGGGAATATCATTTTTCCCTTTCCATAAAATGTAGATTTGGATCTATCTCTACGGAAAACGAGAAATAAATTTTCCGAATCTAACGTAACTTGTGATAAATATCCATCGATGGATCTACTTCGTATTGGATTTGACTGTGCACCGTTGGTGGATCGTTCAACCTTGATTGCCTTGATCCATCCTCTTAAGTTTATCCTACTTGTTATTACAATATCGTAGTACTTTTTACACTTTGATCCATTATGTAACGTGAATGCGATCCTATATATCAAAACCGAATGATAATGCAAGTTCTTTGGTTAAGGTGATTTTAGAGTGTACCAGCTGAGCGAGTGCAACGACCAACCGCAGACGGCTCCAACCAATCACTTCTTTTTCAAACCTCTCAATCCCATCCTCCGTGTGTATCGGAGTTCGAATTCTCGGTCGAATAATTTGTCGAGCTCTATGATTCAACTTAACTGAAAAGAAGAAAAGACGTAAGCCAGCGATAGGAAGTAGTTCTCAAGAGACGAAAATCCGATTGAATTCGATCGCGTAAGCGAATAGAACGAGAGTAGGAGGATTCAGATTTACTTAGCATGCCAGCATCAGATCCGTGTATTGAAAAGTGTCTCACGTTGACATCTGTGTACTCGAGCGGCTTGTCTACGTGTACGTGTGATTATATATCTCGATGATGTCATATTCCTCATAGAAATGAGTTTCATTATTCACGGGAGGTTGTGGATAAGCCATGCATCGTCTTTGATTTATGGATCGGAGAGTCTATACCTTTGGAATCTATTTTTCTACACTGAGAGAAAGAAATAGGGGAATTTACTAATTTTTTTACTATTTTTCTGAGTTGTGGAAGGACCACGGTGTAAGAAAAATGGGTGATGCAACTTCAATTCAGCGGTGTGATTATTTTATCCGGTATATTCATTCCACCAAACATAACCCAAACTGTTTCAGAAGTTTTTAATTTAATAATACATTTAAAATTCTATTCATTCCGATCTGAATCACTATGGAAGTTATATTTCAAAAAATTTGCAAAATCTTCTAATCTTGTGTACTTCACTGCACAATGTGTAAGAATATTTTTGTGAACTCGTTGTTGAATGGTGTATTCAAATAATTTTTGAATAGAATAAAGGAAAATTGCAAAATGAGTATTCAGACTTTGTTTATGCAATTCATAATCCGTATCTTTAATTCTTAAGCATTAAATTTCTCTGTATTTCATTAGATTTCAATTCCTCCATATTCATTTTGAAATACATTTCAAAAAAACCTTCAAACTTCGAATTCAATTTATAATTTTCATGTATTAACTACTTAGATAATTTTTTCTTCTCTTTATTCTGTTTTTTGATATCTTGGTTGAATGTTTTAATATATTGACGCATTCTCAAATTAATATAATAATACATGCAATAAGAAATCACATTTCTTATTATATGATAGGGAAGCAAAATATTTGGAACAATTTGGAATGGTTGAGGTTATCAATATGTATAAACATGCCGCCATTACTGTTTACAAAAACCTATGCCCTACATAAACGACATCTGAGAACGAGAACTGTAAACTGGATCCAATAATCACATCCCCACCCTGCAATTCGACGAAGTTCGATCACCTATTCTTCTTACACCGTGGAAAGGACTCAACTATGAAAAATAGTAGAAGTTGTTAGTTCGATAGATCATGAATGTTCGTAAAAAACACCATATTTTTTCACCAAGTATTGATTGTAAAATGAACTATTTAATCTTACCCATCGAGAAGGGAAAATTTTTTACTATTTTTTGGTAGTAAAATCAACTACTGCTTCCACACTACGAATAGTAAGAGCACAAAAGATCCTTGCTATTGAACATTAGTCAGATTACCTATTTTTTCTACTATTCAGTGTAGTTGAAAAAAATATCAGGATAAATGGGAAAACAGAATCGCCTCCACGAGAGTTGAACACAGGACGTTGGGGCTGAACGCCGAGGTTCTATCACTCGAGCCACCGCCGTTCGTTTCAGTAGATGGATCTTCTTTGGGTATATCAACTCGCGTTCATTCTTCAAACTTGAATATCTCGAAAACTGAGTCACACTATAGGATAAAAGCCAAAGCACACCTGCCTAAGATACACGTATAGCTTGATTCCATCAATAAATTCAATAGTCTCGGATTTTTCCTACGTAATTGAACTTTCTGTATCAACTTACTCGAGTTTACTAATATAAAGTTAGTTGTTCTGCTCAATATATTTTTTACTAATCGAAATTGTAAAGCTTACTATAAGCATTCGTAAATTAACCTATAAATAGATGGTAGATATTTTGCCAAATCTTATACTTTGGAAAGCAGTCGTGTTGACTAAGCGAATTTTTGTGTGCTGATCAAAAATAAGTAATCTGAACTGTAAATAGGAATAGGTTTTCGGAGTTAATTTTACTATTCAAGGATAGTGAAAAGTTTTACTAAAAAATAAGTTCCAACCACTATATTTTCGTCACAAATTTTTGTAGCATCTTCAACGATTTTCAATTAGTTAATTTCGCTATATTATCATGCGAATATACTAATGCATTAATTAATGTAACTAATATACGTTTGACTGATCAAAATAGTACAATTTACAATGGATTTTCCTCTCAGTGTAATATCTCTTCATGTTTTAGTTATTTTGCATTGAGGAGAAATAAATTCGCTTTCAATTTTGCTGGATTCCTCTTTGGGAACTATTCGCCATTACAGCAATTTTGTTGTAACAGATTTTGCTGGAAAAGTCAACATTCCTTGGCATGATTCAGTTCGATTCTAAAACATTCAAAGTGTTGGGAGGAATTTAATTGATTCAGTCAAGTTCTGGATCCATAGATGGAAGTCTATTATAAAGATTCTCATCAGACGTACGATCGTTTACTTTAAACATCGAGACAATCTCTGATCATCCGGTGTAGCCAATATCTTACATTCTTTGTTTTGTGAAATCACGAATTTCGCATACCGTTCAAAGTATAAAAGTATGAAGGAATTTATTCCGCAGTAGAATTATAGACGCTATCGAATTTAGATGTATATTCAAGACATTGAGTACATAATTGAGGAAAAATATTTGAAATGAAAACACGATTATCATTATACATACTTTCCGATAAATATATAAAAATTTGAACAGAGGTTGAATTTTCAACCTGCTTTTGAATATCGAATGTAATTTTGATTCGCGATTAAAGGGAAGTAAGGGAACAGAGTGGAATGTAAATTTCCATTCAGCTTTTACCTTTTACAACATGAAGGAATAATTGATTCATTTTATCTCAGATTGAACAGGTTGAGTCATACCGAGAGAGTGGTTGTCCAATATGCGAAGAATCGATTGTTTTTCCGTCCCTCCGCTTTAGATTTATAAATTTTCTATCGTAGATCATTCGATGATGGATCTAAAAGCTCAAGAGGAATCGGAGAGATGAGAAAGAAAAATATACGAACGGGGTATACGATACTTCGAGATAAAGTGATTATATTATGATGTAAGAACAGATGGATAAAACGAAAATAGAAACTCATATGACGGGGTATAGAATAATTCAAATCCGATAAGGCGATCGTCGTTCTTGATTGAACATGAAAGTACTTTTGTTCTTCCTGCACGTATTTCAAATGGAATAAGAGAACTTCATGGGGCCGAGTGGAGAAAGAGGAATCTAGAGCGGAAGGAAAAGAATAAAAGAGTTGAAGAGGAGAGATATTGAGAAGAAAACGGAGAAGAACCGTCGTGACACTTAAGAACATTAGATAAAGCCCAAGTGAATATTAGGTTCTTTATAGCAAATTATATCTTATGAAATAAAGTACACGGAGAAAAGAAATCCAGTACCGTGCTGGAAAGAATCAATCTTCACGTTCTAAAGGGAAAATATTCTATAGATTTATAAGGAATCGCAATCAACATAGAATTCTCCGTGCTCTAACTGTGAAGAATAATAAGCAAGATTTGATGCTCTCTCTGATTCCCCTCACCTTATTCCTGTGAATCAACATAGTTCGAGCGCAAGAGTCAAGATCTTGTTGTTGATGAATCCACATTCCCGCATTCGCAGTCTTCGCCAAAAGTGTTTCCTGTCAGATGTATTTACATCTGTGCGAGTACAGATTCAATTTCCAGTCACTATACTTAATGATTACATACGAGTTGCGAGATGCCCTTACTTATGTACATTTGTCGTGTGTGCGGAAGTGTGAGTGTATATATTTGAACGTGAATTAAATGAGTATCGTGAATGATTTTGAAATAAATTCTTAATGTACATTCCGTGATTTTATTCTATATAAAAATATGTGCACGGAGAGAAGTTTTATATTAAAGATTACTATATTCGTATGGTACTCTTGGGATATACTTTATTATGAGGCTCAGAATCATATTTATTCCAAATTCCAACATATTTATTCTTCTCTCCGCGAGAGAGTATGGTGAACTCTCATATACTTGTGGTTCATAACGACATAATCAAATATATCCCAAAAGTACAATATAAATATGGTAATCTCTAATATAATATTCTTTCTGTGTGGATACAATGCAAAGTAATTCGAACAAAGAAAAATTTTAACGTTTAACATTGATCTCCAGTTCGGAACATGAAAAAATGTAACCTTTCTTCCTATATTCGCTCAATTTCATTCATATGCAGCGTCAGATCGAAAGAAATTTTGAAGGGAACAAGTTTTTGACTATGCGCATTCGTATAAAGCAGATGGGTTTCAAGTGATGCGGAACAGCAACTGACTTTAGAATGAAACTTTGTACAGTTTCAGCACGTGGAATACACTAAGAAGAGCTGGTTTCTGGGTTTCAACATTGTTCATGTAAATTTTATTTTCGTTATCTTTCTAATGAATTGATGAGCAAGAGAACAAAATTTTTCCGCTATTTTATGTTTCGATTTTCAAAGCATTAATCAGAAGAATATGCGTAGTCTACACTGAGAAAACTGGTTTAGTTGAATATCAGACAGCTAGGAAATTTAGCTATTATAAATCAATGTTCAGTCGAATCAAATGGATCTTATTTTTGTCATAGTTAAATTTTTTATTTACATTGAATGAACTGTTTCATTCGTATTCCAGGAGACTAGACTTTTATTTACGTCAACTAAAATTTAGCTGGAGCAACTAAATTCTAGTCAGAAATGGGCAGGTCAGAATACATTCGTATTCATGAATACTTTTTTTAATGAGTATTTCTTTCTGTTTGATAATGTAACAGAACGTCGCTTACGCTCTGCAACTTTCCTTCATTTTCTATGTAATAAAGGGTTTTATACCAAAAGATGATATATATTCTTATGCAAAGGTTGGATACGATATATTTCTGATATAATCGTTACAGCAAACAATATTAATTTGAATTGTCACCGATACAGTCCATCGGCATTATAGACGAAACGTTGAAACGATGATACTTAACCCCAATGGTCGTCGTGGGCGGTTAACATTCCATATATTAACAATATGCTTGCGCTTGATGGCCGATTTTCACATTCAGCTTTCAAAGACGATGACGTCTCATTACCTCCACTCTCGGTTGGTATAATAATTTGAATTTACAATTCCTCTTCCTTCATCAATAGGAATATTAGTTTTGCGTCCGTACAATCGATAATGAATTATAATTATATATCCATACTTTCACACAGGGACGTCTTTGAGGGGCGGGGGGGGGGCTCAAGGGTCTATAGACCAGGGTGGCAGAATTATAGAAGTTTTTTTCCAGTTATCACACGGAGAAAAAGGAATTTGCTGTGGCAGCGAAATCTACTCTTGCTGGGTTCCTTTTGCCAGAGCAGCAAATTTTTTGCTGTGACAGCAAACTATTTGCTGTTCCAGCAATCTTGTTGGCTGTGACAGCGAATTTTTAACTGTGGCAGCAAAAAATGTTTGCTATCCCAGAAAAATTTGTTTGCGATTCTGTATATAATACTGAAAATTTGCTGGCGGAGCACACATTTTTTGCTGCCACAGCTAGATAATTGCTGTCGTAGCTAACACGATTGCTGTTATAGCAAATTTTTAGCTAGGTCAGCAAAAAATTTTGCTATTCTATATATAATACCTCGATTTGCTGCGTCAGCAAATTTTTTCTTTCCGTGCAAATGCGTTCAAGCACAAAGGAAGCGGAGAATGTGAATTCAAGTGTTTTATGTTAATATACTCACAGTATTTGAATCATTGACTCACTTGTTAACCACTCAAAAATATACAAATGTGTTGATAACTCGGATTAAGTATTTGGTAATTGAACATTTTATCCATTTTATGGATATAATTACATGCTTTGAAGCGTTTTGAAAGCGACTACAGGCTTCAAACTCTGAGTGTATCAAAATAAAACATTGGAATTTAAAGTGTTTTTACGGAAGTTGGATACATTCAAACACGATTTGTGCATGAACTCATCAAACCGCCGTGCATGGTTGTTTGAACTGTTCTATTCCTTACTCTGGTTCAAGTGTCATAGCAATTCATAAGAAAATGTTCTTATTATGAAACACTATGGATTTTGCACCACGATATTCATAAGTAAACCATGAAGTCTTATGAATTTCTGCTTATGAATGTATGTTCATGGGGATGCATGATGAATCATAAACAGAAATTCATGGGACTTCATGGTTTAATTATAAATATCCTGTTGCAAAATCCATAGTGTTTCATAATAAGAACATTTTCTTATGAATTACTATGCGGCTTTAACCAGGGTAGTGTGTTTTGCTTCAAATTCACGGAAATAATTTACGTATCAATCCAACCTTCTGTCAGAGTTTTTTGAATTGATGAAATTTTTTTTTTAATGCATGAATTTTCATTATGCATTTTTTATTTGATTCAAACAAATCTCTCCAGATAGCAATTCAACCTTTGTCACAAGTTTGCATTTCCCTTTTCATCGGCAAGCATATCGTGATAATCTTTCCAACGGGAAGATTTTCCTGGAATTTTCCTGAAATAAAATTTCGAAATTTTTTTATTTCAATGTGCGACTTTTGGAAAGTTCATATTTTCTTTCCATTCTTTGTTAGGTATTCAGAATCTGTCATCCATTTTCAAGTAAAATTCAACAGAAATATGGACCGTTTTATCTTTATTACAAACTTAAGATATATTCTCAAATTTTGAGAAATACTCTCAGATTTGAGGAAAAATTCTGAAATTTTTATTCAAAATCACTATTTGATCTTGGCACCTCCCTCTAGAGCTTAAATTCCGGTACCTCGTTGATCCTATGCACTTATATGAAAGCTTCTGATCAGATGGATCAGTTTATTCAATAATTCCGATATTTTTTTCGATTAAGGAAATGTAGGTTACCAACAGTTTATAATGCTGAATGTTTAATCCTGTTGAGTGTGTCAAAGTTTTATTGAATAATATATTGTTTCGAGTATTATATTACATAGTTTCCAAATAACATGAATACACCTGAGGGAATGATTGAAAATATTAATTCAGCTCAGGTTGGGGGCGGCGAAATATTATTAGCCCCTGAGCGGTGAAAACGTAAAGACGCCCCTGCTTTCATATCACATACGAGATGCCAGTTATCACTCTCTAAATCTGGAAGAGTGAAGAATCGCACGTTTCACTCCACTAAGTGTCAGAAGTGAGCCTATCCGCTTCGACCCTGGTGAAAATGGGAGCGAGGAGAAAGAGTAAACGAAGCGTATGCCAGAGGGTAGCAGAAACGATAATGGAAAGTATACGAAGCTTGAATGGAAAGGATACAAAGAGTACGTGAAACGGGAATTGAAACAAAGAAAGCGGGAAAAATTCAAGAAATCTAGACAAAAAAATTGAACCCTGTGGTGAGAATTGAACCGAAGACTTCCACTGTGGTAGGGTCTTATCCACTGAGCCATGGATCGTCGTTGCCATCGATTGCTGAAAGATGTTATTTGAAGTCAGAATAGGTATGACTCGCATACACCGAAAAAACGATATTCTAGGATTGAGAGGAATTTATTCTTCACTCTTCCTCTAAACCAATCCTCTTATTATAAGATTAACCCCCTCTAATTTTTAGCGACTTCATAAGATATTCTTCGTTTTAGAATAAATTCTTGAAACAAGAATATTCCCAGATCATTTAAAATAACCGCTCTGTACAAAATAATTTTGTAAATTATCTAGCCTGAGATGTAAAATGACTTATAAATTCACAATATTCGTATAAAAGTCATTCTAAACACGAGAAATTTTCAAATTTGAGAAAAAAGCCTTATGTTCTGAGTTGAATTTGTTGTTAGGGTGATGATAAACTTGTAGGAAGAGTTTGAAAGTTGGGTGGAATCTATATTGATCAGGAAAGTCCAAATCGTATGGCAAAAGTTAGAAAATCTGTCAATTCAGCTCACGGCACATGGGTATTCTATCAGCTTTTCTTCACTAAACGAAATCTAGGCAGGAGAAATGTATCAAAATTTAGTAAAATCAAGTTGGTACAGAGTAAGAGAGGACAGATATATTCATTGAATTTTATTGGTCATTATGAAAATGTTGATAAATAAGGAAAGGCTATAGAAGATCCAATGTATCGTCTTTTAATATCTTTGTTCCAATAATGTTGTATCATGTTCCTACAAATGAATGTTATTATAGTTATGAAACAGGTTCAATACACATGTTTCCTCAACCTACTAGTGAAAAGATACAAAAATGCACACAATAAAAAATCATTGACCAAAAATATTGAGGGACGGTAAATTGAGTCATACATAGCCTTTACGTATTTATCAACATTTTTATAATAACCAATAAAATTCAATGAATATATCTGTCCAATAAAATTCAATGGATATACTTCAGATCGTTACCATGACCACACATTTTTTTCAGTGCCCCACGATGAGGAGACGAAATCCACCAACAGTGTGAAGGAAAACTCCGCACATTTTACACAGTGTCATTATAATCAGATTTGAAGTTACTGCGACCATAAACTCTTGCTCAAGGGCCTTGAAGTCCTTGAAGAAATCGGCGAAATTTTTATACGTACTTTCTAAACAATCAAGCAATGCACACAAATTCAAAATATGCAGCAATGAATTACTGCTGAAATCGGGCTTTGAATATGAAATCATAACTGCAAATGATTCCTAAAAATCATACAAACGATTATAAACATATTGACCTACAAATGTAAATAATTCTTATAACTTGTCTCCTCATGTTTAGGACTATGTTTTGAGTTTTGGATTTATATTCAGAGCGTAATCCTAGCGGTGCACTTTATTGCTGTATATTTGAAATTTGTGATCATTGCGTAGTTGTTTGAAACCCACGTAACAAAATTTTTGTCCGACCTTTATGCTTCATGGCTCTTAACCACGCTACTTTTTTTCCAGTGCACTCGTTCCAATGATTAGACCATTGCTTGTTCGAACAACAACCCCCTGGGCGCTCACTTTTGTTTGAATGTTGGTTTTTTTTCAAAGACATTGAATCTCTCATAGAACTGAAGTTGGCGTTTTAAAGGTAGTGGCTGGTTGATTAATTCTTGATAGAATCCTCCTATTTAAGGAGGTACCAACGTACCGACTGAATGAACATTTTCCTGGTAAAATTACTTCAAATTGAATCCATGAAAAGGTCTGATATTATAAATCACTCTTCAACACTTCATTCATTGCGAGACACAGCTCAAATTTTGGATTTCAGGAAATATTTTATTGTATAAAACTATGATATCAATACTGTCAGAAAAATCTGGGAGGTTCTTCAATCACGTACATGAAAAACATGACAAAACTATACATTATGTTATAGTTTACATTGGATTCAATGTGTATGAAACTGAATTCATGCTTGACAAAAACTTCCAGTAAAATCATCAAAATTAATGCAGAAATGTTTAACACTGAATACCGGATCGAACTTGAGTTCCGCATTTCTTGATTGAAAAATCATTTGGAAAGCAATGGTTTTATTTAGTGTGTACAGGAAATACAGAATTGCTCTGCTACTTGTAATGTGTCGATTACGTAATCGACTGATGAAAAGATTGTAATATTCTGAATTCTCATAAATTGAAGAACATTTTAGTGGATTCAAATACAAAGTACTCAATGCTGATGAATCTTGAAGGAGACGAAACAGAATCCCATCACTATACTGGAATGTGAAGTATGGGAAATTATTATGTATTTGCAAATATGTAGGATATTGTATGAATTTGATCAAAATCGCATGAAAATTTCGTGCAATCCTCATCCAATTTTCTCAACATAAAATCTCTCCATGTTCATAAATATTTAAACAGGGTTTTCAATTCCACTAATTACAAAATATCTGGATGAACGGACGCGGAACACAACACAATTTATCACAAATCTGCAACGTCCTAGGAAATTTTTTATCAGAGATTGAAATATTAAAACAGTAGTCTACAATATTTAATTCAATACATAGAATGTTCACATAAATTTTACACAGAAAAATGACAATAATACTCAATCAAGCATCAATTTCTGTGTACAGTTTCACTCTCAGTATAAAACAAAATTATTTTTCTCTCAATCATTTGACATTTCCAATATCCATCATTCTCACTCATGCGAATTATCAACATCGATACAATTCAACTTCGCATTCCTCATTTCTCTTGAAAAACAACCTTTTCTTTATATTTGAAACTCCCACTCTTTTGTTCCATGAATTGGGTATGTGATCATCAGTAGTTATCTTTTCTCTTGGGATTCAGATTTTCACTCCATTCCAAATATGTGTGTAAACATGGAATGGCCAGCGACAGTAGCGATAAGAAGGACGAAACACAAAGAAAAAACCCTCTCGAGGAAAACAAGGCGAAACAAAAAACGACACCGAGAAACGTCAGGAAAAAAAGTTAGTCCTGGTCATGGTTTGTTGGGAATTGAAAGAAAAAGACACGGCGTACGGTTTTTTCGATCCAGCAATTGGAAAATATTGAAAATCGAATGTCCAGAGTCTCGTTGAGGGAAAGAACACGGATAGAAACTATAATATCCGTGCGAGTGTTATACATTTTTCAATTATGAACATATGAAATTTTATTTTTTTCCTCTCTTTTTCTCTCATATGGGTTGGTTCTCATTCTTCTTCTATCTTCATGATTGAGAGGAGAAACGGGTGAAGGAAAAGGACGAAAGATATTCCTGTTTCCTAACAAGAGCGACAATAAATCCTCCTTATCGATTTAAAAAATTACCCACTTCTTTCGGCGCTCTCGAACATAACAAATTCTCTTTATTGATTCAGGAATGATTCATTCCAGAGCATTTTTCTTCCATAAACGTCTAAATGGAGCTTGTTCTCAGTCAAGAAGAATCATAGTTTATCGTTCAATAAGAAAAAGTGGAAATCTGTTCGTATATTGCACACTATACGTGTTAGAATTTTAGAACAATTATCTTTTATTCGATGTGTCTTCAAAATTCATTAAAATTGAGGGAGATGAGTATACGGTGGTTGAATATTATAATTAACATTATGAAGTGGAATGGGATTGAAGATTTTATTGTTTTAAGGTAATGAAAATTTGATGTTACACTTCGACACGGAGAGAAATAGATGATGCAAATCGTATTATACAAATTTCGTTTTAGCTTTCAAAGTCCATTCATCGAGGACTATTAAACAAAATTATGATGAATAATAAAATACGTTGATATTTATTCAAAACCAGTATCTGGATATTGAGGAGTGAAATTTAGATGCTTGTTCTCTGTGTTGAATTCCTTGCACTCAAGTTTTTTGAATAATTCAAAATTGGATTAATGATAAATTTTTACATTCGTGGAAAGCATCTGGAAAATTCAGTTCCCTGAATTACTCGGCACACAATCTGCTGGTGATCTTTCCATGGCGTGAGCTTTGCGAAGTGGAATTGCACTCTCAGATTGAAGTGGAGGTGCACGATATTCCATGGTATATTTCATATACAATTTGTATACAGTTTTCTTATCGATATTTTATATAATTCAATATAAACTCGATAAAGTTTCTATAAAAAATATCGATACCTTGAAATATCGTGCACCTCTGGATCGAAGCTGTGTCACTGTTGATTACTTTTCTCGACTTCATGTCGAAAATATTCAGTTTTCCTTTTCGAAGCAAAGCCTATCTCATGTGGAAAAATCGTCAACATTGTATATAAATTGTATATCGTTCTAAAAAAATTCTTCCACGTGGAATGCTTTGCAATAATCACATTCACAGAACTGCGATCACTATATTATACAATCATTATATAATAATGTACCCTGTGTGGATGATAAGTTTTTCCTACTTCGATTGTTGTTCCATTGAAAAATTGAGAGTGTTTTTTTCCATTTTGAAGCATAGTTCTGTTTCTTGTATACTGAATCCTCGGCATAGGGAGAGAAAAGTCTCCCAAATTATGATGAAAAGTTTCCCTCCCATGCAGCAATTTCGTAATCACCATTCGTTGTGGGAAAATTTCACAATTGTTTTCCAGAGGGTCATTTCGAATGAATGGACAAAATAATAATAATAAAATAAAGAATCGCTGGTTGCGTGAGAATAAATTTTCAATCCCGCCATAATGAAAGCCTTTTTTTTCGTTCCTGATTTCAAGTCACATGCCATTACAAGACTTTTACATTAATTATCAGTTATTGGCAATCTATATATAAATCCTTATTACGCAAAGTTAGGATATAGAATGAAATTATTCCAGCTTCAAGCACGAACAATTCTTTCAAACTTTGTCGCATTTGAGTCGATGGAAATGTCATTAAAAAATTTCCACAAACTCGTCGATAGGAGTTCGGAGAATCATCTACTCCATCAATTCCATCACGAAGATGTTTTAATTCCTTAGAAAAACTATTCGAAGTTGTATAGAGAAATTCATCGATACTTGGGTAGCCATGCGTGATCAACGTAATTAGTAACAATAATAAATTATTCCGTCGGAAAATGTAATCATATACCCAACTCCAATATCTGTCACAACTTTGAACTAGTGTAAAAACTTACGCCTCCGCGAGAGATGCCTTCCCATTTTGCGTTCTTCTTCTCTTTCTCAGCTATTCTCAGTTTGATACATAGCACGGTACAGCATGGAATTTCAAGGGAAGAGTTGATATAGTACATACATCATTGAAGAAATTAATTAATATTATATAGTCAGGGATGTGGGGTTTCCGTGGTGCATCGTATACGTTCTCTCACTTTTGCACACAAAATGTGGAATCTTGAAGAGAGGAAAAATTGTCCTCGCCAAACTCAAATCCTGAATTTTTATTTGGACAGAATAAGTTTCAAGATCAAGTTTCTTAACGTAATTCCAGAATCAACGACTTTTTGTGATCTCGAGATTTCTCTGAAGGCTGATGAATCGCACAAAGAATTGAAAATGATGAAATTCCAAGAGATGTTTCTTCGAGTCACGAGATAAACTTTTTCATGTTGGAAATGAGGGAAATTGAATTACTTATTCTTCGAGAATACTTTTCAAAATGTGATTCACGTATGTGAGATTCAATGGTATTTGAACTATAAGTAACTTCGATTCTGATCGTTGACTGAAAATGCAGCAATGCTTTCCTCGATTTTATTGTTTCACAGAACACACAGGTTACGAATTCAAGATAGACTGTCGCAGTTTGTGGATTCAGAATGTTACGTACAAGAACAACACTGTTGGAAAAATTCTTGAATTCAATGAAAAAAGTTCTCGTGGAACTTAATATTTCCATATTAAATTCAATGAAGTTCTTGAATCCAACATGAATTAGGAAATCTTAGAATTTCTCATTGAAAATTTAATTCAATTCAAATAGATTGTGTAATGAAACGAAATTTAATAGATTGTGTTATGTCAAAAGTTTCATCATATGTTTATGGAACTTAAGGCAGATTCTTTTACAATGTATGTTTCGTGTTCTTGATTCCCAAATTTTTCACAGAAGGAACAATTCGAGGAACGTGCTCTGTGAAAAGTGAGTGGATGAGTTCTCCCTCAAATTTAGTGGCAGCAAAAATCCCTCATATGGGGGAAATCCATTTCCCTTATATTGCGGAGGGATTCTCCTCCATTTCGTGAGGAAAATTTCTTCTTTTCGAAGGGAATTTTTCTCCAAATGAAGGAAAATTGCCCCGGAACAAAGGGAAATAGATTCACCCCACATAGAGGATTTGTGCTGCCACCAAATTTGAGGGAAAACTCCACATTGACGTTTTACAGTGTGGTTTGAAGTTATTTTATATTATCCCTAACGGAGAAAAGTCTACATCATGAATAGTGTCCCAGGTGAAAACATTTTGTATAATTTTCATCATTCTACACAACCATTCTCACTAAATCATGTTTTATGTTAAATTCATGGTGTAAAATTTGTATAGAACCGAATCCTCACAAGAATCCCACACCATTTTTTCACCTGGGGTCTAAGAATCAATTCAAATTTCAATTGAATTGGAAGATTCATACAACCTCTTATCAGAGAAGGGTGACTTCATTCGAAAATAGGTGGAAAGTCTGTCAAAAGAGGATACTTTTCTCAATAGTGAAGTGTTATCATAGATTCGAGAAGCTAAAACGCTTAGCTGGGAGGTGTTCAATGAATTTTTGATATGAAAGCTATAGCATCTTTCATTCCGTTCGTACTCACAGTATGGTATGGAATTCTTATCTTCCTATTAATCACAAGAAAAATGACGAGGTTGACTATTCGTTGTGGAGTAAGCAGGATTGCTACAATGTTGGCACGATATTGAAGCTTGGAGAACTTGATAACCACCTTGAAAGAAGTTTGCCAGTTGCAATTCTACTCTTTCTAAACCAAAAGTGGTGATATTTGATTTCTTCTTCGATGGATCATTAAAAATCCAATTTGAAGTTGGCTCATCCTTAGCAAAGAAGTTTCTGGAAAAGAAGTGTATTCTGTGACCAAATCTTGCCCAATTTTGTGTTTCGATTGTAGAAACTACTGGATTCAAGTTCGAACGATGTTATCATTTCAGAATCACGTTCGTGAATGAATTGAGACGATCGCGCAACAGAATTCACTTTCGAATCCTGTAAAAATTTCCATGAAGTTTCTATCATAAATTCCTCCATCCAAATGAATCGATCTAAGCGGGGGGAGGGGGAAGGGTTTAGAAACACGGTGAAGTTCTCCACAGGAACTGTCAAACTAAACAATCTGTAAACTTCGATATATCGTCCTGGGATTCAAATTCAATTCACAATGTTTCCTCGTTGGATCGAATATCGCGTACGTCAAAGATTTTCAAATTCTATGCCGCTAAATTGTAGGTACGAGAACAGAAATGACAAAAAGTTTTCCTCACGTGATAACTTGACAAGAAAATTTGGAACTCCTTTCACTTTGAAAATTCCGGAAATTCCTCCGTCAAGTAATCCTGGAACGCTTTCGATTCAAGCTAGAAGGCTAATCCAATGGAACGAGTAAAAGGCACACGATTTCTGAAAGAAATCATCCACTCGTGTATTTTGTTACACGTATATATATATATATATACAGGTGTATGTGCGTATCCGAGAATATAAGGATGCATATATGTAGTACGGCAGAATGGCACGTGAGGACGTACCGTTGCCCTTGATATCAACTGCACGATATATCGATGAGGTTTCCCGGCTATTCCTGTCGAATTTTCCAATCTCATGAATCTCATACGGAAATTCCTGTTCGACGGAACTTTGTTAGCGCCACGTCCCCGTACGTGCATTCTTCTTCATACCTATCCCAATGAGACCTTTCAATTTAACTTCTGAGCCGTCTTAAAGTTTTCGATAGGTGTTGAACAGTTGAACGATTATGATTTGAATGGAGAATTTGTAATTCCTGAGAGCATTCGAGTGATCGATAGAGGGATTGATTTTGTATAAACATCGAGGATCTTTGGTTCTGAAAATTCAACTCTCAAGAATAATGGAATGAAGAGAAGAATATTCCCGAATATTTTTGAATATTTATACCAATCTTTCATTCGAAGTGGAAATAAATGAATCCCCCATTACTCTAATCATAAATAAATCCATCCCAACCTTGTTCATGAATTTCTATGGATTTTTCTTCCTCTGGCTCCTGGTTCTTATTCCTCTTCTCCTCGGAGAAGAGTAATTACTAACGTTTCTTTTCCCTTTTCTACGATTCTCAGGGTGTGTCAATATTTATACAGGTATAAATGAGAGTACGTAAGAGAAAAAGGATATTTTATAGCAAGTTACGTAACCCACATGTGTTAAGAAAAACATTTCACCCTTTAGTTCTTCTTGGTTTTCAACCTACAGGTCTTGATCCTCAGACGCACCCTGTTCACCACCCTTTCTCCCTCCTACCTCGGTTCGCCGTTCTCCAGAAAGATTTATCTCACACTTTGTCTTGCTTACACCCCACCGTTACCACTCTCTAGCCATTCCCGACATGGTCATAGCGCTATCTTCTCTTTCTCGTGGTGAATTAAAATGGCTTCTCATACCATGCAACCTTGCGTGATTATGGTGACAGTAAATGTAAGAACAGAACGTTGGTCGTTGTGTATCTTTAACGCCACTGTTTACGAGCGCAATCTTCGGTTCCTTGTTTTCCATTTTTCCTCTTACAAGGGGATATCTTTTTATGAATTATTAACTTGTATGTGTAACGATTCTCCATTCGAATCACAGGGTCTCGTTCGTTGTCGTGTAATTCGTAATACAGCTATACGATGCATGTTTTATAAATCTCACATACGTGCTCGAAGATTCTGAAGCGAGGATTTAATATTCTCAGTAAACGATTCGTATCTTGAGATATATTTTAGATAAACAAAATAGTCCGCTGAGAGCGTTAGAAGAATTATCTTGAGTGTATTTGAAATTTACTCCTAGTCACGTAATGCTCATCGAATCGTGTATAAATTGATGTAGAAATGAGAATGAAATTCAATTTGAAATTCAACAATTCTGATAGGCGAATCCAAGGAATAGAATTATAACATGAATGCGCGATTCCTTCATTGTTTGATGCGAGGGTTTGAGTACTAGATAATGCATTGGATAGTTCGAAATTTCAATTTTGTACCCGGTATTTGAGAACGAAACGTTTGCTAACAGTTTCCAAACAAGTGGATCAAAACAGGAGCGAGAATCTTGATTGGAAAGAATGTATTTTGAGAATCTGGTTATATTCAAAGCAATGGATGATGCATCCATTTGTAATTTGTTCGCGACAATACACTTTCTTTTTTTGTACTAATTGAGACATCTGCTCATTCGCTATGAAGAATCCACGATCTACGACTCCAACATCAGTTCTTCATAATTAAAAAATCCATTCTGTGACGTATGCAAAGAGCTACGTTCTTCCATTTACATTCGTTCCTCGTTGTATGACGTTAATTGAAATGAATATACCGTTGTTGTGAGATATATTTATCAATGTTATGACGGTACGAGATCGATTTTTCATCCATTTTCCATAATGTGTGATCACGATTCAATATTGAACACTGTGTAAACACAATTATTCATGATTTATGTATTCATGATGGATGGAGAGTGACTATGAAAATTCAATGTACGAAAAAGCTTTGAAATAAAATATAGCTGAAGAGACACGGTTGATCTTCTCTTCAATACCATCACGATACGAAGTCACCCTTTGTACGCATGACAGAATTGATCAAGAGTGGCAAAATTAACGAGGGTGAACACATTCGCCGATATGAGATTAGAGTCTTTTCAAAGCCGAGATATTAACAATCGGTCCTCCCTTTTTCATAATAATAGACGGTAACGTAAATATGTCATCACTTGACATCAACTGTATTCTGATGTAACTGGATGTTGTTGTATTCCTCCTATGTGTGTATACAACATTTATGTAAACCAGGCTATTGTATTATTGGGATTATCTGTAATTCAGATGTATTCGCACGGGACCAGAATTGCTTATCATCTTTCTCAAATGTCAGATAAAAATATAACCATAAATAATTACCTTCCTGTCTTTTCAATCGGGATGATTTAATACCGCAATTCAGTTCCCACATCGATGCCACGGTATATGAAGAAAAAAAAAATAAGGGAATAAATAAGAAAAATATTGCCTAATAGAATAGATTGTTATGAAAATATATGGCGATTGAAGTAGGTTTCCCTCTAAAAGATTCGATATATGAGACAATGTGTTTTGAAATATTTCTTTCCCACGTGCAGAAAGGTCCTAGACATTTGTCAACATTGATCGACGTCCTTTCCTTTTTATGTGGGAAGAGAATCCAATATATCCGACGAGTCACGTTGAAAATGATTACTCTCTCCGTCTTAAGAGAATAATCCATCATGTTTCGGATTCTTTCGATACAAACATGATATGAGATACCAGTTGTGAATAAAATTTCACATATTCTATGCATACGGAGGACAAAATCCGTTGCTTGTTCACATTCTTCCCATGTTTACGATTAGATTGAGATATATGGTTCCGGTAAGAGTTGTTTATTATAAATCAAACACTTGCAAGGAGCCGAATATATCGGTTGATATTACATAATATACTATATTATTCATGAACTTGAATTACTTGTGGAATGATAGGTAATCATTTGACACAGACCCTAGTAGGGATTATGATTGGGAATTCGATGGGCCCCGGCTACCCAGATAACATGCCCTCACAAAGCGACGCACATGGATAAACTTCTGCACGCAAATTGCACGCAAACCTAGGGAGGAGCTTCAAAATGTTATCTGGGTAGTTTTCCCAGATGTTAAGTTGGTTTCTAACTAGTTTTGTAACACCCTTTCTAGCCTGTGCCCATCCAGGGGTCCCAGAGAATTGCTAGAATGTAGTTCAGATTGTTAATTGGAAACGTGAAATCATGTTTTTTCAGTAAAATCACATATATGAATAAGGTGGAAATGTATTTTTAAATGTAATCTCAAGTCAAGAACGTTGCTTTTGAATAATTCATCTCAATAAAATAATTTCGAGTAACAAATTGAAACGTTTGGACTTCCTTTCATTCCTCTGACTATCAATGTTACTGTACGATCAGTTGACGCATGAAAAATCTACATAAATCACCTAAATGTTTCAGCACTGAAGTCAAATGTGTTATCCAGTTGGCCTCATATAGATCCCATCTGGTACGTAGATGGTAAATGGGATGCCCAGACAAATTTCTACTAGGGGATGATCAGTAAAAGCTCCTGACAAGCATTCGATGCAACTCTGCAGTACTTTTCTTCAAATGGAAACAAAAAATTAATCTTTTCCGCGAATCATCACCTTCTGGTACAAAATTCGACATTTTTAACACGATGGAAAAATATGATGTTGTTTGTTCAATGGCTTGATGTTTATAAAATATGTTTGATAGATTTCATACCAACCAAACAGAACAAAACTTAAGGCTCGTTCACAACAAATGTTCCCTATCGACACATTTGTATATTAACGCTCACTTTATACCGGTACACCTGGTATGAACATTTCTCTTCTAATTTATGGTATCTTCTTCAAAACTTATGATAATATGTATCAGATACAAAGTGATTCTCATCAAAATGAGGTACAGATTATCATAATTAAAGGAAAAGTGCACATAAATGCGCATATGTCCCAAAACTGCCGTTATTATGGTAAACCGTGCTACACATTTCCTATACGTTTTTCTCAGTGTACTGAATTCAAAATGTTGTTCTCAAGTAGTTGATGTGATTGTTTAAATGTCTCTCAGTGTACATTCAATAAATATTCTATTGCGAGGGTTGAGAGTAATACTCGACGTCAAAAAATGTTTTCCCTGAGTGTCTGTCCACGCACGGAGAAAAGAAAATGGAGAAATTCACCGTATAAGATGACAACGAGTCGCTTCAAGCCTTTAAATGGAGATTTTTACAAAATATATTGTAAAATAATTTACATCATGAGAGAAAAATCTCCCTTTGTCTCATAATGTGAATTATTTGACAATACATTTTGTGAAAATTTTAATTTAAAGACACGAAGCGATGTATTGTCATCCTATAATGTAAATTTCTCCATTTTCTTTTTTCCGTGCGGGTAGCAACTTCTCTGCGCTATTACGATTTAATTAGGAAACTTTTTTGTTTTTTCACTCCACCCTTTCGATCATCGATATTTGTGGAGAATTTCGTGATGTGTTGATCAACATTGGTTCTACATAAATTGCCAAGACTTGGCAATGACACAGAAGAGAAAATCCTGGGTTTTTCACATGATGGGTTATGAATCAATAACCCAAGGCAACGACTAAGCGTTCATAGTACGGAGTTCATGCTTCAAACGCAAGTTGTCGTGGACAAAACGCATGGAACTTTGGCGTTTGAGGCATGAACTTGGTGCTATAAACGCTTGGTCGTTGCCATGGGTTATTCGCACAGAACCCTTCATGTGAAAAACCCACGATTTTTTTCTTCGTGGAGTCCCGCACAAAGCTATACTTGATTGTCAGCATTGGCAGGAGAGAGAAATTCTCATAGGGTCAAGGGTCAGTGATCGTAACACTAGGATGACCAATTTATAGTTCTTTCATGGATGACAAATTATTATAACATTGATGGAAGAATTTGAAATCGAATCCTGACTTGAGGAAAATCTGGTCGGGGCTCTTTGGATTCTTGCATCAAGTCATTCGGGTCCCTGCCATATCATACCCAGGAACTACTTTTGTCTTGGGTAGTTGATTTTGGATTGAGATCAAGATAAAGATCAAGTGTAATTTTGCATAGGTATACGTTATCTTGTAGGTACATGCAAATTCATTCATTATCATTCACGATTATGTGCAATCATATGTATGATCATGTACATGGTTGTGAGATTTGACGCTATAAACCTTAATTACTGGTATCTCAATAAGCCACTGATGATGATCCAACAGTGCTGGCGGAGATCCGTTAACGGCCCTTTAAAACGCCTGTAGTCGTGTTCGGAAGATACATGAATCATGATGGTTTGCTTGGATAAATTGACAGGAATACACTTGAAGCAAGGATCCACCGTATATCCTCCGCGTTCTGTTACGAGACAAATGAAGTTGTTGGGAATTCCTGAGAGAGAATGGATTTAATCTAATACATTAGATTTACAAGATCTGAAAGAAACGTGAATCATATATACGAAATGTTAAAATGCGTATGGAGCTGAAACTTGCAATCTAAAGACACCGGATAGTATTATTATTAAATGGCTGAATCGTATATTCCGAATCGCTCAATCAATTCCTGATACTCAAAATATTCGTGTCGAATTCCACCCTTGACCGCTATTTCCAGCTTCATCCCGTGTGTATGTGTATGTATGAAACTGCGGATGTCATGACTCGTCTTTTATGATGGTTAGGATTTGTACTCACCCTCTACGCTACTAGATTTGTAATATTTCTTTATTCTTTCTCAGGAAAGTCCGAGAATATTAATAAAATTTGAACAAACATTTTCGAAATTAGATCTAGGATCAATTAACTTTTTCACGACATGAATTTTGACAAAAATGGAAATTTAATAGCATCCATGAATTATAAGGATATTCTATGATCATTGGCCCACAAGCCGGGCTTCGTTAGCTCTTGATCATTTCTTATTTATATATGTGCATATATATTCATTAGGGTGTTTCATTTTTGGGCGAGATTTTTGTTTTCTTCGTCCTACCTGAGAATTTGATATTTTCCAGAGGAAAAAATATGTTCCCATTGGAGGAAAACTCCCAGGTGAATGAGAGGCTTAGCTCATCGAAAAATTCAGTTTCCCATTTGAATAACACAGGAAACTCATGAACTTTGGTTTCAACTCGTTTTTTCGGCGTTGAACAAATTTCTTCCGAAAAAATGAATATGATGGGCTTGTAGGGCATACAATTTACTACAAAACAGTTTTCATGAAATAAAACTGTACGACCAATAGTTGTGGGAGTGAACTTTACCAAAAATCAACATCAAAGCTCTTATAATTTTGTATTTATTGATCTTACATTAACGGAATTAACTCATAATACACTGTATGAGTTACAAGAATTCAATGTAATTTTCAATAAATAAAAAATTATAGGGGATTTTAGGCCTATTTTTATTAAAGTTCACCTTTCAAGCTCTGTAACTCCAAAACTATTGGTCTCACAGTTCTATCTCATCGCAACTTTTTTGTAGAAAATGTTATGTCCTATAAGCACATCACACACATTTATTAAAAAAAAATTGTTTGAACACCGTAAAATCGAGTTGAAACCAAAGTTAAACAGTTTCCTGTGTTATTCAAATGGGGAATCGAATTTTTGAACGAGCTAAGCCTCTAATTCACTTAGAATTCTTTTTCCTACGGGAATATTTTTTATTCGCCATAAAATATCAAATTTTCAGGTAGGACAGAGAAAGAAAAAATGTCGCCCGAAAATGAAACACCCTATTATTCATACCTATTATGTATGAGAGAGAGAAGGGAGAAGGGTCTCGTATCTTGATAGTCCGTTTATCTATCGTAGAGCCGTTCTTAGCCTCGTTTGTTTTGTTAAAGAACAGATCCTTTACGTTCGGCTATATTCCGAATGTTCTTTTTGTCAATATAAGCGGATCTTTTGCTCTTGGTAATGATACTTTGTGATTTCTATGTACAATTGTGCACTGGTCGACTTATATGTGATGGGCACACCTCAGAGACTTTTATACGAGATTGAGTCTCTCTTCTCGTCGATCATTTCAGAGTTCAACGCGCTCCTCACTGTCTTTCCTCTTCCTTCTCCTTCTCTCCTCATACCACCTATCTCTCTCGTCACACATTGGACCGAAAAAATTTTTTTCTCAATTCCAAAACCAGGAGGGCTTGAAAGTTCCTTGAGAATAATAGTCAGTTACTGTAAAAATTTCAGATTTTTGAAAGAATATTCTTCGTCGCCTCATCGACTGTGAAGCTTGAAAAGTGGAAAAACGTGTCTTCTCATCGATTAGTGCCACCGCAGAAGATATTTGGCGACTCCGAATATTAGATTGAGTACATAACTCTCCAAACAACACCCAAAACAAAGTAATCTGGAAATGAAAAAGGAAATCCCTCTCAATTGAAAAAGATATTTCATTTTTTTTCTTCTTCAATTGAGAATACGTCTCTACGATTGAGAGTATTCTGAAACAGGAAGAAGAAAATTGAACAAATGAAACTTCTTCTCGCACGAAGACCAATTCTCTTAACTGGAGAATAATAGTTTTCATAACATTCGTCAATGAAGCTGAAGCTACCGGAGTCGATCTAGCGGCAGATTGATGTGACTTGGAAGAGAATTGGTTTCCGAAATATTTAGGTAGCTACATCGCTTATTTCAAAGTCACTCAATCAATTTTTGCTATCAAAGATATTTGAATCAAGAATCTATACTGGGAGAAGAGTTTGTTTGTGACAAAGCAGACTCATTATTCATTAACGAACCATCTTCGAGTGCAATGAGATTTGTTAATAGTTAAGGAACCTTATTTGATTGAAATAAATTTGGAATACTTTCTTCTCAGTGTAGCTTGGTCGCCGCTAGTTTCAGCTTCATCATTCATCGGAGGAGAAGTCACAACCCGAGTCAAAAAGTGAAACCTGATGTAGCTCTGATTCGTTGCGTATTACGGAGTGAATCAGGTTTGATTTCATTTTTAACCCTGATCTTGTTTTCAAACTTCTCATTCGATCTGGTGTTAACCTTCTTTCGACCTGATTAAACCCTAGATCGTTGCGTATCACGGAGTTGATCGGGCTCTGAAAAGCATTACAATTTTTCGACGCGGGATGAAAATGAAAGTATATCAGTTTGTAACGATACAACTCCCCATGTGGAAATAGCCAGAGTTGACAAATGGCACGGTACTGGCCTAGTTGCACTTGCCAGACTTCGGCAGATATAACTGTGCCCATTCAGAATCATTACCGTTTTTCACCTGGCGCCAAATGTTTGCCGGATTTCAGACAGTACTGGCTTGCGCGGTCAGACGGTCTTCAGCCAGTATCGAATTAATGATGTTCGGAGAATACCCAGACCATACAGAAACAGAACCGTGCCAGTACCGAATCAGAGTTAGTTGGATGGTAAAATGCGAAGAAAAGACGAAGCTGCACCAGTATCGATGCAACTTTGTTTTAATACGGAATAGATAGTGGATAGGAATTTCACTGATCTTTACAATAACACGGTTACTTTGACAAGACAATACTGCACCAGTACTGAGCCAGAGTTAGTATTAGCATTCAATATGTTCGAGAGACGACAATATGCCAGTATTGGTAGGACTTTATTCCTCTACGGAATCTATGGTGCACTGTATGACTTCAACGGTCCTATTACAATAAATGGCAATTTGAGTGATTTGTCGTCAACTCGGAGATCGGCTGATGTGATAGAGACTAGGTTTCTCACTCGCAGGACCTGGGTTCAATCCTCACTCAGTGAACTTTCAAGAAATCACTTCCAAAGTGCCTTTCTCCGATGACAATAATAGGAACAATGAATTCTTCAGATTTTCAAAGTTTCAAATTCAATGTTTTTTTCTTTATACTTGAGATATGATCACTCCTGGTAACTTCGGTTACCGGTACTGTGCCAGTATTGGGTCGGATTTGAATTTCTGCATAGAATGTCATCATTTCGACTCCTTTTCGTTTCTCATCCAGCTCTGGCAAAACAACTGATCTTGTTGCAAGCCAGAGTTCCGCCATAGTTGGTTCGTATTGGAAATCGGTACCAATTCGGTGGTGAATCTTCCTCTGGCCCTTATGTTAAATGATGTTATCATTTCGGCTTCTTTCCAGTCCTGTGAATTTAACTGGCCCAATACTGGCAGCTATGGATTTGCCAGTACTGGCAACTCTGGCAACAGTACTCATCCAGTAGCGGCGCGTGTTTCCATTTCCACATGGGTTATATCGTCATCAAAATGAATATACTTCCAAAGATTTAACTGGAAAAGTTAGGATTAATCGATTATTAGTAAATCGAAAAGTTATATCTTGAAAGAATGAAATTTTCAAATGAATAAGACACGTTTCTTTTTTTTTTTAAAAGTTGAGCGGAACGTATGATGTATGTTTCAATGAGAATAAACACATAAATTTGATGAAAGTTATAATCTAAGGAAACAATATTCTTTGTCAGTTGTATACAAAAATACTGAGCGCGCTTTTTCGATAACTTCCTGAGAGAGGTTGAGGAATGTCGTGAGGTATAGACAAGACTAGAGATTCCTTGCAGATTCAGGATATAACTTCTAAATGATCCATCATTTTTCCAGAAACCTTTCAAGTAAAAGCGACGATAGTTGATTCCCAGTTTCGCTTTTTCGTTGTGATTTGATGATCCAATTTATCCAGGTTTACAGCAAGACCTCTAATTTTGTCTTTGAAAGTTTCATTTTCTATATTATGAATTTCATTTGGCCACGTGGTCATATTTGAGTATCTTCCTGAATCTTAATCGATCGTGTTCTAGTAGTCGACTACTTGCTTTTTCGTTCCTAAATTCGTCGTGTTCCTCATCGATCCCCACCTCTCAATATTTCCCTTCTCTTTCATTACAATTCTATATAATATATATGTCTTGTTATCTTGATTCCTTACAAGTTTTTTTTTTATTCAACTGATTAAGAAAAAACATATTCAACGAGATTTCGAACACGGAGAGAAATGTATAACAAAAAACGCATAGTAAAAATTCTCTAATACGACGTATTGAAAAATATAATCACTTTTAAAATCTAATTTGATGTAACTTAATATATTTTTATGATGAAACGATTGTATTGAAATTTAGTGAAAAATATAATTCACATCAATGTGATTCATAATAGAAAGAATATTATTGCAATAAAATTCCTAATACAGTCAATAAAATCATTCAATGAAAACTTTCTAAACGCGTTAGAGGTAGCGCTGATGACAGTTCGAACTCTGAAGAATTCACGAGACGCGTCGTATACTCCGCAGTAGGAACTTGAATTTGTCGATTCACTGGGCGTGTATTGCGATAAAAATTTTTGAATATTCCAACGTGTTCCAAAGGGAACGCAAATATCGTGCAAGGGTTGACAATCGATTATCGAAAAGAAAAGGTTTTGTCCTGGAAAAATATTTTGAAATGTTGAAAAAATTCGGTTCTCGGAATAGTGTGTGTATTTGTGTGTGTGTTTTTTTCTCATCTATTTGTCAAGTTCCTTCAAATTCGTTTGTTTCAAGATAATTTTTGTTAAGATGCATGAATTTGCATAATATTCTTCTTCCAAAATGTTGGGCGTAGTGAGAAGACGATAACATCTCACTTCGGTACAGATTGCATTATTCATTTTGAAACTATGGGAACTCGGTGAATATCCAATCTTTCGTCTCGGTTGGTGTTTATGAACGAAGAAGTGATCAGAAATGGAACTTTTATATGATTCTCTATCCAGCGATTATAACTTCTGTTGAATTATGCGCAAATTTGTTTTCACGATGCATGTAGAATGATTGATCACATTTTAAATGATTGTGGTCAACCACTATCTGCGGATTATGTTGAAAATTATGATAAAAATTGTAGTGTTTCCTCAAAAAATTCAATGAAAATATCATAATTCCTGCTATAATTCTCGATATGGTGCGCAAATACTAAACTACAACATTCATTTTAAATGGAATATTCGTTCCGTTTCTGCACTTTGGTTTTTTCATATTTTGTATTGATAATTTCATAATAAAATTATAATGCACTGTACAAGATGGTTCTGATATACAACAATGTACGGGTATTTACTATGTATTAATGTTGTATAATTAATTTGAATAAATTTTCTGATAAAACTTACATAAAGTAAATATCGATTTTGTTCATGTGCTTATATTAATAATCGGTATTATATCAGATAGCTGTCCCTATTTTTACCATATTTTTGAATAAGGGTTATCAGAAATCTAATAAATTCTATTATACATTCCTCTCCGTGAAGAAATCTGCGATAATTATCTCAAAATAGAGAGCATGAATTATTTCAAAACACATTTTTTGGTTGATGGCTTATATTCCATCTGATATAACGTGTCAGTGAATGCTTTAATTCACACTTGAGAATTGATAGGTCATTCCAGGGTCGTCTTTCATTGCTTGAAGGCCGTAGGCCTACTTAGAGTGGAGGCCCATGTAAGGAGACGTAAAATCTTGACATTTTTAAAAAATCACTCTAACATTGATCATTATAACTTTTCTGTCAAATAAGTCTTAGCTGAATTTCCACTTTTTTGTGTATCTAGAATTAGTTTCATTTTCAAAATAACTTGATTTCATTTTGTTCAAGTCACCTTTTTAAAAAAATATATAAAAATCTTAAACGGTTCTCTACGAAGAGGCCCCCTTTTTTCAGGAGGCCCTGGGCTCCGGCTCGGTGTGCCCTGCCTTAAAGACGGCCCTGGGTCATTCGTCTTACGAGAGAAACCAGTATCGGAAATGAATTTTCTTCAACTTGAACTGATTATTGTGCTCTATTTTTGAACGTGTGGGGTGATATTTGAACTATATTCAATCATCTGAGACAAAACCATCAAAAATCACTTGAAACTTATTATGAGGGTGTTTTTCGAGGTCTTATGCCGTAAATGGCGCATTTGATGTAGCGGAAAAAATTGAATTTGCTATATCAGATAAATACGAAAACTCTGAGACTTGTAATTGGGATCTAGTTCAATCAAAACAGATATTCCTTTGTCTCATTGTACATTATAAATCTCTCGAGTAGAATTCGTAGTTCCAATCGCAGAATATCAATATTTTCAGATTCAGGGAATATGAATGCAGGAGAAATAAATATACGTGTTCGCTGAGAAGAAATAATACCGACCTTATCGGAATGATGTGCAAGGTATAACAAAATCAAGTGTTATTGAGAATTATATGGATTATAAAATGACCCTTACCTATAAAATCTTATCCTACCTACCCAACGGTCCAAGTATCTGCTCTCAATTTGAACAAGGTTTTAGCTCTCCGGAGAGTCGTTACGAAAATGGGAGATCGAAGTATCAATTCCACTTCATCTTTAAAGGGCAAAACATTGAATCGAATAAGCTATGGAAAATCATCAACCGAGGTTGATGCCTTTCTCGTCTTTCTGCTTCGATAATTTTCCTTTCACTCATAAGGAGAAAAGAACGACATTCATGCTTTAAGTTATTTCCCGTATAATCTTTTGATAAAACGTTATCTGATACACGTATAGAATTCAATGTTCCATGCACTACTATATGTACTATTCGTTCTATGTTGTGAACTATTGAATTGTTTGAAGTAAAAATTCAAGACTTCTTTTTGGTATGAGAATGGACAACAGGAAGTTTCATTATTTTCTAGCGAACCTCTTATTTTCTTATGGTCCCGAGCAGCACCAGAATATACTATGAACGTTGTTCGAATATGTTCTACGCACATTCCAATAAGACTATTGAATAAGTGCTATGCATATTCATTGAGCGTATGTAATCAAATACCCACACAGAATTTCAGTTGCAAAGGATATCTCAAGCCAAATTTGACCAGTCTTATACAATATGAAAAGATATCTAAAAGATATTCTTCTTTCTAAAAGATTTCTATAAGATGTCTGAAAGATATAATTTCGGAAGGAGAGTTTTAGATCTTCTGAAAGATATCTTTTAGATGAACTTTTTCAGACATCTTAAGGACATCTTTTCATGTTGCATCAGAGTTCTTTCTTGCTTTTCTGCACAGTTCCTCCAGATATCTTGAAGACCAAAAGTGCTGTGTGGATATTCGACGGTACGTCAATCGAACTTCGATTGAATGAATATCGTACATTTCGAATGTACTATGTACGTTCTAAGTATATTTAAAACAGTCTCATTCGAATATTCTACGAACATTCATTACAAGTTCTTCGTATCTTAATTGTACATTTTACGAACGTTTCTGTTCCTTATATACTTTGAACTTCTGTCGCTGCTTGGGGAATGTCAATGTAAAACCACACCTCTCATCGATAAAGTGATTATAAAAAAACTGCAGGTTCATCAAAGAGGAAATTCTTGTTAATTTCTAGGAAAAACTTGGATCGTTGCATGCATGAATGTTCCTTAGTTTGAATACCGTATCGAATTCCCTACAGCATATTTTAATGATTCTTACAGGAACTTGAGTGGGAGAAGTCTTGCAACGATAATTGAACTATCTTGTTTAGAACTTGTAATGGGTTCCAGCATTGAAAGGATCCATGGAAATCAAAACGGTATCGATGTTTAATAATGTAGGTCAAAGGTACTGTCAGAGCAACGATACGATAAAAGTTCGAGCAAATCCATGTCCTATTAAGATGCGTCTAGAAGTTTCAGGTACGATTCATATATTCGATCGTTCCCAATCGTCCAACTCTACGTCATCGAAGCCTGTTGCTTGCAACGTTGAACGGTTCGGGGGAATCACGTTTCTGACTTTGAGTTCGGTTGGCTTCAACCCTTACCGATAGATGGTACAAAGAATCCTCGGAAGGACGGAAAAGTGGTGACAGGCGTTTGGACGCGAATTCAGAGAATATTGAAAACAAAAACAAAAATAATCGAGGAGAAACGAATCAATGGAATTCAATCGTATGATACTTTCAGTAAAAATACAGCAGTCTCAGAAAAATGTTCGTTGACTGAAAGAGAATAAATTGAGGTCTTTCAAAACGAGTTATAGATAGTGTCTACCATATTCCAGTCTCAAAGTCGTTCAGACATAAGAAATAAATATATCGACACGGTTGTTCGATAGCAGTGCATAATTTTCTTGCTTGCGTTCGGCACAAGCCAGTAAAAGCTTCTCCTCTCTCCGCTGCTTTTGGTCGTTAGAATTTTCACAGCCCAGTTCTATAAAATTTATTGCACTTGATAATACATACGAGATCTTATTGCAACATAATTCATGCTGCTTCATACTATTTCATTCTTATTCTAGTTTCTGCTATAATTATATGAAAAATCGCACCCTCTTGCCGTCTTTTTCAGAGAAAAAATATGTCATTGATTTTCTTTCGAAAGAAAATTATAACGATCGATCGAATTGAATTTTGAATGCAATTTCAATGTTGGGGGATAATCGTGTCTCGTCGAGTTTCATTTATGTGACTATCGATGAAATGTGTTTGCATTGCGCGTATGCGAGAACTCAAACGTGATATCTCAGGGCAACGCTTGTTCCTCCGTACGGCTGTGTTGTGGCGTAATTCGACTCCGGGTCATCGTGCTGAATCGAATTACTTTACCTCAATTCGATGAGTACCCAAAACTTGGTTGTTATATATACCGATTCAACGAAATCCGAGTAATTTTCTCTCCAGCAGTGCCTTACCTCTTCCAGCATCATTTGATGTATCGCAAGCGTACAACTGTGAACCGTGTTGTGTGGCTTGTATTTTAGCTTCGATCGTTACAAGTTCTTTCGGATAAAGTATTACAATGTAATTATACTAGATGTACCAAAAAGGTCGGGATCCCGGAATAACGGAAGGGTTTGATTTGAAAGAAAACACACCCTAAATCCTCTTGATATATGTCGGGTCTCGACCTTTTGTGGGACGCTGGATATGAAGAAAGAAACATAGCCTGACTAATAAAGTGTTCTTTCACCCAACGAGTTGTTACCATTTTGGAAGGATCGGGGAAAATGATATACTTCCGGTGTTTAGATTCATTGAGACTTATTCTTCAGCATCGAGTGTTTCGAATATAAAGTTGAAAGATGAAAATTTCAGACAATGTGGTTTGAAATGAAAATTTTCGACAATAATTCTACGAAATATTTCGAAAAACGCACGAGTCTGGTGATAATACACTGCTCTCCAGGATTCAGCTAGGTCTTGACAGATTCAGAACTGAAATGAAGTGAAGAGAATCAGCGATTAATCTAACTTGTAGTTTCAGATATATCGATTTTACTTATGTACAATAGTTTGATCTTGGAGAAGATTTAATGAAACTTTGGTTAAGGCTTTCACCGTCAATAGAGAAACATGTGAATAACAACTCCCAGGTACATAATTAAACACAATTTTCTCAGAATATCACATAGGACGTATTATTTACATAGTGCATATTTTCATAATTATTCTTTGTAATGTACTCAGAAGTTTGAACTTTTGAAACATGACAATATAATTTGTTGATTCTTAGTATAATTTCGAAGAGAATTGAGATATTACTTTCTATATGTTGCATATTAGGATATTTTCTCAGAAATAATTTTTTATTCACCTGAAACTACAATACAATGACGTGTGGTTTCTTTGATGAATCCATTCGTTGTTGTATTTATTATTGAGAACCCGAACAGGGATTGATATAGAGGATTCACAATTAAACTTCTCTGCGCGTTCTATAAAAAGTGTAAGAAGCTCTATCAAATTTGTATGGAATTTTGTAGGGGTGTGCGAACCTTGAATTTTTCAGTCGAACCGAACTCGAACCGAACTTTGAATATATTTTTCAAATCGAACCGAACCGAACCGAACTTTGAAAAGTCGAACCGAACTCGAACCGAACTCCAAATGTATTTTTCAAGTTGAACCGAACCCGAACGGAACTTTGAAAAGGCGAACCGAACTCGAACCGAACTCCAAATTTTCCCAGTCGAACCGAACCGAACTGCAAATATATTTTTCAAGTTGAACGGAACTTTGTAATTTCGAACCTACTTCCAACTTCTAAAACGTCTAATCGCGAAGCCAAAACTAAATTAGAAATACATTTATGAAAACAGAATCCATCATGAATTCATTTTTTAAAGTGAGGTTTCATATGCAGCATGTTGCAGTAATAAAACAGTCTACCCTGGTAGCACCGAAAGTACGTAAAACATTTTGAGAATGTTTATTAAACGTTTGGGTAATTTAGAAACGTTCGGAGAATATTCTATGGGTCAATTTAAAATTGAGTGCAGATAAATTTTTCTCTGTTTCCGAATGTTCAATTGCAGCGACTAGTATTGAAATATTGATAAAATGGTCGCAGATTTGAGGCAAGTAACGAAGAACACTTCAATTCTTCAATAAATCACAGGAAAGTGTCCATAGTGTAATCTAGTGTTGATTTATTACCATATTTCTGGAATAACAGGGTTGTCCCTCTTGGTAACAGAGTGGTTTTTTATGTAAGTTTAACATATCCCACGTATCTAGATGAATTTGAAATTGGGTGCAGAACACTTTTATCATAAATTTCAATAATCACAAAGTAAAATTTCCTCCTAATATAATTATTTATATCCTCATGCAATATTTGGAACATGATTAACTCACATTAGAAACCACTCTGTTACCAAGAATGATTACTCTACTATTAGAAAAAAAATGGTGATGAATCAACACTATTTTGAGGTTTGTGGTAGCGTTGATTATAAACCTCTTTGCATAAAAGACAAGGACACTCACCTCACTGCATTTTTCTCTCTTTCTTTTGTTTGCAGCTGTCCCTTTTTATTTGTGTAAACCCCATGTTTACTGACTCGTCCTCCTAGTATAATATCTTTATAGTCTAATCACGCAGAACTTATGGGTTCATTACATATATCCTGCGCATCTGAGGAGGCAAAATAATGAGGCTGCGAATAGAATTCATTATGAATATATTTAATTTCATCTAATCCGCAGTATTGTCAACAAAGTTATCCGAAATATGAACTTTTTCAATTATTCAAGTTTGAGACTCGAAACTACACCAGGAAAAATCACAGATTCAATCAACTTGCGTCTATCAAGTACCCAATATCATGTCAATTTGACTTGGAAACAAGTTGTTTCTGCGTGTTTACAAGCAAAAACAACATGGGAACGCCTGTATGTGTGTTCTCCATCACTTGAACTTGGCATCGATATCAGATCAACTTGATGATAGGTCGATTCAACATCGTCTTTTTTTTTCCAGCGTAGTCGAATTTTTTCGGGTTTTGAGTCTAAAGTTCGAAGCAAACCGTGACAAATCGAATCTCGAGCCGAAGGTTTTCAATGAATGCAGTTCAAAATTTGAACCGAACCGAACCTTTTCTGCTAATCAAGTTCGAAGTTCGAACCGAACCGAACAGTAGGAGTTCGGTTCGGTTCGGTTCGAGATTCGAACGGTTCGCACACCCCTAGAATTTTGATATCTTAGATAAACAATTAATTTTATATAAAAAAAACTATACCAATTCTTAACCACTACTTTTCTCAATAGAAAATATACATAAGGCTTATCGTAGAGAATACTGTTTCCACCATTCGTGCCGAAACTGAATGCCATTCAATCACTTTATATGATCTTTCTTAAATTTGGAATGCAGTTACTCAAACCATCCTCGATATTTGAAAAATTTCACCACTTGAGAAATTGAAGCAGAAACGGAAATTAATTCTCCACTTATGTTAATTCCGCGTCTATTCTGAATTCGAACGAGAAAATCTCGGGTAGTTTATATATAAGTTTTATATAATTCCTGTGCAAATGAATCAGCTCAACTGTTTTATTATCAACCGAACCATTGTTGCATAGAGTGTGTATTATTCCACGTGAGTCCAGTTATCAATATAGCCTTTTCACGTGGATAATAAAAAGATAAGATTAGAAAAATTCAATCAATAATGGAAGTTTATTTTTATAATAGAATGGATTTTTTTACAATGTAGAATTGAAAATTCATTGCATCAATGTACTTGAAAGATACTTGGAACGAAAGAACAGATTCGCAATGTATGTGGCGTATAGATTCGTATTCGAAGATTAATTTTGTACATTACAAAGTACATTGTAGTTGGCGATGACTCATTAAATTGACACGATTTTCTCGTCCCTTTGATTACAGCGATAACTCTCTAATTTATCCGAGATCCTTCAATGTGATGAACTCCGGAACATCACCACCTGTGACGGAATTAATGAATACACGGGGCATAAAATAATTATGTTCTGATTCAATTTCATAGCCATCTAATGTCTCGTTCCCGAATGTTTCTGCTTTCATTAGAGACGATATGAGAATCTCGTTCCTACGAAACAGAGAATGGAATAATGACACTACTCGTATCGCACATGTGATGCATAATCCAACCATCGGTTCCAGAAAATTCTTTGAGTCAAGAATGTGAGGAATGATTGAGAATGAATTCTGATGAAACTGAACATGAAGAATTTATGATTTTCTCAGAAAAATGAAAATTAAAAGTCAGAGTAAAGAAGGAGAGTAGAAATCGAAGGAGAAGATGCTTTTCACGAAGTATTCAGAATATTTTCACGATATCTTCACCGAGTATCAATTTATGGGATGATTCGCATTTGAAATTCTGATTGTGCTGTCCATAAAACAACTTCTCTCGTGGAGTACGATGATCTATGGAAGGATTTCCGAATATGTTAGAGGGAAAGCTCTAAATTCTGTAATGTGAAATAAAAAGACACATATATTTTCATAAGAACGGTAATTGGCTCTATTCTTTCTTCCTCATTTTTCTGTGTTCCCACTGTTCCATATGCTTTTCAGCTTTTGATAGCATCAACTTATGATCATATTTCACAGAAATGGTGGTGGCCTCAGTTTAATTGCCCGAGACGTGGAGGAAGGAACCACTATGAGGGGTTGTACTAGATTTCGTAGGACACGTGTCGACTAGAAAATATTTTCGAGTGTTTCATATACAGGGCGTCCCAGAAAACGTTCCGTCCCTCTCAAGGGTAGATTCTTGCGACAAAATTGAACAACTTTTCCATTTAACATTTTTCGATTCGAAGCTTGGTTTTTGAGTTATAAAAAAATAAGTTGGCCATTTAGGTGACAAGTACATCGGCTACTCCAATAATTGAAGAGTATGCTTCTGTAGCATCTCTGTGAAATGTGGGCATATCGAAAACAAGAGTTGTGAAATTTATATCTCGCGAAGTCAATATTTGGACAATTTCAATTTTTTAATTCACAATTCTCAATAACTACTGTAGACAGACTAATAGGTCCATCGGAATGTCACTGTGCCACGGAGTAGTGGTATATTTCAGCTATTGACAGATGTCGCTAACCTAGTAGAAATTTGACAGGGAATTCCCTATTAGAAACATGGCCCTCGTAAGATTGCAATAGGGAACTCCCAATTAAGCAAAACTTTTAATTACCTTATCGGGTCCTGAGATGACATCCTGTTTAGGACTTTACAACAATGTGACGCAAGGTTGTTGACAGGTCCCAGTCAGATTTTCCCTTTCAGTAGCTCAGACATGGTATTCCTATCAGAACCTGATCAGGATTGCCTTGACTCATCCGTATTTGAATTGTGAGGTAACTGTCAAGATGTCTTGATCAGGACCTGATCAGGATTGCCTTGGCTCATCCGTATTTCAATCATGTGATAACCGACAAGACAGGCGAATCAGGACCTGATCAATTAGAGGACTCATTAGAAATTCACCTGTCTTTTTTGAATGTTCAACTGAGGTCTATTTGGATCATCAGTAGAATTTCTTCTGTTGGGGGGGTTTCAAAAAATTTTATGAAAAGTGAATTCCATGAAAATTAAATTGAATGTTAGAATATAGCTTAGATGAGGTCGTGATTGGGAATTCCGCTATCACCCGGATCAGGTCCTGATTGGGAAACGTTTGGTTTTCCTGATCAGGACCTTGTCTTTTCCCTGTGTTACATTTTTGTCAGGACCTTATCAGATACTCAAGTCAGGCCCTGAACAGAAATCAGGCATGCCTGATCTGGACCTGATGTTTTCCATATCAAAATTTCTACCAAGGTATGCGCACCGTGCTCTTACATGAAAGTACTCGAAATTGAAGTAGAATGGGGCTGGGGTGGATTTCAACCCCGATGTGATAAATGAGGGTTAATATTGGTCATCCGATCGTTCTAAAACAAAAAATAACGAGCTTTCATTTGAATACCTAAAGTTCTATGAGTGCACAAGCGTTGAGCCAACTTCAGTTCTCTCATGGCGCGAAATTCTCCAGCATTTGTTAACAATGGGCTGACATTGGCTCAATGTTGATGCACACAGGACGTATTAGTTAAGACTTGACCGACCTCTCCCTTTTGGACCGTATATTAGTGAAAAAAAACAGTGTCTTGAATTTCCATTTTCATTGCCCGAGGAAAAATAACATTATTATGGTTGATAAGACATGTGAAACCTCGAGCTCGTTCTTTACAAGCTTGTTTATTGATTTTTTCAAGTATTAATGTTCTTTTCATTACATTCGGTACACAATTTCATCAATGTACGTACAAATAAATGTTCGAACGATTCTTCAAACTTTCCAATTATTCCTTCGAAATTCTGTTGTTTTCCAAATCATTTGGATTCTAACCCTTAATACATTATGAAAATGTTCCCACCATCCGTACCCCTGAAATTCTCAACATTGACTCTTCCAAGTGGAATCAAATGATCGAGGCGTATAATATGGGGAGTGAGGAATAACAAAGTATTCGATTCCTGATATCCGACACAACAGAAATGTAGAAGAAAGAAGGATGAGAGGACTAAACGATACATACAATATCACGATTATTCAGAAATTTCAAACTCCGCAACGTACTCGTGTATGCAAATCATAATTTCTTCTTTTCCACCAGTTGACTACAAAGAAGAAATTTAGATAAAGATCTTATGAAAGTAGAGCGTGCAATTATTCTTTTCTTGGGACAACTCGAGCGTACGGGAAATGAGACGCTCGTTCTAATAGTTTCTATTAACGCTTGAAGTAGCCCCTAACAGTTTGTAATTCAAGTGTGTGTTCTCTTCGCACGAATATTTCCATCCTTTTACGCTCCATTTCTCCTACATAGCAATGCTGAGGAAGATTAAAAAATTGCAGGAGTAATATGCGAACACGGTAGAAATAATATGATGTTTCTAATTACAAAATTTGTAATTTATAATTTTTGTTGTTGTACAATAAAATATGTTGATCGATGTGAGATTTCTGCTTGATATTTGAAAGAATTTCTCTTTCACCAATAGAAATTTCCTTATCCAAAGAGTATTCCTTTATATTCCTTTACCAGTGGATCGAAATTGTTTTCGAAATCAAGAGTCTTCTTCTCCGTGACATCAGGTTTCTTGATTCTGAAGATGAATTCAGACAACTCGTAACCAGGAAACGAAGTGAAATTCCATTCCTCTCTGTGATCAGCTGTTACTCGCCTCCCTTCAAAATGTAATACATTTGTAAACTCAGCATCAACAGCCAGTGGCGGAAGGGTAGGTTTAGGTACAAGAATATGCAGATTTCCCTGCAGACATTAATTTTGCTCCCGCGAGTTGATATCGTTGCCTACCACGACGGTGTAGAGATGCAAGGGAATGTTAAAGGATTTCAAAGAACCACTCATTGCTTTTTTTTCCTGCACAACAACTTTTCTTCGATTTGATTTTTAAATATAAATACGTACGATGTTATCTTCTTCCCTCTTCCACATGGAGTTATTTATATAGTTATTCACTCTGGGGTTGTGGAGAATTCTATTAATTTATTCTATGTAACAATTGTATATGAATTATATATAATTTCAAGAGTTTATTCTGTAGAGATACAATATCTTCATGAGGGAAAGTTAAAACGTCGTGGAGAATAATTCAAATTCAGGGAGGAAACTGTGATAGCAACGGAATTGATTTTCAGTTTCGGAACGAACCATTTTCTAGAAATGACTGTTTTCTATTGGGTTATATTCTAATTTCCATTATCCGCGTTCAATACGTTCTATCTATTCATAGACGAAACTCTATGATTATACGTATCATGATTCAGATTATACTATTATATAAGCCGAACTATAATCTTGGCCTTGCGCTTACGATTTTGCAACATGTGCTGTACGGGAAGTCACGTATAGACGACATTGTAGTAATTGCTCCAATGATAACTTTTGTCAGCACAATTTGCGTTCGACGGTATTCGATTGTGTAGAGAATTTGACGTTTCTCAACCGGAAAAGGCTGAACTCTCTAATGAATTCAATCAATTTCTGCATCAGGGATAATAGTACAGAGTTTTAAGGTTTTTTCTTAAGCCCAAACCCAAGAACAGGTGAATAGTTTATAGTTGAATTTCGATTCACTGTATTTATATTTCATAATAATATGTGGGGAAGATCAATAATTGTGTCGTCTATTGAAATAAAATTCGAAATACCATTTTACACGCACCCTCCTCAAAAAAATTCAGATGAATGTTTCCTTGGGCAAATTTTGATTCAAAGTTGAACATTTTGAGACATAAAAAATGAAAATGTATTTCAAATGATTTCGAAGAAACCAAATATCTCGACGAGACTGATATTTCAACCTTGAAATCTAACATCCCTAGTAGGAATTTTGGATGGGAAAATATCAGGGCCTGACGAGGCATGCCTGATCTCCTGTCGGGTCCTTCTCAGGTTTCTTTACGGGGTTCCCTATTTCGCTCGATTTTATGGAAATCTCATCCGAACCCTATGGGATCGTGCATATACTACGTGGGCGATAAAGGGAGAGGGAGTGGTCAGATGAGATGCTACCTAAGGCTACATGTACTGTAAAAAATATTCGTGAATTTCCAAGTAGAAAAGTATGGTGAAAAACTTACAGATTGGTAAATTTCCAAATTGTTTGGAAACTCACAAATTTTCTGTGAATTTCCAAACAATTTTTGTGATTTCCCAGTGAAGATTTGTCAATTGATAAAAATCGTTTGTAATTTCACCCACTATGTTTGTGAACTTACCAAAAAATGTTCGGTGAAAACCTTCCAAACCTTTTTTTTAAGTTTTTTTACAGTGTGGGGGAACGGGAGGTTCGGTTCCAAGTTGTGTGGTTTTTTATTCATCTTGTATTATACTTGGGAGGAAATTCCATATGAACATTCAGAAAAGTGATCCATTTGAATATAAACCGAATAGATATTTGATTGGATCAAATAATATTCCACTTGATTCGAGTAAAATGAGAACAATTTTATTTCAATGGAATAAATGTTCCATTCCAGTCAATCGGAATCTTATATTAAGGTCATATTTTGATTAAAAATTCATTTGATTGAAAGTAATTTAGTTGAACGTAAAAAACTACATTCCATCGTGGGGGAGGGAGGGGTGTCCGAAGAAAAGCCACGACAGAGCTACATGGGGTGGGGGGGGGGGCAAAGAGTCTCAAAACAGGGCTACATAGTTTATGGACAGTCCCTACTGCAACCGTATTTGAATCCTATTAGGGAAATCAGATAAGTCATTTTTAAGGGCCTGATAAGATTCTCCTCACTCACAATTTTCGGATTCTAACATGATAAGGACCTTATTTGAAACAGGGAATGCCTGATCACATTTCTACTAGGGATCAGTCGCTGAATCAGATCCAAGCGGATCTCTAATGAAACAATCCAACAAACCAAGCGTTCGAAACTCCACAACAAAAAGCATTAGATCGATATTTAGTTTTCTTCAAAAATTCCAGGATGTTCATATCTTACAAGTCAGAGCCCAAATTGAAATTTGCCTCTGGAAAAATTGATTCAAAATTTTATAAGGAATTCGTGTATATAATAGTTGATAGTGTACTGATATTTTGGATGATCTTGTATACTTGAATATACTCTCGAGACGACAAAATTTCCCTGATAACAATAATGTTTCCCAAGAATAATTAGATTGAACCAGCATTAAAAAAATATTTGGCAATATTATTCGAAGTTCAACGTATTCACCTGTCAAGTTTTTGTTGAGGATAAACTGTGGGTAAGCTATGTCATGATGAATTTATTAGGTCCCACTTAGGATTTGCATGCATCAGTTTGAGGTTTCTCGGATATTCTGCGATATCCCAGTATTCCAGTACGTCATACAAAGGAATATTCAATCCTGTATTCCAAAAGGATTTTCTACATTATTGAAACATTACAGAATATTTTCAATTGCATCTGGTAGCAGATGAATTTCAGAGGCTGGGAGAACAGCAATGAAAAACAAGTTCTGCCCGAGGCCTGCATGAAAATAACGAACCAAACGGTGTATATATATCAAAAACATGCCAGTCACTGCTCTCGTAACTCCGCTTGACAGGAAGAATTATTTTAACAATAACTTGGTACTGAAAATCCGCTGAATGTACGTGGTAAAATTGTTCTTCTGATCTTGTTATAATTATCCAAGATGGGAGGTTTTTTCTCATTCATTTGTATTATTGTTACAAAGATTGATGAAAATCAATCTGGAAAGAATGCAAATTTTTGAGGATATTATTCGAAATTGAAACAAGACAATTGAATTCTCATTCTCATCCATTCTTGGTACCACAATCGACGTATTCAACGTTATTCTGATTACCCTAATGCTTGCTCAACATGGAATAAGATTCCATTCTGAGGGTCCTTAGTAACAATGAATAGATTGATCTTTTTAATCTGAATTGTTTGAGAAAGATACTCATCTTGTCGACAATGATTATATATATTTCTTCAACAAAATAATTTAGAGTAAATACAACTTCACCCCCCGACTTCTCATAGATGTATTGAAATTCCATCTGTTTTTATCAATTAACTTCAAAATGGTGGATTCAGTGCCTTGATGTTGAGTATCGAATATTAAATTTTATCAATCACTTTTCAAGAAATATTTAATTGACAAATAATTTGATTCCAAGCCTTTCTTAATTATAGGATTTATAATTTATTTCAATGATGCCGCGATAATAATTCTAACAATAATTACATCATCAATTTCTTATATTATTCAAGTCTCTGTTATAAATAAATTCACAAATTTATCCATTACATACGGACAAAACTATCGAATTTATTTGAACTATCGCGCCAAGGATTATGAATCCTTTGAGTTGGTGATAAGTTATATCCTTGTCATTGGACTCAAATTGATCTATTGAAAGTTTGAATATAAATATTGAGTCTATTGAGAAATTTAATAAACTCAAGCTCATTGAATTCATATGATCTCAATGATTCTCTCTCCATTCATATAAAATAAAATTTAATTTCATTGTAGTTCAATATAATATACATTTTGATAAATTTTATTTAAATCTGAAATTTTAAATATTCCTGATGGAAATAATTATTCGAATATTCAATACCTCATAGAATTAAATTACTTTTTGGGAACATCAAAATTTTGTTATGCATTCTAAATTAAAATATTCAATCAATTCAATTTTTATAATTGATATGAGTGAAGTTAATATTAAAGTTTTAGTTTGATACCCGAACTGTAGATCCGGCAAAACCATTGGAGCAGCTGCTGTGAAAATTTATAAGAAGAATATTGGTTATCCATTGATCCTTAGTTGTCCCAAGAGTAGTTCAAAATCACTTTCAAGATCAATCACAGCATATTTAGAGTTGATAACTCGAATTAGCGGAAGAAGACACTGTGTTTCGTCAACAGAGAACAGACACTCAACTGAGTGTGTGGATAATCCAATTGGTTTTATCATCTATTTAGCCTCATAAATGTTTAATTACTCTCATTCTAAAGTATTCAGTAGTCTTATCAAAAATGATATGAGTGATCTGATGAACCCTACATGAAAATATGATTAAATACGGTATTTGTGTTACAAATATCTATGAATAATTCTCGGATTTGAAGTCATAATTGCTGACTTTCCTTTTCAAATTTGATGTTATAGAAAAAAATTTGAACATTCAGCGTAATCCATCCTATATTATACTTCATTGTTATACGACTCCATAAATGACGAAACTCCTGGTGAGAAATACATTCACCAGATAATACGATGAATGTTGAATAATATATGCTCATAGTTCGTTCCACACTGACTTGCGATGCATTCTGAATCAGAATTGATCGGATTGTACATGGAATGTCATGGGAAATGAGCATTGGAATCAAATTTGTTTTATTTTCTATCAATAACGAATTGTTCCTAATAGCGCGAATTAATTATTCATGTTAAATCAACGGTTAATATAATCCAAATCTCAATATAAATTCATATCAGTTTTATATTTCATTCTAATACCTGAAATATAATGTATTAACCATAACATATAATTTATGCGAGGGTGAATTTATTCCTCGTTATAACTTCTTCATCAGGAAGTACGTGGAACAAAACTTCAATATCAAATTGAGAACTTTTTCGAAGCGGGAATGCTGTTTTTTGGGTGTTCCTCGTCATTGTGCTCGATGTTTTTTTTTTGTTCCAATGTGGAAAAAAAAGGAATCTCTAAAAACCAAGCCACACGTGAAATATGTTCGCGGTTTCAATTGATTTATTTAGTGTGCGACAGACGTGGCCTCCTATAGACGGCTGTAATTTTCCCCGTCAGTCCGATCCATTGACAGTTGGCATACCAGTATTTTATCAGGAGGTGGTTGGAACTTCGAAATATTTGGAAATAAAGTACTGTGAAGGGAAGACTTAGATCCGGGTATTCTATCGAATATTTCGGAATTTTAAAAGCACCTTTCAAATGCCCTTCGTTATTTGATTTTCGGTCTGCCGGTTCTTCGATCGTTTGATTTTCCCATTTCCATTGGGAAGAAATGTGAGGAATTGGAATACTCTGTCAATCTCATGGTTATCATTCTTGGTTGCGATGAAGGAAACATTGAATTCTTATATCGCATTATACGTTATGAAAAATGTTGCAATCCTTCTCGTATCAACAAAATATTTTCACCCTGGATTCGTTTCGCTTTTTCTTTCGGTGTCGTTTGATGAAATATTTGTACATTTTCGAAATATATGATGTAATATATTTCCAAAGCATTTTTACAGAAGACTTTGAAATTTGCAAACGCGCAAAGAACATGAAAGAGAAATTAATAATTTGAGCATTGAATGTCGAATATATCGTTGAAAGCGAAAGTGTGAAAAAAAAAACGTAAATGTACAAGTAACGGAGTGGGAAGCGCAGAAGTTTATAACATAAAAGTGAGTCTCGTGAGTCAAGAGAATTTGAGAGGAAAAGGCGGAAGGATGTTATAAAATCGAATGAGCAGCATGCTAAGGCATGTATACTGCTTTTGAAACTGGAGAGGAATACTGATGGAGTGCAGTAACTCACTTAATCGTTTCATTCTCTTTTCGCGGAAATCTCTATCGGTCTATATGGCTATTTTGTGTGGCTTGTACATTGTGTTGCTTTCCACCCCTAACCAAAAGTGATCTCGTACACTTGCCACACCACGCAGCGGTTTTATTGCCGTGAAAGTTGATTCCCGTATAATTGCGCGTTAGGGGGTAGTTTTTATGTCGATCAGAAACCCTCAATTTCATTCAATCTTTCATGAATTGAAAGGAATATAGCTAATCGAATTCCCATTCAATCCTCATATTTTCTAAAAGCACTTTGAGGATTCGATCCTCTTTTCTCTGCGTCAGTTGTTATATCTCAGGTAACGTGATGGAAATTTGAAATAATCCTCAATGAGGAACTTCATTGACGTATCACATACCGAAGTTAACAGGAATTATGTACAATTTCCCTAACTTTCACACACGTTATGAACTTCAAGATTATACGGTTATCGTCGGAATTATGATTGATCTGATCTACTTATACCAACAATGTCATATCTGAAATCGTGTATGATATCGATCATGTTCCTTAAATAATAATTAGCAACAAATTCAAAAAGGAGAACATTTTTTCACTTCTTGAAGAAGTGCAGTTTTGTTCGATTTTATCCTTTTATGTTCAGTAATTTTTAGACTTTGGTTCCATTGTTTCAGACTTGTAGTTGAAAATATTCAAGGAAGATCATTCGATTCGGAAATGAACAGAAGACCTCAAGAATCAATTGTTACCTTTCGATTTATCTTGTTCTTGCCGATTGCTTTTATATCTGCGAGACTGAATCTAAATTCACGTGAATGTAATGAAGATTCTGATTGAATTTTATGTAACAACAGTGGTTCGCTGGTATCAATTCTTTTTACATGCGATCAAATTACTTTTCTTCTCAATCAGATAGAAACATAAACGAGTCTCAGTCACGAATAGTAATAGGTTGACAATGAATGAAAACCAGAATTTAATGAGATTTAACGAAATTACAGCGCGAGAGAAAAGATTGATTATGTTCCTTAATTGAGAAATAATTACAAAATCTTGTGAACAATGGGACGAAAAGTTTAATTTCATCTTGGATTGATATTCCAATTTATACTGCAACGACTACTGTTTATTCATTACCTGAAAAGTTCAAAACATTTGAAATTCATCAAATAAACTTGAGAGTGATTCGAAAAATAAGAATTACTTGATTTTTTGAACCTGACCTTTTTTATTCCTCAACGGAGTTCTCTCTCAGATTTATAAATTTCATTCAATACTACTCCATGAATTCTACTTTTATGAATTTTCCAATCGACATCATTTCTCTAACTCTGTAGAATAGCCATTCGCTTCCACAATAATCTCCTCGTTTGGATAAAATCTCCTTTCCTTCTATATGTTCTTCATTCTTCAGCCACAATTCCAGAAGACCAAGGTGGTGCATTGTTTTCGATGGAGAAGGATTTTTTGTGGGCCAATCATGGATAGGGGAGACTGGGGATAATTGACTATAGGGGTGAGTAGACTAACGGTCAACATCTCGTCTGCAATGCAAATGCTGCATTGCTTAACCAAGGCTGACAACCGTACTCACCGTCCCGTTTATTCGTCCGAAACGCGTGGTCGCGGTAACAAAACGTTTGTAAATGGTGAAAGATTATTAATTTTGCTCCCGTAAATTTTTTGTTGCCATGTGCATAGATTTATTGTTAACAAATTATTGAAATTGCCAAAGTCGACAAATGGCCTGGTACTGGCATGGTTATATTTGCCAAACTTTGGCGGGAACAATTGTTTCTATCCAGGGTCATTATTATTTTTCAATTGGCACGAGCTATTCGACGAATTTCAAACGGTATTGATTTCAGTGCACAGACAGTCTTGGCCCAGTATTGAATCGATACCGAGTGGACAAGGTTGGAATGCCAGAATTCTACCATAGTCGGTGCATACGAACGAACAGTACTGACACGGTTGTGAATATTATATAGGCCCTTATCAAAATCATGCCGACTTCTTGCCATTTTTGATAGCTGTTGGGTTCGCTAGTGATGGCAACTCTGACAGCAGTACTGAGCCAGTTTCGGCCCGTGTTTCCCTTTCCCCATGAGAACTTTGCTATTGATCTGGACATTAGTTGTATGGTTGTTGTTCATATCATGTGGCATCACTTTGAAGTTGGCGTCATAGCTTGAGTTCCACACGTGCTCGCAGTCAAAAATAGCCTTTGGGGCTAGTTGACTACTTTTTTTCGAGGCTAGTTGTCTAATCTCGATGAAGCTGAAATCGGCAACCGTAGAATTCAACGTAGAATTTTAACGTAGCACTACCTCAGTGTTCCATTTCCTATTTCCATGAATAAATCAAATACTGTACAAGACGTTTTTGAATGTATACGTGGATGATATAGCGACACTGCTAAAAGCGTTGTCTTGATTTTGCTGGCTGGGTAGCCCCGGCCTCCCCTATCTTCCTCGCAGCTCAGTTTTGAATCAGCCGAAGACAAAGAATAATATGATCACCTATAATGGTTTCATCCTTTCCTATTAGAAATTTAAAAATTGTCCTGAAATTTATTTGCAGTTATCAAATATTCTACCACAAGCCAACTGTTATCCAATCAGAATTTTCATTCGTGCTTATTCAGGTTAGCGAAAATTTACTGGAAAACAATTCTACGTGCACGTGCGATTCTTCACAATACCAAATATTCTTAAAGTACACCATGCAACAACTACACTCGTTACACAAAATATCAACAAGATAAGAATTTTTCAAAACATCTCACCCTCATCCCGTACGGCAAGGACAAATCAATTGAGAATGGTATATCCAAGGATTCTCAACGAATATATTTGTTGTGCTGTAATGAACTACGTACGATATCGGAGTCGCATTCGTCACCTCCATTCCAAATAGAAATCGTTCCAAATGTATACGTTCAGAAATCGAATCCCGTACCTACAATCGTTCTGTGGAGAGATTGTGAGAGTCGATCGTTAAAAGTAAAATGCAGTGCAAGTCATAACGCGTACGTATAAAGAAAGCACGTAATGTGTAGTTGCACTGTTGAGAGTTTCTTCGATATTACTACCACCATTACTGGTATTGCTACCAGTACATAACGACCGATAAAAATACATTATTCTCAAGTGCTTTTTTCATCCTTCATAGTCACGTAGATGTATATACACAATCGTAGATGAGCAACATGAATTTCTTTGGAAAATATTGCAGAATGGGGATTCGTAAAGTCAGACTACCATTGGTAATGATGACTCGTCCCTCGTTCGGATGGTGGGATACGTAAAGGTGAAAAGATGAAATTACAAGAGTCGATACGGCCGTGGAATCTTGAAGTGAATGTGTCCAGATATGGACACGATTAAGATAAGGAGTGCAGGATTTTACAGTTATTGAACAATTCATAGATCTCATCTCGGAGATCTTTTGGTTTCTCTTATTCCTTTTGAATTCTGATGTTTCGGAATGCCTTGGGGGATTTGAATTCAAGTGTATTAAAAATCTAGCATGTATGTCGAGAAAAAGCTTGCCGGATGATACATTATAATTGAATGATTAATAAGCTTTTACTGTTCGAAATTTCTCTTCACACCAGAAGACAACAGTGGTTAGTGTACGAAAAGAAATGAACTGTTAATTGCTAGCGGAGCTTCCGTTACTATACGGATAGTAAAGAATATTTATTACTTTCGAGAAGCTTTTCATTCAAGAATTGATACGTTAACGATGGCAATTCTCAATGAGTCCGCTGATTGCTTATCTAATTTGTCAATTTATTGCTTCGATTCTCTATAAATCGGATTTGTTACTTTCATCATTTCACTGAGCCGTGCATAAAATCGTTGAGTCCCATAACTAGGGATCGATTTAGAATCGATTTCAGATTTTAGAAACTCAGTGATTCCTGAGTGAAAGACCCCTCGGTCAACTTCACGCACTGAGAGAAGAGTTTATTTGTATTTAATAAATCTTGTTTTGGATACGGCGAAATAAATATTAATTACATACAAACATGACTCATCATCCTCAGATAAGGTTTAATAACAGTTAAAAAATGTCATATGAAGTATTGTAACAGTTAATAAACTTCATTTATAGTTATTAAGCCAAGTTTACGTGGAAAAAATATTTATTTCGCCGTATCCAAAGTAAGCTTTATTAAATACAAATAAACTCTTCTCTCAGTGCGGGATTCTTGGAAAATTCAACGGGAGCTTCACTGTAAAAAGCAAGTCTTGGATTCAGATTGTATCATAATATTGACTTCAAGACGCAGCCAAAAGGAGCCTACTTTAAGTGTGGAGTAAGCACAAAGAACAATCGCCAACGATGGAAAAGGCTGAATTTCAATCAGTTTTCAAATTAACACGCAGCCAATTTGCCGCAGATTATTGAAGCTTACTATATTTTCTACCCGCATTTTTCTCCGTGTAGAACATTTCTACTGAGATACACAGTAAAGATACGAGCGAATCGACCACCTTTTAGATATCGAAGATGCGAGTGAAGCAAGAACCGCTGGGAAAATAAGAACACAAGCTATATCTATCTGATAATCATCTACGTAAGCCTTTTTATGTGATAATCGTACGAACGCACACTGTAAAAAAAAACTGGAAATTTACTGTGCAACTGGACTGGAAATTTCCAGTGCTAGTACTGGAATATGGATATTCCAGTACATGTACAGAGATTTTGTTGTTACGTTACTGAAAATTTACCAAGCATAACTGAAAATTCAGTCATTGTACTGGAATTTTCAAGTTTGAGATGATGTACTGAAATTTTGCCATGATTTCGCGAAAATTTTACCGGCTCGTACTACAATTTTATAGTTCTTGTGCACCAAAAAAAAATATTCCCTCAAAAAGGACTTGAGAAAAAATTTGGAATTTAGAAAAAAAAACCTAATCGTTGGTATGCTGGAAATAAACAGGTTTTTAACTGCAATTCTCAGGTTTTGTGATGGAATTTTCCAGTTACTATGCAATTGAATTATACAGGTTTTGAACTGCAATTTTCAGGTCGTGTGATGGAATTTTCCAGTTGCTATGCAACGGAATTTAATCACTGTTGCACTGAAATTTTCCACTTCTATTGGACTTCGTCATTTCTGGCAGGAAAAATTTCAAGTCTTTATATTAAAAATTTCCTGATTGAGATTTTGAATAATAATTGTAATTGTAGCCAATGAAATTGATATATGAGGTTTTTCCAAGACTTATCCTCTTGTGTTCTAGATATGAAGCATATGTAGTAACCCAAGCTGGCCTTCCAACATGTCGCGCTATAGCTCATCGGTTAGGTCTTAGGTTTCAGTTGGTAGGCAGGTAGAAAAGTGTGGGTTCAAATCCTGTTAGGTAGACATGAGTTTCTGTCCATCCAAATGAACGATCAAAAGTTTCTCAATCATCTTGGAACACAAGGACCCTGCAAAATCACTTTGCGTGAGCAATTTTTTTTCAATTTTCATGGATATTTTCAGCATTAATTTTCCAGTACATGTCCTGGAAAAGTCCAGCTCGTGTACTGAAAAATTCCAGTACCGAGGCTCAGAAAATTTCCAGTTTTGATGCGGAAATTCCATAACGTTTGCACTGAATTTTTGCAGTACAAATGTGCTGAAATTTTCCGGTACATGTACAGGTTAATGACTTCCAGTACATGTACTGGAATTTTCCGGTGAAATTTTTTTACAGTGCAGCGAGCTGATTTCGAGGCATGTTATAATTAATGATGTAGGTTTGATACAAGACTCTTTGGCCAAGTGCGATCTGGAATGCATAATTTTTCTTTGTTTAGTGTACACATTCTATAAATTCATCTGCACTTGAGGTGAAAAATTTGTATGTAAGATCTCCAGAGCTCTCTCTCATGAACCCGATGAGAAGAACTGAATTCAAAAATATCCAAGAAAATCCTGATTCAAATCGTGTAAATTTAATCTCCCGTAGATCATCCGCTGTTCATCCTTGGTATTATTTCGGATAACCTTGTCAGATTCCTTATAAAACGTCCAGTTGAACTGAATAGTTGAAGAATTCTCATGTAAAATTTTCGAAATTGAATAAAGTATTCAATATCAAAGTGTTTGTTTTGTGAACTAGGATCCAAATCACAGACGTGTCAAGCACCAAACAGAATGATCAATAAAAGTACCCTCAACCCTAGCAGAAATTTGTCTAGGCGTCTCATTCAACATCCACGTACTAGATGGGACCCATGTAAGGGCAACTGGATAACACATTTCAACCAATTTGACTCCAGTGTTCGAACATTTAGTTGGTTACAGTAAAATTGATAGTCAGAGAAATAAAAAGAACCCCAAACGTTTCAATTTATTATTCGGGATTATTTTATAGAAGATAATTCATAAGCAATGTTCTTGACTTGAGATTACATTTCAAAATACATTTTCATCTCATTCATAGGTGCGATTTCGCTGAAAAAACATGATTTCACATCTCTAATAAACAATTTGCACTACATTCTAACAATTCCCTGGGACATCTGGATGGGCATAGGCTAGAAAGTGCGTTACAAAACGAGCTAGAAACCAACTTAACATCTGGGAAAACTCGCTGGGGCCCGTCTAATTTTCAATCATAATTTCTACTAGAGAATGTTCCTGAAATTTGAATCGTTTATTGAACCGAATTGGTAATCAAATGAAGAAATCCTGAGCTTTTGAAGATCCAAAATCTTGCAGTACATCCTTCAAACGATATACCCAGTTCGAAGGAGTTTATTCGAAACAATGATTCTTCAGATTTAACGAGTTTGAATTTTCGTTCTGTTTCTTTAAACGATTCAAACTTCAAGAACATACTTAACATGACATTTTGGCATCGAGAATGTGTTTTTCTATCCTCCCTTTTTGCTGTAATTCTCATACTATTTTTGGTATTGATTATTACAATATTTTGTATTTCAGAGAACCTGCCGATTGTTTGATCTTGATCCCCCGAAACGCTGTGTCAAGTTGCTAACGATTACTAACAATGAACTTTTTGACTTGCTCACTTTTTTACGTAACTGATTTTCAACTTCTGGACTTCTACGATTTGCTATTAATTATTGTCTTATTTACTGGTTGACGTATCAATGATTCGAACAAAGTATTTTAACCCATGCATGAGGAAACATAAAAGAAAAGTTCTTGGAGAACTTACAAGAACTTTAGTCGGTACATGAACAACGATGAATTGTGAAACTTGGCAAAGGAGTTTTGATTCAATTCACCTAAGTGGTTTGGTAAGAATAGGGAATTCGCTGTACTCGGAAGTTGAATATACTAAATTCCTTTGCTACGTTCACAAAAATATCGCTGTCCGTATTTAGTGAAAAGAGTTTTGTTTTTCTAGTACTTTTTGTAACATATCTTTTTTTCTTGGTGGAAATCTTTATTGTTCATTGTTGCTCGACTCTCAAGAGGGAGCTAACAGATGTTTTTCTTCCCACTTTGGTAAGAAGTTAATGGTTCTTTCCCTCTTCTATAAGAAGAAAGTCATCTCCGATCTTTATAACTCGTCTGAGTAGAGTAAAAATCTCGAGGAACGATATGTATCGATCTGATTCTAGCGGAAATGCGACTGTCGATTTGAACTTAATGGATTTTTCAGTTACCAGAGAAGGAAGGAGGGGCTATTATATCATCTTCTTGGATATCAAATCAGAAGAATCATAAAGAAACGTTGAAAAGTGGAAAACGCATGAATTCCATGATTCACACAGTTGAGTATTCTGAAGTACAATGGAATTAATCCCGTTGAAAAATTCCATGTTCAGAGTTGTGGAGTAGAAGTTTTTTGTTTCACAGCAAAAATATTACGTTGGAGGATTAGGTCACTCTAGAATGCAACAAAATTGGAGGATTGTAGGATTGTTTCCAGTGAAGTGATGAAATGAATCAAAATTCTGCGAATGAGTTTGTTATTGCATCATCAATTTTTTACACTGCAAAGTAAAAAGTATGGGAAGGTTTTTCTCATTTCAGTGGTAGGTTTTGTGTCCTCTTGAGTAGAAAAATCATCCTATACAGTTTATACATAAACTATATTTAATTATATACGATTTTGAAAATTTTTGCACTTGAGCTGATCTTGAGAGAATTGCTTTTCCATCAAATATAAAAGAACTTCCCTCTACTCTGAGGAACCATTCCGTTTTTTGGGTGTTGAATCCCCTAGGGAGTGAGATAAAATTCAACCAAATCACGGAAAAAAGAGAAATCATGCTACCACCATGTTGTGGAAGCAACTCATCGTTACAGCTATATCGATATTTTTCCTCAATATGATCCATCCCTCCTTTGGCATAAATTGAGATACGATATATGCGATCTATTCGTCGATTAATCCACTGCATTCTGTGAGGAAAAATTTGTTCATCTTTATCTATTTCTGAATTCAGTATGTTTATATCTATATCTTGAGAATATCTTCGAGGCTTTCATGTTTGCTAGAACCCTCAGAAAAGAGATTAACCTCTCTCTCGAAAAATATGTCTCCAATTCGAGACAGTTCTTTGATTCTCAAGGTATCAGATGGAATAAATTCAAGGGACTGTTCCCATAACAGGAGAAATTTCTTGTCATCTACAAGAAGCAACATATCGAATTGAGTTGAAAACATGTTGCCCATAATATGATTCTCAAATATTTATCTATAATACTTCCCCGTCCTTATCGCAATCATTTGGAAATGCTTCAACAATGATAAAAATGAAAGAAAAATGTAACCACATCAATTTTGAAATCATGGATACGAGACATCCCTTTCACGAACATTGATTTCAACAAAAGAATTGATAATATTATTCTTTCATTACAAGTGTCTCAAGAATTCTCAAGGTTATTTGAATTTCGTTATAAAATCTTCTCTGTTGTTATTATCCAGTCAAGAAGATCCTCATCCCCCCGAACATTACGTAACGAAAGAAATTATGAAGGTCTCTCGCAGAACAGGGACGATCAATTATATTATTATCAGCGGTATCATTTCGTAACCCATCGAAGAGGAATAATGCCGTGTCATATATTACCCAATAGAATTGTAAAAACCTGTCGAAGAGAGAATCGCAAATTCCATCAATAACTGGAGAGAACCTCGAACGGTTACATCGAAACATTCATTATCAGAATACATGAAGATAGATGTATATTCTTAGGAAATGTGGAAACGAACAAAAACTTGGAAATTATTATCCCTCATTCTTGTGAAATTCGACCGCCTGGATGATCCCAATTTAATTTACATTTATAAGTCCTCTGAACTCCAATGTATCTTTGAACATATGGTACTTCGAAATTTCATCCCATTTCATTGTTTCAAGAGTTGCAATTTGAAATTAGCTATTCGAATTGCGCATCAGGGTGGAACGTAACCTACTTTTGGAATGAAATAGATTTTCCTGTGTCCGCTGTGCTGTTCGAAGGATATTTGGTATTTTGAAATCTTGTTCGTGAAGGTTCGGTGATTTATCAAACCCATCGATGGGGATGTTTTATTCTCACGAATTGGTTTTTACTCTTTCAATACTCAAACAATACCCTTTTAGTGCTTGTTATGTTAGTCTGTTTGCTCGCTATGCAGAACTGTGCTTATTTCCATTGCTGAAAAGAACGCAAAAATCACCAAGAAAGATTTGCGAGTATTCATTCTACAGCGAAGTCATGAATAAAAGAAAATAGAGTTAAGTACAGAAGTTTCGCAGTGTACCGACGTCTCTTGTCGATGCAAATTTCGTTGAATGCGGAAGAATGATCGAATTTTCTAATAAAGAGAAACAAGGGACAATCAGTAAACATTTGAGAATACATTTCTTAGAGTATCGAAGTATGTAAGGAATATTGTATCCATCAGATATTATATTCCCCGAAATATCTCATAGCCTTTCCTCGAAGTAATAAATGTTACACAATATTCCCCTATATTCAGGATACATCGTCCATCAAAGATTTGAACGACGTTGAACAGGCATATACATGCGCACAGTTTTATATCGTTTTTCACACACCCATGAAAGCAAGTACACTCCAGCACGTATGTTATGATGTTCGTTGATTTACGTATGCTTCGTAATTTTGGTGAGTAGTCGAGTACGTGTATGTGCATTCCATGTTTATGTATGTACGACAATAAATACGTACGTGCATGCAGATCGACGACTGAACTGGCGGGTTTTATTGCTGATCGTCGTCATTGAGGTGGAAGTGAGCAGATATTCAAGCGGTTTTCGTAGTTTGAGTTCGAGTGTAGATTTGATCGGATCACATCGATATGGTAATAGTCCTGGCCTATGATCCTGAATTTGAACCTCTCATTGATACCTCGATAGCCGTAATAACGGATGTCGAAAGACATAGAACTAGCTCGAATTACGGGTCAAATTCATACGATGATGTATTCTTTCTGAGAAAAATACAATTAACGTGTGTAAATGAAATCATTCCACGATTCTATCGCGACTGCAGTGAATTCGTGATTGTTTGGGAAATGAAATTCGGTCTTGGAGAACGCATGCAATGCAATACAAAAACCTACATGGTATTTGTTGTACGTTTTCCCTTTTTGTCTCATGCAAGAAAAAAAGGCTGATGGGAATAATTCAGCGTAAGAGAAAGCAGGGAGGAAAGTAGAGAATGGAACGACTGAATACCATCGTATGATTCTCTTCTAAAACGTTCCTACGACGAGAGAGCTGGTTATGAATTTGAGAAACAACAACAACAGCAGCATCAACGGAAAAAGGCTGCGTAGGACAAAAATAAACAGTAGTGAAGTGAGTAGTACCTCAGGAGCAACGAGCGCAAGGCAATGCTGTTGAAAACATTGCTCTCCAGTTAAAACTCACGTAGACTTACTGTCCTCTTTGCGACGGATTTTCATGAAAAGCCAAGCTGAGTTTGAAAGAACTAGAGTTCTTATGTTGTGTTATTTTTACCTCTCTCTATTATCCGATGTTTTGTGTATATTTTGGGTATCACTTCCGTCTGTTATTCCTTTCCTCATTTCACACTGATGATATCAGAATATTCGGCATAAAAATTCTATGCTGCCATATTGTGATGGACGAATCTGTGATGATTATCCATTTTTGTGGCTCTAGTTTTATTGATGGATAATGATTTCAAAGTTGGCTGTACTTTAATCACGAATATCGCTATAGTACCTACGTTTTTTTATTACAAATTCCGTTTGTTGTAACGGACAATATTTCTTCTTCTAAAATTCCAATTATTACGGTGAAAATTTTATGACTACATACAAATAAACGTTGCAAAATCAGTAGATATTGATGGATATTCGCAACACTGTAAAAAGTCACCCGTGAAAAAATCATCCACGCCTGCTCACGTCTGATTAAGTCTTATTCATCAGGTGGGATCAGGCCTCAGGCTCTACTATTCATGGAAAATTCATACAGAATTAATAAGTTTTGTAACTTGACAAAAAAAAGAGTTCCTTCTTCTCATCCTCTTTCTAATTTGATAAAAGACTAATGTATTGTCAATCATTCCTACTTATTATGCTTACACAGGAGCCTTCCGAAGTAGCTGACCAGATCACCCTTGATTGGTTGAGAAGAGATCAGGTCATGACCAGATGATCAGATCAGCTACTTCGGAAGGCTCCACAGTTTCCATTTTCTAGTTCCCAGTTTTCAGGCATGATCGCGCGTGCTTAGGCGTACGTGAATGCGTTCGGGGCCGATTTGACATGATGAAGCATGTTCATGAAAAAAATCAACACAGAGTCATTTGGTACGATTTTGCATGATCAAGGGCGAGAATAGTTTGTCTGGCATGATCGCACGCGGTCAAGCTTGATCACGAGTTTCCACGTGGGTACAAAATTGAAGCCTTTGTCATTAAGTTAAAAAATTAATAATCAGGCGTAGTCAGGCCTAACCACGTACAGTCAGTGTTGAGCACGAGAAATTTGGCCAAAAAATGTTCATGATCAGGCCTGAACACGCCTAATCAGACCTGAATCTTATGTGGCTGCATCTTACGTAAGAAGTCAACTGAAATTCAGTCTTTTTCTGTGTGTCAGCATTTGTTTTTGGTGCTTACTTTCAGTTAAAATAGGAACAGTTTTGGGAGCATCCTAAAATCAGCTAATATTCAGGATGAATGTGAGTTTCACTTTTTGGAGTGAATAAAATGTCACTGAACCCAAGTGTTGAGAAACACTTCCAACCACACATCTCGTGATTATTCATAGATGCTGATTATGCGCTGGAAATTCACTGATTGCATTCGTTAGTCAACCATGAACTGCAGAAAAAAGTACCATCTCACTGATGTAGACTTTGGGAATATTATTGTGATTCGCCGCAAGTATTCCGAGCGGAATAATATGTCATAAAGTTTGCGAGAAGTTTCTCAAGAGTCCACCAATAACTCTTCACTTTTGACTCCACGCAAATTTCAGGTATCCTTTGAATAGACGACGTTATATCTTGAGAAGTTTGTAAAAAGTTCTTCGAAAATCCACCAAATAATAGTACTTTTCTTCATTGAAATCACACTTTTTCACCGATTTTGCATATTTTTCTGGTTTTCATCTGCATCGCTCGTCAGCTATCACAATCTTGTTCACAATTTCATATCTCAGTTCATACTCCAAAATATCGTAGTGCAGACACAAAGTTAGAAGCGAAACGATTTCAAAGAAAACTTAACATCTGACAATCATAATAATGACGTATCCAAAGAGATTTTATTATTGCATTTATCCCTGCACGTAGCTCGAACCGTGAATACGATTGACAATGCTCGCACGTATCTTAGATAAATTAGATACATTAAACACATAGAATAACGAGATTCGGTTTTCTATTTTACCAAACGAAACGGAAACGGATTGTATTACACTCGGAGCGAAGTGATTTTTGTTCCTCATGCACCTACTGAACGAATATTCCTCTGAATTTCGTTCCTTTCTTCTTCCTTTCCTGTTTCAAATGCTGTTTAAACATTTAGAAACCGCATTCGCTAGCCGATACATTCCATACATGGAAACTAAAGGTTTGAGCGTTTCGTATCATATTCATCTTGAAATTTTCAAATGAATGATTCCCGAGCGGAATTTTCCTTTGAAAACAACATAATACACAGCGAAATAAAATCCCTATCGTTGAATTATCAGTACATTGATCCTTCGGTAATAGAGGTTTTCGTTCCCTCTCGAGCTCAATCGACTATACAAAGCTCGTAAATATTTTTCTCTCCAGCAAGAAACACGCTGTTTAATTATATCGAGACACTTAACTCGAAGTTTTCATGAAATTTTCTCGTGCGAGAGATGATTCCGTTCAAATCGAATATACTCGTTCACGAGAAGGAACGAAGTGACGTTATTCGCTCATCACATTATACGATCAGGAGAAGGAAAATCAAACACAAAATTTTTAAGAGAATTCTGGAACGTGTATGATCACCTGTTCTTCATCGAACGGTGTTCCCCTTTCATATTCGAGCAGGTGCAGATAATGACATTCTCATGATTACGACGAGTTCATTTCATATCTGAAGAGTTAGATGGAGTACATTATGTAAATCTTGGATATTAATTTTTGATACTTGCGGAAAGAAGAACTCGATGCCCAACGTGAGAAAGTTCGCAAATTATGGAAGTATATTCTCAGTGAGGGGAATTTCATCATTTCGGAGTTTGAAATGATCTCAAGACTGACGAAGTTGCCTTTGAGAATCCAAGAACACGATTCTTAACGCAGTGAAGTGGGCGGATTAGAAATGTATATTCCGAATGAGATTAAAGTGAAGGCAAATGTAATGTGCAGAATCAGAGATCTGTTCAAGGGAAAAATCGATAGGATTTGCATATATATATATATATATGTATATGTACCGTAGTTTTATCGTTATAGAATGTACCTCTGTCTTTTTCTGATAATCTCTCGAGTCTCGTGTCATTTTGTACATGAGAATTCTATGAATACCTACGCAAACCCTAGTGGAAATTTGTCTGGGCGTCCCATTTACCATCGACGTACTAGATGGGACTCAAGTGGGGACAACTGGATAACACATTTCAGCCAATTTGATTTCAGTGCCCAAACATTTAGTTGGTTTACATAGATTTTTCATGCGTCAACTGATCGTACAGTAAAGAAGCCCAAAAGTTTCAAACTGTCACTCGGGATTATTTTATGGAAATAAATTCAAAAGCAACGTTCTTGACTGGAGATTACATGTCAAAATACATTGTTACCTCATTCATAGGTGTGATTTTACAGAGAACACATGATTTCACATTTCTAATTACCAAATTGAACAACATTCTAGCAATTCCCATTCCCAGGAACATCCGCATGGGCACAGGCTAGAAAGTGCGTTAGAAAACTAGCTAGGAACCAACCTAACATCTGGGAGAACTAGCGGGACCCATCTAATTCCCAATCATAATTTCTGCTTAGAAACATCTAGATTATTAACAGCGGATTATTTAGTCAACTAGATTTATAAGATCAGTGAAGCCTTGATTGATTCCCCCATGAATCCTAAACAATGATGTCACATCTATAATTACATGATACGAATTCCAACAGAGATCGTACTATAGTTACATCTAAGTATTTAAAGCGACGTAAGATCTCTCAGTATTGTGGTAACGGTTACATTCAAGATGCAGCGAAGCAAGTATCTTCAAGTCCCGTAGGGCCAGAATGGGGAAAGTTCGTTACATCGTTTACGCAAAATAATTAACGACCTAGGGTGGCCGGTTGTCAGCCTTGCGGAAGAGCATTCTTCGAGAATGTTCAAAACTACGACTGAAACCGAGACTACCGTTACTACTACGGAGCCAACACAACAACTTATAGACGTAGTCGTCGTCATTCTTACGACGCGGAATTAAGCCAACCGAGGTTAAGTAATCTTTCAAGTTGGTCCGCTTACAAACGTGCCTCTTTCTTATTTTCGTTCCACCCTCTTCCTCCTCCTCTCCTAATTTTTTTACCTTCTTCATCCTCGTTATTTCTTCACTTTTCTCTTCTTCTCTTCTTCCTTCGACTTTTCTTTTCCTTCCCACCGCCGTTCGTCGCGAAACCCGCAAGTTCTTTTCCGCTCAATATCTATGCACCTCCTGTTCCAGTCCGTAAGACTTTGCAACGAGTTTTCCACGCCCGCAAGTCTCGCAAAAGGCTAAAACACATTCATCACGTGCTTCGTCTCTCGCATTCTACTTTACTCCTGTTTTTTTTGTCTTTCCCCTTTATACGGCTTGCTCATTTCATCTTATCTCCGGACTGCTGAACTACGGATGATTTCTCACAATGACCTCATTCAGACTCATTTCCCTCCCTTTTGTCAAAATATCGAAAAAAGACATGGTCCTATGAGGAGAAGGAATGGACGATGACGATGGGGGTTGGTCATCTACGGTATCCGGTATGATTTTTTTGGATAATAATTATGATAATTCGTAATGAATCTCATTGAATTTTGTACGAGGTTTCTTTTTTACAGTCAATTCAAGAATTCCTCATTATTAGCCCTTTCAGGACCGCTAGCACATATTTGTGACAGGAGTTTCGAAATTTTTCATGAACAACGTATTCGGTAAAGGTCTTTTCATTGTGGTTTATCTCAAAGAAAAAGGTCTCGGTATGTACTATGATTTGAAAGAGAAAAAAATCAATAGTTTCATCAAGTTTTGAGAATGATCATTTTATTCATACTTATTTAGGGAAATACCAATGTTCTTCGCAGAAGTACCTAGAAAGAATGATTCAAATATTCTCGCACTTTTCAATTTCAGTGACAATATATGACAGAAATCTTGTGTATTCACCTTGGAAAATCGAGGGTAAAACCTCTTTTTAGGACGACAGCCCCAAATACGTACCGTACTATATCTCATAAGATACAGGAATTGAAAATTCTAACGCAACAGATTTATCCTATTTGGTGGGGTGTGTAGATTAAGAGAATTCCTATTCTTCTCTTCTACGAACAGCCGTTATCTTATGGTCGTGAAAGGGTTACATTCCATTAGATTTTATAGGTTTCTACGATACAAAATATATTGACTCTTGAAACAATCGTGAATCAATCAATGATGAATTCAAAATCCTACGGGAATTAGGAATGAATGATCGCAGATTAGGAATCTAAAGGAAGCAAAAAGTTGTTGAAATCTGTTCTCCTGTTCATAGGGGTGAAGAGGTGAGATTTGAAATAAGGATGCGACAAACTTATTTTGACAAATTCCACAAAGAATCAAATAGATCAGGAAAGCGGAGATTGATCATTATACACGGTAAACGTACTCGACGCCCGCACGGAGAAAAATAAAGTTTAGAAGTTTACTACATTTTCTACTAATTTGGCAAGATATGAGAAATACTACTTTTATTGATAGACAATGTAGTAAAAATGAATGGTTTGCCTGACACTCTTTAGCATGAGCATGCAACGTTACAGATGATCAAGTACAGAGTTTACTACACTGTGTAACAATTACAGTCATGTTTTCTCGTATCTCGCCAATTTAGTAGGAACGTAGTAATTTTCTCAACTTCATTTTTCTCCATGTGCAATCAAGCTGATCTGCAGAGAATCGAGTGAAATATTTATTGAAAGCATCGTTGAATTCTTGAATATCGATCGCACTCTAATTATCGCATGAGAATCATTATCATTTCAACAGTGATGAATAAATAAACCAACATAGACTGGAAAAAGAATTTTCATACTCTCATCTCGCATGCGAATGACCGAGTGATTGGCATCATTCATGCACAAGAAAATTTGAAAAATTATTATAATAAGAACGTTGCGTACACACGTTATTATTCTCCGTCTCGTGTCACGTTAATAGATGGAACAACAGAGCTCGTTCGAATACAATTTTCAATGAAAATCCCTCACGATCTTCCAGCTAATAGGAACAAATATCAACTTCAAAAACTTCAACGCTAATTAGAGAAATCCCTCCCCAGTTCTGACACTCGAGAAAAATAATTTGAATTTCAGTTTACGCAATACAAAAGAGAAGTTGAAGTGAAATGTATTCCCTGCTGTCACTCGTGAGGCGAGAGGCGAAAAGGTGAAATAAAAAATTCGATCGTATAAAACTTGTTTTAATAAAAACAATCAACGACCGATGAAATTCAAAAGCGCTTGAAAACATATAATGCAAACATTTCATACAATCTACGTGGCGTGTCTAGGAATAAAAGTGATGGACAATCTAATTCCCATTGGTTCGGGGGAAACTTTGAAATTTCCATTACGAACATTCTGCTGCCACACCTTTTGAATTTTGTTTCCACATTAAATGCATCTGTCTGTTTGATCATATTTTCAAGTCCAGTACGCGAGTTCAAGCTTGTCCACAACTTTCATGGAATATTCAAGCCGGTAAATCAAAAATATTTAAGATAAAGTGATTTATCTTTTTGGAAGGAAGAGTATGGAATGACTCATCGTGATCACTCCAGCATTGAAAGGAGCCATATCCGTATGGACCGACTCTAGTACTATAACTAGAGATTTATCCATCGGACCCGGCCAGGGTAACTTCGATTTTGTGGGAGTTTTAACGAAGATTAGGATTCAATAAAAAATTTTGAATCAAGATCGTGAGAAAACAAAACTAAGTCTATAAGGAGTGTAATGGTAGCTAGAAAGCGCAAAAGAGAGGAACGTGAAGGAAAAGGAAGAAGTCAGAAAAGTGAGGTGAGCAGTAGGAGGAAATGAAATAAGGGAGGAAAAAATCAGAAGATACTTGGCCAAGGAATTCCAACGAGTTCACTGAAAATATATAAGTCTCGAGACGATATTGTTAATATATAATATATACACGTGTTTGAACTTCAAGTGGTATCCAACTGAGGAATATCCATGCATGGACAGTGAAAAGGGATCCATCTATCATTGCGAACAATTATACATCTTCGTTTCCCAAGCAACGTACAGATGAGTTAAAAAACTTTTATAACAAGAAAAATAACGCTGTTTACGAGAAATTCTCGTCTCTCTCTCTCTCTCTCTCTCTCTCTCTCTCTCTCTCTCTCTTCTCTCACAATCATATGTCTGGTACCAATGCAAGAATAGAAGATTTTTGTTTATAAAAGATGACATATACTTAATATGTCTATTCTATGAAATTCTCATTAGACTGACTTGTATGGGTTTGAGAATCAATTACAAAAATTATTGAATTTAAGATGAAATGAATTGACCTTTTATATATATACTTCTTTTATATAGTTAGCCTTGAGACCACTGTACTGTCAATGTCTTGACGATGAAGTTGAACCAAATTTATCGAATATATGTATATTGATGATTCCTTCTTTGTTTCCTTCTTATTTAAAATATTTCTCAGTGAATTTTATTCTACGATTAGTTTGAGAATTCAGGTCTGGATTTTGAGCTGTAAATTGAGAGTATATTGTTCGACTCGTTCATAATTTAGATATTTTTGAAAAAGATTTATAATTTGACCTAGAATAATTCACTCTATCGAGTGTGGGGTAATATGTGATGCGGAGTTTGTTGATTGAAATCAATTCCATCCATTCAACTTTGCAGAAACTTAACTTGAAGAAGGGCAGTGATAACCTCGTAAACGATAGTATTATTTCGAACATCAAGAATTCGCTCTCAACAATTCCAGATATCCCGTTTTCCTTGTACACATTTATTCCACATTGGCAATTTTTAAATCATGTCTAAGATATTCATAGTCCACAAAAGCATATTCCTATCTTCGAATCAAAGAAGATGATGGCATTGTTGGAACATCAAATGTTTCTTGTTTCTCAAAAATGAACGATATATTTGAAATATTATTGTCAGTTGAACAAAGGCATCGATCCCCAGAGATTCACTTCAGAATCATGAAAAGAGCATTTCTGTGTTTTCATAAAATAAATTTCACTCTCGTAGTCGATCATGCATATCACCGGAGCATCGACATCTACCGAGAGGAGAAAAAACGCAAGAGAATCGTCGTACAATTCGCATTTCAATGAATACCGATCCAACATCGCATCTTATACGATTTATAGTCTGGAATTGTCACTCTTTTATTCACTTGACTGTTCACAGACATGAAATACAGGAATACTATTTTTAATCTCGTGGAATTTATGCTCAAAATTTCAATCCGAGTTCAAGTTACATTACCAAAAATGTTGTCTCGCGGATTGTTCATCTGTTTCCATACTCAGTGACACTTAAAAACCTAACTTAGAAATGAAAGAACAATTAGAAATTATATAAAGAGCATGTCTGGTCGCATTGAAGCTATGTTGGCTGTTGAAGGTGGCCATACAAAATAATGATTTTAATAATTCATAACGGTAATAGTAATTTTAATACTTCACGATAATTCTAATTGTTCATGACAGTAAAAACAGTTCACTCCACTATACATTCCCATTTTTTGCATTAAATTTACCATCTTCAATATATTATTTGAAGATCGAATACGAAATGTCTCAAAAATAACGTGTATCGTAGTTGAAACGGTCAAAAAGTGATTTTTCACCCCTAATAATATGGCAAGGCACTGTACGTCCAGTCTATTTTTCTATGAAGAAGAGGGAATTTGATGAATTTATCTGAGAATAGATACAATCTTCTTAGAATATGATATTAGGTTGTTCGGTTTCATGAACTTTTCATATATGCGCATATCTTGCACATATCAAAATCACTTTCACGTACACTCTTCTTGAATTTTCGGATACTCCGGTGGATGAGACGTGGAGTGAATGTGAAACAATTTTATAGAATATCAGTTGGAAGACTGAAGAATTCCCTTTCGACAAAAAGCGGCTATTGTTCACGTACCTGCCAAACGATTCTCATATTCTAGTGATACATGTTATCTATGGTTTTGATAGTGCAAGGAATAATCCTTAGTGAAAGATTCCTCCAGTTTGAAATTAAAGGATCGTGTTATGAGAGATGAGATTAATATACCTGTAATTGCTTCATTTATCCAATTTCGAGCATTGAAAATGCGAAAAAAGATCAATCTTCTCGGGAGAGATACCTGGAAAATCCTATTCGATAAATATTATCGGTTGAATGCATCTTGGTATCCTAGTTCCATGCATTGGAATTAAACCATATCGTCACACTAAATTGTTTCCCTCCGTTACATGAATTTGCGGGTTTTGTTCATCAATGGAATTCAAAACACCCCGAGGGGTTTTGTTCTCGACATGCGGCAATATGCGTATGTTTGTGCATGTCTTACTCATTCAGGTGGAGCTGGAATTGAATTTTAGGTTAAGGTTGAGTTTCGAGTTGAAATTGGAGTTGAAATTGGGGGTAAAGTTCTGAGCTTCTCATCTACTATTTTTGTCTTTTTTTTCAATTTTTTGTATTCGATTCTATTGAAAATCCAAAAATATGTGTTGTTTTATTGGAATTCAATTAACATGTTCAAAGTTTGAATTGTTTATTGAAACGAATAGTGATCAAATAACGAGATACTCAGTTGTTGAAGACTGAGAATCTTTCAATGCATTGTTCAAACGATGTTTCCAGTCCCAAGGAGTCGATTCGAGAAGATAAATAACGATAATTCATCAGCTTTTGTAAGTTTGGACTTTCGTTTTGTTTTTTAAAACAATTCAAACTCCAACAATATATCAAATTATTACACATTGTCATTCAAGAAATATCGTTTTTGTTTTGTTAACAATAATGATATTCGAACGAATCAGGGAGGATTCATTATTCGCATAATTGTAATTTTGCATAGATTTTTCTTCTATATTTCAAAAAATGTATTATATATAAAATTACATGGACTTGTATTCCTGAGAATTTAAAGAGTAATATGATACGCTAAGAGCAAAAGTGGCACCCAAATTGTTGTCACGCAAAAACAGGACAGGAACTTTTGAGAGCAAGAACCGAATTTTGTATTTATGTGCTGGTTCATTCTTGCTGAAGCTCTTCAGTGTTTCATTTTTGCCCAGAAATTTCTGTGGTTGCTCTTTTGTTCCGAATAATAGGTGTATCGCTTGTGCTCGGCACTTTTGACGTTCCATTCTTGCTCTCAAAAGTTTCTATTCTATTTTTGCTTGACAACAATTTGGGTGCCACTTTTGCTCTTAGCGTATCATATCACCTTATGGCAAGAAAATTTTTCATCATTAATTTATAAGACCCTCTACGGACAGTAGAAACGTTTCCAAAATATAGGGTTTTGTGCACATAAAAGTACTAGTCTTCCAGTGACCAGTAACACATTTTATTATATTTCCAGTACACAAAATTGCGGCACATCAGCATACTCAAAAAAAGTCTGTTGATTTACATGGGCGTTCCGCTACGGGTCACAATTTTTATTGTAGAACAAAAAGCCAAAAAGTTCCTGCAAATATAGTTCAAAATGGAGTTAACGTCGTAGGATTTTGGCAGAAAATGGATTAGAACAAAAATGGCTTTCATTTGAATTTTTGTTTTCGATTTTTTTTCCTTACATCGATCGGAAATCGCTCATAAAATCTGTAAAATTCGGTTCATCAGAAAAATTCAAAGTCGTTCACTTCATTTTGAACTATATTTTGAGAAAACTTTTGGTTTTTTGTTCCACAATCAAAATTGTGACCTGCAGCGGTACGCCCATGCGAATCAACAGACTTTTCTTGAATGTAATGATACACCGCCATTTTGTATTGTAAAAATATGAGAGTATGAATTTCTGGTACTCAAAGACTAGTACTTTTATGTGCTTCAAACCGCATATTTAAAAAATGTTTCTATCGTTCGTGGTAGGTTTTAGAAAATGACCAAAAATTTCGTCATAGATCATGATAATTTTACACGGAAAAAATAATTAAGCTGCAGCAGCGAAATGGTTCGCACGGACACGAACAACCATTGAATTCAGCTTCTGCAGCTGAACTTGAGCTGTCACGGCATATAAATTAGTTATTTAGGCAAATTTGTTTGCTGTCATAACTGAAATTCAATTGCAGGAGGTAATTTAATAGTGAGCCATGTTGGTGCTAGCCACTTCGTTACTGCGGCTGAAATATTGTTTGCGTGTACAATTTTATGTATCGGTTTTCGGATTCAGAGAATTTACCATAAATTGTTATGATTGATTGTGTAATTTCACATTTTGAGGCATCAAGGTTGATGTGATTATTTTTAATATATTTTTTACAATGTATTGTAAACCCCGCATTATTGGAATATCATAAGTGATCTATGGAAATCAAATTTCTTATTTGTAACACAAGATCCGGACAGCTCTCGTCCAATTCAAGATATAGAACATGTTCCCGGATAATTAATGAAACTGTGTTCATATCTTTAAATGTTGTAGAAACCTTAGTGGAAGTTGATGGAATCAATAATTCTATTATGTTTGAGTAATCAATTGATCTCAATGAAAGATTCGAATTGCGTGAGATTAAAGATTTTCTTGCAACCTTTTGTTGTCTTTGGAAGTGAAAGCAGAGTATCATATGAAACTTGTACGACTTCTCGTTCTTGGAAATAATTCTACTCTTTCTGTAACTGGATAGCGGTATTGTGGAGTGATATCCCACACCATAAAACACTGCTGTAACTCTTTCTCCCTTCCTCTTCTTCTCTCAACCAGAGGATAGTACATGGTATTGAAATTTGAATCGTGTATTAAAACACATTCATATTCAAGAGTATATGCATGTAATGAAATGAAGGTTTTTCATTCCTCATTATCGTTTCTGAATACAGGTTCTACATTGTTGAAACTGTTATATCAACAGAAATTTAACTCATTGTAGCACGTCTTGGAAGTTAATCTATTGTTTTGGCCGATGATATAATACATCGATACTCAGCTTATAATTGATTACCCATTAATATAAAAGATTATGAATGAATGAATGAATATTTGTATTCAGCATTCATCGGACTGATGTATAATGAATCATATTTGTAACTCTCTGAATGAATTGGAGTGAAAAATTTTCTCTTGAAAAGTGAAAATACTGCAAGTCCAAGAAGAGTGATATTCCACTCATAAAGATTGACTTTTCATTCTAACAGAGTGAAGTTTTAACCCGTTTTGAGGAGTGAAATCCTCATTCCAAGAGTGTGAAGATTCCCTCTTATGGAATGAAAACTCACTCCTTGGGAGTGGAATCACACTCTTGTTGGCCTCGCGGTATTTTCACTTCAAGGAATTCAGAGAGTAAGACAATAGATTATCTTTGAAATTATACTATATTAGATCGAATTCAAAATTGATATATGTTAATAATAAATTAGTGTACCTGGTATAATAAATTCTGCGACATTGATATGCATTTTCCATCCTAAATTAGAATGTTCTTCCAAAGAAAAACAATCCAAACTTCTACAATATAATAATGGAGTAGAATGATTAGAGGAAAATATTCGAGACAGAAATCATCGAATCTCTGGCACGCACTTTGTAACTTGGGATTAAGACTAATTTGTATCCGTACTTTGCTGTATACGAAGATCTTCGAAGAACACCAGCTATCACCCTAAATGTTGACATTCTGGAAGAATTGTCACGGATGATGAGTATCGGCTATTCATATCAATCCTAACTGCTTCGAAAGCCTTGATTCAATCTGTACATGTTCTATTTGAGATGCCAGACAGAAACGACTACAAAATGTTCTGTCGGATCCTAATCGATGTTTATCCCATTCCAAACATGATTAAACAAAATTTCGAAGGAAATTGAACCGGCTCTTTTGAATTTTGTCTATTCCACTCTCTAAATCTGAAAGAGTAAGAAATCACGTGTTTCACTCCACTCTGTCTGAGAAGTGAGCCAGTCCGCTTCGAGTGGGATTTTCACTCGTTTCGAGTGAACCCTCACCCTTTACTCACTAGAGTAAAAAATTGACTCTAGAATTTGAGTGCACTGAAAAAAATTATTTTGTTCAAATGTGACGAACAAAAGAATTTTGTTATTCTGACAAAATTTTTGTTGTTTCAACCAACTTTGTGTTGTGTTGACAAAATTCTTTCGTTGAAATGATGACCTCTATTTGTTATAACAACAAGAGAATGTTATCATCACAACGGAAGAATTTTGTTGACACAATACAAATTTGGTTGAAGGAACAGAAATTTTGGTGGGATAACAAAAGTCTTTTGTTGATCACATTTCAACAAAATGATTTTCTTTCACTGTGGCTGTGAGTTTCTAACCTCGAACCTTAGAATATCACTCTAAAACAGTGGAAATTCCACTCAACATTCCGACAAGTTCACTTTTGGCTGGCCAAAGAGTGAAATCTCACTCTAAAAATTTTAGAGAGCAACATTAATGTAAAATCCAGATAAAACCGATCAAATGCGGATCACTATTCCGTATGGATCTATCTGGCACTCTCGGTAGATTAGCCATTTTTCAAGTATGATAGGAGTTCACCCATTATGCCCAGACAGCATTCGGATATTTTGAGAAATTTCAGAAAATGTTTTCAAGTACATGTGCAAGGTTCTTAGAAGGTTCTGAAATATTCATAAAATTTTAAAGCCCGTTCCTGGGAGGTGGGAATGTCCACGAATGTTTGATTTATATTCTCGAAGAAAACTCTGAACCCTTCGTAAATTTGAATTTATTAATGATTGAGAATACCCTTCTGATTCCTTGGAACATTGAATTCACAGTGATGAAAGTGAGGATTTGCACTAAAATAATCAGATTTATATCGATATTGCCAATGCGGTCAATTGAATATAAGAAGATATTAACTGTGGGTTATGTTCACTTCAATGAACGGGATTGATTCATTAAATCCATATTTCTTTCATAAATCAATTTCCTTGTGAAGAAAATCATCTGCGTAAATGATGAAAGATATACATTTATCATTTGATGTTCTTATGACTTATAAAGTAGCGGATAAAAATTTTGTACAGGACAGAAACCTAATACTGGGATTTTGTAGTATATTTTTGCAAACATACCAATGAATCACATTCCTGAAATGTTATTTTTCAAACAAAATATTAAAGTGCTCAGAATGTTTGACCAACTTTTTTCTGGAAACTAAAACCCGTTGAACCTAAGGAATGTGTTCGGAACTTTCTGTGCTGTGTTGACAATATCTCAAAAGAATTGAGACTTCGATTACAATTCATTTGCGGTAGTTTCAAGTATCAACAACCCATTCGATACGCATGAAACATTGATCACCTTATCAGAGGTCCTGGACATATTTGCCGCCTGAGGCCCCTTGGATTACAAAAGTTTCGGCATTATATATAATTCAATAATGTTTATACATGAATCATATATAATTTTGAGAATCAAAACGGCTCTACATCTTATTAGAAGAAATTGTTGATTTTGAATCAACTCTATTCCTTCTCTCCCATAAAGGTCCATGATTCGATATTCGCAATAATTCAAAAATGTTGAAAATGGAAAGGGGCTCTGTTAGAACATGAATTAATTGTTCTTCTAATTATAACTGTGACTAATGTTCATTCTCAGCAGTGCCGTTTCCCTTCCATTAGGGACGAGTTTATCTTCATAAACATCATTTCAGCATTAATGAAAGTGAATTCGATAACCGATAACGATGATGTGAAAATTTAATCGATAGGAAAGAAACCAACCATCAACAGTTCACATTAATGATAAAGGTTAAACGTCCATTGTTCTAATGGATTCGCGAAAGAACATAGAGTCGATTATTTTTCCAAATTTCCTTCGTCTCATCGAATGGGTATAATCTCGTACCTGTTCCATCGATGATTTTTGTATCGTGATCAATGAAATATATATACTGTATGACATTGCATGGAACATGGAATGATACACCATTCAAATTTCATACATCAGAATTTGAGGCATTCTTTCTATTTCAACCCTTTGATGAGTCAAAAAAACAATAAAATTAAGTATAAGAATCTATGTATTCTGTCCCATGTGGTTTTTTTGAACTTCTCAAAGTGACAAGCATTCTTTTCAAAATTCCGTCCCTAAAAAGTTTTCTTTTCAACACAAATAACTGAAAAATTTAGTTAAGCTTCTTTCACATGAAGTATATCTGAAATATGTTAGGAATGTATGTGATAGTGCGTATCGTGTTCGTTACTCTCTCTATTCCTCTCTTCTCCAACTTTTTTCCCTTGAGATCGTTTCGCGTTGTCAGCTTTGAGAGTTGAGTAAAGCAAACTGTCTGAGTGTTTATTTGTATTTGTTATACATCCTTTTGATCGTTCAGTTTTCACATTGTTGCCATACTTGTCTGATTATCTTTTAATTCCAAGCTTCATTCTTCCACGCCACTTCACCGTTTTCCAGCCCATCGAATCGCACTGTTTGCATCAGATGAGAGAGTGCAATCGGAACATACATACGAGCGTCTCCCTGTTTATAGATATTCAGATTATCATAGAGTTTCCTAGAATGCACCATACTCTTCATCCACCATCTATTAAGATTTTTCTCTCTGATTCTTCTCATGTTTTATTTCTGTTTCGCTCCCTGAAGAATCAGGGACTGTTTGTTGTTCTTTTTCCTCAATATCTTAGAATCAATGTTCGGAATGTTTCATCTTTGAATAAGAAGTGCTGGAAGTCCCTCCCAATTTTCAAGGAAATGGGATATAAGTCATTTTACAATTCCATCTAAGTATTTGATGCATCGATTGGCTTAGTGTTTACTTTAGCAAATAGAATTCAAATTCCTTTGAAGAGTCGCTACCACTCAAGTTGAACTTCACTGTTAATCAAGGTAGGTTTAATTATATATGTGTTGAAGATAATGCAACCTATTCTTGAGATTAACTCTATGCCTGCATTATCAAATGAATCGATTATCTTACTTGGAGAAAGTTAACCGTAGCATGACAAACTCAGTTGCATAGACTTGCAACTTTGATAAAAGCAAAAATTTATTATGTCGTGCGTCCTTTATGAATTATAGCAATGAGTTAAGTTGGGACAACATGAATGCTATAATTCTATGATCATTTCAAACTTGACTAATCAGTAAATCTCATTCAATGATTTCTATTTCTATATTCTGAGAATAACGTAGACTGAACACGATTCGTGTAATGATTATTCGTTTTGAATATATTCATAACTGAAGGAAGCTTTTGACGCAATCATTATAAGATATGATCCAGAAAGCAAAGACCCATTTCCCATGAAAAAAACCTCTCACCCTGTAAAAAATAGTCTGAAATTCCTTGGATCAGATAAACATGAAAATTCTGAAACTTGTAATTGAAATCAAGTCTAATCGTGAATTCATAAAATCTACCACAAGGGGTATTAAAATTCATATGAATTCTTTATGAGATATCACAAAATTTCATATGAAAAGTCAGAAAAGTTTTGAAAATTAATACAAAATTTATATGTTAATTGCTCCACAGAAATTTGGGAAGCAATTTTTTACATGAATTTTGAGCTTCCGGAGTAAAGCCGCGTCTCAGCTGGCTTCTTCAGGGCGATGATGGGGAAACGTCGGCAACCAACCGATACAAGACGAGGCTCCACTCACGGAAGACCGCACAGCAAATCTTCGCTGAAGCAACTAATTTTTCACAATGCACAATCATTCGTTTCTCTTCTCCTGTTAGTTTTCTCGTTCATTTCATTTCAAAAAATTTCATCAGAAGTTCCATTTCCGTGTCCCTCAAAACTCAAAGATACGGAACAAAGTGTTATGAGAAAGGAACGATTATTAACTTTGTTCACCTGAAATTTTTAACTCCAGAGGACTTTGAATCTGAGGGAACGAATTATGTGGTTTCCAGAGACAGAATAGAAGAGATGAAGTATGCTGAATCGATGCACAATTTATATATCCCATACGTATAAACTCTTTGAAAGAATAGCGCAGGAGAGGATCATTCGTGAGGAACGTATGACAAAGGAGTTTTGAATACAAAAGGATTTCAATTCGAAACAACTTGTACTTTGTCCACTTTTTTGATTATTCTGCCGCACGCGATACATGCTTCACGACCAGTTTTGTTGTAATAAAAATAGAGGAAGAAAAACGGGAAAGAATAAACAGATTCTGATAACGGATAGACGTTTTTGGGGATTACATTTTTAAGGAGAATCCAACGATCTCTCTAGATTTACCATCCACTTACGATAGACCCTTATCTATCAACTGGCGAGTCTCACGAAGCGATGTTCAATCCAGCCTTTGATTCTCAAGTACCAATCGAGGAATGCTGAGTTGGCGTCAAGCGTTCGAGTGGCTATAGGCTTAGTCACCGTACTTTAAAAGCTACGTTGTCTTGTATATTTACTCTCCGGCAAATCAATCATTCAACGACCATTGAATTGATTGAAAAATCACTAATGTATCCAGCGAGAGACCTGTATTCCGTGATCGTGATTTATACGTACATAATTTGTGGAGTTCATGATGATGGATGACATCTCTGATTTATTCGATGAAATTCTATTATGTAAACCTTTTCCCTGTATATGAGATATATGAGATGGTTGCTATTCGATACTACCCCTGAAATGGGAATAATTAGAAATTTACGTTCAACATTGACCATTGTAATTTCCAAACAGATTAAAGGCAAATTTCATGAAGATTTGGTGACTTCCCAGGGAATGATAAATCCTGAATTTAAACAAGGTTTTGTATACTTCATGAATAAATCATATATGAATATAAGTTTTTTAGCAGATTGATTGCAGATGAATTGGAACTGGTTGATCGATGATTCTTTTTCTATTCAAGTATTTTCTGTTAATGAATTCCCAAGAATCCTCTTGGAACATAAATTAGGCAGAGAGAATGGAGAGAAAAACCTAAACATCCCATTCCGCTAATCTCTCTGGCTATTGGTAATCCCCCACGTCCAACATTCTCCTCTTATTTTCACCTTGCTCGTATTTCCTCGTCCTTTCCTGTTTTTCTCTCTTCGTCCTTTCCTTCCCCTCTCAAAGCTCATTTACCATCTGTTGCATTTTTATAATTCATCTGTGGCGTACGTTTCTCTATCTCCTGTTTTTTTCTTATTCCACATTTGTCTGTAGTTTCTTTCCCTCTGTTCTCACATATTGTACCTTTATCTCACCTTTTCGACAACTTTTTTCTCCTTCATCTTGCTTAGTCGGTGCTCTGACATTGATCTTCTTCGTTCCCATTTTTTTATCTGTTTAATACAAAGAATTTTATTAGGAAATAATAGGTGAATAACACAGGTCTACAATGATTTTGGTGCCGCTAAAACTAAAGCAGATTTTGAGTATATTCGATACCCTGACTCTGGAAATATACTTATTTTTTTAATACTACGTGTAGTTTTCAAGAAATCGCAGGTGTAAAATAAAATGAAAATGCACGATTTTGAAACGTTTTATTCAATTATTCCACACTTTAAGAACATTTTATCAAATTATTCTTCAAATTATCTCAAAATATGAGTCATTCTCTTCCAAATGCGATTAGGTTTGTTCAAATATCTTTTTTTTTCTCTGAGATACGACAGTTTGAAAATTGTGTTATTTCACCTATTCACTAAATCCATGAACACACAAATTTCAAATTGTCGTGTCACAGTAAAAAAAAAGATATTCGAGCAAACTCAACGGCATTCGGAAGGGGATGGATTATATTTTGAGGTGCATCTACTAGTTTCATGAGAAAAAATTACATTCTGACGTCACGTAATCTCAAATATGTCGAAAAACGGTGTTTTTCACACTTTGACGTTAAAATATCTCAAAAACCACACGTAATAATGCAATTTTGAAGCCAGATTCGGATTCAGCGCGCCAAAATACTTCGGAAAAGTATGATACAGTTGTTGTACCAAACAAAAAGTTCAATTTTGTAGGCCTGTGTAATGAGTGAAGTATGGAAAAATTCATCATTATCATTCTAACATTCATGTAATCAACACGTTTGTCATGAGAATCTTATAGATTCAGGGTCATATTCACGCCTAGGCTGCCGAAGCGGCACACATGTGTCATGCAATTTTCAAATTATATATCATTTATATTCAATATATACATAGTCCATATTGAATTATATATGAATTATATGTAACTTTGAAAATTTTTCTGCTCGGGATGTCACTTGATGACTTTCTTTTAATATTCGTTTGAAGGATCAAGGGCGGCACCGCGTGTTCCAGCCTTGGGAAGCACCTGGCCTGAATTCGGCCCTGTATAGATTAACTTGATTGGGTGAAATCAGCGAGGATGTTCTCAATTGATATACAATAAAGGTGTCACCTTGATAAATCTGATAAGATCATGTATGGGTTCTTTTGTACTCTCCCGGATAGCATCAGGAGGTTTTCTAAACATTCACAAAACGTACTTGCTCACACAGAGAACGTTCAAATGAGATCCCAGGACGTTCTAAGAACGTCGCATGTACGTCCCAGGGACATACAAATGTTCCGTAATGTTCAATTTATCTTCCCCAAGCGACGTTTTGGGGATGTGTTCAATAAAGGTGTCAATGAGGTTCTGCGATACTATACACATATGTTTGTAAAGGTTAGTTTCCATGAAAGTACGTTTGGAAAACATACTAAGGACGTTCCGTGTGAGATGAAAAGAACGTACCGGGAGCGTATTCGGGTGTACTAAAAATGGAGGTCCTCTGAACATATCAAAACCTACTCCCCGGACATCAAGCCATGCAGAACTTGGGTTATGTTCCTAAAACGTTCAGAAGAGTTCTGATGTTATCTGGGCTCCTTTTTTTTAGCGATAAGGATATACAATATATTCCAGCTAATGAGATATATTATTATTATATATAATATTCAAAGTTGAATATCAAATGGAATTTATGTTATACTTTATTTTTGCCAGTTATCGTTGAATGTTTGATGATTTTATACACGGTTGATATTTATGAATGATCATTTGTTTCTTTTGTTTCAGGTAAGTAGTCAGCATCTGGTACATCAGTTGACATACGGCACTACACTTCTTCTGTTAAGGTCATGTTCTCATTATTATTTTCCACTGATAAACAACCTGCAAGTATAGCTTAGTAGAATTTCTTCCAAGCTTATGAATAATGAATATTCAGTTCGTCGCTCTGAAACGGAAACAATTCCATTCGAAGATTTGATTTTTAAGATATTCGAATATGTAACCAAAACCTTCATGATATTCACTGTTGACGAAAACTGGAATTTTCTGGTACCCAGGAACTAGAAAATTCCTGTTCATGACGAATTTTTCGGTTTACTTACAAGAAACTTCATGTTATCGAAGTTTGAATCGTTTATTGTGTTACGTGTCGAACATTGGAATTCATTTTTATAAAAATTCATAGGCACTTTCGAGGATTCACGACCATTGAGCAATCTCTGGCGTGAATAACTTCATCTACAGATACATTCCTCAGCATTAATTCATACTCATGTTGGTGGACCGCTGTAAAAAAACCTTTATAGGCCTTTCTTTTAGACTCTCTGTTTTTCTTTCAAAAGGGAGTTTTGTTTCATTGAGCTGTGTCGAATGGTTTCGATTATGGAAGCAAATGTTGTAAACATTTTTGAAATCTCTTTCCACGATTGGAACTATTTGGCAGAAAGCTCAGTGAAATAAGGACCCTATTGTTTCTTATATTTTTTTTTGTTCCCTATAACTCTTATTGAGATATATTATGCTGCTGCTAATAAATATTTTTATACAGTTCTTTTCCTAATGAAGATTAACTTCGATCATCATTCCTCTGAAATTCTGACATATTTGACAACTCATCTATATTTTTCTTTGTTTTCCTTTTACATAACATCCTTTCTGTAATTAGAATAATTTCGAACCTTAAATTCATATTACATTATTATTAAAGGAAATGAGCAGTATGGTATATCTCTCAATAAATCGGCGTATAGAATTTTTCGAGTGTATCTTAATATAATAGTCTCATTCTTCTACATCTAATCGGGCCTAATATCGTGTTACGATTTCTTTCTCACGTCTTGTACGTGAGAAAATGCGAGTGTTGCCAACTTTTGGTTTCCTCAATACATCTTAAATTTTCATTCTCTGTGTCCTGCAGTTCCAAAAGTATCGATTTATGGTTGAAGTATACATCGTATGAGCAGAACGTATTCGACATGGATGATCTATACATAAAATTTGAATATAATTTATACATAAAAGATAAAAAACCCATGCGTGATTTTTCTCGCCATTCTGTTGATTTATCAATTGATTCAAATGGAGGAATAGGAATATCGATTCTGTATGAGGACATAGTTTTTAGTCACCCGCAAAGCTCAATATTGTAAACGTCTTTCGAACCGACAAAGTGAAGACCTGCTCCTCGTTCATATCGATATGCATATTTCATACAACTAAATCAATAACAGAAAGTACAGGGAGAAAGGGAGCAGAATATAATCCTCGGTACAGAATCCATTCGATTGTCTGTTTTTTTATCATGGACCTTTTATGTGAAATCCAATGCTTTTTTTTCTAATTTCGGCTGGACAGCCTCTGTTGGTATAAAGTATTGCTGAGTTTCCAACTCAAGTGAAAAAATGTCATGGGTTTTTATTAGAGTTTTTCATATGAAAAATCTCTCACAGAATCTCTAGAGAAATACTTCATCCATCGAGAAATGATGTTGTAAAACTATTATGGGATTTTTATACAAATTCAAAGCGAATTCTATGCCCTCTCGGCTTACGTAGGAATGCGCGTTCCTAAATTGTTTCCATACACAGTGGAGAAAGAAGTACCTACGAGATAATTGATTCATTTTCATCAGTATATCGAAAATTTATTGACGCCTTACACTATCGTTTAACGGGAAAACAGATTAAACATGTGAATTATGCATAATATTCAAGAAAAACTGCACGAAAAAAAAAAGTTAGCTGTCAAAAGAGGGAGAGCAATTTGCTTAGCTGCTGTAGCTGAATTTCCGCTGCTGCAGTGAAATTTTCAGCTTTACCAGCGAAAGTTTCGCTGATGTGGTTGAGGAATTAACTGTACTGTGGGTGCTCAGATATTTAGTGATACACAGAGAAAAAAACATTGTTGACACTGCAAATCAAGATACTACATACAGAATGGCAAATATTTTTGCTAACCTAGTTTAAAAATTGGCTGCCATAGCTAACTGGATTACTGAGAGAGCAACATCATCAACTAAAGCAGCAAAATTTTCAGTATTATTTACAGAATAGAAAACAAATTTCGTTAAAGGAGCGAACATTTTTCGCTGCCACAGTTGAAAAATTATTGAAATAGTTTGCTATCGTAGCAAAAAATTTGTGACCCTAGCAAAAGAGTTCCAGCGAAATTAGATTTCGCTATGTATCACAGGGAATTCCTTTTTTTTCTGTGTAATAGTTGATATTCAGCTCATGCAGCTAAAAATTTCTTCCCGTGTGCCTAATTCCACGTTACATTTCTACACCCAACCAGAAATTTACAACAGGCGCAGTACCGCGCCAGTACTTTCCAAGACTGGCAGGGTACTGGCATTTGTCTGGGATGATAACGCTTTCCTGTACTGGGGATTGAGTACTAATACTATTATTCGCAATCAGTGCAGTGCCTGTACTGGATCAGTACCTGGCCGACATTAAGCTCTCAGTATTGGTTTATCAGTACAGACATGGGACTGCACTTCTATGTATCCAGTACTGATCCCGCCAAGTGTTGAAGACCCAATACTGGCACCGTACTGCACCTGTTGTCAACATTGGCATTATTCGGTTTTTCCTGATTGGGCATGGAAAACAATGTGTTTAAATTTGATTCCGATACCATAATTTCACATCCAAAAGCAAATAGATTCACATAAATCGTACATATTTTATTGTCAATTGAGCACGAAGCCAACAATTATTATGTATAAACCACGCACAATTAGTTTTTCTCATCAGTGTGGAATGACTTTAATCGGACTACTTAGAATGTATTTCCTTCGAAGGAATCATTCAACCTCTCGTCAACATTATCTCATCGTGATTACTGCTACCCAAAGTGCCAGACAGAAAATGTTTTGAACAAGAAAAAACACCAATTACCGTGGCGGTGGTAATGGTTCTTTTGTTTTGTAGTAAAGTGTCCAGTTGAGACGTTTCCCGTTCTAGGCTCTCAGTCGCAGCTTTCGACTGTAAGTACGCTTGACTTTTAAAGAGAAAGAGTCACTGTAATTCTTATAAATGCATTATTCCTCCTCGCGAAAGGAATTACTCATTCGCCAAAGACAAAAATATTCATTCCATTCTGACCAAACATATGTGTTTTCATTTCTCCTTTTAAATTGATGTGCATAAAAATATCTTCCAAGTTCATGTTTTTTGAGTGAATCGAATATAACTCAGTCGATACTTCGTTTATGGGATCAAACTTTTCAGGTATTATAGAGAATAGTCAAAAAAGTATGCTTCGTTGAATCTGTTTTGAGATGTATTCGAAGTAGTCTTCAAACCAAACATGTGTTTGCAATATTCAGTAAACATTTGAGAGATTTACACGAAATAGGATGCAAAAAGATGTGATTATTCCATCAAATGGTCATGGAAATGTATCTTCCGATGCTTTCTCCTTTCTTTGGTGGATTCATGAATAATTCATACGTTGTAATTCTTCGTAAAAAGGTACTGTGAAAGCGTCAGTCGTGATATGAAAGGGCCTTATGATTCTACTGCTAGGACTTAGAAGACATGGACACCCCAGAAGAAAGGTCAACTGGACAGCGAAGGATTGATTTATGTTGGAAGATAAAAACTCTGCAACGGTCGAAGAAGTCTTATGAAAGTTGTGAAAGAGATGGAGAGATATAGTTCTTCTGGTATCGAGCAGATTAATTTCTATTCTTCATGAATTCCTTAAATATCCGATTATTCCATGGTATATATTCAATAATTTTGTTGCTGTCACAGTTAAAAATTTGCTGTTAGAGTTGACAAGATGACAATGGAGGTAGATTGCTGTCTCCCTTTTGCTATTTTCTAGACTTTTGCTAGGCTCAACCAAGTCCTTTTGGGACTTGCAAGGCCTGAAGAATTGTAATAACAGTCTGGAGACTTTGGCAAAATGTCTATCTTTACATAGAGTGGAACCAGATTTTGCTGTTACAGTAAATTTTTTCCTCGGCAAAAGTACTTAAAACTTCAGCAAATTCCAAAATACCATCATGCTCAGTCTTACGTCACAAAACATCAATGGGGCAAAATTCTATTACTTCCGATTCGTTCTTCCTTTATACACAGATAAAATCCTATTCTATAAATCCAAGAATATGAGTCTATTCGACTGAGTGAGCAGCTGTTTTTTCAATCAAACTTCCATTAAATCCCATTTATAAAGCTCATTTCCAAGTGAGAGCATTGAAACTTTGGTTTCTATTTTGAGTATAACCACTTGAATCGCGTTCCAATAATAGCGTTTATTCAGAGTCCCATAAATTCGATTTTATGAGACGCTCTTTAAAACGTCTGCAATTTTGAATAGAGCAACTCTAGGTGAAGAAACCACAGCAGCAGGTGAGAAGTCTTCCTTCTCCAAGTTTTATAAAAATTATAGTGTCCCCGGCTTTATAACTCATAAAATCCCACAACAATCGTTGAAGATATTAAATTAAGCCGAAGAAGCAATCGCCAACGCAATGGAAAAAGCATAGTCTGGAATTAAGATGCGAACAGATCAGGACTTTCTTTTTACAGTGTATAAGCAATTTACGTGATCTCTGTCGCAATGTAACATAATAATGATCCTTGCTAAAAGCCCTAGGTATTTACAATGAGTGGAATTAATTATAAAGGTGTATCGTTATTACAGAATGCTGCAACTCTTAACCATCCGCTTGCTTACATCGCTGTGCTCATACCGCAAGAATCGCATAAAGAATTCCTTTGACATCCTCTGCAATAAACTGGAATTTTTTACTTCGCAATTTTCATATATTTATCAAGCTGGAATGTATCCTATAGATTTTCATATCAAGGATAGTTGACATGGTCTTTGCTGGATTCTATATCAGATACTCCCGCAATTTTTGTACATCTGATGAAATATCGATGATGTTTTGCAAACATCTTCAACACCATAATTGAATATAAATAATTTAGGTGATATGAAAATTTTGTGGAATGATTTCCCTCGTGCAATTCAAGTTCCTTCCACAATTTCTTAAAACCCAAGTCCATCCAATTTCAATTCTGAATTGTATCTCAATTTAAGGCGTCAATAAATCTTGTATATTTTTGAGAATTCAGAATCATGTGAGTAGTTATTCGAAACTACTGGCTGACTTGCCAGTGGGAAGGAGAAAGTTATTTTCAGGATACTGAAATATTTCCGACAACTCCATTTATGTGAGAGATAATAAAATTGAGTGAACTGAAGAGATTAGATGGTATATAAGCCATCAAGGATAAAAATTGATAGAAGAGAAAATCACGTGATTTTTCTTATTCTTTCCTGTTATTCTTCTCCCTCAATATTCCTTCCTCGTTTTTTCATTGGGGAATCATCTGGAGAACCAGTCAGCACTAGGTCAGAAGAACAAAAAGAGTGATGTCTCCTGAAGAAGATAGAGAAAGAGCTCTTATTTTTCACGTATCTTGGTAACGCTTCGTAACGCTTTTTTTTCATAGAAAAGAAACATGTGCGAAGTAGTGCTATTTGTGATGAAATCATAGAAGAACGAAGAGAGTTATGTTTGAAAAGATTCTTTGCTTGAAAAAGAAATTTGAAATCTCAATGCGATGTTATTTCATCCATAAATCACTGAAATTCATAGATTCCCCGACTATTATCTTTCGATTCATGAGAACATTCTTATGCATCAAAGATGATTCGAATGAATGCTGAAGAGCATCGTTGATTGTATTTGTCGTCCAAGTAGCAGAAATAATACATTGCCTGAATAAATGTTGAAAAAGTGATCGTAGTTCAACCATCTTCTATCTCTAATCTTGAATTTTCATTCCTACTCTTCCATGTATCCTTTTCCTATGTACAGTCTCCGGATAATGAATGACATCATATATAAATCAATGAGTATACCATAAACCTTTCGTGTACTCGTAATATCTCACACGTCTACCCTCCATTTCGTGCATAATTGATCAATGAAAAGATGATACCACGTTCAGATCCGAGAACTCCTTCTGCAGTATTGACGTTCGTACATCAAAAATTAAATTCTAATAACACCCCAGTCAGAAATTAGTTAGCTGCGACATGATAAAAGACCCATGTTCTCTCGCCAATCCGTTTTTATCTTCACTCTTGATTGCCGTCGATAATATTCTCTCCTTCTCTCCTACCATTCCTTCCTATTCCTCTCCATTTTTTGCTTCCGCTTGTGCCATAGGATTTGAAACCATTTATCAGTGTCAACGCTCACACATCCCACATCCTCCCCGACTCTGCTATGTTATCCATTGGTACAGTCATATATAGATGGACAAAGCGCAAACCCAGCAAAGCTGGACCAACTAAAATCGACCATTTATTATGGCGGCAGCTGTACACCCACTCGCACTTCTATGTATATTACGCTATAGTATATTCTGGATATACGTATATATATATACATTCCCATTTGAATTCCACCTTCAAAGAAAAACGCAGCTTTTGTTTTCAAAGCCTTTTTTCCTCTCCCATTGATCTCGGATTCTTTTATATCCTCGACTATGAACAGCCATATAATTTACGTGTTTAAGGATTTGCGTCTCAATGGATTTGGTTTAGCAGTCACAATATTATTGTCGCTGCTTTACGGTACATCGCTGCTTTGCAATTGACAATAACGTAATGATAGAGCCCTCGCCACATTTCCATGCAAATTTCCTAACGTCCGTGCGGTGGGAGATGGTGCGGATACGAATAACTTTTCACAAAGTTATGAAGTTCATCTTCCATGTGTGGAAATGAGATTCAACGTTTCAGCTTTGCGATGCCAACGTATACATTTCTATTTACTTGAATAAAGATACTTGAAATAATTCTTAGTTAGATAACACACGATTTGTACAACAAGATAGAATTTCTTCAACCAAAGAAATTGAACATTAGGAATTGTATTCTTTTCTTCATATGAAAGATGTTTTTATTATATTCAAAAGTGTATTTCGTTGAACCGACGTCGAAGAAATATATTCTAAGCGCAAGGGAATATCTCGTGCGGTGGAGCTATTTTTCTCTTTCAGTACGAATGGAAATTTCGTTATCCCAATCTCGAATCAGGGAATTACGGATTATTTCGATGCACGGTACGTCATGAGGTTATTTCGCTCATTGATTTCATCTATTTTGAAATACACGGATGAAAAATCAAGACTGAAAAATAGGCATTTATTCTTTCCGTGTTATACTTTCGAATCAAAATTCATTTCATTTCAACCACAATCGTACGAAACATTGAATTAATTGTCACATTTGATATGTTCACGTGACGTGTATGCATAAACTTTCGATTTTTTACCCAGAAGATCAATTTGTTCCGGTTGAAAAAAATTGAAGCAAGTTTTTCCCTCTGTAAATCGTATGGAATTTCCTTGATGTTAATTGGAAATTTCTGCTCTCTCAGGGAATTGAAGAAGATATTAAAAACTCTCATAAATGAGGGCATCATCTTTCACAATGGTGCAGGTATCATCGTACGTACAAAAGAATTAAATCAATTCAGACCCTCGATATTGAAAAAGTAACTGAATAACTTACTTTCAGTGAAAATTCATTATAACGGACACTCTTTTCCCTTAAATTTTCAATTGTTCTCTTTTCTCTCATTCTGAAGACCGATGTTGTTCCAAGTCCATATTAATTAAGAAGATTCCATCCGGCTGAACAATGAAGTATAACGAATAAACTCTCTTCTTCCTTCTCGATTTTTCAGAACGTGGCGGTGGAGAATTTGATTGCAAGCCATAATCACAAAGGTGAAGAACGAAAAGTGAATTTAATAAGACCTTTTCAAGATACTTTGAAAGGAAAGAAGAATGAGATTCAATTTACTCACAAATTTCATAAAGAACTCTTTAGTAAGGCGGAAAAACGGTAAAATGGAACAATAATTGTTCTGTAATATCCGTAGTGTGAAAGGGTCGATGTCTTCCTGGTTGCGCGTCATGCAATCGGCAATCAGACGGTGATGAAATTTTTCTTCATTACTAGCTGAAAATTCATGTCGTCGAAATAAAAGACGAGTTATCACCTTCAGGAGATTATTGATTCATTTTGGAAAATTGACGATGCGCGGCATGCGATTCATAAGGCATGAAATTTCAAGTATAGAGCAGAATCATTCGAATAAGGTTGCAGACAAATTAGTCGTTCGTTGAATATAATTAGAGTATCCGCGAGACAGATTTCATGTGACATTTTGTACATATTTGAATGAGAGTATCCATGAAAAAAACGTCTGATTTACACGCTGAAATCCACTAAGAAAAACATATGTAAGCAAACGAACGTTCTATCTTGAGAAAATAGGTCTCGGACTTTTGTTTGACGAGGGTATTCCACAACCGTATTCATAGTCGTCTCACGGTCGTTTTCAGAGAACGGCTGTAGGATCACTGTGAATACGGTTGTCAGATAAGGGACAATTTTTCCAAGGCACGTGATAACGTCGGTGGCATCGTAAACATACCAACTATAGGAGAAAATGAAACCAATGACTTATCAAAGGGACTAGTAATGAAGATGAATCAACAACACTCCACGATAATGTTGACTCCATGAAATAAATGTTTGACCTTTGGTATGAAGATTTTCATGGATCACGGGAAATTTTACATTGTTTCAAATTCCTGCTCGACTCTTCAATTATATGCAATATGAAATCGAAAAATGGTTAAATTCAGTTACGTGTGAATTGTAAAAATGTCTAACAGTGCACTGTAAAAAGTCCGACTGAAAGTGGCTGCATCTTACTTTGAAATTTGACTGAAATTCAGTCTTTTCCATTATGTCGGCATTTGTTTTTGGTGCTTACTTTCAGTAAAATAGGGCTAGTTTCGGCTGCATCTTAAAGTAAGCTGATATTCAGGATGAAAGTAAGTTTTACTTTTTACTGTGTGTACACTGTGAAAAATGATTGTGTAAATCTCTCCCAAAAAATGGTGGCAGCAAAGTTCCTCCACAGATGGGGAATTTTTCCTTCATTTGTGGATTTATCACCCAAAAAACAAAATAATCCCTCAAAATGGTGAAAAAATTACTCACTTTTGAAAACTCCCCACATTTTTTACAGTGTACATACAAAGGTGAACAAAAATCAGATTACAAAGGAACCGTGATAGGATTGATAATACCGTGAAACTACAATTTTGACGGTTCCTTATTGCAACTTTTATGAAATACTTGATGCAAAAAATGAAATTAAGAACCATACAAATGATTGGATTTAACAAGAGAAGTGAGCAAGAAAATCACATCACCAATTCCATTAAAGAGCATATATATATACATGTACGTGTGTGTACATATATTAACGTGGCTCCATCAGAGATTTCGTTTGAAATAGTGCGAGAACAGAGCAACATAAAACAAAATTTCGTAGCGGAGCGAACCATGTTTGAAGTCGATAATGTAGGTGTGGGAAACGCGCAGCCGAAGAAATAACTTTTGATGAATTTGCTTTATGCACCGATTGGTTGTGAAATTCAAATCGATACTTTTGCGTTGGGCAATAAATCTCTAAAAAGTCATATCTCAAGTAGACATTGGGCACAGAAAAGCATGGTTTACGATCCCCAGATACATACAGCATGGTCGGAATGTTATTGTACGATGCATCAAAGTTTGCTTTATTCTTCTATCAGGGGTCACATCTTTTTGGCAACCAGTATCCAACGTTCTTTGCGTTAGGACTAACAAAAGGGTGTCGATGTATTGAAAATATGTCGATTCAATTTGAAGATTCTGAATGTGTTTTTGAGTACGTTGCAATTTCAGGAATTTTGACCCAAAGATTTTATGAGGAATGTTGGGAAGCGGTTGATTGAATTCTATATACATTCTGAATACATAAAATTTGCAAAACTTGAAGATGCGAGACATTAAGAATCCGTGAGAATAGAAGGTTCATAATGCCCATTGCGGGATGTCTTTCGAAATATTGATCACGGAGAGAAAGAATTTGCTGACACAGCGAATCGAGGTTTTATACACAGAATAGCAATTCTTTTCACTAACCCAGCTGAAGATTCGTTGACAAAGCTAACTGGGTTGCTGTGATAGCAACGTGGTTAACCAAAGCAGCAAATGTTTCGTTGAACTATCATAGCAGCATTTTCAGTATTATATACGGGGTATCAAACAAATTTTTTTGGGGGAGCAAACATGCTTTGCTGTCTCAGTTTGGAAATTTCTGTCGTAGCTAACGAGATAATAGTAGTAAATCGATTTATTGTTTCATTCTAAAATAAGTTTATCGCAATATTCACAGTATAATCCTTTCTCTATCACATATTTTTCAGTTCTTGTTATAATTCGGCAGTTCACTTCGCTCAACAATCTAAATGGTGCAATTATTCTACATATGTTCAAGGTAGATTCAGCAATATGTATTTTTGAGTCCCGTTTATCAACATCAATTCCGGGTATAACAACAAGGTAGTACTGTTTAGGCATTTTTCTCTATCGATCTTACACTGAGAGAAGAGCGATTTGGAAGTTCAGTAAAGATTAATATACTTGTTCGATAAATCTAAGTAGTACTGAACTTTCAGCGATGTTTCATCAAATTCAAGGAGGATTACTAAAATTTTGCTTTAAATTACTCGATATTCTCTGATCGTTATTATATAATACAATATTCCTGCACGGAAAGACAGAGGTTATGATTATTTAGAGAAATGACTGACAATTTAGGGAAAAAAAGTATCGCTGGAGAATTTTTGTAGTAAATTCATCAAAAGTTGATAAATCCACTGTAAACAATAACAATAAAACCATCAACGTTCAGTATACTCACTACGAATTTTCGATAACCTTACTGCAAAGATTTTTCAGCGGTGCTCTTTTCCCCTAAACTGACAGTCATTTTTCTAAATGTTATTCAAGTATTGATAACTTCTTTCTTTCCGTGTGACCAAATTTGCTGTGTGTCACGTTTAGGAATTGAGTGGCTCACAGCGAATTTGGTCAGGAATATTGTATTATATAATAACGGTTGAACAACACTGAGTAATTTGAAGCAAAATTTGAGTAATTTTTCTTGAAATTCCAGTAATATTCAGATTTATCGATCAAATATCATACTATTTACCGAACCTGCAAATTGCTTTTCTCTTTCAGTGTATATAGATGTTTCGCATATGCCTCGCATAGATACTGTTTCTTTTGAGTTAACTGTTGTGGGTCAGGATTGTCTCATAAATCTGTTTCTCCTATAGGGCTAAAAGAGACCTGTCTTATCTGCTGAAACCAATTGTGTTTGATCGATTTCTCATTCGCTAACCTCAACTCTTATTGTTTATAAAAACAGATTTTGGGATAGCGTTCATCAGACATTTTACAAATTTTGATAACCCAGTTTAATACCTGCTTAAAAATTGATACAGATAAATGTGACAGCCCCAAATCCAATCTAATAGAGTATCCCGGTGTGCACTGGGCTAAATTGAATAATATTTTGGAAAATAGTAGTTGGATTTTTTCAATTTCCATCAAATATCTAATAGCGTATACCGGGACAGCGTAAGATACTATCGAGTTTACAAGAGAGTAGAATAATTTCAAGTACGTTTTCCAAGAGTAGGCTTTTAGCGAATCAATGAGAGATAAGGTGGACGTTACTGCTGCTTTTAGCTAATTAGATAGCTATGTTAGCAAATACCTCAACAGAAATTTGATCTGGAATTCTCTATTTTCAATCAGGCCCTGATCAGGTTAAAATCCTGAAACCGTGAGTGAGGAAAATCTTATGGGCAGGCCTTTACAAGGGACTTATCTGATTTCCCTAATGGGATTCAAATACGGTTGTTACGCAGGAGTGTAATGGGGTTCGGATGAGATTCCCATGAAATCGAGCGAAACAGGGAACCCCCGTAACGAAACCTGATGAAGACCTGATAGGAAATCAGGCATGCCTCGTCAGGTCCCGATATTTTTCCGTCCAAAATTTCTACTAGGGTGGTTTGCTGTTACAACAAAAAATTTACTACTCCAGCAAAAAAACAACTCCTTCTCCGTGTAGGGACGTTATTTTCTTTCCTATCCAAGTACCAAATGACCTTCCATAGGAATTATTCAACCCTGAAGGGTCTTTCGCTCAACTGAATTCTCATATTTCGTGGTGTAATGTTTGATTTCTAGCAAATTCTTTTGCTCCAAGTTCGATCTCTTCATTTCTCCCTATATAAATCCCTTTTTTTATTCACTCTTAATTTATGACTAAAAATTCATTCATGTGCGATCTGCATTCCCTATCACAAAATCCCTTTGTCCTGCAAGCAAGATGCACTTTTGAGGCAATCATTTTAACAATAATCAAAATGCGAGCATCGCAAATCTCCAATGAAAAGTCAAAAGCTGAAAAAAAGATAAACCGATCCAGAACAAGAATTGAGCATCTATTGTGAGAAAAAACAAAGATCGCAGAATTTAATTCAGCCTGCACTTTGACAAATTTCAATATTAATATCATCTTCAAACTCTCATGCCTTTATTTTAAGTTCAAAAGATTCTACATTCACGTATCAAATATGTTTCGGATTTCATGAGTGCAATACTGCGATTTCAGTTCTTCGAATCCCATTGCTGAAAATAATGGATATGATATGACGGTATGGAATAATGTAACCGCATCAGCTGCAGGGAGGTTCAATCGATTGGCGAAACAAATGAGGAACAGATACACGTCAATTGAAATAGGAATAAATGCATGAAAATTTAATGAGCAAAATGCATGAATGATCAAGAAATTGGACTGTCGCAAAAACAATCGGGAGGACAAATTCATTCATTTGGATTATTTCATTTTATCAGTATTCATTTGAAGAGGAAGAATGATTTTTCATTGTTGATATAACGATGGATGTAAACAAGACATGACTTATGCGCATAATTAATGGATAATCATGTCAATAATTTGTTCAATTTGTTGATAGTCGTGTGAATTACACGTGATTAACCTGAATCCATATTCATTCTTTGAGTTTGTAACATTCATCTCAATAATCTCCATGCGAGTATCTGTGAAATTTTGAATACATTATTCTGGGAAACACTGAGAGAAAATTCCTGCTACAAATTGAAAAAATGTAACTGTAATTTCGTACAGTCACTTTTTTTTAAATTTTCCGCAAAATTTTGCTGAATTTTGAGAAACTTGACTAGATTTTCCAAATACCTTGCCAGGTTTAGTTGAGGTTTCTTGAAATTAAATAAAATTCATCAGAAAGTGACAATAAATAATTGCAATTACAGCAATTGAACCATGCTAACGCTCGTATGTGATGCAACATTTATCTCCTTCATTCAATCCAATCGATTATAAATCAACACAATGTAACTGATTTTGGGAAGTGTGATGGATTGCATCAATGGCGATGTTGAGAATACTCTCAAAATCTGGAAGAGTGAAAAATCACGCGTTGCACTCCACTAATTCTCAGAAGTGAGCCAGTCCGCTTCAAGTGGGATCTTTACTCGTTTCGAGTGAACTTTCACTTTTTTAAAGCGGAAAATTCACTCTCAAATTGGAGTGGCTGTGAGTTTCTAACCTCAAACCTTACATGGAGAGAAATTTGTAGTGAAATTTACTATGTGATTATTGTGCTCGAGGAACAGACTGACTTTTCAATGGCATTTGCTATAAAACATAGTGAATTTGATCATGCTTCTGTTGTCTCGTCATAGTAAATTTCATCGTATAAAGTCAATCTGTTCCTCGGTTTTAAAGGTCCATAGTAAATTCAACTATAAATTCTTCTCCGTGTGGACTTTCACTCTGAAAGAGTAGGAATTTCACTCGGAATTTCGACAAGCCTCTTAGAGAGTGAAATCTCAAGGAGAATCTTTTGGGCAGTTTTTGCAAAAACTGTAAGGAAGGTAATATCCTGTATCTGGAGAATTATGTAAAACCGTGATATTCAGTGTCACTCTTACCCTCTCACCTCATTTTGCACATAAATTTTGGAACTATCCAAAAAAATGATTCTTCTTGAATAGTTTTTGATTCAGTGACCGTTTTTCTCTTCAACTCGAGTGATATTTTCGAACCAGAAAATTAAATCTCCTTATTCAACCAATCCTTCACATTCTTATCAAAGATGTGCCATTTTGGAATTTATTTTTCCATATCAGAACTTTTGGTTGACGAAATTCTGGATAGAATCATCAAATCAAACGACAATCTGACCGACTCAACACTGGTTTCATTGATTTATTTTGGATTCGATACAAACTTTGATTCTCATCCAGTATTAATTGGAATCTATTACAGGAGTGGAGTTATTCGACTATAGTAATATGATGATGATTACGAGATATTCACTTACCTTGGTGGATACTGCGAGGTGCAGATTATGACCGTACATGTATTCAATGATCCTAGATTCAAATGGTTCACACTACCAATCTAATACCTCATGTAAATACGATTTCAGGCTAACATTTGATACGGGAATATCTTGATCCGCATCCTTAGTGATCCCTAATTTGTATGGTTTGCGTGTTCTTCGGGCTATATTCGGTTGCAGCTTTGAACTCATTATTCCATTCTTTTGATTATCGAATTCTTTTTTCAAACAACGATGTTAGTAGATTCCAATCAGTTATCATAAAAAATGGAGAGTTGTATAGGACAAAACATTTCATTCATAATAATCCGTACAATTGTTCAATAAAATCAGATATCCTTTGACGATTCGATTCGTTATGATGATTATATTTACAATATTGAAAATTGTATTTTGCACACGGTCCATCCACGATTTATATCAAATATTGAAACAAAAATCTATGAAAACAATACAAAGAAGCCAAGTTGACACTGAAAATCTGTTAATTTGAGATGTTGTTTTCAACACAAACTCTCAGTGGACCGTTAAGAGAATACCAGTGTTTGATTTCGGTCGGTAACATTGCACCCGTACTATGATTCCATTGGGAATTTTCATTGAATTTTATGTTTTCCTGAATGAAATTTGAAAAAAGAGCTATTTACAGACCAAGTAGAGGGTCTGAGTTATAAACCCCGCACAGGGGAAGTATGGATATCTCAAAGAAAAACATCGTTTCTTGGTCAAAACAATTTCATGCATTCGAGAAGAAGTCAGAGTTGATTGGTTTTGACAGGAACAAAATTTTTAGCTGTGTACAATATAATTCTTTTGAACGAACACAGAATTTTCATACATCTGATCAAGGATGGTAACGTTATTCGTTTTCGTTACTCATTATATATAAAATATACATAATAAATATTTAATTTGTATACAAAATATGTGACATTATACATATTTTATATATAATGAGTAGCGAAAACGAGTAACGTTACCATCCCTGCACCCAATGCATATTTGGCATAGAATAGCGAATAAATTCCGCTGAAGGAGCTAAAATTTTTTGCTGTCACAGCTAAAAAATTGCTCTTCCACAATGCAAGCTTCAAATTTTGTACCTGACGAGTGAACGTACCTTCCACCTGTCACTTGTATTTTCTCGGGTATATAAAACGATTTCCCAAATTCCCGGTATAAGGGAAAAAGAACAACCCAAAAAGAAACATCAGAATCAAGAGAAATTAAGATAGAGAGATGGAGTGGAGAAAAAAAATTCTGTGGTTAGATTTGCGGTGTCGTTAAAGTGGCAGTCATTATCCGAAAAGTCTACTTTGGAGAGCGGTTTACTTTTGCGGTGAAAAAACTCAAGTAATTGTACGTGGACGAAGATGAACAGATTGGTGAGAATTATAAAGAGGAGGAGAGAGTACGAAAAAAGATTGGAGATTGTAAAAAGGATAGAAGATACATTCGCCGAAAGGGTTGTTTTTTAAAGAGAGTTCAAATTGGCAGAAGAGTCTTTGGCTGGATGATGATTATCCTTCTCAAGTGACATCACATCCTAAAGGCTTCCATTCCGTAAAACGTTCTTTAGAATACCACGAAATGAATACCAGTGAGACAAGATCGCTATCATATCTACGTTCACTAATTTATCTGCTTTCATTAAATTTTCTGGAAATCGAGTTTTCTTTTACGACGAAACTCATTCATTTTGGAATGTTTCTCAATATGTTCACTCGGGAGTTCATTTACGCTATGAAAATAATAGTTTCGGGAATTTGATGAGATTTTACACGTGAACAAAAAAAAATCATGTGAAATGTATGTGTGATGTTGTAGAGATACAATTTATCGATTTTTACTCGTTCCATTCGATTAAAATGCAAACGGTAGGAAGGTGTATTTCCTTGTTCACCAATTAAACGAAGATTGAATGGTATCCGATGTTAGGATTCTGTCAATTCTTCTCCTCAAGGTGAAACCTACGTTGATTCGTTCATTTTATCCAGTCTATATTGGACCCAGGATTGGCGATAGTTTGACCCAAGCTTAAAGGAATGTTGAGCTAATCTCACTAACCACCGATATTGTGATACAATGTTGTCATGGGACGGTCAATATTGAATCCACGTGGATTGGTGAAGATTTGTGGTAGCTACTCAATTCTTTAGCATCCTTTTTTCACTGCTATAGTCAAAATCATTGCAGCTGTAGCTATTCTTTGGCTACCACAGTAAGGAATAGTAGCTGTAACTGCACAGGTTTTGTGGTTGATATTTGGATAGACAAATAATTTGGTTGTTGAATTGTCGCTGTGGCTCCTACCGCTTTGCTATGCTCTCATAGCTAATTCTTAACTATTCAAAGAATAGCTCATTATGTTCTACTGTGAGGTTGTAATATATTCTCATAAGAGGGATGGATGAGTGTTAATTTCAGATATTTTCATTCCAATTGATACATAATCGTATTTGAGTTTCACTTTAGATTCCTGATTTCCAACAAAATTATTCTCCAGCAGACATCTTTTATGCGAAATGTTAGCGTTTCAAAAACTGATTTCCAGTTATTTGAGTTCCAATGTATTGGATGAACGTTTTCCACATAGGAAACTCATACCGAGGTTAGGACTAGGTACATATTCATACTAAAAGAAGAATATGTACACGCTTCAGTTACTATGAAAGATAGCTTGACGTTTATTGGCATACGTGGATATTGAACTCAGAGAAACAGAATACAGGGGTTTGTGAGACCACCTGTGACCAGTACAGAAGGCTCCTGTTATTTTAAAGAATTACGACAAAATATGAATGAGAGAAAACAAATCAAATCCTCTATAAATCTTCTATCTCGAAGATATTATTTTACAAAACTGTTCAATTCGAAGTATTGAAAATTCCATTACATTGAATCATACTCAGTAATCAAAGAATTTGATATTTCATTAATCATGACAAATGTTAATCAATTTCAAATGAAGACTAATAATTCTCTCTGATCTTTGTATCCTGGTGGAAACGATGTAAACATAGATCAACAGAGTATCAAATGATTTTGAAATATGTATTATACATACGTATACATGAACATCAAATTATCATAAATTTCCTGATTCTATAAAATGCTTCCCAGGTTGGGCTTATGAGATCGATCCACAATTTGTTGAACTAACAACGATCATTGAAAATACTTTCTGAGTTTGTGCTGCACTGTTGCAGCGCTATATTATTTCCATCAAAATCAGTTTCACGCGCATACATGAATCAACAAATACCTATATCTCTGATTATCATTGATCAAATCAATTTGCAAGCAATAACGGCATGAGTAATTCCTTGATCTCTTCCATACAATGCTGCTCATGTACTGATCAATTCTAATCGATGATTGATTGTAGTAACATAGTGGTTGATCGCCTACAGTACCTGAACTTGATTTTCAACACCAACGTACAACTCTCTGCGTACATCTGAACACATTGAGGAATTGATTTCACATAAATTATGAAGTCTATGAATGTTTTACACACAGATTATTCCTGGACGGTTCAAATTAATTCCCCTGAACCCTGATTTATCATGTACGAGTAGAGTAATGTCGAAGTTGAAATACAGTATTATTTGATGTTTATAATTTCAACGATGGTATAGAATTTAGATTCATGGACAAATCTGTTCTTAATGCGATATCAAATCAATGCCCTCCGAATAGTATCAAATACATCGTAAATCATTTCTTTTAAAGTTCATGAAATGATGATACATGAACAATCCAAATGATCTATGCCGATATATATCATTCATTTGTAATAGTTGAAGTTACAAAGTATACAATCGGAACACATTACACAACAGCGCGTGTATAAATTTCGTTCAACACCATGTATGTGCTGTCCTTAATCATTTATTCTTTCTTCCTCTTGGTATTCCATGAATTTGTGATCCGAGCTAGATTACATTACACACATTCATCCATTCATCCAGGAATTTAATATTCCATGAACGTATACATTGTTTTGTGGATGACAATGTTTTGTGAAATAGATGATACTATTTCAAAGATCCTTCACGACTCCACACGCAGGGATTATATACAAATTATATATATGAAAAAAAAAAAACATTGTATCGGTTGATAAAGAACAGCCCAGTTTCTGGGATAGAAACGGGCAAGGCAAATGACATGGGTGAAAATATTTTTTGTAAATGTATTGCATTGATATTCAAACATCTCTTATGAATCCGCATAACACACGAATTGAGATGGGGAGTGAAATACGCAGGTTGTTATGTTTGCTAATTAACAACGTGCGACGACGACGACGACGACGACAACGACGACAACGGCAACGACGAGGTGACACGAGATGCATGGCTCAAAGGAAAAACTCGTTACTTGTTACTCTCCATTCCCACATTCATCACATTCGCGATGAAAACGAGAACAAGAGACTTTCAAACTCACCACGCTCTTCTCCTTAGTGAATGGGAAAATGTTTTTTGCTTATTCCTCAAACAACTTGAGGAATGATTGGAATTTCAAGTATGTGGTAACTTTCGTGTTTTTCGTTACATATACGCTTTTATTGGAATCGTGATTTCTGGTTCGATACTTTTTTTATTTTTCATTTTTAGGATATAACGAAGCAAAATCACACGTACCATGATTTTCTCGTAATAATAATTTTTTCAATGAATCATCCTCGTGTATTTGAAGGAAACTATACCCTCTCCAACAATGTTATAGATGGACGCTTGTAAATCACCGCTAGCACATAATTACGTGGTTGAGCAAACGTGATAATAAGCACGACCGGCAGGGAATCGGCTTATCGATTTCGCGAGTTACACGAAGATACTAATGATTATGTATAATATTCGGGATAGGATGAATTAATACCAGAATAACCTTATATTTGAATAAACCTTCGGGTAGAGTATAATGTATCAAAGTTGCAATGTGAAGGCTTATAATGTATCGATACCATACACAAGTGAATGTGAAGGAATTTAAATGAAAACTGAGTCTGATTGAATAACGATTTATAAGTGATAGGACATTATAATGTGACACATTTTGTGGATTTTATATATAAAATATTTTATAATAGGGAAGATACTTTGTTGGCTCCCTATTACTCCATCGTAAAGTATATTGTCTATGACCCAAATATGGCTGTATACAGGGAGTCCAGTCACGGAACACAGCCAATATGTGACTAGTGTTGAATGACCAATGATTGATTCCCCATCACTGGTTGACAAGATATTCAAACATCACAATCCTCGATAATTATCGATTATAATCAGCTCATCATTGGGCCATCCGTGTGGAAATCAATTCTTGGCGGTGGTTTGGGCCGGACCAAGCGTCCTTATTTTATTCCAGGCCCTGTTTTGGTGACCCTTATGGGGCCTAGACAGGATTGTCACGCACTCATCTTCGGAGCCGCACAGTATTCCCAACTTGGGCCTGTGTAGGACACCCACTCTGAGAGAAGAGCGATTTGGAGGTTCAGTAAATAGTATTATATTTGATCGATAAATCTGAATATTACTGAACTTTCAGCAACGTTTCACGAAATTTCAAGAAACATTATTGAAATTTTGCTTTACATTACTCAGTGTTCCACAATCGTTATTATAGAATACAATATTCATAACCAAATTTGCTGTGTAACACTCAATTACTAGACGTTTAGGAATTGAGTGACACACAGCGAATTTGGTCGTGAATATTGTATTATATAATAACGATTGTAGAACACTGAGTAATGTAAAGCAAAATTTCAGTAATGTTCCTTGAAATTTCGTGAAACATCGCTGAAAGTTCGGTAATATTCAGATTTATCAATCAAATTAAATACTATTTACTGAACCTCCCAATCCCTCTTCTCTCAGTGCATGATGAAGCCAATGCAGGCGTTGGAAATAGGACCTTTAAAACGGGGACCAGAACGTAACGAGACGAGAAGACAAAATCCTGCCCTTTTGTTACGTTACTAGGCAACAATACCAAAAGTCGATGTTGACTTTCGGTTCTGTTGCTAAGAAACGTAACGAAACTGAAGAATTATCATTGATAACGTTATTCAAACAATCAACATAACGAAATATGTCTGATACATAGCATGGTGTAAAAGGAAGGTGTTGCAAGTAGGGGCCATGCGTTGAAGCCTTTCGTGTCATGTTACTCAAATCATCCACCGGATGTCTCATAATCGAAAAGTAACATTAAAAAGTAGGAAATGTCAATTATTAAACACTAAGTTCAAATTTGCATCCGTGAATTTTTCTATTTCAAATGAAAAATTCTATTGGATTGGAATGAATTCAACGGAATATAAAGTCCAAACTCATTAAATGTGTAATGAACAAGAATATTTGACATTCTGGTTGTTTTGAAATTGGTTAATTTGTTTATAATAAATAATACACGGACAAAGTTTTGAGAAAAAGGCGTAAATCCCAAAAAAATACGAAATTCAATATCACATATCACGCAAAAGCTCTTTTCGAGAATTTTCGATTGATATTATAAAACTTAATTACGTATTTTTTCTTTGGCACTTGTGCCTTTTTGTCAAAACGTCCTTGACGTGAACCTCCATGCATTCAATCCTAATCAAAGAAACTGTTAAAATAAATGTTTATACTGCCCTGAAATGAAGTAGTTCCTTGTTCTCAGACAGCACAGAAAGTCTTCTGCACGTTTCGGAAACGTGCTCTTGGTTCTGCGTATTTTGGTACCCTTAAAGTAGGTTTTTCAAACGTTGAGAGTACTCTCCCTTCTAATTTCCTTGAGTACGTTCTGAGCACGTTTTTTCATCCACTACGAGAAGTTCTCGTTACTTCTGACAAACGTAATTTCATGAAAACTACCCTTTACAAGCACAAAGGACATTGATATGACTAAACGGGACGGTAGACCTTCGCTGACCCGAAAATTTCTGATTGGTTGAAAACTAGTGTTAGAACTGGTAGCAGTATTTTTCAGGGGAATTACTGAACGAATCAATGAAACGTTTTCAACAAATCGGAAAACTTCGGGCAAACAGACCTTCGGGATAACAGAGGTCTACCAACGGGACATTTGCATGTCCCTGGGACATACACGCGACGTTTTTAGAACATCAGAAGACGTCATTTGCACATCCTCTGTGAAACTAAGCACGTGCTTTGAACGTTCAGTAAACCTCAGGTACTGTGTGGGTTCATGGCTTAATATCACTTCATTTTTCAAATAATCCCGAATAAAATGTTTTGTTGATAAGTGTTGAGAGGAACTTTGACTTCGACTCGATGTTTTCTGAAACATTCTCCTATTTTTTGAAAATATTAAAATTTGTAGGAATTGTAAATAATGAAATTTGACCGTTTTTATTCTTCCATGATAATCTGATATGAGGCATTGATCATTGATTTGATCATTTGTTAGGTTCATTAAATCCATGGAGTTTCAGATAAATATTCTCATAATCCCTTGGGTATTAACCATAAACATGCAATGTTTGTAACAATTTGTAACAAAAAAGGTCAGAAATTCCACTTTTTGTTTCGAAGACATCTGGTGATCCAGTTCAAAATGTAGTAACAAACGGTCTGGTTGCAACAAGTTTCTTTTACACCATGAGCAAAACACTCCCATGACCTCCCTGGCGATCCTAAATTGACCAATTTTTGTGGTTTACTTTCGGTTATTTTTCGGATTGGTGAAAACTTGGTCAGAAAATCGTCATCAGGATGGCCTTTATCACATAATGACTAATTTGTGATCAAGAAATAATGGTCACTTGAAACAAAAGTGTTACCACAAGTTGTCCAAAAACCTTTCGTACGGTTTTGAAATTTTTTTTGTATTTTTGAGGTAAAAATTAATACAAAAAAACTAGTAAAAATCCAAAAAATCACCAAAGGAACATCATTGGTTAGACTTTGGTGAATTTGTAGTGAAAAAACGTCTCAAACGACCATGGAGTTACCAAAACCAACTTCTTTCACTAAAATGTAACCAAAAGGGAAATCGCAATTTTTGGTTCCTTTTCAATATATCGTGATTCGCTACACTGTTAAAAATTTCTGGACAAAACTTCAAATACACGTAACGGAAGCAATTTCCAATCACGTAACTGAAAAATTAAGTTACATGTGTATGAAATTTCAGTTACGAAAATATACATGAATCCGTAATCAAATGTAGTAAAAATTGGAAAATTCAATCACGTGTAAATGAATTCTCAATTCAAATACCAAGAATTGGAAATTTCAGTTACGGATGTAATTGGAATAGTTATGAAATTTCAAAACATTTTCAACAGTGTAGGGTTGAAGTTTTGAGACAAAGAGATAGGAGGCAAAATCGGAGAGAACTCAATTTGTTTAATTTGTTCTTCTCAGAATCCTTTGGTGAAACCCCGTAGAATTTTCGGATCATAGAGAAACAACCTAAGAACACGATAATTTCCTTTGAACACAATAATTCTGGAGACTTGAGGTGAAAATACGTGCTTGCGTTAACTGCATGCATTATCATAAAACTTTTATTACATGCGTGCGTTTACTGCATGCGACATCATTGGATGAACGAAGACGTGACATGCTTTTCCTTGAGACTTCCCTTTGCATCTAATGATATCGCATGCAGAAGACGCACGCATGTATTTTCACCTCAACACCATAATTCCATCCTCAAAATTTGGGGTCTCTGATCATCCAGTTTATATTAGAGTTGATAATTTTTTGAATAAGGTTATTCACAATGCATTGTTTCCTGACATTTATTGATGAAAGAAACGAAATTGACATTGATTTTCATTTTTGTTAATGAGGAACGAAATGAGACGAAAACGCAATCATCGTTATATCTATGGTAACGGAACAGAATAAAACGATACTTTCGGTTCTGGTTCTTCGTTTACATTCAGTTTGGTTATTTTGCGAGTAACGTTATTCGCGATATGTGTCATTTCGTTACGTTTCTTGAGAACAAAAACGAAATGTATTTTGAATATCGTTTCTGTTCTTAGAAAAAGAAACGAAATTGGATCCGAATTTTTTGGTATTTCCATAGTAACGAAACAAAAAGAAACATTACTTTCGATCCGGTCCCTGCTTCGAATGAATAATAAATTGTTGCGAATATTATCAAATTGCATAAACATTGCAAGGAGAGAATCCCAGGTGGGAACTTCCTCGATTTTAGATTGAGCTATCCACGGCCCTGTACATACACAGACCACTTCGGCTTGAACCCGGACAGGGCCTGGAATGGGCCGATTTCAATTTCTACTCAGGTATTTCACCCAACATTACTTGGTTCATTCATTATCGAACTGTATCAAAAAACAGAACAGCCTCATTATGCCTCGCAATTAACCATACAGTCATGTTTTTTTTCCAATTTTTTGATATTGTTCACCGATAGTGTGAACACAGTAATTATGAATAAAATATTTTTTTTTGTGCATATATCGCGAAAAATCTATCACTCGGCATTTTAATACTTCTCGTTAAAGAAACAGTTTTTTATATATTGCTATACGTGTATTTACACTGAGATGTAATGAATACTACTACATATCAGTGTGATAATTAGTGAAACAGCCACATAAAGAAATTACCAATATGATTTGAGAAAATTTGTTCTCACTAGAAAAAACATCATAGAAAATTCATACGTTTTATCGAAGTCTGATAAAAGTGTCCAAATACCGCTATCGAACCTGATGAAATCTTATGAGGATATACTAGGGATTGTATAGCGGTATTTGGACATCTATGAGATTTTTTCAACAGGGTTTTCAACGTAGGTTTTTATTCAGGAAAAGAATCAATATAAGGGCAAGGCCCTATGCGGGCTGTAGTTGGATACATTCAGATTTTCAAAACAGGGGGAAACGTTAGTAATTCAGCTTGGCACCATATAGGCCTTATATGGGTGTCCTTGAGTTAGACAAATCAGGTTTAATATCAGCAACCCGACTAGGCCCCTTAGTGGCTCAGGCTAGGACATCCTAAGTTTAGACACCCAATATAAGCCCATACGAGGCCTATATTCAATACAGGACGCCAGGAATAATTTCCACACGAGTAGTCATCAATTCTATCGTTGGCCATTTTTTTTTCGCCATTGCTGGGCCCATGTTATCATTCAGCAGTTAATCATTGATGGGCGCCATTACCGTACGATTAATTCCGGCTATGGCTCAGTCATGAAGCTGAAGTTAACAGATTTGAGTCAGCAGACTTGAACTCCAGCTCATCGTAGAATTCTCTTAGAATGATGAAACTGGCACCAATGAGATTTTTGAATTACACTCTCTGGGATTATGTATTTGAAAAATAATCCAAATTTACATTAGTCCAGTTCATGAAACCAGTTTGCTAGTTCACGTCTGCTGGCTTCAGCTTCGTGGCCCAGTCATGAGCTATCGTTGGCTTGATTGAAAACTCATTAACAAAGTATTCCAACGTGACTTGTCATCATTCTGATGATGAAACGCACAATTGTGCACACTTGTGGGTTGATTTCTAGTTATTGATTGGAGGAAAACATCAATTACGAAATTCTCATTCGAATACGTTGACACTGATACTTCAAATGAAAAAGACGAATTTGTACGCCAAGAACATTGATTCAATCATACCGAGCGTGTCCCGTTGATTTATTCTCGGAGAAGAAATATTCAATTAATGCATTCTGATGGGTATTCAGTGCCAACTCATAGCTTCGTGTCATAACATTAATTCAAACTGTAGTGTGTCATGATACACGTGTCAGCGCATACCACGTTACCAACGCGAAGGCAGGGAGTATGACCCAACATACTCGTTTCACTGACCATGAGGAGGTACATATTACCATATGCACTCGACGGAATGGATGAAATAAATGAATTGTGAGAGAATTGAAATGTTTCATTCATACGCAGTACATATTATAGTGTAATTTGTTCACATGTCGTGAGGAGAATCAATCTGTAAGTCATTCGCATTGGATACACACGGAGAAAAATGCCCATCTAAAAATTACATGAAATGTGAGGTAACAATTACAGTGTGGATCTTATGTATAAGTTACTGCACAGTCTTGTTGAATTTACATTGTTATCATAGTTACTTCACAGCAACAATCCTCTCATTTACTTCGGTACCAATGCGAATATAAACATTGGTTCCATTGTAAATTTTACCCCGATTGCATTTATGTGATCAGTTATGTTAAATTAATAACAGACAATGTAGAATTTACATGAGACTTTTTTCCGTGCACTCTTATCCGAGATGCCCATACAGGAAGCTCAGCAATGTCAACACAACGTTGGATGACAAACGAGGAATTTTATGCGATTGGCATAAGTGAGGTCCATTACTGGTTGATAAAGTACCTCGGCGGGAAAGCCATTTGATAATAGGCTAGAAATTTATCTTCCGGACCTGACCAAGTTAACCTCGATCCTGCTCGGGTTCTGACGTGGATTGTCACGTTTGCCTATCATTAGAACCTCATGAACAAAACCTTGCTCAAATCTGAAATCGATAGAAGATTTCAAGGGTCGAGATCTTGAGGAATACAATTAAATTTATTAAGTGATGGGAAGATTCCATAGACTTATTAGCTGAGGGCTGAGTTATCGATAACTGATCAAATGTGGATGGGGTACTGTAGATTTTAAGAGATTTCAACATTTTCGGATAATCAATGGAGATATCGGTGGCTCTTATATTTATAGCACCGAAAACGCTCACATGCTATGATGATTTGAAATGTTTGTAATTTCATTCTTGATGTTTCGTATTCAGATTCAACAGTTTGCAAATGTTTCATCTTCATTTCAATTCCTAATCAATGTTGGAACATCTATTTTTGATACACGGAGGAAGAAAAATTCGCTGCGAAAGCGAAATCCAATTTTCCTCGAGGAACAGATTTTTTTATGTCGCAACAATCTATTTGCTATCACAACAATTTTGTTAACTGTGACGGCAATTTGTTAGCTCTGGCAGTGAAACATGTTTTGTTCTCCACGCTGAGAACCCAATTTCTTAGACTGGGAACAACATTTTTTTTGCCCTCATTCTAATGAATCTTTTTTTTTTCAATGGAAAAAAATTCAGTTGAATGGAAAAAGTTTTCTTCAAATTGGAATAGGAATGCATTCTTTCTTGAATTCGAAGAATGTGATTCCGATTCAATGAAAAATGTTGTCCATTGGAAACAAGATTTATCAGATTAAGGGCAAATACATTCTCTTCAGGTCTGAGAAATTGCAAAATTCGCTGGAAAAGCGAACATTTTTTGCTGTCACAGCTAAAACACCGCTGTCGTAGTTAATAAGATTGCTGTGATGATTGTGATAATTGTAGCAAAAAGGGACACAGCGGAACTAGGTTTCACTGTCACAGCAAGTTCCTTCTTGCTTCATGTATTTCAGAGATTGGAACGACCAATTCTCCCTGGAATAGAGCGAACAAGTACCATTCATGCATAGCTCGTGATCAACTCTTGACGAGCCACTAATGAGCACCATTAGCCTGCACTTCATGACATATATGCACGTTGATAGAAAATTTGCTCACGGAGCAAATTGAGGTATCGTGTACCGAATAACAAATGCTTTTTCTAACCTAGTTAACAATTCGCTGTCAGCAGCGAAAAACATGATTAATCGAAACACCAAATTATTTCTGATCCAGCAAAATCTTCAGTACTGTATACAGAATAGCAAACCAATTTTGCTGGGGGAGTTGACAGTCTTTCTTATCGCAACTAAAAGATCGCTTTCGTAGCAAAGAAGTTTGATTGCTGCTCCAGCAAAACACAGTAAATTCTCCTCACAGTCACTACTGTTACAGAGAATTTTCTTTCTTTTTTGGACTCAATTATGAAAAGTTCTAGAATTCAGCTTGAAAATCCACTCTCAAGACGCTGGAGGAAATAAATGCGTTGTAATTATGGATTCGTGAGAAAAATACATGAATTGATTGAAAAGAAAAATCTACATTCGGATCCTTTTATACAGCTATGCACAGTTCAGTGAAAAACACTCCACAATGTTTCGCACAGATGATTTCTCTCGCATAGGAATTTTATGTACAATCACACTGGTTGATTGTTTTTTTTTTTCATGCGGGAAATAGAGTGGAATCATTGAATTTGCGCTCGTTCGATCGGAAAGTATGAAAATTGTCTATCGCCTATTTATATATTTTCCATGCAAAACTTGTTCTTTTTGACGTCACTTTTGTGACGTTCTATGCATAATCTCTTTTTGATTCATAATTATGATTCATATGCAGCAGATATATGTGTATATATATATATATATATATATATATAGATGTATACACATCACAGAGAGAAAAGAAAATTTTAATTCAAAATTTGAACAGCAAAAAGGAGAAGAATGATGGAATATTCGCTTCTGTCAAAAATTGATATTGAAATACTAACAAAAGAGAGTTTGCAGAGAACGATATTCGATAGAATCTCAGTGATCATGCATTATTCTTGTATAAAATTAGTAAAAGATGAAATCAGAGAGATACTCGAAGGGAGTAACCTCTGAATAAAATTCTCAAATTAACAAACAAGTTCGGATTAGGCCAGGATGTTTAATTGAATTCTAGTGAGTTTCCTAGAGCAGTTTATTTCCCCTGTTAACGAGGAAAGAGTTAATTTAGAGCATATAATAAAGATATAAAATATCATCAAACAGTGATATTGAAAGATATAAAACAAAGATTTAAGATTTTGATAACAAAGAATATTAGAAGAAGATTATATCACAAATGGAGCTGTTGACTCCCTCACACTCGTGCACTCGCTCTACTCTTTGTTCCCGGTACGCGAGCCGCCACGCCTCGTCTCGGATATCCACGTATTCCACTAATAAGGAAATAACTAAATAGAAAAAATTCACGAAACTCAAGCATGGATCTTGCAACTAAAACACAAACCATGAACTTATCACCCAAGATCACAAAACAGATCAGAGGATCGGTTTCTTAGGCACACGGAGAAAATCCTACAATAATGAGTACTTTAGCCCACACGACTGTCTCGTGTTATGAAAAAAAAAAATCATTTCAACAGTACTAGTTACTGTAGTAACACGAATCAGTCGTGTCTCCGCAGTAGAGAATAGTGTAGAGAAACGTCTCTCTACTGCGGAGACACGACTGATTCGTGTTACTACAGTAACTAGTACTGTTGAAATGATTTTTTTTCATAACACGAACCAGTCGTGTGGGCTACAGTACTCAGTATTGTAGGATTTTCTCCGTGCATAAGTTAGAAATCGCGCGCGAAGCTCAGACCGCTCAGACGCAACGACAAAATTGAAGATATAATAGTATGCTTTTATCCGAACGGCGGCGTAACGACTGATTAGTCAAATTCAAAATCACCTGCTCGAGCCGGTGGACAAGAGGAGGGGATTTTCATCTGTATTCGCACGGAACTAACATTAATGACAACTTTACAGTAAAGTTCGCGCCAGTAGGCAGTGAATTCAAACTATAACTCATAATTCTAAACAATTCTAAATGAGGAATGATTGATGAAAAATTAGGTTGAATCAAAAAAGTATATCCCTTTGTGAATTTCCATATAATTATTATATGAAAATAATATCCTATAATTTCCAGAGATTCTATACATATTTTGTAAGGGAATTTATACATGAATTGAGTGACATTTCTGAAAATAAGATCTTATTTATTTTCAATATAATTCTCCACGTGGAAGAAGATTCCTTCAATGGACTGTATTCGTTATGCTCGATGCAATGTGTTCGATTTTGTTCGAAATTTATGCATATACTTTATAGGAGACCGTGAGGAGAAACAATTCAGAATCTTCATCACCCACGTAACCAAAAACACTTTTAAAATGTATTTTAAATGCATCGGATGAATTTAAAATCGTTTTTGGAATAAAGGATTTTTCGTAAAAGATTTCAAATGCATTTCAAAAGTATTGTTAAAAAAATACTTTTTGAAATATATTTTTAAAACTTTTGTGAAAATGTATTTATCAGAATGTGAATAAAATACATTTGAAATGTTTTTTTTTTAATTTGATATTATCATCATAATACTTCAAATGAATTTGGGAAGAAAATATTATTGATGTATTCAAACAAATAGAAATTTGAAATCAAGCACTTGATGGGGCTGTAATCAAGATTTGTAAGTAAAATACATCCTGGATGGTTTGAAAAATATTTCATACAAATTGCACTTCATGGCATGAAAATCATTCTTTATCTTTGAAGATTGTTCTACAGCATGTGAAATAAATGTAATTCGGTTTTCTATCATCAACCATATGTAGACAGACAAAATTTTTGAGGTATCAAAAAGATTGTTTATAAATTTATAAGAAAAAATTGGATACAACAGTTCTCATAGTTCGAAAAATATCCCAAGTGAAATTTCCAAACTTTTTTCTCAATAATATTCGAAAAACAAACTTAATGCTCTTCTAGATCAATTCACAAGGTATTACAAACCCCAAAAAAATGCATTCCAAGAATAAATTGAGTGGTTTTGATAAATGTAAATTTTGTTAATCTAATTGCAAAATTAATACTTTTCTAGAATCAGTTTTGAGCTTTAAAAGAGTATTTCCCATGCATTTAAAGTCAATTTTCAATGCATATGGTATATGAATCCAATGTTATAATTAATAGTTTTGAAATGCATTTATAGGTGTATTCACTATGCATTTTAAGCGTCCCATAATAGTCCTATTTGACGATCTTATTAAAAGAATTTGAAATGCATTTTCACAAATGCATTTGAAATACATTACGTACATTTAAAATGTATTTTAATACATTAAATGAATGCATTGAGAATATATTTCAAATGCTTTGGTAAAATGCATTTCAAAAGCGTTTTTGGTTACGTGGGTAATCAAATCATATTTAAAATCAATCATGGATTGATTCTGATTCACATATCAAATTTGCCAATGAGTACCGTAAAAAAGGGTGAATGGGATCATCTTGAAGTGGATGGGATCACCCAGAAAAGGTGTCGAATAAAATCATAACTAATTATGCGAATAATAGAGCACAATATCAGCAATTACGGGGCAACACAACATTAACTCATTCAACATCTTTTCCGTTGTGTGATCCTACACTGTTAGGAATTTCTGATTGAATTTCCAATAACATGTAATGGAAGCGAAAGTTCTTCACGTAACTGAGAAATTTATTGAAATTTCAATTAAATGTGAATGAGATTTTAATTCTGAAAATATGTGCGATAATATAATCATTCGAAAAATATGTTGAATTTGAAGACACTTCTAACAGTGTATTCAATAATCCTGCTCACCCTGTCTTACTGTCACTCTCCATCTTAGAGGGTAAAATTGAGAAGGATGGAGGAATATAACACACATTTTTAACGCACGTGTATGTTCCAGGAGGTTCACTCGCAACTTATGTTAAATATTAACACAAAAATGTTAAATTTACACTGAAAATCTGTGGATTTCAGAGTTTGATATGTTGTTTTCGACACAAATTCTGAGTGGACCTCCTGTGACACAAAATTTTTCGCTGTGTACACGCATCGAATTCTCTATTAATATTCATTGAAACTTCAACAACTTTTTACAGGGTTTACCATTTTTCAGGATTTTTTTTCAAGAACACTACACAAGCAATCGAAATAATATTCAAAAGGTTTGTGGTACATGTTCCAAGTATACAAATGAATTTCAGTCTCTGAGAAGAAATACAAGACGCACTGAATACATTTTTGAATCAAAAATCGCCCAAGAGATAAAAATTCGGGGCATTCAGGAAGAGAAACAATTGACAGTCAAAAATGTTGGAATTTAAATTCGAGTGTGTTTTGAGGGAGTCCTCTGGTCGATTTTTTCACCAAAAAACTACTACACGGAGAAAAAGGTATCTTAAAAAGTACCATAATTTATGGATTTTCTGCGCTGGTCTGACCGAGTCTAAATATTTACCTGAAAAAACCTCTAAAAGTATCATAATGTCTTGGACTTTTATGAGGAAGGTACCATACTTATTTCAAAAAGTCCAAGAAATTATGGTACTTTTAGAGATTCATGCAAGTGAATATTCCGACTCGGGTCAGACCAGCGCTGAAAATCCATAAATTATGGTATTTTTCAAGATATCTGTTTTCTCGGTGTAGATCGTTTCAACCATTTGACGTCAAAAATATTCCATCAATTGCATTAAACTTCGGATCAAATGATTCAGAATCAATCAAACAATCCGGGTCTGGTCTGTTTGTTGTTCAACTAACTCGTCATGAATAATTACAACGAAATTTCGTTATCAGCCAATAAGAAACCTCTATTCAGTTTTTTTATATTATAACAAATATAATCCATGTACAACTAGTGTGTGATCAGAGCCGGCATCTGTGATTTATTCTGGATTTTTTTATCTGGAGGTCGATGTAATTAATTGGATATTAATGACGTGAAATAGTTGAAACGATCTAGTAGTTTTCTAGTAAAAAAATCGACCAGGGGACACCCTTGAATTGAAAAGAAAGAACATGGGGATTGTTCTTTTACACGTGTTTACATGCACAACACATAACGTGATGTACTTATTCATTACTGTAAACGGGACATAAGTAGACATTCCTAAGTTGTGGAACATTTTGTGAGACTTTTGAATGTATAATATATGTTGAGAACGTTTCCAAGAGCTGAATTTCTATTCGAACATTATAGTGTCCTGCAGGGATTATTACAAAGTTCTGGATAGTATACAAGCGACAGGAATATTTAAACGATAGAAGTCAAATATCTGAATTTCAGAAAGATTAATGAACGAACATGAGGGAATTAATTGTATTCCATGATGTTCCGCTATTACCACAGTTTAACGTCAACAACCCTCCAGATTAGCACAAGGAAAGAGTTTGTGTCAACAAAAGGGAGAATAGGATTCGATGTTTCACATTTAAAACTATCCCATATTCAAAACCCTCACCCACTCAATTAGTGGATACTCGAATAAACTAGTTCAATAAACACCGTATGTTCGCTGAATTTATTTGCTGTGCATCAATTAAAAAATTTGACTACAGATTACATGCGACATGTACATTGTGTAATACATTCTTCGACAAACAGACGTGAACAAATTATAATATGATCATTAGTATGAAGCTTTGATCAGTTGTTTCCATATTTTTTTTCAAATCTGATGATTCGAAGAACCGAGCTCATTATGTTTATTTACTCTTAAAAAATTTCGTGGCTTTACATTGGTTCAATGAGTAATGAGAATAGCAAATTCAATGAATTTGCAGCTCCAAACTTGCGGCCTGCATTGTACAAGCATGTTTTTTTTAAGCCGGATTTGAGAACGTTTGTAATTTAGCAAAATTTGATTTCAGACTCAGCTCTTCGGATAAGAGAAATTTCGTGAAACACGAGAGATTAGATTATCTATCGAAGAGAAAGATGAGAAGTACCTGATACTTTCACCAATCATGCGCCAAGTTGTGAGGAAGGCGAAAATTCCTGGGAGGAATTGAATTGAAAATGTTGAATCAACTCTCCTAATCGGAACACTATTGGGTCTACATTAATTAGCAGAAACGGTTGACAAGATTCTTGCTGTACTGCCAACATTCAACTTCTCATCTACAAATCATTGACACTCGATTCCAGTCATGTCCTTGAAAGGGGTATGCGTCTGATTTCGAATAACCTTGTCGAATCTTTATGAAATATCAGCTCGACTTAATGACAATTCCCAGTCAGGCATTAGCATAATCCTCACATTAAAACGATTGTGGAATTAAATGACGTAGAAGAGAAATTAAATGATAATCGCACCTCGATATTTCACTTCTTTAGTTTTTCAAGGGAGAAAATTTACTACGTTGGAATAATGTTGATGATTCAAGTGATTGAGATGAGTGAAGTGTTCGATTCGAATATCACTTTCTATTTCATCTGCGCATCAGAGCGAAACAGAACCCCTAATCCAATGATGAATTATAAAAACCGAGTTTTAAGCGAGTTTATGAAAGTTCATGCAGAATGAACGCTATATAAAAACGAAAACAAAGAAAGATTTAATTTTCATAAAAGATAGCCAGGACTATTTACATACTCACTAAAAGTAAGACGAAAAATAAAATGAGGTGAAGGATAAAAGGATTATGCAAATCCTCTTTTCACCCGTTGAGATTAAGCGTTTTTGGGATTAAGTGTCGAAAATCCTTCAAGCCCATCTCTCATAAGTTTATTTGATGTCTTGTCTGTTTGCACGCATAATTCAGATATTCTTAGAATAACAGGGGTAAATTCCCTTTTCGATTCTATGTTCTTCGCATGCAAGGGTTGAAAAATCCTGATGATAAAATGACGAAGAGCGCACTATTCCCACCCGTGATCGATCTCGGACTAAGCAAATTCTCATGTACACCGACCGTAAATTCATGCAATATAAGAGAATTGGAAAAATATTTTCTTCTTCTTCTTATTTTGTTCTTTTTGTCAAAACTTTTGATGTGCCGTTTGTAATCAGATAGAAGGTACCTGTGGAGTACAAGGAAATGTACTTAATCTAGAACCGACTGTAATGTAATTCAGTCTTTCTTTCCCTGTAACTCACTCTTTCGAGTCCCGATTGTTTCCAACGCAGACTTGATGGAACTTGGTAAGATTGGTAGATTAACCTTGAGTAATTCGATACAAACTTTGATACAAGCTTATCCTTTATTGTCACACCCTCATTTTATGAAGTTCTCGTACCCTGAGAATGACCCAACTCTTACATTCGAAGTTGATTGAGTTATATATATATATATATATATATACACGAGGAAAACAGTTCCAAGAGTTGGAGAATTCAGTTCATGTCAGCAAGTTCAAAGAATTCCATTTGATTAATTCGTTGTTACATCGAGATTGTTGGGAATTGAAAGGCGAGACACCGATGTGACCCTCTGGGGTTTGTGTTTTGTATCACAGATGTTGAGCTTCCCATGTGGAAATTGCAAAATACCTCGCTACTGGCGCAGTTTTGTGACGCTTTGCTAGTCAAAAACTAGACGTTTGTATGTACCTTGTAAGTTCTTGGTGTGACACGTGCAAGGGTCAAGTTTTTGGCGTTACAAAACTCGTGAATGACTAGACCATTAGAAGGGACCAGTCGCTTTTAACGACATCTGGCAAATACAGCCAGACAATTCTAACAATTTCTCGAAACAAGACCAGAAATTCAAATCATCGCCAGGCGAGGAAGTCTCATAAGATTCCTGGAAGACAGGGATGGAATTCTTGTGGAATTTTTCTTTGCAAAACTGTTTTCTACACTCCAACTATCAAGATCTCCAACCCAAGTCGGATTTTCAATATCGTTTAGAAAAATGTTCGTGATAACAGATTGTGAATAACACGAAAACAAACAAAAAAAACTAATGAATCCGAAAAATGTGAACCCCAAATACATTCAATTTCATGCAAACTTGTTTGAAAAATTCTCTTCGAACGTGATATGTTTGAGCATGTTTCAGAATCATCAAAATCCATCGATTCCAAATACTGACGTTGCATGATCGAATGAATCTGAACTTTGTTTCCTTCTATTATTTTCGCTCCATTGAAATGTTGAAATAATATTCATTTCAACTCGTTTGTAAACAAATTTTGAATAAAAATCACTTTTGTATGCAAATTGCATCGATAGAAAATATTGTGAATTGTTATAACAATAGCTGTTACAATACGAAATATCGATTTTTCGAACGAATATGAGGAACCAAGGTAAATTGGAAAATAATTTTCCTATGTATTCTACGCATGCATTTTCCGTGCAAAGTTTGCATTCTTCGTTCCTCATCGAAGATCTTATACAATTTTCATATAACTTGTGAATATAACGAACGGAACTCATTATACACTCTCCTCTGTATGCACTTCTCACTTCTATTCTCAATTCCGTCACTTCTCTTGTATATCTTTCCAAGATGATTAAAATATTTGCCGTCACTTTCAGGGGGCGTATTTACCTCTTCCTCTTTTGCTTTCGTTTTAGATGTGCAATGACTTGCCTTGTAAGATTTCATGCACTTTGCTGTCCAAGTTCTGCATAACGTAATAAATTTTTTACAAGGATCCTTAGTGTCTCCGGCATGTTCCGGAATCCGCTGGGAACGGAATTTGTATAAGATCAGGTACTTGAGGAAAAAGTTTGTCATCTCAACTTCACTCGAGGAGTCTGACAAAGATTTTTATTCTCACGAAAGTGAAGTCCGATCATAATTCTCCCGCATAACGAATTATTCTTACAATATTTCCCTCTTCGATGACAATGCATAGAGAGGATCTTCAACATTGATGATGCCTAAAATATCATATTCCAAGATTTTGCAATGGAAGCAGAAAGGAATACTTGGAAACATTGATGAGGAATCGCTGAAATAGCGAAACATCTGCCGAATAAAATTCTTTACCGTCACAATAACAGATTTTCCGAAACACAACCCTCATATTTGTATGTAAATTGAAGTCTTTCTTCCCAAAGTAGTGAAACAATATAATCGAAATAACAGGTCATCAGCATAATTTTCAAATATCTTCGAGCATTATATTTATTCCATGTAAAATTTTGAATCTTTTGAATAAACCACAAATCATAATAATGGGAAGCGGGTAGCTTTAATTATCGTAGCTGAGTTAGCGCCGCTGTCGACTAAATGCGTTTACGAGCTTTTTTATTTGTACCTTTTATGAGAGAGCATCACGAGTCGTATCTCTGCATTTCATTAATGTTATTTGGATAACGGTAGTACATTTCAGTAAAAATGAGGAAGAATATTTGAAACGTATGCATCGAACGTGTACGGTTATTTATTTCCTTTTTGCGCGTCATGCAAACTACGCAAGTCATACAGGGCTGTTTCAACAATTCATTGCAATGATATTTAATGCAATTATGAATTCCATGATCGCAATATGCACTAAAAACTAATTGATATGTATACGAAATGGAGAGAAATCTTTTTTTTTCCATGATAATTCATTCTTCGGCGCATCAGATTGGCTATTATTCGAATGAAGGATGTTTATCGCTTTGCTTGGAATTTTCCATAGTGTGAAATATGAAATTCAGTCTAGAGATTTTCAAGTCTTCGTGGGGTGTATGAATGTTTGATTCTCTCACTTCTGATTTTCATTTGACTGAATTGTAAGGTATTCGCAGACAGATTGAATTTTCATTCTCTTGAATTTAAATGCGGATGGAATTATATTAATGAACATTTTTGAGATCAGATGATTGTATATTTTCATCTAAAACAAGTTGGGTTGTTCGATTGCCAGGTATGGAATTGAAAGTGTTGCAGCAAATGTTTTATTCTTCAAATTTTCGAGTCTGTCATCGAAATTTTGATGAAATGGAATTCAAAATTGTTATTCTGGCATGCATTTGAATGTTGTAGAACGTTCAAAGATATTAAATGAGACTTTCGTAGTGATATGATGACATTCATATTCTAAACTGTGATGGGACATAATGATGGAATTCATTAATATGTAATAATTAGTATCGAAACATGTGAATGTTTGCTCAGAAAAGTGTACCGAGCAAGAATTCACATAAATATATCTGAAAATTTGAATAGTTTTGAAAGTTTCTATTTCTTCGATAATGTACGAAGAGCAACGCCGAAAAATCGTGGAAATAACGATAATTTGGAAAATTTGTTCATTTTCTATGCTCAGAGAAGAGTTCTGAGCAAAACTAACAACCAATAATAAACAAAAAGTATGAAATCAAAGAATTCACGATTTTTCGAATGGTGCGATCTCTTCTATATAAGGAGCGTGCTTATCGCCGTATGGCAGTTGTGGCATTCACGCGACAGAGAACGAATCTCGAATAAGTCAACACGTGAATACAAATCATAGAAAGAATTTTCATTACAAATTGTATTCAACAATTTATAATGATCAATTAAATAAATTTTCATAGAAAAATTATTGAAATAAATATTTTTTCTCAAAAGTTATTTTTCAAAACCTCTCTTTAAAATCTTAATTCAGGGGAATTTAGATATGTTCCTTTTGAATTAATTTCATTTATTCAAAAATGAAAATTAAAGGTTTGCTGATTTTTCCTTGAAGATAAAAAAATAGCTGGCGACCGTGCTACTAACAAAAAAAGTTTTGTGAATTGAGATATCATTGTGGTGTAGTATCAAATTAACGGGTAATCAATTATATGAATCTGCAATTCATATGTGACTGGTATTATTCAAGAACATAGTACCGTTACAAAACAATATCAGTATCTCAGGAAAATGCGAGCGAAATGACGCCGTGGGACAAATTTCTCTGGAAATCTCTGAAAATTGTTCTGAATTTCTGTAAAAGAATCTGGAAAACCTTCAAAATCTATAAACATTTGTTTGAACCTGAAAATCTTTGAAAAATTCTGAAAAAGTTGGACATGTTTATTGGACATGTTTATTCACTGAAAATCTCTCAGAATACCTATGAATATCTCTGAAGAATCTCTGAATTTGTCTGAAAAATTATGAACACCTTCGAAATCCTCTGGAAAACTCCTCATTGAAATGAAAACATCTGAAATTTTCAGATTTACCATTCAATACTGATTCCATCTCAAACCCAATTTCGAATCAACTCACCAACGAAATGCGAGCATCGTGAGTCAATTTTAGGTCGATTTGTAGTTGATATACGTTCAATAAAGGTAACTGTTCGCACTCCTGATCTTCGTTTATGAAACATTCACTAGAAATTTGATGTCCTCTCGTGGCTCCAAATTCAGGCCAATCTGCAATCCAGTCCACGTCATCGCCATCGTTTGATTGAATGAATTATTCCAGCAGCGTCACTGTTTATGCAAATTTTCAAAAGTTTCATCAAGATCTCATAAAAAATTATTCAAACTCGTTAAAATTTGCATAAAAATCCTGATTCAAACCAGATAAGATTATTGTCATCAGGATTATCCTCATCCAATCTCAGTCAGCGGATGAATCTCTCAGAATGATACGCAAAAACTCGAAAGGAAATGATTCATCGCTAAAATTGCGATTTATCCCTTCCTCTTCGTGTTCACTTTTGTCAAGTGCAAATGAAATCTGTCAGATAAACACTCTCGAAATTCCTGACGTTTATACAATACAGGGATGAGTTAATTTCCCATCGCCCTCACAGCGGAAGGAGATACGCACATTTATCTATATTTTATTTGCTTTACGTTATTTCAAAATCTCGTGATAGTACCAGCCTAGGATTCATTGTGTATTTGTATGTATATATTCTCCAATTCAAATCCAGCTTGTATTTGTTCCCTTCAATGAGAACAGATGTGGAATATTATACGTATACTTGAAAAACAGAAATGCTGAAACATGTAAATGAAGAGTGTCGAAAAATGAGGGAATTTTTAACGGCTGAAGCTTCCGTTCCATTTCGAGCCATGGTATCTACATATTGAAAGAGGATTTCCATAAATTAATTATTATGATGGAAAAAATATAGTTCATCTCATTTGTGTTGAAAAACGTTATCCCTCAGACGGGATGAAAAGTTTCGAAACTGCCGAAGAAAATGAGTTTGTTTTAATTCCCTTTTAGCTTTCTCGTTTTTATCGGTTCGTGGACATGGCGTGGGATGAACAGAGAAACACCGGTATCACTTTGTGACTGCTCGGATTCTCTTCTTCGATTTTGTTCACGTTTGAAAAATATCGTGAGATATTTTTATTCAAATTCGATCAAGATGTAGACGAGAGCAGCTTTTGAAATGTATTGTTTATCATTTTATTTTCATGTATCTACGATAAATATTGATGGATTTCACGATCATTTGAATCAGCCCGAAGAAGTATTATGAATATTTATGTATTAAAATGTCATTGATGTGAAGATAATTGCAGAATAATCGACAGTACATCCGTTATTTCTCGATTCCTATGTAATTGGATCTTGTGCAACGATTTTTCCCTCAATTAATCGAGATGCAGTGCTATGATCGGAAGAGAAATTATTTATCTCTGCGGGAAATTTAACCTATATATCTCAATATTCGTTTTTTTGTGAAGAAATAACGCTTATAACGTGATTCAGCTGTATCATGCGATTGAGAACTCCGGCCTTATTATACATCCCCTGTGGGTGTTGATTCATTCTCACATTCCAGTCATTTATTCCACGCGCCACATGGGATTCATCATTCGAGATATCGTCAATTATTCCACATTATAAGATATTTAGAGATTTGAGGTTGTAGTAGAACGTCGTACTTGATATTCTATCGTGATCTTAATAATATGAGAACTCAATGTTTCAATTTGTGTCACAATTTGAGAAGAATTTCCAGAACACGATTGATTACCAATTTCGTAGTCAGTTAATGCTTTACCAATACTGGTACATTCGCGTCTACCTGACATATCGACTGATCCCTCCAATTCTGATTCAGTATCGGCGCAGTCTCTTGCCTCGCTGAAGTAACCACGTTGTGGGTTAGATAAATTGAATCCTGATCCCCTACCGATTCTGTATTCGAACAACATCTCACCATGCTACCAACTTCGGTTCCATACTGGTGCAATTCTGCTCTTTTACAAACTCAGTATTCTCTCAACAGTATTGATTCAACAGTGGTTCAAACTCATACTGTCTGAAATCTCCCGAACGGTTGATGCACGAGGAAAAAAGATTCCACCGCGTTAAGAAATCCAACTTCGCTGAGTGGATGGAATAATCTAACGATGACAATTCGTTGTTTTCACGAATCGATTGGTTATAATTATTTGTTCTCCGTTAGTTGCGTGAAACTTTTGAAATTTGTTTGACGACACAAGCTATTCCAATTGCATATTTGACCCAATTTTTCTTTCCGCGTGTCTGTTTAGGAAAAGCTCTCAGTTTTCCTTGTTGTGTACACAATACATATAAAATGAATGAAACTTGTATCTCAATTTCACGAATCCTCTTTCGAATTGACAATTTCAAATCATCCTCGTATAACTTGTATGTAGGCTTTTCAACTGAGTGGACGTGACGTATATTATTCCACTTGTGGATTTAGAGCTCCTGTTTCGTTGATGATTGATGGAACCGTTGGACGTCGAGGGATAAAGGTTTTTACTAACTCACAGGCTTTCATTATTGTCTGCAAAAACAATTTGGAATAATATACACGTGAATCAATATTATAGTATGATATATTTCCACGTATTATATTATTCGATTAATAAATTTTCGATGAGGAATATTCCATCGAAACGAATTATAGAATTCCATATGAGTTAAATTCATTGCAATATCGATGAGAGTGAGAAATAAGAGGAGCAGAGCAGAAGGAGAGTTTGAGTAATACGTGAAATCAAATGTCTTCTTTTGATATATACTGCCGGCGAGAGAGCAGAGTTAGCTTGAATTCTAATGTTTCATTGAACCGTACCGTGGAGTTTAAAGGTAGAAATTTTGAGAATTGCCCGCCTTCTTCGAAACATTCAATGAACGATGTAGATTGGCTTTGTGAGATCTATAGATTCAAGAACCACTGGCATGGTGCATAATTCATTCTCAAAGGAATATTATCCGATGGAAGGATGCAGGATTAGCGAACACGAGAAGTTCATTACAAAGATCAAAAGAGCCTTTGGAAGAACAAAATCAAAATGGTGCGCGGATTTAGATAAACCAGAGTAATTATCTATATCATTCCTCTTTCTCTCTATCTTCATTAATTCTCACTCACTCTTTTGATTATCCGAGTTGCTTCAGCGCTATATTTACGATCATCATCTTCATTCAGAAAAGTTTATTCATGCTTCGAATGTGTTGGATGTGAGGGATCGAATCAGGCTTTCAGAGGAATATGCATATGAGATATGTACTAAAATGCTAACACTACAACCGGGATGTCACAAATCATGTATCTACCCATCCCAATGAATAAGTTAAATATAACAGAGAAAAACTCTCAGAACGGAAGAATATTTGGTTTCATCCGGAGTAATCGGGGATGGCTTTTACCCTTCAAATCAGCTTTGAAAAGAGGATGAAGCAAATCCAGTTCGCGTTGAAATGATTATCATTAATCTCTTTTGACGAGCGTGAGTAATAACACATGAACATTGAAAACCTACAATCTTTTTCGAGCATGATCACAGCCCAAGAGGAACAAAAACGAGATATCAAAATTAACGAGAGAGAATCTATCAGAAATAATTTCGTTTAGGTGAAACAACGAGTTTTGTTGCATAAAAGTCATTATCATAGATAATTGCTTCCTCAGGGTGTTATACACTTTCCATCTTAGAATTGTATTTCAAATTTATGAAAAATTGAGAATTATGTATAACAGTGATGTATTCGAATAATATCCCCCAAAGAAAGTGATATTGAAAATTCTCGAAGCGAAGCAAATTAATTAATACATTCATTCATGATTATCTTGACGAATTTGAGAAACAGAGAGCTACGTCTTCATATTTTGAACAACAGAATCTTGTAAGTGAAGACAAGAATTCAAATTTGTTTCTGAGATTGGTACATTCACGTTCTACAAATACCAACGCAATGTTGAGTATCGCAGCGAAAGAGGAATTTTATGCAAATGTTCATTTTCTTATGCCAATGAAGTTACTGACTGTTTTTAGCGACGTAAATTACAGGTTTACAGTTCTAAGTTTGACGTCAATGCATGATGTATATTAAAAATATTGACTCACCCAGCATCAACAGCATCTTCAAAACATCTGAGAATATCGTGACGATGATTTAATTTCCAAATAAAATATATAAAAATTCCTTATAATTTCAATGCAACTCTTATATATCCTCATACTCAGAAATGCAAGGGAAAAGAAATTCCTAAATCACAGCCAAATGAGATCGAGGATGAAGAATAACTGTGTATGATGAAAAGCTTTTTTCATTGCCAACTGAAGATTCGATAAGAGGGAGATATAAAAAAGTCAATGAAAGAAATATCTAGAACACGTAAAGGTTTGATCACAATGATAATTCCAAAGTCAGTCTGTGATATCGTTCTTCCATATGAAAACTATATTCTCATGTTGAGTGAATTTGCTAAAGCAATGATCAAGTGTTGTTACAACTTCAATGATATCCTGGGATGAATTCGATTTTGTCAGATGATTTCAATCTGATAACGAATCAATGAACTTGTTGAATTCATTGGATCAAAGTGAACGTGAGAGAAGAAAAAGAAATAAATATCAAAGGTTCATTCGAACAATATTACAGAGAGTGAAGTTGAATGCAGAAAAAAGAACTCTTATTCTGTCAGGTTCATTGCGAATAACAACAGATTAACGAATGAGCGAGTTGCAGAGTAGTTTGTCATAGCGAAGAAAATTTATCGAACCGGAAATGATTCTATTAGCGAGCGCGTCAAAATGGGTTACGTGCCACTCCGGTGTTCATACGTACAGCTTAACCTCACATTGAAAGATTCGTTCTCCACTTCAACCAACGACCCATTTCCCCATCTTCCATCTCTACGATTCGTGAATGCATATGAATCCAGCCACGCACATAGTTTAGTCAAACGATTAGTTATTTTTTCATCTACCGTGAGCCAAGCGAGTGGGAAAAGTCCATGCGCAGAAATATGATCACGCGAGTCATGTGTAATTTACATATAATTTCCGTAAGATCTGCAAACACAGCAATTTAAAAAGAGGTTTATGCACACGCATGTCTGGAGCTTATAATTAGAGACGATGTTACGATAAATGTGATATGTTACGTGGAGTGTTTATGGAACATAAATCTGATATTAATGGAATGAAGACGCAGGGAATCAGTAGAATAAGGCGAATGTGGTCGGACGAGTGATGATTCATGTATACGCAATTCTTCAGGTGAAGGAATTTGGCATAATATTCGACACACCGATGAACTTTTTCTCATAGATTCATGGATTTTTATCACCCTGCTCAAAATTTCCCATAAAAAAGGATAAAATTTTTCCTATCGGTTTCAATGTGGTTTCTGAAACTGGAATTCCCGATGCTGTATAGTGGATTCACGATAGAGTTTTATCGATTCTTATTTTCGATCTGGTTTTATCGTGAAATTCCTATGGAAGATTTACCACTTATTTGAAAAGAAACAGGTTATATTTTTTCCAAATAATTATTACTTTTTCTATGGGAATTTCACGATAAAACCAGATACATACCTCTCAAATCTTATAGAATACGATAAGGATCGATAAAATTTTATCGTAAATCCACGATACAGCATCGGGAATTCCAGCTTCAGAAACCACATTGAAACCGATAGGGAAAATTTCATCGTTTTCTATGGGAAATTTTTAGCAGGGCACTCTTCATATTTTTTAATAATTCTATAATCCATTCTCAAGATTGAGAATGTTTTGAAATTCAGTATCCACACTTTTTCTCAAAATATGCTCTTCCTCAAATCAGGAAATGGTGACGAAGATTGAGAATCGGTTTCCAAATATATGAATTGTTGAAAAATTTGACAAATGTTCATATCTCAGTAACTGAGTCTCAAATAAGATTTCGTAAAATACGAAAGTTGTGAGATTTTGACAGCAGGATATGCCTGTGCAGTACAGCTCACCAATTCTGGGACACTCTGCATATACCCTAAAATTTTTCTTCTTACGAAGGGATAGAATGGATAAATTGTCTATCCTCTTCGATTCACAATTGAAGAGAATTTGATTGTTGTGAAGAGAGAAACAACCACGAAACGAATCACCGATGGTCATTCTCGCTCAGCTCGAATTTATGTTGAAGATTTAATACGCGGACCTTGATGAACGCATTTTATGAAGCACCGAATTATCGTAAGCCGCATAATACACGATCAATGATACATTTCGATTTTCAACGAAATTCGATGATACAAACAATGTATTTACTGGATCATAAATCTACAATCACAAATGAAGGAACTGGATTTTCGAAATCGCTTGATCGAATAAACTCCATTCAAGAGAGATTTTTATAACATTGTTTGTTCGAGTGATACATGCAATTTACAAGGAATAACTACAGAGTAACAGAATAAAAATTCTCTCGGGGTGATCAATTCACAAGAATGTGTGTCTCGTTCTTTAGTTCCTAGAACTTTGTTGACTTTTAAAAACTATTATATCCAACAAAGATCGAAGTTCCATTATTTCAATCGACTCGCAAAGAAGTTATAAAAGAAGATAACATCTGTTCCGGAACTAATGGTCTCAGAGATCACCTTCTTGTTGCATGATGCGCCGTTTTTTCATTGTTACTTATTACGTACACGCTTGTGCGCGCGAAGATAGTCCAAGTTTTGATCAACAAGAAGTTTGAACCATTCAACGACAATGAACTTCAGTATACAACGCCCACACACACACACACACACACTTCACTTTGAAACACTTGTGATTCAATTAGTATTTTTACCACATTATTGTGAAGTTATAATGGAAGTTATATTAATGTACTAAAGGGATGCCACCAGAAGCGCAATGAATCATATTCAAGGTTCGTAGAAAAGTTTTGTCACGGAAAGGGAAGTAAAGGGACAGGAAGTTCAAACATAAAACTCAGACATGACGGTGATTAGAAGTTGTTTATTCGATGATCCCAGGTGGACGGATTGTAGATATATTGTACAAAAAGTGTATAAAATACTTGATGAAAATGTCCCTTATACCTACGTTTGATGAGAATACGTCATTTTCATGGAGTTTCTAAATTCTTCACAAGCCTCCAAGCTCTTCGTATCAATATTGCACAACTCAAGGTTTCAAAGAATATAGACTGAGAAATATTAAAATCAACCATATTCGAAAAGATTATTCAGAATTCTATGGATTCCTTTATAATTTCAAAACAATTAATATCACACTTTTATGGTTGGAGTTTGATTTTGTGGATAAGAAACTCAAGTGTCGTAAACATTCTATAATCTCATAGTCCGTCCTTATCTGCCTCACAGTGAAATTACAGTAATAACAATCCTAATTACCATCATTGCTAATTACTTAAGTCATATTCAGCAATGCCCGACAATTTTCTCATTCGCCGCACTGAGTGAAATCTTATCGTACGAATTATTATTTTTGCTCCACAAAAAGTTGAAAACATTGAACGCAGTCACAAAATTTTATCAAAATGAGAATCAGCTCCGATAATTGTGATAGGAATCATTGCTGGAATATTTGACATTTTCTTAATGTATCCTGAAAATATAATCCTGAATATGTTCGATGTGGATATGAAAATACTTCTAGCTCCTGTTTTGGTTCGATGGCTCATCCCTCAAGTAGCTCAAACATTCTATGGACGTATAAAGAACAGCTGAATAGGACGAGAACGAATGTAAATATTTTATAAAACTCTGTAGAATATCTGTACACTATGAAAAGAATCTGTGGTTATACTGACCATCTGGAGTGGGGTTGGGGCATTCAGCTAAAGTGACGATACTCATATCTTTCTAGAACCGTGCAGATTGATATCGTAGCAATCTGTGTCGCTCCTAGAATCATCCGTTTGGCTGTGGTGGCAATACCGATGTTTCTATACTTCAGATAGATGGTACAGGTGAACAGTATTCCCCAGCAACACCATTCATGGAACGGACTGCCCAGCTACGGATTCCCGGATGGATGGGATTCCCAAATCTGCACGCGGACTCGGATTCCCAGCTAGGACCCGGCTAGGAACCTTCCCCTACCCAGCAGCTGGGAACCCGAATGGTCCCGGGCGAGGACCTGAGTGGTCCCGGCAGGGACCTTCCTGGTTCCACGGAGGACCTGGCGGGGTCTAGGCGGGACCTGCCGGGTCCTAGCTGGAAACCTCAGTCCGCGTGCAGATTTGGGAATCCCGTCCATCCGGAAATTTGAAGCTGGGCAGGCCCTTGCGAGAATCCAAGGGATAGAAAGAGGCTAGTGGCTAACGGAAAGCTTGTAAAGGCCTAGCGAGTGCTGAGATAACACTTGCTCGGGATTCCCTGGTGAAAATGGGAGCGAGGAGGAAGAGTAAACGAAGCGTATGCTGAAGGGTAACAGAAACGTTAATGGAAAATATACGCAGCTTGAATGGAAAGGATACAAAGAGTATGTGAAACGGGAATTGAAACAAAGAAAGCGAGAAAAATTCAAGAAATCTAGACAAAAATTGAACCCTGTGGTGAGAATCGAACCGGTGACTTTCACTATAGTAGGATGGTGGGGTCTTATCCACTGAGCCATGGATCGTCGTGGACATCAACTGCTGAAAGATGGTATTTGAAGTCAGAATAGGTATGACTCGCATACGCTCCATATAACCTACCATTACGTTACATGAAGCATATGCGAAACGTGATCGGAAGTTTATGAAACGTATACAGAACGTATGATTTGATGATTTTCCAGCAAGCGGGTATCATACGCTCCAGAAAGAGGGAGTTGAAACGTTTTTCGCTTCACATACGTTTCCTTCTCGCTTTGTCTATACGCTTCATTTTCACCAGGGTTGTTATGAGACCAATACTTATCCCTCAGTGTGCAACAAGTTATGTTCCCGCCACAATGCCTTTTGATGATTCTTCACACTTTTTAACTGTTCTGATATACTGCTCCATCGTGCTTGAATCATACCCAATCTGTAACCTAGTAAACACGACTTCATGCAATTTGAAGCTTCGAAAATGAGTCCTTACTAACATGGCTGCATCTGAGGCTTTTCCTGGTGATGTTACTTCATCGAAGAAGATTAGGGAGGTATTGAACAATCGTTGTAATGTAATGATGTTTTCTAGAACAATGATTGACAGAAGGTAATTCTAATCTTCTGAAACAATTCCATCGACTGATTTGGATTTTCTGACAAGATTTCTCTTTCATGACCCTGTTTCCATTATCACACGGAGAAAAAGGAATTCGCTGTGGCAGCGAAATCTACTTTTGCTGGGTTCCTTTTACCAGAGCAGCAAATTTTTAGCTGTGGCAGCAAAAAATGTTTGCTATCCCAGCAAAATTTGTTTGCTATTCTGTATATGATACTGAAAATTTGCAGGCGGAGCAAACATTTTTTGCTGTCACAGCTAAAAAATTGCTGTCTTAGCTAACACGATTGCTGTTATAGCAAATTTTTAGCTAGGTCAGCAAAAAATTTTGCTATTCTATATATAATACCTCGATTTGCTGCGTCAGCAAATTTTTTCTGTCCGTGCATTTATATGAACAGATTAAATTCAGTCTCTTGCCTTCCGTAATAGATACTCGAGTTTTTCCATTCAGTCAGATTCATTTCTATCATTCACCCAAAAGATCAAATAATATCTAGACTAGGAATCCTGCGTTTATCTGTTCGATGCAAACTTTTGCTGAATGGGAAAGGGTGTTGAGAACGTCAAGTACATCGGGAAAATTTGCGTATAGAATGGAGTTCTGTCTGCTCAGACTTGCCATAAAATTTTTAGTGCTTTCAGGTCAATTCTTTATACGACAAAGTTATTCAAGACTATGTTGCATTTCGGCACCTGACGTATCATTGAAACATCATTTCATCTGAGAGTTCTCCAACCATCTACACGGAGAAAACGAATGTGTTGAAAAGTCCCATTATTTATTGAGCATAAGCACCAGTCTGTGACAGATAAAGTTATTTACTCAAACTTACTTCCAAAAGTACCATAATTAGGTATATTTCTACAAGAAACTATGATAGTTTCGACGATATATTCAGGTCAATAATTTGATCCGTCACAGACTGATGCTGAGTCTCAATAAATTATGAAACTTTACGAAACATATTTTTCTGCGTGTATCATTCGACTAAATCAAAATATTGATCCTCAAATGGTCTTAGTTGAAATTCATCGACGGGTGGTGAGAAATAGGAGAAACAAATAACCAAGAACAGTTTCTAGGACGTATCAATATATTTAATGACTCTTCTCAGCTTTTGATAAGTTTCATTTAGAAAGTGATTATCAGGCCCAAATTCAACTGCTCCTGTACTAATTTAGTTCTGTTCATGGAAATTTTATGTACTGAACAAGAAGTTAATATCAACATAAAAGTATCCCTCTCATTTTGATGCAAATTCTGCTGTGATATATGGTATCAGAAGTATCCCTCTTCATTCGAGAGGATTAGTCTTTGTGATGAAAGAATTTTCATTTGTTTCAAATACTCTCAATCGTTGAGGCATATTTTCAATCCAAGAAATATGTTCTCCGATTGAGAGGGATTTTTCCTCTCATTTCCAGATTATTCTTTTCTGGGTGTACCGACATCCGATATGAAAGTTTGCAATTATACATTGAGAAGGAGAAACTATCAATGAAATTAAATGAGTTCAGTACAGTTTTCAGTGATAGCTACTTCAATGGAAAATATAGCTACTGTGACCACAAAAATGTAATCGAATTTTAGCTACAGTTTCTTCTCAGTGTATGTAGATCATCTAACGCACATTAAATTGAAAATTATAAAATTAGTTCGAAAAGTACGAAATCATGTTGCCCTGACGAACAACATCCCTTAAATACTGTTATATACCCAAACAAGTGATAAGAAATCCTAAGAAATAGTAGGGAATAATACGGCAATGACAAAAGCACACCTTATTTTCAATTGTTTCCTATCGCTTTTTGTTTTATATTAAGATTTAAGAGGTGATTTTCATCAGAGTGATAAATTATATAAGCAAGCACAAATACAAATTCATTTTTCGACTCAGAGTGTAAAAATCGTTCAAATGAGAAGATATTCTTCCAAGTGTTATAAGGATTCGAACAAACCAAAACTAAAATTTGCACATGAATATGAGCGAACAAGAATTTTTTATAATTTCTACACGAGTTGAAAATCATGCGTGTGACTTGTATCCAACTGAGGCGCGAATGGTCGGTCGATTTCCATGCATCAATCTTTTATAATATGTATGAATGATTCTTCCATTTGGTTCATGGTAATGGATTGTTTGACATTCTGCACATGGTTGTTCCATTGAAACAAGAATAGCGTGGGTTAGAATTTGAATTAATTTCACATCCACCGTATTACATTGTCTCCACATCCAATTTATACTATACACACAGGACATTCAAATGCTTTGGTAATTTTACACTTGAAGCAGCATCATAACTTTCTAATTATACTATGCGTGGTTACATGAAATGCTCGCATCTCACGTGAAATAACATTCATGCGTCTGTAAATAAACAGAACTTTATCATCGTGGCAATATTTATTCAACATTCAACATTCATGTTGATTATATTCGATGCTCGTATCATATGATTTGTGATTACTTGAAGAAAAGAGTGCAGTGGAACCACAGTCTCTATCGTTTGTTATTCAATGACAACACTTGAAGATCCTTGTCGATTCCCAATCGATTGCAAATTTCTATCTTGGAAGTAAGGAATTATGTTTTAGTGTTCGATGATAGTGTCAGAAATTGCAGTTTGACACGATTTCTCGACTCATGGATTAGGAAAACACTAAACTCTCGAAATGGTCTGGTTGTCTGTACAGCAAGCTTTGGAAACTTAATTGTTCAATACGTTGCTTCTATTCGATAATCCACTCTTCAAATTCGAAATAATGAGGATCTCACTCGAAGGAGAAGTTCACGGTAAAAAGAGAAACTCAATTTCAGTTAGAATATGAGCTGAATTCAAGATGCAACCAAAAGAAGACTCGGTTGACTTAAAGTCAACCACTTGAAAACCTTCTCAAACTCAAACAAGAAGACAGCTTATATCAGTCTTTATTCAACTGAAATTAAAACTGATTTTGAACTGAAACTCGAAGCGAATTGTTCCTGATAAATGGGCTCGTCCATTGTTTTTGGTTTTGTTCAACTTAACATGGCGTTACCTATCGACGATGAGAAATATGTTTGTGTTTATGCGGAGGATACAAACCAAATGTCTGCATTGTATGAATTTATTCACTTCACTTGTTGACTGTTCAATTATATCGTGATCGTAGTTTTTGAAGATTAAACATCTTCAACTCTCATCGGGAGATTCGAACCCACGTTATCGCTGTAATAACCTATCCTAGCCCTTTGCGTTTAACCACTTCGCCATGGTACCGTTTCGATCGAAGGACGTGATAAATCATTTCATGATAATATAATTCGATAGCATGTGTAGTGTGAAGTCAAAGATAAATTCAGAAAACATTTTACGGCAACTGAGAATTAGTGCAAATGTGAATACTCCCGAAAGTGTCAAAATAAAGAATCCATTAAAGGTGCGGAAAATTCAATAACAAGCTTTTACGAAGTTAGTATTACAAATTGTTACTGAATTTGTTAGGCACCTTGAATGATGAATAAAAAAAACCTGCAATAATTTGATTCAATTGAAACTGTAATGAATTATATGCACATATTTATATATGTGTAAGTATAACCAATTGTAATATTGAAAATGAAAGAATTCTAATCTTCTTTTCACATATTTTTGACTGAATTATCCATCAAACTCTACATGACTGACTATAGTAAAAAGTGAAACTTACTTCCAACCGCAAAATCGGCTTATTTCAAGATGCAGCCAAAACTAGCCCTATTTCAGCTGAAAGTAAGCATCGAAAACAAATGCCGGCACAATGGAAAAGACTGAATTTCAGTCAAGTTTCCAAGTAAGATGCAGCCACTTTCAGTCGGACTTTTTACAGTGTATGCATTACTGATAATCAGCACATTTCCCGATTTAATTCGATTTGATTCGGCCATAACTCTTCCTCACCCCATATTACGGCTGAAATTGTAACATTGCTGATTTTAAGCCTTATCTGAAAATCAGTCGATCATGGAATTAAGATTTACTTTTCACTGTGTTGGACTCTATTTTGCGTGTCGAAAGGTTGAAATTCCTCTCAATTACAGCGAGAGAGAAAGAATAATTAAAAGATTCTCATTATTTCAGATTCAGACAATTATTTAATGATTGAATCATGTTCAATCTATGCGTAAATGGTGGACAATTTGTTCATCTGGATCATCTCAACACCAAGAATTTGATATTCCTCCCTCCAATAGATTGCATATAAACTTACGTCACTTCGAAAAGACATAGAAGAACTTGGAAAGAAGTTGAAGTTCGTCTGGGAGTGAGAACGGCAGTTTGTAAGTCAATAATTCTTTATTTTTGCTCTGACTATTTGAATTCTGTTTTGGGATTACCATAAGGATGCCGAAGAAAAGCCGAAGGTGAACGAGAAGTTCTCAAAACACTTGGGAATACGTATTTCCTGGTGGAATATGAAGTTTATCTAGAATCACAGATCGTATATGTACTGAGGATATGTTTTTATCATGATGCTTGTGAAATCGTTCCGAATATTCCCTCATGTAGAGTCAATCTTCCGGTACTTTAATGAACGACCGCTATAGATTAAAACTCCATCGAGTTGTGTGTTATTTACGTTTATCCTTGTTGATCCTATTCCACATCTGTATATCTGGGTAAAGATATCCCTTATTATACAATTATAAGGCTTATTTGCTTGAAATGCTCGTCTGTATATAATAATTTATCGAATTCGAAGCTCCATCGTAATACAAACCATACATGAGAAATTCACATACGTCATACACATACACATAGATCTCGTTACCGAACAAATAGCCCCAAGGGTCATTCGTTATCCTTACCTCTATCTAAACCTCGAACCAGTAATACGTATACATTGCCAGTCTTCCTCTTCTTCCCATTTTCCCAGCTTATCCTCTCTCACTTCACGAATAGAGCTGTAATTAGCCCACTGTCGGTCTAATGAGGATTGGTATGATACATTTTCGATATGTTTCACGGTTAACGAAAATTAGCTGTGTCCTGATCAATGATCGAACATCTTTCAAGACGTACTTTATCAACGTAATTGTGAAATCTTTGTTTTCTGTTGCAGGTAAGTAATCACTTTCCTCGGGTGAGGATGAATGATCTCAAGAAAACTCAAACATATGATATCCATAAGGTGAGTTACGCGAATTGATTCGATCATCTTATATAATGATACCAAATCCTCGGATTGTATCATCTGATCGCGGTGTATTCGAATTGTTCATATAAGACTAAGAAACGGCGAGACGCAATCTTTTGGCAAAGGTTCAATTTCACGGTAGTTTAAACTAGTTCCTGTGCATACAATGATATAAACATATATGTGCGTAGAAGATGAGGTTTCATGGAATTTTGGGGTACGTCCAAATTGGGTTTCGCTTATTTAGCGAAACGTTGTTGCCGACAACCCAAACCAAGTAGATTTGCTTGCTTGCGCCCTCTTTGTATACATGCTTATTGCACCTTGGCCCACCCGCCAATTCAAGCGAATGCATTCCGCCAGCAGTACACTTTGTTTCGGACACTCGATATTGCAGCAGAGAGAATTTTAGGAAGAAAATAATATAAATAGTAAGATTGAGTTCATTCGATAGTAGGATAAATGTGAGTACCGTATTGAGAATAACATGTTTAGGTTCTGATTACAACATGCATGAAGAGGAGCATATAAAATTTCGATTCCAATTTCAATCTGCTACACTTTGCGCATTCGATCACGGTCTTCCAAATTTCCGTGAACAATCAACCTCCCCTTCTCATCTCTAATTCCCTTTTCTCCACATCTCGTTTCAATTTCCATTCATTCATCACCCCGAACTTCAGCTCAAAATTTGACTCCCACGTAGCTTTATCTCAGTTTTCATGTTTATATCGATCTCTTTCTCTCTCCTACTATTGTTCATGAAACTCAGTTTCGAATTTTCTTGAATCCATTTGCTATCTCTTTCCCACTGTCTTTCCCTGAAGCAACGGCGAACGTCACAGATGTTTTATTCTTCTTTATCTGCATCGCAGTTCCTCATCCCACGCGTTCACATTCTTTTTATTTTCACTATCTCTTCACGTATTCCCCGTCTTTCTCTCTTTTCCTCCCTTTTCTCGCTTTGACCTCACTCTCAACCTGTTCGTTTCTTATTCTTTTGATTTTGTAGTCTTGGAACATTTGAAATACTTCTCGTATCACAACTCACTGCAGCTTTCCACGTGCTTTTATGTCCACTCCTCTTTTTGCTCCCCCGCTAAACCTCCTTATCCTCTTTACTGATTCCAAGTTCCCATTTATCTCGATTTGAAAATGAAATCTCCATGGGTATGCAGATTCGAACTCTTGGCAGATCGATGTTTATCTTGCTCACGATGATAATCTATGAGAAAGAACTAGAACTGCGAGTCCGTCGAATGTGAAAGCTTTGTGTCGATGTAATGAAGTTTCCTCAGCTTTGTAAGTTTGTGTAGAATTCTCCAAGTCAACTGATTATCGTTCAATATCGAGAGTAAGATAATTGAAGTACGTGAAGGATGTTTTTATTACAATGGACTGCATTTTTCATTTCTTTTATTTCGCGAATGAAGAGTATGACTTCGAAAAGAAAACGTCAAAGATGAAGAAGTTCGTTATTCGCATTTTGAACTGGGATTGCAACGATGCTTCTGCTTTGTGAATTTTGCAATTAGTTCTACGTTCTACTTTTGTGCAGGGGATGAAAGCACACCAAATCCAGGTGAAATGAGGAAGGTGTTATCAATGAGAAAATTATTGATGCGTGATTGTTTTCACTTACACCTGAAGAATAGCATTTATTTGATAACTTCAATGAAATTTCTTTAAAAATTGTGCTGATTGTCAGGACAATAGAATCAAATTGCCAACACTTTTAATGGTATTACATTGAAACGATAATTTTATTCTTCACGCGTGAGCATTGTTTGGAATCCTCATTCAGTTGGCTGTGACAGTGAACTCTTGACTAAGCTAACATAAAATTTTGCTATCCTATCCTGAATATGATTCACTCTGTTGGGGAATTTTGCTCTTTCGTAATGAGATTGTTTCAGAATCTGATTCAAAAATACCTATTGTCAGAACTAACGGAATTAATCTAAATATCAAGAGAATATCAACTTCAAATTTGATCCAGTTTCAATAGATTCGTGTGAGTCTTAATGTAATGAATTTCCCGAATAGAAATTCATATTGGGTGTTCGATCAGGCCCTGATATGGAATGTTACGCACCGTTGTATCAAAGCCCGATGTAATGAACCATGATAGGAGGGCGTTCCAAATTACAAACCTAGCAGGGTCAGATCTGGTTAACCCTAACCAGGGATGCGAAATCATGGCCTCGCCAGGACCAGATCACGTATGCCGAAATAAGGTGAGCTCTACACGAAGAAAAAGGAACAGTTGCAGCAACTGCTTAAATAGTTGATATTCGACCATCTACTCAATTAGTTGCTGAAAATACTTCCCAATGAACAGTATGAGGACGAGGACTTGGAGACAACTGGAGGAGCTCTTAAAGAGATCTTAATATCATCCAATGCGTCGATTTAGGAGATCTTACAGAGCTCTTGTTTAAGACCACTTTATGTTATCTTTATGTTATAGATGTTCTCTTTAAGATAACATAAAGTGATCTAAAACAAGACCTCCACAGGATCTCCTAAACCGACGCATTGGATGACACAAAGATCTCTTTAAGAGCTCCTCCAGTTGTCTTCAAGTCCTCGTCCTCATAATGTTCATTGGGTTAGTGGTCAGGACAAGTATCACGTTAGCTGCTTCAACTAACTCGATAGTTGCACTAACTAACGTAAATACCTGGCAACTTACGAAGTATTTTAGTTAGTTGAGGCAGCTAACGTGATACTTTTTCTGACTACTAAGTAGTTGCCGCAGCTATTTAAGTGGATGGTCAAAAATCGACTATTTAAGTGGTTGCTACAACTATTCCTTTTTCTCTGTGTATCACTGCCCGATCGGGCCCATATTGAATATGAGTCCAGCCATGCAATTTTTCTGCTCGGGTTACCCAATTCATTTTGTTACGATACCAGTTGTTTCCAGACCCATCAAACCAAGAGAACTATAACAATTCTTTGATGAATGTCCGAAAGAAACGTGGAATTTGGAAAATTCTCAAATTTCAAACAAAATTCAATAAAACTATATAACTCTATATACGAAATTTCTCAACCTTTATCGATTATGAAAACTCTTCTCAAGTGACAAACGCATGTCTCAGATGTGATTTAAACATTGAAAACATTTCAAAATGACACGCATGCTTCGGATGACCATTCTCTGAGGATTTTCATAGGATACCTCTGGGTGCATCGTAACTTCCAGCAATGTAGCTTGGATCACATCTTCCCTCAATCAAGGAAAAGCAAACTCTGAATGAAAAGTACATGTCTTGATGGATCACCACAAATTCTAGGACACCGTATATACAACGAATGCTGCTCCAGAAAGATCGAAAAATTCTTCAATGTAAGAAATGCAAAATATTTTTCCTCGGTCAAAGTAGACATCTCGTTTGCTTGGTATCGAAAGGACTTTGATGATGACTAAGAGGGAAAAAAATACACGGATAAGTATATATACATCCAAGAAGAAACGGGTCGCATCAGATACGACATGGCACAATGTTTTATCGATCATACTGAGTATTGAAAACTCAAAAGGGAGGAAACTCTTTTTGTTGCTGTTTTTTTTTGCGGTCCGTCCTTTGTATCGTCGACCCAATTCCTCCTTCAGTTCAATCGCGTCATAGGAAATCGGTCTGCATTCAAAAGTCTCTCTCTCTCTCTCTCTCTCTCTCTCTTCTTCTCTCTTTGTTTCTTCTACATACACAAGGAAGATATTTTGATACAGTCACATCATCATTTCTTACTCGTCTGGATAATAAATTCTAACCATCTGTGTAGGTAGTTTACTTTTGTTCCTCTCTTTCATCCATTAGTTCGTTTCGAAGGAAAATGTTGATTTATCCTGATAACATCCACATCGAAGGGATACATTTCCGTGTAACGACTTTTCATTATCGAGAGTAAATCCCTGTTGATTCCATCGTACTCTTTAATCAAGCACAATTTCATGAAATCGAAGTTTGACAAGATATTATCGATACAACTAATTTGTTTTCATGAAATTCAAAGTTGAAAATATTCCGAAGTTGAAAACTGTTAAACTGCGTTGCTGGCATGTAATTTAATGGTTAAATGAATTTTGTAGTCGTATTACGCGATGGAATATCTGAATTTCGTTATTTTTCAATTATTTTCAAAGATAATCCTTGGTTAATTTTCGGTGATGAATCACGTGCAAGGATCGTGCATTTCTGCACATTTTTTATAATACGTGATAAATCTTTCGAGAAATATTATTTGGAACAACACGTGAAAAACATGACACGAAAACTGCGTGTGGCATAAATTTTAGTTATCGTTGAACATGGTTCAAAAAGAACAAGATAAATATAAAGAGCGAAACTTTGAATGTATTCTTATTTCATATACCAAATTTCTCACGCTATTTATAGTTTACGAATAATAAATTGTAAAGCTCATTCTACTATGTGTTATTTTCATTGTACTGTAAATGATATTTCTAATGATTATCGAATCACAAGTAATTCACGTAAATTGACGTAATATATATTCTGGTATACGATTATATTATATACATATTTATAACTATCTTGGTAATTGGTTGAATTCGCTCATATTTTGGATGAATGTGCATATGAATCACTGACATCGTATCGTGGTCCTCATATACGCACATCTCATTTATGTGGCGTACAAACGTGTACATAGCGGTGCATGTGTCCTCTCGGTGGCGAGACGCATTGCATTGTGAACGTCGCGACACCCCTTCCTTCTAGAATTCTCTCCACTTCTAACTGGTCCTCGTCCATTCGCGTTACAGGGTTTTAGTGTCTGTCAGAGACACTCCTAAATTACTTTCTCACGAGTCACAATTTATGTGTGCAGTAGGGATTAGTATATATGTATGTACATATCGTTTGGTGCGTCTGTTTTAACATTTAGATCTGATTTCACTTTTCTATTTGAGTGAACGCGTGAAAGAGGCGAACGGGTGAGGAATTTGTACGTTTGTACATCCCACATATCACTATTTCGTTACCTACGAGCATTAATCTTTTGCCATATTCATGAGAACGTAAATCTCGTTTATTGTAGTACAGGTGTTATCTCAAGTGGATGTTTGCAGGGTACGATCCTCTCAAATTAAGATGCATCTAATAATCCAGAATAGACGCAACTTGATGAGAATAAGTTCAGGAATTTCTTGGTTTCTTCTGGGTTTTGATCATTGAAACTGAGATGGAATAAATTTGATGTGTTCCGCGAGCTGTTCACGAGATCTTCTTTCCTATGTGGAAATAGTCAGGAATGAACAAACGACTCTGTGTTAGTGAGGATTTATTCACTAGGTTCTGGCTGAAGCGATTTAACCGTTACTGCATCTCTAGCGTTTCTCAATTCATGACTCCTGTCTGGTAGTTATCCAACAACATGGAGTCCCAAAAATCGTCAGTCATAACGGAACAGCAACATAATGTGTTCCAGCAGCGTTTCAGAATGTCCAAGAAACCTCCTCTACGATTTTGGAACAGTTCATAAACGTTGTAGTCGCAGTTGTGTTATCTAAGCACCAACCTCATAAATCATGAACCTGAGATCATGTCAAATTTATTTCGATATCATTGTAAAGATTACGATATTCCACAAGACTGATTGTCTAAAAAACGAATGATGTTTATTATTTGATTGTTTTTTGTGTAGGTGTTGGGTAATTACCCAAGATAAGTTTCAAAATTCCACTCGCACGTGGTCGAAATCGCTCATCGCTGGCGGTGTCATAAAGAAAATGCGACAGCTGTGTCAATACAAGCCCGTATAAATCATCAGTACGAGCAGTATTTCAATTCTAATAATGAGCCTCATATGAAATGTTGTTATCATTTCGACCTTGAGTCATTTCACCGGAGTTTTTAGTTGAAAACCTAGCAAGGATCCCTACGTAACAAAATCTGAATTCCTTCTCGTTGAAATGGAACTTCTCTTTGGCCGTATAACAACTAGGATGCATTGTAAAGAGTATGGCTCAAATTGGCTGCGTGTTAATTTGAAAATTCACTGACATTCAGCTTATTCCATTGTGTCAGCGATTGTTTTTTGTGCTTACTCTACACTCGGAATAGGCTCCTTTTAGCTGCTCCTTGAATTCAATCACGACACATTCTGAACCAAAAACTTCCTTCTTACAGTGTGGTTGGTGAAATTCCAGCAGAGATTCTTCCTCGAAAACAACGAATTCAATATAAAACATAGCTGCGGATCCTACAGATATTTTGTGCATTTGAGATTCTAGCTGGAGACCCAAGTTGATTTGAGAGCTTGGTGCCCATTTTATTCAAATGCAGGCAAGCATCTAGGTCCGTCGAACTTCCGAGAAGTTCCAGTGAAATTTACTCTTGATATTCTCACAACCTATTCACAGTGATCTGGAAGCCATGAAAGGTTTGACTAAAATGTTAACGAAAACGACTTTGGGGGTTTGTTTCCTACATGTCTACAGACTAATATCCCGTTTGAATTGAAATCCTATCTGATCCTTTTCTCGAGATATCTCGGAATGAAGAAGTTGAAGTTGGTGGATTTCAGGTGGATGTACTTAGTAGACGCATGAAAAGTAGCTGATGGTGATATTCCGCTAAATGATTGTAGTAGTTTATTCATTCAACATATTTCAGGTGATAATACATGTCCCAATACGTATTTCCATATTTATGGAGACGCATGAAAAGTAGCTGATGGTGATATTCCGCTAAATGATTGTAGTAGTTTATTCATTCAACATATTTCAGGTGATAATACATGTCCCAATACGTATTTCCATGAATATGGAATGAATAAACTACTACAATCATTTAGCGGAATATCACTATCAGCTACTTTTCATGCGTCTACTAAGTACATCCACCTGAAATTCACCAATTTCAACTTCTTCATTCCGAGATATCTCGAGGAAAGGATCAGATAGGATTTCAATTCAAACGGGATATTAGTCTGTAGACATGTAGGAAACGAACCCCCAAAGTCGTTTTCGTTAACATTTTAGTCAAACCTATCATGGCTTCCAGATCACTGTGTATTCAGAGATTTGTCGCGATTCATAATTACGAGAAACAATTGTTCATTTCGTTATCAACTAATTTTCATGTTACTCATTTTTCCTTACACGGTTCAACTTTTGCACCTTTCTCAATGAAAGCCAGTACTCAGTCGGTTCATGGACAAAAGGTCTCTTGGTGTCCAGCATTATACACCTCGTAAAATATTCATAAGTTCAACCTCATCATGTTCAACACATTTCAGAAAATGAAATCATATCGATATTCTCTATACAATGAATGTACTTGTTAAGGGATTAAAAGATGATGCCAGAATGATCGGAAATTTTCCATGGAGAATCCAGTAAGAGCTCTGAAACTGCAGTGAAATTCAGAGATCGATCATTAACCGTGTGAAAGAACAATTTTTCATTGTTGGGGAATTATATTTCCGCACAGTTATTCTGTAAACCGAATGACTGATGTGCATATTTTGTTACCAATTCTGGACAGTGAGAAGTGGATTTGTATATACCATCATAATCCTTATATACCTCATATTATAGTGTTTTCGGCATTATGAAAAATACATGATGTTTAAAATATATGATAGACGGATGCAAAATTAATAACATTACAGTGCGAAACTTCATACTAAAGAAAACGAGATGAAAAATATAATAACACCTCACTGAAGCTTTCGAGCTTGAAGCCTGTTGAATTCAAAATATATACACGCCTTGTATTTTATGTTACTTCCCTGTTCCACGAAAAAATATCGACTTTCGTTAAAAAAACATGAAATTGAAAATAATACATATCACGTAGACGTTTCGACGTCAGTAATTGAGAAAAAAATGAAGAACAATGTAAAAAAGGTTCTATAAAACCGTTGAGGGGTGAATATATATGAAGAAAATTTGAAGATTTCTAAGAGGTGTCGAAGTTGCAACTTCATTATACAGTCTTCATTCGAGTTGTTCAATAATTACGATAATTTTTGATGGTTGATGAGAGTGACATTTGTGACGAGCTCGTCTAAATGATAAAACCTGTAACAGAATGAGATAATGTAATAATCGTCATAGTAGAATTGATGGAACGATATCTCTTAACTGGGGAAAGTACTGCGAACGCAATGCACAAAGATACCCGACAGAGAACTCCCTGGTGAAAATGAAGCGTATACATGAAGCGCAAAGGAAGCGCATACGAAGCGGAAAATGTTTCAATTCCCTCTTCGTGAAGCGTGTGATGCCCGCTTACTGTAAAATGGTGAAATCATACCCTCCATATACGCTTCATAATCTCTCGATTCCGTTTCACACGCGCTTCATGTAAAGTAACCCTAGCATGTATGTACCATGGGGCCCACCCTAGCCCATCGTGGGCTCCGTCCTGCCAATATGGGCCCAAGACTGGGCCAGAGTAGGCCAGAGTTCACACACGCTAGGGAATAGTAAGTTACATTAAGCGTATGCGAATCATACCTATTCTGACCTCAAATAATATCTCCAAGCATTTTCTCCCAACGATGATTCATGACTCAGTGGATAAAACCCTCGTCTACCACGGTAGAAGTCATCAGTTCAATGCTCGCTATGGTGTGCGATTTTTTTATTCAAGTTTCACGCATTTTATACGCTTCCTTTGTTTCAATTCCCTCTTCACATACTTTTTGTATCCCTCCCATTCAAGCTTCGTATACTTTTCATTAACGTTTCGGTTACTCTCCAACATAAGCTTCGTTTACTCTTCCTTTCCGCTTCCATTTTCACCAGGGCTAGTCGAATGTGACCTCGACTGACCTTTGTCGCCAAGACGTTACCTGCAAAACAATAACTTTATGAGTATGCTGATGTCAAGGTTTGAAGAATACTAAAATTAGATCTTACTTAGGTAGCATTGCGGGTGCAATGCTCTCGTTGAATCTAACACCCAGCTCAGGAAGCAGTGAGGGTACCCAATCTGCAAAAGAGTAAGGTGCGATTAGCCATAAGCGAGGATGGTATGTGCAAAATCATGACCTACCTAGAGAATTCTTGCGACATTGCGCAGAATCCTCTCTCACATATTGTAACCTGCAAGGAAATTAACGTGTTAAAGATATGTCAGTATTGCGTCAATACAGAAAAGTGCAAACTTACTTGTATAAAATACTCGTAGAAAGAGACGTTGCGAAGAAAAGACAACCTTGAAGTAAGTGAGAAATACTTCCACATGAATACCTGTAAACAATAAGGTTAGTTTAATTCATGTTTGTAGAAAATAAGGAAATCAACACGATACTTCAAATACCTTTACCTCGTTACCACATAGACGTAGACGCATCGGACATAGAACCCCAACTGAATTCACTCGCGAGTTTAGAATACCGAGATCACTACCACGATACTTTGTTTATATGAAATAACACTCGCGGCGTATTGAATAATTTGTTTAAATTAACCCGCGAATAATCTGCACCAGGGTGATGCAACTCCAATGAGTCAAATCAAACCTTATTTGCGCGCCATCTCTCGAATAAATATTCATGCGAACTAAAAATCAATATGGCGGTCCCGTATACCGGGATAACCTCAAAATTGTTCCAGTTGGTTTGGATTTTGAAACATCGACAATACTTCAACAATAAAGCATTGAAGAATTCTAAAACCGGATTATCAGTTGGACTAATTCAGTTTTAGAGTCGGTACTGATGCTTCATTGTTGAAATACTGTTCATTCTTCAAAATCCAAACTGATGAGAATAATACTGAGGTTAGTCCACTATACCAGATCACCATTGCTATTTTAGTCCCTGATCGACACGCCACCATGTGAATAAATATGACCGTAATCGAATTACGGTTTCAGGTCATCCTATAAAGTTGCATGCCCCTGATCTGCACACGATGTGACAGATTGTAAATATTGTTAAATATGGTGACGGCCATCTTGGTCGTCGGGCGAATCAGGTGCGAGTTGAGATAACACTGGCGAGCTATACGATTAGACAAGGATAGCATGGGAACGCACCTACAGGTGGTACTCGGGTACAAACATTGCCCTAAAATGAGACAAACACACGCGTCCGCTAGGAGCAGCAGTCCCGCCCGCAATACAAGCTAAACTTCTCAGGAGATATAATGAGGGGCAGACGCCCGGTATATCTCTTCTTCATCCAGCTCCTCGGTGAAGTGAAAGGTACACCGAGAGAAAAAGCATGCTCTACACGCAAGGGAACACTTCACGCTTCTAACGCATTCCTTATAACGTGCGTTAAATGCACGAGCCCATGCCTTTTGGGCATGAGTCCCATGCGTTCTAAGCATGTTATAGCAACAGCGTTAGAAGCGTGAAGGGCTCCTTTGCATTTGGAGCATGCTTTTTTTCTCGGTGTAGAAAAAAAAGCCTTTAAAGCAGAGGGGCAGTGATGCCAGGGAAGACGGTGTGAACCGAAAAATCAGCCCCTCCACCGTGCACACGATAAAACTTTCGTATACATGTGAGTCACATGTATACGAACGTGTCATTGTGTGAACAATGGAGAGGCTGATTTTTCGGTTCGTACCGTTTTTCCTGGCATCACTGCAGAGAGAACAGAAAACCGCTGGTTAAGAACCGGTGGGTGGATAAGACCAAGCACAACTGGCTCATCCCAATTTAGGCGCAACATCCAGCCCAAGAAGGGAAAAATACTGTTACGCCACCCTCTTACGGCAAGCGGGTGAGCTTAGGTAAAGGCCAATACCTCACGATCAATACAAAGGCAACATGGGGACTTAAGGATAGCGCTGTCTTCGTCATAGATCCCATTGGTTGTGAATTCTTTCCATTAGAGCCACGCCAATTTCATTATATCAATCTTATCGGTTCTTTCCGTTAGAGTCACGCGAGTATTGGCGTACCGTGCTTTTTTTTCAATTCCTTCCGTTAAGACTCTTCATTCCGTTAGATCCGGTATCGTGTTCACGCCTAACAATTCGCGTTTGCGGCCAATCACGTTTGCACACTTTTATAGTCCGGACTATTAAGTCATTTTGCAGAGAGCTTAGCTAACTCTTTATATTATTCATAAAATCTTAATATTAAGATAATTTATTGCTCAATTTTGCCATTGAAACTTATGTGAATCTCCATGATCAGTGTGATCATTAACTTGTGTTTGTAGATAGTATATTTATCACAAATAAATCCTGTTGTTAAAACGTTAAATCTGTTTGATCCTAATAGTCTGTGACTCGCGTTCTCCAACCTCACTTCTCAGGACCTTGGAACCGGCGAGCTAGAGGCATTTCATGGTGGCTAATTACCTTTAGTAATTAGAGATAAATGAAATCATCAACGCGTAAAACATTTTTGGCTTTGCAACGTCACACATTTTTCCTCTCAATCTGAACATTTGACATTTTGTTTGTGAAAGGAAAAAAGGTGTCATTATATGAGAAGAAAAGCAGGAAATTGAGCTAAAACTTAGAGCAAAGCATCTGTCAGCATGAAAATTCAGAACACCGCTTGATAGATTTTGGTAGATCTAAGGTCTTCGAGGTCTGATCATATCTTCACACATCGTTTTGAATCTCCACAGATTCTGTTATTCTTAATTATATAGAAATTTCCATTTCAAAGTATATATTTCCCACATACCAGCAAATATGGTAGTTTTTCAGATTTATGTCCATTTTTTTTCACACCAGGCGTTTGCATAAAAAGTAATATATAGATAAGAGATGCAGAATCTTTTAAATGCTGGTTCTTCCAACCAGGGATAGGCAGCCCCAATTACTTCTTATACGCTAAGTACTTGTTTCTGTCAAGTACTTTCAAATTTGATGTTCACAATTTATATTTTGTGTAAATAAAAAAAGTACGAGTCTCGTGCGAAGCCTTACTCAATGAGAACTCGAAGAAGAATCGTGAGGAATTTTGACCGAATTCACTCAAGGTACCAAAGGCGTGGAGGACAATGTCCTCGACCTCTCCTTCGTATTTCACACCTTCGTCATGGAGCTTTGAAGACCAATGAACTTCCTGTAAAAGGACGACGACAATCATCCTTCATTGTGTGTGCAGCTACACGATAAACAAGCGGACAACGTGGCTTCATAGTTATTTACAGTAATTGCAGTCTAATTAACCTAGATTAAACCGCCCAAGTCGACGATGAGGATGTAGCATTCATCAAAATGAAGCTGTTATCTTAATGTATTACTATCTACCTTCTTGTGCCTTCACGGAATAATACATAGCTTCCCCATTTGTTTTCCGTTCAACCTTAGAGACTCACAATTTCTCATCCTAGTTTCAATTTTTTTCCCGTAGAAAGGGGAGTTAAATAATATAATAGTACACGATCGCAAGGTTTGGAGCTTTATTTCTGGAAAATGGAATATAAGGATGGAGAACGATTTCGTCAGAATAACTAAGAGAGTGAATGTATGAAAGTAATTCGGAAAGGTCTTAGCTCGAGAAGAAAAATATTCGATCATTATATGACGGAATACATTCAGACTCTCGACCTTCAAACTTTTTGATTCAAGCGGTTGCCTCAATTCCAACCTCATCGTTTGAGGCGAATCTTGGTTCAGGAAGCTATTTTGAGAGACAGAAAGGAATCCAAGTTTCCAGGTCTAAAAGAAAGGATCGATTACTCGGCGCTGAATTGAGGAAGCACAGTGGATGTGGAAACAATTCGAAGTACAAATTATGGAGTCTGAAACAACGATTCCTTTTCGTCTGAATACAAACGTTCAGCTCGAAAACAATCCTTCGATTGATCCAATAGTGAAACGTAATGCTCTCTATTAATGAGTTTACTGTTATGAAATAAGTCGAAACACTCTTGATGAATATTCATGCGAACGCTCTTCTAGCCCATTGTTAGCAATCACGGCAACTATCGAACAAAAAGTCTAACCCATACCAGAGATGAGTGGAGAGATTGCTAACGTAATACTGAAATCGTGGTATGGTTTTTGGACTAGCGACATCATGCGGCAATGATACCAACTAAAAAATGGAACCACACTGATTGGTTAATTCCATTGGATTTCAGAAATTCCGTTCGATCTGAGCAATCATCAAATATTTATTTGTTAGTTGGTATCATGCCGCGTGATGTCGCTAGTCCAAAAACCATACCACGATTTCAGTATTACGTTAGCAATCTCTCCACTCATCTCTGCCCATACGGACACGATTTATCGAGATGTTCGTCAAACAGCCCACGTATTTGGCACTTTTTCGGAATTTTGAGCGCTCGATGTCCTCAATGCATCCTAATAAAAATGATTATAGCGGTTGTCTAGCACCTTCCAAGGCACTTACATCCAGTGTTGCTGCACCAGTTTGTGTTTCATTATTGTAAGATCGTTTGATATCACGGGTTATAGCTCCATGTATCCAAACATCTTCGCAGCATCATGACAACACCTTTCAAGTTTGCTGCATGTTGCTGCGCATTTGGCGACGCAACCTCCCCGCAACTTCCCAACAACGCTTGTTCCGTGTTGTTGGGAAGTTGTTGCGAATTCTCCTAGCACTTTGCTATCTGGGTTGACATTGACTATGAGGAGGTCAGAATCATCTCTACTAGGGCATGTGAGACCACGTTTAAATTCAGCAGCTCATTTCTTCATCGTTGGAAACTGAAGTGAAGAACTCCTCAAAGTGGAATCTAACTCTTTCTCTATATTCATCAGGATAACCTTTAAGAATGAAAAGCGTTGTAACCACCGAAACTGGAATTTCAACTATTTTCCAGGCAATGTCAAATACTTGTTCGTGTTCCTCGATCGCCGCAATTAAACATAACCAAATGCTCAGCTCTGAAACTTTACAGCACACCATTAAATGAGTTTCCCTTGAAGGATATAATAATTATTTGGTCATTCACTGTTGTGAGTTACTGTGACAATGATTTCTAGTATACTATTGAATTCAGCAAAATAACATGCAGTTCGAAACAACTGATGGTAGAATAATGGAATCAAGATTCAAATCTTATTTTATACCTTTGGACTCAACTTATTGATTATATTCGAGTTGATATTAAATTACAATCCCTCTAAGCTTAGAGACAGAAACACTTACTTCACAAGCAAAATCTATTTTCTGAAAAAATTCTCTTACGAGATATTTCAAGAGAAAATTCCATAAAATAATATACAAGCATGGATTTTTCATTTCCTCACACATATTTTATAATAGAAACCATGATTGCCAGCTCGGGGAACGAATGTGAATGACAGATAAAGTTTTTCGTTCTCATAACTTTCCAACGTTGATATAATACATCATTGGATTCGCTAAACCCTTCTTCATGTCGTGCGTAGGACCTACATTATTGAATGATTTTATAACAAATCTAACACGAAGCAGTCTGTAAATTTTCAAAATATCATACTCCGTTATCGGAGATAAATAATTCTTGTCATTCGATTCCGAAATCAAATCATATTTCTTTGCTGACACATCAAATATTCATTCGACATCAGCGGTGGTTTTTATTCAATAATAAAATCAAATATGCGGGAAAGAGTGAAACCGTATATACGTAATATCCTACAACGCTCCATCTTTATCCTTTCAGTCGACTGTCGACTCACCAGGTGCATATGAACGCTTTACGCATATATTGGAATTTTTCTTGAAGAGTGGGAAAAATCTCGTCTAACCGAAATAAATTTTTCTTGGCGGAAAGAGTTCGTATGAATGATTTATAAAAAGAAAGTAACGTATACGTATACCTAGTTCCTTTTCGTATGTATATCTTTATTACATCATATAAGAAACATAAGCAGTCCCGTCTCAACCCCAACCTCACCTTACATTGCAAATGAGAAACGATTCTTCATTCGTATGGATCCGGTAAACGATTTTGTATTTCAACACAACGTTATTCTTGTGGACTCTGCGGGTTGAGCTTTGTTCACGGCATAAGGTTTTTTTATAGTATTTCCATTGATCTGGGTGGTTGACTGTTTTTCAATCTGTAAAAATAATTCTATGGATAAAGTACGGCTCCACTCTTTCTGGAGAGAAATTTTAAAGTTGTTTCGTTTGATTTTCAAGTTTGCAATTTTAGGTAATTGAAAAATTATGATTAGATAGACAAGATATAAAGACCTGATGAAGTGATTCAAAATTTAACGCACTTTTGAAAATGATGCTGAAAGTGACAGCCGTGAAGCTAGCAGCCAATTGGCAATAACTTTTCACAAAAGCTTTTATCAAGCCTTTAAGCATCTCAAACGTCTAGTAGATTGCTACTTGATCAATGTCTAGTGTGGACAAGACTTTAACAACGTTTGAACAAAAATTACAACAATGAGCTGCTAGCTTCACGGCTGCTAGTTCCCAAAAATACCTGACTAAGACGAGGTACAGGAGAAACAAAAAGAAATGGTTGCAGCACATGCTTACTCATTCACTTTTTGACTATGTATGAAAGTGGTTACTTATTTCGTTCATATTCTTACATTTACAATCACTACTCGAACAAATGAAATATCTCGTTCACAACGAAGGCTCAACCTGCTAATGCATCCATAATTAATTCTTCTTACATGCATCTATCACTAGGTGATCTTTGAATTGATCCATAAACCATTGAATATGCACGAAAGAAATATCATCGCATGTATTGCAATGCGAGAATCATAGACAGAGGGTCTAAATGTAATCCCGACAAACATGGAATTCAATCAAAAAGAATGAAACTTCGGGACTGAGAGTTCTACTCAGTCAACTCACAGACGCCAGATTCCGGACCAAGACCATTTTTATCCTCTTCATCGACCACTTCCTCTTTTTCCCGCCATGCGAATTGAGTCGGGCGGTCGGGCAAGCAAGAGAGAAAGAGTAACTATCACTCTCTTCGCTCGCCCGACTTAATCCGCATGGTAGGAGGAAGGGGAAACGGTCGATGGAGAGGGTAAAAACGGTCTCGAATCTGGCATTACTGACTCTCATCCCGTCAGCAGGTGTGGAAGAGTACTTCACAGGTCCACACCTGTTTCGTTGTGCCTGGTGGAGGACTACACTCGCAAAATTTAACTCGAAGATTTGAGAATTCTTGCTTCCCGAAATATGGTCCTGCTTCCAAATTTCAGCATTATTGTTTATCAGATAGTATTCTCCCAGAATTTATTTGTCGAACATCCCACATATCAACGATATCGACAGTTCTTTATCTACTATTCATAACTCATCTACTTTTGAAACAATAAATACTTCCTCCCATTCCCCCAAGACCCTAACGGCCAACTTTGTTTCATCCTGTATACAAAATCCGAGGCATAATTGAGACCTTCTTCGATAACTTGAATACCCAGGGGATTAATTAGAACACATCATCATTAGGAAAAACATCGTTAAGAATAGACTTGTACATATCACCTCGTTGTTTGGAAGTTGAATTCAACGTATGAAATTTTTTACCTCCATTAATTGTTTCGAAGCACATATACACTGCATGAATACATTTCATGAAATTACTGCACAATAGAGAATCGAGGCGTGAAGAAATAATTGAGGATAAACTTTTGCACTGTAGGAAATGGTCATTCACGTTGGAGAGGGAAAAAAAAACAGTCTCGCGAAGGTGGAACTTTGAATGCATTAATGCGTATTTTTGTTCTCATTGTTAGGCGATGCCAGCTAAATTCATCACGCGCAAGTGGTCGAGTTGATAGCGGGTTGGGTAATCTCATTTATCGAATGATGAAATTAAAACAATTGCGAGTGGCATTTCTTTTTCACTTGAAATACAGGCTTATTGTGAGATTCTACCCCGTCGTCAATGTACACCGATATTTCAAGCATTCAAGTTCTTAACTTGAGTCTTCTTCGTACAATTGACGATAGAATTTTCAAAAGGAAATTTCTTTCCTCGAAATAATATTTCACAATATTTATTATAACCTTGTGGAGATTTAAAAGAAGCGCTTTAGTTGCAGTAACTAATAAAAACGACAACAAGTAAAGAATTTAAGTTGCCAGAAGTAAAATATTGTTTGTTGCGACAAAAATTCTCAGTTGAAGGGACTACGAGGTGATTCAGGACTCACGCACCGTACTTCATAGGTATATTCTTCAGCCAAGATGCAATAATTTCCCGTATCGAAACCATTTTTTTGAGGCTTACTTTTTGAGATACGGACATTTTTAGATTTTTTTTTCAAATCCAAATACACTGAGAAAACGTTTGTTTCGGTGGAACAAAATTTTGATTGAAATGAACGCAAAGAAACTTGTTGATTGGCTGAAATGAAATTTATTTTATTTATCTGTACGAAAGCCTTAATTATTGTGAACCAAATTTTGTTCACCCCAAATAAATTTCATTTCAGCCAACCAAAAAGTTTCTTTGCGTTCATTTTTCAACCAAAATTTTGTTTGGCTGGAACAAACTGTGTTTTCAGTGTAACTCAAAAGCATTGTGTACTACTCACTTGATCTCAACACCATTCGCTAAGTTGGAAAACGGCGGATCTTTGGAAAAAAATTGAACTATTCTGTCACCTTTCGATTCAAAGTTATACAGATTCGGAATTTTTTGGCTTTCAACCAATCAGAATTCAGCAACTTTGAACTTCTATAGCTCCGAAACGAAGAATAACAGGATAGTTCATTTTTTTCCCAGAGATCCGCCGTTTTCCAACTTAGCGATTGGTGTAGGGATCAAGTAAGTAGTGCACAATGTTGTTGAGTTATTTGGATTTTTTAAAAATTCTGAAAATGCTCGTCTCTCAAAAACTGAAGCACAAAAAACTTTTTTTGATACGGAAAATTATTGCATTTTGGTTGAAGAATATGCTATGAAGTACCCCATATAAAAATCTTCAGGCTCCGCCAATGCTGACGACGGAATATAGCTAGACGCAAGGCTGCCAGCCAAAGCTGGGCAATCTATGTAGGGACAAGGATGGTTGACAATGGTCTAAACATTGTACCAATATGGGAAGTCATAAATCGACTTCGTTGATCCATCATTGATCATTGGCTGCGCCACGCTTGGCCCATCCTTCAACCAATATTGCTTGAAGGAAAACGCATGCTTTCAACAGAGGCTCTCTAGGGCTTGGCGGGACACTGCTTCAAGCATTAGGCAACTCTGAATGACAATGGATTCTCATGTTGCACCAAGCATGGGTCGTAGCTTGGTCCAGCTTGGGCAATAGCTTGGCTCAGCTTGGGCGATGGCCTCGCTCAGCTTAGGCATTAGCTTGACTCGACTTGAGTAATAGCTTGGCTAAGAGTGAAACTTCCTTCTCAAACAGCAAATTACAATAACTCTCACCAGAGTGATGCTTGTTTCCTGCGAGTGGCGAACCAAGCATTCAATCAATATATGTCTCCTTTGAAGATTCAATGACAGAAATAATTCTTCATCCGTTTCCAGACCCGCCTACTTCTACGCCAGGACCACCGGATTTACGTCATTCATCAGTTTAAACTAATCAGAAAAATTACATGTTGAAATTCTCCGACATTCATTTCGTTCAATCGAAATGATAGAATGGATTTTCTATTTTATTTTCAATTACAATGAAAAATAAAAGTGACCATTGGCATGAGATGGGTGCAACCCTGCCGCAAGATTGCTACAGCGTTGGCTCATCCTTGGCGAACAAATTTTTATATGGTCTGCCATTGACGGCATATGCTATCACAACCCTGTTTCCAGTGTTGGGTCTTGATTGTGGAAACAAATGGGCTGAGGCTGAAATGATGTTATCATTTCAGAGTTGCGCCATGCCTGGTAGTCTAGGCTCGGCCCATCTTGGTGAGCCTTGCGGCAACCTAGCGCCCATGGTCAATTTTTACCTGGGACGGTGCGTGAGTTCTGAATCACCCTGTATAACCATACTAATATTTAGTTGAGGCAACTAAATTCTCACTTGAGATCGTAATTCACAGAAATTTGTAGTCACGACAACTAAACAGTTTTTTCAGTGTAATAATTTTTCTCTGAATCGAAATAAAACAGGCAGAGAGGAAGCTGGTCAAATATGAGAACATGAAAGTGGATCAACAAAAAGTTGAATAGCGGTGTTTACGTTACATATTTTGTATCTTGTAACGTGGGTAGAAGAGAATATATCCTGTAACGAATTATTATTATTATATATATGTATACATCGTTTGTTTTGTTATATGCAACGAGATTGCATCGTTTACGTTTTTGGAAATACATTTCTCGTAACTACAATAACAATATCGCTTGTGAAAATAGTGAATTTTATATTCTGATGCAACAGAATGTGTAACAAGGTAGATGCTCAACATATAGGATATTGTGATGTTCTCAACGCGAAGTTATCATTATTCTTCATTTATTTGCTTTACAGATACGTAAAGTGTCCATAAGAATCAATGAGAATTCTTGATAACAGCGTGGATAGAATCAATACATCCCTACAGTGGAATGGGAAGAATCTTACACATGAAATCTATCATTAAAATTTCATCAAAGCTCCCCAAAGTTGAACAGTATCTTCATTACTTCATCAATTATAATTCCTTTCAAAGAATAGGCTTCGAAAATTAAAAATATAAATGATATCTCATATCAAGTGATAGTGAGTATTCAAAACTATAAAAAAAAATACATCCATTATTCTTGTTATGGAACCAACCGGCGCAATCATTTTCCTTTATCTTGCGTTAGAGCTTTGTCAAAGCTGAAGACAGAATTTGAAAAGAGTGAAAGAATTAGTGATATTATTACGCTATATAAAGCTCCAAGTCACTTCCAAGCGTCGCATTATCGGGCCATTCTTCTCGGCTTAGTTATATAGCCCGAAAAGAAAGAACGACGAGGTCCCGACACCGGAACACCAATGGCGGCATCAGATAATTTATTGTCTCGTGCACCTCGCGCATTCCTCCTCTAAGAACGGCAGCAGCTAAGAATTTCTTCCCTTGGAACGACGATACACACGGTCTTTTTCATCTGTGACAAAGGAGAAAGTTGAAGTTAGATTGGCTTCGAGCATATTCTCGATTTCTTTCCTAACTCTATCTCTGCTTTTATTCACTCAATGTCGCGCGCTACTTCGAACAGGAGTTTCAGGATATTAGATTTTATTTGAAGTTTCGAGTTTTTGGAGATCAAGTATCGAAGAAGTCATTTGATCTTGTTATAGATGAGGAAGATGAAGAGTTCAACAGATTCCGTGTAAAATAATCGCACGAAATTTGATATAAGTTATTCGGAAGTCTGTCGTGTAACTGTATTCACATAATTTATCGATTTTATGAATTTGAAAAGAAGATTATGATCAATAATTCCTCAAATCAGTACTTTGGTTGCAAGTTAGAATATCGATTTCGATTCAATAACATTATTCGCAATATTTGCTACAGAATATATTTCATTCCATGAGTGACAGGGGCGGTATTGTTGAGAGGAATGAGAAACGAATTCCAGATTGATTACCGTGTTGATCCTTCGTCTGTGAACGTTTTCTGGATCTCGCGAACTGTGAACCTGCTGAATATGCCTTAACAATTGAGAGGACACATCCACACTGGGAGAAATAATCAATATCATCAACAATATATTTTCTTGTTCTGAAAAATTCATTCCTCCAAAAACATTCACTCTTCCCGTACGGGAATATTCCGTTGAAAAATTTCTGAAAATCTCTGTAAAATCTCCGAAAAACTCTGATTTTCCTCTGCAAATGTCTGAGAAACTCTGAGATTTCCGTGAAAAATCTAACATTCTTGGGACATTGTTCTCAGAGTTTTTTGGGAGTTTGTGAGATTTTTTCCGGAGTTTATCATAGATTTTTCATTGAAACTTCAAACAAATGATTATGAATTTATTCCTGATAAAACTGTAGGAAAAGTATGATTGATGTCCGTGTTTTCTCCGAGAGCTATAAAAAATCATGAAATATGAGTAATCTTTCTCCAATTTTATCAAAGATTTTTCTTCGAAAGTTCAGATCGATGATTATGAATTTATTCCTGACAAAACTCTGACAAAAATGTGACAGATCCCTGTATTCCTGTACAGGTGAGTAAAAATGATCAACGAACCAGGAATGTTCAGAACTTTTTTCGTAACTTCTGAGTTGAAACTAGCAGTCGTAAATCTAGCAGACGGTTGTTCTGACTGTATATTGAATTATGTCAAATGTCACTCATGTTTAATGGTTTTTTTATAGCTCTCGGAGAAAACACGGACATGTGTCATACTTTTGTCAGAGTTCTATCGGAAATGAATTTATAATCATCGATCTGAGATTTTGATGAAGGATCTCTGATCAACTGGGAAAAAGATCCGAGGAAAATTCTGACAATTAATCATATACCATGATTTTATTATAGCTCTCGGAGAAAACACGGACATTTATCATACACGGAGAAAATATTTCATTAAATATCACAGTGCACCACCGGATCAGGGCGCCACATCGGTTTCTTCGAGAAAAATTACTGTGTGGTTGCATAGAATCAGAAAAATTACTGTGTGATTCTATGCAACCACACAGTAATTTTTCTCGAAGAAACCGATGTGGCGCCCTGATCCGGTGGTACACTGTAATATTTAATGAAATATTTTCTCCGTGTACTTTTTTCAAAGTTTCATCAGGAATGAATTCATAATCATTTGTTTGGAGTTTTAATGAAAAATCTATGATAAACTTCGAAAATAGTCTGACAAACTCTGAGAACGATGTCCCAAAAAGTATTCAAATTTTCCATGGGAATCTCAGAGTGTCTCAGACTTTTGCAGAGGAAACTCAGAGTTTTCCAGAAATTTTACAGAGGTTTTCATCAATTTTTCAGCAAAATATTCCCATACGGGTCGATACAAGAAAATTCTTCTGGAACTATAAGCATAGATTTCTTGAATTGAGAGCATATTTTCTTGATTCAAGAAAATCTCTTTTGGCCCTGGCAGATATCAGCTGCGATCATCAAGGATATTTATTTTGAGAAATATTCAAGAATATATTTTCTTGGTATTAGTAATTATTTCCCTAAGTGTACAGAAATTCATATACTTTCTTCGAAACTCATAGTTTGAAAATTAATTTATTCTGTTAATGTTCGGGTTGATTTACTCTCTTTGTTTCGAAGTGATCAAAAGTAATAGATTTTAATCGAATGCAAACACGATCTAGGTTCACAGAAGTCTGCTATACACAACGCCCTATGATGAATTCCAATAACGGATGTTATCCTCGGATATTAATCCACTATTTGCATGGATTCGATTCCTGAATATGACGTATAATTTCAAATTCAACAATAAGCGAGGTGATTACTGATTGAAAGAGAACAGCACCATATAAATCAATTTAATATAGTGCAATTTGTAATAATGAGATCTTATTGGTACTGTTTGGGAAATATAAATTATTCAATTTTTAATTACAGAATAATCATGGGCGTACAGCTTTCAGTGTAAATTAATCAACAAATTATACGTTTCACTTCCGTTCATTATCGGTCATTGAAAATACATCCAAGCAACGAATTGGGTTCTGAAATCACTGGAACTCATCTCATTGAGAGAGAGAGAGTAAAACACGTGATGAAATTTGAATCTTTCATTTGTTGAATTATTCGGAATTGAGGCATTGATATAATTTTATGTGGAATAATGAATTTCAGAAATTTAAACAATAATTTATCTTGTTAGGATTTTTAATGTGATTCAGTTAAAAAAACGGTGTGAAAAAGTTCTGTGAAAAATTTCACATCAATTTTGTGAAGTAATTATCACAGATATGCGTTAAAAATTTCCCCTAATTTACCGGAAATTTACTGGAAAATGATTGGTGAAAATCCCATAAAGTTTGGAATTTCCAGTTTGATTTATGGTGAATTTTGTGTACACTTACTAGGAATTGATTTCTTATCACATGATCGGAATTTTCCGATTGTTGCGAGTAGGGGAGTTCCGATTATTTTTCACAGTTCATAGCTGGAATGCTTCTTTCTTTCTGTGTTTTGATATGATTGTTGAGGACACCGGATGTCTCCGTGGAGATTGGAAATAGAACTTCCTAATTACTCAAGGATTTATGATCGTCAAACCATTCATGTTAGGTGAAAAAAGTATTTGCTGAGGTGAATTTTGAAATGATTGAATAAGAATTGCATGAAATGGAAAGAATTAACAAAAATATCAGGTAACAATATGACAATCGGCTGTTGGTTTCACACTCAGAGAAAGGCACTCAGCTACGGCAACTAGAATTAAGTTGTGCCAGCTGAACTTTGGCTGGCGGAAATAAAAGTTGTCTGAAATATGAATGAAGCAATTTATTTAATGTAAATAAAGGATTCAACCAGAGAGAAGATGAGAGTGCGCACGGGCACCTGTTCGTTGCTATTGAAACTTCCACCGGCCCTCTGGCGGTTGGATCATGGAAATGATTACATAGAAATTTTATTTCGCAATATTACAACACCGCGCATTCCTTTTGTATATTTTTTAATACGTATGTGATTAAAATTATTTTATTTACCGACACAAAATGCATATGATTTCACATTATTATAATTTAAAAAAATTGAAAAATAAGAGAGGGGGTCGGTGTAATCGGTTCCGTGTTCCATCCGATAAGAGGGCGCTTCAATGTTCACTAGCAATGGAACCCCGGCCGTGCGCACTCTCATTTTCTCTCTGATTCAACTGTTACGAATAAAATTCATTTCGTTCAACTAGATTTCCTTGGTAAAAAAAACGATAGTAACCGATTGGAAGAGTCAAAAATCGCATACAAAACGGTTCCAAGTCTATCTGTCCCTTTCTGTTCTTATCTGTTTCTATGCGGTTTTTGACCTCTTCAATCGGTTTCTATCGTTTCTTTTTATCAGGGTTTTATTTACAGTGAATAAATTCTCTAGCTGTCTACCCAAGCAGAAGTGTGAATTCGGTACCGATCCGATTTGCCCTAAGCCAGATCCGGTATGGATATGGGTAATCGGATTGAACCCGGATGTAATGTGTAACGCTTCTTTTCATCCGGGCCAAATCCGGGCACTTGATCTGATCCTGATCCGGCAACTGAATTCGGGCGTGATAAATTTCCCTCAGCGTTTCTGATAGAGATGTGGATATCCTACTCCAAAGAGGTTACTTGATGCGGTCCAAACTGGTTGATTCATAACCCCGTGATTGAATTTTGTATAAAAAAATCATTAACAAATTTAATTCACGGAGAAAATATATTGACGAAAGATTATCCAAAGTTGAGTAAAACGGGGACATAGTGGCATTCCCGCGAAGTTTGAAATCCGGTTGACTTAATTTTACTCGACTACGGATGAAAATCCATTCATATGTTTTTCAACAGTAAGCAACTTGTTGAGATAATGAAAACATTCGAATTTATTTCCATCTGTAGTCGAGTAAAATTAAGTCAACCGGATTTTAAACTTCACGGGAATACCACAATGTCCCCGTTTTACTCAACTTTGGGTAATCTTTCGCCAATACATTTTCTCCGTGTTGTTGATAATGTTTTCAACTTGACATTTTCTACGTAAATATCGCAATAGTCCAAGTCTACTCACATTTGAACTTCAAAGTACAATTATTATTCACTTAACGTGTAACATAGTTTATGAACAATCTAATCAATATTTTTATTCCTCTCCTAACCTGAAACATATTTGTCGTATAATACATTATCGCAATTCGCACTCTACAGATGGATGGTTGAGCGAGGTATACATATATATATATATATATATATATATATATCAACGAATAGATACAGTGTTGTATAAAAAATTTGATGGTATCCCGGAGTTTATCGGTGGAGGATTGAAATTTGTATAATTCTAGGGGCATTTCGAAAGAATTTACTTGCATCCATTCTGAGTTTTCTCATTAGGGCGGAGATTAGGTTCGTCACATCTGAACAAGAATATATGAACATTATTTGTATCTGGCTCCCGTCAGAAAAACTAACTTCAGTCTGATGAGATTTTAAAAAGCTCACCTTGTTAGGGCCGCAATAAGGTCTGCCTCTTCCGAATTGGATGATGATTTCCCTAATCTGCGTCTCGTCTGGTTAACTGATCAAGGACGAATGAGGTTGAATAAGGCTTTTCTCATTAGGACGCAGGTCAGGTTAGTCATATCCGGACCTGATTGAAATTATCTGCATTCGGCTCCAATCAGGAGGACTGATCAGATCCGGATAAGACTGAATGAGGTTGTGCTTATCAGGGCGTGGATGAGGTTAGCTGTATTCGGACCTGATTCAAATTATTCGCATCTGGCCCCAATCAAGGAAACGGATCAGGGCCAGATGGATTTTTAGAGGGTCAACCTCATTAGCAATATCATCAGGTTATCCTCGTCGGTGCCGGATCTGGAATCCCTGATAGGGTTTTATCTACACGGACCTGGTCAGGCCCAGATATGAAGCCCCATATGGATGACTTGAGGGCTCACCGGATAGGAACTTCTACTCGGGTAATTTTCAATTCACAACTCCTTTTCTTAGTGTACGGCTGCTAATTTCCGCTTCATCTCGCAGTAAACACAGTCCACATAACAATAATTTTGGATCATTCTGAAAGATATCTTAGAGAATTAAAAGAAAATATGTCTTTTAGAAAATTCTTAGAAAATAGATTTTTGTGTCTGTTTGGGAGATCTTCTGGAAGTCTGGTGAGATTTCTTCATATTTTTTGAAGATATCTTTTAGAATCCTTCAAGATATCTTCCAGAATGTTCCGGAAGAATTCCACAAAATTGTTATCTGAGAGGTTTTTCACCGAAGTTTGGCAAATATAATGTAGATACCACACTGTAAAAAAATTTCACCGGAAAATTCCAGTACATGTACTGGAAGTCATTAACCTGTACATGTACCGGAAAATTTCAGCACATTTGTACTGCAAAAATTCAGTGCAAACGTTATGGAATTCCCGCATCAAAACTGGAAATTTTCTGAGCCTCGGTACTGGAATTTTTCAGTACACGAGCTGGACTTTTCCAGGACATGTACTGGAAAATTAATGCTGAAAATATCCATGAAAATTGAAAAAAAATTGCTCACGCAAAGTGATTTTGCAGGGTCCTTGTGTTCCAAGATGATTGAGAAACTTTTGATCGTTCATTTGGATGGACAGAAACTCATGTCTACCTAACAGGATTTGAACCCACACTTTTCTACCTGCCTACCAACTGAAACCTAAGACCTAACCGATGAGCTATAGCGCGACATGTTGGAAGGCCAGCTTGGGTTACTACATATGCTTCATATCTAGAACACAAGAGGATAAGTCTTGGAAAAACCTCATATATCAATTTCATTGGCTACAATTACAATTATTATTCAAAATCTCAATCAGGAAATTTTTAATATAAAGACTTGAAATTTTTCCTGCCAGAAATGACCAAGTCCAATAGAAGTGGAAAATTTCAGTGCAACAGTGATTAAATTCCGTTGCATAGCAACTGGAAAATTCCATCACACGACCTGGAAATTGCAGTTCAAAACCTGTATAATTCAATTGCATAGTAACTGGAAAATTCCATCACAAAACCTGAGAATTGCAGTTAAAAACCTGTATAATTCCAGTATACCAACGATTAGGTTTTTTTTCTAAATTCCAAATTTTTTCTCAAGTCCTTTTTGAGGGAATATTTTTTTTTGGTGCACAAGAACTATAAAATTGTAGTACGAGCCGGTAAAATTTTCGCGAAATCATGGCAAAATTTCAGTACATCATCTCAAACTTGAAAATTCCAGTACAATGACTGAATTTTCAGTTATGCTTGGTAAATTTTCAGTAACGTAACAACAAAATCTCTGTACATGTACTGGAATATCCATATTCCAGTACTAGCACTGGAAATTTCCAGTCCAGTTGCACAGTAAATTTCCAGTTTTTTTTTACAGTGCACGGAGCCAATTGTTAGGTCTAATAATTTTCACATGGTCAGGTTACGATAGAATTATCATAACAAGAATTAAGAGTTCGCTGTGGGATATCTTGATCAATAATGATGTACATTCCAAGATTTTTCACTCGCTTCATCTCATGTTGATAGTATAATATTAGATGCGTCAATTGAATTAGCTCCGTATTAAATCGGTTGATGTATCCATCTTCCACGTGTGTATATTTGACAAGCATGATCGTTCAAATGTTACGCGAATTCGCCTCTCTTCGAAGCTCATATCTAAATGACACGCACTGCGAGTGATTTGTAAATAGATTAGGTATGGATTGGACGAGCGTATGAAATTACTCATGGATTTAATATACAGCAGCAGAAAATGCTCCAACATTCACGCATCTATTCCTTCAGGGTCATATTGACGCCTAGGCGTCGAAGCTGGAGCCTGCGGCTGTATCATTTATATACAATTATATTCAATTTATATGCAACCCATATTAAATTATATATGAATTATATGGAACTTTGAGAATTTTCCTACTCGGGATGTCACTTGCCCAATTCGATGACTTTCTTGTGAATATTCGTTTGAAGGGTTAGAGGCGACCCCTGGCCTAAATTCGGCCCTGTATTCCTTCATTTCCCTCAATGGCATGATGCTCCGTAGATTGTGGAAATCCTGTTGTGTAGGATAATTTCATTCAATTTCCACAAAGTTTATACAAAAGTATGTTATATTTACACAGTAAAAAATTTTGTGTTGGAAACGGTTCACACAGAGTTCGGGTTGAAAATCAACACAGATTAGTGTCAAACTGACAGATTTTCAATGTGAACCTCACACTTTAGTGCGTTAATTTTACATATTCTTTGTGTCAATACTTAACATAAACTTTGTGTGGACCGTTTGGAACATGCAAGTAATACATGTAAGTTTATAACATTCCCATATAATTGAAGTCTAATGTTTTCTAAAGAGATTGAATACCAGAAGACATTTTTTCAATCCACAACACTTCACGTACATTGCTCCTGAAAGATGAATCCCTAATCCAATATCTCTTATTTCCCATTGACAATCGCAATTAATTCTGTAAACTACCAGGAAATGAATTTTTCTTTCGGAATGAAAGGAAAAAATTCCTAGCATCATCAATCGAGAGGAATAAAAATCTTGAAAGTAAGTACGGAGATAGGAACCGATAGTCATGAAGTTCGCAAAAATAACATAAAGTTATATACATTCTCGATAATGTTGCACTTTGCACGTAATACCATTACCAAGACGGCATATAACGTTCCCACTTCGCGGATCAGGGGAAGGAAGAAAGAGATGCGAAGAAATGGCGTCGATACGATCGTTGAAAGCGACGTCCAATATTGGAGTGCGCACGATGCGCATAAGTGTTATTGCATTCTCACAGGACCAATTAAAACATTGGCTGAAGAAACGAGATTTCAAATTATTTGAAAAGTTTTATATCCATGTGTGTGGGATGCATTTACGTGGACCCGTGTACACTTTATTTCATTCAATAAATTTCTGAGTTATTTCAATTGCTGTTCTGATTTCTACCAAGGAATTGTTCTTTCTCACCACCACCCCGAACAAAAGAAATTGATTGCGTAGAGAGGATTTATATAATTCCGGAGCATTTTGCGATGGTTTCCTCGTTTTCTAGATGAAATCACGTGGAAGTAACATCCACACGATGAAATTGTCACGATTTTGATGATTTATATAAGAATTTTGTCGATAACTGAATATCGAGTATTTGGGTATTCGATGCAATAAAATGATTCCTATTATTACATTCATAGTTTGATAAATGAAATTTGCAAATGAATATCCTGTGTACCGGTATTGTCTCACCCACATCACGAAATCAATGAGTTCCGATTTGAATTTATCACGATTCTTCTAATCTGCTATTCAAGGGAAGGCATGAACAATTGTGTGTATGCAATTTGAATATCACTTTGCGTTTATCTCTCCTAATTCCATGAATTCAGCAATGAAATATCTACAAAGAGTAGTTGTTTTGACAACTATTGTTACCCAAGTAGAAATTAGGGAATGCCTCAGGACTGGTTCGATACAGGCTGCCAGTGTACAACCGTAGGCAGCCAACGTTAATCGAACTGCGGAATGATAACGCAAAATAACTCCGATCTGGTACCGACCACCAACCGTCGCTAACCATTGGTCACCGACATCGATGCAATATTTGCAACCAATGTTTTTTCAAAACTTAGGACCTTCTTGTGTACGTTCGTATGAACTCAGATATTCAGGCACATACGTAATATATAGATCCTGATGCGGGAACTATTATATCGAGTTACATAGAATACATTTCTCCATCAAAAAAGAATTAATTTGAACTTCAATGCATTTGTAAGTTCTTAGTGCTTCGGGGATCAATCGATGCTCATGAACTGATGGTGATATCTAACGAAAAACTTACGGAAGATTGTCAGCTACTTACGTATTTCATAATTTCCTCAATATCAATCCTATTTTCTACAAAATTATTTTATTCCATAATATTTTCCGGAGTTCAACCGTGTATCGAACAATATAGGATTATCACATCGTGCAAATCAACACCGTTATATGATAAAATTTCTAAAAATCATCCAATCTTTTGTCTAAGTGCACTACATATTCGTTCACCTTGGTTTGGGATCCATTCAGGGTTAGAGACCAACGCTTGTTCATTGAAATTGTGCCGTTGTTGATTCAAAATTGATGGGAAATTGGTCAACAACGGTCAGTTTAATCATCAAACCAGTACCGATTAGAACATGAAATTACGTCGTTTCAGTACCGACTCGGAATCGGCAGACAACCGTTGTTAGCCAATACCATCTCAATATTGACGCGTTCGTCATCGTCGCCTTGAAACTGGCATTATTCCTACGGGGGCATCCTTGCTCACCAGAAGAAGCAATCGAATTCATACTGTTGAGAGCAGTGTTTGACTGGCCCGGCTCTCCGGCGATCGCCGGGCCCGTTCAGTTCTCAGTTTTCTTTTTTTTTTTTGTTACGAATTGTGATAAAATTATGATTCTCCTGAGAATATTCTCCGTCTACAGGGCAAAAAAAATATTCATTTGTCCTCTCTCCATAAAATATTTATTTGTAGGAATCAATTATTCAATTGGGTGACCAAATTGATTACTCTTGGCGAATACATTATTTATTTAGAAGACCAAATTATTTGGGGCAAGCATTGCATTATTTGATTTGATTGAATATTTTATTAATCTCAAGGAATATGATATGGAAAGAGAACAAATAAACTATTTATTTGGTGAGAAGAAATTTCTTTTGAGTATAGGAGGCAGGGCACACCGGGCCCGAGCCCAGGGCCTCCTGCAAAAGGGGGGGCCTCTTCGTAGAGAATCGATAAGATTTTTACATTTTTTCTTAAAAAGGTTACTTGAACAAAATGGAATCAAGTTATTTTTAAAATAAAACTAATTCTAGATATACGAACAAGTGGAAATTCAGTCAATACTTATTTTAAAGAAAAATCATACTGATTAACGTTAGAGTGGTTTTTGGAAAATTTCAAGATTTTACGTCTCCTTACATGGGCCTCCACTCTAAGTCGACCCAGGGCCTTGAAGCAATGAAAGACGGCCCTGATAGGAGGCCCAACGTATTTCCCAGCCGGGGGCCTTGATGCATACAAAAATTTGTCAAATTATTCGAATCACGCCCTATAAACTATGAACAATTTGAATACTCGCTTCACTTGATATATCCTCCGCCCCGAAATGATGTATGTGGTACGAGGAACAAGCGATTAGAGAGAACGTCTGTGGGTTTGTTAAACACGCCGATTTGAGAACAGTACACCGCATGGTAGGAGTTGAAACAAGGAAATCTCCTTCGGGCTGAGTTTCTGCTGGTCACGTAACTGTGGATGTAATTGAATGTGAGAAATCAATGAACTCTCATTGGTAATAAACACATGCGAATTATTCGGAAATTGTCAACTCATTCGTTCGGAGGAATATTTTCGCATAGATGCAACGTACGGAAAAACTTCGACCGCAATGGCGAAACGATCGCATATGAACTGTAATGATTCGAACTGGAAATTTGAATGGCCATATTGGAAAAACGATGTGAAAATCAATCTCTATAATATATCAATCGATGCGTGATGATTCTCGTCATGAACGTAGCCTGTGCACATAAAATATATATACGACTCGCCAACATACAATGTTTTCATTATGATCGTTTGAAATTCCAATATCATATTTTTATTGAGGAGCAAACGTGAGGTGAATATCGTGATATGTTTTAATAAAATACAACAGGACAGAGCCACTGGTTGGTGCTCTCCTTGTGGAAAATTCTTGAATTTTATGATCGAAATCCGAAATGTCTTGAGTGAATTGGAAAATGAATGGTCGTCATTTGTTTTTTATTCCAGGAGAGTTGGGAATTTGATTAGGTATAGTACGTTGGAATTGCGTATACATGCTTCAGAGATGAATAACATTCTTCTTTGGAGTGGAAAGAAAGCGCTACGTGAACGTATAACGTACATCAGAAGGAAGATTTATTGAACTGAGGATGGCAATTGTGCATACTTTTTTTTCTGGAACTGAAAAATAAGTTTTTGTGAATAATTGGCACAAGGTCCTTTTGGCTTGGTCCTTCAAATCTGACATTTATCAATTCTACTTGAAGGATCAGAACGATACGAAACTTGACCTTTGTTCGGGAATAATGAGATCTGTCCAGACATCAAGATAAAACTTATGGATGATTCACAGACTCAGTTTTGGGTGTATAAATTACTACATGTTACCTCTGGAAATATTCCTCAAACTGACCAAAGGTTAGGTATACTACACCAACGGCTATTCACTTTCTGAACAATAAACGTCTCCTGAAACGATGTTATTATCAAACTTCAGAGCTCAGTACAGTTTTTGACATCACAAAAGGCCTATACCAAAACAGATATAAATTACAAGGGATGATATTGAATTGGAATCTATTGATATTATAGTTTGGCAATAGTTTACTGCTGGTGGCTGTCCCGTTCAGGGTCAGCTGGTGTATTCCTCTAGCAAATTTGTACGCAGAAAAAAGTCCCATGTGAATTTTACATTGGTTGTTGTTAATTCAACATAACTGCCCACATGAATGCAATTGGAGTAAAATTTACATTGGAACCGATGTTACATTTACGTTGTTATCGGAGTGAATGACAGTAGTGTTGCTGTGAAATAACTGTGATAACAATGTAACATAAGATTCACACTGTACCCATACAATAAAAATTTTGCTTCGTCTAGAAGATTTCTTATTAGTGTCGCCGCGAACCGCAAAACGAGCCGTGAAGAATTCTAGATTCTAGATTATCTGAATTGAAAATAAACTCCTTTTTAGTTAATCAAATTGATTTGAAATGCAGTTCAATCAACTCTCAACTGAATTTGAAGGTTCGAATTGGAATATACCTTTATGGAAACAGGTTTCAAATGAATTTATACTCGAGCCGGTTTCGAGCCAACGTTTCGAGCTGAATTTGTGCTATTTGACGTATGAATCGGTTGAAAATCCAAACCCACGGAACTGTGCGATAACATGAACCCTCGAACTGAACTACAGGACCATCCAACCGAGTATTGTAAGAATTTTCATTTCTTATAGTCCTAACTGAACCCAGTTAAAGCCAAAAGCTCGTTACAGTTCGTTTTGCGGCTCGCGGCAACACTATTTCTTATGCATCAGTTTCCACTGTCTTTAAGATGTCTCAGTTCAAGAGATCTAAAGACATCTTTTAGATTCCTTCAACGACGACATCTTAAAGACAGTGAAAACTGTTGCATCAGAAATCTTTTAGATATTCAATAGAAATCTTTTAGAGAGAGCAAAATTTTTGCTGTATGGGTAATCGTTACCTCACTTTGCATTCAAGGACCATGGAGTCCTTCAAGGTATGGGCAAAATTTTACTACGTACTTTCTGATCAACTGAGCGATAAATACAAATCTTAAATCCGCAGTGATGGAGTACATTCCTAAAATTGAGCTTTGGATATGAAATTGAAATTGCAAATGATTCCTGAGAATTATGCAAAAGATTAGAAACATATTAACGTACAAATGTCAATAATTTTTATAACTCACTTTCTCACGTTTAGGAATATGTTTTGAGCTTTGGATTTATATTTAAAGCCAAATCCTAGCAGTTCACTTTATTGCTATGTATTTAAAATTTGTAACCGTTGCTTAGTTATTTGAAAACTATGTAGCAAAATTTTGTCTGTTTTCTAATGCTCCATGGCCCTTAATTTTCACATGGGTATTTTTTCCGTGTACATTGAGAAAAATTATCTATTATAAATTACTAGACTCGCTAGTATATTGAGGATATACTTGCATTTTGAGGTTATATGCCAAACATTCTCATCAAAAGCATCAGACTTTCTATTATAAAATGTCCTTATCCTACCATTAACTCCCAGAAAGTCTGGTACTTTTGAAGAGAATGTTTGGCATATAACTTCGAAATGCAAGTATATCCGCAATATACTAGCGAGTCTAGTAATTTATAATAGACAATTTTCACAAGAAAATATTCTAAATTTTGAGCGAAAAAATCTCACATTGAAATCAGTCATTACATCTATCACGCCATAGCCTGATCACGCCTTGTAATGATCTAGAGAATGACTAGAGTGATTTCTACGCGGGTATTTCAACACATAACCTTCATCGAGAATAATTCAATTGTGAGCGGAAGGTGTTCTGGAATCAAAGAATAAGATTGTGAGAGCAATTTCATAATTGAATCGCTGTAAAGCTTCCAAGCTGTCGGATTCATTTTTCCCAAAATACAAACGCAAACAAAATCTGCCGCAGGTTCAATATGAAACTTCGTAATTAATGAAACAAGTGATTGCATCAGTGAATTCACTGAAATGTCGTAGAAAAAGTACCATTTTTCATGTTTTTTTAACAATTTATTTTAATTTATTTCTATTCACCCTAATTTCATCTCTAACTCAGCATGAAATACAGAGAGTCCTTTAGCATTAGAATTGACATCCTGTGATGGGTTTGGAACCGAACTTTTCCCACCCAAAACAGTTCTCGAAAGCATATCTTCTCATTCATTGTATTAAGGTATCCAAAAGCGTGACTTGCTTCAGTTTCATGCCTCACTGTACTGGTAACTGTTGTCTCTGTTGAACGGTCATTTTCTGTCTTAAAGAGGATGAAAAGCTATTACAGCAGTTCAATGGGGCAAGAGAGGCTTAACGATCTTGTGATGTTGGCCATCAACCGCATACCAACTAGAGTTGCAGACAGAAATTCAGTGGAGAAATTTACAAGCATAATATCGCTGACAAAAGATTTCTGAAGCTGAATATTGAATGAAGTTAAGGATTTCACACTTTTATTTTTATCACAAATTTCGGTCAAAAATTATATTAATGAATTTTAAGCATTTATGAGGTATAAATTGGAACTATTTTATGACGGGTTATTTTGGAGTTTTAAATATGTATAGGTTTCAGATGAGAATTGACAAATGGCCCAAATTTGGCCCGACTTTGACCTAATTTTGACTGATATCGGGCCAGAAACCTAAGCTTGGTGAAAGCTCGAGATTATTCACTGGAAGAAAAATGATGTGGTTGGAAATAACCAGGCCATTCGTGGTTGCAATAACTTGAAATCTGGTTCTGTTCATTAGGAAATATGATTGTGACGACCAGAAAAAAGTGGTTAGAGCAAAAATTAACCACATATTTTAGTTACTACACCAAGGAAAAAAATTCGGTTACTCTAACCTGAAAAATGTAGTTACTTTTTGGCTTCGACCACTTTTTCTGATTCAGATTCCAAGTTATTGCAACCAGAATGTTTCAGGCAGATCATTTTTCTCTCAGCGTAATTTCACCCATTGGGTTTTGTACCCAATATTGGACCAAAGTTTGATACTAAGCATGGCCTAATTGTTTCATATGACCAAGTTGAACATGGCTCAAGTTGTGTATATTAACTTTTGAAAACCTTCAACCTGGTCTCTCTTACTCCTTGACGGGAAGAATTACGTCAATTTCCATGCCATTCGTGACATGAAAAATCAAGTCACTTCGTAACAATAGATAATATTGGGACAATTTTACAATGATTACAAGCATGAAGATGCGGTATACTCTCTAAATTTCTTGGAGTGGAATTCCACTCTATTAACCAGCCAGAAGGGAACCTGTCCAATTGGAGTGGAATTTCACTATTTCAAAGATTGATGGTACATGACTCCTTATTGGAGCTATCTATCACTCTAGGTGGAGTGAACGAATTTTCCTGAATTTAGAATGCTCCACACAGAAGAGTGAAGAATTTCATTCCAAAAGAGTGATTATTCTCACTTATATAGAGTGGAATATTGAATCCAATATGCATCTTTATGTTTCGAAAAATCTCAATTGTAGTTTATAAAATCATGAATTTGATATCAAAATTATATCCTTTATTACTCCCAGATAGAAAAGCATGCTCCGAATGTTTTGTAACATAACGTGCCGTAAACATACTATCATGAACTCCGCTCAGCTTGCAATGATGCATAGAATGTAAACATTATGTTTCAATTATGGTGCCATGACCTCGTTTTGCTACCAATAACAATGCTTTATGCGGAAACACCTTGGCGCCATTATGCGAACATTTCTTGGCGTGCATGTCACCATTATGATGGCATTATGGATACATTTTTCTATCTGGGACTGGAATATCTTTACAATATATCTAATCAGATTTTCAGTCGGTCGATTGATATTCCTAAAATATATGACACGTGAATATGTGTACTGTAACTATTGTAACCATTTAGAAATAAAAACATCTTTTTTGTTTTAAAAACACGTACATCAGTGAGTGCGCGGAATAGAGTATTATCTTTCCGATGTTTATCACATCAACTTGAACACAACGTTATTGACACTTACGATTCTTCCCTGAGCACTGTGATGAGTAAATAAAATCTCACATCAAAATTTCGACTTACTTCTCAGAATTGTAATTGCATCCTCATTCATTCCCTGACTTTGGAGAAAACTCATCAAAGCCGTTGTATCCCTAATAGCACCAAGGTCCCTGGACGTTTTGAAAACGTTCTGAGAATGTTTTAAACACGTCCCAACGTTCTTGGAACGTTTCCAAAACCTCCCAGTGCTGTTAGGGATCGTTTGGCGTTTCCCATGACAAAATCATGATGTACAAGTAATTAATCATTTATTGAAAACGATATAAATTTTTGGAAAAGCATACAGGCAAGAATGTACTGTACACATCAAATTATCACATGTTTTCACGAAATTCATTTTATGAAGTCAAATCATATACCACGGAACATATAAGGTATAAAGAAAAGTATGGTTATAAATTTGAAATCAACAGAGAAAGTGAGGTTATGAAATCTTTTAATCTACAAAAGACAGAGAGATTTGAATGTCATGACATTCTAATGAATAAATATGAAATTTTGATCTGAGAATTGGAGAATAGAGTATAGTAGCGAATATTATTGTACTTACGGGAGGCAAAGAATTCATTTCAACGTGATGGTAAACATACAGCGCGTCCGTGGTTCGTTGATACACGTTACAGTTCACCCATAACGCGCGGTAATTTGAACGATACGAAATCACTCTACAAAAAGCGATTTCTTAATACAGTGAGGAGTGAAAAAAAAATTCGTTCTCAAGTTTGGAGTGATATTCTTCACTCTTGTTCATTAAGTGAAAATTTTCACTCGATTCGAGTGAATATATGACTCTTGAGGAGTGAAATTGTACTTCCTAAGTAGCACAAGAACATTTCAAACATTCTGGGTTTATTCCGCAATCATGCATAGAACGCGCAGATGGGACTGTTTTGGATAAATTCGAAGAATACATTCTGAGAATGTGCATAGCATATACTTATCCAAAACAGGCTCATTCGAAGATTCTAAGAATCTTAATGAAACATGCTCAGAACTTCCAAGAACCTTCGTGGCATTTCTAACCTGTTGTGCTACTTGGGTTCGCTCTAAATTATGAGTCGAAATTCCACTCCAAGGAATTTAGAGAGTAGGTTTCCAAATAACCAATGATTTTACATTGGCCCAATATTGGTTCATCACGCTTGGCAGTTTAATGTTTTGCCAAGCTTGATGAGCTACTTTTTGTATTGGCATTCTTTCTCAGGTAGCACACGCACGTTCTAAGAATGTTCTAAGAATATACGTTAAGGATATTCGAATATTCTACATGAAGATTCTTATTACGTGCGAATATATTCTACGCACATTCTCAGAATGTTCAATTGAGACTGTTTCAAATATTCTCAGAATATGATGCCAAGGATATTGTGGGAATATTAGGAAAAAATGTTGTTAAAATAAGAATTCTCGTCAATATAAACTTCTGCATGTCACCGAAACTACTTCACAATCAATTTTGTTTATCATTAGACATCTGTAATCATGAATGGTTAGCAATATTATGAATTCACATAGATGGATGAGATACTTATGATTACAACAAGCAATCATAATATATACGGTATTCCTCAATATTTTATTACACTTTTTAGGATTATTTTCCATACATGGCACTCTCAGAGAACATTTGGGATATTAAAATGCACCTTTCATAGATTTATTATTCCCAAAACACAAATTAAAATAATGTATTGCCCAAGGGTCTGTAGCCTGTCAACAACATTATCCGCCATTAATGAATTCATGTCATCACGATACTTGCGCATGCGCTGTTCATCAAACTCCCTAAAAACTTTGTACGCATATTGTACGAACGTTCCTAGAATATTCAATACAGTTTAATTCAAATGTTCTAGGAATCTTCTAAGGAAATTTACGAATCTTCTGCGCTCTTTATGAGAATATTCGATCAAGTACATTATACGGATTTTGTGGGAATATTCTCAGAATATTTTGTGTTACATGGGTTATGGAACATGGTATAAGTCCTGATACAACGAATATTTCCATATTGGGTGGATATTGATTTGTAATACTTGGTAGACCCACATTTTGCCAAGCTTCCACCAGTTGTCACATTGGCATTTCCCATAGATTCTGGTGTGGGCTCTGAAACAACCAATGTTTGTTGTACATTGAACCAATGTTGGTTCGCGACATGGGCGTAGCCAGGGGCGAGGAGCAAGGGTTGGCAGATGCCCCCCCCCCCCCCCTTGTAGAATAGGAAAAAATTTTTTTTTAATTGAATATACAAAAATTATATATAAAAAAGTTGTGGAAAATTTGAATTAAACATTATGCCCTCCCTTAAGTTTGGAGCTGGCTACGCCCATGGTTCGCGATGCTTGGCAGCCCAATATTTCGCCAAGCTTGGTCCACTTGTCAGTATTGACGTTCCCTGCCTGGGGTTTTCGTGTACACCATTTTCGGAATCTTGAATGAAGTGGAAGTACTCCATCCGTGCGAACTGACTGCACCAACAACACCATTTATTTTTCAATTGACATTGAGTGTATATGCATAAAGTGTTTATCCACACTCATAACCCCGGAAATGTTACAATTAATCTCTCCTTTAAGGGAATACCAGCGGCTGGGCTTTTAAAAATTTTTTCGGGACGAACTACATAAAAATACGTACATTTATTCAAAATATCTCTCTGTACAGCATTTCTTGAAGTGCTAAAGAAGTGCTGTACAGAGGGATATTTTGAATTATTGCCCGCATTTTTTTTTAGTTCGTACCGTAAAAATTATAACGCTGGTATCACGTTAACGGCTATGGAGCTCTCAAAAAACGGGGAAAACTTTGCTACATACTTTTCCAACAATCTAGCGATGAATAAAATTTTTTAATATGCAATGATGGAGCATATTGCCAAGGTTTGACTTTGAATATAAATTGAAATCCCAAAGTAAGATCTAAACGCGAAAGAAAATAATTTGTAGAAATTATTGACATTTGTAGGTTATCATGTTTATAATTCTTTGCATAATTTTCAGGAATCTTTTCCAGATTAACCCAATTATTCAAAGTCTAATCTTGGCAATGTCTTCCATCACGGCGTATGAAAAATCTTCATTCAATGCTTAATTGTTGGAAAAGTACGTAGCAAAGTTTTGCTCATTCTTCTGGAGCTCCATAGGCCTTAATTTTATCAAGCATTCAAATTAATAATTACATCATTGTGGTGTATTGTAAAAAAGACAAATCTCATGCTTACTGATTTTATTGATCTATTTTCTCACAAACAGCAGTCAGAGCGTTACAATTTAAAGCTTAACCAGTACCAACATATTCGAACGTTCTCCGAAATTCCATAGAGTACCTACATCCGAGTTTGTCTGATTTGTGTACTTTACGTTCATAGAATCTCTTTCGTAGAATGTTTCTGCTGCTTACGTACCGTCCCTACGATCCACCGAATCTCTTGAACCTTTCGAATCTTAAGCTACGAATTCAACACGAAAACAATTTCCTTCCTTTTATTCTCCCTTTCCACAATATCGAAAAATGTTCATTTCATTTATCGCTTTGTTTTATGATTAGCATCTGTTCGTAATACCAAGAGAGATGATTTTCAAAAACATCTCAAGAATTATACGTCGAGTCGAGTAAGGATATCTCGTCTAATTATAATCTCGCAGTAGCGTAATAAGTGTTTCGGAAAATGACGAACAGTATTTAATTCAAATCCCGCTTCCATCATATCGTTACAGAATAAGATGACGATTGTGAATATCGGAATTGAATTACATCGATGAAAAAATCGATCCCTTCGTTCAATGCGAGGAAAAAACTTGTCGTTCGATGCGAATGAATTTTTGTATAACGAATGATGCGTATCAAGGACCGTACAAGCTACCTGGTTTCCGGTCTACAGCCATTCTTGAATAGTACCGTATTCATCCCCATTCGCCACACGCGATCATTAATTATTTCTAACACAAGATATAAAAGCACGCACGGTCCGTTTTCCTTATTTCTAGACCGATGCAGAAAAATTGTGAAAAAGCGTAACCTGATTTCTATTCAAATCAAGTTTTCCGGGATTGAATAAGTGTTCTGGTGTGAATAGGGAAAACGAATAAGAAGAAATTCTGAATTCTAGCATCCTGGACCCACAACAAAAGTATGAAAATGATGCACCTTCGTATCTCTTCCATTTCGATCTTTTAGATTTTGTTTCCCGTGGAAAACATTGTAGCATTCAAAATGAAATTGCATTGAATATCGCGAAAGAAAATTTCGAAATTTCCTTCGGTGTAACGCGAAACTCGATATAATTTCAGATATGTTTTTTTGAAGAGTTCATCCTCTACGTTTTCGCGCTGAGTGTTATGAAGATGAAGTGTTTGTACGAGAGGAGGAACTTCAGTTCTTCGTTAGTTTATCTCACGATGTACACGAGTTGCTTCGAAATCAATTCACAAAAAATCAAATGTTCAGTTTGTACTCGAGGAAGTATGTATATTTGTTTCAGGGTGAGCAATCTTTGTTTGCCGATGAATTTTAAACTCATCAAAAAACAAAATCACGAATTCTTTTTTTTCCCAACAGTAATGGTGGGGATTTCAAGTGGTTTTTTTTCTATACAATGAAATAAATGTTCTTGTAAGTTATCATTTCATATGTAAAGTTTCCCTCGCGTGAACCATCTCGTATGTGATGAATTTCTTGTACGTAAACAGTTTTTTTAGAAACAATCTTTTGAGTGTACGAATTTGTCTCTCATGTTTGAGTATGAAACGTCTCTCTCATAATATTCACGATATTTTATAAATGAAAACCACTCGATACTATACTTACATTCATTATTTTCATCCCTGCGTGTTTTTTTCATTAAAACATCTGATTGAATGTATTCTTATCGTCAACGCATTAGAATAAATGAATGTTCGATATGTAAACAGAAGAGATAGTTTGCGATGTCCACAATGGATAAAAGTTACAATAGAAACTCAATCCCGTCTTTTCAAAAACATTGGTTGGAAAATTGTTCAACCGTGGAGTGGATAAACATTTATTCAACGTCACGTTTTGTCGAATGAGAAAGTTATACGAAACAAGCTTAAAAAAAAAACTACGTAATTCGTTTTTTTTTGTCACGACAAACCATTGATATCATCATTATTTTTTATGATATTGGTGCAGAATACAAAGGCACTGCATAGATCATAAAATTCAGTCTCCATTTCCTCCGCACTATAGACCCGATAAAATAAATTTTGGCATTACAAGGATTTATATTTTGTTGGGAAAATGGAATGTACCTCTCACGATTGTTTATGCAATAACCTGGAAAACGAATTCAACCCGCGCGCATGAATAACAAACGACGATTTAAAAATATTCATCTCGGTGGATGATCTGGGATTGAAATAATTCGAGTATAAAGGTTGATTCATAAAATAAATGGGATGGGGAATTGATGAGTTGTTTATCAAAGTAATGGATACAAAGTTGTCGGGATGAAACGTATCTCCCGTATGATGAATTATCATGATATCAAATTTGAATTGTATAATTCGAAGGATGATTTTGAATGCTGTACTCGTCGTTGCATGCTCTTGAAGCTTCCACGAGGTATTCGAATGAGCCCATCACAACACGTGCTGTATCTATTGTATATAAAAAAGCATGCCAATCCAAGGACATTTATCGAACATCCATCGAACGTCGACCCACTTTCGATAATTGAAAGTATCCAAACTCCCACGCTGCTCTGGTATTCGAATGGAAAAATTGTTAGAAATCAAAACATCGTATGATCTTCATTTCGTTCGAAATGTGTGTTACTGATACGTCAATCACTTTTTCCCTATTAACCGAGTAAAAATAACCGGTTACCGAACAGTAAGGAACACAGTGAAGTGACCGGTCCGCCGGGTACGGTAAAAACCGGTTTGTACGCCCTAGTCTCCGAAACGTGATTCCAAGATTTTTTTCCTCGTGTAGTATATTCACTCTCAAGATCCTCGGATGTTCTCTTCGATCCTATAATTAATCATCTCCCGAAACCGGTAGATAATTTCTGTAAGGGACGGACGTATGTTCAAAACCTCGCGGGTGAATTACAGTGTAATAATTGTGAATTTATCTCGTTAATTCGTGTTGTGAATTTTGATTTTCGATGTGTGTTGTGAATTGTTGAAGGGATAAGCGTTATGAATTTACGCTGCGTGTTTATACCGTACGTGTAAACGTGTCTGTGTCAATTTCACTCCGTGAATTCATTTGTGCACCGTTCGAATTTTTACAACCGTTGTACTGCTCCTAGCGCTAATTTTCAGGCTATTGTTACAACGACGTAGGAAAATGGTATTCGAATTTTTCATTTTTCTTCCTTTCTGCTTTCATGTTTCTATATCGAAAGGTTCAATCGTTTTCATGTTCATTGGTTTTATTTCATCACAATTGATCGGATCGATACCTTCCTCTCGAATGTACAGTTTCTCGGGGATATTTTGATTCTTGAGTTCGCCAGTTCGATAAATTTACTTGAAGTTTCAATAGATACACAAATTCATAATTCCAATGAATGTGAATTGGATTTCTGGAAATTATTGCAGGATTCATTTGTTCAGTGAAAGTTTTATAAAAACTGGATCAGAGAAGGTAGAAGTTGAATGAAAAGTCTGTTAATGCTCTGATAATTTGATATTGTTGTAGGGTTGTATAAAATTTGTATGAGATTCTGTGTGGTGAAATATAATTCAATTCAACTTAATTTAATTTGCATATAAATTTTATAGAATTATTTAGCAATACAACAATTTATGTAGTTTTTATATAATTCATATATAACTTCTCTCTTCTTGTTCCCCTGTTTCTCACACTGAAAAAAAAATTTATTCCAGTCAAATGAATATTTATTTGTCCTGTACCAAAGAAATATTTATTAGAATCAACAAAACATTCTTTGGAACCAAAATAATTTATTCGAATTAAATAGATGGTTTTAATCGATCATTTGATTCCAATAAATTATTTTGGTTCCAAAGAATATTTTGTTAATTCTAATAAATATTTCTTTGGTACAGGACAAATGAATATTCATTTGACTGGAATAAATTTCTTTTTCAGTGTATGCACAGATGAGAGTGTTTCTTTGAATTCGAGGAATCGTCATTTGGATAGGTCGAAATGAATATTTGTGTAACAGAAGTAAATATTTTCTTGATATAAAAAAATGTATGCTTTGGAACAAAGGGGGAAGAATAAATTTTGTCAAACTAAAAAAATATTGATTCAAGTCAGAGAAATATTCATTTTGTCTTATCCAAATAAGAAGTTCTTAGATTCAAAGAAACGCTTTTATTTGTGCGTGAGTTCTCATATAACACTGCAAAAGATGTGTACATATTTTGTATAAATTCTATAAAATTCTTATTGAGTACAAAACTTGATAACATATAATGTATGTTACATGAATCCATTCATTTTTTACCTGCTAAACCATCAATTCAGACGAAGATTTTGTAGCATATTTGTTCTTTTTTTCTCATTTACTCTCTCACGAAAAAATATTTGAATCACAATGATAGCTCATTCGATTGTCGTGGATTTGAAGTTATTGATGGCACGATTGAATGTTGGATTCAGTTCATATTTAAGACAGTCATGGTCAGATCATCATCGTTTCTTGATTCGACCTTGGATAGATAGGAATCTCAGAGATCATGTTGAGATCGTAGGAATCTAATTTACAATGGTGATCAATGTTGTGGTATACCACGAAGGTGTGTTCAGATAAAATCATTTAAGAAGGAGCATATGGTTCTGTGAAGGTGGAATGTTAATTTGATTCTCCCTTTAATCCTTCAAAGTTCCAGACCATGAGAGTACGCCGCAATTTCTCTGTATCCTTCTTCGTCCATTCCAGCATCTGTTCCTCTTTTGATCCCCTCCTCAACTTGCATGCATGTTCGAATGAATGGAGAGAGATGCAGAGAAATTACTGAGTACGCCCATATTCCTAACAGACATATGTAACCGATGGAAATGAGCAGTTCTCATCAATTCAATATTGAAAGCCCATGTGCGAATTCCCAGAATTGACAAGTGATTCAATAATATCGAAGTTTTTAAAACAGCTGATCCTATTCAGGGTTGCGACTGTTTCTCAACTACCTCTAACAGGGTTCGACAGATCTGAAGAGTATTGGTCTCAGTTTAGAAAATAGACTGAGAAAAGTGAACTGTAACCATTACCATGCAGAAATGGTAGTTGAATGACAGAGTCTCTAAGTTGATGATGGCAACTACGTTATTTGATATTCATCTTCATGTAAATGGTAACCATTCCCATGTGCATGAACATTGCTACGATTCCTCATAATATCCAAAACCAAAGTCGCGAAGCTGTCCTCCAATTACTATTCGTACATGGTAATCATTGCATTTCACTTCTCTCAGTGTACGTAGTCTGTGGAGAGATGGAAGGTTTCCCGTTTAGAGAATTTTATGAAGATCGATTAAGGTCATAATTAGAGGGCGTTGGATTCCGCGAACATACAAAAGAAGACAAACAATCCCAAGCAACATTCAACAGTTCTTAGCGAATGACTATAATAACGTGATCATGAACGTGATTCATAAGGACATATGTTCTGAATTGCTTGGTCTAATTTCGTTTATTCCAAATGATATAGTGATGATTATTCAAAGATCATTGCTTGAGTAATTTTCCTTGTTCCTTTGCGCTCTTAAAGTGTCAAAAAGACGTAACAAGGATCACTTTGATCAGGGTGCTAGAAAATGCTGAAAAACTCCTTGGAAACTCTAAGAAGGCGTACTTAGAAGAACTTACTTGGAAGATGTAATTTAAACTTTGGAACTCTAAGAGAGGTGCGCTAGAGATCAATTCACCAGAACGTGTGGTGTGAGTTTCTCAAAAACAAACCATCTAGAGGTGTTCTCTCTCAAAAGAGTGGTTTATTGAATAAAGCTATCGTTCATACGACGCTCAATGCAAATGGAATCCAACGAGGATCCTTTGAAGAGAACGAATTAATCTTTGTTTTCAAAACGACACTGGCTTTTCGCGGTGTTAATTTCCACCTTATAACCTCCAGAGATGATAGCAAAAGTAGTAGAGAGGGTAAAAGCTTTCTGCCAAGCCTTTCTTGTCCTCTTCTCTGCCGCCGCTCTCGCCTATATTTCTTCTTTCTTTTGCCTTTCACCTCGTCGAATACTCATAAGAATAAACAGGGTGGTTTTAATTTGAATGCCTGTTCAATATCAGAAAGAAGCGTAAAACGATGCTATGGCATGTTACATCCTTTGCTTTTGTTCAACCTAGAACTGTATACATGGCTCTAGTGGATCCAGAGCGTTTTCTCAAATTCATGTCGTTTTGTACTGCACATGGTTGGAGAAAAACTTTCGTGCGATTGAATTCTATTTTCATTAATCTGAGGATGTAGTTTACAATTCGGTGTTTCGATTTTAACCCCATTGAGAGGAATCAACCACTATCGTCAAGAATTACAACACACTTTGTCAGCCAAGTCCCGTGGACCCATGTATACAGTATGAGGGGTAAAGAATATGTATACAGTTCTAGGGTTGATTTATCAAGACTGTAGATAAACTGTGGTTGGTGAATACGCACGTCTCGTACAGCACAATCGCTGTGAGGTCCACTGCTTTCGCGTCGCTTCTTCACCGATCTACCTCGTCCACCAATTACTCACTAAATTCTACCTCGAGGCCACAGACCTCATCGGTGGCGGTGCTATACAGCGTGTCTTAAATGACCTAATACTAAGATAATTTTCATCTAATCCTAGTAGAGTTCTAGAGAGGTATTCCTGATTTGGAGTAACCTCGTCAGGTTTTCACCTGATGATAACTTCTGGTGATGCAACTCATGTTCGACAAACGCTTGATAAAGAATCGTTTTTACAACGCTCTAAAGAACCTCCTCTACGTTCTTTGAAAGTTCTATAAACGTCTCACTGACTCCTTCTTCTGTCCTGGCAAAAACTTACTCGAGATATAATCGAAGCAGTTATCCATAATACAAAAAGCAAACAACTGTCGGTATTCGAATATTTAGAATAATTTATAATATAAATATTACGCAATGGAACAATTGAAAGAATGATGTTCGTAAGCTTTTGTAGAAATAAGTAATTGATAGATCGTTAAATATTTCCGCCAAGACAGCGACTATTCAAATAATAATTTTCACACTCAGAACATTACATTCGATGGAACAGCAAACTGATTGACAACATTGATTACAGTTTTGTTCTTTCCTTGTCATGTATTCAAGCAATCAATTGCAGCTCAATCTTCATCAGCTCCGAAGCAATTAACGGTGGGCTAGAATAAACTAATCACCCGCATTTAAACGTAGAACATACATCGTGTAAATCTTGATAACAATCCAACAACTACTTCCTGGATTTTGTAATTGAGATTTTATCATTATTCATACACCGATAGTTTGACTTGTTCAACGACATACTTGTTCTCCGCCTCCCACTGTTTCTTAGAACAAACGAGAGGGAAAAAAGAGTTGGGAAAAATGAAAGAAACAAACTAAGAACATCGGTAATAGGGAGAGTTCAATAAATAGCACACTCCATGCCAATATTGTATATCTAGTTTTGATCATAAAATTTCTAATATATCTTTGAGCAACGACCGATTTCGCCAGTACGAATTGTTATTGTATCCAGAAAGCGAGCATACTCACACACATTTATAGTTATGTATACATAAATACAAATACGTTTTATGTGTATCGGATTCAGATAGTTCAATAAAGTTGAAAGTGTAGTTTCAAGTTTCATAGGATTTTCATGGAATGTTTCATTTTATTCAAACTCGGGTGATGTGTATGAACATATAGATGGATTATATCAAATTCAATCATTGAAAGATTGTACCAGTATTACTGTTTGAACAAAAAGTATGCCACAGATCTGTGAGATGAACGAATCAGCTCGTAACGATACATTCGCTATTGAATATTTTCGTGTTTGACAGAGAATCTATATTGCTGATATATCAACCAGAGAATTATTCTGGAAGTATCGAAAGTATTAATTTTTTTCATTCAACTGTCTTCTTCATCGTTTTATTCATTTTTCATGGACGCATGATTTGTGTAAACCCTCAAGGATTCTTATATGGATGATATGTTTTTTATTCAATCTTTGTTTTGGTTTCAATTAATAAATCCATAATTCCATTGAGGGGATTTGAAAATTTCATTTTGTTCTCTACGGTTCTACGAAATATTTTGTATATTCAGGTTCTGGATACTGAAGATGGAATTTTTCAATTATTCACAAATGCACAATATGCAATGGATTCCCAATGGTAATTTTGTTTCTTTTTATTGTTGCAGGATCTCATGACGAAAAGTAAACAGAGGAACTGGCGTCATTTACTGATAGGTGCATTAGTAGGTGTTATTGTGCTCGCCTTGGTAATTGGAGGGATTATCCTTCTCAGTGGGAGTCCTAAAACTGCCAGTTCCAGTACCAGTAATGCTCCTGGTATCGCTCTAGAAGAATGGTTATCTGGTTCTCTGTCTCCCAAGAGTTTCAACGGTACATGGATTGATGGTGAGTACACATTTATGGGAACAATTGTTCTTTACTTCCAAATATATGAGGGTATGAGTTATTCGACGCGTCAACGAGTGAAAACAACCGATCTCGTCGAATAGATGAGTTTCGGAAATGAAATATCTGAATCACGTGACTTATTTTTTCATTCTCCACGTTCTCGTGTCAACGCAGCCAGTAATCAACCGATGTATGATTTTTGTTGAATGGCCAACGATAGATTCCCCGGCATTCGCGCACGTACGGTCCATCACTGACTAAAATTTATCCTAAAATTGTATATTCCAGAGCGGTAATGGCCCTCGTAAAATATTCCTTACCTACATAGTTCAGAGTTTGGTTCATGCAGTTTGAATCAAATATATCTGGTGACGAAAACTACAAAGCAATAAAGCAAACAACTGTGGAGTTGCCAAATTTGAATTGGTTGATGATGCGAAAAAATGATTTAAATAACAAATTTTCCTAATAAAGCAAATTCGTGTCATTAACGCATGGCTCAATAGCCCGTCATCAGTGTCCCACGTTCAAATATTATGAGTTCCAACTATCAGCCAAAATTATTTTGCCTCATGACTGGGTCCACGATGTAAGAAGAATAGGTGGGTTATTTTTCCTGTCGGTGTGAGAAATGTTTGACGCAGTTTTTGTCATAGTTTCAATTTTTGCCACCAGTTGGCGAGAATATCGTTGAGGCCAGAAAGATTTCAATTTTTTTTGTTCAAATCAAGTTCAAATGAAAAATAACTTCCCTCTGTTAATGTTATGTCTTATAACACGATTGTATTAGGTGCATAACTTTGCTTCCGCCGGTTTCTTCCGAAATTCGAGGCTTTATTGTAAAAAACTGGTTATACATTTATGATTCAAAGTATTGTCCATCGCCGGCCACTATTTTCTCCCATCTTTCGGGCAGCATACGAATCCCGCGTTGAGAAAACTGGTCATCTTTTGAAGCGATCCACGGATCGATCCAATTTTTTACTTCTTCATAAGACCGGAAGTGCTGGTCAGCTAGGCCGTGTGCCATTGATCGAAACAAGTGATAGTCCGAGGGAGCAACGTCTGGAGAATACGGCGGGTGGGGTAGAACTTCCCATTTCAAAGTTTCCAAGTATGTCTTGACCACTTTCGCAACATGGGATCGAGCATTGTCATGCTGTAAAATCACTTTATCATGTCTCTCGTTGTATTGCGGCCGTTTGTCTTTCAATGCTCGACTCAAACGCATTAATTACGTTCGATAACGATCGCCTGTGATTGTTTCAGTCAGTTTTAACAACTCATAATACACTACGCCGGGCTGGTCCCACCAAATACCGAGCATAACCTTGGGACCGTGAATATTCGGTTTGGCCGTCAACGTGGAAGCATGGCCGGGATATCCCCATGATTTTCTGCGCTTGGGATTATCGTAATGAACCCATTTCTCGTCCCCAGTCACAATGCGATTCAGAAATCCCGTCCGTCTTTGCCTTGCAAGCAGCTGTTCACAAATACACAAACGCCGTTCAACATCTCTCGGCTTCAACTCGTACGGCACCCAATTTCCTTGTTTCTAAATCATTCCCATAACTTTCAGGCGTTTTGAAATGGCTGGTTGCGTCACTCCCAATGATCTTGCCAATTCTTGTTGCATTTGTCACGAGTCTTGATCAAGTGATGCCTCCAATTCTGCATCTTCGAAAACCTTCTCTCTTCCACCGCCATGCTGGTCTTCGACGTTAAAATCACCGTTCTTGAAGCGTTGAGACCACTCTCGGCACGTTCTTTCACTAATAGCGGCCTCACCATAGGTATTTGAGAGCATTCGATGAGCCTCAGCCTCAGGTTTCTTCATATCAAAGCAGGAAATTAAAACCTCCCGCAAATTACGAGAACTTGGCTCGTAAGCTGACATGTTTAATCGAGAATAACTTTATGATGCAGACACGAATCAACTAATATTTCGATGGCGTTATGTTTACAAATACCTGAGCTTATTGCATGACATCTATGATCTATTTATTTCAACTACCACTTAGCGCTACAGCCATCTATTGCAAAACTGCGGAAGCAAAGTTATACACCTAATAATTTTTTTCTTCATCACTTTAGACCAGTATGTTCAACATCTAATTTAAATTTGCCGCTTTTTTTGGCCTGAACTGTACTACTCGAATTTCACGAACTATGTTAGGAAATCTTCTCACATCGTGACTGGGTCAATCATTAACATTCGTGGCCGATTACTCACATCAATCACTGGAGCCAATTTAGTGCACATCACCCAGCGGGATTGATGAAATTCCCCTCCAGAAAGATTTAGATAGACAATTGGTTTCTTAAAAAATTCGCACAGATGAGAATATATTATACAAGAATCTAGTGTAGGAGCGACAAAACGAGCAGAAAATGACGGATAAGTTCGTACCATCTTCGTTTTCTTCCTCCCTCTCTCCTCTCATTGATTTCATCACCTCGAGTAATTGGTAACCGAGGGAAGACTTTGCAGAAGTTACTTCTCGCATGGAGTTTTCTGTCTGTTGTATCCGCTCCCCCGAACACTTGCTCTCAGGATGTTATTACTTTTGTCGCTATAGAGATGTAACTAAAATTGTTAAGTCAGGCAGATTGTAGGCAAGGAGGCAGGCAAACAGGTCGAATCAAGGACAACGAATACAACGAAACAGAATATTGAGACTAAAGTAGCAACTGAATAAACTTCTCCAGAAGCCGTATCGTTTCGAAGTGAGGAGAGAGTATAATAGTCGCTGATTAAATTCGTTTCTTCTACCGACGACGAAACTCTATAATTCAAACGTTTCGTATCGAGTAATGGGAATTGTTTCGTCTTTTTCTCCGCCATGACCTCCTTCAATTCATTCATTCATTACAACCTTCCTCATCCTTCCTCTTTGTAGAATCTTAACTTTAAATCATTCATTGTATTTCATAAGAAACAAGCTATTGAATTTTACCGTTCTTTTCATCGATTTGGATCGACTGATATATTATGTATAGCGTTGGATGATTTATATATCCAAATACCATTATATTACCTCTAAATGATTCTCTTTTCACCGTCGAACTGCTTTCAGGGAATTTCATAATCCACAGTTTCATTTGAGTGAAATTCCTGGTATGATCTTATTTCGTTGACCTAGAATGATAGTAGATAGTACAAACAAGAACTCAACATTCATACATTCGGAGGAGAATAAAGATGATTATAACAGTAGCACATACCTTTCTCTCAGTTGACCCAGTGGGACCTGTTACTTTGAAGATAATAATGATCCCGAAACTCACCCTCACGATACATTGCACAACGGACGCGTGTCTTTGGTCGTTCAACGGTCATTGGACTTCAACATTGTTTCGAATCTTCAGTAACGACGTGAGAGAGTATTCTCTTGAGTATAATATGTTGAGGTATGTTATTGACTTCACCGATATTGTTTCCAAACTCACATATTTTCTGTTGTACATACAACGGTATTGTTCATCTAATGGAAGGATAGCCAATTTAATTTAAATCAATTCATTGTTGGTTGAAGAATTCATGTGAATGAGTAATCAACGGAGTGAAAAAATTTCATGAAAATGTTCATGTGCTGGGAATAGTAGAGGATTCATATAGTATGGAATATCTCGATTAATTGAGGGTTGGAATACGAAAAGTCTGTGGAAAATATGGGCTATAGGAGTTTCAGTGAACTTTTCAGGTACTTTTACTGGATCTCTGAAACTATTATATGAATTGAGAACACATGAGAAGTTTGAGAGCAGTCTAGAATAAGAAATTCCTAATGAACTTCCAGAAGATTCTTGGTAGAATTCTCAAGATATTATATGAGGAGTTTTTAGCGAATTCTGAAGAAACTTTTTATGAGCATGGGAAATTTGTGAGAGACTTTCCAAAACACAACATGACTCCCAAGTATCATTGAGGGTGTATTGGAATCCGCAGTCGAGCATTGCTTGGTGGATTTTCATCAAATATTGGATCAAGGAATTTTCCGGTTGACTTTCACATCGCTCGAAGATGTATGGAAAATCAAATATCGGTCTTCCTAATAAACTTCTCCTAATTGTAAGCCTTTTATAGGCTTCCCATCTGAAAATTACCGGGGTTCAATGAGCAGGTCTTTATTGATAGGGATTTATTCGCTGAATTCTGGCAAAAAGAATTTGGTTGGTAATGCACCATTATCGTTTCTCAATTATTGTCATTGATTCGACAAATATGAAATAGTAGTGGATCTTGAAATCGTCAGAATCGTGACGATATTGTTTAATATCAGCAAATCCATATCGAACCAACAGGGGAATATGTTTTTCAGATGTTTTTGGCATGTTCAAAAAATCTCCCCTATGGTTGTTGAACATTCCATGAGCATGACACTCATACCTTGTGCTGTCCGGGCGCTAATTTAATGACGAAGTATCCAGCTGTAGGGAATCAAATCACTGGATATTGAATAGTCATCAGAGCTAGGTTATAAATCTTTACTTACACATGAAAAAAACTTTTTCTCCAACCAACATCATTTGCCGTGCCATGAAAGATGCCACAGTTGTGTCAGTAAAGGTCCACATGAATTGTCAATGAAGACAGTATTGTAAATATGTAAAACCATATGGTTGCCACCATCACAGCCTGTCAAATTAAGTGATCCTAATTCGATAGTTGTTCGAATTTCCCATCATTAATAACTTTGACAACAATACTGTGTCAGTATGAAGCTGACTTTCATCGATTCCCACATAGCTTCTTGCGCAGTTTATTAAATTCTTAAAAATTTCATGACATCTCACCAGCCGGGACTTCAAATTTGAGTAGACACACACCAAACTTTGACTATAGTTACATCAGCGCAGGGCTCATCCTTTTGACTTGGTTTTTAATAAATATTCGTTTCTTCAACAGGCATCACTGATTTTTGTTATGTATACGAGAAAAAAGTGATTAGCTGTGGAATGGACGAGCATTGGTTCAGTTTCTAAAACTGAATTGTAGCTACTGCTAATGTTACTCAAAAATTAGCGGTTCTGTGCCCGTGTGGAAATTTTTCCGACCTCAGACCTGGGCCAGGTTTATAATCCCTACTCAAAATACCAGGATTGGCCCTAACTTGGGGTCTTACGCTTTTCAATCTAGGCCCCGTAATGGTTCCCAAACTTGGACCACATCAAGAATTCAACTTGGGCCAACTTAGGGGATTTATTTGAGCCCATATGAATTTTCAAATTTCATCCTGCGCTGGGCCCCTGGATATTTGGGTGATATTCCTCAGATAAAAGACAAATGAATTTGCTCCAGCAAAATGTTCCTTGAGGGTTAGTTTTTGATAGATCTATGCTTTATGTAAAATTACTATCAAATTGAAAGCCCCATCCGCTTTTGTATGTGAATTTTTAGGAAGGTAATCAAAATATTGTTTCCAGTCAGCCAAAGGCGTATTAAATTTTTGAAATTTTGATTTCGAGCTCATAGGTTGTTTGAAATTAGTTTCAATTGTTATAACCTGGAAACTAAGAGCATTGGAAGAATCACTTTCAAAAACATAGAAATCAAGATACGTTTCAATTCATTCAGGGTCAGACATTTCCCTAGTAGGAATAAAAGACAATGCAATTCTGACCTAACAACATTGAGCATGCCCCGAATGTACGTCGGCTTTGATTTTCACTTTAGAGGATACGAGAATTACAATCCGAAGTACTTGGTGAAAATCCTGTTAACTATATTAAAATACTCTATGGACAATTCTATTTCGATACACAAAGTAATGAAATAAAATTTAAACCAGACGGGATTTTGACCTGGATCTGACAGGCTCTGTTTGGCTCTGTCTGGCAGTTCTATGAGTGTTCAAACTGATGTACAAACCAAACAATGTCAGACAAACCTGTCGGATCTGAGTCAAAATGTTGTCCGGTTCTGTCGGATATTTTTCATGGGAGAAACAATGATAGCCAACCCAGGGCCTCTATAGGGTGTGACTGGGTATTGTCAAATTACAATACCTGGGCGAGACAATGGTGGCTTGCCCAGAGCCTATATGGGCTTTGGATGGGCATCCCTAGATTAAAATATCCGGGGAGTACACTGGCAACCCCAACTGAAGCCCACAAGGGCCGTGGGTGGGAAACTCTTATATTGGATGCCCAAGTTATACCCTTACGGGACCCGGACATACTTGAGGATGCCCAGGATTGATTTCCACACGGGTGGGTGTTAAGATATCCCCAGCTATAATAGCTGAAATTCAGCCGATCCAGCTAAAAATTTTCTTCTTTATATAATATATAAAACCGATAATGATTGAACCACAATGAAGAGATGGAAATTATCCATAAACCTACTGTTTTCCGTACATGTATTTCATTAAAATAATATGTAGCAAATGTCTACTTCCAAGACTATAAATTTCCATTCGAGAATCTCATCTTTCTTCCCATGTATTCATCACAGAGATATATTCTTAGCGTGACGCCCCGGAGTAAATATTATCAAACAACAAACACCGCTGTACCAAGCATTACATTGCAGGGTTCAGTTTATTCATGACCAAATTTAAATTCCGCTCATTTCTTTCTCTTACAAATATATTGAATGCCTAAGTCGAAGGAAGGAAATTGCGTGTCACATACCTGCTGTGTTATCATTCATCAACGAAAACATTTTGCCCTCAACCGCAATAGTACACAACATCACGAAACGATCATTTCTCAAAAATTTCCAGACTTGTATTTGTTGGATTATATTTCATTCCTTCTGAATTGTATTCTATACACGGTTGCGATAGATTTCGGAGCGCCAAATAGCACTTCACGTACAGTTGGTTGGATCTTGCATTCTACTTTGGTACTTTTTCCTTGTTTCGATAGAGATCATGTTACCGTGCTCGATGATCCCTTCAAGTAGCACTCAGAATACCTTCTCTCACATCCTCAACCAACTGTGAAACGGTTGGTAACGAGTTAGAGATTTCAACTCGACTGAGTTGTGAGTGACTCCTCTTTTGGGGATGAAAATTGTTCTGAAAGTTCATAGGAATTAACTTATGGATCCATCAAAACAGATTAAATATGAGTCCGTCTTGAGTCATTTAACAGGAAACATAGATCGGCCGAATGTTCCGTGGAACAAATATTCCGTGACTGATATTTCGCATTAACGTTTGAATAAATATCGGTACAAATTTTGATACTTTACTTGCACTGTATAAGAACGAAGAAAATATAAAATTTCAAATATGTCCGATTTTTTTTTCATGATTACCGTGAACCACAAATAGAATTTGATTCTCAATTAAAATTTCAAGGGATGAATGTTTTCAAAGCAAAATAACATGAATGATTCGAATAAAATATGATATTTGAAACGAATGTTGCTTTAATTAGTTAGTTCCATATTCTGTGAGTAAAATATTGAATTTAATTTTTAGTTTGGAATTTAAATAAATTCGCTTTGATAGTGAAGTACCTTTGAACTTTTCTCGCAATAACTTGTGACTGCATATATCGTACATTAAAAGCGCACCGAGATTCATAAAAATCACGTATTCAGCGGTAACAACTATAATGAAATAGACGTACATTGAAGAATATGAAAGTTTTCAATGAAATATGGTAAATTCTTCCTCAAAAAATTCATGTCACTGGAATTCTTTCTCTCGAGTTTTATAAAAATGATTTTCAACTAACCTCTTTTCCATTGATATTCATGTCAGTTGGGGAGAGTTAGAGCATTATTTGTTACTTACTATATTACGCTTCCGACAGAAGGAGAAAATTGATTGTATACATTGGATTGGATCTACTCATGAATCGATTTGGCAACGATTTTGTTTCATTTTCTGTAATGAAATGAAGTAATTATATGAACGACTGTGGAAGCAATAGCAGAATATATATGCATTCATCGCATTGATGTCATTTAGATAGAAGTCGTGACCTATTCTTTCATCTTAAACTTCATGTCTCTCTTCAATCATGCTGAACGAAGCAATTAGGTAGGTGGACAGGCAAGGAATTCAACGTAATTATCCAATTTATAGGACAGGAGGATATAGAAATTTATGGTATATCCATATTTGTCATACGACCGTGGTTTGCATAATAATGCCACATCCACTAATGTCCTAGCAATAGACAAACATCTCCTATATCTGTCCCTACATCTCTGTTCTTATTACGCGTATGAAATTTCGTTGGATCGAGACCCCAAACGCCGCTATTATTACAATCTGTGGTTAATTAAATTCTTGGTTCTACCACAAATCTACGTAATTCCATTTCCACTGCCCCCAGCTCCGAAAAAGATTCATGGTTATCGATGTGTACGCGTGAATTAATATCGATTCGAAAAGTCATACAACGTCAAATGATTCAACGTTTAGACCGGGTACGTGTTTCCCATAATCTACGCTTCTAAAATTCAGGTCTCATCAATTCGATCGATACGATCATTTTCATGCGGATGGCTTATCGTCGTATTACATTCGAGCGACCACCATTCAAATGAAAAAACCAAAAATCAGTAAATGATTTCATTGCGGATCGAATTGCGCCTTCGCGTTCGTTTATTTTTCTCGTGTAATAACGGGAGTTGATTGTACAAATTAATCGATATCGGTAACTGAAAAACGCATCGATAAATTCATCAGAATTTCGAGATATGTGCGCGATGTACACTGTAAAAACAATATTAATTTCCAAAACTGACAAAGAAAGTTTGACAGTTTTTTACACAAACTTTCTTCGGAAATTATCATCAAAAAGTTTGCGGGGTGAACTACCCAGTAGATGAACGATGACCAGGGAATGAACGATTCATCAAAGAAGTAATTACTATGAATTCCTGTCAAATTCGAATAATTTCATTGTTTTTCAAAAGAAGTTACTCCTATTGCAAAAACAAACAAATTATTCTAAGGTTACAGAAATTTTGAATAATTAATCCTCTTATAAGTCGTTCATCTACTGCATGGAGAAAAATAGAGTTCAGGAGAGTAGTAATCTTTAATGGGAAATTGAATAATATTTCTTAAAATCTGAGTTTATTTCTTAAGTTCGTAATAAAAATAAAACGGTTCACATTTTTGTTGAATTTTATTAGAAAAAGAATGACAATTTACCAATACCTCACAAAAAATAGGAAAAAATATGAACTTTCCAGAAGTTGCGCATGAAATTTTACAAAGTGGGTAATAAAATTTCGAAATTTTGTTGGTCGTACACTGAGAACCCGATTTCTCAGATTTGAAGAAAATTCCTTTGCCCTCATTCTGATAAACGTTGTTTTCGATGGGAAAGATAGTTCATTTCAATGAGAAAATTTTTCATTGAATTGAAATTATATTGTTCGAATTCAAAAAGGAATATATATTTCTGTCTCAATTTGAAAATTTCTTGTTTCAATCTGATGAAGAATTTTTCCATTAGAAAAAATATTTATTAGAATGAGGGCGAAGAAAATTTTCTTCCAATCCAAGGAATTGGGTTCTCAGTGTACATGAAATTTCACAAAGTAAATGATAAAATTTCGAAACCTCACACGGAGAAACAGGAATTCGCTGTGGCAGCGAAATCTACTTTTGCTGGGTTCCTTTGGCCAGAGCAGCAAATTTTTTGCTGTGACAGCAAACTATTTGCTGTTCCAGCAATCTTGTTAGCTGCGACAGCGAATTTTTAGCTGTGGCAGCAAAAAATGTTTACTATCCCAGCAAAATTCGTTTGCTATTCTGTATATAATACTGAAAATTTGCTGGCGGAGCAAACATTTTTCGCTGCCACAGCTAAAAAATTTCTGTCGTAGCTAACACGATTGCTGTTGTAGCGAATTTTTAGCTAGGTCAGCAAAAAATTTTGCTACTCTATATACAGGGTGATTCAGAATTCCCGCACTCTTTTTTGGGAGTAGATTCCTGATGGAATTCTAAAACGATTTGTCCTTCTGCACAATGCTCTCCGACGCATAATTTCCGAGATATAATTAATTAAAGTTGACTAATTATGAGGTGGATCCGTCGGTCATTCAAGAGCGTCATAACAGAACAAGAGAGGAAGGTGCTTGCAGAGGGCGCTCATACGATCACCTGATCGGTATAATCGATACGATTTACCAACATACAAATTGGTAAGATTTTTATGTAGAACGATTGAATTCGTCGACACTGTGGAAAAATTGATTATTGTCATGAATTCTTATCACGATATGCTGTAGGTGAAAGTTGTAATTTCAGTAATGATTTTTTTTACGCAGACAAATGTAAAATAGTGTTATTTCGTAGGGATTCAAGTGGGAGAAAAAAGTATAACTACTCGTTTTCAATCAGAATTTTCATGTAAAGAAGAAAACATGAGAATTTTCATTCATCCGATACCCAATTTGAACGGTTTGATTAGTAAGTTTAACACAAGAGATTGGATTCCGAATCCTGTATTCTGATTGGTCGAGAATCAATGTATGTTAGATCAATCCTCGGCCGTTTCAAATGATTCTTCTGAAGAATGTGTTTTCGACTTATCCCAACCACAACATTGAACAATGATGAATTTATTCGAATTCACCCTTTTTACATCATTCGATGATTATAAAGGGTTTATCGAACGTTAATAACTTACTTCAACTTGCAGAATCCATCAATTTTGACGAAAATACAAGGTGTGACATCGTATACGACCCAATCATTGCACTTGATTGACATTGTAATCACATACGGTTTGTTCAGCTTAAATCAACCATTCGTGATACGAATCAACCAATCAGGTGACAGCTCGAAACAGTTTCATTCAAAGCACATATGACTTCAAAGGGCATATTGTTATTTCAAATGGAAAAAGAATTGTCTTTGAAGATTAACCAAATCCGTCCTTTTTAGGACGAATACATTTTCTAAACGTAGAAACGCGCTCGAACTTGCACACAATTTGAATTAGATTTTGATTTGAACATGAATGATCTTGAGTGATCTCAAGTAAGTTATTAACGTTCGATAAACCCTTTATAATCATCGAATGATGTAAAAAGGGTGAATTCGAATAAATTCATCATTGTTCAATGTTGTGGTTGGGATAAGTCGAAAACACATTCTTCAGAAGAATCATTTGAAACGGCCGAGGATTGATCTAACATACATTGATTCTCGACCAATCAGAATACAGGATTCGGAATCCAATCTCTTGTGTTAAACTTACTAATCAAACCGTTCAAATTGGGTATCGGATGAATGAAAATTCTCATGTTTTCTTCTTTACATGAAAATTCTGATTGAAAACGAGTAGTTATACTTTTTTCTCCCACTTGAATCCCTACGAAATAACACTATTTTACATTTGTCTGCGTAAAAAAAATCATTACTGAAATTACAACTTTCACCTACAGCATATCGTGATAAGAATTCATGACAATAATCAATTTTTCCACAGTGTCGACGAATTCAATCGTTCTACATAAAAATCTTACCAATTTGTATGTTGGTAAATCGTATCGATTATACCGATCAGGTGATCGTATGAGCGCCCTCTGCAAGCACCTTCCTCTCTTGTTCTGTTATGACGCTCTTGAATGACCGACGGATCCACCTCATAATTAGTCAACTTTAATTAATTATATCTCGGAAATTATGCGTCGGAGAGCATTGTGCAGAAGGACAAATCGTTTTAGAATTCCATCAGGAATCTACTCCCAAAAAAGAGTGCGGGAATTTTGAATCACCCTGTATAATACCTCGATTTGCTGCGTCAGCAAATTCTTTCTCTCCGTGCATCAATCATTTTGTAGAGTTTCATGCGCGACTTTTGGAAAATTAATCTTTTTTCCTACTGTTTGTGAGGTATTGATGAATTTTCATTCTCTTTGAAATAAAATTTCACAAAAATGTGTTTTTCTCCGTGTGGGTAGTTCACCCTAGATATCTAAAAAGTTTCATTATTTTACGCAGATTTTCGGAATTCACCAAACTTTCATTTGTCAATCCACAAACAAAGGTCGAAAATTGTTTTTCCGAAACAAGGTTTTGAATTTCCAAGCATTTCTATTCAGAATTCAAAAACTTTTTCTTACAGTGAATGTCTTGAATAAGTACTTCGAATACACGCAGGATTGCATTTTCCAAATCAATCTACGTATCCTGCTTACTTATACGGGAGAAAATTTGGTTCTAGTAACCAAAAAATGTGTTTGCTTTCGAGTCAAACATCAACTTTAATGAAGAAAAAAATCACCTCCAGAAATTCCAAATTCAATTCATTTTTTCCATTACCCACTATGATTCATAACGGTATTCAGGAGGATTGATTTTTCATCGATATCGATGAATATTCTGAATTTGAGAAATAAGTGGAAAACCACATCATATCGAGAGATCAATCATCCGTTCATGTTTTCCGAATCAAAATTCGCTCACAGAATACAAGCGGTTGAATACAGCGATTAATTTGAATGGAAATTCGAGTTTGCTTATGCAATAAGTAAAAATGTGAATTACGAAATTGAAAATTGATGGTTTAATTCGAACCAATAGAACGTACCGTGGAACGGAATACAAGAACGTGAAGAATTCATCTGGTCGTTCCCATTTATTTCAATTCACGGTACCACTAATGAGCTTGGAGTGACAATGTACCCTGCGTGACATACGTTCTTGTGATTTGATGAATTCTTTCACCGATACGATCATTATCCTGCGCGCAATCTTATTTTTCATTATCCGCAACCAATCGATGCTGAAGGGGATCGAAGAGGATTATGCGGTCAACCGTGACTTGATCTACTTACCTCGGTTTCGCTAATCTTCCACAATTACCGCTGACTGTAACATATTCGTTTCACCAGCAGAGTTGAGTTTTGGAAAACTTCTGAGAAGCGCAGAAATGCTCATCTCATCTTTGATTATTCGTGATATGATATTTTATGGAATACAATTTCAAATAATTCAATTTTAGCGTGTAAAATATTCTTGACTGAAAATTCATCCCTTAGATTTGATCAGGTCAGTCTCGAGCCTGCTCAGGTCCTGACACTGATTGTGAACTGATTATAGATTTACGTCTCGGAAAATAAGGATAGAACCATATCCCAGGAATCGCTGATCGCATGATGAAGAATTATGCACCCAGGATGATACTTTGGTGTGAAATTTTGTTGAGAATTGTAGAAATTGTTCACGAAGAGGGAATCAGCATTTTCATAGATCATGAAGGACGATATGCTTGCTTCTCTTCAATTTCTATATTTTAGGCAATGTTCGATGCGCTTCGTTTGCACTTTCATGATCAGAAAGTTTATTGGTATTCTTGTAAAAACAATTCGTGCTGTTCGAAAAAATCTGTCCTGCTGACAGTTCCAGATAAAATCTAACGAAAAGTTATGAATCCTTCGACCAAAGTCAGACGCAACATTGGAATCTACTTGGTTTTCATCAGGTTTTGCCTGTCACTTTGAATAGGGCACACCAAATGGTGATCTTCCAATTCCACAAAACGGGCTGAACGGGATCATTGGGGGGAATGGCATTACGCACAAAAAAATCAACGAATTCGTAATTAATTATTCAAATGATAAAAGCGATGAATAGTACGCATTTACCATTTGACTGGGAAATTTCAGTATTTTTACTGGAAGTCATTAGTACATTGGACTGGGAATTCCAGTAAATTCACATTCACTGGATTTTCTAGTTCCCAGACGCAGTAAATTTCCATTTTTGTTCACAATGCAATCTAGGCACGATCCTACTGGACAGAATATGGGAAAATGCTTCTGGAACATCTTAGATACAGCTAATGCTCCGGCATTTTTAGTTAAAAGACTCTAGGGACCTACTCGTATTGTAACGCTGTGTTAGAAAAATAACTCAACCTCGCCAGCGCCTCATCGCAAGCATGTTTGGTAAAATATCTGGCGGAAGTCTAGTCTTTCTTTAGCACAGTGTTACAAAATTCATGAATGCCCGGAACATTTCTGCTACACGGAGAAAATGATTTGACGAAAGATTCCCCAAAGTTGAGTGAAACGAGGACATGTTGGCATTTCGGTGAGGTTTCAAATTCCATTGACTTCGTTTTACTCGACAACAGATGAAAATTCATACAAATGTTCCTTTACAATACTCAACTTGTGAAGATAATGAGAACATTCGAATGAATTTTCATATGCAGTCGAGTAAAACGGAGTCAATGGAATTTGAAACCTCACCGAAATGCCACTATGTCCTCGTTTTACTCAACTTTGAGGAATCTTTCGTCAAATCATTTTCTCCGAGTAGAGATGGTCACATGTCGGATGAAATGAAAGGAAATGTCTCAGAATAACATTCCAGCGACTTTTTAGAGATGTTACTCCGGAATATTACATTCAAAACCCCACTCTCTAAATCTAAATCAGTGGAATTCGACTGATTCCGCAGTTATAAGTATACCACTAATTTCAATCAGTTGAATTCCACTGCATAATCAGTGAATAGTCGCTGATTCTGCAGTTGGATGTTCTTTTCACTGATTACAATTAGTCGTATTTCACTGTGAAAATCAGTGAATACTCACTGATTCGCAGTGTATATGCACTGGTTCGCAGTGGTATACTTATCACTGCAATCCAGTGAAATTCCACTGATTCAGATTTAGAGAGCATGAAGGCAGGATATCAACAATCTCTGAAATGTTCCAGAAATATTTATTATTATTTATCTTTTTGTTCAGGGAGATAGAATTTCCATTGTCAATCAACATTGGCTCAACGTAAATTTTCTACGCTTGGCTGCCATTGGCTTTCATCTGCATGGCACTCTCCAAATTCAAACCGTCAAAATCTCACTATGTCTGCAGTTAAAAGTCGACCGTTAGATGGAATCAGTGAAATATCAATGAATAGTCAATAGCGCAATGGTTATGCAGTTGGAGATGTTGCTGACCAATTGAATCAGTCCCCAAGAGAACACAAACCTTCAGTAACATTAATTGAATGTTCCTGGACGTTCGCGAACATTCAATAAACATTCGTTCCTGAAGGTTTTTGTTCCCTTGGGGGTGAGATTTCACTGCAAAGATGAGTTAATATTCACTGATTGTGCCTTGTATATGCACTGATTCGCAGTGGTCGAATTTTCACTGCAATCAGTGAGATTTCACTGTGTCAAATTTAGAGAGCAGAATCATGGAATTCTCTTATAATATCCCATCTGAATTCCGAAACGTTTCGCTTTCCATTTTTTCTAATTTTCTCTCTCTCTCTCTCTCTTTCTCCCTCTTCCATTTTCTCATTTTCATATTCCGATTTTTCCACCTCATACCTCCACTCCTCTTCCTTCGTATTCACTCTCTGGTGAACTCTGTTATTTCCTTTTGACTTTTCCCAACTTCGTATCCTGAACTCATCTTATTCTAATCTAAATATTATAATACACACATTTGTTATGTCCTTTCCCATGAATATCGTGAATATTTCATACCTATCCTCTGCAGACATACGTCTTACGTTTTTTCACTAGTCTCAGAAATCACCTCTTCCACTAGGAACGTTAAGGAGAATTCATTTCTTACACGGGGATAAAAATACGATCAACATTCCAATACACAATCTCACATGAAGTTGGATTGTATCTTGATAATCACATGATTAATATATACGCCGAATATAATCACCGTATAAATTTATCATTGTCGACAATCTCCGATGCACGATAAGCTAATAACGTCATTACCGTTCACAAATCGTGAAAGAGCTCCCTAAACAAGCTCCTCGTTCATGCCACGCTATTTATGATAAAATCGAATCTAACACGCAAAGAATTAAAAAAGAACGATGAAAAAAATATCCTGAATTCAGTTGTTGTTGGTTCGTCAGTATAAATTCGATCTACATTCCATTTGATGATATCCTGCTGATCTTTATAATCAAATATTCAGAAAATAATTTTCGAATGGTGGAGTTGTATTTCATGTGTTTTAAGGTGAAAACATTTTCAATTCCGTGAGTATTTTTCCATTTACTTATGATGTGCTGGTGAGGATATAAAAAAGAAAACGTAGGCCATCAAATTATCATATACGTCGTCAACATAAACTGGAACAGTTTTCTGAGAAGCAAGAAATTTTTGGTCTATACATACACCATATATGTGGATTATGATATATGTAGTACATCACTCAGTGTATGCACAGAGAATTTCTCGCTTTTCAAGAATCTTTTTTAGTTCAAAAAGGAGAAACTATCGAAAATCAACACTGTGAAAAATTCCTTAGTGGATTAACAAGGAAATTTTGAAGTTTTTTACATAAACATTTTTTCTAGTGGATTCCTCAACCAAGTTTTGAGAGAATCAAAAGTTTTAGTCAGCTAAAAGAAAATATTTGTGTAAAAAACTTCCAAATTTTTCTGTAAATCCTTGGAGAAATTTTCTACAGTGAATGTATTCGGAAGAATGAAGTGGAAATAAGAATTTCCCTGTACTCGGATTCGGACTGTGGATTTGTTTTTGATCACAACAGGGTTCTCACCTTCTGGAAACTTTCAGAGAACTTTCTGCACTGTCATGAATGCTCAATTTTTACTCTCAAGATGATACCAGCGGCATAGCTTCATGGGAAAACGTGTGTCCAAGTGAATCAAACTTTGCAAAAACAACGTAAAACACGTTCTCACTTGAGATAACAAAAATCAGCATCATGTTGAACGTTCTAAAATTATGATTAAGGGCTTTATAAAATGCTACTTCCGATTGTTCATTCATCAATGTCATGTAGAATGAATAGATTGAATTTTATACACTGAATGAGATGAAATTGATTAATTCTACCAAAGGGACCCACATTTTTTTATAGTTGTGACTACCAAAAAAACAATAATTTGGGTCACTGAGAAATGGTCATGGTAACTAAAGATATTAGTTGAATTTATCAAAAACATTGTTGGCTTCTTTTGTACTTTTTTTCCTTGTGACAGTGATTAATACTTCCTCTCAGTGTACCGTGTTTTCGGGCGTCGACCGTTGGAGAAACGAACCTGCCACGGAAAAAAATGTTTCATAAGATTTACTAACGCGTTCAGTAAAATACGGCACTATTAGAATTTCTCGTAATATTTATAAGAGTTCTAGTAAAATCTACGATGGTCGCAGTTAAAATTACTACCGCAGTAGTAGATTTGGCTACAGTTCTAGTAAATATTAACAGAAATTCTAATAGTGCCGTATTTTACCACCCTCTTTGGTGGATTCTATTAAACAGTTTTTTCCGTGTGGAAAATGAGCTCTTCATCAGAAAGTTTTTTATTTCGCTTTTGAAATTCTCAATAAGCATTGCACTGATTGTGAGTGAAAAGTAGCTAGTTGGGACAACTAAATGTTAGTTGCCACAGCTAGATTTTCATTTACGCTAGCCAGACTCTAGTTGGGGTGAATGAAAGTCTACACGCGGAGGAAAATACAGTTGAAATTACTGTGGTAGATCGCTATCCATGGACCAGATTGAAATTTATAAGTAAAATTGTGGTATTTTCTTCTCATTCTAGGAAATTCCACAGTGATTTATAATGATGTCCAGTACAATATTTACTGAATAGGAAATTTTCCTGAAAATTCATGAACTTCTGAATTTCATTACAGGAATTTTTACTGTGTGAATTGGAAAACGTACGTATAATCCTTATGGGGAGTTATTTTACTGCGTGCAAACATAGATATTCATGAAAATCAAAACTCGGTCTGGCGTTGATATGAAGTACAGTCAAAACTATTGTATTTCACATGAAAAAGTATTGGATTATTCTCTTTGTGTAGTTGTTCGGAGTATGAATGAAATGGTTTATTCAATGGAAATAAAAAATTTAGTTGTGACACATAAAATTTGGTTGGCGCAATTAAATTCTTATTTACAGTGACTTAATTTCCTTGCTGTCGAATATTTGAACAGACCCCTCCTCTCAGTGTGAGAACTTATGGAGACTCACTGAGAAAAAAGATTTGGTTGATATATTGAACCAAAATTGGGTTATGCCGACCAAAAAGATCCTACCAAATAACTTTTGGTTCAGTGAATCAAACATACACAGGAAACAATTTTGTGTATCTTTAACACACGTGCACTGAGAGAAACGGTCTATTCAAATATTCGACAGCTAGGAAATTTAGTAACTGTGAATAAAAATTCAGTTGTGTGAGCTAAATTTTATTTGTCACAACTACATTTTTTATTCCCATTGAATAAACCATTTTATTCATATTTCAGACAGCTAGCCTTTTATTTACCCCAACTAGAGTCTAGCTAGCGTAAATAAAAATCTAGTTGCAACAACTAACATTTAGTTGTCCCAACTAGGTACCTTCCTCTCAATGTGTTCATTCCAGGAGGTCCACTCGCAATTTATGTTGAACCAACCCGAAAATGGTCAATTTATACTGAAAATCTGTCAATTTGAGAATTGTATATGTTGTGTCTAACACAACCTCTGATTGGACCTTCTGTGGCACAAAATTTTCCGCTGTGTAATTTGGTAAAATGGTTTGCTTAGGGTAGTCGAATTTTGGTGACACCAAGTCAATTTTTAGCTATATCAACAAAAAATTTTGATTGAGCATATAATAACAAAATCTTTCAGTAGGCACAACAAAACAGTTTTCAGTGTTGTTGAAGAATTGAGATTTCTTGGTTATTCTATCTAGTTTCCTCCTCAATTTATTATCCTCTTTTTCATTTGCTGGAAAAATATCGCATAGCAGAGTTGCAATATGGAATTTTTCATCGTTGGAGACCTACCTGAATACATAATATACAATCTTGCAAACCCCCGCAAGAAATAGAGAATGTGATTGATTTGTAATCATTCCTCTAGAATAAATTCTAATACACAAAAATTTGTCCCAATACCGTGTTGAGAATACCATTAAGAATTCCAACAAAGGGAGTGGCAATGATTTACAGGGAATCTAATATCGCAGCAGGCTTCCTCTATACACACAAACACATGATCAAACAAAACAGCCCGAAGGGCAGAACCATGGAAAGAAAACAGCAAAAAACACAGATGAGCTATTGTTGTTTCTAATAACAGCACAAAACCAACGAATCTCTGAATAATTCAAAAAGTTAGAAATTTTTTTCACCGCATGCTCGAAAGTCTTTAAAATTAGCGTTCTCTATTAGCGAACACTCTCAAGTTTCTCAACAAGTCACGCTATAACTGCAGAAGATGAAAATTTGATGAATTCATAACGCTCACCTCACCAAATGCATTCATAATTTTCGTGTTTCTTGGAAATCGTTATTAACCAATGAATTCTCGAAGTGCTAACAAAAACAGGGTCATGTTTCACGAAACAACCGTAAATAATTCATGTCTAATTAAAAAATCATCAACTCGTATCACGTTCCACCGCACGCAGTTCATTTATATGCGCATGCAAACATTGGAAAAGAAATAATTTGTTTTCTCGAACGAATGGAAACATTTGTCTACAAACTCTTCGTAAATTCTGTTATCAAATCGCGTTTGAAAATACAAATATTTAGGAATATCGTTATTTCCAATTCATTGACTATCGGACTGATTTATTTGTTGCTCCATATCCTTCGAGCGGGGACACAATTCCCTACTTTCCCAACAATTGTCTATAGAATTTGAAACTCGACTGCACGTAGCTGCGAAGTTGATTTGAAAGAGCGATATAAAGCCTCCGTGACATTCGGTACAAGGAATAAATCGAAGAAGAAGTTGCTTCTCATTTTATAGAGTGAGCTGAAAATATGATTCTATTCAATGAGAATATCTCGTGACGCAATTTCTTGTCGATATTGATTTGTCCCTGATGTTCGTGCACTCCCTTCTCCTATTCCTAATCACGAAACGAGAAGACGCTATATATTCATGCGGAAAAATTCTCAGACATGGAAGAAATGTGAAAACATTGCTTTTGCATAATGCAATTTCACATACGCGTCAAACCAATTTAATATTCTTTCGATTTCGAAAGAATCAAATCGATTTTTGAATTCAAATTCTCACCCCTTAGAGCGAATCGAATTTTAATAACGTTCTGCTCTTGTGGGAGTTCCGATGATGAGCCAGAGATAGTAGAATAGTTTCAATTAGTTACATTTTTGGATTTATATGACGAATGCGATAGTTCAAAGTTACCATCCAGCTATTATTCCCTGAAAGTGATGCTAATTACCTTGATTTTTTGGTCGTGTCGTTTGACACACCTATAGAACGGCAGAGTGAAAAAAGAGAGAGAAGAGAGCCATTATTGCCAGTGATAAGTGATGCGCACCGATTAACCGTATTTACGTGGACAAGGAAGAAGGAAAATAGAAAAAAGGGGGAAGGAATGGTGTGGGATGAGGGCGGAAGAGAAGTGGTTCTCTTAAAAATTAAACAGGACGAGTCACTCACTCTTGAGTGAGTTAACCATTCGTGAAGTTACCAGTACAAAAAAAGAGCCAAGCCAATCCGCATAATGCAATGGCTGTTGCCTGTGCTGCGATTGTTGGGCTAAATTGAGTGAGAGAACGGAAGAGAAAGAGGGAAAAGAAGAAATCAACAATACGACAGATAAAAAGAGAAGGAAAGAGGAAAGAACAAAAACGTAGAAGAAGAGAGAGATCGTGAGCTTATTGAGCGCGAACCAAGAGGTAGGAAGAGATGGAAGGTTGAGGAAAAAGGGAAGAGGGATGAATTTGATAAACATCAAAAATGAAATGATGAGAGTAAGAGTGAAACTAAGGTGCTATTATATTTATCGGGAGTATATCTAATCGCAGAACCAGCTCGTATGCATCATACGTGTTGAACTACATAAAAAATTGAAACGCATTCATCATCCATTTTACACAGTAAAAATTTTATATCAGATATTAACATATTTATATTGCACTGTTGGGATATATTTGATTATCCCGCTATGAACCACAAGTACCCATACAGAAATTTATCATTGGCGCTAGCATGGCGCAATGTAGATGAGGTATGGCCGAGGCTTGGCAACCAAGCATGGCGCAATACTGAAATGATAACATCATTTTATGATTTATCGATGTGTTTCTCCAATGAAGCCTCATCATTGGTGCAGAAATGGCAATGAAATAGACCATCATTGGCAAACAATAGGAAAATTTGTTTATCAATGTTGCGCCAATGATAAAACTGTGAAAAATAATCAACCCAAAAATATATGAAAATTATGCGCATTTTACAATTTCCAATATATGTTATTCGGGACAGTATTGTGTTTTCCTCATTTATCTGTAAACAACTCGGTGTTTTTTGTCGCTTAAGTTTGCCATGAGGAGTGTACACGATATGGATTAGCGGTAGGAGCCCTCCGGTGTAACCTGTAACAAAGAACGACTGACTGTTCTTCCAGAGAATTATTTGAGCCTTATATATTCCTTGTATACATCTCTCTCTACTCGCGAGAAACATTCGATCGGTAACTTAGCTAGCAATTCAGCCATCAAAAGTTAAAATTAAGGAGCATGCCAATATTGACCCATGCTATTACCAATGAACGGCACTACATTGAAAACTACTTTTGATCCTGACTAGACCAAGGTTTGTGGCTATATTCAACCACGTTCTGAAAGATCCTCACTTTCAATAGAATCTGTCGTTCGGTCAATGTTGGACCAAGGATGAGCCTATCAAGCGCCAAGCCTGGTGGAATTGTGAATCAATGGTAGGCTAATAACCTGAAATCGTTGAACACCGATATCAGTGCAACGTTATAATGGTTGTCAATCAACATTGAATATTCATAGATTGCCAAGCCTCGGCTGTCAACATTCCGCCAAGCTATATTCTATTGTCAGCATTGGTGGAACCTTAAAATTTTTATATGGGTATACGAGCAATCACCATACTCTCTCGTGAGGATGAAGATAAATATGTTATAATTTAAAATAAATATAATTCTGAGTCCCATAATAAACTATATAAACTCTTCTCTGTGTAGAAAAAGTTGGACATTTCATTTGAAATTTCGGAATATACACGCGAGAGAGAAAGATTAGGCGTTTGTGGTAAATCCATACGTCGGACAAACGAAGCGGACACGTGCTCTGAATGATGCAAACACAAGACAGAACATACGGTTCCACCGCCCACACGTAAAACACTAATAGAATACTACATGCTCATTGCCCATTTCGTTTCCCATTGTCGGAGAATATTTTATGCATCAATGTCATGAAAATTATCTGGCATTTCTTCCCGCGGTATCTAATTCTTTATACGGCAAATTGTTTCCGATTTTCCTCTGCTGTTTCCTTTCATCTTCGCAATACATTTTCTTTTATTGCTTCCTCCTACATGGGAAAAAGAGACAAAAGATGCAGCAATGGTGAACCAATTTCATTGAAAGAAAAGAGCAAAGGAAAAGACAGCTTAGGGACAATTTCTCTCTCTCTGTCTCTCTCCACTGGAAGTGAAAATTGACGGCAAACGAATCAAAAACAAGTTTTCATGTAATTGAGTTTCAGGTTAAAATATTTCCTCTCAAATTAATTACTCCACAAATACCAAAACAGTGGAACAAAGAAGTTTAAGGAATAGATTATAAAAGGGACAAAAAAATCAATTCATTGGATTCAATATGCGAATTTCACCTTCCGAACTGTCTTTTGGAAATATATCCAGTGTCGAACTGGCCCGCCAGGCTACCCGGCGATCGCCGGGGGCCCGTTCAGTTCTCAGTTTTCCCTTTTTTTGTCACGAATTGTGATGAAATTATAATTTTCCTGAGAATATTCTCTGTGTACAGTGCAAAAAAATATTCTTTTGTCCTCTCTCCATAAAATATTTATTTGTAGGAATCAATTATTCAATTGGGTGTCAAAATTGATTACTTGTGGCGAATACATTATTCATTTGAAGCACCAAATTATTTGGGGCAAGCATTCCATTATTTGATTCGATTGAATATTTCATCAATACTTAGAAATGTGCTATGGAGATAGGACAAATGAACTTTTAATTTACTTTGTGAGAAGACATTTTTTTCAGTATAGGGGGCCCGACGTATTCCCCAGCCGGGGGCCTTGATGCAAGCCAGTCCGACACTGAATGTATCTTATCCGTTCTTGTGATTTCGAGTGTTATGTAATGATTGATACGCTTTTCCTTCACCATTCAATTCTTCCTTTACTCTTCTAACTGCGAAAGTGAGGGATAGGAGAGAAATAGATTGTAAAGCACAGCTTTTTCACATAGACTTCTCGGTACGTACTCCTTTACGGATACTTAATACACAGGTTACGTACGTTCCCACATAAAATGATGAAAAGTATGTTTTGTGAATGAGAACTCAACGAAAATAGTTTGCGAGGAATGGAGAAGACGCTTGTGCTGTATGATAGTAATTATGTTGGTTGATGAGAGTTTCACGCTAGGCCGGAACCACAGCCACCATCTATTTCGCACCAAATTGAGGTAACTCAGTGCGCGGTTTGTGTTCCATATGTGTTTCTCGATAAACCCCACTGCTGCACATGGATTCATGTTACAAGGGTAGCAGCGATACTGCTTTTCCAGGTGCATATGTACGAAAAGCAAGTACATGCGCATTGGCATTGTGGGGGGACGTGTGAAGGCTATGTACGTGCTTACAGCGATTTGTATTCATCACCGACCAACGCCGGGCTCCCTCTTATTTATCCTCTGTACTCTCTTTGGATGTATTTCTTCAACCTCTTGGAAATCGAACGATTGTCTGTTCGTGAGATTTAATAGGAAATTTCGGGAAAAAATTCTAACGAACCAACTATCAGAACTGAGTTTTAACTATCCCAAAACATCAATTGGATCATTTTTCTGTATGTTTGTACTTTAAAATAATTTTACCGAAAAATTACCTGTACATGTGTTGGGGAATTTCAGCACATTTCTATTGCAAGAATTCAGTGCAAGTACTATGAAAATCCAGTATTGGGATTTTTCAGTACATTTACTCGATTTCTCCAGCACACGTACTGGAGAGCTATTGCCGAAAATATTCATAAGAATCGGACAAACTTCATTGCACGGAATGATTCCGCATGTTCTTTTGATTCAATTTGATCCCTCGTATAGATGGAGAGAAAATGATATCTACTTAGTAGGATTCGAACCTCCATTTCTACCGGCTTACCAACTGAAACCTAAAACCTAACCAATGAGCTGTAGCAGGATATCTCATGTCACCACCTTTGTAACATCCTAGAGATATTCTGAAACATTGTTGAAATCATTGAGGTAACATTCTGGAGACATTCTGAAATATCGCTGTAATCATTTCAGCGAGATTCTGTACGAAAAAAAATGTCACAATCACATATATCAAAAAGCTAACAAAATATTACTTTGGGTTGAAAAAAAATTCCCTCAGAATTTACTTCTACAAATGTTGGATGAGCTTGGCCAGAATCACTTTAAGTAGAAGAAAACCTGCTCCGAAGTTGATTATTAGAAAGTTCCCCCAGTGGGGATTGAACCCGGGTTCGGCGAGTGAGAGTCAAGGCTTCTATCACTTCAGCAAATCTCCGAGATGACGCCAGCACTCTCAAAGTGCTATTTATTGTAATCATCGTGATGGGAGTTTGAAGAATTCATTTCCGTGAAATGAAGAACAATCGATTCAGAATCTTCTGACGCAAAAAATCAGTAGGTCGTGGGAGGTGGGTTTCTTTCGACCTCGACTTTGAAATTTTACAAAGGGCTGAGTAAGATCGATGGAAAAACTTTGAAAATTTGTTGCCGTGGGATATAGACCAATCGATTCAGAATCTTCTGAAATGGAAAGTGAATAGGTCGTACGAGAGGCGTTGTTTTCGATCTTGAATTGTAAATTATACCAAGTCTTGGATCAGGTGTACAAAAATTCATTTTGCTTCATAAAATATTCCTACTGTCATATTCTCAGAATATTTCGTTCGCAACAAATTTAGCATATTCCCCATCGTAGATTTTCAAAACATTACGGATCGTTATGTGTGCAATGTTCAATTAGGAAGATTCTCAGAACATTTTCAACGAAATATCGTATCTGCAATATCTGTAGAATCTTGTAAAAGTATTTCACACAGAATGTTCTGAGCGAGATATTGTAATATTCTAGGAATATTACTGAGACATTGGGTGCTGTGTGGGCAGATTTGGCAAGGTTCGATCAAAATTACATTGAAAAAATACACTAATCTGATTGAATCTCATTGAAAATGGTTCAATAGGATTTGGTCAGAACATTGTACAAGATTCAATGAGATTTGGCGAGAATCAATTGGTTCGTTGAACTAGAGGGGGCAATGTTGGTCACTCGATTTAAAACAAAAAAAACGAAGGAGGAAAACATTTCACTAAAAATTAGGTGATTTTTTAAGAACTAACCGTTTTTACGTTTGAGAACTGATCGTTTTCATTTAGAAGTAAGGGGGCATACATTAATTACGTGGGGTGTTTAGAGGGGGGGGGGGGGTCAAGCTGAATCTCACTAAATCTTACTTGGGGGGTCTTAGCAAATCTCACGTAATTTTTTTTCTAGCAGAAAACGGTGTAAATATGCGTGAAAGTGAAGTTAAAAAGGTGAAAAATATTTCTAGAATAAACTATGGCAAAATCTGACACAACAGTGTTTACACTAATTTACGCATTCACACCCAAAACACAAATTTTTAAAAATCTCACGTGGGATTTGGGGGGAGGGGGATTGCGGAAAATCTTACGAAATCTCACCAAGGGGGGAGAGGGGGTCAAAAATCCTGACAAATGACCCACGTAATTAATGGACGCCCCCTAACTTTTTGGTGAGAACTGACCCTTATAATATACCCTGCGGTGGATTCCCAGTTGTGTTTTTATAGTGTAATTTAAAGAAGATGCAATATTCTTTCAAATTCATCGACATCGATGAGTCACGCAAACCGCCGTGATTAGATTTTTGATTACTTTACCCGATTCTCTTCTACTATTCGTCTTCATTCTTACAACTGTTTTTCTACGGATTACATTTTATCACTCTCACGTCTGACAAATATATCACTGGATAGGAGAAGTGAAAGACTGTAATGTCCTTCCGAAATAATAATACGTATATTTTCCTTTGACAGGAGATTACTCGTAACGTCAATAATTGACGTCTGGGGAGAACTCATGATTCGTATCCGAAGATGTTCTACCTTGTCAGGAGAAAAAGCGCGTACGTCATAATTTTCGGAAGACTTACAGTCTTTGATCCTGACATCGATGATTTGTGATTTATCTCGACTTATGTGCTCCCTTTTTTCGTCATTCCGGTCTTCTGAAGAATTCATTTGCAATCCCGCGGGAGATATATCTAAAGTTGAATGTATTTCGGATTGAAACTGAAAGAGGGAATTCATTCGAGAGCTTTTATTGTGGCTCATGTAAAAAAAATGACACGTGAGTTATAAAGGATCTGGATATGAGAATAGATCTGCATTCGATTGAATTGTATATGAAAGAGGAAATTCGAGCCATAGTTGACGTGATTTTCAAATTCCATATGAATTGGGTTATGATCTCATTCAGCTGCAACTGAGAAAAACATGTTTCGACGGGCTCCGGGAGAGAGACCAGTTCTTTCCCAGTAGACTTGTCACTCATAATTGTGGAACGCATGCAAGATTTATGCTGCTTTTGTTTTCCGGGTGTACATCAAGTCACTGATCCTGTTCCTACATCAATTCTTGTTGTTATGTCTCTTCAAAGTCAGCACTTGTAATTATATTGAGAATTTTTCAGAGAGCGCATACAATGAGGAGTTTGATACAGATTCGAAGTTCAATTTTTAAATAGGAAACCATACTTTTTATTTCATATTTCAACTATTCTTTTTCAAAACAAGGAAGTTTCGTCTGAAGCAATTGCCGCCATTCCCGGGTAGGAATTTTCCGGATTGAAAATCAAGCAATCCATGGCCCAAATCACTCCAACTTGGACCCGGAAAGACCCTGGCATGGATCAATTTCCATTTCTGCAGATGAACTCTCTCAATTGCTGTTAGCGTAACTCAGGACGGACAACGAAGACCTAATCGCCAATTCCAGAGGATTTGGAAGGATTTCAAATTAAAGAATCGAAATCTTGAGAAATAAATATAGATTTGTGAGTAGATTGCCATGAAGCTGAAACTAGCGGCGACGACAGTGGCGGATTGATGTAACTTATGATAGAATTGTTTTTTGAAATATTGAGATGGTTGAATCACTTATTCAAAAGCGACCCGATCAGATTTTGGCGTGGAAAATATTTAAATTAGGTGCCATCGAAAATTACATCAGTCCATCGGTAGCATTCAATTGTTGCATCTCAGGGTTGAACCGACTCTAGCAAATGCGATCATACTTTGATCATACTGAAATTATCTGGTATGTTTGTGAATTTTCCATACCTCAATTATAATCAAATAATACTGTTGCCGAAATCTGACTTTATTTATATCAAAAATATACCGAAATTTGAAACGTTTTCGGTAATGATTGGGTATGGAACATCCATAGCAAATTTATACCGAATTTGTACTGAATAAATACCTAATGATTGAAAATATCCCGGTATACAACAGCAATGGTTACTGTGGATCGCGGTAATTCATTGAAAAAAAAATGAAAAATCAAATTCATTACTGCGTCTCCCAGTAACCGTTAATGTCCAAGCAGCATTGACGAATTTCACTGCAGTACACATCACTGTGATCGCGCTAATCTCTATCATTCAAGCGTGTTTTCATTTGTTTCTCAACTAATTGCTGTTATAGACAGTAACCAGTGCTGTTTTCTTCTTTCCGTGTATATAAATTTCACAAGCATACGATATGTTTTCAGTTCACTTTTCATCACGATTTGGCATTTTACTGAGTTACCACTGGATTCATACTGAATATATACCACACTGTAAAAAATAATCGGAATTTTCTTCTTTACATCAACCGGAAAGTTCCAATCACTGATTAGGAAATCAATTTCCGGTAAATTTATATGAAATTTCCCATACATTCATCTGAAAATTCCAAACTTTATAGGATTTTTCTCAACATTTCACAGTAAATTTCCGGACAAGTTGGGAAAATTCCTAACGCATGTATATGTTAATTACTTTGCATAAATATACAGGAATTTGCCGATAAAATTTTTTACAGTGCATCCGAAAATGATACTCACGGAATACTGAAAAGTCCGGTATGATCAGATTCGCTAGGGGAGAAACTCACATATTCAGAATGATACGATACTATTTACACAATCTTCAGCCTCAACGATTCATCTTGCAGGATTAAAGAACTGATTTTGAATAACTCGATCAAGTTCATAATTATTTGCAGCCGAGTGATCGCAAATGAATTCGATAAAATCATCTTTGAATGCAGAATTCCATACACATCTCACGTAGTCTATGCACTAACAAAATTCCACAAAGATGCAATACACCTTTCCCGAACGAATCCCCGGATTCAACAAAACGATTTCCCAACATCGCAATGTAACGCATCCTTTAAATATATCAACCTCCTTTGTAACCTCAGATATTCCTGAGACTCTCAGAGAACATTGTGAATTGAAATTCTTTCATCGGGATTCTAGATTTTATTTTCGAAACAGATGTGTCACTCGATATCAGCGGGGATATGTCGTCTGCCTCCCAACGTATTCGTATCCAAGTTTAGTACGTTCGAACAGAGTCATACCCTGCTTATACCACGAAAACTGAACGTTACCCGCATCACGATTGTATGACATTTGTTTTGAGGGAGGAAATCGATATTCGAATTTGGATTTTACAATATGGAATCTCTCTCTTCATCTTTCGAATTGAATTTCAAATATCCTTTCGAAACGAAAGTGACGGGTTCGTGGAATGAATCGTCCCGATGTTTATCGTGTCAATAAATTGTGAGCATTAAAACAATTCATTTAAATTCAACAGGTCTGAAATACTCCATGTGAAAATTCTGCCTGTGGATTGTGCGTAGAATAAAGATAGAGGCTCGGTATCGATTTGATTTCATACAGGTTGTATACGGTATGCATAAATTATATTGCACTTTCTGTACAAGTGAAGGACTCTACAGATAATCCATTGATAAATTCAGCTCTCCTCTCATATTTAATGCAAACATTCAATGGAGCTATAAATGGAATTGTTCTTGTTTTTTTTTCTTTTCATCCGCGGATCTACGGAAAGTTATACGGATGGAAAATATTTTGTATGTTTGTGGATTGCATAGAGAAAAGGTGGGTGTGGATTTTTTTTTAGAATATATACACTGAAATAAATCGGTTATTCTCAATGTACAATGAGATTACAGTCGCTTGAGAGACATGTACTGTTGATCAGGATTTGATTGTTGTTTCGTGGCGAGTTTTATCAAAAACTTGATCCTTTGGTTGGTTGTAAGGTACCGTGAGCTGAGAAAACATCTTTGTAAGTGAACTTTTTGTTTTTATTGTTATATAAAATTCCTATGAAATTTTCATATATTCTATCTCCAGGGGATTCTCTTGAGAAAATACTTTTTTTTGAGCTTCTGTAACATAGGGAGTTTTTTCTATGCGAATCTTTTTCAGGATAGGTGTGGGTAGAATATTGTGAAATCGATGAAAATGCTCGTGTACGGTGTTTAGCTACGTGGAAAGCAGGGAATAGCAAACATACATAAACGCATTTAATTGATACATAATTACATGAGTTGTCTGGACTTGTAGTTAGCGCTTTGCTCGGAATGATTAGTCCGTTGGGAGTTACAATGGAGAATCTTTTAATTTATGTCATTTGGAACTGTTTTCATAATATTGAAAAATCATGCTGCAATTCGTTTATTCAGCAGTATGTGATTCTATGGAGCGCATCATTGGGATGTAAAAATGTTAAATACAAATTTCCATTAGCTCAAGCATGAATTAAATTGACATTCACTTAATTGAACTTCATGTGAATGTTTAATGAAGAGCAATCTCGTGTGACGTATGGGTAATTTTCATTTCGAAGGTCGGAAATTGATGATTGAATGAAAACGTCCTTTCATTATAAATTATGGTGGATTTTCAAGGTTTAAATCTTACTCTATAAGAAAAAAAAAGTCGCTGAGCTCGCAACCCCGACAGCCCTTAATGAGAGGTGGTTGAAAAAAATGTTTTCCATGGAAGTGACCTCATATCTGCACGGAGAAAAATGCAGCTCGAAAGGATAGTAATCTTCAATAGAAAATTGGAGAATATTTCTTAAAATCTGAAAATATTTCTTAAAATCTAAGAATTTTTCTCAAGTTCGTAATAAACATGAAACGGTTCAAATTTCTCTTGAATATTGCTCGAAAAACAATGAAAAAATATCAATACTTAACAAATCATCAAAACAAATATGAAGTTTCTAAAAGTGTCGCATGAAGTTTCACAAAGTGAATACCAAAACTTTGGAATCTTATTTTCAAATTACAGAATTTTGCTATTCACTTTGTAAAAATTCATTCGCGACTTTTGGAAAATTCATATTTGTTTTTATGATTTGTTAAGTTGAGATAATTTTTCATTGTTTGTCGAGCAATATTCGAGAGAAATCTGAACCGTTTTATGTTTATTACGAACTTCAGACAAATTCTTAGATTTTAAGATTCTCCAATTTTCTATTAAAGATTACTATCCTTTCGAGCTGAATTTTTCTGGTAACACCTTCTCAAAAAAATATATACCATCGCGTCACAAAATTACTTTCATTAATTTCATTAATCCTTATCCTTACATATCGGGTCTTTTAGGCCCTGGGAATTACATATGCAGTCCCAATATCAATTTATATCCATTATTGTCGACCGATTGTGTGTGACATTCATCCTTGCTCACCAGGCGTTGGGAAAAAATGATTACAGCTGTTGTTCCAACGTGCAAGTGCAGCAGAAGTTAGCATAACAAACGAAGCGACGTAAACGTATAGTTCGGGTCTCCGAGGCCCAAGTAGTGAAAAAGTTATATAAATAATTGAAACCAGAGAAATATTATACCACGTTTGGTGCCTTTCAAGTTTTGAATATTTTCATTGAATTAGATGAAAATAGTTGATTCCATCCAGGAGTTTTTCATGTTTTTAACATAACTGTAAGTTAAGGAGGAAACCACTCTAAAGGCCGGAAAGGAAAGAAAATTCCAGGAATTATTTCCAAAAAAAAACTGAACATATCGAAATTTGGTAAAAAGTTCTGAATTATATAAATATTATTGTGCGTTGTTTAAATTTTTCGAAGCTGTGAACAACAAAATGACGGTTCCTCGGTGTTTTTCCCTTGCATTTTTTTTCCGTGGCCGGACAAATAAACTGTAAAAAGTCTGACTGAAAGTGGCTGCATCTTACTTGAAAACTTGACTGGAATTCAGTCTTCTTCATTGTGTCAGCATTTGTTTTGGATGCTTACTTTCAGCTGAAATAGGGCTAGTTTTGGCTGCATCTTGAAATAAGCCGACCCCAGTAGAAATTTTGATATGGAAAACATCAGGTCCAGATCAGGCATGCCTGATTTCTGTTCAGGGCCTGACTTGAGTATCTGATAAGGTCCTGACAAAAATGTAACGCAGGGAAAAGACAAGGTCCTGATCAGGAAAACCAAACGTTTCCCAATCAGGATCTGATCAGGGTAGTAATTGAATTCCCAATCAGGACCTGATCCGGGTATTAGCGGAATTCCCAATCACGACCTCATCTAAGCTATATTTTGACATTCAATTTAATTTTCTTGGAATTCACTTGTCATCAAATTTTTTGAGACTCCCCCAACAGAAGAAATTCTACTGATGATCCAAATAGATCTCAGTTGAACATTTGGAAAAGACAGATAAATTTCTAATGAGTCCTGTGAAAATTCTGAATAGTTTGATACATTCATCGTTCTGAATTGATCAGGTCCTGATTCGGCTGTCTTGAAATACGGATGAGCCAAGGCAATCCTGATCAGGTCCTGATCAAGATATCTTGACAGTTACCTCACGATTCAAATACGGATCAGTCAAGGCAATCCTGATCAGGTTCTGATAGGAATACCCTGTCCAAGTTACTGAGAGGGAAAATATGACTGGGACCTGTCAACAACCTTGCGTTACATTGTAAGGTCCTGAACAGGATGCCATGTCAGGACCTGATAAGTAGAGATCGACCGAAATTTTTTGCCGAAACTGACTAAAATGGAAGCTCTGATTATTGGTTTCGGAAAAAACTTGGTATTGGACGTTGGAAGTGTAGATAAGCTCCTTAATAATGCAATTATCATACTTAAGATCAAATATCAATGTGATTAATGAAATAATTTCGATTTTCGGTTTAAATTTCCGGCTAATGCTTGTCGGCCGAAATTGTAAACCGAAAATCGCAAGTATTTTGTTAATTACAATGGAATGTGATCGTAAGTATGATAATTGGATTATTAAGGAGCTCGTCTACACTTCCAACGTCCAGTCCTAAGTTTTTTTCGAAACCAATAATCACAACTTCAATTTTAATCATTTTCGGCAAAAAATTTCAGTCGATCTCTACTGATAAGGTACTTAAAAGTTTTCCTTAATTAGGAGTTCCTTATTGCAGCCTTACGAGGGCCATGCTTCTAATAGGGAATTCCCTGTCAAATTTTTACTAGGGGATATTAGCTACAGCACTACGTGGGCTTTTTTTTAATGATGCCTAGTTCAATTTTTATTCTGATTTTTGAGCGAATTTCGTTCTGAGCGGAAAAACCCTGAGGAGCCGCTATTTTGTTGTTCACAGCTCTGAACAAAATTAAAAACACACTACAATAGTTATATAATAAAGAACTTTTCGCCTATTGAAAAGCTCAAATTTCTATGCTTGTTTAGAGGGAGGAAAGGGACCGATTGCAGACCGATCATTTCTTCCCTCACTTTCTCCTCTATAGGGAAAAAATGACCGGGAGGAAAATAAAAACAAAAAATGTTTGAAAATGAATTTATAAAAAAGAAGTATGAAAAGTTAACGAATTTCCAATTTTGCCTTGTTATATTCTCTATATCTTACTATCCAGGCCTCTGAAGCCCGAACTGTACGGATCTGTGATAATTTCGAACTGTACGGAGGAGGGTTAATTTTATTTCCATAGTAGTAGTGAAAAAAGAAAAAACACAATTAAACCGTCTGATTCAATTTTAGATTAAAGGTTCCGATCATCCAGAATAAAAAAAAATCCATGCAGAAAAAACCAAAATAAGTATTCAATAAAGCCATGTTGATGTATCACTTCCATGGATCAATGGTGACTTCCATGGATATATTTTTTATCCACAGAGGCATGGAAGTGAATCCACGGAAGTGACTTTTCATGCATTAAAATTCAAAAAATATAACACCCCAAAATCAGATATCTATTTGATTAATCGGCTTCCTGTTTATCAAGCAAAAACGCAATAAACTCACACATTCAAAGTTTCAATAATGAAAATTAAATATTGAGAGTACAAATTAATTCGGTCCATTTTTTTACAGTTAAAGATGCGTTTATTTCAGAAGAACATGAATTATCAAATGATTCAAAGTATTGTCCATCGCTGGCTATCACTTTTTCCCATCTTGAGGGTAATTTTCGAATCCTGTTACGGAAAAACGTCTCGTCCTTCGAGGTGATCCAAGTTAGGAGCCAATTTTCGATTTCTTCGAAGTGAACCGATGGCTTGTCAAATCGTGCTGCATCTATCGGAATAGCCAGTAATCAGAAGGAGCAATGTCCGGCGAATACGGTGGGTGCGGTAGAATATCCCACTTCAACGTTTCCAGATAATTTTTCACTACTTCTGCGACACGAGGCCGAGCGTTATCGTGTAAAAGAATAACTTTGTCATGTCTTTCCTTGTATTCCGGACGTTTTTCTCGTAACGCACGACTCAAACGAATCAATTGTGGCGTATACCGATCACCCGTAATAGAATCACCAGGTTTTAGCAACTCATAGTATATAACACCCTTTTGGTCCTACCAGATACACAGCATGATCTTTGAACCATGAATATTCCTCTTTGGTGTCGATGTTGAAGTCGATGGCAACGATTAACCAGGCATAGCATAGTATTTTCTTTTCTTGGGGTTATCGTAGAATATACATTTCTCATCTCCTGTCACAATCCGATGTAAGAACCCCTTTCTTCGTTGTCTTTAAATCAGCTGCTCGCAAGTGAAAAATCGCCGTTCAATATCTCTAGGCTTCAAGTCATAAAGCATCCAATTGCCTCGCTTTTGAATCATGCCCATGGATTGTAATCGTACGGAAACTGCTTGTTGCGTAACTCCTGATGATTCCGCAAGCTCCTGTTGCGTTTGACTCGGATCTTCGTCGGGTAAAGCCTCCAATTTCTCGTTTTCGAATTTTCGTGGCTGTCCTGAGCGAGGCTTGTCTTCGACACTGAAATCACCATTCTTAAAACGTCGAAACCATTCCCTACATGATTTATCAATTGGGGCATTGTCACCATAAGCTTCCACAAGCATTCGATGGGCTTCAGCTGCACTTTTTTTCCAATTAAAACAGAAAACTAGCACCTCCCGCAAATGCTGCTCAGTTAAAACGAAATTTGACATACTTCACTGAGTAAAAATCGGGATTCTAGAAGGAGTGATATCAACTGAATATTATCCACAGGTGTCTAACCTCTCTGAAACAATTGAAATCGGTTGTGACTATGAAACATTCATGAAAGCGAGAGTCATCTTTTCAAACTGGACCGAACTAATTTGTACTCCCAATACCTCAAAATAACTGCCATGGTTGTGACCGTTATGCTCGACGAATTATGAGAATACAATTTGAACTTGAATTTTCTTGTTGTGATTACAACAACGATATGAACCAACCACTGGCTCAAAATGTTGCCTCAGTACTGTGTCTACAGCCTCTTGGATTTTTTCCCCCGCGCAATATTTTTCAGGATAAGAGGGGTGTGTGACATAAGTCCACGGAAGTGACAAAAAAACTGATCACAAACTTTAATATGACGGTTGATATAAAAATCTGTGTAACTATGAATATTTCATTCTACTATCAAACGAGTTATGTATCGTAATTAATATTCACTCACTTTAAAAGTGAATATTATGGAAAAATGAAGAGTTCTGATTTTTTTTTCCTCGTGTAAGGTGATCACACCCATGGAAGCGACATTTTTTTATGCTTTAGAGCTTGATAAAAAATTAACTGTGTGGTTTGTTTACACGAATTTAACTTGAGAGGATAGTATTTCGTCTACTATTAATTACAAAAAAAACACCCATCCAGTAATTAAGGACTACAGATTAGAAACACCGTGGTCACACTGATTTTTGTCGAAAATGAGAATTACCCGTATAGTTTTTGTTTCTCATTTCAAGAAAATATCTTTCCTCTCACACATCACAGTGTGAGGAATGACGATTAAAGAGCAATATTTTGGAGTATCGAGGTATTTTTCAAGCGAAAGAAAAATTCAAATTCGTTGAAAATTCTACAATGGCAAATTCAAATTCTTCTTGAAGATTCGTACAAAGGACTACGAATGTACGGTTCATTATAAAACGAGGATTCTCAACAGGAGTTTCTCTGTCGTAATATATTTATCATTACATTTTATTGGAAGATTTTCCGGTTCGTTTTCCTCGTTTATATCAGCTGAACTTTGAAAATTTCAAACTTTTACTACGCTAAATAGAACAAAGTTTGAAGCAGATATCAAACTTTGTATTAAGTTCTATTATGTGATTATATATTTATTCGTATTCCGTCTATTTCGTTCATACCTTCTATGCTCGTATGTCTCCAAGTCGGAACGATATTCGTAATTAGATTGAAACTAATATCCAACTGACCTGCAGTCGCTATCGCACGAATGAAGAGAATTCACGTAATAAGGAGAAAGAACCGCAAGGTATAACACGTTGCCCAACAAAGTTTAATCATAAATGTAAGGATAAATAATTTATCAATATATGTTAGTTTAAAGTTAAAAACCCAGTCATGCGATGATAGCAATCAAGTCCGTAACATCTCAACAACGCGAACCAATGTAAATTTTCATCCCACTTTATGTCAGAGTAACTGAGAATGATTTCATCAAAGCATTTGATACCTGGCACTCATGACTCTCGTATAATTTCTTGGATGTAACATGTGCGCAGAAACCGCAAATGCGATACAAGATCGATAAGTATAGAGGTGTAGATGGGTTAGCGAGAACATGATCGAACATGATCCAATCCGATACACATTTCTGTGAATTTCGAAGAATTGAATACGAATGTTAAATCTAACTCCTCACTTGTTTCATAACTGAACGAAAACGTTCCTTCTGACTACGCCAAATATTTTAGAGAGAATATCTGACTTCGTGTCTGGTTTTCTTCTCAGAAATCAGTAAATCAACTTCTTGCGAATTTTATCTACTGTGAACAGAAAACGTGTCTTTATTATTTTGTTATTTTGTTATGGTTGTTCGTTGAAAGTAGTTCGGAGAACAGAGAACACAAAAATCACGAGATTTTGGTGCAAAAATCAGATAACACATCACTTTTTTAACATTCAAAGTTTGATAATTTTATATCTATTTTCGTCAAACGTTCCCAACAAACATTTCCAGTCAAAATGTTTTGAATTGGAGAGATTTAATACACGCATATCAAACCTTCAGGAAGAATTTATGTTTCTCCTCCTATTCCAAAAGTTTTTGAAATTTATCTTGTTCCGTCACAGTGAGCAAGTCATATAAATTCTTCAGTTTATTCTCTTTATCTTTGTTTCAAGGAGAAAGAAAGGACATTAATTCTAGAATTCTCACTCCAAAACAATCCATGCTACGTAGTTCATGCTGTGGTTATAAAAATTGAATTCTTCATCGGGTGAAAAAACCCCCTCCGACTCGAATGAAAATTCATTTTTTTCTTCAAAATATTAGCGTATCACTCAATGAATCCAAACCACGTACTCAGCTGGAGGAAACCTTCGTTTGAGAGAAGCTTTTTGTCGAGAGTCCCATTCCGAAGGTATATATTCATATCCATATATTCATATATCTCACCCGGTATACGTAAGAATATTTCCGCATCTCCGAGAAGGTCGACCGCTCTTATCGTTCTTTCCTCAGATCTATCCCTGTGTTATTTTCGTACGTTATCACATGTAGGGGAAACAAATTGATCGAATTGGCAAAGTTGAATATCAAACATCCCACAACAACAGAAATTCTATATTGAATTATTCATTTGCAGGATCCTCTATAGCGGACGACAAGAAGAAGTCATCCAAATTTATCATCATTGAGAAACAAAGACATTGTGTTATTATCTAATTCGTTCCACTACCCAGGTGAATTGTTTCGAACGGTTTTTGTAAGCACCGAAACTTGGGAATCGTTGAATCCGATTTCCGGTATTCGAGCATTCCTTGATCAATTTATCCATGAAAAAAAAAGGAAAGAGGGAGAAGAAGCTTCAAAGAGAGAAAAATGAATTCCAAATTCACAGTTCAGTACTTCCGATGTAATCTTTTGAAATACAACTTTCGATATACGAATTGTTCGAATTCTATATTTCATATTCGGTCAAAGCACACTGCCGAATCGATAAGCGATTTCATTGTCGAGGATACACAGATTATGCAGATAGAAATTCGAGTCGGTATAGCTTGTTGTTGCTCAATGCTCGTAGACAGTTCGCATGAGAATTCGAGTCGGGAAAGAGGAGGAGGAGGAGGTAGATAAAGAAGAGGCGGCGATTTCTTTCACGTATATATTCTATGTACACGGCTGTATCTCGTGTAGCGAGATCATCGTGAAATATGCAGGATCTGAATTTTTCATGGCTACTCTACAATGACACGGTAATACAAATACATCCTCATACACTTTCCTCTCTCAGGGATTCATGTATGAAGCACAATGGAATCGGGAGATCGATCAAATGGAAAATATTTTACCTTGTATTCAACTGAACTTACTATTATAATAAGATATCCGGATCCTGGATAACGAGAGTTCAATATTCACGCGGGGACAAAGGACGGTTTAGTTCAGCTCTCCATAAAACTTCATGGTTTTCTTATGGATTGGTGTTCCAAGGGGGAATCGATTGAACTGATGCGCATTCAGCTTCATGCTTTACGTGTATTAAATCTTCAAGCACAGCGACCCTGACGATGAGTTCTTAAACTTTGCTATCATGAATCCAAAGTCTAACAAACCACAGTGGAATATCTGCCATCACAAATCAATGTATCATTCTCAGATATCTCATTTCAGAGAATTCATATGAAAGTGATAGTAAAAGGGTAAAAACTTGTCTGTGATGTGTGAATATTTCATCCATTTTTTATACGAAAAAAATCGTATATAAATTACATAGAATCATTTTTCAAGGGAGTCTGGTCTATATATGTCATGAAAAATTGTGAAGAACAACGTGGAGAAGATAGAGAATGAGCGTTCCTCATGCACAAATTCAACAGTTTTGAAGAAGGGAATAGCGTGAAAAGAAGAAGGCAGATGAACAAAGAATGAGAAGAACAGTAGAGAACAAGAGAAACATCTCTGTTTTTAGAGAGTTCAATTCCGTATACATCATCCTGCTCCCCCACCGGTTCTCACTTCTGTCCATTATCATGTGGTCTTTTCTGATTCTAATACATGTACCCTCTTTTCAAACTCTTGCTCCGCCAATTATACTAAATCCTCCTCCGTCTCTTTTATAGCTTTCAGTGGAACCCTTCCTTCATTCTCTCGTCCCTTCGTTTCGCGCCATGTTATTTGCTCTTTTTCTCATTCGATTCTTCTCTAAGCTCTTGCTTCGTTCCCACTTATCACTTTTCTTTCCACGTGTTGTTACAATTTTTTCCCCGTTTCCTTTTTATCGGAGAATTCGCTAACATTTATTGTATTATAGCTCCCATGGTTTGGCGAACGAAGAAAAAGAATAACTTATTCTAATGGTGTATGGATTTTTTTATATCTTCTGAAACGTGATATTTCCGCTCTAGAAACTGTTAGTGGGGAAACTTCCATGCTCTCTGCAATATTTCAGTCATATTATTCAAGAACAATCTACAGCGATTCCGTGAACGAGCTGCTATAAAATTTAGGGTTAGAATAATGATGTATGCTCAATACAATCATGTTAAGAATTTTTCCGAAATTAAATGTAGTATTTTCCATCTATATCAGTTCCTCAGTAACTGATGCGGGAATTGGCGAAAAATTTTTGAGGAAACGTGAATTCCATTCGAATCAACAAATCAATGGCGTGAGATTTAATTGTTGTAATGGGAGTTTTGATTATATTATGTTAGATAATACTGTAAAAAATATGGGGAGATTTCCCTGTAGTCGTATGCTGAGACAGAAAAAGCCGTGAAATTTACATCTTGCAAGGTAAATACCCAACCAGAACTTTCCCAGGTGAAAACATTTTGTAGAATTCTTGTGAGGATTTGGTTCTACACAACCATTCTCATTGAATCATGTTTTATGTTACATTCATGGTGTAGAATTTGTATAGAACCAAATCCTCACAAGAATTCTACACCATTTTCTCACCTGGGTTTACAACAGGCGCAGTACTGCAACCTACCAGTACTTTCCAGGACTGGTAGAGTACTGGCATTTGTCTGGGATGATAACGCTCTTCTGACTGAGTACTAATACTATTATTTGCAATCAGTACAGTGCCTGTACTGGATCAGTACCTGGCCAGCATTAAGCTCTCAGTACTGGTTCATCAGTATAGGTATAGTGCTGTACTTTTATGTATCCAGTACTGCTGCCGTACGTGTTCGCCAAGTATTGAAGACCCAATACTGGCACTGTACTGCACCTGTTGTCAACATCCTAATGGAGTATTTGAACGATTTCAAAAACATTTCGAGCTACCACAATCTAAGTTGATTCCACTACAGCTGATTGAAATTCTACATTCTCTACTGTAAAATCATCTCAAATTGTGGTAAATTAAACTCTTTTTATAAATCTTTCAAATATTCGTTCAAATTTTTTGAAATCGTTGACTTCACCACTTTTTTTCTCAATGTATGGGAATTGTTTGTTCAAGAAATTTTCTGCCTTTTAGGCGTTGAATCTTTTACAATTGAAGAAGAAGTCCACCAAATCATCGAGAAAAGTTTCACATCCATGGAAAAAACTTGCTGCCACCAGCATGCGAATTTGAAAATCCCATTCAACCGGGAATTTTAATTGTACAGAATTGTTTGAAGTACCTCAAACATTTCTCAAATATCTCCAAGGAATGAATATGAAGCTGTAACTATCAGGTATAGAGCTAGCAGCCAATTGCTGTAACTTTTGATTAAACGTTTTTGAAGCCTTACTCACATCAGGAATCGATTGAGCAGCGATTCCCTGAACGCTTCAGATGTTTGACGTTTTGATCAAAGTATTGTGTAAAATTGAATGACAATCGGTTGCTGGTACTACGGCTGCCAGTTTCAGCTGCACGAAACGAATGACTATTCGGAGGATATGATGTAATGATTCGAATACGAACATAACACCGTCCACTTCTTTGTTACAGGAGGCAAGATCCTTTACCGAGATGAAGCTGGCAATCTCAAGATTTACAACGTCACCGATGGGTCTTCGAGAATCATCTTGGGAACATCAAGCGCTGTAAGTGATATTATACTTTTTCATCCATCCAATTCATTTCATCAAGAGCTTGGAATTTCACTTTCCATCGATTGTAAATCATGTTTTTTTTTCTCCAATAGTTTCAAGGATGAAGTTTATACAGCTTCTATGGCTTTGATATTTCAATTTTCTGCAAGAGAAGATACACAAACTGTCCTATGGAAATGAGCCCTCGTGAATCATAGTGCGGGGTTATCATTTTGGTATGGAAATCTCAACTGCGCAAATTTGAACCACCCGATTATCCAATACACGAACAAGTTCAAAGTAAATATTCCTATGGTATAGTTCAGAACTACACTGAGAAAAATTTGACTGTAAAAAGTGTCATTAAACTCTTTAAAACTAACTGAATGTAGAATCCATCACGGGGAGAATTTACTATTGGGTTTGTGAATATGACTCCGCCCTTTTTTGTTGAAATAAAACACATTTGCTTGTTTGAAAAATTAAAGAACAGTTTATTCAAAGTATGCTCCATTTGCAGCTACAACCTTCGCCCATCTTTCAGGTAATTTACGTATTCCTTGCCTGAAGAAATCCTGATCTTTTGAGCTGATCCAATTATCAAGCTAAATTTTGATACTTTCGTATGAAGTGAACCGTTCTCCTGTAAGATCTGACTGCATCATTCGAGATAAGTGGTAATCCGACAGAGCTATGTCTGGTGAATATGGCGGATGGAATAGTACTTCCCAGTCCTGTCCATCTAGATATTTTTCCACGACTTGTGCGGTCTGCTGCGGTTTGGCATTGTCATATTGCAGAATTAATTGACGGTGCCTATTCACCCATTCTGGTCGTTTTTCTTCTACGGCTTGCTTTGAATGCATTAGTTGTCGTCGGTAAAGTTCTTTATTAATAGTTTGAGAAGGTTCGAGCAACTCATAATATACATCTCTCTGATCCCACCAAATGCAGAGCATAACCTTGGCACAGTGAATATTTCTCTTTGGCTGTGATGGGCCCGGTTTACATCTGGCTTCACTCAAAATTTTTGGCGTCTTAGATTCTCATAGTATATCCATTTTTCATCTCCTGTGACTATCCGATGCAAAAATCCTTTTCGTTACCATCTTTGAAGTAGCATTTCACCAATTGTTTTTCGACGTTCCATGTCTCTTTCTTTCAATTCATGTGGAACCCAGTGATTGAGTTTTTGAACCATTCCCATTGCTTTCAAACGCTTTGCAACACTTGATCGTTCAACATTCATTGCTGCAGCCAGTTCTGCTTGAGTCTGGCAAGAATCCTCTGTCAATAATGCTTCCAAATCAGCATCTTCAAATTTTCTTGGTAGTTTTCCATATTCTTTGTCCTCAATGTCAAAATCATCATTTTGAAATCTTCGAACCCATTCCTTGCAAGGTGTATTAGATGAAGCATGCTCACCATAAATCTCCACAAGCAAACGATACGTTTCCGCTGCACTTTTCTTTGCAACAAAATAGTGTGACAACATTTCCCGCAAATAATGTTTACTTGGAACGAAAACCGACATGTTCAAGGAGGTAAAAACTTGTTGCTCACAACCCAAACCGAATGTCGCGTAGTGCGTTTGACAGTTGACAAAAAGTACTATCGAATACAAGTGTTGTCATCTATTAGTACACGTAAGCAATATTAACATAACGACATGTGTTAGGAGAGGGCGGAGTCATATTCACACACCCAATATTATGATCGTACACAGCGTGGCCAGGCCGGACTATTTTTTGCCGATTGGGCTACTCGAAGAGCCAACCGGCGAGTAATTTCCTTGCCATAGCGACTGATAGCCAATTGGGCTATCTTGGGCTAATGTGTCCTGACTATGCATTGAGCTCCGTACGAGATAAATATTGCATGCGATTGGTTGATTCTCATTGCATTAGAACGAATCCACAGCCACTGGTCTAACGACTAAAATACACCTGTCACCGTGAAGACAGATTGAAAGTATAGTCCACTCTGGTTATAATTCCTATCACTCATAACCCTCGCTCATATTTGTTCTGCTTCAATGAGCACAAATATTCCCCCGCTCTAACACCGCTTGTAGTTTTGGTTCATACATCTCGCTATAAGCTCATCTGGTAAGTATGATCCTTGGCCTGAGAAACTGATCAACTGGAAACCATGGAAAATGTTGAATTCATTTTGATATGTCAATAAGCACAAAGATGTCCATATAACGTACACCAGAAGTTGGGGATGGGAGTATGTTAAATTTTCAACATGAATTGGGCGAGATTTATCAAAAGTAGTGGAGGCGAAATTGTTACTTATAGTGGAAAGGACGTCGATTTCTCCCCACTGTCTTCCCCTACAGTCTCTAAGCGAGGTTTATGACCAGATTGGACTGTATCTAATTTCAAATCGAATGTTTATTTTTAAATAAAACTCATAGTTCAGTCAGTTTTTGTTTGAATTCTATTTTGGGCTAATTTTGGGCTCCTATAAAAATTTATCGGCTACTTTGGGCTACTCGAACGCTCGCTTTGGACTCCACTTGGTAATCAAAAACTGGCCACACTGATCGTACACTTCCAGGTTATGATAGTATGTTGTTCTGTGATGCATTTCTTGTTATTGCATGAAATTAAACCTCCCTAGCGTGTGTGAACTCTGGCCTACTCTGGACCCACTCTGGCCCAGTCTTAGGCCCATATTGGCAGGATGGGGCCCATGCTGGACCGGGGTGAGCCCCATAGTAAATACATGCTAGGGCTACATTCAGTTAGTTTTGAAGAGTGCCCTCAAGTTGCTGACAAGGATGGGGCTTTGTATAGTAAAATTTCTCTCAGTGTATGTGATGCCCATTTATGTAGTGAAATGATAAATTCACGTTTATTTGTGTAGTTCAGTGTCACTTGTATTCTTCATGTCGTTTTGATTGTTTGTAGTTTATAAAACTCTGTGGTTCGAACTTGCGTAGATCGTTGATCCATTTCCAGATCTAACTGATTGAATGATTCAGCTTTTTTGTGTGAATCATTTTCACTTGGATAAACATATGATATGATAATTGATATGCATTGGGATGATATAGAATTTATTTCTCAGAGATCAAAAATTGATCCCCAACAGTTTGAATAAACTTCCCCTCTAGTCTCTGGGGACTTTGATTTTTGAAAAGAGAGTAGTTTTCAGAATGGATGAATCTTCTTCAGTTTGCACAGTGTCATTCGACTTTATAGAAATAATCATCGTGGTAGAGCAATCTTTGCTCCTAGTTTTAATATTCAATTGATCTTCCAATCCACTCTCCTCTTAATTCAGTCGTATATTATTTTTCTGTCATTCATCATTTCCTCGGATCTTTCTCCGTTTTTCTCCATCGATGCATGTGTCTTTTGAAACGAAAAATTGGATATCCATTCAAGAGGATTACGCCCTCCCTCCATTGAATGAACTCTCTTTTATGATGAGATGAAAGAACCCGTTACCAGAAACATTCACTTTCCTTATAATGATGTGAGACGGACATATATTCTGTACATCGAGAATTATCTTTTTCATTGAGAGAAAAAATCATTTCAAATCCTCCAAGATTCTCTCCAGATACTTTTTAGATACTCTTCACAAACGTGTATTCAATTTTATTAGGTTGAATTTACGCTGCATATGTCTCAAGTGCGTTCATTTGATTTCGTTTACACGGAATCAAAATGCAACCACGTGATCTATCCATACGCACACAGCATATAATATTGCTGCAATATTTCAATCTTCATAAAATATTACAAATCACAATACAATACTGTTGCAATATTGAAATGTCGATAGTACATTACAAATAGTAATATAACATTGTGACAATATTGTGATATCACACAGTTGGGAATAATTTGTGTAAATGTGAAAAAAGTATATGTAAATGGATTGATGTTGAAAACAACATTCACGTGTGTAATTCTAACTTAACAAATAAATGTGGTCGAGAGAAAAGGTGTAAATTTGAAGTAATTTTCATATTAGACACACTTGATGTGTTGCTTGTATATTGCACGGAAAATCTGTTAATTTGACATACCGTTACCAACACCTCAACGTAAATTAGATGTACCTAATATGTTGAAATTACATTTCAACATTTTTTATGATGTTCTCATGGCATGAACTTGAAGTAAGTCATTGTTTTTAATTTATGTAGGATTAACATTTGGAATCATGTAGTTCCCTAAAAGTAACTGGTTTTGTATTTACAGAAGACATCTGAAGTGTGTTGAGAAAGTTATTCACATGGGATATGTCAATTCAACATTTTTATTCAATGTGGACCGTTTCGGACATCACAAAAATGTTATATTTGACGAATTTATTTCAACTGTGCACATATCACAACGAAATATTGCATCAATATTTCATAATTATAAAAATATTAGGTACTGAAAAAAACAGTTTTTCTAATCTATTTTCCTATTTCTAGAGAACATTTTTCCTTTGCAAATTATACGAATATGGAAAATTCTCTTCTGATCAATTTTTTCATGAAAGTTCCCAACACGAAAATATATTCTGATTCTCAGTTAATTATCAAACCTTTAGTCGCTTCAATTTCATTTATCTGATGAGAATTTCTATGATTGAACAATCATATGTTATTCTACACGGAGAAAAAGGAATAGTGATAACCACTAAGCGAATAGTAAAATATGGACAGACCAAACTGCGCAATCAAGATAACTAAACGACTCAATAGAAATTACAACACGCTCAGTTAAATCAACGATACGTTCAATTAAAATAACTACGCGATCGATTATAGCAACCAAATATTTGGTCCGTCCATATTTTACTGTACCAGTTTTCTCCGTGTATGATATGTTCTTCTCATAAATTCTGTATAAATCGAAATCCTCACGAGCGTTCATAACATATGGCGATTTGAGTGCTCCATTGTCATCTCGGACATTCGTCGATGTGATGGCACATCACACCAGTCGGGAGAGAATTCAAAGTGAATTTATTTGGCACTATAACAGTTCAAAACGATTGCATTGAAAACTCTTCCTGAACTGTGGTGCTGTGTAGGACGCACACGGGAAAAGGCATACAGTAACGATTACTATGGAGAATAGTGATTTGGTGACCGATATTTAACCCTTGAAACATGGGTCATTCGTGCCTGGCGCTTTGAAAAGTACCCAAAGGTGCTAAAAAAATCTGGGAAAGTTCATGGTGTCTCATCAACTATCCCAGTATCAGGACCAATCGCTACATTGATGAATTATTCATTCGTTGAAACAATATAACAAAATAAACAAATGAAAACGGAAAAATGGATCGTTTCGTTCAAAAATTCATAACTTCTTACCAAATTAATATTTTTTTTTATTTCGAACGGTCGATTGAAGCTCAAAAATATCGTTCTGAAGAGAAAAATATTGCAAATATGTATCAATCAAATCAATACCTCATTTTTCAACATGAAAATCGCGTTTTTTCGGAGTATGTAAAAAGGTACTATTTCCAGTAAAACAGACATACATTAATTTTTCAAATATTACAGAACTTCAATGAGTGTTTGTGATGAAAAAAGAAACAATATCAATATACTAAATAAGTGGAAATATGATGAAACGATTGTCAAAGTCGAAAAAGAGAAACAAAGTGGAAAGCATATTTCATTCGGTTATGGGACTCAATTTATGCTGGTCTCACAGTGAGTCTCTTGAAAAGAACCCAGCATAGTCAAATAAGGAAACAACTTGGTACCAGTTGGTGCCAGTTACAATCCATGATGGTTGCCCTAACAACCGTTGATCCAACAACCAACATGCAATCAACTTGGTTGCAACTGGTGCTAGTTACAGCCCATGTCGACTGACTCAACAACCAATATATAGGATGAACTTGGTTCAAACTAAACTAACCTTATTTGTATTGTACCAAATCAAACTTGACTCATTTAAAGTGTACTAATATCAGAGGGATTTTGAAAAATCGACATGATGCACGTTTTTTTCAATACCAGGATTTATTGAAGAACGGTATCAAAAAAATATCAACAAATATAAGTGTATTGTAAATGCAAACAGCCTTACAAACTGATGACCGGATCGTGAAATTTGCCTAATTGCGAGATTTAAGGGAACGATATCCTTCAAATTAATCATTAATTGAAGGAAAATCTCGAAATGCCAGTGGGCCAAAACTGTCACGCAATTGGATAAAAACGTGTTTCGTTCTCCTGAAATTTCCAAGATTCATCCATAACTATCTGAAGCCATACCAAGCATGGCCCCAGATTGATACTTAGACTGGGGAGAACCATGCAGGGTAGTACCGACCTCTAGGTAGACTCATATTAGGTAGTACCAGCCTAGATAGGACCAATCTGATCCCATGTAGGTTGATCCTACGCAGCATGTCCTCCCTGACATGGTTCAACCACACGGAGAGAAATTTGTAGTTAAATTTACTATGTTATTATTGTTCCCGAGGAACAGACTGAACTATGACGGGTTCCTCTATAAAACATAGTAAATATGATCAGCATTCTATTGTTGTACCATAGTAAAAATATGCCCTTCATAGTAAAATCCGACAGAATTCAGTCTATTCCTCGGGAACAATAATAACATAGTAAATTTAACTACAAATTTATCTCCGTGCATGTAACCAAATTCCTACTGGTCCTACCCAGCATGGTCGAACCTAGCTAGAACCCAGCTGCGTTTTTCCAACAGGGTCTTATAAGTGGAGATCACTGTGTATCGATTGCACTCAATAAAACTTGGAAAAGTTTCAAAATGAACAGAAAAATCTTTTACTCGCCCGTAACTTTCAGCACCCTAAAAGGTGAACATGGGTCACTCGTGCCTTTTCGAAATTTTGACTCGCTCTCACTGCACTCAACCATCAGCACTTGGAGAGCTGGTAGTCTACTACACGAAGAAAACTGAATAGGGATACCAATCAAACCAATGGTAACTCGTACTCAACGATTTAGTGAAATATGGACAGAACAAATGTTTAGGATTACTCAAGCATTAGTATTCGTACCAAACAGTGAATGGTCGCATAATTGATTCCACTACACAAATCATCTATTCCGTGGAATGGGTATGATAATTTCGACTAAACAACAATATGAATTCGATTCAATAATAAAAAATGTTTTGTTATATTATGAAGGTTGTTAATGTTGTCTGTAGAAATAATTTCTCGAAGCAGCAAAAATTTTTCATTGCTCGACACCCTTCACTGTTTAGTCGAGCGTCAAGTTGTAACATGGAACATCGATTGCACATTACATTCAGGATGCTGAAAGCGGGAATCAAACTTCAACATCCTACCTACCTACCTACCTACCTACACCCAACGCGTATACCACTTGAGCTAAAGTAAACATACAATCTCTCTAGCTTCACGTATCTGTTATAAGTGTTCGGGGAACTTATGATTAGAGGACACATGTTGAAACGATTTTGGATTTTCTAAATGAATTGATTTTGTGAATTGTTGATTATTAGGACGAGGATCATGATAGGCATATTCCATATACCCGACTGGAAATTATCATCGGGTTAACCCAACATATGATGAAGACCCAGCAAGGTCATCCGAAATGTGGTGTGCCTTTTAAGGTCCTAATTAGGGTTAGGTATGGATCACACATGTAGAGATGAGCTTATTTGGTCCTAATCAGGATTCCCTTAAATTATCCTAAAGGGTTGAAGTAGGTTTTTCTCGCCGTATTCTCATCAGGACCTTGTTAGTCCATCTTCTGAAGATGACAAACGTAGTTGAATAGAGAAAATACAAAAATGTGAAGTCTTGATTTTAAATTGAATATTCTTTAAGCAAATAAATCTTTCTTGGACTAGATAACATTTCTAACCGGATTCCGACTGTACATATGTTTTTAATTAGATCGATTCACGCCAAATAAGCTATTTTTCAGTGCTGTTGACTGTTCTGATCAGATACTTCAACATCCAATGCATTACATATAATTGAATCTTTGTAAATGTACTTAGAACTGGAGACCGGTTATCTGATACGAACAGATAGTCACTAGGCCTCCGAACACACGAAGAAAGAAATAAAGTATATAAAAAAGGAAAACGGTTACTTGATGTGAATGGAACTGATTTGATCCAGTCAATTTCAACTACGTTGAATCTCTTTTATACTTGGTTTTGTCTTGTATTTCACGCTCATATTATAATTTTGATTCATTTTGGAGGTTTTGGTATGGAATTCCTCTCAATTAGTGATTCCTGATGAGGTATTTATGATAGTGAAGCGTGACATGACTTGTCAGGTCCTGATAGGGTAACCTTATCAGGACCTAGGCCGGATCAAGGTTTGCCTGATCTGGTCCATAGGATAAATTTTCAGTCGGGTAGGAGTTATCATTAACTGCTTTCCTGCCATTAACACATCTATGAGAAAAAAAAATCGTTTATAAATAAAACAGTGTCGGTAAGCGAGGAGAGTTCGTATATTCGGTCACGTTCGACTCGTTCGAACAGCGTAGTAGAGGCAATTGAGTCAGTTCAACTAACTATACCATCCGTAATATCGATCATACATGAACTACTGTACCATATAATTGAAATCACGAATCTTTACCAAATTATATTTAGTAGAATAAAATGATTGCTTAGTGTTTCCAGCGAAACAAGGTTTCACTAAACGATAATGGTGAACGTCACTATTCCAGTTTTCTCCGTGTATACTATACAATTTTTTTCAGTATAGTTTGGCCCCGCCACTCACCCCCCCCCCCCCCAACCGCCGAAAGTTCCGCCGAGGCACGAATAACCCATGTTTACCTTTTAAGGGTTAAAAGTCATCATAAGCACCATTCAAAATTGGAGTGAATGCGGTGAACTGTTGACGTTACCATGGAAACGATAGGTTGACATCGTAATGATCACCAAATCGTGATTCATCACTCCCTTCCTATTCTAAAGCCGCGATGAAAACTAGGGCGAGTGGCCATCAATTCCATATACTTTTCTCCGTGCGGGTTCGATCCTTCTTCAGGGAACTTTCCAACCATCTCATCATAAATTGATTGTCTTCTACGAAGAGGATTGAGGCACACGATTACAATGTTTCGATCAACAGTCAGGGGAATTTTTTTTTGTTTGTTTTTTCAGTACAACATGATTTTTCTAGGCGTTTGACGTTCTTGCATACACTTTTGAAATATTACTGCAATATCGCTGATATATTGCTGCGATATTGCTGTGATTGAGAACCGCGGACAGAAGATATTTTGATAACTTTGCAATATTAAAATATCACAAAATGACATTGCTGTAATATTGCTGGAATATTATGTGCTGTGTGGGTGCTCACGAACCTAACGTTAGGTAGATATTAATATTTGTGAATCATTGATATAAATTCTTCTTTGAAAAATGAAAAGATTTATAAAACACCAAAACTGTCCTTTTCTTTAATTTGAAAACATCCATTGTGATTCCAATTTAGATATCCTCCGTAAGAAAAACAAGACATTCTCGATTAATTAACAACCTGAGAATAAATGCAGGAAAATGAAGACAGACGTAAAAGGGAAATAATTAAAAGCATTTTCAACCTGATGAAAAGGGAGAAGGAAGAAATGAATGAATCATTAGAAGGAAAAGAAAGGATGTTGCGTAGAAAATGAATGAACTTGAACCACGGACATCATTGTCGTGGCAAGTTAATGAGATACTCTCAACACTATAGATTCGATATTTCGACGATATAGATGAAATATTCCCAGGAATACGCAAAAGCATTCAAAACGAAAGAAGAATGTCTAATTCCGCTGCAAAACAAACAATAACCAATCGTAAAAATCACCATGCCTTCAATCTAAAATTCAATTCTCAGTTAGTACCGAAGTATTCCACGATTTTATTGATGAATCGCATCCAAATCCCACGTTAATTCGATGTAGCAATTCAACTTCATCGCTCCATCAAGTGAAATTCGATTCTGAGATCCTATCGTTTGATTGGACTATCAAAATCAGTAATCCATATCAACGATACTTCATTGACCGTGTAATTGGTTTCATGTTATGTACGTTCTGAAACTTCTCATATAAATTTCAATGGAAGAACGATAATATTAGTAATGTAGTGGAATCGTTCTTTGTTCTTGTTACATAAGTGATTATCAAAATAAATTCCATCTCATTAAACGAGGCACGCATGAATGAAAACTTTGCTCGTGATACTTAATCCTTGTACCGAGAAGAATCAGGCTGAAACGAAACTTGTAAACGTTTACTTATCAAGTATGAGAATACTTATGCCCTCATGTGCGGACTTAGGTCGTTTAATCGTTTAGTTGTGTTAAAATAATATAATAGTGGTCGTTAACGAAGGCACAAGAAAGCGAAAGAGAAAGGGATACTAGGTACATAGTATGGAAAGTGTATTATGCTTACTACGGCTTAGTTAACTTTAACTTGAACGTTCTCCAACACCTCACCTCACCTTCCCTCCCCTCCCCTCGACCCTACCCTTTCCAAGCTCTTTAACAGCCTGGAACGACTACTGTCTCCACTCATTGTTTCGAACTCTCACCTCAACTCGACTGTTCGGTATAACGAGAATATATACGGTCATCCCATTAAGAACCACTCTCATTCAACGTCATTCTCGTTTCACGCGATGATATAATTCGCTCTAAATCTCTCAACCAGCCACTTGTGCGACCGCACTGACCTACATCCCTGATACGATAATATTTATACGTTGCGTTTCAAAATTCGTGATACAAGAATGCAAAAGATTCTGCAACTCGTGGACGATCGATTTTTTTCTTTATTTCAAAGGCATTGACAAAACATCAAGATTCGAATAAATGATCCAGTTTTCGCAGATGTTGAATCGATGGTGATTCAAAAAGTTGCTCCAAAAGTTTCACTTGTCGACCACCACTTGCCTATTAGCTGTCTTGCTTTCAGGAACAGAACGCATATCTCGAATGGTTACTCGTTGGATATAACTGAGGGTCACAAACTGAAATTTACAACTCAACAAAATATGTATAGTAAAATACGCAAGACAAATGTAGGAGTTACATTGACGGTGCGCCGTCAGTGACACGAACTGTTGAAAGCACTACTGAGTTTACGGTACATAGTCCTCTCCAAATAAGTTTCTGTTCTTCATGAATATTTCATTCTCAACATTATGTGCGAAGTTTGACTTTTCAGGCATGCGTTGCAAGCGCAAAGTACCCGATTTTCCCATGGTACTTGTTATCCACCGGTGATGTTATTCCACCTTACACTGTTCTTAAAAAACGCAAGGCTCTCGAGAAATAAACGGTATCATGGAGACAAAATTCACTTCTATTATACAACCTGCATAGGATGTGAACTTGGTATAATCTCGTTAGACTCCTTATTCGATCACTTTCAACTTAACATTGGCAAGCTTGTTAGTATAGAGTGGCTGTACTTTTCAAGCAGAGTTTCTGTTACCTCAAACTCTTGTTCTGGGTCAGTCAGAGGCTTCGCCACGAACTAGCCTGCTCTGTTGAGAATGTGGAATAGATTCGAGAAAAAATGGGACAAAAATCGTGTCAAAAGGGATAGAAACTGATCAAATCGTATTACAGTTTTGTTCGACTTTGTATGCGGTTTTCTAACAAGGTGGTGATTCCGCGATGAGGGTGAATTTCTATCTGGGAAACTGCATTAGATGCACCGTCAACCGATAAATGTCTTGAACATTTCTGATCGCAATAACATCGACTTGCCCCTGACAGAGCCTTGTCAAACCCCCTTTCGAGCCCAAATTAGAGTGGTCCCACTCACTCAAATAAGACCTTCGATGACTCCATCTTTAATATGAAGTTGAAATTAGCGGCGGTTTCATGTAACTTTTGGTAGAATGGCGTTTTTTAATGTTTCGGTAACTAAATCACATATCTGAAAGCCACCCAATCAATTTTTGTTACGAAACACATTAGCATCAAGTCCAATCAAAAGTTACACCAATCCGCCACCAGCTTCAGCTAGATATTTCCAACTGGGCAAATTTCTACTCGAGAATTCATTGATCTAAGGCCATTAAACACTTGTCGCATCCACCAAGTCAAACAGAATGGAGAAAAATTTGTATAATCCAACTAAATGTTCATCAACAGATGATTCAATATCAGGGTATTGTTCCACTTCTCCAGATCCACATATTTCATACATAATTTCAAGCAAAGGCGAAGGCGTGAATCAACATTCCGTTTTTGCGCAGTTTTCCAGTGTACAATTCACTTCATCAGTGCCAAATGGTCAGAAATTTCATCAACATTGGACAAGATGAATTTATAAACTTCGAAAAAGTAGACCACATAAAATATACGCCTCTTTTCGCATAATTTGTTTTATAGTTGTATTTAATAGGTATATTTCATGTGTAGCGCGAGTTCCTAGTACTCTTCAAAGCTTCATTCATGTCGATATATCAGCGTGGGTAATCCTGTAACAGTACACAACACTGCACCTGTATTCTAAATCACTCCTGTTGTGGTTACTCACTTGCAATCATTCAAGGGATGTATTATTAATCTGATTAGTTCCCACTTTGGTCATTACTGGTTCACGGTGGTCTGAACTCCCTGTATTCCTCACTTGGGAGATTTCAGTTGACGTATAAATGTCCTCAGCAATTACGACACAAATACTTCACAGGTTTTATATTTGTTTCAACATTGAGCGAGGGAAATATGTTCCATGGAAAATTTGGTACAGTGTGAATCTGTACCAAGACTGAATGGTGACATTATTCTGGAACAATCGAATCAGGCCTTTTTTCAAAATATATTTGAGAAAATAATGAATACTGACGTGATTAGCGTGGGAAAAGTCATCCGATGGAGTACAGGTTATGGCATGATAGTTTATTGAAAACAATATTGCAAGAAAAAATGAATGTAAAACTTGGAGAGGTAGACTTGGATCGAGTTATATGGAATAAATCATACAAGACAAGGGATGTTATAGATATGCAGAGATTGAACGTTCAGCGGATAATAGACAGGTTTGGAGGATTCAATCAAATCCGTCATAAAACTGATGATTTTATGATGATGATGAGGTGGTTGAAAAGAGAGGAATTCATTATACAGACGAGCAGGGAGGAATTCTTGCAGAAATAGCGATTTTGAAAGATTTTTTTACTGAATTAACTAAACGTTCCCTAGTGTCGCAAAGATCTTGTTATTCTGGCAAAATGTTTGCTGATTCAGTAAATTTTCTAGCAGTCCATAATATCAGCAAAGCGAAGTTTCCGGGATTTGCTGTTCCAGCTAGAAAAAAGTATCAACTAGAAAAAGGGTTTCGCAAAGTACAATTTGGAAAATTGAATTGAAAACGAAAAAAAAAACATATTCAAAGAAATTTGTTCACAAAATTGCTATATATTTCTTTAGACAACATGGAAAAAATCTGTTCTCATAGTTTCAAATCAATTGGTTGTATGTGGATTTAAAAAGATCGAATTGAAGATATATTCGATTGTTGGTGGAATTAATGTTAATCTGCAATCCCTACATCATAATGCCATGCGTGCGAGTGAAAATCAACACCCTCTGCTTGTTTTGTCACTGATTTTGATACCATACAAGGCTCTTTTGCTCTCTCAGGCAGACAGAGAAAGCTCTCAGCTTGATTCATATGTGTCACACATTCATTTTCACGCAAAAATTATAGCAGTTATGATATATCGGGGTGTTCAATACTTGCATAACTTCCATTGACATAGCCAAGCCATCGTTGGAAACACAAATCGGAATGTCAGAAACAATATTCAACATTGTGTTTCCATTCGAAGTTCTTTTCAAATTTAGAACTCATACGTTTTACTTCGGTTTATGTTTTGTATAAATCCTCTCAATCAATGTTCTATTTTAATCGATATAAGCAAGCTTTATCACGTCCAAAGCTCCTCCGCTTTGGAAAAAGAAAGTAGTACCACATTGGAATATGCATAGGATATATTCCGAATATCTGTTGTACGTTTATAGTATACACTGTGAAGAAATTTCTTCTGAACAATTCAGATGAATTTTGCTGAACTGTAAGAAACTTGACTGAATTTCCAGCATACGCTCCGAGATTCAGTTGAAGTTTTTTGAAATTCAGCAAAATTTTCCCCAAAATTCAGAAGGAAGTGGCTGTGAAAAATTAAATAAATTTTAAGCTTCCAGACTGGAGCCGCATCTCATATCGGTTGATGGCGAAACGTCGGCAATCAACCGATACAAGACGCGGCTCCAGTCCGGAAGCTCAAAATTTATTCAATTTCGCGAGGTGCGGAAGACCGCACAGCGAGTCTTCGCTGAAGCAAATAATCTGTGGAAAATTAGTCACATTTTCTGAATTCTTAGGAGGAATTTTTATTACAGTATATTCCGACACTTTTTGGGGAGTTTACGGAAATATTGCAAGAGCACACGCAACGCGTGAACTTCTACAATTCTTCCAACTTTGTTTTTCTCAATTTTCAGAGGTTGAAAAATTATTGTAAGGAGAAAAAAATTTCATGTTTTGGAAAATTCCAAAGTGAATTCACCATCTGAGAATAATTTACGTGAGAATTGTAATGAAATAATTGTTGGTGGAATATTTAATGAAGTATAAGAATAATTTTTGATAAAAGCGCTCTTCTATTGAAATAATTTACATCAAGACATAGTTGTATGGATAAGAATGAAACATAAACATATTATTTATGAACATGAGTTGAATCACTCAGTTATACACAAATTTCATATGAATTCTATGAAATTTTGATATAATTTGTGAATAACCCCTATCCACTGAATTTTACATATACCAATAGACTTGTTTGACCTTCCATACCTAAAATTTTATAATTCATATGCGTAATTCTTTTATGCAATTTGCATGTTCATACGGAGAACCAATACACAATGACTTGCGCTTAGATTGAATTTATCTCATACTTCATTTTCAATAGATTTCTCATATCAATATATCCTAATCGTTTCTATCTTCAATTTGTTACAGGCTCTTGCATCAAGCTTCGATCATTCCGTTTCTGCAGACAAGAAATACCTACTCCTCGCCATCAATTATCAAAAGGTAAGTGTCACGTCTTCATTCACGGGAATAACGGATCATCCTAAATTCAGAATAAAACAAAGTATCATCAACAAGAACTTCAACTATCTCAGGGCATATTTTAAGGAAATGAGAATTGAATTTCATATTATGCAAAAGCAGATCTGAACAGATGCAGTCAGATCTGAACAGATCCAATCAGATCTGAGCAGATCTAGTCAGATATAAGGGAAAATCCAATCAAATATGATTGATCTAATAAAAAGATCTGTTCAGATCTAGTCAGATCTAGTCATGTATAGGGTTAGATCTAATCAGATCTGATTAACCCAAAAAAAAGATCTAATGATTTTTTTCCGGGTAACCGAAACAGTGGACACTCGATTCCTGAAACAAGAAAAAGGAAACCGTTTGTGTGAAAAGTAATTCTTGAATTATTTGATACTTCCTTAATTTTACTTTTGGCATGAAGTCTTATTTTTTCAGAATGAGTATCATTATTGGACTCACTATATCCCTTGATATGAGGCGAAAGGCTCATTCTGTAATAGGGCAATATTGGATACTCGATTCAAAAGAAGAAAAAGAAAAAGGAAAACATTTCATTGAAACTTGAGTAATATTTCAAGAACTAACCGTTTTTACGTTTTAGAACTGATTATTTTGTTTGAAAACTAACTTTTTGGTAAAAACTGACCCTTATAACATACCCTGAACTATCTCCCTGGCGTACTTTGGATTCGAACGTCCATTGTTTAGCGTATGATTATACTCTAGTTAAAGAATCTCCTTGAACCAATTGATTTCAATTAATTCCGATACAAAAAAACTGATTCGAACCTATTAAAAATTTAATCTCAATGAGTTTGAATCAGTTTTCTGTATCGGAATCAATGAGAATCAATCGGTTGATTGAGAAACCTTAACTAAGGTATAGTTGAGCCACAATTTGATCATTTCTTTCATTCGAGAGTATTATCCGTTATGAAATGTTTAGACAATCGTTTGAAAATAGAAATTTTCATATCGATATCCATGAAAAGCCATGAGAAAAATGCTCTCCTAACCTTCGGTCACAAAATATAAACTCTATTAAAATTAAAATTCCACTTCTTTCTCATCCAAAGTATCATCGCACAGAGGAAACGTATACAGCATGTGTTATCGGGTGACAACATTTACATGTGAATGAGAGAGAATAGCAAACGGGCTAAAATACAATGGCATTTGATTGCAGTGAGGCAGGTCAGCACATACGTGATGATTCTTGATTTTGCACTGTCAGAGATGTGACAACGGAGAATAGTGATTTGTAAGAGAGAGAGAGAGAGGAAAGGAGGGGAAGATGACCGTTCCCTCCCACGTCAAGTCATGTTTGTCGCCATAATTATTGTTGTGTTGATGTAATTGACTCGTCATTACGACACGTCATCTTTCAATGATGTCACCGAAGTGGACAAGCGTTGAAGGATAGATGTTAGTTCATTCCCCCTACGATATGTTCGAATTTTATTTTTTCGGTCTATGATGACTGTGATCTCGCTTTGTTTATGAGCATCCACTCAGAAAGCTAAAACTAGGAGCCCGAAGTTAGTAGCTAAATAATGTCGCGTACACGAAAAAAATTAGTGATCCAAATTTTCGTTGACTAGTATGTCACTTTGGGACATATTAATAATTTGTTGCCTCTTCTCATCATTTTGAAGATCAGAATGGAAAGAGAATTCCATTGGTGAAACAATGGACGAAGTTGACGAATGCTTAAAATGCAGTGTACGAATTCTTCTCAAATTTGTGCTCCGTTTGAAAGTGACATACCACACCGGAAAAAATAATTAGTTATCCTTACTCCAAATTAGTTCCAGCAACTAGATACAGTTGTTGATATTTGGGTAACTGAAACGGGCCTTGGCTCAACTAAATTCAAATTTAATTTCCCTGACTCTAGTTGCTGTTACCAATTTCATTACCAGCTTCTAATCTTTTATTACTCGGAACTAATTTTCACAACTAACTTCAGTTCATTTGGTCAAATAAATTATTTTTTTCGGTGTAGTCAAAGAAAATTTGGATCAATAATCTTTTACGTGTAAACTCGAAAAGATGGATCGACATGAGTAAAGTGAACCCATGAGTTATTTCTTTCTAATCAACCAATTGGAATCTTCTTCTCAAAAAAATATTTTATTAGAAATTTCAACAGTCAAAATGCATAGCTGCTAGCTACTGAATCGACTTTTGGTTCCTCAAATACTCACAGTTATGTCAAGAGTAGGGCTGCACTCGAGACTCTCGAGTAGAACCAAAAAAACTGAATTTCCTCAGTTCTGATGCAAGATTCGTTGGTTCGATTCTTTGAAGAAATCTTTGAAGAATGAAATGTGAGAGAATTTTTCATTTATTTATTTATTTATTCATTCAACGGGCATACGCTCTTTAAGTACAAATAAACATTATAATTGATGGCAGTCTCAACAAAAATTATTACTCTCTAAATTCCTTGGAGTGAAAATTCACTCTTGCCGAGTGAAAATACTGCAACTCCGAAAGAGTGAAAAATTTCACTCTATAAGAGTGGAAATCAACTCTGGTGTTTGGAGTGAAAAACTCACTCTTAGGAAAAAGAGTGAATATTGGCTCTTAAAGAGTGAAATTTCACTCTTCAAGAGTTGAGCTCCCACTCCGTTCTAGAGTTGCAGTATTTTGACTCTTTGAAGAGTGAATATTCATTCCAAAACATTTAGAGAGTACAGCAGATTTGTGGACAGCACACATGACAGTAAATATACATACAGCATACATATTCTAATCGAAACATGCCCTTATGGCCGCAGTTTTAAAGCTTGACACCGATCCAGAAAAAAAGTTCAATTTATCAGCGTATGCATTAGCCAGGCAGGAAATACGGTTAATTGGATCTGTATGAATAAATTCCGTAGTGAAAGACGGAGTATTGAACAGTAATGGCCTTCTAAGACACCTAGCCGATACATTGAAATTCAACAGTGAGAGAAGTTCAGAGCAGCTGGCCTGACCATTAATAATCTTAAAAATGAATAATAAATTATTCATCAGCCTACGATCTTCAAGTGAGGTTATATTAAACAATTTCATTATCGGCGCATAATCATGGCAAGTAATAGCCATGGGCATGAGGTTTTTATGAGCCAGAGAACGCAAGAATTTATGCTGTATCCTCTCGATGATTATACAATATTTGACTTGATAAGAGGACCAAATTTGAGACGCATATTCTAAATTAGGCCTAACCAGGGAGTGATATAAGGTGATCAATGTCAAAGGATCTTTCAAATCCTTAGATATACGTTTCAAAAAACCAAGTGGCTTCATAGCCGCGTTAGTTATATTGCAATAGTGAGTAGAAAAATTCAGCTTAGAGTCCATTGTAACACCTAAGTCGCATCTTGTACAGCCGCACAGTGATCAAAGCTGAATTATTTAATCTGTACGGGAATAATATAGGATTCATCTCGCGAAAATGTTTTTTGGATTTTCAACACTAAGGTTTATTCAAAACTGTTGCAGTCTCGAAAAAGGTCTTGTCTTCTCTTGTCTTGATCTTGAGTGTAGAAAAATTGTCTTGGATAGTGATTCGGACGAGACCGAGACTGGTCCGAAACACTAGTCCTGGATGCACTCAATATCAATTCTTCCATATATGTTATTTCCAACTATTACATGCCCACACTTGACTTGATGTAGAAATTTTTCTTCGAAGATTGTCAAATTGAATAATATTTACTACACACAGAAAAATATATTTTGAAAAGTCCCATAATTTATTGAGAATCAGCGCCAGTCTGTAACGGATAAAATTATTGACCTGAATATAGCGTCAAAAGTACCATAATTTCTTGTAGAAGTACATCTAATGATGGTACTTTTAGAAGTAAATTTAGGTGAATAACGTTATCCGTCACAGACTGGCGCTGATCTTCAATAAATTATGGGACTTTTCAATACATTCGTTTTCTCCGTGTATTGTTGAATTTAGCTCAAGAGTCTCTAGTGCACCTCAAGTCAAGAGCCATAGGAATTGACTAGGTTTCGCCTGTTAGTTTCAACTCCATTGTCCCGTCTGTGCCTTTTGGTTTAACCTCGAGCTTTTTCGGATTCTTGCAGCTCGGCCCCTAGGGTTGGAGCCCCTTGGGATCATCGGCAATCACAAACCAGGTAATCTGGTCAGCCCACTTCTGTGAATCTTGCAATTTGGCAGTTTGCAAAGCATGTCTCCAAATTTTCCAAGCATTTTAAAAAGAATTGCTAAAATTTTCCTATCTACAGGGAGTAGTCTGAATTCACAGGGAGACAGAGATTATTAATATTGAGAAAGATGTCCGACAATTAAGGGGAAAAAGGGTACCGCGAAAGAATATTCGTAGTGAATTTCACGAACGTTGATAGTTTCGCGAGGAAAATCAACGATAAGTATTCATTAAGAATTTTTAGTAAACTCAATATGAACATTCTTCAGCGACCCTCTCTTCTTCCAAATTGACAGTAATTTTTCTAATTGTTGAGCAATGTTTTTGAAATATTGTTTACTTTCTTCTTTTCGTACATGTTTTTTTACTTTGATTTTATCTGAATTCAACGAAAACTCTTAATATTTATCATTCCCATTGACGAATGTTCCAGTCTTCAATATTTATTACCAATTTCAAATTAAAATAATCAAACACAGTAAGAGATATTCTCAAACCTTGGATAGTTTATACGAAAAATCACGTGCATCATTCATATTTTACGGAGTTCCTATCAGATAGTACATGTTTTGAATCTAATCCTTGGTAAATGTAGTTGAAAAAGCATCGAACGAGGTCTCTAACTGTATTCAAATCGTAAATAAACCATGTGAACGTAGAATTGTAACGCTTTGGTTTGGGGAATATCGATGAGTTGATCCGTTTGTTCGAATTATTAGCGACAATATTCAACCCACCAGGAAATTGATCTTGCGATTCCACATACAAATGCTCGTTCATCAATCCTTTTCAACCACCGAAGCTTAATTATCGAATAGACCTGACTGGAATACGTTGTTCACAATTGATGCATATACCAAATGTTTGGAATGAAGGAGAAGAAATATGAGATGCACCGTTAGAAATTCAGTTCTGGTTATGTCGATAGTGGTATCCATGTGGAAAAAACAAGCTTTACTGAAAATCATTCTATATGGTCTGTGTACAAATTTTATGACAAACATCAGGGGAGGATAGATAGATAATATATAGATTTATGCATTGAATTTGACGATTCATGTCCCAGAAGCATTTGAATACGTAAAGTAAACTGTGCGTTCGAATATTGACAGCTATTTTTTCAATATATTTTGTGTCCTTTGAAACATTTTTTATTTATTGAGGAATAACTTGATATCAAAATTTGTCGTCATTTTATTCATAAGATAGGTACACGGAAAAATCATTATGTGAAAATGTTGAGGAGACATCTCATACACCCAAAAAAAAGTAATTTGCAAATGAGAGGAAAAATCCCTCTCAATCAGGGAATAAGACATCTCACTTTTGTTTTCTTCTTCGATTGAAATGAAAATTCTTCCAACGCAAAGACTAATCTTCTCAAATAGAGAGAATTTTGTTGCATCAAAATGAGAGGGATACTCTTATTTCGATATTAATATTTTTTTTAGTATAGTAATCGTTTGGAGTGATTTTTCAATTATCAATCTGCATGGGATTTTCATACGGTTAGGGAGACCGGTCATAGCGCAATAACTTCTGATTTCATGTTCCAATTAGAATCAGAAGTACTCTCAAACAAGATAAATTCTATAAGCGAGGGACTCTTTCTAATTTCCTGTACGAGAATGACCGAACTAGAATGAATTTTATTCCGATGATTTTTTCCTCTTTCCCTCTCGGTAAATTATTTGATTTCTCCTCCTTTGTCTTAAGGTGAATTATTAGGGTCTCTCTTCAGGATCCCGCTAGAAGAGGTAATTCGAATTCCTCTTTTCCTCTTCCAAAGAAAACCTTGTCGAAGGTTTCAATCATTTTCATTTTCACTAGAAAATTGGTCTCGTAATATCCTTCAAATGATATTCTTACGCTAGAATCAGCAATATTTATTTGACTTTTTCATAACTGAGATATTATTAAATTATAGTATTGAAATACTAATAAATATCAATTAAATAATAATTTTGAATATATATACAGGGTGTTTCAGAATTCATCATTCGGATTTCTGTGATGTATTCTGCAGCCGAAGTGCAATAATTTCTCGTTTGAAAAAAATTTTTTGGAGACTTAGTTTTTGAGCTATGAGCATTTTTACATTTTTTTCTCAAATCCAAATAACTCGGAAGCATTGTGTTCTGCATTCTTGACCCCGACATCATTTTCTAAGTTGGGAAACGCCGGATCTCTGAGAAAAAAATTCAACTATCCTGTCATTCTTTGTTTCGAAGCTGAAGCGGTTTGAAATTTTCTGGCTTCTAGCCAATCAGAATTCAGCAACTTCAAATCACTATAGCTTCGAACCAAAAAATGATAGAAATTGATTTTTTTCAGAGATCCGACGTTTTCCAACTTAGAAAATGATGTTAGAGTCAAAAATCTAAAACTCAATGCTGTTAAGTTATTTGGATTATTTGAAAAAAAATCTAAAAATGCTCATAGCTCAAAAACTATGCCTCGAAAAAATTTTTTTCAAACGGTCGCAGAATACACCACAGAAATCCGAATGATGAATTCTGTGGTATATTCTGCGACCAAAATGCAATAATTTCCCGTTTGAAAAAAACTTTTTCGAGGCATAGTTTTTGAGCTATGAGCATTTTTAGATTTTTTTTAGATTTAGATATATATATATATATATATATTGTAGACAGTTCAAATTCCCATGAAAAGGTATTTATGATGTTTCGAATCCAAGGATTGATAGAACATGGTGTGCAAGAAAATAAAACTCTTCTTCGATCGAAATATTTCGAATTGATGAGAATATACGATTCGAAAAGAAAAACTCTGTAGCAAAAATCGATAGATAATTTCAGTAAAAGAAGAAAACCAAAACAAATCTCAAACAAGTTTTCACTTTGAGGAATTTTCTTTCAAGTCCCAGTACCATATATTCATCGATTCCCTCACTTATTCTGGAAGAAGCAAGAATTTATTCTCGTATTCACAAAGGTTTGTCCATTCATCTTTATTTTGACCAAGTCCTGTCCCCCTGTAATCTCTACACTTCACTTCCCAAAGATCACATCTAACATCATCATCCCTTCGTCGTCTGACTCTACCAAAGATTTTTTTGCCATTGGTTTCATCACGCTAAATTGTGGAATTACTAAGTTCTCTTGAACAAAATACACTCCGAGTTATCTCCATCAATCACCTCTCGAAACGGAAGATCAGATTCCTTCTTCAATTCGACAAGGGGTATTTTTCATCTAGACGAAATTTCGAAATTGTTTATTTTTTTAATGCGACACAGTTTATCTGAACAGAGCGAGTGCCGGTAACGGCGAAAGACTCCGGTGTGTATCAAAATATTTTTTATTTCAACATTGTTAAAGTTGACAATAGATCTAGTACCGACACACTGGGAGAAGAGCGATTTGGATGTTCAGTGAAGATTAATACACTTGTTCGATAAATCTAAATAGTACTGAACCTTCAGCGATGTTTCATGAAATTTCAAGAAGGATTACTGATAATAGAATATTCATGACTAAATTCGCTGTGCGCCACTCAATTACTAAACGTTTAGGAATTGAGTGGCTCAAAGCGAATTTGGTCAGAAATATTGTATTATATAATAACGATTGAAGAACGCTGAGTTATGTGAAGCAAAGTTTGAGTATTGTTTCTTGGAATTCCATCAAACATTGCTGAAATTCCAATAATATTCAGATTTATCAATCGAAGATAATACTATTTACCGAAACTCCAAATTGCTCTTCTCTCAGTGAAAAATTCTATTGTAATTGACTTCGGTGGCAGCGCTATTTCTTAACTGGCTTCATTGATTCCACAAATTTCAGAAACTACTGGTTCACGTGAACAAATAGACTTATTTGGCCAATATTAAATCATTGCTGTTTGGAGAATACCCAGATTGCAAACAAGAAAAACTGCGCTGGGATCGAAAGAAAGTTGGTAGCATAGTAAATTGTCACGGAAAGAAAATACTGCCCCATTATCGATGCAACTTCGTTCCAATACGGCGTCAAAGGTGAATCAGAGTTGAACTTATCTTCCCAGAAATTCAGCTGCTTTCAGGTCTGCAGGTTGGAAAAATCATTCAATATGTGAGTGAAGTTCTCTGATAATTATTGAGAATTTAAAACAAAATCATCGTGAGAATTTCCAGAAATCGTTGATGGCTTTTTAATTTCCACATCATAAAGTTTTATTACCAATAAAATCGGATGCCAATATTGCCCAATTCGTGACCAGCAAGACACAGATTTTGTTACTGGATTTCATGTGAAAGAATGGCGTCAATTCATCCTCTTGTCTGTATTGGTAGTTCTGACAACGATACTGCACCAGCAATGGAAATAAAAGTATGAATACTTTTTGGGGAATGAATTCAAGTTATCAAATTGAATTCCTATTCAAGTGTTGATAGTATGCACCTTAATTCTTTGAGGCAGAATACATAACTTGTTGTTCGCAGCAAACTTGGAATCATGATTCACATCCGTTCGAGAAGTTTATGTGAAAACGATGGGGGGTCATACATCACTGATCCGTCATGTCTTGTCCAGGTGCCAATGACCACTTACAAAGGGTAAGAGCAGAGTGAACCCCTTGACCTCCTAACCTCCAATTCCCTCTCTTGCCTTTTTTAAGCCCCAATTGGTGGTAGCACGAGACATGACGGATTGGTTACACACGACCGCCACTCTCGCTCCTATATGCTTCATTGCGATGAAATCGAACGATCGATCTGAGCTACATGCTTGCTCTAAAGAAACAAACTGCAATGTTTGTTCAGAAAAGAAAATCTACCATCAACATCATATTTTCTTCGTCATGTTGAAAAATTCTCAAACCACTCCTGTACTTTTGAAAACTAAGTTTTCACAGGTACAGAAATTTAATGAGTGACGGAAAAATTGGAAAGCTGTTGGCAACCTGGAAAAAATAATTCAGCTGCAGCAGTGGAGTGGCTAGCACGGACATGAACAACTGTTCAATTAGCTCTTGCAGCTAAATTTTAATTGTTACAGTAAATAAATTAGCTACAATAAAAAAAAATCATTCTGTTTCTATAACTAAAATTTAGTTGCAGGAGCTAATTCGAGGGCTGTTCATGATCGTGCTAGCCACTTCGCTGCTTCATTTAACCCTCCAACCGTAACCCCGGTCTCACAGACCGCTATCAAAATTGTATTTGCTCGTAATTCGAACTTTTTTGGTTAAATTCTTTGACATTTCATTCCTACTCTGCACAGAACTGCAGGGTTACGGTTGAAGGGTTGAGGGGTAATATCACTTTCTAGACGGAAAAATTGGAGTTATTCTCACAGTGTTGCCATGAAGTATAAAAAAATTATAAATGTATAGGGAGTTTTGCATATGAAAGTACTAGTCTTTGGGTACAGAAAATACTTTTCATTCAATTTTTTGAATCCAAAATGGCGACATGGTACTACGGTCGAAAAAAACATTTTCTTTCTCACGGTTAAAACTAGCGTACCGCTACAGGTCACAATTTTCAATCTAGAACAAAAAATACAAAAGTTCCTTGAAATATAGCTCAAAATCGAACTAGCCATCTGCGCAGAATTTTTTCGATATCAGCCTTTGTAACGATTTTATAGCCAATTTGCAGACGATTTTTTCGAAAAATTCGGGGAAAAATTCAAAATGACGCCATTCTCTTCAAAATTTGTTTTTTGAGAAAATCCTACGTAGATAGCTAGATTTTGAGGAACTTTTGTATTTTTTGTTCTATATTGAAAATTTTTACCTGTAGCAGTACGCCCGTTTTGAGCATGAGGAAAAAAAATTTTTTTTTATTGTACTACCATGCCGCCATTTCGGATTAAAAAAATTGAATAAAAAGTATTTTTTATATTCAAAGACTAGTACCTTCATATGCAAAAGACCCCATACATTTATAATTTTTTTTTTACTCCATGGCAACACTTTGAAAATAACTCCAATTTTTCCGTCCACAAAGTGATATTACCCCTTGAATCATTTTCTCCATAAACCGTTCAATTATTTTTCAATTGCAGGGTCTAGAAATGCAATATTGAGAAATTATCGAAAAGCTCCTTGAATGCATTGTGTTGAAATAGAGGAAAGGGTACGAAAATGGGCTACCACTTTGATTTCATCTCTTACTGGCCAGTCCTCACGCAAAAAATCCAAATAAGAATCACAGCAAGAACCCACAACTATTATCAGAGGTGTGTGTTTGTGCAATATATTTTATTTTCAATGATTGAAGGGGTGATAAAATGTTTCCTACAAAACGTGAAAACTGTGATTTTTGAAAGTGGGGTCCGAATATGGGCTACCCGTAAAATTTTGTTGAAACTGTTAGCAGCTGGAGGTTTTTGGCGAAACTGTTACGATATCAATTCATTCTCCGGTTAATTTACGTTTCTATACTTCTCGAATAAGCTACATATCGTGTCAGATCCAATGGAACGGATGACTAGTAATAATATTGAAAACATCGCATACCTGAAAAAGTTTTGAGAAACACCGAAAAATATAAATTCACTTGTAGAAAAAACACGTTGTACTGTGAATCGCCAACTGCTGTGCACGCAATTGGTCTGTGATAAGGAACATGTTGAATCGGTCACCACCAAGCGGCAGCGCCATACAAGCCTACAACTTCGATTGGCCGTATTCGGACCATAGCCCATTTTCGGACCCTTTCCTCTATCAATAAAGTGCTCTCACATTGTAAAAAAAAAACAGTGTCAAAACGGTTAAAAGGATCAACTACGCAGATTCTATACAAGACCACCCCAAAATTGATGTCAGAATAATTCAAAATGGTTTGAGAATGACACCACAGATGGGCAGCCTCAATTACTTTTTGTACTTCACTGTTAAGACAATTCTTGAATTTAATGTAAAATTCTTTATCGAATGTCATGTTTCCATATTGAACTCAATAATAGTTCTCAAATTTAATATTAATTATGAAATTTCAAAATTTCTTCCTGAAATGTAACAAATATCCATTGAATTTCACAAATATGTTTTTAAAATTGAGAACGAAATTCTCAACATTAAGGAAAAAAATTCTTAACCTTGAGAATCATATTATTGAATTCAATATTGTATTATTGAATTTAATAAACCATTTATGTGAAAAACTCCATAACATTCTTATGCAGTTCCAGGCAAATTTTTCTAACAGTTTTCAAATACTTTTTCATTCCCATAAAATAGAGATTTTTAACATCAATTCGAAAGTACTTAACCAGAGAGCATACTCTTAGCACAAAAAATAAATGAGACTGCAAATCCTTGAGGGGTCTTTCTGGTTCAAATTTTCAAGGAAAAACTTTTTTTCTTCATTAAAAAAATTGAGATATTGTTTTGAAAATTTGTGGGTATGTTTATTAGACCTTAAAAATGGCAAAAAAAATTTTTTCAGATTCAAACAAATTTTTTTCCGTTATAGTAATTTTAACAACAAAAACACTAAAAAATGACGGTGGAAGTGAGTTGGGATGATCGGATGATCTGAAAAAAACAAAAAGAATGCCAAATACGTGTATGATTCTTACGTGCAAAAAACATACCCTGTCCGATTTTCCACACAGTAAAAATTTTATATTAGATATTGGCATATTTATATTGTACTTTTGGGATATATTTGATTATGTCGCTATGAACCACAAGTATACGAGCATTCACTATACTCTCTCGTGAAGATGAAGATAAATATGTTATCCTTTAAAAGAAATATAATTCTGAGCCTCATAATAAAGTATATCCCACGAGTACTATAAAAATATAGTAATCTTTAATATAAACTTTTCTCTGTGCACCCTCAAAAATCGATTCTTTGTAAAATGGCCGTCATTTTGTTATTTTTTGATGGAAAAGAAATATTCTAGTTCATGCGATAGGCACTTCAACGAGGAATGAGTTGTCATTTTTCATCAGATCATTCGATCGCCCAAAATGACTCCCACCGTCCTTCGTTGGTGTCTCTTTGTTTGAATTAGTATAACAGAAGGAAAACTTTTTTCAATTTTCAAAACGATTTCTGATTATTCCTATGAGAAAAAAATGTTTGAAAAAAAAAATTCTTTTCGAAAATCTTAACCAGAAAGACTCCTTAAATAACACCATGTGGTTATTGAAAAAGCACTCATTGGTGCGAATTGTTTCCAACGCCACCAATTTTTCACAGGGTATAGAAACAAATTTGCAACCAACTTGTCCTATAACCACTCTTTTGAAGAGATGCCAGTATTTTGTGCGTGCATAAATAAAAAGAGCAATATTGAAACTTTATCTTTCCTCCACTCTATTGACTCGAAGAGAAAAAATCTTCCGATTACAAAATTCTCGAAATTGCATTAAATGAAGTGGAAGATGAAAATATTGAAATTTTCCAGTACCAAAACGCAGTAAATTTCCAATGTCTTTACATTACGTATATAATACTGTGCGATTCGAAACCTTGAATCCATCAACCCATTGATATTTGTTCTGTACAGTTAGGAACATGCTGAAACTCAGATGTTAATTTCATGGTGTACAGTACAAAGCGATCCGGGGAATGATAGATGAGACTTTGATAAGCAAGTTGAACATGGTGTACGTAAGTGTGGCTTCCCTAAACCCTTGCAATTAGATCGAGTACCGGCACTTGTCAACTCACAAATGGTAGCGATAAACGTACACATGTGTTCTATCTCAATTGTACATATTACAGCCCTGAACATATGACTGTGTATATACGCTGATTCCCTTCTCAATATCATTCATAACAGCATAAGCTCGAGTATGCGTGTTTACGAAACGAGGCTTTCGAAATGAACGGGGATGAATTTCTCGAGTTGTACAGCAGGAGATATGAATTGCTAACATTATTACCTCATTTCCACTCGTGAATATGTTGTGAGACTGAATCTGGTAGTCCATTTATATACTGTTTTTGTATAATGCGTGTATCGCAATAACGTAGAATGTCAGACGTCAGAAGTTTCGGATTGATGATCCTTTGATCACGTGTTTTTGAAGAGTTGCGTTCAATTGTGAGGTATATTCCCATCACGGAGTGTATAATGTTTGCTGGAAATGGAACTCTTTGTATCTCAGGGCTCGCCTCAGACCAAGTTGGAGTGACTTGGGCCTGAGATGGTCTAATTTTCAAAAAAAGAAATTTCTAGATGGAATAAAAGTACAAATAAAAATAAAAATACTTCGATACTGGTTTAATTTTCATTTCAAGTTGTTTCGTTCTCCTTTAAGGGTTTTGGTGATAGTTGAGCGCGGAAGCGTTGCCAGATCTCAAGTAAGATTGAGCGTTACCCGGAATTACCTGATTAGATGCAGAGACATTTCTCGCTCTACTCACAGGAGGTGAGGGTGGAATCAACCGTTCGTTAATTTCATGAAATTCATCTGAAAAATCAAACATTCCATTGTCCATGGCATGAGAGATCTAGTCGGTTGATATACAGTAATATTTATGAAGATCGTTTGATCCGAAAAATTGAATACTTCATACTTGCTCCATGTTTACTTCAATCTCAAATAAAGTTCCTCAAAACTTATAAAATACGTATCAGCATTTGGATCTCCATGAGGTATTCAATTTTTTCGTTATTTCCACTGAATTCACCGATGATTTGTCAAAAAGTGCGAAAAAACCGAGTCCCGTGAACCATCAAAACTAGAAAAACTGCCAGCGAAGCTAACCCTATTCGAGTTCTGTGACAATATTGATTTATCATGCAATATTTCCATTGTGCAATTGTGTTTCTATCAGCGCCAAAAAAGAAGCAACATTTTCAAATCTCAAAGAATCTTACTTTCGAACATAAAACATGAATCACATGAAAAGTCCTTCTGCAGAATGGATTGTTTGTTATTGACCAGGCATTTCCCACAGTTGGCGAGTGAGACAAACCCATTGTGAAGCTGAAAGATGATTTACGAATCTACCATAAACGGGTTCTCCATCCAAAAGTTCATGTAGTTACGATCACCTTATTGAAAGAAAAGGTGAACTGCTCTATCAAGAATCGAAAATCAATGCCAAAGAATTGGGAATGTTCGACAGAAGTGAATCAGTATGACGATTCCAGCAGTAATCTGGATAATCGCGTCTTTATAGTTCTTCAGCATTTCATGTCACTTTGATATCGCTAAAACTTTCGAACTCGTGTTCTCCAAATATTCGTGGTGATTATTCGTTCACCTGTTGAAGGTCATCTTTCATAAGTTTGGACAAAAGTCACTGGAGATATAAAACTAAAGACGAAGTGTTAGAAATATCATCGATTGTTATCAGAAGAATACACACTTCGAGTTCGAAGGTTCATGATAAATCATGTATGTATATTTTGAATAGAATAAAAAAAAACCCATTCGTCAATTACACGCTTGTCGCGCTAAACATAATCCGAAAGCAAACCTAGGGAATTATTCCATTAAGATATGCATATGTGTGTAAATAAAAATATAGGTACTCGAGTTATTATCAAGTTGGATGATTTATTCTCCTCATATTACCCATAAAGGTAGAATACCGCATGTGCTTCTTATGAATGAAACATGAGAAATAACGTATTGAGAATTTTAATCAGGAGCTCAAGAGAACGGTACACGCTGATACAGGTTTCGTACAAGTTAGGTGGAATGCATATCGATCATTTGGTTGCTAATGCTGCTGCATTCTCACCTACTGGTGCAGGATTATGCACATAAAATTTCGAAAAATACGTCGTTCGGACGCTGTTGGAATTCAAATTTGGATTTTATTACTTGTTCATCGGGAAATCTGGAAGATGAGCAATAAAGTGGTTCAATTCCTGCGGAGATAGAAAAATTGCAACGATGGAAAAATGTTCTGAAGTTTCGACAAGTGATTGTGAAAGATTCCCTAAAAAAATTAATTGTAGCAACCCTGGTAGAAATCATATGAGGCAGTTCACTGGCTCGTATCAGGGCCAGGGATATATCTAGTTTGCCTTTGTAGCACAAGGTACACGGAAAAAAATAAAGTTTTACAAATTACTACATTCCTACTGAATTGGCAGGATAAGAGAAAATATCACTGTTATTGATATAGAAGAAGTGTAGTAAAAATGTGTAATTTATCATGCAGAAGTTTGCACACTCGTACTAAAGAATATTTTGGTCATCGTTCATTTTTACTACACTGTCTATCAATAACAGTAATATTTTCTGATATCCTACCAATTTGGGAGAAATTCAGTAATTTTCAAAAATTTATTTTTCTCCGTGGAAGCGGCGAAAAAGGACTTGGAATGATTTTTATTAGAGAATGTTCCTCCATGAATCAGAAACTTTCCAACACAATTCGATGAACTGTTCGCCTACTTTTCAAAGAATTTGACAATTCATTTGATATAAAACAAGATCAAGAATCGAACATCATTATTGAATTGAGGACAAAAACGTTCCATCCCATTTTAACGGCCCGGGGGAAAAAGTTTAGATCTATTTAGATCTCATCAGATCTGATGACATCCGAATTTTGGCTCACAAAATCAGATTCATATCTATTCAGATCTGAATTGAAAATCACAGTTATTCTCGATGAGCAATTGATTGTTCAATTACCAAACATTTTCTGATATTTTCCCTTGTATTTTCTGATATACAAGCTAAAATTGCAGTTCTTCAGATTTGAATGGACCTAGTCAGATCTGAATTTTTTTCCCCGGGGGAACTGCATTTCACAAAAGGTTAAATTATTCAAATAATCGATGTTCGACGGAGTTCGAAGAAAGAAGTTTTTGCTCAAATATAATGATAATGTCAACACCCAGTTCCAAAACTCCACAAATAGACCTCGTTAATTTCCCTTTCTCCTCATTTCGCGTTTTTCAACCTCCAGCAATATATCTCATCCCCCATTACGATCAAGTAGAATGCAAAACAAGAAAGATAATGATGTTTTCAGAAATGACATGAGTGAATTGACACAGGTTATCCTCCTATGACACATAAAATTATAATGATCCTGCTCTTCTCATAATGATAACACGTTACGTGCTTCCGTGGTACCCAACTGCATAAGATTATGAATAGACCGCGTTATTCTCTCCCTTTTACTTCCTCCATTGCCATCGATCCTCTCTGTGTGCAGTGACGATCTTGGCGAACCACCAAGGAACGCACTCTGGAAATCCAATTTTTCTTTCGTAAACTGACTTGTGTTTTAACAGAGCATCCAAGTGTTCTTCCATTCTTTTTCCTTCATTTTCTTCTTACTATTTTCACATGGAAAATTCATACTGAGAAATGGGTTTGCATGAATTATGAATCGTTTCTATGCATAGTAATTGTTCAATCACTGCATAATGAGTTGTAAAATCTATGTGGAGTATGCGAACTCATTCCTCACGTCGTTACACAATTTGAAATTTGAAACAATGTTTGAATGGAATATATCAAAAAGTATTACATTGTGGGATATTCTTTATTCAAAAATAGGGTTTTATGTATGGGAATTTCATACAAATTTATCGTACAGGATTTTATATAGAACTTCTCTTTATATAAAAATATGCGGATAAGTGAAAAATCGATGTTATCATCACACAATGTAGTAAGAATATGTTACTCTTCTAGACATTGTTCGATATGAGGGTGCAACTTCTCAGATGATCAAGATGATTTTACTGATCCTATTGAGTAGTAGAAATGGAATTATTGAAACGTTTTCTTTCTTCTCGTGTACATGTTTATTCACCGGAATCTATAAAATATTAAACTACAAACGGAAATGGTTGAAAGATTGTGATTGAACATGAAACCTAACGGATGAAGTAAGAATAAACATGAGGGAATTAATTCTTATAATTCCAGTTAATAAGGATAATATGGTTCTGTCTGTTTCAGTTACAATTATAAACACGATTATATTTCAAGATAGTGAACTTGATTATTATTCCAAGCACGTATAGTATTAAAAAATCAATATTTCAGCAGAGTGACATAATATTTTGTACGCCTAGGACATATTCCATAGTACAAATCACATTAAAACCTGGAACAGCTGTGTTGCCGATTCACAATTCAATGGATCAAGGTTTTTGATAGAGATTGATATTGATAACATTGAAACACAACGCTGTAAAAAATATTTGTGACTTTCCAAGAAGAAAAGTATGGTGAAAAACATATGGATTCTTAAATTTCCAGATCTACCAAACTTTTTTTGAAAGTATTTTTTTACAATGAACCTCGTCCAAAAAATTCCAAGACTCGATGGAATAAATGAATTTCAGTACTGTAATTTGAGTAACTCACTATTCTAATGGCACTCTCTTTTATTTTCAAAAGATCCCTCGATAATCAGAATCTACAACCAGACGATGTATTATCTGCTGATTGTAATTCCACGAACAGTTCTTCAACTGTAAAGAAGCATGAAATCTCTTTTCCCCAACTGCAATGAACTTCGAACTTCATCACATTGTCGGATTGATCAAAAGACAAAGTGCAGAGATTAGAAAGGAGTTCGAGCGAAATCCAGCCTCCTCGAACTTCAGAAATTTCATTATAGCAGGATTGCAACACGAGCACTACAATTGATAGACATGTTCAATATTCAAAACAGTCGAAGAATTAGATGAGTCGCACATCCTTGATAGACTTTAATGAATAGTTCAAATATTCCTGTACGTATGGGCAGTCGTTGAGAATTCTTTAATGGGTGATTTTATATGAACAAAAGTAGATGATTCGTAGAAAAAATTGAAAACAAAGTCGGTGAAAAGGACGATATACTGGAATTTGAAGAATAGAATATTCTAATATGACGTTGAATCTGCCGTTAATCTTCTTGATGCTTGCCTAGATTTGGATTTAGGCAGGGAATTATTTATCCTGAGGAATGCGAGGGAGCTATTCAATGTGAATAGAAGACTTTGGCTGAGGAATTTTCAATTTCCTCGTCAATGCTGGTACCCGCGTGACCATTACTCAGACAAAGGAACAAAGAGTAAGAGTGGAGACGCATGTGGGATGAAGGAAAAAAAAATCGATACTTCACTTACCCCGTCATATCATTCGCACAATATGGGTTATTAATTAATACATTCGTTAATGGAAAATGAATGGCTTTCGAAAATACAGTGGAGTTTTTTCTTTGAACTTTGGTATTTCGTTAAAGTGTTCTTGCAATGTAGAGCAGAACAGATACCGGGAGAAAAAGATGAAAGCCTACTGGTGTATCAAGTACAATATAGAATACTTGAACTTTATTGAATTTTCATATGGTTGGTCGATGAAAATATGAAAGGCACTTTTATGACAAAATGAATTTTACTATTCTTTTCATCCTCACTCATTGAATCCACTATAGGTTGATTGTTACTTCCCGTAAGAAGTATGCGATGGTTATGAGATTACCGCGGTACGTGAGTAGGCTTCATCTTCATATTTTCACATTCAGTGGAGTGAATAATTGATCTGTTTCTTATTGTAGGAGTTCTTCTTTCTTCATCAAAGTGATCATTGATTAGAAGTAATAAAGATGATCTGAGATAGAATTCATGAAATCTTATGGCAGTTAAAACATAATACATCTTCTCTTTCCTCTACAAAACTTATGGAAGAGCTCAATCTCACCTTAATTGTCTCATTTTTCTTATTCCCAACGTCTTTTGTTTGTTGGATTTGCTGAATTTCAGGAAGCGCAGGAAGCGCTCGACTTTACCAAGTAGGAATTCTGTAAGTTTTGCCGTATAACGAAGAAGACGCTAATGAGGTAAAATGAATTAGACTAGGGTGATTAGCGACATCCTAACCCTGGGGAGGATGAAATGTTGACAACGCTATAGATTGTTGCAGAAATAGTAAAGGAACTCAAACAGACACAAAGATATCTTTTAGAATTCTAAAAGATATCTTTTCGTATTCGGAAAGATGTCTTATGCAACATGAATAGATTTCTAAAAGCCCTCTCGAAAACTTCTCAAAGATATCTTCAAGAAGAAATTAAGAAATCTAGAAAAATTTATTCAAGATTTCTTCAAGGTGTCTTGAAAAATTCTTAAAAAGCCTTGGAAGAAGCTTGAATTTATTCACAAAAAAATTCTAACGTCTCTTTTTTCCTTCTTCCTCCTATTTGTCTTCATCGCTCTCGCACTCCCAATCAGAAAAAGCCGTAATATGCCAATGTTGACAACAGGTGCAGTACAGTGCCAGTATTGGGTCTCCAACACTTGGTCAACACGTACGGGATCAGTACTGGATACATAAAAATACAGTAATATGCCTGTACTGATAAACCAGTACTGAGAACTTAATACCGGCCAGGTACTAACCCAGTACTGGCCCTGCACTGATTGCGAATAATGGCATCAGTACTCAATCCCCAGTACTGAAAAGCCTTATCATTCCAGACAAATGCCAGTACCCTGCCAGTCTTGGCTAGTACTGCGCCTGTTGTAAATTTCTGGTTGGGCTCCTGTGAAGTTTACTTTTACTCAAACCTTGAGGTTGCGGGAATCGAACTTGCGCATTTTACGATGTATTTACGCTTCAGTGACCTGAGCTACACTGTAAAAAATAATTTTCCTATACGCAACATTCGGAAATCCCGGTCATGGGATGGGAAATCAATTTCCGATACATGTATATAAAATTTCCCATAAATTTAACTGAAAATTCCGAACTTTATGGGATTTTTACTATCATTTCGCAGTAAATTTCCGGTAAAATCCGGGAAATTCTTAACGCATGCATGTGTTAATTACTTCCGAACATTTATGTGAAGTTTCCCATAGAAATTTTTTACAGTGTATCATAATATGAACAAATGTTAGATAAGTTGGCCGTGGATACCACAGATTCTTCTTGAATTCTTTCTATCTCATCGTTATTGAAGAATAACTTATTAATGAGTATAAATGAGAATTTTGGTTGATTCACTCGAAGGTTGCACATGAAATTGAGCGGAAAAAGTTCAATAATTTGTGAAATATTTGTGTCTTGGAGATTCGTTAATTCCAGCGCAGGTATTAAAAGGTTACAAAATCGTACTTTTTGCAGAATTAAAAGTCTCTTGGTATGTGTATAGATTTTTCAAGCTTTCGATTTGTGAAAGAATTTATCACATCTGTAATTCGATTATAATAAACAGCAGATTTCAAGTGTTATTCATGTCAATTCATATGATCAGGTATTCAAGAACGTTCTTGAAGGTCTCTCAATTGTGTATTCTTTTAGATATCTTTAAGAACTGCGTGCTGTGTATGTGGGAATGTACACCAAGAGTCATTTTGCGCTCTTTGAGCCTGAAAATGACACTTCCTTGTGAGAATTCACACTATATCTTCACCGGGGAACAACCAATATTTCTTCATTGTATATTGTTCTGTGTTTGGAGTTCAAGATCACTGAATATCAGTCGTGCATCGCGAGTATGAGATGATAGTATTTCTTCCGTAATTCGAAACATTGTGATGCTCGTGTATAGCTGTTTAGCCACACCGAACACAGCATTCGTTGTCTAAAAGATATCTTCAGGAATAATTAAGAAAAATGCAAGAAGTCTTATGCAACATGAATAGACATCTTTTAGAAGTCTGAAACTGTTCTTACTTCTCAAAGATATTTTCAAGAACGTTTTCAGAAACCTCTTCGAAATTTCTAGAAGATGTCTTTTAGAAAATTCTAAAAGGTTTCTGAAAACGTTCTTGAAGATATCTTTTAGAAATAAGAACAGTTTAAGACTTCTAAAAGATGTCTATTCATGTTGCATAAGACTTCTTGCATTGTTCTCAATCATTTTAGAAGAAATCTTCCAGACAACGAGTGCTGTGTGAGAAGCTTTATATTTACCTCACACGCGATTGTGTGATTCATTTCTAAGCTTCAAACTCAAAATATTTTCAATGGAGTGTTCTATTCAGAAGTCATCATTTGCAATTGATTTAAAATAAAGACTGAAACACGCTACGAACTGTTAAACAAATCAGGAAGTTTTTTTCAATCACTTATATGAATTGAGTTTCATGTACATGAACATGACATTCAATGTATAAAAGATATAAAACTGTCAGGTATAGTTTCACTCAAATACATTAAATTCGATGTGAAATGTACGTGAAACCCAATTCATGCACGTCTTCAAAAATAATCTTCAGTAAAATCATTGAAATTCACACAGAAACTTTTTACAATGCATATTTGGAGAGTATAAGAAAAATTTGGTATCAACTGGGTCTCGAGTTATGGGAATAACGATAGAAAAAGTATATCGTAATCAAGAATGCCAGTCTATCGCTCGATCAGCTTTTGTCATTGGATATTCCATCCAACAGCTGTACGTGATACGCTGATCCATGGGAAAAAACGGTAGATTGACAACGCTGATTGTAATCAAAGAAGATTACTTTGAAGGTGATACAATAAATATTGATGAACGAATCAACCATTTTTGGTTTACTTGATAAGTTTCGATACTTTTTGAGCGCAGAAAAAAAGGTCAAAGGTGAAGGAAAGAGAAGAATGTGATAAAATAAAAACTTGAAAATTACCGCACGGTTTTAAGATATTGATTGATCGAAGTATCAAAGAATCACTCATGCGTATATTTTATATGATAATAAGGAAGCAAATAGATATCTTCAACGCAACTTTCCAGACAAATAATAAATCGTATCAATGATAGAAATCATTCCTCGAGGTTTATTGTAGCGCTCCAAGTCAAATTCTTGAAGGAAGAGTAACATTCTCTTCAAAAAACATATTCTCATATACACCACCGATCGATTCTCCACTTTGTACACTGTAAAAAATGTGCGGAGTTTTCTTTCACACTGTTGGTGAATTTCGTCCCCTCGTCGTGGTGGACATGCTTTTCCATCAAAAATGAGGGATTTTTCCATCACTTTGAGGAATTATTCTGTTTTTTGGGTGTTGAATTCTATACAAATGGGAAGAAAGTTTACTAAATTATGGTGAAAAATTCCTCATCTGTGGAGGAACTTTGTTGCCACCATTTTTTAGGCGGGAAATTCCACAATCATTGTTCTCAGTGTATGGTTATGGAATTTACAAAGAAGACTGTGGAAAAATCGAGATTTTCTTATGTGCAGCAATCAGAAAATTCCAGTCATTGGATAAATTCATCTGAAAATTCGAAACTTCATGGGATTTTTACCACCATTTTACAGTAAATTCACCGAAGGAATTCGGGAAATTACCAATGTATGTATATATGTTGAATATTCCACATGAATTTATAGGAATTTGCTCATAGAAATTTTGTCCAGTGATGGTAGATGGATAAATCGGAGCGGTGCATGAAAAACGGAGTAAATCAGGGTAAGATGACGCACTTTCCCGCTCCATTACAGCACGGAATAATACATCAAACCTCATTCAGTCAAGGAAAATTTGAGGATTGTAATTGAATCTTCATATATTTCTTCCCAACCAGAAATTTACAACAGGCGCAGTACTGCACCAGTAGTAGCCAAGACTCGCAGGGTACTGGCATTTGTCTGGAATGATAACGCTATTCAGTACTGGGGATTGAGTACTAATACCATTATTCGCAATCAGTGCAGGGCCAGTACTGGGTTAGTACCTCGCCGGTATTAAGTTCCCAGTACTGGTTTATCAGTACAGGCATAGTACTGTATTTTTATGTATCCAGTACTAATCCCGTACGTGTTGACCAAGTGTTGAAGACCCAATACTGGCACTGTACTGCACCTGTTGTCAACATTGGCATATTTCGGATTTTTCTGATTGGGTTGCGAGAACGAGATTTGATGTAGTATTTTGTACTGTAGAGGAGCGGGAAAGTGCGTCATCTCACCCCCATTTACCCTGTTCCACGTTGAAGTAACAAAGATACACTGTGAAAAGTAAATGTGGAATTCGCCTTCAAGTTGGTGGCAGCAAGAATCCATCACGTGAGGTAAATTCCTGAGGTTCATTCATGTTCATGGGGGAATCTTTCTTCATTAGGAGAAAAATTCCCTTCAGAGAGAAAGAATTTTCTTTCAAATGGAGAAGAATCTCCCCAAAATATAGGGGAGATGAGTTTCCCCCACGTGGGGGATTTTTGCTGCCACTAGATTTGAGGGAGACCTCACTTTCACTTCTTACCGTATATGATTGAAACATATCTCTATTCACGTAAATCATACCATGTCCTTGTCGAAATCTCCGTTGTTTTTTTCGTAGACTTCAAGCGAATGAATGGAAAACGTGCACGTTACGTGCATTGAAGAAAAGATGGGGAAATTTTCTTTACTTCGGTGGTAGATTCTATTCTTTGATCGTAAGGAAATTGCTTTTTCATCAAAAATTGGGAACTGTACCTCCATTTTCAGGGATAATTCCATTTTTTGGGCGTTGAATTCCCCTATTCATGGTAGAACTTTGCTGCCACCAGATGTTGGGGGAAAATCGGTGTAGCATTTTCACAGTGGATACCCTGGGATGCAACTTGGATCAACGGCAAAGTTGTTGAAGAAATCTCCCAATCGGTGGTTCTTTCCCGCAGAAGGTCTATTTTATTATACACTGTGAAAAATACTCGGATGTTTCCTATAAACGAACCATCCTGTGGAAGGTAATTGTGAAATTTTGCTAAAAAAAAATGATCGCAGTAAAGTTCTCCCATAGGTGGGGATTTTCCTCACCATGGAGGTGGACTTTTCCTTCATTTGTAGAGAATTCAATATTCGATAAACAAAATAATTCTTCAGAGTAGTGGAGAAATCCCTCATTTCTTATGGCAAAACGATTCCCCCGTGATGAGGGGACGAAATCCACCAACAGTGTGGAGGAAAACTCCTCACACTTTTTATAGTGAACAGAAAACTTTTTTGAAAAAATTTTCTCATGTATAAGAAGTAAATGTGGAATTTTCCCCCAACTTGGTGGAAGCAGAAGTTGCTCACGTGGTGTAAATTTATCTCCCCTATATTCTGTGGAAATTTTTCTTTGTTTGGAGAGAAATTCCTTTCAAAAAAAAAAGGTTTTCTCTCAAGTGGAAGATAATTCCTTCGAAATATAGGGGAGATGAATTTTCCCCACGTGGAAAAATTGTCGCTTTTACTAAATTTTGAGGAAACTTTACTTTTAATGTTGACAGTGCAAATATATGTGCAATAAGAAGTGACAAGATATCTTCCACGCCCCAAACAATCCAATTTCGAGAAATGCTCTTAGGAGAAAAAAGGAACAGTTACAAAAATTATACGAATTACTACATACTGTAAAACCGCTTCCGCAGTTTCCCCTCAATATGTGATGGCAGCAAAATTCAATCATGTCTACAGAACTTTTCACCCCGATTTGATGGAGTTTTCCCTCAGTTTTTGGAGGATTCAATACCCACAAAACAGAATAATTCTCCAAAATCAAGGAACAATCTTGTACTTTCGATGAAGAAGGAATTCCTTCACGATCGGCACATAGAATCTACCACTGAAGTGAGGAAAAATCCCCACATTTCTTACATTGCCGAAGAGAAATGAGGTTCATCATCAAGCATGAATTGCTACCACAGTGTGTTGTAAAAATTTTACTTATCTTATTACTTTAGTAAAATGACCTTAATATTCCAAATATCATTCTTCTCCGTGTTCTCCTTTAATTTTCCGGTAATATAGGAAATCAAGAAATTTTGAATTCATCGTATCCCTCTCACTCCAAACGCTTCCCATGCTCCCTCTTCATTTGTTACACCAATTAGATTAACCCTTTACACACTCTATCACATCGTTTAGTTCAATTTCACGTAACATTTTGATGTGAGAGAAGGGGTAGTAGATCAATGTCTAGGTGGTATTACCGTTATGTAATGAACGTTCGAACATGCTTCGTAGGAACTTCAAAGCCTCTTCCACGAGTGTAATTCGCATTTGAACTGAACGTTGCCAAGAATTATTCGGGAACAATGTGAATATTCCAACATTACAGAGTTGACGGTGAAAACATCCGAAAGACTGAAACAAATTCGTAAGATGCGTTATCCAGATCACATTTATAAAAGAAACTCACTGTTAGAAAAATCTGTCTTAAACTTAACAATACTATTATGGAGTTTTTTACATAAACATTTTATTAAATTTCATACGAAATTTTGTATGGAATTTCATATTTTCACATTCAATTTCATGTTTTCATATTAAATTTAATAATCGTTCTTAAATTAAATATGGAAATATGAAATTTCATAAAAAATTTCGTATGAAATTTAATAAAATGTTTATGTAAAAAACTTCATAATATTATTGTTAAGTTTAAAACAGATTTTCCTATAACAGTGCTTTTAAGCGCATGGAGAACAATGTGTTCGCTACCCATTTGGATAGCAGAAATATTGCTGTACCAGTCGGAATACACGCAATGATAATGAGGAAATTCGTTATATCATCAAAATTGCTCATTGGAACTACGAACAATTCGTTAAATCTGTACGGTTTGCCGCTTTATGCATCACTTTTGTTTCGCTGCCATACAACAATTATCTCATTTCCTGTGTTGGTCAATATTTTTCATCATTTAACGGTCGTTGCTACACGAATGAAGAAATTCTACAAATTATATATAATTTGTATACAATTAAGTATAGTTTATATTATAAAAGTTTTCTATTCGGGGATTAAAAAGATACTTCCAACACAACTTAAAAAACATCTTCAAAAGAAGATTATTGAAGAAACACGAATTTGATCTGACCTACATGGAAGAAAATTATGTCATTTGGATAACTCAAAATTAATCATTGTAGCTACACTCTGAAAAATGTGGGGAGTTTTTCTTCCCACTGTTGGTGGATTTCGCCCTCTCGCCACGGGGGAATTATTTTTCCATCAAAAATAAGGGATTTTTCCACCATTTTGAGGAATTATTTTGTTTTTTGGGTGTTTCCAATCCTCCACAAATGAAGGAAAAGTCCACCAAATTATGATGAAAAATCCCCCATACGAGGTGTGTTAAAAAAATAACGAGAATTTTCGTTTTATGAAAAAAATATTTATTTATTCATCAATATCTATTTTGTCCCCTTCGGAATAATCCCCCTTGGATATAATACACTTGTGCCAACGCTTATTCCAATCCTCGAAACACTTTTGAAACTCGATCTTTGTAATAGCTTTTAGCTCTTTCAGCGATTCGCTTTTAATGTCATCTATGCTTGGAAAACGACGGCCTGCTAATGTTCTCTTTATTTTTGGAAATAGAAAAAAGTCACATGGAGCCATATCTGGCGAATATAGAGGCTGAGGCATCGTTACGGTTTTGTTTTTGGCCAAAAATTAACGAACAAGCAATGAAGTGTGAGCAGGTGCATTATCGTGGTGCAAAAGCCATGAATTGTTTTGCCACAAATCCGGGCGTTTTTTCGGATTGCTTTTCGACTGATATGCCAACATCATCAGCGACTTCTCTGAGTGTGATTCGGCGATCGTTCATAACCATTTCTTTCACTTTTTTTACGTTTTCATCGGTTGTTGATGTGCTTGGGCGTCCGGGTCGTTCGTCATCTTCAACGTTTTCGCGGCCATCTTGGAAACGCTTATACCACTCGTAAATCTTTGCTTTACTTATAGCAGACTCACCATATGCCTTTATTAACATTTCACAAACTTCACTACACTTTATTTCATTTTTTACGCAAAATTGAATACAAATTCTTTGATCCATTTTTTTTCACAAACGAAAATCGCCGAGCTCGAAAAACACGTCATAACGTTAGCGGCTGCCACTTAAAAAGTAAGCAATGAATATTGCTGAAAATTTTATCGTACTTCAGGGGCATGTGTACCAACATAATAAAGAAAAATTTTATACAGGCGGACTCTCCAAACCCGCGAAATTTAAAAATTCTCGTTACTTTTTGAACACACCTCGTATATCGAGGAACTTTGCTGCCACCAATTTTTGGGGAAAAATTTCACAATCATTTTTCACAGTGTATTTCTTAGCTGTAGTAACAAAAATTATTGCCACAATAGCTGAAATACAACCATTGCATCAACACAATTTGGCTATCCAAATATCAAACGTACTGTTGAAAAATTAGTGAATTTACCGAGAATTATACCAAAGAAAAACTCGGAACAATCATCAGAATTTTAATTATACACGCAGAGAAAAATTCTTGCTGAAAAAGCGATTCCGAAAAATCTGCTTTGCTAAATCAGCAAAACGGTTGCTGTTACAGCAAAAATTCTGCTATTTTAGCAAGATATTTGCTAATTCAGCGAAATTTCCTAGCTGTCTGTATATCTACAATTCTGGATTGCTGAATGGCAAGCGCTTGTTAAAAGAGCAAGATTTTTGCTGTGATAGCAAATTATTTGCTAATCCAGCAACAAGTTTTGCCATATCAGCAAAGCAAATCTTCGAGGTTTGCTGTTTCAGGGACTTTTTTTCTCTGAGTGCATCCATTTTTCGGTAATCATACCAAATTTTAGGGAAATTTCTCATCTAATCTAATTGGATCAATTGCTTCCCAACAAATTTCAATGAATTCTGCAAAATTTTGTTCACAGTGTACTCAAAGTAACTATCATGGCTTATTCTCAGTTACCATGACGAATAATTTTTTTCCCGTGTAAGGGAAATGTAATGTTACGAAGAAAAAAAACTGTAACACAAATGATCTCCAAATCATTTACAAAAAATCTTCCTTCAATATTTTGAAGATATATCGCATGGAGACGTTTTTTCCAGTTTCTATAATCATCTCTCTCCCGACTCTTTCGTATTCTCTTTCTCTGTGGTGTGAATATACATAATCCGAATATCGAACCACGATAGAAGTGCAAAGAACGGAAAACGAGTAGAGTCATTCAAGAGAAAAACATTCCAACCATAAATAACATATCAGAGATAAAATGGTTAGGAAGATCTTCGAGTGTAGCAGATACCATCGATCACTGATATAAGTGAACCGCATGCTTGAGAATTGTTGTTTGTACGTAATTTTTTATTCCGATGCATTGCAGGGAACAAAAAAGCAGCTGACTCTACTCCTGAGAAATCGATTTGGAGAATGCGAAGGGAAGTAAGAGATTTGAAAGAACACAAACATCTCTCGAGGATTTGTTATCGCTTTGTACGATGAGTTCGATGATTGACATATTTTTAAGAATCCTTTCTTTCCCTCGTTCTTCAACTATGTTATTCACTGTTTTATAGTGTTTCTCGTTAATTTCTCCTACAGGTATTTCATTATCCGAGATATGATTTATCTGCTTTATCATTCGAAGCCGCATATGATGCCCATACATGTACCATATACCTAAGAGAAATGGAATACAAATTCAATGGTCGAACGATATCATTAAGGTATCTTAATTGCAAATCTTGTCGACGTATCGTATATCGTCCGTTGCATCGCATGTATAGTATACCATGTGCTTTTAGGTTCTGTCAAGAAGGGGGGAGAGGGAGTCTTTTGTTGGTATTCGAATGTCTCGTGGTACCAATAGCAGCAGCAAAACTGTATGCGAACTGTTGGAGAACCGGAAGGAATTCCGGATCACTTCAAATACCACTCTGGAACAAACAAGTGGGAGCTGAGGGCAGCTGCATCTAACAAAGCGTACATTCGTATGCTTATGTGAATCATTTAGATCTAATAACAATTCGAAATTCCCAACACACATATTCTATGTCTTCGCTAATTCTCTCGCATATTATCTTCCACATCACTTGGGAATTATGATTTAATGATTATATCGAAAGGATCATGTGAGCATCGTAATACGAGCCTCATTAAATTTATTGGAAAAAGCTCACACTCGAACGAGTTATCCGATTGTAATCCACCGGATGCGAATGAATTAAGTTTCGATCCATTCTTTTGGAAAAACATTCCCATCCTCTAGACTGGAATCATTCGAGTCGCATGAATAATTTGTTCTAGTAATTTCGAAACGTCAAGTATCAGAAACACCCTTCGTGCACTCAACGGTCACTGATGACGATAGTTAAGGCATGTACTTGTCATATAATCACCGAGTCCCGGGTCTCTAACGGTGGCACTTACCGTTATGCTTTAAGTGGATGAGACATGAATCGGAATGGATATCCTATCAAATCGATGTCAAATATCTGCGGTTGTCGGTTTATCGGCATCCCCACATAAACTCTCTTACCATCGCTGTAACAGACGATTGTGACACACAAGATATTATGAAATATTTTATGATATTCATGCTGGTCTTCTTTTTTTCAATAATTCATTTATGTAATACATGCGCACATTTGGGGATTCAGAATATATTAGGTGTGCAAGTTGAAACTCGGCTTTTCTTTTGTCAAATTCAATTTTATTTAAAAAAATATTTCTTTTAAGAATTATCAATTAAAATATTCGCCGTTATTATCTACAGTCTTTTGCCATTTATCGGGTAGTAGATAAATGCCTTCACGATAGAAACTTGGTGGTTTTGAAACAAAATAGTTATCCAGCCATTTCCGGACATCTTCGATATTCACGAAGTGCTGCTCCTTCAAATATGACGACATTGATCTAAATAAGTGATAATCGGAAGAAGCTAAGTCTGGTGAATATGCCGCATGAGATACAACTTCCCAGCCTAAATTGAAGATGAGTTCCTGGGTTGGTTTTTCTGTATGTGGACGTGCATTATCATGCAGCAGCATCACTTTTCGCCTTCCTCGCCCCGTAAATGGTCTTTTTTCCTCCAGAGCATCACTTACTTTGATCAGCTAGGCCCGATAACGTTCAGCTGTAATAGTTTGGCCAGATTCGAGAAGCTCTTAGTAAATGATTCCTTTCCAATCCCACCAGACACAGAGTAAAACTTTCTTTGCATGAATATTCGGTTTTGCAACTGATGTAGGTGGCTCCCCAGGATCAACCCATGCTTTTCTACGTTTAGAATTGTCGTACAAAATCCATTTTTCATCCCTCGTAATGATTTTATGCAGAAAATTCTTCTTCTTGAACCGAGAAAGCAAATTCATGCAAATTGCAACTCTTTGTCTTTTATTTTCTTCCGTCAGTTTATGAGGAACCCATTTTCCTTCCTCCTGTATTTTTCCCAATGCATGCAATCGAAGTGAAATTGCTTGACGAGTAACCCCTAACTGTTCTGCAAGCTCTTCTTGAGTTTGACATGGATTTTCATTCACTAAAACTTCAAGTTCTTCATCCTCAAATTTTTTGATTGCACCTGGACGTGGATCGTCCTCAAGACTGAAATTTCCATTACGGAATCTTGTAAACCACTTTTTCACTGTTGAATGGCTGACAGAATGTTGACCCAATGTCGTATTAATCAATTCCATAGCTTGAGCAGCATTTTTATTCATTTGAAAACAGAATAGAATACAAGGGCGTAAATGTTGCTTATCGAAATCCATTTCATAAAATTGATACACAGGAAATTACTACTTGAAAATGACTGATATGACAACTGCAATGTCCACGCCACATATATCCAAAATGGCGGACGAATTGGATGCGTTCAAATATTTTGTTTCATGCAACCAACTTAAAGCCGAGTTTCAACTTGCACACCTAATATTTCAATCTATTTGTGAATTATCTCCACTCGAATAGATGATTGCGTGTAACATGACACCAGACGTTAATATGTAATCAAATTTAAATATGATTTTAATCCATCCATGGTACGATTCGATACAATCCATTATTGAAATAGGTATTGTATCACAGTTATTCCAGAATCCGTACGTATATAAACAACGTTGAAAGCACGGGGATGGAATTAGTTTCATCGTTGGAATTCTATGGATCAGCAGGTGCAACGAGCATACAAAAAATTACTAGGGATAGGAATTTAAACTTGAACATTCGAGGATGGTGTGTTGGAAGTTGGCTTCGATCCACGCTTTTATACGTGGTGTGTATAAATGCACGGAGGATTAATCTGAGGCTTAACATGCTCGGTGATCACTAGAGGTCCGTACTGCATTCTCTCTTTCTCATTCTATTCCCTTTGTCTCCTCTTCCTCTTTCTCTCTTTTCCGATGATCTATGTTCCACGCGTCACGTGCGAATGGAGCCGATCTCTCTAACACGTCACATTACGGACATGTAACAAATTGGTTCAAGGCATTTGGCGCTAAGCAAATTCGACAAATGGTTTGAACTCGTGACATATTAGTCTCGAGATTTTTTCCCTATGGAGAAGGGATACATTTATTTTCGTTCGCAGTCTGGATCCTTGCGTTGGAAATTGTTCGATTTGTTACTGTGATTTGACATTTTTTTTTTTACAAGAAACATCTTTTTCCTGGGTTTTTCTTCCACAAAGATCGATTGGAATCTATGTGCAACTGTTTTTGTTTATATATCACATTATATATATATATATATATATAGCGATATATAACATTGTTGGAAATATTAAACATCGGAGACGATTGACGTGTTCTCATTGATATCCTCATCCGTTAACTCAGAAGTTAGTGCTACTTCAATGGAAGTCTAATTATCGTCAGCGTGGAACATAGGTAAGGCATTGCGAGCGAGTCGAATAACAAGCATGCAGATACGAGTGCACTTTGCGCGGAAAGACGTGCGCGAATCTCCTTCTGCAATTCATCGAATGGGAGGTACGTGTAATTAAGGTGTTCGAAACTAATTACAGTAGATACGCAACATAGACGTTGATTCGAAGATATTACGGAGATTTTGGTACCCTATGGCTTTTGATATGATCGAGAAATCGTTTCTCCGTTCCAAGGATGTCCCAAAATATCTTAATCACGTTTCAACCTTCTCGAAATCGAATGAAGATTCATATCTTGAGAGGGTAATGCTCTAGAAATCGTTCGAAGATTTCGTTTTCATTGTCGTCGACGATATCGTTGTCTCTTTGAAACGATGAATCGTTTAATAATTCACCTTCCAAAGTTGAACTTTTTTGAAACAGGAATCGGATATATGATGAAATATTGTGAATTCCACTTAGATTCCATTGCTTTACTCTTCATCACGACGGTGAAAGTAAATTCGTAACAAACTGATGAACAACTTCTCCTCGAGCAAATTTCGAAATATGACGAGGAAGTATTACGAATACAAGTGAATTAAGAATAAAGAGGAGAATTTTAGCTCATTATGAATGAAATAATTAAAATCAAAGCGAGCATTGTTCTGTGAATGACTGATCTTCTGAGGATGGAAGAAAAAGATGGAATTATGAAGGTCATTCTTTGCACCGTTGAATCCCCGGCAAACAGCATGGAAAACGAAATTGAAGAACCACCGAGTTCTGGACATAAAATCGTTTTCTCCGCAGTTTGAAGATGAGAGAAGATGGCAAATACGAGAACTGAAAGTGTAGAATAATTCAACTTTGGAAATAATTTGACTTCCCGAAAATAAAGATAATTTCTCTACCTTTTTATATCATTATTACAATTAGCTGTATAGAGTTGAATGTTTTTCTTGTTTGTGCTGAAGATAATGCATGTGGAATTAATCAATCCGAATGGAAATACAAGGAAGATCGTAGCATGACGAAAATTTTTCGAATTCTTCAAATTCATTGAAAAATAGGGAAATTCAGAGACACCAAACTTCGTATTCGAAGTTCATTGATTTCAAGTGGAGTGAGTGAGAATAGGTAATTCTGTTCTATAAAACTCCAGTCGCTTGAATATTTGTTCAAGAGAGCTTGGAACGTTGAAGAATTCTCACTTCAACTCGCGTCTCTAACCCATCCTTTTGTCAGGCGTGAAAGATAATTTCTTCAGTCATTAAAAGGTCGAACATAGTATTTTCTTTACGATCCGGAGATTTTCCAAGATCACTCAAGGAGAACGATAAAAATTCTTCGAAGTTTTCAAATGTTCCATAGTAACTTTGGGTATCTTGCCAGTCAAGATTATTTACCCATAATGAAACGCGGAATATATCGAAGAAAGGTATGCGAAAGTTACGGTGAATTTTCCGAAACTTTGAATACTTTCACAGTTTGAAAGGAAGTGCATGTGTTTGAGATCATTCTCAAGTTTCAATTAAATCAAATTCATTCTATTATTTTTTCTTCAATCCGATTGAACAGAATTATTTGGAATTTTGGGATGAAAAACTTTTTTAATTTTAGTACCTTTACAATATTCGAATAAAGTTTCAGTTTCGTATACTCTGTTACAAATCTCTATTGTTAATTTCTCATCTCCGCTTGGAAAAGGATCTTGAGGATTTCGTGTGGCATATTGAATGGAACAAGAAGAACGATAAGAACCTGCTTATTATTCACCGAATGCGTTGTGGTCATGCAACCAACACCCCTCGAAGCACTTTCACTCGTCTGAAACTACCTTACAAGGAAATTCTATTCCGAATACACAATTAAGAACTTAGTTAATGATTTTGAACTTCACTTCCGTATTGATTTGACGTTTAGATCGAAGGGATAACAGGATGAATAAATTGTATTAGAAAAATATTCCAATACTTAAGGCATCTAGGATCGAATTTATGGCAATTGAGTTTTAGGAATATATCAACATCATTAGCCTCTGGGCGTATTCGTCAACCGGAATGACATTCCGGTTAGTTGGAGGAAGTTCGTTAAAAACATTAAGTGTGCCGTCAGCTACGTCTAATTGGAATAATCAAGTAGAACCGAATAAAAAAATAAACGTGAAATACGTGAGTGTTGTTTCATAAATCATGAAGCTTTTCATTTTTATTCAATCGATCGAGGATAATCAACAATAATGAGGACAGAGAATTTCAAATTTTTGCTCAATTCAAAACATCTCAATCAATTTTGGTTTGAAAAAAAAATGTAAAACACAGCACCTGTCAGAATGGGAAATAACAGAACGGTAAAAATAGTTCAACCATCGATTCTACCGAAGAATTCAATCACGAAGCTCCAATTCCATGAGGATTAATTTGATTCCATCGAACTGATTCAATGGATGCCAGTCTGGAAGAATTCTATGGGGACCTGACGCTACACAGGTCATGTAAATTCTTTATATGAATGATGTGCGGGTTGAATGATCATTTTTGGACTCGAAACATCGTTATTTGCGGAAACCCACATTTCTTACGCCGAAATACAGAATTGAACTTCAATGCAATGTCAGATTTTCGAAGAGTATCACTCCCTTAAGTAGAAAACAAAATTCTCTGGGATAGCTAAATGTGATTTGGCTGTCGCAATTGCTGATGGATCAGCGAATTTTTCGCCAACATAGCAAATAATTTAATACGTCAGCTATTAGCAGTCTATGTAGAATAGCAAACAAATTTAGTTGGAGGAGTGGACATTTTCTGCTGTCACAGCTGAAAAATTGCTGTGATAGCAAATACACTGAAAAAAAAATTTATTCCAGTCAAATAAATATTTATTTGTCCTGTACCAAAGAAATATTTATTAGAATTAACAAAATATTCTTTGGAACCAAAATGATTTATTGGAATCAAATAAACGATTAAAACCATCTATTTAATTCAAATTAATTATTTTGGTTCCAAAGAATATTTTGTTAATTCTAACAAATATTTCTTTGGTACAGGACAAATAAATATTTATTTGACTGAAACAAATTTTTTTTTTCAGTGTAGATTCCTATCATAGCGGAAAAATTTGCTTTTCCAACAAAAAGACCATTAATGTGAGCAGAGCTTAAAATTCGTAAATGCTTGGCTTCCGTTGAATCTTCTGATCAACGATCGATTTTCCACCATCGGCAGGAACGAGATTCATTGATGGATGAAATTTATTTTTCCCCAAAATATAATGAGCTGCAGACAAATCGATCACCCAACAGTTCAAGAGAAGGAAATCAACACGGATGACATGAATTTGACTCGAAATAATTGTCACTCCAACGCGAGAATTGCCAAATTTAACAATCAGACTTTCCAATTCATTAAAGTACTCCTGTTTCATAATTGAATAAGCTTTGAGATTGGATGACATTCGACTGATGATTTTCACCTTTGTAAATCTCCCATTTCCATAACTGTGATAATCATGTGATGCTTTTATCAGTTGATTTACTCAACACAGTTTCAACCCTTTGATGCATTGAATGCAAATTCCTTGTAATTCATTGTTAAATTACAAGGAACTTGAATATGATTTTTCAAAACCGCACTTACACCACAAAAAAATCAAATGAATCAATTGTTTTGTGCCCACGAATACGATTCATGGGCAACATTTGTTCTTTCAGTGCCTGGAACGCAGAGAGGATTTCTGTTTGTTTGAAAATCAAAGCATTTTTCAGACCAACACTTTGGTTGATATCTCTCCCCAACAAATTCCGTAAATATTTCACATTGAGAAGAATTGCCAGCAGAAAGAACAGAAACAGCGAGAATATGTGTTATTTTTTATTCGCATGAATGTGCAGCCTCGAATATGGTAATCAATTGAAAAAAAAAAAAAACAGCAACATTTACAACCAAAACAGATTCCTTTTGCCAGTTTTATCTCTTCGGAATTACATGAACCCATTTGAAGTTTTTCATTCAACTTTTACACATTTTGAAATATCACACATTGTATGTAAATAACGATATAACATATTTACTGTAATATTTTATAACAATAACAATTCTGAATACGAGATATCGTGAGAATTTAAAACATATGGTAATACGAGTTTCAAAAGTTCCTATGAAATTTCGTTAGTGACTGAAAATATAAAATCCTTCACATACGAATTGGTCTCGTGACAATCATCAATGCACAGGCTTTATAGAATACATTCACTTTTCCGAAACAATTACTCTTTGAATAGAAACTTGAACGCGAATAATCACGCGTTCTTTGCGAGCACGTGTCGTATATGCACTTTGTCATCGTGATTCAAAGGGAGGGAAAGGTTTCTTTGTTGAGAGGTTAATTACGTCCCACACTTTCATATAAACGAAAATGTCGGAGCATGAAAGTATCCTTGATGGCAAAGAAAACTCGCCAAAGACTCAAAGACGACAAGTTGGCTTGTGATAATCGAATTAGTCTCGCGTCTCAATAATTTCACCCCAAGAATGACAGTTTTTTTCAGAGGAACTGGATACTTTTATGAAACTTTAGTATCGAATGATAAACGAAAGATATTGAAATTCATAATGGATTCACGAGTCTTTCGTGTGTGGTATATTTTTCGAAAAAACTTGAAAATCATTGTGATTTGTTCAAAATTTTCGCCAGGAAGTTTTTAAACGCTTGTAATTCAAATTTGAAAACTCAACATGCCAGGAACAATGCTTATTGTTGGTTAACGAAGATTTGAAAATCATTTGGATAAAAATATTATAACAGAGGAGGTTATTCAATCGTGGAATTGAATTCTTGAATCTCGACCTGATTGGAATTTTCTGAGTGGAAGAGTTTTCAATTCGAGCTACTTGGTATAAATCATGAATTTTAATTAATCTCTCCCCTGTATCTCTTCAATTAATGCAAATTTCGTATATTGTGAAGTGTGTATTGAATCTTAAAACGACGGATCTGTACTGTAATCATTTTCCCTTGACGATAAAAGAATGTAGCCCGTATGAATAACAATGGAGTAACGATGGAGTAATTCATTCCTAAAATGAATTAATGAATGTTGAATTCAATGAACGATCTTAATCAGAATTGAAATTCTTCCAAACAGTGAATTCCAAGCAAATCCGATTGATTTCAGTGGCCCATGTAAAAATCTACCAGCGGCGCAGGACTGACCCTGTCTTGATGAACATTAGCGGTAGTTAATGAGAAGAAGGGCCAGAATGTATCCTTCGATCAATCAATCAATCTCAAGTAACACCCATGAACAAAGACCGCCAGAAATCTAGAGAGAAAACTGAAATTTTCATCGATTTTGAAATCTCTTCTGAGACGAATGGACGTAGAAGTTTCTGTTCTTCATGCTGTGAATACATTCATCAACCTCATGCGCTGTATTCAACAGGTGGTGAAACCGAGAGAAATACAAAGCTTGTCCTCGACTGACTTCATTTCTAAAATACGGATAGAATACAGTAGGAGGAAAAATGGCTCGGTTTTCTGGAAATTTAGATTCTTCCGGTAGTCGATTCAATCCACAGATCATTAGCTGTCAGGGTAGGAATTCAAACTACCTCTCAAAAAAAGAATGTTTTAAGGTGACAAAATCCGTCTGCATCGGTTTTGAGCGCGACGATGATTTATTGGAACGTTGATTGTTTCAATTGATTCTCTAGAAACAATGATGAAAACTACCATCAAAATTACAAAATTTCTCTGAGGATTTCTGGGAATGTCAAAGATTTTGAATAAGGGCTTGCTTTTAAGAATTTTAAAGATGTTCCCCTGAAGAGGAAAAAAGCGTACAAATTAGAGTTTTCGTCAACAAATTGAAGACATTGCAAATCATAGAAGATAATCGCTCCACATTAGTTAAATAAGGTAGTATTCAAATAATAATTTTGTTCCTTCGAAGAGTAATTAATTGAACCAACTCCAAACGATTATCTACTATAATCCTCGATGTTTTCAATTTGTTGATGAAGATTGTAATTTTGAAGCTTTCTTTCCTCTCAGTGTGATAAATTCTATTTCATTGTGTACATAGTTCTCTAAAAAGTTTCACTGATTTTCAAGGAAATTCAGAGAAATTATCAGCAAGAAAATTTATCCAATCGATAAGAGCGTTCAGTAAGTTTTCAGAATTTCCCAGAGAGATTCAAAGAGATTTGCAGCAATTTTCAGAAACATTTCTTCCATTAGGGTACATCTTTCACTACGGACCTTTATTATTCACAATATTTCTTCGTACCAGAAATTCTCAAGTGATTAACCAGGCTTATAACACTATTCTAAAAAAAATCTTGGAGTGAAACAAATTTTGAATCGATATTACGAAATCAATGTTGCGAACCTTGTAAATAACTTTGAAACTCTTCCTACTCCACTCTTTACTATTAACCCTGTGTGTGTACACTGGGTCTTTTGAAGAACGTGACCCAATGTACACATCATGTCTCGAAAAACAAGAGTACACACGCAGGGTTAAAATAATGCCAGTGAGTCCGAGAATTTAAATGGACACGACTTCCAGATTTTAATTGAATAATGACTTACTCCTAAGCTGATTTTCTAATTTTTAAACGTAGGCGAATTCTTGAATCAACTCATCGGACTCTCCTCAAGGTTTGTGTTTTCTTAGGGCTAATATAATTCCATTCTCAATTCATCGAATGAACTTCTGAATATTATAACTCCAAGAGAACACGAACCGAATAGATCAGTTCTATGTTGATTTTGGGTAAATTTATATTCAACGACCGTTTAATAAATCTTCAAATGTCCATAGCTTCATTTTAGGTTTAACGAAGGTTCGTTGAATGTCTCTGTTCTTACCCAGGTCAACACTTTAAATTCAAGTAGTTTATTTTGATGCATTCGGAGTGTTCAAATCGTGCGGCCATTTTTTTTTCATCATACAATAAATCGTAGGAGCGTGTGAATGTATCCATGAAATACATAAAACGTTGGATTTTAAAACAATTATTCTGAGTTATTGACATATTCACACACACTGTCAGAAATTTCTTTGAATTTAATATATTTTTCATGTACATTTTTAAGTAAAATTCCCAATTTTTGGTGAAATATATCACACATTAATATATATTTCCGTAATCGCAATTTCATTCAAATGTAATTGAAATTTCAATGAATTTTTCAGTTACGTGAATAACTTTCGCTTCCGTCACATGTAATTGGAAGTTCAATCATAAATTTCTAACAGTGCAGTTTTAACCCTCTGGGGATACACTAGGTCAAAATGATCCATCCTTCATTTCCAAAAGTTGTATATCTTTGAAAAAGTACCTTTACATTTCTTTAAATATTGAAAAAGCTATCAACTGTAGAGCACAGCTGGTTTCGGTTTCGTATTCTGCAGACTTCGGCGATGGTTTCACAAGAAAAAACATTGCTCTACGATGTTTTAAAGCCGAGATATGACCGTTCGAAAAACACTTGGGTCAAACTGATCCAGTGTATCCCATGTGTGAGGAAACTATAAGTGTATCCCCAGAGGGTTAAGTGTTTCAAAAGGGATTGCGAAATTCGAACACTCTGAGTGTATTGAAATATAGTACTTGAATCTGCATTGAAGTGGTATCAAATCACGTTAGAGTTCTTGAAACGTTCCCAATATGACAAACAACGCAACGATTTTTGTTTCTCCTTATTTCGATTCTACTGATAATCCAAAAACTGTTTGGAAAGCTCTGAGAAAGTGAAATCCATAACTCAATCCAAAGTTCATTCGAACACAATTGTTATTATTATTGATAATCATGATAAACTTTCGAACAAAATGTGTATATCAGATATACTACTGAGAGTACATTGACCATTCTGTGGATGTTTAACGAACTTTCCTCAGGTTCTGAACTGTAGGAACTTTTGTTAGAATATGATATACCACTTGGGAAACGTCGATTTTGGATGATTAATTTTCCGATGATTGAGCATTCGACATGATCAGGATTTCACACATGACGACTATACCTTACACCACATCCTTGTGGCTCGGTTCGATATATCAATAACCGATCATCAATCAATCAATCTACTTCTTTTACTCATCAATCATCGATTATCGATTCCAACAAACTTCATTCTCACACAACAATTCAGTTTACTAGTACATTAGTTCTCTGCATGTCTTGTCTTGGATTATTATTATTACTTTTTCTTTTTATCACTTATATCGATAATAACAAACTCACAATACACTGAACACACGATTTGTTCCAGCGTAACAAAATTGGAACGCAAAGGAACTTTTTGGGTGACTGAAATGAAATTTGTTCGCGAGGAAGAAAATTTTGTTGATCCCAAACAAATTTTATTCCAGCCAACCGAAAAGTTTCTTTGCGTTCCAAATTTGTTACGCTGGAACAAATCGTGTTTTCAGTGTAATCATTCCAGAGTTGATTGATATGCTTCTCTCTAAGAATAACCAATAGTTCACCATCTGCATTGTTGTGAGGAGCAGAATTTGAGATGCAATGAATCATTCAAAGATACATAATATATCGTGGATGACCGATCGACACGAGAGTTCTCTAATTGATCAATTCAGCGTTTCAAGTAACTATAACCTACAGAGAACGGATGACAAATGGTTTGTCAATCAGACTTTGGGCAGTTTAGTTATGAGAAGAGCAACAGTTCATGAGTTGGGCAATTATACCTCTATCGAGAGAAACAGTGGAATTGAAGATAATGGTAGCATTAATGCTCCAGTCATCTTGTTTTGACCTGCTTATCTCGTACCAATTTGATGAAGTGGTTTAATCCGCGCTACACAGTACAACAGTTTGCGATGCACTCATGAATCCTCACGGTACCTAAAATATTCATTTCAAAAATATTCAAAATTTTACATCGTCACAAAGGTCAAAACTTCGAAATTTACTTGGAAAAATCGAAATGACGACGTTAACCGTAAATTTTTGGAATGTGGGAACAAAAGATTTTCTAAAGAATACCAAAGATGAGATTTTGAATAATTTTATTGCATAAAACTAGCAACTTCATTCCACTATTTCAACGGATTCAAGACATGCTCGTTCTCATTTTACAAGGATGAATGATATGTTTTGTACCTCAACCTTTCATCTCAATGCTATGAATGTTCTATTAAGAATTCATACCTCATGCTTATACACAACGGTATGGCACGGGAAGGAAGTGATGAAGTAAGAAGAATTGAAATGCATATTTACTGAAAATATTTATCTCTGCCAAGTATGAAAATTTTTATTTTCTTTCTCCAGTTCTCATATATCCGTTTTTTTCTTCATCGTGTATACGAAAGACGGAGGAAATTTGGTTCTTTCTCGGAGATTGATGAAGAAAATCGTGGAATAAATAAATCTGTTGTTCCCGCATGGAACTGTAATGAAATATCATGAGAGAACGGGGGTTACGCTTCATTTTTATTATTCGATATAATTCAATTTTTCCCCGCATATATAATTACAAGTCAAGTTTTCAGAGATTTTATTCAACCTTCTTGGAATAATACTCCGTTTTATTCCCCGAACAATATTCCATTGCTCTTCTTGAAGAAAAGTTCGAGAATATATAGGTTGGTTTGAAATGAATTCAAGATCTATTGAAACATCATTAGAATCATTGTGCGTTGTTTTTTTTTTTCACGATGCAGCATTCACATTTTTCCAAGCGAAATTCCTCATTTTTCCGAGTTTACTGTTCCCAGGAGAAAACAAAGACAATGGATCTAAATGCAAAACTATACCAAGCTCCAGTATAATTGCAAGAATTATTAATCGTCAAAGATTTATTCCAGCCAACTTTATAGAAGTGTTTTCCGTTTCTCCAAACTTTTAACCTGCATCAAGAACCTTCTCTCTAATTAAAAAAGTTGAAAATATACAATAGATCCCGTGGAATGTTAATTCCGAAAATTGGTTCACTTCGAGTGTCGTTTGTATTTCTGCTTTGAATCATCGATTGAATGGAAATTATGAATTGCTAAAAATCAATGAAGCGTACAATGGGGATGATATTTCCAATATTCTCTCAGCTCTCGACTGAAATGAAAAACTTCGCACGTGGGCCAAATGAATTTACGAATTACACGAACTCGTTGCATGTGGTCCAACGAAGAAACCCCGTACAAATGATTCCTGTGGGATATATAATGAATGAGAGAAATTGAATAGGGAGGATCAGATCTTCAAACCGATCGAGGACAAATTTCGAATATCGGGAATCGTGTGAATAATGAATTGAGTGGTGTAACAAAGAACGTTGACGTAAACTAAAGGGCAGAAGGGAATGATAACGGGAAAGTTACAAGAAAAAGTGAAAAAAGTAGACGATGAGAGATAACGTTCAACATCACACATAACATCGATAATGTTTAGCGATACGGAAGAATTCATGGAAGTTTCATATACAAGCGTTCAGTTTCTCTCACTTCCGTTCACTCTCGTTCACAGCTAGCGTACAGTAGATCGGAGTTTGCTAGCTTGCCAACGATATTCTGCCCCCATTAACTCTTCTGGGAAAACTGTCATACATCATGTTGTCTCCGATAAGATCGAAATGACGGTATTTTCACGTGTTGTGGTTGGAGAGAACAGAGATATGATTTAAATATGTAGGGAAAGAGAGGAGAAAAAATATCCAAAAAGACAGAGCAAGAGAAATACGAAGAAAAATTTAATACAGAATGAGAATATCAAGCTATAGTTCATCGAACAGAGGTCTCATTCCTGCTTATAATTTCCAACTCTTCACCTCCAAACGATCATGCATAGAGGGACTAGTTGGAATACGCATTCATACCTCGAGGTATATAACGTATGGAGTGTTTTTATCTCCAGATCAAAGAGTTTCAATAATGATCTGTTTCGAATGAAGAGCTATCCATTTAAAGATATTTCGAATATCATTCCATCTTTCAATTTTTAGGAGAAAACGTATTATTAAAACTTAGAAAAATCATTTAATCCGCCGTTCGTTTTGCGAGTCGAGGAGATTGGTGACACGTGTATTAGAGTAGAATATCTTTATTTTACAAGCCAGAAGTAGAAAATCAGGATGAATTGGTTGCATGTTTTGAGTACAGTCGTTGGAAATGGAATTTAAAATGGAGCACGCCTCGGTGAAGTAGAAGGGAAAGAGGAGCAAGCCCTGAAGACACGGGAAAAAGTGAGAGAAAAGATCTATTATGCGAAATAAATCGTTTTCAGAGGAGTAAAAAAGAAAAAGATCAAACTCACCCGTCACAAACATAACAGTTTACATAATTCAATATTTCAATCACGAAAGAGAAACAGATGGAGGGTGAGATTATCGAAATAAATATACGAACACGACTGCTGCGAATGAGATGAAATTTACTTTCCTAAAATTTACAGCGCAAGAGACGGATTATTCGGAACGTTTGTTTCCAAACACATTGTTATCCGCGTTGCATATTCGAATATATTTTACTCTATATTTTCCTTCGTGTATTTCAACTTATTATCTGATAATTGATTCAAATGTCGAATATTTTATCATAGGGTTTCTCTTGTTTGAATTAATGGGAATATAAGTAGGGTTGAATAGGAGAAAATTGAAAGAAACAATGCGAAATGCGGGGCTATGTTTTTCAAGAATGTGTAGCAGTTATAAGTACAATAGAAACTGGAAAAAAAGAAATCACAGGAATGTGGATACAGTTGATTAAAAATAATGTTACTGATATTTGAATAGCTCAAAATTAATTATGGTAGCTATTTTTCAGTTGTAGCTACGAAGTTTATAGCTATACACGTGAAGAAAAGTTACCTAAAACATTACCATACTTTACAGTAAAGTATAGACAAAAACACATTTTGGGGTGATATGTTATATTTTTTGTCATTGAAATTAATATACTCTCTATCAATAGATGACAGAATTTTATCACTCTCCGCTAGAAAGTATAGTAAATTTGATGAAAAAATATAATACATAATTCTAACATGTGATTTTGTCCCTACTTTATTGTAAAGCTGAGTGATTTTTTAGGTAACTTTTCTCTGCGTGTAGCAGCTCAAATTTAGCTATTGCAGCAATATTTTCGATTATCCAAGTATCAAGTACACGAATCAGCTGAGACAACTAATTCCTAGCTACCATATCGGATAACTTTTCTCCGTACAGAGAATGTACGTATAGTTTCAATTGAATGGCAAACGATGGATCCTTTGTTATTCGCACGAGTATCGACATAGACATTACATTTGTAACTACCCTACATGGTTAACGATTGATTTTCTCTCAATAACTGAAATTTAGTTCATTACTGGCTGAAATTCATGCTCAAATTGAGTATCCCGAGCTAGTAATGGCTTTCAAATGAATCGAATATCTGCGGTCCGGAGTTACCTTCTTGGAAACACCTGCAAACTGATCAAGGGCTTCCCGTGGAAGAAACCATAATGTAATAGAGTTGAACTTTCAAGTGTTATTTGAATGATACAAAAATCGAACGTGAATTTCAAATTCAATCCATATTGAGAGCTCATACGCTGAAAAAAATAATCAGCTATCATTTGGATAGCTAAAAATTAGCTACTCCCTTAGCGGAGTTAGCAAGGAATGTAGCTGCTTCAGCTAAGATTTTACAGCTAAATTATTTGACTATCCAAATATCAACCGCGAAACCTGTGCAGTCACAGCTACGAATTTCTACTGTATTATAGTAGCTAATAAATAACTATAACTGCAATTATTCTAACTACAGCAGTGAGAAAAGGGTGCTGAAAATTGAACTGGTGTTTAATCCGAAAAGAAACATTAAATAGTTGCATCACGCTACAAAGTTTTACTATCTTCATTTATCTGACGAAGAAACAAGAAGAACACAACGTAAACGATCTTGGTCCTCTTACATAAAACTTCTATGATGACTTATATGTAACAAAAAATCAATCATCAAGCACGGAACTGAAATTGATCCGAAGTTTCTATCTTGACACGAGAATCGTTCGACGAATACGCGAGTATGACATTCGTCAAATGAAATGATATTTGCGCAAATTAAGGAATATAACGATTCGAATGGACCATGATTGACATAAAATTTTTGTGATGAGTGAGGATATCGTCATTTTCAATATTTTTTAATATGGTTATTTATCGTGATGACCTCATTAGTGAATTTACCCTGTTCCACTTCTGAGTAATCTCAATACATGAGACAAATTTCATCGCATGAATTACTGAGAAAAGATCATATCAAGAATGAAATGTCAAAAGCACAACGTGTTTGTTTTGGAGAGAAACATCTTTCGTGCTTGAATGATGTAGAACTCTGGAGTGACGTTGACTATATAGTTCTGAGAAAAACTGTATATATGTCATGCCATCGCGAAATAAGTTGAATGTGTGACGAGCCCGTCAAAGTTTGTGGCAGGTGACGTACTCGTCATTGAATCCTGTAACCTGCGACAAAGGAAAGATCATTAATAAAGTAATATTGAAATGATTGATTGAAACGATACTTTCTTACCATAACGTCATTACGCTAGCAAAGGGATACCATTTTCCATACTTCCTCGTCTCACCATCCGTGGGGTAGGAAACCTGTGAAACATAAGCATTGAGTGAACACAGAGAATTTAATAAGTAAATAAATAAAACCCTGGTGAAAATCGAATGTCAAATTATGTCAGATTTAGTGTAATCTGACATAATATGACATATTGTTTCAAAAACCGGTCAGTTTTCATCAGAATCTGACAAATTCTGACAAAAATAGGCCATATGTCATAATCTGATCGGTTTTTGGAACAAATGTCAGAATCTGACATCTGATTTCCACCAGGGAAGAGGGGTGTCATACCTGTTATAAAAAGAAACTATCCAACGCTGTTGATCTGGATAAGCGTTGACCTGAAAAATAGTAACTCTAGTAAGAAAAGTAGTATAAAATATAAGTAGAATCGAGAAAAATAGGAACGATACAGAACTCACCACACGGAGACAGAAAGTTACCTGTAAATAGAAACATAAAAATTGTGAGAATAAGTAAAAGTAAAATTAATGTATATAGATAAGAAAACTTTATAGGTTACCTGAAGTATCGAAGTATGATCGCAAGTTGATACACCCGGGAGATTCGATAGGAAAACGCACTTCACGACACCAGAACCGACACACGTGAAAAACTTACTACTCGATCGACGAGGTTAAACGCGTGAAAATGACAGTACGTAAACACAACCTGTCATCCATGTCAGTGTTGCCAGAACAGCAACGCGGTTGCTAGATTTAGCACTATTATAACTTTTATAGCACTAAAATTTCAGGTCCAGCACTGAGCACTATAAATAGCACTTGGATTCGATATCTGGCACTATTTTGAGCTTCCATATGTTTGAAAAAACCTTCGGTCATTGAAGCGCTGATATATGTGATTTCTCTAATAACGTGACAAATTCTCAAATTTCATTTAACAGAATTGATTCTTGAACACTCTCATCAATTCGAATTAGATTCTTTTGTATTTGATTTTGAATTCGTTTTGATGAACCATTCAAACTTCCGCAATATTAAAACGAGCGAATCGATTTTGTCAATTCCAATTCTGTTTTCATAAGGTTTAGTACGTGTACTTGAAACAGTATCCATGAGATTTTATCCCATATAATACACAAAGAATTCTTTTTCAAGAACTTGAATAGAATTCTTATAGAACTCTTTTCAAACTGATGAATTCATCAAGAATTTTGAAAGTGCTTTTTTCACTGACATTAACGAGTTCTGCAACCGCATTGAAAAAATTCGAAAAACGTTTCAGAAGAACTCGTTAATGTCAGCAAAATTGAGCACTTCCAGAATTCTTGATGAATTCATCAGTTCGAACAGAGTTTCACAAGAATTCTATTCACGTCCTTGAGAAAGAATTCTTCGTGTATTATATGGGACTAACTCTGCGCAGATTATGCATAGAACATGTAAAATGCATACGAAATGCAGAAAATGCATAAAACATTGTAAAATTAATTCTGACTTGAAATTCAAAATTTAGAACGCATGAAATATATATGTTTATGCAGCCTTCTGAAGTAGCTGATCTAGATGATCGGGATCAGTTCTCAACCTTTTTGATTGATTGAGAAGCTGATCCGATCACCCTGCAAATCAGCTACTTCGAAAGGCTTCTATAAGTATCATGATAGAAAATGACAAATTCACATTTTTGAAATTATAATCAGGGCAATTACTGAAAAGTACTGGTTTTCAACGAATCAGGAGGATCAGGGCTGAATGGTGTTTACCTCATGCGTACATCATTCTATGCATAAGCTGTGTAGACAGACCATAACATATTATGCGTACCCAACCCTGTATTTCAGATAGCACACAAGTTCCTGAGGAGCTGATCACGAATACAATTTATTGGGATTGGATTGAATCTAGCACAACAGCTCTCCTTATCAGCAGTGATAGTTTGCCGGAGGTGCAAATAAAAATGGAGAAGTGCGTCAAATTCATGAATTAGGAATTATTTTTTGTCTTTCGCTTCTTTCTTAGCACTTGAGTTTGGCAATATTTGAAAAATCTGGCAACGATCTAGCACTATACTGCAAATTCGAATCTAGCTCCGAATAGCACCGAATACCACGCCACCTAGCTCGGCAAGTTCATAACCTTCTGGCAACACTGCCATTATACCTTGGGTACCCTGCAGTGTCCACTCGACTTGCTGTCTAGTTAATGATTACATACCGCGAGAAAACATTCGAATAGGCCATTTACCATCGCCGCATGCCGTATTCGGTTGGAATCGCGCCTAGTTCCATTGAATCCGGTCGATAGATCCAATTTCACAACGTATCCGCGTAAAGGCCTACACGGAGAAAATCCTACACTAGTGGTTACTGTAGCCCCCACGACTGGCTCGTGTTATGCAAAAAAATCATTTCAACACTACTGGTTCCTGTGGTAACACGAATCAGTCGTGTCTCCACAGTAGAGAATAGTGTAGAAAAACGACTCTCTAGTGCGCAGACAGGACTGACCCGTGTTACCACAGTAACCAGTAGTGTTGAAATGATTTTTTTGCATAACACGAGCCAGTCGTGTAGACTACAGTAATCACTAGTGTAGAATTTTCTCCGTGTAGACACACAAGATACGTAAACGTTCGAACGGATGCGCAGAAATCGTATACGAGATCTGCGCAGCCTTCCGTTCCTTACGTTCACGTTTATGTGACTTGTGTGTCTAGGCGTTAAGTCACGTGTGCACGCGTTAGGGAAGTCGACTTAGGGATATAAAAGGTAAACCTTAATAAACCCGAAGTGTGATAGACCCGAAGGCAGTAATCCCGAAAAATAGTAGTTTGTTGCTAGCCGCATGCGAATGAAATGAAATGTAACTAAAACTTTTTCGGGTTTACTATGGTTTATCATTTAAAATATAATAGCTAAGTTCGTTTACCGATGTCCCAAGTTACCCCAACTCGCTCCAAGTATTTTGGATTCGCTACTTCCAGTTTAAGCAACGAAATGATTGGTTTGGTACAAGTTGGAGCAACTCAGAGCACGTAGAACGAACGAACCTAATAAATGATTAGTTCCCTAGTAGCACAAAACGTGCGTCAAATATTCTGAGAATGTTTGCAGGACATTCAAATATTCTAAGAACGTTCGGAGAATATTCGACGCACATTGGTGTTACTTGGGTTAGAGTTTATTATTCCAAGACTGAACGACACAATAATGTTATGTTTTCAACAAAATAATTTGCATTTATTGATCAAACTCTTTCACAAGAGTGAACTGGTCAGTTCTGTTATTATTATAATTATTAATTCGCCAAAATCTTAATAAAACTATGTGTAACTATCTGTGACCCGCGTTCCTCAACCTATCGAATCCGAACCTTGATCTTCCGACGAGCGAGAGGCATATTTGAGGGTAAATTCTTCAATTTACGATATCTTCATATATCAACGCTTAAAGGTCTTTAAACGTAAGGTCACAAATGTATTTGAAATTTCCAGAATATCGAAAATTATTTGTATATTTATTATTCCAGAGTTCCGGTGATGTGAAGATTACTGAACTCTCAGCGATGTCTCATGAAATTCCAAGAAACATCGCAGGTGAAAAAATAGTGCAGAATTCTTGTGAGGATTTGGTTCTATACAAATTCTACACCATGAATGTAACATAAAATATGATTCAGTGAGAATAGTTGTGTAGAACCAAATCCTGATGAAAATTCGACAAAATGTTTTCACCTGGGATTACTGAGATTTTGCTTCACATTGCTCAATGTTCTTCAATCGTTATTATACTATATAATACAATATTCACGACCAAATTCGCTGTGTGTCATTTAATTCCTAAACGTTTAGTAATTAAATGACACACAGCGAATTTGGTCATGAATATTATATTATTTAATAATAGCTTGGCCTTCACCGGACTGACACATAGGAAGTAAATAAGAAAGGGATTCTCAAGCGGAAAGAAAGTTTGAAAATTATCTTTGATATGATGGAATATATTCGAAACCAAATATAATGATTACATATCAATTTCATATGAAATTTTCAAAGAGATTCCATTCCATTAATTATCTAGATTATAAATATTCATTGAAAAGTAGCAAATGATAAGTTGAACGTATCAAACGTGAATTTTATCCAACGCGAACTGTAATCGGTTAGGATCCTTAAAAAAATGTACGTTCACTGATAGAATATTCTGGCCAGAATCACTCACTCGGAAAGACTAACTTATCGTGAATAGGATGAGAAATTCCTTCTTGGGTATCCCTGGTGCAGAGCTCTGTTTTCCTATATCAGATTCTGGATGTTGGTAGACACTGATAGAGACGTGGAAAGTAACCATAATAGAAACGTAATAAAGACTTGAAACGTTCACTTTAGATCCGGAAGACTTCCTTGTACATCTTAGATTCGATATTGGTCATTGCTCATGACGATAACTCGTTTAAAGCACGGTCAACTTTCTTCCCCACGTGAATAACTCGAAGGGGAACCTAATTTATCGCGTCATGTATGTAGACGTGGAAACTGATACACTCGACGTGCGACGTTAATTCATCTCTCGCCGATCGTCACGCGTCGTTAACCAACGCTTGAGTAACCGACGACGAAAATCAGCTAGAGAAGGGATCGCATATGACTCGAAATCAGACGAATAATGATTGGAGAACACTGAATAATGTGAAGGAAAATTTCAGTAATGTTTCTTGAAATTCAATGGAACATCGTTGCAAGTTTAGTACTATTTGGATTTATCGACCAAGTATATTACAATTCACCGAACTTCCAAATCACCCTTCTCTCAGTGTGATTGAGTCTTGATGCAAATCTATTGCACATTTGGAGATATATAATCAAATTTGATATACCGTATTGTTTCACGTTCTTGCTACTCGATTGTAAGATCTCTCTATAACCTTCATCAGCATCTTGAAAGGTTTTCAACACTTGGAGGAACTTTGATGGGAATCCTTGTGATATAGATTGAAACTTAGATATCTTATAACATTTTCAGCCCTTCTATGAGATATTTTGAAAGCCACTGTTAGAAATTTCTGATTGAACTCCCAATTACATGTAATGCAAGTAGGAGTTATTCACGTAACTGAAAAATTGATTGAAATTTCAATTACGAAAATATATATTAATGTATAATATGATATGGCGAGAATTCTAAATTCAGTTGCGTGTGAATGAATTCTCATTTCAATCACCAAGAATTGGAAATTTCATTTACAAATGTACATGAAAAATATATTAAATTTACAGACATTCCTAACAGTGAACTCTACTAGAAATTTTCTGTCAAGCGTTACAAAAAAAGATATTTCTACTTCACAATTAGAAGTGTTTCTTTGAATCTGAAAAATTGTTATTTGGATACACTGTTAGAAAAATCTGTCTTGAACTCAACAATAATATTATGAAGTCTTTTACATAATAGTATTGTTAAATTTAGGACAGATTTTTCTAACAGTGTAGGTCGAAATGAATATTTCTTAGACTGAAACCAATATTTTGTTAGTTTGAACGAATTTATTAATTCCTCCTTGTTCCAAAGCACACATTTTTTTTATATAGAAAGAAAAATTTATTTCCATTGAAAAAATATTTTTTGCCAACAATTCAAATAACAATTTTTCAGGTACACTTTTATCTGTATGTGGACTGATTGATTCCTTTGAAAATTCAAAGGATTTCTGGGAAAATTGGTCAACAGATTCTATTATTCAAATTACATATATTCAAATACATTCATGTGTGATTCTTATATTGAATCAATGCACGAACGTCCGTTTACAGTGTAAAAAACTATTCAATCATGTAAGTTTCTATCTCAGATAAGGAATTCTCTTAACATAAAGCTATCGGTAAGCAATATTATCGATAATTCCTCTCGAGTGCATAGTGTATCCAGATAACTTTGAGATAAAACTTCTAGAATTGTTCGCAATGAATTTCCGTTTTCTAAGGTCCATAAAGTTCAGCTTCCAAAAGCTTTGAGGGAAATCCGAAGTTCCAAAGTTGTTACATATTCTTCTCCCCAGTTTTGTCAAGGATAATCACTTGCACTCTCTGCGAAAATGACACAGATGTATGTGCTAATTGTTACTCATTTTATCCATTCGTTATGAAGAGATTTGGAATTCATGAGTCTAGCTAATGCTTAGAAAAGTTCTTTGATTCAAAATCTACAACCACAGTTGAAATATGGATTGCCAAAGTCATTCTTAACTCAAATGAGTTATTACTTCACTTTTCATTCATTAAGAAGATCCCGCATCTTTATGGGAACAATTTAATTCGTTCATGCATTGAAAAAGAACTGAAAATACTGAACCGAATTGTAATTTCAAGAATCCAGAATGTTCTTGGGAGAATACACTGGGGCCATGGTCTCAAAAGAATTCTGATTCGAATAGAAAATTAAGCACATTATGGTTTGAGAAATGCTTCTCACCACAAATTATTGCACCAAAATAATTGAATCCTTGTCAAACATTTGTAAATCAAAGTACAAAATTCTAACAGTTCATGAAACATCCACCAATGAGTAAATAGTTTCAGCGAAATTTATTTATTGTATTCAGAATAGTCATCTTCGAAGTGAGTACAGCAATCGATTGTGTTGAAAGATAGATCGAATCACCTGCTGGTCGACAAATTCTAAATGTCTTCAACACCAGCATAACGCTTTCCTTCTATGCGCGAATGCAACTCATGGATGAGAAACATAGTAGCAAAAAGGCAAATCAGGTGAGTACATTGGATGATTGATGAATATAATGGAACTTTATGTCAAAAAATCTCATGATGGTGCATTATCGTACAACAATTGCCAACTTCTACTTTCCCGATATTTTCGCCGAATATAACGAATACGTGACTATAAACGTATAAAATACTGCAGTAATCGTTTGAGTGGGTAAAATGAACTCTTCGTACGATATTTTCTCCAAATTATAAAAACAAATCAACCTTGTTTCCCCTTTTGATTTTTCCAGATGACTTTTTTCCGAATTTTCATCGTCTGGATGTTTCGATTCAAAGCTCTGGTGCTTATAATTTGGAAATCATATCGAAAAGACTTCGCTTCTTCACCAATTACTATGTTATACAAGTAGTTCTTGTTCTCTCTTGGCTCTCCCATGATATATTCACAATGTTGAATTCAAAACGATTTTTTATGATAAATTGAGTTGTGTCTAAACCGAACGAAATTGCGGTAGATTAGATTTTTGAATGGTATTTGGCCCAACGATTCATCGTTATGCAAGTCAAAAAGACCGTCTTTGAAACATTATAGCACTCATTCAATTTTATAGAATGAACAAAATCATTGTTTCAAACTTGCTCCATGAAGATGTTTCAACAAGTTTGAAACAAAATTCGATTGTTCATAAAAATTCTATGTGATATGTGATAGATGTCATCGCTAATATCGATTATTTATGGTGCCAAAGTTTAGATCGTTTATTGAAACGAATTAGCAATCAAATAACGGAATACTCAGCTGTCGAAGACTCAAAATCTTGCCGTACGTTTTTGGTTGATATTTTCAATTGCTAAGAGTTACAAATAATTGATTCGAGAAGATGAATAACAATGATACATCAGATTTTTTTAGTTTAAATCTTCGTTATTTTGTTTCTATAAACGATTCAAACTTCAAGAATATGATTGTTTTCAAACAACCTTGGAACTTCTGCCACAGCTTGCACTGGAAGGAAAATTCTTTTATAGAATTCAGAGAATATGATTATAATTTTTTTATAGTCACTCTCTACTGAATTCCCAGATAAATTTCACTGAATTTTGAAAAACTTCAACTAAATTTCGGAACGTATGCTGAAAATTGAGTCAAGTTTTTTGAAATTCCACAAGATTTTTCTGAGAATTTAGAAAAGAGTGGTTGTAAAAGAATTGCAGGCACATTTTTTGAATTTTCAGAGGGGATATCTTTACGGTATGTACACGGAGAACTCACGAGATATTACATTAACTAACCTTCCCATGATTCTTCATCTCGCGATTGGATGATTTTTACCTCGACTACTTGGAAAAACATCACGACGAAGAACATAAATCTTGAGTCTCGGTAATATTATTTGACCGTGAAATTGGAGATCTAGAACCAAGCAAATTGTTGATAAAGAAATCACCAATCGATCGATCGATTTTGTTCCACGTCAGTTGCCAAATGAAAAATCACGAAAGGTTAGGAGATGTAATATCTCGTGGGTTCTCTGTGTCTTTCTATAAACTGAGAAATCAGTGGAATAACATGAGCATAGTCAAACATATGGATTTTCATTCGTGTTACTCAAATTGATGCGGGGAAATACTACGGAACTACCCGAGTAGAAAATTTCTGGATGAATGGTGGTCTCAGATTCCACGTGATTCCAGATCAGGATCATCCACGCCCCATCCCTTAGTATGACCCACGTAATCTGAGCAGGAATCAAGTGATTTTGAGCGTATCACTTGGATTCATATATACATTCAAGAATCCCATTCATCCAGAAGTTTTGGGATAGCAAAACGTTGCATAATTCTTTTCCAATGAAACATTCGCCATATCGCATGCGATAATAACCCTTCTAGCTTCCAGAGTGGAGCTGCGTCTTGTAACGGTTGGTTGCTGATGTTCCGCCATCATTGCAGCTGGCTTCTTCAGGGTGGTTCATCATACACAGGGTGGTGTAATCATACCGCCCTGAAGAAGCCAGCTGCAATGATAGCGAAACGTCAGCAATCAACTGATACAAGATACGGCTCCATTCCGGAAGCTCAAAATTTATTTAATTTCGCAAGCCACGAGAAACCACACAGCGAATCTTCGCTGAAACAACTAACGTTCAAGAAAAAGTTTCGCAATTTCAGTGAAATTTCTTTTTAGCAAGTTCTTTTCAGGAGACTTTATTCGAATATATATTCATAAACATCTTGGTATTTTTTTATTCATCCTTCCCTGAATACCCAAGTGAAAGAATGTTTTGTATTATATATAATTTATATGAAATTAAATTCAATTATATATAATTATATCTAATTCTGGAATCTTCCTACTTGGATACCTCTCGAAAGAATTCTCAGTTCACCCTTTCAATGGTGGAACAACAACACACCAAGTCCATCCAGTCCCAAAAATTCACAAAAAAAGTCAAATTAGAAGCTGAATATATACAATTAATATCCCAAATATCAGTGGATAATCCAATAGTCGTTAGATATGCTAATAATGTGCTGTATGGGATAATAAGATGCGAAACACTAATTGCAACCGTGTTTGAAATTGTTCATGAACAGAGGACAAATGGAATATAAAAACTTGATGATAACATTTTCGACATAGATGAGAAGTATTAATTGTGGTACATATTTAGTATATATGTTTGAATTTAACAAAATTGAAAGTGGTTATGTGGTTCGTATTGATCACCCAAGCGTGAATAATTATTGGAACTGCTTGGTAAAGAGCATTGAAATTCCGTTATTCAATATTTTAACGTTATGCATTTGAATAATTCCTCGTCATATTTGTGAACCTGAAGATAATTTAGGCTATCAGTTGATTCCATAGTTGAACATTGTGCTCATCGTTGTTCGTCAGATTTCTTTATAATTTTACAAGAATCTTTGATAATTTGAACAATTTATACACAATCCATATGTCACTTTTGCATCAGATGACAGAATCGCATAAGAAATTCTCAAAGACGCTAGCAACATAAGAAATAAAGAAAAAGAAAAACGAGACTTTTGCCAAAGTTTGTATGGCTCCATGTGAAGAAGATTTATATTTATATAAATTATACAAAACTGAACGAGAGAAGAAGAAACTATATAAATTATATACAATTTATAATGCATAACTTATGATGCATATCGCCGTGCTTAGGTTTCGTACAAGTTTCATTGATGTTGTTTATACAGTGTTTTCGAGATTGACAGTTCAGCAATTACTGTTTAACTTTGTGAGTTGTTCGGTCAAGCAAGTGAAGAGTGGCATAGCAAGTACGTGGATATTGTTTGAATGTTTCTGATTTGTAACATATATTTCTTCCCACTCCATGCAGTGCAGTGAATAGAGTATCATCAAAATCATTCAAACAGAATTTGTAAATCAATATAATCATCAAGCAACTGAAAACCTTTGATACCAGAATCCAAATCACAAACTAACAGACATGTGGAATGCGTGACTAACATTCCATGGATTTGCACTAAGATTAATTGGATCTGGATCACAATAAAAGGCATTCATCACATGTAAAGTTACTATACACTGGAAATAAGATTCTGGAACGGTGAACGTTTGGACACCAACAGTCGATGTCCGTGAAAAAATGAAATTGGCGACCATGGCACCATTACTGGCCCATTTCATTCACATCAACTGTTGATGCGCAACTAATTGACCAGCGATATACGGGTGAGTAATAGCAGATCTAAAAATTTCATTTTCCACAGACATCAGCCATTGATGTCCGAACATTAACTGTTCCAGAATTTGTTGTCAGTATACCCTTCTCCCTAGTTTTCTCAATCATTGATGAATAGAATCGATTTCAATGAGTGGATGCATCTTCCTAAGATATCAAAAAAGATATAGCTAGACATTTTTTTTATCCAATTCATTCATCGTAACGAATATCAGGGGATTCCGACTCGGAAAGGTTTTGTTTTGGTGAATCTGGACAAAAACAGGCAAAGCTCTCACCCATTTAATTGTGTTCGAATTCCACAAATTGAATGAACATATAAAATCTAATAAGGAAATTGTCCATTTCCAACTGCATGTCACAAGGAGATATCCCCGAATCCCACACAAAAGTATTCTTAAAAATTACTGATAGTTTTGGACTGAATATTCTGATTTGTGGAGTTTTAATGCAAGTGGATAGAGAATTGGTCAGTTTTTAAACGGATTCCCCACGATAAGAGATGTTTGAAACGAGACAACTTTTCATGCGGGTCTTTTTGACATTTCAAACAGTCCTAGCGCGCACAATTCATAGAACTGTTTTAGACTCTCGCGAAAACCTCTCAGAGGTTAGCAAGAGTTGAGCCGCCAGCGGAGAACTTTGGAGGACGAGTACTGATATAACGCTATTGCTTATTTTATTTCCATTATATTCAATTCATCTAGATTTGTTATTTAGCGATTCATCCTATCTACAAATTATTCTGAGATTTATACTTACCTCCTCTTGGATTTTAACATAAATTGTTTGGTATTGTTCGATGATTATTTTGATTTTGATTTTGGTTTCCTTTTATTCACCCATTTTGATTTTTGTATTTTTCGTACTTTGGTACACATTGCTGAAGTTTGAATCGTTTGTTGAAATGAATTAGTAATCGAATAACGAAATAATCGACTATTAAAACTTCTTTTAAGCGATGTTTCCAGTTCCGAAAACTCAATTTGGAAAGTCAAATAACGATCATCCATGAGATATTGTGGATTTGAATTTTCGTTTCGTTTCAATAAACGATTCAAACTTCAGCAACCTCTTTGGTACATGATCCGATGCTTTGACGTTTCATGGGGTTTTTTGTTGCTCTTGTGCCCTGAATATCCCATTCATGATCCAAAAGCAACGACGAAAGAGAAGAATTCAACAAAATATCATTCTTCATAGAAACCATCGAACTACATCATTGCCAGTTACAGCAACTTCGTGTGAATTTTCCATCAAAATTCTCCGTGAGGTACTGAAAACAAACAAAACATTGAAAATACAATATGATCAATCAGATGAATTTGCGAAAGAGGAAAAAGCAGTAATTGAAGGAACACGTGTGTACCGCTAAATCAGTAGAATAAAATACAAATAGTCAGACATGTATACAATAATTCGATTCGCGTTCATAATATGAAAATAGAATGCGATTGTTTATCATTCTAGTAATCCGCAATACTGAATTCATCATTATTTCGATATAAATTGTACAAAATGATGATGCTTATATCACACGTGGAGAATTAAAATTATAATATTTTGAATGTTCATGGAGTAAGATTTAAATTATGGATCTTTTATTGCTCCTTCCTGCCGTGATTCAAAAAATCCATAGAATCTGATGAAATGAAATTTGATAGGATTTTATCGGAACATTGTACAAGATTCAATGAGATTTGGCGAGAATCAATGGTTTTGTTTAATCAGGGTGACCATCACCAAAAGTCACCATCAACATCTTCAATCAATTTTGTACGTTTTCTAATTCTTAAAAATTCTCAAAATCCTTTCTATATCTGATCCCAATTTGGGTATACAGGGTGGGGCATTTAAAGTGTCGCGGGCGTTTTTTCCAAAAATAAAATGAGATACGAGAAAATTTTTCGGACAAAAATTGTAGGGTATCGAGGGGGACATCCGATGGTGGCCTTGGCTTTGACCTCAAATCTCATCTTCAAGGGCATTCTGAGGTCAACTCTTGTTTTTTAAATAGCATCTCATATTTTTTACTGCAGATTTGGATTCTAGGTCAAAAACCAAGAAACTTTTGTCTGAACCATTTTCCTGAAATCCGCAAAGATGGCGCTCTAATCGATATTGTTCCATACTGAATCTGAAATTAGAATAACTCGAAAACGAGAGGTCTTGGAGGAGAATGTTTCGGACAAAAGTTGTCTGATTCCAAGGGGGACCCCTTGAACTGAAACGAAGGTGATGGGGTATAACAGACAAAACACAACACATTTCAATCGTCTACATCACTTGGATAATTTTAATGCAGTAGATGCTCAAAATGATGGCCTTCGACTTCAATACACATTTCAAAACGTTTTACAAAAGATTGCTGAACTCGTGCTAAAATATCTTCATTGATGCTCGCGCATGCATTGATGATTCGTTGACACATATTCTCAGGTGTAGTCGGTGCTTGTTGATAAACTGTATCTTTTATGTATCCCCATAAAAAAAAATCTGGAGAAGTAAGATCCGGAGAACGGGCAGGCCAATGAACTGGTCCACGACGTCCTATCCATCGTCCAGGATAATCTCTGTCCAATATTTCTCGAGCTGTGACTGCATAATGGGATGGACAACCATCGTGTTGATACCACATATTCAATCGTTCCTGAATAGGTATGTCTTCAAGTAATGTTGGAAGTACTTGATCTAAGAAATGTCTGTACTTCTCTTCATTTAGCGTATCTGCAATGAAGTACGGTCCAATTACTCGAGATCGAAAAATACCACACCAAACATTCACAGCCCATTGTCTTTGATGCTCTACTTGACGTAACCATCTTGGATTTTCTGTCGCCCAGTAATGCATATTATGTCGATTTACTTGACCATGATTGGTGAACGTCGACTCATCAGAAAATAATATGTTGATGAAGTTGTTATTGTGCATTTGCGCTAGACCCCATCGACAAAACTGTACACGATTTTCGAAATCATCACCGTGAAGGTCTTGATGCAAACAAATGTGATACGGATGGAATTTGTGACGTTTCAGTATTCGAAGAACACTTCTTCGAGAAATTCCCGAATGGAGTTCAATTTCACGAGAGCTCACGTGTGGATTATTGGCTACTGCAGCTAGTACATTAACTTCCGCATTTTCTCCGCTAACAGTTCTCATTCGATATCGTTTTTCCCTTGTAACACTTCCCGTTTCTGAGAATAATTTTGTAATGCGTTGCAAATACCTAATGGATGGCGTTGTTCTTTCAGGAAATCGTTCTGCATACAAGTCATATGCTTGTCTGGGGTTCTTATGCACTTCACCGTAAATGTAGATCATATCGATCTTTTCAGAAACCGTGTATCGGATATCCATGATTTTCAATTTGTCATAAACCAAGTAATAATCAAATGTAACTGACAAACTGACTTTCAAAATCGTGAATTTTCACTGAACCCCGTCGTTTGTTTACATCGCGTGAGCTCTGAATGGTGGTAATGTAGACGATTGAAATGTGTTGTGTATTGACAACTTTTGTACGAAACATTCTTTTGCAAGACCCTTCGTTTTCGAGTTATTCGAATGTCAGATTCAAAATGGAACAATATCGATTAGAGCGCCATTTTTGCGGATTTCAGGAAAATAGTTCAGACAAAAGTTTCTTGGTTTTTGACCTAGAATCCAAATCTGCAGTAAAAAATATGAGATGCTATTTAAAAAACAAGAGTTGATCTCAGAATGCCCTTGAAGATGAGATTTGAGGTCAAAGCCAAGGCCACCATCGGATGTCCCCCTCGATACCCTACAACTTTTGTCCGAAAAATTTTCTCGTATCTCACTTTATTTTTGGAAAAAACGCCCGCGACACTTTAAATGCCCCACCCTGTATATTGAAACTGTCTGCACAATATCCACCGCTGCCATTATTTTTAGCTTCAGAATAAAAAGTAACAATCTGTTTTATGCGTGCATTTCGTTCGCGTTCAACCGTACTCCATTGGACATCGTGAAATTGAGAACCTCCATTATTAAAACTCAATCAATAACCTTAACAAATACAAGATATTATTTTTTCACGAACCATTCGATCGTTTCACCCTTTTTCCTCCACACGGGCATCGTATCGCAACACATACGTTTAATCTACATACATCGCATAGAAGATGCTAGCTCGAAATAACATTATTCTCAAAAATTGTCCTCCTATCATCTTCAATTTTATTTTGCACAAGCGAACCTGAAATCCATACATCGCTAAGAATATCGGTTATTTTAATGACCATAAAGCTTTTGAGGAATCAAAGAATATATATATATCTACATGAAGAGTTTGTGAGAAGAATTTGTTTGAAATAAAGCTCCAAGTATTTCACTGTCATTGTATAAACGAACGGAAGGAATTCTTGAGGTAATGCAGCATTGGGTTCCCATTAGGTAGATCGAATCTCGATGCGGTCTCCCTTCTAAAGTACGAAACATCGTTTTTCTTTTTTTTCCTTGAGCATTGAGTTCTCTTCCTCTGTCTTGGGCAAATAATCGAAAACCAATGAACTGCCAAGGTACAAGCGGTAGCAGCCCTTCCAGCTCTCTTCCTCTCCAAGGATACACAAACATGGACGAGAAGTGAGCAGAGCTAGTTGAAAAGAGAGAATCATCTTATTTCACTTCTTGGAAGCAAGGATTTATTTCAACGATACTTCGGTGTCGTCGTGAATACTGTACAACGCCAGACAGAAACACCGAGGGGAAGAGGAACGAGTGGAGGAGAAGAGAATAAGAGGAGAGGTTTACGTGTATCGACCTTGGAATAGAGCCAGCTATGAATCGAACGATCCCTGGAAAACAACGTTTCAGTTTTGGTTTCGATTCATTTCTGTGGACATATTAAATGTGCGTTCACTGTACGCCAGTCCAAAGTGTTCGATAAAACACACAAACAATGGAAATTGCGCTATATCTCAAAAATATTCATATCGTATTATTGTCGAAGCTTTACGAATTTATGCAAAAAATTATAATAGTTCTCTCGGTATTCGTATCGTCACGATTATATCACTCGCATAAAAATGTACAAAATATTTTCTCATTCGTTGCACAACTCTTCTTGTTTGAAGAATACCAATCGGGTATGATATTATGTGTAATGGGATCAAAATTACTCGCCTGGAATGAATATTCTGATTGATATGAGAAGCTTTGTTCTGTGGAATTTCTATTGTGCGCATCGTGTGAGCTTTGTTGAATTTCGTACGCGAATACACCATTCTTTTCTATATGCGATGTACGTGTACGCGCACATGCTTTTTCAAACAAACAACATTTTTGTATCCGCGTTTTGGATTCCTCGTTCACTTCTGTTTTCATTCGCACTTTTTTTGAATTCATCACGGATTTAGAATAATTTCGATATTTTCCCAGTTGACACGAGTTATTCGGAAACAAACGAAGTTTAATGAGATGATTTCAAGATCCGTGAAGAGTAATCCAGGGTATGTCAAGAATAGAGAGAATAGAAAAGACGAATGGTATTGTGATTTTGCACGATGAAGAACCACGCCTGTGTCGAGTTGTGGAATTGGCTGATCAAGATCGTCTGTATCCACTGCTCGTGCTTCTCGGGCAAGTAGTACAAGCCCATATTATTCAGCCAAGCTGAAATGCTGTACCGTCTGTCCCGTACGTGATTAACTACGCACCAGATCCAGCTGACGTATTGAATTATTCTCAATTCTTCTTTCGTTCGTGGAACGAATCATATTGTGCATATAAATCGTATATAATTTATATACCCTGATTTCTACACAAAAATTCCTCCGAACTGCATAATTCTTGAGGAATTATTTTCATTCCAAAATTGTTGAAATATTCTCATCTACTCTCATCTGAAATCCAAAGCATAATTCACATAAATTAATCTTATAGTCTCCGAATTTTATATGTAAATCGAATAAATAGTCCCGGTGATACTCTATCAGATCCTTCTTCCGGGATAAATATACGTGTCAAGGAATTCGTGCGTTATCTCTCTCTCTCTCTCTCTCGCGATGCAATATGTATCAACGTAAGCTTGCATTTTATCCTAAAAGAATAACGTTGGGAAACGTAATTCTTGCCACAAAATTACACCAGCGTGCACCGAAAAATTCTGTTGATGTCAACGCGTTATGCGCCATTATTACAACGGAAACATGTTAGTTTATTGTTCTTGTAAATGAAATAACTCACGTGAAAAACATCTGTGAATACAAAATTGAATTCTATAAACAATTTTTTAAAAGCAATAAATTTATTTTTTCACTCCACATTGAATCTTTTTTGTGTTCTTCAAAATTAAAGTACAGTATCGGAGTTATATGATCGATGCCCGAAACAAAAAACGTTTATTTCAATCTTGGTTATGTGAAAAAAACACTTATTCAAGACAGAATGAGAAATGTAGGAACGATAGAGCTTTGAATCGGGAAGTTAATTTTATCAAACCACAATGGATGAGTAGTTTCGTTTCAAGAGCCATCGATATCACGATTCGTTACTTCCACGTATCAGTGAATTATTGTTATGAAAAGAAAAACGGGTCGTTTTTTTTTTCATTTATCGTTGGTTTCTTTTGTAGAAGCACGGAGAAGAGAGAATAAGAGAAGGACAGTTATTGCTGTTCATTTGCACTGCTGGAGATATAAACATGGATGTACGTATATTTTTGAATCGGATCAACCCCGATACGAAAATAAATAGCGTAGCTAAAGAAATATCACCGAGGAAAGTCGTATCTATGAAATACAAAATTCGTACCGTATAGATCATTTGAATTCTTATTTTCTTCGCTTTGGATGTGATCACCGGAATTGCGAAGATGTTTACCTCGATCACTCAATGAAATGAAATGGTTGATTATTTTGAGGATAGGAGGTTTATGCGTAGCTGAGAGAAAAAATTGGATCAATTCCCTCTTGAGGAGGTGACTGTTATGATGTACGTACCTTGAAGATGGGTTCTCTTGAATATTTCATGTGAAAATTATTGCAGGGGCCTCTAAAGTATTGTATTTTCTTATAATTCCGAAGAATAATAAGAAGGGTGGATTTTGAGAAAAATTGCGCGTAAAATCGTAGTGTTGAGTTGAAGGAGAATTCTCGTCTGCAAGTTTTGCATAGAAAAATTCATCTGAGATACCCAAATAAAAATCGACCCGTTTGAAATATTTGAATGCGACCAAACGCCAGTTTGATTGAATCTAGTTTTGAGCTTGATTGAAGTCTCGATTATACCTCTTTCATCTTGATACCAAATTCAATTGAATATTCCAATAATTCCACCTGGGTGAACAAGCGAATGATAATTCCAATGAAGAACGTACTGTTGTGTTCAATATATATGATATATTATTGAAAAAGCTCATGCGGAAATTTCCTCTTCTTCAATCTCTTTGATGGTCTTTCAATCTTGTATTCATAAAAACTTTATTAGAATCCACACACAAAGTGGAATAAACCAGATTGGATTTTCGTGATAATGGAATTTTATCTTCCGTACAATGAAATAAGGTCATTTTGCACGAGGGGTTTTGCGAATGAATCTTCCCTTCTGAATAAGTTGTGGTACTGAAGAAAAAATACGTATCCCTTATTTTGACCTCTATTCCTAGCAATACATTTCAATTTGATCGGAATCCTGCGGACACATTTAGGTAGTCCGCTTTGTCGGATATACAAGGAAAAATCTCATATCATTTTCATACAATCGTGAGAAGAGGAGTTCATTTTGAACAATTTGTGTTTGACAAAATATATTCATATTCGAAAGAAAAGAAAACTATTCCTCCTTCTCAAGAAAATCAATATCTCCTGTTCTTTCACCTTCACACAAAGAATGAAGAAACGAGATTTTTCAACCGAAGTGCTCTACATCCTTGCCAGGAGGGAGAAGAAACAAATGTTTATCTGTTTTTATTCATTTATGCAATCCTTATTCTCATTCATCGCAGTTATCGTCTAAATCCTCATTCTTACGTTCCTCTCATTTGAACTGTAGAAACATTCAAACTCATTGTACCAACGAACTTCGCTAAATGTGTATCTTTATGTTTTTTGTTGCAGCTGTACCGGCACACGTACCTGGCCCAGTACAAGATCGTAAACCTGGAGAGTCTGTAAGTAAACGAGAAGCCGCACCTCGAGGGCGTTTACAATGTAATCATATCTCAGACTTATTCCGTACCCGCAAGTTTAGATTTGCATTTTAATTTTGCCACAGTCGGCTTCTATGTACGAATACATAAGTATATATGTATTCCGATATACGTACATATATATATATACTGTCCTGCAGTGAAAACTCTGCAGCAGCGTGAAAATTACAAACTGCGCGCAAATTTAATCCTCACTCGTCTTGATACTGCTACTGCCCACCGCTGTTACCCCACATGACTTGTATCTTCAATTTGAGCAACATTCGCAACTTGAATCTCTTCACCACCTTTTACCTCTCCTTTCACCCTTTCTATTATATATATATACTCATAGCCCATAACGAAACTTTCGCCTCAAACCGGATTTAAACATTAACTCAGCATTTAAGAGTACTTATACTACGATTAGAGTGAAGAATTTTTCTCCATTTCACCAAGGATGCTTCTTTTTGTTTCTCATCTCGTTTCTTTTTTTTTTGTATCATACAAAACTTTCAAAGGGCGGAGGAAATGAATTTTCTTCCCAAAAGAATAATCTTTTCATTGCAACTTCTACGGTTACGCTGGAGTTTGCACGTGGATTAATATTTTCAAATCGTATATATCTTGATTTTCTACTCCGAAATTAAAACTGAAGAGGTAAAAGAGCGAGGTGATTCACGAATTGTTTTCAATGGAATATTATTTTCTCTGTGGAATTTTTTTGTTGATGATGATGATTCGTCTTATGGGGTGTTATCAAACGTTGAAGCGTTTCCGATGATAGCAAAAGGGGACATTAATTAATAATCGATAAAGAACTTGATTAAATTCTTCATAAAAACATCCTTTAGTTGGTGTCCGTTAGTGAAGATTGATGATCACGCGAGATTTAAATTTTTTCGTGATTGTGGGGCGGGGGGGGGGATTGATTATAACGAGTGAATAGAAAACCTTGCGACTGGGAATTTATTCTCTGAAACTGGACAGGGTGAGCTAGATCTCAACCGCTGAGTCTTGATAAAAGTTGAATAGAATTTTGCAGAACGAATTTGGATCAATCAGATGATAGAGAGTTGACAGAAATTGATCATTCAAAGTATACACGCAGAAAATAGATGTGTTGAAAAGTCCCATAATGCATTGAGGATCAGCGCCAGGCTCTGACAGATAGAGTTTTCACTTGAAAGTCTTTACTGTTAAAAAGTCCCATAATTAAACGTATTTCTACAAGAAATTATGGTATTTTTGAAGCTGTACAGGGTGTCCCAGAATTCGCGGACCGCGGATTCCACAGGGATATTCTACAGCCAAAATGCAATAATTTCCCGTTTGAAAAAAATTTTTTCGACGCTTAGTTTTGAAGATATGAGCATTTTTAGATTTTTTTTCAAATCTAAATCATTCAAAAACACTGTAAGCTACATACTTGAGCTTGACACCATTCCCTAAGTTCGAAGACGGCGGATTTGTGTGGAAAAAATTAAACTATTTTATCATTGATAATTCCAGAGCTATATAGCGATTTGAAAATTTTTCAGCTTTCAGCCAATCAGAATTTAGCAACTTCAAATCGCTCTAGCTCCGGAACTATCAATGATGAAATGGTTAAATTTTTTCCACACAAATCCGCCGTTTTCCAACTTATCGAATGGTGTTGAGCTCAATATAGTGTTTTTGAATGATTTGGATTTGAAGAAAAATCTAAAAATGTTCATATCTCCAAAACTCAGCATCGAAAAAATTTTTTTCAAACGAGAAATTATTGCATTTTGACTGCAGAATATACCTGTGAGATCCAGTGCGCAAATTCTGGGACACCCTGTATTCAAGTAAATGACTTCATTTATCACAGACTGGCGCTGCTCCTCAATAAATTATGGGAAATTTCAAAATATACTTTTCTGCGTGTAGGAGGAATAACAATATGCACATCACACACTGAGGATTATTGCAATTCAGATTTGCGGTTGCGAATCGGTTATGAAAAACTTCATGAATCTTTTTTGATACTTCTACTTGAAAGAACATAATTCACTATGGGAGCTAAGAATTAGCTGTGTAATAGCTCATCCGTGTATTGGATATTTGGGTAGCGAAAAATATTACTGCAACAATTAAATTTCAGTTACTATAGCAATAACTTCCGTTGCTACAGCCAAAAAACAGCTACCGTAGCTAATCTTTAGCTATCCAAATATCAACATCATTTTGTTTCGTGCAGATTTTATAATTCAGTTAATTGTAACTGGTTCAGAGTGGATCATTCTTCCAGCGGAACAGCTGTCTCTCTGAGTGCCCACACCGTAGGGGTATAAGTTACGCATTCAATACAAGAGTTGCCTACCCATAGCCCATATGAGTCCCAGTTGGGGGTTGCCAGTATATTCCCTGGACATTTCAATCCAGGTGTGCCCCCCACAGCCCATACACGGAGAGAAATTTGTAGTTAAATTTACTATGTTATTATTGTTCCCGAGGAACAGACTGAATTCTGTCGGATTTTACTATGAAGGGCATATTTTTACTATGGTACAACAATAGAATGCTGATCATATTTACTATGTTTTATGGGGGAACCCGTCATAGTTCAGTCTGTTCCTCGGGAATAATAATAACATAGTAAATTTAACTACAAATTTCTCTCCGTGTATAGGCCCTGAGTTAGCTACCATTGTTTTGCCTGAATATTTCAATTTGGGTGGCAACCATTACGGGACCGAGGTTGAAAAGCGTGACATTCCAAGTCAGGACCACTTGATATACCCAGCGATAAAAGAAACGAAATCCCTCGTCTAGAAAGAGAGAGAGAGAGAGAGGAAATCAGAAAGACAACGACGACGAACGTTTCTTCTCATGGAGCGGATTTCACTACCAGAGATACATTATCACCCTCGGGGTCTCGGATAGGTGTCACTGAGATCGGAATGTCCAGAAGCTGATCCCACGCCACCAGCTCTTCATATATGATTACCCTAAAAAGGGCACCCACTACGTCGTTGCCGTTATCTTCGGCTCCTACGTGCTGTTCTTGTCTTTCGTTCTCCTTCCTTCGTTGCTCTTCTAGTTTTCTTCGCTTTCTTTTCCCGCAACGATTGGGCATGGGTTTTAGTGAGTTGGAATAAACACGACTCGTTTGTCTGTTTTGAATCCGGTTTTATTGTACTCCGAAGTGACTGAACGCTACCGGACAACAGGCGCCAGAATAATCCATGGAAAAGAAAGAAAGAAGAAGAAGGGGCATCGGGGGGACCCCAACCAACGCCCCCTCCAGTGAGTTGCTGACCTACAATAGTTGCTGCTACGCCAGTGAGAGTGCACGTATGCACGAACTCTGACGCAGCTTCAACCCATTGTCAACCCTCCTCAAGAACAGAGATAGCGAGATCAGAAGTTAAAAGTAGAAAATCACCTTTCGGCATTGACTCTAGATCAGATGGGGATTAAATTTTAAGGAATTGACGTTAATAAGCTATGACTGATCTTAGGGTGGTGAAAAAATCTGAAATGTAAGCATTTCAGTAAAAAACCACTGATCAGATTTCAAGGCATATAAATTTGTAATAACTTGTAGTATGTGTATGATCCATGGTGGTAAGAGACGCCCCTTTCTATGGTGTAACACGGACTATGAAGAGACGCCTCTCCAAGAAATGCACCATCCACATATATATACATATTAGGTGTACAAATAAGTTTCCGCGGTTTGTCAAAAGATGGCCCCACCAGAAGGTTATGGAGAAATTGTCAGATGTAAAACGTAATATCCCAAGTTTAGTCATCTGGCAACACCATAACCTTAAAGTACTAGTGATTCCGTATCAGCATCACGTAATTTTTTTCGTGCAAAAATGTCAAGTTTTATTCCGAATAAGCATCATTTGCGGGAACTTTTGATTTACTTCTTTAATGTGAAAAAATCTGCAGCTGAGGCGCATCGATTGCTTCTAGAAGCATATGGTGAAGCTGCTTTGAGTGAGAGAAGTTGTCAGGAATGGTTTCAAAAGTTTAAGAACGGTGAGTTTGACGTTAAAGACAAAGAACGCAGTGGAAGGCCGAAAGTGTACGAAGACATGGAATTAGAAGTACTATTGGAGGAAGATTCGTCCCAAACGCAAAAAGAACTTGCACTTACTCTACAAGTGACTCAACAAGCAATTTCACATCGTTTAAAATCGTTAGGAATGATTCAAAAACAAGGAAATTGGGTTCCATATGAACTAAAGCCGAGAGACGTTGAACGCCGATTATGCATGAGTGAAATGCTGCTTGCCAGGAATAAAAAAAAGAGTTTTTTGCATCGTATAGTCACTGGTGACGAAAAATGGATTCACTACGATAATCCAAAGAAGAGAAAGTCATGGGTTAAGCCCGGCGAACCATCAACATCGACAGCTAAGCCGAATATTCATGGAAAAAACTCATGCTGTGTATTTGGTGGGATCAGCTTGGTGTCGTGTATTATGAATTGCTGAAACCAAGCGAAACCATTACTGGAGCTCTCTACCGAACACAATTGATGAGATTGAGTCGGGCACTTAAGGAAAAACGCGCCCATTACTACTCCAGACACGACAAAATTATTCTTTTACACGATAATGCTCGTCCACATGTTGCGGCGCCGGTAAAAACATACTTGGAAACACTCAACTGGGAAGTTTTACCCCACCCGCCATATTCACCAGACTTAGCCCCTTCTGATTATCACCTGTTCCGGTCGATGGCACATGGTCTGTCTGAGCAGCGCTTCACATCATATGAAGACACCAAAAATTGGGTAGATTTGTGGATAGCGTCAAAAGATGAAGAGTTTTTTCGACGGGGTATCCGAATGTTGCCAGAAAGATGGGGAAAAGTAGTGGCAAATGATGGAAAATACTTTGAATAAAACGTAATGTACTTTTCCTTTACAATAAATTCCTAATTTTTTATAAAACACCGCGGAAACTTATTTGTACACCTAATAAGTGATTATAATGGAACCTCAAAGGATACGCAAGTACTTATTAGGAATAAATTTCTTATTATTTACTATCGCGTACAACACACTTTTCAAGTACAGATTGTAAACTCGGCACCAGGGTAACTGAGTCTGAACCGGGTAAAATTTCAAGACTGATGTCTCATCTTCTCCTTTTTGAGCTTGAGCGGTGTTCTTCGACGGATCGAGTAGGTAATTTCCGCTCTCATGAATCCCTCTACCTTAACTAGCAGCGTTTACTCTTTGAGGAAGATGGATCTCACTCCTTCTCACCAATCCTCGGCAAACTGTACCGAAATAACAAGGTGAGACCCACTGTTAATTCCGGTTTCCGCACAATTTCGGACCAAGGTAGAGTTCACTAGTCTTCAAACAAAGTCGTGACAACATCTGGACATAGATTTCATGTGAACTTTTCGGCTCACTTGAGCGCGGTTTTTTTGGAAGATACATTAACCCCACGGGAGCAGAAGAGATGAAGTATGAAACGGGATCTCCCTATATACCCGGACCATACACTGTAAAAAAAATTTGTTGAATTCCAAACAAAAATGCTTGGAAAGTTACAAACTTGGTTTGGAAAAATAATTTCCGAACCTTTTTTGCAAATTGCCGAACAAAAGTTTGTGAATTCTCAAAAATCTTCGTGAAATCACAAAATTTTTTGAATATTTACGAACTTTTGTTTGGTAATTTACAAAAAAATTTTGTGTAAAAAACTGCCAAACTCCTTTGGTAGTTTAGGAAGCATATTTTTTACAGTGTAGTACATGGTGCAACAAGTGCGCAAAATGGGTGATTCCTGTACTCCTGCGAAGCCTCTTGCCCGAGTGGAGCGAGTTGCACATACTATTTTTTCTCGCAACGTGCGGAAAAGTGAGCTTTGCAAACGCAAAGCAGTATGCAGAATAAGCACCTTGCGCACGGCTTTAGAGAAAATTACTTTTACGCGCCATACACTCGGTAGCAACGCAGCACCTCTGTAGCGGATGAGGAGCGAATTGCTCGCTTAGGGCGGACATGCGATGGTTTCCACTAATCCTACGCCTTTCTATCAGCTTCCTGTTAGAGGGGCACTAGTGGTGGGCGATATTTACAAAAATATCGATATTTATCGTAACTGAAATATCGATATGCGATAAATATCGGAACCGAAGTATCGATATCCTTTCGATATTATATCAATAATATTGATAATCACATGTATACATACATAAATATTGTTTAAAGAATTTGTTATGCATGAATACCATTTTTGAATTGTTATTCAAATACGGAAAGAACAGTTTAATTATATTTTGAAAATATTTTATAAAATACAACGAATTGAATATTTGTTTGGTATGAATAATGTTTCATTGAACTGAAGTTGTTTTCATTAACAGTGAATATTCAATTAATATAAACGCAATTGTCATTTATTCACAGGAAATAAATGTGGATTGATCAAAATCAACTTTGGTTATATTGAAAAAAAAATCAAATCACGCTTTTCAAAAAAACATTTAGTAAATATAATTGAATTATTTTCTCAGTGCCCCTACCAGCATGGGAATGTGGATACTTGATAGATGCTTTGGGGTCGTCCATAAATTACGTCAGACGTTTGAGGGGGATAGGGGGTTCATGGAATTCTTACCAGATCTTACAAGGGGGGAGAGGGAGGGGTTGCACCAAAATCTTACGTAAGATGGATGTAACTAAATATTAAGAAATTCAATTTCAACTGATTTCGAAAAACACATATTTCCTTCAACTTTTCCAAAGATTTCACAAAGATGATGTTCTGTAATCAAGTATCCTTGGATAGTCAATTTTAGTAAGTTAATAATCATCAATGTTATACCATAATTGAGTCATTTATAATTTCTGTACACTTCTGTATTATATTACCTCACCACATGGGGGAGGGGGAGGGGTTTAATGAAATCTTACGATGTCTTACAAGGGGGAGGGAGGGGGGTGAAAAAATGCCAAAATTGTCTTACGTAATTTATGGACGGCCCCTTTCGACATTCGTACAAAATGTCCAAATTCAGTAAAAAGAAAAAGAACGCGAATATTGAACTTGAGATTTTCATGAATGTCGAAAATCCAAATATCACCGTCGAAATTGAAAAAGTGAATACACAATTCATAATTCAATCTATCAAATGTATGAGTGGCGCTACGATCCAGGCATAGCGTCGCGACTCGTGAGTAAAATTTTGCGCGGCATTATACCTAGATTTGAACACTACGAAAGATTGTGGAGATTGCACCAGATAACATAGTCTTCAATAGAGACTTCCCTTGCCATCGAAGTTCCCAGACTTGTATATCCATGCTCCCGATAGGTGTTTCGAGTAAACAAGAGTCGATATGACCAATTCTAAAATTGTTCAATTTTTTTAATCGGTCATTCTATTTGATTAAATATTCTGATGAATTGATCTAAGGGAAAAAGTGCATAAATTGTTGGTCACTCTGACAAGAGAAAATTTTCCGAGCTAATGAAAAATTAAAAAATATTTTATTCTTCTGATCAGTTAAAAATTTTTATCAATCCATCACCAAAAAGTATATATTGAATTTCGATGAAAAATATCGATATATCACCTAAAAAATATCGATAAATATCGCCCATCACTAAGGTGCACAATATTTTACGATATCTATATTTTATGAAATTCAATACAAAACTCGACAAAGTTTCTATAAAAAATATCGTGCACCTCTACTCCCCGTACCAGTTCGACACTAGAGATTCAGTCGTATTTCTCTAAAATTGTTGTGCTACCAATTTTATCTACGACAGAAGGTATTCAACGTACTGAATGACTCCCCGAGAATTCCAATGCGATTCATTCCAAAATGCGAGCGAATGATCCCATAAACTGTCAACTACTGTTGAAGATGCACACGTAGTGAGCACCATTCATCTCAAGCGAATATAGACTTCTATCTTTTATTGTCGACTTCCTATCCCAAATTTCATGGAAATGTCAAATCGAATAAGTTTATTCTCATTTCATTTATATTCTTGCTAAAAATGCCGGCAGAAGCAATCTGAAAATTTCTATAAACATCCGACCGGTTTTTGTGAGCGATTCCTGTGACAAAAACTAATGCGGAACTTATAAAAACTTTCAGGCTGGTTCGAACATTTTCAACGGAAGTCTAATCCTACACTGAGAAAAGTAAAATGTACTTTTTGGCTCGGTCCCGAATTCCTGGCAAATAAAACAGAGAAAACTGTAATTATTACATTTTTCATAAGAAACATTACAGTTTTCTCTGTTTTATTTGCCAGGAATTTGGGACCGAGCCAAAAGATACATTTTATTTTTCTCAGTGTAGTTCAGGGATAGGCATTTGTGTACTCCGAGAGTACTTTTCTTGGGGAATACTCATATTTTACTTCTAAGGTATATTTTACACAAAAAAGTACTCCCGGAGTAAAAAAATGTTCATCCCTGTCCCAGTTTACCTCGAACCACCTGTTCACGCTTTTACAAAAAATCGGTTCAACCTAATAATAATTTTGTAATTAAGTTTATATAGACAACACTCCTGACGATGGAATTTTCATGATTTTGAGATTTGATATTAAATCTGTTGATTTCAATTGAAAATTCTTGAAGTTTTCAATCGGAAAATATTCTTCAACTCGATGACCATTTGTGAAATTTCATATGAGATTTTCTGTCAAATCAAAAAATTCTTCCAACAGTGTTGACATTTGTCTATGTTATCCAAGAGGAAATAATTTGCAATCCATCTTGATTCTCTCATCATGGCTTCTAATCATAAAACAAGATAAACCGAATAGTTCCATAAAAACTGATTCCATGAATCATAAAATTGGAATGCTGTAAATATGCAAAAGTACCATTGAACCTTGGATGACATAAAATTAATGCTTCGACATTTTCCGTTTATTGTTCTTGCAATGAATCGTAAACGACAATGATAATTCATCGTTGCACGAACAACAATATCGTGTAATTTCCCCACGTGGGAACATTCAATTGTACGTTAGCGTTGTTACATCACACGCCCTGTTAACGATAATGTTCTTAAGGAAGCGAGATTTCTCATTCTTGCTTTTTGATGGTGTTTGAACGAACAAACCTATTCCAACTTGTACGAACACGTTAATCTACAATGTATGCACATTGTTACATTAATCGAGTTCCACTCATGCTTTACTTGTTCCACTTCATGCTTCACGAGAGAACTTATAATAGAGTCAATATGGTGGAATCTGAATTATTTATCACCGCTTCTGAGTACCGTATGATTTTGAGACAGGAGCAACATTCCATATCCTGAAGTATTTTTTCATGTCGTGATAACATGCTTGTGTGCAATAATTCACACCAGTTATTAGGAATCAATTTAATCTCACTTTGAGATCCAAATTGTGTACACTAGTTGTTTATACATAAAATATATGAATCAACAGAGATATTCTGTAGGGTGAGTGTGCCAATATTGCACCACTTAAGAACCTGACTCCAATTCTTGGTATAAAAAATTGATAAAATAAAAATCTCATGCACATAAAATTCCTCTTAACTTATACAATAATACTTCCATAACGAGACAGGGAGAAAATTAAAGGCGAACTTGATATTAAATAAATAAATAATGGACAATTTTTTCCTAAATTGCATTTTGGGTGCTTAAATTGCACCATATACATTTAATACATCTGGGTACGCCTCCAAATTATTTTGGATTAAGAGGAATGTGTCCGATTGAAAGTTAGGACATTTCATTACTAAGATCAACTACTTTAAGATCATATCCTTAGAGTTTTCCTTGTCGTATAGAGAAATATAAACTTGACGTTTTATCAACACAAGAAATTAACCTGAAAACAGACAAGTTTACAAAATTCGCTGTAATAAAAGTAAAATGCGCATCAGCAAATCAAAACTCAGTGAGGTAACTGGATTGGAGTTCAAGTTCATGTTTTACTCGCGTAAAGGATTGTGTGCATCTCCGTTTCACCGATACGCCAGTGGTGCAATTTAAGCAATGGTGCGAATTAGGCGCACTTCGATTTTTTAGCTCTGGCAGACAAAAATGTTCGCTCCTGCAGCAAAATTTCTATCTGCTATCCTGTATAGAATATTGTAAAATTTTACTAGTCCAGTGAAAAACTTTCTGCTGTAGTTGATCATGTTGCTCTCTGAGAAATCCAGTTAGCTGTGGTAGGGAATTTTTAGTCAGATTAGCAGAAAGATTTGCTGCGTCAGCATTTTTCTTTCTTTTCTTCGTTTCACCTTATGTCCGATGAATATAGGGATAACATCGAATTGCTGTAATTTATACCGCAATATCTATGAGATTTATCGCAATTTATGTGACCACTGCAGCAAATCTTCATTCTTATCGGAGACTTTGGTTGATCGAACAGGAATTTAATGCTGCCCCTATAATTACAACAATTTTCTCTCGGTGATGAGTGATCGTATCTCGTATTGGCATGGATCAGAGAAATAATAAATTTGATAAATTATTCCTTTGTACTGGAGTTTTTTTCTGCTAATCCTTTTCCGTCGATTTTGATTTGGTGATACGGCTTCAACAACATAAATAATCCAATGATATTCTCAAAGTTCGTCGTGCGAAGCATCAAATCAACATCCAACAATGATCCATGCAACATCTCAAAATCTTCTAGCGTACATTGCAACCAACGAACATAATCCCACATTTCCTTCCGTTATTTCTCTCGTAAAACTACTCCTCATTTGTGAAAATGTCAAGAATGTTTAGGATGAACAAGTTGACTTCAGGAGAGTAATTAGGAGATCTTCCAACTAGGTGAAAGAATAATGACCAGTTCATGGTACTGCATTCAAAGTTTCATTTCATTCTTCAACAAACACATCGATGATTTCGAGTAGAAATAGGATCAATATATCAGAGAATACGCAATATTCTATCGATACACCAATGAAGAGAGTGGTCTTTCATTTCATTATGCAGCGATAAGAATCTCGTTTTTCCCGTTCAAGAAAAACAAAAACATGAAAGTATGTCTCTCTTTTCCGAAGCGTCATAAATAAAGTTAACTGTTATTGAAAAGTGGAAACAGAGTTTATAGCTCAAGACTGGCTTTTTGATCACGTTCCGACGTTTGCGGTGACAGTAGATTTACGAAGTTTATCGAGTTTATAGGGGTTTACTGTTTTTCTGCTATATTTGAACTATTAGTGGATATAATTCTATCGATACGATTTTATTTTATCATGAAAAATGGGATACGAGAAGGTGAAATACCTTCAACATCGTTATATAATTATCGTTTGATGAGTTATTTATTATAAAACGACAATCAAATCTAATGAGAAGGAAGGAATATTTATCCTTAATTATACAGAATGAAATCGTCTTTTCGGAAGAGAAGACAGATTCAACTTGTAGAATTCATGTTTAGATCAAGATTAATAGTGCCAAATAAAACCGTGATAATATAGTATATACCTGAAACATTCAATGGTGATTGGATTTTTCCATGGCATAGGAATAGAGATGCGCTTATGATACTTTACCAAACTTCGATATCATATACAACTGTCATGCTGTTCATTCCACTCTGTACGTACACGATTTTTCCCTCTTCCACTATTTATTCGTTCATTCTTCTGTCTCTATTTCCTTCGTTCTCTGTTTCGATCTTGGTAATGTCGTTTATCGCGTGTAGCGAGTTTTCGAAATAAGATGTCTCCTCGTAATAAAATATATGCGCAATTTTATTTGAAACTTTGGTAGCACTACTTGCATTTCGAATGAATCTTCCAGGTTTCAAATCGCAGGAGAATTTTGTTCCTGGTAATGTCATACACCGAATATCGCTGAGATCTCGGGCATCTGGGCGAGTTCCCGACGATTGCTGGTTTTCGAAACGCATTTATCGAACGAACGAATAATTTATCGAGGGTTTCATGTGGTATATTCACATTGCCACAAAGTCTGAGATATACACAGAGAATATAGTAGTTAGTAAAAATCATGCTATCATTTTTCAATTACAGCGAAGAGACGTCGCTACCTCCAAACGATTCCATCGCCCTACAGTTAGCGGTTTGGGCGCCCCGCGACAACGGCCTAATCTACGTTGCAGCGAACAATATATTTTACAGGCCGAAAGCAGAAGTACCGATCGATTACCAAATCACGACCAACGGCGTTTTCGGCACCATCTACAACGGAGTACCCGATTGGGTGTACGAGGGTGAGTCTTTTTCCTTCATATTTTAATTCCCCTCGCATATCTATAAAATTTTATCCTTCCGCGTTTCTTATCAACTCGCAAACAATGTCATTTGAAATACTTGAGAGTCGTTAAACTCAAATAATACCCGTATTTATCTTCGTTAGTTTCGCGCGATTTACGAAAAATGGTTATAGGTTGGAGTCGTGAAGAAACGTTTCAATACTTTGTAATTCAATACATTTTTGGATTCGTACCAAATTTCAAAGGTATCAGATTCTTGAGATTAATAAATTATTTTTCGGAAACAGTCAGTTCGATTGTTTACAGGAGGATGATATTTCACGAATATTAACGAGGTTGAAGGTGAAAGTGCACGTATTTTATATTTTCTTCTTCGCATCGATGAACGGATAGTATATTTAAATCTTCCATGGAATTAAAATGATTGAAATCAATACCTGAGTGGAGGAAATATAATAGAAATCACACCAAATTTTGTATGTAATCGAATGGATTACAATATATAATTGTCTCGATTGAGTATCATTCTCAATAACGAATTTCCCGTTGGCACAATTACACACAGAGAGATCTGCTGTAATCAATAGTGGATGCGGTTGACTCTACCATATGGTGTGAACAATTACTACTAAATGTTAATAAATCAATAATATATTCGAATAATTAACCTAATAATGTTCGATCCTTCCACTTGAAATTCAACTTGATTATTTTTATCTCACCCTCGATGAACAAATACCGCATGAAATGATTCAATGTAAATCCATAAGTACACGTTCACGAGAAGATCATTGTGAGAAAAGGAATAATTTTTCATTAGATCGTCCTAAACGACAGAGTATATGATATTCATTTTTCATTGTCGGTTACAAAGTCCTTTTTCAGGTTGAATTTTCACTATAATGCAAAGCTCACATTTAAAAGAGAACGCTCTTTCATGATGAAATTGTTGTTTGGAATTATCTTTGATAAAAAAAAACACACACAGTAATCACTCCACATTTATCTTTATTATCAAATTGAAAGCAATTCTAGGAAAAAAAATGTAATTCCTTCATACGCTATTGAATTGTACGTGAATTATTGACAAAAAATGCAGAAATAATTGTAGATTAATTCATCTGATACCACTCAAAAATATTGAATTCCTCTCCCATAGGATCTATAGTGAATTACATTGTCCCAACTTGAGGTACAGTTTGAATTCCAGCATACCATTCTCTTGGTACAATTCTTTTTCCGGGTAGATCCTCTTTGTTATCCCTGAATCGGTCATTTGGATTTCTCAGACAAGCGAGTTGCATATATAAACCGTTTCGGTCATTCATCAAGGATGGAAACAATAATAATGTACGAGTCGTTAAAGAAACATCGCACATCGCGGAAAGTAATTCATACGGTTTATGCTCCAGGGGACGTTATACAGTACCAACAACTATAGCAATACGTAACAAAACTGACTCTTTTTTTGCATATTTCCGTGCTCTCATCAACCATGCTCTTTTCTTCTTTCTACGCGCGTGACTCTTTGGTTGTTTTTTTTCTCTCGTTACCCTACGTTCCCATTTTTATGTCCCTCTTACTCATTCCTGTAATAGCGTTCTCCCGCTAACTTTATGTTTCCTTCCTCTACCAGATATCCTCAATTCTTTCTTCAAAATCTCGACCAACGGTATTACGTGAAGTGTCAAAATCGTGATCAGTATGAGAATTTCCCATGATAGATCTTTCTTCATCTTCTTCGATATTCTCAGCTTTGAAAGTGAGAAGAATCGTATGGATAGAATGTAACGTTGCACGCGCTCACGAGAATGAAGAATGAATTCATCGATATACGATCGATGGAACCTGCAGCAGTAGTAGTTACGAAATGAATTTCATCTCTCTTATTGTGCTCATTCCAAATCTATTTTAGATAAATCGTTGAGTCGATCGGTCTCTTCTTTTGTATCATTCCAAAAGTGTGCCACTATCCCCAGTTCTAGAAATAAATTACCCAGAGAGATGGGTTTTGTTCTTCTCCCGAATATCTGCACATATGGGGTATAATGGAGGTCATTCGTGTGAGTAAATTATCCAAAACCTTTCTGAGCTTTTCCTTTGTTTGTTTATACGCTTTGTGATCTTTGGATATCTCCACTTCCCTTGATAACAATTTCTTCTTTGTGAGAAGAAAAAAGTATGCCAGCTTGGATCTGGTGATCCCTTCGATGATACTGTTTCATAGAAAATACGATTTCTTCCTCAACATCGATAGAATATTTTATTTCTAATGGATCGCCACGTACCAGGAATGAATCTGGGTGTGAAAATATGGCATTGTAGCGAGGCTCATGAGGGTAGAGCGTCAACCTAGGGTCATAGGATTGAACACAATTTTCCTCGGACAAAGTATTTTATGATATAACTTCAAAAGCAAAAGTATCAAACATAAAGTTCAATCCTCCTAAAAGAAACTGATCGAAAAGTTGTAAATATTCGTGGAAAACTTCATGTAATCGTCATCTTTTGTTCATTGTTGGATTAATACGGAAAGACCTTTTTTCATTTGGGAATTTACATTTTATCCATTGATGTTACGAAGTCGAAATGTTGAAGCATCAATCTGCGAGAAAAGTTATATAAAATAAACAATACTTCATCTCACAGTTCATCTAGAGTTGACAAATATTTAGTTAGATTGACATCCATGAGAACTCAAATTCAAAGAAATTAGAATAAACTTGCCTGAATTACAATCAACGTGGAAACAACGATAAACGTTCAGTTCAGAGCATTCGTTACGTATATCACGTTCGTTAGCTAAAGCATTTCCCTTACACTTGTAACTTTTGTACTACAACAATTTTTCTCGAGAGAGAGAGAAGAGTTACACGAAAGTGGAAAGAACAATAACTGTCAAGAAGTTTTGTACCTCAATATCATATCAGCCTGGTTCATCGATGAAGTGTGTTTTTACCCACTTTCGAAACTCTTATATAAGAACGAGCATTCAACAAATCGATCGATCTCAAGCAGGAAATTTCGGTACATGGATATTTGGTGCGTACATCGGAGTATTTCAAAGACAATGTATTCATAAAAACAAATTGATTTTCCTACAACTTTTGTATAAACCCTTTACTTTGTCGATACAATCTCTCAGACACCGAAACCCAGAGATCAATAATAAACAATTCGAGGGAGATATCCAGCTGCTATTGGAACAACAAAGATACGATTCGAAGAAGCGAAACGAGAGGTTGAAAAGGAGAAAAGGGCCAGGATTTGAGGGTGAAGGAGTCAAGAAAAGTTTTCAGTTTCTCAACGCGTTTCGCTTTATCGTTATGCTCGGCCCGTTGAACCACTCGGACATTTCTCATCGCACAAAGTGCCTACCCGTATTGCATTCCAAGCTGAAAACACGTACCGAGTGAGAAAGTGAGATAGCGGGAAGGAACGGAGCGGGAAGGGGTATGAGAATAGGGGAGAGTTGAAAGAAAAGACCGTCGCTGAAGTGGTTCGTGATCCCTTTTAAAGAACTCACCGCAAACTCGTCGTCATTCCTCGTCGTCGTGGAGAACCTAGCTGTGTAATTTTTATGCATAATTCTATCTCCCGTGAATCGTGGATCCTCGATATTATTCACGTATGTAGCTATGATTTTAAACGATCGACTAATTCTTGATTCCCACGTATGTTATTTACCTATGTGAGAATCTCTGTTTGATTCAAAACCGACCACATTCTCGCGATAAATTCATAATTTCGTGAATCGTGGGTTATATTATACAAATTCGGAGCTTCGATACACAATAGGTTCGATACGTATACTTGTTGTCATTGGAATGTGAATATTTACTAACATTCAAAATTCATTTCATTCCCGTCTAGTATTCAAATGAAAGCAAACGCAATACATAAAACGTTATGAATCAGAAACGCAACATTAGTATGTACCAATGATATTCCGCTCTCCCTCCGAGAACAACGAGAGAGAACGTGGAGCATTTATTGGCGTTTATACATGCTAATGCCAGTGGAGTTCAACTGGTAATGAACTTTACATGCGTTTAACGCTTCCTGACCATGGATTATATGCAAAATAGTCACATCGCTAATTCCCGAAACTCGAAACCAAAACGCATTATAATAGCCTGAAAATGAAGTTTCGGCCAACCTGGGACTCGAATTACACTTTGTTCCACACATTTAATATATATCAAGCGTTGCGATGAACGTGTTCGATGGATGAGATCGATGTAACGTGACGTAATCGAATAGCGAAGGTATTTGGAATCGTTGTTTGCGAATCATATTGGGAAGGCTTGGATTTGGAAGAAACGCGTGGAAATCGTATGATTTGCAGGTTCCTCTAGATTCTGAGAAAATTCAACAATTAGATATCATTTCCCAAGCAAAGGTTAATAAATTTTATAACAGTTCTAAAAACTCCGAGTTTCATTGGAATAGTTGTTGACTTCCGCGTACACACGAAATTCCATGTGACGCTTTGAAACCACTCCCTACAAAATACATGGACGTTTAAGCATTCCAAAAACGATCTTCAAACGTTAATTGTTCGTGCACTTCAGAGAAATTGTAACCTACGACCCTGTAAGACGTAGCATTATTCAGCATACATTTTGTTCCAAACAATGGTGAGTCGTGAAGTTCAAGATGAATCAAGTCCGGAGCAAACCCTTGTAAATTCATACGCAATTACGAGCTGTATCATTTTTACGAAATATAATCACAACGTTATGAAACAACGCAGATTCTTCTACATCACCTTCCTTCGATATTTTATCCTCGTGATATTTTTCTTCCTCGTCACGTCCACCTCTCTAGTCGCAAAACACAATTTTGTGTGCTCTCTTTGCAGTTTTCAAACTATCCTTTTTCCTCCTTTATTTTCAGTTCCACACTCTTATCTCACGATGTAGCAAGGTATACCTTGCTTTTTTCTCTTGGATGCTTTTCTTTTGTGTTTGTCAACCTGTCGCTTTTCCTTTCCTCTCCTGATTCTCCTATCGCTTTGACTACTGTTTTCCTCAAGTGATGAGATTCAATTTTTCAAAGGACTACCTTAAGGTATCCTGGAAAATATGCTATCCACTTTTGTTTGTTTCCTCCCTTGATCCGCATTCTACTGTACTCTAAGGATCGATCAATGTGTGTCGAGCTTGTGCGAAAAGAACAACTTGCGCGAGTGGGATGAATTGTATACAATTTGTATAGTTGATTTACGTTTGATTTCATCGTTGAGATCTCGCAATATCAACTCCAGCGACTCGCCTTTCATTATCGTAGACAAATTCGACTGATCAAAAATCTCAATCCGACGTGTACCATGAAGTATAAGATTGAGGAACAAATGGTTTCTATCCAAAACTTTCATTTAGCTTCAGTCCGATTGTTGGAAACATCGCGAGACTCTGGATCTGTCGGAAAAGTTGGCTAGGAGAACAAAATGAGTTACGATCATATTGAAGATTCGGTGAATAGTGAATAGTTTGTTGAAGATTGAAACTGAAGAGACATCTGGATCCGATTTTTGACAAGGGAGGAGAGCTTTTATCGATTTTGAATACGCAGGAGAAGAATTTTGAGCATGAAAGTGGATTGTTACTTAGCTCTCCGCGCTAATGTTGTTGTGGATGACATCAATGTCTTCGGGATATCTTTATGATGATAAAATTCTGGTGGAAAATCGAATAAAATCAACTATCATCCACCCTGAGAAAATGTTTGTTTCGGCGAAACAGAATTTTGGTTGAAATGAACGTTTTCTCAGTGTGGATGATAGGTGATTTTATTCGATTGGAACAGGAATCAAATGAATACACGTGAGATATGAATTTTATTTCGCGAATATTTGAAATTCTAAGAAAACATTGAATAAAAATATGAATTTTCAATACTCGAAACGCCGAGGGTGACAAGCAATAACACGGAAGAGAACACGCGATGACATTGTTTGTGAACTCGGTACGACAATGTAACGTAACAATTCAACGATCGAATGTGACATTCTTTCGTTCTCATTGCTCGCATACTCTGGATTCGTGAAATAAATCATATCGCCGCGTACAGGCGTAATTGTATTACCAGACATCAACCGTTCGATTCGCGGGAACATATTTTTACGATGGAAAAAAATTTGAGGGAACGTATCCGCGTGGAACGACGACGAAATAGTATTCAACACAAATGTAGCTCTAAAAGCATGTGTTTGAAGAGAATGTTATGGATGATGGAGTATTTAAGTAGTGTATGAATGATATTTGAAAGGAAACACCGAGAGGAGAAGTGTTCAGATTTGATAGCTCTCTGGCATACGAGCGGAGAAAATTTCCCACAGGAATTTCCGTCTTCCATTGAATGTAGCATAATAATGTCAGAATTTCAACGAGAAATGAGAATTCGTGTTTATCGATCGAGAAATATTCACGAGCAATAATAACAACCAGTGACAAAAACATCGAAATTTCACAACCGTATGTGTATGAGTGGGAGAATTTATACGTTGAGAACGGAATAGAGGGAACGATTCTCGCGTATTCGAATGGAGTTCTTTTCTATCTCTCCGATGTTTTACCGAGTTCGACACGATGGGAGTTTCTTTTTCAATGTTCATGAGAATAGTTTATTTACTGATGTACAAAATGACGCATGTAAAAATATGAAGGGGAGTTGATGGAGGTTGGATGTGGTGAAATTCTGTCGAATAAACGCAAAGAACCCGTGGGATGTTTTACATCACCTAACCTTTCGTGAATTTTTATCTCGCGATTGATGATTTTTTATCACCAAACTACTTGGTGATAAATCCAATCGCGAGATGAAAAATTAGAAAGGTTAGGTGATGTAATTAGGTGAACTCGCGAGTTCTCTGCGTGTAGAGTCATCTGCCTGTTAGAGTCAACCACCGTGATGTATAGTCAACTGAATGTGGTTGCCTCTAAACTCATGGAGGAACTGATTCATCAAGTGAGTCTCGCAATATTCGGTCTCGTTGTGGTTGAGTTCATCGGTTCTTCCTCGCCATGTGAAGAATTTTATATCAAACCACATAATTTCGAGGAATGAAAGTGCGAAACGTTGTACTGTTTTGCATGGAATAATTATAGTACATATCATTCATATTATATTCCATGAATGACGCAAAACCTTTATTTCGTTCAGAATATCCAATGTTGGAAAAGCGAAACATAAGTCACGATCATCTTTTGAAATTCAATTCCAACGTTATGAAATGAGATCTAACAATGAAGTTTTCACGTTGATATTCATTCCTGAGTTTTTATTATCACGACATGCAATATCAAGTTATTTTGAAGTGTCGATATAACGAACGGTAGGGAAGGGACAGAAATGTTAGTCATAGCTCGGTGATTATGAGACTTAGCTTGAAGATCTTACACACCATAGAACGTCGTTGGTACATGTTCGGAATATTTCATGTGAAATGATACAAACTTCGTTGAACGTTATCCATACAACCCAGATGTTGTTTCATATAAAGCTATATAACTCTGTTAAGAGGTTTTTATTTGTCTCTTACAAGAGGGAAGGGTCTTGAGAAATTGATTTTTTCCTATTCAAGGAAATCACGTGATCTGAAATTAAAATCGAGAGGAAAAGTTTTTCACGAATCTTATTGAAAACTTAATCGGCAATTAAAAACGCCTATTCTCAACAATACGGACAAAAGAGAAACAGGGCCCCATCTAACTGTGAACAGCCTTTTTCTCATTCGAGGTACGTTATACGAGCTTCGAATTCAAAGCTGGGACCAGTAAACCGAACAACCCAACGAATAGGGACGTGTTTTGTACTCCAAACGAACAATAGCACCGTTTTTTGTAACACGAACATGCGTCTGAATTGCATCAACAACGGCTTCATTCTTTCAACTCGAAGGGTAGAAATACTACTAGATATCACTTTACATAGCGTTTTTCAGTTTGAAATATCGTATTGGAAGTCTTATGGCGAGCTCAATATTATTCCACAATGACTTTATAATCGCTGATGGGAAAGCGTTAAAATAACTCATGCGGTTGAAGCGACATATGCGGTGAAGCAGAGAAAATCGCTTTAGAATTACCGAAAGTTAACATCGACTGCGATAATTCATTAAATCAATATCTATTATCGGAGATTGGGTTTTGGTTCTTTGGGTGAAACCAGATGAAATTATTCCCAGACACGAAACATTTTTATCGAATACAGAAATTACTCGGCTAGACGAAATTAATTCGCATAAATTGATAAACGTAACAAGCGCATTTTCAACTACCTCAATTCTAGGAATGCTGGAATGAGATTCTAACACACATTGTATAAAATATCTATGGGAAATGTTTGGAAGTAATTCACACGTACATGCGCTAGGGATTTTCCGTATTTTATTGGAAAATCTTTGTAAAAATCCCACACGGAGAAAAAGGAATTCGCTGTGGCAGCGAAATCTACTTTTGCCAGAGCAGCAAATTTTTTGCCGTTTCAGCAATCTTGTTAGCTGCGACAGCGAATTTTTAGCTGTGGCAGCAAAAAATGTTTGCTATCCCAGCAAAATTTGTTTGCTATTCTGTATATAATACTGAAAATTTGCTGGCGGAGCAAACATTTTTTGCTGCCACAGCTAAAAAAATTGCTGTCGTAGCTAACACGATTGCTGTTATAGCAAATTTTTAGCTAGGTCAGCAAAAAATTTTGCTATTCTATATATAATACCTCGATTTGCTGCGTCAGCAAATTTTTTCTCTCCGTGCATGAAGTGTGGAATTTGCAGTTGAATTTATGGAGAGTTTCATATACATGTATCGGAAATTTCCTATACGCAGCAACCGGAATTATTTTCCACAGTGCACCCAGAATGGAAAGTACTGAAGAATCTGCTCACAATGTATTCCACAGGTATTGAAAAATTCCCGTTGTTTTGAGAGCTACTATAATTAGCTGGGTTGAAAGTAATTCAATTTGGACTCAATTGAATGAACATTTAATTGACAGTTCAAGTTGAATTCTTAATTGAAAACTTTTGCAATTAACAATTGAATTCGATTCCTGATTGAATTATCTTTCAATTCATATTCTTATTAACAGGTGAACATAATTTTTGAATTAGTCATTGTTCCAACTAAACATTACAATTGAGAATTGAATTCAATCGTTAATTGGGAAAACTCTAAATTCAGGATTAAATGAAATTGTTAATTGAAAACACTTCGAATCAAAAATTAGATTGAATTGTTCATTGCAGAAAACCTTGGATTAAAAATTTATTTGATTTGTTAATTGAAAAGACTTTGAATTAGGAATTCAATTCAATTGTTTACTGGAAGAACTTTTAATTAACAAGAAATTCAATTCATTAAAATTAATGATAATCAAGGCCGAACTTTTCTTCATCGCCTCCACGTCCGTCGAACTACCTCACCCACGTGAATTTTTTGTGAAAAAAACTATTTACGTGAATTTTTGATTGTTGATAGAGCTTATTGTATTTATTGATTGTTAATTGTTAACATTCTCCAATTGTTAGTATGGCTTAATATGTACAAAGTATGGAGTTTCAATTCTAACCAAACGATATGCTTCGAATAATAATTTTCATTCTGAATTCGAAATTCGAGCTCTGTATGTAACTTGAAGAACATTGATTGAGAAAAATCAATATAGAAACGATAATGTAAAACGATCGTGTGAATAATTGTCCGCTCTGTTTCCTGTCTCATTTCAATTTACATTATTGCAATTCATATTCAAATTAACAGTTTAACATAATTTTTGAATTAAAAATCGTTTGAATCAAACATTAAAATGAAGAATGAAAGTTAATTGTCAGTTGAAGGTACTTTGAATTACAATTCAAATTCAATTGTGAATTGATATAATTCTAATTCAGGATTAAATTTAATTGTTAATTGAAAAACCCTCGCGTGAGGAATTGAATTAATTTGTTAATTGAAAGAACTTTGCATTAAGAATCAAATTCGATTGTTCATTGGAGAAACTAAGAATTGAAAATTGAATTTGATTGTTCAGGGGAAGGAATTTGAATCAAGAATAGAATGCAATTCCTATATAAAAAAAAAACCTTTGGATTCAGAACTGAATTGGTTTGTTAGCTGAAAAAAATTGTGGATGAAGGATTTAATTTGATTATTGACTGGAAAAACTTCGAATCAAGAATGAAATTCGATTGTTAATTGAGGAAACTTTGAATTAAAAATTGATTCCAATTATTAAGTGGGAGAAATTCAATGAAGAATAAAATTTAATTGTTATGAGGAGAAACGTCGAATCAGGAATGGAATTGATTTGTTGATCGGAAGAACTTCGAATTTGGAATGAGATGTAATTGTTAACTGAAAAAACTTTGAATGAATAATGAACTTCAATTTTTCATTGGGAAAACTTCGAATTCAAAATTGAATTGATTCGTTAATCGAAAAGAATTTAAATCAAGAATTGAATCTAATTGTTGATTGGAGAAACTCTGAATGGAGAATTCAATTGAATTCTCAATTGAAAAAACTTTGGATTGAGAATTGAATTGAATTTTGGATCGAGAAACCTTCGAATTAGAAATTGAATTGATTTGTCAATCGAAAAAACTTTAAATTCAAAATAAAGTTAATCATTTATTGGAAAAACTTCGAATTTAGAATTGAATGTAATTGGTAACCGGAAAAACTTTGAATTAATAATCAAATTCTATTTTTAATTGGGAAAACTTCGAATTAAAAATTGAATTGATTCGTGAATCGAAAAAACTTTGAATTAGGAATTGGATCTCATTGTTGATTAGAGAAACTCTGAGTGGAAAATAAAGTTCAATTCTAAATTGAAAAAACTTTGAGTTGAGAATTTTGGATTAAAAACTGTATTGAATTATTTACTGGAAAAAATTCCCATTAAGAATCAAATCTTGATTGTTAATTACGTTTTTTTTTCCAATTACCTAATCTAAAACCACAGTGATCCATACAAAATTTGACTGTAATTTTTCCGCAAAAGACCACGCGTACTGAAATTTTCACGAATCAACAGTTTTCTTCCTTGTAGCTCACGCTATTAGAAATGTCTTCACATTTAATATAATCTTCCATGTACATGTGGAATGGAAATTCATTGACACGGAAAAGGTAATGTGGTTGATATTTGGATAGCTAGAAACTAGTTGTGGTAGCTATTCTTCAGCTGTGGCAATCAAAGTTATCGCTATAGGAGCTAAAATCTAGCTTTTGCAGCCATTTCTTTCGCTATCCAAATATAAAATACATGAAATAGCTACCACAGCTGATTCCTAGCTACTACAGCGAATTATTTTTTTCCTTGTACACGCAACTGAATTCAAAGTTTTTACTTTATTATATCATACATTAATATATATTTTCGTAACTGAAATTTCATTCAAATTTAATTCTGATTACAATGAATTTTTCAGTTACGTGAACAACTTTTGTTCCCATTACATGTAATTGGAAGTTGAATCAGAAATTTCTAACAGTGTAGTACTGGATTTATTCACAGAGAAGATTTAACCACTAAAAAGATGAATATTCGATACAAATTTCTGATATTAGGGAATTTCCACGATTACAGTCCGAAACCTTCTATTCCATCGGACGACGAAGAGCTTAAGCATAAATCAGATACTTCTATGACAAGAGAGCAGCTTTACGTCCACCCGGTTTAACCTTGGGGAGAATTGGATTGCTTTATATCGACACTGGAAATAAATCAAATTTTTTACCCATAAATCCCTGTTGTTCCATGTCGGAAGTCCGAGAATCTGTTGTATCGGCGCCAAACATCTGTTACCCTGAAACAAATCTGTGAACACACTTCTGCGTAATCTTCGTTCCGTAAGTTATTGCCAAAATTCGCAAAGAACGACACCTTATACGAAAAATCGAATATACGTTAACGCCGATAAATGTTATTCGCAACACAATTAATTCCTGAAGACTTGGAATCGTCCCCTCTGGTATTAGGATTCCGAGCTTCCCCCCTCGAACATACGACACAAAGAAAAAATGCTAAGGTATGCGTAAATCACTCTCGCGTCAAGAGATCTTGTGGCAATTGATCCTTCTGTCGTCTTGTTGCATGCGGTATAAAGTAACAGCGTCAGCGAGTATCGTCCCGTAAGGTCTGTCACGGGAACAAAATACAGGTTGTTGAAAAGTTCTTGGCATGCAAGTTGGTCGCTACTTCGAGACTTTATCGACAAGGACGTGGGAAGAAAAAAGTGGAAAAAGTAGTCTACGAGTGGTATGACGTGTCATTCAACTGCGCACAGGATCTCTTGGTGAATTTATGCCAGTTGATGGAACCTACTGCTTGTATTCAGAAAAAATATAACGATGATCGTGCAATTTTTCATCCTCCCTCTCCAAAGATCAGCTTCTCCTTCTTGTTTGGAACTTGTTGGAAATCATCGTTGCGAGGAAAAAATAAAATGAATACATAATGGAATTCCAATTTCATCCTCATGCAGACTCGTATCAGGAGCTGATCTTCGTTTCTCGAGAAGTTTCTGAATTTTGAATTTGAATGTGAATGTTCTATTTTTAATTTGTAACCTCCTAGAAATAATTATCTCGATCTATCGATTTTCAGACTAGTGTAGTATTCTTCGGGGAACAGTTTTCCCGATCAAATTCACTTCCGGTGAATAGTGAAGGGGATGAAGTTGTGAGAACGGAATACCTCGGACCATCAAATTCAGTCTGCTCGTCTGTATAGCAGTGTTTCACTCGCATTGCTCCGTCGTTTCCTTTAAACTGTCGGATCTCTGAATGTCTCTACCGGATTCTATAGAGAATTAGACGCTCTGTAAAATGGTCTTATCTTGAATAATAACGATTCAGAGTTACAGAATTCTTTTTTTTCAACTCCTTTGGAAGTCTGTTATCGCCTTATCACGTCATTGATTACGGAATAATAACGGCGTTTTACAATCCAGAAAGAGAGATTGGACGGATTCAAGACATTAAATCCCATTATCCCATGAATTCTGGATCTTGTGGATGAAATTGTTTGAATTATAACTAAACTTCTGTCTGCTTCAAAAGAATCAAAATTCTTCTCATGAAACATCGACTCGCCATGATGAAGATTATTATATCCATCAGATCGGAACATAATTGATCCATAATAATGCAATATTATTGTGTCTTTGAACTTCGAAGTACCACGTATGATGGTTGACAGGATAATGCTCGATAATAAAGTAAATGGGAAACAGATGTTCCATGTCTTCCGGTCAAGATGACGAATGAAAATTTACTGCTTTCATAACATGTTGCAACACACTTTATGACATCCTTCCATAGAAACATCATCGCTGAAGATAGTGCAAAGTAACATAGACACCTCAAAGACATTTCCGCAGTTGGAGTCAATGTATAGAGAGTCGGGGAATTATTTCCCTATATAAAATCTTTTGTGGAAAGTTCATGCGTGCAGAAACATGTTCCAATACGCTATAAAAAAGTTGCAGTGTTTGAAAAAGTCCACGCTGAATGGTGGTATTTCAACACTTCACCTTGTTAATTTTGGCACCACTTTTTTTAAATCGTAGGAACAAACTTACATGATGATATTATATATTATTATATTTCATTGTTAAAATTACCAGGAAATTACTTTCCAATGCAAAGTGACAAAATCCTATGATTGATTGATTAAAAGTAGAGGAATTTTAATGATAAATTATGATGTTTGTTCCCACTTCACTTGAGGTGACTTTTTTCTCTGCGAATATTAGTGTTATACAGGAACTGTATAGAAACTTCTACAGAATGGTTCCAAGAATTTCATTTCAGTAGAAGATTTTATTTTATATACTCTCTATATTTGTTTTGTTCAAAATAATTCTTATGAGGTCGTTAGAGATACATATTATATACATAGAATCAGTGAAAATCATATTTCAAAACAACATTTTTAATAACGCATAGAATAATTTTCATTCGCTCGTCTCCGATATCAATTCGAAAATTACGTAGAGGTCTCGAGACAGTTTGAATATATTCTTATCTTACCTTATTGTATCGGAGTTTTGAATGAAGGAATCTCATTCAGTTCCCCCGAGGAATATTCCCGAATGTAGGTTATGCTTTGTACAGTTCAGTGTTTCTTACGAAAAAGCCGTTCAAGCATCACGTCAGGTTTCGCTGCTTTTCTTCTTCATTTCCAATAATTCTATCTTTTCCTCCTCTCTCGTTGAATAAAAAGCTATGATATTCCTTTTAATTCATCCGTAGGCTTTAGAATGTCACTCGTGAAGAATTCACCGACATCGGGGGAAGAATGAAAATATGTGAATAAGATCTGATAATAGATTTATGAGAATGGAATATGCATTACTTCTAGATAGGTGACAAATTCACATCGTTTGTATCGTTTCACAGCGTCACAAGATTTTACTCACATGAATTAAAACAGAGAAAATTCCGTTGATCTCATTACTCATCAGAAAAAAATTCGAGTACCTAAAGATTAGATAAATCACTTTCTTCGTGTGTTATTTCATTGCAGATAGGACGTGCCAATACCGATAATTGGTCCAAGCTTGGTAAAATATTGAACTGTCAAGCGTGTTGGTCCGATGTATAAGCGTTTGTCATTTGATCACCCGTACCACATCGTGTATTGTAGAATGCACATGAAATGTATAAATTCCGAATGCATGTCACGTGGAAGTTTGGAGTATCAGTCGTATGTATTTTTCAAGTTGCTTTCGAATAGACATTGAAGTATGTTTGGGAATTCCAAAGCACCTGCTGTGATGCACTCTCATATATTCCTGCTTTTTTCATATTTTGATTATAGAGTTGCTCTCACGCGTTGATACTTCATCATAAAATGATCCATAAATGTATGGATTCTATACGAACAATGAAAAATTCAATTGAATACTAAAAGTAATTTCGAATACTCAGATTATTATCATTCAAAACACGTGAGAAGTTTTCTGATGATTCAAGAAACAACTCGCACATATATTTATGGAAACCAACTGGGGTTAATTCGAAAAATCTTTTATAATATATATAATAAATTTTTCAAATTCTTCTGCATAAAAACAAGTCCATTGTATTTTTCTAGGACACGCGATTCTGAACGCAATTTTCCTCAAATGACTACACTGTGAAAGTATTAGGTGGAGTTCCCAGGTTACATTATTGAAAATTGGATAAGTTGAAATGATTCTTGGAGTCAACAAGACCCATTCTTACAGTCTCCTACACGATGAGGGATTTTTCGTGTGGAAATTGAAGGCACACAGTGATTGTATTGGAGGCAAAATCTTTTCTGAAGAATTTTTTTAATCAAAATTTATAATATTATTGGTTGGAACAGTACTTGGTGAGATGGGATGTAAATTCCAACGAGAAGAAACAATAATTCCAAAGTCCCAAGTAAACGAATATTTCTTTACTACGATTTGTATTCTTGAAAAAGAGTCGTATCGGCTCGAAACGTCGAAGCGGCCAGAACTAAGAAATATATCGTTTCGAATATTCGTTTATTCGGGACTTTGGAATTATTGTTTTTTCCCGTTAAAATTTATAATACTCCCCGCAACTCCAGCATTTTTTATGTTACTATAGATCAAGGGTGAAGGCATCAGTGATGCCAGAAATTTTGAGATCCAACGGTCTACACGGAAAGACCGGGTGTATTAATATTTAGGACGAATTGATCAATGTTTAGAAAAATGACTGTCAATTGAGGGAAGAAGAGGATCGCTGAACAACATTCGTAGTGAGTCGACCGAAAATTCGTAGTCAAAATATTAACAGTTGATAGTTTCATTGGTATTTTTCACAGTGAAACTATCAATTGTTGATACATTGACTACCAATTCTTAGTAGACTCACTACAAATACTTTTCAGCATCCTCGTTTTCCCTGAATTGACTGACAGTCATTTTTTCAAAGATTGGTAGACCCGGTCTTTCCTTGTACATTCGATCAGATACTTCTATTAATTGGAATGACCAATACATTCCGGTCTCGGCTCCTTGTTCCTTTATTTCTAGCAACACAGGGAGGAATCAGTAGAATAATACGGGCATAGTCAGACTAGAGTTTCTACTCCAAGAATGATCGAAGTCGATTTTCCAGGAAATTAACCGATAACCCCGAAATTTTGTGAAATTTATCGCACCTTCCAATGGAATTACAGGGAATTCAGTATATTCATCAGATTTTTGGTCAATCCGGGTTTTTCTTCGAATTTATTACTGAAGAATTTATAGGTAAATTTACTGATTTGTTTCTCCAGTGCTGTTGAGATTAAGCTTTGTTTTTTTCAAGTTTCTTCCACACTTTCAGAATTTCCAGTGAACGTCAAAGTACATATCATTCATAGGAGGTGAATAATGATTTATGGTGCATGATCATATATGTATATATATATATATATATATATACATCAGCGCAAGTAACTTATAAACGAATCATATGTCGGTCAACTTGCTCTTCTACAATCACAATATCTGTATTTTCGTTACGAAAGTATGTAAAACCATCCTTTTGTCATACATTGTCTATTAGAAATCTCACCGGAGGTATCCTGTGTATAACCCATATACGTATCACGTATGAATCATTTATGAGTCGCATGTCATGCGACAAAAGACAAAACAAGACAAACAATGTGAATTTCGTGTTTTCAGATCCGCACGTTATCCCAATACCCTCAATATTCTCATCCCTCATCCTCCCTACATACACCAAGAGAGACAGACATAAATAAGAATCGGATGATATCGTTGATAAATTAAGGATTAAACAACTGTGACGTGTCTTCTTCGTGATGTTTTCTTTCCCCTTTCTCAAAATGTACGACTGGAAAGGATTTTTTCCGATCAGACGGGGTGCAAGAAATTTGAAATATTCACATTCATCGATGATAAAGAGATTATCACACTTCACTTGCGGCATCCATGTAATCCGGATAAAGGTCGCCTTCGGATTTTACTTTTGAAATCAGAGGAAAGTTGCGTGTAAAAAGCAAAATGATAAATTCTTAGCTCTGAGTTACGAGACTATAGCGAAAAATGCAAGCGGGATTCGATGAGACATCGACCGATAGCGATGTGCCGGTGGTGATGGCGGTTGGCACGAATGTGACGGTAATAGGGCAGTGGGGATTTGGGAAAATCCATTTCACAAATCCCTGCCTCGCTAATGAAACCTCTTTTTCATAGGATCTCGGTTTTCGATCGGTTTGCTTCTTCGAACACCTCTTTTTTTCCCTACTATTCTGTTTGGAACCTCCATTCAATTCTTCCTCTTTGAAAATACTTTTTTCACGAAGAAGGATCGAGGGAGAAATATATTAATATTCATGATGCATTTATAGAGAAGTGATATCTAACGATCCTAGTGCTTTATGATTGTATGATTTCGAACTTTTATTTAAAATGTGGGGAAAATATATTGGCATTACTTTGGAATTAATATATGGAGAAAAAAGGAATTCAATTGGTCCCTTTTGCTGGAACAGTGAATTTTGTGCCCTGACAACATATTATTTGCTATCACAGCAATCTTGTTATCCCTGACAGCGATGTTTCAGCCGTGGCAACGGAAAATGTTTGTTCTTCCAGCAAAATTTGTTCATTATTCCGTATATCATAGTGCAAATTTTGATATTCCAGCGTAAAATTTGCTACTTTAGTTAATCATGTTGCTCCCTCAGCAATCTAGTAAGCTGTGGCAGCTAATTTTTTGCTAGATTAGCGGAAAGATTTGCTATTCTATATATAATTTGTTACACTGGTCAACAGCCATTTTGACAGCTAGACTCGAGACTCTCGAGTAAAACCAACAAAACTCAATTTCACCAGTTTTATTGCAAGATTCGTTGACTCAATGTACAAATATTTACAGAACGAAAAGAGAGAAAAATTTTGGAAATATCTTTTTGATTTTGAAGACTATGATTCAATCAAAACTGTTGCAATCTCAAAAAGGGTGGTCTTGTCTTGGTCTCGAGGAGAGGAAAATTGCTTCATGTCCCGCACTGTTAAAAAAAATTCACACGGAAAAAAATGATCACGTAAGAATTACATGAAAGTTGAGGTTTTGATTACGGTGTGGATTTCATGTAGAATTTACTCCAGATATCTCCAACACGCCTGCCGTTTACTTCAGTAGCAATGTACACATAACATTGGTCCCAATGTGAATTTTACTCCAATTGCATGCACTTCAGCAGTTATGTCAAAATAACAACAACCAATGCAAAATCCACACGTCATTTTTTCCGTGTATGAATTTCACACACAAAATTCGGAAGCAATTAACACATACTTTTGTATGATCAATTGACCGCAGATTTTATGGGATTCAAACCAATTTTTCCAATAGAAACCATTTCAACATCTTATTGTGTTCGAATTTCAATAAAAGTGTGGGAGATCTAACACGAAAAGATGTATATTAATTGCTTTCAAAGTTTTGTATTAAAATCAATACAAATATTTTTTACAGTGTGGATGCAATCAATTTCATCCTCTCAGACGTGTTATTCCCAACTTTTACATGCCCACACTTGACTTGATGAGAAATTTGTCTCCGAAGATTATGAAATTGAATGACATTTACTATTTTTAAATTTTGCTCAACAGCCTCGAGCCCACCTCTGGCAATTTTCGTTCTCGAGGTTTGGACATTGATTTGAAATGATTATGCACGGAGAAAAAAATTCGCTGTGACAGCGGAATCTAATTTTGTTGGGTCCCTTTTGTAGTAAAGTAAATGAATAATTCAACTTGTCAAGGTAGACCTAGATTGAGTTATATGAATCAAATAATACAAGAAAAGCACTGTCGTAGATATATAGAAATTAAACGTTCGGTGGATAATAGACAGGGTTGGAGGATTTCAGCAGAACAGTTATAAAATTGTTTACTCAATGATGATGATGATGATGATTAGTGTTGCCGTGATATTATCGTCGAAATTCAGAAATAATCGATTATCTTAATTTTGACAGGTTTTCATGGAACTTTTAACGCGTAGATCTTCGACTGTGCACGAAATGAAACGAGATAATGGATCATCTTGGTCTTCTAAACAAAATGAATCAAAATATTCTTACACTATCGTAACGATAATTATCGATATATCGTAACGATAAATGGAAGCATATCTTGGTTTATTTTGTGTACAAGTCTGGAATTATTCATTATTCCGTTTCATTATGAGCATAATCGAAGATTCGTGGATTATATATTCCATAGGAACGTGTAAGAATGGAGATAATCGATTATTCCTCAATTATCGACGATAATATCGCGGCAACACTAATGATGATGATAATGATGAGTTGCAAAGTCGTTATCGTAGCTAACAAGATTCCTGTGATAGCAAATAAATTGCTGTTACAGCAAAAATCAGATTTCGCTGTCATATCTAATTTTTTTTTGTCTAGTGTGATGTACTGAATATGAAAATGGAATCAGATTTCTTGAACCATTTTTTTCCATTTTTTATGTACCGAATTTATCAATTATTATGTGGATTATATATGAGAGTTATGTATGAAAAATTACAAAGGAAACAGCTAATTCAAGAAACATAACTTCATTCTCATAATCAGGAAATCATAATCACTTCGAATCAGTGTCCAAAGTGTATGAATCTGAGGGGAAATGTTTCTTTGTTGTCTTGTGTTCCATATGAAGCTGATCATTCAAATACAATTTGTCCGGACGACAGAATATGATGGCATAGATTCCATGAATATCAAAATCGTATCACTACTCTTCACAGCTTGAAACCAGAATAACAGAGCAAAACAGGAATATCGTAATCACATTATTATTCTCTTTTAACATTCGCGGAATTGAAAACTCCTCTTCCATTTAATACAATGAAAATTTATCGGGCTGAGTGTGCCTTTTGTTCATATAACTATAGAAGTAATACAAGAACTTGATATTCTATTTAAATACAAACTTCGACCTAATCACAGAGTAGCTAACAAGAGTAACGAGTACACAAGAGGAAAATGAGGAAGGTTAATTTGTGAGGAAGTATATGACGCAAGAAGAATAAAAGTACCGTAATGAAAAGAAAGAGACGCGCTGCGAATATTGAGAATATAATTTCAATTACGACTGAAGAATTTTATGTTGACTGTCAACATTGTTTGGAAACAAGAAAATCGTATGTCCCGATTTATGTAAAAATCGTTTATATGACTCGAAATTTGGTATGGATATTTGGTATATTATTGATTTTATGTATGCATTATGTATAAAAATGATGACGCGATAAAAGTGATTTTAGGCACAACAATTGATACGGTTCAATTGAGATGTGATCCGAGAGAAAAGTATGTGTCATTCATCTGTATAAACAATTGAATTGTTTATAAACAATACAAAATAATAATAAGGGAAAAAATGAGAATCGTTTACTGATCGTTATCAATAAAAATGGGGGAGATGCAGGTGGAGAAATTGCAGTCGTTGTTAAACAACGCGTGTGACAAAGTACATGTGGTCATCAACGTAACATTCAGATAAACATGCAGGGGTGCTCGATTTCTACTTGGTTGATAACAAGCCCATGAAACTTCATCTGTACGTTACGGAGACTGATATCATCAATACATTTTATGACATTTATTTCCACAGTACGTTTTCCTTTTGTACGAAATCCCTTTCAATCCAAATGTGTCAAGTATGCATGGAATACGTTACAACTTACGCATGTTCTTCGATTGTTTTCCTGATCGATTCTTATGAAGAAACTTCAATTGACTGTAACCATGAATTGAGGAGTTTTATCCATACGAATCGATTGAATACGAATTCGAATGATAATGATATTTAACTACATTTCATACCTATAAACATGACTCGTTCTTCTTCAGAATATGGATTCGGAATGGATCGAATAGAATATTTACGGATTAATTGGATCCTCCACATATCGAAGAGTAAGAATGAATATCTCAAACATATTCAACATTTTATATCGTTATGTATTGAAGATTCCAAGAATATCTTTTTCTCTGTAGAAATATTCCAAGCATTCAGGAATTTGTAACGCTTCCGCTAGCGGAAACTGGTTTATTCGTCAAATACTTGCGAGATACCGACAAGTCTCAAGTTTTTCTATAGCATGGATGTTAAAAAGCTCATGAATATCTACAGCATTTCTATACTAAAGATATAGGTTTTGACAATTCATATTTTAAGTTTTGATTGGAAATCAAGTTTACATTTTATTCTCTTCTATTCTGATTCATCAGAGAATTTATCATATGCTTGGTAATTTGATTTTCTACTTCTAGCATACGGAGAAAGAAGATCATGGAATAATCACTAGAAAAGATAGTAAACTGGTGGAAACTATGAATTTCTGTAAACAGTCGCTAATATAGACGAGTAATGGTTACTCCTTTGATATACTAAAATACAATATAGTATACTGAAATAGGAACCCTCACTCGTCTCTGTTAGCGACTGTGTACAGAAACTCGTAGTTGTCAGCAGTTTACTATCTCTTCTAGTGATCATTTCATAATCTTTGCTCTCCGTGCGAAACAAATTTAATGATTCGACGATTCATGCCATCGTGAAATCTTCTTCCTACAATTCAAAACGAGGCTCAGTACTAGTACATCCAACTGCACGCTATAAGAACAGTTCTGAAGGTGGACATTTTTTCCTAAACTATACGATCTGCCACCTTGAATCCACATCTCCTCTACGTGCCAGGCACGGAGGATTCACTTTCTCTCACTCTCTCTCTCTCTTTCTCGAAGTTGCCTCCAGCAATCCAACGATACACCCACCGATGTTTCTTTCTCGTTCCTGTAGTCTGCACGTGAATAACGTTCAGTTCCATAGATTTTACGTGAAGACAACGACAGTAAATTGGTCAGGGAGTTTTCGGTTTGCTAGTTCTTTTATGAAGAAATAATTGTGAATTTTCTATCGAAAGAAAACATGAATATTGTTAAATTTCGCCCATCACCAGTTACCTTTACGTACACTGGAAGATATGAATTGTAACCATTGCCGTACAAAAATGGTAATTATGTGATACACGGGGAATAATAATTCGCTATGGTACACGGAAAGACCGGATCTATCAATATTTAGAAAAATGACTGTCAATTTAGGGAAAACGAGGATTGCTGAAAAATATTCATAGTGGGTCAACTGAAAATTCGTAGTCGATGTATCAACAATTGATAGTTTCACTGTGAAAAATACCAATGAAACTATCAACTGTTAATATTTTGACTACGAACTTTTGATAGACTCACTACGAATATTTTTCAGTGATCCTCTTTTTCCCTAAATTGATCGTCATTTTTCTAAACGTTGATAAATTCTTCCTAAATATTAATAGACCCGGTCTTTCCATGTAGCTAGGAATTAGCTGTGGCAGCTGTTTCGTGTATTTGATATTTGGATAGCGAAAGAAATTGTTGTAAAAGCTAGATTTCAGGGCTGCACCACAATTAATCCCGGAACTAGATCCCCCGGCAAAAATAACTCGGTCAAAATATCCCCATACAAAAATATCTCGATACAAAAATATCTCCGCAGAAAATAATCACACATTAAACATCTCCATTCTACAATGTTAAAAAAAAAAGGAACAAAAATCACAAAATGAACACAAAAAATCAGTTGCAAATATATACTTATAATCTCATATGGCAATTTCAAATTACAAAAGTATTAAACAAAAAAACCACTTCACAACTACTATTTATCCATCCCATCATACCCACCAACAATATTTTTCAATCTTGCCTCGTAACTTGAATATTTTCGGCGTTTAACAGTGTTCACAATACGACCAGCTCGATGCTGCTCAACCGCCAACTCTGTCACACTCTGCCCTTCCTTCAAACAGTTGATAAACTGTCCCATATTGGCATGACTGATGCAAACATGCTCATTAAAAGGACGATGCCACCCCTCCACACACTGAAAAAAATACTCCGGTTAATATATGGACAGCAAGAATTACTGCTATTTTAACCGGAATTCTAGTTAAATGAATCAAGTCTCCGGCAAATTTAACAAGGGCTCCGGTAAATTTAACAAGAATTCCAGTAAAAGTCACAGATATTCCTTTGCTGTCCATATAGTAACCGGAATTCTGGTAAAATTAACAGTTCATTTTTTTCCGTGCAGCATTATTAGTGCGAGGTCAATTAGTGTGAGGAGGAAAAAATTATTATCTGGTCCACCTACAACTCTACTAGCTTAATATTTGGATAGAAATACCATTCAAAATAGAACCATTAACCATCAATAAAACCATCCAAAATCACAATACAATCGAATCCTGAGAATACAACACAAAAACAATTCAAAAATTGAAAATGGAATACAATGGTATGGGGATCTTCCAGTTATGGGATATTTTCGTACGGGGATATTTGACTATGGGATCAAATGACCAGGATCAATTGACCGGGATATTTGAATGTGATACCAGATTTCAGCTCCTGTGGCAGTATGTTGTGTTGCCACAGCTAAAAAACAGCTACCACAGCTAATTTTCAGCTATCCAAATGTGAACCACATTATTCTTTTCCGTGTAGGATCGCTAGATTAATTATGGTGGCTACGTGACTTGGTATGCATCTTCATGTGAATGGTGACCATTTCCATGTGCGTGAACATCGCTACACTGAAAGAATTTTATTTGGAAAATTACCGTGAAATTCCAGTGATCGAGGGACAAGTAGTAATTTTCAAAAATATTACTGTTATAACATTACTCTTTAGAATTGTTATTAAATTGAAGAAAAAGTCATTACTTGAAAGTAAAAGCTAAGATGAAGGCCAGAAGGTGAATTAATTGAACATGTAGAGTTGATAAACTGCGATTTATTTGATACTCAATTTGAATTTAAACTTTTCATTAACATTCGACAATAGTTGGTATGTTTCGTAGATTTCAATACAACGATATACAACTCAAATGGAGTCTTGTCCTTGATCAACCAAAATAAACATCAGATTGAGCGGATAATTCTCATCCTCTACATGAAATACTTATTTCAATATATGAATAATTTTCGATTTTGAAATCTTTGAATTCGTCCAATACAGAACTTTTATTTGGTTTTCAACTTCTTTAATATTCAACAGAGATCAACAGGAAAGAGAGAGAGAGAGAGAGAGAGAGAGAGAGAGAGAGAGAGAGAGAGAGAGAAAGAGATAGGACGATCCTACGAATATAATTACTTAATGATACATTAGCTCCGAATATTCATTATCGAGCATGACAACGTTGTCGTATTTTATAAAATGTAAGAGAGAAAATCTTTGGTACCAAGATAAATTTCTTTTCATCAGTTGATTAAATATCGGGCACTTATCTTTTATTTCTTGACAATTCGATGTAATCGTCTCTCTGAGTACTTGCGTTGTTTCCTTTCACCCGCCGATGTGGAATTCCTTGAAGTTACGATGATAGTTTATGGAGTTCCATAGTATCCATGAGTATTTATACAATCCACATAATTTCCAACCCCAAACCAATGGATTAAATTCTTGAAAGCTGGCAAGTAACGTCGCGATGAGCGGACTTGAAAATTATATTTCATATAAAATAGTATAGAGATATGTATATAGATCAATCGAATCGATGTGCCTTCCGTTAATTCACGTTTTTCTCTGATTACCGTTTCTTATCTGCTTCTTCCCTTCCTTCTCTTCCTTTTTTCATCTCATTCTCCTGCTCTCTCTCTCTCTCTCTCTCTCTCTTCCCATCTTTCCTACCTCCTTTTCTTGTCATATATGCTGATACACTGTGCATTTTGTAGAACTTATAGAAGATATCGCTTTTAACTGTTTGAAATCTCACTCATCTTTACAGGGTACACAGTAATTTATTGAAAAATTTTTACTTGTCCCTCGATTACTAGAATTTCACGGTTATTTTTATAACAAAATTCTTTCAGTGTACGATCCTCCATAGTATCTACAACCAACATCGCACAGCTGTCCCCTAATTACTATTTGTACATGTATAGTTCTTCTCTAAGAGTGCAATAGATAAACAAAAATCCCTTCACTGGAATTTTCAATTTCATCTCACAACTATTGTGTGGAATAGGAAGCTTTGTGCATGATTGATATATAATCATGCTGTTTGAAATCATTCAGTAGAATTTGTATGCGGATTTTTAATACTTCAAATGAAAATTTTACCTGAATTCTGTAACATTATTTTTAAATACAGAATTTCATATAATTTTTTCGCAATTCATGATTGGATTCTCCAAATGTGCAGACTTCAAGATCTCATAATAAAAACTTGGGTTAATTTGGTCAACGAGGTATGAAGAGACTTTATTTAAAAGTGATTAAATTTCTGCAATAGAATAAATTTTAGGCACGATATATGCCCATCAGTTCGATGAAAACAGCCCCTACTAAGAAAAATCCGAAGATCTTATTCTCATGAAGGGGTTAACAAATTATATAAAAAAAAACTACAATATGAAATATTCGAATTATCAGTGGAAATCATCTTCCCACGCACACACAAATATATCTCTTCTCATGAGTGATGTGGAAGAAACATTTTCCACGTGTATACATAAGTGTAGCGATGATATAATATCTCCATTCATGAACAACAGACACTCCGTTGTCCCATTTTTCTATGGCTCTGCAAACTTTCGAGTTGAAAAATATGTTTTTTGTATACCATTAATCCCATACACGGTACGCTGCTGAGATCGATGCCGTTGGAACATACCATGCGTGGTATGCATGCCACCTTCTGAAAATTTGAAAATAGTTCTCGAAAAACTTAAGTTTCCATCGAACTTTTCCGCATAATGAACGAAGAATTCCTGCGGGAGATAGAATTATTCTTGTACGATAAGAAAATATAAGACCAAGTATGTATAATTATTATTGATACTCCCCGATCGCGTTATTTAGATCCGAGAGTAAAGAAACTAAAACGAAAGAACGAGAGTTCAGAAGTTCATGATATTACTCCGTCTTTCAATTTTAGTTCACATGTATTGTACATTGTTCTGCAACCGCGGAATGGTAAATAGAACTTTGTGTTCTTCGTTCTCTCGCGTTATCTTGTATTAGTAAAGAAGATGCTGTTGTACATCATGTTGCGGTTTTCAGGGTTATGACCTGCATAGTGTAAATATGTTTAATAAGAGGATTTATTCGGATCCACGGTGAATGGAGAGGCGTGAATGTGCTTATACAAACGAAACCAATATTCATAATGTATCTAGAAATCCAAAGTACCTGATAGAGTATTTACAATCATTTGACCGTATCTTGTTTTCTGCATCGATCAAAAGTTGTTATAACAAATATTGACTCAAATATATGTCAATTCTTTGTCATATGAATTTTCTAATGAATTATAAAAAAAGAAGCATGGGTGTTTTATAGGGGCAGTTGAATTTAAATTTCAGACACACATTTGAGACATAAGAGTGACCGCAGAAAAGAGTATTTTTCCGCCTATTTTCTGGGACCGCGGGTTTCAGGTTACGATGCATTCTAAAACTTACTCTATGTTGATCATTTGCGGAAGTATATAATTCCCTGGTGAGCATAACACTGGTTTAACAGGTAAAGTAGTATCAAATTTTGATCAAGATTTTATAAAAATTAATGAACCTCGATAGATGTTTTATAGAAAAGAATCTATCGATTTCATCGATCTCATTATCTCCAAAATCAATGTTATGCTAACCGGGGAATGGTATTCCCTCGCAAATGATCGACATAAGGTATTTTTCAGAATGCAATTCAACCTGAAACTCGTGGTCCCAAAAAAATAGGCGGATTTCGCGCTCACTCTTTGAATTATCTTGATAGAAACGAACTGAGCTCCTCTCACATACAGTGAGAGGAAGATCTCAATTTATAAAACTGTTACATTGTTTCGGTACAACACTCTTCAAAGCTGTTTCCAAGTTGTTATTTAAATAACATGGGCTGAAATTCGCACGTCTGACTATATTCATCTTATTCTACTGATTTGTCAATTCATACGAATTCATGCTATTGATATGATTTATATACATGTATTCTTCTGACTTTGTGGTCCCGTTCGGGCCCAAGTTAGGGTCGTCTATGCCCATACGCGGCCCTAAGGGGGAGGGGGGATACGAGCGACTGGGCTTTCAAAATTTTTTCCGGGTTAAACTACGTGAAAGTGTAGGCATCTAGATATTTCCATGTATATGGAGGTATAATCACATATAATTATCGTACGAAACGGCCCTACACTGAGAGAAATGTATCATTAAAAATTACTGATTTTTGTCAGTAAGCGAGGGATATACTTGACATGTGATTACAAACTGATGGGAAATACCAGTAATTTTTCCTAGCGTTATAATGACCGAGAAAAAAAACTTTTATCGTTACCAGCGTCGTACATGATTGTTTGTGATCACGATCCTTGCTTCTTTCCCCGAAGCCACGGAACATTCTTGAAAATGTTATGGTTTCCAATTTATATCAATCTCACCAATTGAGAGTTCTTGTTTTCTACATTGGGTCATAAGCAATTACTGTTTTTCAACATGAATTCCCACTGGTTTTAATTTTCAAACTTCGTAGTATGAGAAATTACTGTTTTGTCTCATTGATTTCTGATCTCATGCCAAGTATATCAAACTGTATGTCAAGTATATCCCCCGTCTAATGGGAAAACCAGTAATTTTCAATGAAGAATTTCTCTCAGTGTAAGGCCGCGAATATAATGTATAGAACATGCGCATGAGCGCCTAGAGATAAGGGGTCGAGAGGTAGCCGAGAGAAGCGTCCCCCTGGCGGAAATGTTACACCGTGTAAACACCGTGATTTTTGAGTGTAGTTGTGAATTTTTTACACCATATTTTACACCCAAAGTACACCAAGAGCAGTCTCACCCAATTTACACCAAGAAAAAACCCCCAGCATTCTATGGTTGGGTACCGATACACCGAGTTCCCACCGAATAGACACTCTATTTTCACTGAGAATACACCGAAAGCTTTGCCACTCTGAGTACACCAAAGGACCATCCAACCAATTCCCAGTCGAAATACTTTTCCGATTTCTTGTTGATGTACGATAAGTTGATATTGAGTGTGGATTGGGTGTCGATTCAGTGGGATTTCGGTGTACCTGTGTTTTGATTAGAATCATCTGCACAGATCTTTTGTCGTGAACCAGGTGAAATTGGGTGGATATTCCCTACTTTCCGAATCTTCTGTTTGGTGTTCGCTCAGTGGAGATTCAGTGTAAAATGGGTGTGAATTCAGTGGGAATTCGGTGTACCTATGTTCCGATTGACATCAAGTACGGATATTTCTCGGTGTAAACAAGGTGAAATTATGGTGTATACTCTTCATTTCTTGGATTTCTTGTTGGTGTACGATGGGTAAAAATTGAGTGTGGATTTGGTGTAACTGTTGGATGTAAAAAATTCACAAGTACACCGTGTTTTCAGGGTGTAAATTCGCTAAAATACCGAAATACCACCGACTTTACACTCAATTTACACTCACACCCCATTTACACCCAAAAAAAACGGTGTAACGTTTCCACCAGGGCCGAAACGTTGTGAGAACAACACGTGTTTTTGGCAAATTGTGTATATATGTGGACACGTGAAACGAGAAAGATTCGATCTGTGTGATCGTTAAAATCATTGTAAAGGACTGTGTGTCCTCCTAACCGAGTGGAGATGTGTGCTGTGGTATGTTCCGCGTTCTTTTTATATAATTCGACAGTATGGTGCGGTATCGGTTTCCGCGCGCGTGATGATAATTGTATACCGGCGCTAATTGAATTAATTACATGTATAAACGGACGTCGTCTATGCTTTAGATTAAAGATTGGATCAAAGCTTCAAATGTTAGGCCGTGTATTGGTCAAATCGTAAATCGCCGAATGTACAAATTATCGAATAAACCAACGCTCTCCCTATTAATCATAGTAAGTGGTTTTTATTAGTTGAAAATTATACAAAAAAAAACTTACAAAAGTACGTACATCGATTCAAAATATCTCTTTGTACAGCATTTCCTGAGACGCTGAAGGAGTGCTGTACAGAGAGATATTTTCAATTAAGGCACGCATTTTTTTTTTGTTTTTCTCATAAAAATTATACCGCTCGTATCACGTTAAGTGGCTCACTTTTCAATCGGAGAAATTTCTGCTAGAAAATAAACCAATTTAGGCCGGTGGATTTAAACGTTCCTAAGAATGACGTGAAGTGAAAATCATATTCCATTTTGTACAATAGATCCTTGTATATAATATGGAATTATACGGATTGATGTTGAACGCATATTCGATATATTTCGATTGTATCTTGTAACAATATAATTGTCATGTATGAGAATTCTAATGATAACAGAAAAACTTATTTCGTTGAACATGTTGATCTCCATGATCCGTGGATGAAATTCTTTTCTGATTCGATACATCAAATTATATCCCTTCAGAACACAATCCGGTTTATTCTGTTCCTTCCATCACATGGCAAAGATCTGAAACTGAAGAAACTGATTACTAAAATCCTCAAGGAAGAGAAAAACACATGTATCGGATGATCCTTCATGAAATCATCCTTTGCGAATATTTTCTGTACAATATGAGATCTAGTCTTATCTTATAATCAGTATACCAAAACAATATATTGAATCAATGAAATAAGAAACAAGAACAAAACAAGGAATTTCTCAACTATTCCAACGTATTCGAAATTTTCAAACAAAATTGGCATATACTTGGGAATTTCAAAGTTACAAAACTTATCTCTGAACTCATTTTTCATGAACAAAAAAGAACAAGAAAATCACTCAAGAGAAAATCAGTCTAGAAATATATCACAAGAAGAAAACATGGAGCCAAAAGACGATTTTATGTGCTACATTGCCGTATCTCTTCGAATTGCTAAGAACAAGGACAAAAAATAGCGAATATATTCAACTTAGAGTTTTAGTTTGTTAAAAAAAGTTGTGCTTCAATCTTCGTCTTGTGTTTTTTGATTTTGGATTTTATTATCTCCTCCCTGAGAGTTTTTTTTTTAGCACCGAGGATCAATAAAAACTTTGAAGAAAATTAATCAATCTTTTCAATTTTCTTTGTTTCAGAGGAGGTCTTTGGTTCGAATCAAGCACTTTGGTTCTCACCCGACGGTGAGAGACTGGCCTTCGGTTACTTCGATGACTCCAACACACCTGTTATGAGTATCCCCTTTTATGGCTATCCGGGGAGTTTGACGTTTCAATACACCTCGGCCATACCGATCCACTATCCGAAGGTAAATTGCTTGGAAATAGATTCTTATTGTCACTGAGGTTCTATCAAGACACAGTTCTCTGAGAACTCTTTATTAATGCCGCATGTGGTTGTGAGAACAAAGCTTTCAACAACCAAAGTTGAACAACGTACGCTGAGAGAAATAAGACTAGTTCAACCAAAAGTTCCTAATTGAATGCATATAACTGCGGTTATCAAGGAAAATAATTAGAATTACTAAAAATATACTCATGGTGATTAAGAAAAATAGTTGCATTCATGAAAAAAATGGTTGAGATTTTTTTTAGTAGCAGGGGGTAGTAATATTCCTCTCAATATAATTTGCTACAGGAAGAGTTTATTGAAATGAGAGTAATTTGCAGAGATAAATCATTAATGGGAAATTGTGAAAATATATACGCTTTGTAATATGGATTGTTGATATTTCTGAAATTCGATGAACAACCAGATTGTTTTTCACAATATACTTTCAGTGGTGCCAGATGTTCGAAGCATCCAATGATTCTCATTTGATCTCAATATGAAAATGCTGTGATAAATTCTATAATTGTACAATATGGAAATATGATCTCGTTTCCATTGATTGGTTAAAAGTAAATGGTTGAATATGATGTGAAAGGGAATGTTCCATTGGAATAAATTTGATAACGTACAATATTGAAACAGAATTTGATTGTGCATAATGGAATAATGAACGAAATTGTTGAGTTCTCGTTGAGGTTCAATGCAAAACGCATCCAGCAAATTCGGAAAATTCTGTAATGGATCTACAAGGAATAAAACAACATTTTTTCGAGTTTATTGGCACAAGAATAAAAGAAACATCAATGACGCAACGGTACTGGTTTCCGATCACTCTCCTGAATCCGTAAATTTGAGATTTTAACCCTTATCCTGTGAGGTGTTTCCCGGTACCTGTGAATTTACGGTGGAGTCTTCAGGTTCCTGGGTTTTTATTTTGACATTTCTTATATGTTGAGAGCGACATTTTTCCTTGCCTTCTTACCAAGTTATGAACAAAAACAATTCTCATCCGCACTTCAAATCGCGCGCGTTTTTATTTAATGAACAAGGGTGAGTGAATAGAAATCTAGTCTGCACATTGCAAGTGAATCAGGCGGTTGGATAGTCGGAGACCGGTGTTATTGCGTTATGTCGAAAAATTGATTGCTATGGAGATTCTAGGTTCACTAGTTCATTCGTCGTGTAACAGCTTTAATTTCAAAATACAGGTCGTATTGAGTGAATGCTATAACAATTGAACATTCGTGAAAAATGAAACATGCTTTGAAATCGGATAGTCTTTACAATCAAGAATGATGCTGCACCTCGTGATCAGACAAGTCTTCCGCACCAGTTTGAGTGATAGATGGATTTATAAGTCTTTAGAAGTCTCAAATAGCTCTGTTGATTCAACGGATGATAATCATAATAGACATCCGATAAGATGAGAGAAATGAAGGTATTTATACACCAAAGTGATGAAATGAGGAATGTAGACGATTACAAAAGGGGACAAGGAAGGCGTTGAGGAAGTAGGAGCAGCATAGAGCAGAGTACAGAAAAATACGAGAAGAATGAAAAACAACAAATAAAAGGGCACATAGGAGAGGTGAAGAAAGTCGAGACGGATTGAGAAGCTTGGAAAACTGGAAAAATATAAGATCGAGAAATGAAGAAAATCTTTCATAAAGATGCTTGGAGGAAAAATGAGGAAGGAGTATCAAGGAGAAGGGAAAATTGAATGACCGTTGACGAGAGGTAGAAAATATATACACTGTAAAAAATCGTTTTCCAAATCCTATATAAATTTACGTCAAGCGATTTACACATAAATTTTGTGTTCATTTTCAAATTATATTCCGACTTTTCATTTGAAATTGTATGACACTTCATACAGAATTATGATTTTTCATGCATTTTTGCATCAACTTTAATACATTTCGCTTGAATTGGATTTTAATTACAAGCTTCAGACATTTCATAGTCATCTGGTGTAAGAAATTTCACACTATGTTTTACAATTCAATCCCTCACTTTTCTCTCTACGAATATCAACTATTAACGATACACTGTAGAAAAAACTGGGAATTCACATGTTCTTGAAGTATGGATCGTTTATAGAAACAAAACGAAAATGCGAACTCCTCAAATCTGATAAATCATCGGTATTTATCTCCTCGAATCAAATCTTTGGGACTGGAAACATCGTTTAAAAAATGCACTGCAAGATTTTAGATCCTCAACAGCTGAATATTTCGTTATTGAATTACCTATATCAATAAAAGATTCAAACTCCAGCAACACGACATTCCCAGCGTCTTGGTATCAGGGAATTTGATTGAATTTATTTTCAGTTTCCGAAATCAAAAGATCGAGAATAATTACATGAGAAGAAAATTGATTGTCTTTCGAGTGGAAATAATTTCCAGTACTGCAGAATCAAGATTTCGGAGATTTACGCTCCTTAAACTCAAATTTAGACATTTTTCCAACTGTTCAGTGGAAGATCTTATGCGACAAATTCGAAGAAATCCTATAAAATTCTGTAGGGGAGAGTGGGGACACTTGTACCACGGGGTGACATACACCACAGCGGATATCTCTTGATCTTACAGAGATTTCCAAGTGGTTTTTGCACGTGTCGCTAGCTGTATGAATGCCCTAACTCCACACGAGTCCACAGGAATATAAAATGATTCTCTATTTTTCTTTTATTTATAGCAAAAGCTCTGGCACTCTCAAAGTTGCTTCATTTTTGCATGATTTGCGTTTGATTATTTATTCATAAATTCATTTGAAAATAGTGGTTATTATTTAAATGAGGGTATTAGTTATTCACGGAGAGAGATAGAGAGCTAATTTGCAGGGTGATACAAAACGCCAACAGGGTGGTGGAAGTCTCCCGTCATGCAGAGAGAATTGCACCAATCGCAATGTTTCTGGAGGAAATGCAACTTAAAGAGGAATATTTGCTCTGCAAAAATTCTGTGAATAATGTATCGAATGAACTTAATCACGAAAGTTATAAAGATATAAAAAAACGTAGTGCAAGTGTCCCCACTCTCCCCTACTTCTTTTAATCACCTCTTCATCGTTCTGAAGGTATCTTACACACCAGAGCGTTCGAAGGAATGATATGATTCATTTCAGGGTTCATACCCGATTTTTCCCGACCAGGAGATGAATATTCGCGTGAAACATCGTAACTAAATCATGCACACTTTACGCATTATTTATTTTCAGGGCTGAAATCGCATGTAAATCGAATCCAAATTTACGCTAATGAATGTTTGTACATCATCATCGTCATGATGACCATCGTGATGTGTATTTTGTTCTCAAACCTGCAAACTACATAATTTTCGAATACATTCCCTATCAAAATTTAATCCATGATGGAATTGTTCAATCTTCCGTGAGCTGTTGATTGATCTTCATTTCGCATACATAAAGTGTTCAATCCCGCGTAATCGAGATAGAAAATTTTGAAATATTGGATTGCGAATCGAAGTGAATCTGCACTACACTATAAAAAATGTGGGGAGTTTTTCTTCACACTGTTGGTGAATTTCGTCCCCTCATCGTGGAGGGATTGTTTTTTCATGAAAAAATAGGGATTATTTTGTTTTTTGGGTGTTGAATCCTCCACAAATGAAAGAAAAGTCCACCAAATTATGTTGGAAAATCCCCCATCTGTGGAGGAACTTTGCTACCACCATCTTTTTGGGGAAAATTCCACAATCATTTTTTACAGTGTATAGCGGGAATGTTTGTTTCGGACTGGGTAGCTCAACCTTCGGATTAAAAAAACTATTCTCGATGCGGTTATTCGAAAACATAGAACATGTCAACAATACAACTATAAAGGGATAAAATGAAGATTGAGGTTTGATCACGATAACATAATTACTATTCCAAGTTAGATGAGTTTAGTGTGTCGATTAAAGTGTGCTTTCCTCCAGTGGTTTCCAATCGTCAAACAATCAAAGGGGATATAAATATTTGAGAAGACGCCAAGGTTTATTTGATAGCCTGCATTCTATACAGGGAGCACCTCTGAGAACATTCAAATTATCTCAAGATATACATGGAGAAACTGTTATGTAAACTTCCAAGAGGCGTTCAAAATCAATATAACTTCGCACATGAACAAGATGAAACTCGAGTAAAATTTACATGAGAAGATGATGTAAGATTTTATTAAGGTTCAACGTGGAACATATTGCTATGGTAACACGTAACATTCTCGGTAGATGATTAATTTTACAATGAACCTGATCAATCGGATGAAATTCCTCGCATATCAAGATGAAAATTACAGATTATATTTATAAAATGATGCTCCTTTACAGGTGAAAAATACAAAAATCCTATGCGAAATCCATAAAAAGTATTTATCAATTTGAAAAAAAAAAAAACACATTATATCCCATCATTGATGTGTATTCGCAGCGTTAATTTATTCCTTCTTCAATGTGAAAATCAAATGCATTCAAGTATTTCGAGAAGGAAAAAGCTTGCCTCGTTCTGCACTCGTAATCTTCATAGGGAATCCAGTTTAATGATACTTCAAAGATTTATATTTCGTTTTCCTCTTCATATTATGACATTCGAATTATCCTACAAAAGAATAGTTCTTCGCGATCACAATTGAGCAAAAAAAATCAGAAAAGGATTCTTGAAAACTATTAAAAGCATGAATAAACATCGAATGAATTATAGTCAAAGGGTTCTTGAGAAGTTGTTTGACGCAAATAAGAGTTCTCATTAAAACATTTCATTGGAAATATAAAACGTACTCTCAAGCGGTTGATTGACGTTATGAAAAAAAACGTGCATAGATACGTTACAGTTTCATTCAAGAGCGTAATTATCGTTACAAAGTATACAAGATGCATTGAAGAGGTTTTTACTTTTGATATAAAGAATCTTAATAAAGATCATATGAGACTTTGTTTCCATCATTTATGAATCGTACGGGAAGAAGAGAATCATTTCGCATTATTGATCATATAAATTGATTGTTCGATGATATCCATTCAATACGACAATTTTTTCGTTCGGGATAATTTTTAGCGTGGAACAGAAATGGCACCAGTATAAATAGAGGGTTACATATTAATGCAGAGCCCTCTTCCCTTTCATTTGTTCAGGCTATAGAATTGAAATGTGGAGATATATCATGCAAGCAATCTACAAGCAATTGAACAACGGTGTAATCGAGGTTCCTCTGTTTCAAAATAGTTGATATAGGCAAGAGATAATTACAACCCGAAAAGAAATTTACCCCATGGACCAGATCAGGTCAACTTTGATCCAGCCCAGGTCCGGGTAAGGCCACCTCCTCAGGACCTGACAAGTCATGTCACGCTTTACTAATGTAAGGACCTTGTGAGGCAAGACTAATAAGAATTTGATGCGGAATCCCTTACCAAAACCTCCAGAATAATCCGAAATGAGGATATGAACAGGAAATTCACAACACAAAAATGTTGTATTCGGCATGGAGAGATCTAGTTTGGAAGATATGCACAGTTAACATTTGTTCAGAAATATTTCCCTAATGTAGAGAAAATTTCACCAAGGAATATACAATCTAAAATTAAGACGTTTTTGCATTCACTTTATTAAACTATACTTTATAAACATATATGTTCATACCCTGGTAGAAATTTGCCCAGTTTAGCTGGCCAGTGGCCAGCTACTAGTCGGTAATTAGCCAGTGACCGACCAGAAACACCCAGTTTCTGGCTACTAGCCAGAAACTGACCAGAAACCATGTAACGCTTTCCACCAGGGTAATCTCAGGATAACCTAACAAGGTCTTGATGGGATTACAGCGAGGAAAACCTATTCCAACCTTCTATGATAATTTAAGGGAAACCTAATTGGGATCAAATGAGCTTATCCCTACGTGGGGCATCCACATCTAATCCTGATTAGGATTTCAGCAGGTATACTGTATTTCGGATGACCTTATTAGGTCCTGACCATATGTCAGGTTGGCCCTATGATAATTTCCAGTCGGGAATTTAGTTTTCTATGAAAGCTAAATTTTTTAAATCGTTTGGTATCGCAAGCTCATCATTGAATCGTTGCAACTGATGAAGTCCTCTAAATACGAAACTAAAAAAAACTCATCAATGACAGAATCTTGGTGAATCCTCCCAGATATATGAGAAGCACAATCACCATTCTCTTTAATCTATACAAAAATTGATTGCTGGCATTCCATCGGGGTACTACGACCTAATAATGCCAGTGAAAGTCCGCTGAAGATGCTTTGACACGGAGAGAAAAGAAATTTGCTGTGACAACGAAATCTAATTCAGCTGGGTTTCTTTGGCTGGAGCAGGGCATAATATGAGGGTCAGTTCTTACCAAAAAGTTAGTTTTAAAAGAAAACGATCAGTTCTAAAACGTACAAACGGTTGGTTCTTAAAAAATGACCCAATTTTTAGTTAAATTCTTTCCTTTTTATTTTTATTTTTTCAAATCGAGTATCCAATACTGCCCTGTTACAAACAAGCCTTTCACCTCATATCGAGGGATATCATTCATTCAGTAGTGATATTCATTTTAAAAAAATAAATCTTGATGCCAAAAATAAAATCAACGAAGCATCAAATAATTCAAGAAATACTTGTCACACAAATTTCTCACTTCATATTGGAAGGGTTTTCTCTCGAAATAGAAAGACTATTTCTTTTTTTTTCACCTGATGTTCTCACGGCATAGTTTATCAAAAAGGAATCTTGATTAAATGAAACGTAATGAGATAGATATATCATTTATTGGATGCATAAATAGATATTGAGTTTATTGATTATCATATACCGTTTTATTAATTCATAAAGACGATACAGTACTTTTTTTTTTTTCTTTTAGAAATTGAGTGTCCACCGTTTCGGTTAGTTCTTAAATTTCCTTACATCATGCCCTGGGCTGGAGCAGCAAATTTTGGTATTATATACAGGGTGTCCCAGAATAAAGTACCGATATTCGACCAGCGTGTTCCTGAGAGAAAACCGAACAACTTTTCCATCTGAGATTTTTCGATCCGAAGCTTAGTTTTCGAGTTATAAACAAAATAAGTTCATCATTCACGTGGCAAGTACATCGGCTAGTCCAATGATCGAAGAGTATACTTATGTAGCATCCACTTGATTCGTTAAAATCAACTTTGAAATTAAGCCTCGGATCAAAAAATGCACGGAGAGAAAAGAATAGTTATATTCTTAATGTAGCATGGGAATGATTACTATGTTACATGGTGACGAAAATTTTCAGATGGCGTGAGTCACTTGACATAGTGATGCTCCCGATTGTATGTGGTAAAATTAGCCCTGTTAACATAGTAATGATTACCATGTTACATTGGAGACAGTACTATGCAACTAAACATGAATCCAATGCTATAAAGTAATATTGACCATGATTTTTTCATTCATTATAACCTAAATTAAACTATTGACATGTATATGCACACAAAGCTTTTCAGTGAATGAGGTTATGAATAAATAAATTAGGTTATGAAATGATTATGATTTCCTTTGGGTTTTGAGGTTAGGTTTTATATGCATTTTGAAGAATGGCCTCGATGTGATCTTCGTTATGTTATTTGTGTCTTCTGAAATGTATAATATTTTCATGATTGTAAATGAAAGGAAGTCTGGTATTTGCATGAAGCTTGTTTGATACATAACCTCAAAATCTTGATATATTCTCAATTCGGTATGAAGTCTAGGGGTTTAACATACAAAATTCATCTCCGTGTAAAAAAATATAAGGAGTTTTGAATATCTTGAACATTCATCCAATACATATTCAATTATATACTATAGGAAAAGCTCATAAAACATTTTAATTTGACATCCGGGAACAATTCATGATGAATTCTAAATATATTTTGATTGGAACTCAAAATGACTTCTTTTAGAATTGTATGGTGAATACAAATGGTTGTGAAGATGAATTCTTTGCGAACGCACGTGATATGTCGATTGAATACCACTACGGACAGTTTTAGGCGGACATAACTGGTATTTTCCTTGAACTTCCTATGAATCCGTTTTCAATATTTCCGATGTTCGTGAAGAACCCTTTCGAAAATCTTGGTATTCCAAACGAATTCTTATGGAATAACTTGTGTTGTCTGGGTTATACTGTTTTATATGTTGCCCGCCAGCTAACGTGGATAATCGCCACACTGTAAGGATAACTGGTAAAATGTTTGACGGTCAGTTAGACTTCGGGAATTCAACAAGTGTCGAGAAGGAGCGATTAAAAAAGTTTCAGTTTTCACTAGACTTCGGCTTTGTGAAGAACAACGATAAATCAGTCTTCTAAATAATAACTGTGTTTTTACTTGATTATTAATAGTGGGCTAACTACCGTAATAACACGTATAATATATGTATGTCTATACACGTCGTGTCGATATTGCCCACAGCGTGCATATTTTCATTAACTGGAATGACAGCTATTATAACATGGTAATCAGTACCATTTTACATTGCTTTGAGTTCTATTTGTCCGATCTCTATGTAGTATAGTAATCATTACCAGAAAAATGGCGAAGGATTCTATTCTCACATAGTAACATTTACGATTTTCAATAAAATAAGGACGAATACTATGTTAGCATGGTAAATATTACCATACATTTCTCTCCGTGTGGTAAATGGAAAAGTTGTTCAGTTTCCTCCCAGAAACACGCTGGTGAAAGGTTGATACTTTGTTTTGGGATACCCTGTATAGAATGGTGAACAGATTTTCCTGGAGAAGTCAATATTTTTTGCTGCGACAGCTAAAAAGTCGGTGCCATAGCTAACAAGGTTACTGTGATAGCAAATGGATTGCTGTCACAGCAAAAAAATTGGCTACTTCAGCAAAAGATACCCAGCAAAATCAAATTTCGCTGCGACAGCGAATTTGTTCTCTCCGTGTTGAAATTCCATCACTTGTAATAGCTGAGATTGATGTTTGTCTTGGGAACCATGAACTCGGTGTTGCTGTTTATGAATTTTGAGTGAAACCTGGGAGTAGAGAAAGTGACATACGCTCCAAGGTTGCACGATGAAAACAGGGTTAAATCCGATTTTATCGTATGGAATTTTAGAATTTTCGTGATATCATTTATCAATCTCTATACATATTGTCAAATGATGAACCAAATTTCAACCGCAAGTTCCTGGTATATGTGATATCAGATGGAAACCTGGAAATTTATAAGCGCGGTGAAGTTTGAAAATTGATGCCATCACATTACGGAAAGGATTCAATCATTTAACCGTTCAACATGAATTTCTCGAAACTCTTGAATCGCATTCGATATGATTTTCCAACGACGAGACTGGAGCAGATATCGAATTAGGACTTGCTAACACTAATTTTAATATATATCGAGTTTTCCAAGTTACATCTGATCCTCATTTCACAGAGTTTGCTTCATCCGTTCAATTCTCAGCTTGTCAGTAATGGAATTGTGATAATAGAATCTAATCTCCCCATCAGTCTATTCCTATCTCATCATTACTCGATTCTTCATTCTCCCCCGATGCTCCTGTTGTGCTGATGATTGAAACGCAATGACCTCGTGAAAAATGGACGAAAATTATTCATTTATATCGGAAACATTAAATTACACGGAGAGAAAAAATTCGCTGACGCAGCAAATCGAGGTATTATATATAGAATAGCAAAATTTTTTGCTGACCTAGCTAAAAATTTGCTATAACAGCAATCGTGTTAGCTACGACAGCAATTTTTCAGTATTATATATAGAATAGCAAACAAATTTTGCTGGAATAGCAAACATTTTTTGCTGCCACAGCTGAAAATTCGCTGTCGCAGCTAATAAGATTGCTGGAACAGTAAATAGTTTGCTGTCACAGCAAAAAATTTGCTGCTCTGGCAAAAGGAACCCAGCAAAAGTAGATTTCGCTGCCACAGGGAATTCCTTTTTCTCCGTGTAAAATTATGTAAAATTGTATATGAAAGAATGATTTTATAACGATTCAATTGTACGCGATTCTCAAAGAATTCGTGCATCAAATTCCATATCAAAGGGATACTTTTTTGATTTACCACACAGAACTTTACATTTGAAAAATGGAGAAGATCAAATAACTATGCATTGGAAGATGTGCCCCAACGAAATCAGTATCTTGGAATATTTTCAAGATTTTTTTCAAAGTAATATTCTTCTTTGAGTCGAAGTTTCATATTCGAATGAAGAATCGTTGGAATTATTTGAACAAAAACTGCATGTATCATATCAGAACCTTTCACGCATTTTTGTATAAAAAAAAGAAACCGGCCAGACAAAAGCATTTCTTTTGTGTCCTTTGGACTTTTGTTTCCTTACAGATATATTTTCCTGCTTTTATTCCTTATTTTTCATGCTCACTCTCCTTTTCGCAAGTATGTGCTAAAAAGTAAGTTCCTCATTATACGGTATTAAGGGAGAAACTGATCCCATCTCACGAACCGCGAGTATAACTCAGACCAGAAAACGCAACAAACAAAGGCTGCAGCGTACTGACTTTCCGGTGAGTCGTTCTCTTTTGTCGCTATTTTACTATCCTCTCAGAATTTTTTTCACCTCCTATTCTTCGTGCTTCCTTTCTTGTTTTTATTCTTCATTTTTTTTCAATATCTTTTGTGGAACTGAGTTATAACGTGCTACATTGAGGAAAGAATTGTGTTGTTATTAAGGAATATATATATGTATCTTAGCGTATGAATCAATGAAACAAAGCGTGAACTTTCCCTCTACGTAGAGAGAGAGAGAGAGAGAGAGGGTTGGTTATATCATATGATGCATTTTTACTCTGAGTGTAGAGAAGAGGAATTTATAGTTGTATTGGGTGCATTGAACGGATCGTTTAAAATTCCATTTGGATCTTCGAGAAGATGAACATTCTTCGAAAGTGATGACTGATACGATATAAGTGCATTGAACAAAGTCGGATATCAAATAACTGGAAGAAATTGAGAAAATTCGAGTGAGAATCCAACAGTGGAAGGTGGAAAGATATTGTGGGATCATGTAAGAACTCAATTTCACAGAATGAATAATACAGGATTTGTTAGAACTTACGTATGAACGAAATTTATACGGTTTCACGGAATAACACATCTGGGTTCGTGACTATGTGAAAAAGATCACATGAATTGTTCGCGAAATAAACTTCACACACAAAAAAATGATTCGCTATGGCAGGTAAAAATTAGCTGTCATAGCTAATTTTCGTAGTTGATATTTGGATAGCGAGAAGAATAGCGCACTGTAAAAAGAAAGTCTTCATCTGTTTGCATCTTAATTTCAGACAATGTTTCTTCCATTGTGTCGGCGATTGTTTTTTCGGCTTAATTTGTTTGCATCATAGATTCAGCCATGAAATGAGCTGAATTTAAGACTTTCTTTTTACAGTGCGATAGCGATTTTTCTTTGCAATCAGTATTTCGCTGCACTAGCTTTGAAGAATCGCTAAAAGAACAACCAACCGAGTAGAAAGAAAATTCACTGGATAGGGGAGGGTCGATTCCGCACTCTGTCGATTATTAACTCAAGCTGCTAGCGCTTGACCCACCGTACCGATTGATACCGATTGATCGAATGATACATACAAGGTGTCCCAGAATTCGCGGACCGGATTTCACAGGTATATCCTGCAGCCAAAATGCAATAATTTCTCGTTTGAACAAAATTTTTTCGATGCTTAGTTTTGGAGATATGAGCATTTTTAGATTTTTTTCCAATCCAAATCATTCAAAAACACTGTGTGCTACATGCTTGAGCTCAACACCATTCGCTCAGTTGGAAAACGGCGGATCTGTGTAAGAAAAATCAAACTATTTTATCATTGATAGTTCTGGAGCTATAGCAATTTGAAGTTGCTGAATTCTGATTGACTGGAAGCTAAAAAATTTCAAATCGCTATAGCTCCGGAACTATCAATGATGAAATAGTTTAATTTTTTCCCACAGATCCGCCGTTTCCCACGTAAAATCTGGTCCGCGAATTCTGGAACATCCTGTATAGCTTCAGCAGAATGTTTCAAATTTGATTTTGCAAAACTGCATGAGAACAAATAATTATTTCAGTGGTTAAATATTCTGTTATTAGGGTTGTTGAACATTTTTTGAACCTCAAAATGTCGATGGGTCATTCCACTGAAAATTTACAGTCGAAAAATAAAATCGCGTGGAATATTTTTTTTCTTGTATCGAATACAAAAAAAATCGACCCGTACTCCTTTGTTTCATTATAATGTGCAGGATTTCGGAGTGAGAAATTTTTGAAGTTTGAGAATTGAAATTTTTAGGGGAGTTGTATAATTGCTCAACCTTTGCATGTAAAAATGAATGGAATATTCACTTTATTTATTTAGACAAAAAGATGCGATTTTTTCAAATAAACAGCAATTAAAAGAAAATGAGATTCTCAAAATCGTTTTTTTTAGCATTGAAATATTCCTCATAGTCCATAGAATATCCCCTGTAAATTTCAGAGTGGTTAGTCAAGTAGTTTTTGAGATACGATTAATTATAACAGTCGCGCTGCCCTCGAGTGCGTGATAGCGCTCAAACTGTATAGATAAAAAATTCTTACAGAATTTGAATTTGAATCCGAGTTCGGAATTGGGAAGTGAGCTCAGATTTCCTTCGTAAAATAAGAGGAAACATATTTTGTTGCCGTACATTTTCAAAAACAGGCCAGCTAGTTTTCCAATTCTGTAACATACTATATTTTTTGCAGAGTCAGAACACCGAAAATCAAGTAATCTGCTCCTTGAAACGCTCAGGCAAAGATGCGAAATCGTTCGACTTTGCACTTTTATTCGAGTCAGAAGAAAACAAGAGCTCACTTCTGAATTCCAACCTCGCATTCGCATTCAGCTAGATATCCAGATTCCGTGAGAATTCGACTGGTTTAGTCCATCAGAGCAATTAATTGGAGAGAGCAGAAAAATTCCGTCTTGATTGACGTACTTCTGATTCAGAATCGGAAAGTGAATAACTGTCGTCGCCTCCAGCTTGTAGATTGGATTTTTCCGCGAAAGCAGCTGGATTCATTAAGAAGAATTTCTCTCCAAATCTCAATAGATTTTCCAAAAATATACACTCACTTATTTCCCTGACACTCATTTTATTGATGTTTTGTCTACAAAGACGACACAAAACATCAGTTAGTTTCAACACTGGAAACTTTTCGCAAATTGGCTCCGATGCCCGACGCGAATGAGTTATATGAGTTTTCGAACAGGGTGATTTTTTTTTGAAGGGATTGCAACAACGGTTGGTGAATTTTCTTACTGACGTGTTTGAAAGTGATCGTTGAAGAAATCACGCTGAACTACACTGCTTGGATAATGAATACGGGGAACTAAACGTTGAAGGGAAAACCTGCGAAAACGCGTTTGAGCGGGTGAAGACGTAAAATAACATGTAAACAAACGTAGGCACCGTCGCACACTTATAAACGGTGCATTATCACGCACTCGAAGGCAGCGCGACTGTTATAATTAATCGTATCTCAAAAACTACTTGACTAACCACTCTGAAATTTACAGGGGATATTCTATGGACTATGAGGAACATTTCAATGGTAAAATTGAAACTCACGCCAAACTATTGGATTTAATGGCCCGTATCGTGTGACTATAAGAGTTCGATGTTGTTTTGATCTTTTAAAATTCAATTTTTTAACCGAGTCAAGTCAAAAAGTTGCGCTGTTACCGTTCAAATGACATTTGAACTTTTTCAGTACAAACAGTTGTATTGATTCAGTCCTGAAATTGTTTCCGTGTAATCGGAGAGGAAAGAAATTCGCTGTACCAGTGAAATCTTTACTGCTGGAGCAACAATTTCTTACTCTCTTAGGAATCTATTTTGCTAGGTTAGGAAAAAAATTAGCTATTTCATATATAATACCTCGATTCACTGTGGACACCCTGGATCAGATGATCAATCAATTCTAACTTCACGAGAAAAATAATTTAGCTGCAGCAGCTAAGTAGCTAGCACAGACACGGACAGCCATTAAATTGCATCCTGCAGCTAAATTTTAGCTGTTAACGCAAATAAATTAACTACCAATGCAAATTTTTTTGCTGTAACAGCTAAAATTCAGCTGCAGGAGCCAATTTAATGGCTGTCCGTGTCCGTGCCAGCTACTTAGCTGCTGCAGCTAAATTATTTTCTCCGTGTTGAATAGAAAAGCCGAGCCTCTGGTTGACAATCCATTGAATCGTTGAAGAATCCTTCGTCGATGAGTTCTCACAGAGAGAAACGGAGGAGGTACTAACTGTTAATATCTATATGTTCAGAGGTATACCAAGGTTGCTGTGAAAACAAATAGTTTGCTGTTACAGCGGAAAATTTGCTGCCGCAGCAAAATTAGATTTCGCTGTCACAGCAAAGTTCTTTTTCTCCGTGCGGATATGCTTTGACAAACTTTGAAAATTTATATCAAGCAAATTCAATCAATTCAGCAAAACTCATCGAGAAGCAAAATTTGCTCACACAGCAGATCGAGGTGTTACATACACGGAAAAAATTAGTGATCCAAATTTTCGTTGACTAGTATGTCACTTTGGAACGGAGCACAAGTTCGAAAAGAATTTGTACGATGGATTTTAATAATTCGTTGACTCTTTCCATTATTTCGACGATCAAAATGGAAAGTGAATTCCATTGGTGAAACAATGAACAAAGTCAACGATTTATTAAAATCCAGTGTACGAATTTTTCTCAAATTTGTGCTCCGTCCAAAAGTGACATACTAGTCAACGAAAATTTGGATCACTAATTTTTTCCGTCTAAATTGAAAAAAAAACATCATGGTTTCAACTACGCACAACAGTTGGATACGTTCAAATGCAATACTTGATCAACTCCATCAGATTCGTAGTTGACTCAACTACGCGTACTTGAATGAAGCTTTATGGAGAAACAAGCACTCGCTGTGACAGCAATCTTGTTTGTTATGGCAGAAATTCTTTAGCTGTGGCAACAAGAAATGTTTACTTCTATACCAAGCTCTGAAATTTGCTCGAGGAGCAAACATTTTCTGCCACCACAGCCAAAAAATCACTGTCGTAGCTGACAAGATTGCTGTCATAACAAATAGTTTGCTGTTACATCAAAAAATTCGCTGCTCCAGCAGAAAAAACCTAGCAAAATCAGAATTCGCTGTCACAGCAAATTTCTTTTTTCTCCGTGTTGTATTCAAATTGAGTTGACGAATTATTGTGTTTGAACGTATCCAACTGTCGTGCGTAGTTGAGTCAACTACCTTTTTTCTTAGTGAACGTATAGAATAGCAAATGTTTTTGCTTACCTAGCTGAAAATCTACTGCCACAGCTAACTGGATTGCTGAGGGAGCAACTTGATCAAACAAAACAGCGAACTCCACGCTGGACTAACAAAAACACATCTCATATATAATATTTAGATTTGTTTCGTCAGCAAATTCTTCTCCCGTGCAATGTTCGACTTTTCAATTATCGAATTGACCGTCAACCAGGAATCCAACTGTACGAATTCAGTCAGAATTGATTGATCATTCTATCGCGATTCACTCATTCAATCGGAGTTGTCTTCACCATAGTTCTTATTATCAGCTGCTGCATGGAAAAGAGAAAATGGAGAAATTTACCGTGTAGGATGACAATGCGTCGCTTCGAGCGCTTAAATAAGAATCTTTATAAAATATATTGTCAAATACCTCCCATCAGGGAAGAAAAATTTATTTTTGTCTCATAATAGGAGTTATTTGACAATATATTTTGGAAAGATTTTTATTTAACCGCTGGAAGCGACGCGTTGTCATCCTACACGGTAAATTTTTCCATCTTCTTTTTTCCGTGTATTCTTTTATCTCTTGGAACTGATTTTCACAACCCCTTTGAATGAATGGGATATAACTGTGTCCAAAATAGACATAAGCTACGTATGGGAATGGGTTTCCTAAAACAATATCTGCTAAAATGACTTATTTCGAGAAAAGAATTCATGTATGAGTCATTTTAGCATAAATAGTTTTGTTAAGCCCATTTCCACACTATTAGATATTTCTACATTGATTTTCATGGTTTTGCTGGAAGTGTATTTCAAGTACGTGCAAGGATTCAGTTTCATACACATTTTATATAAAATATAATGTAAACTATAGTATAATCCATAGTTTTTTCATGTTTTTGTGCATTAAATGTAACGTACAATGTGTAGGAACCTGAATTCATGTACGTGATTGAAAAAACTTCCAGATATTTACGACAGTACACAAATAAATTATGTCTAATTTGAACATAGTTATATTATATCTATGTTATCAGTGTGGATAAATTATTTGTCCCGATGCGGAACATAAGATCTTAATCTTCATCAAATAAGTCTCAAGTGAGCTTTTTATAATTTGTTCAGAAATTTGTAAATACTCAGTGAATGATAATAAAGGTTATTCTAATTAATCCAGTTCAAATGATGAAATGAAGGGTTCATGAACCTTTGTTCTGTGAGTTTTATCATCATCCAAGTTATATGTGTGAATGTTGAGATTTTGTTTGTTCGATCGGACGTTTGCTCGCTTGTTTGTTTGTTTGTTTCTTTGTTTGTTTGTTCGTCTGTTTTCTCATAACTTCGGAATGGATACTTCTATTTCGTTGTAGTTTGTTGTAAACATACAATGCGATTCGTGGAAGCGCATCCTTAATAATTCGCCATTTCCGACAGATCGCGGTGGAATTCAGAAGATTTATTCCATTATTCATGAGAACTTGATTTCAACAGCTCCAAATGTAGGAAAAAAAAAAGATTGAAAATGGTAGTCAATAATTGCATCTTCAATTTCAAAAAATTTGAAATGCAAAAAGGATTAATTCATGAAATTAAAAGCAAGATTCATCAGAGCTATATCCTCGTGCATTAAAAGTGAATTTTTCAGTAAATCCATTTGAAATTCATAATTGAGAATCGCTCTGATGAAAAATACACACAGATATGAAATCCCATTTTCCAATCGATATGGAATTTCCCTTCCCCTCCATAACTCAATTGAACGACGGTTATTACATAACCACTTGTAAATTTATCTTCGTAAATGGAATCCTTACAATATGTTAATTCGATTCTTTTATCCAAACGACTAAGAAAATACCGTAAAAAATAATATATCTTCTTCCATTTTTCGTCAAGTTGATGTGAAAACTAACAAAGTGAATTGCCAGCAGCCCTACGCTATTGATGTCACATTATGGGAATGTTTCGGTGTGCTGGTCGCGTGCTGAGTTACAATGTTTTTCCATTGTTGTTGTCGCCGCGTCACACCCACGTAAAACACCTCAATTGCGGCACAGGAAAAAGAATTTTCTGAAATGTCTCAAGCTACAAAGTTTGTGAAGAAAAGAGAGAAGAAACCAAAAGAATTATTTGTACGTGGGAGACCGACAGGATGTGTAAAAAGTGGCAATTTCGTTTGGTGTGGTAGGAACATCATATCGTACAACATGAGAAGAATGTTACAAAGAGGTAATAGGAAACGGGTCTCGCATTTAAACATTGAAATGAAGAAAAAAAAACACAGAAAATCGAATGATGTGTTATTGTAAAACTTGCATTTTTCATTTTCGATTGTAATTTTCATCATTCTCATAATTAATTTTATAATTGGAAAATTGTGTGATTCTTTCATTGCAGAGCGGTACCACAAATCCAACGGTTAAACTCTTCCACGTCGATCTTCGTAAAGTAGCTGAGGGTAACACGAGTTTAATGGAAATTCCTCATCCGCCTGAACTATCGTCCATGGAAAGAATTTTATCCGCAGTACATTTCCCTACAAACGACCTGGTTTATGCCACTTGGATGAACAGAGTACAGAACCAAGCTCATTTTCAATTGTGCGATGTCAACGGACGGATCCCGAATTGTACCACGGTGAGTATCAATTATTTAATACTGATTTCGAGGTAATGACGTTCCCTGACGTATGTGGTACGATACTTGTGTTATACTGTAATTGCTATCTATTAATTCTGATTGCTGGATATCATGTTCTATTGAATTAACAGTCGTTCCTGGTAATCGAGAGCAATGGATCCCAATTGGGTTTGTCCTTCCATCGTGTGTTCTATTGGTTTTTGGATCATAGAGAGCTATAAACAGTTAGGAATCGTACATAAATTATGTGAGACTCTCCCCTTTCCCACATTCCATATGTTTGTTACTTCACAGTTAACTCTAACGAAGAAGAAATCATACCAAGATCACAAAATTATCCCCTGGACCCAGTTGAGCTGAACTCGATTCTATTCGCAGGTCTTGACAGGGATTTTTCACGCTAAAATAGGATAAGTTCGATAAAGTTCAATGTTGATATTGAGTGATTTGTTGGTATGCCTCAAGACTGAACCCTCTGAGGGGTCTTCAAGGACTTCTTACGAACTTGTCTTGGTATTGATTGACTTAGAAATACGAGGAAAGTTTGGATAAATTCAGGGGTTTCAAACTCAACCCAGAGATATTCAACCCAATATTTGCAGAGAGTCCGAGATAAAGCAATGCTAGGGGACTTTTGAAGAACTTTTGAGAGAGTTTTGATAAATTTTTGACATTGTGCGACACGGAAAAGACTGCGAAGGCCATTAGAACTCCTCGTACTTGGAATTCCAAAGACTTTGCATGTGGTTTTAAGCCACTTAATATTTTGAAAAATTCCATCGAAAGTCTCCCAAACTTCACCACGAATATTTCTTTCTGGATTTTCTACTGATTTTCATGTACTTCCTGGTGGCGTGATATTTTAGAAAGCATGGAAAAAGTCCCCCAAAGTCTACAAGGAATTCTTCCATTTTCCACTGGACTTTTTGAAATTCTCAAAAAGTCCAGGTGTGTCACAAAAACTGGACTTCAAGTTCGATTGCCATGTTTTTCCAATCTTCAGCGGTTGAATTCAAATTTCAACGAATCCATGAAGTCCCCTTGTCGTATATGAATTCGAACGCTGTTCGATCAGAATTTTAGACAAATATGGATTGCATAGACAATGTATTAATTCATAATTCAAAATTATGAATTCCAATTCGATACATAAATTCCTATCGATTAGTTCATACAGAACTGTTATCTACCCTGTATACTTTTGTCATTGGTAGTGAATTAGTTGATGGAATACATTTCCCCTAAAAGATTGAAAGATAATGACGATCCCGTTCCAAATTGCACGCCACGGTGATGAGTTTCCTTTGCTAGGTGAAATTAATTTCACATTTTCCCATCGCATCCGCAGCTTGGCAAATTACTCTCAAAAGATTGCTCCGCATATAAATGTCTTTCTCCAACCTCTCATTTCTGTCACTTGATGTATTGACATAGAAATCGAATAAATGATTGATATTCAACCTACACTTTTACTTCCATTACCGGGCAACACAAGTTTGCTCGGAATAATCGATGTTACAGTTTTCATATCTCACCGCCCATCAGAGAATTCAGATTTTACGTTACCGAGATTTATTTATTAAAAACCCATCCAACGAAATTGTCCTTGGATTCTCTGATATCAGGGAAAATACAAACGGGGGTAATATGATTCCTTGTAATACAGATAAAATTTTCTCCAACTTGAAGTAAAGAAAATTACACGAGTTCCAAGTTTGTAACATTAAGAGTGTATGTATGGAATTCACAAACGATTGAACACACACAATGGCACGATGGAGATGTTTTCCTCAACCCCTTGTGTTCCTTCCAGGCTCTGTCGTACTTCGAAACCAATGGCTGGGTGGAACAATTCGAAGCGCCGATCTTCAGTCGCGACGGCACCTCGTTCTTAGCAATACTACCACGAAGACAAAAGGATGGGTCCGATTGGAGACATTTGGTATTAGTCTCGAATGCGACAAGCGGAGATGCCACAACGACTGCTTTGACTTCCGGTTACTTTGTTGTCGTCGAAATTATTTCTTGGGACCAGGATAACTCTTACATGTGAGTACAATCAAATCGAACCATTCCTCTTTGTTCTTTTGGAATTCAATCTTTTGTTTTCTTTTTAATTTCAATATCGGATAGATCTCGGAAAATAAAGTTTCCGATTTTTCTAACTATTTTTGCGAATTAATGTATTCTCATTCTCCTCATTCTCTTCTCTTTTACCAAACTTGATCTCTTTTCCCGCTAATTATTGTAGAAATTCACCAGTCATTCTCACTTTCAAAGGAAAAAGTTTGTGAGTTTGTGCCTTTTCTTTTTTCTTTTTATTCTGCCTCTACGTTACAGTGGGGAACAATGGAGCTAAGCATACCCCATTCAGACTTTCATCAGAAACAACTTAAGGAAAAACATCCACCACGACAGTTTCTTTCAATTTCTCCCAAACATGATGAACTCGCTTGAAAATCGATCAAAAAGTTCCTCAATTAGTTTGCACGGGGCTTAAACGTTGAAAAAAGAAAACGAACGTTTTTTCCCTTTATCGAGTTATTTCAGGGCGATACTCGAATCGATTGGATGAAAATGAACTATATAATGAGTGCTGCGAGAGTAACACAGATTGCATTGTAAATAAAATTCAAATTGAATAACAGCCGAAGTAAATGGAAATCATTTCTAAGGTAGGTGGTAGGGAATTCGAGTCGAGTTGAGGAGTTTATCCGAGCCAAAGATATTCAGAAAGATAGTGAACTAAAACGAGAAATGGCTCAGAAGTAATTTGCGAAGTGAGAGCAGCAGCAGCAGCAGCAGCAGCAGTAGTAGCAATAGCAACAGCAAGAGCAGTAGGGATAGTAGGGATGCTGGTGATAGGGAGAAGCACCGTGAAAACGTGATCATGGAAGTGGTGCAGAACCTGTATACTTCTACCGCACCAAGCTGATTTAAGGGTAGAGGCAAAAGGGAACTAGTCTGAGAAAGAGTTAGTGTGCAGAAGAGAAGAAAGAGGTGGAAAGGGTAGATTTCTCCACAAGAAGTCGCTAGCTTAATTGCACGTTCATAAATTAAACGATACCCTCATCTTCCCTTTCTTCTATTCCTCCTTCCTCTCTAACCTCCAGTCGAAACTATATTATTTTCATCTCTTCAATCTTTGTTGGTAATATGTCATTTCACGACACAAATTTCACTTCAACGTCAAGAGAAATGTTTCATCGGAAATTTCTTGAAATTTTATGAACACAATTTTCGTTAATGATCGAAGAGAATGCATGATCATATCGGGAGATTAACACGAATAATTGAGATTGAAGGTATAATACAAAGAGAGATCCATCGATTCGCACATCTGAAAATTGCAGATTTCCTGGGAGGCTATAAATAAAGCTTTGAAATACCGCAATCATCGCTGTTTTTTTTTCCCACCAAAACAAACTTCCATATCAGCTTGGAAAAGTTGATTACACACGATAATTAGCATAAAAAACTCTGATTTTTCCATATCAACGTCCTAAGTTGTATTGATTGGATATTAATTATATAACTTATGCTTTTCTGGAGAAGAGATTAATCTCACACTTGGAGGGTATTTTCACGAGCGGAGTTATTCACCCATTTAATATCAAGGCTTGAAAGCTTTTCGCAATCTCCATAGATCATCTGATTTTAATGAAGCACTCTATACAAGAAGGTTTTATGAAATTCTTTCAAGGAGCATTGGTTTCGTGAAGAGTGAAACAATCTGTGCTCGAAGTTCCGAGTTCGTCACATAGTTGTAGGATATCAAGCTTGAGATATCATTGTTTTAAAGAAATTCGAAGCACCCTATTGGATCAGTTAAATATCATGCCTCTACGTGAAAAGTTGAATTAATATTTCAAAGGATCGAGAGAGCAGTCAGTCGGTTGATTCAAAAGAGTGCTTTCATTCATGTATTTCTGCGTAGCTTAGCACTTTCGTTTGAAAATTAGACGTTAAGCATCGAGAAGAAACTCTTCAACGTGCTCTCTGATTTGGAACTATTGCCAGATCAAGCACAAAACTAGGTTCATCTAAGTTTGAAGAGGCTTTTCACAACATTCGTAGGTAGGTACGCGATAAAGGTGATGAACTTGATATTTAGTTACACATCATTTGCCGAAGAGGGGAAATCTTTTCGTATTATCGGCAGGTACAAATATATATCCTTCTGGATATTTACTTGCACTTAGGAAGGAAATTTCAGAAGGAGACGATGAAAGATGGATCATATGCATGTACATAATTGACTGCGTCTGATGGAACGTACATAGACGCGGAATATGAGAAATAAAATAGTATATTGGAACGAAATGCATCAATTCGTCATTCGTTTCATGAAAGGTCTCAAATAGAATACGATTTCGTTGGCTTCTCGAATTCTATTCAAGAGAAGGACCGAGTAAGAATATTTTATTCAGATCTGATGTCGAATGTATGATATACTCAGCGAATCGAGGGTCAGCGATCGACGTGCGCTTTGAATGTGCCAACGATTCAGTGATATATAGCGATGAATGGACGGACCTGCCTTCGATCAACTATTTTTGGCCGAACTTGATTTGAAGAGTCCGTCGAGAGGAATCAAAGAAAGAACGTCAACGAGTTGTACTCGTAAGAATGATCCATTCACAGAAATGTTGTCATAGAAGAGATAAAATGTAGAGAATTCACGGAAAAAAGAATATTCACAAAATTTTATTCCGAACGTAGCGAAAGAAGGATTTGATAAAATATATATTAAAAATAGAGCAAGAGCGTTCAAACGTAGGGACCAAGTATCGAATATGAAATCAATAGAATACAATGGGAACGATCAGACGCGGAGATAGGAATATACATATGTATGTACATAATTTCACTTACGATTATAATTCAAGACAGTACACTCGTTCATTATTCCAAACACATATGGTGCCGTGATAATCAGTATTCTAACACGATAGTGCGATGTTTCTTCGTGAATAAAACATATGTTATATCGCACATTAAAATAACTCTTAAGATATGATATAATATCGTAAATTTTAGAATAAATCATTTTATATTCATGTTTAGATTTTTTTCAATGAGATTAATGTCTTTGAATTGAAACTACTCGCACTTGAATATAAATTATCCAACTCCTATGGATCGAGACTCTTGAAATGTCTCATATCTCTAAACATGCATATACGTCATGAATTTCATTATACGTTCCTCTCGATGTAGGACATGTAGTAGATAAACGCGTATGAATTAATCATCTGGTTAGTGTTCCGCCGCGAATGCACCCTAAAGTTATTTCCCGGGTGATGCACATTCACAACTTCAGAACAGTTCTAGCGGGGAATGTCTCGCTCTATCACTCACCCTCTTTCCTTGTTCTCATAAAGGTAAGAGAATCAATGAAGGAAAACTATGAAATCTCGACTGCTTAAACTTCTGAAAACTCCTCCACTGTAATGAATCACGTTAGCCCCTTCAAACTACAATTTCATTCCGTTCAACGAACGTTCCAGGTAGAAGAATGCAATTATCGAACACCTATATATCACTTTCAATAATTCCAAACAACAATATGTATTACATTGTAAATCGTGGTGTTCGTAGCAATTGTCGTTCGATATCAGAGAGAGAGAGAGGTGCTTTGTATGAGAAAATTATAAAAATGTTTCTTCGTGGAATTTTTCTTGATGATTCACGCGTGAGCTTTTTTCCTGAATAATGGGGGAAGAAAATATCCAATGAGATTGTAAGGTTTTGATATGCAGAGCAACGAGCATATGATGCATGTGAGGATGAAGTTGATCGTATGGCAACAACAATGTGAATATGTGAAATAAAGGAATAGGGGCTCAAGTATGCGAAGAGGGAAGGAAGTTTGCGTTGAGAGAAAAGCATTGTGCATGACAGTGAGGAGACTAAGCGATCCATCCACAAAGTACCAAGGAATTTACTCTCCGGTGCAGACCCGTATGTGAACTCAAACATTTTTCACAATCAAAATATTTTCTCAGAATTCTACTATATATTCTACTCTCACCGCATCAAGGAAAATTAAGAATTTTTATCAGTGAAAAATGATTTCTCGAGTAAAGAGATTGAATTAACTATATAATCTCGTTACGATTTTATTTGATATTTTAATCGAATGTCCCGAGGATATTAATGAAGTCTTCCGTTTCGCATGGAAATTTTAAGAAGAATACCGTTATCGGGGCCCCGATATGCCGATATCCGTGTTATTCATCCATATCAGAATAAGGATTATAGTAAATGTCAGTAACGCGAAACAAATCCTCTTATACGATATCATGAATAAAATCAGATTATCAAGACCGCGGAATCAATCGAGTTATGAGCGTGCACGTTACGGAATCGAGCGGTATTGTGTATTGCATGATGTATCGACGAAAGGGGGATGGATTCTTTCATCGATGCATGATCGCGTACGTCAAGTTACAGGAGAAAGTTTAAAATAGCATTCCATTTATGGCACGGTCGTATCCGAACGAATTAAACTGAATATGGGGGTTGATAAGTCGATCGTAGGGGCTGGTATGGTTACGATTATGTATGTTCTACTTCGATGCATCTCAATTGATGTCTGATTCGCGTTTACTCGTGCATAATATGATTATCATACAGGTGTTGCATTGTTATAGATTTATGGAAGTCTTATAAATACTATATCCGTCTATATCGTTGAATCGTGTTGCTTTTTGCAGTAATAATTTGAACGTTTTATGAGTAGAGAAAGTATCTTTTCACGTAATTTTACATGTAATTGTACAGTCCTTTGATAGTTAGTTCGATGTAATACATAGGTTGAGAGGAAGCCTTTGCCATAGCGTTCCCTATACCAGCTTATTAAATTCCCATACACATACAAGAAGCTTATTCGAAAGATATCGATCCGTCAAGATAGAGGTTTAGATAAGACTTGTTGATATTATTTGTGAATTATACATAATTCATTGGACTTTCAGGAATTATTCATCAAAAACGACATTCCTTTGACGGAACAAGAACTCTATTCCTCAATATCCCTATTCTCGAATAAGCCTATTCCCAAATATTACTGATTCTCAATATCTGCACCTAGAAAACACTATGCTTGAATTAAAGTGAATGATTCTTTCTATTGCTCCAAATATCACTACAGCTGTTTCAAGTATCATTCTGTCTGATACATGTGTAATGTGCTCATTATGAGGATAATTGAACTTCCCCAGTAGAAATATAATCAGTTTCCCCTATTACTGATAAGGCACTGATCAGGAAAAACTAATGAAGAGAAACTGATCACTAAACTTATTGGGAACTTATTTGTCTAATATGATTATCAAAATTCATAAAAAACTGATCGAATTCTGACAAGTTATTGCCTTTATTCGCAAGAAACAATAATAGCGCGAATGTTTATCAAAAATATCCAGTTTAAAGAACATATTGATTGTTAATGAAGTGATATATTCCAACCAAAATTCGAAGTATTTCGAAAAAATTGAATTGAATTGGTTCAGATTATTCTATCTTGGTTTTGTTGTTATAGTATCAAATCAATGAAACACCATACACATGGTTTGATATATTTTTTATCCTTAGCAAAAATTCCTACATTTTACTTCAGAAAAACTCTAGGAAAATTTTTCTTACGGGTTTTGCTAAAAATTTCCTTTTTGATCCTTGAAAACATCTCAAACAAAAACATGCATTATTATTTGAGTGGAAAATCATCAATGCATTATCATAATTTCACCGACATTTCATCTTCATCGACATAACCTGCATTTTTGTGGGTAATAAATGCTTCGTGAGTTACTCACGAATATCTCATCAACTACTGATCAGTGCCTCATCAGTTACTCGCTCTGAGCAGTAACTGACAAGAAATTTATTACACCGAGAGAAAAATTACTTTAACAATGAAATATTTAATTGAATGGTAACAATAAAATACTTGTCTATATGTCATATTTTGTCAGTGAAAATATATATTTTCAATTGATTCGATAAAACAAAAAGAAATTTTATTCAAATTACCTAATTTTTCCATTGTGACTATTCAATTGAACATTTTATCGTTTCCGAAAATTTTTTCTCTCAGTGTAATGATAAGTATGAATTTGAAAGAATATCAGTATTTGGAATCAGTAATTACTTTGTTGAGATAGGAAATATATTAAAAAATATTATGTGAAGGAATAAAAATACATTTTTCCGTACACTGGAACAAAAAAGTTTATTCCAGTCAAATAAATATTTATTTATCCTGTACCAAAGAAATATTCATTAGAATTAACAAAATATTCTTTGGAACCAAAATAATTTATGTGAATTAAATAGATGGTTTTAATCGTTTATTTGATTCCATAAATTATTTTGGTACCGAAGAATATTTTGTTAATTCTAATGAATATTTCTTTGGTACAGGACAAATAAATATTTATTTGACTGGAATAAATTATTTTTTCAGTGTAGTCCATTGTTGAATCCACGAAGAAATTAATTTGACACATCTCCAAGTATTCGCTGTTCTTAGGGACCGACTGAACCTTCGAAGATTCAAAATTTCAGAGTTTTTTATGCGTTCAGTTTCGAGTGTTTTGGTCGTAAAAAATGCCACCAGATGGAGCCACCTATGCGCTTATAAATAAGTGACAAATTTTTTATGTTGAAAAATTATTTGGGAATTCAATTATTCCAATAGAAATCTAGTCGGTTTGCTAGTTTGCTGTGTTATTCCAATCTTTGATATAAAATAATAAGGACCACGTTTTATTATATGAAGCATATCAATTTTATTTCATTAATACTTGATTTTGATGGAAAGAACATTGTAACCCCTAATCTCTTCGATCAGTTCCTTAAAACAGCGAATACTTGGACAGTGTCAAAAAATGTTCATCGTTGGTTCAACAATGAACTACGGAAAAATGTATTTTCATTCCTTCACAGGATATTTTTTTATATATTTTCAATCTTACACGAAATAATTACTGATTCCAAACACTGATATTCTTTCGAATTCATACTTCTCATATGGACGAGATAAGTATTACACTGAGAGACCAATTTTTCGGAAACGATAAAATATATTCAATTGAATAGTCACAATGGGAAAATTAGTTGATTTAATCAAAATTTTATTCTTCTTTATTGAATCAATTGAATATCTATTCTCATTGACAAAATATGAAATATAGAGGAATATTTTATTGCTACCATTCAATTAAATATTTTATTGTTTCAGTAATTTTTCTTTCGGTGTAACAAATTTCTTGTCAGTTGCTGCTCAGTGCCTCATCGGTTACCAATAACCGCCGTGTGAGGTATTGGTCAGTTGCTTATCAATTCCCTAGTAGAAATATCCCAAGTTTTTCCTCGTGACTCATGAATTATTCGCAGGGAAAAACTTATTAAGATAAAACTAGTGAGCGACTAATGAATCACTTGTAAATCTTATCTGACTAGTGATGTTTGGATAAAACTTGTGAATCTCTTGCAAGGATAATCCAAACATTACACTCGGCTCTCGGATCTTTCACACCCGAATCTTTTACTCAATCGGACCTTTTACTGGTATTCTCTCGAACCTTTTACTTTAGGTACAACCCCTTCAACCCCCACCTTGCTGTTCGCTCGACCAATCATTTCAAACATAACCCCACCTCTTTTGGATAAATGTTTAAACAAAACAAGAGACAAACTGAATTCCAATCATAGTCGAAGCTGGTTAACTTACAGGGACCAAAATGTTCCTGAACCATTGCGAGACTAGCGAAGGACTGATAATTATAACGAATCAGTTCGTGAAAATAACGAAACAGTCATCGTTCAGTTATTCAATTAACTCAGCGAAGACGGATTCGTTTGGACCAAAAATTGAAAAAAAGCTTGAGATTAGATACATATGTCATAACAAAAATACATGCTATGAAATAAGATCACTCACCACTTTCGGAAACACTCATTGTTTTCATTATAATATCTCACACGTATTACATAACCTTATTTAATGACATTCTCTAAATTGAAGCTATCACATGTAATCCAAAAAAAATTCTGAATTCATTTGTTTGAAAAAAATCTCATGGGAAGGGTTGGAAATAAGAGCCAATCATAACGCATGGTGGGCGTAGTCTTTTTTCAGTAAAAGACTCGAGTGACTCTGGTCCCAAAATTGTAAAAGAATCGAGAGTCGAGTGTACTAAGATCAGATTTATACAATATTAACTGAAATCATTATTGAGCAGTTTTATTTATTAGATCAATATTATTCATTAGATTCGCCAAATATTTATTAGATTCATATTTGGATTAATTAATTTTTCTGGATGATTGGTAAAAAAATGTTTCATGCATGTACATTAAAAAGAATAATTAATCAAATTGAAAACATGTCTCTTTATTCTAAAAATAGAATCCTCTCGAGACAGTGTTCTTTTGATGCCAGAAAACAATGTTACTACCAGAAAACAAATTTCTCTGAGTTGAAGCAAATTCGTTCAAACTAAGAACATATCTGAATCAATTATAAATTCAATAATAAGTTTTCATTCTTACCCTAATTATTCTCACAAGTTTCATGTTAGTTTCTAATAAGTTCCTCGTTAGATAATGATGACTGTTTCACTAGATTTGATAAATGGAATCTAGTTAGTTGGAGTGTTACATTTTAGTGAGTGCCTTGTGAGTTTTCCTCACTAGTGCCTTATGAGTGGAAGAGATAAACTTGTAAGTGCCTCATGATTCACTAGCGAAAATTTCTACCAGGGTTACTGATAAACGCCACATGAGGTACTGATAAGTAGCTCAACAGTGACTCGTCAGTACCTGCTTAGTTTTCCTGATTAGTGCCTCGTTGGTGAGAGCATTACACCCGTTATCAGTTACTGGTAAGTTTTCTTGATTGTCTCACCACACTAGTAGAAATATAATCAGTTTTCCCTATTACTAATGAGGCACTGATGAGGAAAAACTAATCAGGAAAAACTGATCACTAACTTATTGGGAACTGATTTGTCTAATATGATTATTAAAATTCATATAAAACTGATCGAATTCTGACAAGTTATTGCCTTGATTAATAAGGAACATTAATAGCGTGTATGTTTATAAAAAATATTCGATTTGAAGAACATATTGATCGTTATTGGAGTCATATATTCCAATTGGAAAAGTACAACTATTTTACATATATATCTTAACCAAAATTCGAAGTATTTCAAAGAAATTGAATTAAATTGGTTCGAATTATTTTATTCTGGTTTTGCTGTATCAAATCAATGGAACCTAACTCAATAATTATAAAAAGTATATGCACATGACAAAGCTACCTTGGAAATTACTAGATTTTGTAACCCGTACAGCACTGAACATTTCCACATTGCCTCTACGTTGCCTCCGCGTGGAATCTCCGTTCATCCACGTTCTATCTACGTCCACCATTTATCCACGTGGAGTCCACGGGGATGCGACGTGGAAGTCGGTGGATGTGCTGTTAGGGAAGGTGATGGTATAAAAGGAGATAGGATGTAATATGTATATATTCTTTCTTGTTGTGAAATAATATAGTTTTGTTATTTATTATGAGTAAGTATTGTAACTTGAATATTATCTCATTATATCTCATGATTGGGGTGGAAACACCATACACGTGGTTTTATATATTTTTTGTCCTCGGCAAAAACTCCTAGATTTCATCTAAGAAGAAGTCTAGGAAATTTTTTCCCACGGGTTTTGGCTAAAGATTCACTTTTCAATCCTTGGAAACATCTTGAACAAAAACATAAATTATTATTCAAGTCAAAAATCATCAATTTATTATCATAATTCCACATCTTCATCGATATAATCTGCATTTTTGTGGGTAATAAATGTTTCGTTAGTTACTCACAAATACCTCATCAACTACCGATCAGTACCTCACAGGGCCGTCTTTAAGGCAGGGCACACCGGGCCCGAGCCCAGGGCCTCCTGCAAAAGGGGGGGCCTCTTCGTAGAGAATCGATAAGATTTTTACATATTTTCTTAAAAAGGTTACTTGAACAAAATAAAATCAAGTTATTTCTAAAATAAAACTAATTCTAGATATACGAACAAGTGGAAATTCAGTCAATACTTATTTTAAAGAAAAATCATAATGATTAACGTTGGAGTGGTTTTTGAAAAATTTCAAGATTTTACGTCTCCTTACATGGGCCTCCACTCTAAGTCGGCCCAGGGCGTTGAAGCAATGAAAGACGGCCCTGGTACCTCATCAGTTACTCGCTCATATCTGGACAGTTTGTCCAATCAGTTTTTCATTATAGTCAGAGCGTTACACCCCTCGTCGGAACCTTGTAAGTTTGCTGATCAGTTCCTGATCAGTAAAATGGAAAACTGATCAGTGCTTCATCATTTGCTAGAGGAAATTTCTACTAGGGCAGTAAGAAGGATGAACTGATTAGTGCCTCATAGTTTACTAGCGGAAATTTCTACCAAGGTTATTACAAGAGGAATTACACTTGATTCAAAGATAAAATATATTTGCTTCGAGTGTACATTATACACTCATATTGAGGGGTTCTTATGTTTAAATCAAGTATATTCTATGTTTGAATCAAGTGTAATTATTCGTGCAATAAGTTTGAGTATCCTTGTAATAAGCATATTACACATGTACCAAACAGAATAATACTTGGAACAGCTGCAGTGGTATATTTGGGGCTATAGTAAGAATCACTTCTTTATCTCAAGGATACCGTTTTCCGGGTGTGTATTATTACAAATCTCTATTCTTCCATGTACTGGGTGATTCAAAATTGCCATACACTTTTCTGAGAGCAGATTCTTTTGAATCCAACAATATTCTCTGAGTCAGATGACAGGGTATCCCTGGGAAAAAATAAATCTCATTTAGCTTCCTTCATTGTGGAGTTAAAGCGATTTAAACTTGTTGAATTCTGATTGACTGGAATGCAAAAAATGTCAAACCGCTATAACTCCACAACGAAGGAATCTAAATGAGATTCATTTTTTTCCAGGGATACCCCATGATCTGACTTGATGAATGGTGTTGTATTCAAAAATTATAAATATGGTACTTCCGAGGTATTTGGATTTTTCAAAAAATTGAAAAATACTCATATCTCCGGATCTAAGGATCAGATCTAAATATTTCGGACCAAAATCTTTTCAGAATTTCATCAAGAATCTGCTCTCAGAAAAGTGTACGACAATTTTGAATCACCCAGTATAAAACAAAAAACATCTATATATAAGAGAATAGAGATGTTTGGAATTGGTTATATTCGGGAATAGAGTTATTTGAGAATAGAGAAATAAAGAACAAAGTTCTAATCCTGCCATTCCTTCAAATATTCTGGTCAATATTGGGATTTGAATTTCTCCAAAATTCAAGACAACCGAGTGTAGTACTCAGTACGTCGATTATAACAAACTTGTTAACATGGAAATATCAATACTACGTGACTAACTTGACCTAAATTCCTCCTTTTTCTTCACCGAACTTCCTCTGGAATTCTGATCGAAAATCGATCGATGTAACGTTTATGAAAATTATTCACCCTCGACTTGAAATTATTTTATAATCCGTAGAGCGAGTATACTCCCTCATGAATTTTCACATGATTGTACAAGAAAGCCATGAAAGGTCAGATAAAATACGTTGAACCCAAGTTGGAACGTTTCGAATATTGCATTGGAACTTTCCACGATTTTCTTCAAAATAAACATTTCTTCGAGCGTCGAAAGCGTTACACGGTACAATACGGAGGACAAGTTTTCCTTGGGAAAAAAAGCCAAGAAACTCTGAGCGCACTCGGCGAGTATTCTAGCACGCTACCGCGGTATGGTTAACAGTAACGGTACTCTCGGTACGGGTTCTGCGGTGCTACGATGGAAGCGTTCTTCTAAGTTATGTTTCTCATGAAAAGCGATGAAAGTTTGAGCGTAGCAATTTCAAGTTGGCCTACCGTGTCAAGCTCTCTCTCTGTACCGTTTTCTCGTTCGACCACCCTCTTTCTCTGCTTTTGGTGTACCTACACGCACGTACACACTTGATGCATGTATATATATATATATATATATATATATTCACATGGGGACTCATAGATAAGGGGAAACACGGTGAAGAAAACTCATACAAGTAAAAAGCTATGAGTATAAGCTATGATGGGCTTTCGTCGTTTAAGCATCGAGGGTATGAGAGTATACCGTTGTGTAATACGTCGTCGTCGAGGTGTATGAAAAGGAGTCTCGGCCTTGAAGACTTTATTTATGATTAAGCGTCTCTGTGTTCCAACTTCTCAACGACTTGGTCATAGTTGTGTGTTGTGAATCGACTTCTTCCATCAACTTTTCAGAGACCAACAAGCAACATCGCATTATTGTTTCGACATCGTACTTTTCTTCAACGACATAAGAATTTGAAATTACAAAATCGAGGAGAAAGAAAATGCATGGGGTACGCGAACACCCAACAAACTTGATCTAATTTGTAAAGCGAAATGAAAGTGATGAAAAATGTATTTGAGATTGTATGATAAACGGTTTACAAGTTTTCCTCGTTATCGAAACAATTCGAGAAGTAGTAGAAAAAGTTGTTTGGTAGCAGACAGGTTTTGTTTGTAGGTTCAATCGTTGTAGTAATCGTTTTTAATCAAGAAAGTTGAGTAATTATTTTTAAATGTAATTAGATTTCAAATATACACGGCTATTGGCTGGAGATATATGAACTCGATTTTGCGATCAAGGAAACGCTGAGTTTGTAAAAGGTGGAGAAATTTACAGATCCTTGAAAGCCAATGTTTCTCGAGCACGGATAAACCAATTGAAATAGTGTCAAATTCTCTCTTAACCCTTCGACAATTGCGTGAGGTGTATTTTACACCCCGAACACTTTCTTTCGAATTTTACAGTGTATAGTACAATCAAATTGAAATGCTGCCATCTTCATTACCTTCCCAAGAAGCCTCATTCGTTATTGGATATCCAAGTGGACTGGGGTCCACAATTTTCTACGATCATTGAATCCGAAGCATTTTTTGATCAACAAATGATGGATGCATTTTGCTCTTTGAATCGAATAAGTGTATGACCTCTCGTAACAATTTAAATCAGATTCTTCCGATTTGTACATCGTATCCTTGGGGAGATATCGAATGGATGCGAGACAGATAATCCTATTATACATTTTTAAGAGATGTTAACATTCAAGAACAATATTTTGTCCACAAGTTTTTTATCCTCCTCTGCATCTACAGCATGTAAAATATATCCATTTCCAGAGAAATTTGTTGACACCAGAAAAGAATATCAGATGTAATAAATTTCATTTATGATGCTTGGTTTGGCTTCTTTAAACCTTCCTTTCAGGAACCAGTTCTTGTGAGATAGAATTTTGTCACCGGACGCTTTTGGTACACCCAGAGAAAGGTACCTAGCTGCGGCAACTAGAATTCGGTCATCTCAGCTCAATTTTAGCTGGCGTAAATAAAAGTCTAGTACTCTGAAATATGAATAAAACAATTTATTCAAGGCAAATGAAAAATTTAGCTGTGACAAATAGAATTTATTTGGTGGAACTGGATTTTTATTCACACTGTGAAGAATGAATGTGGAGTTTTCCCCAAAGAAAAATGGTAGCAGCAAAGTTCTTCCATAGATGGGGAATTTTTTACCATAATCTGGTGAACTTTCCCTCCATTTGTAGAGGATTCAACACGCAAGAAAACAAAATAATTCCTCAAAGTGGTGGAAAAATCTCTCAGTTTTGATGAGAAAACAATTCCCGCGCGATGAGGGGATTTCGAAATCCACCAAAAGTGTGAAGAAAAACTTCACATATTTTTTACAGCGTAGAGTGACTGAATTTTCTAGCTGTTTAATGTTCAACTAAACCCTTTTCCTCAGTGTAAGTCTTATTATTTTGAAATTCATGAAAATGAAGTTCTTCTGAATCATTTATTACATCAGTTTGTTTCCCATTGATAGGAGTTGAAAATTTCATGAGGAAATGTAGAATTCGATGAAAAGTATGTATGAAAATCTGAAATACTTCAGAATAGTGAGAAAAAATCTCATATGAGCAGTACTTTTAGCCAGCATACTACACCGGGAAGAATAATTAATTACCCTTCCTCCGAATCAGTTCCAGCAACTAGACACAGTTGTTGATATTTGGATAACTAAAAAGGGCGGTGGCTCAACTGAATTGAAATTTTATTTCTCCGATTTTATACGCTGTTACTAATTTGAAGTTGCCTTGTTTAATCGCTTTTTATTACTCAGAACTAATTCCCACAACTAACTTCACTTCATTCAGTCAAATAAATTATCTTTTCTGGTGTAGGGGGGTGCAATTGACACCCCACGCGACCGTCGAAGGCTTGAACACCGCGATATCTATTTTTTATCATTAGATAGCAGCAGGTAGAAACATAGCTGCAATGCTATACAAATGTATGCAAATATACAAAGAGTAGCACAGTTCACAAAGGATGACGGAAACTAGCTCATAGATTCGAATAAAAGAATTTCTCACCTAGCCTAGCACGGTTCACAGTTCTTTTGCAAGTACTAGCACGGCCGTGTCAGTCTTTGTAGGAACTTTCCAACCTGTGCTACTCTCAGGAAGGGAGATACGATATATGCCAGTCTCATGCCAGATAAGAGGTCTTCAATGGCGTTAATTTGCTTGACAGCCTGAGTTGTGCTACTCGTTGTAAGAGGCGTTGATATGCTGAGAGACTGTGGGGAGAAAGAAAAGAGGGAAATTTTGAACGAGGGAGGGAAGAGAGGATATATCTATTAATATACATTCAGATTTAATTCAATAAAAAGAGGATTTCATTCAAGAATATATGTATAAAATTCTCCACACGATGTTACAATATATTCCCATTACAGAAATCCAGACAAAAAATGTCAATCATTTCAATTTACACGAACTCCATCCACCACGGGAGACCTTTTCCTACTAAAAATATATGAAGTCTGTTTCGTAACAATCGTGTGTGATATTTTTTCAAAATATTTTTAATCCTCGATTCATCGTATCAGGATATGAAAATATTTTTCATATCGAAAAAAAAACGTATGTTCCAATGGCACAGAATTTTTTCGTGTATTTCAGGTACGTATATCAAAATAAGGGATCTTTTTATTCAACAAAATCTAGAATTGAATGATACATTCCATATTTCTCCATCCGAATTTCAAAGCATGGAATTGAGATTCCTTAAAATTCAATCCAATTCGAAATTCACACATTGAAATAAATCATTTGTTCAGAGTCATATATTTTCCACGAATCACATAAACTACACTTGAATCATGCATTTGATTCATGTACGTTGAACTTCATGCGTAGATTTTGTTTTCACGTCAAAATGAGATACTTTTCACCCATATATCAAATTAACATGAGAAAATTTATGTCGTCCAACTTTCTCGAATGAGCATGGAATCATTTCTAGATGAATTCAAATTTTCATCAACGCGGGGAGAAGGAACGGAAATATTCACTTGTTTTTAATCCAATGAAATTTTCTCGTAATCAGCTTTTTGTGAGAAGTGCAAAGAGTGCAGTTGAATTTATTTGTAAATGCAAACATTTTTCAAATTATTTCAATCACAGGTATCTTTCCAAATTCATGTGATTCTGAAATACGGGAACAAGTAATATGGATGATAATTCCTCAAAGAATCATCTCTCAGCTGAATAACAATACGAAAAATCTATTTTATTTTGTACGAATGCAAATTTTAAGTGGAATCTTATGTAATTCTCATTGATTTTTCGTTCCCTCGAATCTCTGATGAGATTATATGTAGGAAAGTAGAAGAATACAACAAAAGAAGATTGAAAAAGGTTTTAAGGATTTACATGATAATGTAGGAAGAATGGTGAATGTGAGATGAGAAGAAAATCATAATTGACGAATCAATTATTCGCCGAAGGCGTGGCTTGACGCTCGTGATCGCTCATAGATCGATGTATCATCGTACATTCAGCATTTCTTACGCGTACAATTTTCCTCTCTTCTTATCTTTTCGATGCGAAATCTATGTCAAAAAGCAGTTATTTGAAAATTATTGAGCATGATTATTCATGTACTCTGAATTTTACGGAGCATCAAAAAATCCAAACATTGATCACACGGAAAAGGAAGAAATTTGCTGTGACAACGAATTATTTGTAATCACAGCAATCTTGTTAGCTATGGAAGCGATTTTTTAGCTGTGTTAGCGTAAAATGTTTGCTCCTTCAATCAATTTTGGTATTATATATAGGACAGTAAACAAATTTTTCCTGGAGAAGACAACATTTTTCGCTGCTACAGCGAGAAATTTCCGCGCATGATTGAATTCCAGCATTCTTGATGGTGATATTCATCCAAACCCAAGCGTGTATTGCCTATAATGACAATGGGCCCCAGGCTGGGTCCATCCTCTTTAATCCAGTATTGGGGAATGACGATGGGGCCCATGTTGGCTCAATCTTGGCCCTGTTGTGCTTTCCCATACAATCATAGTTGAAAAAAAATGGAGATAATGAATCTTAGTGCGGGCACATTTGAACTTGGCCCCAATTTGGACCAGCGTTAGGCCAAGATTGGGGTGAATTTATATCCCGAGCATGTGTGTACAATCCTCAGCGTGTAAGAATTTTGGTCCCACTCGGGCCCAGTCTTGGGCCCATATTGGCAGGATGGGGCCCATGCTGGCCCGGGGTGGGCCCCATGGTATATACATGCTAGGGATTTTCCAATTTCAAAACAAAAAGGAAGGGGCAGTATTGATTGCCTAGTCTGGGTTCATGCTGGACCCGTGGTGTTGCCAATTCTCGGGCAAAGCAATACGGCCAAGCTGGGAACGATGTTATCATCCCAGGGTTGGCCCCACGTTGGGTAGCATGGGCACCCACCCTGGGCGTAGATGGGGCCCGCCGTCAATACACACTTGGGAAGTACTACAGAGAGCATCAAAAGATTATCTTCTTACGTAAAATTTTATTTGTAAGGATAATAAAATCTCACGGAGAAAAAATGTACTATCACAGCAAATCAAGGAAACAGAATACAGAATAGCGAATCTTCTTGCTGAGCTAACTAAAAGTTTGCTGCCTAAACTAACACCTGACTAAATTGCTGAATGAGAAACATAATTAACCGGAGCAATAAAATTTGCAGTATTATATACAGAAAGGCAAACAAATTTTGCTAAAAGACCCAAGGTTTTTTGCTACCACAGCTGAAAAATCGCTGTTGTAGCTAACAAAATTGCTGTGATAGCAAATAGTTTGCTGTCACAGCGGGAACTTTGCTACTCCAGCAAAAGGGATTCAACAAAATCAGATTTTGCTGTCACAGCGAATTTATTTTCTCCCCGTGTGAAGTTTATATGTATATAAATTGCATAAAATTTTATTTAATAAGTTTTGAAATTTATGTTTCAAGAACGAGTCTTTACATGTATAAATCATACATAAAAATCCATATACTTCTTTTTCTCTCCGTATATCGCGCATTTTCTATACCTTATATTTCAATATTTGCGAGGTAATTAGTTATTTCGTTCATCCAAAGCTCATCTTCGGTCACACAACATGAACATCGTGACTTCCTCAATCCTCCATCTCTTTTTATACTCTGATTCATGAATTTTATCCTCGAAATTCACTCCACGCCATGATACAGAGAATATTTTGAACATAAATTATGCATTGCAGTCACAGTAATGTACTGAATTTCCAATTTCAATTAGTAAACTTTGAAGCTTCAGTAATAAACTATCCTCTCCCTCGAAAACTATAACATCCAAGTTATCAGTCTCACTGTTCCCTACGAAATAATACCGATGCACTTTACCATTGATGTATAATAATCATATATATATATCTCGAAGCAGATTATTCTTTGATTCAAGATCAAATATAAAGTTGGGAATATATTCGCGACTGAAGATTGAAATATACTTTACTCTACGTCAAAGGTCGACGTCTATATCATGTATATATGTATCTGGAGGGCATATACCAGTAGTACATATATGTATGTATATATATATACGTATATATATTCCATCCATCATGGAATCAAGTCAAGACAGTGGAAGGTTCACTGGTTCGCTGGTGCAAGTTTTCAAAGCCCTGACATTCGTTGAAGAACGTTCAGGGCTCTCTTGAGGACTCTTGACTCTTCGAACCTCTCGAAGATCGATCTTTGTATTTAGCGATGCGTGAAAATGGCCAAGAACCACGCAAGAATTTCACAACATACTTGGACAGATTTTTGTTTAATCGATTGATCGCCCTTCGACTGAACGCGAGACTCATCGAATCTTCTTTTCCGGTTTAATTGATTAGAAATAAATATTGGAATTCGATGAGAGTACGGTAAGGTGATTTTCGAGGGGATAGAAGTGTCTGTTTTGTTGTATGATTCGTTCGATGTTTTTATTATGAATGGAATTATCGATTCCATAAGGTTGAGAAAAAAACCGTCGTTTGTGAAAACCTCTTCAAATACAAAAGATCATGATAGAATCCTTACGCTTGGAAAGATCAATCCTTGTACTAAGGTGTGTACTTGGAACTGAATCTTGAAGGGTTACCCTAGCTTTTGGGCGGTCGAGTGTGTTCATAACGATAGCATCTTTCTATGTTATTTGGATGATATCGTAATATTAGGCCCCTTTGAAAATCAATCAAGACATCGGGGTTGCTGTTTAATTGATCACCAGTGAAGAAAACTCATGAATCGCACTCATATGATGGAATTTTGCATGAAAATAACAGAAAGCGGAATTCGATGAACTCAGAAATCTACTCTCTAAAATTTTGTAGAGTGAGATTTCACTCTTTAGGCAGCCAGAAGTGAGCTTGTTGAAATTTCGAGTGAAATTCCCTTTCTTTTAGAGTGGAAGTCTGAGGTTTGAAGTTAGAAACTCTCAGCCACTCTGATTTGAGAATGAATTTTCTACTCTAAAAGAGTGAGAGTTCACTCGAATCGAGTGAGAATCCCACTCGAAGCGGACTGGCTCACTTCTGGGACTTAGCGGAGTGAAACGCTTGATTTTTCACTCCTCCAGATTCAGAGAGTACCCACATAACAATTTTGGATCACTCTTTTGGATCATTCTGAAAGATATCTTAAAGAATTCGAAAAGATGTCTTATGAAACACCAAAAGATATCTTTTGAAAGTCTTCATGTGAGTTTTCTTGAAGATATCTTCAGGTGTTTCATAAGACATCTTTTAGAATTCTTTAAGATATCTTTCAAAATATTCCGGAAGAATTCTCCAAAATAGTTTTCTGGGTAATTGGTTGACTATAGAAAAGTGGAGAAAAATTCCTTTTCCGATGGTCATACCTTTCCCATTATGTACTGGGTTTCAAAACTAGGACATTCACAGATGATATTGCAACCAACTGCTTGTCCAGGGCGACAAGAAGATCTCGCACTGAGAGAAAGAATCTGAAGAAGTTAGGTGAATTTTATTTGTTTGTTGAAACAAAATTTTGTATTCCTGTTGAATGAATTATTTTATCCATATTTCAGACAATTAGACTTTCATTTACTCCAACTAACATTCAGTTGTCACAACTAGATACCTTTCTCTCAGTGCGGTCCTTTAGTTTGATAAAAACTTGATGGACCCATAAAGACTTTGAAACTTCACGTAAAGCTGATGAAGATGTTTCCTTTTCTTATAAATTCTTCCCGTGTAGCCCTCTCTTGAAGCTGCCTCATCGTGGTCCTTTAGAAATTCCTCATGCTGCAACAGCGAATTTTCAACTAGGGTAGCAAGGGAATGCATTATTCTATATATAATACCTGGATATGCTGCGTCAGCAGATTTTTCCCTTCGCCCAGTTACTTGCAAATTTGCCCGATTAGTACATCGCCAGTGAGAAAGATAACCTTATTAATGTCTCATGATTCACCAGCAAGAATTTTGAACAGGGAATATGTTTTTGGGGATTTTCTGTGTACGAGGTACAAGTGACAAATACATATCAATTTCAAAAACACGTCAAAATCTCTTCAGAATTGCACCGGAAATCATAATATTCACAAAGAAACGTTTCATAAATCCCTCGAAAAGCTTTGAAAATTCACCAGAAATCTCTCATATTCAACTTCCTTGGGATTTTTCATGTATACTCTCAAAACACCCAATGACTTCAGAAATCCTTCGAAGGTCCCTCAAGAGCTCATTCAAAATCTCTCGTACTCGATTTCTTCCATATATTCGAGGCCAATCAACTCAGCCTGTTTTCGTTTGTAATAAAAATATAAACCGCGAGCAATCAATTCAGAGATTAGAGATATAGAATCGTTTCCTACGTTACAGATGTCGATTCCAGTTGTTTACAATGAATCAATGGTTAATCATAGATCACCGACGACCATTGAACCGCTTATCAACTCGAGAACCTTTCAAACGGTTAATTCCGGCATACTCATAATCGTCAAGATGCTATGAAAGTGTCGTTTCAAGAATTCCAACCGTGAACTCCCTCTCAACCTCATTTGCTCCGTTAGAAGGAGAACCCGACCATTAAGATCGACAATTAGGTCCTAAAGATTTACCCTTCTCGTCGGATAATCCTTTGAGAATTTGCTGACTCTCTTCCAAGGGATGAAAAAGAGAGGTAGTGTGAGAAAAGCAGATAAGGAGGAGGATAAGTAAGGCGGATTACTCCAAGAACGTTGCAGCAGTTGAATTTCATAGTTCGCTGTGAAGGAAAGGAAATGCCTCTTACAGAATCAAATATCGATATTATTTGTTCCAACATCCTGTTCTTTCTTACCTTACACCGTTTGACTTTCATCGTTGTCAAATGAATCAGAGGTGACCTTTTTCTTTTCATTTTTTCCCCTTGACGAAGAATAAGGAATTAGTATATCATTCTGAATTGATTCTTGAATTTGAATCAATAATCAAGTTTTACTGGATCGTGGGGACACTTGCACCACTTTTTTCTCACATTGTTATAACTTTCATGCGGTTAAGAAGATACTACACTGGAAAGAATATTTATTTGTCCTCTCTCCATAAAATATTCATTGGTAGAAATTAAATAATCAATTAGATGCAAAAAATGATTACTTGTGGCGAATGAATTATTCATTTAGAAGACCAATTTATTTGGGGCGAGCATTCCATTATTCAATTCGATTAAATATTTCATCAATCCTAAGAAATATTCCATGGAGAGAGAGACCAAATAAACTATTTATTTGGTTGGACGAAATTTTTTTCCAGTGTAGCGCCGGGACATTAACCAAATTTGTCGTGTAAGATTTCTTCACAATACTCGAAAGATTTGGCCGAAGGCCCGACGCTAGTATCCCCTTAAGTTCATTCGATACGTTGTTTATAGGATTTTCACAGCGTGAACATTCCTTCTTAGGTTGCAAATGATTGCAAGGTCAAATCCAACGTTCTATCAATGACACGAGTGTTCTTCAGAAAAATTCCAATTAGTGCAATTATCCACACATGACGGGAGACTTGCACCACCCTGCGAATTCGCTTTTCATCCTTCTCTCTCTCTGTAAGTAACTGGTCCCTTAATTGAATTAATAACCACTATTTTTAAATCAATTCATGGATATTTATTTCCGATGAATGATTAGACACAAATGATACAAAAATTGAGAGATTTCGAGAGTGCCAAAGCTTTTGCTATGAATGAGAAAAAGAAATCATTTCACATATTCCTGTGGACTCGCGTGGAGTTGGGGCATCCATACAGCTAGCGACACGCGCAACAACGACTCAGAAATCTTCACAAGATCGGGACATATTTGCTGTGATCTGCTGTGGTGCAAGGATCTCTACTCTCCCCTACGTAATATCGATTTATTGATTTTGAATCGTATTCCATTGTTTCGGATATGAGTATACTGTGAAATACTCGCTTTACGGTGAACACGGTCGTATTGTTGTATATATGGGACGTTTTTGTTTTTTTTGAGAAATTTTCTGTGGGTTCTACGTATAAAATAAGTCAACACGTATCTGAGGGTTTGCCATTTTTTTCATTATTTTCAGGAATTTGAATTTTTGAAATTTGAACAAATCGTCGGTGATGTTGAAGGGTTACACCTACACCGAAAAAAATGTTTTGTTAAAACAACAAAACTTTTGTTGTTTCAACAAAAGAATTTTGTTGAAATGTGATCAACCAAACGTTTTGTTAAAAACCGTATTATTTCTTTGTTGCACACCTTTGGTTTCTAGGTAAATACATTTTGCTTGGGAAACCAAATCATATCGTCTGCAGACTAAAAATATTTTGTTCCGATGAGAAAATCATGGGTCAGATTGAAAAAAAAATCACCACCCGCAGACTTGAACACAGGTCTTCGGGACTGGGGGAGGAGGCTCTATCACTCAAGCCACTGCCGATCACTTGGATAGAGGGACCTTCTTTGCATATATCAAGTTCTGTTCATGTTTCAAACTCGAACATCAAATACTAAGCCGTGTTGGGATTGAAGTGAGGATGATTTTCATCACGAACATCTATGGTTCACGTACACATGACTTTCATTGAAAAGTAGCTCCAGGCTCTTGCGACATCTCCTTGTAAGATTCAATTAACAATTTGATTGTAATAAATCAAAGTATTCTTCCATGCAGGAATGTATTATTTTATTAACGACACAAAACTTTGCATGTGAATTTACGTTTCAGAAATGCAAAAGAATATTTTCACTACAAAGATGGAGTCATTATGAAGTGATAAAATTATTTTGTTTATGGAGCAAAACCGCATAAGTTTTGTGAAAACAACCAAATAATATGTTTTCTTCAAAGGATGTGGGTAACCAAGAAATTTACTTGGTCTTAACCAAACAATCGAAATCGGTATAGTTTGAGGTACCAAATGATTCATCCTTTTGGTTCCCTTGACCAAATTATATAGTATGGTCATGAGAAATCAAACAACAAAACACTTTTGTTACCATTACCAAAACTTTTTTTTCAGTTTATGCTGCTCTTTCCCAGAATGAAAAATTCAAATTCATGAAAATAATGAAAAAAATGGCAAATCCTCAGACACCTGTCGACTTATTTTATACGTAGAACCCACAGAAAATTCCTAAAAAAAAACACAAAGATGTATGATTTTTTTTTAAGCGAAATCAGTTCGGTTTATAAAAGAACGTCCCATATACAGGTCTGGAAACTTAATAAAATAATAAAATGCCGAAACCTTACGTTGTACCAACATGTAAAACGAAGTACCTGCATTATAAATATTAAAACACATTCGACTGGAATTCATTTTTACTTCAATTCTAATGAGATTGCATCCTTCATATCATTTGAATAGGTAATATACAACACTTATCCACAAGTCGTGGTAGGAATTGATTTTATTGCTTCTCAGCAATAAATACAATTTCCTAAAATTCGTTGAATTTTATAGGTTATGATCACAAATTACCCCTGAACTATAGGCGACACCTTAAGGCTGAAAATATAATTAAAAATTTGGTCCATAAGCGGGTCACCTTCACCACTGAAGTTTCCAGACCTGTATATACGACCGTGATTGTAAACGCTTAGGAGGAATTGAAAGTTTTTCGGATAAAAGTGCTTATTCCGTTCCGAAATAATGCAATTTATAAAGAGAATTCATTTAACTGGAACTCCTGGTTCATCATCCACGAGTTATCAAGCGATGTTTGTGGGCAAACCTACCTGTACTACTTGTCAATGTAATCCATTAAAAGATTTGCGATTCACGTTTAGAATAGGTATCTTTCGATAATTTGGGTTCGGATCTATCAAATTCGTATTTAGACTTCTCTTCCCTAATTCAATGAATCTCGCAGTCTCCTTCATTATTCCAGTGCCATCACCTACAATAAAGAACTCAATCTTCAGATGAGATGTGATTCGATAGATATTGGATAGAAACACGTCAGAGGAGTGGAAATAAAGTATATATCCGAGTGAAGGATTGCCTTTTGATAAATGATGCAAAAGTGAGAATGGAGAAATCAGATTACATTACGGGAAAGTAATACACGAGTTCCTTCGTGTTGGATTCACTCTATAGTTGGAAAAGGTAGGGAATAGGATTGAAATCTATGGCTCAACCAAATCCGTACTCTCTTTAGATTTCAGTTATCAGAGAAATATACTTGATTTTGGGTACGGGGTCATTGTTCAGTTGTGGCAAAGAAAGGTTCTTCTTTTATAAATCTCTCAACCGATTATAATAACACCAAGCAGATTGGGATCTACAAGAATTTTTTATTTACTTATCGATTTGAGGATGATTATCCTTCGAATTGTGTGACAAATTTTACTGGAATGATCTCCTTTGCGGATAAGAAATTGGATAGAATGCACCAATATTGAATGAATAAATGGATTTCTTCTGAATATATCGATGTCAATGACCATAATTCAAATCCTGATTCGTATAATGGAGTTGAATTCATCTGAGTTTGGGACTCGAATGAACCTTTTTTGACGTTTTTAATCTTTTATATTTTGCTCCGATGTGATTTCTATCAGATATCATGTATTGAATGCAAATAGCAGATTTCCCTGCCAAAGATCAGCCGTTCGTAAATTTCATTCTGAACGTGGATAGTTATGAATATATTCATGAATATATTCAGCTGGGATAGAGTGATATTCCGTATGTGTGAAATTCCAATCCATCATGCGAATATCTAATCACAATAAAAATCAAATCAATAAAAATATACAATATCACAATGACTCCATTCCCTCGTCAGTTTTTTAATCGGAGATTATTCGAAGCTCGATGTGATTATTTCAACGTTTTCTCATTTTGGATAATCAATAAATTTCATTCTAATATAATATGTACGCCAAACTTGTCGGTAATTCCCTCGATAGTGAATATTTTATTCCCATCAAATACCAACAGCATATTATTGATCATTTTAGTATATAAAATAATATTTTAATGGCATGCAATTTTATGAGGAAAATTTTATTATCTCGTCCATATCGTCAGTTCCGTGGTATTAATAGTAAATTTTTACGCTACCTATCGACCTGCATCGACAATAAAAAGATTGTTGTATGTAAAAAAAAATGATGACATCATGTTAATGTCGTAGCTAGGGAATGTTCGAAGAAAAAATGTTGATTAATTATTGTTGCGTGATAAGTTAAGAACAGGGATGATCGATTTATAAAATTCAAAAAGAACAAAAAAATCACCAGTATTCTTGACATTCGCAGAATGAAATTTTCCAAAATATCATCCATCCTTCAGGATTACAGTCTTTAATATCTTATTTCCCTATCCAATCCGGAATAAATGAAGTTTTGAGACCACTGACACAGAATATGATCTATTGAAACAGTAAGGTGTATACATTTCAAACAGGCTGTGGGATGAAATAGAAGGCTACGGGAACTCTGGTTGAGAAGACCAAGTCGTGCAAGTCGAAACGCATCGTCGCGTTGCATTAATTTCGTGTAACGATCAACGACGTTCCAACTTGTCTGTCGCTCTGTAATTGTGCTTGACAAAGACATGTATACAAACTAACTCTCACATAGGTACACACACACAAAAGTACAAACTCATATATAAATTGATGATGACTCTAACACAGTGTTCATCTCTTCAGGTTTTGGACTAACAACTAAATACTAGAATGTTCGTAGCAAGTTTCCGAATGGTAGCAAGTTTCATTTTGGTCGACGATTGTTCTGTTGAATAATCAACGGACAATAAATGAGTTATGGAAATCCCCTTGAAATATATCCGTCACCTCCATTCGTATCTGATTCTAACACTCGAAATGAAACTCCCAAGATACCTAGATTTCATTGAAAATTATAAACCGTTTTATGCAAAGAAATTGTCCGAATGAAAGGTCAGATTTCTGATTAATCGGTTCAACAAGATTTCACGTGAAAGCAGTTTCGGGATAGAGTTTGATAGAATCGAATAAGAATAAATAGGATTCGAAGAAGAATAGGGCGACGCGATTCGTCAAACTTTCCATCTACCTTCGAAGTCCTTCGATGAATCGTTTCTTGCGGGATTGCGGACCATCTCACTTTGACCCGGCATTGGCCTCTTTACACTCGCCTCGATTCGAACAGTACCTTTCTCGCCTCCACCGTATCAAACCGGACATTGAACCAAGAAACCTCAGACCCAAGGAAGTAAGGAAACGTCGTCCAACGAGCCAGGTAAGTGAGAGAGGAACGCTCGAATCTATGATGATGAGGTTCGAGAATTCCAACGAACCGACAAGATGGATGAGCCCTGAGGTCATTCAGAACAGATTAATTTGAGCATCCTGTTAATTTAGCCTATCACATCAATCTTGAATTCAACTCGGTAGCGAGAAGACCAGTTCTCCAATCCTTCTCCCTATCTCTCCTCTTTCCATATCTCTTTCCCATGGATTTGGGGATTCGCAAATAACCTTCCAACATATATATAATTTTACACACGCAACAATTCTCGTTCACAATGCTGCTTTTTTACCGATTTACTCGATTCAGTGTTAAAGATCTTAATTCAAGAATATGAATTCATTGTAAAATCGATACTTTCATTTATCAGGGAGCGTGACTTGATACTCGAACGACGTCGTTCTCTTTCCTTCATACCTCCCAACAGATATCCGTAGGCATTCCCTGGAGGCAAGGACAATTTTTGTGTATATATATATACACGAGGATGCGATGAAGGGTCGTTTATGAACCTTTATAGTAACTGTCGCGAGTTCAAATGAAGACCGATCGATCGATATTACTATACTTTGCTTTCTTCTTCTTCTTCTTTATGGGTGGAAATTTTTTTTATTTGTAATGGGGATAGGGTCGTACGGAAATTCTTGATGAGGGTGTGAAACCACCAGTGACAGCTTGATAAAGGAAAATACGGTCGAAACTTTGTTCAAAAGATCAAGTGTCAAAAGTCTTTTGGAAGAAACTTGTTGCTTATTTGTGGATACACACTCGGGAATAACTTACGAGATCGATTGAAACTTCCGCTTCGTTGTTATTATAATATTATCGGCGAACTGTTTTCATAAAATAATTTGAGAATTCGATGTAATGATTATCAACGATTCAAAGGAAGTGATCAACCTTGCGCAATCATTATTCAACTTCTTCTAGGGATTTTTGATTTGAGAAGCTGAAAACATTGAGTTCTCAAGAAAAAAAAAGGGAACGAGGAAGAGAAATTTCTTGGTGTCTTTCGATATTGGTTTGGAAATACGGAATCGAATCTTCGGCATCCGAAGCGTAAAATTGTTTACATTCGATTCAAATTATGTATGTCGAAATATTCATGAATTTTTGACGTTTCTGAGGATGCGCGTGGTGAAGCATACACATGATTCACCTTTGCTGAGAAGCTAAGACCAGTGACCGGAATGTAGTTGCCAACACTTGTATGTAACTTCGAACAAGCATGCATTGGATAAATTCTGTACTGAGCCGATATTATGTCTCTTCGAATTTTATTTCTCACCTAACCCAGAACTATGTCAAAGAATTTTATTCGAATTTAGTAGTCTCACTGCTAGAGTAGATTCGGTATCATAAAATTCTTCAAATTTATAGAATGCAGTACCACGGACAAGCAAAACGTGAAATCAAAAAGAAATATTCATCAAAAGTATCCTTCATCCAATCGATTATTGAAAGTTCCCAACCATGAACATCAATTGCAACGGTTAGATCAGAAATGTTTGATTGATGGCACTTCGGAATAACAAAGGACAGTGATGGAACAAATAAAATTTGATAACAATGGAAATACAAGGTATTCTCATGAAATTCGGTATTTCAATCGGATTGATTCAATGTACTACACTCAGAGAAAAATCTGGTTCACATAACCAGGTGACGTAGTTATTTTTGGCTTTAACCATTTCATCTAGTTACCACAACCAGATTCATATGATGTTGTCTTGTTTTCCTGGTTATCATAACCAGATTTCAGGTCACTGCAACCGCAAGTCTTCAACTATGCAAAGATGGTTGCTGTGACCACGTCGCTTTTTTCTCAGTGTACGTGACGAATGATCATGTAGGCCAAGATACATATGACGATGTACTATTTGAACATATGCTTGATGAGTTTTCATGTAATGTCTGAAGTGGAGTACGAGTACGAAAAAAATCAGTTGCACAGATGTAAAATGTGGACTCATAACTGATATTCAACATCAATGTTGATCAATCCCATGGAGAATAGAGAGAAGGAGTACGATCGGGGTTGATTTTCTCCAACGGAAAGTGGCCAAAAATTGGGCTCTAGGTGGTTTCAATTTTTTCACATTTGATAGCGCTCGCCACAGTAAGAACCGGAGACTAATTGGTTAAACACTTCGTTTCCATGGTTACTCAGCAGTACATACTGGTAAACACGTACGACAGCGCCAATTGCGCGGCCTATCTAGGCTACGTTTTCGGGGGCACTTCAAAATTACTGCGATCGTACTCCTTTCCTCTATTCTTCATGGTCAATCCATAACCCAGACAGCAAAGTGCTAGAAAAATCCGCAACAACTTCCCAACAACACGGAGCAATCGTTGTTGAGGAGTTGCTGGGAGGTTGCGGCGCCAAATGCACCACAACATGCAGCAAACTTGAAAGTTGTTGTCATGATGCTACGAAGATGTTTGGATGCATAGAGGTATGATACGTGAGATCGAACAATCCTCCAACAATAAAACACAAACTGGTGCAGTAACAGTTGCACTGCAACTTTTGCTGTCAGGGAAGCAATGAAGTTCAAATAAACAATTACTATCGAAATTACAAGAATTTTCAAAGTGAACAAACTTTTGATTGAACCAGACATGCTCAATGATTCATTGAACACATGGATCAAACGAAATTTATAAGAAACATCAGAATTCCCATAACTGGAATATAAAAAGAATACTGAGAAAAATGAAATCCCGTGAAAAAATTGTCCACGTTTGCTCACACCTGATCACAGCTGATGACTAAAGCCTAATCAAGCATGATTAGGCCTCAATTTTTTATCCACGTGATGAGGACTAATTATGCCCAACTACGCCCAATCACGCTTGATTATGCTCCATTATACATGAGGAATTCATACAAAATCAATAAGTTTTCCGTAAGGAATGGAACTGTAATAATGTTATCAAACACTAATTCATTGTCAATCATTCCTACTTATTGTGCTTATGCAGCTCCCATTTTCTAGTTTCCAGTTTTCAGGCATGATCATGCATGATCAGGTGTACTCACCTGCATTTGGGGCCGATTTAGCATGATGAAACATTTGTATTCGTGATAAAAAAATCAACATACAGTCATTTTGTATGAATATGCCTCAGTCGGTAAGATTTCGCATGATCACGGGCGAGAATAGTTTGTCCGGCATGATCGCTGGCGGTTAAGCTTGATCACGGGTTTCCACGTGGGTACAAAATTGAAGCCTCTGAAGTGATGACAAAGCTCAAAAATGAACGACCAGGTGTAATCAGGCTCACTCACGTGCAGTCAGTATTGAACACGAAGAATTTTGCCGAAATGTGTCGATGATTAGGCCTGAACACGCATAATCAGAACTGAACGATTTTTTCACGGGATGTGAAAATAACCTTTATTTCGTATATCTTTCACCCGTCAAATAATGAAAACTGAAGCCAGCCTTTCAAAAGTGAAAAGTACCTTTTCAGTGTTGAATTTCACCGTACATTCGGTTTGATTCACCAAAAAGATGGTATTTATCACCTAGCTCATGGTGATAATCACCAAAATAATGTATTTTTCACCGTCAAATACATCACTATATTGCAACATGATTTCTACCATGCAGATTTTTCTCGGTGAATCTCCCGAATCGACGCGTTGGATGACATTATAACCTCTTCAAGAGCTCTTTGGATTATTTTCAAGACGTCATTCTCATAATTTTCAATGAAAAATATGTTTTATAAATATTTGACAAAAGTTTCTGAGATATTTCTGAGAATCCTAAAAAATATCTTACACAAGACATGTTTCAGATGTCCGAAACCGTCGCATGAGACACCTTTCCACAAAGACATCTTACAGGTTTCGAAAAAGGATCTTCTTGTATGTATATGATGGATGATCTAAATAGTACAGTCTTCTCAGAGCCTCAATTTGGACTTCTGTCATTTGTCTGAGGCCGCTGAAAACTGCGGCTTACGATCCTCAGAGAACCTGCAAGACCTGCAACATCTTCCCGAGATAAAAACACTTTTATGGAAGACTCAAGGATGACTCCGTGCGGAATTTCAGCAAAAGTTGTTGAAGATCTCGTCGATAAAGTTTCAAGATCAATGTGCTTTATGGAGATGAATTCGAACAACCTTGTAATTTCCTTAAGACTCCCCTCTTGTTTACCCAATAAACAATTCGAAAAACCTTCCACATGTAATGCATCTGTTTGAGAGCTTCTGTGAAGATAATTTTATAACACATTTCCATGATATGAAGAACTTTTGAAAGAATTTCGATACATTCAGTATACTCTAAAAAAAATAGTCTGGAATATCCTGTATCAGATGAATATGAAAATTCTGAGAACTGTAATGAAATCTAGTTCAATCATGAATTTATGAAATTTACTGCGAAAGGTATTGAAATTCACACCAAAATGTATGAAGAATCATAATACTGTGTGAGATGTCATACAATTCCATATGAAAAGTCCGGAAAAATTTTGAAAATTAATGCAGAATTTATGTGTTGATTGTTTCACAGAAATTCATCTAAAATTTGAGGAAACATTTTTCCCAGGGTAACATTCGAGGTGTTTCTAAACATATTACACTGTAAAATATTGGCGGTATCAGCAAAAATTCACACTGAATAGTGTTTTTTTTTCACACCACATGGTGTCATGTTCACAACATGGAGTGTCATTCTAACACCGTTTAGTGTTATTTCGACACCAATTTTGGGCTGGACTCCTTTTGACACCGCTTTTTTTACAGTGTACAAAAGAAGTTCCAGGAATGGTTATTTAGGGAATTTCATTTTTCCATATTTCAATTGGAAGTCTTCTATTGAGTTTGCATTTTCAATGAGATTTCTTTTATCAAGAATCCGCGCAAGTTCGAGGTTGATTCTGACAATAAATTTTCAATGGGATCATGTAATGCCGGTTTGTTATTGGTACATCAGTGTACAAACTGTTGAATATCCGACATATGTAATGATTTTAGTACAACATGTAATTTATCCATGCTGCACATTACAACAACCACAGGTTGGATTTCGAAAACCGACCAACATTTCCAACCATCACATCGATAGAAACAATATTACTTCCTCACTTCACTGGTGGATTCCGTGTCCTGTTCGTATGTGAATCGTTTTTTGTTGTTTCCATCAAAAGTATAGATAACTTTCTGCCACTTTCAGAAACGATTTCATTTTTTGGTTGTTGAATTTCCTAAAAAGTGAAAGAAAAGTTAACCAAATCAGGTCGACAAAATTTCCATTTATAGAGGAATGTTGCTGCCACCATTTTTATTGGAATAATGTATAAATATTCTTCACATTGTATAGATAACAGTGCTACTATGTTAAATATCCAGTTATTTGGAACAGCCTATACGGGGAAAGTGCACTGACAGAAAAATTAGCTTAATCCTAAGAACATATTTTCTTGGTCTGAGAATATGAATTTTTTTCTTATCCAAAGAAGATACGTACTTGGGGTAAGAAAATTTTCTTCATATCACGTTGTATAGCTTGGAACTGAGTAAATGTTTTCTTCGTTTGAAGAAAGTTTTCTTGATTCAAGAAAATATCGGATTGGACTTGGTGAATTCAATATTTTCTTGGTTTAAGATTTTTTTTCTCTCTGTGTGAGGCTCGAAAATATACGATGTTTCTTAGGTTTCTTGTGAACCAAAAACAGAAGCATGGAGACACTCTTTGCTGACGCAGCAAATCGAGGCATTATATATAGAATAGCGAATCTTGTTTCTATTCAAGCGAAAGAGCAACATGATTAACTGAAACAGCAACTTCGCTGTACTAACAAAATTCTTAGCATTATATACAGAATAGCAACCAACTTTTGCTGGGGGAGTAACCGTTTTTTGCTACCACATCTGAAAAATCGCTGTCGTAACTGATAGCATCGCAATCAAATTGCTTTCACAACAACAAAATTTGCTGCTCGAGCAAAAGGTACCCAGCAAAATTGGGTTTTGCTGTCACAGCGAAAAGGTTTAGAAGTTTCATTGTTACATGAAAATGCGAAATAAAGAGGAATGGAGAAATTTCTGTTAGATTTCCAACATTTCCAGAGAAATGTAGAGAAATACAGAGATCACCCTTATTAGGGTTGTTAGTGAATTTCTGTTCAATCAAATTGCTTACGAGCTTTCTTTAGAAAATTGCCTATGAGAAGGATGAATTTTATTTATTTGCAGGTTTGCCTGCCATAAGAATGCATGCTTCAAACCAGCCAAGTGTTGACCATGAGAAATGGACTAAAAATACACTGAGAGCATTGTTTCATGAAAATTACCATGAAATTCTAGTAACCAAGAGGTAAAATGGAAATTTTTCAAAGAATTACTACGCAGTCTGTGGAATCCCTAATGAGAATGTTACACCGTGTTTTTGGGTGTAAATTTAGTATCAGTGCAAATCCAGTAGAAAGTCAGTGGTATTTTGGTATTTCACCATGGGAACCCAGTGTATCTGTGAATTATTCACACCAATATCTTTTGGTTTCTCCTCAGTAGAAAATGAGCGTAGATTCGGTAAAAATTCGGTGTAACTGAGAATATTCAAAGCGATTGTTTGGTGTAAAATTGGTTTTTGGAGTAGTTCTGGTGTGAATTATGGTGGGAAAAATTCACCAATACACCAGAAATCCACGGTGTTGAATCGGTGTATTTGATTTTATTAGGGATTGAAAAATTTCACAGATTCCACCTTTCCCTAGATTACTGAAATTTCAAGGTAATTTTTGAAATAAAATTTGCGTATTACCCAGATAGAAATGTGAGTCTTTGGCCTCTCAGGTCCTGCCTTGGGCCAAGTTAGGGTCTTTGATGGTCCAATTTGGAAAAAGAGCAATCTATGGCTGGGTGGAACTGGACGAAACATCTCCATTATCCGCCCCCGTAAACTGATCAATTACTAACCGCAATGTGGTGTAGTTTCTGACCATAAAAGTTGGTCAGAACATGACTAATTCAGTATCACGTTACGGTTCAAAAATATACATCATTCTCCGTAATTGGTGGACAAATCCCAAAAAAAAAATGGATGATTCTTGGCCGATGATTGTTCACCAGCGCTCTTATCATAAGAAGAATATAAAAGAATCATGTAGAAAAACAATGAACGACCTTTCGTTTTCCCTAATATTTTTGAGTTTCCTTATAATTCTCCCCATTACGTAGAATTTGGAACTTGAAGTTGTAATATTTCCACATATGAATCACGCTTCAATCATTTCAATGAAATTCCAGATATTCTAACTGCTCACTTTCCAGATTATTCCGCACAATCCGTCGTCCACGCTTATACATATCCGTCGGTGGAAATTGATTTCAGATACTCCTCCACTTGTAATATCACTTCAAAAACGAGTGCTGGATATAAATCTTTAACGTAGTCAAGTCACTCGTTTTTGAAAGCACTTCTCTGTAAATACGGAACATCGTTCTGCAAAGGTTGACATTTTACGATAATACACTTTTGATAAAATCCGAAAAATATCGGTTCCAATAGCAATAGTAAAGAGAAAATCCATGAAATATCAACAATTGTGTGAGAGTTATCGTTAAATCTTCCTCAAATAATCAATAGATGGATGATGTTTTCTACGGACGGAAGCACAGTACAGCAAAATTTTCTACAGATTTATAAGAAGAAAAATATGAGTGTCCTCTTTAGGGTGACGTTTTCATGAACCCATACAATGCCCTACTGTTCAAATCATTCTTACAACATCATCCATCGATGTTTCTCGAATCGTAAATCGTATGTTATAAATTTCAACCTAAATAATAACACTTTTCACTGTACAAAAGCTCAAAACACAATTGTTTTCCCAAGCTTCAGTTCTGTTTATACAACTTCTCCATCCACATATTCGATGAGAATTTTTTGAGCCATGTTTGGATTAAAAGATTATAAATGTTCTCAATCACGGCACTAGAAATTCGAAAAAATGCGCAACCAGGTTAACAAATTGCATAGGCAGGGTCAAATACAGATTTATTTTCCAATTTAAATCGTGTCGTGGAGTGGAATATGATCCTGCTCGCACAACTCTTTAAATAACACATTGAATGAAGTTTCAATACTCATTTTCCCAACGTCAAAGGAATACATTTGTTTTTAATGCATATTTGAAAATCAATCACGAGTTCCCGAGCTGAACACGTATCGACTTTATCGCTCCAACATTCTCTTGACCCGTGTAAAGAGATTCAAGTCAGATTGAAAAATTCAATCGTACAGAAAAAATGCTATCCATCTGAGATTACGTGAAAGTGAACAATAATTTTCTATTTGAAAAAATTTCGTATTTGTGAATTACAACAAGAGACTAAACGTGACTTTTCTAATTCATGCAAATCCCCTTTTGATGTATAAATCATGTATAAATTATACACAAGATCCACTGGAAGTCTCAAGAGTACCTTCAAAGATTCTGCAAAATTCATATTACGTAATTCGATCCCGAGGAATCATCCCCTGACTGTGTTCATCATACAACTTGATGTGAAAATGTTTCCTTCTCATTTAAGTCATGGAATTTCCATTTTCTTGAGATTCGTGGACGAGTGTGTTCACGTAGATAGGAATACATACTAAAATCGTCAGATATCTTGGCCAAAGTTCGCGCACGTTACGCTTTCGGAGTTGTGTTTGCTAATCCGACTCTGATCCGAATCCACGTCGCCATCTCAGTCTTTAGAACCGGCTCGTGTCTGGCCTGCACGGTATCCGTATCGGTGTTCCGTGTTAGGTTTACGTAGCAATTTGTATGCGCATAGATCAGGCGTTAGAGAGCCGTTGGGCAAACATCATAAACCTTCCCGTAGTCCTGACGTGTGCCAGCTTCCGATTATACCTCCCAGAATGTTGCTTTCAACCTCCAACATTCCAATTCAAGCATCCGTTGCGAGGGAATCGAATAGCTCCGACTTTTGAATTTTTCCATAAAATATTATATTCTTTGGAAACAATAAATCTACCTTGAAATTTCCATGCTTATTATCAATTCTCTGGAAGGGTGGACCGAGGAACGGTGTGGGGGAAAATATTCGTTACATAAAAACTCTTGAACGTATTCCCTTAGGTTTGAGAATATAAAAAATTGTATGATATGATATACGAGATGCCATTGAATCGATAGTTTTATTCGATAAATAATCTGCAGGCGGATGGTTTAAAATTTTCAGTAACTGTAGCATTTCTTTTTCTTTATTGGTATTCGATTTTTCATTGCTTCCACACAATTGGAAAACATGTATTCTGAAAATGACATCATATTATCAGTTACATTGCTGAAACTTGTTGATATAACAGAATTGATTCAGGTTCAGATTATTCTGAGAATTTCCAACTTTGTATGTAATTCGCAAATGAAACTGTCTAATTAATACGCTTTCCATATAATTACATTAAAATTCACGTCGGGAGGTATTTATTTGACTCGTCGTACAATATCAAATCGATTTATCTTAATATTCAATTTTAATTGCAGATCAATGGACGATTTTATTGTAATCCCTCATTAATGTGGTATATCTCACGATGATAGGGAAAAAAAGCGAATGAGAGAGGGTAGAAAGTCTGTCATATTCATTGAGTTTTTCAAGCATGCTGGTAATCCAAGTTGATTCATGAGCTCATTATACCCAACTTTATTAAAAACTTCGTAGAGTGATAAAAATCATAGGATAAGGAGATAAATTCCGCGATAAAACCGAGGGCACCCCACGAACTGCGAAGCGTGATTGGTGATATCAGATTTTTTTTTTTCCATAAAATAAAATATTCGAATCCTGAAAGACATATATCGATCGGTTGTGGTTATTTTCTCGATTCAAGGAAGACATTTTTGAATTGTAACCAAGAGAAAAATAATCAATTCCTACAAGGACTATCGTTGAATGGATAACTGATGAATATTTCATTGATGAGTTGACCTAGAACTCCTTGTATTTGAGCAAAGAAATGAATCGATGAATGAATACTTCACACAAATGGTAACACTCTGTTGCATGAATCTTCCACCGCTCCTCAAATTTTCCTAAAACTCACATTTTTCTTAGGAATGTTCGGGTTAATTTCATATCAATCAATATTCGTGAAATCCTCCGACTGTATACTCCTCTCAATTCAAAATCAATTCAATGGTTGTGTTACAGTTATTATTTGGCTACCTCAGAACAAGATTCAGCGCAGCAACATCTCTACAGGGTATCATCATCGTCGAGCTCTTCGGATCGAGAAATGGAGTGCCTAAGCTGTAATGCCTCTAGAGAAACCGACGGTAAACCATGTTTGTACAATTCAGCCAAGTTCTCCACTGACAATTCCCACTACATACTCACTTGTGCTGGTCCCGACGTGCCTGAAATCTCCATTTATAACAGTAAAGTAAGTATCAAATGCTGATTTCGAATAAAAATTCTATTGAATTTGTTCGTAAGAAGATTTTGAAAAGAGAAACACACAAAAACACTTGATATCCACGTGGATTGGAAAAGTTCAATCTACTTGGCAAGAAATATTTAAATTTCAAATCCAAATGCACACCTTTCCGATAACAAAATGTCATTCGACGCTCAGTTTACTGAGACTTTTCCACATGAATTCGTAAATGAGGTTCCTGCGATCGCTGGTGTAGATCAAGACACGAGGAATTGCAAATTCAGAATAGCATTTATAATCAAAACATTCCTGTTGCAGTTTTTATCAACCCTGAATTTGAAATAACAAATCCTGTATATTACCGAACCTTCGCGGAGTTCCATGAAAGAATAGACCACTTGAGATATCAATATTGTGCCTGCCGCGTAAAATTTGTTTTGATAACTTGCTCTAAATTCACAGAAATTTCATTCGACCTGGAGGAGTCTTCAGTAGATTTTCTCTTGGCTAAAAATCAAAGCCCTGAACACATCTTTTGGTGGAGAGGAGGTCCTGATATCCTTGGAAAATTGAAATGCAGAGACCTTTGAGAAGTTTCTTAAGGTGATATCAACGACCCCTGAAGTTGTAACTATAGACCCATTGGTTAGAAAAGAACAGAACCAAAACTATTCTGACAAATTCCTCGAAAACGAAGGAATGGAATCGAAATATCGCTCTGTACAGTAGTGATGTCGATCTTTTGATCGATCCATCAAAGATCGATCTTTTGCCGATCCTTGAAAAATCTGATTCATCATGGATCGAATTGATCGATTCTTCTTTCATTCCCCTAGTGAAAAGTAAACATATATGATCCATACATAATTTATACATAATACATATATAACCCATATATGGTCCATATATGAAAACGTGTGGAATCATATATAATCCATATACAATCCATATACAATCCATATGTGACCATATATGATCCATATATAATGCATAATAAATCCATGTATGGAGAATATTCCATATATGACAGAATTTTTTTTATATGTGAAAAAATCTTGCATTCGTGGGTCATATATGGATTACATATGAATTATATATGGGTCATATATGGGCCATACATGGATTCAATATGGATTATGTAGGGATTTTATAAGGCCATGTATGACCATATATGAATTTTATATAGATCACATATGATTTTGATATGTTCTTATATGATTCATTTTCACTAGGGTCAAAGTTTGTTGACGAAATTTGATTTGACCATGAATCGTGTTTGCAACCACCATGCTCATACTGAATTGTATCAAACAAATTTTTGACAGTGAAACCCATAAAGTTATTTGAATTTTTGTTTCTTCAATCCATCCCAACTGAAATAATTCATAGATTCCCTGTGCCTTAAATTTCATTGAAATGTTATGAAATTTTTTACATAACACAGTCTATCAAATTTTATAATATGATATTAATTTCAAGAATATAATTCTTGATTTGAAGAATTTTGTTCTGAATTTTAATGAGATATATTTGTAAATTCAATAAATACTTTCTTATATTCCAAAAAAATCTTCAAATTTCATAAATCATATTGAATTTAAGAACTTTATTGAATTTAATATGGGAATATTGAATTTCACAAGAAATTTTCTATTAAATTTAAGAATTTTTCCAACGGTGAGATTTTGAGGCAAAATAACATATGAACAAAGATGAGAGAATATTGAGATCGATCAATGAATTTTGATTTTGTTATATAGATATGTTGGATCACATTTTGAAAATCACATGTTGAAAATCACATGTTGAAAATATGAAAAATTATACAGGGCGTCCCATTTGAAACAGGACAGCTGAATAACTCTTCAGGGAATGGAGGGGGAAAAAGATTGTTCAGATAAAAGTTTTAGGGTTCGAAGGGGACCATAAGATGGTGACCTTGAATTTGACCTTGAGGTCAATTTTGAGCATAATTGATGGTCAAAGTATGTTTTTTCAAATAGAAAACCCTACGTTCGACCTCAGAAATGGAAAGAGCGGAAAATTTTACGTCCGAATATATTAACATATCAGGTCATTTAGAGGTCATTTGAAGGTCAAAAAACCATTTTCTATGGATTTTCACGGAAAAGCCTCAAACGAGTTGTTTCTCTGACCAAAGTTATCAAAGTTGAAGTGAAACCCCACGTTTCGACCTTGAATTCGACCTTGAGAACGATAATGAATGCCAAATTTGAAACAATAATTAAAAAATTATTTATTTTTCCAGTTCGTCGTTTTATAATTACAGATGGCACAAATCCGTTGACGGGTAAGACACACTTATTGCAGGAGATGTTCGAATTGACCGCCATTTACTTCAATACATAACTCCAGCCGGCGTCGAAAGTTTCCAAGAACAGACTGAAAAACTTCTGCACGAATATTCGCAATTGCGTATCTGATGCGTTGTTGTAGATCCACAGGTGTTGTTGGTCGGTTGGTATAAACGACATTTTTTACGTAACCCCACAAATAAAAATCTAGAGTGGTGAGATCAGGAGATCTTGCCGGCCACAGTACAAATCCACCTCGACCAATCCAACGATTGGGGAAAAGGTTATTTAGATAATCCCTCACACATCGAGCAAAGTGTGGTGGTGCACCGTCTTGCTGATACCACATCCTCTGCCTAGTTGCTAATGTCACCTCTTCCATGAGAACTGGTAATCCATTCTGTAAAAACTGTAGATAATTAGGACCGTTAACAGTTCCATCAAAAAAATACGGCCCAATAACTTGATTGTCTAGAATTCCACACCAAACATTCATACTCCACCGATGCTGATGATCAACTTGTTGAGTCCAGTGCGGGTTTTGCGCTGACCAATAGTGGCTATTGTGACGATTTAACAAGCCAGTACTTTGAAACGTTGATTCATCACTGAAAAGGACATATCGAAAGAAATCGGGCGCTTCGTTCAACCTCTGTAAAGCCCAATGGCAAAAGTTAACCCGATTCTGCATATCTTGTTGAGATAATTCTTGGGTCAGTGTGATGTGGTACGGATGATATTGAGCAGCTTGTAGAATTCTGTGTGCCGTACTGCGTGGAATACCCAATTCGCGGTCAATATCACGTAAACTAACATGAGGATTCATGTGTATTATTGCTAAAACAGCAACGCATCGAGGGTCGTTAAAGTTGAAACCTTGATTGTTTCGGCGTTGACCAATCCTTCCTTGTCGACAATTTCTTTCAACTTGGCGAATGACTTCTGGAGAAGGATAATGCTGCCGATCTCCAAACCGCTCTCTGTACAATCGTGACGCTCTTTGATACACTCCGCGACACTCGCCCAAGATCATTAAAATATCAACACATTCGTTAGGTGAATAAACCATCTTGAACCCGCACTTACACCGTAAACGATGAAAACTTCTTAATGATCATTTTCGTACTGATACGAAGAATGAACTCTGAAGGTGAGTTCTGTTTACTTTCAATTCAAGGTCGAAACGTGGGGTTTCACTTTAACTTTGATAACTTTGGTCAGAGAAACAACTCGTTTGAGGCTTTCCCGTGAAAATCTATAGAAAATGGTTTTTTGACCTCCAAATGACCTCTAAATGACCTGATATGTTAACATATTCGGACGTAAAATTTTCCGCTCTTTCCATTTCTGAGGTCGAACGTAGGGTTTTCCATTTAAAAAAACATACTTTGACCATCAATTATGCTCAAAATTGACCTCAAGGTCAAATTCAAGGTCACCATCTTATGGCCCCCTTCGAACCCTACAACTTTTATCTGAACAATCTTTTTCCCCCTCCATTCCCTGAAGAGTTATTCAGCTTTCCTGTTTCAAATGGGACGCCCTGTATATGGATACTCCAGGCCTAATTTCATTCGAGTTAATTCCTATTCGAGTCAATTCGTATTCGAGTTTGCTATCTGCGACCCTCTTTCCAAATCGATCCCCATACAGGGTTCATCAATTGGCCCAATAATGGCACGTTACTGGACCACAAACGGCGTTATTCACCCGTTAATGGTGCCCATTAATGACTCATCAATGGTTAATTGCTAGATGATAACGTGGGTCCAGTAATGGCAATAAATAATGGGCCATGTAGAGAATTATTGATTGGCCCAGTAATGGGGCTAAATGATCCTGATTTATGGCCAGAAATTTCGGGATCATGTTTGAATGTCAGCCATCAATGGCAGATTACTGGGGGCATAATAATAATGATATCGAATGGCGATATGACTGCATTCCAGAATAATCGATTCAGTATTAGTTGAAATGAGTCGTTAAATGTGACCAAAAACACTTTTTTGTTTTTGTTTTAGGGAAATTTGTCATTCCAGTTTTCACAAGTTCAGAAACGGATGTTTTCTTTCTAAATAGATTTGCATGCCCGATATTTCCACAATCTCCAATGTAAAATTATACGAGTCAAAGCACTCTCGTTAAATCAGTTGAATTCAGTTGCTTATTCCTTCAAATTTTTTGTTATTTACATGAGAAAGTAATTGATTATCTGTATATAAATAAGAATTCATTTGGATCATGTAAAACGTATTTGATGGATGTGAATTATTTATTCAGCGTAATAGAAATAAGGCCAAAACAAACTTTTTTCACGGGTGATTACGAATACAATACATTCAACTTCGGAATCCATTTCACTTAGTAATAGACCATATTTCAGCCAGTGATGGGGAATCCATTGTTGGCCGTTCACCATAGCCGTACATCGGCTGATTATCGGCTGTTTTCATTGCTGACCTTTCTTATCAGCAAGTGGTGGGCCACACTTGTGTCAATGATGTGAATCCATTCTTGGCCATCCCATGGTAGCCATACATGGGCCGATTATTGACTGTGTTTACATCATCGGGGTTTCCTGTATGGGTCCTTAAGAATGCCAAAAGATCGATCCTACAAAATCGATCTGTACACCCGATCCATTTGAATAGCTCTGATCCTAGGATCGATCCGATCCTCATTCAGGATCGAAATCACTACTGTACAGTCATTTTTCAATCAATAAAGATGGTCTGTGATATTTTCTTTTCATTGCTTTATTTTCGGATAATTTGTCGAAAAAGAGTTGGTCCGGGTTGCATCGTGAGGGGTCGCTAGTATCCGCTGGAGATAATCTCAGAAAATCGGAAAGATGTAGATTTCAAATTTCTATCTAACGATATTCGGATTCTTGTTACATTCTACGTGACAATGAATTCAGCCATTGACCACCGCGACATCGAAATGTCGAAAGATTGAACAACGAGGAACTATTTTCGGTGATGTATCAGTTCACACAAGAAATCACAAAAACCCTTTTGCTGCAGGAAAATTTCAGGTCACGTTTGAGTAAGTAATTTCCAACAGAATCTACTCTCCAAAAAACGGATGGTTCGCTCGAACAGATTCTTTGGTCACACTTTGATCATTTTTCAGCAGCGTGATCGAGCAAATTCGACCATGATTGATACGTAAGAAGAAAAGATGAAATTTATGCTGATGTAGGTTTTTTACGGGATAAGGTGAATTCTTGAAATCTCGTTCATGTCCGCTTTTAATGGTCTAATACTTCTTTGAAATGCAACCCGCGTAATTGCGTTGAAGAACATCACAGAATGAGTACCTACCTAATCCATCTTCAAACACCATTTCACTGAACAGAAAGACATCTGCAGGCTCATATACACAAACATTTGCCGTTAATTACCACATAAGTACATCTCTAACGAGTTTCCACTTAATCTCGTTATCAATGGTGAAATGTCAGGTCAACATTCAAAGATGTGACAGAAGCAGTTTTCAATTCATCAATTTGGAAACATTCTTTTTCAGTACCGAAATCAAAGCAAGCAAACCTCATTGAAATCACTCGTATGAATGTATTCCTACACGACCTCAATTGAAGAATTTAAAGCATTTGATTATTATTCTACGAATTTGAATTCACATTACAACATTTCTTCTCTTTTATCATATTCAATTTTCGAGTGGGTGAATTTCCACAACGGCAGCTGATAGTTAAGACACTTTAATTACTTCTCAGTCTGGTCGAACTTCAAAGAGAACCTTTCGTCCTTTTTGAGACGACGCCAAAGTTTCGAAGTACATTGACGTTCGCGATGCTCTCAGTTTAAATGTTTTATATACATATACTCAAAAACGTTACAAATTTAAGCGTATGTAATAAGAAACTTAGTGAATGAAAAATTAGCTCCAATCGACATGTCAAATCTCAATGCCAACCAGTTCCATGACGTTTATTGAAACCTCATTCTACCTTAACGAAACACTCATCCATGTTTGTTATATTCAAGTTAGCAAACTTTATAATGGATAATGGAGGATGGCAATTCATTCGACATTGATATCAGTTTATTATATTGATAAAATTCATGGGAAAATAATTCACGTAGCTCATTTTATGAACTTCGAATAAATCATTCCATTTTGCTGAAAAATGATAAACAAAATAGTTCTCTGTTATCGACTACTCATTTTTGACATGCCAAGTTAAATCCATGTCAATCCGCGCTAACTTCCAGCTCTGTCTGTGTATAAAAACTCTTGACTCTCAAGAATGCAGTGTTTAGGAAAGTATTAAGAAACGGAAATGTTTCTTTGATTGTATCGGTGAAGGGCCAGCTGTCTTAATTGTACAACATTTCAAGGGGGAAAACTAGTTATCAGCATTAGCCACCTGTGTCTTCGTAGAAATTGACGGTGAAGAAACGAAGTGGTCGGATTTTCCGGTGCAAATCTTTCAACCTTTCATTTCTTGTTCCTATTTGCCACTGGCTAACTAGATCATCATAAAATATGAAAGATATTCCCGAGCTTCTTCGAATGCTTTTCAACGTTCAAGATTCAAGTGGAGGATGTAATGAATTGATTTTGTCCAACTGTTGAAAATATCATCAACATTCCCACAGCTTTAAATTCAAGATTAAACACAAATTCAAATTCAACTGAATAATTTCGCGTATGCGATTCCTCTTAACCAGAAAAATATTAACATTCTTCGATAAACGAATTCAAATTCAGTAATTTATAGTTTCTCATTTCGTTGAAATAGTCCAAAGGAGAATGATTCTTTGTTGCCTTTGTTTTTTAATCTCAAATGAATATTCATGGCGGGATTTTTATAACTTCGAACAGAAAAAACTTGTCGTGTGAGTGAAATGGTAGTTTTACACCTTTAACAAAATGCAGAATATTTTATTCTAATTGGCTGTACTAATATTATTCAGTATCTCAAAGACTCTATACTTGATAAAATGATGAAATGAAACACGTATACACTAAGAAATCAGTAGAATAAGATAAACACAATCAGACATGTGAATTTAAATTGATGAAAAAAAAGTGAAAATTCAGGCATTAAAACAAAACATCACGTCATTTTTATCGAATGAGACATTATTCTCCATACTGCTCGTTGGAATGGCCTACCTGAAATGCAGTGTAGAACAAATCAGGGATAATCGTTATTGATTTTTGCGAACACATCGTTCGTGTCAATTCAGATTGTGTGAAACACAACATATCAACATGTGACGTCATTTCGAAAAATTATTCAATCCCTCAACAGCACGGATGACATTACATGACATGTAATTAACAACGAACAGTATACATCACACGATATACATGATTCAACAATCATCGTTCTTTCCGCTTGAATATAAAAAAACGTTATTTTTAAAATCCTTCTTATCAGTCTCATGCTAAATCCTGCCGGTGCTGACCTTATAAGCCGCTTATGAAGAGGTACCTGGGAATAAGTCTTTCGCAAAATAAACGGCTATTATTTCTGCTCTGTTTCTCTTTTCTTCGCATTAAGATTAATAAGAACCATCAACTGTAATTCATCATTCATCAAATCTTGGACGGAAAGATATTTCAGTCTCGAATGAAATATAAGTCTGAATAAAGTAAATGAGGAAAAAAGTCCTGTAAATTCAATACGAATTGTTGGGTATTATTATGATTCATTACGCATAATTGTTGAACACGCATCTACCAGGATAGGAATTTATCTCACGGACCTAATCGAGAGAACTTTTATTCTACCCGGGTTTTACATCGAAAAAACTAATTCATCTAAGCTATTACTGACAGAGAGGATTTGTAGCAGTTATCAAATATATCCAATCAAATATTCGATAACATTCATTGAATATCAATAATAGCTATGATATATATATTTGATAATTACACGGGAAGTAATTTTTAGTTGTATCAACTTTATTTTAGCTATTATAGGCTGCATATTTTGGAAGCAACATAGTTAAAAGTTAACTATTAGTGCCAAAAAATTGCTGTCCATCTCCAAATAAATTTTTCTTCGTCACAGCTGAATTATTTAATTGCTTTGAATAAATTGTTTTATTCATATTTCAGACGAGACTTTTATTTACACCAGCTAAACTTCAGCTGGGGCAACTAAATTTTTGTTACCACAGCTAGTTACCTCTCTCTCAATAAAATTACTTCTTTCCGCGTATCATCAATCATTTCATGAATATTGTTGTATATTTGATTGATGCGATCGAATCTGCAATTGGTCCTATTGAAGAATATATTGCATAACTGTTGCCAGCTTTTCTTCTAGTATAATGAAATGAACTTAGTTGTGGAAACCAGTTCTAAATAACCCGTGTGGGAATTTTTCCAGGCATCCTGTATTGAATATAGGCCCCGTATGGGCTTATATTGGGTATCCAAATTTTGGATGTCATAACCACAGCCACTAAGGGACTTAGTCGGGTTCCCGATATTCAGTCTGATTTCTCTAAGTCAGGGACACCCTTATCTAAAGCCCATATGGGGCCACGCTGCATTACCAATTTTTTCCCCGGTTTTGAAAATCTAGGCACAACAACTACAGCCTTAATAAGGCTTTGCAAGGCTTCCCGTATTCTCCCGAAGATCCTTTATTCAAGCATACCTGTATACAACCCATGTAGGGCCAAGCTGTATTTCCAACGTTTTCCCCGTTTTGATAATCTGAATACACCCAACTACAGCCTGCATAGGGCCTTGCCCTTATATTAATTCCTTTTTTGGATATAAACCTACATTGAAAAGCAAATTTACTGAAATCGTATTGGTAATTTCGACTTTTTGCGGTGTATGCCCCCAAAAAAAAATTCCATCCATGATTACTGTGTTCACACTATCGGTGAACAATGTCAAAAAATCGGGAAAAAAACATCACTGTATGGGTAATTCCAAGACTGAATGAGGCTGTTCTGTTTTTTGATACAGTCCGATAATATTTGAACAAAGTAATGTTGCATGGAATACCCGAATAGAAATTGGAATCGGCTCATTCCAGGCCCTGTCTGGGCTGAAGTCGGAGTGGTTTGGGTACAAATAGGGCCTTGGATAGCCCAATTTTCAATCGAGGAAGTTTCCTCTTCGCAATATTTATTCAATTCAATGATATTCGCAACAATTTATTAACAAAGATCCTAGTTTCATCGCCTACATTAGCTTCATCATGGGTGTCTTACATGAGCCCAAGTTGGGAATACTATGCAGGCCCTGAGAATGAGTGCGTGACCATCCTATCTAGGCCCTATAAGGGTAACAAAAACAGGGCCGGAGATAAAACGAGGACGCCTAGTTTGGCCCAAACTGCTGCCAAGAATTAATTTCAACTGGGGAATGAACATATAGAAGCCGGTAATGAAAAGTGTAGTAGGAATTTGGAGTGGGAGTAACAAATCATTTTTTTCGATGTTGGTTCCTGAAGCTAGATCAGCATTAGCACTTAGTTGAAAAGACGTTGTAAATAAAAAAAGAGAGAAAGAAAATTACATCCGCGATGAAGTGATCGAATGAGTAATCACTCCCAAGCAACACGTTCGTCGCAGTGGTATCACAGGGACATAACAATAACATAGGGACTCACCAGAAGGGCATTGAGCGTATCAATGAACCATAAATACTATAATTTTTGCGTGGAAGTAGACCCTCGACACGGGTGTATCAAGCTGAAAGGTTTATCTCTAATAATTCAAAAGAGGATTGTAGAATATTGAAATCCGTGGGAAAACGAATAGAGGAAAATGATGTTAATCTAGAGAGATAACTCCATAATAATGCACGGATTACAGAATAACGGTAATTTGAGCGTCTACTCCCTTTATGTATTGAAAATCGTTACATCAATCTTCGTTTTTCTCGAATTAACGTGCAGCGTAGATATTGAAAGAAGCTTTATTTTTCTACTACGGGAAAAATTGCTGTATTTACTGTTGAAGCCGGGCTTCAATGAAAACTTTTCTCATAAATTTTGTTTCTTCTTTATTTCATCTTCATTGTTTGCATTAGGATTGGAATGTATTGTAAACCAACTGTATACGGACTCCTGCACATTTCGACTGGAGATTTCCATACCACGCTATCAAGTGATTCATTCTCATGGATCATGTAATCGACGGGAAGCTAGTTTCTCCTAAGTTTAGCATAGCAATAAAGTAACTTGGCCTAGAACGTACATTGAAGCGTATCGTATACTTGCACCTCAAGTCAATTACATGTTTGTATCGAATATATTTTCATAACCGCATTAGTGCGTAGATAGTGGAAAATTGTTTTTCCAGCAAAAACAGTAATAGTCATGGTGAGTTTTTCTTTCTGTTGGAGAAAATATTTTGCCTTTTGCATGTTCAATCATCTACAAGGGGAGGAAAAGTCCATGATGAATTTATATAGTGTCAATACATGAGAAAAAAAGCAAATTTTTTTGCATTTTCAACCGTATATTTGGTCTATATTATGACAAAAATTCAACTTCGCTTTGAAAAATTCAGCACAGAGAGATGTAACTTTCAATGAATATTTCATTGGAATTGGAAAACGTTATCGACAGGAATCGAATATAACGAAGTCATTTATTCACTTCAATGTATGTTTACCATGAACAATTTTCCACTGAGGATCCACAAAAAGGTTTTTGTGAATTTTAACAACAATCTCTTTTCTAAATTTTCAAATAAAATTGGTCGAATTTTCTCTGGCATTTGAAAATTCTTTCCTCAAAATTCAGCGAAATTTGTCTGCAAGTTCAGAATAAGGTTTCCATAAATTGAAAAAATGATGTTCATCAGTTCAGTTACATGAAGTCATGGTTTCTATAAGAATCCCTAATTGTTATAATTTGACTATTTTTTTCTTTGCCTCCCCTCATCTCAAATTATGACAAATAACATTTGTAACAATTTAATTGGTGGATGTCCCCCACGTAGACACACAAATTCCTTATATTTCTTCTGACAAGGACTTTCTGTTAAGAGAAGATACAACTTTCTCCCAAGATTTTGTCGTTTCAAAGACCATATAAAGTACTCATTAAACGGTCGAGCTTTTATCATAATGTACCATAATTTACTCGCACGGTTTTTCATTAAAGCATATTTCGAACCACTTTTCTTCTGGGATTTCTTGATTCAAGACTTACAATTCCAGTTTTTCGAATCATTTGGAATGTTGAATGATTATTTCAAGGTTATTACTTCACATGTCATTCATCTAAGCTCCAAATTCACCGAAAAACAATCGAAAATGCCATTCTCAAACTCACCCTTATGATCTGTTACATAACATGTAATATGTATCCAAGCTGCGTCCCCTTAAGAATTAGTAGTATTTGCAAAAACCTGGATCAAAGTTGACAAAATCGATATAATGCGAATGTAGGTATAAGTTTCCACGAGTATATAAAGTCTCGTGAGACGTTATCAATCACAAACTAGTAGCGACCAATGCAAGTCTGCTCCGCTGAGGGGCCAGATATTTCTTCTGACCAAGGATTAACTTCCTATCAAAATGTACTTTCCTCCTGACATTTCAAAATTTACTCCCAATTAAATCAATATTGTATATGTTGTAATGTATAATAAGAGAAGATCAACGCTGTGGTGTCTTGCTCATACGATATTTTTTCAATTCAACGCAGATAAAAGTGTTTCTTTGATTCTAGAATTCACAATTATTTGGTTTCAATTTATTTGATTCAAATAAATTTTTCCCCCAGCTAAGTATTAGTTTTTTGTGTCAAATAATCGAAGTTGTTTGAAAATTTTCATTCAAGTATTTTGATTGAAACAATTCGATGTATTAGGTGTATAACTTTGCTTCCGCCGTTTTGCAATAGATGGCTGTAGCGGTAAGTGGTAGTTGAGATAAGTAGATCATAGATGTCATACAATAAGCTCAGGTATTTGTAAACATAACGCCATCGAAATATTAGTCGATTTGTGTCTGCATCATATAGTTATTCTCGATTAAACATGTCAGCTTACGAGCCAAATTCTCGTCATTTGCGGGAGGTTTTAATTTCCTGCTTTACTATGAAGAAATCTGCGGCTGAGGCTCATCGAATGCTCTCAAATAACTATGGTGAGGTCGTTATTAGTGAAAGAACGTGCCGAGAGTGGTTTCAACGCTTCAAGAACGGTGATTTTAACGTCGAAGACCAGCATGGCGGTGGAATAGGGAAGGTTTTCGAAGATGCAGAATTGGAGGCATTACTTGATCAAGACTCGTGTCAAACGCAACAAGAATTGGCAGGATCATTGGGAGTGACGCAACCAGCCATTTCAAAACGCCTGAAAGTCATGGGAATGATTCGGAAACAAGGAAATTGTGTGCCGTACGAGTTGAAGCCGAGAGATGTTGAACGGCGTTTGTGTGTTTGTAAACAGCTGCTTGCAAGGCAAAGACGGAAGGGATTTCTGCATCGCATTGTGACTGGGGACGAAAAATGGGTTCATTACGATAATCCCAAGCGCAGGATATCCCGGCCATGCTTCCACGTCGACGGCCAAACCGAATATTCACGGTTCAAAGGTTATGCTCGATATTTGGTGGGACCAGCTCGGCGTAGTGTATTAGGAGTTGTTAAAACCAACTGAAACAATCACAGGCGATCGTTATCGAACGCAATTAATGCGTTTGAGCCGAGCATTGAAAGACAAACGGTCGCAATACAACGAGAAACATGATAAAGTGATTTTAAAGCATGACAATGCTCGACCCCATGTTGCGAAAGTGGTCAAGACATACTTGGAAACTTTGAAATGGGAAGTCCTACCCCACCTGCCGTATTCTCCAGACGTTGCTCCCTCGGACTATCACATGTTTCGATCAATAGCATACGGCCTAGCTGACCAGCACTTCCGGTCTTATGAAGAAGTAAAAAATTGAATCGATTCGTGGATCGCTTCAAAAGATGACCAGTTTTTTCAACGCGGGATTCGTATGCTGCCCGAAAGATGGGAGAAAGTAGTGGCCAGCGATGGGCAATACTTTGAATCATAAATGTATAACCAGTTTTTTACAATAAAGCCTCGAATTTCGGAAAGAAACGGCGGAAGCAAAGTTATACACCTAATATTATTGTTGAATAAATAATATTTTGAATCAGGAGAATCAGAAACATATCATGTGGACTTCAAAGTGAATACATTTTCACCTTGAGTCAAGTAAATATTCGTTCGGATGATTTTAAAAACTATTTACTTCAAACAATTATAAGTTCGATCAAAAACCACCTATCACTGGGTGTCGCACGATGGTTCCCATGAGTCATTTGTACGTTTTTGAGCCAGGGAAAAACACATCGTCGACTCTGTTCATCAGCTATTCTAGATTTTTGCTTTATTGATAACCATGATTTTCAAAGAAGGAATTCTATCGACTGAAATTGCACGAATTGAATTCTAACTCGATAACCAAACGTTTCAGAATAGTTCATCATTCCTACCTATTTGAATGTGCGTAAATATACATGGCTGAAATTTGGAAGAAGTCAGTTTTGAAACATTTTTTGGATGCCTAGTATTCGTGTCTTGGAAATGATGCTTGAATAAGCGTTTCGTTTGCTCTAACCAAAGAAAGCAGTGTCAAAAGTGGCGATTTCCAGGGCATATTATAAGGGTCAGTTCTTATCAAAAAGTTAGCTCTAAAAGAAAACAATCAGTTCTGAAACGTAAAAGCGGTTAGTCCTTCAAAAATTATCCAATTTTTAGTAAAATGTTTTCCTCTTCCTTTTTCTTTTGTTCAATCAAGTATCCAATATTGCCCTTTTACAGAATGAGTCCTTCGCCTCATATCAAGAGGTATAGTGAGTTCTGTACCCTGCCTAAAGAATCTCATTGAACTGATTGATTCTCATTTCGAAAGTTACTTTTCTTGCAACTTTTGCCATCACCAACCGTTAAAATTTTGTAGAATCGAAAGTAATTATAGTCAGAATCTTCCAATGTTTCAGGCTTATGAAGAAAAAAAAAAGAATATTACATACATTAAAATTTTTCTTTTTAGAAATTTTGGGGAATCCTGTATAAACACAGATATATGTTTAATATTCATAATGAATGAATGAAAATGATGAACAGATGTAAAAATTTTTATTTCAAATCAAATTTCGACGAGATACAACATTGCGGCCATCAAACGTTTTATGAACTTTCATAGGTCTCACAGAGTGTTTTTTATAATTGAATGTGAACAATTTTCCTTCAATCCAGCGTGGGATTGAAATCTCATGAGCTTTCAAATAATTATTCAAACCTAAATTTTGAAGAATATTTTTTTTTATCATTACACGATATATGATTGATAATACCAAGTGTTGGATCGTCACGAATATTGATAGATGGATTAATTATATCATCTTTTTTATGAACAGAACCAATAACTTTGATCGAAGCTAATTCACAAATCTCGCTGCCAAAATTTTTTAACAAATCATTATATTCAGAATGTGATTTCGATGTGATTTCAATCGTACGGCCGTATACAATTTTATGTTTCAGCCCTGAGTTCCTCATAAATCTGTAGCTCGATTCTAACTGAATTGCAACAGCTAAAGTGTATAAAATATTTACCGGTAATTGTAGAAACTTTGAAAGTTGAACTTGGGTCTGTTCAAAGTGGTAGTGACCTGACGGCGAAACCAGCGTAAAGTAACGCTCCCCGTGTATCGCGCAAGCTCGATACTAATATTCCGATGTGAATAAAAGGGAACATTTGTGTTGAACAACGTGTAATTCGGTACAAATCAGATTTATTAACTGTCAATCAATTTGAACTTGACATAACCAAATGTAATAAGTAGATAGAAATGTATCCAACGGGGAGGTATTTATCTCAAATAACATTGATCAACTGGTAATGAAACTATATTCCACGTGAAGAAATATAATGTTCACATTCTGATGATTGTTCTTCGCGATAGAAGGATGAAATAGTGATTTAGTTTGTGCTACTATAGATCAATGTTTTGTTCATGGTTAAGTGACTCATTTTCAAGTTTTTTATAGACAACTCTAATGCTTCTCAATTATTACTGAATATATTAACAGTGAGAAAATATATTGAGAAATTATCAAATAAAGAAAGTTATTTGGCGTAACAATACTCTTTTCTCAGTGTGAGAATGAAAATGAAAAACAGTTTTCCTGTTGCAAATTTTTATTTAACGCGATGAAATGTGCTTCATCTGTTCACAGAACTTCAGCAAACTATTCATTTGGGACGATAACAAAGCTGTGGATGATATACTTGCTGAAAGATCAAAACCTGGAGTTTATAGGCACAGCGTAACCGTTCCTGGGGGTTACAACGCTCAAGTGAGATTGCTGTTACCTCCAAATGCTGACTTGAGTGGAACAACGAAGTATCCTATGCTAGTTTACGTGTAAGTCATTGATCTACATTTTATGCACGTTTTTATGTCTTAGATCAACATTGTAAAATTTACGATGGTAGTTGACGTCGGTGACGTTCATATCCCATGTGAAAATTTCTCAGAATTTTATATAATTTACATAGAACTTATATGAAAAATATATTAAATTACATACAAATTGTATATAACTTTGAAAATGTTTCCACCTGAGATCCTGTTGATATAAAAACATTATCCAATAAATGTAACATTTGAAACTTGTTTGAAATGCGTCGCGTGAAATATCTTTGGCATTTTCATTAGATATATTTCAGAGAATGCTCTAAAGATCTAAACAAAATGCTTGAACGACACTCTCAGACGAATTTCAGATGTCACGTTGATTGGAAAACTAAGAGAAAGAGACAATCAGAAAAGTCACTAAAGACAATTCTTACCCAGGTAGGAATTAACAAATGGCCCAAGCTTTGCCCGATCTTGGTACAATTATGACTTATATTGGACCAGAATACATGAAAAAAAATGGCCCAAGCTTGGTGAAAGCTTGGGATGATAACCTCGTGCCAGGCTTGGTAATCAATATTGGGCCAGAATGCAATGCCAAGCATGGCCCAATGTCTCATGATATATGTATTATGAGTATTTTGGAGCTTGGCTCATACACTGGAAATAAATTGAGCGCGCAGCGCCTCCAAAATGACTGCGACCAGCACGCCCAAGCTGTTGGTCGTGCTTCGCGCTCATTTTGGGCGTGCGACGCGCCCAAAACATTAATCGCGCGGCATGCCGAGTACACTGGAAATAAATTGAGCGCGACCAAGAGCTTGGGCGCGCTGGCCGCAGTCCATTTGGAGGCGCTGCGCGCTCAATTTATTTCCAGTGTACGATCAAACCGGACCTGGCCCAAGTTGTGTACATTAACTTTTGCCATGCTTCAACCTGACTCTTCAAACATACTTCTTGGAGAGAAAAATGACGTCATTTTTCTTGCCATCTCTGCTAAAAATTCCCCATAGAAAACGATGGGATTTTAGCAGGAATATCGGTACAACTCTGTAAAAATCGCAAACATGGAGATGTGGCATAGGTTCTCAAATAAACATTGTTTGTACATTGGCCCAATATTGGTTCACCATGCTTGACAGCTTAATGTTTTGCCAAGCTTCAACCACTTGTTGTAATGACATTCCCTACGAAACGTGGTATAGATTCTCAAATAACAAATGGTTTAATATTGGGCCGATATTGATTCGCCATGCTTGGCAGCCCAATATTTTGCCAAGCTTGCACCAAATGTCATATTGGCATTTCCTATGAAACCCGGTATGGTTTCTAGAATGAACAACGGTTGTATATTGGACCAATATTGGTTCGCGATGCTTGGCAGCCCAGTACTTTGCCAAGCATGGGCCAGTTGTCAATATTGGCATTTCCTACCTGGGTAGTGATACCACAATTTGTTTTAGAATTTTCGTGGGGAAATATTAGATTCATTGAAAAGCTAATAGCAAATATTGTGTGGAGTTAGCTCAGATTTGTTATGGTACTCGTCAGATCGTTTTATGACGATGATTAGGTTTCGATATGGAGTAAAAATAGGCTTTTTATACATCTACGCGAAATTATCCTTCATCATTTCATTCTAATTCGTCATTATGGGGAAATAAATTAGTTAGCTAAATTAAAATATAGCTTACTAACTTACCATTTTTTCCGTGTACTCTTAGCAGCTGCTGCACAAAACAATTCGAATCTTGTAGGATGTAAACATCAAACACCTCTTCATGAGGTGGAGCTTATGCGATACGTATGATGAAAAATCATGGTACTCCCGTTACGAAGGTTGAACAGCAACCGAGAATTTCTATCCACAGCATCTCAGCGGGAAGACCCTGTGATACCGAAATACCATGATATCGCTAAAAAAGTAGTATTTGAATTCTCAAACCCACAATCACAAATCTAGAAACGCATCCTAGATTCAAAAAAGAAAGAATGATAGTCAATATTTTCAAATCAAGTTTTGAACAATCATTAATCACGTAATTTATGAATAGTTTTCTTTCGAAGCGTGTGGAGAATCCATAAAAATTCCACACAACTCCCATAAAACCATTATCATTCTCTTCCATTCTTCTCATTAGAGCTTTCCATGGACAATAACTTATCAAACAATGAGACAACATGGAATATCCGAAAACAATTGCAATCTAGACCGTGGAAATCTACGAGATTACCGAAAGTTTAATAAGACGTGGGAAAAAAGTATCCAGCATCCTGCATCGAGTTCAAGTTTGGAAAGTTCTCGGAATAACCGCGCTTACGACAATAATGTATTACATAGAAAATGTGGGGCGCGATCGTTATCTCGACTGGATATGAAATTTGAAAACAAAAAAGAAATCTCAATGTACAAATCGTCTTTAATATAATCAAGAATATCTCTCTTTATATCTTTAGAGATAGTTCAAGAACGGTTATGGAGATCGCTCTGCAAGTTCTTCCGCCCGAAATAACCTTTAGTGGCGATTTAACGGCACTTTCTTCCTTTCTCCATAAATCTTATGCATACGATTATCGATTTTCTATTCTCGTTACATCCGCACACTCACATGGGCACACGTACTCGATTGGCTCGACGAGATACACGCACGAGGCGGTCGATTAGCTCGCATACTCTATCACCTAACCCAACCTTTACTCCCAACTGTGGCAAAATTTAATACAGCATGGATTCGATAAAAAGAGTCTCTTGTTTTCTCGGTAAGTTCCGCATCAAATCCGCTGGGAAGCATGACAAACAGATTTTATCTGAAATTAATTTCTTTGCCTGAATATGCATGGTTTCACTCACACCGATATGGAAGGAACCGAGCTTTCCTTGATACTTCGATCTTACGTTCTTGATAATTCGATTTGATTCCGATCATAAAAATATGAGCGGAAGAAAATCAACCTCCATTCATTTAATTCCAGTTTTTTTGTATATACCCTCTTTGCTGATTAACGACCCTTTTTTGTTCGTCGGAAACATTTCCAAAATCACATCAAGATAGCTAAATGCATTCCACTGTTGTTTTATTTTATTTTCAGTTCATAGCTTAGATTATATTTCGCCCTGCACTCCCGATGAACGAAGAGCGTGATAAAATTCAACAAAATCATCTTCAGTGCGTACATGTCACAATATTTTGCGAGTTAACGACTATACTATTTTTTGCTTTTGATAGAGGAGCACTTTACTATCAGCCTGTAAGGTCTCGGTATGGGGTTTTTTCTCCGCACAGTGGCTCTGCACAACAAACACCCTGGGTGCTGACCCGTTCTTCAGCTAAAAGCAACCATATTTCTAGAGTGGAGAAAACACGGAGGGCTCCTCCTTTTTCCTCTTTTTTTTTATGAAAAAAAAAAACAAGAAAATGATTACGTTTAGCCATTGATCTATTGTTTTGCTTTTTCTTTCACGATGAGGTGAAAAAACTGATGGGTACGTACAACCATATAGATTAGAAGGAAATACAAAAAAAAAATCTGGCGATAAAAGGATTCCACAAAAAGCATTCCTCTTGGGAAGTTATCAACAAGTGATATTTATTGAAGGAGAATGTTCAATCTCGTATCGCTAAAACAAACTTAAATATCTGAAAACTGCTAATACGAATTAATTGTACAAAATTCAGACATTATTATGCGAGTATGTTAATATAAGGATATTAAATATAATTTCATACCCCAATTTCAAGGGAAAAAAGTATTCTCATTTTCATATTTCTTATGATATAAGTATAATCCTCCTTTCTTTTATTTATCTCTCCGAGGGTGAGATGAAGGGAAAAAAAATAAATGCGAAGAAGCCCCGAAGTGTCATAAAGTGCCGCATTAAAAGTATACGCACATCAGACAACACTGGAAGAAAATACAAGAAGACGAGAAATGTATGATTTGGCCTGCCACTTTCCACGTTTCACGTTACTTTATTAGAAGAGGAAACTTATGTCAGGTCCGCTCATGCGTATGTATGTATGCATGTATGTATTATACATTCATACGTTGGGGCATGGCCACAGATGTATGTGGTATACACGTACTATACGTGGAAATATGTGTATGTGCATACACATACATCGTGGACAACATACAGACCGCGGTTGTGTTGTCCAAAGCCGATATAACTTCCAACGTAAATCCTAATAACATCTAATTTGTAGGCGACCCAAATGTGTGATACGTTGGTTCACGGACGGACAAGAAGAGAACATTTTTAAGAGCGCGTGAAGCTTATATAGGAATTATAACGCGCAGCAAGAGATAGGAAAAAACATGACTGAAAACTGTATGTATAGTTCTTATATCCAAGCGAGGACTAGGAAGCTTAGCATGTAACTGCGTATTCAAAAATGATATTGTTGAGGGAAGAATGCTAATAACTTGGTCTCTCATTAATGTTTTCTGTGTTGAAAAGTATAAATGCAGATTAATCAGGGTAGAAATAACATAAATCAAGTTTGAATTATACATAAATTGTACATATATAGCAGCCATGTTTTCATTTTAATACTGTTTTATGGAATTATTTTCAACTGGATTTATGGAAAATGGTTATACGTTTACTTCAAACGTTTTAGTTGCACAAACACCGAGAATAATTGCTGTACTTGCGGGAAACTTTGATTTTGTAGTAATCAACCTCGTTATATCAACAAGAGCTCTTATTGTAACAGAGAAATTTCATCTTGCTGTCCATGCAATCAGATCGTTCTTCCTGTAAGATCTCGATCATTTGATACGGTGAATGGAATTGAATTTCTTTTTCGATAGCGTTACATACACCTTTCCGTGAATTGCGAATCAATGTCAATCGATAAATTCGAAACAATTTAAAAAACCATCGTTTTCTCCTTTAAATTGTACATTTATAATTTACTCATTAGGAATGCGCAAATAATTTCAATGTCAGTAAAAAAGAATCGAGCAGCGACATTTACCACGGCAGAACGCAGGTCAAATTTTGTCTCATATATTGTTGAAAAAATCGATGAATTTACTGAAAAGTTCTTCAGTTATCGAAGCAACAATCAATCCGAAGGAATAGTCGAGGAAAATTACCACGAATTTCGTGATTTCTCAAGTACAAAAATTTTCCGAATTATGTATAATTTATATATAATTATGTGTCAACTATATTGAATTATACAGAAATCATATACAACTCTGAAAATCTTGTCATTCGGGTTATATTGGAAAATATGGCCCGAATACATGTTGCTGAAATTTGAATTGTTTATCGAAACGAGTTAGTAATCCAATAACACTATATTCAACTGATGAAGATCAAAAATCTTATGAACGACATTCTTCAAACGATGTTTCTACACTGAGAAAAAAGATTCATTGACTCAAATAAGATTTGTTTATAGTAAATAAATCGTATAGTTGAATACGGCCGAAGAAAAATTTATTAATAATTAGTCAACACCATAGTTGATAAATACAGCACATATTTCTTTGGGTCAACTTCATACCGATGATGATTCGATAAATCTAAGTTTGAGAAGAAGTCATATTCATTCAAATCAATTTCGATCAGTTTGAATCAAATAAATGATTTGGTTATAATTAATGAATATGAATTTCTTGACTCAACACAATATTTGGTAATAATGAATAAGTCTTATTTGTATGAAACGATATCTCTGGAAAATGTTCAACCAAATGCGTTGATTTGTCAGAAGAAAACCTTTTTCTCAGTGTAGTTCCAAGGATTTGATTCGAGCACGGAAAGAATTTTGTAGCAAAAATTGATATTTAAATCTATATTGATATCGTGGTTGTGGAATATACTTTATTGTGGTGCAAAAAACCATGAGTATGCAACAGATTACCACAACTCTTCTTGAATTCAATATGCGGAGTAATAAAAGAAGACAACCCATGTGGAAATGTACACACATGCTGCTACTGCGCGGTACTGTTGCCAGAGTTGCCAGTACTGGCAAATCCAACCTTGCCCTTATGGGGCCAGTGGTTTGGACGGTACTGGCAAGGAGTCGGAATGATAACATCATTTTACATAAGGGCCAGTAAAACATTTACCACCACGTCGGTAGCGATATTTGGTGTGTGTCTACTATGGTGGAACTCTGGCATGGCAACAGAACCAATTGTTCTACCACACCTGGATGAGAAGTGGTAGAGAGTCAAAAAAATACATCCTATGTAGGAATTCAGACCCGACCCAGTACTGGCACAGTGCTGGTAATTAGAGATCCCCCGGAGTTATATTTAAAGTGAAAAAAAATACATTGAATTTGAACTTTCAAAACTTTGTGAATCTATTTGTCTCATCACCATTATCTGAGAAAGACGCTTTGGAAGTGGTTTCATGGAAGTTCACTGGGCAAGGATTGAACCCGGGACCTGCGAGTGAGAAACAGAGTCTCTATCACATCAGCTAATCTCCGAGTTGACAACGGACCACTTAAATTCCCATTTATTGCACCAATTCCCTTGAAGTCACGCAATTTACCATAGACTCCGTAGTACTGGCGCGACTCCGGCTCACTACAAAAATCAAGTTGCCAAGATCGTGATTTTAATGTCAATCGACTACCGATTCCGTAGTCAACCAGAGTCCCACCAATACTGGTACTATGTCGTCTATCGAACATATTGAATCATAATACCAACTCTGGCTCAATGCTGGCGCGACTCCGGCTGACCGCAACAGCCGAGTTGCCAAGATCATAATTCCAACATCAATCGACTATCGATTTTGTAGTCAGCCAGAGTCATATCATTACTGGCATATTGCCGTCTGTTGTGCATATGGAATGATAATACCGACTCTGGCTGAATACTGGCGCGGTACCGTTTCTCGAAATCCTTGGTATTGTCCAGACAGTATTCATTCGATACTGACCCTATACCGTCTGTCCACGCGAGCCAATACCGTCTGAAATTTTGCGAATGTTCGGCGACAGTTGAAAAACGGTAATGATTCTAAACAGGCACAGTTGTTTTTGCCGAACTTTGGCAAATACAACCTCGCCAGTACCACGCCATTTGTCATAATGAATTGACATAATCGGGAGTGATTTTGGAACATTGTTTACCGTGTGGATTATTTGCACATTCTATGCGTGATCACATGCTTAGATTGCTTGGAATGTTTGAAAAGTGCTTGTGCTATTTGAGTACAATCGGTATCGGTATCGGTTCAATAGTGAATCACTGGTTGAAAACACTTACTGACAATCATTCCTTTTCAAAATAGTTCCCCAAATAGCACAAGAATTCTAAAAGAGTTCTTCATAAATATATTGTATTCATTATGAGCTCCTTGAAAACTCCTGTACTTTTTGCGTTCTTATTGAAAATTTCAAGCAGAAAACTATTGGGGATCTGTTAGGGTTGTAAGTAGTTTGAATGGTGTAAAAATACCATAAATGCTGATTATATCATATACTAACCTTGGTTACTTTCTTCATTGTCAGAATCTGTATCATCGACTGAAACTTTTTCGAGTTCACGATATTTTTCCACTCTATTATAAGACATATTTGGGAATTCAAATCGACGATTTTACGTAGAACTACACTCTAAGAACACCCAAACCTCTGTGTGTGTCTGATAAATGTACGAGAAAATTTGAATACGTCTAACGAGCGTGCATGGAGATTGCTGACTCTTAGAATATATACATATATACAAACAACCAGACATTGGTTTACATGACTCGCGTGAACTCTGTTCATTATAATAATATTATTGGCAGAATATCGAAATAGCGGAGATTGGGTGTTGTAGTGAGCCAAAGCTACGCCAGAACAGAGCCAGAGTTGGAGGGAGTACGATATGTTAAGTCGAAAACAATGTGCCTGAACTAATGGGGGACTGACTGGCTTTGGAATCGGTTATCAACTTTCGTCGAAAGAAATCCCTGAATAAACATGCATCTGGTGGTTCACCAAAGCTGCGCCATTAGGTAGCAAAAATGACCTGATTCATTTACCATATTAGGTGGGCGAAGAAGTGGATATACTGATTCAGTTGATTACAAATTTCGTAGCCGATCAGTGCCATACCAATACTGGCATATGTTCGGCTATCAAATATATGAAATGGTAATCCCAACTCTGGCTCAGTACTGGCGCCGCTTTGGTTTACCATAACAGCCGGATTTCCATAGACATAATTTTAACGTAGTTCGACTACCGATTTTGTAGTTAGCCATTGCCCTACCGATCCTGGCACTCGATCGCCTATTGGATATATTGAATGATCATGCCAACTCTGGCTCAGTACTGGTGAAGCTTCGGCTCACCCTAATAGCCTGATCCCCATCGCTACGATTTTAACGACAATACAACATCGATTTCGTAGTCAGCCAGTACCATATTGATACTGGCATATAGTCGGCTATCAAACCAAGAAATGGTAATCCCAACTCTGGCTCAGTACTGGCGCCGCTTTGGTTTACCATAACAGCCGGATTTCCATGGACATAATTTTAACATAGTTCGATTACCGATTTTGTAGTTAGCCATTGCCCTACCGATCCTGGCCCTTCATTGTCGATTGGATATATTGAATGATCATCCCAACTCTCGCACAGTACTGGCGCAGCTCCGTTACACTACGATCCGTGTATTTTCCGGCCAGTATTGATTCATTACTGGCCCAACACTGTCTGTCCACGCCAACCAATACCGTCTCAACTCCGTTGAACATGTACAACCAGTTGAAAAACAGTAATGGGCCTGAACAGGAACAGTTGTTTTTGCCAGAGTCTGGCAAATACAACCTTTCCAGTACTGGGCGATTTGTCAACTCCGGCAATTTCCACATGGGATAGCTTGGCGCAATGTTGACAGACAAGGCTTGGCAATCTATAAATCTTCAATGTTGATGACCAATAAATACAATGTTGCACCGATGTCGGTGTTCGACGGATTTCGTTTGTCGGCCTATTATTGTAGCACAATTGCGCCAAGCTTGTCTCATCCTTGGCTCAACATTGAGTAAACGATAGATTCCATTCAACGCCAGGATCTTTTGAACTGTAGTTCAATATTGTTCCAAACTTTGGCCTAGTTTCGGTAGAAATTAGCTTTCAATGTAGCGCCGATCATTGGTAATAGCATGGCATCAATATTGGCAACCTATATAATACTTTTGCTACGTTACTAATCAAGTGTTTCTCGCGAGTGGTGAAACGCGTATACGAAGAATATATAAGGCTCAAGTAAATCTTTGGAAGAACAGTCAATCGCTCTTTACTATGAGTCACACTAGAGGGCTCCTACCGCTGAGATAACATACATTATTGTGTCCACTTCTAATGGCAAAATTTACCGACAAAAGACGCCGAGTTGTTCACAAACAAATGAGGGGAAAACAATAAGACTTCAAACAACATATGTCAGAAGTTGAGAAATGCGTATATTTTTTATATATATTTCTGGGTTAAATATTTTTTACTTTGATCATTGGCGCAGCCAATTGTTTTTGACAAACAAAATTTCCAATTGTTTGCCAATGATGGTATATTTCATTGCCATTGTTTCATCGATGATGGGACTTCATTGGAAAAACACGTAGGTAAATCATAAAATGATGTTATCATTCCAGGTTTGCGCCATGCTTGGTTGCCAACCCTCGGTCATACTTTATCTACGTTACACCATGCTACCGCCAATTGTAAATTTTTATATGGGTAGATATACGACTCGTAAAAGGAGTAATTATCAAAAATTTCTGCTACTTTGAAATAACATGTTTGTTTTCGCAATAGAAGTAACTTTTTCTGAAAACAATAGAATTATTCTAATGTAGCAGAAATTTATAATAATCACTTCTTTTATGAATCGTTCATCTAATCGGTAGTTCATCCTAAGTTCAGATCGGTTTATGTAAAAACTTTGAATTGTAAAAAGTTCGAAACCTTGGTTTGAAAAAATAGCAATATATAATCTCTATCTTCAACCAAGGCTTCGAACCATTTACAATTTGAACTTTTTTCACAGACCCGTTTAGATGCCATGCTCAATATCTCGAAACGTCAAAATATGGAGATGCAGCCTTTTGGCTCAAGATGGCAGTTTTTACAATAAAATAATCCTCCTAAAATTGTTTGTATGATTCAAATTTCGTGTAATTCAGATTTATTTAGCACCAAAGTACTCCTGGAAAATAGTAACCCCGGTTAAAAGAACCCATTGATTTTGACCAATTCTCATCAAATTACAATTAAACGCGGACAATGTTCTGACCAAATCTCACCGGTGATTCTTCAATGAGATTTGGTCAGAACTTTCATGTGAATCTCGTTGAATCTGGCCAAATCTCACTAAATTACGATTAAACTTGGACAATATTCTGACCAAATCTCATCGAATTTCATTTGTCAAATTCAATGGATTCTTTGAACCAGGGAAACTAAAAGTACGCCCTGTTCGAAATGTTAGGAATAATCCCACAAAAACTAACCAACTCTGCACCTGGTTTTATCCAGAATTCCCCAGTTTGGAGCATCTCATCGAGAACTAATAGCAGTTAGTCAAAATAATTTCACTTAGAATTCTCACCCTGTGATATCCAATGAAACCTTGACATAGATTTTTCTGTCAAAACTCAAATCGGATCGGTATTTGATTTTTTCGCATACTTGTGAATTTACTTGTGAATTCATTACGATGACTTGTGGATTCCTAATAGAACTTTCCACTGTACGAGCACAGCAAGAGTAATAATACATAAAATTGAAGACTCAATCGTACGGAATAATTCATAGAAAATCACGTCTCATTGAGGATTGTGCGAAATAAGTAATGACATAGAAGGAAGACGAATGTCTTTTCGTTGTTTCCATATGATACATATCAGGATGCAATCCACAGGTCTGCAGAATATATCCATAGGGATTTCTTTCCGCCTTATGTACTTGGATCTATCTTTCGTATGTCAACATGAAAGAGCTACCGTATTGTTAGGGGAACTCTTCGCAAAATCCTCCGCAGCGTAAAATCCTTTGAGATGTCCTATTTCTTAGTACTAACCCATATGTTATGTTCTTTATATTCGTTCTTTGTATGTGTATAAATTATATTGAAGAAGGGGAGAATTTTTGTCAATTTTGTTTCATCGTAAGAATATAAAATAGAAATTCTCCACTCCGTTTCACATCCATTTTATACTGTACGTACATAAAATGTCCTCTTCGGTAATTCGATTTGTCAATCTCAAGTAACACCAGGATAAACTCTGATGGATGAATTATTTCATCTATGCAAATGGATTAATTGTATATTATAGAAATGAAGAAATTCTTATCATTTCATTGGGATAATTCTTCCTTTTGCTTGTTTGATTCTTCATCGAAATATAGATCCTATCGAATTCCATGAATCACGTTCTGGAATATGCGAAAGTATATTGATCAATAATCTTACTTTTTATTATTCGCTCTGAAATGGAGTTTGTTTGACAATAGCTTTTACGAGGAGATTCATCCCTAGGAACCACTGGAAACGAAGTGTACATGCGATTATAAAGCAGAATCCTTCTCTCGAGATAGTTTTTTCGTAACAGAAGCACCTTCTTACATGAGCATCGTATTCACATCTTACAGAACTCGACCCTAGTAGAAATTTTGGATGGGAAAATACCAGGGCCTGACGAGAACCTGATCTAATTTCCTATCAGGTCTCCATCAGGTTTCGTTACGGTTCTCCCCACATAGTAAAAAGTAAAACTTACTTCCAACCTTAAGATCGGCTTATTTTAAAATGCAGCCAAAACTAACCTTATTTCAGCTGAAAGTAAGCATCCAAAGCAAATGCCGACACAATGGAGAAGACTGAATTTCAGTCAAGTTTTCAAGTAAGATGCAGCAACCTTTAGTCACACTTTTTACAGTATATTTTGCTCGATTTTATAGAAATCTCACCCGAACTCTATTGTACCCCTGCGTTACAACCCTATTTGAATCCTATCAGGGAAGTCCCTTGTGAGGGCCTGATAAGATTTTCCTCATTCACGGTTTTCGGATTCTAACCTGGTCAGGACCTTATTGAAAATAGAGAATGCCTGATCAAATTTCTACTAGGGGAAATATCATCAAGAATAATTACTAATCATATGAAAAGTAAGAGACATTTGTGAATGAATAAATCAAACGTTATCGAGGAATGAAAAATTTGGTTCGAAGTGGACATAAGAAAATTATGTATTTCCGAACCCGAATATCAATTAACCATATCATTCACTCGAAACATCCTAAAGCTTCATATTACCCTGAGCAATTGTTGAATCAAATCAACAACCTTTTCTCGCGTCATTTCCAAAACATTCTCTCCCCTTCTTTGAGCCTTCTTTGCGCATTGATCCTTGATATAATAATATGAAGAGTCTTTTTATATTCTCATACCGCGTATCCCATGACAAAGGGTCTGGGTAACAAACACGTTACGCTTATTTCCTTATGCGTGTAGTTTTCTCTGGAGAGGACAAATAGTATTCGACGACGAGTTACAAGTCTTGTGGGATTTCTCACGAGAGCCACGTTACCACGTATCTTCACTACTTATTCCGATTTATAGCCTACAATCTGGTAACGGTGAAGAAAATAGTAGTAGTAGTAGTAGTAGTAGTAATAGTAGTAGTGATAGCATCAACAACAACACTGATATTTCTTCTCGAGAAATCTTACATGACCTCGACAAAATACTCTTCGAACCCGCTTGATATTCATCAATTACTTCTTATTACGTTTTGAATGAAATTTCAAAAAGCATAGCCATTTCAATACCTTCCAACCTGAATTTATTCGTTCATTCGAAGGAAATGGCTTGAAGAAGAGATCCGTATGCGCTCTCCGTACACAAGAATGGAAAAATAAATCTTAGTATCGCGAGTATAAGTATAAAGAGAATACGAGAGGCACGATTCGAAATGTTCTTCTGCTTCAGTTTCTCTGTCCCTTTCAAATCGGTATATCAAGGGCTTACTAAAAAAAAATTGCGGATAACGTTGTGCCGTTTTTTTTCCTCTCGTTTTTGAATTCCTTTCTTTTTCTGAATCTCTGCAGTGGTACCCCCGATGATCCTTTAAAAGTTTCACGCTGTTCCTCTTGGCGAAGCCCATGAATAATCTTGCGCACGATCTTGTGAGATGGAAAGAGGATTATGCGACGACAACGACGACCACGCTGACGCCTTTCATCTTTTCTCCTCTTACTTTTACTTCTTTCACTTCTATTTTCCACGCAAAGGATATGGGATAGAAGCGGTCCGATTGCAAACGCGATCGCAGTCCATTCGATCCTCAAACTGTCGTTCACAATCGAAATTCATTATGTGCGAGATCTCCTTCTCGAGTACTCGGTGCCAAATCGCTTTGAAAATTAAGTTATATTGGAGTTTTTCAATTTTCTATTTGATTCGTTGATCTTCGGATTGGTATTTGATCGATTTTCTATGATAAGAGATAAAAATCTTGTTCTATTTCTTCATATCTGGAGATCATAGTTCACGGAAAAGGAGGGACTTCTTGAAGAATAGTACAGTTCTTTATTTGATCTAACGACGAAAATGGAAAATCAATAGAATGGAAAAGATCTCTTCTTTCCGCGTTGCTCACATGCCTGCAGCTGAATAGCAACTGGTGATGATTTGTTTTTCCGCTCTCCTTAATGATTTGCGAAATAACTATCTCTAGTAAAAATAGTTATCATGATTGTCCAGCACCTTTCGAGAGCCTTATAGTAATTGATTGATTAATTACTACAAGAAATGAGCGGACTGACCACGTGGGAAATGTGGACAATTCCACGTAGGTCTTTCTATGCCCAGATTTTGGGCCGCTAGACTTCCTTGAAACTTCCCAGATCAGAATGGTCAGGCCGGTCAGAATGGTTTCCATATCAAAATTCAGAAGCCAGTCCTGAATAATTTATATGTAAAATTGAATAAATAAACAATTGTGTATCAATTTTCTAAACCTAATTTCAAGTGGACAATTTTCTAACAGGAAATTTTTCAACTGCGTCATCTCTTCTGCTATCATTTTGAACAAAATCCCAAATCTAAGAATAAATAGGAGAACTAAATGAATAAAGGTTTAGTTTCGAAGCTGAAACGAAGCTACCCACCCTGGAAAATTAATTACAAAAACAAAGCCCTAGTTATCATGAATAAAATAATGAATACAGGATTCAATATCCCATAAAACAGTTTTTATAGAAAGAAATTTGGAGATCAAAAGATAATTAATTTTGTCGAAATGCCTCTTCCTAAATCTTGTCAAGTCTATTCAACGAGAGTACGTCAAAAGAAACGATAGGATAATTCCTCTCAGCGCGCGATGTTTATACCTTCACTACGAACCGGCGTGTATAAGAAGTGGTAGACAACCGTATAATCGAATGGCGTTGACAGGGAAAAAATATTGAAGTGGAAGAGGTATGACAGAGGATCCACCATTTCTGTTCAAGTTGTCTTGATTGAAGAAACGTTAGATCCTTCCCTTGAATGTCGTGACGGGCGGTAGGTACGTGTTGCGTCACAATGATGAATTTCATCTCTTGTTTTAAACTCAAAATCCATAACAGTCGAATGGTGAACATCATGAAATGCAAATGAAATTTCTGTGCATTGAAATTACACATAATTCCTGAAGAATTCGATAATTTTTGTTCGAAATCTTCATCTGAAAGAGAAAACCTCTGTAGCTCTATTTCTTCTAGTTGATATTAATCATGCCCTAGAATATTAATGAGTACCACATACTGCGAGTGATATTTTAACGAGTCATCATTAACGAATAGTAATTCAAGCCTCCTTTGATTTTTCCCATTTCAGGTACGGCGGTCCGGACTCGTATCAAGTAACAGAAAAATTCAACGTCGACTGGGGAACGTATCTAGTTACAAATAAAAGCATCATTTACGCAGCGATAGATGGTAGAGGATCGGGATTGAAAGGCAACAGCATGCTATTCGCAGGTTACAGGAATCTAGGCACTGTTGAAATATCGGATCAAATCAATGTAACAAGGTAGGTGATTTATCGTAGAGAAAGAAAATCTAAAATCGATACGAATATAATCCATCATGCGTTGTATGTACAAAATTTCTTTTTGTTCCAATCGTTCTTCGCATCATTCCTGTCCCTGCAGTAAAAAAATAACAAGTATCATTACTTTGATGCTAATAGTACAATTACTGGTATGGCATACTACCGTGTATCGTAGATAACGAATAAAATATGGATGGAATTGTTTGTTGATTCGAATTGATATATTAATTCACAATTATAAAAATGCATCAGGGAGTGGTCATAAAAGTACACAACTTTTATCCGTTCATTAAAAATACATCACACTCTCGGTACGTGTGTTACGTTGTTGGGAAACTCTAATTACGGTGTTCCTGAAAGTTCATTCATCCCGATAAAGAGCACTGTTTTCGATTTCTTCATAAATTACTTCGTCCTTTGCAATGGTTATTTTTCAACCGAATAGAGCTTGAGGGAACAAACTTTTCGTAATTCTTCTTGAAAATCGATTCACACAAATAACCGTAAGAACTCTCTAGCGAGGCTGACTTATTGCCACGTGGACTACGTTAATCCAACCGTAATCCCATCGGTTGTCACACTAAGTATAGAATGGTAACATTGTATGGACCGTTTCTTAATGCGGCCGAATTATCTTTCTCTCTTTGTTCTAATTACTTTAAATAACATGTTCCTTTGTGGATTTGTGAACTCCAGAATCTATCAGAGAGGTTTTTTTCGTAGCTCTTTTCTCTCGTACATAAAGAGATGAGAGGGAATTGAGGTACACATAGAACTATCTTTGGAAGCTCTTTGAATTTGGAAGAATGAGAAGGTAGGTGCTCTTCTAACTGCTTGGAGAGTTAATTCTCACTCCAACAGAGTGAAATTTCGCTCTTCAAATGACCAGAAGGGAATCCATTTCCCAGTTCCAGAGGAATTCTCACTCTCGTGTTGCTCTTTCAGCAATCCAGTTGGCTGTGGCAGCACATTTTTACGTCACTTCGATGCAACTATGTGCAGTGAGAGAAAATATGTTTTGAACCGATGAATTTTTCTTTGAGTCTAAGAAATGAATTCATCCAATGTTATGTGTGGAGTTATTGCATCAACTTCATTTAATATGTGATTCACGCGGACGTGGTGGGATCATTGATTGGGATTGATGAAAAAGTTATTGGATGGAAAATTTTGATTTTCGAATTCATGAAATATAATTTGATTCAATGAATTACGCATTTGATGGGCTGAAGCCATTCATAACACTGTAATAACCAACTGTAGTGCCAAAATGATAATTTCTCCTTCCAATAAAAGATTTAATTATTTGAATAAAAAAAGTTTTAAAATAGGAAAATATCAATATAAATAATATAAATATTTCTTGCATTCGAAATAAAATGTTTCCATGAATATGAAATGAAAATTTTCTGTGAATAAATCAATATTCGAAACAATGAATATTCTTCCCTATCTAAGACATTATTTCATAGAATGTACAAAGAGATTTTCTAATCCTTCGGAGAACTTATCGATATAAATAAATCTTTCTTCGAATCAATGAAATTCATTTTGATTGGATGAATGGTATTTTACAAAATTTCCAGAATAAAAAGAAATAAGCAGGAGTCAGAGCATTCGCGCAAGGGCGAAGCCGACCTTCTCAGTTCCTGTGTGATCTGTAATTTATTTGAAACAATTAGATTATTCGATCAGATGGTTGATATGATCAAGAAGTTCGAAGGAACTGTTTTTCTCTGTGATCAAGTCATATCCGTTGATTATGTTCGATGCCGGAACCTAAAAGAAATATTTATCAGGACGGAACATTACTTACTATAGGTTTACGGTGAATTAGTTCTTTATATGCAAACTGTATTGCAGGAAGATAGCTTGTGAGAAAGTATTGCCACCTTCTGAGAAGCGAACGCAATTTGTCGGAGTGGATTCAATACATTTTCATTTTAAAAACATATTTCTTTGTTTCGATGAATTCATAAATTCGATAGATCTATCCATTTTATGGACTCGATGAAACCTTTATTTGCAAAAAGCATTGGAATTTTGCAGAATGTATAAAATTTTGACCTCATCAAACGTAGTATTGACGAGAATAATCAGGTTGGCAGTTTATTGACTAGAATCCTTATTCAATCATAAATGAAAATTTTTAATGAGGTAATTTTTTAGATGTTGCTGAACTTTGAATCGTTTATTGAAACTAATTAGCCATCGAATCAGATAATATTCAACTATCAAAGCCAAAAAATCTTGCAGTACATTATTTAAACGATGTTTCCAGTGGCGAAGAGTTGATTCGAAAAGATATGTAATTAATGATTTATCAGATTTCATGAGTTTTCATTTTTGTTTTGTTTCTATAAACGAGTCAAACTTCGAGAACACATTTATTAGCATGAATAAAATAGCTTCATTCGATTTGATTTCTCAAATCATGGGTTATAATACTTCATTTTATTAATGTCAAAAGTATCCAAACTATCATTGTTCATATGAAATCTGTTCCATAAAATAGATTTTATCCGAAGAAATTACTCTGAAGTTTGAACTGAAGAAGTATCTCATTGTGATCATGAATTTAGTTTTCTGTTGAAAAAATAGAACTCTCGGAATTAAAATTCATAACTATTCGGTATATGATTTGATGTTATTATCTGAAAAAAACCACTTGTATTGAAATAAATGAGATGATTATACTCTCAACTGTGCCGGTTTATAAATAACAGTATTTTTGGTCCTATAACTTCATATTCTTGAATATAATAATTATTTTATTAACCTGATCTCGCGTTGTTTTTCTCATGATGAAAGAAGTTCATCATTTGTAAGCCATGTCTGTTTCCATACGAAACTTTACGTTATGAAATTGAAGTTGTATTTCATTGATTTTCACTTTGGAATTCATCAAATGAGAGTTATAAATCGGATGAAAGATGATATTGACAAAAATAATTAGTTATTCAGTCGTAAGAGTGCGTTTTTGATTTCAAAAAATAAATTTCAATGATAGTATGATTTGATAGTATGAATGAAACGACTTTGTATGGTTATGAAATTATTTGAGATTCAAAAAGACATTTATTCAACGCAATGAAATGGGAATCATTGAAATCAATTTCATTAATTCAAAGAATTTTTTTTTCTCAGTGTGTAACGAATGTCTTCAAATATCCGCTCTGATTTGTGCTGACAATGATTCGAGCCCAAATTTTTTTCACGATGTATTTTGAATTTTTCCAATCATCCGATTCCAGTATTCTCACTATTTCCTTTTTTTGATTTTTTGTATATGTTGCACAATATGTTCTTGTTCTATAAAGAAAAAGGCGAAGGTGAACGCAGATTTTATACCCTCAACTCCTCATACGTTTGTTACATTGCGATAGCATCGTACGAACAAGAAAAAAACATAATTTCAAAGTTTTCCCACGAAAAATTTATCTTCAACATTTGCTATGCAAATAATTTTATCGTCGAAACGTTATTTCACTGTAGAAGCTTTACAATATGCATGATATTCTATATCACGAAGGGCACGTAGAAGTTGCTATGCGATTATTCGCAAAGTTCGATAAAATTCCAAAAATGCATATTCTTTATACGTTGCCGTAAGTTCGATGTTACGGAATATCTTATATTCTATACAAAATTCACATCAACTATAGAAAATTTCTATACAGACATAAATAACTCACACAAATTACGTACGAACAGAGTCGAGCCACTAAATTTGCCCGTAGATAACGTTGTAATGTGTGGCAGTGTTGTATAATTTATGTTGATGATTTTTATTCATATCTACGTTACTAAACATCCTTCTCGTTGAACTTTGAATTAACTCGCGTTTACTTGTACCAGTCTTCTCGAAGGAAAACAATTAAATATGATTGAATTTCACAAGTTTTTAGTACAATTTTCCGGATCCCGGAGGAAGACAAAGTAGAAAAGTAAGTTGCACACATCTCTCATATTCTCATTCACGATAAATTAAATGACACGTTTACCGTCACAGAACTATGACGAAGTTCCAAAACGCCAAACTTTCGAAATGCAAATTATTAGATAATTTCAGTAGATATCATGGAAGTTACACAGAAATGAAAATGATGATCTAACAATCTATGTTTTCAAAGTTCGACGTTTACAAACTTCGACAACGACGTCCGCAATCACGTAATATTCTTGGGAGAAGAGAAGAGCAAGAAAAGTATCTTTTTCATCTCATTTGCTAAGTATTCAGTCGAATTTTAAGTCATTTTCGTGACATTTAATTAATACACAGAGAAAAGTAGATGATACAAATTGGATTTTATACAAACTTTCTCAGTCTCTGATATGAATTTATCAAAGAATAAAATAATCAAACCAGATCATGATCAGTAATAAAATATATTGAAAATTATTCAAAACTAGTATCTGAATATTAAAAGGTACAATCTAGATGTTTGTGCTGATATTTTAATTTTAAAAAAAAATAGTACACTGTACGAGGATTATTTTACTCATTATTATTTACTTTTCTCTATGTTTATCACGTTTTAAAACTATGAACAAGGAGGAAAAAATTCGGTAACTCGGTGAATTTTTCGTTGAACTTTCCGATGAGGTTAGTTAATTCCCTCTCGTAAAATAAAGAGAATATTCACTCGGTATGTAGATACAATTTTCGTATATATATATATATTTAGAACAACGTAGATAACACGTTTTTCCATTAGGGGAATGGGGTAAGTTTTCCCACTTTTTTGTCGATTTTTGTATTTTTTCCTGTTGCATTTTTCAAGGGGTTTGCGGTACCATTTCATTTCGCTACAATCTAGTATGAATAAATATAATTATTTCATTAGGATGTTATCTGAAAATAGTTTTATTTGCAGTCATGGCACTTGCAAAAATTCGCCCCGAGTACGGAGTTCTTTCACATTCAAAATCGTCAAAAATAGGTTGGAAATCGAAATTTCAACCCAAATTGAGTAACTCATTTGGTGCGAATTAGGAAATCAATTACCACAGGGAATACATGTGTATTTATGACTGATTGGCAGTGAATTCCACTAATTCAGGTTTACAGAGTAACCTAACATCGTGAGAATTAATTATATCATACACGGAGATACCGGGTCTATTAATATTTAGAAAAATGACTGTCGATTTAGGGAGAACGAGGATCGCTGGAAAATATTTGTACTGAGTCTCCTAAAAATTCGTAGTCGATGTATTAACAATTGATAAACAATTCACTGTAATATTTTGACTACGAATTTTTGGTAGACTCTTTTTCCCTAAATTGACAGTCATTTTTCTAAACGTTGATAAATCCTTTATAAATATTAATAGACCTGGTCTTTCCGTGTATAATGAATTGATTTGTGAAATTCTACAACCACTTCGTTAGACCAGGATAAATTTACTAAGTAAGAAAATTCGCCCCATCATCGTTTTCCAAATTTTTCCAAAAGTGATTTACAAAACTATCACATCATTCCATCAAAACAATCACGAGTATCTTTGTTTTTCAATTTGAGTGAGGACACGTGAACTTTACTCGACAATGACAAAATCGTAAAAAAAATCTCTCAGTGTAATGAAGACAGCTTTCAAGTTAATATTCCCATGAATGCTACCTGGAATGATACTACTTACGCCCATTCAACCAGCACACTGAAAAATTACGACGCGATGAAAAACGTGCCCCTACGAAAAACTTGTCCCACTCTCCCCTACACAATTTGTACTTTAAATCAATAAATTGATTATTCATTCAACTAATTTATACTTTATTCATAATTTCTAAATGTTCTCATTATCTGTAAATATGTCTTCATTTGCAATCAGATTAGAATTCGGAAGAAATCAAGTAACTTCTTGGAATTGAATGATTCGAATACTGTCAATTCCAAAGATTGAATCGTATCAATCTTCGTTTCTCAACCAAACCTAACTGGATCACCCGATTCTACAATTTATTGACTCATACAATTGATGCGACTTTCTTGGAATTTTCAGCAAATTTCTACGGAATTTAAAATCTACGTAATCTTGAATGTATTTCGACCAGCATCGTATGAAATAAGTCTTCATTTTATATGCGTACGTGCAAACGAATTGAAAACTCTGAGAGCATACATGTGGATGTGGAAATTAATTAAATGCAAACTTTAACTGGAGAAACTTTTGAGAATCCCTCACGGGTTGCATATAAAATTATACACTTGTTATAAGTTGAATAGAACTGTTCTGTTTTTAAAATGTTCCCCTTCATTTCTAGGGACCAAACTCTATGGAACAGAAAATTATGTCACGTGACAAATACCAATGATACTTCAATGGAAACTTTGAAGAGAAATATGGCTAGAGGCTAAAATTATTGACGTAAATGCGGAAATTTTGGATGTCAAAAGTTATCACAAATAACATTGCGCTATGAGATGTGTCAAAACGCGTTGCCTCGCATCCCAAGATTCTTGCACCCTCATAGTTCTGTTCCATAGTAGAATTATTATGTACCTCACATATGATAATTTTCTATGTACACACGTATATATATATTTAAGGCAGGGAAAATCGCAAAAGCAACAAACAACAACCGCGCTCAGTGTGGTAGAGTTCGTGTGCTGTGGTAACAGAACAAAAGGTGTACACCACGATGGCAGAGGGGAAAGGTACGGAAGAAAAGCGTTAGGGGTAGAAGGGGCATCAGAGCAAATCTGGAGAAAGGAATAGAGAGAAAGAGAATTGTACAATAGGTTAAAGGTAAAAGAGAGTCGGACAATTCCGCAATCGCTTGGCCAGCTTCCAATTTCACGACTACCTTTTTACTGGGTTGGATGCGACGTGCCAGCAAAACACCCTGCTCCGGCCCTGTCTTTCCATGCCTTTTCATGAGAAGAGAGTAACTGGGAGAGACTACTATGATCGACTAAAACAGGGGACCAGTTCAACCACCAGTACTCCGTGCCTTTCTCTTTCCATTCCCTATCTCTATTCTTGTTTTGAAAGACCCTTTTTTGCTTTGAAAAGAGAAACTCTGCAAATCGAAGCCACTTTGTTTCTGATACCACCACTCAAATCAATGAAACGAAAGTTTCTTACTCGCTCAATCTTGCGTTGATGATACCCTCAAATAACTTTATTTCAATCACAAGAATTCCTGCTGTATTGTTCTCGAAATCTTTTCAACGTGCACGTATGGGAACGATGGATATCAATTGATTATTTTCGATCCTACGACCGGAATTAAGATAGAAAAATGATAAATAAATTCTCGCCAACGTTTTCTCATCCCCAGATATTCTTTTCGAGTTGACAATGGTTTTCGAGGGACAATTCATTTTTACGCGATAACGACAAAGGATTCAGATCGACGTCCGGTGTCAAACACCGTTGTATAGCCTTTGTGAAAGTTTTTTTATGTCGGGAATATTGGTAGCTTTGGAGTTGAAGGGTGTTTTCACGTGAATAAAAAGTATTCCTCACATTATTCGAAAATTCACTAACAAGTTGGATTAACAAAACGATGACGAATACAACATTGATTTACACGCAGCTGTATCGATCGAATGAACTTCCATGCCGTCGAATAGGGATGTGTTTTTGTTCAGAATACACAGCCAATTCGATTATTATTCTAGTACAAATGATTCGTATATGGTCCATACATAAGACATATGTAATTCATATATGACTTATATCAAAATTACCCACATCGACAATATAATAACGCCATGTACGGGATCAGGATGTATATGCCCAACAAATACAATGTTGAAAACTTGACGAAAGATGTTCTTTAGATATCTATTAGATATCTTTTGAACGATGCTCTATTAGATATCGTCACGTGTATGCAAAATAATCTTACATTTCCTATATCGAATCATCATCATGAAGTAATCGGTCTTACGACTGGTTTGATGAAACCCTCCACCCCTGTCTATTATCCGCCAAACGTTTAATTTCTACATATCTACTACATCCCTTGTCTTTATCGAATGACTATGAAAATTCTGAAACTCACAATTGAAATCTAGTTCAATCATGAATTCATAAAATTCACTCCAAAATGTAACTGCGTATAAAATTGCATGAAAAATCATAATTCTGTTTATGAGATGTAATACAATTTCATATGAAAAATCAGAGTTTGAGAAAAACATTCATTATTACAAAAACAAAAGACTTCGCAATAATAAGCTTCAGCTTCGATAACAAGAAAATTCTGGATGTATATCTCTCTCAGTAATTATATCTTGTACATTGAACAAGAGCATTATACGTGTTCTTCATATCGTTTTCTATTTTCATCCCTCAAAGATAACTTCAAAACATTGTTTGGAAAAAACTCTTCTCAGAGAAGTAGATGCACGTTTTTGAAAATCTAATAATATCTCAATTCTTGTAAATGCACGTTTCTCGTGTTATCGCTTCGAGGATCCTGGAGCAACAATTTTATTCTCCTGCAAAGATAAATATATATTCCCAAAATAAATAAATTGATTGTCGTCACAAAAGAAAGAAGATGAAGAATCGCGTTGTCATTATTTGCAAAAACGATTTACAAAAATATCTCGAAAAATTAGGAAAGACACGGATTCATAAGTCATGTTTCTTTGACTTGAGAAACGCTTCATAAAAACTTTCTTGCGAGTAAATCGTCGACTGTCAACTTCGGTCACGTTCAAGACAAACCCACGAGAACAGGGACAAGTTCAGAACGAAAGTTACGTATCTTTGTTATAAGACCTATAGTCTTTCATGCTTTATCTGTATTCTATGTTCTTTCTTACCTTTTCTTTCTCGTTGGCTCACGGACCCTTCGAAAACTTTATAATCCGATATTAAATTAGGCGTCTTCTTATCACAAACTGCGAAATGGATTACTGATTTCATGGGTTTTCCTTTTTCCCTTTCTTTCAAATTCTACCAACCACTATTCGAAAGTACTATTCTTTTATTTCGATACGGTACGACGATAAAGAATTCACAGAGAAGTTTACACTGTATGTATGATTTTTAAAGAAAATTATTAGAAAAAAAACAATTTTCCCTTCTGAAAATTGTTTGTATGATGAGAGGGGTTCAGTTTCGTTATGGATCATAAACAGCCCTATCCGACTCCCCCACTTCTGAGGTTTCTAACTGTCGCCATTTTAACTAATCCGCAGCGCAGCGCTGAGTGTTCTGCACTGAAAAAAAGGCTGGTAACAGTCATCAAATGATATTTTTGAATATGACCAATCAAATATTCGATAACATTAATCGAATATTCAATAATGTTTATAAATTATGTTTACAATTATCGAATATTTAATAGATATTGATATTTGATTAATGTCATCGAATATTTGATTGGTCATATTCAAGAATATCATTTGATAACTGTGACCTGCCTTTTTTTCAGTGTGGCGGGCTGCATAAAATATACCGATCGCTCAATCATCCAATCAAATTAGGAGGAACAGCCCACCAGTACAGCCTCGTTTGCTATAGTTTAGTCAGAGAGTCGGATAGGGCTGATCCAGCGTTGCCAGCCTCCTGCTTTTTTCCGATGAATCAGTGTCCCACTTACAGCTGTTGAATGGAACGGCCAATGACGAAAGTAGAAAAAAGCAGGAGCTGGCATCCCTGGGCTGATCACACACTGTAAAAAAAATTTGTTGAATTCCAAACAAAAATGCTTGGAAATTTACAAACTTGGTTTGGAAAAATAATTTCCGAACCTTTTTTGTAAATTGCCAAACAAAAGTTTGTGAATTCTCAAAAATCTTCGTGAAATCACAAAATTTTTTGAATGTTTACAAACTTTTGTTTGGTAATTTACAAACAAACTTCTTTGGCAGTTTAGGAAGTGTATTTTTTACAGTGCAAATAAATGCAGTCGATTGGTTATGGAATATCGAATATAATCCATGAAACCATCATATTGGATGGGATTTGTCAAAATCTGTGTGTACGTCTTAATAAAATTTAGGAAGATTCAATAGATGTTTCATTGAAATTGCTGATTAAATGTTACTGAATACAATTGGAAATTATGGAATTCGCTTCAAGTGAAACATAGTGCAAGATTCTATAGGATCCAGCAAGATTTAATGGATTTATTTCTTGAACAAAGAATGGAACTTGCGTCCCATCGAACTGATTTTTACGAAAACTAAATTTGAAATCGTGAAGATTCTTCAAATTTCCTCCTTTTCACTTAAATTCGATAAATCAAGCGTAGTTGAGAATTTATAGTGACTTTTTGTGAAGATTTCTACTGACTACTGCGGGATTTTTGTAAGCCCTGTTGAAAATACCAAGCAAAATCTAATAAAAACTTACTGATTTCGTGACAAATGGCGGGAGCGGTTTTCGACGTTCCGTCCGCTTTTGTTACGGAATCTGTAATTTTTTGTCAAGTTCTGTCCAGCGTTTTTAGCGGAGAGATTTCTCTTCTACACAATCGTCTCCAAGAGAACACGAACGTTCGAAGGTATTCAATAGACATATTTGAATGTCACGTGCATCTGACGGACGTGTGAACTCCCGCAAGACTACTGCGAGATATTTACGAAACTTCTTCGGACTTTTAGTTATTTAGTCGCATGGTAACCGCTGGAAATGAAAAAAGATTCCCTGAGGTGGAAATTTCGCCGTCCAAAGCAAGAAGACCGTAACTGCATTTGACTTGAATTCGAAAGAATCAAGAAAAACTGAAATCTGATTAATTTTTTCGTACTTTGAACTGCTGTTATTAAAGGAGTAGTATGTTTTTTTCCAAAATGAAAAACAGTAGAACGCAGAATTTTTTACAATTAAATAAAATGATATGGAACACTGATTTTCGTCAAAAATGCGACTTACAGTCTTCTTGTTTTGGACGGCAGAAATATTATGGAACATCTAAGATGGACAGCTAGTGAACATATTTGAGGGAGAGGAAGGAGCTGCACATTAATGAATACAAAGATAAAATTTATGATTGAAGTTGAATTTGAGGTTGAATTTGAGGTTCAGCTCAAGATTAAGGGGTTATATACAGTTGAAATTTTCGAAAAATCGATTGTTTTTTTTATTCCATTTTCATAATGTACATACATTTAAGTACACACACAGGAAATTTCAAGTCAATTCGGCGATTATTGTTCAACTTACACGCATATTTGTAAAAATTTTTCACTCTATGTCAAGTGCTTTTGAAACTTTGAATGCGTTTTTCTCCAAACTGTGTTTTCAAAGTCGGTGACCAAGATTTCTCGAAAACGGCTGGACCGATCAGTCTCAAATTTTAACACAAGCTTGTTGACTATATTTTTTAGTAATTAATCGAAGGTTTCTTCTCACCGATGAATATTTTTCTTTTAATGAACAATTCAAGGCTAAAATTTTGCTGAAAAATCGATTTTTTTCTGTTAGAAGTCACGATTTTGTCAAAAAATTTAATTTTGCTTATTCCTTCGATTGATTACTAGATTATACATTACTTTGACGCAATCCGTTTGGTTTTTTCATTTTAAAAGATTCAGTCCCGAGATATCATGGTCACCGCAAAGCGGTTTTCTTTAGAGGAGTTCCTGGAGATCAACTATAACGGCTCTCAAAATTATTATTTTTACAAATAAAAAATCTCAAAGTACAGTTGAAAGTTCACTATTCAATATGTGTACAAATTTTCACAATTATCAATTCAACTGACTTTTCAGGAAAAATTCTTGAAAAATCGCTTTTTTTGCACCTCTTAACTGTATATAACCCCTTAAACACACTAGACATGCTTCAGCTTTAGAACAAGATCGTATGATTGTTCCATGAAAAAATTATGCATACCATTTCCTGTAATACACGTGATTGTTGGATTGGAAGAATGAAGTTATTTACACTCTTCTAGAGTAGATTTTCCCTCAAAAGAATTTAGAAATTACCGCCCGTGAAAACTGAATCAAAAACAACTATTAAGAGAATTCGAAAACTCATCGGTTACCGAACAGGGTTAAATATAATTACCATCCATGATTGCTCATTGAAACCAGACGAAACACCGTCATCGATCACTTTCAAAAACTGATCAGTCACTGACGAAAACGTATAATAAAATTTCCATCAGTAAAACTGTTAAGAAAGTATGGTCAATTGAAGGACACGTTGTTGTTGAAAAATAATCATTATTACCAACCAATTTCTGGGTAAGTCCGATAAAAATTGGTGAATTTTTGGCTGACAATTGTTCACTTTTCTAAATAAAATAGGAATAGTGCTGAATTCTATCGTCTAACAATATATTCGAAGCAATGAGAACAGGTAATTAATTTCTCTGAGAGATAACAAAAATTGTCAGTCAAGACTCGTCTAAATGTAACAACATCACTACTGCTAACTACTAATTTTCGATGCATACGTACATCTGAGTCTGACTCGTACATGATACTATCACTTATTCGAGATAGAAACCAGACGACAGTTCTGTGATTCGAGTATATATGTTTTGATACTACTGCATCGAATCAATAAACACACTACTACTTGTACTGCCTTCGTATGCATGATATTACTATTCATTGTGCCATATAAAATGTTGAATGTTTGACAAAACAAGGACCCTAATGTTCATCTTCCTAAAAATAAATTTGTTGTGGTTCACCTCTATTTCAAAATTTGATCAATCTAAAATCTCTCTATTCCTCATATTGCTTTCTACGAACAGTCAATTCCTAAAATAACATTGATTCTCATTTCGGAAACCCCGATTTATTAATATCTTTGGTGCGATAGCTCTATTTGAAAAGATTTCAGAAAAACATCTCGGTTTGAAAACATTTCTGTTCTAAAATTCATCTATTCAAAAATATCACTGTTTATGAATATCTCTGTATGAAAAAAAAAAAAATTCCAACGTGTATCAATTGCAAAATATGAACATTATGAAATATTTTTACTTCAAAATACAAATAAAGAGAAAATATATAAACTCGCATATACCCATACAAATGAGAATGAAAATCGGTTAAAATTGAATCAAGAAAAATATATTGAAAGTGTATTATCGATTAATCGGAAACAAGAACCTCTGCACCGCATGAACTCTCTCACCAACATTTGGATCAATTATTCCCTGTAAAATATAGTATTGAATTCAAAGTTTGTTTCTCTGTGTAAAAGAAGAAACTGAAAGACGATAAATCGGAAAACAGGCATTGAGAAATTGTAGAGCTCTTGTACATTGGATCAAATGAATAAAGACCTCTTGAAGATAAATTCATTGGAATTTCTTGGAGCATTAATCTTATAGCTGGTTCCTAAATGAAACCAAAGCAGCTTAAGCATGCCGTATATAATTAATTTATAGATTCAGAGATAAAGAATAAAACAAATTTTTCTTCCGGCTTCAATCACGAGAAGTTTTGAGGCTAACAAACATAATAAACCATTATGACTTGAGTTGAAAATGAGAAGATTCCGCACAAAGTTGAATGGAAAAATTATTCGGAAGTTAAATGAAAGGCAGCAAAGATCTGTGATGAGAAAATATATCTGCACGTGTGTTTGTGGTTACATGTGTATACAGATTGTGAGTACACAGGGACTTCGTTTCTCATCCACAAATTTCTGCATTATTAAAGTGAAGACTTAAAGTAATGTTAACGGGAAATAAATGAAAGTATGAATCAACCTCTTCAAACCTCTCCAATACAAAACTTTCGAGTATATATTTGAGAGGGTTTCATCCATCAAGGTACGTACTTAAATCTTCTTCTAGAATTCAGAATCAACGATCCAAAAAAGTTCTAAATTGTTCTTGTTCGTTCAAGGTTGGTAAATTCCTCGAACTCTCTTCCTTTTATCAATTTCATGAATAATTTTTATATAATATGTAAATGAATTGTTCAAATTTAAACAGATGGTCTTCATGTAGGTTATTACTACCGCTGTAAGTTGCTTTGTACGGCATTTGAATTCACATCACGTAAAAACCTCAGCTATCTTGAATCCACGCTGGCTACATTAGTATCAAGGAGTAATAGATCAATCCCAAAGTGTACTTAAAATATATCTTTTATCAAGCGGTTAAATGGAAAAGTAGCTTCTCGGCAAACTAAATCGAACAGCCTGTTAGATGCTCGTACACTTAGAATTCAATTCAACAGTATTCGCAATAAGAATAAATTATCTACAAATTATTGCAAATTATGCAGATATTCGTTCGATCGATGTGATTGTCCTTCCTTTCTTCCCTCGAGTTCACAAAACGCAAACCAAGATATCAGATGTACAAAACGTAATAATAATTCCATAAAAACAATAACAGAAGATTGATTCAACTTCTGAAACATAAATTCTTCTTTTCCTCTTTCTTGTTATAACAAAATTTCAATTATCCGAAATATAAACGGAAAATCCAAACTCCCTAGATTGTGATAAGGAAGAATTCAAATATTCATAGAAAGAAGAAGAAGAAGTAAAAAGGAAGGTATAACGAATTTTCATAAGTTCAGTATTTTTCTTCCTCATAAAACCATTGAACGTGACACGGAAAGACAGTAAAATTTTTCACCACAGAGCATATAATTGATATTCTCTTCATTTTTTGCCAACTGTGTGTTACGCCTCGGCGATTATCGTTGATTTATACTGGTGCGTCGTAAATAGACGCAGATTTCGCTTGTACTCGGATTTCGAAGAGAGTTCAAAGACATTGGGAGTCCTCGTGGAACGGTCGGGTTCGATTTACGAGGCGAATAAGTTTCACGCGTGGAAAAGCGGAATCCTAGGCTCTCTTCTACCATGACCATTCCGAAGTAGGCGATAGCAACTCGGCCAACCGACGATAGAAACGAGGATAAAGACATTTCTACGCGTTCGTTGGCTAGTGTTGCTGCTGGCGTCTGGCACTACCGCCGCTACCAAGTACTTGCTGCATGATGCTTCTGCTGCTGCTGCTGCATTCAGAGCAGATCCATTCATCCCTTCGGGAGCTACTATTATCAAACATATGAAATACGAAAGATAATGGATGCCAGATACGAAAGGAAAGAGAAAAATGCTCTCATGTAACTATTTCGCCACGTGAAATTGGAACACGCCGATGTTGTGGACTTCGATTGAATATTGTTGGGTTTTGAAAATAAATGAGTGCAAAATGAAAAACATGGAACTGAAGGGCTATGGAATAAGATTCATTGATTAAACATCATATTCAAAATTTAATGCTTTGATCAAGACTGTTTGTCTCGATTACAAAAGGTGGTTTGTGTGATAAAAAAATCGAGATGTCTGCCCAATCTCACATTCCACGATGGAAAAATTGCTAGAACGTTTCTGCAATGCTGAGTTACACGAATATGTCGAAAATACACTTGTGAGATATCTCAACATGACGTTGATTTCAGACTATGAAAAATTCTGATTTCAGTATAAACTTCATTGGCAGGGTCTGGAAAACCCGACCCAGGCCAGTTTTTCCGGGGTTTTTTTTTCAATTTGGGATTTTGGTTATTATTATTAGATTCATGTTTTTGAAAGTTTTAATTAATTTTATAGCTTTGTTGATTTGGAACCCGAATTGATCGTTCGTTCATATCACGGTCTCACATCCCATATAACACACGAAGAATTCTTTCTCAAGAATATGAATAGAATTCTTGTGGTACTCTTTTCGAAGTTAAGAATTCTAAAAATTTTCTGTTCCACTAACATCAACGAGTTCTTCTAAATTGCTTTTCAGATCGTTTCATTGCTCTCAAAGAACTCGTCAATGTATGTAAAATAGAGTTCACACTTTCATTATTCTTGATAATGAATAGTTCAACAAGAATTCTATTCACATTCTTGAGAAAGAATTTTTTGTGTGCCATATGGGATACATTGTGGGGTTTATATCACGTACATTTGGTATGAAAAGTTAAATATGTAATTGAAATTCTACAATTATCGTTTACATTTCAATTTAATATTGTTCTTTAAATGATCTCGAAATATTTTGCTACTAAACATTAATTATATTCTATTGATGAACTATGAGATTGATTGGAAATGCGTTTTATTCCACTAAGATTCAGTACTTATACTTGTATAGTTACACTGTTAAAAATGTTTTGAAATTTCATAACTTTTCCAATTACATCCGTAACTGAAATTTCCAATTCTTGGTATTTGAATTGAGAATTCATTTACACGTGATTGAATTTTCAAATTTTTACTACATTTTATTACGGATTTATGTATATTTTCGTAACTGAAATTTCATACACATGTAACTCAATTTTTCAGTTACGTGATTGGAAATTGCTTCCGTTACGTGTATTTGAAGTTTTGTCCAGAAATTTTTAACAGTGTATCCTTTGGATCTCACTTCACTCGCATTTGCTTCTTGCAGAAGTAATTTCTCATGTCCATAATTATAGAGTTAAACTTCGGACAATTCATTGCTTCTTCAATACTCTTTTCCCTTTTTTCAGAGTTTTTTTAGAGTTATTTCAATAGGGCTCCTTCCAAAAAAAACTGAAACTGGGCTGGGTTATTTTGTTCAAAACCTGTTCATTAGAAACTACACAACATTTTTATTGCTCTCAAAGTTTGCTCTTCAGGGAGCCAGAAGTGAGACTGTCTCTACGTTGGGATCAAATTTTCAATCTTCCGAATAATACATCTCAGAGATTATCAGGAAAATTCAATCTCCCCACGAACCTTTGAGAACTCAAATTGATAATAAATTGGATTCACTGTGAAATGAAACATATATTTTGAGTGTAGATTCAATGAATGGCTGATAACAATCCAGCCAGCACAAATGATCAATTTGAATTTTTAAAGACTTCCTAAAGAACTCTTGAATAGTTCCCGTTATGCTAATCAATATGTATTCATTATGAATATTTTGAATTTAAAATGAAAACGTATTTATTGCCCGGACAATCCATTATGAAATCTCAATATGAGTTCCTTCTGAACATTAGGTTGTTCATTAAGAGTTCATTTTCAATTCGAAATATTCATAATGAATACATACAATATTGATTAGCATCATGGGAACCTGTGTGCTATATGGGGAAAATCTAACACATGCCATTACTTTTAGACTCCCCGTCCCTGAGCCAGAATGGAATTATTATACATTAAAAAATGAGAAAATCTCTTCTTTTCACTCAATAAAACAAGAATAGTGAGTCCATGTTTGCATTGAAAAAAAGTGGAAGTTGAATAGAGCGAACCTCGCTGTGTGAGGTTCATATTCAATCATTTCAATTGATTGAACCACGCGGTGAGGTTTGCCGTATTCGACCTTGCCGCGTGGTTGACTTCCCTAGTTTTTTTTCAGTGTGTGTATTTTCCTCCCACGCATTCACCAAGTCCATTTAGTAAACGTTTAGATGATATTTGGAAATTAATCTCGCAGAAACCTCTTCCCTCTAGAAAAAGGGAACTTATTCATTAAAAATCATCTCTCTAGATGCAGAATGCATTTCGGGAGGTTTTGTTCCGAAATGTATGATGGTCTTCCATCAAGACTCTACTCTGGTGGAAATTAACTCTAGTTCCCTCGCTAGTTCAAGCTTAATGGGATCTCCAGAATAAATGCAGAGACTAACCAGGGGATGCCAAGGTTCAGAGTAGTAGACTAGTACCACTGAAACTTGTCCAATTTCCATTAGAGTACAAGGTAACACTTGACAAGTGATAAAATGTTTTTGATACATTGCTCTAACATTTGAATTGAATATAATTTCAAACAGAATATAAAAATAAAACTCCTATAAACTTATATATATATATACTTATAATCAGTTACTTCATGTTATGTTACTTCAAAAAAAGATTTGGAATCATCGAATTCCGGGAAAATAATATGAGGTGGGAGCATTAGTTTTCAAAACAACAACAATTTCAGCTTACCCCGGTTAAAACAAACTATACAACACCCCAAAAAAATTAATATCAAAGTAAGAGTATCCCTCTTATTTTGATGCAACTTCTCCTCTAATATATGGCATCAGAAGTATTCCTCTCCATTTGAGAGGATTAGTGTTTGCGTGGAAGAATTTTCATTTGTTCGTTATTCATTTGCTCAAAATCGTAGAGGGATATTCTCAATTGAAGAAGAAAACAAAAGTTAAATATCTCGTCTGATTGAAAGGGATTTTTCCTCTAATTTCCAGACTACTTTTTTTTGGGCGAATCCATTCAAATAAAATAAAATGCAATTTCATTAGAATATTGAACAGTTTCAACCAAATCTCTCTGAAAACTTTGCAATTGACAAGGACTAGAAGATTGTACAAGTTTTCATGAGATTTGGTGAGATTCGATAGGTCCCTTTCATCAGCTTTCATTACTTCAGAGCTTCTTTTCCCGTAGTCCCACGTGAAAGGAAACTTCTTCCGAATGTATAAATGCATACACGTACAGATACTCCCATCATCCTTGACGCATTATATTTCATTCGCTCTTCACACAAAATCAGATTTGAGAGGGATGAATGATAGATGTTTGAAATGAAAACGATTTTCTTTACAGTTCAAACGACATTTGAACGCGAGAAAGAAGTACTGCGAGATGTGTATGTAGCGCTATAAACCGACGACGTTTCGTAACGAGATATCGCGTTCCCCGAAGGGATTTTTCTCCATGTACGATCTAGCTGCTGGCGAGTGTAAAAACTCTGGTACCCACTTTTCTTCCTATTCTCGAGTCTCGTGGTTGCAGCGGAGGAGAATAGATACAATCGTCTACATTTTACGTACATGTACAATACGGTGTGTGTATACTCAAAATAGAATCTGAAATCCCAAAGACGAATAATATCTCTGGAGACGAAGTTTAAGAGAAGAGGCAAATAAGCGATATATGGGATTTCAAGAATTACGAACACTCGGTGTTCATTCGCAAAGAAGAAAAAAAGGAAATAACGCATGGATTGAGTCGTTTGACGAGTTTAATATGACTCTAATTAAAGGAGGAAACTACATTAGGACACTCATTTTTGGATGGAGAGAATTAATTAGAATTTAGTAAAATCTTAACATCATTTTGTTCATGTTTTGAACAAATTTTGTGAATTTTTTGAATGATTCTGGCAAAAAATAATCAACTTACGCTTTGCTGTTCGCTGAAGGTTGTAACTGAAGTTCTCCAGAGCTGAGTAATATTCGTGAAAATTTTATTTGAAATACTATTTCGGATAAATCGTTCGGTAGAATTGAAATAAAATAGTATTCCAAATAAGCAACGAAAATTCAGCAAATAAAATATTTTATTCTGATAGTAAGAAACATAAAATAAAATATTTTATTTTTATAATCTAAAGCTGAAGCATATAAGATGAATATTTTATTTTGTTAATGAAAAACATCGAATGAAATGATTCATTCTTTAGTTTTGGGTAAATATTTTATTTTCAACGTTTTTTAGTTACATTTACAATATGTGTAAAAAAAATATATTTCATTATCCAACTACAGCCATTCGCATATAGCAAATTTAAGTGGTTTTGATATTGTAAACGTATATCAAGGTATAATCCTATGGGACTATTACTTGATGGAATTATCAAACTCGCAATGGGATCGTGCTTTCTTATTAAAGCCAGTTACAAAATACACACAAGCTTAAATCTATTCTATTCGTATCCTATCGTATCCTCTCGTATCCTATCGTACCCTATCGTACCCTATCGTACCCTATCGTATCCTATCGTATCCTATCGTGATCTATCGTATCGTATCGTATCCTATCGTGACCTATCGTATCCTATCGTATCCTATCGTATCCTATCGTACCCTATCGTGACCTATCGTATCCTATCGTATCCTATCGTACCCTATCGTACCCTATCGTACCCTATCGTATCCTATCGTATCCTATCGTGATCTATCGTATCGTATCGTATCCTATCGTGACCTATCGTATCCTATCGTATCCTATCGTATCCTATCGTACCCTATCGTACCCTATCGTATCCTATCGTACCCTATCGTATCCTATCGTATCGTATCGTATCCTATCGTGACCTATCGTATCCAATCGTACCCTATCGTATCCTATCGTATCCTATCGTATCCTATCGTATCCTATCGTGATCTATCGTATCGTATCGTATCCTATCGTGACCTATCGTATGCTATCGTATCCTATCGTGATCTATCGTATCGTATCGTATCCTATCGTGAGCTATCGTATCCTATCGTACCCTATCGTATCCTATCGTACCCTATCGTATCCTATCGTACCCTATCGTATGCTATCATATCCTATCGTAACCTATCGTATCCTATCGTACCCTATCGTATCCTATCGTATCCTATCGTATCCTATCGTGATCTATCGTATCGTATCGTATCCTATCGTACCCTATCGTACCCTATCGTATCCTATCGTATCCTATCGTGATCTATCGTATCGTATCGTATCCTATCGTGACCTATCGTATCCTATCGTACCCTATCGTATCCTATCGTACCCTATCGTATCCTATCGTACCCTATCGTATGCTATCATATCCTATCGTAACCTATCGTATCCTATCGTACCCTATCGTATCCTATCGTATCCTATCGTATCCTATCGTGATCTATCGTATCGTATCGTATCCTATCGTGACCTATCGTATCCTATCGTAACCTATCGTATCCTATCGTACCCTATCGTATCCTATCGTATCCTATCGTGATCTATCGTATCGTATCGTATCCTATCGTGAACTGTCGTATGCTATCGTACCCTATCGTATCCTATCATATCCTATCGTACCCTATCGTGACCTATCGTATCCTATCGTATGCTATCGTACCCTATCGTATCCTATCGTAACCTTATCGTATCCTATCGTACCCTATCGTATCCTATCGTACCGTATCGTATCCTATCGTGACCTATCGTATCCAATCGTACCCTATCGTATCCTATCGTATCCTATCGTATCCTATCGTATCCTATCGTGATCTATCGTATCGTATCGTATCCTATCGTGACCTATCGTATGCTATCGTATCCTATCGTGATCTATCGTATCGTATCGTATCCTATCGTGACCTATCGTATCCTATCGTACCCTATCGTATCCTATCGTACCCTATCGTATCCTATCGTACCCTATCGTATGCTATCATATCCTATCGTAACCTATCGTATCCTATCGTACCCTATCGTATCCTATCGTATCCTATCGTATCCTATCGTGATCTATCGTATCGTATCGTATCCTATCGTACCCTATCGTATCCTATCGTATCCTATCGTATCCTATCGTGATCTATCGTATCGTATCGTATCCTATCGTGACCTATCGTATCCTATCGTACCCTATCGTATCCTATCGTACCCTATCGTATCCTATCGTACCCTATCGTATGCTATCATATCCTATCGTAACCTATCGTATCCTATCGTACCCTATCGTATCCTATCGTATCCTATCGTATCCTATCGTGATCTATCGTATCGTATCGTATCCTATCGTGACCTATCGTATCCTATCGTAACCTATCGTATCCTATCGTACCCTATCGTATCCTATCGTATCCTATCGTGATCTATCGTATCGTATCGTATCCTATCGTGAACTGTCGTATGCTATCGTACCCTATCGTATCCTATCATATCCTATCGTACCCTATCGTGACCTATCGTATCCTATCGTATGCTATCGTACCCTATCGTATCCTATCGTAACCTTATCGTATCCTATCGTACCCTATCGTATCCTATCGTACCCTATCGTATCCTATCGTATCCTATCGTGATCTATCGTATCGTATCGTATCCTATCGTATCTTATCGTACTCTATCGTATCCTATCGTGATCTATCGTATCGTATCGTATCCTATCGTGACCTATCGTATCGTATCGTATCCTATCGTGACCTATCGTATCGTTTCGTATCCTATCGTACCCTTTCGTATCCTATCGTACCCCATCGTATACTATCGTGACCTATCGTATCGTATCGTATGCTATCGTACCCTATCGTACCCAATCGCATCCTATCGTATCCCATCGTATCCTATCGTACCCTATCGTATCCTATCGTGACCTATCGTATCGTATCCTATCGTACCCTATCGTATCCTATCGTACCCTATCGTATCCTATCGTATCCTATCGTATCGTATCCTATCGTACCCTATCGTATCCTATCGTATCCTATCGTATCGTATCCTATCGTACCCTATCGTATCCTATCGTATCCTATCGTACCCTATCGTATCCTATCGTATCCTATCGTATCGTATCCTATCGTACCATATCGTACCTTCATATCGTCACGGAAATATTAGTACTGGCTTTTCAATAGATTACTAATGATTTTGCAGATTATCCAGTAAAAAAAAATTGCCTCAAATTTCATTGGAATGTTATGAGGTTTTTTACATAAACAATTCAATCAATTACTCCACATGGTGTTAAATTCAATAATACAATATCATCAATCCTCAATGCTCAGTCCTTCATTATTTCTGATAACATATTTGTGGAATTTAATGAATAATCATTACATTTCAGTGAGAATAAGTTGAAATTGAGAATTTTTTTAAAAGTGTGGAGTTACTCGAAGTGAATGTTAATTTTGCCGCTCGTTTAATGCAATTATTATGTATTGAGTGCACGTTCATTGTAGCGAACTTGAATGCGCAAAGATTCAGAAATCCTGGAACTGGAGACTCTTTTCAGTAGAATTTTTTATCAAATTCCGATCAGACTTACTAGAACTCAATAAAAACTTGAAAAATTCTTTGTACAACAGAATCGATTCTGTAAAGATCGCCAACCTCTACTTCTCTTCCGCTCTTTTACAAGAACTAGAAATTATTTTCAAATCACAGGGCTGAAATTCACGGAGAAATTCTTGAGAAAACAGCATAGAAGTAGCTATCAAAGTTCATACCCACTAAAAGGATTTGGAAATTCCATACTCCATTGACTTCAATATATCGACGAAAGTTATACCTTCTCCTCCTTAAAAGCTTCTATTATAGTTTAGTTCTTCCTACAAAATCTCAATATTATAATATTTTTACGAATAAAGTTTTTTTTCCGAAGTACACGGTAGTTGTTATGATGATACTAGAAACGTCACGATACGGTATCGGGAGAGAGTAGAGGGAGAAGGGGGAAAAGAAGCAATTGCGTAGGGAATTGGAATGGAAGAGCCGTTTGAATACGGAGGAGAGGATTTATAAACATCACGTTCTGACAATGCGAGTATTTTGCCATCGAAGGAACTGTAAGAGGGAGGGAACATTCAATTGAAGGCCCGGATGCAATAAGGGGACTAACGCTCGAAAACACGGAAAACTATTGTCCAAGCCATGACATCACACGCCAAAATCAAAAGTCGGAATTTCGAAAATTGAAAAATACTGGGTGATAGGGCTTGAAAAATGAATATAAGTATCTGTTCACCATTTTTTTCTAGGATCCACAGTTTTCGAGAAAAAAATAGAAACTTCCTATTTTTTCGCACCAAGAATCAATGTTTTTCAATATTAAACTCGTTCTAACTCGGTCATTTTTCGATGCATCGGAATGAACCTTGCAAATTTCGATTCGTAAGACTTTTCCGAAGACAACAATATCGTGAAAGTTTGTAAAAATTAAGAACAAGTGAATAAATCTTCAATTCGAAGTGAAAATCACGTTTTCCATGATTTGCCTGAAAAAAGTGTCGGGGGAAGTATGAGCTACAAAAAACTGCCAGCGACAAAGTTGTTCGCTAGTATATGGACAAACTTTGTGGAAATTTTGAGATCGATTGGACTATTAGTTCGTAAAATACAGCGATTTATTCATTAAAGCGGAACGAAAACTTTTTATGATTTTGCATCGGTTACAGGTTAAGTATTGAAATTTTTCAATTTTCGAAATTCCGACTTTGGATTTTGGCGTGTGACGGCATGGCTTGGACAATAGTTTTCCGTGTTTTCGAGCGTTAGTCCCCTTATTGCATCCGGGCCTTCAATTCTCATGAACACCACAATATAATATACACAAAATTTTTCAAAAAATTTCATATAGCCATATTTATACATTTTTTCCTTGCTGCTCTATGAAAAATCACACACGATTACAATTTACCATATTTATTGCAAGTTTTATTAATTTTCTTCATAAATGCTCGAAAATCCATCAATCCTTAAAGCAGTATAATTTCCTAAAGAAGTTGAAAATTTTTAAATAAAAAATTCCAAGGAATCATCAAATTTTATGAAAAGATTATGAACAATTATGAGAGAATCATTTCTCATGATAATATTCAAAAATATTGAGAAATTCTGAGATTTTATGGGAAAAACATGAGAAAAAGTTATGAAAAAAATTATGGAAAATTCTATTGCAGGGGAATTTTTGCCAAATTATTTTATTAATTTTTAGATGTGAGTTTGACTATCAGAAAGTTTTTTGACCGGTCATTTGACGAGCTCACATCACTGCACATGTCTCAAACGGTCCACACAAATTTTTGTGTCGATTCAACATAATGCGTTTGTGTTAGCTAGTAACTCAAGGTTGACGTAGATAATATGACACAGGAGGATAATGATTAAGTTTTGGTTAGAATTTCCGATCGTGTAAATTCAACACATGATGTATTGTCAAATGAAATTCAAAAGAAATACTGAATTGACAGTTGCCAAGTGTAATTTATGGATTTTCTTACGTAAATCAAATGTGAAAATCACCCTTTTCTTAATAGTCAAAATAGTACATTAGAATAAATGAAAAGCCAGCAGGACTTCAATGAACGTTGAACACGGATCGTCGAGACCGCACGTTGAAGCTCTATCACGCGATCCTCCGCCGGTCGCTTGCATAGGGGTACTTTCTTTGTGTGTATAAACTTGCACTCGATCTTCAAATTTGAATATCTAGAAAACTAACTCGCATTAGATTGAAAGCCAAAACCAAAATGAATGAAAATAAATGAATAATTTTTCCGACGGGTACCAAAGGTACACTTACATGGAACTTTCATCAGAAAGTAGCTCCCCCCACTGGCGACCTCGCTTTATTAGTTGAGAATAACACAATTTTCATGTTAAATCTTGAATGAAAGTTATGTTATTTTGACACTTTTCTCCATTTGTTTTAATCATTTTACATTATAAATTAGTTGAGACCTGATCACACAAGGAGTGTATGTAAAAGTTACATATGTTTGTGTTGAATATTCAACAGAAAATTCATAACACACGGATTTTTTAACACATATACACAAAATTTCCAACTGTGTAATAAGAAAAAATACTCATTGAAAAATGTTTGGTATTTATAAAAGTTATAAACTCTTTCCCATTTCTTTATCGCGGTACATGTTTCGATCAACGTAATCTTCAGCAAACTACTAGAAATATATCCCCTCTGCTGAGGAATGAAAATCTTTCAGCACTCGTGTATGAAAGAAGATTAGACCGAATGTTTTAGAACAGAATAAAAGATCTCGAATACCAATTTCATCCCTTTGAAAGCCTGATTTGATCCCTAATGAGAAAAAAATCCAAGTTAAGAGCATTAGGCTTGAGTTTACAACGTATTCCACACGTTACGTAGAAATAAAGCCGGCTGACAACGAAAGAGTCCTCCATCCTCTCCCACTGCAGCACATATTCCACAGGTTTATGCGGATGTGTTCCCCCAATGTCGAGACTACGAAACAAATCGTATTTGCTGCCAGAAAGTAGTCCCGTGATAACTTTGCAATACCTTTAATGGCTTTTCAACTGTCGTTTAAATACACAAAGCTCGTGCATCTCACAGATAGACCCACGGGACCCGAAAATGTTCGAGTATTTAACTATCCTCGATCGCCTAACTATGACGTCAAGACAATTCTGAAGTCGTTTACGAGTAATAGACTGTATTCCAACATAGTTTGGACGTGGAATTTTATATCCGTTTTTCATTTAGGAAACTCGAAATTCAGCGCGAAAGACACAATATTGCACCCAAATTAATTCTCTTTCAAGAAATGTGTTGAACATAGTTATAAAAACTCAATATCAATGCCCACAGACCAATAATAGCTCACATACTTCCATGGAGAAACATGGAAAGTATTGATGTTTCCCGATGCTTCTCGATGAAACACTTGAGCTGTATAACTGCAATTGTATTGCAAATGTCGTTCCATTTTTTGATTGAAAATCATTCTACGAACATTGAACATTTAATTGTACGTATTCTTTGTTCATACATGTATACATTTTTGCTTTTTCAGATATCTGCAAGATAAACTGCCGTTCATTGATCGTACGAGAACAGCCATGTGGGGTTGGAGTTATGGTGGCTACGCGACTGGCATGACTCTTGCCAAGGATTACAACGGTGTCTTCAAATGTGGCATGTCTGTAGCACCTGTTACGGATTGGGCTCTCTACGGTACGTTTCCACTTACTCGCTCTTTAATTTCATCACAGATTGACCATAAATATTATAAATATGAATAAAATAATTATATTTTGTAGAATTTTTCAGTAGCCATGAGAACCTAGCTTTTTTCCTTCTTTTTTGTTCACAAATTTCCACGAACCTTTCTCATTTTGTTGAAGTTTGAATCGTTTATAGAAACGCTACGAAAATTCAAACCCACGAAATCCGAAGAATCATCATCGTTATTTATTTTCTCAAATCAACTTTTTGGAACTGGAAACATCGTTGAAAGAATTTATTGCAAGATTATGGGTTTTTGATAACCACCGAGTATTCCATTATTCAAAAAAAGAACTCAAGTAATTAATTATTCGTGTGTTCAATTCAATTATCACTTTGTTTCGTATGATTTGGAGTTAAATAACACATTTATACCTTTTATTTATCTTTCATTCGTTCTCAAAATGCTTCGATTCACCTTCCCATGTATTCGTTCTCACCTGTTTTTAAAGAACCCTATTAATACAGGGGATGAATTATATTCGCGAGACTGCACAGTTAGATTTTTCCACACAATTTAATTTTCAATGGATTCCTGTAATACTCAAAGTTTGACCAGATACTCATTTTTACACGAATAAAGTATTTCCCTGGTAAATGTTTTGTACTTTATAAAGATTTAGCAGTATAATTCAACAGAAAAACACTTACCATGACTAAGCTGTTCAAAATTTAAATTTTTCCCATTGAGCTTCCAGAAATATACCATTTATTTTCTTGGGAACATAAATTATTGCAACGAATATTCAAAAAAAACTTCTTCCTGTAATGAATGAGATGTTATTATTGTTCACAGATTCCATATATACCGAACGATTCATGGGTCTACCTACCGTGGCGGATAATATTCAAGGTTACGAGCAGGGTCAATTATTGAACAAGGTGGACAATATCAAGACGAAAATGTACTATCTGATTCACGGCACTTTGGACGATAACGTGCATTATCAACAATCCTTAATGTTAGCAAAAGTTCTGGAGCAAAAGGATATTCTTTTCAGACAACAGGTACCTATTGATTTCACAAATTCACAAACGAATTCTCCTCAACGATAAGAAAGAGATTAATGGAACGTTTATTTTCAGACGTACACCGACGAAGATCACGGCATCGTTCAAACAAGAGCACATCTGTACCATTCCTTAGAAAACTTTCTGGACGAGTGTTTTCAAACGTCTTCATGATCAACACACTGAAGATCAGTAAAGAATTTGAAAATCTACCGTTATACCACATTTCACGCACACTTCAATATTTGTAAATACCTAACCACTTGTACATAGATTATGTACAATATGTAATATGAGCGTTTATGTACATAATTGAGAGAGAAAGATATTACGCGAGACATTATAAATTTCAGGCGGCAACTTATGCCTACGAGAATCCTCTTTGATACATTTTTTAAAAAAAATAAAATGTAAAATATCATAAAAATACCCCCCAAAAAAAGAAACTATGGGCTCATCGACGTATTCAAGGCCTAAAAGAAGATAAAACCGAGACTGTACGTCAGCATGGTTAACCATAATAACAAAATTATACAAATTATACACGTACTTATTCGTAATCAAAATAATATTGTCAACACACAAACGAAAAAATCGAGTGCATTTAAACGTATATTCTACTGGCAAACGTTAACGATACTGATATTCCGTTGTCACTTCTTTGTCTTGTCGATTTCGAAAGAATGTTTGTACTTGTTCGGTTAATGTGCAACTGGTGCAACTTTGACACGATTAGCAAATTCACAGTAAAATGAGTATTTTGTTCAGATCTCTATAGCTATTACAATTATCATTATAATGATTTTATTCGTTATGTGAAGTGTTGCTTGAATCGACGTCAGTGAAAATTTCAACTTGTTCTGTTAATGTATTTTTCGAGGTTTAGATATCATATCCTATCACATCTTATTCACACTACGGGCCGCTGCCAACTAGTGCCAGTAAAGAGAAAAGTGCACGGTAGGAAGTATATATGTAATAAGAGACTATCGAGAATGTTTTATGTATATTAAGATTTTTCAATCCAAGGACCACTGCAACAATTTCAAGGGTGGATCAAGATGAATTTATTATTATAATTGTTAACTTTTATCCTAAATCGAATAATGTAAATAAAGAAAAAAATTATTAATCGATTATGAACAGAAAAATAATTCAGATATCTAAGTATTGTTAAAAGAAAAAATTGTAACAATGATGACCCCGTAATACCACAAAGTTAATACTATATTCGTTCCACCCATTATTTGTTGAGTGTATAATAAATAAAGATCTATGTTTTATTAAAAAAATTATTTGTTCTGAATATATCTGATCTAGCCTTGTTTCAAATTTGATATATGAATTCATAGGAATATGATGTATATTTTCAGGTTTGTATAATAGGATAATTGAAAACACTTTGAGGATTTTCAATTTAGTATCTCAACAGTTAATATTCTTAAAATACCTGTAAAATCTGGAAATTCAGTAATATTGAGTGATCTTTTGATCTCAGTTTTCTTCAACTTTTTTTTAAAAAATCAAACATAAAGTAGTAGACTTTACATCTATCTCTCAGATTTCAAGGGGTATTCAATCACTTCACTTCATGCAAGATTCATATTTCTCTGACTGATAATGATAATCCTTCCAAGATGAAATTCAATCTGCACTCAACAATTTTGATCTTTTCTCTAAAATTGATATAAAGCGCATTTTAAATTCGCCACACAGATTCTTGAATCTAAACCCAATTCATCCTATCGTCTGCTTAAAGTAGTTGTTTCAGATTTTCGTATTATAAATAAATATTGAGGATCAAAGAACATTAATAACATAGGGAATCGCTTCGATTGTTTGATTTTTAATAAAAAAGAAATCAAGTTCTAATGCTGATACATCTTTCAAGTAACCAATTCGTTCAACTATTATTGATCAACTGCTTATAGGATTATTCATATTTGAACTGAACGGAAGAGTAAATCCTATTAACATTCAATACTTTTTGAATCATAATAATTACCTGCATTAATATTCGCTTTCCAACTAAGAAAAAAGGGATCATTTGGCATCAGGAATATTCTTTGAGACTATTGACAAGGTAGATTATTTGAAAATAAACTTTTAATGGACATAAGTCGAGTAAGACGGAAGTCACTGTAATAACATTTATAAAATTTACATTGCAATGATTTATGGAGTTTGAAATGGAAACTACTAAATTATGAATTTTCAGTCTCTTTGAATCTGGAAAAGAAATGGATTAAATTACATAACGTACAGGAATATAAAATTCTTCTTACTTATCAAAGAATATCGATTGACTTTGAATCATTTAGAAATACAGTTACAACATTTCGAATAAACATTGAATACTTTGAAGAAGAAACTATTGGAGTGATTTTTATCGTATTTAAAATAGAAAGATTCCCAATGGTTGGAGAAGAATTTGAATAAATGAGAAAAATATTGGAGCTATGGAATATCCGGAAAGCAATTCAGTGAGTACAAAGTTAGTAAATGTTTCTCACAAGTTTGTTCGAAAATGAATACATCCAAGAACAAGGTAGATTTATTTTAAGATTGTTTTGCTCAGCAAAAACTGAGGAAACAGAATCAGGAAGGAAATACTGAAATCTACTTAAAAGTCATGTTGGTGATTTATGTACTGTGTATATACCTGATTAGTACACGATTTATACAGAATACGTATAGAATCTGTTTAAACTTTGAAAGGATTTTGTGCTGCTTACATAGAACAACTCTTTGAATTGATGCAACAAACCATTTTTGAGAAGCAATTGATTCCAAAGTTGACATCTCACGGTATTTTGAAATTCATTTGGAATAATATAACAGTTTAAAATCTGATACAATGTGTTCCCTTACAGTTTCTACAATTTGAATCAAAGATTGTGATTGAAAGTTATTGAAGATCTCAAATGATGGGAATATATTTTTGAAATTCATCTAAAAATCATCTGACTGCGATACTAGCGGTTTTCAGTGTCTTTTCATGTTTCTTGAATAACTGTACCTCAATAATTCAAAGTAAATGAATATTTTAAACATAAACAAAATGAAACTCACTTGCATTTGGTACACGTATAAAATACAGTTTGACCTTCATCCGCTGATCTCAATTGTAATGTAGCATAAGACATTTTATCATTACCACACTGTGGACATTTGCGCTCAACAACTGGACCATCTCCCTCTTCGTCGTCATCATCTTTTTGATTACTGAGCATATATGTGTCCTTTGTATTGAAGTTTATTGTATATGTCATTGCCATATCGCCAAACACTGTAACACAAAAGGATATATTTTGCGTTCCAAAAGTTCATATTTCAACTATTCTTACAGTGATGATATTTTCTACCGACTGCACTGTATCCTTACCAAAAGATTCTTATCATTTGAACACTTTAATGTAGCCAGCACAGCGCTTATGATTTCAACGCTACAATCTTAAGCACATGAATATTTTATATTTTATATAAACAAGGCTGTGTCTAGAGACACGTTAGCCTGTCTCCAATTTCAAAATTCGAGATACGTTAATTTTTCGAGTTCACGTATATATAAAAAATGCTCAAGGGATTCTCTACGGACACACAAAATTTCCTGTGTATAGAATTAAAAATTCGAGCCAGGTGAAAATTTTTGCGTGTCTCGATTCCAAAACCCCCGAAACACGGGAAGTTTCGTTTGTCTGTAGGAAATCCCTGGAGGATTCACTATATCCACGAGAATTTGAAAATCTCACGTGTCTCGAGTTTAAAAGTTATAGACAGGTTAGCGTGTCTCTAGACAGAGCCTATAAACAATGAGTATGATCAGCTCATTAAAGTGCAAGTGATCAAGACAAAAACTAAAATTTTCAATGATGATGACAAGTTTGAAATGAGATATTGGAATACAAAGTGAATGACGTAAGAAATTTCAAACCAATTTATATGCGCGCATGTACATTTCCAAATGAATGTTAGAAAAATATACAAACCTTCGGGGCCCCAAGACCTTTTACAAGCGTAACAAATTACACCTCCTCTATCGCCCAGTAACGGAAGAATCGAACCGCAGTCTGGACAAAATCCAGGCGCAGTTGTGAAAAAGGTAACATCTTCACGATCCATTTGTTTATTCTTCACACGATACAAGATAACACAATTAATGCTATAAAACTGTAGACATCAGGAGTTTCTATACGACTTGACGGATTGAGGTTATGTGTTGATTACAGAGAATTTTCAATGTATGTGTAGATAGAAAGATTGATGCACACGTGTTAGAACGATTACCAACAATTTGGACAATTCTTTTTTTTTTGATAGTTTATTCAGTATACATTCGGTTAGCTTTAACTTTATTGCACAAACCGTTCATAACCTTCAAACAATTCAATAAATTATATTATAATTCGTGAAAGGTACATGTATATAACCAAGTTTGAAGATAGAAATTGATGCCCTCTGTGGTAGAAAAAGTGCAAAAAGCGGTAAATTCAAAACACTAATGAATTTCAATTCTTTGTGAAAATGATTTTGATTTAATGTGTGTATATGTAATATCCTACATAGGAATTTATATCTCGGGGGAAAAAGAAACTCCTTGGAACTCAAAACTTGGGTTTTGAACAAACATAGAACAAGTCTCGAAAAATTATGCCTGAAAATTTTCGATGTTTTCGTGAATTCAATTTCAGGTATTTTGTGACAAAATAATCGTACTCGGATAGTATCCTCTCTAGCGATGTCGGTTCTTGCACAGAATCGATTCTTTTTTATGTAAAAAGCATTTAGTTTTTATGGATTTGTATAAAATATCAATAAAAATTTGATATAATTTGTATTTTAAAAAATCGATTCTCTCAAGGACCGACATCATTCATTCATCCGAGTGGAAAAATTCTCAAATTTATGTATAATTTTTATATAATTATATATAAATTGTATTGAATTATATATAATTCAGAAAAATTTCCCACTTGAGCTTTCAAAATAAGTTTGAAATTTCTTATGTAACAGCAAAAAATATATTGTAAATATCTACACAATTAAAATTGAAGATGTCTTGAAAGAAAGAATTTTAACAATATTCTATTCGTGTTCCCCGTATAACACAAAAGCAGTGATAAGTCTTGTGATAAGTTTCAAACTTGTAACAAGAACGTCTCAATATAAATAAAAAAAAAACATCTCGCGATGAATTCAAATTCCTGATGTCTTTTTAAGGCAGCTTTCAATGGGATTTGATAGAATTCAATGGGTCATTTAAAAAGTTCATAGATTCTGATTAAATCTCATTGACAAGTGCTTAAATGAAATCAGGGCTGAGGCTATAAACTGATTCAATGTGATTGCATATAAAATTTGTACCAAATTTTTGTACAAATTTATAGAAACTTCATAGATATTTTATATATGTAAAGTCACATTGAATCAGATTATAGCCACAGCCCTAAATGGCATTTAATCAGGCTAACTTTATCAACTCATCAAAGAGACAAGATCTCTACAACTAAAAATATCGAGCGGTTGTAGAGAGATTCAATAAAAGTTACATAGTAAATGCACACGGAGAGAAATATGCAATTCAATTTACCGTGTGATTATTGATAATATATTAATAAACATCTTCTCAGACATTTACAGAGCAGTTCCACACCAATTCATTCAATTTTTCTTATGAGTTTGAAGTTTGTTTCTGTATCAAGATCAGTGTTAGTCAATCGATTCAATGGGATTTTTTAAACACGGTAGTGAATTTCATAAACGGATCGGATTATTTACCTCACAGAACAACACTACCCCCGAGAAAAGAAGATTAGATCTAATGAGATCTAAGTAGATCTCAACAAATCCAAATTTTGTCAAAAATCTCTAAAAATCTGTTCTTGCTGTTGTTGCAACAATCTTGGGAGTTTTCTGATATCCACTCACTCCCAAAGATTCCAATTTTGCAAGGTATCAAAAAAAAATATAGGAAAATTCAAAAAGATTTCTGAAGATCTCTGGAAATCTCTATGGATCTCCGCAGATTTTTTTTGTCAAAATTTAGATCCGAAGAGATCTACATATATCTCAAAAGATCTACTTAGATCTCAGTAGTTCTGATCTTTTTTTTTCGGGCCAATTATTCATTTAAAACTGGAGAAATAAAAGGAAACTCTCCACAAAGATACGATAAGAAGGTGATGGAGAAATGTCTGCACCGAGAACCTAATTCCTTAAACTTGAAGACAATTTCTTTGCCCTCATTCTGATAAATCTTGTTTCCATCGGAAAAAATAATTCATTAATAATTCAAGAAATAATATATTTCTGTTTCAATTTGGGAATCTCTTGTTTCGATCTGATGAACACTTTTTCCATTGAACTGAAGTTTTTTCTGTTGAAAAAACAATTTATTAGAATAAGGACAAAGAAAATTGTCTTTCAGTCTAAGAAATTGGGTTCTCACTGTATCTGTTGTATTTTTAGAATATTTCATATCTTTATTTGATATATTCAATGATTTCCAATAATAAAGACATCTATAGGTTCAATCAAAGAAGGCTCTTTCTTATCATTTCCACACTACCACTCCTGCTTAAGTTCCTCTTCGACAAAGCTCAATGAATATTCAATTGCAACTTTTTCTCATTAAATGAAATCTCATTTGCAACAACGAGGATATAAAACTTATATGTGAATATTATTATATGATTTTATGCATATTTTATGTAAAAATTGTATAAAAACTATGTAGAATAATTTCCCAATAAAACCGTTGCCACATGGAGAAAGAAAATTTGCTGTCACCGCAAATCGAGGTATTATATAAAGAACAGTAAATGCTTCTGCTAACTTAGCTAAAAACTTGCTGCCACAGCTAATTGGATTGCTGAGAGAGCAACATGATTAACTAGAGTGGCAACATTTTTAGTATTATATACAGAGTAGCAAACAAATTTTGCTGGAGGAGCAAATATTTTTTGCTGCCATAGCTAAGAAACTAACAAAATTTGTATGATTGCAAAGAGATTGCTGTGATAGCAAATTCTTCTTTGCATACAGAAATTCATACGCTGAAGGTGTTTTCAAAATTTATTGAGAAAAGTTGCAACCCAACGACCGCAACGTCTAAAACTTGTAAAATATATTTATAATAAATATACAAACAACGCCTCGTGCAACATATTTTGCCAAGCTTGAGACGATGCTTGTTGAGACACATCTCCTGTTTCATGATTTTTGTTAGAATTCTTGATTCGACGATAAAATGATGAAATCAAAAAATAATAATATAATTACAAAACAAACAAATCATTTTCATTTCAGGAGTTGAAATCAAGTTCATTTGAGCAAAACATGATCTTAGCTCTGGTGATTGTCACTTTATTCATGGGTGGTACTCAATCAACATTGGCTGGCGAAATCGGTTCTGAAACTGAAATGAGGTGAATAAAGACACAGCATAATTAACTCAAATTAAATTACTTTTTGTAGCATGCTTATTACAACCCTAACTGAGAATTCATCTTTTGAACTTGAGCAGATTAATTTTGTTCGCACTTAGGTCCTGATGAGAACGGTAACAATTTGATTCCGTTCGAACGTTGACAGAAACCTTTTCCCATATCCCAATTCATCAATTAGAATTACAATCACTAAATTCTATACTAATCTATAGAATTAAAATCTCAACATTTCTGTCATCCGCTGTTCTCTTCTATTCCAAATTTCTTACTGGATTTACATTTCTGTACAATAAACAGGGTTCAATGCGTTTGCTATTTATAATCCTCAGGGTACGGACTGAAAAAATGGTAGAATTTTGATGACGCACAGCTGAGTAATTAAACGAAAATTATTGTTAATGCCAACTGGGTTTCGGATACCCACATAACAATTCATGACTTGCGATGTCTTTTCGATAAGTTTAAGATGTCTTGCGCAACACATTTAGATGTCTTTTAGACCAAAGAAGAGTTTTAGACATCTAAAAGACATCTAAATTTGTCGCGCAAGACATCTTCAACTGATCTAAAAGACATTGCAAGACATGAAATTGTTATGTGGGTAGTTTATACTTCAAACTGTATCCAATACCCTGGTCTGACTCCGCTTCCACCAACAGAGTAAAAAATAATGCACCTTTCAAATATTACTTGATTCACGTAACCATATCCATAATCTGAAGGATAATTTTATTCAATTTAAACGGCATTTCTGTAATTTAAGCGGTATATGCTTCGCTTACAATACAATCGTATACAGAATGCTTGATACACTGAAAAAAAAACGAACGAGTGATATATGCCATCTATGAAGTAGTAATATCGACAAAGATCGATCCTTTTTATAGAAAAAATATCTATTTTTTATAGATTTTCATCAAACATAAATAAAAATTTGATGAATTCTTATTCAAAGCTCAACTTTCTTTTATATCACTAATCTAAAAACCGCCAATAAGGATATGAACACCAAAAAAATCAATATCAACATAAGAGTATCCCTCTCATTTTGATGCAACTTCTCCTCTGTTATAAGATATTATAAGTATTCCTTTCCATTTCAGAGAATTAGTATTTGCGGTGAAAGAATTTTCATTCGTTCAATACGCTTTCAATCATTCTGGCATATTTTCAATTGAAGGAGAAACAAAATGTGAAATATATTTTCTAATTGAGAGGGATTTTTGATCTCATTTTCAGATTACTTCTTTTTTCTTCGGTGTACATTTAATTATAAGACCCTTCACACAGGGACGAGTACAAAGCAATCTTCGACGTAGAAAATATTTCATGAAATATTACAGTGCAGGACTGGATTGGGGCGCCATGTCGGCGATGCATTGTAAATTTTGATGGAATATGTTCTCTGTGTTGCTAAAAACTAGTGTTTCAGTCTCGTCTCGTCTCGCCGAGATTGAGCGGTCTCGAGGCGAGATTCTCGGTCGAGACTGTCGTTTCGTCTCGTATCGGTCTCGATTTCGTCTCGATCTCGGGGTCGAATTACTACCAAAAATAACGAATACATGAACTTTGATACTTTTTATTATTGATATTCATTTGTTCTGTGTCTAGTCTCTATGTATTGTGTAGATCACGTATATAACAGGCTTATTTTTTTCCAATTTACACTCGCAAATCTTCAAGGTTCACGGTACTCACATCCCTCCCAAGTAAAAGAATTCTGTAGGGATAATATATATATAATTTTATAAAGCTATATACGTTTATACGTAGCTAATGTATGAATCATCTTTACTAGGATCCTATAAAATGCAGGCAAAGTGAGCCTCGTTCAAGCGAACATTGTTCAAAATTATATACATTGTAATTATATATAACTTATATATAATCTGTAATGATCTGTATTGTATATAAATTATATATAATTTTGGAAAATTTCTAATCCGGCGTTAATTACACAAAAATGCAAAGTATTTTGCATATTCAACAAACAACGATTGCATTATGTAATTTATTCCATCAGCGCCACGAAATTTGTAAAGTGGTCACAGAACAAATATCGAAACTAATTAGAATACTTCATTGAGATCGAATAATCTCATTTTCACTAAGATGATCCACGTTCAATCCTAGTCAAGTTCTCAAGGAGTACGTTCGATTCCAGATAATCTTGTGAGATCCTTATGAAATATCGAATCAACCTCATGATAACCCCCAGCCGGGAGGTAATAGAGCAACTTGAATCCAACCAATTATCACCATCCTAGCTTATGCCTTAAATCCAAGATTGTTTGATACCTTAATCCTAAAAATAATTTTCTACGAAGATTGAAAGGCACCAATTCCATTTTTATTACAATGCATCTCTTCAAAAATAGCGCAGACATTTTTTCAATGGAAAAATATGTTTAACGAGCAAGGATTTGTTTAGAATTGTGTGAGAATTTCTTGTTTCAGTAGAAGTCTTTATGAAATATACATGTTTTAATGTGAAATTACAGAAATAATGCCACCGGAAACAGGATGACGTTATTTGATTTCACAACCGCAGATGACGTGGATGATTGGAGAGAGATATCAGATACTGTAAGAGAAGTAGGAATGTCCAAGGCGACTATTGTTTTACAAATAACTCAGATATTCAAAAGAGCAATATTTTTTGCTGTTTTGAATCCTCAACCAAATGGTGCTGGTTTCGCTGGAGTCAGAACACCAATGAATTTGGATCTTTCTGAATTCGAAAACATCGAAATAACTTGCAGAAGACAAGGCCAAATCGAACATCATAAGGTTGTTCTACGACACCGTGGTCTCCACTCTAACGAAGATCCGGAATTTGAACAAGAGTTTGCGGTATGAATGAATTCATTGAAGCATACATCGTGGAAAATTTTTACCGGAAAATTTCAGTATTTCACTGGAAGTCATTAACCAGTACATTTGCAAAAATATTCCAGCACATTTACTGGACTTCTATCGCAAAAATTGGAATTTTGCAGTACGAAATTCGTGAAATTTCAATAAATGTACTGGCGAATTAAACAACTGAAATTTTCTAGTACCAAACGCAGTAAATTTCCACTTTCTTGTATAGTGTAAAAACCCACGGAAGCACAACGAGTAAAAATCCAAGAACAATACTTGCGGGGAATATTGAGCTGGAACTACCTGTTAGATATCTTGCAGCAGCTACTCACTCAGTCGATTTTTGACCATCTACGATAAGTAGTTATGGCAACTACTTAGTACTTAGGACAAATACCACGTTAGTTGAGACAACTAACAGAGTAGTCGCGCTCACTAGCGTGGTATTTGTCTCAACCCTAGCGTGTATGAATTCTGGCCCACTCTGGCCCAGTCTTAGGCCCATATTCGCATAGGTTGAGACCAATGCTGGGCCGGGGTAGGCCCCTTGCTAGGCTGCTGCAAGTATTTCTTTTTCTCTGTGGATTAGATGTACATTTAGGATACATCTGAATAAATTTTGAAAGAATATCTTTAGGATATTTCAAGATCCCGAATGAAGATTTATGTCTTAAAAGTATTTCAAGAAAAGTTCATAATGTCTTATGCAAGACCAAAAGATATCTTTCGAATGTTTAAAACAGTTTTTAGTCCTAAAAAATATCGTAGAGGTATCTTTTTAGAGCACTTTGCTGTTAGGATAGTTTTTGATAACTTTCAACATAATTCATTACTCCTTATAATGTGGTTTAATACCCTGGTAGAAATTCCTCTAGGAATTCGCTAGTTGTAATACTTGCCCTCACGAAAAACTAAAGTTCCAATTCAGTAACTTTTCAGTTCAATCACCAACTTATAAATGTTCTTATATATATATAAGGTATATAAATATTACATCACTAATAACATAAAATTATGTTATATCTTATAACATAAAATATATAATGAATATGCATATGAGTTCTCTAGTTTTTCACGAGGGGAAGTGTTACAACTCGTGGATTACTAGACAAATTTCTACCAGGGTATTTCTTGATGAATCGATATTAGAGACTGAGATAAAATCTGTATAAAACAAGTCATATGATTCACCTTCTTCCGTGTGCTACTGCAAAATTACTTCAGCTACATTTTTTTTGTTATTTAAATATCAACAATTCGAATTGTGCTGTCAAAACTACAAATTCTTGCCATGGTAATTAATGAATGGCGATTATTACAATCGTTTCAACGGTAGCAATGGCTGTATTTTATAATATATTCGGTATATCTAATAAATATAGATTTGAAGTACCTTGCAGAAGATTTTGAAATGAAGCCGTTCATCTCGGATATCTTATTGAAGGTATCTTCCAACACGGAGAAGTAATTCGTTATGGTAGCTAGTAATTACCTGTGATAGCTAATTCGTGTATTTGGATAACCAAAAATATTGCTGCAATAGACAAATTTTATCTACCACGGCAATAACTTTTGTTGCCATAGCTAATTTTCAGCCATCCAAATATCAACATCATTTTCTTCCGTGAAGTATTACTATTGAATTTTATGCGACTAACAAAAAATCAAGATAGGAAACAAATAAATCATTAAAAGATGATAATGATAATTTCCAATATCTTTCTGTATGAATTGAAATTGAAATAATGATTATATAATTCTTTCAGTTACCAGAGTCTAATGATGAATTTTCTACCGTGGTGCTTCCTTTGAAAGAATTCAAACCATATTTCCGTGGCCGCGAAGTACCAGACAAAGGACCTCTAGATACAAAAAACATCACGATGTTTGGATTACAAGTTTTTGGAGGAGTTTATTCAGATTTCAAACAAAGAGGTGTGACTGCTTTAGAGATGAAGCAAATCGTAGCATCATAATTCGAATAAACCAAATAATAATCAATTCATTCACTTAATTTAAAATACATGTGATTTTATAATTTCATGATAACGAAATAAATAATGAGTATTTGATTACAATTTAGGTTTCATTGTTCGAAATACTCCTTGTTATTTTCAAAAAGCATCAAATTCCTAAAATGAAATCCCTCTTTCGATCTCCCATCACCCACAATACAGAAACTCCAATGTCTAAAAAAATGCTAGTTGTATGCATTGTTTTGTATATTGTCGTTCCATGAATGGAGCAGTTATCAAATCGAGTAACACGATTTGAAATCCAATAATACGTCTCTATGAAATTTTATACATTTTTCAGTTTCGAATTCAGAAAATATCAAAACAACTATATTGAATTTCTAGCACCGTGTATGTGAAGTTTTTGCTTTTTCAAATTTCATTGCAGTCTATAAAAAAAAAATTTGAAAAAAATAATACAAGTTTTAAATTGAAAGCATGTAACCACTCGAAACCTTCATCGAAATTTAGTTCAAATGGATGCTTCAACAAGAAATTGATCAAACAACAAGTCATCCATTCCCAAATATTTATACTTCGTCCTTCAATCGATATACGATACAGTGAGTTTGCTTCTTTTTGAATCTTATTTCCTCTTACAATCATTTGACTGTTATACTTTTACGATTGAGAATGATAGCGATGAAAGTTGATATCACCGCAATTGATGGAAAAATGAAATATTTCCTCCTGATTTCATCCTTTAAAGTTTCATAAATAGAATTCGTAAAAAAAAATAGACCACGATGAATCGATGACACGCGACGAACATTCGTTTCTTCAGTTGGCATGCAAAAGTAATTCTGCTTTTAGAAACTGACAAAATCAAACCACGTTTAGTCTTCTCCATCGATTCAAAGATGCCAAGTTCTTTATATACATATTCAGTGTCCCGATACGGATTTGATAAAGTCACATGATGGTAGCTTCTGCACCTGGGTAAGTTCAATTCTATATGATTCTCAAGTAAGTTGTTGCAAAAAGGGATTTTATACATGAAATGCCAGATTTTTCTACATCAGTTCATTTCAGATTCTCTGTAGTAAGAAAAGTCTTGTTTATTCCTTAAAATTACAGAATTTCTGAAAATCAAGAGGAAAAGTGGAAGATTTTGTGATGATGGGGAAAAATTTTCTGAGGATCCTTTCAGGGTCAAATAGGATCAATGAACTGTTAAGAATAACGGAATGTTAATAGTTCTGGAGTGAAAAATCGCTTCCGATTTTGTTGATCCATCGTTGCATTCATATTTTTCATTTACTACTCATCTTAATCGAATTAATGAATTGTCTTGTAAGAATAATGAGTTCTCGATAATTTCTCCTCTTGGAGAGGCTAATTTTCAACGTAAATCTTCAATTGTATCCGATCAATAAACATTGATATAACGTTGGAGGCATTTTTAGGACCTAATTGAGTTCCACGCAATCTCCCGTAGATTTCTCATTAAAATTGATTTGATAGCACTGGATTTCGTTGGACTGAATGTTTTTTCCTCTGCATATGTAGTATTTTGACATTGTTCAAATCATCTCCAATACACTGTCAAATTTGACAAACTTTCACAACAATTCCACTAAACACTTTCTTTTGATATAAAATTAATAAGTAAAAATTAACACAGGATAGTACTGATCAATTATAATTTGTTCAACTCTTTACACAGTTAATGCAACTATATAAAAAGTTGTAATTACTATAAAACAAGTTACTTCAACTGTTCCATAGTTGCGAATACCAAATTTGAATAGTTGTCGCCAAATGGTTGATGTGACTATTTAAATTTCTTTCAGTGTACATTTGAAAATCAAGTGAAAACAACAGAATTGATGAATTTATTTGTAACAATTGTAGAACCGTCCAGGTACTATTCGATTTTACGCGCTTAGATTCAGTGGATGATTGGATCGAATGTTCGGACACCAACAAAGCTGGAGGGACATCGAAAGCATCCCTGGTTCTTCAAAAAATGCAAATCTCACAGCAAAGAGCGATTCTGTTCACTCTCTTTAATCTACGATCAAATGGTGCAGGTTTTGCTGCTGTGAGGTGTAATGAGAGACTCTTCGACGTGTCGGATTTTCACTACATTGGTATGAAATGTCGCGGCCAGGGAACTAATATCAAATATAAAATGCTGCTGAGACACCAAGGAAATTCCGCGATTTATGGACAAGTTTTCACGGTAAGTTGCCGATAGTAAATATTCTTTGCGATAAATGGATAAAAAAACAAAACACAATTTCCTATTTACCCGAAGGGAACATGAAGCTCTGACGAACGTTCAGAATAGATCATGATAGATCAGACTGAAGCTCCGTTGGAGCTCAAGTTTAGATTCGGAAACGTTCGACGAAGGTCCGATGAACGTTGAAATGTCCGCTTGAAAATAGCTTAAATGAAGGTTCATAGAACGTTTATTAAAGATTCTACGAAGATTCATCCAACCTTCAGTTTTTTATGTTTCAGACGGAATTACAATTATAGTTAGAAATGCCTCAATCTTTCATTTTTTCGTGGAAAAATATACTTTGAAAAAAACTTTGATCGAAAAATTGCAACTCGAACGAACCTTTAGCAGACGTTCGATGAACGTTTTATGAACGTTCATTCAAACTATTTTCAAGTGGACATTTCAACGTTCATCGGACCTTCGTCGAACGTTTACGAATCTAAACTTGAGCTCCAACGGAGCTTCAGTCTGATCTATCATGATCTATTCTGAACATTTGTCGGAGCTTCATGTTCCCTTCGGGTAGTTAGGAACTGTGGAAAAATTTTCAGGGTCCAGGCAACACAGCAGTTCCGGATGTATTCGTGAAGAATTCTTTATAGACGTTGATAATTCCAAAGGTATTCGTTATGAACACATCTTGAACTGTTGAGCTGTCTAGGGGAATGCATTTACGGAAGAAATAATTTAGCTGCAGCCGTGGCTAGTGGCTAGCACGGACGCGGACAGCCATTAAATTAGCTTCTGCGCCTAAGTTTTAGTTGTTATAACCAAAAAATTCGCAGTTGTAGCTAATTAATTTTCTGTAACAGCTGAAATTTAGCTGCTGGAGCTAATTCAATAGCTGTCCGTGCCCGTAATGCTCACTTAGCCGCTGCAGCTAAATTATCCCTTCCGTGTGATAAGGGACTAATTAGAATATTGCCAGCACTGTCGAAGGAAACTGGAATTTTTCTGTATTATACACAGGGACTGGAACGTTATTCACTTACGATACTCATTATATATAAAATTTATATAATATATATATATATATAGTACACAAATTATATATTTATTATATATACTTTATATATAATGAGTAACGTAAGTGAATAACGTTCCAGTCTCTGATTGTACACGAATTTTCATGTCTTCCACTTGAATTTTTCAATAAAAAATACAATAATCTTCCGATACGTGTACCGGAATTTCCATAATTTGAATTTTCTAACACAAATTTACAGGTTAAGGGGATACTAGCAGCGTGGCAGCATTCAAATCGTTTATGACAAACTACAGGCAAACGCTTCATTTTAATCAAAATCCCGCTCTGCACAGCACTTCTCTGATTCGAGTAGAAGTGCTGTACAGAGCGATGTTTTGATTAATATGGAGTGTTTGCCGGTAGTTTGTTATGAACAATTTGGCTGCTGCCACGTATCAGACTGCTAGTATCACCTTAATTGCTTCCAGTACGGTACTGGAAGTTTTTTTAATTTATTTGGGATTTATGAGAAAATCCTTCATTTTATATCATTTTTACGACAATTCGATAGTAAATTTCCAATAAAGTACCGAAAATTTCTTCCTGATGTATTTGTTGATTAATTATTCACACACGTGTATGTAACCTCGTTGAAAGAAACCATCAAATCTGACAAATGAAATTTCACGAGATTTGGTCAGAACATTGTCCGAGATCCAAGAAGATTTTACGAGATTCAACCAGATTTAAATTGAAGGAATTCATTCATCTGGCCAAATCTCATTGAAAAATTCCTGGATAAGATTCGATAATCAATGGATTCTTTTAATCAGGGTAAAGTTGTCCACAGAAATTGTTTAGTGTGGATAAACTTTTCCCCGCCATTCTTCAATGAGATTCCTTAAGATTGAATGAATATTTTGAATAAAAATTCTATCAAGTTGGGCAAAGTTGATTGAAGAATGAACCATATTCTGGTTAAATCTCATTCAACTTCATTTAGTTATATTTTATACCGCCGTCCTAAGCTGAATGACCGTATCTCCATATTTTGTAGTTTCGGGATATTGAACATTTTATCTAAACGGGTATATGAAAAAAGTTCAAATTGTGAATGGTTCGAAGTCTTAATTGAAGATAAAGGTTGTATATTGCTATTGTTTCCAACCAAGGTTTCAAACTTTTTACAATTCAAAGTTCTTACATAAGCCCACACAGCCACATCAAAACAAAATTTCTCGATTCAAGCAAACTGCATTGAACTGAGACAATCCGTGTTTCATATATAACAAAGACAACCATCTTTTTCTTGATACAAGAATTTTTTTTACTGTGCATCTAAAGTTATTTATGCTAAATGATACGAACGCTGTTATCTTTACTTGAGTTTTTTAAAATTATCCTCAATAATTCAAGCTTATTCGAATATAGCTATGCGAGAAAAAGAATTTCTATTCTTTTGAATATAAGACCTTTCGGCTTAGGACGGCAGTATAAGTTCATTTAATGAGGATTGTGTTGACGAATTTATTTCACAATAAAATTGAGATATTTTGTGAATAATATTCATACTCCCAATACCTCTTTTCTCATTTCAGGCACCTGAAAATGAGTTTGCCACAATCAAACTATCACTCGCGGATTTCAAACCCTATTATCGTGGACAAGAATTACCATTGGAAACACATCCCTTGAACACATCAGCCCTAACGAGTATTGGATTCAAAATCGATAACGGAGTATATTTGCCTGAAAATCAACCTGGCGTGTCAGCTTTGGAAATTGACTGGATCAAAGCCATGAAATAATAATAAAGAAAATTCAAAACAAACTGTAATTAACTGTTTTATAAAGTAAAAGAACGCCGGGTTATAATTGAAAAACTAATAGAAAAGCTTCCCACAATAACGGAAATGCTGAGATACCTAAGCAGCTATGTACATTTCTTTTTTGATTCACGATAATTCCTGGCTTGTCTTAGCGAAACTCATTTCATACTCAGTATTCATAAAGCACAAAACCTTTCAGTGATGTCTTGGAATATACTCCGAGATATTACTCTAACAGCACACCCACCGATTTCCATGTCGCATCTTCGTAGAGGCAAGGTGGATAAAAGAAAAACGTGGATGGAAGGTGGAGAAACGGAAAAGCGACATAGAGGCGACGGAGAAATGTCTGACGATCAGTGGTTGTGATGTCCCTGGTTAAACAATCCGATTGAATCCGATAAAAAAAAATTTTATCGGAATGAATTGAGTTTCTGCATCGGAAATTTCCTATTGATACCAATAAGATAATTTTTAATTGGATTTAATCGGTCTTTCCCCTGGTTAAAAAATCCGATTGAATCCGATAAAAAAACATTTCATCGGAATGGATTGAGTTTCTGCATCGGAAATTTCCCATTGATACCAATAAAATAATTTTTAACTGGATTTAATCGGCATTTTCCCTGGTGAAAAAATCCGATTAAATCCGATAAAAAAAACTTATCGGAATGAATTGATTCCTGCATCGCGATTTTCTTATTGAATTTTATTGGTTGTTAACCCAACCAACGAACGGTTTATATACATTATATACGCGCATTTTTTATCAATTAAACAAACACATATATCATTTATTCAATCATTACGTATGACAAATTATTGCTGAAATAAATTCAACCGATCATTTATGTGTTATTAACATGGTGATCACCCATCCACCTTGTACCGCAGTTGTCGTTGCTTAACCTAGAAGACCGATCTGGAACACCCGCTCGCTCGATGCCGTGGTTCGCTTCCTATCAATGTGAACTAAATGACTGTCTTATGTCAGGGATGGGTGTCCTATAGTAATAAGATTCAATTGGTAATAGTCCATTGGACATATGAGGGATTGTATCGGTCTTAATGAGAGCATGGGAGTTCATTAATAATAAAAATCCCAATGAAGACCAAGAGAATATTTTCCAATTGGATTCAATCGGTATTTTATGATGGATGAAAAATTCCGATTGATATCAATACAATATTTTTCAATTGGATTGAATCGGTATGTTATTAATTATGAAGATTCTAATTGATACCAGTCAAATATTTTTCAATGGCATCCAATAGGTATTTTATCAATAATAAGAATTCCTATTGATACCAAGAAAATATTTTCCATTTGATTAAATAGGTATTTTATTGATCATTAAAATTCTAATTGATACCGGTGAAATATTTTTCATTAGAATTCAATGGGTATGTCATTAATCATAAAAATTCCAATTGATACCAAGAAAATATTTTCTCATTAGATTCAATGGGTATTTTATGATTGATAAAAAATTCCGATGGATACCAATAAAATATTTTTTAATTGGATTGAATCGGTATTTCATCAATCATGATAATTTCAATTGATACCAGTCAAATATTTTCCAATGGGATCCAATTGATATTTTATCAATAATAATTATTCCGATTGATATCAATGAAATATTGTGTAATTGCATTCACTTGGTATTTTATGACCAATGAAAATTCCGATTGATGCCAATACAATATTTTCCAATTGGATTCAATCGGTATGTTATTAATCATGAAGATTCTAATTGATACCAGTCAAATATTTTTCAATGGCATCCAATAGGTATTTTATCAATAATAAAAATTCCAATTCGTACGAACACAATATTTTTTAATTTGATTTAATCGGCATTTTATTAATCATTACAATTATAATTGGTACCAGTAACATATTTTTCAGTGGGATCCAATGGATATTCCATCACTGATAAAAATTCCGATTGATACCAATGAAATATTTTCTAATTGGATTCTCTTGGTATTCTATGATTATAGTTCCCTATTCCAGCAACTTTCCCATTAGTTCCAATACATCGAGGTCACCAGGGATTCTGATAAAAACCAATGATTTGATGCAATGAAAGAAATTTCAGAACTGAATCGGTTATTGCCGGTACATACCTATAGGACTTTAGAATCTGTAAACTTGCCTATTATTTTCAATAAATTTGAATGTTGGAATAATCCAATTGAAACCCATTGATCAATGAAATCGATACATCCTTAAATGCAGTCAGAAATCTCCCATAAGAAACCCATTCATCATTCAATTTCACAAATTTTCCCATTAGTTCCAATAGATTGAAATTGTGGAAACTTCCGATAAAAACCGTTTGCCTGATGGAATGGAGAAAATTTAAATCATCCAATCAGATATCTCTTATACAGACCAATAGATTATGTGAAGTTTGATTAATTCCCATAAAATGCAGATTTTTTAATTGGTGAATCCCCGATTGAAACCTATAGAAAAGAGATTCCGATAAACTCTTATTGATTTTGAATCGGGGATTGAACTGTTCCGATTGATCCTATGCAGTCGGATTAATTCTGAATCGGTTTCTATCGGATCTTATCGGATTTTTTAACCAAGGGTGTGGGTACTAAAACATTTTGTACCGCATGGGTACCCAGATACCAATTTAACCTTGTTGCAATGTTGTCAGGCAAGCTTGTGACAAGGTTGACAGAAGCTTCCTAGTTGACACACAACAAGGGTACAAGCTTACAAAGCCCTTGCAGCAGAGTGGTAGCAATCTTACACTGACAAGGTTGTCAATAACAAGTCAAAAACAATCGAATGATAAGTCTGACGAGCTTATGACAAGCTCGCATCCCACATAACAATTTTGGATCACTCTTTTGGATCATTCTGAAAGATATCTTAAAGAATTCGAAAAGATGCCTTATGAAACACCAAAAGATATCTTTTGGAAGTCTTCATGTGAGATTTCTTGAAGTTTTCTGAAGGTATCTTTTAGAATTCTTAAAGATATCTTTAAGATGTCTTTAGGTGTTTCATAAGATACCTTTTAGAATGTTCCGGAAGAATTCCTCAAAATTGTTATCTGGCATGTTATCTGGGTATATCCCAAACAGCACCGAAAGTTCTCAAAACGTTTTGAAACGTGTCCAAAGTCTCACAGATGTTGGTTTCCGAAAGCACGTTTTCTAAACGTCTTAAGGACATTCATTCAATGTGCTGGAGGACACGTTTTGGGGATGGTTTTTACACATGCTACAGTACGTTCTCAGAAGTTTCTGGAAACTTTATATGAAAACCAAGTATTTTATCTCTAACTTATACAAATGTATATTCATAGTTTTATTGAGGGAACAAAGTACCAAACAACCATAAAAATATGTTTTGTATTGAATATTTGGAAAGATTCCATTCCATAAGTTCAAAACTATTGGCAGAATGTGAGTTATCAAGAATTAAGTCAATATATTAAGATTCGCATAACCCCCAAATTGACGCGAAACAAAATTTCACTACCTGCAATGTATTAGGGAGATGCAGATGTAATTTATCAAATCTATCAATAAAGGCTTCACCGCAGTTCCTCTGCATCTCCTCGAAATGGAGAATATCAAAAGATTTGGCACAAGTTTGATCTTGAACAAATTCTCATTTAACATGTTTCATAAACGTTCCATGGAAACCTAAATAAGACTATACCGGACATTTGTACATCCCTGGAATGTCTATGCGACATTTTTAAAACGTCCTGGAACATTTTTTGAACGTTCTTCTTGTAACCAAGTACGCTTTCTGAACGTCCGAAGAACGTTCCAGTGCTGTCTGGGACAGCACCGGACATTTCTACGTTGCCTCTACGTTGCCTCCACGTGGAATCTTCGTTTATCCACGTTCTTTCCTCGTCCACCATTTATCCACGTGGAGTCCACGCAGATGCGACGTAGAAATCGGTGGATGTACTGTTAGGGTAGTGACCTGGTTCCACCCCGCGGTGCGGGGGCTTCCCCTACGCCACTGATAGTGTCTCGGTCATGAAGCACACTAACAATGATCACATGAATTGAGATCTCTGAAGATATGTTTTTACCGACTGAGCAATCATTAGTTAGAAAAGATACGATTATATATTGAGAGAGAGAGAGAGAGAGAAAGATCTATCGCATAGTTGAAAACACGTGTTTACCAATGTGTCGTTATTGTAATGCCTATTACAATTATTTTCACTTTCAATGCCTTATAAGTTATAATTTGAATAAATAACGATATTCTGAAATTCTTCAAATTATTCAAAGAATTTTCTTGATTCATATGATTTAAATATAAAAGTACAAATTTTCATAATGCTTCTTGAACCAAAGTTAACCAATACATCCTCTGATTTTGGGACACCTCCTGATGAACAGAACCCTGTAAGTACTGAATTTTTATTCTATGATTCGAATTCAGTGGAAATATATTACAAAATTAAAGTATTGTTCATTCATAATTTCAGCTTCTACAAAATTTAGGAACTCCACACATCGATTCTTTCAATTATATGTTAGAGGATGGATTGGCGGAAGCTGTCAAAGATAATCCTCCAGTCTATATAACACTTCCCAATAATGATAAAGTGCTCTTATGGATAGATGATGTATTTATATATCAACCCACAGTGCCTACTGGTACAATTGGAGTGAAAAATCATAAAATCTATCCTACAGAATGTCGACAAAAGGGTGCTACTTATAAAGGGAAAATCATAATACGTTTGGGTTGGTCGATCAATGGTGTCCCTCAAGAAGTTCTAGAAAAAGACTTAGGAGAAATACCTATTATGTTGAAGGTAATTTAATTATGACTCGGCTCTTCATTTTGATATTATTTTGAAAAAACTTTTGAATTGTTTTGAGGGTCTCAAAACGTAGACATATTTCCTAAGGCAGTGTTTGGACTTGCCAAAATCTACAATATAAAGTTTGAAAACATTGCTTTTACAAGTGAAGCTTTGCATCACAAGTAATAATTGATTGCATTACCACTTCTATTTTATGTATATAATTAAATCTATCAACAGTCCAATAAGTGTCATCTGAATAAATTGAGTCCCGCTGAACTGGTTTCCCATGGAGAACACGAGCAAGAATGGGGTGGATATTTTATAGTCAAAGGTCATGAACGTTTAATAAGAATGTTACTGATGACACGAAGAAATTATCCCATTGCAATCAAAAGATCAACCTGGAAGTCTCGAGGAGTGCAATTCAGTGATCTAGGTCTTCTTCTTCGATGTGTTCGCGACGACAACACTGCTACAGTAAAAATCAATTACAATACTCTATCCCTGATATTTTTCAATGACAATTTAAAAACAAAAATTTTTTTTGTTTCACAGAATAACACTTTACATTATGTCATGGATGGGTCAGTGAAACTAATGTTTTCACACAAAAAGATTTTGTACTATGTACCTTTGATCCTCATGATGAAGTGCTTAATGAATGTTTCTGACATTTTTATCTACAACGCTCTGATCGCTGGGTATGAAAACGATCTCTATTACAAGGGTTGTATTTTGAATATGTTACGAGCAGTGCATGAGGAAAATTTACACACTCACGAACAGTGTAAGATGTACATAGGAAAAATGTTTAGAATTAAATTCATAGAAGTTCCTCCAGATGCTTCAGACATAGAAGTATGCGATTTCATCATTAAGTAAGTGTAATGGAATACAAAATTCTTATACTCTATTACATGATGCATCTTGATTTGATTCAGACACTGCATAGCCATTCACCTGGACGATCCTGCAGACAAGTTTAATTTATTCGCATTCATGGCCAAAAAGTTATTCAGTTTTGCCAATAATAAATGCGCAGTGGAAGGTGCTGATGCTGTAATGATGCAAGAGTGTTTGCTTGGTGGTCATTTATACTTACAAGTTCTTAAAGAAAAATTGTACATGTGGTTGGTAGGTCTTAAGACTAGTATCGCGAAGAAGTGTAGAAATTCAGGACCAGGATTCTCTTTAACAGTGCGTAAGTAATTCAACGTGCTATATTTTATATTATTCAAGTTTTGAAGCTAAGAACGATTATAAAAAGAATAAATGATGTTTTAGAGGAAATGTTAAATGTGATGAAATTCTCCAATTCGCTTGAATCACAAATGGAAAACTTTTTATCCACGGGAAATCTGAGAACGATCAGTGGTTTGGGACTTATTCAAACTGCAGGTCTCACGATAGTAGCTGAAAATATTAACAGAATGCGTTATATGAGTCATTTTCGATCTATTCACAGAGGATCTTTCTTTCAAGAAATGAGAACTACCGAAGCAAGGCAGCTTTTACCAGATGCTTGGGGTAATTTTATGCAATTACTTCATTAAAAAACTATTCTAATTCAACCATTTTTGTAGGTTTTATTTGTCCTGTGCATACTCCTGATGGCGCTCCATGTGGTCTCCTCAATCATTTGACAACAAATTGTATAATCACTAAACATCCAGATCCGAAATTAAAAGCCAATATAGCGACAACCCTGTTGGATCTTGGAATGATTCCTTTGTCAATTGCCGATGATTGGGCGGGATCTTATACAGTAATGCTAGATGGCAAACTAATTGGACTCATAGAAGATAATATCATTCATCGAGTATCAGATAAACTGAGATTACTTAAAATCAAAGGAAAAGAGGTAAAAAAAAATCATACTAATGACCATACGAATTTCTTATGACGTGAATCAAATTTCAGATCCCTCCTACAATGGAAATCGTATTAGTTCCAAAGAAAAATCTCCCCTCTCAATATCCTGGACTGTTCTTATTCACCGGACCCGCTCGTATGATGAGACGTGTCATGAACTTGGCTCTCAGAAAAGTAGAACTTATAGGCACATTTGAACAAGTCTATCTCAATATATGTGTCACAGCTGAGGAGGCTCATAAAGGGGTAATAAAATCAGAGTTCAGTTCGTCGTAAATTATTCATTCTTTCTTAGTTTTTCAAATTTTATGTAATCTACAGTTGACGACGCATCAAGAACTCGGTAAAACAACTTTTCTCAGCAACTTGGCTTGTCTTATACCTATGCCAGATTGTAACCAAAGTCCAAGAAATATGTATCAATGTCAGGTGAAATATTTGTTCTTATAACTTTCCTAAAAAATTGGAAGGATTTCAATATTAATCATTGGATTTTCTGTAGATGGGTAAACAAACTATGGGAACACCTTGCCACACGTGGCATCTTCAATCAGAAACGAAATTATATAGATTACAGACTCCGGCTACACCTTTATTTAGACCGGTACATCACGATAAAATAGGTTTGGATGATTTTCCAATGGGTACCAATGCGATAGTTGCCGTTATCTCGTACACGGTCAGTGATTCATCGTTATTGCAAATGAGTTATTACGAATTTTTACTAAAATTTTTATACTTACAGGGATATGATATGGAAGATGCAATGATCATAAACAAAGCCGCTTATGATCGAGGATTTGCGCATGGTATGATCTATAAATCCGAGTTTGTGGATTTACCAGATTCCAAAAGTTACTTCGCACGTGATCCGGATAAGACTGAGACGCATGATAAAATAGATTCTGATGGTTTACCTATTCCTGGAGTCAAAATTCAAGAACATGATCGTTATTATAGGTGAGTTGAAATCTTATTTGCGTGTATATACATGCTCTTACGTATTTTATACTTTCAGTTACTATAATGCTGAAACCTCGTGTTTTGTGGTTAAGAAATACACGGGCAAAGAAGAAGTTTACGTCGATAGTATAAAAATTTGCGGTTTCTGCCAAAATAATATGCCAAAGAGAGCCTGTATTACGTTCAGGGTTCCGGTTAGTGGAATTAAAGATTATTTGACCTACTTACTTACATTTTCTTCACATTTATTCGATACCTCACAAATATTTTCAGCGAAATCCAAGCGTTGGCGATAAATTTGCTTCAAGAGCCGGTCAGAAAGGTATATGCTCTCAAAAATGGCCCGCGGAAGATCTACCCTTTACCGAAACAGGATTGATACCAGACATCGTTTTCAACCCACATGGTTTCCCAAGTCGGATGACAATAGGTGATTCAAATTCTCAACTACTGAAAGACTTTAATTGGATTTAATTATAATAATATTCGTATTTGTAGCTATGATGATCGAAGTCATGGCTGGAAAGTCCGCAGCTGTGCACGGATTGGTACACGATGCTACCCCTTTTAGATTTAACGAGGACGAAACTGCGGTAGAATATTTTGGTAGACTTCTCGAAAGAGGTGGTTATAATTACTATGGAACAGAAAGATTGTATTCTGGGATAGATGGGCGTGAAATGACTGCTGATATTTTCTTTGGGATTGTACATTATCAGAGATTACGTCATATGGTTTCAGATAAATGGCAGGTTCGTAATTTTTATCATTGAATCCACAAATTTGAATATTTTTTAAATAATCATATGATTTCAGGTGAGAAGTACTGGAGCTATTGATGTATTAACTAGGCAACCTATAAAAGGTCGAAGAAGGGGTGGTGGCGTTCGTTTCGGAGAAATGGAACGAGATTCTTTAATATCTCATGGCTGTTCTTTCCTACTTCAAGATCGTCTTTTCCATTGTTCCGACAAAACGACCGTGAGTATGAATTTTTATTCCCCTAAGACCCGCTGCAAAAAGATGAAAAAGCCCAAGTAAAAACATAAACCTATTTTTCCATCGTTTATGACTTGAAAAGACATTAGCTAATTCATCTAAGGTTTTGCAATGATATCTCACTGGTATCCCTATACATTCAGAGAAAACTCAATTATTGTCACGTAAGTTAGTGTTAGTGAAAGTATATACATCATAATAGAAATATTTTTATATTTTCAGACTTTGGTTTGTCAAAAATGTGGAAGTTTGCTTGGACCTACGACAGAAATAATTGTGAATAACGGAGGTCATGGCGAGAAAAAAATCAGGTGTCGCCTGTGCTCGGATGATAAATCTATAAAGGAAGTAGATGTACCTTACATTTTTCGATATCTTGTTACACAATTAGCATCATGTAATATCAATTTGAAATTATCCTTCAATGAAAAGTGATTCATGTAAATAAGATTTATAAGATTAAGTTTTGAAATAATAAAGTATGTTTTTTACAATTGAGCTTCTTCGTGGAAAAAGATGGAAAAAAGTATCAAACAATATTTCTGGTATCCCTTTAATGTAACAATCCGTAATGATTTAATAGTATTATAAATTTGAACTAACAAATCAGGACAATGCGAGGAAAGACTGTATATCATAAGCTTGTGATTATTGATCCGAAGAATATAATTTCAGAATAACTCGAAAAATACTTGTTCCCTTTCACATTTATCATAAGCAAATAAAGTATGAAAGGTATTTTTACACTGAAGAACTTCGTTCATGATAATTATCGAACATTGAAACTACTTGAAGTTCTTTGGTGGATAGAATTGTGCATTTTCCAACAAAACATTTATGCTATGTACAATAGATGTATTTATTATGACATTTAGATGTGACAAACTCATTTCATTCGTTCCCAATACACGAGTAATTTAACGCCTGCTTCGAGAAAAAAGTAGTAATCAATTTACACTCTTTGGATTCATTAAATTTTTTTTTTTAATCATACAGAAACATTCCTATATTTGCATACTGCGTAGTAATGTCTGCTCCTTTGCATCATTGAGATGGAAAATGTGTATCTGGAGTTCTTCATTCATCTGTTAGGAAAAAGATTACCACACGTCGTAGCACTTTCCTTTCATAAGAAATGCGAGTGCATCTAGATGGATTATAAATCAATTCTTTTTCAGCTATGTAACGGAAAGAAAATAACAAGAACGTGGATGGTCGTCATATCTACATGCATATGTCTATATACTGATTCTTATATTTACATAAGCCGATTGAATTTAATCGGAAATTTTGGAACCACGTTGAACTAAAATCACCACCAATTAAAAGCCTATGGAGATACACAATAAGCTTTTCGATATGAGCATAAGACAATGGTAATCAACACGATCACTTGGAATGTAAATATCGAATTTCGTATAGTTTGAATCCAAATATTCAATATGTGGTAGATTTCAAGGCAACAAATAGATTAATACTTGAGGTTACAATTTTCAACAAGAACAATAGATCGAGATTTTGTAAAATCTTTCAAAACAAAACTTATCATTTACAATTCTTATCGGGTGAATTCACGCTTTAGCAGCAACTTGTGATCCAGTTTTGGTACCTGGTGCCCCTGGAGCTCCTGTTTGTTCTTTTTCCAACTGTTTTCCAAGATATTCCCTGTTACAATAAACGGATATTGGTGATTTCTCTCATTTTTCTATTTATCAATAGATGCAATAAGATGTGAAAACAGTTTAAGCGAATACATATAATCTAGAAAAGAGACCACTACCACCATTTATACTCACCAATTATGCACCATGAGTTTTTGAACAGCGAGAAGAGCTTCGTATCTCACATTCGGATCGTCGTGGCCCAACAGTTGCATCACTCTTTGTTTACCCCCAAGTTGTTCGATGACGCTGTATATAGAATTATAAAAATGAAAGAGAACATTGAATATTTATAAATGTGTTCATAATTTCCAACTCACTGTTTGCCGCGAGGATAATGTCGCACGTATTCTCCTACATCAAAACTAGCCACACTGAGAACCAAAGGATCTTTGCTGGTTTCAAGTAAATGAACGAGAATACGTAACAGTTCGTAATTCTTTTCATTGAGACGACTCGCATTTTCTCGCCAAAATTTGCCAGATTTGTGAACCGGAGACCACTCGAGGCGTCCTGATTTTATCTCCGTTGAGTATTCGTCAAATGAACTCAAATCTTGAACGGATGCTTGAAGTTTATCGTTCAAGAAGTCTATGTCACCGGTGATGTCTTCGTCGTCAAATTTACGCTGTCCCAAGATTGAAAGTTGTTTCAAAACTTTACACTGTACCATGGCGATGCAGTGTTCTTTAGCCACTTGATTGTCCTCTACTTTCTCAATGAGATTCTACATACAAAGAGAAAGAATTTTATACAAATTTCTGATTTATTCGATTATGTTTTTGGTTTGAATGATAAATCATACCCTAAATACTGCGAGGATAATGCGAGTTACTTTTTCTTTAACCGAATCGCTCAATATATCAGCAAGAATTGGTATAACATTGAACCTGAAACACGAAACAATGAGATTTGATATATTTTTTGTATTTCAGAGAATAGAGAATAAGTAGAAATGAATTATTTACTTATTCATTTTTTCTGCCAGCAGCGGATTAAAAGTAAGTACCCAAAGACAGAAAATTAACTGATATTGTACTTGGAAATTCACTCTTCCGGATAATACACTCAGTAGGGTGGATATTCCGTCCACGGAAACGAATGTAAAACGATATTCGTCTATACGTAACATCATTTGAAGACATCGCGCCACTGATTGAATGTATTCGTTATTCTGAAGAGGAGAAAACATTTATCAATAAATTAAAGCCACACATAGAAAGAAAGAGTGCAATATTATATAATTTCTTCACTTTGATTTGTCAATGAACAAGTCATTGTTTGTAATTATGAATTTATTTTTTCAAACAGCACATGCAAAATACATGCTACTAATAAAGAAGAGATAAAAAAACGTGCAACCCTGGGAGAAGCTAAATTCATGCTTTTAATGATACATTCGCTTTTATGTTTGAGAGGAAATAATTTAAAATTACTATAAAATCATTGCAATGAGGGAGCACAATAACAGATAAAATGAACAGTAAATCACTCAGCATAGTACATATAAATTATAGTATTTTTTTATGGTCCATGCAGTATATGATCTCTCGTTAAAATATTTTCATAATAATATCAAATATAATATTGTTGTGTAAAAGACACAGCCATGAATTTAAGGAAAAATGTATATCCCCCAAATAGTTTTAATGAAAAATGTTTAGTTTCAGTAGACGAAAACTGAAAACTGATCTTAAATGATTAAAAATAAATATTAAGCAATTTTCCTCGTCAAAAGAAGTTAACGGATAAACAGGGTTTCAAATCCTACCTTTGGCGTTTTGATTTCTCGCTGTATTCGTCCGTAATCTGTGTGTATAATTCTATCCTAATTTTTAATACTTCAAAATGGAGAAACCTACGCTTTATCGAGCAGAATATCATGTAAAGATATTATAAAAGTTATAATGAGTTATAACAAAACCAACCGGGTTGGGTAATTCTTGCATCTCATTGGCCTCCTTAGCCTCCTCCAGAGCAGAGTCCTGAACTACATCCACATGCAAGCCTGAATCTTGAAGAGCCTCAAACTAAAATTTCCATCTGATTTTGTTTCGAACATTCCAGTTCTCATGCAATGTTAAGGGATATATTGAAAACTAAATAACATTAGTGACCGATTCGAGTTCTCGATTTGCACTAGTAACAACTATACAGCCCTCAACCCAGTGGAAGCGACATGAACGTTATCTTAAGATCAGTTTAAACATCAATAAATTCAGCTCCCATGTTAATTGAAATTAATATCGTCTGTACAGCTAAATCAATATTTACATAAAGTTTAAAGTGAATACTTTGAAGTGTTTGTTAGAAGTTATGTTTACAATGATTATTGTGAGTAGATCTAAAATACTTATGAGCAAAAAGCATGTTTATTCTTATTAGTAATTATGAAAGCAGCAGGTACTTCACATGGGAAGAAGAATGAGAATAAATAATGTTTTACATTCAATGCATACACTGGAAGCAAATAAGCAGCAAGCCAAAGAAAATTGGGAACGTCACAAATTCGAGTTTGTTCATTCAAAGCAATTTCACCTCTGGAATAAACATAGAAACAGTGAATTTCATGTGGTATTATACGGTGTAAAAGTGTGTAACAGAATCAAATAATCATGTGAACGCGATAATACACAATAATGCATTGAATAATATTACGAAAAATTGGGAATTACTAAACGCATCCTTATGTAAAATCATTTTCATGTGACATTTCAATAGGACGTTATTTGTGATTTACTGCAATGAATCACGGGAAAATGCATTAGATACAATTATTCAACTACTACATAATATTGAATTGCTAGTTTGTTACTTCAGATTATTTGAAAATATATGTTACTCAGTACTTGTATGATTGCTTATAGTGCTTTTGTTACAAACATAAGTTTACGTTAAAACCCGCATACAACAAAGCTTTCCAACATGAGCATAATTTTCTAATAACTATTATTTTATTCTGAACGATAAAAATATATTACTCTACAAACAACCCTGCAACAAAAAATGTATTAAAGAAAATACACAGTGTTTGGTGTCAATAATTAAACTCACGCTAAGTTTTAGCTGATCTTTTAACCACGTGAGGTAAAATTGAAGATCTGTGTGCTCCATTAATTCGTGACTCCAACAAGCTAATTTAGCGATGATTCGAGATGTCATATTCATTATAAAACCATCTTGTCTGTTTAATAAATTCAGGAAAGGACCCCAAACTGATTCTCGCTTCCTGTTGGAATATTCACGGAATATCTCAACTCTGCTACGATCTTCCTGATGAAAAAACATAAATTTCAATACAGATTAGCAGGGTGTCATATATGGGAATATTTTTCTTTTTTTTAACATTCTGAGTCACATGAAACTTAAAACGATTGATGGAAGATTTTAATTCTTCATTCACTTTGAAATATAATTATTAGGAAACCTCTAATGTAATCGTGATTCATCAACCATTGAAAAGATCGCCAAGAAAGTAGTTTTGATGAATTACTGAATAATTATTAGGCTATTATTCCTTAAAAAAATTGAGTAATTCAATTCATTATAAGTGACTATGTCTTTGTCTTGCATAATGTGCAATTGAGACGTTTTTTCAACATCTAAAAAACTCAACGACGTCTTCAAAACGTGTCACAAACGTTCTTATAGTTCAAACATATTATAGTTGATGTAGTTGGTGAAACTGAAATGGAGGATTATATGGGTATAAAAACAAAATATTAGGACCTTGAATAAGTTCTCGCTGTTTGTTCACAAAATAAAAACTTTATTTAAAATATAAGGAACAAAAACGTTTTATTCAAAGTATTGCCCATCACTGTAGACCACTTTCTCCCATCTTTCTGGCAGTATATAAATTCTGCGTTGGAAAAACGACATGTCTTTTCAAGCTATCCAAGAATCGACCATTTTTCAGCTTCTTCGTAAGGATGAAAACACCAGTCAGCTAAGCCATGTGCCATCGAACGGAATAGGTGTAAATCAGAAGGGGCTATATCAGGTGAATACGGCATATGGGGTAGAACTTCCCATCGAAGCATTTCCAGGTAGGTTTTCACTGGTTTTGCAACATGAGCCCGGGCATTGTCATGTAACAAAATCACTTTGTCGTGTCTCTTCTGTTATAGGGGCCGTTTTTCTTTAACATTTTTAAACGTTTTGAGACTGTTGACTCATCAACTTGTAATTGTTTTCCAAGTTCTGCTAGCGTCTGAGATTCGTCTTCATCGAGTAATTCCTCCAATTTTCTGTCTTCAAATTTTTTTGGTGCGCCAGAACGTTCTTTATCTTCAAGTTCAAAATCATTATTTTTGAAGCGTCGAAACCAGTCTCTGCATGTCGTATCCGACAGAGCATTGTCACCATAAGTCTCAACAAGAATTCTATGTGCTTCAGCTGCAGATTTCTTTTGAATAAAGCAGTGCAATAAAATTCCCCGCAAATACACTTTAGTTGGCACAAAAGTAGACATTTTCAAAACTAATAAACAATTACTTTGTTTACACTAAAGTGAACTATCTTACACTGGAATTCCAGGTTAGATACAATATTTCCTTGCAAGTGCATTACCATTCGAAATTTCAAGCACGGGGTACTGTTAGTGCCATCTGTGATGAAACAGCGAGAACTTATTCAAGGTCCTAATATATTAATTATTTACCTGTAAACTTTATAGAGCTTTCAAAATATTTCAAAGAAATAGTTGAATATTTTCTCACGAAAATGATACAGGAATCTTTGATGTTAATTATTATTCATAAGATCCATTTTCAATTCTGTAATAGTAACACTCAGAACTAGGGACGGGCAAGTCATTTACTTCCTGTAATCTACATGTGTATTTTTACACAAAATTAGGTGATTAAAAAGTTTCTAAATATTTGAAAATGAATATTCAAAAATTCATCCTAATGGAAATCTCAAACATTTTCAGTGAAGATTTTTTCAGAGGATTTCAGAGGGTGTCAGTGATTTTCAGAAGAATTCAGAGTTTTTCATGAATATTCTTAGATATTTGGAGAAATTTCCAGTGGAGAGACATGTCCATTAAGCAAGTTTTTCAAAATTTTTCAAATTCCCAGAGTTTTTCAGTACAATTGAGACAAATTTTCATCACCAGGGTATAAAAGTATCCAAGTTTTTCCAAAAACTAAATTTCGATAATTAAAAGATTCTAGTTACATAAAGAGCTTCGTAAATCCTTTGGTATCAATCACAGAAACTTTCAACATTTTTTATGAGTTTATTTTCAAGTAATTTTTGTGAAAATAAAATCCAATGAGATAAAATCGCTTGTGCACCCATGTTCTCTTGACAATTCTGACTCCAAATGAAATACTTTGATGGTATTTTATTCGCAATCGACGTTATCTAAACGTGAATAAAACCTGGATCTATAATTATTGTATAACCAGAAGATGGGTGTATAGAAACAAAAACTTTAGTATCAAATAAAATGATGCTATCATAAAAAGGGCAGTGAAATAAACATTTTCTTGACTGCACTTTCAAGATTTCTGATCAATGGTTTGGAGAATCTTGAAATTTAATTCAATATACGAAAATAGCCTTGATAAAAAATTGTCTGGAATATTTACACATATGAAAATTTATGTAAAAGAATGAAGAATCAAAGAGCTATACGAAACTCATAAAATGAGATACTGAAAAACAGACATAAAATACCTGAAGCATATCATCGATCATTGTTAAAATATACTGGATGGTTTGATCTTTAGAAACATGACCAAGGAGATTGAGAAAAGTTTTAGCTGCTTGATGTGGATTTTCTTTCAATTTAGCCTCCCTTGCAGCAGCATCGCTTATATCAAATGCTACTATGAAATCAAAATCCTCTTTTGATATCATTTGCGATCTGTGAAATAGAAATATAAACTTAGAATTTCAACAGTGACATACTCTATTATAAAATTCTACAAAGATCAGACTTGTGAAAGAATACAAATTAAAACAAATAATACTTATGTAATCGACAAGTTATCAAACTATAATATGATTTCAAAGATTGATATCATGAAAAGAAGAAATATAATCTATTCATTTCTTGTAAAAATCATTTTGAATTTACATGTAGGATATGTAGAACTGACAACAGTGTTAACTATGTAACTGATCTCCCATGTGAATATCACATCAGCCTTATGTAAGAGTCACATGAGATCCTTGAAGATACAAAATTTAATCATTTTGTTGTCAAATTGGTTATGAAATTGATATGATCGATGTAACTGTTTGATCTGGATCGAACAGATTTCTTCATGAATGTCTCATACAGTTTTTGTACACAAGCAATCCTTGTAAGATATAATAATAGAGATGTTCCATCATGAATGTAATGACACAAGATACCAAGTTGGTTCTATAAGGACTATCTTACTGTAAATATGATAGCCAGTTGATCCTCTGATTCCTGATATCTGCCGCTTGGTGTTGCAGGATACTTGTCGCTGCCAGCATATCTGAAATAATAAAAGAATCTTGTAATGTAATTTCTAAAAAAAAAATGCAGAAATTTTGATATAAATCTCAATTACTTGGAATATTGTAAATGAAAAAGCGTGAGATGATGAAAAATAAAAGAAAAATAATAAAAAACAGAATTAAACACTGGGAGGGGCTTTGTAGAATTGAAGTATATTTTGATCTTGTCGGTACTAACCAATTTTCTCATCTGGCAGCGCAGGAATCATTTCTTTGATATTTGCCCTGTCAACCATAATTATTTTTGTGTTGTGCACGTTTTTATCTTATAAATACAATGAAAATTTCCACTCTTCCACACTGAAAATATATCTCCACTATCTGTTATATATGTTCACTTTCTTATTTCAGCTGTCGATCACAAGATCTGCGTCTGACCAACATCAATTGATGAAAATCTCCATGAAGATGTGTCAATTTTGAAATGATTTCACTTCTTGAGGAATGGTGTTTTTTGTTATCAAAGTTGGCTGAAAAGAGAGATATGAGTTAAGTTCGTTTACCGATGTCCCAAGTTACCCCAACTCGCTCCAAGTATTTTGGATTCGCTACTTCCAGTTTAAGCAACGAAATGATTGGTTTGGTACAAGTTGGAGCAACTCAGGGCACGTAGAACGAACGAACCTATTATCAGGGCAGGGAGCCGGATCTGAATAGGGTAGAGTATCATAATACCGAATGTGTCATAGTACCGAATGTTCATATTCCCGAATGCTCATAGTACCGAAGGTAGACCGTGATTATCCCGAAAGCGTGTTGGCCCGAAGCCCGGTTGACCCGAAAGTTGAAATCCCGAAAAAATTTTGGTGACATAATAGCTAAGTTCGTTTACCGATGTCCCAAGTTACCCCAACTCGCTCCAAGTATTTTGGATTCGCTACTTCCAGTTTAAGCAACGAAATGATTAGTTTGGTACAAGTTGGAGCAACTCAGAGCACGTAGAACGAACGAACCTTTTATCTCATTAGCGCGTGACTAGTAAAATATAGTTATCTTTCGGGATTACTCTTATTCGGGATTTCGACTTCCGTGTCAACCAAGTTTCTGGCCAACACGCTTTCGGGATAATCGCAATCTACCCTCTAGTGTGCTGAATGGAAACCAGGGGGCATAATCTCAAATGCAACATTCTCAAACGGATTTCAGCGCTGCCGTACGGTAGTACAGTGAATTATTCGCCATAGATACAACTAACACAAACAATGAACAAATCACACCGATTTTCGAATTAGTGTTAGTGTATAAATGTAAAATAGTTCACTATACTACCGTATGGCGGCGCTGAAAATCGTTTGAGAATTTTCTATTTGAGATTATGCCCCCTGATGGAAACTTACCTGCGTGATAGAAAAACATCCGACCACGTATATTCAAGAAAAAGATTTGATCTCTGATCTATTTCAAATGTTTCTGAAGTTTGAATCGTTCATTGAAACGAATTGGTTACTGAATAACGAAATCCTTGGCTGTCTCGAGTCAAAAAGTGAAACCTCTGATTTAGCACTGATTCGTTGCATATTACGGAGTGAATCAGGTTTCTTTTCATCTTTTGCCCTGATCCTACCCTGCCCTGGTGGAAGGGAAGCGTGTCATAAAGAGTAACGGAAGCGTAAGAATGTCTCAGATTACGTTTCTAATACTTCTTACATGCTTCCTATCCACTCTTCGATTACGCTTCCGAGTGTAAAGCCCGGTTTCTATGAAATTGGTGTTACTTCCGATACGCTTCACACACTTCAAATATACGTTCGAACCACGCTTAAGCTGACATTTCATGGGGCGTCGAGCGGCAGCGTCAACATTGGAAGAAAAAAGAGAACCGATCGGGCCTCCCTTTTCTTCCAATGTTGACGCTGCCGCTCGACGCTCCATGAAATGTCAGCTTTAATGTTCCGCTTGACGCTCGGTATACGCTTAAATCCACGTTCCAAATACTTTCCAACTACGTCCCTAACACTTTCTATTACACGCTTCCCTTTCACCAGGGTGTTCTCAACCTGATCTTGCTTTTAACATTGTCATTGAACCTGATTTTAACCTTTTTTCGACCCGATTAAACTCTGGATCGTGGCGTATTACGGAGTTGATCAGGCTTCAAAAAGTATACTTTAAGCATAAATATATTACAGTTTTTCGACTCGGGGTTGAAGACCCAAAATCTTGCGATATATTCTCCAAATAATGTTCCCAGTTCCAAGGAGTTAGGTCAAGAAGATGAACACGGATGATTTCTTAAATGTTGTGATCCAGACAGCACCGAAAGTTCTCAAAACGTTTGAAAAACGTGTCCATAGTCCCACAGATGTTGCCCAAGCAGCAACAGAATTTCAAAGTATATACGAAGTAGAAACGTTCGTAGAATGTACGGATGAGATACGAAGAACATATAATGAATGTTCATAGAATGTTCGAATGAGACTGTTTTAAATATACTTAGAACGTACGCAGTACATTCGAAATCTACGATATACATTCAATGGACGTTCAATCAACGTGCTGTCGTATATTCGGTTACATACGTTCGATAAATATGCATAGCACCTATATAAGTCTCATTGGAATGTGCATAGAACATCCCACACAGCACATCCACCGATGTCCACGTCGCATCTCCGTGGAGGCGAGGTGGAAGAAAGGGAGACGTGGATACAAGGTGGAAAGAACGGAGAGGCGACGTGGAGGCGACGGAGAAATGTCCGCGTGCTGTACGGGATATTTCGAATATTCGAAGAACGCTCATAGTATATTCTGGTGCTGCTTGGGTGGTTCCCAAAAGTATATTTCCTAAACATTTTGAGAAAATTCATTCAATGTGCTGGAAAACACGTTTCGGGGACATTGTTGACAAATGCTGTGGTACTTTTTTAGAACGTTCTCGAAACGTCATATGAAAACTAAGTATTTTATCTCTAACCTATACAAATTTATATTTATAGTTTTACTAAGGACAAAAGCATTGAACACCAATAAAAGTATGTTTTGTATTGAATGTTTGAAAATATTTCATTTCAGCAGTTCGAAACTATTGACAAAATATAAATTATCAAGAATTAAGTCAATCTTTTGAGATTCACATAACCTTAAAATTGGCGCGGAACAAAATTTTATTATATGCGATGTATTAAAAGGATCCCTAACAGCACATTCCTTCGCATCTCCATGATCTCCATGTAGATACCACCTATCTCCGTGGAGACCACGGAGATGCGACGAAGTGTGTTGTTAGGGATGCAAATGTAATTTGTCAGATCCATCGATACAGGCTCCACCGCAGTTCATTTGCATCGACTCCAAATGGAGAATATTGGAAGATTTGACAAAAGTTTGAACATTAACAAATTCTCAATTTCAATATCTCATAAACGTTCCATGGAAACCTAAATAAAACTTTACCAGACATTCGTACATCCCTGGTATATACATGCGATGTTTCTTGATTTTCAGAACATTCCAATGTTTCAGAAGACGTTCCGAGGCTGTTGATAGAACCTCCCGGTGCTGTATGGGGAGTTTGAATTTTCGTTTCGTTTCTGTTGATGATTTAGATTTCAACAACATCTATTTCAACTCATTGATCAATGAGATTCAATATGAACTTTGCAACGATTGAATAACCATTCCTACTGAAAATGCCTATCAGAACCGAGCAAAAAGTTGCTGTCAAGCTTTGAACGGTTTTTGTTCCTGGCGACCCGCTTCAAAACTGAAAATATTTACCTGTTCTCATCCGGAATTACCGAATTGGAAAATTTTGTCAAAACCTGACGAGAATGTTCCTGCGAGGTTTTGACAAAATATTCCCCAAACAGCACAAAAGTTTTGAAAGAGCTCCTACCCAGACAGCACAGAAAGTTATCTGTATGTTTCGGAAACGTACTCTTGGTTCTGCGTGTTTTGGTCTCCATGGAATAGGTTTTCCAAACGTTTGAAGTATCTTCCCTTTTGATGCTTCTGATTGAGTTCTGAGCACGTTCTTTTTATCTACTACGGGATGTTCTCGCCATGTCTTCCAAACGTCCTTTCATGAAAACTACCCTTCAAAAACACAAAATCACACGGTGGACATGAATGGAACTAAACGGGACATTTGCATGTCCCTGGGACGTACATGTGACGTTCTTAGAACATCTTGAGACGTTATTTGCACGTTCCCTTTGTAACCAAGTACGTTTTCGGAACCTTCAAAAAACCTCCCGGTGCTATATGGGTAGGGAGTACAACGTGTGCATAAAGAACACTTTAGAATTCTTGTGCTCCCTGGGTACAATTTGGCAATTCCAGACAAAATCGAGCAGAAAGTTTGCCAGTTTTCGATCGGATCTCTAGAGACAAAAACCGTTCAAAATATGAGAACTGTTTGTTCTTTGGTTCTGACAGGCACTTTCAGCAGGGCATTCAGACCCATTCAGAGAATTCTATCAATTTGATTCAATCTGATAAACTTGAATTGGTATAAACTGTCATTGCAGAATTTGTGTTCAATCTTACTAATCAATAGAACTCAATAGACTTTTATAACCACCCTGACAGGAAAATTTGATTCAATGTTGTTCAGTTTTAGCGAACCAATGCAAGTGGGATCATTTTTAAAATTCATATATGATTCAATATAGTTCAAATTACATATAATTATATATAATTTCGAGAATTTTTCCACTTTAGAATGCTCCAATAAAATTCCACAAACTTCAATAAATTTTCAAGTGAACAAATTGAACGGAATTAGATCAAACCCGAGTCAAAAAGTGAAACCTGATTTAGCTCTGATTCGTTGCGTATTACGGAGTGAATCAGGTTTGATTTCATTCTTAACCCTGATCTCACCATGTTCTCAACCTGATCTTGTTTTCAAACTTCAAACGACCTGGTGTTAACTTTCTTCCGACCTGATTAAGCTCTGGATCGTTGCGTATTACGGAGTTAATCAGGCTCTAAAAGGTCTTACAATTTTTCGACTCGGGAATTTTTCCAGCCGGGCAGAGATAGAGCGAAACAGATCTATTCTCTATGAATTCATTAGTTCAAAAAAAATTTTCAAAGAATTCTTCATATGTTATATGGTGTAGATCATCTCAATGAGGAATATCAAATAGACTCGATTACAAAATTATTGCCAGTGCTCATAACATATCTCCTGACGACCTCGTCAGGAGATCCTGGGAATATTGCAATGCCCCTCTAGGTTATCCTGAGGACGTCGCCAGCAGATACGTGTTATATGAAAGCTTCCAATTAGACTTTCCAAATTCAGAATTTCAGGCAGAAGTAGGCATTTTCTAACCGATTCTCAGTGGGTGCTGCTCTTCAAGTGAGGGGCATTTTTCGTTTTGAATTGTTCCGTTAAGCACCCTTCGCTCTTACGAAGTAAAGGTGCCAGAAAGAATCGATCCTCTATGACATCATTACATTATGAGAAGAAATCCAGAAATATATAATATCTCGTTTAAATTTCATTTCGCCGCAACATCCACCAATGAGAAAAAGATCAGTCTGAAACTCAAATAGGAGAACATCTCTAAACTTTTGAAACCATCAAAATTTTCCGACCCGAGTAGACCGTACAAGAAAGTTACTATCGATCCCTTGAAAAACCTTTTTTTCTTCTTAGCTGTTTCAAAACTTTATCATAATTTCCGAGAAATTTTAAAAACATTCTCTTTCAAAGATAATTGTGATTTCTTCACGAACTGTTTAAAACACTCTGGAAAATGAACTATGGTAATGTTCCTGCGCTATTTGAGTGATTTAGAAAAATCTCACAACGTAATGTTACTCATCAACATATTTCATGTAATAATTTGAGTGATAAAAAAACTTTGTTCGTTTGTAAAAGCGCCGTGGAATACGTGATCCGGCGCACGTACATTAAAACGAGCTTAAGCAGCCTGCCGGCAGGCGTCATAACGAAATTCTCGATAGAAATCAAAAAAAGAATTATCATGCCAAAAATTATCCAGCGAGAACAACTTTTCTCAAGAAATATGACTCAAGAGAAAAATGCAAGCATATGTCACGTGATATTTAGCTTTCGACAATGATTAACCGAACGGTCCGACTGAAAAATATTACCTGATAAACTACGTGATAGATTGTGTACAGTTATAATCGACTTCAGCGTAAGATTTATTCAATAATCTATCACATGGATCGAGAGAGTTTTATAAAAATCATAGAAAGATGGCATAAGAAATTACATAGAATTAATGTATGGTATTTTCATATAAATCATTCCAACTCCATAGAATCGTTTGATAATATATAATTCTGCATAATTCTTTTATTTGCCGTGCTCATAGTTGCCTGAAACTGAATATTCATTTATAACCATCACTTTATAACATTTTGGTCGGTTAGTCAGAAGCTTTAGCATTTTCAAGCCACAAGGACATCTTGTTGAATAATCCGCTGACTGGCCCCATAAATTTCTCTTGTGAAATTGATCGATAATTGCTAAATATTCTAAGAATATCTTTGATTCATACAATTACTATACTCAGATAATTCGTCCTATTAAAACGTGTAAAGTGGTTCAAAATTCACCATTTTCGATGAAAAATGAAGATGAGTAACGTTATTTAAGAGAACACTAGCCATATCTTATTAGCAAATTTATTTGAGAAATTATTGAATGAACTCGAGAGAACTGAGTTTCTAGAGTTCTTTACGATTCACAAAACATTCCCTTTGATCCGAATCATTGAAGTTCATTGATTCTTAGCACTTTTTACTGATTGGGATTTACAGAACCCAGAAATTGAGTGCAAACGTTTCATCAACTTGCTTTCCAATAAACTAAACAAAACCAAATTATTAATTCCAGCATATTGAGAATTTTGTGAAACAATCACGTTTACAGATGTTTATTTCTTTTTTTAGGTCATAATTGAAAAGTTTGTTACCAAATTGATAATTCATTTCATTCTCCAAGTACGACGGGTTAAAAAAGTGTCAAAATACCTCCTCACATGCGATCCCGTTTGGAGAATATACACATAAACTAGATGAAAATTCTATGAAATTTATACAAATGTTATATACATTTTATATGAAAATCATACATTATCTAAATAGGATTCTGCATAGGGAGATACTTGTACTTGTTATACAATAAGATTATACATAATCTTGTCTTGGACAATAACGTTGAAGAGTTTATACGTATACTATTTCTATATCAGATTGTACATAAACTGTGGAAGAAATTTATATAAGTTATGATTCTTCAAAATGAAATTACATATAAACTAAGGATGGACGATATGTGAAAATATCAATATTTTCTATAGAAATTTTATCAAGTTCACATCGAATTTTATAAAACATTGATAAAAACTTTATACAAAGTTTATATAAAATATCGCTATCGTGGAATATCCACCCATCACTGATATAAACCTCCTTGACCCGCGTGGAAAAATTCTCAAAATTATATATAATTTTTTATATAATTATATAGAATTTTTATATAAACTATATTGAATTATATACAAATTATATTGAATTTTGACGAATTTTCCACATGGGGAAGAAGGGAATTGTTTAAATTACATATCATTCATATACAATTTTTGTTCTATAATATAAAAATCACTTGGGGAGATATTTTTTGACCTACCCTGCCCGTTAGATGAATTATTTCGGTATAAATTACCCCAGTGCAGAAATTTTCAAAATTTTACATAATTCATGTATGCATTATATATAAACGATATTGAATTTATACATAAATTATATGAAATTTTCCACTCAGTTAATGAGATGGGAATTCTGATCAATCGAATCATTTCTATGAAATACTCATCACGTGCTGATAAAAATCGCATAGAATTCTATAAAAACTTGACAGTTCTTGTACAAAAAATTGGATTCGTCGAGATTATAAATTAGACTGATTGTACATAAATTCTACAAAATCTATGGAATATCTAGAAACTTTTTTTTCAAATCTGAATTACAACCGTGTTTTCATTGGTAAAACAATATTGAAACCCCTAAATGTTTGAGAATTGGTTAGATAAAAATAGATTGCTTTCCCATAAATTTTCCATATCTTACCCCACAAACAATGATTACTGGCGTTTCAATGGGCCGCTGATGGGCCAGCGATGCCGGTGAGGAGCCATCACTGGCCCTTTGAAACGCCAGGGGTTGTGTTTGCTGGGTAGCCATCAAAGAGCAGATCAAATTTATTTGAAATTTCTTTATTATGTGTAGACAATACACTAAACTCTTGATTGTATATGTATTTTCCAATGTATTTGCAAAGTGTGGATTCTCGTCATATAATGACAGACTGTGTAGCAAATATCTGAACATTGTCGCTCCTGATTCCAGTAATTTCCATTCCAGCAATAATTTCTGCATAAAAAATATACAATTTCCATCAATTTCAATAAAAGTTTGATACTTCTTGTGTAAAAAAGTATCGATCTTCTTGGAGGATGCCCATCACTATCTGTGGATCACATGATACTGTCTACGAGGTGAAAAATGTGCAATAAATCGTAGGTCCACAGGATGAATTTTCTTCTCATAGTGACATTCATGTGTGAATCTTGCCAACGGGTCGCCCATAAACTACGTGGCTAAGATGAAATGCTACACTGGGCTACATGGGGGGAGTAGGGTTTGGCTTTGAGCTACGTGGTTTCTTATTTATCTTGTACTTGGAGTAAAATTCTATATGAACATCCAGAAGAATGATCCACTTAAATATAAACCGAATGGATATTTGATTGGATCAAATAACCTTCCACTTGATTCAAGTAATTTCCTTTGGAATGAGAGAAATTTTATTTCAATGGAATAAATCTTTCATTTCAGTTGATGAAAATTGTATTAGGGTCATATTTTGAATAAAAATTCTTTTGATTGAACGCAAGAAACTACGTTCCCGTGAGGGAGGGTTCAGAGGAAAGCCACGCTAGAGCCACATGAGGGGAGGAGGGGGGGTCGAAAAGTCGCAAAAATAGGGCTATGTAGTTTATGGACGGCACTTAATGATCATTCGATTCAAGAGACATTAAATCTAATTGAATAATTCAGACCAGGGTTGGGTTTATTAGGTGATTTTTTTCAATTTCTTACGTATCATACTTGGTTTGTGACACGTAATATGTGTAAGATACTTGAATCCTCTTATCCCCCCAAAGACAAGGGGTTGGTTTTATGCGTAAGATAGTCGGTTTCTCACGTGTCGTAAACTATGTGAAATACTTAGAAGTATATTACGTGTCAACCCTGATTCAGACGTGTCCAGGAATTTTCAGCAGGGATTGTAACGGAATCCACTTTCTTTATTAATTATATATAAACTATATATAATAAATATACAATTCGTATACAATATATACATTATTGTATATATTTTATATATAATGAGTAACGAAAGTGAATAACGTTTCACTATGCAGTTTCAATGATACAATTGCACAGTGTTATTTTACAGTTGAACAAAAATAACCATTCACTTCAAAGTATTTCGTATTCCTCTGAATTCAACTCCAGCGATCCAAATGATATTAGCTTATCGAAAGTTGGGTTATGGGACCTGTCGAATTCTGTACACAGTATAGATTATGTTATATCATTCATTCACATAACCTTTCATTCAAGGAATCTTAAAAGAGAAAAGCATGTGTGAAATAATCGAAGTGATTGTTAGTTAATCACACTCCTAATGATACAATACTTCACACGATGTTCAATCCTCGAGGAAAATCTTGAAAATGGCTACCGTTCGATGACCTGTATATATTGTATGTAACAATTAACGGACTATGGTGAATAGCGGTTCGAACTCGGCAGACAAGTCCGTCTGACAAATGTTGACCTCTGGTGTCTATGCACTGTACTACTGGCCCTGGCGTTTTACCATTACAAACGCGAACAATGTTCCTTATATACTACCTATGTCTGCAGTGAACACGCGCAAATGCATATACACGCGCACATACATACACAAGGCAGCTACTCGACAACCACTCGTGGTATGGAGCAGTGTGGAGGTGCCACTGCCAACAGCGAAGACGGAGAGTAGTCAGAGGTAGCCCCCGTCGTGCCTGTGACTCGTGTAACTCGTTGTAACGTGACGCAAAGGTGTGCCACGGTCGCTAGCTAGTGCGCCCCGTTACTCGTTACCGCCCGATTTCTCTGTTCAGGATTTTAATATTGGAGATACCAGAAGTGGACACTAACCACCGAAGTGAGCCAAGTATTGTGACAAGTCTTCGATAGTTAATGTGTATTAATCAACGCCTTGTGTAATTGCCTTCGAAAGTTATACATTTAGTTTGAGTTTTCTTCGAGTAAAGTGTAAAGAAAAGAAAAAATATACGTCATCCTTGTCGTGTCCATGGTATAAACTGTCAGGACTGTTTGTTTGTTCTCTTTGCCTCTCTATTCCTTTGATCTGGAATACAAAGGGATACTTAAAAAGGATTCAAAAGGTGTCTAGGATCACGACTAGCGCTAGCCTAGGGGATTGTGAGCATGAGGTAAGCAAGCAAGGTGACAGACATGTAAACCAAATGAATTTCCCTTTAGTTTATTTATTGGAGAAGTGAGCGGAAGAGATTGACTTTTTTTTTCAAAGCAGCGCAAAGCAAACGGGCAAACAGTTTTCACTTGAAGCAGTGTTCGAACGTCGCACGTACGTACGGAGGTTATGTTCCCTGATGACCCCTCGATTCCCTCTCTCTGTCTCTCTCTTTCCCACAAACGCGCGCACCTCCTCCTCACTCCCCTGCCCCTTTCTCGTATCTTGTTCTCCTTCTCTTTCCCTCTCCCTCTCTCCAATTCCTTTTCTTTCTTTTCCCCCTCTCTTCCAGAAGCGGGAAGTCTGTACCTCACTCTCTTGCTTTTTTTTTCTCTCGTTGCATTCGACTCGTCAGAAATTGTATCTAATGTATCAGAAAAAGTACAATTTCCTAAATCCAACTCTCTGTATCGTTTCTATCCAAATTTTCTCTCTTATCGAGTGGAATATTGACTTGCTCATTCAAAATTCATACCTGGCAATCTTGGGATTTTGAATTTAATAACCCTTTTTTTTCCTTCCTGCCGTTGGGAGAGTATAACACACAATGCAAAAGCGTAACAGCGTGGGGCAGCGTGATTTTAAAATGTTCAAGGCACTACTCGTACACGGTTTCAATCGTATCCTTTTTCGTATGACGATCATCGTATGAAAAAGAAAAACTAAAAAAAAAATCACATCCACGTCTTTTGCAGTCAACACCTGTTCGAAAAGAAGATGTCGACCCTAAAGGATATTATTCTCAGTTTTGAAGATTCCTATCCGGTTGGACGTAACCTATATAATCTTGAATTTTTTATTTTATAGTCTAGCCTTCTAGAATCTTAGAAGATCTAGGATCTTGGAGGCAAGACAAAGTGACGGCAACCACACAACGAGCGTGGTTTGACCTCGACGTCGACGTGAGTGCGATGCACGAACGAAAGTGTGTGTGCGTCATGTGTGTGTGTGGTGTGTGTATGTGTGTTTGTGTGTGTGCGTGAAGTGCGAGAAGTAATCGGAGCAACCAACCAAGCGGTATGAGAACGAGCCTAGCGACGACGAGTAGAAAAGGCTTGTTGATATTTCGGCGCGCAGTCTTTCTGGCCTGACAGCGCGACCGGCCTTGAGCCTCTCCGCACTTCTTTCCTCTCTCACCTATCTTTCACGTCCCACCTTCCCTCTTGTCCGCCTCTGCCTGCCCTTTCATTCCATCCCTACCTAACCTCTACTATGCGATACTCTAAAGATCAGTGTTTCCCAAAGTCGGGCTCCGTGGCAAGTCGAAAGCCTCTAGAAGAATACCGAATGTGAAATGCTACCTACTGTGAAATTAATGAAGAATTAGAAATTCGGTTACATCATCCTCGATACTGAATTTTGATGGAATTTCGCTGTTTCAAAAGAGATACAAAACAGTCGGATGCTTGCATTCATCTAAGCATTTCATCGTTACCCCAGTCCAAGTAACCGAAAACTGTATTAATTGCTCAATACTCTTCAATGAACTCCAGAGTTCTTGAATATCCTTGCAAATCACTCAAAACGTCGCCAAAAAGACGAGACGATGATTCATGTTTTGAGTGATTAAAATTAAATCGATGAATATTCACAAGTGAAATCAGGAGAAGTTCACCGATGGAAGACTTGACACTGATGAATCAGTACTTTCTTTTGATTTAGATTTACAGAGCGGATTTGATGATAAACTTGAACCAAAACTGAAATTGTCATGAATATCATTAAGGTGTTATTGAACACAAAGCAAAAATATTGTTAATCAACGTCGCCCAAAGGAAATTCGATAATCTGATAATCCAACTGTGGAAAAAAGATTATGGATCTTGTGATATTGAGATGAAGAAGCACATGACTCTGTCGTGATGATTCAAATCCATGTCAAAGATAAAAAATGTTACATTATTCGTGTAAAGGAATTTTCTCATTTACTTGAGTAAATGTTAACAATCAGAATAAGGAAAGAGCAACGACGAGATTATGAACACGTACCACAACATTTTAGTCCACACGCTCATTACCAGAAGTACTCAACTTGCGTTCGCATATTCTTTATGTTCCTCAGAATTCAACTCTGATGGAAGATTGAAAGATTGAACACATTGTAATGAAAATTGAGGAAGAAATGTTATGCATTTTGTAAATCAATTTCATTCGGCTACTATGAAAATTAATAAATCTGGGAATCATATCAACTGAAATAGAAAATTGGATATCTCCACAACGTCAGGAGAATTCAAGCTGAAATGGAAAATATTCATACAATTCTTGATTGTTCTGCAATTTGAGAAATTCTAATCCGATGAATACTAGAGGCAATAATTGTTGGATTCCAATTGGAATGATTGGTGGTGCTTGAAAGTTCTACCACTGGATTCGAAAGATCATTCTCTAACGGCGTGAAAAAGAAAGCAATAATTGAAATAATCAATCGAATAATTGAAATCAACAACATCGAAGAAAAAAAACCTATGTATTTCCATGGGTTCTATGAATTCTAATACGAGATAACGGAAACATTAGCGTGTATGATGTTGGAGAAGATATTTTGAATCTCAGAAAGTATCTCCTATTATGCAAAAGTACAATATCAAACATGTCCATGGAATATTCACAATGTATTACAACACTATACAAACCTATTCTTTCAACAGTCTTGTGCTGTCAGTGGAGTCACGTTAATTCGTTGAGAACATTAATTTGGTTATTCAGATGGACTTTGAAAGATTTACACAATATGAAATGATTATAATCTTTCAGATTTTACCTAAACATCCCGAGTGAGATTTCCAAACTTATATATAATCTATGCATGATTATATATAAATTATATACAATTCTGAAAATTTTTCTACTAGAGATCTTAAGAATTCAACACGTGACGACAAATTTCGAGGAAGTTCAATTTGACTTTTAAGAAAGTACACGATAAATCCATATAAAATTAGGAAATGGCACTGTACTAATATGTTGAGACAATTCACCATTTCCGGTACATATGAGCGTCCAGCGGATTTCAATTAAATATCTTCAATATTCTGCGGAACCAGTTGTTTTATTAATTGAAACTGTTTGGTCAACTGTCGGTAAAAATGATGATGGATACAGTAAAAGACTGAATTAATTGTTGAAAGTTTATGATATGATGATTAAATATGGAAAAAAAGCATCAAATTGTTGACACGCTCTTGAATCGAACTTCGACATTTTCGCGAAATCGCAAGGTTTTGAAAAGAAAGTTTGAAACCAGGAATACGATTGACAAAGTGTTTCTTGAGGTCACAAGTAAGGTATATCATACCAAAACAAGCTATAATTCTTTCTGTTGAGCAATGAAGTTCTCGTCATGAAAAAAACCCAAATAAAAATCGACCATTAGCTCTAGGGTTGTGCAACATATTCCAAAATTGGGTGATCTTCGATGTTAGGATGGTGCAACTGTGGAATGATAACATCATTTTATGCTCTCCCTATCCTCCTTTCCAACATAGAACCATCATCAGTAAAACGGTGGACCAAATTTGGGCCTAGACTGGGGTTTGCAGCCAATATTGAGCGTAGCTATGGTCAATGCTCGATGTAGCACTTATTCATTTCATGGAGTCCAACTCACCCCAGGCTTCAACGAATGCTGAGAAAATTGTAGATTGACAAAACCCATTCACTAATTATTAGGTGCGAAACTAAATTCTCGCTAATTTTTTTTTCGTGAAAATGCAACTTTATTGTGAAAAAATGGTTACAAATCAATCATTCGAGGTGATGTCCATCTTTCTGGCAGAGCTCGAATACCGTTACGATAAAAGTGTTCGTCTTTTGAGGCTATCCACGAATCAAGCCATTTTTTGATGCCTTCATATAAGCGGAACTGCTGATCAGCCAGATCATGTGATATCAAACTGAGCAAGTAATAAACACCTGGGGAATATGGCGGGTGAGGTAGGACTACCTATTTGAGCGGTTCCACATAAGTTTTAACAGGTTTAGCAACATGAGACCAAGCGTTGTCATGCACTAGAATCACTTTGCCATGCCTCTGCTCCTATTGTGGCCATTTTTCGCGCAGTACTCGGCTCAATCGCATCAAGTGGGTTCGAAACCGTTCCCCAGTGATGGTTTCGTTCGGTTTCAACAACACGTAATAAATAACACCGAACAGATTCCACAAAGTACATAGCATAACCTTCGCAGCATGAATATTCGGCCGAGCCGATGACGTAGAAGCATGACCGGGCAATGCCCATGACTTTCTTTCCCTTGGGTTGCTGTAAAGAATCCAATTCTCATCACCCGTCACGATGCGATGAAGTAAAGCCTTCCGTTTTTGCCGCTGGAATAGTTGTTCACCGGTGAGAAAACGGCCCTCCACGTCCCTACGCTTCCGCTCATAAGAAACCCAAGTTCCTTGCTTTTGAATTATTCCCAATTGCTTGGAAATGACTCGGCGGGTAACTCCTAATGCCAAAGCAGGCTGTTTTTGCGTTTGGCACGGATCCTCATCGAGCAATGCCTCTGAAGTTTTTGGCTTCCCTTCACACGGATGGTCGTCAACATGGAAATCACCGTCTTTGAAGCGACGAAACCAATTGTCGCACGTCGTTTCACTTAGACCAGTATCCCCGTAAACTTTTATGGAGCTCTCGATGCGCTTCAGCCGCCGTTTCCTTCGAATGAAATGAGAAAATCAACACTTCCCGCAAATGACGATTATGTGGCACAAAATCAGACATTTTCACACAATCAAAATGATATGACACCAAAACCAAATCACTCACTTTTCAGCGCGGTTTGTTTACCATATCTCATGTCTAAGCTTGGTTCATTACGTTTTGGATATGTCAAAATCGACCAGCACTTACAACTGGAGCTATATTGACAAACCGCGAGAAATTAGTTGCGCATCTAATACCAATGAAGGTATTCTTCATATTTTGATCCACATTGACTCAACATGGTTTGCCAAGATTTGCCAATCAGCCTTGCACCAAGCTGTATTCTGTTGAAAGAAGCAAGACATCTTAGAATAGGAATGTATGATGTTGGGAGAATATTGGATATTGAATACAAAATTAGTTTCATCAAAATAGAGCAAATACTAGGATAAATCGAATCAAAAATCTACATGAATACTCATGTATCTCAAACTTATTGCGCGATTCTATCTCATTGCGTCTTTTATGTTATTTTCAATGGAAGGAATAAAAGAAAGAACACTGTAGCAAAATACCACGAATCATAGAAAGAAAAAATCTTAATACAGGCGGAGAAATTGAAAGTTGTATCAAATGATTGAGAAGGGAGAGTCATTTTTGATGTAATTTTGTGCTGAATTTATGATTGAAGGGCGAATTAACAACGCTTAATTCTTACTCTCACAAATACGTGATTTGCGAACAGAGAGCGAATGGTGAATACTTGGAAATTTGTACACGTGTCAGTAAACACATTTTATTGTTGTTTATCGATAACATTCAATATGAATTTATGTAGAATTCAATATAGCTTTTTATATAATTTATATATAATTCTATATGAACTGTATATAATTTTGAAAATTTTGCTTCCTCGTTAGAGGGAAGCTTTGTCATTGTTTCTTGGGGCCGAAAATTTTTTGGTCTTCAAACTCAAAATCTCTTAGGCCAAAATGTTACTCCAAACTCGGGGAATATTTTTTTTCATTCGGGTTGGTTTTGAAGATACAGAGGATTGAAAGGGAATCAATGAATATATATTGATCTATCAAATGCATAAAATATATATATACAGGGTGGTCCATTTGAAGTGATATAGTCAAATATCTCGGAAACTAGTGGAGATGGGAAAAAATGTTCCAGGCAAGAAGTTTAGGGTTCCGAGAGGGAAGTATGATGCTGACCTTGAAAAATCCCTCAGAGGTCATTTTGAAGGTCATTTAGCGGTCAAGATGGTTTTTTTCCGCCCATTGGGGTGCAAGGTATGGACCGTCGAAGTTATTGATGAACTACTCTTAGCGCTACCCAGGAACAACGACGTGGACGTGGTAGTTCTCTGTTCCCTCCGGAGTGCTTGATTATTGTGAGTCCCCTTGCCTCTCACATGTGGGGTTCCAAAATTTGGAAGTTTTTTTGTAAATGAGGGAGGACATGATCGATCGCATCCGCACTGTTTGTGCCAACATACCAGGATTATGTATCCAGGCAGAGGGGGGTAACTTCGAGCAATTATTGTAACAGCATCAAGCACCCCTCAAGAATATTCTACCCTTTGCAAATGATGATTCATGATGATTCTAAGAAAATCGGCAAATTACTCGAAAATTTCGTGTTAGTAATGAGAAGCCTTTCGATCCTTTAAGAATCTTCACCACTATTTCGCGCTCGTCTATATCAGTAATTTTAATAAAATTCTCGTATACGACATTGATCATCAAATCTTTGGGGATGGAGGAAAGAATGAAGTGTGCGACAATTTCCCATGTGTAAAAATGTTTAGAATTATATACCATTCATGTATAATTGTATATAACGTATATATAAACTATATCGAATCATATATAAATTTACACACTCGGGGGAAGGAAAAATATCGACATATTGAACTGTTGGAGAATTCCCCAAATGTTCAAGCACTGACGAAGATGAACAAAAATAGATACCTCAAATTGGATAAGAGTTAAAATGTTTGAATTTGTTGTTCCGAAGAAAATCGTCCCTGTATAGAAAGATGATTATAAAGAATGAACCGCTCTGGGCAAGGTCATCTCTATCACCTTTCGAAAATTAGGTGTTAAGACGCAGAAGAAGAAGTAGAAGAAGAAAAGAGAGAAAAAGAAGAAGCAGAAGACCCTCAATGCGAAAGAATCATCTTTTTCCTTTGACTATAGCGTGGTGTCAAGGACGGTCGCTCCCTTCTTCCCCCTAGGGCCGGTTTTGCATCTTTCATCTAAAAGGAGTGGTGTAGATTCGTCTTCCTCATTGTAACGGTCCTTGATAAAGGAGAGATTCATTTGATTTGTGCTGTAGCGAATCGTTGAATAAATTCCAATCTTCTTCCTTACCACTATAAAAACCAATATTGTCACTTAAATCATATACATTTATAAAATGGATGAGCATCACTGCTCTTTACATATCCTACAAGTTCTCTGTAAGTTTGTCTTTGTCTTTTCTCTTCGTTCCTCTATTTTTCTTGATTTCATTCTCGGCTCTCACCACGTTTCCATATCTCGTACTGCCTTCATTCCATTACTCACTGTGCTTGACTTTTATTACCTCATCTACGTTGAACACTTCGATTTTTATTTTGTGCTGTTTTTACTGGTATGTTGTTTATAATACTTGAGAAATTGTATAACAGTATTTATTGAAAGATTTCGTTGGGTGAATGAGATTTTTAGGTGTGCGAAACACACCGTATTGGATGTTTCGAAGATTCTAAACTTTTATAGGTGCACCGTAACAAATATAGGAAGTTCTTCGTCATAACCGTGGCGAATTCCGCTCCTTGATCGTGGAGGGATTGTTTTTTCATTAAAAATAAGGAATTTTTCCTTCACTTTGGGGGGAACTATTTTGCCTGTTGGGTGAGAATCTCCTACAAACGAAGGAGAGGTCTACCACATCACAGCAAAGATTGCCTCGTATGTGGACGAATTTAGGAGAAAAATTCAACATTATTTTTTAGAATGTGTTAAACAATTCAATAGAAAATTCTCATGAAATCTTTGTGGAACAACTGTGGAATTTGAGAAACAAAATAGAACCAACCTTTTTCATGAACTTTAGAATTACAATGTAAGAATATTAAACTTGATATGCGAGAACTTCAATAGCAGAACAAAATTGAGGTCTTATGAGGAAATAATTCACATATGACATGCAAAATTTGCACTCGGAAATGAAGCTACCCGTGTGGGAATCAATCCTGAGCATCCTAAGGTAGATATCCAATACCAGATTGCCTACCCACAGGCCTTGTGGGCCCCAGTTGGGGTTGCCAGTATATTCCTGGAATATTTCAATCCAGGCATGCCCACCCACAGCCCATATAGGCCCCGAGTTAGCTATATACCATTGTTTTGCCTGGATATCTGATATCATTACGGGACCTAGATTGAAAACCGTAACATTCGAAGTTGGGGCCACTTTTTGAGGAGGGATTATAAACCTAGGCTAGGTCTAGGCTCGGGAGAAATTTCCACACGGGTACAAGTAGAACAGTACTTTTTTCCACTTTTTGATAGAAGAAGGTGAACGAATCGACGAGAAATTGATTTTACGATCATGAGGCTCGATAAGTGAAGTTTATCTCAATCGTGGATACACGTTTTCAATCCTGATGGTTATTCAATTTTGTATAAATTCTGCATTTTTTCACGTGCGTTTCCCATGAGCTTTACAGAAATAAATTTAAACTACCGCGAATTGCGGTATACGTAAATTATTGTAATCAACTTTCTCTCCACGTCAACCTGTTACGTATAGATTTATGCAGATTGTCGCTCAAAGTTTCACCTTTAACCACAAAAGATTATTAGATACAACATAATGTTCAAAATAAGTAGCAACGTAATACGATAATACAAATGACGAGTCAACTACACGCATCGAAGAGATTTGTTTAGATTTGAGATCCAACGAGAATGACAACAGAAGGGAATTGATGAGATACGTTGCAGAGTTTTAAATTCGTGACACTGTTATATCAGAGATTATGATAATGTTTCGTGAAATAGAAACGTACTTGACCACACATACCGCTATTATAGGTCGAGGATGTGTGTACACAACGTCACAGCAGTAAATGCAGAAGCAATTTTTTTTCCTTACTCAAACTGAATACTTGATACAATGACGAGACAGTCGTCAAACGCAGAGAAAGTTTTTCTTCAGAGTTCTGTGACCTCTTGTGTCATTCCTCCCAAACGTACGTACTCTCGACAAAGAAGCAACAATAGAATTGGACAACGATATGCATGTAATGAATTATTCTCCGTATCTCGTTCGCTCCAATTATTTTTATACAAATGTCAAGTGATATTTTAATTGGAATTCCTAAATTTGAATTAATTCAACTCTCATTCACAAAGTAATTCTCGAATCTCCTTGGTGAATATTCTATGTGAAAAGACAATTATATTCTCACGTGTTTACTTAATGGGAAGGTTTTAAATCTTCTTCTTCTTCTTCTTGCCTTCTCTGAAATAGGATCGAATAAAGATGTTTAATTTCCCGTGTAGATTGTCAAATTGTTCTCTCTTCGAGCTTGACCCAAAGCAGTATAATATGCAAGAAAGAAAACGCGAGGTGATCGAGTTGATTCGAATGGAAAATAAACCGGTAAACAAGATTGTAAACGTTATACTATGAATTAAGTATCAATAGCAATGCAATGCCAAACTCATACGCCATTCGTGTGATTACTGTTACACTAAGTCGTGCATATGTGTAAGCTACCACAAGTGAGCACTCCGTACCGTTGTTGTAGTTCAACGTTTGTTCTCATTTCCTTTTCTTTACAAGAAGAACAGAATGTAAGGCTCAAAGCAGAAACGAGAATTACTCTACCGCAGATCACTTACTCCTGACTATTGAGCCCTTGACACTTCCCGATAACTACGAATAATAGTATTTCCTGGGTAAAAAAATACGCCATGATTTGCGGTGTTTTTCTCATCATTGTCATCGTCAATGAGAAGGAATTTCATATAAGATACTTGAAAAATTATATGCATGTAGAAATCTTTTTAAATTCATTTCGTTTCAACTTCATGGCATTGAATATGAATAATCCTATTATTTTATAACAACGGTTGACATAATATCGAAAAAAAAACTTGTATGCGAATGATATCGGAATACAAGTCTGTCCTTGAATGATTAGAAAGTAATTTATAATGTAGAGTTTTCTTGGCACATGAAAATTGAAGGTTTTCTGTGGATATAAATGTTCATGTTGTAGCGTCAACGGTAGTAATATTCACAATTTGTCATTGAAAATTAATATCCGTTTTAGATGTATAAAGAAACTCTCTAGAAAACCTACACAGATGGAAATTTTGTGTATATGTGTTAAAAAATTCGTGTGTTATGAATTTTCTGTTGAATATTCAACACAAACATATGTAACTTCTACAGACCCTCCTTGTGTATTCAGGTCTCAACTAATTTATAATGTAAAATGATTAAAACTAATGGAGAAAAGTGTCAAAATGACATAACTTTCATTCAAGATTTAACATGAAAATTGTGTTATTCTCAAATAATAAAGCGAAGTCGCCAGTGGGGGGAACTACTTTCTGATGAAAGTTCCATGTAAGTGTACCTTTGGTACCCGTCGGAAAAACTATTCATTTATTTTCATTCATTTTGGTTTTGGCTTTCAATCTAATGCGAGTTAGTTTTCTAGATATTCAAATTTGAAGATCGAGTGCAAGTTTATACACACAAAGAAAGTACCCCTATGCAAGCGACCGGCGGAGGATCGAGTAATAGAGGTTCAACGTGCGGTCTCGACGATCCGTGTTCAACGTTCATTGAAGTCCTGCTTGCTTTTCATTTATTCTAATGTACTATTTTGACTATTAAGAAAAGTGTGATTTTCACATTTGATTTGCGTAAGAAAATCCATAAATTACACTTGGCAACTGTCAGCTCAGTATTTCTTTTGAATTTCATTTGACAATACATCGTGTGTTGAATTTACACGATCGGAAGTTCTAACCAAAACTTAATCAGTATCCTCCTGTGTTATATTATTTACATCAACCTTGAGTTACTAGCTAACACATTATGTTGAATTGACACAAAAATTTGTGTGGACCGTTTGAGAAATGTGGAATGTGTTGAATCTGACACAAAATTTCCAATTGTGTAGTGGAAATTATGATTGTGAATTAGAAATGCCCCGGATTTTAGGTTGGTTTCAAGTATCCGGGATGTCCCAAGGAATTGCTAGAATGTTGTTCAAATTGGTAATTAGAAATGTGAAATCGTGTGTTTTCTGTAAAATCACACCTATGAATAATGTAATAATGTATTTTGACATGTAATCTCCAGTCAAGAACGTTGCTCTTGAATTCATTTCCATAAAATAATCCTGAATGACAAATTGAAACGTTGGGGCTTCCTTTTATTCCTCTGACTATCAATGTTACTGTACGATCAGTTGATGCATGAAAAATCTACATAAACCAACTAAATGTTGGGGTACTAAAGTCAAATTGGCTGAAATGTGTTATCCAGTTGCCCCCATGTGGGTCCCATCTAGTACGTGGATGGTGAATGGGACGCCCAGACAAATATCTACCAGGGAAATCAACTCATAAACTCTTCTATCACTTTTTGAAAATTTGAAACAATCCATGTAGGTATGGACTAATAACCTAATCGTGGACCAAGCCTGGTACAAGACCTGCTGAGACTCGTCTTGAACAATTCACCAAACTCGATCCAGGCTTGGGAATGATAAGATCAGGACAAGCTTGGACCAATGGTTTCTTCAAACCCTGATCCAAATGACTCGCCACACGGTCAGAAATTTCAGCATTCATTTTAATGTTTTTTGCTGGAAGTTCCTTTCAAGTACGTGCATGAATTTAGTTTCATACACGTTCATCTCAAATTTAATGTTAACTATAGCATAATGTAATGTAGAATTTCTATAAACCTGAATTTATGTACGTGATTGAGAAAAAACCTCCAGATATTTCTAACAGTGCAAGCATCAACTGATGGTTCCTTCATCACAGATATTGATGAAAAGAGTAGTTTGATCCATATTTAAGTTTGACTTTGTGTCTCAGAATGCCGTACATGAATCCTGTCAAAACGGTGGATTAAATGTGTCAGGACTGGGACAAGCTTGGTTTTTTTTTAGTCTTGTCGATACCTGCATGGAAAAGATATCTTGAAATCCTGTAAAGAATTTCTCAAGATCAGTTGATTTCCGTGTATGATTACATTTGAAAGTAGCCTATTACCCATTATCTACTAGTGTGTGAAAGTAGGGTGTTGGGTTAATCATGAGGAGAAGATTGGGCCAGTCTTGGCGCGATGGTTATGCACATAATGAACTCGGAATTCGATTAATGATTAAAAACATCGTGCCACTCATGTGGACAACATCAGCCTGATTGTTCTCAACGCACGCTTGTTTTTTACGCTTTTGCCAACGCCAAGAGAACACGAACCTTCAGAAAAGTTTATTGAATGTTCCTAGACGTTCCTTGAACGTTCCTGAAGAGGATTCGTGTTTTCTCAGGGAAGCTTGTACAAAGTGCAATTGATACAATTATTCTCAACGAAAGATTGTTCCTGACACATGTGCCAATCCTGGGACCAGCTTGGGTTTTCTTTAGTCTTGTCAATACTTGCATGGGAAATAGATTATGTGTTATTGCTCTATTGGAGAAAGAGCGAGAAAGATATTTTCAACTAGAAAACATGTCCTTCACGTTTGAATCGTTTATAAAAACGAAACGAAAATTCAAACTCACAAAATCTGACGAATCGTCGTTATTTACCTTCTCGAATCAATTCCTTGTTATGTTTTACAACTGAAAACATCGGTCGAAGAATTTACTGCTAGATTTTGGGTTTTTAACAGCTCAGTTTTCCGTTTTTTGATTACTAAACTTCAACAACATTTAGAAAACAAAGTATTTCTGTAACTCGGGGAGAATAAAGTGGAGACGGAGAAAAATGATATGGTTGATACTTGGATAGCTGCAAATTCGCGTGTGGTAGCTATTTTTTAGCTGTAATAACCAAAATTATTCCTATAGTAGTTGAAAATCAGCTGTCGCAGTATTAATTTCAACTATCTAAATATCAACTACACGAAATAGCTACCACAGTTAATTCCTAGCTATCATAACGAATTATTTTCTTCCGTGCAATGTTAGAATCCGAATAGCTCAGTTGATCAAAGCATCTTCCGTCCCCAAGGTTTCACAAGTTCGAATACCAGGGGAATTTTCGTTTTTGTCACAATATTCTAAATCTATATCGATACTCGAACTATGAATTGAAATCCAGAGAAAAATATGTTTTTCCATTTCTATTAATTTGAGAATCTTTTTCTTCGTTTACAAGTCTTTGTTTTATATTCTCTTTCCATTGAAAAGAAATGCTAGATGTTTGAATTTCCAAGTGCATAGCTGGCTAACTTTGAAAATAATTTCCCTGGTCACAAACCTTAAGAATTCAGAAAGTAATATTTTACACACTCAATTTTTGTTTGAAAAAATACTCATCGGGAAAAACATGAATCATCGAATTATGGGATTTTTAAGAATAATGGATTTTTTCTCCCACGTATAATGAATAATTGATCATTCATTTTGCATGTACTTATGTTCAATTTGAAAATAATATATTCGCTGAATGGTGTCATAAGCATACCATTATGATTATGCCTTCAACGCAACGATTAGGTCGTTCTTATGACATTAAAGAAATGTACAGAGATACGATCGTGAATCAAATGTGACATCTTTATAAACCAAAATGTCATGCATTCAAGATATAAATATTTCATCATTGAGATGAATTTCCAAGCATTTCACATTCGATGTGAAATCTGTTTTTATAGTGAAACATTTTCCTAATGAAATCGGAGATGTTTTTTCTATCATGGAACCAATTTTCTTGAGAATGGGAACGCGATGCTGTTATTTATGACTTTATTATAACATTTTACTGCACAACAAATTCATTTAAATGCTTTAGCACATGTACACTGGGAATTCGTAACCAGCAAGTTGACTAGAAAATTTCAATATATGAGTATTGAAACAAAGCAATACAAGAAATACATGAAATACATGCAATTGCAACGGTTCAACTTAACCTATCATACGTATCGATGGTGAAATTTACATAAAGCTGTAACCAGCGGTCAGATGCTGTAACTTTTAACTATGCTGCGTTCAAGCATTTTTTATATCAGGAATCGATTGAGTAATTTTTAACCATGCATTTTAACGCAACAGTGGTGCATCAGCGATGAAAGTGCTCTCTAGAATTTTTAGAGTGTGAATTCACTCTTTAGTCAGCCCAGAATTGAGCTTATTCAAATTCCGAGTGAAATTTCCACTCTTTTAGAGTGATAATTTGAGATTTCAGGTTAAAAACTCAGTCGAATTTACTCGAAACAAGTGAAAATCCCACTCGCAGTGGACTGGTTTACTTCTGAGACTCAGTGGAGTGAAATGCATTATTTTTCACTTTTCCTGATTTAGAGAGTACGTTCATTTATTGCCTGATTAATTCAACTCCTAGATTAGGAATTCATCGTTTGGATCGACAGAGATTCAAATCAAGATCTTGCAACATAAAATTAGATCCATGAGGTGATAGGAAAGTTGCATAATTCATCAACTAAATTACAGTAGAACTAATGGGATGTAGACCACGCACTGTAGATTGCTACCAAATTCCATATGAAGTGTAACAAGAATTATTGATAAATGTGAAATTTTACATTCCCACATAATAAACGAAACTTTCCTCACTTGCATTCTAATAATCCGGGTTTTTATAATTCAAATAGTACTCACATGGTCATAAGTGGTTCATAACGTTCACTCCACTCGCCATCTAATATCAATTCGATACTGATTTTGTTGATTGTCTTAACAATCTGGACGGCTCTCGTTATTGTGACTTTGATGATGCTCGCTCTCGTTACAGTCTTAAAGAAGCTCCCTCCGCTCGTCATTTAACATTGTAAATGGTGCTTGGCTTCGTTCGTAATTCAACCGTCTACATAGTGCTCGCTACCCTCATAATTTTCAAGGTTCACGACGGTTGTTTCGCTCCTATCTGGTGATAAATCGCTGGATAATTTTATATAATTTATGAAAGCGGTCGAATATCTTGTTGTGAACATGGAAGATCTAGTAGAATTAATCCAATTGATGTTTATAAGCGTTGTTTATTTTCAAAAAAAGGAACAGTCTATACTTGCATTATTTTGATCTTCCTCTTAAATAATGTATTTTACATGAGAGTGGAATTATTAAAATATAATTCATCAGTATATTTCAAAATTCTGAACTGTTGGATATATACAAAGGAAATTAATGATGAATGTGTTTTAACACGTAGTTTTCTTCGTAAAATAAACAGCATTTATAAACATCAAGATTCATTAATCGGTCAAATGTTCTTCATAGACCATAAGATATATAATTTCTTCGACAATTTCTCATAAATCAAAATGCAATTTATCACGAAGTATGAACGGAACAACCCTCATGAAACATTCTCTCAGAACTTCAACCCTCAGTTGACCCTCATATATTTTCACTGTTTCTTGTGGTTTTATTTTGCAGTATTCCTATGAATTAAATAACCCTGTTGGATGATCGGAAATGTCCTAAAGTTCTTAAACTTGATATATGCGCTGATTTCAAACCTTATCAGATTGTTCCCTCCTGGATGTGGTTCTGGATCTATTCATTTTGTATGGTTATAAAGTTCTCGTTCGCTTCCACACTGACAGAAAAGCGACCTGGTTGAAACATTCGTGGTCGCAATAACTTGAAATCTGATTCGATTCACCAGGAAATGTGATTGTGATGTCCAGAAAAAAGTGGTCGAAGTAAAAATGAACCTTTTCTTGGTGTAATAACCAGGAATATGTAGTTGAATTTGACTTCAACCACTTTTTCTGGACATCACAAAGTTTCAAATTTACAAATGTATAAAGAAATCAAACTATCCAAAAGTAGCTCAATAAAATGCAAATATTCTTCTGAACAGTAATTCTTCATGCTTTAAATGCATGCTGGAGAGAATGATATTTTAATTTCATTGAGCCACTTTTAAATAGTTTGGAATAAATGATGTGGCTCATACCACAATGCTAAGATCCCCTCATTAATCGCATGAACGGAAGGTTTGATAATAATGCTTGATCGTTCTGAGAAAAAAAACAATAAATGAAAGAACCATAGTTGATATAAGAAGAAATTAATCGTAGAACAACGGTATTGGTATTCCATTTGCGGCTGATACTATGAAAGTCACGATTAACTGACTATGTTTAAATACAACCTTACGGTAGCGATATGAATGAGTTATATCCTATTCACGTAGCCGAATTATTATATCAATTAAAAAGAAACTTGAAATAAATAGCATGCCAAGCACGTAGATGAATGTAATAATATAATTTTTATCGAATTTTTGAAACTTTTCAAAACAGAATATATTTTTTTTAATGCCTGCACGGAAAAAAATACTCCGGTTAATATATGGACAGCAAGAATTACTGCTATTTTAACCGGAATTCTAGTTAAATGAATCAAGTCTCCGGTAAATTTAACAAGGGCTCCGGTAAATATAACAAGAATTCCAGTAAAAGTCACCGATATTCCTTGCTGTCCATATAGTAACCGGAATTCTGGTAAAATTAACAGTTCATTTTTTTCCGTATGTGAGTTAGAGTGACCTGTAATTTATGTAGTGCAGTGAATACATATCGACTTTTTGAAGTAGAATATATGTGCATCTATTCAATGAAATGAATAAACTTCAACATGCCTATACTTTTATTCTTGAACGTACACTTTTTTACGGTGAAAAGATTTACTAACTTCGATGAGGGTCTGGGTTGCATCGTCTATAACTTAGTTATTGGTAGGGTTGATAGATTAACTGAGGATGGAAGGCTAGACTAAATCACGTTTATTCTCAGGAAGGGCGGAATGAAGGGCAATAACCTCATCTCGCTGGTTTCTCGGCTATCACCCACGTGCCACGTTGTATCACTGTGATCTCGTGAAGAGGGAACACGGGGGTTGATGGGCCAATTCGGAATTTCATCCAGAAATACTGTGAAGGGCCGTTACGTGTTTAAATAACCTTGAATTATTCGGAGAGACGACTATCTTTGGAAAGAATATATAGATGACTGAATTTCTGTTTTTCAAATGATAATTTCCTGTTATCACATCAAAAAAAGAAAATGGAGAAATTTACCGTATAGGATGACAACGCGTCGCTTCAAGCCTTGAAATTGAAATTTTTATAAAATATATTTTCGAATAATTCACAGCATAAGATAGAAATAGATTTTTCTCTTATGATGTGATTTATTGGACAATATATTTTGTAAAAATTTCTATTCAAAGGCTTGAAGCGACTATACGGTAAATTTTTGCATTTTCTTTTTTCCGTGCATTTACACAAGATCATTTTAAATTATAAATACGTAAACGTTCCAAACTGTGAGTATCTTATTAGATCTGAACGTATACTTTTGCATCAGTATTGAATCAATACTGTTCAAAAGCACTCGACTTACAGATAAGCGAAATTGCACCATTACCAAACCAGGGTTGACAACATGGTAAATTTTCACAAAAAGACAATCCTTAGCTGGTGGTCAAAAAAGGATCGATCTTGTTCGATGACCGAACTTTCTTGACATCATTAAACCTAGTCAATTATCGATGAAACGCTGTTTCAATACGAAATTGGGAATGAATCAGAGTTTAACTCATTCCATGCAGAAACTGACGATTAATCCAGTACTACTCTTTAAATCTGGAAAAGCGGAAATTCACGCATTTCACTCCACTAAGTCTCAAAAGTGAGCCGGTACACTTCCAGTGAGATTTTCACTGGTTTCGAATGAACTTCCACTCTTGTAGAGACAAAAATTCACTCTAAAATTAGAGTGACTGCGAATTTCTAACCTCACAACCTCAGATTATGACTCTAAAGGAGTGAAAATTCTACTCGGAATTTCGATAAGCTCGCTTCTGGCTGGCTGAAGAGTGAAATTTCACTCTAAAAATCTAAGAGATTAGGACAAAGTTATCTGTCGTCAATCGACAACACGTCAGGTAAATGAGGATGTACCGGTAATGGTGGGGCATTTGCTGACACGGAATTGGTCATCAACCGACCGCCAAATCATGCTCATAAGATACCCTGCTTGTCATGGTGTGCCAAGAACTGCACCAGTAGGGAACAACGGTTAGGAAAATCTTTTAGTATGTTAGGTTAACAACCATGTGCCGATATTGATGCAACATTGACCCACTCGGCAAGATCCTGGAATCGCCGAGCATGTATTCACATGCTGTTTTAAAACTTTCCCATTCCAAATTGAATGGAAGTTCATTCGGTATGTTTGACAATTCACTCAATTTACTTGTCAAAGTATTCACCAGGTTATCTCTTCAGTGTGACACAAGTTTACATCAACACAAATCCTAGTACAAATGATGAGAGCGGTTGTCTAGCACCTTTCAAAGCACTTAATATCAACTATGAGGTGCCTACAATCATTTCTGCTAGAAAACTGAATACATATAAATTGTAAATAATATTTGTATTGATTTCATTACTAAAACTTCAGAGCAATTAACACACATATTTTTGTATTGAATTTCCCACACTTTCATTGAAATTCAAACACAATATTATCTCGAAATGGTTTGAATTCTCATAAAATCTGTATTGAATTTGATACACAAAAGTGTGTTTCAATTGCTTCCAAATTTTGTGTATGGCTTCACAAATTTCTTTTAACAGTGTAGCATCATCAACTTCACTTGCTACAGTAAGGTAAGAGACCCTATACCCGATCAGAGACTAGAAGCCGATCATTTTCATTATTACATGAATTTACGAAGTAATTGAGCTAGAACTTTCAAATGAAGAAGTTGATTTTCGATCCATTGATTAAAAAAAATGTTTTGGTTGAAGAGTTTTTGCACAACCAAACCACAAAAATCTAGAATATAAGGACTGATCGGGTATAGAGGGTCTCTCAGATTAAAGATTGTTTTTTAATACCTTTGGATTTTGAATGCAGTTGTGATGACGAATGAACCCCGTCTCCCTTACCGGCGATCTGGGAACAGTACCGCGCTGGTAACAGGCCATTCTGCAATTCTGACATGGGATGATCGTAAATTTTAACAAAAGAAGGGACAATCCAAATGCTGTGTACACAGAAGAATATATGGTATCGATTACCATGAAGAATAGTAATTTGGTGACAAGTATTCCAAAATTGTAATGAGTGCCATAAACTGCCCTGTTGAAAAGGTCTCATAAATTCAAATTAATTCTAGTTATTTCTAGGACAGAAACCGCATGAATTCTAATACACACACTCGATTTTATACAGTTTCATGAGATTCTAAAAATGGCTCTAATTGAATCTCATAAAGTTCTTATATAATTTTCGCATTCTTATATAAAATCATATAAAACCGATAAGTTCTAGGACAGAAACCGCATACAGACTGATACGAACTTGTCAAAATTCAAATAAACTACAGTAGAACCTCGATTATCCGAGCTCCGATCAACCGACGCTCCGCGTTATCCGAGGCCTGGACCGCTTCGGATTAACCGAGCTGGATCCTCGGATAATACGAATCATCAAATAAATCATAAATAATAAAATCACTGATTTTTTTAAATCAAAAAAATTTGTAGCAATGCATGTTTGTACAAATGATGTACCAAAAATTAGGACATATTCATTTTCTTTTCACATTCATATTTTAATGTTATGAAGATTATAAAAATATAAATGTATCAGGAATATGTTGAATAATATTTATGTAATATATTCAAACTGCGCAATGAAGATTTCAAACACTTGAGGGATTAAAATTTCTCAAAAAATATATATTTTCTGTATTATCCGAGGTTTCAGTTATCCGAGGTAAGCTCTCCCCACACAGAGAAAAGTTTATATTAAAGATTACTATATTTTTATGGTACTCGTGGGATATACTTTATTATGAGGCTCAGAACTGCATTCATTGCAAATTATAACATATTTATCTTCATCCTCACGAGAGAGTATGGTGAGTGCTCGTATACTTGTGGTTCATAACGATATAATCAAGTATATCCCAAAAGTACAATATAAATATGGTAATATCTAATATGAAATTTTTACTGTGCACATTACCTCGGATAATCGAGGTTCTACTGTAATAAAATTTATATATGAGAATTTATGAGACTTTTTCAACAGGTTGTTTACGTTACTACGGAAACATAGAAACAATAATGGAAATGAGAACCACAGCGTACACTGAAAACACAGTTTGTTCCAGCCAAACAAAATTTTGGTTGAAATGAACGCAAAGAAACATTTTGGTTGGCTGAAATAAAATTTATTTGGGGTGAACAAAATTTGGTTCACAATAATTAAGGCTTTCATACAGACAAATAAATTTTGTTTATCCTAAATAAATTTTATTTCAGCCAACCAAAAAGTTTCTTTGCGTTCATTCCAACCAAAATTTTGTTTCGCCGAAACGAACGTTTTTTCAGTGAATGACAATTATCCCACACACTTTTCTCCATGTGGATCGTTTAAGCGATTGATAATCCATTATATACATTTTTTAACCCAGCCCAGCTTGGCTCCTCATTAAATTTCCATTGGAATAACATTTTTAGATCCAGTTGGAAAATAAATTGTGAACGAAGGAACGTTCGTACCAACAGAATTTGTACTTGTCACATCGATGAGTCAATATTGATTCACACCAATAAAATGTTTACTCCACTTCATGGAAAGAAAACTTGATTTAAGTCAAGCAATGTTCTCTTATCGTATTTATATATGTAATATGTATAAGGAAAAAACATGATAATCCATTACCTCGTATAAAATGAATTGAATTCTGGAGTTTATTCAGGCTGTGATAGTGAACAACGAATGACAAAGTCATCATCATTTTCTTGTATCATTTAGAGGTTTCGTATTATCGTGAGAGGTTGATTATTTGAACGTTCCTTAATAACGATATTCTGTCTGAGTTTATAACATAGTATTTATTACATATACTTATGAAAACCTTCATTCGTATGATGATACCCCTACAAAATAGGAATGAAAACATTTATCTTTGATTTTTTTATTGGTATTCATAGATAGAAATAATCGTAATGCAATTTTACCTCACGATATAAGCACGTAGATTATTGATTATTATCAATCTTTATTGCAATTTGCGATTAAAAATATTCTTTCTTGGAAAGTCAAGTTGTTATTGGAATGTACCTTGGTAGAAATGTAACAAATTCTTCTATGATCGTTGAGGTGCTGAAGAGGAAAAATGAATAAGTTGCACCCAACTAACGTCGGTTGAATAAAACTGGTTAATTGCTCTTCAGTATGTAATAAGTTGGACTGATCAGTAATAATAGGTTGAAGTTGTCTCTAATAATCACAAGTATTTACTCGGAATATATATAGATTGAATGAAGAGAGATGAACTTTTCAATCGTTGAATGAATATTATTGAAATCGAAAATATTATTTGCACTTGGTATCTAATATACCAGTATTGTTGTTAAATCCACATTGAACAGTTCATCTGCTTCCATTTTATCTATAATCTGAGTGAAAAGTTGTAGTTGTCACTATACACCGGGAGAAAACATTGCTGGGAATAACGAAATATTTAATCTGATAGTCCACGGGGACAAAGGTGTCTTGAAAAATACCATAATTTATGGATTTTTGGCGTTGGTCTAACCCGAGTCAAAATATTTACTTGAAGATACCTCTAAAAGTACCATAATGGCTGGGACTTTTATGAGGAAGGTACCATACTTCTTTATAAAAGTCCAAGAAATTATTGGACTTTTAGAGATTCGTTCATGTAAATATTATGACTCGGGTCAGACCAACGCCAAAAATCCATAAATTATGGTATTTTTCAAGATATCTGTTTTCTCAGTGTCGTTATGAAGTTTCATTGGACCAATAAAAGATTCATTTCCATTGACAAAATATTAAATGTTGAGTTGATTCAATGAAACTTTATTCAAATCAACTATATATTCTGTTGCGATTATTCGATAAAATATTTCATTGTTCCCGGAAATTTTTCCTGCCGTTGTAACAAATTTCTCGTCAGTTCCTGCTCAGTGCTTTATCAATTACTAATAAGTACTTTGTGAAGTACTGGTAAGTGCCTTATCAGTTACTCGCCGGTACCTGCTTAGTTTTAATGATTATTCCCTTGTTAGTGAGAGCGTTACATCCCTCATCATTTACTTGTACGTTCTCCTCATTAGACTCTCGTCGGTAAAAAGGGTGAACTGATTAAAATAGTGCCTCATGGTTTGGAGTAAAAATTTCTACGAGATATTGTGTTAGATAAGGGATCTAAACCATCATTCGTAACGGTTCTTCTTGTAAGAGGGAAGGGATCTAATCAGAGAATATTTTCAAGTTTCTTCTAATGGTGAAGATTTATTTGCTAGACCTTGATGGAAAGATTTTGATCATTACTACAAAAGTCACCAGAGTCATGATACAACAGCAAAATGTGTCTTTGAGATGTTTTCAGAACGTTTAGGCGATCTCTTCTACGGTTTTCAAGCATTCCATCTACGTCACAATCGCGCATTGTGCTGTCTAGTAGGCACCAACCTGAAAAATTTAAGATCATGCCGAAGTGGATCGAATTAATAGATGTTAGATAATTATCAGGGCTCAATTTTAAGACTTCACTTCCAAGCGGTCGAAATTTTCCTTCCAACTACCGCAACTTGCTGCGCCATAAAATATGCCGCAATCGTGTCGATACAGGCCCACATAAATTGCCGTTATGGGCAGGATTGTAATTATAGTCGTATAAGTATAGTGATGGCTGTTTAAGTTTGCCAACATTGGCGACTCCAGCATGGTACTGCGCCACTGGGGGATCGAGTTTCAACTTCCACTTGGTTAAATGTATAGTGAGATGTTTTCTACAATGTTGAATTGTGCTTCGATGGGAAATAGTGAAGGATTATGTCTTTCAAATACCCATTGATTTAGGTTCAGTCACGCTCGGATTTCTAAACTTTATTCGAAAGAATGTGAATGATTCTGAGCTTCCTGTTGTTTTAAGAAAGTTAAAAGTAAGACTAAATACATAGACTCTGTTATCGAATATTCTTAATCGATTTCTTCCATCAAATGTGTCTATGTAACAATTCTTCTACATGTTCGCGGCATCTCAGTAACCACATGAGAGAACCACAAGTCATTCTCATCAAATTCATTTCGTAATCTTGTCTAATCCATCAACAGATCTTTCAATCGAATCGTATTCAACGGTTCCGTCTTATCCAATTGTACCTCTACGAATAATATTGATACACACGAATACATGTGTAAAATCATATAATATATTCTTTGTGTTACTTATACATTCGAACTGAAAACACGTTGTTCATGTTTCATATTGATCCATCGAAAGTTTTTATTGAGTTCGAAGAGACAGCGACTACTCAATAAAATGAAATATATTGATATAAAGTATATTCATAAAAACCTAACAGAAATTCTCCCCAATGTCGCCCACCTCATCGTGATCCATTTAATCGTTAGATAATCTACTTGGAATATTTGAAATCATTTCACACCTGATAAAAGGATAAAATTGCACTAGGTGATCAACAACGTTTACATCGATCCATACGAACCGCCTGCGGCAACATCAGTAACGACTGAATCGTGTGTAGCTAACCAGCTAGCTGGCTAACTCATAGCTAGTTGCTTGGTTGTAACGTCGACGAGTCTGTTTATTCCGGGACCAATCGCAACTCTTTCTCTTCCCCTCGTATCGGATTGTGTAGGTATAGGTAGGTAGGTAATAATCGCCACTCGAGATTATTGCGCAAGTCCCTTCTTCGACTAGATCTTATCGTTTCTAGCAGAAATGTGTGTTGTTGTTGTTAATACGAATATACACGTACGCGTGCACGCACATGAGCTGTAACAAATCAAAGACCTCCGCTTTAATTTTACAACGCACGACTAAAGGGCCAGTACAGTACCAGGTACCCCGGCAGCGTTCGTTAATGTTCGCCAGTTCTCTAACTACAGTTTCGACTCTTGTTACATCTATTCTTTGTACAAGCAAATAACTCTACCCTGCCTATACTATGTATGTGAAATTCATATATTTTGCTTCGTAACTAGTTGGTTCGTACTCGAAGCTCGCTTGAATAAACACAGAGTACAACGTGTGTGAAATTTTCACACCTTTTATGATTTTAGAAAACGAGCAAAACGAAAAGCAAGAAAGAGAACGACGTTGAGAATACCGAAGAAAAACAAGAAAACGTTTTACCGATCCTTGAGACGTACCGAGTCTTGAACTCAAAGATTTATGAATATTGATGAATCTGTCGAAAGAGTACACCTTCTATCCAAGACTTCGAGTGACGACTGCACCTTTCCATCCGTGGTTTCATGTTTATATTCATACCGTAGTCGGATTAATCTCATCAGCGATTATTCTTGCTATATGTCATACGTATACCGCTTAATCAAATACTTACTGAGGCGTGAGAAACTCTACATCCAGATAAATCCATTTTGCGTTTAATGTAATTCCATACAATATTGAGATAATGATATGTGGAGATAGGAATGTAATTTTATGGTCAAGTGGATGGTGAGAATTTCAAATATTCTCAGTAGTATTATAGTTTCAGTCTCGATGCACAAATAATATTATAAATTATCAAGACATGTAACGTACAAAGAAAGACTCATAAGAGGAAAGACAACTAAACCGCATGAGGTTGGCATGAGACGAGTAGACGACGACAACGACGATGTCGATAGGGAGTTGCCTGCAGCCGGTCGCCGGTTTGGTTATTTTACGAACACCGAACCGGTTCCTTCCTCGACAAGCCAAGCCGCACCGCGCCGGTCAAAAATGCCCCTGGCGGCACCACGTATAGCAATAACAATTTTCCTCAACGCCACCGGGTATTGCTACCCAACGAACACACAGGTACATTGGCATGCCATCGTAATGGCGGATTTCGCCAACGGCCGATTACGTTTGCCTGTCATTGCCTTCTCAAGTAGACGATCATCGGGCGAGAAAAAAGTTTTTAAAAACCTTGGGTCTCTAAGTTCCTCGAATTTCAACTCGGAACAAAGAATTCATGGTTTTCATATGCAACTTTTGCTTGAATTTATTTTACCCTATGAGAATATTTAGTCAATGAAATCTCGAGTCGGCTCATTTTCATCAGAAGCAGCCTTGTAAGCAAAATTTGCGAAAACTTCATCAGAGATGTACAACCATTCTCAAGATGTAATTTGGACCAAGCTGTTCTCATCAAATAATAATAAACATATGAGAGAAGTGAAACACACAATAGAATCTCGTCGTACTGATGTGTAACATATTTTTTTTATATCTTTCATGTAAGATATGCAAAATATGTGATATGAAAAAACGTGTATTCTATTTATATATATATATAACCGAGAGAATGTTTCGACCCTGGCTTTTATTTTATTGCTAAGAATACAGCCGATCACTGCAATATGATATTTCCTAAACCTGTCTCCATTTTGGAAATAATTCTGATAATTAGTTGAATAAAAGAACTACACTTCACAAAATGAAGATTATATGAAGATAAATACGAGATCGGAAAAACCAAGTGTGGGGATCCCGATTAGCTTTTAACTATCAAAGGAACATCTACTATTATTTTACCAATGGCAGAGAAAATTTCGACAGAAATAATCAATATTCGCGGATTCTTCTACAGTTCGATTGTTTCTTGTTCATTGTTGGATGACAATATTCAAACTCAACCTGAACCGTTTGACATGAGAATCTAAAAATACTATCAACTGCTGGCAAGGGGTATCATATAATTGAGTTATAATTAAATATCCAACAAAACCATAGTTATCAATTTTCTGCAAACCTTTCTTCACAAGATTATTTTGGTGGCCTAGCGTTGGGAGCCAATGTAATATTTGTGATTGCACAAGTATTGAAATCAAGACTTTGGCCCCTTGCAATCGAATTACGTTGGTATGGGAGTTATAAAGTACACTGTGAAAAATAGTAGGAATTTTCCTTGACGCAACAACTGGAAAATTCCGAGCATGCGATAGGAAATCAATTTTCAATAAATGTATACAAAATTTCCCATAAATTTGATTAAAAATTCCAAACTTTAAGGGATTTTTAATATCATTCTCCAATAAATTTCCGGTAAGATACGGAAAATTCCTAGCCCATGTATGTGTTAATTACTTCCGAACATTTATATGTGAAGTTTCACATAGAAATTTTCGACAGTATTTAAATAAAATATAGGAGAAAGTAAACTTCGAATAAAATCACACTTTCTACGAAATTTCGGTTTTCATTTTAAATTATGAAACACAAATTTAAACTCTTTGTTCAAAATTATCTTAATCGTACGAGGTAATCAGGTTTTTTTTTTATTCTGTTCCAGGTAAGCTGATGAAATTAACATTTGGGTACAATATTTGGATTGATGCTATCTACATGTGAGTATATAAAAACAATCAGTTCTGAGGAATCATGAAACCTTTGATGGAAGATAACACCCTTATTCAAGGACCTCAGAAGAGAATTTATCCAGAAAATCAAATGGATTCCCATGTTTTCTTGTAGAGAATTCGAATAGTTTTCTACGGATTCGTTTACATTCCAAAGTCTCCTACTTAAATTTTTATTTGGTTCCTTAAATGGGCATCATGGATTCACAGGGATTCCAAATTAATTTTCAGACTTCTAATGGGGATTTCGAATGAATACCTGGATTCTCACTAAATATGGAGTTTTTGCCATAGGGACTTAACAGAAGGATAGGAGCTTTTATCGCCGTGTATACAAGACCTTCCATTCTAGTATAATTATTTGTGCATTGTAATTTTTCTGCCAAAGGATGATAGTGTGTGATAATAGGTGTAGTGAGGGACATAATAATAAAAATTTCACAATTATTCTCCTTTGAGAGAAAGAACCAACCTCGATGAATCTTATAAAATGCTCGGCTACTGGCACAGTAGCGCGCTAGAGTTGCCAGTATTGATATCATCAACATCGGTAGTGGTTTCTTCAGTGAAGGGAAAAGATAACGAAATGATAAGAATGTATCATGATGTACATTAGACATACCCTGCAAAAAATATAGGGAGTTTCCCTCGCTACAACGGTGAATTCTATCTCCTCATTTGAGGGAATTGCTTTTTCATCAAAAGTAGGACATTTTTCCTCCATTTTTAGGAACTATTCCGTTTTTTGGGTGTTGAATTCTCCAAAAAGTACGGAAAAACTCCACCAAATTAGGGTGAAATGTCCCATATTTACTCCCTAAGTGCAAAAGAGTGAAAAATCACGTGTTCTACTCCACTAAATCTCAAAAGTGAGCCAGTCCGCTTCGAGTGGGATTTTCACTCATTTCGAATGAACCTTCACTCTTTTGGAGTGAAAAATTCACTCTAAAATTGGAGCGGCTGTGAGTTTCTAACCTCAAACCTTAGACTTTTACTCTGAAAGAGTGGGAATTTCACTCGAAATTCCGACAAGCTCACTTTTGGCTGGCTAAAGAGTAAAATCTCACTCTAAAAATTTTAGAGAGTATGGCACAACTTTGCTGCCACCAAATGTTGGAGGAAAATCATGGCAGCGTTTTTACAGTGAACAGTTTTGTAAAGTTTCTTACCCTGAAGAATAATGGTAAAATTTGCTCCCGTAAAATAGTGGCAGTATAAATCCTCCATGAGAAGAATTTTTTCTTCTAGGATTTGATGAAGTTTCCCATTACTGTCCGGAGGATTCAATATTCGAAAAGCGAAATACTCCCCCAAAATGAAGAGGAATCGCCTGTTTTTTATGAAAAAGCAATTCCCTTGCCATTCACGGAGAAAAAGGAATTCGCTGTGGCAGCGAAATCTACTTTTGCTGGGTTCCTTTTGCCAGAGCAGCAAATTTTTTGCTGTGACAGCAAATTATTTGCTGTCCCAGCAATCTTGTTAGCTGCGACAGCGAATTTTTAGCGGTGGCAGCAAAAAATGTTTGCTATCCCAGCAAAATTTGTTTGCCATTCTATATATAATACTGAAAATTTGCTGGCGGAGCAAACATTTTTTGCTGCCACAGCTAAAAAATTGCTGTCGTAGCTAACACGATTGCTGTTATAGCAAATTTTTAGCTAGGTCAGCAAAAAATTTTGCTATTCTATATATATCACCTCGATTTGCTGCGTCGGCAAATTTTTTCTCTCCGTGTTTCAAGAAAACTCTCCACATTTTTTTCTTGTTGCTGAATGACCCTTCAACTCTGATGCATTACTGGTGCACTAAAGAAATCATGTCGCTGCCAAGCCGCCAAGATAAGTTGAAACCTGATAAACTTCGTAATGCAACAGTGTTGCATCGATTCTAGTACAAGATCGTGTTTTTGTGATGTTCCACTACTTCACAACACTGGTTTGGCACTAGCATAGTTCTGCTTTTCTAGGAATTACATGGAAAAAAATAATTCGTCATGTTAGTTAGGAATTAGCTGTGGTGGCTATTTTGTGTATTTGATATTTGTATGGAGGGAATATTGCTTTAGCAGTTGAATTTTAGCTACTGTAGCAATGACTTTTGTTCCCACAGCCAAAAAATAGCTACCACAACCAACTTTTCGTTATCCAAATGTCAACAACAGTATCTGATGTGGGTCCAAGACCTTCTTTCCCCGCAATCCAATAGTGTCTTGAATCTGTCGAATTGCTCGTGCTAATTGAGCGACAATAATCTGGTGAATACATTCTTGTCAATACTGGATTAACTATCGACTCTATCAATTTCCAAATGAGAATTAGTTACTTCCAATTCAGTATTGAAGTTGTTCCGCAGTACAATCAATGCACAACCAAAAATGGATATTCTATGAAATAAATAATGAACTATGTATCTACTCGAAAATGATCACAACAGTGAACAGTGAGAAAAAGGTTCTTCGTGCATTCTAAAAACACGAATGATTACACATCTATACACGCGTCTGTAAAAATTTCTGAGTTTTGAAAAAATATAGAATAAATATGAATAAGTAATACGAAATCTTGAATTTTTAAGTTTATAAACATACACGTAGGTTCAATTATTTATTCATCTATTCACCAGAGATTGATTCAATATGAATATAAAACTGGTCTTGATAAAACGCACTATATGTGCATACATCAGGCTCTCAGTGGACTCGACAACAGAGTGTGCCTGACAAGGCCCAGTGGCCCGGGTGAAAGGAAAACTCTTAGAATGCTGGTAAGTGCATTCGCCTACTGTATGGGTTGGATGAAATAGAAAGACAGAATGAATGTAAAAAAGAAAAAAACAGAAAAGGAGAGGTTGTATGGATACGAATAGTATACAAAACGTTCGGGTAATGAATATACGGGATAGATATCGAATCGAAGAATTTATGATTATACGTGAACTTATCGTGTTGATTGATTTAATTATGAAATCAGATGAGCTGCCAATTTATCAAATGATGATGGAATGTAATTGAAAAATTGAATTGAAACTTCTCGAGAATTGAGAAATAGAATGCAAAGATCGGAGTGAGGGATATCAGAACCAATAAATATTCTATTGAAATTTTCTTCAAATTTTCATAGAAAATACTGATTAAGAGGTTGAATTGAATCTCTGAAGACAGAAAAAATGATTGATTACCTCTTCCGAGGAATTGAATATGGCTCATTGCAGTACATAAATCAAGATTTTCGTGAAGTGACGAAGAATATCATTACTGAAATATACACAAATGAAATCTCCATTGATAATGTAATATGCGTCTTCTCATTGATTTTGAATTACATTTACATAGTCTCGAGAAAGTTACGCGTGCAGTCCTTAAGCACTTGAAACACAAAGACATTATAGTCCTTTGTAATAACTTTGTTTCCAATTGACTTGCGAACTGTAAGTGGATACTGGGTCTCAATGTATTGTTCGCTCATAACGTAAATGTATACCCATATGGTACTCGGACTTTACCGATCGGTATTTCGACTCGCTCCATTAACTCTTTACGATAATCGAAATTTCTCTTTCACTCCGTTCCTTTTTTCGTGTTTTTTTCTTCCACGCTTCTCCTTTGTAATATTTATTCATCGAGCTTGCGTTTATATTTTCTTGTAATGTTATTGCACTTTGTCGGCGAAATAAAATCCGATTTTGACATCATTCTTCCAAATTGAAAAACCTCAACCTTTGAATAACATGTGTCAAAATCAATACCTGTGCTTGAAATTGAGAATAGCCAGATGAAATAACAGCTTGTTCAATCAAAACCTATTATTCTGTGATTATTCTGTGAATATGAAGAAAATGTGCGAATGAGACTATTTTGGATAAATACGTAAAGATATTCGATGAAGGTTCATAGCATATAATTATTCGAAATAGTCTCATTTGGAAGTTCTGAAGATGTTTGTACACGGAGAAAAATAATGTTTCAAATATTATTACATTTTGTACTAAAATAGTCCCAGATAACACACGAAGAATTCTTTTTCAAGAGCAAGAATAGAACTTTTCAAGAACTCTTTTCGAACTGATGAATTCATATAGAGCTTTGAAGGAGTTCAATCTGTCGGACATTAACAAGCTCTTTGAGAATATCAGAAGTATTGTTTGACCACACTCAAAGAACTTGTTAATGTCCGACAGATTGAACTTCTCCAGAGCTCTATATGAATTCATTGGTTCGAAAAGAATTCTTGAAGAGTTCTATTCTTGCTCTTGAAAAAGAATTCTCCGTGTGTTATCTGGGGTGCTATAAGTGAAATAATATAATTTTCACAATAATTGAATGTAGTAAAAATTCATGCTTTATGATGTGAAGTTGCATCAATTATGCATGAACTTTTACTACATTCAGTTGTAAATATTACACTATTCCACTTATGGCACTACTTTCGTACGAAATGTAGTGATATTTAAACCATCATTTTTCTCCGTGTAGGATTTTTGACCTCTTGCGTTACTTAGGGTTGCCAGATAAAAACCAGGACAGTCGATGATTGGATAATTCTAATGTATCTAACCATTCAAATTCCAAATTCTAAAAGACGGAACCAATGACCAAACTGTCCTGGTTTATATCTGGCAACCCTAGCGTTACTTGGGAAAGAAGAGACATCAAAAATAGTTGATAATGGTCCAGTCTGTGTTACAGAGTTTATTAAGGATAATATGTCAATAATAATTGTCAAAGAATTAGAACTATGCGTTTTATGGAACTAAACATTTTCCAAGTTACTTTTAAATAAAATAAAATTATTAATATAGTACACGGAAAAGAAAAAATAGTTGCAGTAACTACTTAAATAGTCGATTTTCGACCTCCTACTCGAGTAGTTCCTGCTACTCAGTAGTCAGGACAAGGAATGCGTTAGTTGCCTGAACTAACTCGATAGTTGCACTAACTAACGTAAATTGTTGAGGCTGCTAACGTGTTAGTTGTCTTGACTACACTGAGAAAACAGATATCTTGACAAATACCATAATTTATGGATTTTCAGCGCTGGTCTGACCCGAGTCGGAATATTCACTTGCATGAATCTCTAAAAGTACCATAATTTCTTGGACTTTTTGAAATAAGTATGGTACCTTCCGTATAAAAGTCCAAGACATTATGGTACTTTCAGAGGTTTTTTCAGGTGAATATTTAGACTCGGTCAGACCAGCGCAGAAAATCCATAAATTATGGTACTTTTTAAGATACCTTTTTCTCCGTGTACTAAGTAGCTGCAACAACTACTTAAGTAGAAGTGGTCGAAAATCGATTATTTCTTCTTTTTCCGTGTACTTATCAGAATCACAAGTTTTTTATTCCTATTTTTTTCATATCAAAATGCAAAGTTCAATCGAAAATCAAGATGTTCAAAGGAGTTAATGGTTATCAATTCTTCTCCACGTTACATCGAACCTTCACCATCCGGGTATCATTATTTTAAAATACTTGGAGGCAAATTAAATGCCACATCAAAGGACAAACAACTACAGTTGAGGGCGGAACTCGTTTGCTCTAATTTGAAACTTGCAAGGGGCTGATTTCTAAACTAAGCTTGTACCCCAAGCTTTCGCACGCGTGTGCTTCCATGTACAAAAGTACATACATCTGTGTATACCGTTGAACCGTTTCAACGTTCACGGTCATTCCCTGATGAGACATCACCACGACCATCTTGATCCGTACGAACCGTGTGTATCTATGCCTTCCTATATACACCCAGACGCTCAAAATAAAGTTACTTGTTTTCTTACACCGACTAAGGTGGGGTAAGGTCGACGATCTCACTTCCGCGTTACCTACACTAGTTCATTTCTTCCTTTTTCGATACTATCGCAACTCCATCCACGAGATTTTGTGTTTTCTTTCTTTCAATGAATGTTGAGCCGATATACATATATATACATATATATATATGTATATCGATCGATCGATATTCGAACGGGATGAGTGATCTAAAATTGAGAACAACGGTCAACGGCGATGATGAGTCGCTAGATGTAAACTTGGTTATATAAACTTGGATAAAATACTAACCAAAGTAGGACGAGAAGACGAGTCGATTCTTGTTCTCAGCTCGAACTGAGAACTGAATGAAACGGCTGTATGACTCACTAAGTTCATTTTGATGACTCGATTTTCATTCGTATATATATAGTATTTGTTCTTGACTTCCGTGAAGGGGAATCCTTTGTGTTTTTTTATTTTTTGTTTCTCAATTACAACGAAAGTACACACGTAAAGTTTGTGATATGATTTTCAACTTTTGTCTGAATTTTTTTTCTTTCTTTCAAAGAGAATATATAGTGTTCAACCAGGAGTATTATGTGAACTCCGATGAAATTGATGAACTTATTTGGAATGAAGATTTTCCAGCTATCTGTGTAACTGGTTCTTTCTCAAGTCTGAAATTCAGAAAACATATTTTTCATCTTATATCAGAAACAAGATGGGAAAAAAAATAAACAGGGCTCATCGGTCGATCCAATAATGATGCATCCTTGGGTCTTATAACTTCATCAATCGCACGTTAAAGATGCTCATTAATGGCTCATCAAAGGGTGGACGGCTGGATCGTGATGTAGGTCCGGTAATTGCGGTGAATAATTGGCTGCGAATGGAACTAATGATTGATCTAGTGATGAGGCAAAACGGCCAGAACGTATGGGGTTTAAACGTGACCTATCAATGGTGACCTATCACTAGACCATATATTAATGTGATTTAACCACTTTATTGGAGGAAGTCAAACAGTTTGATTTGTTCAAAGGCCATAATCAACCCGAAATAATTGATTTCAGAGTGAATTCCAGCAAGTAATGAACCACGCTGTAAAAAGTCGGACTGAATTTGGCTGCATCTTACTTGAGAATTTGACTGGAATTCAGCCTTTTCCATTGTATCGGCATTTTTTTCCGGTGCTTACTTTCAATTGAAACAGGGCTAGTTTTAACTGCATCTTATAATCAGCCAATATTCAAGATGAAAGTAAATTTTACCTCTTACAGTGTATATTATAGTCAGTAACAGGTAATAAATGATGAGCCATTCAGTACAAACGTACCTCGGCTGATCATAAGATGATTTCATGGCTGGGTTAGGTACCTTATCAACTAGTGATGGATAATATTTGTATCGATAACAGAGAAGTCTATTTATAACTAGGGCTATTTGATATTGGCCTTAATTATTGGTTGTATTCACATTGCTACACTGAGAGAAACTCATAGTTGAATTTATTATGGAATTATACATAAATATATTACATACAAATATAATAATCGGGGGTGATGATTCATTATGACGATAAATGACAATCGTTTTATGACAATTCATCATAACTCTCGTAACAGTTCCTATATTTCTGCTGAACACTGATAAATGTACAGTATTTGACGTCATAATGAATTATGTCCTTCGATTATTATTATACTTCGTCTAATAACCATTATTATATTCTTTTCTCCGTGTAGGAATGGGGGAACATACCGACTTCTAATGGAATTTACTGTAAAACATTGTAAATTTGATCAGGTTTCTATTGTTATGCCATAGTAATCTCATTATATTATAGTAAATTTCATTAAAAGTCAGTATGTTCCTCCATTCCTATAATTCCAAAGTAAATTTAATATTGATGAAGTTGAAATCGTTCACTAAAACGAATTGGTAAACCAATAACGAAATGTTCAACTGTTGAAGCCCCAAGATCTTGCAGTACATTCTTTAAACGACATTCCCAGTGCCAAGGAGTTAATTCAAGAAAATAAATATCGATGATTTCGTCTCAATAAACGATTCCAACTTCAAGAACATGTAAATTCAACTATGAATTTCTCTTGGTCTAGATTTTTTGTACGGGATGAGGCTTTTTTTCACGAAATTCTAATCAGGTCTCGTTTAGGTTTTGGTTTTCACTTTTTTCACAATTTTATAACAATCTTATTCGAATCACACAGTACTTCTCCGTTAAATTTCCGTTGAGTTTGTAAGAACCTAATCAAAACCTTATCGAAAAGGGAGGGTGTTTTTTCGTCGCATTCCTGATAAATAACATTTGCCAATTGATAAGTATTTTATTCCATTCAGTCTCGGTAATAAGAAATAATTATGCTGTGGATCATTCTCGCAGTCTATTCGGAAAAAACGTTCAAACAAGAGAGACGACTGTAACACTACTCGAAGAGCGGAGTATAAAGTGATATATTGACAGTGGGGTTACGTATTTGCCTAATTGTGGCGTTGGGTGATTGCGAGAACACAGCTCGAAATAGGACTCCTATCGAATCGAATATACACGGAGAGAACCAAAGTGTTGAAACATCCCATTATTTATTGAGGATCAGAGCCAGGTGTTCACGAATAGAGTTATTTACCCACAAAATTTAATTTCGAAGTACCATAATTAGATGTATTTCTATAAGCAATTATGGAATTTTGAAGCTATATTCAGGTGGATGATTTCATCCGACATCGACTGGCGCTGATCCTCAATAAGTTATGAAACTTCTCCTATATTTAAAAACCATTGAATAACATTTGAAGACTTTCGAAAGAAGATGTAAACGTCCTAAAGCGGATAGTTTCCATCAAAAGCGACCTTAAAATCAATATTTTTCTCGTCCGTTTTTTCACAGTATATTTTCATACGTATAATACGTGTGTATTTCTTATATAAATTTCTAAAAAAAATCCAAGAATTCGAGGTATGAAAGACAAACGATTTTTAGGGCACTCTCTACAAGTAAATTTTTCTTCAAAAAGAATTTTAAATCCAAAATGGGGATCTTAAACAGTGGATGGAGGTTTTAGAATCCATTGGCATTGTTTAAAACTCGTCATTTAGGAGGAGTTTTAAGGTTTTGTGAATTTATCATAATTTTCCTACTGGAAAATAAGTTACATACATGAAGAATACTTACTGGCTTGCACCTATGAATTCACAGCAGCGCTTCCATTGAATTCACTGCATTACTTCTATTGGGTTATACCTTGTCGTAGATTTAACAGCATGCACAGCTATAAACTCAACAGCGGTCCAGTTTATGACGGTATTGCTGGTGAACTACCACAGTACTAATGCTAGGGTTGTTACACTTTGTATAAAGTCGATTCTAAAGACAGGTTACTGTAGAATTTATTGATATCTGTTCTAAAAGGTCTCATATTGGATCTGAATCTACCTCCTGAATTTGTTCATCACATCAGAATTTCACAATAAATATGGGAAGGAGGATTCTGTTTTAACGATATCGTGTGTTCTCTTCACAGATTTCAATTCTGCTTCAATATTTCTGATGATATTGTCATGAAATTTTGACCTTGAGGTCGAAAAAATTGTTTTTCTATGATCTTTCCATTGCAAAACTTATGAAAATCACTATTATTTTTTCTGAAGCTATATTTATAGAAATTTCATAACATTTTTATAGATAATGTCTTTCTTTGAAAGGGGAAGGAAGACACCATTCGGCACTATTGAGAGGGTTTACTGTAGTTGATGATGTACAGACTGCCTCTCAAAACCCCTGTGATAATGAAGTTGCAGCTCTGAGCATTTTGTGGAAGTAGTTTTCTATAATTTGTAAATGAGGATGTAGTTATGAAGTTGCTTAATGTTCAATTTCAAGTAGAAAAATAAAAGGTGAAAACAAATATTCTTTCCACGTTAAATTCAATTTGAAGAATGTATATGTTAACTGTGTGAAAATTATAAAAGATCTTAGTTTGAAAAAGAAGGGTGTACAATTTATATACAATTTCTATCTGAAGTATCTCGAGAGGAAAAATTTTTGATATTATGTATAATTTATATAGAATTATGAATGAATTATATTGAATTATATGTAAATTATATATACTTTTTAAGACAGTTTCATTCGGGCTGTAACTTGAGGAAAATTTTCGGTAACAATGCCAAAAAACAACATGAGACAAAAAATTTGAGTTGCCTGAACTGAAATATTGGTTGTTTCAACGAAGATTTTCAATACAAAGAGCCAATATTTCGTTGGAACACCTCAACTCCTGATTTGATGTCGTATTTTACTAATTTTTTAATCATAACAATTTAACAGTTTTCTCAATATATAATCTACCAAATTATACACGAATTATCTGCATCGTAATTGTTTTACTGGCATTGAAGAATTTTTCAAATTATGTCCAGTGTTTGAATAACTTCTTACGAATCATACACTTTGAAAAATAATCGGAATATTCCTGTGTACACACGAACCGGAAAATTCCAATCACTGATTAGGAAATCAATTTCCAGTACATTCATATGAAATTTCCCATACATTTATCTGAAAATTCCAAACTTTATGGGATTCTTCCCAACATTTCACAGTAAATTCCCGGACAAGTTGGGAAAATTCCTAACGCATGTATGTGTAATTACTTCACATAAATTTATAGGAATTTTCCGATGAAATTTTTTACAGTATATGCAATACTACAGTTTTGGGGAAATTCTCTGTGACACTGAAGTAAAAAGAAGAAACCCATCGATGTAACGCATTCCATATAGACTTTCGGGAAATTTTCGAAAGATTTTTTGGCATGTTCTCGTGTATTCTCAGGATATACTTGAATACATGATAAAGAGTGTTACATCAATTTTATGCTATTGAATATCCAATAACACGAAAATCTTCCGTAATCAAATTCCGAATCCCACTTCACCCTGGTGAGAAGAAATTATATATGCTGTTTATATAATTATTAGAGTTTATATGAGTATCGTTGACGTTTGTACAAGATCATGCTTTGTTATATACAGAACTAACGCAGATGGAAGAAGTTTCTGAATTTCATATCATTTATATCCAATTCAATACAGTTTACATATAACCCGCGTGGAAAAATTCTCAAAATTATATATAATTTTTATATAATTATATAGAATTTTTATAGAACCTATATTGAAATATATCCAAATTATATTGAATTTTGACAAATTTCCCACATGGGAAGTTACATATGTATAATTATATATAATGAAAATTATGAGGAATTTTCATATGAAGGTCCTATACATATCCTACATGTCCTAGTACGAATTTTAACAGTACTTACATAAATTTCAATATTTATATCAATACAATAAGCAAAAATTAGAATTTTTCGATATCTAGCAATCGTGAAATTCCAATCATGGAATAGGAAATCAAAGGCGGATCTGTGAAAAAAAAATTAAACTATTTTATCATTGATATTTCCGGAGCTATAGCGGTTTGAAGTTGCTGAATTCTGATTGGCTGAAAAATTTCAAATCGCTATAGCTCCGAAACTATCAATGATAAAATAGTTTAATTTGTTTTCCACAGATCCGCCGTTTTCCAACTTAGCGAATGTTGTTAAGCTCAAGTATGCAGCATACAGTGCCTTTGAATGATTTGGATTTGAAAAAAAATCTAAAAATGCTTTTATCTCCAAAACTAAGCATCGAAAAAACTTTTTCAAACGGGAAATTATTGCATTTTGACTGCAAAATATACCTGTGAAATCCGGTCCGCGAATTCTGGGACACGCTATATATAACTCTTCTTCACTAAAAATATAATCATCTCCTCAGTGAAACTTTTTATACAGATAATTCAGTATATATCAAAAGAATGTTACTACTCAAAAATTCGTGAATTCTTTCTCACACAACAATCGCGTCCTCAATTAACACTCCACAATTTCCAATTTAAGATGTCTCAAGGCGCTGCAACAAAGCATTAAGACTCATCAATTTTTTTATCCTCAAAAACATGTCTGTCTAGGGGGATATCGATATTTTTCTGTGAAGTATATATTTTTACAAAATTTTGATAAAAAGTCGATACGTACTTTATACAAACGTATCCATAATATCGACAATCCCATCCCTATTTCTATCAGAAGCTCTGAAAGATGGCTTCAAAACGTCCCAAAGCATTTTCCAAAATAAAAATGAGTTTTTGCAGAAAGATTTCACGAAGTAGTCTCCAAAAACTTGATGCTATATAAATCCCCCGCATTTCACACTCCTTCTCAAAATTTCCGTTGAAAAGTTTTCAAATTTTGATACGTCACTTTTCTTCTGGTTGCCGCGAAATCTAAAAAATTGAGCACCGCGGACGGAATTCATCCACCAAATCCTACGGATAAAGCAAGACGCATACGATAAATTACATCCACATACGCACTTGGTGCGTGCGGTCAATGCTTGAACGTGGCTTCAGGCAGGCGATCAGAAGAGCGCGCTCATTGCACCGGCAGCAGAACAGCGGGTGGCACGGGATGGTTGGGGAGGTAAAGAGAGGAGAGGAGAGGCGAGGCGTTCGATGAGCATAAGGGTGGGGAGAGAAGACCTTGAGCCGCGTCACGTGACCCCGAAGGTGCATAGGAGCCGGGTAGGGTGCTGCAGAGGGCCTTGACCTTACACCGCCGCGTCGTCTCTGAGTTGTACACATCTCTTCGTCGCAAGTCATAGCATGGCCTGACTTGACTTGGTCTGGCTTGGCCAAGAAAACTCGGCTTGTTTGTCCTCTTGAAGAAGCTCGCAATCTCAAAAAATTGTCCGCAAAGACAAGGAACAAGCCTAATAAGAAGGAAAAAAACAGAAGCGGGGTTGGAACCGAATGCGACAACGGCAACCACGAACTACATAATCTCTGTACGACCGTCGACGTTGTCCAAAGATTATCACAATCTTTTCTGTGTGTTTTTTTATGTCACCTTTATCGTGGGTTCCAAAAACGTGAACTAATTTTTCGCGTTTCAGAGTCTGTGATACAAAATCTCGTGCCAAGAATTAATTACCATTACACCATCGTTGAGATTCAGTTGAATATTTGGAAGCTTTCTCGTTTTGGCGTTGTTCCAAAAACCTTGTGTAGGGTAAAGGGCTTGATGGGGGTTGCAAAACTGTTATCGTATATTTATATATCATCAGCGTTTTTCATATGATTGATTTTGTATATTCTTATGAATTAGATTATGAAATAAGGTTAAATATCAAGTATTCAGAGATCACAAGTTGATGAAAAAATGTTTTTTCACTCCGAATGTTTTAGAATAAAATGTCTTCGAATAGGATACAAAATAACTTGGAGTTCATTCTTTTGCAATAAACTAGATTGCACAGTGAAGCGGAAAATGACTGAATTTGAAGAGATGGACTTGATATGATTTTTCGATACAAAACGATTCAATCAAAGCATATAAAATTGTATATAGAGATGATTTAAGAGTCGATTTGCTATTATCTGTCACTGTGTGAAGAATTACAACAGATAAAGTCAATTGTTAATTAGTCATATTTGACAGCATCAATAGTTTGTGTAGAAAATTTGTCGGGTCTATATTGAGTGTTATAAAATATTTTTTGGAACTTGATATAACTTGAATTAACAAAGAAAAACTTGCTTGTGAGAATTAAATCGATGACCTATTATTGTGAATATTGCAATTTACTATGAGTATAGTGATCCACAATATTATTCCTGTATACAGCAGTTGACAAATTACTTTGTAACATAACAAAAAGCTATGAAGAATTTTTATCATTCGTAAAACATGCGATGATGAGATTGAGTTATAATTTGAATCTTGGAATGCCTGGGAAACACCAAATAGCTTAGTCCTTCGATAAGCAACAGCAGTTGGGAATTTCTTCGAATTTCGTGTACATAGAATTTCTAATTCTTGGTAATTGAATTGATAATTCATTGACACTTGATTGAATTGACAATTTTTGTTATATCATATCACATGTTCATGTATATTTTCATACCTGAAATTTCACTCAGATGTGATTGGAATTTCAATGAATTTTTCAATTACATGATGAACAACTTTTGCACTGTGAGAAATATGTGGAAGTTTTTTTCAATCACGCACATGAATTCATGTTTATATACAGGGTGTTATATACGTAATTCACTGAAAATACTTCAGAGGCGTTATTCTGCAGTCAAAATGCAATCATTTCCCGTTTGGACAAAATTTTTTGGAGCCTCAGTTTTTCAGCTATGAGTATTTTTAGATTTCTTTCCAATGCAAATAACTCAAAAGCATCATGTTCTATATTCGTGAGCTTAAGGGGTTACATGGGTTTCAAAGGCCAAAAAAAGCTAAGTTTCTCCATTTTTTTAGTCTTACTATGCAAAAGACTTTTATTCAGTGTTTTTGGCATATGATTGGATGACTTCTGAACTACATTTTAAACAATTTTCATGAAAAAATATGATGAATTGACTCGATGGCAGTCGATTTTCGGAGGTGCCTCCACAAAAAAGGTACCTTGCGGTAGTCAGAATTACTGGCGACTGCTTCATCTGAAAAATACAAAAAAAATATTTTCTCTTAGTATTAGAGTAAAACTAGCCCCTGAACGAAGGATTTGAAGAAAAAATGAAAATTGAATTTTTGGCAGTGGTTTGAACGAAAAAATCACTTTTTCGGTGAAATTTTCGGTATTCATTACATTGCCAAATTTTTTGTAGTTCAAGGAAAAAAAATCCTTCGTTCAGGGACTAGTTTGAGAAAAAAAGGATTCATTTGAAAAAAAATCTAAAAATGCCCATGGCTCACAAACTAAGCCTCCAAAAAATTGTTTCAAAACTGGAAATTTTTGCATTTTAGATGCAGAATAACGCCTTCGACAGAGTTGAGCATTATTCGAATGAATCATGATTCGTTTTGCTATCTACATGGAATTTTATTCGTATTCGCATTATTTGTTATTCGTCGTATTCGCGAGTTTATTCATCTGTTATTCGATTTATTCGTTATTCAAGTATTCGTATTATTCATTATTCCCTTTATTCGTTATTCACAATTTTAACCACTTTCTTCACTCATTATCATTATACGCTAAAAAAACATATGACTTATAACAATACTGTTCCCTAAATATTGATATAAACCTAATAATAAAACCCTAAATATTACTCCTCACGCAATACTTTTCAATAATTATTGTAACTACTTGATAATTTATTCCATACTTCTGTATCAACAAGTATTACGGCCTTGTAAACTGATGAAAAAAGAAGAAAGAATTATCGGTCTCAGGATAACGAATAATCGAATAAATAGATAACGAATAGTCGAATAATCGAATAAATAGATAACGAATAACAGTTTCAGTGGAATAAGCTTATTCGGTCAGAACATCTAGATGATTTATCTTTTCATATTATTCGTCATTCGAATGGTTTTTGCTCAACTCTGGCCTCCGAAATGTTTTCAGCGAATTATGAAACACCCGGTATACACATTCCACATGAGAGGTCGTCAATAAACTATGTGGCCGATAAAGGGAGAGGGGTTAAAATGAAATGCTACGCTGGGTTAAATGGGGGAAGAAAATTCTATACAAACATCCAGAAGAATGATCCATTCGAATAGAAACCGAATAGATATTTGATTGGATCAAATAAGATTCCACTTGATTCAAGTAAATTTCATTTAGAATGAGAGAGATTTTATTTCATTACCCAATAAACACACACACACACGTTATTTCAACGTTGAAAGAACGTTAGACCGTCAAACGAACGTCAGTCGTTGATTTCATAACGTTGATTTTTAGTTGAAAATTGATAGGGACATAGACGACCAGAAATTACGTTTTGATGACGTGTAATTTAAACTAATTTTCAAAACCAAACATCAAACGACGTCCTTAAAAAACGTGTTTTGAACGGGTTTGAACCACGCGTTTAAAATGTGTTTATAACACCTTGTGTTTGAACTTCAATTGAAGATATTCTGCTAAAAATGTCGAACGAAACCGAACAATGGTTAAAATTCCGACAAAGAGCAAGATAGTAAATAGTGTGGCATACTTTCCAAATTCTATTATACTCAGAAATACTATTGTTCTTGATATTGAATGACAAGTTTACAAAATAATTTGTTGGATTCAATTCACGTTTTAGAACCATCATTAGGACACGTCAATATTTGACGTCTTTTAAACGATGTTCAAACCGTTGATATGACGTTATTTTATGGTTGAAAAACACGTAATCTGCCGCGACATTTTTACGTTGAATCAACGCAAGAATATTACTAATTCACAACGTGTGGTTATTGACTGTTTTTGACGTTTTTAAAACGTGCGTGTGTTTATTGGGTTGGGATAAATCTTCCATTCCAGATGATTTGATTGAAATCAATTTGGTTGAACGTAAAAGAACTACCTTCCCACGTTGAAGGGGCGAAGGGGTGTGTTCAGAGAGAATCCAAGGTAGAGCTACATGGGGGGGAAGGGAAAGGGGTCAAAAAGTCACGAAAACAGGGCTACGTAGTTTACCCTGGTGAAAATAAAGTGTTACACTGTAGTTACAGTGCAATGCGAGGTTCATCCGAATGTACCCGGAGTGGTGTTTCGCGCCGTGGAATGCATCGCAAATGTATTTTGTTACACTTCGTTTTTACCAGGGTATGGATGGCTCCTTACATCCGATGCACAAGAACGTGAAACAACTATAGATAATGCTATAGTTCGCATTAAATTTGATGTGGAATGTGTATGGATTTGAATTCATGCATGTACTCGAAAACAATTTCCAGCAGAAATAGTAAAATTATTGCAGAAATTTTTTAAAGGGGCTTTCATTTCATGTAATTGGCAGTTCAATCAGAAATCTCTAACAGTGAATTTTTAATATATGCTAACAATAATAGCAAGCAAATAATTATTATAATCTATCCAAGTGTTTTAATTCATCAATCCTTTCAAATGCCTTCCACTGACACTTAGAACATTCTCTTTTCTTTCTGCACTCTCGTTCGTGATCATTACATTCGAATTTTTCTCTGATTACGATTAAATAATTTTCTTTGCTTGATTCAATAGTTTTATCATATTATTTCCTCGCAGGAAATTGAGAATATGGAGTGGCATACAATGCAAACACAGTTGCATTTATCATGTTTTATAATGTACCCTCGCAATTATGCAAAAATATGATTATTCTTATACACTGGATGGATGTGTATTGTGAAAATAACCCGGTCGATTTACCAAGAAATTCAGTCAGTCAGAAAGTCATTCAGATATTGATGAAGCCAAAGAAAAACTCGGGAAACTCATCAGTCAATTATACCAGAAAAAGTGGTGTGTATACCAATTTTTTGGTAATTCTATTGGAACACCTGATGAATTTACTAAATTTTAGGGAATTTTCATCTATCCTGATCGGATCAAATGGAAAATTTGGAAAATGTACGAAAATTTTTTTGTAGAGTTGTGAATTCATCCGAATCTAATGGAGAAATTTTCGTGATTTTCTCGTTTTTCCGTGATATTTGAACAATTTTTATGCAAAAATAATGTCTGAATCTTGAAAATAGTCGCAAAATCACAAAGGTCTTCCCATCATTCAAAACGATTTGAAAAAATTTGAAAATACTTTTAAAACTGTTCTATTGTTTCGTGAATTCCAAATGTTAGGATGGTACTCGCGTAATTTGACTCGTAGCTAACCCAGTTGTATAGATTCATCGAAATCTGCAGCATTGAGATATCCTTTATAAAGAATTTTTATTAAACATGATATCTTGGAGTCCCGTGAACGAAAACAGAACTGGAATCACGATTCCCCATGCGTGAGGATTGATATCTCTATCATGATTATATTTCTAATGAATGGATTCATTACAGTCATAGAAAAATCATCAATCCAGAATTTGAAGTGGTCGCAGAGGTTGTTGTCATGTTGAGTTCATGGAATTTCTGCATTTCTTATACCATCACTGTCCTCGGATTTTTCATGTCACTGACATAATAAACTTCTTGACTTTTTTCCAATCATTTCGAAAATTGTTGGCAAGATGGGGCCCATGCTGAGCCGGGGTAGGCCCAATGGTACATACATGCTAGGGTTTCTAAACTGCAACTAACTCTGTATGTTATATCAATCTTGTAGGGATCGCTTGAATTGTTCTCAATTTCAAGACAAGAGAGTGATAAAAACAGTATCATTTCTATCAAAACTAGTGTCTTTGACTCTTAGACGCTAATGCCAAGAATTCTTGATATTATCGATTCTTCTTCCCAGGAAATATATCAAATTTTCATCAATGTTTTATAAAAATCTATGAAAACAACACATTTTCTTCATTGAAAAGAAGAAAAAACAATTCTGTTCAAGAGTCCCCATAATTACGGAACAACCTTCACCCATTTGATTTTCTGATAAAATCTACTGGAAACTCAGCAAAGATGCTCTAAAGCAGAGGTGGAGAAGAACACAAAGGCGTAGATTAAATCCTTTCAAAAACTAAAGAGCAATACATCTTCATACTTTTAAACTCACTCGAAATTTTGAATATAATCGAATAAACTAATCAAATGTTATGATCAACTTATATTCTATAACTCATAGACTATATTGATCTTATACAACAGTTACATGATGTAAATGTTGAAACTGAATTTTTATGTAACATGCATGGTGCGTGATATCGTGTAAGTTGTTACATTCAAGCGATGTGACTGCATTTCCTGAGGTAAAAGTATACAGGATTGAAAGAAAAGACTTCCTTTTATAGTCTTATTACACGAATTCATGCATCAATTGGTAGGACACTCACGTACTCACTCCAACTTACTTGAATCTTAGAATACATGTTTGCAAAATATTCAGATTTGAATGGGAAATTATATTTTGAACAACAACAACAACAACAATCAACAATTCAACATTTCAATTTTGTTCTCATCGACATTTTCATAGATATTCAAAGTTCCTGTAAACATGAAAAGCGATTGAATTCCGCTTGATCATCTCTAATACTGATGTAGATTGCATGCAGAAGATGAATATTGGTCATAATCGCCATTATCAGTGAAAATTACTGTGTTAGTAAGAAAAAACGTTAGCATTGCGGCTAATTCCTTATACGATTCTGTTGGAGCGAAAGTATTCACTCGACAAACTCTTCACCGATTCCAACGAACTCCTCTCTAGAATGCTCCAAGTGTTTGCTAATATAACAATGTTTATTGGCAGTCTGTATGTCGGTAAAGCGACTGGCATTTCTGTAAATTTTTCTTCTCTGCATACGTCTCGTACTGGAACTTCCAGACAGAAACAGATCTTGACCCATCTTTCTGAGGTTGAACTAACTTTTGCTCCATGTTTGAACAGAGATCTGTCTCTCAGTGCCATTCATATGGGACTTTTTTTTAACCAAAAATAGAATACTGATATAATGACTGTACACTGTATATGATAAATCTACGCTGAATTGAAGTTCGAATGTCGATTATCATCCAATTATCCTATTGTTATTCAACAGCAAGAACCAAGAAAAAAGATCCAACCATGAAAAAGCTTTTGAATTCCCAGAAATTTATCAAATATCCGTAAGTTTCCTGCAATAAGAATTTTACAGTACAATAAATATTCTTCCACGTGCGTTTTTATCAATAAATTTATACTAGTCATCACGCACATAACTTGTACGCTATTGTTTACTCGAGATCTTTCAGTTTGAGTGGAATCAAGAATCCTACATATCAATTTTATTTTTAAAAAATCCACTCTTCAATCAAATAAAATCATACGAATATTGCCATTTATTTTATAATAAACGACGGTAAGGAAATTTCAGTCAAATGCGACGTATTCTCCATTCGGTTATATTAAAGACACCGCAAAGTAGAACTGTTTTATATTGGAGAAAAAAAATCAGAGACCTAAATAACGGGAGAATTGCAAATCCCTCTCGAATCTAGATTTCAAAATCAAGGTGTACCGCAATATGATGTGAAAGGTTACATAATATGTAAGGCAAAGACCATGATTATCATTTTTTTTATTTTTCTATAAAAACAATTCACGCTTTCTTTACCTTTGTGATAGTTTCACAATTATAGGTTTGTGATAGTTTCATATTTCTTCGATATAATTTTTGTTCACGTATAACGGAAGATAAGATGTTTTTTTTTGTTGTATGTTTCATCATATCATTTAGTCCAAAGTTGAACTTTTATAGAAGAATATTGTTCTTTGAAACTATGATTAATGGAAAAGTTTGATTATTCGAACCAATTAGGAATTAACAATTCTCACTATCTTGACAGTGAATAAATAATTTATAAATCTCATCAACAGAGATCAGAGATAGAATCATAAAAGCTTGACCTTGAGAACAGAAGAACAAAAGGTGGCACAGTTACATTTACCGTCCTACTGTATTTATAATATTAATATAATAAAATGTCGTATGTATAATATTTGATTCGATTCCTACATCACTATTATTGAGCATTCAACAGAAGTGTCGAGGTTTCCGCTCCAACCGATGAATTGAACTGCAAAATGATGTTGATCGCAAATTGCATGAGATGAGTTAAACTTAGATCAACAGGCAACATGTTCTCTTTCACAATTTCACGGAACGAAAAGTAGGGAAATGTAAATATAGGAGTAATGAGTACTATCTTGAAAAGCCTATCAACCTGAGAAATCACATGATTACCGCTTATTGTTCTAATACAATCCTATATCACGTAATCGCGTTATTATAAATCGTCCTAGAATTATAATTAAACGTATTTAATATTTTATGATAAACGCATTCTTCCTTCGACAAAACAAACAAGTTATAATATGATAATAATCCTCATCACCCATGCGTTCATCGAATAAATGGTTTAGGAATTCTCTCTCCAATTTCAAAACATTTCCAGATTCTCTGCGAATCGGGGAAAGGAAGAACTAACAAAAAAGTCAAGTTTAATAAAATATAATATAATTAAATGATCATCTTTTTCAACATAAAAAACATCTTCTTATTCAAAACTGCAAAAGAAAGTTTCTAGAAAGTAACTGATGACAATTTCAAGATGTTGACGTTTGCTAATCAGCATATCGAAAGTCTCCATCCAAAAGAGTTGAAAAAAGAGGAAATACCGCAAAAAATTCTTCTCGATCCGTTTGAAACTAAATACTTGCGGAAACTTTTGAAATTATGAACGTTATCTTGATTAAAAAGATAAGAAATCTATATAATCATTTTCCTGCGGTGGGCTATCGTTGCTACTGAATCTATTGTGAGATTCTTCGAAGCTCTTCATTTTCTCCTCTTTTTGGTTTCGTTTCTTTTTGCTTTCTCTCAAGACGAACTGACTTCGACGAAGAGTCTGCCGACAGAGTCTCTATATGCACATAACGATCAAGGCTCGTTCATCTCCTCTTTCAACTCATGGGAACACCGTGGCCTGAGAGACCGCAAAGATATATTCGCCTTGTTCTCTTTATCTTGCCCTTCCTCGAATACACATAGTGAGACATGAATATAATGTACGTTCACGACCAAAAACGTAGACCTATCTACCCCATGGATACAGGTTACCATCTGGTACGAATGCATTATATGCACGATATAAGATCGGTACGTGCCCTCTCAGAGGGTAGATAAGGAGTACACCGCAAGTACATTCGGCAGTAATTTCTTGTTTTTGAGTTTCCATTGTTTGGATGAATGAGAGCTGGATATACCATTTTTATACGCCAATGTTCTACTCATGATTCCAGGAGTCGAATAATTTTTAGAATGATATTGCGGTCATTGTTGTGAAGTGGATCGATAGAGATTATTGTACACCGAAAGAGAAAGTATATTAATCATCGATACCGAAGAAAAATGGTTCATAAAAAAGGGGACCCAACCGATCAATTTTAGTAATCATAACTGAATATTAATTGAGCATCAACAAGTCTTGTATCCTTGTAATGATAACTAAATTCATCATTTACCATAAAAATTTTCAGCTATTACTAATAGATGCTCCCTGGTTGAAAAAATCTATGGAATCTGACGAAATGAGTCTCTATGGCACTTGGTCAGAAGATTATGCAAAATTCAATGAGATTTGGCGAGAATCAATGGGTTTGTTTAACCAGGGCTGGTTATCTTGCCTATTTTATATCGATTGACCAGTAATTCATACCAGTAACTAGAAACAATTTCATGAGGGAACATTTTTGTGATACCTGCTCAATGAGTCTTAATTGACGTGATGGTGATGAATCGATAGCAAAGGAAATATATCCAGGTACCACATCTTTGAAAATAAGCTTTCATTGAACATCAATGAAGTGAGATCCGGTTCCATTATACCATCGAAGTTTTTGAATGAAAAGGAGCAACATCCTAAACTATTTATCATGTATGTTAATTGTTTGGAATTGAGTTATGCAAATAACATAACATAACATCGAAAAATTCAGAGATTAGTGTTTTTCATTTCAATGTTATGTTTTCAGATTAATCTTTGATTTCCATATACGCATATCTCATCGCTAAATGTTGATTTCAAAGGAGGAATTTTATCTCTACTAGAATGATGATTCTTATCATTGTTTCTGTGAAGTACACTGAGAATCCAATTTCTTGAACTGAAAGAAAATTTTCTTCGCCCTCATTCTTTTCAAAATAAAAATTCAGTTCAATGGACAACGTTTTTATAAGATTGAAAAGACAAATTTTTTAATTCAAACAGAAATATACCCGTTTTTGAATTCGAAGCATGTAATTTGAATCCAATGTGAAATTTTCCCTTTGAAATGAATTATTTTTTCCATAGGAAACAAGATTTATCAGAATGAGGGCAAACAAATTTTATTCAAGTGTAAGAAATTGAGTTCTCAGTGTATCAGGAAATATTTAACTAATCAATTTTTGAAGTTTATAACCATCAATCATCATTAATTATCATTACACATTAAATATATTCCACTTTATCAATTTCCAATAGTTTTGAAAGCTTTGTGTTAGCGAGTTTCGTTGTTAACACTGACTATGTTTCCACCAGGCGTAAATGAAACAGGATTGAAATGGAATTATCTAATCGCGATCCGAGCATTCTCTTGTAAAAAATGTACTCGTCTGTTGAGTGGTCATTTCCTGTGGTTCAATCCTATTTCAATTCTGTTTCAAGTCCGGTGGAGCAGCAGTCGATGACAAAAAGTTATAGTTATCAATTTGGCTTCATATACTTATATTTTTGGTATCACTTATAGAATAATTCTTGAGTTCCTCTGATAAATTCAATTCATTTTATTTCTCTCGGTGTAACTCACAGGGAGAAAAAGACTACTATTGGATCGAAATTGTGCTTAATTAACGGATAGTGTCGAGTACAAAATCTCATAAATATTCGTCACAAGGAAATAAAAATTTCCGATGTAAAACTTTCATTCGTGCAAATGTGGCAGTAATTAATCTTGGTGATCGATGACCTTGAATCTTATAATGGAATATGGAATGTATTAGTAAACAACATATTTGAATGCAACGCTACATGAATGACTGATTATTCTTTCTTTGTTTGAAGTAATCCATGAAAGTCCAAGCTTTTTGATCAATCAATGAATTTTCGCTCCTTCAAATACATAGTGGATATCGTAGCACGGATGAAGATGCGAAGAGATCAAAGAGATACAGCTTTCCCCCAACCTCTTGGGAATCACTCCACTTGATGAAAAAAGAAAAAAAATTGTCATCAAAGGAAGTGGTTTTCGTCAGAAAACTCCTCTGCGTATACATGAAAGTTGAAAGAAATGATTCCAGATGCATAGAAGAACAATCAAAAATCTTAAAGGGTTATATCACTTTGGGGCCCGAAAAAGAAGCGTGTTTCAAGAATTTTTTCAAACATTCTTTCATAATCATCATGAACAATCAATACAACGAATGATTAACTCAATCTTAAGTTACTTTTCAGGAGTAAGACAGAATTATTCATTGAAAATTTGTTGCATAATGGTGACTGTAAGAACACATGAACAAAACTAAATTCTTCAAAGGTTCTTTTCAAGATTCACAATCAAATGCTTGAGGGTCAACCGGTGCTTCTACACTGTAAAAAAACGTTGTTAGAATTAACACCGCGCGGATTCTATAGGAGTCCATCCCGAAATTTAGTGTTATAACTCCAAATGGTGTTGGAATAACACCATGCGGTGTCAAAATAGCACCGTAAGCTGTTGAAACAACACCAAACGTTTTTACACTGCAAGAAAATTGTTGCGTAACCATATCATTTGGTTCTGACAACCAGGCATTTGGCTGAGCCAGATATAGCCCAACGTATTTGGTTTCAGTAACCAAATCCCAGTGTACCGTAAGTTTTAGTTGAACCCACAAAATTTTTAGTTACCGCAACAAAAAATTTTGGTTAAATTTTTTTTCTCAGTGTAAATTTGGGGTGCGCTAAATACAGCCATGTAGTTGGTTGACACAAGCATTCAATTTTTCTCGCGTAATTATCAATATCCGATTCAGATGATGAGGAAAAAAAATGTTTTCAGTGTTGGAAATGTTGAAGTGTTTGGATTGAAATTACAATAGTGTCATAGATACTTTGTCATACACAGTTTTCAAAAGTCGATATGATAATAATGATCCTTGACTTCATGTAAACTGGGGAACAATATGGCACTGTATGTATCGGATATCTACAACGTGTGGGTGAAAGTATCGCTGCCGACGTAATAGAATACAAGTTATTCGATTAATATATATCTAAAGATGAAAGAATTCTCGAGGACTTACATACCGTTGCGGTTAGAGTATTCAACCGGAAATCGAAAGGTCCTAGACTTGGTTCCCACCGCAACCTTATACAGGGTGATTCAAGTGACACGCGGTCTACAAAAACAACTTCCGAAGGAATTGTTTTTCCTGGCAACAATCGTAAGACTGGAGGAATTCATCACTTTATCATCGTATTTGCAAAATCAACGTGATTACCCGAGAGAAGACAAATTGGTTTGGTAGAGATCCCTGGGCGATAAATTGTCCAAGTATGGCCAATAAGGCACATGGAAGAAATGATGTTACTGATATTTGGATAGCTAAAAACTAGCTACGGTACACGGAGAGAAATTTGTAGTTAAATTTACTATGTTATTATTGTTTCCGAGGAACAGACTGAATTCTGTCGGATCTTACTATGAAGGGCATATTTTTACTATGGTACAACAATAGAATGCTGATCATATTTACTATGTTTTATGGGTGAACCCGTCATAGTTCAGTCTATTCCTCGGGAACAATAATAACATAGTAAATTTAACTACAAATTTCTTTCCGTGTAGCTGTTTTTAGCTGAAGTAACAAAGGTTACTACTACAGCAGCTAAAATTTAGCTGTTACCACAATATTTTTTCCTACCACAGCTAATTCTTAGCTACCATAGTGGATCATTTTTTTCCGTACAGTCTCATATATTGGCCAAATAGGAACAAATCGCACATAAGTACCCTGGTGAAAAAGATCAGTTGATTCTCGCCAAATCTCACTAAATTACAGTTGAACTCGGACAAAGGTCTGACCAAATCTCACCGGGGATTTTTCAACGAGATTTGGTCAGAATAATGAATTCTTCCAATGTGAATCTGGTTGAATCTCGCCAAATCTCATCGAATCTCGGACAATGTTCTGGCCAAATCTCATGAAATTTCATTTTTCAGATTCAATGGATTCTTTTAACCAGGGTATGGTACTTGTATGGCTCAATTCCCTGTTTTTTGAGTTTTTTGTAAATCCTTGGAGTCATACCAGTGCCATACTCATGCGTAATTTATTCCTATCTGACCGACGTATAGAATTGTCTTATTGACCATCTTTGGACAATTCGTCGCCTAGTGATCTCTACAAGAACGATTTGTTTTCACCCGGGATAGATTCACATCCTCATTTTAAAATGAGGTGGAGCCAAAAATCATATCCAACTCCTTGACATCAGATTTTCCGAGAAAACAGTGAAATTCAACCAGGTTTTGTCTCCCTTTCAAATCGATCATTCGAACTGAGTTGTCGAATCATATGTCATTAGTGGAAAATAACGCGACAAAAGAGTTTGCCAGATTAGAGGTGCGAATTCACGAGGATAATTTTCAAAGTCTATACAGAAATGCGCATACTTCTTGATTTTTTGTAATACATCTTTTGGATTTCTCAGCGTAGCCTCTACTTTTAGACTGATCAATCTTGTCCACACCAAGAACAATAATTAGTTACCCTCACTCCAAATTAGTTCCAGCAACTAGATACAGTTGTTGATATTTGGATAACTAAAACGGGCGTTGGCACAACTAAATTCAAATTTAATTTCTCTGACTTCTACCGGCTTCTATTCTTTTATTACTCGGAACTAATTTTCACAACTAACTTCAGTTCATTCGGTCAAATAAATTATTTCTTTAGTTAGGCCATAGTAGGTTGGATCTTTCTGAATTATAAGATCAGTTCAACGCTGCAAAATAGTATCGCAAATTCGTTTCCGCAATCAACTCCCCTTCTGCCTAAAATTCCTTTCATGCCAGTCATTTTTTGACATTGGAGAACAAATAATCATATGAAGGATAGAACGGATATAGAACGAATTTAAGTGGATAAACCACTCCAGAAACCGAAAGAAATCGAATCGGAAGTGAATACATACCACGTTGCTGAAGGAAAGAGCGATTGAGGATTATTCATCCACAGAATCTTATCTCTGCCGTGTGAATAATTGGAGTCCAAGTCCAGAATGACTGGATTAACAAGTACAAAAATAATAAATCCTGTGAATTATTATTATTATTATTCATGGAAATTGATAAAAATGATGAAAATCCTCATTGAAAAGGGTATAAAATTCAGAACATTCATGTGAAAGGAGTTGCAATCCTTGCAACTCACTCTACACTATATATAATGTTATTTGCTTCAAAATCATAATTAATCGTTATCCTCGAATCAATAATGTTCATTCACTTGAAATATGTGCAAGATATATTTCATATAAAATATAATGCACAAGCTTGTCACTCTCTCCTTTAATCCTGCGCACCGATTCAAAATTAATAGATTTTCTCATGATAGCAAACAGCAACTTTCATAACGTAGTGAAGTAATCAAGCGCTGCAGGATATTTTTACTTCTGATAAAATGGAAGGTTGGTATAAAAATCCATAAATTAACGATCTTTGATATTTTTGTTACAGGTGAGTTACCAGGATGCAAATCATTTACTGTTGTGCGATAATATCTTCCTATGGTGAGTCATAACGTGATTTATTTTAATTACAGTCAATGTTTAAATTCATCGCTTTAAATTAGAGGTACGATTCCAGGAGTAAAAGAAAATAAAACTGTATACATTCGTGAAAAAAATATTTATGCTAATAGTACCTAATTTAGATATAGAAATGAATCCATTATGGATAAGTTATGCAGGATTCGTGCATAATTATGTTTCCTTTACCTCGAGTTGAATTTGTACCGAGCAAACATTAGTGACAAAATCTATATGGTTATGCATAATAAACATGTATAAAATTGAGCAATTATGAATTTCACCATTGAGTTCTCTTCAAAAAAAAAAAACCTCCGTCATTCCCGACTAGGAATTGTCATGGGGAAGCGCCCGATGTTGTTCAAGTTTGAATCGTTTATTGAAACGAATTAGTAATTGAAAAGCAGAATCCCAAGTTGTTGAAGACTTGAAATCGTGCAGAACATTTTTTAAATGCTTTTTCCAATTTTGAGAACTTAATTTGGACTTCAACATGAACCACTTTAACAGCATCGCACCCGATATGTCATAAAAACTGATGAGGATTTTTCACAATCAGAAAAATGTTTCAAGGATCTGAAGAAGATTAGATGTGGCCGAATTTGTTGAAAATAAATTTCTTTGATCTGAACCAGGATTTCCATATGCATTTTTCTAATCATCTCGGATACGTTTTTTTTTGTGTCGAGTTGCCCTTGTAAAATTTGTGAATCTATGAGAATATGTGTGTTTTAGTAAAATTCAAATCTAAATTAGCTCAGTTTGATATACCCTGTTCGCTAGTTTCTGCTCCATATGAGCTTTGACGTCTATTCCAACTCTTTAATGACGTTTACTTCTAGTTTCTGTGCACAATTCTTCATGTAAAAGTGAGCGCTATTCATCGACAAATTCATAAAAGATTGAATAAAAGATTGATAGAGGATGCACATATCAAAAACATTTCACGTTATCCCAGTCCCCTTTATATTTAAATCCGTATACATGCTAAATATACACGCAATAAGAGGTTGTATAATCAAAACGAAACTTCCCAACATAGCACCAGACATGAACACCAAATATGGTTTACAACATTGACTACATTAATAATTTCAAGCTCTTTCTCTGTTTCCATTCTTTGTATTTATGGTCAGCATACAATTACACCTAGCACGATATAAATATACAGGATTAGATAACGCGTTTCTCATACACTTTGTGCCACATCGGGTTCTAATTTTAGGACGTTGTCCAAACGACAAATAAAAGCATTCGTACGGAAGATTTGAGAATTACGTAATCATTCTCATCAATTCATCCCCATGAATTTCGAAACAGGGAGTTATACAAAACAGATTCAACAAATTCATATTATCTTCCTGAATGTTGAAGAAGAAAACAAAGTTGATTGATTTTTGTAATATATCTCAAAGGAATATAAGCTTGTAAGTAAGCAAACATAGCCGATCCGTTGACTAGATATTCGATACTTATGAGATGGTTGGCATGCACTTGATTATGGTATCGAATAGCGATACTTCCAGTTCTTCTTTTCACATCTTTTTTCCTCTTTTTTTTCCAACGATAATATGTGGAGCTGGATCTGACAAACAACGCTCCTAGCGTCTCATTCTGACAAGATAATATCGAATGGTTTGGTCAAGGACATTGAAAGTAATTTAAAATAAGAATAAAAACTCCACCTTTTTCACATATCATATGGGCGAATTGAAACCAGACGTCGATGATTTCAAAACCCAATCCTACAGTCAAATCAAGAATAAACTTCTCATCGTTTGATTCGAGTGTCGAGAGAAACATTTGTTTTTCCATTTTTGTACCAAGATGGACATTTCTGCTGTAAACTTTGGGAAGAATTTTATGTACGCTGAAGTGCATCAAACAGAAGGTTGTTGAAGATTATTTTCATCATATAATAATAATTCATTAAAAATAAGAATTCATAACAATCGAATCAATGAACACTCTTTCGACAGAAAAAATCAATACTCTTCATATTTTCTTAGATTCCTGAGAAATGTCTTTGAATACATTTTTGGATGTATCTCGTGACGTAGCTTGCTTCGCCACACGTGCTGTTTCTACAATGAGACTTGAATAAGACAAACGTACGAGAGCATAAATATAACACGGGTACACGTGCACGTGCATACTGAGATTCGTCTAGTATGGTTATATAGGTGGTGGTATACGCGAGTACGTATATATCCGTAGCGATGTATACACGTAAATGTGAGCATTCGGGTTCTAGGAGCGTACACGTTGATGACCGTACTCTGTACTCTTCTACAAAGTCCGGACGTCCCGCAAGGCCGGTTGACTTCCGGTCCCGTGAAACCGCATCGTATTAAGCGACCTTCGCCCGGAAACGTTTACGCTTGGCTCACTTCTCCACGTTTTCATCGTCGTTTGTATACTCGCGTACATGAACCTTCTTCTTACTCGGTATGGATCACATAGCGTCATACACGCGATACGTTACGCATCATTTTATACGCGGTCGGAATAATCGAAGCACGTATAATAACAGAAAATGATTATCGAAACGAGAATTTTATTGTACTCGTATTAGTGCTTCCACAATACGAGACAATATGATATTTTCTGAAATATTGTCTTATTCTTGAAAAATATGAAAATAATGATATCGTCTTGTTCTTGAATGATTCTTGTAATGAATCATCTTGATCTTGTCGATAAACTTTCGGAATTTTATATGTTTAAGGAAATATATAGATATAAATATACGTTTGTATAATAAGTAAAATATAAATAGATAATATTCGGAAAAAGAAAGTTGTTATATTTATTTATATAATATGTATAAGGGGAAGGATCCATTACAAAAAATATAAGTATAATTACCCCCAACGTGGTGCCCCAACATTTCTAAAAGAACAGACCTATTGTGGCGCTGTTGATTTACTATCGTTTTTCAGTCTGAGAGAGATAGAAACTCTCCCGCCTATTTTAAAACACGGTTGGAAGAGTTTCTGTTTCTGTCTCTCTTACTCCCGCCATATACGGGCTCGGTCTATCTATACTACGTCTTTGTTATTTAACATTGTTTGTATATCTGAATATACAGTATATATAGATATACAAAGTTCCTAACCAATACTGCAATAATTTACTTCAAAATTTGCCCTTACTGCATTGGTGATTTTGATAATACAAGATCGAGATGTAGTCAAGATCTTGACCAACTGATCTCGACGATACGCTTTTACGCAGTTCGTCTCGATATTGTCTCGATTTCCAAGACAAGACAAGACAAGATCGATAATTCCTCGAATCTCGCGGAAGCACTAACTCGTATCGGTATGTTAAATGAATCAACAATCTTTTATCAATCTCTCAACTTGTGGAAAACAATATCAATGATGGCAGGGAAAAGTCATACCTTGAAAATTAGTGCGAATATATTCTGCAGAATCAGTAAATGAAATCTCATTTATTCGGTTGGTGAGAAGCACTTTTGATTTTGTGTTGAAAATATGAGCAACAATTTAGTCGGTACTGATGAGGAAATGGCTCTCCGAAGGGATTATTCATGTAATATACCGTGGAGGTTCTCAAAAGTCTCTCGGAAGTTTATCAGGAAACTCATCCTTGACATCCCACGGATTTTTTTATGTACTTTTCAGTGACGTAATACTTCGACAAGTCCGCCAACGGTTTCTCGAAAGTCCCCTGAACATCCTACATTCTTAATTTTCTATATATTTTTGATAGACTTATTTTGAATGACCAAATATTTCCATCCTATGACGAATTTATTTTAATTGCTTCTGATTTCATCTCCATTCTTGATAGATTGTGAACTCTCAATGGATATTTATGTCAAACAGTTGAAAAAATTGTCCCCAAAATCAATGTAATCTTTCTCCATGTGAATTTCTAACTTTGTTCCAAAAAGTGAATTTTGAGTTGTCTATCAGTTATTCCTCAGGCTTCTTCAAATTCACTCCAGTTGACTTTTGTAATCTTTAAATTTGAATCACTGGAATTTCACTGATTCTGGAGCTATAAGCATCCCTGGTGAACGGAGAAAAATGTGTATGGTAGAACTAGCAATATAAAAGTTGTCAACATTTTATTGCTGGTTATGCAATAATTTTTTGTTCGTACAGCAATAGTACATTGTGTCCTTAACAAGAATTGTATCGCTGAAAATCACTGGTTAAAATGATAATATGAGTTGCCATTCCAACTCACAATAAACATTGTTGATTTGACAAAACAATATCAAGTAGCGACAACAATGAGTATCACAGAATTAACAAAAAAACTTGTCATAACAAAACACATTCATTGTCAAAACAGAGTTTAACAAACAAATTTGACGAGTTTCATTCGTTTTTGAAAAAATTCTTGTAGTTCAAATTCTAATTCATTTCCGGGTCGAAAAATTTGGACCGTTTTTGTCCTCTCGTTTCATTTTTGGACTGATTTTGTCCTGATGGTTGATTGATGCGGAGAAAAACAGTACTTTTTCAAGATTTTAGTCTGAATTTGTCCTCAATCACTTTAACTCGCTGGAGGAAAATTTCAGACTAAAATCTTGAAAAAGTACTGTTTTTGTCCGCAATAATCAACCATCGGGACAAGATCAGTCTAAAAATGAAATAACAGGACAAAAACCGTCCAAATTTTTCGACTAGGGAATTTATTCGATGTCCACAATTTTATGCTTGTCTTGAATATATTCTCATCGTTAACTCTTAACAAAGTCGAGGATTACCATAAATGACAATTCGGATACTCAGTTGTCATCTTGGAGATCTGCTGATGTGATAAATGATTTGTTTCCTACTCGGAGGACCCGGGTTCGAATCTCGCTAATGTAACCTTCCAGCATTGGAACTTACAATCCCCTTTTCTTCACATATGAATCAAACCACATCGTAATAGAACGTTTGTAGGGACAAATTCGGATGAGAAATTTTTGTCCTCAGTCAAAAGTAATATTTTTTAAATAGGTAAATATAAATTATTGATACAACCACATGATATTGCAAAACTGGACATTTGAATTGTCAATGATGTTGACAATATAATATTGTTGCCAGTTTAGCAATAGTGACGGTCATATTTTTACGATATTTATTGTGAGTTGATATATAACAATATTTTATTGTCAATTCAGCAATATCATTGTTAGTTTTTTTCTCCGTGTAGAAATATTCCATAAAAATGTCGTTAAAAGTATTCAAATTTCGGATTGACTACCATTAAATTCTATTGAAACCCGTTCATTGTGATATTCGTCAATGAGATTCTATGAAATATTCCAAACAGGGACACTACTCATTTCGATCAGTTGAAATTTCAGTGCATGAATACTGGATAAGTTCTGCAGTTGGATATTCTTCACACGGATTAAATTAGTCATATTTCATTCACTGATTCATGGGGCATATGTACTGGTTCGCAGTGGTATATTTATCCCTGTGATCCAGTGAAATTCCACTGGTGGATGATTCACCTTCAGAGAGTAGGATTTTTTTTCAAGGATTCCGATGGGATATTTTATCGCACAAGATATACTGAAACAAAACTTCAATTCAACCCAAAAAAATGAATTCTTCGTAAATTTCGAAATTTTAATACATTAGAGTCAATATTGAAATAAGAATAAAAAACGTTTACCCCTTTATTTTTCTCATATTCAATTATTACTGGACTCTTTATGATGAAACGTTCACGTTTCAATGACATTTTTTCGGTATCCCTATATGTATATTTGTTGCAGTTTCCTGAATAAATTAGATATATACCACAATAAAACGCCTTCTCCATAATAACGGTTACGTGAGGATACGATGTAGGTGTTGGATGAATCTCTCACCAGATGGTTTAACGGTAGTATTGGAAGATGATTTAAATTGAAACGATGTTCCAATCTTGTCATGTAAATGAATGCGGTGTAGAAATTCCTACTCCTGCCTCTTTTTTATTTACATCATCAAGTGAAATACAATTCCAATTTTGTTTTATTATTTTATCCAAATATATTATTGACATAGTTTATAAAATTATAATTTAAGGTATGACAATTCTTTGCTTTTCTGAAACAATTTCATGTCAACTCAATATTTTTATGTTGATTCCGAATATTTATTGTGTATTTTATATTGCATAGGAAGGCATTATTTATAGCACAGCAGTACCAGTGGCGCTGGCACGAATAGTGTGTTGACACGTATTTGGATTCATTTGTTCTCGAATTGAAGGGTATAGTCACAGTAGAAGGCTCAAAATCAGGTGCATATTCATAACTTTCTTTTGTATGAAAAAGTTATTCATTTGAAAAAGTGATTATATATACATTTGGCACACATGTCAAAGTGAAAAAAGACACATTTTTTAAACAACAAAAAATTATGTGTGAAACTTTGAACACGTTTTTCTGGAAACCACTTTTTAAACTGGCCTTACAAATCGCTTCAACAATTTTTATTTCAGTTATTCGATTGATTTCAAATTTCAACAACATCTCTCTAATACAATTTCGCAGAGAAACGTGTACTGAATTTTCGAGGATTTAAAAACTTTCCATTTTATGCACGGAGGAAAAGGTATCTTGAAAAATACCATAATTTATGGATTTTTGGCGTTGGTCTGGCCCGAGTTAAAATATTTACGTGAAGATACCTCTAAAAGTACCATAATGGCTGGGACTTTTATGAGGAAGGTACCATACTTTTTTATGAAAGTTCAAGAAGTTATGGGACTTTGAGAGGTTCGTTTACGTAAATATTTTGACTCGGGTCAGACCAACGCCAAAAATCCATAAATTATGGTATTTTTCAAGATATCCGTTTTCTCAGTGTGGGCACTTTGATACGAAGATGTTTTATCAGAAACTCAACCTTTAATTTCAAATGTCTGTCATTTTTAATAAAATCGATACTTTCAAAAATCCGTACATGTTTTTCTGCGAAATTGTATTAGAAAGGTGCTGTTAAAATTTGTGAGGTCAATTTGAAAATTGGTTTCGACAAAAACGCGTTAAAAGTTTCACATGTAATTTTGTTGTTGTTAGAAAGAATGTTTTTTGTTACCTGACATGTGTATTAAATTTGTACATAATCACTTTCTGAAATGATAGTACATTGCGCAACAAGTGCGCATAGGGGGTGATTCCTGTACTTCTGCGAAGCCTGTTGCCCGGGCGGAGCGAGGGTGAAGGGGGTACCACCGACTTAGCAGACGACCCTAGTAGAAATGCTCTAGTGATTGACGAGTTTTGTAACGCGTACATTGTGAAAAATTGGCGGTGTTGGCAAAAATTCACACCAAGTAGTGTTGTTTTAACACCACACGGTGTTATCCTCACACCATACAGTGTCATGCTAACACCGTTTAATGTTATTTTGACACCGATTTTGGGGTGGACTTCTATAGAATCCGCGTGGTGTTGATTCTGTGTTAATTCTGACACCGTTTTGCCACCGCTTTTTTCACGGTGTAACTAGCCAAAAATTATACGTTTGCAAGTGCCTCGTAGGGTTCTGGCGAGGTACTTGCAAGTGTCTAGTATCTGGTTATTTAAGCGTTACAAAACTCGTCAATAACTAAAGCATTTCTACTTGGGGAGTTGCACATACTATTTTTCCAAACAACGTGTGGAAAAATGCGCTTAAAAAAATGTGCGGGAATGTGGCATATTGTACACACAAAACAGTGTACAAAGTAAACATTTTCCTCACAGCGTTAGGAAAATAATTTTCTATCTCTTCTCTTCTAGAGCCTTCTACAGTGGCTATCCCCTTTGAGATAAGTTCCATTGGTTTGACCCAAAATGCATAAGGATCCGACTACATCATTCGAATAGCAGACGTGTTTTTTATTCTTGGAGTAACAAATTAAGTTGGGAAGAAATATTTGAAAAAAACACCGATTGATCTTAAATTTAAAAACGGTTCTGAGAAACAGGAAATCAATTTGCCGAACAAACCAGATTTTATTGTTTTCTCTAAATCGGGAATTAATAAAATTCGACTGATCCAATTAATGGAAAACTTGACACTGATTTTCAGTACTTCTTACTGATTCGGGTTTAACGAGTCATTTTTAATTTTCCAATATCCACCAGGACATCACCAAAGATTGAAAGAACTATGTTGATTCGGAAAATATACTTTCTATCTTTTGAAGAATCAGGACAGAAGATTTGAATCACATATAATGCAGAAGTTGAGTTCACTCCATAAGAATTTCATTATCCCAAAATATCTGAATATTGCTTACATGATTGATGGATCTAACGAGTTTCTAGAACTTTCCAATCATCAGATTCCCAGCAAAATGAATTTTTCTTCAATACATCTTTTAAAGGATATATCTTCATCGGATGCATCGTTAAAAGATTGGAAATGAATTGATTGCACTTGTCCTGAATCACCATCAATCTTTCTCTAAACAATTTATCGTTCGCTCCGTGGATTCAAGAGCGTAAGCACGTATCGATCGTAACATTCCAAAAACCGACAAAATATCTAACACAGGAAGCACACATGATATTGAAATTGAATGTTTTTATTCGGGGTTCTCGCACTTATATTTTGTTCAATTATTTGGATTTTCGATTTCAATATTGTTATTTTGTAACACAATCAGGAGAATGGAAGAGAAAAACAGTTTGTATGAATAGTGAGGTCAAGTCCAAGAAATATAAGGTACATCATAAATCAACTGAGAATTTATCGTTACCCGGCGACATGGTAACTGATTGGAAAACGTAGCATTGAGTTGTTTTGATTTGTACAAAGTAATTCAAAGTTAGCACACCGTGCATTATACACGGCTTTGTTCGTCAACATTCGAAACTATCCCAGACAGCACAAATGACCATTTTGAATTCACAAAAACTTCTGGAAGAACTTCTCGAACAGTCCCTGTTATGACAGTAACAATGAATTCAATATGAACTCGATGAATTCAAAATGCATACATGTTGAATGCCTAAATAATTTTTTATGAATTCGTGATATGAATTCTTTCTGAAGATTAGGTTATTCGTCAAGAGTTCATTTTGAATTCAAACTATTCATAATGAATTCATGTTTACTGTCATAACGGGAGCTCTTTCCGGCACTTTTGTGCTGTATGGGATGGTTGTTCGAGGCTTTACAGCATTTGGAAAACAATAATAGTCTAAAAAGTATCATGAAGTGTCATCAATATTGTGCAAATTTGTTGTACTTTTAGAAACCGTATATAAAAAGAATAAAAGAATTTTTATCCAAAAATCCCCTTAGAATTCCAGTGATGAAAGAACAAGAGGATATTACTTCAAAAACTATTTTGTAGATTTCGAGATTTTGTGAATAATGGTTCAAATGATTGAAGAGAATTTTCGTTGTCCACAAATTTTACTGAAATTTTCTGAAAACGAAATTTGTTCAGGAGTTTTCTGGATTAATCAAGTTTTTGTAAACAAATAATAACTTCGATCGTTCTTGATAATTTCCAGAAGGAGCACTGACATGGCTCACGAAGAAAAGGTATCGTGACGTGAGGTGGAAATAACACAAACGCTGTTGACGAACGGGAAATCGTCGTGTCTCTTCATTGAGCGATAAATCGATTAATACGATCGGTGATCTGTGATCGTTGCTTTCTCAGGATGCTGCACGATCTAACGTGCACCGAGAAGGCGCAAAGTCTCCATAAAACTGTACTATCCTGCACTGCTAACAGCAGAAGTAGCAGAAGCAACAGCAGTAACATCCTCGTTCGTAGAAAAAGGATAGCTAGCTGAGAATGTCGGAGCAAAACGGGCCCGGTGAGGGACCACCACCCGGTACCGGACCGGGACCAGGCTCGGGGTGGTGGCCAACTGCGACCCAATCTTGGAAATCTTCCTCTTCATCCTCTACCTCCTCGTCGTCCATTTCATCTACTGCTTCATCCTCCGTTACGGGTGTATCGGCAACATCTTCGGCCTCAGCGGGTTCTTCAACGGCATCTTCGATCGCTACTGCCTGCTCTTCGTCTTCCATTGGTGGTGTTCATAATAGCACTATAACCGCTGCACGGACTTCGGAAACTGGGAAAAATGTGTCTGTGACAACGATCAATGTACCACCCAATCACGAAATGCACGACGGTAATTGAATTCATAAATTTTTCAATTGTTTATTCACAAATACATTGAATGATGTGAAAATTTATCGTTTTTGTTTTTCATTTCAGGAAAAGGTATATGTAAATACTTGGGTGGGCAAAATGGAGTTACGGTATCGGTTGTATCGAGTTGCGGTCCCATACACGGTTGTGGAACTACCAATAGTTCCGGGACAAATATCCATACCAACGCTGGGTTGCTGCATGGTATTGGTATAGACGTTTTAAGACCCAATGCTGCAACCACGAATATCGATAATCCTGAAGATAGTGACGGAGAAGTGAGTAAAATCGATTTTCGAGGGGTTAATTTACGTACTAAAAAGAAGCGAGATAGTCAAAATGGGGAATCGAAGATTGGTGGAACTGATAGTGAAGTTGATGCAGAAGGCGGTTGCTGTGAAGATGCTTCACAGCAACAACCAGAAAGGCCAATGTCTTGGGAAGGTGAACTATCGGATCAAGAAATGTCTTCCAATACTATCACTAATCAGGTATGCTATTAAAGTCTATTGAAAGAATTGTTCGATTTCATTTAAACACATATTCGATAATTCTGGTATTGTTTTAGGATCAACATGAGGAAACGTCGATGGAAGGTGTTCAGGTATGCGGAGCAAGTCCTGGACCAATGGAACAGAAATTCCCGATCAAACCAGAACCTGATTTTCGGTCTAGTCCAGGATTTGGGATAGGATCGTTGCACGAGCCTAGTGGTCTACACCTTACACACAACCAACAACTTCGACATCAGCAACAGCAGCGTGGTGGCATCGAAGGTCTTGAACAAACACCACAGTCCGATTTGCCGTTGCTGGTTGGGAAATTACTTGGTGGTTACAATAGTTCAACCCCAAATCATAGTCCTGTTCTGAACCCACGGCATCATCTGACGAAGCACGGTCACACGAGATCACAGGTATTTTCATTCGAGTACATCCTCCATCTTTAAAACTATCTTGAATCTTCATTCAATAACTTTGTGAACGTTTTAAAAATCGTACAGGTCCCCTCTCCAGATTCTGCAATCCATTCGGCGTACAGCGTATTCAGTTCACCGACGCAGAGTCCTCACGCCGCTCGACATTCGGCACTCGGTGCTGGTAGTCCAATACCTTCTTCATCCCTATCCCTCTCACGTCATAGTTTCAACAATTCGACATCCTCGTTATCACTTTCATTATCTCATTCATTATCACGTAATAATTCTGATGCCTCGAGTAGCTGCTACAGTTACGGATCTCTAAGTCCACCCACGCATTCACCCGTCCAACAGCCAAGGCATCCACACGCGCACTCACAACATCATCAACATCAGGCTCAAGGTAGTCCATTGCACATACCACCCGCATCTTCGACTGCAGCCGCTGTTCCAACGACTCATCATTATTCCACCACTCCCGGGGGAGCTGAACTGTCTCCGGATGGTCATTCGGTAGTGGAGGATCAAGAGGATTGCAGAATCCCATCAGCTCCAACGGGGATTTCGACTAGACAACAACTGATCAACAGTCCATGTCCGATTTGCGGTGACAAGATAAGCGGTTTCCATTATGGCATATTTTCTTGCGAATCCTGCAAAGGATTTTTCAAACGTACCGTCCAGAATCGTAAAAATTATGTTTGTTTACGGGGCGCCAGTTGTCCAGTGACCGTAGCTACGCGTAAAAAGTGCCCAGCTTGCCGCTTTGATAAGTGCCTTAACATGGGCATGAAGCTCGAAGCTATCCGGGAGGATCGCACCCGGGGTGGTAGAAGTACATATCAATGTACTTACACTCTACCTGCCAATTTGGTGGGTGGTTCGGCCAGTGGCATGTCCAGTGATAAGATAACAGGCGCTGGAAATTGTAGCCCCGCGCCGCCTGGTTCTGAACATCATTATTCTGTCAGACATCACTCGAGTCATTCCCACAAAGTACAAGTGGTACCGCAACTTTTGCAAGATATCATGGATGTGGAACATTTATGGCATTACAATGACAATGATCGTGTATCGGGTAGTTCCAGTATGTTAAGTGGTAGTGGAAGGGGTAGTGGAGATTCGTTATTGGGAAGTGTCGATACGGTGGGCGGAGGAGCAAGACCGCCCGTTGGAACTTTGAGTAGCAGCGGACAAGGAAGCACAGGCAGTCCGTCAAACGGAACGGATCAAACCAATAATAGAAGGCCTGATTCGAGACCTTGCAGCACAGGACCTTCCGGTACTGGTCACGAACACCGTAATGCAACTAATATTCCTAACAATACAAACAACGGCAATTCTCAAATCGGTACCGGCAATTCGCCTAACGGAAATCCAACGCAACACCCCGACTTCCTTTCGAATCTTTGCAATATTGCTGACCATCGACTTTATAAAATAGTTAAATGGTGTAAAAGTCTACCACTTTTCAAAAACATATCGATCGACGATCAAATCTGTTTATTAATCAATTCCTGGTGCGAATTATTGCTGTTCTCTTGCTGTTTCCGCAGCATGAGTACACCCGGAGAAATAAGAGTGTCTCTCGGCAAGTCTATAACACTGGAACAGGCCAGACAGCTTGGCTTGGCGACTTGCATCGAGAGGATGCTCGCATTCACCAATAATTTGAGAAGACTGAGGGTCGATCAGTACGAATACGTTGCTATGAAGGTGATTTTATTTCTACTATAAATTCGGTGCATTTCACATCCATTTTGTTTTATTTTATCCAAGAATAATCTGAACGTTCGTTGTTTTCTCTTCTCAGGTTATAGTATTGCTCACTTCAGACACAAGCGAATTAAAAGAGCCTGAAAAAGTCCGAGCTTCTCAAGAAAAAGCTCTTCAAGCGTTGCAACAATATACGATCGCAAGGTACCCGGAAATGCCTGCTAAATTTGGTGAACTTCTGCTCAGGATTCCTGATCTGCAGAGAACTTGTCAGGCGGGTAAAGAATTGCTCAGCGCGAAACGAGCGGAAGGAGAAGGCAGCTCTTTTAATTTACTTATGGAACTGTTGAGGGGAGATCACTGAAAGAGCCTTGTATTGCACCTTGATGTATGAAGTACCGTAAGTATTCTCTTTGACCGATTTCAAGATGTCAAGATCTCATCGTTTGATTATTCTATAAAAGAGATATCATATAATGTTTATTGCAGATTCCATGCTTATAGAGTCCATAAGCTTTGGGAATTGGATTCATATAGCGAATGAATTTGGGCACAGAAAGGAAGTCACGGAATCAAGAAGAACTGACTGCATATTGAAACAGTCCAGAATAACTCTAGTTCTTGGTGAAGGGACTTGTATATGTTTTTTTAATTAGGAATAAGAAATTCGCAAGAATTCTAATCAACAGAGAAACATGAGAAAAACATATACATACACACACACACACATATATATATATATATATACATATATAAATATATACATAAACCTTTTTACGCCAGAATGCTTAGGACACGTTAACTTCTTTAACGTACTTATTAGCATTCTTGTCTTGAAATATACGAATTTCGAAGCGGCCTATACGGTATGCTTGTATTATATTTGGCATACGTGTAGATGCAAATGAGACTGAAAGTAAAACTGAAGGTGACACATGGAGCATTTACCTTTTTACAATAATGAATATACTGTACGAGTGTACAAAAAGATTCGGTATTAGAAAAAAACAAATAAGAAATTTTTTTAAATAAATGGCATAAAAATGCAGGTTTTCATAAAACGCGTTAAGCCTATCGAATCGTGAATTTTAAAAATGTTTAATTGTGAATTTCACGATTGGAATATCGAAGCTTGGCCAATTATAGGGAAACAAAATTGAAAAACGAAAAAAAACAAATGAAAAACAGTATTTTGTATTGTTCTGCGATTACTTAATTAAGAACAAAGGCACGATGATGTCTTTTCATCCCGGTTATGAAAGTGTACTTAATATAAAGAAAAAAGTAACAAAAAAAAATAAACACTCGACCAATCGTCTATTTTAAGGGCAGTTGATCAGGTAATATAATGATTAGATGATAATGTGTTTAATTAATGATAACGTTTGGAGGTGATTATCACGCAAGATACATTTTTTATTCTCTTTATATGTTGTTTTAAACATTGTCGCGCCAGTGAAGAAACTAAGTTTCGAGTTGGCAATAATAATATTATGAAAAAAATATATTGAAGAAAAAAAAATATATATTATATATACATATACATATTCGCAAAAAATTGAATGATCTAAATACGTAAATTATTCAATTTTGAATTTGGCATTATAGTAATTGGCAAGGACGTATAAAGATAAAAAAAAAGTTATTAAATGTTAATTTTGAAACAGAATTTAATTGATATAGAAAATTGAAAGAGCAGCATTGGTAGAATAAAAATTGTTTTAAATATATCAAGTTATATGTACTTTGCTCGAGTATTGAAAAGTATCAGATATATCAAAACAGTATATACAAGATGGAACAAATTAGCTATCTAGTAATCAATTTTATAATAAAAATTTCTATTTTATATCATACGATTGTATTCGTGCAGGTAATCTAATATCCTAAAACTAATTCTGTCGTGTTTTTTCTTCGTTTTTATGGATGAATTTATGAGATTATTTGTCATAGCTGTTATCATTTTATCATCCGAGGTTTTAACAAACAAAATTTCAAAGCAAACAAAAAATCAAAATCCCGAAGAAAAACTCAAAGAACGAATGTTTGTTCATTTCTGTATCCGTGCGTACATAACTGCGAATTTGAATTGGAGGTTTCAAGTAATTGGATCCTCGTCTCCGTACTCTTTCAAAACGTGCAATATTTATTGAAAAAAAAAACGAGATTATATTTTAAATAAGAAATATTTGCATTTTTGAATAATCAAAACAAGCAAACGACACTCATGTAATTAAAATCACGAAAAACCGATAAATTAAATGAACTTGGAATATAAAAACAAGTACTTTGAAAACGGTATATTCTCTCACATCTCCTGTCGAAGAAGTTATTAATGATATTTCACGATCAATGTGTGGAATTGAGAGATGTTCTCTTTTATATCACATGACTAAATCCATACTAATAATTAGGATAAAATGGATCAACTTTCTTTGTGAGACTACATTAGTTCAGCAAAAATAAAAACGTGAAAATCAGATGGGGACCCTACCTAAACTCGAAAAAGTTGATTGAAGTACGTGAATTTGTTTCACTTGACTAAAACATTAATTGAGTTTAACAGATAATGTTTTTCCATATAAAAATATAATTTGTTCTGAATTCAACTAAAGTAAGCCGCAGTCAGTACATATTTTGAGAAACATTGTTCGTTACTCCATTGCTATTTATTGAAATAATATGAATCGCCTTAATGACATTACATTACATGTTCACAAACATGACTTTTCTTCATCAATATCGAAAAAACATTCCTTCCAACAAAATGAATATTGATTTCTCCTCTTCCTAGACAATACCTATTGGTATCACTGGAATATTGAAATTAATTTAAATATGATTCATAATTCGAACGTTCAAAGATAATCATTTTGAGGATTTCTTTGGTGTTGGGGAGGATCACGTGTGTTTTAATTGACGTTCCTGAATTATTCTGAAGCAACTCAAAGAATGAAGACACTGTCAGACATGAGATGGAAGTCAAGTATCTCGCGTGTTGCCCATTTGTTGTCTCAATCTTTTTTCTGTTGGCTTTGGCTACAAATTTTGATTTTCAATTTCAAAAAGGCATTTTTCAAAAGTCAAGTCAACTTCCTGAGCGATTCAAAGAAGTGCTTACACTGCAAATGTACAGAATTCTCCTTTCATAAAGGGCGTGTTACCAATTGATTTCCACCGCCAAAGAAATGCAGAAAATGATTTCTACAATAAATAAATTCGAAGAAATACATTTTATCTTGATGTACAAGAGTAATTAATTACTCTTTCTTCAGTTTTAGTGATACCAATGAATGTTTTTTAAAGAACAGTGTAGCAGACTCGTTGAAAGGTCTTATAAACGTTACACAAATGAATAGGACCAAAGAATCTGTAACAGTGAGTGGAAGTTAATATTTTCACTTTACTACAATTCCCGAGAGAAATTCCTCAACTCGTTAAAACGCGGACATCATTGTAATTTTTATTCAATAAATATATCCAGCATACTCACAGTGATGCCTGAGATGCAGGCAATCATAAATCTGGAAAAAGCAATTTAATATTTATCTGAAAAGGAAGAAGTACCATACTTTATACCGTAACGAGTCTCCACAAAGCCAAACATTTTGAAGAAATTTGGAAAATGAGCTTTCCTTTACATTCCCTAACAGCAGAAACTTGCTTCGACGTTTTGAAGACGTTCTGAAGAAGTTTTCAAGACGTTTGGACCTTCCAAGAACATTTTTAAAACTTCCGAGTGCTGTTGGGGTCATTTCATCTTTTATGCTTCAATATAGAAATGAAAAAAAAAGACCAATTATCTTGTCCGAATTTTTGCAAAATCTGTCAAAAATTCAACCAACTGAACTCTTTGACGAATGTATCCTGTTTCACAAGGGGATGAAATTCATTGTTGATCATGTATTAGAGGATGTTTGCAAGAAATCTTTCAAACTGATATAAATTCAAAATATGCAAACAGTGAACTAGCCTGTAAACTACCGCGTCACGTATTCAAATTGAATTCCAAACTACAATTTGAGCAATTTCATACGGAGAACAATCCCGTTCTTTGCTAGTAGATTGAAAAATACACTTTCATCATGAAAGTATTCACCCAAAATCCTTATATTCGATTGTATAAAACGAAAAGATATTTTTTTATTCTTGCTCGAACGAACACAAGATATCAATGCATGTTCATTTGAAGATTTGTTCGGTTAACGAGGTCCAGCTTCGAGGAAACATCAAGCTAACAATTTGATTTTCAATATCCCAGAAACAATTGATCAAATTTTGATTTTGGAACAAACTTTCAAATGAATATTCAATCGAAATCAATGTTCTTTAGAGCTTTACGTTTATTCGAATTGAAAGTCAAAACCATGTTGCAAGTGTATTCTTGACGTAGATTGTAATAACTTTTAATAGAGATTTTATGCCCTGAGATGACATTTTATAAAAGTTAAAAATATCTCAAAGTCATTTCATGCCTCAAGACGCAAAATATTTAGCGGATTATTAGACAATACCTTCCTTCACATACACATATAACAGATAGATACTACATCTAACAGTCGAAAAATATGCATTCAAAATATAATTCGATTCTAGATTTTCGAGTAGAATTGAGTGATATTACCATAAGAAAGTATTGTATAAAAAATGGAAAAATTTTGCTCAAAGCTTTTTAAAAAATGATTGATTTCGAAAAAAAACAAAATTCGAAGTATTTAATAATAAAATGATTATCTAAGATTCTACAGTGTGCAAGATTATTATTTAAAATCCAATGATGATTCCAAAGGACTGAAGAAAGCAATACAAATTCTTCAAATCGTATTGGAGGATGAAAAGAGTTGGGAAAAATTGATAAATTCATCGAGAATTATGTAAGATTCTTCATTCACTGGTACTTACAATGCATTATCGTAACTTCTTATGGTATCCGACCTGCCCAATTAGTGACACCTAGTAGATTTTCTTTCTAACGTGTTAACCATTGGAATCTAGTTGAGGCTAGTACCTGCTTTCTAGAGGTTCTAGCCTTCATCGATAACTTCTGGTAAAGCTTTTAAGTTGAGTAACTATTGATAAGATTAGTGTTTCAGATGACAATGGGACGATGTTTATTTCTCGAAACAAAATGATACAAAATGAGATGAGATCGAAATATTAGAGATAATACAACTAATTCCAGTTTGGTTCATTGTTTGTTGTACAATATTTAAAGTGAATAATCAATATTCGCAGTTCCTGATGTATTTACGGAGGGTTCCTTATGAATTCTCATGATTCCTAAAGTATTCGTTATGAATTAAACCTAAACTGTTGTGCTGTTTGGATGATACATAATTCTACAAGTTCATGCACGAGAGAAAAAAAGATGAGATCCAACGAGATGTACGTAGATCTTTTCAAATCTTAATTTTGGCAAAAATTTCTACAAATCTCCTGATGTCTATATATATATTCAAAGATTTCAACTTTGACGAAAATCTCTGAGATTTTCTACTGTCTCATCTGGAGATTTTAATTTTGGGAGGAATCTAAAGAAATATAGGGAGATTAAAAAATAACTCTGGACATCTCTGGATATCTTTTTGGATCTCTGTACATCTTGTGAGGGGATATCAAGAGACTTGTAGAGATGTTCGCCCGAATTTGAAAATATCCACACGGATCTCATCAGATCTCATTTTTTCTTCGCGGACAACAAGGAATTTATAAAACTCCACAAGTTTGAGATACATATGAACAACTGTACACATTCCTTTGGGAAACTCTCAAAAAGTCTGTTCCGTTATACGTTAGTCCGTGATTATTCCCTACGGGCAGGAAATTCTGAAGTTTACAGGTATTTAAAATTTGTGAGAAATGAAAAAAGGTCCTGTAAGAACAGCAGTGATACGATTACAAATGGAATTTCACATAAACTGTTATAAAGTTTACATTAAATTCACTTCCCTGAATGTGGAATATTATAATTTGTGAATTAGTATTCTAACTGCAATTTCCAAACTCATATGTTTGTGATGTAACGAACAGGGTATTTTTCATGGTTCATGTTTAAATTCAGCGTATCGTGGTACGTCTTCCCAACTCTCTTCAAAATATATTCTTTATCAGAAATTACTCTCGATATTTTCCAGGTTATTTACGATTGAAGAATTATATATTTATAATTAAAATTTAGCGGAATCAACTCTGCAGTTGAGTACCTTTTTTTTAATGTGTCGAATCTTTCCATCAGATACCGCACTATGCCATCTAAAACCTTCCCATACAACAAAAGTTCCTGTGCAATCGTTGCTCTTACGTTGTTTATCAAGTTTACGCAAAGTTGCTGGGAATTCGCTACGCGTGTGATCGAGAGTTTCATGAAACCGAACAACTTCTCAGCAACACGATAACAACTCAAGCTAAAATCCTAGATCTACAGCATATTTTATTTAGTTACAGCAAACTTTTATTGTACATTTCCAACAATTTGCTGCATATTTGCTCGGCATTTTCCTGTTAGGGGATTATTATTACAGGTAAATCTCAGATAGTATAAGTAAAGGTCCAGTTAAGTAGTATGAACACAAAAATTTATTGAATCCCATTCAGTTCTTATATAAATTAAATAAAGTTATTAGATGTGTAGTACTCAACTGAACCTTTCTTCTCAGTGTCGTTCTGGGAATGAAAATTACAATGAAATTGTCAGATGGAAGCGATAAAAATATTTCTCTATTTCATTTGATTTAGTTTTTGATCTTCAGAAAAAATCTTGATCAAGATTGATATTAACTTGGAATCCAGTTTCCATTGCAAATTTTTGGTGTATGGGAAGAGTAGAATCGAATCTCAAGTATTTTGAATATGTTCTACCAATTGGAATTCGGATTGTACCAACTGGCTGTTATTAAAAAAAATCTTTCAAACATAATAAATAAGCAAATTTTCCGTCTGGTTATTGTAGAGCCAGATTAACAAGGAATTGTTGATGGTATTTGAAATGATTACATTCGATATACATTCTATACATGCTTATGTAAGCATAGACATTCGTCCATCTTGAACCCGTTTATGGCCCAATTCTAAAATCTAAACCAAAATCGGGCTAATCTACACGTTCCTTGCATGGACATATTATGAATCATTATATTTTCATATACTTTTCGTATTTCAATTTTCACTGCTATGCTACGTTTTTCAAATGTGGAATCGACACCACTAATTAGGAACATACAGAGTTCACATCCTGCGAACACTATGTTTCCAATGAAACATAGAAGGCTCACATATCCCTGCACGCGCTAAGATCCGAGTGAATTTGAAAAATTATTATGAAGTTTATATGGTGAAAAAAAAACAAATAGTTGATTTCACATTGGTTTTATTCACTTTTCAGGGGAAAAAATGTTTTTTTTCACGAACATAAATTGAGTACTGATGAAAACCGTGGCACCTCCTTGTCGACATCATAACTTTATCAAAAATTATCCCCTTCCCAAAAATAAAATCAAAATCTTGCAAAAACAATGTGATATAAAATTTGAAAAAAAATTGGTGTTCAAATTGATAAAAAAAATGGTTTACCCAAATAAGTAAAAAAAACCTTTCGTCAGAATATACAGCAAATATTTGAGATTCACAGAAAAACGTTCAAAACTATTGAAAATTGATCAAGTTATCGTTTCCACACTGTCTAAAAATACAGTTTCGAGAAAAATGCACTTGAATGTTTCGGTAGATATAACGTGAACTTACAGTCAGTCTCCCATTCCAGCTTCCTTGGTAGAAATTTCCGCTCGCCGGAAACGAACTTTGAAACAAATGAAGCGTGAAATGTTTCAATTTCCGCTTCTTTCTCGCTTAGATACTGTTTTATTTACCCTCCCGTGGCGCTTCATACCCTTCTTACGCTCCCATTTTCATTAGGGTTCGCACTGTACATGTTCCATTATTCATCTTCATTTTCTTCATGGTGTTTTTTGGAATCGATTTTTGGAAAATTTCAGGCATATGTGAGCTCTTGAATTTCCATTAGATATCATTTGAATACAATTTGTCAGAGTTTGTAAAACTTTTACAATCTTCAATATCAGTTTGATTTGTATGTACACATACAAAATATCCCTGACAGCAAAAGTTCCAGTGTAACTGTTGTTTCAGTGTTACTGCACCGGTTTTGGTTTTGTTGTTAGAGGGGTGTTTGATCTAATGTATCCAAAAATCTTTGCAGCATCATGACAACAACTTTCAAGTTTGTTGCATGTTGCTGCGCATTTAGCGACGCAATCTCCCAGCAACTTCCCAACAACAGTTGCTCCGTGTTGTTGGAAAGTTGTCCCGAACTTTTATAGCATTTTGTTGTCTGGAAAAATCAATTCAAGAAAGGACAATACTTGTAACTCAAATTACTTCTGGGTCCCTATCAGATTTTCTAATCAATGCGATTGCCAAAATTTCTAAATTCTCTTAATAGAATGCAAAAAGGATAATAATGCTCCATAATTTTTCTAGGAATTGAGTATTGAATGAAAGAAATTTGTTATAAAATTGTATTTTGTATCAATCGTATAAAGAAACCCATGAATAATATTCTGGATTTACTGTCAGATTTTTATAGAAATTGATAAAAAAAAAACTTTCCGAACGATACGTGGTATTATCAAAATGTAAGCCAATCAATATTCGCGTATTCTTTGAATAAGAATAATATTCCTACTGTATATCATAAACTTAAAGAGCAAAATGATCTCAAGTATATATTTTTCATAGGAAAATAAATGTTCCTGAAGTTTGAATCGTTTATAGAAACGAGACGAAAACTGAAACTCACAAACTCTGAGAAATCCTCGGTGTTTATCTTCTAGAATTAATTCTTTGGAACTAGAAACATCGTTTAAAAAATATACCGCAAGGTTTTTGGTATTCAAGAGCAGGGTATTTCATTAGTCGATTCAATAAACGATTCAAACTTCGACAACATGGAAAATAAAGGGAAACAAGTATTTCAATGTGCTATATATCGCATTTATCTACAATGAGAGTAAAAAGAGATGAATTTCTATACGCGTATGTTTATCAAGGAACTGTCAATTCGAATATCTTATAATTCGCTTCCTATGAGAGTCGATGTAAATAAAATAATCTATATGTTAGTTCATTCGTCGATCATCACTTCTCAATGATACGTTGCAAAGTGAATCTAATTTCAACTCGAACTCTTGGTCAATGGATTTTTACCAAAATAACTTTGATGGTCCATAACAGCTTTCAAGAAATCAATGTAATTTATTCAGGAATTTTTCAAATATACTTATAATCAGATATGGGAAAAATTGGAAAACCCATGAAACGCTGGGATTGGTTCTCTAAAGTTACATAAAATATGTTTGGTCATAAAGAGATATATGTCACTATAATTATGGCAACTCTTAACAAGGTCGATTCTTTTTGATAGAGAATATACGAAATTTTCATCGGTATCTCGTTAAAATTTATAAAAGAATTTTTTTTTTCTTTCAATTAAAATTAAGAATTGATTGTGTTCAAGAATTTACATGACTACAGTCGGATATATCGCATGATATATGTACAGTGAAGAACTGACAACTAGTTGCGGTAAAGGACCTATCACATACGTGCGATAATCTTTTTCCTTCTCATGTAAAATATTTTGTCGCATGCGACAATTGCACGCGTGTAATCGCACCTAAAACCAAATTTAGTTGTCCCAGCTGGCGTGAAGTAAAGTCTAGTTGTCTGGAATGTGGGTGATTGTTTAGTTCAACAGCTGTAATGAAAATCGTTCACTCTTGAACATGTTTTTGGCTGCATAAGATAATCAAATTCCAGTGAGGGAGGGGAGAGAGTAAAAAGTTCCATGAAACCCCCCAAAAATGAGAAATAAAAAATGATGATATGAAGCTGCAGATTATGGTTTGTTACTGTGGTTGAGATAATACATCATAAAATCATCAATGCAGGGGGGCCACCGGTGGACCCTCCTCAATACGTCGAATTGCTTTTGCATCGAAAATTCATGTTCCGAAAGCCGATAAACCGAAGGATTATTATGAAGAATGTATTTGATTGAATGTAAACTGCAATTCCTTGTGGGTTTTATAAGAATAATGGATCTGATTGCTTTCGACAAAACGAACTTTCGGCTTATCAGCGTTCGGAATATGGACTTTCGGTACAATAAACATTTGGTGCAAAGACGATTCGGTGAATTGAGGGCCCATCGGGGTGGCTCTCACTACCTCCCACTCCCATCACTTGATGAATCGGATTTTAACGTGCAAGCAAATTTTTTACCATACAACCGGATAACTTTTTGAGAATATGTTCTAAAAGGTGTTGACGGACTTCTATATGACTTTTCATGTGGGGAACCAAAACTCATATACGTTTCTGGAAAAATCCAAGAGCTGTCACAAATCTCATTCAATTTCAAGAAAATAAGAAAATCATTTCACATTCATTTTTAAGGGAAAACCAGCGCCGGGACCTTAGCCAAATCTTTCGTGTAAGATTTCTCCACAATACTTGAATATTTTCAAAATATCGCTTTATACAGCATTTCTTAAATGTCTATAGAAATGCTGTATAGAGAGATATTTTGAAAATGTGAAACTATTTTGGAGAAATTTTACACGAAAAACTTGGCTAATGTCCCGGCGTTAGTATCTCCTTAAACAATCTGCTTTTTGATGGGCAATTAATTTATTCCAAATGGTCATGATATTCAGACTTCCAAGGCATAGATTTGTTGTACAAACACTGATTACTGGCGTTTCAATGGGCCGTTGATGGTCCGGCAGTGCCGTTGAAGAGCCGTCACTGGCCCTTTGAAACACCAGCAGTCGTGTTTGCTGGGGAACTAGTTGGGTTTGTTTTCTATATTTCTTTGGATTTGTATGAGAAAATTTACAACAATAAATATAAGAAATGAATGTTTTACAAATCTGGTACTATTATATCATCATACAAATAACACAAATATTTGATTCCATACAAAACCATGAATGAACAAATAATTTGGATGAATCATGGACTTCAAACTCAACTAATTCGGTTGAAAATTCACGCAATACTCTATTAAGATTGGTTTTGTTGGTTGGCAACGAGTGCAAGATCAGTTTGTTTTTAACTGAATATCTTCCTACAAGAAAAACAAAGTCAAGTTGAAGTCTGAAAAAGGAAGGAGGTATAGGTAATTTCATCTCGAGAAGAATTTTGTCAAAGGAATATATCCTGAAATTTCAAATGTAATAACTAAGTGTCTTCCCTCGTTAGACTCAATTTGATTACAATACTGAAACATTAAACTTACAATTTCGCTCGTGATAATTTTCGTTTTGAAAGTACGCACAGAGAAGCATGTCATTGACTGTAAAAAGTTATTGTTTGGTTGAATGTTTTCAAAATATAAGTAGATATACGAATATAGATGCAGAAGTGATTTGTCAAATTTAAGTGATGTGTTTTTGTTGTATCAATTATGAATACTATTCTCAACCCTCGAAGTATACGATCCTCAATCGTAGATAACTCTGTGTTAATTTGATCCTCACTGGGAGAAGAAAAATCTTGAGCGAAGAAAACATTGGATTGACCGAGTTCAATCCGATATTTTCTTGAGTAGAGAAAATTTTCTTCAAACGACGAAAACATCCGCTCAGTTTGAGACCCATACAGCGTCATATGGAGAAGATTTTCTCACCCCCAGTACATATCTTCTGTAGACGAGAAAAAAATATATATTCTTAGATGTTGCTGTATTCTTTGAATCGTTTATAGAAACAAAACGAAAATCCTTACTCACAAAATTTGTCATATCATCGGTGTTTATCTTTTTGAATCAACTCCTTGCAACTGAAAACATCGTTGAAGAAATTTACTGTAAGAATTTCGGTCTTTAAGAGCTGAGTATTCCATTATTTGATTACCAATTCGTTTCAACAAACGATTCAAACTTCAGCAACATATTCTTAGACCAAAAAAGTATGTCCTTCGGAATAAGCTAATTTTTCTCTCAGTGCTCCACATTTCTCGATTGTTCCCCATTCCATATAGACACGCCCAATCAGCTTGGGGAAATTCACAAATATACTATGCAATTTTTTCGCTGAAATTATTAATACATTCGAAAAAAAAATGTAAGATAAGCAACTATAAGTACGGAACCAAGCGTGAGAATTTGGAAACTGCTTCAACGGTGTGTTCAATCAAAGTTGATGTCAAATTAACGTCAAATTAACCGACAGTGTACTTTGAGGGTTTCATGACAGGATGGCATTTAATTCAGTATTCCCTTTCTTTATTATCATTATTATGATTGCTATTCAGACAGAATTGGTATTACTGGGCTTTTGAATGGAAGGGAGTATGTAATGTGCTAATATAATTATTCAGAATAATACGTCGAAAGTAACGCTGTATATATTTATACATAAAAAAGGATAATAATATTTTGTGGTATCGAATATTTGATTGTAAAGTAATTTCGCAGCCAGAGCGAAAGCAAAGAAATAAAAATGGACGACTGCAGAATGAATAAATGTTCAATTTAAGCGAAGTGAATGTGAAAAAATGTATCTTCACAAAACTTTCTAAAATTGTTGAGGAATGACTGTTCTATGTTCGTATTGGAGGAAAAATACAGTAAATTTAATATACCTATATCACGTGCTAATTCAATTAATCGATGATACTAGATTTTATATATTTTTCCATGATGTCGGAAATGGGTGAGAAAGTTGAGAATAATCATTTTCCCGTCTAATAAAATGTATTGCAATGAAGAAAAATGTTTATTATTGAATTAAATTCTCTCGATTCTCGAACCAATGTCTATAGTAAATAGAATCGACGCAGAATAAAAATTTTCATTGACATAACGAATCATAGGAGTTTCTTTGAGGGAACGAAGAAAATTGCAACTTTTCTCCTTCGAAATACTCAAATAAATTCCAGTAAATTACTATAGAATTTGTACCAAAACGACATTGTTTCTTAATCAGCTCGTTCCAAATTCATGGAGTTTTTCTACACGCAAAGCTTATGAATTCTACTTCTGTACAGCAAACGAATTTTCTTGTTGCTGCGAGTTGCAGCTTCATTCTTTTTCATTGGTTTCTCAATCCAAGCAGCAACAGTATTTCAAAGTATATACGAAATAGAAACGTTCGTAGAATGTACGAATGAGATACGAAAAACATACAATGAACGTTCATAGAATGTTCGAATGAGACTGTTTCAAATATACTTAGAACGTACATAGTACATTCGAAATGTACGATATACATTCAATCGACGTTCAATCAACGTACCGTCGTATATTCGATTACATACGTTCAAAAAATATGCATAGCACTTATGAAACGGTCTCATTCGAATGTGCATAGAACATATTTCGAATATTCGAAGAACGTTCATAGTATATTCTGGTGCTGCTTGGGAAGCTGTAACTTTTGCAAATATAAGTGTCTCAAATTGGTGACTGTTTTGGCAGTGGGCTCAGGTCCTCTGGAAATGTATGTGCTCAGTGCCGGATTAATGGTTATCGAGGCCCTTTGTAAGACAATTTTTTTATGGTATTCTCTTGTTTTAACTTTGAAAAATTTGAGGCCCCCCCAGGAGCTCGAGGCCCCTGGCCCAAGGCCCATCTAGGCTCATACATTAATCCGGCACTGTGTGTGCTGAGGAAACATATCGATCAATCTTGGGAACCTAATTTTGAAAACGTTCGATCAAAACTGTTGTACTAACGGTGACTCTGTCATGCTTGGATTGTAGAGTGCAAAATATTGCTACGCCAGGAATGCTTCCCTTCTGGCACTTGAGATGATACGAGCGTTACCATCGGAGCATGCTAGTTAGAAAAAGATGTGTCTAATACGATAGAAAGAGTTTCGAAAAAAGGTATCACCTTGTCCGATATCATCTTAAGGCCTTTTTTCTGCAGAGGGAACGCGCTGCATCCCTAACCCTCTGTCGTTCACCAGGCAAGAAGCAGAGATGTGAAAGTATTTGAAATGCTTTTTAACGAAATTTTGGTATTGCCAAGGAATTTTGCTGAATATTCCTCGTTTCTGCACATTTTCTATGTGTTTTTCCGTGGTTTTCTTCTGGAAAAAATTTCTCTGAACATGATATATTTCATATTTCGTATTTTATAATAGATTTCCGAAAGCATTTTGCATTTTCCATACAAAATGCAAAATGCATTCCAAAATATGTGATAAAATACAAAATACGAAATATGTCATCTTCAGGGAAATTTTTTTTAAAAGGAAGCTACAAAAACACACAGCAAATATGCAGAAATGGGGAAAAAACGGCAAAATTTGTTGGCAATACCAAAGTTTCGTTAGAAAGCGTTTGAAATGCTTTCACATCTTTGCAAATAAGGCACATTACTTTTATTTTAAACATATCGTCATTCCTACACCCTCAACATTTGGAACCCACGGTTTTGGGCGTCACAAACTCCACTTATCCCTTATCCCTTGTAAAAATGAATCATATATGCGGCATATATGACCACACATGGTACATATATGATTTCACAGATTCACATATGACCCCTATATAATTCATATATGGGCCATATATGATTTCGGACATTCATATATGGGCCATATACATTTCATATATGGCGTTATGTATCCTATATATGGGTCACGTTTGGTCATTATATGGATTGAACAATCGTATAAGAATTTTATATGGTCATATATGCCACATATATGAATTACATATGATTTATATATGACCATATATGATTCGTACCAAATCCATATATCAATCCAATACAGTTTCATATATGGGCCATATATGAATCATTTTTACAAGGGATCCAAAAATCACAACTTGCGTGTCTATAAGTCTACTATAGCCTCGATGAATAATGATGGAAAAATATCTCAGTTTTGAGGATGACCGACGGAGGGCTAATTGGTGTATTTGTTCCTCATTCTAAGGGGGAGCATAAAATTCGACTGTTCCCAATTGTGATCAAATTGGTAAAAAGCCTTCGTCAAAAATTGAAATTGCGAAATGACCCAAGTGGAAAAGTTTTCACAATTATATATAATTTATATGTACTTATATATAACTTATACATGAACTGTATTGAATGATATATCATTGAAAACATTTTTCCACTCCGGGAGTGGCTATTTCGTTCATTTCAACGCCAGAATGAATGTATGACTCATTGTTATTTTAGGTTTCTGCTCTCGGGCTTCTTCGTAAGAATTTTCTGCTGTTGAATTGTCATAAATTAACCTCATTGCTGAAAAAACTGCTCAGGGTAGCTGGAAATCTCAATTCCAGTCCCCTGAAGAAGTTATTAGTACTCAGGCTTCAACCAAATTATTCCTCCCAAATTATTCGAAAGTGACACAGTAAAGGTTAATCGTTTTCATTTGGAGACCACTGTTAGCGCATATATCAGATGATTAAATGCAAATTAGTGGACCTTATTGCACCAGTTTCGAATAATTTGCAAGAAAGTTCCGGCTTCAGTAACCTTTTAATTCTACGATCAATTAAAATACATACTTTTGATACTTCAAAATGTTTTTCTTGTATAAGCAATGATCATTGTCAAACGTTCTTTTGAAAGGAACGAGCGCTTGTATGCAAACTATCACACACATTCATTCGCCAGGATGTTCCGCGAGAAAAACAGGAGTCAAAAGTTGAACATCTTATACAATATCAAGGGATTCAAATATTAAGAAAAATTACTTTTCAAGAATAAGGAAATTTTTATGTAAGTCAATATTTTTCAACGTCAGTAAATTATTGCGCATTTTATGTCAATTTTCACTAAAAATAAGAAGACAACTAGAAAAAAGTGAATTCACTTCGAAAATTTACACGATATTTTCGCACTAATCGAAGAATTGTATCAAACTAAAATCAATCTAATTTGATATTTCTCATTTGACTAGTATAATTATTATCGATAAAGTGTTTATATCTACATGAAGCGAGGATTTATTGGGAGATTTTCGCTGAACAAGACAATATACATATATATATATATATAAATTTATGATATAATACTTCACGTACTCAAGGAGCTTAAATGTAATAGACTGCAATGACAAATACTAAGCGCGTATAAGAAAATAAAGATGTAAGCATTGTGAAAACTTTTATTGAAGTACTATATACAAATATGTCAGTGCACAGACCACTGGTGTTTGATTAGTTTTGCGTTATGCCATAATTATATGCAATAAAATCATCAAATATATTATAAAACCGATACATTTTGTATATAATTGTCCTTCATATGTAAGTCTTGTAATACAATACAAAGATAACATAAATTTTATGTGAATAATAATAACGAAATTGAAAATCAAAACTAAAGCATTTGAAGCATAATGGGCAATGTTGTTATTAGAATCATCACGGTTTTTTCATCCTTGAAATAATGCCAAATGGTAATTTTTTCAATTATCCCTTAGTCTTCATTCTCTTTACTTTCCTTTTTATTTGATTATATTTTGGATAAGAACTCCCTAGTAAAAAAGATTCATATATAAACTTTGTAAAAATTATATCGAGTGATATATAAATCAAATATAATTCATTTATGTCACATACATGACCATATAAAATTCGTGTATGATCATCTGATCCATGCAAGGGCCGAGCGAGACCCATATATAGGGTGAAAACACCATATTTGGGATGTGTATGGTCATATATGGTCCGTATATGAATTATATAATACCTCGATTTCAGAAATCTTTTCGATGTTTTTCTCATGAGATCTTGAAGTTATCAGGAAGCTAACTCCGATCACTTTCTGACAACTTCAAAACCTCATCCCAGGTAGCACAAGAACTTCTTAAATGTGCTATGAATATTTTGTAAACATGAAGAAAATCTGCAAATGAGATTATTTTGGATAAATACGTAAAGATATGCTATGAAGATGCATAGCATATAATTATTCGAAACAGTTTCATTTGGAAGTTCTAAGGATGTTTTAATCTCTTGTGTTACTTCCCAGACAGCACAACGTGCCACTGGAACGTTTATGGAAGGTTTATAGAACGTAGGAGAGGTTTTCAGAACGTTCAGATAACGTCCCAGAGACACATTGTGCTGTTAGGGTTGGGATGAGAAAGGCATCAAAAAGATTTCCAAAATCGACGCACTTTGAGAGAACATAATGAACGTTTGAAATGTTGAGGGGAAAAACGTTCACTCGGAACTTCATTTGCAAAGGAAAATGATTTGATGAATACAGAAGTTTTTATCTCAATGATGGAGTATCATCTCTCCTAAGGCCTGAGTCACATGGGGCAAAAATCACGCGGAAAGCGGAACGCGGATGCCTTGGTTGAAGAGAGAGGTGAATATTCTCCTCTCTATTCAACCAAGGGTTCCGCGTGATTTTTGCTCCATGTGACTCGGGCCTTAGAATGCCAGACTGAAAATGCGTAGAATGAAAATTTTGCGCGGATCCATAGGGTTTTTTTCATCAAAAAATGGTTCACAATTGACGAGCCTCCCCTGGTGAAATTTCCGCTCGTGGAAAGCGAATGTTGGAACACATGAAGCGAATGTTGAAACGAATGAAGCGTAGAAACGTTTCAATATCCGCTTCTTTCCCGCTTAGATGCTGCTTCTTTTATTCTTCCATGTCGCTCCATATGCTGATTTTCACTAGGGTCGTTCGTTCTACGTGTTCCGAGTTGCTCCAACTTGTACCAAACCAATCATTTCGTTTCTATAATTGGGAATAGCGAATTCAGAATACTTGAAGGAGGTTGAGGTAACTTGGGACACTAGTAAACGAACTTAGCTAATGAAGATAACAGTGCAATGTCCCGGAAAGACGATGTCGCCAAACTTCAATACCCCGAAATTTGCTGATTGGTCGATTTCTAGGAAGTTGTGAGTCATTTACTGGAAATTGACCAATCAGCGAATTTCGGGATATCAGTCTTTCAAGACGATGTACTTTCGGGACATCGAACTGTTGCCTATAAGGAAGGCTCAATGTGCGGGAAATGTGAAAATAATTCTGCGGGAATCGATACGGTTTTTTTTTCTTCAAGAAATGGTCAACTGACTAACGTCAAGAGCACTTGAAGAGCTTCAAAATGTTCTAAGAACGCCCGAATATGTCGAAAACATCCTCAGAATGTTTTCAAAATGTCCAAGAAACCTGGTGCAGTGATGCCAGCATTTGGTCGACCGAGTCGATTTTCCCTCTCCATCACATCTGTCTGTATAGAAATTCCACACACACAATCAAACCTCCGACAAAAGAAATTTGATTGTATACAGCGTGATGGAGGGGGAAAATCGACTCGGTCGACCAAATGCTGGCATCACTGACCTGGTGGTGTTAGAGAATTGCTTAGAAGTTTCCGTCTGATATTTCAAACCTGCACCTCCAAATTGAGAGGGAGGGAGATTTTTTAATGGCATCAATATGGAATCACGATCTTCCTTCGTCTTAAATTGGAATTGTACATTCGGAATATCATACTAAAAATGTTGGAGAATTGGTCCTCCTTTACGGGAAAAAACCGCATCAACTCCAAAAAAACTCATTGAATAGAATCCGATTGACATTTTGCGCAAGGATCCCTTACTTTGTAGCAGCCATTAACCCTACAAAATTCCAATGATGCGAGAACCGATACGGAATTCGTATTTGGCCAACCATTTGACGCTTCAGCGTCATTGAAACAATGTAGGTTTCTCAGAGGTCTCACCGCGTGGAGGTTGCTGCTAATGGAGACCCACCCCTCTTCCCTGACTTCACATTATTCTTTTTTTTCCGAAGAATTTCATCCCGATGAATTCATCAGCTGTACTCTCTTTCTATCATATAGGTTTGTCTCATGCTAAACAACGTATTTGGATGATAAAATCAGGGGGCATAAAGTGAAATATAAAATTTTCAGAACTGAATGTGGCGCTCTCCAGTGTGGATTAGTGAAAGTTCAAATGGAATGCAGGGAGTGAGGGTATCAAGTATATTCATGTTGTATTACCAACACAAGTATACTTGTGTTGGTGATTATAGGTGATACCCCCACCCCCTGCATTCCATTCGAACTTTCACTAATCCACACTTAAGAGCGCCACATTCAGTTCTGAAAATTTCATATTTCCGTTTATGTCCCCTGGATAAAATGACCATTATACCGAAACCTTCTGATTGGCCCGTCTTGTATGATGCCGAGTGAGTAGTTATTTGCATTTGATTTCCAAAATTCGGTGCAATAATTATTCGACTTATCGACGTTCAATCAAAAAATTTTCCGCACATTGAGCATTCCTTAGAGTTTAGACACACGAGCTACGTAAACGTAAGAACGGAAGTGCTGAAACCGTATACGAGATCTGCGGGATGGGGGCCAAATCAACGAAAAGACAAATCAACGGAATCAGTGTTTGAAAAGAGAGAGGGTGACGTATCTCTCTTTTCAACCAACTTTTCTTTGATTTGGTTTTTCGTCAATTTGGCCCCCATCCCATCTGCGCAGCCTTCCGTTCCTTACGTTCACGTTCACGTAACTTGTGTACTCAGGCCCTTATAGGCAACGGTGCGATGTAGCGGAAGTACATTGTCTCGGAAGGTCAATATCCCGAGAGTTCCATGGCCCAAAATTTGCTGATTGGTCAATTTCTAGTGACTAACAACTTTCTAAAGCTCTCTGTAAATCGACAAATCAGCAAATTTCGGGACACTGAGGTTTGGGGACGTCGTCCTTTCGGGACATTCCACCATGAACTTCATTACATTGCACTTTCGGATAATTGGGAGGGGGGGCTACTCGCATACTAACATTCAATAGGTCCTAAAGGTGCAATTATATGCATGCAATTGTTGCGTACGACATAATATTTCGGATGGGGGACAAACGAACAAAACCGTTGGTCGGGAAGAATGATACATCATAATCTCCCTTCTCAATCAGGTAGACCCCCTTTGGCCCGAAAGTCCGTTAGCCCGAAGTATTGTTGGCCCGAAATTTGAAATCCCACCCACGAGTAATCCCGAAATCTCACCATACATTACTAGTCGTGTGCGAATGAAATAAAATATCACCAAAACTTTTTCGGGATTCCAGATTTCGGACCAACGGTGCTTCGGGCCAATGGAATGGGAGGTCTACCTCTCAACCAGAGATGAGTTGTTGGAGAGATATGACATGAGAAAACCATGGTCCAGTTTCTGATTGGTCGTCTCACGGGTAGCCCCCCCCCCCCCAATACACCAAACATTACTTGTACCGAATGCTTATAATATCGAAAATTGTTTGACCGAACATCAATAAGCTGAAGCCCATTGTGCCGAAAACTTCCGACGGGTTCATCTCGTAGAATATATGATGTACACACAAGTAAGCAGCTGTTTTCATCAGCTTTCAAGAATTTGGTAAAATGGTTATTAGGCTTATTGATGTTCGGTCAACAAATTTTCAGTATAATGAGCATTCGGTGCAATGAACGTTCGTTACATTGGAGGGCTACCGTATCACGTTTTCTGTTCGTTCTTTCATGCTGATTGGCTTGGAAGAAAAATTCAACCAATCACATAATTTTCTTCAAAAGAAAAAAACGTGATACGGATCATGATTTTAATATTGCATTAGCAATCTCTCCAATTCATCTCTGTCTCGACCAATGGTTTCATTGATTTGGCTACCATTCAATATTTCCCATCAGATGAAAAGAGATGTCCGAGGTACCTCTCTTTCCTTTGTATGGTTGTCACATGCGACAGTCGCACACCAAGGAGCAGGGTTGGGTTTATTACGTGATTTTTCAATTTCTTACGTATCATACGGTAGAGTATCATAATACCGAATGTGCATAGCCCCGAATAAAAAAATATGAATTTCAAAATAAATAAAAAAATGGACCATTTCTGTCATAAAAAATTGATCGTTCCCACATGATATGCGTAAACGAATCATTTTTTATGACGGAAGACATTTTCGGTCTTATGAGCATTCGGGAATATGAACATTCGGTACTATGACACATTCGGTATTATGATACTCTACCGTATCATACTTGGTTTCTGACACGTAATATATGTAAGATACTTGAACCCTCCTGTGCCCCCAAAGGCAAGGGGTTGGTTTTATGCGTAAGATACTCGGTTTCTTACGTGTCGTAAACTATGTAATACTGAGAAGTATATTACGTGCCAACCCTGCCAAGGAGTATCAGGGGGAACATAACGGTGGGAGGGGTAAAAATTATTGAAACGGAAACTCATACCCTCAAGACCAACTTTCTTATGGCTCCAACCAACGGAAGTTCTGTTTCGACAAGTATAATTCACTCATTACTTTTAGAGTTGGGCTCTCATTGATTGGACCCATCAGAAAGTAGATCTTGGGGGTGTGAATTTCCTTTTCGTCCCTACCACCGCTATGTTCCCTCCTGACACTCCTTGTCACACGCGTGTAATTATAGAACGGGGACACTTTAATAAAATTCTCAATGCATTTTATATGTACGATCACGCTTGCCAAATCAGGGGGTACTAGGGTCTCTTCATTGGCCAGTTCATTCAATGGGGTCAATCTATTGGTGGATTCCTTTAGAAATCTCCCCAACTTGTCAACTCTGTGTACGATGACACCATTGAACTCAATATTATACTGGAATGAGCACTCTCCGCTTTTTCTATAGCATCGGCCGGTCAGAGGGAGAGATCAGTATGTTGGGAAATGTTATCTGCTTTGGATATATGTATTTTAAAGAGAGATATGTAAAGATAAGGAAATATGTTGGGGGCGTCTTATTCTTTCTTGCTCATGCAACAAACTATACCAGTCCGACCACCAGGGTTGGGTTTATTACATGATTTTTCAATTTCTTATGTATCATACTTGGTTTCTGATATGTAATATATGTAAGATACTTGAACCCTCCTGTGCCCCCAAATGCAAGGGGTTGGTTTTATGCGTAAGATACTCGGTTTCTTACGTGTCGTAAACTATGTAAAATACTTGGAAGTATATTACATGCCAACCCTGCTGACCGCTTAAATCTAGGGAGCACGCATTCCAGTCACTGATCTCTAATATACACTGGATAGCGGATACAGGACTTCGCAATACAAAACTTCTATGAGTAATTGAACGTGATAGAAGACTCTGGGGCCGCCATTTGTTTGTGGGCTGAATGGTTAATTTTGGTGGTAAATTTGAATGCTATCGAAGTATTTTGTACAGTATATCAATATTAATCCAATCCTAATACCCAATATTGTGTAACATGATGGGAAATCCGGAAAAATCATGATTGATTACAGTTTGAATGGTTTGGAACGTTTTTATAATTGAAAATATACATTTTTTTGTCAAATTCACAAAAACTCAACAATAAGCAGAATCTCATGCTTGTTTGTATTATGAACTAAAATTTAGATCACATGGGAAAGGATAATGAAAAATTTTTCAATTACGTGAAAATATAATGTAGATTTTGTTGGAAATACGTGGATACGGTTCAAATTTACCGCTAAAAAATGACCATTCATCCCACAACAAAATGGCGGGTCAAGTCTTCAATTCGTCAAAAGAAATTTTGAGTATCCGCTATCCAGTGTATGAAGCTGACATTTCATGGGGCGTCGAGCGGCAGCGTCAACATTGGAAGAAAAGGGAGGTCCGATCGGTTCTCTTTTTTCTTCCAATGTTGACGCTGCCGCTCGACGCCCCATGAAATGTCAGCTTAATAGAGATCAGTGATTCCAGTATGTATAGAGTTTAATGGATGACACCAATATTTGAAAATGTGCGCTCATTCGCACTTCTGAAATTTCTGAATGACAAGTTGCGCAGTAAGAAATGCGCAGTCAGTGTCATGAATTCATTCAAGTTCGTACTTGTTGGTACAAGTTACCTTATGTAAACAAATAAATAAATTCACAATGATGAATTAAATCTGATGTACCATCGTGACCATTGAAGAAATCTCGCTTTATTTTATAACAAATTTAGGAGCGGCATTAATTACACAAAGAACTTGACCATTTCAAATCAATCTAACCTCCAAGTCCATCTTGGTGAACGATACCCACGTTTCCTTATCAAACCACCCAATTGGATGTCAAACGAATTTGAAAAAAATTTGGTCTCCGAAGTGTTCACGTCCAGTGCATTCTGCTTGAAGAACGGACTCAGTATACGGGTATGCTGTCCACATCAAAAGCAATGTCAATCGTACATCAGTATATCCTTGTGGTCAGCGAACTTTATACATTTTGGAAACAAAACAAAGTGAAATAGTATTTACTAATATCGCCCCTAGTGTGTTTATAAAACTTTGTTACAATTTAATTCACCTCGTTTGAGTTTGATTTTGATTTATTTGTTCTTAGTCATACTAGCAAATAATTCGTTAAATTATTTTCTTGCTTCTAATTGTTTTATCCTCTTGAAATTATTTCATATTTGTACAAATAAGAAAATGCGGCTCATCAGTCTGGAAAAGCTCAATGAAATTCAGAAAAGTTCATCACAGATTCGTAATATTTGTATACTTGCTCACGTGGATCATGGAAAAACCACTCTCTCCGATTCTCTCATCGCCAGTAATGGAATCATCTCTAATAAACTTGCTGGAAAACTACGTTATCTCGATAGTCGACCGGATGAACAGCAGAGAGGAATTACCATGAAATCAAGTTCTATTACTCTCTATCATGTAAACAATAATGCAGAGTTTTTAATCAATCTTATTGATTCGCCAGGTCACGTTGATTTTGCGTCGGAAGTATCCACTGCGGTCAGGCTATGCGACGGAGCAATCGTTGTGGTGGACGTAGTGGAAGGAGTATGCCCTCAAACCCGTAGTGCTCTTTCTATATCTTACATAGAAGGATTGAAACCAGTTTTAGTTTTGAATAAAATTGATAGATTGATTACAGAAATGAAATTATCACCGTTAGATGCCTATGTACACTTGACCCAAGTATTGGAACAAGTCAATGCCGTAATGGGAGAGATATTTGCTAGTGATTTAATGGAACGCGAAGACAAAGAAGAATCCAATACAACTGATACCCAGAATGTTACGGAAAGACCTTTGGCTGATTGGCAATCCGTTCTCGAAGACGTAGACGATTCGAATATTTATTTTTCTCCTGAACAGCAGAATGTATTATTCACCAGTGCCGTCGATGGATGGGGTTTCGGCGTACGAGAATTCGCGAAAATATTCTCGGAAAAATTAGGATTCAGCCAGAGTGTATTACTCAAAACGTTATGGGGTGATTTTTATTTAAATTCCAAAACAAAAAGAATTATGAAGGGTGCGCAAGAAAAAGCGAAAAAACCATTATTCGTTCAATTGATACTCGATAATATTTGGACTATGTATGAAACTATAATGATTAGAAAAGATAAGGAAAAAGTTCCTTCTATAGCTGAAAAATTGAATATCAAATTAACAACGAGAGATTTGAGGCATACGGATCCTCGAGTTCAGTTACAAGCGGTTTGCTCTCAGTGGCTTCCTTTGGCACAAGCTTGTCTCAATGTTGTGTGCGATAAAGTACCAGCTCCTCAAAATTTAACAAGTGAAAAAATAGAAAGACTCATTAGCGGAAATTCCGACTTCTCTTTGTTACCTTCTGAAACTCAGCAGTTGAAGAATGCATTTTTACGATGCGATTCATCTTCGGAAGCACCCGTCATCGTGTTTATATCTAAAATGTTTGCGGTAGAAAAGAAATCTCTACCAGAGAATAAACTGAAACCTTTAACTCCTGAAGAATTGGCAAAAAGAAAGGAAATTGCTCGACAAAGGCATGCAGAAAAATTGGAAAAACAATTTGAAGATTTAAAACATAATGCGGAATTCACACAGATTACCACCGAAGAGAGGGAAAATACGATTTCCGAAGAAATTGATACAGAAACCGTTCTAATCGCTTTCGCAAGAATATATTCGGGGATTTTGAAAAGTGGGAGCGAAGTGTTTGTTTTAGGTCCGAAACATAATCCCGCGGTAGCGTTAGAGAGGCAGAGAAAAGGAGAGGACGTTGATGTTTCGGCTACTCTTAAAGATCTGAAACCTGGAAGACATATAACTAAAGCAATCATTAAGAAAATATATCTTCTTATGGGAAGGGAATTGGAATCGATCAATGAGATTCCAGCTGGTAACGTTTTCGGTATCGGTGGTTTGGAAGAACACGTTTTAAAAACTGCAACGCTTTCATCTACCATAGCTTGTCCATCTTTTTCTGAATTAACGTCTCTTGCTGTACCCATTCTGAGAGTAGCTTTGGAACCCAAACATCCAAATGATTTACAAAAGTTGATAAATGGTTTGAAATTACTCAACCAAGCCGACGCTTGTGCCGTTGTTCATATTCAAGAAACAGGTGAAATTGTATTGAACACAGCTGGAGAAGTTCATCTTGAAAGATGTTTAGAAGATTTAGAACAACGTTATGCAAAAGTAGAGATCAATGTATCCGAACCGATAGTTTCTTTTAGAGAAACTATAGTTCCACCTCCAAAAGTAGATATGGTACATGAAGCAATCGAAAAAAAAGCTGAAGAAGGCACTTTGGAGACCTGGACCGCGAATAGGCAATGCTGTTTTGAAATTGATGCTCAACCTCTTCCAGAAAATGTTACAAAAATTTTAGAGCAAAATTCAAGCTTAATCAAATTTCTACATCAGTATTGTACTCAACTAACTCCAAACGCCAAGGAAGGTTCAGATAATCTGCCGGATATAAGTAGTTTGTCTTTGGATCAAATGTCCGATAGGAAACAAAAAGCTGTGATTACTCTAAAAAATGAATTAACAAATGCTTTCAAAGAAGCCAATTGGGATGATCCTTTAGATAAAATATGGTCTTTCGGACCTCGAAAATGCGGCTCTAATATTTTATTGAATGAAACTGATTATAAACATAAATCTTTTTGGGGAGAACAAGCTGTATCAACGGATTCTAGAGCAATGTAATGATATACTATCATTAACAATGTTTTGTATTGATTCACGGTGGAATAATCTTCAATTTTATTTTATTTTTTTTTTTAGATATGATAGCAGTATAGTTAATGGATTTCAATTAGCTACCCTCGCCGGGCCGTTATGCGATGAACCTATGATGGGGGTCTGTTTTATCATGAAAAAATGGGAAATCAGTGAAGACACGTACAGGTGAATCCACAACAATCTTTTCTCAATTTTATTGATTCGTGTGAAAATATGACTCTATCCTCGCTCTGAAAATATTTAATTATTTTCTGTAAAAATGATTGAAATTTGAAAATTGTACACTATCGATTGTATGTGTTTTTAGTGATAGCGGAGGTCAAGGTCAAGGACATTTAGGAGGTCAGTTAATGTCAGCTATGAAGGAAGCTTGCAAAAAAGTGTTCAATGTGAGACGCCCGCGGCTTGTTACACCTATGTACTCCTGCAGTGTTTTAGTCAACTCGGATGTTTTAGGTGAGTTTCAATATTTCATATCGTTTATGAATGTAAAATTCCTGCTAATCACCTGACAATACCATAATTTTTTCTAATCAGTATTTTATGAAAATGAAGGAGTTATATGAGATGAATGTACACAAGGTTTAATGATGATAAAATTTCTTGTTTGAATTTTTGTAAAATTGTGTTGAATTCATTAAGAATATTTTTCACAAGGTATAGTCGGTGTGAAAAATTCGTTGACAGTTTTAACGGAAATATCTTCACGTAATATATCATTGCTGTTATTTGAGAATTTATAACTTATCAGAATGATAGGAGAAACATGGTATACAATCAGAGAAAAATATTTGAAATTCGTCAATAACAACGTATTCAAAGATATTTCCGTCAGAACTGTTAACGAACTTCTTACATAGACTATACATTTAAGAAGTGAATAAAATGTGAAGTATTGATGCATGAGTTGAATTTGAATGTGTTGAATTTCCATTATCATTCAATAATGTATGAGAAATGTAAAAGATAGAATTGTTTAATCTATTATGAAGTCAAATTAAATTATAGAACTTTGAATTTCCTGCTGGATAACAAAAGTTGTACCGTTTTCATATAATTTTTATCGAAACTGTAACCTAATGTATACAAAACAATAATAAAGGAAATAGATCGAGAAGTTTGTTATCATTCACGAATGATACACCAGCAGAAACAAAGATTTCACCGAATTCGATATATCTTTGCTTCGAGTTTATGAGGTTTATGGTATCATATTGTATCAAGAATAGCTATAATTGTACACAAATAAGATTAAATTTGTTTTCTCATACATTTATTCAAAACTTATGACATTGATTTTCGAATGAATTAATTATAAACGTAAATCAGTTACGATACTTAGGGTAAGTTTATTCTTATCATAAATAAGCTTGGTGGTATAAAAAATGTATAAATTCTAATAGTTTCACTTTTTTTTTTTTATTGATACTATCTACGTACATTTTTAGATCTCTATTATGAAATGATTTTCTCGCATACCAAAGATCTGTGCAATTTATGGCCACTTACATATCTGCAGATGACATTACGTCATTCGAGTAATTCGGCATATTATACTTAAATTAAATAAATATGAAGTTTTCCATTGAATTGAAATGGAAGGAAATCCTTTCATCCAACTCTCGCGTAATAACATACAGTTAGTTAATTACAATAAAAAACAAAAACCGCATTTTTGCTAGAATTTTTTCTTCGTTTCGTATGAGATGTCCCTTTCGAATGGTAGAAAAACTTGATTTCTTATTTCATTCAATGACATCCTTGGCTTTTTCATTGATTAGTTCTATAAACTTAAACACGTGTTTTATATACAGAGAAAATTTATATATGATACTTGAAACGATATTTTCACTTGTTCAAAAACACAATTACGATTTTAAAGATGAATTTGTGAAATGGTTTTGTATTATCAGTACGTACTATCATATTTTTCTTACGAACAAAATTCAATTCCATATATAAGATTATATAAGTATTTAAAAGTAATCTCACACTATGAAGATACTCTTCTTAGTTATGGATTTTTGTCTCAACTTCATTCGAAGACGCTCAAGGCAATTATTTCACGACGAAATTCAACACTTCTGATCAAACAACAGTTAATTTAATTTGAACGAAATAAAAAACCTACACTGTAAATAATGTTCGCTATTAATTTGTTGGAACTTCCTATCAATACATTGATAGTCAAAATTTTCAGCGAAATGAACTTTTACAGAATTATTCGTTTACACGTGTGAAGAGGTTTTCTACAATTCATTTGAAACCTGACAAAAAGAGTCTGTTTCCTGTAGGTTTGAAGTAGTAGCTCTGTAACATTTGTGAATCCTCAAAGTGATGAAAAATAGGCAGTTTTTCTTGAAAAGATGTAGATTGAGTTTCAAATTTCGTCTCGAATGGACCAATTCTTATGAAATTTTTATTTTCTTCATATTTACTATGTTGAATTCTTCGTTTTCTTGAAAATGAAAAGCACTGCTATAGTTTATCAACAAATTCAAGATAATCTTCGCTTCGAGCGTCAACATTTTACACCGAAAGAAATTAAATCCGCGAAGAGAAACCACTAACTTTGATATAAAAAAAAAGATTCTTACTTCGATAGGAAAAATAGAACGAGCTGCAAAATTCATAAGTGTTCTGAAAACAGCTTGGAGTATTTCACGGAGAAAAAAGTAGGTCACTCCACTAATATACGAAATCATCAATTTAGTTATTATCTTGGTTCTGTGGATATAGCTTTGAAAATCCAACTGTTCAAACTATATCAAAGTTCAAAATTCATGCTATTTCTTCATTATCGTTAATTTCATCTTTGATGAAAACCACGCGAAAAACTATGATTCCATCGTATAAACTCTGATACAGTTATTCATTCACTATCATTGAATTTTAGATTATCACAATAAAAAACCCAAACAAAGGAATTTAATTCGAAGAACTGAATTTCGTTTATCGTAATTCAACATGAAATTTAACTATCAATAGCGATACCATTTTCTTTTTGCGTGATCCTTTTTTTCCAATCGAAATAATAACAGTTGAAAGGAATTAATTTCTCTCAGTGTGTATCCAAAGTTATCGATTATTATAAATACTACATAAATAATGAAAATTCGTCACAAATGAAAAATGAAAGTAAAATGATCGTAATAAATAAGGATTATGTGAGTTTGCTGTTATCGCGTCGATAATGATGTGTTTTCTCGCTAAAGATGAAGAGAAGGAAAAACTCAATCCCAATCGACCGATGCCATCAATTCTGGAACTTTATGCCATGGGAAATCCGCAAACTCGTTATCTTCTTTCATATTCATATTCGAGAGACCTGAAAAATGAAAGATATTTATAATTCGTGCTTTTTAGATGTGGTTAAATATTAGATCTGTATTCGCCTTATTTCTTCAATCAAATATTCACCCAAAAGCTAGAAGGTTTGTGAAATTGTTAGATTCTCAATTCCAAGGAATGAAAATTGGATATGGGAACATGCATTTTTTCTTTTCGTTTCGACTGCATAAGACACAGACTTTTTATATCAAAAAATAAACTACGAAGTTCAACGATGGCAGAATATAGATTTCTGTTTGAAAAACAATTAATGTTTCAAGCTACCTTTGTAATTTCAATTTCTATCCTACACGCGTTTCTCTTTCTAATCAATCTATTGGGATGATACTGCGGGTATTTTCTTCAAAGTAGATCGTGACAGATATAGGTAATACGGAACGTGTAGTAATAAAGAGGTTGGCAAAAGATCGAGATGAAGGATTGCAATAAACCAGTTTTCGGGCAGGTTACCTTCATGTGATATTTATTTCAACATCAATTCAATAATACGCTAGCTCATCGAAATTGTAATTTCATTTTAAATAAATCACATACATCCCTTTCGAATAATTAATTACGTGTATTAGGTTGACTAGCAACCGCCGAGAGAGGAGGGCGATTTTCTTGGGCCGGTCCTGATTAAACTATAACTGAACTACTTTTTTTCCGAATATTGAATCTATCTTTTTTTTTTTAATTATTTTTAGTGGAGTTATTCATTGATTCCACTTTGTGCCTATTCGTTCCTATGTTGTGGTTAAAATGTAATCATAATAATTATCAAAAAATGGAGCATTTTCCAATTTCTTTGAGGAAATCTTTTCGAAAAATCTATTCTTCTAAATTTCATAAAACAGCGCAATCAATCAATAGTTTTTTTAATATGTAAGGCTCAATTCTAAACTGTAATTAGACCCTGAATATAAAAAATTGAAACAAATTGCCGCTGTCGCTATCAAAGAGATAGTTGGGGTGAATATTACACTGTAAAAAGTTCAATCTTATCGAATGAAAATTGAGTCACATCAAATGAATTTGATACATCCTGGCTGACAGTGTCACCAGACTTCTACTTTTTTCCAATGGATCAGCATGTCACATGTCACACACAACTGTTGAATGGAACGTTCAATGATTGTAGTTGAAAAAGTGAAACCCTGCATCCTGGTTGAATTTTTTAATTACGCCAAAATAAATTTCTTTACTTCTCATTTCCGATAGTTAGGCGTTTTCCTCAGTGCAATTAGTAGAACTTTTGATAAAAATGGTTTGTTTGTGAACAAATCAAATACATCACTGGGAGACTCTCTAAATTTCTGGCTTGAATATGATGATATTTCAAGTACATTTTGATATATTGTTATAATGTGAGTATTGAAATATACTTGAAATATTACAGTCATATCCGAGATTTCTCAGAGTTGACCCAAACTTGACATATTTTATTGAAAATCAATAAATCCCGTGAAAGTATAAAATATATTTATACATGTCCCACATTACTTTCAGCTTAATTATGATGCTTTCATACTTGAAACCTCAATTATCTTACACCTTATTTACACGAAAACAATTTTTATTAGCTCTATTAAATACATAGGGACAGCTACGTAATAAATAATGAATATAATAACATATCTCATCATCAAGAGTAATTAATACCCGGACTGGTTTGATGGGACTTCTCAATCTCCCCTTCTATTCCTCACCAACTTCTTCATTTTCAAGTACCTGGCACTTCCCATATCCCCTATATAATTTGCCCAATACATATTTTTGTATGTTTTATTCGTTGTTATTTTTATTATTGTTTTTAATATCTCGTCACATCTCGCAGCGTGATCGGTACACGTTCTGCACGTAAAATGATCAGTAATTTTTGGTCATTATTCATTTAAGGTCTTCTTGATTGGGTTTATGAAAATTTAGAGTATCGATCAAATCGAAGAAAGAAAATTTGATTCTATATGAAAATCTCGGAATCGTAATTTTCTTTCTTCCTTCCTATTATTTCTGTACGAGTTTTCCCATTTACCTAATAGACTTCGTAAATGTCGTAATGGTCGTCCTCTTCTGTTTCCTTGTACACACATCATTCCATAGACACGAATTCCTGGTACACTGGCATAAGTCGGTTGATCGTGACTCATTGGTCCTTCTGCGGATTGGAAATGCAAAAGAAACAACAAAATTAATTGTATATATTCATTCGTGTAAGTTACTTCTTTTATTTGACACGCTCATCCTTAAAGAGGATGATCGTCAATTAAACGAGACTGAATTTCATTTCCGTTATCTCCATGGTGTCTCATTACTCTTCGTGTGCATGAACATTCTTATGTGACGAATCTTTATTCAGATTGACGAAGATGTATTTTCAAAGCCCTCTTTACTTACTTACCGAGAATGTTTGTGTCAGGGCATCGGCATATCACCAGGTAATGGGACTTTCCTGTTCGGACGTTTTGCAATGCGAGCAAAGACCAATCCCTCGGTGTTCTGCATTCTCTCATTTCAGCTACTGGCTCACAAGTCTTTACCAGAGTTAAAGCCTGAAATATATGAAAAATTTGTTTTCGTCATTCATTCAATTCAATTAAATATCAATTGTGATGAATTCAATTTTCTATCGCTATGGATCATTATTTTGTACATTTGTACATTTTTACGTACACGTCGAGGGTATGAACGCATGTACGTTGTATCTCATCGAGTCTCAATTCATTTCATTACGCATAATGAAGTACGGAGGATGCGATGTATAATTTGTAGATACTACGTACAGGAATTCATTGGAAGTAATTTCAAGTTCAACGAAAGAATTTCTTTCATGCGTGTGATGTAAATGCAGATACAATTGTTATAATATTCGAAGCGGAAGGGTTTATATGGTTTCATCTCTTTCCAGTTGTGAAGTGAAAATGCTTTTCAACATGACTTCTTGAAACAAGACGGAACGAGCTCGTAGAGCTTCAGATTTGCATGCTGTTAATACTAAGGTATCCTTTTCCAAGACTCATATCGTTGGGTGAATCTCTACTGTAATGATACCAACAATTTCCTCCAAGATTTTTATAACATTTTGAGATAATTTGCTTTTTTCATAACCAACCTCTTCTCAATATTATTAGGTGTGCAAGTTGAAACTCGGCTTTTTTTTTGTCAAATTCAATTTTATTAAAAAAATACTTCTTTCAAGAATTATCAATTAAAATATTCACCGTTATTATCTACAGTCTTTTGCCATTTATCGGGTAGTAGATGAATGCCTTCACGATAGAAACTTGGTGGTTTTGAAACAAAATACAACTTCCCAGCCTAAATTGAAGATGAGTTCCTGGGTTGGTTTTGCTGTATGGGGACGTGCATCATCATGCAGCAGCATCACTTTTCGCCTTCCTTGCCCCGTAAATGGTCTTTTTTCCTCCAGAGTATCACTTACTCACTTGATCAGCTGGGCTCGGTAACGCTCAGCTGTAATAGTTTGGCCAGGTTCGAGAAGCTCGTAGTAAATGATTCCTTTCCAATCCCATCAGACACAGAGTAAAACTTTCTTTGCATGGATATTCGGTTTTTCAACTGATGGCTGGCCCGGATCAACCCATGCTTTTCTACGTCTAGGATTGTCGTACAAAATCCATTTTTCATCACTCGTAATGATTTCATGCAGAAAATTCTTCTTCTTGAACCGAGAAAGCAAATTCATGCAAATGGCAACTCTTTGTCTTTTATTTTCTTCCGGCAGTTTATGAGGAACCCATTTTCCTTCCTTCTGTATTTTTCCCAATGCATGCAATCGAAGTGAAATTGCTTGACGAGTAACTCCTAACTGTTCTGCAAGCTCTTCTTGAGTTTGACATGGATTTTCATTCGGTAAAACTTCAAGTTCTTCATCCTCAAATTTTTTGATTGCACCTGGACATGGATCGTTCTTAAGACTGAAATTTCCATTACGAAATCTTGTAAACCACTTTTTCACTGTTGAATGGCTCACAGAATGTTGACCCAATGTCGTATTAATCAATTCCATAGCTTGAGCAGCATTTTTATTCATTTGAAAACAAAATAGAATACAATGGCGTAAATGTTGCTGATCGAAATCTATCTCATAAAATTGATACACAGGAAATTACTACTTGAAAATGACTGATATGACAACTGCAATGTCCACGCCACAAATATCCAAATAGCGTTCAAATATTTTGTTTCGTGCAACCAACTTAAAGCCGAGTTTCAACTTGTATACCTAATATATGCTAATCTCTGTGGCATTAAACAATGATTTAAGATTTTTAATTATTGCAAAATGAATCTTATTCTAATTCCTATTATTTCCAACTTTGATTTTCATCCATGAGTGTCCATACAAATATCGTTAAAAGGTGACATCACGATAAAATTACACCTTTTCTTTGAATAACCAGTGAGAATCATTGTTTATCAGTTGATGAATTTCTTTTATAATGAATGAGAATGAATCTGGTTGCAATCAAACTCATCAAGGTCGGATAAGATCGCAAGTAGCTTTTCTAACTATAGCCGTAACAAAGATAGCCTGTTCTGAATTGGATAATAATTTCTATAATTTTTTCCCAATCAGGCAAAGTTCCTAATCAGCACTGTATAAATTTTTATGAAATCAACTACATTGGGGTTCAAATCACATCACTCTCATTCGTGCCAAATTGAAATCCCCCGATTTTTGTTGATTATTTGTATTTTAAACTACTTATTTGATTTATTTCAAAATTTTGTTCTTTGTATCATCGTGAATTATTCATCACATTTTTGATAAACAAAAAAGTTAACAAACGCAGATAATCGTGGTTTTTTATATTAAAAATCTCTTTGAAATACATTAACAATTTTGCCTGTAGTTCGATACGGTTGCGTATGCGAATCAATTTATTGAGGCGCAACATCGGAGATGAGTTATTAAATTTCCTATAAATCTCTTCTTACATTGACGAACTATATATAGAATTTCTGCAAGACTGTCATATTTCTTAGCATTGTTTTGTTTTCACTTTAGTCATCATCATCATCAAGAGGTAATCATTCTTGAGACTGGTTTGATACCACTCCCTACCCCTATCTATCTCTCCTCAACTTCTTCATCTCCATGTACCTGATATATACCACATCTGTAACAGTCTGTTTATTACATGCTAAGGTTAGTCTTCTGTCCTTCACTTTTCCCTGTAGTTATTTCCCATGAGTGTTTGAAGCATCAATTGAATCAGTTTGATATCTTATATTGAATAGTTCAATCAAAGTTCTAGCCATTCGCTTTCATTTGTACTTCATTTTATTTTCATGGTGGTCAGATTGTTATTGTTTATTATTCTTTTTATATTTTGGATAGATTGAAATCATTCATTCATAATCCCTCCAGTCGTAATTACAAGAGATGTACAACCGGTTTAGTACTAGGGAGGATTAATTCGCCTCGCGAAAACAACGAGGCTGTTGATGCAATATTACTGTTTTTGGATTGGTGCAATTAGCGGTGCATACGAGATTCTCGTTGTAACTGAAAAATAATTGATCACCTCAATTCTCACATGTTCCAATTAGATATGTACTGCTCTCTAAAATCTTTGGAGTGAGATTCCACTCTTTAGCCAGCCAGAAGTGAGCCAGTCGAATTTTCGAGTGAAATTTCCACTCATTTAGAGTGATATTCTAAGGTTTGAGGTTAGAAACTCACAACCACTCCGATGCTAGAGTGAATTTTCCATTCTAAAAGAGTGAGAGGTCACTCGAAACGAGTGAAAATTCCACTCGAAGCGGACAGGCTCACTTCTGACACTTAGTGGAGTGAAACGTGCGATTTTTCACTCTTCCAGATTTAGAGAGTGCATGGATTACCGATTTTGTATATAATGAAATGGAATAGGTCTCGTTTCGGTGCAACGTTTAATACATATTTCGATAGATCTTACTCTCTAAATCTGGAAGAGTGAAAAATCGCACGTTTCACTCCACTAAGTGTCAGAAGTGAGCCTGTCCGCTTCGAGTGGAATTTTCACTCGTTTCGAGTGACCTCTTACTCTTTTAGAGTGAAAAATTCACTCTAGTATCGGAGTGGTTGTGAGTTTCTAACCTCAAACCTTAGAATACCACTCTAAAAGAGTGGAAATTTCACTCGAAAATTCGACTGGCTCACTTCTGGCTGGCTAAAGAGTGAAATCTCACTCCACAGATTTTAGAGAGTAATTAATTTCATTCGCCAGATCAAAATTTGCTTCCAGTTTGTTTCATTTGATGCGAAACTTCAATTAAATTCCAAAAATCATGTCATCTAAAGGGGGAAAAAAATGATGAATATAGATGATTTTTCAAATTCTCGACGCGAATCTTATGCGAACCCCTAGGTGTAATTCATTTGACGGACATCCAGGGTTACCAGCGCATCATGGGATTCAAGAAAGTGAAAAGAGTGAATCTACGGACGAAAAAAGTGAAAAATATAAAACACTTATAATCTTCCCAGAAGCAATTTTTCTCTCCGCGTTGCACTCGCTATATCATTCTTGGATTGTAATTAATACGAAGACCGAAGATATTGTGAGAATGTAATTTCTCAAACGCCCGTACCGGTTTACAGAATGTTTTCAAATGTTTTTTTCGATGCTCAATTTAACGATACACCGTTCATTCAATCATATCGATGAAACGAGAGCACCTGTGGAACTGTTCACCCTGTAATTCGAGCTTTCTTCCGCTCACACGATCAGAGTCGGAGCAAGAATCAGAGAATACACATTATTCGATTTGATTCTCCGCATCTTCCTTACTTTGCCGTGCGTATATGTGTTGTACATCGCCCCGCGGCAACATTTATCTCAATGTTTCTTAGATTATATAGAAAAGTAAAATCAGACAGAACAAGATGTTAGAACAATTTGCGATCATTCAAATCAATGCAAGAATATGATGATATACACGACTTGATATTTTCTCGTACGGTTGACCATGTGCAATTTTTCAAAAATTTTTGTTCTCAAGTAATTTATATCAGTTCTAACAATATTTACAGATTAATCCGAAGTTGAAAAATTCATTCAATAAACCATAATAAAATTATCTGTGAAAAATTCACTTTTAGTTTGACATGCGTGATATTTATAATCTATAAAGGAAAGTCTTGAGAGTAGACGTGTATCATTAGACTACATGTTTTCTAGCCGTAGGTTCAATTGTAAAACCTGATTGTTGAGTATGTGCGAAGAAAAGTACATGGTATGAAACATCGGTGGTGGAGTAAAGAGCGCAGTGATACATAGTAAAACATGACACATGGAATCAAAGATAATCGGAATTGTGTGAAAAGTGAATAATGATGGATGTATCCGGATATCGCCATAGGATAGTTCGTGTACCTTTCAGTGAAATTTTTATGAAACGTGTATAAGGCAAAGTTTTATGGGTTTATTTATAGCAGAAGCCTCAAGAAAGTAGTAAGGCTTCTTTCGAATTTTTCATTTTAAAATTCACATGCGTTGAGATGAATAGTTATTCAAACCATGAACTTGCGTTTTGAAATATTGTTGAGAATATTTGTGCGATATAGCAATTTATACAAGTTTTTTTTATTTCCAAGACAAAATTTTCCGTGGAATATAATTAGAATCTAAAATAGAAGAATTCCATATCGATGGATATGTGTGTGTATGTGTTTGTGTGTGTGAAAAAAGAGGGAAGATTTATGCTCTTTGAATGCAGTTGCAAAAAAGAAACGATGTAAAAAAAGGAGACAGAGAAGAAAGTAAAAAAAGAAATGAAAGATAGATGGCTCAGTTACAGTTAGCCTTTCGGACTCTTTCTCTCTATCAGTGCTTGAAGTTCCTAGAGAAATACTGAGAGCTCACAGTTTATAAATATCTCACTTGAGCTGAATTCCTCTAGGCAAGCCTACCATGACTATTCTATCCTTGTCATCGCGGTCGTCGGTGTCTTTTCATTCCTTTGCGGTCCTCCACTCGGTCATTTTTGCGTTTCACGGTCTCGCGTTCTCCAAGACCTTACGCACGTCGCGGAAACTGGAAACGTTACTCGTTGAGGTCATTGTTTCGAATCATCTGAATGACGACTTCAACTATCGTGGTTGATTCTTAGGAAAGAGGATCATTACACAGCAGGGGTTTTAATAACAGGTTGCATTCTACCATTATTTGATTACGGTTACGCGTAATGAGGTATTGGAGTTTTCCTTTCCGCAATGATCGAATAATGATGAAATACTCGTGTAAACGGAGCGTTTTTTTGTATTCGATAGGAATGTCATAATTTTCTGCTACGTTATTGTTCTTGAAAATCTGTTTCTCGAATAAAGCGGATTGCTTTCTTCAATGTATTTCACGTTCTTACGTTTTATGCGACGAATTGATGTGAATATCGTCGCTTGACTTCAGGTGTTTTTTTACTTTTGCTGCGCGTCGTAGGGAACGGAAGTGCAGCTGCATGGAACGAATGTCGCGAAGGTGTGCTAGGTATTCTAGGATATTATATGAGATTACATATATGTATCTATATATGTACGCTTTGCCATAAATAAAATGTCACCAGCGGTGTTGTTATTTTGTGTGAGATAAGGTGAAGTGAGGATATCTCTCACACCAAAGCCTGTCACACCAGCTGAAAGTGAGTGAGCGTTTCTTGTGAGGACGACATGCTGGTCTTACGTCTCCTCATCTATCTATACATCTATTTTTACCGTGCATTTGCTGTAGAAAAAAACAAGAAAGAGAGAGCTCCGTTGAATGTCGGTAATCAAATAGCTGTAGACATATGTTGAATCTAAATCTCGGTAATTAGAACTCATTCCCAAGAGTAACAGTACAATGATGGATGAATGAAAAATAAAGTTTTGTCACAACATCGTTGATGATCGATTCTTCGATATAGGTATTATTTGAATATATTTATATATAGATATAAATATTTTATTATTTCATCTTCATATAATCTCGTGAATTTTTGTGGAACCACATTTTTTTCTTATAAAAGTACTTTTGTGGAAACTCAAGATTCGTTCATTCTCACAAAATAAAACAGGTTTCAAAATCAAAACTAATTAAGGATCATCATTCCGTTCATGTAACAGGTGTTTCAATGAATTTGATCATTATTCTTCCTTTTCCTACTTTTTACCGTGCGAAGAAGAACATATAAAACGTTATACATTTTGCTTATCATTTCTGATTATTTGGAAATCTCATTTATCACATTAATTCAGGCCAATTTCGTGGAACATTTACGAAGTGGATCAATTACACTTTCAGATACATGATTTTTGACATAAGGATGCGATACATAGAATCATGATATATGTGGACTAAATATCACTGATAATCAACTTGATACGCTTCGACGATTTTAAACAGCTGTCGCCACACTTAACAGCAAAACTTGAAATTGTCGTGACGCTATCGCACCACATACTCATTTTTATGGAGTAAAAATTCAGATTTATTGATAAAGGAAAGACCAGACTGTCAGGTGTGAAGGATGAATTATGTCTTCACACTAGTAGGTGGAGAATTTTATTCTATTTTCAAATCGCAATGTTGAGAAAACATTCAACGATAATCAACACCAAATTCTGAACTCATAATTAGCGTATAACTGTTTAATGTACTTAAACGCCTTCATAAATAGAAATGATTTTATCGATTGAGATGATCAATCTTGGAGACTTATAAAAACACATTAAGAGACCTTGGCTCGTAAAAAGATGAAATGTGAAAAAGGAAATAAAATGTTCCAGTGAGTGAGTTTTTGTCACAGGTTTCAAAACGAAATACAACACTACGCATTCACGATTTGGTAAGGATGGCGCTAGATAAAAACAAGATACTCGCAAGTGTCTTATCCAATATTTTTTTCCCAAATATTTCACAAACCGTGACAATTTTGAAACGAATAATGAAGAACCGTATAAAGATCTGTAATGATGTTAAGAGTTTCCGCGCGGAGATTTGATGGGTACGAATGTGAGCGTGAACCGGTGTGCAGAAATCCAATTCAGTTTCAGTATTTCCGCTCACGTTCATGGTAACGTTTTTATGTGTTAAAATCCCTACCATTCCTTCATCAAATCAATCGCGGAAACGGTAGCGATACATTCCATAGTATACGATCTATGTAAAGATATAGCTACAATATCCATCGTAAATTTAACGTTCGTGAGAATGTCGAATATTCGTATTACCCATCGTTGGTTTGATTCGCATTCCAAGAGTCTAGGAACCGATTCGCGATGAAAATGGAATATTTTGCTACCAATTTACGTTGCGTAGATTAAAATTCAATGGCGATTATGCTTTATAATTTCACGATTCAGGAAGAACAAGAGTATTGTGTTTTGGCTATTGAATTGAGGAGTGTTCTGTGGATTTGTAGACCTTGAAGTTACTTCCCCGGAAGAATTTAGCTATATAATAGAGTGGGGTGAGATGATAAATCCAGTTAGAATTCAATAAGAATGTACAGTGAACCGTCGCGTGTAAAGTGATGAGCAGCCAAGCTTCTGTGCTATTGGGTATTAATTCTTTAGAGAAAGGGACTTGTTGCTAAGATTTTTATGTTTTTCAGGGGTGATTCGATGTGCTGAACGCGGAAAAGATGGTAGAAGAATTTTGCAGGTATCCCGTCCTTTGAAGAATTTTGAAACGAATTAATGATTGTGAATAAACCACATAAACCATAGGAACTCAACTTGTTTGAATAGATTATTCCATGTGGACAAATTTTCAGAATTATATATATTTTCTATATAATTATATATAGACTATATTGAATTGTATACAAATTTTATATAGTTTTGAAAATTTTTCCCGATGAAATGGTATTCGAAACCCTCTTTCGATACAGATTTTCCAACATTTAATTATAAATTTGTTCTAATCAACGATTCAAACTTCCACTATTCTCGGAAACTTCCTAAATTTTAAGTCCCAAGATCTTTATTCTATTCGTGGTAATGAATTCTGAATCTTAAAATTCAATTTTTCGAAACACCCTTCTTTCAAATCGTTTGCGGGGCTTTTTTAATTTTTGCTCCGCATTTAATTTGTGACCCTATCTGATGTTGTACACTGTAAAAAATTGGGGGTGTTAGCAAAAATTCACACTGAATAGTCACCACGCGGTGTCATTTTCACAAGATAAAGTGTCATTCTAACACCGTTTGCACGGAAAAAATAATTTAGCTGCAGCAGCTAAGTAGCTAGCACGGACACGGACAGCCATTAAATTAGCTCCCGCAGCTAAATTTTAGCTGTGACCGCAAAAAAATTTGCATTTGTAGTTAATTCATTTGCGGTAACAGCTAAAATTCAGCTGCGGGAGCTAATTTAATGGCTGTCCGTGTCCGTGCTAGCTACTTAGCTGCTGCAGCTAAATTATTTTTTCCGTGTGGTGTTGTTTTGACACCGATTTTGGGATGGACTCATATAAAATCCGCGTGTTGTTAATTCCGTGTTGAATCTTTGAACCGTTTTAACACCGCTTTTTTTACAGTGTATGGTTTATACATCAGTGCTGAAGTTGAAGTACACGCTAGACAAAAAGCCACAGAAGTTGTCAAATTCCATTAGAAATCTCGTCCTCTTATGTCAGGAATGGGACAAAAATCGATCAGAATTCAACAACAATCTTAAAATCCCGCTGTCCTAACTCTCTGCGGCTGGGATAAACAATTGATAACAATTGTAATAATTTTTAGATTCAATCATAAATTATTATTGCAGTTATTCTCTTTGATTCATATGCATTTTCAAAAATTCTTGACGGGATCTTACACAGGGGAACTGTGACATCTGCTATTTCAATTGTTTCATTGGCGAATAAACAATCACATACATACAATTGCGGTAACTCGTCGTAGTAAAAAATTTGGTGTATTTTTAACACACGTGTATGTCCCAGGAGGTCCACTCGCGACTTATGTTAAATATTAACACAAAAAATATCAAATCTACACTGTATAGTAAGTCTATGAATTTCAGAGTTTGATATGTTGTTTTCATCACAAACTCTGAGTGGACTTCCTGTGACACAAAATTTTTCGCTCTGTGTAGATTCGATCGCAAATTGTTGTCAAGGATATTATCTTTGATACTTGTTTACGCACTTTCATGAATTCACAAAAATTTCCGATCTACCATTGCAGTTAAAAACTTAGAGTTCTTCGATTGTTGCTCTTTTTTCGTTATACAAACAATCGTTACTATTGTCATTATGATGAAAAATTCATTCCTCATTGATCCCAGCACTCAATATTGTATCCATAAAAATTCCCATGACGTAAAGTCACCCATTTCCGACCACTTTCTATTTTTCCAAAAATTGATTATTCGATTTTGTATTTGATGAGCAAGAAGAAATAGATGTCCACGTGGGTTGTACATTACAATAAGATTCAAATTATTTACACAAGTATACAAATAATTACTTGGAAAAGTATGAGGCTTTTACTTTACACGGAAAGACCGAGTCTATTAATATTTAGAAAAATTACTGTCAATTTAGGGAAAACGAGGATCGCTGGAAAATATTCGTAATGAGTTTACTAAAAATTCGTCGTCGACGTATTAACAATTGATAGTTTCACTGTGAAAAATACCAATTAAACTATCAACTGTTAATATTTTGACTACGAATCTTTGGTAGACTCACTACGAATATTTTTCAGCGATCCTCTTTTTCCCTAAATTGACAGTCATTTTTCTAAACGTTGATGCATTCTTTCTAAATATTGATAGACCCGGTCTTTCCGTGTACGTTAAACTCAAGTTCTCGAAACATTTGACAGTCTCCAAAAATAATAAAACTCGCCGCTAGATACCGTCAAATTTCTTCCAAGTATCTATATTTAACAATGAAATCTATGCTCTAAACATCAATATCAATTTCTGTTGTATAAATATTCAAATGATTTGTTTATACTGTTCGTAAATTTTCAAATATATTTCATAATCACCGTTCCGTATTAATTCAACTTCCTGTGAATCCTCAAAGCAATTCAAGTTGTTTAGATCCATTCTCGACTCTTATCGCATGTAAGAGTTATTCGACCGACGGTAACCTAAACCTTGAACGCTTATTGACAGGGAAGTACGTAGGCCTAGGTCAGTTCAGTTGATATTATGCAAAAGAACTTTATTAAACGCCCGTAACAGGACTCTTACATCACCTGATGTTACAAAATGATTGAATATGATAATTAATATTCAAAGTCCTGTTGAATTTAAGTTTTCCTTCCTGTAATTAAGTGATTACTGATGATACATGATACTGATATACAGCCTAGAGTTTTGAAATGTGAATTATGCAAAGAGAAATAGAGTTTTTTCTTCAAACCTTTTCCGTTCCAACTGTACATTTAAAATACATTTTTTACGCATTTCTGTTTTTCTCTTCTTGAAAAGGCATTTAGAATTCCCATTCAAAATTTCATCTTTATTGCACGGAAAAAAATGAACTGTTAATTTTACCAGAATTGCGGTTACTATATGGACAGCAAGGAATATCTGTGACTTTCACTGGAATTCTTGTTAAATTTACCGGAGCCCTTGTTAAATTTGCCGGAGACTTGATTCATTTAACTAGAATTCCGGTTAAAATGGCAGTAATTCTTGCTGTCCATATATTAACCGGAGTATTTTTTTCAGTGTGATTCTGGGGATTTTCGGGTATCCCCGAGAGAGAACCGAGAATTCATTGAACGTCTAAACGATGCTGAATATTTTCTTTTCGAAATTATAACTTCAGATGAAAAGTTCAAAGTTACACGGAAAACAGTCTTACGTAGATTTTGCATTGATTATTGTTAATTTGACATAACCGCTCACGTAAGTGCAATTGGAGTACAATTTACATTGGAACCCATGTTACATGTACATTATTATTGAATTAAATGGAAGTAGTATTGCTGTGGAGTAACTATAAGAACAATGTAAATCCAACAGGACTATGTAGTATATTTTACTGCGATCTACACTGCAATCATAGCCTCACTTTTTATTCAATTTTTACATGGGTATTTTTTTCCATGTATTGTCATTGAAATTCTAGTAAGATAGCGATGTGGATACATGGGAATAAGATAAAAAGGATGAAGTATGAGTTGTAAATTTATAATTGTAGATTTTCGATGACGATGAAGTCAATTAATAAACATCATTACAACAACATAGTTTATTATATAAATATACGTAATATAAATCTTATTATACGATGCCTCGTTATATTTCTTTTGTACTCTTATTAAACAGAATAAAAGAAAGAAACAGATCCTCTGGTAATGAGATTTCAGTGACAAAGCATATTGGAAGTAGTCAAATTCCTTTCATAATCAGACACGATTGCCACTTTGTACAGTTTTATGTTGTTGCGTAGAAAAAAAAAGTTCTTCGCTTTACAGGTAGAGTCATATTTATACTGTTTTATTCAAATATTTTGATATTGATTTTCGGAGTTGTTACTTCTTTTTAGTTAGTTGGATGTCATGCAATGTTATTCATGAAAAACATTCCACTACACTGTTAGAAAACTTTTTGAAATTTAATTTGAAAAATGATTATAAAATTTGAGAATATGTTATTAAAATTACCTATTCAAAATGATGTGAATTTATAGAATTTAAGAACCATGCTTATATAAATAATTTCATAATATTTTATTGAACTCCAGTTGAATTTTTCGGAAAGTATAAGAGTAATAGTGTTTGAATGCCACTCTGTCTTAAAACTCCAAGATTTGAATCTTTAAAGATAAAAGATACTTTCATGAATCTCAAACATTTTTGATAAGTTAAAATGTAAAAAGATTTATAAAGTACATTGTTTCACGACATCGACGTGAATCTTATCTCTGTCGAGAGAGATGTGAAATAAAAATTCTTATTCCCACACGAAAATAAGTTACGATGGAAATGTTTCGAAGAACATTAAATTACGTGCAACATGAGATAGGGAACATTTTCTCACCTTGGTTCTCGGATCGGTGACAAGTTCGGTTGTATGAAGATCGTCGCTGTCCAAAGAAGCGCTACAAGGATCACGATATCTCCCTGGACAAGCGCACAACGGTTGCGTGAAGTTCAATCTAACATAAACTGCATTGCATACTTGTTGAACGGCACATTCTGGTAACAAGTATATATGCTGATTGTGTGGGTAGTAGTGATACTTCGTCGGCTTTGCGAGTGCCGCACTTGCCCCTTCCGGTAATCTTACGCCCGTCTGCAAAATCATAAATCAAAAAGAATTCATTAGTCTATGAGATATGAAATAATCGAAGAAAAATTACAATCAGGTTTACTGCGCCATGAATTTACGATACTATCAACATTGGAGGTTGTATCTCTCAAAGCTGTGCAATAATTCTATAAAATATACGAGTATATTTTATGGATTATTCTATATTTCTCATAGTTAACATGAGAGATTCATCATTGAATGAATGAGTGGAGTTTATTTCTCAATATCGTATCAATGTGATTGAGATATAAAAATTCGTCAACTTTTTATTCGTTATATTAAATAATAATGAACTCTTCATTCAAGTTTATTGTACGCCCACGACAAAGTTACCTGAAAAACATTAATACACTGTATAGTAAAGTAAGGCCATATGAAATAAAATACATCACCTTTCCATGTGAGTCAGTTGTTTTCACTTCATTGTAAAGTGTAGTTATTTTCAAGGTAATTTTTTAAATTTGCATGTGGAGATCAACTTCGAGAAAGAGGGAGGAAAGAGACAAAATTGATTATAATTCCATTTAATTCTGGATACGCAAAAGAATAAATTTTTCTCAAATTAAATTGCAATAATAATCCTTCAGCGACAGATTTAATAATGCGAAAATAAAATTTTTGTCAAGCCTTTTATTTAAAAAAATTGAATTTGATGAAATTCAAGAAGTTACGAAGTATGAAACATGGCATTCTTATAGCTCATAGCATCTTCTTCACCTACGACAATTACACCTAAAGTGTACGGACTAGTTGCACGTGAGCAAATGTCTGTTTCGCTATCACGAAAACGGTACAACGTAACGTGAAACTGTAAAACCTCCCACGCGCGAGTAAACACACGTTTCTGGCATTGTGTCATTAGGTCATTAAATATTTTTACCGTATTAATGTAATAATAGCTCTATTGAAACTGATCCCCAGGTATCAAAAATTTCAATTATCTCTTTATGCGTACCAGAGGGAGATGAATGAAAACTGGTTATATAGAGTCGTCAAAAAGAATTCAAGCTGGTCAGTAATTCTTCTTCATCCGTCCTACTTGCGATGAATGAACAAAAATTCTTTGAATCCAATATCATTCGCGTGAAATTGGAATTTTTCAAGAATTTGAAGAATTTTTTTTCTCATAAATTTGAACAATATGTTTAGATTCTTTTATTTGTATTTCAAATTAATTATTTTGGTTTCATTTACACACATTGACTCATTAATCGAAAGTAGGATTTTATTTTCTTATTTGTAGGATATTGGGATGGGTATAATATTGATCGATCCTTGACTATACAATGTTATCCTTGAATAAACGTAAGAGTGCCTTGTAAAGCCCGCGTTACTTGTTACGATTAAAAAGCATGGTCCGTAATGGAAATAATGATGGCAATAATCATGATAAATAATTCGAATCTTGCTTATTCGAAGTTTTATTTTCGTTATTATTTATTAGTCGATTTACCGTGAAATATTCGAACGATAACGAATAAAATTAAAATTGCATCGTATGCTATATATATTTTGATATTCTGTCAGATTTAATGTGGGTTTGTTTCATTTGTTTCAGGTGAGTCAAGAGTGCTTTATTCATTCATTATATACCTGATGGACGGAGAATCGGTAAGTCAAGTAATGCATTTCAAGCATTCTAGTTTGTGCTTTTACCACTGGTCGGCATAGTTCTATCACGCGGCAAAAAGTCCTATGTTAAATTGTTGTTAATTTAACATAACCGCTCACATAAATGCAATTTGAGTGAAATTTACATTGGAACCAATGCTATAATTACATTGTTATCGAAGCGAATGGGAGTAGTGCTGCTACGAAGTACATGGAGGAAAGTATATGGGATTCATCACTATTCGCTCTAGGTCTCATCGCGACTTTAGAATAGGGATTGAGTGATGAGTCGCGATTTGGTGATCATTACGATGTTAACCTATCGTTTCCATGGTAACGTAAACAGTTCATCGCACTCACCTCGATTTTGAATGGTACTTATTACAATTTCAAAATACCTGTCCCCAAATTACTATTCTTCATACACTGAGAAAACAAATATCTTGAAAAATACCATAATTTATAGATTTTTGGCGTTGGTCTGATCCGATTAAAAATATTTACGTGAATGAACCTCTAAAAGTCCCATAATTTCTTGGGCTTCTATAAAGAACACTGTAAAAAGAAAGTCTTAATCTGTTTGCATCTTAATTTCAGACAATGCTTTTTCAATTGTGTCGGCGATTGTTTTTTCGGCTCAATTTGTTTGCATTATAGATTCAGCCATGAAATGAGCTGAATTTAAGACTTTTTTTTTACAGTGAAGTATGGTACCTTCCTTATAAAAGTCCTTAAAAAAAAATTATGGTACTTTTAGAGGTATCTTTACGTAAATATTTTGACTCGGGTTAGACCAACGCCAAAAATCCATAAATTATGGTATTTTTCAAGATACCTTTTTCTCCGTGTAGTAACCGTTACCGTATACTTTTCTCCGCGTAACTATGATAACAATGTAAATCCAACAGGACTGTGCAGAAAACTTTACATAAGATTCACAGTGTGATCGTTATCTCATTTTTCATGTGAGCTGTATATGGGCATCTTTTCCGTACAGTAATACAAAGACCAAAAAAAAAACCTTGAAGCGGTAAGAAAAATCTTGGAACGGTAAGTTTTTTCCTTCGAACTTCAAATGCAATAACAACTTGGAAGTACATCCATGAAGGAGATGTTTTAGAATTTGAAAAAAATTGAATTCTTCGGAATCCGAAGAAACAAAAGAATATGAGCAGCAGAAGGAATATGGTATGGTGCTGGTATTGCAGATTAATTAGACATTCATATAAGATTTCAAAGAGAACATACCTACTGAAGATTTTGAACTCATCCATCCCGAAACTACTTTTTTCTACATGAAAGAAACTACTCGAACGATTCGTTTCAAATTTTGCTATGTTATTCATCACACCAGTGCCTATCGCTGGAACTGAACAAAAGATCTTTAAATTGAATACTTCTCACTTTTTACTTACGAAAAATAATGAAAAACAGTCTGTTTTTGTGATATAAATTTCCACAACACACCATTCTGTCAATTTTTTTATTTTTTTAATATTTTAGTTCCCGCAATAAATACACTCATACACGGAGAAAAAGGAATAGTTGTAGCAACTACTTAAATAGTCGATTTTCGACCATCTACTTCAATAGTTGCTGCAACTGCTCAGTAGTCAGGACAAGTATCACGTTAGCTGCCTCAACTAACTGAAATACTCCGTAAGTTGCCAGGTATTTACGTTAGTTAGTGCAAATATCGAGTTAGTTGAGGCAGCTAACGTGATACTTGTCCTGACTACTAAGTAGTTGCAGCAACTATTTGAGTAGATGGTCGAAAATCGACTATTCAAGTAGTTGCTGCAACTATTCATTTTTCTCCGTGTACTGATTAAAAATTTCTTTCGTTTTTTAGTTTCGGATAAGGGTCATTTTCATTTTTGACAAAAATCAGTGTGAACACCATTTTTCTAATCTGTAGTACTTCATTACTGGATTGGTGATTATTTTGAGTAAATAGTAAATGAAATACTATCCTTTCAAGCTAAATTTATGTGAATTAACTGTGTGGTTTATGTACATAAATTTAGCTCAAGAGGATAGCATTTCATCTACCATTCACTAAAAAAAAATCACCAATCCAGTAATTAAGTACTACAGATTAGAAAAATAGTATTCACACTGATTTTGGTCGAAAATGAGAATGACTCATATAAGTGGAAGAGCCAAAACTTAACCATTTTTCTAAGTTGGGCAACTTCAGTGCCATTTTTAAACCAATCAAAAGATTCTTTTTTTACAGAATAATACTTTTGTATGCGTCTGAAGTGATATAATATATCTACAAAGTTTAAATACTGTTGTTCATTATTTGCATCGAAAAAAGATTCTAAAAACTCGTCAAATCCACGGGCGCTAGACAACCGTCATTAATCGTGATGTATAAACGCGGATACATTTGAAACTCCTCAGGGGAATCCTATTCTTATACAATGAAATGGTACAAAGGAGGTGAAATGAAAGTTTACAGCTTTATTTATGACTTTGAAAGCGTCATAAATCATGATCGGCATGATGCGAAAGATGATGTGATTTTAAAACAAGGTGTGATCGTTATATGAATGACTGATGGAACAATTTCACATTTCATTCAATATGTTCATTACGGAATTTATTTTTTTCCATATTTTCCTGTTAATTTAATTGCTATTTTCCATGGGAGTATTGTTTTTCATATTTGTATGAACATGGATAATCATAATACAAAACATTCACCCTGGTTAAAATATAATTCAATAGTAAATCATGGCAACAATTCATAATAGAATATCTTATCACGAAGAATTATGGAATTTCCAACAGGAAATTCATAACAGATTTTCTAATGATTCTCCATGAACAGTAGCGCAACTCCAGGTCTTATGAATTTTCAAAAAATGTATTCACGTACGTTAGATAATTTTGCGAAACACTGGTTGTAACACTTTATTGGCGCATCCTTATTTGGATATTATGCAATTCATTCTAAGATATTAGAATTCCAGAGGTGTTTCTCTTATAGTACTGGTATCAGGGGACTTCCTAAATGTGAAATTGGATCCTCAATTTTGTGAATAATCAAATCAAGACAGTTCAATATCATTACATTATCTGTTCTCCAATCAATAGTTATCAAATGCAAAATTAGTATAAATTATCATTCATATGTAATTATGTTAATCATTAAACTTTTTCTTCCATGGTTATTACATATAATTACAGATGATTTGCATAGAATTTATACACTTCTCATATGTATACGATTGTGATAGTTGCCCGTTGTATTTAAATTCATATTATGCGTAAGGTCTACTCCGTTCTTATAATACAATAAAATAATAACTCTTTGATCTTGAGTCGTGAGACACGGAAGAGAACATCGGTCATTGCTTGAATTCTCTCGAATCTTACCAAAAAAAATCGATTATTTAATCGTTTCATATAATTCAAAAGAATTACATACACCATCACTTGGAACCATAAAATTTTCAAATATATCATTAAATACCTCAAAATTGATTTTAAATCATAATTTCCGTGGAAAAATTACAAGATTTCTATACATTGTCAAAATACAGGGAGTTCCCCCCAAAGAATACAACACATTTTGCAGAAGTCTGTCTTTGAACGATATAAATCCATATTATCGTATATTCAATGATAATACACAACCAATAACATTCAAATTCCAAATATATTAATTGTCAGAATCGTGCCTGGAAGTTGAATTGCACATATCAGAAGAAATTTGTTGGTGAATAAATAATATGACAGGACAGTGGCGTAGCGGAGTGCTTTGGCGCTCGGGGCAAAATTTCCTTAGAGGAAAGATTTTCACAATTGAACCCACGGGAAGAAGAACTCGACGAGCGCTCGAACGGCGTCACGAGTTTGATCCAAACGGTCCCGTCGGAGGTCGAAAAAAAAGTCGGAATTTCGAAAATCTAAGAATACTGGGTGATAGGGCTTGAAAAATGAACACCAGTATCTGTTTACCATTTTTTCTATGATACACAGTTTCCGAGAAGAAAAATAAAAACTTTCTATTTTTTCGCACCAAAAATCAATGTTTTTCAATATTAAACTAACTCGGTCATTCTTCGATGTGTCGGAATGAACCTTGTGGATTTCGATTCGTGAGACTTTTCCGAAGACAACAATGCCGTGAAAGTTTGTAAAAATTAATAATGAGTGAATACATTTTTAATTTAAAGTGAAAATCACTTTTTCCACACTGAGAAGCATTATCTATCATAAATTACTAGACTCGCTAGTATATTGAGGATATACTTGCATTTTGAGGTTATATACCAAAAATTCTCATCAAAAGCATCAGACTTTCTATTATAAAATGTCATTATCCTACCATTAACCCTAGCAGAAATCACTCTAGTGCGAGGCCTCACCAGGCCCTCGTGAGGGGCTTGCAAGGCCTCGTAAGGCCTTCCCTGGTGAAAGGGAAGCGTGTAATAGAAAGTGTCAGGAACGTAGTTGGAAAGTATTTGGAACGTGGATTTAAGTGTATACCGAGGGTCAAGTGGAACATTAAGAGTGATTCGAACATATATTTGAAGCGTGTGAAGCGTATCCGAAGAACCACCAATTTCATAGAAACCGAGCTTTGCGTCCGGAAGCGTAGTTAGAGAGTGGATAGGAAGCATATGAGAAGTATTAGGAAAGTATTCTGGAACATTCTTACGCTTCCGTTACTCTTTATGACACGCTTCCCTTTCACCAGAGTTATAATCGCCTAGAGAATGACTAGAGTGATTTTTACTAGGGCAACTCTCAGAAAGTCTGGTACTTTTGAAGAGAATGTTTGGTATATAACTTCAAAATGCAAGTATATTCGCAATATATTAGCGAGTCTAGTAATTTATAATAGACAATATTTCTCCGTGCATGCTTTGCATTGAAAAAGTGTCGGGAGAAGTATGAGCTACAAAAAACTTCCAGCGACAAAGTTGTTCGCTAGTATATGGACAAACTTTGTGGAAATTTTTAGATCGATTGTACTATTAGTTCGTAAAATACAGCGATTTATTCATTAGAGCGAAACGAAAATTTTCCATGATTTTGCGTTGTTTACCGGTTAAATAAAATGTATCCACTGGATTTCTCATCGTTAGGTCATGTTTTTTTGGTCGGAGAATCCGAATATCGAAGAATTTGTGTGAAATTCGTCATCTAATTGTTGATTTATTCATTATCCAATTAAATTGATGATAACAAAAAGACCTCCGACGGGACCGTTTGGATCAAACTTTTGATGCGGTTCGAGCGCTCGTCGAGTTCTTTTTCCCGTGGGTTCAATTACATAATTTATATGTAATTCAATACAGTTTGTACATACTTTATACATAATTGTGAAAATTTTACTACTCTGGTTGCACTTCCCACCCCCAGTCAATACAGAAACATTTTTTATTTGTTCATTCTGGCGCCCCTCTATCTATGCGCCCGGGGCGATCGCCTCCTTCGCACCCCCCTAGCTACGCTACTGTGACAGGACCTTGGTTTATACATAGGAATATTCTAGTATTTTTGTCGTATGCGGCTTATCCTACCGCAACCGCAAAACGAATAATTGAAATGGAAGTAGACCACACGCAAAAGAATACCAATATTCGTGCACATTTATGGCTTTATTCTATAGAAGACACTGAAATTATTCGAATATGAATATAAATTGTAGCTGGGATATGATCAGTTAAGAACTAACAGACGAAAGAAAATGTTGAGCAGTCGATTAGACGTTTGCACGGAAAATAAACATTTGATGAGTCGATAACTTGGGAATGGAAGACATTCTTCCTCCCTTCAAACTCAAATCATTATCATAAATTTGGTAGGAGTGGCTCAACAACCCTATTCTCCGATCAAAAAAAATCCTACTGAAACACTGTGAAAAATATTTATAAACTCATAAAAAGAAAAATATGCTGAAATCCACAAATTTTCTGTGAATATCTAAACGATTGTTGTGATTTTTCAAAAAATGTTTGTCAATTGACAAGAATTGTTCGAGATTGAACCAAAATTCTTTGTAAATTTATTAAAAAATGTTTGGGAATACAAAACTTCCCAACTTTTCCTTGGAAATTTTTTTACGAAATCTTTATAGTTCCAGCTTTTTATATCCAGCCGGTGAATCATACACACTGTAAACAAAATCTCCCGAAGAAGTTCAAAATTCTATGTTCCAAACCGTTTTTTCAGTGAACTTTCAAACGATTCTAGTGAATTTCTGAACAATTGTTTGAAAAGTGACTAAAATTTGGAAATTTACAGAAGAATTTTACGAGTTCGTAAGTTTTTAATCATAATTTTTTGTCTTTGAAATTTACAAATATTTTTTTAAATGTATGAAGCATGTTGGCTGAATTTTCAAGTGTGTAGTTTCAATCGAATTCTCACTATTCAAGTTATTCCGCGTATCATCCCTCGACGAGCTTCCGAAACGATATGGGGGATTCCATTAACCATCTTCGCAGGAATGAAATTCCCATATAATTCAATTCTTTGTCTACGAAAAGAGTGATGTTCGGTTCACATTTTCATTTGAAAAAATACAAACTATACTTTGTTGTCAAATACTGTGAAATGTTCACCATTTAAAAAACATCAAGTCGATTCAATGAACCAATAATGACTTTGCGAGTGGAAAATTTTGTTCATATGTGAATCACAAAATCTATTATTTCACTGCAAAACATTTGTATTACGAGATATCAAGAGGCGCCTCGCATCTTCCGATGAACCGTTTAATTTGAGAACGCAATTCAAACATTCCCGATAACATGGAATATCATACCGATAAAGGCGGTATTTAATCGAACGATAATCTCACCTCAGAAGTCCTGGTGAATGATTCTCTACTTCCTGCCCGTGCATCATATGTATATTCGACGAGTTTAAGAAAAACTTGTAAGATCTCTCATGATAAAATTTTCTCCCGGTTTGATTGATCACTACATGCCATAGGAAAGAGATTATAATAAATCATCGGTAATAAACTATTTTTCTTAGTTGGCCGGGAGAAATCCATCTTTCAGTTAGTCATTTCGTTTCAACTGCAATGGGGTTGGCACACAATTGGCAACGGTTCTCTCTTCGTAGCACACGATATACATACCTCGTTCCTGTACATTTGTTAAAATGCATTCAAGTCGGCCACGATTGGTCATGCCGTCATGGCATACACCGCATAGGTATTTACTATGGTCCGTGTGCTCGTTACTCGTTATACAATATGCACATACATATCAAAGGATATGTACGTACGTAAACGTGCACACCAATTCAGCATGCTTGTATTTTACAGATACATAAATTTATGTGTGCACATGCAGGAACGAGTGAAATATATACAATCGATCTCAGTAAGTCGTTGTAAATCAACGATTACCGGAGAAGAATCCTGTGGTTAGGCATTGGCCATGGTATTACGTGGATCCTCCCCCGATCTCGTTACATGACAACGGCACACGCTGCGCCAATTAATAGCAATAATTAACGTCTTTATCATTCCAAGATAAAGGACTTAGTCGTCTTCTTAGGCGCTCTCTCGCTTTCCGGCCTTCTTCGAGTCGAGTTAATGAGGCTCAACTAACCAGTTACTCACATACGCTCCTTAGATTCACTGCAGTAAAAGCAACATCCCACAGCAGTTGTTCAGTATGTTTCAAACGCTCTCTCTATCTCTCTCTCTCTCTCTCTCTCTCCTTGTTTTTCATTAGGAGATGGAATTAACGAGAACGTCGTTTACACGTTCAGTCTGCGATTGGAAGTTTCAAGATGCAAGGACTAAGTACAGAAAAAGATCATCGTTTGTTTTTGCCATTTGTTTCCTTTTTATTTCATCCGTTTATGAAACGAACATCGATATTCAACACTTGTTGATCTCCATTGAAATTATCATTCAATTATAGATATCATTAAACGAGTGTGGTTGACGAATATTCTTTCTTGTTTCCCTGCAATTTCAATTCTCTTCCCTTGATATTTATATTTATAGCATTCAAGAATAAGAAATTCATGCGGGTCCCACTGAGCATTTCCGTTAGAACCTTGCCTTAACATTGCATCGATGTTGATGCGATCTTGAAAGTACCTGTTATAAGAATTACAACAGCAATATTACAACATCCAATTACAAGTAAATTGCAGCAATGTTACGTTGTCAGGTGATATTTCAACGATATTTTTGCAAGTTACTTTTGTAATATCGCATTTGTCAATTGAAAGACAAGTACTTCCAAGATCGCATCAATATCGCTGCAATGTTAATGCAAGGTTCTAACGGAAATGCTCAGTGGGGTGAGAACGATTACGTGTTCATCTCAAGATCCGCATCTTCAAAATTTTATGAAATGCACAAATACGGTTGCGCCTTGGCTGCACGTAGTAAATTAATGTATTGCGTGCACTCGTGTTGCGGCTTCATCAAATGTTAAACATACGGACCTCGTACGCTACATGGTATGCGCAGAATAATTTTCACTCGGATGATGAACTGCGAACTTTCGCTAGCAGTATCAATGGGTAACACGATTCAGGGAGGATTTGGGTGAGGAATTTTCATTGTTCGACTTGGCATTATCATTCCTACTGACAATACTGAGAAATCATTGATTTTTCCACTGAAAAACATGTTTTATTGTTATTAAAAAATATTTTCATAATCATACATGGAGGAAATATTGTTACAAATTGCTATGAAAAAATTGTAACGAAGGATCATATTACATGAGGATGAAAAGAAACTTGAAATTAGCTACGCAATACCGTGATCACGTTCGTTAGTGCTAAGATTGATGCTCGTTTCGAAATTTTTTATAGTAAATTAAATTAAGACTTTTTTTAGTAATTTTAAATATAACATTCTCTCCGTGTAATGAAAATGGATGGTTATTCACATTTCCTGAAAATTTCTTCCACATATATTTGTATGAATAAATTAAATTATTATTTATGCCACTCAAAATAATATGACGAAATTTGAGAAAAATACGAGCTGTCATATGTTTTTCTTAAATGTTCTTTCATATGATCAGTTCTTTCGATTAATGTAAATTCTTTGATATCAAGGTAGATAAAAATTCGCCTCGAATGATTTTCATTTGGATTGATAAAAAAAAATTATTGGAAAATTCTAACGTCTTCAAAATTTCATTATATAGATTATTAAGTAGGAATAAAGCCAACCCTGGCTTTCTGAATCACACAATAGTTGAACTACACGGTAGTCACTTGAAATATCTAAATATAAAAATTAATGTAGAGCAATTATTTTACTGTACAAATCTGAACTACAATGTATTTGAACTACAGATTTCTCAACTACACAATTAAATATACTATGTCTTTTGTTGTTGTACTACACAAATCTGAAATATTGAATCAAATATGGGAATGTATGTGGATGATTTCACTACACAGATCTGAACTACACTGAGAGGATGCAATGTAAGATTGAGATTCCCTCTCAATGTATTATCGGTGAAATTCGATTACAATCGGCGTGTATATCATTGAAATGATCCTAAATTTTTTTGAACTTCATACATTCTTTATGTCATGTGTAGTTCGCAACGGTGTAGTTCAGTTGTGCAGGTAAATAATCGCCGTCCATTCATTTGTGTAGTTCAATATTTCAAGTAACCTTATAAAGTGTCTCTTCCTTTTGCCCCTTTCACTTCCTCTACAACACAATATATTTATATACTGGTTTTTTTTTTCAAAGAGTAATATTCGGTTGATTGTAAATCACATCATCACAATTTCTCAAGAGAACAAGGGGGTAAACTAACAATATCATGAGCCAACATGACGAGGAGCTTCAGATACTCCTTGATCTCTCTTTGAAGTTGAATCGAAGTGAGTTGATCGAGTGGAAGTAAAAGGGAGAGGCAATTGTTCGAGGAAGAATGAAAGAAATAACAAACACGGAGGAGAAGAAAGATAAGAAGGATGTAGGGAGAACGAAAGAGAGATAGATCTTCACAAAGTGACTTCCTGGAACGTGAGTCTATGCCACCGGAATCTCTACTTGCTCCTTAAGAGCAAATGGTAGGTACCCTTTTGTTCTATATCAAGCCACTTGGTTTATATACCGGTGCGCTCTTTTCTTGACCCCAAAGGGCGCCCCGCGCATCGATCATCGGCCGTGATGCCGCCTATGAACGGGATCGAATCTTTCCTCGTTTTTTCCTTCCTCAAGTTTTTTTTCCGCTAAGAAGTAAAAAGAAGGAAGAAGAACAAGCAGAGATCGCGCAACCATCCATGCTTTGTGAACTGCTCTTGAAGAGTAATCGAGCGGCTGAAGTTGGTAGAGTTAAAGGGCAGCAAAGCGTGGTATCAGGACAATAATGATCCACCATTTTTACCCGAAGGAAAAACCATTACGATGTTCTTCAACGAAGCTTTCTCCTCTCTTTCTGTTTCCTCTTCCCTCACTCTTTTCGTCCCTTTTTACGTCAGATTATGAGATTGTTAAACATTCTTATACGTCGTAGTATCGATATCTTGTATAGATACGTCGCTCGTGAAATTAGATCTTCTAAGATGAATAACCTTTCATCCATTACAACCGTAAGATAGTTCATCACTCTTTACGATCGTTGAAAGCATAATGGGATTCAGAATATGTTATGTTATTCTTGGCTTTTCTTTCTCTTTGGAAAGATCAACGCACTTTTATCCGAAGAATCAACAAATCTGTTGCATAAAGATTGACAGATGTCTGTACTTTCCGGCAGCGAATGGAGAACTGGATTGTTTGAATAGGAAAAAATCTATTCTTCTGGAAACTATAATTTGAGCGAAGATAGACTTATGGCGCGGTTGCGCGGTATACAGCAATCCGCATGCTTGTACATGCTGTACAGTATCCCATGCATGCCGTGCAAAGAACAGTTCATTTGAGCCAATTGAAAAATGGAAAAAATCAATACATTTCAGAAGCGGAACAGTAATTTCCTTTAGCTCTGAGTGATGAATCATTGTTTTCAGTGTTTACCATAGAACTCTGTGGTAGGAATACTCCAATTTTTACCGCAAATCTCGATAATAATTCATTTCTGTAGTACAGTAATCTTCGTCGATCTTCGACCATAAAATTCCCTCCCTCTCATTAAAAGTGTGGTACATCATCGGAGGATGAAATATCACGATCTCCCACAGTAGACGTTTTCTTTTCCTCACTGTATAATTCTCATCGTGAGGTCTTTTGAAAAAAGTTGATCAAAAATTCTTTTCATTCAGTCATTTTATCATCGTGATTCTGGAAAAACTAAATTGAATTTAGGCATAGAAAAATCCTTCCGTATAAAATCTGGTGATAAATTTTGTGAAAGATGAGAAAAGTTGAAGACGTGTTGAGAAATTCCATCGAAGAATGAATCTCTTCCTAGACTCAAGATGAACAGAAAATTGAAGAAAATGAATGAAAACCTCATAGGAAGATGAATTACTTTATAATAGTCACTTCATTATGTGAGCAGCAACAAATGTATGGTTCTTCCTTGGTCAAAGATCATCATCGTCGTCGTCATTGAGGCCATCAGTCATTTTGCTTCATACGTGATTTCTCAACGTAATCGCGTTCGTTCTTCATCCTGTTTTCCCGTTCCAAAGGAATCACGCCCGCTCCTTTGCGGGATAAGGGAAGTTTGCTACTCGTTGCTTGAAAACTATAGTAATTCACGGTAAGAGGTAGGAGAGAAGGAGAATAAAGAGAAGTCAGGAAAAGCAAGGCAAACGTTATATACCGCTGAGTGCTGATTCGTAGAGTGGTGCAGAGATTATGAGGTACCTGCACCAATGAACCTTGAAATTGTCTTTCTTCTTATTTTGTTCTTTTCCTTTCTTTTTTTTTCATTCTCATCCTCTCCTAGGATACGGCGACGATGTACCTTCCGAGACTTGATACTAGTTATATCATCCTTGTTTCCAAGTTTTTTCTCCTTGCTCTGCCCCATTCTCATTATGCGCGACTAACACAAATCAAATCCTGATAGATGGGTAGACCTGTTTCTTAGCTGCTAAGGCTCAAGGATGTACTTGATGGCGTGAAGATACTTCCTTCTGATCTTTAATGGGAATTTCTACAACGAATTCTATTATTCAATTATCGATCATTGAAACAAGCGAGAAATTGCCTCCGACGAATAATCGTTGGGGTACTTGGCGTGTCCATTGAAGTTGTTCAGTGTGACCAGTGCTTTGGAGAAATCCTAATTCTTTGAAGAATTCAACGTGAAAGAGAACTTGAGTCTTCTATCGTTTTATGCAGTTTGAACGAATTAATGATTCAGAATAAACTTCTGTGATTATTGAGTCCCATAGTTCACATCGTAAAATAATGTATCCACAGTTACACACGTTTCTCATACAATTCCCCAGTGTATTTCGATTATATTTATATTATCTATCACAAACAATCAATGAAACGGATTCGATACAAGTCGTTCAAATCAAAAGAGACATTGCTTATCGTTTTCAGTTTATCAATACATATGTCTTTAAATTCACAATTTAAGCTTGAGAATCATATTTATCTTCCCTTTGCTCAAAATGTCAGAATTTCCCTTCTCATTTTTCATCTGCCTTTATATAAAGTAGTGATTTATATGATTTTAAACAGCCACCTTATTCATTTCATCAATGAAGGATGATAGTAATTGCGAATAAACGATGATGAATAAGTATGAATCCCTTGGAGAAATCCTTTAAAGAATCTAAGTGTAAATTCGATTAATTGGATCATTATATACAAACTTTGTATGTATGGAAAATCAAATTGGTCTTTAGTATCTTGACCAATTATCTCAAGAGTGAATAACGCTATTTACTCGACCATTGATCATCTTGAACTATGATGTATCGGATATCAGCACTTTACGTGTATAACGTACTTGTCTCGAGTTATTTCAGAGTGCACTGCCGGTCGTAACAAATTTCGTCCGTCAGATGACCCGATTTATAAACTGCATATCTAAAAATTTTATGTTGAAGGTACTTGAGAAGAGATTAGTGTTCAATGTGGCGAAGTAATCAGATGAGAAATCTGCAGCTCGAAGTGAGATCCACACAGCATCTAAAGTTGAGATAAATTTCAAATCTGGAGAGATGTGTGTTGAGAATTCAAGTACTCTCAACAACATTAATAAATATACTCCAGTAGTCGTGTGTAAAATCGAGATGGATTTCGAATTATCATTAGATTACGAATAAACGTGATGGATTAGAGTTGCCACAGATTTAACGTATAACGTGATTTGAACGGGATATCATGCATTTACGTTGGAACACACTTCTCTTATCGTAACATTGATCTTGGAGTTCCGTCATGAATATTGATGAGATACAATTTTTTTTTCAAAACGCTCTATATCCAGGAAAATCTGCATGTTATTCAAATCCATCCGTTGATATGAAAATTGCAGTTGGTCTGCCCATAGTTTGGCAAAGACAATGGTTTTTATTTAGGGTTCTTACTCTTTCTCAACTGACACCAATTGATGAACAGACTTCAGAAGATACATTGAGCTTCATGGACCCATAGAGTCTAACACAAGAACTGGAGTATTACTGTTCGAAAAGAAACCCAATTTTCTGAACTACACTGTAAAAAATGTGGGGAGTTTTTCTTCATATTATTGGTGGATTTCACTTCTTCATCTTGGGGGAATTGTTTTTTCATCAAAAATGAGGGATTCTTTCACCTCTTTGAGGAATCATTTTGTTTTTTGGGTGCTGAATCCTCTGCAAATGAAGGAAAAGCGCACCAAATTATGGTAAAGGGTTCCCCATCTATGGGGGAACTTTGCTGTCACTATTTTCTGGGGAAAAATTCCATAATTATTTCTTACAGGGTGTACCAGTATAGAATCAGAGTTGGTAGTATCGTAAGATCAAGTAAAAATACGATATCGAGCTGGTATTCATACAATTTTATTGTCTCACTAAATCATCGGTGGTGGATCAGAGTTCAGGGCTGTTTTAATGAGACTAGATTGCGCAAATACTGAATCAGAGTTGATTACACTGTGCGATACATAACAGTACAAGACTTTGCCAGATGGGGAATCATAGTTTTCATCATTGATTTAAGAATATGGCTGTCTGAGTGGAACAGGAATACGCCACGTTGAGAAAGGAAGAGGTAGTTAAATATCAGAAAACTAAACTGAGAGAGTAAAATTTCCAGGAACAATAACATATTTAGTTGTATAGGCGCCATAAAAATACTTCATTGATTTGAATAAAGTTTTATTTGATTAATTAAATATCCGCTTTTCATTGATAAAATATTTTATAGCATAGGTATTAAATATTTGTGTGATTGAATAAATATTCAATTGAGTCAATAAAACTTTATTCGAATCGATTAAGTATTTTATGGCGACTATTCAATTAAATATTTTATAGTTCTCGAAAATTTTTTCTCTCAATGTGGCAATTAAATTCAATCACCCTTGAACCAAACGAATTTTATTTGTCACAGCTGAATTTTTTATTCCCATAAAATTCAACTGAGGCAACTACAATTTCTCCTTTGTTCTCAGTGCGGTACTAGCAACATTATTTTGAATATAAATTTTCATGTCCGATAGTTATTCAAAACGACTCACGCGAAATCAGTATTGCCATTTATCAAAAATTTAATCGATTCTCAACACTCTTCTGCGTGTTGTATCGAATTTTTGACCATATTTATTTCCATCTTGTCGGTGAACCATTCCACGCTCTCATCATATTTTCTTGTCCTGTTAAGTGTAGATGATTCTTGCTTCAAGAAACTGAGAAAATATGGCCAAGCCAATTCTTATGTATTTACAATACCTTGAATATCTTTCATCTTGAGCATGACAGTTCCTCTGGTTACACGAAAAGTGTACGTGTCGACAAAAATAAATGACCGAGATTCCGTTATAATTGGAATAAAAAACCAAATTCGTTGTATTTGTATCGAAAAGATGAAATCCTTGCAAAGGAAAGGAAGATAAATAAATCAATTAAATTTCTTTGTTTTTTGCATTGGTATTGCAATCACGCAACGTGAAAGAAACGTGTATGTACGATTTGTCTTTCCATACATTACTCTCTTCTCATTTTTTCGAAACTTTATTCAAACGCAAGGAACCACCAGGACATCGGCAATGCAATTCCACGCGCTTGTACGAACTTGAAAACACGTCTGCCCCGTGTTCGGTCTAGCAAATTCTTCAACCACGTGGGAAGTTACACGTGTCCCGAGATCACAGCACTCTCTTCCTGTTCTTTCCTCTTCCTCTTTTCTCTTGTTCGACTTCATCTTGTTTCATTTTATATTTTTCTTGAAAATGACCTCAAACCTGGTATAAGATCTACCAGTAGTTGGGATATTAGTAGTAGTACTACTTTTACTACTAATGGTAGTGGTATAGTCTTCCGATGTCCCATAAATCCTTGAAGAAAAGGAGCCTCGCGTGATGTTGGTATAGAGGAGAGAGAAAAACCCTGTAAGAGTGCAATTGGATGCAAAATCGACACGTTTCTACGAAGCCCCATGAATCTTTATCCTACTTGAACCCGTGTGTTGTATGTGGGTATACACCTACTTTATACCGTACAAGATCCAATGCAATGCCACGAAACAAACGGAAACGTAAATCCTTAGAACAACGTATCGGATATGTGTAGAGGTCATATCGAATCAGTCTTTTCATCTATTCCCCTCTGTGTTGATTTTATTCGATACCCTTTTCTGATCTTTTGAGAAATTTTATATAACGTTAAATATGAATGTTACATCAATACTTTGTGGTATGAAAATTCTTTGCGAAGAAAAGAAGGTCAATAATAGTTGACGTGTGTGTTCCTGTAATTAAAAAGCAATACATCGTACCGAAGGACTCATAGAATCGAATTACTTTTTAGTGCAATAGTGCTTTGATTTATATATTCCTAGTTGCATAATGTCATTTCAGATATTATATCAAAATTAATTACTTGGTAATTAAAGTACAGTTTATGATCAATTTCTATCCTCTTCGCGTTCATGAAATTATGTACATATGAGTGTAACATCTTTTCTTCCTCGTGCACTTCGCGATTATGAGAAGTATATCGAGCGGAAGACTGGTTTTTGCGTTTTCAATGAGTTCATATTTGGTTACATACATGGTTTTCTTGCGTTGAATTTCTTTCGCTCTGAATGGAAATTCGTTGAAAAATTATGTCAGAGTACTTTTTTTGATCATCAAACTGACACTTTTCTTTGATAATCAATACATGTAATTTGAAGTGAAGAGAAAAAGAATACTGTATCAAAAACAAATGTTCATAAATTTTATAGATTTGCTGCCATAAACTATCGAAGAAAGTCGGTTAATGGTTAAATACACAAGAAAAGTATATTAGAATAGGTGATAAAATTTATCGTAGTCAGTTTTGAATTCCCAAAGAAATCACTTGAATGCAAATCTGCGTATCTCAAGATCTGAAATCACCGAGTTGATTTTATGATACAAATCTTATATTATGACGATACAACCGTTATACATAGACGAACGTTATACCATCTGATGAAAACTTTTATACAATATCTTTTTACACCTAGCTTTGAGGTTGGTGAATTTGGATTAATCGTTTACCTTGCGGGCAAGTGAACCTAATTGCACGGGAAAAGGATGGAAAAATGAAAACGATAAGTCGAAATCAAATGGGGAGTCATCTGGAGTGTTGTTGATATATTTCATAAAGAACCGGTGCAAAACTAATCATGGTAGCCTCGAGCCCCTGTATAGCCTGGTTTAGCTGCGCATAATTATTATCCCGTGAAACTTACATAGAATATAACGCTTGCTTTGATCGTTTGTTTTTATTCTCCCTCTATTTTCTTCAGCGTCATCTTATGCATACGATGTAAAATAAGAAGAATTAGAAGCTCTATCATCCACGGTATCTCCAACGGTCTTCTCTCTTATCTTTCCCCTTCAATGCTGTTCAACTTCATTCACTTCGTCCACTAACACGGTTTTGAATTGGTTTTACAAGTCGGAAGAGATGTGATAATTCATGTTACTTCGATCGTATTATGATTCCGTTCGAATCCCATCTCAGTTTTTTTTACCGGATGAAAAATTCTTGCCACTTTATTTGTCGAATGGAATTTCCAAGTTGAGAATAACTAGGTTAATTTACATTGTTCAGAAGTAAGAAGATACTGATGCGTATCCCATTTAATAGTCAGAACCGTTAGGAAAAGATCGTATGCACAAGATAAGTACACAACTCAAAATTTGTGAATCAAGTATAACAGGTAATTAGCATGCATTTTGTTTCTATATCGTGGATTAGTAGGAAATATTATTCATAGTAGAATAATCTTTTGTTGGGTATGGAGTATTTATCTATCAAGTTCTTCCATCGAATGAAAAAATGAAGATTCATTGACTGTTGAGGGACATTCGTTTGAAGCGAGGGTATCAGAGTTGAGGGAAAATTTACAAATAATGCAGCAATCGTTGAAACGTATTATTTTCGACAAAGCTCTTTGACATTCCCTAGTAGAAATCACTCTAGTCATTCCCTAGGCAATTACAAGGTCTTACAAGGCCTTTTAAGTCCCTCACAAGGGCCTGGCGAGGCCTCGCAAGGCCTAGCGAATTACTAGAGTGATTTCTGCTAGGGTTGTTTTTTGGCAAACAAAAAAAATAAAATTCACTGGGACAGCAAAATGTGATTATACTAACATAGTGAATAATTATCAAGCAGTAGTTGCAAATTATTTGCCGATGCAAAACAATTTTCAGTATTAAGTACGGAAGAGCGAACAAATTTAGCTGGAAGAGTTGAAATTTTGTATCGGCCTACCATTGCAGAATCATTAAACCAAATTTGCGCCGGCGTCAGTAAACTTTTGCCGCCACTATCCCAAACTTTACACCGAAAAAAAAGTTTTGTTGAAATGTGAACAACCAAAAACTTGTTGTTGCAACACATTTAGGGACAAAATAATTTTGTTCAAAGCACAAAAATTTGGTTGAAGGAACAAAAGTTTTTTGTTGTTCATATATTAACCAGAATGTTTTGTTGTTTTAACTAAACAGTTTTCTCGGTGTAGACTCGCCGATTATTGAAACGATGTTATTATTTCAGACATAATTCAAACTTCTTCTCAAAATTGTGTTGATTTCCATCAGGGCTAGGTCAGTCCTGCGACATTGATAAAATTTTACGTGGGTACACTGAGAGAATTTTGTTTGAAAAGTTACCGTGAAATTTCAGTGATCGAGGGACCAGCAGGAATTTTTTTTAACATTGCTGTGCGCTTTGTAAAACTTATAGAAAATATTAGTTTCAACTGTTTAAGAACTTACATATTTTCACAGACTGCACAGTAATTTTTCGAAGAATTTTTACTTATCCTTCGATTTCTCGAATTCCACGGTAATTTTTACAACAAAAATCTCATGCACTGAGAAAATAAAAAGGACTTTTTCAGGACAAAAATAACAAAAGATTGTGAGTTCGTTGTTTGTTGTGTAGATGAAACTATAGTCAGCAAAATTATTAAGAAATAATAAGGACATTGAAGAAAAAACCTCGCAATAATTAATACCCCACAATGATAGACTCCTGTTTTTCTTTTTGTTTCTAATCTCTATTATCTTCGACTTAATTATCCTCGCAGATAGGAACAGATTACGTAGAATGAAAGTCTTAGCCGCACAATAGCCGCATTAGTTGTGTCGTTATGTTACCGGCAATATGACCGCAACAAATGTAGTTCCAATCCAGGAGGTAAGCTTCTTATTCTAAAGTAAAATCGTGAAAGAACCATTAGCGGGTATCCGCTCAAACGAATGATCACGATTACGTTGATTTAAAAATCAAATATCAAGCAATGCCTTGAACTGCATTCATCCTTATATAATATTTATGTGCGGTGTTGAATGCTGGAACCACATTTTTTATGAGAAATAGGTATGGATGAATAATTAATTCATCAGATCACTAATATTTCATTCATATACCATTTCAAACTGTTCTTTGAGAAAAAGGATTGAGTTGAACATTTACATATCTACACGAGAATTGTTAATCAACCGGAAATGGTGAAATTTGGGAAATGGATTTTCACATGAAAATACGGAAAATCATGGATACTGTACAAACAGTGACGGATTCAATTGAAATTTAAAACGTTGCACTTCGTATTTCACAAAGCACATACAGTCTCTGGTAGAAACTAGATGGAACCCACGTGGGAGCAATTGGATAACACATTTCAGCCATTTGACTTTAGTGCCCAAACATTTAGTTGCCCATGTGTGTATGGAGCAATGGCCCAATGATGGACCAAGCCTGGCACAAGACCTGCCGAGACTTGTCTTGAACAATTTACCAAATTTGGCCCAGGCTTGGGAATGATAGGATCAGGACAAGCTTGGGCCAGTGGTTTCGCCAGGCCCGGTCCAATTCATTTACCAAGCATCAACCAATGCTTCTTTCATCGCAGATATGGATGAAAAAAGTAATTGATTCATATGCTCACGTAAGGGGGTAACTATCGTCGCACTAAAAGAACGTCAGATGTTTGAAATCCTTATATCTGAAAAATGGCTCTTCATCTGGACGAATGATCCGAGAGTTTTTGGTTCGATATTAAGCGTTACAAAACTGCGAAGTTTCATCAAAATCGATGGTCTTCAAAATGAGCCAGACATCCTAAAATTCTGTAAAGAGTTCTTCAAAATCAGTTGATCCCCGTATATGATTACACTGAGAAAACAGATATCCTGAAAATTACCATAATTTATGGATTTTCAGCGCTGGTCTGACCCGAGTCGGAACATTTACTTGCACGAATATCTAAAAGTACCATAATTTCTTGGACTTTTCAGAATAAGTATGGTACCTTCCTTATAAAAGTCCCAGCCATTATGGTACTTTCAGAGGTTTGTTCAGGTAAATATTGAGACTCGGGTCAGACCAGCGCTAAAAATCCATAAATTATGGTACCTTTTAAGATACCTTTTTCTCCGTGTACATTTGAAAGTATCCTATTACTATGAGGTGAAGTTCTATCCTTACTTAGATCAATAAAATCTAGCTTGGTGTGTAAAACTAGTGTGTAGGATTAATTATGGCGGGGAGATCGGGCTGGCCCTGGCCCGATGGTTATTCCCAAGTCTTCAGCTATTGTAAATTCAAGATTCGGTCAATATTTTCAAAACATTGTGCCACTCATGTGGGCAATATTGGCACAATTATTCTCAACGAATGCTCGATTTTTACACTTGTGCCAAGCTTATACCAAATGTAGTGACCATTCCGAAAATATTAACAAATGTACCATGACTGACTTTCCATTGGGAACAACGGGACAATCATGGAACAATATTGGGCCAATTGTTCTTTAGGGAGGTTTGTTTCTGACAAATGTGCCAACCTTGGGTTTTTTTCAGTGTTGGCAATACCTGCGTGGGTGGTTTATACAGATTTTCCATGCGTCAACTGATCGTACAGTAACTTTGATAGTCCATCAACACGGTCAGAGCAATAAAAGGAAGCCCTAACGTTTCAATTTCTCACTCGGGATTATTTTATGAAAATAAATTCAAGAACAACGTCTTGACTGGAAATTACATGTCAAAACACATTATTACCTTATTCATAGGTGTGATTTGACAGAAAACACATGGTTTCAAATTTCTAATTACCAACTTGAACAACATTCTAACAATTCCCTGGAACATCTGAATGGGTACAGGCTAGAAAGTGTGTTACAAAACTAGCTAGAACCTAACCTAACATCTGGGAGAACTAGTTGGGACCCATCTAATCCTCAATCATAATTTCTACTTGGGGGTAAAATTTTACTGTTTTGCACATTTCAGAATACAGATCCATTTCCTGCGTTTTTCTGGCTTATTGAAAAACTAAGAATAAGTTTGGAATTTTTGTAAAAATTATTATATTTTTGGAACTGAATTTTTTCGCCGTGTAGGAAATTTAATCAGTCTAAATAAAAATCCAGTTGCACTGAATACGTTTGTAACAGCTACATTTTTGACCGTAATCGATTTGATTGGGACAACTAAATTATAGTTATCGCAGGTAGGTGCTCTTTTCTCGGTGTTGATTGCATTTTGTCACATAAACATTTCCTTATCGAACGATATTCCATATACCCAGACAAATAACCTTCTCTGGGAATTTGCACAATTATTTAATTTTTCAATCCCTCCATTCCAGACAGTTTTCTAAAATCCAGTAAAATTTGTCATAAAGTGTCTCACGCGGTGAAAGTATTTCATTAGGAATTACTGTTACAGTCGAGAATGGTGGCGCCACGTCGGTGTTTATGAGGAAAATTATAGTGTAATCACACATGAGTTCAGTATAATTCCTCTCATAAATATCGACACGGCGTCAAGACTTGCACAGTAATTCTTAATGGAATATTTTCTCGGTATCAGCGTACATAAAGTTGAAAGAATACATAATGAGGATCAAATATGCCCACATTTCCTGTTGTTAATAATTACCTACTCGAGTCAAAATTTCGAAGATGCATCTCATCATTCAGTCGGGCATAATTGCTATTCTCATAAATCAAAGTAAAATACTTCCATGTAACTCATACTGTGCAAAATTTTTGTTGTCGATTTCAAAACAAAAACAAATTGCACATGAATCGACAAGTTTGATGTTGATTCAATGTTAAAATACAATAACAAAATTCGAAAATTATCCTCATTCATGCTACGTTGACGTGAAAAATAATATTTGCATTCAACCATCATTCGTGACATATTTTCCTGATATTTCGTGTAAAAATAATCGACAGAATTTATCTCAACCACGCTAGAAGAGAATCGAGGAAAGATTCTTTCGAGTCAGTAAAATTCCTTCCCCATCTATTTCTTAATTGACAATCACATCATCCAGTCTTTATGAAACATACCTTGGTGGAATAGTATAAAGTCCTATCAATCCGATCGAGTACTTGAATTCTCACGTGAACTTTTAATCATCTCTAGACGCGTTCTTGAAATGTATAAGCGGTGTTTTTCTAAAGTGAATGGTACGAATCCTACAGCACGTTTCTTGGAATTCTCGACGCTGCATTTCTTATGTTCGATTCATGGGAGAACACACGTTATATAGGTTTGAAAAACAATGAAAGTGTTACAAAAGGAAATGAGGGCAATTACTCGGTGAGCTAGGTTAAGGCTACAACCTCGACAGCGCTATGTGCTGCTGCCAAGGAAGTAGGCGGTACTCTGGTTCCATTTAAAGTTCTCCCTTTCATCGTTCTTTATTACTCCGCTATATTGACTTCGTAGTCATTTTATCACTGATTCTTGATTATTCTTAATCCATCATCGGTCATTCACACGGACTAGGATTATCGGAGACAAATAGGACTTGAATTGTTTTATTTTCTCATTACGTTACCCTCAAGGTATATTCCATGAATGTTTACGATCGTAAAATCACGCGTAATGGAAAAGAACAGGGTAATTGTAATCAATTTGCGATATTATCTGTTGAACGATGATTAAATTGATTGTTAGTTTGAAAAAAAAAACTTTTATGTGAACAGACGAAGGAACAGCAAAAAGTAGTGATGCCGCGAGTCGAGACGAGAATAAGCTGTTTCTCGTGTCGTCTGGATTTTTGTAGTACGTTGTCTTGTCTCGCATCGTCTCGACATTTCGAAATTTTGTTTTGCGATATTGCCAAAATATCATTCAATATCGTTTAATATCCTTTTTCATCTTTTCAAACTCAATTTTTGTTACCCGTGAAATCATTCTCGTCTCGTCTCGTAGGGGTGTTCATTAATTACGTGTGGTGTTCAAGGGGAGGGAGGGGATCAAGCAAGATTTTATCACATCTCAGTTGGGGGAGAGGTATCCCGTAATTTTTTTCTAGTGGAAAACGGTGTGAAATTGCGTGAAATTCTTTTGAAAAAATCCAATTTCATCACTGTGATTTCAAAGCGCGGTGATATTCTTAAATACGAGTTTTTGCTAGTCTTGAGGGGATTCATTACTCCCTGCAAAAGTTACTAGATTCCAAATTTCTCCCCCCAGTTTTCTCAGAAACGAACACATAGAATGAAAAATAATGAGTAGCTGCATTTTTTTCAATAGCGTAAGAAGAGGCACCTGCTCATTAAAATTGATTCTATTCATTGATTACTGAGAAAACTGGGGGGGGGGGCGAGATCTAGTAACTTGGCTTGTGGTGAATCGCCTTAAGTAAAAGTGACAGAACAGATTGTGTTTTTATTTTGTTTTTAATAATTCACCGAATTCACACCCAAAACATAAATTTTGAAGAATCTCACGTGAGATTAGGGGAGGGGAGGGGAAGTTGCGGAAAATCTTACGAAATCTCACCAGGGGGGTGGGTAAATTCCCCGGGTAGGGTCTTGCTCATCTCGTCTCGTTTTTCGCCATGGCCTTCTCGTCTCTCGCGGCATCATTAGCAAAAAGCACGCTGCAAACTGAAATTCTTTTCTCATAAACAAATAGGGATTTATCTATTTTGTGAATTGGAAATATTTATGAATGATAGTTACATGGTGACTTGAAATGATTACGTTAATACGTGTTTTACGCAGAATGAAAGGCCTGAATATCTTATTCTTGGGTACTACTCAATGAACGGTGGATAAACTACTAGTGTACACGAAAGGACTGAAATTATTCAGAGGATTCTGTAAACTTTAGATACCCGAAAATGAATTGATAAAATGAAAAAATCAACCAGCCAAACTTTTTTTTTCCCATTTCATTCGATTATCTTGAAGTACTTTGGGTAAAGAGATCTAGTAACTTTTGCTTCTACAAGTCGCTCTTGATATGATTTAGAAAGATTACTGTCAATTTAGGGAAATAAAACGTCAGTGAAGAATATTCTTAGTGAATTCAGTATAAATTGATAGTTTCACTGTGAGACGTAACAATAAGATTATTTACTTTTAGTATTTTTACTGTAAATATTCTTTAGCGATGCTATTTTTTCTTGGAGTAGCCCTCATTCTTCTACGTATGAATGATCTCGATCTTTCCGCGTAGTAGATGACTAATCGAAACGTGACAAATTATTGATATCCTAGCAGATTTATAAGAATACAACACCGAAAAATCAACACCTGGGGAAAAGTAATCAGCTGGAAGATGAACAGTCATGTTCTTTTAGTTCTCCCAGCTACATTTGAGCTGATGTTGCTAAAACATGACCCATCCTGTGGGTGCTGAAATATTCAGCTATTATAGCTGAAATTTAGCATATACAGCTAAAAATTTTCTTTCCGTGCAAATGAATAGATATCAATAATAGGTATTCTTTAAAGTATAATTTTTATAGGATTCCTTTCTCAAACAAATGCTTCGCGTAGACACAATTTCAGCATTGTTTTCTGAAATTCTTCAAATCCGAATTGATTTGATTGAACAATTGATGTGAAAAACTTGGCATCGTTTTTTTTTTCAACGAAATTTTGGAACTACAAATATATTTCATTAACTACCTGGTTAGGTTCAGAATGAGAACGTGAGTTTTCGAATGTGTAGATACAATTCAGCACTGCTTACCTGTAACATAAATAAAAAAGAAATATTGATTCAACAATGTTCATATTCTGTACTTTGATGTGAAAAAAACATTGAAAAAAATAATTGTCAACACATTCAATCAATTCAAAATGTAGCTAAAATTAGTCTAGTTTCAACTGAAAGGGAGGAGCGAAAACAAATACAGATACGATGAGAGAGAATGAATTTTACTCATTTTTTCAAGTAATATGATATAATAAGTATAATAATTGCACCAACGACAGGGATGAATCTATCGTTGACCATTCAACAAGAGTCATTATATCGGTCTGTTATTGCCTGTATTTACATTGCTAACCTTCCTGTATGAAATCCTTGTAGATTAACCAGCAATTTATTCCACTAGTAGCAATATTACTACTACTAATACTACTAATTTCGAAATCACAGCAAGAATATGAACCCAATCCCCAAAGCGTAGACCTGTTACATCTTGTAGAGTTTGAAAAGGAAATATAGGAAAGATAAATTGATGGGAGAATCATCAATCGGTAGATGAGCTGGCATAGAAAGACTGGTGAACTCGTAATCAACAAATCGTAGAGGATAAAGACTGCGTTAAACATGCGTTGATGAAGAGATTGGCGAAGAGTAGACAGGAATGGAAAGTTGCATTGAACCAGTCTCCCGATTGGTCGGGATTGACTGATCGAAGCTCTTCAGACTCTCGATGATGTTGAATAATTCGATAAAAAGTTGATGTTTGCGAAGATGTTAGCAAACAACCTGTTTCTCACTTGTTGATATCCAAATGACGATGATTGGATACTAATTACAACTTTGAAAAACTAATCGATCAATTTGAGTCTATAACATAGAATAAAAATCCTCAAGAATACTGATAGTTGTCACAATAATGAAAGAAATTTAACAGTTATTTTAGTTATATTCTGATTTCTTCCCTTGAGTTATCATGTTTAGGTTTGGAATATTGAGATATTTACCCTAAATTGCTCTCGATAAATGAAAAGAAGTGTAGGATCAATTTTGAATTATTGTGGATCGTTAACAACAATAATTACAACTTTGAGATTTTATATCTTTTGGTTTGAAACGCTCTTTGAATCTTGTAGAAATGTTCTAATTGAAGACAATTTGAAAATTTTCAATTAAATTTTATGAAATTCGATGGACTTTTGCAATGAAATGCTCAGTAATTCGATTTGATTTGAGTGGATTTAACAGGTTTGTTGGAGTTCTTGCAGTGAACAAACGGCAAAAAATATAAAATGAAAACGCAAAAATCTTCTCTCAAAATTGGATATGAGAGGGATACACGTTGCCTAATTGCAGGTTTGTTTGACTGTTGAACAATATGCGCACTTAAAACCAGCTAGGTACTGCCATGCAAACTGGGCTGGGCAATTATTTATTAAGGGTAGACAGAGTTAGACAAATGTCAAATTCAATTTCTCCTGAGTTCTGTCTAGTGCAAGTGCACAGAGAAAAGTTTATATTAAAGATTATTAGACACAGTATCGTGCCCGTGGGATATACTCGATTATGAAGATAGGACCTATAACTTTTTATTTTCTTATTACTCCGCATATTGAATTCAAGAAGAGTTGTGGTAATCTATCGCATACACTGTAAAAAAATTTCACCGGAAAATTCCAGTACATGTACTGGAAGTCATTAACCTGTACATGTACCGGAAAATTTCAGCACATTTGTACTGCAAAAATTCAGTGCAAACGTTATGGAATTTCCGCATCAAAACTGGAAATTTTCTGAGCCTCGGTACTGGAATTTTTCAGTACACGAGCTGGACTTTTCCAGGACATGTACTGGAAAATTAATGCTGAAAATATCCATGAAAATTGAAAAAAAATTGCTCGTGCAAAGTGATTTTGCAGGGTCCTTGTGTTCCAAGATGATTGAGAAACTTTTGATCGTTCATTTGGATGGACAGAAACTCATGTCTACCTAACAGGATTTGAACCCACACTTTTCTACCTGCCTACCAACTGAAACCTAAGACCTAACCGATGAGCTATAGCGCGACATGTTGGAAGGCCAGCTTGGGTTACTACATATGCTTCATATCTAGAACACAAGAGGATAAGTCTTGGAAAAACCTCATATATCAATTTCATTGGCTACAATTACAATTATTATTCAAAATCTCAATCAGGAAATTTTTAATATAAAGACTTGAAATTTTTCCTGCCAGAAATGACGAAGTCCAATAGAAGTGGAAAATTTCAGTGCAACAGTGATGAAATTCCGTTGCATAGCAACTGGAAAATTCCATCACACGACCTGAAAATTGCAGTTCAAAACCTGTATAATTCAATTGCATAGTAACTGGAAAATTCCATCATAAAACCTGAGAATTGCAGTTAAAAACCTGTATAATTCCAGTATACCAACGATTAGGTTTTTTTTTCTAAATTCCAAATTTTTTCTCAAGTCCTTTTTGAGGGAATATTTTTTTTTGGTGCACAAGAACTATAAAATTGTAGTACGAGCCGGTAAAATTTTCGCGAAATCATGGCAAAATTTCAGTACATCATCTCAAACTTGAAAATTCCAGTACAATGACTGAATTTTCAGTTATGCTTGGTAAATTTTCAGTAACGTAACAACAAAATCTCTGTACATGTACTGGAATATCCATATTCCAGTACTAGCACTGGAAATTTCCAGTCCAGTTGCACAGTAAATTTCCAGTTTTTTTTTACAGTGTACTCATGGTTTTTTCCAGCACAATAAAGTATATCCCACGGTTGCGACGAAGCACTGGCCCAATTCGCTGTGTTTAATTACTGATCAAGATATGGTGTAATTTTTGCCCACAGAAGCTAATTATTGAACGGTCAATGGCATGTTACATTATGACCAGTCAAGTTCTAGAAAATTGCCACAAAATTGTTCACCCTCTCCGCTAGGGAGAGGGAATGAACAAATCGGAGTGATATGTATTCTCATGTTATGCATAGAATCAGGCCATAATTGATGACCCTCAATTTATCTCCAAACTCATCACTTTAGAATGTAGAAAATAAGGATTTTAAGTTATTCCTTCTAACCATGATCTAACGATGAATGATTTCATCGTTCCTCTTCTATTCACACTATCCTATATATCACAACAACGTATGAATAGACACTAACTAACCTGTGTCGATCAAAATCTGACCTGTGAGAGCGTTATGTTGTCACACCCTCATGTTTGAGAATTAGCTAGCTGGACGTCAAAATTATAGTCCTTTCTATTTCCTCATCAATTCAGTAATAACGTAATTCATTGTTCGTTCAAGAGTATTCTTTATGATGAGACGTTTCAAATTACCCATACATCGTAAATGCATCTACTATCTTATATAGGGGCCATAGCAGTCATATGCAATATGCATTTAAAACTCAGCTACAGCACTGTACTATGTTGCAAATTATGTATCCAAGTAATTACGATCATTTTTTAATATACATCCAACTATGTAAGTTTTTTGCAATGTGGATTTATGATTTTCATCTCCAGTTTTTTTTCTTCATTTTATTTATCTATACCCGTGCAGGATAAACAAGAACAAGACGAAAAGAATAATCGAAAAAGTTAATTGAAGAAGAAATTGAATAAATAAAAGTCTAGTTATTGAAAACATGAATCAACAGTTTCATTCCATGAGAACAAAGGATGTAGCTTTTATTTTTATTCAATTTCCTCATTGTCTAATTATATTAAATTAAGTTTTTTCTTTCACTGTAATTTATATAAATTGGTGATGAGAAAGCTTGGATTTTGAAAGATTGGTATACACCACACTCATTCAAATCCATATAAATGTTATTGTTTTTCTAGAATATTGAAAAGACTATACGAAATTTGATCGAAAGCTCGTGTTTTATCCTAATTTGAATGCAGAATAGGAATACAAAATAAAACAACTGGACGAAAATTCTATCAACGTATCTATGGGTTACTCGATGAATCGACAATAATTAATTGAATTTCACCGTTGCCCGTTATACTTCGTTAACAGGACACAAGACGAATACCAAGATACAGAGTACGATTGCCAAGGTCTATATTGATTCTCCAAGTAGTTCGATATAACCGGTATTCGCTTGTAACAATTATATATCTTATATATATACATACAACGTTCTGCACGTATCCTCGATTATGCGTGTCGCCTTAATCCAAAGATCGCGGATCATAAAACGGGAGCAAGAACGTGTACAACACAACGGTGGTTGATATCTTCTTGTGGGGATTTGTGCTTGAAGGCAGATATATATATATATATATACATATATACACGTACATGACGACTCTACAGTCTAAGTGAGTACTCAAAGAATGCAAACTGGTCACACTCTGGTTGGTCCATTAACTGTACCGTGATATTACTTATTCATGCGTGTGCATAAGTCCTCTTGGATTCGATTTGAAGATTTGAATACATAAGGCAAGCCTAGATACGTAACCTTTGTGATGTACACGATACTATGTGGGATGACGATAATGCATCCCTGTTACGAGAAACAATTTGAATCTTAGGTCATTCTTCATATCTGAGAAAAAAAAACAAAGTAACAATACGACATTTCATTGGCATCGAACAGCGTGAATGAATGTATCGCGTGGTGGAATAAGATGAACAAAAAATGTCTTAATGAATCACTGTGTAATCACCATATAATCATCCCGGTTTTTACGACTTGGTAATACGGACGATAACAGTAATTGAATAAATGATTTTCCGACACCGAGGAGAAGCCGTCGCGATACACACTCAATATAGCGACTTATCGAACTCCAGTCATTACGATAAATCATTATCGCGATCATCTTATCCTACCTGTTAATTCATTAGAACGGTTTTCTCAGTCCTCCTATTCGTACCATATCTCGTCATTTTTTACCTTGCTTTGATATAAGCATCAAATATGTTTTCTCGAATTTGTTCTCCTTCTCTGTGCATCCATTGGGAACGCGTACAAACTGTACTGTGAGAATTGAACATATGTAAAATCATATGTGAGGAGATGTAGGATCACGATAGGAGAATTTACATTAAACGAACATAACATGGGCATTAATCATAGGTTATTTTTTTCAAACCCTCGTATTGGTTTATGTTTTATTGCGAGTTTATATCAGCTCCAATTTTAAATTCAAAGAGGATTATGTGGATATGATTTATGTATGAGGTTCGAGATACACGCGCGTTGACAGGAATGAAAAGTATGAAAGTTAGAACTCGATCAAAGTACCTATGGTGGGGAAGGAAAAAAGATCGAAGGAAATAATATTTTACTTTTTTTTGTTGATGCATGCACTTTTCTATGTTTTGTAATAATAAATAGGTTGAACATATTCAATGAATCGAGCATTTCCCGTCATTTATATCAATTATTTATGCGAGACACGTGCATAAAATGAAGAGATATTAATTTGTGCAGGTTCTTTCATGTGAGTAAAATATGCTATATAATTGTGATTTTATTTTAAATGATTAAATATTGAAATGTCGATGCATGCTCTCCGAATTGTTGAGAGTATTTTTTCTTCCTTCAAGTTCTGTTGTATATTGAATATACTCAGTTACAAATAAGTACAAGTTTCATGTACAACTATCAATCGATTCCCACAATTCGTACATTTGACTAATTTAGGATATGAAGTTTTACCCACGGAAGCTTGGAGAACAAAGATCCAAACAGGAAGATTTGATCGTAATAAATTGGCATTTCACCGTTTCCACATATATCACTAGATTCGTCGTAGAATCCGTTCACACATAATTCAGATCAGTTCTCATCGAATGCCATTGTATTCAATCAGGTTGAAGATATCGACCGAAATTTATCAGTCACACGACATTATTTTCAACTGAATTGGTTTCCATAACCTCATATCGATCTGCAATTACAATCGAGATCAACGAAGATTTATCATCTGATCGATGAAAATTCTTCCTCGGCTAGTGAAATTCCAAGTTGAATTGTTTGAGAAATAAATTTTGATGGGAATCCATTCGAAGTAGTTCATAATTTCTTTGAGAATATCTTAAAGTATCAAAATCCGTTTGAATTGTAAAGATACAAGCAGAATGAATGATGAAATTCCAATCTCAAAATCCTCATCAACCTCGTTTGGAGGATTAAAAAAAAAAATGGAAAGAAAGAAAACTTTTCTCATGGTTTCTGTTACATTTATCCACTTGTGAAATACAAGATTCCACGCGGTTGAATTATGAATTTTTACCAACTGTTTCCACGACATTTACCCGAGCTCCTTAACAAGGACACGTAACGTAACCTCCATTCAAATAAAACGTTGATGATTCCCATGATGTAATAAAGAAACTTATACCGTTTTGTACAAGACGAACACAGTTAAACCGTGTCATTAAGACGAAAGTACTTTTGAATGGTGTATATCTGTGCGATCTTCTAAAATATGTATACCCGTAACATTCCACGGGTCAGAAAAAAACAACGGTATGGATTTTTTTTGTAACGTGTAGGGTATTTTGAGTGCAGAGATAGTGAAACTAAATTACAATCAATTTATACCCGATGTTAATGATATCCGTGATTAGTTTAAACGATTCATCTTGGCAGCTACGATGAAATCGGATGCTTCGATATTCATACACCGGTTAATTATTCTATTTCTTCCATGTCTTCATGTGATTTACCAGTGCTCAAAGTAATTGTTCAATAATCATCAAATTTTCAAGAATTATATGTAATCTGTAATTGCATAATAACTAAGGATTGAGTATAATTACTAATGTAAAATGTGCAAGTAGATTGTTGTTGCAGTACTTTCACCGCGGTGAAACCAACGTGAAGAGGAGGATTATCTTTGACAGCTGGGTCAGTGTTGGTGATTTTTCGGTATAATCAACACCTGAGACCAATTATTACGGTTTTAATGCTTGGAAAGCGCGGAATTATAGTGCATCAATGTCCAATACAGTACGAGAATGTCATGATTCATTTCATTTCAACTGTTTTAAATACTCGGTTGGAGTATCTCGTGATGTACAAATTGTCTGAATTTGCTAATCTTTTTTAATTCCAGGATGATAAATAAATGGAGATAATTGAATAGAGTGAATGAGTCAACTAAAGCAATCATCTTTGAAGTCTATGAGACTTATTCATAGATTGATGAATAGTTTAAATTTCGTAATTGCTATTCTTCTAATAATCAATCAACAGGGTGTCCAGTTCGGGAATTGTTTATTTGTTCTCTTTGCCATCCCGTTCAACCTTATTTTGTGATTGATTGATTGATTGATTTCGTTCAACTTCCGAGAGCTGAACATCCCGATTAAGTTCATGTAATTCTGATTTTCTCACGGATCCCTCTTAAATCAGTGGAACAGAATTTCTTGTTACATTCAATGACAAAAAGTGATTGCTCTCGTAATGTGTTACACATGCTAAAAAAATAGGTCCAAAAACAAGTGTCTAATCGACAAGCACTCTAATACTTGTGAAAGTTGTTTGAGATGAAATGTTTTTATAAAATATATGATATTTTTTGGAGTTTATACCAACAACCTCAATAGGAAGTGAGAAATTGATTCAATTGAAAACAACACGCACACACACATCCAGAAGAAATTTATCTATCTATCTACCCAGGTAAAAATTGACCATGGGCACTAGGTTGCCGCAAGGCTCACCAAGATGGGCCGAGCCTAGGCTACCAGGCATGGCGCAACTCTGAAATGATAACATCATTTCAGCCTCAGCCCATTTGTTTCCACAATCAAGACCCAACACTGGAAACAGGGTTGTGATAGCATATGCCGTCAATGGCAGACCATACAAAAATTTGTTCGCCAAGGATGAGCCAACGCTGTAGCAATCTTGCGGCAGGGTTGCGCCCATCTCATGCCAATGGTCAATTTTATTTTTTATTGTAATTGAAAATAAAATAAAAAATCCATTCTATCATTTCGATTGAACGAAATGAATGTCGGAGAATTTCAACATGTAATTTTTCTGATTAGTTTAAACTGATGAATGACGTAAATCCGGTGGTCCTGGCGTAGAAGTAGGCGGGTCTGGAAACAGATGAAGAATTATTTCTGTCATGGAATCTTCAAAGGAGACTTCTATATTGATTGAATGCTTGGTTCGCCACTCGCAGGAAACAAGCATCACTCTGGTGAGAGTTATTGTAATTTGCTGTTTGAGAAGGAAGTTTCACTCTTAGCCAAGCTATTACTCAAGTCGAGTCAAGCTAACGCCTAAACTGAGCGAGGCCATCGCCCAAGCTGAGCCAAGCTATTGCCCAAGCTGGACCAAGCTACGACCCATGCTTCTATGTCCATGTATCTAGGTATAAGCTGATTCTCGTATCATTTGAAATAGGAAAAAGTGATCCATACAGCAGCTTTAGGGTTATAATTTTCGCCAGTTTGGAAAACATAGTTGTTTAGGAAACAGGTTTGATGATTCAGTTAACGATTGTTTGGAATAGAGAAGAGTTCCATTGCTGTGCAATAACTTCTTAATGGGTGTATGGCCAAACCTGTTAGGGAATACATTTTATACATAATAAGCTATCAAAAAATGGAATAAGAAAAACGATTTTTTTGTGGCACTTGATGAAAACCGTCCCTCAAGTTTAATTTGGAGCATATCTTTTCTTATTTGTTATATAGGCCCAGGCTAGCGTTCCTGGTGCATTTTGAATTATGAATCCTTATGCAACTAGGTTCTTTATGTAGACTGATTCTATGAGGAAGAATGTCGGTCCTCAGAAGGTTCAAAAGACCGTGGAATTCGGCAAACGAGAGGTTCAAATTGAAGCGACTTTTTAATCGATGATCAAAAGCACTGATGTAAAAACTTGCAAACGAATTGTTACAAGACATACTTGAAACGGTTGAAATTGATTTGAATCGACTGAATTTCTTGTTTTTGAAAATTAAATTTGAATGATAATTCAATATTCAAGTGAAGCAATTTACTTTTCATTATCTTATGCAAATAAAAACCGAGATTGATCATTGATTGAACAAATCAAATTCTAATATGGACAGTACTATTCTTCAAACTCCATATAATATAATTCTTCGATATAGCTCAATATATCATACCAGATGAGACTAATTGTTTTCCTCCCTTTGCGTTTGGTATTTCAAAATCCGATCGGTAAATCTTAGAATCGAATAGCCTTGAGTTCTGTTACATCAAATGAATCGATGTGATAAATAGTGAGTTAAACGAATGTATAAATCACTGACATTAGCGAAGAATCGTGAAACCGTATAACTGTTCTCTCAGGTTTTTTACTTTGTATATACTATTGAAAGGAAAACATCCATCCGTGACGATGTCACGACATTTTGGAATCATTTGACCGCAGCAGTGACGTTGAAAAGATCCGTTTGTACAAGACAAGACCTAAGAGAATGAAGCGATGGAAAAAAAATGCAAGCACGTTCCTTGTCATGTAGTCGGTTTCTTTTCCATCCTTTGCATTGCAGCCTTGGCAAATATTTGTTCATGACATCCACCGAACCAAAAGCAGAAGATAATCAATCAATAAACTTGGAAAGATATTTTTAATTGATATCAACCGTTGCATTACAGCAATCGAGTGTTGAATTATATCCATAGAAATCAAATCCCTAATTCCTAATGTAAATAATAAAATAACATATATTTCTTTGTTTTCCAGCTTGAAATTCTTTTATATAGAGTCTGTAATTTTCTTATCTACGACTGCTAATAATTTCTCCAAGGCTCTCTGGTTTTCAATGAAGATTTGCAACAACTTGTAATCTTGTGTATTTCGATGCAATGCCAATGGTTCCCTGTGAGTTTCAGGAAAGAATGCAAGTTTATAATTTGTTTGATGATACGCTATGGTTTCCATGATTTCACAGTGTACACGGTCAGGGTCGATGGGTACTCGTTTGTTAATAACTGTCTAATTATTACAATTGAAATCGACAGTGCTCTTCAAACAAGTTTTTTTCTTTCTATTTGAAAGATCAAAATTCCTGCTTATTTGTTTCTTGCGATTCAAGCAAGAAATATTGATGGAAATTACAAATTTTCAGTAATACTGTTTCTACCAGAAAAGAACGTAATAAAACTGAAAACCATATATAGACTTGATCCATTGTTTAAAAATGCATCTATCACGTTCACTTCTGGGAATTCTTTCCTAATTTTTCACAACAACCTATCTTCGATGAATCATGCTAGTGAATAGTAAAATTTTCTTAAACATCTTTCATTCAGTTTTTCTTCCGTGTCACTGCAAATTCATAGTCGAATGTTAAGTGTAACCTATTAACGCTCATTGTTATCCCCCATAGAACTTATTATGTGTACGTTTCATTGTCGGCTCGTTTACACTGGATTCCAGATTGGTATAATCAGATAATTCTGCAGAAGTCTGACATTCTTCGTATGTATTACAAGATTCAAATCTCCGCTGGAGACCCTACCTGTATACATATATACACCAATATTTTCCATTGTATTGCGTATACATCGTACATACATGTACGTGTGTGCGTTGGTTCGCATGTATATCATCCCGTTACTTATTCCATGGCATTCGTTTTTATTTTCTCTTTCTCTCAGCTGTTACTATACAGAGTTCTTTGTACTTGTCATATTTGTATCTGTTTCTTTGTCCAGTCTTATAAAAGCGTGTTTGATTTCGTTGTATTTAACAAGCTTCGGTCTCGAACGAGTGCAAATTTCCTTGTCGTTTGATCTCATTGAATGATACATTCAATACATTTTTTGAATGCCTTTTGAAAATCTGTACTTTCGAGTCAAGTGCGAAAAATGTTAAGGAAAACTCGTTGAGGATTTGAATTGAACTTGAAATGCATAGTGCATCGCTTTCGGAAGTTGTGTTCCAAGTGTGTGGGCACAATCGTTCGATATGCAGGTTCGCATACATACGATATGAATTTATTCTTTATTTCTCGTTTGCTTATAAAGTAAGGGATCGAACCGGTTTGACATTGCTTCGACTGATGTATAGAAGAGATATGCAATATTTATACAAATCACACCCTCAGAATTTGAATTCATAACATACATTACATGCGAGATTTTTTATATGTACCGAACCGAAACGATCATACAGTTTGATTTCGTGTTACAAGTGATGAAACGATATACTTTATAGCTATTTACCATCAATTTGCAATTTTTAACGATGAATTTTTACTGTTTCATTCACTTTTCCTGTCTTACACGTCTTTCATGCTCCATGTAATGCTCGATGATTGATTCCTATCATCTTGTTATGCGATAAATTAAATTAAAAATTCTACAAAATTTCGTTCAGCTCTTGATTTCCTATTGCTTGAGGTGTGGTCAGTTTTGTCTTCTATGCCTCTATAAATTTCCTACAATTTTTGAACTTCGTTAATTCAAACTTTTGTGAATCGAAAACTTCCACAAATCAAAGCAGTATGAGAACCTCGATAAATCAAAAACTCTATGATTTAAAAGAAAAATTTCCTTGGCCCTTAAGATCGAAAATCACGAGATTGAATTGTGCTGTATTTGGAGTACAGGAGCTCTATCAGGAATTCACAAGTCCTGCTGGTTTGCTATTTCTTCGCTAGGTTCCCCAGCAGATCATTCTAGTAATTTTCTACACGGAAAAAAAATCGTGGGTTTTTTTACATGAAAGATTCTGAGCGAATAACCCATGGCAACGACCAAACGTTTATAGCACGGAATTTATGCTTCAAACGCAAGTCGCCGTTGAAAAAACGCATGAAGCTTTGACGTTTGGGGCATGAACTTGGTGCTATAAACGCTTGGTCGTTGCCATGGGTTATTCGCACAGCACCCTTCATGTGAAAAACCCACGATTCTTTTTTCGAGCACACAGAAAAAAAGTATTTATTCTGTCCTATTGGAATAATATATTTATTTGAATTGAAAAATATTTTTTTCTATGTAGGCTGTTACGGAGCTTTGCAAGTCTCTCACTGGTCAGGCCCTGCAAGGTCTAGACTGTGGAGGATATATAGAGCAATGTTTACCAGAGTTCGAATACATTTCAGAATTCTTCTTTAGATGGAAAAGAAATAGAAAAAAATACGAAAATACTTCAAGTATAGCCAATCGACTTGTTCCGCGTATGAATAACAATCGATAACATTGCACTTCAGCATAACTATTATGATTCATTACTTACTGCTGACAGTTATAATAACGACGTAATTAATTTATAATCAATCAACGTATAAATGAATACCTTGATAGGAATTCTAATGAGAGCTTTCGCGTCAATTACGTAGATAACGAAACCGACGCCGATGCGTGCATATTCCACCTCGCCCCCTTCGTTTTATCTTTTGTTACCCTCCTAGATTGGAATAAACGAATAGCGAAGATGGAATCTCACATCCTCCGTAATATAGCTTACGGCACTATGCGTCATCTCTTGTGCTCATACACACACGTGTCTACGAGTAACAGCAGCAGCAGCAGCTTTCCCAGCATCCCTCCAGGTAAAACGCACGATACATAGGAACTCCTTAAGCGATAGTATTCAACCAAGGTCAATCCTCAGTTGGATACCACTTTCAATTTTAAAAATTCTATTCATTTATTCATACATAACAGCACGTACGGAAATAGTGTGCAGAAGAAGGAATTTGCATGAGAGGAAGTGACACGGATTCGTAATAGTAAACATAAAGGAGAAAAATTCACTAGGAAGAGAAATTAGAGTGAATTATACCAACATGGAATAATATTTCCTTGTCTTGTAATTCTTCCTTTAATCTGAAATGTAATCCGGTAAGATACAGAAGGTTAATTTAATGAATTGAATTTTATAGTCGAACCGTTGAACGGAAAATTCTAGTACACAGATAAAAGTGTTTCTTTGAATTTAAGAAATTATTATTTGGATAGGTCGAAATAAATATTTCTTTGACTGAAATCCATATTTTGTTGGTTTACCAAAATTTATCATTTGCTCCTTGTTCCAAAGAACACATTTTTTAGACAAGATATTTATTTTGACCTATTCAAAGAACAATTTCTTAAACTTAAAGAAACACTTCCCAGGTATGCTTTGACGAACGTACCATGCTTGGTGTCAAGCTTGAGTCAATGCTAGTTAACACCGAGCCTAGCTTGATTGCTAACGTTGGCACCAAACTAGATTACTGTCTGGAATGATAACAATGTTCAATGCTTGGAATCCAAGCTCGGTTCAATATCGAAATTCGATACTGGTTCTATGCTTGCAATCGATATTGTTACCATTATTGATACACAATACTAATTTGAGCTAGGATAGATTTTTCATTGGCGTCCATTGAACATTCGCATTTGAGTAATTGACCAAATTTGGTGACAGGTTCGAGTCAATGCTAGTCATCACCGGGTGTAGCTTGATGGCCAACAATGTTACCAAGCTAATAAGCCAAGGTGTTATCATAGCGTAATTACCAACAATGTTATCAAGCTGGGTCAATGTTCAGGATGATAATAACGTTCTCTGCTAAGCATTCAGCTTTCATATACATTGGCAATCCAACACGGCAAAATATGCTTGGTCCGAGCACCGATGTTCAAGACGCTATCGAGGTTTGGTTAGCTATGACGGGCCAAGCATTGGTCAAGGCTTGGTTCATGAAAATCAAATCAAACACGACAAAATATGCTTGGTCCTAACATTGGTGTCCAAAACTCTATAAACGCTTATTCAGCTATGGCGGGCCACTCATCGGCCAATGCTAGGCCAACCAGGCTTGACATACCAAGCTTGATGCCGATCATGGCGCAATTGTCAGTCTTGGCATTACGAGCCTGGGTTTTATCTGTGTACACGAAGAAAAAAATGTGTGTCAGAAGAATCTTATAATTCATTGGAGAGTATCATTATGTTGTTACCGAATATATTCAAAAGTTCCACAATTTGGGGGGAAAATGCGATGAAGAATAGCCTTACTCAAAATACGTGTTGGAATCTATTGAAAAATTTCTGCCTGATTGGAGCGGTTTTTCTCATGAAAAATGTAGTCAACGTCTGAAAGATCTCATGTCCCTATCTGAACGGTTCTAATTGTCCTTTTAGATTCGGTTAGAATCTATTGAAAAACATTTTTTTCAGTATACTCAATTGGTTAATTCAAGCTACAAATATCAAGCACAATCAGTTACACAATTTATGCCAGTGTTTAACGGGATCTTGCAACCTTGGAATGTCAGACAGAAGCAGATAAAAAAATCTACCAGGTTTTGATTGCATTCCTCATGATAAAAAAACTCGTCATAGTCGGGCATTTTCTAACGTGCATTTAAAAAAGAGGTAAAGAGACTTTTGGAGATCTTGTCAGGCATGTAATTTAATAAGGCACGATGTCAAACCACTCCCTAATAAATTATGAGACTTTTGACCACATAATTTTTCTACATGGACACAAAAAAACACATAGGTGAATGTACCGAGAATTCTTCAGTGATCCAAGTAGCATTTGACCCAAAGAAAATTCGGAGAAATCAAACAAGATTTTAGTAATTCCACTAGAAAATGTGGCGAATATCGTGATTTTTCAGCGCAATTATATTATTAAGAAGGTCAATGGATTTCCCGAACATTTGGGGATTTTTACCCACTGTGATTTGAATTAATTGCTTTCTGATCAATTCCGGCGAATTTACCAGAATTGTTTTGAGAGAATAGAAATGGAATTAATCAATTCACTCTATAATGTTATATATATGCTTCAGAGATATAAATCTAAATGTTTACTTGTAGAAAAATTAGTTAAAACAATTATTTCCACTAATACTATATATATTATATGATTTTATTTTTTATTTATTAATTTAGTTTAATTTATTTTATTATTCATTTATTTGAATTTATTTGAAATCTTATATACGGAAAAAAAAGATTAGTTGCAATAACTATTTAACTTGAAGGGTATATGGACTCATCTTTTTCGTTGCAATAACAAATTTATTCATTGATTCGGCTAATTTTGAATCATTTATTAAGAAAATCAGTTAAATCAACGGACAAAATGGATCCATATGCGCTTACAAGTTCAATAGTTATTCCAACTGACCTTTTTTTTGACAGTTGCAATAATTATTCAAATTGTAAGTACATATGAATCTATTTTTATCGTTGAAATAATAATTTTTGTCATTGATTTAACTAACTCTCAGAAGAAAAAATTATTTAAAATTGTTTGAGTGAATGAATAAATTTGTTATTTTAACAAAAAAAATTGGTCCATATGCGCTTACAAGTTAAATAGTTATTTCAACTAATTTTTTTCCGTGGCAAAGAAATAATCTATGAAAATAATTCACACACGCAAAAATGCGTAAAAATTACCAATGTAAAAATAACAACAAACACAAAAGAATATGACGATGAAAAAATCATATGAGACATTACATATTGAAAGAATAGCATGAAACAAAGAAACACAATTACACTGAGAGAAAAAATTCCTGATAACAATGAAATATCTAATTGAATTACAACAAAATACTTAGTCGCCTTGAATATGGTTTTATATATTTATAATATTCCATAAAATATTTTTGTCATAAGTATGGATATTCAATGAATTCAATAAAACTTTATTCAAATGAACTAATCATTTTATTGGTTCTATTCAATTAAACATTCGAGTGTTTCTGGAAATTCTTCCTCTCCTTGTTATCGATAGCCAAATTTGGCTATGTTCTATGGTCACCAAGGTAAATAATAATCATATATTTGTACGCTTATTCAACTTTATTGTCAAAATATCATCAGTATTAATAAAGTTATTACTCCAAGCCGTGTGACGGCGTAATGATTTGTTTAATCGAAGGAATTAAAATTAATAATTTCAGTGATAGTACTGAAATTAATACTTTCATATTTAATTAATACTAAAGTTGATGATTTCACTGATAGTTATTCGAAATAATGATTCTACCAATAGTTAGCACTGAAACTAAATTCAATAAGTTGAATTTTGAATTCTTAAAACTTCAAGAGAGGAACCTCGTGTAAACATCAATTCTTTAAGATCTGTTTCAAAGATTCCATTACAACAAATTGGGAATATTTATTGGAATCAAATATGATACATTGTAATAGATCAATTCGAATCAACAAGAAAAAATTGTATGATTGTTTGAAAAAACAACAAAATGGTGGCATTGCAGCTGTTTGAACTTGGTTTTCCTTGTACATCTTTTTTGTGAGGGTTTGACTTTTGCATGGATGGATTATGATTTTCTTTGTTATTTCTCAACAAAGAATCACAATCATCATCACTGTTTTTCAATAACAATTCAATTACTCGATATCATATGTTTATTCGATAGTATAGATTAAAATGCAGATTATGAAATTTTAATGATAAAAATTTTGACTGAAATTAGGTTCATACAAAATTTTTGCTGCTCGACAGTTCAAACGAACTAAATAATTTCGAGAGTTGGTCGGTCGTGATGATTCATGCGATGAATACGCTGCTTTTTCTTGTCAATTCTGTCTTTTTCTCACGAATCTCACGTGTGTGAACCTCCCCAAAAAGGTCAACAAGAGTTACGCACATAGGAAATCGTTGCACGTTATTTTCTTCTGAATTTAATATAAAGAAGTGAATTGAAATTAATTCATTATGTTGCGACTAAAAATCATAATCAGGGCATTAAAATTATTCGGAATCAGATAGAATTTTCAAGGACCCGACCAAAATTAAATGAGAATCCCCATTTTCGATCTGATTCAAGACTTCTATATATCATTTTAACGAGTATGAATATTTTTTGGGCGGAGTTTTTCCCCTCAAATCTGCGCTCTGAACTGCATGACCCTGAAGTCGAAATCGAATTGAAATCTGTCACAAAATTCAATATCAGAAATCAGAAGAATTATAGGCAATCTGCAAGTCAGCGTGCACTTACGATGAACTAATCTCATATCGAATCTTGATTCACATATCATGCATAAAGAACTGATGAATAGTTACAGCATCAGTCTTGGTCGAAACTCTTCCCAACTATACCAATAATAATTCTACGATTTTTTTCTGAATGTTCGTAGGAAAAGTATATCCCACCACAATATAAACACAGTATTTCGTACCACATAATTCTTCCTGGGTAATTCTAGAGAGTTGTAATTTTTTTTTCATAAGTATAAGGATCAACCCTTTCAATGCGGTCGGCAACAATGCTCATTCAATTTGAACCAAGTTCCTTATTCGTCACACTTCAAGGAGTTGAATCGAGTTCCCATATTGACGTTGCGTAATAACTATTAGACCCTAGTATCAGGATTTCAGTGAATTTGAAAATTTGTAAAAAATATTGAAAACCACACTGGGACTTCCCTCAGCACGCGATTTTGCCATCGACGCCTATGTATATCAAGGTAATAATGATACGGCATCAAAGAACGAAGCTGATACCGGTCGATTATATTCCTTAAAGAAAATGTTGCAGCATTACATACCTAAATACGTGCGTATATGTGGCGAATACGCCATCATTACGCGCAAAAACAACTTCCGCGTGTGTTTGTAACGTATACGTATCAAATATCCAACATCAATACCCTTCAATATAATGGGTTTATTGTAAATTCTTACAAGGCCCGGTATGTCTGTGTATGTTTCAATTTGTGCACGTAAGTGACCCTCCCCTCTTGTACACTTTGCACCGACACGATAGAAAATGCGACTTAATGGTCGATTATATCTCGAACGTTTTTTACCAGAGTGTCCAGCGATCATAAAATCATCCAACTCTCTTTTATCTAAAGGGCATGCTTCTTCTTTTTCTTCATCTCTCAAGCTTTTTTTCTCTTGTTGTTAATGTACGTGATACCGATTCTAATTATCCCTCGACCAAGAAAACATGCCAAGACTCGGAACGTCTTGAAAACATGAAAAAAAATGATGTGGCAATGACCGGATTTCATGTACTTTACCGCTGTGAAGCGGAACCAGCGTGAATTCGATACCAAAATGTTGAAAACAACATGTATACATATTTCCATAGAATTGATATTTTGTTTACATCATTGATGTGGATAATGTAAACAAGAAATATATCATCAGTGTATCAATGATTATTGTGGGGTTTCTTCAAAGTCTTTTCACTTTTTAAAAATTTAGTTTATAAATGAACACTTTTGGTTAATAAATATTCCATTGGTTGTGTAAGAATGTGCAAATAAATATTAACAATACATTACATAGATTCACAAAAACAATCTCTCAGACACGCAAACCGTGCGTCCGAGGAATCCTCTTCGCATTCTCTTCAATTCATAAATTCTACAATTTTCTTGAATTTGAATGTGATCATGTGAATCCAACGTGACACATTAATCATGCACATAAATACACATCCCTGCTGCTCATAATGTAGGATATTGTGTTCCCGTGCACTCGAATAGAAGAATCATAATTTATTAAGTTCTCTTTTATAGTCCTTGGCAAGAATTTTACTGGAAACTCTCCATTAGTTGAATGCTGTGTGTGTTTAAATAGCAGATATGGAACCTTACCGTGGTGTGACGATTTACAAGCATTGCAATTTACATGATCAAGGCTACATAACTTGGAAAGCGATTTTATCTTAGTAAACAAATCTTGCGCTATGAATGAGAACCATGAAGGTATCGGATTTATGCATCACAAACATAATGTTTACATTTACGTCTTGGGTATATCTTTTATCCCCGTAGATGTAAAACTTGTCCAGTAAACATTATTCTGTGAATCGGGGTTAAATCCTTGAAACGTACTCAAACTCCATTCATTTGATTCTCTATGAAACCCAAGCATGTGAGGTGTCTTGAGATTATTTCATTTCACATCGATCATTGTGGAGTAAAAATTCAATATTATATTGTTCATCGTGAGGTTGTAGGATCAATCACCACACAGTTGTCAACTCCTGTACAAAGATGGAGAAATGAACCATGAATCAAATACAAAACTGATATAAAGTGAGAGGTTGTGTTTCAGTCAAATTATTTTTCGCTCATGTAATATTGATGATCCTTTCAAATCATGGACATTGAGGTTCAAGTGGGTGCCTAAAAACGGTCAGGGAATGTTCTTGAGGAACCAATCCTCATCTTTCCTCGTTGAAAAATATCCATAGAATCTGACGAAATGAAATTTCATGGGATTTGGTCGGAACATTGTGCAAGATTCAATGAGATTTGAATCTATTCTACCTTTTTGCTCACCCTTTCGATAAATTCTATCGGTAGCCAAAGATCCGCGCGTACATGAACTATTTGATTTTGTAAAACAGGAAAAAGAACAAAGCATCGAATATAATTGGACGTATTTGAATGGAAATAATTGAAACTGCCGTCTCTCGTAAATTCTCATCATTATACCATTGTGAGCCATAATGGTGGATCTTAAATACTGTATTACACTGCGCCAAAGACAACTTAGCGTATAACCTTAGCCTTCATGTACCTTTTACGCGCTCGTAAGAATAATAGAATTGGGTCGACGTTCGTGTTATGCTTGAGCTTGACAAGCGAAAGAAAATGACACCGTCGACGACAAGCGTGAGGAACAACCGCACTTTGTTTCCTGTTAGGACGAAATCCGATGGTATCTGCTCTCCGCAGATAAATCTCGCTCGAATCTCGATAACGCGCACGCTATAAAAATTCTAAGTGTATGTCGTATTTCCGGTAAAAATATTGTTCGTTTGACGTTTATAGACTATTCAGAAGAAAGATGATACGATCTCGTTTCAAAGCACTCGAATCGCGATTGAAGATTAGAATCGTGCTCGTTCGCTCATCGAGTATGCCGCACGGATACCGATCATTTGTAACTTCATAACATTTCAAAGGAAAGATGATCATTTACGATTTCAATCGAAACGATATTGATGTTGTGAAAAAAGTGTAATCGATCTTTGTGTAATCGTTATTTTCAATAACGAATCTATTATATTCTTCGACGGAATTGCTCCTGTTCTTGAAAAATGAAATTCAGGGTTTCCGTTTCTGTCCCTATACAAAAGCTGTTTTGAATGAAATTTCTATTTCGTCTTTAATTTTTTCGAACTCCCTGCTGTGGGAAGTTTAAGAGCTTTGACAATGATAATTTGAAAATAAGGACACTCGTCGGGGCTTGTTTGTCAGCATTGTGTTATGCGTGTTACCTTATCGTGGTGCAAGTATGTAAATTAGTAGCAGTACAAGTTTTCTGTATTCTCACCAACTTCCACGAGAATGAATTATTTTGGAAATTTAAAAACGTGAATTTTCTTGAATTTACAATTTAAGATTGGGTACAGTCATGCTTTGGGATATGTAACGTGCAAGTGTAGCGGGTTATGTACTAAACATTAAGACAAAGCAAAATCAACTAACGACCATAGCTGTGTACAATTTCAAATTATACATCACAAACATCAATTTGTTCACGTAGATGGTGAAAATAATATGTAAATAGGGTATGGTGCTGTGCAAGAGCTTGCAGTATGATTTATGTTAATGCATTATCGATTTTATATGTATATCCTGTAATGTAATAAATCGTAATTCCTGTATATCAAATAAGATTCATAATTATGAAAAATTCTATATAAAACAATGGTATGGGGTAATAACATCAGCATTATAAACTCTGTTATATTGATGGATTATCGTCACACGGAGAAAAATAATGTTTTAAATATTACTACATTTTGTACTAAAGTAGCAGAATAAGTGAAATAGTATAATTTTTTATAACACAGTGTAGTAAAAATTCATGCGTAATGATTTGAATAATCTTTCAATTTGGAGCCACTTCACATTATTGAGCATGAATTTTGACTACACTGTGTTGTGAAAAATTATACTATTTCACTTATCCTGCTACTTTAGTACAAAATGTTGCAATATTCGAAATCTCATTTTTCTCCGTGCAGTAAAAACGATATTCGCGTTTTTTCCCATTCTTTATTTATGTGGAAAACAATTTATAAACAGAACTTCAGTCGGCATCTCAGTTATTGGTTCTAGCCAATGAATTGAATATTCGAAATTAATTGTACAATAAAAATACCTGTGACAGGAAATGCGATTTATGTAAAATTCAGCCACATTTTTTTCGAATGAATACTTCTTTTGTTAATCGAAACAGTGAATGATAGAAGTGTCTCTTGATGCGTAACCGTGAAGTGGAATGTGGTATACATTTCTTGCGCAAAAATAAGTTCATCCATATAACTGTGTTAACTCAAATTGTCGTTGTTTCATCAGAAAAAGAATTAAATTGATCATCATTTGAATCGGATTGCCTATTATTGTCTCGTCGGATGATAATAATCTGTGTTGCATGAATGATTGAAAAGCAATGTATCTAAAGTAGCCTTTCATTGTACAAATTGAACAAGAAATGACGAGTAGTCGTGATCGGTTGTTCAGTTTGAGACTGTGTTATATTAAATTCCCTCATGCGGAGATGGAATCTTCATTATCTCGATAAAAGTAGGGCATCCGTGACGTTCCTGGGTTCAAGGTCGCAATGAAATTGCATTTCCTATCTTTTTTCACTTCATAATTCATTTTATACCTTTGTCGGCGCGTCGTGGATAATCACTCTATCCAGTTCGTTCAAATGCTCCACTTCGGCACGAGAGAATGAAATCGCGATGCACGTTTTATGTCAATTGAATTTTGCAGGTGGTGTTAACGATTTTATAAATTGTGATATAATATTTATTTGATTTCATAGCCAAGAGAATGTGTTTGTTTGGACTGCTCCTGTTTTGGATCCGTTTTCAATTTATTGCAATTTATTAATGCAATTCAAATTCGAGAAATAAAAGTCTTGTACTCGTCGCTTCATTTATGTATTTATTCCACCAAGTTATTTATATTATCAATTGTGCATCGATCTTCGGTATTTTCACAGAAATTCATTACAATGGTTTAATTGATTTCAATTTGAATAATTATCCACGGGGAGAGGGAAACACAGACCGAAACTGGCTCAGTAATGCTGCCAGAGTTGCCAGTACTGGCAAATCCAAAGCTACCAAAGCTATCAAAACTGGCAAGAAGTCGGCATGATAACATTATTTTACATAAGGGCCTGTATAACATTTACAACCGTGTTAGTACTGTTCGTTCGTATCCGCCGAATATGTTAGAATTCTAGCATTCCAACCTTGTCAAAACGGTATCGATTTAATCCTGGACATAGACTGTCTGTACACTGAAATCAATACCGTTTGAAATTCGTCCAATAGTTCGTGCCAATTGGAAAATAATAATGACCCTGGATAGAAACAATCAAATCGATGAACGGCATTCGCATTTTTCGTCTTCCCCCCCTTGGAAAAGTGTACCGCAACCACATTTTTCTCGAGAAAAAAAGGAGATCACCGATGATATTACATCCGCAGCGTATCATGCGGTAAGTTCAAGGTCAGGATGGAATGCTTATTGTCGTCTTTAGGGAATTTTTTTCTCTATTATTCTTGCATATCACGAGACAGCGTTACGCTTCTTGATTCCGATGGGCGAACAAAACAAATCGCCGAGAGTCTGAGTTGACCACCAATAGAAGTACTGTTTCATCGCCATCCGGTTATGCTCATGCACGTTCACTCGGCAATCAACCTTTTTACTTGGTTGATCATAGAGAAAGAGACGTTCATGAAACTTTGAGCTGATATCACGAGAGTTAAGGAAAAAAAGGAGTCCCGTGACAACGACGATGAGGATAATAATGTCAAGCGCGAAAAAGGGTATCTTGTGGATCCGTCACGACGATGAGCCTCGTGCTGCACGATCAAACGAATAAAGCAATTTTATTCTACCGTGAGCTTCCTTAAAGCTGCAATAAACATATACCGCGCAATAAAAGGAGAGAAGAAGTTCGGTTCTATCATAACTCTGCGTAATTGATTTAAACTGTCTTTAAGTCGAATTTTTCTTACATAGATGTGAAGATGTGCCTCGAGATTTCATGTTGTCTCCAGAATCAGGGTCAATGAGATCGGTATTCGACCTACTTCATGCACTTCTTATTCATGCCGAAAAAGATATAGTAGAGCCAATCACGTGTGCATGATTCATAGTTGCTATAGCATTTGAGAATAGTCACCGACGAACCAATGATATAATTGGCACAAACAAATCTTTCTTCGGTATATTTTTATGATTTTGATGTTGACTTTGTACGTTTCTTATTATCCTGTCCATCATGACTTTCTTGTCTTAATGGGAGTGTCGTCCTTCGCTAGGCAGAAAAGTGAACAGCGGCGTCATTGAAACAAAGGAAAGAGTAAATTTCACCCTCGCGAACTCATCAACTTGAATTAAAATCCTCGCAAAACAATTAAATTGGAAAATATATAATCAACGCCTGTGAATAAACTCACGGTGGTTGATTCTATGAATTATCACAACATGTAAATGTTTGCGAAACACAAATACATGTTTTTTCAAGATGTCGGGTCTGTTTTAATGGAAGTTCTGATCTTTTGTTTCTTCATAAACCTTAGAGAAGTTAATCGAACAATTACTGTCGTTGATATCAAATGCTTTCATTCCAAGGCATAGATCGAAACCCTTGTTCAAATATTGAGAATGCTCCTGTACGTATACATACACGTATTCCATTTAATTTACATCTATAATGAATCTAATTAGATTCAGACATGTATGAATCTTCACACACGTTGTTGTAGAAAAAGTTTCTAACGCACCGTAATTGACTCCGTCTAGAAATTATCGACGGTAAGATTCATTATACTATTTCTTCTTTCTCTCATCCACAGATGATACTATTTCATAACACGAGACGATTATAAATGTCACTGCGGTGATCATGATAACAACTCTATCAAAGCGGAAATTCAATGCTTATCATAATGACGATTATCATCGTGTATCTATCAAATCATGAATTAATTGAGTCTCCATTCTTGCGGAGAGAATTCTCGCATTATACATTTATCATAACTTTCATTCTGATGAATATGCGCATCGGCTCCACGCAATCTCACCTTGTCCCACACATATTCATTACACGTTCTCTATATTCGTTTTATTTAAAATTCTCATATTCATCTTTATTGCCAACCTTGAATACCTTGATTATTATTTTTCACAAAGTTCTTCTCAACGTGTTTTCACTGCTCACTCTCTAAGTAATCATGATATCATTATCGCAAACCCACATTGTTTCTTTTCATTTCTCTTTTCTCCATAATCATTCTAAGATGAAGGATTTTCTCATCCTTGAAAAGAGAGTCGTGTAAACTGCAGGTATCTCAAGTTTTCCGTCGTATTTTTATAATAATAAAGAAATGACATGCAAAAGTCGAAGCCTGATTCATTCGTGAGAAGAATCTACTTTGTATATAACTTCTTTTTCTATAATTCGTTGAGAGAATGGAACTTGGATAGCACGAGACAGCTGGTTATAGAAACGTAATCATCGCGCAACAGGAATTCCTAACGTTATTATAATTATAATCTTATAACCGCGTCGATCTGTTCAAAAATTCAAGAGAAAATCATTTCTTCCGGGCATATCTTTGAGGAAATAGGATATTTCACGCATGCGTTATCTTGTATGAAATTTCCATTCAAATGAACTGATTCTCTGCGGCATAGTTTTCTGCCTTCAATTTTGTGGCCGGGGGTCAAAATTCAATAAGAATTACAATTAATACACTGTGAACAAAGAAACTGGTATTATACGGTGTTCGGAACTAGTTCAAGGAACTATTCCAACCACTTTTCAACACCAGATCGGAATAGTTGTACCTTACCTTGTTACCGGTACTAATTGTTCTCCTCCTTGGGCATGAAAGTTTAGAAAGGATATTGAATAAATTATTATCAGAGTATCTGGTAATAGTACTACTACTACTTCGTGTATCAATAACACGTAGTGGTTTTATATGTTTCTTTTTCAAAACTCTCTGAATCATCTGATCCCTTTTCTCACACTTTCATCTCAAGTGAATTCCCTCGTATTCGATTTAATTTACCCATACGAATCCGTTAGAATGATTCTGCTGTTAATGAAATATCCTGTAATTGATTCTGATAGAGAATCACTTTTTATTATTGTATATTCCCTAATGAAACTTTTTTTGCGTTAAGTTTCTAACCAAATCTTGATGTGCTTCTCCGTTAACTGCCTATAATTATCTCATATTCAAGCGCATGGGAAAGTAATTATTTTATGTAAGAATCTCACATCACCGTACACATCATAATTTTCATGAGTAAACTTCATTATCATGAATTAATTGAATGCCCCAAACCAATGAAAAAATTCAACAATTTTATCTGGACCTAAAATCCTAAGAACGGTTCGTGTCCTACTTCATAGGGTTCAAGTAATTCCAATCTGTAAGATGATAATTACCCACCAAGAAGTGGTATCGAATCATTCGATCACGGGAAAGACGGTTAACGATCGTAAAGATCGTTGGATGAAAATTATTCTGTGGAACAGTAGTGCGGTGTCAAAAGTTGAAACATTCTAGTAATTTATTTTTATGGTTTTTTGATGGACGAGAAGGTGTACGAGGCAGGATTTTATGCCATAACATTATAATATTGATTTCCTTATTGCATATTTCCAATTTTCTCTATGAAGATTTGGTTATTACGGTTTGTGGAACCAGGAGTATTTTTCTCTCTCCCAAAATCGCTACCGTCTTGTCATTGTTTGTATTAAATTACCTTTATCTTATCTTGTATCATAGCCGAACATGATTCATTAATAAGCAAGATTCCTGTTCTTCCGCTCTCTACTCATGTCAGTCAAGGCAGCGGTTTTAACTTGATTCATCTCCCTCGCCCATCTCTTCTCTAGATGTTTCTCCATTTCCATCAGAGATCTTCCCCTCCTCTATACTAATTCCTCTAAATGATGTTCATATGAATATCTCGATCTCCCTCTTTCACCTTCGCTCTTGGGTCTTGTGTTACCGCTTAACCTTCTTCTCTTCAATTATTCTTTTTATACATGTCCATATCAACTCAGCTGTTCCTCCTGTAATCTTTCCTGCATATCTTAAATTTCTATCTCCTCTCTTATTCATTCACCGCTCATCATCTCATCCCCCAATGTTTTCACCAACAATCTTCTGTATTATTGAATCTCTTCAACTCCCCCTTCCACCGATAAATTCAATTCTCAAATATTTTTTATAACGTAATGCAGAATTGAATTCGATTACATTTGATGTCCGGTATTTGAATTTTCCGAAAATATTCATGGCGTTGAATGGATCATTCATTGAATAAAATTCTATAATGAATATCGTTGAATACAACAGTGGTTCGTGTCTCGTTTTCTATTCACTTTGAAAGGAGTCCCAGTAAAGGTTCCAACACGAAAGGATCATCAGTGAATTTAATGTTGCTGAAGTTTGAATTGTTGATAGAAACGAATGAGAAATCGAATAACGACATACTCAACTACTAAAGACTCCAAATTTTGCAGTATTTTTTTTTTTGAGCTATGTTTCCAGTTCAAGAAAACAGCTGAATTATGATCATTCATCAGATTTTGTGGGTTTGAATTTTCGTTTAGTTTCTATAAACGATTCAAACTTCCGCGACATGTGAATTTTCTAAAAATAATTGTCTCCTAACTATCTGTTTTCCGATGCATGTCCACCACTCCTTTTTTTGTCCTGGCTGTCGTAATGAGCCAGGGAAACCTTCAATTCCACATAAAATTATTGGACGCAAGCTCGATCCTCTACTCTGATGTCGAATTATTCTATTTTATGCACAATTGCGATCCGACACAAAGGGATTCCGAGTTTTTCTGTCGCACATAATCCTTCTTTTTTGCACGATCTCGATCCGACATACTGAAAATTTGGCAGTAGCGTGCAGAATCAGGCTTGTGTCGAATGATTTTGTGTTGAAAAGGGCCGTCTTCCATTGCGCGAAGGCCCATGTAAGGAGACTTTTTGTATATCTAGAATAATGAGTTTCATTTTTAAAATAACTTGATCTCATTTTGTTTAAGTAACCTTTTTAAAAAAATATATAAAAATCTTGACGATTCTTTACGAAGAGGCCCCCTTTTTGCAGGAGGTCCTGGGCTCGGGCGCGGTGTGCCCTGCCTTAAAGACGGCCCTGGCGTTGAATCGAAACCATCATGTGAGCCGAAGTTGTATCAGTATTGTATAAGTAGCAAAAATCATTCGGTATGTCACATAGCAAACAATGTGTCAATATTGATGGAATTGAAATCATTCTCGTGAAAATATGCTTGTCCTAGTGCGCCAAAGTTGTTCCAGTAGTGTGGCGAGTCACGTATCACTATGGTGAGTGACGAACGCCGTCGCAGCAAATGTAACATAGAAAGACAGACACAGGTATACACTAAGGTAGTCATTGCACGGCACCATTTGGGCGCTACTTCTCGGCAGAAGCTTCGAGCGTATACCGCTAGAATGGCTCTTCCGCGCAGCGTTAAAAATATATTCCTTTGGATATAAAACGAGGTACCCAGTTCAGCATCAAGACTTACCGCTAAGAGGTGAGGAGGTTACCTCACGTTATCACGACCGCCGTACTAGGCGAAATCAGTAGGCTTATCTCTGATAAATATTCACGATAGTGCTGAAACTTAATAGGGTTGTTTATAAAAGGGGCAGGGAGTGAACTAGTGAAAATTTGAATTAGATTAGATTTAGATTTAGTAGGATATAATTTTTGCTTCGCTCATTGGAGTAGATAAAGTTCTTGGATGATTATTAACCATAAAGGAAATCGTAGCAAACAATGTTTTGTAAATGTTTGATTCTTTCATGTACTAAGCTCTTTTTTGTACTGGTGAAGCTGGTGGTTTTGAAATTGTCAGTATTCCGGCAACAAATAATGAGATAATCTCAAGTCATCGATCCATTATTCGTTACAATACATGATCAACATGAGAGCAATCAATGATGGATCAGAGAAAGACTGTTTCATACAACTCCAATAAATATTCAAAACCCACTTATTTACTTCACATGTTCACGTTCCTCTGTACCAGAAAGAGAAATAAAATAAGAAAAAAATCAAGGAAGATTAGAAATCACGAACCTTGAAATTTACACGCAAATGTGGATGTAATATTTTCTTTGGACCATTAGGGTTGCATTCAAAGGACTCTGGACAGAGGAAGTGCATCTACGTAGGCCGTTTCGAGTTGACTGTTTTTATACGTACACATATGGCCACGTGGACGCATTATCGTAATCACGGTCGAAGGAGAATCGAGAACCGCCATTACACACATCGTCGTTGTTCACCATTGGCATATAATGACTTTCAACCGCGCGATAGTAAGATGGATATCTTACTGACTTTCGTTCTGTGCGGATACGTGCGAATCACATACTCACATATACACACGTATAGATGCACTCAAATTGAAATTCACTTCAACTCGGTTAATTTGTTCTTTCGTTTTCTTATTCGGAAACCGTTGCGCGTTCGTGAAATTCGATTGTAACAGAAAATTGATTTTTAAACGCTCGTTGGTGTTCTCTTTTTTTCAACATTCGATTGATTCGTTCTCTTCAGATCGTTGAGAGGAAGCAATTTATAATAAAATTTGTTTTCTTTTCATTAGGAATGAATGTATTTGGTTTCAGTTGTCTTCTCGATTTCTTTTTGTTTCTGATTATTTTCCTTCTGCACGCTTGAAATTCGCTTCCTCTCTGGGGAAAAGGTTGAAAATTAATGAGAGAGACTTTTAGGAGATCGTACCTTCGTAATAGTCGTATATTGCAGTCAAAAGAGGTTAAAACACCTTTTATTACTTTATCACAATTTCGATATCAGTTTTAACGATGTTGATTAAATGGTTTAGGGTCATCATTTATTCTTGCGATAGCAATGAAATTGATGGGTTATTAAAATTATATTACACTCATTATAATATGGCTGTGCGGAACTTAAAATTCCTCTATAATATCTTCAACGTGTAAATACTCGATGCAATGGGACAGAAATAACTCTTTTGGATAAGAAAATAATCAAGCATTATTCCCTGCAAAATAAAATGTATTTTTCAACATTTTATGTTACATCCTGTGTGTGGAATCATTTCGAGCGATTTACTTTTAGATGATACTCTGTGTGTTGATTTCTCTGTACATGCAAGCTATGCATCATTACATATTCATTTTTTACAGTTATAATTCAGGCTGAATCTATATTCATATGCATAATATTCACTTTCCCATTTCCGCAATTGTATTTTATCCAGTGTCATTCAACTTTTTTCCTTGATTCCCAAATTGAAGAGGTAAGGTGAAGAAAAGTGGCTTTGAGTTTTTACGATCCCTATTTTCTACACTTTCGTACAAGTTTCATTGAACTTTGAGAAATGATTTCCAATCTTGCAAAAAAATTTATGAAAGATCAGTGAAGTTTACCTGAAAGTTATTTTCCAGGGTTTGCTCTCAAAAACGTCGGAATATTTCTCATTCAATGACCCGTATCAATGAAAATTAGTGACTGGTAGTTAGATTCAGTATGGTATTTTATACCCAAAGAACAAATTAACCCACGTAGAAATTGATGGATGGTCCAGTAGCGGTTCGATACAGGCTGCTAGTAGTGTGCAACCGTTGACGACCGCCGTCGGTCGGACTACAGAATGATAACGCCAAATAACTCTGATCCGGTATACCGGTTACCAACGTCAATTCAGTACTGGAAATCAGTGTGGTTTCGACATTGACAACTGATACTACTAGTATTGATCGCTATTCAAGTACCGACGACTGTTACTCAACCGTTATTTACGCTGTTGTAACTTTGGACGGTTTTGAATGCATTATCAAAATTTCTGCACTAGGGGGAATTTAAAGTGAAATTTACTACGGGATCATAGGATGAGCGCCAACGGTTGCAAACTGGTAGCCTGTATCAAGCCGGTACTGGACCATTCGTCAATTTCTACGTGGCCAATCAAGTCTTCTTTCAAAGTACACGAGATATTTATTCACGTTGGTTCAAATATCTAACCAGTACCGACACGAACTTAAAATGAAGTCGGTTAAGTACCGATCCGCAATCGGCAGACAACCGTTGGTAGCCCATACCTTTTCAGTACCGATCCGTTCGTCACCATCGGCTCAGTACCGGAATTTCTACGTGGGGACTTTCTGATAAATTCTATTATGGAATAGCAAGGAAAGTTTGATCTAATAAATTAAACTGTAAGTTTCTATACATGATGATGTGTACCGTGTCAAATATTTTACGTGATTTTAACAAAAATTCAAATTAAATTTAACTTTGTTAAGAATCTTATTTTCAGTAGTATAGATACTGATTACAAGACAGATTCTAGCTTGAGTATAATATTCTCTCACTTTGATCCTGCTCCGAGTTAGTAAAAATTATCACTCATCGTTATTCGCTAAGCAGTTGTTTCGCACCATGGAAAACTCTTCAGATGCACAGTTAGATCATTTATCTCGTCTTTAAAGCCATGAGCCATTTATCAAGACCAGAAAAATTATATACAACCGTCGTCGCAGCACAGAAGGATTCTTATCATTATTCGGAAGAAAAATGCAAACGAATTAAGCATTTTACATCTCCAGACTTTATTTCTAGTGATTGAAGATGGATTTTTGTCCTCCAAGTCCAGAATAACAACATAGAGACCATAAGAACATAACTCGTTCAATATAGACATACAAAAATATAAAGAACATAGTTCCATTGTTTTTATTTATTTTTTGAAGTCAATAATTCGGTCATTAATCTTGATTGATGTATTTTTTGTTTCAGGTGAGTGCATTACCATCATTTTACATGATCCTCGGCATCGAGTTTTTGGGTAATCAAAGATGATATTTGTTTTCATTAAAATTCATGCATGAATATGAAATATTTGGTTCATCTCGTTTTATATAAGAAAACTATTGCCATGTGTTGAGAATATAATTTACTGCCACACCTGTACGTAGCAACTAGCCTGTTTTCCCAGATCAGTTCGCAAAGGTTGCACATGATTTGTATACCCTATCCGACCTTGCTGAAAACTGCTATCGAAGGAATAAATCATGTCACGTGAAGAGAAAACAAAAAATTCACACCTGCCCTTTCCTACAATATTTATGATGAAAGAAAGCAGCAACTTGGTTTCACGAACAAAATTTGAAGGAATTTGTGGATAAAAAAAAGAATTCGGCTCAGATTCTTTCAGTGGAGGCAAATTTTGATTTTTCGAATTTCATTTTCCCGTAGGATAAAATCACTAATTTCATTCGGTTCGTACACACGGACGAATAACTGCTGTCTTGCATTCGAATCGACTGTTTTTGATTGGAATTAACGTATAATACTGTATATTCAGCTATCGAAAAACATTTAATTCAATTCTAAGAAAAACTTATTTAATCAAATTAAAAACGGCTTCGAATCAATTCACATAAATTTCCTCAGAACTTATAAATATATATTCGTTCATTCAATATATAATCTAGAATGTATTCATTAATTCCTCGACTGATCGTTCTGTTGATTCAAATCCATTCTATCTTGCAAGAATTGAATAATGATTCATTCAAATCAATTGCAATAAGTCTCAACATCGTGTTATTATTTTCATCACGCAAAACAGTACCAAGCGAATATTCATTGTATATCGATTAAAGTACGGAAGTTAATATCCTTTGAAAAGTTAGATTTTTAATTCCTTCCGACACTTTTTCTTTCTTCGATACATTCTATTACATCATTAGTGAAACTTCAATTCAATTATTTCAATATTCACTTATTACATCATTCCGTTCCTTTCATTCGATTCACGATTTATAATTGAAATTGATTGTTCCATAATAATATCAAACAATCATACGTGCGTCTTTGATATGGTCAATGACTGGATACAAAGAGCACTGCAATATGGCATTGACCAGGAAGTCTCACACCATCGATTTTGAACAGTGCATTAACTCTATCATAAGTAATACTATGAGCTGCCTTTGACGTCTGTCGGAGATTATAATAATGAGAGGAACTAGGTCATTAAAGTCGCATTTTAATGACTTGCAGTAACATACCCTTTGTGTACCTTCGCTCATTCCGTGCTCCCATGTATAAATAGCATTAGCAACTTTAAGACTAGGATTTATCTTGAATGTAACGGGGATTGTACGTAATTGCGATGGCTTTGTGAAAAGAGCATAACGTCATCTGTAAATTGTAAGAAATTTTCGTTGATTCATGTAATATTATAAGCACTTCCGAAGATTTTGGAACGTACGTTGAGAAATTGGAGGTGGATTTGAGGTTTATGATGTATCGACAAAAGACAGAATTAGTCTCGCAAGTGCTTTTATTTCTTTCACTCAAGAAATATACGTAAATAATAATGAAACTCTGACAACAATTGCATATGCTGTCTCTCGTTTTTTTTTCCACGTTGAGATGATCTTCTTCGTGTTGAATGTTGTGAGATTTTGATGTTTCAATCGTTTGATTGTCATCGCAGGAATGTAGTGCTTAGGAAAAATAGATTTCAACACGAAATGTTCATTGGGTGATATGTGAGATTTGAGATTGAGAAAAAAGAATTGATAGTAGTTCATTGAAGGAAGAACGACTTGGATAAGAATTGAAATGAAAGAAAATGTTCACATTCGTTACACGGTTAAAATCTTTCTACGGAGAGGAAAGAAGAATGGTTTCGTCATCAATAATAGTCAAACATTTCTGAATTTCAAAATATCACAAACTGAGGGATATTTGAAAATCAATTATAAAATTTCAGAAAATGTTATTTAAATTTATGACCTTATATTTTGTATAAACATATATTTTTCAATGGTCAACTTGAATGAAGTTTGTTTATTCTTATATCCCGACTTATTGCCAGCAAATAAGTGACCGACAGAATTGAAAATATGATAGGTAAGGGATTAGGAAACCAGTTTCCTAGATTATACTACTTGTATTCATCTAGAAAACCTGCCTTATTTGTTATCAGTTGAGGTTTTCAAAGTATAAAATCTTACGAGAGTAATAATCATCATATCCACTCTCGGTATGAGATACTTTTATTTCCAACACATGATACCTATGGCAATTAAGCCTAAAAATTCTAAAAGTAATACGATGTAGGCAGCTGTTCTCTATCAAACTAATCACCACAACAAGAAATCAATCGAGTTTTTTGTTATGCAGGTTCTCGAACATACTTGATGGTCGTTGAAACACCTCTCTATACAGCATTCTTATGTACATCAAAATTATACAATATAAAAAGATATTTAAAGTATCCTGGAACATATCATAATAATCTTTCATGGAATAATCGACCGAAGTGCAGTTAGTCGTATCTTCTTAACCGATAAATGCATCGTATTGAATTCTAGAACACTTGCACATCAACGATATTGGACATTAATGTTTAACGAGGTTGACATTGCACGCGGAAGAACATGGGCTGTGGAATTCATAGAAAATTCTATCGCATTCCTTAATCTCCACTAGTTTTTAATCTATCAAAAAGTGGTGAGAATCATTTCTACACACCCAAATATATATATATATATATATATATATATATGAAAAAAGGAAGCATCAAATATCAAAATAACACCCAAAATTATGACAACAATATTATCCATTAACAAAAATCATATGGTACTGTATTTATTACCCTAGCGTGTATGAACTCTCGCCCACTCTGACCCCAGTCTGGCCCAATTTTGGGCCCATATTAACAGGATGAGGTCCATGCTGGGCCGGGGTAGACCCCATGGTATATTAATGCAAGGGTAAAGAAGCAGCATCATTTTTCTATTCACTGTAAAATCAAAATTGACAATTTCAATATTCTCGAAGTTTGAATCGTTCATAGAAACAAAACGAAGATTCAAACTCACGAAATCTGATGAATCATGGTCATTCATCCTCGTAAATTGATTCCTTGGAACTAGAAACATCATATGAAGAATGTACTGTCAGATTTTTGGTGTTCCACAGCTGAATATCGAGTTATTCGATTACTAATTCGTTTTAATGAACGATTCAAACTTCATTCACCAACCTCAATTTCGTTGATAATCTCTAAAAGAATTAATAATTCCACTGGTGCGAAAATTGATACTTTCATAAATCATCAGTTTTTAAATAAATAACTTCACCATTAATTAATCACTTTACTATCTACTGTGATTCAAAAGATTATGTTGTTTTCAGTTCTCCATAGATTGCAGCACTGAACGGGCAATTTTACTGATAGTTGGTGCTGAAATCAATTATTCCACTATCAGCTATCATTGGATTAATGATTCCACTATTAACAGATGATACGATTCATAATTCTACTAATAGTAAGAAAATCAATCATGACACTGATAATCACATGGGAAAAAAAAGATTAATTGAAATAACTATTCAACTTGTAAGCGCATGTAGACCTATTATTTTCGTTGAAATCACAATTTTTCTTTCATTGATTGAACTAATTTTCAATCAATGAAACAATTTGTTATTCTATTCTAATGCAAAAAAATGTGGTTACAAGTTGGATAGTTATTTCAACTAATCTTCTTCTCCGTCTAGGCTTCAAATCGATAATTTCACTGATATTGAAGCTAAAAATACAGGATTTGACTATGGACTACTTCTGAAATTAATAAATCTTTGACAAGAATTTGTAATCCTGAAATTGATGAATTCACTTGAATTGGCACGAGAATGATTTATTTCGCTATTAACTACGTCAAAAATTAATGAATACTATTTATAGTTGGAACAGAAATTGATAATTCATTCCCAGTAAACATACGCACGTTTTAAAAACGTTAATAACCACACGTTGTGGATTATTAATATTCTTGCGTTGATTCAACGTCAAAATGTCGCGGCAGATCACGTGTTTTTCAACCATAAAATAACGTCATATAAACGGTTTGAACATCGTTCAAAAGACGTGAATGTTATTTCTGAGTATGACAGAATTTGGAAAGTATGCCGCACTATTTACTATCTTGTTCTTTGTTGAAATTTTAACCATTGTTCGGTTTCGTTCGACATTTTTAGCAGAATATCTCCAATTGAAGTTCAAACAGAAGGTGTTATGAACACATTTTAAACGCATGATTCAAACCCGTTCAAAACACGTTTTTTGAGGACGTCGTCTGATGGTTATTTTTGAATATTAGTTTAAATTAAACGTCATCAAAACGTTATTCCTGGTCGTCTATTTCCCTATCAAATTTCAACTAAAAATCAACGTTGAAATAACGTGTGTGTGTGTGTGTTTATTGGGTTGATTCATTCGAGTTATAAATTAATGGTGAGTTCTAATACTAGTCTTAGAATTAATAATTCTACCGGAAGTTGAAACGAAAATTGTGGCGATACCGTGAAATGAAAAATTAGGTTTGTTATATGAAATCATTCCAATTTATCGTGATGCTACATGCAAATAATAAAAACGACGAAGATAATTTTTTTGGCTGCCAACTTGTTTTTGAAAGGAAATAAGCAAACTTCTTCTCTAATTACTGACACTCGTTAACTTCAAATTTCCAATTATTGAATTATTCGAAATCAACTTGAAGGGTTCCATTGAACTCTTTGCGGATAATATTTTGACACATAGAAGAAATGGTTGATCACAAATTTTTCATTTTGGTGAAAATATACTTCGAATTATGCATATTACATTCATCAAATTTTTATTCGATATAATATTTTCCAACAGAGCTCCGCTCTCTGAGATGAGTGAGTATAAACTGACTTATGGAGCTCCTGACGACGTAGGTAATTGAAGTATATGCAGAAATCTGTGATTGTTAATGTCATCATTAAATTTAGTTGAATGAATTTCCCTGAACAGTTTGATTCAGTTAATTTTTTCATATTTATATAAACTCCAATTAACAAAATGAATTGAATAGAATGCACACGTTTTTCTTCTACATTCTGTGTCATCATTTTAGGATTTATCTGTACACTGTACACACTCATTTCCGCCTTCTTAGTTTAATCATTAACTTTATCCTTGACTGATTCTCAAGTTTATTAATTTTTTCAATGTTATAATCAACTGTTGTTGAGAAATTAATGTAATTGGTGCGTATCATTAAAATTCACAATCGCACTGTTAACTGTCACTCAAATTATTAATTTCATCATCAGCTCATGATGAAATTAATAATTCCTCAAATAGAAGTATGAAATCAATAGTCATATCGATACTTAGTATTCAGATAAATAATTCCCTTGAGAGTTAGTCCTTTAGTTATCAGCGATTTCGCTATGACCTTGTCTCAACATAAATAATTTCCCCAGTATTTGACACTAAAATCAATGCTTTTCATTTAAAGTTAGTACTGATATCAATAAGTTTACTATCAATTGCCATTAGGAAGATGAATTGATCAATAGTTAATACCAATGATATATTGTATAATTTTGTACAAAGTTTGTTTAGTGTTGTTTTTAGATTAATAACTTCACCGGTAATTGGCACTAGAATCGATAATTTTTCACTATCAACTGTTGTCAAGGTGATTATTGACTTTATTGATAAACAGTACTGAAAGTAATAATTCTAACATAAACTATTATTCGAATTATTAATTTTACTGTTAATTCGTGGTAGAATTACTAATGATCCTTTTAATTCGTATTGAAGTTGAGAATTTGACCGATAGTTGATTCAGAAATTAACAATTTACTGATCCTAAAATTAATAATTCCATCGATACTTGGGATTGAAATGAATCATTTCACCACCATCTGCTATCAAGGAAATTAATTTCATTGGTAGATGATACTAAAATCAACCATTGCACTATCGATTACTACTCGAATTGATGATCCCCATTATCAGCTAGTAATGAAATTAGTAATCCTTCCTATAAAAGTGAAATCAATATTAATAATAATATTCCTGAGAATTGATATTAAAATTAATAATCTCACTGATAATCAGTTCTATGACCTTGTTGGTACTAAAATCAATGCTTCTCATTTCTAGTTCGTATACTGAAATCAGTAATTGTATTAACTGTTATTGAGAATATTAATTTGATTGATATTTTGAGTACTAAAATTAATCGTTCCGGTTTTAACTGTTATTAACATCAATAATTTCACAGTCATTCAGCGATGAAACTAATAATTTAACTAATCGTAATAAACTTCATGACATTGCTAATAATTAGTATTGAAATCAATAATAATTCTTTCTATGATAGTAAAATGATGTTACCACCGATAGTAATGAAATTGATAATTTCACTGATAGTCAGTGATGAATTGATGATTTATATCAACAGGATTGTTGATTTTATTATCAACTGGAGAAATAACTAGAATACATAATTCAACTAACAGCTGGTACTAAAATAATAATTTTATTATCAATTAGAAGTAGAATTGTAGATTATAAATTATCGTAGATCAATTAAACAAACGATATTATTATCATAAAACTTCTCGTTTCCCGTGTCCAGTGTGCACGCCTGGGTATATTTTCACCGATAATATTTTTTACCAAACAAAAATGGTCACCTCTGTGGCCCAAATGGTAAATATTCACATCTATCATATAAAATTACATGACTTTCAGTTACGCCAAGATCTTGATAATATTCGGTACCCATGTAGTGTGAAATTTGATGTTAACTGCGAATATCCAGAACTTTGTGAGAAAGCATTAATGATAGCATTGAAATTCAAAGATCATGATGCATGAGGTGAGAAATGTCCAATTATTTATGAAGATTGAGTGCAAAAGCATTCACAAACCCATCATTATGTGAAAGTTGGATTCTCTCTGTTCTTGATAGATGATTTCATTTTATGCTATTTCATCGTTCCTCAATCTACCTTCAAACTGTCGATCCATTTGCATAAGAATCCCCAATTTTGTGATATAAATATTCCTAAACTTGACTCAATGAATCCATTATTTCGTGGATGAAAAATAATAATAATAATATTGTCCACACAAATAATCGTGCGAGGATGGTCATTAGTTTTCCTTACCTCATCACGTGTTATGGTGTATCCAAGTTTATGCATATACATATGCGAGTACACGGTTGGGTACGTGTATGTATATGCATGTACACCATCGAGATTCTGATTTCACCAACGACCGCACATGTGAGAGCAGCACAACCTTGAGGTCAAATCGTGTCAGTATGATTGCAAGTAGGAAAAGTACGATACCTCGGTGCCTATGCTCGTCTATCTTTTCCTTTCTCTTCTCATTTCGTGTGTTATGCCCTCGTGTACTTGACCGAGGAAACGCGAACGAACACTAACTTCAAGATAGAAGGTTATTTCGCTTCGCACGTGTATCTTGAAGTGCACGCGTCTGTATAAATGTATGTTTGCAGGAATATGTGTACGTACATGAACCTTATATCTTACAACAGAAGGCATTAGACGACGTGTCGCATTTAATGACGCGGAACGCTTAACAATCGAAACTAAAAATTCAATTCCCTTCTCCCGCGTTTGCATTCCTCGTAATGGGGATCTATTAGGGTGTTTCATTTTCGGCCGATGTTTCTTCTTTTGCTGTCCTACCTGAAAATTTGATATTTTATGGAAAATAACAAATATTCACGCAGGAAAAAAAATTCTGAATGAATTAGAGGCTTAGCTCATTCAAAAATTATGTTCTTGAAGTTTGAATCGTTTATTGAAACGAAACGAAAATTCAAACGCGTCAAGTTCAAGAAATCATCGAATTTAATGTTCTCCAAAAAACGTATACAAAGATTTCGGGTCTTCAACAGCCCAAGATTTTGTTATTAGTTCACCAATTCAGCAATCAGCATCAGAAATTCGATTCCTCATTTGAATAACACAGGAAACTGGTTAACTTTGGTTTCAACTCGATTTTACGCTGTTCAAAGAATTTTTTCGAGTAAATGAGTATGATGAGCTCGTAGGGCATAAAATTTTCTACAAAAAAGTTTCCATGAGATAGAGCTGTACGACCAATAGTTTTGGAGTTACAGAGCTTGAAAGGTGAAATCGGCATAAAATCCCCTATAATCTTGTATTTATTGAAACTTACATTTAATTATTGTATTTGAATAAGTTGTTCCTAAGATTATAAATTTTAGAACCATATAAAGTGTATTATAAATCAATTCCGCATGTAAGATCAATAAATACAAGATTATAAGAGCTTCGATGTTGATTTGTATTAAAGTTCACTTCTAAAACTATTGGTCATACAGCTCCATTCCACGGAAACATTTTTGTAGTAAATTTTATGCCCTACAAACCCATCATACTCATTTACTCGAAACAATTTTTCAAACAACGTAAAATCGAGTTGAAACCAAAGTTAATGAGCTTCCTGTGTTATTCAAATGGGAAACTGAATTTTTGGATGAGCTAAGCCTCCTATCCACTTGAAATTTCTTTTCCAACGGGAATATTTTTTATTCCCCATAAAATATCAAATTCTCAGGTAGGACAGAGAAAGAAAAAATATCGCCCGAAAATGAAACACCCTAGAGTATGTATATATATAACAACGAATCCCTAGTAGAAATTAGGATTGGGAATTAGATGGGCTCCAGCTAGTTTCCTCAGATGTTAGGTTGGTTTCTAGCTAGTTTTATAACGCACTTTCTAGCCTGTGCTCATCGAGATGTCCCAGAAAATTCCTAGAGTGTTGTTCAAATTGGTAATTAGAAATGTAAAATCGTGTATTTTCTGTAAAATTACACCTATGAATGAGGTAACCATGTATTTTGACATGTAATCTCCAGTCAAGAAGGTTGCTTTTGAATTAATTTCCATAAAATAATCCTGAGTGACAAATTGAAACGTTGAGGCTTCCTTTTATTCCTCTGGCCGCGTTGATGGACTATCAATGTCACTGTACGATCAGTTAACGCATGAAAAATCTACATAAATCTAAAGTCAAAGTGGCTGAAATGTGTTATCCAGTTGCCCTCATGTGGGTCCCATCTAGTACGTGACAAATTTCTACCAGGGATCATCCGTCAAATTTACGTGATAGGAAAATTCAGTTTCGTAATCATAAATTTTTATTAATATTGCTTTAATTTAATTCTCTTTCTCTTTGTTTCTTTCTTGAAAAATGATTAAATACGCTGTCGATCTGAATATCTACGTGCAATGTTAACGAACTCACGTTAATTATGCAATCGCGAGACTGAATGAAGACATTCTCCGCTTCTTGAAATAGTGTATTATACTGCTCGCATAAAATTCTTCCTCATTTATTTTTATGACTTCGAGACTACCTGCAGAAAAATCGCCAGTTCTCAGTTATCACATGATTTCAAACATCTTTTGATTATTATTTTCACAACATCGCCCATCCGCGAATCTTATATGCGTTTGAAATTATATTTTTATTGATAATTTGTAAGTTATCCGAGAGTGTGTGTTTCTTCCACCAAAGTTAAACAAGATGTTACAAAGACATCGTTTTTTTTAGCAAATTCAAGCCTACACTGAAAAGAGGATTTATTCTCGTGCTCTCTCCGTAAAATATTTATTTGTAGAAATTAAATGAGATGCAATTAGATATGCAAAGACCAATTTATTTGGGGCAAGCATTCCATTATTTGATTCGATTGAATGAATATTTCATGGAGAGAGGACAAATAAAGTATTTATTTGGTTGGAAGGAATTTTTTTTTCAGTGGAGTCTTGCTATCTTCAGCGATACTCGATAGATTGATGTAATATTTCGAATGGGTGACACAGAAGCGATCAACTGTTTGAAGTTGGTATAAAATAGAAGATTGTAAATAGCTATGGCTTTGAAGGTAACCACTATCATAATAATAAGTTTATTATCACCATATTCGGTTGTAATTACAAAGCGATTTTTTGTATTTGCTGTTTCGTTTGATGTATGCAAATTGAGCAGTTACAATCGCATTATTATTTTTATGGATTGTTTTATTGAGTTTAATAACAGCTTACAACATGAGGTTCGATTCTGCATTTAAAATTGGTTGATTTTATTGTGAATGAGAATATTTATCGCCTGTTTCATTGATACGTGAATTATAATAAAAAGCATCTTATGTTCCATATAATATCAGAAATCAATTAATTTGATGTCAAGAATCAAGAAGGTTATATGAATCCTTGAAGATGATGTTAGTAATTTCTGAGCTTTAATTACAATATTGAGCAGATGAATGCATTTGTCGAAGTGAGTAAGTATTATACATTCTATCCCCCAGTGAATATTTATTATCCTGGGATACATATTACCCTGAATCAAGAATTTTAACCAAGACCAACTAAATCAATGTAGGAGTAATGAAATATTTAATGAGCTGCGGAATCGGCTAGTAAATATTTACTTGTCTGAAAATAATTTCTCTTTCAGTGCGTGAAATATCGAATGCATCAATTCATGCTCGATAATAACATAAATCTATGCACAACATGTCCTGTTTCAACATCATTTACTTATTCTCCTCGCCATCACGCTATTCTAATATTTCATTAGATCCGCAATGATTTACTTGGCTCTGGGGAATTTCATTAACTCAAAGTAATATACTAGAGGACGAGTTATAACATATCTACTGGTTACGAAAAAAGTATTTTTTCCGATATTAATAACACTCTACAACACTTGAACTTTTATTTTCGTAATAATATCGGATATCCATCCGTTTAAAGATTCGCGTATAAATTCTTCCTTGATTTCGAATCATCTTATTAGAAAAATAACCTCTCGAAAGAACGCAACTCCCACGCTACTATCCCTTTACGAGCACTTTCTTACCATCTCTGAGACTCATATAGCCAAGATCAAACGAGTACTGATATATGGATCCCTGCAGATATAGACCCCGAAGTGGTGGGAAAGAAGAAATACTGAAGTTATCGGAATTGCTCTTCCCGCAATGCTAAGTTTCTGACCTTTTTGGAACCTGATATTATCCTTGTAGTATTATATAATAGAGATTCCGGTTCGAGATGAATTGAGATAATAAAAGAAAGAAAAAACTCTGGAGATTCTCTACGATTCTTTTGTGAAATTAGTAATTCTCGTTATTAGAGTGCTCGAAGGAATCAGAAACTTAAATAATATACCCTCATATTCTAACTTTCTTGAGAGATTATTCAAAAATTCCATTCTATCGCATATGCCCTGAGAAGAATCTATCTTGAAAATTCAACGCATGGTGCTATACATCTTGATAAAAAAAATTGTCAGAATTACGCATTGATGCACTGTCTGTATTAATTACACTGAGGGGAAGAAAGTCATTGAGGCAAGAAAATATTTCATCCAATGGTATCTATAAAATATTTCTTTGAACCAATCAAATATTATTCCAATATGAATGAAATGGTTCTTCGCCGCATCAAGTGTTTCATCAAGTGGAAAACCATATCGTCCATTAAAGCACAATTTTATTGATCTTTCATCGATTGGATGCAATATTTTATTGTTTCAATGACTTTTTTTCCCTTCGGCGTATCTCGTATTAACATTTTTCATCGTGGATCATTAAACATTTGATGAATCCCACCTCCTTTATGATCCAGTAATTTTCATTTACATAGACTCGAACTTGGTTTTTCAAGATTCTCAAACAAGTTAACCACCTGAACTAACCACCAAACCAAACCGCAAGTACTTTCCATTTGTTTCACTCGAGTAATAAAACATGTGGGAGGATTTTTTTAAACATACAATGAATCATCTTTATTTTCACTTTCCTCCTTATCCTTTGAAAAATTAATGACTCCTCGTAGAATTTTAATGAACAAAATCCATCAGCTAACTCTTCTTCAAAGTTATAAGAACAATGTATGAATAGTTGCACACGAAAAAATCGAACGTATCAAAATTAAGCATGTGAATGATACTCGAAATTTAGTACTGTTTATTGTGAGATTATGAATTTTCAACATGATGCTATTATTTTCACATTGAAACTATACCGCAATCATAGATCTTTTTGCTCTTGAATTGACGTGAGATCGGATTCATCAAGGACCACTGTACAAAGTGAGCGGAATTTTTCTGTACACAGCAACCGGAAAATTTCGATCGTATACGATAGGAAATCAATTTCTGATATAAGTGTATGAAATTTCCCATAAATTCAATGTTGTTGAAGTTTGAATCGTTTATAGAACCGAAACGAAAATTTAAACTCATGAAATCTGATAAATCATCGTTATTCACCTTCTTGAATAAACTTCTCGGAACTGAAAACATCGTTCACAAAATGTACTGCCAGATTTTCGGTCTTTATCTGTTAAATATTGTGTTATGTGATAGCCAATTCATTTCAATGAACGATTCAAACTCCCACAACATTAAATTCAACTGAAAATTTCAAATTTTATAGGAATTTTAATATCATTTTCCAGTAAATTTCCTGTAGAATATGCAAAATTCCTAACGCATGTTTGCGAAGTTAGAAATTTTTCACAGTGATCTCAAAATTCGTTTAATTCTCGAGAGCAGGAGGGAAAATAAAACCTCTCAATTTATGAATAATGATTCTTATTTTTTTAGAACAAGTTCTCATATTTTCATCACATTAAATATCTGAAAATTTTATAACAAATGTAACGAAAACACTGAAAAATTCATAAAATCACCTCGGCGGAATTGAAAGCAGAGCTGAGTAATATTTGTGAAAATTTTATATCAAATACCATTTCAAATAAATCGTTCTGTAGAATTGAAATAAGGTAGTATTTAAAATAAGCAACGAAATTTCAGCAAATGAAATATTTTATTTTTATAGCAAGAATATTTCATTTTGTTGATGAAGAACATTAAACAGAATAATTCATTCTTTAGTTTTGAGTCAGTATTTTATTTCCAACGTTTCTCAGGTACATTCACAATATGTGTTAAGAAAATATATTTTATTATCCAACTACAGCCATTATCGAAAATGATCTTCTCTGATCAACGATTCTATGAAAAACTGTGTGGACTGTAATATATTTGTAAGGGAAGGAAAAAGTGCTTTGCTGAATATTCCAACCTTCAGCACTGACATGTTTATTTTGGATAAAACATTATTTGAATTACTATTTCAACTGATTTTCACATAAAATAAAATATTTCATCTTCGAAATTATAATTTGCGAAAGAATAAAATATTTTATTTTGAAAAATCCATACATGATGACAAATAAAATATTTATTTATCATTTGCATTGAAAGATAGTATTTTACCCAGCTTTGATTGCAAGTCCTTCGAACATTTTATGCCTTCGTATGATCTGAAATTTCAAAATCGTAACTGTTTATCGCGTAATGTATAATGACAAAAAAGAGTTTGAAACACGGCAACACGGTAACACATTATATCGATATCAAACGATTCGCATGTTTTATACTTGCCACGTTAAATTAACAATTCAAAAAAGTTGAAAAACTCGAGAAATTATGATCTTGATGAGCATTTCTTCTCCCTGTACCGGTTTGATAATAACTTTACGGAAGATTAATCGCTCGAATGTGGTTTTGACTGTTATAATGTATAAATAACATAAAAATATTGTGAGGTAATTATTATAATTTAGTTTACCGAATGGGTTTCCACATTTTCTGTCAGGTAATATCACGAATAGTACGTTATACATTCATTATTCTCTCCTCGATGTATATTTATCTACATGCTATGTAGCACGTGGCGCTTGTTACTTTCCAGATCGACCCATATGGGACTTTTTTTCTCAAATCCCCTGACGTCGCTTGACGTTGTGTATCGCGGATCTGGGTCCCTTTCTATATGTGATCACGCATGGTAGAATGATGTATTGTATGATTTCCTTTTCGTTTTTCTTGTCGTCGTAAGAATTATGCGATGTACGTTTTCCGTTACATTTGAAGGTGAGAGAATCAATTATCGAATGATGACGATGATGGTAATCTATTGTAAAAGTTACACTCAGGGACTGATCACTTCAGACGTAGAGAAATCATTTTTTAATTCTTCGACAATCAAATGATTGACGTTTTTTTTACATCAAATGTCATGTATTTACAATTGTTTTATCGCGAACTTTGTTTTTCTGAAAAATGAAATTCTCATGAAAAAGGTGTTAACTTCAAGTGACAATAAAAATGAATTTATACAACGATATTTTCATAAGTGTGGAGAAATTTATAACTGAATTGAACTAGTTATACAGTTTTTATACAATTCATCGACACTCTCATCAGTTATCTTCCGATATATTATTATATATAAAAAAACGGAAAAAAATATATATCATTCCCACATGAATAATGGATATTAGATTAATCTTTGAAATTTCAATTCTTAAGATACGAGCAATATATCTGCGCTTTTAATAACTGTTGGTACAAAACATGACAGATTTAACTCAATCTTGTATCAGAACAATTATCCCGAACAAGTAAGTCATTATATACACCCGTGTATCTATCATATCATTCCATCGTTCTCACCATGCATTTTCATTCTACTTTTCCTTCTCTTCAATATTGAATTTATTAACATGAAATCTTTTCTCCGTCGGCTCTCCAAGACTATTGAGGTTATAGCTTTTTTTCTCTTTTTCCATCTTCTTTCTCATCAGTCCATAGATTCTGTCTATTTTTATTATAACACAATATCTTACATACGGTTAAGGATGATTCATTCGTAACTTATTTTATACATCAATTGAAAGAGGGTTATAAAAGAATATTAGAAATTGTATGAATTACGTGGTAATGTTGTTTTCAATCGTGCTCATTTATCGAAATAATTCGACATGAGTAGGTATTTCTTGCACTGGTATTTCTATGTTTATAAAATAGCTGTTCTGTTTGTCCAGCATCTTAACACGTGCAATAAGCGTAATATGATAAACGACATCGTTGAAAATTATCGTGAAGAACATTTAATAAATATTCAGTAATGCATACACCATATGTTCCACTGTGATTAATAGTGAGAGTGAATGAGTTGTAATGGAAAAAAATATGCATGACGCCTGACGACGAGTTCAAGAGCAATTACTACCATTTTGTAGATGATGGTTCTAAGAATTATTGTTCACACTTGGTCGCGATATTTCTTCGTACACGCCAAGACGTTCGCTATGCATTTCAAATCTTCATAAAATTTCTTATAGTATTGCCTTGATAAATCATTTCGAACTGAAAACTATCGTTTCGTTGACCCAATAGTTCATGAAGACCTGAGGAGATTATCCGAAATCAAGCGTAACTCTCAAGAGCTGACTAGGTGGTTTAGATGTAAATGATCTTAAAACAAACAAACTTGTTGGATCTGAATCAAGACATTCACAACTCATTTGGATGAATTTAAATATTCGTTGGATTGAGTTTTTTTTACTCAAAATCTTTACACTGAAAAGAAAATTTCTTCTCACAAAATATTTGATCGAATGAAATAATGGAATGCTTCCTCTAAATTGGTCTTCCCCTAGTAGAAATTTTGATATGGAAAACATCAGGTCCAGATCAGGCATGCCTGATTTCCGTTCAGGGCCTGACTTGAGTATCCGATAAGGCCCTGACAAAACTGTAACGCAGGGAAAAGACAAGGTCCTGATCAGGAAAACCAAACGCTTTCCAATCAGGATCTGATCAGGGTAGTAATCGAATTCTCAATCAGGACCTGATCCGGGTGGTAGCGGAATTCCCAATCACGATCTCTTCTAAGCTACCCAAGTAGAAATACTCTAGTTATTGACGAGTTTTGTAACGCTTAACTAGCCAAATACTAGACACTCGCAAGTACCTCACCAGCACCCCACGAGGCACTTGCAAGCCTCTAGTTTCTGGCTAGTTAAGCGTTACAAAACTCGTCAATTACTAGAGCATTTCTACTAGGGTATATTCTAACATTCAATTTAATTTTCATGGAATTCACTTTTCATAACATTTTTTGAAACTCCCCCAACAGAAGAAATTCTACTGATGATCCAAATAGACCTCAGTTGAACATTTAAAAAGGACAGGTAAATTTCTAATGAGTCCTGTGAAAATTCTGAATAATTTGATACATTCATCGTTCTGAATTGATCAGGTCCTGATTCGGCTGTCTTGTCGGTTATCACATGATTGAAATACGGATGAGCCAAGGCAATCCTGATCAGGTTCTGATAGGAATACCATGTCTGAGTTACTGAAAAGGAAAATCTGACTGTGATCTGTCAACAACCTTGCGTTACATTGTTGTAAGGTCCTAAACAGGATGCCATGTCAGGACCTGATAAGGTGATTAAAAGTTTTCCTTAATCAGGAGTTCCCTATTGCAGCCTTACGAGGGCCATGCTTCTAATAGGGAATTCCCTGTCAAATTTCTACTAGAGTCTGAATAAATAATTCATTCGCTACAAGTAATCAATTTTTGCATCCAATCGAATACGTAATTTCTACAAAAAAATATTTCTTCCAGTCTACGAAAAATCAATTACACAACAGAAATGACACTTGCTCAATTATCCTTAGCCACAAAATTTGGTATACAAAATTAGAAGAGTTCATTGCCAAAGTGAAAAGTGTGTACTCTTGTTTCGTGATAAACCACACTTCAATTTACGTGACATTTTTGCAGAAATAGAATACACTGTTGTGCACAAAGAAGTCTTGACCAGTTAATGTCAAATGTAATTTCTTTTATGAGGAATAAATCTTCATGATCATTCATAATTAATATTTCTTCTATGTATCCAACACTTGGAAAGCTTTCAATGAATTTGTTGTGATATCGAATGCATAAAATTCATGACGTGATGAAGTAATTATTTCACTCTTATGAGAACAACAATATTTAAGATGAAAATAAAACTAAAATAAACGACGTCTATGAACATTATCATGTATTATCCGCCTATACCTTCTTTGAAACAACGTGATGTTCGATTTCTTTTACAAATTTTAAAAAATTAATGAGCGATTCATCGCTACATCAAACGAAGCGAGCGTAACGAGCATCGTTTAGGATTTAATGATATACGAGCATGGTATCTAGGATGATCTGAAATTTATTGGTTGTCAATAAATCTATTAAAATCTCATATCACATTTTGTAGCCAAGTGCAGAGTGCATGATCAGTTCCCATCCCATCAGTTTTTCCATACCCTAGTCACAGGTTTATGCAAACTTTCCAACACTTCATGGATCTAATTTTGTCTTTCAAGAGCTTGATTTGAAATACTTTTAATGAGTATTGATTATAGCCAAACGTCACTATCTATGTCAGGATCTGAGAAGGATTGAGGTCAACCTGACCGAGTTATCTAGATATGTTTAGAATTACATTTTCAGAAATACATGATTAAAAAATGAAAAAACTTTATATTTTAAATTCACTATATTCGCTAGCATGTTTGAACTTGAACTTGTGAATGAACTTGTTTTATAGCGTTATTTAGTCATATATCTTCTGAAAATGACTGTATCTGGTAGTGCCATATGGAAGAATGATATTATTTGATCATGTGTACTGTTGTAACCTTGAAATACGACACTTTCATGATCCTCAACTCCCTAGTAAATGCAATGATTCATAATTTAATGTTGTCCCGTAAGGAGATAACTGTACATATTCGATTGCATAGTGAAATAAGGAGCGGAACATATACCTCCGATGAAGGAGAGTTAAACAGTAGTGTACAATTCGAAATACATGGGAAGGAGAACAGTGAAGGACATACTCCCACCCTGATAGAATTTCTCTTGAAAAATCACCGTGAAATTTCAAATAACACGCTTATACGCCTAGATAATAAAATTGATGGAACATTAATATCCGAATAAATCATTTCCTTGACACGACACGACGATTTCTCCGATCAAATTGTCGATTCATTTGAAATCCTAACACTTCGAATAATGAAAAAAATGAATGATACAACGTACGTTGTGTTGGATTGGAACTTCATCTTGGAATACGCTTGAATGAAACTGAGTAACGAACGATTGAGAACAATCAGGCAAGAGTGATTGTAAATTTATAAAAAAAAAAAGAAAAACACAAAGAAACGAATCGACGGGCTTCCGCTGACACTAGGCTACGGGCACACACCACATAAATCTAGTAGAAACTGCAGAATTTCGCACGTGAAACTCACGTTCATTGTATGTTAAACATCGTCGGTTACGTCCCATCCTCCACCAGTTCAAGCCATACGTATTTGCTGTACGGATACAAACAGTACACGTATACGATGAGTTTTCTCTCTGTTCAAACAATGCTAACGTATAACGCAGCGTCATCTCGTTTGCTCATTTGACCTGGTGTATGAAAATGAGTGAAATAATAGCATATACTATGATACGTCATTAACAAAACATGCGGTGTATATAAATTCGTAAATAAGTGTTGTGCATACGCTCACCAACGAACACCGCTGTCAACTTAGGCTACGAGCATGTAACAGTAGGAAATACTTGATTTGTTCTCTCGTTCGCATTATTGTAATCGGTTTCTATTCGTCGTTGTGAGTACTTTGGCGCCTTCGCTCACCTCTCGTGGGTACCGTTTTCCATACAAGTTCTATAGGTTTTCCGTACACGAGAACTTTCCTTGATGATAAATCATTATGCTTGTTCGCAACGGTAGCTAAAGAAGTAGTAGCGTCAGAACGACGCAACAACCACCCGTGTTAGCGAAGAATAAATTTTCTTTCGCCACGATGTGAACATCATTAAAACGTGACATGAATGATGAGGCATCATCGAAGGAAATCATTTCGTTTTACGGTCAAGCGTAATCAAATTATTTTTCTTTTTCGGATAGATGTGTTCAATGATCTCAAGCTCAGTAACTGCGGGGAAACGTGATCGTTAAATTCGTATTATGGAAAAAATATCAAACAACAGTACTAATGATCGGCATAACACATGTTTAGTGTTGATAAATGTTATTGAAATACAATCATGCTTCAACTGTGTGGTTTAATTCATTTTAATGGCTTTGTTAGGAAGAAAAGATGGTGATACTGTTAACCCACTGTATTTCTTCAAAGAATATACAAGGAGGGAATGAAACTTGTTTCTATCGTGGAGGAGTCCCATGATTTATTGAAAATCAGCGCTATTCGATGATGGATAAAATTATTTGTCTGAATTTCCCTAGTAGACATCATAATTTGGGATTAGATGGGCTCCAGATGTTAGGTTGGTTTCTAGCTAGTTTTGTAACGCGTTTTCTAGCCTGTGCCCATCCAGATGTCCCAGGAAATTGCTAGAATATTGTTTGAATTGGTAATTAGAAATGTGAAGAAGGAAATATGAATAAGGTATCAAGGTATTTTGACATGTAATCTCCAGTCAAGAACATTACTTTTGAATTTCTTTTCATAAAATAATCCCGAGTGACAAATTGACACGTTGGGGCTTCTTTTTATTCCTCTGACTATCAATGTTACTGTACGATCAGTGGATGCATGAAAAATCTACATAAACCAACTAAATGTTGGGGCACTGAAGTCAAATTGGCTGAAATGTGTTATCCAGTTGCCCTAAAGTGGGTCCCATCCAGTACGTGGATGGTAAATGAGACGCCCAGACAAATTTCTACCAAGATTACTCAATAATGAGTGAACAGTTGATACAAAACATTTTTAGTACATGCACAGGCACGATAATACTTCTGTTGTTGATCAACTTCTACTAAACATCAGGTCCCTATACTTGGCTGCCATGCTTGGACCAAGTCATTGCTCACTCTCAACATTGGAAAAGTCGCTAAATTTTCACATGGGTCGACATTCGCTCGTTGATATTTTCAAAATTTGTGCGTAAATTACTCACCTCACTGGCACTGGTATAATTCGTCGTCAGTTTGATTTGAGGTCGAATTTTGCTCGGCGATTCACGAGTCTCCTTAGCCGATGTAGCCGGTGTCAAAGTGGTTGGGGTTTCGGCCATTGGTTTTTTCGTTGATGGCAAAGTAACACTAGACGTCGGTGGAATAGTTTTAGCTGACATTTTTTCAGTCGAAGGATTAACAATCGTCGTATTAATGACGGTTGTTGGCGAAATCGTGGTTGATTTATTATTAGCAATCGGAGTGGTCGTTTTCGTTTTGACCGGACCTCGACTGTTTTGAATGGTTTGTTGCTGGGGTATCTGTTGAGGTTGTTGTTGTTGTTGTTGTTGTGGTTGTTGCTGCTGTTTCTGCGACTGTACTTGTGATTGTTGGTGCTGGGATTGAGGGGTGGATGGCAGTGATAAACTTTCACTTGCTAACAGAATTAAACAAACCGTTAATCGAAGTAACTCCATTTTCGCTCGATCTCTTCTGTTTTATGATTCGTTTGGTTTTTGCCGTTCTTTGCAGTAATTTACCAGTAAATTTTGATGTGGAGGTGATGATTACTTATTTAATGCTTCTGAAAACCATACGTGAAATTTTTCTATGAGCTTCGCGTCGGATACCGTCTCCCCTGACCCTGAAATCATAAACACATTGTTTAGTTATTGAATTTGTTTTTGATTCACAAGGGTGTTCTTTACACCTCAACTCTTTGTATTCTATTATAATATTTATTGTCCAAGAATAAGAATACTGCAACTAAGATGAAGGTGAATCTGTATTCGAGTCATACTCTATTCAAGTGATAATTTGACTGTTATAAAATTGTGGGGAGTCGAATCTTTGAAGCCAGTTGAAATTTTTCTGCTATGGAGTGAAGATTCACTATTAAGGAGTGGAATTGTGAACTCTTTGACCAGAGTTGAAATATTTTTATTCTTCAAGGGTGAATTTTCGCTCCAAGAAATTATGGAAAATTATTAAAAATTTTATATATCATCAAATATAAATTATATACAATTCTAAAAAATTTTTCCATAGACTTCAGAGTTATTACTAACTGAAATTTGTAGAGATTTCATTCTTCAACCAGGCAGAAGTGAGCTAGTGAAGTCTAGAATAAAATTTCTAGACTTTTAAGGGAGGAAATACATGTAAACGTACCGTTTTTTGAGAATTTGTCACGAAAATTGGCTGAAGATCCATTAATGAAATAATGCACATTTTGAATTCTACATTTCAACCTATCTTCATAATTTTGTTGAAACAAAAATATTCCGAAATGGTGGAGCTACAGCTCCTGGAAGTTGGCCTACAGGCTTCAATTTTTTTCTAAAATCTAAAAATCCAAATTCTATCGTTAGAGTATGTGAAAACGCAGAACTCGACGGAATCAAAACAAATGAAAATGAAAAATTGAAAATTCAGAAGCGTTTTGAGAAAAACACACTTTTGTTTTTAATCTAAAAATTGAAGAAAGTAATGTAAATAAATTTCATTATTTGTTTTTCTCTCCGTCAATTTGTGCGTTTTGATATACTTCAACCATAAAATTTCGGTTTTTAGATTTTAGATAAAAACTGAGCCCTGTGGGCTGAACGGTGCAAAAACGAGGTATCAACTCGTATCTCCGCCATTTTTCAATATTTTTGTCTCAAAAAAATTGTAAAGATAGTTTTGAATGTACACGGAAAGAAAAAAGTTATCAATACTTGAATAACATTTATTAACATTCAGAAAAATGACTGTCAGTTCAGAGAAAAAGAGCATCGCTGAAAAATCTTTGCAGTAAGGTTATCAAAAATTCGTAGTGAAAATACTAAACGTTGATGGTTTTATTGTTATTGTCTACAGTGAATTTATCAACTTTCGATGAATTTACTACGAAAATTCTTCAGCGATACTCTTTTTCCCTAAATTATCAGTCATTTTTCTAAATAATCATAACCTCTGTCTTTCCGTGTATATTTTTAAGTGTACCTAATTTCATTATTTCATCTTCAACCAATGAATTGTAATATTTGCTCGTGTTTTCCCCGTCAAAGCGACACACAGTGGAAAATTTAGTGTATTTATTGACAAAAATCAACCTACAACCCAATTTTCATCCAGAAAGAGTTCCACTTCAACGTATCACTGCGGCATTTTTGTTTGGATCAACCCGATATTTATACAATTTAACAAAAACTCGATAAATTTTCAATGAAAAAACATCGATACTGCAAAATATCGCTTTTTAGTAATGAAAATTCTCGAATTTTCAATAGTTAGGAGCTATATAAAGTTGTCCCGGTTTTCTTGAGTCTTTTCTGCTATCCAACAACCAACTTTGATTTTGAGAAAGTTATTTCTATTCACAAAAATTCTTGATCTTTGGGTGGATTGTGTAATTTCTATCAGATTTCTATAGCATTTTTGTGCTTCTCCATCACAAGTATCAGTACTTTCATGTGAAGAAATATGTTTCGTCACGAAAACTAGGAAAAACGTTTCTTTTTAGACAGTTAATGATTCACTCGTTCACCAAATCTTCTTTTTCAATTTTGATTCGAATTCTCCTCTAATTCAGTTCAATATTATGGAAATTTCGCAGTGATACGTTCAAGGGGAACCCCTCCTGAGTATCCTGAAATGCAATTCATCAGCATCGGATGAAAATTGAGTTATAGGCTGATTTTTGTCCATGAATCCACAAAAATTTCCCACTGTGCGACAATCTACGTCTCGAAGTTGAAGATTCACAAGCACTTGAATTCTACAGCGAATTTTTCACCCTGAAAGAATCAAAATAACATTCAAAGTGAGGATGCTCACTCCTCTGAATGAATTTTCACTCTCTTAGAGTCGATAATTCCCTCGATTTTTGAAAGTTCCAACGGAAAAAATTGAAATATCCCTCGATAAAACGAATAGAAAATCTACCTGAATTGAATAAGTTCCCTTTTTGATTCGATTGCAGAAAAAATCATCTAATTTCAATACTTGCACACAAACAGTGCCATAAAAATATAAAAAGTAAACACGTAATTTCAAAGTTTTTAATATAAATCTCTCGGAGAGTTAATTCGTTCAATCATATCACAATGATTACAATTTTATCATTGAATCGATGATTGAAGAAATGATGACGCTTAATGATATAATTGAATTGGAAACCAATGTCTTAATCGATTCATATGATCTTAAAACCATAACCTTAACATTGATTTTTCCCGTTTGCGTCTGTTTAGGTATAGTATAACCGCAGGTATTCGATCTCTATAACTACCACATGCATAAACGCGAGCATATAATATGACGTAATGCAAAACGGTCCAATAACCTGATGTATCGAAGAGTTCTAACCAGTTTAGCGTGGTTGTGTGCGAACCATCGTTACACAACTACGTACATTCACATGCTCATGAATATACATATATGTAGAGTGCAGAAACGGTATCCTTACCATAAGTGCAACGTTTATGTCGTGATTGGCTTTACGCTGTGAGCCAGTTTTGCGCCTTTCCATGGCGCTTGGATTGGACAATGGCACAAGGGAAAAGAGCTCGTTTACTTTGTTTTCCGTACGCGATGCGTAGGTGGTTAACGACATGTCGGTGTAGGCGGTTAGCGAATGCGAGCTTTCAGGTATTTTACATTTGACCCTTGTTCATTAATTTAAGACCTCGTGTAATTTCATCCTAATAATGAATCGAAATTAGACATATTTACTAGTCTCTTTGTTTATTAAGATGAATGTTTCGCCGAGATCGTGATTCCTTTTTCGTACCGCTAATAGAGGATCTCGGAAGTTGTGAATCATAAATTCAAAAGCTAATGAAGTAGTTTTGAAAAAATTAGAGGTGAAGATCAAAGCGAGTCAGACTCGCTTTAAAGTTCAGCTAATAGGGTAGCATTTTACAAACTGTTAGCAAATAACTTGACTTTTAGTCTCTCTTCATGATTTGTTCAACAAACTTCCACTACATAATTTTACTACATCTACGGTAGGGGTCAATCAATATTTTTTTCCTAAATTTTACTTTTAATATTTCTTTTCATGTTTCCTGAACAAATTCCAGTGACATACTAAATCTTACCATGACTAATCGCTGCTGACACTTTCTTTTTTGTATTTTCATTTTCTTTGTCCCGTCACTCGATCATGAAAAATTGCAAATATTTTTCAGAATACATGTAGCATGAGAAAGAACACATCCAAAACATTCATCGAATTCCTTTCGCTATTTTGTCCAGGATTCTCGTTTTACTTTTTCTCTTTGAGCAGTAATTACGCGTTTACCGAGCGCTCGCATGCGATAAACACATACCAATAGCATTCACTTTTTCCACATTTCCACGGGATGGAATTTCCAATTCGATCCTGATGAAAAGGAAAACACTATACTTCCCATCGACCCATTGGCTTCAATTTGTTATTCGAAATCGAAGACATACTCGGTCGAACGTTGAACGATGCTTGTCGCGAAATAATATAAATATGAATATGAATATGAATATGAATGTCGTGTGTTGAGTCCTATGCTTTACACGGGATCTCAATACTATACTCGATCCTAGATTCGTACAGTTGTATCCTTTCTTTCAAAATTGATGATAGCAAAATGGGTGTGGATCCTCTGAGTCATGCTTGTATGATATCAATCAATAACCTATTTTGCGTAACAATATTTAAAGGAAATGAGGACGTAAGAATTTTTATCATGGTAATTTGTTTTGACATGAATGAAAAATATTCGAAAGTTTTTTTCCTTAGTTTCTTTTCTTGGAATATGTAATGAATCTCGAGTAAGTGAGATGAATTTGAAATGAAACAAGGGCAGTGCGCTTGAAAAGCGTTTTTTTTTCTTCTACTCAAGTTCGTGGATGCACGTGTGCAGGTTCTCGAATGTTGATGGTTTGCATTTGAATTTTCATTAGCGTAGCCGGATTTTAGTTACGGTAATTCAAAATTCAGTATACATCTGAAATGCGAGTTTATGTAAAGGGATTGATATTGAGGTCAGGGAATTCACCATTTTATCATCCCAAAATGGTCATCAGAATTATGAAAACTGTGAATATAATAAGAATTTAGCTGCTGAAATATGAAAACATTGTCAGTTTGTACAGTTCCAACCTCTTATAATATTTTCTAAATGGATTAAATTTTATTATACATATTCCTTGTTGTCAATGGAAAAAAGTGGTTTCGATGCTGTCAATTTTCTTGTTGATTCGCCATCTGTTTTACTTTTGTTTGTGATATTATAATAAGTACTGTTTCAGCAAAGAAATAAAAGATTCAAGAAACTTTTTGCTTGAATGATTAAACTGTTGGAAAAATTCTTAAATTCAATAGAAAATTCCTTGTGAAATTAAGAATCCTCCTAATCAATTTAATATGACTTATGAAATTTCAGAATTTTTTATCAAAATGTGAAAAATCAATGAATCAATTTACAAATACCGTACTGAAAATTGAGGGAACTATTGAATATAATCGAATGAACTTTTTTTCCAGTGAAGGTATAATCAAGGAGAGTTGAAAAAAATGTTTGCCGATCATAAAAAATATTTATATTCATGTACTTATCATATAAAATACGAGTGTTAAAAAAAAGGAATTTCTGTCTACGGAGATAATTCCAGCTCTCCTACTGATCCGAAACAGAAAATTCAAGAAGTTTCTTGATCTATGTTGTCGCCCCTATCGTTAAGGGTTAAACTCAACATATCAACAAGTTTGAGGTACAGACGATAGCTATGATAGTACCGAATACCGTGTTGAAATTTGAAGTCGTCACGATTGGTTGTTTTAGAGAAATCATCCCTGCAAGGTAATCCATAAAACCGTTCCAACACTGGAACGTGCGCTGTTTGTATCTCTTGCTTGAAGCGTTACAAGACAAAAAACACCTCAACCGAGTGTAGGATATCAATTTTATGGATGATAATTATCGAAAAATGCTCTAAAAAAGAATTCGAATTTTCCAACCCATCACATTGGAATGTCCCCTTAGGAAGGGAATTCATTACTCCCTGCAAAAGTTACTAGATTCCAAATTTCTCCCCCAAGTTTTCTCAGAAATGAACACATAAAATGAAAAATAATGAGAAGCTGCATTTTTTCAATAGCCTAAGAAGATGCACCTGCTCATTAAAATTGATTCTATTCATTGATTACTGAGAAAACTGGGGGGAGAGATCTAGTAACTTGGCTTGTAGTGAATCGCCTTAAGAAGAAAAAATTTTAAAATCAAGAATTATATCATTGCAATTAAGATCATGTTATGAAATTTAATAATATTTTTATGAAACTTGAGACAGATTTTTTTTCTCACAGTATAACTTTGTTGCCAAAAAATCAATTTTTGAGTCAAGTGAACCACGGGATTTCAAATCAATTAGATATTTTTTTCCCACGGGAATTCGTATCTAATTGATTTTAGTACCCAACAAGAGGATATCATTAGTTTGATTCGGTATTTCATATGAATCTGACAACGTTATCCGGAATCGGATGCATCTGTGAAGGAGTTTAATAGAATTTGTTGTAGATGATCTTAATGAAGACAAACTCATTCAAAATGAATCAGGATTTCCATACTGAAGATTCTTTCATACGATCTTTGCTGTATCTTCACAGTCGCGTAATTATAGGGAGACGAATGCGATAACGAATGTACACGCATCTTTTTCTCGTACTTTCACCAGTCGCCTATAATTACTCTATTCCGAACTTCCGTCTAGACCCTATTTGTACATGGGTCTGAATCATGTACTGATAATTGAATCCAGAACCTCCTCTTGTAGTTGACATAAACGGTTTGAAGTTGAATATTCGAAATTTTCTTCAATATACCAAATTTGTGTGAAAATTCCATCAAAAATCATTAGATATATATCATTATCAATTATTAACCCTCTGGGGATACACTTATAGTTTCCTCACACATGGGATACACTGGGTCAGTTTGATCGCTTATATCTCGGCTTTAAAATATCGTAGAGCAATGTTTTTTTTGAAATTCATCGCTGAAGTCTGCAGAATACAAATCCGAAACCCGCTTCGCTCTACAATTGATAGTTTTTTCAATATTTAAAGAAATGTAAAGGTACTGTTTTCATAAATATATAACTCTTCGAAATGAAAGATGGGTCATTTTGACCCAGTGTATCTCCAGAGGGTTAGTGGAACTTTATACGAATAATCGCCCTGATGTTACAAAAATAGGCATCAATCTGAAGGCTTCCTTGCTTTCAATTTTCCATTAAAAATCCTTCAAAAGATATATAATTGTCAATTAATGTTTTGGATAATGGATTCGACATTGTATAGAGTTTTTAATAATTTATATAATTTTAAATTAATGATAATTTGTGATAGTTTGTTATTTTCAACTAGTTTTCTCTCTCTAGCGGCTCGTCAGTTTCGAGGAAGAACTTCTGAATGATGATATTTCTACCAGGCAATTATAAATGCTTCACATGAATTCATCAGAGATTTTGGGAGCAGTGTTTTCAGAGTGAGAGAGGGGAAGAATAAAGAAAAGAGAATAAAATCTTCTGAGATCTTTTGTTGAATTCTTCCAGAGTTTCTTTGGATGAAAAGAAAAATCCGCTAATGAATTTCGATTTTTTCTGAATTCTTTTGGAAGAATCATCTCACGTGATCCATCAATTCTCAAAAAATTCTTCTCCAACTTATCCTGCTATTTGGACTGAGAAGGAGGACTCAGTTGAGTATTAAAGATCTAGGGAATTTAGTTCCTTGACAAGAAAGTTTATTTGAGACGAGCTATGAACTATTTTATTCGGATTTCAGACAACTAGACTCCTATTCATGCCAAGTATACTGTGAAGAAAATTCGGTAAGAAACAATTAATCCAATTGAAGTGGGGACCAAGTATTCTCACAAGTATATTCACCGCATTTCTTGGTATAATCATGAAAATTTTTGTAATTTTTTTCCAAGTTTTTCTGCCAATGAATTGCTACTTGAATCACCGAAGAATTTCTCAGTAAATTCAACCCTTTCATTTGAACTCTTAGAGAATGCATCGAAGATGTATTTTTCTCCTACTGTTTTCAGTTTTCAGCGTTTTATTATGTTTCTAAGTATAGAAAACATATTCTGCACTATAGGATAGGCTGATAGCTTGGAACTGCTGTTAATTATGCAGGTATAATGAGATTACAAATCATAGTTTTACAGTTATAACAAAAAATCTAGTTTTCAGCTTTGCGTAGTATACTGCACACTTCAAGTTAACGGGTTGAATTGTCGCAGCTAGGTGTCTGTCCCTCATCTCCGATCAATCTCATCGTGACTAAATATGTTCAATAATGACCCAATTATCAACATCTTATCAGATTAACGGAGGATTATAACATGAAATATGTATCGATCATATTGTAACTGTGAAATCACTTTGCAAACCTTAGAGGCATCGTTAATATTGATTATAAAACAAATATCGTTGACACCAATCTGATCCAGTTTTGATAAATCCATATAAAATTCAATTTCGAGCGAATTCCCACATTCCGTTGGTGTATCGCGTTATCTTTGATAATTTATACTTTAGTCTAAGATGCTTGATGATTTTTCACATATTCTTCTACTTGTCTATAAATCTAGATAGTTCGCGATAAATTAATGTTAGCCGTGTATAATATTCGATGTGAAGAAGGTATAATGATAATCCTCTTCTAATAGTTATTTCATGCTTGAAGTAGCGTGATCTCATGCGGAAGATTAATTTCTCATTGAATAATATCAAAATGAAGTATCCGAATATTTTCAAAGTTTTTTGTTGCGGTCGTAAAGAACGTGTGAAACAGGAAAAAAGAAGGAGAGAATGTTTTCTCTTTTGAATTCTTCGAGTGTATTGAGGTGGAAAGCAGGGTAAAATTCATCCTCGAGGAGAAAAACCATCTGAATTCTTTGGATCGAATTTGGAAGAGAAGAGAATTAATTCCATTCGATTTTGAAAAATTGAGCAATGAGTCGCTTAGTATAAATTATACCTGCATAACATCTTTCGCGCACGTGAGGAATTTTCACATATTGATTAATTTACGAAGGGAATAAACAGTTGGTCGAGTGGAGAATGAGAGGACAACAAAACGTGTCACGAGAAGTGAATCAGGAAAGGATGATATTTCGTGATATCGATATTTTTTATTGCATTTGTGTAAAGTTTCGATCGACGATTTATAAAATTCAATGCCAACTCGATAAATTTTCTATGAAATGTTCAGTGTTAGAAAAGTTCTTTATAAAATATCATATTTTCATATGAAATTTAATACTGATTCTTAAATTTAACGCGAGTGATGAAATTTCACAACTTCTCAATGACATGTAATAATTATCAATTAGATTTCACAAATATGTTATTCAAATTAAGAAGGTAATTTCCAACACTCGCAATTTTTGTTGAGGGCACTCAAGCATCGGGAGAAGCGGATAAGATTTTGCGCCAACTTCTTTCATCAATTACTTGATAAAATTGAATTTCAAATCGATAATAAGCAAGTAAATACCTGAGATTGGACTCTAAATATGAATTTTGATTTCTTCACAGTTTGAAAGTGTTTGAAAACAAAATTACAAAAAAGTCTCGACAGTTGGAGATTATTACTTTCAAAATCCTGTTACACTGATCAGAAAATCAGTGAAAGACTGAAATTCATATTTAGAGTCCAACTCTGGTCGTGGATTTTATTATTACCGATTGAAAATTTCCGTTGAATGCATAATTTATGAAAAAAGTTGGCGCAAAATTTGGCTCGCTCGTTTTGGTACTTGAGTGACCTCAAATATCAACAACAACAAAAATGTATCAAATCAACGCAAAAATGTTGAATTCATACTGAAAATCTTTTGATTTGACAATTCTTAGTGGACCATCTGTGACACAAAATTTTTCGCTGCGTAAAAATTATCCCTAGTAGAAATTCTGAACGGGAAAATACCAGGGCCTGATGAGGCATGCCTAATTTCTTATCAGGCCCTCAACAGGTTTCGTTACGGTTTCCCCTATTTCGCTCGATTTTATGGCAATCTCATCTGAACCCAGTTGTACCCCTGTGTTACAACTCTATTTGAATCCTATTAAGGAAATCAGATGAGTCCCTTGTAAAGGCCTCATAAGATTTTCCTCATTTACGGCTTTCGGATTCTAACCTGATCAGGACCTTATTACAGACAAAGAATGCCTGATCAAATTTCTACTACACTGTAAAAAATTGCTTCCTGAATTTCATATAAATTTACACTGTAAAGAAAAGTTTGAAATTTTGTATATCGAATGTATATGAAAATCCTAAAACTTTGCATTGAAATTCCGTTGAATCATGATTTTATGAAATTGTATGTGTTAATTGCTTCACATAAATTTCTATGAAATCTTGGAAGCAATTTTTTACAGTGTATGTGAAGCAATTAACATATGAATTTTGTATTAATTTTCAAAATTTTTCTGACTTTTCATATTAAATTTTATGATATCTCATACAGAATCATGATTTTTCATGCATTTTTATATGAATTTTGATACATTTCGCAGTAAATTCAATGAATTCATGATTGAACTTGATTTCAATTACAAATTTCAGAATTTTCATATTCATCCGATACATGAAATTTCAGGTTGTTTTTTTTACAGTGTAGGGATATTATTGAATTCAATATTTTATTCTGTTGAATGAATTGTTTATGAAAAAAACTCCATAACTTTTCTACCAGTGTTGCCCATCACTACTGTGGATCAATTATTCCACTGAATCTTGATAAATGTTCCGAATAACTGAATAAACAACTACAGGAAAATAAAATGTACTTGAACGTGTAAAGTGAGTACACTCATGTATGAAATGATGCATACTCTGTTTTTACGTTTTGAATTCGAAAATGTAGGCTGAAACTTCCTTTGAAATGTATAACTTCATATGCGGCATCAACTATAGAAACCTGCAGTTAAATGAAGCATTCAATTCAGCATACGATATTTTTAAATGGTAGAAAGCAAGTGGTGTAACTTCCCTAGCATGTATATACTATGGGGCTCACCCCGGGCCAGCATGGGCCCAAGACTGGGCCAGAGTGGGACCAAAATTCTTACACGCTGAGGTTGTTCTGAAAGCATCTAAAAAACTCAGCACGATGATTTGGTTTTTGCATGAGAAGCAGAAAAATGAAATGAAATTTTCCAAAGAAGATTCAATATTGAACACATTGTACGGAAAACTTGGAGAGATTTTGAAGGATTCGTTCGGAAAGGAAGGGTCAATCCAATTGAATTGATAAAAATCTACAATGCCGTAATCTCCTTCGCGTAATTTCGACTGAAAAGATGAACTTTCATGCACGCGTATATGATTATCCGCATGTTTTTATTCTCTTAATATCCCTACTCTGGTTTTTCATGATTGGAAAGTATAGTTGATGGTTACAGTTAATCGTAGTCGTAAAAGATGTAACAACAGGATTTATATCCACTTATTCGCGCTAATGCATAATTCTTCTTTGAAATATTAACTTTGATTAACAACACGTATGTGATTTTCATAATTCTTCTTTTTTTGATTTCTTCAATATCATCACTGTTGTTTTCACGATTGAAAACCATAATTGTTGTTCCTAGTTAATCGTAATCGTGAAAGCTGTAACAGCATGATTTATCATCAATCTCGATAAATACTGTTGTTACATTTCTTGGCTTTTTTCAAACTTCTATACGTTCAAAGTGCTTAAATATAACATGTGATCGCTTCGATCATGTTTCGCGTATCAATGATAATATTTTAATATCTAATATTAAAGATTTCGAATAAGTGTGTGTGTGGATACATGCCTGTGGTCCACACCACACGCGGCCTTGCAAATGCAAAAGAGAAGATAACGGCACGTGAAGAATGTACCGGGTGACCCGATTTTGTTGCCGCCACGGTACGTGAAATAATTATTACACCGACAAATGAGTGCTCGGATATACGCGCGCACATTCTTGATTTTATAACTGTGAGTGGCACTAGAGAAAAATGCGTTTGAATTTTCTTTCGTGAAACAGGCTGCTGAGACCTCGTGAAACGTCATCCACTTCCCAACTTGAGCCTTTAGATCAAGCGTCCAGTCTCACTACGATGATCGTGAAAAAAAAATGACGTTACCGTTAAGGGAGCACGAGCAATGCTACACTGCCACCGCCTCCACTCGCCTTAGTTCATCTCTCTGTGCAATGCAGTGTGGTATCCATATGTATGTGTGTTGGTCTGTGTGTCTGTGCGTGAAGGATTATATACATATACATACACATGAGATGTCTAACGTAAAGGTGTGTTCAATTGAAATTGTTCCATAGGCGATACAGTCCACTATCTTTCTCTCGCCGAATGAATTCGATTCAAATAAGCCAGCGAGACAATATTATAGATCATGAAACAATTTTAGGTGAACAACTTGTGTGCGTTATTTTAATCATGTGCTTTGGGCTGGATAAGAACACCTATGAAAGGAAGCAAGCCTATGCCGCATGATTTAAAAACCGTGCGTGTACGTGTACGTGGATACGCATTCGTATATTCGCAATCGTTCATGTGCAACGTACCAATACTCATACACGTATAAAACGCGTGAGAATCGAGGATACCCGGAACACAAGATTCCTTTAAACAAGAATATATCTCTCGTGAACTGAAAATGCAGTACTCGCGATCAATCGAATCGCATTTTGTTTTGCATCTTTTCTCCTCTCTATCTTCGTAGAGATTTACGATGTAGATGAAGAACGTAAAGCTTAAATTATGTACCTTTGTACGTATACAAATTGTTACAACATTTTTCATCAACTTCGGGAAATCGACGGAGATTTCGATCTACGATTGAATTCCGATAATCGTCATTTCAACAATTTAATTTATTAGTACGTGCTTGATTGGAAAATAATATCTGCACTGTTTTATATATTTTGAAGAAAATTGTTCTGACACGAAGAAAAATCGCCATGTGAATATTTGATGAAAGGTGAGATTGCGATTGGAAAATATGAATCTCAAACTTGAGATTTCACTCTTAAGTCAGCCAAAAGTGAGCTGACTGTTGAAATTTTGAGTGAATTTTTCACTGTTTTAGAGTGATATTCTAAGGTTAGAACTCACAGCCACTCAAATTCTAGAGTCAATTTACTGGCTCACTTCTGAGACTTAGTAGGGTGAAACACGTTATTTTTCACATTTTCAGATTTAGAGAGTAGATTTACATTGTTATCACGGTTGGCACAGCAAAGCTACTCCCATAGATATACTTCGATAAAAATGTGCATTCACGGAAAAAGAGTATTGCTGGCATAGGAAACTGATCTGGTACCATAAAAATTATTTGAAAAATTTATTTAGCTGTTGGAGTGAACATTTTTGCAAGTACTGAATCTTCTCGTTGGAACCCAACTTTTGTTCGTTCACAGCATATACAGCGGTCTTCACTAAAAGAAAAATTCTCTATAAAATTCAGAAAATGTGACTGGATTTTTTTAAAACCACTTCTTCATGAATTTTCAGGGAAATTTTGCTGAATTTCCAGGATATGTTCCAATAATTCTATGGAAGTTTCTTGAAATTCAGTAAAGTATACTCTCTAAATCTGGAAGAGTGAAAAATCAAGCGTTTTACTCCGCTAAGCCTCAGAACTAAGCCAGTTCGCTTCGAGTGGGATTCTCATTCGTTTCGAGTGCACTCTCACTCTTTTAGAGTGGAAAATTCACTTCAAAATTGGGGTGGCTGAGAGTTTCTAGCCTCAAACCTTAGACTTCCACTTTAAAAGAGTGGGAATTCCACTCGAAATTTCGACGAGCTCACTTCTGGCTGCCTAAAGAGTGAGATCTCACTCTAAAAATTTTAGAGATTATCTCAGAATTCAGCAGAAAATGGATGTAAAAAATTATAGTTATATGTTCTGAGTTTTCAGAAGGAAGTTTTCCTTCAATGAAGGATATCAAAAAATCCAATAATTTTTGTATTCATTCCTTTTCATTCATCTACAAGGAAAAAAGAAAATGGAAAGAAATTATCATCTAGAAGGACAACGCGTCGCTTGGAATCTTTGACTAGGGATTTTTACAATATAAATTGTGAAGTAATCCACATCATGAGAGAAAAATTAATTTTCGCCTTCCCGTGAATTATTTAACAATGTAAATTTTGAAAATTCCCATTTAAAGACTCGAAGCGCCGCGTTGTCATCGTAAATGGTAATTTTTTCCATTTTCCTCTTTCCGTGTATATCGAAATTTTGTGTACAATGATGCTCGATTAAAATAACTGTATACAGCTAGAATTATCAAAACTTCTTTTACCGAATTTTCTGAATATATTTTAACCCATCTAAACCATCTAAATTGAATTTTTGTTTTCGTTGGAAAAAATAACATTCTTTCACTCTGAATAAAAACCACATGATTTCTACACGGAAAGAAAAAAGTTATCAATATTTGAATAACATTTATCAAAATTCAGAAAAATGACTGTCAGTTTAGGGAAAAAGAGCACCGTTGGAAAATCTTTGCAGTAAGGTTATCAAAAATTCGTAGTGAAAATACTAAACGTTGATAGTTTTATTGTTATTGTTTACAGTGAATTTATCAACTTTTGATGAATTTACTTCGAAAATTCTTCAGCGATACTCTTTTTCCCTAAATTGTCAGTCATTTTTCTAAATAATCATAACCTCTGTCTTTCCGTCTATGTTTCAAGAAATGTCTGCTGAAAAATTTCAGTATTTTATCGTAAGGCATCAACTTAGGGAAAAGTGGGGTAATCGCGATCATCATTTCTCTACGTGCTTGTTTTGTTGCAGGCATGCGCTTTTGAATGTAAGGTTGCGTAGTTTATGTCCAATATTTCCACTTGATTCAAAGTGAAAAAAAACATTTGTCCCTTTGAGCTGAGAATTGATTAAATATTTTGATGAGTTTGTTGTCACTTTGGTTTGTTGAACGAAGCGATAGATTTTTTTGGAATTTTCATGTATATTAAACTCAATATGTAGTTTATTTCAAAAGTCACATCAACAGAGATTTCATTTTTCATCTGACAATTCTAATTGTAACTCTTCGTTTCGTTTGATGTTATGTATTATTGCAATTGACAGCGTGGGGTAATTTCGAACGCGTTCAACAAAGCAGATGCAATCAAATTTCTTGTAAAAATTGGATATTGTGTGCTTATTTTGGGTTCAAGTGGAATTTTATACCGTATACTGAGATAAATTCATAGTTGAATTTACTATAGAGTAATAGGAATGGGGGAACATACTGACTTCTAATGAAATTTATTATAAAACATTGTAAATTTGATCAGGTTTCTATTGTTATGCCATAGTAAATTCCATTATATTATAGTAATTTTCATTAGAAGTCAGTATGTTCCCCCATTCCTATAATTCCATAGTAAATTGAACTATAAATTTCTCTCAGTGTGAGATCTTGTTGGTTGTTTCATGATATCATTATAATAATCATTGCACATGCTGCATCGATAATAATTGCCATTTCATATGCCATGGGAACACATAATTGATGATTTGGAACACTGTTCGTGATTACCCCACGGCATTCAAGTAAATCCGAACGTCGAGGGTTTTCATTTCCGTCCAAATCTCAATTCAAATTGATGACTTTTTATATATGTGACCTGGCCTACAAGAAGGGGGCTTAGGTGTGAAAAAATCATTTTTCACTTTTTTGGTGGTTTGGATGGAGTGAAATATGCTCTTTCGAATGGCGCAAACCAGAAGTTTCTAACTAGTAGGGAAGTTTGCTAAAAATGTACAAAAAGAAGAGCAGAAATGATTGAAAATGAAAAAAATTTGGAGATTAAATTATAAAATAATAGACATCATTTCATCCCTAGCATGTATGTACCATGGGGCTCAACCTGGCCCAGCATGGGCCCCATCCTGCCAACATGGGCCCAAGACTGAGCCAGAATGGGGCCAGAGTGGGCCGATGTTCATACACACTGGGGATATGTTAAAAAATGTTATTTTAAGGCAAAACCACGTCATTTTACATAAAAATTCACAAATTTACAATTAGAACGTGGGAACATTAGAACAACTAAAGCGAAACTGATAAAATGACTTGTTTATCTTTAACAGCTGTTTTCTCGAGAACTTGTTTTCACACCTAAGCCCCCTTTTCTAGACCAGGTCACATATAATCTTCTACCGAACTTGAAATTGATTGATTAAACTTCAGTTCACAATGCATAGATATTCCACATTCAAGGAATTTCTTCGTGTCTTTTGCGATCTTGCTTAGGTGTTCCTAATTACCCCACTCTCCTCTCCATACATTAGACTGAAAATTCCAGTACATTCGAAATAATATCTCAGCACATTCGCTGGAATTATACCGCAAAAATTGGAGAATGGATTCCATATCGAAGAAAATAATTTATTTGACCAAATAAACTGAAGTTAGTTGTAAAAATTAGTTGCGAGTAATAAAAGAATAGAAGCCGGTAATAAAAGCTTTAGTAAAAGAAACTTCAAATTAGTAACAGCAACTAAAGTCAGAGAAATTAAATTTGAATCGAGTTGAGCCAACGAGCGTTTTAGTTATCCAAATATCAACAACTGTATCTAGTTGCTGGAACTAATTATTTTTTTCGTTGCAGCACATTCATCAAAATTTCAAGTACCAAAGTCCAGGGAAATTCATACTTGTGCAATAAATCCTCCAAGTTACGAACTTTTGAATATTTTTCTTTCAATGAGAAAGAATTGTAGAACTTCATTTGTTTTTTTCATGGTTTATTCAGAAATAATATACTGCCGTTGCTGTATCGATGAACCACTCACTAATCATATCCCTTCACGCATGTTGAGCATTTGCATTGATTGACGCAACTGGAATAAATATTGATATATTGAAGACTATCTCACACTCATCAGGCACTATTTATTTCCATGTGCTAATACTTTTATGTAATCCCGTTACCGCTACTGGAATTGATTGATCCGGACTGTGAGAAAAATTTATGATACCGTCATACACGTATATAGAATAAAATATCAGCGAATTATATTGAACATGAGTATTATGGATAAGAATATCACGTGACTGAATCCGATTTCCGAGAGGTGCAACTGTATCGTTCTTTTCAGTGCGTGATCGTTTCTCCTTCTCCTATGAATTTCCTTATTTTCCTCTTCCCCTATACACATATGTATGTATACATATATATCAGGGCAATGTAGATTCACTGCGAGTTGTTGTTTTCTTTGAGTTCGACTGGGATTAAAAAAATTCATGAGGAAAAACGCATCACCTTGAATTTTTAGAGATCTGCAGGTTTTTAAAACCCACTTTTTTTCCGTTAGAATGATAATTTTCTTCGTTGTTTTAACTAATTTTTTCAGTAAACTATTTTAAATTGGTTGAATCAATGAATTACATGTGCGCTTACAATTTAAATAGTAATTTCAACTAATCTTTTTTTTCCGTGTAGAAGATGAAAATCGTAGTTGACGTGAATTAAATCCTTTCATCTTAAATCTTACAGTACCAAAAATTTTTCTGCCTAGTTGGATTACACTATATTTATGAATCGTTCCGACTCGAAAAACTCTGGAGCAGTTAATGTTTCAACTTCCCGTTTGAGTTTTGCTTGCATATATTTGAGAATGTTACTGTAATCATATCAACCTCCGAACACGCACGCGAAAAACACAAAGTTTCAGATGCCTGTAACTTATTGGAAACTAAATAGGTTTCAAATCATTATGGGTGGTCCTTATTCGTCAAAGTGTAAAGTTTGAAAATATTTGGGTTATGGACTATCTTGAATGAAGAGACGCTCGAATGCTGAAAAAGCAAAAAACCTTCTGGGGCCTGAAAAACCCCTGTGCACGTTCTAGGGCTAAAAACACACGGAAAAAAGTCCCATGTGAATACTACATTGGTTGCTATTAATTTAACATAACTGCAATTGAAGTGGAATTTACTTTGAAACCAATGTTATATTTACATTGTTACCAAAGTAAATGAGATGAAACTGAAACTGGCAGCCGTACACTGAGAGAGAGGGTCTATTCAAATATTCGACAACTCGGAAATTCAGTCACTGTAAATAAAAATTTAGTTGCGTCAGCTAAATTTTATTTGCCATAACTAAATTTTTTATTTCTATTGAATAAACCATTTTATTCATATTTCAGACAGCTAGACTTTTATTTACCCCAACTAGAGTCTAGCGCAAATAAAAATCTAGCTACGGTAACTAACATTTAGTGTCCCAACTAGGTACCTTTCTCTCAGTGTAGAGCTGGCAGCTGCTGTTGATAATTCTTTATACACAATTTTTATTAAGGATTTGAGCATCTGAAACGTTTAGTAGGATGCTACTCAATTGATTTCTGGTGTAAACAAAGCTCCAATAACCTTGATTCAAAAATTACAACAATCGGCTGCTAACTTTACATCTGCTAGTTTCAGCTTCATGTAAATGAGAAAATTGTTGCTATGAAGTAACTTTGATAACAATGTAAATCCAACAGGATTGTGTAGTAAGTTTTACATGATATCGACACTGTAATCGTTACCTGACTTTTCATGTAATTTTTATATGGGGAGTTTTTTCCGTGCAAACAAATAGGTTTTCATTCAAGACATTACGTGTTTGATTAACCCTCGCTTCGTCACTAGGGCGAAAAAGTCACATGACTTTTTTCTTAAACAAATTGTCATTCCTGCACCTTCAACATTTGGAACCTGCGGTTTTCTGCATCATAAACTTCACCTGTTCCTCATTCAACAATCAAAAGTTGCGTATTTATAAGTCTGCTATAGTCTCGATGAGAAATGATAAAAAATTATCTTTGTTTTGAGGATGACCTACGGTTAACAAAGAACTTTGTTTGATAGTTGTGAGTAAAAATTGTTGCGTCAACGTCAAAGTGGAGAACAGGAACAAGGTACAGTCTGCTCTCTAAATAGTGCCGAATGATGTCTTCCTCGCACAGTCAAGAGTAGGCATTTGAGCGAGAAAGAGCTCCGCTGCAGTATTCAGAGATCGCACTGTATTTAAAATGTAGGATATTGTGCTATTTTGAAACAGAACTGAACGACACACTAATTAACTGTCTGATCCGTATTATTAGAAATCATCAATATGATCCATCTTTTCAAGTTAAATGTGATAAATCACTTTTCTGACAACTTATTTAAAAGCAAACATATATTTAGACGTTGATGTTGCGAAATAAATAATTGTTTAATTTGAATGATCAAACATGCCATGTCTTATCTTGAAACATATCGTTGAGAACAATTTCTGCAATGGGATTGGGCGCATAAAGATACTGCTGTCGAGGCTCAAAATTCACGCCCATAGAATTTCATCTGGGATGGAACTCGTGACAGAAATCAGTCTAGTCGGTTCCTAGGCTATTAAAGGCCTCACCAGACACTTGTGAAGGGCTAGCAAGGCCTGATAATGCACGGAGAAGAAAATCAAACGATAGGATATTTTATTACTTAGATTTACTATTTTAAGACTTCATACTAACAGTTTTACTTCCCGTATAAAGGAATATAAATTCAATGTTTCATCAACACAAGAAATAAACCAAAAATGAAACGAATTCACAGACTTTGCTATAACTGATGTAAGACATACCACAGCAAATCAAAACTCAGTGACATGATTGGATTGGAGTTCAAGTTGATATTTCATCTACGTAAAGGATTGTGCAATCTAAGCAATGGTGCAAATTGGACGCACTTCCTCGACCCAGCAAGATCAGATTTCGCTGTCATAGTGAATTTTTATTTGCTCCGTGTGGCGTGAAGTAATGTTTCGAATCACAAGTACATGCCAGTTCACCCTACTTCTTCGCGAGGACAAGAATAAATATAATAAAGTTCGAAATGAATATGATTATGGGCGTCATAATTAGTTCTCTCTAACTCGCTTGCCATATTGAATAGCGTCGCAGCTTAAACCAATGCACATGTGATGTTGATACGTCACGTAGATCGAAGTTGAAAACGGAAAGAGGAACTGATTTTCTGTTTCGCTTCTGAATATTTATGAACAGTCTACAAATTACCTTCAGCGTCGCGTAGCGTTTTAATGTTTTTGGTGTTACTAACGACTCCAATCATCACATACGCTTGAATAGGGAGCTGCAAAGAGTTGCTCATAATGAAGTATTATTATCCCACGACCATCTTCAAAATCACAGAAAAATGTCAGTCTTTAATATCAACTTTTCTCTGTGTAACTTGTTTATAAATATGAGATCAAACCTTCAGATTATATCCCTTAATATTTAGATAATAGTCTTCAACTACTTTCAACATATCTCATTATTCATTATAATTCAGTTTGATAATCCTTAATAGACACATATTAGAGACTGAGACAAAATCTGCATAATCCGATTTGTATAACCCATCTTTCTCTGTGGTCGTTGATTTTATGCCTATTAATGAAAGAGATCAAACACCTCTTGTATGGGAAAGGTCTGCCCGGGTAATGAATATTGATGTTTATGAACATCCTTCATTTTCAAAGTCAACAGTTTATTAGTGCTTTGTTTTTATTCTTATGATGAATAATTTGGCTTACGTGAGAGTGGAATAATTACTGTTGCTGCGTCATAAATTTCTTATATATCGATTAATTTACTAATATATTCAAAAATCCTCAAGTGTCGTATATACAAGGTGTCCCAGAATCGGAGAGAAATCATTTAGTTGCGTGAGCAAAAATACTCTGGGTGATAATCTTTTAGTTCGTTTGAATAAATGTTTATTTGATACGAATAACAATTCGTTTGCGTTAGCAAAAACAATAATTTGACGTCTATTCATTTCAAATGAGGAAATTTTAGTTAATAGTAGCATGAGTAATTTATTTGTGACAACTAACAATTTATGCGCGTTGAATAAATTGTTTCATTTAGAAAATGTTCCTCCCAATGTCATCAAGCTCCAGATCTTTTCCAAAAAATTTCAAAAATCTTTAGCATACGTTTTTCGTTATAAATTTTCAAATTCTAATAAAGTACAAGAGAAAAACAGGAATTGATATCATTATGAATACATACATACAAATATATGCCTGCTCGTTGTAATTCCTTCCACTCTTTAATTTTCCACCCAAATGAAACGTAAGAACAATCAACCACTCTATACATAAAATTCCTCACATGGAAATATTTCTCCAAGAAATTCAGAAAAACACAACTTCCCATCATTTTCTGCTCACATAAAAAGCAGAATGAATTTATGGTGAATAACGCTGAAGCTCGAATCCCGCAAAAGCAACGTAACCGTAACGACTGGTTACATTAACAATTTTCAAATTATTGGTAATTTCATCTATTTCCATCTCTCGGTTGGTGGTCATTTCATCTGAATGTATTTATAGTGTAGGGGAAGATGTTCTCGGTATCTCCATCTTTTGATCGTTGGGAGTGTTATCATCGTTCTCGTTGTCACCATCATCATCAACCACAACGTGACGGGAATCATAGTGGTAATCGTAGTTCTATGCAAGAGTTTTCAGGATAATTGAAGTTTTTGAAAAAGAATGAAAACCTTTACATCTCAACTACTAGATTTGGAATAGAATCATAACATGAAGTTGAAATTGACAGCCGTAAAGCTAGCGGCCGATCTTCATAACTTTTATCACGAATTTGAGCATCTGAAATGTTTATGGAGTGCCACTCAATCGATTCCTAGGGTGAGTTCAGCTTCAGAAACATTGATTCAAAAGTTAGAACAATCGGTTGCTATGGTTACGGCCAACAGCTTCCACTTCACAATCAGAACACTTGTTTGGAATCTTTGGGAACAATTTTACAACATTCTCTACACCAATTATACATGATAAAACCGTCATATTGGTTACTATGTAAATTTTTTTATATGAGATAAGACAGAATATGCATGCAGCCAAAAATTTCAACTTCTAAGCCCTCTGCAATTCGAGATAATAAACTGCTGGTCAATCGTAAAGATCCGTTCTGAAAAGTCGTTCATCTTATTGTTGAAGTTGAATCCCATATTCATGTTTGATCTATGGCACTTGTACACAAATAGTATTATAAATCACTGTCCTTGTCATTGAATTCAAGATATAAGCTTGTATTATGAAGTCGTTGGAGGAAATGTTTATTATTCAACAACAAAACTCGCAACCATCATGCATGGATCATAAAACATATTTTATGTGCATAACTCTCTCATGTATCCGTTTCAACACAATTCGACTACAAAGTAGGTGTGAAATTTGTACTTTGAAGAATATATCAAACACCTAATTCTTATTCAATTTTCTCCGAAGTTAACTGTCTTAATCAACGATCACGAACTTTGATCCATCACAGTTAACTAAATGTGCTACAGTAATTTCCAAAGTTGTATAAAAAGGTTTGTAAAGGAAGCTGAGGCTTGTTGATCCAAACAGGTTATTTACGAAACTAAAAGACTTACAGTATCGTGCATCGAGAAATAAGCACCTTACTGTATCTTTAACTCATTACAATAGCATCGATACAAACGAATTTTCTGTGCGTGTAATACACAGGATGTTATAATTTATATCTATGCGAGTAAATTACTTTTGCTTCGAATAATAATCTGCAATCAGTTCGTTCACTCAAAACTCCCGTTTTTATAAGTAATCATATTCTTACAGATCATTGCTTGGAGTTCATTTACTATTGGATCTATCATGAAATACTCAAAAAAATCAATCGAGGTATTGTTAATGACCTCAAGTGTAATAGCGGAGCACGTTGGTACCTTGCGAATCGAGCACATTAGTTCAGCGCATCAACGTGTCATTACCCTGGATCCTTCTAAATTGATGTTGTGTCTACGAACACTACTCTTGTTTCACGCTTTAATGCATTTTTGATGGCGAAAGTGATGTTGAACAAGGAAAAAAGGTGTTGCTTTTCGTGTATTCAAATTTGTGATGAATCACTTTTGATGCTAATGATTGAAACTTCTGTATCTCTGCACCTTTGGCAGGGATCAGGACACATTTCTGAATAACACACCGAGGAATATAGACTAGTAAATTATGCACTCTAAATAACTCCTTGAGAACAATACTTCAAGTTCAGGGACTTGGCATCCTACTGTTGCATCAATGGTACCAAGTATACTTTCATCGAGATTGAACAAAATATTCCACTTTATTCAGCAAGTACAAACATTTTGCGAACACTTGGCTGAAGGTGACCCAATATTGATACAAATTTGAGTTGTTCTTCGGAAATATATATCTCTAATGTGGAATTCATTGATAATTTAGCATACAGCAACGTTTGGATTAACGGGTGTTTGGTTTCTCGATTCTCCAACTTCCCTCTCAACTGCAATCTTGATTATCCGTTGTAGTACGAATGTGTAAGTTATGATAATTGACACTCCCAATTACCCGCAGGGTCTCCGTTTATCCGATCAAACCAGTTGATCAAGATCTTATTTTATTGACATCCTATTAACAAAAATCAAAATACACAACGTGTGTTTATGACGCTAAGAACCCATACTTGACATTATCATTTCCATTGACAGTGTCTCGTGCGGGTATTCATTATTCACCGAAGAAAAAATTCTTATCACCAAACAATCCAGTTGAACATAAAATACATTAAATCTTCCCATCAACATGTAAGAAACTATTTCTTGTATTGAATTATACCTTCAATGTAACGAGATCATCCTCATAGATCAGAACAGGATTTCCTGCAGATAGTAAAACTCGAAATTAAGAAAATGCATTGGTGATTCTTTGTTTCTCCGCACACTGTTGGAAATGTCTTCGAATTTGATATATTTTTCGTGTACATCTGTGAATGAAATTTTCAATTCTTGGTGATGGAAATGAGAATTCATTCGCACGTAACTGAATTTTGAATTTTTGCTATATTATATCGTACATTGATGATTTGAATTTCATTCAAATGTAATCGAAATTTCAATAAATTTTGCAATTACATAAATGATTTTCGCTTTCATTACATGTAATTGGAAGTTCAATCAGAAATTTCTAACAGTGCAACTTCAGTTAATAATCAAAACAAAATTCAGGGAATATCGCTGACATGGCAAACTAGTCTTAGCTGTTGGAGTAAACATTTTTGTAAGTGTTATTGTAACAAACCATTTTTTTGATTCCTCACGGAGGTAAAAAAGTGATCCTGATGCATGTTCTTGGCGTACAAAATGAATAAAACATGTGGACAACATGTACCAATGATTATACCTATATAGGTACCCTACAAAATTCTCTCATCATTCATCTATCTCGTACTTACAACAACTTTTTTCCCATCGAAGGTAAACTAGATGAAGAATAAAGGAGAAAAAGAAGACTCTGAAGTATATGATTCGAGTTCTCCAATTGGGGATACACTCTGGAAGTACTCGATGGTGAACATACGATCCACTTCTTCATCGGTCTCAATTTTCCAAGTGATTGGTACATCTAAGTGTTTTGTTTTACAATGACTTGTACGTAAAGTACGAGTGGGCCCGCTTAAGAAACATTTCCCTGTTATTTTCTGTAACAGAGTATCGCATATTGAAAAATCATACATCGATCATAAACTAGAGTACATGGTTTTCATGAAAGATTCATCATTCGAGGAGGAATCGTTTGATCGTGAGTATCGATTTCCATAAATTGAGTACTACTCGTACGCGAAGAAATTGGAGAATGTTATTTGGCTCTGTTCTTCTACCGTATTTTCTACCTCGCACGTTTATCTCTATCTCATTGGTTGGCAGGGTTCCCGATGAATTCTGTACAATGAAAATGATTGTTTCATTATTCGTAGAAAGTTGTACCTTATTATCCATTTAAGGAAGTATGAGATGAATTATAGTTATTATTTTACATCCAATTTTCTAATGAAAGTATGATTATTCGCAGTGAAAATTCATTGGAAGTATGTAAATCGCAGAGTATAAGTTCAGGTAATTAGTAATGTATATATTGTGCTCAATTCGTTTCCGGAGTGAGTCTAATCGTAACAGTACTGCGCACTACTATCAGTACTGTCGAATAAGAAATTTGAAACTAGATCGTTAACTTATCGTTAATTTATGATAGTGTTTTCGAAACGATGATGGAACTGGAAAACTGGAATTGCATTTCGACAGAGCACCGAGCGGAATGTTTTTACGCACTCTACAAGAAAATATGTGCAAAGAGAGAACGTTTCTCTCCATATTCTGTGTCCGAAAAAGGTAAAAATAACGGATCATCATTATCAAAGCCCACGCATGAACAAAACTAACACGACATCCTGTTTCCTTTTTTATTGTACATCTGATTTTATCTGTGTGAAATTTTTCCTTTGTACCGTGTATGATTGAACGATATTTGTTACGTAAAAAGGAACTAATTCGTGAAATATCAAATTTGTAGGATTTGAATGTGTGACTGTTGAATAGAATATCGTTGAGAAATGGAAGGAGATCATTCGGAGTTTCGAATTTCGAAAGTACAAACAGGTTGAGATCAGTACTCCTTAAATCAATTTCTACTCTTCGACCCAGTTGAATAAATCGAATCTTTGACACAAGAGAATTTCCCTGATAGAAATACTATGTAGCGGTGAAAAGTTAATTAATCCTTCAAGAGTTGCTTTATTGTCCAAAGCACTCGTGTCATTGGAAATTGATGAACAGAATTGTACGAAACCGGATTGTATTACGCTCAGTTGTATACTAAGTTAGAAACATAAGAATTTCAAAAGCCTTTTCCATTTTCTTAATGCATTATTCAATGATATACTAGAGTTATCAAAGTGAACTCGATAAAACAACGTGGAGTTCAGAATAAAATCACAATTAATGATTCTAAATGTACCGGATGATTCCGCTTCTCGTTATTTCAATTCTTCATTCCACTGGCAACTCAATTCATTTTCAATTATTTTCATGAAACGTTTGAATTTATGACCACTCGATAACCTGTATTCTTCATAACGCAAGAGAGTAGTACTTTTACTGGCTATCGTCGATATTTCTTCGCTTACCGCACGGTAACGTATAAGTTATTGATAGTTTATTTGTGTAAATACCTCGTAAACCGAATAACTCATTTCAGTGGCGAGACTAGTGACTTTCATTCTACTCATTTTATTAAGCAAGTACCGTCGTTTACATGGAAATAGTAAAATTATTCTCCACATCGATTCGATTGTTGAACACGCATACTCACTTTTCAAGAAAAGTCAGCCCATAAAATTCAACGTTCAAAATTATGAAGAGGAAAACAAAAGAGAATCTGGTATATGCGCTGAACGGAGACGACGTTGGAACGGAACGATGAGAAAAAAAGGACGAGTGGAGGTGAAAAGAGAGGAAGAAAGAAAACGTGAATAACCGTTCTTTTCATTCTGGAAAAGAAATATCAAAAGTAAGGTTCCTTAACGTGGAAACGCTTCGTCTTCTTCTTCTTCCAGGTGATGAGAGGAAGAAACGAAAGGATGACAAATCGTCGCCGGTATTCGCGAGAACGTTCTTATATACGGTAAACTTCGATTTGACGCAGCTGGGAGAGATGTTGTTCACGAATACACACCCATGAAATACACTAGAAAGCTCTGGGTTTTCAATGCACGAATATATATAAGATTCAACCAACATAACGGATCTCCGCAAAATCAGTTTGCCTTGCCCGTTTCAATGCATTTTTTTCCCTTCTGTTCTTCCACTCAATCGATGATAGAAACCAGGAAATACGAAGGATCGATATTTTTCTTTAGAAATTCTTAGAAATATCGTTACAGTTTTTATCGCGATACATGTTATTCCTCCAATGATTCTTGCTCTTTTTTGTGAAAATCATTTCGATCTAAGAAAGTGCTTTATCATCGTCAAGTACGAAAGTTCGTTCCTTCTAACGATGTGTGAAAAGTAATCGTTCTTGTGATGATGTATACAATCGAGTACGTGCATCAGGATACATCGATTCTACTACTTCTTTAGATTCTTTTTCTTCCAGCAAATACACTATTTCGTTAACAGAGAGTGATATAGGATATACCGAGTTCTTTGTTCTAGATAGAAGGTTTTTTATTCCACACTTTCGGTAATGATAAAATTGAGCTGAATGTATTTTCAAGACTCAATAGATGAAGTATATTATTATTGCTCAGTTTTCCTGACTTTAAAACAAAAATTGTTTAGTGGAGGATAATGTGCCTCGTCTAATTTCAAAATCCTGCAACTGAACGGAGAATTGGCAATTAGCGAGAACTGTAAGTACCATATGGCGAAGGGAAAACAAATCCAAAGTTAAGAACTAGTCAGAATGATAAAACATCATTTTACATGAGAGTAGAACTCTGGTATTCTGATATTCGATACTGTCCCAAAATAAATTCGTCAAACAGTTAACGCTAATTGAAAATAATAATCATTCTCATGTTGCTGAAGTTTGAATCGTTGATAGAAACGGAACGAAAATCCAAACCCACAGAATCGGACGAATCTGATCGTTATTTAAATTTTCAAATGGACTCTTCGGAACTAGAAACATTACCCAAGTGTGTATCAACGGCGGGACCAATCTAAGTCCAGGGTGGGTGCCAACCCTGAGATGATAACATGGTTCCCAGCTTGACTGTATTGCTTTGCCCGAGGATTGGTAACACCATGGGCCCAGCGTGAACCCAAACTAGGCAATCGATACTGCCCCTTCCTTTTTTTCTGAAATTGGAAAATTGCTTTGAATTCTACCCCAGCGGGCATGAATTACAGCCCCACTTTGGCCCAGTCTTGGGTCTAGTGTTGAGCCTCATGGTGCCTGTATAGGCCAAAAACTGGACCAAAATTCATACACGCTCGGGATATAAATCTTGGCCTAACGCTGGTTCAAATTGGGGCCAAGTTCAAATGTGCCCGCACTAAAATTCATTATTTCCATTTTTCACCAACCATAATTGTATGGGAAAGCACAACAGGGCCAAGATTGAGCCAACATAGGCCCCATCGTCATTCTCCAATACTGGGTTAAATAGAATGGACCCAGCCTGGGGCCCATTGTCATTATAGGCAATACACGCTTAGGTACTGTAAGAAAGTACTGCAAACATTTTTCGTTATCCGAATATCAGTTGGTTTCAACAAACGATTCAAACTTCAGCAACCTCAATTCTCAATAAAAACAATGATTTTGAGAACCAAAGTCCAGGACCAGGACATTATATTCCAAAATTGAAATAAATATTTAATAATTCTCAATGCACGATGAGAAGCTTACGGGTTGTCTCCTATTGACATGATTTATTTGAATTTCACACTTAATCAAGTGTCTGGAGAAAAATTAAGAGATACAAGAAGAAAGATGGAGTTTTAATTCTGGAGCAAAGAGAAGAGAGAGATCAAAGATTAAAATAGGACAAGTATCATTATCATCGTGCAAGAAGAAGTACTCTTGAATCGATCGAAAGAAAAAGCTACTTGCAACACGTTATCGCGTGTCTAAGAATGGAAAGAGTAATGTACTACATACTTCCTACATTCTTATGTGTAACAAAAAGTCTGAGTGAAACATCGATGGGTCCATTATTTTATGAGGAATGTGTTGCCAAGTCACGATCCAGACACGTGTCTACATAACGGGATGAAATCTTGTCATCGGAATCAGGTAAAAGTGTTATTTCATGTGTCATGAATGAGTTTTTTCTTACGAATTTGCATGTGTTACTGAGATCGATGAATTTTTGTTTCTCTATCATTGTATCCGTGATATCGATATCCTCCAGGGTAGAGATTTTTTATTCCTTTCGTTGATTACATTACTGTAAAATCCACGAGTTTCATCGATGTATTTCTTGTCGAGAATGTGTTTTGTAAGACGGTAAATAGTCTTGTACATTCGAGTACTCTTAATTATGCACGTCATATTTGTATTCTGTATTCAATAATAAAATCCTCAAGATTCGATCGAATCTTTTTTCTAGAATCTTAATCCATAGGATATTGAAATTACACTACATTCTATTTTCACAGTTGCATAATCTGATTGAAAGATCCGATTTATCTACACGAGTTGTGGGATTGACTTTGTTCGAACTGAGATTGATAGTTCAGATACGAGGAAGAATTTTGAATTTGTTAATTTCAATTGATCATCGTTGTTCTAATATTACAACAAGTACGGTGGGAGGAGAAAGACAGACGTGCAGTCAGGCACTGATTTATACAGTCACTGGATAGACTGTGAAGCTGACACGCTTGTATTGGGTGAAGAATTACTTTCGAGAGTAAGACATTTGTGTTGTAATGCAGCGTAATCGTATCAAAAAAGCACGTGAAAAATTTAGACGATGCAAGTTAAGTATGAGTGCCAAAAGTAAGATCCAACATACGAGGTGTTGAGTGATTCTCCAATGAGGGAAGGTTTATTTTTCAGGTATCGGCCACTTCCCGACGAGTGCGGCACAAAGCAAACGTAGGCAAATTCATCCGTAAGCAAGTCCGCCTCAAAGCGGCAGTTTCCCCTGCAAACCGCTAGGTGAAACTGCTATCTCGTTGTCGAGAATAAACGAAGTAAAGTAGAAGATGTAGTACCGCGATAATCAGTCATAAAAACATTTTGACTAGTGGTTTTTTACCATAGTGACTAGATCACTATGGGTTTTTTCACCACCCTTCTCTCATTCATATTAGAAAAGTAACTTCTTTATTTAATGTCCCATTTGATCAAGATAAAATGCCGTCAGGTAAATTCTTCCCACAACTGTTTCTTATCTTCCGCTATCTCTCTCTTATTGAAGAGGGTTGACTCAATGTCAGGGCTGCGGCAGGGTTGAGGCTCACGTACCTCCTCACTGGTGCAGCAATGACTATTGTAAGCAGCGACCCACTGGAGGGGGCGTTGGTGCACAGTAAAAAAAATTCCGTCATTGTGTAAAAAAGAAGTACGTGTCAAAATTCAAGTGTTGAATATTCAACACTTTTGTGTGTTCATTTAACACACTGATCAAATGCTGTTCGATCGATTCATTTTCAACACATTAAAATGTTATTCGAGTTCAAATTAACACTTTATAAGTGTCACTCTGGAATCAACACATGTCGAGTGTGAAGAAAAATGGTTAACATTCGCTTGTGTGTTGAATTTGACGAAAAATTTTTTACTGTGTGGGGCCCCTTCATCCCCTTCTTTCCTTTCTTTCCTTCTTGATCTTGAATAAATAGGCGAATAATGTAAACTATAAAGAATCAAAAATAAATACGGATAATTCAGTTTATTTCACAGAAAAAATTACACCTTTATCAATAATTTACAGTAATGATCAGTTCAACATTCATAAACCCAACTGCGCAAATTTTTCTGGGAAATATAGGTAAATATATCAAGGTATCAGCACTGCAAATTCAAGTATTTTATTTTGATACACGCAAAGTGTATCAAAACACTCGTGAAAAACTCGTGTAGTCACTTGTTAAACACTCGTAAGTGTGTAAATATGTCAATAACTCAGATTAAGTGTTTCATAATAAAACATTTTATCTATTTTATGAGTATATTTATACGCTGAGAGAGAAAATTTCCGGGAACAATAAAATATTTAATTGTATAGTCGCCATAAAATGCTCAATTGATTTGAATGAACTTTCATTGACTCGATTGAATATTTATTCAATCAAACAAATATTTAATATTCTATGAAATATTTCATTAATGGAAACATTTATTTACAGTAGACTCTCGATTTAAGCACCATCTTTGTCTTTTTCTCACATGAGATTGCATCCCAAGTAGAATAAGGACACGGGTGGTGCTTAAATCGAGAGTCTACTGTAATTGAGTCAATGAAAGTTCATTCAAATCAATTGAGCATTTTATGGCGATTATACAATTAAATATTTTATTGTTCCCGGAAATTTTTTCTCTCAGTGTACGCTTTTAAGCGTTTAAAACGTGACTCCACAAGATTGAAACACTCTAAGTATATCAAAATAAAACATCCGAATTCACAGTGAATCTTTAAAAGTATGTAGAGTGAAACAAAATATGAGGTTATACCAACTATCTGAAGTATGGTTAGGATAGATAGCTGCAGTGGTGACACTTTTCCCGTTCTGAAACGGTACAGATTGCTGTCATAGCAATCGGTATCGTTCCTAGAACGATCCGTTTGGCTGTGATAGCCGTACCGATGTCCCTATACTTCAGATAGCTAGTATCAGTGAACAATGCTGTTATAAGAATCATACATTTTTGTCAGTGTAGATCTTTTTATCGCGTAAAAATATTTTCTTCGAATACAAATATCTGATTGCGCTGAGAACCCAATTTCTTAGATTGGAAGAAAATTTATTTTGCCCTCATTCTAATAAATCTTTTTTTCAATGAAAAAAATCAGATGAATGGAAAAAGTTTTTATCAAATTCAAACGAAACATCCTCGTAATTTCAATTGAATGAAACATTTGTCCATTGAAATGAATGATGTTTTCCATCGGAAACAAGATTTATAAGAATGAGGGCAAAGAAATTCTCTTCGAGTCTAAGAAATTGGGTTCTCGGTGTGTCGATGATCACTATATAACAAGACGCTCAACAAATAAGGAACATGAACATGAAGTGATGAACATTGGTATGTCTACATAAATTTATTACATTCAATCTGACATTGATTATCTGCAGCCCATTAATAATGTCACACTCATGATGCCGTACAGTGCTCATTTATTATGCTGCATAATGATCCTTACATTGCCCTTCTTTTCATATCGATGCACTGTAAAAAATGTATGTTCTTGAACTTTGAATCGTTTATTGAAACGAAACGAAAATTGAAACTCATAAAATCTGTTGAATCATTGGGGCTCATCTCCTCGAATGAACTCCTTGGAATTGGGAACATCGTTTAAAGAAAGTACACTGTTAGAAATTTACCGGTAAAATTCAATCACATCCCGAGTCGAAAAATTGCAATACTTTTTAAAGCCTGATCAACTCCATAATACGCAACGAATCAGAGCTAAATCAGGTTTCACTTTTTGACTCGGGATGCAATGGAAGCAATTTCCACTCACCTAATTGAATAATTTCAGTTACATATGAATGAAAAGTCAGTTACCAAACTATAATATTATGAGTGATATAATATAGCAAAAATTGAAAATTCAATTACATGTAACTTATTTCTTAATTCAATCACCAGGAATTCAAAATTTCATTCACAAATGTATATTTGAAAGATGAATAAAATTTCAAGAAATTTTTAACAGTTTAGGTCTTCGACAGCTGATTATTTTGTTTATTCGATTAAAAATTCGTTTCTATAAACGATTCAAACTTCTGGAACATAAAAATTTTCTGAATAATCAAATTCATTCTGAAAATTAAGAACAATATGGATGAGTTTTGAGAATACATTTGCAAATTCAGAAAAACTTTCTGATAATTCAGATCTGTTGCTGTAAAAAATTACAGAAACGGTCTGAATTCTCAGGAAATTTTTCACAGTGTGCATAGTCAGTGAACACAAAGTAAGCAGAATGTAACTTGTCGTTTGATGGAGACAGATTTAATCGGATACAGACAAGAATCTGAAAAGTTCCTATGCAACTCTTATTCAAATGTATGAGATTCCAGTATGGGTTTGTGTTATACATCATCTCTCGCGGATAATAATTTTGTATAATTTTCACATGATCCGTACATAATTTTTCTATTTCAGAAAACATTCTTGTTGATATTGAAGGGATAAATAGAGAACTTCATGCAATTGCTCTGTAAATTCATATATTTTCTTTTGATACACTCAGAATGTTTATTACTTTTTAAATACTTCAGAGCGTGTAAATACATCCATAAAGTGGATGAAATCTTCAATCATAAAACGCCTCATTTGGATTATATGTATAGTATATTGTTGCACATACTACACTGAGAGAAATAATGATCAATATCAAGAATTCAAATTCATGAATACTGCCAAGAATACAAATTCTTGATTTTAGCTAATATGTTATTGGCCCAAAAGAAATTTCCTTGAATCGAGAAATATTTCCTTGATTTAAGAAAATTTCTTTTGGGCCAATAACATATTAACTGTAATCAAGAATTTTTATTCTTGGCAGTATTCATGAATTATAATTCTTGATATTAATTATTATTTCTCTCAGTGTACTTTTTGTAACAAATGCCTTCAAAGGACCTGTTTTCTGCCTCGTTTTTGGAGATAAAATAAATTTATTCCTGAGTAACTATCACAACCCGTGCATCACCGAACATTTCTCCGTTGCCTCTACGTAAAATCTTCGTTCATCCACCTTGTATCCACGTCCACCATTTATCCACGTAGAGTCGACGGAGTTGCGAAATCGGTGGGTGTGCTGCACGATGTAAGAAGAATAGGTGTGTTATCTTTTGTATGTGTTGTGAGATTTTTCTGTCCTAGTTCTTGATTTTGCCATTACGAAATTCGAGTAGCTAAGGCCAAAAAAAAGCGGTCAATTCAAATTAGATGTTGGAAATACTAATCCAAATTGATAAAGAAAAACATTAAAATCGTATTAAAATACATAACTTTTACAGAGGGAAGTTATTTTTCAATCAAACTTGATTTTATTTAAAAAAATCGAAATTTATCTGGCCTTCACGACACTTTCGCCAACTGGTGGCGAAATTGGAACTAGGACAAAGCCTCCATCAAAGAATGTTCACACCGACAGGGAAGATAACACACCTATTCTTCTTACATCGTGGTGTGCTGTTAGGGAAGGTTTTGTTATCGAGGTTTCTGACCGATGACGCGTAATGGCGCCACTATTCACTCGCTTTCTTCCCGCCAAGCAGTTTCCCTAGGGTTGAAAGTATATCATTCCTCTTATGCGCATGCGCGAGTTAGTTTTCAGCCTACTCGTATGCAATTGGCAATTTTCGTCTCGAGAAAAGGGGTAGTTTCAAGGCACGTGTTACAAAAAAATATTTACACACTTCCAAACTTTCAAAAAGTGATTACATGTTTGGAACACTGTGCATTTAGTATTTGCTGTGTGTGGAAGTTTTCTAATTGCAGCATTCGATGGAATATTAATACATAACCACATTTGAAACTATTCTTCTCCAATTTTCAAAGCTACATCAAATCGCATGATCCGGTGATTCGGCCACTGATGGTCATCAATCTATAATAATCTAATAATATTCGATATAACGTTCAACTCTTCACGGCAATGCATGAAATCTCGCTATTCTTGAACGATGTTTTTATGCCACAATGAAATGCTCTCACGCACACCTCTTTCAAATCTATAATAAACTCTGTCTGCGTCTGTATTTATTTATTCAACATGCACATTTTTTCTTTGGCTACTGGAGCATCTTCGCTCCACTTACGTTCATGTGTTTACAACTTCAATCGTGATATACGCAGTATTTGCATACGCGTTACCTACAGGTTTTTTCTTTTTGATACGATCCGCCTCTCATAACTCCGTTCCTCTCACCTTCTCCCCATCAAAATGAAAACGGCTGAGACGAAATTATATGTTCTGATTTGCGATATGATAATCCATAATGAATAATTCGAAACGAGTAATTAATTTCAAAGTCAGGTGTATGCACACAGTAGCATGTAGATACAGTTCTGATAAAAGTGGATGCTCATCGTTAGCGAAATTCTCAAATCGAATGATAATTTTGGCAATAAAATTTATATACTTATGGTTGGAATTGAAAATACTGTCGTTACCCCTAGTGAACATAATCACCGGTTCACTGTTGGGTGGAATCTATATCTTAGAGTTCACAGAATTGGGCCAGGCATGGTCTAAGCTTGCCTTGATAGTTGCATACACAGGGGAAGAATAATTCAAAAACATGTCTTTGAATTTTAAATAAAATTCTTTCCTAGGGTAGGATATTGTATCTCATTCATAGAATTTGAATGAAGTTCAACTACGGTTCATGTTCTTGAGATTAGCAATCAAGCAAAAAGTATCTTCAGCGCTATCTATTCTATCTCTTCTGAATTTTCTTGCAGGCATGAGCAGCCCAGATGTATTTCTATGCTCCCAGAGTATTTTCAGTTAGAAATAGAAAAACATACAAAATATTCTGGGTTACGAAAGTGTATAAATAAGGCTTGTCATATCATACACTGTTAAAAAAAAATGGAATTTTCCGTAACCCAGGAACTGGGAAATTCCTGTTCATGACGAATTTTTCAGCTTACGTACGGAAAAATTCCGGTTGTACTGGAATTTTCTCGTATTTTACATAAAAATGCATGTTTTTTCACTTCAATTCTCCAGCATCAATACAAGAATTTTCTGATACGTGTGATGAGATTTTCATGATTTGAATGTAAGTTTTCAGTACGGTACTGGGATTTTCCTGGAGCTCTTGTTTTACAGTGTACACCTGGTATGTTACACTGTAAGACATTAATTTTCCAATACATTTCCTGAAATTTTACGGATCCTGTATTGCAAAATTCCAATTTTTGCAGTAAAATTTTAGTGAATATGCTGGAATTTTCAATTCAATGTATACTGATCAATTGGCATTCTTCATAGTATACTCACAAGTGTAAAAAATTTGTTGAATTGGATTAATTTCCAAGTAAAAGACATTATTCTCTTTCCAAGAAATGACTGTTACGATAATAAGTTCACACGATTCAAATTACACCTGATGGAACGAATTGAGTTATATTGAGTTTGATTATATTATATCAATATCATCATTATACTTTATTTAGTACACACCATTAATCATAATTAAGAATAATCAACCCTTGGATTGGTTTCACGCGATTTTTCCTGTGTGCTTCGCCAACTCGTTCATTCCTACATACCTAATAAATTCTGACTCCTCTGCAATCTACTGTATGCTAATCTTAGCCTTTCCTCTTCCACTCTTCCTTTTATCCTTTCTTGTATTGCTTCTTTCTTTTAATATGCCTTCGTGTCTCAAAGTGTATTCCATCAGTTCATCATCCACCTCCTCAATTATAGGTTCATACGTTTCCTTCTTTCCTCTCGCTCCATTAAAAATCTTGTCGCTTGTTATTTTATTAATTTATTTCTTTGGTAGAGTTGTTCTTTGACGCAGCATCACGAATGCACACGAAGAAACAAATCTTCCTATAAAAATAATAATTCTTCTCCAGCATCTTAGAATTAATGTAAATATTAGTCGTGTGTTTTTTTTTCTCTCCACATACACTCTGAAACGTAATTCATCTTGCTATATCTTGTTCGAAAATCCACATTACCGAACTGAATTGCTTTTACAATATCCTTTCTTCCGTAAAAGGGAAGTGAGGATATCGTAAGTATGGCTACCGTTCGATGTGATAAAAATGTTAGTCTCAGGGCGGTTGGCGGCAATCAACCATTTAATCCCTCCATTTGGCCATTTCAATGGGGCACGTAAATAGGATGTTTTATAACAAGCGTACGCCCTTTAGAATCGAGATTTTTATCAGAAAAATAAAATGGGTGGGTATAAAGGCCTTTGATTCACTCATTTCAATCGATACCGCCACGAGGGAAAGTGATTTTGATTTTAAACGATCACTTATCTCACACCAACTTGGAAGTAATGTATTCACAAGAAAATTCTGACATCGAACACTCGTTCTGATTTCACCACACGTACACATATCAGGTACCCTCCGGTCACTCGATGCGTTTTTGTTTTTATCGTCATCAACCACCCCAACAGCATGAAGATAAATTATGATGCGCACTGCGTAAAATCGTTCTTTAGATATGTATAAAATGTACTTAACCGCGATGGTCTCGTTTGAACGTGCTACCTATATACACTGTAAAAAAAACTGGAAATTTACTGTGCAACTGGACTGGAAATTTCCAGTGCTAGTACTGGAATATGGATATTCCAGTACATGTACAGAGATTTTGTTGTTACGTTACTGAAAATTTACCAAGCATAACTGAAAATTCAGTCATTGTACTGGAATTTTCAAGTTTGAGATGATGTACTGAAATTTTGCCATGATTTCGCGAAAATTTTACCGGCTCGTACTACAATTTTATAGTTCTTGTGCACCAAAAAAAAATATTCCCTCAAAAAGGACTTGAGAAAAAATTTGGAATTTAGAAAAAAAAACCTAATCGTTGGTATACTGGAATTATACAGGTTTTTAACTGCAATTCTCAGGTTTTGTGATGGAATTTTCCAGTTGCTATGCAACGGAATTTAATCACTGTTGCACTGAAATTTTCCACTTCTATTGGACTTCGTCATTTCTGGCAGGAAAAATTTCAAGTCTTTATATTAAAAATTTCCTGATTGAGATTTTGAATAATAATTGTAATTGTAGCCAATGAAATTGATATATGAGGTTTTTCCAAGACTTATCCTCTTGTGTTCTAGATATGAAGCATATGTAGTAACCCAAGCTGGCCTTCCAACATGTCGCGCTATAGCTCATCGGTTAGGTCTTAGGTTTCAGTTGGTAGGCAGGTAGAAAAGTGTGGGTTCAAATCCTGTTAGGTAGACATGAGTTTCTGTCCATCCAAATGAACGATCAAAAGTTTCTCAATCATCTTGGAACACAAGGGCCCTGCAGAATCACTTTGCGTGAGCAATTTTTTTTCAATTTTCATGGATATTTTCAGCATTAATTTTCCAGTACATGTCCTGGAAAAGTCCAGCTCGTGTACTGAAAAATTCCAGTACCGAGGCTCAGAAAATTTCCAGTTTTGATGCGGGAATTCCATAACGTTTGCACTGAATTTTTGCAGTACAAATGTGCTGAAATTTTCCGGTACATGTACAGGTTAATGACTTCCAGTACATGTACTGGAATTTTCCGGTGAAATTTTTTTACAGTGTATATCAATAGGATGTCTAAATAATCCCCTGTAGGAATTATTTCCTGACTTCAATTAGAAGTGGAATAATTTTCACTGGTGGTGGTATTCAACCACCAAGTGACAATATACGCAGTTAAGCTGAATCTATGTTGTACCAAGGGTACGTGAAATACCATACAGTCCTTTTGATAAATTTCTATAAAAGTTAGTACGAGATGTCCAACCGTATTGATATCCATTTGAAAATATGTAACCTGAATTAAAAACTGAGGCAATTCGTTGAAGCGAAATTCAATAAATATAACCTAAATGAAGTATCATCTGACACGATATTTATACTTTCCATAAAAAATTCCATTCCAACCTCGTCGACAATTCACAATATGTAACAGTTTTCGAAATTAATTACCGTATCAAATGTAGGAATAATTATCAACAGTACAGGACAGTTTCTCATACGTAAGTATAGATAATTTCAATATGGATACATCATTGTTATTTTTTATATGTTCCTAGATCAACCGCCGTGTCAGAACTTATTGTCAGCTGAATTATTAAAGACCGTTAAGTCTATTGCGATATAATGTAGATGTATTCTCAACAAAAAGACGGGGAATTGTTAATTGTACGATAAAAAATTGTACTCTAATAATTATACGCATGAAATCACAAAGGTAGCTGAGCACTCAAATCATATATATTGCTGAAGTTGTGTTTTTTTTTCTTTCTTCCAACGATATACCGTTAAAATACTCGCCTCTGCAAGAGGAAAAAACTCTATCCTCAAATATCACTTTGGAAACGCTGAGAGAATTGATTTTATTACGAGGCGATAATTGAGCGCATCTTAAGTGGAACATATGACGGTAATCGTGTAATATTTATTAAACTGTAGCGAGACAAATTGATTCAAGGTATGCGGCGCTTTAGAATTGTATATCTTGATACAATATCATATCGCGTTATTGATTATCACAGAAAATTGATTTTTCAATGCGATCCACGATTGTAACGTAACCGTGCGAAATCTGACTATTTCACAGTTAACTGGAACGTTTCTATGGGAAAAAATATGTACAAATTGTTGTGCACGATATCAATTTCTCACACCTTTTATTTTACTTTGAAGTTCATAATTACACGCAGAGAAAGATTCTTGCTGAAAAAGCGATTCCGAAAAATCTGCTTTGCTAAATTAGCAAAACGGTTGCTGTTACAGCAAAAATATTGCTACTTTCAGCAAGATATTTGCTAATCCGGTAAAATTTGGTGGCCGTCTGTGTATCTAGAATTCTGGATTGCCGAATGGCAAGCGCTAGTTGAAAGAGCAAGATTTTTGCTGATTCAGCAACTTTTTTTCTCTGATTGTACCGTTTACGATAATATGTTGTAAAGAGACTGGTATCAATAATTTGTTATACCAATGTATGTTTTAGATAGGAAACTGTACCTGAAAATGAATCTAACATCTATCTATCAGAAGGAAATTTTGAAATGAATTGGAAACACATTTGAATATCTTATGAATCGTATGCTATTAGAAAATCAGTGTATTTATGCAATTTTTGTTCATATATTCTACCATGTATATTGGCAGTTACCATCATAAGGTTGCAGAAGATATATCCACTTTAGATAAATTCAGCATATGTAGAGTTAGTTTCATTAATTTTATAGCCTCATCGAATATTCAAGAACAAGCATTCAAACACTCAACATTCTGTTACTCATGCTTGTTTGAAACTTTTGTTGATCGTTCCGGAGATTTGCATACTAGTTTCTCGAAAGAGGATAAAATTACCTTCCTGTTTTTTTTTTCTCATTGAAAATAAATCATTCGTGTTTTCTTACCAAGATCAAAATCTATGTAAACCGACATGTAGTACATAATACGATTGATCGAACATATTTTTCAAAATTAATAAACCATAATAACAGAGATTTTGAAGTACAGCATTCATCGTGGGAAGACTTTTTGTAAAACGTTCGAAGCTGTAGTAAATTCGAAGTCGTTTTGTTCATGAGCTTCATACTGTCGATTACAAGGAATAAAAATATTACTTCATTGATGTTTCAAAAATACTTCTTGTATATTTGATACTGAATTCTCAAAAGATCATCAGGAAGTTAAGGATAATGTTGCTTTGTTTTCACTTCGAATTATGCAATGTGAGTGTAATTTATCGATTAAGTCATCAAATCTTCTATTGAAGATATAAGTTCAAACACGTAATTTTTCATTGAGTGTATAAAGTAAGTGAGAGAAAGGTTTTTACTACAGAGTATGTTGACTCTCACCCCGATTTATGCAAATTTATGTTGATTTATTGAGAAGAATTGATTCACAACAAACTGGAGGCTCTCGTATAATCCTTGACAAATACGGTCGATTCGGTATCGACCAAAGATTGATTATGCAAATTATTCATTTGATTTTTGTGAATTTTCTTTCATGATTATTCTTTTGTGCAAAGAATCAATAGATATCCGAATCAGAGTGTTGTTTATTCGCTGGAAAAATTTGGACAGATCTAGAATTTTCAAAAAATTGTCTTCACATCTAGAAAATTGAGTAATTCACAGACAAATTTCTTGATGTTTTTCATGAATCCTTTGATAAACTCTCTCCTAGTCTTGTAGGCACATTTTTCTTCCTTTCTCAATAGCAGTCCAAAATTCTCCTGAATATGTGGGATTTCCTTGGATTTTCCTAACTTATCCTTTACTTTTTGGCTAAATTTCTTCACATTTTCTCTCAATGCACGAAAAGAGTTATGCGTCAAAAGGAATAATTCAGTCAAACTAATGAGCTGAAGTTAGTTGTGAAAATTCATTCCGAGTAATAAGAAAATAGGAGTCAGCGAAGGAAGCAATAATGAAGGTCACATCGAATTAGTAATAGCAACCAAAATCAGCGAAATTGAATTCAAATGTAGACGAGCCAATACTCGTTTTAGTTCTCCAAATATCAATAACTGTATCTGGTTGCCGGAGTTAATTTGGAGTAAAGGTAACTAATCATTTTTTCCGGTGTGTACATTTATTAAGGATCCTTGAAAGGGCTAGAAAACCTATAAACGTCTCAAGGATACAATAATAATATTCCTGTTGGAGAGAGATCGTCATTTCTAACATTTATTTGTTCAACAGTTCCGAATTTTCTGCCATAATAACAATTCAGGAATTTTTGTGATGGGTTAAATCACCTCCCCGTGGAATGTGAGTGAATAATTAGTGAATAAAGGTTGATCAGTGGAAAAATAATGGCTGGATTGAGAAGACACATTTATCCGTCGCTTCTCCATCGAGCCACCGTTCCTCTACAGATCTACCTTACCCATCGATTATTCACCTAAATTTCACGTAGAATCGACGTACCCCATCAGTGGTAGTCTTCTACGAGAAGTTTGTCACTTGAATTTTCAAGAATTTGGATAATTTGTCTATTGTATCTTCGTTGTTTCAACGTTGGATCTCCCTCCACCTTACATCAACGGCTGCCATTCCTCCATCTACTTTCCACCCATTGTTATCCACCGATGCTCGGAGTAAAGGATCGGCAATTGTTCTGTACGAGCATTCGGAAATTCTTCTGAATTTGCAAATTCGTCATTTTCTGGAGGAATTTAAAAATACGCCCGGAGAAACCTGAAGTTCTCAGGGAATTCATTTCTCCGAAAAGTAGAGATGGGTAGCCTCAATGATTTTTCGTAGTTTGAATACTTTCTCTTGTCAAGTACTTCCGAATTTAATGTTCAAACTCTTTGTTCCATGGGAATAAAAAAGTACTTGACAGAAAAAAATACTTGAAGTATGAAAAGTAATTGAGACTGCGCATCTGTGCCGAGGAGACACCTTGTTGATCTTAAGTCAACTATCACAATTGATTGCCGTTGGACGTACGATTTGGTTAGAATACAATAAGATTCGACTAAAAGTCAATCGTTTCGGTCGAGTAAACAGAATCCTAACCGAACCGCGTATATAATCATAGCTGTACATCCCGTATAAAAATGCAAAGCCAGAAATTGATGAATCATCTTTCGTTTTGTAAGAGTACTCTTTCGGGCTCAATTCTATACTTTTGTTACTTTTAAAGGTCCATTTTTGAGACATAATTTTAATTTAACTTCTAAAATTAATCAATCTTTAATCAATTCGAATTGATTTTGAATTTATAATACTTCGTTTCCCATGTACAGATTTGATCAATCTTAATTAAACCTCGATTGTTTTGATCGGTTTCATCAAACTCCGACCAAAAACAAACCGTGAATGGACTTTTGTTCCGGTCCACCGGTCGGTCACGAATGATCTAACCGTTGCGCATCAATGTAATCAAACATCTCTGAATGTTCAAATCAGGTGAATCATAATACTTTTCCACACAAAAACTTGATTGAGATTCAGACGTTCTATTTCATATAACAAATCCAGTTCCACAATCTTCATTTTAATTTAAAGCTATAGATTGTATTTATATGAATCATCAAATACGTAGAATACCTATGCAAAGAATATTTGTCTTCATAGATTAAAAAATCCGTAACAATCGAGTAATATTATAAAAATTGATGGCAATCACTCAATGACATTCCCCAAAAAAACTGGATCAATACTTTCATGAACATATAAATATCCTTTCGTGATATAAAAACAAATCAAAGACAAAAGTGAAACTATTTCTCCTATCACGACCCTGGAGAAAGTTTTGAAAAGAGAATTATCTTGTAAAATTCTCCTCTTTTTTCAAATTCAATTAAAAAATTCGTATCTAAAAAAAAAATAGTGTTTTCACATTAAAAGAAACAGGAAGAGAAGCTAAATTCAATGTACATACGACGACGAGGCTATGAAATTGATAGCGTTCCGGTTTTGTGTTCACGGTACTTGTTTATACTGACAAAAATGTTTTCTCCTCTCAACAATTAGAATCCAGGTTACAATAGCAATGCAGAATGACTACACAATATACCTGCAGAGTACCCCTTGGAGAGAATATATCAACTGTTTGCAGTTAATTTGTGTGACACGAGAGATCATTAATTCGAGTATAGTGAAAACAAAATTTGATACTCATAATAATCACGCAATAACGATACTGCACAGCTAGACGTGATACAATATATTTCAAGTGTGCATTGTTAATTAGAATGAATATCTTCGGAGAGATCTCTGACCTCCTTCACACCATAAAATCCTCGTGACAGAGAAATGATTTCATGTTACGTACAATAATGTGGAATATATCTTCTTTTTAGAAGCAAAGAGATTTTTTTTCTCATGGAGAACTCCGTCGTGTTTAAATATTCATCTTTATCGACAGATATCTATCACTTTTTCCCGTGTCTCGAAAAAAAACTATGCCATGAGAAAAAGAAAGGATCGTCACAAGGAATCGATAGGAAGTCCAGCGATATTCAAAGGAGGAAAAATTTATGAGAATTGAATTGTGGTGTCTGTTTGACGACATTGAAGTTCGATCAAATTTCTCACATACTGAACAATGTCTGGTCATTTACATTTTTTCAGTACCCTGTCTGATAATAACGGTGACATTTTCACTTATCCAGCTGATTTGGTAGAAATTTTACACCCGCGTAGGGTGAATTATATAATTGATATACTATAAAATACAGTTTTAATTCTACCAGGAAAACAAAATTTTTCCCGAAGTAAATGGACTGATGAATTGATGGAAATATTTGAGTACTAAATATCGTGATTTAATTATCAAGAGAATAGATTCAGGTTAATTGAATGGTTGATTGAATTAATCGAATGATAGCAGATGTAATTGAATTACATTTAAACGTCCTAAGTGCTTAATTTGCTATCCATAATCAAAGATAATTGCAGTCGAATTTTACTTCTTCTTTTCACAATTGCTTTGTTTATTATCTTAATTACGATAATGAATTAAGTTTTCCTCAATTGAACATTTGATTAGGGAGAAAAATTACAGTAAAGTGCAACCAGTGGTCTGAAATATCTCTCCACTAGAATTTTCATGTAATTTTATGTAGAAGATTTATATGTAGTTCAACTGTAATTATGTCTTGAAAAATGATTTTATAGAATTCATACAAAATTTTAATATATATTTCTTACAAAAATTGTATATAAATTCTACATCATCATCTCCTTTCAACACAGGATTTTGTACACAATTTCTGATATAATTTTTACATCGATGTTCTGAATCAAATTCGACACATTGAAGCCCAAAAATATAAAACTGTATCAGAATTTTATAATAAGCTCTTTATTCAGTACCATAATTCACAGATGGGCGATCTGGAAAGAATCGATTCTTTTTCATACAATTTTTATCGAATTTCAATCGCAATTATGTAAAAATGGTGGTGCTCTCATTGAGAGTCGATATAAATTGTATAAAAAAGAACTGATTCTGTTCAGGTCACCCATCTCTGCCATACGGAGGTGTGAAAATTATTAGAATAATTGTTGTTATCAAAATAACTCCAACTTTCGTCTCAGATTATGCATTTATCTGTGGAGTACTATTTTGTCTTGTTGATATAATAGTTTTTCATCCTTCCATTTCTGAGTTAATTATTATAAGAATTCTTCTTTCCAATCTTTTTTTCACTCCAATGATCTCAACATTTTGGTGTCAAACTGAACAGTATGTGACGATATATACCCGCTGGGAATTCAGAATAGTTAACAAGAAATTCCAACCGGGATTTTTATTGGTTTCATCGTAACTCAACTATCATTCCTTGTCGTGTATATAAATTTTCTACAATGAAACACCAGTTCTTAATATCAAAGTATTGCACATTGTGAGTTATTTAAAGACATATGAAGATGCTCATAATGAAAAAGAACTTTGTACAAATGAGATTGTTTTATAGTAATCATGGAATATTCCTTCGTTCAAAAATGGAGGGCTTAGGAACTATTTATATCAAGGAATAAAACCAGTACCTACTCCATAAATGATTGCATTCCCTCAGAGGAAAGTTGGAACAGTTTTGGAAATCACAATTCTAATAATTTTTAAACTTCTGTAATTTCAACATATTCCATCTGGATTCAAGTTTCCGCAGCAGTGATGGGACCCTTTGAAAAAGATCGATCCTTTTTTTACATGAGAAATATGTCATTTTTATAGATTTCAATAAAGGAGGATAGAGTTTTTCCAAGGACACCTATCACTGTTCCAGAGATCAAAGTTGTCAGGCGCAATACCTGGGAATTGTAATTTGAGCATACAAAACGATAATTATACCATAGAAATTGAGAGTTTCTTAAAAATCGACGATTAACTCAAATCACTAGTTGCACAGCGAACAATTTTGTGTCATAGAAGGTCCACTCAGAGTTTGTGTTGAAAACAACATATCAAATTCTGAAATTCACAGATTTTCAGTGTAAATTTAACATTTTTGTGTTGATTTGATATATTTTTTGTATTAATATTGAACATAAATTGCGAGTGAACCTCTTGGGACATACACGTGTGTTAAAAATACACCAAATTTTACACTGTGTAAGAAAGCAATCAGCTCAAAATTTGAAGTTTTACTAGGTATGTGTGTGGGAAATTTGTATTAATCCGAAGTGCATCGTATATTTCGTGGAGTAATTTTATCCGAGGAAGTAGAAATTGACTTGATGTATTCAACGTTTCTGTCATACCATTAACTGCAGACTCTTGAGGAGAGTAGTTACAATTTAAGACCAAGATGCTTTGATCTGTCTAGGACTACACCGTAGTACTTTACAACTGAAAGTTACTTTAACCCGCAAGTTATTTGTGAGCTGCGATAGAGATCATGAGCTATATCTTTACCGTAGCTTACTTTCAGAATAATAGGTTCACATCACTTTACTGCCTGGAGAATCCATACGAAGGTTAAGAAATTCAGAAAACAAATGATGGTCTGATTCAAGAATACAATACTAATCATCCCCATGCATATTCGGTATTGCAATTGATCATGAGATTCGTGAAACACCCTGTAAAATGTCGGTAAATTTAGCGAAAACTTCTCCGGTAATTCAGGCAGCAATTAACTCGGGAAAATCACTGGGATTTTGGTATTTATAGCAAAAGTGTGAAAATTCTACCCAAAAATGTACATTCGATGAATTTATATCTACTGTGGTTCAAGGTCATTGCTTTTCGACAAATTTCGGTGAATTGATTGAATTGAACACATTGCATTGATAAATCTTCAATATAATTACTGTAGCACTATAACAATTAGAACTCAGTTCCATTCATTTTGATACGAATGATCGGAATTTGAAATCATTGAAAATAACTCAAGCACAAGAAATCGAGGAAACATCTGTTCTCTTGAAGTAAACTTTCATATGGAAGAGTGACCGCAAAAATCGCCTGTTTGTTTGGGACCGCGAATTTCAAGTTGAAATGCGTTATAAATACTATTTCCCGGTGAGCATAAGATTCGTTTCAGAGATAAAGAAATCGACAAAATCGATTACTTTTCTATGAAGAAATTGTCGAGGTCTATCGATTTTTATAAAATCTTGATCGAAATTTGATACTACTTTGAAGAAATGATATTCCCTAGCAAATGATGAGCATAGAGCATTCTTCAGAATGCATTCTCACCTGACACTGGCGGTCCCAAAACATAGACGACAAAAATACTTTGTTTGCGGTCACTCTTTATCACACGGAGAGAAAAATATGCTGACGCAGCAAATCGAGGGATCATATGGAGGATAGCGAATCTTTTTGTTAACCTAGTTGAAAATTCGTTGCCACTGGCAATTATATAAATAGAGCAGAAAATTTTTCACTGGACTCACAAAATTTTTGAAATAGCAAACATTTTTTTCGCTCCTACAGGTAAAAAGTCGCTGTCGTAGTTAACAAGATTGCTGTGGTAGCAAATGATTTGCTGTGATTGCAGAAAATTTGATAACCCGGCAAAATTCAATTTTCCCTCCATGCATATGTAAAACTCGCATTCTATGTAATACATCCTCGACGAAGAATTTTATCCTCTCGCATGACATTTTACGTAGGGAGATTTTTTCGGCTCAACGTATCAGGATGAGTGGAAGATTAGTTTTGTTTCAGTGTAACTCTTATACCTTCTACAGTTAACTCTCATTCCCATACTCGTATCATTTCGCTGCTACTACTTTTGCTTGATACGAAATCTCTTTCGCACAAGAAATTAATCTCCTCTTAAAAATTGACTACTTTCATCCTATATTTGGTGACTAGGATAGGATGAAGTTACAGTCGCAAACTAGTTTCCAACTGTGGCGAATATGTATATCTGTTATTAATTGCCTGTGTCACATCGCTTGTGGGACGATATTGCTTTATAGCATTGCCGTCTGGGTGTAGGTACTCTAGTTTTCATGTTTAGTATCCTCGCTCGTTCTCAGACATTTTTATTGCGTCAAGTATATTTAATTGAGAACATTTTTCCAACTTGATAAGAAATTTACGATGAGATTTAATAGAGGTGTGTCAACTATGTCAAGTGCAATTAGTTTTTGATAATTTATGTGGAAATCCAATTGAATGCGATGATAGTTGGTGAATTTATCGATGCATCGCTAAGTATTCAAATCAGGTATCGTCGAATCAAACTACTTGATCGTAAAATAGTTCGAGTGAAGATTTTATAATAGACGTTATAAAAGCATTTACAAAATTCCAAAGAAGTTTATTGTCAGTAAAATTCATGAAATAATATAATAACAATTCCACAATACTCATTTGTGACGTCAACAGATTTTGGAAAAATATTGTATCTCCTGTTCTGGGTATAATTTTTGAGAACACAACGGAACTATTAGGACTCCTATCTATGACAAACAGTAAATTCTTTCACGTTTTAAATACTTTTCATGGTTATACCGGTTTCAAAAAAAAAAGTTGCTTTAATTTACATAATTTTCCTGTTCTACCTCCCACACAGAGAGAATAATCCATTACTTTTTCATGTAAAATACAATATTTTTCACTGTGCTTCGTATCAACGTCAGACAGAGTTTTGATTCTCATGAAAATTTATGTTTCCACACAGTAAAATAGTTTTCCAATTTCTATAATGGAATTCAGAAGTTCATGGATTTTCAGGAACATTTCTCATTCAGTGAATATTGTACTAGACATCATTATAAATGACTGTGGAGTTTTCTAGAATTAGATGAAAATATCATAATTTTTCTTGTCAATTTCAATCTGGTCCATGGATAGGGATCTACCACAGTAATTTCAACTGTATTTTTCTCCCCGTGAAGCATAGATTTTTGTTAAATAACGAGGAAAAAAAAAATAACACGAGTACTGGAATAAATTCAAAACCTGAATTATTCTAACATCACTGGAGCGATTGTTTAAAATCCTTGACTTCTCGTTACCTGGTTTTAATCTCACACATGTATATTCTTTGGCGTCTCTTTCGACTTGTCGTCCATCACAATGATGTATGAACGGCACGATATTCACCGAATCAAAAAGCGAAAGATAATGCGGTAAAGATTAATACCGCAATGATGATTTTATGTATATATAATATATAGTATGGAGGTACCTTTAAACACAGTCTCCTGTTCCTCTCTTTCTTCGTCACTTTCTTTCTCTCGACCTTCAAACACCTGACAATATACGCGAGAGCGTATTCGTGTGTTTTAAGCGGGGTGGAAAATGACAAAAAAAAACACAAAAGAATGAATGGTTGTGGTGGTGCGGTCGACAACGGTGGCTGCGAGGCGCTGCGCGCGGAAGTCGTCACTTTCGTAGAGAGGAAGGCTTTCGCGTGCCAATGTCCTTCTCAGTCGAGTCTCAGTTGCACGTGATTTATATGAAACCAATTTGTGTGTGCGGCTATGTGTACGAATATATATATATATATATATACTTCGCGTTCAAACGGTCGACGACTTTTATATATACATAAACTGTAACTGATTTTCCTTAAACCTCATACAATCGAGACATTCATTCGTTTGTTTAAAATATTCTTTTTATAGATTGATTTTTGTGATTATCGTGCGTAGAAAATTTATTTAAAAGTACGATTATTGATAGGTTTATAACAATTTTTTTCTCTGTATCAGCACTTTCAAAATAACGAAACACTGTTTACGTATAGAGGAAGTTTCAACGATTTTCGAAGATATATTATCGAGACACGATGATTTGAAAACCCGCGAGATGAAACGGGTTCAGGGTTCGAGTCCGACTGCGGCTTCTCGTAGGAGGGATCCTACCTATGAGTCCCCGCTAGTCCCACTTACCAACCAACCAGAAACCACTCGACTACTCTCGGGATCCTAGGTTGCATCTCGGCCAATCCACGGAGGTGTATGCACACTCGAGATGCTCCCGCGAGCCTTGATAACTTGATTGTCCTCTCAAACTTCGACTCACTGTTCTTTCTCTCGTTTTGTTACACTTTCTCAGCCCAAAGTCAAATCTCATTATTTCGTACGAGTCTGGTTTGAATAGCAATATGATAATGGATGATAAACTGAGCGATGGAAAGTGTGGTATACAAATGAATAAACGTTGAGTAAATTCGAAAGGAATATCGCGAAAAGTATCAACATGGATAAGAGTGACGAGAGAAATATTTTGTAGAATAGGCATGTTGTTTTATAAGACAAATGAATTTCGAAATATAAAATTGGTACGCGTGGTGTGGCTAAGGACGATCAATTTTTGTCATTGTACTGTTTCGAAGCAACGTTCGGGAAGTGATATACGAGATGAGGAATATTTGGCTACGATGACATTGCGATTCTCAATGCCCCTAACAACGTTTAAAGAGCGGAAATGTCTCACATAGCGGTGCTTTTGAATTTGAATGAATATTTAATCCTTCAAACCTCGTAGATTCAAGTATGTGTTCAAGTGGTAAGTTCAGGATTGTTTTGAACATGAGTGGGTGAAGAAGAGATATTGTTTTTAGATCGAAAAGAGATTTAAGAAAATTGGAAAATTTATTACTCCATTAATACCTTATTGAGAACAATATTATTCATACTTTGTAATAATATCGAGGCTTACATCTTTTTGAGGTGATACCAGCGACCCCTGAAGATGCAACCATACCCGTTGGTTAGGAAAGGACACAACCAAGACTATTCTGACAAATTACTCGAAAACAAAGGAATGGAATCGAAATATCGCTTTGTACAGACCATCTTCGATCAATAAAGGTGGTCTGTACAGAGCGATATTTTCCTTTTCTTGCTAATGATTTGTCAGAAAAGATTTGGCTCGGGTTGCATCGTCAGGGGCCGCTCGTATCTCCTTAATAAGTTTCAAATTCCACCATATTTGAGAGACAGTAATTTCTCCTGAAGACAAATTCAATTCAGTTGATGGAATTGAATTTTTTGAAAAGTATTGAATAAATTCAACAAAAATGCATTCTTATCTAATCAAAATATCATAAGAACTCTCAACTATTTTATACAAATTTCAAGAATTTCACAAATTTTCTTGACTCCAGATTCTTAACAAGTAACCTTGGAAAAGGCCTTGAGAAGCAGATTTTTTTTCAAAATTCTTGTTCATTCTATTGAATCCGAGTTTTTGAATTTGACATCTTCAATCTGCAATTTGTGATCAGCAACCCTGAGAATCCTGAAAGTACGAAATGTTTCATGCCGATCGTTATGTGTGATCCATCCTTTACAGTGGGTGGCCAAATTATTAGGCCACAATTGAGATTATTGAGATTACTCCAAAGTTGAATATCTCAGTGAAAAATTATCGTAAGGAAACAAATGAATACGCAATTTCAAGGGCAAAGTCTACTCTTTGAGCATCATTTGACCTCTTTGGTCTATCATGTTTGCCCGACAACCTACATCGCATGAAGTATGAGCATTTTGCTCGATATTTCCTCAGTTTTTCAAACAGAAGGAGCTCGCAGGAAGATTAAAACATGGAAACACGAAAATGAACATTTTGTAGAGAATTTCCTCAGCTCCAAAACGCTTTTTTTATTTTCCTGGTAGAGTCATTTTCAGCGGAGTTATGTCATGTTTTATGACTTGTAATTTTGAGACGGTTAAGGGAACAAAAAATTTCCTTGGAGGAAAAAGTTTAGTTTTGCTATGTATTATACGAAAAAAAAATACTTCGAGAGGTTTTTGATTGCTTTCAAAAGTATTTTCTGCGTATAATACATCTTAAAACAAAACTTTTTCCTCCAAGGAAATTTTTTGTTCCCTCAACCGTCTCAAAATTACAAGTCATAAAACATGACATAACTCCGCTGAAAATGACTCTACCAGGAAAATAAAAAAAGCGTTTTGGAGCTGAGGAAATTCTCTACAAAATGTTTATTTTCGTGTTTCCATGTTTTAATCTTCCTGCGAGCTCCTTCTGTTTGAAAAACTGAGGAAATATCGAGCAAAATGCTCATACTTCATGCGATGTAGGTTGTCGGGCAAACATGATAGACCAAAGAGGTCAAATGATGCTCAAAGAGTAGACTTTGCCCTTGAAATTGCGTATTCATTTGTTTCCTTACGATAATTTTTCACTGAGATATTCAACTTTGGAGTAATCTCAATAATCTCAATTGTGGCCTAATAATTTGGCCACCCACTGTAGGATTCGTGCAAGAAGTTGTGGAATTCACATCTTGCAGGATCAATATTTAAACGATTTCACAAATAGTTACAGTGTTAGAAATGTCTTCAAATTTGATGTACTATTTTTATAAATGAAATTTCCAATTCTTGATAATTGAAATGAGAATTCATTTACACGCCATTGAATTAAAAATTTTTGCTATATTATATCATACATTAATACATATTTCCGTAACTGAAATCTCATTCAAATGTCATTGAAATTTCAATAAATTTTTCAGTTACGTGAATAACTTTTGCTTCAATTACATGCAATTGGAATTTCAATTAGAAACTTCTAACAGTGTTGTAGAGTCACCACAATTTAAGTTGATTTTACAACACCGAATGTGAGATATACACGGAAGAAAGAAAACATTACTGGTTACTGTGAATGACAGCGATCGTTTGAAAAACAAATGCCAACAAGCTTGGATAATGAGGAAATTCGTCAATGCTGAACGGATAGTAATAAGGACTGGGAAACGCAGTACTGCATGGAATGAATTTGAGTTTCAATGTATTTTTGTGATTCACAGTAACCATTGCTGTTTTCTTGTTTCCGTGTACTCCAACTGATGTGGATCCTAGATCTCCCGCTGTGAAATCAACTAAAATTGTGGTAGCTCGAATTATTTTTTGTAATGATCCAAATATCAACGACCCAAGAGTCGAATATAGCATTGATGTTTTGAATATATCTCAAAATAAGCATCAAGTACCTCATGCGACACCAAAATATATCTTTTAAATGTCTAGAACAGTTCCGATTTTCAAAAGATATCTTGTGGAACATTAAAAATTTATCTTCTGGCCAAACATCTTCGAGGTGGCCAGACCTGGAATTTCATTATCTCCTCATTGGTTATTCTTTTTAAAGCAAATACGCAATTGGCTCATTTGGTTAGACTTCCCTGGCTGCTGGCCACCCTGATTTTTTAGATGACTTTTAGATATCCTTTGAAAATATTATGAGATCGGTTTCAGGCCTCTTAAATTTGTCTAAGAATATTTCCGAGACATCCCACATAGCACGGCGATCCTTATGCATTCATTCGCTGTGGCAGCGAAATCTACTTTTGCTGGGTTCCTTTTGCCAGAGCAGCAAATTTTTTGCTGTTGCAGCAATCTTGTTAGCTGCGACAGCGAATTTTTGGCTGTGGCAGGAAAAAATGTTTGCCATCCCAGCAAAATTCGTTTGCTATTCTGTATATAATACTGAAAATTTGCTGGCGGAGCGAACATTTTTTGCTGCCACAGCTGAAAAATTGCTATCGTAGCTAACACGATTGCTGTTATAGCAAATTTTTAGCTAGGTCGACAAAAAATTTTGCTATTCTATATATAATACCTCGATCTGCTGCGTCAGCAAATTTTTTCTCTCCGTGTGATGCAGCCTCGTTATAGCAGTTCAGAATAAGTTCTTCATAGCCATTTGGAATTCAAAAAGAGTTCCTTAACTGCTATCAAAAGAGTAGATTTGGGCCATATTTGTGCTGTGTGGGATGTATTGCTATGTGGGCGGTTTTATTTTGTGAAAATGGCACATGGGAAACACTGTAAAATAATTCCTTTTCAGAATTCAGAAAATGGACTTGGAATTATTTACAGCCACTCTCAGAAACTAGACTGAATTTTCAGAATCGTTGCTCAAAATTTACTTCAAGTTCCTTAAATTCACTGAAATTTATTGGCATATTGAGAAGGAAAATTGAATTTTCATTTTCTGATTTTTCAGAAGAAATTTTTCTGCAGGGAATTCAACTGGAGCGCCCAAATTGCTCGCACGAACACGAACAGTGATCAAATTAACTCTCGCAGCTGATTAAGCAATTTTAGCTATCAAAGCAAATAAATTAACTGCAAACGCAGATTTTTTTTCCGTATAAAGAGTTAAAACAAAAAAAATTCGAATCGTCAGACATTTGTGAGTTTTGTTGAAATTTTTAAAGAACTCGCAAATGTTTGACCACTTGAATTCTTCTTGAAACCCTTTAGAAGTTCTCTGAATTCCAAAGAAGTTTAAGAAATCTTTCTTCAGAATTTATCATAGCAATTATTTTGAGAGATACCGTGTTTAGAAATTTTTCATAACGTAAAGAAAGCTCAGCGAACATGAAAGTGAAAATTTCCAATACATCAAATGATATGTATATGCGATAAGAAATATTGAGCGATCAAACTTATCTGTTCGAGTAGCTACATTTCCTTCTCCAATTTCCGTTTCCACGATTAGCGATGTCCTCTTTTCTACATGCGGGATGAAGTTGGCAATCCTATACCCACATCACATGAATAATTACATAAATTATGTTATTTCAATATAAGAAAACCCATTTTACTTGTAGTGTGAAATTTTATGATGTTTGGGATGTACGAAAACAGTCACCGGCAAAGAAAAAGAAAATATTTGCTAAGTTTTCAGTATTTGTTTTTGATCACATTATTTCATTGAACACTCACAAAAATGTTCCCTTATGGTAACAAAAATTTCATTATCATGAGAACATTCTGTTCTCAACATAGGGACAATCCTAATTATTCTTGTGATAAGAAAAAAATTCTCTCACCTCAAGTCAAATTGGATAATCTTTGTGTTAGAATATTGAGATCACCATAAGCAATTTTCAAATAAGATTTAGAGATTTTTTTGATGCAATGAATTTTTTATTGAGGGTAATGAAATCTTTTGCCGTTATCCAGTAAACATTTTGTATCTTCCGATATGTTTTAGACAAGTTTTATATGCCCTACATAACACTTTTAGATGAGTTTCAGACCAATTCTTGTCTCAAACTCGTCTGAGAGACATCTAAAACCAAGATATCGCAAGACACAAAATGTTGACTGTGTAGAATAATTGAGTTTTTCCAAATAAAATATTGGTGTATCACTTGGGACGGTATCTGACTCACGGTGCACTGGTCGATACTTTTGTACTTTCAAAATATTCGACAAGACGTGGCATTTCTATAATGTGTAATAAAGAAAAACCAACAATACAGTGCTTCATGTGATTATCAATGTTTTGAAGTTTATAATTATTATTCCACTTTACAACACGATACATTGGAATCGATCTTGGAACCTCTATTACCTCTGAGAATATTCATTTAGTTTCAGCGTAAGAAAATTTTTCTTATCACAAGAAGCGATAGTTCTCACAAGAAATTAAGATTCTTACGTTGAACAAAAGTCATGAATCATATTTTTTTCCACTGACAATCCGTGATATGATTACTTTTAAACGAAACCGCTTTTTGATCGAAGACTATTCGTTTTTGGAGAAGAAAATCCATATCAAGAATAAAATGATGGTAACAGCAAGGAATAAGTTCTGTGAGTGAATGCTGTTGAAAAAGTTGTAATTGTAATTGTTGATTAAGTTTGTGATTTAATAGGGCTTCGCACGAGACTCTCGTTTTGAACTGAAAAATTATCTATATTTACCGTTCTAAAAATTTGAGACATACAAATTTTGAACAGAATCAAGTTTCTATCTCAGGTGTAACAAAATCACATGGAATTACGATCTCGACGCAGAGGATAACGAAGATATTATCTCAGTCTCGGAACTAATCTCGGTATCGGTCTCGGTGCAGGTCTCGTTGAGATACTACTGTGGATAAAAAATAAGGTGAATTTGTTTGTAAAATGAAAAATCTTCATTTATTCTTCTACATCAATTTCATTTCCTTCAAAGTAATCCCCTCTCGATAAAATACACTTATGCCAACGTTGTTTCCAATCATCGAAACATGCTAAATAGTAGAAAACACGTTCTCGACCCTCTTTGAAGTCTTTGTACCACTTATAAACATTTTTCTGCGACATGGTAGAATCACCAAAGGTCTTCCGCAACATCCTCAAAGTTTCCGCAGCCGAAATTTCATTCCGCAAACAAAATTTGATTGCACTCCTCTGCTCAATTAAATCAGAGATTGTAAAAATCGAAAAATGCACTCTTGGTCGTTTGGTAAACACAAGCCTAAATGTATTACTGATAATGACATTGACATGAAATTTGGCACAGATGTCATTAACAGTCCTGCCAACTTGAGAGAAAAAGAACTAGCCTGCAATGTCAAGCCCGCGAAGTTGAAATTAAAAATTCACCTTACTTTTTGCCCACAGTAGTATATTCGACATATATCTCTGCTGATTTTGTTTGAATGATCAAGGTTCCACCCTATTCCGTTGATTCCATTTGTACTCTCAAATTATCTTGATCATATCGATGTTTCAAGAGATTGGAATAATTATTGGTAACTATTTTATCTTTCTTTGACACGAGTCTCATGCGAAGCCCTATCTGTGAAAGTATTTTTCATCACGAAAACCGATTGAATAGCTCTCAACTGTTGATTTAAATTGCTCAAATTTTTCATAAATGCTCTTTACAAAAAATTAAAGTAGTAATTTTGAGATAGATTTAGGCTGATATTTTCAGAATCATGTTCAAAGGGGTGTGGATTATATTTTATTTTATATTAATTTTAGCAAATTATATTTTAGCCTTGCATCAGCACGAAATCTTCGAAATTTTCGTAAACACTTGTTGAGAAAATCACTATTCAGGAAAGGTTAAAACCTATTCAAATAATGTACAGAAATTCTGATAGATTTATTCACACTCAGAGCATAAAACTTGTCATTTTCTTTCACTAAAATGATGTTCTTTGCCCCGTGCTTATGCTCACCTCTGCTAAGATTCACAATGGTCACCAAACCAAAAATGAAACGAAACATCAATGTAGAAATACATTACTCACAATCTTGAATAAAATTAAAACCAAGTTTAATTTTGTGAAGTAAAATCGTAGCAATCTTGTGCTACATGATACAAGAAAATTTCATATATTCTTAGATTTACATTAAACATCCTGAGGCATTGCATCATCCTCTGAACATAAATCCATTCAATTTCCCTTGAAACTGTCTAAAGTATCAACTTGAGAAGAAATGAAATTTATTTTCTTGTAAAACGATAACTATGCGGGTCCGATGCAACTTCCTCGTACTTAGTTTACGGATTTTCTGTTATGAGATCCACCCGTAATGGGATTTTTTTCACTTATTCACATGTTTCACTCTGTACGAATTTCACTTCTTTTAATTATTGAAACAAATTATGCGTTGCGGATAAATTTCATATTCCATGATTTGATGTTAGGTAAGATGTTTGAGAGATATATCGCCAGCATAGAAGCATAGAAACAATATAAATCCAATCTTTGTACGGTTTACGATGAGATAATACATAATTAATCTACGTGATGCGAGGGCTGAAGATCGTTGTTGCTTTCAACTTCTATCTCTCGTACATTTACATCACATTGTTTCTTCGGTAATTCCTTCAAAGTCATTCTTCCATTTGAATCAGATGAATTCTGTGATTGCATAAATTATATCATGCGTTGTAATTAAAATGAGCTTTCGTGCGTTGCGGCTAACCGCTAGGCCTGAATTGCTGCTTATACAATGCACGTGTGACCACGTGTAAGTCGTTACGCACCTTTGCGCGAAGTGTACGCACTGTTTCTGCCTCGAGCGTTCGGCAGTGAACCTACAATGTCGCGCCAAGGAGAAAAGATTCCTAATTGATTTATAAGACCTTGAACTGTTGATGAAAATGATTCGAAACATTCGGAAAAATGATTTCAATTCAGTCGTCATTATATAATTCACAAAGATTTTTCATCATGTATGCAAGCATACATTACGAGTTCGTTAATGATTCCATTGATTTCCCTCGATTCAATTCTCTCGAATAATAAGTTGATATTTCACTGCACTTGGGAACATCCTTCATTCATCCTCATTCGGTCCGTTATTTTTCCCTTTCAAACGATTTCCTGTGCTCTTCGATATTTCTAAGTTCTCATAAATGATTAGATTCAACAAATGAATTACTTCCTATATACGATTCACAATCTTTTTCTATATTCATTGAAGCGTATTGGGCCAAAGAATCAGAACAAGATCGACCTCGATGTGACTCCTCTGAATTTTGTTTTGCTCTTCTCTCCGTTCCACTCCAATGACTTCGATGAGATGGGATTGAAATCCTCTCGCGAATCTAGTATTCCAATAGATTATTAACTTGCGGAGGGCCGGAAGACGTTCTCTTTTTTGGCAAAATTTCAAGGTGAATTAAATTTAAACTTCTTCATGCTCTTGAAAATAATACCCTTGACCGTCTAAAAATTCAACTCCTTTGCATCTTCGATTATATATAATTTGTTATACGGATGAAATAATTTTCTCCCGTTCCGGAAGTGGGGTATACAAAATCTGCGTGAATTTATTTTTGAAAAATATAGTATTTCTTCCCCATAATTGGGAGTGTGAAAATCAAATAGCCACGAAATGCAGGATGGATACGATTTCCCTCGTTACTTCTCAAAGCATGAAATCGAATCGGAGAAGGGATAGGCAAAAAATGATGAATTTAAGATTTGCATTCCAAACGTCTGTTCAACGTCCGATATCTGGGACACCGTTACTACTGTTTATATCATCCGCGTCTGACTAAAATATAATATATCTACTGTGAGAAAAAAATGTGCATCGGTCTGTTATTCCTTTTGTCTTGCTTCCTTTCTTTCTCTCCGAGAGACTCTTTCCTCCTCCGAAGCACTCGATTCTCAATAAAGATGTAAGATAGGAAACGATATATTCTTTGACGCTTATTCATTCGCATGACATGATATAGCATGAATGAGAGTATCGCGCGTATAAAACGAACACTTATGATCGAGAACGCATTATTAATACATAGAGTGAAGGAACTTTATCAGTCGGATCAGCTGTGCTGTGTACAAATACGTCCGTATGCATGGAATCTAAGAGAAGAGAAAGCCCCTTCGTGTATAATCATGAAAACGAAACAATTGAGAAGATTCTCTGAAGTGAAGTAACGCGAAGGCAGCACACGAGGATGAAGGGAGGAAGGAAAAAAAAGCAGGAAGAAGAAGCACTTCGTGAATGCATCGCTGAGCATATGCTGTCAGAACCTTGACCACGATCACTATAACGCTATAGGTTGCCAGATAAATCGAAAGTTTTCTTGGCATAATTTCGACGTAATGTTCTTTCTTTTCTCTCTCTCTCTCTCTTTATGGCACAATGTTTATTACTCCTTATGTTTGTTCACAGGTGGAGATTTTCATCTTTCTATACGTTATATTTTGCAATATTATTTCGTTTATTCTTTTAATATGATAATCATTGACGTTGACCATTGTTTCGTTCAGAAAATTCGAACCTGGGGTAGAAATTCAGTGATGCTTGTCAAGTCGAATGAGATAATAATTGTGCAAATTTGATGCGTTACGTGTTTCTATTTTTCTTTTATATCGAAGGATCTTGTAATGCAACAGCTCGTACGTGTATTAGATGACTCGAGGTTAGTTCAATGCACTTCATGTACATCATTTCATCGCACATGTAAAGGATTCTATTGAAATTTTGTTGTGAATGTAGCTTGGGAATTTTGAATAGTAGAGTCATTATAGTAGAATTTAATGCAACTCTGTGTTCTTACTCGTAACACACCTGACGGAATATTATTTCAATGCACTTCGCGTGTATTGATCAACCTGCGGAAAATTTTCATTTAATTGTGTTCACTTTTGCGAGTTAATTAACGTGTAAGCTGCGATTTTTTTTTCTGCTTCCTCAACAGAAATCTTGATATTCCCAGCTTTTCGTTGAAATATTATTTTTATATCAATTTTACTATTCAGAGGGACTGATTATCATTATTCTCCTCGTAATTGAATCGATCAGCAAGTACAGATAATAATCTTCCATATCATATGAATATGAAATATCTTTCTTTTTATCACTTTTTTTTATAAACCTTTCGAGATTTGCGTTATTAAAATCATGAATTGATAAGTCACGTTTAAATTAATGATCGAATTTACACCATTCAATTCTATGAATCTTGATTGGAGCGTGTAATAAATTGAATTTTTTTCTGCCTCTTTATTGCATTAAAACTTTATCGGAGTAAAGAAGTCGTACGTATTGAATGAGCATTTCGATTAATTTTATACCTCGCCTAGCGTATATTCCGTTGGCTCGGGTCGTCAAGAAAAAGACAGTCACGATGAAGCGATTCGAGAAGATAGAATGGGTGTATTGGATATGACTGTCCAAACACGAGCAAAATGTGTGGGGTATAAAATTGCTCTAGTTCCCATCGGGCATCTTTTAGTTTATGCGCCGTCTTCCAGTATCAGTTCGTGGTCGTTTTCAGCCCACAAGTAGCCGAGTGCAAGATTATCTAGTCTAGATCTCAGTTAGAAGTTGGCATGTAACTACCCACCGCAATGTGATTTCACTCTCTTTCCTCTCTCTCTCTCTCTTTCTGGGCGAGTTAACATTAGATGACATTATATACGATCCGTGGATTGTTGTGCTACAAAAGAGTATGGTACAACATCTGTGCAAAGAACAAGAGTTGCACCCTCGATAATTATCAACATCGGTTACCATAAATACTTGCACAATTACATGAGCAATAGTAGCAATTACGTTAGAAATTTACGGAACTCTCGAGTCCTTCGACGAGAAATTCAAGGTTATAAATTTTGAAATTCATCTTGGGATTATCCTCGATTTATCCTGAAACATATTATTTCATCAAATATCGTGAGTTAAAACGATTACCGTCACTTGATGTATCGATACTGTTGAAGTTTTTAAATTATTCTCATCTTCCAAGCCCTCGTCAAAAATATTCGAACTCCTATTCTGGCGCAAAAGAGACAATTTTATTTGTAAACTAGAACAATAACTTATAACATATCTCCTAATCATTGCCAGCTGTGATGGTAAAAACCCAGATTATTTTGGATTTTTACCATCACAACTGGCAATGATTGGGAATTATTGTCTGATTTTTCCAAACACATTTCTCTCCGTGTGAGGCCCATCACATCGCATCACATGGGAAAATATATTTTGTAAAAATTTCAATTTAAAGACTCAAATAGGGTGTTTCATTTTTGGGTGATATTTTTCTTTTCTCTGTCCTACCTGAAAATTCGATATTTTATAAAGGAAATAGAATATTCCCGTCAGAAAAGAATTCTATGAGAATTACAAGCTCGGCTGATCCAGAAATGCGATTTCCCATATGAACAACACAGTAAACTGGTTAACTTCGGATTCAACTAGATTTTTCGGGGTTGAAAAAATTTTCTCCGACAAAATGCATATGATAATTTTTTAGAGCATGGAATTTGCCAAAGTTACAGAGCTTGAAACTTGAACTTCAATAAAAATTGACATCAATTCACTTATAATTTCGTGTTTATTGATCTTACATGGAAAATTAAGTTATAGTACACATTATAAGATTCAAAAATGTATAAATTTAGAGACTAATAATTCAAATCCAGTAAGTGAATGTAAATTTTAATATAAATTATGAGGGATTTGATGTCGATTTTCATTCAAGCTCTGTAACTCCAGAACTATTGGTCGTACAATAGTATCATACGCATTTTGTCGAAAAACAATTTTTTAACCCTGCAAAATCCAGTTCAATTCGAAGTTGACCAGTTTCCTGTGTTATTCATGTGGAAAATCAAATTGTTGGATGAGCTATGCCTCTAATTGACTTCGACTTTTTTTTTTTAATGGGAATACTTCATTTCCGCTAGGAAATATCAAATTTTCAGGTAGGACAGAGAGAAGAACGCGTTTTCTTTTGTCCCTGCGTACACTGTAAAAAACAACTGAAAATTTACTGTGTCACTGGACTGGAAATTTTCAGTGCTAGTACTGGGATATGGATATTCCAGTACATGTACAGAGATTTTGTTGGTACGGTATTGAAAATTTACCAAGCATAACTGAAAATTCAGTCCTTATACTGGAATTTTCAGGTTTGGAATTGTGTACTGAAATTTTGCCATGATTTCGCGGAAAATTTACTGGCTCGTACTACAATTTTACAGTTATTGTGCAACAGAGGAAAAGTATCCCCTCAATAAAGACTTGGAAAGAATTTGGAATTTATACAAAAAAACCTAATCGTGGGTACACTCGAATTATACAGGTTTTGAACTGCAATTTTCAGGTCGTGTGATGGAATTTTCCAGTTACTATGCAATTGAATTATACAGGTTTTGAACTGCAATTTTCAGATCGTGTGATGGAATTTTCCAGTTTCTATGCAATTGAATTATACAAGTTTCGAACTGCAATTTTCAGGTCGTGTGATGGAATTTTCCAGTTGTTATGCAATTGAATTATACAAGTTTCGAACTGCAATTTTCAGGTCGTCTGATAGAATTTTCCAGTTGCTATGCAATTGAATTATACAAGTTTCGAACTACAATTGCCAGGTCGTTTGATGGAATTTTCCAGTTACTATGCAATTGAATTATACAGGTTTTGAACTGCAATTTGCAGATCGTGTGATGGAATTTTCCAGTTATGCTAGAATTTAATCACTGCTGCACTGAAATTTTCCGCTTCTATTGGACTTTGTCATTTCTGGCAGGGAAAATTTCAAGTTTTTATATTAAAAATTTCCTGATTGAGATTTTGAATAATAATTGTAATTGTAGCCAATAAAATTGATATATGAGGTTTTTCGAAGACTTATTCTCTTGTGTATTCTAGATATGAAGCATATGTAGTAACCCAAGCTGGCCTCCCAACATTTCGCTATATAGCTCATCGGTTAGGTCTTAGGTTTCAGTTGGTAGGTAGGTAGAAAAGTATAGGTTCAAATCCCGTTAGGTAGACATGAGTTTCTGTCCATCCAAATGAACGATCAAGTTTTTCAATCATCTTGGAACACAAGAACCCTGCAAAATCACTTTGCGTGAGCAATTTTTTTTCAATTTTCGTGAATATTTTCAACATTAATTTTACAGCACATGTCCTGGGAAAGTCCAGTTCGTGTACTGAAAAATTCCAGTACTGAGGCTCAGAAAATTTCCAGTTTTGATGCTAAAATTCCATAACGTTTGTACTGAATTTTTGCAGCACAAATGTGCTAAAATTTTCCGGTACATGTACAGGTTAATTGCTTCCAGTACATGTACTGGAATTTTCCGGTGAAATTTTTTTACAGTGTAGACACGTCTAGAATGATTTCTATTAGGGAGCTAACCCACATAGCACACAATGTCTCAATAATATTCTCAGAATATCACAAATATCTCACTCGAAACATTCTATGTTATATATTTCTTCGAGATTCCATAGATATTGCGGATAGAATATTTCATCACAAATATTCTGAGAATTTTGCAATTTGAAATATTGTACATACGATATTCTGCAATGTTCTGGGGATCTATGATGAAGGATATTCCATGTTTGTCGCAAATGAAATATTCTGAGAATATTTCAGTAGCAATATTTTATGTGGCAATAAGAATTTTTATTCATCAGACCCGGTACTTAATAAAATTTACAAGCCGAGGGTGAAAGAAACCTTCCTCCCACGACCTATTAAATTTCAGTTTCAGAGGATTCTGATTTGATTGATCTATATCCCACGAGAACGAATTTATCAGAAACACATCATTACGATGATGGAGAGTACAATCATCTCAGTGATTAGCTGAGGTAATAGAAGCTTTGTCTGTGACTCGGAGAACTGGGGTTCGATCCTGTGTATTCGATTCAATGTGTACTTCTCACACAAAGCCATCCAAATCATATTCTATACAACATTTGTAGAGAAATTCACTCTGGAGATAATTTTTTTTTACCAAAAGCAATATTTTGTACCATTGTTTGTACATAATTATGAGATGTTTTCCTGTATAAAATATTAAGACAATCATCTCAGTGATGTTGCAGAATGTCTCCAGAATGTTACAATAATGGTGACATAAAACATTCTGGAGACATTCTGACAATATCCTTGAGATGTTTGCCAGAATATTGCATATTTCAAATATAATATTCTGGCAATGTCATTGGCGCATTTTGTGCTATGTGGGTCGAAAAACAACCCAATATATTTGCCCTAGATCAATTTCTTTTTTATATAATCTGAATTTGATGAATATTTATATATACGAAGAAGAATTTCATCGGCAAGCATCATCGATCTCATTCATAAAAACCTAACACTTTATTGAAAATTTGCATTGGACAATTAGCTTGGGAGCATATAATCACTGACGAAGGGAAAGAAGAAAGGATGATATTATGTCAGTATTTATCTATAATATTGGTCTTCTATTCTGTTTTTCCCCCAAGTACGTCTAAGGAAAGAAAAATAACAAACCGTTACATACGTATACACACAGATTTTTGTTTTCTCGAAACAACTACATCCACGCACGTTACGATACCATGAAGAAATTGTAACACGCAACAGATGTATCGATGGGCTCGTGAAAAATATTGCTGACGTCATAGATGGTGAATGAGCGATGTTATATTATAATTAAATTGAAGCCACTCGGTTCTCATTAAAAGTATACTTTGATAGAACTTTTACGCTTAAAAATGATCTCACAAACGTATAATCATGTACGAAAAAATGAACATTGCTGGTAATATCGGTTCATATACATTTTCGTAACTGTATTTGAAAGCAAAATATTATTAACAGTTATAATGAATTTTTTTATCCAAAAGAAAAAGTAGAAAAAGCAAACGCCTGGTGTTGTTATTGATATTCGAGAAAAACGATAGCACGCAACAAAGTTCATTACGAATCACACTAATGAATTCTATTCGTTATTATTTGAATGATTATTTCTTATCAAAACGATCTCTCACGTGTAATAAATTATAATCATCACTCATTTCCGGATATGGAAGTTTAATATGGTGAGATGTCACCATTTTTTCACACTTGTTATTTATGCGTTATTTTCACTCGTGCGATTGATAAAATTAATTAGCAATCGATGGAATATGCACTTTCGATCGCAATTCACTTTTTCTTGAACTCGACATTGCGAAATTCCATGTTTTTGATTGAATCGTTCAATACAAGGATTTAGCAAATATTCAGAAAATGAAACGGAGTAAATATTTATTCATTTATTCATTCATTCATATACGGGTTGAACTCATTAGTGTACCAAGTAAAATACAAAAGAAAACAAAAAACAAGGAATAATTAATAGGTACAATTAGAATAGGAAGAAAGAGGACATCCAGAAACTTCACAATAAAATAGATAAAATTAGTTATTTATAAACCGGGAGCATGCTCTCCGAAACTCATTGACAGAGTGAGCAAAGAAATCTATCTTAATACTATGAGTATTTAAATAGACACAAATGCGATTCAAAGGGTCACTATGACCAAATCTGGACTTATACATTATAGTTTTGAATAACTGATGAGGTCTAAGACATCTGTTAGGAACATTGAAATCGATAAGGCTGCGAACTTCAACATTATCGATAATTCTATTTAAAATTTTATATAGAAAAAATAAATCATCGAACAACCTTCGTGATTCAAGTGTCGAGATATTGAATCTGCGCATAATATCAGTATAATCATGAGGATTCGGGTTCATAGGACAACCAATCCGATAAGCTGCAAAGCGCCAGAATCTATGTTGAACCCTCTCCAACAAGGTCGAGTCTTTGATAAGATAGGGAGACCAAATTTGGGATGCATACTCCAAATGAGGCCTCACTAAGGAGAAGTAAAGTGTACGTAACGCTCTCAAGTTATTAAATTCACTGCCAAATCTTTGGATAAAGCCTAGAGTTTTCATCGCTCTACCTACTATGACATGATAGTGATGAGAGAAGCTAAAGTTATTATCAAAAAATACCCCCAAATCGCGTACCAAGTGACAGGGAGACAGTAACTCGTTAGAGGGAGTGTAAGGAAAAAGAATTTTGTTATTACATCTCATCACTTGGCACTTAGATATGTTGAGCTTCATATTATTAGTCTCACACCACTTTTCAAGTCTATACAGGTCCGATTGCAATTGTTGAGCTTCGTCTAAGGTCGTTATGCGCATAAACATTTTAAGATCGTCAGGAAAAAGTAAGTGACGACAATACCGAAAAGCTTTGCTGATGTCGTTTATGGATACAAGAAATAAAAGAGGACCCAAATGAGAACCCTGAGGTACTCCGGACGTTACAGCAAAAGGATCAGATAGAAAGTTACGAACACGTACACGCTGAGAACGTTCAGACAAGTAACTACGGAGCCACGATAAGAAGTTATCCCGAATTCCCATGTTTAACAATTTGCTCAAAAGTATGCTGTGGTCTACGGTGTCAAACGCCTTGGAAAAATCGATAAAAACTGTGTCGACCTGAATGTTGGATTCAAGTGAAGTAGAGATAATAATATTAATTAGATCACAAACAGATCAGAATTGGTTCGTTCAAATGTAATTTTCAATTTCCTCTTGGGAATCCAAAAAAAATCTCCTTCAAAATCAGCTAAGGATTATTTCCTACACTAGAATAACTGTTTTTTTCCGATGGATAACTCTTTATTTTCGTCTGATTACATCGAACGATCACCGTTTTCCATCACTCACGGGGTATGTGCGCCCATCCGTCTATGTAAAACACTCAAGCGGAAAATCGTTATGATATGAAGTGAATATAGAATGTCGATTACAAATCAGTCAGAATTATACTCGACTAGTATATAAAATCATTTTGTTTCTGCTCGTACATTTTTTGTTGTTGTCAATACTTTGTAAAGTATTATGATATAAATATATCGGAGCGTATTATATCCTGTGAATTATTACACGTTCCATAACCTGTCTCATGTATTAACATATTTATAATGGAAATGAGCTTGCATTCGAGAAAAAAAAGTGTATTGAATTAAGATAAACTTGCTGTACAGTTAAACCGCAATAACATACATTATTAGGTAATATACTCTAGACTATCTATCTATTCTACAGGAAAGAAAAGCAAAATCACAATCGTAACAAATCTTCGTAATATATCAGATCACAAAACGATATAATCGATTTCATTGTTTTTTTTTTTCATCGTGAAAATAATATCTTTCCAATGACGTTTTTCATGATCTTTTTATGTTTTCCACAAATTCGTTCGACGGATGTGTTTTGGAGAGTATTGAGTTATCATCGATTAATAAAGCGATAGATCAATCGTTTACACGCGGATAAAATGCGAATAAAAATACGTGCGAGCGAAGGGAAGAGAAAAAGAGAGAACGAAAAAAATCACGGGCAACCAAAGTGGACCGCGTCTGTTGAAGAACGCCGTCAACGATGCGCCAACCACTCTCAAAGGTTGTTGCTCACTTTGCAAAAGGCTCACAGCTCATGAAAGAGGCAACCGGTCTTTAGACTGACGCTATATGGCTGATGAGAACGCTAAAGCAGCTAACGACCTGACATGCTCCCTCTCTTTATGCTTGTCTCGTGGTTACCTCCTGCAGGATAACCAAGAAAACTTATGAGAATAACCAAACACTTATCCTCACATATATTCATATACATATACATATCCTTCCATAAAGCAAGTAAAGATTGCTCTATGTAAATCATAAAAGCTTATACCACTCTTTAATATTCGGTGAATTGTATTTGTCGTTGGGAGGAAAGCCTGATTAAGTGAATGATCTTTAAAAAATGGAAATAATCATCGTAAGACTATAATTTTTCAAATGAACAAATTATATTGAGAAAAATTCTCGATGAATTTCGCTTCGAATCTTATGGTTCTCGATTACGCTTTCGTTTCTTCTTATCCGTGGTTTTTTTGTGTTCTTCGAACGGACAGCGTTGGTAGATTCTTTTGGTTTGAACTTGAATAGGAGAGAAGATGAGAATACTTGGTTCTTAACGATTCTGATATATAATCTGTTGGTAATTTTGTTTTATATACGCCCCTAATATCCGCCATTACCAAGTATTTAATAGACACTGGCAACCCCTATAATGGAACAGAAGTGCAGCGATCGCATGTCTCAGATAAGCGAGGTCTCATAGCGAAAGAGAGTCAACTTCTGCTCGCCCTGCACTATGTGTACTGTACATACTATCTATACTTGAGTACCTAGGATCGTTCTGGTTCGATCTTGCGCTCGATGCGGAACGATCTATCGTAAAGGCAGCAATAGAAACGATGACGAAGAGACCAACGCACGGCGATCGTGCTCGCGTTCCACATGTGACACGTCCGTGACCGTGGGTCTCGACAGAACTTGATTGAATGTAGACTACAGACGTTCTCCAAGTACGATATTATATATATATATATATATATATATATTCCCATGATCAAATGAATGTATTAATCAGTATAAGAGTACAAGTTATTTTATTTGTATGTTTTTCTTAATCATAGAACCGGTATAACTCAATCATATCGTACAAGATCGTCATAGAAATAAAAAAAACTGAGTATCCTCAGGAGTGTAGCATTTTATTCGTGTATTTGATATTTCATCTGTCCTATGATGGATGATTTTTAATCTCTTCGAGGACCAAGAATTTTATGGATAAAAAAAAGATATCACATTGCAAAATTTCATTGCAGAAATTATAGCAAAAATACATCAAATACTTCTAATAGCACGGGACATCCAATAGATGTCAAGAGATGTCCAACGGACGTGCTGAAAGTCCGTAGGATGTGATCGTGCTTATTGGGATGCAGTTCCAAATATGTTTTACTATTTTCATAGCTCTTATATACAAAAGAACGTATTTGATGTTCCATCTTTTGCGTACACCGAGGGAAAAAAGTCATTGAGGCCAAAAAATATTTCATCCAATGGTATCTATAAAATATTTCTTTCGACCAATTCAATACTCATCCAATGAATGAAATGGTTCTTCACTGCATGAATTGTTTCATCAAGTCGAAAACCAGTTCATCCATTGAATTAAAATTTCATTGATGTGAAGAAATATTTTATAGATACCATTGGATGCAATATTTTTTTGTCTCAATGACTTTTTTCCCTCAGTGTATTTTTGTGGAATTAGGCTGGAAAATTTTTAATTCACAAACATGAGCAATTTTCGATTGAAAAGATCTGTGTGATCTATGAAGATCATTCGATTATACAGGGTGTACAAGAATTCGCGAACCGGATTTCACAGGTATATTCTACAGCCAAAATGCAATAATTTCCCTTTTGAAAAAAATTTTTGCGACGCTTAGTTTTGAAGATAAAAGCATTTTTTGATTTTTTTTTTCAAATCCAAATCATTCAAAAACACTGTACGCTACATACTTGAGCTTAACACCATTCGCTAAGTTGGAAAACGGTGAATTTGTGGTAAGAAAATTAAACTATTTTATCATTGATAGTTCTGGAGCTATAGCGATTTAAAGTTGCTGAATTCTGATTGGCTGAAAGCTAAAAAATTTCAAATCGCTATAGCTCCGGAACTATCAATGATAAAATAGTTTAATTTTTTTCCACAGATCCGCCGTTTTCCAACTTAGGGAATGGTATTAAGCCCAAGTATGTAGCATACAGTGCCTTTGAATGATTTAGATTTGAACAAAAATCTAAAAATGCTCATATCTCCAAAACTAAGCGTCAAAAAAATTTTTTTCAAACGAGAAATCATTGCATTTTGGCTGCAGAATACACCTGTGAAATCCGGTTCGCGAATTCTGGGACACCTGTATATAAGATGGGAAAAGAAAGGTTGGATGTATTAATTGCAATTTTTTCGTTGTAACAGCTAATTCACTGCCACAACTGATAAGATAACTATCTCAGCAAACGTTACCCAGAAAACTCACATTCCAATGTCACAATGAATTTCCTTCATCCGAAGTGAATGCATACCAAGGGCAATCTCAAATAAAAAATGATCTAGAAAAAAGTTGACCTGTTTGCATCTCAAAACGAGTACACCGAGAAAATAATCCATTACTTTTTCATGTAAAACACAATATTTTTTACTGTGCTCCATATCAACGCTAGACAGAGTTTTGATTTTGATGGAAATTTATATTTCCACACAGTAAAATAGTTTCCCATAAGAATTATATGTACGTTTTTCAATCCACACAGTAAAAATTCCGGTGATGAAATTCAGGGATTCTTGGATTTTCAGGAGAATTTCTTATTCAGTAAATATTGCACTGGATATCATTATAAATTACTGTGGAGTTTTCTAGAATTAGATGAAAATACCATAATTTTTCTTGTCAATTCCAATTTGGTTCGTGGATAATGAGCTACCACAGTAATTTCAACTGTATTTTTCTCTCTGTGTACACTGTAAAAAAATTTCCTGGGAAATTTCACATACATAGATAGGAAATTTCCCGTAAATTTGGGGAAAAATCCTATAAATTTACAGTAAAAATCCCATAAAAACAGCAATTTTAATATATTTTAATGTGAAAATTCCTATACGTGTACGGGAATTCGCTTTTCCCGTATAAGTATAGGAAATGTCATCTACATAGGTATAGGAAAATCCCGAATATTTTTTACAGTGTAGTAGTTAATTTTCCCACTGAATTTATGTATCAGAATTGAAACATGATTAGTGTACATTTTTATTTCCAGCCTGCGAAATCGTTCGTCAACGATTCTTTTATCCCTACAACATCGACTCCCGCTTAAGGGGGTATTCTAGTGTAGAAGTACGAATTTCGGACGTTTTTTCAAACTCTGTACAAATAAAACAAAGAATATTTTTAGTACCCATTATTTCAACATTCGTTTATAGATCTTTTAAGGCGATTCACCAGAAGCCAAGTTACTAGATCTCTCCCCCCAGTTTTCTCAGTAATCAATGAATAGAATCAATTTTAATGAGCAGGTGCATCTTCTTAGGCTATTGAAAAACATGTAGCTACTCATTATTTTTCATTTCATGTGTTCGTTTCTGAGTAAACTGGGGGGAGAAATTTGGAATCTAGTAACTTTTGCAAGTACAAGGAAAATCACTGGAAAAAAAGTATTCAAAATTAACAAAGTTATAAGTTGATGAAGTGGGGGTTTTAAAAATAAAAGACTGCCATGGCGTGCGTGATTTTAGACCTTCTGGTGATCTGAAACAAAAATATCCAATGGGGTCCGAATAAGTGAAGATACCACTATGGTATAAACCTTGGCAAGTCAAAAAAAATTTCCAGAAAAAATGGTGGCCATTTGAAATGAAAAATTTTTTTTTCCACGTTTATTATAACCATTTCAGATTTTGAAGAAATAGTTGTATTAAGGAATTGTGAATTTTTGTTGGTTCATACGATAGAGAGATGTATGAATAATGTTCATACCAAATTTGGAATAAATCGTTTGAGTAGAACTTGAGATATCATGCACGCCAGCTCGAAAAAAGTAGTTTCGAGGGAAACGCGTTTGAAGTTTTGACTCAAGATCCCGGAAATTTTACTCATTGAATAGTGCGGTATATTTACACATTGTTAATCGGCGATTCCTGCTCCATATAACAATGTACCTTCCTCAATTTGAAAATGCTCATTCTCCGAAGTTGGGTCGACAGTATGTCAGATCCTGACAAAACCTGACCGGTTTTTGGAACAATATGTGATATCCCTAGTAGAAATCACTCTAGTCGTTCTCTAGGCCTCGCAAGGCCTCGCAAGTAACTTGCAAGGACTTGTGAGGCCTCGTAATTACCTAGAGAAATACTAGAGTGATTTCTGCTAGGGATTATTTTTCCGGTCGTACCAGAATAAATTCCACGTCACTAAAATGGCTATAACTTTGTCAATAATGAGAATAATTTCAAAAAATCCTTCCAAAGGCATATTCTGGAATGTCTAAACTTCAAAAATATTAAAAAAAAATTTCGATTTTTCTTCAAATTTCTAGACTAGAATACCCCCTTAAATTTCCAGCCCCCAAACGATCTACCTATTGTACTCCTCGAAGTGTTCAGAACAGAGAAAAAAATTGTATGTCATATGAGCACGCCCGCATACTCTCCGTATTCAAAGGGTTGAAAGCAAAGCTCTGCAAAGCTTTTTTAGCTCATGAATTATAATTAGAATTAATAACGAACCAGGATCATTAGGATAAATAGAAAAACCTACTTGAGCTAGAATACATAAAACCATACAACATACTTGAATAAATTCGTTTCGCTTGATTACTGGCATTGTCGAATGTTCATCAGCGTGCATAACTATTCCAGTAAAAGCGTTAGTCTCGGTAATAATGACAGCACGCATAATAAATGATTATTCAAATGGAATTCGGTGCCTGGCTCAAGTCAACGAGGAGCAGCGAGAGCAACACATCGTTGGACGGTATTTTACAGGTGGAAGAGATCTAACCGTTTGACGAGGCAATATATCTTCACAAGTATATGTCATTTAATGTGTTGTGCAGCAGGAGCAAAGGTAAAAGGCATATATATCCTCTTTACATTCCTCCCATGCAATTGATTCGCTCAGGTGGCACTTTAATTCATGATGCGGTCGTTGGTAATGATCTACCAGTATGAATTCCTAATGGTCTAAAGCTAACCGTTGACAGGAGCTGACTCAATCCATTAAATAAAAGAATAACAGTTCCATAGTTTGTGGTATGCTTGTTGTCTAAAAGTTATCTTTAGTTCTTCCTTATAGACAACAAAATGAGTGGTAATAATAGTTCCATGGAAATTTAACAATCAATTCAATTCAATACTGTACCCAGCGTTTAATTGAATTTGTGATATTTATTGTCTTTGACATATCAATCAGATATAAAACTTGACTGTAATGTTTTACAGTCACCTTTTCCTTCGTTCTTACGTAGTCTTTACTGAATTTCTAAAGATTCTACCATCGAAATCTGCAAAAGAAGAAATAGTTTGCTTCATACGCACTGTAAAAAGGGTTACATTAGTAGTTAACATATACCGATTCGAAATCCGACCTAATGTAGCATAACATTGAAGCTAATCTATTATCTCAATGCATAATTTGAAATATTAATAGTTAACTGATGATTCATTATACATGAGTATGATAAATAATTGATAAAAATATGATGTAATTCATAATCTATTATATTGATCCGTGGTAGATCGCCAATCAACTGTTAATATATTATATTACGTAGGAATAAAATAGATCACCCTCAATGTCATGCTATATTAGATCGGATTTCAAACTGATATTTGTTGACTATTAATGTAATCTTTTTACAGTGCGAATAAACAGTGGAAGTGCCACATTGAACCACGTTGTACAATACTGAGATATATTAAAAATAACTGAATGTAATGTGCATAGATTTGAGTTTATAATTTCTCATCATCTTAATTGATATAAAAAAAAAAAACTTATCAGGCATATTTCTCGCGTATGCTATGATTGTGAATTTTGGGAATGAATCACCGCGGGCAGATAAACTTGTTCAAAATTGAACAAACAATTCACCAATTATTCAAATTCGAATATCATAAAAGGGAGAGAATTGTTTTTGTTCAACTGTCTGTGAATTCTCATCCCGGAAGAATAACGAATTTTTGAAAATTTGTGGATGTTGATAATGGACAATGATAAATTCGAAGTATGCAGAGTAATTTCCATATGAATATTCATGAAACTTTATGTGAGAAATTTTTTAATTTCAATAATATACGTATACGTATTATCTGTTCATAAATATTGTAATTTTTCCATACTATGTGCTACTGCAAAGTAAAGTATTTACGTTATTCTATATGAAATATGCGGAAAATGAGTGCACGAAGTAGGATATCCTCAATTTGTGAAACAATACGCTAATTTATAATATGAAAACTTTTGTTCGTGTTGAACCCTGCGCTCTAATTACTGGAAGTGCAAAGTATAGAAATTTTTAATACCAGTCAATGCGAGTATAATGTACCGCCATTCGATTATAAAAATTCTCTGTTCGTTGGGCTGGGTGAACGCTGAGAACAATATGTCTTAAGGAAGGAGAGTCAATGAAGTTGATTTTTGGATCAGGGAATAAAAATCACTGGTCATGAAAATTGTGTATCATTTGCATCTGTTTGTTGTTCAACTATGTACTGTGAATATTTTACACATCTCGCAAAGTGCAGTGCTGTCTCCTTTAGAAGTAAATAGAAAAAACGACGGCAAATGATTTATTGATTCTAAACCGTTCCTGAAAGAAAATGGTGCTATAGAGTTTTTATCAAATTTTCTTAGAATTTTGCATTTGTATACAAGGGGTATCATAAGTCGCGAATCGAATTTGATGGATACATTCTTCACACGAAAATAAACAACTTTGTGCTGACGTAAAGTTTTCTTTGAGGCACAGTTTTTGAATGTTCAATTTTCCGAAAAAACTAAATATCTCAAAAACCTTGCGATTCGTATACCTTAAAATTTGAGACCATCTTCCGAATTGTAAGAAAGTGAATCTTGACTGAGCATTGGGATTATTTCAGGATTTTCCGTTCTACAATAATACCAATTTCTAATTCTTCGAATTCCGCCCAATTAGGATTTAGAATTTTGAATCACTGTAACTCCAGAATCGAAATTATATCGAAATGAATTAATTGTTTTCCAAAAAATTCACCTGTTTTCAAACTTTGAAAAAGATTTTAAATTCAAGAGTATGAATTTCAATCGTCTTGAGATGTTTTGATTCCTTAAAAAACTTAATAAATATCCATATTTCAAAAACTGAGCCTCAAAGAACATTTTTTTTCATAAGACACCTTATTTAACTTATACAAAACTTCTACAAAACTCTCACTCCCGACAATATACTATTATCATTCCACATGTTAATCCCAGTTTTTGACTTACGTTATTTAACAATAAAGCATTATAAATTCTCATTCTTTCGACATAAAAATAAATCATTGCGATCTCTCTATGTAATTGATACATCATAATTATCGAAGAAGAAAACTACTAGAAACACGGTTATTCCGATTTAACTGCATTCTCTCATGACCAGAACATCCGCGATATTTTAAAACGCATAGCGTATCATTCACAAAAGCGTTCAAATTTCCATTGAAAAAGGGTAATCTCGAACCTCGATTCAAGTAAAGACGCGACTGAGATTCAATCAACCGTATACGTAAATGACATCCCATCAAGAATTCTGCAAGGGACAAATTATCCCCCAACCCTATGCCAAGATAATTCCCAATAACTATTCATCATTCTACCATACTTGATTTTCCGTAAATACTTGGTTTCAAATCCGGTCCGAACGGTCTAGAACTAGTTGGACAAGATAAAGGCGTCTTGTTGTCATTGAAAAAGAGGCGAGGGAAAAAGAGAGATAGGGCTGAAATAATCGCTATTACTACCAGGCAATTCACTTCTAAGACATTTTTGTGTCCAGAGATTCGAACGACCTCTCTTCGTTTATACCGTCCGTTTAACAAGGCGCTCCTCTAAGACCTTATCAAAGTAACAGTCCACACATAGTTGAACTCGTTCGTTCCAACGAAGAATCGTATCTCGTTAGACAATTTTTCTGCACCGATGTTTCATTATTCTAGAAAACAAATCATTCCTATCGCCAGCGCGTGTACGCTAATTAAACACGTTTTTGAAGGTTATCTTCAATTTTTCACCTGGTTTCAGCTATGTTTCTCCATTCGAATATGGAATTAATGGCTGGTATTCGGTGAAACGATGTTGCATGTAGGTAATAACGGTTGGAGAGAGTGATTTGTTGATATTCGACGCACGAACAACCAATTTTAGACTCTGGAATTCAAAATTGATCGAACATCAATTTGGATTAGACACACTTTCCATACTTTCAATTTCTAATGAATTTTCTCATTGTGAGTTCTTTGTGTGACCTGTGAGCAAAACCCGGGGAATGTAAATGTAACGCGGGGAGACAAGAATTTGCATTCACAACAATCTTATCGGCTACAACAACGATTTTTTAGCCATGGCAGCAAAAAATGTCAATCCCTCCAGCAACACTTTTTGCTATTTTGTTGCATATAATAGTGAAAATTTCACTAGTCCAGCGAAAAATTGGTTGCTTCGGTTAATCATGTTCAGAGATGTGGAAGCATTTGAAATGCTTTTTTGCGAAATTTTGCTGAACATTTCCTATGTGTTTTCGTGGTTCTCTTCGTATTTTATAACAAATTTTCGAGAGCATTTCGCATTTTCCATACAAAATTCAAAATGCATTCCAAAATATGTGATAAAATACAAAATACGAGATATATCATCTTGAGGGAAATTTTTTTCCAAAGTAAACTAGAAAAACAAACACCAAATGTGCAGAAACGGGGAAATAACAGCAAAATTTGTTACCAATACCAAATTCTTTCACATTTCTGATCATGTTGCTCTCCCAGTAATCCAGTTAGCTGTGTCAGCGAATTCTTTTCTCTCTGTGAACTAATAATCGATCGATGCTTCTTGTAAAAAATTCTGATTGAATGACCATAGTTGGATGTCTTGTTTCTAACTAAAGTTCTGGTTATAAGTCGGAATTATTTCACTTCGCTACACAGAAAGAACTTTATTGTTAAAATTACTGTAGAAATCCAGTAATCGAAGGACAAGTGAAAATTCTTCAAAAAATTACTGTGCAGCCTGTAAAAATGTGTGAATTTTTTAACAGTTGAGAGAGATATTTTCTTCAAGTTTTATCGAATACACAGTAGTATTTTCAAAAATTCCTACTTTTCTCTCGATCACTGAAATTTCGAGGTAATTCATTCAGTGTACTGGGACAATAATTGATTCCATACGTGACAGATAATTGTCATCAGTAGTTAACCCTTGATAAACCATAAATGAGTGCCATGAGAGTGCGATGAAACAAGTCTATGACTAAATAATGTATAATTATTTCACGGATTGATAAACCCCGCATGAGAAGTATCTAGTCATTGACTTGTATTCAGTTCCGAAGTTATTTTTAGTTGAAATTTCCATACTTAGAAGATAATATGTATAAAATCATAAGATAAGCTAAACCTGTCCCAAATCTACTAATCATAAAAACTCCCATACCGTTCTGCGTTAATGTGAGTACTCGAGTTTGTGCACGTGCGTGTACTTATATGTAAAGTTTATAATTCGAGTTTTATGTTCAATAAATTGGAAGAATGTACTTATCGATGAAGGTTCAGAGATTGGCGATTATTCTGCATACACCACTGTTCTTCATATGGTATATCATATCAATAATTTACTCATAAGATATAGTTATAGACCATCAATACGAATATATTCCTACATAATTAGATAGTTCATACAGGATGACTCAAGATAACCGTATATAGTCTACATTCTCATTCTCCGATCAATTTTCAAACTATCGTTTGTACAAAACTTCTTGTTCGAAGGGCATTGTTTTGACGAATATATTTATTTGATACAATTGTATTTCCATGAAAAAAATCACTAATTCACTTTTCTAAATCTGAGTCAGTGAATCAGGAATTTCACTGAATTAAATTGAATTGAAAAGTGATAGTCATTTATTTGAAACAAATAAGATACTATAAGTATTAAAACAATTTGTTATCAAAAGATATTGATGATAAATATGATTCACTCCCTGCTAATTATCCTTGTTTGTCTGAAATGAAATGTTTTGTTTGTTTTTCTAAAAGGAAAAAGCTTTGGTTAAGGAGATACTAGCGCCGGGACATTAGCCAAATTTTGCGTATAACATTTTTCCAAAATACTCTCATATTTTCAAAATCTCGCTCTATACAGCATTTCTATAGACATTCAATAAATGCTGTATAAAGCGATATTTTGAAAACATTCAAGTATTGGGAAGAAATTTTACACGAAAGATTTGGCTGAAGTCCCGGCGCTAATATCCCCTTAAAGTCTCCAGCTAATAATACGAAAGAAAAAGTATCTCGGAATGCATTCAACGATACATTTGCGAGAAACCAGGTTAAGTTGTTCTGGATCATCCTGTATAATTGCAATCTATGTTCATGCCTTATGTGGGTTGTAATACGAGAAATGACATCAGTACGCATATACATACAAAATCCTGAAGCGATCAATTAGATGAATTGAAACTGTTTATAAAACTAATGAGATCTCATAGAAAAAAAGGTCTATACAGACCGTTTATCATAGATTATGCAGCGAAATAGGAATATGTGTGTATACTACTATTTAAATCTAACTCAGTAGAGATGATTAGTATAATGTTTAATGTCCGATGAAATGTTACTCGCTGATTACAATTTTTCTGTCTTACAGTTCGTACTGAAATTTCAGACTGCTACTTACATGTATAGAAATTCACTATTGGCGCTAGCATGGCGCAATGTAGATAAAGTATGGCCGAGGCTTGGCAACTGAACATGGCGCAAAACTGAAATGATAACATCATTTTATGATTCATCAATGTGTTTTTCCAATGAAGCCCCATCATTGGTGCAGAAATGGCAATGAAATAAACCATCATTGGCAAACAATAGAAAAATTTGTTCATCAATGTTGCGCCAATGATTAAACTATAAAAAATAATTACCCCAAAAATACAAAAAAATTATGCGCATTTCACAATTTCCAATATTTGGGATCTTATTGTGTTTTCCTCATTTATCTGTGAACAACTCGGTGTTTTTGGTCGCTAAAGTTTGCGATAGAAGCCCTTTGGTGTAACCTGAAACAAAGAACGATTGGCTGTTCTTCCAAAGAATGTTTTGAATCTTACATATTTCTTGTATACATCCCTCACAACTCGCGAGAAACACTCGATCGGGAATTCAGCTAGCAATTCAGCCATCAAAAATTAAAATTAAGGAGCATGTCAATATTGAGTCATGCCATTACCAATGATTGGCGTTACATTGAAAACTAATTTTCATCCAGACTGCACCAAAGTTTGTGGCAGTATTCAACCACGTTTCAAATGATCCCAACTTTCAATAGAATCTATCGTTCGGTCAATGTTGGACCAAGGATCAACCCAGCAAGCGCCAAGCTTGGCAAAATTGTGAATCAATGGTGGACTGACAACCGAAATTCGTTGGACACCAATATCGGTGCAACATTGAATATTTATAAATTGTCAAGCCTTGTCTGTTAGCATTGGCGCAACCTGAAGATTTTTATCCGGGTATATGGACTAATATTTACATGGATTCTGGATTTCTCATAAAAATACAAAAAATTCATTCCATCGCTTCAGTAATTATTACGATACATAATTTATGAACCACTATCCCAATCAATCTTTCTTCCGATATCGATTGATCATCGTATTTCCTTTCAATGTTTGTACAGATAATACAACATCCAACAATATATATTTTCGAATTAAAACCATATCCCGCGATTATATCTTATATCCTCTACATACTCGAGCATGTTGTGGTTAGAATAAATTAAACAGAATTTTCTAAATCCACATACGTTACCTGATATTTGTGATCTATTCATGCGTATATTTCATCGATGTTATCGATAAATGACAAAAAATTCAAAAGAAATTTCTCATCCAGCTTGGCAAGGCCTCGAACGTTCCCATATATAACTGTAGATATAATAATCCAACGGATGATTGAATTTTCATTTTCAATTTGATACTTGGATTTTTCAGGCACAACTTTCAGTATAAGGACATTGGATCGCGAAGAGTCATTTCCCTGCTGCTCTGATCTAGGCCAAAGCATTTATTCGATACGATAACTGATAGGCTAATTATCTTTCATCGAGTAACGATTCATAAACTTATGTGTTCATACGTGTGATGCCGTTTACACGGATCCCAAATGATCTATGTGCGTCCGTGTAAGTGTACGAGAAGAAGTGTTTTCTATGTCGAGAGAGTGAAGTCGAGAGAAAAGGTATCGTGAAAATCTAATATCTGAGCGTGAACGACTATGGCGTACCGGTGCCTGAACTGCAACTCGCAACAGGTTCTTTTGATTTTTTATCCATCTGCATATTGTATGGTATCACATGTGTATGTATATGCATCCACATACGATCTCGCTCGTTAAATATTACGACTATAATCGAGGTTTACAGAGCCTATACCACTGGGGGACGGCGAATGGATTTGATACAAAGAAATACATGATTAAGGTATAACCGTGTCTTTTTCATAGATTACATGTCGAACTAGGAATGAGGATCGAGTAAAAATTATAAGAATGACAGTAGTAAATGAAATACAGATACATAGATTCAAGTAATGATATCCATCGTTCTTTTTATCTTGTTGTTTTTTCTTCTTTCCATCGATGGATTCATATTTATCGCTATGTGTGTAAATTGTAGGTATTCAATGTGGTATTGAGTGTGGAATATAAATAAAACATACTTAGAAATACTCATATGCGTTCAATTATTCATGTATGCTTTAGGATTGGACGCGTCGTGGTTATATTTTTCATTGTTAAATTCAAGACATTCTTATGGAAGAAGATGGAATTAGTGATACTCATTTTGTTGTAGGGTAAAAGTTGATGATAAAATAATATCAAGATATTGGGAATATTCGCTTTGTACCGACGAATTGAATAAGAAAGTGAATTTAAGAATAGAAGTAATGATACGGAAGATAAACACGTAATAACATTTCAAACCGAACGGATAACGAAGAAAGAGAAAATATCAAATATCGTGCAGAAAAGAGTTGATTGAAAGGGAGAATTACGGTGGAAAAAAACAGATCAAACCAGAAAGCTCCGCCCCTGAATGCTTCGTTTCACTCAGCTGTCCGACCCCCTAGGGAATTCGCTTCGCTCATTCTGAAAAGAGCGTGTACAACGTGTACTCGCCTCGCCCGCATTCAAGAGTAACATATCAATCGTTCTTCGGAACTATTACACAATCTAGATACACTGAGAGAAAAGTCCATTGTAAATTGTACTATTTTGATCAGTAAAACGTATAGTTACATTAACTAATGCATTAGTATATTCGCATGATGATATAGCGGAAGTAACTAATTGAAAATCGTTGAAGATACTACAAAAATTTGTGACGAAAACATAGCGGTTGGAACTTATTTCTTAGCAAAACTTTTCACTATCCTTGAATAATAAAATTAACTCCGAAAACCTATTCCTATTCACAGTTCAGATTAATTCACTGAGAGAAAAGTCCACTGTAAATTGATCAGTAAAACGGATATTAGGTACAGTCACTGATGCATTAGTATATTTGCATGATCATAAAGTGAAAGTAACTAATTCAAAATCGTTGGAGATACTACAAAAATTTGTGAAGAAAATAAAGGTAGTTGGAACTTATTTCTTGGTAAAACTTTCTACTATCCTTGAATAGTAAAATCAACTCCAAGAACCTATTCCTATTTAGAATTCAGATTACTTATTTTGGATTAGCACACAAAAAATTCGCTGAGTCAACATGACTGCTTTCCAAAGTATAAGATTTGGCATAATATCTACCATCTATTTATAGGTTAATTTACGAATGCTTATAGTAAGCTTTACAATTTCGATTAGGAAAAAATACATTGAGCAGAACAACTAACTTTATGTTAGTAAACTCGAGTAAGTTGATACAGAAAGTTCAATTACGTAGGAAAAATCCGAGACTATTGAAATTATTGATGGAATCAAGCTATACGTGTATCTTAGGCAACTGTGCTTTGGCTTTTATCCTAGGGTGGCTCAGTTCTCGAGATATTCAAGTTTGAAGAATGAACGCGAGTTGATATACCCAAAAAAGATCCATCTACACAGAGAAAAGTTTACATTAAAGATTACTTTATTTTTATGGTACTCGTAGGATATACTTTATTATGAGGATCAGAATTATATTTATTTCAAATTGTAACATATTTATCTTCATCCTCACGAGAGAGTATGGTGAATGCTCGTATACTTGTGCTTCATAGCGACATGTACAATATAAATATGCTAATATCTAATATAAAATCTGTACTGTGTACTCAAGCGACCGGCGGTGGCTTGAGTGATAGAATCTCGGCGTTCAGCCCCACAGTCTTGGGTTCAATTCTCGTGGAAGCGATTTCTTTTTTCCCATTTATCCTGATATTTTTTTCAACTACACTGAATAGTAAAAAAAAATAGGTAATCTGACTAATGTTCGATAGCAAGGATCTTTTGTGCTCTTACTATTCGTAGTATAGAAGCAGTAGTTGATTTTACTACCAAAAAATAGTAAAAAATTTTCCCTTCTCGATGGGTAAGATTAAATAGTTCATTTTACAATCAACACTTGGTGGACAAATATGGTATTTTTCCGAATATTCATGATCTATTGAACTAACAACTTCTACTATTTTTCATAGTTGAGTCCTTTCACAACTCAGAAAAATAGTAAAAAAAATAGTAAATTCCACTATTTTTTTCTCTCAGTGTAGGTAATATTTGTATTAGCATTATTTCGATAAGAAAAAATCATAAGAAAGCTACTCTCATGGAAAGAAAACCTACACCGAACCTTTTCGGTTGGCTGGAATGAAACTTGTTTCACTGAAAGGATTTTATTTGAAAAATTACCGTGAACTTCCATTACTGTGCACTTTTGTAAAACTTCTCAGAAATTTGCTCATTTCTACAAGCTGCACAGTAATTTTTGGAAGAATTTCCAGATTACTGAAATTTCACTGTAATTTTCACAACAGAATTCTTTCAGTGTTGTTATGAACAAAATTTTGTTTCTCGTAAACAAATTTTATTTCAACCAACCAAAGAGTTTCTTCGTGTTCCAATTTTTTTTACGCTGGAACAAATCGTGTTTTCGGTGTGATTTTAGGAACATTTTTATTCCTCTAGGACTCTGAAATGAATTAAAGGACCATTTGAATTTGTACAATTACTCTAAGAAATTTAATAATGTTTCGTTGTGAATAACTCGCATACACGGAGAAAACTTGTCTATTATAAATTATTAGACTCGCTAGTATATTGCGGATATACTTGCATTCTGAAGTTATATACCAAACATTCTCTTCAAAAGTACCAGACTTTCTGGGAGTTAATGGTAGGATGATGACATTTTATAATAGAAAGTCTGATGCTTTTGATGAGAATGTTTGGTATATAACCTTAAAATGCAAGTATAGTCTCAATATACTAGCGAGTCTAGTAATTTATAATAGATCATTTTTCTCAGTGTATACATACACTGTTAAAAATGTTTGTGAATTTAATACACGTTCATAGAAAAAAGTACATTAATTTTCAAGGGCGCTATATGAATTGTATTCCACATTTGGATGTTGAAAAATCAATCACATATTTCATGAACTTCAAACAAAAGTTTTGAAATTCATAACAGTTTGTGAAAATTCATAACTGTAGATATTGAATTTCTGTATTTATTTGAATATTGGAAAATCAATCACATATTTCTCAAATTTCAAACAAAGTTTCTGATATTCACCACAGTTTATGAAAATTCATATCCCGATATATGCGATTATCCCGAAAGTGTGTGAACCTGAAATTCCCCGATCTGTTGAAAACTAGTAGATTTTGAGAAATGACTAGAAAGTACACGGAAAAAAGAAAACAGCGATGGCTACTGTGAATCGCAGTAATTCATTGAAAAAAAATGAAAAATCAAATTCACGCCGTTCATTACTGCGTCTCCCAGTAACCGTTAATGTCCAAGCAGCATTGACGAATTTTACTGCAGTACCCATCACTGTGATCGCGCTAACCTCTATCATTCAAGCGTGTTTTCATTTGTTTTTCAACTGATTGCTGTTATGGACAGTAACCAGTGCTATTTCCTTCTTCCCGTGTACTAGTTTTCAATAAATCGGGAAATTTCGGGACAATCGTGGTCTACCCTTTCGAAGTGAATTTTTGTAGGGAAAATTACTTGTTGTAAAATCAACATCACTAATTGTGAAATCAAATCACGCAGTTCTAATAATTCGTTCATATATGTATTTTCATTTTCAGAATTTTTTGTATTAATTTTGTAACAAAACATGATGAAATATTTGGGAGGAATTTTGGAAATTAAGTAATATAGTGTTGAAAATTCATGCATTTTTTTACATCGATTTTTATAATCTTGTGGCTTGAATTTCCAAAATTCTGTCTATTATTTTGGGGATACAAAAATCTTTGAGAATTAATACACAGTTGTGTGTGTTAATTGCTTCCAAACTTTTTACATTAAATTCCAAACAGATTTTTCTAACAGTGTATATGTATACAATGGAAAGAATTTTCTCGAAAATTCTTCCTTTTTGAAGAAATGAACTACAGGGTTAGGAAGAAGGTCCCTTATCAATGTGAATCAATTTAACTAACTCAGTTCAGAGCTAGAGCAGCTTTATACAGGGATATATCGTCGTCGATGGTACGTCGAATAACGGATCAAATACCAAAATGTCAAGTGAAATAATTCTATAAGGTTCGAAGAATGATTTATTAATCCATCTGCTTTTTCTTACCTATAGTTTTATCCCACGCTTTCATTCGATGCTCGAGAGAAAAGACACCCGATCCCATGAAATTTTTTATGCAAAGTATCCTCGAATTTGTATATAACCTCCAAGGGAAAAAATGCTGACAAAGTATGCAACTCGCGAATCAAATGAGAACGGGAAGACGATAATATTCAAAATGACTATAAGATAATAACATCGTAGCAAAATACCATTCCTACGCGATCATAGAAATAAATATGAAAATAGCTGTAAATACCGTGATAATATTCGTAAGTGCTAAGATTGGTGTACGTTTCGCGATGTTTCATAGCAAAGTAATCCCTGATTATAGTATTTAGTCAGACTTTTTATATTGATTTCTGTCATGTGTCAGCATGATCCTTCATTACCATATGTTTTTATACAAACTTTGTATTTTATTCGTGTACTTTGAAGGCAAGGTTTACAATTGAAATTGGACGATTATCCAGAAAGTATTGTTTAATGTAATTCAAATGAATCGAAGAAATTTGTTATCGTCACTTATGAAAGTTTTTCCTCGACGCAACAATACTGTAAGTTTGAAGCAACTGTGATTACAAACTGTTGAGAAATTTTGTAGTCCACTACGCGCATCTTGCTTCACCCTAGTCAAAAATTTGATGATATACGACATCGAATGGAGAAAATTAGTTGCTTCAATGAGTCATTGGTCTCGTATATAACATTTCCACGCTATTGAATTGAAATAAAAATTTTATACTCTATTAATTTAGAAATTATAGAAACTTGAACTGTCGATTGAACTTTCGATTTTTCTCGTTCCCGCATAGATTAGTTTTTTACTGAAGTTTTGATCATAAATCGAGTTCTGTTTCATTAGTCATTCGTGGGAAAATAACGAAACTGAGACATTAAAATGTTGTGGAGATGTAATCATTCCAGTTTCTTACACTTCAGAATATCTTAGAACTTTCATTTAGATGTACTTCCATTCGATCTTTTTATCAACAACATCTTCAAAAAGTTAATTGGTTGCAAATTGTTGCCGTATGCAAATAATCCGAGATTGGATAAAAAGATATCTCCAACGAATGCGTTAGAACCGTAATTTGTCCTCTATAAAACTTGGGCATTGGAGAACGCGAGAAAAAATTCTACTCGTTATATTGGTAAACGTCACGTGATAGAACCCTCATAAGTTATTAGTGTTTTATTATAATAACGTAGACTGATAATTATGTTTTTATCTTGTACTTTGAAAATATCATTCAAACATGACTCTCACCTGTAGTTTGCGCATTTCAATATTATTGATCTCTAATTCAACGAAAGCGTCATTATGAATGATTCATCAAAGATTGAATAATCGCATTATTGATTGCAAGTGTACATTCGATTGTACACTGAAATGATGCAGTTGATAGAGTTATTTTATCTGCTGGAGTAAAAATTGGAACTAAACATCGTCTAACCATGAGCTAGTTAACAGACAGTAATACTAGACTAATGGCAGCAGCAGTAGCAGACTAGTAGCGTAATGATTGATACAGATGAACTATTCAGCAGATAGATAGAAAAATATGAACAGCTATCAGTTAATGATCATGACATTCAAACTTCCGCTTAGTAATAAATTATGATATATTTTAGATATTTAAAACACACCTTGAATCAATCCTTACAAAGAATAATTGAACTGACTGTGACAAGATGGTCACTAACATAAAATTCAGATAGGGTAGTTTAATTTTTACTCGGGTTTCAAAACTTTAAGCTTGTTCTCTCATCTCTCTCAACTTATACAGCTGAACCTACTAGTATACTGTTGTAATTCTTTTTTATTTATTATTAGATATTATTGATTAGATATATTTCTGTTGGAATATTCACATTTCTAATATACTTAAGAGAGAAATAAATCAATATATTTGTTCCATTCGTATGTCGTTTCAGTAGAAATCCCAATAAACAAGAAATGGAAACGTTCACTTCAACGCATTAAAATTTGTTATACTACTTTATTCGTCTGAGCACGATTAGTTGACGAATGAACAACGAATTTAAGATGTACTCGTAGAAGAGGGAATGGACGTAAAGAAAAAACATACAATAAACCTCCTCCTCCTCTTCCAAAAAAACCATATTCATCTTTCATCGTTTATTATCGAAGCGACACGGTATTGCTCTTCTCGTCATAAACAGAACATTTCCATTCAATTGAAACGATACTGTTATGGGTGGTCTTAAATGCACATATATGTGGAGTACATACGTATTCTTGTAAAAAATGCTTTTACAATTGCTCGTGAAGAGAGGTCGTTATTTTGCAGACTTTATAATTAGAACACCTTGCATGCAAGTTGCACCCTTTAACGAGTTGCTTGGTTGAATCGGAAAATCGTTGTGAATTCTTTGCCATAAAACTTGATATCTTCTGGTTCTATGATGACTATATCTAGCAAATCATTATAGAGGATAACTCTTGTGCGGAACCTACAGTGGTATTTACCAATTTATTGTATCAGATCATATGCTTATTTAGATTTTTATATTTCCTACAACTTATCAGTCATTATTCTCATTTGCGGGGATTTGATACAAGAGGATTCGGTGGTAGCTTTTGTTCTTCTTTTAGTTTTCGTGAAAATGAATGGATAAGGACAATGCGTTCTCGTTTAGGAAAAGATTAATGTGGTATGTGAATTATTGACCAATGAATGGATAAGGACACACTCACACGGAGAAAAATAATGTAGTAAAATAGTATTATTTCGTCAAATGTCGTCACAATTACCTGACGATCTCAGAGGCTTTCTTACAGGATGTAGTAAAAATTATTACAGTTGTAGTATTCTATTCCACATTTGAGGAATACTTTCCAAGACATTGGACATATAGTATTAATTTACTAGAAAATGTTGGAATTTTTATTGTATTATTTTTCTCCGTGCACAGAAAGAATTTCTTGAAATGAGAAAATTTTTCTTGTCGCTGGGACCAAACTCATTTTTTTTTTAACTTAGAAAATTTTCCTTGAATCAAGAAAAGTTCGTTTTGATTTCGAAAGAAATTTTCTTGATTCAAGTAAAATTTTCTAGGCTCAAGAAAAAAATGAGTTTTGTCCCAGCGACAAGAAAAATTTTCTCATTTCAAGAAATTCTTTCTGTGAGTGCAATGCGTTCTCGTTCAGAAGAAATTGATGTGATATATGAATTATTGATTAATATGATTGGAGGAATTTGCAGAATACTGTTGCGAGTGTTGAAAGATTGTTCCGCGACCAGGGATGCAAGAATCTAACCACACTGAGAGAAGTCATTACTATCATTAACAATATTTTTTTTTTTTATTCCAAGAAATTCATTTCTTCAAAAATATTTATTCTTGTTACAAGAGAATTTTTCTGGAACCAAGCATACATTTCTTGAATTGAGAAAATATTTCCTTAATTCGAAAATATACACGGAAAAAATATCATGTAAATTTTACATTGGTTGTTGTTAATTTAACATAACTGCTCACATAAATGCAATTGGAGTGAAATTTACATTGGAACCAATAGTATATTTACATTGTTATCGAAGTAAATGGAAGTGATGTTGCTGTGAAGTAACTATGATAACAATGTAAATCCAACAGGACTGTGCAGTAAATTTCACATGAGATCTACACTGTGATTTCTTATGTAATTTTTACATGAGCATTTTTTTCCGTGTATATTTTCCAAAGAATTCAAGAATATATTCTCTTGGTATCAGTAATTGTTTCTCTCAGTGTATGAATGAGTGCCCAAAGCATTTCACTACCGAAGGGAGAAAAATGAACTTGCAGTCATTTTGCTACACGAAAAAAAAGTAACTACCTGCCAGATGAACAGCCATTTTTCCAGCTCCTATAGCTAAATTTTAGCTGCTGCAGCAAAACTTGTAACTTCACTAGCAAAATTTTGACTATCATTGTGCTCTGGGTGTTGAGATATTTACTAATAATAGTTGAAATTTAGCGGTTGCAGCTAAAAACTTCTTCCCAACCCTAGTAAAAATGAATCATATAAGAACATATGAAAATCATATGTGATCCATATAAAATTCATATATAATCCCTACATAATCCATATTCTTCTGTTGAATGGATTAAAACATTAACCTTCGTTGAAGATGACCACTCAAATAGGAAATTTTTTCAAGTTATGTTTAATTTATGTATAATATAATACAGTTTATATATAATTTGTATGAATTATGAATCAATTCTACAAATTCTTCCACTCGAACATCAAAATCGAGAGGGCGCCCTATTCAATACTCTGTGATGAACATTTTGCAATTATCCAACGACTATTTGAAGACTGTTTTAAGATTGATTCTTATTATTTCATTGATTCTAATTGTCAAATGCAGAAGGAAATTGTGTAAGTTCTGAAGAATAACTGATATCTTACTTTTAAATGCAAGAATTTTGAAGATGGTCGAGCTAAGTTTCAAAGTTGAGGTAATCTTGAACAATCATTTTCCATTGTTCTCAACAATGTTGTTTTTTTATTTTTTCTTTATGTATACAGTTAGTTATTCTTCGGAAAACCAGATTTCCAATTTCTTTCCCGCCACTTGTAAGAAAATTTTTGCAATAACGCCGTAGAATATTTCACATTCGTCTCAGTCAGATAAAAGAATGGACCTCGTTCGATAAGAAAAACTGCAGAATTTATATACATTATATCAGCACATTCTTCAATGGCAACAATTTATAGAAGAATTTATCAGCAAGTTGAAATGTTATGAATTCGTTGATACTCATGCAGCAGATACAAACGTTAAGAGTTGTTTGTGAATAATGCAGGTGCATTATCGATATTCTATACACATTTATTCTCTTGAAGTATCTTCCATTCTGTTCATCCGATTGAAGATGAAACAATGTTGTTAAGAACAATACATAACAGATACGACGGGAATCCAAGGAAAGTCTCTTTTTGTACGATCTCATAAGCTCATGTATAATTATATATAATTATATCGAAAATGTGTAAAATATACAATTATATACCATGCAACGATTTCATAATCATTTTTCTTTGCGAAGGTACAATTTTTTTATCCTACCAAATACAAATGTTATTTCGTTTCCTTTGAAAAGATAACGGAACCGAAATCCCTGACGTCGGATCGATGGTTGCAGAAAAAGTATTTCAACTTCTCTCTCGAAAGAATTGTTATCGTTTCCGTGTAGCAGGAAGATTTTTGTTATTCCCATCTTTGACCATTGACCGCATTCAACGCTCAACCAATTTCTTCAACTTCAATACCAACGTACATCATATAAATAGCAATTCGCTACCTTCCCGTGTGTATCCTGTACCAAGACATACAACGGGAATAAAAGTGCAACTTGGAAGCTTGGAGTACAAAGTACGAATACTTCGCAATCTGCTATTCCGGTTTAACGAAGAATTCATGCAGGCAAAGGTAAACGATGCGCAATGGGGGCCGTTTCTATGCGTGGCTGACGTTGTACGAGCTCGTCGATGGGGTATATAATTAACGAAGTTAACGAACACGCATGATCAGGGTATATAATACGTATATACGTAATATACATGTATGCGTTTGTATACGTGTATGAATGTAGTGGTTGTTGCATGTACCACACAACCCTGCATCCTCTCGTGTTTTCATAACACAGAGAGGAGAGACTTTTCCACGCGATGGGTGCAAAAAACGCAAAAAACTTGAGGAAAAAAGGTAGACACAAGTTGCATTTCTGAAGTAGTTTCGAGTACATTGCTTCTTCATCTTTTCCTACTGCTATTAAAATATATTGAGGCTTTTTTCTTCTTATTTCGGATCGCGAAGAGGAAGAGGATGTATTATAGAAGGGAACATTAATGGGGAATACGGCGAATTCTAATCTGTATACCAGTCCCGTTCGTCATTACGTGACATCGAATCCAGAATTGCTTGCTACCGTGTGGAGTATAGAGTATGAAAAGATTCACAAATAAAATCATTGAATCGATAAAATCATGAGAAGGTATTCGTGTCATTGCGGTACCTACAAATTTTAATGCACTTCAAATCCTGTTGTTTATCGATTAGGATTTTAAATACATAGTTTCCAATTCTATCTTGTTGCGTGATTGCCTGAACGTATTCTCACTTCAAGGCTTGGAAAGGGAATTTATCTTCAAAGGGCGAGCAGAGTGAAGTACGAGAGTTGTTCTCGAAGCCGTGGGAGAAAGAGAACACGCGGAAAGCAAGATGTTCAAACGAAACAACTCGGGCGGTTAAGTAGATGTAACCATTTTTTTTTAACGCTATTTCGATGTAACGCGATACGAATTGATGGTTTCATCGTTGGAAATTTGCCTGCGGTAAAAAACAAATGGAGAACAAGTTGAGGAATATCTACAGAGAAACGTATTTCCGCATATTTTCGAATCTCTTCAAAGTATTCTGAGAATATATCAGAACTCGTAGCGGAAACATTTGATAACATCCCGGAGTATTATTAGTTTGTGGTATCAGGTCCGACTTGTATTGAGAATGTCTAGTCGAGAACGATTTTATATGGAATATTGATAAAATTCTATACAAATTCTATTTGGAAATTGAAGATTCATATAATTTGTATATAATCTTTCATGTGGGTTCGATTTGAAGATGATTATAGTATACGAGAAAGCAGTAATTAAATTTCATAATGAGCTTCAACACGATAATGTACGTGAAATATCATGTACAAAATTGTATTATTCAATGTATTTGAACAATCATTTGTTTACACGATATATTCTCATCATGCAAAGCTCATCGTTCGAAACTAACAAGGCGTTACATACCATTTTCAACATGTTGAAATCTTCCTAGAATATGAATTAAAAACCTTCAAACTTCTCTCATCGGGTCACGCGTTTGAAGTTATTTTCCCTTCGCATGATTCGCCTTTCGCGATTGTTGAAGAGAACGAGTAGAGTGATGATACGGTATATAAATTGTATATTTTTATACGATATACTCTCATCAACGTCTCACGGGAGAAAATGCTCACAAAGTAAGTTTATAACATTGTATATATTCTCCTCCGTACAAGATTATGGATATTCTCTAGCATTGTGTGGAGAATTAATTTCTTTTCACATAATGTAATATGTGTTAATCGTATATTTTCTGAGAATAAAAACCGTTGATACGTGGAAAAAAAAAATTCATTTCCAGCTTAAATAGGAATTTGAATGAATTGATTGAGCAATTAATCGTGAAAATGTAAATAACATTTCTATAACATAAATTGTTGTTGGTCCCGTAAACAAGTATAAATAAACATCTCGTACTCATAAAGTAAATATTTCCATATGAGGAATAACAGGATACACGTTAGAAGAAATGTTATTCGACTCACAAAATAATTATGTTACGCTTAATTGATAACGTTTCACGAGATTATTGGAATTATGGAAATTCCACTTTGAATTCATCGACATCGGATACCAAGAGAAAAGAGACTAATAGAGGAAATTTGTCGGATGATCAATGGTGTTCATTTCGTTCAAGTTGAATATTTATGTATTCGTTACTCGAAGCGTGCAGTTATGGATTAGGGAATGCGGAGAAAATTATTTGGTCACCTGTTTTCTCGTTTCTGGTATGAATTCGTATTCATTGATATTCTGGTTATGCAGAATTTTATGCATCAAAATTGAACATGCAAGAGGGATTAGAATTTACCTCTCGACTTCAAGTTCAACGCTTTGCAATGGAATTTTCTCGAATATTGATAATAAGAAAATCTTTATTTTTTAATTTAATAAAATACAAGTCGAATGACTGTTAATACTTCACGTGCTTCCTTCAATTTTATTCAAGCTTAAAAAATATCCTTTGAATATTGTTTCTAGCTCTTCTGGGAGTATAGACGTATGGTATAAATATCAAAGGAAAACGCCACAAACTCTGATATCTCTCTGTCCTATATATATATATATATATGCTATAGCAGTCGGTCTCTCGTGGCTTCTCATCGCGTGCCTCGAGTAAATCTTGTCTCTTTCCATCCTCTCCTCGTCGATCTTTTTCCATTAATCTCTCTTTTTCTTCCACTTTGTTGTTTTTTCTTCTCCTCGGATCGAGGAGGGAAAAAATGTTTGGGTTTCCTTGTTCCCGAAGACATCATTCTTCCCTTTGTCCTCGGGCACAAGAGGCACAAGACTGTTTCTCAAGAGAAAATCTTATCACGGTGTAAAACACATTGATTGACAAACTGCAAAACATGGCGCTGATGGTCTTTCTCGTGGTAATTTCTTACTTCGTTACCGATCGTTTACCTTGTTCTTTTTACTTCTTCTCCTCTCTCCTTTTCCTAGATCCGTGTTTTATCCTGAGAGATGAGGTTCTTACGTCTTAGTGCGTGCACAGGCGCGCGATCCTAGTCGCAGCAGATGTTGCATCCTGGGAAAAAGAAGGCGTCACTTGGCTCCAAGATGTACAACTAACAGGGAATAAGCATTCTAGTGACGTCCGAGACGTAATAGTGCGGTTTTTTCTCTTCTTTCAGATTTACGCAAAAACTCTGAGAAATTATATTATTTTTTTGAGATTTCCGTCATACGTTGGGAATGTAATGGTCTTTACCAACACGTAATAACCTACGTCAATGAATTTCAAACATTGTTGCTTTAATTGATGTTCGTAATTGGAAAACATGATTGGAATTGTTCAGGTATAATTTCAAAAGAGTTTTTCTCATTCTTATTGGGAAGTGATTATTAACCCAAATTAATCCTAGCTAGTAGCCGCAATAATTGAGTGTCTCTCGAGTTGGAAAGATTGTCTGCAAAACGTATTATCCTATCCTGTTTCTTCAGGACCTTAATCCGGTTTCTTCGGTGCAAATTATATGCCAATGACAAGATATCTAGTTTGCAGATAAATATTACTCACCGTATTTCGCTTCCAGTGAACGAACAAATCTTTCTTCGATCGCTCAAACAAAAGATTTACTTTGTATCGTCTCTTCAGGAAGTATCAATTTTATTACATGAATTATTGACAGTATGCAAGTTCTAGGATTCATAACATTAAACGTCGAGGATGAAGATAATTATCATTTTTTGTTTGTTCTAATATTAAATCATTCTAAGAAGTACTTTATTTTTCTCACTTTATCTAATTTTGTCTTGTATCAATGACATCTCTCATTTCAAACTCAAACTAGGTTTTTATCGTAATTTCTAATAATTTCCCGAGTCGAAAAATTTGGACCGTTTTTAGACTGATCTTCGAATAATGCGGATAAAAACAGTACTTTTTCATGTTTTTAATCTGATTTTCTCCTCGATCACTGCCATCGTTGGAGTAGCAATTCAGACTAAAATGATAGAAAAGTACTGTTTTTATCCCATTATTCAACAATCAGGACAAAAACAGTCTAAAAACGAAATATGAGGCCAAAGGCTGTTCAAATTTTTCGATTCGATTTAACTACAATTCATAGCATATCATCGATTGAAAGGAGAAAGGAGATACAATGATATCTCGATTTTGTTTTTCATATTTGACTAACAAACCATGATAATTTTCAACTCTCTATGTCGAGTAGGTGCTTCAGATCTCGAGCTCGAGTCAAGGTTTAGTAGTAGTCTAGTATTACATGCCATTTTCCTTAGCAATACTGTTTAGCAGTTATCAATATCTCGAGCATGAACGTAGTACCGGTATTGCAACGATAATTAAATGGCTCGCTATGATAGTGATCTGTTTCATTGGTACTGCAACTATACATATTCTCATTTCAACCATCTGCTCCAACCATATTTCATATCGTTCTACATGTAAGTAGATCTAAATAGATGTAAATTGATCTGAAGAGATATCATTTTGATTTCATAAATCTATGTAGATCCAAGTCGCTCTCACATTTCATTCGTTCACTTTTATCAATTAAATACACATCCATTTGCATATCTGCGGATCTAACTGGACCTAACGAATAAGGAGAGCTGGATGAAAGGTAGCATCGATCTGAATACATTTTCATACATTGAGGAAAGAATTCCACTTTTTCATCCAATTTTTTATATCGATCTTCTGACTAATTGAATATTTTAATTGCAATTGAAATTTATCGAAAAACAACAAAATTTCACGGAATAAGACTTCATTCGAATACAAAATGAGCAAATGATATTCAATTCTTATAGGATTTTTCATTTGAATAAGCAAAGAAGATATTTGTTTGATCATGAAAAGAAACGGAATCGTCTGTCATCTCCAACAAATATGTTTTTCGAACGATTTAGTAATCAATAATAAAGATTTGAATAACTATCACTCAATTAACTATACCCACAAATAGTCTGACTTTACTGTATTTTACCTCGTACCCTGAGAAGAATCACATAGTTGCTGTAACTAAATGCTAGGCACTGCAGCAAAATAATGTATTCATATATATCAGACAGCTAGACTTTTATTCAAATCAACGCATTTTGTTTAGTTAATTGAATTGAGTTGGATTGAGTAAAACTTTCACTTCTTCTCACGAATAAATATTTTGACGTTGTGCTAACCAAATATTTCAAGTAAATCAAAATCTTATTTCAACTAAATTATTTAGTCGATAAAATATGATTGTACTGAAATATTGTTGGTTATTGAAAATCAAATATATACCAGGAATCACTAAACAACCTTGCTAGAAATGACTCCAGTGATTTTCTAAGTCATTACAAGGTCTTGAAAATCCCTCGCAAGGGCATCGTAAGATCTTGCAAGGTCTGGAGAATAACTAGAATGATTTTTGCCGAGGATATTCAGTCAGGAGAGATTCTGAAGAATTCTTTGCATTCCCACTTGTTCCATATTTGAGCACAATTTCACTGCATGAAAAAAGATTTTGTACGAATATTCTCCAGACAAAACATTCCAAAAACCTTTGAACCAATGAAACTGAAAACTTTTGCTATGGTGTAATATATTCTTCCAACAATGAAATCCAAAATTCCGTATCGCCGTTGCACGCGATTGCAGGCGTGTCCTTGAAAAATATACATGGGTGGAAATGCCGGTGAAACAATTGAAAATGATGAAATGGTAGTCAGAGGATGCGTAATCAGATTCTATTTGCTGAGGAATTTGGATTGTTAGTTGTCACAAATAAATTACTTATGCTACTATTAACTGAATTTTTTTTATTTAAAACGAATAGACGTCAAATCATTGTTTTTGCTACCGCAAACATATTTTTATTCCTATCAAATAAGGATTTATTCAAATCAACTAAAAGATTATTAACTAAAGTATTTTTGCTCACGCAACTAAACGATTTATCTCAGTGTATTCGTAATTGCCCCCTTTTCTCGGATACAATCCAAATATACATCTATAAATACCTTTTTTTTTGTGTTCCAGGTGAGTGTTCATAATGATGGTTCTCAAGATTCAGTTGGTGAGTTTAATTCTAATTCCAATGCTTCGAATATTACAAAAGTATCCCGCAGGGAAATTCAGTATCTCGCACACGATCTCGCATAGTCCCGCAAATAGTCTTGCAAAGAACTTTGGATAGTCTTGGAAATGATCTTGCAAATATTAGGACCTTGAATAAGTTCTCGTTCTCGAATGGTAACGCACTTGCAAGGAAGTACTGCATCTAACCTGAAATTTGAGTGTATGATAGTTCACTTTAGTGCAAACAAATTAATTGTTTATTAGTTCTGAAAACGTTTACTTTTATGCCAACTAAAGTGTATTTGCGGGGCATTTTATTGCACTACTTTATTCAAAAGAAATCTGCAGCTGAAGCACATAGAATTCTTGTTGAGACTTATGGTGACAATGCTCTGTCGGATACGACATGCAGGGACTGGTTTCGATGCTTCAAAAATAATGATTTTGAATTTGAGGATGAAGAACGTTCTGACGCACCAAAAAAATTTGAAGACAGAGAATTGGAGGAATTATTCGATGAAGACTGATCTCAAACGCTAGCAGAACTTGGAAAACAATTACAAGTTGATGAGTTAACTGTTTCAAAACGTTTAAAAATGTTAGGAATGATCCAGAAGCAAGGACATTGGGTGCCGCATGAATTGAAGCCAAGAGACATCGAACAACGTTTTGTCACGTGTGAACTACTGCTTCAACGGCAGAAAAGAAAAGGTTTTTTACACCGCATCGTGACTGGTGATGAAAAATGGATACACTATGATAATCCAAAGCATAGAAAATCATGAAGTGAGCCTGGCCATGCATCAACATCGTCCGCAAAGCTGAATATCCATGGTTCGAAGCTTTTGTTCTGTATTTGATGGGATCAGCAAGATGTAATTCATTATGAGCTGCTCAAGCCGAATGAGACTATCACGGGGGATCGTTATCGACTTCAATCGATACGTTTGAGTCAAGCCCTAAAAGAAAAACGGCCGCTATACGAGAAGATACACGACAACGCCCGGCCTCATGTTGCAAAACCAGTGAAAACCTACCTGAAAACGCTCCAATGGAAAGTTCTACTCCACCCACCGTATTCACCTGACATAGCCCCTTCCGATTTTCACCTATCCCAATCAGAAAAATCCGTAATATGCCAATGTTGACAACAGGTGCAGTACAGTGCCAGTATTGGGTCTCCAACACTTGGTCAACACGTACGGGATCAGTACTGGATACATAAAAATACAGTACTATACCTGTACTGATAAGCCAGTACTGAGAACTTAATACCGGCCAGGTACTAACCCAGTACTGGCCCTGCACTGATTGCGAATAATGGTATTAGTACTCAATCCCCACACTGAGAGAAATGTATCATTAAAAATTACTGATTTTTGTCAGTAAGCGAGGGATATACTTGACATGTGATTACAAACTGATGGGAAATACCAGTAATTTTTCCTAGCGTTATAATAACCGAGAAAAAAAACTTTTACCGTTACCAGCGTTGAACATGATTGTTTGTGATCACGATCCTTGCTTCTTTCCCCGAAGCCACGGAACATTCTTGAAAATGTTATGGTTTCCAATTTATATCAATCTCACCAATTGACAGTTCTTGTTTTCTACATTGGGTCATAAGAAATTACTGTTTTTCAACATGAATTCCCACTGGTTTTAATTTTCAAACTTCTTAGTATGAGAAATTACTGTTTTGTCTCATTGATTTCTGATCTCATGCCAAGTATATCAAACTGTATGTCAAGTATATCCCCCGTTTAATGGGAAAACCAGTAATTTTTAATGAAGAATTTCTCTCAGTGCAGTACTGAAAAGCGTTATCATTCCAGACAAATGCCAGTACCCTGCCAGTCTTGGCTAATACTGGTGCAGTACTGCGCCTGTTGTAAATTTCTGGTTGGGATTCCGTTCGATGGCACATGGCTTAGCTGACCAGCGTTTTTATTCTTACGGGGAAACTCAAGAATGGGGCGATTCTTGGATAGCCTCGAAAGACATGTCGTTTTTCCACCGCGAAATTCATATACTGCCAGAAAGATGGGAGAAAGTGGTCTCTAGTGACGGGCAATAATACTTTGAATAAAACCTTTCTGTTCCTTATATTAGGTGTACAAATAAGTTTCCGCGGTTTGTCAAAAGATGGCCCCACCAGAAGGTTATGGAGAAATTGTCAGATGTAAAACGTAATATCCCAAGTTTAGTCATCTGGCAACACCATAACCTTAAAGTACTAGTGATTCCGTATCAGCATCACGTAATTTTTTTCGTGCAAAAATGTCAAGTTTTATTCCGAATAAGCATCATTTGCGGGAACTTTTGATTTACTTCTTTAATGTGAAAAAATCTGCAGCTGAGGCGCATCGATTGCTTCTAGAAGCATATGGTGAAGCTGCTTTAAGTGAGAGAAGTTGTCAGGAATGGTTTCAAAAGTTTAAGAACGGTGAGTTTCACGTTAAAGACAAAGAACGCAGCGGAAGGCCGAAAGTGTACGAAGACATGGAATTAGAAGTACTATTGGAGGAAGATTCGTCCCAAACGCAAAAAGAACTTGCACTTACTCTACAAGTGACTCAACAAGCAATTTCACATCGTTTAAAATCGTTAGGAATGATTCAAAAACAAGGAAATTGGGTTCCATATGAACTAAAGCCGAGAGACGTTGAACGCCGATTATGCATGAGTGAAATGCTGCTTGCCAGGAATAAAAAAAAGAGTTTTTTGCATCGTATAGTCACTGGTGACGAAAAATGGATTCACTACGATAATCCAAAGAAGAGAAAGTCATGGGTTAAGCCTGGCGAACCATCAACATCGACAGCTAAGCCGAATATTCATGGAAAAAAACTCATGCTGTGTATTTGGTGGGATCAGCTTGGTGTCGTGTATTATGAATTGCTGAAACCAAGCGAAACCATTACTGGAGCTCTCTACCGAACACAATTGATGAGATTAAGTCGGGCACTTAAGGAAAAACGCGCCCATCACTACTCCAGACACGACAAAATTATTCTTTTACACGATAATGCTCGTCCACATGTTGCGGCGCCGGTAAAAACATACTTGGAAACACTCAACTGGGAAGTTTTACCCCACCCGCCGTATTCACCAGACTTAGCCCCTTCTGATTATCACCTGTTCCGGTCGATGGCACATGGTCTGTCTGAGCAGCGCTTAACATCATATGAAGACACCAAAAATTGGGTAGATTTGTGGATAGCGTCAAAAGATGAAGAGTTTTTTCGACGGGGTATCCGAATGTTGCCAGAAAGATGGGGAAAAGTAGTGGCAAATGATGGAAAATACTTTGAATAAAACGTAATGTACTTTTCCTTTACAATAAATTCCTAATTTTTTATAAAAAACCGCGGAAACTTATTTGTACACCTAACATTTTAAATAAAGTTCTTATTTTGTAAAAAAAACAGCGAGAACTTATTCAAGGTTCTAATCGTCTCGGTTATAAAACAATCCGAGATATGAATGAGATCTCGCTAATAGTCTCGCTCACAGCCCCGCTGATCATTTCGCCAAATTATTGAAAAATGTTGAGATTCTGACCTAAAATAAATTTCTGAATAATTGTTCATAATTTATCAGGTTACCACCTTATAAGAATTCTGGCATGAAGTTTCCAGCGAGCTTATACGCCAATAATACGAATCACCGATGTAATGGTAATAGGTAATGGTTGTAATTCAAAATCCTTATTAAATTATAAAATTACCGATCCCATTACCTTCTCAAGATATTATTGTAATATTTAAAAATGGAAATGTCTTTTCTATATCGAAAAACTGCACTATCGACTAGTCAAAGATGAAAAATCTATGCATGCATCAATAAAAATTCAATGAGAAAATTAAATATTTCATACGTTTAGAAAAAAACGGTTAAAATTTGAAGCGATGTAACCACCTTGTACTATTTTTTTTAAGAATTAAAGCAATACTATGCGAGACTTCAATCGTGATCATTAGCGTGATCATTAGCGCTAAGACTTGGAATTTCCGCGCGGGATGTATCTTATATTCAAAAGAAAAGTTTATTCGAACATGAATTCAATGACCGAAAACATGGATAGAGCATGTAATGAAAGAAGCAAAACAAGCTGTGTGAAAGAAAACAGATAATCCAGCGATGTAAACAAAGCCAAGAATAGGCTGACGAATGGTTCTTATTGAACAACTAACGATGAATATCCTGTCATTGGCACTAATATGGTGCATAACGGGCTGAAAAGATATCCAAGCTACCTAATAATCCTCCGATCCGAATATCAGTCATTGATTGAAGTACGGTTCATCACTATCATAATATTAAAAATTCGATATTTTTCACAAATAATATACTATATTCTACCACGAATTTTCATATAAGAAAATTTCAACCATTTGTCATGAAAACAACAATTTCCAATCACGTCATATATAACAGAATTCATCCAACCCAGTCGAACGAAAGTGTTTTTCTATTTATCACACAACAGCAAAGTTATTTCTCTACGAATCATTCATCGCGACCGCACAGTCTCGTTTGGAACTCATGTAAAAGTCAACAGAGATCCACATGGAATTATTATGCACCATTCGAAAGCATATACTAAGTATATAAAAAGTCGATCATCGACGTGTCTTGAAGGGAAAAATATGAAATCGAGGGAACAAGATCGACCCAATACAGCCTCACGGATTGCAACCACAATCTGTAGTTACTTGGTAATCACGCTGGTCTTTTGAAAAACTGATCATCTATATCTTTGCTACATCGAAGCGTGTTAAGTTCCAACCACATGATTGTAGCAAAGTGGTTTGTTCGTTTTTTTTTTACTCTTTCTCCTTCTCTCTCAGAAACTGTAACTAAAACCTTCCACTTCTGCGCATGTACGCTCATATATTCGTTATATAGAATTTTATTTTTTGCGAAATTGAATGGTTTCAAGTCATTCTTTTTTTTTTTGTTCTTCATCTCCATGTTTTCAGCTCAATAATGCTTGATCGCGATATTACATTCAACGAATCTTTATAAATAATTAATGAACGTTCCAATGGCTTTGGCTTGAAGGGCCTGGACGAGATCAACGTGTGATAGTAAAATTTCAGAAGAATTACCCAGGGTACCGTGTTTGTTGTTTTCAGAGGATCCTATTGGGCCTGAGGATGCAAAAAATTTGATGACAGAAGTGAAAAAAAGTCTTTATTCTCGTACAATAGCGTGTGAAACCAAATTCAGCTTTTATTCACGGCAATAATGTTTCAATTATTCATGACATTTGGTACCTAGACATGAAATTCAAATCAATTTTTCAACTTCCACATTCGAGGATTTTCCACGTGTCAATAATTCATCTCCACTGGTGTTGTTGAAGTTTGAGTAGTTTACAGAAACGAAATGAAAATTCATTCTCACAAAATCCGATGATCTGAAATTGGCAACATCGTTCAAAGAATACACTGCAAGATTTTGGGTCTTGAACCAGTATGGGCTGAATATTTCGCTAGCACACTGAAAAAAAATTGTCCAGCCGAATGAATGGTTATTTGTCCAGCATCAAAGGAAAAATATTCTGTTGATTGTAATAAATATTTCTTTGGGACAAGACAAATAAACATTGATTTGGCTGGAAGAAATTTTTGTTTCAGTGCAACATCTTCCACTGGGTGTTCATTATCAAAATTTCAGGACAGAGACATACTGATTGACATGATCTTTGTCTTTTTACTGATTTTAAAGAAAAAGTTTCTTTTATTTCGATCTGTCAGTCATTTTCAATTTCGATCGATTGTCGAAAATGTAATTTCAACAAACCGAGTTCTCAGATCAATTGTTGCGTTGATGAATTGAAGCTGATTTCGATCGATGTTAGCCAAGCGTTACAATCTTTGTCAGGGCCTGAACAGAATTGAGATCAATCTGACCTAGTCCAGGGTATAAATTTATAGCAGGTATGAACTTACGCAAGAATTGTATAAAAAAAAGTAGATCACTGGAGGAGGAATTATTATTCACTTATGGGCGGTAACCAGTCCAAAAGAATCAACTCATTACAGGTCAGAAGAACATATAAAAAAAATTATCCTTTTGTTGAACTCTCACGTTACTTTCTCTTCACACCGTTTATAATAAATAACTCTTTTCTTTTCAATAATATTCCCTTTCTTCATTAAAAGTTCCGATTTCCCAAACACAATTCTTTCAACGCTCACAAATCAGCCAAAGCTTCTGAAATAACTGTACTCTTTTTAGCTTCTTTTGATGTTGATATTGAAAATTCATCAGATATGGGTCTATTCAAATTTCTAGAAATCCAAATATCACAAATCCAAGAGATGGAATCCCGCGAGATTAATTTTTACAAAATCCAGTCGTGTTTACCAAACGGAGCACTCATTTATCTTAAGAATAAATTTAATGGCAGAATGGGCGAAATGATCGGTATTTGCGCTTGCGGATGAAAAGCAACGGCGCCTCTTTGGTTTTAAACAGTTATTTCATGTAAGTGCCGTAACTGTGCACAACGCGCCGTGTTGAGAGATTATATCCTAGCAGAGCCATAATTCTCTTTGAACGATACACCACCGACCACGTTCTGGCAGACAAAGCAATATCGAAACTCTTTCTTCTTCTCTTGATATTTCATCTTCTTCCAATTCATATTTCACCAACCGTATTTGAGTTTATATAGAATATGGGGTGAGTGACAGGTTCACCAAAATCATAGGTTGCGTATCTAGTAGTGCGGTGTTGCGTGAAACGTATTAACTCGATTGAACGTGTACTCTAATTCTCTTAATAATATCTAAATTCTATGTTTCATCTTACAAATGATGTATATAAAATTTTGACACTCCGATATATTCGCATTAAAAACAATTCTTAAATCTAACTCGTTTATCCGTTTTTCACGCGTTTCAAAATATTACTCCTGATTTGCTGTGTTTAACTCAAGATCACCACCCTCGCGATGTTATAATTACAATTTTTGGGTGAGTGCTTTTTCATTTGCAGAGTGGTTTTAATTGAAGTTCAGAACTTCAAATTCCATACAACCATACTTATTATTCTTTTTTTCACACTCCTGATTATACGATAAAATAATTTGAACCCAAGTGAGTTTTATTCCTGTGAAAACATAAATCTTGCCTCGTTAACATCGATGCCCTGATTCTGGGTACTTACATCCATCCTTCGCACACGATCATTAGGTGTTGGGATGCATTTACATATCCAAAGCGATTCATCATTTTATATCTATCAAAGTAATTCAATAATTCATCTAATGCTATACATTGGTCGGTTTTCATCGTGTTACAGCTTCTGTAACACGATGACCTTATTACAACCACATCCAAACGGATGAGTTCAACTTTGTGTATCCTGCTTCGATGAATATAGAATTTTTTACGTGTATATGCACATACGATACGTCGTCGTCTATAATCTTCATGTTTTCTTGCATAAATTAAACTGTACCTGTAATTGTCGACATGGCCAATAATTGTACACTTTACAAAATATACGGATGAAATGTTTCGATATTAATGTACAAAGTAAGTATCTTTGAAATTGCGCCGTTTCACTCTCTCACGCGACATAGCGCATAGAGAATAGCTAATGCGACGTACATCACATGTTGCAATTTGAAACGTATGCAGATCATGATACATCAAATCACTGGCGCTCTAAGAATTATACAGAAAGTTGTAGACGAATAATCTTCCCATCCTCCAATGTATAACAGAGATATAATCAAGCTCTCTTGTAGTAGATGATCTCTGGTACTTGAGTCTCCTCGGAATTCTCATCGCTTGATCGAGTAGCGTTGACCATTGTTCATCTCTAAATCATTTCTGGGGCAGTTCTTACTGCTCCAGTTATGCAAATGCCAGCAAGCCGTTGATTCTGGCCTAGAGCGGTTCTAGCTATTTCCAACGTTGCAACGCGGAACTAAAGCAATACAGATCGTACTGCAATTTCATTTCAGCTTCGTATGTTGCATTATCGAACCCGTCTGTTAGATTTCATCATTCATTCCTGTCATTTTTTTTACCAACAAGTTCTAATTCAACGGTATTTCTCATTCTCATTAGGTGTATGAATTTGCTTTTTCTCGATGATTCAATTGAATACAGTAAAAAATACAGTCGAAATACAGTGGTCACGGTTTTTAGTATTTTGCAGTTCCTTGGATTCGGTACAAACTATCGAAGTTATTCAGCCAGGAGCATCAATTATTTGATATTCCGTGTTTAAATCTTTCACAGAACTCGCTTTTTTAAAATACAACAATGTGGCATACGGATTGACTGGAATATTTTACATAACAATAGTTTTTATGAAATATATCAGAAATTCATTCCTGTTCTGCACACAGTAACAGGAAAATTCTAAACTTTATGAGATTTTCACTATCATTCTCCAGGAAATTTCTGATGAAATACGAAAAATTTCCAACACATGTGTGTATTAATTACTTCCAAACATTTACGTGAAGTTTCCAAGTTGTTGAATTTTGAATCGTTCATAGAAACGAAACGAAAATTTGATAAATAATTGTTATTTATCTTGTCGAATGAAGTGCTTGGAACTGGATAAAAGCTTTTCAAAAATGCACTGCAAGATTTTGGACTCTCAAAAAATTAGCATTTTGTTTTTAATCGCTAATTCGTTTCAATAAACGATTCAAACCTCAGCAACATAAGTTTCCCATACAAAATTTTCCACATGGCAACACAATAAATCAATTTTCCTTCAATTCCAATTTTTGATTCAAGTTTCCAGATCACTCGGCAATTATTTCATCATCAGTATTTCCAACATTGAACGAACAAGTTAATCTAATCCACCACATTCCAATTGCCAACTACAAAAAAATAAATATGACTTCCAGTAACGCATTTTAATCGAGAACTTTGACATTCGAATAATTTATTCATCTCGAATTATTCTTGAATTTAGTCGTAGTATGAATGAATGGGATTATTTGCACGTTTCAATTCAGTACGGTACTTTCTCAACGTCAATTATAAGCGAACTTGTCAGTTCATCGCTTCGCAAAGCTGATCGATCTATCAAAGTTTGGATAGAACATACAAGTGTATATATATATATATATATATATATATATATATTCTTCATTTCACGATTGCATGAGAAAAACGTTGCGTTCGTACACGCTTACCGAAACGTATGAAAAAAAAAAAAAACATATTCGATAAATTTGTCATAAATGTTTTCTCAAGATATATGACATCAATGGAAAGTTGAAGGCTAACATCGAAAGAGGAGCAATGTCACAGAGAAAGTTCATCGAGTGTGGTGCACTCTTCAAGGATTACACGTACTCTTGTGGAATCGTTAACTCGGTTTGTAATCCTTCTCCTTCTAACGGATGCGCAACGTTAATTAACCTTTCAACCGCGTACTTTCACAAGGAATGGATCGATGCATTATGCATTTCTTATTTGAAATGAGAGAAGAAAAGAAATATCTTCATACATCTGCATGATGATATTATATGCTTTTCAAATCACGACTAGAAAGTTTTGTTGTGGATGGTATATGAACAGTACGGTACACGTGCCTGCGAGTGCTTGGGGATTATAATGACACGTATCATCATTCGATTATATTAACTGCAACAAGGAAGATTGGATATTTTTCATTGTGGTGCTAGAATAGTGTACTACTTGGATAGTATACAACCTTCAAGGATTTTCCATTCATTCATAGAATCGTACTCTTCATCGATCCTCTGCATTATTTTGAAAAATTGTCGTGTTCTGGATAATTTGTTCTAGGGGTGTGCGAACCTTGAATTTTTCAGTCGAACCGAACTTTGTAATTTCGAACCTACTTCGAGAAACGTCCAATCGCAAAAGCCAAAACTAAATTAGAAATACATTTATGGAAACAGAATCCATCATGAATTCATTTTTTAAAGTGACATTTCATATGCAGCCTGTTGCAGTATTAAAACAGTCTACCCTATTAGCACCAAAAGTACGTAAAACATTTTGAGAATGTTTATTAAACGTTTGTGTAATTTAGAGACGTTTGGACAATATTCTATACATATTGGAATTATTCGAGTAATAATGGAGACCTCAATTATTATCGAAACTACACCAGGAAAAATGACAGATTCGATCAACTTGCGTCTATCAAGTACCCAATATCATGTCAATTCGACTTGGAAACAAGTTGTTTCTACCTGTTTATAAGTAAAAACAACACGAGAACGCCTGTATGTGTGTTCTCCGTCAGTTGAACTCGGCATTGATATCAAATCAACTTGATGATAGGTGGATTCAACATCGTCTCTTTTTCCCAGCGTAGTCGAATTTTTTCGGGTTTTGAGTCTAAAGTTCGAAGCAAACCTTGACAAATCGAAACTCGAACCGAACCGAACAGTAGGAGTTCTTATTCTCCACTTTTATTTGTTGTTATCTGTACAAATTGAAATATAAACCAGAATTGAAGTTTGGAGAATTCAAATTCATGTTCATTCTTCCATCGTATCGCATTACACTTTCACTTATCCAATAAAAATTTCAAATATTTTTTCCTTTTCCCTTAGCTTGCATTTTAGCCAGGTTCAAAGTTATGCGCAACAGTCGTATGGTGTGAAATTGTGATTACGGCCGCTATATCCCGACACGATTTGTTCGGCCACTGCTGTGTCTCGTGATTAAAGGCCGCCTTGATAATTTCGCGTCCTACAGTTGGACGCATCTGGAGGAGGTCTTTCATCCAAGGTCATTTAGTCGCTAATTCACGGTAATACAAGAATCATTTGCCGCACGAAGAGAAATCCATATAAACAACCAGGGAAACTTTTTCTAAGGACAAGAATTTCAGGTCATTCTAATTACCAAATTTTCTCCTCTAATCCAAGTAAAATTATCACCGTTGATAACTTTCAGTATGTTCAAGGGTTTATATATTTTTACATGCACGATGTCGATGTTTTATCTTGAATAGAATCTCGGTTTCTCTTTAATACCTTTGATCAGCTTATTCATTCGCTGTATGAATCATTTGATTCACGTCAATATCAATGTGTAAAGTGTTGTTTATGAGTTGTTCAATTTGCGGTACAGATAATCAGACCAATGCCTATTGGTAGTGTTTTCAGTTGTGCCTTTTAATGAGAAAAATTGATTCGTTTTCAAAGGACAAGGATTGAAGAAATCCTAATAGAATAGAAAACATATAGTCGATGCTGGTTGGTGAAAAAATGGCAATGAAATGAACCATCATTGGTAAACCACTGGAGAATTCATTTATAATTCTTCGCTCAAGTACGATAAATAAATTGCTCAATGGTGCATCGATGATGGTCCAGTTCATTGCCATTTCTTCACCAATGATGAAGATGTATTAATAAAACCAGGGTGTCTACTAGTCCTTAAATATCCTTAAGTCCTGGAAATATCCTGGAAAACCAGAATCGTCCCTTGAATCCTGGAAAAGACCTGGAATCATTTTTTTTTGTCCTGGAAAAGTTGAAATTGCATTTTTGATTGAAAAACTGTGATATTCATATTTTAGTTGAATACCTGGAGCTTGAAACTTGATCGAATATGTTGTCCAAATGCAAAATGAAACATACCTGTTACCGATATTCGTCGAAAGAAGCATTTTCTTCAAGTTCAAATTTCATTCCACGACCATTACTCGATGAAATGAAAATGAATAAGTGAAAATTTCGTCCCTTTTCAAAATATATGTCTATAAAATGTATATAAAGCGTAGGGTAAGTGTGCCAAAATTGCACCACTTAAGAACCTAACTCCATTTCTTGGTATAAAAAATTGATAAAATAAAAATCTCATGCACATAAAATTCCTCTTAACTTATACAATAATACTTCCATAACGAGACAGGGAGAAAATAAAAGGCGAACTTGATATTAAATAAATAAATAATGGACAATCTTTTCCTAGATTGCATTTTGGGTGCTTAAATTGCACCATATACATTTAATACATCTGTGTACGCCTCCAGATTATTTTGGATTAAGAGGAATGTGTTCGATTGAAAGTTAAGACATTTTATTACTAAGATCAACTACTTTAAGATCATATCCTTAGAGTTTTCCTTGTCGTGTAGAGAAATATAAACTTGACGTTTTATCAACACAAGAAATTAACCTGAAAACAGACAAGTTTACAAAATTCGCTGTAACAAAAGTAAAATGCGCATCAGCAAATCAAAACTCAGTGAGGTAACTGGATTGGAGTTCAAGTTCATGTTTTACTCGCGTAAAGGATTGTGTGCATCTCCGTTTCACCGATACGCCAGTGGTGCAATTTAAGCAATGGTGCGAATTAGGCGCACTTCCCCTATATGACGATCACTTGGTGAAATCTGATTGAAATATTATAAGACTTTGGATCTAGTTTCGTTGGACATTGCAGAAGTCAAAAATATGATTTGAACGATCGAAAAATTCCATCGATGGATAATAATGAATCACAAGTTGATATCAAAATCCGAGCTGATCGAACTCTGAAGAGAAAAAGTGTCGAAGAAGGTTGAAAGTTGAAAATTTAGTCCCCTGTGTCGGAGAAAAACATGATAAAATTGTGTAGATACGCGAGATCAATGGAAAATCGGAAACATTTTTCATATTATTAGATTTGGAGAATAGAAGGTAATATAGAGTAAGATTCAAACAACCTGCGAAGAGTGAAAAATAAGACAGATATTGTCTTTGTACGTACGTTGTTCACACGTTGTATTATTGCCGGAGTTGTCAATTTTACCAAGTGCTGGTTCGGGCCTTTGAAAAATTTGCGAAAATTTGTTTTCGTAAGGTATAGCAAGACCAATCGATTCAGAGTCTTCTGAAATGAAGAATTAATAGGTCACGAGAGTGAGAATTTTTTCAAACTTCACTTGCAAATTTTACCAAGCGCTAGAGCAAATTGATGAAAAACTCGCAAAAATTCGTCTCCGTGAGGTATAGACCAATCGATTAGGAATTTTCTGAAATGAAAAATAAATAGGACTTGAGAAGAATCTTGCTTAAAAAGTGCACTTGCAAATTTGCAACCCTGTATACACGTTGATGACGTCTAACGAGTTCATCTCATCCTTGAAGATGCATAATAGAACAAAATTATCACAGTTCTAGAAGTTTTCGATCGATTGTCCTCCTGGGAACTGCTGGAAAAGTCCTGGAATCGAATTTTTCGATAACAGTAGACACCCTGTAAAACTCATGTTGAATCGTGGAATGATGTTATCATCTCAGGATTACGGCATGCTTGGTTGCCGACTATCGACCAGACTTTTTCTCCGTTGCACCTTGCACTTTGCGAGACATATTTCAAAATTCTTTCAGATTTGTTTCAAAAGTCAAAAATGATATTGAGATTTAAATGTTGCTGAAGTTTGGATCGTTTGTAAAAACAAAACGAAAATTCAAACTCACAAAATTTGACAAATCATCGGTGTTTATCTTTCTGAATCAACTCCTAGCAACTGAAAACATCGTTCAAGAAATTTACTGTAAGAATTGAGGGGGGCTTTTAGAGCTGAGTATTTGATTATTCGATAACCAATTTGTTTCAATAAACGATTCAAACTTCAGCAACATGAGATTCAATGAAATAATTGGATTGTGAAGAGAACAGTGCGTGAAGACGTGAAGGAATTTAATGCAGGAATTGGAAGGAAAAGGATTAATGAGACAAAGAACGAAAAAATTGTAAACATAAAATACAGAATAAGATGAAGAAGGGAAACTATGAAACCCTGATTAAGAGGGAGAGACTAATGAGACGTACTTGGAAACACGAAGATGCATTAGAAATAACAAAAGAAGAATAACAGGTGGAGTAGGGAAGAAATGATGAAGATTGGCATGGAGTAAATAAATTGCAAAGGACGTAGGGCGAAATTATTACATAAAAGCCGAGAAGTTGGCGTGGAGGCATAGGAAGAAATAGAGAACTGCATTCAACCAATTCAAATTCTCATTACTTTTAATGATAATGACGGCTAAAGAATCTTCCATATTATTTATTATTTTTACCTTTCCATAATACGTTTGCGTCGTTTTGTTCGATCATTTACTTGAAATTTTCATAAAATCACATTCTCCCACATTGTTCGTATTCACACATCCCAAGGATGTTTTTCTTCAGAAAAAATTCGTATCGCTGAAGAGAAAAACCAAGTTTCCATAGATCTATTTTTCAACGTCTCGGAATATCTAAAGGTTACAGAGCGTGACAAAGTTTCTCCACAATCGCAAGTTATTTACACGAAGGAAGCAGTTTCCTGTCATCTTCGATAACTTGGAGCAAATACCATTGCTTATCTTCTTGGTTAACGAGAGGAAGGAAAAAGAAAAATTGAAAACTTTCAGTGTTTGTGTTTTTCTCAAGTTCCGACACGCCTAATGTCTATTCAACATGAGATTGGATTGATTGAATCTGCTCACAAGATTACGGAAATCCTGTCCGTTGAAAAATATCTTTAAATACTTGTTATCTCCGCAGGTACAGTTCAGATTACTATGGACACACAAACACACCCGTATGAGAGAGAAGTGATGATAGAAATAATTTATGGAAAATGTATGGTGCGCGTATAGATTGTATATAATTTATATATAATTCATGTATAGATAACTCTACTTTAGCAAATTCTGAAGAAAAATTGAATTTCATTGATTGAAATTTCGTTAAATTATCCTCAAAGGATCAAGTATTATCAACTTATATAGCTTCCTGTAGGTAACAACTTCATAAATTCATGTAAATTTTCATACAGTGTGGTGAAAATTCTCACGGGAGGGTATTCAATTATAATTTGAAAGAATAGAATATATTGGGAGGAAAAATTATTTTCCGCATGATCCATAGCATGATCATGTAGTATATTTCTCCATCTTTCGGGCATGCCGTGAAACTATTCGGCAAGCAACGTATCTACTTTACCGATCACGAAGAGTTTAGCGGTTGATTCGAATCGAATATTACAGAGTAATTTCATCTCTGTTTTGTTCAAATCAAACGGTGAATAAACTAAATTTAATTCCAGAAACTAACGCAAAGGTTATTCGCAATGACACTTGAATGAAGTATAGTTTGCGATGTTTTTGAATTTTTAAATAATGAAATCATCGTTGAAAAAAGAATAACGCTATTTTGACAGTACATGAACGTGATGCATGAAACTTGAAGAATTTAATTCAATAAATAGAAATTTTCAGTAAATTATTTGTACAGGGTGATTAAAGGTCACTCGCCGCAAATCGATTCATATAAGCTATCAAAGCAGTGATAAGCATTCATCGAACCTTCAATTGCAAAATTATGTCACCGTTTCCTGTATAATGAAATTTTATTTGTTCAAAGAATAGTTGATTATTGATTGTCAGTCGCAGACTTAATTACTCCTCATTAGTTCACATTGGAACAATAAATGGAGAATAAGAGACAAGGGAAAAAATAATGATCAACGATATTTATTTCAACAGTATCGCAATATACTTTATTAAATTAAAGCACAATTATACAAACGCGAATAATGTCGATCTCAAATCGACTTTCCTCCCCATTCATCATTTCAATATTTATTCTATGTATAATATCGATGAATAGTTGTATTATCGTGATCTAAAATATTTTCAAAATAATAATAAAAGTATATAATCAGTATTACAATGATGGCATGAAAAATTACAAATAATTAAAATAATACAATAATAAAATACTAATAAATGAATATATATATAATATGAAACGGACAACATTTGGACTTATCTAAGGTTGTTTGCTCGTTTTAATATATATATACTTAACATAAAATAATAATAGTGACAATGAATCATAAACGAAGATATCTAAAAGAAGTAGGGCTCTTTACATTATCTATACAGGTATATAACGAAGATCTTTATTTTCGAACAAATAATAACACCATTAATTTCAATCCTAAAATATAAATTCTCCCCACAATTAAAGCTCATTTTTCTATTCTCTATTAATAAAATGTGAAACGATTCTTCACAATCGATCGTTCCTTTCGTTTTTTCCATTTCGTAAACGTGAAATTCTGTCGCACAAAGAGAAACTCAAGAGAAGTATATTCAATTTTCCAATACACAAATTTCGCGCGTAGCGATGAGAACAATGAAAAAAAAAACAAACTTCCAAACTACCGTTCTCATATCATCGTTTTGATCAACAATTTTCTCACGCTTCTTCTTTATTTTCTTTTTTGCCAAGACTTCGGTAGAAACATCGCCAAGGCATTAATACTATGATCATGAAAAGAGTGTGTGTCATCGGTTGATCCTTCTGAAGGTACCATTTTCCGAATTATCAACATTCTGAATATAATTATATATAATATATATATTATATATATGTAAAATATAATACACGCGTACTTATCGATAAATTACTTGAATTGAAAATTTTCTAAATTTCTAAAAACATTCGGATTTGTATTTGACTTTTTCTCTTAGGTATATTTCTATTCTTCGATTTTCTCAAATCGAGAAAAATCCTTCCTGGCGAGAAAAAGGGAATACGTCAAGCGAATAATTTTACTTGATAAAAATCGTATTGCTGAACACGATCCCATGTGGAATGATTTAATAACGTTAGATCGTGACCGACGGTCGGTAAAATAGTTAACGATTTTTAAAGCTCATTTAACATCAAAGAGAAATTCCGCCTCACGAAATATCTAGTATATATCATATAAATTCTAAAAGAAAACAAAATGTTTCAAGACACGATGTACATTGATATAAATACATAAATATTTTGGAATGTATGCACATTATACATATGTATATTCTGTAGGTACTCGAGATAATAACTTGTCCAACGTGTGAAAATTCTAAGCACCACCTACTTTCCTGTAACTCCTTGATTCCGTGTGATGTATCGGCACGCAATAACCGCTGTACGTTTTTATTCCTAAAGATCCGGAATACGATCTGGCTGGGACGGATCCTGGATCCGTGTGCCTTCTCGGACATCTATGTTCCGCTGGGCATTGACAAATTGGCGAAGCGTTCACTTCCTCGAGTTGCGAACTCCTTCTTTTACGTACGGTAAAGAGTCGACATGGCTCTTTGTGCTGACATTGTAACCTCTGTAATGGAATTTATATTCGTTATCGATTATTCATCGTTTTGTGAATTCGAATCTGATAATATTCAAAAACATGCTTCGCGCTGCTGTACTCAACTTATTATCGTGTATGATTTACACATTTTATACATTCGCAAGATGTTTCGTATTCTATGACAAATTACGTTTGATATAAATTCGGATGATCAACTTACACTTTGAGGTGAACAAACGAAAGAATAGATGAATCCTGGATTTCCTTCCGGTGATCTATGTGGTTTTCTTCGCACTATATACGCGACACTTCCTGGGTGGCAACGACAATGAACACGTTGCACCGTCGCGTTACCTGGCCCTCCTCCCGGTGCTAATGTCCACGTGATATTCCTGCAATTACCATAATTTAATTCTGGATTAGTCAATGCTTTTAATTGATTTTGGAAATTCTTTCCATAAAAATTAGTGACGTTGAATTGAATCGAATGTACTCAAGAGTTGTGATAAAATTATCCGAATTCCATGGAATGCATTCTCATCTATTGGGTGGTTAAAGTCTGAAATTCTAAGATGGAATCTGATTCTTAGAGTAACTATTTACTTCAATGTAAGTCGAGGATCATTTTTAACGCTTTGCAGATCATGAAGTACAGAAAACAAAAAATTCCAGATTGTCAGCTTGTCAATGGCCATGCAAAAATTCAACGATTCAGCCAGCGCAGGCTTGAGCCAAGCATGGCCGCCAAGCAGGAGGAATTTATATTGAGTCAACCGTGAATAACACAGAGTTTGTACCACACGGAAAAAGAGAAATTAGCTGTGAGATGGACAGTCATTTTTTCACCCTCAATAGCTAAATCTTAGTTGATACAGCTAAAAATTTCTCTCCGTGCAGTATTAATCCAGGGTTGGAGCAACGTTTGGTTTTGGCAAAAGTTTTGTATCGCCCAATGTTGCAGAACCATTACACGGTGATCTTTAACCAGCGTTACCCCAGGCGTCAGAGTTGAGGATCGTTGATTTCTGAAACGATCTTATCATTCCAGACTTCAATTTGCCAGTGTTCATCCAGGCTGGGTCGTAAATTTTTACATGGGTGAACGATCAGATCCTCTTAGCTTAGTTCGAAAATCATCTAATCATCAGATTACATCATGGAATCTCAACTTCTTCAGATTAGATTACTATGTCATTACTTCTGAGGGGAAATTAGCCTAAAAGGAATAATTTTCCCTCGTTCAGGGATTGCAGCATTTTCCATCTTCATGAACGAATGCTAAGAAATTTGGAAAGCATTCCTGCTAGGAGTGAAACTTTTTGGATCTAAAGGCCTGCTTTGGGTCAAGATTGGGCCTGAGAAGGTTCAATTTTCAGGAAGAGGAATAGAATGGGATTCTCCTACTATTCTAATTATTGATATTTCAATTTGTACATTAAGTGACACCAAATGTATCCAACTTACTTGAAATATTGACAGATCGGCAATCGTTTAACAGGTTCACAGAGTTTATACTGTCTTGTTTTATCAACGATCGTGTGTCCATCGTTCGCATGTAAACTGCTGGAACAAGTCCGACTACCTGGACACCGGCATTGTCTTTCCACCCATGGCGCATCATAAAGATCCACTTTACTGCATACTTCGTTACGATTACACTTAGGCAACTCTTCTTCGCTGTTCTGTAAACAAAAACAAACATTCTATGTCAATCATTCGAAGAACATTTTTAATTCGATTCTGCTGTTCATGAATTCAAAGGAAAAAAAAAAGCTCTATCTTTGATCATTTTATAATAAATTTGAATTATCGAAGCGATTCTCTGTCAGAATTTCAAAGGGAATTTTCGAATTTCTAAGTTGAACGAAGCCTCACTTGTTTACTTGAACGAGCCTCGTTCTCAGAGTTCTTGAATCGTCTCAATTACCATCGTCTTGCCTGACCGAGTTACTGTAATTGAACGAGTGTCCCGACTGTCGATTGCGCGATATTTCATTCCATATTCGAATGAATGAATTACACGAACGAATCGATTATCGTATTTTCCTGAAGAATTCTTCTGTACTTATTCCAAAAGACACAACCATTAAACGATATTTGGAGTCGGATGATTGAGAGATATAAAAATATCTCATCAATTATGTGACTTCGTAATAAAGCACGATTCTTTCCAATTTTTTACGGGAGATGTTTGATCGAGAGATAAGAAATCCTCGATATTAATTTTATTTCAAACACGATTATAAAATACCTCATTGCAATTCTTTTTCTTTGTCCCTCTTTCCGTCTCTCGACGGTTTTTTTCCCCTCTTTTTCCCTCACATTTTATTTTCTTCGAGTATGAATGGAACATGTTTGTAGGCGCCACAAGAGTCGAGTTGCACAACTCTGTGGCCTCAGGATGAAAAATGTGGATCGGCCGGTTCATCATAAAAATGCTACATTCTGTTTCATTCGTAGCCGTGTGCAGCTGACGTATTTAAGAACACGAAAGAATGAAAGAAATAACGTATACAATTACATTTAATAATCGTTCCCCTTTCAACGCGACTCGACCACAATGATGATATTGAGTAATCGTTATTCGAAAAATAGTAGTTCAATTCATCAACATCGAAAATTAATTATCTCATCCGAGTAAAATATTTCTTAGAATTTATCTTTCCTCTTGAAAATATGTGTAAATTTAATTCAATGATCCTCCTTTCCTGTTGAGGTATCGGTATGAATTCAATGTATCATTGATAAAGTGTACATAAAGATACGGGACAACACATCATAAAGAAAATATTAGTATACTTGAAAATGAAAACGAGTATCTCGGTACCGGATGCAATCGGTGCAAACGCGTGGCTCATAAATCTTCAGGCAGAAGAGATATTGTGGATGAGATCAATCGTAAATCGTGTCCCGCTTCCGTGGTAAATCATTCGTGGTCTGATTGGCTGTAATAAACCCAAGCCGCATATACGGTTGTTGAATCATTATTTCGATAAGAAATCAGATTACGGTACGAATAGAAAAGAAGGTTTATTTTCAATCAACGTGAGCATATTCGTATACGAAGACTTGTTTTTTATATTTTTCTTCCCTTTCTTTTATCCTCGAGGAACTTCAAAAGAAGATCTATAGAGAATTATATCGATTGATTTTTGTTTTTTGTTTGATGTATGAAATCAATTTTATAAAATTGATAAATCACAAGAATTACAAAGATGAGTCGTCGTTGGATGGCGCGTGTTCGTTAAGAGCTTGATTTTTCTTTCTTTTGATTTGAATCCTCGAGGTTAATTCTTGAGAGTACAAGAGCTTCGATAAGATCGATTTTAATGGGAGCGTCGCCATTCCGTTCAGTTGACGTAGTTGAGAAACTTCTCAGAGGTTCTCAATTCAGATTTGAAAGAGTATACAATTCTTTGATATGCAACAAAATTTAATATAACATTCGGTCATTCTGTTTTCTATTTTGGACCCCTGCGCGTTGTTATCAGGGTAGATGAAAGAAAAGAAGAAACGGACTAGACGGGGCGGCGAGAATCGAATTAGTCTTCGTCGGTAGTGAAATAATAGATGAATGGGCTTCCTTAAGAAATGGCGGAAGTCGGGCGGCCGGTGAATGAGCCGGAAGACCCCACTCCAAGTTTCACAATGGACGAACGTTGGTACCCAGCCCCGTACAGAGGCCAAAGACAACCCAAGCAAAGCCACGACACACATACAGATACACCACCTGGGTCCCTTGGGATTACGAGGATCAAAACATCCTTCTTTACCAGTCCACACGGGGGGATCCTTCCGAAAAATACCTTTCTTTTTATTATTAGTTTCCTTTTACTAGTATATATATACTTTCTGCCTATATAACTCTTGCGGAAGTGACGACGGCCCAAGACAACAAGAGAAAAGAGAGGACGCTATATATACGTTATATAGTGCTTCTTCTACGACCGGATGAGCGTGCTAAGGTAAACACATCGAGGAAGGAACGACTTAAGCCAACAGACAACCTGCGCAGCTTGTCGTGATCCGCGTGCCTCTGCTACTCCGCAGGTACCTTTTTTTGGCCAACAGAATCGTAGACCGTACTGTAGCGCTATGTCACTTGTTCACGTTACGGTATATGTGATAATGAAGAATGAGATAGCATTGGAACGAGAGAATCTTGGACACGAATCAGTTATAAAACATTTATGACGTTTTATGCACGTTCAGGATCTCAAAAAAGGTTCCCGTTAATCCCTGGTAGTTGGGAATCCTCGTGCAACTCTACATAAATATTCTCCTCCCAATGTTTATCGCGTTTGAGATTTTTTACCTGAAGTGTTTCCCCAAGAATTCTCTTTCCCTATTTTATTTTTTTATCTTCCGAAAAGATCGATTCCCCCGTTCTAATGTTGATAAAATCATGTTCCGAATATAATGCGTCATTGTTATACTTGGATTAATCAACGCGCTTGTATCGTTGGTAATTAGATGCAACAAAGATCAATTCTCTGTTCTTCTAGGGTAGACCCCAGAGATAGATCTCTAACACTCACGATGTCTGGACATGACAATGGCCTTTATCAACAGAGTGAATTGACAGTTATTAAGATAATCAAGAAGTTCTCGATGATTCGATTAATTTCAAACGGAAGTCCAGTTTAGTACCGAAAAATGAATGCTTATCGTTGAATTCAAAGGATGATTGTTTTTTTTTTTTGACTTGTATATACCTATATGACGTACAATCGGGGAACTGGTATTTGCCGTCACAATTGAACAATCAAAAACAATGAGTAGTGAGCACATCGATCAATGAAATTCAAATTCATTTGTATCACAACACAGTAATTCGTTTCGTTGCATTTACGTATGTACACCGACGATCAACGACCAATCGTCGTTACTGGTATGAGGGGTGATTATCTGTGAGACGAGACGAGAGATCAGAGGAAGTTCTAGAGATTCCGGGGACTACACGTACGTGTGAAGATACATTCATGTGTTTGTGGCAATAGTATTAGACCGTAGTAGCTACCGGACAGGACGTGCGTGATTGCCTCATTGGCTGGATTGACAACCTCTGAATGGAGCAGTTACCGGCAAGCTTCACAGAGGAGACGCGGAGAGTCAAAACAGACTTTGAAAAAAGGGATGAGGGGATGAAGTGTATCTTAGCCACGAATCCCTACGTAATTGCAAAACACTTATTGTGTCCGACCGGAGCCGGATTCAATCATCTACGGCCCGTTAGGTCTGATGAGAGTTGGCGTTTCTTTTCTTTTCTTTTCTTTTCTTTTCAACCGAGAAATTCAAACGAAAGAAACATTGTTTACACTGTGGAATTATCACAATATATTTTATACAAAAATAACAAACATCGAATCTAAAGAATTGTTTCTCCTTCATAAATCCAGACTAGTTTCAATCGCGAGACGTAGGAAAAAAAAAACGGAAATATCGAACTCGAATAAGGAGAAAACAAACAAAAAGAATCGATGGAAACAAGGAAACGAAGATGAATGAGTTGTCGTCAAAAAAGTTAAATGCTTGCAGTTGTAAAACGACGGAAGGCCATTTCCTTCGACGTTTCCTCAATTCACGATACGAAGAGTTAAGTGTTGTGTATTATTTTCTTTTGTTCATTGACAATAAAATAGAATTCCAGTTTGATTTCTGTCATTTACTACAGGATAGTTGTGAATGAAAATGAGGCAATTGTTGATGAAAGATAAAAAGCTTGAAAATTTGTAATAAAATAACGACGCCGAGGGTTTGATAAAAGTAGTACGAATCAATAAAAAATGCTCCTACAACGTACAATGGGAGGATGAAGAACCAAAGTAATCGATCTTTTGTATCATCTACAACTATTGTTTATTCGATTGAATCGAGGGAATCAATTTGTCCTCAAATCGAAAATTAGATTTTTATTTCACAGTAAACCCGAAGAGAACATGAAGCTCCGACAAACGTTCAGAATAGATCAACGTAGATCAGACTAAAGCTGACGAATATAACAATGTTTGCTTGAGAATAATTCCTAGGAAGATTCACCGAAGATTCACTGGAGTTTCAATTTTTCAATATAAGTTTTTTTCACGAAGAAATGAACGATGAAACTCGAATGAATCTCTTGAAACCATTCTCAAGCGAACATTCAAATGTTCATCCAAACTTCGTAGAACGTTGAGGAACCTAAAACTTGGCTCCAACGGAGCTTCATGTTCTCTTCGGAAAATATAATATTCGAATCTGACAAAAAAATTCGTTGACATTATTTAATATTGAAATTCAAAACACTACCAATTGAATTCCAATAATTCCAAGATTTCCCAACGATAAATAGACATTTGTTAAAATTCTTTGAATTCGAATGAAAGTATATTGAAATTCCAATTCCTTATATTCTCCGAGATACCGAATATTGTTCAAGAAATTCTCCTATATAAATTATTTCTTCAATTCTATCTGTTCTCGACATCTTCGTCCAACGAATTCACGTCAATATATATCTATATGAATGTATTTAATGGTTTCTGTACCCGTTCATTCATTTCCAGAAGCTCGAATCAAGTTACTCAAACATTTCTTGTGTGCCTTATACGTAAGATTCGTTAAGATTATTGTTTTTTATTTGTACGTATCAACGTATATTTAAAACCTTATTTGCAGAACTTTCAAAGTCATAAATATGAATCCAGCCTCTCTCGTAAACAACTCGTTCTTGAAATGCCTTGTGTTTCTCGTATACGTTCGTACGTTGGATACATTATTTTTTTCGAATCACGACAAGGATTTCACAAACACTACACAAATATGCACGCTCAATTTACCACGAGAAACGATTTTGACAGTCGAACAGCTACCTGTAGAAAATCACGTGTTATATGGGATTTTCGATACGAGAGTATTACGACCCACGCAACATTCGGACTCTCTTAAATCGATTATAATGGTTTTTAAATTGGACAGGAGGCAGGCATTTATGACATTTCTGTGTCCTTTTTTTTCATGTTGGTTAGACCATTACCGTTGTGCCACGCACGTCGTGTTTCTCAATCCACGTCAAACGTTGAGCGTTCATACTTTTCAAATAGACAATTATATTTGCGTATTTTCCAAAATGCGTATGTGGATCACGTGGATGGATTCGTTCTCGGCAGGAACAGCTGCTGATATTTGGATTTTCATCCAAGGTTGTGTATTCGAATCCATAGGAAACAAAGCCTATTTTCTTACAATAATTCCCCATTAAAGAAGAATTCAAATAGACATTTATATCAGAATCATAACGCGTATATCCAGTATTTAAGGTGAAATTTAGAATGAGTTGCGATTAAATCACGTTATCAACACTTCGACTTTAATTCGTTCGAATAAACACAAAAGTATATAAATTTTTAATGCTTGTATTCTTTGATGTATCATTTGATAATCAGAACCAGCGTAATGAAGCGGAACTTTGGTGAAAATGCACGGAAATACCATTGAGGCTTGGTGCTGGAAAATTTCCAAGCGTTCACTGAAATTTTACGAAATTGCAGCCCAAGATTTATATTTTCTTTCGCAAATGTACTTCGTTTAGAAATCACCTGATTCGTTCTCTAGGCTTGCGAGGAATTTTTCACTGAACACTGATTTTTTCATTCCAATGTACTGATCAATGACTCCCAGCAGAAATTTCTTACATCGTGTATTTTTTGAGTGAAAAAGTTACATTTGTCAACAAGTTCAAGTACAACTGTTAGAAATTTTTATGAAAAATAGAATAAATACTGACAAAATGAAGAGAATTTTCATGTATTTTTATGTGAGAATTGCTATACATGGCACAGAAATTCATTTTCTATACACACGGAGAAAAATTTGCTGTAAAATCTATCATGCCTCCGATGAATATAGGGATAATATTGGATTGCTGTAATTTATACTGAAATATCCATTAGATTTATCGTATTTTTTGTCACCATTGCCACAAATTTTCATTTTTATCGAAGACTACGATTAATTGAATAGGAATTCCAGTATATCCCAGGGTGGGTGCCCATGCTACCCAACGTGGGGCCAAACTGGGCAGACAAATGGGGCCAACCCTGGGACGATAACATCATTCCCAGCTTGGCCGTATTGCTTTGCCCGAGAATTGGTAACACCACGGGCCCAGCATAAACCCAGACTAGGCAATCAATACTGCCCCTTCCTTTTTGTTTTGAAATTGGAAAATTGCTTTGAATTCTACCCCAGCGGGCATGAATTTCAGCCCCACTTTGGCTGGGGCCAAAATTCATACACGCTGAGGATTTCACACATGCTCGGGATATAAATTCACCCCAATCTTGGCCGAACGCTGGACGAAACTGAGGCTCAGTTCAAATGTGCCGGCACTAAGATTCATTATTTCCATTTTCTACCAACCATAATTGTATGGGAAAACACAACAGGGCCAAGATTGAGCCAACATGGACCCCATCGTCATTCTCCAAGACTGGGTTGAAGAGGATGGACCCAGCCTGGGGCCCATTGTCATTGAAGGCAATGACACGCTTGGGATATTACAGCAGTTAAATAATGCTATCCCTATAATTACATCAATTTTTCCTCTGTACAGAAGTATCCAAATTCATACAGGAATGTCAAATCAATGGGAAAGGATCAGGGATTTGAATTCATTTCTCAATCAAAATGATATATCACTTCGTTGGAGTTCTGTATTTGACGAGTGATTACCCAATCGATGATCGATCTCGAATTTCTGTAATCCAGGAAATGTTGAGACGAACAAAAACGATGGGTCGTCAAAGAAAGAAAAGCTGACAACGGATAACGCGATGGGTATCGAATTTTCTTGGCTCGTCATCTTCACATTGGCACACGTCGAACGAACGTTTGAAAAAAGACATTGATGACGAAGAAAGTTATATACACATCTTGTATATTATATACGCACACGTATATGTATGCGTTGACCCAGATCCTGACCGTGAATGACTTTTACGAAACGCGGGTACGAATGGTAGTGAATGAATATATGAATGTTTGAATGAATGGATGAATGGATGAATGAATGAATGAATGAATGAATGTATAAATGGAGAAACGAGCAAACAAACGTCGTGTATGAAAGAAGGGAGGGATGAAACGAATAAGGAAGGATTTGAAGAAAGAGATTATTCCCTGTACATAGAGACGTACTATAAAATCCTACATATATAACCTATACCTCACTGTAAAAAATAAAATATATCTATATATATACGTTCTGTATTTCAAAAAATTATCTAGTTTTATTCCGCTATTTATTCTTCATTGTCGTAGGTAAAAGTCGGTGGATAGTTGAAAAGTGTAGAGAGGTTGCAAAAGGAAAGAAAAAACCTACACGAGCATTTTACTTCTTTCTTTTTTTTGCTCCCTGCCCCCTCGTCTCTGTATTTATCTCTTTTATTTCCTTCTTCAGGCCAAAGTCTGTTCCTCTTTTTTTTTTTTTTTCGCAAAATGCCATCAGACCTTCGTTCTCTTTTTCTTTCACTCCTCTTCCTTCTCGCTCCCTTCATCTCTGGGCCAACAACGGTGTATATGGAATTGAAACGGTGGCAGTAAAACTAAAATGGAATAATAGAGGGACCGGAAGGGCCCCGGAGAGGAACTTCATCCGGAAGTTCTCACGGGTCTCTTGCTTCTCCCACGACCGCAATGAACATGACACCTGGCGCTCGGGATATGTACGCACATACTCTGCAGATGACCGACAAAGAGAACCAGAGGAGGGAGAAACAGAAAGATAAAAAGAAGTAGAGAAACTAAATCTTTTTTTTTTTTTCTTTTTTTCATTCTTCTTCGTCTTCTTCTTCATTTTATCCTTCTCTCCATCCCAGATAGGGAATCTATTTTTACGTTTATACTCATTGAACGCCCACTACTTGTTTATTTACAGATTATTTAGAGTCTTTCTAAGCTGTTGTTGCCGCTGTTGCTTGAATTCTTGTTATATAAGAAGAATAGGTTCCTATCGTTACCTAACATTTGCAGAAATTTTTATACAATAGAAAATGAAGGAAATGCGAGAGAAAGAGAGGGAGATTACGTTTCCTCGAAACTACGTAACCGTAATCTCCGTCACCTGAAAGTCTGCCAAGAAGTGGAGAATATCACCCTGTGACTTCACTTTTTTTTTTCACTCGCTTCCTCTTTCACGGGATTCCATCCATAAATCCTCAGGAAACCAAAGAATTTTGTAGGTTTACGAAACTCGACATTTGACCCTACCGTATTTCTGAATATCAAATTTACTGAATAATTTTGTGGAATTTATGTGATGTTGCAATGGATGTAATACGAAGAGACAAAAGAACTTGTTCGATTGAGATACATTATTTGAATATTTTGAAGAGGATATCAACGTAGTATGTAGAGAAGCGCAAGTCTATGACCTACCCAAACAAGATTTCAGATGTTCGAGATCAAGGACAGAATTGAACGTAGCATCTTGAATATTAAATTCGTTTTACTACGTGCATATTCGATATCGAGCATGTCAGAGTTAAATTTATATCATCATTGAACTCTCGTGTAAAAAGCATGTTTTAGAAGAAAATAAGATTGCATTTACGCTAAACTTCAAAATGAACAACTCGTTTTTGTACTTTTGCCGTACCACGCAGAAAAGTTGTTAAATCCATTTTTTTAACTGTGGTAATATAAATTAATTATCGTTCCTAATTTTTGCATAATAAACATTTTTCTTCTCTGAAAACGAGTTGAAAATTAGAAGACCATCAGAAAAAACCGTAACTTACATCAAAATGAGAAGAACCACTTTGCCAGACGAAAATAAGTGAGGAGCAAATATCGCCAAACACCAAAAATATCGGTTTTTTTCCTTGAATAATCAAAAACAACGCCCCTTATTTGCCCTGGAACTGTTTCAATATTGTCAAAATATTAGTGACATCACACAATTTTCACGTGGAATAGTTTTTCTCGGTTTTCTCCGTTCGAACGAACTTGGAGTTAACAAGTATTTCACCTGGGACGATAGACTCGCATACTAGAAAATTGGGTGTATTTTGAACACACGTGCATGTCCCAAACGGTTCACTCAAAATTTGTGTCAAATATCGACACAAAAGATGTGAGAAATGAACACAGAAGTGTTAAGTTTGCATTGAAAATCCGTCAATTTGACAGTCATCTGTGTGGAAAGAAGATATTTGAATGAATCGAATGAAACAATACCACACGATGAGTGTTTTTTCCGACAGTTGTTAATCAAAGTTAAATGAGATAATTACTGCGTAGAAATCCAATGACAAGTCATATTTTGTTTTCATAATAATGTAATATATCACGGTGTCGTCGCATATTCGAATACTCTAGAGCGATGACTAATTACTGCACCAGGAAGACTAAGCGGTATCGTACATTGAATAACCCAAAGACCGAGTTCAATTAGTCGCGAGAATGATTCTTTATAAGAATTTGTTTTTGTCTTCCGCGTATGTACCGAATGAACTCAATGAACCATTCATTGCGCACATGGTATTTCCTATTCTTCATATTAATATCACAACTCATTGCCATTGTTCTTTGAATTAAAAGGATAAAGAATGAATAAGCGTGACTCGACAATCACTTCATTATCGAGGAAATTTAACGTAACACTTACACGTATGTTTTCATTATTTGTTTTCTATCGTATATATTCCTTTTATCGATCCCCCCACACGAATTAAGTTGTCACGGTTTTCTTAACCAAGTTCTTTGTAGAATTCAATATCAATTTACAACAGACATTCGAATTATAAACAAAACATAATATACCCTGGCGAAAATGAAGCGTGCTCTAGCGTGAATATCCGCCAAATTACCCTTCAGAGGTTGGCTATCTCTTTTCGAATATGTCGTGCGGAAAGAGATAGATAACCTCTAAAGAGTAATTTGGTGGATATCCACGCTTCATTTTTGCCAGGGATGAATACCGAATGCTCAATTCAGTTTGAAATTCAGAAAACTTATAGGAATGCTCTGGTGTTTGTTTCTCACTTCACAACTGTGTGAGAATGTATACAATTTTCAAAGCCAACAAACATACTAAAACGTATCGCTGAAAAGAAATCGAAGAATTCCAGAACATTATACGTATATATTATTATCAGTAAAGAACCACGCATTTTCATACGAAAGCAGACAAAAAGGAAACATTAGTGTAGAAAGAATGGTAAGATCAATAAAAACGCGTCGCCACGATCGACGACAGCATTCTTCGAAGGTCTCATAAAAATAACGAAGAATCTCGAACTCTTGAAGATTCGTGCGCGAGCGCTCGTTATGAATGGAGCTGCTATGAGATGTTCTCTTTTTTCCTCGCCTCTGTCCCCTCATCCATCCTTCTCATTTCCTTTCTATTTTTCTTTCTCATTCTCCAGCTACGAAAGGTGGATATTGGCGTATTTTATATATATATATATATAGGGAGGTAACAGGTTCGAACCGACGAGTGGGCGCCACTCTTTGCCCGAGGCTATAAAAGTTTTTACTCCGTGAGCAGAGTAAAAGAGCCTCCTTTTTGCACTCATTCGCACTTATGGTGCATAATTTTTCAATCTCGTCTATCCCCGGAGTGTCAAGTTAAAGATCAAAATTTATCCCTAATGAATAATCAAAGGATTAATGATATTTATCGCGAGGCTAGCTTCTACGAGAGTTGTTTGAATCGTTATGGCACGATTATTTTGTAATTCGAGAGGAATATTGGGGTATAAATCATCACGGATCCTGATAAATTGAATTTTCCTGAAACACGTCTTGATTCTTCCAGAAATGCGAGGGTATAACTATCGGCGCGTCAGGATGTGAAATTGAACGTCATGTGCCGAAGGAAATATCGCACATTAACTCCTTCATTTTGAGAGGAAGTGTTATTTATTGCCACTGAAGGATTCAATTGAAAAAGGCTCCAGATGTGTTTTACTGTTTGAATTTAACACCTGCTGATGTTGAATTTTACCATTCGTATCAATTCAAGAAAAAGTATATTGAGGATTAAATTGATACTTATGGCTACGCTTTTGTTATTAGAGTGAAGTGGGGTGAGATGACGCACTTTCCCGCTTCAGTACAGCTTGAAATAATACATGAAGCCTCTCTCTCTCTCTCTCTCAAGGAAAATATAAAGTTTCATTTGAATGCTTCATGATATAGCAACGTGGAAAGTGCATCATATCACCCTGATTTATTTTTTTTTCACTATTTTTATCCATTTAAACTTAGAAAGAAGAGTCTCAATGCGATCTGTGTCACAACTTACTCCTATTTCCCTTAGCCTTGCTGATAGATACTTTGCTACATCAATCCGGTTCTATTTACAAATCCCATTATCCCATATACTGTAACCAAAAATCTAATTTTCTCAATCAAAATATATCGTAAAAACTAAATTTTTGGCTCAATTTACGAACAAATCGGTAACCATTACAATCTACTGGTTTCAAATCAGAATATCGACAAGACTTTTATTCTTCTTTCATACATGAAAGAAGGGAACTTGAAATACCGTGATATGTTGATGGACTATCTCTCATCCCTCCACGAAGAAACAGAGATATAATATACAGGATAGCAAATCTCCTTGCTAACCTAGCTAAGAAATCGCTATCACAACCAACTGGATTGTTACTGAGAGAACAACATGATTAAATAAAGCAGCACATTTTTCGCTGCCCTAACAAGATTTTCAGTATTATATTCAGAATAGAAAACATTTGTCGCAGTTAACAAAATTGCTGTGATCGCGAATAGTTTGCTTTGATTACAAAAAATTCACTGCTCCATGCAAAATTGGATTTCTTTGTCACAGCGAATTGATTTTTTCTCCGTGTCGACTTCGAGGAATCAATAATAATTCAACTCTACTTGAAATAAAATGTTCGATGATCCATTTCCGAGATGATATTACGTGATATTATTTTAGGAATTGATCAATTCCAAATCTCCGTTGTAATTTCAGACTATTCATCGGACTGTTCAAGGGAATATCGAAATATTGTAAACATTCTTTGAGCTCTTTTCAGGACTCAGTAAATGTATAAAATTCAATGTGAGAGCGGAATCTGATTCCACTAGGTACCTTTTGCTGTCCCAGCAATGTATTTGCTATTACAGCAATCTTGTTAGCTAGGGAAGCAATTTTTTACCCAAAAAATTCCGTAGAGTTCCATGTTAAGATTTGGCTCTATGCAAAATTTATGGAATTTTTATAAAATTCCCACCGAATCATGTGTTTCCACATGAACTTTCTATGGAATTTCTATAAAAATCCGTACATTTTGCACATAGCCGAATCTTGACATGAAATTCTACAGAATTTTTTCACCTGGGTAGCAGTGTTTGAAATTTATTCACCATCATCTGTATCTAATCCAGCCAAAAATTTGCTGTTTCAAAAGATTACGTTGCTCTCCCAGCAATCCAGTTGACAGTGGCAGCGAATTTTCAGCCAACCTAACAAAACAATTTGCTACTCTTTATTTAATACGTCCACAAATTTTTTTCACCACCCACCATTAACTTTATTTTTGAATCACACTTCCTATCTCCCGTTTTCCATAAAATAGTATTTACAAAGACAACCCATTCAGATTGAATCTAAAATGAATACCAATCCCAAACAAAACATTTTGAATGCAAAGTTCAACATTCTTACGTGTATCCTTTCAAGAACTGTGAAGAAGAAACATGAAATACAATGCGTCTGGAAGGTGAGAAAATTGAAAAGATCTCTTTCGAAGTAGAAAACTCGTAACAGTATCAATAGATTTCAGATGAAATCATGATGAAGTAGAACACAGATGGTATCTTCTCGTATACCTCGAGACACTGAGATTTTGAAGTCAGATATAGCAAATCTTATCTTTTTTTCTGTTGTTTTTTTTTTCCGTAGACGATAAATCTGAGGGTGGGTACAGCGAACCTTTGAAATTTAATAAAATGAATGGCTTTTGAATAGATATACCTTTCTGATAAATTGAATCAAAATTATAAGTAGTCATAGGGTAAGTTTATCGATGAATAAACAAGTCAAGTATTCATCCTATGAATTGTTTGTTATTGAGGTAATGTTTATAAAATAATTTCGTTTTTTCTGTCAAATATGCATTGAGAAAACTGTCGTTTTGCAGTAACCAAAAATGAAATCAAATGAAAAATTCAAGATGCCTGACCTGAAATATTCTTTGTTTCGACAAAAATTTTTAATTGAAGTGACTAATACTTCCTTGCTACAACTCAACAGTTTTCCTTAGAGTGAATTGAGGGAAGTTCCTGGATTTTGAATCTTCATGGGTAGCCATGAAATTTCAGATTCCCCAGTGAATGAATTACTTGAAAAATGGTTGCATGGAAAACATTTGATCAAGTTGAGTTAGTTATGACTTATTTTTCAATACGTTTGACAGACAGAGTTCGTGTTTTGTTAATCCACTCGTTCATCCACCGATCAACTCAGTCTGTACGTTTCATGGATTTAAATTTCATATTTCAATGGTTTCACAACGAAATTCTATTCATATGGGAGAAGGATAAATGAAATATAAGCATATGAGACACCTGCACAATCTTTGAATTCTGATAACAATGAGCGATGAACACAGAAAGACTAAATGCAGTTTATCCAACAAGATAACTCGAGGACCTTTGATCGCTCAATGGAATAAAATAACCTCTAGAAATATGTGATTCAAGATTTTTTGATTTTCAAATCCAAACGGTTGCAAAAACAATACTACATAAATCCATTCGAAGCATCAGATTATTCCCATCCGATAATTCAATAGAATTTGAAACTGCTCGATTCTCTTTCACGTAGTTCTCTCTCTCTCGTGCATCCTGGCAACCGATCAAACTCATCGGTCTCTCCAGAGACATCCACGCACGTCGCTCTTCGCACTCGGGACCAACAAATAAATTTACGCTTCGTTAGGTAACTTATATTATACACATATAACCAAGTTTATTCAGTCGTTTCTCATTTCCCAATACGCATATATAAACGCTTGGCAATCCACGCCTGGACATTTTCTAAATGTCGGCGTGTAAAGAATTGCCGCAATATTCTCCGACAATCTCTATCCGTGACTTTTCTTGACGTAAAGTCACGTGATCAACAGCAAGACAACATACAACAGTCAGACACAAAGAATCCAATTACCATGAGGTCGCCTTGTATTGTGCATGCAAAATATGTGTGTATATATGATTATAAATAAACAGGTCGTTCAAGTCAACCGAGAAGAGAAGAAGAATCGTGATGTTTCTTCGAGTTTTATTGAGTGTTGAAAATTTCTTGTCAGCGCTTTCGCTGTTCATCCATTTCTCATTGAATTCAACAAATCAATTATGAATTTACAATGTGTTTCGAGTGCATTTACATCACAGGCTTTTGTCGAAAAACACGAAGAGGAAAGAGGTTTGAAGAAATGCCATAATTCTTCGTGTCCCAGTCAAGTCTTCCTATAATAACGTGGAACCTTTTTTGTCCCTCTCACGATGAACGACTATTATTAAGCCATTCTGGGATAGGAAACCGCAGCATTATGAAACCTATTTCTTTGAAGAATGATATCATGATTCTCATGATTATTTTCAAAACTCAAGTTCTCCAATAGAAAGATGATCTGTTCTAGTCAAGTGTAGGGATCCCATCGATTGATCATCTGCCAGGTGTTTGAAACAACCCTACACCCCGAGATAAACTTCCTGCAGACTTACAAAATCACTTCCAGCTTATAACCGTGTTGTTTTCATACATCCTTGTACAAGTTTCTTTCGCTCATGTTTTTAATCTTTTGTTTGATATATAATTTCATTCTTTTCTAATTTTATATTGCGAGCAAGTGAAATGAACGTGAGTAGAAAATAAGAGAGATATGAGCACGGGTATCGGTATTCGATACTCAATCCAGGATAACTAGAGTCTTCTCAATTTTAGTTCTAGATCTTCAAATCGAGTCCTAAACTCTTCCTTCCGAAGGATCAAGCTCACATTGAGGAATTAAAAATCGATTTTCTTCTTATAAAAAGATTGTCTTGACACGATTTGCATTTTATTGTTGTGAGAGAAAATTCAAAAACCAAGGTGTAAACATTCACTTCAAGAATGTACAGATCTTCCTGTAGCTGGGTGAACAGTGAAATCTCTCTTCCAGAACTTTATAACGTATATATCAATTAATCGTTTAATTACACCAACGAGATATCCCGTATTCCGTATAGCAGTAATTGTGATAAAAAGCATGTGTTGATCCAATGACGAGTGTTATGCGAAATTTAAATGCACTATCTACTTTCTCTGCTGTAAAATACATTCTTTTATGGTATGGATAAAAAAAATGAACCTGTTATATTTTGACATTCCTCTCTACGTGAAATGATGAAATTCGACGTTCCTTTCAAGAGGAGATACTTATGTTTGTATTCTAACGTGTGAAGAAATCGGAATATTACCAACGAAATTATTTGAAAGTTTTTATCCTTGACGATCAATCACAGTATATTCTTTGAAATTAGCAGAACACGATGAATTCATTTCCAAATTATCCACGGATATTATCTTGGCACATTTTTTTATTGAAATTTCATCAAACAATAACAATGTTGGAAAATATGTTTCATATATTTTGTAATTGTTGACAGATTTCAACGTTATAGAAAACAACCTCTGAACATAAAAGGAATGGGAACATGAATGAACGACAGTAGTAGTGGGACCCTTGGGTGTAACAAAAATAGCCAACCAAAATCTATTCTTCGTGAGAATATCGTAGAAAGTCGAGTGGTACCCAATAGATTTGGTTAGAGTCTTAGTTGGATTCTTTTGAATCGCGGTGCGTGAATATGAACACTCCATTCATGTTTCGTGCACGTGCAACAACTTCCAGCACCCCGCGAGATTGTAGAAACGATTTTCCGAGGCATGGAGGATGCAACATCGGCTGGCTACACATTCGTTGATCTTGAATTTCGCATCGGAATATGGATAAATAAACCTACGTGAATTGGGGAAAACAAGGAATAGATGTTTTTGGTTCAACTTACCCCAATTTGATATAAAACTCTGGGTTCTTGATGTGATTTGCGTAACTGTTTATTATTATTATTATTATTATTGTTGTTGTTGTTGTTGTTGTTTTCATTGTTAATTAGATCGATCTCGATGGTTTCATCCTCGAAATTGTGGACTTCGCGTAGGTCACCACTCTCGTTGAGGAAATCGTTGAGAAACTCGAGTTCAACGAGGAACTTGCACTGGCTCCTGCGTACAACGATACCCACGATCGCCAGGAGGTAGAACAGGTTCCCCATCAATTTACGACCCATCTCTGTCTCGTGCTTTTTTTTGTATTTTATTTTTCTACTCTTTCGTTGATTTGAGCGAAAGAAAGGGAAAAAAACGAGAATGCACAACGGCAAAACAATCGGCGAAGGATCTGTGTGTTTCCGTGGTTTTATCCTTTCCTCGAGTTTCACTGATAGGACGCAGCACTCGACCACCGCTGATAATTCAATTGAAAGATGAGAAAGAAATCCCCCTTCTCTCTTATAGATCACTTGAAGTCCATCTTCGAACTAGTCTTCTCGAGCACATGTATACACACACATATACACACACATTCACATGGATATAAATATTATTCCAACACCAGCGAGTTTATTAATGAAAATGTTGTTGAGCAACGATCTCCGGAAAAATAAGGAGCAAAACAAGAGGATAAGACACTCGAGAGTTATAGGTATACGGCGAAACGTGTATGTTTGTCACACTCTCGCGCCAGTTTCGCGCGACTCGAATGAAACTACTACTACTACTACCACTACCACTTCTCTCTCCTTCGTGCGTTGTCGTCGTTGTCGGGGTCCTGACTGAAAGGAGTACAGTAATATAGTAAAGTAATAGTAGTATTGGTTGTGAGTGAGTAGAGTGAGAGAGATATGAGTGATTGTGAAAACCGTAGTAGAGAGAATGGCCGGGTTAGTTGACGAAGGTATGCGCCGTGCGGTTGAACTGGGACTTTTAAGCTAGAGAGGCAAAGCATGAATGGGTGCCCCCACCTTTTCTTCTCTCATTCTCTCGTCCCTCTTGGGTCCCCCCTTTTCCTCCCTCTCTTGATCCTCGACAACGTCTTCTGGCCTTCCCTCTTGGACTTCTCCCTCTTCCCCCTCTCTTCCCCACCTTGCAAACATCTTCTTCTTTCTCTTCATCTTCCCTGCATCCCCCCGGTTCGTTTATTCTCTCCGCTCATTCTTTCTCCTCCCCCCATTCTTTTTTCTCTCTTTCTCTCTGTCTCTCTCTCTCTCTCTCCCTCTCATCTCTTCACCTCTCGTTTCCAACTGGACGATAGAAAGAGAGACCTCTTCACCTTCGCCTTCCGTGCCCGAGGCGGTTTTCTTCCCTACCCTTTTCTCATCTCTGTTACCCCTCTCTCCGATCTTCAAAGGTAAGAGGAGAGGACCCCGTTTAGTGCACGGAGAACGCAGCACACCTTTTACACCTTGACTCCTCACTAAACGCCGTATTTGTTGTGCGAGGTGTTTATTATATCGATCAAGAGTATCGAATATGATCGCAATATCTATGTATTTTCAATTACCGCTGGTGAGCATATCTACGTCAATTTCTCTTTGAAAACATTCATCCCTAGTTCTTCATCAAATTTTGTGTCCGAGAAGCACTTTGTTTATGAAATATTGTAAATTTTCAGCAAATTGCGACATAAAAACACGAATATCGACTTTGATTTTCACACAAATGTATCGCCCTCTCGAGTGTTTCTAGAACTTTGGAACGTATTCCATCACCTTTGTGATGCCTCATACATTTTCTTAACAGACAGTTTTATAAAATGCGAATAATTAGTCAAAGGTCTAAGGTATAGTCTTGTAAAACATGTTTTCCCGCTTGATTTTTTGCGTGTTCTCCAAGCAGAATTAGTATGAGAATGTTAGAGTAACTATGAGACCCGTAGGATGTACTTAATCATTTTGATGAAATCAATCTTACAGATTACAGGCTATTCATTACAAAGCTATGCCACATCTTTGTATGTACTACACGATCCGGTCAGTAAGTGTGATGTATTCGTGCTTTTGTTTATGCACGATACATAACCACATATATTATTCATATACATCCATCCTAGAGATGATTGATTTCATTCAAAGTAGTGAAATTTCAACACGAAATCAATTATCTATTTTGTGTGTTTTAGAAACAACAACAAATTCTCATGTATAAATCTTCAGGAATGATGGTATACATACATTAGTTGGAATGAAATTCTGCTTCCAACCAAGGCTGAAAAATATTCGAATGCGAAGAATTTTCAGGAATATTTGTTGCAATCTATTTAACGATCCGCCAAACCCGATTTGAAATGCAATCATTCTTTGATTAATAGAATAGCATTTTATTTATTATTGAAAAAGTAATGAATTTTTGTATATCAATTACTTGAAATGGAATCTTTATTAGGAGGAAAACTTGTTTAATCAAATTGATAATTCATAATTGGATTATCACATCGTGGTATATGAGAAAGTCGAAGGATTGTCACACGAATGAAATAGAATAAATATGTTTCCTTTTACAATACAAAATCGAAATGAATACAATATTTCTTATTTAGATCTTCAATATCTGTTATCAAATGCAAAGAGATCTTTTCTTGAATTCATGAGAATGAAATTTTATCGAAGGGCCAGTTTAACTAATAATATTGGTAATCTGAATGGAAAAAGTTTCAAAATTGTATATAATTTATATATAATTCTATATAACTTACATACAAACTATATTGAATTATATGCAAATTATATATAATTCAACAAACTTTTCCACTCTGGCGTGTATCATGAAAGCCAATATAGCGTTCACAATTCTATCGATTCTGATGTGCTATAAGCGCCTGTCATGGGGGATCCCCAGTATTCCAAAAGGAACAATTGTTTTGTCATAATTAAACTGTTGTTTGTTGACTGTTTGTCCCAATTTCACAGCTGACAAATTCGAAGCTTCTATTACAAGATGAGTTGGATTGATGGTCCTGGAAAGTAATCAAAATGATAAGATCTTATATGTAGAAGTTCAAACCCGATCTCGTACCGGCATAGAACGATTGCCCAGATTCACTCGTATTGTAAGAATCCAACTACTTCGACAAAACTATGCTAAAATTGAGCTTCCATAGTCTCACGAGCACATTTTTCCCCTTTATCGATATCGAAGGAAGGCACTTTATGAGTATTTTATTGAAAGTTCACCAAGTGAGAATCGAACCCTGGTTCTGTGAGTGAGAAACTCAATCATGACAGGTGATAGATTTATTATTGCTATTTATTATAATATAATTTCGCCGAAGTCTGAACTTTGCTTAGAATCCGCAACGAAAATGCAATTCGCAAAAAACAGTTCATCAGAAGGTGTTATTGGTATTTGTGCTAGTGATGGAGATCTTTAAAAACGATCGATCGTTTGTTTATATAAAAGGTACACGGACAGAAAAAATTTGCTGACGCAGCAAATCAAGGTATTATATATAACAGCAATCGTGTTAGCTATGACAGAAATTTTTTAGCTGTGGCAGCAAAAAATGTTTGCTCCGCCAGCAGATTTTCAGTATTATATACAGAATAGCAAACATTTTTTGCTGCCACAGCTAAAAATTCGCTGTCGCAGCTAACAAGATTGCAGTAACAGCAAATAGTTTGCTGTCACAGCAAAAAATTTGCTGCTCTGGCAAAAGGAACCCAGCAAAAGTAGATTTCGCTGCCACAGCGAATTCCTTTTTCTCCGTGTATTTAATTTCTATAGATTTCGATAAAAATTCGATTTGTCAAAGATCCCCATCATAGATTTGTGCTGAATTTGTTTTGAATGAACGTATTATTTTGGTGCGATCAGATATTCAATAGTAGAAGTTACTAAACGGAGAAAAAAGAAATTCGCTGTGACAGCGGAATCTGATTTTGCTGGATTCCATTTGCTGGGAGAGCAAATGTTTTTTGTAATGAAAGTCAACTTATTTGCTATCATAGCAATCTTGTTAGCTACGACAGCGATTTGTTTTTCAGCTGTGGCAGCATAAAATGTTTGCTCCCGCAGCAAAATTTATTTGCTATTCTATGTACAATCCTGAAAATTGAGTCTAGTCCAGCGAGAAGTGTTCTTCTTTAGTTAATCATGTTACTCTCTCAGCAATCCAATTGGCTGTGGCAGCAAATGTTTTCTTCGTGTTAAGAAACAGTGATGAACAGTACTGGCAAAATGCTTTTTGATCGTTCTGACCACCCCCACGTGGGTTTACTCAAATAGAGATTCCACAATCCTTAAATAAGATAATTCGGTTGAAGGAGTTTCTGTCAAAATTCTTGGAAATCAATTTCGAGTCCATTTGGAGCATTGGCAATCTCTGAATTTATCTAAAAACCCTTGAGCGACGTTACATTTACTACACTGATAGAAATGTCTTTAAATTTAATATATTTTTCATGTACTTTTGTAAATGAAATTTCCAATTCTTGATGATTGAAATGAGAATTCATTTATACGCGACTGAATTTAAAATTTATATCATACATGATTATATATTTTTGTAACTGAAATTTCATTCAAATGTAATTGAAATTTTAATAAATTTTTCAGTTACGTGAATGAATTTTGCTTCCATTACATGGAATTGGAAGTTCAATCAGAAATTTCCAACGGTGTACATTTCTTTGTGATTTTTAAAGAGTTTCCCACTGGAAAGCTTGAAATTTTCTGTGAAATTTTGTCAATTATTTCAATCAAAATGGGAGATCACCAGAAACTCATTGGAATCGAATTCAATTCATGTATTCAACAAAATGTTGAAAAATAATTCAATTTTTGGTGTTTTTTGTTCCCAGACTACCAGTCATTACTTTGGAAAAAAATATCAGTTTGTATGTGAAACCTGTGCCAATTCGATAAATTAATATTTACCAAGATTTATATAACCTAAGATTCGCTCGCTTGAATGAAATTCAAACTTTATCAGAAGATCGTATTGCGTCGTCTGAATTTGATCGAATCTAATGGTACGTGAATTATTTTTCATCAAATAATGGTTTAACATAAGATTCAACGTACGTTCAATTCGAATGAATGATTTTTATTTTTTATAATATATTGACGTCAAAACCTATATGAACTACATTCAGGACAAATTTGATTGATGTAATTTATTCTGTTTGCGTCAATGACAAACTTTTTATGACGTGTTTATACAGAGAATATTCAGTTGGGAGAAAACACGAACTTCAGTCAAAGAAATCAAATACTGATGTAATTTTTTTCAAAATCTGAGTGATCAGGGCTAGGAATCGAATCCAATCGGATCACTCCGTCCTACACTGAGATCAAATCAAATCATGAATTCATGGAATTGACTGCGAAATGTATTAAAATTCATATAAAAATGCATGAAAAATCATAATTCTATATGAGAAAAGGTTTGATTGCTTCACATAAATTTATATGACATTCAGGAAGCAATTCTTTACAGTGTAGCCATGTATGAAAAAATCGGTATGATTTCATCAAATTTCAGTGAGAATGCAACACTTTTTAAATAATAACAAACATGAAACAAAAGTCCAAGAAAACTCCGAAAGGGAGAGTATACAAAGTGGAAGATTCTCATATGATTTTCTGTTCCATCTAAGAGGTCAGAATTCACGTTACATTGTTCGATCTTCGAATTGATTACTTCCAGATCACGTAGAACATTCATTCTTGAATTACATATTCTCCCATCGTGTTTATATTTTCGCTCGTGTATTTTTATTCTCTTTATTCGACCAGCTCCTATATTTTCTTCCTCTCTTTTTCTTTCTCCTCTCCTTCTTTTATTATGTTAGGAGGTGCTTATTTCACATCCTTAAGTTCGGTCCATGCTGCAGCACTTCGCAACTTCCTTGAGACCCATAGCCAGGTGCAGAGAACAGCAGGAGTGGCGCGGAGGAAAGGATTTCTTACGTCCTTCGAAAACACGTGTTGTTAAAACACGAACATTTCTTTTTGGCACTTCCTACGAGAGTCGATCGCGTGTTTGAATATTAAGAGTAATTTTGGTGCGCTACAGGGAAAGGAAAGGAAAGGAAAGAAGAGGGAAGAAAAAGGGAGGAAATGAAAAAAAAAAGTGATTTAGAAACGGATGTAGCATATATCATGAAAATCGTTTATACGGTAGTGTACAACTACAACAAGAGACAGTTTTTCATGTAATTTGTTGATATAAGAATATGAATAACTGTAAATGGAAGTTACACGTGGGTTAGGATTCATTATATACACAATTAATGTTTCTATGATTCAGTTATTTGATATCTCTGATTTATACATTACTCAACTCATATATTTTATTCGAGGAATAGCCTGTTTTTGCAATGACGTATTTTGTATATGTAGGAAAAAAATATTTGTATCAAGCTCTCTTGAATGTAACGGAAAAACTGTCCGTCGCTCAACTTTGGTTGGCTCTTCTCGAATACGGAAGAGACAAATTTGCTGACGCAGCAGAACGAGGTATTACACAGAGACAAAAGTATTGTTGGCATAACGAGCAGGTCTGTTACTATAACGCCTACAAAATAAAATAGCTGAAAGAGCAAGAAGATGATTGGCACAACTACATTTTTTTAAGAAAGACTTATGAGGGCTCATTTTGTTTCTCGTGATATTAAAAAATCCCCATGGTAAAGGGTTTTTAAATATCACAAGAAACAAAATGAGCCCTCATAAATCGTAAACGGATCAAAAATGAAAATTTTTTAAGAAAAAAACCATGTTAAATTTCGCGTTGTTGTTACAAGGTTGTTTATTAATACTTCGAGTCGGTTCTTTTTTTGTCATAAATAAGAATATAAGTCCCAACGAATATGATTATCGAATTCCTTCGACCTTGGTGCTCTGCTTGACAATAATTTTTCTGATTTGATCCTGAATTCTCCCGGAGAACTACCTTAAACTACATTCATGAATTTTTTCAGATTTTTTTTGAATATATTGATAACATTGATATTTGATCATATTCCAAAATTGATTGTCATTAGAATTGTAAAAAACAAAACTTGTCTTAATTCTGCAGTGCACACACACACACACACACACACACACACAGACACACACATGTTTGAAATTCTCTCAACTCAATGTCCACCGTGCTATGTCATATTACATTACATGTCAACGATTAAAACTAGTTTGCTATGACACGAGAATATTTTTCCAACACATTCGAAATTCCAGTACCCTCATTGTTTCTGGATACCCAAGAGAAAAGATGATAATATCGATATCTCTTTTTTTCACGTAACGATCGTTGATTCTGACGTGGGCGCCAAAGTTATTTACCAACCTATAAAACGTAATTTCATGGGACGCAAACATTGGCCCACGCACGCATGGTCACATTGCACACGTGGGCACCGAAAAATGTGTACCTCATTGCAGCACGCGTATTCTCGTTTTCGACAAACCCTGTGAGCTATACGATCTATATATACATTCTCAATTATGTAATAACTTCAAGTTTGGATGAAATTGATATTTTTTTGTTCCCCGAGAATTAAGACCAAGTCTTTCTCCTTTCAATTTGAGAAGAAGTTTGTAAATAGACAAAAAGTTGATAAATAAATGATTTTTCGTTTCTCGTGTTTGCCATAATCCATATCAATCACACAATCACAATCTGCTCTCTTAATTTATCAATAATAAACTAATGAATCATCACATGGCGTGTAAAAACTGTCTTTACCTTGAATTGTGATATCAAAAAGTATTCAAACGATACATATCCAGATAGCATTTTTTAATTCTGCCAAAAGAATCCTAGAATCTTCAAAGAATCCCAGAAGAGTACAATTTGATGGTTGTGTTTTTGTAAATACATGTCGCTAGAATTGTTACTGGTTCCACATGAGACCACCCTAACGCCTGGGAAATCAAATTCCTTTGGATCAGTGATCCCAATCAAATTATCGTACTCTTCATTCAAACGTAACCTCTCATAGAATTGAAAATGTGATGTAAATCGAGTTCTTTCAGCATTTTACAGGGAGAAAAATGAATTTTTGAAAATTACCACATTTCTACCAAATTAGCAGGATATAAAAAAAATCACTGTTATTGATAGACAGTGTAGTAAAAATGAATGATTAACAAAGTATTTTTCAGTACGAACTTCAGTGCAGACTTCTGCATGATAAATTGAATATTTGTACTACACTTCTATATCAATAACAGTGATATTTTCTCTTATCCTGCCAATTCAGTAACAATGTAGTAATTTGTGAAACTTTATTTTTCTGCGTATAGAATTCTGAAAAAGTTCCAGAGAAATTCTTTTCGCAGATTACATATTCATGAAATTTTTATCGGTGTTTTTTTGATGAGGTAAAATAATTGATTTTTCATCTGCCATGAAATACAATTGAACCATTTTTAACCATTGAAAATGATTTCTATTTTTCTGTAGTTTTGAAATTCCATTACAATATTGATGAGGAATCCATGAATATTCCAACAATAGCATCATACTCGTGTAATATTACTGCCATATTACTGTAATCGGAAACTGCGGATATGAAATATGATATTACAGGCACGTTATTTTGCAAAATTATAATGTTACCAAACAATATTCTTGGAATATTTAGTACTGTATGAAATGATACAATTCTCGGAGTAGATAACCTGTCTTTACACAACATATTTCCCTATTATCCACTCAACTTTGGCTCCTTGAAGCGGCTCGAACTCCAGTGACATAGTCCATCTTCCTCCTGCGCAGCACTCCCTGCTATTCCCTGACAAAAAGAAGTATTGATCTCATAACAATCCTATTTACCTGTACAAGCTATCTGAAGTCATCGGACATCGATATTATTAGGTGTGCAAGTTGAAACTCGGCTTTTTTTTTGTCAAATTCAATTTTATGAAAAAAATACTTCTTTCAAGAATTATCAATCAGAATATTCGCCGTTGTTATCTACAGTCTTTTGCCATTTATCGGGTAGTGAATAAATGCCTTCACGAAAGAAACTTGGTGGTTTTTAAACCAAATAGTTATCCAGCCATTTCCGGAGATCTTCGGTATTCATGGAGTGCTGCTCCTTCAAATATGACGACATTGATCTAAATAAGTGATAACCAGAAGGAGCTAAGTCTGGTGAATATGCCGCATGAGGTACAACTTCCCAGCCTAAATCGAAGATGAGTTCCCGGGTTGGTTTTGCTGTATGTGGACGTGAGTTATCATGCAGCAGCATCACTTTCCACCTTCCTTGCCCCGTAAATGGTCTTTTTTCCTCCAGAGCATCACTTACTTTGATCAGCTGAGCTCGGTAACGCTCAGCTGTAATAGTTTGGACTGGTTCGAGAAGCTCGTAGTAAAATGATTCCTTTCCAACCCCACCAGACACAGAGTAAAACTTTCTTTGCATGAATATTCGGTTTTGCAACTGATGTAGATGGCTCCCCCGGATCAACCCATGCTTTTCTACGTTTGGGATTGTCGTACAAAATCCATTTTTCATCACTCGGAATGATTTTATGCAAAGAATTCTTCTTCTTGAACCGAGAAAGCAAATTCATGCAAATGGCAACTCTTTTATGAGGAACCCATTTTCCTTCCTTCTGTATTTTTCCCAATGCATGCAATCGAAGTGAAATTGCTTGAAGAGTAACTCCTAACTGATCTGCAAGCTCTTCTTGAGTTTGACATGGATTTTAATTAAGTAAAACTTCAAGTTCTTCATCCTCAAATTTTCTGATTGCACCTGGACGTGGATCGTCCTCAAGACTGAAATTTCCATTACGAAATCTTGTAAACCACTTTTTCACTGTCGAATGGCTCACAGAATGTTGACCCAATATCGTATTAATCAATTCCATAGCTTGAGCAGCATTTTCATTCATTTGAAACCAGAATAGAATACAATGGCGTAAATGTTGTTTCTCGAAATCCATCTCATAAAATTGATACACAGGAAATTACTACTTGAAAATGACTGATATGACAAGTGCAATGTCCACGCTACATATATTCAAAATGGCGGACGAATTGGATGCGTTCAAATATTTTGTTTCAAACAACCAACTTAAAGCCGAGTTTCAACTTGCACACCTAATATTATCAAAGCCAAACAGTGATGGGTACGTTACTTTTTACCGTTACTCATTATATATAAAATACATGTAATAAATATATAATTTGTATACAAAATATATGATACCATATATATCTTAAATATAATAAGCAACGAGTAACTCTGCAGCTAAACAGATTGTGATGATAACAATCTGTATCAATCCAAAACGATTCAAGTATCGCCACTGCAGCTGTCTGTCCTAACCCATACTTCAGATACTTAGAATATAACCACAGATTTTTCTCAATGTTGATGAGGCTCTTCGCTTGAAGTGAGAATTTAGGTGGAAAAACAATGACTTGAATGGAGAAGCGACGTGAAGGTCACTGAAAACAGACTCGAAGTTTTTCTGTGGAATTGTATACAACGATTTTCAAAGATCTTTTCCATAATTTTCCAATAATTTTTTATCCGATAGATAACTCGCGATAGAAATGCGATTTGAAACGCTACAATCTGATGTGTACTGATTATCATTCTCCCCGGATATATCTTTCCGTTAAAAGGCAGTGCATGAGTTACAATGGTGTAAGAAATCAAATGCAACCTGATAAATTGTCATTGCTCCTTTATGCATTGGACTTCCGTTTCTCTTTCAGATTGTTCCAAGCATGCAGAGTGTTAACCACCCACTGTCTTGAGGCTATTCTAATGACTTAATTAAAGCTATTTGAAAACCTGTAGGGTATTGCAGCTCATACCACTTCTCGTAGGACGTTCAAGTTTCCAGCTAGGAATCATGCATGAATTGAGATGTGGGTAACGATCTTACAGGCTTATATAAATCCACGACTCGTTTATTTCCAGTTTTGTCGATTTGACAAAATTACATAAGATTTTTATGGCACGACTTATCAAATTTTACATCATAAGATACTAGAGGATTATAATTTGATAAATCGAACGAGCTATGATATCGTTCGAAGAACACTGATTTTCATGTTCTTAGGCTGAAAGATATATATGTAAATTCAAATACCAGCAAATTATTCTTTTCTGACGCTAATTTCAATGAAATTCGTATATTTTTTAATAATTTGTCATGAACTATTAGAATAATTGTGATTTCAAAAGAACATTTGCCGATCTAGGAAGTAGAAGGGTTATACAAAAAATCCATTTTCTCCTCAAATAAATGGCACTAGCTTCACTCGTATACTCTAACAGAGTTTAAATCATCGTAATTTATTTTACATGTTAATAGAAATTGTCCCTGTCCCAGAATTGAACGCAAATTATTTTCCACGATACTGAATCAACTCTGGCAAACCCATTCCACTGATCTGGTGAACCTAAGTATTCATTCAACGGTCGATATACATTTCGAACAGTAAATTTCCCGAAATATCTTTACTCCAAGTAAAACCATGTATCCAAATGTCCTACTTGCAGCAAGATTCTTAAACTTAGGATATCTTTAAATTAATTTATGGAGAAAACAATGATTTCATTTTACACTCAATTCCAAATACGATAATGATATCCAAACTCTCTTGTGAACCATAGAAGCAGTTATTTGATTTATATCTCTGTTGTATCGTTTAACTCATTAATTGAACAGAGACTCATTTGGTAATGGAATCATTTTTCGACTAGAATAATCAGAATAACCGAGCTATTAAAAATACCGCAGTTGTGGCAATACAGGTCGACAGATGTTGCCATTACCGGCAGTATTGTATGTCCCATACTGGGCGTTATATACAAATCAACTAGTCCTGGATTGGTTGTTTATACCTACCAGCGCTGGTAACTTCGACAAAGGTGGTGCGCCAGTATGGGGCCAGGTTTTTGAAAAATCCTTCGACGATCTCTTGGCTGTCTGAGTTTTCAATCTCAAACCTGACCCAAAGAAACAATTTCTATTCGAAAACGTTTATGCACCTGCAACAAACACATGTATCCATCTGGATCTGATACCATTGTGTGAAAGTCGAGTAAGCTAAGCGTAGGTTGAATCAACCTTTTCAACATTGTCATTTTATTATTTCAAATTTAACGATATGAAAGTAGTTTTGTAATCCAGTCAAGCTAAGAGACCTGTTTTCAAAGAGTTATCAGTGTAATACTTTTGAGAAAATTCAAATATATAAATGAAAAGAAGACAAATTATCTTCTTGTCAATATTTAATCGTAATCTAGTCGCTCGAACATAACAGTACATTCAACAACTTCATGCTGTTGGATGAATATCTAAAAATACTAAAGCACGGAACTAAACAAGTTTTATCAATCACATTTACGGATTGTGTCAATAATAATCGATTGGGGAATGAGAAATGTATTGATAAACTTATTTGCTTGTTGTTCTGTGGTCTTGTTGTGAACTTGCAACATTCTAAACTTTCGGATTGGAGCTGTGTCTTTTGGCGTTTGATTACCAAAGTTCGCAAGCATTGCAGCTTACAATTCTTCATCAATATACACATTTCAAGCCAAGAAGCATCACCGGATTGAGGAAATTAAGTCCCTCCTTAGAAAAATTACTTAAACTGTACGTTCTCTCTGCTGAAGTTATAATCACAAACCAAACCACACACAATACGAATTAACAAAAATTCTTGGCCCTGTAATTAAAATCAGATTTATCCTCCCCACACTTTCGCAACAACCTAACCGACTTCTCTTTCATCCGTCGTGATGAAACTGGCTATTACATGGTTATTAATGAAAATCATTCTAGCGAATTTTTCTTCTCAGAAAATACTTTTTCCCATACACGTTTATATAATTATCGGAATTTCATGATGATAATTATACACCAGACAGGATAATTCTTATTTCCCTTTTCCGTAACGAACCTCGGTTAAAAAAGGAGGTGAACGTTTAGCGGATGAGTTTTTCGATGGATACGCAATGGCACACATAGTTGGTTGCCCACGTATGACTGGATAATCGCGTGGGCGTTTTAAACGCGCTTCGTTTTTCAACTCTTTCTTTCACGTAGGCAACGTACCTACACATGCATAAAAATATAAACATATATACATATGTGCATACTCCAACTCAGAACTCACATGCCTGACGGTTTCGTTTGATTTGGTTGAGTTTGGTACGGTTCGGAGTCCCAAGATTTGCGTGGGTGGCCAGTCGAGAATCGAGATTTCTATATTCGCGCGCAAGAAGCTATTGGGTACGTGAAGAACCATTACCTCTCTGGTTGCTTTCAATCTCTACCTCACTTCGATGCAAGTGCATTTCGAGGTACTAATTTGTGCTTCACGAACGTTCGATGAATATTGATATATTTCGAATTGCGGTCGATCATTCTCATAGAAAGAAATTCGATTCCAACTTTCACGTGATTCGGTACCATGGAGTCGATAACGAAAGATGGTTTTGTATTCAATTTATAGAGCATAAACATTTTTGAGCGATCCTCCTAGAGGGTGTATACGCGGAGACAAAATTTCGCTGTGGTAGCGAAATCTGATTTTGCTCGGAGCAGCAAGAAATGTTGACTTCTCCAACAAAATTTGTTTGCTATTCTATATAAATTACGGGAATTTGCTAGAGAAGTCAACACTTTTTGCTACTGCAGCCAAAAAATCGCTGTAATAGCTAAAAAGATTGCTGTCACAATGAATGTTTTTTCCTCCGTGTATCAAATACATGCACTTCAAATTGACAGTACTGTGAAAGATCTTTTTCGTGTTCATTGAAACTGAAATCTGGTAATAAAATCGTATTCAGTTCATGGTATCCGGTGTATCGCATAGAATACAAAATCCATAATCACAGTGATGTGCTTGAATTATTTTCATCTCATTCTGATCTTAGGAATTCTCTTTCTCTTATTTGTCAAATTTAATATCTAATTGTCCTTTTCACCTATAATTATACACGTTAACTGTTGTTGTAATATAAGATGCATGTAGTCGAGCTTAACATGATGCTTAATGCTTTGATGTATGATATATATAATGTGGTTCAAATAATGTATATTCTATGTACCAAAGGGTCTTTTATACCCGTATAAACAAAATAAATAAATAAATAAATAAATAAATAATGTGTACGGAGGAGTTGAAAGTAAGGCATCGCATGCGAAAAATTCCAAATTTGTGATAGCAGCACAATCCTAGTTGCCAGAGTTGGTTGTGAATATTGTAAGACATTTCATTAACGACCGTTACAATCCCATTCGGAGATGAGGGCAAAACTAGGCGTCTTTATTTCATTAAGGACATCACGCAGTTATTTTCAGGGCCTGCGCTCATGGGGCAATTGGTTGATTATTTTTGTGAAGTGTTGAATTATGGGAGTTTTTGATAACCACACGAAGAAAAAGATATAAGAATTTTTACTATTTTTCATGCTAAACCTGAAACAGGAAAGTTTTTAAAATAAATTTTTACATGAAAATATGGAAGATTATGAATAGCCAAATTCTAAAAAGCCTATAGTAAAATTTCACCTAGCGTATAGTAAAATTTGGCTATTCGTTCATAATCTTCCGTATTTTCATGTAAAAATTGATTTTACAAACTTCCTGTTTCAAGTTTAGCATGAAAAATAGTAAAAATTCTTATATCTTTTTCTCCGTGTATATCATCAAAGATTCAGTTTTACATAAATCAAAATAACTATCTACAAAGTGAAATAATGAATATATAAATATTCGAAATATCAGAAAATTTCATTGGAAAAAAGGTGAGTGATTGGCAATACACTGAGAGAAAAAAAGTTGAACACGTTAAATCTGAATTATCAACTAAATCCATTCAAATTCATGGTTGATCCGATTCACTTGACTGAAACTCAAGGTCGAAACTGATTCAGTTCTTAAAGTTTCCAGAAGAGAGAGGTATATTTTTCTACGCAGAAAACATATAATAGACCGTTTGAGGCTAATGAGCGTGGGAACAAACGAGAATCGCTTAGAAATCTGGACCTGAACACGTCTATCACCCTCCGAGATCTCGAAAACCGTAATCATATCCGATGATCTTAACTTTATTCTTGTTAAATTCTAGGTTTAGCTTCATCCCTTCGATTCGTGGTAGTACAGATAAAACATTGAATGAATCATTACACCCTTGCTTTGATCAATTCCATTCACAATACTCATTAATAATTATAAATAGCGTCAGTAACATGTTATTATGTTACTTTACACTACCTGATTCTTCATGTCACTTGCGGCGTGATTTTTCATGTCATACATCACGTGAGAAATAATGTTATATGTTCTTGTGGAAAGCATATTTAATGAACTAGGGTTACGCCAAGCAAAACTGAGTTAAATGTATGAAACATTGCGCCCAGTTTTATTCGATTATAGGAAACCAACACTATTAGAAATTTCGATGTTTTTGCTGGAGGTTTTTTTCAAGTAAGTACTCCCTAAATTTCTTGAAGTTAAAATCCACTCCAAAAGAGTGAAAGTACTGCAAGTCCGACAAGAGTGAGATTCCACTCCTACACGAAGAGAAATTTGTAGTTAAATTCACTATGTGATTATTGTGTTCGAGGAACAAACTGACTTTTCACTGGCATTTACTGTAGAACATCGTGAATTCGATTATGTTTCTATTGTCTCGTCATAGTCAATTTCATCGTAAGTTCAGTCTGTTCCTCGATTACAAAGTCCCATAGTAAATTTAACTATAAATTTCTCTCCGTGTACAGAAGGAGTTTCTACTCCATAAGAGTTAATTTCCACTCTCTTTTAGTGAGGATTTCACTTGTATGAAAAGGTGAAATTTCACTCTTTAAAGCAAGTTGAACCTTCACTCTGTTGGAGTCACTCTTTAGGAATGGAATCTCACTCTTCCTGGACTTGCAGTATTTTCTTCAAGAGTGAATTTTTCAGGACTTTAAAGATTACATGAATTCAGTTTTACACACATTTTACATTAAATTCAATGTAAACTATAGCATAATCTATGGTCTTTTTATCGTTTCGTTCATTAAATTTAATGCAGAATGTGTATAAACTTGAATTTATGTAGATGATTGAAAAAAACTTCCAGATATCCCTGACATTGATGCTCCAAATATTGGAACAAACTTAGTTTAATGTTTTAACCCAATATTAGATTACGAGTCTAGCACGAGGTTATCATTCCCAAAGCTTTACAAAACTTCTGGTCCAATTCAAGCCATAGTTCGGTCATCTATTGTTTCCCACCTGGCTATATCATATTCATACTTTTATTCCATTCCCAACAAAACATCCTTTCGATATACATGATTCTCTTCCTCGGGGTGATGGTTTATTTTAATAATGTGAAACACAAGCACAGGGACAATGAGATATTTGATACGCTTTGGTAAATATTCACTGGTCTAGAACAATTCCTTTGGTTTCTGGCCTCTGAATATACAAGAATGAAATATGGATGTGTTCTCAAGAATTTCACTGAACAGGTGTAATGGATACAATTGTAATCCATGAAGCAATTGTAGCAACGGTAGCGACAGTAGTACATATATACAACAATGAATGAATGAATGAATGAATGAACCACCTACAGAACACGAGTCGTAAATATACACAGTGATTGGTACAAGTTTCCAGGGAAGGTGTCACAGACTTTTACCCTGAGAAAAGGCCGCAGAAAATTTGAAAAGTTGGAAGGGTGATCGTTTTACGATCAGTATTTCTTAGAAATGCATTCATGTATTAAGTGTGCAAGCTGAAAATCGGCTTTAAGTTGGTTGCATGGAACAACATATTGCGTAGCGTAGACATTTCAGTTGTCATATCAGTCATTTTCAAGTAGTAATTTCCTGTGTATCGATTTTATGAGATGGATTTCGATGAACAACATTTACGCCATTGTATTCTATTCTGTTTTCAAATGAATAAAAATGCTGCTCAAGCTATGGAATTGATTAATACGACATTGAGTCAACATTCTGTGAGCCATTCGACAGTGAAAAAGTTGTTTACAAGATTTCGTAATGGAAATTTCAGTCTTGAGGACGATCCACGTCCAATCAGAAAAGTTGAGGATGAAGAACTTGAAGTTTTACTTAATTAAAAACCATGTCAAACTCAAGAAGAGCTTGCAGATCAGTTAGGAGTTACTCTTCAAGCAATTTCACTTCGATTGCATGCATTGGGAAAAATACAGAAGGAAGGAAAATGGGTTCCTCATAAAAGAGTTGCCATTTGCATGAATTTGCTTTCTCGGTTCAAGAAGAAGAATTTTTTGCATAAAATCATCACGAGTGATGAAAAATGGATTTTGTACGACAATCCCAAACGTAGAAAAGCATGAGTTGATCCGGGCCAGCCATCTACATCAGTTGCAAAACCGAATATTCATGCAAAGAAAGTTTTGCTCCGTGTCTGGTGGGATTGGAAAGGAATCATTTTACTACGAGCTTCTTGAACCAGGCCAAACTATTACAGCTGAGCGTTACCGAGCCCAGCTGATCAAAGTAGGTGATGCTCTGGAGGAAAAAAGACCATTTACGGGGCAAGGAAGGTGAAAAGTGATGCTGCTGCATGATAATTCACGTCCACATACAGCAAAATCAACCCAGCAACTCATCTTCAATTTAGGCTGGGAAGTTGTACCTCATGCGGCATATTCACCAGACCTAGCTCCTTCTGGTTATCACTTATTTAGATCAATGTCATCATATTTGAAGGAGCAGTACTTCATGAATATCGAAGATGTTCGGAAATGGCTGCATAACTATTTTGTTTCAAAACCACCAAGTTTCTATCGTGAAGGCATTTATCCACTACCCGATAAATGGCAAAAGACTGTAGATAATAACGGCGAATATTCTGATTGATAATTCTTGAAAGAAGTATTTTTTTCATAAAATTGAATTTGACAAAAAAAAGCCGAGTTTCAACTTGCACACCTAATACTTTCAATTTCGTCTAAATATAGAGGGTCATTGGAATAAAGCGGGGGTACACACGAACTTAGACATTATCATAATTTCATCCCTAATAATCCAAGACTTGATCTTCTGATCGATCATCCAATCGAAATCATGATGACTTTCGATCATCACGGAGAAGAAGGGAACATGTTTTCTATTCGGAAAACTCTTGAATCCACGCAGTTGTATGGAATTCCAGCACGTGGATGTAGTTTGAAAAGAACTTGGATTGTTCGGATAATTCTTGAAAGTACGTAGAAAAGAAAGCTGTGGTATTTCTTTGATGTCAGGTATAATTTTTGTATACCTACTTCCTTATGATTAGGTACAAAACACTTGAAAACAAATAACAAAGACCGAAGAGTGACGAGCGGTCAATGGAATCACTAAATTTCTTCTGTGGTTGAAAGTCTCAAGTACTGAACCTTTGTTTCGTCGTGTAACTTTTACACCTTTCGACATTCGAAAATAATCTTCGAGTGTAATACGTACGTCCGTTCCACGAAATTCTTTCCAAGGAAATATATGGAACGAAAAATCTTTGAAAATTATTCTTGGATTCCGAACCATATTCTTCAAAAGGTTTTGCTTCTGTGCAACTGTTGGAAAGTGAGCAGGTGAATGTTGAGTATAAGATGTAATTTACGATCAAGCGAATACCAAAAGCGACGATCAAATGAAGATTATTTTTCATTGAAAATATTTGTGAGATGTTATGTTTAATTCTCAAAGGGGTAAACCACTCTAGAGGCTAAATGAGGAGACAATGTTGGAAATTTTTCCCCAAAAACTAGCAACATATTGAAATTTGGTAAGAAGTTCCCTTGGTTAATAAAAAAAAAAACCATTGATTCTCATCAAATCCATTGAATCTTGTACAATGTTCTGAAAAAATCCTATTCAAGCATTTGTCAATGAGATTTAATATTTTCTCAATATGATTCTGATTGAATCTTGTACAATGTTCTGAACAAATCCTATTCAAGCATTTGTCAATGAGATTTAATATTTTCTCAATATGATTCTGATTGAATCTTGTACAATATTCTGATCAAATCCCATTAAATTTCATGTCATCAGATTCTATGGATGTTTTTAACCAGGGATCTTTATTATAATAACTATTGAAATGGCGGTTCCTCTATTGAGAGCAAGGTACCTAGTTGAGACAACTAAATGTTAGCTCCCGCAGATTTTTATTTACGCTAGTTAGACTGTAGTTGGGGTCAATAAAAGTCCAGCTCACTGAAATATGAATAAAATGATTTATTCACATTGACTGAATTTCCTAGCTGTCGGATATTCGAATAGCCCCTTTCTCTCAGTGTCAATGTGTTGCCCTGGAAATTTTTTTTTCGTGGCTGGACAAATAGCTCGGACAGATTTGAAGAGACATTCACAAACCAAAAAAATTTCAATTCAATATGCTACAGCTACAGCAGTATGCAGGATTTTTTTTTTTTATAATGCATAGTTTAATCTTTATCAACATTTTTCGAGCGATTTTTGTTTTTCTTTTTTTTTTTTTGAATTTTCTTAAAAAACATGCCATTTTAGCAAAAATTAATTGAAAAAAAATCGTACGTACTGCTGTGCCTAATGTCATTAAAATGAAATTTTCTTGGTTTATCATTGTATTTTCAAATTTACCCGAGTCATTTGTTCAGCCACGAAAAGAAAGATGTCCAAGGAAACACATTAAAGAACCGCCATTTAGTTGTTTATAACTCCAAAAAAATTTGAAAACACACTTGAATGGTTATATAATGAAGAACTTTTTAACAAATTTCGATATGTTGTTGAATTCTTTCGAAAGAAGTTCTTGACATTTTCTTTGTCTTTTCGGCCTCTAGGGTGGTTCACCCCCTTAAATGTCCACATTTGAAATTCTTGAATTATTCAAAACTACCGGGTGGAAAAATTTCCTAAATTATGTATAATTTATATAAATTATGTACAATTTTGAAAATTTGTCCACTCTTCACTCCTCGTTGAGCCTAGAAGGATCTCCAAGCAGAAAATCAAGGCCTGGAAGAGGGAATTAATAGGACTCTGTCAATTCCTGACGGGATAGAGAAAAAGTTAGTGTTTGAGAAATATAACTTGATAGTTTTTAAAACAACTCTAGAACAAATTCTTTTAGTCTGGTCGATGATATGACAACGAAGTAATATTGGATGGAGTATTTTCTTCTTGCAGTATTTATTTAGCTTATTAATCTTCGCAATAATTTGTTACACTTTCAAAAGTCCTAGTTTCAGAGCACCCTTGTGGAAATAATTCTCTGAAAAACTCTTTAAAAGTCTTCAGAACTCTGAATAAGACTTACTGAAAGTCTTAATATTCCTAACTATGTGAAGAAAAGCGTTAATAAGTCTTCATAACTCTGTAAAACTCTTGGAAATTCTTATTCCCCTGAAAATTTTGGACTTTCCGCAAGAGTTATTGAGAGTTTTACAAAAAAAAATATATGAAAAGATGATTTTATAAGAGTTTTGAAGGTTTAAAAAGACTCATAAAGTAATAATCATTGAATTTGTAAGAAATGCTCAAATAACAAAAAAAAATGAAATATTATAAAGCGAAATATTTTTCTGGAACAGAGTGTAACTTAAAATTAGATTGAAGTTCAAACAAAATATCGAAATTATTTGTACAGATTGTCAATTCATACATGTCAGTAAAGATATATCTTTCTTGAAAATATTCCGCTTCATAATAATAATCGAATTTGTTATTTAAGCATTCCTTACAAATTTAACTATTATTACTTTATGAATCTTTTTAATGGGTTATATCTATTTGAAGCCTAAAAATAAGAGGGTTTTCGGTGAATTTTTTGTGACTCTGCAAATGGAATGATCAATATAAGGTTTCGAGGATTTATTATACATGTCTTGAGGTGAAAAAGAAATTTTTTATTCTAATATTGAGGACAAAATGGCAGCTCAGTTTTATATACAAAAGAAGCGTATTTTTTGAAGGTGCTCCACGGCCGACATCAGAAGTCTCGTACGTCTGCAGCTAGAGCAATAAACCAATTTTTTTTCTTAATTTACATGAATGTTGCTGCAGAAGTACGTAGGATTATTGAGAGATATTGATTTTTGCAATTTTGGCATCAATTTAGAGAAAAAAACAGCATTTTCAAGGAAAAAATCGAGCATAATTTGTTTATAAACATCGTAATTGTTCATCAATCGTAAAAATCCTATGTACTTCGATGGATAATCCATCAGAGAAGCTACCGTTAAATTTTCAAATCAATCGGATAAAAATTACTCGAGTTCTGATGTCGGCCGATTTTGAAAAAGTGGTTTCGAGAAAAACGCGTTTGAAGTTTGAGAATGAGTTTGCGATAGGAAATTCTTAAAATAGAGGCTTGCTGATTTTTTTACCTTTGGTTTGCGATCCCAGCGCCATATAACTGCCGTTTGAAGTTCAAATAATTCTCCTCTAGCTCTGTCTTGGACGATTTAAAGATCCCGGTAACATTCAAAATCGTTACATGATTGAGAAAGTCAAAATTTATCATTCTGAAGTGCCCAGAGTTGCTTCGAATATTCATATTTTAGGAGTTTTCATCAATAAATGTTGTTTGATATCATTTTAACAGATATAACCCAGGGTTCAGACAGAACTGGAATTCCGAGAAATTCGGGAAAACTCAGGAAAATAAAAATTGGACTCAAAACACTGGGAATTCTCAGGGAAATTATCAAAAATTCCCAAAAACCTGGAAATCTCAAGGAAATTACTAGAATTTTTTCAAAATAAACATTTGTTCATTTATTCTATTTTTCATTCTCTACAACATATTTTCTTAATTTTTAATCGTGGAATCTTAGAAATTATACACTGAGGAAAAAATGTTTAGGGACACATTCATGATCCGACGATTTCTGGAAATTAGAATTTTACTCAGGGAAATCACAGGGAAAACTCAGGGAAATTGATTGAACAAAATTTGTCTGAACCCTGATAACCCCTTACATTTTTTTTTTCAGGAAAAATAAGACTTCTCAAGAGTTTTACAAAGTTACCAAGACTTATCGCTTTTCTTGACATATTTCGGGATATGAAGACTTTTAGAAAGTACTTTTTCAGAGAATTATTTCCACAAGGGCATGCATTGGTGCCATTGAGAGTGTCTTACAACAGGCTCGAGCTAGAAATACAGTCAAATCGATATCAGTTCAACCAATTTTTATCAAATAGAATGTCAAAATAATATCATTTCGAAGTAATTTTAATGTAATTTTGGCAAATTGGTTTCATTGGGTGTATCAAGCTTTCTCTCCACAGATCATGTAACCTCAAATACGGTTTATATCGTTTTATTCTAAGTGTCGAGGAAATAACGCGTGGAGGTAAGTGTAGGGTAATGCTACGTGAACATTTACACGTACACGTATATTCAGTATGAATGAAAATGATCATGATAATTGTGATTGACTAAACGCATTCTTCATGCGATCCCCGTACACGAAGATAAAAATCGCCAACGTCGATAAGTCTTTTCTTTCGCTTATAACGTGATATATGTACATGCAATTATACACGTACGATAAATTTAATTTATAAATGTAGAAACATTAGATATCAATTCCTTGTTGCATTCAATTGAGAAAACAATTCTAATCTCATGAGATGTTTGATCGAATTGATCATTGTTCGAAAGGTGAAACGTTCAAAGTAATAAACTTTGTGAAATTGAATTGAATGTTATCGATATCTATTTGAATTTTATTTGATCGAAAATTAATCATTATTTTGTCACAAACAAGACAATGAATTTTGAGCTGGAATCATCGTTAATTTCAATTATTTGATATTGATATTCTTAACAACTAAATAGAAAACATATGGCCCGATTCTGAAAAGTCAGAAAATTTGTGGTTCAAGATACACTCCCTGCAGAGAAGAGAAAACACATATTATAATTGTGGGAAATTGAATTCTCTCACTATCCTACTATTTACTAGGATCTTAGATCTCAACAACCCATTAATACCGATTAGTCATTTTTGTGTCGATCCATGTCTCACGCGATGGAGGTATGAAAGAATTCATGAGAATTTCCAACGTGAAGTTTGTCAAAGAAAATAATAATTGTTTTTTTTTTCTAAATTTGAAGTAAAACTGAATTCTTAGTAATTCTTTTGGATTTTTCTGAAATATAAAAACCCAATTTAGTCAATAGTTCACAGAAGTAACACTTAGAAAAATCTAGAACCTCGAGGTTCCAAACAAATCTCTTATGAAACTTTGAAAAAATGGAATTCCATGTAAAATACAGAAAATTTGAATAGAATCCAATCACATGAGCTTTCTTTTTTGCAATTCGACCCAGCAATGCTGATGAACTCGGAATATATTTTATTTAAAAATCGTTCAAACTCACCTTTCGAACGACTAACTCATAAAACCACAACTCATAACCGTCTTTTCTTCGTTTCATTCAAACTTCTCATAAAAATTTCTATCGTGAGGCTACACGTAATTTATAACTCGAACTTATAACGTCGAATTCATTATATAACAGCATATACGGAGTATACAGTGAATAGCTCACGCAGATTTATTCCCACTCGAAAGGTTTCCTATTCGTTTATTACATCAATCAATTCCGTTGTAGAAAAAACTTTAAGTTGGGCAAAAAATTAACATCGCACAAGAGTTCAAGATGAATCGAAAAAATCATCACCTGTATTAGCACCAAACACAATTCTTTTTTCAAGACCAATCCTCAACCACTCTGGTGATCGAATTACTTTCGTTGAGGTCTTGGGTGGAGGAACGCAACGTGTCGATTACACAAAAATCATTCCGGTCCTTCAAGATTGACTTGGGTTATGACTGGTTATGTATCATACCCTGAGAGAAAAAATTTCCGGGAACAATAAAATATTTAATTCAATAGGCGCAACAGAATATTTGACTGATTCGAATAAAGTTTTATTGAATCAATTTGAAATGTCTACTGCCTCGTTGATAAAATATTCAATAGGATGTTGAATATTTTATCATTCTCAAAAATGTCGTCTCTCAGCGTGCTGGAAATAAATAATATATATATATATATATAATATCTATAAAATCTGACGACTTCATTCATTAGATTGAGAATTACACTATTGTAAAATATATATATTCGTATTCAATCGTAAAATCTGTGAAAAATTGAACCGTCACTTACACAGTAGAAAATTTTGTGTATGTTCAACACACGTTGTGTTGAGTATTGACACAGAGGATGTGAAAAATTAACACAAAAGTGTTGAATTTACATTGAACATCAGTCAATTTGATACTCATATTTTTTGATTTTCAACACGAATTTTGAGTGGAACGTTTTTAACACAAAATTTTCTACTTTTTACTTCAACGATCGAACGATCTCCACGATTTATAATTTCTTCCTAATTGTTACCTCCAGCAACATCTCTCTATTATGATTCAATTTTGCATCATTCTTCAAAATTAAAAATTACAAATCATTGTTGCCGATCGATGAAAAATTATACATGCGCAACCTTTGAGAAATATACGTGTGAAATCGTGGAATAAATTCGATCGATCGATTCTTAGATATTCTATACCAGACAAGCATGAAGATCTATTGTTTTCGATGCAATACCCTTATGATCTTTATGGTTATAATTGGATGTGGTGTAATACGCACGTGTTCTCGACAATTGGATACAACGTCATACATCGTATACATTTACATACCATGTGTCTAACTGAAAGTTGTCCCACGGGACATGCCCGTGTCTCTTTCTTGAACGCGTTCATTGTTTCTTTCCATCGCCCAAGGTACAGTAGGACAAGGCTACATTCTATTATATGGGACACACGTAGAGAAGAACACACGGTGTAGCATATATCCATAGATTGTATGAAAGTAAATATGTGAAAGGATGAAAAGGATTTGTATTAACGATAAACGTAATGTAATAATACACTATTGTTCATTCGCTTTACCAATTACGATACTTTTTTCTTTTAAACTCGAATATTCAAAAGTTAGATTTATAATTGATCAGATACGAATAAATTATGTTTGTGTAAAAGTCTTGTTATTGATAGAAAAATTCTTCCCGGTGAACGTACGATCGATCGATCGATCAAATCAAGGAGGAAAAATCTATTGGAAAACAAAATTAGATATGACGTGTTGTACAAGTTTTTACGTCTCGATGGAAGTATTTATTTCACTTTCAGTAAGAACAATCCTGTTTTTTTTTGTATACAAACCAATCATGGCTTCATTATTGTACATGAATTTAGAATTCTTTTGCAATGAGAAATGAGAAAAAAAGGTGTCTGGAAAGATGTTAACCTAATATTATTGATGAGGATCTTTGAAAGAGATCAATTTTTTTCAATATAAAAACTATATAATTTGTATAGATTTTAATAAAAATTCAATACTTTTTATATTTCAAAAAATCGATCTTTTACCCATCAGTACCTGATATGGTGAATGATTCTTTTCAATTCCCAAGAATATTATTGAATTTGTGAACAATGATAAATGACAAAACTCTATAAAAAAAATACTACTGTATTGATGAATCCATAAATACGGAATTAAAATGAATTGGAGTTTTAGTTCGTAGAGATCTGAAACAATCATTCCATAGAATAGAATTATAACAATTTTGGTTCCTGAGGTTTGAGCACTGATTCGGAGCAGTTTTAGGGCACCAAATACGAAATCAACATCAGATTCGTTAGATCAGTTATATAGATTTTATATGAAAATTATGTATAAAAGGTAATAGAAAGTGAGCTGATCGAAGAAATCTGATATTCGTTTCGTATTCAACGCATCAAAAGCACTCCAAATCAGTTACCAAACCTCGGACACCGGAGAAAAAATTTGTTCTCCTGACCTGTGTAACGTTATCCTCCCCTTTAAACAAGTTCTTGTGATCGCTAACCAGGCTAAAACTGTTCCCCAAGATTCCCCAATTCAAAGTCATATCTGAGTCAATCGGGAGTTGAACACAAGGTCAAGATTTCGTTCATACGTTCAATGATAATGTTTGATCATGTCATTGCCCCTCTGAGGATTTCATCAAGGCAATTGGATGTGAGAATAATTTAATTACATTTGATCGAATGAATCAGATGGGTCATTCACTTTATGAAATGATTAATTTCTCTGTACTCTGTATTCCGGATGTGATGAAATCTGCGACGTTTCCTTTAACTAATGCATCGATCGATAGAATTTAACTTCAGAAAAATTTTTCTCCAAGAATTCTGAATAGAAAGTTCGTGTTGGAAAGAGTGTATTCTTTCTAACAGACAAATATCCAAAAAATCCCTTCACCTTTACCGTAAAATCCTGAATTGAATGGTATTTTTCATACATTTCATGTAGAAATTCATACACTGTGAATGCAATTTCTCAGACTTGGAGAGAATTTCTTTGTTTTCATTATGATGAATTTTGTTTCCAATGGGAACATTTTTCATTGAATTGAAATAACATTTTTCGGATTAAAGAAAGAATGTATTTCTTTTATCAATCTGATGAGAACTTTTCCCATTGAACTGGATTTTTTTCCCATTGGAAGAAGGATTTATTAGAATAAAGGCAAAGAAAATTTTTTTCAGTCTAAGAAATTGGGTTCTCAGTGTAGATGGAGACAAAAAATGTCGACTTCTTATTTTACCTGCTAAATCAGAAGCAGGGAAGTTTTTGAAATCAATTTCCACATAAAAATACGAGAGATTGCGAATGAATAGCCAAATTTTGCTGTACGCCTCATAAAATGAAGAAAACGTTTGAAATTTCGATTTTACTTATTACTTCTTCTACAGTATTCGTAATATTCTGTGGTTTTATGTTGACATTCATCTTACGAACCTCTCCGTTTCTGGTGTACTAAGAAAAATAGGAAAAACTTATATTTCCGAGCGGCAATCAATCAAGAATCCATTTCCCACACAAGAGTTGGAAATCTTTCTGTACTCAAGAATAGGAGAAATCCAAATATTTCTCACAGTGTAGCTAAAGTTATTCAATTGCCTCCTGGAAAACGCACTTCAGAACATATGGCGAGAGTTCGAAAGACTATTCACCCGAGTCGAAAAATTTGGACGGTTTTTGTCCTGATTGTTGAATAAACAGTACTTTTTCATGGTTCTAGTCTGAATTTCTCCTCCAACGAATGAAAGGGATTGAGGAGGAATTCAGATTAAAATCATGGAAAAGTACTGTTTTTATCCGCAATATTCAACAATCAGGACAGAATCAACCTAAGTATAGAATAAGACGACAAAAACCGTTCAAATTTTTCAACCCGGGCAATAATGAAAAATGCGTCCAGCGACTGCAAGTTGCCAAAAGAGCAAATTCACCAAATACGAAATAAATTATCGAAAGTAGAACCGGCTGTAGAAACGAGAGGAGGATTTTATAGATTTCCAAGAATGACAATGTTGATGGGACAAAAGTACTGCTATTGGATCATCTTTTGAAGTATCTGGCTTAGATACGAACTTCATTATTCTACAAGTTGCAGCTTTTTGTAACGATCAGTGATTTTCCACGTATATCAATGCAACTTGGATCATTTCAACTCATGCCACCGCAGCGACAGGACTGACAACCTCTTATAATCAACTTATGTGGCACGAAAAACCAGTTCAATCAGTTCCAATGAGCAGCTGTGGAAGAGCTAAAAAAAGTGGCTTTATTCGCTGAACAGCACATTTCGTATAGTAATTCGCAATTTATGTGATAAAGAACTAAGCTTATTTTCTAAAGCTATCGTAGGGCATGAATTATATTATAAATTCAAAGAAATAATTGTTAGATTCGTTGATACTTCGTCTGTGACAGGAAACGTCCTCAATGAGTTGCCAGGGGCAGGAGAGGTTTTTGAAAGCACACAATAAGAAAATTTTGCGTCATTGTTACGCAGTAAACATGATTGTGTGGAATGTTCTGCAGTTTTGTGTAGAATTTGACATATACTGAAAGGATTACCTTGTAAAAAGTACAGTGAAATTCTAGTACTCAAAGGACAGGTAAAAATTCTTTACAAAATTACTGTGCAGCCTATAAAAATGAGTAAGTTTTTAAACAGTTAAAAGTGATGTTTTCGATAAATTTCACAAAATGCACATGAATATTTTTCAAAATTCCTACTTGTCCCTCGATCACTGGAATTTCACGATAATTTTTCAAATGAAATTCTCTCAGTGTAAATGTGTAGTTTCATTCAACACAGTTGTGAAAAATTAAAACACAAAAGTGTTGAATATTTTATACACAAATGTGTATTATGGAAAAATGACGCGAAATTTTTCACTGTGCATTGATGTTTTGTTTATACAACATATCAGTGAGAACTATAGATTTTTTTGGTATCAAACCCAGGAAAAAAACTTCGCTGTGACGGCAACCTATTTGCTAGCACAGCAATATTGTTAGCTATGACAGCGAAACCTTAGTTGTGACAGCAAAAAATTTCAACTGGTGCAGCAAAATTTGTTTGCTATTCTATATATAATACCAAAATTTGCTGAAATAGCAGACATGTTTTGCTGACACTGCTGTAAAGATCGCTCTCGTGGCTAACAAGATTGCTGTGAAAACATCGATATTTTCGAACAACATCCTCTCCTACACACTGTAAAAAAAATTTGTTGAATTCCAAACAAAAATGCTAGGAAATTTCCAAACTTGATTTGGAAAAATAATTTCCGAACCTTTTTTGTAAATTGCCGAACAAAAGTTTGTGAATTCTCCAAAATCTTCGTGAAATCACAAAATTTTTTGAATGTTTACAAACTTTTGTTTGGTAATTTACAAAAAAAGTTTGTGTAAAAAACTGCCAAACTTCTTTGGCAGTTTAGGAAGTATATTTTTTACAGTGCAGGTCCCCAAGGCTGAGATAGTCGTGGCCTAATTAATTTGTTGAACATTTCTCATTCAATACTAAATAAATTAGCTCTTGCTGTTAGAACTTTGAAAAATCTCGTCTCAATTTATGAAAAAATGGAAATTAATGGAGTTGAAAGAATCCTTCAAACCAAAATTGTGAAAAGCAAGATTGAATCTATTAAAAAAATTGTGGATTTTTTGACTTCTCAGATATAATTCCTTCCAGTTCATAGTAAAAAGAGTTAGCAAACATTTCTGCATTAAAAATTCCTAAAATCAACCCATATTATCTGGGAGAAAGTACAATCGAGGCACTAGTTCTATGTGATGAAAACAATCCTATTCAATTTGTTAAATTGATCTAAAATTCGACTTCAAACTTCGCGTGAACACAAATAGTCTTCGATTTCTGTTCACAAGATAGGTTGAATGTTGACATCTCTGTTGCGAGAATTGTGGAAACTTCAAGATGTTATAATTTTGAAATAAGTCGAAGTGTTATATTCATTTTTCTAAGAAGATGCATGATGTAATCTCATAATTTACAGTTCTCATACGCTGTGAGGTTCTCACGTGAATTTGCATCGACTGCAGTGATTCTCATAGGAAAAAAAACAGTTAATTAAAACATAAACTTAATTAACAGAGATTATACGTGTTACTGGAAGATTATGACATGTGGTATTATTAAACGAGAAAAATTAATAAAAATAAAAGATGAGAGCACCACGATATTTTCTCATTCAAAAAAATTATTATTTTTGCAGTGGAGGAAAAATTACAGTTTATTGGACAGTCAACTTTGAGAATTTATGTTATTCCGCTTGTGAGAAAATAATTTATGCAACTTCAACTTAACTTTGCATGTACAAATTTTCTAATACCGCACAGAGAAAAGTTTATATTGAAGATTTTTGACGAAGAATCGAAGTTATGGAATACATGGAAAAGAATAATTCGCTATGGTAGCTATTTCTTGTATTTGATATTCTGATAGTGAAGAAAAATGCTGCAAAAGCTAGATTTTAGCTCCTGTAGCAATAACTTTTGTTGCCACAGCTGAAAATACCTACCATAGCTAATTTTTAGCTATTCAAATATCAACCACATCATTTTTTTCCGTTTATACCTGATTTTGACGATAGACAAAATTTGTGCTGAAAATCAACACAAATGAGTCTCAAATTAACAGATCTCGAATATAAACTTGAAACTTTTGTGTTGATTTCTCACATCATTTGTGCATGCAGAGAAAAATTCTTGCTGAAAAAGCAATCCCGCAAAATCTGCTTTGCTAAATTAGCAAAACGGTTGCTGTTACAGCAAAAATATTGCTACTTTATCAAGATATTCGCTAATTCAGCCAAATTTTCTAGCCGTCTGTACAGAGGTGTGAAAATTATTAGAATAATTGTTATTTTCGAAATAACTCAAACTTTTGCCTCAGATTATACATTTATCTGTGGAGTACTATTTTGTCTTGTTGATATAATAGTTTTTCATCCTTCCATTTCTGAATTAATTATTATCACAATGTTTCTTTCCAATCTTTTTTTCACTCCAATGATTTCAACACCTCGATCTCAAACTAAACAGTATGTGACATTGATAGATACCTGCTGGGAATTTAGAATAGTTAACAACAAATTCCGACCGGGATTTTTATTCGTTCCATCGTAACTCAGCTATCATGCCTTGTCGTGTGTATAAATTTTATACAATTAAACACCTGTTCTTAATATCAGAATATTGCACATTGTTAGTTATTTAAAGACATATGAAGATGCTCATAATGAAAAAGAACTTTGTACAAATGAGATTGTTATATAGTAATCATGGAATATTCCTTCGTTCAAAAATGGAGGGCTTAAGAACTATTTATATCAATAAATAAAACCAGTAATCCATAAATGATTGCATTCCCTTAGATGAAAGTTGGAACAGTTTTGAAAAATTACAATTATTCTAATAATTTTCACACCTCTGTATATCTAAAATTCCGGATAGCTGAATGGCAAGCGCTTCCCAGGCTCGTTATGCCAAGACTGACAATTGCACCATGATCGGCGTCAAGCTTGGTATGTCATGTCCGGTTAGCCTAGCCTTGGCCGATGCGTGGCCCGCTATAGCTGACTAAGCGTTGATAAAGTCTTGGACACCAATGTTAGGACCAAGCATATCTTGTCGTGTTGAATTTAATCTCCGTCAACCAAGCCTTGACCAATGCTTGGCCTGTCATAGCTAACCAAACCTTGATAGCCTTTTGAACATCAATGATGGGACCAAGCATATTTTGCCGTGTCGGATTTCCGATATATATATAAATGCTCAGCAGAGAACGTTATTATCATCCCAAACATTAATCTAGCTTGATAACATTGATGACTAGCATTGACTCGAGTCTGTCACCAAGTTTGGTCAATTATTCAAATGTGAATGTTCAATCAAACTTGGACGCCAATGAAGAATCTATCCTACTCATTCAGCTGAAATTAGTATTGTATATCAATAATGGTAACAATATCGATTGCCAGCATAGAACCAATATTGAATTTTAATATTGAACCCAGCTCGGATGCCAAGCATTGAACATTGTTATCATCCCGGACATTAATCTAGTTTGGTGCCAATGTTAGCAATCAAGCTAGGCCCGGTGTTGACTAGCATTGACTCAAGCTTGGCACCAAGCATGGTACATTCGTCAAAGCATACCTGGGAATTGTTAAAAGAGCGAGATTTTTGCTAATTCAGCAACAAGTTTTGCAATATCAGCAAAGCAAATTCTCGAGGTTTCCTGTTTCAGCAACTTTTTTTCTCTGAGTGTGTCAATTTTTAACACAACACAAATTTTGATGGAACCGTTTGAGACATGCACGTGTGTTAAGAATACACAAAATTTTCTACTGTGCAGAAAAGCATGAAGAACTAAATGCGAAATTATTCATAGTGGTCTCAAAGCAACAGTACAGCACCATCAAATCGAAGATATGTCAAAGTTTTCATATTTCCCTTTTGTTGTATTTCAGTAAATCCCTATTTCATCGTCATAATTACATTCTTTCTCAATGTTTATTTTGTTGAAAATGAAAAATAACTTGAATCCATCCGAAAATGTCATACAACATTCAACATAAAAATAAATTGTGGAATATTTAGAGAATCAATCGCCACGCTGAAAAATAAGAACCCTAATTATCGTTCCTAAATGGATAATTTTGGTAATCATAACTCAATATTCTAATTGTGAATTTGTATGCGGGTAATTATAACCAAATATTCATTCCGTCCTATCCAACTATGAGATTTGTTGACTATTAGCAAATTCTGGTAATAATAATTAAATCATGTTTCACCGCTGAAGAATTGGAAACGTATCAGAGATGTGGTGTACACAGAAAAGGAGATGGTACACGACAAGGAGAATTAACGTGGGAAGTTTTGTCGCACCAGTTGCTCGTGTTGAAACCATTTCAAAATATATTGCGTCTGGCAATCGAGTCAATGAAATTTGTACATTCGAATTTCATCACTATTTTTAGGAAAACAATATATACAGGGATTCTTCGTGAATATCCAAATGAGAACCACTGTTTCATTGATGGAGGCTGTGGTCCATTCACTTCTACTTCCCCTTGCTTCCCCGCCTTTTCGCGGTTCGTCTTCCACCATTCCGTGGCTCTTTCTCTCTCCTCCGTTTCTTTCTATTTCAGACTATGTGCCTATATCTATAGTGTGCACAATTATCAACACGCAACACAGGTTATAGCTTCACCTCGCTTTTTCTCTTTCTCTGTTTCTTTTCTCCTCTCTTGCCAGCATTCTCTCCTCCTCTGTCTTTCCCTTCCTCTCATACATCATATTATACGAGAAAGTGTGATAAAGCCATAAAATGTAAGTTATTTTTCAAGTTACACACTAGGTATATACATACTAGTTCACCTCACCTCCTGCTTGGTCAAATGTACTTTCTACGTTTGTTGTTTTTTCCTTCCTTTGTTTTTTTATCCTTCCTCTCGCAAGTATTGTATGCTCACGTACAGTAAACTAACAAGACCATGACGGTTTTTCTTTGGATTTTCATTACAGCGTTGTAGCCAGAGAAGCAAATTAGAAGAGTACTCGAGTATGTTGAAGAATACTTATTGCGAATGTCGCGGTTTCTGATTACAATGCCGATGATTATCATATGTCATTTCGTCATAAACAGATGAAGTGTTATCCGTTCTGTTGTGGGTTATAAGGAACGTTCGGATGTTGATTTGGATTCAGAACTTTGAAATGTATATTGCATGAAAGGTCATGTTGTATTCTACATTAGCTGAAAATTTCACAGGCCAAGCAAGGTAAAAAACAAAAATCCCTCTGAATGTGGGGAATCAATTGAACAAGTTTTTTTTTTATTTTCATTCTCTGTTGGGCAAATAAATGTTGACGGGACAAATTCGTTTGACGATTGATATGAGATGGGACAAAAATATCTATTATTCATCATGAGGCTGCATAACTCATGATAGTCAAAAAGGGAATAAGTGAAACTTACGACGTTCGAAACCATAGTTCTTCATCGATTAATAAGACCCAATACAAACGTAAATAATCATTCACGCTCGTTCACCCTCGTTTGAATCCATTAGAACCAGTTGAATTCATGAGATCCAATGGGGATTCAATGGATTTAAATGGTCATTTACCGTTGCAAAATTTGTATTAAATTTTATTAATCAATGCTTTCCAATAGACTTCTCACCAGGGCACACGTTGAGGACGCAGGAATGATAATTTGTTGAGACTATTCCAAAGAAAAGAATCAGACTTTCTTGCCTTGCACTATAAAAAATATGGGAAAATTTATTTACGCGAATGGTAGATCCCGTCTCCTAATCATGGGAGAATTATTTTCTCACCAAAAATGAGGAATTTTTTCTCCATTTTGAGAAAGTATTTTGCCTTTTGAGTATCAAATCTTCTACAAATGCACAGTGGGCCAAGTTACACTAAAAATGTCGGCAGAATCGTTTGAAACCTAGGGTTCAAGGGTTTTGGGGTCGCTGATCACGAATCTGGAATCAAATTTTGAAAATTCAAGATGGCGGATCTAATATGGTGGATTAAAATTTCAAAATACACCAAATTTCCTCGAAACTCTTCACTCAGGGGTTTTTGGGGTCGCTGATCACGAATCTGGAATTCAATTTTGAAAATTCAAGATGGCGCGGATGGATTCAATATGGCGGATGGAAAATTCGAAATACACCGAATTTTTTCAAAACTCATCACTCAGGGGTTTTTGGGGTCGCTGACCACGAATCTGGTGTCAGATTTCGAAAATTCAAAATTGCCAATCCAATATGAAGGACTCAAATTTGAGAAATTTACAAAATCGCCTTCAAACATCCGTTAAAAGCGCTTAAGTCTAGATAATATTTCTGTGCAAAAATCAATTTGATTTGATCATCATCAAGCCTTCATTGTAGGACAGTTTCACTTTCAAAAAGTAGACGGTGTCATTGGAAAGAGATGAGAATAGGAGCGAACACGACAATTGATGCTCAACTCAGGACCTTAACTCTCCGATGATTTCTAATGTTCATTTGTCAAAACCATCCCAATACACAGAAAGATATCTTAAAGATATCTTCAAGATATCCGAATGGATCTTGAGATATCTTAAGATGTTCTCGTGAAGATATCTTCAAGATACACAAAAGATGTCTCATGCAACATAATCGGATAACTCAAAGATGTCTTTTGAGATATCTTTGAAGAATCTTTTGCAAGATGAAATTATGATCAAACGAATCAAAACTTTGGAATTCCGAATTTTTGTCATTGAATTCGAAAACAGGAACCCTGAATACCCTCGAGTGAAGAATTCAAAGGAAATTCAACGACTTTTGAAATCCAAGTCCGCCATATTAGATCGCCCATTTTGAAATCCCGAAGTCTGACTATAGATTCGTGATCAACGACTCCGAAAACCTATGGATACTAATTCTTAAACCATTCAAACGAAACTTTGAATGTAGGGTATCCTGACATCTTGGTACATCTCAACTATGTTTAGGAATATACAAATATCCGCAAAATATCGCCGATTGAGTTCAACGTAGACATCATAAAGAAAACTCTGACAGGTTCATTTCGTTATTAGAAGGTGGTGGCGCGCGGTGCGGTACAACGAAATGCCGTACAAAGATGTAAATCGTGGGAATAGTCTCACAAAAGGTCACAAAACGAAATTTCGAACGACCTCCACAGATTGTCACGAGTTTTTCCAGATTCAGGGTACCGGAATGATGAAAATTACACGGAGAAACACTGCAATAATGATGAGCTCGATTTTTTACGTAGAGCAAAAGAATCATAAATTCATCAGAAGAAAAAACATAACATTTCATTACGTCATTATGCTATTTTGAGCCCAAATATAAGCCAAACGGTATACAAATTTGGTAATGGATACTTCAAGTTGTCTATTTTATGATACCGTGATGATTCAGCGTCCCTAGTAGAAATATAATCAGTTTTCCCTATTACTGATGAGGCACTGATGAGGAAACGCTAATCAGGAAGAACTGATCATTTACTTATTGGGAACTGATTTGTCTAATATGATTATTAAAATTCATATGAAACTGATTAAATTCTGACAAGTTATTGCCTTTATTCGCAAGAAATATTGATAGCGTAAATGTTCATAAAAAATATTCGGTTTAAAAAACATATTGATTGTTATTGAAGTGATATATTGCAATTGTGAAATTACACATATTTCCGATATGTCTTAACCAAAATTTGAAGTATCCCAAAGAAATTGAATCGAATTGGTTCAGATTATTTGATCCTGGGTTTGCTGTATCAAATCGATGAAACCTAACCTCAATAATTATAAAGAGTATATGCACATAACAAAGCTACCTTGGAAATTGTTAGATTTTGTGAGGTTATGGTATAAAAGGAGATGAGGTGTAATATGTATACTTATATTCTTTCTTGTTGTGAAATAATATAGTTTTGTTATTTATTATGAGTAAGTATAGTAGTAACTTGAATATTATCTCATGATTGAGGTGGAAACACCATACATATGGTTTGATATATCTTTTTTCCTTGGCCAAAACTCGTACATTTTATCTAAGAAAAAGTCTAGGAGAATTTTTCCTACGGGTTTTGCTGAAAATTCACTTTTTAATCCTTGGAAACATCTTAAACAAAAACAAATTATTATTTGAGTGAAGAATCATCAATTTAGTGTTATAATTTCATATCTTCATCGACATAACCTGCATTTTTGTGGGTGATGAATGCTTCGTTAGTTACTCGCAAATAACTCATCAACTACCGATCAGTCCCTCATCAGTTACTCGCTCATATCTGCTCAGTTTCTTCAATCAGTTTCTGATTAGTCGGAGCGTTACACCCCTTGTCGGAAACTTGTAAGTTTCCTGATCAGTCCCTGATCAGTGGAATGGAAAACTGATCAGTGCCTCATCATTTGCTAGAGAAAATTTCTACTAGGGGTGGGAGTGATTGTTGGGTTTTGGCCAACTTTGACCCGGATAGTATCGGGAGGTTTTCTGAACGTTTAGAAAACGTACTTGCTCTCACAGAAAACGTCCAAATGAAATCCCAGGACGTTCTAAAAACGTCGCATGTACGTCCCAGGGACATACAAATGTTCTGTGATGTTCAATTTATGTCCACCATGCGACGTTCTGGGGACGTGACAATGAAGATGTCAATGACATTCTGCGATACTACGCACATGTTCGTAAAAGTTAGTTCTCATGAAAGTAAGTTTTGGAAACGTAACGAGAACGTCCCGTGGTAGATGAAAAAGACGTACTGGGAACGTATTCGGGTGCATAAAAAATGAACGTTCTCTGAACGTATTTAACCCTACTCCCCGGAGACGAAGCGCGCAGAACTAAGGTTATGTTTCTGAAACGTTCAGAGGACTTTCAATGCTATCTGGGGAGCGTCATCTGGCCCACTGTGAAATGGAGAAAAAGTCATCAAATCATGTATGGTGAAGAATTTCTCATCCATGGAGGTTTAGGAAATTTCCCATTTTCATAGGAGAAATTCAACATCTCATGGATATGATAATGGTTCATCAACTTTAGGAATATCAATCTTTATACACTGAGAAAAGTGTATGGAATTTATTACCATCCGCTCCAGTTCTCATCGCGACTTTTAGGATAGGAATTGAGTGCTGACTCGCGATTTGGCGATAGTTCCTATCTTAACTGCAGTTTACCGCATTCACTCCGATTCAGAATGGTACTTATTACAATTTTGAAAGATCTGTCACCGAATTCCTATTCTTCCTAGTAGTGGTTACTGTACACATTTCTCAGTGTAAAAGTCGTTTACGTTAAAGAAATGAACAGTTTATATACTTCCGATGTTCATACACTCACTTTTTTTGTAGCATAGATTTCATTCAAAGATTACCGATAAAATTCGAATCTTCATAAAGCAAAACCACATTTGTAAAAATGTGTTTCGTAGGACTAGCAATAAGTGAATTGTTAAAATTTTATTTTTGGATATACAATAATTTTTGTTCTTCTAACAACACATGGTTGTCTTGTTGACAAAAAAATTTCCAATTCAACAATCTTCAACGATATTTTTACGATTTTATTGTGGGTTGATATATAACAATATTTTATTGTCGATTCAGCAATATTATTGCTGGTTTTTTCCTTCGTGAACCTTCTTTATGCGCAAAGAAAAAAAAATTACTATTATCAAAATTTAACCCATGTATTTGTGTCTTGAACTCACCAAAGATTCCAATACAATATAAATTTTCCGATACAATTTTGATACAAACGTGGAAGATTGAATACTAAAATTCGTATTTTTGAATCAATACAAATATTCCTGACAGTGTAATTATTCGTAAATCAGAGTGCACTTTATCATGTCATGCGAGCAGAGCGAGCACCATGAACCATTAGGAACTGTAAAAATAAAAGCAAAGCGAGTTCCTTTTAGATTAATCAATTGCGAACGTCTTTGAGGTCATAAAGAAACGAGTGAAGCGAGTCTGATTCTGATTTTAAAGATACAAACGAAACGAACTCCGTTTATCTCACATGCATGCGAGCGTAGCGAACAACTATCATTCTATGGAACAACTGCTCACTGTTTTGAATTTCAATATAAATTGTTCAAAAGAATTCTTGAGAATTCGTATGAAATTTTTCAAGCCCCAGTTGAATTCTTCATTAACTCTTTTTGATTCGCTTTGTTGTACACGGTAAGAAATTGATAGTGTTAGCAAAAATTCACCCTGAATAGTGTTTTTTAACACCACATGGAGTCATGTTTACAACAAAAAGTGTCATTTTAACACCGTTTTGTGTGATTTTGACACCGATTTTGGGGTGGACTCCTATCGAATCCGCGTGTTTTCAAGTCTGTGTTAAATCTGACACCGTTTTGACATTGCTTTTTTTACAGTGTATGGCTAAACTTTGGGAAAGTATCAAATTCAAATGTTGTTAGTTTTTTTTTTAGAAAAATGTCACTTTACACTCTCTAAATCCAAATCAGTGAAAAGTACTGAGAATCAGTGAAACCCACTGGTGAATCAGTGCTAAGTCTGCCACTGGTTGAATCAGTGGCATACTTAGCACTGATTCGCCAGTGAAATTCACTGATTCTCAGTACTTTTCACTGATTCGGATTTATGTAGAGCAGTTAAATTGAAAACATGACTCTTTGGAATGAAACAATTTTTTCAAACACAGAAGATTTATTGCTAAAACATGAAATATCGCAATGCAGGGATTCAGAATATTTCAAATCATCATATAATCTAGGGTGACATTATCATTTGAATGTACATCACACGTATTCTTTATAAATTTCCTCTTTGGTACACTGATGATACAACTGAACAGTTCGTGAATAGCCCAATACTTTTCATGCGTAAGTTCTCCGGTAGAAAAAAAAACTATTGCATTATAACGCACAGATGAGAGTTATTTCGATTTAAAAAGAATCGCATTTAACAGCGTATTCGCAAATTTTTAAAGACGCAATAAAGAAATGAGGTCACGCCAATAATAGCATATGTGCGTATATAGTTTGTTCAGGGGCAAACGATTTTTCTGGCTTGGCATCAATAATTATTATTAACAATGATTTGGCATTGTTGTAACACCTCGATTAATGTGTTTAAATTTTCACATTCGAGTAAGGACACACCGCTTTGTTTCCAAATTTGTTTTACGTGTACGTTGAACGATGAAACTTAATCGATTTTTAAGCTGATATCATCAATCATGATTAACAGACATTGATTATTTGGACATGAAAAACTTGATATGAATATTTGAGCGTGCGTTCGATAATCTCTTTCGTCATTTATGAGAATAGAAATAGAATACCACGGTTAAATGCAAATATATCGCATACAGTGAAAGAAGTAATGAAATTTTATGACGAAAATTATGTACTATTGTCTCCCTTCGTGATTAAAAATTGGAATAAATTCACGGGAAAAAGATAATGGATAAATTTACTATGCAGAAAGACAACGCATTGCTTTGAGTTTTTAAATGAAAAATTTCACAAAATATGTTATCAAATAATTCATATTATATGACAAAAATAGATTTTTCTCTCGCGATGTGAATTATTTCACAATATATTTTGTTGAAATTTCCATTTAAAGACTCGAAACGTTGCCATCCCACATGGTAAATTTTTCCGTGATTGGTTGAAACAGAATTAACTTAGGGAAACTCATGAAAACTTCTCAATTGTATAAAGGAAGTATTTTTCTTGCTTCAAAACTTACTCAAACAAATTTCTTAAAACATAGGAACTGATGCACGATCCTGTTTCATGTTTTGAATCAACTTTTGTATCCCCAGGGTCACAATAAAACACATGAACAGCATTTCTGAAAAACGGTTGTTAATCCATTCATCGAAAGTTCTCAACATTCACTTGGATACTCCACGTAATTGAGCTATAAGTACAGACTGTCAATTTTCATTTCTCCGTATAAATTCTACTGATTCAGCAACCGCTAAAACGATTTGGATAAACGCGGATAATTTCTTATACCTTATGATTTATTCTCCGTACACTCTTCATAATCGTGTAACGGATTCTTCAAATCGAAAGAAACTGATTCTAATAACAGGAAACTACGATGCAAATCGTCATGAGTCATAATTAATTAGTACTAACATACAAATGATAGTAGTTTGAATTGGAACTACTGGAAATAAGGTTTGAAACGTTTGAAATGATAATTCATGTTGATTCGAAACTATGTTCGGCCAATATTAAATTTCATTTGCTTCTGTATGTGTTGAAAAATGCAAGTTTTTTCCATGAGATCAAAATATGGCATTGAACTTTAAATCATTTATTCAAACGAATGTGTAATAAATAACACTGATACGAATATAAGCGGTGATTATCTCTACACATCCTCTCTCGTTTGTAAACATTGTTACTCATTTACGAATTTTGATAACAAAACGTTGTTATCGAGTTTGAAATTTGTTCCAGTGAATTTCAAATCTTTGAACTCAGTTCTTCCGAAATGATACTTCAGAACGTTTACAAACAAGAGAATTAGAGTATAGTGCCCTTCAAATCCGCTTAATCATTTCCGGAAATTGAAAACTTATTTGTTTTCTTTTGGAATACATTTTTTCACTGTGAATACTGCTTTATGAAATATCGCTCCCAACGCATTACTGATAAACAACATTGCATTATCTTTTTGTTCAATATTGTTTGCTATTACTAAGAATTTGCTGTACTTGCAAAAATGTTCACTTTACCAGCTAAGACGATAATTCCATTCACAAACTTTTTCATGTCTTTTGTAAACGCTATGGTAACAGATCAGTTTGCTATAAAGAAAATTAAACTATGTATGAAATGCCATCCCCTTCTTGAATCAACTGTACAAAAATATTGTAATTGAAGGATGTATGAAATCAATTTTGATGCACTTATCAGTTATAGTTGACTTTTGACGCTCCGCTACTACGCATCAATTAAACAAATCTATGCCAATTACCATGCTCCGAAGCGCGTAATTGTTTGGCAACGATATCCATTGTCCGTGAACTGTGATAATAAATACTCCGTTACTCAAAGTCTAAGTTCTTCTTCTTCTTCTTCTTCAAATATGTTCTGAAAATGTTCATCTGAAAAACTGATTCTCATTGCAATACTAAAGGAATATCATTGCTGTTACAATTTACTGTTCGAATGAATTTTCGTGAAGCAAACCCAAGAACGAAAAACATCGTGAAGTGGCATTCTCACAGCAGTTACGATAGACAAAACCAATTTTGGATATGGGACGATGGGGGCGATGACGATGACAACGAGAATGAGGCGCCTTATGAGAGCCTCTGAACGTTGTAAGAGAAGAGAGAACGAAAGATTGGCTGTTAGAAAGGAAAAAGAAGGGAGAAGAAGATGAAGAAAGAAGGGGAGAATCAAGAGAAGGGAGGAAATTGTTAAAGTTATACTGGAAATGGTAAGCCGTTGTGTCTGCAGGCAGGGGTAGGCAGGGGGTTCAGGGGCGGATGAAAAGGGGGCAGGTGCGCGCAGGTGCCGCAGGGCACGACCGGAAGCTCCACGATGCTGCGACCAGACCCGTTGAACGCATTCACCAGATGAAAAGGAGAAGGAGAAAAGATGAGGAGAGAGGGATAAGGTGTATCTCAGGTGTGTGTGTCGGTCTCGGATCCCTAAACATTTCTCGAGTCAGTCCTCTGTGGTACCATCTTCAAAATCAAGTATATAATCGATATCTTCTATGGAAAATAGTATCATTCTTTTTACCATCGATGATAGGTTATTCTATAAATATTCTAGAAGACATCAAAATCGTTGAATGTCTTAAAAATCGTTAGAATTATTTAACCACTGAAAATCTGAATGAAGATGAATTCTTCTGCTTTGTTGAAAGGTCAAAAATGATGAATTCTTAAATACTTCTATGAGCTCAACGTTTGTTGCGTTTGAAAGGGATTCCCAAAAGGAAGAAAAGCTTAATGAGAAACATCTCAAAATGACAAGCAGTTAAATCTTCTCACGAGAACAGAATCCTCTACGAATTTTCAGTAAAAGTCATGATCATTATTCACATCCCTGATAGAAATCATTCTAAACCCTGTCTTTGTACTACAAAGGAGTTTAGCGAAACCACTCTAGCGTCTGACGAAGCCCACGACGAGGATATCTTTCTTTTGTAATACAAATAAAGGATTCTGTAATCATTTTTACAGAAGACTCCTTGCAGGTAGATAATGACTTATTCCGAAGAAAGATAATTGCGAAAGAATTTGAAGATTCAACGAATTAACAACTGAAAAACAGGTTCCACGTTCGACATTCTAAGACAAAATTAATGAACACGAGAAAATATCGAACTCAACTCCAAGTTGATACCAACACACGAACGAGAGAAATTTCACCCATCTCGATCGTTGTTCTTCTCAACTAATTTCTAAGAAAGCTGCATGAGAAAAATGTACTTTGAATAGTTTCAATTCTTTTTGTCACTGAGCATTGCGGCACACGTGCGGCATAATCAAAGACACCGCGATCCTCGGTTTCTATTCGACGCATCATTTCGAAAGCGCAAAAACCCTTCGCAAGTCGATTCCCTAGGTAGTTCCGACGTTGTATTTAGAATTCTATGATTGCGGTACTCGTGTGCGTTTAGTAGACAAATGAAAATCATCGTTTCATTCAATTCTCGATTCTAATTCGAATCTGAGAAACCGATTATCGGAAATAATCGGTAGTATTAATTTACGTGTTCTTCTTGTGAATCCATTGCGGAGTACGTAGTTTATTCTTATAACATTGTATTCGTTGTGAGATGAGAGATAAAATTACAGTACGTGTCAAAATTGAAATAAAATCCAAAGCTTGAAATTGTCTCAAGGTTTCAATTCAGAGGCATTTTAAGACTTCTTAAGGTCCCCAGCGGATTTCCTATCCCTCGAGTTCCCTGTAGGATTGTAAAACTATACTTCAGATATATTATATAGATATGAAAAAAAACTCGTCCCCGAAGAGGCCTCCGTGGAAATCGAGACTCCCCGTGTGGAAATTTAAACCGGGCCAGGACTGGTCCAGATTCTTTAAGCCAGGGCCAGTACTGACCCGGTTTAAATTTCCACATGGGATCATGATGGTTATTTTGATTTGAGAACAATATTTTGTTTTTATCAAAACCTTTCCAAATGATTTAACTTGAACCATGGTGCTAGGATCTGCTCAAAGATCTACAGTTCCACCAGAATTTCAATAATAATATAGAAAACGTGTGAAACAGAGCCCCATCATTATAATTTTCATACAAGGCAGAAAATTATGTTACACCCCTTTTATACTCAGAACAAACCTACCCTAGTAAAAATGATTATAGCAGTTGTCTAGTACCTTTCAAGGCGCTTGTTGTGAAGCTAGTCGCTGGAAAGGGCCTTGAAATGAACTATAAGGTGGCTAGAAACGTTTCTGCTAAGGTATAAAAATGAAAATATATAACAATTGCTCTTTCAACAATAAAAACAGCAGGATACAGGAGTTACAACATTATTTCTTGATTCCAGAAGAAAAATTTTCGCTAAAAATGAAACTCTTTGAATCTAAGGCTCTGCTTTAGGCCAAGTTGAAGCGATCTAGGCCAAAATAAGCCCTTACACGCAGAGAAGTGCCTCTTGGAAAATATCAGAGTTTACTATTCAATATAGCAATAAATGGTCTCAATATGTTTGCAGTAGAATGAACTATTTAATTCACTGATTATGGGATATGAAGTATTATAAAGTGTAATGCCACGTAGTATCTTTGTGAATCAATACGGGGATTCGCAACTTTTGTAATTTCCATCACTGAATTTGAATTTTATGTGCCTACAAATCAAAATGGGACTCGATATAATTTAGTATTTCACATATCGGGGGAGGCTGGGCTACGTATGACATGACGTATGTAGATAGTTCAATTCTGAGAAAGGGAAACTCTTAACAGCACTGTAAAAAAAAGAAGTTCACGGAGAAAAAGAAGTTCACGGAGAAGTTCCTTTTGCCAGAGCAGCAAATTTTTTGCGGTGACAGCAAACTATTTGCTGTTCCAGCAATTTTGTTAGCTGCGACAGCGAATTTTTAGCTGTGGCAGGCAAAAATGTTTGCTATCCCAGCAAAATTTTTTGGCTATTCTGTATATAATACTGAAAATTTGCTGGCGGAGCAAACATTTTTTGCTGCCACAGCTAAAAAATTGCTGTCGTAGCTAACACGATTGCTGTTATAGCAAATTTTTAGCTAGGTCAGCAAAAAATTTTGCTATTCTATATATAATACTTCGATTTGCTGCGTCAGCAAATTTTTTCTCTCCGTGTTTGAGATTCAAATCATTTCATGATTGAATCTAAAACGCAAACAAATGAAGATGTCAACGGATCAAGACTTTCTTTTTACAGTGAGGGATGTTGTCGGAAAAAAAAACATGATCTATATCCAAAACCACCCGGATTAGAATAAAATTTTGAATTTTTCATCCATGAAAAGTATTCAAAATCAAAAACGACTCACCGCCATTCGATTTGTTCATATTCATTCAAAACTACATGAACGTACCTTCAAAACTTCTATACACATTCTTTTTCATAATACGAACTCATCATTGTAAGCTCTCGAAGGTAAGGTTAGTTGGAAACTACCTCGATACTATGAAAGAGAGATTTCACGGTCGCTCATTAGCGGCACGATTTTGCCTTTAGAACGAAAATTTGCTCTAGAAGTGAAAGATTGGTTCCAAACGATTATTTCCGGTCTACAGTCAGCGTCTGTCGAACATATTCAAGACTTATCTAATTCTTCTCTCAGACGAATGTAACTAATTTGGAACGATATTTTTTTTTTCTTAATGCGTTGAGATTACTTTAACGATTATGGCTTCTGAGTATAACTCTATAGAATTCCAGAACGGCGGTAAACTTTTAAACGTGATAATTTGATTATTCCATTGACGAGACAAGAGATGAGGTATGTCGAAACATTTGGAATTATATTGAAGAGTTCAAGCGCGCTCGCAGTAATTTTTCTGTTTTCCAAGAACATCTTAACTCGCGCGTGCTGCGAGCGCAAATGTATACAAGTAGTTGTTACACCCTGATTGCCAACCTTGCCTTCTCGGCTCCGCGTCTTTTGCGGCACTATACCGGAATTCATGGAAAAAGTGTTGATCGAGGTTTACAGGAAGCGTTCAACTGTTTACAGGAAAATTGTACGCGGTGTTCGGCAAACGGCAGGGACGTGTCGTCGCGGCGGATAGCGCTCTGGGTTTTGGTGGACAATTCCGCGTGCAAGCCACTCTTCCGGTACCGGAAAGCTTTCAACTCGCACGTGAACTCCGTACGGAAACATCCGGGCTTGCCAGTCCACAACTAGTATTCAGTCATTGGGAGGTAAGTGTTGTTACTTCATTTCACAAGTTGCAAATCTTTCATTGGTTTGGCAGAAATTTATAGTAACTGGTATCAAGTGCTTTTCATTCCCTCCTTAAATACAAAAGTTTGTTAATGTTTGTATTAATAATCTCAGCTTCATGATTCTTATTGGTAACCTATGTGGAAATTGCTGAAGGCGACAAATGGCCTGGTACTGGCAAGGTTACATTTACCAAACTTTGATGGGAACAATTGTTTCTATACAGGGCCATTATTATTTTACCAATTGGCACGACCTATTCGATGAATTTCAAACCGTATTGATTTGAGTGAACAGACAGTCTTGGGCCAGTATTGAATCGATAATGTTTGGATAAGGTTGGGATGCCAGAATTTTACCACAATCGGCGCTTACGAACGAACAGTACTGACATAGTTGTAAATGTTATACAGGCCCTTATGTAAAATGATGTTGTGTCATGCCGACTTCTTGCCAATTTTGATAACTTTGGTAGCTTTGGATTTGCCAATACCCAATCAGAAAAATCCGTAATATGCCAATGTTGACAACAGGTGCAGTACAGTGCCAGTATTGGGTCTCCAACACTTGGTCAACACGTAAGGGATCAGTACTGGATACATAAAAATACAGTAATATGCCTGTACTGATAAACCAGTACTGAGAACTCAATACCGGCCAGGTACTAACCCAGTACTGGCCCTGCACTGATTGTGAATAATGGCATGAGTACTCAATCCCCAGTACTGAAAAGCGTTATCATTCCAGACAAATGCCAGTACTCTGTCAGTCTTGGCTAGTACTGGTACAGTACTGCGCCTGTTGTAAATTTCTGGTTGGGTATTGGCAACTCTGGTAGCAGTATTGAGCCAGTATCGGCCCGTGTTTCCTTTACCCACGGGACGCTATGAAAATTAGAGGGACTTCTTCCGCACTTCAATGTTGGATTCCGTTTTGAGAAATCATTCTACCTTTTAGGTATCAAATTCTTGAAGAAGTGAGGAATTAGTCTACCAAATCGGGTGAAAAGTTCCCTATTCATAGTGGAACTTTACCACCACCAAATTTTGAGGGAAAAACGAGGCATATGCAATAGATATTCTAAAAAACCTTCACTTTTTAAGTTATGAATAACATTTGGAAAATAAGTTCTGCTACTGAATAAAATCTTCTGTCAAACTTTAGCATTGATAGACTCGATTTTTTACATTTTATAATCTCAAATATGGCGAGTTTGCAATTCAATCTGAAATACAAATCTCAGTTCTTGAAATAAAAATTCAGTGAATTCATATTTTTTTATAAAAAGTGAGGTTAGTACATTAGTACTTTGAACAAATGAAACGCGTTTGACAACAAAAGAAATATAAGAAATAAAATTCAGCAAACTGAAAAATAAGCCCACATCAATAAAATTAAATCAATTCCAACGAATAAAATGTATTTCAACCTTGATAAAATGATAAATCTCTCGCTCTACTTCACATCATCATTGTTTTATGGTGTTTACGAGACAATCCGACCCACGAGAAGACTCTAGAATGAAATAGAAATACAGAATTGAACGCAAAAACAAGGAAAACAACGATAAAACCCAAGTAAAACGAAAGGCACCCGAGTGTTTTCTCAAAGAAAGAAGAAAAACGACATCGAGGTAAGCAGCAACGCTTGAGAATGCTTTCTTGAAACACCACAGGGGGTTTTTTCTTGGACGGATTTTCAAGTGGTCTATGGGTAACCCACCCGCGGTGCTGTTGAACCAGAAGGAGAGAACATGGAAAAGACAAAACAAAGAGGGAGGATTTTCATCGAGAATAAGATGAATAGAGAAGAGAAGTATGACAGTGGTACTTGAGACTAAACTACTAATGTTGAGTAAGTAGAAAAATCAGACGGGGGTCCAGCAACGAGCGCGGAATTCTCTGCTCCTTCCTTCGTTCAGGGTGTGAGTTTCAACTCCCTGCGGGGCTATTGTCGTTTTTGACAATGTGAACAATCGACCGGTGACAAGCCAACAATGTCCATAGCCTGTTGAGACTTCGACTCATCTCAGCTTCTTGGATTTTCTACTTCTTCCCTTTGATATCTGACTTCGCGGAACATGGAGAGAGAAACACTGAATGACGGATACACGTATAAATACTTTCCAATTCTTCTCGATGAATGCTGATGATGATACCTCTCGATAAAGGACAAAACGTTAACGGTCAACGTGTTTGTTTCGAAATCGTACGAAAAACATTCATGCATTCTTCTGTTCGTCTTGATCTTCCTGTTCTGGTTTAGGGTCTTCTCTTTATGTTCGAAGAAGAGGTGAAATTTAACGCTGTACAGAATTTTAAGATGACTTGTCTCGCTTGAAGAGATATAGTATATTCAGATCGAAAATACAAATTTGCCAATGACGATACGAGTTTGTTTCAGGCTTGGCATATGCTTTCCAATGTTTCAACATGATTCCTGTATGCGGCTCAATTTTTTCATCGCAATAACTGGTGAATCAATTGAATCAGGCCTGGAAAAATCATTGATCCAAACTAGATAAAATTGGTCAACAAAAAAGCCTTGGCAGGTCTAGTGCCAGCCTTGGTTCGATGAAAATAATGAGTTAAATTTCAGAACATTCATTCCAGATTTTGCACTTTCAAAATGTCTTCGGAAACCATTTGTTTGCGCAGCTCACGTGGAGTCGCATAGTTTGGTAATGATGTAATTTTTTGTTTAACCAACATTGACCTTTCGCCGCTGAAACAGCGCGAAGCAGCACGTCCCTAGTTGCCTCTACTTCAAGAATCTCATTGATTCTTGCTAAATTTCATTTAAATCGAGCAAAGATCCGATTGACCAATTAGACCTATGTCCAATTTCAATGAGATCCAGTGAGACTAATGGGTTTCTTCGAGCAGGGGTTCTACCGTATGAAAGAAATCAGACCTCCTGAGAGTGGTGTCGAGTTTCGCAGAACCGGCTTATTAATGATTGAATTACGCGACATAAAAAAAAAGATTTACATATTGAAATACAATCCAATCATGTCGCTGGAGCTTGAATCTTTTATTGAAACGAATTATTAAAGATTAACACGGATCAGATTTTGTGAGTTTGAATTTTCGTTTTTATAAACTATTCGAACTTCGAAAACATCTCCGATCCTTCAATCTCAATCGATTCCATTGTAATATCTCAAAATACAAAATTGAATATTCAAATTGTTTATAATTGGAAAGAATCTGAATAAACTGATGCAAAAATATAATAAGTCTAACCTTTGCTTCATGATGATGATGATTATTCTGAGTTTAGAAATTCTGAAGAGGATTAATAATCTATGTTGGAAATATCTTATGCATGCATAAATAAACGAAAAACATCTACTTTAATACCCCAACAAATGTTTCATTCATTAATCTTCTCGGGCTGGCCATTCTTGTCTGTTAGTCTGTCTCTTTCCCTCTTGATCCCTTCCTCTCCTGCTGGGGGCTCTCGCAGTTAGGGCTATATCATTTTCGGTACGTGCACAGAATAAGGGGTGGAGAATCATGTCCTTTTTTCACCGTGAACTCAGGTATCCTCCTTCGCTTGTCATAGATTATAGGTAGAGTCCAGAGGCGGTCATTTAATTCTTGTTTTTGCTCTTGAAAATTAAATGGTTGCCCCTTTTTGACCGTTTCTTAGGCCCCATTCAAGTCGACGTTCCCCTCGAAACCCCCCGTCGACGCATACACGTACACACACAGGCATAGATTTCGCCGTCATTCATTAATATCACGGCTATATTGGTTGCTCCTGTTGCTGCTGCTCCTGCTCCTGCTGCTGCACCGTTGCTACTTTGGGCCCGTTTTTTCAAGGATCCTTGAAGATTCTCGAGTGGAGGGAATTATAACAATGAAAATTGGACAGTCGAATCTTTGCATTATATCGAAAGATGATCGTTCATCGGGTTTTTCTTGATGAATTTAATTGTGATAAACTGCTTTTGAAATCAAATATAAATTAATGCGGAGGAATTGACATATAAATTTTGCATCGATTGTTTAAATTTTCTCAGATTTATACGAAATTGTATGAAATCTTATACAAAAGGATGATTCTCGATGCATTTTTATATCAGAAATTTGAATCACATCGTTCAAATAAGCTCTTAATGACAGATCAGTCTACGTGAGACATCGATCCTCGAAGAACCTGTGAGAGGGAACGCAATGAAGAATGTGAATCGAATTTCTAACCAAGGGCCATACAAATTAGGCTCGTATTACCCCCCAGTATAAGCAACGAACACCGCATGACGTTCAAGTAAATAGACCTGTTCCATATTGAAATAAAATCTCTTCACGAGTATATGGGAATTTTAGAAGATAGTTTCATTTACATGCAAAATCTTGCTCTCAATGTAACATGCTTCTATTTTATTACTGGATTATAGTATTTTCTTCTTTTCCACGCATGACGATGAAAAATTTTCTCGTTTGATAGAAATTGGAAATATTCTCTTGATATACCTGAAACTTCTTCGAGAAAGTAAATGGGACGAACAGTTTTCTTGTAGCGCAAGGGCAGTCGTAAATTGAAAAATAAGAAAAATTCTTCGCATTGTAAAATAATGTTGTACTTGTCGTGAATAGATTCCAATACCTGAACATGAACGGAAATCCTCTCTTGCAGTAAGAAGATTTCCTCTTACCACTGTAAGAGAAATCCATTCACAGGATGACGAGCAACTCTCTTTTTCGTATAAGAAGATCTTCCTTTGCAGTCCACGAAGTTAAAGCTGTACACTAATCCCATTTCTAGCTTCTACATATAATCCAATCGAATATTAATTTTACCTATCACGTCATATTTCTGTACAGTAATTAATTTTCGTTTTATTAATTTTCTATGGATATGTGGTGTTCCGCATGATTGTCGTTTCTTGAATTTGACTACCTCTGTGTCTACACTGAAAAAATTTTATTTGAAAATTTACCGTGAAATTTCAGTTATCAAGACACAAGTGGGAATTTCTCCAGATATTAATGTACATTTTGTAGAAAATATTCCTTTCAATTGTTGAAAAACTCACTCACTTTTACAGACTGCGCAGTATTTTTTTGAAAAATTTTCGCTTGTCCTTCACTGTTAAAAATTTCTTGAATTTTAATGCACTCTTAATGTACCAGTGTACATGAAATTTCAACTTGAAGGTACATGAAATGATATTCAAGTATTATTACATTAATTTTCAAATTATTTTCAAATTTGAGAATTAATTTAGATTAAATCGATAGAGATTTGAGAAAATAATTATAATCTTTTTGTGATTATAAATTTTGAAATTATTATTCTCAATCGCATTAGGTTACACTCTACGAGTCTTGTCGTTGAGGGTGCTTGAACGACACTCAAACCCAACAGAACCTAAAATTTGTGTACGTCCAGGAAACCTCCGAAGGACGTCTGAGAAACGTATTTGGACGTTTCCCGGACGTACACAAATTTTAGGTTCTGTTGGGGAAGGGTACGAAATTTTGCGCGAAATATTTTCGTGAACCACATGAGAAATACAAATTTTGGGATTGAGGATTTTAATTTCATAGTGGTCCTGAAACATTATGGGGTCGATGGAAAATTCTTACGATTGAAGGTTATAATTCAGAAAATTTGGCTTCCTATATTTCAGAACCAATATGGAATGAGAATTCGCATTCACAGTGCGCAATCCCATGCATGTATTTTATCATCACATATTTGAAATTTGTAATTCTTACGTATTTTATAAAAGAAGGATGCGAAAAATATCATATGTTTCGTCTGTCGCTTGAAAGTCCTTAATTTTTAGGTCCTTGATGAGTTTCAAAGAAAATTTACTGGAAGTTTTTTTCTGGAACACGAATGAAAATTCATATACAAATTTCATGTATTCATACATTAAATTTCAAATCCATGTACATTAAATTTAATGTATGTAATTTTCAGTTACGTACTTGAAAAAAACTTCCAGTAGATTTACATTTAAAATTCATGCGGAAATTTTTAACAGTGTTCGATTACTGGATTTTCACGGTAATTTTTACAACAAAATTCTCTCAGTGTATTAATTTATGCGTTTATAGATCATTTTTATAGTTTAGTACAGGGTGTTTCATTAAGAACTTTCATCCTAAATTAATAAATAAATTATTCTTTTTATAACAACAAAGTTGTGATAATTTCATTCAGCTGTGAAGTACAGAATGTGCAATTAAAGATGAAATACGATCAGACGGATTACCAATTCGGCTGGCGTTGCACTTAGTCATTCTTTTCAAGAAATTTTTCATGACCTCTTCGTACACTCGAGGTTCAATTTCACCAATCGCAATCAGAATATTCCATTTGAGCGGTTGAGCTCTTTGCAGAGGGTTCACGTAAATACTTTATCCTTCACATAACCCCACACGGTGAAAAATATATGTGAGGTTTCAAATAAAAAGTATGGTAAGAAACTTATGGATTAGTAAATTTCCAAACTTCCCTGACTTCTCGAAAAGTGTTTGTTAACTGGCAAAAATTGTTTGTAGATTTGCTAAAAACTTTTTGAGAAGAAAACTCGCCACCTTTTTTGGATATTTGATATTTAAATAGAGTGGACTAAGGCGAATCAGATCAAAATAAGCATATTCGATCATTTTTATTGTCAATTACACTCTTTTAATTTGAAAGTGCTCACATAATTTCACCAACCAACGGAAAAAGAGGATAACATGACGATAAAGCACGTCATTTAATCCTGGGTAATGATATAAATTGTAGCATCGTGTGCATAGAGAAGAATTTTATCGTTGATGGCGATTCTTGAAATTTTCAATGACAAGATATGTTGTAAATCATGCCAATCTAGTTCATATGTATAGTTCGTGATGTACCGAATTGGATGAGTAAATTGTTCAGACGATATTATCACGTCTTTCACGAGCAGATGAATGTTTCCTCCCAAATAGTGTATGGGGTGATTTGGATTATAAATTTTTTTGAGTCATATGAGACTTAGTCTCTAGACAACAATGGTACATCAACAAACTGGCACTGGTATCTGTTGCTCTGAAAAATTCGGACATCCACCCAAGGAAGACTGGATTTAGTGCAGTGGATGTAAAGAATGATCTTGTGAAGCATGTGCCGGCAAGAAAAGTCACCAAGAACCGTTTAGTTTTTCATCCATCAAACGTACTTAGGGTTCGAAAAAGAGTTCCAAAGTGTGAATTTGCTTTTCATGAATATACGTTCCATGTTCATTAAGGGAACCCGGTGGTCTAGCATCTGTAAATTTAACAAGTTTTCAGGATTTTTTTTTTTCAATGAAAATAATGAACAATAGTTCTTAAACTCGGCAGATATGTTAAATCACTTCAAAAGTATAAAAAAATATTATTTTTAGAGGAAAAAATATTTTTCAATTGGTTCAAGAATGACGCCGAAGTTGCCCTCCTCAAAATAATGGATCTGGCTGGTGTTGTAAGTTTTACCTCTTTCACTTATTTGACAACAAAAAAACCAAATAAATTCCTAATCAATACACCGAAGACCAATTTCTTTGATTCAAATAAAATTCCTTTGCCCTCATTCTGATAAATCTTGTTTTCAATGAAGAAATTAATTCATTGAAATGGAGAAATTTTCCATCGAATTGAAATCATATTCTTCGAATTCAGGAAGGAATATATTTTTGTTTCAATTTGAAAATTCTTGGTTTTAGTTTGATAAAAATTTTCTCCATTGAAAGAAAGATTTATTAGAATAAGGGCAAAGAAAATTTTCTTTCAATCTAAGAAATGGGGTTTTCAGTGTATGAGTGTGGTTATCGCAAGAACTAAGATGAAGAAAAACATTCAAAAACTGACAAAATGGCGCGTCGTTGAAATTTATTTTCCGAAAACCGACCATTTTTTCATCATTTTTTGTATGTAAAACATACGAAGTATTCAACGTAAAAACTTTATTCTAGTTCCTGCGATAACCACTTATGTACTGAATAACATACTAAAATTTGAGACGAATCGGTCGAATAGTTTTTTTGTCTCTACAACACCGTGCAGAAAAAAGTAGTTTCGAGATAAATGAGTTTAAACCAATGAAAAAATTTTTGTATTCTTAAAGAATGATATTTTTGCATACTTTTGAAATCATTCAACATATCTGCCAAGTTTAAATACTATTGTTCATTATTTTCATTAGAAAAAAAAATCCTCCCGTTCCTCTTCGTCCCCGATTTTGGAGTGAATCAGGTATTTGCCATTTTATGTTTATTTCGTTGTAAAACAAAGAACTGTATACTTGAATATTCTCTTTTTGCACAGATCTCTAGCCAAATATGTATACAATTAGAATTTATCCACACACGGAAAAAATGATTTAGTTGCAGCAGCTAAGTAGCTAGCACGGACACGGACAGCCATTGAATTAGCTCCTGTAGCTGAATTTTAGCTGTTACAGCAAAAAAATTTGCATTTGTAGTTAATTTATTTGCGGTAACAGCTAAAATTTAGCTGTAGGAGCTAATCCAATGGCTGTCCGTGTCCGTGCTAGCTACTTAGCTGCTGCAGCTAAATTATTTGTTCCGTGCAGACCCACTGAAAAAACTCTATTTCTGCTCCCAAAAAATAAGAGTATCCCTCTTATTTTGATGCAACTTCTCCTCTGATACAAGGTGTTTCATAATTCACTGAAAATACTTCAGAGGCGTTATTCCGCAGCCAAAATGCAATAATCTTCCGTTTGGAAAAAATTTTTTGGAGGCTTAGTTTTTGAGCTATGAGCATTTTAAGATTTTTTTTCAAATCCAAATAACTCAGAAGCATTATGTTCTACATTCTTGAGCTTAACACCATTTTCTAAGTTTGAAAACGCTGGATCTCTGAGAAAAAAATTCAACTATCCTATCATTCTTTGTTTCAGAGTTACAGCGATTTGGAATTTTCTGGCTTCTAACCAATCAGAATTCAGCAACTTGAAATTACTAGAGCTCTGGAACAAAGAATGATAGGATAGTTGAATTTTCTTCCCAGAGATCCGACGTTTTCCAACTTAGAGAATGGTGTTAAGCTCAAGAATGTAGAATATAATGCTTTTAAATATCAACATCGTTTTGAGTTATTTGGATTTGAAAAAAAATCTAAAAATGCTCATAGCTCAAAAACTAAGCCTCCAAAAAATTTTTTCTAAACGGGAAATCATTGCATTTTGGCTGCAGCATAACGCCTCTGAAGTGTTTTCAGCGAATTATGAAACACCTGGTATATGGTATCAAAAGTATTCTCCTCCTTTTGAGAGGATTAGTCTTTATGGTGGAAGAATTTCCATTTGTTCAAAATCGCAGAGGAATATTCTCAATTGAAGAAGGAAGCAACAGTAAAATATCTTTTTCGATTAAGAGGGATTCTTCCTCTCATTTCCAGATTACTTTTTTTTGGGTGTGATCATTTTTATTTGTTGAAAAAAAAGTGATCCGATTCGTCTTGATCTACCCTAGTTACACTATAGAAGAATTTCTTTGGGAATTCACAACAAAATTTGTCAGTTCTTTATACAAACATTTCCTTTAGTGGATTTCCAAACAAAATTTGGAGGAGGTCAGAAGTTTTGTTCAATTAACAAAAAAGTTCAATTCTCTTCAAATTTTGTGTTCAAAATCCACTAGAAAGAATGTTTGTGTTGAAAATTGACAAATTTTTTGGAGAATCGTAAAAGAAATCTTTTACAGTGCAAAAATATTGCTGCAACGACTAAGTTTTAACTATAACTATATTTAACACCAACTTCTGTTGCCCAGCTAAAAAACAGCTACCATTGTTAATTTCAAACTATTCAAATATCAACATCGTTTTTTTGCGTGGGAAGATGTCAAATCGCATGATCCAGGCGGAAGGTTGAAGTCTTCACAACGTCTTGTTGAATGAAAATAAGTATCTTTTAGATGCAGTTCTTCAATTTCAGGCCGTACATCAGTCAGTCAATATCTCTCGGTAACGCAATCCATTGAGTGCAACGGTGATGCTGACTCTTTTTTGACAAAATACCGCATCAAACTGTCACTGGTTGTGGATGGATTAGTTATTGGACAATCGCTCTTGGATATTCACAACTCCAAATACGGAAATTCTGTTCATCAACGTAGCCTTGGAAATGTAAATAAGCCTCAATCAAAGAAACTGATTTTTTAAAAAAAAAATAAAGGATTTTTCCTCCTTTTGGAGGAACTATTCTGCTTTTTGGGTCTTGAATCCTCTAAAAAGAAGGAAAAAACTCTACCGAATCATAGAGAAAAGTCCTCTAATATCAAGGAATTTTGCTTCCACCATTTTTTTGGAGGAATGATTCCACAATTATTTTTTAGAGTACACACTGAGGGAAAAAAGTCATTATTGAGGCAAGAAGATATTTCATCCAATGGTATCTATAAAATATTTCTTTGAACCAATTGAATATTATTCCGATGAATGAAATGGTTCTTCACCGCATGAAGTGTTTCATCAAGTGGAAAACCATTTCATCCATTAAAGTAAAATTTCATTGATCTAAAGAAATATTTTATAGATACCATTGAATACAATATTTTTTCGTCTCGATGACTTTTGTCCCTCAGCGCACGTATATGAGCCAGGTTTCGTATGCAAAATGCGATGCATACTATGGTTTGTGAAATACCCAAGTGTTGCAAACATCTTGCAATAGACAAACCTGCGTTTTTTCCGACACTTTCAGCCATGGCACTGATATTTTCAGATGATCTAGCTAACTCCCTAGCGATTCCAAAGTGACCATTTTTTTTGGTTTACTTTCGGTTATTTTTTGGTTTGGTAAAAATTTGGTCAGAAAATGATTACCTAGATGGTTTTTACCATATGATGACCTATTTGTGACCGAAAACTATAACGGTTGCTTTGAACAAATCTGCCACCAAAAAATGCTGTCCGTTTTTGAAATCTTTTTGGTATTTTTGAGGGAAAAATCCAGAAAATCACCACAAAATAACGGAAAATTCATCAAATTGAGATTGGTTGAATTTTTGTTGGGTTTTGGTCAATTTTTGTTGAAAAAAATGTCCTAAACGACCAACAAGTTACCAAAACCAACATTTTTCACCAAAATGTAACCGAAATTTTTGGTTGCTTGTGAGTTCACCCAGATCCGCTAGGGTTGTACACAAATTGGGTTCTCAACTTTATTAACCCTAGAACTTCAAACCGGGGTAAATATCTACCCCAGGTAAACTTTGAACTACGTTTCTAAGTTGGCCAGTGACAGAATCCACCGTAAACCTATTCAATAATTTCGTTCAAGGTTCTAAACATGGTGCGAGGTTGATAGACCCTTCAGTTTCTGATTTACTGCGATTGGGTAAAGACATGAAGCTTTTGTGGGGTTAATATCTACCCCAGTTTGTGGTTCCCGTTAGTGTTTTGTGTAGGTAGGTCAAATTTCTCTTTTACAATGAAACATTAGATATATAATTCTCGGCGATGATCTTCATATTTCAAGTACCTATACTGAATTTCCACCAGCCAATGAGTCACCAAAAAAGCACGAGCGATGCGGCTTGTGCTCCTGATCGGAGGGTAGCAAAACGCAAATATGTTGCACAAAGTTCAAGTCACCGACCTGCTCCCTAAATTGAAAACAGTGAAATCTCACTGATCGCAGTGAAAAGTCGACCACTGCGAATCAGTTCATATGCAGTGCAAAATCAGTGAATATTCCCTAATCCCTGCAGTGGAATATCACTGATTTAATCCATGAAGAGGAACTCCAACTGCATAACCAGTGACTATTCACTGTTATCTCACTGATTTCATACAGTGGTCGACTCTCAACTGCAGAAATAGTGAGATTTCACTGATTTGAATTTGGAGAGTGTGAGAATCACAGAATACTCCACTGCAGCAATTGTGGCGCCTTCGAATAAGTTGAATTGTAACTCTACTTTTGCATATTTTTTATACTTATCAAATTTCTCTTTTTTTTTTACATTTCACATGGCAGAAACAGAAATATGGTCTTGAAAACCAACATTCCATGGATTTTTATTTGACTCTTCCATAGATCAGATCAACATTTTTTTTTAATTTTCAGAGTTCCAAATAAATAGACTTTTTTGGCAGAACATCATGATGCTATGTTTTCTCTCAAAACTTCATGTATCCTCTTCAAAATCTCGTTGGAAATTTGCGAATCAGGTGGTTAGAAAAATAGTTTTGAATTTTTGTTTGTTAAATGACGGTTTGGCCGTTTTTCGGCACTTTTAGCTATTGAAATCGATTTCTTACAAACTAAACTTCAGTGAAATTAAATTTGCTCTTCGCCAATCTCTTTGGCATGAAAAAACAAAGAAATTCGTGTACTTATGAGTCAAATTGCTGCTTCTAGAACGATTTTACGAGCAAAAAATCCGTGGGGTAAATATTTACCCCAGTTTTTAGTTTACAGGTAAAAAAAATGGGTTTGTAGTTCTAGGGTTAATCAAACGGAGATGTTCAAAATTTTTTAATCAAATTCATGATTGCCGAATGAGAAGACGTCTCTGTCATCGCAAAATTTTCATGGTGCTTGTGACGAATTTTCAATATTTTTGTACATTCTTTGAATGAATATCGACCCATTGTTGTTCATGGTATATGTTTTCCTCGACAACTGTAAAATGCACTGTAAAAAGTCCGGCTGAATGTGACTTATTTGAAAACTTGACTGAAATTCAGTCTTTTCCATTGTGTTGGCAATTGTTTTCGATGCTTACTAGTTTAGTACTTTCAGCTAAAACAGGGCTAGTTTTGGCTGCATCTTCATATCGGCTGATATGCAGTTTGAAAGTGAGTTTTAGTTTTTTTATGTTGTACAACAGCTTTGTCTGTTACAGGTGAGAAATAGCGACAAATTTCAAACGAAACCTTTCAATGGTCTCAAACACAAAAAAGATTTCAGGCTTTTACACTGAGAGAAATTTCATCGTATAAAGTAGTATTGAAAAATTTCGACTATAACTATTCTCGATTTTTGATCATTTTTATCATTAGTGATGGTAAAAATTAGTGGAGTGTGACTTTCTTACTATCATTGATGGTCAAAATGCTCAGGAATCGGAAGCAATCACAGTAAAAAGTAAAACTTATTTTAAGATGCAGCCAAAACTAGCCCTATTCCAGCTGGAAGTAAGCATCGAAAACAAATGCCGAAACAATGGAAAAGACTGAATTTCAGTCAAGTTTTCAAGTAAGATGCAGCCACTTTCAGTCGGACTTTTTACAGTGATCATAGTCGAAAACTTTTAATGTCCCTGCACGGAGAAAACGAATGTGTTAAAAAATCCCATAATTTATTGAGGATCAGCGTCAGTCTGTGACAGACAAAGTTATTTACTTAAATTCACTTCTGAAAGTATCATAATTAAATGTATTTCTACAAGAGAGTATGGTAGTTTTGACGGTATATTCAGGCCAATAATTTTATCCTGCACCGAATGGCACTGATTCTTAATAAATTAAGGGACTTTTTGAAACATGTTTTTCTGCGCGCGGCTTACGAAGAAAAATAGGACTTTATACGATTTAATTTTTTTTAGTGTAACAGTTGAGTATGTATTGCATTTATTGATTATCGATTCGTTTCAATCAACGATTCGAACTGTAATTTCATGCGCCCTAGTAGAAATGTTCTAGACATTCACGAGTTTTGCTGTTGAATAACAAATAACCCGGGTCAAAGAATTTGAACGATTTTTGTCCTCATATTTCGTTTTTAGACTGACTTTGTCCTGATTGTTGAATAATGCGGATAAAAACAGTACTTTTCTATGATTTTAATCTGAATTTCTTCTCCAACGAATGAAAGTGATTGAGGAGAAATTTAGACTGAAGACATGAAAAAGTACTGTGCTTGTCCGCATTATTCAACAATCAGGACAGAATCAGTCTAAAAACGAAATATGAGGACAAAAACCGTCCAAATTTTTTTCAGCTGTTGATTTCTTTGCCGTGTCTGCTACATTTTTTGCCGCTACCGCTAAGTGAATCATTTTTACAGCTAAGAAATTTGCTAATTTTTAGCTATATGAATAATAGCTAATTATTTTTGTCAATGAAAATCAGTGAATTTCACTGATTTAAATTTAGAGAATATGTTCGGACTCGCCTGGATTGAATGATTCTATTCTACGACTATTCACTTTGAAAACTCGTCAGACCTTTGAAAGATACTCTTGATTCAACATAACCTGGTCAGAACATCAACCCAATCTGATGGCAATTTCTATTCAGTTTCACCTTCACCAAAGTTCTCCCCAAGATTTAATTTTCAAATCCCACTGACCACTCGGAACCATGAAATCCCAAAAACAATGAATACAATAAACGATATTTTAATATCGTCCGTTACTGTATGAAAGAATCGAAAGAAAGAAGGCACAAAAACACCAATGTTTTTGACGATCAATAAAGTTGCTTCTGACCGCGAGAAAAGAGGAACGGAATTGGATCATGGTTCGTCGTTGTATCATGGCGGAAGCGTAAAGACGATGAAGAAATGATTGGAGAGAGAAAAAATAACCAACTGAAAGAAGAAAACAAGAAGAGCCAGAAAAGAAAGAGAAAATGACATCGAGGCACATTCAACGACGACGACGCGACGACGATGAAGACCACGACGCCAGGCGACCGACCCGGCATCATAGGAGGAACTTCCTGTAAACAAGAATGAGTTAATGAATGAATTCGAGCGAAGACAGCGACGAAGAGAGGAAAAAGCACGAACCGGTCGGTCGGTCGGTCGCCGGTACAAGATGCGATTGCTGGTGCGGTTAATGCGGTCGCTAGTGCGATGCCACGGGCCACGGGGCGTCGTTGGTTTTGTCACGACGTTCGATGGGCTACGTTTCCTAGAGAAGATCCCTTTTTCTTCTTTCTTAATATCTTTTTTTTCTTTTTGGCACTTATTGTCATTTTCTTGTACATCTTTATGCATGTGCTTGTACCGACCATGCGTACGCTGGACTATAGTGAAGAAGTATAGCAAGCAAACAGGATGAATTTATGAAAGATACTCTGCCTTTGCGAGCAAATTATAAAATCCATCATTTTTTCAATCTTTGCGCCATCTTCTTACGTTCGAAGAGTATAATTCTGAGAAGAAACTACACACCGGGACAATATATTCGTTTTCCCTGTCACATCAATTTTAATCATGATTATTATCAAAATTACACTAAAAACAAGAGCATCTGATTCATGGTTAGAAAACAACAACAACTCTAACCAATTGTTTGTTCTAGGGACAATCTCCTCAACCAGATTTCAGACCACCACACCCATTTTGTTTTTTGAAGTATATCTGCGTATATAGAAAATTTGGAAAATTGCAAATCAAAGGCGTTTTCACTACAAATATATTCCCTGTGCGAAAAGACCAATAAAAACCGATAGGCCAAATCCTATTGGAATCTATGATTTTCTATCAGTGTCAATAGTGGCTAGTGTCACAGGACTTGAGGGTTTCTATATGATTCTATGGGGAATCCGATGTTCTATGGGTTTCTATCGGAACATCCTATCAGTTTCAATAGTGGCTAGTGTCACAGCATCTATGGGAATTTATGGGAATCTATTGGACTTTTCAGACAGGCTTCTTACCGAATAAAACACCCTATGAAAAATGGAAATGCAGTACTGACAAGCACAAAAATTCCATTCCATCCGAAAAGATATCAACACGCATACATACTCATGAGTCAAGAACAACTTTTTATCGAATTTAATGAAGTAAACTTTCTTGTTGAAAGATATTCTTCTTCGAATAAATCTAAATTCATTTATTTTATTTGGACCCTTCTCTTCTCTCGGTTTCAATTCTTTTCCTTGTTCTTGTTCTTCTATTTCCGTTCTTTCAATTTTTTTTCTCGATTAAATTAACGCGCCTCACTGGCTCTTCTGTCCGTCGAACAGTAAAGCACCCGATTCTCTCTCCCTTCGAAAGTCCATCAAACCTCTTTTCACAGGTGGGCACAATAGCTTACCAACACCCACCAACACTGTAACACTGCGCGATGTACAGAAAACGAACGAGAAACGAACGATCTCCCAAAACCATTTCGCCAAATGATCCACGAATTTGATGCCTGCAAATTTCGATAATTTCGAATAGAAGGAATACTTATTTCTAAATCTGAGAGAGCGAGGTTCCCTTCTGGCTGTCCGAAGAGGGAATTCTCACTCCAACGAAGTGAAATTAAATTCTTCAGACAGCCAGAAGGGAATCGAGGGGAAATTATCACTCTTTCGGATTTAGAGAGTGAATTCCCCTGCTATATCGCGATAAAGGAATACTCCAGTTCTTTTCCCAATTCCATTAGACATAGTGTCTTTTTCATGTACACATCGCGTCCTAACGGTACAATTATCTTTACGGATACGATAACCTCGTCATCCGGATCAACGGATATCCTCCCATCAAAGTTGTATCTGTACGTAAGAACAGTCTCAACTGCGCACGAGCGCATAACGGACAATCTTCTTGCTCGTTTCTAATGGTTGATGGCCGGAATTTCCAGAGAATCGTGCTCTGGAGCCTGCCTCGCCGGAAGATTATCGCGTTACTTGAAAATAAAACAACAACGGCAACAACAACAAGGGGAAAAAAACGACGAGGGAAGAACAGAAACCACCAGGTGATCTTGCTCCTTTGGAAACGGTACTCTCATGGTATTCGTACTGAATTTGCTCCGAACAACCGTCGATGATCATCTTCTTCTTCTTCTTCTTCTTCTACTTCTTCCTCCGCTCGCCCAGTATTTTTATTTTCACAAAAATCTCAAACGTGAAAATTAAATCGAGTAATTTCTTCTCTCAATTGTTGGTAAGAAAACAAAAGGAACATTATATCGATGGTTCCGAGGTTGATGTGTTCCCCTGTTGTTGTAATAGTGAGTTTCAAAAGAATTCTTTCATCGATGAAGATGGTTTCTAGAGGTATCTCGGTACTGTACAAATCTGAACCATACAAGAGGTACAACTTGATACCTCTTACGAAATTAGAATTAGCTGTGGTACACTGAGAAAAATGAACTGTAACCATTACCATGCGAAAATAGTAGTTGAATGACAGAATCAGGTTACTTGGTATCCATCTTCATGTAAATGGTAACCATTCCCATGTGCATGAACATTGCTACGACTCTCTGTAGTATTCGAAACCAAATTCGCGAAGTTGTCCCCCAATTACTATTTTTACATGGTAATCATTACATTCCACTTCTCTCGGTGTAGCTAAGTCGTGTGTTCGCAGGACTCTCAGTCCTTGAATTGAGCTTTGCTACTATTGGTCGTACTACCTAACAAGACAGTGTGATTGGTCAATTCTGTTCACAGAGAAAAAAGTATTGCTGGCAAAACAAGCAGGTCTGTCTACTATAGCGCATACAAAAAAAATTAGCTGGAACAGCAAGAAAAACCCGACTAGAAATTCAATCGGGTTAGCCCGGCGTTTGATTAGGACCCGACCAGGTCCTGATCGGGTCCTCGTCAAACACCAGGTTAACCCGATCAAATGTGATTGAATTTCCAGTTGGGAATGATTGACACAATTAAACTTTTTCGCCGACATACACTGAAAACAAGGCTGGTAACAGTTATTAAATATATTCTGAAATATGACCAATCAAATATTCGATGATCTTCATAAAATAATTTATGACAATTATTAAATATATTATATATGTTTATAATTATTGAATATTTAATGAATATTATTGATATTTGATTAATGTTATCGAATATTTGATTGGTCATATTTGAGAATATATTCGATGAATGTTGCAATCTTTTCTTTCAGTGTAAGCAAATTTGTCAACAAAACTAGCGTCTTAGCTGCTGAAGTGAACAATTTTGCAAGGACAACAAATTTATTTCTAGGCGCTTCACTAGCAAACCATTTTTTCTCCGTGTTGGAGTTCAGAGATCGATGAGAACCCTGTAGAATAAATCAGGATAAGATGACGCACTTTCCCACCTCGCTACAGCATAAAATAATACACGAAAAAGAAGAAATAGTCGCAGCAACTACTTAAATAGTCGATTTTCAACCATCTATTCAACTAGTTGCTGCAGCTACTTAGTAGTTAGGACAAGTAACACGTTAGCTGCCTCAACTATTCAAAATACCGCAACTATTGTGTTAGTTGAGGCAGCTAACATGTTACTTGTCTTAACTACTGAGTATCTGCAGCAGCTCGTTGAGTAAATGGTCGAAAATCGACTACTCAAGTAGTTGCTGCAACTATTCCTCTTTTTCCGTGTAGACACAACATCGTTCACTCAAGGAGTGAATTTTCATATCTTCTTTGAACGAATTAGATTTCATGTATTATTTCAAGCTGTATTGAAGCAGGAAAGTGCGCCATCTTACCCCACTTTACTCTATGTGATATTTGAATAGCTCAATTTTAGCTACTATAGCAATAATTTCCGTTGGCACAGCTGAAAAATAGCTCCTGTAACTAATTTTTAGCTATCCAAATATCGACCACATCATATTTTGTTCCGTGTAGTTTCTGAAACTGGAGAGAGAAGTTCCATGATGATCTTTACAGTGTTCCTATTGGAAAATGTTCATTTATGTTTGGTCAACGTTTACTAATGACGGACTAAGAATGGAGCAGAGTTGGCGTAATGTCGATTCTAAGGAATAAAGGATGTGACATCAATGACACACTTGGAGCCTGGAAGTTTGCTGTACCATCAGTTGAAGTTGAATTGAATTCTTCCGTATTCATTGATGCAATCTGTGATAGAAGAGTGGTGAAAAGTTCCTGCACAGAGAGAAGTTTATATTTAAGGTTATCGGACACAGTATTGTACCCGTGGGATATACTCGATTATGACGATAGGAACTATAACTTTGTATTTCCTTATCACTCCGCATATTAAATTCAATAAGAGTTGTGGTGATCTGTTGCATACTCATGATTCTTTCCGCCACAATTGAGAGGGGATCCTGCCTTAGGAGGCCTCAAAATAGTGTTTTTTTGAGAATTTTTTTAGGTACCAAAACAATAATTTTATCCAACGAACTTTTCAGGATATTCTCATATATTTTTCAAGTAAATACAAACATTTTTTCCAGCGTGAAAAGATCATGTATGTAAGAGTTATGTCCACATTCGGAGAGCCCTTCTTATCTGAAACGGAAAAACCAAACGGCATTTCAATTTTCATACATCATTCTTCCATGTGAACCGAAAAAACCCGGAAGAAATCGTGGAATTTCAAAATTTACTCGGGGTTTGAAAAAAAAAACAGCTCTTTTTGGAGGGAAAATAACCACTTAAATTTGCTATGAACATTGCTCAAACATAAGTTTCCATCAACCTTTGTCACCTAGTTCAAATAGAAGAGGATACAAAACTGAACATAACAAGCTTTGGTTCATTTCAATCGGACGTCTGGTTTTTTTGCAATCACTCCCACCAGTTTATAATGATTGTAAAACTGAAAACTGAAGAAAACGCACTTTCCCTCATTATTCCTCATTGGAAAAAAATTTGTTTATCAACTTAAAACATACACGAATAAACTCCAAAAAGTTCGTTTCATTCAATTATGTTTTTCGTATCTCAAAAAATTTTCCAAAACAACGCGTTTTTGAGGCCTCCTGAAGCAGGATCCCCCTCAAGTATATCCCACGGCTGGGATATAAATATATTAATTTTTACTAGTAAAATTTTCTCCGTGTGGTTGACGATTTTTATTTTCTGAAAAATTTCACTCTCATCCGTTTAAATGACAACGAAGAAATTGAAATGCACGAAGTATTTTCAACATGTTTCCTCCAACTGAAACCTTGGAAACAACGTAACACAATATATGCATACATAAACTTTATTTTCGATCTAAAAATTCTCCTCACCTATCAATTTAGGCAGAAAAAAGAAACTCTGAAAGAAAAGAACAATCTTGAACATATCAAGGGAGAGAAAAGAAAGGGTAAGAGATCTCGGATCACCATCGTTAAATCACGCATCTGCCTCTCGCCTGTCACCGTCACTCGACAGGTTAAACCAAGCGCTTATAAGATATCTCTTCTATTCGTGTACGTATGCATGTATTTTTCTGTGTGGATGTATACACGTATAGAGAAACAGAGAAACCAAGAGAACGATGGTTCTTATCCACTTGGAAGAAAGAAGAAGAACAAAAAACGAACCAAGAAAGGGCAGATAATAAATTTAGTACAACAGGTTGGAAATACTCATATATGTATCAACCCTCGTTCGATGTATTTCATTCAACTTCGTTCCAACCGTATTGCGTGTCAAAATGATACAATGATACAATCTTTGTTCAACAACTACCATCTAAGGATAAATCCATTAATGTTCATATCCACTCAAATATCAATATCTCTTCCCTGGTTGAACAAACCCATTGAATCTTGCACAATGTTCTGACCAAATCCTATTCAACCATCTCCAATGAGATTCAATCAGATGAGTGTATTTTTTCGATGCAATTCTAATTGAATCCTGCCAAATCTGATTGAATCTTGTACAAGGTTGAATTTCATTTCGTCGGATTCTATAGATTTTTTTAACCTGGGTTAATACTTGATTTTTTGACTACAAAGAAAGTTTTTATAAGCGCATAAATGGAATATAAAAAACAAATGAATGAATAAACTCTAGATGGAAACATATGTTAACAATCTGATCACCATGAATAGCTCATGGCGTACAAAAGAATAACGAAAGTATTTGCGCATGCTGCGCGGAAATTATTTCATGAAAATTGATAGATCATTGACGCATGACGAAGCATTGAAACAAAAAAAAAGAACAAATCATGGTGGGGTACAATTCATTTATTACAGAAGATGCGTTATGTACGCATCAGCATTTTACGGTACAGCTAAGAGAAATTCATTGACGTGCAAACAATGTGTTATACGATAAACGATGCCCTATTCAAGCCTGTCATGATTTTTCGATTGCATTCATTTGAAACTCTGAACAAACTCTGAAAATGGAAACAGGAAAATTACTCAAAGCACAAAAAATATCCTATTCTTATAATCTATCGTTAAGTAGATTCATTGATATTTTGGTTTCTCTCATTTTCAGCGCATGTTATTAAATGTGAGAAAAAATATAATTTTATACTTACAATTACGATCAGGCTATCGATTTTTGAACGAAAGAAAATTAGTTTCTATCCATCCTCTCGAAATTCACCAATGTACGATTATAACAAAGCAAAAGAATACAAAAAAATAATGATGTACGATGGTATAAATACATATATCGTGTGTGTACGTATACGAATGATGAATCTAAAAAAGGAAAAAACACAAATACAAGGTACATCGATACAAGGTAGTAGGAGTGAGAGTAACACTTTGCTACCAATACTATCCTACTACTACTACTACTACCACCACCACTAGTGAAGCCCAGATCTAAGCATCACGAAAACAAATCTGGCTGAAACAAAAACTGTTGGCTACCATCTGCTTGGCGACGCTCCTTCGCGTTTTTTCTCAACCTTTTTCCTCTCCTTTTCTCCTCCGTCTCCTTCTCTTTTGCCCCTCGCGCGCCCTGATAAAACATTGTCCACGACCATACGTAAAGATACACGTGCGCTTGACGACAATTTTATTGCCGTTGTGGTCCATCGTTGCGCGCTCGCCTTATCCTCGGCCAGGTGTCCACATCTTATAAATTTCAATATAGGTAGAGGAAGGAGGAGAAGAGAAGGAAGAGAAGGTGAAAAGGAGAAGGACGAGAAGAAGGGAAAAGAGAGAAAAGGAGAGAGTAAGAGAATGACAGTGTCGATGGGTGGAGGAGGAAAATAGAGAAAAAAGATCAGCGAGAGAGGAAACGTTTCAGAATGGAACCAAAGAACGGGTGGGGCGGGGAGGGAACGGGAAGGAAAAAAAGAAAAAAGTGGGAGAGAGAAGAGAGAAGAATGGAGAAAGAAAACCTCTCCTCTTAAGGTTGTAGTGGTTGTGGTGTACCAGGGGGACCAAAGCAAAAAAGAGGGGCTAATTCGAAGTGCTACCGGCTTACGCAAGACAACCAAGAGGTGCACGGACAAGTTTTGTCCGACTTATATATATACAACACGGTAGCCGAGTCCCTTCTCGGATCTTCCATACACATTCACGAGTACCCACACACGCGCGTACAATATATACCGTATGTTTTCCAAACCACGCACCATAAGCTCTAGCGCTGTCTCGTTTACTTTTCACCAAAACGAGTAAGACAACGAGTTACACCCTATGCTGTATGATTAAAAAAATACTTGATATACACGTACACGTGTATGTGTTTATATACGCATCCGCGTGATGCAAGATTACAGTCTTCAATTACCACTCTGAGCCAAACAGAGTTGTAGTTTTAATCGTTTTTTTTTTCAATTTATTCGCCTGAATAAAACTTTTACGCATCAAAAATGGTCCGAACCTTTAAAAATTCCGATACACTTAATGGAAATGAATATTCAATCGACTGGTCGTTCAAATCTTCCCAAATGAATATCAAGACATCCAGGCAATCGGCAAAAGATGTTTAGAACGTTCACTGTAAAAAAAATTTGTTGAATTCCAAACAAAAATGCTTGGAAATTTACAAACTTGGTTTGGAAAAATAATTTCCGAACCTTTTTTGTAAATTGCCGAACAAAAGTTTGTGAATTCTCAAAAATCTTCGTGAAATCACAAAATTTTTTGAATGTTTACAAACTTTTGTTTGGTAATTTACAAAAAAAGTTTGTGTAAAAAACTGCCGAACTTCTTTGGCAGTTTAGGAAGTATATTTTTTACAGTGTTCAGTGAACAGCCTGTAACGTGTTACGATAGATAACTTCACTTTGTTCTTCAGAGAGATCTTGAATTTCAAAATAACTCCGTATGTAATTTTCATTTTCATGTCCATGGATATCGGTTCCTGTCAATTTCGAAATCGCCGATTAGGTACACGGAGAAAGAGAAATTTGCTGTGGCAGCAAAAAATTTCGACTCCTTCAATAAAAATTTGTTTACTATTCTGCACGGTGGAACATGCAACTACAAGATATAATAATTTTTATCAAAATCTGTGACGTTCTCTTAGTTTTTTAAGGGACTAGTACCGGTTAGAATTTTGTAAAAATTCATTTTTTTTTTAATAACATTTTATGTAACCTTATACCTTCAAAAATCACCTCCTAAAATTTTATAATGAAATTCGAGTTGCAGGGATGGGCAGCCGGGAGTATTCCCATGCAGGTATTGCCAAGACTGAAAAAAACCCAAGCTTGTCCCAAGGTTGGCACATGTGTCAGAAACACATCTCCGTGGAGAACAATTGGCCCAATATTGTTCCATGATTGTCCCGTTGTTCCCAATGGATAGTCAGTCATGGTACATTTGCTAATATTTTTGAAATGGTCACTACATTTGGTGTACAAGCTTGGCACAAGAGTAAAAATCGAGCATTCGTTGAGAACAATTGTGCCGATATTGCCCACATGAGTGGCACAATGTTTATAAATATTGACTGAATTTTGAATTTACAATGACTTAGGACTTGGGGATAACCATCGGGCCAGGGCTGGCCCGATCTTTCTTCCATAATTAATTCTACACACTAGTTTTACACACCAAGCTAGATTTTATTGATCTAAGTAAGGATAGAACTTCACTTAATGGTAATAGGATACTTTTAAACGTAATCATACAGGGAGATCAACTGATTTTGAAAAACGTTCTTCGATAATCCATGTTTCAAGGTAATTCATGTACGGTATTCTGAGGGAGAAAGTTATGAACTAAAATATGAATCAATTACTTTTTTCATCGATATCTGTGATCAAAGGAGCATTGGTTGATGCTTGGTAAATGAATTGGGCCGGGCCTGGCAAAACCACTGGCCCAAGCTTGTGCTGATCTTATCATTCCCAAGCCTGGGCCAAGTTTGGTAAATTGCTCAAGACAAGTCTCGGTAGATCTTGTGCCATGCTTGGTCCATCATTGGGCCATTGGTCCATACACACATGGGTTTTCGTACTCCTGGAGTACTTTCTTGTCTTGTGTAAAATATGTTGTCATATGGGGTCAACGAGAAGTATTCTTTACTGAAAATACTCCAGGAGTACAAAAATAAATGCCCATCCTTGGAGAGCTTCAGTAATTCAAATGTTCTTAAAATTTATCGTAAAAAAAACTTCAAACGCGTTTTACTGAAAATAGCATTCTTTCAAACTGCGCCGACTGATTCTCCGCAACCACTAGATAGATTCGTTTTATTCTTGGTGCATTTGTTTATTTTGATCTCCTCCACCGTAAATCATCAAAAAATTGCAGAAAAATTGGTGAACAAAAATTTGGCAAAGGGAAAAGGGTGGAAGCATACGTGTTTTTTACATCGCTTTTTTCACAAAGCCGTCATTTTGTTTTTTTTTTAATTTTTCATAAATAGGTGGGGAATTACGATGAAACTACCTTCCTCTTTGAAATGTTTCTTGAAATTTCGGTTTGAGACATGCCAGTTTTGAGATTATTTCAGCGCAGTATGAGGGTCTCATTTTCGAGGACTCGACTTTGGCGCCTTGTAGTAAATAATGGTCGATAAAAAAAAAAGGGAAAAAAATCTGTATATACTCCCAAAAGATGTACAAATTGGAGGCAAAAGCTTGTATAAAGTTTTGTAATAAAGGAAACAAGAAACAAAAAGTTCAAATATGGGTCGTTTTTTAGTCTTGAAACCGGTACTAGAAAAGTAGCAAACACGATTGGAAAACAAATTTTACTATGCTCTTTATGAAATTCAACATTCAGTATTTGAAATTTTAATAGCACCTGTTACTTTTTGTACAGTATTCGTGATCTTCTGTATTTCCACGCGGAGAAAAACGTATTGCTGACATAACAAGCAGATCTGTTACTATAGCGCGTACACAAAAAATTAGCTGAAAGAGCAAGAAAAATGATTGACACAACTACACTTTTTTGCTGACATAAATAAATTTGTTAAAAGAACTAACGTCTTAGCTGCTGGAGTGAATATTTTTGCAAGGACAACAAATTTCTTTGTAGGCGCTGTAGGGGCAAACCATTTTTTCTCCGTGCATGTTACACACTCATTTTCTAAACCTTATCGTTTCTAATCTATTAAAAAACCAAGAAAAAGGCTTAGATTTCTTACAAAAACTATTATATTTTCGAGTTTCATTTTTCTCCGTATGTGTATAATACTGAAAATTTTGTTGTTCCAGCGAGAAATTTGCTATTTTAGTTGATCATGTTACTCTCCCAGCGATTCAGTTGGCAATGGTCATGAATCATCAGCTGCAGATCGAGAATGTAGTAATCTTTAATAGAAAATTGCAGAATATTTCCTAAATTCGTACACTGAAAGAATTCTGTTGTCAAAATTACATGTTGTCAAAGTTTGAATCGTTTTAAAAAATGGAACGAAAATCCAAAATTACAAAATCTGATGAATCATCGTTATTTATCTTCTCGAATTGACTCTTTGGAATTGGAAACATCGGTTAAACAATGCATTGGGAGATTCTCAGTCTTTAACAACTGAGTATCTCGTTATTTGATCACTAATTCGTTTCAATAAACGATTCAAACTGCGAACATATAAAATTACCGTGAAATTTCAGTAATCGAAGAACAAGTGAAAATTCTTCAAAAAATCACGGTGCAGCTTGTAAAAATGAGTGAATTTCTAAACAATTTTCTACAAGTTTTACAGAAAAAATTCCCACTTGTCCCTCGATCGCGGGAATTTCACGATAATTTTTCAAATAAAATTCTTCCCGTGTAATGAAGATAGAACGGTTCACATTTCTGTTGAATATCACTTGAAGAAAAATTAAATTTTACGAATTTTATAACAAAATTGATAAATTTTATCATTTACTTTGTAAGATTGCATGCGCGACTTTTGAAAAGTTGATTTCTTTTCTATTGTTTGTTAAGTATTGATTCTCCATTCTTTTTCAAGTGAAATTCAACAAAAATATGAACCATTTTATCTTTATTACGAATTTAAGAAATACTCTTAGACTCTAAGAAATATGCGGAAATTTCTTATGAATGATTACTATGTGCTCGACTTGCATTTTTCTTCGTGTGTTAGCAAAAGCATTCGGCATTCTATATATTATATCTCGATTTGCTGCGTCGGTAATTTTTTTCCTCTGTGTATTTCGCTGGTATATGGAACGATAACAACGAGATTCAATTCAAGAGTTTTAATCTTTCCTGCACTCAGGAAAGGGAATTTGCTTTACCGATATGATAAGTCTCTTCGCTGAATGAGCAAAAAGTTTGCTATCACAGCAAAAATCTTGCTTCTTCGGCAAACGCTAGGTGAGCCAACAATTCGGCATTGTCAACATACAGCTTGTTAGAAAAGTTGCAAGATTAGCAAATATTTTGCTAGAAAAAATAAAATTTTTGCTGTAACAGCAATCGTATTGCTAATTCAGCGAAGCAAATTTTTTAAAATTCTACAATGAAAATTGTTTCCGCTCTACTCGCCGCTATTCGATGCTCCAAGTGGAGCTCGCTTCGCTCACCATTCAAGGGGATACTAGCGTCGGTACTTTAACTAAATCTTTCGTGTAAGATTTCTTCACAATGCTTGAATATTTTCCAAATATTGCTGCATACAGTATTTCTTGAATGTCTATAGAAATGCTCTATAGAGCGATATTTTTAAAGTATTTTGCAGAAATCTTACATGAAAAATTTGGCGCATGGCCCGGCGCTAGAATCTCCTCAATGCCCCAAATTGCGCTCATTTTGATATGAATGCCCTTCAAAATGGCTCTGAACCCTCAGTTACCCAACGTATTTGTGTATGTTTTCGTTAATCTCTCGTTGTGCGTTGCAATCAACTAAATGGAGCTTTTTCCACTGTCAAAAATGTACTATGGTTCTTAAACTTCATCCCTGTTTCGAATCACCCCTCTTCACCCCTATAAAGAAAACATCAGATTTTCTAAAACCTCTTGTTCCCTTTAGACCCTCTAGACCCTCGGGGGGCAACTGAGGGTTAAAATTTGTCATCTCTGCGAGGAAGAACAATTCATGAATGGGTAAAAACCGATAGATTGAGGTGAATTAATTCCGTTGCAATTCAGTCTAAATTCAATATTTCGGGAAACAGGGACGGAAATCGGAAAGTTTGCCAATAAATCGAGAGGTTTTACAAAACTACGCGTTCTCAAGTAACGAATAAAGTAAGGAGTAACATCGTTATATATCATCCGTTACTTCGAACCCTGCACGTAATATTGCCAAAATATTGTAACAATATACGTTGTTGGATCACACATGGAGATAAATTTTTAGTTAAATTCACAATGGGATTATTGCGACCGAGGAACACACTGAATTTCTAATGGAATCAGGCTTCTATTGTCTCAGTCTGTTCCTCGGTTACAAAGTAAATTTAACTCTAAATTTCTCTCCGTGCAGGAATATTGCTTGAATATACCTGAAATGTGATATTATTAGGGGACAGTTGCCTTAATTGAACGATCGCCTTGGATGAACCATCATACATTGCAAGAGGAAGAAATTTAGATTCATTTTAATCATATACAGTGATAATGTCACATTGATGCATATTATCACTTTATTATTAAAACAAATCTGAATTTCTCCTTCTTGAAATATGAAGTGGTGGCCCATTCAAGGCGATCGTTCAATTAAGGCAACTGTCCGCTACAATAATGCACAAAGTATCACGATATTGTCTGTATCATTATAAAATATTGTCTGTATCATTATAAAATTATAAAATTTTTCTCTACACTGAAAAACTGTTTAATTTTCATGACTACAAATTTTAGTAAAATACGACCCTAACAAAAAATTTAGTTGTCCCAACTCAATATTAGTATAGTTATAGTCAACATCTCAATTCAGGCAACTTAAATTTCCTACTTGATGTCGTTTTTACACTGTTAGAAATGTTTGTGAAACTCGGAACCATTAATGTAAAGAGTGAGTGCAAAAAAGAGTATTTTTCCGCCTATTTTCTGGGACCGCGGGTTTCAGGTTAGAATGCATCCCAAAACATACTCTATGTTGATCATTTGTGAGAGTATATAATTTCCTGGTGAACATAACACTGGTTCAACAGGTAAAGTAGTATCGAATTCTGATCAAGATTTTATAAAAATCAATAAACCTCGATAAGTGTTTTATAGAAAAGAATCCATTTTGTCAAGAATCTATCGATCTTTTTATCTCTAAAATCAATGTTATGCTCACCGGGGAATGGTATTCCCTCGCAAATGATCGACATAAGGTATTTTTCAGAGTGCAATTCAACCTGAAACTCGCGGTCCCAAAACAACGAGCGGATTTTGCGCTCACTCTTTGTACATTAAATTTAATAACTGTATAAGAAGCCAACTTCACTACATTGATTGACAACGCAATCGACAATCAGATGTACGAATTCAATGTACATCTCAATGAAATTTAACACAAATAATTCCAACAGTGTTCTCAATGCTGCAGTTTTGAGAATTATTTCCCCTTTAAGAATTTCAATCTCAAAACAGTTGAGATTCCTTTCACCCCCTTTCTTTGAGAGAGATTCGTGGGAAAACTTTGACCCCATCATTTTCAAAAGAACAAAATGTGCCGAAATTTTACATGCAGAGTTGAAAAGAAAAATTTGTTTTTAAATCTTTGAATGATGCTTTTGGAATGTCTCCACGAGAAAAACGTAGTCAAAGTTTGTTAAGATCTTTGATATATAGTTTCATACAGATATTCATCTACTTACGGCCAATACATACATTTGGAATAAAAGAATATCTGTTGATCACGATACATTCTAATGACTCTCGCTTCAAGATTGAATACGTTGGAATATTTTGACCACTTATTTTTAGACATACCAAAAGAGGAAGGCTCTAACGGGCGGGGGCCTACCGAGTAATCTTCGTGACTTCTTCAGTCATTATAATGATGACCGATGGAACTTGTACGATATTTCTATGGATATTATGTACCTACGGGCATTTTATGTATTATATAAAAATATTTCATGCCAATATGAATATATGAGATGCTAAATCAAGGCCTCGAGCGTGCGCCCAGAAGAAAATTAGCATGTTAAATTATTGATTGGGTACCAGTTACTATTCTAGATAACAAAGCGTATTGACTGTAAAACACATTTGCATGCTTGTCGTATAATTCCAGTCACAAACTCGTTTTTGCGTGGTGATCGATTAAGTTGAACATATGAATTTAGCATTGGTATTTTTATGTGGATACACACATTTGTCTCTCTCGCGTGAAATAATGAGCGATCCTTGTGATAGAAAATCAACAAACTGATAATAGATTTTTGAATAGAATAAATCTAATGAAAATAAGAAGAAAATTAAGAGGTTTTTCCACTTCCAACGTGTGTGTAATCAATTATACGCTTGAAGACAATCATATGCATCATTGAGTTTCTCACGATATAAACTTTAAAATTTTCTGTGTTTTTTTTTCCTCGTATCACAGGTGATCGAACAAGATCCATATTGGGTGCCATCCACGGAAGAAGAATACCTTCACTTCGGTGAGAAAGCGGACAGCGGAAATCGTGCCAAAAAATACATAGATGCTGTGCGTCGTCGAAAAGGACTTCCAGATGATTCTCAACTCGTAACCCATGCCGAAAAACAACGAACTTTGTCCAAAAAGAAGTGATCGTCAAGTTTTAGAAGTTTCTAATCCGGATTTATATATTTGTTTCTTTCAAACGCATAATCATATTACATCCACGATATACTATATTACAGATTTAATTTTTTGGTGAGATTATGAAATCATCATTTTCGCGCGAAAAATCGCCCGAAGAGAACATGAAGCTTCAGCGAACGTTCAGATTAGATCTGTATAGATCGGATCGAAGATTCATGAAAGCTAACTTTTAGATTCACGAAGGTTTCTCGAAGGTACTACGAACGTTGAAATGTCCGCCTCAAAATACTTTCAGGAAACATAGATGGAACGTTCATTGAAGGTTCATCGAACGTTTGAGGAAGCTTCACAAAAATTTATAATAATCAATTGATTTTTCATATAAATTGATGAAAATTAATATAAGTATAGATATTTTTGTGAAGCTTCGTCAAACCTTCGATGAACCTTCAGCGAACGTTCCATCTATGTTTCCTGAACGTATTTCGAGGCGGACATTTCAACATCCGTAGAACCTTTGTCAAACGTTTGTGAATCTAAAAGTTAGCTCTAATAAACCTTGGGCCTGATCTATACATATCTGATCTGAACGTTCGCTGAAGCTTCATGTTCTCTTCGGGCGGCTTGTTGAATATCTTCTAAGGAAATATCAGCGCCGTGACCCTAGTCGAATCTTTTCTAAAAAATTATTCGAAAATACCGAGGATCCGTTAGAGGATTTTGATTATGTTGCTTCATATTTGGCTGGGGTTACGATTTTATCTTCATCAAAAAATTACACCTGTATATAATATTGTTATTGATAATTCAATGGAAATTGGCATCGGGAATATCAAATATTCGTTTTCAGCTACTTCATAATTTTGCACCCTGCAAAACTCGTTTTGATATGAAGAATGTAAAAAAATATACATGAGATTTTTATTGTTTTGATTTTTAGCGTTTTATTTAATACATCCAAAAATTCAGATGCGTCATATTCAAATCATATATCATACATCAAGGGTGTTCAAGTACCAAAGGAATCGACTAGGATTAGACTCTAAATATGAGTTTCAGTCGGTTACTGATTTTCTGGCGAGTATAAGAGGATATTCAAAGTAATAACCTTGAACTGCGTGAGAAATCGTTTGTAATTTCATTTCTCGATATCCGCAAACCTCGAAGACAGTCAAATTTGTATTTAGAGTCCAATCTTAGGTATGTACTCGATCATTATCGATTCCAAATTCGAATTTATTTAGTAATTTATGAAGAAAGTTGGCGCGAAATTTTACCCACTTTTCCTGACGTTTAGAGTACCCTTAACGGTCACTCGAGTGCTCTTCATTGATTTATTCGTGTATAGATCTCAGACAGCACACAGAAAGTTTTCAGCACGTACTGAAAAAGTTATTTGTAGATATTGAAGTACTTTGTCAAAATATACTATAAAATATACAAGTATATTATTTTGAACGTATAACCGAAGTTTTATTAACCATTTGATGAATAATCAAAACGTCAAATAATCCAAGTATACATCGCGTATCATTTATTCAGATGCATTTCCGTCAGTGCCGTCTTTGAGCATAGGCGAGGTAGGCTCGGGCCTAGGGCCCCAGGCTGATAGGGGCCCCCAACTCTTTGGACTACCATTTTTTTTAATTTTACAAAAAAAGGAATTCTTTGAAAGGTAAAATAATAAAAGAAGTAAAAAATGATACCAATTTTTTCTATTCACAAATAATTGTATTTCTTACTTTTTCAAGAGAAAAGTCAGTTATCACTGCTTCAACATCAATACAATCCAGTACATTAGATTCAATAAACATTAATGACAAACTATTTAATCTCTGTTCTGTCATTGTACTGCGAATGTCATTCAATAAAAATTTCCGAAAAAGAAATTTATATATATATATAAGCAAAAAGATTTCCTTACATGGGCCCCCAAGCATTTCGGGCCTAGAGCCCCTTGACTATGAAAGACGGCCCTGATTTCCGTTCAAATGAACACTGAAGAAAAAATATGGTTGCTGTAACGATTTAAAAATATTGAAATTATAGCTAACTTCATAGATAGTCAAAGTGGTAACTCGTATGGTTGTAATAACTATACGGATCGTTATCGTAAGCATATATTCAGGTTATGGAACTATAACGATCGTCCCTCTGACTATCTGTGAAGTTAGCTGTAATTAAAATACTTTTAGATCGTTGCAGTGAAGGTAAATCATTAGTAAATCAATTCAATATATAAAAATAAATGAATAATAACCAACAGTTATACAGGATGATTCAGGAAGTGTGGACATCCCTTGACAATAATCGTGAAGAGATCCTGAGTTGAATTTTCCTTCAACATATTTGGAGTTGAGCATTAAATTTCGACATATGAGCAGTTTTTAATTCGAGTACGACCTCATTTGGCTTAGTCAGATCAAGACGTATTTTTTCTGTAAAGATATTAAATCAACAAATTTCACATGATTATGCATCTCGCAACTGACGTGAAATAAAACAGGGGGCTGCAACTTTATAAGAAATACCGTTGTCGTGGATTTAGTTCAATGGTAATTTTCATTCGACGAACTCTGCGCCCTCGCAGTGAAAAATTGTTTGATTGGAACTAAATCCATGACACCAGTATTTTTTATGAAGTTGCAGCTCCCTGAAATAAAATCAACCGATCAGGGCATATTATAAGGGTCAGTTCTTACCAAAAAGTTAGTTCTAAAAGAAAACGATCAGTTCTAAAACGTCAAAACGGTTAGTTCTTAAAAAATTACCCAATTTTTTACTGAAATGGTTTCCTTTCTCTTTTTTTAAATCGAGTGTCCAATATTGCCCTGTTACAGAATGAGCCTCCCGCCTCATATCAAGGGGTATATGTTCTTGAAGCCTTGAAGTCATGTACTTGAAGTTCGAATCGTTTATAAAACGAAACAAAAATTCAAATTTACAAAATCTGTTGAATAATTATTGATGTTGATCTTCTCGAGTGAACTCCTTAGAATTTTGGGTCTTCAACAGTAGAGTATTTTGTTATTAATAATTCGTTTCGATAAACGCTTCAGACTTCCACAACATACACTGTAAAAAAAATTTGTTTAATTCCGAACAAAAATGTTCGGAAATTTACAAATCAATTTTGGAAAAATGATTTTCGAACTTTTTTGTAAATTTACAAACAAAAGTTTGTAAATTTTCGAAAATCTTCGTAGAATCACAAATTTTTTTGAATATTTACAAACTTTTGTTCGACAATTTACAAAAAAAGTTTGTGTGAAAAACTGCCAAACTTTATTTGGAATTTCACAGAGAAATTTTTTACAGTGTAGTGAGTTCAGTAGTGATATTCATTTTGAAAAAATAAGACTTAATGCCGAAAGTAAAATTAAGGAAGTATCTTTCACAGCACCACAGTCTTAGAAGAATTCTCGAAGACTTCATAAAGAACTCAATCAATTCAATAAGAATTCTTCAAGAATTCTTCTGGGACTGTAGTGCTGTGTGGGATCAAATGATTTAAAGAATACTGGTCACACAGATATTTTCTTTTTTAGAAATCGAGTGTCCACCGTTTCGGTTAGTTCTTAAATTTCCTTAGAATATGCCCTGCAACCGATTGGTGATTTTCTATCACGAACTGCTTGATTTTTGATCTCCAACTTCACGGTGAAATAATATCACGGGATTCAAGATTCATACTTTCCGATGTTGTGATGTTTTTGTCGCCCCGTTCGAGATACAAAATCATTTAATTTCGAGATAGAAAATTACATGAAGTTCGGTGATTTAATATCTCCGAAAATTTACTCCATTTTAACCAAAGCGCCTTACTTGTTTCCCATTATTTTAGAGAAAAAATAAGGTATTTTAGTCAAAATGAAGTGAGTTTTTTGAACTGAATCAAACGATTCTCGCTTTTAAGTTATAGAAGAATACACCTTCAATAAAAACAGAATTATATACAGCCTGTATCATAATTTGCAACTTTTACATTTGTATTCTTGAGAGAAAAACGAACAAGTTTACGTTGTGACAAAAATTTTCTTCCAAACTCCCCATATAGCATACGCGTTCCAAAAGAATTCGAAGAAATTTCTCAAGAGTACTCGAGGAATCTTTTCGAATGCTTTTTCAGTCACTGTCAGTGTGCCATTTGGGTTGGTTTTCGAGTCATGGACATTTCTTAATTTTTCCGAAAGAACCAAATAATTCAAAAATAGTGCGATTCACACTTTTAAATTCAACACCATCTTCAAAGTTGAAAGAAGGGGGATTTTCGAAATAACACACGGAAAAAATAATTTAGCTGCAGCAGCTAAGTAGCTAGCACGGACACGGGCGGCCATTAAATTAGCTCCTGCAGCTAAATTTTAGCTGTTACCGCAAATAAATTGACTACAAATGCAAATTTTTTTGCGGTAACAGGTAAAATTCAGCTGCAGGAGCTAATTTAATGGCCGCCCGTGTCCGTGCTAGCTACTTAGCTGCTGCAGCTAAATTATTTTTTCCGTGCGAATTATCCTAGTATTTCTTTGCTATTTGCTATTTGCTAATTGCTATGACTTGCTGGCAAAAAAATATTCCATAATTTTTCATATTTCTTGTAATTTCTATTTTCATAATTTCTTATGAAATTACACTGAGAACTCACCCAATCACAAAAAACCTCAAGGGATCCCTCATAGGAACCCTCGAGGGTCCCCCTGGGAATTTGGCACAAAAATTATGACCAAAACCGAGGGTTTTTGAACCGTTTCATTCTAAATATCAAATCTCCCCGTATGGAAATATTTCGCTGAAAAATGTCTGTAAAACTATGAAAAATCTCTGAAAAAAAATGAAAAAATTCTGAGAAACTCTGACAAACTCTGAGAATCTCTGAAATTTTGATGAGAAATCTAATATTTTTGGGACATTCTTTACAGACTTTTTTCAGACTTTTTTCAGAGTTTCTCAGAGTTTTCTCATTCTTTTTCAGAGAAATAGTAACGAAATTGCACTCTGAAAAAACTCTGATGGATTGCTAACATTTTTCTGACTTTCAGAAAAAAATTCAAAAATTTTCAAACACTTTTTCACACATGATATTTGAATACGGCATATGAATGTATTTATTGAATTTCAGGATTTTTCAATAATCAGAAAAATGTCAACAATTTATTAGAGTTTCGTCAGAGTTTTTTCAGAGTGCAATTTCGTTACTATTTCTCTGAAAAAGTATGAAAAAACTCTGAGAAACTCTGAAAAAATTCTGAAAAAAGTCTGTAAAGAATGTCCCAAAAATATTAGATTTCTCATCAAAATTTCAGAGATTCTCAGAGTTTTTTTCATTTTTTTTTTCAGAGATTTTTCATAGTTTTGCAGACGTTTTTCAGCGAAATATTTCCATACGGGTCCCCCAATAAGAACTTAGATGACTGAAACGATGATTTTGATCAGTATAAACAATGGTGGACGAATACTGTCTGCAACAGTGGCCCAGTGATCTCATTTGATACTGCAATATTCTCCAAAAGTGTGTTATATTAGTTTACCAATAATTGATATCTTTTTGATAGCTCTGGCAACTATTTTTTCAGTAGATCTGACATCAATTTTCAGTGCTGCAGAATAATTCATCTTCATTTCAATCTGTCTAATTTTTCTGAAGTTGATGTGAATAAAGTTTAAAATACATTTTCATCTAACGTACTTTTGTATTGTAAAAACAAATACTTGAAATTGAATATGTTGATAAATATAAAATATAGAAAATTTTCTTTACCCTCATTCTAAAGGGTCTTTTTTTTCAATGAAAAAAAAAAATTCAGTTGAATGGAAAAAGTTTTCATCAGATTGAAACGAAAAATCATCAAATTAAAACAAAAGTATTCTCCTGCTTGAATTCGAAGAATATGATTTCAATTCAATGAAATTGGGTTCTCGGTGTACATAAAATTTTTCATAAATATAATGATGACTATGAGATATGATTTTTCAAAAGAACTCATAATTTCTCATAAAAACTCATAATTTCCGACCAAAAAAGTTATAATGATTTATAAATAAAAGTATATCGTCATATAATATTCTAATTTCTCAAAAAAATTGCACAGATTCTGATTTTTGAAAAATTCTATAAGTCTTCTTCTTGAATCCGTAAAGACGAGAAGAAAAACTAAAAGCATCAAATTGTTTGTATAGTATACTTCACACAGATTTATGCACTTTCAGGTTTTATCTAATTTGTAAGTTCATGCCATTTTTGTAAATTTTGAATATAAATTCTGAAGTGAATGGGAGAAAAGGGTTTGAGAATTTGATTTGTTAACTACATATCAGCTCCTTTTAATCATTTTCATAGAATTTACACAGGGATTCATGAAGTTTTTAAAAATAATGATCTAACTTTGCGTCTGTTCTCTAAGTTGATGTTTATCCTTACACTGTAACAACAATTTGCCTTGAATTTTATAAAAATCTTACTTTTACATCAACAATTTATTAAATTTCATAATGATATACCTCTTGATTGAGGTTGAAAAAAATGATGAGATTTTATGAAGAAATTGTGACTAATCCTCTGCTGTGTGGAGCGTCCGTCCTTTTCAAGAGATTACGAGATTTCATTCAAAGTTTTTCCGGAATTATCAAAAATTATGAGAAAACCATTTTTTCATGAAAATGTTCAAACTCCCTCAAAAACTATGGAATTTTAGGCAAAAATGATGAAAAGAAAATCATTCTTATCGTATCAATGTGCGAATGTTTGGAGAGATTATGAGAATGTTTTCTTTGTCAAGGGTGAATCGAACTGTTTTTAAGATATTTAAATTTTCTTGAGAAATCTAAAAATACTACTACAAAATATTTTTCAACAAATTCTTTCAAATTATACATCAAGTAGAGTTAAAACACTTCTATTTATAGGTGGTATTCTACTCGTGTCGGAGTGCCGTAAGACTTAATATATATAGCCTGATATTATCTGATTTTTTTCTGTAAGCAGATCACCTGGATGATGGTCAAGTGAAATTGAATCTCTGCAAATTCTATAGGAGTTCAATGAAGAATGTATCACATCGCTATTTCTATGGATATAAATTTGTAATACAGTCTCACATTTCAACCTCGTTACTTTGTATCATCTATAATTAGTAATCTTCATCGGATCTCTACTCCAAGCGAGAACTAGTGATTATTAGAGACATGAACCCATGTCTATGTTGAAATACGTTAAACGACCCACACATAATAATTGTATTTAGCAATCAATGAAAAGCGATGAGTATACAATGACAGAATCTTCGCAATAATAACTCTTTTATTACAGAGAAGCATCGAATACGCCTATGTGAGAAAATTGATATCGAAAACTATTCTACAGATTGTTTATATGAAATTATATTTGAAATGTGTATGAAATTTTGGGAATTCTATACAAAATTTATAAAACAATCTTCCCAAGATTTTATCCAACTTTTATATAAACTTCCATGTTATCTTATCTCTCGAGTTGAAATCGGTTGATCCGTTTGAGAACTGACAATTACTCTTTGAAATGGGTTCTCCAAGCAGCATACGAATGTTTCAGATAGAGATGTGCGATCTGAAAAGAATCAATTGTTTTTCATACAATTTTTATCGAAATTATATAAAAATATTCGGGTTTCTATTGAGTTTTATATAATTTCTATTGAAATTCGAGCAAAATTGTATGAAAAGAAATCGATTCTTTTCAGATCATGTAATGTAAACAATTTAGTCATAAATAATCACGTTAGTCATCTCCTGAGCATTTTCATGGTAATAATGAGTGATATTTTTTATGGAAAATTAGTCGAGTGTATACTGAATTTTATAAAAAACATCGATAGGAACTTCATACAAATTGTATGAAAAATACTGATATCCTGAAATATAGCCGATCACTTGAGTCTGTTTGGAATTCAAACCGATATCCAGTCAAAAACTGACAAAAATATTCTTGCTCGAGTCTTCGACCGAACCAAACCGATTAGGATGATGTTTAAAAACCGTTCCAAGTGTGATACAAATTTTTCTCTGATATGTTTAAGGAAAATATTTGATAACTGCTATGAGAATCAATGAACTGAAAGTCGGATTTTCTGATCAAACTTTATGACTCAACATGGAAAATCTCATGAAAGTATTGTGAACAATTTTTATTTTTTATGAGATTCCGAAGAGTTTTTTTTGCATGAAAAATCTTGTTTCACAGGATTATTTCTGTAGTATATCTTCACGAATGCTACAACTAATTTGTAGAGTCGGTTTTTGTCCAGCAATTTATCGGAATATATTTTCAATAGAGAGAATATTCTCAACAGAGAACTGAGAATTGATCAAATTTCTTGTATGAAATCTGTATAAATTTTCGAACAAATTATGATGATTATTCATGAAAAACATTGATTTTTCCACCAACGGTAAGTATTAATATCCAATTTCTGAATTCTCTAAGGTGATTTATTGATAGATCCTCCGTCACGTACGGTTCATATTTTTTCCTTGTATAACCAAATTCCTCCAATTCTAATTAAACTCTCCTACAGGAAACTAATTTCAATCATAGCCTTCTGCAGTTCTTTACAGACCGTATTATGCGCTGCCAAAAGTTGTCTTGGCATGCTTCCCATCCTATTCTACAATCCTATTGAATAATCTGCAATCAATCAAACTCACTGAATCTTTAAAAAAATCTCATTCAAAATTGCGCAAAGTGAATTACATTAGTTTTTGAAACCAAGGTAATCAGGTTTTCCCCCATTCATGAGAATAATATTTTGAATTTGTTGATTAAATTCCGAATTTACGTGCTTCGAAAGATTTCCAATCCTCAAAGCCCTGATTAGAAAAATCTATTCATTGCTATTAAAAATACAAAATCCAGATTTAACTTTAATCGGTTTTAATCGGATTCAAATCCGGGATTTCGCATTTTTCATAGGAATTAATAGGTTGTTTTTTGAACCAGGGAGATGTGATTTCCATTGATATATTTTAATTAAAATGATCTTTGAAACTGAAAAATCATTATTGAACCACTGTAGTGATGAAATTTCACTTCATCTTATTTCAATAGTCATAAAAATGATACTCATGGATCAGTATTTTAATATTGTTTTGACATGGGTGGATGAAAAATATTGTATGTACTCTTTCTTTCAAGATATAAAATTTATTCATCTGAAAACAATTTATTCCTATAAAATACATATGTATGAAGTACAATAACGATAACGTTATTTCGCACAGATAAATTATCAGTTAGATAAATTATCGTATCAACACGAATTTCGAAGTCACGTTGTTCTTATTTTGAAAAGATAAATGGAAATATCAATTTTTGGCATACAACTTATATGCACTGTAATCTCATTGATTCAATGAATATAACATATGATGATCTATAAATCCCTTCTCCAACAGTCCAACAACTTTCAATCACATTTCTGGAATGCTTGTGAAACTTTTGCACTGTGCAGAATGTCTTATATTTTTCAAAATTGAAAACAAAACGAATTTTTATTATGAGTAGTATAATGGAGAATTTAATCATCAAAAACCACTTTTTTTCCTTGAAAACCTTGTTTCAACATATCCTGTTGTTTTTTCTTAGCCATCCAAGAAGGATGAAGATTTTCATCGTCTAAATTCTGTTTGAAATTTTCCTTGGGTGTATAATTTTGTTTTTTCTGCTGTTTCTCAAACGGTTTTGTTTTTCTGAATTCTTCCTTCTGATAACTCTCATTCCTTTTATCAGATACAAAATTGTTTCTGTTTCGTTGGAATTTGTCATTCGAGTTGGACTTTTTGTTTAAATTAGTGAAATGATTGTTCATTCTACGTCTCGAACTTTGCGGTCGTTCGTTATAAATATCTTCCTCCACATCTTTGACTTGTTCATTTGGATCTGCTATGACTCTGCGATACGCATTACCGTCCGTATAAGTGAAAAAGTCATCTATCTCTTCTTTGGGTTCCAAAGAATTTATGATTTTGCAATTTCGTTGGACCTTGCAAATATTTTCATCATCTTTGTCAACAACTTGTTCTTCTTCTAGAAAATCTGTCAATCTTTTCACTACAGCTTCTTCATTAGTTACTTTGAAAGATTTTTTATCGTTCTCTATGTCACGATCCATGGATACAGCTTTCTGTTCGTTATCAAGTCGAGTTGCATTATTCTCAGTACTATTTTTCTTCTTTTTCTTCACCGTAGAATCCTCCTTTGTACCATCTTTGGTCACATTACTTTCGCATAAAGTACTATTTTTTCGTTTTCTCTTGACAGGAGAAGCTGTTTCTGTCTCATCATTTTCAGGTTTTATTCTAAGTTCCAAGTTATGCGTAACAACATCGATTTCATTCACATCATTTTCCCCTTTGGACGATTCAGACTCTAATTGAATATTATTGTTTTTACCAGTCTTATTCTTACGCTTTGATTTCTTTTCTCCAAAAGTGAGATATTTTTCATAATCAGGAAATTTATTTTTGAACTCTTGGATACGCTTGTTTAAAGTTTTGAACAAACTCACTCTGATCATTATACGATCTTTCACGTCCACAGATTGGTCCGTCAATATTTCGTTCCAACTTTTTGTATTAATAATTCCAAATTTTGAAATCTCATCGTTTTTAATTTTTTTCAAAGTTAAAATTTCGTTAACCAATTTATCCGCTTTCTTGTTATATTTCTCTTTTTGTTTTTCATCTCCATACCTTTTACGTAATTTTCCTATTTCTTTGGTTAATTTATTGACAACGCAAACACGTGCCTTACGAACTAAAGGTCTCATTAAAACAATCTGAAAAATGAATGATGAACGATGAATGAAAATGTGTTTATCGACCCATACATGAAATATCAAAAATAAAAAGTTGAACGAAATTTATCCAACTCTTCTTACGATACTTATAAAAACAAAATGAAAGATACTTTTGAAGATACAAGAGAGGAATTTATAATTTTCTAAACACATGCATGATATACACATGATCTAATTTGTAGGTTATGTCGAAAGAAACGTGTTTATATCGCACACAGAACGTACCTCATTGTTTATTTCAACTTTACTCATTGTTTTCTCCATTTCATATCATACTTGCATGATGTAACGTTACTGTTTTATTTTTATCATTCCTCTTTCTTTTTTCAATCGTCAGTCTCGGATTTTATACGACACTCGTACTTTTGTTTTTTTTCTCATTCGAAACCACTCTACTCTTTATTCGCAACACAGCAAAATCACATTTCTGAACTCATATGTTTTTTTCCATAGTTTCGATTTGTCCATCACTCTTATCATTTTCATATAACCTAAACCAATTATTTTTTTTTGGCATTTGCGAATGAAATTCCAGTACAAAAAGTTGACGAAGTAAAAATACACACAAGTGAATTGCTTAAATAAACATTGAAAAAAAAGAAGTTGAATATATTGAAATTTCACATAACCCTGATGAAAGATCTTTCAAAAGCTCAAAATCTTGCGTTTCGCGTGCAATTGTGAAAATACTTACGAAAGGTACTTGAAAAGAAGCAGTAACATTCGAAGTAGGTGTTTTTCAACTATTTAGATATATTTAATTTAATCATGCCATTATAACCTATATATCGTATCATGCTAGTGGTATGTATTTTGACTTTGTCAGTGTCATATATTATGAACGTGTAGGTGTGCGGTACAATGATAACAGGTGGCGCCCTGGTCGGCTGCGTAGTCAGCTGAAAGAAAGGATTGCTTGGAAAAAACATTTCAGGAACTCAAGGCACAAAAACATTAATCTTCCTTGCAATCCGTAAAAGGTTATTTATATCGCTTCTCCCAGGTAAACCATGTAAAAAATTACCATGTGATTGTCAATTTTAGTTGAATTCGTATTGAAATTTGAAAAAAATTTCGCGGGAAGCTAGTTCTCTGACCTTGGACTGTATTTTATATTCTTTCCCTTGTTCTGTGTTTGTTGTTCTTCGTACGTGATGTGTCAGATACACGTATATTAAAAATCAATTCACTGTCATCACGGGCACGTTATCATACGTTTTGACAGCTGTGAGTGTTCGTTTATGCAATATTGACTTATTTCCAACAATATTAATCGATGTTGAATTAGGTGCATTATTAACGATATTATTATTAATTGGATAATTTTAAGACAAGGTTAGTATTTTCTTCAATTTCAAACGTACTTGGATCAACGTTGTCAAGTGCTCTATTCTGATTTCATTTGATCAAGTCCTTACTCGTTCAAATGAACATTTGTTTCACTTCAAATTCTAACAGGTCGTGAGTTGTACTTTATTTCTTCGTTTTGTGTTTCACAACCGTGATCATGAACTCAGACTATTTTTTCAAATTTTTTTCAACACACTTATCAATGTTTCAATGCTGTTCTTAGATTCAACTGACTACATTGGCTCCCCTCGACTATCGTCCAGTTATCTGTAATAATGAGTTGCGTTCGTTGCTGCTTAGTTAGCGCCGGTCGTTTAGCATCTTGTAACAATGTCACTCATCATGGTGAGTATACAATAAATATTTAGTATTATCGATGTAATATACATGTTCTGTAAAATATTACTTTTTTCAGTTCATAAAATTGTGAGGGTAGTTGCTATTAGATCCCTCGTTACGAGCGGCACATTGGGAAAAGCTCCAACCGAACCAACACCTCCAAATAAAGAAGTTGGAAGCAATACGTCATCTAGTAATTCTTCTGGTAGTGGAAATGGTGGAAAAAAGAACACATTGACGTGTCCAAAATGTGGAGATCCATGTACACATGTCGAAACATTCGTATGTGAGTATAACATGTTTGTGTATTGATTTATGTGGTATAAACCTCTGATGTATAACCTGAAAAAATGATCAAACGCACTCAATAATAAATTAAGAACCGTTCAGGTATAATTCTAATATAAAATTTTTGTCAAGTATACCTCGACTCTGGGCAAATTATTATTGAGCGACTTGCATAAACTATACACTGTAAATATTCATATAGAATTCATCAAAGCATTATTATAATCAGGAAGATAAATCTAATTCGCTTTACACTATGTTACAGTCCATACTTTCAAATTATGATCTACCCATTTTTCTTTTCATTTCAAAACAATCAGATTAAATTGTAACAACTGGTATTATTTCAATAATAAAAATTCTTGTGATGACTTTCAGGAATTTACATACAGCTTTTTGATTATTCTCGCTGTTTTTATTTTCGATGTCATTTATTATGGAATACACAAGTGTTAATCAAACATTCTCTGTTCTTTGTATAAAATTTTTGTCACTTTTTATCTTGATTCATGCAATGTTTCAAGGATCTCTCTCTGCATTGAACAAAATCTCTATACAAGTTATTTTCTAAAATTATCTTCTAAAATAACCGATTTGCAGTAATTCATTGCTTACAACATGATGGTACATGTCGAAGATATGATTATACATAAGCTTTACATCAAAATATAATTCTTCGTTTGCATTGTGACATAATCAATTCCATGTAACATAAAATACTCTAGGAAAGTATGAAAAAGAAATGTTCTCAAAATATTTTGCTAAGATGTAATGATTATGTAAAAAATGTTTATGTAATATTCAAATGAAACTGTTTTGAATATCCATAAATTTATATATAAATCATCGTCCCAACACCAATTACTAGTGTAGAAATATCAATTTACTGTGTAAAATTAGTATAAATTACGTTTCAGAGAGTGTTTTTATGGTTAAAATTGCACTTTTTCCAACAGAAAAAAAAACAATTTGTCTTTCATTTTTACTTGATGTAAAAGTATGTCAAGTTCACCCAGAAAACAGTAAATTAAAAACCTGTTTACTATACTTTGCACAACTTTTCTTTTCGATATAACGTATGTTTAAATCAATTAATTAAATGTATAATGAATCATATGAAACTGAAAATCATTTCTAACATACGGTATTCTTATTTTAGTTGAATTTCAAGTTTGACATGCTGAATCCAAGATTAATAACTTGATTTAAATTTGAATTATATCATACCATAATATAACATAGCACTTGATCGATCCTCTTTCGCTTCATCAATTGTTGAAGATTTTTCTAATATTTTATGTATATTTTTCTATATTTAGCATCGACGAGGTTTGTGAAATGCGAAAAGTGCCACCATTTCTTCGTAGTATTGTCAGAAATTGATTCAAAAAGGAGCCTGAAGGAAGCACTTAGACCAGAAGATTCTAAACAAGGCTTTTATAGAAAACCGCCACCACCTCCAAAAAAGGTGACTAATTGTATTTTAATTAATATAAGATTTATAAGAAACGACATTTCTAACGTATGAAATCTTGCTTTATTTTGCAAACCAGATTTTCGAATATCTCAATAAACACGTGGTGGGTCAAGAATACGCGAAGAAAGTATTAAGCGTTGCCGTTTACAATCATTACAAAAGAATTTACAACAACTTGCCGGTGCAGAGTTCCGTTCCTGTCAACGCTAATCCACTTGCTCAGGAATTGAATCATCCCTTCACTCACAGAGGTCTCAAACCACGTAATAAACTTCCTATCTTACGTTATTCTATATAGATCATTAGATATCTTTCCCACTAGAACTCATAGAATTTCAAAATAATTTTATGATCACACAACGATGGATTGTTACGATCAAAAAATTGTTTGAAGACTTAATTTCTGTTTCTTAGATTTACTTCATATATCAAGTATTGGCAATTCATTGGGCGTAGGATTCCAGCATGTTCCACCTGGGAGCGAACAGCAGCAACAGCAGCAGAAATCATCGAGCGCCCAATCGGTTCCTGGTTCGGATATATTAGATAGCAAACAACATCAATTAAAATTAGAGAAAAGCAATATTCTTTTACTGGGACCAACGGGATCTGGCAAAACTTTGCTAGCCCAAACCATAGCACAATGCCTGGACGTTCCTTTTGCGATATGCGACTGCACGACCCTCACCCAAGCAGGATACGTCGGTGAAGATATAGAAAGTGTTATAGCAAAACTTCTTCAAGATGCAAATTATGTGGTGGATAGAGCTCAGATGGGGATCGTATTCTTAGACGAAGTAGATAAAATCGGAGCTGTTCCTGGAATACATCAATTACGCGACGTGGGTGGCGAGGGTGTACAACAAGGCATGTTGAAAATGCTAGAAGGCACTATTGTCAATGTGCCAGAAAAAAATAGTTCAAGGAAACTTCGTGGTGATACTCTACAAGTGGATACTACGAATATTCTTTTCGTTGCCTCGGGGGCTTACAATGGATTAGATAGACTTATTTCTCGGCGAAAAAATGAAAAGTATCTTGGATTTGGTGCAACCCCTTCCTCCGAGAGTCCTGGTCGAAGAGCCGCCAGCTTAGCCGATGTCGCAAATATGTCTCCATCCACGGAAGATGACAATAAAGAAAAAGATGTTCTACTGCAACAAGTGGAAGCTAGGGATTTAATTGACTTTGGTATGATTCCTGAATTTGTAGGAAGATTTCCGGTTCTTGTACCTTTCCATACGTTGAGCAGATCTATGTTGGTGAGAATTCTCACGGAACCTCAAAACGCTATGGTACCTCAATATCAAATGCTGTTCTCTATGGACAAGGTGCGTGCATTTCAGGTGTTATCGAATAAATCAAATTGAAATTTGTGATTGTTTTTACATTCAATGATGTTTCTTTTTTCCCATTCGCGTGTTGTAGGTTGAATTAACATTCACGGCAGAAGCTCTCGATGCGATAGCGGCGATGGCGATGGAGAGAAAAACAGGAGCCAGGGGGCTCAGAGCGATCATGGAATCTTTACTCTTGGATCCAATGTTCGATGTGCCTGGAAGTGATGTTATGTCAGTTCATGTGACAGAACGTTGTGTGCGAGGAGAAGAAAAACCACAATACGTGAAAAGGGGTGGTGAAAGTAATGATGAAGAATTTCAAGAAGCACAACATATACATAATTAACAAATAATGCAAAGACAGGGAATTCCTGTATAATAATTTTGAATATTAATTACAGAACAACAGACAGTTATACTTGGAAAAAGTAATCGAAAGTGGAATTTGAAAAACTCGTGACAGATTTGAAACTTTTTCCTAATGAAAATGATGAAGAATTAAAAACTTCTCATCCATATTTCATGAAAACCGACTGTATGAATGTGCTTGAATTTCGATCATAAATTTAAATTGCAAGAGATGTTTGATACGTTGCTCAATATTTCAGTGGATATATTCTTAGATCAGATATCTTTATCACATCCCCATCAATAAGTGATACCTACTTTTTAATAATTTAGTGTAATTTCCTAGTGGATTTAAATGGAATATTAGGCAATTCACAGGTACATTATATATAGTCTATTACTTTTTAACGAATATAACAGATATTTTGTAATAATTGAAAGTGTTTCGTGTGTTTGAATCTACCCTGGTACATGTATATGCATTTACTTATTGTATTCGACATAACGTTCGAACGTTCTCAAGTCTAAAGCAACGCAATTAAAAACGCATTGAATCACGGATATTATTACAAATATCGTAATTCTTGTTTTAACAACAAATTCTTGAACCCCTTTTATCAAAAACGTTATGTTAATTGTAATACGTACCGTATTTTTCAGATTATAATTTATTTATTTGAATGAAAAAAAAAACTCTTGCAAGCACTTATCGAAATTCAATGCGTATCGTTTTGTCATCGTGACTCGTAAAATGTTTTGCCGTTGATTGACAAGCGGGATAAATATCGTTGTAATATATTGTACATAGCAGTAGATTAGAAAACTGCAAAAAGAATGGTAAGAAATTATTCGAGGTTTCATCGACATGGTTTTTTGATGAGATGATAAACATTTGAAAGAGAATACAACGACTCATAAGTCGAGTAACAACAAAAAGAACAAAATTTATGTATGTGTGTGTGATATAGGGGTACAAGAATCTTCAAATTTTCCAAAAATATCTCTGCCCAAAATTCAAAAGGTACTTTTGAATATGTTCATAACAAAGAAAACTCTATCTCTTGTTCAATAATATTAATAATAAAATTAGTAATGACTTAAAATCTATATTTTATTTGAGTATAGAAAATCATAATTTTCTTCCAAAATTCAAATTCACCTTGTAATGAAACGGAAGAAAGGCTGTGTAAAATTTATATCTATACATATACGTATATGTATACACATGTATATATATATTTATATATATATAAAACAAAGTTTCATTTCTTCAAGATCTTATTGACAGTAGAGAATATATGTCTGATACTTCATTGATATCTTGAAGTATTACAGTTAAGATTAATTTTCAATGTATGAACTTATATTTATAATAAATATTTTGAAAAAGCGAATAATGGTAATAATTTTGTATGATTGAAAGCATGAAACGTGATGATACAATCAATATTGAATAGGTTGAATAGTCTCACATTCTTTAAACGATGTTTTCAGTTCCAAGGAGTCAATTCGAAGTGAAAAATAACGATGGGTCATCAGATTTTGTGAGTTTCAAACTTCAAGGACATGTGCATCAATTCAATTTCTTGTCAGATCATTTCGAATAAGGTTTCACAGGACCACATACATTTCAAAGGGTTTAAGAGGATACTAACACCAGGACGTGAGCCAAATCTTTTGTGTAAGATTTCTTTGACATATTCATTTTTTCTCTTAAACTTCAAGCCAAAACGCGTCATTTCTATTGCTTCGTTCGTTCCAGATAAATGTTTCATTATCATACAAGAATTGAATCTCATTCGAAATTCTCCATGATTATTTTACAACTTCATAAAAGTAAGTGTACCAAAATAAAAGGGAAAGATGGGAACACGAGTTCTTGAGAGTCATTTGGATGAAAACTCTATTCAAGTGTATATTCATTTAATGAAAGGGATTTTTACCGATACTTTTATACATCACTTAATACTTAATATATAAACCAATTATATACAATCAACGATATCTTATAAATTACGTTGCATAACAAGAGCTATGATCCCAGGTCTTACACGAACCAGTTTACGTATGATTTTGTAGGAATTGAAAATATAATTTCAAAATATAAAATGTTATTGACTACCAAAAAAAAAAAAACAAAGCCCGATTTCATTTTTAAATTTCGTTATAGTAACTGCATGGTGGCGGCTTCACTGGTTTAGATTTTGGCTTCAACATCGTAACCAAGTCGGTTAAAACCCATTTAGTTGTGCGCAATACCAAAAGGTGTACCGCGAATTGTAGAAGAAGGGCTCCAAATCCTTTGTATAAACCGAAAGGACCTTCGGTGGATATAATCGTACGATAGCAATCGATCGCTCCACTGTATCCAGTTAATAGAGGAGTAACGCTTCGACCTGTGTCCAAATTATCGATGATAGTTCGAGTGCCTTGTAAATGTAATCGATGAATCACTGTTTCTAATGGATAAAACGCTATATCAGCGGCACACATTGATATCAATATCGATTGCAATTCAATATCTTGAATCACAGTTTCCGATACCAAATCTCGACTATAAGCTCCCTAAAAAAGTATAAAGACACATTATATTCAAATGAATACTCAAAGTATCGAGAAGTTTAATGCTTGAGAATATTTTCGTTTACACTCACCCTCATTGTTTGCGAGTGCTTATATCTGATGTGCATAATACGACTCGTAAGACCTCTTATAACCAGTGTAAATAAATATTTTACAACTCCATAAGCAATCGTTGGAGGTAGAAGAGCGTAGATCGGGATAAGTCTACCTTTATTGCTAACTTCGACCAAACGAAGCGCACCATCGCGAAAAACATCCAAAATACCAGGTCTTTCCGATGCTATCTCCGATTGAACGGTCTCCACAAGAGATGCGGAGTAAAATGGACTCACTATGCCTATAGAAACACTGTTGAAAGGAACCATGAACATTGCATCATTGTTTTGAAACATTCGATATTGTCATGAAGTAATTATATCATATTAATTTTACCATTTTAAAAGAATGTGTTGTCCAAACGCTCTCAAGGAACTGTTACATGTTATTTCTCTGAAAATGAAAAAGAAACATTTGAGATTTAAATTTCCTTCATTTGTATCATTAAAGTGTTTTCATCAAATTCATAGAACAGGAACTTTGAAAATCAAATTTTAATATTGAATCTAAAATTTTAGAATTTATAATTGAGAAATTGAATGAATGAATGAATTAATTTTTATGATCACCTTACTTTGGCCATGGTGTGATTTTAGAAATGAGATCTTCAACCGCCAGAGTCATTCCTCTTACAAGCAAAACTGAACCAATTCCTTTCCATAATGTGCTTACACCTTGAGTTTGATGTAAACGTATTATGACTGGTACCAAAGTGATAGGCACTAAATGATATTTTATCGATCCTGGATTGACTTGACATTGTCTTCGCAAAACAATAAAGGGATGAATCAGTAGATTTTCTGTGATTAAACTTGCCAAACCACATCCTAATCCAACATATTTCTTCACGGCAAGATCTGAAATGTGAAATCATTCGACAGTAATCAAATTTACTGAACATATCGTCGTATTAAATACTTTTTCATTCGTAAAGATGATCAATTGCTGTATACAACTATTGTCGTAACATTTTTCCATATACTACTAATCTTATCACAACGAGCGTACTCTACTTTACCATCTTTGTTTAAAATATTCTATAGAATTTCAAGACAGAAATGAAACTCGATTCAACTTTGATCTATAAGTTACTATGGATCGAATCCAATTGATTTTTTCGTCTCAACTTTGAATGCGTTGTGTAATCTTTCCTCTTCTTCAAAAGTATATTGCTTGCAGGGTTTGATTCTATTAATTTATTTTGATGAATTTAAGAACAGACTAAAAAATCCTGATTTCTCAGTTAAGTAATGAGTAAATATTGTTAATCAAATGGTTTGACAACATTATTCAGTGCTTATAGTAACTTACCATCCTCAGGAGGAGGACTATCTTCGGCCAATGGATGTATGTCAGGAATATCCAGAGGACGTATAACCTCTCTACCATGATATTTATTCGGAAAACTTGTATCTTCCCATGATCTTGTTGAACGTCCACGATAAACTCTTTCGTAATTTTCATACAAACCCTCAATCCCTGCCATAGTGTCTATACAGGGAATTTTCTTGCGAATATGACGTGAAAAAGTTATTAAAAGATTTACATTTCATATTCGCTGTGCCAATCCTCACCCAATATCTACGCAAACATGCAAAAACACACAGAAATACCAGTGTTGTGACAGGAATGAATTGGAAAGATTGCTAAAGCAATGTTGAAATCATGCTCTGTATCACGTCTTTTTCTTTTGAAGAAAATTACGTGATTTGTTAAATTTTTCTTCTACGCTAATCAGTGTGGAAGGATAAACGGAAAACGTGATACCATCAATCAGAAACTGGACCATGGTTTTCAGGTAGCCACCAGGAATTCGGGTCAACTGCCCTTCGAGCCATTAAGCTGTAATTTCATGGGGCGTCGAGCATCGAGCGTCAACATTAGAAAGAAAGAGAGGTCACACAGTTCTTCTCTTTCCTTCTAATGTTGACGCTTGATGCTCGACGCCCCATGAAATTACATCTTTAGTGTGTCGGGATTCCTGGTGGCTACCTGGTTTTCATATCAATCTCTCCTCCAACTCACCTCTGTTTCCATGCCCAGGGTGGTAGGGGTCAATAGGCCCGAAAGGCAATTGTCCATAATGAAATAGCCCCGAATGAAATTACGCCCGAAAAAACCCCACGTGTTTCCAGCCGTGCTCCAGTCACCGTAATAGTTACCAATTTGTTTTCGGGACTATTTCATTATGGACAATTGCCTTTCGGGACTATTTCTTTTCGGGTCTATTGACCTCTACCGCCCAGGGTTCGTACCAAAATTATCGTACACTTCGCTCATTGGTTTCTTCCCATAGAATTGGAAATATGATTGGGTCTATCCAAAAGAATAGACCAATTAACGCCGTGTACGATAATTTGTTACGAACCGTGCCATGCACCTCTCGCTCGTCAAAAGTTTTTACAATGGTGTACTCACTCAATGTGGCTCAATGTGTACAGTGGTTTGATGAAAAACAATATTCCGTTATTCTTTATTTATTTTGAACATGGACATTGTAATTGATACAGTTGGAGAAGCAAATTTAGTGACTAAGGACAGATTAGTCGAAAGCGATGATGATATTCCAGATATTATTAGTAAGTAATAATATCAAGGTCAATCAATTTATTAAGGTTCAATGAAAAATATCCTAAAATCACACATGACTTTAAGGTTATCCCAATGAAAAGTTTTTCATACACTGTAAAAAAAATCCTCAAATAAATGTGCTAGCGGTTATCAAATTTGTCAGGGCTATTTCACTGTACTAAGTACAGTGATTTTACAATTTCATCATAAATTTGTCATTCACCGTTTAGCGATTGTGCAATCTTTCTCAAAATTTGTCATCAGTTTGTAATATTGACATTCTCAGATTGAACCCATTCTAAGAACAGCACATTTACCAGCACACTGTTAAAATCAATAATATCCATCAAATTGCGTTTCTGACAACAAATTTATGATTCGACACGTAAAATTGCAGTGCTGCGAATATAAAGAGTGATGAAAACTATGACAATTTTCATATGATGATCACCATTCCGAATACCATTTTCAAAGTGTGTTTGTAATGAATTTATATAGCTTCTAGCATTTTTACGTTCCTAAACGTAAAATTGATATTCCAGAACTGGGTCTCATTATTATCGCTCCTGGAACCAACAATTTTACGCAGGATTTTTTATAGTTGATTTTATTTGAGAAGAAAAATTTATATACATGGATGTCTTTTGGTATCGAGATATGTATTGTCATTCGGAATACATCCAAAAGTAGTTCCTACATCTTGTAAGTGATATAATTTGAGAATTTTATTTGAAAAAACCGTCTCTATTATCAAAAGAGTTCATCACCTGATAAATATTTTTATGGCAATTTTTTAAAAAAACTCTCCAAGATGTCTTTGAGATTTCTAAATTTGTTACACAAGACATCTGGATTTCTTTGGGATATCTTTCACACAGGGATTCAAAAATTTCCACTAGGTTACTGGATTTCAATTTTGTCAAGGTGAATAGATTGAATGAAAAAGAAGAAAGAAGAATGAATAGCTGCATCCTCTTCGATGTACTAAAAAGATGTATTCACTAATTAAAATTGATTCCATCCACTCATTGTTGAGAAAACTAAAAGAAATAGATCTAGCGACTTTGTGCATAGTGTAGATAATGAATGTCCTTTGACAATGAAATAAGATTTTCTTGGATAAAACAGTTCAGTAAACTCGAATCATGAAAGTCTCTTCTTGGAGCTCTTAAAGATGACCAGTATTCAATCAAAAGACAGTTTTAAGCTCACTTTGAGATAAAAGCAAGCTCAAAGATGTCTTTTCGTTAGACATTTATGACACTGAATTATGTTTACCAGGTAAATATAATATTGTCACTCAATACAATTGAGAATCTATTATTATGGATTGAAACTCAAATCTTCTCTTCTATCAGCAAAAAATTCAAAATTCTCACTCTTCTTTTATTTCTCCATTAAGATGGAATAGTCAAAGCCCCAATATATTGGGAGTACAAATTAATTCGGTCCATTTTTTTTACACTTAAAGATGCATTTATTTCAGAAGAACATGAATTATCAAATTAATCAAAGTATTGTCCATCGCTGACTATCACTTTTTCCCATCTTTCGGGTAATTTTCGAATCCCGTTACGGAAAAACGTCTCGTCTTTCGAGGCGATCCAAGTTAGGAGCCAATTTTCGATTTCTTCGAACGAAGTGAACCAGTGGTCTGCCAAATCGTGCTGCATCTGTCGGAATAACCAGTAATCAGAAGCAGCAATGTCTGGCGAGTACGGCGGGTGCGGTAGAATACCCCCCTTCAACGTTTCCAGATAATTTTTCACTACTTTTGCGACACGAGGCCGAGCGTTATCGTGTAAAAGAATAACTTTGGCATGTCTTTCCTTGTATTCCGGACGTTTTTCTCGTAACACACGACCCAAACGAATCAATTGTAGCCTATACCGATCACCCGTAATAGAATCACCAGGTTCTAGCAACTCATAGTATATAACATCCTTTTGGCCCCACCAGATACACAGCATGATCTTTGAACCATGAATATTCCTCTTTGGTGTCGATGTTGAAGTCGATGGCAACGATTGACCGGGCATAGCATAGTATGTTCTTTTCTTGGGGTTATCGTAGAATATCCATTTCTCATCTCCTGTCACAATCCGATGTGAGAACCCCTTTCTTCGTTGTCTTTGAATCAGCTGCTCGCAAGTGAAAAATCGCCGTTCAATGTCTCTAAGCGTGAAGTCATAAGGCACCCAATTGCCTTGCTTTTGAATCATGCCCATGGATTGTAATCATACGGAAACTGCTTGTTGCGTAACTCCTGATGATTCCGCAAGCTCCTGTTGCGTTTGACTCGGATCTTCGTCGAGTAAAGCCTCCAATTCCTCGTTTTCGAATTTTTCTGGTTGTCCTGAGCGAGGCTTGTCTACGACACTGAAATCGCCATTCTTAAAACGTCGAAACCATTCCCTACATGATTTATCAGTTGGAGCATTGTCACCATAAACTTCCACAAGCATTCGATGGGCTTCAGCTGTACTTTTTTTCCAATTAAAACAGAAAACTAGCACCTCCCGCAAATGCTGCTTAGTTAAAACGAAATTTGACATACTTCACTGAGTGAAAATCGGGATTCTAGAAGGAACTCGGAGTGATATCAACTGAATATTATTCACAGGTGTCTAACCTCTCTGAAACAATTGAAATCGGTTGTGACTATAAAACATTCATGAGAGCGAGAGTCATCTTTTCAAACCGGACCGAACTAATTTGTACTCTCAACATTTAGAAAATCTCACAGGTGACATATAATACAGCTTAATACGTGAATAATGAATCACTCTCATGATCCTGCATAATTTTATAAAAATCCGGACAAAAATGATGAGTTATGCAGTACAAATTGGTATAAAACTCAACCGCATTACTCTTGAAGCATCCAACATATGTTATCACGTATTTAAAATTTCCGGTAGGATTTACTCCATTAGATGGGTCATTCCACGTGGTTTTGACACCCAAATTTTAAAATTCAGTGTAGTAATTTTTTTTCGATTCTTGGTCGAAAAATATTCGATACGTATTTTTGGATTTTTTTTAAGGTCTTTTTTTTGGAAAATCTGACGTTCTTTAGCATTGAGTTAGCATTCATTAAAGATTTTTTAATGGCTCTGTCTAGAGACACGCTAACCTATCTCTAACTTTTAAATCCGAGACACGTGAGATTTTTTAATCCTCGTGGATATAGTAAATCCTTGAGGGGTTTCCTACACACACGCGAAATTTCCTGTGTCTCGAAAATTTTCGCCTGGTTCGAAGTTTCAACTGAATACACAGGAAATTTCGCGCGTCTATAGAAAGTCCCTTAACCCTTCAAGTACACACAGGTGCAAATTCGCACCAACCATTTTAATGCTTCTCATTTTTCGTCAAAAATTGATTTTATTCTCGTGTGTTTTTTTCACTGATCAAATGAAATATTTGTAAATTTTCTTCCACGCCACGTTAATCTGCACAGTTTTCCCTTCAAATTGAAAAAAAGGTAAGGTCAAATTGGTCGAATCGGAACCGAGTTATTAATCGGTAAAGTTGCGTGGTGCGAATTTGCACCTGTATGTACTCCGAAGATGTGAAAGGATGTGTGTACTTGAAGGGTTGAGCATTTACTATATCCACGAGAATTCGGAAATTTAACTTGTCTCGAATTCTTAAATTAGAGACAGGCTAGCGTGTCTCTGGACACAGCCTTTTTTCAATTAAAAACTAAGAAGTGAAATTTTTCAATAATAGGTGGTTTCGATTTCCTTCGTTTTTCCACATCATCATCTGTAAACAATAACGAAAATTTAGCAATTTTTTCTATAATATTCAAGATCATAGTTTCGAAGATATGAGATTTTTTACGTCACGCGCGCGGCGCAATACGGTGCCCCAAGTGTTGTGTTATGGAATATCCTATCGCGGGTGCGAAGTACAACTCGAATGTGGCCACAAAAACATTGATATCTCGAAAACTATGATATTCACCTTTATAGAAAGAATTGCTGAATTTTCGTTATCGTTTATAGATCATTCTGTGAGAAAACAAAGAAAAACAAAACCACGTATTATTAAAAAATTTCACTTTTTAGTTTACAATTGAAAAACTCTTTATTAACGCGAAATATATAGATTACGAAACTCACAGAATTGAAAACTAGAGAAAAAATGCTAACTTTTATGTCTGTGAAAGGTTCTGATACGTTTCAAAGATTCCAAATAACAAACGCTCAAAAATTAGAAGATTTCGAAAACATCAAATTTTCAAAAAATCATATTTCCAAAGAAAGGCCTTGAATAACAAAAATCCAAAAATACTTACCGAATATTTTTCGATCAAGAATCGAAGAAAAAATTACTTTATTGAATTCTAAAATTTGGGTGTAAAAACTACGCGGAATGACCCAGGTTAAAAAAAACCCATTGATTCTCGCCAAATCTCATTGAATTTTGCACAATGTTCTAACCAAACTTTATTCAACCATTTTCAGTACGATATTTGATCAGATGAGTGTATTTTTTCAATGTGATTCTGATTGAATTTTGCACAATGTTCTGACTAAATCCCATTCAATTTTAACCAGCCGTTTATAATTCCTTATAAAAGTCTCAATCCTCAGAGAAATTATGAGATTTTGTTCTAATTTCTCTAGGAATTGGGACTCCAATGGGAAGTTATAGAAAAAAATGAATTTTATGGGAAATTATGAAAAATTATTTTTGCAACCGATTCGGTTGATTCGGTCCAATTAACTATTGGATAATTCTCATCAAATTACTGTAAAATCTCAGAGTGTGAAATAGATACTCCTCATGTCCATGTGGCATAAGACAAAATCATTTACTCTTTTTTTTTCCATAAAAAAAATGAATAACTTTTTAAAATGATATATCATATCAGAAAAATCAGCTTCCCTAAATTTGAGAAAATATATCCAAACTCATCATCATTTACCTTGATATTGAATATAAACTTTATTATTTCAGGCAACAAATCATCAATATTATTTGACCCAGACGAGCTTCTACCCGATACAAAAGAAAAACCTGTACTGAAAATCAAGTCCTCGAATGATGTGGATCTCGATGAATTCGAACTAAAAATGGGCTGGAAGAAAACTAGAGTTGCGAAAAAAAATTCATCAAAGTTGAGCGAGTTATCGTCAAACTTATCCTCCGTTATTAAAGAATTGAATCCCGTCGACGAAGCGTTGAAAAAGACTGCTATCAAAACCGGATTTGAAAAACTCGAAGCCGTTCCACCTTACAGCGAGAATCGAAGACAATTGAAACTTCAAAGACGTAAAGAAAGTGAAAAGACAACGGGCAAAGAATGGTTCAACTTGCCAGTGACGGAAATGACACCTGAGATCAAACGTGACCTTAAAATCCTGAAAATGAGATCCGCTTTGGATCCAAAACACTTCTACAAGAAAAACGATATGAAAACTTTATCAAAATGCTTTCAAATTGGAAAAGTTATTGATTCCCCTGCAGATTATTATTCGAATCGTTTGACGAAGAAGGAACGTAAAAGGACTCTCGTTGACGAACTCATGGCAGATGCAGAATTTTCTAAATACAATAAACGCAAATATAAAGAGATTATCGATGAGAAACGGAAATTCAGTTATAAAGCTTATATGCATGCTAAAAAGCTTAAACGAAAAAAGAAGCATTAATCATACTGTTTTTGTATTTTATATAATATATATAGATATATATGATGTATACAAAAATACAGTATCTTTGGTAACAAGTGTATAGAAGACTCAACACATTCCTCCTGTGACTTCTATGCAAGTTCCATTGATATAAGAACTTCTGTCGGATGCCAAGAATGCTATGGCTTCTGCTACTTCTTCTGCTTTGCCCATTCTTTGAAGGGGTATTCTTTTCAAGAATATTTTTTTCACGTTGTCCGGTACAGTTTCAGTCATGGGAGTTTCAATGAAGCCTGGTAATACCGCATTAACGCGTATTCCAAGACTGCAATGTATCGATATCACATGAATTTCCTGATAGAAGAGTAAATGTATAAGATCATAAAACATTGTTATTTACCTTCCAAATTCTTGAGACGCAGTTTTGGTTAGAGCTATTACACCTGCTTTGGATGCACTGTAGTTACTCTGACCTATATTCCCTACTTTTCCAATGATCGAAGAAATATTGATAATCGAGCTGCCTTGAGTCTTATTTGCTTCTATCATTGTTTGAACCACAGCGCGCATCATTAGAAATGTACCTTTCAGATTCACTTCTACCACTTTATCAAATTCGTTTTCTTGAAGTTTTAAAATAAAGTTATCACACGTTATTCCTGCGGAATTAACAACTATCGAAGGTGAACTCGAATAGTGGTTACACGCCGTTTTTAAAGCAGTTCTAATGTTATTCGCATCTGTAATTTCAACACCTAACGCCATATGATTGGAACCTGAAATCATGTATGAGAATCATTGTTTTTTCAAAACAACTATAAAAAATATCTAGAAATATTCCATAAAATCCCGTTAAAAGGATTCCGACCCGTACGGAAATATTTCGCTCAAATAATTATAAATAACGCCCGAGGGACATAGCATTTTCTCTGCACACTCTGCTAAAAATTTCCCATAGAAAACGATAAAATTTTTCCTATCGGTTTCAATGTGGTTTCTGAAACTGGAATTCCCGATGCTGTATCGTGGATTAACGATAGAATTTTATCGATTCTTATTGTATTCTATAGGACTGAGGATATATGTATCTGGTTTTATCGTGAAATTCCCATAGAAAAAGTATTAATTATTTGAAAAAAATATAACCTGTTTCCTTTCAAATAAGTGGTACATCTTCCATAGGGATTTCACGATAAAACCAGATACATACCTCTTAAATCCTATGGAATACGATAAGAATCGATAAAATTTTATCGTAAATCCACGATACAGCATCGAGAATTTCAGTTTCAGAAACCACATTGAAACCGATAGGAAAAATTTTATCGTTTTCTATGGGGAATTTTTAGTAGGGCAAACTCTCTAAATTTCATGAAATTTTGATGAAAAATCTAATAAAGTTGGAACATCGTGTACAGATTGTTTTCAAAATTTTTTGCAGAGTTTATAAGAGTTTTTTCATTTTTTTTTCTTCAGATAAATAGGAACGAAATTGCGCTCTGAAAAAATTCTGATAAATTTTTGACATTCTTCCAACTATTGAAAAAAAAATGTTTCAAGCACTTTTTCACATATCACATGTGAATATCTGAATTTTGAATTCTTTCAATAGTCAGAAAAATGTTGGAAATTTATCAACATCTCTTCAGGACGCAATTTCGTATCTAATTGTCTGAAAGAAACGTGAAAAAAATCCGTAGAGAATGTTCAAAACAAGAATGTTAGATTTTTCATAAAATTTCAATAATTTAATAAGTTTTTGAAGAGTAAATGCGATGTTTTTCAGAGATTATTCATGGTCACGTTCATTCATTCCACGTAGCATTAGAAGAATTCTTTAAGAACTCTTTTCGAACCAATGAATTCTTAAAGAGCTCCGAAAAAATTGAATTCTTGGAACATTGAAGAGTTGTTTAAGAATACTTTCAAGAAAGAACCGTTTCAGTATTCTAAAAGAACTCGTCAATGTTCCAAGAATTGAAGTCTTTCAGAGCTCTTTGAGAATTCATTAGTTCGAAAAGAGTTCGAAAAGCATACGAATGGAATCATTTTCGTTCTTGAAAAAGAATTCTTCGAGTGACATGAGTGGAATTTCAGCAAAATATTTCCGTACGAGAAGGTCTGATTCAATCCCGTTAAATTCCATTGAAATCCGAATATTTCGAACCTAACGGAAATAAACTCGAATCGATTATAGAAAATATTTTACCTTCTAACATTTCTACAGTTTCACGAGCATTATCAACATGTTGATCTGTTGCAATTACTCTGGCACCTTCTCTGGCAAGAATTTTGCATACTTCCCTGCCGATACCGCTGCCAGCGCCTGTTCCATTAATTATTCTATCAAATATTCACTTGTTTTGTTTTTTATTTTGAATAACCAATTATTTACCTGTGACAAAAGCCAGTTTGTTAGCAACAATTTTTGCCATTTTGTTCCGTAATAAAATGGTGGATAGAAAATTATCATGAAAAATCTTTGCCGAAGCATGAGTTCAAAGGTCTAAAGTGGGTGTAATAAATCTGTAACCACCCTATTTCATCAATTTAAGAACACCAACAAATGAATTGTGATCATAATATTCAATTTAAAAACTATTAAACTATATCATCGATCAACGTGGATCGTTCTCTGAATGTTTAGATGGTTGAATTTAAATTTTTATCAAGAATTTGTTAATTATGATATAGTTGTCCGCAACTCATCGAAGATGGGTGGGTACGCATAATACGTCAAGTTTTATGCAAGGAATAATGTGCGCTTAAAATCCATGCGGATAACTAAAGGGAGTTTTCTGCATCATCTTTTTTCATGGTCAAATTGGATCCGCGTCAGATATTTTGAAAATTCGTTTCCCTCTTTAAACAACGTGTAACAAAAGATAAACACTAGGCTGCCGCTCATCACTTATTCTTTGTATCGTAAAATTTCCAAATCCGGCTCCCAGATAACACATGGAGAATTCTTTTTCAAGAACAAGAATAGAACCCTTCAAGAATTCTTTTCGAACTAATGAATTCATATAGAGCTCTGGAGGAGTTCAATCTGTCGGACATTAACAAGCTCTTTGAGAATATCAGAAGTATTTTTTGAGTACTCTCAAAGAACTTGTTAATGTCCGACAGATTGAACTCCTCCAGAGCTCTATATGAATTCATTAGTTCGAAAAGAGTTCTTGGAGAGTTCTATTCTTGCTCTTGAAAAGGAATTCTTCGTATGTTATCTGGGCTCTCTGAGTTGGATTATAATTTTAGAACTGTGAATTTTTTTCCATTTTAGTACCTATAAACATATATTTCATGCATTCTGAATTTCGAATTTCAAGTTGGAGTTAATTTTACAATGTTTTATGCATTTTACCCAGATACCACATGGAGAATTCATAAAGAGCTCTGGAGGAGTTCAATCTTTCAGACATTAACGAATTCTTTGAGAATGCTGAAAGTATTGTTTTAGTCCTCTCAAAGAACTCGTTGATGTCCCAAATATTGAACTCATCCAGAGCTCTTTATGAATTCATTAGTTCGAAAAGACTTCTTGAAGGATCCTTCCTATTCTTATTTTTGAAAAAGAATTCTTCGTGTGTTATCAGGGTATGCTTCTGATGCATATTCTACATGTTCCATGCACAATCTGCGCAGAGTTCACCCACATAGCAACACAATCATAGAAGAATTCATAAAACATTCTCATTGAGATGATTGTATTCTTTATGAATTCTCTCAGAATTCTTCTGGAACTGTATTGCTGTGTGGGAACGCATATTACTCATCGTGGTAGTATACAATAAGCCCAACTGGTAATGAGCCCGAATCGCACTTAAGCCCGACTGCATTTAACCCGAATGACAGTTGACCCAATTATAAAAATATAATTGAATAAAATGGAAAATTAATCTAAATCAAAGCTTATTCAACCTTTTACTGTAAAGATGTATAGATTAGGGTCGGTGCCAAATCAACGAGAAAAAATTTACTAGCAGTATGAAGTTGTCATTTTGTTGCAGTATGAAATGAAATTAGTCATAGATCATTGATTAAATTAAACGAAAAGTAAAAAACATTGATTTGCTAACACAACCCCACGGTAAACTTAATTTCCCTTTGTTATGTTTATGATTATGGTATGGTTATGTTTATGATAACAACAAACCGATTTTTGTTCTCTACAGACGTTTGAAACAGTTTAATTGTACCGATCGATTAGGAAGATCATTAATAATTTTATTAGAATGATGAATTACGTGTCTACTGTAATAAACGGTTGCAGTGAATAGGTTAACATAAAGAATTTTCGTTTAATTTAATCAATGATCTATGACTAATTTCATTTCATACTGCAACAAAATGACAACTTCATACTGCTAGTAAATTTTTTTTCGTTGATTTGGTTTTTCGTTGATTCGGCACCGACCCATAGATTAAAGGTTAATTACGCTTTGATTTCGATTAATTTTCCATTTTATTTGATTATATTCTTACAACTAGTCAGGTTTAAAGTCGTTCGGGTTATAATCCGGTTGGGCTAACGCCAGTCGGGCTCAAGTGCCATTTGAGCTCATTACCAGTCGGGCTTATCGCATACTACCATTCTGCTGACACTTCAGTACTTCATTTTGTAATTCCGAAAGGATTCAATGAGATCTAGTTTTTGGAACTATTGCTATTTGGGCGATTGAAATTATTGAAATTACTATAAAACACTAGAAAACGATGACGGCGTCATCTGGTGGTAAGCCAAGTTCTTAGGAATAATGATACAAGATTATGATTAGAGTAATCAAATTTTTTAGTCAAAAGCAAAATACATCATAATCTTGCAATAACTGGTATGAAAATAAATTATCAAAAGATTTCATTGCACTTTCAATATTGAAACAACATTTTAAAATCAAATTAATTATTATTTCGACTCATGTTATTGTGACGACTTGGCTTACCGACCAGATGGCGTCCGTGCTTCAATTGGGGCCACCGTTGGAATTGCTATGTTGCATCCAGTTATTATATATATCAGTGATATGCCCCTTGTTTGTGAATAATCCAAAAATTTCAGGCCCACGGGTGATTACCACCCAATTCCGCTATCATTGGGGAACCGATAGTAATATTTAGTAATTCCACTAAAAGTCTGTAGTTTTCAGCCAATGACAAGCAATCGGGCTCTCCGCATACTACCAATGATACATTATAGTCTCTCCTATCAAACAATGATGTTGATTTGTCCTTTCTTTGATTTGGCTCTCATTCGTACTGACGAGAGAGAGGTGCAAACTAATGGTGAATTTATCTTCGTCTATTCAATGCAAAACAAAAGACAGAGAATAAAATGGTGGAGATTCTAACTTGTTCCATTGTATAGCGATCTCTTTCTCTAACAGGCAGAAGTTTTCACAATGGTGCTCTCACTCCAGTATGTATATATAGAACTCAATGGAAATACGTCAGGTAAAACAGACATAAGTACTGAAATTAATGAAGTATTGAATGAATTATTTTATGAAAAGGATAAAACGTTGAATTTTTGTGGGTAAATACAAGTAAATGTTATAGTTTTGACAAATCGTGATAACACCTTGATTATTACGTTATGCTGCAGATTCGTGTGTTGAAATCCGCGTTGGCAAATACAATAATCGACACAAGAGGAGGACGCCTCCCGGTTGAACAACAAGCCTCATCGATCAATTAATTTTCGATTGGGATTGGAATTTGATCGATTAGCCGCCGTCACCGTGGTTGGTGACAGGTAGCACCTGGGGGCTACCAAGGTGTTTCGAGGTGCAGCAGCAGCAGCGGCCCAGGATGCTGCCCGACGGAGCAAGAAAATGGCCGTGATCGGCGAGATCAGGTATTACGCGAGCGTGTACAGGGACTTTTCATATCGTAGGATCGAAAGTGGAACGATATCAAGTACTTCGTCGTCGTCTTCACCGTTACCGTCACCCTCATCATTATCGTTATTGTCTCGTCGTCGAAAGCAGAAGAAAAAGGAGATCCATCGCCAGACGTCGGGCCTGGTGCAGGACGCGATGTCATCCTCGCGTGGCAGCGGGCCCGACACGGGTGATTTCAGCGATCCCGAGGAACTCGATACGGATCCTCTGAGATACGAACTTCGTAACATTCAAAGCGTTATATACGTTACTAGACGCAATATCGATGCGTTGAATAATCGTTTTGCCACCTTCAAACATCCCCCGTCGATATACTTGACCGAATATCATGAGCTCACCAGCAAGTTACACGATCTAGAATCTAAAGAACAGAAATTAAATGAGCTGTTGAATGCAGAGAAATCTAGTAGCAGTGCCGGAGGTGCTGCTCTTAAGACGGAAAAATCTGACAGCAGTGCGAATAATCATCGAGGACCCAGAACACCTATGAAATCTCTGCTTAGAGCCTACCTGCCCAATCAACAGCGTACCAGCGTACAGGTTAGAGAGGGGCTTTCCTTGAGCGATGCCCTCGCCAAAGCCATGAAACTGCGTAATCTAACTACGCACATGTGCGCTGTTTATATATTAGGTACAGATGGCTCTAAATATTTGACGTCGTGGGACGCGGATATATCATTATTGGATTGCGACGAGATATCTGTAGAAATTTTGGATAAATTTCCAATACCTACTTCTATATCGCATAATTTTGTGCGCAAAACTTTCTTTTCTTTAGCATTCTGCGAATGTTGTAGAAAACTTCTCTTTCAAGGATTTTATTGTAGAACGTGCAATTACAGATTTCATCAGAGGTGCGCAGGCAGTGTTCCAGCTCTGTGTCATCAGGTGCGATTGCAGGATCGTGTTTATCTACTCCTCTTGGCGAAAAAACCTGAGACTACCGCTGAAATATTACAAGTCCCGTCCAATTATGGATTGAGTAGGAGTATGTCTCCCTCTTTAGCACCATCTAGAAATCAAAGGCATCCAAGATCTTTGGGACAACAAGATCGTTCAAGTTCAGCGCCGAACGTGTGTTTCAACATGGTTAAACCTGTTGGAGAACTAAGTAATTTAGACGAATATGGTAGATCGCAGAGCTTAGGTCGACCTATCGGTACCATGCAAAGTCCAATATCTCCTGGTAGTAGTCCAACCAAACACAGTCAATCCACGCAAGCCAGTCCTACTAGTACGTTAAGGCCAAAACGACCCAGAGCTAGATCAGCCGACGAATCTTCCAAGAATCTTTTGGCGCCTAGAGAATCCATCGAGGATTGGGAAATACCTGCGGATGAAATTTTAGTAGGCCCGAGAATTGGTTCCGGATCCTTTGGAACTGTGTATAAAGCTCATTGGCATGGGTCTGTCGCGGTAAAAACTCTAAACGTTAAAATACCTACTACGTCTCAACTGCAAGCTTTCAAAAATGAGGTTGCGGTATTGAGAAAAACTCGTCACGTGAATATTCTTTTGTTTATGGGGTGCGTGAGTAAGCCTCAACTGGCTATTGTTACTCAATGGTGCGAAGGTTCATCCCTCTACAAACATCTACACATATTCGAATCTAAATTTGAATTATTGACTTTAATTGAAATTGGTAGACAAACTGCGCAGGGAATGGATTACTTACACGCCAAGAATATCATTCATAGAGATTTGAAGAGTAATAATATATTTCTACACGACGATCTCACTGTTAAAATTGGTGATTTTGGATTGGCAACTGCCAAAACGAGATGGTCCGGTTCCCAACAATTTCATCAACCGACTGGATCTATTCTCTGGATGGCACCCGAAGTTATAAGAATGCAGGAAGAAAATCCCTATAGTTTTCAATCCGATGTTTACGCGTTTGGTGTTGTTTTATTCGAACTGTTAGCTGGTCAGTTACCGTATTCGCATATTAATAACAAAGATCAAATATTATTCATGGTTGGAAGAGGTTATCTATGTCCTGATCTGAATAAATTGAGATCGGATACGCCAAAAGCATTGAAAAGATTGACAGAAGATTGTATTAAATTTTCTAGAGACGAAAGACCGATATTTCGACAAATTCTTGCAAGTTTGGAGGGTCTCATAAGGGGGTTACCAAAAATCACGAGATCCGCGTCTGAGCCAAACTTGAATAGGACTCAACTGCAGTCGGATGACTTTCTATACACGTGTCCTTCGCCTAAGACTCCAGTCAACTTTCAATTCGGAGCATTTCCATTTTATCCTTCTGGTGGTAATATATAAATACAACCAACCGTTGCTTCAGATTTAAGACAGCTTACGCAAAGGGATATTTTAAAGGCATCGTCTAGAGACACAGAAACATTCCTGGATCTCTAGACAATGTCTATTTTAAATTAGAAAATAATCCTAACAAAAGTACTTCTCTTCCTGATTGAACTTTGATTGCGTTGCAACTGTTCTGTTCTACGTGAAATGAAATTCCATTTTGTATAACGTAAGATTAGTATACTTAAATCAGAATCTATTGACGAATTCATTGATGAATCGAAAACTATAAAATGTGTATTACAAAAGTGCATGTGTAGCTTCTATCTTTAAATGTTGGAAACTTCAGGGTGACGTTTTGTATTGTAAAATTGTTTACCGTTCACAAATTATTTATGTGAAACTAAAGGAATTGATTGTGAATTTCTCAATGCTAATGAATCTCAAATACTCTTTTGGTTATCCTAAGTATGGGTACCCCGATTACTTAACAAGTCATGTTATTATTTGACTGGTTTCAAATCATATGTGTACAAATATAATCATACATACATTTGTATATAATGGAGCACACAAGTAATTAATAAATCGATTAAACTGGTACGTTGAGTTTGTAAAATCCTTATGAAGGATGTAAAAACTAAAAATAATTAATAGAAGTAAATGTAATTGCATTTAAATGATAGACTATCGTGATCATCACTTTTGTGGTTAATTTTTATATACCTACTCGTTTGATTTTTCATATCTCACGCATATTATATTCTCTTTTTGTTTCATTTCTGTATTTATATACAATATACGTGTATTGAATCAAAATCAAAAATTCAAAGACAATCCTGTTGCAAAGCTCGCTGTGAGAAAAAAGAGATCTCTATTGTCAGGATGAAAAGGATTATTTCTTTGCTGGATTATTATCTGTTGAAAGAACATCCATTTTAAATACTGACATCAAAGTTTCAAAACTTCATGACGAATCAATTTTGAGGATATTCACATAAAGATGAAACGTATGATAGGAGATAGATGCGAAGAGGAGAGGCATATCCAAATATCAATATTCATTGCATTACTCGCATTTTATCAGTTCTTCTTTGATACGTTGATCTTGATTTTTATATGTCAAATCTATCGTTGGACGGAAAAAGTACTAGAATCTAAGAAACTGATTTTATATCTTTCTCCTCTTATCGTTACCAAATCCACGTTCATTCACCATTGATTTGACAAGCATCTATCATATTTTAAAAATCTTTATAAATTTTATATTCGATAGAAATTGAAATTAACAAGTTATTTCAATTGATTTGCAGAGGTTGACAAAACTTTGCCGAGTGGTACGAAGTTTTTATGTATGTTATCGTTAAATGTACAAGAAACGTACGTTATCAAATACAGTTAGGTATTTCTATGATTTGGAGATAGATATCGAAGGGATAGGGCTGATGAAATGCAACGAAGAACTGGTGTTTGGTGTTATGTCCTTGAAATTATCAATCAAGCACAATACTACTAGAAATATTCTATGATAAAAAAATAGATTTAGATTTGACAATTTGCTTAATGTTATTTAGAATAACTTCTTATATCATTGCGCGTCCAGTCTACGATCTTGAGATTTTATAGCGTTACCCAGTGGATACGTTTGACGATGAAATTTAAAATCCAGCATGAGTATCGTATGAAATTTTGTGAAACAATGATGTGCTTATTTTTATGTTTCATAAAAAATATAGAGCCCTAATGATTTGTTATTTAACAAAATTAATATTCTATGACGTATAGCGTGTCTCATGGGAAAAAGAATTTTAATAAAATAAGCGAAGAACTTGTTATACGTCGTATCATATGTCATGAACATGAGAAGCCTGACTAGGGAATCGTTTAAAATGAATTTTCAAAAGTTATAGCAAATGATTTATCCCTGTTTGTATTTAGCAGTCGTCACCCAGTTTATAATATATTTATTTATTATTTATGTATAATCTATAAAAGTGTGATTAATTCACGAGACCGTCAAATTAGCTAACGTCGATTATTTAAAAACACGAAAGGAAAAAAAATACAGAAACTAAAAACTTATTGAAAGTGTGACAAAATAGTTGTGTGTTAGGTAAATGAGAGAGAATGAATGAATGCATTAGACGGAGTGCGATATAAATTTATGTAGGTATAAATGTGATGAATAAAGCAAAAAAAAAACAACAAAATATGAGAAACATTCAATGGGGCATGAATTTCAATCGTGTTGTTGACGTTAACTTTTATCAAAACTGTGAAAATTTTCGAGAAACTGTAATTTCAATTCTTGAGAGACATTATTGGAATTTGTGCATTGTTGATTGAATAAAACAAAATGTATACAAAAAAATTGAAAACAGACTATAACAGCTGAGCAAAGAAAAACGCTTACTTTACTAATAAAACTATCTCGTACTAGGGAAACAGTGAACCATGAAACATAATTAATAATAATGTAAAAATATATGACACGAAAGAGAAGATATAAAAAAGGTAATAAAAAAAAAGTGAGCCGCTAAATTTAATTGTTGAACTTTTACAACGTGATTTCAAATAAATTCAAGATTTATTTCGTTCTATAAAAAGAAAAAAGTACACTAGAACCTCGCGATAAAGGTGCTTCCCCTCTCTATTCAACGCATAAGAGAAACCCCGTTCGAATGAGAAAGGAGGAGAGAGCTGCGTTATTGCGAGGTTACAGTGTAATCATCTTTATAAGATAGTTTTTATTTATCTGTATTTATGAACGGGAGAACAAATATCTCAATCAAATATATTTTTACCATGAAAATATATGAATTAAAATATGATCAGTTAAAATAAAAATAGAAGAACAAGATGTAATCGTATGTGATTTCTTTTATCTGGAAAAAGAACACTCCTCTGCACATTGCTGTCAAATACATTGAGAAAAAAGATCCATGTGCTCAAATACGGCGTATTTTTAGGTTTGGTGAAATTCAGGAGTCAATTGATATACGCAGAGCCGAATTAAGACTGGTGGGGGTTCCTTAAAAGATAAAATTGACATCGCTTTTCTGTAAAGATCCACTTACTTTCGGTATATCCAGTATATTTGCTGAACGTTTTCTAAACAGAAGGTAATTGATTGTTGAACGTCTGAAACGTTTGCGGAAAATTTTTTGAGAAGTTGTGGAGATCCTGGGATCAATGATCCCTACCCTGTGCGAAAAGACCAATAGAAACCGATAGGCCAAATCCTATTGGAATCCATGATTTCCTATCAGTGTCAATAGTGGTTAGTGTCACAGGACTTGAGGGTTTCTATAAAATTCTATGGAGAATCCGATGTTCTATGGGTTTCTATCGGTATCATCAGCAAAACCTGATAAATACTGATAGGAATAAAACATCCTATCAGTTTCAATAGTGGCTAGTGTCACAGCATCTATGGGAATCTATTGAACTTTTCAGACAGGGTAGAGTACGTATAAGGAGAGTGGTGCCAAACTAGCAATCCTTCTGATTAGCTCCACCATGAATGGTCCAATTTTCAGAAAAGGGATAGACAACAATAAGTTGAATTGAAACACCTAAACCTTACAATTTCAAGATGTATTTGACGATTATTGACGATTGTTCTCATGTCCTTTGAATTCATTATTTCTTTGGAAACACTCGCATCTTTTCTATCTATTCATCCACCTATGGATTAATTTTGATATCATCCCTGGTTAAAAGAACCCATTGGTTCTGACCAATCCCTAACAGCACATCCACCGACTTCTACGTCGCATCCCCGTGGACTCCACGTGGATAAATGGTGGACGTGGATAGAACGTGGATGAACGGAGATTCCACGCGGAGGCAACGTAGAAATGTCCGGTGCTGTATGGGATTCTCATTAAATTACAATTAAGCTGTAATTTCATACGAGCGACGAGCGATACCTTAGATAAAGTGAGAAGTCTCACATTATCTCCCCAATAAACATGAACATCTTCAAGATATCTTGAAGATATCTTTTGAAAGACATCTACAAGACATATCAAAAAGACATCTGGAAGACATATCGAAAAGATATCTAAAGGACATCTTTTCGATATGTCTTGAAGATGTCTTTCAAAAGATATGTTTAAGATGTTTTGCCAAATGTATCTCTAAGATCAGCAGTTTTGAGGTTATGAGTGCATATGGATAACACTTCAAATGTCTTTGTTCACAATCAAATTGCAAAGAAGGTGAATTCGTTCATAAATCAAAAGCTTGAATAATCCATGTAAATACTAACAAATTCTGTGAAAAGTCCGATTTTGTAACCTTGCAGTGCTAGCACTGAAACTAACGAATCTCCGAGTCACAATATTTTGCGAATTATCGAACTTTTTACGCTGAATTTTATGGACGGCCTTTGTGTACGGTGATTTTATCAAATTCTCATTCACATTTACTAATAAGTTGTTTTTCAATAACAGTGAGAAAAAAATAATTTAAAGGTATCTATGATATTCATCAGGCACTAACGATCACTGGATCATGTACTTCAATATATTTCACCAAATTCATTAAGCTGTTCAAGTTTTATGCACAGTCAACTTATCTTATATTTGTATATGTCATAAACACCTCATTCAAAAGATCACTTTTACTCTGAAAATATACACCGCTGACACTATATCTCACTATGTCATATTGACAATTATGAGCACCGTCATCAAATTGTCCGTATGGCTCAGGTCATCGAAGCATGGGTACGTCCTGAAATGTCCGGGTTCGAATCTCGCAACCCCAAAAATCCGAAATGAAGTAAAATTTGTAGGACTGAGAGGAGGGATCAAAAGAAAAGAAAGAAGGAAGAAGAAGGAAAAGAGGGGAGAATTTTTTTTATGCACGATTCAAGATTTTTCCAAGATATTTCTATGAATTCTTCAAGACATTTTTAAGACTTGATTGAATACGTCTAAAGCATATCTTCCGCAAGACGTTTTTGAGATATCTTAAACTTGTCGAATCAGTCGCGTAAGACATCTTTTAGATTTCTAAAAGACATCTTCGAGACCTTCTTGCAAGACATCTTTCAAAATTGCGAGATATCTTTTAGATATCTAAAAGATGTCTTTTTGTTTGATTGGGTCTCTTTTTAGCTAATGTATCACTAAAAGCTAAACTTTGTTTAGCTTTGCATGAAATTACAACTTTAAACTTGGACAATGTTCTGACGAAATCTCATTGGATTTCATTTGTCAGATTCAATGGATTCTTTTAACCAAGGATACTACAGATTAGTTAAATCACAGGATGTCTACTACCTGAAAAAACCTTGAAAACCTGGAATTGTCAGAGAATTAGCCTCCCATGAACCGGAATTCGTTCCGGCGGAACGGACTGTGAACCAATCGCTCTCACAATTTCTTTCAGATCGTTCTATGAGAAATCTATAAAAAAATCGTAAGTTTTGGCTCAATTTTCATTCCACCGGAACGTAATCCGGCTCATCCCTGCTTCAAGATTCTAAGCAATATAGATAAAACCTCATCGGTATTGTTTCAAATACACATATCAAACCGCATAAACTTCTCGGTTTTATCTGTTTTTATGGGATTCTATGAGGAAAGGTGATAAAATCCTATGAAAACTCAGGAATTTTGTTGAATCTCATAAAATCTAGTAGATACTGTTTCATATACCACATCAAACTTCATAATAACTTATAAAACTGAATCGAACCTCATAAAATCAACCTATGCGGTTTTATGAGAATTTGACAACGTTTAAAACGTTAATGAAAAGTGAACAAAAAGTAAATAAAACGGAATAGAAGGGTATTCGAAGCGAAGTTTGGAACAAAGAAAGCGTATAAAAATCAACGGCACATCGAGAGTACAAACAATACACACAGTAAATCTAACACGAGTGGCCAATGTTGCGCACATTGATCATCACTGTGCGAGAAAGAATAAAACGAAACACTGCTGGCTAATGTGCGTCCATCGATTATCAATGACCGCGTATTGGTGACCATTGTGCGTGTCATTGGTTTTATTTTATTTTTTCTCGCACAATGATGATCAATGTGCGGAACAGTGCCCAGACAGCACAAATGATCATTTTGAATTCACAAAAACTTCTGAAAGAACTTCTTGAACAGTCCCCATTATGACAGTACAAATGAATTCAATATGAACTCAATGAATTCAAAATGCATACATGTTGAATGCCTGAATAGTTCTTTATGAATTCGTGATGTGAATTCTTTCTGATGATTAAGTTATTCATCAAGAGTTCATTTTGAATTCAAACTATTCATAATGAATTCATGTTTACTGTCATAACGGGAGTTCTATGCGGGGACTTCTGTGTTGTATGGGTGGTCACTCGTGTCAGATTTTCTCCGTATATAAGAGAATAAAAATTTCAACCACTTGGTAAAATTCGAATCTATGAATTTTATCGTTGCAGTCCAGCGTCCCAAGTAGCACCAGAATATACTATGAACGTTCTTCGAATATTCGAAATATGTTCTATGTATATTCCAATGAGACCGTTTCATAGGTGCTATGCATATTCATCGAACGTATATAATCGAATATACGACGGTACGTCAATCGAACGTCGATTGAATGAATATCGTACATTTCGAATGTACTATGTACGTTCTAAGTATATTTGAAACAGTCTCCTTTGAATATTCTATGAACGTTCATTATATATTCTTCGTATCTTATTCGTACATTCTACGAACGTTTCTATTTCGTATATACTTTGAACTTCTGTTGCTGCTTGGGGTCGTACCTATTGAGCCATGGAATACTATGATTCCTGATAATTTAAAACCAATACTTGAAGTCTGTATAAAATGATTCGCATGACGCCTCTTTCCAAGGCGACATTGAACGTTTATAAAGCGTATTGGAAACGTAGATTGTAAATACTCTACAGCAGCAAGCAATGATTATACGCTTCAGTAAGAGAACATTGGAACCTTTTTACGTTTCTTTTTAGCTTCAAGTGTGTTTACTTGAAGCATATATTTTCATCAGGGATCCAAAACCAGAATTCAAGCTGCCATCTATAAACGCATCAACCCAGGACAAAGATCTCCAATACCCTAGATTTTCGGTTTGAAATCCGGACGTATTGTGAAATGTTTTCACTTGTGGAATTTTTTTACGTTTTAATTTGAAGGGACGAGAGTATGGGGAAGTGGGGGAGAAGAAAAGTCAAATCTTGTGAAAACTTTTTTCAAAACTTTTCCTTTCGCCCTGTTTCCCCATGCTCTAGCAATAATGAATTATTCTTATTCACTTTCAATTTGTATTGATTCCCGAAGAGAACATGAAGCTCCAGCGAACGTTCAGATTAGATCTGCATAGATCGGATCGAAGGATCATGAAAGCTAACTTTTAAATTCACAAGCGTTTGTCAAAGGTACTACGAACGTTGAAATGTCCGCGTCAAAATACTTTCAGGAAACATAGATGGAACGTTCATTGAAGGTTCATCGAAGGTTTGAGGAAGCTTCACAAAAATATCTATACTTAGATTAATTTACAATAATTTATGTTTGTAATTGATTTATTTTTCATATAAATTGATCAAAATTAATATAAGTATAGATATTTTTGTAAAGCTTCGTCAAACCTTCGATGAACCTTCAGCGAACGTTCCATCTATGTTTCCTGAACGTATTTCGAGGCGGACATTCCAACGTCCGTAGAACCTTTGTCAAACGTTTGTGACTCTAAAAGTTAGCTCTAATGAACCTTCGGCCCGATCTATACACATCTGATCTGAACGTTCGCTGAAGCTTCATGTTCTCTTCGGGTTACGCACACGGAAACAAAAGTATCGTTCTCATAACGATGCGGATCGTTGTCATGACTGTCTCAAGTACAGGAATATCACTATCGTTGCCATGACGAAATAGATCCTTCTAGGAACGACCCATACAACAAAAGTTGCTGTGCAACCATTGCTCTTATGTTGTTTCTTGGATTTACGCGAAGTTGGTGGGAATTTGCTACACATGTGATTAAGAGTTCCATGAAACCGAGCAACTTCACAGCAACATGACAACAACTCAACCAAAAATCCCAGAGTCACAGCATATTGTTGCGCATTTGGTGACGCAACGTCCCTGCAAATTGCTTCAAACTGTTGCTGAGTGTTTTCAACAATTTGCCGCACATTTGCTTAGCACTTTGCTGTTAGGGGATATAGATGGTTAGCCTAAGCCATCTATATCGTTACCATAGCGATACAATATCGCCACTTACACTTTCTCTGCGAACTATACACGGAAAGAAGAAAACAGCACTGGTTACTGTCCATAACAGCAATCAGTTGAAAAACAAATGAAAACCCGCTTGGATGATACAGGTTAGCGCGATCACAGTGATGTGCACTGCAGTTAAATTCGTCAATGCTGCTTGGACATTAATGGTTACTGGGAGACGCAGTAATGAGCGGCGTGAATTTGATTTTTCATTATTTTTCAATGAATTACTGCGATTCACAGTAACCATTGCTGTTTTCTTTTTTCCGTGTACTTCAGATCGTTACGATAACCATACTTTTCTTCTGTGTACCTTTTGAAGGAAGTTTTACGCAAAATTGAACTTTTCCCCTCCCCCACTTCTCCATGCTCTAGTCCCCTTGAGAATTTTGGTTTTGTGAGGCACCCAGCCAACAAAATGAAGGCAGCGCTTCTGGCAGTGGTGCTACCATTCACTTATACAGTTGAAAATCTTCTGTACATATATGGCTTCATTTATGTATGGAAATAGGAGCGACTTGGTAGTATTTTTACTAGGAGCACTACTTGGTAGCGCTTCCTAATAATACTGGTAGCGCTGAGGTAGTGCTACGTTATAAATTGAATCATATATATGTTATGGTAGCATGCAGTCTCACGGTAATGGAAAAGGTACTACGTTGCTACCACTAGCACTGCTAGTAGCGGAAACGTGAATTTGGAAGCACTTTGCTGGCTAGGCATATAAAATATACTCGGATTCGGATAATATATTATTTTAATTTGTATTTGGGGAATAATAAATTTGTGAAAGGTGCATCTTAATATTGCAAATGTTCTCTGAGAGAGCCATATGTGAAAAATAATCCTCAAAAGCGTAATAAAATATTAAGAAATGCCATATATATTATGATTGCCTGTTGCGATCATAAGTATCTCATCCATCCATGTGAATCCATAATATTTCTAACAATTCATGATTACAGATTTTAAATGATCGAAAAAACTGATTGTGAAGTAGTTTTCGGTGACATTCAGAAATTTATGTTGACGGGAATTTTTATTTCAACAGCATTTTTTTCTGATACTTCCACAATATTCGTGGCATCATATTTTGAGAATATTTGAAACAGTCTCATTCAAACATTATGAGAATGCGTGTAGAATATATTCGCACGTAATAAGAATCTCCATAGAATATTCGAATATCCTCAACGTATATTCTCAGAACATTCTCAGAACGTACGGGTGCTACCTGGGCTAAGAGCAAAAGTCACACCCCAATTGTTGTCAAGCAATTCTGTATTTATGCGCTGGTTCGTTTTTGCTCGAGTTTTTCAGTGTTTCGTTTTTGCCCAGAGATTGCTGTGGTTTGTCTTTCTTTCCGTCATGCAATCCTCTCAATAAGAACGCTGAAACGAGTGTCATGTTTTCCATGGCACCCATGTAAACAAGTCCTAGATTGTAAAGAAATACTGTTTTATGCAATGCATATAGTTTATATACATATTATTCCTACGATTTTTAGGAATATTCATTGTATATTACTTTATTTCATGTATTTAGAAAGAAATGTTGAAGAATCCATTTGCCTGAGACTTCATCTTCAGTGGAAGAATTTGGTTCCCTTGAAAATACTCTACCTGCAGTCGAATGCGTTGTGAGTCAAAATAACATTCAAACAGACGAAAATAATTTCAATTATTGGTCTGGATCCTTAGGAAGGTTTTCCTCGTTCATGCAAAATTTCCTGATTCCTTCATCATTTTTTTTTCTCAAAGATGGAAAATAATATGGAAATTTCGCAAGTTCATGGGAATGGACAGGGAAAACTTTTCTACGGGAATCTTTGGGTATTTTACATAAAAATCTTCAAATATACACATAATCGTTAAATGTGCATAGAAACAGAATTTATACAATTAACTTGAAAAACAACGGGACGGGGTTGATTCCGTACAGCAAAGTTCTTTGAAAGTATAGGGATTATTCAAAACGATAACATACATTCAAGTGATTACTTCATTTTACTCTTTATAGTTCTACTAAGTTGGGCGTTCTTATTCAGAGGTTCGCACGCGAATACCCAAAAATTGGAGTTGCAGTGAAAGTGGGGGAAGTGCTCGAGCGAGAAACTGGGGAAGCGTTCTTATCGCGGGCGGTCTTATTGGGAGGTCGGACTGGATAAGTGTATCGCTTTTGCTCGGAACTTTTAATGTTCCGTTCTTGCTCTCGAAAGTTCCTGTCCTGTTTTTGCTTGACAACAATTGGGGTGTCACTTTTGCTCTTAGCGGATCATATATAAATCCATATATGGAATTTTTTTCCCGGCTGTTTTTTAAGAAAAATCCCATCGAGTCTCGTTGCAAATAATGATGGAAAATTCTCTTATCAACCCACATGTGGATCAACATCCCTAACAGCAAAATGCTGAGCAAATATGCAGCAAATTGTTGAAAACGTACAACAACAGTTTCAAGCAATTTGTAGGGACAAATTGCACAACAATATGCTGTAAATCTAGGATTTTAGCTCGAGTTCCCTGCTAAAAATGCCAGGCAGATCCGGACGAAAAATAGTTGTCAGGCTTTGAACGGTCGTTGTCCCAGGAAATACGGTCAAAAACTGACAACATTTTTTCTGTCAGTTTTTGACAGGATATTTCATGTTTAGTGATTCCGGACGACACCAGGTAGAAAGATTGTAAGTTCTTTACAGGATTTCCTGGGACAAAAACCGTGCAAAACCTGACAACTATTTTTTGTCCGGATCTGCCTGGAATTTTCAGCAGGGTTGTTATCGTGTTCCTAGGAACCCAGGTGGAAATATTCCATTGAATTACGAATGGTGAAATTTCTGATTAAATATCATTGAATGTCATTGAAACCTATTGATTTTCCCATTCATCAATGAGATTTTATAGATTATTTGTAACAGGTGTGTTGATCGGTTTCATGAAACTCTCGATCACATGCGTACCAAATTCCCAGCAATTTTGCGTCAACTTGATGAACAACGTAAAAGCAACGGTTGCACAACAACTTTTGTTGTATGGGATTGAGCCAATTTCAGCCCATTCTTGGCAAATGTTGGCCAATCTCGCGCCAGAAGAGGGCTGAAGTTGGGTCAATGTTTGTGCACACATGGGAATGAGAAATTTCCGATGCAAAAACTTGATTCATTCGCATTGGAATTTCTTTTCAATGGGAATGAATGGGAAGTTTGAACTAGGGAGTACACACAAAGACCGTACACAATTGATACATACATCAATGTGCACATACTTAAGAAACGCGCATCGTTCGAATAGTGGGTGAGGTGATGACACGTCGGTAGTAAGCGTACTAGGGATACGCAGGAGGTAATTGGCAATGTGTTAACATGTGTGTACACCGCGCGTATATTGTCAATATGTAAATCTAAATACCTGCACATATGCAAACACCGCGATTGAATATCACGGTGTACATATACAATCTACAAAGACGCATGCGCGAATCCATCTGGCGCCTTGGCCGGCCGAATAGTCGATGCTGGAACTTCGAAGAGCGAGGGTCTTTCATTGTCTCGTGTGTCCCGATTTTTTGTCAAATTCTCAATTAGTATCGGTTCTGGATTTGACATAACCGAACGGCAATCGTGACAGGGGTGCATGGAAATGATAAAGTTTCGACAAATTTGAACTTATGGTGTACATCGTCGTGAACAGGTGGAACAGAAGTTCACAAATTTCATTCGATTGACAATACGTTACCATCTCCCACGACGATCAAATTCAATTAAAGTTAGAACGTCGACTATTTTCAAAGACTGTGACTGAGATCCGTTTCGACTGGATGAGTGACCAGTGCGGTAAAGAACTGATATTTGTACATCATAATCGTAGTATTCATCTGTATTTGCCTGCTTGGTTTGCCTAAATTTCCTCAAACGAATTGTCTTATTTTTCAAATTTCAAAATACGCTTTATGTGTTCTCGTTTTTATTTTCACATTCCAGCGAAGAGAATTCGATTGTACTAAAAATAAATCATAAACATTGCAAAATAATACACTCCTATAAACTTGCCTTCCATTCGTGCATTTCTTTTTTTTATTCCATTCTTTATATTTTTTTGGCCCAGGACTTCCTAGATGAATTCTCGCAAAGCTCTTCAAACGCTTTGAAGTTCAAATTAATTTTTTGAGAATTCTTTATGAACTCCGTGTTATTTGGGTTGCTTCAAGTTCTTCTATTCTGTATGATTTAGTGACATGGCTCTCTATATGTACTTTTTGTTATGAATTGTACATGATTGAGAAAACTAATTGCATTCATGAGTTTCCCAAACAATGTAACGCTCAACGATGAGTTGACCAAGATTCATAGCTACATGTCCACGCACCGCGTTGGTTCCAACATATTTAGTAAGGATTCTTTATGAATCTATCGGAGAATTTCTTGTGAGTCCGATCTTTATGACAGTTTAGAATTCATTGAAGATTCTCTCAAAAGTGACATAAAGATACCTCGTTTGGAATATGTTTGTGTTGTACGAGTGTCCTATTGTCACACAACATTGCTGATTCTTACAACTTGAGACTTGAATTTGAATATCATTGTGGCTAAAATATTATAGAAACTTGGATGAAGTGGTTGGAGTTCAAATTTTTAACAATAATCCCGAGGAAAAAAGATTAGATCTAATGAGATCTAAGCTAGTAGATCTCATCGGATCTAAATTTTGGCAAAAATCATATCTACTTACATCTGAAGATCTCAACTTAGGCAACAATTTTTGGAGTTTTCTGATATCCACTCACTCCCGGAGATAACAATTTTCCAAGGAATCTAAATAAATATAGGAAAATTCAAAAAGATTTAATCTTTTTTTTTCTCGGGATTAATTTAACTTTTATGAATTCTTTGGCTTCCCAGGGAACATTCCAACAAATATCTTTACTAACTCCTTAAGATTCAAAAAATTCATTTTGCTCTCCGGAACATTCTGACAATCTTTCAGATGCCCTTCTTATGATGTTCAGAAATTATTAGAAGATTATTCGAATTAACTTTAGGATAACATTTAGATATCTGGAAAACGATATTCAAAGGATTTCCAGAACAGACGTATGAAAGAAGTCTTTGATATCTCATACAGAGAATAATGATATTATGAAATGGTGAGCGGAAAAGTTTTTATGGAGTAGGTTAAGAGAAAATAATTTGGTGATATTCTGTGATTGATTGTAAATAACTTCCGTAAATGAATGAATAGGAACCTATACCTCATTTAGCATATTGTTCCACACGTTTTCAACAATTGTATAGAACACCAACGTTCCAAGTTTGATCTGAATCAAAATATTCATTGGTAAGTGAATTTGTATTTGAGGTAGGTAAATTGACGATGATGGAGATAATTTGGTCATAGTGGTAGATTAACTGATGATATAGGGAACATCACTGTTTGGTAATTAATAATTCTCAAAAACGTTGAAACGCATAAATTTCAAGCCACATATGAATATCTTTGCTATTCTTTGTCATCAAATGTAGCAAAACATCCAAATAAGGATCAGTATACAAATTGGTTTGTGCATAGATGAAATTTATTGATGAACCTTGAATTTATGAACCATTTATGAAGACTCTCCATTTTCAGTGAAAGAAATTAATTTCATTAAGATAAAAAAATTGATATATCCGTGATCATTATAGAAGTTTCAGAATCATTCTGAAAAACCTGAAATTTTTTGCTCTGTTCATAAGGATATACCAACTTATACGTCATTATGAAAAATAACTTATCATGATCAGAAAATTCGTTCAAGTCTGCTCTTTCGTGTAGCATAAAGAGTTTTTCCGATACATGTTTCATTTACTTCTAATAAATCAGAGAATACTAACTCACCAGTCAGAGGTTGTTTTCAGGAGCACTATTCCATGTACCACACAAATTGGTTTATGCCAACAACCAGAACGATGTTGATCATTATTGTTTATAACGAATAGAAATATGATTCCCCTATCATTTGGTGCAGTAATTGCACCATAGCCCTGCGGATGGTATTTTTTATAATCAAAATTCAAACTATCACCAAATTTCATTCCTCTACCCTTTTCTCCAGAGTACTTTAGGACAACATTAGAATACCCATTTTCTAATCAAAATGAAATAAGTTCCAATATGACATTAATCAGTTGATATCGCAGGAAAAATTGAGCCTCGATATCAGAGCGAATGTCAATATTTACCCTAGCTTTGATGTTCCAGTCAAGGCCTCTAGTAAAAATGATTCATGTGAGACCACACATGGTCATACATGTCCCAGATAGAAAAATGTCTCAATAATGTTATCATAATGGTGGCATGCAGGCCAAGAAATGTTCGCCTCATGGTACCAAGGTGTTTCCGCATAAAGCATTGTTATTGGCAGCAAAACGACACTGAGAGAAATAATTAGTATCACCAATCACATATTGTGATGTTCCAAGAAATCCATTTCTTAAAAAATCTGTTTTTCCCCGAGTGAAAAAGTGAAACCTGATTTAGTTCTGATTCGTTGCGTATTACGGAGTGAATCAGGTTTGATTTCATTTTTCAGCCTGATCTTACCCTGTTCTCAACCTGATCTTGTTTCTAAACTTCTCATCTGACCTAATTTGAACCTTCTTTCGACCTGATTGAACTCTGGGTCGTTGCGTATTATGGAGTTGATCAGGCTTTAAAATGTATTACAACTTCCTTCATTCAAGGAAATTTCACTTCAGTTCACAACATATCAGCTGTAATCAAGAATATGTATTCTTAAAAATATTCGAGAATACGTTGTCTTGGTATTAGTCTGATCATTATTTCCCTCAGTGGAGGTGATGGCACCATAATGGAGACACAAGCCGTGGAACACAGAATATTCTGAGAATATTCCCACAAAATTGTGATGTGAGTCTTAAATTTCGAGAAACTTGCGTTTTGGGATTTTTCGACAAACCGAACATCTCGACAATAATATATCTGATATATGTTAACTGAAAGATGTCGAAATGTTTTCTAATGCGTCGATTTCTGCCATCTTTTTGATGTCTTTCTTAAAAGTTCTGAATGCTATCTAAAAGTTATCACAGATGACTTTTAGATAGCATTTAAAACTCTTGAAGGTTTGTAGGTATGTTTATTGAAAATCAGACATTACAACAAATTTTTTTAGATGCAAAAAAGTTTCCTTCTTGACACATTGATATGAGAAACAAAAAACACAAAAACATGACGGGGGCATAATTTTGGGTGACTGCACTGTTAAAAATGTCTTTGAATTCAATATATTTTTCATGTACATTTGTAAATGAAATTTCCAATTCTTGGTGATTGAAATAAGAATTCATTTACAACCAATTGAATTTTACATTTTTGCTATATTATATCATACATCAATATATGTATATGTTTGTAACTGAAATTCCATTCAAATGTAATTGAAATTTCAATAAATTTTTCAGTCACGTGAATAACTTTTGCTTCCATTACATGTTATTGGGAGTTCAATCAGAAATTTCTAACAGTGTAGATGATCTAGAAAGAGAGAGAAAGAGAAATGGGAAATTATTTCTTGTTCAAGTGGCTATCGCATGAACTAAAATCGTTTTGACGAGTTGAAAATTCTCCGATTTTCCAACCTTCCAAAATCGGTTTTTCGAAAAATGGCCGTCATTTTATTATTTTTTGCCCTGATGAAAAAACCCGATATCGAGATTCCCAAGTAGCACAAGAACATTTCAAACATTCTGCGTTCATTCCGTGATCATGCATAGAATGTGCAAATGAGACTGTTTTGGATAAATTCGAAAAATACGTTCTGAGAATGTGCATAGAATATATTTATTCGAAACAGTCTCATTCGAAGATTCTAAGAATGTTCATAAAACAGGCTTAGAACTTCCAAGAACCTTCTTAGCATTTCTAACCTGTTGTGCTAATTGGGTTTCTTCGATAAATCATCAGCTGTATCAATACTATCCAAAGTCTATCGTTTGGTTTCATTACACAGGTCTACAATGATTTTGGTGCCGCTAAAACTAAAGCAGATTTTGAGTATATTCGATACCCTGACTCTGGAAATATACTTATTTTTTTAATGCTACGTGTAGTTTTCAAGAAATCGCAGGTGTAAAATAAAATGAAAATGCACGATTTTGAAACGTTTTATTCAATTATTCCACACTTTAAGAACATTTTATCAAATTATTCTTCAAATTATCTCAAAATATGAGTCATTCTCTTCCAAATGCGATTAGGTTTGTTCAAATATCTTTTTTTTTCTCTGAGATACGACAGTTTGAAAATTGTGTTATTTCACCTATTCACTAAATCCATGAACACACAAATTTCAAATTGTCGTGTCACAGTAAAAAAAAAGATATTCGAGCAAACTCAACGGCATTCGGAAGGGGATGAATTATATTTTGAGGTGCATCTACTAGTTTCATGAGAAAAAATTACATTCTGACGTCACGTAATCTCAAATATGTCGAAAAACGGTGTTTTTCACACTTTGACGTTAAAATATCTCAAAAACCACACGTAATAATGCAATTTTGAAGCCAGATTCGGATTCAGCGCGCCAAAATACTTCGGAAAAGTATGATACAGTTGTTGCACCAAACAAAAAGTTCAATTTTGTAGGCCTGTGTTATCAGACAAGTCCGATAAAAATCCGAAATCTACGATAATTATTCGATATAAAACCGATCAGCTAAGCCGATGATTTCCCGATAGACCTCTATATCTGGTTTACATTGAATAATTATCGTAAATCTCGGATTATTATCCAAAGAAGTTCGGCAGTTTTTTACACAAACTTTTTTTGTAAACTACCAAACAAAAGTTTGTAAGCATTCAAAAAATTTTGTGATTTCACGAAGATTTTTGAGAATTTACAAACTTTTGTTCGGCAATTTACAAAAAAGGTTCGGAAATTATTTTTCCAAACCAAGTTTGTAACTTTCCAAGTATTTTTGTTTGGAATTCAACAAATTTTTTGTACAGTGCTGATAATGAAACCAAACGATGTATTTTGGATAGTATTGATACAGCTGATGATTTATCGACGAAATCCCGATATCGGGTTTTTTCATAAGGGTGATTAACAAAAATATTCCAGTTCATGCGACAGCCATTTCAACAAGGAATAATCTGTCATTTTTTTGTTCTTTGCAACAAGCGAAAACAGGACAGGAACTTTTGAGAGCAAGAATGGGACGTCAAAAGTTCCGACCCAAAGCGATACACCTATAATTCGAAACAAAAAAACAACCACAGAAATCTCTGGGCAAAAATGAAACACTGAAAAATTCGAGCAAAAACGAATCAACGCATAAATACAGAATTGGATTGTGCGTTACCCAGAGGAAAAAAATGACATGAAAAATGACGTGGTATAAAATGGACCACTTTCCCAAAGCTCCAAATGACGTGAAAAATCGCGTTGTAAATGACGTGGTTTTTTCCATCATTTTTGTAAGAATTTTTCGACAAATGTATTTCAGATGTATAAAGTTTTGGGTAGCTATTAGGAATCGAGTTCAATGATACGTCGAAATGACGTGAGAAATGACTTAATAGAGCACTTAATAGAGCTCTGAGGAAGGGGTCCATTTTATCATGTTATACCACGTCATTATTGATGTCATTTTTTTCCTCTGGGTGGTTCGTTTATGTTCGACTTTTTCAGTGTTTCATTTTTGCCCGAAGATTTCCGGGGTTGTTCTTTTGTTTCGAATTATCGGTGTTTCGTTTTGGCCCGGAACCTTTGACGTTCCATTCTCGCTCTCAAATGTCCTGTCCTGTTTTTGCTTGATAATAATTTGAGTGGCATTTTTGCTCTCAGCGTATCACATGTACTTACGTGTGCAGTATATACACACACGCATATACGTTATATACGACCCAAACAATTCTGTGAAGGAAATAGGGACGATAATTGAATCAAAGATTGACGAGATAATTGTCGCGATGAATCCGCGAATACAATACGTCGTAGTAAATGGTAAAATTAATCATAAATTGTCCAATCAATGGACACCAGGATTATATGTGAATTCGTAAAAGGTCTTCTGTAATTGAAACCTTTTGTAATTACATTTGCATTTAATACAGAAATACGAATCGATTATTTCCGATTGCTTTTTACATGAAGAATTAGGGATTTTTATTCAAATATTGCACGATAAGGTACAGAAAATTTCTCCTCTTCTCGTTATTTTATTAGGTTTCCACCTCAAATCATAGGGCTTCGGAAGATCTTTATAAATAATTGTACACATCACAATATATAAAGTACAAAATACCCTGTAAAAAAAACTTCCAAAAAAAGTTTGCAAATTTTTTATCTACAATGGTTTTTTACATTTTTGTCAGTTAACGAAAATTTGTGGATTCCCAAATAATTTAGAAATTCACAAATCCATAAGTTTTTCATTATGTTTTTCTTCTTAGAAATTTACAAACATGTTTTACAGTGTACATCGTTCATTATAAACAAATTACTGTCTCGTGAGGAATTTCTATCGAAATCTCAGACAATTATCGGTCACAATGGCTCACAAAACTTGACTAATTGTTACATGTACACAAGATTACATTATGAAGTTCATTAAAACTTTCGCACTGGATAAAAGGAATAGTTATTGACAAGTATTGATTGGTATCAGTCAGTATCGTATTAATAACATGGCGAATAGTATAATACCATGAATTTAACCTCTTGACAGGCACATTTTTTTTCTAGTAATGACCTTGTGTGTAGATCTTATTATATCTCCATATTTCTGGGGTTGCTGATTACTTATCCATGCCCTGGAGGAAATATTTTTCTGAGAATCTCTGAGAAAATCTCAAAATTCGAACATTCTCTGTAAATCTCTGAAAATATTCTGAGCATTTCTGAAAAACTCTCAAAATTCGAACGTCCACCAGGGTGGGGAAAGGAAAACACTGCCGATACTGGCTCACACCGAAAGAATTTTTAGTTGCCACAATAAAAAATTCACTAAATTTTTCAGTCAAATACGACATAAAATATATTTTTATAGTTGTGGTAACCGAAAAATAATTGAGCAACCTAAATATTCAACTGTATCCGTATAATTACTACAACTATATTAATTCAATCAACCCTTCAAAGGCATAGCCACAAAATTTGATTGCTTGAATTCACCATATTTGATTTTCACTTTTATTGAAGAAAAATAGTTGTCTATAATACATTTTTCTATTTGTAACTATAAAAAAAAAACTCTCTCCCTCCCCTTCCCTGAGAAATTCTCTGTGACTACTCATTGATCGTCATCTCTTTTTATCTCGTCGAATTTGTTCCTGGAGTGAGCTCAAGCATCAACCATCATTTTCTTTTATATATTGAGAGTCAGGGAATCGAACCCTCATGCGTCGTGGAATCACCATCGTGATTGGAACTCTGCGCGTTATCCGCTCAGCCATGGCATGCCATGAAACTGTTGGAATCATTCTTCATATTTGCTATACTCAGAAAAATGAATTGGGCAACACCGTTTCCACATAGTTGTTTTTCTTTTGTTTATCGCGCCTTTAGCATTAGTTGAAGTATATGATATTTTGTTACAACTGTTTTCGTCAAATACGGATCCACTAAACGGAGTGATGCAATATCTGGCCATTATGGGGGTTCTTATTTTATACATAAAAAGTGTTTTCTGATTCTTTTGTTGTCAACAAACAAGTTTTCTGTACGGCTGACCCTCTAATTTTGTTCTACATCATGAAAGAGTGCTACTATTTTGAAACGCCTGTTTAAAACGCCGTGAGCGACCCCCAAATCTCTTTTGAAAATTATGTAAAAAATATTGTAGCACTCTTTTATGATGTAGAACAAAATTAGAGGGTCAGCCGTCCAGAAAACTTGTTTGTTGACAAAAAAACAATCAGAAAACACTTTTTATACATAAAATAAGAACCACCCTACTGGCCATGACTGATAATAAGTTCTACCACTTCGTAGTCTAAATAACAATATCCATTGTGGAAATTACTATTTAGATTAGTTAGGTTTACAATGAAATAGTTAGTGTAACCGATAATCAGCTAAGTATTCATAGTTGAGTCCTTTTCCAGCTATTATTATCAATTTACTATTTTCTTTTCTTTCTGCGTATGCACCCGTACAGCACAAACACCGATTCTCCACCTACGACTTCGGTGGACTGGAGGTGGAAAATTGGTGGAGAAATCCCGTACAGCACCGGACATTTCTACGTTGCCTCCGCGTGGAATCTCCGTTCTATCCACGTCCACCATTTATCCACTCGGAGTCCACGGCGATGCGACGTGGAAGTCGGTGGATGTGCTGTTAGGGATGGGAGCCGTGGGAATAAGGGAGAAATCAGGGAGAGTCTCCGTTGAGGCGACGGAGAGGCGACGGAGAAATGTTCGCCACCTGTATTTTCGATATAATTCATATATTGGTGCATCCACATAACCAAATCTGAATGTATGAATTCACGAATCTGAGTTTTATTGAAAATACAGGGGGCGGACGTTTCTTCGTCGCCTCTCCGTTGCCTCAACGGAGACTCTCCCTCATTTCCACGGCTCCCAATTTTCCACCTCCATTCCACCGAAGTCCTGGGTGGAGGATCGGCGGTTGTGCTGTACGGGATGATGTTTTGTAATTAAGATTACTATATTTTCTATCAATGAATAACAGAATTTCATCACTCTTCACTAGAAAGCATAAAACAATTTTAATGAGAAAATATATTACATAACCCCACAATGTTATTTTGTCCCTACTCTACTGTAAAGTGTAGTAATGTTTTAGGTAACTTTCCTCTGCGTGTGGGATTTTTTGTGCACTGAAAAAAATTGATAATCATAGTAGTGATTTGAAATATGATTATGACAAATAGCTGCAGTAGCAATACGTAGATCGTTCATATACTAATCTAGATCATTCCTGGAACGATCTATTCAGTTTGTGGTCTCAATATACTGATATTTCTATACTCCAGATGGGTATAACAGCTCAATAGTGTCGTTATGCAAACAATTTTTTCTCAGTCTATCACCCTGGTGAAAATGAAACGTATACACGAAGCGCGAAGGGAGCGCATACGAAGCGAAAAATGTTGCAATTCCCTCTTCTTGAAGCGTGTGATGCCCGCTTGCTGTAAAATGATGGAATCATATGTTCCGTATACGCTTCATAAGCTCTTGATCCCCTTTCACACACGCTTCATGTGAAGTAATAGTAAGTTACATTAGGCGCGTGCGAATCATACCTATTCTGACTTCAAATAATATCTTTAGGCAGTTGATACCAATGAAGATTCATGACTCAATGGATAAACCCCTCGTCTGCCATAGTAAAAGTCATTAGTTCGATTTTCGCTATGGGGTGCAATGTTTTTATCTAAGTTTCATGAATTTTATACGCTTCTTTTGCTTCAATTCCCTCTCCACATACTCTTTGTATCCCTCCCATTCAAGCTCCGTATACTTTTCATTAACGTTCCGGTTACTCTCCAACATACGCTCCGTTTACTCTTACTTTCCGCTTCCATTTTCACCAGGGTATTCTATGCTGTAGTGAAGTGAGAAAATGCCTCGTCTCACCCTGATTTACTCTACACTGAGGAAAAAAAAACAGCAATAGCTACTGCGAATCACAATAATCCACTGAAAAAATTCATTAATGCTGTGCAATAAGCATTTCAATCCTGCATTTCGCGGTACATATTACTGTTCTGCTAGCAATGGCAAACTTCATTCCGATATCCATAACTGTGATCACAATGATCCCTCACAATATTCCGAATCAATTCCCTAGTTAAATACATAATGAAATTTCATGAGATTTGGCTAGAAGAGATTCAATCAGATTGCCGTTGAAAAACTGATCGAATCTCATCGACGATTGAGATCCCTAGTCAAAATGATCCCTGTAAGACCACATATAAACCATACATGATCATATATGCATTGGGGTTTCATATATGAACACATATAATTCAGATTTCATCCGCGTTTAATGCATATACCGCGCATATACGGTCCGTACATGTCAACCTTTATGCATGTACAGCCCGTATATGCACCGTATATGTGCCGTATATACATTAAATACGGATGGTTAATATGTGGTCTTATATGATTCATTTTTACCAGGGACCCAGTAAACACACGCACGTTTTAAAAACGTTAAAAACAATCAATAACCACACGTTGTGAATTAGTAATATTCTTGCGTTGATTCAACGTGAAAATGTCGCGGCAGATCACGTGTTTTTCAACTATAAAATAACGTCATATCAACGGTCTAAACATCGTTCAAAAGACGTCAAATATTGACGTGTCCTGATGATGGTTCTAAAACGTGAATTGAATCCAACAAATTTTTTTTTGAAAACTTTTCATTCAATATCGAGAACAATAGTATTTCTGAGTATGACAGAATTTGGAAAGTATGCCGCACTATTTACTATCTTGCTCTTTGTTGAAATTTTAATCATTGTTCGGTGTCGTTCGACATTTTTAGCAAAATATCTTCAATTGAAGTTCAAACACAAGGTGTTATGAACACATTCTAAACGCGTGATTCAGACCCGTTCAAAACACGTGTTTTGAGGACGTCGTTTGATGGTTATTTTTGAATATTAGTTTAAATTACACGTCATCAAAACGTAATTCCTGGTCGTCTATTTCCCTATTAAATTTTGACCAAAAATCAACGTAATGAAATCAACGACTAACGTCCGTTTGACAGTCTAACGTTCTTTCAACGTTGAAATAACGTGTGTGTGTTTATTGGGGATGGATAATGATCTTTGACCAGACCTGTGTCAAATTCCAATTAGATTTGGCGAGATTCAATGGGTCATTTTAATCAGGATTATCAAACCTTATGCAACGGAATAGCCGTTCACCTTTATATCGTAGAACGTAGAATCTACCTGCTTCCTCAACTTTTAGTTGGAAGAATATCAACTTCCATAAGATACTTCCATATAGGATTCCATTTGATTCACATTAGGAAATTACGAAAATCTACATCGAATCTAACGCAAATTGATGAATCTTTCAGTATGAATCTTATTATAATATAATAATATTCAACGCTATATCTATCCTTAAGCCAATATTTACTCTGTCATTCCTGGTATGGCTTCTAGACGTAACTAGACAAATCTAGAATAAAATTAAAAAAAACTCTCGTGAATTTAATATTATTCTTATCATAAGGCTTCCTTTTCCTTCAGGTGTTCCAAGATGCCCTTGTATCTGAAACAATAGAGATGAATATTGTTGATCATAATACTGCAAGTACATTCTTGTTCCATGCAGATATTCAAATTCATCCGGGTTTGTGTACTTTTCGGGCTAAAAATTATCCGATTGACCAGCCATCACATAAACATCTAACAAAGTTACCGGAAGTCTGGAATACCTTTCAGGGATCTGATTAGGGTTGGATGTGGTGGAAAACACTATATCTGGGAATGAGACAAAGTACAGTTTTTAGTTCCGGTAGCTATATTTTTACTCATAGGTAGCTCAATTTCAGCTACAGTTGTTTCTCAATGGAGGAAAAATAAACGTATCTTCAAGGGAATACAAACCTCCCAAAACACTCAACGAGAGTACTTGAATGTTCAATAGCAGTACACGAAGGTTTTCATCTTCTCAGACACTTGATCTGAATCAGAACTTCTAGGTGCTTTTTCAAAGAGTCTGAATATTCATTAAAGAAAAATATTGACAATCGAAGAAGTTCGCAATCCGGTAGCATGAATTGGGCCTGCTCAGTGTCGTTCCAATAGGGGGAGGAAGTGGACCGTCCCGCATGCCAGATCCAAAGGGGTGTAAAATTCTCGTTCGGGTTCAGATTTTGCTGAGTTGGAGATGTGTTTGCTTATGAAAATCAACCACACCAGTACAAGAAGGAAGTTTTCGTTTTTTTCCGAGAATTCGCATTCAAATGGTGCTCAAAATCTCATAAAGTTTAGAATTATCCGTTGGATTTATAGGAAATTTCATACACATGTATCGGAAATTGGTTTCTCCTCCAATGATTGGGATTCCCGGTGGCTGTATACACACTGTAAAAAAAGCGGTATCAGAATGAACACAGGATTGACACAACATGGATTCTATGCAGGTCCACCTCAAAACCGGTGCCAGAATAACACCGAACAGTGTTAGAATTACACTTTACGGTGCGAAAATCACACCATGTGGTGTTGAAAAAACACTATTTGGTGTGAATTTTTTTTAATACCGCCAATTTTTTACAATGCAGAGAAATTCCGATTCATTTGAAAAGTGTATGGAATCGCATACAGCTTGTAATAAATTCCATAGAGATTGCATGGAACGCAATATGTGGAATAAGAGCCCAGATAACATGCTCACTCCAAAAACATTCAAAAGGAATTTTAAAAAACTCTTAAGATATTTTTGTTTATTCTGTTGGAGCGAGGGTGCCATATGGAATGCTGTGAGGAAGCGATAAAGTTTTCATTGTCCAATTACGATACAAAGTCGAAACAAGCAGATGCATGGGTTCCTGTTGGAAATTTTTAGCAAGTTCTGCAACTAACTTTGCCTCATCAGTATTTTTCCTGATTTTCCGTCTTTAAGATGTCACAATATTGTTATTCTTATTGTCACTCTTTGGTTGCTCACGTAACAGTCTGAAGCATTCCCAGAAGACCTTCCATAGGAAATCATGGAATACGTGAAGGGAAGACCATCAATGTGCAAATTCAATTTCCCCTTCATACATAGCCTGTTAAAATTGCAACGGAAATTGTTTTAGAAATTTCATCTCACGTTACAGACGATTAATCTGCTCCGTTGATTGTCTGTTTATACTGAAAAAAATTTTCAGAGAATATCATGAATCATATAGTTTTGTTACTATTATTAAAATATTTTGTTATGATAACCAAATTTTTGTTGACCGAATAAAATTTCGGGTCTTTCAAGCAAAGAATTTGCTTGATCACATTTCAACAAAAACCTCTCGTTGAAGCAACAAACATTTTGTTATCACAGCATTTTTTCAGTGTATTAAGCGAATACAGTCGAAATTCAATTGACAAACAAATTCCGTAACACGAGTGCAGAAATCATTTGCCAGTAAACACGGCGATTATTGTGTCAAAGAAACATTAACGCATCTTTATCAGCACAAAGTTTGTTTAGTTTCCGTTAGATAATTAACTGGCAACTTGTGAAACGCAGAGTGCCTTTTAATGACATCAATTATCTGCAATTGTGTGATTGACATGTGAATCTCAAAGACTATGACTCATGAACTCTACATAGTGCATCGTTAATTTAATCAAAACTATACACAGAAAGCATTTTATTTGAAAAATTACCGTGAAATTTTAGTGATCGAGGGACAAGTAGGAATTGTTTGAAAATATTACTATGCATTTTGTAAAACTTATAGAAAATATCACTTTCGACTGTTTAAAAACTCACTCATTTTTACAGGTTGCACAGTAATTTTTTGAAAAGTTTTTACTTGTCTTTCGATGACTGGGCTTTTACGGTAATTTTTACAACAAAATTTTGTCAGTGTATGCGGGTACCAAAAATCGTCATGATAATATCTGTAAAACGTATCCTGCTGAAAATGCCAAGCAGATTTTAGCAGTCCCTAGCACAAAAACCGAGCAGAAGCGGGCAGATCCGGCCAAGTTCCTGCTTGGATCTGCCTAGTTCTGCTCGGTTTTTGTCCCAGGAATTGAAAATTTTGTGTAAATGTGTTGAAAAATCTGTGTGTCATGAATTTTTTGTTAAATATTCAACACAAACACGTGTAACTTCTACAAACAGTCCTTGTGTAATCAGATCTCAACTGATTTGTAATGTGAAATCATTCAAACAAGTGGAAAAAAGTGGAAACTCAAGATTGAACATAAAAATTGTGTTGTTCTCAACTGCACGGAGAGAAATTCGGAGATATTAAATCAATGAACTCAACATGATTTTGCATCTCGCAACTGACGTGAAGCAAAATCAACCGATTGGTGATTTTCTATCACGAACTGTATCCTTTTCGAGCACCGAACTGCTTGATTTTGAATCTCTAACTTCACGGTGAAATAATATCACGGGATTCGAGATTTATGCTCTCCGATGTTGTGATGTTCTTTCACGCCGTTCGAGATACAAAATCATCTAATTTCGAGATGAAAAATCACATGAAGCTCCGTGATTCAATATCTCCAAATTTCTCTCCGTGCACAGTAAAAAGTAAAACTTAAAGTGATCCCGAATATCAGCTTAAAAATGCGGCCAAAAGTAGCGCCTATTCCAACTGAAAGTAAGCAATGAAAAAGGCTGAATTTGAGTCAATTCCATCTTACTTTGGAAATTAAGATAGAATTCTATCTTAATTCCAAAGTAAGATGGAATTAACTGAAAAATCTACATAAACCAACTAAATGTTCGGGCACTGAAGTCAAATTGGCTGAAATGTGTTATCCAGTTGTCCTTATACGTGGGTCCCATCTAGTCCGTGGATGGTAAATGGGATGCCCAGACAAATTTCTACCAGGGTATTATACTCGCGTAATAAATGTAACAAACTCCCAGTGACGCATCATTACCCAACCCTGTCTACAGGGTGTCCCAGAACAAACTACTCGCTTTCCACCAGCGTAAATTTCTGAGAGAAAGTTGAGGAACTTTGTCCTGCATCATTTCTCAATCCGAAACTTGATTTGCGAATTATGAGTGAAATAAGTTGACCATTCAAGTGGCAAGTACCATCAGCTACTCAATGATCGATGACCTCCCACTTGATTAGTTGGAATCAGCTCTGAAACTATACGCAGAGAACTGGATTGTGCAAATCCTATTATACAAATTTTGTCTTAATCTCTACCCAGTGAACATTTCTCCCCCCAACGATTCAAACATTCAGAAAGTTATCTAATGCGTTGATTTAGAAAATCCTCCTGATGTCTTTCTTATAAGGTCTGGGAGTTATCAAAGAGTGATTTGAGTTGACCTTTTGATAATTCCCAGACCTGATAAGAAGATCATCGGAAAGATTTTCGAAATCGACGCATTAGAGAATTTGCTGATATCATTTGGAGAACATAATGAAGCTTTGAATGTTGAGGGAAGAAAATGTACATTGGGTAATATACATTTCTTAAGGAGGATTAGACTAGATTATAACAAGTAATAAAATAAGTTGAAAGTTATTCAAGACAATTACCTGAATATTAATTAATATTAACCATATTATATTCACCATACCGGGTGTTTCATAATTCGCTGAAAACACTTCGGAGGTGTTATTCTGCATCCAAAGTGCAATAATTCCCCGTTTGGAAGAAATTTTTTGCAGGCTTAGTTTTTGAGCTATGAGCGTTTTTAGATTTTTTTTTTCAAATTTAAATAACTCAGAAGCATTATATTCTACGTTCTTGAGCTCCACGCCATTCTCTAAGTTGGAAAACGTCGGTTCTCTGGGGAAAACATTCAACTATCCTATTATCGTTCTTTGTTTCAGAGTTACAGCGATTTGAAATTTTCTGGCTCCTAGCCAATCAGAATTCAGCAACTTTAAAATTCCTATACACGGAAGGAAAAGATCATGGAATGATCACTAGAAAAGATAGTAAACTGGTGACAACTACGAATTTCTTTACACAGTTGCTAACAGAGACGAGTAATGATTCTTATTTTGGTATATTAAAATACAATATAGTATACCAAAATAAGAATCATTACTCGTCTCTGTTAGCAACTGTGTAAAGAAATTCGTAGTTGTCACCAGTTTACTATCTTTTCTAGTGATCATTCCATGATTTTTTTTCTCCGTGTAGCTCCCAAACGAAGAATGATGAGATAGTAGAATTTTTTCTCCAGAGATCCGGCATTTTTCAACTTAGAGAATGGTGTTCAGCTCAAGAATGTAGAGAAAACAATGCTTCTGAGTTATTTGGATTTGAGAAAAAGTCTAAAAATACTCATAGCATAAAAACTAAGCCTCCAAAAGATTTTTTCCCAACGGGAAATCATTGCATTTTGGCTGCAGAATAACCCCTCTGAAGTATTTTCAGTGAATTATGAAACACCCTGTAGTTGATATACATAATATCAGCAAAGAAAAGCAGGATTATGGTCACTTTGTGAGCAAATATAGCACGAGCATTCTTTCAAATACTTTTGATACAGTATATCAAAGGAGAAGTTGCATCCAAATGAGAGGGATACTCTTATTTTGATATTAAGTTTTCATGGGTGTGTTTTGCCTCACAACTCATCCCAATCGTTCCCTATCTCATTCCCGCTTGCTAGTCGATTTATTTTCCTATGACAACGATCGCATTAAGTTCAATATCAAGTTATTTTAGAATTGGAGTGGAAAATCATTCGCAGCCATATATCGTGTTTGTTTTCATAACTGTTGACGCATGAACGAAAACACATATTTTGATTCACCCACTTTTTTGCCATATTTATTTCCTACACAGAGGAAAAAGATCATGGAATAAATTAATAACAAGTACAGATTTCTGTGCACAGTCGCTGATAGATGTGAGCGATGGTTCCAATTTTGGCATACTACGTTGTAAAAAATATTTGTGAATTTCCAAGAAGTAGAGGTGCACGCGAGGCTCTCGTTGAGACAGGAAAAAAAATCAAATATCGTAATTTTCACGTATTCCAATGGAATATTTCCCACATAGATTACCGAATTTGCATATAATGAAATGGAGTAATGAATCATCTCAATCTTGTGAACAAAATAAGCCGGGATATGCTTTTAGTCTCAGTGCAACGCTCAATACATATGTTTCAATGCACGAAGATCTTCATTAATTTTTCATTTGCAAGATCAACATCGGTCTCCAGTTTGTTCTATTTGATGCGAAGCTTTGGTTACATTAAAAAAAACGATAAAAAATTATTAATATCGATTATTTTTCAATTTCTTGACGCGAGTCTCGTGTGCCCCCCTACTCTCTGAATTCCTTGGGGTGAAAATCCACTCCTACACTGTTAAAAATGCGGTGTTGGAGTTGACACAAATTGGTGTTACTCAACCACAATTTTGGTGTGGATAAAATTCCATCAATTTTGTGTTAAAAATTTCACACTCACGCTGTGGACCATAAGTGTGAAGAATGCGGTGTTGATTTTTTTACACCGTAGTTCTTTTCAGTCGGTATGTACGACAACACCATTGCGTGTTACATAAATGACACATGTTAGTGTTAGATCTGAACTCCGTTCAGTGTCTTTTTCACACAAGTTTTAGTAGTATACATACACAGTGAGAATGACAATAGTTCTCTGTTCGGTGTAAAAAAAATGTTGGTATTTTCCACTACTCCAAATCCACACATCTTGATGTTCAAATTTTTGCTCCTTTGTGGGGATTTGAACTTACCTACCTATCTACCTAACCTACAAGAACTACGCCTATACCGATATGGCTACAGGGCCGGATTTACCATAGAGGCGGACTAGGCGCCGCCTAGGGGTAGAGATCCTTTAATGAGGGATCGGACAATCAACTGCTGATTACGGATTGGTCGGCCGCCATTAGTGGGATGGGTACTGATATTTATGAAAATATTCGAGATACATATTTAAAGTCAGCTTGTTCATGTATAATACTTACAATTAAGTGAATCTGAAACATTCTTCGAACAAAGCATGTAAATACATTTGAGAAAAATGATTTTAATAAAATAACATACACTATGCATGCTTAACTAAACTATAGAAAAAACCGGAAGTATCCCACTAATGGCGATTGATTGTCCGATCCCTCATTAAAGGATCCCTACCTAGGGGCCCCCACGGTTGGGGGGCCCCCACTCATCGATCAGGTTTTACAGAAATCGGAATTTCAATTTCTCAATCCTTATGAAAAAAATAATCTCGCTCACATACTTACTGCGGGAACAGTTTTGAACATCAAAGGAATCCAACACTTTCCAGTAAACAAAATGTATTTAAAAGTATTGGAATATAATACTTCTGAATACACTCAGAAAACGCTATGTTTGACATCAAGTCAGTGATTCTTTCTGTAGCTGCCAACAATCCAAACCTGGCGTTGTCTCAATGTGAAGAACTCTAGATTTGTTTGAAAAACTATGAACACCTCTGAAATCTTCTTAAAGACTCTTCTGTGAAAACCCGTGAATTTCCCCATCAGGGTAAACGTTCCCTGGGCCCATTATTTTTGCAATGAGTATTTGAATTGGCTCGATCGATATTATTTCTTTTATACAGAAAAATAACACTTCTGATTAAAAAAATAGTATCATCTCTAGTACTTACAGTGAAAATAGTATTGAGAAGAATTGAATTTCAATACTTTTTTCAATATCAGTACGTTTTTTCATTTTCCGGAATTCCATTCCATATCACTTACTTTTTATGGAATTGATTAAGAAAGTTACACTATTTGAAATTCAAAGACTGGTTCTCTTGATTCGTCCGAATGTAAAGAGCTCTCGAGTAAGGGTTTTCAGTTGAAACAGCTTGTTTGGAAATGCATGGGCTCCCCACGAAATTCTGCGTAAGGGCCCCACCATGGATCAATCCGGCACTGTATGGCTATACCGCGACTGATATGGTCGCGACGTTGTAAATGGTAGTGTTGTTCGTTGTTACTGCGTACTTTGAAGGATGAATGTGTTGAACATCCAAAAAAGATATGTAGGAGAGAAGGTTGAAGATTTCATGAAATTTTTACCAATTTTTACATCGGCATTTTTCAGAATTTTCTATCATGAGTCTGAGATTAGAGATTCAAAATGTTTCGGTAAACATGACCCTGGTAAAAAAATCTCTCTGAATCTCTCTGAAAATTTGACGCTCCAGAGAGATTCAGAAAGAATCAGAGAAATTCAGAGCAACTCAGCGTGGTTCAGAGGATTTCAGAGACCAGTGGATTGAGAGAACTTGTGCTTTGAATTCTTCAGAAGGATTCAGAAAAATTCAGAGGAACTCAGAGAGATGCAGGGAAATTCTGGGAAATTCAGAGAGGAACAAATTCAGTAAAATTCTTGGTCCTGCATTTCAGAGGCGTTCAAGGAGTTTCAGACACATTCAGAGATAGATGAATTCAGAAAGATTGTGCGTAGAACTTTTCAGAAATATTCAGAGTAATTCAGAGAGACTCAGAGGAATTCAGAAAAATTCAGAGAGAAATTAATTCCGCTAAATTTTTGGTTCAGGATTCCAGAGGTATTCAGGGAGTGTCAGAGACTCACAGAGACAGGTGAATTAGGAAAAATTGTGCGTGTGATTTTTCAGAAGGGTTCAGAGAGATTCAGAGAGATGCGGGGGAAGTCTGAGAAATTCAGAGAGTAGAAAATTCAGTTAAATCTTGGTCCTGCATTTCAGAGGCTTTCTGGAAGATTTAGAGACTTCCAGAGGAGACAGATGCATTAAGAAAAATTGTGCGTGGAACTTTTTAGAAATATTCAGAGGAATTTAGAAAGATTCAGAGTAATTCAGAGAGATTCAGAGGGATTCAGAGAGATTCAGAGGAATTCAGAGAAATTCAGAGAGAAATTAATTCAGCTAAATTTTTGGTTCAGGATTTTAGAGGTATTCAGGGAGTGTCAGAGACTCACAGAGACAGGTGAATTAGGAAAAATTGTGCGTGGGATTTTTCAAAAAAATTCAGAGAGATTCAGAGGAATTTAGAGAGATCCGGGGGGTCTGGCAAATTCAGGAAGAAATGAATTCAGTACAATTCTTGGTCTTGCATTTCAGAGGCTTTCTGGAAGTTTCGGAGACTTCCAGAGGAAGATAGATCAAGAAAAATTGTGCGTGGAATTTTTTAGAAATATTCAGAGGAATTTAGAAAGATTCAGAGTAATCCAGAGAGATTCAGAGAAATTCAGAGGAATTCAGAGGAAGCTTTGAAATCTGAATACATCAAATTCCGAGATATTTAGAGGAATTCAGAGAGATTCAGAGAAAATCAGAGAGATTCAGAGGAATTCAGAGGAAGCTTTGAAATCTGAATACATTAGATTCCGGGAGATTTAGAGAAATTCAGAGATATTCAGGTGAATTCAGAGGGAGCTTTGAAATTTAAATATATAAAATTCTGAGGGATTCAGTGATATGCGGAGAGATTCAGAGAAAGTTGAAGAATTCAGAACGTATCACTATCGGAAAAGTCTCTAACTTCCTCTGAATTACTCTGGAATTACTCTGAATCTCTGAAATTTGTCCGAAAATATAGAGAGATTCAGAGGAATTCAGAGAGATTTCAGAGAGATTCAGAGAGATTTTTTTTACCAGGGGACTGATGTCAATCAATTTCAGTCGGTTTATTCATAAAGTGTTGTACTCAAAAGTATCTCATATCCTTAAATTACATTACCAAAAATTCCTTATTAGAGATGGTGAATTTGCATCATAGTATGGTATAATAATATGGTACTGATATAATGATACCAGGATATTGTACCTACATGTCACAATTTAGTTCATGTTGAAAACTTCATTCCTTTGAATACTATTGTGCCAATCATGATTGCAATGCATTTGAAGTGATCAATCATGATTGATGATGAAATGCATTTGAAATGATTTTCAATGTTGAAAATTGTATTCACTCGAATATCCCGTTCTTCAGAATGTAGCAAACGTTCTAATAATTTTAATTGAAATTGAACAAAGTTGGGAGTTTTCACTTATCTTCTCCCATCGTACTTTTCAAACTTTATAATTTTCCAAATGATTTCTCGTTTGACAAAATACTAACATCGATGATTCAGTCTAACGGACAAATCTGACACAACTCGGTGTAACTTCACATGTTCAATATAAATATCAACAAATGACAATCGACCTTCAATCCAACCATACCGCACGGTGTATTTTCAAACACACAATTGTGTTGCATGGAAGTTTTGTATTTTCACGGTGTTGAACTGAAAATCTAACACAAAATTAACTCCGATTTTTCATTTAACCATATTCATCGGAATACTTTTCACTCCGAATTTGAACTTCGAGCATTTAACCACTCAACACAATCAGTTGACACCTCGAAATTAGTAACAGTGTAAAGAGGGAAAATACTGCCGGTCAAACAACAGTGAGATTTCACTCCCAGAGAGTGAATTTCAACTCTCTTGGAGTGAGGATTTCTCTCTTAAACGCAGGTGAAATTTCACTCTTCCAACCGAATTTAAACTTCACTCTGTTGGAATAATAATCTACTGCTATAACAGTATATGGAGTGAAAAGTCACTCTTTAAGATAATCTCCCTCTTCTTGGACTTGCAGTATTCTCACTCTTCGAGATTGAATTTTTCACTCCAAGGAATTTAGAGAGTACCAAGAAAAAAAGTATGGTGAAAAACTTGTAGATTTGTAAATTTCCAGATTATTCGGGGATCTACCAATGTTTTGTAGATTTCAAACAATTTTTGTTCGTTCGTCAACTACTCTCTAAATTCCTTGGAGTGAAAATTCACTCTTGCCGAGTGAAAATACTGCAACTCCGAAAGAGTGAAAAATTTCACTCTTAAAGAGTGAATTTTCATTCTATAAGAGTGGAAATCAACTCTGGTGTTTGGAGTGAAAAACTCACTCTTAGGAAAAAGAGTGAATATTGACTCTTAAAGAGTGAAATTTCAGAGTTGAGCTCCCACTCCGTTCTAGAGTTGCAGTATTTTGACTCTTTGAAGAGTGAATATTCACTCCAAAGAATTTAGAGAGTAACAACAATTGTTTGAGATTTCACCAAAACTGTTTGTGAAATTACAAAAAAATGTTTAATAACAATTTGATTTGGTCCAAACTTTTTTTTGTGAGTTTCTTTATTTTTAGTCTAAATCAGATTTGAGTGACTGTGCATAGAAATTCATGGTCGTCAAAAATTTAACATCATTTGTCAATCACGGAAAAAAGAAAATGGAGAAATTTACCGTGTAGGATGACAACGCGTCGCTTCGAGTCTTCAAATGGAAATCCTTACAAAATATATTGTCAAACAATTCACATTATGCAGACCAAAATAGATTTTTCTCTCATGATGTGAATTATTTGACAATATATTTTGCAAAGATGTTCATTCGAAGGCTTGAAGCGACACGTTGTCATTCTACACGGTAAATTTCTTCATTTTCTTTTTTCCGTGTAGTAACCACTCCTTGATCATTTTTCTCCGTGTAAGACCATACGAAGAAAGATTTCAACTAAGTTAATAATTATAATTTTCTTTTTTCAGAGTCAAATTCACTCCCGCCTCGTATCTGCTGTTTCGAATAATTTCAAAGGAAAAAGGAAAACAAAAACAATCAGTGGAAACCGAATTGTCATAATCAATTGATCAAGTTCTGCTGAAACATTGGGCATTTCGATATATGAAAACAGTTGGAACTGGAAACCACACACCATCATGCATTCAAAGCGAATCCATGAAGATTCTAATTGATTTTAATCGACGTGGAAGAAGTACAATCAACAGGAACAATATAGGTTTCGCTTATCGTTATCATCATCGTGATAGTTAGCGTTACTTCTTCACGAATGTGGCGATCCGTTGCGTGGAAAGATGCTTGTTCGGTACTCGCATTACACGACACCGGCTAGATGATATCCCCAGACATGGAGAGAACACTGGAATGGTAACCGACGCAAGAAACGCAAAATGGATTGGCTGCCTCGTTGTCGAAGGTAGCCATAAACAGCAACGACGAGGAGACGAGATAGGCTAAGAGAAGATTATCGTCAAAAATACAGCGAACAACAAAATATTATCAATTCCAAAGAAATTTCTTTCTCCGTGTCCTCAACGCGTTTTCTGTCCCTTTGCCGTCTTTCGTTTGATCTCGTTTCGTCAAATTTTCCATGGTTGCCGGTGATTCTATCCAACACGATGGATCTGAAATTATTATTCATCTCCAGGTTTTACCAATCCCACGATATAAACTTGCAAAAAACTCTGAAAAACTTCCACTTCAGTTTCATTTATTGGAAAACTTCTAAATAAAGGATTCTCAGTTTTCGGTTCCTAAAGACTCGATTGTTGACAATATACACAGAATTTCTTATGTATTTTCATCTCTTTGTACACGTGAAACATCGTGTCGGGAAAATTCAACGATAAAAGGCTGAATTTGTAATTTTTTCGAAACCTCTGACTATGTGATATCGACATAGTACCCGTTCATATCTTCGAAATCTATCATCTTTGAAAATCACAAATTATCGGTATACATATATATATACCACATATATATATACACATATACTTCTCTATCCGGTCAATAGCCCATTAGCTGCAGATATGATTCACCAAGACTGAAAATCTACGACAATTTAGGAGGTTTTTGTGAACCAATCGAATCACATATCTCTTCATCGAAAATCCGATATCTGGAAATCTATCAATCTTTTGGTTATACATATCCTTTCTACAACTTTCTACACGTATCTCTTTCTTATATCGTGATATTTGTTTACATGGTATATTGTGAAATTTCACCCCAATTAAGATATCGTATCTGTAAATTACTCCGTCACGACTAATCCGTCATGATCGCTGATCATTGGTTTTAAAAGCCAGTTCAAAAAATAGTTCACGATAGTTTTGGAACAAGTATCATTTTGTTTGGTGAAAAACGAAGAAACTCGATATAATTTAGTGACAAAAGTAAGAAGAATAACAGTGGTGTTCCTGTATAGGAGGGGTCGCAAAGGAACAGGATGGGTTGTGGACAAAGCAAGATCGGAAATATCTATCCAAAGAATAAGAAGAATAAAAACAGCAGTACCAAGAAAAGCGGTGACTCGATACGTGAGTAGATCATACATGATTTATTTTGTATTAATTATAATATAATAAATTGTTCGGGCAGCATCATCCCATTAGGATTTTTGTTCTGGACTTCACTGAGAAGAAAAGAAGAGAAGGGTTTAGTTCAATATTAGACGGCTGGGAAATTTAGTCACTGTCAATAAAAATTTAGGTGGACCAAATAAATTTTATTTGTTACAGCTAAATTTGTTATTCCTTTTGGATAAATCGTTTTATTCCTATTTCAGACAACTGGACTTTTATTCACGCCAACTAAAATTTAGCTGGGACAACTAAATTTTGCCGCAGCTAGGTACCTTTCTCTCAGTGTTCTCTCTTAGTTATAACTAGGTGAATCTTCATCTAGATGAGATTTATGATCATCAGAATCTTGAAAGAATTATACACGGAAAATAGTCCCATGTAAATTCTACATTGATTTTTGTTAATTTAACATAACTACTCACATAAATACAATTAAAGTAAAATTTACATTGTAATCTATGCTATATTTACATTGTTACCGAAGTAAATGGGCGTAATGTTGGTGTGAAGTATGATAACAATGTAAATCCAACAGGACTGTGTTGTCATGTATTTTACATGAGATGCACGCTGTCATCGTTACCGCACTTTTCATGTAATTTTTACATGGGCATTATTTTCCGTGTACCAACTTTTTACAAGAGTAATTTCATTTTCATATATTCTCGAAACTGGAGGTGACATCCCCCACAGCATTTCATGTCTAAAAGATATCTCAAGGCAAACTTAAGGAGTCTTATGCAACAGGAAAAGATATCTTTAAAATATCTAAAACAGTTCTCACTTCTAAAAGATTTCTATAAGATTTCTACAAGATATCATCCCGAAAGACAAGTTTTAGATCTTCTGAAAGATATCTTTTAGATGTCTTTTAGAAGTAAGAACTGTTTCAGACATCTTTTCGTGTTGCATGAGACTTCTTAAACTTTTCTAAATAGTTCCTCAAGATATCTTGAAGATCAAAAGTGCTGTGTGGAATTTCACACGCCGAACAAGGAGAAAGAGTGGTTCTTGGTTTGACAACCCACACAGCACTCGTTGTCTAAAAGATATCTTCAGAAATAATCAACAACAATGCGAGAAGTCTTATGCAACATGAATAGACATCTTTTAAAAGTCTTAAACTGTTCTTACTTCTAAAAGATATCTTCAACAAACTTTTCCAGAAACCCTTCAGAAGTTTCTGAAACATGTCTTTCAGGAGTAAGAACAATTTGAGAGTTTGAAAAGATGTCTATTCATGTTGCATAAGACTTCTTGCATTGTTCTTAATTATAGCACTTGGATTCGATATCTGGCCCTATTTTTAGCTTTGATATGTTCCAAAAAACCTTCGGTCATTGAAGCGTCCAAATTCCATTTAAAAGAATTGATTTTTGAACACCCTCATTAATTCGGATTAGATTCGTTCGTATTTGATTTTGAATTCGTTTTGATGAACCATTCAAACTTCTGCAATATTGAAACCGGTGAATCGATTTTGTGAATTTAAATTCTGTTTTCATCAGGTTTAGTACGTGTACTTGAAACAGTATCCATGAGATTTTATCCCATATAACATAAGAAGAATTCTTTTTCAAGAACATGAATAGAATTTTTATAGAACTCTTTTCAAACTGCACGGGAAAAATAATTTAGCTGCAGCAGCTAAATAGCTAGCACGGACACGGACAGCCATTAAATTGGCTCCTGCAGCTAAATTTTAGCTGTTACAGCAAAAAAATTTGCATTTGTAGTCAATTTATTTGCGGTAACAGCTAAAATTTAGCTGCAGGAGCTAATTTAATGGCTGTCCGTGTCCGTGCTAGCTACTTCGCTGCTGCAGCTAAATTATTTTTTCCGTGTGATGAATTCATCAAGAATTTTGAAAGTGCTTTATGTTGTTGACATTAACGAGTTCTTTAACAGCATTGAAACAATCCGAAAAACGCTTCAGAAGAACTCGGTAATGTCAGCAAAATTGAGCATTTCCAAAATTCTTGATGAATTCATCAGTTCGAACAGAGTTTTACAGAAATTCTATTCACGTTCTTGAGGAAGAATTCTCCGAGTGTTATATGGGACCAGGGTTGGGTTCTGTGCGCGAGCGATGAATAATATGTGTCAACTCTGCGTAGATTATGCATAAAACATATAAAATACATATAAAATGCAGAAAATGCATAAAACATCGTAAAATTAGTTTTGACTTGAAATTGAAAATTTAGAACGCATGAAATATATACTTATGGAGTCTTTCAAAGTAGCTGGATCTACCTTCCCGATTGGTTGAGAAGCTGATCCGATCACCCAGATCAGTTACTTCGGAAAGCTTTTATAAGTATTGAGATGGAAACAAATTCACAGTTTTGAAATCATAATCAGGGAAATTACTGAGATGTACTAGTTTTTAACAAATCAGGAAAATCAGGGCTAACTGATGTTTACCTCATGCGTACATTATTCCATGCATAAGACCTCAAGGTCTGCCTACACAGTTTACGCAAACACAAGAACCCAATGCGCAGATCTGCGCGTTTCTGCGCATTGCGTTCTTGCATTCGCGTCAGCTGTATAGACAGACCATAATATATTACGCGTACCCAACGCTGTATTCCAGATAGCACAAAAGTTCCTAACGAGCTGATAACGAATACCATTTATTCATAAAGAGCTCTTTTAGGTCTCAATACTACATACCAGTGATAGTTTGCTGAAAATGCAGATAAAAATGGAAAAGTGCGTCAAATTCGTGAATTAGCAATTATTTTTTATTCCCGCTTTTTTTTGGTACTTGAATTTGGCAATGTTTCAAAAAATCTGGCAACGATCTAGCACTATACTGCGAATTCAAATCTAGCTCCAAATAGCACCGAATACCACGCCACCTAGCTCGGCAAGTCCATAATCTTCTGGCAACACTGGACTCCTTGCGAAAATATTCACTCCAGTTCTGTTAACGAATTTTTTTATGTTAGCAAAAAACTGTAGTTGTGTCAATCACTTTTCTTGCTCTTTCAACTAGGTTTTTTATGTAGGCACTATACACGGAAAAAAAGTGCTTAGCTGTACCAACTAAATTTTAGCTGCTGCAGCGAAATATCTAGCTGTGATAGCTAAAATCTAGCTGATGCAGCTAAAGATTTTTCTTCCCGTGTAGTAACAGACCTGCTTGTTATGCCAGCAATACTTTTTTCTCCGTGAGCGTTTATGCGACTCCGCAATGTGAACACTTTTATCAACTTTGAACTACTTATTTGAAGCGAATCTTCTTTTCAAAAGCGATCGCTTCGAGTTTGGAAATAGGAAGTATACTTGAACAAGCAAATCAAACAAACAGAAAGCAATTTAGCAAATACGACTGCAGTCATGGCCCAGATGGCATCTAAGCTTGTCATAAGCTTTTCAGACTTCCCATTTGATTGTTTTTGACTTCTCAATGACAACTTTGTTAGTTTGAGGTTGCTTCAACTTCGCTGCTAAGGGTTTGATGAGCTAGTTCTCTTGTCGTGTGGCAACTAGGAGCCTTATGTGAATCTTATCACAAGCTTGTTTGACAACATTGCAGCGAGGCTAAATTCCTATCTGGCGGGAGTTTGCAACGATAATGTGAGACGTGCATGTAGGAGCATTATTGCACAATAAATCAACTTTTCTGATATTGTTTCTTCCTTCATAACAATCGATATCTCAAGATATCTGAAAGAAAGTGTAAGATGTTATTCAGATGCCTGAAATATTTCTAAAAGACATCTAAAAGATCTTTTCTCGAAAAACAAGTTTAAAAAATACAGGAACAATTACTTTTTCTGCACTGAGAGAAAGGTACCTAGTTGGGACAACTAAATGTTAGTTGCCGCAGCTAAATTTTTATTTAAGCTAGCTAGACTCTAGTTGAGGTAAATAAAAGGCTAGCTGTCTGAAATATGAATAGAATGGTTTATTCAATGGGAATAAAAAATATAGTTGTGACAAATAAAATTTAGCTAGCACAACTAAATTTTCATTTGAATTTACTAAATTTCCTAGCTGTCGAATATTTGAATAGACCCTTTCTCTCAGTGTGGATGATAAATTGAGACATCTTTTAGAATTAAGTATTGTTCAAAACATCTGAAAATGATCTATTGATGTTACATAGGACATCTTCAATTCGCCTTGAGATATATTCAACACATAAATCCTCATGTAAATTCATTCTAGGAAAGAATTGTTCCTCAATCTATTTAATATAGATTAATTGTAACATATACATCGATATCCAATCTTAGATTCAGTATTATTAAAAATGAAAATTCATAAAAACTATCATCAAACCTGTTTATAAATATGTAGTTTGGATCTTTTTTTATGAATTTCAGTAAGATGCGATCAATTTAACAGAATTATACACTTAGAACAATTATTTTGTTGAAATGTGATCAACAAAAGAATGTTGTTATTCCAAATAAATTTGTGTTGTGTCAACAAAATTCTCTCGTTGGAATAATAACATCTATTTGTTATAATAACAAAAAATCTTATCGTTTCAACGAAAGAAGTTTGTTGACACGACACAAATTTGGTTAAACCAACAAAAATTATGTTGGGATAACAAAATTCTTCTGTGGATCACATTTCAACGAAATAATCTTTCCAGGTGTAGTAGGTTGTAAACCAAAATTTGTTCCTGCAAGATTGAAAGATAGAAAGATATCCTATAACAGGAAATGACAAAATACTTAGAAGAGAATATAATTCAAAATAGGATTATAGAAAGATAAAATAGATAAGATAGTCAAGTCAGAATTCAATCATGGCATGAAAAATGTGATAAATAATAGAATTATTGAAGATAAGTTTCTAAGCCTGTACAATTTTTATGTTTTATCAGAACAACTCCCTGAAATAACACGTGGAGCGAGAAATCCTCAATTGTCACAATTTCAAATTCTCTCAAGAGAAGTCTCAGAAGAAACATTGATTCTTTTTTTCTTAAATGAATTTCGCTAGGCAACAAGTCGGGAAGTGCAAGAGTTACGGGAAGCGGTTGAAGATCAAGTTACAGAAGATTGACTTCCCTTGATCCGTTTAAGGCTCTATCAACATAAATCACCCAAGCAGCGAAAGACATTCGAACGTATATACGAAATAGAAACATTTGTAGAATGTACGAATGAGATACGAAGAACATATAGTGAAGGTTTATAGAATGTTAGAATGAGAATGTTTTGAATATACTTAGCACGTACATATATGGAGAAAAAAAATGGTGGACCGATCCCTTTCCAACTTCACGCAATCATTTCAACTAATGTAGCAACGTGTGTTGGGAGATGCAGATATCACTGCACTAAATAATAACACAGTGAAAAGTAAAACTTACTTCCATTCCGGATATTAGCTTATTTCAAGATGCAGCCAAAACTAGCCCTGTTTCAACTGAAAATAAGTACCGAAAACAAATCCCGCACGGAGAGAAAATGGTTTGCTACTATAGCGCCTACAAAGAAATTTGTTTTCCTTGCACAAATATTCACTCCAGCAGCTAAGACGTTAGTTCTGTCAACAAATTTGTTTATGTCAGCAAAAAATGTAGTTGTGTCAATCATTTTTCTTGCTCTGCCAGCTAATTTTTTTTGTATGCGCTATAGTAACAGATCTGCTTGTTATGCCAGCAATACTTTTTTCTCCGTGCGACACAATGGAAAAGACTAAATTTTAATCAATTCTTCAAATAGGATGCAGTTACATTTAGCCGGACTTTTTGCAGTGAACCTTCAAGATCGCTTGCTTTTGTTCCACAGGGAAGAAGAGAAATAGTTGCTGCAACTACTTAATAGTCGATTTTCGACCATTTACTTAAGTAGTTGCTGCAGCTACTTAGTAGTCAGGACATGTAACTCGATAGTTGCACTAACTAACGTAAATACCTGAGGTATTTTGAATTAGTTGAGACAGCTAACGTGGTACTTGTCCTGACTACTAAGTAGCTGCAGCAACTACTTACAGTGGTGTGCAAAAGTTTTGGGCCAAACACATTTTTGCCCATTTATGGTAAATAATAGTAGCCACAAAAAATTGATTATGCATAAACTATAAGTACTTTAATCAACTACAAAATTAAGGAATTCGCATATTTTTCATAAAGATTATTGGTACGTTGTTTCACAATTTTGGTTATGAGAATGTTCAAAAATAATGGGCCACGCTTATTTTATAGGTATATAATTCAGTGAATATCAGTAAACGTGTACACAACCAAGGAAAGAGTTACCATTTTGTTTCTTATTAACTAGTATTTACTAGCGATACCCTTAGCAGCAATTACAGCAGCGCATCGACGAGGCATTGAATCAATTAAGCGCTGAACGTAGTCCTTTGGTATTTCTTCCCATTCCTTCTGCAGAATTTGCCATAAGTCATCTTTATTCGAATGTTTTTTTGTTCCACCGCGTCTTCCAAGTATTTCCCACAAATTTTCGATCGGATTTAGATCAGGAGATTGAGTTGGATGATCTAACAGCTTCACTTTTCGCACTTTCAAAAATGCCTGAACCAGTTTTGATTTATGTTTGGGATCATTATCCTGCTGAAAGATCCAGTCTTTGGGCATTTTTTTCTTGGCATATGGTAACATTTTTTCTGTCAAAATATCTCGGTACATCACACTATCCATGATGCCTTTGATCTCATGCAATGAACCTACTCCTCGCGAAGACATAGCTCCCCAAACCATGACTGACCCACCTCCATGTTTAACTGTTGGAATTTGATACCTGGAATCGTATCTTGTGCCTTTGGGACGTCGAACATACTTTTTTCCATCACTTCCGAATAGATTACACTTTGACTCATCGGAAAACAGTATTTTACCCCATTGCTTCGAAATCCAGTGTTGATATTTGCGTGCGAATTCCAATCGGGTCTTCTGATTCTTTTTGCCAATTAGAGGCTTTTCAACACCAACACGTCCGAAGAGTCCTGCATCATTTGAACGACGTGACACAGTACTTCTACTCACGTTGGCGAGATTTTCATCGCGGAGTTCCTGAGCAATTTCAGATGCAGTTTTTTCGACATCTTTCTTAGATGTACGTTGAATGGTTTTATCAACACGGATTGTCGTTTTCCGCGGTCTACCGGATCGTGGGAGGTCTGAGAGACTCTGTGTTGCAGTAAATCTTCCGATTATCCTATTCACAGTACTTTTACCAATGTTTAATATACCGGAAATGTAGTGAGACGCCTTTCCTTGTTTAGAAAGTTTTATTACGGTTTCCCGAATCTCATGAGTCGTATGTCTCGGCATATTGACTTCAAAATTACTTAATCTCGAATATACCATGCTGAACGACTGTAAACAAACCTAGTCACTGACGCAGCAGAGCTTTGAAACATATATCAATATAGTGGCCCAATACTTTTGCACGCATAAATATAGAATATAAATGATATAATTGAGAAAAGTGTTTTCTCAAAAGCTTTTACTTAGCTCATTGTTTAGTACAAACAGTATATTTAGTTTGTGAATATATTGATTTTTTCTTGAGTTAGCCGTTGAGGAAAATCGACTACACTGTAAAAAAAAACTGGAAATTTACTGTGCAACTGGACTGGAAATTTCCAGTGCTAGTACTGGAATATGGATATTCCAGTACATGTACAGAGATTTTGTTGTTACGTTACTGAAAATTTACCAAGCATAACTGAAAATTCAGTCATTGTACTGGAATTTTCAAGTTTGAGATGATGTACTGAAATTTTGCCATGATTTCGCGAAAATTTTACCGGCTCGTACTACAATTTTATAGTTCTTGTGCACCAAAAAAAAATATTCCCTCAAAAAGGACTTGAGAAAAAATTTGGAATTTAGAAAAAAAAACCTAATCGTTGGTATACTGGAATTATACAGGTTTTTAACTGCAATTCTCAGGTTTTGTGATGGAATTTTCCAGTTACTATGCAATTGAATTATACAGGTTTTGAACTGCAATTTTCAGGTCGTGTGATGGAATTTTCCAGTTGCTATGCAACGGAATTTAATCACTGTTGCACTGAAATTTTCCACTTCTATTGGACTTCGTCATTTCTGGCAGGAAAAATTTCAAGTCTTTATATTAAAAATTTCCTGATTGAGATTTTGAATAATAATTGTAATTGTAGCCAATGAAATTGATATATGAGGTTTTTCCAAGACTTATCCTCTTGTGTTCTAGATATGAAGCATATGTAGTAACCCAAGCTGGCCTTCCAACATGTCGCGCTATAGCTCATCGGTTAGGTCTTAGGTTTCAGTTGGTAGGCAGGTAGAAAAGTGTGGGTTCAAATCCTGTTAGGTAGACATGAGTTTCTGTCCATCCAAATGAACGATCAAAAGTTTCTCAATCATCTTGGAACACAAGGACCCTGCAAAATCACTTTGCGTGAGCAATTTTTTTTCAATTTTCATGGATATTTTCAGCATTAATTTTCCAGTACATGTCCTGGAAAAGTCCAGCTCGTGTACTGAAAAATTCCAGTACCGAGGCTCAGAAAATTTCCAGTTTTGATGCGGGAATTCCATAACGTTTGCACTGAATTTTTGCAGTACAAATGTGCTGAAATTTTCCGGTACATGTACAGGTTAATGACTTCCAGTACATGTACTGGAATTTTCCGGTGAAATTTTTTTACAGTGTATTCAAGTAGTTGCTGCAACTATTCTTTTTTTTCCGTGTACCGAAAGCTCGTTAGGGATTAGCCCAGGATTTTCCTTTCCATATAGGACATTCGGAATGTAAGATATCCATTCGATCGACGTTCAATTAACGTACACTGAAAAAAAAATTTCTTCCAACCAAATAAATAGTTTATTTGTCCTCTCTCCATAAAATATTTCTTAGGATTAATGAAATATTCAATTGCATCAAATAATGGAAAGCTTGCCTTAAATAAATTGGTCTTCTAAATAAATAATTTATTCGCCACAAGTAATCAGTTTCTGTATCTGATTGAATATTCAATTTCTACAAATAAATATTTTTTCCAGTGTACGTTCGATTGAAGCCCCAGCTGTGAAATCCTGATCAATGTAGGTAAAACCTCATCGATCCTGTTTCAAATGCACATATCAAACCGCATAACCTTCTCGGTTTCATCCGTTTTGATGGGAATTTATGAGGGAAATTGTTGGTGCCAGATGAAATCCCATCAAAATCTCATACGCTGAGAAAATTTTATACTTGGATTTATTTTGATTGATCAAATTCGGTTTGAATCAACTAAACTTCTATTCAAATATGAACCTACGTTATACCTATATGTTTTAGTTGGATCAAATAAAAAATTTAGTCCATCCAAATAAATTTTCAGTAATTTAAAATAAAATTTACTGAATGCAATGAAATATCTAATAGGTTCATATTCGAGTAAATCATTTTTCTGGGTATAAAATCTCATAGATACTGTTTCAAATACACATATCAAACCTCATGAAAATTGATAAAATTGAATCGAAATCCATAAAATCAACCTATTCTGTTTTATGGGAATTTTACAACAGGATGTACATCGCATCTAAAGAACAATCACACTGCAATGTGCATAGAATATACTTCGAATATTCGTTGAAGGTCGATGAAATATTCTGATGCAACTTGGACAAAAGAGCGATAAGATCATTCGAAATAAGCAGATCCCTTCACAAACGAATATACAAATCATTGGAACAATTTTCATATTGAAACTGATTACGAGGTTTTCATAATCTTGACTTTTCCTGGATTTATGGAGAAGTCCGCATATAATCCGTGAACTGTAATTAATTTATCAACACGTACTCGGCGTGCATTTACCAACTTGTCAAGTTTACTTGTGAAGGTAGAAACCTGTAAGGTGCTTTTATGACACCGCAGGTCATCGCTATAGTACCTGCACGATACATATAACTCAGAGTATGACGATTCTACTTTGTCAGCGAGAAATCTATTTTATTCGACCGACACCAATACTTATCTTCAAATCAATATAATTTATTTGCCCGGGAAAAATCGTCGGATGTAATTAGATCCAAACAGATCTGAGTAGATCTGATTTTAGACTTACGAGACCGGATTAGATTTATCTAGATTCTAATAGGTCTGATCAGATCTTGACACATCGCGTTAGATTTCTGTGGACAAGGGATGGATGATATGTGATCCAAGTATCGATATCTATCGCACTTTAATTATCATCGATGCCTGTGAAATATCGAAAGTGAAGTATCGATATTATCTTGAGTGGAAATTTAGTAGGACAAATGTTAGTGCCTTATGGGGCAAATGCCTTACCACGTAAGGCGCCGACGTTGATGTCTTTGTTCATAATTTAAAAATTCTCAATTTCTTCTTCCAAATTTATTTCGTCCCCCTCAAAGTAATCCCCCTGGCCCCAATACACGTGTGCCAACGTTTTTTCCAATCCTCGAAACAGTTGTTGAAGTCAATTTCCGGAATAGCCTTCAATGCGCGTAGCGATTCACGTTGATTGTCTTCAATTGACTCAAAACGGTTTCCCCGGAGCGGAGTTTGCTGAATAGCCAGAAGTCACACGGTGCTAAATCAGGCGAATATGATGGTTGCGGCACGATATTGATTGAAAATTTGGCGAAAAACTCACGAAGAATCAATGAGTGATTTTGGAACCAATCGTGCTTTCACTTTTCTTAGGCCCGAATGATCTTTCAAAATGGTTTTCACTGATCCTTCCGATATTCCAACGATGCCAGTAAGGTTTCTGACTGTTAATTGTCGATTCTCAAGCACCAATTCCTTGATTTTATTGACGTGTTGATCATCAGTTGATGTTGATGGCCGTCCTGGACGTGGTTCGTCGTCAACGTATTTTCGACCCTCTTTGAATAATTTTTACCAATCAAAAACACTTGCTCGCGACAAACAATTATCACCGAAGACCTTTTGCAACATTCTGAACGTTTCGGCACCAGAAATTTGATTCCGCACACAAAATTTGATGGAACTTCTTTGTTGAATAATTTCACTCATTGTAAAAATCGCCGAATGCACTTTTTGTACTTCAGAAAGAGAAGCGTATACTGAACACTAATGATTATTTTGATGTGACATTTGGCACAGATGTCACTGACAGTCATACCAACCTAGAAAAAAAAATATTTCGACGAATAGATTTTCGCGCGAAATTTAAGTTAAAAAGTCTTACTATTTTTTGCCCACAGTAGTATATAAAGGAGTGATGCCGATTCTTGACCAGAATCTAACCTTTTTCATAGATTTGTAGAAAATCGATGAAAATTTGATATATTCTGTGGAAAAAGGAATTGATTCTTTTAAGAATCGGCAACGGTGCCATAAAGGAAAGAATAAACTAACGAAATCTTAACGAAAATTCGCTTCTCGAGTAGGAAAATTTTCAGAATTATATATACTGTTAGAAAAGTTATCAAGTTTTTTTCATAAACAATTTATTCAATAGAATTCATAACAAAATATTGAATTCATTCATATAATTCTTAATGCTAAGAATTTTATTCTTGAGTTTAATAACATATTTGTGAAATTTAATAAATAATTATTACTTTTCAGTAAGAAATTGTGATATAAATCATAAAGAATTCCATATTAAATTTGAGAACTCTTCTAACAGTGTATTAGGGGAGGGGAGAGTTCCATGCTAAATCAGACGGTTGGAAATTTTTGTTTGTATTTTTTTCACTTCCTTGACATGATTCAGTATCCATCCAAAAACCCTTCCCGGTGAAATTTAAGATTGTCTTTATTAGACGTTCAGGAGATATCAAATTTTCAAAACATTCGGCTTTTTACTCATAACTTCGTTAATAATGGTCCAAATCGAAAATTTTCTCATTCAAAATCTGTGTTTTTTTCATATACTTTTCGATAAAAAATACAAAAAAGGATTAAAATTGTTTTCCCGTATGATTTTCAAGTCTTAAACTTTAATTCTCATTCTGAAAAGTTAGTGCATATTCTGATTTTTTTGAAAATCTCCCAACACAAACTACTCTTTTTTTAATAACTTTGGAGGTGATACCAGCGACCCCTGAATATGCAACCAGACCCCTGGTTAGAAAAGGACACAGCCATAAATGTTCTGTCAAATTACTTGAAAGCGAAGGAATTAAATCAAAATATCGCTCTGTACAGATCTTCTTCGATCAATAAAAATGGTCTGTACAGAGCGAAGTTTTCCTCTTATTGCTTTATTTTCGAATAATTTGTCAGAAAAGATTTGGTTCGAGTTGCATCGCGAGGCGCCGCTGGTATCCCCTTAAGGTGTATAGCTTTTGCTCCGAACTTTTGATGTCTCATTCTGGCTGTTAAAAGTTCCTGTTCTGTTTTTGCTTGACAACAATTTGAGTGTTACTTTTGCTCTCACTGACAAAGATGAAATGTAAAAATGATCGTTATTTTGTATATTTTTCACCCGTAAAATGATGGAAAATGAAGTCAGCCTTAAAAGAGTGAAAAACACTTTTTCATACGGTGAGGGCTATTGACTTATTTGTCGCCTCTTCTATGGTTTTATTGAACAATCAAATGGTATTTATTCCCTTAGTTAGCATGACAACCACACTGAGAGAAAGTATTAGTTGCCATTATCTGAAAAAATTAGTAAAATAACGTCTCAACTATTTTTTTTCAGTATCACTTACTAATTTTTATGGTACGATGTAACCGAAGGTTGAGATCGAAATCACTTGATTTTTAGTAAATACGACTATTTTTCACAACTACTTTCTAATAGGAAGCTACATTATAATAGGATAATTTATAAATTCTGGTTAAAATGACTCGTAAATGTGTATAAAATAATAACCTAGATAACAATCTACGAAACTCATATGACAAAGGTTAAAAAAATGACACTAGGGTTCATTTTCGTCTTGTTCTTGAACATTTTATCCACTTTTATCGCAATGTCGACCAGGGAACCTATATCGTTTGATTCCAATTTATAACCTATATCGATACTTGTTACTACGCTTGTACATATAAGAGTGAATGCCTTGTGAAGATACCACTCCCATTGTAGAGAAAAATACGCATTCAAAATCAATTCAGCTTTTAGACCCCCGACAATCTAAATTGCACGATTTAAAGTAGCAATTTTGACAACTTTGACTCACGCGTCCTATACGTTTGAAAGGAAGGGAAGTGTCCAAAGACAATTAAATACGAAAACAAGCTTGATTATATTTACTATAATTTTTTGGTTGAATGATCCAAATTTTTAGTAGCTGTCATTGAAAATATTTAGTTGGGACGTTTTAGTTACAATCATTATAAGAATTTCTCTCAGTGCATGAAAATACTATATATTTTACCGTAAAATGTGATACTATATTGAGAGGTAATTTCCAGAACAGTTATTTTTCGCAGATCACATGTAAATGGGCTTCTAACAGGGATGTTCTTCAGTACAATTTTGAAATTTTTGATTGGTATTTCTATTTAACTCATGATTATCATAGATTGATCTAACGGAAATTGTACTAAGAAGAACATCTCCGGTTTCTAGATCAAGTGATATACACGGAGAGAAAAGAATGATAATATTTACCATGCTAATATAGTATTCGGTCTTATTTTATATAAAATTATGATTGTTACTATGTGAGAATAGAATTTTTCACCATTTTTCTGGTCATAATATATATGTAGCATAGAGATTATTACCAGACATAACACATCGTTCAATAAGACCCGAGACTAACCCAGAAATGGTGCTAGTAGTACCAAACTGGCCACGTTTATTCCCTAGAGTGCGAACCTTCACATGAAACGTGTCAAAATTTCACGTCGATCGGACCACAAACAGCAGAATTACTTATCGAGGTTAGAGTAAAGTCACTTTGTAATTTGTTTGAAAAATGGTCTTCACCCACGTATATGCTTCGACTAAGGGAACGTTTCAATTTGGTATACATAAGTGAACACTTGTTACTTGAGAAGGAAATTTAATAAACGAATGACGATAAATTCTGAAAATTCATACCGACAGTGTGAATGAAATTAAACCAGAGGCTGTATCGGTGGATAATAAAACCGATTGTATACACTTGTCATGACATCTATTAACATTCCTTCATAATTTAATTTGATATCCCATATACTTCACATCCAATTATTGGCTTATTGAAATTGAAGGTCAAAAGGGCGATATTGGACTGTTTGTTTCCATCGTAACTAGCCACAGAACATTTACCCCAGATTTTCCTGACGTAATTATTCCAGTATATAGAATCAAATGGAGCCATTTGTATTTTGGTAATGAGATTTTTCTATCGCCATCATAAACTTTGAGAAATTTCTGATCTTGGCAACTATTTGATGTATCGAGTATTCGATTACAATTTTTCCAAATATTTTGAATTATCAATTTATTTATATACTCTGATCGGTTTTCTATCATTCGCTTTTCCCAGGGGAGATTATTTCTGAACAATTATTATAAACAAAATATATGTGAATAAACGTGGAAATACAAATCACAAAGTAACTCTAGTTTACAGTAATTAGCATGACTGTAATACAGTTACTGTAACTGTTCGCATAGATGCGAGTACTCGATTTGAATAGGTGTTGCAAAAATAGTTACCACAACTGTAAGAATCCCTACACGAGGAATAAGTTTGCAGTAGAATTTGGAGCGTGTATAAAGCTTCTCATCTCGCAATAAGGCTTTCTGTCATGATATTGACTTACGTCGACAAAGCTTTGAATGAACTATAGGAGGAGAACGGAAAAAGAAAAAAAGGAAAGCAGGTGATCTCGGGGTACATGTTTGTTCACGCACACGTACGCACGCGTGAATTTGATCGATTCAGTTTCTCAACGCGCAGCTGGGCACTTGAGTATGGTTGTGGTAGAGATAGCTTGGTTTAGGTCAGGCTAAAGGGGAGATATAAGCACTGTTCTAGTGGGTCAATCCTTTTGATGGAACAATGTTTTTACACGTTCCAAGCTATCGGACGAGTTGTTCGTATCTATATCTCTGCAATGTTGTTTAAGATCATAACAACATCGATAGGTCAAACTCAAAGATATTTTCCCAAATACCTTGTTTTATAAAAATAGTATAAATTCCTTACCTCACGCTTTTGTTATCTATGATTGAATTTTCATTACAAACGTGAGAAAACTTTGTTATTCTTTTCAAGAGCATGAGAAACTTTGAATTTTAATATTCTTTTTACATCATGAATGATCCACGTATCTACGAAGGACGAGAATTCAATACTTTCACATAATTTGGATTAAGCTTTATTCATGGAGTATCGATATCAGAGACTCTACGGCTATTAATGTTATACCAGCACTGCTATCCAACATCATGAGATTATTACCAGGTTAACCCGATATTCTACAACGCCGTGACAAGGTTAACCGAAATAAAGCCTCTTTGCAATGTGGCTGCTATTATATACGGATGACATATGTGGAAATGCTTACTATTTCAATTGGGTTTTGGTCATCGAGTTTCTGAGGAAGTTTCAGAGACTGCGATCAACAAATGGCCTAATTCACGTCACATTCGAAAAATGATGAAATTAATTATTTTTGAAAAATACGCTGCTTTTATGTTTGACCTTTTCCATCCCTCGTTGAAAGGACTAACGAATCTCGTCAAATTTGATTGAAATTGAACAAAGGTCTGAATCAATTTCATCTGATCATTTGTTAATGAGATTTGGTCGGATTTATGAATGTCTTCAATGACAATCTCATTGAATCTCGAACAATGTCAGATTCAATGGATTTTTTTAACCAGGAATTTCTCATCAATAAACAACAAGAATAAATGAGATTATATTCAATTTTAACTATTTCAGTCAATAGGTAATACACTGAGGAAGAATAAGTGTTCCAAATTAATTTCAATGAAATAAGCTTTGTTAACTATTAACAAATAACATTAGACTAGACCCAAACATGGTTTATTCATAATTATTAGGTTTTCTTTGTCACAAACGAACTCTTCAAAAATTCAGTAACACATCAAGTGGTGTGTATTTTATTAAGAAAACAAATGTTCTTGATACAAAGAAGAATTTTGATACAGCTTTTTTGTCGCCGAAAATACTCTCTTCGCCAATTTCAATGTACAATAAAAATCCAGTGAACATTTTGAATAGTTCATATGAAAATTAGATTCAGGTAATTGAGAACTCTTTAAATCGGTAAAATCTCCGTTCGAAAGTATTTGGAAAAGAAACCAAGTAATTGGAAAATACCGAGTGTCAAAAATGCTGAGGTTGGTTGAGATCTTTGAACCAAGGAACGCATATTGCTATAGCGGAAAAAAATGCAGTTCGGAAATATAGTAATCTTTAATAGAAAATTGGAGAATATTTCTTAAAATCTGTGAATATTTATTGAAATCTGAGAGTATTTCTTAAGTTCGTAATAAAGATAAAACGGTTCACATTTTTGTGGAATTTTATTTGAAAAAGAATGAAAATTTGAAGACCAAATATGAACTTTCCAAAAGTCACGGATGAAATTTTAAAAAGTAAATAATAAAATTTCGAAATTTTGTTAGTCCCACATGAAATTTTACAAAGTGGATGCCCAAATTTCGAAATTTCAGTAGTCATTTTGTGGAATATCACACGCCACTTTTGGAAAGTTCATAATTTTTTCTATTGTTTGTGAGGTATGGATGAATTTTCATTCTTGTTCAAATAAAATTCAACAAAAATGTGAATCGTTTTATCTTTATTACGAACTTGAGAAATACTTTCAGATTTCAACAAATATTCACAGATTTTAAGAAATGTTCTCCAATTTTCCATTCAAGATTACTATATTTCCGAACTACATTTTTCTCTGTGTAACTTATAAATTACACAATTTTGGATTGTGATTAAATTTTACAAATTTCATAGTGAATTTCATCAAGAAGTCTCTTTGTTTGCGTATTATATTAAACCACGAGTACCTTACAATTCAGATCTCTCAAGAGTAAGTATTTTTCTTGTACACGATGAATTAGGAACGAAATTTATCCAGGGCACGGGTTCCGACATCTAATCAATTCTTTTTTTCTTTCATTGAAGGGAGCGTGCGCAATGTGCTTAATCACGATGATAAAAATGATAATGTTGTACGTCTTTATTGTTCTGAAGAGAATATTTCTAGAGGGCATTCATTACAGAATCAAATACTCACTTTACAGGGAAATAACAAAATAACACATTTTTACATTCAACTCGATGTTTTATTTATACGGATGAGTAACGAATCATGAGAATCGATATTGATTTGGTTTGAAAAATCGGCAGAACAAGAACTCTATTGTTTATTGCTGTATTCTCAAATAACTCTATTCCTGAATATCTCTGTTCTTTTTAATATTGTTTAGATATACCCCAGGTAGGAATTAACAAATGGCCCAAGCTTGGCCCGATCTTGGCCCAATTATGACTTATATTGGGCCAGAATCCATGAGGAAAAATGGCCCAAGCTTGGTGAAAGGTTGGGATGATAACCTCGTCCCAGGCTTGGTACTCAATATTGGGCCAGAATGCAATGCCAAGCATGGCTCAATGTCTCATGATATATGTGCTATGAGTATTTTGGAGCTTGGCTCACACGATTAAACCGGACCTGGCCCAAGTTGTGTATATTAACCTTTGCCATGCTTCAACCTGATTCTTCAAACATACTTCTTGGAGAAGAAAATGACTTCATCTTCCATGCCATCCCTGCTAAAAATTTCCCATAGAAAACGATAGGATTTTTAGCAGCAATATCGGTACAACTCTGTAAAAATCGCAAACATGGAGATCTGGCATAGGTTCTCAAATAAACATTGGTTGTCCATTGGCCCATTATTGGTTCACCATGCTTGACAGTTTAATGTTTTGCCAAGCTTCAACCACTTGTTGTAATGACATTCCCTACGAAACGTGGTATAGATTCTGAAATAACAAATGGTATTGGGTCGATATTGGTTCGCCATGCTTGGCAGCTTAATGTTTTGCCAATCTTGAACTACTTGTTGTATAGGCATTCCTTGTGAAACATGGTGTGGGTTATCAAATAGCAAACGGTTTTATATTGGGTTGATATTGGTTCGCCATGTTTGGCAGCCCAATATTTTGCCAAGCTTGCACCAGTTGTCATATTGGCACCCGGTATGGTTTCTAGAATGAACAACGGTTGTATATTGGACCAATATTGGTTCGCGATGCTTGGCAGCTCAGTATTTTGCCAAGCATGTGCCAGTTGTCAATATGAGCATTTCCTACCTGGGACATAGATGTTTGTTGTTTTATATATATAAGAATGCAGATTTGTGAGCATAGAGATTTGTAAGAATAAAGACTTATTAAAGAATATATATATTTAGGAATAGAGTTATTTGGGAACTCAGTGAACACTCATGAGAGGAAGACCTCTTGAAAGAGCTCTGTCAATGCTATCATTTTTCTGCGATCTCAGAAAAAAATCCTCTTAAAGAGTTCGTTTGGATAACATTCTGGCAATCTCTTATTTTCCTCAGAAATCGGCACATCTGATAACATTCTGATATCTTTATGTTAACCTTCTGAAAGGGCTATCTGACCTCTCACGCATATTTGGGAGGTGTTTGAGAGCTCTGGATGATAACATATTGTTCACTGGGGATAGAGAAATAAAGAATAGAGTTCTTGGTCTACCGAAAAATTTATTCGCAGTGGAACTTCATGCGAATTCCACACGCTTTTGTAATGAATAGTTATTCACTCGATCTGGAGAGTGTAACCCAACAAACACCGAAGGCCTTGAAGACATCTACAAGATATCTTTAAGGAGACATCTTTTAGATATCTAAACGACGCTACACAAGAGATATCTTCGAGACATATCGAAATGATATCTTTTCAACATCTTTAAGAAATGTCAAAAACATGTCTTCAAGGCATTTCTGAAAGACATCTCCTAGATATCGAATCAGCATTGTTTGAAAGACCTGTTGAAAGAGTTTCTGAATGATATCTGTTACACATCTCACAAATTTTCTAAGTAAGAAAGGCAAAAGTCACACCATGTTTCTTTTTCAGAACTCATTAGTGATCCTTTTGAGCTGTCTTGGATGTCTTAATGATTTCAAAAAGATTTCTGGAAGATATTTAAAACGTACCTTGGAAAAATCTAAAACGTATCTTAAAATAATTAAAGCCATATCTTCAGGCCATATCTGACAGATTTCTTCCACATATCTAAAACATCTTTGTCAGCGTGTGTAGAAACATATCTTTTGCAAGACCTTTTTGAGACATCTAAAACTTTTTCAAATCTGTTGCATAAGACATCTTTTAGATGTCGAAAAGATATCTTCACGAAAGTCTTTCAAGACATCTTCCATAATTTGAAGACATTTTTTAGATACTTCAAGGAAAAAATAATTTAGCTGCAGCAGCTAAGTAGCTAGCACGGACACGGACAGCCATTGAATTGGCTCCTGCAGCTAAATTTTAGCTGTTACCACAAATAAGTTAACTACAAATGCAAATTTTTTTGCTGTCACAGCTAAAATTTAGCTGCAGGAGCCAATTTAATGACTGTCCGTGTCCGTGCTAGCCACTTAGCTGCTGCAGCTAAATTATTTTTTCCGTGTTACAAATACCTTTTTGTTTGTGGGGAGAAATTTACCTGCGGCTGGGTAATGTTTGAAGGAGGAGCCCTGAATTAAAAAGCGTTCTGAAACAGCGTTTCTTCGTGTTCTTTTTAGAAGGGAAAAAATAAATCAGCTTCGAGATACGTGTTTGTATATGCTGAAAGGATATAACAAAGTTTTTTGAATCCAAAATAATAAATTACAGTAGATTTTTCAATCCATTTCATGAGCGCAATAATTTACCCACCTGAATATTTGTATCCAGACATGTACGATTTATTCATCCTTTCTTTGCTGCGTTGTTCCGGCCCTGAATACAAACATGCTTGATAAGGATGAGCGATATGAGAATTCATATCGATATTGCGTATCGATATGTATCGACGAGTACATTAGATATTTCCGATACATTGAACAACTAATATCGTTATCCAATGTATCAGTTCAATCCCACACAACATTTCAGTGCTAAAAGATATTTCAAACCAAATTTAAGAAGTCTTATGCAACATGAAAAGATATCTTTAAGAGATCTTAAATTGTTCTTACTTCTAAAAGATTTCTATAAGATGTCTAAAAGATATAATCTCGGAGGAAGAGTTGGAGATCTTCTTAAAGATATCTTTTAGGCGTCTTTTAGAAGTAAGAACTGTTTTAGACATCTCAAGGATATCTTTTCATGTTGCATAAGACTTCTTAAACTTTTCTAAACAGTTCCTCAAGATATCTTGAAGACCAAAAGTGCTGTGTGGGATCATTTCACTTGTATTGCAAAAATATAAATATTCAATATGATGTACTTGTTGTATAGAATTTATAATCCCTCCATCATTAGATTTTACACAACTGTGAAACGTGAATTCGACAGATGTGGAATTGAACGGATAAGATGGAACCACGGGGTTGAAAATTTCACATTAATTTTTCAGTTTTCCCTTTTTTTCTGATAGAAATAAGCCCAAAAATGAAATCTCCGATTGCTCGGTTGTGAAAACAGTTCCCAACTTCAGTCCTTACAAACCCTGTTTTCATCGTCGAATCATATTCTGAGAATATTTGAAACAGTTTCATACAAACGTTCTGAGAATATGCGTAGAATAGAGTAAAGCGGTATCAGCATAAAATAATCCATCAAACCTCGTTCACTTAAGGAAAGTATAAAGATTCAATTACAATGTTCAAATCTTTCCCGAGTAAATGAGGTTTTATTTATTATTTCATGCTGGAGTTAAGCCGAAAAGTGCGTCATCTTACCCTGATATACTTCACATTCGCACATAACAAAAATCTTCTTAGAATATTTGAATATTCTCGATATGTATTCTCAGAACATTATCAGAATGTTCGCGTGCAACTTGGGCGTTAATTGAACAGAAGGTCGCGTGAAGTAACGATCGGCAAAATAAATACAAAGTTGAACTCTGATCATGTTCAAATAACTCACGCAATCATCAATGAATTCTTCTTGAAAACATTGTTTTATTTTAAGCGAAGATGTTTTTCTCTCACGAATACCTTCGCCCAAGTAACACTAATACGCATAAAATATTCCAACATCTTGCAAACATTCTGAGCATGTTTGATGAACATTTTGTGTTACTATAGAACGTTATCGTATAAACTTCAAAATTTCTTATAAGGACAAAAAACTTGGTATAGAAACTTTATTATTATCGAAAGATGAAATCCGAAGTTTGTACTGAATTTTTTTCGAATAGCTCATATTATTCGGGCTACGAATTCCGTACGATACGGTTGCTGAAGAAAATAACAGACAAAAGTAAAGAGAATTTTTCCAAGTCCTATGTCTTTGAACTGGACATAGAATCGTGGTTTCTTGTTTACCGACCTCAACACTGCACCGTGAGTTAAATATACAACGCGATAATGCTGATATTTATATCTCTTCGACAAGTTGATGATTTAGATGTACAATAACTCGAAAAGCCTTTGGTTCGACGTACAATAAGTCTTCAAAGACTCTTCTTAACTCGCGGTTAAGATGCAATAGATTTTTTTTTATGATTAGATTTATGAACAAAAAAACCTTTCTAAATGACTTATTAGATTTTTTACAAAAAATTTGGAGGCTTTGGAAATTTCAAGTCGGTGATGAAAAATATATTGCATTATGAAGTTTCAATAAATGAACAGCACGTTACTTTACAATGAGAAATATAATTGTCGAAATCAGATTGTTTTGCAAAAAAATTTCGGATTGTTATAACTCAAATTATTTTGCAGAATCTTGAAATGAAAGTTGTGTTCTAAAAATCATACAGGATTTCTTCTTTTGGAGGAACTTCTACACGGAGGAAAAGAAATAGTTGCAGCAACTACTTGAACACGGAAAAAACTGTTTAATAGAATTTACCAACGAGGGCGGTAAAATACGGCACTATTAGAATTTCTGTTAATATTTACTAGAACTGTAGTCAAATCTACTACTGCGGTAGTAATTTTGACTGCGACCATCGTAGATTTTACTAGAACTCTTATAAATATTACGAGAAATTCTAATAGTGCTGTATTTTACTGAACGCGTTAGTAAATCTTATGAAACATTTCTTTCCGTGAATAGTCGATTTTCGATAATCTACTTGAGGAGTTGGTCTGATTGAAGGAACCCATTCATTTTCATTAAACGTGTGGAGTCCCGATTCCAATTTAATCGAATTTAAGAGATTATATAGATTTCAAACACTGAAATAAAACATTTCAACAATAGTTTTGTGAATTCTCAAGTAAAAATTTCGAAAACTCGATTTTTGGATATTCCTCGAAAAAACAATTTTCATCCAAAATTATCCTGACTTGTACTACACTGAGAAAAATCTACATTGTACACTGAGAACCCAATTTCTTAGATTAAAAGGAAATTTTCTTCGCCCTCATTCTAATAAATCTTTTTCTCAATGGACAAAAATTCAGTTCAATGGAGAAAAGTTTCATCAAACTGAAACCAAGAATTTTCAAATTGAAACAAAAATATGTTCTTTCCTAAATTAGAAGAATATGATTCCAATTCAATGGAAAATTTTTTCATTTTAATGAATAATTTCTTTCATTGCAAACAAGATTTATCAGAATGAGGGCAAAGAAATTTTGTTTGAATCTAAGAAATTGGATCCTCAGTGTAGAAATCATGTTTCAATATAGTAATGTATTTGACGCTGAAAAATACATTATTTTGGTTATTACTACCATGAGTTACGTGATGAATACTATCTTTTTAGTTATTATTACCATGAGCCAGGGGATAAATACCATTTTTTTGGTGAATCAAACCGAATTTACGATGAAATTCAACACTGAAAAGGTACTTTTCACTTCTGAAAGGCTGGCTTCAGTTTTCATTATTTGACGGGTGAAAAATATACGAAATAGAGGTTATTTTCACATTTCATTTTTCTCAGTGTAGAGGGTGATCATGATTGCGGGTGCTCTGCTTAATTAGAAAAAGAAAATCAAACAGCATTTTGATCCGTGAAGGAATACTACTTCTTGACCCTGGATTATCAAAAACAATATTTAAAAGTATATTTTTGACATGTCATTGAACATTCTTTCCTGAATTTTGGTGTTTTTTTCACGGCTTTTTCAGTATGCAAAAAAGGAATGGCTTGATGAGTCAGAATTATCCTGGTTCACAAAGTGTCCACATGAGTACTGAATGCCCAAATAGCAATTTAACCTTGCTGCAATATTGAGGGCCGTCTTTCATTGCTTGAAGGCCCTGGGCCTACTCAAAGTGGAAGCCCATTTAAGGAGACGTATAACCTCGAAATTTTTAAAAAGCGATATAAGAAATTCAATGACCGAATCAAGGCTAAACAACCCGTACAGCACCGGACATTTCTACGTTGCCTCTACGGTGCCCCCACGTGGAATCTTCGTTCATCCACGTTCTATCCACTTCCACCATTTATGCACGTAGAATCCACGGAGATGAGACGAAGAAATCGGTGGATGTGCTGTTAGGGAATTTATCTATTATGTGCATCGAATCAGACTTATTTAAAGAAATAGATTTCAATTATTTGATTGATGACTTTTTGGCTGAAAAATATCGTAAAAAACTGTTGAATCGAAATGAACAATAAATTTTAAAACGTATATGTATATATGTATTTATTAGTTTCGTTTTTCAAATAACTTTATTCCATTTTTTTTAAGTAACCTTTTTAAAAAAATATATAAAAATCTTAACGATTCGCTACGAAGAGGCCCCCGTTTTGCAGGAGGCCCTGGGCTCGGGCCCGGTGTGCCCTGCCTCAAAGACGACCCTGGCAATATTGTTAGGCAAACTTGGGACAAGGTTGACATAAGCTTCCTAGTTGACACACGACAAGGGTACAACCCTGGTAGAAATATTCTATTAAATCCCATTACGAATGGTGAAATTTATAATTGAATATCATTGAATTTCATTGGAACCTATTCATTTTCTCATTCGTCAATGAGATTTTATAGAATATTTGTAACACGGAAGCTTACAAAACCTTTGCAACAGAATTGTAACAGCCTTACACTGTCAACGTTGCCAAGGACGTATCGAGGGGGGGGGGGGGGGGGTCCAGGCCCTTTGCCGTCCTATGTATCTATATATTTCGTATATATAGGTATACATCTCCAACGTAGCCCCTTACGCAGAAAAAATAATTTAGCTGCAGCAGCTAAGTAGCTAGCACGGACACGGACAGCCATTAAATTAGCTCCTGCAGCTAAATTTTAGCTGTTACCGCAAATACATTACCTACAAATGCAAATTTTTTTGCTGTCACAGCTAAAATTTAGCTGCAGGAGCCAATTTAATGTCTGTCCGTGTCCGTGCTAGCTACTCAGCTGCTGCAGCTACATTATTTTTTCCGTGTACCAACAAAAATTCTGGATACGCCCTTGAACGTTGCCAATAAAAAATAAAAAACAATTGAACGACAAGTCTGACAAGCTTGTGGCAAGCTTAAATGTTATCTGGGATGAATCATTGAAATTCCAAAGGAATTCGTCCGATAGATTGTGAGATACCATGGTCAGCAGTTCGAAAAACACAGTCTCAGGACAAACGGCCATAAAAGTTCAAGTCGTATGATCAACAAAAAAAATCTGATTCATCCTGAGGCTGCTTTGTCTGGGACACGAAGTGAGCCTTCAGTTTGCTCAAATCGATGCTGCGAAGCTGATTATTGCTCCCTGTCATCAGTTTTCGCTCTTTCAACAAAGCCGCTTGAAGGTTGTTCGGAGAGGCATACACTGAGAAAAGTGTATGGGTTGATTACCATTCGCTCTACACGGAGAAAATCCTACAATACTGAGTACTGTAGCCGACACGATTGGCTCGTGTTATGGAAAAGAATCATTTCAACACTGCTGGTTACTGTAGTAACACGAACCAGTCATGTTACTACAGTAACCAGCAGTGTTGAAATGATTTTTTTCCATAACACGAGTCAGTCGTGTCGGGTATAGTACTCAGTATTGTAGGGTTTTCTCTGTGAAGTCTTCATCGCGACTTTAGGATTGGAATTGAGTACTGAACGTTCCTATGATAGCCTACCGTTCCTATGGTAACGTAACCAGTTATCGCATTCACTCCGATTTTGAATGGTATACTTATTACAGTTTTGGAATATCCGTCACCCAATTCCTAAATTTCCCAGTAATGGTTACCGTATCCTTTTCTCCGTGTATACGCGCTTCATTACGCCGATGTGTGTAAGTTTGAGTTACGTGGCCATCTTGGCACCCCATTGTAACTACAACTTTCAAAATGCCAATTAATCTTTTATTGAAAAAATTATCACGGCACAAAAGTTGCTGTAGCCACACTATGTAAAAACTTGCTTCCTAAATTTCATATAAATTTATGTGAAGCAATGAACATATATAAATTTTGTATTAATTTTCAAAACTTGTCTGACTTGGCATATGAAATTTTATGATATTTTGCAGTAAATTTCATGAATCTATGATTGAACTTGATTTCAATTACAAGTTCCAGAATTTTCATATTCATCTGATACATGAAATTTCAGAATATTTTTTTACAGTACAATATACATGCACAGAGGAAAGTATGTTCCTGAAGTTTGAATCGTTTTCAGAAACGAAACGAAAATTCCAGCTCAAAAAATCTGATGAATCATCGGTATTCATCTTTTTGAACTAACTCTTCAGAGCTAGAAATATCATTTGAAAAATGTATTACAAGATTTTGGGTCTTTACCAGTAGAGTATCTCGTTATTCGATTACTGATTCGTTTCAATAAACGATTCAAACTGCAGCAACATAAGAAAGTCTCATGCGCTGTAAAAAATTTGTGTATAAAATTTAATAGAAAAGTATGTGAAACAATTAACACATACATTTGGTTGTGAATTTTCAAAGAAACAATTCATTAAAATTCAAGAAGAGGTTTTGAAAATGTGTGAATCATTTCATGTTAGTATGAAATTTCAAAACGATTGTTGAATTTTCAATGAAATCCTTTTGAAAATTATTTATGAATAGGTATTAAAATTTCAAATGATTATCGTAAATTTTATAACCTATTAATTGAACTTTCATATACTGGGAAGCATGAAAAATCAAAATACTAATTCTCATATTCGGTATTGATTCTTTGACTATCGTATTTTCAATACAATTCGCATATCTGTATTATAGATATGTAAGATTATTTCTAAATTAAGGAATAAAATTCCGGAATTCTGGGATTGTGAAATCTCAATTCGAGCTTCCTTCATATTATTGTACATCTTTCTTATACATATTTATATATTTATATATAAGAAAGATACAAAGATCATATTGAAAACATTGTAGTTCAAAAGTTAATATTGAAGATGAAATTCAGTTTATGGTTCTCATGTGGATATACATCAATATATCAATCCAAAACTTTTTAATTGAATTCTGAAAAATATTTAGCATCTTAATGAACTTGATTATCAGCAAAACAGATGATTTTCAATTGTCAACTCCTGTACGAAAGAATCTGAAAAAATTATAATCAGTGCGTTTGGTTAGATATTTCACAGCATAGGGATGAAAAACATGAAAAGTTCATGTCAGTTGCTTTAGCGATTTGGAAGAGATTGTTGACGTAACTCACAGAATGACAGACAGACAGACTAACATCATTCTGAAAATGATGGAATCCTATTTGGAGAACCCGAAAACATAAGAATCAGTCATTCAAAATGTTGACTCCATCACAATGCTCATTATCACGGAATTGAAAAATAATAAACTTTACACCAATAGAGAAGTAACACAATTCAAAAAAGTGAGTGCAATGAAAGAAATACATTGTTTTCACACGTTTATTATCACGTTTATTTATATGAACTTAAATTATTTTCGTAAGATAATTTTAAATGCTGCTATTCATGAAGCCAGCCCTACTGTAAACTCCCAGTCATGGATTCTCAAGTGGGTCGCATGCGAATTTGAGAATCCATGACTGGGAATTTACAGTAGGAATTAGCTTTCACATAATTGTTTTAGAAAATATAGTTATTTTATATTCTATAATAAATGTTAATAAATTCTATAGAATTACATATTTCTGTCGTACAACTGTCGTATAAACCTTGTGCAGTGAGATTTTTTCATCTTATGGCGGATTGAGTCACGTAAAATATTCGGTATTTTTATCACAAAAAATTATGTATTATCACATTTTTAATCACATAAAATAAAAACTACAATGAAACCATAATACTGAAAGGTAATATAACTGAGAAAGCAAAGATAATCCTCTAAGTTTGGTATTGCATCAAGGAGTCATACAATTTTTGTACAGCTGTTGTATCGCAAGTTTTTCTCCTTGATTCTGTTTTCGTTTTATTCCCTTCGATATTTGGATTGATATCCATGAATACTCTGGAATAATGAGATAAGCATTATTGAGAATAATAATAATTGAACAGTATTGCGTGAGAATGTAAGAATTATGTATGTATAAACACGTAATCATAGTATACTTACTTTTTCAATAAAACTTCGATTGTTTCTTCTCGGGAATATAACTTTTTAACATTTAGAGGTGAGCACCACGTGATTTATCAATTTTGCCGAAGAACGTTTTATCATTTTGCAGGTACGATTATAAAGCGTGGATCTGCAGAAGACATGCGCAGTGACTTCGGCGCACAGTGAATACATACACTTGTGTATTATTTTTCAACAAAACTATTGAAATTTCATAAATGAAATTTTGAATATTCAAAATCTGTTCGAAATTTCACAAAAATGATTTGAATTTTTCACATTCATTTAAAATTTTCATATGGTTGTTATTGAAATTTCATACTACACTGCAAAATTCAACCATGTAAAAGAAAATTCAAATTGTAGAACTGAATCTTACGAAGAATGTTGGAATTTTAATTTTAATATAGAATTTTAATACAAAATATTTTGAATTATAATAATACTGATCAAAATCCAAATACGTTTGTTAACATTAAAATAGTAACATGAAATATTAGTGCTATTTTGTATTAAATACGATTCAACTTGTATTTATTTGGAATTTCATAACCAATTTTATATTAGAATTCAAACCTTTTTTTTACAGTGTGTGAATTCTACATTGGTTGTTGTTAATTTAACATAACTGCTCACATAAATACAATTGGAATAAAATTCACATTGGAACCAATGTTATATTTATATTGTTTCTGAAGTGAATGGGAGTACACTGTTAGAAAAATCTGTCTTAAACTTAACAATACTATTATGAAGTTTTTTACATAAACATTTTATTAAATTTCATACGAAATTTTGTATGAAATTTCATATTTTCATATTAAATTTCATGTTTTCATATTAAATTTAATAATCGTTCTTAAATTTAATATGGAAATATGAAATTTCATAAAAAATTTCGTATGAAATTTAATAAAATGTTTATATAAAAAACTTCATAATATTATTGTTAAGTTTAAGACAGATTTTTCTAACAGTGTAGTGTTGCTGTGAAGTAACTATGTAATTCTTCATGTAATTTTTACCTTGGCACTTTTTCCGTGTGTTTCAACTATATCTTTGCACCAGAATGCAGGTGTTTGGAAACGAAGGTCCCCTAGTAGAGATCAATGAATTTGATAATTTATCATTGTCTTGTGCATTTATACTCGTGTTTGTATTTAAAAGATTCAGTTGAGAAATCAACAGATAAGAAGGGATCCGATGCTCATATCTTATCGAGTGCACGAGCGCGTGTTCCAAACACCTGGCCTGTTCTACGCTGTAACTTCCAAACGATTCCGAATATCGGGAAATCACTCTTCTCACATATTCCACAATATATTTGGATACAATTTATGCTTGAAAAGAAACCAATGTTTTGATCCCGTCATACGGGAAAACAGGCTTCAAGTTTTGAATGTGCATAAAACGGTGAAGGAGACGTTAATTTCAAGAGGCTCTCTCTCTCTCCCAGACTTTTATTCCGATTGACTTGAAATTTTGGGGAAATATTCTTGGAATATTATACTATTAAGGGGATTCATTACTCCCTGCAAAAGTTACTACATTCCAAATTTCTCCCCCCAGTTTTCTCAGAAACGAACACATAAAATGAAAAATAGCTGCATTTTTTCCAATAGCCCAAGAAGATGCACCTGCTCATTAAAATTGATTCTATTCATTGATTACTGAGAAAACTGGGGGGAGAGATCTAGTAATTTGGCTTGTGGTGAATCGCCTTAAGGGGACCAGGGCATGGGAAAGTGAACTTTTTTCAAAAGGTCCGTGATTATTACTAATTTAAAGTACAGTGTAAAAAATTTGGGGAGTTTTTCTTCACCCTGTTGATGGATTCCGTCCCCTCATCATGGGGGAATTGTTTTTCCATCAAAATACGGGATTTTTCCACCACTTTGAGGAAGAATTTTGTTCTTTGGGTGTTGAATCCTCTACAAATGAAGGAAAAATCCATCAAATTATGGTGAAAAATTGTCTATCTGTGGAGGAACTTTGCTGTCACCATTTTTTGAGGGAAGATTCAACAATTATTTTTTAGAGTGTAAATAATAATGAATTACACACTTGGGATTGCGCACTGCCGCGCACTTCGAATTTCCAAATGATGCCTGAAGGCTAAATAATAAAATTGTAAAATTCGAACCTTCAAAGGTCAACAAATTTGATTATTGTATTTTTTAGCCTTCAGAAATCATTTGGAAATTCAAAGCGCGCGGCAGTGTGCAATCCTCAAAAAGTGTCGCGCAAAATTTGACTTTTTCCCCCTCCCACTTGCCCATGCTCTGAAATGAAAAAATGGACAAAAAATGGATTCTTTAAAATTCTGAAACCCATGTAAGTCTTTAATTTGAACCGATTAAATTTGAATTGAAATTTCGCATGTGTAATCGGAATGAATGGGTTCCTTCAACCAGGGTATCGAATCTCATCCCAGTAAACATTTTACCCCTCCACATTTTACACATTCATTATATTATCTGAATGCTAACAGAAAGTTCTCTAATGCGTCGATTTCGGAAATCTTTTTGATGCCTTTCTTATGAGGTCTGGAAGTTATCAGAAAGTGGACTTGGATCACATTTTGATCAGAGAACCATTGGAGAACATCATGAATGTCTGAAATGTTGAGAGGAATAATGTTTACTGGGATACAACTCCAAAATCGCTATTGGTACCCTGAGGAAAGTTTTCCTCGTCCTCGTAAAATTGCCTTGTTCCTTTCCCTGTGTTTCCTCAAAACATGGGAAAAAATTTTAGAAATTTCACAAATTCCATGAAAATGAACACTTTTCTACGGGAGAACTCGATATCCCACGAACCTCGTGTTATGTTTATTTGAAAGTTGGTATTTAAAATATCAAAACAATGATTCAGTCATGTAATTCTTTCGACATACGCATACGTGTTGGCGTCTGTAAGCCCCACACATCGATATCGCGTAGTTTATGTATATTAGGTGAATAATAAGCCGAAACACGCGTGGATAGAAATGATCTCGACGAGGCACCGTTCCGACCAACCACCATTCAACTCAACTGCCTGCCTCTGTTTGTCTCTCAAGGCTCGAGTCCGATATTATCGTTCTTGATAGTAGAGCGGAGAGTCTGCCGCTGTCGCCGGTTCGCTTACGGAGGGCCTACGTGATCGCTATCCCGAGTATACTACGTATAAAAGCATCGCTTAGCGAGCGACCGCCACTGTTTGACGTAGAGATTTCGAGAGTGAACGTATCTCATCGCAATTGTTTTTCTGCGCATCGTTGTGTAAAAAGGAGAAAAAAAAATAACTGAGACAATTGACAATGATCAAAATTTGACAATTTTATACGATCGGGAGTGAAGGTGCAGTGAAATCTGAATATTTATCCGTGAAGTGCAATTTTTTGCGGATAATTCATTTTTAAAATGAGGTTAGATTTGTTGATGTTCGAAGCAATATTGTATCATCGTGAACGGTGACATCAGTACCAGTGTTTGTGTGTGAAGGATCATATCGATTGGTTCCTGTAGTTTTGTTCCCTACGGGAGAGAACAACGAGTAACATCATTCATGAAAAAACTACAAGAGGGTAGCAAAATGTGGTTGAAAATTCTCCGACAGAATATATCGCATCTGGCGCGGAGAGCGAAGGGTGAGTTCGATTTTTTGTGGCGAATTTGAACAATTGTGCATATTTTTCACAAATTTAGTTCATATATTCACATAAATGTTCGTTGAATGGAGTATTCACTTCAATATACCCAGATAACATGCTCTCACAAAGCGACGTACACGGATAAGGTGTTGCGCGTAATTTGCTGGCACGCTCAAAAAGCGACGTACATGGATGAGGGGTTGTCGATAAACTACGCGGCCCGTAAAGGGGCAGGGAGGGGTAAGATGAAATGCTACCTTGGGTGGGGGGGGGGGGTTGGCTTCAAACTGCGTGGTTTTTCATTTATCTTGTACTTGAGAGAAAATTCTATATCAACGTCCAGAAAAATGATCCACTTGAATATAAACCGAACAGATATTTGATTGGATCAAATAAGATTCCACTCGATTCGAGTAGATTTGATTTGATGGCATGAGAGAGATTTTATTCCAATTGAATGAATCTTTAATTTCAGTTAATGAAAATTTTATTGGGGTCATATTTTGGATAAAAATTTTTTCGATTGAAATTAATTTGGTTGAACGTTAGGGGGCGTCCATTAATTACGTGACGCGTTTTTGAGAATTTTTTAACTCCCCCCCCCCCCCTAATCTCATGTGAGATTTTTCAAAATTTGTAGTTTGGATGTAAATTTTTCACAATTTTTTCAAAATAATATCACGCAATTTTACACCGTTTCCTGCTACACTGCGAAAAATTGCTTCCTGAATTTTATATAAGTTCACGTGAAGCAATTAACATATCAATTGTGTATCAATTTTCAAAACCTTTCTGACTTTTCATATTAAATTTTATATCTTATACAGAATTATGATTTTTCATGCATTTTGATATCAATTATAATGCATTCTGCAGTAAATTTCATGAATTCATGATTATTGAACTTGATCTCAATTACAAGTTCCAGAATTTTCATATTCATCTGATACATAAAATTTCAGATTGTTTTTTACAGTGTAGAAAAAAAATGACGTGATATTTGCCAAGACCCCCTCTGCTCCCAGTGAGATTTGGAAAGATCAGTGATGCCAGAGCACCTTGATCAAATATTACATGTAGATTAGAAAAGAGTTACATTTCCATTCCAAAAGTTACATGATATTCTGCGGCAATATTCAGCCTTGCATTCTTGCGTTAAAGTTTGACGTTTTAAACCTTCACGTTTAAAAAAAATGTTACATCCATGTTACATGAGAGGGTCGGAAGTTACGTAAAATTTAACAAATGTAACCTTCTGGCAAAACTGGGAAAGATCTAGCTTGATGATCCCCTCCCTTCTTTGAACACCTCAGGTAATGAATGGACGCCCCCTAAGAAACTACGTTCCCGTGAGGAGGGGGAGGGGTGGGTTCAGAGGACAGCCACGGTCCAGCCACATGGGGGGAGGGGGAGGGGATCAAAAAGTCGCAAAAATAGGGCTACGTAGTTTATGAACGGCCCCCAAGCCTCTGCACGCAAATTGCCCGCGAGCCTAGGGTGAAATTCAAATTCCCAGGTAGGAATTAACAAATGGCCCAAGTCTGGCCCGATCTTGGCCCACTTATGACTTATATTGGGCCAGAATCCATGAGAAAAATGGCCCAAGCTTGGTCAAAGTCACTCAATCAATTTTTGCTATCAAAAATATTCGAATGCAGAGTAAACGAAACAGCATCTGAGAAGCTGAAATTGGAACTCTTGTACTTTCCATGTCAGCAAGATCGCCTCAAGTGGACCCCCCATTTCCCACTTGATCATGAAATCTAAGTTTATATCATTCAGTGTGAAATAGCCACTATCAGTAATCAAAGTGTGGAGCAGTTTTTCATCATTTTCATTTGAACAACAATTTTTGTTATAATGAACATTTTGAGAACTTATAATTGAAAAATCGATCGCAAAAAAACCGTTTGAGATATTTCAATGAAATTTTCAGGATTTATCGTTAACTATTCATATTTTGATGAAAAATTCAAAACATGAAGATATTTTTATACTATCATATTGTTAATATTTTTGATTGCGAAATATTTGTTTCCACTAATTATAATAGACTGAATTTAGAAGCCAAGTCAAACCAGGGCTCATCGCTCGCGGATAAATAAATTGATATTGTTCAAACTAATTGCGAGCAGTGAAATTTTTTACTGATAGTGATCACTTGAGGTGATCTTGCTCATTTGTTTCAACGGTCGCTTCTGCGAGCGAAAATTTTCTCCAGGATTGTCATGTGGGGTATCATCTTTGGAGTAGTAGAAACTTTGATGCCAAGTTGTTAATTACTTACATTTGAGTATCGATTTAGCGATTAGCCAGATTCCTCGACAGACCACGTAGATTGGAGATTCAGTAGACCGTGATTCGGTGAAATATTGACCTCCGTCTGAGGACCTGATAAGAAAAACTCACCCGCAAAACGGAATTCTAATAGAAATTAACCTTTGAACGCTCACGTTTTTAAATTTATTTTTTATTTCTTTATTGAATTATTATTTTCACATATTTTTATACATATTGATCATCAAACATCAATTTTTCATGAGAAAATATTGAAAAAGCAAATAATCGTAGAATGATTTCTCATTATATTTATTTATCAAATTCTTTCGTACCGTATCTGACAGATACGCGCGATCGTTCGAGGGTTGAGTAAGTGATTTTCATTATAGCTCTAAATGAGAATATAATTATTTCGAGTATCATTCTATTCGGATCAAGCGTACACTGTAAAAAATTTTATGGGAAAATTTCTATATATATATGCGAAGTAATTAACACATACACGCGTTAGGAATTTTCCCAACTTGTCCGGAAATTTACTGTGAAATGTTGGGAAAAATCCCATAAAGTTTAGAATTTTCAGATAAATGTACCGGAAATTGATTTCCTAATCGGTGATTGGAATTTTCCGGTTGATGTAAACAGGAAAATTCCGATTATTTTTTCACAGTGTATAATACTTGATTCCAACGTGAAGTATATTCCGTTTGAGCATAAAGTATACCAAAACCAAGAATTTTCTGTGGTTGGATTTTATAGTGGAATTGAAAGTAATTATGCTTCAAATCGAGCAAAGTATTTTCTGGACGTTCCATTGAGTGAAAATATCGGATCGACCTGATCATTTCTATAGACGGCACAGAGGAATCAACTTTCATAGGAACGTATTCAATAGAAGTGTAGTTATTGTCGCCTAATCGAATAGTCATCGAATCATTGAATCACAAACTGCGTAACGTATATAACGGAACATGCGAAATATTCAATGCAGGACAATTGAAGGAAACAGAACCGGCGTGTTAGAAAGTTTGAGATATTTCAAACATTGCATCACATGTTTATAACCTTGGAACTATTTTAAATTTTACTATAGAATTCCTCCATATACATATTCGTAATCTAATCAGCAGTTCAGGCATCCAAATAATATTTCCGTACGGTTCATGCTATATTTGAAGTGATATTTATATACTTATGATCGAATCATTTTTTATTTTATGGAAAAAAATTTACTGCGAAGTGAGTATGATAATTTCATTATGATGATCACTGTATTTGCAATCCGCTAATGTTCGTGCTATTCTCATGAATTGTTCACAAGAAAAGTATTCGGCTTTGAAATACTGTGAAAAATATTCGGAAATTTCCCATATCTATTCGAGAGAAGTTTCACATATACTTGTATGGGAAAAGGGAATTCCCATCACGGAGAAAAATGCAGCTCGAAAGGATAGTAATCTTCAATAGAAAATTGGAGAATATTTCTTAAAATCTGAGAATATTTTTTAAAATCTAAGAATTTTTCTCAAGTTAGTAATAAACATGAAATGATTCAGATTTCTCTTGAATATTGCTCGAAAAACAATGAAAAATTATCAATACTTAACAAATCATAAAAACAAATATGAAGTTTCCAAAAGTCGCGCATGAAATTTTACAAAGTAAATAACAAAATTTTGGAATCTTATTTTCAAATTACAGAATTTTGTTATTCACTTTATAAAATTTAATTCGCGACTTTTGGAAACTTCATATTTGTTTTTATGATTTGTTAAGTATTGATGATTTTTCATTGTTTTTCGAGCAATATTCAAGAGAAATCTGAACCGTTTTATGTTTATTACGAACTTGAGAAAAATTCTTAAATTTTAAGAAATATTCTCTGATTTTCTATTAAAGATTACTATCCTTTTGAGCTGTATTTTTCTCCGTGTAAAATACATGAGAATGTATGTTTTTATAAGATTTTTCCAAATATTTATGGGATTTCCGATTGTTCTAACTTTTTATTGAACGTTATTTAAACTCCATCCACCCTAGAAATCGATCAAATAGCGTTCCACTAAACGTTTCAGGTGCTTAAATCCTTGATAAACGTTTTGTGTGAAAAGTTATGGCAATGTGTGATCCACATGGAAGAAAAAGATTGGTTGGATTAACTATTTAATTTGTAAACGCATATAGACGCATGTTTTTTCGTTGGAATAACAATTTTTTTCGTTGATTCAACTAATTTAAATATTGCAAATTATTGAAAACTGGTTATATCAACACAAAAAATTGTTATTTCAACGAAAAAAAAATGCGTTCATATGCGCTTACAAATTAAATAGTGGTTTCAACTTCTTTTTTCCGTGCATGTATGAGTTAATTACTTGACAAATATGTATTTGAAGTTGCCCATAAAAATGTTTCCACAGTAAAGTTTCGAAACGTTATTGGAGAATATTATTGCGACCAACCATCGGATTTTGTTCCTTGTTCAACCAACTAATGAACTTATATAATCAAATCTGAATGTGCAAATCCACCAATAATATATGAGTTCCATTGAAAAGGGGTGGACATTTCTTCGTCGTCCCTCTGTCGCATCAACGGAGACTCTTCCTTATTTCCACGGCTCACGTTTCTCCATCAATTTTCCACCTCCATTCCACCTATGTCCTAGATAGAGGATCGATCGTTGTGCTTCACGGGGGAGGATTCCATCGATTCTCTTTAAAAATCCTAATGGGAAATCCTCTTATTAATAAGAAATTTTCGATGCAGGAACTTGATTCATTCCCGATGGATTTTCTTTTAATTGGAATGAATGAAAAATTTTAACGAGGGATGAAACGTTCACCCAGAAAACGTTATGCTTGTTTTCAGCGTATTAAGCTCCATTCGAGCGTAATTTATTCTTTCTATTTCCCCAAACATATTGCACTCACTTCAAATATATTTTATGCTAGAATCAAACAAATTTGTTCACACTGTAAAAAAGGATATATTTATCTTCGCTCAAACACGACATTTTTGTTTTGAATGTTCCGCTTCAGTTCAACTTGAGCTTAAAATTGTTCTCATATCAAGTTTGATAGTATTTTTGAATCAATCTTAGATATCATTGAAATAAAATTCAGGGATATTCTTACGTTCAGAAAAAAATACCACAAATAATATTGTTTTTATCATTAAAGTCTGAATATACTTGACATTTGCGTGTTAATACAATTAGAAGTAGTCATTTTTCGGAACAATTTTTGATGGTATATTTTTATCCATTTGTGAAAAAATATTTGAGAAAGAATTTAGGTGAATTCCGTGAATTTGATATTATGTTACTCTCAACTCTTTCTGAAGCCATATGTATTCCACTGCCTGGAGTGTAGACTCAATATACACCCCAAATAAGGAAAATTGGTTGTAAGAAGTGCGTCGTGAATACTCTGATCCCAAACAACAAAAGATCACTTAAGAATTTTTCAAGAACTCTTCGAGAACTGAAGAGTTCCCACAGAATTCTTGAAAAAGTCTTTCGCGAATTCTTTGCTGTCAACACCGAACGGATTAAATCCATTTTGCCTTTCTTTTTCTTATGTAGCGATCCCCATGCAACAATTTTCTCACGTCCCCCCTCGCGCGTCATCTGTTATGTTTATTTCATAGGTCAAGCATAACGTACGTTTGAACCAAATGTCACATTCTTGAGAAGAATGTAATGAATGTTTAAACATGATAATAAGAATAACGTCAACTTGCGTTGCGCTTAATAATTTTAAATCAAAAAATATCGTTTCTGATAGAATATTTTATGTTGAATTTAAGAGTATACACGGAGAAAAAGGTATCTTAAAAAGTACCATAATTTATGGATTTTTAGCGCTGGTCTGACCCGAGTCTCAATATTTACCTGAACAAACCTCTAAAAGTACCATAATGGCTGGGACTTTTATAAGGAAGGTACCATACTTATTCTGAAAAGTCCAAGAAATTATGGTACTTTTAGATATTCGTGCAAGTAAATATTCCGACTCGGGTCAGACCAGCGCTGAAAATCCATAAATTATGGTAATTTTCAGGATATCTGTTTTCTCAGTGTATATATCTCTTAATTTTGTTCTAAAGATATTTTATACTTCTTTTGCAACTAAAATCGTTTTAAAATGAGCATAGTAGAGTAAAAATAAGCATTTTTGGGATTTTTAACTGTGAAGCATAATCTCATGCTGTTTTCAAGCTTATCGTTTTCTGGGTGTTACGACCATGAAATCTAATGGAATGAAGATGAAATAAAGAATCCAACAACCTTCCTAATCACCAACTGTCAGCTGTGTTAGAATATTTCTGTTGAGGAACGTAAAAAAAAGAGTGATGGATTCCGATTAACGATACCCTTATTTGGCATCACAGGAGTAACGTCTTAATTTATACACAGAAAAAATTACACGGTAACCATTATAAGAAAGAATAGGAATTCTGTAACAGATATTTCAAAATTGTATAATAAGTACACTGAGAAAAAAGATTCGTTGACTCAAATAAGATTTTGTTTATAGTAAATCAATCGTATCGTTGGATATGGCCAAAGAAAAATTTACTAATATTTAGTCAACACCATAGTTGATAAATACAGCACATATTTCTTTGAGTTAACTTCATACCGATGATAATTCGATAAATCTAAATTTGAGAAGAAGTCATATTCATTCAAATCAATTTCGATCAGTTTTAATCAAATATTTCAAAACAATGTTTGGCGATGATCAATAAGTCTTATTCGTATTGACCGATATCTCTCAAAAATGTTCAACCAAATGCATTGATTTGTCAGAAGAAAACCTTTTTCTCAGCGTACCATTCAAAATCGGAGTGAATGCGATAAACTGTTAACGTTACCATGGAGACGGTAGGTTAACATAGGAACGATGGTGTAGGGGGTGAATTTGCCGAATACACATTTTGACATAATTTAACAATCGCTAGTGATAACTGAAAAGTGACTAGCGATTGTCAAATTCAGTCTATTCGGCGAAATGTTTGTTTAGCAAATTCACCTCCTACGAAGACCGATTACCAAATCGCGAGTTAGCACTCGATTTCAATCCTCTAAAGTCGCGATGAGAACTTGAACGAACGGTAATCAATTCTATACATTCCTCTCTGTGCATCGCATTGCAAATCCTACAATTATACCCAGCGAGAAATTTTGTGTCACAGGAGGTCCACTCATAGTTTGTATTGAAAACAATATATCAAATTCTGAAATTCACAAATTTTCAGTGTAAATTTAACATTCTTGTGTTAATTTATAACATGAATTGCGAGTGGACCTCCTGGAACATACATGTGTGTTAAAAATACACAAAATTTGTCACTGTGTAAACGGAGAGCAATACATTATAATAGGTATATATGTTTTTATTAAATTTAGGAACAAACATCAGAATTCGTATCCATTAATACCTGGATCAGACGATCTAATGTTATATTTGGGGAAAGTATTCCATCACTCATTATGATCTCGTATATTATGCCCGATCATACAAATATTTGAAACTATTATTAAATTTCTATGATATAATTTTTATGATGTATGTTCCTTCTTGCATCATCATTCAATTACAACCTGTTATACGCTTCAAAATTTGATTGCTTCAAATGTCTAGTTGCGCTGTAGTGGAAGCGCTTGCGGTGATTGCATGAACCAGATCATTCGAATCGGGGTCACTTTAATAACATGCAATTTCAGAGGGTTGTTGTAGACGTAACAACAGGGATGGAATGAAAGTACTTTCACCAGAAATACTCCAGTTACGGTTCAAAAAGAGAATATACTCTTCTCGTTCAATAACTTCTCTCTATCAGTTTTTGAAAATTCCTAAATTGAATACGTTAGTATTATTTTTATAAATTTCCAGTTGACCTTCTTATAATTTTTCCTTACGTGAAAAAATACAATATTGAAATCGAACTGAATGAATTGCTCGTCAAATCATGAAGCTGAAACTGGCAACCGTAAAGCTAACAACTGATGCTTATAACTTTTTATACAAAATTTTTATTAAGGATTCAAGCATCTGAAACATTAGATTCGATTTGTTACAACAATCTGCTGCTATCCCAGACAACATTGAGAGTTCTAAAATAATCCGCAAAGAATTCTCGGATGTTCGAAAGAATTCTTCAGGAGCACCAAAAGTAACAGGAAGAATTCTGGTAGAATATATTCAGAACTCTGAAATGTCCGACCAATAGAGCATTCTTGGTGTTCTTTTTCCATCACATTAGAATTAATTATGAACTCACTAGAGAATTCTTTGAGAACATTGAAAGTATAAATAAAGAGCAAATTAAGACTTTTTAAGAAACTCGTTTCTTTGATAAAAGGAGTTATTTTGAATTTCAAATGTATCTGTTAATTGGAGAGTTTCATAAATTGGATAATATAAAATTAGTTAACATTGGGTACATTGAAATCAATAAACAGTTTTAACCAAGTATTTAAATGATTTCCTGCCTGCACATAAGAAGAATTTATATTTGACATTGGAATTTGGGAGAATTCAACGTACATTCTGATGTATAAGAGTTTAATTTTGAATTTGGACAAATTTTTGTTTCACAATTATTCTTCAAAGAAGTGTAATTGCAATCCCTATAAAACTATCGTCAATTTTAGATGTCAGTTATTTTCGAAATATTAATATTTTAAATAACACGAATCTCTATAGAGAACTCTTCAGTATCTCTCAGTATACACCGATGAAATCACCCCCCGGAACGTTTTATTTTAGGGTTTTATAATATTTATTCAATTTCTCGTATTGATAACGATTATTTATTACAATTCTTCATAAAAGCATGAATATTAGCGAGATCAGAGAACATAAATTACTTGAAACTTAGGGTGAAAAAAAGAAATTCCAAAAAGATATTCAAAACTTCCGCCAATAAGTTGGTTTAGCATGTACGAACTGAAAAACGTATGATCTTATTAGCGTCATCTACATTTTCAAAGAATCCACAAATAATTATTCCGGATTGAATAGAAAACACCGCACGAGTGAATATCATTGGACATTTGAGAGTTCTTAAATCGCATCTTTAGAGTTGTTTTCGAACATTTTACAAACTCCTTAAATCATTCAAAAGAATTCTCTGAGAACCCCATATACGTTCTAAATGAATTCTGAAAGAATTCAATGCTGAGAGTTCTTGAGGAGTTCATGTTAAGAACTCATATGACATTCTTTCGAAACTGTCTTGCTGTCTGGGGAGCTTTGCGACTGTTAGTTTCAGCTTCATCGTCAAATCATCTTATGAATAATAGATTAATGTATCAATTTGAAAACTTTCACTAAAAGTATTCCACACATTATTGTATACCATTATTTCATTAATAAATAACATGGTTCATTGGAATTTTCATGAAAAGTCTTGGATTTGAGGTACGTGTGCATCGTTAGAAAGAGTAATTCTAAACTTTTGCAAGATTCTCGGTGATCCTAAATTTAAGCTCATCTCCAATTTCGTTCGCTTTCTTCGGAAGGGAAGCTTTGCAGCGTGGAATGCTGAAAACATATGTTCCTACTTCATGTATGTACACGTATATACAGAGATACAATTTTTATATATAATCATCGTGACACAGAATACACTAATAGAAAAATTGATTCATAGTTGACAAACATATTTCGTTTTAATTTCATGATAACATTTGTTCATAGAAAATAAGCAGGGTTACGATGCAAATAAGAGAGATTTCTTAATTCGTCATCGGGGATTTCAATTGATTAGACGGCGTGATTAATTGATTCCATTGGGATTTGGATTTTTTTTGGTAATCCCTGGAGGAGAGGAGTTAGCATCTCATAATCCCGACAAATTGTGAATTGGATAATGCCGTTCGAACAAGAACAGCGATTGGATCAACATTTTTTCGGGATCGAATCAAAATTTTCTCTTCATTGTTTTTTGAATTATAAAATGCTATATCGAAAGAAAGATTCATTGATGACGATAAACATGAAATTGATGCAAAGCCAACTTCGTAAAAAGAAACATCCATTGATATGATCGTATCCAACTTTGCGTTTAATATCTGTTGATAAATACTATTTGATATTAATAAATGTTTTTATTAGTACAACCCATGTCGGTTATTCATAACCTCAACGCTTAATAATTCAGAGAATCTATTTGTATAAATACAAATGTGTTGTCAATAAAATATAATACATACACTGAAAAAAACGGAAACGAAATTTCCATTCGAAATTGTAATTCTACATTAGGAATATTTTGTAGCGCTACCGTTCTGAATATAGGAAAAATACAAAGTAGAAGTTACAAATTTACAAAAATTTGTCAATACACGACTCTGAATGTTGGTTTGTTACGGTGAGTTTGTAAACTCCTCATAAAATCGGTAAAAACTTCACATTCAGAGTACACTGAGAAAAATGAAATGTGAAAATAACCTCTATTTCGTATATTTTTCACCCGTCAAATAATGAAAACTGAAGCCAGTCTTTCAAAAGTGAAAAGTACCTTTTCAGTGTTGAATTTCATCGTAAATTCGGTTTGATTCACCAAAAAGATGGTATTTATCACCTAGCTCATGGTAATAATAACTAAAAAGATAGTATTCATCACCTAACTCATGGTAATAATAACCAAAATAATATATTTTTCATCGTCAAATACATTACTATATTGAAACATGATTTCTGCAATGCAGATTTTTCTCAGTGTAGGTCATAGAGTTACCAACACTGAATCTGACGTATTTACAGATGGTTGTAACATTACAGATATTTGAAAAACTGTCACGTGGAATATAGGGAATCTACATTTCCTTTTGGTAAACCCTTCACACTCTAAGCAGCGAATTTTTCATTGTCGATAACGGAAGGCCAACATTCAGACGAGGTCATTTTTGTCCCTACACTCAAAGTGGTAAAATTCAAAAAACTTTTTCATAGTGTATATTTCTACGCTGAAAAACTATACTTTCATAGGTAATGTGTATAACTATCGGGTCAGGCTTGGCCCAGGCTACACTGACAGAAAAATGATCTGGTTGAAACATTCGTGGCTGCAATAACTTGAAATCTGGTTCGATTCACCAGGAAATGTGATTATGATGCCCAGAGAAAGTGGTTCGAGCAAAAATTAACTACATTTTTCAAGTTGGAAAGACTAGATTCTTTTCTTGGTGTAATAACCAAAATATGTAGTCAATTTTGGCTTCAACCACTTTTTCTGGACATCACAATCATATTTCTTAGAGAATCGAACCAGATTTCAACTCATTGCGACCACGAATGTTTCAACCAGATCGTTTTTCTGTCAGCGTATGTTCAATCATGTGGATTCTGAAGCAAGCTTGGGCTGAATGCCTGATCTATGTCATGATTATGTACTCTAAAGTAGTATATTGTACATTTTTGTGTATGTAATTCATCTTTGAACTTGTTATGTTTACGATTTGTGAGAATCGTAATTACACTGAAAAAGGACTGATTTGTATACGGTGAATGGTTCAATGAAACTATAGCTGTTCACCGATTTGTTATCACAGATGAAAACAAACATCGAATGAAAACAGTAACAATAGTACATTGTGCATCAAACGAGAGAAAACATAAATTCCTGATAAGCGTGGAGGTTGTCTCTCATCCAGTGGCGTAATGGAGATTCCGGGGCCCTTGGCGACTCAAGAAAAAATTGCCTGGGGCTTCTCCTGCGCTACTGCTCTCACCAGATGCGTATATTATTCTCTTCAAATACTTCGAAAGGGAATAGGACTCCAGGGACCTGTCGGGATAATGCCAGCCAAGATGATAGTAGAGCTCTCTACATTTTTTTAGATACCATGTAAACATGCTAAAGCTTCAATCGGATAGGGCTGATAGGGACTAACTTTTCTCCTTGTTTTTAACGAAATAATATATATTATTTTCCCACAGATACATTCACTACCTCAAAACAAAATATCTTTATAATAAAAGTATACTCCTGCTTAGAATTCAAATACTTGTCCTCATACTTGATATAAAATATTGAAATCTTTATAATATTTCTTATACACCCCTTACAGTCCATCTCTCTCCGTGTATAATTTATCCATCCATTCGGTTTAATGTTCGTTAAAAGATTCCTTAAGAATACCATAATACAAAGTTATCCAATTTTCCGAACTCAAACCGACGGGTCGTTTCATCATTCAATGACTTTTCCCGTACCCAAGGAGAATCCATTACACATCATTTCACTTTCAGACCCGTTCTATTTCACGAATCCTCTATTGTAAGTAGTAAATCTTATTATTGGTGTTGTTTTACTCTCCAATATACCCTTGACAATTCGAATCTCTCATTCCAGGTGCACGTGTTTTTCTTCCACTCAATATATAGGGCGATTGGGGATGCTTCTCGATGATGCCTTTGAAGTTTGAATCGTTTATTGAAACAAATTTGTAGTCGTAAACAAAAACACTGGAGTATTCTTATCTTCAATTTCTTTGAAAACATGTTTAATCTTCGTATTTCATTGAAGAGAATTGAGTTCTGAACAATTTCAAATTAGATGTTTCTCGTATTTGACTTTCAATTCATTTCGATAAACGATTCAAATTAAAACGATGTGTCTCGATACTTCTGTGTTGGATGCAGAAGAAAAGAAAAAGGAAGAAACGATAGAGCCAAACAATAATGGCCTCAAAGAAGGTGATGTTGAACGATCCTACGTGACGATAGTCACGTATATATACAATTCAGGGTTATGATTTGATATAATCTGTGATCTTGCTACATTTGTAGGAGACACGGGAAGGAAAGGATTACGGTTTTGTTATCTATTCATTCAACAATTATATTTTTTATGTCATATACGGTGAAATAGTTTATGTTAAATTACACCATACATCATTGCTCATGTTTTAACCGATGATGTATTGTGAAACTTCACGTGAGATTTGTAATCGTTTTCAATGATTTATAATGTTATTCTACTACAAATTATGATTTTCTCTAGTATATAATATGGGGAAAAGTGACTTTGCTATGTAAAATACTTCTATGTATCATTGAATAAAAGATTACCAATAGTACACAGAGAAAAATTCATATTGATCATGAGAGCAAGATTATTAGACAAAGCCCTGCTAAATTTTCCCAATAAAGAACGATACAAAACGATACATTTCTTCTATAGTTTTCAATGAGGTTCCTGAATACAAAATTTACGAAGTTATATCGTTATTAAACGATAGAACTCTATCGTTCCTTATCGTTTTCTATAAAAATTCAAAAGAATGTATGGGATTTTATCGTGAAATTCGAATAAGAAAAGTACCAATTATTTGGAAAAAAATAGTTATTTGTTCCAGAATAAGTAGTACTTTTTCTATACGAATTTCACGATAAAATCCCATAAATTCTTTTGAATTTTTATAGAAAACGATAAGGAACGATAGAGTTCTATCGTTTAATAACGATATAACTTCGTAAATTCCGTATTCAGAAACCTCATTGAAAACTATAGAAGAAATTTATCGTTTTGTATCGTCCTTTATGGGGACAATTTAGCAGGGAGGATTGTGCCTATTCAAGGATGCCAAGGCACCTCCTGAATTATGATTGTGGTGCCCGAGTGAAAAGAATTTTAAATTATATATAATTTATATAAAATTACATTCTGTCAAAAAAGTACCGGGAATTCTTGAATAAAACACAAAATATTTTTTATTCTCTCAAATCTATTGTATCGCCTTCAAAGTAGTCCCCTCTCGAAATGATACATTTATGCTAACGAACAATCCAATCATCAAAACATTTTTTATACGCTTTTTCCGGAATCGATTTCAGTACTCCCCGCAAATTCTTTTTAATATCTTCTATCGATTCAAAACGGATGCCTCGAAGTGGTAATTCAAGTTTTGGAAACAGAAAAATGTCGGCTGGAGCCAGATCGGGTGAATACGGTGGCTGTTCGATGATATTTGTTGAGTTTTCGGCCAAAAATTGGTTCACGATGAAAGCCTTGTGATATGGTGCATTATCGTGATGCAAAATCCATGAATTTTCTCTCCACAAATCTGGCCTTTTTCGACGAATTTGCTCTCTCAAACGCCGCATAACGCTTAGATAATATTCTTTATCCACCGTCTGACCCTCTGGCAAGAATTCCTAATGTACAACACCGCGATAATCAAAAAACACAGTCAACATTACCTTCACTTTTGATCGGCTTTTGCGTGGCTTTTTCGGTTTCGGCTTAGTTGGAAGCCGCCACTCCGAAGCTTGTTGACTGGTTTGCATGTCATTGTCTCGTTCTAGCATGTCTCTCTCAAACTTAAGTGACGATTTTCAGTCACCATTTCCTTCACTTAAAGACGTCGATGGACGACCAGAGCGAGGCAAATCTCCCACCACATCTCGACCACTTTTGAATGCACTGTACCACTCATATGCACGTGTTTTTGATAGAGTCAATTCACCGTAAGCCTTCTTTAACATTTTCAGCGATTCGGCACACGAAATTCCATTTGCAACGCAAAATTTCAGACAAATTCTTTGTTCAATCTTTGTATCCATTGTGACAATCGCGGGACACACTTGAGAGAACTGAAAACATCGAGCACTGTAAACAAACCAAATGACAGATGATAGTCGAACTCCGCGTCAATATACAGGACGAATGTACCAACTTAACAACAAAAAGAATGTTGACAAACCCGTTAGCCGCACTTTTTAAATGATCAATTCCCGGTACTTTTTGACAGAAAGTATATATAAAATTTATTAAATTATATATAAATTACATATAATTTTTTGTAATTTTCCTACCAAACAGAAAGACATCTACTCTCTAAAATTGTTAGAGTGGTATTCCACTCTTTAGTCAGCCAAAAGTGAGCCTGTCGAAATTTCGAGTAAAATTTCCACTCTTTTAGAGTCCCTGTTACAAATAATCCATAAAATCCCATTGACGAATGTAGAAATGAATAGGTTTCAATGAAATTCGATCAGAAGTTTAACCATTCGTAATAGGATTCAATAGAATATTGTCATCTGGGATCATAATCTAAGGTTTTAGGTTATAAACTCACAGCCACTCCAATTCTAGAGTGAATTTCTCAATCTAAAAGAGTGGGAGTCCACTTAAAACGAGTGAAAATTCCACTTGAAGCGGACTGGCTCACTTCTGAAACTTAATAGAGTGAAACGAGTGATTTTTCACTCTTCCAGATTTAGAGAGTAAAAAAGCTAAAACCATAGCAGCCAAATGCGTTCAAGTTCTTGTTTTGTCATTCACGAGAAAAGTGCTTTGGGTACCCATTCATAGCGTTAGGTTGTTGCGCCCTCGAATAAACATATAATGAAGAATAGAAGGTGCTGCAACCACTGATCTCTAATATACCCTGGATAGCGAATTGATTAAAATTCTTATGAATAATAGAAGACCGTTGTTGGTGGCAAATTTAAACTATAAGCGCGTTATTTCCTACAAATATACACTGGAAAAAATTATTTTGTTGTTTTAACCAAATTTGTGTTGGGTCAACAAAATTGTTTCGTTGGAATAATAAAATTTATTTTTTATATAATAATCACAAAAAAAATGTTATCATTACAACGAAAGAATTGTGTTGACACAACACAAATTTTGTTAAAACAACAATCAATCAAGTATTATTCACTTATGTGTAGTTGAAATTGCATTCTAAATTATAAAAGACTATACATTCACCATAAGATAGTGTTCGTTATTAATTTTTCGTATTTGAATTTTTATCACATGATATAAAAATAATAGTAGAGATTCCATTTTCATTGATGAATTGTATAAAAGTGTATTTATGATGTTTAAATCTCGAGGCCAAAAACAAGCATTTGGGCGACAAACTCAGGGTCTTCTGGCAGCTTCAATTCATCACAAACATTTTGTATTGCGAGCTGACGTATCCGTATGGTAGAGATCAGTGGCTGCAACTCCTCACTTTATTCTTCATTACAAGTCGACTACAGCAAAGAAGAGAATTTCTAGGTCCGGTTCTGATGATTGGAACTTTGGAAAAAGGACCCTGGTGGAAGGGAAGCGTGTATTAGAAAGTATCAGAAACTTAATTATAGAGTATTCGGAACGCGGATTCAAGCGTATATCGTGCGTAAAGTGGAACATTGAGAGTACTCTGAACGTACATTTGAAGTACATAAAACGTTTCGGAAAAAAACAACAAATCCATAAAAATTGGACTTTACACGCCCTGCTTAAAGAATTTCATTGAACCGATTGATTCTCATTGATTCCGATGCAGAAAACCGATTCAAACCCATTAAAAATTGATTTTTCAATTAATTTGAATGAGATTTTTGAAGCAGAGCGTGTAACCGCAATTGAAAAGTCATCTGAGACATTCTCCCGCTTCCATAACTCCTTTATGACATGCTCCCCTCTTACCAGGAGAGGGCAGTGTCGGATTCACATAGACGCCCCATACAACACCGGGAGTCAATTTTTGAAAATTGAAAAATTCTCCGCGAGTGGTTTGAAAACTCTGAATATTGTCTGTATATTGACTAACAGGCCTGAAAACGGAAAAGCAGTTCTTCTTGGTGCATTTCAATTCTTTTCAAGTCAATGTTGAAATATCATAATTCTCAAGTTCAAAAGTTATCTGAAAATTGAAATAAAACTTGAAAAACGATTCGTGCGCGCGACTGCGTTGCGTTAATATGATTAAATTTTCGATTTCAGTTAAGATCGATACGCATGTATATGCATACCGTACTAATAATATACTACCTATGTTTGAGAAATATTTAAAGAATCATTTGGCATTCTCCAAGGTTATACGCGTGCATAGATATATACACTATTTTGTGTCTCCTTGAAAAAATCTGTATAATAAAACTTGTAGATACAGTACCCTATTGTAACAAAACTAATGGATTCCGATACACGATATGAGAAACTTCTCGTTGAATTTTCAATGAAATGTAACGGAAGCAGAAATTACTGGCTTCACTGAAAAGTTCATCCACTTTTCAATTTTCAGTTATAAAAATATATATTAATGTGTGCAATAATGTAGCGAAGTGTAGACTTCAATCACGTGTAAAGTGATTCTCAATTCAATTGCCAAAAATTTGAAATTTCATTCATGGTTGTGCTTAACGGGGGGAGGGGGAGGGGGGGGGGGAGGTTCTGAATCAGAATTAGTTAGATTAGTCAGAACAAAAAGAAGTTTTTTGGTACGAGGGAAGTAATTGAATGAGGTGAACGTTTTGAGATATTTTCATACATATTTAAAGAAGTTGACAAAAGAATTTTATTTCCTCGTTGGAGGAAAGCTTTTTGATCGTTTCCAGGAACTGAGAAGTTTTTTGTCTCCAAATTCAAAATTTCTTGCACCAAAATCTTTCTTCGAACTCGGAGAAAAGTTGGGATTACGTGTTTGCCTGTTGGCTTTGAACTTTCAAGAAATTGCGAACGTGGATATCTTCTAGTGATGTCGATCTTTTGCCGATCCTTGGAAAATCTGATGTATCATGGATCGATTCAAAATTTCCCAGCATCGAATTAATCAATTCTTTTTGCATTTCAAAGTATATTGACGAAATTTTATTTGACCATGAATTGTGTTTGCAACCACCAAACTCATACGGAATTTTATACAACAAATTTTTGGAAGCGAAACTCGGGAAGTTATCGAAATTTTGTTTCTTAAATTCATCACAATTTGGATGATTCATAGATTCCTTGTGCCTCAAATTTCATGAAAATGTTATGAAACTTTTTACACGGAGCAAAATGCAGCTCGAAAGGATAGTAATCTTCAATTGAAAATTGGAGAATCTTTCTTAAAATCTAAGAATTTTTCTTAAGTTCGTAATAAACATAAAACGGTTCAGATTTCTCTTAAATATTGCTCGAAAAACGATGAAAATTTATCAATACTTAACAAATCATAAAAACAAATATGAAGTTTCCAAAAGTCGCGAATGAAATTTCACAAAGTGAATAACAAAATTCTGTAATTTGAAAATAAGATTCCAAAATTTTGTTATTTACTTTGTAAAATTTCATGCGTGACTTTTGAAAAGTTCATATTTGTTTTTATAATTTGTTAAGTATTGATAATTTTTCATTGTTTTTCGAGGGATATTCAAGAGAAATCTGAACCGTTTTATGTTCATCACGAACTTAAGAAAAATTCTTAGATTTTAAGAAATATTCTCAGATTTTAAGAAATATTCTCCAATTTTCTTATCAAGATTACTATCCTTTCGAGCTGCATTTTTCTCCGTGTACATAACACAGTCTGTTAAATTTCATGACATGATATTAATTTCAAAAGTATAATGCTTGATCTGAAGAATTTTCTTCTGAACTTTGATACGATATTTGTAAATCCAATAAATACCGTGTTATATTCCATAATCCATATTGAATTAAAAAACTTTATTAAATTCGATATGGGAATATTGACTTTCACAAGAAATTTTCTATTGAATTCAAGAATTTTTCCAACAGTGTTTGAATTTAAGAAATGAGACTTTGGAGAGGAAATAACAAATGAACAAAAATGAGGAAATATTCAAATAGATCAATGAATTTTAATTTTACCATAAATATATTAATCCACATTTTATTTGAACGACATGTTGAAAATAGAAACAATTATGTATTGATATTCCAGGCCTAATTTCATTCGAGTTAACCACTATTCAGGTCAATTTCTATCCAAGTTTGCTATCTTTGACCATTCCTTCCAAATCGATCCTCCAGAACGTCAAAAGATCGATCCTGCAAAGTCGATCTTCTTTGTGAGTTATAGAATCGATCTATACACCCGATCCATCTGAATAGCTCTGATCCTAGGATTGATCCGATCCCCACTCAAGATCGACATCACTAATACTTTCCGTTCATGAAAGTGAAGCTAGCAGCCGCAAGTTAGCAGCTGATCAATGTAACTTTTGATTAACATGAATTTTAATGTCTTTCATATCAAGAATTGATTCAGTGGCTTCCAACCATACAGTTTGGCTACTTGGACATTGAATAGAACAATTCTATCAAAAGTTACATCAATCGGTTGCTAGCTTCACTCTCATCTTCCGTTCCTGTTATCCGATCATCATGAAATCTTCCCCAAAGACCTGAATAAGGAAAAATGTTATCAAAAATTGTGATTTCGCGATCGTGCATATTTGTACTTTCTGTTATCCTATTGCAATAGAACTCATGCCGCATTCTGATCCGATAGTGGTCCAATATGAATATAAAGATTCAATTACAATCCTTAAATTTTTCTTGAGGGAATGAGGTTTTATACATTATTTCGTGATATAGTGAAGCAGGAAAGTTCGCCATCTCTTACCCTGATTTATTTCTGACTGAAGTAAAATTCAACATTGTCAATTAATTTATCGAATTTCAGTGTCATATTTTCGTAATGAACTGAACACCATTTTGTAAATCATTTTATGTTGAGAAAAGGATTCTCAAACGAAAAGATTGAATTCATTTATGTACGGGGCAGAAAAAGTTGATCTTCAATGTGCGTACAGCGCGTCTACATTGAGACAACCAATTGCGTTTACCTTGAGATATATTTTTGTGAGGCGTGTGCACATGATTTTTGTTCGCAGTCACATGGGAAAAGTCTGTTAGCGTCCTTGTTGTTTGGAATACGAAACTATATTGAATTGATGCACGATTAAACATCAATTACAATCAACAAACAAAGGTTTTTGTTTTTCTCTCGATATCCTACTGAAATTCCCTTAGACTTGCTTGAGAACAGATTCCTGATGATATTCTGAAACGATTTTGGTTCGGAATATTTTAATCTGACCCTAGAATTCGGCTGGGAAAAATTACAGTCACATTTTTTGAATTCTTTCAAAGTGTAGTTTTTTGTCAATTTCACACGTAGGATGATAGGTTATTGAAGGGATATATCAGCTATTGAATCTGTTCGGCGAATCTTAATGATTCGAATTTTCGGGTTTTACATACACGGAAGAAAAATATTGTCATCATCACTTTCCAGTTTCGTTACCATAGCCATATGCAATATACTCAACGAAGAAAAATTGTAAATATACTGCATGCACGGAGAAAAAAAATATCGCTGACATAACGATACTGGATAGTTGTGATGACTATCCAAAGTTTAGTGGTATCAGGATCGTTATAGCATAGCCATCTGTGTCGTCACCATAGCGATACAGTATTGTCACTACAGATATCTCTTCTTAACCATATTTCGGATCGTTATAAGGTAGATCACCCCATTTATGAACGCGACCCCTTTAATGAACGTTTTGGTTTTTGATTCATAGTACTTTTCATTTAGTGCTTTAATTTCATCCAAGCATGACTGACTGGATACTGAATCAACCGCTGTTATGTAAATAAATTCAGAATAATATGCCATAGGAAAGATATAATAGATAAACGATTGTTCGCTAATGGGGGTTAAGGTGTTCATTAATGGGGCCTGTCACCTTAATAGCCATACTTTTTTTCCGTGTGCTGTTGAACACAATGATATCTCCAGATCAAAAAACAAAAGAACATATCTTCCCCATGCCAATCCGATTCATTGTATCAACAACGATATACTTCTGAGGATATTTTGGATGGTCATGATGACAATATTTTTTTTCTGTGTATGGTCTCAATGTAAACTCGTTACTGTCTCATCCTATACTATCGTGGTGTAGGTTGGGACACTTTCAAGGTCCAGATGAAACATTTTAGCATTCCAAAATTTTAACAGTAACGATTATTATTAGGATACATTTTTCTAGCTTAGGGACACTCAAGCACCAAAAGAAACGAGCCAACTTTGTTCATAAATTAGGCATTCAACTTCAATCTGGAGTGAATAATAATAAAATCCACGACCAGGATTAGACTCCAAATATAAATTTTACTCCTTTACTGATTTTCTGCACGGAGAAAAATTTGTGGCAGAGATCCCCATAATAATAGCAGTTTTGGGACACATGGGCATTTATGAACATTTCTCCTTTAATTCGTAGTAATTTTTTGCAAACTCATAGTAATATGTGTCAAATGCAAAGTTATTTTCACCAAAATTAGGTATGGATTACCATAATTAAAGGAGGAGTGCACATAAATGCTCATGTTTCCCAAAACTGCCATTATTATGGTAAACCCTGCTACACATTTCCCATACGTTTTTCTCCGTGTGGCGAGTATAAGAGGATTTTGAAAGTAATAATCTCCAACTGTCCAAAATTTTTTGTAATCTCATCTCCCAATACCATAGTGAAAATGAGACCGTAGGAAAGATATGAAGCGACGCGGGAGAGTAAATGAAACAGGATCTATAAGCGCGAAATCTATCGCGATCTACGCTTCATTTGTTTCCAAGTTCCCTCCCGGCGAGCGGAACTTTTCACCAGGGTATCTGCAAACCATCAAGAAACCCAAATTTGTATTCAGAGTCCAATCTCACGTATATATTCAATTATCATCGAGTTCAAATTCAAATTTATCAAGTAATTTATGAAGAAAGTGGACGCAAAATTTTACCTACTTCTCTTGATGCTCGAGCGAAAGAAAATGGCCTTTTTTTCAAATTATTAACGTGTACGCGAACAAATAAAAAGTATCTCAACATAGGCCACTCTCCCCTACCGATTTTTCCTTCAGTCTATGGTCGGTTATATTTTCTGAAAATTTTTTTCAGGGTACAATAAATTCTACTATACCGTACTGTACTTTCACTGAAATCATGTGTATGTAATCTTACAATTAGGTTCTTAACAACTCAACCTCACTTTAGTCAACCTCGTCAAGTTTTGATGGAACATCGGGTCACTTAAGCATTATTTCTCTGCAGATTTTTATATCCATGCATATGCTCCACTTCGTTTGATTTGGATAAAAATAAATCATACGCTGACGTAAGGATTACTCGATAACTTAGACAGCTGCAAAAACATTTACGTATACCAATTCTAAGTACCTCCAATACGTTCTTCCTTTGAAATAAACTTCGCGTGAGGTTGGGATGTATTATGAAAATATGTCATTTTTATTTTTTCAATGTGTGTAAGAAAAAATGCAAGATGATTTTTCGTTTTCTTCATTAGATTCATTGGATGTATTGTCCATAAAATGTATTTCTCTGTCCAAATCGAATTGGTATTGAGTAGCGTGAATGCTTTTCTAAGTCGCTCGAACTTTACTATAATCGTAAATAAGAACATTCATATTACTATGCTAATTTCAGAGATGTGAAAAGTAAAATCAACATCATACTGTACATGTGTATTTACAAATCGCGAAGAACAATGAGTACGAACTTTGTTACCAATGTAATTTCACACAGGTGCGAAGTGAAATCATCATTATTCACGCGAAACAACTACGTTCTTCCGACGTAGAAATTGAGTGGAGAATCGGTGGATGAACGAACGAGTGCTCGTTGGAGAAGTGACGTGGACGCAACGAAGAGAAGCCCGACCTTGATTTCCTGGCGGACTTTTCTTCGTTGCCTCCACGTCGCTCCTCCCACGAATATCCGGTTATCATTTGGATTCATCATTCAAATTCTACGTTGAAACAACGAACCCAATCGATCGGTGTTTTGTTCGGGTACTCTGAGCCGAAAAAACTAACCTATCGAATTTATGGGTTCAAATGGATCTATGTACCGAGACAAAAATTCCCCTGCTTGGGAGAATTTTAAGCTCAATTTCAGAAGGTGTTGGTGGGCATTTGAAATTTCTCATTTAAATAACACGTAGAAATATTCATTACATTGAACATGCTGTAACTTTTGAATCGGTCAAGATAAAAATTTTCTCTGAGCAGATTCTTGGAGTGCACTAAATTCTCTAAAAAATCATGCCAGAATTGATTCTTCAAAGGCCATGAAAGTGAAAAAAAGCGAAAATTTTCATGGCTCGTAAATACACAAATTTTTGATTTGAAAAAATCAACTTAGAGATGATTTTTTGAAGAATTTGATGCCCTACAAGAATCTGCCTAGAAAAAATATTTATCTCGAATGTTTCAAAAGTTATAGCATTTTCAATGAAAAACAATTGTTGTATTGTAAGTGTTATTTAAATGAGAAATTTCAAATGCCTACCGACACCTTTTAAATTTGAGCTAAAAATTCTACCAAACGGGGAAATAAATTCAATAGATTAGTTTCTTTGGCTCACCTTACTGTACCTGTGAATTTACAAATCTAGGCCGGCAATGAGCATTTACTCTGTTCCCATGGTAATTTTCCAGAGGTGAAGAGTGAAATCACTATTATCCTGATTGAATAAATTTATTAAATAAATTAAATAAATATCTGATACCGCCCTGAAGAAGCCAGCTGCAATGATGGTGAAACGTTGGCAACCAACCGATACAAGACGCGGCTCCACTCCGGAAGCTCAAAATTTATTCAATTTTGCAAGCGGCGAAAGACCGCACAGCGAATCTTCGCTGAAACAATTAATCTCACTATTATCGTGTTTATGAGAATTCAAAGATCATAAAATGTGATGAGCGTTTACCCTTGCAGCTTTAACGTAATTGCGAATTACCACTGCATTTTTCATCATATCACTCATTTATGATACTAGCAAATTCACAAATCCTCCTTACTTTTCATTTTATTACGATATACAGAAAGAAAAAACTATACCCACGTAAAAATTTCTTACTTGCGCCAAACCTGACGATGAAAAATAGATAGGCGCAATGCTGACATCCAAGGCTTGGAAATCTATATCGAGCTAACGTTGACTGACAAGTGACACAATGTTGCACCAATGTTGGGAATCATAATTTCCATTTATCAATCCATCATTGGCTCAAGATTGTGCCAATCATGGTTCATCGTTGTCCCAATATCGTTTGGACAAAAGAAATTGACTTCATACGAACAATTTCATAGAACGGCTGAATATTAATCCAAACGTTGACAACGTTTAGAAGAAATGAGTACCCCCTGTAGTGCCAAGCCTGGTCAAAGCTTGGCTCAGGCTAGCCCCGATCCTCAATTATACGTTTTCATACAAGAATTCCGGCGTCCAATGTCAAAGCGCCACCCTTTAGTATTGTTTCTCGCAAGTGCTCAACAAACTATGCGGTTGATTATATAAGCATCATATAACCTTTTTATTTGAAAATTGTTGTCTTCATCATAGGTCCTTCATCGAAGGAGGGATATTAAGCTGTGCAAACTCATGGACTCGCGGACATCAAAATTTGAATTATAATTGATGTAACTGATTTGTAAGGCAACCAGTAATCATTAAGTTATATTAATCTTATAAACACACAAATAAGTTTCTTCGTTTCAATGTATACAGATATTCTCTGGCCCTGGTTGTATAAAATATTTCAGATTCGGGCTGTACATCTTAAAATGTGTGAAGGGGAAGCAACCGTTGTTGGAAATATATGATTCTGAATTTGTATTATATTTTTGCAATCCATTAACATAGAGTTGAACATAAGTGCAACATTGGCTCAACGTGGGCGCAGGATTGACGCAACGTTGAATCAATTTTGGCCGAATATTGGCTCAATTTATGTGTAATAAATGATGGTACTTTCTTTAAATGCATAAAACATCTGACCATTGGCAGACCATCAAAAAATTCGTCCATCAGTTTTGGTTTGTGATGAGTACAAGCATGATCCAATCTTGAATTTAGATCGAGCGTCAAATTTTTTCATGGGTTGCCAATGATGGCTGATTTGACTGCCATAATCGTACCAATGTTGGTCCGTAATTGACAGAATACATTAATGGAGCGTGTAACGATGTTATCATTTCAAGCTTGCACCTTGCTAACCTCCAAGGCTCGGCGGATCATTGTCAGTATTGCGCCATCTTAGTGCCAATCGTCAATTTTCACCTGGGTATGTGGTTGTGCAATAACCGATTCACCTGAATCTCATGGTTGTCACGGCCAAATTCCTGGCTAAGGCAATCAAAGCTTCTTTGACAATGAAACGCTTCATCGTTTATACACAATCATTCATTCGTTATATAATGTAGATTATCTCAGAATTTTATAATTCTTGAACATTCTATTAAGGTGTCATTTAGGTATGCATGCAACTTCAATAAATCGTGCAAGTTTATCAACTCTGCTGGCGTGATTCATTCGAAACAATTAACTGTACAATGGCACGAAGGTACTAAGCAGTTAGCGAAATATTATAATCGAACTTATGAGTATATTATTATCTTGCGTGCAATGACCGCAAGCACGTGAGTGGTATTCTCATTACTTGACTCGTGACAAGATTTTCTTCTATAAATAAAAATTGTGCACTTCTTCTTTCTACGAACTTGGCTTAAACGGTTGTGTATTAATAAAACCCTCATATCGTTTTCCAGCTAATTCGGTCCAAGATTTGCGAATTTCTCTATCGTGAAAAATATTTTCATGCAGTACAATTGACGAGAATAGTCCGAATTTTAATTGATATTGATTCCTTCCAACGGTAATTTGTTCAATCGAAATATAGATGCACGTCATAAATGATAAAGCGTTTGACCGGAGGACCCGGTGAACACTCATGAGAGAGAGAGAGAGAACTCTTCAAGATATCTTTTGAAATACCTTTGTGGATGTTATCATATTTATATCTGGATGGTATCATTTTTCTGAGATCTCAAATGAGAATTCACTTGAAGAGTTGGTTTTTTTTAACATTCTGACAATTTCTTATTTCCATTAGAAATCGACGCATCTGATAATATTTTGATATATTTATGTTGACCTGCTGAAAGGTCTATCTGATCTCTCACACATATTCCAGAGATCTTTATAAGAAGTCTTGGTGATAACATATCATTCACTGAGCAGGCTTTTACCACAACGCGAGCACATGACAAATACATAGATTCTGTCACTGCTTCTCGATTAACTTGACACGTGAAGAAATTATTTATCACAATTGAAATTGAAATTTAGGACAGGGAAAATTTGTGTTGTTGTTATTATTATTGTACAATACCAAGTATTATAAGTGTTACACAGAGCAAAATTCAGGTCGGAAATGTAGTAATTTTTAATAAAAATTTGAGAATATTTCTTAAAATCTGAGAATTTTTCTTAAATGCAGAATAGAGATAAAATGGTCCACTCTTTTGTGGAATTGTATTCAAAGAACAATGAAAGATTATCAATACTTAATAAAGGATAGAGAAACATATGAACTTTCCAAAAGTCGCGCGTGAAATTTTACAAAGCGGATAGTAGGATATTGAAATTTTGTTACTATTTTTGTAAAATTTCACGCGCGACTTTTGGGAAGTTCATATGTTTCTCTATTCCTTATTGAGTATTGATAGTTTTCATTGTTTTTTGAATAAGATTTTACAAAAAAGTGGACCATTTTATCTTTCTTATCCCAAGTGTGTACTAACGGCGGGCCCAATCTACGCCCAGGGTGGGTGTCCATGCTGCCCAACGTGGGGCCAACCCTGAGATGATAACATCGTTCCCACCTTGGCTGTATTGCTTTGCCCCAGGATTGGTAACACCATGGGTCCAGCATGAACCCACACTAGGCAATCAATACCGCTCCTTCCTTTTTTTTTCAAATTGGAAAATTGCTTTGAATTCTACCCCAGCGGGCATGAATTTCAGCCCCACTTTGGCGAAGTCTTGGGCCTAGTGTCAAGCTCCATCCTGCCTATATGGGCCCAAGACTGGACCAAAGTGGAACCAAAATTCATACAGGCTGAGGATTGTATGCACATGCTCGGGATATAAATTCAGCCCAATTTTGGCCTAACGCTGGTCCAAATTGGGGCCAAGTTCAAATGTGCCCGCACTAAGATTCATTATTTCCATTTACTACCAACCATAATTGTATGGGAAAGCACAATAGGGCCAAAATTGAACCAACATGGGCTCCATCCATATTCCCCAATACTAGGTTAAAGAGGATGGACCCAGCCTGGGGCCCATTGTCATTATAGGAAATACAGGCTTGGGATTAATTTAAGAAAAACTCTCAGCTTCTAAGAAATATTCTCAAATTTTCAATAAAGATTACTATATTTTCGACCTTCATTTTTCTCCGTGTACCTACACTGTGAGAAAAGCGGTGTCAGAATTAACACCGCGCGGATTCTATGAAAGTCCACCCCGGAATTCGGTGTTAAAGTAACTCCAACTGGTGTTAGAATGACACCATCCGGTGTCAAAATAACACCGTCAGGTGTTGAAACAACACCATTCGGGGTGAACTTTGTGTATTGTATGGTAGGATTCGAACAAAATGATACTCGAGATGACTAAATTCAAAGAAATTTATAGTCATGGCAACTATGTGAGATGACAACCATTCAAGTATAATTTTTCCAACTTTTAATTAATAAAGTTAATGTAATGATATAAATAGTTGTCATTACTACGAAATAGATTATTATCCTTATTTTCTTATAGTTGTGAATACTAAATTTGAATAGCTGTTGCCAAACAGTTGATGTGAACTATTAAAATTTCTTTCAGTGTATAGTTATGTTTGGAGCTATTGTGAGAATTACTAACTTTTTTTCAAACATACTGTTTTCTGGGTGCACAGTTTAGACTGTTGATTGTATCTTCGCTTTAAAACCACGACCACCACCTACTTACAATTATGCAGTAAAATTGAATTATAGGAAGCCAGTCAGTCGTAAGTATAGAGCTTTGGAAGAAAGATCTCAATATTCGCATTTTTCATTCCCATTCGATCATATATTGTACCTACTAATAAAATTATTATAGCTCGTAGATTGAATACTCTGTCAATAAATAATCGTGTAACTGGTGTCTCAAATTGTTTGATGCTTTTTATGCATATTAATTTGATTGATTTACTCATTTATATATATATATATATATATATATATCAATTTGAAACACGATCGATAGCAAAACTCATTGAAGCTAGAAAAAAAGTACGTATAGAACAAATGATGTTCACATTTTGATAATATGGTCAATCTTGCCATATATCTATCTGTGAACCCGAATGAGTGAAAAGTACTCGGAATCAGAAAATTTCATTGATTCGGATTCAAAGGGTGAATTGATAATTGAAAGAAAACCTGTTTAACTTGAATTAAGGGATTATATACAGTTAGAAGGCCGAAAAAAAGCGAATTTTCCAGAATTTTTTCTAAGAAAACTTTCAAATTTATTGATTTAAAAATTTGTACACACATTATAGTATCTTTCAACTGTATTTCAAGACTTAGTATTAGTAAAAATATTCATTTGGAAAGGAGCTACAGCTGATCTCCGGGAGCTCCTCTCAAAAAACACATTTTACGGTGACCACTATATCTGTGAACTGGATCCTCTGAAATTGAAAAACCAAACAGATTTCGTTAAAGTAATGTTAAATCTAGTAATTAATCAAAGGAATAAGCGGAGTAGATTTTTCTGACAAAATGGCGGTTTCTCAACACAAAAAAATAGATTTTTGACCAAAATTTCGGCCTTAAATTGTTTATAAAAAAAAAAATATTCATCGGTGAGGAAAAATCTTCGATCAATTACTGAAAAATATATTTAAGAACCTCGTGTTAAAATTTGAGACTAATCGGTTTACCCGTTTTCGAGTAATGTTGGTCACCGACTTTGAAAACACTATTTTCAGAAAAACTTGTTTAAAGTTTGAAAAGCACTTTACATAAGATACAATTTTTTTTTTCCAACTTACATGGAGTCGTCTATTCTCACCGGAACCATATGAAATTTTCTTTGTGTATTCTTAAATATATTTACATTAAGAAAATAAAATTAAAAAAAAATCGATTTTCTGAAAATTCTAACTGTATATAACACCTTAAATCAATACATATCATGTAGAGAGTAGTTATTGTATTGAAAAAAAGGAATCGATCATATTGGTTATTAAGACATCATGATGACCCATTCGGGCAACCTTCTTTGTTGAAAATTGTTTACAGAAAACTGTTTAGAACAGCAATGGTTTCCAATGAGCGTTTTCAATCGGAAATTCAATATGAATCTATAGTGTTTAATGATATGCGTAACTTGAGATGGTTGGGGGAGGAGGTTTTATGCAAAAACCATGGTTTTTGATAATGGTAAAAACTGACTGCAAAACACTATCGAAAAAAAATTATATTATTGAAAATTGTTGAGAAACATTGCTATCGAAAAATCATATTTCTATTCGCAACCATATTATCAACCAATTGTAGGAAATAGTAGAAAAAACTGTAGAGAAATATAGTGAATTACCGATTCGAAACGCTTATTCAAAATTATCCATTTTCTATAGTAAATCGTGATTTTTTTCTGTCGTAAACTATAGTTTTCTATGTACAATTTTAAGCGGGCTGGTTTTGAGAATAACGCATTCAAATTTACGTTACTGAAAATTCTACTGTTATACACGAAGAAAATGTATTGACGAAAGATTATCCAAAATTGAGTAAAGCGAGGACATACACTAAAAGAATTATCTTGTAAAAATTACCGTGAAATTCCAGTACTCGAAGGACAAGTAAACTTCTTCAAAAAATTACTGTGCAGCCTGTAAAAATGAGTGAATTTTTGAACAGTTGAGAGTGATATTTTCGATAAGTTTTACAAAATGCACAGTACACTGAGAAAACGTTTGTTTCGGCGAAACAAAATTTTGGTTGAAATGAACGCAAAGAAACTTTTTGGTTGGCTGAAATAAAATTTATTTGTCTGGATGAAAGCCTTAATTATTGTGAACCAAATTTCGTTCACCCCAAATAAATTTTATTTCAGCCAACCAAAAAGTTTCTTTGCGTTCATTTCAACCAAAATTTTGTTTGGCTGGAACAAACTGTGTTTTCAGTGTAATATTTTTGAAAATTCCTACTTGTCCTTCGATCATTGGAATTTCACGGTAATTTTTGAAATAAAATTCTCTCAGTATAGTGGCATTCCCGCGGAGTTTAACATCCGGTCGATTCCATTTTACTCGACTACAGATGCGAACATTCATTAAAATGTTTTTCAACAGTATCCAACTTGTAAAGATAATAAAAACATTCGGATTGATTCTTCTCTGTAGTTAAGTAAAATGAAGCCAACCGGGTTTTAAACTTCGCAGAAATGCCACTATGTCCCCGTTTTCCTCAATTTTGGGTAATTTTTCGCCAACAAATTTTCCCCGTGTACCGTCAAAGAATCAAAATGAGAATTTTTTGATCGTAAAATAGTCGAGTTTCGTTTCTTACGTGCATTTCACGAATTTTGGTTATAAAATTGTTGAATTATCGTTTTGTCACTTCTGTGATTCATTTTATCTCATCCTGTTCCGATAAGATTCTATTGGCTTTATTGAGCACACATGTGAATTCAAGGTATTATTTGTGTTAGATGTATTGAATTTATTATTTCATCATTTAGCAATGCACGATATAAATAATTCCAACTTGACACATGATCATGCACACTGGAAGAAGTGGAATGTATGTAATGATTATCATGTGCAAATAGTAATTGGACAACAGCTCCGCGATTTTGGTTTTGGATACTATGAAGAATCGTAGCAATCTTCATGCACATGGGAATGGTTATCATTCACGTGATGATGGATACCAAATAACGTAGTCGCTATCATCGATCTAGCGATTATCTGTCACTCAACTTGCCATTTTCGCTTGGTAATGGTTACAGTTTACTTTTTTCAGTGTATCAACCAGCAATGCATAGCCTCGATTACTTTTTTGTACTTGAAGTACTATTTCATTCACATAAAAAGTAGATTTTCAAGTCAAATTTGAAAGTAATTGACAAGAAAGAGTCATTTCAGCTACCCATTCCTGGAATCAACATGCAACGACATGTGGAACCCTACCCACATTGACAACACGAAAGAGTAACACGGCCAAGGAAACAATTTTTACGCTATTCCAAAAAATCTTTTGCGAGAAGTATTTTCAAAAAATTGATGTTCCCAATGGATTTTTCTTCACCCACATGGAACGGCATTAGGATTTCTCAGATTACAAGAGAAAGCCACCAATAAAGTATAATATACTGTAAAAAGTTATGGTAGAATTGCCACCCAAATTTGGTGGCAGCAACAATCCCTCGCGTGGGGGAAATTCATTTCTCCATATTTCGAGGGAATTCTTCTTCATTTGGAGAGGAATTTCCTTGAAGGAGAAAGAATTTTCTTCCAAACGGAGGAGAATTCTTCCAAAATATAGGAGGGATGATGAATTTCCCCCACATGAGGGAGATTTGCTATCGGGAGGAAATTCTACTTACTTTTGACAGTGTGTATATACAGTGAAATGGTATGTTTATACATATGTTCGAAGTTTGAATCGTTTATTGGAACGAATTAGTCGTCAAATAACGAGATACTTAGTTGTTGAAGACTAAGAATCTCCAAATGCATTGTTTGAACGATGTTTCCAATTCCAAGGAGTCAATTTGAGAAGATAAATAACGATAATTCATCAGATTATGCAAGTTTGGATTTTCGTTTTGTTTTTTGAAACGATTCAAACTTCAACAACATGTTTATACGAACCTTGGGAAAAACTTTTCGACGAAATAAGAAGCGTGATAGGTCCTCAAGGGTCCTCGAGCGGTACGATCACTGATGCCACTTTAGCGCCTTGTGTTTTTTCCTCATTGGTCATTCCTACTAACAAGAAGAGGTGATTGAACAATTCCGTTGGATCTAGCGCCAAGGTGGCAACAGTGGGGAAAATCCACTCATACACGGAAAGAAAAAAGTTATCAATATTTGAATAACATTTATCAACATTTAGAAAAATGACTGTCAGTTTGGGGAAAAAAGAGCATCGCTGAAAAATCTTTACAGTAAGGTTATCATAAATTCGTAGTGAAAATACTAAACGTTGATGGTTTTATTGTTATTGTTTACAGTGAATTTATCAACTCTTGATGAATTTACTACGAAAATTCTTCAGCGATACTCTTTTTCCCCAAATTGTCAGTCATTTTTCTAAATAACTATAACCTCTGTCTTTCCGTGTAAAGAGTAAAAATACTGCACGTCCAAAAACAGTAAGATTCTACTCCTAAAGAGTAAGTTGTCACTCCATAAGAGGGGATTTTCACCCTCTTGGAGTGAAAATTTCACTTTTATGAAAGGTTGGAATTTTACTTTTGGAAGCAAGTTGAAGCTTCACCCTGATAGAGTGAAAAATTACTCTTATGAAGTGAAAACTCGCTCTTTAAGAGTGGAATCTCCCTTTTCTTGGACTTGCAGTATTTCACACGCCAAAGAAATTGACGTGCGGAGTATCCGACCGTGGGGTCGATTTTTCGTCAGTCCTGACGAGTATTTGTTGTATGTCATATGTATTGACATGAAATTCGAATAGGTCGATTTAAACGCACTTCATATGTTGATTATTTCCAACTATGTAACCAGACAGTTTCACATGTTATTTTTATTCAACACATTTGTATGCCATCTAGCAATCCGACCTTTGTTTCGTTCTCTTGTTTTTTTTTCAAGGAAGAGAGTTTATTTACACTTTATTGTAATACGAGTTCATTCTCCTCTTGTACTTGCGTGCCAATGAATGGACCGCATGTGACTAGTATACGTTCTGATACACGTATACATACGTTTATCTATAGAAATAAAACGCATCCATTGTACCGCAGATTGGAATCCCGGTCGAGCTGAAATTGTATATCGTTAGTTTTCTATCATCATTCGTATGACTCACAATTTACTTTTAACCTACGTGTATGATATTGATGTTTACTTATCCGCCTTGTAATAAACAGATTACTCAATCCGGACGAATCTCGTTAAAACTTCTGATTTGTGGAGTCGATAAATCTATTGATGTAATACAAGATTATTATTGTGAATGTCCAAACGGTTGCGGAAAGAATATCATAATGAATGTAATTCCCTAATATCTTCAAAATCATTTTGCTTACGAATATGCATGTATGCGAAGATCATGTGAATCTCCCAATGACGACGTTTGATGACGACAATAACGATTAAAAATGCATTTGTCCCTGAAGTCTATGAAATAGCGTTCGCTGGTTCAGATTTGAAATATGATATAATAGAATTCAATCCGTTAATGATCAATTGAATGACGGAGGACATATCTTTATCTATTTGCGGTATGAGCTAAAAACAACTACACGATATATTTTTGTTCTCAAAGACAAGATACGATTTGGGGTCTAACATTGAAGAAAGGAGAGAGTCAGGGGCGTAGCTAGGGGAAGCCAACCCTGATAACACACGGAGAATTCTTCTTCCAAAACAAGAATAGAATTCTTCAAGAACTTTTTTCGAACCAATGAATTCATTAACGAGTTCTTTGAGAGTACTAAAATAATACTTCCAGCATTCTCAAAGAACTCGTTAATATCCTCAATATTGATCTCCTCCAGAGCCCGTTATGCGTTCATTAATTCGAAAAGAGTTCTCGGAGAATTCCATTCTTGTTCTTGAAAAATAATTCTTCGTGTGGTATTTGGGAAAGAGGGTGGCTACGTAGATGAAGGGTGCCAGAAGGAACAGATAAAAAAATGATGGGGAACAGAACTGTATCGATAGAGTCCAAATATGTAGTACGTATTGATGGAGGGAGAGGAGGGAATGTAAATTTCGCCCCGGGCGTCAAATTACTCTGCCACGCCACTGGAGAAGATTACTTATACAGTACAGGCAACTTCAAAGTATGAATTTCATCAAAAAACTTATGACTGTAAATTTGAACTATGCTGACATTACGATAAATATAACTATGATAATAATTGAAATTGTGAGGAAAAAAATTCAGATAAAAGTAGTTGTGCCGCGATCTGAGCTGATCCTAAAACTTTAAATCAAGAAGAATGAAAAACCACGCATTTCACTCAAGGGGGTATTCTGGTCTAGAATTTTGGAAAAACCTATTTTTTTCTTTTTGCATATTTCCATAGTTTAGACTTTTAAGAAAATTTTTTCAGGAGGGAATTCCCTATTAGAATTATGGCCCTCGTAAGGCTGCAATAGGGAACTCCTAATTAAGGAAAACTTTTAATTACCTTATCACGTCCTGACATTGCATCCTGTTTAGGACCTTACAACAATTCAATGCAAGGTTGTTGACAGGTCCCAGTCAGATTTTCCCTTTCAGTAACTCAGATATGGTATTCCTATCAGAACCTGATCAGGATTGCCTTGACTCATCCGTATTTGAATGGTAAGGTAGCTGTCAGGATATCTTGATCAGGACTTGACCAGGATTGCCTTGGCTCATCCGTATTTCAATCATGTGATAATCGACAAGACAGCCGAATCAGGACGTGATCAATTCAGAACGATGAATGTATCAAACTATTTAGAATTTTCACAGGACTCATTAGAAATTTACCTGTCTTTTTTAAATGTTCAACTGAGGTCTATTTGAATCATCAGTAGAATTTCTTCTGTTGAGGGAGTTCAAAAAATTTTATGAAAAGTGAATCCCATGAAAATCAATTGAATGTTAGAATATAGCTTAGATGAGTTCGTGATTGGGAATTCCGCTACCACCCGGATCAGGTCCTGATTGGGAATTCAATTACTACCCTGATCAGATCCTAATTGGGAAACGTTTGGTTTTCCTGATCAGGACCTTGTCTTCTCCCTGCGTTACATTTTTGTCAGGGCGTTATCGGATACTCAAATCAGGCCCTGAACGGGAATCAGGCATGCCTGATCTGGACCTGATGTTTTCCATATCAAAGATTCTTCTAGGGATATGATACAAGCGTAAATTTTACGAGATATTCAGAAAAATTTGAGATTTTGAAAAGATATCTCTTTGCTCGTCTGGGTAGAAGAAATTGATGATTCTAATCCCCTCTCATGCAGTTCCATGTTCCATTTATTTATAATAAACTATTTTTCGATATAATATACGAGTATGTTCTCTCGACTTCTCATAATTTCAACAAAATATTTACAGAAGATAATAGAATAAGAAGAATTTGAAATACACACGAATGCAAACTAGAATAAAAAAATCATGTATGATTCATAAAACTGTTCCAATTAATGGAATATCTTAATCTGACACTTCTATGAAGAATCTAATTTTGGTAATTCACCCATCGAACAAGTATCTCCTTCGATATCACTAACATTTTGATCGTCCATTGTCTATTTCAATCGATGACTAATAATAAATGATATTTCTAAGAAATGGATGACTGTCTTTTATAATGAAGTGAGATAATCGATTTGAGTGGAATCGATAAGATCAGAAGTGATGTGCTTGAAGAACGAATGCATTCTCGAACTCTGTACTCTCGCGTGTCGTTGCTTCATTTCTTCATTTCCTTTCTTTTTGTAATAATAATAGTTGATAAAGCTCATCGCGAATCCTTTATATGAAAAACCTTCACACATTCACTTTGTTCATCGAACCTCCGACGAGGAAGCGATTTTAATTTTTTAAATACAAATAGGGAGAAGCGGAGAAGTTGTTCAAATTGTTAATTCGAACTCTGGAAATGAAAATAAGTGAATTTGAGTTTTGAACATGTACATCAAAGGGAAAATATTTCTCTCAGTTTAGGTATTCAGAATATACAATTATTCATTTTTATTTCCAAAACTAGAAGTATCGAAACAACTTTCCCACAGCACTTTCTCCTACCGTTTTTGTTTTGTACATTTTAATGCACTATTTTGAATCCTCCAATTCGAAAGTTAATTTTTTAACATGATATTCGCAGTGATCGACTCCGAAAACCTTCAAGTAGAATCTGTGAGATCTTGTTCGATATCTATTAGGTGTACAAATAAGTTTCCGCGGTTTGTCAAAAGATGGCCCCACCAGAAGGTTATGGAGAAATTGTCAGATGTAAAACGTAATATCCCAAGTTTAGTCATCTGGCAACACCATAACCTCAAAGTACTAGTGATTCCGTATCAGCATCACGTAATTTTTTTCGTGCAAAAATGTCAAGTTTTATTCCGAATAAGCATCATTTGCGGGAACTTTTGATTTACTTCTTTAATGTGAAAAAATCTGCAGCTGAGGCGCATCGATTGCTTCTAGAAGCATATGGTGAAGCTGCTTTAAGTGAGAGAAGTTGTCAGGAATGGTTTCAAAAGTTTAAGAACGGTGAGTTTGACGTTAAAGACAAAGAACGCAGTGGAAGGCCGAAAGTGTACGAAGACATGGAATTAGAAGTACTATTGGAGGAAGATTCGTCCCAAACGCAAAAAGAACTTGCACTTACTCTACAAGTGACTCAACAAGCAATTTCACATCGTTTAAAATCGTTAGGAATGATTCAAAAACAAGGAAATTGGGTTCCATATGAACTAAAGCCGAGAGACGTTGAACGCCGATTATGCATGAGTGAAATGCTGCTAGCCAGGAATAAAAAAAAGAGTTTTTTGCATCGTATAGTCACTGGTGACGAAAAATGGATTCACTACGATAATCCAAAGAAGAGAAAGTCATGGGTTAAGCCCGGCGAACCATCAACATCGACAGCTAAGCCGAATATTCATGGAAAACACTCATGCTGTGTATTTGGTGGGATCAGCTTGGTGTCGTGTATTATGAATTGCTGAAACCAAGCGAAACCATTACTGGAGCTCTCTACCGAACACAATTGATGAGATTGAGTCGGGCACTTAAGGAAAAACGCGCCCATTACTACTCCAGACACGACAAAATTATTCTTTTACACGATAATGCTCGTCCACATGTTGCGGCGCCGGTAAAAACATACTTGGAAACACTCAACTGGGAAGTTTTACCCCACCCGCCGTATTCACCAGACTTAGCCCCTTCTGATTATCACCTGTTCCGGTCGATGGCACATGGTCTGTCTGAGCAGCGCTTCACATCATATGAAGACACCAAAAATTGGGTAGATTTGTGGATAGCGTCAAAAGATGAAGAGTTTTTTCGACGGGGTATCCGAATGTTGCCAGAAAGATAGGGAAAAGTAGTGGCAAATGATGGAAAATACTTTGAATAAAACGTAATGTACTTTTCCTTTACAATAAATTCCTAATTTTTTATAAAAAACCGCGGAAACTTATTTGTACACCTAATAGTAAAAATTTGATCAGGCATTCCCTATTTTCAATGAGGTCCTGATCAGGTTAGAATTTGGAAACCGTAAATAAAGAGAATCTTATGCCGCCTTTACTAAGTTCTTACCTGATTTCCCTGGTAGGACTCAAATAGGGTTATAGCGCAAGGGTACAATAGGGTTCGGATAATATTTCCATAAAATCGAGCGAAAAAAGCAAATCAGGCATGCTTCATCAGGCCCCCTCGTATTTTCCCATCCAAAATTTCTCCTAAGGATACCAACATGAGCTTTTGTAAATTTTGAAACTAATTTTAGGACGATTTTCAGACTAACGCCAGAACGGAAAAAGGAAACTAATAAAAAAATCGAACTTCACCTGATTGGTCAGTTCTATAGGATTTCAATATTCCCTCCTGAACTGATCAATTCTCAAATTTCTATTTGATACTTGGTTCGATTTTCACATGATGGCGCTAGTCCGTTAGCAATCTCTCTCAAGTCATCTTTGATGGTACTCAGCGACTCCAAGGCTCCTGAATACTTATTACACGGAAAAACTTTATGCTTCAAAGAGTTGGTGTGAATGCTCATGATTCCGTACAGCACAATCACCTTATCGAGCTACGAACATTCCTCCGTCGCCTCTACGTTGCTTTTGTGGTCCTCCACCTTGTATCCATGACTTCCTTTCATCCACCTCCAGTGCACTACAAAACTGTGTATCTCACCGAAAAACTCTAGAAAACCTATGAACATTTTTTCAAACTCTGAAAATGTCTAAAATATTCTGAAAAACTCTTGTTTATCAGGGATGTTTTTCCATTGAAGCTTTTTCTGAATATCTATGAATATCTCTGGAAAAACTCTAAACTTCTTCTTGGAATTACTGAAACTCTCTCGGAGAAACTATGAACACCTCTAAAATCCTCTGAAAAACAAAGCTGAGTAATTATTTGAAATGAAATTATTCTGAATATGCATTGAGAATGAATAGAGCACTTTTCAAAGCGTTTTGTATCTCATAAACAACACATGCAAATTTAAAACATATTTCTTAGAATACTTGGTAAACAGTAGGATGGTTCTTATGTGACTCAAAAAAGTTTCTTTCAGTTTGTTTTCATTTTCTGTTGTTAACAAAATTCAATGGGCATTTTTGATCCCTATTTCAAACGTCGGTAGCGACCCCTGAATCTCTATTGAAAATTATGTGAAAAATATTGTAGGACTTCTTCATAATGTAGAACAAAATTAGAGGGTGCCCCGTACAAAAAAAATCTTTTTGTTAACCACAGAAAATGAAAAAACACTAAAACAAACTGTTTTGAGTGAAATAAGAACCATAGTTCTTTGACTTGCTCTCATACACAAGATTTTGAAGCGATAGTATTTCAAATATGACATGTTATAGGAAATATATTTCAAATCTGTGATATATAACGTTGGTTTCCATTCCCATCCCTGTCACAAATAATCTATAAAATCTCATTGATGAATGGAAAAATGAATGGGTTTCAATGAAATTTAATGATATTCAATCAGAAATTTCACCATTCGTAAATAGGATTCAATAGAATATTCCTACCTGGGATACGAATTCAGAATGATTTTATTTCAAATAATGACCCAGTTCAGCTCAAAAACGTTTCACTGATAATCACTGACAATTGCAGAAAACGGGATATTTTGAATCTGGGTGATGAAAGAATTCAAAAACCATGCATTTCAAACATTCCCCGTGTAAAATAATATTATGATACTGTCAAGGGAATATTGTAGATTCCTTGATTCACCGATTAATAAATTACATTTGATCATCACTTAATGTTACTTAATCGTTTGTTTGTAGGTAGTACCTCGATTGAACAGAAAAACGGGAATGGTAATAACAAAGGAAACAAAACAAACAACAATGGTGTTGAAGTGAATAGAAATGAAGATCAAAACAACGCAATTGAAGCGAAAAGTCAGAACAAAAAGAAACCAAGTTCACCTGGGAGCGGACCTCTGTTACAGCAAGCGTAAGTTTCAAAACAGTTATTAATTCCATAATTAAATTTTATGGAAATATTATTGGGTGTGAAAATAAGTTTCCGCTGTTTTTCTTTCACAAAAAAGTAGACATTCATTGTGAAACAGCGGAACCTTATTTGAAGTATTGTCCATCGCTTTCCACTTAGCATTTCCGTTCGAACCTTGCATTAACATTGCACCGATGTTGATGCCATCTTGAAAGTACCTGTTATGAGAATCACAACAGTGATATTACAACATCCAATTACAAGTAAATTGCAGCAATGTTACGTTGTCAGGTGATATTTTAACGATATTTTTGCAAGTTACTTTTGTAATATTGCATTTGTAAATTGAGAGACAAGTACTTCCAAGATCGCATCAATATCGCTGCAATGTTAATGCAAGGTTCTAACGGAAATGCTCAGTAGGTTATTACTACTTTTTCCCAGCGGGCATAAACTTTCATACCAAGATTTTCAGAACCATCAACAGCGCCGCCGTACGATCCGCCACTCGAACTAATTCACACGTATACACTGACACTAGGGCTTGAACTTTTTACATTGGTCTCGTACTTGTGTTGGTACACTGAGAGAAAGGGTCTATTCAAATATTCGACAGCTAAGAAATTTAGTAACTGTAAATAAAAATTGAGTTGTGCTAGCTAAATTTTATGTGTCACAACTATATTTTTTATTCCCATTGAATGTACCATTTTATTCATATTTCAGACAGCTAATTAGAGTCTAGCTGGCGTAAATAAATATCTAGCTGTGGCAACTAACATTTAGTTGTTCCAACTAGGTACCTTTCTTTCAGTGTATACGATTTATTAGGAGTTCCAATAGCGGCTCGTACGGCGGCGCTGAAAGCAGTCTAAAATACTCTATTTGAGGTTTATACCCCCTGTGACTATGCGATAAGCCCGACTAGCGTCAGCCCGACCGAATTATAACTCGAACAACTTTGAGGACATCCCGTAGACCCTAGAGTTACTAGATCTCTGTACCCAAAATACTCAAAGATGTCTTAATAAAATGGAATAAAACAACCAGTCAGACTTTCTATTCGTATGGAACAAGGTCTGGCTGGTTCATTTTTTCCATTTTATCCAATTATCTGCGAGTATTTTGGGTAGAAAAATCTAGTAACTCTCGCTTCTACGGAATGCTCTTAAACCCGAATGACAGTTGACCCGACTAGTTGAAAAAATATAATCAAATAAAATGGAAAATCAATCGAAATCAAAGCTTATTCAACCTTTTACTGTAAAGATTGTATAGATTGAAGGTTAATTACGCTTTGATTTCGATTAATTGTCCATTTTATTGATTCATATTTTTATAATTAGTCGGGTCAACTGTCATTCGGGTTCAAAGTCGTTCGAGTTATAATCCGTTCGGGCTGACGCCAGTCGGGCTTAAGTGTCATTCGGGCTCATTACCAGTTGAGCTTACGGCATACTACCTATCCCCTGCTTTTTCCCATCTTTCTGGCAGCAACGAATACCGCGTCGGAAGAATGCTTTATCTTTTGAGACTGTCCACGAATCCACTCAATTTTTGGTACACTGAAAAAATATATCGTGGTAATAAAAATGGTATTGCCGTAAGATCCAATTGAGATCATATTATCGATATCAAGGCCAAATTTTGGTTGTAATTCCTCAGGCAGCTTCCGTAGTTCGCCTATATGGGCGAGCCAGCCCTCATAGTTCATAAGATCAAACTTTCTATGAAACTGAAGTTACTTTTTTGATAAATTCACTTTCAAACCATGGATCAATTGGATGGAAAAGGAGACTAAGAAGTAGAGAGAACGATTTAACGATTGGATAGAGTTTGAAAAAACATATATGTACACGGAAAGAATAGAATGGTAATATTTACCACACTGAGAAAACAGATATCTTGAAAAATACCATAATTTATGGATCTTTGGCGTTGGTCTGACCCGAGTCAAAATATTTACGTGAACGAACCTCTAACGGGCCATCCATGAAATACGTTCGCTTTTAGGGGAGGGGGAGAGGTTCCCAAAGTGTAACAAATTGAACCAGGGGGGGGGGGGAGGGGGTCATCGAAAAGTGAACGTGCTCTACTGCGTATTTTTGTTTTTCGATCATCAATTTTATCTTGCTAAACAAATTTTTTTCAAATTCAACATCTGGATAAGAGAAAAAAAAACATGCATAAAAGTTCGGCAAGGGGGGGGGTTTGAGAATGAACGTTCATGCCAAGGCGGTTATCATGAGTGTTACAAGTTGTTACGAAGGGGGGGAGGGGGTCAAAAATTCTTCGTTCTTGCGAACGTATTTTCTGGATGGCCCCTAAAAGTCCCATAATTTCTTGGACTATTATAAAGAAGTATGGTACCTTCCTCATAAAAGTCCCAGCCATTATGGTACTTTTAGAGATATCTTCACGTAGATATTTTGACTCGGGTTAGACCAACGCTAAAAATCCATAAATTATGGTATTTTTCAAGATACCTTTTTCTCCGTGCATGTTAATAGAATTGGTAATTATTACTAGAAAAATGATAAAGAATTCTATTAGCATGGTAAACATTACCATTCTCTTCTCTCCGTGTATAAATATGAAGGGTGACCCGAGTCGGGTAGATTATATTTCAAGGACATATTCTGTAGCCAAAATGCAATAATTTTCTGTATGAAAAAAATTTTTTCGAGGTTTCGTTCTTGAGATATAAGCGTTTTTTAATTTTTTTTTCTAAATCTCAATCGCTCAACAGCGTTGTGTGCTACATTTTTGAACTTGACACCATTCGCTAAGTTGGAACACGACGGATCTCTGAAAAAAACTTAAACTATCTTGTTATTCTTTGTTTCGGAGCTATAACAATTTAAACTTGCTGATTTCTGATTGGCTAGAAGCCAAAAAATTTCAAATCGCTATAACTTCCAATTGAAAAATGACAGAGAAGTTCAATTTTTTTTACAGACATCCGCCGTGTTCCAATTCAGCGAATGGTGTCAAGTTCCAGTACATAACTTGTATAATCTTGTATAACCAACTAATCGTATTTTTGATTCCAAAAGAATTCACCAATGATCAAATAAGTTTGAGATCCAACGACCCACATCTGATCAAATACTTCTGTTAAGTGGAATGACCAATGTATTCCGGTCTCGGCGCCCTTGTTCCTTTATTTCTGGCAACACAGTGCCAAATTCGAGATCTAAATCGTTTTTACCCCCTCCATCGAGCCACTCTCCTTTCTCCCACCATGCGAATTTGATCGGGCGTGCGGAAGAGAAGGTGACGAACTCCCTCCCTCTTTTGCTCGCTCGACTAAATTCGTAAAAATGATAAAAATGGCTTTGGTCTCAAATCTAGTAGTGATGCCAGAAATTTAGAGATCCAACGGCCTACATCCAATCCAATACTTTTGTTAATTGGAATGACCAATACTATATTCCGGTCTCGGCTATCTTGTTCCTTTGTTTCGTGGGAACACAGTCTGGCATTACTGACTAAACGCCAGACAGAGTTGCCAGGTTAGAGGAATTTTCTAAGGGAATCTACCAATGAATTGGCTCCATTGAATGGAATGACCGATGAAGAGACCCTAGTTCTCCCTAACCTCGCAACAGTGACGCCAGACCATCAGAGATTGGAACATTTTTATGATTCATTTGTTTCAATAATCGCTTCCCTCCAACGTTGATTTTCACTAGGAACTTTTATATCCTGGATGCACTTTTGTAAAATGAATGACTATAAGGTTTCGTGGAACTACCATTTTTATCCTCTTGATTGATCAATAATGGAATTCCACGATTCAGCTCTGACGAATCCATCGACCGATCGATTAATTTCAGTACACCCTATATTTTGTAATGCACTCGCCGCCTTTGATCCAGTTTGTTGCTAATAATAGAACAAATGATATTTCTGCACATGCGAGCTTCAAGTATAATTAAGTATTGCATAACAAATCTTGCAATCCGTTATTATTGAAATATTTGAATCATTTTCTGCCTCATAATCTCCTGCAAATGATGTTATGGATTAAAGCGGTTCTGCTAACTCTTCATTAGACGATATTTTCATCTTTTACAAATAAGATCGCTTGCCAAGTTTTTTTTATCATTTATTGATATTATTAAACCCGCTCGGTCGTCACAAACAACTCATGTTTCTCCTATTTTCATTCTTTTTTCAGAGAGATATCTTCCAGTCAACTTGACTTTTTCAAAATGCTCGACGAGAAGATTGAGAATGTAAGTTGACATTAATATAATATTGATCAATAATCAGCTTGAATAGTAGTTTTCATGCTCATCGTTTTTTCTTATTCACGAAGGACTGTAAAAATGATAGATGAGATATCGATTTTCGCAATGCGCATACAAATCAATTCTGAACCAATTAATTTTGTCCATTCTTCGTTGTATACGATCGCTATAGCGATCATTCATCGAATGCATTGAATATCAGATCTTTACAATATCGATGCCATTCCGATAACTCTGTTTGTGTTTTTGGTTTTTCTTTATTTTATTATTATTTCTGTCTTTGTGGAATTACGATAACTTGCACGCGACTTTGCGTTGTTTTCGATTTTCTCCTTGACCAGAGTTTATCGCCTGTGTTTATTATTGTATATAAAAAAAAAAAATCAAATCTCTCGACTGTTTCTGCAAAATATATCATTATTTTTACTTTTGCTTTTCTCAAAACAGCAAAATCGGAAACCCTTTTGTAATTCTGAAACGACTCGGGAAAAAAAGGAAGCATCAATGTTTTTAAAGTGTGATATGAAATGAATTTAGGAGGGCATTGAAACATTTCCACGCTTCATTTGTTTCAATACCCGCTCCCTTCATTTTTGGATTTTCACCTGGATATATTACACGGCGAGGAACGGCAATGCAGCATGGAAAATATGTGAAGGTTTCAGGTCGATTTTTTTCTCTTCCAAAAATGACTTCCTACGCAAAAGCTCTCGACCTTTACAAATAAAAAGATTATTCTAGAAAACATGTCGAACGTATCAGGGAGTGACACTTGAGGCAAAACTAAGACACTTTTCTGTACAAACTTATAGCTTTCCGCTTTTGATAATCTCCCGTATTTCTTAGTAAAATTCTTTATTTCGATGAACCATTGTCTCCAAAGTTTCTTGGTGTGAAAATTTATTCTCGAAGAATGAAAATGAAACTCTGACAAGGCTGAGAATTTTACTACACACGAAAAAAAGTAATTGCGAAAAGTAAGCTACACGGAGAAAAATGGAACTCGAGGATATAATAATTTTTCATGAAAATCTTAGACTTTTTCTTAGTTTTTTAATAGACTAGAAACGATAAGGTGGAGAAAATGGATTTTTACATACAAATACCAAAGATTATGAATGCTGTACAAAAAATAAAGGGTACGATTGAAATTCAGAAGGCTGAATGTTGAATTTTATAAAGTCCATAGTAAAATTTAGCTGTTCAGCATTTTGAATTGTAACCGTGTTTATTACTTTCCACTTTGTATTCATAATCTTTAATATTTTTTAGTAAAAATCCATTTTCTAAACCTTATAGTTTCTGGTTTACTTAAAAACTAAGAAAAAGTCTCAGATTTTTATAAAATTTATTATATTTTCGAGTTCCATTTTTCTCCGTGTATGAGATGGACAGCCAAGTTTTCAGCTTCTGTAGCTAAATTTTAGCCGCTACGGCAAAATTTTTATTTTCATCAGCTGAATTTTAGCTAATGCTGTCTTGTAGGTGCTACACTGAGAAAAATTTTCTTGTACAATTTCCCATCATTGCTGATGAATTTAGGATATAACCTGGAAACTACCAAATGTACTGTCAAACACGGTAAATTCGACTGTTATTCTATTTAACATCCACGACCAAAGCGAGCGAAGATAGCTAGAATGATTGCAAGTGTCGTCATCTTCAGAGTATATCTCAAATATACCAGCAATGATGGGAAACTGTACAAGGAAATTTTTCTAAGTGTAGAATATGCAACTATAATAGCTGAAATTTAGTTGCTAAAGCTGAAAATTTCTACCTGGTTTTTTCCCGGAACCACGAAATTGAAATATCCTATCAAAACCTGACAACATTTTTTCTGTCAGTTTTTGACAGGATATTCCATGTTTAGTGATCCCGGACGGAACCAGGTAGAAATTTTGTCAGTTTTTGACCGGATTACTTGGGACAAAAACCGTCCAAAGCCTGATAACTATTTTTCGTCCGGATCTGCCTGGCATTTTCAGCAGAGACATCTTTTGCGGTGTACTCTTGGCATATGACTGTTTATGTATGGGTACGAATAAGTGGAGAGAGTTAAACATGGAAAGAACATTTGATTTGTCACAAATAAGAAATTCCAATCATTTTTCGAATGCGACGTGAATTATATCCCTTGGTGACCGCAATCCTCAAGAAATGAAAGGTCAATCATCTGATTCATTCATCTCATCCTCAGACATCGAGAATTATCAACTGTCCACTATCATTGTCCGTCCGCGCGTGGAGAAGAATAAATGTGAAATTAATTTTCATTTCCAGGGTCCGGACTACGACGAAGCTCTTGATACACCGACCAGAGCCGAACGAGTATCCGGTTTATTGCAACGTTGGGAATTGGCAAGCGTAACCTGGTCGAGTAGCATAGCCGATTTGAGCAATAATTCACCCACAGGGCTGAAGAGTCGCACCTCGACGACGCTACATAACTCCAGGCAAAATTTGAGCGCGAAGGATCGCGAAGGAATGAGAAATATCGTAGGTGGTCGACCCGAGAGTGCACCCATTTTCGTGAGAAATGCCAATCGGGTGGATGGCTTGCAAGAGACTCACTGTCCATCGCCTAACATGCCTCGACACGTCCTTGAATCTATTACCCAGAGTCCAACCCAAAGTTTGAAACACGTCACTTCATCGGGAGTATCGCCTTCAACCACCACAGGTTTCCGTTACCAAGATAATTATGCTCCCAGAGACTGTAATGTAAATCAATCGACCCCAAAGCTGACTAAATCCACGCCGTACGGTGTACAGAACAATCCCATGAACGGTGAATATGTGGTTACCCAGCAAGCTCTTTACCGAGAACAATACCTTCAACAAACCGGCATGATGCCGACACAATACTCAACTGTGTCACCCAGTCGCAATGTTCTCAAAAATAACAACAGTTCATATATACAACAATTCCAAATGTCCAGTCCACCTCATTTCCAAGCGCCACGTAAACGTGGTTTCAACGCTGCCCAATTGACGTGACCAGGGATAGGAACGCAAACGATGAGATAAGACTGATAATAAAATAAACAAAAAGGAAAAACAAAACACAGAGAAGAAATACACAAGTATAAAACAAAAAGCAATACTTCATAGTTATTCCGCTTTCTAAACATATTTTTCTTCAATAAAAACTAGAGGCGCAACAACGGGGGGTTCAAGGGTGTCAGGACATCCACTCAATCATGTTGGGCACTCCTTTAATTGTGAGGCTCGAGTAGAAAAACTCAAAAAATTGTATTCAATTTATATATCAAGTAAATTGAATTTTATATAAATTATATAGAATTTTGACAATTTTTCCCGAAACAGAAAATACATCCAAAGAAGCTAAGTTATAGCAGCCAAATGCGTGCGAGTTGATTTTCTTTTTTCAGGAACCGATAGTTGGATGCTCCGAGCATCATCTATTCATAGCGTCAGGTTGTTGCGCCCCTGCTAGAAACACAATGACAAAATTTCACACGGAAGAGCAGTCCACGAAAAACACGGTGATCTAATCACGACCAACCTCTCGGTTTTTCCACTCTGTTCTCCGCTTTTGAATCGAACTTTTAGAAAATAGATAACGAAACCTCGAAAAGAATATCTCTCAGTGTTCCTGAAGGTCTATTTTGATCCTTCCCTTTGAGAGAATCACTTCTTGCTTGATGGGCCCTAACGAATTCGGCTCTTCTTTTTTGTTTTTGACAAGTAATATATTTTTCCTTCGAGAAGAAAATGTATATATGTATGTATGTATGTATGTTTGTATGTGAGAGCATATTTGTGTATAAAGTGTAAACTCGCATTAATATAATAATAACTGTTGATAAGAATTCTTCGAGTTAAGTGCCAAAACGCTATGTAAGCAATCTAAGTGTCACATAGATAACGATAATAATGGTGAAACTGAAAGAAAAATATGTTCTTGGCCTTGGTTCCTTTCGAGAAAAAAAATCACACACACCGGCACATGCATGGTAGATAAACATCATTCAGTAATAAATAATTCAGCGTGAATATTATATGATTGTGATAAAAAAAATAGTAATAATGATAAATTATCTTTCAATCGAAGCTTTATATTTAAGTCATAATTCATACCGTTTTTTTATCAGGGATGGCGTCTGGAATTAAGTGACAACCCTGGGATGTCGGATTCTGACGTATTGTTCCAACAACCGATCAGATTTTGTCAGGATCTGATTTTTTGTAACAATATACCAGAATCTGGCATCCATTTCTACCAGGGAGGTTTGGATCTTGGTACAATGAACAGTGGTATAGGCTCTCAATAAACATTTTTTGATCCTTCTTTTGGATCATTCCGAAAGATATCTTATTAACATATCTTTAGAGAATTTAAATACATCTTGAAGAAAAACAATTAAAAGACAGCTCATAATGTTGTATGAGACACACAACATAGTTCAAATGTTTCTTTGGAATCATTTGGACTGATACTGAAAAAGTTTGAGATTTTCAATATTATGTTCATTGGGTATTCTGGTTCAAGCGTCATAGCGATTCATAGAAGTTCGGTTTTGTCATAAAAAATTATGGATGTTGCAACAGAATATCCCCCATGTGGAAATGGAAACACGCGGCGCTACTGGCTGAGTACTGTTGCCAGAGTTGCCAGTACTGGCAATTCCAGACCTACCATTACGGACGTGTGTTGAATAGACGGTACTGGCAAAGGGTCGAAATGACAACATCATTGACCCTCGTCGGTAAAGACATTAAATGTGATCCAACTACGTTGAAACTCTGGCATTGCAACAGGATCAGTTGTTTTGCCAGAGCTGGATGAAATATGACCAGGAGTCGAAATGATGACATCCTATGCAGAAATTCAAACCCGACCTAGTACTGGCACGGTACCGGTAACCGGAGTTCCCATGAGTAATTATATTTCAATTAAAAAAAAAAACATTAAATCTGAACTTTGAAAATCTGGAGAATTCATTGTTCCTATTATTGTCATCGGAGAAAAGCACTTTGAAGATGATTACTTGAAAGTTCACTAAGTGACGATTGAACCCAAGTCCCGCGAGTGAGAAACCTAGTTTTTATCACATCAACCGATCTTCGAGTTGACGACGAATCACTCAAATTGCCACCCGAGTAGAAAAATGTGGATCATAAATTGATAAAAAAAATATCACTCGACGATCACGTTCAAAGTGATCACCAATTGATGTGAACGTTGAGACTGCAGGATCTTTGTTTCATCATTGTGAGATTAATACAGTAGGTTGTGCTGATGAAATGATCATTTTTTCATCATTGTCAGATCAACAGAGTAGCTTGTGCTGATGAAATCTTAATGTGTGTGAATGATCATTTCCAAATCTGCTCAGGATCATTCGTTAACCGTTTGTATCAAGTTCTGATCTACGAACAATCTGGAAATGATTATCCCAAGATCACTGTAATATTCATAATCAAAAAACACGTCCCACAGACACATTATGCTGTTAGGGTGATGAAAAAGTAAAAATTGAGAACTCAATTACATGTATTGGAATTTTCAATTCAAAGAATTACAAAGAATATTATATTTTCAAATAAACTTGAAACTGTTAATGCACTATATACATCTTATGAATCCGATAGTAAATGGATAATCGGGTTCTGGATTTGCAATATAAATGATCAGATAACTTTGTGATTTGGAATGTACTTACAACTTGTGAAAAATAATAGATTCAAAAGTGTTACGTTCATAGAGCTTTTCGAATAGACATAAATTTAATTTTCTTTGGTCTTAACCTCATGCATTCTGTACTGTTTATAACCTGAAGATGTGACATGTTTCAATAGATCATCAGTTATATTCAGGTTCATAGATGAACCTCCACCGCTGTACCTATTGCACCGTGTAAAATAGTGTCACCAATAATATCTCATTGAGCCTGTGAAAAATTGATGATTCAAAAGTGTCACTTTCATGGAACTTCTTTTCCTAGTCTTCGGAAACATTAAGCAGATTAGGGTTATCAACACCAAGTTCAAATGTTTTTCCTATCGACCTAAATCGATTCCACGGAATTCATCAAGTTTATTTGAAAATATAATATTCTTTGTAATTCTTTGAATTGAAAATTCCAATACATGTAATTGAGTTCTCAATTTTTACTTTTTCATCACCCTAACAGCATAATGTGTCTGTGGGACGTGTTTTTTGATTATGAATATTACAGTGATCTTGGGATAATCATGTCCAGATTGTTCGTAGATCAGAACTTGATACAAACGGTTAACGAATGATCCTGAGCAGATTTGGAAATGATCATTCACACACATTAAGATTTCATCAGCACAAGCTACTCTGTTGATCTCACAATGATGAAACAAAGATCCTGCAGTCTCACCGTTCACATCACTTGGTGATCACTTTGAACGTGATCGCCGAGTGATATTTCTTTTATCAATTTATGATCCACATTTTTTTACTCGGGCATTCATTGTAAGATGACCGTTGGAGTCATACAATTCAACATAAATTCCGTAGAGGAATAAAGTGTTACCAATACTGGCACATTGTCGTCTCTCGAACATATTTAATGATGATACCAATACTGGTCTAATGCTGGCGCGACTTCGGCTCACTACAACAGCCGAGTTACTACACCAAGAAAGAAAAGTTGTCACCTCTTGTTAAGTAAATACATGGGCGATTTCAAAATGTAGTGCGAGCTACTACAATTTTAGCTAATTTCACCGCAGAGGAAGTAGGATGCACTTCAGTTATGGTATATTTCACATGCGTTGTTGTAAAATCAACTAAAATTGTGGACGCTTGCACCAAATCCTCAATCATCAATATATTTATTCAATGAGATGTAAATTTTACAAGTTTTTTCCCTCAGTGTAAGATCGTGATTTTAATGTAATTCGACCACCGATTCTGTAGAGAGTCACAGTCCTATCAATACTGGCATATTGCTGTCTTTCGAATATATTGAATGATCATACCAACTCTGGCCTAATGCTGGCAAGACTTCGGCTCACTACAACAGCCAAGTTGCTAAGATCGTGATTTCAACGCCAGTCGACTACCGATTTCGTAATCAGTCAGAGTCTAATCAATACTGGCACATTGTCGTCTATGGAATATATTGAATGCTAATACTAACTCTGGCTCAGTACTGGCGCAGTATTGTCTGGTCGAAGTAACCGTGTTATTGGAAAGATCAGTGACATTCCTATCCACTATCTATTCCGTATTAGAACAACGTTGTATCGATACTGGTGTAGTATCGTCTTTTTTCGCATTTTACCATCCAACTAACTCTGATTCGGTACTGGCACAAGACCGTCTGACCGCGCAAGCCAGTACTGTCTGAAATCCGACAAACATTTGGCGCCAGTTGAAAAACGGTGATGATTCTGAATTGGCACAGTGCAACTTAGCCAGACTTGTCAACTCTGGCTATTTCCACATGGACCATCAAAGATTTATAGAATGTCATAAACAAATATTTATGATTGACAATGAATTTCTATGGAATATTGATAATCACATCGCCAAGAGAACATGAAAGTTCAGGAAACGTTCAATAGAGGTCTATTCAACGTCCAGACATTTGAACGTCCATTGGACATTCTATGGACACGAATTTACGTGCAATGATCGTACCATCGATCTCAAAAGGTTTGTGTAGTCTTGGGGATCATAATTATGAATCATCATGACAAATCATAACCCGGATAACATGCTCTCACAAAGCGGCGTACATGCCCTAGTTGAAGAAACCCATTCATTTCCATTAAAACGCGCAGATTTTCGATCGAAACCCATTGAATTGAATTAAAAAACCGCAAGTTTGATGGGGATGAATGGGTTTTTTTTAAGCAGGGTAGAGATTCTGCATGCAAATTACACGCGAGGTGTTTAAAAATTCGCTGAAACAACTTCACATACACCATTCTGCAGTCAAAATGCAATAATTTCCCGTATTGAAAAAATTTTTTTGAGGCTCAGTTGTTGAGATATGAGCATTTTTAGATTTCTTTTCAAATCTAGATCACTCAAAAGCATCTTGTAGTACATAAGTCAGCCTAACGCCATTCGCTAAGTTGGAAAGCGGTGGATCTGTGGAAAAACATTGAACCATCTTGGTATTCTTTGTTTGGGAGCTATAATGATTCAATGTCGATGGATTCTGATTGGCTGAAAGCCAAAAAATTTCAAATCGCTATAGCTTTAGATTGAAAAATGATGGGATACTTCCATTTTTTTCCAGAGATCCGCCGTTCTCTCACTCAGCGAATGGTATCAGGCTCAAGTATGTAGCATACAGTGCTTTCGAGTGATTTGGATTTTTGGAAAAATCCAAAAATGCTTATATCTCAAAAATTAAGGATGAAAAAAAATGTATCATTAGGGAACATTATTGCATTTTGATCGCAGAATAACGCCTGTAAAGGTTTTTCAATCAATTATGGAACACCCGGTATACGAAATAGAAACGTTTGTAAGGTGAGAATGTACGAATGAGACTGTTTTAAATATACTCATAACGTACATAGTACATCCGAAATGTATGATATTCATTCAATCGACGTTCGATTGACTATGAAACGGTCTCATTTGAATATTCAATTTCGAATATTCGAAGAACGTTCATGGTATATTCGAGCACTATTTGGGTAGGGGGGAGCTCCCAAATGCTATCTGGAAAATAGCATCCCGAAGAGAACATGAAGCTTCAGCGAACGTTCAGATTAGATCTGTATAGATCGGATCGAAGGTTCATGAAAGCTAACTTTTAGATTCACAAACGTTTGACAAAGGTTCTACGGACGTTGAAATGTCCGCCTCGAAATACGTCCAGGAAACATAGATGACACGTTCGCTGAAGGTTCATCGAAGGTTTGACGAAGCTTCACAGAAATACCCACACTTAGATTAATTTATAATAATGTATGTTTATTAATGAATTGATTTTTCATATAAATTGATGAAAATTAATATAAGTATAGATATTTTTGTGAAGCTTCGTCAAACCTTCGATGAACCTTCAGCGAACGTTCCATCTATGTTTCCTGAACGTATTTCGAGGTGGACATTTCAAGGTCCGTAGAACCTTTGTCAAACGTTTGCGAATCTAAAAGTTAGCTCTAATGAACCTTCGGCCCGATCTATACACATCTGATCTGAACGTTCGCTGAAGCTTCATGTTCTCTTTGGGATTCGAATAATCCCTAAAAGAACACCCACCGCTTCCACGTTGCATCTCCGTGGAGACGACGTGGGTGCAAGTTGGAGGAACGTACCCGTAGAAAAGTTTTCCCTATTAAATTCCAGAAACTTTCCAAATTTCCATGTTCTTTTCCATGTTTTGAGGAAAAAATAGGGAAAAAAACAAGAAAATTTGGCATGAACGAGGAAAACTTTCCTAAGGGTAGAAACGACGGAGAAATGTCCGGCGATCGGTGGTAGTGCTGTACAGGATGATTTGGTATGAAATCTCGTAACGAACATTTCATGGATCAATATGATTTCTCATAAATTTGTTAAATCTGAAAGAATGTGAATTTCTATGAAAAACCATAAAAGATGGAGAGATTGGAACGGCAAATCACAATAAACAATCATTTATGATTGACCTTATTTTTCATAAGATCCATTGAATATAAACGAAGATATATGAATTGCTGTAGAGAATCACAGCAGGCATAAGTCTTAAGGCTTATGAGTTTGCAAACTTCACACATTTGTCAAAAGTAACCTCGAACTCCTATGAATCGCTTTAACAAGGGCATTCTATATATAGATTCATGGCTTATTCTATTCAATGACATCTGGTGCATTTCGGGAAAAAAAATCTAACATTCTCTATAAGATTCTGATATTTCTTCAAAATATTTCATTAGAATTGATACACTGAAAAAAAAATGTATTCCAGTCAAATAAATATTTATTTGTCCTGTACCAAAGAAATATTTATTAGAATTAACAAAGTATTCTTTGGAACCAAAATAATTTATTTGAATTAAATAGATGGTTTTAATCGTTTATTTTATTTCAATAAATTATTTTGGTTCCAAAGAATACTTTGTTAATTCTAATAAATATTTCTTTGGTACAGGACAAATAAATATTTATTTGACTGGAATACATTTTTTTTTCAGTGTATGAAATTTTGTGATCGACTCTGATAGATCATACACGTCAGAAATTGTCTTGTTTTTTTACACTATTTGTTAGATTTCAACAAAATATCAGAATCTGACAGATAATGTGATCGAAAGGAGGAAAACTAAAAAGTAATCTGAAGCTAAATCTTTGCTTTATCGAATATACACTCTCATTTTCTCAAGCAACCTTGGTGGAAATAGAGCGTCGAAGCGCGACAAAAGCGTAAGCTAAGAGTCATCTAAGCGTAATTCAGGAGGGAATTGAAACATTTCCACGTTTTATTTGTTTCAGTACCCACCTCCTCCACTTTTGGATTATCACCAGTACCGGCTCGAGGAGTACTGCCGCCCGGTACGAGAGTTTTCTGGGTGCCCCATTTCGAGCTGTTATTATTTTCTGCGGCCCCTTCCAACAATTGGCGCTCTGGAGCCGGTACTGCCCAGGCAGCACAAATGATCATTTTGAATTCACAATAACTTCTGAAAGAACTTCTTGAACAGTCCCCGTTATGACAGTCAAAATGAATTCAAAATGTATACATGTTGAATGCCTGAATAGTTCTTTATGAATTCGTGATATAAATTCTTTCTGAAGATTACCCAGGTAGCACAAGCACGTTCTGAGAATGTTCTAAGAATATACGTTGAGGATATTCGAATATTCTAAGGAGATTCTTATTACGTGCGAATATATTCTACACACATCCTCAGAATGTTTGAATGAGACTGTTTCAAATATTCTCAGAATATTATGCCACGAATATTGTGGGAATATTATAAAAAAATGCTGTTCAAATAGAAATTCCTGCCAATATGACTTCTGCATGTAACCGAAAACTAATTCACAATCAATTCTTTCAATCAATAAACATCTGTCATCATGGATTCTTAGCAATATCATGGATCCACATGGATGGGTGAGATACTTATGATTCGCAACAAGCAATCATAATATATACGATATTTCTTCAAATTTTATTACGCTTTTGAAGATTATTTTTCACGCATGACGCCCTCAAAATATTCAGGATATTAAAATGCACATTTATCAATTTCTCATTCCCCAAATACAAATTAAAATAATATATTATCCAAGGGTCTGTAGCCTGTCAACAACATTATCCGCCATTACTGAATTCATGTCATTAAGATGCTTGCGCATGCGCTGCTTATCAATCTCCCTACAAACTTTGTACGCATATTGTACGAACGTTCTTAGAATATTCGAAACAGTCCCATTCAAATGTTCTAAGAATCTTCTATGAATATTTACGAAGCTTCTACGCTCTTTGTAAGAATATTCGATACAGTACGTTTTACGAATGTTGTGAGAATATTCTCAGAATATTCTGTGTTACATGGGTAAGTTATTTATCAAGAGTTCATTTTGAATTCAAACTATTCATAATGAATTCATGTTTACTGTCATAACGGGAGCTCTTTGCGGGGACTTTTGTGCTGTATGGGTGATTATCACCAGGGAATGACCACCCAAAAATATACAAAGGTTAAAATCATCGACAAAAACAACAGAAAAATATCGTGAGTTCAACCCAATGCAGCTACCCAGATAACATGTAAGCTTGTCATAAGCTTGACAGATTTGTTATTCGATTGTTTCCGACTTGTTATTAACAATCTTGTCAGTGTAGGGCTGCTACAACTCTGCTGCAAGGGTTTTGTAAGCTTATACGCTTGTCCTGTGTCAACTAGAAAAGTTATGTCAACCTTGTTACAATCTTACCTGACAATATTGCTGCATAGCTAAATTGCTATCTGGGTAATAAAGAAGTTGAGGTAGGCGGATAAGGCCGGAGACTCAAGCCAGCGACTGTCGCGCGCAACATCATCAGAAGAAAAAAGAGATCCGAGTTGAAAACATCCTCACCCTTCTTTCTTTCAATGGTGTCTCGCGGGCCAGTGGCTAGCACGAGTCTTTGGCTTTGCCCTGCTGAAAATGCCAGGCGGATCCAGACAAAAAATAGTTGTCAGGCTTTGAACGGTTTTTGGCCCAGAAAATCCAGTCTCTCGTCCGGGATCACTGAACATGGAATATCCTGTCAAAAACTGACAGAAAAAATGATTAGGATGTGTGTAGTTTAGTGCTCGGAGCGACGCCATCAATTAACGAAGAAACAATCCAATTAGCCGAGCAGTGCTTTTCTATTGCAAAAGCCAACGTTTCGCCAAGATACTGGGCATTTTCAAGGCAAAAAATTACAAACGTAGAGATGAAGTGGAAGACTCCATCGTTGAACTCACAAAAACTTGGATGGGGTGATTCAATGATTAGGATGTGTGTAGTTTAGTGCTCGGAGCGGTGCCATCAATTAACGGAGAAACAATCCAATTTTGTGGGTTCAACGATGGAGTCTTCCACTTCATCTCTACGTTTGTAATTTTTTGCCTTGAAAATGCCCAGTATCTGAGCGAAACGTTGGCTTTTGCAATAAAAAAGCACTGCTCGGCTAATTGGATTGTTTCTCCGTTAATTGACAGAAAAAATGTTGTCAGTTTTCGACCAAATTTCCCGGGACAAAGACCGTTTAAAGACGGACAACTATTTTTTTTCCGGATCTGCCTGGCATTTTCAGCAAGGTGGGCTAAGATCTCTTCAAGAAGCATACTTTACGCTTCAGAATGGTTCTTTAGTTTGATTCCTACGAAAATTTCTGGCCGAGATAAGAAACTTCAAAGACTCCGCTTTAACGATAAAAAAAAGAATGCAAAAAAGCTTCATTTTTACATGAGCTTCAACCTTGAATTTTCAGGTTCGTAATCACTTCGCTAAACATTGAAACCCTCGATTTTTCCATAAGCAACATTCAAAGTGTCTCAAAAAAATTCCACAAAAATGTTTATTGAGCTGTTATCAAATGATTAAAGGACTTGTGAAACACAGTCATTCGTTTTTAAGAACGTCCATTAAGCCTGAATGGTCCATCATATCAGTTTTTATAATCTTATTGTATTTAAACGAAGCAAGTTTAAAACAAAAAACATTTGTGATGTTTACATGTATACATGTATTATCACGTCGAACAAATATATTGTCGGAAGATTTAAGCAGAAAGTCGTATAATTTAATCATATTGTGTATAGCGATGCCAGATACGGATTTTCTTCCCGTGGATCGACGAATGGTAAGACACCATTAACCGGAACTCCCAATAAGAACATCTCATCAGGAGTCCGTATTCTGATAACGCTGATTGTGTATAGTCACTGTATGTATACTTGTATCGATATTTAATTAACATAAACGTGATGATTGTATATTTATATATGTTGACCATGTTCAAAGGTAATAACGATATATATGTATAGTTGATGATGAGAGTTTTATATTTCATGTTAAGATGGACTATATATGAAGAAAAAAAACTTTTGAAGAAAAAATTACCTAATTCAATTAAATTCACCGTATCACTGTCAAAACTGCGGCTATACATTTTGTTCTGTTGAACAATTATTTTTTTTTTTACAAATAAATTTCTTATTCCTCCCTGAAGTGTTTGAATTTTAATTGAATTCCTTTTAACTCTTTGGTGAGAAATTTTTCTTCCCTTACAAGTCGCAACAAAAATTAAAAACTTTGCAATGTTCAGAGGATTTCTGCTGGAATTACATGGAATTTCACAGTCCAAGGAGACGAATGTCTCAACAATGCCGTCCCAGACAGCACAAGAGATTCTATAAGAATCCGGAAAGGATTACGGATCCTTCAAAGAATTCTTCAAAAATATTTAAAGTAATGAAAAAAAAATCCTCACGGTGTACTTGAACAGCTTGCGAATGTTCGAAGAATATAACTCTTCTAGGATTTTTTCGAATTGCTCTTCAAAATGCTTTTCGAATTCATGGCAGAATTCTTGAATATTTTTCTGTAATACTTTTTTACCCCCGGTAAAAAAGCCGGATGGGAAACCGGCTCAAACCCGGATGGGAACCCGATTCACACCCGGATGAAATCTCCGGGATTCCATCTGTGCGTATCCCCGGGCCTGTATACGGTTTTTGCGGTGATTCTTTATCCGATTTCATCCGGACTCTATCCGGATTTTAATACTGAATATTTTCCGAAATCCCACACGAAATTTAGATAGAATTCATTCGTCTCCTTGTTCGGGTTTTATTTGGGATTCCAAACAATATCTTGTCCAAAAACCCGGATAGGATCCGGATGGAACCGGATAAAAAATCACCGTAAAACCCGTATACGCGCCCGGATACAAGATTACCCAGATAACAATTTTGAGGAATTCTCCCGGAACATTCTAAAAGATATCTTAAAGAATTCGAAAAGATGTCTTATGAAACACCTAAAGACATCTTTAAGATATCTTACGGAAGATATCTTTAAGAATTCTAAAAGATACCTTCAGAAAACTTCAAGAAATCTCGCATGAAGACTTCCAAAAGATATCTTTTGGTGTTTCATAAGACATCTTTTCGAATTCTTTAAGATATCTTGTAGAGTGATCCAAAATTGTTATGTGGGTATCATCCGGGTTACCATCAGGTTATCATCCGGGTTTCATCCGATTTCCTATCCGGTTTTTTTACCAGGGACAAAAGGAGCTTGAAAATACGATCGGAATTCTTATTCTAAGCAGAACAGTTCTACATGAGTTCAAAAAACAATTCATAATAAATTCTAAGGATTCGATGATACGAATAGAATCAGGGGTCTACCCACTTTGAAACATTTCTTTTAGAAAAGGTTTCTGAAAACGTTTTTGGAGATATCTTTTAGAAGTAAGAACAGTTTAAGACTTCTATCCTAACAGCACATCCACCGACTTTCACGTCGCATCCCCGTGGACTCCACGTGGATAAATGGTGGACGTGGATAGAACGTGGATGAACGGAGATTCCACGCGGAGGCAACGTAGAGGCAACGCAGAAATGTCCGGTGCTGTACGGGTAAAAGATATCTATTCATGCGTAAGACTTCCTGCATTGTTCTCAATTATTTCTGAAGATATCTTTTAGACAACGAGTGCTGTGTGGGAATTCAAACGTTGCACCGACCTTTTTTCCATAAATTATAAAGTTTCCCTGGTGGAAATGGAAGCGGAAAGGAAGAGTAAACGAAGCGTATGTTGAAGGGTGACCGAAACGTTAATGAAAAGTATACGGAGCTTAAATGGAAGGGATACAACCCACATGGCACTGAAAGTTCTCTAAACGTTGTCAGAACCTTTAGAGAACTTTAAACGTTTTAGAAACGTTCTCAGAATGTTCTCAAAACTTTCATGCTATGTGGGCAAGAGTATGTGCCCAGCCAGCAACCCAGATAACACACGGAGAATTCTTTTTCAAGAGCAAGAATTTTTTTCGAACTAATGAATTCATATAGAGCTCTGGAGGAGTGCAATCTGTCGGACATTAACAAGCTCTTTAAGAATATCAGAAGTATTGTTTGAGTACTCTCAAAGAACTTCTTAAGGTCCGACAGATTGAACTCCTCCAGAGCTCTATATGAATTCATCAGTTCGGAAAGAGTTCTTGAAGAGTTCTATTCTTGCTCTTGAAACAGAATTCTTCGTGTGTTATCTGGGGAGGTGCTTCCAAATTCACATTTTTGCTACTACTGGTGCTAACGGTGGCAACGTTGTAGCTTATCCATTGCTTTGAGAATGCATGCTACCATAGCACATCTATGTTTCAATTTGTCACATAGCACTGCCTCAACGCTACCAGCATCATCAGGGAGCGCTACCAAGTAGTATTCCTAGTAAAATACTACCAAGTCGCTTCCATTTTCACACAAAAATTAAGGCACATATGTACAAAGAACTTTTGAATGCATAAGTGAACAGTAGCATCGCTGCTGGAAGCGCTGCCTTGATTTTGTTGGCTGGGTGAAGAGGGAAATGAAGCAAAGGAAGCGTACACAGAGAGAAAAAGCATGCTCTGAACGCAACCCATACAGCACCGGGAGGTTTTTTGAAGGTTCCGAAAACGTACTTGGTTACAAAGGGAACGTGCAAATAACGTCTCAAGATGTTCTAAGAACGTCACATGTACGTCCCAGGGACATGCAAATGTCCCGTTTAGTTCCATTCATGTCCACCGTGTGATTTTGTGTTTTTGAAGGGTAGTTTTCATGAAAGGACGTTTGGAAGACATGACGAGAACATCCCGTAGTAGATAAAAAGAATGTGCTCAGAACTCAATCAGAAGCATCGAAAGGGAAGATACTTCAAACGTTTGGAAAACCTATTCCATGGAGACCAAAACACGCAGAACCAAGAGTACGTTTCCGAAACATACAGAGAACTTTCTGTGCTGTCTGGGAAAGGAGCACTTCACGTTTCTAACGTATTTGTTATAACCTACGTTAAACGCATGAGCCAATGCTTTTTGAATATGAGTTCCATACCTTCTAAGCATGTTGCCATGCGTTAAAAGCACGTTATAACAACAGCGTTAGAAACGTGAAGGGCTCCCTTGCGTTTAGAGCATGCTTTTTCTCTCGGTGTATAAAATTCATTAAACCTAAATAAAAAAATTGCACCTCATAGCGAGAATCGAACCGATGACTTTCACCATGGCAGGCGAGGGTTTCCTTGCACTAGAATACTCGAAACTGAATTCATCAAAAATCTGAAATTGTCAGGGATGATTCTTTGAGACTTCATCTAGGTTTGTAAAAAATCTGAATTTTGGATTTCGAAAAAAATTCTTTTTCCAAAATTTGTTTGCATAAACAATGCCAGGCTTCGCTATCATTGGTGGATCACTAGTAATATTTAGTAATTTCACTAGAAGTCTCTAGTTTCCAGCCGATGACAAGCAGTCGGGCTTCCTGCAAGAAGAAAGATTCGTCATTTTACCTAGAATGGGGCCAGGGTTTGGAACTCCTAGGATCGAACACGATGTTGATTGGTCAATTCTTAGAGAGAAACCAGCTCGAATGTCCGGGAGCCCGAAAATGCATAACCCCGGATAAAAAATTATGAATTTTAGTATTGGTATAAATCAACTATTAGATACTTTTATACAATTCAAAAGTAAAATATGCTTCTGTCGTTGGTTTATCGATGCCTTAAATCATATGAAAGTATCTAATAATTGATTTATACTAAAATTCATAATTTTTTATTCGGGGTTATGCAACTTCGGGCTTACGGACATTCATGCATATAGCCTTTCGAGCTTCTAAAATTCGGGCTTATGATTTTAGGGCTCACGATACTCTACCGTTTTTCGGTACAATTTCGGAATTTCTGATTGGTATTTCCTTTTGAATCATGATTATCCTGGTGAAAGGGAAGCGTGTATTGAGAAGTTTCAGGAACGTAGTTAGAAAGTATTTGGAACGTGGATTTAAGCGTATACCAAACGTCAAGTGGCACATTAAGAGTAGTTTGAACGTATATTTGAAGTATGAGAAGCGTATCGGAAGAAACGCCAATTTCATAGAAACCGGGCTTTACGCATGGAAGCGTAATTGGAGAGTGGATAGGAAGCATGTAAGAAGTATTAGAAAAGTCATCTGAAACATTCTTACGCTCCCGTTACTCTTTATGACATGTTCCCCTTTCACCAGGGTATCATAGGTTGATGCAACGGAAATTGTACTGAACAAAGCATCTCTGGTTCCGAACCCTGAATGGAGCACTCGCTCCAGTCAGGTTTGCCAGAAAAAACCACCCAAGTCCGATGATTGGCTGCTTCTTGTATAACCAACCAATCGTATTTTTGATTTCAAAATAATTCAACAATGATCAAAGTTTGGGCGGTTTTTCTGGCAATCCTAGTTCCAGTATATATGTATATAGAGCCAATGAAATCCCCCTAACCTGGCAACTCTGGCTCGTGGACACTGATCCAATTCTGCCCATTTAAATTTTTGTATACACAGAATTTAAATAAACTGATTGAATTTGAATCTGTCTAGTTCTACAAATTGTCTTCATCTTTGGAAGTAAACATGAAGCCCGATGTTTATCAAGATATTATAACATCAATCCGAAAACATCGAGGATTATCAAAAGATTGTGCACAAATGTTGAAGAGGAAATATCAAGAGTAAAGAAATTTGATTCACATATCTTTTCAAAAATTTTTTTGAAATTATACAATAATGCATGAATCTCAATCAGTGTGAAATACATAACTGAATTATATTTTTTTATCCTCAGAATTCCAGTTAATACGCTGTACAGTATTTTATCACTGGAAATTCAACAGAAGATGAAAATTAATCATAGTAGACTTTTTGATAATCATAAAAATTATTATGACACGTGAGTTGAATGTTGATTATCTCTCAATGTATTCCTGTACTTACCTTTTGTAACAAAATTTTTAATCTTGTAGGTACTTGGAAGCTATAAGAAACGGGGAACCTGTTGGAATTTTAGTGAAATTGGCCAGAAATATAGAAGCGCCGCCAGCTCTTTTGGCTCGTAATATCTTAGAAAAACATTACGCTCGGTATTATCCAAATGGTATTGATTCGTGATTCATAGACATTTTTACAGTTTCGCCATGGTTTGGTATAGTAGTAGAACAGACAGAGCATACATGAATTACTTTCACTCAACATGAATTTCTCAATCATTTCTTCAATCCATAGATGTAACTGAAACTCGTGACTGATTGATGTCTGGTTTGAAATAATTGTTAGCAAATATTCAAGTCTCCAAATTGCATCATTGAGAGTTATTCTATCAATTGAAAAATGCCAGCAATCGACCATTAGTTTCAGCTTTGTGGTCCATGATTTAGAAATCTATGAAGAATCTGGATCTAAAAACATATTATCATCATTCTATAGGAATTTTTTAGAAATATTTAATCCAAAGATAGGAATTCGACACAAGTATATTATTTGATATATTATGAATGAATAACTGGAATATCATTCAAATATATGTGCATTTGTATTGCAGTTACAAAAAACCAAGTCACCAAATCAATTAAAGACACAACTCTCATCGAGGACAAGGATCTCGCGTATGAGATATATTTGGTAATAATTCTGCATCTACTCTTACCCATAGATATCGATAAATCTGATATTTGAATAAACTCTTTGTGTTACAGTGCGTACTTTACGACGATCTATACGGGCCTATATCGGATGCCATAGGAGTGTAAGTTTATATTTTATCTCTTTGAAACATAAAAATTTTCATATCACTTCAATTTTTAATGAATTTCTGCAGTTCTATAGGCCATGAATATGAATTGAAATTACAAAATTACCTTACGGAAAGGAATTTAGCATTCCGTAACGAGGAACATCTAAGATCACGAGGATATGACAAAACTCCTGATGTCAAATTAGAAGTACCAATTGCTGTGAATGGTTTTGTAATTAATTGGATTGAATCAAAAGCGCGATTTGGCAATACGGAAATACATCAGAAGTATATAAGAGAACAATTCTTAAGTTATTGGAACAGATTTGGGCCAGGACTCGTGATTTATTGGTTTGGATTTATCGATACGTTGAACAATCCTAGTGAAAAAAAATTCATTATTATGGATAATTTCCCAGAAAATCTGACGTGTATGGATCCGGATTCTGTTAAAACATCTACTTTATGATGAATGGATATAGGATTTTATATATCCTTTTTTCAAGGATTCAACAATTCTTAATTGTTACCAATATATAATTTAGCAAAGAACGTTTTTTGCTGAAAAAAAGTAGAAGTTTTGCTTGAAAGTGTAAGATAAATTCGAATGAATAGAACGCAAGATCCACATAAAAATTGATGGAGATGAATTAAACCGTGATGAATTTTTCTACGGATTTGTCCGGCTTTGTACCTTTCTAATAGAAAGTAGACTGAAATGAATTTCTGTTTGCATTCTCTTTTATAGAATTATAACTTCTATACTTTGGAATTCTTCCATGAATCGATTTTCGTAGGTAATTTAGCGTTATTCAAATTCATTTACTATGAGGAGGTCCCAGCGCCGAGACACTAGCCAAATCTTTTCTGGCAAATTATTCGAAAATGAAGAGCAATATAATCAAAATATTGCTCTATGCAGACCATCTTTGTTGTTGGAAACCAAATCTTTTGAACCGTGCAAGATTTAGCAGCTTAAGTCCCCCCGACGCTACTATTCCCTCGAGAAGGAGCCTCAAGCATCAAAATAAGTATATGATATTTACTGCCGAATTTTTTCATAAATTACTCTTTGACTGAAAATTTGTAATGCATATAGTGATTACATTCACAATCAGGATTAGACTCTACATATGAGTATCAGTTTTTCACTAACTTCTGGTAACTACAAGAGGATTCTACAAGCAGCAACCTTCAAATTTTTTATATTTACCATAATTTCGTTTCCCAATATCTACAAATTATAAAAAAATCCAAATTTAAATTCAAAGTCCAATCTCAGGTATCTCAGGTTCAATTATTACCTATTTTAATTTTGTAATCACATAATTTATGAGAAAAGTTAGCTTAAAATTTTACCTGCTGCTTTGGATGCTTCAGGGCTTTTAAGGCATCCATAAAAACTGTTACTGAAGCACTTTGTGATAAATATATATAATGATAATTGTACTACAAGTTATAAATGAATTTCCAAAAGTATTTCATTAAAATATGAAAGAATATTTTTCTCCTTGTTTTCTAAAATAATATTCAAATGTCAATAAACTCACTCAACGAAGAGTATATACAGGTATATAAATACAAAACAAAGATCTATTATTAATTTTATACGAATTTATGTACATCATTATATTTACATACAAATACCGTGTTCGTACAATTAAATGTACCTGGTATTTACCTTCATCGGATCACCGAATGAATTTTTCAAGCTGCGTTGCCAGAAACTGAGGACCAAGTGTGCGAGAACAAAACCGCTCGATCGAATTAAGGCTGTTGAATCCGAAAATTTCTGGCATCGCTGCTTTCAATTGATCCTGGCATACTTTATATGAAATAAATGTATAATGATCTATTTTAAATCAATTGAAAATAATATGTATATAATTCTATTGAACCAAAATGAATACCCTGAAATTATTCTAACCAACTTCATTGCATTCCATTACATTTTTTCTTTCTTTTTGTTCTTATCTGACACTGTATATTTATCGTAACTCTTTGTCGGATCAAAAGGTTCCCATCTGCTGGCAGGGAAAATGTGTTTATTTCTCTCATACCAAGACCTGTAGAGAAGCAAATCAAAATTCATAAGAATATCAATGGGATAGAGGAGAAGTGAATTCATGAAGAACTGATGTAATTGATTACCTAAGCAATACTTTTCCAGCGTGAGATTCTTCAGTTTCAACGGAAGCATCGTGCATAACGCGAATATCGTCATGTACGTCGAACGTAAAAAGAGGCCCACTTTTTCCTCTTGCCTGAAACGTTAAACATTTTTTATAGTTTCTTTTTTCAAATCAACAATGAACGTTGAATACGGAAATATGATTTTGTTTACCTTCGTTACAATGAAATCATAAAACGTGTAATGATGTGGTAAAATAAGATCTTCTTTGACATACATCAATTGATCGGCCATCACGGTTTTCAATTCACTGAATTCTCGTCTCAAGACTTCCAAACATCTTTGTAAAAGTTGATAAATAGAATTACCTGTGAACAGTGTGGGACTAATACAAATATAAAATCGTTGCTAATAATGGAATTAATGTCAGTGATTTTTTATTGATTCCGATAAAAATTATTGAACCAAAATGATATGAATCTTTGTCAAGACTACGTTACAAAATTAGTTGCAACCTTTTACAACTTTGAATTTGACATTCAGTTTCTTCCCTTGACAATGTTTTTCGACTGTGCATGTATATACGCAAAATACTGAAAGATAGAAAGATAGTCAGAACTTGGAGATGCCCTAACAGCAAAATGCTGAGCAAATTGTTGAAAACGTACAACAGTTTGAAGCAATTTGTAGCGACGTTGCGTCGCCAAATGCGCAACAATATCCTGTCAATCTAGGATTTTAGCTTGATTTCCTGAAACTCTCAATCACATGCGTAGCAAATTGCCAGCAACTTTGTGACAAAACTTTCTGACTTCATGGTCAAGAATTCTTTGAGTCGCTCATTACGAATCTGAAAACGAATTTTCCACAAATAAAATGGTAGATTCAATATAGCAGTCATGTTTTTAAAGTAATTTGTGAATGCCGAAAAATACTATTTTCTAAGAGTTTTTTGGATTATTGATTATAAATTTGAAATCTGATTTCTCAAAAACAGAATCTGGGAATTTTTAAAACTGCTGAACACGGATTTGAAATTGATTCTTTGATGAATCTGTAAATATGAATGAATTTTGATGGACATCACGAGATTTCACGTAAATATAACCTGAACATTCCAGGTCCTCTCTATATTTGTTCCTAGCAAACGAAAAACTTTGGAGATGTTTTGAAATGAATGAGTCAGTAGAATACTTTTTGCAAAATCTTTCACTCTTCAATATAATTTATTTCTAACAAATGGAGTTTCAGCACTTTCCCCAATAGAACAGGGACATTCAAAAAACATTTATTATAGCTCAAATAAACCTATGGATATTTGAACGTTTATTGAATGTAAATTTATCTAAAATCAACCTAAAATTGATCTGTTCGGCTTGTGTTCTCTTGGGGTTGTTATTCTCAACGGTTCGATGAAGTGTTAGAATTCATATCTACTATTGAGTATTATTTTTATTTTTGAATCAAATCTAAACATATTCTCAGAAAAATGTCTGCCATATTGAAGCCGCAGTTTTGAAAACCCCCAGGTGACAAATGTCAACGGAATCCGAAGAATTTAAAAATGTCGGTCTGCCATATTGAATCTACCATTTTGGATTTTGGAATTTAATCTACAGATTTTTATCCCACGACCTCGAAGATCTTCTGGTAACGCGTTTCAAGAAAATCCAATGAATTTCTGAATTTCAATCCGCCATATTGGATCAAAAATTTCGAACTTCAGAGGTTTAACAACGGATTCGTATTCAGCGACCAGGGTTCCCAGTAGGGGTGCACGAGTATTGATTTTCCTCGAATCGGGTCGGGTAATTTGATACGAGTGTCAAGTCGGATACCCGGATATCAGCGGGTTACCCGAAATTTTCCAGTACAATAAGATTGTCGGATTATTGAAAAATGTGAATATTTAGATTCATTCGAATAATCGGAATCGATCGAGTTCATTTAATATACGAGGTGATCTAAGTCGTATATATTATATTTCAAATTTCTCCAAGTACTTCTAATTCAATAATATCAAATAACCCGAATAATCGGGTAATTCGAAACCATCGGGTAAGCATTAAGGGGGATACTGGCGAGACCTCTGACGGTGCAGCCCGAGCCGAATCTTTTCTGACAAATTATTCGAAAATTTGTCAGAATAGTTTTTGTCATGTCCTTATCTGATCAAAGGATGTGTCGGGTACCCGCGCACTCCTAGTCCCCAAGAAAATCCGCCAAACTTTTTCAATTTGCTGTTTCTTATATAGCCAACTAATTATATTCTTAACTACAAAAGCAATCGCCAATCACCAAAGTTTGGCAGATTTTTTTCTGGGCACCCTGTCAGCGATCCCGAAAACCTGTAAGTAATGAATTTCAGGCGGATTTGAGAATTTGACCACTTTTGGCATAAATTCGTCGTTGGATATTTCGTTCGTGGGTTTTTTTGTCGTTGAATGTTTTTGTTATGTGATATTTTGACGTGAAAACAAGTGTACGAACAAGTTGTAACCTTTACCTTTCTTCATTACTACACTTCGCCTATGACCAGATCCATCCCAATAACTGAACGTGATTTCAATTTCCTCTTCTTTCAAAGCATTCTGCTTTCTAGCCCATTCTTGTCTCAATTCTTCCCTCAATCTATTCTCTTCTTCTTCCCTTTCTCTATCGGGCAAGAAACTGGTATCCACATCAGGATTCTTTTTAATTTTCTTCACCACCGGTGCACCTCCGTCGCTACTTTTCGATTTGTTTGATTTTTCGGATTTGGAATCCGAGTCTTCGTCGGAAACTTCGGCTTCGTCTTCGCTCAAATTAAACGATAATGCTTGAATTTGTTTCTTCTGTTTATTTTTTTCCGCTTGTTTAGCCGCCAAAGCTCTCTCCTTTTCTTGTTCCTTCTCACGTTCTTTTTGTGCTAATTTTCGTTCCCGTTCTTTCACTATATTCTCTTGCTTGGCTTTCATTTCATTTAAAGTTACCAACCCGATGGTCGATGTTTTCAATTGCTGTTCTACGGCATTGTAATGGGTGGCAAACTTATTGTCTATATTGTGAATTTTCAAATCATCTTCGATCTTCTTTTTCCTCAGTTGTATCTCTTGTTGAGCAATTTCTCGTTTCTTCATGAGCTGCATTGCTCGACCAGCTTCGCTGGCTGCTCCTTTGTAATGAGCCATTTTTTTATTTAATTGGTATTCTCACGCGGCGAAGAGAAATTATTCAGAATGGATCCTTCTACGGACACTGAAATCAGAAAAAAGAATTAGTTTTTACATTGAAATTCAATTAATTTTTTGTCTTGTTCTGCCTGGCAGTTTTAACAGGAATAGAAAAATCTACGTATAACCAGGCTTCTCCGACCTACAAGTTCTCGCAAAAAAGGGTGATTGAAATTAAGAGCAGATCTGTAATGTGGAATCCAAAATAAGGAAGAAAGATTCCTCAGAAACATATAGATGGAGCATATAAGCCCACACGTCTCAACAAAAATGGCATATCTGTGGTATTGTGCAGAATCTTATGCAAAAAAACAACAATGCAGTATATTCTCCTTTCTTCCCTTTATGCAGGTTGTGGAAAGATAAAGTAGTATGATAATCATGCTCATCGATAATTATCTGAGTATAGAATTGATAAATATAAACAAAAATCTCAAAAAATGATGCTTAAGAGGCTACTAGTGATGATTATATCATGCTCGGATGGTAACATCTAGTATCATCTTGTCATCGACCCCAAAAAAAGACATACAACAGTCTCACAATACTAGGATTAATAAAATTATGAAACCCAAGGTGTTATCAGTACAAAGTATGATAGATAGAATATGATTCTCATAAGTAAGTTTCCTATCTAACGTAATATCGAAATTACAAATACGAATAATGAAATATGTCTAAGATTGCATACTGCAGATGAATTTTCATTCTGTAGTAAAGTTATTCTGATGATACCTTGTCTTATTGCCTGAAACTAACCTGACCTATTATTCGAGTAATCCTGAAATATTGGAAGGAAGATTTTTGAAGTTATAATCTTCAACTGTCAAAATGTCCCAACGTTATACCATGTTTCAGAACCATTGGAATGAGAATTCGATGAGTGTGCGATCTTCGATATATTTTATTACTGCATATTTAAAATTTATAAGTCTTACAGATTTCATGAAAAAAGTTCACACAAAATTTCATAGGTTTCTGTTGTTGCTCCAATGCCTTTTGCATTCGCTGCACCAAGCAGGCACTGGTATATTCCCATCTTTCTCAAACTTGTAGGAAAAATAAGGGATAGGAATATCCCAATGCACATTCAATGCGGCAAATGAAAAACACTATAATTATGCATACGATGCATTAGTGAGAATGAATAGTTCAAAACTATAATAACGTGACTGCAATTTTGTTTAGTGATACAACGCTGTACACCAACGTAAAAAAATGGACAAAAAAACTCACATTCAATGTAGCATTCCAAAATTATGCATTGAAGTACACTGTTTTCATTTTTGTATAATCACAATGAATTAAGGAAGCAAACTTCTATCATTGTTTTCCAATAAAGTAATTCACAGAAAGAAGATGAAAAAATTGTGAAAAAATCGTTTTATCACACATTAACATATTGGAAATATATCACTGATGGTTCAAATCTGAAACAAATAACAATGACTGAATATATTGATTAAAAAATATAAATTTGTGTTTTCTTACCAAAGTTAAAGAGTATAGTATAATGGTCTGTCTACATAACCCACGTAAATACGGAGGACATCAACTGAAACCCAGACAATTTTTAGAGAATGATGAAGAGCCTTTTTCATGGTAGCCACTCAGCATCAAGCGTCAACATTGGAAGAAACGAGTGGTCCGACAGGTTTTCTCTTTCTTGATGGCTGAAGTTGCCATGAAAAAAGTCCTTTACTTTGATCAATGTTGACGCGGCGTCAAAACGCTCGCATGAGTTTCCAGCCTATCTCTATGGTTCATGCCTCCTAGTTGCTGTGTTTGCAAATGTACGAACACTTGTACACATTGTTCGCTTATCCAGCATGGGTCTTTAACGGAATTTCAATTATAAAAAAAGAAAAAAAACAGTATATTATTGCAGGGAAATAATTTTTCTCGCTTGAATGACATAAAAAATTGATAAAAATGTTGGTGTTGTTTGAAACTCCGGCGGGATACGCTATTTTCAAGGTATCGGTGACTTCATGACTCTAACCTCTATAATATTGCACGTGCACAACTTACTGACGTTCATATGAAAACTTTATTATTTCAAATTTTTTAGTCCAAAATTATTAATCAAAAAATTATATTTTTTATATTATGAATTATTTTGATGAAACAATGTTCGTTTGCAGTTGCTCGATGAAAATAAACTTGTCGAGACGGATAACCTCTTCCGGGATTTTGAAACTCCTGAAAATGCCAGTAAAATGTAAGTATATATTTTTTGAATGTATCTCTTTCCATTCCACAAAGGTTCTTCCAACTTCTTTCCATGCCCTCTATTTTGGAACATCAAATATGATGTTGCAAGTTGTTTTTGTGATTCGATTTACATTGCGCCCCGTCCAAGTTTAGATTTCTTTGAACTTCACGTAGAACGTTATATGTTCTGAATTGAAATCAATACCACCAGGATTACCAGTTAATCGCAAGTGCTGAACATTTGAGGACAAACTTGTATTGAAAATAAATTTCTGTATCTCATTACACACTCCAGTTTGACCATTTTATGAAACGAATTATTGCCTTTGATCTTTTGGAATTGAAAAGAGTCAGTTTGATTTTTTTTCGAATTGCTATCAAGCGATGGCTCTCTTGATCGTTTCCTATTTTTCAGCCTGAAATTGAAACACTTTGAAAAGTTTGCGGACACAACCGAAGCTTTGGCTGCAACAACAGCCGCCGTTGAGGGTAAACTATGCAAATCGTTGAAAAAAGTCTTGAAGAAACATTGTTCGGAGGTGCAAGAGCAATTAGCAGTTGCCGACGCGAAATTAGGAAATGCCATTAAAGATAAATTGAGCTTGCCTTGCGTGAGTAACACGGCAATACAAGAGCTAATGAGATGTATTCGTAGCCAAGTAGATGCTTTATTAGCTGGATTTCCAAAAAAAGAAATGGCCGCAATGGCCCTTGGTTTAGCTCACAGCCTTTCCAGGTACAAACTCAAATTTTCTCCTGACAAAATAGATACCATGATAATACAAGCAGTTTGTCTACTAGATGATTTGGATAAAGAATTGAATAACTACATTATGCGTTGCCGCGAATGGTATGGCTGGCATTTTCCGGAATTAGGAAAAATCGTCACCGACAATATCGCGTTTGTAAAGACTGTAAAAATCATAGGAACTAGAGAGAACACAATTAACTCTGATTTATCTGATACATTGCCTGAGGAGATAGAAGAGAAAGTCAAAGAAGCTGCTGAAATATCCATGGGAACAGAAATTTCGGAAGACGACATAATGAACATTCAACACTTGTGCGATCAAGTCATTGAAATTTCACAATACAGAGCCCAATTGTACGATTATTTGAAAACAAGAATGATGGCTATGGCACCAAATCTTACAGTTCTCGTTGGAGAATTGGTTGGCGCTAGATTGATTTCACACGCGGGTTCTTTGATCAATTTGGCTAAACATCCAGCATCCACCGTACAAATTCTTGGTGCCGAGAAAGCACTTTTCCGTGCATTAAAAACAAAGAAAGATACCCCAAAATACGGTTTGATCTATCACGCTCAACTCGTTGGACAAGCTTCCACGAAGAATAAAGGAAAAATGTCTCGAATGTTAGCCGCCAAAGCTTCTTTAGCTACAAGAGTCGATGCCCTAGGAGAAGATGTTAATTTTGATCTTGGTGTCGAGCATAGAGCCAAATTGGAAGCTCGATTGAGAATACTCGAAGAAGGAAATCTCAGAAGAATCAGTGGCACTGGGAAAGCAAAAGCCAAGTTCGAGAAATATCATGGTAAAAGTGAATTCATGCAGTATCCAACGGCCGCTGATACAACTATTCCTAGTACCAAGCGACCGTATTCCGAAATTGAAGACAAGAAACCTTTGATAGAAGAAATTGGAGAAACCAGTGAGGAAGTGCCTAAGAAAAAGAAGAAGAAAGATAAGGATGAAGCAGCGGATACATCCGAGTTGAAGGATATTAGCCAAGAAGGAGAAGAAGAAACACTTTCACCTAAGAAAAAGAAGAAGAAGATAAAACAAGAAGTCAAAGATGAAATGGAAATATCTGTATCCGATATTAAGGTAGAGGATCAAAGCGGTGTTCAAATCCAGGAAGAGGTTAAAGAAAAAAAGAAGAAGAAGAAAATTAAACAAGAACCGGATACTACGGTAGAAGATTCTTTCACTTTGGATGTTTCTGTAAAAGTTGAAGATACTCCAGAAGGAACCCAAGGTTAATATTTGTAATATTTTTCCATAACATAGATTGAACAGGGTGTCTTTTTCGGCAATTTTTCGTTTTACTGGACTTCCAAGTTGATAGACACCCTGTTAGATCGATTTCTTTTGTATTTGATTATTTATGATTATTATTTTACATATTTTCCACAGAGCAAAAGAAGAAAAAGAAGAAGAAACATAAAGAAGTACAAGATATTCAAGAAGGAGAAGCAGCAACAGCAGCAGCAACAGTGGCTGTAACTGAAGAAGAAACGGTTGAACCAAGCAGTGAAAAGAAGAAGAAAAAGAAAAAGAAGAAATCACAAGATGAATAATATTATACGTAATTATACAATATTTTATAACATTTATACGTATTTTGCGATTAGTACAAATAAAATATTGTTACATTATTATATAATATTATTCTTTATGCTTTTCATCGCAATTACGTTTTTCGATATACAAAAAGTGTATATTATTAAAATTGACTTGTTTTGTTGAAGATTTATCATTTTTTATCCGTGAAATGGAATCTACTTGATGTTTCCATTAATTTCCAATCAATATATTTTTTAGAAATCTGTAAACCGTGTAAGAAATATAATTTTTCAGAGTAAGAAACGATGTAAATTTATAAAATACCAGTGATGCGACGACATGACCCTCCAAAAAAAGTAGAAAGTTGGAATGAATTTGATCAGACATTTGAATGTTCGTTGAAAATGTGTGTTGAAATATTTAATTTAAAATCATTTGTGCAACCGAACTGGAGATTAAATTTAAAATTAGCAACAGAACATTATAAATATAATATGAAAATTTTACGAATAGTAGGGAACCATAATACCGAATGGATCATTGTTATCTCGAATATGCGTAAATTATCTGACAATTCTATTCAAAATTACTAAAATTATTCTGTCTGGATTTTTAACATTTGATATTATGGTATTTCAACTCAAAACTAGACTTTGTGCATCCGATTATGCTCATGCTCATGCTATTTTGCGTCTTTTAGTGCACTTTTGATACCAATCTTACCATTCGAGCACGTTTTTTGCAACTAAATTAATTAAAAAATCTGAAATGTCTAGGAATGGTTCTTCGAGACTTCAACTACCTCGAATTTTTTGTGTTCTGACAACTCCTCTGAGCGTGGTAACTCTGGGATTCTCTTGATAAATAGGTGTCTGTGCGAATATATTTTGTCCACGTTGAGATGATATCGTTTTATAGGTGGCCTATGCATATCGAACATAGGGGAGACTGGCAACGAGGGTCGGTTGAAACGTTGCGAATAACTGACGATTGGCTAATAATATGATATGATATATAACTGATTTGCAAATGAGTTCGTACATGCGAGGAACTCTCCGTTCCCTTGAAGCGATCTGAGCTATTGCGAGTTAATTGTTTGTTATTCTATGAATGTTTCCGTTTTGCTACATAATTCAATTAAAATGTTTTTATTCCACATGTTTCAATAAAACATGCTGTTTTGAAGTGTTATAACAAATGTGGAGCTACGCAAAATTAACAAATTATCATGTTCGTTCGCCAGTTCTTGTGAATAAATGATTCAAACTTCAACAACATTTTATTGAACATGACTTGATTTTCAAATCATTTTAAAATTCATCTATCTATTCGGCTATATTTCTCTTAGGATTACCAGGGAAGGGATAAAAATGAATAGAAATCCTGAATTTTTCAACACATTTTATAATTCAAAAACTTAAAAATAAACATCTTCATAATTCTAACGTACATATAGTGTATACTATACTTTCTTTAACGTTTTGATAGAACTATGTAAGTTTTGGAACTCGTTTCAGTCCCATAGTAGAACAAAGAGATATAGTAAAAAATACAAGTGATTATCCCTATAAAGATCAACTTAAAAAATCTATTTTTCATAAGGCAAGTGCAGCATACATGGATCGATATGGATCAACTCCAACCAATCTTCCATCAGGCGCAAGTAAAACAGTATTGAAATTGAATTATCTAACCGCGATTTCAACAATCTTTGGTAGAAAATGTATTCTTACGTTGAGTGGTCATTTTCTGTGGTTCAATCCTATTTCAATTCTGTTTCAAGCCTGGTGGAACAGCAGTCATTGACAGTCTAATCCAGATAGCACAACTATTACGTATTCTAGAAACAAACCTTAGAATTCTCCGGTGAAGTTCATAATTGGCGTACACACCTATTGTGTTTTATCGTCTAGTCATATTAAATTTTCTTATTCTCGACTTTTCACAATATCATCGAAGATTGAAGTGATTGGACGAACTAGGGCGCTAATTTTGTGCTAAATACGGGGAATAATATCTCAATACTAGTTTGACGTGTGCCAATTTTTCGGAAACCTTTACGCGAAGATACGTTCATTTGTTCAAAATATCTTCCCGTACAACATTTCTTCCCAGGTGAAAAGAATTTTTCTGAATTTTGCTAAGAAACTCTGGAAGAAATCTGAAAAAAATCTTTAAAAAACTTAAAAGAGTCTGAGAAACTTGAAATCTATGAAGATTTTTTCAAACTCTGAAAAACTTTTGTTTATTGGATACGTTTTTTTTACTGAAAAGTTCTCTGCCGTGTGTTCAACATCCGCAAAAACAATGGATTTTTAGTAATAATAAGAGAATTACATGCAAATGCGTATTTGCATACGAAGATTGCATATTTTATCCACTTGTTGCATATTCTGTTTATTATCTGTTTTAAATTGCATATTTCTAATAATTTTGGAGAAAAAAATGATATTTTCAACAAGAAACATTTTTGATCTTTGGAAAATTATTTGTAATCAATGAATATTTAATCACGTGTAGTAAAATGGATATTCATTTTACACAATGATCATAATTTATTGACGTGGAATTGATTTTTAGTAAAATTAAATGAATCATATTTGGGAAAAATACGTGTTGATTAAAATGAATGCAACTGTGACAATTTATCTCAAGCCATTAAATTCGTGAAAAATATTGAAACCCTGATAAAACGTGCAGAATCCCAGTCAACGCCGATTAATACGTATTAGGTTTTAATGGGATGTTGCACTTTCAATAGGAATTGGTGGGATTTTTGAACCAAGATGATCAATACACAACTTTCACATTTTTAATTTTTTTGTATGTATCAAAACGTGATGAAGTTTTTTTTTATTTGTTACTGCATATTTGGAGATATTTTCTTGCATATTTGCATGCATATTTCGCACTTCCGGTCTCTAGTAATAATATTTGGGGTGTTCAAGAATCAACTAGGCGTCGGTTTTTTTGTTTGGCTGTTACTAAACATTATTAATAGGATTTGTAGATGTTGAACATACGGCTGAATATTTATGAATATCACTGAAAATCACCTCTGAAATTTCCAGAGATTTTGGAAGAAATTTTTCCACCAGGGCTGAATTGCTCAATATATACGGTTTAAATAGATATTTAAGCGCAATTTGTCCTGAAAAAATCGGCTAGTGTCACATCGCTCGTATTCCTCTTGACGTTTTGAGCCCTTGGTAATTAGTTTTCTAGTATTATAGTTCACGTTATGTGCTATCCAGTCCGTAAACTTTGGTAGTGTTTTTGGCAAAAAAACATATGTGAGTCAAAACATTATCACGGAGAATGTACAAGAGATTGGTCTCTCATGGACCGGGAAATTTAATCAATGCTTACAGAATTTTTCTTTAAATTTTTTATACAAGAATTGAAAGTCATAATATTTTGTGAAAATATTAAACTCAAATTTTGCGCGAATTTTCTGTCAGAAAGTGCGTACTAAATACAAATTTAAAGCGAATAATAATGAATTACGTAGTTGGAATTGCGCATTGTTGCATATACTTTTGTGCATTTCCTCATTGTGATTTTTGGGAGCTAAGAAATAAAATTGTGATATTTTAACTTTCAAACTACATTAACAAATTTTACAATTTTATTTTTTAGCTATCAGGATTCATCAGGAGATATAAAAAGCGCGGCACGGCGCAATTCCAAGTATGATTTATCACATGTCAGTCTAAGATAAATTGTGAGCCCGATTGGTTTATATTCGAATTCCGGTCCATGGAATAAGGCCAGGTCAAAGATTTGAAAGAGCTTCGAGAAAATTGATTTTCCTTCCTTTGTTTCTGTTCTTTAAAAATAAAGGATACGTTTAAATTAGTCGTGAAAGCGAATTAACCCTGGTGAAAATATACGCTCGTAGTAAGCGCACTCGAAGCTGACAAGAAACATAAAAAGGTTTCAATCTTCTCTTGCCGGAGCGTTTATCAATAATTGCTTGTTGTAGAGTACTGAAATTATATGTTATCGTTAATACGCTTTATAAACGTTCAATGCCCTTTTGGGAAGAATACTGTTACGTTCGATGAAAGGTCATGGGTTCGAATCTCGCCAAGTGGTTAAAATTTTTATCCTCTTTCACTTTTATACGCTTTCTTTGTTCCAAACTTCGCTTCGAGTACTCTTCGAAACCATTCCATTCACTCTTTGTTCACTTTTCATTAACGTTTCTGTTACGCTCCACCATATACTCTTCGTTTGCGCTTTATTTCAGTTTCCATTTTCACCAGGGAGATTTTATAAAACGTCCCTAGTACAAAAGAATTATACATATATGCCCTGTATACAATCATTGAAGTTCGTATGAATATTGTTGAAATTCATTTAAAGACATTCTACGAAAAATTCACATAAGAAAAGGATGAAAATCTTATTCGTTTCATCAAATTCAAACAAAGATGTTTTGAATTACGAATATTGGAAATCAAGAGGATCAATGACGCATAAGATTGGACAAAAACAGGTTCATCCACACTTGATCATTAGGAAAGTGTGAACGAATGACATCAAATGCGGACAAAACTGTTTTTGTTCGATTTTGTGCGAAATTGATCATTTTTATACGTATTTGATTGCAAATATTCGTAATTCCAAACATCTTTGTTTGAATTTATTGTAAATTACGTTTAAAAAGACGCACATTGAATGGATGCCTTAGGAAAATTTGCGCTATTTCGACCGAAACGCTTCATTTTTATTCCAAAAAATTGGCGGAAGAATAAAGTGTTTTGGTCAGAATGAAGTAAACTTCTCTGCGAGATAAATTTTCTATCTGTTTCAGGATGTGAATTTTTTGTAGGGCATATGCATATACCCACCAAACACAATTTGTTACCGTATCATAACTACAATGTAACTTAAGGGCATTCATCAGAGGCAAAGTTACTAGATCTCTCCCCCCAGTTTTCTCAACGATTAATGAATATAATCGATTTTAATGAGCAGGTGCATCTTCTTAGCATATCAAAGAAAGTGCAGCTACTCTTTATTTTTCATTTTATTTGTTCGTTTCTGAGAAAACTGGGGGGGGGGGCGATTTTGGTAACTTGTAATTTCACACTCATCAAAAGTTGCTACAATGTAACCACAATACGACATGTTTCATTTTAGCAACATCGTGGTTTCATCGTTCGATCTGTTATAAAGTTACACTATTAAACCCGATATATTTTTTTCACGCCAGTTTTGAGGTATATATACGCGCGGGTGACCCCAAATATAAGGTCAAAAAGTGTCTACGATGCATATTTTCCAAAATAGAAAGGTCATCACAATTGCATGTAACCGACATGTAACCAACACAAAAAATGTTTTGTTATAGTGACGTAGCGGCTACTTTTCTTGAGTGTGAAATTACAAGTTACGTGACCATTGCATGCAACGAGCAGGTTACATTGCATGTGATTTTGAAATGACATTACACGGATGATACGGTGACAAACTGTGTTTGGTGGATGAATACCCCGACGAAACAATATCCAGGGACGAAGGTATACAAATCTCATCAAACCTCGTTTGAAATATCTCGAACTCTTCAAATAAAATTAACTGATTCATGTTTGGTGCACTCACCTTATTTTCCTTGTACATTTATTACCGGCAGAATGTGGGCGCAGATCGGCTTGCGTCTCTTAATTTAATTTTTTTACAATCTAACACGCATATCTTGTACCGAGTATTCCAGAATTGCAGTCAAATCACCATTTCCCTTTGGATAATGCAAAAAGGATCGAGAATATCAAATTACATTTGAAACGTGTATACAAACAACGATATATGTCTATTTTTTTCTTTTTTGTTTATAGGAAAATCACGTTTTGACACTTGGTTTTGTTTCTTCTTCGATTCACTCAGTCATGCTCTGTCGGGTGTTTGCGATGTCTAGTATGATGATTGCACGTGTTTGTTGCTAGTATTCTTTTTGTTTTTCAGAAGATAGAGTTTTTAGCCTGTATTGCTTTGCCGTCAGAGTCGTTGTTCTTCATCCACCAACCTGGTGTGTTTCTAGAAACAAATAGTAAAAATCCCATGTGTTTGAACATCTTCGAGTAAATATTCCGTGTTCAAATCCATTCATAAATAACAATCGCCATATATGATTTTGTAACGGATTTTCAGAAAGGAACTACCTCATCAAGACTCCCAAATTATTTATGAATGGTTAAATTGAATGAGCGTTTAAATCTCGTTAGATTTAGGATGAAAAGATTCCGATAGTGAACAGTCTGTTAAAAATGTCATCGTTATACGATTCTATGATTCACGTCTTTCAATTTGGGAGCAGACTTCATGAGGTTCACATAGTCAATGAGTTCTTCGATCAGTTATGGATTTTCTAACGAGATTTAACTGCAATTCACGGGAATAAATTAAAAATTTTAATATACACATCTAAGCTTAATTATATTTGATGATAAATTTACATTACATTGTGAAATACCTCATGTCTGTGCGTGTGTACCCGCTGAGCGAACCATTATCGCAACTGCATTGTGGCGAATATGGCCAAGTGCTTAAATTCACTCAATATGTAATATATTTGAAATATCGTGTGGGCCATTTTTATACGGAGAAAAATACAGGAGGATATTTTATTCTATCCAATTGGTCAAGCTTTTTCGTTACCTCCTCCACTGGATGAGGGAATCTTCCTCGAATATTGGTACAGAGTACTGCAATAGAGTAACTTCGACTCCGACAATAGTCTCACGTATATTGTTACCAGGCGCTGAAGTAAGAGTTGGCGCAATTGGAATAGCGATTACTCCTGATTTTTCTCCGTGTACACTGTTAGAAATTTCTGATTAAGCTTCCAATTACATGTGATGGAAGCTAAGGTTATTCACGCAACTGAAAAATTTATTGAAACTTTAGTTACGAAAATATATATTAATTTATGATATAAATATAGCAAAAATTTAAAATTCAGTTACGTGTAAATGAATTCTCATATTTCAATGACCAAGAATTGGAGATTTCATTTACAAATGTATTTGAAAAATATATTGAATTTAAAAACATTTCTAACAGTGTAGATATCCTATTCGAGGTCTAATGGGAATTCATGAAGGAATGGCTTTGTCATGATATATTATGAAATTTGCAACAGAATATTTATGACTGATATATGAAATTTTATGAAATTGTACTTATAAGTTGCTATAAATCTGTGTGGTATATTAATCGTCAAACATACGAGTACAGTACCCAGTGAACATATTTTTCCCTTCAACATTTCAAACATCTATTATGCTCTCTAAATGGTATCACCCGGAAAAAAATACGATCTGACCAGATCCGAGCAGATCTACACTGAGAAAGAAGACGTTCTGAATATTACTATATACATCTTGTACTAAAGTAGCAGGATAAATTGAATAGTATAACTGTCACATCACAGTGCAGTAAAAATTCATGTTTAATGATATGAAGTTGCGTCAAATTAAACGATTTTTCAAATCATTAAGCATTAATTTTTACTACACTGTGTTGTGAAAGTTATACTATTCCACTTATCCTGCTACTTTAGTACAAAATGTAGTGATATTTGAAACTACATTTTCCTCCGTTCATTGAGATTTGAAAAACTGCAATTTTAGCTTGGGAAAATATCAGAAAATTTGTGGTATTTGAACAATCGATTGCTCATCAACATTAAATGTGATCTTCAATTCAGATCTAACGGAATCTACAAAGATCTAACCAGATCTATTGAGATTCGAATAGGTCTAAATCTGATCTTGTGACCATGGTAAAAAAAATCTCTCTGAATCTCTCTGAAATCTCTCTGAATTTCTCTGAATCTCTCTATATTTTGGGACAAATTTCAGAGAGATTCAGAGTAATTCCAGAGTAATTCAGAGGAAGTTAGAGACTTTTCCGATAGTGATACTTTCTGAATTCTTCAACTTTCTCTGAATCTCTCCGCATATCATTGAATCCCTCAGAATTTTATATATTTAAATTTCAAAGCTTCCTCTGAATTCCTCTGAATCTCCGGGAATTTAATGTATTCAGATTTCAAAGCGTCCTCTGAATTCCTCTGAATCTCTCTGATTTCCTCTGAATCTCTCTGAATTTCTCTAAATATCCCGGAATTTAATGTGTTCAGATTTCAAAGCTTCCTCTGAATTTCTCTGAATCTCTCTGGATTACTCTGAATCTTTCTAAATTCCTCTGAATATTTCTAAAAAATTCCACGCACAATTTTTCTTAATTTATCTTCCTCTGGAAATCTCTCAAACTTCCAGAAAGCCTCTGAAATGCAGGACCAAGAATTGTACTGAATTCATTCCTCTCTGAATTTCCCAGAACCCCCCGGATCTCTCTGAATTCCGCTGAATCTCTCTGAATCTTTCTGAAAAATCCCACGCACAATTTTTCCTAATTCATCTGTCTCTGACACTCCCTGAATACCTCCGGAATCCTGAACCAAAAATTCAGCTGAATTAATTCCTCTCTGAATTTCTCTGAATTTCTTTGAATCTCTCTGAATTACTCTGAATATTTCTGAAAAGTTCTACGCACAATCTTTCTGAATTCATCCATCTCTGAAAGTGTCTGACACTCCTTGAACGCCTCTGAAATGCAGGACCAAGAATTTTACTAAATTTGTTCCTCTCTGAATTTCCCAGAATTTCTCTGCATCTCTCTGAGTTCCTCTGAATTTTTCTGAATCTTTCTGAAAAATTCAAAGCACCAGTTCTCTCAATCCACTAGTCTCTGAAATCCTCTGAACCACGCTGAATTGCTCTGAATCTCCCTGAAACGTGAGATTTTCAGAGAGATTCAGAGAGATTTTTTTACCAGGGGAGCTAAAATTCGGATCTACTCAGATCTGATGAGATCTAAAAACATCTAATTTTTTCCCCCGGGTAAAAAGTTTCTTAATGCGTGGATTTTGGAAATCTTTCAGATGACTTCATTATGAACTTTGGAAATTATCATGACGTTGACTCAGATCATTTTCTGATTATTTCCAGAGCTCTTCCCGAAGAGAACACGAAGCCCCGATAAACGTTCAGAATAGATCAACATAGATCAGACTAAAACTCCGTTGGAGTTCGAGTTTAGATTCATAAACATTCAGCGAAGGTCCGATAAAGTACACAATGTCCGATTGAGAATAATTTCAAGGAAGATTCACAGAACGTTCATTGAAGATTTACCAAAGATTCACTGAGATTTCAATTTTTCAACTTGAGTTTTTTTTTTCACGAAAAAATGAATAATAGAGGAAATTATAATTTTAATTCTCTCTGAAACATGCTCAGTTGAAACTTGAATGAATCTGCGGAGAATCTTATTTGATAGAGGTGTTATGAACTTTTCTTAAAAGGACATTCCAATGTTCATTTGAACTTTATAAAACATTCACGAACCTCAAAGCTGGCGCCAACCCAGTAAAAACACACGCACGTTTTAAAAACGTCAAAAACAGTCAATAACCACACGTTGTGAATTAGTAATATTTTTGCGTTGATTCAACGTAAAAATGTCGCAGCAGATCACGTGTTTTCCAACCATAAAATAACGTCATATCAACGGTTTGAACATCGTTTAAAAGACGTTAAATATTGACGTGTCCTAATGATGGTTCTAAAACGTGAATTGAATCCAACAAATTATTTTGAAAACTTATTCTCATTCAATATCGAGAAGAATAGTATTTCTGAGTATGACAGAATTTGGAAAGTATGCCACACTATTTACTATCTTGCTCTTTGTTGAAATTTTAACCATTGTTCGGGTTCGTTCGACATTTTTAGCAGAATATCTTCAATTGAAGTTCAAACACAAGGTGTTATAAACACATTTTAAACGCGTGGTTCGAACCCGTTGAAAACACGTTTTTTGAGGACGTCGTTTGATGGTTATTTTTGGATATCAGTTTAAATTACACGTCATCAAAACGTCATTCCTGGTCGTCTATTTCCCTATCAAATTTCAACTAAAAATCAACGTTATAAAACCAACGAACGACTGACGTCCGTTTGACAATCTAACGTTCTTTCAACGTTGGAATAACGTTTGTGTGTGTGTTTATTGGGAATGGAGCTTCAGGCTGATCTATGTTGATCTATTTTCTGAACGTTTGTGGGAACTCAACGTTCTCTTCGAGATAAGAAAGTCATCTGAAAGATTCCCGAAATTAACGCATTAGAGAAGTTCCTGATATCCTTTGAAATGTTTAGGGGAAGAATGTTCACTAGGTAAAGTCTCTTAATAGTGCCGCTGGGCACTCTTTCTCGCTCAATTGTATTTCTTTTATGAAGAATTCTCACTCTGGCCAGGAAAAAACGTATTTCACTGATTGAATTTTTTATTTAAAAGATGACCGTGAAATTTTAGTGATCCAGGAACAAGTGGAAATTCTTCAAAAAATTATTGTGCATTCTGGACTCTCTAAATTTTTTGGAGTGAAAATACTGTAAGCCCAACGAGAGTAAGATTCCACTCCCATAGAGTGAATTTTCACTCTCTTGGAGTGAGGATTTCACTCTTATGGAGTGAAAAGTCACTCTCTAGAAGAGGAATCTTCCTCTTCCTAGACTTGCAGTTTGTTCAATCTTCAAGAGTGAATTTTTCATTCCAAGGAATTCAGAGGAATAGAATTTGTGGAAAATATCTTTCTAAACTGGTTGAAAATTAATTTGAATTCCCCCTCTTACCTCGGTTAATCGAATTTCACGGTAATTTTTGAAAAAAATTCTTTCAGTGTAAATTCGAAGTTTATTCATTTAATTGACGTTCGATCGATGTACCGTCGTTTCTACGATTACATACGTTCAATAAATGTGCATGAAACCTGTGAAACAGTCTGTTTGAAATGTGCATAGAATATAATTTAAATATCCAATAAACATTCGTGTCTAACAGATATCTTTTAGAGTCGAACGGTGTTTAAGAGATGTATTTAAGACTCGAAATGTTTATTGGGTAGTCATATAATCTTTACAAAATATATTCTGGTGTTACTTGAGTGATGATAATTAGTGATAAATTTTCATTTTGAATCGTGCAACAAATATTTTTGCTGAAAATTTCCTAAAGAAACTGATGGAAAATTCTTCTTATATTTTGTACGTAGTGTTTGAATCGTGGATTCCTGTAGTTTTATAAGTCATTTGAAATACAAGAATTATCCCCTGGTGAAAGTACAGTGTAAGTTTGCATAAGGGAATAGCGTTTTCACATTCAAAAAACGCGAAATAACTCTTTGTGTATATTAGCTTACAATTTTTGTTAACACTTTATTTTCCCCAGGGTATTATTATTCAAGGATTGTCCATAAATTACGTAAGATATTGTATTATTCATTTCTCCGTCCCTCTCGGTTACTCTCAAGAAATTGACTTACGTCATTTATGGACGAGCCCTTGGAGGAGGCCTTGGAGGAGCTCCTATGGAGGAGCCCTTATAGGATTGTATCGTATTTATACGACAGCTGAGAATGTTCAATAAAAATCAAGTCTTTTTTTATCGTTGTGTATTTGGTGGTAGTATTTCTTAATATCGAATGTTCATAACACCAAAGTTTCCTTTTTGTTTAAAAACCAGTACTTTTCAGTAAAATCACTGTAAATTGCTAGTTTTTAAGCAATGAGAGAAATTCGGTACACGGAGAAGAGTATACGGTAACCATTACTAGGAAGAATACGAATTCGGTGAAGCGAAGCGAACAACTAAAGCGAAACTGATAAAATGACTTGTTTATCTTTAACAGCTGTTTTCTCGAAAACTTGTTTTCACACCTAAGCCTCCTTTTCGTAGACCAGGTCACAAATAATTATTTTTTTCTATTCTTTAAATACATACCTTTAAAGGGGAAAAAAGTTTGCCCAATTACATGCATTAATCTCTGAGAAAAAAAAATGTTGAACACAGGCTTTTGTTTGGGCTTGTTTAAAAGGAATCTTTTCAACAAAACAAAATTTCTGCTGTATGGGATAAGAACGATAGGTTAACATCTTAATGAGCAACAAATCGCGAGTCATTCCTCAATTCCTATTCTTAAGTCGCGATGGAATCTAGAGCGAATAGTGATCAATCCCATATACTTTTCTCAGTGTATTATGGTATACTACTGCATGTGGTTCCTAAGTTATCAATTTTCGGAATTTCGTGGATTTCATGTACGATAGCAGAATTTTATTCCTGTCTACAAGAGTGTATTGCGTTAACACAATCCCTGGTGGAACTAATAAACAATCATCAGCCAAGAAACAGCCATCTCTGTGGAAGTTGCTTAGAAATTAGGTGGCAATGATAGTTGTTTTTGAACGGCAATGTAACCCGTGGCAAAAAAGTTGTTCATAATTTGTCATAGTTTTTCATATTTTTTCATAAATCTCATAACTTTGCATTCAATTTCATAATATCTTTTCAAGAGCGTTCCGTAGAAGCGACAGTTGCTAGATTTTTCTATCCAAAATACTCAGTGATGGGGACGTGACCCGTTACTCATTATATATAATATATATATGATAAATATAGAATTTGTATAATATATATATATATATATATATTATACGTAACGAGTAACGTACCCATCACTGAAGATAATCGAATAAAATTGGAGAAATGAACCACCCAGACTTTACTCCATACGAATAGAAGGTCTGGATGGTTGTTTTATGTCATTTTATTAGGCCATATTTGAGTATTTTGGGTAGAGAGATCTAGTAACTCTAGGGTTCACGGGATGCCCTTGAAATTCCATAATCTCTCTAGGAATTGGGACTGTCATTATTAGAAATATTTTCTCATTGAGACCCCTATCGAAAATGCCTGTCAGATCCGGGTAAAAAATAGTTGACAGGTTTCAAACGGGTTTGGTCTCTGGAAATCCGAACAGAAACTGACAAACTTGCTATCCGATCTCGTCCGGAATTATCAAATTGGAGTATCCTGTCAAAACCTAGTACCAAAATCTTTGTCAGTATTTGACCGGATATCCCAGTTGTGAATTTCAAACAGAATCGTTCCATTTTATCGGAAATTATGACTCTTAAGGGAATACTAGAAGTCGGTATCGGACTTCTCTTCCTATCTCATGATTCTATCTCTTTCTGGTATCCACTTAAGAGCATTCCAAAGTCCCAAGAAATCCCAAATCTCTCCCCCTACTTTTCTTGAAAATTACTGAATAAATCGAAAAATAATTGGTTGATGCATTTCCTCCATGATTCACAGAAATAGTAGATGAATAGTTGATGTATCAACTGATTATTTCTCGTTTTGATTGGTCACTTTTGACAAAAGTGGGAGAAGAGATTTGGGATATCTTGGGACTCCAGAATGCTCTTGAGAAGATACTTGTAGCAGAAATTAAGCCACTGAGCATTGGCCATTTTTTGAAAAACCATTCAATAAATTCGTTCAAATCGAGTATCCACTGATGATGTGAATCATAAAGGAGTTTCAGAAACTCAATTTCCCATTCGGGAAATTGTGAGTTTTCAGAATTCATTACATACTTCATGAACAAACTGGTCAATACGAAATAACTAGAGTCACCCCAGATAGAAAAATGTCTCAATAATGCCATCATAATGGTGACATGCACGCCAAGAAATGTTCGCATGATGATACCTGACACCAAGGTGTTTCCGCATAAAGCATCGTTATTGGTAGCAAAACGGGGGGATGGTACCATAATGAAGACATAATGTTTACTTTTTATGCATCATTGCAAGCTGAGCGAAGTTTATGATAGTATATGTTTACGGCACATTAAGTTACAAAATATTTAGAACATGGTTTTCTATCTGGGACGGCGTTAGAATCCCGTTGAGAGAGTATTAGTGTCGGTACCCTAACAGCACATCCATCAACTTCCACGTCGCATCCCCGTGGACTTCACGTGGACGTGGATAGAACGTGGATGAACGGAGATTCCACGCGGAGGCAACGTAGAGGCAACGTAGAAATATCCGATGCTGTACGGGTAGTTCATATCATTAGTTAGAAAGGGACATAATCATAAGACAAAAAGAGAGATCCCACGCAGAAAAATATGCAGCTCAAGAATGTGATAATTTTAATGAAACGGTGAGGTTGAGAAAATGGATTTTCACTCCATAATATGAAATATCATGAACACGAACTGAAAGGTCACAAACACGGTTGAAATTCAAAATGCTGAACAGCCAAATTATAGTATGTGGTTTATAAAATTCATCGTTCAACGTTCTAATTTTCATGAACAAATTTATTCTATAGGCCTTAGAGTCTCCGCCCTGGTAAAACAGCCGGATAGGAGTCCGATTCAAACCCGGATAGGACTTTACGGGACTTCATCCGGGTGTATCCGGGTTTTCGTTTGAGTTACATCGAGGATTTCAAAAAATATCCAGTCCAAAAACCCGGATAAGACCCGGATGGAACCGGATGAGGAATCACCGCAAAATTCATATTGGAAAGTTCTATCCGGATTCTGTTCGTGTTATCACCCGGGTTTTATCCGGATCATTATGCGGTTTTCTTCCGGTTCTCTATCCAGTTTTCTTTACCAGGGCGATTTATTAAAAAGCTAAAAGAACTGTTCAGATTTTTATAGAAAGTACTATATTCTCGAGTTGTATTTTACTTCGTGTTCAAAAACACTAGCATCCCTTTGAAAAAGAAAAAAAAATGATGTTCAAGTGAATTTTTGAAATGTAGAAATGATCCTATCCGAGCCCTTCTGGTGCCATTTGAGATATTTACATACAAAACATAGCGGACACGATTATTTGACACGTAAACTACCTTAAACATTTATACACATCCAAGATTTGAGCTGACACCGGTTAACGTTAAAGTATCGTCAAGTAGCCAGGTAGCACCAGGGTTTGAAAAGAGCTCATACCGAACACAAGGTATTCGTAAACAACTCTTTTAGAATTATTGCGCTACTTGTGCTATTTTTTCATGAGAATACATCAAACCACATATTTTTTTCCTATAAAATTTCAGGTGTACACCCACACACAAAGAATTCTTTATGAATTCATCGTGGGATTCTTCAAGAGTCCCCGCTATGACAGTTCAGAATGAATTCTTTATGAATCCCATGTATTCCAAAATAATTCATCACGATTTCTTCCAGAACTGGCATAACGGTAGTTGATTTGATAGATGCTTGTGCTATGATTGTTACAAGAACTCGATTGACGAATAGAATCAACCTCAAAACAACAAGCTTGAAAGCATGAAAGCTTCGTATTGGAAATATTTCAAAACGTCGTTGGCTTTGCAACCAAACTTCTGGAATATTTTCAATTGAAAGCTCTTACACAGAATCGCATGCATGATGATTCAAACAATTTTTCACTATCAATACGGTCACCTTTGAATTGGAAAATGATTGAAAATATGACTACATTTAGATCAGAGATTCTTTTCGATTGAATATTTTGGGTCCCGACTTTTGGGAGGGGCTATTCACTTGCAAGTCGATGAATTTTAAAACGAGTATTCGCTTTCAAACGAAGAACTGAGTCAAATGAAATAGACGAAGTAAACACGAATAACGTTGAACGATCAATATCTTCGTACTTCGAAGTTCGATCATTCAACAGTACGAGTTAGTTAGGGTGAACTATCCAGTAGATGAACGATTCATGAAAGAAGTGATTGTTGTAAATTTCTGCTACATTGAGATAATTCGATTGTTTTCGAAAGAAGTTACTCCTATTGCGACAACAAACGAATTGTTTTGAGGTAGCAGAAATTTTCAGTCATTACTTGTTTTATGAGTCGTTCATCTACTGGGTATTTCACCCTAGTAGGAGTCACTTTTCAAGGAAAAAAATCATATTATATCGAATGAAATAACATGAATTGAATGCATTGATTTTACTACTCACAGTGAATAACCCCTCGGAGTTTTGTACATGTTTCTTAGTTTACACACGGAAAGAATTGAACAGTCTTGATGATTACGATGTGAGATTTTGAAAAGAGAACAGTACATCGTAACGATTACGATGATTTGTAGTGCTGAGTACTTTGAAGAGAAGCAAAATCTACCGTTTACTGCGATTATTTGTGACAACACCCCAATCAGCTGTATTCAATTTTTTCCGTGCATGTAGTAACGCATTTATAAATAGGACTCAGAAAATTCAAAATCGGACGCGGAAGCTCGAGAAGATCTTGTATAAATGGAAATGCCCCCACCGATAGCACTGTCCGAAGTTCCTTCCCCGGTGACGAAATCTCCCACGATGAGAGAATCCTTCGGTACGTTACCTCCGCCTTTCAGGTTGTCCCTTTCCGCTAGCTTTTGCTTCAGTATTTTTATCTTTTCCTCTTTCTGCAAGAAGGATTTTTATGTGATGATTATCGTGTGTGATTTCAACATCGATAGAGCTCAAGTAGTAACAGCCCCAGACAGCACAAATTTTTGATTGTCTCAAAGATTTCTACTGGATGTCTCAAAGATGTCTTGTGCAACCATTTTCACTGTCTTTAACATATCTTCGGTTCACCCTTAGCTGCCACACTGGGGTCGATTATGGCGCCAACTGTAAACGTACACTAAAGCCAAGCTATGCGTACATATGTCTTGAAAGAATTTCAGAGAGCACTAAAACTATTCCCAATTTCAATCAAATAATTTCCCTCAAGAAAAATTCATTTCGAATTGGTGAATTTCGAATTCGAAAGACATTATCACTGTTTCATGAAAAAGAATTATATAGAACATGAACAATCCAGCCACGGTAGGGTGGAGTGAGGTAAATAAGAAACTCTAAAGTGGCACCAGATTGCGCGGAGAGTTCGAATTATTGAGTTTCTTGATGGCAATTCAAGATTGAATCATGTTGGAGTCAGTCTGACCCCAGTGTGGATGCTAAGGGTTAAGAAATCTAAAAGATGTCTTCAAATCTCTTTTGGATAACTTACTGAAGATATTTTAAAGACAGTGAAAACTCATGTTTCTATTGTCTCCTCAAAGTAAATTTCATCGTAAGTTCAGTCCGTTCCTCGGTTCCAAAGTCCCATAGTAAATTTAAATATAAATTTTTCTCCGTGCAGTGAAAATCCTTTAGACAATGACAAATTTTGGCTCGTCTGGAAGAAGTTCGAACGTACCCAAGTAGCACAAGAACATTTCAAACATTCTGCGTTCATTCGGTGATAATGCATAGATTGTGCAGCCCGAAGAGAACATGAAGCTTCAGCAAACGTTCAAATTAGATCTGCATAGATCGGGTCGAAGGTTCATGACACCTAATTTTTAGATTCATAAACGTTTAACAAAGGTTCTACGAACGTTGAAATGTCCGCCTCGAAATGCCTTTAGGATACGTAGATGGAACGTTCGTTGAAGGTTCATCGAAGGTTTGATAAAGCTTCACAGAAATATCTTTACTTAGATTAATTTCCAATAATTCACATGAATAATCGATTAAATGATGAACATAAATTAATAAAAATTAATATAAGTATATATATTTTTGTGGAGCTTTATTAAGCCTTCGATGAACCTCCAATGAACGTTCCATCTACGTTTCCTGAAAGTATTTCGAGGCGGACATTTCAACGTTCGTAGAACCTTTGTCAAACGTTTGTGAATCTAAAAATTAGGTGTCATGAACATTCTGCCCGATCTATGAAGATCTAATTTGAACGTTCGCTGAAGCTTCATGTTCTCTTCGGGAGATGAGACTGTTTTGGATAAATTCCGAGAATACATTCTGAAAATTTGCATAGAATATACTTATCCAAAACAGCCTCATTCGAAGATTCTAAGAATGTTCGAAGAACATGCTCAGAACTTCCAAGAACCTTCTTAGTATTTCTAACCTGTTGTGCTATTTGGGTATATACGAGATAGAAACGTTCGTAGAATGTACGAATGAGATACGAAGAACATATAGCAAATACGTTCATGGAATATTCGAGTGAGACTATTTTAAATCCCCTTTCTAGAGGGGGCGAGTTTGTTCTTACCGCCGCAATTAATTTCTGGAGCTCGTCATTTTCTTGCAGAAGTTTTTGATATCTTTCCTCTTCTTCTTTCGACATTCCCACGTCGTTATTGTATTTAGATTCCGCTTTATCTTTGGGATGTCTAATTACTTCGATCACTTTGGGTACGAAAATTAGTGCCATACTGAGGAAGCAACAGAAAATTATAGCCAACGCGACAAAGGCAAAGCTCGCGTCCTGCTGGCTGGCGATCACCATTGTTACCGGAGCTGTTATAAGACATAGGACAACCACGTTGTATATCGACATTCCCACGTATCTGGAGTCATTGATCTGTTTCACTTTGATGCTTCTAGTTTCGTAAGCCAGGAACAAGCCAAACACCAATATCACGCTCTTATATCCGTACATCAAACCTATAAAAAAGGAATATCCTAATTTTGTATGCGAATTTTGCTCAAACTCAATTTCATTTGTTACAACTAAATTTTTTATTCCTATTCAATAAACCATTTTATTCATATTTCGACAACTAGACTTTTATTCACCCCAGTTAGCATGTGGCAAGCGTAAATAAAAATCTAGCTGCGGTCACTAGTATTTAGTTGTCCCAGCTACCCATGTGGAAATACAAACACGGGCCGCTAATGGCTCAGTACTGGTGCCAGAGTTGCCAGTACTGGCAAATCCAAACTTACCAGTACAGGGCCAGTTGAATCGACGGTACTAGCAAGTAGTCAAAATGATAACATCATTTCACGTAAGGGCCAGTATGATATTTACAACTGTATCAGTACTGGCGTTATATATGAGCCTGTCATGGTGGACCTCTGGCATTCCAAAAGGCCCAGTTGTTTTGCCAGTACTGGGTATAGAATTATGCCCGTTCTAGCCCGGTTGTGTGCCATGTGAAATGGGAACATGGGCCAGTACTGGTACCTTTCTCTCATTTTAGATCTGTTTGAACGTCTACGTAAAAAAATGCTTAGTTATAATTACCAAGTCAATTTGGTTTCCTCGAATATGTGATTGGTTCATCATCACCAAGATTATTAACCAACTAGAACTATAACCAAAGGTCTTACGTTGGCCTCCCTAGAGGAAACCCGTGTGGAAATCAATCCTGGGCATCCTAAGGTAGGCCCTGGCCCCGTAGGGGTACATCTTAGGCATCCAATACAAGGTTGCCTATCCACGGCCCATGTGGGCCGCAATTGGGGTTGCCAGTATATTCCCGGAATATTTCAATCCAGGTATACCCACCCCCAGCCCATATATGCCGCGAATTGGCTACCATTGTTTTGCCTGGATATTTGATACCATTACGGGACCTAGATTGAAGAGCGTAACATTCCAAGTTGGGGCCACTTTTTGAATAGGGGTTATAAACCTGTCCCACACGGGAAAAAGAAAACATTACTGGTTACTGTGAATGACAGCGATCGGTTGAAAAACAAATGAAAACACGCTTGGATAATGAGGATTAGCGCGATCACAGTGATAGGTATTGTAATGAAATTCGTCAGTGCTGACTGGACATTAATGAGAACTGAGGAACACAGTACTGCATGGAATGAATTTGAGTTTCAATGTATTTTTGTGATTCACAGTAATCATTGCTGTTTTCTTTTTTCCCGTGCAGGTTTGAGGCCGGGAGAAATTTCCACACGGGAACTTGTTCAGATATTCTCTATTTTCAATAAGGTCCTGATCAGGTTAGAATCCGGAAACCGTGAATAAGGAGAATCTTATGAGGCCCTTACAAGAAACTTATCTGATTTCCCTAATAGGATTCAAATGCGGTTCTAAGTCAGGGGTTTGAATGAGATTTCCATAAAATCGAGCGAAATAGGGAACCTTGTAACGAAACCTGATGGGGACCACGTCAGGCCCTGATAATTTCGCGTCCGAAATTTCTACTAGGGCTCCCAGAGACCGGAATTCATTCCGGCGTAATGAAAATTGAACCAATGCACAATCTTCTATAGATTTCTTATAGATCGCTCCGAAAGAAATTGAAAATTAGATTACAGTCATTCCGCTGCAACGAATTCCGTTTCATGGGAGGCCAGCCTCAGTTGTCAATCTGTTCGTCGGTAATTATCACTAAACATTTTTTTCGCTACATTCAATTACAAGATTTGGTAACTATTACCAAATGCTGGTAACTATAACTAAATCTCTCTCTCAGTGCAGATCGGTCTAATCTCTTGCTTGCTCGTTACAAGGTAACGAGGAACTTCGAGGAGTTTCCAAAATACTTCTCCAAACTTTGAGAATAATTTGGTACCCAATCTGTGTGGTTGCCCTGTTGAAAAAACCCAGCATGGGAACAACTTGGTCCCAGCTGGCTCAACTTGGTCCCAGTTGGACCAACTTGGTTGGACCATACAGATCATGATGATTGGTCCAATAACCCATATGGGACCAACTTGGTCGTAGCTGAACCAAGTTGGTTGCATCATATAGACCATGATGAATGGCCCAACAACCAATAAAAGACCAACTTGGTTCCAATTGGACCAATTTGGTTCCAGCCGATACCAGTTACAGACCATGAGGGCAGTTAAGTCAGATTCAACGAGATAACTCCCTCCATCATGATCTATAATGAAAAAGAACATGCCAGCGAGATGAAGCTCTGGTAAAATATAATAAAAATCAAAACTCCTGGGTAATTCAACTTCATACTACTGGGATTTTGAGGATTCACTTATCGCTATCAGAGTTTATATCGAACACGGTCTGACTTATGTAGGTATTAGGTCAGCAAAGTTAGGTATAACCATGCAAGATAGTGCCGACCTACACTGAGAAAAGGAAACATTACAACAAGGAAATGATTACTGTGAATCGCACGAATCAATCAAAAATTCTGACAAAAATCAAACGGATAGCGAAGGTGACTGTAATAAAAGTAATGATTATTGAATTCACAATACTGATGTACGTGCTGAACAGTAATAATCAATGTGATGCACGTTACATGAAATGCAGCAATAATTAATGTAGATTAATCTCTGGAGATCTCTAATACTAGAGACTTCCAAAAGAGTAATCGTTACTCAATACACCCGATTCATTGGTGGCACGGTACATTTGTAACAGATGTTGTGTGTCACCAGAATCATCATTGGCTGGAACAGTAATCAGCACTGTGCTAGGATAAAATCGCGACTGTGATTCACGTGAATCGAAAAACAAAAGAAAGCAAAAATTGAAAAGCAGAAACAGAGTATAAAAAATCTTTCCGTCGGAACTGACACGGACTTGTTTACCCACCGAGTTCACGTTCAAAATCTGTAAATTCTTACACGATGTTAATGTTATACGGATTTGATATTATATGAACGGTGGGTAAACAAGTCCATGTCAGTTCCAACGGAAAGATTTTTTATATTCTGTCATTATTTATGAAATTCTGAGATCTGGCTTTCATTGATTGAGTATATAAGGAGTTTTGATGCTTCGGTTATGCATCGGGAGGGTCAAAATATTACAAACTACAACAAAATGCCGAAAGCTTTCTTTTGAAACTGACATGGACTTTTTTCACTTACTGAGCGTGCAAGTCGAATCCCGTACAGCACAACCACCGATCCTCCACCTAGGACTTCGGTGGACTGGAGGTGGAGAATTGGTGGAGAAATGGGAGCCGTGGAAATAAGGGAGAAATAAGGGAGAGTCTCCGTTGAGGCAACGGAGAGGCGACGGAGAAATGTCCGCCCCCTGTATTTTCAATATAAGTCTTATTGGTGCATTTAAGTAACCAAATCTGAATGTATGAATTCACGGATTCAAGTTTCACTGAAAATACAAGGGGCGGACATTTCTCCGTCGTCTCTCCGTTGCCTCAACGGAGACTCTCCCTTATTTCTCCCTTATTTCCACGGCTCCCATTTCTCCACCAATTCTCCACCTCCAGTCCACCGAAGTCCTAGGTGGAGGATCGGTGGTTGTGCTGTACGGGATGAACTTTATATCTTGAACATATTTCCAACTATATGAACTGGCTATTTTTTCACTGTTTTTCTATTCGAATTCACGTGAAGGTGACAAACTCGATCGTTGTCATGTTGTATGGAAAAACATTAGCAATCGGAAAGGTTATGAATATACTGACATGCACGTATATGTATTTTCAGTGGAAAGTTCAATGACTTTGGTGTTCTGAATTATTTAGATTATTGTTGAATGCTCAACCATTGATTATTTTAATATTAAAATGCGTTTCATTTCAGCCTCATCAAAATCCGCACCAACAAAGGTATTCCGCATAATGCTTAACCGCTGTTCAATTTACCACATAAATCACAGTTGCGATTTTATCATAGCGCAGCACTGGCTACTGTTCCAGCTAATGATGATTCTGGTGACACATAACATCTTTTACGAATGCGACGTGCCACCAATGAATCGAGTGAATTGGATAATGATTACTGTTTTGGAAGTCACCAGGGACTGTCGATACATTCATTATTACTGCACTTCATGTAAGGTGCGTCACATTAATCATCACTGTCCATCACATGCATCAGTATTCTAATTTCCATAATCATTATTTTTATTACAGTCACCTCTGCTATCCGTTTGATTTTTGTCAGAATTTTTGATTGATTCGTGCGATTCACAGTAATTATTACTGTTTTCTTCTCTCAGTGTAGGTGAAACCATGCTGAGTAGGACCTACCTATAGGGGACCTAGATAAGACCATGTTGATCCCATATGGGTAGGTCCTCCCCAGCATGGTCGAACCCAGCTGGGATCCAGTTGAGTTTTTTCAACAGGGTGGTATTCTATCCGTCGCGAAAAGTAGATTTGATTTCCCACTTACCAAGCCATAAATTATTTTGATCACTTTTACAGTGTTCCAATTCTGGTCTGATTCTCGCATCGTCGTCTCCATAAAGCGGCGATTCCAAGGGAAAGACTTCGATCGTCCTCTGAAGAGGATCGAGAATTTGCCAAGCCGACAGAATGATCACATCAACGATGAGTAATCCACTGACCATGGTATATAATTTCCAGGGTTGAATTTTCTTCTGTACAGATGAAACTTTTTGTTTCGACATAAATAACTGAAAACATAAAATTGATGTAATCAAAATTACACGAATTCATTCCTGTCATTCATTTATGGCTCACTTTTGCTTGATCTGCCTTCGTCTTCGTTGTGAGTCGATGAACCCGCCATACCTTGCTGAACATTGCACCAAAGGCTAAAGTGAAACCCATGGACAACATCCATGCTCTGGATTGGCAAACAATTGGGTATTCGTCTGGTCCAATAAATCGACCGTCGACGCCCAAAAGAAACACCGATACAAAACACGCTATCACACCCGCAAGCATAATTGTATTACATACCGGATGCGATGACATGATAACTCTGGAAAAGTTACAGATTAGAATTTTTTTTTTCAGAGGAAACTGAAGGGGAACACCATGTAACTGATCGGAAAAATCAGTAGTATCATCGATAGCATGGAATATAAATTATTATAAATTATTCTAGGAATAGTGAGAAAAATTATTCTGAATCCAAGTTTTGGATTTCATTGCAATCTCGTACATCGTATCATCGTCAGTCAGAATGAAGGTGTTCGGCCTTGACGAGTAATGGTTTTACATGGCGAAGTTTCAGGGAATGCTCAAATCTATTCAAGTATTTGTTCAAATCTATTCAATTGATAGCATCAATGGGTGAAGCATTATCAACTACTGTGCTTTCACATCAACACATTGACGTGTTGAAATGATCACAAATGCGAAAGAATATTGGGGTCTCAGTCGGAAAACGGCATCTTTTTTGGTTTTCTATCGAACATCTCAAGATTTGCAAAATGAATGATTAAAATGGAGATGTCCTTAGGAAGAGTAATAAAAATTGATCCATAAATATTCACCACTTTATCCGGAAAGGATAATACATTCAGAGAAAAATTTGGTTTTTGTGACCAGGCGATGTAGTTGATCTTAGTTTCAAGGGAGTGCTCTGGTCAATGTTTCCGCTAGAAAACTACTATGTCGTTTTAACCGTTTTTCGTCATTAATATTCAATTAATTACATCAAACTTTAGATCAAAAGATTCAGGATTAACCAAACAATCCAGGTCTGGTCTGTCTGTTGTTGAACTAAAGCATTATAATTTAGAACGAAAATTCGTCATTAGCTATGATATTATAACAAATATAACCCGTGTGCAATGATTTTGAGACCAGAGCCTGACTTCTCTGATTTATTCTGAATTTTTTAATCCAAAGATCATTGTAATTAATTGAATATTAATGATGTAAAACCAGATTTCAAGTCCCTGCGATCATAAGTCGCTTCTTTCTTAGTGGGAAAAACACACCCTGGTGGAAAAATCTCGTTGAAAATCACTGAAATTCTCAGAGATTTTCAGTGAACAGTTTTTCAAAAGATTTCACAGGTATTTATAGTATTTCAGAGAGTCTCAGTGATTTTCAGAGTTCTTCAAAGATACACTGTGAAAAATTGGTGGTGTTGGCAAAAATTCACACCGAATAGTGTTGTTGTAACACCACATGGTGTCATTCTCACATCATAGAGTGTCATTCTAACACCGTTTAGTGTTATTTTGACACCGACCGATTTTGGGCTGGACTTCTATAGAATCCGCGTGGTGTTAACTCTGTGTGAATTCTGACACCGTTTTGACACTGCTTTTTTTTTCACAGTGTATTCAGAATATTCAGAGAAATTTTTAGTGGAAGAACTTGCCCGATAAGTGAGAGTTTTTCAGAATTTTTCATAGGTTTTCAAAGTTGTGCAATGAGATCGAGGGAAATTTCCATATATTTTCAGATAAATTTTTTTCACCAGGGCAATTTTGACGGATTTTTTGAAGGTACAAAATTTTTTGCAGCAATGCTGAAAACACAAAGCTTTTCTTCAACTTATTGGCAAATGATCAGTATTGAATGATGTATCTAGAGAAACATCAGGTAAGCCGATTGAATGTAAAGTCTCCAAAGAAACATAATTATAGGTCCGAGTTGAACCACTGATTGTTCAATTAAATTCGGGTGTCCGTTTCGATCATTTTCTATTTGACATTTTAAACCGGGAACATTCTCATGTTCACTCAAATTAGTGTATTTTGTTGGTTGAAAAATATTTGTTCACATCTTTAGAACACTTTGAATATTCCAAAATTTGTTTGCAGAAAAGTTGATAAAAATAGCGTCAAGATCAGCGGTTTACATGGTCTTCCCCCATTAAGAAAGTTCGAGAATAATACCTTCGATGTCTGTTCCAGATATTGAAGACGATCAATACAAAAGCTATAATAATTCCAATAACTGATATAGTTCCCATGCATATGAACAACGGTAACGATACCATCCTGAGAACTGTCCTTACTATAGTTCTATCTTGCGGCACTTTACCACCAACCCATCGTTCTTCGTTGAACCATGTTAGATTATCACTTTGCGTGTCATAATACCCTAATTTTGCGTACTTTCCATCTTTGACTTGTTCGATTTGCGTCAAAGCGATTCTGTCACCTTGGGAGCTGAACGCCACATATCCCTATCAAAATAGAAATGCCAAAATATTCTATTATCCTTATGTGAAGTCGCAGTTGATACGCGAAAGATATGCGATATAACAAATGAAAAATTTGCAATATCGGGAATTTTGCTTTGAACACTGAAAACAAAATTTCTTCCAACCAGATAAATAGTTCTTTTGAGGACACCCATGCAATAACAGCGGTAATTTGATCCAAGCTGACCCGAGAGGCCTTTCGTCGAGAGAGAAGTCGGAATTTTGAAAAACTAAGAACATGGGGTGATAGGGCTTGGAAAATCAGTATAAGTACCCGTGAACAATTTTTTTCTAGGATCAATAGTTTTCGAGAAAAAGAATAAAAACTACCTATTTTTTGAGACGGGAAAGTGATGTTTTTCAATGTCAAACTCGTTCTAACTCGGTCATTTTCCAACGAATCGGGATGAATCTTGTAGATTCTGATTCGTGAGACTTTTCGGAAGACAAAAATGTTCAAAAAATGTATAACAGTTGATAACAAATTAATAAATTTTGAATCCGAAGTAAAAACCACGTTTTTATCACTTTGCGTTTAAAAAGAGTGGAAGGAATTTTCGATTTGGAAGAACCCAAAGCGACAAAGTTGTTCATTAGTGTATGGGCAAACTTTTTGGAAAGTCACAGATCGATTGGACTATTAGTTTCCAAAATACAGCGATTTATTCATCAGCGCGCAATGGCAAAATGTCACGATTATCCGTCGATTGCACTCGATATTGGTTTTGTGGAAGAATTATTCTTTCAGTGCATGGAGGCGTTTCAAACAATTATTAAATTGTTCATTTGAAAATGTGACAAGATTAGGTCGACGTTCAAATTTTCCGACCTAAAAAACATAACTCTGTGTTAAGAAACTGTTTTATTTATATATATTTATATGTAAATATGATAATCATCCTTGAATGAACAATTGATAAATTGAAGGAATGTTTTGTGAAAAAAAACTTATTCTCCACGCAATAAGAAATTTGTTCTGTTGAGACAATTTTTCTCCAAAGTCCATGCCTTATTGACAAAAACGTTATAAAGAATTAAATTGTTTATAAAACAGAAATGGATGGCGAATTTCATAAAAATTGTTCGATATTTGGATTCTCTAACCCAAAAAACATCAAGTTACAATGAAAAATCCAATGAATACATGTTTTCCTACGAGCTTTAATATTTGACCGGTAATCGACGGATAATCGTGACATTTTGCCGTTGCGCGCTGATGAATGAATCGCTGTATTTTGGAAACTATTATAATAGTCAAATCGATCTGTAACTTTTCAAAAAGTTTGTCCATACACTAACGAACAACTTTGTCGCTTTGAGTTTTTCCAAATCGAAAATTCCGTCAACTCTTTTACAACGCAAAGTGTTGAAAACGTGGTTTTTACTTCGGATTCGAAATTTATTAATTTGTTTTATACATTTTTGGAACATTGTTGTTTTGAGGAAAGTCTCACGAATCAGAATCTACAAAATTCATCCCGATTCGTTGAAAAATGACCGAGTTAGGACGGGTTTAACATTGAAAAACATCAATTTCCCGTCTCAAAAAATAGGTAGTTTTTATTTTTTTTCTCGAAAACCATTGATCCTCGAAAAAAATTGTTTACGGGTGCTCATATTGATTTTTCAAGCCCTATCACCCCATATTTTTAGTTTTTCAAAATTCCGTCTTTTTTCTCGAGGCCTCTCGTGTCAGCTTGGATCAATCCTTCTACCTCTTCCCGAGCGTCACCGCTGTCATTGCATGGGTGTCCCCATTTATCCTCTCCATACAATATTTTTTAGGATTAATTAAATATTTAATCGAATGAAATAATGGAACGCTTGTCCAAAAAAATGGGTCTTCTAAATGAATAATTTATCCGCCACAAGTGATCAGTTTTTGCACCTAAATGAATATTTAATTTCTACAAATAAATAATTTATGGAGAGAGGACAAATGAATATTTTTTCCAGTGAACATCTAGATACATAATGATGAAGCGTGAAGAAATACAATTTCCTGAGTAGCAAAAACATCAGATTTTAGTGAAAACCAGAATTTACTCACAGAAATACCCAGAAATTGTGTAGAATTGACAGCTGAATAAATTTCATCCGCTATTTCTTTATCTGTGTACGTGAAATTTTTCAAACTTTTTCCAATTTTACTCAGTTTTTCCATAGTTTTGTTAATAGCTGAAAATGGAAGAATATTTATCATTGATGAAGAGTTTTTTTGTACGACGCGGTATTTACACGGAGAAATGTATATGGCGACTATGACCAAGTTTCCACCGTACTGGATCGAAGTAGGAGTGAAATGAGATTATCAAATCACGCTGGAGAATGAAAAGAATCCGATGAGTTTTCTGTTCCAAAGTTGAATATGATTGGATAATTTCATTCCGCTCCTACTTGGATCCAGTACGGTGGAAACTTAGACAAGATGACAAGAAAGAATAGTAATTTGGTAATAGATATCCCAGATTTTCAATCCCTGTTTCGAAAGTCAGACAAGTTCATACGATTCGGGCAGATTCCAGGACAAAAACCGTACGGAAGCCCACAGAATCGACGAGAATCATGTCATACACTGAGACCCCAATTTCTTAGATTGAAAGAAAATTTTCTTTGCCCTCATTCTACCCTGAGAAAACAGATATCCTGAAAATTACCATAATTTATGGATTTTCAGCGCTGGTCTGACCCGAGTCGGAATATTTACTTGCACGAATATCTAAAAGTACCATAATTTCTTGGACTTTTCAGAATAAGTATGGTACCTTCCTTATAAAAGTCCCAGATATTATGGTACTTTTAGAGGTTTGTTCAGGTAAATATTGAGACTCGGGTCAGACCAGTGCTAAAAATCCATAAATTATGGTACTTTTTAAGATACCTTTTTCTCCGTGTAATAAGTCTCTCTTTCAATGGAAAAAAATTCAATCGAATGGAAAAAGTTTTCATCAGATTGAAACGAAAAATTCTCAAACTGAAACAGAAATATATTCCTTCTCGAATTCGAAGAACGTGGTTTCAACTCAATGAATAATTTTCCCAATCAAATGAATTATTTTTCCCATCGGAAACAAGATTTATCAGAATTAGGGCAAAGAAATTTTTTCTTCAAGTCCAAGAAATTGGGTTCTCAGTGTATTTTTGTGTGAATTTGTATGGCCTCTCAAGCATGGATCAGTCCCACTCAATTCTAAGAAAAGTGTGATAAATTATTTACCTTTTCAAGGAAACGATGAGTCACTCGCGCAGAAAGAAGTCGTATGACAAGAGTATGGGGCCAGTCTCGTTAAGCGCTTGAGAAAAGTATTGAATATAGTCTCGCGACAGTCTGGGGAGCAGTATGGGTTTCGTATCCTCCCACTTCTGCCAGAATCTTTATGAAATTTTATCATGGAGATCATTATGGTTGACTGTATCATGAAAACTTGATGATAAATATCCATGGGTGAAGGAAAACATGAACCGATACTGGCTCAGTACTGCTGCCAGAGTTGCCAGTACTGGACAAGCCAAAGGTACCAAAGCTTCACAAGGTAAATAAAATTCACAACCATGTCAGTACTGTTCGTTCGTATGCACCGACTACGGTAGAATTCTAGCATTCAAACTTTGTCCAAACAGTATCGATTTAATACTGGCCCCAGACTGTCTGTCCACTCAAATCAATACCGTTTGAAATTCTTTGACAGTACCAGACTTTTTGTCGACTTCGGCAATTTCCACATGAGAAACATCAGATCTGAACATATTTTTTGCCGTTGCAGGATCTCAAAGCCCATACTACTTCCCATACTGTTGTGGGAAATTTTGTTGAAGTTTGAATCGTTTATAAAAACGGAACGAAAATTCAAACTCACAAGTTCCGATGAATTATCGTTATTGATCTGCTCAACGTGACTGCTCAGAACTGGAAATGTTGTTACACTGAGAGAAAAAAATTTCCGGGATAACAATAAAACATTTAGTTGAATAGTCGCCATAAAATACTTAATTGATTTGAATGAACTTTCATCGACTCAATTAAATAACTGTTTCCATTGATGAAATATTTCATAGCATATTAAATATTTGTCTGATTGAATGAATATTTAATCGAGTCAATGAAAGTTTATTCAAATCAATTGAGTATTTTATGGCGCCTATTTAACTAAATATTTCATTGTTCCCGGAAATTTTTTCTCTCAGTGTAGAAGAATATACTGCAAGATTTTGGGCCTTCAATAGCCGAGTATTTCGTTATTCAATTACAAATCCGTTTCAATGAACGATTCAAACTTCTGCAACATGGAATATGGTCAATACTCCTGCAATACTTTTGTACACGTATTGCCAGACTCTTATCCAGACTTCTAGCGAAACTGTTCTCATACTCTTCCCATATGCCTTCTTTCTGCGCGTGCACTGAAAAAAAATTAATCTTAAAATGAGAGTACCCCTCTCATTTTGATGCAACTTCTCCTCTAATATATGGTATCGAAAATATTTCTCTCCATTTGAGAGGATTAATCTTTGTGGTGAATGAATTGTCATTTGTTCAAAATACTCTCAACCGTAGAGGCATATATTCTCAATTGAAGAAAAAAACAAAAGTGGAACATCTTTCCTGATTGAGAGGGATTTTTCTTCTCATTTCCAGATTACTACTTTTTGGGTGTGTAAAACAATAATGATTCCTAACACAGATGGTAATTTCATCACTCAGTTCCTATTCTAAAAATGACATGATTGTCAGGATGAATAATAATCAATCATGGAATTACCTAGAGCCACAGACCAAACGGCGTCATAAGCTAAAGGGGCTTCTTGATATCCTTCCGGGAATCGTTCGTTATCGATATCGTAGCCTCCCTCCTTTAGCATTTTATCCAACCTCTTGCGAAATTCGAATGCCGTCATACCGCTGATCGTAGTATCGTTGTTTTGATTCCACATTAGAGCCTCGGTCGTTAAATGCCCTTCGGCAGCTTGTCTCATTTGTTCTTTTGTACAAGTAATCCCCTCTTTCTCCAAATTCACCTCGAACCAGTTATCTTCGTACCACCCGATGAAAAACCACACGTAACTCTTGCCGTAGAGATTTTGATGATAAACTTCGCATAAAACTCGTCTAGCCGCGACGACGTAAAAAAGGCCTACTATTATCCTCGCGTCTTGGCGACGAAGATTCCGTACCGCGTCCGCAGGATCGGAGAGAAAACTTTGACGCGTGACTATTTCTATTTTTGCTTCTTTGCAACGCGCTTCTAAATCTTCTACAGTCTGTACAAAGATAAAATGAACACATGAAATTTCGAGGTCCAAGATATTTTATAAAGATTTATCCAAATCCCTTACAGAAATGAACACTTCCTCGGCTTGTTGTAGTATAGCAACACGAGACCAACCAAATTTTTGTAACAATTTGATTCTCGTTGGATTGTGCACAGTTGCAGATGGATGAGTTCTGAATAAGGTGGGAAATCGATTACGATCGGAAAGAGCTGGAGATGACGCTCCGTAACAAAGCTGAAAGAAAACGTGTGGTCGCAGTTCTTGATTTTTGTTTTCAAAATTCATCATTTTTTATAAGTAACTCGGAAAAAAAGTCAAATTCTAATGCACACAATGTCTAAGATATGTCTTGAAATGTTGCTTAAGATATCTCTCTTGATTTCTAATAGACATTTAAAATATTGTTTGAGTTTGGATGATTTAGATGAACAAAATCTTCATGAGAGGAAGGGGTGACACGAAAGGTATGAAAATATTCCGTTTGATAGACGTTGATGTCGCACAAGGGATCTCTCGAGACGAAATATTTTCCTTTGTATTGCATTGTTCTTAATTTTATGTCAAATTTTGCTCGAAACGGATTGATAGCAAAAACTCGAGTAATAATGAAAATCAGCCGATCACCGAGTGTTCTGGACCCGGGCAGAGCCTTGGATCGCCCAATATTTGATGTTGAAACACCCCAGGTAGGAAGTGCCAATATTGACAACTGACCCATGCTTGGCAAAATACTGGGCTGCTAAGCATCGCGAACCAATATTGATCCAATATACAACCTTTGTTCATGTCAGAAACCATACCGGGTTTCATAGAGAATGCCAATATGACAACTGGTGCAAGCTTGGCAAAATATTGGGCTGCCAAACATGGCGAACCAATATCAACCCAATATAAAACCGTTTGTTATTTGAGAACCCACACCATGTTTCATAAGGAATGCCTATACAACAAGTGGTTTGAGATTGGCAAAACATTAAACTGCCAAGCATGGCTAACCAATATCGGCCCAATATTAAACCATTTGTTATTTGAGAATCCATACCACGTTTCGTAGGGAATGTCATTAGATTAAGTGGTTGAAGCTTGGCAAAACATTAAACTGTCAAGCATGGTGAACCGATATTGGGCCAATGTACAACCAATGTTTATTTGAGAACCTATGCCACATCTCCATGTTTGTGATTTTTACAGAGTTGTACCGATATCCCTGCTAAGAATCTTATCGTTTGCTATGGGAAATTTTTAGCAGGGATGGCATGAAAAATGACGTCATTTTTTTCTCCAAGAAGTATGGTTGAAGAATCATGTTGAAGCATGGCAAAAGTTGATATATATACAACTTGGGACAGGTTCGGTTTAATCGTATGAGCCAAGCTCCAAAATACTCAATACATATATCATGAGACATTGGGCCATGCTTGGCATTGCATTCTGGCCCAATATTGAATACCAAACCTGGCACAAGGTTATCATCCCAAGCTTTCACCAAGCTTGGGCCATTTTTTCTCATAGATTCTGGCCCAATAAAAGTCATAATTGGGCCAAGATCGGGCGAAGCTTGGACCATTTGTTAATTCCTATCTGGGACCATCAATTTTAAAAAAGGGCTTTCAAGAGCGCGTAATCTGGAGGATTTTTACCTACAGTGTATTTATTGGCACAAGATCTATACTTTGAAAATCACGGAAAAATATGGGCATTCCAAGTTTTCTAAGAATCATTTCTTTATTCGATATTGAATCATCTATGTACGGAAACAAAAACTTCCATCGAATCGAGACAAAAATTTCCTTGTTCATGAAGAAATTGTGCTGTTATTCTCAGAGGGGGATTTTCGAATTATTTTTCACAATGTAAACTGGGCTTACATTTATAAATGACGTGCATAAAAAGGAAAATCACTTACCACTACTAAATTCCACATTTTTGCAGCCTCTGCGACCGTTGTGCAAACCGTGCTGCATCCTGCGAGTAGCATCAACTTTTCTGGTTTATAATACAACAAATTGTACATAACGGATGCTCCAAGTCCAGGTTCACACTAAGAAATGATAGAAAAAGTGCATATATAAATAATTTTTTTGAATTTCAGTGCATCATAGTATCATACCTCGCTGTCGTTGGAATGCAATTTGAGTCTGAAGCCTGGTAACAAGTTCTTTTCACGATTTACATCATCCAAGGCTAAATTGACGGCCGGCATACAAGCCTGGTAACGATAAATGGCAAGAATAAATTAAGAATAGCGCCGTTTTTCTTTCGTTTCAAAATTTTGCAAAATAATTCCAATATTCTTTTAGCATACTCAACTCCAAGAGCATTCAAAAAAAGTTCCTAAGAACTTTTCGAATACTTTTGGAACAAGTCTGCTATATGAGAAGATGGATCTTACACAACTTCCAAATATATTGTTGATGTTGAAAAAAAAGTCGATCCAACCTCGTGGGGAGTTCGGAGACGGTGAATCTCGCCGTGAATTGAGTCAATTGAATTGAATTGGGGGGTTTAAACTCTACGGGATCCCTGGTGAAAATGGAAACGGGAAAGAAGAGCAAACGAAGCATATGCTGGAGGGTATCAAAAGCGTTAATGAAAAGTATAGAGAGCTTGAATGGAAAGGATACAAAGAGTATGCGAAGCGGGAGTTGAAACAAAAGAAGCGTATAAAATTTAAGAAATGGAATTTAAAAAATTGAACCCCTAGCGAGGATCGAACCGGGGACCATTACAATGGTAGCCGAGGGTCTTATCCACTTAGCCATTGATCATCGTTGGCATAAAGATATTATTTGAAATCAGAATAGGTATGATTCGCATACGTTTAATGTAACTCACTATTACTTCACATGAAGAGAGAATTGAAACATTTTTCGCTTCGTATACGCTTCCTCCGCGCTTTGTGTATACGCTTCATTTTCACCAGGGATGACCCCAAACCACATTTGAATTTAAGACAGGTCAACCAGTATGAAGCACCAACAGTATTTCAGCAATAGATTGTGGAGAATGATTCTGAAAATGGATTATATGTTTTAACATATTCCTAACAGCACACCTTTCGCTTCCACGTCGCATCTCCCCATACGGCACCGAATACTCCAGTAATGTATCAGAAACGTCTCCGTTACAAAAGCGGACATAGAAACGTGTTTGGAAGGTATTTGAAAAAATTCTGAAATGTTTCTATGTCCGCTTTTGTAACGGACACGTTTCTGATACATAACTGAGGTCTTCGGTGCTGTATGGGTCCGTGTAGGTGACGTAGATCAAAGGGAGGAGTGGATACAAAGTGGAAGAACGTAGAAGCGAGGTAGAGGCGACGGAGAAATGTCCGATGATCGGTGGTAGTGCTGTACGGGTTGTTGAAATACTGTTGATGTTTCAAAATCAGAATAATTCTGAAGTTATCCATTCGACTGCTATTTTGCACCACAGCATACCCACCGATGTCCACGTCGCATCTCCGTGGAGCCGAAGTGGATCAAAAGGAGACATAGTTACAAGGTGGAGGAACGGAGAAGCGCAGACCTGGATCAAAAGGGGCCTAAGGGGGCTACAGTCCCAGGCCCCATTCACCGGGGGGCCCCATTTGAGGAGGAAATTAATGTAAAAAGTTTTGAAGGATATTCCTTCCTCCCAATTTTTACGTTGAGGGGGGCCTTGAATTATTTCATAGCCCCGGGCCTCAACACCCCTCAATCTGGCCCTGGAGAAGCGACGTAGAGGCGATGGAGAAATGTCCGGCGATCGGTGGTTGTGCTGTACGGGTGCCAGCCTTTGACATGGCGCGCAAATACGTCCCAACTATTTTCATTGGAGTCGCAGCTCCCTGAAGCTAAACAAATGCTTATTCGGTCGTTTCAATTGATATTCAGTTGACTGTTTCTCCCTCCCCTCTTCCGAATCGAAAAAGAAGTTGGTACGCGTCTGGAATTATTCAAGGAGAAGATGAAATTGTCTCCCTGGAAATGCCAGGCAGATCCGGATAAAAAATAGTTATCAGGCTTTGAACGGTTTTTGTCTCAGGAAATCCGGTCCAAAGCCTAATAACTATTCTTTGTTCGGATTTGCCTGGCATTTTCAGCAGGGTGGTCTTTTCTACTCTCTAAAATTTTTTAGAGTGAGATTTCACTCTTTGTAAAAAGTATACCCAGCCAGAAGCGAGGTTGTCGAATTTTCGAGTGAAATTTTCACTCTTTTAAAGTGATAGTCCAAGGTTTGAGGTTAAAAATTTGCAGTCACTCCAGAGTGAAGATTCAGTCGAAAAAAGTGGAAATTCTACTCGAAGCGGACAAGCTCACTCCCTAGTGGAATGCTCCAGTAATTGACGAGTTTTGTAACGCTTGACTAGCCGAAAAGCTAGCGCCTCGTAAGGTTCTGGCGAGTTACTTGCAAGTATCTAATATCTGACTAGTTGAGCGTTACAAAACTCGTCAATAACTAGAGCATTTCTACTTGGGCTTCTAAGACTTGGTGGAATGAAACGTGGGTTCTTCACTCTTTCGGATCAGAAGAGTCGTGAGTTGACAGTGATTTACAGAGTTTTTCAAAGATTTTAAGAAATTCTCAGGAAATTATGGATCAAATTCTGAGGAAAGTGAATCAAATTATTGCGTAAGACATCTTAACGGAATATTTTTCTATGAAATTTATGTTTATCTGAAAGCTTACTTAAACAAATAATATATTGATTGATAAAACTATTCTGTTGTTTTTACCTGACCACCTTGCCAGCCCCCTTTTCCACCAATTGGGAAAATACCGCCAATGTGTAGAACATTATCCTCGTCCTCATCATCGTCAGGGGGTAATGAGCTCTCAATTATGATTAAACAGTACAAGCCAATGGCCAGACTTATGATCAAACTGTTAGTACGAAACATCATATTGAATCTTCCTTCTTCTTCGTTGTTGAGGTTGTTCCCGCCTTTTTGTTTTTTACTAACGTGAGAGCTATACTTTTATGTTAAGATATACCCGAAGATGACGAACCCGCTGATCGTACTTTAATATGAAGACTTTTGTTACACTTCATGTTCCTTGTAATACACTGTAAAAATATTACATCAATCCATTACTATATAGAGTTTTCAAAAAGTACCACATCCCCCCCCCCCCTTTATCTTATGAACCAAGGATTTTTAAGAAAAATAACGGGGACACTGTTGAAGGGTAATGAAAGATGACCTTGATCTTGAAAGTCATTTTCAAGATCATTTGAAGGTCAACTTACGATTTCTAAATAGGAAGCCCTATTTTTCACCCCATAGTCTTGAGGGAATAATTTATAATCCCTGACGGTGCAACCCGAGCCAAGTCTTTTCTGACAAATTATTCAAAAATACAGCAATAAAATGAAAATATTGCTCTATACAAACCATCTTTATTGATTGAGAAAGGTCTGTATAGAGCGATATTATAATTTGATTGCTCCGTTTCTGAATAATTTGTCAGAATATATACTTTTGGTTATGTCCTTTTGGGAGCAATGGTTCTGGTTGCATCTTGAGGGGTTGCTGGTATCACTTTAGGAGGAAGTGACCTAATTTCACTGCGTCCAACCTTCAAAATTCAGCAGTTGTGGGTTAGATCCCCCCTAGTAGCACAAGGATGTTTGGAATATTCTATAGATATCCATAGAACATTCAAATATGCGAAGGTATTCCATGGATGTCCATAGCACATTCAAAATGTATCGATATAATCTGTGCATGTTCATAGAATATTCCAAACATTCTTGTGCTACTTGGGCCAATTTACAACAGGCTTTTTGTGACTGCGTCTAAGAGGCAACTCACACAGCAAGAGTGATCTCGAGGTTTGATTTTCAACCCTTCTAAAAGAGATATCTTCAAGGGCACTCAAGCATCGGAAGAACCGTGTAAAATTTTGCGCCAACTTTTTTCGTCAATTACTTGATAAAATTGAATTTGAAATCGATAATAATCGAGTACATACCTGAGATTGAACTCTAAATATGAATTTTGGTTTTTCAACAGCTTGAAAGTATTGGAAAATGAAATGACAAAAAGTTTTTGACAGTTGGAGGTGATTACTTTCAAAATCTTTTTACCCTCGCCAGAAAATCAGCGAAAGACTGAAACTTATATTTAGAGTCTAATCCTGGTTGTGGTTTTTTTTATTACCAATTTAAAATTTTCGTTGAACGCATAATTCATGAAAAAAGTTGGCGCCAAATTTGGCTCGCTTCTTTTGCTACTTGAGTGCCCTCAAGAGGATACCAAAGTTACCATCGGATCACGTTTTCTTGCGCTAAAATACTCGAAACTGAATTGATAAAAAAATCTGAAATTCTCTGGGATGATTCTTTGAGACTTTATCTAGGTCTGTTATTTTGAATTTTGAAAACAACAAATTTTTTCGGGTCTATTGAGCCCTATCATTTTAAATGTACTATGTTTATACTAAGGATATTTGGAACAGTCTCATTCTAACGGTCTATGAACGTTCACTATATGTTCTCAGTATCTCATTTTACATTCTACGAATATTTCTATCTCGTATATACGTTTGAACGTTTGTCGCTGCTTGGGTTCTATACAATTTTATACTAAAACTGACATAAATAATATGCAACTTTATTCATGGGAGTAACCATGTTTATATGGATATAAGAGCTCTAGAAAAATCAGAGTATATCAAAGATACAAATTATGCATGAATCCATTTTTATGTATACCCACATAGCACACTGGTCCCTATGTAGTCATGAAGAATTCTTTAAGAGTTCATCGTGGGACAGTTCAGAATGAATTCTTCATGAATCCCTCGGCTTCCAAAAGAATTTTCAAAGAATTCCTTATGAATTTCTTCTGAACTGACATAACGGGAGTTCATTTGGGCTTTGCGGGTAACTTTCCCTAGCAGCACCAATGTTTTCAAATTATCTCAGAATATTGTTACAACGTTACCGAGACATTGTAATATTACAGCAATATCTGAAGACATCACTGACACATTCTGTACTGTATGGGTTTTCACTTGGTTATGGCAACGTAACATTGAATTCATTAAAAGCATACAGAATTTCATACGTTTTCGTTCTCCTCGGAGGATGAATCTTCAAATCGATCAACGAACTTGACAAGAGTACTTTGGTGAAAATGAAGTGTAACAGGTACTCAATTCGTCTATATTCATCCCCTCGATAATAGATATTTATGTTCAACACTTACACACATTCTGCAGAAATCACGAATTAATGTAGAATTCTTCCAATAGTTTGTTGTTACAACAACCCGTTTTGTATTCGATGAAATATTTGTCCTCCCATCATACCACTGAACGATAATTTATTCATATTCATAGCCTTCGTGAAACACATTATCGTTACGAACAAAATCGATTATAAAAATAAAATTTCGATGAGTTACATGTCTCAATGTCTCATAATTTTTTGAAAGTTTATGTAAAATTTGGTTGATAAGTATGCGTTCGATGTGTACATGTATATAAATATAAATAATATATGTACATATTGTATACACATATACATGAATTTATAAGTATATATTATATCTTGACCCGCACACGATTTGCACTGCTTATCATGATGTCATTTCATTCTTCTGTTCGTGGATTTTTCGCTCAAGAATGGACTTTGGGAAAAAACTAACTGTTTCGTATATTGATTCTATCCGGGGATTCGAGCGGGAGTTCACTGGGGTGGGGATATTGTACACAGGGTTTAGGTGGCGACATAGTACATCATTACGCTTGCGTGTGGAACTTTTTTATTCGGTAAAAAATAATTTTTGAATTTTAATGTACCGAAACAGGCTCTTAGGAGTTGTCAATTTTGAGCGTCCCAAGTAGCACCAGAATATACTATGAATGTTCTTCGAATATTCGAAATATGTTCTACGTACATTCGAATGAGACTGTTTCATAGGTGCTATGCGTATTCATCGAACGTATGTAATCGAATATACGACGGTACGTTAATTGAACGTCGATTGAATGAATATCGTACATTTCGAATGTACTATGTACGTTCTGGGTATATTTAAAACAGTCTCATTCGATAAACGTCGTATTCTATAAACGTGTATCATATATTCTTCGTACCCCATTCGTACATTCTACGAACGTTTCTATTTCGTATATACTTTGAACTTCTGTTGTTGCTTGGGGTTCGTTCGTTGTAAAAGTGGAATGATATTTTCAAAAACTATTTTGCAAATCATATCTTATTTTTTTAGTGTAAAATATTTGAAAGAATAGGATTTTTTGAAAGTTCCAACATTCTTGGACAGACAATTTGTTTCATAGATATTTTTAAAGAATACCTACCCAGTGAGCACAGTTACGTAAATGTTACATCAAAGTTACATAACGTTAAGTAACCAGTTACATAACTTGTAAGTCACATGTGAGTCAGATGTTCTCCAAGTTTGAATTGTTTATAGAAACAAATCGAAATCTGATAAACAATCGTTATTTTTCACTTCGAATCAATTCTTTGGAACTGAAAACATTATTTGAAGGATGTATATTGTAAGATTTTTGGTTCCTAAGAGCTGAATATTGTGTTGTTCGAGCACTTATTCGTTTCAATAAACGATTCAAACTTCAGGGACACCGTACCAGGTTGTATATGGTTTTGTATAGCCTTGCGGATCCCCGATGAAAATGACCGTTAGAAACGGACAGAATCTCTATCCGAATCCAACGAAGTCAATATGTGTTTTTAAGAAAATTGACTGTAGGACCTGTTTTGAGTGCCCTGGTGGAAAAACCGGATAGAGAACCGGATAACGATCCGGATAAAACCCGGATGATAATCCGAATCAAGTCCGGATGGAATTTTCCGGGATTCCACCCCGATGTATCCGGGTTCCAATACGGATTTTGCGGTGATTCTTCATCCGGTTTCTTCTGGATTTTATTCGGGTTTTTGGGCTGGATATTCTTCGAAATCCTAAATGGAACCCAAACGAAAAACAGAGTGACCCGTATGGAAATATTTCGCTGAAAAATTTCTGAAAGTTTCTGTAAAACTCCGATTTTCCTCTGCAAAAATCTGAGAAACTATGAGATTTCGATGAAAAATCTAATATTCTTGGGAAATTGTTCTGAGAGTTTTTTCAGAGTTTATCAGAGATTTTTCATTGAAATTCCAGATAGATGAATATCAATTTATTCCTGATAAAACTCTGAGAAAAGTATGACAAATATTCGGGTGTTCTCCGAGAGCCATGAAAAATCATGAAATTTGAGTTATCGTCAAAATTTTCTCGGATCTTTTTCCGAGTTTATCAGAGATTTTTCATCGAAAGTTCAGATCGATGATTATGAATTTATTCCTGACAAAACTCTTAAAAAAATGTGATGAATCCCTGCTTTCCTGGACGGGTGAGTAAAAATGATCAAAAGCGAGTGATGTTTAGAACTTTTCTCGGAACTTTTGAGTTGAAACTAGCAGCCGTAAATCTAGCAGACGATCGTTCTGGCTCTATTAAATTACGTCAAATGTCACTTCTGGTTTTTTTATAGGTTTCGAAGGAAATACAGACATTGACCATACTTTTTTCAGAGTTTTATCAAGAATACCCAGACAGCACAAAATTCGTTGGACGTTTTTAAAACGTTCTAAGAACGTTCAAAACACATCCGGACGTTCTTAGAACGTTTCAAGAACCTGAATAATCACCAATCTGAAATTTCGATGAAAAATTTCTGATAAACTCTGAAAAAAACTCTGAAAAAACTCCGAGAACGAGACGATGTCCCAAAAATATTAGATTTTCCATCGAAATCTCAGACTTTTGCAAAGGGAAATCAGAGTTTTTCAGCGATTTTGCAGAGATTTTGAAAAATTTGTCAGTGAAATATTTACATACGGGGAGTTTTATCCAAATTTTATGTGGGATTCCGAAAAATATCTAGTATTGAGATCCGGATGGGATCCGGATAGAAAAGGATGAAGAATCACCGCAAAATCCGTATCGGAACCCGGACACCCGGATGAAGTCCTGGAAAGTCCTATCCGGGTTTGAATCAGATTTTTATCCGGTTTTTTTTACCAGGGTGAGCAATTCAATTATTTCTACATAACTCAGTCTTCTCTCATACAGCACAAAAGTCCCCGCAAAGAGCTCCCGTTATGACAGCCCTGGTGAAAATGGAAGCGGGAAAGAAGAGCAAACGAAGCGTATGCTGGAGGGTAACAAAAACGTTGATGAAAAGTATACAGAGCTTGAATAGAAGGGTTACAAAGAGTATGCGAAGCGGGAGCTGAAACAAAAGAAGCGTATGCAATTTAAGAAATGTAATTTAAAAAATTGTACCCCATAGCGAGGATCGAACCGGGGACTTTTACAATGGTAGCCGAGGGTCTTCTCCACTTAGCCATTGATTGTCGTTGGCATGAACCGCATAAAGATATTATTTCACATCAGAATAGGTATGATTCGCATACGTTTAATATAACTCAATATTACTTCACATGAAGAGTGTGTGAAACGGGATCGAGAGCTTATGAAGCGTATATGGAACGTATGGTTTCATCACTTCACAGTAAGCCCAATGAACATTATGAGGACGAGGACTTGAAGACAACTGGAGGAGCTCTTAAAGAGATCTTGATGTCATCCAATGCGTCGGTTTAGGAGATCCTGTGGAGGTCTTGTTTTAGATCACTTTATGTTATCTTAAAGAGAATATTCATAACATAAAGATAACATGAAGTGGTCTTAAACAAGAGCTCTGTAAGATCTCCTAAATCGACGCATTGGATGACATTAAGATCTCTTTAAGAGCTCCTCCAGTTGTCTCCAAGTCCTCGTCCTCATAATGTTCATTGGGAGGGGGCATTACACGTTTCATGAAGAGGGAATTGAAACATTTTTCGCTTCGTATACGCTTCCTCCGCGCTTTGTGTATACGCTTCATTTTCACCAGGGAGTAAACATGAATTCATTATGAATAGTTTGAATTCAAAATGAACTTTTGATGAACAACTTAATCTTCAGAAAGAATTCATATCACGAATTCATAAAGAACTATTCAGGCATTCAACATGTATGCATTTTGAATTCATTGAGTTCATATTGAATTCATTTTTACTGTCATAACGGGGACTGTTCAAGAAGTTCTTTCAAAAGTTTTTTTGAATTCAAAATGATCATTTGTGCTGTCTGGGCTGTTTTAATGTAGTTTTTTCTTCATAATTTGAATATAACTAACATTCTATTTGATTAATTTCATCGATTTTTCAAAACTCATTATGAGTTATTTTTTGAACTCTTTTTGAACTTTTCGGCTGTTTAAGATAAGAATTCCGATCGTATTTTTAAGGCTCTTTTCATAGTATTATAAAAAACTCTTCAAGAATTCTGCGATAAGTTCCAAAAGTATTACATTCGATCGAAAAAAGAATTCCAAAAGAGTCATATTCCTCAGACATTTGCGAGCTTTCTAAATACTCGGCGAGTCTTCATTTGCTTACTTCCGATATCCTTGAAGAATTCTTTTCGAACTCTTATGGAACTTCTTGTGCGGTCTGTCTGGGTATATCCACGTTAAATTATTTCAAGTGTTTTCCCGTATGGCAGTGTTGAGGTCGGTCTAAAAATGGACGATTTGAGTTTATGCCCTCTGCTCACATCTTACATCGTGGTTGTGAAGCGGTATACAATGGTACACAATTTGGTACTGAAAGCATAATTTGTTTATTCACATTTAAAAACAAATCAACTTCATAGTGACAAAACATAATTTCCAGTCCGTAAAATGGCAGCACCACGTGCATTGCCTCAAAGTAAAGAAGCATTATTAAAATCTTACACAACAAGACTCAAAGATGACGTTAAATCTATGCTGGAAAATTTTGAAGGTACGGCATAACCTTACTTTTCTCATGAAAAAAGGAAATTTCTGTGAAAAATAATGTTCTTGAGGTTTGAATCATTTATAGGAACGAAACGAAAATCCGAATCCACACAAAATTTTATGAATCATCGTTATTCATTTTCTCGAATTAATTCTCTGGAATTGAGTGTATGGTTTGAAGAATGTACTGAAAGATTTTGGGCCTTTAACAACTGAGTATTTCGTTATTCGATTACTAATTCGTTTCAATAATGACTCAAACTTCAGCCACATAAAAAATATCCATTCGTTTACCAATAGTAGTCAACAGAAATAATGAATTACGTGTAACACGCAATGAAGTTTTTTTTAAATCAAAACAGAATGCAACATTACGATTAAGATTTACTATTTATATAATATATTGAATATTTGAACGTTAATAATTTGAAATTACATTTCTATATTTTTCTGCAGAGATAGTTAAACTTGGCAAGGGAGAAAATGATTCCCAACTATCTCGAATGACTCAATGTGAACAGGACACCTTTGAAATGCATGTCAGAGCGGCGAATATCGTACGTGCCGGTGAATCTTTGATGAAACTAGTATCGGACATTAAACAATACTTGATCCTCAATGATTTCCCATCCGTGAACGAAGCGATAGCCCAAAATAGTAAATTATTTAGAACTAAACAGGCCGAATGTGATCAGAAATTAGCTTCTCTAAGAGACGATATGGCAGCGGATCTATATGATTTAGAAGAAGAATATTATACTTCGATATACAAATAACATCTACTCATCGTGTTGAAGAGTTTGGAAATATGTGTTGTGATGTGGACCATGTGATTACTAAGTTGAAATTTTAGTGATCAAGATGTATATGATATTCATGTAAATAAATAGGATTAATTTTTATACTAAGTAGATTTGTAATTGAATAAGACTTCGCGTATGATATCCTGTAATGAACAAAGTATATAAAGATTGTGATATAAAGCTAAGCTTCGGATTCTTTGCGCTGTATAATTACTGTATGTGAAAATGATGTGAAATCGAGGGAGAGTGAAGCAAGTTACGCAAGAAAAATTATCCAATTGTTCCATAAATTCTTTTCAACTTCTTTCAAATGAAAATAGGAGAACGTAATAGAAGTACTAAAAGTATATCACAGTTATTAATAGAAAAATAGATATTTATAGATATGTTGTTTTATTTTGTATACTTATTCAACATAAGGCTTGAATAATGCGTCTCGCACAATCATATTGATTATTAAACTCGTACTATAGCTGCTAGATGACTTCGCTCGATTGCATCGTTTTTGCTTATGTTTTGAGCATAGAAGACAAATCTACCTCCATCCATGTTGATATAACTTGGATAAGTATTTATAAATTGATTTGGCTCCTTGTCATTTTGGTATGAAAATGCTCTTGAACGTTTATCGAATTCAACTTATGCTTTGATATCTTATATTCAAATGTAATTCAAATTACCGAAAAGAAGAATTTTTAGTATCATTGATCAGACTTTCCGGCACGGTAGAATTTGGGAAAAGTCTGTGGATGAAGTGAATCGGTGAAGGGACGGTAATTCGATACAGAAGTAACGTAAAAATGTCCGCATGCGAATCCAGATCGGCTACGTTGTCTTCACACATTTGTTTTTGGGTCGAACCACTGATTCACGTGATTCATGAATTTCCCTTTTAAATTCCACGTGGAGGCGGTGTATCTCATCGATGGTGGGGCTGTACAGACAGTAGGGATAGGCGATGATTTTTATACAATTTATATAAAATTTCGATCTATGTTTCATAAAATTCAATATAAACTCGCGAAATTTTCTATAAAAATATCAGTACTGTCAAAATATCGCCTACCCTTAACAGGTAGTGAGTATAAAAAATCCTTCATCGAAATTTTTTTGTTTTTTTATAATTCCTTCCAAAATGTGTCAAGTTTTCTAAAAGATGTATGAGAATTTTATGAATATAAAAAGGATTTTATGAGAAATGAGTTCATTCAAGTTGAGTTATGAATTGATGGTGACCCTGGTAGAAAGCACCTATTGAATCTCATTGAGAGGACACCATAGTTACCGTTCAAGCAAGTTGTTTTCGCACTAAAATACTCGAAATTGAATTCATAAAAAAATCTGAAGTTTTCAGGGATATTTCTCTGAGACTTGATCCACGTACGTGAAGAGCCCAAATTTTGAATTTCAGAAAAAAAATTGTTCAAAAACACCGTACATTTCGAATGTACTATGCGAATTTGAGGTATATTTGAAACAGTCTCATTCGAATATTCTACGAATGTTTCCAGGTCGTATATACGTTGAACTTCTGTTGCCACTTGGGAAGGTACTCTGCTGAAAATGCCAGGCAGATCCGGACAAAAAATAGTTGTCAGGCTTCAAACAATGTTTGCCCCGAGAAATCCGGTCAAAAACTGACGAAATTTCTTTTGTCTATTTTTGACAGGATATTCCATGTTTCGTGATTCCGGACAAAACCAGAAAAAAATTTTGTTGCTGCTTGGGAACAATCAATGGAAAGGGTCTAGATCCCCTTCTTTGTGGATATAAAGCGTATAAAGCAGCCTGGAAGCGTAACCAAGAAGGCATTCAGACGCATTTAGGAGGGAATTGAAACATTTTCACGCCTCATTTGTTCCAATTCCTGCTTCTTCGAATTTCGATTTTCGCTAAGGCTATTCTAGCAACGTCGCTGATGAACCTCGTATTATTCCCCCTCATTCTTGATATTTAAAGTATGCGAGAACCTTGAGCCGAGATCGATCCACTCTTAGCTGAATTCTCAGATAATGGACAATGGGTTTGATATCGACCTGGTACCACTGATCTATAGTATACACTGGATAGTGCGTAGCTCGTCGGACGTGTTCCATTTAGAAAAGTATATATATATATATCGGTGCAATTGCCCCTATCCAACGGAATGTGATAGAATTAACCAATCCTGCGCGGCTGTTGATCAGAAGGACGGGGGAATTCCGCCTTCATGGCGGCGCCCTGATGGGCACCAAACTCTTTATATTATAGATCAGTACCTAGTACCTGTGCACACATATTTTAGAATCTAACTGATTCTTCGAAACGCAAAAAAATATTTGAAAACAACTGAAGTCCGCTTTCTGAATTGTGTCGCGGCCTTCTCTTTCGTTCGAATGTGTCCTCAATAGCTTGGTAAAAATATGATGCAATGCACGTTCGCGAAAGAGAGCCCTACTTGAAGAATCTCATTGATTCCGATGCAGAAAGCTGATTCAAACCCATTGGGAATCAATTTTTTAATGGGTATGAATCGGTTTTCTGCATCAGAATGAATGAGATTCTTTAAGCAGAGAGTGTAATTTTACACTCCAAAATACGCGAATCTCCCCTCGGTTTACATTTGCATTCAATTCTTATGAAAGTTCGTGGCATCGTTGAGACTTTATTTTTACCAGGGTAGAGCAAAGAAGACATACCTGATAAAAATTACTGTTAGATTTGGATGAAGATTCTGTTCGTTTCTAATGACCGTTCTTACTAAGGATGATTAGGCACTATGCAAAGAGTGAATTGTACTTTTCAATTTCAAACACATACAATCCAATTAGCATACGAATATTGGAAGATTGCATCCCAGACAGCACAACGTGCCACTGGAACGTTTATCACATTTTGCTGTTAGCTAACTATAAGATGTTTCTTGAAATATCTGGAAAAAAATCATAGATTTATCTTATGGATATCTTTCAGATGTCAGAAGAGTTACCCTGCTTAAAGTGTCATATAGAATCGTATAGAATATCATAGATTATGATTCTATATAACACTTTAAGCAGGGTAGGTTATCTAAAACCCTGGTAAAAAAATCTCTCTGAAAATTTCACGTTTCAGAGAGATTCAGAAAGAATCAGAGAAATTCAGAGCACTTCAGCGTGATTCAGAGGATTTCAGAGACTAGTGGATTAAGGGAATTTGTGCTTTGAATTTTTCAGAAGGATTCAGAAAAATTCAGAGGAACTCAGAGAGATGCAGGGAAATTCAGAAAGATTATGCGTAGAACTTTTCAGAAATATTCAGAGGAATTTAGAAAGATTCAGAGTAATTCAGAGAGATTCAGAGGAATTCAGAGAAATTCAGAGATGAATTAATTCAGCTAAATTTTTGGTTCAGCATTCCAGAGGTATTCAGTGAGTGTCAGAGACTCACAGAGACATGTGAATGAGGAAAAATTGTGCGTGGGATTTTTCAGAAAGATTCAGAGAGATTCAGCGGAATTCAGAGAGATGCGGGGAAAGTCTGGGAAATTCAGACAGGAATAAATTCAGTAAAATCTTGGTCCTGCATTTCAGAGGCTTTCTGGAAGTTTTAAAGACTTCCAGAGACAAATACATTGAGAAAAATTGTGCGTGGAACTTTTTAGAAAGATTCAGAGTAATTCAGGGAGATTCGCAGGAATTCAGAGAAATTCAGAGAGGAATTAATTCAGTAAAGTTTTTGGTTTAGGATTTCAGAAGTATTCAGGGAATGTCAGAGACTCACAGAGACAGGTGAATTAGGGAGAATATGTGCGGAGAGCTTTCCAGGAATATTCAGAAGAATTTGGAAAGGTTCAGCGTAATTCAGAGGGACTCAGAAGAATTCAGAGAAAGTCATAAGGAAATTAATTCAGCTAAATTTTTGGTTCAGGATTCTAGAGGTATTCAGGGAGTGTCAGAGACTCACAGAGACAGGTGAATGAGGAAAAATTGTGCGTGGAATTTTTCAGAAAAATTCAGAGAGATCGGGGGGGGGGGGTTCTGGGAAATTCAGAGAGGAATGCATTCAGTACAATTCTTGGTCCTGCATTTTAGAGGTTTTCTGGAAGTTTCAGAGATTTCCAGGGGAAGATAAATTAAGAAAAATTGTGCGTGGAATTTTTCAGAAATATTCAGAGGAATTAAGAAAGATTCAAAGTAATCCAGAGAGATTCAGAGAAATTCAGAGGAAGCTTTGAAATCTGAATACATTAGATTCCGGGAGATTTAGAGAAATTTAGAGATATTCAGGTAAATTCAGAGGGAGCTTTGGAATTTAAATGTATGAAATTCTGAGGGATTCAGTGATATGCGGAGAGGTTCAGAGAAAGTTTCAGAATTCAAAAGGTATCACTATTGGAAAAGTCTCTAACTTCCTCTGAATTACTCTGGAATTACTCTGAATCTCTCTGGAATTTGTTCCAAAATATAGAGAGATTCAGAGAAATTCAGAGAGATTCAGAGAGATTTTTCTTACCAGCGAAGTGTTCTACCAGACATCTCAGACTTTCCGTAAAAATATATCGAGACACGGAATTTTCACCGCCTTTGAAGAAAATTGTAATGTGATATTATCGACTAAACTGAACAGCCCTAATAAAAATACCGGATGAGAATCTGGAAAGTTTATCCGTATTTATCCGGGCAGAAATCTGATCTGAGTTAACTTTTTGATACCTTTCAGACGTCATAAGAAAGGCATCAAGAAGGATTTCCGGAATCGACGCAATCAAGAAGTTTCTGATATCATTTAGAAAACATAATGAATGTTTCTAATGTTGAAGGGACAAATGCCCACTAGGGCGGCAGTTCTTCATTCGCTTCTATCCGGATTTCAAACTTTAGCTGTCACATTGAGATGTACCTTGCGCTGCTACTGAAGTGAGACTGGCGCTTTCAGACAGATGCTACCCAAGTAGCACAAGAACTTCTCAAATATGCTATGGTGACTCTATGAATGTGAAAGGGATGTGCGAATGAGACTATTTTGGATAAATTCGTTAAGATATTCTATGGAGGTGCATAGCACATAATTATTCGGAACAGTCTCATTTGGAGGTTCGTAGGATTTTCCAAACACGTCCCATACAGCATAACAGTTCAGAAAGAGTTCATAAAGAACTTAACTGGGGCTTGAAGAATTCAATATGAAACTTCTTCTTGGGTATGCGCCTGTCAATGAGAGCTGTCAGATTGGCATTACCCTATTTCCTTCTATTGGTAATTCCGATTGATCAAACTATATGATGAGTGCTAGCTTTGCTGGCAAATTGAAAGAATAGATATTCATATATAAAAACTGAATAATAAATATTGATTTACTTCTTGATAAAGAACTATGGAATCTTCGTATTGGTATCATTTTCAGAATATTATTCATTGATTTCGATGTCGAGTAACTGGTGATATCATATTTTTCCGGAGTTCATTGAATGCTTTCATAAAATTTACTCATCATTTACACTGAGAACAATGAAATGTGAACATAACCAACCTCTATTTCGTATATTTTTCACCCGTCAAATAATGAAAACTGAAGCCAGCCTTTCAAAAGTGAAAAGTACCTTTTCAGTGTTGAATTTCACCGTACATTCGGTTTGATTCACCAAAAACATGGTATTTATCTATACCTAGCTCATGTTAATAATAACCAAAATAATGTATTTTTCACCGTCAAATACGTTATCACTATATTGAAACATCATTTCTAAAATGCAGATTCTTCTCAGCGTAGAAGTGCACGATATTTCATGGTATCGATATTTTGTATAGGAACATTGTCGAGTTTGTATTGAATTTTATAAAATCTCGATAAAAATTTCATATAAAATATCGATACAGTGGAATATCGCGCACCTTCAGTGAAATCGGATTTGTTATTTTTGTTTTGAATAAGAAAAATTTCGAAATTCACATTCCAATATACTTTGATTTTGACGCAATATCTTCAAAGATATTTGGAAAAATGTTTGTTGAGCCAATTACTGTTATTTTGCGGTGTGCTGCGTTGATGGGCGTAGTTTTGCGTTGAATTATCTCCGCTAAGGTTCATCTCTGAAGGTGGAAATCTGTTCAGCTTTTATATCTCGCGAATGAATATTCCAATGAATCGATCGTCCTAGAATGAGCAATTCCCACACAGGGCGAAGCTCTTAAAAATAACATATATGTCATCTTTAGGATCAATTAAATCTGAAAGATAACATATATGTTATCTTTAACGTGATACGAGCGGTATAGTTTTTACGAGACAAACTACAAAAAAATGCGTGCCTCAATTCAAAATCTCTCTCACTCTCTGTACAGCACTTCTTTAAGATCTCAAGAAATGATGTACAAAGAGATATTTCGAATCGATGTACGTGTACTTTTACGTAGTTTGACACGGAAAAATTTTTTGAAAGCCCAGTCGCTCGTATCCCTTTAAGAGCTTTCCCAGCTTGAAAGATTCGATTCAAACCTATTAACTGGTCAATCAGTATGAAAATTCCCGGACAAAAATCTGATTAAAAACTGATTGACGAGTTAATAGGTTTGAATCGAATCTTTCAAGCAGGGTTGTGCTGTTTATGTTGATATTACTCTGTCAGTAATTCAAATTATTAGATTCCCAAACAACGTTAAATGAAAGTTGAAGGATGCATAATTGGATTCAAGTGTAATTAAATCGACACGAGTGTTACAAGTTTTCATTAATTGCAAGTACCGATTTAATAACATAGTAATCACTGAGTATACTTGAAATTATATTTATAAATTGAGCAGTTATTAACATATGTTTCGTCTCAAAATCAATCATTCTAATTCTACATCGATTATCCGTACTTATACTCGAATACTCGGTTTAACGAGGAAACCATGTAATAACTTTTCCTTGTTGAAAATGTATGCGAAAAATATATACGATAGTAACGGAGTTATTACAAGTTTTCAACAAATTCCTCCGTGTAAAAGAAAAATCGAGTACAATTTTCTTCCTCCTCGCTATCTATAACTTACTATACTTATAAATTAATGAATAATGAATATCATTCACTTTGATTTCAATGTTCTGACTTTTTTAAATTACTACCTTTCGTGCACGTATACGTGTTATTACTCGATATAAACGGAATACGCATTGAGCAACTCGGATTATCTTTCTTGGAACAAAAAGAATAATAAAAAAAGAACTATACAGAATTTTAATTAAAAGGAATCATTCAAATTGTCCACACGAATGGACGAATTTTCAAGACATGACTCAGATGTCAACGATTCAGTGAACCATGTTCATTTCTCTCAATATCAACAATAATTTAGTATTTACAAAATTTGATTGATTTGAAATTCACAGACGCTCCGAATCAATTTTTCATCTTTTTTGAATTATCGAACTTGGTTATTAAAATATGAGAAACAGAATAAAGGAAAACAAATATTCAAAACCAACAGTAACATAACAAAAATTAATCTAATATCTACATGATACAGAGTACGGTAAAATCTCGAGTATCCACTAGGTTCCTGAACTAAGCGAGAGTATAAAACGTTTTGGCATGGTAAACTTCTTCTTTCCTCAGGATTTACAATTCTTATGATTTAGAAACGTTATAACTTATAGTTGACTTATACATACGGTGTGTCCCAAAAAATATTTCGCACCTAAGCGGTAGATGATTTCTCCGACAAAACCTAGGATGACCATAGGATCCGGTTTTTAGTAAAAAAGTTTCGGTTTTCGTATAAATCTTACAAGTTGAAATTTATACAGCAAGTTATGCTGTAGAGAGAGGGAAAAAGACACACACACACACACACATACACACACACACATTGCAGCTCGAATTACTTCAAATTGGTTCTTCTCAAAAAGAGGAAAAACGGTTGTCCTTTGGGTTGCACTACCTATTGATCATTGAAATATTCGATGTACTTTTCACTTGAATTTTCAACTCATTTTGTTTGTACATCAAAAACTGCGCATTTGCCGATACCCTATCAGAGGGAACAGTTTCTTGATTCTGTCTCCAGAATCACTTTCCAAAAGGGTTGAAATGTTTTCTGGGACACCCTGTTTGTATACACACATATACTAAATTGTCCAAGTAGATTTATAATCTACTTTGGCATAAACTTTTGTCCTTTATAATCTCCGGAATTTTCAATTCAACATTTATAATATGTAGACGCAAAACTAAGTTATTATCAGCTCCCGGAACGTAATCTCATTAGGTTTGCATGATTGTTTGTAATTCTCTTCGTCCAGTTACCGGTTTTCTTTTTTCTTCAAGGGAACTCGAGTATGAAAAGGTGGGGTAGGTACAAAATCAAATTTTCCGCGAACTTTTTTCAGAAGGTACGTATCCCAGCCAACAAAATGAAGGCAGCGCTTCTGGCAGTGGTGCTACCATTCACTTATACAGTTAAAAATCTTCTGTACGTATATGGCTTCATTTATGTATGGAAATAGGAGCGACTTGGTAGTATTTTTACTAGGAGCACTACTTGGTAGCGCATCCTGATAATACTGGTAGCGCTGAGGTAGTGCTACGTTATAAATTGAAGCATATATATGTTATGGTAGCATGCAGTCTCACGTTAATGGAAAAGCTACTACGTTGCTACCACTAGCATTGCTAGTAGCGGAAACGTGAATTTAGAAGCACTTTGCTGGCTGGGGAAGTAATCCTACCTTAGTGGAAAAACTTTTCTTGAATTTCATTCTCAATTTGGACAATTTGTTGTTAAAAATTGATAAAAATCTACGAATCTTCACAAGAATTCAACAAAATTAGCAAAGTTTAATAGATTTGATCTGATTCCATTGAAATTTGGTGAAATTCATATTTTTTTGTTGATTTTTCATGGAAAGAGAGTCCCACATTTAACAAAATTGAATGAAATTCAACCAAATTCTAAAATTTTGTTCACCAGGGTAGGGTTCCACAGTATCCGAATGGAACAAAAACACTATTATACACTGGGGTCCCATATGGCCCATTTTTGAAACCACCGTTATTCTCTTAATTTTCATCCTTGGTAAATTCTCGAAAAAAAACGATTATATACTCGTATTGATTGGAATATCGAAAACATCCGGTGGTGTTCCAAGGATGATACAAGTTCAAAGCGAATAATGATGGATTAGGAATAATATTAGGAATTGCGCATAGCCGCAAACTTTGAAGTCCCCAATCATCTCTGAAGGCTAAAAAATGAAATTGTAAAATTTTACAATTTTAAGTATATAATTTCTTATTATTAACTTTGAATTTGTATCAATTACGTACTTTCTGAATAATGTTGGTGCAAAATTTGATTTTTCCCTCCCCCACCACTTCATGCTGGAGTCCCCGTAAGGTGGTGCTTAGCGCAATCCAGAATCAAATTTGAAGACCCGGGAGGAATTTATTGATTATCTTGGTTGGATAATATTATATTCTTCATTATAGAAAATAAAACAAAATCGAAACATAAATAAACAACTTTGTCACAGCCGAACAAAAATTTTAATGGTGTTTTCTTATAGAAATTCTTATTTTCGATCTATTTTTGATCTACGACTTACTTTGTTTCTTATGGAATTTTGAAGAACTCAATCATGTGAATTTTTCATGAAATAACATAACAGAACGTAACAATTTACGTTATAAATTTTTCTGTTTTCCCTAATGTTGATTATTGTAGAAGTTGAATAATCGTTCGAAATGAATCAATCATGATAGCTACAGCCCTGGTGAAAGGGAAGCGTGTAATAGAAAGTGTCGGGAACGTAGTTGGAAAGTATTTGGAGCGTGGATTTGAGCGTATACCGAGCGTCAAGTGGAACATCACGAGTGATTCGAGCGTATATTTGAAGTCTGTGAATCGTATCGGAAGAAATAATAATTTTATAGAAACCGGGCTTTACGCCCGGAAGCGTTATTGAAGAGTGGATAGAAAGCATGCAAGAAGTATTAGAAAAGTAATCTGAAACATTCTTACGCTTCCGTCACTCTTGATAACACGCTTCCCTTCCACCAGGGACAGTTCAGACATCAGATTTGTGAGAGATTGCGATCGGATACATTTCTTGTCATGGAAATGACAATTTTTCAAGGCTTCGTCTAGAGACACGCTAACCTGTCTCTTAAATTGTAACTTTTGAATTCAGAGATTTTCAAATTCCCTTGGATATAGTGAATCCTTCAGGTATTTCCTACAAACAGGTGAAATTTTTGGAATCGAGACATGCGAAAAACTTCGCTTGGTTTGAATTTTTAACTCAATACTCGGGAAATTTCGCGTGTCTGTAGAAAATCTCTTGAACCCTTTCTATAACGATGATATCCACGTCCTGATCATTCTTCTAAATTCGTTCTAAACGTTGCCAACAGGTGCACGTTCTAAATTCACTATGCATCTGTTGGCACCAGGGATGGGTTCTGTACGCGTGCGATAAGTAATATGTGGGATACGATACGACGTATTAGAACGTAGGTATCGATATCCACGTGAACTCGAAACCTTGACGTGTCTCAAATTTTGAAATCGGAGACAGGCTAACGTGTCCCTAGACACCGCCATTATTTAATGACGTAACTTGTGAGGTCAACGTGGGTTGTGATGTTTCTCCATGTCTCTGGAGATATCTACTCCTTACAATAATTACTGATAGTACGTTTTCCATGTTTCCATAAACAAAAGTGAATGTTGTTACACTGTAAGAAATCGGAGACGAGATTTTCCGTTCCCAATTGGGTAGCCACCAGTAATCCCAACACACAAATGGCCCGAAAGGCAGTTAAGCCGAAAATCCGGAAGTAAAGATGTCTTCATGTTCATAAGCACGTTTTAATCTTCTTCCATCTCAAACTAATGATGCATTGGAAATTAACCTTGAATTTCGGACCATCGATGTGACGATTTTACTAGCGGCTACCTCAATTATAAATCTGATTTGCAAAATTTTGTAATATCACCATTCTGAATGTAGGCAAAATACAAAGTCAAAAGTTGGATGCTCACAAAAATTTTGTGGATACACTACTCTGAATTTTGGCATAATTTGACAGTAAATTTGTAAATTTATCATGAATAAATGTAATCTTTCCATGAAATCGATGAAAACTTCACTTGCAGAGTAGGTAATGAAGTTCCCTGCATTGAAAATGATGTATTTACAAACGGTTGTAAAATTACAGATTTTTGATAAAATTGCCACACTGAATGAAAGGGAGAATTCACATTCATGTAGTGAATTCACATTGTATTACATGGTAAAAACGTCACTTTGAAAGTAGGTAATATTCGTTACCACCTCCAGTGGTAAATTTCAAGAAAAATGTTTTAAAGTGTAAATCTCATAAGGAACAAAGTGCACTGAAAAAAAAATCAAAAATTGATTCGCATTTCTGATAGTGAATTCATTTTGGAAGCGTTCTGTATTATGACTACTCTGAATGTACGGTAAATACAGAGTAAAATCACCCGAGTAGGAGCCCCACGTGGCGGTGGTGGTTGCACCTGTGATGCCCCAAGTGCACCGGTAACCTGGGATGGGCGGAGCGTACCATCAACAGGTATAGGATGGCAGAAAACTGGTCTGATACCGGCGATAGAATAGCTACCGGAGCAAGCCTCTGGGAACTTGTTGATGATAGAGACCGATCAAGAAGTTGGTGGGATCTGGACTACACGCGGAAAAGCTTTGTTACCAATTAGCCCCCTGACGTCGCATGTATGTGTGAGGGGAAGGACTCAGCTCACTGTCCTGCCAAAGGGAGTTGCATGATGTCAGAAGAATGGGAAACCCTCCAAGAATTTTGCGACAGACCTGCTGTTGCGGGGATGACAGGCGTTGCAGGGGCAATGGACGCTTCCCAAGATTTGAAGATCGGTTACCAGACCGCGGTAGTGGCGATCGGCCTTCGAGGCTATGCCGTAGATTTGCCCCAGTTCCGTATAGGTAGGCCTAACACGTTATGTAGTTGCGTGAGGCCATGTGTCTGCGGGGGAAAAGGGATGGAGAGGGTTTTTCCTGAGAAAGAGGCAGGTGAGACCAGTGGGCAGGGGGGTGATGGTGTGACGGGTCTGAGCCGACGGGAGTGAAGAGAAAAAAGAAGAGGGGATCTGCGGTGGACCTACGGGTGGTCTCGAGGGGTTTCATAAGGAGGGCGGCTGGCGTAGCGGAATCGCTTGCGGTGGACGGTCCTAGAATGATTGCCCTCTTCACCTCGCCTAGGTACTCCTTGTCGTGGTTGCGAGCTGTTGCAAAAAGGGCCAGGACTAGGTTATGAGATTACAAAGAATTTTCAATACACCGCTGTGTACGTTGATATATTACAGTAAGTAGGTAATAAAGTTACCAACTCTCATCGTGACGTATTTACAAAAGATTGTAAAATTACAGAGGTTTGAAAAATCGCCTTCCGAACATCTGAATTTCACATTCGGTTTTTAGTCAAAACTTCAGGATAATGAGATTGACTTTGTATCGTTCATAACAAAATCCCAACTTTCAAAGTAGTTAATTTTTGTACCCCTCTGAAAGTGGCAAATTTTCTCAAAGATTTTTTACAGTGTGTGCTCTCATAAGTTAAAAACGTAGTGAAAATAAACATTCTCTCAGAAAGAAGCTATGAAAAGATTTGTTCGGTTGTTACAAAGTGGTTTGTTTATATTTCGATTTTGTTCTTTCTGTAATGAATAAAAATATAAGCTCCAATGAATACAATTATCCAATTCCTTCAACCTGATCCACCTACCGGGCAATAATTGTACAAATTTGATTTTGAATTTCACTAGGCAACTACCTCAATAGATGAATAGAAAAGCGTACCTCAAACGAAACCCTGGGGGAAAAATGTTGTTGAAGTTTAAATCGTTTACACAAAACTGAACAAAATTTCAAAATCTGAAGAATCATCGTTATTCGTTTTATCTAATTAAATTCATGGAACTGGAAACATCATTTGAGGAATCCACTTCACGATTTTGGGCTTGTAACAGCTGAGGATTCCGTTACTCGATTACTAATTCGTTTCAATTAACGATTCAAACTTCGGTAACATGATGAAAAAAACTCATCTGAACTTCACTGAAAATTTTGAAAATCTGTTCAAAATTTTTGCGTATTTGACATACGTTTTCACTGCAAATTTTTCTGAATATCTCTGGGAATCACTGAAGCTTTCTGAAAAAATAATGAACACTTTTCAGATCCTCTGAAATTTTTAGAGATTTTCACAGAACTCTTTTTCACCAGGGAATATGCGTATGTGTACTTGATTTTCCACTTCATCCAAATATCAAGAATATTGAATTGTACACTTAATACTCATAGTTTAAATAAAAAAAAAATAGAAACAAAAGCACGGACGTATTGACAATTTTGACAATTCATGGTTTAAATACTTTTAACAAAATTACTCGAAGTGTATATATATATATATAATATTATATCAATATATAAATGCATATACTTGGAATGGTCATTTGCGCTCGCACTCAATCGCACTTTATCTAGTTATTATTTATTTATTATATATATATATATATGTATGTATGTATATATATATATATATATTAAATATCTGTTCACCTCTTCATCTGAAGAAGAAAAAACATTATGGCTAATCGCTCGTGGTCCTTGATTGTTTCTGTCCCATTAACGATGAATTAATCAATTAATATTTTCATTTCATGTACTTGGTGTACACACAGAATGTTCTTCAATAATAAAGGAATGCAATATATTGTAACCCTTTATAAAAGATCTGTTTTCTCTTCTTCCGTTGACTAATTGCATTGAACATATTTTATTGGAGTTTTTAGTAAAGAAGATCTCCAGTCGTTTCGGAGCCCCATGCACCAGCGTCTTGAGCAGGTTTCAGGTAGTCCACTTCGCTTACGTTCTCCGTTCGTTCAGTCGGATCTACCGTCGATGCTGACGCGGGGGATGCCGTCGATGTGGAAGTTGAAGTTGAAGCTGAGGAAGAAATCGTTCTCGTAACACCCAGTTCGAAACCTTCGGACGTCAAATCCACTTTGCTGGGAGTGTAATTTGCTAATCCACCTCCGCCTACGAGAAAAAATAATACGTTTAAGCGAAACTATTAAATGAGATCATGCAGTTTGGTAAAAATAGCAAATGTTACAACGAACATAGCTTTGTTTTATCTTATTTTCACACCTGTTCTTATTTTACACCTTATTTATTATAATACTGTATAGAAGAAAAAGAAAGGGTTTCAATTTACATGCAATTATGAAATGTCGAAACATTCGAGAGGCCGCGTGTAAGTCCATTATAAACCGTAATTCAGCTATGATTTGAATTGGCGATAATAGCACCGGCACTGTAGCCATTTTGTTTATAACAAACCCCCCTAATGGAAATTGTTTGTCAAATTTTGACACATTGTTTAAAAAACCGATCAGATTATGACATATGGCATTCCACACAGCATTTCAGTTCTGAAAGATATCTCAAGCCAAATTTCAGAAGTCTTATGCAACATGAAAGAATATCTTTAAGAGATGTCTAAAAAATATAATCTCGGAATAAAAGTTTTAGATCTTTTACAAGATATCTTCTTTTAATGTTGCATGAGACTTCTTAAACTTTTCTGAACAGTTCTTCAAGATATCTTGGTGACCAAAAGTGCTGTTTGAGATATTATTGTCAAAATATGTTAGAGTCTGCCATTCGATTACTACTAGAATATTCAGAAATTTCTTGATAAAATCAAATAGTATCCCTTTGATACGTCTAGAATTACCGTACAAACCGGTATTGTGACTTCATTCGAGATTTTCGAATGGTTTCTCACAAACGAAATGAATATTTTATCCCGGCATTCGTATTATCTAATGAATACAAGTTACGACACTAAATGTGTTTGATTATCCTAATGGTTATCTTTGAAACTTTTTGCTTCCTGTGAGTACCAAATATCATTATAATGATTATCATCGGAATACCTCAACGTTACTTTCGTATCCTCTAAATGCATTTAGAATGGAAAAAATTCTCTTTCAAGATAGAATTCCAATAAATTTTTCCGTTTTTGAACACAGGCTCTTCATTATCACGTGATGAAATTAAAAAATTCACCTAGTAACGATGGTATGTTTGCTCCGGAATTCGCTGATAATGATGACGAAGATGAGGATGAGGTTTTATTGTTAACTGGTACTGGCTGTTCGACGGAACAGGAAGTTGTTGTTTCGCCATCCACAGTACTGCATTCACCTTCCAACATCGAGGCTTCACTAGGATATTCAAAGGTACGTGTGGCAGCGTCGTCAAATTGTATTCGATGCTGAAATATAAAAACAACAATGAAAATACTTGTTTTAGAAATAAATTTTTGTAACATGTTTAGAAATTATCCGTTGATTACATCTTTGAGACAATGAGCAAGGAATGCTTCAGGAAATGATGTGATATGAATGGAAATGTTGATTTTGTTGTTTTCAGCTCCTGTTTTTTCATATATTCCAAAATATGAAAGTAATATTCCATAGTATAGAAATGATTCCATTCATACCGCTGAATTTCTATGGCTAATTATATATTTCTACAATGATAACGAAAAGTCTTGTTTCGAACTTTGTCCGCGGTTGGCAAAAGTCACCAACGGGTTCAAAACGAACTTGAGATTTCTTGGAGTTTCCGTGAAAGGAAAGCAGGAAAAAACATTAAAGTTCATTGTACATAGAAGAGTAACTGTGAAATATGTAAGTGCATTGCTGCGGATCGTCAAATGAAATACAAGAGAGAAGAAAGAACGGCAACGGCATGTAACGTCGTATAACAGTAATTGGTCACACTTGGTGCGTTTTTGGTTGTGCGAGGACAAAGAAAACACACTTTAGAACTCCACTGAGAAAAAAATCTAGTTCTAAGAACTAAAACACTTAGTTGATTTTGTTTATGACTATTTTTGTATGGTCGTCACAAGTAGATTCACGCGATTTTGTCTGATTTTTCTAGGCATCGTAATCAAATTTCAAATCCCTGCAACGATCAATCGTTATGGAGATATTACACGGAAAAGAAGAAATAGTTGCAGCAACTACTCGAATAGTCGATTTTCGATCATCTACTCAAGTAGTTGCTGCACGGAAAAAATTGGTGATCCAAATTTTCGTTGACTAGTATGTCACTTTTGGACGAGGCACAAATCCGAGAAGAATTCATACATTGGATTTTAATAATTCGTTGACTTTGTCCAGGATTTTACCGATGGAATTCAGTTTTCATTCTGATTGTCGAAATAATGTAAAGAGTCAACGAATTATTAAAATCCAGTGTACGAATTCTTCTGGAATTTGTGCTCCGTCCCAAAGTGACACACTAGTCAACGAAAATTTGGATCAATAATTTTTTCCGTGTGCAACTACTTATTAGACAGGATAAGTAACTCGATAGTTGCACCAACTAACGTAAATACCTGAGGTATTTTTAATTAGTTGAGACAGCTAACGTGTTACTTGTCCTGGCTACTAAGTAGCTGCAACAACTACTTAAGTATACACTGAAAACACAGTTTGTTCCAGCCAAACAAAATTTTGGTTGAAATGAACGCAAAGAAACTTTTTGGTTGGCTGAAATAAAATTTATTTGGGGTGAACAAAATTTGGTTCACAATAATTAAAGCTTTCATACAGACAAATAAATTTTGTTTCGCCGAAACAAACGTTTTCTCAGTACTTATATGAGCGAAAATTGACTATTTGAGTAGTTGCTACAACTATTCTTTTTTCCCCGTGTAAGGCCTGGATGTTGGGCAAATGTTTTGTATGAGATTTCTCTGAAATACTTCAATATTTTGAGATCATCCGAGTATAGCTGAGTAATCTTACACGCAAGATTTAGCTAGCATCACGTCCGCTACTCTATAAATCTGAATTACTGAAAAGGTACTGGAAATCAGTTTGAAGTATCTCACTGATTGAATTGGTGTAAAACTTGGCACTGTTTCTCAATGGCATTCCACTGATCCTCAGTAGTTCTTATCGATTCGGATTCAGAGAATAGTACCTACTTGAGGGGATCTCAGCGCCCGGAGAGAAATTTTATGGTTGACATATAAATCAATTAATTTCCGATAAATACACGGAGAAAAAGGAACAGTTGCAGCAACTACTTAGTAGGCAGGACAAGTATCACGTGAGTTGCCTCAACTAACTCGATAGTTGCACTAACTAACGCAAATACCTGGCAACTTACGAAGTATTTTCGTTAGTTAGTGCAACTATCGAGTTAGTTGAGGCAGCTAACGTGATACTTGTCTTGACTACCAAGCTGTTGCAGCAACAACTATTCAAGTAGATGGTCTAAAATCGACTATTCAAGTAGTTGCTGCGATTATTCCTTTTTCTCCGTGTGTATATGAAATTCCCCATAAATTCAGCTGAAAATTCCAAACTTTATGGGATTTTTACTCTTATTCCCCAATCAATTTCCAGTAAAATATAGAAAATTCCTAACGCATGTATGTGTTAATTACTTCCGAACATTTCCCAGAGAAATTTCTTACAGTGAACATGTGACATGATTGCTTCATTCTCGAATAATTTTTCAGAAAAGATTCAACTTGAATTTTGTCGTCAGGGATCGCTGGTATTATCTTAAAGATGAATCTGAAATTGGCAGCCATGAGATTAACAGCCGATTGTTATAATTTCTTACATAAAGTGTTTATCAAAGGTTTGAGAATTTGAAACGTTTGGTGGGATGCTACTTGATCGATTTCTGGCATGAACAAAGCTTGACCAACGTTCAATCGAAAGTCGTTTCAGCTTTGTATGTTGAAGAATATCATGATTAGTATTTATTTGCAGGCTAAACAGGAATCAAGGATAAAAATGTTAATGAAATTTATAATTATACCCCAATTAAATTCACAATAGCATGTTAATTACAGATAACATAAAGATTTATGTATATATCAATTTAGAGGGCGTTTTAAATAGTATGGAACTTTTTGTATTCCTACGTGATTATCCGAACTCCATTGATTCCAATTAGATCGAATAATCGACGCTCTACTCTATTTTGAAAAACTTTTGTTGACTGAATGAAAATTTTATTGCTTTAACCAAAGGATTTCGTTGATCACATTCTAACAAAAACAAAAACAACGAAACCATTTGATTTCAGTGTATACGGACCCTTGTATCCCCTTGAACGATACCAATATAGTTTCCACGATGATGTTGCTCTTCGCTTAGTATAAGTCGATGCGAATATTTTTGCAGGAGAAAGTAATCAAATTCTTATATCCTCAAAACTATCGAATTAAAATCAAAACGAAGAAACGTGTATATTCAAAAATTTGTACCTTCGCGTTATTAGATGATAATTACTTTCTTCTTTCTTTTTTCCTTTCTTGAGAAAAAGAGAAAGAAAAAAAACGTTCATTATCCCTTTTCATTCATGAGAACAGGAAGTTTTAATTGCAACAACTATCGTTACTTTCATCGACGTAATTGAGGGCTACGGACTACGTGAAGTCAGTTAAAAAATTTTTAATACTTCTCAAATTAGTATAAGAGCGAAAGAAACTATCAATGAAGTATCCGATTTTTCATATGAAATGTTTTCAATGGACGTAAATGCGGATACTTGATGTAGTTTTACGTAATGCTTATTTTTATCCTATCGTTATACATTGATGAAATATATCTTCGATGCTTATCTTCAATTGGACTTCAGCTGTAGATAAAGTCAGGTATGGAGCATAAAATATCATTTTAGGCTAATTTCCATTTCGAACTCTCACGAATCCATCTCTGGAATATCAAAAATCAGTTTCAAACCCAAGTCGAAGAATTTGGACGGCTTTTTGCTTCCTGTTCTGAATTTCTCCTCGATCACTTTCATTCGTTGAAGGAGAAATTCAGACTAAAATCATGAAAAGGTACTGTTTTTATCCGCATTATTCAACAATCAGGACGAAATCGGTCTAAAAACGAAATATGAGGACAAAAACTGGCTCAAATTTTTCGACTCGGGATAAAGCACAGTTTAATGCATTGGAAAACACTCAATATTTTACTAAGATGAGAGAATCAGGTGTCAAACCCCTATTGTAAAATACCTATAAAATCGGATGCATCGATTTGATGGCTTTTGGTTTAGTTCCATCATCAACTTTTATAAGGTTCGTTACAAGTATTTGAAAAAGGTTCGGAAAGATTTTTAGGATCCTTCCACTTCGTTTTTGAATAGGTACAAATAAATATTTCTTCAACAAAAAAGAATATTGTTTAGATTTAAACAAATTTGCTATTCGAATGATGGACCAAATAATGAATTTTTTTTGTACGAGCAAAATATTTACTTCTGTCAAAGAAACATATGTCTGGACCTATTCACATAACAATTTATTAGATTCAAAGAAATACTTTTTTTTGTGTACAGAACATTTATCACTCAAATTACAGAGTTTGAATGACTGTTGTCTGAGTGAGGAGTTATGATTGTTCGAGACAAAGATCCGTACATATGGTTTAATTCGCTACATTGAGCGGTACACACAAGCTTATCGATCACACCTTGTATTCATCGATCGATGAAAACCTGTGTATTATTCATAATTGACATCTCCCAGCCAGCAAAGTGCTTCCAAATTTACGTTTCCGCTATTGGCAGTGCCAGCTGTAGCAACTTAGTAGCTTTCCAATTACCTTGAGACTACATGTTAACATCGCATCATATAGTATATAATTCAGTTTATAACGTAGTACTCCCGGGTTAAAAAATTTTAACGGTGTCTTTGTCCTCATATTTCGTTTTTAAACTGATTTTGTTCTGATTCGGGACTGCCTTACCTCGCTGAAAATCTCAGGCATATCCGCACAGAAATAGTTGTCAGGTTTGGAACAGTTTTTGTCCCAAAAAATCTGGTCAAAAACTGACAAAATTTCTACCTGGTCTCGTCCGGAATCCCCAAACATGGAATATCCGATCCGATCTTTTATTCGGATCTGTCTTGCCTTTTCAGCAGGGCAGCGCTACCATGTGCTTCTAGTAAAACACGCTGCAAGAAGCACTGCTTTGATTCTGTTGACTGGAAATTATAACTTATATATGAATATTCACTTTCAGCGATTGTCAAATATATAACAATTTTCCGTTAAACAGGAACCACAGAATGAGGATGTGCATTCGGTAACCAGTTAATTCTTGTTTTACAAGGCAAGTCGACTCGAGGCAATAGTGGCGGCAACGTCTTGACCTGTTAGGTTTACGAGCCCAGTAACAGTACCGACGATTATTTCAGGCAGGGGTTGACTACTCGTCTCGGTTATATATATATAATCACCTGTTGTTTCTTCATGTAACCATAGTGAAAGAGACTGTACGGAGATTAATCGGTATGCGGAGGAAAAACAGAATTGAAAGATCAATCTTCAGCGCGTAACAGTTTGCGTTATTGATAGTTCGTAAATCCTGATTTTCAGACACTTCCACATTCCATCGCGGGAGACGAGGCATCCTTTCCTTTCGTTTCAATTTTATCTATGTTTCTTGTACTATGAATGGGTATGTTTGTAATCATTCATATAGTTTATCTTCTATTGATCGATTGTATTGATTTTCTTCTGTCTTGTTTTTTCTATTGATTCCAACCAGAGATGAGTTGAGAGAGACTGCTAACTAAGCCTCACAACGTGGTGTTTGGACTAGCGCCATCGTGGAAAGCAAACCCTACTGAAAAGTTGAATTTCACCTGATTGGTTGGATCTGGTCCTGTGGAATCGATTGATCAGATGGAGTTCAACTTTTAAGTTGAGTTCGCTTTCCGTGATGGGTGCTAGTCCAAACATCAGACCACGTTGTGAGGCTCCGTCAGTAATCTTCCCCAACTCATTTCTATTCCAGCCCTATCCGACTCCCCCACTTCTTGAGTTCCTTAATGTTGCCATTTGAACTAATTCGCAGCGCAGTGTTAAGCTGCCCGTTCTGGCGGGCTGCATCTATTATACTTATCGCTCAGTCATCCAATCAAATTAGGAGGAACAGCCCACCAGTACAGCCAGCGCTATCTACTGTTTTCATGTTTTTGGCGACAGTAAAAATACTTCTTCTGCTATAGTTTAGTTAGAGAGTCGAATAGGGCTACTCTATTTATTCTAACGATGAATATTTGAAATCCACTCAACTGAGAATTCTGTAGGTCCAGAGGTCAACCTCTGCAACAACAACAAAACTAATGAACGCGGTGTTTGTTCCTTGGAAACCAATTCATCTCAATTTTGTTGACTCCTGTTTCTTTTATTTAATACAAAAAGATTGAACACAGGTAAAAGGAGTATACTGCAGAAATTGATCTCTGACAAGTGTTTGAGAACGAAATGTTAATGTCAGAGAATATGGTATCAGTATCTTATCACGAGGCACTAATCGCGTTAAGGTAAGTTACTGATATTTCATATCAGGGTTGACAGAGGTCAGGACTGTCTAACAGAATTGGCCAATCACATATTTTCATTGAACAGTGTGACCAATGAGATAAGAAAATAGAATCCCAGGACTGGGAACTTTGCATATTCATACATCGTAGTCCCGAAAGGTTCATTTTGTACCGAATTGCAAAATCCCGAAGATGCACGGTCCCGAAAAATTTTTTTTTTCTCGAAGTTCCAAATTCTGGTTCTGTATGGACCTGGATGAACCCTTGAAGATTCATCCCTGGAAATTTGAGACTTTTTTATGCGTGCAGTTTCGAATATTTTGACGGAAAAGAAGACCACCAGATGGAGCCACCTATGCCACTCGTATCCACTTAAGGGCATTCATCAGAGGGAAAGTTACTAGATCTCTCCCCCCAGTTTTCTCAACGATTAATGAATATAATCGATTTAAATGAGCAGGTGCATCTTCTTAGCGTATCAAAGAAAGTGCAGCTACTCTTTATTTTTCATTTTATTTGTTCGTTTCTGAGAAAACTGGGGGGGGGGGCGATTTTGGAATCTAGTAACTTTTTGGGAAGGTGGTGAATGCCGTTAAAGTGATACTAGCGGCGCGGCGTCCCGAAGTGTCATAGTCCAGTAAGAAAAAATTTTTTAATTCAATATGAATCGGGTATGTGATCATTTTTGATGGTAAAAGTGGCTAAATACTCGATTTATATTAAATTCTATGATTTTTCTTCGGGATTATGACATTTCGAGACTTTACCACCGTCGGAATTTTAAACTTTCGGGATTATGATACTCTGCCTAAATCTGCGTCAGTCATTACTAATGTTTCAACACTATTTATCTTCGTATCATCAACACAGATCCAATAACCTATGTTTTCGATAAGCATTGGTGGAATTGCTAAGCTTTTACATGGAAAAGTATCGACAAATAAATCATTTACATGTGAATTGAATTGGTAACCGAATTACAATCCTCCAATGTATATATAACAACGTTATATTATTGTATCACGTCAACAGCTGATACAGCCTTTTCTTTCCATTGTTTGAAAACATAGAGATAAGCGTTTCCTTTCTAGACAATGATAAGATCCGTTTACTGTCACATCTATCCAACCAATTATATTGTCAACAGTTTCTAATGATATAATCATTATTTTCTGACTTCAATTCCTCTTTTCTTTCCAAAATTTATATGTTCATTTTTGTTTCCTTGTCACTCAAAAGGGAAAGAATCTGGCTTCACCTCTCACCTTTTCGTCATCTGTTTTCATGCTCTTTGTACAAACAAAAAACGAGAAGGAATTCAAGCGAATACACAAGCTGTTAAATAATACAATTTTTGTTGATTAATCGCTGTGAGCGAGAAGCACGGTTGGGAATTGACGTATCACCAGAGGTATTTAATTGTAAAATAAACATTCAGATTACATGGAGTTAATTACTTGCCTCATGTCTGATAAGAAGGATTCTTAATTGTAGCCACATCACTCTTGCTTCAATCAGGTATCGAATCTCAAACTGATTTCGAACCACAACTACGATGCATTTTCAAATCCAAGCATTTCAATTGGTTTCAATTTTTTAATGAGTTTACGAATTTTCATGTACATTCCTGTGAAAACTTGAACCAATGAGAGTTCAAAAACGGAAGCGAAGTGGGCATCGAGTAGTTTTTTCAATTCTTTTTATAGTTGATGCAACTATATAAACGGTTGTCCTGAACCAGTCGATATGACTATTTAAATTTCTCTCAGTGTAGCGAGTATCATCTGGATCATATAAACCGAGGTTTATTCATTATACCGGTATACAATCTTTTTTTATTGTCACCAATAAAATATCGGACCAATGCACAGTGGAAAATTTTGTATATTTTGAACATAAATGTGCATGTTTCAAACAAATTTTCATGAAATATTGACGCAAAGAATGTGAGAAAGTAACACAAAAATGTTGAGTGTACATTGAAAATCTATCAATTTGAAACTCATTTGTGTTGATTTTCAACATTTTTTACTGTGTGCGATGATAATTGCCTAGTCGGTCAGAGCGAACTTTCCTTTTTGGTATTCATCTTTATCAGCATACATATCTTATAAGTTGTATGTATAGAAATATTGACTATGCTATTTCCACGGTTCACAGAAAGAAAGCTTCTCGTCAACATCGTGTTTTTACGACTGATATATAAATGTATGTGCGAATTGTGAGAGAAAATGTGCTAGTTACACGTACAAGCCCGTGCAGAAAGGAGTCGTATGGCACGAATATGAGAGAAGAGTCTCGCTAAGAGTTTGGCTATAATCTGGCAAGAGCATTCAAAGCAGTATGGGTTTTAGGACAGATTTTTGATTTTTTATCGTGGGAGGATGAGAGAAGAATAGAATTTCTTCCCAGACAGTTAATTTACACTGTCAGAAATTCCTACATGAAGTTTCAATCACATGTGCATGATGGAATCAATTTTCATTCACATGATTGGATAATTTCTTCAAACTTCAATCACATATTATTAAAAATTCGTTCACTAAATTATGATATTATAGGTAATATAATAATATAGCAAATATTGAAAATTCAATCACGTGTAATTGAATTTTTCATTTAATAATCAAGAATTTGAAATCAATTCACGAGGGTACTTGATAAATGCATGAAATTTCAAGAAATTTTCAATAGTGGAGTATATATTGAAGTGTAAAAAAAATGTTTTTGTTATCAGTTTGTTGCAAACCGGCAGTGACAGAGCTAATCTTCAAATCATGGTTTTTTGAAAGGCCTTGGCGAGAGAAAGGAATTCTTGTGAGTTATGAAGACTTGGAAGAAGAAACCAAACCGTTTCATATTCTACTGAAGTTTATAGAAGTACTCATGAATTTGTTTCCGAATCAATATTTGGAAAAATGGTGCACTTTTGAGAAAATAAACTCGATTTTTGACCAAAAAATAAGTGTTGAATGGTTTATAAAAAGAAAATTTTATCATCAATCACAAAAATGCTACATATCTCCACAAAGAACACTGTAAAAAGTTTCTATCGGAAAATTCATATATATTTATGTGAAGTAATTAACACATACACGCGTTAGGAATTTTCAGAACTTATCCGGAAATTTACTGTCAAATGGTGGATAAATTGATTTCTCGATCAGTGATTGGAATTTTTTCATCAATGTATACAGAGAAATTCCGATTATTTTTCACAATGAATGTCATTGTGAACATTCCAAGCAAATCATTCCTCTCAGTTTAACAAAAAAGAAACATGGATTTCAAAGACTGGTCCTGTCGCCGCTATTTTGCAACAGAATGATAATAGTAGCATTTTTTTCACACTTCAATATACATATGTCAAATGAAGTATCTAAAAAGAAATTCTATTCCTCTCCTCCTACTTCCACGATAAACCACGTTGAAAGAATTCTGTTGTAAAAACTACCGCGAAATTTGAGTAATCGAAGAACAAGTGAAAATTCTTCCAAAAATTACTGCGCAGCTTGTAAAAATGAGTGAATTTCTGAACAGTTGAGAGTGATATTTTCTATAAGTTTCACAGAATCCACAGTGATATTTTGAAAAATTTCTACTTGTCCCTGGATCACTGGAATTTCACGATAATTCTTCAAATGAAATTCTTTCCGTGTATCAAAAATGAGCCTTCTCTCCAGCAGCTAGAGTGGCGTTGAAACAATATTATTCACGTTTTATCTTCAGATCTGGACCAATTGAAGCTCCTATAAATCGAGTTTTATTCTTGAAAAAAGTGGCGACTTCGCGTATTCTCATAAAAACTTGAATATTCCAAACTAATTCTTCAAGCTTCATAAGCTGACAAGAAATATCCTATAAAACACGATCATTGTTTGAGAAAAACAACCGTGGAAGAATTAATTTTCAAACACACAACGGAGGGTTTTGACCGAGGCAAGTATCTATGTCAACTATCTAAAATAACCCACTAAACGTGATATATCCGCATAATTAACAGATTTAAGATCATTCAATTTACAAATATTGAAATACAAACGAAAACAAGAGAAAATATAACTCGGAAGAAGTTTTCCAAATAATACTTCAATTATTTTCGTATCACGATTGGAATGATAAGAACTTGAATACACAGAAGATAAGACTCAAGATCATGATTAATTAAGACCTACATTTCGAATTCGATATAAATACAGGGAATAGCTAATTTGATTGGACGAGGACGGGAAGTATTTACCAGAGGCAAGGTAAATTGCTATGCGTACCGTTATTACGTGGACATACGTCAACATACATACGTACGTACGTTAAGTACATCCTACGCTCGTAACTGGCATCTTCTTTCTTTTCCTTTTGCATATATGCGAGACGACCTAGCCGCCGGCAATACCAGTAGATAACATATGTACCTACGTATATTTAAGCATCTACAATGCATAAAGACAACAATGATAAAACGAATGGAATGAACACGTGTGAAACATTAGTACTCGAAGCAACTTAGACTATATATATATATGTATATAGTTTGTTTATATGGAGTGAATGATACATTTTTGGCATGTCCCGCTCGAGAAAATCATCCTTCTCTTCTCCTCCCCCGCTTGTTCAAATGAATGCGAGAACAAAGGATGATTTTCTCGGGCGGGGCCTGATTTTTGGCATCGGGGAAAGCGTCATTTTTTTTTGTTTTTAATCAGATGTAAACCGCCATTAGGTTACGACGGGCTACGGCGTCGAATATTTGTTTTTGGCATCAACAAAAAGAATTAAAAATGTGGTGTGAAATCGGTAAGTACGAATGACAAGTTCAAGTTGAAGTACAGTAGACTCTTGCTATAAACCTCATCTGTGCTCTTGTTCCACTCGGTATTTGATCTGATGTGAGAAAAAGAGGCAGATAACTGATAGCGAGGCTTATAGCCAGAGTCTACTGTATTGAATGCATCGAATAACTATGTAATTGTATCCTGCAAATGAGATTAATCATCCTTCAGGATCATATTCTTGTGGAACATGTTGGTTGTGGGCGGAAATATCCTGAATCAGTTGACAGATGAAATTGTTTGTGGGTCAAAATGTAATGTGCACGGAGAAAAAGGTATCTTAAAAAGCACCATAATTTATGGATTTTCTGCGCTGGTCTGACCGAGTCTAAATATTTACCTGAAAAAACCTCTATAAGTAGCATAATGTCTTGGACTTTTATACGGAAGGTACCATACTTATTTCAAAAAGTCCAAGAAATTATGGTACTTTTAGAGATTCATGCAAGTGAACATTCCGACTCGGGTCAGACCAGCGCTGGAAATCCATAAATTATGGTATTTTTCAAGATATCTGTTTTCTCAGTGTGGATGTTTTTGTTCGGGCTAATCTGTATGGATCACATTCCTATGTGAAAATTTAACAGTGTCGCAGAGTCAATGAAGCTCGAGAGGAAGCTTGATTACATCGAGAAAAAAGATCATGGAATGATTACTAGAAATGATGGGAAATTGGTGATAACTGCGGTTTTTCTAATAAATAAAGTCAATGATAAAGACGAGTGATGGTTCTGACTTTGGTGTACTTGATTACGATTTAGTATCCCAAAATTCGAACCATTCCTTGTCGATGTTATAGCGATTGTATACAGAAATCCGTAGTTGTCGTCAACTTCCTATCATTTCTAGTGAACATTCCATAATATGTTTCCTCCTTGTAAGGCCTGGGGCAACAGTGATGAAATATGATCAACGCTAGCACAAGCTTGATCTGATGGTGAACTTTTGCTATAAAACCAATGCAAGTTCAAGCCTGAATCAATGCTGGCACAAAGTTGCGCTGATGCTGTTCCAACATAATTCATTTTCGTATTACGAACGATACAGGCATAATAAGACTCGATTCTGTTGTCAATCAACTTTGGTTCAATATAAATACCCTACTTAAAGCTGTCATGATTAGCCGAAGTCATTGTTCGTCATCAGCACTGATGGAATCGCTCAATTTTTGCATGGGTTTTTACGTGGGGTACAGTAGGTTTAGTTGATTCCGTTACACGGAAAGAAATTCTTAGCTGTATCAGCTAAATTTCAGCTATTAGAGCTAAATATATTAGCACCCACGGAACAGCTGATTTCTCAGCAACATTAGCTAAAATTTGGCTACAGTAGCTAAAAAGATGGCTGTCCATTTCACAGCTGAATACTTTTTTTCGTGTAAGGTCACTGGGGGTTCAGATGATCCCAGGAGAGGGAAAGTTTAAAGGATCCCACTTGAAGGAAAATAAGGTTTCCTTCTGGCTGCTTGAAGGGTGAAATTCTGGCTGCCTAAAGTGAGAAGTCACTTTTTAGGCAGCCAGAAAGGAACCTATCTTCTCGTTCGGGTGGAATTCGTACTCTTTCAAATTCAGAGAGTGGCTCTATAGTTTGTAGTATATACTCTACAAATTCACAACAGGAGAACGTTCACTGATTGCAGTGGGGAGCCGACAACTGCGAATCAGCCCTAGTAGAAATTTTCTCTAGCAAATGATGGAGCACTGATCAGTTTTCCATTTCACTGATCAGGGACTGATCAGGAAACTCACAAGTTTCCGACAAGGGGTGTAACGCTCTGACTAATCAGAAACTGAGCAGAAACGAGCGAGTAACTGATAAGGGACTGATCGGTAGTTGATGAGTTATTTGCGAGTAACTAACGAAGCATTTATCACCCACAAAAATGCAGGTTATGTCGATGAAGATATGAAATTATAACACTAAATTGATGATCCTTTACTCAAATAATAATTTATGTTTTTGTTTAAGATGTTTCCAAGGATTAAAAAGTAAATTTTCAGCAAAACCCGTAGGAAAAATTTTCCTAGACTTTTTCTTGGATAAAATGTAGGAGTTTTGGCCAAGGACACAAAATATATCAAACCATATGTATGGCGTTTCCACCTCAATCATGAGATATCATGAAGTAATATTCAAGTTACTACTATACTTACTCATAATAAATAACAAAACTATATTATTTCACAACAAGAAAGAATATAACTATACATATTACACCTCATCTCCTTTTATACCATAACCTTACAAAATCTAACAATTTCCAAGGTAGCTTTGTTATGTGCATATACTCTTTATAATTATTGAGGTGAACCAATTCGATTCAATTTCTTTGAGATACTTCAAATTTTGGTTAAGACATATCGGAAATATGTGTAATTTCACAATTGCAATATATCACTTCAATAACAATCAATATGTTTTTCAAACCGAATATTTTTTATGAACATTTACGCTATCAATATTTCTTGCGAATAAAGGCAATAACTTGTCAGAATTTGATCAGTTTCATATGAATTTTAATAATCATATTAGACAAATCAGTTCCCAATAAGTAAATGATCAGTTTTCCCTGATTAGCGTTTCCTCATCAGTGCCTCATCAGTAATAGGGAAAACTGATTATATTTCTACTAGGGAGTGCATATAAAATGCACAATCAGTGAATAGCAACTGATGTTTGCAGTGAAATCTTACTGATTCAATTACACGGGATCGATATTCTATATACAATTTTTATAGAGTTTCTATCGATATATTATAAAAATCAATATAAACTTGGCCCAGTTTGTATAGAAATATCGATACCGTAAAATATCGTACACCTGTACACAGAAAAAAAATGCTTGTATCAAGAAAACATGATTGTCTTCGTTATATATGAAACACGGATTGTCTCAGTTCAATGCAATTTGCTTGAATCAAGAAATTTTGTTTTGATTCAAGCAAATTGCATTGAACTGAGACAATCCGTGTTTCATATATAACGAAGACAACCATGTTTTCTTGATACGAGAATTTTCTTTTCTGTTTAGTATAGATTACTGAAAATATTTTGTTATGCTGAACCATACTGACACTGTGACTAAAATTACTTAAAAAGGGGAAATATATGTAAACATACCGTTTTTTAAGAATGTATTACGAAAAATCGGCTGAGGATCCATCAATGAAATAACGCACATCTTGAAAACTACGTTTCAAACTATCTTTATAATTTTGTTGAGACAAAAATATTTCAAAATGACGGAGCTACAGCTTCTAGAATTTGGTCCCTCGTTTTTGCGCCGTGCAGCCTACAGGCCTCAATTTTTTTCTCAAATCTAAAAACCAACATTCTATCGTTAGAATATGTGAGAACAAATGAAAATGAAAAATTGAAAATTCAGAAGCATTTTGAAAAAAACGCACTTTTGTTTTTAATCTAAAAATTGAAAAAAAAAAACAATGTAAATAAATTTTATTCTTCGTTTTTCTCTCCTTCAAGTTGTGCGTTTTGATATACTTTAACGATAGAATTTTGGTTTTTTGATTTTGGATCAAAATTGAGACCTGTAGGCTGTAGGGCGCGAAAACGAGTTATCAACTCGCAGCTCCGCCATTTTGAAATATTTTTGTCCCAAAAAAATTGTACAGATAGTTTTGAACGTATATTTTAAAGTGTGTTTCATTCAATTATTATATCTTCTCAAAAAAAGATACATTTGCTTGTATTTCCCCATTAATGTTCATTCAGAAATACTTTGCATAAATCTCTTTTTACGATTGAAAAATTGTGTTTCTCCTTTGTTTTGTTTCTAACTTGTCTATATTTTATGATAATTTCAATCACTATCATAATAAAGGTTCAACTTCACAAAAACAGTAATATTTACCACATGTTTCATGCAATTCATACTACAAAATTTTCTCCGTGTGGTCTGGAAGATTTCCAACTGCATAACCAGTGACTATTCACTGATATTTGACTGATTCCATTCAGCGGTCTCTTTTTAGTGAGATTTCAGTAATTTGAATCTGGAGAGTATCGTGAATTTGAATTTTTGCAGCAATGTTCGAAAGAACGAGCGAATGGAATTTGTTTCTTTGGTCTGGGGCCCAAAAGACCCCGTGTGACTGTAATTTGAGTATTCAGAGGTGTGACCTCAATGGGTTAACAATGTTCAAACCGTCACGCATAAGTATCGAATGTAATGAATTAGATTATGAAATCGGGGGCAGAGTTGCAAGAAGGATGAATTACATGAATCATTTGTTTCTGCTTCTTCATCATCTTCTCTCCATTCTACGTAGATACGTTCTCTTCTTCGTTTTCTCCACCTTATCCCTTCTTTAACGCCACTGTACTGCAATAATTGTTTCATTTCAAGAGGAAATTGCTTGCTAGTAATTTTCTTTACAACGGTTCTATGCCAGATGATTATTCATTTGCTTACCAAAAGGAAAAGAGAAATACGATGGGTATATAATAACGGTTCGAATAGTCCCTTGAATTTTCTAGATATTCAATGTAATTTGTTTAGTATTTCCTTCAGCGGCGAAACTGCCGTGATCAACGCTGAAATTTGTGTCAAGAAAACCACTGCAATGCTTTTTTATTCAAAATTTAGTAAATATCCATGGAGAAAACAGTCTGAGAAAAACAAATTAAGTTAGAGATGGAAGATATATTTGAGAATGTATTGTTGAATACGCTATTATTAAAGTTCACTCTCCTGTCTTCCATTTGGAATGGTTCATGTTAAACGCCACAATACGGTGTAATTAACGCTACGTTCAATTCTATTTTCCTGAGGGGTGGTGTTAGAAAACTTTATTTCTATATAAAGCTTCTATATCACTTGTAGACACATGAAAATGTGATCTCGTGACGCCCATGTAACATTTTTATGATTGGTTATAACCGCATATCGTTGAGCAATGAAAGGATGTATATTGTGAATTTTGAATTTTCAGCAACGGCAAGGATTAAGCTGAGAAGGAGAGAGAGAGAGAGAGAGAATGATAACACGCGAAGTTTTCTTGTGAGTTTTGTTCTTTTGTTCTTTACAGAATCTGATACGATATCGAATTATCTAGGCTTGACCACATAAGAATATTATCCGATCCGTCACTCACCACTCCCGTGTAAATGAGCAGTAGGGATGGACGATGTTTGCAACAATCTATCTCTTGACTCCTACTTTTTATCGAATTTTTTATCGCAATATGTAGAGATAGGAACTTTATGCTTTTTTGAAGGGATATTTATGCTTTCAAAATACAGTCTTTTATGCTCCAATTATGCTCTTGCTTGTCTAAAATTATGCTCATACTTGCTCTGTAATTTTCGATCACAATGGTATTTCCATTTCCATTCCATGGTATTCAAGCGATGGTGTTATTTTCCAGTTATACCAATACGATAATTGTCACATAATATCATCATCTATTTTATTCACCCCCAACTTCACTTTGTTTGGAGCTTTGCAGGCAAAAGGCTGATATTAATGTCAAAGAAAAGAAAACTTCCTCTATGGAATTTTTTTGAGAGATTCTCAGAGTAATTTCAAGTCATTCAGAGAAATTTAGAGTCTGATCATCAGGTATTCTGATTCTCTCTGAATTTATAGCGAGATTTAAAAATTCCTCGAAATTCTTCGAAATCTCTAAATCTCTCTGAATTGCTCAGAATTTCAATTTATTTTTCTGAATCCTTCTGACTTTGATTTATTTGGAGTCCAAAGCACTCTCCAAATTCGAGTCCTTGTGAATTTCCCTCGTGAATCTCTTTAAATCGGTCTGAACTCTTAAGAATTTCATTTCATTCAACTTTCCAAGATTCCTCCAAGTTTTTCTGAATCTTATCTTTCCGAATTGCTGTAAGTTGCTTTGAATCATTCAAATTAAGTTACTAAAATTTTCCTGGAATTTCTCTCAATCTCTTCGAATGCCTCCACAGAGTTTAACTCACAATTTTCCTGAATTTATTTGTCTATGAATCACACTGATTCTCCCTGCATCCCTTTGGCATTATTCCTGATGGAAAAATCTGTCTGAATTTCTCGATATTTTAAGCCATTGTTCTAAGGGATTTAGAATTTGTCAGAGGAAGTTGACACCAACTTTCTTTGAATTTTTTTCAATCCCTTGCAATTTTTCTCAACAAGATTTGAAAATTTGTTTTTGAATTCCTCGTGATTTTTGTGAATTATTCTGAATCTCTCAGAATTTCAAGTATGTAGGATTCAAAGCTTTCTTTGGATTCGTCTGAGTTTCTGTAAATTCCTCTGAATGATTCAGAATTTTGTTTATACAAATTTCAGAGTTTTCTCTGAATTGGTCTGGCTCTCCTCACATTCCTCTGAATTTCTCTAAATTTCCCTGGCTCCCTTAGAATTTCATTGATTCAAGCTTCAAAGCTCTCTGAATTTGTTCCTTTGATTTTTTCTAAATCAGTCGAACTGAGTTTCAAAAAGAATTCAGAGAGGAAAGATTTTACTAAAATTTTTCCCCTCTGAGTTTTCTTGAATTCTTTTAAATCCCTCTCAAAAGTTTAACGCACAATCTTCTCCAATACACCTGTCTCTGAATTCCCCTGAATCACGGTAATGTACGCAGATATGAAAGGAGTAATCCCTATAAACAAAAATATGACAAAATTCTTTAAATTATAGGATGAACTGAAAATTGCAAAATTCTGCGAGCCTTCTATCACTTTTCAGATGATTATGCAGCATATATGCTGAAAGTACATTATGCTGCTTCGAGTCGGAAATTATGCTCTATTGTGCTTTCAAATGTCGGTCTCAATTCAATTGCGTAGTCTAGGATATTAGCGATATTAAGCTCAAATCGCATTATCTGAATTTATGCCTTTATGCTTTGAGCATGAAGTTCCTATCTCTAGCAATATGTAAATCCTGTATTCCCAGTTGTAAAATCAACTAAAAATGTGATGGCTCGAACTATTTTTTGAAATCGTCCATATATTGATTTAGCAAGATGCAAATTTTACAACAACAATCATTTCAACACTACTGGTTACTGTGGTAACGCGAATCAGTCGTATCTCCACAGTAGAGAATAGTGTAGAAAAACGACTCTCTAGTGCTGAGACACGACTGATTCGTGTTACCATAGTAAACAGTATTGTTGAAATGATTTTGTTTGCATAACACGAACCAGTTGTGTGAGCTACAGTAATCACTGGTGTAGAATTTTCTCCGTGTATACACCAAAAAGTGGTTACGGGAGGTCGAATTTCTAAGAGTGTACATACATGAGTAATAAATTCAACGACAACATTTCCAAATTAATTATTTTCGTTGTGGTAATTTAGCAGTTTTCTTTAGTTCAGCAACAAATGATCAATCGGATTGTGATTTATGATCTCAAGAACAGTCTTGTGCTCAGCTTGAAAATTAATAAGATTATAAAATACGATCGACTTTAATGTATTTGAAATCGACAAAAATACACTTTAGGGTACACAATTCAAATAAAAATTATATTGAATGATACACAAGCAATACGCCTGCTTCTTTTTCCTCCCTTTTTCCACACAGAGAAAAAAAATGTAGTAATAGTACACTAATTCGCTAGAAAATGTCGTAATTTTTATTCTATTATTTTTTTTGTGCACAGATAATCAGTGTGACAATATTGCTGCCTGTATTCCGGTTTATTACCTTTCACAATTCTTTATATTGACAAAACCGTGTCGGTCATAGTTGTTTGTTAAGTACGGTGTGCGTTTACACACAGAATATCCTCATGTATGCTCATATCTCTACAATTACGGTTCAATAATAATGAACAAAAGCCAAAATCAATTTCTTCTGTTGCGAAGGATGGTCATTATTATGTTGCAACCATTTTCTTTCACTTTTGAATTTCCTACAATACGTGACGATCGCACAAAATCGATCAAGACTTATGACTAACTCATAGCTGTCTCTCGTTAACGAAAAAATTGATTTAGTCAATGAACCGTTGAATACATGGATTATTATTATCACCGTGCATCATTCAGAGATAGTGCACTGAACTTTCGCTTCTTCTGAACCAGCTTGTATTCTATTACCATTATGTGAATGATCCTTCGAATAAAGATTTCAATTTTAATTATTAAATCAGCTGAAAATAAGAATTCGTATGTAAAATTACGTCCGTGAGATTTCTCGACGGTAATTTATGTATTTTTGGTCTGAGAATTCGTGGCCAGTTTTTTGGTTATAAACAGTTTCATTCTTCAAAACGCATTTACGATCGAATCATTGATTTCGGAAAAGAAGAATTGTTTCTCATTCTCTGATGAATGAAGTTTGTTTGAACAATTTTTCCATCTCCCGATTATTTATTCAAATGAATTCTTCAACGTGAGTCTAGATATTGTTGGACGAGAAATCCAAGTATTGGAATGTTTTTACAAACTTCGTGGTCACTCTTTTGTTATAAACAATTACTATTGGTTTCAGAGAATTAATTAATTACACCGAATTGTTTATCATTCACTGTGAAATGGAGTGCATTTGAACTATTTGAATACTATATCTACTAATTGAAAAAAATTTTTATATGGCATCGGTATTATACACATCCTTTCCCAAATAGAAAACTGTTTTTGAGTCCTGAATTTCAAGATATGTTGGGTTCTGGATAATGAATTTGATATGGCGCGTCCCAAAATGCGCGTTTCATTGAAAGGTGCATAGAAATTTGCGAATATTCGTTGAACGTTCACAATATATTCCGATGATACTTAGCTACTGCACCTCAAATGGCTCTTTTTCAATCTTTTCTCCTTCGCAAATAGATTTAAACAGGCTCTGAGAGGTGAGCTGAAAGCCGGAGAATCTCAATCCATTGAAACAGAAAATACAAAATGATGGAATACTTTTCCCGATGTTTTGGTATCTTATTATGAACTTTCATATTGATAATACCACACGGCAATCAGCTCAATTTAATTTATTACAGCTGCTTTTCTAGCAGCATTAGCTGGAATTTAGCTACAAGGGCTAGGCAAGAAAATGGCTGTCCATCTCACAGTGATTGACTTCTTCCCGAGTATGAAATAAGGAATATTTACTCACTTTGTGATTTCGTGGTTGCTTGGAGAGATTGCTGCGCCCGTTAATCAGAACATTATCGTTGAGAAAAGAGACGTCGCAAGGGGACGGTGGACCAACAGAAATTTCCCATTCACTGTCGTCTGTTGTCGAGGCGTCTAATGTGGCATCTAGCACAATGATCCCACCGTCGCCAACCTGTGAGCAGAGGGAGAAAAGAAAAACCAAGAATTAGAACAAGGAATTACTGAAATCTGACAGAACAATTGTTAGTATATCGTCAAGCAAATTATAAGAATCTTTCTTCCTGGATATTGGATCGATTTCCTGGTACACGGAGAAAAGTGCGGATCGAAAAAATAGTAATCTTTGATAGAAAATTGGAGAATATTTCTTCAATTTGTAATAAAGATTTTTTTCCACATTTCTGTGGAATTTTACTTGAAAGATAACATAAAACTATTAATACTTGACAAACAATAGAAAAAAATAGAAACTATTCAAAAGTCTCGCATGCAATGTGACAAATAGAATAATAAAATTTCGAAATTTTGTTAATCACTTCAAGAAATTTGGAAAATTCATACTTCTTTCTATTGTTTCTTAGATAGTGATAATATTTCATTCTTTTTCAAGTGAAATTCAATAGAAAAGTGAACCGTTTGATTTTTATTACGAATCCAAGAAATATCCACAAATTTTAAAAAATATTCTCCGACTTTCTATTAAAGATTACTATATTTTCGATCTGCATTTTTCTCCTTGTAAAAACGGAACGTGCACAGTAATGTGCCAATCGTGTACAGCCGATGATAAGCGGCCCGTAAGAACGTGCATGCACACTTTCCTCTATTTTCTGATCCACTAGGTATTTGGACATCCTGCCATAATAAACACTATACACATCTCACATACTTTATTGTATTGCACGTTTTTCATGCATTGTTGAGTTCGACATCAAATGCATTGAGGTGACACACTATTATGTGTCTCATATGTACATTCTGTTTCGAAGTGTCTGAAACCTTTTTCTGAATTCCTTTACTCGGTAAAATCACAAATCGGTTGAAAACAACCTCACCTTCCTCTCTAAATTTGAATAAGTAGATTTCCACTGCAAATCAGTCATATATGCACTGCAATTGAACAATGCTTTTGAATTAGTGCTGATTCGCTGTTCCATTAGGGCATAGTTACTAATTCCGCAGTGCCAGTTACTTTTGAGCTTTCTTTATGAGTGCTCTGTAAATATGGGAGAGTGAGATTACACTTTTTTTTGAGTGAGAATTCACTGTTTGGGAAGGCAGAAGGGAACCTATTCTTTCATTCGAGTGGAAATCTCACTCTCTCCAATTTAGACAGTGCGTTACCATAAAAAAGTGACCTGATTGGTCCCTCATGATTCCCTAGTGAACATTTTTACCAAGAAATCGATCGAATCGATATCAATTCGACTTTAATCTATTTACATTCACTCTTAAATTTTTTAAAAAATGAAGGAACGATGTTAAAAACAGACAGAAGAAGTACAAAAAAAACAACACTTCGATTTTAAACTTGACACGAACATTCACAAATTCTTCATCAGTGCTTTCATTTTATCGAATAGAACTCATGCGCGAGGCATACTTTTTAATGACAATGTTCTTTACTCTTGAACTGAGATCACAGAATCGCTTTGGGATATGTTGAGACGTGAATCTGATTTTTTCTCTCGTAACGAAGGAGCTGAAAATTCTGTATGCAAAAGTGTGCATGCCCGTGCATATTACCCCAATAAACGCTTCATTTCTTGAGATATGTTTTAGATATGTTTAGGATGTCTTATACGACCCTTTCAGATATCTTAGCGTATCTCGAGATGTCTCAAGATACGTTAACATATCTTTTAGACATCTAAAAGTGTTCATGAGAAATCTTAAACCTACACTCTCCAGAATATCTGTAAGTTTTTTTCAATCACGTACATGAATCCAACACATGATTTATACACATTCTACATTACATTCAATGTACAAAAACATGAAACAACTATAGTTTACATCACTGTAACTGAATTTATGCACGTACTTGAAAACAACTTCCAGCAAAAACATTGAGGTTAATGCAGAAATTCCAAACAATGTATCTAAAACATATCTTAAGGGATAGATAAAAATGAAGTTGAAACTGCCGGCCGTAAAACTAGCGGCCGATGGTCATAACTTCTTGCAGAAAACTTTCATCACGGATTCAAGCATCTGAAACGTTTAGGGGAATACCGCTCAATCGATTCCTTGTGCAAATCAAGCTTCAGCAACGTTTCATCAAAATTCAAGATTGTTGAGAACAATCGGTTGCTATGGTTACGGCCGACAGCTTTCACTTCATGAAATAAAATGTTTATTGGGACGATTCTACATCGTCGGAGAAAAACTATGAGTTTCTTTCTCATATAGAAAAATTCGTATTACGTCATACTTGTGCATTTGTCTCGCTCTTAGAGTCCTCGATTTTATCTTTCACCTTGGAAGCCTTTGGAAATTTTACCGATCCTCCTCTTATGGGAGAGAAGATGGAAAAAAATAGTATGAAACTGAGAACTGATGACAATTTATTATTCACTTATGCATGATTATTTTCCTTCGATTGATTTATGAAATAATTTCTATGCATATAATTCGTATACATTCGAATGAATTGAATGAAAATGAGGGAGAACATTATCTCCTTCGACTCGAATGTAGTAAATGCAAAATAAGGAGTTGAATGTATTTTTGTTCTAGGATGTAGCATTCAATAATGTGTATTCTGATATGTGTGATTGTTTATCAATCAAATGATATTGTATTCTCAAACAAGCATTATTATGTACTCGTTTTGAATTCAAGGAATTCTTCCAGTATATGAATCAGGGAGCCCGAACCAGGCGATTGAATTTAGATCCTCATTACATCATAAAATAATCAGTCTTATGCCTGGTTTGATGAAACCCTCCAACCAAACGTTTAATTTTTACATATCTACGACAGCCGTTGTCTTGTATGACTCGTAAATCCACATGATCCAACGAAATCTACAGAGATTTTGACGAGATGTGTCAGAGATATGATAAGATCTATTGAGATCTAATTATATTTGAAGATTTCTCCTCGGGAATAAATTGTATTAGAATCAGTGTTGCCAAATGGGTTCAATCGTTTCCTACCCTTCGCAAGTTAAAATCCTCCTAAATTCTCCTTCAATCATATCTTGGTTCCCCCGTGATATAAATTTCAATAAATAAAATCCGTAGCAAGAATTTGTCAACACTTTGTTCCACACATTTCCCCAGACGTTTTCTTACCCTGGGTGAAAGAATCCATTGAATCTCGGACAATGTTCTGATCAAATTTCATGGAATCTCATTGTCAGATTCAATGGATTCTCTTAACCAGGGTAGGCTGGTCTTCCATGGACTGCCATTTTGAAGGGATTTTCGTGGAATTTTAGTAAGTTACTATTCACGAACCAATTGGGTCTTCAAGTTCCGTTCCGTTCCCTGGCAACTCCGGTTTACACGGAGAAAAATGCAGCTCGACACAGTAAAACGTGAAACTTAAAGTAATCCCGCATATCAGCTTAAAAAGGCAGCCAAAAGTAGCGTCTATTCGAACTGAAAGTAAGCAATGAAAAAGACTGAATTTCAGTCAATTCCATCTTACTTTGAAAATCAAGATAGAATTCTATCTTAATTTTCAAAGTAAGATGGAATTGACTGAAATTCAGTCTTTTTCATTGCTTACTTTCAGTTCGAATAGACGCTACTTTTGGCTGCCTTGTTAAGCTGATATGCGGGATTACTTCAAGTTTTACTTTTTACTGTGAAGAGGACAGTAATCTTGAGTAGAAAATTTGAGAGCATTTCTTGAAATCTGAGAATATTTCTTGAAGTTTGAGAATATTTCTTAAAATCTAATAATTCTTCTTAAATATTCGATAATGAAAAGAAAAGGGTTCATGTTCCTGTTGAATATTGCTTGAAAAGCAATGAAAAATTATTAATACTTGACAAATCATAGAAACAAATATGAACTTTCCAAAAGTCGCGTATGAAATTTTACAAAGTGAATATAACAAACTTCCAAAAGTCGAAGATTATATTTCGAAATGTTGTTATTCGCTTTGTAAAATTTCATGCGCGACTTTTGGAAAGTTCATATTTGTTTCTATGATTTGTCAGGTACTAATAATTCCCCATGGTTTTTCAAGCAATATTTAACAGAAATCTGAACCGTTTTCTTTTTATTACCGAACTTGAGAACAATTATTAGATTTTAAGAAATATTCTCAAATTTTCTACTAAAGATTACTATCCTCTCGAGCTGCATTTTTCTCCGTGTACGGAAGGCTAGTCTTGGACTTTTTCCCCTACACTGAGAGAAAAAATTGCCGGGAACAATAAAATATTTAGTTGAATAGTCGCCATAAAATACTTAATTGATTTGAATAAATTTTCATTGACTCGATTAAATATTTATTCGATCAAACAAATATTTAATATGCTATGAAATATTTCATCAATGGGAACAGTTATTTAATTGAGTCAATGAAAGTTTATTCAAATGAATTAAATATTTTATGGCGACTATTCAACTAAATATTTTGTTGTTCCCGGAAATTTTTTCTCTCAGTGCAGACTTTTCCTTAGATGAAAAGAAAAGGAGTTTTTGCCAAGGACAAAAAATATATGTAAGCATTCCCAACTAGAAATTCAATCGGGTTAACCCGATCAAATGTGACCGAATTTCCAATCAGGTGTATGGTGTTTCCACTTCAAAAAACACTCATATACGGTGCGTGTATTTTAAAAAATAAGTGCTGATTTGATATATGATGGAATATGAAGAAAAAAACAATTCATAATGAATCTCACGGTTGGAAAGAAAAGTTTGCTTCAGCAGTTGGAATCGAACATGGATTCCCTCGATTACTAATCCAATCACTTGCCATTGAGCCATGGACCAAATTCTTATAACGACTTAAGGAAAAATATTCATAAAATTGCTGTGGGAATCACTCACAACGTGTTCCCTCTCCCCCTCTCGTTCTTTTGGAAAGATCTGGTTGAAACTCTTACAGGTCTACTATTGACACTGCGTATAACTGTGGGAAAAATTTCATGACGATCAGATGATAGGAACGGAAGATATTCACATAATAATGGCATTTGCGAAATTTCCAAATTTTCTTACTAAGCTCATTGTTTACCTTTTTTTCTCTCAATGCCAATTCGCTTGAAACTTGTATCGCACCCTTAACATCTCCTGAATAGATGATGCTCAGACTTCCATGGCACTCGGATGATATAGCCACAGGGAAGGCATGCTTCCAGTGTATTATCAAATAATGCATATCGCTCAAGGTTGTTTTTCCACATTTCTCAACCGATTGGGATGAACTTCAGAGACTTCACTTCAGAGAACGTGGTATAAATTTCATTTGAATCGGATGTTAGGAAGCAGAATTGCGAAAATTCCAATTTTCAATCATACTTTTTCTCCCTAATCTTGTTCCCATGTGTGCACAAAGGTTGAGCCAACTTCAGCCCCTCTCCTGGCGCAAAATTGGCTCAGTGTTGATGCACACAGGGGATATAACACCACTATTCATCCTGAATGTAATTATAATGAAAATTTCATGAAGATCGGAGACCAGACACGGAAGATATTCGCATTCGCAGTTTCTTCCCAGGACTATACACAGACAAACACAAACAGACACGGAATCAAAATTTTTCCTTGAGCTCGGAGGAGCACTTTGGTGTGAGAAATTTTCATTTTGGCGACAAAAGATCTCTCGGTCCGTAGACAAGATCACAATGCTTTCCTCTAACGAGGAAGGAAAAAAGAAAGTCATAACATTATATTTCATTTTGTTCCCATTAAGCCATACAAAATTTCAATTCCAATGATTTCTCCTTTGAAGCGAACAAAAACTAGATCCATTTCAGATATGAAAATCCATTCGTTTAAACGCGATATATATTTTTGAAGAATGCACATAGTAAAGTATATTGAATCCGTAACTGGATATAATCGTCTGACGGATGAATGAACGGAAAATTGAAAGCACTTTCAAAAAAATTGCTCAATATAGCTCTGATCAGAAGTGGGCCGGAAATCAATCACCGCGTCGGCATGCCAATGACAATTCGATTTCACGTATGAATCTTTGCGGCTCTCATCACAGAATCGAAAGACATCGAGAAATCCAACCTGGTAATTTCCATTTAAGAGAAATCGATACTCGCTTTATGAGTTGTGATTTACTGCTTTATAAGGTTCAATGAATTTTTCACGTGGATCTAAATTTCAAATTCGTTTTCTACGCGACGAATTCTTTTCATCCGGATATCAATTGGATTAGACTCCAACGTATTGATGCTCGATGAAAAGATAGTTGTAAGAGGTACGATAAGTATGCATATTTAATTGAGAGGATGAGAATTGATATTCTTTTGTAAGTACGGAACAAAGTTTCAACTCTCAAGAATGTGCTCACGAATAATGATATGATATTGAAATATGATTCCAACCGGAGGTTGTATGAGGAAACGAATTCATGCAGCTTGACTTCGGGGTGAATCGTAATACTGACAAGAAAGGAAGTTCTCACACAACATGAGAGGATTATTTACACGGATCCATTAATAAATACCGACGGACGAACTCGAGTATGCATCGTATTATCGCCGCAGCACGATGTTTAGAATTCTTTTTCAAAATTCCATTGTCTTCGTCTAAATTCATCTCTTTTGAATATCAAGTGCAGCGAACTGTACATTGATCGTTTTACACTGACAGAAAAACGACCTAGTCGCAATAATCTGAAATCTATTGCTATATACCAGGAAATATGATTGTGATGTTCATAAAAAGTGGTTGAAACCAAAATTGACTACATTTTTCAGGTTAGAAAAACTAAATTCTCTTCTTGGTATAGTAATCAGAATATGTGATTAATTTTTGCTACAACCACTTTTTATACATTGAGAAATGCAAAAACTTTTTGTCGGCATAACTAAAAATTTAGTGGGTCCTATCGAACTTTGGGAGCGGTAAGCGAATCATCCCATCAAATTACATTTGATTTCCTGAACCAAAAGTGATCCTTTTGGTTGGCATAACCAAATTTCGGTTCAACCCACTAAATTTTTACTTACGTCGACAAAAAATTCTGGTTCAGAATATATCAACTAAATCTTTTTTTCTCAGTGTAGACATCACAATCACATTTCCTGGTGAATCGAACCAGATTTCAAATTTCCTTGTTAATGTAAATACGTCGCATCTTAAATCGCGCTTTATCTCATGGTGATTCAAAAGCACACCTGCGTATATACTTCGTTCTCTGTTATGCTGAGAATGAATTTCACATTACGAGGAGATAATGAAGAAACATACAGATTTTGGAAATATCCGCTAGCAATTAACGTGATATACCTGATAAAATCTGTTTACCGTAGGGAATTATGCATAATAATTACATCACTCAAGTTTGAATCGTTTGTCGAAACAAATTTCATATCAAGGGCCATGGAACATCAGACAACGAATCAAAATTTGCTACGTAATTTTCAAAAAAACTAAGCAATGATTATAAATGTTTAATACGCAGCAATAAAACACACTGCCAGGATTACGCTCTAAACATAAATCCAATGCCCGAAATATATTCTTAAACATGGGAAACCAAGGTCTCAAAATGATTGACATTTTTAGGTTAATATGTTTATGATCGTTCGCAAGATTTTGAGGAATTATTTGCAGTTCCAATTTTCCCAACCAGAAATTTACAACAGGCGCAGTACTGCACCAGTACTAGCCAAGACTGGCAGGGTACTGGCATTTGTCTGGAATGATAACGCTTTTCAGTACTGGGGATTGAGTACTGGGGTCATTATTCGCAATCAGTGCAGGTCCAGTACTGGGTTAGTACCTGACCGCTATTAAGTTCTCAGTACAGGCATATTACTGTATTTTTATGTATCCAGTACTGATCCCGTACGTGTTGACCAAGTGTTGGAGACCCAATACTGGCACTGTACTGCACCTGTTGTCAACATTGGCATATTACGGATATTTCAGATTGGGTTATATTCAAAGTTCAATTTGAGCAATGAACTTCATTGCTTCAGTTTATTGCTTAGTTATTTAGAAAGTACTTACGAAAATTGCGCCCAGTTCCTCAAGGACTCTATGGCACTTCAATACGAAAACATCTAATTCGAAATTGATCACAATGTTGGAAAATCGATCCTCTCAAACGAAATATGAAGGTTACACGTATGTTATATAAGAGAAATAAAAAATATGAACGCTTCAGTGTTTTCATGTTCGGCTAAAAATTCGTTGTAATAAACGATTCAAACTCCAATTTTATTGATAATTTTGCACAATTAGACAAGGTTTTGTACATAGAAAAAATTTCGTAGCCTGAATTTCATCAAAAAAACGTATCTATCATTACTAAACTCTTGTAAAGTTTTGTTTTTGTGAACTAATATCACGATAAATATCACGATAATAATGATCGAAACTAAGATCAAATATAATAAAGTTGAGAACGAGACAAAGAAAAATTACAATTTCCTGTTCATAAAAAGATAAACATGCTAAATATTCATGAATAAACATTGAGTAATTTGAGTTACAGGGCCGGGTTGATTCATCATTACAAAACAATTGTAATAAACTATACGACAAAATTCTCTCAATGTAGGTGAGCTATTTGGGACTTCCGTGTAGAGTTAAATTCAAACTCACCTTCTTTTTGTATGTTTTACAACACTTTGGAATGAGTTGGAAGTGAATAATCTAAAAAATTTGCACTTTTGCAAATGGTTCGGGCTCGTGAAGCTGAAACTAGCAACCGATTGTTGTAACTTTTGATTCAACGTTGTTGAAGCTTTTTTTATACTATAAATCGATCAAGCAGTGGTTCACTGAACGTTTCAGTGGCTCAAATCCTTGATAAAAATTGTGTAAAAAGTTACAACAATTGGCTTCACGGCTTTGCTCGCTTTGTTAGAATTTCTATAATCTGAACCCGAAGAGAACATGAAGCTCCGACAAACGTTCACAATAGATCAACATAGATCAGCCTGAAGCTCCGTTGGAGCTCAAGTTTAGATTCATAAACGTTCGATGAAGGTCTGATGAACGTTACAATGTCCGCTTTAACATATTTCCAAGGAAGGTTCATTGAACGTTCATTACACATTTACCGAAGATTCACACGAGTTTCAATTTCTCAATATAAGTTTTTTTCAGGTATGTTTTTTCCATGAAAAAATGAACGATAGAGGGAATTATAATCATAATTATATCTGAAACATACTCAATTGAAACTCAAATGAATCTTCGGCGAATCTTTAATAAACGTTCTATGAACCTTTCTTGAAACCTTTTTCGAGCGGGCATTCCAATGTTCATTTGAACTTCGTGGAACGTTCACGAATGTAAAAATTGGCTCCAACAGAGCTTCAGGCTGATCTATGTTGATCCATTCTGAACGTATGTCGGAGCTTCATGTTCTCTTCGGAAATCGAACTGGAAATTACGCAGATTCGAGTGTCGTTGAAATCATGAAGATGCCTCATTAGCGTGGTTTATTTATATCAGGAAGAAATTTAAGATTTCGAAAACTTAGTTCCAAAATCGGATACTTTTCTTGCGAAAGATCAATATGGTAATACCGTAAAGGTTAGTGGTTTGCTTTCTAAATTTCTTGCACTGAAAAAACATTTGTCTCGGCGAAACAAAATTTTGGTTGAAATGAACGCGAAGAAACTTTTTGGTTGGCTGAAATAAAATGTATTTAGGATAAACAAAATTTATTTGTCTGTATGAAAGCCTTAATTGTTGTGAACCAAATTTTGTTCACTCCAATAAATCTTATTTCAGCCAACCAAAAAGTTTCTTAGCGTTCATTTCAACCAAAATTTTGTTTCGCCGAAACAAACTGTGTTTTCAGTGTGGAGTGAAAATACTGCAAGTCCAATAAGAGTGAGTTTTCACTCAATAAAAGTGAATTTCCACTCTATCAACCTATGGAATCAATCAATTTTCACAATACAGCGTTGTGCTATTTTCGATTCAAACGATTTTCTATTTTTTGTACCAAAGAACTGATCATCTCTCAAATATGTAAAAGATATATGTATATATTACACTGAAAAAAAAATTTCTTCCAATCAAATAAATGGTTATTTGTCCTGTAGCGAAGAAATATTCATTAGAATCAACAGAACCCAAGTAATTTATTCTAAAAAAATAAATCATTATAACCATTTACCATTTATTAACCAAGGATGTTCATTCTAATGAATATTTCTTTGATACACAACAAATAACTATTTATTTGACTGGAATAAACTTTTTTTCCAGGGTATGAGATCGATGAAAGTGCTCCTGAATACGTCGCAAATAAATAAATGAATAAATTAATTAATTAGCTGAAATATGTATACATATATATTTATATATAATTGTTCGTGATAAATATAGATTCAATCGATATACAGAGCAGGAGGTACATTGTACTCATATGTAATCATTAGGCGTTACTCTGTCATCGTGGACTCTTCGAGAGTTCAAGGTCCAGGCAACGAGTAGAATGACTCTCTGCATGGTTGAAATATAATGGAAAGAAACGCTCTGGGAAATTCTCATGAAGTCAGAGACCGCATCGTCATGTATCCAGGTTCATTGTCACAGTTGGGTTATTTTCTTTGGGTTTGAAATTTTTTCTGTTTTATTTCTCGTTTTTTCTTTTCGAATTGAAATTTATTCATTACATTCTCCTGAAATTCCCGATAAAAGAACGAGTTCGTCTTGAAATACTATTGGTGAAACACAGTTGAAAAGTGAATCAGTGAATTTCAAATTGGACGTGGATAAACTTGTCCCTGTGCTTAGATATTCCATTGTATACTTACAAAATTTTCATAGAATTTGCAGTTTGCGCTACGTGGATTCTGATGGACGTGAGTAATTTTCAAAGTATAGGAAAATCAAGTTACAGCAAAGGTTATCAATTGTATAAACCGAATAGCGATGAGTGTGCATTGATTCACCATCATTCTTGATAACTACAGATATGTAATCTTGATCCCACAAGGAATCATCATTCCTATCATTGTAATCTCAAACATATTCCACAAAGTAGTGTACGATGGTGAAGGTAATGGACAAAGTTTATGAATCCAACGATACAAGGTCGGACTGGATTGATTTTATCGGGATTTGTTGTTATACATGGTATAAATCGGAGAAGAAATTAGTTACTCTGATTCCACGTGAATTTCAAAAATTAATTACAGTTATTGATACATGAGTAACTGAAGTCGGTGTTGGTCACGGTTGTTAATTGAATTATCGTGTACAATTCATTCATTAGTTAATTCTTATAAAATCTGAGATACGATTGGTCAATCTAAAAGATTTGATCCATCAATGTCGCGTGCGATAATTTTGTTGATAACTCTGGTGTTGGGTCAACTATTCTCAACTGCACTTTTGATGACTTTCAAAGCATTTCGCAGCTATAGTTAAGGTGTGTATAACAATTAGAAAAAAATAGGATTTCATGAATTCTTTCATGGTAAAAAAAACTTTCAAAATTTACTATTGAAACATTCAAGTTTATAAACAAATTTTTTTCCATTAGTTTTTGACGAAATGGTGGAGGTCCAGGGCGAACTTCGAGATCATTTTTGAAGTTTGCGTAGGAAATGACAAAATCATTCCCTCAAATTAACATGATTTTTCATGAACCTCAGTCTGGTTAAATTTATGCATTTTTCTTAAATGAACAACGAAAAGTTAAAAAATCAAAGCATTGTCATTTTGGAACTTTTAATTATTTATTGAAAAAATTTCATACATTCAATCAAATTGAGGTTGATGTCAAGAAAAACAATGTTGATTTTGAGAAACTATTTTGTTTTTTTGTTTCAGATAAGAATTGCGCAAAGCTCGTCGTAAAAGGAATTCTTTTATAAATTTGAATGTTCTAATAACGAATTTGTCATTTCAAATTTGTACGTTTTTTTGCAACAAAATATTCGAAACTGACTCCATAAAAAGATCTGAAATTCCAGGGATGATTCCTTGAGACTCGAGAAATATGGTTTGCTCCTACACGGAAAAAATAAGTAGTCCAAATTTTCGTTGACTGGTTTGTCAATTTTGGATGGAGCACAAGTTTGAAAAGAATTCGTATACTGGATTTCAATAATTCGTTAACTGTGTTCACTATTCGAACAATGGGATCCACTTTTCATTTTCATCGTCGAAATAATGGAAAAAGTCAACGTATTATTAAGATCCAGTTTACGAATTCTTCTCCAAATTGTGCTCCGTCCAAAAGTGACATATTAGTCAACGAAAATTTGGATCACTGATTTTTTCCGTGTATAGCGCCTGTAAAAAAATTTGTTGTCCTTGCAGAAATATTTACTCCAACCGTTGAAACGTTAGTACTGTTAACAAATTTTTCTATGTCAGCAAACAAATTTAGTTGTCAATCATTTTTCTTGCTCTCTCAGTTAATTTCTTTTGTAGGCGATATAGTAACAGACCTGCTTGTTATTCCAGCAATACTGTTTTCTCCGTGTGAATAGAGCCCGGATTTTGAATTTCGAAAAAAAATTCTTGCAAACAATCCACATAGCACTCGTTGTCTAAAAGATATCTTCAGAAATAATTAAGAACGATCCCAGAAGCCTTATGCAACATGAATAGACATCTTTTAGAAGTCTTGGACTGTTCTTACTTCTGAAACATATCTTCAAGAACGTTTTCTTGAACCTCTTAGAATTTCCTCAAAGATATCTTCCAAAAACTTCTGAAAGGTTTATGAAAACGTTCTTGGAGATATCTTTTAGGAGTAAGAACAGTCCAAGACTTCTAAAAGATGTCTATTCATGTTGCAAAGACTTCTCGCATTGTTCTCAATTATTTCTGAAGATATCTTTTAGACAACGAGTGCTGTGTGAGAATCGTATCTCCTGTTTTCAACTCTGGTAGAGTAATTTTCGCTATGGAATCGATTGAGTTCCCAACTGTTCATTTTACGTGTTCGAATCTTTGATGAAAAGATTAATGAAACGTTATAAACGTTATAGTAGTTAGCCGATAGATTTCAGCCGGTGTCTTCAAGGTCCTTAGAAAGGGTACAAGGTAAAAGGAAAGTGTTGAATTCAGATTGTCTTATGATTGAATTTAACCAAAAACAGCCTATTCTCAGTATAAAGCAAGCACAAGAAACAATCGCCGACACAATGGAAACAGCTGAATGCCAGGTAATATTCAAATTATAAGGCGGGACACCAGGATGACTGACTGGCTCTTTTGGAGTGCCTACTTTGTCACTTTGTTTTTCAGAAAGGAGTAAAGTATAGAAAGAAGAACACTTGTAGGCTGTATTGAACGTGTGAAAAAAGTGGAACCTAGTTCGTTCCAGCCAAACAAAATTTTTGTTGAAATGAATGCAAAAAGCTTTTTGGTTGGTTAAGATAAAATTTCTTTGGGATAAAGGGAATTTAGTTCACAATAATCAACAGTTTCTTACACAGAAATAAACTTTCTTTGTCCTAAAAAAATGTTATTTCAGCCAACCAAAGAGTTTCTATGCGTTCATTTCAACAAAAATTTGTTTGGCTGGAACGAACTGTTTTCTCAGTGTACTGTAGCACAATATTCACTTCACACCAACGAATGCTAGGTTGCACAGATTAGTTTTCATTTCCAATACTTCATCATATTCATAAGGCGCAAGTGAAATTATAAAATTCCACTCCCATAGAAATTCGAAGAACTCCAAGGGAATATAAGCGCTGAAACTCTAGCTGATTTTTTCTAAACAGACCATATGACAAAACTGACTGAAATTCCAGTACTCGTATTCCCTTAAGAAACTGAATTTTCCTTAAAATAAGAATCTTCTTGAAAGAAAATCCTTTTTTGGTAGCTAAGCCTTGACTGAAGAACAGATGCGTTGTAACACTGGGAGAAAAAGGAATCCATACGACACTCGCATGCACTGAGATACAAGATGACATTTTACGGTACATTACAAGAAATTCTCGTGTATGGTTATCCTAGACCAGTTAACTCGAATGAGAGGAGAAAAAAACACTAGTCGAGAAGAAGTAGGAGCCACCTGAGATCCGTTAGCGCCTGTCAAGAGCCTTTCTCAAGTTGCATTTCAAGGAATATAACTCTTTTTCACCGACTGATCTACGATTCAATGAGAATTCAATATTAAAGGTGGACATTCATCTAGTATACTTTTGTTTAGTCCAGGAATGGCCAGGTCTGTATACATTTTTACTCATGAGTACTTTTCACTTCAGTATTTTCATTTTTTCTTTGGAAGTCAATGAAGCTGAAGCTACCCGGAAAAAAATGTTTAGATGTACCAGCTAAATTTTAGCTGCTAAAATCTAGCTGATACGGTTGAACATTTTTTCCCTTGTAGCAGACGTAAAATAGCAGACCGCGTTTATAAACTGAAGGGTCGACGGTCTAAACCTGTTAACTGACATTTCAGAAATTTTACACGGCGAAGAAAAAACGTTGGCATTTCTTTAATTTTTGATATTTTCCTAGTCTATGAAAAGTTTTTTCTTCGGGTTACAAGGGTGAATGATACTTCCAAATTTCAGATCATTTGAATGAAAATTGAAAGATCTGGATCAACTTTTCTTCGCCGTGTAAAATTTCTGAAATGTCAGTTAACAGGTTTAGACCGTCGACCCTTCAACTGAAGTAATGTAAATAACATTTTTTTTTTTAATACATATTCTTAAAGATCACGATTCAAAAATTCCATTGGTTTCGGTTTTCATCATTCTACGACAATTCTATGATAAGCTGCAGTAAAAAAGAATACCGTCTAATGATGAGACGAAGCTATCGTAATCATAAGACGATCCCGTTTGAAAATACTTTCAGACGGGGGTTTGTTTCATAACAAGACGGGAACCGTCTTAAACGATTCCATTCCACTAACAGACGACTTCTTCTCTTAGTAAAACGAAACTCGTCTAATGACAAGATGGGGTCCCTTCTAGTGATAAGACGGGGGAAAAATACTCAAACCTACTTACTTGGGAGCAGATTAGAAACATTGGTCTTGTCGTGAGACGAATACCGTCTTGTGAGAAGACGGGATTCATTTCAAGGTTGGAAGATTTTTGTTTACTTATAAAATTGCATAATTGCATGGTTATTGTATTGAGACAGCCGATTCTAATGATAAAACGGCTTCGTTTCATCAGTGAAACGGAATATGTTTCAGACGGCTGCCGTCTTATGATAAGAAAATGATTTTTATGAGTGTAGAGTTGAAGTCCGCTAGCTCAAACCTGCTAGTTTCAGCTTCATATAACTTTTGTAACAATGTACGAAGCTTCTTAAGGAAAGTCCAAGCAAGTATGATACTTCCAGAGGTATTCTCATATGATTAATTTGATATGGGCGATACTAATGCTCGATGGTATTTCTTAGCAGATCGTTTTTGCCGTGTAGTTTGAGCAACACTGTGTAATAACCTGATGTAAAATGCAAGTTTCTGTAGAGTAAATATTAAATGAAGTAATCAATTCAACTGAGATGATATATTATTTATACTGGTTGAAGACTAAGAGACATCTGAACACTCGTTTCCGTGAACATTGAGTGAATTTTTGAAGATACTTTTGTATATCATAATGTTACGTCAAGTCACTGTGTATCAAATCTCGCCGCTAGCTCGTTGTCGTTAGCTCAGTTTCATACTGTTTTTGCTTTTGCTGGTTGACCCCCGAATAGAATCAGCGAGATTTCACTGCATGATGAGTGAACAGTCACTGACTTAGCAATTAAAAGTACCCTGCTTACAGAATCTCGTAGAACCGATTGATTCTCATTGATTCCTATGCAGAAAACTGATTCTCAATGAGTTTGAATTAGTTCTCTGAATCAGAATCATTCCAATTCTTCAATCAGGGCATTCCTCGCTGATTTTGCTGAGGTCGAAATTTTATTGCAATCACTGATATTTCAGTATTTCAAAGTTAAACAGTAGAATTTGAACCAGCGAAACGAATACAAGGGTAAATATTTATACCTATAACCAATTTCCTTTCCAATGTATTGCACAAAACTATATAATTTCTTCTTCAAGTATGGAACAATTCCATAGAAGACTACAGGATAAAGAACTTTGACTTATTATCTCGATTGGGATCGGATGGTGCTAAGAGATATTTTTGAAAAGTGAACGAATAAACTCATTATCGGGCGAAACAAGGTCAAGGATATCTACTTTGTACGCGAATGCAATTGACATACTTGTTTCGATACTTGGTGCAAAATGTTGGCTTGTTGGCAACCTACCCGGATGATAAACATTTCAACAAAAATATTACTATTCTGAAGATTGTATACATTAATTTAGAGAGTAAGAGCCGAAAGAGAAAAGAAAAATGAGAACAGCGGAATTTGAGATCGTTTATACAGTTCGTTGAATTATTGAAATGAAAACGTATTACGTTGATATACCTATGGAATGACCTCAACAAAGGATTAATCATTGATAAATATTAACGTATCATCGAAATTGAATGTCAAAGATCTTGACTTTCATTCGAATCAAATGTGTACAAGAGTCGTCGAATGACTTACCGTAAACTGAGATTATCTTTTGATTGCAAGGGTTGCTTACTGACATGGGGCAGGGTAACCAGATCAAATTGTGATGAAAATGGAAAACATTAGGTCCAAAGGAAGAAAAGGATGGTTATATTGCGAAACATATGTTTTGAATATGTCTTTTTGGAAATGTCCTCTAAAAGCCGGACGTCTGGTAACCCTGAACGCAGGTCGTTAACTCTGAATCATTTTCAATGCGGGTTTTGACTCTTCCAATCGTTCTCTACCGTTTCCTTTTCCCAACGAAGAAGATTTTCGAATCAGCATAAAACACAATATATGTGAAGATGCATATCATCACACAGCAACCACTGCAGTTACAAAGCCACCTCAGTTGACGGTATTTGGTATAGTTATTGCTCGACTAGTTACGTTCTTCTTGATCCTTTTGTATATATTGATTGTCCTTACTTTTTTATGTAGGGGGAACATACCTTTGTGGGGTCAAAGATAGAGTGATTTCTCAATATTTTCAATAATTTTTCTACTGTTACAATATACTTGAAACTTTTTTTCATGTTATCAAATGTGCATTCTAGAATGTGTGAATAATTTTCCTTTTAGTATACATATTTTCTCCTGGAATTGAACGATCGGAAAAGAAAGAATGTCAAAATTTCAGCTTTTATCTAAATAACTCGGACAATGCGAAAAAAAAAATAAAAACAATCAATCCTTCACGATCATACACAGTGAAGAATGAAGTCGAGTGTGAGAGCCTTTCCAGAGGATCAGTGATCCCAGAAATTCCAACTTTCGCCCCCTCTATCAAGACATTTTGCCTCTACACAATCGAATTTCTTTTGTCGGCGGCTTTATTGTGTGTGTGGAATTTCTATACAGATGGGGCTTGATGGAGGGGGCAAAACTTGGTTTCTGGCATCACCGCAGAGGATTGTAAAATAATCAAGTGTTGAAATGAATTCTGCTGAATGCTTTCTTCAATACTCAGCTGTATTCAGAACGTTTGATAAAAATCTCACTTTTCTCAGTGTTGAATTTCACTCGCCCCAGTGTGAAATAATTTAAAGGCATACGAAAACATCAACACACGGAAGAGTGTGGAATAAACTCGCCGTTCATGGTATAAAAAAGCACTCCCGCGTGTGGACCTGTACGAACCACTCAGAGTGTTACTTGTGTGTTATAAATTTCACACTCAATTTTTTACTGTGCACCATAGATGTGTGCGAAACTTGATAAAAATCGGTGCAGTACTTCTTTATTTATCTTAGGCACGGGGTTCAAAAATATACTTGAGAGTAAAACGCGTTCAAAATTGACAGTACATGGAGACAAATAAACAGCAACTGTTACTTCCAATGTCAGCAGTTACTGTTCGGCCAGTGATGACGAATTTCATGGCAGTAAGGGAGAGTTTTTTTCCGTGTATGTACATGATTACTATCGATTTTAAACTCAATTTTATCAAGTAATCAGTGCCGTCTTTCTGCATAGGCTTTGTAGGCTCGAGCCTAGGGCCCCACGCTGACGCGGACCCCCGATTCTTTGAACCACAATTCTTTTCTAATTTCACAAGAGGAAAATTTGTTAAAGGTAAAATAATATAAGGAGTGAGACATGAGCTACGGATATGCAAATTGCACGGCCAAACAAACGTATTGATATATATTCATAATTGATAAAAATTTCAAAAGAAATGTTACTCATATAAGCCAAAAAATGTCCTTACATGGGCCCTCAGAATTCTTAGCCTAGGGCCTCTGGATTGTGAAAGACGGCACTGCAAGTAATTTATGAAATAAATTGGCGCAAAATTTTATCCGCGTCTCCTGATGCTTAAGGGTCCTCGAGCTGGAAACTGATTAAATATTCTGATGAATTTGATGTAACTCTGGTTTGTTGAGCGGAGGAATAGATTTTTTGGAATTTTCATGTATATTAAACTCAATACGTAGTTTCAAAAAGTCACATCATTAGACATTTCATTTTTCATTCCGCAATTCTAATTATAACTCTTCGTTTTGTTTTATGTTATGTGTTATTGCACTTGATAGCGCGGAGTAATTACGAACGGGTTCAACAAAGCAGATGTAATAGCTCGATATCACTGTATTTTCATATCTTCAAGCTCAAATTACCATTTCATAACAGCCATCGTTAATGTTTACTCCTTTGAACATTGAATTTTGGTCCATGAACCAAAATGGAAAACCCTATAAAAATTGGATGGTGTGTGCTTATTTCGATCTTGTTGGTTGTTTTACGATATCATCGTAATGATTATTGCATATGCTGCATCGATAATTGCTATTTCACACGCCATCGAAACACATCATCGATAATTTGAAACACTGTTCGTGATTACCCCACAGCATTTAGGTAAATCCGAACATCAAGACTTTCCCTTTCTTTTCAAATCTGCATTCAATTTGAAGATTTTTTATACAATTTTCGATGAAACTTGAAGTCCATTAATGAGCCTTCAATTTGCAATACAAAAATATTCCACATTGAAGGAAACTCTTCATGCTCTTTGCGATCTCGCTGAAGTGTTCTTAATTACTCCACTCTCCCCTACCTATTACGGTAATCGCGATTATCTTTACTATGCAATTGGATTTTCATTTGTTTTTAATCGATTACTGGCCACTCGCAGTCACGGTTACCGTTCACTTTTCTCCGTGTATATAACATAGGACTTTTGCATAGGACAGTAAAAACAAAAATGCTTATAACTCGGAGGGCTTTGATCTGAAATTTTTACTGCATATTCTTGAAATATCATACTATAAAATGAAACAGGGAAAAAAAATTGATTTTCCCGACTCGACTAATGGATCGATCGATTTATTAACCTCTCATTTTTTCCTCGCAGTGAAAGGATGGAAGATTTGTTGTGGAAGAAATGACACATGTACATACGTGAAGTAATAAGATTTTCAACTTAAAGGTTGAGTAAGAGTATGAAAATAAATAAAATGAAATTTGTATCGTGTTACTTCGGCTTGGAACCTTGAAGACATAATGAATGACATTGATGAAGGAGAAGCGAGATAATATTATTTGTCATTATGCATGGAAGATACAAATTTCTGAGAGCCTCATACGCGTGATGTATTGTCATGAACAAAAGACTGAAAAATTTCTACTTTCGTATATAATGAACGCAAAGAGACGAAATTTATTTTGTTAATTTAATTACTTGATCGTACACAAAGGGAAGAGGTTGTCGGTCAATGGTCGAGAAAGAAAGAACTTGTTCGCACGTTTCTATTTAGTATATACTATACGACCTCTCAATAAGAATACTGGCCCTCTTTTTTCCAGTCGAATGGTTCTTGCCACGCGTTGAAGGGAGAGAGTGAGCGTTCTTATTGAGCGTATGGTGCTTATTGATTGCTACTTGGGTTTCGCTATACTCGAATACAATTTAGTATAGCAAAGTAGGAAATATTATCCGATTCGATCAGCGATGATTCACACAGATCCGTACTCTGCCGTCCCCAGACAAAAAAGTTGTTAACTCCAAATTCGTTCGAACGGAGAAAACCGAGAAAAACTATTCCACATCAAAACTGTATGATGTAACTCATATTTTGACAATATCAAAGCGATTCTAGGGCAAATAAGGGGTGCTGTTTTTAATTATTTCAAAAAGAATCAATATTTTTAATTTAAGGGTGTTTGGTGAACGAAATTACCTACCACTTCAACTCGGTATGCGACGTTCATGAAAATTACCATATAATTGAATTCCAAATCTATGGATTAGATATTTCAAAAGGTAATATTTCTTTCACGTGGAATCAGATGTAATTCTGCCTTTTTTATGTTTAATTTAACGGTTCAAATCCATAAATAATGGCATCTAAGATCTTTATTACGACCATTTCCGAACTGTGCCGAAACCTACGACCGGACTTACGGTTTTCTTCCTTGGTAAATTGGCTTCGGGGAGTTTACAAATCAAGGAAACCTCAACTCCGAAGAGTTTTTTTTTCAAATAGTACGAGATATTTGCTCCTCACTGACTTCACCAAGCGAAAAGACCGTAACTCCCCTAGCGTGTATGAATTTTCGCCAACTCTGGTCCCACTCTGGCTCAGTCTTGGGCCTATATTGGCAAGCTAGGGCCCATGCTGGACCAGGGTTGGTCCCATGGTACATACATGCTAGGGTCAAATTACAATCTTTTCGTCTGTCAAAGTGGTAACGTATTCGATGGTTCTTCTCATTTTGATGTAAGTTACGGCATTTTTCTGTTGATTATCTAATTTTCAACTCGTTTTCTGAGAAAAAAGATATTTACTATGCGAAAATTAGAAGCGATAACTGATTTCTATCAACACAGTTGAACGCGCCTTGCTTCCCTGAATTGAACTCATTTTCGAAAAAAAATTGAGGCAACAACTTTTTTTGCTTGGTACGGCAGCGTAATTGCCATGAATTTTTAAATTACATACGAAATAGAAACTTTCGTAGATTTCAGCGAATATACTGGAATTTTCATTCAATGTATCGGTTAATGACTCTCAGTAAAAATTCATTGCAGTGATTTTGTGTGCACTCCTATAACCGATGAGCTATCGGACAACTTTGTGGATTGTCAGCTTAAAAAAGCACTGAATTTTTAGTCACCACAACTGAACAGTATTCTCAATGTGGTTGATAGATTTTGGCTGGTTTCTACACGAACATCCGTATGAGAACAATTTATACTTGCAAATAAGGCTACATTGAGAAAACGATTCAGTTGTCATGACAAAGAATACGCCGATAGCAAAATTGTGAAATAGAATAACAAAATCTAATCAATTTTTCCAAACAAAAGTCGATCAGAGATTAATTTATCATTGATAGAAGATTTGATATACGATCTAAAATGGAGGAACAGTGAGAATTGTATTTATATTCGATACCACATATTCGTTCAGGAATTCAAATTGTGTGGATGACTGAATGCTTTTGTCTTTGAAGAAAAGTGACGTCGGTTGGAAGTGAATTCATTTTATATGTATACATATAGTATCTTTTAAATCAAAACACGTAGCAATGATCAATCGTTATATTTGATTGGAACGAACGTTATCATCTTACAGAAACATTCCGTAGTAATATCATTCTAACTAAAGGTGCACGATATTTCACTATATCGATATTTTATATAAAATTTGTGTAAAATTTTTATCGAGATTTTATCAAATTCAATATACATCTATTAATATTTAGAAAGAATTTGTCAACTTTTGGAAAAATGACTGTCAATTTAGGGAAAAAGAGGATTGCTGAAAAATATTCTTAATGAGTCTACCAAAACTTCTTAGTCAAAATATTAACAGTTGATAGTTTCATTGGTATTTTTTACAGTGAAACTATCAATTGTTAATACATCGACGACGAATTTTTAGTAGATTTTTTCTAAATATGAATGGACCCGATCTTTCCGTGTGAACTCGACAAAGTTTCTATACAAAATATCGATACCGTGAAATATCGTGCAAAGATTTATCTAATGTTGTGGTAATAAAGTTTGTTTTATACCCTTGTAGAAAAATCAATAAATTCGAATTTGGTTACCACATGAGAAATGAAAACACGTTGAATACATATCGCTAGGATTCATTCGTATCAGAAGTTTGTAGGTCATATGCAAGTATATCCCGATGTTGCTTTATCTTTCGAATGGAACACCTCTTCAATTTTTCTTCCATCTCAAGGATGTTCAATCATGAGGTTTTTTTTATTGATTGAGTAGGTGAGGGATCGAGGCACGTGCACAGAAGAAAAAACATAAATCACTTGAATGAATTGATTGTGCGAATAATTGCAGTGTGAATATATGTTCGCGATATCGCGGATACACAAAGGCTTGAAAAGAAAAAAAACAGAAATAGTCATGTACCGTCAACAAATATTGAAAAAAATAAACTCTACGATGCCCCTTTTATACTGGATAACACGAAAATTACTTGTCCTCCATGCGTGCTCTAGTTTCCTAGAGCATTAAACGGTCATCTATTGTTCAATTCCGTTTCAAGAATATGCTTAGAAACAAAGAAATACACATTGTAACGTCAATCGACAGTGCGTGTTCCAATTTTCTTCTGTTTGACGTCAATATAAATTTTTGAGGCCCTTGGAGCGCGGTATATTAAAGCTGTAAATCTGTACGGATACACATATACACGAAAAAAAGTCCCCATATAAAAATTACATGAAAAGTCATGTAACGATCAAAGTGTGGATTTCATGTAAAATTTACTACACAATCCTGTTGGATTTACATTGTTATTGAAGGTAATTCACAGCAACACTTCTCTCATTTACATAAAGCTCAAAGTAGCAGGCGTGAAGTTAGCAGTCGATTGTTGTAACTTTTGAATCGAGGTCATTGCACGGAGAGAAATGTATGGTAATATTTACCATGCTAACATAGTATTCATTCTTATTTTATTGAAAATCGTAAATGTCACTATGTGAGAATAGAATCCTTCGCCATTTTTCTGGTAATGATTACTATACTACATAAAAATCAGACAAATAGGACTCAAAGCAATGTAAAATGGTACTGATTACCATGTTACAATAGCTGTCATTCCAGTTAATGAAAATATGCACGCTGTGGGCAGTATCGACACGACGTGTATAGACATACATATATTATACGTATTATTACGGTAGTCAGCCCACTATTAATAATCAAGTAAAAACGCAGTTATTATTTAGAAGACTGATATAATTTGTTTCTGACTGTGTGCTCCATTTTCTTTCTATTAGCCATTTCATAACCTAATTTATTTATTTATAACCTCATTCACTGAAAAGCCTTGTGTGTATATACATGTCAATAGTTTAATTTAGGTTATAATCAATGAAAAAATCATGGTCAATATTACTTTGTAGCATTGGATTCATGCTTAGTTGCATAGTACTGTCTCCAATGTAACATGGTGATCATTACTATGTTTACAGGGCTAATGTTACCACATAAAATCGGGAGCATCACTATGTCAAGTGACTCGCACCATCTAAAAATTTTCGTCACCATGTAACATAGTAATCATTCCCATGCTACATTGAGAATATAACTATTCTTTTCTCTCCGTGTGGAGCTTTGTTTATACCAGAAATCGATTGAGTAGCATCCTACCAAACGTTTCAGATCCTCAAATCCTTAATAAAAACTGTGTATAAAGAGTTATGAAAAGCGACTGCTAGCTCTACGGCTGCCAGTTTCAGTTTCATCTCCAATTCACTTTGGTAACAATGTAAATTTAACTCCAATCGCATTCATGTGAGCAGTGATGTTAAATTCACAGCAGTCAATGTAAAATTTACATGGGACATTTTTCCGTGTAGCATACAGGTGTGATCTAAGCGAGAACAACTCTATGCCAAACTTTCGTGCAATACATTGATATAAAATTTGGAAGATATCACAGCATACTGCTCATTTACGATTGCGCCAAGGATACAGGGGAGACTGGATATGCTTGAAACATCGCGAATAACTAACATTTAGCTCGCAATAGCTTATGTCGTTTAAAGGCAGCGGAGAGATCTTCTCTCGTAGAAACTTGTTTGCCAATGATTTATGTCATATTATTAGCTAATCGGTAGTTATTCGCGATGTTTCAACCGTACCCAATCTCCCCTACATTCAGCGATGAAATTACCGTTCATTTTTCCTTCAAATTGGTAAATACGCGAAATAATTCAACATTTCATCGCCAACACGTTGACTTCGAATATGACGTAAGATGTAGCTGAAGGCAAGATAGTGCACATTGATAGCTCAACCATGCTCGAGGGCTTTTAAATAAAATCAACTCACACACACCCATCATATTTTGAAGAGAATTATGTAACGTAATGAGCACATATCGAATATGTTTCATAAGTTTGGCAAAATTTTACCATTTCTTATATATTTAAGACGAGAAAGTATCCTTTCCTCTAGATTAATTTGAAATTAGAATTTTGGGCATGAAGAGGTACGAATTCTTATTCCACAAAACTCTAATTTTCTGTTCATTCGTTCTTGCTTTGTTGGATTCAAAAGATGCGAACAGCACGAAAACATATTAATCATTTTATACGTCGCTAGCATTATTTCACAGAAATTACTGCTATTTCGTAATTCAACTTCAATTACTTCTCTCCTTCTTCTTCGCTTTCTGAGCATCGTTTACTTCCCGCGTGCGAATCAGTAAAAAGTAGGGAAGAGTGGGGTACACAATGTGACACTTCTACTCAATTGAGAAAGGAGCACTTTTCCAAGAGCAGTGTTACAGGTAGAAACGAAAAATCAACTAAATTAAATTGATTTTTCATCCCTACCTGGAATATTGCTATTGACGAAGTGTTTTCTTCCAAATTAAGTAGAATTGTTACATTGTTTCTCACTCTTCCATACTGAGGATCATTGGAATTCTCTAATGATTCAACAAGTGGAAGATTTGGCACTGATTGCATAACTAAAAGTTCGTTCGTTAACGATCCACTTAGAGTTTGTGTTGAAAATCAATACCCCAAATTGTGAAATACATAGATTTTCAAGGTCGACTCGACATTTTTATATTGATTTAACAAATCTTTTTGGTGTCATTTAACATGAATTGCGAATGGATCGTTTGGGACATAGATTGGTGTTAGAAGTGTAGAAAATTTTCCACTGTATGCCAATGAGATTTCACTGATTCTCAGTACTTTGCATATTGGGTGTTGCAACCAAATATTTCCAGATATAATCGAAAGTTTGATTGCTACAACCGGTACAGTTCTGCCATGTACAGAGTGGACTATCGTCTTCGGTTTCGCGTGGGAAGTATTTCTGAATTGCCAATTTCCAAATTTTAATGATGATTAGAGATAGGAACTTTCTGCTTTTTTGAAGACCGATTTATACTTCAGTTATGCTCTTTGTTTTTCAGAATTCTGCTCACATTTGCTGCCAAAATTATTTATTTATGTTTCCTTATTGATTTTCAATATGCTTTTCCTGTTAATTTTAAATCACTTGTGTGCACGGAGAAAAAAGTATGGCTATTATAACGATCTGGAGTATGGTTAAGAAGAGATAGCTGTAGTGATAATACTGTATCGTTATGGTGACGATACAGATGGCTGTGCTGGCGATCTATATCGTTCCTTGGATGATTTGTATGATCGTAGCAACGATACTGATCCTACTAAACTTTGGATAGCTATCACAACTATCCAGTATCGTTATAACAGCGATATTTTTTTCTCCGTGTGAGTCAATGTGACGCAAAATACCCATAAACAATGAATTTTCATCAGTCTTAACATACGTAATTCAGAGTTTGATAACTGAAATCTGAAGTTTCATCATTTTAGTAAATTTGGAAGCTGATATTCTGAAACTAAAATTCACATGAATGCACCCAAACATAATCACGGATAATTAGACCTCAGATTATATACGAATTTTAATTTTCATTTCTTTTTATTCTCATTCAATACTTGATAATTCATCTTTTATTGGATACGTGTATATCATATAATCCCATACAGTCAAATCATATGAAATATTCAATGGTTGAGTTCATTGGGTGCACCCAAAGGTCCCCCAACTCGCTCCAAGTATTTCGGATTCGCTGTTTTCAGTAATAAAAATGAATCGATTGTTTTGCAGTGAGAAATTTTGGTGAATTCATAGACAAAAAAAATTCACCTTCGACTTAATTCTCATCCGACGTTGATTAATTTTGTTTTTGAGTACTCAGAAAGAGTTCCAGTTCAATGTATTACTGCACCATTTTTGTAATACTCCACTAATCCACTCATCCTGAGAAAAATTTGAATCAAAGTTGAAACAAAGGTCTTGGATATTGAATTGAATTAATCAATTTTTATTGATTCATTTATCACGGTACATAGTCCAAATTTCAAGGAAGATTGTTTTCAAATTTTAGCAACAAAATTTCAGGGAAAACATGCTTTTCAATAAAGTTTTGGGGAAAAAATTCGTTGGAAGTTTGAAAGTCGTGATTTTTTAAATGATTATGCAGCAAATATGCTGGAATTCTCTTATGCTGCTCCGAGTGCAAAATTATGCTTCATTATGCTTGCGAATTTCAACCTAATTTCAATTCATAGTTGCATGAAGTTCCTATCTCTAATGATGATCCACTAAAGTCTCATACACGGAAAAAATGTTGTAATTGTAACAATTCGAAGCACGGTTAGAAAATAATAGCTGTAGTGAAGATACTGCATTGTTGTAGTAACGATATGGATGGCTATGATAGCAATCTAAGTCGTTCCTAGAAATGATGCTGAAACTGACAGTCGTGAAGCTTGTTATAATTTTTCACAGAAAACGTTTATTAAAGATTTAAGGATCTGAAAAGGTTAATGGGATGCTACTTGATCGATTTTTGATATGAACGAAGCTGCAACAACGTTTAATCAAAAGTTACAACAACTGGCTGCTAGTTTCAGGTTCTTTTCCTAGATTGATTAGTTAAGTTATGATAGTCATACCGACATCTCTACACTTTACATAGTCATATCGTCATGATGACAATATTTATTTTACCGTGCACCAAACAAAATTGAATTCACAGGCGAAACAAATGTTCTGTTTTTATCCACAGGAATTCTATCATCTCCATCAACATCGTTACACGTATTGTTGCAATATCAGAGTACAAACGAACTTCCCTCGACGTGACCGAATAGACTGAATTTTTCCACGAAATTAAAAAAAATATGCGATTTGTCAAAAGAAAAAACTGAATAAATGAATAAAAAATGGAAAAAGAATGGAAAAAAAGGTTATTTACATCGGTCGACGGCTATTACACTCAATAGATACAACAATGTACTTGTAATGAGTTCAGACGCATAATATATTTGCGCGGCAGGATGTTATACACGTTTGGTAAACGTGACTGTATGTTTGGAATTTTTAGCGTCACTTAAAATTCTAAATGTGACGTTCTCAAAGGTTCATAGACTTTGAAAACGCTTTCATTTGTTCCGCGATGAAAAGTGAAATGTATATGCTTGAGAAGAATCTTGGAGTTTGTTCGTCTGTTTGAAAACAGAAACGCTGATTATTCATTTCATATGATTCTCTAGAAAAATATGCGATGATTTATCAACCATCATTAAGAAGATTAAAAATTTAGAAAAATCTTTGAAAGTCAAAAGAAGAAATTATTGAATTGATTAAAATATTCACCTTCGGTTTTTCTCGTTTCCGCCTGATGATGACTCCGTCGTTTTCTATATAATCAGGAACATCCCTACGATTACTAAAATTGAACACCATGGTGTTGTTGTGTTGATTCCAAGGTTTAGTGTCCCATAAACCTCCTCCACCACCTCCAACTGTTCCCCCACCACCCCCACAACTTCCGGTAGGAGCAGATTTCTTGAGGGGTTGAATTTCGTCCGCACTTTTCAGGCTTACCACAACCTTCGTTGGTTGTTCGATGCTTTTCACACGATTGATAAGATTTTTCTCCAACTCCCGATCGCTGAGATTTTGTTGAGGGAGTTGGGTTTTGGTCGACACGAGGGGTCGAATTATACCGATTTGTTTTTGAGGTGGAGATGGAGAAGAATCTGTTTTTTGAGATCTGATGGTCTTGGATTCATTGTTTTGAGGATAAGATGTGGTAGTCGTGGATCTCACCAGACCCAAACTGCTAATAGCACCGATTTGTTTATTGTTATCCGGCGTGGATGGCTTGATATCGCTGGTCTCTTCAATTTTTTGTGAATATTTAGGTTCTTGCTCTTCGATCTTCAACGCGGGTTCTGTCTTGGAGTTTGTCAAGGAGGAATTTGGTGAGGTCAAAGCGGGATTTTCCATGAAAAATTTTTCTTTGATATTGTTGGAACTAGAATCGTCCATTACTTTGTTACCATTCTGTTTGCTTCCCGGAAGATAATTTTTCTCTTCGGATGATTTGTCACTGAAAATGAATTGCATAGTAATTCCAGCTTTATTTATGTTCTCCAACGCGGATTTGGAAATGGTTCTAGGACCGTCCACGTCTTCGACTTGATCGTTTTCTATGCTACATAACGTTTCCGATTCTTCAGGGTTACTATCCGAATTAATATTTTGACTCTTATCTTCTAATTGGTCCTGTGAGTTTTGTTCTGAACTTTCCGATGTTACTTCTGAGTTCGTGGGGATCGATTCTTGAGAAACAATACTGGAATGTTGCGAATCGTTCGTCGTGATGATCTGTTCTTGATTGAGAGTTCTCGATTCTTGAACAAGAATAGGCGGTATTGGTTTTTGAGGGACATTGGAAGAATTCAATCTCAGTGAAGAGGAACTTGAAGTAGGTAACTTGTGAACGGGGCTAGTGTTTTGTTTTTGAGTATTATCTTTTGACGATGAGGGAGGACTCTGTATTCTTGGGGATGAAGTTCTAGGGGATGATGCAGTCGGAGAAGATTTGATTTCGAGAGATGGTCTTCGTTTGTTGTGTTGCGGTTCCGGGCTTGGAGCTGGGGAAAACCTGAGTTTGTAAGAAATTGGTTCAGGAGAGGGTGAAGGAGAGTGTGATTTTTCTATTTGTTGAAACTTACTAACCACCAAGGATACGGATTGTACGATCGGATCGGTCTCCACTCCTTCTATATGAAATTCTTCTTGGTCATTCTCGATCAACTCGGCTGTCGGTTTTTGTGGAAGAATGATCTTTTTCACGGGTGATCCTTGAACCGAAGAAGGTCTGGAAGTACCGTTCGTGAAAGGTTTTGGTTGGAGAGGTGGTTTAGGTACTAATATTTTCTTTTGAGTTTGTGCCTTGAAGGTATCGTTAATGGTTTTAAAAGTGGCTACCTTGGCCGCGACTTCACCTTTCGGTTTCAACTTTTTAGTAGACCCTTCGAAAATTCTCATCGTGGTCTTGACTAGATCTGGAGGCGGTCTTTCGGTTTCAGCCAATACAGGCCTGATTCTTTTGGGTTTGTTAATCGCTTTTGGTCGATTATCAATTTCGAGACGATTCTCTATTTTAATTGACGTTCTATCTATAAGAATTATATGATCACTCGTTAGTTCGGATCTCACTCCGTTGGTCGTAGACGTGAATCGATTAGACAAAATAGACGAAGATACTGTATTAGATTCTTCTCCGGTCGAAGTTGCGTTGTATCTCATGAGAGTTTCAACGCTCCTAGCTCGTTTCATGGTATCATTGCCGCGAGAAGTATTTCTATATCTATCAGTTTTTACAGTAGTAACGATAGCGTTATTCCTTTTCGCATATCTTTTTGTCATTTTTTCAGAAGAATCTTCATCGCAATCTAACAAATCTTCCAAACTGGCAGCACGTCTGAATCTCTGTACCGAAGTACGACTTTTATTCATTTCGCGTAAAGTCAAATTAAGGTACTTACTTTTGAGTTTGTTAACAATACCCGGCCCGTATTGAAGTTCTTCAGAACTATCACTTTCAGGATCCTCTACGTTCTGACTCTTCTCTATTTCCAAACTAAATTTGTTGATTTTTGTTCGAGGAAAACCAAACATTTCTCTCCGAGTGGATATCTGGTCACACGCGGAATCACAACGGTTAGAATGATCGAAATTTTCATTAACAGATTTGTCAACATTGTTATCCTCGTTTTCGTGTTCCGATGATTTGTTGATACGTCCGATTTCCATCACAGATTTATTCGGTGTTGCACTACCACTACTAACAAAAGAGTTCAAAACATGCTCTACGTCCAACGAGGAGCAGAGCGATAAATCCGCCTCGAGACGCATGTTGCACGCGACTGACGGTGATGTCAAATCGTTGGTTGAACCAACGTTACCGCCAACGATGGCGCCACAGTTTGACTCTCTCGAAGAAAACAAAGAGGAAGAAGTCGTTGGTGCTCGACTAATACCGCTACCACATTCTTCCCGGACTTTTGTTGTATTTCGAATTGTCGTTGAGGTTCCTTTACCCTCGCAATCCGTTGTATTCGACGTCGTTGTTGTGGTTATCGCGGAACAAAATTTTATACTGCCGGCATCATTTGAGAAAACTTTGTTTTGTTGTCGACGTCTTTGAATCAGGTCTCTTTTCCATTGTGGTACGTTACTGCCAGCACTATTTTCACCGGCACTCGCCGCCGTTGTCATCGCGTTGCTGCTGGCGGTAGCCATTTTGGATGCGCGACAAGCGCCTCTACGGATGCGCAACGATAAAGGGTCGTGGTTTTTGCGATGAAAAAATTATATGCACAAAAATCGCTAATCCTCCCAATAAATGTATGAAAATCACAATTCTCCTTTGTTATCACTTGAATTTTTTTTCTAATTTTTCTGTTCCAGCTTCGTTATTCGATCCCCAAAGGTATTCAATGAAGAGAGAGGGGGGAGGGAAGAAGGAAGAAATAGAGATGGTGAAAAATCGATCGTGTGAGGTACATTCACATATGGGTATGGTATATTAGATGTGTTTAGTAATAAATGTGTGTGAGTATGCATATGCACACACATTCGCAACGTCCACGAGGTTGACAAGGGGGGAAGTAGTTGACTCCCTTCTCGACGTAACCCTACTCCTTCGGTTTTTTTCTCATATCCGTACGTACACATTCGAAATTGAAAGTGATTTTATATCAAACGATGAGAAAACCAAGTTTCGAAATTTATTCATAGATTTGGTTTTTCGTTGACGATAAATAAATCTAGAAATAGACATGATAGAAAATGTAACTTTCACTTTTGAAGTTGTATTATTTTGGAATAGAACTTTTGATTCCTGTGTTACTTCTTTTGTGACACTTCACCTAATCGAATGATAATTTTTATGAAATATTTGAGACTGGAAGCATCTGATAGACAAGGCACCTGTCTTTGGAACACGTGTCTGCACATTGGCAATGATTATCACACGAAACGCAACGATTCACCAATTTCATGTTCACCGGTCATCAAGACTGAATTTGATGTATCACAAATAAACAACATTCGTGGATCAAAGGTATCCATATTCTTTTTCATTCGTTTCGAGAGATGAGAGTGTGCCGATAGAAATCGAAAGCACCTGTCTGGTACGGTCATTCGTCAGATATGGTATCCGCACACTCTTAATATTGCTTACACATCATACACAAACACACATGTTCACAATTCGAGTAAGCAACGAACCCCGAAAGACGAACAACGCGCCTCTCATCTTCGTTTGAGAGGTTCGACTCGACTCGTATCATTTCTTTCTACTCTGGCTCTGATCTTCCCCAGCGTGTGGTTTATTCGAGCACGATGTGTGCGTTCGTATACATATACAGAAGTAGTAAAGCAAGCGAGACCGGAGAGAGGGATTGCCTCTCTCTCGTTAACCCCTCCCCTAACATCCTTTCTGCTCTTACTAACAGTGTCTCACGGCCACCACTGCCACTTTCTACACTTCGTTTTTTTTTCACTGGACTCGACTGGCTTGTAAACTGCTTTTCAACTGCCTCAAGCTTTTTCGTCTTGACGTCATCTCTAGGTTCATCGACATACTCAGCTTCCTATGTGTGAATGGGGATATCCAACCCCTTGATATAGGTATATCGTTTCCACTTTTTGTTTTTATCAATACCTTCTTCATATAATGATATTTTGATTCCAAAAGATTCGAAGCTATACCGTCATAAAATCATCATCAACATCCTATTTTACAGATAAAACATTCATATTATTTTGTAACTTTATCAACTTGCGGAGTGTCTCGAAAATGGCGACTGGTAGACGGTGTTGTAACCACACTAGTCGATCGTTACCCATGACGATCGTTGGGGTTCCAATGAATCTCTGAAACAGAGTTGATTCCCGAGTGAAGAATATCGAACAAGTGAAAATTTCTGCATTGACATAATAATATCCATGAAAAATGTTTCAAAGAAATGAAAGAGAGGGAAGGAAAGGAATAGATGTGGGAAGTGCGCGGAATTCAAATGGATAAATATCTGGTAAATTTGATCTTCAAGTTTGTTTGAAAAATACAAGAATATAGGCTGCACATGATCGTTCTAAGTCAATCGAGTGTCTTACATAATGTTTAGCAGTTATATATCCCATACACACAAATGGAAGGCTCGATGTGATAATTCCGTATAAGGTCTTCATGAATTCCTACGAGTTCATGGAAAATTTTTTTCTAAATACCACACGAAGAAAATCAATGTGATAGAGGATCACATACGGTATTGTAACTGGAGGATATATGTTTCATTATGTCAACAGATACCATTCTCATGTCATTTTTCATCAGTGTGGTTATGAAAGATATGGTAAACGATTTCATACCCGATCGTCACTTTAAGTCATACTAAAAGATATATCCTCAACCTACTATACTATCTGATGTTTTCTAATATATTATTTTTTACGTGCATAAGTTCTTCAAGGATACACTCTGAACTTTGAAAATGGGAATTTTTGAAGGTATCATGATGAATTCATAAATAATTCGGAACCACGGTGATATTTGGAAGATGTTTTCAAGATATCTAAAATCCGAACAGAACATGAAGCTTCAGCGAACGTTCGGATTAGATCTGTATAGATTGGGCCGCAGGTTCAATTTGGAAGCTAACTTTCAAATTCACAAACGTTTGACAACAGTTCTACGGACGTTGAAATGTCCGCCTCGAAATACTTTCAGAAAACATAGATGAAACGTTAGCTGAAGGTTCATTGAAGGTTTGACGAAGTTTCACAAAAATTTCTATACTTATATCAATTTTCATCAATTTATATGAAACATCCATTAATTATTAAACATAAATTATTCTAAATTAATCTGAGTATAGATATTTTTGTGAAGCTCCCTCAAACCTTCGATGAACCTTCAACGAAAGTTCCATCTATGTTTCCTGAAAGTATTTTGAGGCGCACATTCCAACGTTTGTAGTACCTTTGTCAAACGTTTGTGAATCTAAAAGTTAGCTTCCATGAACCTCCGAACAGATCTAATTTGAACGTTCGCTAAAGCTTTATGTTCTCTTCGGGAAAGATATCTCGCACTATTTCCAAGTAACATCGGAATGTATTATTAACGTTCTACGAATATTTGAACTACATTCCCATACAGCACCATGAGGTCTTTTGAACCTTCACACAACGTGCTCGTTTCCACAGAGAACGTGCAAATAACGTTTCAGGATGTTCCACAGGATGTTCCACGTCACATATACACTGTTAGAAAAGTTCTGAAATTTAATACGAGATTCTTTATGAAATATCATATTTTAATATTAAATTGAATACTGATTCTTCAATTTAATGTGAGTGATGAACTTTCACAATTTCTTACTGAAATGTAATGATTATTTATTAAATATCACAAATATTTTATTAAAATTAAGAAGAAAATTCTCAACATTAGGGATAAAATTCTTACACTGAGAAAACAGATATCCTGAAAATTACCATAATTTATGGATTTTCAGCGCTGGTCTGACCCGAGTCGGAATATTTACTTGCACGAATATCTAAAAGTACCATAATTTCTTGGACTTTTCAGAATAAGTATGGTACCTTCCTTATAAGATATTCTATATAAGATATTAAGAATCCCAGATATTATGGTACTTTTAGAGGTTTGTTCAGGTAAATATTGAGACTCGGGTCAGACCAGCGCTAAAAATCCATAAATTATGGTACTTTTTAAGATACCTTTTTCTCCGTGTAGCATTAAGAATTATGATATTGAATTCAACATTTTATTATGAATTCTGTTTAATAAAGTGTTTATGAAAAAAACTTCATAACTTTTCTAACAGTGATATATTCCAGGTACGCGCGAATGTTCCGGTGACATGGAGAAAAGAGATCTTCGAAAAATAGTAAAGTTCGCTGTCATACGTAGCACAGTCGCCCCCGATATCTGGAATAGTAAATTATGTCATGTCGCATTTTGATTTGTAGGCACATAAAATTTGAATCCAGGGATGGAAATCACAGAACTTGCTAATCCTCATAGTGATTCACAAAAATACTACGTGGCATTACACTTTTTAATCCTTTGCATTACATAATCAGTAAATTATGTAGCTCATTCTGCTGAGAATATATTAAAAACATTTATTACGATATCAAATAGTGAACTCTGCTATTTTTCAAAGAGGCACTTTTCTGCGTGTAGTTCTGTTCATGGGCATCGTGCGATGCGTCGACGTTCTGGGAACGTTTTCGATTAAGGTTTTCATAACGTTGTGCGAAGCTCCATGAAAGTACGTTGGGAAAACATTATGAGAACGGCGCGTAGTAGATGAAAAGAATGTGTTGAAAACGTATTCAGGGGCATCAAAAATGCAAGTACTCTAAGCGTTTGGAGGACCTACTTCTCGGAGACGAAAACACGCAGAACCAAGTGCATATTTTCAAAACGTATGGGTTCTATACACATCCCCATACAGTGTAAGGATCTCCCAAATGAACTCCGGTTATATCAGTTTCGAAAAAATCTACAATAAATTCTTGAAAATCCTCTAAGAATTCTCTTTGAATACCAGAGATTCATAAAGAACTTATTCCTCACTGTCATACGGGCAGTCTCGAAGAATCACACGATGAATTCATAAAGAATTCTTGAAAGGACCGTAGGAGAAATGTAACAGAGAGAAGCTAGCCTCGACGGTCCTCGCCCTCATTACATAGTCATTACCTTTATTCTTCACGGATCAGCCAAAACCCAGACAACACAATTTGTTACCTCATCATAACTATAGTGTAACGTGGGGAGATACCGATGTACCGTCTGAGCAAGAATTTTCTGGGTAAGAATCAGGGGGTATAAACTCAACTGGACATTTTTTAGACTAATTTCAGCGCCCTCAGGAGGAAGGGTACTTGAACTAATTCCACATCACTGTACTGATACGATTTCAAAAACTTTTATAATTCGTTGAGTATTCGTGTTCTCCATATAGGACACATACGTCGCTTCTACGTGGAATTCAGAGAGAAAAAAGGGATCGGTGGGGACAGCATGGTACGACGGAGAAGCAGCGTAGAGGCAACGGAGAAATCTCCGCCCAAAAGAAAAGGCTCGGCCGTTTCTTCGTCGTCTCTACGCTGCTTCTCCGCTGTGCCACGTTATATCCACACCAGGGTTGGGTACGCATAATACGGTAGGTTTTATGCAAGGAATAATGTGCGCATAAAACTCATGCATATAATGCAGATAACTAAAGGGGGTCTTCTGCATCATCTTTTTTTATGGTCAAGTTGGGGTATAATTTTAAAACTATGAATTGTTTACCATTTCAACACTCATAAATATCTATTTCATATATTCTGAATTTTGAATTTTGAGTCGGAATTAATTTTACAATGTTTTATGCATTTTCTGCATTTTCTGCGTATTCTACATGTTTTATGCATAATCTGCGCATAGTTAACGCATATTACTGATCGCACGCGCACAGAACTCATCCCTGATCCACACTGAAAAAAAGGTATGGCTCTCACAGCTCTACTATTCATGTGTTCTCGCTGTCAGGAGGTATAAAGATGCCAGTATAGCTCCCACAGTCGAACGCGTCGCTATCATAGCAATCTGTCGGCTGTTGGAGCTATACTGGCATCCTTATAACTCCTGACAGCAAGACCACATAAATAGTAGAGCTGTAAGAGCCATACCTTTTTTTCAGTGCACTGCTTCTTTTCTTGTCCCTTGGTTCTACGGGGATGCGATTTAATTCTATCGGCGATTGTCCCATATGGGTTATGTATTCATATGAAATCACTTTCAGTAGTCTTCCACCTGGTGGCCCTGAAGTTCATTCAAAAAATTCTCCTATTGAGTTTATACCTCCTTGTAAAAGTTCTCCGAGCTGAGATCATGAAAAGGTCTGCAATTTTCAGGAGATGAGCTTTAGTATCCGGGTAGGAATGTAAATCGGCACATTCCAGACCCCGTTCAGGCCCTGGCCAGAAAGGTCTGAGCCCGGACAGGGCTTAAGATGGGCCAATTTTCAATCAGGTAAATTTCTACTGTACCCGGGTACTTTATCTGCTGCGGTACAGAGTCCGAAATTCAGATTTTTCTCAAATTTTGGGCAAAAAATTTGTTGAGAAACGAAGTGATCGTATGATCATTAATGAAGTAAGGCAGGAGACCCTATACCCGATTAGGGATTAGAACCCAATCATTTTCATTATTACATGAATTTACGAAGTAATTTAGCTAGAAGTTTCAAATGATAAAGTTAATTTTCAATCCATCAATTACAAAAAATGTTTTGGTTGAAGAGTTTTTGCACAATTAAACCACAAAAACCTAGAATACAAGGACTGATCGGGTATACGTTCACTGATCAGGTGTAGGGTCTCTTACCTTACTTGTTATATGTTGTTGCAACTTATAGTGAATAGACGTAATTTCACTTTTTCGTACATCGTTCATTTACTCTTCCTTTATCTGTAACAAATTTCTCAGTTAACTCTCGTATATCGCATATCATTTCATTTGCTGAAGTTTGAATCAGTGACTGCAACGAATTTTGCTTCTAAACTTTGACTAAACTTGATATTTCTTTCAAGAGAATAAATTTTGTAACATTGTCGATAATTCAGAGTTATCTTTTTTGATATTCAATTCTGAATTCGTTCTGATGAATGATTTCAACTGGAACGATATACAGATTCCAAAGTAGTCAATGCCAATCTTGCTACAAAACTTTGAGAACAAATTAACAATGCGCAAAATAAAAAAGATCGCGGATCTGAGAATCAGAACGTTCAATGACCCAAAAGTTGGAATGCGAGGTGGTTGAACGGCTTCTTCATGTTTTAACGTTAATACGGCTAGTAGTTGCATTACACATTTATTTCAATATAAGAAATACATGTTGTTGTCCCTTGTATAGGTTTAGAATATATATAATGACGAACATTCAGGTGTTTGCATAAATAAAACTGGTTTTCGTCATAAAATATTCCACTTCTGATTTAAGGATAGGAGAATTCATTTGTTTCCGCGTTGTTATGCAATCGTGAATTACGAAAGTGACAAAATTCCATCAATGGATAAACTAAAACTGATGAATTTCTTCAAAAATAGTCTTGACAGTATCCAATGCTGAATGAGCTCATTTGATAAAAAGTGTACAACTGGCATGGGTTTGAAGTTTGTATCTTTCATGGAAATGGAGCGGAAATTCGGAATTACAAAATCCGAAAAATCATCAGGATTTATCTTCTCGAATTAATCCCTTCCTTGGAACATTATTCAAAAAATGTACTTTACACGGGAAAAGTATTATCTTATAAACTACGATGTTGGAATCGTAGCATATGACCATACTTGTAGGAGAAGGGATTGTCAGATACTTGAGAAAGTCATTGCTCTATTACGTCAGGTTTTTGAGATATCTCGACCTAAAAATGTGAAGAACACTGTTTTTCGACATATTTGGGGTTACGTAAAGTCGAAGGGTAATTTTTTTTCACAAAACTAATAGATGCACCTCAAAGTATAAGTCATCCTCTTCCAAATGCCGTTGAGTTTGCTCAAATACCTTTTTTTTCATTGAGATACGACAGGTTGAAAATTGTGCGCTCATGTATTTTCTAAAACGTCCACAGGACATTCAATGCTGTCTAGGTATATTCTAAATCATCCATATATTTACCCAATAAGATGTAAATTTTACAACCTTTTGTTTTCTCAATGTAGGAGTTCTAGGGCGTGCCGATTTGGAAAAGCATGCCCCGAAAAAAACGCGTTCAAGCCTTCAAAACGACTTTGAAACATGAACAAATGAGAAATACGACTGGTTAAAATTTTTTTACCATCAATTTGCAATCCCTGGGTTTTGAAGTTTCCCTTTGAAATTGAGGTTTTTATCTTAATCTTTTTTTTCCTCAATGATTTAATCGAAGAGTGCGCCTCTTTTGCTTCATCCGTTAATGACTGCACTGAGAAAAATGTTGGGAATTTTCCTGTATACAGTGACAGGAATGGGGAATCAATTTTCGATGTATGTATATGACATTCCCCATAAATTCAACTGAAAATTCCAAACTTTATGAGATTTTTACCACCAGATGAATTTTGGGACAAGTAGAGAAAATTCCTAACACTGTTGTGAAAAGTCCGACTGAATATGGCAGCATCTTACTTGAAAACTTGACTGATGGCAAATTCGCTAACTGCACTGGGGCGAACTACACAGAGGAAAATGCAAGTCGAAAATATAGTAATCTTTAATAAAAATTTGAGAATATTTCTTAGAATCTGGGAATTTTTCTTAAATGCATAATGAAGACAAAGCGGTCCTCTTTTCTCGGAATTGTATTCGAAAAACAATGAAAAATTATCAATACTTAATGAAGAATAGAGGAATATATGAATTTTCCAAAAGTCGCACGTGAAATTTCACAAAAAGAATAGTAGGATATTGGAATTTTGTTACTATTTTTGTAAAATTCCACGCACGGCTTTGGGAAAGTTCATATGTTTCCCTATTCTTTATTAAGTATTGATAATTTTTCATTGTTTTTCCAATAAAATTCCACAAAAAAGTGAACCGTTTTGTCTTCATTATGCATTCAAGAAAAACTTTCAGATTTTAAGAAGTATTCTCAAATTTTTATTAAAGATTACTATATATTTTCGACCTTCATTTTTCTTCGTGTAGGAATATCTCCGTCCTTTGTTATCATCATTAATCAAAAAGTGATAGAGATATCTCGAGTTCATCCCGGTGCAGTGAGCCGAATTCGTCATAAAATTCAGTCTTTTCTCTTGTGTCAGCATTTGTTTTTAGTGTTTACTCTCGGTTGACATATGCAGGGAACCCGTGACATATTACATCACTTAAGCTTTCATGATTTTCATCTCGCAACTGATGTGAAACAAAATTAATCGGTTGGTGATTTTTTATTACCAACCTCAAAATTTCAAATCCCTATAACTCCGAATTGAATATGAATAGTGAAAAGGAGTAAGATCGTGATCGATTTTCTCTAACGGAAAGTGGCAAAAAATTGGCGTGTAGGTAGTTCCAATTTCTTCACATTCAATGGCGCTTGCAACAGTAAAAACCGGAGTCTTGAACACATTGAACAGTGCCACTTTTGAGGCCAATCTAGGATACCTTTTTGGGGCACTCCAAAAGTTTGCGATTGTACTTCTTTCCTCTATTCTCCATGGAATTGAAAAATGATGGGATATTTCAATTTCTTTTCCAAAAATCCGCCGTTTTTCAATTCAGCAAATGGTGGCAAGCTCAAGTATGTAGCACACAATACTTATGAGCGATTTGGAAACGGAGAAAAAATTGAAAAATGCTCGAATCTCACAAACTAAGCCTTCAAAAAATTTTTCCAAGCGGGAAATTATCGCATTTGGCTACAGAATACGTCACAGGAATGCGAAAGATGAATTCTGCTTTGGTTAAAAAAGTCCATAGAATCTGACGAAATGAAATTCAATGGGATTTGGTCAGAACTTTATGCAAGATTCAATGAGATTTTGTGGGAATCAATGGGGTTTTTAACCAGGGTGAAATATCCTGTAAACCGTTAAGCAAAACAATGATTGTCGTATCAGTATGTGATTCACAAACCTTTGTTGATCATAAATGAAAATTACGTAATCCTTTTTTTTCTTCAATTCTGGGTATTATTCTGGAAAATCACTATGTTAAACATAACAAAATGTTGCGAATGAAAATAGCTTGGTTGAAGTGCACAGAGTGGAATGTACACTGTAAAAAAAAATAATCGTTAGATGGGAAATCAATCTCCGATGTATATGTGTATGAAATTTCCCATAAATTCAACGAATAATTCCAAACTTCATAGCATTTTTACCATAATTTTACAGTAAATTTCCGTACAAGTATTGAGAATTCTCAACGCTGGTATATCCCAGATAGAAAAACATGCTCTGAATATTTCGTAACATAACGTGCCGTGAACGTACTATCATGAATTTTAGAATAGAATGTAAACATGATGTGTTCAATGTGGTGTCATCATTTGGGTTTGCCACCAATGACAATGCTTTATGCGGAAACACCTTGACAACATGATACGAACATTCCTTCGCACGCGTGTCACCATTATGATGCCATTATTGAGAAATTTTTCTATCTGGAATGTTAATTACTTCACATGAATTTATAAGAATTCTCCCATAGAAAATTTTCATGGTGTCCCAAGTAACACCAGAACTTCTCAAATATGCTTTGATGATACAGTGAATGTGAAAAGAATGTGCAGATGAGACTATTTTGGATAAATTCGTCAAGATATTCTATGGAGGTGCATAACACATGATCATTCGAAACAGTCTCCTTTGGAGGTTCTAAGCATGTTCTTAGGACTTTCCAAATACGTTCTCAGCATGTTTAACCTCTCGTGTTGCTTGGGGTAAGAAAAAAGTCGCGGTAGCAATAAATTGTATAATCAAATTTCTACATATAATGCAGAATATATATTATATAAATTGTACGTGTGCAATCTATATAATACTTCATTGCTATCCTTATTTTTATTATACATTCCTCTCTGGGAGACATCATTTGTGCTGGACTCGACTCATTCGTTCTCGCACGGTTGAAAGGACGAGAAGACATCCTTCCTATCTCAAACACGTTTGAAACTCGTACGAAGTTATACAAAAGGAAATTCGTGAACTTATGACCTATCCGCGCATGCTTTCCACTAGTAAAGAGTAAGGATTCGGTGTGATGTGGTACAAAATGGCTACCAGTTCTTGACGAGTACGTAACCTGTTCCAACGTGGAACCGGTTTGGAACTAGTCCCCTTTGGTTTTTTACTCTCGCTTGTAAAATACCACATTGTAAGCGTGATTGGCATTCAAGTAGAGCTTTCTTGTTGGATTGAAACGACATAACCGCTGTGAATCGTTCTATGATAATTCTGCTATGACAGATCATTTGGAACTGCAAGGTCAGTGAAACATATGTCTTCGAAAGTTAGTGTAGTATTTCGCATTACTATAACATTCGGCTATACACTTATTTGAAAAATCTCGTGCTCCCAACTCCATCCCTTGGTCATCATTGGAACTTATTGGAGTATACCACTGTTGGCGGGAAAGGACAGGAACACTTTGTCGGTGTAGAAAATCGTTATCAATTTCAAATATTTCAGATATCTCTCAATGTCGTGTATACTTTTTGAATTGTGTATAAAATGTTTTGATGACATTGGTGCAAAATTTATGTCGTTTACTCGCGGATTATAGGCTATTATCTTCACGTTTCATATCGCTGCGGATTAAATCGTTTACACGAAGAAAAATAGATGCTAATGAGTGTCAGAAATCTATTACTATGAGTACTATCTTTTTTTATTGAATATGAAGACAAGCATCTAGAGTATATACCTCAATATGCAGATACTAATCTTTGATAACTTTCGACATATTTTGTTACTCATTAAAATCTGATTTAATACTCCTTCACAAACAGATATCGGAGACTAGCATACCCATATAGCACAAATGTCTCAGTAATATCTCCAGAATATTCTCACAATATTACAATGTCTCCAGAATATTCTGGAGATATTACTGAGACATTTGTGCTATGTGGGTAGAACATGTATAATACGATTTGTCTCACACACCACATCCCATATAACACCGGAAGGTACTATCAACATCCTTGAAATGCCTTCTGAAACATTGGAATGTTCTAAAACTGTTTCGGAATGTTCAGAAAACATCGCACGTATGAACTAGAGATGTGCGAATGTCCGGTGCAGTCTAATACAGGTCTTCATGGAATATTTACGAGACATTTAAAATGAGAATTTATTAATAATCAAACTTGTGCAACTTGTGCAACTGTTGCTTCAGTGTTGCTTCACCAGTTTGTGTTTTATTGTTGGAGGATTATTTGATCTCACGTGTCATAGCTCCATGTATCCAAACATCTTCGCAGCATCATGACAACAACTTTCAAGTTCGCTGCATGTTATTGCGCATTTGGCGACGCAACCTCCCAGCAACTTCCCAACAACGCTTGCTTCGTGTTGTTGGGAAGTTGTTGCGAATTTTTCTAGCACTTTGCTGTCTGGGTTTATTTTGAAGAAATGCAAATAAACCGCGGTGGATCCTGTATCTATATATTCAATGAATCACATTTGCATCTTTCTAATACATTGCATGTAGTGACATTTTGTTTTGTGTGAATTTTGAGGTTATATGAATCTTCATATGTTGACAACATTCTTGATAATTCATACTTTGCCGATAATAGTTTTGAACTTCTGAAATGAAATCTTTTCAAATATTCAATACAAAATATATTTTTATGGTTGTTTGATACTTTGGTCCCTGGTCCAACTACCCTAGTAACACACAATCTTCGTCAAACGTTCTGAGAATTTTTGCAGGACGTTTAAATATTCTAGGAACGTTCGGAGAATATTTTACGCACATTGGTGTTACTTGGGTATGAATACACATTTGTATAGGTTAGAAATTAAATACTTGGTTCTCATATAACGCTTCGAAAAAATTCTGAAAACGTAACATAGCATGTGTGAACATTGTCCCCAAAACGTGTTCCCCAGCGCGATGAAAGCTTCAATTTTCTCAAAACGTTCAAAAAACATCCCAGATCGGAAAATCTCTCGATAATGGTGACACACATGCGAAGAAATGTTCGCATCATGTTGTCAAGGTGTTTCCGCATTAAGCATTGTGATTATTGTGGCAAACCGAGGTGATGACACCATATTGAACACATCATGTTTAAATTCTATGCATCATCGCAAACTGAGCGAACTTCATGATAGTACGTTTACGGCACGTTATGTTACAAAATAATCAGAGCATGTTTTTCTATCTGGGCTCTGGGACTATGGAAACGTTTTCAAAACGTTTTTGGAACTTCCGTTACCGTTTGGGATGGTATTGCAGCAACATCATTTTGTGATATCGTAATATTGCTGCGATATTGTAGTGATATTTCAAGAGTATATCCCTGTGCGAAAAAACCAATAGAAACCGATAGGCGAAATCCTAATGGAATCAATGATATGCTATCGGTTTCTATGCGGTTATTGCCACAGGACCCAAGGGTTTCTATGAGATTCTAAGTGGAATCTGGTGTTCCATGGGTTTCTATCAGCATGATCGGCAAAACCTGATTAATTCTGATAGAAATAAAATAGCCTATCGGTTTCTATGCGGTTATTGTCACAGTACCTATGGGAATCCATGGGAATCTATGGGACTTTTCGGACAGGGATGCAAGAGAGTGAAATAACTACAAAACTCACGTTGTACTCGAGGGAAAACAAGTTTTCTGAGTTTGGAAAAATTGTAATCGTGTTCCTGAATCCTTTTTATAGAAGATAATAAATTTATGACGAGATGGTTGGAAAGTTCTCTAAGGGAGGATCAAACCTGGGTCCTGCGAGTGAGAATTAAATACTTCTATCGCATCAGCGAATGTCCGAGATGACAATAAAGCACTTAAATTGCCATGTATACATAATATATTATGATCACTCGTTAGGATTTTGATTTGTGTAGAATTCACGACAAGAACATTTTATAGAACAACATAAGATTGTTCAAACATAGAAATTTTTTTAAAATGAATGACATTCGCAAATTAGATAATCAAAGTAATCAGATATTGATTAATCAATTGAAAATCAGAATATATTTTCGTGTTAGAGAAGGTAAAAGAAAATTGATCAAAAGAGTTGTCCACATTCTTATAATGTGGAAACAAAACCTGTTCTCTTGCAATGAAAAAATAGATCACACGGAGAGAAAAACTAGCAATAATATTGCTGAATCGACAATAAAATATTGTTATATATCACCCCACAATAAAATCGTGAAAATATCGTTTAAGATTGTTGAATTGGCAATTTTATTGTCAACAAGACAACTATGTGTTGTTAGAAGAACAAAAATTATTGTATATCCAACAATAAAATTTCAACAATCCACTTATTGCTAATCCTACGAAATACATTTTTCTCAGTGCAGGAAAACTGTTTTTTTCAATATTTTTATAATTCTGAAATATTGATGCAATATTAAATTATGATTTGTGATATGAAAATATTGCCACAATATCATATTACGATTTTTAACCCTAACAGCACACCCACCGATTTCCATGGTGCATCTCCGTGGACTTTACGTTGATAAACGGTGGACGTGGATACAAGATGGATGAACGGGAATATACTGTCGATATCACGGAGAGAAATGATGTTTCAAATATTACTCAATTTTGTAGTGAAGCAGTGCGGTTAAGTTAAATAGTATAATATTTACAACTGAATGTAGTAAAAATGCATGCTTTATGATGTGGAGTTGCAACAAATCGCATGAACTTTTGCTACATTCAGTTGTAAATATTATGCTATTCAACTTAACCGCACTACTTCACTATGGAATCGAGTAATATTTGGAACATCATTTTTCTCTGTGTATTGCTGTACCGCTGCAGTATTACGTTGTGATTTGTGATATTTTATCAAGATTGAAATATCGCAGCAATGTTATGTAGTGTGTGGGGTATAATCTCGTCTCGATCTCGGGGTCGATACCGAGACCAGTCTCGGTTTCGTCCAAATCACTATCTCTAACCGAATTCAAAATGAAATACAAACCACTCCTATGAGAACAACTCAATCTAAATGCCGGTACATCGATGTCAATTTTACCAGTTTTTATTCAAAATCTCGTCACAACCATATCATTTTTAATTGAGAACAATTAAAGCTTTCGATTCACTGAGGTCTGAAATACCGCATACTAAGAATCCAAATTATTCTTCAAGATAGAAAATACGATCTTTGCATTAATATACAATAAAAACTTAAATTACACCAATTGTCTGCATAAAATACGAAAACATGTGTATCAAAATAATATCATTTGCTTCTCTATTATAATTATTGATTAACGACTGTAAGAATTTCTTATGAAATTAAGGTAACCAAAACGAATTTTTGTAGGAGACGAAATCATTGAGAAAGCTGAAATTAAGAGTGAACCAATACAATGTTACATCGAGGAAGAACCAGAAAACGGATTTGTCGGTTTCAAAAATGTGACAGCCAGAACATCAAGCAACGACTACGTGAATCATAATTTATGGACCAGTAGAGCGACAAATTGTTTGATTCATCAGTATAAAAAATACCGTTCAATGGTCGGCCAGTCGACTCAAATAAGGAGTCTTCGAGAGATGTTTGAGATGATTTCGTTAGAAATGCAAAATTACGGGTTTCATTTTAGTCCTCAAAAGTGCGAAAACAAATGGCGTGTTTTAGAGCGGAAATACAAGAATTTAGTGTTCCGCGAACGATTAAAGAAACCTGGAAGAATGAAGCATTACGGTCATTGGGAACACAAAAGAGCGTTGGACGAAATTTTCAGTAAAGAAAAAAAACACATGTATTTAGATGACAGTGATCTTCCACCTCCGAGTGGATCAACCACGTTACTTTTGTCGAAATCGACAGGGGAATCACATGGCGTCATCGAACAATCAAAGGATGAAGGTAGCTGTCCTGCGGCTGTGGTCCCTCCACAACAAGGTCGAAAAAACGAAGAGGAGCTCAAAGGAGTATTGAATATATTTTTTGATAAATTTTTGGGACAGTTGAATCAACATTTCGAAGTTGCGGAACTCAATAAAGAGAGGAGGCATAAAGAAGAAATGGCGATGCGGCAAAATGAATTAGAAGTACAAAAGAGAATTTTGAAATTGAAAGAACAAAAAATGGAAATTCAAAAAGCACAGATGCTCGGTGGTGCTCAGTATTTGCATATGAATATGTAATTCTTTTTGTATTCATTGTGAATTTGTAAATTTTCTTCGAATAAATATGTATTGTATAATCCTCTGCGAAATTATGGTCAAAACTTTATACAGAGGCACACTGAGAACCCAATTTCTTAAATTAAAAGAAAATTTTCTTTACCCTTATTCTAATCAATCTTTTGTTCAATGGACGAAAATTCAGTTCAATGGAGAAAAGTTTCATCAACCTGAAACCAAGACTTTTCAAATTGAAACAACAATATATTTTTCCCTAAATTCGAAGAATATGATTTCAATTCAATGGAAAATTTTGCCATTTCAATGAATAATTTTTTTTCATTGAAAACAAGATTTATCAGAATGAGGGCAAAGAAATTTTCTTTGAATCTAAGAAATTGGGTACACAGTGTAGTAGTAGACGAAGGGCATCCAGTTTTTTTTTTATTTGATGAAGTAATTAGTATCAAATGGAAATTTATAAAGCCAGTAAATAACCACTTTGTGTGATAAGGAACAAACTTGATACTCAATTGTTGTACAAAATTCTCTGGTTGAAATAAATTGTATATTTGTGAATTTTCATACAGTACCCGCCAAGTACTTCAATGCAGTTACTACAGTAACTCATATAGCACGCCAATCCGTATATATTCATGAAAAATTCTTGACGAATTAATCGTGGGATGGTTTGAAAATCCTTGATATGAAAGTTCGGAATCAATTTTTTTAAGAATTTCTGGTGGCAAAATTTTCTGATAGTTTTGGATAATTTGTGAGGAATTATGAGAAATGCTTCCCAGATAGCACACCGACTTCAAAAGTATTCGAAAAGATTTCTTGAAAATTCTTAAAAAATCCTTTCGAATTCTTTTGAAACGAGTGTGCTATGGGTTCGTCGTGAAGAATCATCAGTTTCCCAGATAGAAAAATGTCTCAATGAAGTCATTATAATGGTAACATAGACGTCAAAAAGTGTTCGCGTTATAGTGCTCAGCATTGTTATGAGTAGCAAACCCAGGTGACGACACCGTAGTGAAGACATAATGTATACATTTTATACATCATCGCAAGCTGAGCGGAGTTCATGATAGTATGTTTACGACATATTATGTTACAAAATATTCAGAGCACGCTTTTCTATATGGTTTCATAATTTCTCATGAAATACCCAGGAGATATCTTTTCCCAGGAACTGCGATACTAAGTGAGGAGTATGTTTTCAAAAAGTTATAACCTTAGTTGAAGTTTCATGATGATTAAGAAAAGAAAAAGAAATCATTTATCAATGGATATCGCTCGAATGAACGATTCGAACATCAACGATTCGTATCTACTGGAAAGTGAACTACTCAATGTGTAAGGCAGGTGGTAGCACCTCGTGTTCCATCACAGAGGCACAGATTGCATGAAACTCATATTTAGTGAGAATTCCTATTTTATCAAGCGTCGGATCGACTTACAGGATAAGTTTGAGTTCTCAGTTATCTGTTCGACGTACAGGTGACATTCTTAGATTTTGAAGAATTAATTCTACAATTTTTGAACTTTCAAGTCTGTGTTAGCACAATTCACGCAAGATGAGTTCGAAAACTGTAGTGAAAATTTATGTCCGGACGCTGATGAATTGAAAAATGATTGTACCGAATGTATTTGTGGGATCAAAATTGCAATTTCTTTCGTATTGTATAAGAATGAGGGATTTGATTGCTTCCGATACATAGTTGTTAATCTATTACGTTTTGGAAAGGTCCTATTGGCGTTTCTGATCAAATATCATTTGCCATAGGTGGATCCATTGGAAAAACGTAATAGATTCACAACACTGTTCCGATGTAACGAACTTCGATGCAAAAAGGATTCGTTATATTGCAGGCTCACCCAAAAAAAAACGTGCTGCTGGAATTTGTAACTAATTTATACCCAATCAGAATATAATATGAGTTTAATTTGAATACAGTCTGATATTGAAAATATACAATGTATATGATCTCATTTTGACAAAGGGATCGCAAAAATACAGATACAAAAATTATATTCAAAAAAGGAATGTTCTACGAATATTCGGAGCATCTTCTATGCACATTTCAATGACACTATTTTATGGATCCTATGCGTGTATTAAGCGAACGTATGCAGGGTGTAAAATAATTCCCGGCCTGGATATCACATCTGTATTCTGCAGCCAAAATGCAACAATTTCCCATTTGGAAATTTTTTTGGTAGCTTATTTCCTGAGGTACAAGAATTTTTAGATTTTTTTTCAAATTCAAATAATTCAAAAGCACTATGTGCCACATACTTGAGCTTGACGCCATTTGCTAAGTTGGAAGACGGTGGATCTGTGGAAAAAAAATTGAACTACATTGTAAAAGATTACCGGAATTTTCGTATCTATATCAACCGTTAAATTCCAATCAATGATTGGGAAATCAATTTCCGATACATTTATATGAATTTTCACATAAATTCATATGAAAATTCCAAACTCTATGGGAGTTCTCCCAACATTTCAGCATTTGTAATACACGTTGCTGAACTCTGATTGGCAAGAAGTTCAAAAATTCCAAATCGCTATAGCTCCGGAACAAAGAATGATGGAATACTCCAATTTTTTTCCAGAGATCCGCCGTTTTCCAACTCAGCCAATGGTGTCAGGCTCAAGTATGTAGAACACAATGCTTTTGAGTCATTTGGATTTTTCGAAAAATCTAAAAATGCTCCTATCTCAAAAACTGAGCCTCAAAAAAATTTTTTGTTGAACGGGAAATCATTGCATTTTGGCTGCAAAATACATTTGTAAACTCCGGTCTGCGAATTCTGGGGCACCCTGTATAATCTAATATACGATGGTACGTCAATCGAACATCGATGGGCTGGTTGTCGTACATTTCGAATTAGTGATGGCCGATATTGAAAGGATCGATTCTGTTTTATAGAATTTTTATACAATTTGTATCAAAATGATATAAAATTCAATCAACTTGATAAATTTTTTAAACAAAAAAATCGATTCTTTCAAAATCGGTCATGGCTACACTGCACAGTGGGCCAGAAACTCAAAAAAGTGGCCAAAAATATAAATCCTTGGTCGATTTGTTTCAAACTGGGTCACATGGGGTTTTTGAGATTGCTGATTACGAATCTGAAGTCAAAAATGCATAATTCAAGATGGCGGACCCAATATGCGGCTAGATATCGTGAGAGAGACGGGGGATTGTCAATATATATTGTCTTGATTATTTTTGTGAGGTCAGATTTTTTTTATTCTGACGAAATTTTCACTGCAGATTCACAATCAGCAACCACGAACATTCCTTGATAATAAATTTTCAGCCAAACTCCGAATTGTTATATTAGATCTACCAGTTCGAATATCGCATTATTGACTTTAGATTTGTAATCGATGATCTCACAAACCCCCGAACAACGAAGTTTGAGTGAATCCAGCTAATTTTATGATTTTAGTCCGCCATATTGGATCTTTCATTTTGAATTTTTTTCATTTCTCACTCCAGGTTATCATAATTGAACGTAATCACCAATCTCAAAAAACTTTGGTCACCTCTTTTCGAAAGAATACCGAAGAAAATATATGAATTCATTCGAAAATATTGAAAATCCATGTATGAAAGCACAAAAAAATCAATTTCTTCGAAGTGTTTGTTGAAAGGCGCAAAAAGGCGCAGGTTGACTTTAAAGTACACTTCATCCGGAATGTAATGATCCTAATCTGATGTTCATATCTGGTGGAACTCAGGGGAATAGTTAATTGGAAGATTGGAAAATGATAAAAAAACTCTATATTTCGTGATATTGTGTTCAGTTTCAACTACAAACAGTGAAGATGAACACTTTTCCCATCGTTTTAAGTTTGTTCCATTGTTGTTCTTCCTGAAAAAATACAAAAGAGAACTCTTGGATGAGCGAAGTTTGCAAATGATGCAGGTTTGCACATGACACTTGAACAGTAAAGTTCAACCTATTATGCTTGGGGATATTGGTTTAATTTGTACATACATGCATCAAATCTCATAAAAATTTGAGAATAGTTGTCTCAAAGGGTCCTATAAATGATGAACTACTTGTTTTGTAAAAAACTCAAAGTTCATTCTTGGCATTTTTGGCCACTTTTTTGAATTTCTGGCCCACTGTGCACTGAGAGAAGAGCAATTTGGAGGTTCAGTAAATAGTACTATATTTGATCGATAAATCTGAATATTACTGAACTTCACTCAGAGAAAAAAAGTTGCTGAAACAGCAAACCTCGAAGATTTGCTTTGCTGATATGGCAAAAGTTGTTGCTGAATTAGCAAATAATTTGCTGTCACAGCAAAAATCTTGCTCTTTTAACAAGCGCTTGCCATTCAGCAATCCGAGATTGTAGATATACAGACAACTAGGAAATTTTGCTGAATTAGCAAATATCTTGCTAAAATAGCAGAATTTTTGCTGTAACAGCAACCGTTTTGCTAATTTAGCAAAGCAGATTTTTCGAAATCGCTTTTTCAGCAAGAATTTTCCTCTGCGTGTTTCAGCGATGTTTCATGAAATTTCAAGAAACATTACTGAAATTTCGCTAGACCTTACTCAGTGTTCTACAGTCGTTATTATATAATACAATATTCAGGACCAAATCCGCTGTGTGTCATTCAATTCCTAAACGTTTAGTAATTGAGTAATATACAGCAAATTTAGTCATCAATATTGTATTATATGTATAACAACGATTGAAGAACACTGAGTAATGTAAGGCAAACTTTCATTAATCCTTGAAATTTCATGAAACATCGCTGAAAGTTCAGTACTATTCAGATTTATTGGACAAGTATATCACCAATTACCGAACTTCCAAATCGCTCTTCTCTCACAAGGAGACTTACGAAAGTGTCACTCACCGAGTCTAATGAAACTTTGCATATTTTTAAAACATCGAAAAATAATCGACATGTATTTTTTGATATCGGCAATGTTGGGGGTTTAAGGGTAGAAACCACCCTTTGAACGTCACAGTGGGACTAATCGAGAATTTTTGTGTAAAAATTGTAGAACTCTTCATAGAAGAATTATAGGGACTTGATGTTTTTTTTTTTAATGAATGGAAGCCATTCCAGATTTGTGAAAAAATATCCAGAAAGTCCGATGAGCCCGTTTAGACCTTGAGAAAATTTATGGAAAATGAGATTTTTGAGCAAAAATACGAATTTTTCATGATTCAAGAGGGTAAACAATTTTTAGCCAATGTGTTATGCATCATTTCTTATCTCTTCAAGTTTTTCCGGAAAACACAATTAATGTATGGAAACGCGGATTTCACGGTTAAAAGTCTAATACTATTAACGTTCACTATATGGTCTTCGTATCTGATTCGTAGATTCTACAAACATATCTATTGCGTATATACGATTGAACATATGTTGCTACTCTGGTACCCTAACGGCATTCATAGGTTTTTAAAACGTTCTAAGAACGTCCGGATGTGTTGAAAACATTTTCCATATGAATTGATTCTTCTTCAGATCTTCCCCGCGCAACCCATCATTGTATATCGACACCCACGTTCTAATACGTCGTATCCCACCAAAATTGAGAAATCCATTTTTTTTCATACATTATATCATAGATATCCTGTGCACCCGTCGACATCGTTTTCTAAAAACTTTTCTAGGAGGGGCGTACGACATATTAGAACGTGGGTATCAATGTGCAACATAATTGTTATATGTAACATAGTCGTATAACTTGGGGATATCTCCTGAGTTATTTTTTAAGAATCTTTTGCGAGATGTCTCAAAGATATGAACATACCCCAAAATTATATCTAGGATATCTTCAAGATATCTTGAATATACGTGTGAGATCTATTTGCGGTGTATTTAAGATGCTTCAAATATTGATAATGAGTGAAAAATAATAACATCCAATGCACATAAGAAAGAAGATGCTTTCCAGATTTTTACTGTACTCACAATATCGGTAAGTACTTTTTCATGATGCTTTTCCTGTCTGATGAATTGTTATTCATTGGAAAGCACTCCGGTGTAAAAAGCAAATCTTAATTTGTTCGCATCTTGATTTCAGACAATGCTTTTTCCGTTGTGTCGGCGATTGTGTTTTCGACTGAATTTGTTTGCATCACAGATTCAGCCATGAAATGAGCTGATTCTAAGGCTTCCTACTCACAGTATCGAACCTGCCTACCTTAATCTATTCCTGACCTATTCATAATCACTTATGATCATCACATGATCTAATATTCCATCTAATCCCGTACAGAACCCGAATTTTAAAAAACAATTTCCTCCAAAATTTCCTTATGGGAAATATTTTGACTCCATAATTTGGAGATATCAAAAAGAGACCTTTAAGATATGTCTCAAATATATTTTGATCGAGGCAGTTCCAAATTCTCTGATATTCATCTCAAATTCGTTATCCTAATTTCATTTCTGGATGTGATCTTTGAGACATCTTTGCGAGATATCTTGAAGATATATTTGTAAAGATATTGAACCGTTATATCTTTCAGGTATCTTGGGGAAGATTTCTTATTTTCATAACTTTGAGAGATCTTTTCGTGTGCCGAAGATGTATCTGGTAGGATGTTTTTGAAACATCTTGTATCCATCTCAACTCCGATATCCTGATTTAATTCCTTGCAATCTATATGTGTTGTCTATGTTTGTTTGTTGTTGTCTTTATTAGTAAATTTATTCGTGGTCTTTCATTCTTTATATCACACCTTCGCACGTTTATTTTTGCAAGGAAAAGTGACCGAACACGACCCGCACAGTACCGCTATCTATGGGGTTACCTCATGGGGTAGAATTTACGAAGGAAATCCGTGGATAACGTGAATTCGTGGAAGAACGGTACACCGTTTCACCGCGGTGCGGTGGCTCGATGCAGAAGCAACGTAAAGATAACGCTCACGTGACCATGAGAGCTTTCAAAATGTATTTTAAATGCATCCGGAAATGAGGGTTTCTATGTAAGGTAGATGACCCCATTTATGAACGCGACGCCACTAATGAACATTTTGGTTTTTTGATTTATAGTACTTTTCATTTAGTGCTTTAATTTCATCCAAGCATGACTGACTGGATACTAAATCAACCGCTGTTATGTAAATAAATTCGGAATAATATGCCATAGGAAAGATATAATAAATAAACGATTGTTCGCTAATGGGGGCTAAGGTGTTCATTAATGGGGCCGGTTACCTTAAAGGTTCTTAGATACATTTTCAACAGATTGCTAGAGAAATTTTTCTTTCAAATGTTCTGTGAAATATATTTTGAAGAGTTTTATGAAAATGTATTCTTTAGAATGTGAGCAAAATATATTTCGAATGATTCGCTTTGGAATCGTCTCTGGATCAGGGGTTTTTGTGATAGCTAGAACTTGCATATATTTGGTGTCTCCAACAGATTAATATCAATAACATTTTATTTGGAGAAATATATAATCAAGGAATATTAAAAATATATCAAAAATACATTCACAGCGGAATATAATTTTTCATGTTCTCTCTTTTTTACATCTGACTGTGTTTCTAATCCATTGTCAACATATTCCGAATATGATAAAATGTGTCTCCAAGCTGTTTTTATTCAGTATTCGAAATATATCTCACGTATATCAAAAATTCGTGCAGGATTTGTCAGAAGTGTGATATACATACTATATAGTATATCAACATACCCTCATGATAGTGGTAGGTAAGATATAGTCATCATAATGCAATTAAATTGTAACAAAAATATATTGAGAATGTATTGTAAATAAATTCAAAGTGGGACGAAAATATTGAGGAATCATATTTCGCTTTGAATGTATTTTCAATATATTTTTGACATATCTGAAGTAGATTTTTCCGACGAATATGGCGGTTTTTTTTTCTAAAATTTCGGGTTCCCAGGAAAAATCCGCAAAAGTTTATCGATTCGTCATTACTTTCAGAATTGGGAATTTGATTAGTTGGCCCACTGAGCATTTCCGTTAGAACCGTGCATTAACATTGCATCGATGTTGATGCGATCTTCAAAGTACCTGTTATGAAATTTCAACGATATTTTTGCAACTTACTTTTGTAATATTGCATTTGTAAATTGAAAGACAAGTACTGTCAAGATCGCATCAACATCGCTGCAATGTTGATGTGAGGTTCTAACGGAAATGCTCAGTGGGGGCTATATAAAAAACAACTAACCAACAAAGCTCGGCAGATTTTCCTGGGAATCCTGCAAATATTTGTCATGTTTTAATTTTCTTCTCATAACTATTTCTCCGGAAAAGATATATTTCGTATTTTGAATTTCATTTGATACATCTTGAGATGAATGTTCAAAATATCTCTCAAAATGCTTTTCAAATACTTTCATAACTGTATTGACTTCGAAAAATACTTCACTTCAATGAAATTATCCTGAATGCAAATTTCCTAGTATTTGTTGAACGCAGTAATGAAATTTCAGTAATATTCTTCTTGAAAATTCCAATCATTTTCACGCGTCTGGTCATGATTTTGATGAACGGGTCATTGTTACGATCTGTGTTGAAACATGATCCTGAAGCTTTTATTGAACGGGAGTCATCATGATTGGTATGACTCACGGAATTAGGTTTGAGGTTAGAATTACGGATAGGGGACATTGTAAAACATAATCGGAATTTTCCTGTACGCAGCAACCGGAAAATCCCGATCATGCGATAAGAAATCAATTTTCGATTATGTATATGAAATTTCCCATAAATTTAACTAAAAAAGAATTCCAAACTTTATGGGATTTTTACTATCGTTTTCCGGTAAGAAACGGAAAATTTCTAATACGTGTATGGCTTAATTACTTTCAAAAATTTATGTGGAGTTCCTCATAGGAATTTTTCACGATGAATTCTTCGACACTATCGATATTTTTATAGAAAATTTTAGCGAATGTATATTGAATTTCATACAAATTGTATGAAAATATCGCCTATCGCTAGTCAGAATGCTTAAAAGTTGAATAAGGAAGAGGGGTCGAATCTCCAAATATTTTCATATTTCAGATTTGTCGAATCTTGACCAAATGTCATATACAGTGTTCAGAATTCGCGGACCGGATTTTGCAAGTGTACACGGAGAGAAATTTATTTGGAAAGATTACCATTTTATTCGTAAACTAGAACTATTCGGCAAAACCAGATAATAATTTATAATATAACTCCTAATCATTGCCAGTTGTGATGGTAAAAATCGAGATTAATTTGGATTTTTACCATCACAACTGGCAATGATTAGGAGTTATATTATAAATTATTGTCTGGTTTTGCCGAATAGTTCTAGTTTACGAATAAAATGGTAATTTTTCCAAATACATTTCTCTCCGTGTACTCGGCAGCCAGAATGCAATAATTTCCGGCTTGGAGAAAGATTATTTGAGGCTTAGTTTCTGAGATATCAGCATTTTCCCAAGCACCTACAGAAGTTCAAAGTATATACGAAATAGAAACGTTTGTAGAATGTGAAAAACTAAGCCTCAAATAACCAAATAATAACAATCAGGGACTGGAACGTTATTCACTCACGTTACTCATTATACATAAAATGTATATAATAATATTTATATTGTACACAAATTATATATTTATTATATAGATTTTATATATAATGAGTAACGTAAGTGAATAACGTTCCAGTCCCTGATAATAATAATAGAATACACCATGTGTAATCGCTTCGGTCGATAATTCAACTAAGAAGAGTGACAATGCCTTAGAACCGAAGAAACATATTTACATCGATGAATGAAATAATCGATGCGTGTGTTGCTGATACAGCAAATTTAAACACACGAGCGGATCCATGTCTCTAATAACCACAACTCCTTATTCAGAGTATGTGGTTAGATGGAAAGAGATGAACTTTTTCCAAATATCTCGAAACGTGTCAAATAATTATTCTCTCTCATGACGAGTAAGCGGTACGATACATACAAGACAAACTCATCGTTAAAGAGAGAATACAGACTCGTTTCAAGATCCAAACATTAAAGTTTCACATGAACTGAAAATGAATTCAATGGCCAGGAGTCGAACCTGGAACTACCCATAGGTACTGGGGTGCGTTAACCAATTACGCCACCATGATAATAATAATAATAATTTTTCCGAACGAGAAATTATCGTATTCCGGCTGCAAAATATACCTGTAAAATCCAGTTTGTCAATTCTGGGACATCCTGCATTTCATTAGAGTGCATAAAGAACTCAATGATTCTCACGAAATGAGGGATAAAAAAATTTTTCTGGTTTTTTTTTCAAAATGTAATTTAAATTAGAAGCGCACAATATTTTACGGCATATATATACTTTTTTTATATGAACTTTATCGAGTGTATATTGAATTTGATAAAATATCGATGAAGACTCTATACAAATTGTATAGAGTATTTATCGATATCGTGAAATATCGTGCGCTTCTAATTTAATTGACGTTCTTAAAGCAATTTCAAATTTACACGTGAACTATTTGAAACACAAATTCTCAATCTCGACGGCGCTTCTCTTATTTATTCAAAGTCAATTTCCAATGCATTTCACGTAGGGGAGAGCGAGGTTGAAAGTGCCGCGGGGAAGTTGTTCCGATGATTAGATTTTCAGAAATAGAAATGAGTGAGCATATGTTTTGAATATGTAAATTGAGGGAGAAATATTTATCTCAGTTCGCGTATTCAGAATATACGATTATTTAGTTTCATTTGTAAAATTCTAGTCATCGGAACAAATTCTCCGCGGCACTTCCAACTCCACTCTCCCCTACAAATACAATATATAACGATTATTGTTTTTGAAGCACATTTACAAAAGCTTCAACCAGGTATTTCAAGCATCGCATGATAATCCTACCAAAAAAAATTCCAACGGAATTTAGAAATCATTTTTTCAAATACATTAAAAATATGTTACGAATGCTCTACCGAAATCCATCTTGGAAGCTCTTTTGGGAGTAGATTTCAGAAATGTTCATAAAATGTTTGTGTCCCAATGTTTTGAATATCTGCAATATATAGGGTGACCACTCTTTTTCTAGCCCGACAAACGGCAACCTTTTTTCTTCAAAAGAATTCCGAAGTTTCAAAATTACTATATTTTTTCCCAGTTTTCTCGAAGAAAAGAAGAGGATAAAATCGAAAAAGCTCAATAAACGTACTTTCTTTGTATCATAGAGGAAATACATGTACCCATCCTTTTCGTTTCTTTCATTTTAGGGAAGGGGAAAAATTCAGAAATTTTTTAACTTTGGGATGCCCTTGAAATATCTCAATATCTCCCTTTGTATAGCATACTTTTCTTTTCATTGATTATCACCGACAAAATGAAAATTTCATAGTTTCTGGACAAAGCTGGGACATTTCGAATCAAAACCGGGACGCCCTCAAATATTGTCAAAAACCGGGACGTCTGGTCACCCTAGTAATATATCTATGTGCGTCAAACAGATTTTTGGATATTATAAATATATTTTGAATGCCACACGGAGAAAAATACACTGCATGGAAAAAAAGAAGTAGTTACAGCAACTATTTAAATAGTCGATTTTCGACCATCTAATTAAGTAGTTGCTGCAGCTACTTAGTAGTTAGGACAAGTAACTCGATAGTTGCACTAAATAACGTAAATACTTGAGGTATTGTGAATTAGTTGAGGCAGCTAGCGTGTTACTCATCCTGACTACTAAGTAAATGCAGCAACAATTTAAGTAGATGGTTGAAAATCGACTATTTAAGTAGTTGCTGCAACTATTCTTTTTTTTCCCGTGTGAAAAAAAATGTTTTGTTATGGTGAACCAAATGTGATGAACAAAATCCTTTGGTTGAAACAACAAAAGTCTTGTCCAGTTCACAAAATTTTGGTCTCTATAACGAAATATTTTTGATAATAGTAACGAAATTTTACGATTAATGACATTTTTTGACAATTTAGTTTTCAGTGTAGTAATTCGGTGACGGGTATTCCAAAATCGTCATAAGTACCATTGGAAATTGGAATGAGTGGGATAAACTGTTTACGTTATCATCAAAACGATTATAGGATGAAAGAATAGTCATCTCTCCATTCCTATCCCTGCTTAAGAAATCCCAAGTGTGTATTAACGGCGGGCCCCATCTACGCCCAGGGTGGGCGCCCATGCTACCCAACGTGGGGCCAAGCTGGGCAGACAAATGGGGCCAACCCTGGGATGATAACATCGTTCCCAGCTTGGCCGTATTATTATAAGAATTTTGGTCCCACTCTGGCCCAGTCTTGGGCCCATATTGACAGGATGGGGTCCATGCTGGCCCGGGGTGGGCCCCATGGTATATACATGCTAGGGGCTCTGCCCGAGAATTGGTAACACCACGGGCCCAGCATAAACCCAGACTAGGCAATCAATACTGCCCCTTCCTTTTTGTTTTGAAATTGGAAAATTGCTTTGAATTCTACCCCAGCGGGCATGAATTTCAGCCCCACTTTGGCCTAGTCTTGGGCCCAGTGTTGAGCCCCATCCTGTCTATATGGGCCCAAGACTGGACCAAAGTGAGGCCAAAATTCATACACGTTGAGGATTGTACACACATGCTCGGGATATAAATTTACCCCAATCTTGGCCGAACGCTGGGCTAAATTAGGGCCCAGTTCAAATGTGCCCGCACTAAGATTCATTATTTCCATTTTCTACCAACCATAATTGTATGGGAAAACACAATAGGGCCAAGATTGAGCCAACATGGGACCCATCGTCATTCCCCAAGACTGGGTTGAAGAGGATGGACCCAGCCTGGAGCCCATTGTCATTATAGACAATACACGCATCAGACATATGGGATCTTATTACAACCGATTTACAAAATTTAATCGGAATGTATCCTGATTTTTCATCGGAAATTTCTTATCAACCCAGTTTTTATTCAACATCACCCGACTTCCTATCCCAGAGGGACTTTTTATTCAGATATTTCCAAACCAGTTATTCCTATTGATTCTTATTGATCGTAAATGAGAAATTTTGAGCGTCCGATTTCTTCTCATTACCGCCGATCTGTTTATCCGGAATTTACATCGGTATCAAATCGGTTTATATGGTTTTTAATCAGATTTTTGAAGCAGGGATGCTGCACGGAGAAAACGGAATTCGCTGCGGCAGCGAAATCCACTTTTGCTGGGTTCCTTTTGCCAGAACAGCAAATTTTTTGCTGTGACAGCAAACTATTTGCTGTTCCAGCAATCTTGTTAGCTGCGACAGCGAATTTTTAGCTGTGGCAGCAAAAAATTTTGCTTCTCTATATATAATACCTCGATTTGCTGCGTCAGCAAATTTTTTCTCTCCATGTGGAGTCACAATGAAAACTAGAGGCAATTGTAATCAGAGATGTGCAAAATGGGTGTTGTAATGCATTTGAAATAGAAAATATAAAATGCCCAATTATTTCCCATTTCAAATGCAAAATGTGAAATAGTTTTGGAAGACATATGGAAAATGCAAAATGGGTATTTTGAAAATGGTTTTATTTCCAATAGAATTTTTCGTTTTCATGGAGAATTTGAAGCTACATCATTACCGAGTGTTTGAATTATTCATCGCAATAAAATAAGTATACTATAGTTAATTGAAGAATGAATAAAAATAATTTTATTTGTTTTTCAATTAAAATTCGTTTGATGTTGATAGGACTAATTTTTCAAATAATTCTTCCCTTATTTTTCTCCTATGAGGTCTTATAATCATACCTCCGAATGAAAACAACCCATACAAAAATTTTTAGGCTTCGCCAATGCTGACAATAAAATATAGCTTGGCGCAATGTTGACAGACAAGGCTTGGCAATCTATAAATCTTCAATGTTGATTAACAATAAATACAATGTTGCACCGATGTCGGTGTTCGACGGATTTCGTTTGTCGGCCTATCATTGTGGCATGATTGCGCGAAGCTTGCCTCATCCTTGGCCCAATATTGACTAAACGACAGATTCCATTCAACGCCAGGATCATTTAAAATGTGGTTCAATATTGTCTCAAACTTTGTCCTACTTTCGGTAGAAATTAGCCTCCAATGTAGCGCCGATCATTGGCAATAGCATGGCTCGATATTGGCAACCCATATGTATAATATTTTTGCTACGTTACTAATCAAGTGTTTCTCGCGAGTGCTTGAAACGCGTATACGAAGAATATATAAGGCTTAAGTAAGGCTTTGGAAGAACAGTCAATCGCTCTTCACTATGAATCACACTAGAGGGCTCCTACCGCTGAGCTAACATACATTGTGTCTACTTCTCATGGCAAAATTTACCGACAAAAGGCGCCTAGTTGTTCACAAACAAATGAGGGGAAAACAATAAGACTTCAAACAACATATGTCAGAAATTGCGGAATGCGCATAGTTTTTATATATTTCTGGATTAAATATTTTGTACTTTGATCGTTGGCGCAGCCAATTGTTTTTGACAAACAAAATTTCCAATTGTTTGCCAATGATGTTATATTTCATTGCCATTGTTTCATCGATGATGGGAATTCTTTGAAAAAACATGTAGGTGAATCATAAAATGATGTTATCATTCCAGGTTTGTGCCATGCTTGGTTGCCAAGTCTCGGCCATACTTTATCTACGTCCCAATAAACACACACACGTTATTTCAACGTTGAAAGAACGTTGGACTGTCAAACGGACGTTAGTCGTTGATTTCATAACGTTGATTTTTGGTCAAAATTTAATAGGGAAATAGACGACCAGGAATTACGTTTTGATGACGTGTAATTTAAACTAATATTCAAAAATAACCATCAAAAGACGTCCTCAAAACACGTGTTTTGGACGGGTTTGAATCACGCGTTTAGAATGTGTTCATAACACCTTGTGTTTGAACTTCAATTGAAGATATTTTGCTGGCAATGTCGAACGACACCGAACAATGATTAAAATTTCAACAAAGAGCAAGATAGTAGTGGAGTAAATAGTGTGGCATACTTTCCAAATTCTGTCATCCTCAGAAATACTATTGTTCTCGATATTGAATGAAAAGTTTTCAAAAAAAAATTTGTTGGATTCAATTCGCGTTTTAGAACCATCATCAGGACACGTCAATATGTGACGTCTTTTGAACGATGTTTAGACCGTTGATATGACGTTATTTTATGGTTGAAAAACACGTGATCTGCCGCGACATTTTTACGTTGAATCAACGCAAGAATATTATTAATTCACAACGTGTGGTTATTGACTGTTTTTAACGTTTTTAAAACGTGCGTGTGTTAACTGGGGTTGCACCATGCAAGCGCCAATTGAGAATTTCTATATGGGAAGCGTTCCACTGGCGCAGAGCTAGATAGGCAAGTATTGAATCTTAAGAATATTTTTTTGATTGTGGGATAAGCATGTAGCATTCCATTATTATTACAATTCTAATCACACTCACAGGAAGGATTTCTTGAAATGAGGAAATTTTTCTTGTCGCTGGGACAATACTCATTTTTTTCTTGAGGCTAGAAAATTTTATTCGAATCAAGAAAAGTTTGTTTTGACTTCCAAATAAATTTTCTTAGTTCAAGTAAAATTTTCTAGCCTCAAGAAAAAAATGAGTTTTGTGCCAGTGACAAGAAAAATTTTCTCATTTCAAGAAATCCTTTTTGTGAGTGCATTCTCTCTTCGAATCACAGGGCAATGATTATTTTATACCCATTTTCTATTTTAAAATAGAAAAAACCATTCAAATGCAAATGGAAAATGCTATTACAAAATGAATATCTCAAATGAAAATAGGTATTTTCCATTTTGTATTTCCATTTGAAATTGACCCATCTCTCAAATACTGCATATCTCTGATTGTAATCAATCCCATACACTTTTCTCCCAGTAGTCAGAGTGTAATCAGTATATTGTTCATACGTCAACTCGTACACTGAGAAAAAGGATTCGTTGACTCAAATGAGATTTGTTTACAGTAAATAAATCGTATATTTGGATACGAGCAAAGAAATATTTACTAATATTCATTTTATCACATAGTTGTTGAATACACCACATATTTCTTTGAGTCAACTTCATACCGATTATGATTCGATAAATCTAAATTTGAGAGGAAGTCATATTCATTCAAATCAATTTCGATCAGTTTGAATCAAATGAATGATTTGGTTATAGTTAATAAATATGAATTTCTTGACTCAACACAATGTTTAGTTATAATCAATATGTCTTATTTGTATGAAATGATACTTCTTGAAAATGCTCAACCAAATGCGTTGATTTGTCAGAAGAAAACCTTTTTCTCAGTGTAATGATCTACCGTGTGTATTACTAGTGTAGTAGTGCTGAAAAAACTCACTTTTCCCTCGCATACCTTCACTGATATCAAAGCAGGATTGGATTTTCTTAAAAAAAAGTATGTATAATCCTTAATACAAGCATGATATTTTCCACGGTCAACGTATCAATACAAATAAAGATGTCACATCGGTGCATGGATCTGGGATAGAATGTACCCTAAGGGGCGCTGGGTGAATGCTTGGTACGGTTATGAAGTCGTACCACGATGTTCGTGAATATTGTGGAGGCGGCTGATCGCTGTCTGGCTCAGTCGAACCGCGACCACCGAGCGGTGAGGATACTTCGTTGAATTTCACATGTTATTTTTTTGACAAGGAAGTGACAAATAAGTGGTACATATGAACACATAGGGTAATATTTAGTTGTCGAAGTGAAAGATGAAATCTGGACCAAGGTCATGGTACAAAACCCAGTGCTGTTGCACTTAACGGGGTCGCACGGCTAACATCTACCCGGTGTATTTTGCGTGTAGGTGGGTGAGAGGGAAATACAGGTAAAAAGGGAGGAAGGAACGAGGCCACATTCGCGGGATACGATCAGACTCGTAGCATACGCACCAATCATAGAATTTACTCGAGACATTTGTTCAATCCTTGCTATCTAAAGTAAATATAAAACCAAGTATACATTGTGTGCAACGTGTTCCATCGGTTTCGACTGAATGGGTATCGCGGCTTGTGCCCCGGCATCCTTATTTTTTCCAGTTTCGTGACGAATGTTTCAGAAAAACGATTCGAAAGCAATGATTCCTTCGCAGGAGGTGGGAAGACTCGGTACGTTGCATCTTGTTCGTAGCAGAGTCGAAGGCATAATCGTCGTTGCGGTCGTCGTCTAAGTAACAGTACTTCCTCGCTCTCGATGGAATAAGCCTATCTCGAGAAACGGGACCCATACACTCTATCACAAACTTCTGTCTTTTTCCCTCTTTTCTATGCTCATCTTGTTTATTCCCTTCTCTTTCCGCCTTCCTTCTGCTCGATCTTTCTCTTCCCTACCTCTCTATTCTGGCGTTCGAAGTAGTCTGGCCGGTCGAACATGGGGGAGAGCCTCGTGAAACCAGTCCTCGCTTCTCTACTGTGGCAGGAAGAGAGAAGCTCTTAACCGCGTGTGTGTATAAATGAGGGCCACCCTTTCTTCCTTCCTTTTACACCTGTCGAGGAGCTAATTCAAAAAGTTCGTCATAACAGATATCTTTCTTTTCGCTTCACCTCACTTTCTGACGGAGAATAAACGAAAATTGGTCCTAGAATAACAAACGAATACATATATATATATATATGTGTTTATATATGTAGGTGTGAAACGTTGTTCGAGTGTGCCTTGAGTTCTCCGTTGTGCAACGGCAAAGGAAAAAAGGGTATCTTTGACACCTGTTGACAAAGGTCCACGATTTTCAAGCGTGAATCAAATTTCTGACGAGTCATCGTTGTTGTGGGTTAGAATGTAGTCTTGATTGAATGGAAGAGGAACTGCTAAGAAAACATCAGATATCCAAGTGTCTAATATGAATGTGAAACTCATATTATAAATTGTTTACCTGTGCTGTTATAATAATCATGACCAAAGCGTCGGCTTTGCGACTTGAGTTTACGATTTTTTACGTGGTAATGAAGTAAGGTTCAATTTTGAAATTATATATCAATCTTTTGTAGAGTGTAATTGTGAAAAGGAGAGAGAGAAAGGAAGAGAGAGAGAGAGAGAGAGAGTGAGTGAGTGAGGGAGGGGGAGAAAGAGAGAGGATCTGTTGAAACGGCGGTGCTGGTGACACAGAAGTTCGTGTTCGTATCCCTCTCGTTCCCCTCTTCTTTTGTGCTACCTTGTTCCTTTTCCCCTCCACCTTCGCATCATCTACCGGTACGACGTAACCTCTAAGTGTCAGTTTCTCGGTCGCGAGTCCCACTGATCCAATTCACGTGTGTCTCGTACATTGTTTCTTTTTATAAATTCAATAACCTTGTTATTAACTCAAATTATAACTGTGTACATATATATGAATGTGCGTGCATGCGTGTGTGAATGAGAAAGGGATATGCTAAAGTATAATGCGATACCAAGTTTGATAATCCAAGTGAGCTTTCAGAAGTGTTTGTGCTGAAATTTGTGTTTACATCGGTGTCCGGGAAACATACAATCTAGTATCAGCTTGTGTTTATAGTTGAGAGTGTACGCTCGTTTGGTGTTCATATAGTGTGCAGGAATTGTATGAAACCAATAATCACATGGATGACATTTGTATGTAAAAAGAAAGGATCTAGAGATATAAAAACATGAAGACCTCGCAACGTTCATTAAGGTGAGTAAATTTTATATTTAGTTATATCATATTCGAAAAATAGTATTGTCATGTGTACATACATACATACATACACACATACACATATATATAGTACAGTTAACAATAACAGTACGTACACGAGTACGTTCGAGTTTTGTTCGAGCATTAAGGCTCGGTCTGCTAACTCGTAATGAGGTATTCGCGCAAGTGAGGGAAAAAAGGAATAAAAAAATGCATATAACCAGAACACGAGAGTATTTTTTGTTTCGTTCAATTCACACGCGTGTGTTCGTGTGTGAAAGTATTTGCATTTATAACACACATCTGTGAGAAAACAGAATAATTAGTACGTTTCACGTTCAGTTATGATGCTTCGTCATTTCATGGGTTTGAATGTGTAAGAAGTGCTTAATGCTCATTCAGTGGGTATAGATCTTTTTCAAACCTATTAAACATATGGTTCGCTGCACCGTAAGCGAGCGAATCAAGGATATGTACTCGGATAACATACCCTCGCGAAGCGACGCACATGGATAAGGTTTCGCGCGCAGTGTGCTGCGACGCTCGAAAAATGACGCGGATTGTACGCGAACCTAGGGAGGAGATAGCATTCAAAATGCTATCTGGGTACTCACCCTAACAGCAAAATGCTGCGCAAATATGCGGCAAATTCACCAGAAAACGTACAACAACGGTTTGAAGCAATTTGCAGAGACGTTGTGTCGCCAACCCGGGCAGCAACAGAAGTTCAAAGTATATACGAAATAGAAACGTTCGTAGAATGTACGAATGAGATACGAAGAACATATAATGAACGTTCATAGAATATTCGAATGAGACTGTATCAAACACAGTAGAGCACTCATAAGAGGACGAGCTCTTTAAGAGGTCTTTTACAAGAGCTCTAGTGATGTTATCATACTGATATCCAAATGACATCTTTTCTCTGAGATCTTAGAGAAAAAATCCTGAGTTCGTTTGGATAACATTCTGACAATCCCTATTTTTCCTCAGAAATTGACGCATCTGATAACATTCTGATACCTTTATGTTAACCTTCTGAAAGGTCTATCTGACCTCTCACACATATTTGGGAGATCTTCAAGACTTCTTGATGATAACATATTGTTCCCTGGGAATATATTCAGAACGTACACAGTACATTCGAAATGTACGATATCCGTTCAATCGACGTACATAGGACCTATGAAACGGTCTCATTGGAATGTGCATAGAACATATTTCGAATATTCGGAGAGAGTTCATACACTGAGAGAAAGGGTCTATTCAAATATTCGACAGCTAGTAAATTTAGTCACTGTAAATAAAAATTCAGTTGTGCCAACTAAATTTTATTTGTCACAGCTATATTTTTTATTCCCATTGACCATTTTATTCATATTTCAGACAGCTAGCCTTTTATTTACCCCAACTAGAGTCTAGCTAGCGTAAATAAAAATCTAGCTGCGGTAACTAACATTTAGTTGTCCCCGAGGGGCCTTTCACTCTGGAATCGATTCCATATTAAACAACTTATCCGGTGATTCTTGTTGATTACCTGTGACTTTGATTCACACGATGATTCCATTCAATAAAGTAGACAAGAATCAAGCTGCGAATTCAAAGCATCGATGAAAGTGATTCCAGCGCTTTCGAGCTAAAGTTGACACGAGTACGGGAAAACGGTCTGATTCTCCCTGAGCCCGCGCTGATTCCGTAATAATTTTGTTATTTTACTTGTATCTTTGACTAGCTGTTCGAGTACATTGATTTTCGTTCTTGATTTTCCTTCGGTTTACTCAGTTTCATGCTTAAATTAATTAAATTAACAGACTGAAAAATTGCAGAATTATATTACTCAATAATGAAACTTTTCCAGCTGTAAATTTTTGTTCAACTTTCAAGTACTATTTCATACCAAATTTTCTCTCGGAATCAAGATCCAAGACAAGAGTTTCTAATTTAATTAACTTTCAACATGCTAAAAGCATGAAACCCCTCTCGGTGTGCAGTTGGATTCAATTTCTGCAACTTTTCGAGAACTTATGGCGCTACATGGTTTGTTTATGCCACTGATGTGGACTGATCACGTGTGGACACACCTGGACTCACGAAATTTGTTGAGTACGTACCGATTTGCCTCGACTCGCTCTGACTCGTATAAAAATCCCTTGATCTGGGACTGATGGGAGTGATTGTCGGTGAGTTCGTTGATTCCAACTGATTCCGTACTGTTCCAACTCATTGTCTCGATTCTGTACGAGTCGAATTTGTGTTCTTGATTCCACTGAACCAAGAATTACATCGTTGAGTTCTATAGCTGAAGTTCGATTCGAAATCGATTCTGAATCGACGAAACTCAGTGATTCCAGAGTGAAAGGCCCCTCGGTTGTCCCAACTAGGTACCTTTCTCTCAGTGTAGTATATCCTAGTGCTGCTTGGGAAATGCGCAACAATATGCTGTAAATCTAAGATTTTAGCTTGAGTCGTTATCGTGTTGCTAGGAAGTTTCTCGGGAAACTCTCAATCACATGAGTAGCAAATTCCCAGCAACTTTGCACAAACTTGGTAAACAACGTACGAACAATGATTGCACAGCAACTTTCGTTGTGTAGGCACGTGTGCATTTTTCGTCTCGCGTTCGTAAAAAACTATGCAACTCTCCCTCCCAGTTGACCCCAAACAGTGAAGTACTAGAAAAATTCGCAACAACCCGGATCAACCATCTTTGAGAAGATTATGTAGAAACTGGCAGCTGTAAAGCTAGGAGCCGATTATTGAAACTTTATTCACTTCGGACATTGGTTCAGTGACATCCAACTAAACGTTCCATGTGCTCAAATTCTCGATAAAAGTTTCGGGTAAAAAGTTATTACAATCGGCTGCTTACTTTAAGGCTGTCAATTTCAGCTTCATTTTTGGGAGGTTGCTGGGAGATTGCGTCGTCAAATGCGCAGCAAACTTAAAAATTGTTGTCGTGATGCTGCGAAGATGTTTGGATACATGGAGCTATGAAGCTGAAACTAACAGCCTTAAAGTTAGCAGCTGATTGTTGGAACTTTGTTCATACCAGAAATCAGTTGAGTAGCATCCTACCAAACGCTTCGGATGCTCTGATTCTTAATAAAAATTGTGAGTAAAGAGCTATGACAATCGGCTGCAAGTTTTACGGCTGCCAGTTTCAGCTCCATCGTGGAGCTATGAAACGTAAAGTCAAACAACCTCCTAACAACGAAACACCAACTGGTGCAGCAACGCTGAAGCAGCAGTTACACTGCAACTTTTGCTGTTAGGAGACGGTATCTTGAAGAGATTCATATACGATTTGAGAGGATTTGATTAACGCAAGTAGCAGTTGGGGTCAGGAATGCTAATCAACTACACGCAGAAAACAAATGTGTTGATTATTTTTGAATGTGATTTATTTTCTACAAGAAATTATGGTACTTTTGAAGCTATGTTCAGGTGAATAAGTTCATTTATCACAGACTGGCGCTGATCCTCAATAAATTATGGGACTTTTAAAAATATATTCTTCTGCGTGTAAGACTTTTGATGTCTTCCTCAGATACCACGGATAACTTTTTTAGATAGCATTTAGAACTTTTAAGAAGACATCAAAAAGCTGACATTAGAGATTATCTCGAGAATTATGACAATTTCCAATGTTGACTGAAAAATTGTTCACTGAGATACATCGTTTTCATATGTTGCTGAAGTTGCAATTGTTCATTGGAACGGATTTGTGCTCGAACAATCCGATGTTCATCTATTAGAGACTAAAAATCTTGCATTACATCCTTCAAACGATGTCTGCAGATTCAAGGAGTTGATTCAAGGTGAAAAATAACGAAGGTTCATTATATTATGTGAGTTTAAATTTTGGTATTGTTTTTATAAACGATTCAAACTTCAAGAACATGTTTTTATCAGGGTTGCGTGAAATCAAATTTTTTCACAAAAAACTGAAAAGAAACCCGGTCTGTTTTTGTTCAAACCTAGTGTTTAGGATTGAAACTTGTATTTTTACTATTAGAACCGGGGTTGATACTTGTGAGTTCCACTCAGTTAGGCCCGGTGGGGTTTTTCGAGTAGATACGCGGTGCAAAAAAACCCTTGAAAACCCTTTTTCAAAACTCCAAATCACCCGAGTGGAAAACATTCTCATGATTTAATATAATTTATGTATGATTCAATATATTTTATATATTAATTATGTATAATTCTATATAAATTTTCTATATAATTTGAAAACATTTTGCACTCGGGGTGTTTTATTCAATGGTTGTTTTATTTAATATAATTTCCTTTCATTTTCTTCTTTTTTCTACATTACACGAATGAAATTGTCACACGGGTAATCAAAAGTGTGTACAGTGTGTGGTATATTCCATTCTGAGAATCGATGTGAAAAAGATGTCTTTTTTGTTTCACATTGACCAACATCAATGTGCGGGTTTCGATTATCTACGTGACAATTTCTCCGTGTGAAATCAGTAGAGTTCCTCTGATTCCACAGTTATAAATATCTTTCTAGTTTGAATTGGTTGAATTTCACTATCTAATCGATGAATAACCATTAATTCGTTCACGATTGAATATTCAAACTGATAAAAATGTATGAAATTGTGTTATACTTTCTTGAATTCCGGTTGAATTGGATAGAATTTTTACGTAATAACTTGGAATATCCTCCATAAAAATGGATTCAGTTGGACAGAATTTCAATTCATTCCAATCCATTTTTATTCTCGGTTTCCACAAAGGACTATTCTAGTATAATATTCTAAATACTATTTGCTATCAGGGATATTAGGAGCAAAAAAAGTTGTACTTTCGTCTTTAATTCAGTTCAAATTCCATACACTGAAAAAAAAATTTATTCCAGTCAAATAAATATTTATTTGTCCTGTACCAAAGAAATATTTATTAGAATTAACAAAATATTCTTTGGAATCAAAATAATTTATTGGAATCAAATAAACGATTAAAACCATCTATTTAATTCAAATAAATTATTTTGGTTCCAAAGAATATTTTGTTGATTCTAATGAATATTTCTTTGGTACAGGACAAATAAATATTTATTTGACTGGAATAAATTTTTTTTTCAGTGTAGATTTCTGTAATGTTCATCAGGATGGACATACAATATTCTGTGAATATTGATATAATATTGTAGTAATATTGTATGAATATTGTGCACTTTTTTGATAAATTGAATCCAATTTGTATATATTTCGAAATATACCAATTCATTTTTCTGAATGAATTTTGCAAATGGTTAGAACCAAATTGAATGATTGCGGTCAATTAATCAAAATTTTATGATTTTAATCAGTTCCTTTCCTGAATAATTTCGTATTGGAAATTTTTGATAGGTCAAACACAATAAAATTCTTTGTCAAGCTTTAAAACCACCACAAGAGACTGCAAAATCTAATTTGAGTTGTGGCGACGTAGATCAAATTGCAATGAGAAGGATTACTGTTTTAGTAAATTGTACTTTGAAATTTGACTTGTTCCAAACTCAATTCCAGATTAAGTGACCAGTAACTTTCTAGTTCATATTATTCTGTATGATCATATATGCACGGAGAAAAAGGTATCTTGAAAAATAGCATAATTTGTGGTTTTTTAGCATTGGTCCAACCCGAGTCAAAATATTTACGTGAAGATACCTCTAAAAGTATCATCATGGCTGAGACTTATATGAGGAAGGTACCATACTTCTTTATAAAAGTCCAAGAAATTATGGGACTTTTAGAGATTCGTTCGCGTAAATATTTTGACTCGGGACAGACCAACGCGAAAAATCCATACATTATGGTATTTTTCAAGATATCTGTTTTCTCAGGGTGCAAAATGAAATCATACGGTAAAAATAAAAAATAAATTATAATGGAAATCATCAGAGAAACCTTGGTAACAATAAAACTCGATAGAACCCGATTGAACCCAGTGGGCCGGTTTTAAAGAAAAAACCCCGGGTTTTCCAACCCTGATTCGAACAAAAAGATTTGAATTTTTTATAGTTTTTTTCATCGGTTCTGGACTGAGATTGAGAACTTGATGTTACTTGGCAGGGGGATCAATTCCATACAATTTACATGGTATAAATTATTTTCTCATTTCACTCTGAACGAGAGAAATTATAGAAAAAAATCAAAAACCTGCAATTTTCCATATTCAGAAGATCTTGTTCACCCAGATCATTGTTAACGTAACGTTCTTTCAAACGATTGTGAAAAAATGAAAAAAACATCAGTAAAACCACGGAAAATTGATTGATAACACAGGCCTACAAAATTGAACTTTTTGTTTGGTGCAACAACTGTATCATACTTTTCCGAAGTATTTTGGCGCGCTGAATCCGAATCTGGCTCCAAAATTGCATCATTACGTGTGGTTTTTGAGATATTTCAACGTCAAAGTGTGAAAAACACCGTTTTTCGACATATTTGAGATTACGTGACGTTAGAATGTAATTTTTTCTCATGAAACTAGTAGATGCACCTCAAAATATAATCCATTCCCTTCCGAATGCCGTTGAGTTTGCTCGAATATCTTTTTTTTTTACTATGACACGACAATTTGAAATTTGTGTGTTCATGGATTTAGTGAATAGGTGAAATAACACAATTTTCAAACTGTCGTATCTCAGAGAAAAAAAAAGATATTTGAACAAACCTAATCGCATTTGGAAGAGAATGACTCATATTTTGAGATAATTTGAAGAATAATTTGATAAAATGTTGTTGACGTGTGGAATAATTGAATAAAACGTTTCAAAATCGTGCATTTTCATTTTATTTTACACCTGCGATTTCTTGAAAACTACACGTAGCATTAAAAAAATAAGTATATTTCCAGAGTCAGGGTATCGAATATACTCAAAATCTGCTTTAGTTATAGCGGCACCAAAATCATTGTAGACCTGTCTAATATATTCCTCCAAAGTTTTGGAAAAGAAGACCCATTCCGTTGCTTTTTCAGTGTCTTAATTGTTCCGCAGAGCAGATTCAAGGAATCCAAATCACAGGAAATTTGTAGAAAGTTCTAGATTTTAGTAAATCACATTTTTGAAAATTATTTCGTTCTCCAGGAATTCCGATATACATCTGAATTGAGTGGAGGGTGTATGAAAAAGATTTGGAATACAAAACATTCGAAACCTTCGTTGAAAAGGATAATTACGTATCCTCAGAAGCCTCGGAAGTGAGTTTGTCTGCTTTGAGTGGGATTTCCACCCATTTCCTGTGAACGCTGACTCTTTTAGAATGAACAATTCACTCTAGAATTACAGTGATTGTGAGTCCTCAACGTCATTTCTGGCTGTTTAAAGAATGAAATCTCACTCCAAAAATTCTAGAGCATATAATATCGATTATATATCATACCCTTTGCATGATATATATATATATATATATATATATATATATATATATGTTCTTCATATATTTCATATATGAATGTATCCTTTCATTCCACTTTCACTTCCCGTATATCCCCAAATCAATCATATGCTCCACAAAAAATGGTATTCGGTTTGTTCGTCATCATAAGGTGTATCATTCGGCATACAATTCAGTTTGAAATTCAAGGTCTGAAAAACGAGCGATTTTTGGGATTACTCTTTCCGAAATTGGTAACACCGTTAATTCCATTTACTAAGATAAGGTATATGTAGGTGTTCCCATCCGCCATTTTAGAACGTGAGGATAGAGAGGGAGTACTTCATGCATGCCGCCTGACTACATCGATACAACTTCATTTTCAGTTGTACGAGTGTATACATCAAATATGTATGTGTGATTCCACGTTATTGCGTTTCGATTCTTGACATTTATGGCAAAACGAAAGATGTAATAATCGCCGTTGTTTCCATACCAAGTGGAATATTAACCCTCAGACCGTAAAAGTTTCTGAAGCACCCGTAAACCGTCAAGGTGAGTCGTTCGTGTTCAGCGCATTATTACTACTTCAAGATGTGTAGAAAAAAATGTTTGAAGATGAATATTACTTTGTCAACTTTCCCCTTCAAGGATCACTCGACAAAAATCGGTGAAGAAATATATTTATAACGAACAAAACAAACATTTTTTTACACAAATGTATTGGAGTGACGCACATTAATGGATCTCGCTTGGACACGGGAGACTCTGAAGGTTTATGGTGTAAGGGTCTAATAGTCTTCTATTAATGTCCAAGAAAGGATGTTCTTGAAGTCTGAATTGTTTATTGAAACGACACGGAAATTCAAACGCGTCAAATTTGAGAAATCGTTGAAGTTTATCTTCTTCGGACAATTCCTTGCAACTGGAAGTTGCAATCGTTTAAGAAATGCACTGCAAAATTGTTCTAATAAACGATCCAAACTTCAGCAACATTAGGAAAGGGCTACACGGAAAAAAAAAACAGCAATGATTACTCCCTAGCATGTATGTACCATGGGGCCCACCCTGGCCCAGCATGGGCCCCATCCTGCCAATATGGGCCCAAGATTGAGCCAGAGAGGGGCCAGAGTTGGCCACAGGTCATACACGCTAGGGCTGTGACTCACAAAAATACATTGTGACTTAAATTCATTCTGTGCAGTATTGAGTTTCCCAATATTCATTATTATTCAGCTAGCATTAACGAATTTCATTACAGCATTACATTACATTCTGATCCCTGTGATTGCGGTAATAATCTTTTTATTCAAGCGTGTTTTCATTTGTTTTTCAATCGATTGCTGTCATTCATAATAATCACTGCTGTTTTCTGTTTGCCGTGTGGACACTTCAATCATTTTTGTTAACTTATGATGAAACCAAGGGAAAGACATTGGACCAGGGGGGAGATTTGGTGTGCGGAGTATATGAAGGAAACGTGGAATACATCTCTAGCAGTGTAGCAGTCTGAATATTGAATGAATTCGTATATAACGAAAATGATCAGACTTGCATGAATGATTCGATTTGTTGTATTCAGATGCACCTTTTTTAACCATAATTGAACTATCCTTTTAGTCCCTCGTGGCCACTACACGGGGAGAAACAATTTTGCTGAGATAGCAAAAATTTCAATGTCATAGCCAGGGCTGTAAATAATAATGCATTGAAAAGATGGTTGGATTAGCACTGGAATAAAAAATTTTTTTTTCTCATGTTTTAATCCCCAAAACTCAGGTTAAGAATAATTTTTCAATTTCTAACCCCACCATAAAGATTCAAAAATAAAAAATAAATTGTTAATCCTGAGATTGGGATTAAAAAGTAATTTTGTCATTTTTAATCCCGACGTTGGGATCAAAAAGTAATTTTTTAATCTTCAATCCCAACATTGGGATTCAAAAGTAGTTTCTCAATTTTTATCCCAATGTGAAGATTAAAGCTCGGAAAACAAATTTGTTCCAGATCTTTGCATTAAGAAGATGATAATGATCATCATATATATGTATATATATATATATATATACATATTTATAGCGGATAAAATTTTCTCCAAGATCACCTATTTTTCAAGAGCAAAATAGAAAACAAATGTTCAATTCGGATATTTGCATCAAAAAGTAACTTTCCAATTTTCAATCCCGACATTGGGATTAAAGGATAATTTATTCACTCCTCAATCCCAACATTGGGACTAATAAATGATCCTTCAATTTTTAATCCCAACATTTGGAATAAAAATCGTTAATTCAAAATTTTCGAATTAAAAATTTCACAACTCTGGTTGTGAAAAGTTTTCGCTAAAACTTTTAGCGAAATTCGCTTTGTTATAATATAGACAACGAACAAATTCGCTGAAATGAAGGGGACTTGGTTTTTTAGCGGATCAAGGTTCAAGAGACTAGCGAAGAACAGATTAGTTCGTGAACAGAGTGAATGAATTCCAGCATTGCCGCAAAGATCCGGTATCCATCAGAATCAGCCATTGCTGCTGCTTGATTGTTGATCAAAACGACCAATGACCGAACAACAGATTATCCGGAATGGAAACACTGATTAATTCGTTCACACCGCGCATTGTCATCCGTTATTCAATCGATTATTCAATCCAGTCAGCGAAGACGTCAGAGAAACGTTAATCAAAGGTAAGCGAAGAGCGAATGGAACGGATACAAAGAATACTCAAAGCGAAGTCTAAAACAAAAGAAGCACGTAAAAAGTTACGTTCTAGGAAGAATATATGGAGCATGAAAGACGCATACACATAGGGACCTCCGAATGAAAATTTAATCACTTTGTGAGAATCGAACCCAAGCCTTTCACCATTGTAGTTCAGCAATCTCATCCTTTCAACCAGGAAACGCTGTGACTTCCAGTTACTTACAGAGTATTTGAAATCTGCCGGGAAATTTCTCACGTACGCTTCATGTAACGTAATACACAGTAAAAAGTGAAACTTAAAATAAATATCACTCCCGAATATCAGCTTAAAAATGCAGCTAAAAGTAGCGCCTATTCCGACTGAAAGTGAGCAATGAAAAAGACTGAATTTCGGTTAATTCCATCTTACTTTGGAATTAATTCATTATATATGTTATATAATAATTAATTCATTGCTTACTTCAGAATGGATTTTGATCCACTTGAGGAGATAGTTAAAAATCCAAGTGATATACATTCTTCTACAAACCCTTCTCCGATGAAGTTTTTCTTGAATTCACAAACATAAAAATCAACCCCAATTTCTGATTGATTAACAAACCTTACATGAGTTTAACAAACAAATTTGACGAGTTTCATTCGTTTTTAAAAAAAAAACCTTGTAGTTCAAATCCTAATTCATTTCCTGGTCGAAAAATTTGAACGTTTTTTGTCCTCTCGTTTCATTTTTAGACTAATTTTGTCCTGATGGTTGATTAATGCGGACAAAAACAGTACTTTTTTGAGATTTTAGTCTGAATTCGTCCCCAATCACTTCAACTCGCTGAAGGAAAATCTCAGACTAAAATCTTGAAAAAGTACTGTTTTTGTTCGCAATAATCAACCATCGGGACAAGGTCAGTCTAAAAATGAAATCACAGGACAAAAACCGTCCAATTTTTTTGACTAGGGAATTTATTCGATGTGCACAATTTTATGTTTGTCTTGAATATATTTTCATCGTTAAGTCTGAACAAAGTCGAGGATTACCATCAATGGCAATTCGAGTACTCAGTTGTCATCTTGGAGATCTGCTGAAGTGATGAATGATTTGTTTACTACTCGGAGGACCCTGGTTCGAATCTCGCTGAGGTAACTTTTCAACATTGGAACTGACAATCCCCTTTTCTGCAGATATGAATCAAACCACAGCGTAATAGAATGTTTGTAGGGATAAATTGGGATGAGAAATGCTTTTCCTCAGTCAAAGGTAATATTTTTCAAATAGGTAAACATAAGTTATTGATATAACCACATGATATTGCAAAACTGCACTGAGAAAAATGTGTTTTGTAGAACTAGCAATGAATATACAATAATTCTTGTTGTTATAGCAATATATAGTTGTCTTATTAACAATAGAATTGTCAATTCAGCAATTTTATTGCTGGTTGATATGTGACAATTCAGCATTGTCATATGTCAACCTACGATAAAAATCGTAAAAACATGACCGTTAACATTGCTGAATTGACAATTCTATTGTTAACAAGACAACATGTATTGCTATAAGAACAAAAATTATTGTATTTCCAACAATAAAATGCCAACAATTCTGTGATTGCTAGTTCTACGAAACACATTTTTCTCAGTGTGAATATTTGAATTGTTAATAATGTTGACAATATACTATTGTTGCCAGTTTAGCAATGATGACGGTCATATTTTTACGATATTCATTGTGGGTTGTTATATCACAATATTTTATTGTCAATTCAGCAATATTATTGTTAGTTTCTTTCTCCGTGTGGATGCTGTGAATATGCACACTTTTTTTCAGTCCGTCATGAACTACACTATAACAACGTTTTAGTCAATTCAAGATGAAACTAGCAGCCGTGAAGTTAGCAGCCACAATTGTTGCAACTTTTCATTCAACGTTGTCAGAGCTTTGTTCATACCAGAAATTGATTGAGTAGCATCCTCTCAAACGTTTCTGATGCTGTAATCTGTAATAAAAATTGTATGTGAAGAGCTTCATCAATTCGAATATAGAGATTGGCTAACAATTTTTTCCGAAATTGATTAAATTTGGAAGTAGAGGTTGGGAGTATAAATACGTGGAAAAAAATCACGTCTGGATTCTGCATTGGTTGTTATTTCAACATAACGACTGACGTGAATGCAATTGTTGAAGTAAAATTCACATTGGAACCGATGTTATGTGTACATTGCTACTAAAGTAAACGGCAACCGAGTTGCGATGGTAACCATGGTAACAATGTAAATCTAACAGGACTCTGGAGTAAATTCTACATGAAATCCACGACGTACACGAAGAAAAATAAAGTTTCACAAATTACTACATTCCTACTGAATTCACAGGATAAGAGAAACTTTCACTGTTATTGATATCGAAGTGCAGTAAAAATCTGTAATTTATCATGCAGAAGTACTCAACGCTTGTACTGAAGAATATTTTGTTAATCATCCATTTTCACTACACTGTCTATCAATAACAGTGATATTTTCTTATATCCTACCAATTTGGTAGAAATGTAGTAATTTTCAAAAATTTATTTTTCTCCGTGTAATCATAGCCTTATTTCTCATGTAATTTTTACGTGGTCATGTTCTCCGTGTGAGCTTCCTAATAATACAATCATCATATTTATGTTCAATGTAATTCCAATGTAATTAACAAAATAATTTCGACTTTCGGCTCTAGATTCGAATAAATTCATTGTCGGGGAATAGTTCATCGGCTTGGTGTAACTGTACGATAATTTGAAAAGGAATTTCGTGAATACAGGTGATGGTCAGTCTCTACGAAAATTATTCACACGCAATGTGGTTTGTGGGAATCTAACAGATGCATGATGAGTCTCGTAAATTTGTAACAATGAATTCTCAATTCTTGAGCTCCTAAATTCTTCTCACGTAGTGATTTAGATGAGTGAAGTATTCGACAACTATCTTTTGGTTTTTTAAATGGAAGTCTAATCCATGTATCACGTGGTTATTGTTGTAGCTAGAATTTATTTTAGATTGATCGATTTTATCTTTATCAGAATTGCCGTCTGTTGAAGATATAGGGATTTCTGTCTTGAATTGTATTTGATAAACGTAATCTAAAATGTAAACCACGTGCGTATTCAAATTCACGTATACATCAGATTGCCTCGCACGAGGGATCATTCGCCTCGTCAAACTATACGGAGAAAATCCTACAATACTGGGTGCTGTAGTCCACACAATTAGTTCGTGTTATAAAACAATAATACGCAAACAATCCTGGTGACTGTAGTAAATACGAATCAGTCGTGTCTCCACACTACAAAGTCGTTTCTTTTACACGATTCTGATTTACTACAGTTACCAGGATTGTTTGCGTATTATTGTTTTATAACACGAACTAGTCGTGTGAACTACAGCACTCAGTATTGTAGGATTTTCTCTGTGTAGTACCGCTGTTTCTCATTAAAACTGATTATGATTGGTCTAATGTGACTTAATGATCTCATGATCATACTTGAGTGAGTAATTTGAAGAGAGAGTACTCTCTCTCTCTCTCTCGCTCTTTCGTTGTCAATCTGCCATTGCGTACAGACGCAACTAGCTTAATGGGGCGGCAAGCAGCCGCTACTTTCGCAGTCGCCACTTTGAAAAATTTGGATAAGACTGTACCCTGGTAGAATTTAACAACGTTAATCTATTCACTCCGCTTAGTTCTTCTCTTTTCTTACCCCAAACTCCAACAGGGTACAGCCTCATTCAAAACCCGACTAGAAATTTACCCCATGGACCAGATCAGGTCAACTTTGATCCAGACCCAGGTCCTGGTAAGGCAACCTCATCAGGACCTGACAAGTCATGTCACGCTTTACTAATATAAGGACCTAATTAGGCAAGACTAATAAGGATTTGATGCAGAATCCAATACCAAAACTTCCAGAATAAATTGAAATTAGGATATGAACAGGAAATCCACAACCCAAGATGTTGTATTCGACATGGAGAGATCTAACTTGGAAGATATACGAGGTGTGTTAAAAAAATAACGAGAATTTTCGTTTTATGAAAAAAATATTTGTTTATTCATCAATATCTATTTTGTCCCCTTCAAAATAATCCCCCTTGGATATAATACACTTGTGCCAACGCTTTTTCCAATCCTCGAAACACTTTTGAAACTCGATCTTTGTAATACCCCGACTGGAAATTGTCATCGGGTTGACCCAACATATGATAAGGACCTAACAAGGTCATCCGAAATGAGGCATACCTGCTACAGTCCTGATCAGGATTAGGTGTGGATGCCCCATGTATAAATAAGCTCATTTGGTCCTAGTCAGGATTTCCTCAGATTACCCTAAAAGGCTGAAGTGGGTTTTCCTCGCTGTATCCTCATTGGGACCTCGTTAGTTCATCCTCAGATCATGAAGATAGTTTAATAAACTGAATAAAAAAATGTACAGTCTTGATTGTAGACTGTACACTCTTTGATTCAACACATTTTCTCCAAATTAGAAGGTAAATCTCGAAGGATTCTCAACTGCCTTGCTAAAAATGGCCCTTCCTCCAAATTGGACCATCAAAGGCCCTAACTGGACCCAGATCGCGCCAAGTTGGCCCAAAGCAGGGCCTGAGAAGACAAAATGTCACGTTTCTAGCTGAGTGTGCCTATTTTTAAATTCAATCTGTTCATTCCAAATACATTACCTACTTCTCAACACTGTTGATTATTTTGTTCAATCTATCCCTAACGTATTGAAACCAAATTTTATCGAATCAATTCACTGATGTTCAATCTGTTTGATGTCTCTTTAATCTTTTGATTTTGCTTTGGATTTCCTGTTCATATCCTAATTTCGAGTTATTTTGGAGGTTTCTGTATGGAATTCCTCATGAAAGCCCGATTAGTCTCTCCTGATGAGGTCCTTATAATAGTGAAGCGTGACATGACTTGTCAGGTCCTGATAAGGTTGCCTTATCAGGACCTGAGCTGGACAAGGTTTACCTGATCAGGTCCATGGGGTAAATTTCCAGTCGGGACCTTTTAGCTCTTTCAGCGATTCGCTTTTAATGTCATCTATGCTTGTAAAACGACGGCCTTTTAATGTTCTCTTTATTTTTGGAAATAGAAAAAAGTCACATGGAGCCATATCTGGCGAATATGGAGGCTGAGGCATCGTTACAGTTTTGTTTTTGGCCAAAAATTCACGAACAAGCAATGAAGTGTGAGCGGGTGCATTATCGTGGTGCAAAAGCCATGAATTGTTTTGCCACAAATCCGGGCGTTTTTTTCGGATTGCTTTTCGACTGATATGCCAACATCATCAGCGACTTCTCTGATTGTGATTCGGCGATCGTTCATAACCATTTCTTTCACTTTTTTCACGTTTTCATCGGTTGTTGATGTGCTTGGGCGTCCGGGTCGTTCGTCATCTTCAACGTTTTCGCGGCCATCTTGGAAACGCTTATACCACTCGTAAATCCTTGCTTCACTCATAGCAGACTCACCATATGCCTTTGTTAACATTTTACAAACTTCACTACACTTTATTTCATTTTTTACGCAAAATTGAATACAAATTCTTTGATCCATTTTTTTCACAAACGAAAATCGCCGAGCTCGAAAAACACGTCATAACGTTAGCGGCTGCCACTTAAAAAGTAAGCAATGAATATTGCTGAAAATTTTATCGTACTTCAGGGACATGTGTACCAACATAATAAAGAGAAATTTTATACAGGCGGACTCTCCAAACTCGCGAAATTTAAAAATTCTCGTTACTTTTTGAACACACCTCGTACACTTGTTGACATTTGTTCAGAAATGTTTTCCTAATTTAGAGAAAATTTATTTCACCAAGGAGTATACAATCTAAAATTAAGACAATTTTGCATTCACTATATTGAACTATACTTTATAAACATATATGTTCATAATCTCAGGACAACCTAACAAGGTCTTGATGAGATTACAGCGAAGAAACCCCATTTCAACCTTCTAGGATAATTTAAGGGAAACCTAATTAGGATCAAATAGGGTTATCCCTACGTGGGGCATGCACATCTAATCCTGATTAGGATTTCAGCAGGTACACCGTGTTTCGGATGACCTTGTTAGGTCCTCACCATATGTCAGGTTAACCCTATGATAATTTCCAGTCGGAAAGTATCAAAAGTGGCGGCTGCTTGCTGCTCTGTGAAGAGTTCCTTGCTGAAAGGTGAATACCGTGATTTCCATGATCCTATAATTGTTAAACAAATAATGGTTATATAAAGTGGGAAAATTCCATCCTGAAAGGTGAATACCTTAATTCCTGTGGTGCTATCGTCAAATGAACAATGATAAATGACTTCAATCCATATCAAAAATCGCATCAATCTGTCATCCCAGTTCTGATTCATGACGTCCATCAAAGAAACATCACGAACTCATCAATTCCGTTCAGTTTTCCCCTGTTATTCCTAAAAATCTACAGGGGTACAGTCTCATCCAAAAGTATGCAAAGTGGCGGCTGCTTGCCGCCCCATCAAAGTCCGAACTTGCCCCCACAGCACTACAGTCCCAGAAGAATGCATAAAGAATTCTCATTGAACTAATTGTGGTCTTTATGAATTCTTGAAGAATTCTCCTGGAATTGTGGGCCTGTGTGGGTGAATTATGGAGCCGCTTTATATGAAAAAGTCATTAGAGTTTGTAAGAAAATGGATGAATGAGTTAAGAGGAATCATGATGGAAAGTTTTCTATGCATGCAAGAATTTTGCTGCCACTATTTCTTTGGAAGGGTGAGGAAGGAGAAATTTCAAAATTACTGTTTAGAATGTTGATAATTGAAAATTCAGTTAAATCAAATCAATTTTATTTCCCATGACTAACTCTTTTGTTTAAATCAAATAAATTTTGTTATCCATATTTCAGGAATTACACGTGCACCTGTGTTAGTTAAACTTCAGTTAGGGCAACCAAACTTCGATTATTGCAGCTAGATGCATTTATCTCAGCGCATTTAGAGCGCAGAGACACGAATGTGATAGAGAGGGTCGTTTTGATCAACCTTTTGTTATTACGTGGCTGTTCTGTGTACCCATATGATTTTATTTGTTTTCCATTCAAGTTGTGCGTAAATGTTTTTTTAAACATATTTCTGGCACGCCATTGAAATTCTCACGGCTTTTTGAATACCCTATTACGTGGTTGAAGTAATGAAAGAAGTTGTAAATTTTAATTAAATCATTTATCAGCAACTTCCTAAACCCACTGTGATTTTGTAACCTGTACCCATTGCAAACCACACCTATCTGTCCACAATGGAAACGACACAAGTAGATTCGTGCATGCGTAAACTACGCATGAATCATCTTCATTGTTGTTCATTTTAGGAACTCACGTGGAGTTCAATGGGTATATAATTTCAGAGGATGTTGAAGAAGATCAATAAGCCATGAGCTATAAAGGGGAATCTTTCAGTCATTCAGCGTTGTATATCGAAGGCAAACATCACATGTTCGAAACAACATTGTTAGAAATTTCTGCATGGAGCGTCAATCACACGTGATAGAAATAATCCCCATTCATTTGCTCGAAAGATTTGTTGAAATTTCAATCACACATGAATGAAAATTCAGTCAAAAAACTATGTATATCAAGGTAATATAATATAGCGAAAATTGAAAACTCCAGTATACATATGTAATTGATTTTTTGATTCAATTTGAGAGAATTGGGAATTTCATTTTGGGGAGAGTTCTCCAGTACGCTAAGGAAAAGGTTTAATTAGAGTTGACGAACGTATATTTGCTTACGGATAAATAAGTACGATTTATCAACTATTAACGAACGTTTATTTCTACTAAATATCACTTGTTTATTATCAGCAGAATACCCGAGTCGGAAAATTTGAACGGTTTTTGTTCTCATATTCCGTTTTTAGACTAATTTTGTCCTGATTGTTGAATAATGCGGATGAAAACAGTACTTTTTCATGATTCTAGTCTGAATACCTACCAAATCACTTTCATTCGTTAGAGGAGAGATTCAGACTGAAAAACATAAAGAAGTACTGTTGTTGTCCGCATTATTCAACAATCAGGATAAAATCAGTCTAGAAATGGAATATGTCAAAGGTAAGTGTGTCATTTTCCCCCACTTTGGTGGCAGCAAAAACCTCTTTAGCGAGGTCAATCTATTTCTCCTATGTCCTGAGGGAATTTTCCTTCATTTGGGGAGCAATTTCCTTCGGAGGGAAAGAATTTTCTTGAAAATCGAGGAAAATTCCTCCAAAATATAGGGGGAATTTTTGCTACCAATAAATTTGGAGGAAACCCCACGGAGAAAAATGTATGGTTGCAATAACCAATTCGTTGGTTAAATAAGGTCCAACCAATTGATTGGTTATCATGACCAATTATGTGGTTGTATCGACCAATTTCGTTGGTTGCTCCAACTGAATTTTTTGATGTGGTCATCACATAATTGGTTGTGACAACCAATTGATTGGCTAGACCATATTTAACCAACGAATTGGTTACTGCAACCATTCATTTTTCTCAGTGTCTACTTTTACTTTTTACAGAGTACACTTTTTCATTTCCTATCATTTCACCGAGTCCATGCCCTCAATGAGGTATATTAGAATTAATTAACACAGAGTTTCTTTCCGAATGTGGGAAAGTGATACTATTTTCATTCCCAACAAGATCGATGATGTATTACATAAAAATCACAATACGTTACAATAAATGTGAAAAATACACGCCGATACGAAAGTTTTTTCTTTCCCCCATTGTTCTGTTGAGAAATCAAGGAAAATATGTTCGTTTTAGTCAACAATAGCGATGAATAAATGAACAATAAGGTGGGATTCGACATCCTACCGCGGGAAACCTCGTGGAAAATTGTTCGTTGTTGAAAGTGGAAAATAAGACAGCTCAATTGAAGATTGTACCAAGTTATCGATACTTTCATACGTGATTCGTATCAGTTCGAAGCTGATTGCAGAGACTCTCAATGAGGGTGATTGATGAGTATACTACTGCGAACTAGTGTATATAAACTGTAAATCAGTGAACATTCATCTATTTTTACAATCAACTTTGACTAATCGTTATCAGTGAAAAGAACTTCGAACTGCTGAACCAGGGACTATTTACTGATTATGCAGTGGAATTCAAGTAATTGAAATTATTAGTGCACTGATAAAAGAACTTAGTTATAGTTACCAAATGAATTTGGTTTCCTCAAATATCAAGATTTGGTAACTATAATCAAAGGTCTTAGCTGTGAATTTTTATGTCGATAATTATAACTGAATATTTATTTCGCCTTATCCAACTATAATATTTGGTAACTATTACCAAATGCTAGTAACTATAACTGAATCCGTCTCTCAGTGTGGTATATTTATGACTGAGGAATCAACGAGATTGCATTGATTTGAATTTAGAGAGAAGAAATTCGCAATGCATATGTCATCCAACATTGCATAGTGCGTATCTTTTTTTCAAATATAACAGATTAAAACACACTTTAATATAATCAGTCAAAGTACAGATCAATAATTCATCCTACACGTATGATGTAAGAACAATGCTCCTTGAAATCAGTCGATTGATTATCGAGAGGGGGAAACAGGGAAAGAGGAAAGGGACAGGGAAAAAGGATGAAGGTAAAAATTTCACGTGATGTATTGGTATACTCCACATGCGAAATGTCAAGTAACAGCCGCAGGTGGTAAACCAATCGGCCGGAAGCACACTGCACGTGCACCTCGTTTATACTTATATTTACATCTATGATATTGCATTTCCCAAGAGTAGAATAAATTGAATGGATTCTTCTGATTATATATCAGTCGGTAACTATCGTTATTACACAATAACAACAACTTTGTAAAAATCATATATGGGACATATGTGAAGATTTTAAATTCACATATAACTATTCGATCCACATAAGGACTCAATATACACTCTGAACAACGCCATATGGCCTATATATGAATTATATAGGGGTCATACATGTCACTCAGTTCATATATGAAGTATTCTTGCTAGTGGAACTCGATTGTTTCCAATGAGTTTCTCATTCCAGTCGGAAAATCATTAAAGCTCGATAGATTCCAAGTACTTGACCCGACTTGAAAAAATCACTACTCCGGCAGATATCACTCTAGTCATTTGCTAAACCTCGCAAGGAGAGACTTGCGAGGCCTGGCAAGGCCTCATATTAGCCTAGAGAATTACAAGAGGCATTCCTACTATGAAGCTGAAACTAGCAGCCGAAACCTAGCAGCCAATTGATGGAACTTTTGATAGAATCATTTCATGAAGTATTTCAGTAGCAAAAACGCTTAGTTGAAAGCCACTTAACATCAATTTTTGATATGAAAAATATTCGAATCAAGTTTAATTGAAACTTATATGAATCGGCTGCTAGGATTTTATTTTTTTTTTTTCATTGAAGTCTTATCTATTCAGAACAAGAAGGAACTTGACCAAGGTGCGGATACCGAGCGAAGAGAGTTGCAAATAATAGGGAAATAGAGAAGGGGCATGACTTAACCAGGCAACAAAATGTCGTTGCATCGATCGATGTTACTCGAAAGTCGAGAACAGCCCAACGTAGTTTTCAGGTTTCATTCTGTGAACAATGCCTCGTTTCCAAGGTCTCTTGTTTCGAGGAAACCACTGACATCGTATGAAAATAAAATGCTCGACAAAACGTCACTTCATTCCAGGATTTTTTCGATTACTAATTAATGACGAGGAGAAAAGTTATACCCTGATGAAAAAAATTCATTAGCCCAAAGAGATACATTTCTTCGAATTCATCTTTTCTATGAGTCATATCATAGAATTGGATGAATGATTTCATTGGAGACTTTTTCTTCAAATCATAAAAATATCTCTTTCAGGGGATGTCTGAGTCCTTGTTCTGATAATTCCATTCGTGGAGAATGAAACTTTCAATTTATTTAAAACTTCCATGAGAGATTAATGAATGAATGATTCATTTCTATTGATTGACTTTTCAGATATAAGTATAAGATTTTTATTTAAATATGTAAATATTTCAGATTATCGTATCTTTGCTGTGATACTGTACTTTCTGAAACGAAATAAGTGTTCCTTTGGATGAAGAAAAATGATGTATGTATCCAAAGGACCTTCATCATCCACAGAAAGATATGGGAATCAATATACTGAGAAAAATAATCATCACATCAGCACAGCAATACATTTTTTCGGGTGCAACACTCATCAAACGAATATACGTTCATTCTGAGATGATTATTGAATGGAAGTAATGAATTATGTCATTGAATCGAAGAAATATTCTTTCAGCTCAAGAGGGGAGTTTAGTAATGAGTGCTACTTTTTCAACAATTTTTTTTTTCGACTTAAATTTATTTAATGAACTGAATCTTTTTACATATGATGATAGCTAATGTTTTGTAGTTTATGAAACAAATTTTTTTTTTTCAATATGGCGAAATCTGGCAGGGAAACGGCAGCCTGAAGTTGGTTATCTCAAAATCTGGTAGCCACGATTCCAGGAGTTTGGGATGTCTGAAATCATAAATCGAAATGGATTCTTGTAGAATATGTTATTGGCTATGGCATGAAGCGGAATTATAAAAAGAAAAAATTGAGAAAATGGCAGCGTTTTGAATTTTTTCCCCTGTTTTTTTCGATTTTTTTCCATGTAAATTGCTTGAAAATGGTATTATAATTCCGCTTCATGCCATAACTACACGTGTTAGGAACATTCTCCTAAAATCTCAGCAAAATCGGTCAAGTAGATTTTGCTAAATAATTGTGGTGAATAGGTCAAAAAATGTGGTGTCGAGAAAAACGCGTTCAAAGTTTTTTTTGCGAAAAAAAGAAAGAGAAAAAAAGTGTCTTACCCTAATCAGCAATGCCTGATCCATACAATATTCCTTTAATTTCTTCATACATTTCATTTTCATGCACTCTTCCATGCAGAAAAAAAATAGATTTTTTGAAAATTTATTACTAGACTCCCCCTTCAATGCCTTTTCGAACAAAATTTTGGAATGAATCAGTAAAATCCATAAACTGATTGAATTCCATAATCCATTGAGATAGAGAAATTAATTTTTTGCCACCATCTTGCATTTTATTTACTGTCACGAATTGTGAGTAGTTCTCGCAAGGTGTCGCTGCTTTCTCACGAGTTCCCTGTTTTTTATAAGGTAAATGACCCCATTTATGAACGCAACCCCTTAATGAACATTTTTGTTTTTGCTTTATAGTTCTTTTCATTTAGTGCTTTAATCCCATCCAAGCATGACTGACTAGGCACTAGGTAAACCACTGGTATGTAAATAATTCCAGAATAATATGTTAGGGGGGGTTCATAAATGGGGACGTTTACCTTATAGTTTGTTTATGAAGAATCAATGACACTATCCCGAATGCAAATTTTCATTTCGGGTTCGCCAAACAGAACTAGTGCAGGAGTGTTGCGTTTTTTTGCGGTACTTTTGCGGACATCATGCACCTGCACTACATCTGCAACGGTACCGCACGAAAATGCAACAGATCTGCACCAGTCCCGTGTGGCGAACCGAAATCAACATTTTTACTCGGGATGCTCCCAGTAAGTGATACTTCATTGAAAAAAATAGTTCTTCCAGATTATAGCATTGGATTACAGATCCTAACCGGAGTGATAGCAGTGTTCACCCGGCAGATAGCATGGCTCCTCAACGATCCATAAAAGCCTGAGTCCTAGGAAGCTTCCGAAGTAGCTGACCAAGTGACCAGGGTCACTTTTCAACCAATCAAAACACTTCTTAGATGGTCCAGAGTGCTCAGAATTTCCCCTGGTAAAAAAGTTCAGAGGCACTAGAGTGAATTATGAAATATTGAAAAATAACACAATTTTTTTTAATAAAACAAATCTCATATCGGCCTCTATAATTTTCAAAACATCATTTATTGGAACAAAATGCAGTTTATTTGTTCAGAAAAAGTTATCTTGATGTTAATAATTCACACTATTGGTTTGAAGATTTCTCGAATTGAGGGGTTACATGCAATAACTCGACAAGCGCTCAAACACGTTTCAGATTCGACCCGGAAGACCAGCAGAACGAGGAAGAAAAGAAATTCGTTACAATGAAAAGAAAATTATAGTCTGTTAGAACTCATCAAACACACATACTTTTCTTATGAAACATTTTTCTCTACCATCAACAGTTTGTGAGATAAAAATTGAACAGTGAACATTTCCATTTCCTCAAAATCAATACAATTCAAACTATATTTTGCGATTACTCAGCGAGAGGTTATTGGAATGACTTGAAATTTGGTATACATCTTCGGTAATGATCCACGAAGACGATTAGTGAGTTGAATTTGTCAAAAAATCTTATCATCCAATGGATATTTGATAATAAACAAATACTGTTGAGACCACGCTCTTGCGAGTTTCCACGCCTTGGTTAAACAAACCCATTGATTCTCCTCAAATCTCATTGAATCTTGCACAATGTTCTGATTAAATCCTATTCAACCGTTTCCAATAAGATTTAATCAGAGGAATGTATCTTTTGAATGAGATTTTGATTAGATCTTGCATAATGTTCTGACCAAATCCCATGAAATCTCATTTCGTCATATTCGATGGTTTCTTTGAACCAGGGTGGAAGAAAGTGTCGAGGGAATTTCCGATTTGGAAAAACTCAAAGCAAAAAAGTTTTTCTTCAATCTTGGAAGAAGTTTTCCGGAAATTTTCACATCAATCGAATGACTTTGGGAGAACTCCCCACATGGAGAGAAATGTCACTTGAAAGATTACCATCTTATTTGTAAACTAGAATTACAGGAAAACCCCCGTATTCGCGGGGGTTGCGTTCCACGAGGGTACCGCGAATACCGAATCCGCGGATACGGAAGCATTGCTCTTATGGGAAAAGGGGGGTTACGTTCCGCGACGAAGAGAACAGCAGTAAATATTGTCCTTTTAGCACGAAATATCACCATTTTTTGCTGTAAAATAACAATATCCTGTGAATGACACTATTGTAAATCATAACACATGCATTATTCACTATTAAATATCATTTATTGATTGATTTAAAAAATTCAGTAACTGTTGTTTGTTTTGCACGACGAAGAACATCTTTGTACAATTCTTTAAAGCCAGAAGCAGATGCCTCTTCTTTAGTAAGAGAAGTTGTTTTTGGCATTTTTCTCCAAAATAATGCTGTATCATCATAATCAAATATTTGCGCAGGAGTGTAACCTGTCTCCTTAATTAAATCTCGAACAGTATCAGGGAATCGTAGAGCTGCAGTCTGATCCAGTGGTCTCAGATTGGACTCGCAAACGTTACGCACGCAGATGCAACTGTACATCGGTGTATAAAAAGAGAGGGCATGGTTGCGCGCGCAACCTAGCATGCTTTCTCCATTGTTCATCTGATAGTTGACGGGAGAGCAAAAGAGAAAGCATGCTAGGTTGCGCGCGCAACCATACCCTCTCTTTTTATACACCGACGTACAGTTGCATCTGTGTGCGTAACGTTTGCGAGTCCAATCTGAGACCACTGGTCTGATCTGCAGATGCACTCTCGCCAGAGAAAGTGACGTTGTGCAGAGAAAAACGTTTTTTCAAACGGTCGAACCAACCTCTGCTCGCAAGAAAAATTTCCTTGTCTGGAGCGTCACTTTTTGCTTTTATATATTCATAGTCATTCAATGCTTGTTGACGAATGGCCTCTCCACTTACAGGAATTTTTTTATGTATTAAATTTTGTATCCACACTATCAGCATATCTTCCATTTTTTCCATTATTCGGCCTCTGTTAATTTTGCATACTTTGGAATGAGCACCAAGAATTCTTACACTTTCGCGAATTTTCGTTGAACTGTCTGTGATTTTGAATTTTCGAGCAACAGCAGCAATTTTTTCTCCTTTCGCCAATAAATCCAAAATTTTCATTTTTTGAGATAAATCCAGAACACTCTTGTCGCGTTTTTCGATCGGAGCTTTTATAGTTGGAGCCATAATTTACTTCAATTATTCTCTAATTTCACAACTTTTAAATTAGCGAAAAAAAAAACTTTCGAAATGTCAATAACGTGAATGTGGGTATAAACAAAATCGCGAATACGTGAAGCAAACATCCGCGAATATCGAAACAGGGTGTCAATTCCTTAACCGCGAATACGGGGGTTTTTCTGTATTGGAAAAGTCAAAATCATCGCCAGCTGTGATGCTGAAAATCAAAATTAATTCCAATTTTCACCATCACAGTTGGTGATGATCATGACTTATGTTATAAATTATTGTTGGACTTTTCCGAATAGCTTGAGTTTACAAACAAAATGGTAATCTTTCCAATTACCTTTCTCTCCGTGTATGCGTGTTTCGACCACAGGCCCAGTCTTGAACCTTGTTTGATGCCTTTATTATGATCAACGATGGATTACCATGAGTCATTCACATCTAATTTTCAAACACTTGTTACAGATCAATTTTTGTAGTGTATGGCCTGTGTGATGTTCCGGTTAAATCCGATGGATCTATTGGTTAATGAGATTTAATCGTTCCCTTCAACCAGGGATAGACAAATCAATTCAAAGTTGTTCTTAAAAAATCTGATAATTCTTAACATTTGCAATAAAAAATAATCAATTCGCCGAATACTCATGGCTTCGAGCATTCATTAATTATCCCCTATGATAATTTGAAAATTCTTAATTGAAGAGTTGACTTGAAGATAATCACGATTGTCTTGAAGTTGAAGAGATGATAATAAGTGTTCCAATTTTTTTGAGACGAAAGAGGTGTTTAGTATCGTTCCAAGTATGTTTGAGAACTTTTTAAATTTTCAAAAATGATTGAAGAGTGGTGTATACAAAAGAAATAATAACTCAAAATCCACGGAATGAAAAACCTTGAGAAAAATCATGGGAATCCATTGAATCTGGTATAAGCAAGTTGAAACAAAATGTATCAATCAATTCGAAGAAATAAGTTTCGAGAGTCGTTCTGAATATTAACAAGAGAACCAAAAATCACGTGGAGGATGATTGTAAAAGAAGAACAGCGTATAGTTGTTTGTTAATGGGGTAGCATAAGATAGACGTGGGAGAACCTACATATCTAAAGCGTAGATAATCACCTCTCTGTTGCTGCTGCTGTTGCGATTGCTGCTGAAGAAATCTTTCGAAGCAACGTGAAGGATGAATATCGTGCCTTCAGGGGGGTCGTCCCTACCTCTTTCTTTTCTGCTTTTTACTGACTGTTGAACGTCGATCAAGTGCACTTATTCGTGATCACTCGCGGAAAAGAACGTGGGAAGAAACGATAATCTAACCCAAAGAGGTAGATGTAGATAGGAGGATGATGCTGCTTCGTGTCAGACGCACGTAATAATAATTTCAAAGAGATTACTTCTTTAAGAAAAGAGAAAAATTCCTCCCCCTGTTTCTCAAGATAATATGATCACCCATTATTACTTCCTCGATTATTTCGTGTTCCAATGCTTCTACGTGATGCATTGTATAACACTTTAATTGCCTCATCATCGATTATTCGCTTGCGTAAGAAGGATTTGTTCAGACATTGAGGTTTGGTGAGTTTTTATTATCGTTTTTTTTTTTTGAGTAACGGTACCAAGGTTCCCCTCAAAATTATTGTACATTCTGTATTGGTCTATTCTCTCTGACTGGAAATGATCGTCGGGTTAACCCAACATATGATGAAGACCTAGCACGGTCATTCGAAGTGAGGTATACCTGTTAAGGTCCTGAATAGGATTAGGTGTGGATGATCTACGTAGGGATAATGAGTCAATTTGTTCCTAATCAGGAATCCCTTGAATCATCCTGGAAGGTTGAAGTAGGTTCCCCTCGCTGTATCTTCATCAGGACCTTGTTAGTTCATCTGAAGATCATGAACAAAGTTCAATAAAATGAATACCAAAATGTACAGTCTTGATTCTAGATTATCCACTCTCTAATCGAACAAATTTTCTTCGAAAATATTTCTTAAATTGGCGAACTGAGAACTCCCTTATCTTTCTCCAACTTGCACGAAACGAAAGATGACAGGTGGTGATGCTGGATTCATATCCTTTGTTTCTTGCAGATCAAAGAAGGATAGAGAAATGCTCAGTCCACTGCTGGTGATATTTTAAAATTGTTGACCGCTTTGTTCAATCTGTAGGTACTTAATGCGAACGACACCAATTTGATCCAATTAATTTCAATGACATTCAATTTCTTCATGCTGGGTTCTGTTTTAGATCTTATCTTCACATTCTAATCTCAATTTATTTTGAAGATTTTGGTATAAAAATTTTCAGCGGAGCCTAATTGGTCTCTCCTGATGAGGCTCTCATAATAGTAAAGCGTGACATGACTCATCAGGTCATGATAAGGTTGCTCTATTAGGACCTGGGCAGGATCAAGGTTAACCTAATCTGGCTCATGAAGTAAATTTCCAGTCGGGGAATTGATTGAGTAACTCAAAAGAATAGACCTATCAACGCTGTGTAAGATAATTTCGTTACGAAACCTAAACGTTCGAGACCGTCCACAAATTACGCAACCCTTTTTCTCTCTGTCGTTTCTTTTTTGCATCAACTTTACACATAATGAGTAAGATAGAGAAGAAAATAGTAGATAGCGTTACTTAATTTATGGACAGTCCCTTACTCGAAGGGCAGTCAAATTAGCTGTGAAGAATCAACACCGGTCAAGTCGGATATATGTGAACAAAGCGGAATTTGTATTTCGTCAGTCGCAAACCTCAAGAGAACATAAATCTTCTATAGGTTAAATTTATATCCATTGTACTTGAATTCACGTTCATGGAATGTTCAATGGACCATCAAATGCTCGGACGTTGAATAGACCTCCATTCAAATGTTCTCTTTGAGAACAGACTAAAATACACGCAAAAAAATTATTGTTGAAGTCAACCACGCGGTGAGGTTCGCCGTATTCAACCCCGCCGCGTGATTGACTTTCCTAGTTTTTTGTTCAGTGCATAGTTACCACAAGTTGGAATAAAATTTAGGACAGGAACAATGTTGGAGTATGATTTACTGCAAATAGATTCATGTTCGGTTCGAATCATCACAATTTGTTTTCAATGGTCATAAAAATTGTCCCTGTCTCAGAATTCACCGCGAATCTTTTTCTGTGTGCAATGTGGGAAAGGACTACTTTAGAATATCATGAAAATTATTCTGGAGATTTTTTTCATTTCATATGGAAAACCTATTCCTGTATTTGGAAGAATATATCCTCATTTTTCAAAGTCTTTGTTCAGTTTTTGTTTGAGATGTCGAGTCAAGGAACAACAGTGAGCAGAAGTACACGACCGCAGAAGTTGCTCGTTGACGGGTAGAGTCGAAGGTCGTTTTTAATGGGTACCTGCGACCACAAGAGCCACGTGTATGCGGGTGTACGTATGCTATATATGAAAAAGTATCCGGAATGATATACAGCCAGAAGGAATAGCTTTTAATTACACTTTGAGCGAAAACAGCCCTCATGTTTTCCCAACCACCTCCAACTTCTTCATCATTCTTTATCTTGTTTTCCTCGATCCTTTATCTTGTTTTCCTACGTTTCGTTCGTTGTTGCTTCGTCACCCTTTACATCATTCCGCATGCCTCATCGTGCTGTTGAACTTGATTATCAAGTTTCTTTACGTATCAATTAAACCCCGACCAAAACTCGAAATGATACTCTTAAAACGATGCAAATCAAGGAACTCTTGAAACGAACTTGAAGATAAACTGGTGCGGCTGAATCGTATATCCTCGCCTTTTTCTTTCACTTCTTTCAATTTCAATTTTAACTTTATTCTTTCGAGTATCTTTATTCTTTCACTTGACGTAAAATTTTATGCGCTATGACCCGTCTTTGTGATAGAAAGAGGAAATAAAATGAGAGAAGTATTTATAACTGTTTCAAAAGCCTTGAGGAATATCAGTTTTAATTGTATTTCTCCAACAACCTGAGAATCGCTTTGTCTGCCTGCACGCAGAGAAATTATAATGTAAATTTATTATCGGTGCATAGATAAAAATTTGTATGTGATTTTTAACATCACTCTTGTTGGAACTCATTTGATAGGTGGATAGGACAATTGCTTTAGAAGGTTGTCAAAATCACGCCGATCCAAAAATATACTCATTGTGGTATTATCGACCACAAAGCATTGTAAATTTTCCATTGCAGTTGACTAAATCTACTTTCCACCGTATACTCGGAAAAAAGAAAACACCACTGGTTACCGTGAATGACAGCAATCGGTTGAAAAACAAATGAACGCACGCTTGGATAATGAGGATTAGCGCGATCACAGTGATGGGTATTGTAATGGAATTCGTCAATGCTGACTGGCAGTACTGCATGGAATGAATTTGAGTTTCAATGTATTTTTTTGATTCACAGTAACCATTGCTGGTTTCTTTTTTCCATGTAATCAATCACAGTTAAATGTACATTCGACAAGTATAGTTGCTAATGGTACCTAGGCTTTCTTGGATGATAATCCAATTTATTTTCCAGGAATTTTATTCTCATCCTCAAATGTACAGGACAGTGTAAAGTTACCGCAGTCTGATGTATACTCAACAATTACTACTTCAAAAACTACTAGCCTATATAGATAATACTACTGAAGAACATTGTATCACTTTTTTCAGTTTTAAATTAGTAGAATTGCATCACATGGATGGCGCAAACAGTGTCAACAGTTTCCCAGTGCCAGTGTTTTCCTAAGTTTGATATATATTAAAAGACTTGAATTTCCACTTATAGCATAAGGTTAGTGATATATTGTATTGTGATATGCAATATGTGAGATATAAGATGTAATGTATCCTATCTCAGATAGCATAAAAGTTCTAAAAGAGTTCATAATGAATACAATGTATTCATATAGATCTCTTTCAGAACTCTTTTGCTATTTAAGATGTATGTCGAGGTCATGAATTCACTAGTAGGCTGAGTAATAAAATTAATTCAACTACTTGAAAATACCTTCTTATATATTGAAGGAAGCAATTTTTCTTCATTTCAACTGTCAATGAAGAAGGTGATGATCCAAATGGACGAAATCTGGATAATTGAATCTTGTCTTCGCCTCTTCAAATTGTTGTACAGCACCCACTTTTCATCACTAGGCATGGGCAGCCTGGGAATACTTTGTACTCTCAGAGTATTTTCAGTGAGGAGTACTTTTTTTACCCACATTCAAAGATATATTCATACACAGGGAGAGAATTGCTGTAATATATACTGAAATTGTTGTCCAATCAACCCAGATCTCTGATAAAAATGAAAATTTGCTGCAATGGTCACATGAATCACAATGAATCTAATGATTATTTCAGTTTGAACGACAGAAATCCAATGTTATCTCTATATTTACCGAAAGTATAGTAAATGTTATAGGAAATTCTTCTCCGTGTAGAAGAATAAGAGTACTCCTCACTGAAAATACTCTGGGATCTTATCAGTGGTTAATCTCCACTGCAAGGCTCTGGAGGAGGTCCACAAGAGCATAAAGAAACTTCATCAACTCGGAACCACCATCTTTATTCCGGAACAGAATACGCCAACTCCTAGCATGTATGTACAATAGGGCCTACACTGATCCCGAATGGGCTCTATCTTGCCTATACAGGCCCAAGACTGTACCAAAATTCGGCTAAACTCAATACCTGCTGGGAAGTTACCCAAAAGATAGCAGAAATGTGCCTTCTAAATCCGAATGAGTGGAATTCACTGCATTGCAGTGATAAGCGTACCACAACCAACCAGTGCGCACACAGAGAAAAAGGAATTTTTGAAAATTACTACATTTCTACCAAATTGGCAGGATATAAGCAAATATCATTATTATTGATAGAAAGTGTAGTAAAAATGAATGATCAACAGAATATTCTCCAGTACAAGCGTGCAAACTTCTGCATGATAAATTAAATACTTTTACTAGACTTCTATATCAATAACAGTCAGGGTTCAGACACAACTGGAATTCCGGGAAATTCGGGAAAACTCAGGGAAATAAAAATTGGACTCAAAACACCGGGAATTCTCAGGGAAATTATCAAAAATTCCCAAAAACCTGGAAATTTCAGGGAAATCACTAGAATTTTTTCAAAATAAAAATTTGTTCGTTTATTCTATTTTTCATTCTCTACAACATATTCTCTTAATTTTTGATCGTGGAATCTTAGAAATTATACACTGAGAAAAAAATGTTTAGGAACACATTCATGATCAGACGATTTCTGGAAATCAGAATTTCACTCAGGGAAATCACAGGGAAAACTCAGGGAAATTGATTGAACAAAACTTGTCTGAACCCTGACAGTGATATTTTCTCTTATCTTGCCAATTCAGTAGGAATGTAGTAATTTGTAAAACTTTATTTTTCTCCGTGTATACACTGTTGATAAGTGAGGCCCCGAACCAATGACCATTCTCTTATTAATCAATAGAATTCGCCCGATCGGGATTAATGCTGTACTTAAAATTGCGGAATCAGTGAGATTTCACTTATTCAAATTCGGAGAGTATAGACAAGAACGGACACTTCTGGAGATTTCCTGTTTTTTTTTTTTAACAAAGAATATATATTTTCATTGAAAAGTCGAAGAATTATGTTGTGGACATAAAAAAGTTGCTATCTGTGGCATGAATTATTTGAAATTTCAACGTAAAAATAGAGAATGGAAATTACAAAACACGATGGAATATAAAACTGTATTTCAAGTGACAGCTGCTTTTTCTTATCAACCCTCGACTAATCATTGGAGGATAAAATGTAATCAGCTACGAAATCAAATAGATGGAAATAAGACTCGTAACAATGGAATAATGAAGGGAAAGAAACAAAATGATAAGAGTAAGTGGTGGATTTAATTTCTGAATACGCAATTCAATTCATTTAATTGTGGAATTTGTTGGCTGAGAATTTTTTGCTCATCTCTCCTTGGAGGAGGGAAGAATGAGATAGTTGGAGGAAACTGAATCTCTTTGATTTTTCTTTCACTCGTGAAGAAAATTAAAAAGAAATTTCGTGGTAATAGTTCGTATAACAGACTTTTACGGTCACCAAGTTAAAAAGAGAATATCACCACGACCTTGTCGTATAATCTTCTCGTGTCCTAGTATTGATCTTTGCTCTGCTTCCAGTACTTGCTTTTCTTCTATAGCGAAAGTAAAAGTTATATAAACATGTTTACATATGTGTATATATATTATACATACATGCACACAAATATATTGAAAGAATACAAAAATGGTCCACAGAAAATGTCTTTATCTTCAATTTTTTGAAAGCAGTTTTTGATTGGAGGTTGTGAATAATATGACAACAACAGATGAAGAAGAAACTAACGATAATGATGGGAGATGGAAGATTTGCGTTGAACGAATAAGAAGAAACAGACTTACTCTGTGAAAAGAGACAAATTGTGAATTATAATCGAATGGCGAGATAACAAATGAACGAGTAATGCACATACATAACTTTTCCTTGATATACTCCTCAGAAAAATTGAAATGATAGATGACCCTTTGATAACAATCATCCACGCCTGCTTACGGTTGATCAGGCCTTAATCATCAGGTATGATCATATGTGAGTTTTGTACCCACGTGATCAGGACTAATCACGTTCGATTATGCTTCGTTATGAACGAAGAATTCATATAGAATTAATAAGCTTTTTTGAAGGAATAAATCTGTAACAATTTCATAAAAGACTAATTCACTGTGATTCATTTCTACTTATTGCGCTTATGCAGTTTCTAAGTTTCGAATTTTCAGGCATAATCACACGGAGAGAAAAAATTTGCTGACGCAGCAAATCGAGGTATTATATATAGAATAGCAAAATTTTTTGCTGACCTAGCTAAAAATTTGCTATAACAGCAATCGGGTTAGCTACGACAGCAATTTTTTAGCTGTGGCAGCAAAAAATGTTTGCTCCGCCAGCAAATTTTCAGTATTATATATAGAATAGCAAACAAATTTTGCTGGGATAGCAAACATTTTTTGCTGCCACAGCTAACAATTCGCTGTCGCAGCTAACCAGATTGCTGGAACAGCAAATAGTTTGCTGTCACAGCAAAAAATTTGCTGCTCTAGCAAAAGGAACCCAGCAAAAGTAGATTTCGCTGCCACAGCGAATTCCTTTTTCTCCGTGCACGCGTGATCAGGCGTACGCGAATGCGTTCGGGACTGAGATTCGATGTGATAAAGCATGTGCATTCGTGATGAAAAAATCAACACAGAATCATTGTGTTAGGATACCTCTTATGTTTGGTACGATTTTACATGATCTGCACAGGTGAAATGGTTTGTCTTGTACGATCATACGCAGTCAAGCTTGATAATGGATTTTAACGTGGGTACAAAATTGGAGTTTCCCTAGTTATGATAGAGCTGAAGAATGAACGACCAGGCGTAGTTAGGATTGAGCACGAATAATTTGGCTACAAAATGTCAATTATCAGGCCTGAATACGCCGAATCAGACTTGAACGATTGTTTCACGGGGAAGCTTTGAAAGAATGAGAAATCGCTCCGTACAAAATAACACTGAAAGAATTTTCTCGTAGAAATTCTAGTAATCGAAGGAGAAGTAAAAATTCTTCAAAAAAATTACTGTGCAGCGTGTAAAAATGAGTTAATCAATTGGTCCAATAATGACACGCACGTTACTGAAACATGAAGGGCGTTGATCAGACGATAATGGTGCTATTAATGGCTCATTGATGCTTAATTACGTGATGAAAACATAGGTCCAGTGAGGAATGCGCACAAAACTCGCGTCAAGAACTTGAAAAATAATCGATATTCATTATTTTTACCCTTTAGGAGACATTGTTGGCGCATGCTGGCCAATTTTGCGCCAGAAGAGGTATAAAATTGACTCAATGTTCGTGCACACATGGATAATTGAAGCTTCGCATCAAACGAAACAAACTGGAGGCGAATTTTGATCCTGTGCATGAAATTAATTGAGATATTTACCGAAATATGTAGAGCGTGGCATCGATACGAGACCGATATATATTGAGGGACATTGAAAGCATGTTTTGGTTTATTTTAACTACGAAACCAGGCTGATTCATTATTCTTTTGCGTTATGTACAAAATCAGAAATCCATGTGTTGAACATTTTGTTGAAACATGTAATAATTAAGATAACTGATTGTTTCTCAATTTCGACGACAACAGCAACGGTACTGCACCAAGAGCAAATCATTTGGTATTTTTACGTAGGGAATCACGCTTTAATTTCAAGAAGATACGTTTTGTACCTGTATGTTGCCGAAGTTTCGCCATCATCATTGTGGCTTTTTTGGCTTCCCTGGTGGAAAAATTTCGTTGAAGTTCATTGAATTTCGTTCACATTGAATTTGGCACATTTGTTCTTCATTGAAAATCAGCAAAATTTAGCTGAGTTCAACAAAATTCCGGTGAAATTAAATAATTTTTCACAAAATTCATCGACTTTTGATGAAATTTGTTGACCCGTTGAAGTTTGAGGACTATTATTGACTTTTATTGAAATATTGCTATGCCAAAAGTGAACAAAACTCAACAAAATTTCTCCGCCGGGGTTCTTCAGGATGGTATGAGCGTGTGGCCCATTCCGGAAGCTCTTATAGTTGGGGTGGGTAGTCATGCGTGATCAAACTTCCATTTTTTACAACATGGCTTGTTGTAGAGAAGCCTTAACCGACACGGAAAGACCGGGTCTATTATTATTTAGAAAGAATTGATCAACGTTTAGACAACGTTGACTGTCAATTTAGGGAAAAAGAGGATCGTTGAAAAATATTCGTAGGGAGTCTACCAGAAATTTGTAGTCAAAATATCAGCAGTTGATATTTTCATTGGGATTTCTCATAGTGAAACTATCAATTGTTAATACATCGACTACGAATATTTTTCAGCGATCCTCGTTTCCCCTAAATTGACAGTCATTTTTCTAAATATTAATAGACCCGGTCTTTCCGTGGACTTATTCACATTGATGATTGAAAGTATCGTTTATTTGATGAATATTTAATTTGTAATGAACATTCTTGATTGATCCTTGCATACATTCAATACTGAAGAATCCCGACTACAAATTCAATCGAGTTAACCCAGCGTTTGATGAGGACCCAATCAAGACATGGTCGGTTGGTCTTGGGTTAACCCCGTCAAATGCGACTGAATTTCCAATCGGGATCTTGAAAGCATAGACCTCATCCCGCCTTTATGGGCTTAAGACTGAGCCATGGCGGGGTCGAAATTTGAACACGATGAGGGAATAATGATTTCATATTCATGTGACTGGTCACCAATACGCATTAGCTGGCTAGCATTTCCTCATGGATAACAAGAACACTGATTTGATTTACAAATTCTATCAAATTAGTTAGAAATCTTTGCAGTGAGGCTCCTGTACATTTCAGTCCTTGAAATCACTGAAAATATCGATGTACACGAAATTGGGGACTCAGATAAATCGAATTTAATGATTTCACATATCTTTGGCGTGCCATAGGAACGATATAAGTGTACAAATTATTGTGAAAATGGAAGCAATCATAGAAGTTGAATTACAGGAAGGAATAAACTTGTATTCGTGCGTAGAGGTTAAAAGTTGGTTTCATACACGGCCAACTGATCATGTGAATGAATATAATGGTAGGAAAAAGAAAACGAGAAGGATGATGATGGAAAAAGATGATTACGCGCGATTGGAACTACAGGTTGAAGTAATAATTCTTCGTTCGGGTCTCGTGAGTTGTGAACGGAGTGAAAAGATGTACATTTCGTGTTCGGCAACTTCAATGAAAGCGCGGTGGTCCACTTTGCATCCCACGCATCACGCTCAAAGAGGAATTCGGTATATTAGAAATAAATTACAACTGAGGGACAGAGATGAATTACAAGTCAGTTCTGTAACTAATACCTTCTCAAAAATTAGTATTCATCCCGTATGCAGAGAAAATGTCACGCAGATAGCCAAAATTTGCTAACCGATAGTTGATATTTAGGGGAGAGTGAGGAGACTTGCACTACGGGGTGACATGTGCGCCATAGCAGATATCTCTTGATCTTGAAAAGAGTTCCAAATCGTCGTTGCACGTGTCGATTGCTGTATGGATCCAGCAATTGAACTCCACCCAAGTTCATAAAAATGTGGAATTATTTGTTTACTCTCAAAATCGCTGCGTTCTTGTATCATTTGTGTTCAATTATTCATTTCAAATAAACATTCATGAATTGATTCGGAAATAGTGGTTATTATTTGAATTGAGGGATCAGTTATTCACAGAGACAGCTGAAGAGCTAATTCGCAGGGTGGTGCAAGTCTCCCGTCATGTGGGAAGAATTGCACCAATCGCAATATTCCCGAAGAACATCCGTATCAATGATAGAACGTTGGATTAGACCTTGCAATCATTTGCAACTTAGGAAGGCATGTTTGCTCTATTGAAATCCTATAAATAATGTATCAAATGAACTCAACCATGAAATTTACAACAATGTAAGAAAAAAGAAGTAGTGCAAGTGATCCCACTCTCCCCTAACAAAGAAGCATCTTTTCCACATTGATTCTCAGTACACTGCGCGCGATGGCTTATATGTATGAATATCGAACACTTATGTTGACGCGTTGAAGATCAATGCGAAAAAAATGTGTTTTCTTATTGTACATTGGCCATTGATGTACAAATTTTTTAGTACTTGCATAACAGTTTTTCCGTGCAGTTACTCGTTACAGTTTCCATAGCAGAAGCATGTCCTATGACTCCCGTTACGTCAGTTTCGACAGAATTTATAAGGAAATTCTGGGAGTTTGTTAAGAATTTTTTTGAAATACCAGAGATTCGTCAAGGATTCATTCTGATTTTTCATGAGGGGAACTCTTAAAAAATCCCACGATGGATTCATAAAGAATTCTTTATGACCACATCGGAACCAGCGTGCTGTGTGAGAGTACTTGGGATTGAACATTCTTAGCCATGTAATGTCACAATTTGGATCTAAAATTCAAGACTTACCAGGAAGAAGATAATTGAGGAGTTTGTTTGAGTTGGATGGAAGTAGCGATTTTGGTCCCTCTCCGTAACCTTTGTTCCGCTTCGCGGAAAGAAAAATTCTCAACCCACTGCCCACGGTCTCACGTCGGTGAACATTGGTCTAGAATTAATCACTTTCTCCCCCGAAAACCAATCGACAAACAGCTGCGTTCCGCGTAGATCAGGGAATTGAATGATCGTACTAGTTTTGCGTCAACTTAATATGAAACTTTTGATCTACGATTTGTTTTTTCGTGATTGAAAGTGCATTTTATGTTGATCATTTTAGAAATTATTCAAATACTCAGTGATCATCCCACAATTCACGACGACTTTATTAATTGTCTTGTTTGGATCAACAAATTGTAGAAATAATTTTTACCACTCGAAGTGAATTCACCTCGTTAATAAATTATATAATAGATATAAATTATAATAATATAAAAGAAAACTTTTGCATCGCTGCTCATGAAATAGGTTATTAGGGATATATCGCATCATACACTCCATTTGCAGCTGTTTTTATTTCTTCCATGACAACTTTCGCTTTTTCTCTCAAGCTGTTGCATTTGGTGACCGCGACCTTTATGCATTGTAAGACAGAACGAAACGAAATAAGAAGCCGTTGTTTTGTTTCTGGCGCCACATTTTTTGATTCAACGACAACTCTCCCCTTTGATCCTTGAAGTGAAGCATAATTTATAGGGGAGTTGGAAACCTCCATTCCTCTCTACTTCTCTGCACCTTGCTTATAACGAGGTTTAAACGTAAATAGAAGAAACCAAGCAGATCGACCTTTATCGTCCTTCGCCTTACGAAATAATTCCCGCTTACGGGAGGATTAATTGTCTTTACTTTCGTAGTCGATTCCCGATCTTTCTCCGTTTCCCTTACTTGCACTACTGCACATACTAAAATCCTGATTGGTCGGTCAATGCGATTACGTGTGAACGCAAATACTAACTTACTATATAACTTACTAACATAGCACCAGTTTACCTTTTCCTCGGTAAATGCCAAGTTCTCGAAGAACGTGTTCTTACTCGAATGCTGAAGTGTATCACGAGTAAAAACACTAACAATAATATTCCTCAATTCATAATGAAATGTTTTCATACTCATAAATATCGTGAAAATATTATATTGTGAAGATCATCAACAATTCGAATGTTCAATTTTGAGATATGATGTAGGTATATAATGGAGAATTTTCATTGGATTGTTGAAATAATATGAGTTTTGTGTAAAAACAAAACTTTTTCGTCGGTATTTGACTGTACAAACATTTGTATATGGTTTGACTTGATCAACTTGTTGAGAAAAGCTAATTTCGAGTTCCAATGTTGGAAGGTTCCTCAGAGAATTGAACCGAGAATTAAATCCGGGTTCTGCGAATGGGGGACGAAGCCTCTACCACGTCGGCAGATCTCCAAGATGACGATGGAGTACTGAAATTGGAAATTCAATTGATGTGGTAACTGCCCACACAGCAAAAAGAGTTCCAAAAGAATTCTTCAAGAATCCCACATGAATTCTTGAAGAACTCCATAACTCGTCCAAAAGAATTCAAAAAGAATTCTCAAAGAATCCCCGAAATGTCAATTCAGAATGAATCGCTGGGGGAATTCTTTTTCTTGTCCAAAAGAATTCTTAAAGGATCCCAAAACAGTTCGCAAAAAGGTCTTAAAGAGCTCATAAAGAATTCCACAATAGTTCATGAAGAATTCTTCAAAAGTTCATTAAGAATTCTATATGTGCTTTCCAAAAAATTTGAATAATTCATTGAAACACTGCAAAAACTCTTCAAACCGTTTACCCGAGCATCCCGGGATATTTCAGAAGAGATGAAAGAATTCGTTACGAATTCATTGAAAAGTTCAAAGTGAGTAATTCAAACCGAACTGAAAAAGATTCAACACAAATTCATAACAATATCGGAGGATGTTATGAAACAGACATTCGGATACCGGTGTATGTATATTTAGAGTGACTCTTCGACCTTACAGTAAGGTGTCTCCATGTATGTGCAGGATTTCATTGCTTGATCTCAGTTAACAGAAAGAAAACAGCGTCACAAACTCAGCGAAGAAATTGCAGAAATGTTGTCAAGGGCCATATTTTCATTTTACCAGACTATTTTTGAATACATCGAAATGTGATCAACCATCAGCAGTGTAAAGAACATGTAGAAAAATTGAGAGTATTTTTATCGGGTAATGTGAAGCATCAAATTTATTTTATAAGTTAATGCAAGGTACATCTAAAATTTATTTCATACACAACTATTTGATAACTAAATTCTAAAATTCTTTATATTATAAAAAATTCCATTATAAATCGCTTCAACATTTCAATCAAGTCAAGTTTCAGCAAGTTGATGGAAATGAATTTGAAAAATTAGGAAACTTATAAACAGAGATGGGCATCCTCAATTACTTTTTGTACTGAAAGTACTTTTATATTTCTATGAAATAAATAGAAATTTTCAACATTAACTTAAAAAGTACTTGATAAGGAAAAGCACTTTAATTACAAAAAGTAATCGAGGCTGGCCATCCTTGCTTATTTTTTTGGATTTTTGGATGTGATTATACACATTCAAGTCAGTTAGCGGTGAACGTGAAGTCTGAATTTCCGAATAATTTCTTTCACAATTTTTTTTTAGCTTGTGTGAGATGAAGATTCCCTCTGTGGGCACTCGAAGTCCCATCAAGTACATCTATTTTCACGCGAACTTTGTTCATAAATCGCCTGATTAATGAAAATCAGAAATATATAATTAAATACATACCTGAACTTGGACTCTAATTATGAATCTGGGTTCTGTCAAATTTTGGATATGCCTGCTGAAAACGCCTATGAGAACCGGGCAGGGAATGGTTATCGGGTTAGGAAGGTTTTTGTTCCTGCGAATCCCGTTGAAAATAACAAAATGCCTACCTCGTTTCATTAAAAATCACACAATTGAAACATCCTGTACAGCAAAAATCTAACGAAAATTTTCCTGCCCATCTTTCAATCAAAAATCTCTTTGGAATTGTTTTAGAAGATTTTGAAAACCATTTTAGTTTTGATAGCAATTCAAGAATGCGTCAAGACTTTTAATCAAGCTTGTAGCTATATATCAAATGAATTTATCGAAGAATATTCTAAGAATTCTTCAGAATTCTTTTTGACTTCTTTAAGACCTCGTTTGGAATTCTTCAAGACTTCTTTTTGAGTGCTTCACAGAGCTCTTTGAGAGTTCTTTTGGACGAGAAAAAAAACTCACCCAGCGATTCATTCTGAACTAACATTCCGGGGATTCTTTGAGAATACCTTGCGAATCATTATGGACACTTTATGAACTCTTTTCTGAGCTCTTTAAGAATTCTTTACGATCTGATTGGATTCTTTGTGAATTGTTCAAGAACTTTTTGAGTTTTCCGCGAATTCATATGGAACTGTAGTGCTGTGTTTTGTTAAATCCTTGACTTTGTTTAGAGTCAATGATGAAAATATATTTGAGGCAAACCAATTATCTCTGCCGATAGACAATATTCAGGTCACAGATGTAAATGTTTTTTTAGGGTATGAGTGACATATGTCACCCATGCGACCAATTACGTTACAAAATGAGATGCGACTACTCCAGGGTTAATATCCATACAATGCGTAAGAGCCACCGTCGTATTCAATCTAAATATTTGTTATTCTTTCGTTTTGGATGAGCCGTTATCGAGTCATCACCTCCGCTAGCAATGTACCAATTTTTCTAAAAATTACGTTTACCTGTAATATTTATGTGTAATCAACATAAAACAATGAATAAACAAATTTTCCATGTATTTCCAAAGTGTATTGCATAATCTGAAGAAACTTTATATTCACATCTATAATACACGGAAAGACTAACTTTATTATTATTAAACAGTTCATCTTTAATATTTAGAAAAATTACAATCAATTTAGGGAAAAATATTCGTAGTAAGTTTACCAACAATCCGTAGTTGGAATATCGAAGGTTGATCGTCTTATTGCCATTTCTCACAATGGAACTATCACCTTATGGTGGATATGAACCTCTTTTCCCTTAAATTGACAGTCATTTTTATAAATATTAATGAACTCGGTTCCTCCGTGCAATACTCCCTTTGAAAAATCTATAAAAATAGCCTTTCTCGAGCATGTAAACCAGAATGATCTCTTGAGAGGACACGAACTTACCGACCGAGCAAGGTTTTTCTTGACCAAATTACTCAAAACCGAATTCACAGAATAATCTGAAATTTTCAGGGATGATTCTTTGAAGCTTTATCTTGGTCACTAAAGAGCCTGAATTTTGAAATTCGAAAAAAAAATTATTTACGAAATATAAAATTCGGGCCCTTCAGCGACGCAGATAAAGTCTCAAAGAATCTTTCCTGGATCTTCCAAATCATTTCATGAATCCAGTCTAGAGTAATTTAGCCAAAAAAAACCGTGTTCCGATGGTAATCTCGTATCCACTCAAGTCTCAACCAGGGATGCTAGCCTCCTTTTTTTCAACTTTGGTCATTGAATATCCCATTAAACAATTCTACGTGATACGTCAATACATGGGAAAGACCCCATATCAAAATTTTTAGGTTCCGTCAATGTTGACGATAGAATACAGTTGGGTGCAAGGCTGGCAGCCTAGCCTGGCAATCTATGTAGAGGCAAAGGTGACTGACAATGGTCTAAATATTCTACCAATATGGGCGGTAAATAAATCGACTCCCTTGATCCATCATTGATCATAGGCTGCGCCAAGCTTTGTCGATCCTTCAACCGATATTGCCTGAAGGAAAAAAAATGATTTCACCCGAGGGTATGTAGTGCATGGCAGACCACTGTCCCAAGCATGAGGTAACCCTGGATGGTAGTGGATTCTCATGCTACACCAAGCATAGGTGGGAGCTTGGCTCAGCCTAGAAGCTAGCTTGGCTCAGCATGGACAACAGTTTTAAAAACCCAACTTGGGCGGGACCTTGCAAGGTTCATGATTCAACTGAAGCGATAGCTTGGCTCAGAGCGAAACTCCCTTTTCAAGTGGCAAATTGCAATCACTCTCGCCAGGGTGCTGCTTGTTTCTTGCGAGTGGCGAACTAAGCATTCAATGAATATACACACACTGTAAAAAGTAGTCTGAAATTTCCTAAATCAGGCGAATATGAAAATTCTGAAACTTGTAATTGAAATCAAGTTCAATCATGAATTCATGAAATTTATTGTAGAACTTATTACAATCCATATAAAAATGTATGAAAAATCATAATTCTGTATGAGATATCATGAAATTTTATATGGGAAGTCAGAAAAGTTTTGAAAATGATTACAAAATTTATATGTTAATTGCGTCACATAAATTTATATGAAATTTAGGATACAATTTTCTACAGTGCAGTAAAAAATTTTGCGTCAATTTTCCATAATACACAATCTGTATAAAATGACCCAAAATTGTTTACTGTGTACAAGTCCCTTCGGAAGATTTTATAATAGAAAGGGTTCCTCATTTGTTCCCAGACGCGCCTATTTCAACACCACTCTCTAAATCTGGAAGAGTGAAAAATCGCACGTTTCACTCCACTAAGTGTCAGAAGTGAGCCTGTCCGCTTCGAGTGGAATTTTCACTCGTTTCGAGTGACCTCTCACTCTTTTAGAGTGAAAAATTCCCTCTAGCATCGGAGTGGTTGTGAGTTTCTAACCTCAAACCTTAGAATATCACTCTAAAAGAGTGGAAATTTCACTCGAGAATTCGACTGGCTCACTTCTGGCTGGCTAAAGAGTGAAATCTCACTCCGAAGATTTTAGAGAGCAGGATCATCAGATTTACGGCATTTATTAATTTAAACTGCTCAGGAAAATTCTATGTCCAACTTCTCGAAATTCCTCGACATGTATTTAATATCAAAATTATAGAATGGGTGTTTCATTTTATTTGATTTTAACTGCAATAGAACTTGAAACAACCACTGATATTAGATGGGCGTAACACTGGCCGAAGATTGTGACAGCGTTGACTCATCCTTGGCAAACCAATTTTTTTGTGGTCTGTCATCGGTGGTATGTGCTATTACAAACCCTTCCTCAATGTTGGGCCTTGATTGTAGAAACTATTGGGCTGAGGCTCGAATGATGTTATCATTTCAGAGTTGCGTCATGCCTGGTCACTTGGGCTTAACCCAACTTGGTGATCCTTGCGGCAGTCTAACGTCCATGGTCAACTTCACCTGGAAAGCAGGAGGCTGGCAACGATGGTCACAACTAGGGCTTCGCACCAGACTCGCGTCAAAGAAAGATAAAATAGTTATCAACAGTTATTCCAATCTCTTTTAATATCATGATGATCAACGGAAGGGGGTGGAACCTTGATCATTCAAACAAAATCAACAGAGATTGAAATATGCAATGAGATCTGCACCGAGACCGATACTGAGACTTATATCTTAGTTCTCCTCTTCGAAGAAATCAGAATCCCATGTGATTTCGTCACGCCTTAGATAGAAGCTTGATTCCGTTCCAAATTTTTGTGTCCTCAATTTTCAGAACAGTAAATATAGATCATTTTTCAATTTGAGACGAGAGTCTCGTGCGAAGCTCTAGTCACAACTGACAGCACAAAACCTACATGTCCATTTACATTTCTAAATCATGTACATTTGTCTTATTCAAATTTACTGTAACTCACACCAATTATTTCAACTATTGTTCTTACATTATCTCGAAACGACATGAATTTTAACTAAATTCTTGGAATAACCCTGCCCCAAAAGTGTGAATAATCAAAGTTTCCCTAGTAGAAATTTGACAGGGAATTCCCTATTAGAAGTATGGCCCTCGTAAGGCTGCAATAGGGAACTCCTAATTGAGGGAAACTTTTAATTACCTTATCAGGTCCTGACATGGCATCCTGTTTAGGACCTCACAAAAATGTAACGCAAGGTTATTGACAGGTCCCAGTCAGATTTTGCCTTTCAGTAACTCAGACATTGTATTCCTATCAGAACCTAATCAGGATAACCTTGACTCATCCGTATTTGAATTGTGAGGTAACTGTCAAGATATCTTGATCAGAACCTGATCAGGATTGCCTTGGTTCATCCGTATTTCAATCATGTGATAACCGACAAGACAGCCGAATCAGGACCTGATCAATTCAGAACGATGAATGTATCCAATTATTGAGAATTCTCACAGGACTCATTAGAAATTCACCTGTCTTTTTCAAATGTTCAACTGAGGTCCATTCGGATCATCAGTAGAATTTCTTCTGTTGGGGGAGTATTAAAACATTTCATGAAAAGTGAATTCCATGAACATTCAATTGAATGTTAGAATATAGCGTAGATGAGGTCGTGATTGGGAACTCCGCTACCACCCGGATCAGGTCCTGATTGAGAAAAATTTGGTTTTCCTGATCAGTACCTTGTCCTTCCCCTGCGTTACATTTGTGTCAGGGCCTTATCAGACACTCAATTCAGGCCCTGAACAGAAATCAGGCATGCCTAATTTGGACCTGATATTTTCCATATCAAAATTCCTCCTAGGGTTCGCCAAATAAAGCGTGACACTGATTTGGCAGGTTCTTTGTGTAATATTCATCCTTCGCAAAGAAATCGTTCTGACGAAACAATCAATACTATGGATGAAATACGTTCATCCAAATCCGTTGACCTGTTCAATACACGTAAGTATAGATTATCACTGATGTTTAGGATAAATTTGATGATTTTCCTATTCATATTGAGTTCTAGCCACGACATGAATTCGGGTTTGAGTTTGCATCGCAGTTTATGGTCAAAGTTCTTTCTGCTGATATTCACGCTCATAAACACAGTCGTAGGTAGTACGCGCATAGAGAAACACGGTGAAACGAATGGATTATGCTTAGGGTATATACGACTTATAAAGCAAGCAGCGGTAATATCGTCGTAAAGCTTCCTTCGTCTTTTTCTACTCGCGAAATCCTCATATTTTACGCTATGGCGCATTACACACCATGCACGAGTATATCGATTGGTAATTACGAAATTTATTATATTACTCGAACTAGCCTTGTGGCAATGTTGCCCATGATGGGTCTCTTTTCATCTTGCAATGACATACATTATCATCTCATTTAGTTCTCCTCTTTTCATTCTGAATGTATTACAAACAATATATGTATTAGATATCGATATTCCATAATGTAAAACACATTCCCTCGCTGTAACTCCACAATTTCTCAAACGGAAAACCTTTATAACGATGTAGTTTTTACTCTGGCACGTAACACGAACACGTATCCCATATCATGAAGGGTTACATGCACTGCTCTCCGAAACACAGTTCCTTTATTATCGTCTAATCTGGATGTATCTGTTTCTTGCTCCAAGAGTCGTCGACTCGTGAGTCCCTGATGTTTGTACTGAATCTTTTGCGAAGATTTTGCGGCTTGAATTTCAAGATTTCATATATTGCCACGTCCTCTTCGATCCCGTTAAGCAAGTTATTATAAATCTTCTGTGTTAGAATGGACTTTCTATGACGACCGTTGGTGATCGTCGAAGGTCTCATTCTGGGACCACTGCTTGGTTACTGTCGGTTAGCCGTTGCTTTGTTCGGTCTGGCGCGTATAGAGTGAATGTCGTCCTTGCATTGAAAAACTAGCAAGGTCGTTCGAACTTATACAGCTCGATGCAGCCACAACGGCGAAGATAACGAGCCACACGGTTCAAACATAGGCCTGCATGTCAGATAACTTGAACGGAAAAAGGAACAAAGATAGAGACGCGAGTCGCGTTCGTTCGTCTTCTCTTATCCCTTGCGATCCTCTTTTTATCCCTTTTTCTACTCTTCTTGAGGGGGTACCAGCAATCCCTGACGACGCAACCCGAGCCAAATCTTTTCTGACAAATTATTCGAAAATCTAGCGGTAGAAGGGAAATATTGTTCTGTACGGACCATCTTTATTGATTGAAGAAGGTCTGTATGGAATAGTTTTGGTCATGTCCTTTCCTACCCTGGTTAGAAGAATCTATAGAATCCGATGAAATGAAATTTCATGGGATTTGATCGGAACATTGTACAATGTTCAATCAGATTTGGCAAGATTCAATCAGAATCATATTGAAAAAATACATTGATTTGATTAAGGAGCCTTCCGAAGTAGCTGATCAGACCAGATGATCTCATTGACAAATGCTTGAATAGGATTTGGTCATAACATTGTACAAGAATCAAGAGGTTTGGCGAGAATCAATGGTTTCGTTTAACCACGTTTCTATTTACCGAATTTCCAAATCGCTCTCCTCTCAGTACACCTTGAGAGTCCCCGTTATAATAGTTTAGAATTGATTCTTTTTGAATCCTTGGTATTCGAAAGGAATTCTCAAAGAATTCTCAAGACTTCATTATGATTCCTCTCGGACTTGATATAACAGTAGTTTAAAATAAAAGTCCATTGAAAACCATCGATTAATGCAATTCAATACAAACTTTGCAACAGTAAATGAATTGCATTAAATTTCATTTATTTGAATCAGTGCCAATGGGTTTCAACGGGTTTGAACAAGTGTGAATAATTATTTACCGTGGCAAAATTTCTATTTCATTTTATTTATCCTTGGAACTCAAGACTTCTGAAACTCAGGCGCAAAGTCGTCCCCATGGCAATTCTAGCTTGAGCTATGTATTTTTTCAATATTATACTAAACGATGACCTTTTACATTCACTTTAGATTACTTAGTCATCAACCATAAGTTGTATATAAACAAAGTATCATTTATCCAGTCCTCTCATTTTTCTTATACATTCCAAATGTGGTAATCACGTCATGTAAATACTTGAATAAATTTTGTCCTTTTTCAATTGGAAAGCATAAATGAAATTTCCAGCACCTCGATTGTATCTCGGTTGTATCAACACTTGACGAGAGTATATGCTTTTAATGCGTATTCATGTATGCATTTAAAATGAAATGAAATCACTTTATTCGTTGTATTTGTAATGATAATATCAAACAATCCTCCTGTGTTTTTTTTCTGACGTTCGGATACAGCATTGAAAATTCGCCCATAATAACCGAAGCCCGCACATTCCGTTTGTCTTCATTTCCCATTCGCTTTCGTTTCATCGATGGTTTACTTGATCGTATCTGTCGCTTGTTACATTACAGGTTTTGAATTACGACCCAAAGGTTATGACGATCTGCGAGTTGCTCCTTTTGAATATATGCACACGTTCTTGCAAGCTGCTGTCCTTACTCTGAAGAGATAGATAGACAGGCAGACATAGAGACAAAGAGTAGAACGAACGTCATAAATGGACATAAATACTGTAGATTTTGATGATGGCCATTGAGTATTCTATCCTTCGTATTGAACTTTGCATTAAATATTGGTCCATTGTTGTCTCTTAGATTCATTCCCATTATTGCAATAGGTCTCGAAACTGGAGGAAAAGAAAATCTTTCAAACTTGTGATATGGGTATACATTTTGAAAAAAGTTCAAGCACACAGTAAAAATTTCATATTAGATATTACCATATTTATATTGTACTTTTGGGATATACTTGATTATGTCGTTATTAATCACAAGTATACGAGCATTCACCATACTCTCTCGTGAGGATTAAAATAAATATGTTATAATTTGAAATAAATATAGTTCTGAGCCTTATAATAAAGTATATCCCACGAGTACCATAAAAATATAGTAATCTTTAATATAAACTTTTCTCTGTGCAGGATAAAATTTTCATTCGTTTTTAAAAAAACATTCTGGACACTCAGACAGCGCATGTATCCGTTGTGAATTCGCAGAGAATTCAAAGTGAAGAACAACCACGGCATTCATTTTTATGAACTCATATGGCGTTCTAAAAGAACACATAAAGTATCGAAGGAATTTTTGAAGAATTTTTGATGAATATATTAAAAACTTCTTCAGAAACACACGAAGTATTCGTGAAAACCACCCGTTACGAATATCAGTGAATATGAATCCTCATGGAAATTCAAAATTTAATCTAGTTCTGCTCAAAAGAATTTATAACGAACACCATCGACTTCGATCAACGAAGATTCAATCGGAGTTTTCCCAAGTGTACAAACTTGTTTAAATAAAAGTAATGCCCAAGTTATAATCAACATTGCATTTTCTCTTACAAATTGATCAAACTTAAAGCGCGTATGATATTTTAACAGTGTTTGTTAAGGTGAAGTGAGTTATGAAATCAGATCATCAGTTAGCAATTGATTTCAATCCAAGAAATATATAATACAGTAGCGATCAAATTAATTGGAACACCAGGGACATTACTAGAATTTTCACATGACACACAGTTTATTAACCAAAAAAGTTACAAACAGTACCCTAATAATTAATATGTTCTCCTTTGTTCTTGAAAACCCAACTGTAGTACAGCAGAAAGAGCACAATTCATCTGGTGTTCCAATTAATTTGAGCGCTACTGCACTTACATGGAAAAAATGACATATAAAACGATTTTGAGATTGAAGTTTTATTATCAACAACCGAATGTAATTCTAAATGAAAGGAATATGTAAAAATGGATGAATTGTTTGGGAATAACAAAGTAAATTATTTATTAATTAAGAACATGTGAATATTGATAGTAGAAACCCTAGTAAATTTGATCATACTGTGATCATACTGAAATTATTCAGTATGTTTGTGAATTTTCCATCCCTCAATTATACTCAAATAATACTGTTACCGAAATCAAACGGGATTTATACTAAAAACATACAAAAATTTGACAATAATCGAGGGTGGAGAATTCATACCAAATTCATATCGAATTTGTATGGAATAAATACTGAATGATTGAAAATATTTCGGTATAACTCAAGTACAAAAATTTCCCGAGTGATACGGTATGCTTCTAGTTCACTCTTCGTTACAACTCGGCATGTTACCGAATTACTACCAGATTCATACTGATTGTATACCATACCAAAATTATACGTGTCTGTGAAGTTGGCATATCAATTGTCAGCATCGCACAAAAAAGCACCAGTTCTAGTCGCATCCACTATAGTTCTACAGTTCTTGATAAGTTACAACAATAGTTCCGGGTAAATTTGTGAAAAAAATCGATTTTGAAAAAATGATATGCTAAGTTCTTCTACAATATGACAGCATCACATGGAAAATGGATGGAAATGGACTGTATCTCGGAGTTCTAGGGATGATTGGGATGCGAGGATGTCAAAACAAGGGAGTTCTAATGCTAGAAGTGCTTGGGAAATTTTTCTCAGGAATTAAATGAAAAGACATGAGGAGTTCTTCTACGATGTAGTAGCAGCGCAGGTGAAACCGCTGGAAGTGGACTATATCTCGGAGTTCTACGGCTGATTGGCATGTGAGGATGTCCAGGAACGAGAGTTCTGATGTTGGGAGTAATCAGGGAGTCAATTGGGAGTCTCAGAGAATCGGGAGTTCCGACCAGCATATCATGGAAAATGGAGAGTTCTGACCAGCATATCATGGGAAATCGATAGTTCTGACCAGCATATCATGGAAAATCAATAGTTCTCACCAGCATATCATAGAAAATCGATAGTTCTGATCGGCATATCATAGAAAATGAATGGTTCTGACCGGCATATCATAGAAGATCGACAGTTCCGACCAGAGTATCATAGAAAATCGACAGTTCTGACCAGCATATCATGGAAAATGGAGAGTTCTGACCAGCATATCATGGAAAATGGGGAGTTCTGATGAGCATATCAGAGAAAATCGATAGTTCTGACCAGCATATCATAGAAAATCGATAGTTCTGACCAGCATATCATAGAAAATCGATAGTTCTGGGCAGCATATCATAGAAAATCGATAGTTCTGAGCAGCATATCATGGAAAATGGAGAGTTCTGATGAGCACATCATATAAAATCGATAGTTCTGATCGGCATACCATAGAAAATCGATAGTTCTGACCAGCATATCATAGAAAATCGATAGTCCTGACAAGCATATCATAGAAAATCGATAGTTCTGACCAGCATATCATAGAAAATCGATAGTTCTGAGCAGCATATCATGGAAAATGGAGACTTCTGACCAGCATATCATGGAAAATCGATAGTTCTGACCAGCATATCATGGAAAATCGAGAGTTCTGATGAGCATATCATATAAAATCGATAGTTCTGATCGGCATACCATAGAAAATCGATAGTTCTGACCAGCATATCATAGAAAATCGATAGTCCTGAGCAGCATATCATAGAAAATCGATAGTTCTGACCAGCATATCATAGAAAATCGATAGTTCTGAGCAGCATATCATGGAGAATCGATAGTCCTGACCAGCATATCATAGAAAATCGATAGTTCTGACCAACATATCATGGAGAATCGATAGTCCTGATCAGCATATCATAGAAAATTGATAGTTCTGATCGGCATATCATAGAAAACCGACTATCGAAAAAAACTATCGATTTTCCATGATATGCTGGTCAGAACTCTCCATTTTCCATGATATGCTGGTCAGAACTATCGATTTTCTATGATATGCTGGTCAGAACTATTGATTTCCTATGATATGCTCATCAGAACTCCCCATTTTCCATGATATGCTGGTCAGAACTCTCCATTTTCCATGATATGCTGGTCAGAACTATCGATTTTCTATGATATGCTGGTCAGAACTATCGATTTTCTATGATATGCTGGTCAGAACTGTCGATTTTCTATGATATGCTGGTCAGAACTATCGATTTTCTATGATATGCTGGTCAGAACTATCGATTTTCTATGATATGCTGGTCAGAACTATCGATTCTCCATGATATGCTGGTCAGAACTATCGATTTTCTATGATATGCTCATCAGAACTCCCCATTCTACATGATATGCTGGTCAGAACTCTCCATTTTCCATGATATGCTGGTCAGAACTATCGATTTTCCATGATATGCTGGTCAGAACTCTCCATTTTCCATGATATGCTGGTCAGAACTATCGATTTTCTATGATATGCTGGTCAGAACTATTGATTTCCTATGATATGCTGGTCAGAACTATCGATTTACCATGATATGCTGGTCAGAACTCTCCATTTTCCATGATATGCTGGTCAGAACTATCGATTTTCTATGATATGCTGGTCAGAACTATTGATTTCCTATGATATGCTGGTCAGAACTATCGATTTTCCATGATATGCTGGTCAGAACTCTCCATTTTCCATGATATGCTGGTAAGAACTTCCGATTTTCCATGATATGCTGGTCAGAACTCTCCATTTTCCATGATATGCTGGTCAGAACTATCGATTTTCTATGATATGCTGGTCAGAACTATCGATTTTCTTGAATATGCTCATCAGAACTCCCCATTTTCCATGATATGCTGGTCAGAACTCTCCATTTTCCATGATATGCTGGTCAGAACTATCGATTTTCTATGATATGCTGGTCAGAACTATCGATTTTCTATGATACGCTGGTCAGAACTGTCGATTTTCTATGATATGCTGGTCAGAACTTTCGATTTTCTATGATATGCTGGTCAGAACTATCGATTTTCTATGATATGCTCATCAGAACTCCCTATTCTACATGATATGCTGGTCAGAACTCTCCATTTTCCATGATATGCTGGTCAGAACTATCGATTTTCCATGATATGCTGGTCAGAACTCTCCATTTTCCATGATATGCTGGTCAGAACTTCCGATTTTCCATGATATGCTGGTCAGAACTCTCCATTTTCCATGATATGCTGGTCAGAACTATCGATTTTCTATGATATGCTGGTCAGAACTATCGATTTCCTATGATATGCTGGTCAGAATTATCGATTTTCCATGAGATGCTGGTCAGAACTGTCGATTTTCTATGATATGCTGGTCAGAACTATCGATTTTCTATGATATGCTGGTCAGAACTATCGATTTTCTATGATATGCTGGTCAGAACTATCGATTCTCCATGATATGCTGGTCAGAACTATCGATTTTCTATGATATGCTCATCAGAACTCCCCATTCTACGTGATATGCTGGTCAGAACTCTCCATTTTCCATGATATGCTGGTCAGAACTATCGATTTCCATTGATATGCTGGTCAGAACTGTCGATTTTCTATGATATGCTGGTCAGAACTATCGATTTTCTATGATATGCTGGTCAGAACTATCGATTTTCTATGATATGCTCATCAGAACTCCCCATTCTACGTGATATGCTGGTCAGAACTCTCCATTTTCCATGATATGCTGGTCAGAACTATCGATTTTCATTGATATGCTGGTCAGAACTGTCGATTTTCTATGATATGCTGGTCAGAACTATCGATTTTCTATGATATGCCGATCAGAACTATCGATTCTCTATGATATGCTGGTCAGAACTATCGATTTTCTATGATATGCTGGTCAGAACTATTGATTTCCCATGATATGCTGGTCAGAACTATCGATTTTCTATGATATGCTCTTCAGAACTCTCCATTCTCCATGATATGCTGGTCAGAACTATCGATTTTCCATGAGATGCTGTTCAGAACCATCGATTTTCTTTGATATGCTCATCAGAACTCCCCATTTTCCATGATATGCTGGTCAGAACTCTCCATTTTCCATGATATGCCGGTCAGAACTATCGATTTTCTATGATATGCTGGTCAGAACTGTCGATTTTCTATGATATGCTGGTCAGAACTCTCCATTTTCCATTATATGCTGGTCAGAACTATCGATTCCCTATGATATGCTGGTCAGAACTATCGATTTTCTATGATATGCTGCTCAGAACTATCGATTTTCTATGATATGCTCATCAGAACTCCCCATTTTCCATGATATGCTGGTCAGAACTCTCCATTTTCCATGATATGCTGGTCAGAACTATCGATTTCCTATGATATGCTCATCAGAACTCCCCATTTTCCATGATATGCTGGTCAGAACCATCGATTTTCTATGATATGCTGGTCAGAACTGTCGATTTTCTATGATATGCTGGTCAGAACTATCGATTTTCTATGATATGCCGATCAGAACTATCCATTTTCCATGATATGCTGGTCAGAACTATCGATTTTCCATGATATGCTGGTCAGAACTCTCCATTTTCCATGATATGCTGGTCGGAACTCCTGATTCTCTGAGACTCCCAATTGACTCCCTGATTACTCCCAACATCAGAACTCTTGTTCCTTGACATCCTCACATGCCAATCAGCCGTAGAACTCCGAGATATAGTCCACTTCCAGCGGTTCCACCTGCGCTGCTACTACATTGTAGAAGAACTCCTCATGTCTTTTCATTTAATTCCCGAAAAAAATTCCTTAAGCACTCCTAGCATCAGAACTCCCTTGTTTTGACATCCTCGCATCCCAATCATCCTTAGAACTCCTAGATATAGTCAATTTCCTTCCATTACCCCTGCGATGCTGTCATATTGTAGAAGAACTCAGCATATCATTCCATTTAATTCCTGAAAAAAATTTCCCAAGCACTTCTAGCATTAGAACTCCCTTGTTTTGACATCCTCGCATCCCAATCATCCCTAGAACTCCGAGATACAGTCCATTTCCATCCATTTTCCCTGCGATGCTGTCATATTGTAGAAGAACTTAGCATATCATTTTTTCAAAATCGATTTTTTTCACAAATTTACCCGGAACTATTGTTGTAACTTATCAAGAACTGTAGAACTATAGTGGATGCGACTAGAACTGGTGCTTTTTTGTGCGATGCTGACATTTGATATGCCAACTTCACAGACACAAATTATACTCACAGAATACAAAAAATTTCGGTATGATCGGATTCGCTAGGGAATGTATTCGTACAAACGATCTTTCATACAGGAAAGAACTAATCGATTGTATTGAATGAATAAAAATACATGGTTAGGTTCCTCCCCGTACAGCACCGGACATTTCTACGTCGCCACTACGTTGCTTCCACGTGCAATCTTCGTTCATCTCTGTTCTATCCACGTAGATCCCACGGAGATGCGACGTAGAAATCGGTGGATGTGCTGTTAGGGTCTATTGAGAAACTTTTTGAATTCTATCGTTTGCGATGGGAAACTTGTAACAAGCTTAGTACACTTGACTCTCGATCCTTTTACAATTTTGGGACCAGAGTCACTCGAGTCTTTTACTGAAAAAGGCTACAGCCACCACGCGTTATGATTGGCTCTTATTTCCAACCCTTCCCATGAGATGTTTTCTAAACGAATGAATTCAGAATCTTTTTTGGATTACATGCGATAGCTTCAATTTAGGGGATGTAATTGAATAAGGTTATTTAATACGTGTGAGATATTATAATGAAAACAATGAGTGTTCCCGAAATTAGGAAGTACGTAGGAAATTATTGACCTGGCTTTCAAGTCCAGAAAATCCTCCAAAAGAAATCTTTGATTCCCTATCTGCGATAGACAATTTTGTAGAAAGCGTTGCGTTGCTTGAAAAAATTGAAAGTACTGAATAAATATTTTTGTAGAATTATGTGGAATTCAGTGTTGCCAGAGCACCTTGGTCAAATATTACATGTAGATTAGAAAAGAGTTACATTTCCAGGTCAAAAGTTACATGATATTTTGCGGCAATCCTTATTAAAAATGTCCGACAGATCCTGACAGATTCCGGTCAAAATTCTGTCTGGTTCCGTCGGAAATCATCATGGCTGGGACAAAAACCGACCAAATCCTGCACAAACTGGAATGCCAGACAGAGCCAAACAAAACCTGACAGATTCCGGTCAAAATTCTGCCTGGTTCTGTCGGAAATCATCATCCCTGGGACAAAAACCGATCAAATCCTGACAGAAAATTATCTGTTGGACATTTGGAATAGGGATATTCAGCCTTGCATCCTTGCGTTGAGGATTGACGTTTTAAACGTTAAAGTTTAAAAAAATGTTACATCCATGTTACATGAGAGGGTCGAAAGGTACGTAAAATGTAACAAATGTAACCTTCTGGCAACACTGGTGGAATTAGTATTATTCAAATAAAATACAAACAGGAAAAAAAAACTGTGATACGAGAGGCTGTCATAAAACTAAAGTGTTATATTACATCCGTAATAATTTTGCATCAACTTAAGAAATAACGAGATATAACATATATATTACATCAGAAATAAACTTCCCATATAGCACCGAAGACCTCAGTTATGTATCAGAAACGTGTCCGTTACAAAAGCGGACATAGAAACATTTCAGAAAGTTTTCAAATACCTTCCAAACACGTTTCTATGTCCGCTTTTGTAACGCAGACGTTTCTGATACATTACTGGAGTATTCGGTGCTATATGGGTTGATGTGGTAATATCCTCGTAATTCATAATGTTCATTCAATTCATGTTCAATAAAGATTCCTGTGATTGGAAATTAGGGGTTTTTTTATACTGTTACAACATTAATACAGCCTTGCTGTACCTTTGGAACTTTGCTGTTTCGGACCTTCGTCAGATCTTTTAATTATTCAAAAACTTTCATAATTCATAAACCCAGAAACATTTTGGTCCCTTTAAGTTAACCAGTTTCGACTATGATTCGAATCCAGTTTGTTTCGAGTTTTGTTTAAACATTTATCCAAAAGAAGTGGGGTTATGTTTGAAATAATTGGTCGAGCGAACAGCAAGTCGGGGGTTGAAGGGGCTGTACCTAAAGTGAAAGGTTCCAGAGAATTGCAGTAAAAGGTCTGATTGAGTAAAAGGATTCGGGTGGGAAAGATCCGAGAGTCGAGTGTATTTAATCCTAAAGATTATTGAATTACAGGAAAATGCTGAATTATAGTTTCATGGTATAACATATTGATACTTGATGAATTTAGATGTGAATGTATTATGAATTCTCTTGGGCAAACTAGGTGTTCTTTCTGAACTTGAATATGTGTTCATTTCCACTGACATAACAGGCATACGTTTGGAATTCTTTTGGGATTGGAATGAATGATCTTACGTACTCACAAAGAATTAGTTCAAAATTCATCCTTCAAGACCTGCTTGAGAACTAGTCGTACGGTCCGGGTACACCGTAAAGAAGAGTTGAAGGGTCGACGGTCTAAACCTGTTAGCTGACATTTCAGAAATTTTACACGGCGAAGAAAAAACGTTGGCATTTCTTTAATTTTTGATATTTTCCTAGTCTATGAAAAGTTTTTTCTTCGGGTTACAAGGGTGAATGATACTTCAAAATTTCAGATCATTTGAATGAAAATTGAAAGACCTGGATCAACTTTTCTTCGCCGTGTAAAATTTCTGAAATGTCAGTTAACAGGTTTAGACCGTCGACCCTTCAGTTGAAGAGAACAGTCAAATCTCTGGTTTAGTTGGTAAGTTCCTTGGATATTCAATTGAAATATTTTCAAGGTGCACGCAAGGGTAAACCCTGGCAAGGGTGTACGTATGTACACGAAAATCTACTTGTCATATTTGGCTTCTTAATACTTACCCCCACAAAGTAACGGGAACCCATGTGAAAATTGCTGAAGTCGACGAATGGCCTGGTACTGGCAAGGTTATGTTTGCCAAATTTTAGCGGGAGGAATTGTTTCTATCCAGTGTCATTATTATTTTTCAATTGGCATGACTTATTCGACGAATTTCAAACGGTATTGATTTGAGTGGACAAACAGGCCTGGGGCCGGTATTGAATCGCTACTCTCTGGACAAGGTTGGAATGCCAAAATTCTACTATATTCGGTGAATATGAACGAACAGTTCTAACACGGTTATAGATCTTATACAGGCCCTTATTAAAATCATGCCGACCTCTTGCCAGTTTTGATAGCTTTGGTAGCTTTGGATTTGCCAGTACTGGCAACTCTGGCAGCAGTACTGAGCAAGTATCGGCCCGTGTTTCCCTTTCCCCATGGGAAGCTTGGTGATCGTTTCCGTCGAGACCGAAACATTGCCGGTCACTGTTGGAGTTCCAGGTGATAATAGTCCCATATGAGTTTCATATTGATGGAATAAAAGGAACGTGAAAATTTTGAAACGGCGAACGATTGGTTGCGAGATTAACGACAAGAGATAGGTTTTTTTGGATTCTGCAATATTCAGCCATATTTTGAAACCATGTCTCCCTTGTGTTTGAATAAATCAAATGCAAAAAAAAAACAAAAGGAGAAAGATCTCGTGAACATGTGAATAATATAACTTTTGTATGAACAAAAACGACTTTTTCCTCTCCTGATTTTTACAGAATCAATTTCCCGCAGGAATCGCCATGCAATTACGTTACATGAAATTACTTACCCTCGCTGCTCGTTCACGTATGTGTATACTATTTTTTTTCTCTCCAGGTACAAGGACTTTACCTTGGTTACGGAGACAACTGTGTATTACAAAAACAAACATAGAAGGGAACTTAGCGAGTATGTATGGAACAACATAAAACAGAACTGGAAAACAGAGATAGAAAAATGATATAAGGAACAGTGGTTGAGGATGTTGAACGTTAGGTATAATATTCATCGTTGTGGATGCGGGGAACAGAACGGAGATACGTGAAGCAGATAAAGTTTATGGGAAGTAATCCAAGCTTATCTACCTTGATAGATTACGTATTTGCCGCTGAGACGTGCGAGTTGGGAATAAATCGCCATCAGAGGAAAGCAGATGTGTCTGTGCGCATAAAGGTACCTTTTTTCTCTTCTCTAAGCTCTAGCCTTGTACCCTTTCGTATTACCACAACGATCTTACGTACCTACACTCAACGGCGAAAAATAATTAACAATTCAGTTCCTTGAATTAAAGAGGAAAGTAGATGAAAAATACTCCTGGTGTACGGTGCTCAACGTACCTTCGAGGGTCTGTGGAAAAAAAATAATATTTGAAAAATTAATATCGTACTGTCGATCGTCAAAGACCGAGTTTCTCAATTTTACAACGTGTGATGAAACCTAGGGTGAAAGACCCTATCTCTCAGGATGAGTGTACCGAAAATCCATTCGATTCGTTAACTGGATATCGTGATACTGTATATGGTACACCGTTTTGAGAAACAGGTCTTAGAAAAAAGCATTCAAAGTTTTGGTACACCGAGAGGAGGATATAAAGCGAGCCTATCTCCAGGTTTGTATCTACATTAACCATTTTATTCAGTGAAATAGCTAGGAAAGTAGTTGTTATAGCGGAATTATAGCTACCTTGAGAAAAACGTGGAAGTCTCAGTTATTTCAATTTGGGTGAACAGACTCTCCAGGATAGGGAAAACAGCGATCACGAACATTTTGGTGATCAGCTGTTGCATCTGCTGTTCTCCTATTTTGGGGAGTCTGTCCACCCAAAGTGGAAGAACAGACACGTCAATTTGCGGGAGCGCTGCACACGGTCTTCTTTGGAAGCTGAGACTTCCAATTTTTTTCATGCAGCCGATTGTTGTAACTTTTGATTGAATGTTGTTGAAGCTTTTTTCACCTCCGAAATCGATCAAATAACATCTCAGTAAACGTTCCAGATGCAGCTGTATGACTGCCAGTTTCAGCTTCATATTTTTTCCAGTATACTGTAACCAAAACAAGATTAATAACGGTCCTTGAATCCTAATAGAATTGACCAATCACACATCTCTGTTGAAAAGGATAACCATAACGATAGAAAAAAAGGGGTTCAGGGACTATCAACCCTGTAAAAAATTTAATTGGGCTTTAATTCAGCTACATCTTCGTTCTCAGTTTATCAAAAGCGTTTTGGTTTGGTAGCTCGGAATTTTAATGAACAAGGAGTCGGGCGAGTATGAGACCTGTTGTCCCTCATTCTAGAGACCTCAAAGATGTTTTCAGCCAATAAAAAAAACCATTTTCCCAAAATCCCAGTGATCCAACCCTTCAACAACTTAAACATTGAGAAAAGTTCGTAGCAGTGATCCTCATAACAATAGTAGTTTTGGGACACATGAGGGTTTATGAAAATTTCTCCTTCAATTTGTGGTAATTTTTTGAAAACTTATAATAAAATATGCGTCAAATGTAAAGCTATTTCCACTAAAAGGAGGTATGGATTGTTATAAGTTGAAGGAGAAGTGCTCCTAATAATAATAAATAAATAAATAAATAAATGCTCATGTGACCTAAAACTCCAATTATTATGGTAAACCGTGCTACACGTTTCCCACACGTTTTTCTCAGGGCATTGAGATATTGAAATTTTCCAGTAAAAATTTGTGGAGTGTGTATTTCTCTCTTCCAACGTAAACACGTAGGAGAAGATAGAGGAGAGAAAGCTTCATTTTTGTTTCAAAGATTCTTCACTGAGAAAAAGTGGGTTCAATTTGACAATACATTCGTTGACTTGACTATGGTATTTATTTATTTGGAAGAAGACAAAATGTGATTGGCATTCGACGAATTTTTTTTCAGTGTTTGAGACTTGTAAGATAATAAGTCCTGAACGGAAGGAATGAGAAAAAGAGGAGGGAAAAAAGATACAGGGAAGAGCCTATGTTCCTGGCTGTACACTAATAATGATAGTACGTAACAATGTTGACCTCGTGGGTCGGCAGACACACCCTTGTAATATACTCTTTTCTTCTTTTCTTCCTTCCTTCCTTCCTTCTTTTTATCCTTTCTTCATTCATTCCTTTTTGTTCTTCCCTTGTTTCCTTCCTTCTCGTTCACTTACAATAGTGCCTGTTATTACTCGTATGTGTCCGTCCGTGTATACGTGGTTGTTCCTTCGAACAAACACTATATTTTTCCTTATATGAATCCCCATCCTAATGGGAACAAATTAGTCAAAATGATCTCGAAAACGCGTCAAAATTCAGTCCCTTTATAATGATAGATCTTATCGGAAAATTACTACAATCAAAATTTATCGATTATTGATGAAAAATATGAGCCAAAGGCTGAGAAATTCAAATGAAGCTGAAACTAGCAGCCGACAATTTTTTGTAATTTTGTTTTGCAATGCTTAAAAACTATGAAGAAACCTAAATTCACATTCAGAGTCCAATCTCAGGTGTGTAGGTACTTAATTACTATCGATTCCAGATTCAATTTCATCAAGTAATTCATGTACAAAGTTGGTGCAAAACTTTACCCGCTTCTCTTGATGCACGAGTGTCCTCAAAGTGGGCTGATATTCAGGATGAAAGTGAATTTTGCTTCTCACAATCCCAAGTAGAAATTACGCCTAGTCAATGGCTAGTGCCTCGTGAGTTTTTCTATACTCCTGACGAGGGCCTTTTGAGGAAAACTCACCAGGCACTTATTCGTAATGTAACGCTGTGTGTTATGAGGCACTTGCTAGTGGAATTCACAAGGTACCATGGTGTCTACTGGTCGGGAAAAGTCGGGAATTCGGGAATAGGTCGGGAATTCCGATAGGTCGGGAAAAAGTCGGGAATGAGTAATGAATTTCGAAAGTGTATCTCCTTTTTCTTGAAATTTCGATTTCCAAAAATAACCGATCATTCTAATTATTCAGATGAGCTTAAAGTTTTTGATTTTTTTCGTGAGTGAGTCCACCTTTTTTGAATTCCTCGTATGTTCCATATGGATCTTTATTGTTTAAGATTTCCCAGATAGCACAATGACTCTGAAAGCATTCGAAAAGAGTTCTCGAGAACCCTTGAGGAATCAATGGAATATCAGAGAATAGTAACCCTGCTAAAAATTTCCTACAAACTTGAGAAATATCCTTAGATTTTGAGAAATATTCTCAGATTTTAAGAAATACTTCCCAATTTTCTGTCAAAGACTACTATCCTTTCGACCTGCATTTTTCTCCGGGATGCGGTAAAGCTCTACCGGTTGATATTATAGAACTTGAGAGGAATGTGTCTAGTTTTATCGTAAAATTTTCACAGAAGGAATATCAGTTATCCGAAGAAAAATGGTTCATATTTTTCCATATAATTGATACTTCTTCTATAGGAATTCTATGATAAAACCACATATATTTCTCTTGAATTCTATAGAATACGATGAGAACCGATAGAGTTCTATCGTAAATTCACGATACACCATCGTGAATTTTCGGTTCACAAATCTCATTGAAACCGATGGAAAAATTTTATCGTTGTCTGTGGGAAATTTTCAGCACGGCACTGGTTGTACAGTTGGAAGTGTTCCTGTTCAATTGAATCAGAGATCATATTACTACTATGTGCGTTTATTGAATGTTTCATGAAAATGACTTTAAGCTGTGTTATTTTTATAAATATCCCTACGATAATTTTCGATAATTTTAATTCCAGTCCTGATTTTGTGCATCCATTTGTTCAAGTTTCGATGATAATTCCTCTTTTTACTATCAACGGAATTTGTCAACTGATTCAAGGGTATTTAAGTGATGCAGGGTTCAGTTTTTTCTGACTTCATTCATTCAAAAAAGATGACACTCAAGGTTAGATAAAGATAGAAGAAGCATCAGTTGAATGCTTTCAGAAGATTATTTATTTGGTCAGTGGCTATTCAGATGGAAACAAATTTTCCATCTCAACCAATAAGTCATACTCCAGCCAACACTACAACCTCGAGAACATGAAGCTTTAGGAACGTTCATTGAATGTTCCTGGAGGTTTGCGAACTTTCCTTGAACGTTTGTTAAGGTTTATGTTCTCTTGGGGAATGCATACCCGAAGAAAAATAAGGAGTAATCCCTATTGAAATCGCGGTAGGTTTTACTCTAGCGCCTAGTCAATATATGGATGACTATTCTCGGAGTAAACGTTCTTTTATTGGAGTACTGTGTACCAATGTTCCAGAAAAATTCACTTTGTGAGGAATTAGCCGTACTAAAAATACCGTAGAAGCTACCAAAAAATTTTCACTAATTCTATGAAGTGAAATATACTCCTTCATTTTTGTCCGTCTAATGTATTCATCAAAAACTTTCCGCGAACTCTCAAAGTTCAGAAAGTATTCATTATGAAATAATCCTGAGCTGTTGTGCTGCATGGCTTTACTATTAATGCTTTTATCTAGAGCTGTCAAGAATGATACGGACTCAAGCATCAAAAGGGGCGAGTAATTATGTGCCGACTTTTTTCTTAAATTATTTGATCAATAAGAATTCAAAATGCATACCGTCCATATAGCACACAGACACCTGGGAGGTATGTGAAAATATCTTGCAAATCAGAATTCTTAACCCTCATCTTGACAACACATTTTTGTATTTTTTTTGACAGTGTATTTTTCTAAATATTTCATTACTAAAATCCTGAGACTATGATCTCGAATCTCATTGATTGGGTCTTCAAAAATGCGCATAGTTAGTTTGCCCTGAACATATCATTAAAACGATGTGATGTTCATTTCTCATTCAAAGTGAGTCTCGAAGACTCTACAGTCAGGATGAGGGTTAAAGATATCCTACCGTTGTCTAGAAGATGTCCATGCGACACAATCAGAACAATTGAAGAACTCCATTATTTTTCAAGAATAACGGAGTTCTCGAATTGTTCTGATTGTGTTGTATAAGACATCGTTTCACCCTTCAAATTACAAGGTACCTTCAAAACTTCTTTGTCTGCAAGAGTATTCGTGCTGTATTGAGTAATGATTAGGGCATATCTGAAATTTAGCTCTGGATATGAATTTGAGTTTCTTCATGATCTGTTGATATGAAGAATCTAAATTATGAAAAATTTGTAACACTTGGGGTAGTTATTCTGAAAATTCTCTCATAACCACCAGAGATCACTGAAAGAGAGCGGAAACTCATATTCAGGGTCTAATTCTAGTCATACGATTGATTATTATGCGTGTAAAATTTCCAGTGAACGCATGATTTATGAAAAAAAACTGCGTAGGATTTGATATCATTTTTCCTGATGTTCGAAAGCCTTCGAGTATTTGCGTTGCTGATCTTGTACAAATCTAGTAAATAATGTACTGTGAGAAACTTTTTTGATTAATGACTATCTTTGCTCGTAAGCCAAGGATATTGAAAAATTCTAACTACGAGTACTCTCGATTCTCAGCAATTTTCACCATCAGTAATGGTGGACTTGCTAAATGTTAGTGGTTTCATTGTATAGCGAGTTACTATCCTTCATGGTAAAAATTATTGAGAGTCGAAAGTGCTCGAGAGTCGAGTGAGCTCAAACTTGGAATTCTTCAATGTCCCTGACTGACGAACAAATATCATAATTCATCAAAGATCATTCCTCTCAGTGTTGTTTACATGTTTTTTTGTGCACAAAATAATCAATCGCTGATATGTCGGGAAAATCTTGGAGAATTCTTGAAAAAGTCGGGAATAGGTCGGGAATTTCATTTCCAAAATTCAGTAGACACCATGGGTACTGGTCAGTTACTATTTAGTTACTCTCTAAATACTGGTCAATTACCAACAAGTTTTTGGCTAGAGAAATATAGACAAATCCAGAATTATACACAGAAGAAAGCATATCTTTGGATCTGAGGAATTATTAAATGAATAGCTTCAAGTGAATATTTCTTCCACAAAAATGAATATTTTATTCATATGGAAAAGTTGATTATTAGCTCCTGCTTTGGAATATCGCATTTGTTTGTGTCAACAAAGTATTCAGTTTTGGTAGATAAATATTCATTTGAGGTAATCTCATTCATTTGAGATAAATAACAAGTTCTTAAATTGTACAAAATATTTTTTTATCTGTGACACGGTCTGATGTAGTCCAATGAAACCATAAAAACCGCCACTGCCATCTTCTGGCAAATAAATCTTGAAAGGGCCTCAATGATTTCTGACGAGGCTTACAAGTCTAGTAACAGTCTAGATATACTTATAAAAAATCCTCCATAGTTTTTTGAGAGTTTCACTTGTCTAATATAATATTGTAAGTAACCGGTGAGTAACTCGCTAGTTTATCTCAACTAGAAGTTCCCTATGAAATCCCTACAGGGGCCTCATATTGACTAGACAATGCCTTGTCAGATTTCTACTTGGGATGATGTTCCTTTATTCTAAGAGAATGGTAAAAATTACACTCTTTGAATTTGTTGGAGGAAAAATCCACTGTGACAATCTAAATACTGAAGCCCTGCTGAGATGAAAAATTTCACTTCCATCGAAAATCAAACAGTTGACTCCTCAAAACGAGTTGGAATTTCACGCCAATAGAATGAAAATATACTCCTATATAATGAAATTCTCACTCTCATTGAAGTTACAGTATTCTCATTATTCAAGAGTGAATTTTCATTCCAAGAAATTTAGAGGATATTTTCTTGTGAATGCGGGAGCGGAATATGGCCCGATCCAACGGCGTCAGGCCGTAAAAAGGTGGCAATCGAGTCGAAAAAATTTCTCTTAATTTCAATAATTTACAAATTATTAAAGTCTGCCTCTGCGTAAATGTGAATATTACAGGGTATTGATGCCGAACGAAACATTTATTTCATCAGTTATGAATTTAATGAAATAATTGTTCTTTATCTGGGCTTTAATTATATTATTCAATTATATGTAATAAATGCGTTTCACGATCGGACTGAATGAAAATAACGATAAGAAAAATGCTGAAATGCTGTAAGAAAAGCACCGACCAGCGATTGCATTTTTCTGTAAGGATTAGAGAAGAATATACCACAACACAATCTGTTCCGGTTTCCAATCACTTCAACGTCTACAAATTTCTCTCATGTTCCAGTTTTGTTTGTGGAATTGCAATATACCGTATACAATCTACTTATGCACATCGTGTATCACGATGATTCTTCGTACATGAGATATTCACACACACACACATACGCACACGCACATATGTACGTATAATGTAACTCGATTAAAATCCATACATGTATATCAGTATTGTAGAAAAGGAAACTTTTCTTCACGAAAACGGAAGTATTTTCTAATAATAGTGAAGATCTAATATCAGCCGAGATTACATTGTTGTGGAAAAGAAAGAACTGCATTTTCTTTCCGTACAAATCTTCGTTTTCCTTTCCACGTCGTCGTGACCCTGGGAAAAATGTCAGGAGAGAAAAGAATAGAATATGAAACCGATATTTTATTCCTTGATACTCCGCTCCGACCTCGGCCAGATATTATTCATCAACTTTCCTCCATTTCTGCTCTTTTCTTTCTCATTATCCCGTTCCATTCCAATCGATTTTTATTTCTGAAACTTCAAATATCACGTATATCCTGCCGTTGATGCATATTTTTATACAGATATAATTGAAGTGGGAACTGATTTACTCGTGGTATGTGAGAATTGTAAACTGTAGGGTGTGAAATATAAGGATATAGGACAACGTGAAGTTAATTAAAAGAGCCCGAATTTAATTGCCGACAGAACGCTCGAAAATGCGGGAACGTATTGTCCAATCCGTGACGTTGAACGTCAAAATAGAACAATGAAATTTCAAAAATCCAAAGATACCAGTCAGGGAATTCTATGACGTACTGAAATCTTCTATTCACACGACCCTAATGAAATCCATACATGGAAAAAATAATTTAGCTGCAGGAGCTAATTTAATGGCTGTCCGTGTCCGTGCTAGCTACTTAGCTGCTGCAGCTAAATTATTTTTTCCGTGTATACTGAGAGAGAAAAATCAATGCTGCAAGAAAATGCTTCATCCAATGGTACACAGTAAAAAGTAAAACTTACTTCCAACCTTGATATCGGCTTATTTTAAGGTGCAGCCAAAAATGGCACTATTTCAGCTGAAAGTGAGCATCCAAAACAAATGCGGGCACAATGGAAAAGACTGAATTTCAGTCAAGTTTTCGAGTAAGATGCAGTCACTTTAAGTCAGACTTTTTACAGTGTATCTGTGAAATATTTCTTTGAAATAATTGAATGATATTCCAAGAATGGAACACTGAGAGAAGAGCAATTTGGAGGTTTCGGTAAATAATAATATATGTGATCGATAGATTTGAATATTACTCAACTTTCAGCGATGTTCAATGAAATTTCAAGAAACATTGCTGGAATTTTGCTTCACATTACTCAATATTCCTCGATCGTTATTATATAATACACTATTCATGGCCAAATTCGCTATGTACTACTCAATTACTAAACGTTTAGGAATTGGGTGACACATAGCGAATTTGGCCATGAATAGTGTCCCATGTAGAAATTGACGAACGGCCCAGTACTGGTTCAGTATCGCTGCCATAGCTGCCAGTGCTGTCGAATTTGTAATGCCATTACTGACCCAGGTCGTTTGACAGCACCGAACCAATACTGAGATGATAAAAATGTCTCACATGAGGTCCATTATTGGCGTTCAATTTTGCCCGTACTGGAATTTGATCGTAAACAGTACTGGCATTCAAACGTTGACAGTACTGTCATTTCAACCTAGCTAAAACTGATATTTCAATATTACCCGTATTGATATTTCAATTGTACCTGAATCGGAATTTCAATCTTGCCTGCACCAGCATTCCAATCCAGCCAACATTGGGATTTCAATTTTCCCAGAACTGGCATTTGAATTTCACCAGTACGACCATTTCAATTCTACCTTCAATGCATTCCACGGGGATTCTCCATGGCGTACTATTGGCACTTTGAATGGCAAGGTTATTGATCCCATGTAGACTCCACGCAGCCAAACTGTATGTGCTGTGAAATTTTGCGCCAACTTTTTCCATAACTTATTTCATAAATTTGAATTTAAATTAAATAATAATCCAACTATTCTTTCAGTGTAGGCATGTTGCCGCGAAGGTAAGTTGACACCCAATCCACAATCGTTTTCGCAGTGAAACACTGTTGAAACATCGATGCTGGCACAGTATCGTCTTTTTGTAAGATTTCAAAAGATTACCTAGTATCTGCTCACCAAAGTAGCCATGTTTCAGCAGAAATGGGTTGATCCCCGACTCACTAACAATTCTGTCGTGAAACAACGTGGCGTCGATGCTGGCGCAGTACCGTCTCTGTGTAACGCTTCAAAATATTACCAACTCTGGCTCAGTACTGGCACGGTTTCGTTTTTCTACAATCAGTGTTCATTCGGTACTGATCCCAGACTGTCCGAACAAGGAAACCAATACCGTCTGAGACCCGTCGAACAATTGGTGTCAGTTGAAAAAAAGTAATGGCACTGTACGGGGGCAGTTGTTTTGGCCGAAGTATGACAAATACAAACTTGCCAGTACTGGGCCATTCGTCAAGTCCAGCAATTTCCACTTGGGGTTTTATATAATAACGATTAAAGAATACTGAGTAATCTAAAGCAAAATTTTAGTCATGTTCCTTGAAATTTCATGAAACATCGCTTAAAGTTCAGTAATATTCAGATTTATAGAACAAGTATATCACTGTTTACCGAACTTGCAAATTGTTCTTTTCTCAGTGAATGGTTCTTCACCGCATGACTATTTCATCCATTGAAGTAAAATTTCACTGGTCTAAAAAAATATTTCATATATACAATTGAATGCAATATTTTTGTTTTCTCAATGCCTTTTTTCCCTCAATGTACCAGATTTCAGCGATGGACTTATAATGGTCCCATGTGAGTTTCAACCAAATCGATTGACAAGAGATGAAAAATCTTCTTCTTTTCTGATAATTCGACTGATTTTCTGAGGCCCTTGTTTTTTTTTTAATCAACATCTCATGTCGCTATGTTCAAATGTGATTAGCGAAGAGGTGAATGTCTCATGTTGGGAACCATAATGGTCTCACATGAGTTTCACTTACATTGGGATATAACTTGAAAGTGAGGAATCATTCTTCTTGAGTTTTTTTTTCAACTCAAACGAGGAAGCCATGTATGTGTCCATTGGCAGAGTTGTTTTGTACTATTTAATCGCACTTATAATGGGTTGCTGGGTAGAAGTTGGAGGGAATTCCGGGTTCTTTCAATTGGGCTATTGAGCATTTCGATACATCTCGCTATTTTCAAGAAACAGCCAGAAATTTTGGAAAAAAGAACCACAAAAATTCCGAAACTTCGAGCTTTTTGCGGTATGTGTTGATATGTACACTGAGAGAGAGAGAAAGAGAGAGAATGAGGGTCTATTCAAATATTCGACAACTAGAAAATTTATTCCCGTTGAATGAAGCGTTTTATTCATATTTCAAACAACTGCACTTTCATTTACCCCAACTAAAGTCTAGCTAGCGTGAATAAAAATCTAGCTGCGGCAACTAACATTTAATTGTCCCAACTAGGTATCTTTCTCTCAGTGTTCAATCTAACTGAGGTTTTACGTACTTTATTTTGATGGAAATTGGAACCTCTTTACTCAGACAGCACAAGGTGCCACTGAAACGTTTATGGAAGGTTTATAGAACGTGGGGAAGGTTTTCTGGTTTTCTTGGACGTTCGCAAAACGCGCCAGGAACACGTTGTGCTGTTAGGGCGGGGGAATACCACAGGAGTTCGAGAATTTTCAAAATAAGTAACAGCCTAGAATAAGATATATACACTGTCAGAAATATCTGGAAGTTTTTTTTCCAATTACGTACATGAAATCAGGTTCATATACATTCTGCATTAAAGTGAATGTACAAAAACATGAAAAGACTATAGATTATGCTATAGTGTACATTAAATTTCATGTAAAACGTACTTGAAAAAAACTTCCAGTGAAAACATTCAAATTAATGCAGAAATTTTTAACAGTGTATAACAAATATCCATGTTCGATATCCAGTTGAGATTTATTCAAACATAGCTACAAGCCATTAACAATTCCAAGAGTTGTATAAAGATATAACATTACAACTCGTTCGTGAACAATGTTCTCATACTGGATAATTCGAGTATTCTTTGTTCGACAGCTACGTGTGCGTTTGTATCTTTCTTACATGTAAATGTTCATGCAAGAAATCATATAATGTCTATTTCAACATTGAAATACATCTACACGGAGAAAAATAGATGCTAATGGATATAAGAAATATTATACGGGTTAATATATGAGGACAAGCATCTAGATTAGTCTTTACTTGGGATACCAGTCTTCAATAACTTCTTATTACTCCTTATAATCTGGATTATAATCCTCAGCATACGGATATTGGAGACTAGGAAAAATTGGTATAATCCACATGCTTGTCCTCGAATCCCCAAGAGAACACAAACCTTCTAGGTTAAATTTACGTACAATGGACGTTGATGGAATGCTTGTCATTAGTATCTATATTTGCTCCGTGTAGGGTCGTATATTGTTTCTGTAAGAACAATATCAAATGAAAATCACCATTCTCTAGAAATGAAATCAAGCCTTTTCTCAATGGAAACTAGCTAGCCAGAGGAAAACTTGAGATGAACCGGTTTTGAATCGATGACCTGAAGAACTGTGGTTCTTTCAGGTTTTCCTCCAAGGAGTGACATGGATTCCGAAGGCTAAAAGAAACATATTTTTTTACTAACTCCTTTTTCTAATATATCGAATGAAATATTATTATTAATTATTTTAATCAATTAATTAAGCATATCAAAGATACATATTCGACAAGTACTTTCTGAGATTTTTATCTCAAAATTTTGAATAATCAACCATTGGGACCTCATTTCCCTTGACCCTTCAGAAAAACGCGTTGTCAGGATAACTCATGATAGATTCATTTGAAATAAAAAAACCAAGTATTTTCTATCAGTAGATGTGTATAGCTCGAATTTGATCACAACTAATTTCATAAGGCAATATGTGGTGCAGATTTTACCCCAAAAAAATGGGGCTTTTAGTTCACAACTCCGTCAAGAATTCGAATTTTAATATTTTTCGTTCCCCTTTGTTCAAGCACGAGTTATACATATCTACTACACTGAGAAGAATTTATAGTTGAATTTACTATGGAATTACAGGAATGGGAGAACATACTGACTTCTGATGAAATTTACTATAATACACTGAGAGAAAAAAATCTTAAACCAAGAAAATATTGGATTGACCAAGAAAATTTGCCCTGAACGAAGACAATATATACTTAGTTTGAAGCTATACAGCGTTATATGGAGAAGATTTTCCTACACCAAGTACTCATTTTCTGTAGATACGGAAAAAATATATATTCTCAGACCAAGAAAATATGTTTTTCGGAATAAGCTAATTTCCCTCTCAGTGTATAATGAAATTCATTTGTTATGGCATAACAATAGAAACCTGATCAAATTTACAATGTTTTACAATAAATTTCATTAGAAGTCAGTATGTTCCCTTATTCCTACAATTCCATAGTAAATTAAACTATGAATTTCTCTCAGTGTACATCTAATCCTGACAACGCGTTGTTCTGAGGTGTCGAGAGAAATGAGGTCCTCCATTGAGAGAAATTTCTATGGTGACTATAGCTGAAACATTCTAACCAAATATCTTTAGTAGGAGCTACTACAAATTTGATTGATTCAGCCAAGAAAGTATAGTTGATACAATTAAGCAATGAATCAACTATATTTTCATGGTTGAATCAATTAAATTTTTAGTAGCTCTCATTAAGAATGTTTAGTTGAGATGTTTTAGTTTGAATTTTCAAAATTTTTAGATAAGAATTTTAGAAAGTACATGTGAAATATGTATCTTTGATATGCGTAATCGTTTGAATAAAATATTTGCTTTTAGCCTTTGAAGCCCACGTAACCCCTTAAAATAACTTCACAAGTCTCGTGAATCACTTTTCTATTCCCTTCTCGATGCATCATCTTCTTCATGTCACACTCTGGTAATGTCGAATTAAAACAGAAATCGACGATCACTTCACAGGACCTCATATACTCTCAGGTGTTTTTGAATTGTAGAATGTTTCACAGCATTCCTGTCTGCACCTAGAATTTGAATTTCAAGTACTGTTTTGTTCATTGACATCAATGAGAATCATTCAAATATCAATAATATTGTTGAGTTGAATTTTTCTTTGAAAATATATATCATGAAAAGATATCTAATTGATATAATTTGATGTATCCTTTGAATCTTTTGATTGATTTTGTGTTAGAGGAGAGTATAATTTATAATCGTAGATAACTAGATCGATTGGAACGATCAGGCCGACTAGGAGGATGACGGTAAGGGCCTTATCGTGGTATTATCATTATCGATTCTATCGTTTCCTAGTGAGGAAATAGATGGACGGAGAAACAGATAGATAGACACTCAGCAGACAGATGGATGGATCAGATTCTTAGGTGAAAGTTGATCAAAGAGAAGGAAGAGGAATATCAAGCACAACAACAACGAGCGAGCAACCGCAAGAGTAAGTGAGTTGACTTCTTTGCTGCTGCTGCTGCTGCTGCTGCTGGATCACTTGTTTGTTTTCTAACTGGTCGCGCAATCCGTATACAAACGCGATTGCAATTAAGCTGCGTTATTTTTATCCGTACGAACACAAGCGTTTGCGGCAGCAGCGTGTCGATTTCCCTCGATGCGTTTAGCTCTCTGGCACCCAGTAATTAACGCTCATCTTGGCGCAACTAACAGTTCCCTGTACAAGATTGAAAGAAGAAAAAAAACATAATAAGACTGGAGGTATGGAAAAGAAGCGAATTGAAGAATCAGATGTGTCGATAATAAAGCGAACGTTCCTCATGAAATGCCCTATATAATACGCGTTGATATTTTGCTTCAATCAAACACGGTGCCCCAATTTTCAACTAATGTCTTGTGAAATTCTGTAAAACACGTCATCTGAATCAATCTTTTCATATCAATACGCTCTTCTGATGTATAAAGAGGAAGACTCCAGCTAGTTTTCCCAGATGTTAGGTTGGTTTCTAGCTCGTTTTGTAACGCACTTTCTAGCCTGTGCTCATTCAGATGTCCCAGGGAATTGCTAGAATGTTGTCCAAATTGGTAATTAGAAATGTGAAATCATCACGGAAAAAATGCCAAATTTCTGTGACAATAAGTTTGTGGTGAATTGATTATGGTTGAATGTATTCCAATAATCCTTATTTCTACATGGATTTGGAGTATTATTTACCTGAAGGAAGATAAGTGCTTTTTATATATTGCAGTAATACACTTCCAATAAATGTTACATTTTCAGTATTAAATGCTATTCAATTGAAAAGTTGCAATCACTACCCAAAAGATAGTTATAGGTATCCCATCATTTCATTGACCCCACTATTGACTGCTGTTGTTTTTACCACAAAATTTGAGTTAAAATGTCTTCCGCTGACAGTCTTGTGAGAGGTTAGGTTACAGATGGGTCTGTATACAACGATTCCTCGTATCGAAGTAATTGCAGTGCTTTCAATTAATATACAATTAAGTGAGTTGAAGTGAAATGAAGTGAGTGAAGTAAATTCGTGCAGTGAAATGAGTTCAGTAAGGCGAAGTATTAATGTAAGATGTTTTAAAACATTCCTCAATTTATGGAAATAAATATTGTATTTGATATCGAATCTAATAGACATTTATCAACTAAGAAATTTATTTGATTTCATTCAACTTCAGTCCATAAACTAAATTATAAATCAGCTTGTATAAAGTTATATGATAAAAAGAAAACATTTATAAATATATTAATAATTTCGCTCGAGTGAACAATGAACTCCTGCAAAATGCTCACATCAATCAATAAAATGAATTAATATATGCTGAAAACGTTGATACATGTACCATCCTCAGTTATAATACATCAAATGTTTTTATAATATATCAGACGTTGTAGCATTATGACCATAAGTGACAGTTATCTACTATATAATCGTATCGCGCGTTAGCTCAAACTGTTAGGATCGGTTCTTTAGGTAGGTGGTAGGTTGGGTAGGCTGGTTTCGAATCTCTCCAAGGAATGAAAATTTCACGAATAGAGAAAAGCATAACATCCTAAATCCTAACCTATGTTATCCTAAATACTTACCGACAGTGTGAGTACGGTAAGAAGTTAGGAAAAAATTTTTTTCATGTTCATCAAAAATTTGTGGTAATTTCTACTCCAAATGTGTACTAAACACTGTGACAATATCTGGATACATTCAACTCAATTTTTGTGGTATACTTTACCACAATATGTTTCAAGTGTTACTGGTGATCTGGTTACAAATATATCGTTTTGCTTTATATTATATGTGAAGCTTGTATTATACGTTACTAAGCTTTGTACCTGTCCCAAATTTTAGTCCAATTTGTGGTAAAAATAATTACTATTGTGGTTGAATGGGCAGATTATTTTTTTCCGTGATCGCTTCAAAAGGTCGCTAAAAAATTCACGCGTTTGGGCGTTAATGGTTTAATGGTGTCACTCAGGACTATTGTTACTCTTAGAAATAATCTATTGCTGGGTCATCCACAATTTCTTCTTGCAGAGTTACGAACATTCCAAGTTGTCAAATATATATATAATACCCAAGATATTAATATTCCTTGGATCTCCTGAGGGTGCTGCTAGGATGTACGGGAATGAAAATTTCACTTTTCTAATATGATATTCTTACTCAGCGACCCCAAAAACTTCAAAGTACTACACATGCTCAAGAAAAATTTGACATTAAAGAAGTATATTCCTCAAAGTAATACATTCGATAATCAACCCTTTGAGAAATACATTTTTTCAGTGGCAACTTTCCCTTGAACATGTGTATTTGAAAGTTTTTTGGGATCGCTGAGTGAGAATATCATATTGAAAAATTGAAATCTCCATTCCCATACATCGTGGTAGCACTCTCAGGAGATTCTAGGAATATTACAATCTTGGGGATATATTTTACAACTTGGAGTGGTCGTAATTCTGCAAGAAGAATTCAAAATTCGCCAAAACCCCATTTTTCGAGAACTTAACTTCAAGTACCTCGAAATCCTGACGTGACAGCCCAATTCTGACTTTGCATTCGGATTCTGCGCAGCAAATTACTTCAGAAAATGACCACCAGCTGCAAAGGAGCAAAGAATCTCATTCTTTTGCAGATCAGTGTTATGCATCAGAATAAGACTAACAATATTACAAACTAGAATAAAATCCCAAAAATCTTACCGTTGGAACCAACACGGACGTTTTTTCACTAACTATATCATGATCAAAAGAGAAAACGCGTACTTCACTTCAAAGTAACAATCATAACTATAATTTTATCCAACCTATTTGTCGGTCCACGGAGCGAAATGCGGATCTAAAATATAGTAATCTTATGAAAAAATGTGAGAATCTTCCTTGAATATAAAAGAAGAGATATAAAACGGTTCACATTTTCGTTGAATTTGATTTGAGAAGCATTAAAAAATTATCAATACTAAGCAAAAAAAATAGAAAAACATAAGAACTTTCCAAAAGTCGCGCATGAAATTTTTCAGATTTATATAAATGAAAATTGCGATTTACTGTTTTAAAAAAGTTTCATATTGCCTTGAAGAAATATAGGTCAGTGCTATTGTTTTTTTATTATAAGCCACTCCTCCCGTACTTTGTGGTAGTTTTCAACATCCCCTGAGAAGAAAGGAGAGTAAAAATATCACCAACTTATTGAAACTGTAGTTCCATACCAGCGACCATAATTTTTGTGAATTATCCATCGGTGAGTACAAGATATACATCAGCTGGTGTATATCATACATTCGTTGTTGTAAAATAAACTCTGAAATTGTGGTAACCCGAACTACATTTTGACAGTTGGCGATATGTTCGCTTTTGCGCAAGTAAACTCGACAACATTCTTTTTTCTCCGTGTATGTACAAACTGGCTTCAATCATTCATATAAATTATGATACGTTTTCATCGAATTCTATATAATTTTCTCTGTATTGTTTTCTCCGTATGGATCCAAATGATTTCCCAAAAGAAATATGTTTCTTCTTCCATATGTTCAGAATATATAGCCGCTTTGAAAATGAATGAGTTTTGTTACGACAATTTATCTTGTGAATTCAGTGATACTTATCGTTCTCCCTGCTTGATATTGTTTCGTCCAATCAACAATTTCGATTACGAGTTGAAATAACAAGCTCATATTATCGTTAGGACCAATGATTCTTAGCAATACATTCCTTGTTAGCACAATGTGGCGTTACTGCAAGAAAAACAGATTATTCAACCAATTATCCCAAGTAGCACAACAGGTTAGAAATGCTAAGAAGGTTCTTTGAAGTTCTGAGTATATTTTATGAACATTCATAGAATCTTCGAATGGGACTGTTGCGGATAAGTATATTCTATGCATATTCTTAGAATGTATTTTTCGAATTTATCCGAAACAGTCTCACCTGCACATTCTATGCATGATCTCAGAATTAACGCAGAATGTTTGAAATGTTCTTGTGTTACTTGGGATTTTATAACAATTCCTATAATGCTAGTTCTACCATACAAATTTTTGTTATTTTACAAAAACATCAAAACCTGCAAAGAATCTCCAAATGTTGGAAAGACTTGAGAATTTGGATACAGTGTATTTCTTGAGTAACCTCGTTTCCAGTAATTCGGAATAGAAGATGAAAAGTGGATTGAGAAGAACAATTAAAAGAGGCCACAAGAGACAGAATAAGGTTTAAAGAAAACGCAAAAACTCCAAATTGTGTGTTTTAACGCGTGTACGGATACGTGATGAAGAATTCTTCGCAGGATGAGAGCATGAAAAGAGTACCAAGCGTATATGATGATGAGCTATGAACGATCATTGCACCATACTTGTCACCTGATGAAAAACTTTGTCACAAAATGTCGCGCGTTGCAGGAATAGCGATAGTTTAGTTCTCAACTACGACGATACTGTAGGATATTCTCTCCCCACGAGAGAGTAGAGTGGGTGTTCGAGAGGCAGAAAAGTGAAAGCCGCATAGCGCGTAATGATTCTAAACCATATCTCGTTTCAGAGGTAAGATAGATGCATGTAGAAAGGAGCACGAAGGAGAGGAAAAAATCCAGGATAAATCTGGTTGTGGAGGCTAATATGGATTTGACGGAGTTTATATATATATATTTTCATATATCCGTATATGCTCCTAATGTGTGATTACATAATTTACATTTTTGCTCTATTTTCGAAGTCATACATCGGCGTCGTTACATAGTTGACAGTTGCATAAGTTCACGGGAAAAAATGATGTGGTTGATATTTGGATAGCTAAAAATTAGCTGCGGTAGCTATTTTTTAACTGTGGCAACAAAAGTTATTGATGTAGGAGCTGAAATCTAGCTTTCGCAGCAATTTTTCCTAGCTACCATAGTGAATTATTTTTTTCCGTAGTATTTCAGAGACAAAGGGAGCTTCGACGAGACTTTTCTTGACTAGTTACAGTGTTCATGATTAATTACTTCTCTTCGATGAATCCAGTTCTGGTGATAAATAACAACGTGTTATCCTGAAAATATTATCTAGTAATCGAATACTCACCACTGGAGAGTTGAATTTGATCCACATATAGAAAATGAGGTTAGGTCATTGGGATAATTTTTCGTCAATGACTATGTATTGACCACATAGTCAGTAGAAATTATAGTATAAATGATATACTTTACTATCACAAATATAAACATCTCGTCAGCAGAAACAGTGGTGGCTCGAGAAATTCTTCTTCCTTCTCCAATCAACGTGTAACAAAGTACAACCGAGAGGCGACTGTCTATCGGTGCTCCTTTGTTACACGTCGATGAAAGACCTAGAAAACAAAATGGTTCGATGATTGTGTACAATCATGGACACTTTGAAGTCGTTCGCGATTTTACAATTAACTGTTTGAGAGGTCAACACATTATTGACCAATGATGCATGGATTTAAGACCACTATATGATGTATCAATCGTGGTGTCGCCTTCAGTACATCACACGTGCTTTACAAACGTACCCAGAAAACAAAGTGGGTCAATGATTGTACAATCTTGGATGCTTCAAAGTCGTTCATGATCTCACAATTAACTGTATGAGGAGTGAACACATTATTGACCAACAATGCATGCGTTTTAGACTATTGCATGATGTATCTATTATTGTACCACCTTCGGTACATCACGTGTAGTTTACAAACATACTTTGATTGTGCCGTTGAGACTCAATCATATTGTGCCATAATGGATGCATGACATCAGACATTTACAATCGTTGCACCGAATTTCTTCATTTTCAATGAATGATAATAAAATTCGAAACCAGGAACTAGGATTCAACTGTAAGGGGGAGTTTTGGTCTCTCAGTGGTTCTTGGTGATTATTAGAAGATTTGAAAAATAATGACCTTCAAATTTCAGAGGATGTTCATAACATCAATTATTCTCAACATCTACACTGAGAAAAATTTCCTTGTTTAATTTCCCATCATTGCTGGTATATTTGGGATATACTCTGAAAATGACGAAACACGCTGTCGATTATGTGTGAATTTGCAATCATTCTAGCTATCTTCACTCGCTTTGGTCGTAGATGTTAATAGGATAACAGTTCAATTTACCGTGTTTGACAGTACATTTTGTAGTTTTCAGGTTATATCCTAAATTTACCAGCAATGATGGGAAATTGTACAAGAAAATTTTCCTCAGTGTACGACACATGAGACACAGCACTTTTGGTCTTCAAGATATCTTGAGGAACTATTCAGAAAAGTTTAACGAGTCTATGCAGTATGGAACAATATCCTCAGGATGTCTAAAACAGTCCTCACTTCTAAAAGACATCTAAAATATTTCAGAAGATCTAAAACTTTTCTTCCGAGATTATATCTTTTAGACATCTGATAGAAATCTCTTAGAAGTAAAAACTCAGGGTGTCCACATTCTGGGAAGTCAGGGGAAGTCAGGGACAAGTCAGGGAAGTGAAAATCGGTCAGGGAAAGTCAGGGAATTCACAAAAAAATCTGGAAAGTCAGGGAATTATTCAAAAAGTGGGAAAAGAAGCATTTTTTCTGGTAGTTTTGTATTTCAATAAAATAAAAGTTTTGATTCATATTTTTTCAACTTCAGAAGTTTGTCAAGAAATAAAATTGTGTGTTCAAGGCTGAATTCCGGATACAAAATTTATTACCACATGGAAAGAAAACTAACGAAAATCGCATGGACACTTTCCGTACACGGAAAAAATTAGTCGACCGAATTTTCGTTAACTATGTCACTTTTGGGAGGATCTCGAATTCGAGAAAAATTCGTACACTAGATTTCAATAATTCGTTGACATCGTCCATTGTTTCAACAATGGAATTCACTTGAGTAGAAAATTTCAATGTTATCGTCGAAATAATGGAAAGAGTCGACGAATTATCAAAATCCAGTATACGAATTTTTTTCGAATTTGTGCTCCGTCCAAAAGTGACATACCCAGTCAACAAAAATTTGGATTACTTATTTCTCTCCTGTACTTTGACGGTGTCAAGTTATTGTATTTCAAATACACGAATTTATAACTACAATACTATAAAAGCATGGATTGCAAAGGAATTGATATCATTAGCAAGTTTCACATGAAATCGATGTGATGAAATAAAAGTCAATATATTTTATAATTGCCTGGCTATTATTTTCCGAATTATCTTCATAATATCCCACACAGCACTCGTTGTCTAAAATATATCTCAAGAAATAATTAAGAACAATGCAAGAAGTCTTATGCAACATGAATGGATATCTTTTAGAAGTCTTAAACTGTTTTTATTCCTGACAGATATCTTCAAGAACGTTTTCAGAAACCTTTGGGAATTATCTGTAAGATATGTTTCAGGAAATTCTGAAAGGTTTCTGAAAACGTTCTTGAAGATATCTTTTAGAAGTAAGAACAGTTTGAGACTTCTGAAAGATGTCTATTCATGTTGCATAAGACTTCTTGCATTGTTCTCAATTATTTCTTGAGATATCTTTTAGACAACGAGTGCTGTGTGGGATAGTATTGCATAATTTATTACAGGTTTTTTATCTCATAGTTGGAGAAAAAATAGAATAAGACAGACAAGAAAGGGTAAATATATCATATAATATCAATATTAGAAATAAAACATTTTGGTCAGGGAAATTGGACTTGATAGTCAGGGAAAAGTCAGGGAATTTATTTTCTCAAAGTCTGTGGACACCCTGAAACTGTTTCAGATTTCTCAAAGATATCTTTTCATGTTCCATAAGACTTCTCAAATTCGGCTTGAGATATCTTTTAGAACTGAAATGCTATGTGGGATGAGACACCTAAATTCATATTCCCTGCAGAGTTTACCCAACAGACACCGAAGGTCTTGAAAACATTTACAAGATATCTTTGGGAAGACATCTTTTAGATATCTAAAAGACGTCACAAAAGACATATCTTCGAGATATATCGAAATGATATCTTTTAGACATCTTCAAGGAATGTCAGAAACATGTCTTTGAGATATTTCTGAAAAGACATTTCTTAGAAATCGAATCAGCATAGTCTCAAAGACATCTTGACAGACTTTCTGAATGATATTTGTCACACATTTTCAAAATTGTCCAAGTAAGAAAGAGCAGAAGTCACGCCATGTTGCTTTTTCAGAACTCATCGGTGATCCTTTTGTGCTGTCTTGGATGTCTCAATGATTTCAAAAAGACATCTAAAACTTGTTGGAATTTGTTGCAATAAACATCTTTAAGATGTTGAGAAGGTATCCACGAAAGTCTTCCAAGGTATCTTCCATGATTTTAAGACATCTTTTAGATACTAATAGATATCTTTTTGTTTGCTGGGTAGTCTTTAGTATGCGCTCAGTTATTATTAATTCCACATCTATGAAAAAAGTCGGCGCGAACTTTCATCCATCTCTTCTGATGCTTGAATGCTCTGAGATCTTTCACTTTCAATCACATCTCAAATACGATAGTACAATCGCGAATTGATACAAAATTGTTATATTACAATTAATATCGTGAATTCCATGCAACTTTTGTGCATCAATGATTGCACAATAATAATTGGTGATATTCACATATTAATCATTCTAATAGTACAACCATCGCTCAATTGTTCATGCATCACTTTGTGTCCATCGTCAGATTGGGCGATGGCAGACTCGTTCGTTTCGTTTCCTGGGCAAGGAAGAAGAATTTCTCGAGCCGCTACTGAGCACAAATGAATTATTCAATAAATATTAATAACTGATAAAACGTGATATTATGTCATGAACTTGAATAACAATTGTGAAGATATGCGAGCAGCGTAATTTTCCTATTCGTTTACATCATTTACAGTGTACAGGTCTCAATTTTTATCTAAAATCAAAAAACCCAAATTCTATCGTTAAAATATGTAAAAATATGTGAAAATTTCAATTCTCCACGTCATGCTGAGCGTTTTTACTTATTTTAACGATATAAATCTTGGAATATCTTGAAAATATTTATAAAACTCAGACGCAAATTATTATGATAATTTTCGAAGCGTTACGTGCAAAAAATTTTCCTATCTCTCATCCGGATGATTCGTCAAACATGTGCCCTATATTTAGCCAACATTTCTTGCCGATCTTCCAGCACTTGGTAAAATTCACAGTTCGAGGTCGAGAAACATCTCTTTCTCACAATCTATACATTCTTCGTTTCAGAAGATTCTGAATCGATTGGTCTATATCTAGGGTTACCAGATCTTACCCAGCTAAGAATGTACATCGACAGTGGTAAAGTAGGACAAAAGTAGGATAACTAAGCTCGGAAGTATATTGGAAAGTAGGAAATTTTAAGAGCTTTGAGAATCAGAAAATAGTTCAAATATTATGCAAAAATAAAGGGTAAGGGGTGAATTTGCCGAACGAACTTCTTGCCGAATAGACATGATTGGACAATCGCTAGTAATTTCTAGTGATTACTGAAAAGTGACGAGCGATTGTCGAATCATGTCTATTCGGTGAAATATTCGTTCGGCAAATTCAGCCCCTACCGAGATAAAGTATAATGATGTACAAAGATCGATAAGCTACACTGTTAGAAATTTCTGCATTAATTTTAATGCATTTGCTGGAAGTTTTTTTCAAATACGTGCATGAATTGAGTTTCATACATACTGAGAGAAGAGATTATATAAACATTACCGAAATTCTAGTTATAGTTATTGAAAAGTATGATAATTGATTGACACATGTGGATTTTAGATAAACGTTCCTTTCTTCTCAATTATAATCATCCCATATCTAATATACAACGCGATATTAAGAGAAAAAAGGAATATTTTATATACATTGGAGTATAAGCTACGCAATAAAATATTGTCCATCACTTTACGATATAGAGAAGTATGTAAATTCGGTTGAACGAATCCTCACTAAGTAGTTTAGTAAAATTTCACCATTATGCCTGTCAAATATTTCGATCCTTATTTATTGAAATATAATGGTCTACTTGTTGATTTTTGCGGCATATTTGATCAACCAATATCATGCATGGCAGTGAGAAAGGTGAAATTCTAATGGATTCAGTAATTGAATATCAATTTCAAAAGATCGATTTCCTAACACGAATAATAATAATTGCATTAATGTGACACAAGCGCTAGGACTCAAATCAATTTTTTGTGAAAAATGTATGCAAAAATGCGTGAGTTCATTTAAAATATCTCTCCGTACAGCATTTTTTCAGTGTTTCAAATCATGTTCTCAAAACCCCTCAAACAGTCTTCTCAAATTTTTTCATTAAGATATATGTCATATTATGCTTGGTACAAGCATTTCGCTGAGGCGCCTCGAGTATGCATTTGTCGTGCGGCAGGAAAGATGCAGGTCGCAATTTCCATTTGACACAAAGAACCCAAAAAAATGTTTATTTCTCAATCGTATAGCTTTCAGGTAAACCAAGAAAATTCAACAAAAAGTGAAAAATTCAACAATTTTTCGCAAATTGAAAAAAGAATTCAATGTTTTGGAAAAAAAATTCACTTTAGATTGTTTAAAGAGTGGGTTAATCTTAACTTTCTTAGAGTTTTTTAGGTTCAACTAGAAGAGAATTTAATCCCGAATACATTCCATTTTATCTCGTTTCGATAGGACATTTCATTTTTTCCCTATCTTTTCCGCCAATTAGAAGAAATCGGAAAAATAAAAAACCGAGAAATAGAGATCGACCGAAAATTTTTGCCGAAAATGATTAAAATTAAAGTTGTGATTATTGGTTTCGAAAAAAACTTAGGACTGGACGTTGGAAGTGTAGACGAGCTCCTTAATAATCCAATTATCATACTTACGATCACATTTCATTGTAATTGACAAAATACTTGCGATTTTCGGTTTACAATTTCGGCCGACAAGCATTAGCCGAAAATTTAAACCGAAAATCGAAATTATTTCATTAATCACATTGATATGTGATCTTAAGTATGATAATTGCATTATTAAGGAGCTTATCTACACTTCCAACGTCCAATACCAAGGTTTTTCCGAAACCAATAATCAGAGCTTCAATTTTAGTCAGTTTCGGCAAAAAATTTCGGTCGATCTCTACCGAGAAATCGCGCGTCAAAGTTTTTCGTATATTAAAAATCGTAATTTTCTTGAACCTACCGCATTAATATGCTAATCAGCGATTCCTGATCCATAGAGTGGCCCTTCAGACTCTTCAAAAAACTGGTTTTCGCCCAGATGTTCGAGATGTTCGCGCGCACTCCGAGCGATTCGGCCGCTCGTAAACCTGCTCGACGCTTGCTCACTATTTCTTCTGTAATTCCGAGAATATTTCGAATTTGCTTCTGAAATTTTAGGGACACATTCTTGGATAGTTGAGGAAGACATTTATCCAAAAAAAAATCGATTTTGTGAAGCCTTTAAAGCAGGCTCTCCCCTTAAACTGTTCAAGTTTTCAGCACAATCAACTTATCTTATATTTGTATATGCAATAAACACCTTGTTCAAAAGATCACTTTTATACTCTAAAAATATACACCGCTGACATTATATCTCGCTATGTCATATTAACAATTATGAGCGCCGTCATCAAATTATCTGTATGGCTCAGGTCATTGAAGCGTAGGTACGTCGTGAAATGTCCGGGTTCGAATCTCGCAACCCCAACAATCCGAAATGAAACGGAATTTATAGGACCTGAGAGGGGGGATCAAAAGAAAAGAGAGGAGGAAGAAGAAGAGAAAGGAGGGGAGAATTTTTTTTATGCACGATTCAAGATTTTTCTAGGATATTTTTAGGAATTCTGCGAGACATTTTTAAGATTCGATCGAATACGTCTAAAACATATCTTCCGCAAGACCTTTTTGAGATATCTTAAACTTGTCAAAATCAGTCGCGTGAGACATCTTCGAGACTTTTTTGTCAGACATCTTTCAAAATTGTGAGATATCTTTTAGATATCTCAAAAAAGATGTCTCTTTGTTTGATTGGGTTATGAAAAAAACTTCATAACTTTTCTAACAGTGTAACTAAATCGTAACTATATCACTTTTGAATACGTAACTTATTACGTTTCTGCAAAGTTTCAGAAGTCATCCAAGATTCTTCACAACAGGTTAGTTATAATTCTTCTACGTGAGCTTTTTCACGTTGTACCAAGTTGCATTCGATACATTAAGAGATTTATCGGTTACGTGGCTTTCACAATTGTTTTTGTTCGGGTTTCATTTCTTTTCCTTTCTATAACAGAGAAAAGAGTGTGTGAGAAGAAAAAATGAAAAGGCCTTTGTAGTTTGGAATGGACGATTTGTATTGTGCAAACAAACGTATCAGGAACCCTCACCATTGTGTACCATTTGTACCGACGTAAGGGAAAAATACATACGATACGATGCAGTGTTGATTAAAAGTCATGTGGCACTGTATGTGCCACCTGAGAAAACCCGTTCCTGGATTTGTTCCGGGACAGGTTTCCGTTTCCCTACTCGTTAAAGCGACACGTCACGGTTGATGTGCGTTATTCTCATCTTGCAACCAGAAAAGTGCATATAAGCTTCTTACCGTGTCCTCTTCTTCCGCCCCTTCTGCTATCTCTCGTACTTGTTTTTTTTTTATCTTCCTCCTATTTTTGTCTCGATGTTCGCTCTTTTTTCTCCTCGCTTTACGGTAATGTATATTGTTGAGCTTGGAACAATATTTTATCGTAGTACAGTGTATGCATTCTGTTCGAGCAGGATATTACAAATTTCCGGTTGCTTTTTGTCAAATAATGCAGGTGTTAATTTTTGAATTTGATATATTCTTTCGACAGTGAATTTAAACACAGTACCCTGAGAGAGACAACTACTCTCACCAAGGAAATATATTCTTGAATATTTTTAAGAATACATATTTTCGATTACAGCTAATATGTTGTTAGCTCAAGAGAAATTTTTAGAGATCGAGAAAATATTTTCTTCTTTCAGAAACTGTATTTTTTGGTTCCAGAAAAATTTTCTTGTATTGAGAAGACATATTCTTGGAGAAATGGATTGATGATAGTTTTGTTGTATTTAATAAAGCTTGTTTTGGATACGGCGAAATAAAGATTTTTTCCATATAAACTTGGCTCATGATCTATAAATAAAGTTTATTAACTGTTGAAAAAACATTATATGACGTTTCTCAACCGTTAACGAACCTTATTTGTGGGTAATGAGCCATGTTTGTGTAAAATAAATATTTATTTCGCCGTATTCAAAACAACATTTATTAAATACAAATGAACTCTTCCCTCAGTGTATGAAATCGATGTATGTATATTTATTACTTTGCATAAAACATTGAACGTTACAAATTTTTTCATGTGTGCATTCAAAAGAAAAAATTCTTCGTGACTGAACGAAAATTCAACCACATTTAAAGGGATACCAGCGATTCCTGCCGATGCAACCCAAGCCAAATCTTTTCTGCCAAATTATTCGAAAATAAAGCAATACAATCTTTTTCGATCAATACAGATGGTCTGTACAAAGCGATATTTTTATTTTATTACTTCATTTCCGATAATTTGTCAGAATAGTTTTGGTTGTATGCTTTTCTAACCAATCCTTCTAGTTGCATCTTCAGAGGTCGCTGCACGCCCTGGCGAAAATGAAGCGAGCTCTAAGCGTGCATATCCGCCAAATTACTCTCTAGAGATTATCCATCCCTTTTCACCAGACATAATATACGAAAAGAGATAGATAACCTCTGAAGAGTAATTTGGCGGATATCCACGCTTAGAGCACGCTTCATTTTTGCCAGGGCGGAAACAAATGATTAGATATTATTTGGAAAGCAAAAAATTAGGTACGGAAGCCATTTTTTAACTGTCACAGCCAGGGTCCGGATTTAGTACAATTTTCCGATGTCTCAACCTATGGCAAACGATGTTTAATCAGAATTACCAATGGCAATTTTGGAGATTGTATTAGAAAGTACAATTGTACTAAAAAAAAGAAACCCTGGTCACAGCTACACGGAAAGAAAAAAGTTACCAATACTTGAATAACATTTATTAACATTTAGAAAAATGACTGTCCCGGGTCAAAAAGTGAAACCTGATTTAGCTCTGATTTGTTGCGTATTACGGAGTGAATCAGGTTTCATTTCATTTTTCGCCCTGATCCCGCCCTGTTCTCAACCTGATCTTACTTTTAACATTCTCATTCAGCCTGGTTTTAACCTGTTTTCGACCCGATTAAACTCTGAATCGTTGCGTATTACGGAGTTGATCAGGCTTCAAAAAGTATTACAATTTTTCGATTCGGGGTCAGTTTAGGGAAAACAGCACCGCTGAAAAATCTTTGCAGCAAGGTTATCAAAAATTCGTAGTAAAAATACTAAACGTTGATGGTTTTATTGTTATTGTTTACAGTGAATTTATCAACTTTTGATGAATTTACTACGAAAATTCTTCAGTGATACTCTTTTTCCCTAAATTGTCAGTCATTTTCCTAAATAATCATAACCTCTGTCTTTCCGTGTACTCACTTAACAGTTGCAGCCGCAGCGAAAATTCAATAGCTAAATTATTCGGCTATCCAAACATCAACCACAAAACTTGTGCACTTACAGCTACGATTTTCTACAGCGTTAACTAAAAAATACCTACAACTGCAATTATTTTGACTATAGCAGTGAAAAAAGGTTGCTAAAAAAGTGAGTAGCTGCTACAGCTGTTTCATTTTTTCGCTTGTGGCATCACCTTGATAGAATGAAATGGAAAATGGGGACTGAAAAGTGTGTACAATTAATATCAATCAAAGATGGAAAGCAATCGACACACATATGTTTGTATTGAATCTTACAAACAAAAATTCAAATACAATATTATTTTAAAATAGGTTTCATACGAATCTCATAAAATCTGTGGTGAATTTAATATACAACCCAGCCAGGAAAATTAAGGCAGCGCTTCTAGCAGCGTCGCTACCATCCATTCACACATTCAAAAGCGTCTTGTACATACAGTACTTAATTCATGTATGAAAATGGGAGCGATTTGGCAGTATCTTACTAGAAGCACTACTTGGTTGCACTTCCTGGTAATACTGGTAGCACTGAGGTAGTGTTACGTTATAGTTTGGTAGTAAGTAGTGCCAAAATCTTGGGAAAGCTACTACGCTGCTACCGTGGCACTGCTAGTAGCATAAACGCAAATTCAGGAGGGTTTTGCTGGCCGGGAAAAGTATGTGTTAATTGCTTCCAAATTTTATGTGTGAAATTCATACAAAATGGTCTCATTAATGAACATTCAGAATTAATTGCTCATTGCATGAGAATCGAATGAAGCGGATAACGATGCGAATGTAAATTTTTGCAGATGCACAGATGGATGAAAAAAGAAGTTTTTGCAAATTTCAATTTTTGCTCGGTGTGACAATATGAGGAACATGGAAGTAATGTATGGTTCTCCATAACGATTGTTTTTTTTTGTAGGAATGTTCATCCCACGTAGATCTGAAATAATCGAATGAAAGGCGAGAGTATAAGAACGAATGAAGTGAGAATGATTGTGAAAAATCGTTAGCGAACACCTTATCTCGGGACACAAGTCGGAACAAAGTTGTGAACGTGACTAGAATTACACTGCAAAGATCAGTTCACACTGGGCGACCTTCGATATCGTTTTGGGTTCCTTTTCTTCGTTCTGTGGTGTAATATCTCGTTCTCTTGCATCACCAAACTTCTTTTTGTTCTTTAGAAGTCCTATCCCATAAATAAACTGTAGATCCCGTAATAATTGACGATTTTTCTGCGGTGGTATTTCACACGAAAGTTTCAATCTTTTAGTTTAACATGTGATAGGAACTTCCTAAGATTGCACCTCAATCCTTGTGGTTGGACCTAGATTATAGATATCCATGATTATACTCTGTGTGATTCAGGTTGAGATCTTTCGAGATCATTCTAGTGAGGTTGACGACAAAGTACATTGCTTCCTCGTGGAAGGGAAGTTTTGTGATCGTTCCGAAGGATCGACAATTTTCTTGTCCCCAAAAAGAAACTTTCTCACACCTGAATATTTTGCAGTAATTCATTGAAGAATAATGAAAAATCAAATTCACGCCGTTCATTACTGCGTCTCCCAGTAACCGTTGATGTCCAAGCAGCATTGACGAATTTCACTGCAGTACACATCACTGTGATCGCACTAACCTTTATCGTCCAAGCGTGTTTTCATTTGTGTTTCAACTGATTATGGACAATAACCAGTGCTATTTCCTTCTTTCCGTGTATATGCGATGGTTATGAGATTTATACCACAGTCGTAGATCAAGGAGGTGGAGATTTCAACCTAATCGATCTGAAGCAATTGGGAGAAGGACAAATGTCATAAAAAATTGTGATATTTGCGAACACGCGTATTCTCACCTCCTGTTTTTCCGGTTCTCATAAAACTGATAGTATGTTTCAGCAATGCTCCCGCACTGAGAAAAATGTGTTTCGTAGAACTAGCAATCACAGAATTGTTGGGATTTTATTGTTGGAAATACAATAATTTTTATTCTTATAGCAATACATGTTGTCTTGTTAACAATAGAATTGTCAATTCAGCAATGTTAACGGTCATATTTTTACGATTTTTATTGTAGGTTGACATATGACAATGCTGAATTGTCACATATCAACCAGCAATAAAATTGCTGAATTGACAATTTCATTGTGAATAAGACAACTATATATTGCTACAAGAACAAGAATTATTGTATATTCAACAATAAAATGTCAGGAATGCTCTTATTGCTAGTTCTACGAAACACATTTTTCTCAATGCTTGGTGGTCTAATACGAGTTCTAATTAATTCAAACGGGAAGGGGAAACAATTTTTTTCCGGAATGGACATTTGTAGAAATTCTTTGTTACATTGTATACTGGAGAACAATTGAATGGATTATCAACAATGTTATTTTTGCGTAAAAATTATTCTGCTGGAGGAACTAAACCATTTGGATGAATTCTTTCAAAGTGTTGTATGTATTCGTATTATTTTCACACGTTAACAAAATATTTAGTCGGCCCGTATTCATAAATAGAATTTGGTGTATCCACCAAGTACTTCTCTGAGTATAAGGACACCCGCAGAGGTTAATATTCTACAGTCCACTCTGGTTATAAGCCTCGCTCATATTTGTTCCGCTTCACCGAGCACGTATGTTCCCCCACACTGGGACCGCTTGCAGTATGGTTCGTACATTTTGTGATAAGCCTCTCTGGTAAGTATGATTTTTGGCCGGAGAAATTGGTCAATTGGAGACCATGAAGGATTTTGAATTTTATTCTGATATTTAATAAGCACAAAGATGTCCATATAAAATTCACTGGAATTTGAAAATGAAAATATGTTTCAACATGAATTGGGCGAGGCTTATAAGAAGTAGTGCGAGACAAAATTGTTATTTATAGTGCAGGGAACTTCGATTTCTTCCTACTTTCTTCCCCTACACCCCCTAAGCGAGGCTTATAGCCAGATTGAAGAATATATGAATTTTAGATGAATCGGTTTGGAGGATCAGAAATAGATTGGATCGATGTGGCGATATTTTTTTGGATTTTTCGTAGATCCATTTTGCAACGGGCATATCTTATCTTCTGTTCATTCGATTCTAATGAAATTCATACCAGATGTCATGATTGGGCTTATAATGGTCACGTATGAATTTCAGCCAAATTGGTTGAGAAATCATGGAAATTCTGTTTCGTCGGAATCAATGATTGAAATCATTTTCTGATGCCCTTGTTTTGCTATGTTCTTATGATCCTAAGGTCACATAACACGTTAAAATATGATTACCAAAGAGGTAAAGATCTCGTATTCAGAATCACCATGGTCCTACACGGAGAAAAAAGATCTGCTAAAAAGTACCATACTTGATGGTGTTCGAGCATCATTCTTGTCCACCTCAAATTAATTATGTGAAAATATCTACAAAAGTACTATACTTTTCCAGGAAAGTCCAAGCAAGTATGGTACTTTGAGAAGTATTGTCATGTGATTATTTTGATTGGGGCAAAAGGAATGCTCGAATGCTATAAAGTATGGTACTTTTTAGCAGGTCGTTTTCTCCGTGTAATAGTAATTCCTTTCGAATAAACAATTGTCCATAAGAGCGTCATAAACAATGGAATGATTCGATATTCGAATTCTCCTACCCAAAAAACATACACCCAGGTTCAAACATTGAGCGTATACACATTTTTCCCACGGCCCCTGATATTCAGCCGCTGCTGAATGACGCAAAGTCGTGATGAATTTCGCTGTATTTCGCGAACTAAAAGTCCCACCGTTCTGAAACTTTTCAAAAAGTTTGTCCACCCACTAGCGAACAATTTTATCGCTGGAAGTTTTCTGTAACTCATACTTCCTCCACCAATTTTTTAATGCGAAATATGAAGAAAGTGATTTTCACTTCGAATTGAAAATTGATTGATTTGTTATTGATTTTTACAAACCTTCACGCCATTGTTGTCTTCGGGGAAGTCTCACAAATCTAAATCCACAAGTTTTATTTCGATATAGCCAAAAATGACCGACTTAGAATTGATATTGAAAAACATTGATTTCTGGTGCCAAAAAAATAGGAAGTTTTTATTTTCTTGTCTCGAAATTCTAGAACAAAATAGTGAACACACTGAGAATCCAATCTCTTAAACTTGGAGAAAATTTCTTTCCCCTAATTCTGATAAATCTTGTTTCCCATGGAAAAAATAATTCATTTCAATGGAAAAAGTTTTCATTGAATTGGAATGACATTCTTCGAATTCAAGAAGGATTATATTTCTCTTTCAGTTTGAAAATTTTTCCCTTTTAATTCGATGAAAACTTCATCCATTTGACTGAATTTTTTTCCCATTAAACAAAAGATTTATTAGAATGAGGGCAAAGAAAAGTTTCTTTCAGTCTAAGAAATTGGGTTCTAAGTGCAGATAGTTATATTCATTTTTCAAGCCTTATCACCCATTATTTTTAGATTTTCGAAATTCCGAATTCTTTTACCGCTTTTCGAGGGCCCAAACGGTTGTTGCATGGGGACCCTCAATTAATCGTAGAAAACCTCCTCAAATCCTTGTGAAATATCGGGTCCATCTGACGATCGTGTTCAGCCGGAATGCAATGTTCATTTTCTGCACACACTTCAAATCCTTTGACTGTATACTTCTTAATATTTGGATTGGAATTATCAATGCCTTGCATATATGAATGAAAAGTGTTCCTTTGAAATAGCTTCTACGATTGATGGGAATATTCAACTGAATTTCCGATGTGATGTTCAATTGTTCTACACGGAAAAAAGAAAACAGCAAAGCTTACTGTGAATCGCAGTAATTCATTGAAAAAAAATGAGAAATCAAATTCACGCCGTTCATTACTGCGTCTCCCAGGAACCGTTAATGTTCAAGCAGCATTGACGAATTTCACTGCAGTACACATCACTGTGATCGCGCTAACCTCTATCATCCCGTATGGAAATATTTCGCTGGAAAATGTCTGCAAAACTATGAAAAATCTCTGAAAAAAAATGAAAAAACTCTGAGAAACTCTGAGAAACTCTGAGAATCTCTGAAATTTTTATGAGAAATCTAATATTTTTGGGACATTCTTTACAGACTTTTTTCAGACTTTTTTCAGAGTTTCTCAGAGTTTTTTCATACTTTTTCAGAGAAATAGTAACGAAATTGCACTCTGAAAAAACTCTGACAAAACTCTAATAAATTGTTGACATTTTCTGATTATTGAAAAATCCTGAAATTCAATAAATACATTCATATGCCGTATTCAAATATCATGTGTGAAAAAGTGTTTGAAAATTTTTTAATTTTTTTCTAAAAGTCAGAAAAATGTTAGCAATCCATCAGAGTTTTGTCAGAGTTTTTTCAGAGTGCAATTTCGTTACTATTTCTCTGAGAAAGTATGAAAAAACTCTGAGAAACTCTGAAAAAAGTCTGAAAAAAGTCTGTAAAGAATGTCCCAAAAATATTAGATTTCTCATCAAAATTTCAGAGATTCTCAGAGTTTGTCAGAGTTTCTCAGAATTTTTTCATTTTTTTTCAGAGATTTTTCATAGTTTTACAGACATTTTTCAGCGAAATATTTCCATACGGGATCCAAGCGTGTTTTCATTTGTTTTTCAACTGATTGCTGTTATGGACAGTAACCAGTGCTGTTTTCTTCTTTCCGTGTAGGTAATACAAGATTCAAAACTGCTCCGAATAAGTACTGAATAGATCATTAACAATGTATTGCTATAGTATCATTTACATGACCGATCTTTGAGTCCATGTGATGTAGGACCGATAACAAATGTGTAGTTCGAAAACACAAATGGATTGATAGAATGAAAACCATTCCGGAAAATTCCTTCAGATTTGGTCAGGTAAGAATCGCCTATTGAACGGATAATGCAAGATTTGAATTAGAATATAACTGAATTTCATTGTTCGTAACGGTCACGACCTTCTTTGGCATAATTGGAAACCACAGCGACGCTCTCATGCACTTATAATAGTTCTATTTGTTCTCGACCCTCTTACCGCTACACAGCTGTGTCAGTTAGATAATAACCCCAGTTCATCTCGTGTGGTTTTTCACGTCTAACGTGAAATCGCTTTATGTAATAATAAATACATAATATCACGTTGATGTGTTGTGCACGTATGAAGGAAACAAAGGTAAAATTGAAAATGAGCCAGTTGAATTGAAATTTTATAAAAATTTGAAGAGAGTTGCTTTCTCACAATTCAAAGAAGTAGGTACTAATGGAAGGGAATATGAATTTCTATTCGAAAAGAATAATAAATAAATAAAAATGAACAAAAAAAAGTAAAACCGAATCATAAGAATCAGTGAATTTCACTGGCGAATCAGTGCTAACCCGAGAACAGAAGATTAGATCTCATCAGATCTAAATTTTGGCAAAAATTTCTACAAATCTGTTCATATCAACTTACATCAACTTATATCTCAACTTAGGCAACAATGTTTGGAGTTTTCTGATAATCACTCAATCCCGAAGATTCCAATTTTGCGAGGAATCCAAAAAAATAAAGGAAAATTCCAAAAGATTTCTGGAGATCTTTGGAGATCTCTGTGGATCTCCGTAAATCTTTTTTTGCCAAAATTTAGATCTGAAGAGAGCCACATATATCTCAAGAGATCTACCTAGATCTCAGTAGATCTGATCTTTTTTCCTCGGGAAGGCTTCCACTGATTCAACCATTGGAAGGCTCGAGACTCATATCCTCTTAACATTAAATTGAAAGTATATATAAAACGCTTGGATGCTACTTGAACAGGAACAAGGAAGCTTTGTGCCTATTACTTGGCAGATTTGTTCTGTATTGCGAAGTAACGCATGCCCTATCCAAGGTATAGTAGAGGTTAGTGGTATAATAAAGATCAGTGAGAGGAATAAACTACTAACGCACGATATTCAAAATCATTTTGAAGAAAATTTGTCTGTTACAAGTTCATAGGGGTCCCTAGTAAGAGAGCATTATATTTGTCCCATACATAACAATTGAAGTTTATATAAATATATATGATTCGTATTATGTATAATTACATCAACTGTTATATATAGCTCGATACATAACTATATACTAATATGTCCTTATATAAATTCCAATGTAACTCATACAAAATTCTTTAACCCTCAAACGATAACCATCGGTCATTTGTATCCAGACCAAAATAAAAAGTTCGGTGCAATCGATTCGCTTGATTTTGAGGTCTAAGGGGGTGACTTATAATAAGCCAAGCCAAAAACGCGCATGCAAAAAATCGTTTTTTTTTTATTATGAAGTTTTTATTTAATTACAATGAAACTTTATAGGTAATACAATATCAAAGTATATAAATAAATTTTTTGATAATTTCTGATGACAAAATGGCGGCTGGGAGATGGCTGGAAAATAACTCGTAAAAAAAATCGGCCGGCAAGCTGGAGGTCACAGTTTTTATCCAGAAACATTCTACCAAGAAAAGTTTTGTGAAAAATAGTTACAGTACGTCGGTAAACCTGAATAAAATGCGGAATAAAAAAAATTCTACGATTGGCGGAGATTTGTCGACAAAATTGACAATCAATGATGATCCGCATCTTATTCAGGTTCACCGACGAACTGTAACTATTTTTTACAAAATTTTTCTTGGTAGAATGTTTTCGGATAAAAACTGTGACCTCCAACTTGCCCGTCGATTTTTTTTATGGGTTATCTTCAAGCCATCCTACAGCCTCCATTTTGTGATTTTAAATTACTAAAAAAATTTATTTATATGCTTTGACGTTATATTGATGACCCTACAAAAATTCATTACAATTGAATAATTGAATAATAAAAAAAAAAAACAATTTTTTGCATGCGCCTTTTTGGGCTTGTCCAATTGTATTGACCGCCTTAACCCATCAAGTCCGGGAAATGCAGGATTTCAACTGTAATTTTAAACGTTGCAAATGATATATAAATCATTAAAAACTCATGGCGAAAATACCTTACCTGCTCTCTCGATTGCTGAGGTCAAAAATGCATTCAGATGACGCGGAGATACCAATATGAGTGATTTAAAACAAAAAGTCAACAAAAAAATTGAAGGACATTTGACTTTGTGATTTTTTCACAGGTTGAAAGTGCACTTGAAATTATATTCGAAACATCAACCAAGAGTGCACAAAATTCGTTCAATATTCTTCAAAAGAAGTACCCGGAGGTTTTTGAGGTCGCCGACTACGAATCCATCATCAGATTTTCAAAATTCAAAATGGCAGATCCAAGATGGTGGACGAAAAGTAAAAAAGCCTAGAAAATGGATGAAAATCGGTAGACTGAGGTTTTTGAGGTCTCTGATTACAAATTCATTATCAGATTTTCAAAATTCAAGATGGCGGATTCAATATGGCAAACATCAATCTCTTGGTTGATGTTTTGAATAATTTTGAGTGCATTTTCAACTCGTAAAAAAATCACAAAGTCAAATATCCTTCAATTTTTTGCCGACTTTTTATTTCAAATCGGTCATATTGGTATTCCAGCGCCATCTGAATGCAATTTTGACCTCAGCAACCGAAAGAGCAACCTCGAACACAGTGGGTGAGGTATTTTTGCCATGAGTTTTTAATGATTTATATATCATTTGCAACGTTTAAAATTACAGTTGAAATCCTGCATTTTCCAGACTCGATGAGTTAAGGTTCATAATTTTGCATCCCAATTCAATACACGGAAAGAAATGTGTAGTTAAATTTACAATGGGATTATTGTGGCCAAGGAACAGACTGGATTTCTGATGGAAATTACTGTGAAACATTGTGAATTTGATGAGGCTCCTATTGCTACGTCATGATAAATTTCATTATAAGATCAGTCTGTTCCTCGGTTCAAAAGTATCATAGTAAATTTGACTCTAAATTTCTCCCCTTTGTAACTATCTAGAAGCATCTGTCGTGCTATTTCATAGTGTTCTCTCCCCTCAAATCGAATTAACGTATGAAGGTTAAAGTATCCGAAATCAAGTTTGGAAAATACCCCATTAATCCCCGTCGAAAATCTCCAAGTGTTTCAAAATCCATAAAAATAATACTTTTCTCCTTCGTTTTGTTATATGAATATTGAAGAATCCATGTTCAAATAATATCTCTCGGCAATTCAAATTGTACACTTGTTTATACATTTTTGCATATTTTTTGGAATATATTAACCCTCAATTGATATCGCGATCTCTGATACCGCTGAGGAAAAAGTTTTAACGTCTCAAATGTTCTGTCTAACTGTATTTGAGAATACTGCGCACCTATAAATGTCTGCATTCAATATGTTTCCGTATCTCTGAAGTAGAAATAATACCATGAAATGAACAATAACTGGAATATTCAGATTTGAAAATTTTTTACAAAATTGACGATACCAATTAACCCTGGTTGAAAGAATCCATTGAATCTGACAAATGAAATTCAATGAGATTTGGTCAGAACATTGTCCAAATTTAATCGTAATTTAATGAGAATTGGTCAGAATCAACGACCCAAGCAACACAAGAGGTTAAAAATGCTAAGAACGTGTTTGGAAAATCCTACGAACACGCTTAGAACTCCCAAATGAGACCGTTTCGAATAATTATGTGCTATCCGCCTCCGTAGAATATCTTGACGAATTTATCCAAATTAGTCTCATTTGTACATCCTCTTCACATTCAGTGTATCATCATATAATATTTGAGAAGTTTTTGTGCTGCTTGCGGAGATTCACATGAAAGTTCTGACCAAATCTCATTGAAAAATCACCAGTGAGATTTGGTCAGGACATTGTCCACGTTAAATCGTAATTTAATGAGAATTGGTCAGAACCAATGGGTTCTTTTAACCAGGGTTTTTAACCTTTAAAGGTTAGAACAGTTTAAATTACGCAGGACATGAATGACTCATTGTTACCATTAACGGGTGCTAAAAAAGACGTTACCTTTTCAGGGTTAACTATATACTATAGGGTATATACAATCCTTTTTCCCGGGGGTGGTGTTGTTCAGTCTTATTGAAAAATTTCCATATATAGAGCATGTACGGGTGATATATGAAGTCTATATAGAACATATGTGGACCGCGTATGATATATTGAAATCTAAGTAAGGCAAAGCTGACAATAACTTTTATATCAAAAGAAAATAATGACAAGAAGAAACATGTGATATTGTTGAGGAGCGTACATTTGGACTTTTCAATAATGTATACAACGTAAAGTTGAAGGAATCGGCGTTTTAGTTCTTAGTATACAAAAAAGTGTCCGTCAATGGAGTAAATAAGGGGGAAATGAAGAATTTCCCTATAAAAACTTGATAAAAACTTCAGCAAACAAAAAAATTGCCAAGCGTAAAGAAACAGAAGAAAGCATGAAGGAGGGAGGAAGTGAGAGAGATAGAGAGAGAGAGAGAGAGAGGAAGGGAGAGAACGTTAACGGAAGCAAGAACCAGTCTATCGTGTTTACTGCATAACCCCTTTTCTGTCACGACATACAGTCAGTCCTTTCATCTCTGTTCTCTTGGTGGACCTTCCTCCGAAGAAAGAAACATTCTCATAACTTTTAAAACGACGACAATCACTCGTGGATCACGAAGCTGAGATGTCACAGGCAACAGCAACACTTTGCCGAAGATGGTTCTCGATCAGAGGGTAGGATCCAAACTCATGAACGAGGAAATGCGATCGTGAAATATTTTAAATTCATCATTGTTCTTTTTCCCCTCCGTGTCTATTCTATTCCTTCTTGGAATTTTTCGTTGAAAAATGAGAGAGCAATGTGTCACTCCACATCGATATATATCAAGGGACACGGTAGTATCTCGAATCAAGTACACATGAAATAAAAACTGAAAAACAAAATCGAGGGGCTACGGTATAAATATTAGACGCTACTGTGTATCTTCACAGCACAACATCAATTTCACATCTTCGGAAGGTTTCAGATCCTTTGATAATTCGTAACATGTTACATGTCTGTGAAAATTCATCGCTCTCTTACTTATATATGAGTCAAAAATGTGATTTCGATTAAGCTTGTTAGAATTCCTTATTATTTTCTTCTATACTACGATGGGAGGATCGTAGCAGAAGAATATATCTGCAAAATTCGTTGTATTCGAAAAGTAACATCGGAAATTGTGCTATTTTTTGGCTGAATCCTACATGAAAAAGGGTATAATAGCAGTATAAGTTTCAAATATCTAACAATTCCTGCTTCTTCAGGTATGGTTCTATCCCTGGTTGAACAAACCCATTGATTCTTGCCAAATCTCATTGAATCTTGCACAATGTTCAGACCGAATCCCATCGAATTTAATTTCGTCAGATTCTATGGATTTTTTTTCACCAGGGATGTTACGATCTCGTAACATCGTAATTTGTAAGATGATATTCTGTCCGTGTACTTGAAGTGTTGTGGAAATAATATCATAATAATTTCATTTTGGTTTCACTTGAAAATGATCATTGACTCTTTCAGCTTCTTCTCATCATTTCAGCTCTGAAAAAATCATATTCCAAAAATGAGAATCTACTGTGTACACGGAGATAAATTATCTGGTATGAGTTACTAGACGCGCTAGTGTATTGATGATATACTTGCATTTTGAAGGTATATACCAAACATTCTCTTCAAAAGTACCAAACTTTCTGTGAGGTAATGGTAGAATAATAACATTTTATAATAGAAAGTTTGATACTTTTGAAGAGAACGTTTGGTATATAACCTTAAAATGCAAGTCTTATAAATCTAGTAATTGATGATAGATAATTTTTCTCAATGCAATAGGCGCCAAGAATAAACGTTCTTTCAATGCAAGTAACAATTCTTCTGATACTGAAATGAAGATCTGAATATTACAATATCTTCCACTGATGTTGGAAGAAAGATGTTCTTGACGCCTATTATGGAGAGGATTCTCATTTTAAGAATATGATTTTTGTCGGTGTTAATTGTCGTCTTCTGATCGCATGCAACAAAGCAGCGTTCATAAACATTATATATACAACATGTATACATATTATCATAACTTGGTTTGTTTTGTTTGCTTCATAATTTATCTGTAACATAAATATTACAGAACTTCAGATGTAATTTCAATTAGTCGTCTCTGATGAAAGTTACCCAACGGGAACAATAAGTCGAAATCATGTCAACATTTTTGCCATAGTGATCATTTTTTGACAAAATATTCAGAAACTCTTGAAATACAAAACGGGCCAACTAAGACCCCACACTGTAAAAGAATTTCACCGGAAAATTCTAGTACTTGGACTGAAAGCAATTAACCTATGCATGTAATTTTAGTACATTAGTACTGCAAAAATTCAGTACGAATGTTAATGGATTTCAGCATGAAAACTGGAAATTTTCTGAGCCTCAGTACTGGAATTTTTCAGTACACGAACTAGACTTTTCCAGGACATTTACTGGAGAATTGATCCTGAAAATATTCATGAAAATAAAAAAAAATTGCTCACACAAAGTGATTTTGCACGGTTCTTGTGTTTCAAGATGATTGAGAAATTTGATCGTTCATGTAGATGGACAGAAAGTCATGTCTACCTAACGGGATTTGAACCCACATTTTTCTACCTGCCTACCAACTGACACCTTAAGAGCTAACCGATGAGCTATAGCGCGACATGTTGGAAGGCCAGCTCGGGTTACTACATATGCTTCATACCTAGAATACAGAAAGGAATAAGTCTGCGAAAAACCTCATATATCAATTTTATTTGCTACAATTACAATTATTATTCAAAATCTCAATCAGGAATGTTTTGATATAAAGACTTGAAATTTTTCCTGCCAGAAATGACGAAGTCCAATAGAAGTGGAAAATTTCAGTGCAACAGTGATTGAATTCCAGCATAACTGGAAAATTCCATCACACAATCTGAAAAGTTGCAGTTCAAAACCTGTATAATTCCAGTATACCAACGATTTATTTTCTAAATTCGAAATTTTTTCCAAGTCCTTATTGAGGGGATACTTTTTTTCTGGTGCACAAGAACTGTAAAATTGTAGTACAAGCCAGTAAATCTTTCGCGAAATCATGGCAAAATTTCAGTACACAATCTAAAACTTGAAAATTCCAGTACAAGTGGACTAAATTTTCAGTTATGCTTGGTAAATTTTCAGTACCGTACCAACAAAATCTCTGTACATGTACTGGAATATCAATATTCCAGTACTAAAACTCGAAATTTCCAGTCCAGGTGCACAGTAAATTTTCAGTTTCTTTTTTCACAGTGCAATTTGTATGATGCCCCAAAATTGGGCCTTACCTGGCCCATTTTTTATTCCAAGAGTTTCTGGAACTTCGTCTCGCTATGGAATTTATGATGAACCGTAAGACTTAAGTGCATTTATCACAATGAATGACAATTTGAGTGATCCATCGTCAATTTTGAGATTCACCGACCCGGGTTAAACCCTGACTTCAAAAAATCACTTGGAAAGTACTTTTCTTCAATAACGATGAAGAAAATGTATTTGTAACGCCTTTGCAGTTTGAATTTGACGTATTTTTCTTTTTTATTACTTGAAATGTGACCACATGGGTAACTCCGAGTAACAGTGTTGTGCCATTATAAAGTCGACTTTGGATTCCTTTCTCTAATCGATATGAAGCAAAAGATAAAAAGCAGGAAAATCCCGTTTCTATCCCTTTAATTCAACTGGCCCTGTAATGGTAAATTTGGATTCGTCAGTACTGGCAACTCTGGCAACAGTAGTAAGTCAATATCGGCCCGTGTTTCCATTTCCACATGGGTTATGTGATTTCATACAATTTAGACACGTAATGAGGAAACTCACTAATGATGAACCAAGCCCATCATCTCCGTCAACGATATGTGACAGAATGGATATAATCTGATTAGGGAAAAGTCAATCCTCGAAGCTTACGTCACTTAGACCTCTCTTCCCAGTGGGATATTACTGAAGGATTGCATCTTCATCAGTCCATGAAGATAATTCCGTGCGCTCAATCTCCTGTGTTCGCTCGGATACATATATATATAAACTATGAATAAATATATATATCTTGAACGATTTATTATGAGAGTAAATGTGGATTTCCACACAATATCGTGTGCTTAATTTCCTTTTCTGGCTGTACAAATTTGTAAATACTTTTTCTAAGTATATTAATTTCTTCTTCAAATAGTAGATATTGAACCATGAGGCGAGAATTATTAGAGTCAAAATATTTATTCATTTATCTATCTATACATTCAACGGATAAAACTCAATACCTGATTATAAACAAAACAACAAAATAAATATCTGATTAATTTGAATGAACTTTCACTGATTCAATTGCACGGAGAAAAATTTGATTGTGAAAATTACTATTTTTTGTCGTAAACTCTAGTATTTTTGGAAAATATTGACAGTAATTTGTAACTTAAGGGTATTATTTTATAAGCACGTAGTAAATAATCGTCAGCTACGATGGTAAAAATGAAGATTCAGCGTGAGAAAATATATTTCAGTCATAACAATTATGAACAAACGAGATTAATACCTTTTCTAATGAAATTTATCACCACTTGACAATAATAGATTTTGTTTGAACAAATATTCTGAATTTTGAAAGCCACGAATCACATTTACTACCAATGACGGGTCGGTATAATACAAGCGCCGATGGTAATATTTTCCAACAGCGCTCGAGATTTTCTCACAATTATCGCACACAATTTGTCCAGTTTAGGTTCCCTCGTTTAGTCTTTCAATGAAACTTCAAAACAGCGAATTCATAAGTGCGAGCGTAGCAAAGCGGCTTTAATTGTAAGGTTTTTCAGATGGGATATAAGCACATTATTCTTAAGTTCAAATCCCCTCCATGTAATGAGGATTTTTCATTATAAACTGTACTCAAGAATGTATTAAAAATAACATGATTGCAATCAACAAATATGGTGGTAATAACTCGAAGAATGGACAACATGAACTAACAAATGTGCCTGGGGATATGTTTTTGCAAGTAAATTTTTTTTTTTCATTTTAGTGAATGATATTACTATCATTGATGGTAAAAATTATTGCCTTTGCTTCGATTTTTAGAGCTCTTGCTTGCGAGAATCTTGAAATAAAGTGTAAAGAAACATTACGATCGCTGATGGTAAAAAGTATTAGCACTGCCTGGAATCATCAATATTAACTTTGTTAGTTTTCCTGAAGAAATCGTGAAATTTTTGACAGAGTGAAGTTTACTATCGTGATAATTTTATTTAGTGTTGCCGCGATATTATCGTCGATAATTGAGGAATAAGCGATTATCTCAATTCTTACACGTTCCTATGGAATATATAATCCACGAATCTTAGATTAAGCTCATGATGAAACGGAATAATGAATGATCCCAGACTTGTACACAAAATAAACCAAGATATGCTTCCATTTATCGTCACGATATATCGATAATTATCGTTACGATAGTGTAAGAATATTTTGATTTATTTTGTTTAAAAGACCAAGATGATCCATTATCCCGTTTCATTTCGCCCACAGTCGCAGATCTACGCGTTAAAAATTCCATGAAAACCTGTCAAAATTAAGATAATCGATTATTTCTGAATTTCGACGATAATATCGCGGCAACACTAATTTTATTTCCAAGCTATTCCTCATAGTTTCAGTTTACTAATTTTGATGATGATATTACCTACGTATTTTACCACTTTCAAACATCAAATTTTTCTCGGTGTGAGTATTTATTCAATCAAATAAATATTTAATATGCTGCCAAATATTTTTTCAATAATAACGGGCATTAAATTGATTCAATAAAACTTTATTCAAATTAATCAAGTATTTTGTTGCGACTCTTCGGATCAATATTTTCTTGTTCTTGAAAATTTCTTCTCTCGATGTATAACAAAGGACAACTAGGAGGTCATGACCCCCTTAGCTCTTCTTTGTTACACAGCGATTGGAAGGGATAGTGAATTTAGCATGTTCGGTTTCATGGTGCATGAAGAGAATATCACATTTCAAATGACTATGGTACATCACGAGAAATGAAAATTTTTGTGTTTTCCGTATAATTAGATGAAAATACTATCATTCCTAGACAGAGAAAAAATTGCTGTAATTATAAAGACAGCATTAAAGTGCTGTAAAATATACCGAAATTCCTGTGCAATCAACCAAAAATGAAAATTTGCTGCAGTGGTTGCATAAAATTCGATGAATCTAATAGATATTGTGGTATAAATTACAGCAATTTAATGTTATCCCTATATTTATCGGACATAAGGTCAATTTTACAGAAATTTTCTCTCTGTGTATTGTTATTTTCAATACAGTGCCCGAATAGGGAACTACAGCAGTTATTTTAAATGCAATATTCTTTCCATGTGTGTACATTTTGGTTTTCGGATATCTTTTATTGACAATATTTCATAATCAAATTATAATTTACTGTTCAAGATAGTTCTCATACGTATCAACACAGGATATATACACGGAGAGAAGTATACGGTAACGGTTACTATGAAGAATAGTAATTTGGTGACAGATATTTAAAAATTGTAATAAGTGCCATATGAAATCGAATTGAGTACGATAAACTGTTTACGTTGCCATGAAAACAATAGATTAACATCGTAATTATCACCAAATCGCGGGTCATCATTCACCTCTTATTTGAGAGTCGTGACGAGAAGTAGAGCGAATGGTAATCAATCCCATATACTTTTCTCCGTGTAATAAATTTTATTACACATTTCTCTCCGTGTATGAGACAAGAAACAGAAATACAAACTGGAAAAAATATATCTCCCTTTGTTTTTTCAAAAAGACCCGTTAAGAATAACGATCTTAATCTGCCCAACCAATGTCAATGACATTTGTCTTGTACTTGGCGAAGTCCTGCAACCGCGACGAACAAAACTCTTTCTTCCTTATTTTGTGGTTTTCAGCAAAATGCACTCGAATCTTGCATCTATTTGAAAACTCAAGCTGCCGCTTGATTACTTTGGTTGAATTTTTGATCCTCTTTTTTTTCAATTTCAATTACAAGAAGTCATATCACTATTATGCACATATCGGAGAGAAAAAACAAGCATAGAGTTCCTTGAATTAAAACTGTACTGAAAAAAATGTGTGGTTGTACTATAGATTCTATCATATAATTGTTGCTGTCCCTATTATTATACATTTCCCTCTGTGTAGCGATAATTTTATAATGAGGTTTCCTATAGATGTATAGTAAAGATTACTCTGAAAATTCCAATACACACGGAGAAGAAATAAGGTAGTAAAATAGTAATGTCAAATGTCGTCATAATTGCCTGACAGTCTCAGAGGCTTTCTTACCGAATGTAGTGAAAATTATTGCAATTGTAATATTCTATTCCACATTTGAAGAGTACTTCTCAAGAGATGAGACCTAATAGTATCAATTCACTAGTGCGAAATATGTATGCAAATATGCATGAAAAAATCTCAAAATATACAGTAAAACGTCAAAAATATGCAACAAAATATTAAAAAAATGTAACGAGTTTTTATTCATAAAAAAATCAGAAATAAAACAGAATGATGAATTTACTCATTTCCATCATTATTTTGATAAAAGTATACCACGATATACTGCTCCAAGCTTTCCATAGTTAAATTATGCCGTCTATCATTCAGAATGCGTTTGAATGCAGAAAACAAACGTTCCACATCCACTGAAGTGACTGGACAGTATTTAAATTTTGGTACTTTTTCAGGAGATATGGTACTGTTTCAGGTAATACTTCATCCATACCGTTGATAAAACTGTTGATCTGTTGCAATGATTCATACCCTGGATTATTTTTTAAAACTTTGTCAAGTTTTCCGCGAAGATTTTCACAAAAATTGTTTGGCAGCTGAAAGTGCATTGTACGCATTTCTTCCATCAATTGCATTAATGTGTTCAATAATAATCTTTGAGTTTCCAACTCTTTGATCAGTCTAGGTATGTGTGAGAAGTGCGAATTAATTACAGCCGAGATTTTTTCGGATCGAATGATCATTACACGCTCCCTTACTCCGAATAATGGACATAGCATCTGAACTGTCGAATTCATTTACAACATTTTTAACAGCCTCGAAATGTTGACTATAGAACAACGCTGCTTCTATCCATGTTCCTCAGTGAGTTATCACCGGTTCAGTTATAATTGTGTGGAATAAGTATTCATTTTACTATATCTAATGAAATATTAACTGATTACAAATCTTTTTTCTATGATCAAAAACATTTCTTGTTGAAAATATGATTTTTTCCTAGAACATTTGTGAGAAATATGCATTTTATAACAAATAATAAGCGAAATATGCAAAAGTTTGAATATGGGCAAAATATGCAATTTGCATATGCGAATATGCATTTGCATATAATCCGGTCTCTAATTATTGTATTCTTCTCCTCCGTACATTTACAGAAATATTTCAGCACATTTACTCAAATTTTACTGCGAAAATTGCAATTTTGCAGTACAAAATTCGTACACTGAGGCAAAAAAGTCATTGATTCGAAAAAATATTGCATCCAATGATATCTATAAAATATTCCGTTAGATCAATGAAATGTTACTGTAATGAATGAGATGGTTTTTCAGTTGATGGAATATTCCATGCGGGGTAAAACCATTTCATTCATTGGAATAATATTTACTTGGTTCAAAGGAATATTTTATAGATACCATTGATAGAAATATTTTCTTGTCCTAATGACATTTTTCCCTCGGTGTAAGATTTGCATTGAAATTTTCCAGTTTCATCACAGTGTATTATACCGATTGTATCTGTTAAATCTACACTGTAAAAAATTGGTGGTGTTAGAAAAAGTTCACACCAAAAAGTGTTTTTTTAACACCACATGTTGTCATTTTCACACTGTACAGTTTTATTCCAAGATCGTTTAGTGTCATTTTGACACCGATTTTGGGGTGGACATGCATAGAATCCGTGTGGTGTTGATTCTGTGCCAATTCCGACACTGTTTTGATACCGTATTTTTTACAGTGCGTTTGATACTCTTTATTATATATCTAATTGCCTAATCGCTATTTCATCAATACTCGTAGTACATACTCGATTGATTCGAATGAAGTTTTATTCAATTGAATATCCATCAGCAGCGATTAAATCTTTTTGACCCCCCTTCCCCGCCCCCCGAAGACATTTCAACGTTCCTCGAATGTTCATGAACCCTTCAACGTTTCCTTCTTCGAGTGTTTACAGAACGTAAAAATGTCCATTTTAACGCTTTTGTTCTCTTGGATTTAATTAAATATTCTATTGTTCCCGGAAAGTTTTTTTCCACTCGGTTATTGACAATTGAATTAGGCTCAGTTTTTCACTAGCTATGTAAATATTTCACACTTGAATCACAAAAGATGAAATTTATTATGCACTGAAAAAAATATGTGGTTTTTATTATAAGGGTCTGAAATAAGGTTCGAGGGCATAATTCAAGGGTCAGTTCTAACCAAAAAGTCAATTGCACAAGAAAATGATTAGTTCTAGAATGACAAAACGGTTAGTATAGTAGCACTTTCCCAACATAACTTATACATAAATTATATTGAATTATATATGGATTATATATAACTAAAAAAATTCTTCCACTTCTCATGTGGCACAGAATATTCTGGGAATATTCTGATAACATGCGAAAAACAACCGTACCCAAAATATTCAAAATTGTCTATAGAACGTTCGAGTGAGACTGTTTCAAATATCCATAGTATATCCATGAAACGTTCAAACAGCGTCCAAAATGTTCTATACAGCATCTATCGAAAGTCTTTAGAATATTCCCCTCTAGTAGTATATTCTATGAACGCTCATGAAATGTTTGAAACAGTTCCATCGTAATATTCTATGCTTGTTGACAGAATATTCATAAAATATCCATAGAATGTTCTTGTGCTACATGGGTTGAGTTGTTCCTTTTCTCTCTCAAAAATTGAGCATCCAATGTTTAGGTCAATTCTAGATTTCACTCAAAATATGCCCTGAGTGATAATACACGGAAAAACATGTTTCATAAGATTTACTAACACGTTCAGTAAAATACGGCACTATTAGAATTTCTCGTCATATTTATAAGAGTTCTAGTAAAATCTACGATGGTCGCAGTTGAAATTACTACCGCAGTAGTAGGTTTGACTACAGTTCTAGTAAATATTAACAGAAATTCTAATAGTGCCGTATTTTACCACCCTCGTTGGTGAATTCCATTAAACAGTTTTTTCCGTGTACTGCATCGTTGTAGTAACGATATGGATGGCCATGATAGCACTCCATATCGTTCCGAGAACAATCCGTTTAGTTGTGGCAGCAATATCGAAATCCACACACTAAAAAAATCGTATACCAGAATTGAGAATATTCCCCTGAAATATGAGGCTGTTACATATTCCTCTATGTTCTCGAACTTTGAATCGCTTATGGCAAGAAAACGAAAATTAAAACTCACGAAATCTGATAAATCATTGTTACATATCTCCTCGAATCAACTCTTTGCCACTAGAAATATCGTTTGAATAATCAACTGCAAGATTTCTGGGCATCAATAGTTGAATATTATGTTATTCGATTGTTAATCAGTTCCAATACACAATTCAAATTTCAGCAACATTATTCCTCTGAGTTTCAGATGATTGATGTGGAAGCTCCTTTGAACGTTAGAAGAATTACCACTGGTATTAAAAGAGTAAGATGTACTAGGCTCATATTATACAGTAGATTCTAATTTCTAGAATATGATTTTTTAGGTGTGCATACTTTGGAAAGTCATACCAGTTAACCAGTATTGTTATGAGAACAATATTGTTTCGCGTTAATCCCGGTATCCTAAAACCATCACTTTTCAAGCGATTTGGATGATTTGGGATTAAATTCCTGAATCTCATACCACGCGTTGCAATAATAGAGCCAGATGATCAAACTGAAACTAACAGTCTAAAGCTAGCAGCCAATTATTGTAATTTTTGATCAAACGTGGTTGCAGCTTTGTTCACACCAAAAGTCGATTGAATAGTATTCCACCAAACGTTCCGGATATATACTCGAATCCTCGATGAAAGTTTTGTATGAAAAGTTATGACAATCGGCTGCTAACTTTACAGCTGGCAGTTTCAGTTTCACAGCCAGATAATAATAACCAGCTTAAGGGGATAGGGGATACCAGCGTTATTCAAAAGACCTCTCTTTTCAACTCTTAGTCGTGTCTCTTTTGAACCAATGACCTCGGGTTGCATCGTGAGGGATCTCTGGTATCATCTTAACTACCTTCGAGTGACTCTTGTGTACAGGGTCCACCGTGGTCGGCCTCCTTTTCTTTCTTCACGTTGTCTTTTTTCCTTTTTTTCTTCTCCTCGTCTTGACCGCGTTGACATTTTAGGACCTCCTTTCTTCCAGTCATCGGACACTCGTTTTTTTGTCGCTTTCATCACAGTAGGATTTACCGTAAGAGACGACCTAGAAGGTCAACCCAGTCAACGCTGAGAATCTTTTACGAGCAAAGGTGGTCCACCCAGTTAGACTCGGTTCACACCAGCGTCACGTACAAGCTACATCGTTTCGCCGATTATGGCGCCAATAATTCAGAAGGAAAATCTTCCCACACGGAAAAAATAAGTACTCTCAATTTTCGTTGACCTGTGTGTTACTTCTGGACGGAGCACGAATTCAAGAAGAAAGAATTCTTACACTGGATTTCAATGGGTCGTGGAATCTTTCCATTATTTCGACGATCAAAATGCAAAGTGAATTCCATTATTAAATCTATGGACGCAGGCAATCTTTTCGAATTTTTGCTCTGTCTAAAAGTGACATACCATGACATACCAGTTGACGGAAATTTGGATCGCTAATTTTTTCAATACATACCTCGAGTTTTTGTTACTCCGGTTCATAGCTGATAGCATCATCTTTTTCACTGTTTTCCCACACGGAGAAAAAAGTATTGCTGGCATAACAAGCAGGTCTGTTACCATAGCGCCTACGAAAAAAATTAGCTGAAAGAGCAAGAAAAATGATTGACACAACTACATTTTTTTGCTGACATGAACAAATTTGTAAACACAACTAACGTCTTAGCTGCTGGAGTGAATATTTTTGCAAGGATTCTGTGCAATTTCTCTGTAGGCGCTATAGTAGTAAACCATTTTTTCTCCGTGCAACCTAAGGTGATACCAGCGACCCCTGGAGATAGAACTTGACCCATTGGTTGAGAAAGGACACGAATAAAATTATTTTGACAAATTATTCGAAAACGAAGAAATGAAATCAAAATATCGCTCTTAGGTCGATAGACCTTTTTCAAGACGATTCATGCAGAGCGAGATTTTGAGTCTATTGCTTTATTTTCGAATAACACAGGCCTGCGAAATTTGACTTTTTTTTTCCCCCTCAAACAATAATATCTTTTTCCGAAGCATTTTGATCCGCTGAATCCGAATCTGGCTGCAGAATTGCTCTATCACGTCAGGTTTTTGAGATATTTCGACCTAAAAATGTGAAAAACACTGTTTTTCGACATATTTGGGGTTACGTAAAGTCGAAGGGTAATTTTTTTTCTCAAAACCAATACCTCAAAGTATAAGTCCTCCTCTTCCAAATGCCGTTGAGTTTGCTCAGATACCTTTTTTTTTCATTGAGATACGACAGTTTGAAAATTGTGTCTCCACCTATTTATTGAGTACATGAGCGCACAAATTTAAAATTGTCGTATCTCAATGAAAAAAAAAGATATTTCAGCAAACTCAACGGCATTTGGAAGAGGATGACTGATACGTTAAGGTGCATCTATTGGTTTTGTGAAAAAAATTACCTTTCGACTTTACGGAACCTCAAATATGCCAAAAAACAGTGTTTTCCACATTTTTAGGTCGGAATATCCCAAATACCTGACGTGATATAGCAATTCTGGAGCCATATGCGGATTCAGCGCACCAAAATGCTTCAGAAAAATGTTGAATGAATGAAGGGGATTGACTTTGGATTGTATTTTACATGAAACACCTTGAGTAGGCCAGGCGCATCACAACGATACGCTAAATTTTTTTCTTGAGCGAAATACGGTAGAAAATGCTTATAGCATATCACATAAATATATATTTATGCAATATGCTACACTATTATAATCGGACGCCTACAAAATTCTCGCGCCGGGCGGTAATATCCTTCGAGCCAGCACTGCTGAGATCGTAGATTGTTTGTTGCTATGTTCAGACATTATTCCACTAATTCACTCGGAATGTACTGATTGTTGTTCTAATTTTTTCCTCCGTGTACAAGTATCGAGTGTCCAGTAATTGTTGTGAATTTCGTGTATTGAAAAAAAAGTTTCACAAATGGCTTCTCGAAAAGGTATCAATGCTCCAGATAACTTCTGCTACATATGTGGAAATTATGTAATAAAGAGACAGCAACAAATAATTTCTAAATGTATTGAAGAACTATACGATAGCTATTTCAAAATCAACATAAAAAACCAAGACAAACAATGGTCGCCTCATAAAGTGTGTTCGACATGTGTACGTGAACTTCGGAAATGGTCAAGAGGAGAAAAACATTGTTTTAGTTTACAGACTCCAATGATTTGGATGGAACCGCAAAATCATATCAACGATTGTTACTTCTGCTGTTCAAACATAAAAGGATTTAATTCTAAAAATAAAGCAGCGATAAGTTATCCTGATATTCGTTCTGTGATTTTACCTACGTATAAAGATCCTGATAGCAAAGAGTTATGCCATCCTGCCCAACCATTTTCATCTGATCCTAGTTTATTTCAAGAGGCTATAATGAATACTTCAGATCCTGACGATGAATATTACGAGTGCAACGAAACACCACCACTGTTTTCTCAAAGTGAATTGAATGATTTGACAAGAGATCTTAATCTTCCGAAAGATGCTGCGGAATTACTCGGTTCCAGATTGAAAGAAAAAAACATGCTGGATCGTACAACGAACTTTTATTGGTATAGAAATAGAGAGAAGGATTTTCTACCGTATTTTGCTCAAGAAAAAAATTTAGTGTATTGTTGTGATGTGCCTGGCCTACTGAAAATGTTTGATGTAGAATACAATCCAAATGATTGGAGACTTTTTATAGATTCTTCGAAACGGAGCCTCAAAGTAGTATTGTTACATAATGGTAATAAATTTGCTTCTTTGCCTATTGGACATTCTACTCATTTGAAAGAATGTTATGAAAATTTGGATTTCGTCCTCAATTATATTTATTTCTCCATTCTTAACTGGACTATATGTGGTGATCTCAAAATATTAACTATGTTGCTTGGTCAACAAGGAGGGTATACAAAATACCCTGTTTTCTATGTGAATGGGATAGTAGGAATAGAGCACGACATTGGATCCAGAAAGATTGGCCACAGAGAGCATCATTGAACCCTAGAAGTAAAAATGTTGTACACGAAACACTAGTTGACCGCTCCAAAATTCTGCTACCTCCGCTTCATATCAAATTAGGCATTATGAAGCAATTCGTAAAGGCATTGCCTAAAGATGGTCTTTGTTTCAAGTATTTATGTGATAAATTCAAGCATTTATCGGATGCGAAGATAAAAGAAGGCGTTTTTGTTGGTCCAGACATAAGGAAATTGATGCAAGATCCTGACTTTGAAAAAACTATGAATAAAACCGAGAAGCCCGCTTGGAAGTCATTTAAGGAAGTCGTACAACATTTTTTAGGGAACAGAAAAAGCCCTGATTATGAAAATATAGTCAACAGCATGCTTAACAATTTCAAAACCCTGGGTTGTAATATGAGTATAAAACTCCATTATTTGCATTCCCATATTGACTTTTTCCCCGAGAATCTTGGTGCTGTCAGTGAAGAGCAAGGGAGAGATTTCATCAAGACCTTAAGGTTATGGAGACCAGATATCAAGGAAGGTGGGACGTTAGAATGATGGCTGACTATTGCTGGATGTTAGAGAGAGATGAACCGAATCATGAGTACAACAGAAAGAGATCAAACAGAAGTTTTGAAGAAATTAGAAAAAGATATCATAAGTCCTTTTGATTTATCTAGTATCTTAGGTCTTGTTTGAAACCAGTGCAGCCCCATGTCTGAATTTTATATAAAACGTATATATTTTTCGTTCATACAAATTGTTTAAAAACTGTAAATATTCATATCTCACATAAAAATGAATCCTGATGTGCTGTAAAAACTGGCGTTATATTTTAGTTCCACAATCTGAATACCTGGAAAGGAACCATTATTGTTCGAAGGGAAAATAAAAACTTATATTCCGCAGGTCTGTGAATTATCAACCCTTTGGGGAACCCATTTTTTTGAAGGGAAATTTTCCTTGAATATGTGAACATATAAGTTTTTGGGTCGCTGAATAAGAATATCATATTAGAAAATTAGAATTTTCATTCCCATACATCCTGGCAGCACCCTCAGGAGATCCTAGAAATATTATAATCTTGGGGATATATTTCACAACTTGGAATACTCGTAACTCTGCAAGGAGAAATTGTAGGTCACCGATTAATAGCTTATCTTGAAGAGTAAGAGTAGTACTGGATGATGCAATTAGAAGAAAAGACTAAAAAAAATTGTGCACTCAGTACATGAATTCCAAAGTAATAAAAAAACCCATTTTTCGTGGACCTAATCTTAAATATCTTGAAATGCTTACGCGATGGCCCAATCCTGACTCCGGATTTGGATTCTACGCAGAAAATTACTTCAGAAAAGAGAATTTCATTTGAAGGAGAATTTCATTGTCGATCAGTGTAATAAATGCGAATACTCATTCTGTTGTTGGGACATATTACACAACTTAGAATGGTCGTAACTTTGCGAGAAAAAATCGTACATGAACGTTCAATAGCTCATTTTAAACGGGAAGAGTAGTGCAAATTGATGAAGTTGAGAGAAAAGATCAGAAAAATTTTATGCGTCCTGTACATAACCTCAAAAGTAGCGAAAAACCGCATTTTTCGCGTATTTACCCTCAGATATCTCAAAATCCTGACGTGATAGCCCAATTCTGGCTCCGGATTCGGATTCTACGCAGCAAATTACTTCGGAAAATGGTCACCAGTTCCAAGGGGGAAAAACCTCGCAGGCCTGTGTAATCTGTCAGAAAAGATTTGGCTTGGCTTGCACCGTCAGGAACTGCTGGTATCCCTTTAAAAAAATGTCACATGTGTTTTCAACTTACAATTAATTCTTTTGATATTAAATTCTGAAAAACAGCACCACGATGTATTTGATTTCTGAAGTGAACATTTAATATATCGTTCTCTTATTTTTTTGTTTCAGGTGAGCTTCAGGATAAGTTACATTGGGGAAATGATTAGTCACGTGTAAGTGATTCATTCACAAATTTCATAACATGCTATGATTCATACAATATTATTACAAATTTGGAATACATTCCTTGAAGTATTCATTCAATTCTAATGTCTTTCAAGGATTTAAACATCACAAAATGTTTTTGGAATATTTCATTTGTAAATACGTTTTATGGATGTTTGCAAAACGCCCCAATGCTGTATGGACAAGGACCGTATGAGATTTGTTCTGTAAAAAAATTATTACATTTGCATAACTTTCGTAGTCCACTCTGGTACTTCTTAACCCTCAAAGGACCAACCCGTGAAGCGGATGTGGAAGAAGTTTTTTTCCTCTTTACATCAAAAATGATGTGAGAAATGAAAAATCGGTGGAAACGAAGTTTTCAAACTTTTCCCCTTTTCAACTGTCACAAGTCCCCAAACCTTCAATGAATCTTGAAAGGATCTTATAATAAAAATTCCTTATCTTGTAGCTAGAGGGTTAAGGGGGTCTTCTGGTTTAGATACCCAAATTTTTTTATGTTTTTTCGGACGCCAAAAAAATAATCCAACAAATATTTCCACCGTCCATTTCTTCACTAGTTATTCATTGATATTTTAAGATTACAAAACATTAGGAATATTAGGAAAAAAGTCAAAATTGCGAAAACCGCAGACCGGCAAAGTGGGAGCTCATAAAAAATTGTCGTGACCTGGTGTGCAGGATTCCAGTCCACCCAGTGATCTGAAAAACATTTTTTTTGTAAATTAATAAGGGAGAAGGATGTGGCTATCGCGTTACGAAGAGTTGTTGAGGGAAAAATTTTTCTCACGAAATGGTGGCAGTTCAAAAAAAAAAAGAATCATATTTTTCTCCTGTTTTTCTCGCTTTTCAGGATTTAGAGAAAAAAAAACCGAAGAAATTTCTCAAGAAAAACTCCTCGTAGTACGATACTGCGATGTATAAAGCAGCTGTGTGTCAAATTTCAAGTAAATCGGTTTAGTAGAACTTGAGATATCATGCACACCGTTTTGAAAAAAGTTGTTACCTTCTTTTTGACATTCCATTCAATCATTTAGATTTATGTGGAATGAAGAAGATAGAGATTACGAAGAGATTAAAAGAAAATCAAATATCGTTATATTTTTCAATTGAGGTTTATATGTACAGCGGAATTAAATCATATCATATTACTGTTAACAAGACTCTATATTTATATAATCAATGACCTCGTTCTTCCGAAAATTCAATACAAAGTTGTTATTACCGGTATACTAAAGACCATTCAAGGTCAGAAAAGATTCTGTTAACTTTATAATTTCGTATGTAATTTTAATCATTCGACCGCATAACATTACGAGTGAATATTGATAATTAATCCGAAGTTAATTCATAAAAAAAATATTCACTTTTAATTATTCTAATATTTATTCATATCAAATAAGTTGCATTCTATTGATTTGTCTTATAAAGCGAATCTATAATTAGGTAATATATTTTCAGAATTCATAATTCCATTGAATTAACGATGTCCAATATTAGTAATAAATATAATCATAGTTATCCTCATTATTTTCTTGAGAGTGAGGTAAGAAAGAAGGAGAGGAGACTTTACTTAGCTTTCTATGGGTTGCAATGATTCCTTCACGTTGTCAATGATGGGCCTTCCGAGTGGAAATTACTTCCTCGTGGATCCCTTGTATTAATTGGTCCCATTTATTATTTGATGTTTCTTCCTATCTATTCTTCAAATTGGTGGAACTCCATCCAATGGCTTTCCTCAGGAAGATGTTCTTCTTTTGATTGATTTCCTTGGGTGATAGGATAGACACGTGTCTGGATTTTAGAAAATACTTTCAGTTCCTTGACGATTATCAACCAAGTGAAGCTTCTTACTCCCCTTCTTGATTACCTCCTCCTTTCTCATCATTACCTCACTCCTTTCTTGTACTCCTCTTCTCTTCCTTCCTTGCTAATCTATTCTCTCTCACTCTCTTTCTTTTCCTCTATACTTTCTTTTCCTACATGTGGTTACAAAGTAGTTTCGAGAAAAACGCGTTTGAACAGATTGGAGCACAATTCAAACAATCTACACAGTAAACAGTAAAACTCGCTCTCATTCTGCATATAAGTTCATTCTAAGACGCAGCCAAAACTAGCCCTGTTCCATCTGAACCTAAGCGCTGAAAACAAATGCTGACAAAATGGGAAAGACTGGATTGCAGTCAATTTTTCAAGTAATAAGATGCAGCGGCATTCAGTCGGACTTCTTACAGCGTAAGTGTTACAATGGTACATTATACTCACATTTTCTCACAAAACCCCTCCTGAAAACATGCCCTTAAATATTTGAACTTTGAAAATATGCAAGAAGAGAAAAATAGGTTCTTCCAAAATTTTAGACCAGAATACCCCCTTGACCTTTTGGCAACTGGAAATTCCGAGCACTCTGGATCAAATAAGACTGATGAAGATAATTTCGAATCAATCACAAATCGATGAATTTTTAATCAAAACTGAAAATCATGTTTGTCATGTCTTGTATAAAAAAAAAGTGATGGGGAAAGTTTGAGCTGCAAAAAAGTTCCAGCGATCAAGATGAAGCTGAAATTAGCATCCGTAAAGCTGGCAGCCAATTGTCATAACTCTTTACATACAACTTGTATCAAGGGTTTAAGCGTCTGGAACGTTTGGTAAGATGCTACTCAATTGATTTCTGATATGAACCAAGCTTAAACAACGTTTGATCAAAAGTTACAAGAGTCGACTGCTAACTTCACGGCTGCTAGTTTCAGCTTCATAGCGATTAAGTTGTTTTCTAGTGTATGATTCAACTTCGTGGAAAATTTTGAATCGATTGGGCCATTAATTGACAAAATACAGCAATGTCCAACATAGCACAGAAGTTCAAACAGCGTTCTAAAGAATTGATAATAAATTCTTTGAGCTCCAATTGAACGCCATATGAAGTCTTTCTTGGAATGGAAATTTCTCACGATTTCGCATCATTCCTTAGCTGAATATCAACGTGCGTAGGAAAGATTGTATTTGCTTGATTGCTTAACGAGGATTGCAGTATCTTCACAATATTCCATCTCCTTCATGCAGGTTTTTTTTTATAGACGAAACTTAATTATTACCCACAACACTCGATTCGTAATGAATGTATATATACTACCTATACAACGGTTCCATACTACGCATAGAATATACTTCGGATGTTGGTAGAACATTCATAGTATATTCCGAAGCTATACTTTCCACACAGCACTTTTGGTCTTCAAGATATCTTGAGGAATTGTTAAGAAAAGTTGAGGAAGTCTTATGCAACGTGAAAACATATCCTGAGGATGTCTAAAATAGTTCTTACTTCTAAAAGATATCTTTTAAAAGATCTAAAACTTTTCTTCCGAGATTATATCTTTTAGACATCTTATAGAAATCTTTTAGAAGTAAGAACTGTTTTAGATCTCTTGAAGATATCTTTTCATGTTGCATAGGACTTCTTAAATTTGGCTTGAGATATCTTTTAGAACTGAAATTCTGCGTGGGTTGGAGCTGTTTGATATTTGAATAAAGTATTCCACAAATTGGAAACAATGATAATTTAAAGTTTTCATACGATGTACACAAAACCGATGGACGGTAGTTGGATTACAATTGCTTTGAGTTTTAGACCTAATCGCCAGAACTAGAAGATACGCAATTTTAGTACCCAGGTGAATACGTGAACGACGATACTAGAGATGTATGTGTAGTGGGCGTCCACGTAGTAGTGAGTGTATATGGGAAGTTCGCACGTGTACGAATCCTGCATCGGTCGTGAGAACGTTCATAAAGGTCAACATACGCGGAGGACGTGTATGATAATATAATAATGGTGGGCTTCATCAGTGGTAACACGATCTTGACTCTAATAGTTGTGGAATCACAAATCGAAAAAACAATTGTGTTGTCTTTTTTTTTTGAGGAGTGTATTGTAATAAATCGTAAAAATATATTCAAATGGGAGGGAGGTCCTACCATCACCACTATCGACCAACATGATCTTAAAATCACCTTCGGATAAGTCAGGAGATTGAATCACGCAGAAACGAAACGACTCACCCTAACAGCAAAATGTGTCTCTGGGAAGTTTTGTGAACGTTCAGGAAACCTCTCCCACGTTTTCTCAAGATTTCATAAATGTTCCATAGGCACGTTATGCTGTCTGGGCGAGTAGCAGTGCTGCGGTCATTTACGAGTTTTCTGACGCTCAATCAGTCCAAAACTAGACACCTGCAAATGACTCAAGAGAACGTTACGAGGCATTTGCAAGCATCTAGTTTCTAACTATAGCTACTATAGTGAAGCGTTAAAAAAACTCGTGAATAACTAAAGCATTAGCATTATCCCCACTAGGGAAGTTACATGGGAAGAGTATGAAAATAATAGCCCCGCTGAGAGTCTGGTCTTAATCCGGCAAGAGTATATTGAGCATACGCGGAAGAAACTGTTTAATAGAATTTCCCACGAGGTTCACTGTAAAAAGAAAGTCTTAATCTGTTTGCATCTTAATTTCAGACAATGCTTTTTCCATTGTGTCGGCGATTATTTTTTCGGCTCAATTTGTTTGCATCATAGATTCAGCCATGAAACGAGCTGAATTTAAGACTTTCTTTTTACAGTGTTGGCAAAATACGGCACTATTGAAATTTTTGGTAATATTTACTAGAACTTTAGTCAAATCCACTATTTCGGTAGTGATTTTAACTAGGACCATTGTAGATTTTACGAGAACTCTTATAAATATTACGAGAAATTTCAATAGTGCTGTACACTGTAAAAAATAAGCGGAATTTTCCTATATGTAGCATTCGGGAAATTCCGGTCATGGGATGGGAAATCAATTTCCGATACGTGTATATGAAATTTCCCATAGATTTAACTGAAAATTTCAAACTTTATGGGATTTTTACTATTATTTTGCAGTAAATTTCCGGTAAAATACGGAAAATTCCTAATGCATGTACCGTAAAATGAGATTACTTCGATCAATTTCAAAATTTATAACACTTCAAAAGTCAAACTACTCGAAATGGAATTCCACGGAATTAGTACACGGAAGGACCGAGTCTATTAATATTTAGAAAGAATTTATCAACGTTCAGAAAAATGACTGTCAATTTAAGGAAAAAGAGGATCGCTGAAAAATATTCGTAGTGAGTCTACGAAAAATTCGTAGTCAAAATATTAACAGTGAATAGTTTCATTGGTATTTTTCACAATTCTTAATACATCGACTACGAATTTTTAGTAGACTCACAACGAAGATTTTCCAGCGAACCTCGTTTTCGGTTTTTATAATACTGTCAATATGCTTCATCAGAAAAAATTCGGTTAGTTAGTTTGGATTTGAATAATTGAAAACCCTATGATCTATAAGTTACCCGTCAAGTGGGGTTATTTTGATCGCTTATATTCTGAGTAGGCGTTTACTCAGTGCATGTTTATATTTCCTTATAAAATGAATAATACTGGTCAAGAAACATTCAAGAATGATAAACGTTCACGAGAATAATGAAATAACGTGAGTATCTCCATGAAATCTTCCCAACAAACACAATGTTTAGAAGTTGTCAAGAAATGCTGCATAAGACGTCTTTCAGATATCCATTAGATATTTTTTAGACAATGATCTGAAAGATATTTATCAGGTAATTAAAAGACTTCTTATGCAACATTTTTCGTTGAGGTTTAGACGCTGTGTTTGTTGGGTTTATTTACATTATTGTAAATAAAACAAAATCTTACTGGAATCACATGAGCTCGGATCGTTTGATATGAAAACTGGAGCAAAATTTCACATATGGGTATCAAATATCAATGCGAAACTGAAATCCTGTATGATCTGTATCATGTAATGCAATTGAACGTCGAAAAACTCTCTTCATAGAGCATCTGAATTTCTCTTTCCGCGTTGATCAAGTTTTCTTCGCCCTTTGCTTCTTCTTTTCTGCAGAAGTTGGAACATTTTCATCATTTTAGTTTCCTGACCAGTGATGTGAAATGACCGGTCATGAAACATTCAGATACGTCATGGTCATTATGACCGTCATTGATGGTCAGATTTTTCACAGTTTGTAAGTGAAAATGACCGTCAAAAAATTATCTGACTGGTCATGACCAGACAATTAATAATTTTTATTAAACTTTCTTTAATAAAAATCTCGAATATGTTTTATTACAAATCATGGTTATCTGTTTACAAAATAATGATAATAAAATGAATATTTATATGTAGTTCTACACGGAAAAAAAGGAATCGTTGCAGCAACTACTCGCGTAGACAATTTTCGACCATCCACGTAAAATAGTTTCGGCAACTGCTTATTAGTAGATGGTCGAAAATCGTCTACGTGAGTAGCTGCTACAGCTATTCCTTTTTTCGTGTAAGTATATCAACTCAAAATTAAATTGTCCATCAAGGTTCCGGAGTTCAATATATTCTTAAAACCTTACAACATTATTGAAGTATGTCCCGCTGCACTAGATCACTTTAGATGTTAGTTTGACCGTCAACAATTTTTCTGACTGGTCAGTGTGACCTGACCGTCAAAACTGACAAAAATTGTTCTCGTCAAGTGACAGTCATGACCGTCACATGACCAGTCATTTGACCGGTCATTTGACGGGCTCACATCACTGTTCCTGACTCAAACACTGATGCACTCGCTCCCGGAGCAACATTGGATCCAGTCCTTCCTCTCATTATCACCCTATGTGGCTGATCAAAATTACACCACACCGTTGATCAAAGTTAACCCATATAACTGATCAAAGTAAACCCGTACACAAAATCTCTGAACTCCGAGTACACATTGGAGAGTACAAATTTGAGTTTTGATTCATAGTATCTTCAAAAAATTGATCCATCACATACATATTGCAATCCTAAATTCATTGGAATTTAGGGGATGGAATTATTGATGAAGTTTTCCTATATTATGAATTCAATAAAAAAATCACACTTACGTTACGTCTTTACCAGGGTTGGGTTTATTACGTGATTCTTCAATTTCTTACGTATTATACTTGGTTTCTGGGACGTAATATATGTAAGATACTTGAACCCTCCTGTCCCCCCAAAGGCAAGGGGTTGGTTTTATACGTAAGATACTCGGTTTCTTACGTGTCGTAAACTATGTAAAACACTTAGAAGTATATTACGTGCCAACCCTGGTCTTTACTATTTTTCTCACATTCATTTGCGATACAGATTGTTACATTGCCAACAGAATTATTTGGGGTCTTCTGTGTTGCTGACCAGTGAGGAAACAATCAAAAATTGAATCTCATCTGCGCTTAAAATATCGTTTTATATACAAACAAAGTAGTTATCAAAGTAAACCCGCGGATCAAAGTAATCCCATTCTACGGTATGTGTTAATTACTTCCGAACATTTATGTGAAGTTTCTCATATAAATTTTTCACAGTGTATTCCATGAACGCGTTGATAAATCTTATGAAACACTTTTTTTCGTGTGGTCTCGCAACAGTATTGAAAGCAGTACGAAGATTTGAGAACGGAAAAGAGTGTCCTAAAATATTACTACGCTTTACAGTAAAGTAGAAACAAAATCACATCGTGAGATCATGTATTATGTTTTGTTATTAAAATTACCATACTTTCTAGTGAAGAGTGGCAGGATTGCATTATTTATTGACAGAGAGTGTAGTAATTTTTCTCAATCTACCATAAGTCATTTGAAAATTGTATTCAATTCTTTTTGTAGCACTGTGTTATCGATCAGTACAAATTCTCTTGTCAAATGATAGAAATACAGGTATTTTCAAAATATTGTGATTAATGGCTCTGGAGCGTCAAACGGAATGAATACACAGAGAAAATTTTTTTTTCTGGAAGTATTTAGATTGACTGAACTTTGTTTGCATCAACTAAAGTTCTATCTAAATATGAACCTACTAGAGTTTTAGTTGGATGAAATAAAAGATTCATTTCATCCGAATAAATTTGTATTCATTTCAAATAAAAGTTACTTGAATTAAGTGAAATTTTACTGGATGAAATGGAATGTTTGATAAATTCATATCTTAATAAACCATTCTTCTAGGTGTTAAATTTTGCTACCTACTTTTTGAACAACTAAACAATGATTGAAAATTTTCAATTCAAAGCCATAATAAAGTACATTGCTAAGATTGCGCTCCAGATATAAATTCAATGCCCGAAGTAATTCCTAAATATAAAGAAACGAGTCTACACTGAGAGAAAGATATCTAGTTGGAACAACTAAATGTTAGTTGTCGCAGCTAAATTTTCATTCAAGCTACACTGTCAGAAATATCTGGAAGTTTTTTTCAATTACGTACATGAAATCAGGTTCATATACATTCTGCATTAAATTTAATGTACGAAAACATGAAGACTATAGATTATGCTATAGTTTACATTAAATTTCATGTAAAATGTGCATGAAACTGAATTCATGTACGTACTTGAAAAAAACTTCCAGTAAAAACATTTAAATTAATGCAGAAATTTGTAACAGTGTAGCTAGACTCTAATTGGGGTAAATGAAAGTCTAGCTGTCTGAAATATGAATATAATGGTTTATTCCATGGGAATAAGAAATTTAGTTGTCACAGATAAAATTTAGCTAGCACGACTCATTTCTTATTTACAATGACTAAATTTCCTACCCATCAAGTATTTGAATAGACCCTTTCTCTCAGTGTAAAGATCATTGAAATTTTCACGTTATTTTGTTAATAATCGTTTGCCTATAAATATCATATGTTTTCAAAAACAATTTGCAGTTTCAATTTGATATTTAGAGTCAAGCTTCGTGCATCATGACTACATAATAATGATTTTCATTGATCGCTTAGTTTTTCAGAAATTGAGTAGCAAAGTTTCGTCCATTCTTTTGGAGACTCGATGATCATCAACTGAATATATATTGTAATGCATCTAATATTTGTGGATAGAGTGATCCTTTCGTTGTACATATTCGAAATGTTGGTTTCTATCTTAAGCGTACGGGAATGATGAATGTACATTCGCCACGTATACACGTGCATACAGTGCTTCGATGTCGCAGTCGTGTAGGAGTAGAAAGTTGCTATTGTATTGGGATCTGGTTTTATATAAATAGCTACACTCAGGACGACGATCTTATACTTTGTGTGCAGTTCTTCTGTCAAGTAATGAAATCAGTGATCCTAGAATGCGGGAGCTGGTGACCCCCGGCATATATCTTTTGGAGACTACCGCAGTCTTATCGTACGTTGATTTGAAAGAAGAAAAAATACAGCGTAGTCGGTGACGACACTGTACTACAATGCAATCTTTGTTATGTTTTCAATGGTCACAAAGGGTTGCATGATGGAGGCCACCAGCTCCCGCATACTGTCCTGGTAAAAATATGATGTACGTTATTTGCAAAAGGGAGTGTAATTTTACACTCCAAAATGCGCGAGTTTCGCCTTGGTTTACATTTGTATTCAATTTTTGTGACACTTCGCGGCATCGTTGACACTTCTTTTTCGCTAGGGTGGGATCACTGAATGGAATAATCAAATGGCCAGCAAGGTGTTATGATAATTCTTTCGAAACGTCGGGATCGTTATTCATAGCTGTCTGTTACGGAATAACGATTCGATGTTACAGAAATCGCACTCGCAGTATGGCACATAGTTCCTCTGGGGGCACATTTCAATTGACTGGGAGAAAAAACCTGATGATTCATCAAATCAAACCTGATCGAAATTAATTTCGTTCAAATCAAAATGTTCAAATTTTGATACCTAACTCTAAAGTGGATCTAAAATAATAGGTGATTCAGTACATGCGCTTTCACGTGATTCCGTTCACTGACTATTCAACGATTTTTTTCTTGAGATTAATGAATTCGAACAAAAAAAATCAAGAGAATCATTTTTCACATAGATTTTTGAGGACAATTAGAAGGCATTTTCATTTCCGAAAATTTGTTATTTTTTGGGGTTCTGGTCCGCCGTATTGGATCTTCTATTCCTGATTCCAAAAATTGGGAAATCGAGGTTTTGATTATCACCCATAAAAAATGTTTAGGTAACGAAAACCATCAAAATTCTACTACTTTTCTTCAGCTTTTTTCCACAATTTTATCCACTACTTTTTGTTCTTTCCGCTTTACATCATTCTGAAGTATTTTCTAATACACTGGAAAAATCGCTGGTAACAGTTATCAAATATATTTTTAAGTCCGCCCAATTCAATAATATTCATGAAATAGTTGGTGATAATTAATTAATATATTATAAAAACGAGAGTTCGTGCGCAGAAATGCAACTTATACCAAAAAAACAGGATGTTTTAAATGCTTCATAGACTGTTCATAGATTTTTTTTTAGAAACTTACGAACTTGAAAATACCAATACACAAACGGAAAAATAATGAGGGACTCTTTCAAATGCGAAATGAATATTGGTGAACAAACAGGACATTTTACAATGAAAGAATACTTGTTTTTGTCTTTTTTCAAACCTCTGTAATTGAGAAAAAATGATCCTTAACCTATATAAGAGAAACCCAAGTAGGTGAAAAATCTCGATAAACGAAAAAAATTTTCCGGTCCCTTGAATTCTCGCTTACACTGTTGGAAAAATCTGTCTTAAACTTAACAATAATATTATGAAGTTTTTTCACATAAACATTTTATTAAATTTCATACGAAATTTTGTATGAAATTTCATATTTACATATTAAATTTAAGAATGATTGTTAAATTTGATATGAAAACATGAAATTTAATAAAATGTTTATGTAAAAAACTTCTTAATAGTATTGTTAAGTTCAAGACGAATTTTTCTAACAGTGTATAGAAGTTCAACTGTACAAATTTTTACGTTTTTACAGTTGATAAATATTTTATGAATAATATTCGATTGGTCATATTTGAGAATATATATTTGATAACTGTTACCAATTCCCTGTTTCAGTGATAAAAGAATCGCAACATACATGCTGTGCAAACATTAGTGCACTGACAGAAAAACGACCTGGTTGAAACATTCGTGGTCGCAGTAACTTGAAATCTGGTTCGATTCACCAGGAAATTTGATTTCGATGTCCAGAAAAAGTGGTTGAAGCAAAAATTAACTACATTTTTCAGGTTAGAAAAACCAGATTCTTTTCTTGGTGTAATAACCAGAATATGTAGTCAATTTTGGCTTCAACCACTTTTTTTGGACATCACAATGATATTTCCTGGTGAATCGAACCAGATTTCAAGTTACTGCGACCACGAATGTTTCAACCAAGTCGTTTTTCTGCCAGTGTGATGCGGATCTTTGGAAACGATCAACCCCTTTTCATGTAAGGAGGATTTATTTTCTATAGATTTCAATAAAAATTCGATACTTTTTATATGAAAAATGATCGATCTTCTCCAATCGTCCTCATCAACAACAAGCATTATCGCGTTTCACTAATCACCAACGTCTTGTTAGCGAACAAAATGTACACAAAGAGCAAAATGTATACAAGCCCTACGGTTACAATATTCTTATAACGATATCCTCATGTCGATAAAGATTTTCATCAACCACCACCAGTCGCGAATGAAGGAAAAATAACGAAAATCAAATGATTCACTGTCGTAGGGACAAGAATCATGGCGAAAGATGAACAGTACTATACATAAGCTGAAAGAAATGACTTTGACACCTACAACTCGGGCAGCCGCGAAATCGAATACAACATGGTACGAGCAAGCATATTCCCGTTCAAGAAACTGTACCTTAGAACGAAGAACGAGATAGGCATAAGCTAACCTATGCAGTTATGCATCTGTATATTGCTAGATATATTTACCTATAGATTTACTCGATTGGATATATTTCCTTTGTATAGAGAGAAAGAAGGAGTAGGATGAAAAATCAGTTATGAAAAATCTACGAGAGATATATCATTTTACAATCATTTCTATTTATATACAGTGTAAAAACGTTTCAACAAAACGTGAACTAGAAAAAAGGATTTCATTTATTCGCATGATTTAAATTTCATTTTCAATTCTTCTAAGCAGCAATTTCTTTTCTTTGCTCACGTCATATTCAAAAACATGTATAAATATCTACGTTGTTTCATGTAGTAAAGGATAATGAAGAATATTATATGTTGAATAGAAAAATAGGAGGTCTTCAAAGTTTTTTCACATTAATCAAAATGTGAAAATTTGATTTGAAGCTCAATTTTTGGGATATGAACATTCTCAGGTTCTTCTTTCTAATCTGAATTACTCAAAAGCACTTTGTTCTAAATATATGAGTTGGATATTACACTGGGAACCCAATTTCTTAGATTGAAAGGAATTTTTCTTTGCCCTCATTCTGATAAATATTTTTTTAAATGGAAAAATTTGTCATCAGATTGAAACAAAAGATTTCCAAATTTAAACAGAAATATATTCCTCCTTGAATTCGAAGAATATAATTCCAATCCAAAGAAAAATTTCCCCATTGGAATTAACTTTTTTTTCCATTGAAAACAAGATTTATCAGAATGAGGGCAAAGAAGAATAATTTTCTTTAAATCTGAGAAATCGGATTCTCAGTGTATTCGCTGAGTTGGAAAACGTTGGATCTCTGTAGAAATAATCGAAGTATCCCATCATTTTTCAATTTGAAATCGTTTTAAGCCTTCAGGCAATCAGAATTCAGGAGCTTCGAATCATTATAGTTCCGAAACAAAGAACCACAAACCCTCTGTATATGATATTTTTGCTACGTTACTGATCGAGTGTTTCTCGCGAGTAGGGAGAAACGTATACAAGGAATAAGGCCTCAATAATATTCTGGAAGCACAGTGAAGCGTTCTTTGTTACAGGTTACATCGGAGGACTTCTACACGGAAAAAATGCACAGTTGGAAATTTTGTGTGAATCTGTTAGAAAATCCGTGTGTCATGAATTTTCTGTTAAATATTCAACACAAACATGTGTAACTTCTACAGAAGCTCCTTGTGTAATCAGATTTCAACTGATTTATAATGTGAAATCATTCAAACAAGTGGAGAGAAGTGTTCAAATGACATAAATTTTATGCAACCCAAGATTCAACATAAAAATTGTGTTATCCTCAAACAAATTTTTCCACAATTTTCAACTGATTGGAATGAAACTGATATGAGACCACTATCGGATCATAACTAGAGCGTGGTATGAGTTTTATTGCAATTGGATAATAGAGGGTGGAGATATGCGCATTCGCAAAAATGACAAATGTTGGTCACATTTGCTATCCTCCATCAAGTTCTTGTACACGCATCGAGCTGAAACAAATATGGGATCATCATTGACCTCGTCTACAACTGTGATGAAAAGTTAATGACGATTGGACAATTCGAACAGCATATACGCGCGTTCGTGTAAATGTTGACATACAGACGCCAGGAAAACAGACAGGCACACAGACAGACGGACATCGGAAACGAAACCAAAATTGTTCTCCAAGTTTTGAGGAGTCGGTTGGTGTAAGAAATTTTGATTATGAAGAAAAAACAATTTTCGGGTTTTCAAAACGATCACCAAGTTTCCTCTTTTCGAGGAAGCAAAATGTCAATTCGCTTCTATTAAACTCACGCTTCATCGATCCGATTCCTGCAGTTATTGCGAAATACTAATTTGTTAGGTTTCACACAATCCTATTGGACACCCTGTATCATTCGCGCAAAATCATGGTCTATTTCATTGCCATTGTTTCATCAATGATGAGACTTCATTGTAGGAACACAAAAATAAATCATAAAATGATGTTATCATTTCAGGTTGACGCCATGCTTGGTTGCCAAACCTCGACCTCGCTTTATCATGAAGCTGAAATTAGCGACCGAAAGCTAATAGCCGATTGTTAATAACCTTCGATTGAATCGATTTGAATATATTTCATATCAAGAATCAATCCAGTGGCTTTCAATCAAGCGTGTTTCCTACCGAGGTAGTTGATAAAATGATTCTATTAAAAGTTAAATCAATTGGCTGACAGGTTTTGGCCGCTAGAATCAGCTTCATTGCTTTATCTACGTTGCACCATGCGCTAGACGCCAATGGGGAATTTCTATATGGGGGGATGCTCATCGAACTTGCGTAATTGAATAAACGACCGTATGCCGATCGATCATCGATTGAATGTATATCATACATTTCGAATGCACCATGTATTCATTCTACTATGTCCTTCGTAACTCATTCGTAGATTCTCCGAACGTTTTTGCTACTTGGATGAGAGCAGAACAAAGATCGTTGAGAGAAACATTGTTCTATAGGTCTGCAGGGGATACATTGAGTATTATATAACTTGTATCAAGTCTTCAGCGTACAATGAAGGTCGGGTTTCAGTTTCACGATGATGCTGTATGAAAATGACCTAGCGGCAATGAGATATCGATTTCTCTCATATTACCGTTTTGAGTATGTTTAACCGTGCGTTGGTTCGATGGTTATCATAGATACGTATTTTCAACTACAGTGTATAAAAACACACTCCCACTGTATATGTATCAATATTTGATTGCCAATAGGGTTATAGACTGCGGCAAAACTCGGCCTCGTTTCGTGATTGAATTATCGATCAGAAATTGTCTTTCAAAATCGTTTGTATTATTTTTCTTTTGTTTTTCAATAATTAATTGAATTGCATGATGATGAATGGGGTAAATATTGAATCTCGAGGCTATTTGGAATTTCAGGGAATCGCAATTTTCCAAGTAGCAACAAATGTTTGAATGCATACACTCGGAGAATCTAGTTGCCACAATCAGATTCACGGGATTTTGTCTTGCTTTTCTGAATATCATAACCAAATTTAGAATCACTGCAATCACACGGAGAAAAAAGATTATGGAATGATTACTAGAAAAGATAGTAAACTGGTGATAACTACGAAGTTCTGTACACAACCGCTAACAGAGATCGCTAAAATACAATATAGTAGTCTCTGTTAGCGATTGTGTACAAAAATTCGTAGTTGTCGCCAGTTTACTATCTTTTCTAGTAATCATTCTTCTATGATCTTTTTTCTCCGTGCATAAGTCCTTCCCTTTAAAATTTTCAGAGTGGGATTTTATTCTTTAGCCAGCTAAGAGTGTGCTTGTCGGAGTTTCGAGTGAAATTTCCACTCTTTTAGAGTGATAGTCCAAGGTTTGAAGGTAGAAAGTTCACAGCCGCTCCAATTCTAAAGTGTATTTTCCACTCCAAAAGAGTTAGGGTTCGCACGAAACGAGTGAACATCCCACTGGCTCACTTCAGAGACTTAGTGGAGTGAAACACGTGATTTTTTACTCTTTCAGATTGAGTGAATTACCCGTGCAAGGATGGTTGCTGTGACCACATCGTTTTTTTCAAAGTATACGAAACAGAAACGTTCGTAAAATGTACAAATGAGGTACGAATAACATATAGTGAACTTTGATAGAACGTTCGAACGAGACTGTTTGGAATAGATTTGGTATACCGAAAAAAAGAATTTATTTGACCGAATGAACTGAAGTTAGTTGTGGAAATTAGTTCCGAGTTATAAAAGAATAGAAGCCGGTAATAAAAGCTGTAGTAAAGGCAACTTCAAAATAGTAACAGCAACTAAAGTCAGAGAAATTCAATTTGAATTTAGTTGAGCCAACGCTCGTTTTAGTTATCCAAATGTCAACAACTGTATCTAGTTCTCGGAACTACCCAAGCGTGTATTTACTACGGGTCCAATGAGGGCCCAAAGTGGGTGCTCATGCTACCTAACGTGGGACCAACTCTGGGATGATAACATCGTTTCCAGCCTGGCTGTATTGCTTTGCCCGAGGACTAGGTGATACAATGGGCCCTGACCTAAGCCGATCTTGGCTCAACTTAGGGCCAGGCCCGCACCAAAGTTCAATATTTCCATTTTCTACGAACTATAATTGTATGGGAACAAACAATAGGGCCAAGATTAGTCCAAGATGGGTCCCATCGTCATTTCCCAATACTGGATTAAAGCAAATGGACCCTGCTTGGGCCCATTGTCAATATCGGCGATACACACTTGGGTAATTATGTTTTTCGGTGTAGGTACAATGTTGGGAATTTCTTAAAATTTCCAATCCTTGATGATTTCGCATCATTCGATTCATGGTGTGAATTTGATTGTACAGGTTGGTTGAAAAGTTTCTGCGCTCGAAATGAAAGAATACTGTTTTTGTTACGAAATATATTTTTTTATTCAATATAATCTCCTAGAAGCTCAATACACTTGTTCCAATGATCTTCCAATAATTTTATCCCATCCTTATAATGGTTTTCCGGGAGCTCTGCAAAATAACCGTCTACGGCTGCTATGGCCTCTTCATTCGACGAAAAATGCTTTCCACGAAGGAATTGTTTGAGATTTCTGAAGAGATAGTAGTCGCTAGGAGCCAAATCTGGCGAATACGGTGGATGTTCAAGCAATTCGTACTTGAGTTCTTTGAATTTAGCCATCGTCAAAACACTTTTGTGAGCAGGTGCATTATCTTGATGAAAAATGATTTTTTTCTTCTTTAAACCAGGTCTTTTCTCACGAATTTTTTCATCCAGCTGATCCAAAAGGCTGCAGTAATATTCGGAGTTGATTGTTTTACCTTTCTGAAGATAATCAATGAACAAAATTCCTTTTGCATCCCAAAAAACTGATGCCATAACCTTCTTTGCTGATCGTTGTGACTTCACCTGCTTTGGAGCTGAACAACCAGCTTCAGTCCACTGTAAACGTTCTTGTTTCAATTTAGGATCATGGCGGTAGATCCAAGTCTCATCCATAGTTATAAAACGACGCAAGAAGTCGGTTTTATTCTGCTTAAAACGCTCCAAATTACGCTGAGAAATTTGTTTTCGATCCAGTTTTTGTTGAATTGTTAACGTGTGCGGCACTAACTTTCCAAACAGTTTTTTCATACGTAATTCTTCATGTAAAATATGGAGTACTCGTTGGTCTGAGATGCCTATGGCATTAGCAATTTCACGCTTAGTCAAACTTGGATCTTCACTAACCATATTATGTACATGCTCAATGATTTCTGCTGTGGTGGCAGTTTTTGGTCGTCCTTCGCGTGGATCGTCTTCAAGGCTAGTACGACCACGTTTAAATTCACCAGCCCAAAATTCAACGGTGCGTTTTGAAGGTGAGGACTCCTTATACACTTCTAACAATTGTTCATAAATTTCCTTTGCTTTTAAACCCTTCAAAACAAAGAATCTAATGACTGCACGATATTCAATTTTTTCCATATGAAGAAAAATCAATGACACGTCAACTTCAAATGGCTTGTAAACAAAGAATGAATTGACAGAATGACTTGTAACTTTACATGTGTTCTCAGGACAGATATACCAACTTGAGAAAAAAAAAGTTTTGAGCTAGCAGTGCTATCTCTTGGTGAGTGCAAGAACTTTTCAACCAACCTGTAATCGGATAAACAGAAATGGAAATACGAACGGTCGCAAAATCACCATTCTTGATAACATATTTTCGTTTGCTCTCCCATTCTTCTTTTAGGATCGGATTGAAATACTGCATATAACTGTGCACTGAGAGGGATTTTCACAGTTGAATTTACTATGGAATCATAGAAATGGAAGAACATACTGACTCCCCAATGAAATTTACTACGACATAACAATAAAAACCTAATAAAATTTACAATGTTTTACAGTAAATTTCATCAGAAGTTAGCATGTTTTCCTATTCCTATAATTTCATAATAAATTTACCTCTAAATTTCTCTCAGTGTGGTGAAAATTTCATAACGATCGGAAATGACAAGAACGGAAGATTTCCGCATAATAGTGGCATTCACGCAATTTCCAAATTCCCTTTTGAAGTTCAGTGCTTACCCTTTTCTTCTTCCCTCAATTTCGATTTGCCTGAAATTTATATTACACAATTAGGATCTCATGAATTGACTTTGCTCAGAGATACAATAGCGCTCAAATTAATTGAAACGCCAGGGAAATTACTACAATTTATACATGACACACAGTTTATTAACTAAAAAAGCTACAAACAGTATCCTAATAATTAATATGTCCTTCTTTGTTCTTGAAAACCCAGGTAGCAGCGGTGCCAAATGTCGTACAGCAGAAAGAGCACAATTCATCCGGTGTTCCAATTAATTTGAGCGCCACTGTAATACAAACACAAAGAAGACATGTTTTCAAAGTATCGTTAAACAATACAGATTGCTAAAGACCTTCTCTTCACATTTCTCAACCGATTGGGGTAAAACTTATATAGGACCATAACTGGAGCGTTGTATGAATTTCCCTACAATCGGATAATAGGAAGCGAAAATACGCGCGATCGCAGAACACAATTTTTTATAACAAACAATTCTTCCTTCCACAATATTTTCGAAACGCGTTATCCGATCCGTATCAAAATTAATAGACCTCGATACTCCGATGAGACGAGCAATTCGGAACATTCGTTCGGATCGCTGCATCCTATGAAAAATTATTGGGAACCAAACAATTTACACACCCTGTAACAAATAATCTATAAAATCTCATTGACAAATGAGGGAATGAATAGGTTCCAATGGAATTCAATGAGATTCGATTAGAAATTCCACCATTCGTAATATGATTTAATAGAATATTCCTACCTGGACAGGCGAGGAACTGCCAGACACACTGAGAAAACACCAGGTTTGGCTCAACGCCGTGAGCGTTTGGATACGACGAATGTCGCCGCGCTGAATTCCAATAGAGATGATTAAGCGAAGATTTTTGTTTCAATTGATATCAAGTTGCATCAAACGCGCGGCGACATTCACCGTATCCAAATGCTTACGGTTTCGCTCCACTATTTTTTTTCTCAGTGCAGACAAACACACACATACACACATGGACGTCGTTGAGAATTGCATTTTTTGAACATTCTAAAGCGTTTAGCAAAGACGACCCGATTCCGAAAACACCCCTTTCTGCATAATGGATTTTTGACCCCACACTTTAGAAAATGTGGGAAGTTTTCCTTCACACTGTTGGTGACTTTCGTCTCCACATCGTGGGGGAATTGCTTTTCCATAAAAAATGGGTGATTTTTCCACCACTTTGAGAAATTATTTTGTTTTTTGGGTGTTAAATCCTCTGCGAATGGAAAGAAAGCCCATCAAATTATGGTGAATAATTCCCCATCTATGGAGGAACCTGCTGCCACGATTTTTGGGGAGAAAATTCCACAATAATTTTTCACAGTGTATCACAATACTTCCGATTCCTATAAAGAACATGGAAGTAAAAACTACGTAGCTTGGGATCAAACTATCCCCTCCCCCCATGTAGCTCAGCGTAGAATTTCATCTTACCCCTACCGCCCCTTTTCTAACCCACGTAGTTCATGGACAACCCTTTATAAGAATAGTAGAATCTGTAGAAGTGAATAAATGTAAGATGCTTCGATGGTATTCACCTACGGCAGCGCCAGAGATAGTTCCGGAAAAGATACACGGAAAAAAAAGAATACTTGCAGCAACTACTCAAATAGTCGATTTTCGACCATCTACTTAAGTAGTTGCTGCAGCTACTTAGTAGTCAGGACAAATAACACGTTAGCTGTCTCAACTAATTCAAAATACCTAAAGTATTTACGTTAGTTAGTACAACTATTGAGTTACTTATCCTGCAGACTACTAAGTAGCTGCAGCAACTACTTAAGTAGATGGTCGAAAATCGACTATTCAAGTAGTTGCTGCGAATATTTCTTTTTTTCCGTGTACCATTATGTTTATGGGGCCTGTTTCAAGGCATCACAAATTCGAGCTTCAGGAAATATTCATGTTTGTGAAATTTATAGAGCCATAACCAGGATTTCAAACATGTCACACTATTACTAATTCAGTTTCGTACCAAACTACCGTCGTTCAAGATCGATACGAATGTCGGCATCACAGAATGTGTTACTTTGCTTCGAAGACGTAGTTTTCAGATGGCGTTACGCGTCGATTGCAACTGACTTTTGGGATAAATTCCTTATTGTGACTTCTAACCGTACCACACGAAATTATCTCGGACGATACGCTACCTTATCGAGAGTGAACTGTTATGTACCTGCAGAAGATGCACACGACGTGAGCTCCTAATAGAAATAAATTCATTAATTCCACTGAATTGTTTCGCACGTTTACTAATCGCCTGGTTGAAAATCAAATTCATTATTGAAAAAAAGAGTTCAAATCTGCTTCAATTGAATTTGATTGATTTTTGTCATACTGTACAGATGAAGTTGAGAATGGTAAACAGGGAAAACCTTTGTGTATTTTTAAAACACGTGTATGTTCCTAACGGTTCACTTGCAATTCATATAAACTCAACATATGTTGAATATTAACACAAAGATGTCAAGTCAACACTGATAACCTGTTGATTTGATCATTTCATGTGTTGTTTTCAACACAAACTCTGAGCTGTGTATGAATATTTATTTGAAGCGCCTACTTGACAGGAAAATTATTACTAAGATACCACATGCAGAAAAAAAATGATAAGATTGGTATTTACGTAGCTAAAATTTAGCTATTATACCCTGGTGAAAATGGCGCATTAAAGCGCAACGAAAACGCAAGCAAAGGGTCATCTAGGCGTAACAAAGAGCCACTTGAGCGTAATTTAGGAGGGAATGGGAACATTTTCACGTTTCATTTGTTTGAATATCCGCTTCCTACACTTTTGGATTTGCACCAGGGCTCACGGAAGGAATGATTTACTTGAATATGAACCTATTAAACATCACCACCATTTTCATAATTATTGCAAACCTGTTTTTTTTCATATACAACCGTAATGTTATCATCGATTCTTTTACAAGGTTCAGATTGGTTATCAAGAATTCCGGATGAAAAAAGCATCCGCTTATAATTTATATTCCATACGTTGAAATTCAACGGCGGTTCAGTGAAACGTGCGAAAGAGATAGGAGAATAATCAAATTACTCGCCAACTTTTTATGCTCGCGATGGAGATGGGAAGTGAATATAAATGTCGAGACCAATTAATCATACTTCTGTAGTTCGGTTTCCACGAAGTGAACATATTTTATGTTCCTTCCAAGCTTTCTTCCTTGTCAACGTATGGCTCAAATATACAAGAGATTTCAACATTCAATGAAAAGGATTGTTGCTATCGGCCGGAGGATATTTGATTGCCAATTATCGTACATGTAAACTGCAGTTTACAAGACTACAATGATTATAACCATTCGAAAAGTATCGGAAACAGAATAGACGACATCCTGGGAATTAACGGAGTATTTGTAAACACCCCTAACAGCACATCCACCGACTTCCACGTCGCATCCCCGTGGATAAATGGTGGACGTGGATAGAACGTGAATGAACGGAGATTCCACGCGAAGGCAACGTAGGGGCAAAGTAGAAATGTCCGGTGCTGAACGGGACTGTTTACTGCACTGTTAGAAATTTGACCTCCCGTAACCACTTTCTGGTGTGCATACGCGTCCATCGATTCTGTGTTAGATTTTGTGCCTGATTTGTGTTGATTTTACACACACTGAGAGAAGAGCGATTTGGAAGTTCGGTGAATAGTGATATACTTGTTCGATAAATCTCAATAATACTGAACTTTTAGCGATGTTTCATGAAATTTCAAGAAGGATTACTGAAAGTTTGCTTGACATTACTCAGTGATCTTCAATCGTCATTGTATAATACAATTTTCATGTTCAGATTTGCTGTGTATCACTTAATTACTAAACGTTTAGGAATTGAGTGACACCAGGCCCGGATCAAGGGGGGGGGGGGGGGTAAACAGAACATCTTGCTCCGGGCGGCAATATAACATTGTGAGGAGTCACAATAATGTTCTGTATACTACCAATGATATATTATGGACTACATAAAATTTTTTTACAGGGTAAAAAAGATGCCTTTCCCAATCTTTGTGTTGCACTGAGAATTTTTTGTACGTTACCAACATCATCTGCAAGATGTGAACGTAGCTTTAGTAAACTCAAACTCATAAAGAATTATTTAAGATCTTCTATGAGCCAGGAGCGTCTATCGGGATTTGCTATTCTCAGTATTGAACATGAAGAAGCCAATAGCCTTGACTTTTCACAGATTGTTGACAAATTTGCGGAATTGAAAGCACGGAAGATGAGATTCAACTGAGTTAAACCTCCAGGGTAATATATGTATAACAAATAATACAAGATTATACTACACTTGCTACTTGCTTAGTATTATATTTCACTTCTCCAAACACTGTTCAATACTATTATTCGATCCTTCATATACATTACACTATACTGTATAACACTGCAGTTGAATACTATTCTTCTTCTAAGTGCTTTGATGTTTTTGAATGGAGAATAGAAAAAAATTTTGAAGAAAGTCGACTAGTTGAATTCTGTTATCTCATTACAAATATTTCATGCAACATGAAGTCGAACTGTGATAGACAACACAAAAAGCACAACCTTTCCTACCTGATATCAGACTGGGGGTGAGCCATCTCGATTTGATTTGTACAAGATTTCTTTTTTCACTTCGATTTTTCGATTTTTTCTATGGATTTTTGCAGAATGATTCTTACAACAATTAATCTCTGTATTTCAAATTCTTATCTGATTTGTGATTTAGAATTTTTCCAATTTTCGGGGAAAAAATGCAAGATTTTTGTCCTCATAAGGAGAATTTTTCTGTAATCACAAGAACTTGAATACAATTGGTGGTATGGAATTAAAATTCCCAAAAGTTACAATTTTCAAGGACTTCAATTGAGTCGGACAGAGAATAAAGAATTTCAAAAGTGTGAGTTTTTTTCATTCTCAAGGAATATTGTTTCTCAAAATCATTTTTTTTTTAATTTATAGTTCTATGATTCTTCCTTTAAATCGCCTATCTCTATATCACACTTTTTGAACATCATAAAATAGTAATGTTTTTGGTTTCATCAAATTTCCTATTATTCTGATGAGACGGAGGGTGGGGGGGGGCAAATTCCATCTTTGTACCCCCACGAGAATGCTCTAGATCCGGGCCTGAGTGACACACAGCGAATTTTGTCGTGAATATTGTTAATGTACAGCAAAATTTCAGTAATGCTGCTTGAAATTTCATAAAACATCGCTAAAAGTTCAGTAATATTCAGATTCATCGATCAAATGTAATACTATTTACTGAACCTCCAAATTGCTCTTCTCTCAGTCAGAGATGTGAAAGCATTTGAAATGCTTTTTTGCGAAATTTTGGTATCGCCAAGGAATTATGCTGAATATTCCTCGTTTCTGCACATTTTCTATGCGTTCTCGTGGTTTTCTTTTGGAAAAAATTTCTCTGAACATGATATATTCGAGGGGTAAACCACTCTAAAATCAGCAAGACAATATCAAGCGTTATATGGACGTTGTGTTCTGATTTTTTCGTTATCAGTAACGTTATGGTAACTAAAATCTGTCCCATGAGCCTCTTCGAATAGTCTTCTTGACAGTTATATTGCGTTGAGCAGAACAGAGCTACGATTACTTCAACATTATTTAAAGATTTTCTATTTGGAAAAATCATGATTTCAAAGTGGTTTACCCCTCGAATATATTTCATATTTCGTACTTTATAATAGATTTCCGAAAGCATCTTGCATTTCCCATACAAAATGCAAAATCCATTTCAAAGTATGTGATAAAATACAGAATACGAAATATGTCATCTTCAAGGAAATTGTTTTTAAAAGAAAACTACAAAAACAAACAGCAAATATGCAGAAATGGGGAAAAAACAGCACAATTTGTTAGCAATACCAAGTTTTCGCTGAAAAGCATTTCAAATACTTTCACATCTCTGCTCTCAGTGCAGATTTGTGTTATATTTTAGAAATCAACAACAATCGAGATATAATCATCAGACAATGCCGATGTGTATATAAGTCCATCGATTCGGTGTTAGTTTTTTATTTAACAGTATCAGAATCTGTATATAATTACGAAGATACGCAATGTTACAAAAAAGTCTCTACTCAACGTACATGAAATAAGGAACTTCTACCTCGGTCCTGAGAACTTCAGGCAAGTTATACCATAGTTTCAAACACTTGAACAAAGTATAAACTGCCACAATTCCTGCAATAATGATCTGCAACAATTTTAACAGATAGCAATCATGAATTATACATACAAAGTTCATTCGAACCGAATACCAAGGCATTGAACCTGATTTCTAACAAGAACAGGAGCTGCTATTTAAACAACACAAGTAACAACAAAAAAGACATCCAGAGCTGTTTCGTAAATTACAGAAGAAACATTCACACACATCTTTGTTCAAACAGATGTGGAAGTTGTTATTAAAAACGACCAAACCAAATGAAAAGCTTCCCATCCAGAAAGCAAATTTCAACATCCCGTGGAAAAATCATCCACGCCTGCTCACGTCTGATCAGGCCTTATTCATCAGGCGTGATCAGGCATGATCAGGCCTCAATTTTGTACCCACGTAATCGAAACTAACCACGCTAAATTACGCCTGATCGCACTTGAATATGCTCTATCAATCATGAAAAATTCATACAAAATTAATAAGGGTCATAATTTGGCAAAAAGAAGGATTCCTTTCATTATCCTTTCTCTAATTTTACAGAAGGCTAATGTATTGTTAATCATTTCTACTTATTATGCTTGTGCAGTTTCCAGTTTTTAGACATGATCGCGCGTGATTCTAAACAACCACACAGTAATTTTCCTCGGAGAAATCCTCCGAATCCCCCGAATCTCCGATGGTGCACTGTAATATTTAATAAAACATGTTCTCCGTGTGATGGAAAAATCAACACAGAGTTATTTTGTATGAATGCCCCTCATTTGGTACAATTCTGCATGATCAAGAGCGAATTTCGTATCGTCATTCAACATCACTAAGATTCGAATGATACTATTGCAACCTTCGATTGAGAAATTCGATCGATATTGTTTGGACTTATAATTGAAAATAAATCTGTGATCTTGCCGTTTGAGGTGTTGTTTGACGTTTCGAATCGAATAACCTGATATATCGCGATGTTCGCTACGTGAAGTTAATGGTGTGTATCAATTATTCCGAATTCAGTTTGTTTGGCTTGATCGCGCGTGGTCCAACTTGATCACGGGTTTCCATATGGATACAAAATTGAAGCCTTTTTAATTATGATTAAGCCAAAAAATGAACGATCAGGTGTAGTCTGCAGGCCCAAACACGTACAGTCAGTGTTGAGGACGAGAAATTCTGCCAGAAAATGTGCATGATCAGACCTGAACCCGCAGATTTAGTTTATAATTCGTTCAAGTGTTTCAAACTGCGACATAACTTGGCCAATGTTCTTATGACTAAAGTGTAAATTTCTCATTTTACCCTATGGAAAAGATCTCATAGAAACTGATACGTGGAATCCATGAGACTTTATGAGATTTTATATGAGCTTTTGTCCAGGGGTTTATGAGATTTCATAATGCCATTATGCGAATTAATAAGCACAAAATTGGATTTTATCAGGTTTTATAAGCAATCGTGGAAAATCTCATAAGGACGTTTAAAATGAAAATTCCCTATGAGATTTTGGTGTGCTTTTGTCCAGGAGTTTATCAGAATGTATCAGCATTTATAAGACCTTTTCAACAGGGTATGTATGTTTAGTATGAGAATTTTTGGTAACATTGTGTAATGTCTTATTTTATACAGATTCTGAAGATCGGTTCATAGGTAGCCCGAAACGTCACTGAAAAGTGCTTATGAATACTCCGTTAATTGTCATGATGCTGTTTATTCTTTACACGATTGGAGTGAAGATGATCATGACTGTTGATGTCGGAAACATTCATCATGAGTGTTTTTGATTCTTTATCGAAGGAATTTCACAATTAATAAATGAAAACTCCTCCCAGAATTCCTCTTCTTCTTCATCCTTGGAAAAAAGAAATTTTCATTCATCTTTGGGACAAATATTTCCGATGTTTCTCGAACATTTTCTCTTCTCATCGTTCTCCATCCTCGTAGTTTCAATCAAGAATAATTTATATTCTTCGTCTGGGTTTGATTTCTCTGACAAAAGGACGTACAAGATAATGGATGTGCTCTGTATTGTGTAGCCTTTTCTCGCGGGAATATATATCGTTACTTTATGGACTTATGATTTTGTAATGTGCATAAATCCGTGAAGGCTTGACGTGCTCTTCACATGTACAGGATGTTTCAGAATTTCGGGTTTAAAGTAAATCCTAGATAGCATATGGTCGGTACTATACCTTAGTAAAAATGACTATGGCGGGTGTTTAGCACCTTTCGAGGCGCTTGCAGTGAAACTAGTCACTAGGAAGGCCCTTGGCCATTAACTATAAGGTGGCTAGAGAATCTCTTCTGCTAGGGTAACAGAACCTTGTATCTCGATTCCTGACGGTTTCGAGGTTCCATCGGAAAAATGATTAGTACACGCTAAATACATGTATAATCAAGTTATCCCTGGTTAAAAGAATCCATTGAATCTGATAAATGAAATTCAAAGAGATTTGATCAGAATATTGTCCAAGTTTAATCGTAATTTAGTGAGATTTGATCAGATTCAACGAGATTCACATGAAAGTTCTGACCAAATCTCATTGAAAAATCACCGGTGAGATTTGGTCAGGACATTGTCCACGTTTAATTGTAATTTAATGAGAATTGGTCAGAATCAATGGGTTCTTTTAACCAGGGATACCTTATTAATTATATTCAATTGACAAGAATAGTGTGGGTATTTGCTCATAAGAGGTTTGTTAATATTTGTATTAGCGTGTACTAATCATTTTTCCAATGGAACCTTGAAATCATCAAAAACCGAGATACGAGGTTTTGTCGTGATAGCAACGATATGAGCTTATAAAAACCTCGCCATTTGCTTGTTTATAAATTGCCGACGACAATATTCACATCGCAGTTGTTGTGAAAAACTCTACGCGAGATAGTAGTCTAGTGAAAAGAAAGCACGTTCGAAGCGGAAAACTGTAAAGTGTTGCAATCATACGTTCCACATACGCTTTATAAGCTTTCAAACCTGGTTCACACACGGTCCACGTAACTTTATAGTACCCAGATCCGTGAAGGTGGAACCTCCATCAAAGAAAAAGTGCATGGAAATTATGTTCTGATTATGCGCTATTTTTGTGCTCATCTAATTTTCATAGAAAATCCAGAATTCATGGGCACCCTCACCAAATGAAACCGATGTTTAATGAATTATTATCGGATGAAAAAGGATGACAGAATTGTGTGCTATTTATATGCTTTGATTCTAAAACCCCTAACAACACACCCATCGTTGTCCACGTCGTATCTACGTGGAGGTGAGGTCCACCGCTCGGTGGTTTATGACTGAGAAATGATAAACTGACAACCATATTCAAACAGACGCTGTGTTTCGGAAAGTGAACCGATCACACTATTCAAAAATGGAATCTACAGCTGAAAGTATATAGAATTGAATGGAAATCAGTAAGTGAGTAGCAAATAACGAAAGAGCAATGATTGAATGTGATTGTTATTCTTCTGGTATAATCGAATAAAAAAGCGAGTAAAAACCACACAGTGAAAAATTTTGTGTATTTTTAACACACGTGTTTGTTCCAGGAAGTCCACTCGCAATTCATGTTGTATATCAACACAAAAATGTGAAATTTACACTGAAAATTTGTGAATATCAGAATTTGATATGTTGTTTTCAACACAAATTATGAGTGGACCTCCTGCGACACAAAATTTTTCGCTGTGCAATAGTATGCTCTCTTTCATCAACTCTACCATACCACTCGAACATAGTGAATCCGTCATTCTGGTGTAATGGTTGAGGTTTCTGATATGCGTCTTCTCATTGATAATTCAAACGGTTCCCTGGTTCCCTCGCAATTTATCTTTCATATTGCGTGAAGAGGCAAATTCGTACTCCACATATTAATTTCCGTATATAGGTTTAATTCGAGTTTCAGTTAACCTCAGAAAATTTCACACAACCCGAGTATTGAGGCGAAACAACATCGTGTGGATAATTCAAGTTGATGTGATTCCAATGAAAAATCGATTTCACGTGCTTTTCAAGTGCAACGCCTCATTTACCTACCCACAGCTATTTAACAAGAAGGAAAGACTCTCGAGTCAGGAACACCCTATACTATATGTTGTGTGTATTAATGAACGCGCTCGCTCATACCAGCATTCATACTGCCAGCAAGAATTCATCTGCAAGAGTCAAGAATCGATGTTATGTGGTATAGAGAAGTGGAAAAAAATAACAAGAAGCATTGAGGAAAAAATCGAAAACTCAAAGGAAGAAGGGGGCAAGGAAAGGTCGATACAGGAAGATCGAGTTCTCTTCAAGAGCCTCAATCTATGTGGATTCCCTCTCATTACCCATCAGATTCGCCATCTCTCCTAGTGCGCCGTACTAGTCTCTGAAGATTTCTACGATATAGGTATAATTTCTTGCACCTATAATTCTTGTTGGATAATTCTCATTTACTACTTCCTCGACTGTAAGGTTAAAAAGGAAAAAAACAACATGTCAAAAGTAGGAAAATTGGTTGATACGAACAAGAATGTATGGATAATTTTGTCATGATATTATTATTTGGCACTTGTGATAATGTGTTCCACTTTTGTTCTTCTCGATCATTCTTAAACTAGTTACGATGAGGAGGTATCGATGATACGAATTTATAAGATAATTCTGCAGACTTACGATTATTGTCGAAGGATATTCGGGTGGTATGATCAGTTACAGCGGGAGAGACGGATATCGTCGAGAGATTTTAAATGCTCGAATGGATACTGTTTTATGCAAATTATTATCCCACGTGAGTTGGGGACGATGCAATTGGCGTGGAAAATCTTATTCCATAAGGAGTAATTTGTTGAGGTTATATAAACGCGAGAGAAATTATATTATTCTGACAAATCATGCGGAATTTGAAATTCTGTTGATTCAATAACCATACCGTTGTGGATATCCCTGGTGAAAAGGAACAATAGAATGCAATTGAAAGCGTCAATGTCGTATAGAAAATCAATCTGTCCCTGTCTGCTTTTATGCGGTGTTCGAGTCTTTCGATTGGTTGGTGTCGATTTTTTTTTCAGAGATAAAACTTGGTTTCGCAACTTCTCAATCAATTCTCGTATTATAGCATCCCGGCTAAGGATACGGAGGAGGAGGCGAATCATTTCAGGCGGAATGCTATATCAATCTCAAAAACCTATTCGAAACATCAGAAAATGTGAGGTATCGCTAGCAGATAAATGTTACCGCTATGTAGAAAAGACAGAACAATGCGCGGTGCATTTGATTGCAAAATGAGAAATGATTTATATACCCAATATGCATATAACCTCTCCCCAGAAAATGTATCGATCTATTTGTTTCCAGTAATGATGTAACATTGGAAGATGATGTTTTCAACTATTAGATAAGTTACATGCTGGTGTAACGTCATATAACACTCCAAGCATCACACTTAATCGCGGCGAAATCACAGTGATATCACAGTGACGGAAGTGTTGCTTGGGACGTCAACTGGAGTTCAAAATTCCAGTTGACGTTGTTATTTTCTGAAATACGTAAAAATCAATTGCTCCCCGGAGAACAAAAATTCACTGACGCAGAAAATCGAGGTATTATATATAGAATATCAAATCTTTTTGTTAACCTAGATAAAATTCGCTACCACAGCTAACTGAATTGCTGGTAGAACAACATGATTGACTAAAATAGCAAATTTTTCGCTGGCCTAGCCAAATTTTTAGTATTTTATACAGAATAGCAAACAAATTTTACCGGAGGAGCGTACATTTTTTGCTGCCACAGTTAAAAAAACTCACTCCCGTAGCTAACAAGATTGCTGTCATAACGAAATGTTTGCTGCAAAAGGTACCCAGTTAAATCAGGTTTCGCTGTCATAGGGAATTCTTTTGTCTCAGTGTTTTAATTATAAAGTGGAAACTAGCAGCCAATTGTTGTAAGTTTTGACTGAACTTGGTTCGAATATTTTTCCTACCAGAAATTGATTGAGTGGCTTTCAACTACGTAGTTAGGCTACTTGAATACTTGATAAAACGATTCTATCAAAACTTACATCGATTGGCTGCTCATTTCAGCTTCATGTTTCAATTATCTGTCATAATTTAATATTGATTTTTACGCATCCGTTTCATCTGAACCAATATAGCATCAAATGTGTCAGCGATATTGTCAGAATATGACAATTCGAAATATGGAGAATATTGTATACAAGAACCGATAGAGTTCTATCATAAATTCACTACAGTATATTGAATAATTCTAGTTTCAGAAACTACATTGAAACCGATAGGAAAAATCTTATCGTTTTCTCTAGGGCAGTTTTAGCAAGGTGGGAATGCATCCAAGATTCACAAAATTTCTGTATGGTTTCCTTTCAGGAGCCAAATGGCACACGATTGCAAAATATAAGGTATCAAAAATTTGCTTCCACTTGTGCGCCACCAAGTCAGGGTTCTTAAATTTTTAAATAATAGACCATCCAAGCTTGATTGCTATTGATTCCAAAACCAATAATATGCGAATGAATTTATGCTCCAAGATTAAAACGAGCTCGTTTGAAACGAATTCGTAACCGGATATATCACGTTTACCCTCGTGAATCCATCCTCGACGGCACAATAAATTCATAAATAATTCATTTTGAACACACTGAGAAAAAAAAAGTTCCAAATTCATTCCAATCAAATAAGGTTTATTAACTATTAAGAGAGGGTTCTTATCTAGCGACCCCAGAATAAGGTGATTTTCTCGAACTTTTTTTTCATGGAAAAAAGTAAATCAAGAACTCGGGGATTTTCACACTTGTTGATTGAGTCTTCACCTAAAAAAAACAGTGATCGATCGGGTGCTACTATTGCATTTACAAAGATTATGAGACATCAAAAATTCAAAAATTTTTATGGAATATATTATATTTGTTGGAGGTTTTACAAATAAAACCAATGAAAAGTTTAAAATTAAAATAATGACAGACATGCAAACTTGTGGTAGCGTTTTTCACCTTTGTTTCGCTCTTTAAAGTGCTATAAAAAAAAAAGCACGTCATCTCCATTCAGCTTCATCCTCCAATAAATTCACTCAGCTACAAAATAAAAAAAAGAGCGATCTGTTGAGTAGTTTTTGAGATATCGTGAAGCCAAACTTGAAAAACATGGTTTCGAGAAAAACGTCTTTAAAGTTTCGGGACACTAATCCTTTAACTTGGGAAAATTTTATTCATGTACTTCAAGACCCATTGGATGAGTTTCAAATAACTTAATTGACTTCCTTCATAAGAAAAAAAAATTCAAGAAAATCACCTTATTTTGGAATTCGCTTGATGAGAACCTCCCTTTAAGAAATCTTATTTGACTCAAAGATGATAATTAATAAGCCTCCTTGGTCACAAACAAACTCATTCTTCAGGGCATCTTAATTTATAGAAGAAGTCTTTGAGAACATCACGTGTCTTCATAAAGCATTAAAAAATGGCATATCAAAAGAGTTCCCGTTACGTCCACCATATTTACTCACAAACACTGTGAGAAGAAAGTCTTGATCCATTCGCTTCTTGATTTAAGACCCTTTTTTAAGACGCTTTTTCCATTGTGTCGGTGATTGTTTTCTTTTTTGTTTTTGCTCAATTCGTTTGCATTTTAGATTCAATCATGAAATAATCTCAATTTCAAGACTCTCTGTTTAAAGCGGGGAATTCATATTTATAATAGATTGTATTCTGAAAGTAACGTCAGGTGTATGTTAAATAAAATATTTCCATCTTGAAAAGTATTTGCAATTCACGGATGTGTTTTCATTCAAGATCATTTTCCTTGGCATGCCAAACCCTCCGCTGATTTATCGAAGAAATTCTCGATTCATTGAATTCCTAAATTCGAAAACATTATACTTCTTATATAAGATTCTCATTTCACTTTCTTGATAACTTTCAACTTCATAAAAAGATATGTAAGTTTTTTGCCTACAGTGATGAATGCATCTGAAAAAAAAGCACGAAACGAGTTTAGTTATTAGGATTAAATCTCTTCTAAAAGTGAAAACGTTCAAGTTCAATGAACAGATGTTATAAATATTCATGTATACAAATTCATAATAACATACTGCCCAAAATTTCGCTTCTGTTGGAGAAAAGAGAGAGAGTGATATTCATAAATGAATTCATAACTACAACTAATCACGTACGTGAATTACATTTGAAATGAGTTTCATGAACACGCGCTGAGTGATTTCTGTATATATTTGACATTTTAATTCTATTTCGAACGAATGTCATTGAATTCTCTCAGGTATTCATTCAAATTTCTCATATCGGATCCTTAGAATTTAAAATTCAATGGTAAGTTACATGATCTGGAACACTTTTGTTTTCAGCGAATATGATTAGCAGAAAATTTTTTATAATCTTTTTTGGAAAGTGGAGATTTATGGTAGGTGAAAATCCTCCAATCGTTACAGTTTTTCGTTCCGGTGTATGGAATTTGAATTTTAGTTGAAATGTAGTAAAAGATGAGTAATATATTTCACTGTAGTGTGTGAATGATGGCATTCGGTGATAGATAATTGGATTATCAAATATTTGAATTTTGGAACAAGATAATTTCAAATCCATATCAGGATGCATGCAAGTTTTTCAATGATCGCGAATTATCATTATATTGTTAATCTGAACGATAAAAACGCTCCATGAGACACTCATCAAGGATGGATTCCCAAAAATTAGAACTTGCAATTTTCAACAAAGCATATTCTAAGCGAAATTTAGAACTGACCGAAACATTGATACTTCATTCCTTAAAAAAATAAGTTGTATTGAGAACATGCGATTCAAATAACTGGTTTTACATTTCAGAACTAAAAGTTTCCTTGTGGGAATGACTCTTTAGTGAGAAATGTGTGACGAACCCGCCATAGTTCTGTACCTGGAAAATAATAACTTTATGAAATGATAAAGACAGAGGAACGATAACCCTTACCTGTTGGCATTGCCCTCGCAATGCTATGATGGAGAATTTCCTTGTCAGAGAAGCTTTCCGAGCCAAAACATTGTCCGTCTTACTTAGACGTCACCTGTAAGAAGAGTGAAAATTAGTTAATAATTATGAAATAAATAGATTACCTGTATGCACTGCAGTTGCAATGACTGCAGAAAGCAACCCACTGGGCTCCGAAGCCTTCAGGAAGAAAGGGTTATCTGAAAAATAAGAAGACGATTATTCAATATCGTATAACAATAATCAGAAATTTGATAGTTACGTAGAATAACATTGCGAACTCAACACATATAGTTGAACACCCTCATCCAGAGGCGTGATTAGTGTGGAAATAAACCTGTGAAGAACAAAGGTTATAATGAATATATTGAAGCATGTTTGTTTTCAAACTATTAGAAATATATCAAAGTATGAACTTACCTGTGTAAATATTCCACAAACCCACGAATGGTCCTGAGAAACCGATGCCGTACTCCGTATTAATCCATGTTGTATCCTGTAAATAATAACATTAACATGAATATGTAATTGAAACTAAGTCAATTGAAACGATACCTGTTCACCTGTACCACCAGCGGAAAGTTGATCGCCGCACGGAGAGTCATCGGAAGGATAATCACACGCGACCGCGGAATATGTTCCCTTCCCATATTCACTCGCGAAAACTATTACGCGAATACAATAACTCGCGGGGATAAGCAATCTGTACACGATATATCAAATTGTTGACAACTGTCAAATACGGAGGCTGCCATATTTAACGCGAAACGATCAAAATATCGAACTATCGATCGCGTCTCGAAAATAACACAGGACAGCCTCTATATTAGAAAAGGAAGCAACGAGTCCCGTGACAACCGAACATAACCGCTAGGATCGCCATCGTTGCCCACGGGTAACATTAAACGTCTAGGGATTATAATGAGGAAAAAGTGAAGATGTCTGTACTTCTCAACTCTTCTAGCTTACAGTGGTGTTTTGTCCACTTAATGAGCCTCGTTGGAAAAAAGTTCGGGGTTTCAAGAGAGCTGTGATCCGGCAATTTGTGAACAACGTTATCCATTCGGGAATCCCGTCGATCTGTGATTGGATATTCTTGTTAGCAACTCCACGGAACAGGCTGATTCCAACGGATTTCGGGATTTCCTGGCAACACTGTTTGTCAGACACGATCTGTCCGTTTCTTAGAGTGGGTAGGTCTGTGGGAGAGCAAGGCATGATTGGGTTTATTACATGATTTTTCCAATTTCTTACGTATCATACTTGGTTTCTGACACGTAATATATGTAAGATACTTGAACCCTCCTGCCTCCCCAAAGGCAAGGGGTTAGTTTTATGCGTAAGCACAGATAAATAGCAGAAAGTGCTAACACAATGTTACATTCATGGTGCCCATCGCGTTTTTTTCTTTTGAAGAAAAATATATGATTGGTCGAATTTTTCTTCTAAGTCAACCAGCATGAAGAGATAAACGGAAAACGTGATACTGCCAATCAGAAACTGGACTATGGTTTTCATATCTCGTTAGCAATCTCTTCAACTCATCTCTGGCGGAAGATACTCGGTTTCTTACGTGTCGTAAACTATGTAAAATACTTAGAAGTATATTACGTGCCAACCGTGGAGCGAGTTGTGTTTTACGCATCTCGCTATTTAACGCTGGTTAGAATAATTTGCCTTTTTTTTCCTATCATGCGATCGTCCCAAATCACTCCCACCGTCATTTTTGAATGTTTTTTGTTGTTTAAATTAGTATAACGGAGTAAAAAAACTATCAAAACGATATCTTAATTCTTTCTATGAAAAGAAGATGTTGGAAAAAGAAATTTTTTCTTCAAAATCTTGACCAGAAAGACCCATTGAACTCTATACATACTGGAATGAGCACTCCCTAGATTAGCGCCGTCTGAGAGAGAAGTCATATACGCAGTGAATGTACGACAGTCATCGCCCCGAAGAGAACATGAAGCTTCAGCGAACGTTCAGATTAGATCTGTATAGATCGGATCGAAGGTTCATGAAAGCTAACTTTTAGATCCACAAACGTTTGACAAAGGTTCTACGGACGTTGAAATGTCCGCCTCGAAATACGTCCAGGAAACATAGATGGAACGTTCGCTGAAGGTTCATCGAAGGTTTGAGGAAGCTTCACAAAAATATCTATACTTAGATTAATTTATAATAATTTATGTTTATTAATTCATTTATTTTTCATATAAACTGATGAAAATTAATATAAGTATAGATATTTTTGTGAGGCTTCGTCAAACCTTCGATGAACCTTCAGCGAACGTTCCATCTATGTTTCTTAAATGTATTTCGAAGCGGACATTTCAACGTCCGTAGAACCTTTGTCAAACGTTTGCGAATCTAAAAGTTAGCTCTTAATGAACCTTCGACCCGATCTATACACATCTGATCTGAACGTTCGCTGAAACTTCATGTTCTCTTCGGGGCCTTACCCTGCCACTTACTACCTTAGCTAAAAACATGGATGATTTCCACAATTTTTGTAGCAAAGGTAGTAAGTGGCAGGGTCAGGCGATGTCTCTTGTACATTCACTGCTTTTTCTCTCTCTGACGAAGAATTTCTATTGAATATCTGGGGAGTGCTCATTCCAGTATGTATACAGTTCACTGGAAATACCCCTTAAGAGGATACCAGCGTTTGCTTCGGACCTCTCTTTCCATCGTATAGGTGTGTCGTTTTCTAACCAATGTGCTCGGATGGTGAACGCTGGTATCCTCTTAAAAACAAAAATCTCAAAAAGTGTTGAACCGATTTTTATGAAATTCGGAGGGTTTCTTCGTAGAATATAAAAATTAGTCCATCAGAATCGCAAATTCTCGGTGAATTTTTCACCCCTTTCGAAAAAACTGTGCCAATTCTTGATTTGTTTTCATTCTTCCTCATTTTTCTTGGTTCAGATAGGAATTATATTACTGATCAATGTAAATTTCCTTGCTGGACTGTTTTAGATTAAAATTATGGCCTCCAGGTTTCCCGCAAACCGATGCCTCAAATTTACATCTGGGAACTTTGGGCGTATATACAGGGTGTCTCAGAATTCGCGGACCGGATTTCACAGATATATTCTGCAGCCAAAATGCAATAATTTCCTGTTTGAAAAAAATTTTTTCGACGCTTAGATTTGGAGATATAAGCATTTTTATACTTTTTTTCAAAGCCAAATCATTCAAAAACACTGTATCCTAAATACTTGAGCTTAACACCATTCGCTGAGTTGGAAAACGGCGGATCTGTGAGAAAAAATTAAACTATTTTATCATCGATAGTTCCGGAGCTATACCGATTTGAAATTTTGTAGCTTTCAGAATTCAGTAACTTCAAATCGATATAGCTCCGGAACTATCAATGATAAAATGGTTGAATTTTTTTTCCACGAATCCGCCGTTTTCCAACTTAGCGAATGGTGTTGAGCTCAAGTATGTAACATACTGTGTTTTTGAATGATTTGGATTTGAAAAAAAGTCTAAAAATGCTCATATCTCCAAAACTAAGCGTCGAAAAAATTTTTCTCAAACGGGAAATTATTGTATTTTGGCTGCAGAATATACCTGTGAAATCCGGTCCGCGAATTTCGGGATATTCTATATTTACATAAATATATAAGGACAAAAGAAAAGCACATATTTCCATCCCTCAGATAAATCATAAACGTCATGCCAAATTTGGTCGAATTTGAATACAGACTTCTTAGTAAAGAAAAAAAATGTATGACAAATGCTCCATTTTCAACTTTCCAATTGTATCTGCTCTCTTAATTGAATAATTTAATTCAAGATATCGATCTTAACTCCCCTCTTCAACGATTTAATAACACAATCAAACGTAAAAATAGTCGTGAATTCTCCCTCGCTTTTACATTACATATTTCTGCATGAATGCTTTTCATTTCGATTTGTGACTCAATCTGTTTTTTTCCCTGTCCCTTTCTTGGGTACGTTGGTTGCATGCTCTTTGGTAGCCTTTGTGTATTCACAATATTCTCTATAGCGATTACTCCAGAGAGAAAATCATGGACCCGAGTGTACACATGTGTATCACCCCGACAGTTTCCTTTCATTGTGCTTGATTCTTGTTATGAACATTTCATGTATGACCGTAGAAATGAGGAAAAAAAGAACCTTGCATTGTTATCCCTCCAACGAAGTTCTTTTTTCTTGTTTCTTTTTTGTTTAAATTACGAGATTGAAAAGTTTGGGAGGTTTCAATTCAACGTTTTATGATCTTTTTTTGGGTGGAAATGCTTCCTGTATTTTGTATGATGTGAAAGAATTGACTCTCGGAGATTTGAAATGGAAACATTTGGTTGAAATTATGGGAACAAGTACAATACAAATCTATTTGATGCATGCGGTCGAAATTTTACGTATAATACATGTTGGTAATTTTGTTGGATCAATTATTTATGAAATCGTGATGAACTTTATTTTGACCTTCTTTGATAGAATGATACTACATTTTGAAATTAAGGAGTATCACAATGCGAGGAACTGTCTCATATTATCTCAGTTGTAGATATGAAATTGCTATAAGGAGCAGAAATGTGTAATCGGGGAAAGACTATATTGAATGTTTTACCTTCTTCAGAAAATACCAACGTACCATCCGAGTAAAGATTTTGGTTGCAAGATTTCTCCGAACTGAACTCATTAAAATGTCTGAAATTTTCAGGGAATGATCTTTGATACTCCACCAATTGCTGTACAGAGCCCTAATTTTTTATATTCGAAAATAAATTTTCTTTTACCGACTGAGACAACATTTTTTTTTTCGAAATTAATATTCAGGCTCTGTACAGCAATTGGTGAAGTATCAAAGATTACTCACCGAAAATTCCAGACATTGTTATGAGTTTAGTTCGGAGAAATCTTGCACACAAAATCTTTACTTGGAAGGTACGCTGGTATCCCCTTAACGGGCTACTAGCGATGGTACCAAACCTCTCTTTCTATCGTATAGGCGTGTCCTTTTCTATCCAACGTGCTCTGTTGGTAAGCGCTAGTAACCCCTTAAGACCCGTGGGCAAATTTGCGGAAATTTTGAAGATGTCAATACGGGAATAAAGGAATGGGTGGAAAAGACTTTCTATGAAAAAATAAACAGGTTTTTTCAATTGTTCATCAAGAGCACTATTCAAATTTTTGAAAAAAATCACTCGGGAAACGAGAGTTTGAAAGTTTTTTCCCGTACTCGGTTTGTTATAAGAACCTCAATATCAAATTACATTTATAACTTTAATATTCTTGAAGTTTGAATCGTTTATAGAAACGAAATGCGAATTCGAACTCATAAAATCTGATGATTCATTGTTATTTATCTTCTTGAATTGACTCCTTAGGACTGGAAAGATCGTACACAGAATATATTGCAAGATTTTGGGTCTGAAATGGTTGGATATTTCGCTATTCAATTACTAATTCGTTTCAATAAACAATCAGAACTTCAGGAACATATTTATTAAACTCTACTCCTATCCATAGCCAAATCAGCGAGAACTGTGGAAGAGTGAAAATACGGGAACGAGGACATGACGAAGGTTTTTTCTCATGGAAAATCCTTCCATATTGTTTATGAAGGAACACAAGGCCGTCTTTCATTGCTTGAAGGCCCTGGGCCTACTTAGGGTGGGGGCCCATGTAAGGAGACATAAAATCTTGACATTTCTAAAAAGCGATATAAGAAATTCAATGACCGAGTTCAGGCTAAACAATTCATCTATTATGTGAATCGAATCAGATTTATTAAAACAAATAGATTTTAATGATTTGATTAATGACTTTTCGGCTAAAAAATGTCGTAAAAAAACTGTTCAATCAAAGTGAAAAATAAATTTTAAAACGATGATATGAATTCATGTATTTATTAGTTTCATTCTCAAAATAACTTGATTTCATTTCGTTTGAGTAACCTTTTTAAAAAAATATATAAAAATCTTAATGATTCTCTACGAAGAGGCCCCCCTTTTGCAGGAGGCTCTGGGCTCGGGCCCGGTGTGCTCTGCCTTAAAGCCGGCCCTGAAGGAACATGAAAGTCAAAGAACAGTATTGTATTACCTGATGACTATAGATTTATTTGCTATCGAATTGATGTTGAGTATTATGGAGAAAAGATGGGATCTGATTTTTGAGGTCACTAAAATTCCTGAGGATAAATTCATTGGTGCACGTAGAAATTGTCAACGGAAAATTACCCAAAACTGCTGAAGTGAATCAAACAGGAACACTGAGAGAAAACTGTAGCTTAAAACGAGCCCATGTACATTTTTGTAGTTATAGTAGCCATATTTTCCATTGAAGTTGCTATGAGAATCGCTATGATAGTGAAAATATCGCTACTTTGACCCAAAACTGTACTCGAGCCTATTTTCAGCTACAGTTTTTCCTCTCAAAGAACATATTGGCCAAGTTTAAAATCTGTGTGACTTTTTGTTTCATTTGATTTCGAATGATAATTCATTCAAATATTTTAATTATCTTCACAAGCTGAGTATCTTAGAACAATACCATCTTAATAATTATTTATCTGTATTTAAGTGCACGGAAAAAAGTAATTAGCTGTGAGATGGATAGCCATTCTTAGCTAATCAGCTAAATTTTAGGTAATGTTGCAAAGAAATTAGCTGTCCTGTGGGTGCTAAAATGTTTGACGATAATACAGCTAAAAATTTCTCTCCGTGTGGTTTAGGGGAGAGTCGGATAAAACCAGATAGGGGGGTCAAACCGGGGACCTCAATCTCTCCTTGATTAGTGCTTCTTTCTGAGAGCAAACGCTTGAACTAGTAGCAGTAGACATTTTGAGCAGTTGAAGAGAACAACAGCATTGATGCAACGTGGTTCCTCTTCTTAGAATATTGTTTAAAGTTTTCTACGAAAAAATTGTCGAAGTTGTTGCATTCGTGTAGTGAGTTCCAAGTGCTTTGTCAGTCTTTCAAGAAAGAGGCACGTACATACTTCAATTGAGCATGTTTTCCTGCGTATTTTGATTTTTTATCATTCCGCCTAGAAGAACGCATGATCTATCTAAGTCATATTGAACTCGACAAGTTATTGTGGGGTCAAACCGGGTACCTGAACACATGCAAAAATTTACCAGTGGAACGAGGCTGTTCCAGCCCTGGAGCGCATTGGCGAAGCCTTGGGAGAAAGCCTGCACAGGGAGAAATGTTTAATAAAAATAGGGACAGCAACAATTATTTGATCAAATCTATGAGATATATAATAAATATTATTATACAGTTTATACCCTTACTATATAATGTAATAAATTTTATTGTACGTATAATAACTTTAAGTGGATATATAATATCTATTATTATATATTACAGCTATCCCTATTTGTATTATACATATAATAAAAATTTATCTCAGTGTGACTGAGGACTGAAATGATAACATCGTTTCAGTAATTGACGAGCCTCAATTTTGGCGCCTGGGCCAACGGTGGTGAAAGGTTGTTAATGTTGGCCGCAGGCTTGATTCAATGGTTCTGTCATGATTGGCCGACACAAAACTTTTGCTATAAAATCAATGTTGGTTTAGTCTTGAACCAATGCTGGTACAAACTTGCGCCAACACTGTTCTATCACTTTTCATCTTTGTATTGCCGAGTCAGGCACGATATTGACTCTATGGTCAATCAATTGTTTGGCCCAATATGAATCCCCTATACGCTTGGCTGCCACGCCTGGCTCAAGCCTTTGCCCGTGCTCAATATTGGCGGAATTGCTGAATTTTTATATGGGGGATTTTGCCTTCCAATTTATGAAATTTAACAAAACTGGTGTTTTTATTCCAAAATAGTCGTCGAAACATGTTTATTCTTGAAGATCCCTTTGTGTATGCTTGCGATTTTTGTTCTTAACCGAGTTGGCCTGAAAAAAATTTCTTCTCTGAACAATTTTTTCCACTTTGTCAAAATATATCAATTTTCACACATGGTTTATGTCTGTTTTCGAAATTTTTATCGAATTCAACAGTGGGTGATTAGAATTTCAGAATTCAAAAGTGTTTTGCATTGATTTGAACGAGTATCCAGTTTTACCCTACCCATGGGGTAAAAACGGGTTTCGGTACCTTTTAAATAAAACGGATATAAAAAAAAATTTTATTAATTTTAGAGCAATATACGAATAGTATGTTGTTAATGAATGAAGAAATCGAAAAGCTTTGGTTGGTTAATTTATTGCTAACACCGCCACACACACACAAATTTTTGGTCGAGTCTGATAGTCAGATTAGGCATACTAAACGTTTTTGGCGTCGCTGAATTCAAATCTGAGGTCCAAAATACCCCTGCACGTCTGAGTTTTGACATAACCTCGAAAAACTTATTCTACCACATACGATTTGTTCATTTAAGCGTTTATTTGTTCTTGGTGAGCGTTCAACGAATTTAAATTTCACATAAAAAGCTCTCATATGATATACAAAATCAAGCCGTGCAACCTTCTTGCAGTGTAGATCGGGCACCATTGGAACCTGAGATTTAGAATCAGCGACCCCAAAAATATATAGTATGTATTGTCTGATTGTCAGAATGGATAAAAAATTTTTTGTGTGAAATAGGTTTTTTGAGGTTATGTCAAGTCTTAGACGTGCAGGGGTATTTTTGACCTCAGATTTGGATTCAGCGACCCCAAAAACACATAGTACGCCTAGTCTGACTGTCAGACTCGACCAAAAATTTTTTTTGTGTGGCTGTGTAATCAGCGTTCCCAACATCCTGTTTTTCTTCGATGGATCAACGAATCCTGTACAACGGTTTAATGGAACGGCCAATGACAGAAGTTGCTGATAGAAACTTCTCTATGACCGATTGAAGTTATGGTTCCCGGTTTTATCCGACCTTTCCCTAGTGGCTTTCAAACTCCACCGAAGCGCCATCAAGTCCTCTCTTCACTCAACTTTGTGTAATATTCCATCAATATATTTTCACTGTGTTCAAAGAGACATGTTGGTTTAAGAAATCTCCAATTTGGAGGAAAAAAATGTCCCGTTCCTCGAAACGATCACACAAAGCATCCCTCTAACGAGGAAGCAAAACATTACCAATGCTTTCTCAATGATTCGCGAATTTCATAAAAATGTAAAACCACTGATTTGCATTCCGTCATCCTTCATTCCACTGAAGTTTCCGCTATTCTAGCTATCCTTTCTCGTTATTTAGTTTTTTGGGCAGTCAGACACGCGATAGGGAGGGGAGTAAAATCCATCCGCGCGTTTCATATAAAAATCAGGGGGAAAATATCAAAGAGAACATCAATCCACGCATCGCGCTGGGTTTGGTACGAGGGATGAATGACAGCGTGAACTGGTTAAAATTTGCGAACATAGAAATATTCACGCTCTCAGACATTTCCTGTTTCTCTCTTCCAGCTGATGTTTGTACCCCTATCACACATCATTGGGAAACTTCTCGTTTTCTCCCTTCTTCATTCTATATACGTCGAGGACACGTGGCTGTCTTTGTGTGTGCGGAACAGCGGTAACAGCAGTCCCGGTAACTCGAGTTCTCGACCGACGAGCAACCAAGTGCACGCAGGTGCGCCCCGCGAACGCTTGCGAATTCATTGCCGAACCAAGTTGCAGTTGCATTTCATGCGTCCGCGAAAACGGGTCACGAAAATTCGTCCGAACGTTATGCTCTTTAATTTTCCGTGTGCTCTCGTATGTGATACCAACTATATAGTCTTTTTTATAAACTTTATCTTGAAAAATCGTTGGAATATTATTCCATCTGTTTCGTATTCTACTTCAATTTCAATCTGTAGCGATAGATTTTTCGTATATTCGAGATATACCTCCTTATAGAATATATGGCATACACTGAAAAACAAATTTCTTCCAACAAAATAAATAGTTCGTTTGTTCTCTCTCCATAAAATATTTCTTAGGACTAATGAAATATTCAATCGAATCGAATAATGGAATGCTCGCTCCAAATAAATTGGTCTTCCGAATGAATAATTTATTCACCACGAGTAATCAGTTTTTGCATCCAATTGAATATTTAATTTCTACAAATAAATATTTTATGGACAGAGGACGAATAAATATTTTTTCCAGTGTACTCGGTAGCATGATAAATCCACACGAAAAATGAAATGTGGGTTAGTCATTTTTGGCATCGGGCTCTTCGTTTCATTTTTATGCGATCACGATGTAATAATTGGATTTCTTCGTATATGATTTTTAATCTTGATTAACTGGACCGTCGCGTACATCGATTAGATATAGATTTATTTTGCTTTCGATATATATATATAATAGAGAGTCGTGAGAATGCATTGAGACAAATTTATCACTGAAAATCACTGGTTTTTGTCACACAGAGAAAAAATTGCTGTAATTATAAGAATAGCATCAAATTGCTATAATATATTCTACTGAAATTCCTGTTCAATCAATCGTAGTCTTCGATAAAAATGAAAATTTGCGGCAATGGTGATAAAAAATACGGTGAATCTAATGGACATTTCAGTATAAATTACAGCAATTCAATGTTATCCCTATATTTATCGGAGGCATGATAGATTTCACAACAAATTTTCCTCCTCGCATCGAATGGGGGATGTACTTGACATAGGGTTACAAATTGATAGGAAATACTACAGGTTGGTCGAAAAGTTTTGAAAGCAAAAATGAAAGAATGTGTATTTTTTGATGAAATGATTTTTTTTATTCAATATAGTCTCCCTCAACTTCAACACACGATTATTCCAACGATCCTCCAATAATTTTATACCATCTCTGTAATGATTTTCCGGAAGTTCCGCAAAATACTGTTCCACAGCTGCAATAGCTTCTTCATTCGACGAAAAACGCTTTCCACGAAGGAATTGTTTCAAATTTCTGAAGAGTTAATAGTCGGAGGGAGCCAAATCTGGTGAATACGGTGGGTGTTCAAGCAATTCGTACTTCAATTCGTTCGGTTTAGCCATCGCCAGAACACTTGTGTGAACACGTGCATTGTCTTGATGAAAAATGATTTTGTTCTTCCGTAAACCGGGTCTTTTTTCACGAATTTTTTCATTCAACTGGTCCAAAAGGTTGCAATAATATTCAGAGTTAATTGTTTTACCTTTTTTGAGATAATCAATCGACAAAACCCCTTTTGCATCCCAAAAAACCGATGCTAAAACCTTTTTTGCCGATCGTTCTGACTTCACCCGTTTTGGAGCTGAACAACTAGCTTCGGTCCACTGTAAACGTTCTTGTTTCAGTTTAGGATCATGATGGTAGATCCAAGTCTCGTCAACAGTTGTGAAACGACGCAAAAAATCGGTCTTATTCTGCTTAAAACGCTCCAAATTACGCTGAAAAATTTGTTTTCGATTCAGTTTTTGTTGAATTGTCAACAAATGCGGCACTAATTTTCCAAAAAGCTTTTTCGTATGTAATTCTTCGTGTAAAATATGGAGTACTCGTTCATCCGAGATGCCTATGGTATCAGCAATTTCACGCTCAGTCAAACTCGGATCTTTACAAACAATATCATAGACTTGCTCAATGATGTCTGATTTCGTTGCACTTTTTGGACGTCCACTACGTGATTGATCTTCAACGCTTGTACGACCACGTTTAAACTCTAAAACCCATCGATGTACAGTTGGAAATGAAGGAGCAGATTCCTTCAACACTTTCTTCATTTTAGTATGAATTTCTGTTGCCAATAAACCTTCCAAAACAAAGAATTTTATCACTGCACGATATTCGGATTTTTCCATTTTCACAAAATACACTGACACGTCAACTTCGAATGGCTTGTAAACAAAGAATGAATTGACAGATCGGAATAAAATTGTGTGTGTGTTCAAATGAAGGATGAAATATAAAAATAGCGTATAAACTTTGATTCCTGTACTGGTTGATAGGTGTCGCTTTCAAAAGTTTTCAACCAACCTGTAGTAATTCTTCATATGTTGCTGAAGTTTGAATCGTTTATTAAAACGAATTGGTAATTGAAAAACGAAATACTTAGTTGTTGAGGACCCAAAATTTTGCAGTATATGTTCTCAATGATGTTTCCAATTCCAATTAATTGAGGAAGATGAATAGCGATGATTTATCAGATTCTATGAGTTTGCATTTTCGTTTCGTTTCAATGAACGATTCAAACTTCAGGAATATATTTATTCGTTATTCTAACAAAAGAAGGACATTTATCGTCACCAGCGTCAAAAATTATTGCTTCCCTGTTAGAACTAATGTGAGTTACACACCAATGATATAACGAGGACATCCAAATGTCCGTCTCAAATAAGCAACAGTTACATCATATAACTTTATACATAGTTCCTACTCCACAGGTATATCAAGAGTCATGTGACGTGACTGTGCTCCCTGTTCGAAGCGGATATTTGGATACGTTTGTTACATCAATAGTATGTTCGGTTCTCATAGGGTTCTTTCCCAAGAGCCAAGGATCATTCTTGGAAACATTAAGATTTCCAATTTATATCAATCTCACCAATTGAGAAATTTTTCCAAATTGTGTCATAAAAAATTACACAGAGGGAAAACATTCCCGGGAACAATCAAATATTTAGTTGAATAGGCGCCATAAAATACTTGAGGGGTTATATCTGTTTGAAGCCTAAAAATAAGAGGGTTTTCTGTGAATTTTTTGTGACTCTGCAAATGGAACGATCAATATAAGGTTTCGAGGATTTATGATACATATCTTGAGGTGAAAAAGAAATTTTTTATTTTAATAGTGAGGACAAAATGGCGGCTCAGTTGTATATACAAAAGAAGCGTATTTTTTGAAGACGCTCCACGGCCGACATCAGAAGTCTCGTACGTCTGCAGCTAGAACAATAAACAAAATTTTTCTTCAATCTACCTGGATGTTGCTGCAGAAGTACGTAGGATTATTGAGAAATATGGATTTTTGCAATTTTGGCATCATTTTGAAGAAAAAATCGACCATAATTTGCTTATAAAAATCGTAATTGTTCAACAATCGTAAACATCCTTTGTACTCCTATGGATAATCTATCCAAGAAGCTACAGTTGAATTTTCACATCAATCGGATGAAAATTACTCGAGTTCTGATGTCGGACGATTTTGAAAAAGTGGTTCCGAGAAAAACGCGTTTGAAGTTTGAGAATGAGTTTACGATAAGAAATTCCCAAATAGAGGCTTGCTAATTTTTTTACCTTTAGTCTGCGATCCCAGCACCATGTAACTGCTGTTCTAAATTCAAATAACTCTTCTCCAGCTTTTTCTTGGACTCATTTAGCGATTTTTCGTAACATTCAAAATCGCTACACGATTAGGAAAGTCAGATTTTGTCATTTCGAACCGCCCAGAGTTGCTTCAAAAATTCATATTTTAGGAGTTTTCAAAAAACGTTTTCATCAATAAATGTTATTTGATATCATTCTTGAGATGTTTTTACATCATTTAAGCCATTAAAAAAAAAATTTCAAACAGATATAACCCCATAATTGATTTGAATAAATTTTCATTGAATCGATGAAATATTTATTCAATCAAACAAATATTTAATATGCTACGAAATATTTCATCAATGGAAACAGTTATTTAATGGAGTCAATGAAAGTTTATTCAAATCAATTGAGTATTTTATAGCGATGATTCAACTAAATATTTCATTGTTCCCAGAAATTTGTTCTCTCAGTGTACTGTTCTTAAATATAAATTCTCACTGATTTTGAGTTTCAAACGTCTTGGTATGAAAAAACATCGGTTTATCTTATCAATTTGTGATTGCCTGCCAAGTATATGGTATAACAAATTGTTATAACAAGTACATTCCCAGTCTAATGGAGAAAACCAGTAATTTTTTATGCTGAATTACTCTCAATATAGAGATTTGTAAGAATAGAGTTCTTGTTCTGCCGAATCCGTTTTCGGATGATCTCGCTGCCACAGCAATGCGTGGCGAATAGTGCACAGTTTCGTAGTGAAAAAGATGATTTTTTTCCAGTGTATTTGCCACGTGAGTGATAGGCGAATGAACGACATGTAAGATTGCAGATCTCAGATATATCTTATAAGTGATGTATTCAAAAACCATTGCGTGATTCAGGTATTGAATAGGTATATTACATTTGCAATGAAACGCAACACAATGTGAATGCAATACCGATATGTGTCTTCAAAATCGTATTCAAAATCTAAAGTGCTGTCCGGGCTGCTTCTTCGTTCCTAATCAACTAATTATGATAAAACTCGTACACCACTGTTCGTTGGGATTTGTCAAAGAGGGCATATATGTGTTCACGAAAATGACTATTTTGGTGAAATAGTGCGGATGAAACTCATATGGGATCACTACATGAGACCATCACTAAAACGTGGTACAAGTCTCTTGGCAATCGCATGATAAGAACAGAAGATATGCGCTTTCGCAAAAATGTTCATTTTTTATCACATTCCCTCTTGCGCATCCAATTCTCCCGAATCCATCAAATTTAAACTTATATGGGACTCATATGTGAACCTTGGTCCACCACAACTGTCATAGAAATAACGATCGAATGATCACACAGGTCGACCTTATTTTGGTTCAGGAACCAAAATACACCTCTCCGAAGGTTTTCCCAATTTGTCGAATAGCTCTGCGCAGAAAAACATATTTAATCAAATATTATAAGGTACCACCGGATCAGGTCGCCATATCGGCCTCTTTGAGAAAAATTACTGTGCGATTGCATAAAAACACTCAATAATAATTTTTCTCGAAGAGACCTGAGTTGAAAAATTGTAATACCTTTCATGATCCAAAGTTTAATCAGGTCGAAAAGAGGTTAGCATCAGATTTAAGGAGAATTTTTAAAGCAAGATCAGGTTAAGAACAGGCCGAGATCAGGGTGAAAAATAAAATCCACCCTAATTCACTCCGTAATACGCAACGAATCAGAGCTAAATCAGGTTTCACTTTTTGATTCAGGTTTTCAAGATATCCTAAAAGTGTAAAAACAGCGCCTTTGGCGTATATTTCAGGTTAAGTAGCATCGAACTCTTTTCTCAACCGAAAAAAAACTATAAACATCATTTTCAAGTATAAACCTTGCCCTTCCAAATCACGTTGAGTTAGCGCAACGCTGTACGCATTTCAAACGTAGGTACGGTGTGTGAAACAAGCACGTACTTGTAAAGTTATTCACTTCCGTTTCTCATTATATATAAAATATATATATTAATATATATTGTACAAAAATTATATATTTATTATATATATATTTTATATATAATGAGTAACGGAAGTGAATAACGTTACAGTCCCTGCACTGAGAGAAATGAAATGTATAAATTACCGTTATTTTGTATATTTTCCACCCGTAAAATGATGAAAAATACTTTTTCATACGATGAGGGCTAGGCTATTAAACTATAGTTAACCTATTTTTCACCTCTCTTCTGGTTTTATTGAACAATCGAATGATATTCATTCCCTTAGTTGCCATGACAACCATGAAAATAATGTATATTCTACCGTGAAGTGCGTTACGATGTGAAAAGGTAATTTCCACAACATTCATTTCCCTCGGTGTGGAAAGAAGGGTGAGCTTTGAAGATGATATTGTGGAAGGGGCAAATTATGGTTTCAATTGATCCATTCGTACCACTCTGCTAATCAGCAAAAAGAAAAAAAAGGTCGATTTGAAGCATAAACGCTGAGGGTGGAATAGAGGAGAGTTGCCTTGATTGGACGATCGTCTTGGATGGACCACCACCTCATATTTCAAGAGGAAGACATTTAGACTCGTTTCAATCATGCAGTGATAATGTTCATTAATGTAGCATTATCGATGTATGATTAAAAGAAATCCAAATTCCTTCGTCTTTCAATAAAAGGTGGTAGTCCATTCAAGGCGATGGTCCAATCAAGGCAACTCTCCCCTATATTTGTTGGAAGTTATATGAAAGTAAGTGAAGCGGGATTGAAAGGCATTTCAAACACTCTGGAATCCCCATTCAAGAATATTAAAGTACTCTTTCAAGTGCTCCACTTTCAGTATGATTACCAATCCCGACCATTTCTTCGTTTAATCTACGTTCGTAGCTGACGCTCAAGAGAAAGTTCCTTATAATGCCGTTGAACCATGTTGAATTCATCGATATCTACGATTCCCGAATTTATGAACATGCCACGTAGATGTAGATGATTATTTTTGGCTTTCTAGTTAAAATGGGGTAACAGTGAGCTTTGTAATCGTTTCCAAAGCCCGAGACATTTTTGATTTTCAAAATGAAAATCTCCCATGCCACGATGTTGCTTTGAACTTGACAAACAATTTTGGTTCCTGTCTACAAACAAGGAAATCAAATATTCTCAGTTTTCATCGTCCGATCGTTGTGAAATTTCTATCACAGTTGTAGATCGATTTGATAGTAATTCCATGAAAGTTTCAGATTGAATCATCCATGAATACTGGATGGACAAGAGGGAATGTGACCAACACAGTTAACATTTTTACAAATGCACGTATTCCCTTTTCATATGACCCCATTGCAATGAAAATTATACCATAATTCAGCGATGGCCTCATAAATTCCTCATGTACACGGAAAAAATGTATTGGCGAAAATTTACCCAGAGTTGAATGAAACGCAGTTGGGGAACATAGTTTGAATTCAAAATGAACTCTCGATGAATAACTTAATCTTCAGAAAGAATGCATAAAGAATTATTCAGGCATTCAACATGTATGCATTTTGAATTCATTGAGTTCATATTGAATTCATTTTTACTGTCATAACGGAGACTGTTCAAGAAGTTCTTTCAGAAGTTTTTGTGAATTCAAAATGATCGTTTGTGCTGTCTGGGGTGGCATTCTCGCGATGTTTAAAATCTGGTTGACTTCATGTTCCTTGACTGCAGTTGGAAATAAATTTCAATGTTTTCATTATCTCCACCAGTTGAATACCGTTGAAAAACATCTGAATGAATTTTCATCTGTAGTCGAGTGAAATGAAGTCAACCGGATTTTGAATAGGGAATAGGTGAACTTGAGACTTTCGAATAAAATGAAAAACAAAACTTAATTTCACCAGTTCTGATGCAAGATTCGTTGGATCAGTGTACAAATATTTTAAGAATAAAATGGAAGAAGACAGAAAGAAATATTGTTTTTATTTTGAATACTAAGGTTTATTCAAAACTTTTGCAGTCTCGAAAAAGATCTTGTTTTGTCTTGGTCTTGAGTGGAGAACAATTGTTTCATGCCCTGGATGCAATCAACTATTGCATGCTCACACTTGCTTCAATGTGGAGATTTGGCTTCGAAGATCGTAAGATTGAACTCTATTCACCATTTTTGAATTTCTCTCAAGAGTCTCGAGTTCAACCCTAATTTTGAACTTCGCGGGGATGCCACTATATGTCTAGGGTTGCCAGAAGTATTGTATAGGAAAAGAGAACATGTATCAAAGAGAAAGAAAACATTCCCTCAAAAAAAGAGGAATAAAACCATTTTATTTTTATTCTTTAAACATTTATAATATAAATCACGTTAGAAATCACAGATCAGGACGATTCGTCAGAATGAAACTATTTTTCCTTAATTTGTATCAAACACTTTGCCACTAAGATAGATTATATAAAATTATATTCTTATCAAATGAATATTGATTTTACCTCATCATTCTATGTAATAAAGAATGTAGCATTATCTGATTTCTTGTATTACAAAAAACACATAGCTCTCATTCTTTGGATTATTTTTTTCTTTTAGAGTTGTGATTAGAATTAGATTTGATGAGAAATTAAATCATAGAAGTTGCATCAACGGTTATTTTCATATTTTTCAGAACTTGCAATTGATGACAGAAATTTGCATTCACTGCTTTTTTTCTCTCCCTGACGAAGGATTTTCTACTGAATATCTGGGGAGTGCGCACTCCAGTATATTATAGTCCACCTTTCTATCGTGGTTTTCTAAATCCTGGATTTATATATCCAGCCAATTGTAGAGAAGATCCAAAAGTAAGAACGAAAATGGACTTATAAATCCCGGATTGCGCTATTATTTTTTGATGGTATAAAAGTGCGCAATTCTTTCGCATACTTTCCAACATGTATTTGATTGAGGTTCAAACGTAATTCGACATTGAACGTATATAATATTTGCATAATAGTGGAGAAATTAATTAATTTTATCAGTTGTTATTTTCCTCGTACTGAATTTGAAAAAAAAGAGAACAAAAGAGAACATTCAGCAAGAAATAAAGGAAAAGAATGATCCGAGGAGAAAAAGAGGACATGTTCTCTTCAAAACAGATATTCTGGTAACCCTATATATGTCCCCCTTTTTACTTGAGGGCCATGGAGCATCAGACAACGGATAAAATTTTGCTACGTAATTTTCAAATAATTGAGCAATGATCACAAATTTCAAATGCACAGCAATAAAATGTACTGCTAGGATTACGCTCTGAATATAAATCCAAAGTCCAAAACATATTCCTAAACATGAGAAACCGAGTTACAAAAATTATTGACATTCATAGGTTAATATGATTATGGGCATCAACCAAGACGAGCAGTAGAGTTAGGTTTTTTATTGTAATTTTCCTCCTAACGTTTCGACTGGCTTCCAGTCGTTATCAAAGGAAATTCGGAGTGGGGAGTTGAAATGAAAAATCGGACCCGCTTCCATCACATCACAAAAATCGTATTTTGTACCCAAATTGTCGGGGAAAGTACTCGTTGTGAACCAGCTGAGAGGAAGATGGGCATCACCTCCACCTTGATGGAAGCGGGTCCGATTTTTCATTTTAACTCCCCACTCCGAATTTCCTTTGATAACGACTGGAAGCCAGTCGAAACGTTAGGTGGAAAATTACAATAAAAAACCTAACTCTACTGCTCGTCTTGATTGATGCCCATCTCCCTCTCAGCTGGTTCACAACGAGTACTTTCCCCGACAATTTGGGTACAAAATACGATTAATATGATTATAGTCGTTTGCATAATGCTGAGGAATCATTTGTACTGCAGGGTTGTCAGATTGGGCGATATATCGCCAATTGGGCGATTCAACAACTCAATTTGCGACCAAATTTTCAGGTCTGCGATTGTTTAAAAGTTGGGCGATATTCCCTGTTCCGAACGGCGACTTTTAAGCGATTTTTCCAAGGACCAAAAATTCTGAGAAAAGGAACAGAATTCAAAAATTGAATTGGTTCGCTAAGATTATCCAACTGAAATACACTTGAAATCCCCTAGAAATTCCATTTGATGGAAGAAAAGTTTAACGATCCACGAACCTACTTCCCACTTGTGCAAAACCTCCACACTTGTTCCTTTCATTCTAATATATCGATGCTCCAAACAATCCCTGGTTAAAAAATCTTATTAAAACCGATTTACAAAATTGAATCAGAATCTATCCGAATTTTGCATCAGAATTTTCTTATCAACACAATTCTTATTCAACACTACCCGATTTCTTATTCCAGAGGCATGTTTATTCAGATATTTCCGAATCAATCTGATTCAAAATGCACATCTGATTTATTCCTATTGGTTCTTATTCGTCGTGGATTTGCATCGGAATTCAATCGGTTCATACAGGTTTTAATAAGAATTTTGAAGCAGGAATAATACACTAAATAATCTCAATACAGAAAGGGCTGAGGTGTAATTTCATACGAGCATCTAGCGTCGAACGTCGAGCGATTTTCACAAGTTCTAGATTTCAGCGTCAAAGCTGAACAATCTTTCTCTGTGAAGTTAGAGCAATTCAAGACGCGCAGAAAGAACGACGTCCTTGATTTATATGTGTTATTTGATTAAATATTTTGAGAAGAAATTTTCGAAAGTGGGTATCGCAATCCAAGGAGTTCGTAGTTCTGCGACTGGGCTTAAAACTTAAACCAGATTTAAATCCAAAATCAGCCAATCGGAATTCAGGATTCACGACTTAAACCTTGGTTGAACTTTGAATTTAGTTGGTAGAATTGGTCTTTGAGTGCACTCGAGCGCCACATAATCTTTCTCTTTCTTAGCTTATTTATTGGACAAAAACAAAATGATATATCGAGCGAAGATAAATGACATAATACTTGGCCACCTTCGAGAAAGAAATTTTTATAATTTTCTGCGACTTTGGGCGACTTGCGCGTCAGAAATCGGCGATTTATTGTCGATGGGACCTGACAACCCTGATTTGCAGTTCCAATTTCACATTCAAAGCTCAATTTTAGCTATGTACTTTATCGCCGCGGGTTCAAAATTTGTGTTTATTGTTTGATTGTTCAGAAAGTACGTAGCAAAATGTCGATCATGTCTTCGAAAGCTCCATGGCCCTTTAACTTCGGATAATCCTTCGTCAATCCACATTGATTGATAAATCAAGCTCAAGCGAGAAAAATGTTTTTCGAAATCGGCAATATTTGGCATGTCACGTTCAGAAATATTTAAAAAATATTGCTTTCTACGACAATCAAAAAGGATTTAATATGCAATATAAAAAATGTGTGGAGTTTTTCTTCACACTGTTAGTAGATCTCCCCAACCAGAAATTGACAACAGGCGCAGTACTGCACCAGTACTAGCCAAGACTGGCAGGGGACTGGCATTTGTCTGGAATCATAACACTTTTCAGTACTGGGGATTGAGTACTGATGCTATTATTGGCAATCAGTGCAGGGCCAGTACTAGGTTAGTACCTGGCCGGTATTAAGTTCTCAGTACGGGTTTATCAGTACAGGCATAGTACTGTATTTTTATGTATCCAGTCCTGATCCCGTACGTGTTGACCAAGTGTTGGAGACCCAATACTGGCACTGTACTGCACCTGTTGACAACATTGGCATATTACGGATTTTTATGATTGGGTCGTTCCCTCATCGCGGAGGAATTGTTTTTCCATCGAAAATGAGGAGGGATTTTTCCCCCAGTTTGAGGAATTGCTTTGTTTTATGGGTGTTGAATCCTCCACAAATGTAGGAAAAGTCCACCAAGTAATGGTGAAAAATTCCCCATCTGTGGAGGAACTTTGCTGCCACCATTTTTCGGTTGAAAATTCCATAATCATTTTTTAGAGTGACTTAAAATATAAGTTCCCTCATTTTATGTCATACAAACAAGGATGGAAAGGAACAGTGTGATTGAGGAAAGAAAATCAAATAAAAACATTGGATTTTCTAAGAGCGAACGCTGGAGTAAAGGATACACTGTAAGAAATAGTTTGTGGAATTTCCTTCCTAAAAGATAACGTCAGCAAAGTTCCTCCATTAAATGAGAAATTTTTTACCATAATTTGGCGGACTTTTCCTTCATTTGTAGAGAATTCAATTCCCAAAAAAACAAAATAATTTCTTAAGGTGATGAAAGAATCCCTTATTTTTGCTAGAAAAACAATTCCCCCACGATGAGGGGATGAAATCCACTGACAGTCTGAAGAACAACTCCCCCATTTTTATTCCTAATTTTCCTCCGTGCATATCCATATACAAGATGTCCCAGAAAACCCTTCGGCTCCTTTCAAGAGGTGATTCCTGAAACAAAAACAAGCAAATTTCTCCCTCAACACTTTCCGATCTGGATCTTGGTATTGACTTTACAAACGAAATATATTTATCGGTACCAGGTGACAATTGCATCGACTACTCTAATGATCGACGAATATACTTATGCAGCATCCATTGGATTGGTTCAAACTGGTTGTGAAACTAAGTTTTGGATCGGAAAGTTCACTGTTAGAAATTTCCACATTAATTTCAATATTTTTGCTGGAAATTGTTTCCAAGTACGTGCACGAATTCAGTTTCATACACATTTGACATTAAATTTAATGGAAACTATAGTATAATCATAGTTGATTCATGTTCTTGTATACATTAATTGTGATTTAGAAGGTTTATGAACCTGAATTCATGTACGCGATTGAAAAAACTTCCCGATATTTCTGACTAGTAAAGGCTGAACTTCGATAGTACTATCGATACTATTCGATTCATGGGGGGGGGTGGGGGAGAAAAGAGAGGGGAGTGGAGTATGAAATATATGCAAATTTCAGTAGCGTCACAGACCCAAAGGGACATTTGATGTACGCATATAAAGTTATATGTTGAATACGCTAATGTTCAATTATATTTCAATACAATTTGACCAATGTTGCATGATTTTTCGAATTTAGTGGACAGTTTATGTGCTTTGCAACTTTTAATTCATGTTTTCCTGTGGAATAATATTTATTACATATTTTTGAAAATATGTTTCTAAACATTATTATAGCTGGTTTGAATAATTTTTCACCCGAGTATTCGACCATTAATTGCGTTTCTTTCCAGTATACAGTTATACTTCCCATTATAACCGACCTTCATATTTAAAACATTGTATTTTGAATGATCGAGGTTTAGCCTTCACTATAATTCTGACAGTGTATTGAAGTATTTTGTTGAGGAATTATCCTTTGGAAAGAGAGTTTTCTGAGGTACCCTACGTATTTCGAGTAAATATTATGGGAAGAATTGAAATTTTCCACTTAAAAACTAAAACAATTTTGTGTATAGAGTATTTTGCAAAGAGCTCCCGTTATGCGACTAACAATGAGTTCAATATGAATTCGATGGATTCAGAATGTTTCCACTTGAATTCCTCGAATTGATATTGAAATCATTGTTAATCGCATAACGAGGACTATTCAAGAAGTCTCTATAAATTCAAATCCATCATTTGTCCTAGCTGCAGGAAGAATTTCAAACGATTCCTTCACATTGATAGTAAACCCGACAACAGTCACCGTAACTGTTCCCTGTGTACGTATAATATGCAAGGTGTTTCCTGAGTGGTTACAAAATCCCAACTCCTGACACAAACCCAATACGATCAAAAGATTATTGTTCGAGTCAAATAGATTCCGTGTTGTCTACTGATACAAAGAATGACGGATCTATCTCACATCGCACTTATCTGATACAGGGTATGTACCAATCTACTTAACATCACTCCTTTCACACAGATCACTTGACAAAGCCCGACGATGGAATGGCTTTGTACTTTGAGAGAGATTAAAAATCTTTTACCGGTGAAAAGTTATCGACAGATGAAAGGAGGATTTTTGTTTGTATTCGTACAATATCTCTTGAATCGAAAAAAGATGAAAATGAAGGATATGGATGAGAATAAAAATTCCAACGATTAATTAATCCCCTTGCAAGTTTTTCTGATATTGTTTGATTATCCTTCGGATGCAGAAGATGTTCCGTTGAAAAAAAATGAGGAATGAGGAACAATGAAACAGATGAGTATAATTCAGTATTGAGATATTCAATTTATATGTGTAGATCTGTATTTTTCTTTTGTACACGCAGAGAAGAGTTACCTGAAAAATTACTAGGGTGAACTACTCAGTAGATGAACGATTCACAAAAAAAGTAACTATTACAACACTAAAATAATTCAATTGTTTTCACAATAAAAGTAACTTCTTATGGAAACAATCGAAAACAAATTTTTGATAGTTATTTCTCATATGGATTGTTCATCTACTGAGTAGTTTACCCTACACCTTACAGTAAAGTAAGAATGAAATCACATTTTGGGATTAGGGATCACATTGTTTCATCAAAATTGTTATTTATTGATAGAAAGTATAGTAATTTCAATGACAAAATGTTTTGTCCCTATTTTACTGTAAAGCGTAGTAATTTTTTAGGTAGCTTATCTGTGCGTGTGAGAATGTATAGGTAAAATTTGTTTCGCCCCCACTGGACGAGTTCAGTAACTTGAAGAAGCCCTCACAGCACCACAGCCCCAGAAGAATTCTTGAAGAGTTTATAAAGGACATCAACAGTCCAATAAGAATTCTTTATGAATTCTTCTGGGACTGTGGTGCCGTGTGGGAAACAATTATTCACCGACGAACGCTTGCGCGTATCTGTCAGATACGATATAAAAGAATTGAATAAATAAAAATCATGGAAAATTATTTTACTACACGTAAGACCGAGTGCAGTAATATTGAGAAAATGACTGTCAATTTAAGGAAAAAGAGGATCATTGGAGAATATTCTTAATGAATTTACCATACCTTGATAGTTTCACTTCGAGAAATAACAATGAGACGATCAAACATTTCCCTGAATTGACAGTCCATTTTTCTAAATATTGAAAATTAACTGTTTATTATTAATAAATTCGGTCTTTCGGTGTATAATTTGATTTTGCAATATTTTAAATCCATAGAATCAGATGACATGAAATTGAATGGAATTTGGTCAGAACATTGTACAAGATTCAATGAGATTTGGCGAGAATTCATGGTTTTTTTTTAAACTAAGTATCAACAGTAATGACGCCAGGAAACGAGCGATAGAACAAAATTACCCCCTCAATGTAGCCATCACATAGCACGCACGCGTTTCACGCGATGGGTTTATGGACGGGATAATTGTGGTCAATAATTAACGCACATATCCGACATTCGATTCGAACTCCGTGTTACAAATTACAATATTCTTTAATTTGTATGAAAAATGATTGTTATAATATTCAGGCCGTATTAGAATCGCACTTGGAACGGAACTGAATGAAAACAACACATGTTTATTCGTTTGTAGCAAAAAAAAAAACAAAAAATAATTATCCAGTCTGCACTGGAAGATACGATGAACACTTATACGTAAAAATACTGAAACCGTGAGAAAGAAAACCAGGTCTCGAGAAAGAATAAAAAGCGGCCGTATTAAGTAAGTTCATTGGCACGAAGCCGAAATTCTCATGGTATTTTGCGATACCAAGAAGTACTCACTCGATCCCGTAAGCTTTGATCACTTGTTTTTTTTTTGTTTTTACTAATTTTGGATTTGTTTCCTTCCTTCTTCTCAATTCGAAACTTCTTTCTTTCTAAATTTCTGTTCCTTCGAAGTCTCATGTGTTACAACGAGAGAAAAAGTGGTAAAATTTACATCTTGTGAAATCAATGTTTGTGAAATTTCAAAAAATAGCTCGAGCTACCACAATTTTAGTTGATTTTATACAGCGGGAAATGTAAGATTTGTATATCAGCTGTAGTATATCTTACATTCGCTGTTGTAAAATCCACTCAAATTGTGGTAACTCGAATTATTTTTTTAAATCGTCCAAATATTGAATTCGCAAGATGTGAATTTGACAACTCCTTTTTCCTCGGTTCACATGGAATATTGATCGACGAGCATGCATCGTCGATAAAATGACGAAACGTAACAAGTTTTGACGGTGAGAAGTTCATTCGACGAATTCAACTCAACCCCTACCATTTTTTCAATTCACGGGTCTTGAAAAAACTAAAACGTCACAAGTCATAGACTTCATTTTTCATTTTCTGTCTAATTAGCCTATTTTCGCTTCTTTTTGAGTGCATCTTCTGTCAAGACTCAAAAACTTGTTACTCTTTGTCATGAAAAAAGTCTGAAGACAGAGCAGATATGTCAGCTTTTTATCACGTGACCCACGATATATATATATGTATACATTTGTACACGGAGAGAATTTTGGAGTATGGATTACTACAATTATCTTGTAATGCCGGACTATATTGACACTGTAGCTAAAACTCAATCACTCAATGTTTATTCAAGAACACTTAGCATGTATCTCTTTTTACGAATGTCTCTACGGTTTAGGCGAAAGCAAGAGAGAGAGAGAGAGGGAGAGAGAAATATCGCTTAACGATTCCTTTTTTTCCTTTTCTGAATCTCCTTGTAATTCGTCCTTTATCTTTTCTTTGTTTCTTCCTTTATGTCTGTCGGAGGATCCCCTTCTCTGGCTTCGTTTTGATGGTTTTTGACTAGACTTGTGAATAGTTTCCACGTGGTTATAATGTGAAGGCTTAGAGATGAGTTAAAACTTTTCCAGAGATGCTTGAATAACTTCTTCCTCACTTTTCTAAAACCATTCCTCTCTTCCACTCTTGGTCTCACTCCTTGTTCCTCATCTCTCCCTGTCTCTCCTCCCTTTTCAAGTTTTTGTACTGTCCGCTGAACACTATGGGTTTAGGCAATTTCTCGCGTTCCAATTGAATCAGAAAGCAAAGTATATTGCTGATTTCAAGATTCAGTCCTAAATTCATGATTCATTGCACCACACTGTGCAGCTTGAGTCGATCTTGGTTGCGATCGTCAATCTTTACCCAAACTTGGCCCAATATTCTTCCAACGTTAGTCATGATTGGACAAGAGAATTGACAGAGCTTGAGATGAAGTTCTCATTCCATAGTTGCACCGCACTGGAACAATAAAACCAGTAAAAATAATTATTAGGTGTACAAATGAGTTTTAGGACAGTTTTCAAAAAAATAATCTCCACCGCACTCGCGGATGCCTCTCACAAAGAAACTTTCGTCTTGCGAGCTGAGAAATTTAGCGACCCATTTTTCCACTTCTCCAAAAGTTCTGAATTGCACGTTAGACAAATCGTTCTACATTTTTCGGAATAAGTGATAATCGGATGGGGCTAAGTCTGGTGAATATGCCGGGTGTGCTACAGCTTCCCATCCAAGCGCTAGTAACCTATCCTTGACCGATTTACCCACATGAGGCCGTGCGTTGTCATGGGACAGTTTTACTGGACGTTTTTCTTTGCCAGAAAATAGACGTTTCTTCCCAATTTCTTGATTCACTTGCATCAATTGACGATCGGCAGTAACTGTTTGACCAGGTTTGAGAAGTTCATAATACTGTAGTCGTAATAATAAATGTCGACTCGGCGGGGTCAATCCAATGATATTTGCATTTTGGATTATCAAAATAAATCCGCTTTCTATCCCTGGTCACAATTTTCCACCAGAACGATTTTCTATGTTGCTTGTTGTAAAAACTCACACAAATGTTAAGACGACTGTTTTTATTTTCTTGAGTCAGAATGTGTGGTACTCACTTTGTTCCTTTCCGAATCTTACCCATTGCTTTTAAACTATAAGAAACAGTTTGTTGAGTTACTCCAAGCTGTTCCGAAAGTTGTTCCTCCGTCTGACAAGAGTTTTCATCCAACAACGCTTGCAGTTCTTGATCGTCTACCTTTACAGGAGACCCGGTGCGTTCACGGTCACTCACGTCGAAATTAACCTCTTTGAATCGCTTGTACCAATACTCACATGTACTTTTAGATACAATGTTGTCTCCAATAACAGAACATATCGATTCACACGCTTTCCTAACACTTTCTCCTTGATGGAATTCATAGCGAATGCAGTGTCTAATAAATAGCTTATCGGTCTGCATGTTTAATTCACAGAATTTCTAGGTTATATTTATGACTCTTCTACGTTTCGATACTACATATCAAGCGGCATCTATCATAAGTGAGCGGGTCCTTTGAATTAATTTAGAATACCTTTTTTGATACAAAATCGAAGTGTCCTAAAATTTATTTGTACACCTAATATAGCGGTTGTCCAGCACCTTCCAAGGCACCAGTAGTGAAGCTAGGCACTAGAAAGAGCTTTGACATTAACTATGAGGCGGCTGGAGTCATTTCTGCTAGGGAAGGTGGAGTCAGGGAACAATTAGGGAACACATAGTTGGTTCAACAATATACTGAGAGAAATAATTACAATCACCAACAACATATTTTTATGTTTGTGCCGGGACTTCAGCCAAATCTTTCGTTTAAGATTTCTCAACAATATTTTGAAAACATGAAAGTATTTTGGAGAAATTTTACAAGAAAAATTTGGCTAGTGTCCCGGCGCTGGTATCTCCGTAAAAAAATATGTACCCTTGATACACGATAAGAATTAAAACTTACTCCCATTCTGAAAATGAGCGGATTTCAACCCTTTCCAACATAAACCTATATTTGTGGTGATGTGTTCCAAGACATTTCACGGTACTTCAAAGGCGAATCGACTCAATTGGCACCATTTTTTCCCATTTGCTCATGTATTTACTAGAACCTTATCAGGGGTGAAGCTACTGTGAATGATTTATTCATATTTTACAGTTACAAACGCATTAAAAAAGTCGGAGTGTCCAAGTGTCGGAAAGGGTTAAGATGCAAAGCAAAGAAGCGCCAAAAACAAATGCCAACACAATGAAAAAGACTGAATGTCAGTCACGTTTTTAAGCAAAATCACTGATCTCTATACTATGGATACGGGATGGCCGCCATTTTCATGTCCCTAATTGAAGGACCGTTTTGCGCCACCAGCAGGGGGGTTTAGAACTAATGAAACGCGGTAAATTTGAAAATTTTGGTTAAAATTGAACCTATGTATACATTAATACCGTTTTTATAAAATTATTATTATTAATTGACTTGATTGGCAATCACAGATCAGTGTTAACAATACATAACATTTCTTTCCTTATACCATTGTTATAACATTCCACTTTTTAGTTATATGAACATGAACAAATCATACTACAGATAGTATCATATTATCAGAAAGTATCACACCCCCCTGCTAGGCGGCGCTGCGGTTTGTACATTTTTCAGGTACAAGAATTTGTTATTTCAACCGAGCGATCTCGTATCCATAGTATTTATATCAGTGAGCAAAATGCAACCACAATCAGTCGGACTTTTTACAGTGTACAAGAAAATTTTCTTCCAACTAAAAATAGAATTCTTGAATTGAAGGAATATTTTCTAGATTCAAGAACATTTCTCTTGGGTCTACAACATATCAGCTGTTAATCAACAATATTTATTCTTAAAAATATTCAGAAATACATTTTTTCAATTTTAGTAATTATTTCTCTCAGTGTATAACGCTGCATGCGATATGTGTATAACGTCCAACTGAATCTGCTTATCGACTCAACTACATTCGGTCGAATCAACGGCAATTCGTATCAATTTTCTAGCATGTTCGTTGATTTGACCATGATATTCATTTGTTTTAAAGATCCCTCCTCCCACCCCAACAACTTGATCTCATTGGCATTCGACAACATTTTTCTTTCAGTGTGGGAGAAATAAATACTTGTAGTAATTAATCATATGATGAAATTGGCATCGCACAAATTTTATAGTTATCATAACTATTTTTTCAGTTGCCGAAACAAAAGGCGTTTTCCATGAGAAATTGAACGCGAAATACAATGGTGTGACTCGCCAATTTCTGTGACTTGGGTACCAGTGAGTACATCCGCTTTGAACATTTCATTTGTTCATAACTACACTGACAGAAAAACGACCAGATTGGACCATTGATAATCACGATGATTTGAAATCTGATTCTGCATTGAGAAAAAAACGACCTGGTTGAAACATTCGTGGTCGTAGTAATTTGAAATCTGGTTTGATTCACCAGGAAATGTGATTTTGATGTCCAGAAAAAGTGGTTGAAGCAAAAATTAACTACATTTTTCAGGTTAGAAATACCAGATTCTTTTCTTGGTGTAATAATCAGAATATGTAGTTAAGTTTGGCTTCAACCACTTTTTCTGGACATCACAATCACATTTTCTGGTGAACCCAACCAGATTTCAAGTTATTGCCACCACAAATGCTTCAACCAAGTCGTTTTTCTGTCAGTGTAATAACCAGGTAATTCCTGGTGAAAATGGAAACTGAAATGAAGCGCAGACGAAAAGTATGGCGGAGCGTAACAGAAACGTTAATGAAAAGTGAACAAAGAGTAAATGGAACGGTTTCGAAGAGTACTTGAAGCGAAGTTTGGAACAAACAAAGCGTATAAAAATCAACGCTCCATGAAGAGTATGGACAATATAAGAGGATAAAACTTTTAACCACTTGGCGAGATTCGAACCTATGATTTTCATCATTGCGATCCAGCGTCTTACCTATTCAGCCGTAGAATGCTATGATTCCAGACAGTTTAAAATCGATACTCAAAGTCTGTATGAAATGATTAGCAGTACCTTTCATGGAACATAACAGTACTCTTCCCTAAATGGCATTGAACGTTTATAAAACGTATTGATCACGTATAATTTCAGTACTCTACAACAAGCGATTATTATACGCTTCAGCAAGAGAAAATTGGAACCTTTTCACGTTTCTTCTCAACTTCGAATGCGTTTCCTACGAGCGTATATTTTCACCAGGGAATGCAAATATAATAACCAGTTGAAATGATTTAAGCCAAAATTAACGATATATTCTGGTTCTTCTAATCTCAAAAATGCCGTCAATTTTGGCATAAAGAATTTTACCTGGGTATCATAAACATTTTTTGGTACATTTCCTGTTGATCAAAACTAGATTTCAAATCACTGAGACCATGAATGTTGCAATCTGGTCATTTTTCTGTCAGAGTATGTGAGTTTGCACGGTTTTGTGAGAAGTGCGCGCTCTTCAGCGACGTTCGTTTCATTATTTTTGAAATGATGAAGAGAAACAGAATTATAATCCCTTCAAAATTGGTCCAATTGAGAAATATAGATCAAATTTCGAATTAGCGTGTTTTTGAAAATCATGAAAACAACCGAAAATCCCGTCATGTGGCTCTTTATTTTACAGGGAAAAACCGTAACATCAGCGATTATTAATTCCACGCAAATTAATCGTGTCATGAAAACAAATGAAGTCTAACACTTTAGATTAGAATACAATACAACAGTATTCCTTCGGTATAGTGTATTGTTCAAACCCCGCACTGATTCATATCAATACAATAACCAGAAGTGTTGAACTTCTGTTTTTTTTTTTCTAACACGAGTCATTCATGTTAAATGAAGTAACCGCTAATGTTACAGTGTCTCCGTGTAGGTATTAAAACCACACAAAGAGTTCTTAGATCCATCCAGAGGAGGTCGTATGAAAAGTGTTCGGTTTGTAAAAGAATCCCATGAAGTTGAAACTGGCAATCAATTGTTCTAAATTTTGATTGAATGTTACTGAAGCTTTGTTTACACTAGAAATCAATCAGGTAGTATCCCCCTAAACCCTCCAGAATCTCAAATTTTGAAAAAATTCTTGGCAATTAGCTGCTAGTTTCACAAGAAGAATCTCTCCTGATAGGTGGGTGCGGAGAAGAGATCATTCCTAACTCCACGCAGATTGACTTCGAAGTGTTGATATTTTTGGTAGAGGGATCCATGCAAATTTCTTATCATGGAACCCCTTTTTAATCGGAATGAATCTCCCCTATTTTTCACACCTACTCAATCAACGCAAAGGTTTCACTTAAGTTGTTATTATTTATTATTATATTACCAGAACGTGGTTTTTATCCGATTCTGTCCTCTTATCACACACGAATTCATTATGCTCCACCCATAATATGTAAATTATCTGTCCAAATAAATGAACCCTTTCCTTCTCTCTTCGACATGTGAATAAATTCTCGAGTGTTGGATTTGATATCCGATGTTCCTACGAATTGCATGGAATCACGATCATCGTAATTCCTTTAATTTATGTCTAAATTACAAATCCACTAACTATTCTTGTAATTGGTGCAGCATTTCTACCAATACTGTTGGTGGAACAGGAGGTAACGTTCCCACCTAATCAGGTTAATCTGTTTCCCATTTTCAACCAAGTTGCGAATATTATCGAAATCCTGATAGTGTTCAATCATTTCAGAGGTGGATTGATTTTCATATACTTCGTAAATTCCGAACTTGGTGCCGAAGCGTGAGAGGGAACATCTATTTAGACTTTGCTATTTGCTCTTATAGTTCTTTCTTAGTTCCTCTTTATAGATGAACTCGCACCGAGAGGAAGGATCTATTCGAATATTCGACAGCTAGGAAATTTAGTAACTGTCAATAAAAATTTAGTTGTGCTAGCTGAATTTTATTTATCACAACTATATTTTTTATTACTAACTAGAGTCTAGTTGGCGTAAATAAAAATCTAGCTGCGGCAACTAACATTCAGTTGTCCCAACTAGGTACTTTTCTCTCAGTGTGAACGTTCACGTTGAAATAAAATTATTACATTTGCCAGAGAATAACGAGAATATAGTGGAATACTCTCTGAGCTTATTCATAAGCCTGGAATAATCCCAGAGGGTTCGTTGATGTTTAATACTGAAAATGCAATTCATGTCCATATTTTAAAACAATGGATTCATTTGGTCAGTCGTACAGATGGACATGACTACCATCTGAGGGCTATCTGTGGTTTCACAGGATACGCGAAATCCTTTGTCGCCAGCTACCCATAATTCCTGTCGGACGTTATTCGCGCGCTCTACCGTATCGAAGGCATTCAGCGATGGCATTATGCGTATATATATATATATATACACACACACACACACACACACACACACACACAGATAAATGTACGTGCGTGGATGATATATGCGGGTACTTATTTGTCAAGAGAAACCATGAAGGCCTCCATACGGGTTGTAAATAGCCTTTATAATCGTGCTAATTTTGAGACATAAAATGTAAAATGATGTTATAATTAGATTAATGTATGTACCGTAACAATGATTTTCTTCAGGTTCTTATATGAATACATTCTATACGTGAAATTATAGAATACTGGAATAAATGTTGAAAGAAACCATAGCTGTCCCGCAAACACTCCGCACATAGCATAAATGTCTCACCCTAACAGCACTGGGAGGTTTTTGAAACGTTCTAAGAACGTCTGGACGTGTTTTAAACGTTTTCAGGACATTTTAAGAACATCCAAGAAACTTTGTGTTGTCTCCAGGATATCCGAGAATATTACAATTATTCTAGAAAGCTGCAGAATATTTCGAAGATATTTTTACTATATGAGACAAGATATAACGTACACATAACTGTTACATAAGAAACATAAAAATATTCCGTAACAGTGGTAATAATGAGTTACCAGTGAATTGATATTAATGTTACAAACTGAGTTCGTTAGCTGGTATCTAGAAATTTGGAACACCCGGACAGATTGTTTCAGGAAACCACGTACGGAGAAAATATTCTGTTACAAATTACTATAAAAAATTTGTAACGAAGGACCATATCGCATAAAGATGAAAAGAAACTTGAAATTAGCTGTAAAATACCGTGATCACGTTCGTTAGTGCTGAGATTGATGTTTGTTTCGAAATTTTTCATAGTAAATTGAAGTAGGACCATACGATTTTATCTAATATGGCCAGTCTCGTTCCTTGTTGGTATGTGTTCCTAGTGATTACAAATATAACATTCTCTCCGTGTGTACTAAACGTACATTTGTGCATTGAATTCACAGAATTAATGGGAATAAATTAAATTTGATTTTAGCCTATTTTTTCCTAAACGTCTAGTAATTGAGTGTTACACAGCAAATTTGGTTATGAATATTGTATTCTATAATAAGGATTGTAGAACACTGAGTAATGTAAAGCAGAAGTTCAGTAATGTTTCTTGAAATTTCGTGAAACATCACTGAAAGTTCAGTAATATTCAGATTTATCGATCAAATATAATACTATTTACTGAACCTCCAAATCGCTCTTCTCTCAGTGTGGTAAAATCAGTGAGGAGCAAATATCTCGTACTATTTGAAAAAAATCTGTGAAATGGAAAAAAACCGTAACTCGAGTTACGGTTCTTTTGATGGATATTTTCGTTCACCAAACACCCTCAACTCATTTTTTCATTTGCTGTTATTGAAAATATTGATTTTTGTTTAAATAATCAAGAACAGCGCCCCTTATCTGCCCTAGATGCGTTTTAATATTGTCAAAATATTAGTTACATCATACAATTTTGATGTGGAACAGTTTTTCTCGGGTTTTCTCCGTTCGAACTAATTTGGAGTCAACAACTTTTTTACATTGGACGGCAAAGATAATTGTGACGACATCTGACGAAATAATCATATTTCACTACATCATTTTTCTCCATTTAGACCGTTTTTCTGTCAGTGTACTGGGGAACCTATAGCATTCTTTAGACCATTCAAATACAAGAAAGACATTCTTTTAAAATATTCCCAAATAATGCCAGTTCCGAGAAATTTTGTTTTCACCCATGTTTCATCTTTCAATTGATTTAGATAGAACTCATATGGGATCATCATAGAATCATGACCGAGACATGTGATCGAAAGATCGGAAAGAGGAGATATACGCGTTCGCGTATATTAAATTGACAAATTTTTAATAGATTTTTCCTTTCCCATCTAGTTCCTGTGAATAGATCAGGCTGGAACTGATACGGAATCATCATCAACTTTGCCTACAACTATGGTCGAAATTTCATGACAATTGGACAATACTAACGTTAAAATATGCACGTTCGTAATAAATGTGGACAGACAAACAGACAACAAATAGACAGACATATGGACAAGCGGACATCAGACACGAAACCAATCTCGTTCTCCGAGTCCCGCGGAGTCGTTTGATATGTATAAGAAATCTTACTTTTGGAGGCAAAGATTTGTCAAGTCTGAAAAACGATCACCAAACTTCTTTTTCTTCTTCTTCTTCTTCTTTTTCCGAGAAAGCAAAATAACGTTATGAATTTGATAAAATAAATGTATATATAGTTATCTTTTTGTTCGTTTTGATTGCAGTTTCGACGACACGTCAATGGATATTTATCCACTGACGAGCATCACGGAGGGGAGGATTGGCGACCTCGCGAATGGAGATGGCGATGAATCGGCCGTCAGGGATAGCGGGATCGATGTCGAAGTGACGTCACTGGAGGAAGCCAGATCGGTAATAGCTGCCCTTAGAGCGAGGCAGAAGGCACAAGCGCACCAGATGCTCGCTTGGCGGAGGACCCTCAAGCTGCAGGTAAGCGGAAATTGAAATTCTTTTCTTCGATCCTTAATTTATGTGTCTGGAAGGAAAATTGTTCAATATTTGTGTGATTCATTGTTGCATAAAACGAAGGGTATCATGATGATTCTCTGTCCCTAAGGGTTAACATTCGCATGACTTGAAACAATTTTCGTTTCCCAAATCAAACCAACCGTCATTAAATACCTATTTTTTGTTTTTTTTTCCACAATTCTTGACATCCTTGTACTTGTACACAACATCTTCTATGAGTCAGGTATACGAATTTCAATTCCAATGCCTAAACGGCCGAATAACGAAATTACGAATATTTCTTCTTGGTATCACGATGCGGTTCAAATCGTTCAACATTTTGCTCGATGTTTTCTTGTGCGTGTAGCACGCTCTGGTCGAACAAAGGGTGCCTTCTTCTGTTTCTTTCTCATTATCCGTAAGGCAGGAAATTTTATCCTGGCACTTGCTTACAACCATTGTATACCAATATCCGGAAGAAGAGGTGAATAAATTGATGTAATGAATCATCCGGGGTGACCAAATAGGTTGAAAATTAGGAAATAGATGATTAAGCCCCAGCCGCCACACGAATGCGAATTCGCACACTGAGAGAAATGATTACTAATACCAAGAAAACATATTCTTGAATATTTTTAAGAATACATATTCTTGATTACAGCTGATATGTTGCAAGCTCGAGTGGAATTCCCTTGGATCGAGAAAATATTTTTTGAATTCAAGAAATACATCCTTTTCTTGTATCAACAGTACACTGTGTGAGAAATAGATGTAAAATTACATGCAACAAGTTCACCAAGACTGTTCCTGTAAAATGCATTCTCCATAAACGTTTAGCAGTCTTTTTACTCAGCATGTCACCTGTAAATTAACATGAACACTATGATGGCAATTTTACAAGTACTGAGTACTGGTAAAATGAAATTATATCCACATGTCAATGTAAAATTACCTACTTCATTGGTAATTTTACAAATACTTAGGACTGGTAAACTCGAATTACATGTACATGTCAATGTAAAATTACTTGCATTCTGGTAAAATTACAGTTAACATGTATGTGGAAATTTACCTTGGGTGGATGTGTGAATTCACTGATGTGTGTAGTTGGTAATTTTTACATTAACATATATCATGTAATTTTACCAATACTGTATAGGTGAATCCTGTTGCCATTGACATTTGGTAATATTACCACCAAAATTTTTTACAGTGTACAGATTGTTTAAGAAATGGATTTCTTGAAACATCACAATATGTTATTGGTGATAGTAATGATTTCTCTCAGTGCAGGGTTGAAAATTGAAAAAACCCGTGGCTCTGACGATAAAGCACACAGTTAAAACAAATTCATCAAATACAACATATTTGTCATGTCCAAATCAAACGATCCACATTGACATATGCCATCCCTAACAGCAAAACGTGTCTCTGGGACGTTTTCTGAACGTTCAGTAGCACGGCGTGCTATCTGGGATGTGAATGACTTTCTCAACACACTTCAGACGTCTTTTGCAGTATCGATATTTTTTCATTGAAAATTTATCGAGTTTCTGTTGAATTGTATAAATATCGGATTGCTCCAAACAAAAATGCCACAGTGATACGTTGAAGGGGAACTCTTTCTGAGTATTTTAAAAGGAAATTCATCAGCATCGGATGAAAATTGGGTGGTAGGTTGATTTTTGTCAATAAATACACCAAAATTTCCCACTGTGCGACGGGTTGTCATCCTATACGGGGAATTTATCCATTTTCTTTTTTCCGTGTTTTTCAATTGGATTTTGACTTATTTACAAGGAATTACAGAAAGTGTAAATCGAGAAACCAAATTCGCACTCGGGTGGAGGTTGAGGGCTGCGTGGATGGATGAAGTGTGGGGGTCAAGGGTTGAACGAAAGAATCATCGATGGAGGACGGATTTGTCGTCGGATAAAGTGTTTCTCCTCAGTCCGTCGTAATGTCAATGCAACGTCGTTATGTCGTCATTGTTGGTAAATTCCGTTCCTTGGTATGAACCACGAATTCGCGGGGTTTTTTGAGGATGGTGAATACGAATCTGAACACAAAGAGGAGAAATTCCATTCAGCGAATCGAATGTGGCGGGGAGTTTCATATGCATGGATTCATTTGCATGCAACATGGGTTACACCCTGCTGAATATTTCACATAGAAAACAATAAGATTTTTCCTATCAATCTTGATAAAACGAGAATTAACAATGCGTTATCGTGAATTTACGATAGAACTCTGTCGGTTCTTATCGTTTTCCATAGGATTTGAGAGAAATTTATTTGGTTTTATTGTGAAATTCCTATAAAAAAAAGTATTGATTATTTGGAGAAATATAACCATGTTTTGTTAAATAACTGGTGTTTCTTCTGGAGGAATTTTACCATAAAACCAGATAGATTCCTCTCAAATCTTATAGAATTGAAGTGAAGAACTCTTAAGAGGAGGTTCTCATCAAGCAAATTTCGAAATAAGGTGATTTTGTCGAATTTTTTTCTTATATAAGAAGGAAGTGAATTAAGAACTCGAGTTATTTGGAACTCATCAAATGGGTCTTCGAGTACATGAAAAATTTTTCCTCGAGTTAAAGGATTCGTATCCTGAAACTTTAAAGGCGTTTTTCTCGGAACCATATTTTTCAAGGTTGGCTCCACGCTCGCTCTTTTCTTCTTTATTTTGTAGCTGATTGAATTTATTGGAGAATGAACCTGAATGGAGATGATATGTGCTTTTTTTTTATAGCACTTCAAAGAGCGAAAAAAAGGTGAAAAAACGCTACCACAAGTTTGCATGTCTGTCATTATTTTAATTTTGAACTTTTCATTGGTTTTATTGGTACAACCCTCAACAAATATAATATATTTCATAAAAATTTTTGAATTTTTGATTCCTGATAATTTTTGTAAGTGGCGCCCGATTGATCGCTGTTTTTTTTAGTGGTTATGTTTCAACACGTATCAACAACTCCCATGGCATTATTTTTTACTGAAAAAAAAGTTTTTTTATCTACTCGAAGACTCAAGTAACAAGTGTGGAAACCCTCGAGTTCTTTGTTTACTTCTTTCCATGAAAAAAAAATTCGAGAAAATCACCTTATTTTGGGATCGCCAGATGTGAACCCCCGTGTGGAAATATTTCGCTGAAAAATGTCTGCAAAACTATGAAAAATCTCTGAAAAAAAATGAAAAAATTCTGAGAAACTCTGACAAACTCTGAGAATCTCTGAAATTTTGATGAGAAATCTAATATTTTTGGGACATTCTTTACAGACTTTTTTCAGACTTTTTTCAGAGTTTCTCAGAGTTTTTTCATTCTTTTTCAGAGAAATAGTAACGAAATTGAACTCTAAAAAAACTCTAACAAAACTCTGATGGATTGCTAACACTTTTCTGATTTTGAGAACAAAATTAAAAAATTTTCAAACACTTTTTCACACATGATATTTGAATACGGCATATGAATGTATTTATTGAATTTCAGGATTTTTCAATAATCAGAAAAATGTCAACAATTTATTAGAGTTTTGTCAGAGTTTTTTCAGAGTGCAATTTCGTTACTATTTCTCTGAAATTAGTATGAAAAAACTCTGAGAAACTCTGAAAAAAATCTGCAAAAAGTCTGTAAAGAATGTCCCAAAAATATCAGATTTCTCATCAAAATTTCAGAGATTCTCAGAGTTTCTCAGAGTTTTTTCATTTTTTTTCAGAGATTTTTCATAGTTTTGCAGACATTTTTCAGCGAAATATTTCCACACGGGCATCCCCTTAATGCTGAGTGCGGTTAATGCAATATTTGGGGACTGTTTATCCTGAACATAACAGCAATATATCCGTAGACTGTATCACAAATATCCTTTTGCACAGGTTTATAAAAGAAAAACGTAAAGGTGACGCTTGAACAAAAAATGTGTAATGGGAAGACAAGAGGACGAAGAGTAATGAAAGAATTGATGAAAGTTGAGAAATTGGTAAGAAATGATAGATGAGGATCATCTAAATCTCTTCAAACTGGATAAAACGTTGAGGAAGAATTCATATAGAGAAATGAAAATAACTTGTCGTACCATAAGAGAATGTGAAATCCAAACTTCTTTCATATAAAAGCTGATATGATCTACGCTTCCCCTCTAATAACTTGGAACTCCATGCACTTTCTGGTTTGAAAATCAATAACAGTTTCTCATGAACAAGAAAATTAAAGCTCCAAGTTTCAATTTCGAATGCAAATGTGCATGAGAAATATTTCCACACCGAAGAAAATAATTTATTCAAACTAATCAACCTATAAAGTTAGTTATAGAAATTGATTCCCGAGTAACAAAAAAAAAATAGAAATCAATAATATAAAATGAAGTAAAGGCGACTTCAAATTAGTAACGGCAGCGAAAGTCAGCGAAAGTGTATTTGAATATACTTGACTCGACATCCATTTCACTTATTCATATGAATCATTCTATATCAGATTCACAACTTGAATTTTAATTCCAATCGAAATTTTTTCTAGCGTTTTAGAGAGGAAAATAATTGATACGTATTTTTTCATTTTGATGCGATGTCTTTCATTTTCGAGGAACGATGCTTTAAACTTTCCAAATTCTACAATCATCGATGTTTTAAAAACTCTTTTATTTTCAAAACATATTGCGTCCGAGCTTGTGAATAGTATACCGGGTGTTTCAGAATTCAGAATACTTTACAGGCGTATTCTGCAGCCAAAATGCAATAACTTCCTCTTTGGAAAAATTTTATTTGACGCTTAAAATCCAAATTACTGAAGAACTCTGTGTTCTACACATTTAACGGCAGATGTCAGGGAAACATTGAACTATCCTGTCGTTTTTTGGGCTTCCAAGGTCCAGTAACTTTGACTTACTATAGCTCCAAAACAAAGAATAACAGGATAGTTTGGATTTATTTTCAGAGATTCACCGTTTGCCAACTTATCAAATGGTATTGAGCTGAAATATGGAGCTCATAGGGTTTTTGAGTGGTTTGGATTTGAAAAAAACAATCTTAAAAACTAAGGTTCGCATACAATTTTTTCAGAACAGAAATTATCGCATTTTGACTGGAGAACCCGCCTGTGCAGTATTTTCAGTGAATTCTGAAACACCTGGTACATACAAGAAGAAAAAAAATTTGCTGTTCCAGCAAATCGAGGTATTGAACATAGAATAGCGAATCTTTTTGCTAACCTAGCTGAAAATCCATTACCACAGCTAATTGGATTGACGTGAGAGCAACGTGATTAACTGAAGTAGCGAATTTTTTAGCATTATATACAGAATAGCAAACATTTTTTGCTGCCACAATTGAAAAATCGCTGTCATAGCTAACAAAATTGCTATAATAGCAAAAAATTTGCTGCCCCAGAGAGAAGTATCCAGCAAAATCAGATTTCGCTAATGATATCAGATAAAATGAATGATAAAATTTCATGAATTCGCTTCGAAACATGAATGGTGCAAATGGATTCAGTTCAGTTTAGAATTCTCACCGAGAAAATCTTTCCTCAGAGGATACAAGATGCTGAAATCAGCCCGAAAAAGTAGCCCGAGTACACTGCAAAAACTGATATCTTATTCCAAAATACTTTTGTAGTGACTTTTCAAACATCTCAAAATGTTACTGTACTTATATTCAAAACACGGAACTACGTTTTCATTCAAGACATGACGTATTTGATTAGCAAACAAAAATGTTTGAAAGTTGTATGTAGAAACATAACCTCGAATTACTATTATGTCAACGTCAAAGTGAGAAACAGGAACAATGGATTCAAAATGTATATCGTGCCATTTTGAAACAAAATTGAAAATCATCAATTTAATCCATTTTTTCAAGTTAAATGTGATAAATCACGCTTCTCCCTGGTGAGAGATTAGAAAGTGTCAGAAACGTAGTTGGGAAGTATTTGGAACGTGGATTTAAGCGTATATCGAGCGTCAAGTGGGACATTAAGAGTAGTTCGAACGTATATTTGGAGTGCGCGAAGCGTATGTGTGTGCGAGCCGATGGGGACGAACGGACCCATATAACAGAAAAAGCTTCTGAAATGCATTTTCCAATCAGAAAAGTATTTTGAATCCTTTCTCGACGAACAGAAATGTTTTTTGAATGCATTTGGTACATTTCAAATGTATTTGTAATACATCAAATATCAATCTTGTATACATTTTAAATACTTCTGTTCGAATGTATTTGAAAAGTGTTTTCTGTTTTATGGGGTTTGGTACTGAAAAGGTATGGGCCACCAACGGTTGTCTGCCGATTGCGGATCGGTACGTAACCAACTTCATTCTGAGTTCGTGTCGGTACTGGTTCAATATTTGAACCAACCGTTATTGACCACTTTTCCACCAATGTTGGGTTAACCCTCTAAGTACCAAGCCATAAAGCAGATGAGGAAAAATGTTTTTCTCCTTCTCCTCACATCGAAAATGATGTAAGGAATCCAAAATCGGTGAGAAATAAAATTTCAAACTTTTCTCCTTTTCAACTGTTTTGAGGCCCCAAACCGTCAATTGAGAATGAGAAATTTTTTTTTGCATCGAATGGAATCCAGGAAAATCCCTGATCATCATGTTCAAAACCAAATGCTCTTGGAATTTATAAAAAAGTGGATTTAGTAAACGTAGCAAATTTGCAACGTTTGTAGCTAGAGGGTTAACAACGGCACAATTTTAGTACGCAAGCGTTGGCCTCCGACGTTGATTCGGTACCAAACCAATGTGAATAAATATCTCGTGTACTTTGAGAGAAGACTTGATTGACTACGTAGAAATTGACGAATGGTCCAGTACCGGCTTGATACACGCTACCAATTTGCAACCGTTGGCGGTCATCCTATGATCCCATAGTAAATTTCACTCTAAATTCCTCCTGGTGCAGAAATTTTTATAATGCATTCAAAACTTTCCCAAGTTACAATAGCGCACATAACGGTTGAGTAACAGTCATCGGTACTTGAATAGCGATCAATACTAGTGGTATCAGTTCTCAATGTCGGAACCACACTGATTTCCAGTACTGAATTGATGTTGGTAACCGGTACCGGATCAGAGTTATTTGGCGTTATCATTCCGTAGTCCAACCGACACCGGCTGCCAACGGTTGCACACTGGCAGCCTGTATCGAGCCTGTACTGGACCATCCGTCAATTTCTACGTGGGGATGTTTCCAGTTAAAACAGTCATGTGTTTGATTTGAATTATTAAACATATCATGTCTTATTTTGAGACATATCTTCGACGTCAATTTTCGCAGTGTACAGAGCCGCAACAGGATGTGGTAAAATAAATTCAAAAATCCTGGCTATGGGTACAAAAATCGGGCCAATTTCAGCATCGTGAGGATACGGTGGTATCTTCTAGAGGCGCACGATATTTCACGATGTCGATATTTTGTATAAAACCTCTGTCGGGTTTATATTGAATTGTATAAAATCTTGATAGAAACTTTATACAAATTTCATATAAAATATCGATATTGTGGAATATCGTGCACCTCCAGTATCCACTTGATGGATAACACAGGGAATATTGAGGCATTTGATATGAGAATCATTGATGCATACGTATGTATGGATAGTATTTATCGGTGTGACATCATTCTTGTGTATTCTCTTGGTACATATGTATTTCTCAAGTGTCGATTATCATCGACACGTAGAGCCAGACATTTCCTGGACTCGGTCATTTATTCGAGACATCGCCTGAGGGGAGTAATCGACTCTTCTCGCGATACAACACGCGCAGATGGAAAGAGGCAAGAAAAGAAGGAACTTGACTTTCCTCCCTTCTTTCATTGTTCCTTCATCTTTCGAATGAATGAATGAGGACAGAAAAAAAAAAGAATAGCTACACGAGGGAATGTTAATCGCGCCGGATATGTGTCGTATTCCATGAATAACATGAACGCTCAATATATTGATCAAAGTACTTTTGTCTGAAACAGAATAAGATTATTCTTTCATTGAAAAACCGGACAAGGTGTTTTATACCGAACACCCTGTTCACCGGGAAAAATAATTTATTCAACCCACTTATCTTTTCAATACACTGGATAGTAAACGAACCAAAATCACTGAAATGAGCAAAAGGCTGGGATCGCCATTTCCATCAGGAGAAATAAACTCAATTTGGAGAATTTTTAGAATGAACTTCAGCATAGACAAAGGGAAGGGTACTGGAACTAAGTGCACAAGATCATATATGTTTTTGAAATGGTATTAGTGCATTGATGTAAGATTAGTTCAAGTGCCCTACTCCTTGGAAGCACTGAAATTAGTCTAAAAAAATGTCCATTCAAGTTTATGCCCCCTTATTTGCATCTTGAACACAATAGTTAGAAATAGAGGGAAGTTCAAAAGGATATGAATTTATTTTTGCATAAATCATAGGGGAGAGTCGCCGGGTGTGGGACACGTTTTGTTTCACAGCCATAACTTTTTTGTAAGTCAATATAATCTGCCCAACAATATACCATTCTGAAGGTGGATTCATACCCAAACCTTGCCCAAAAACCTTGCCTTGATCTCGCTGATAAGGAAAATTTTACAAGCGTTCATGTGAAATGTTGAATTTTCGCGGAGAAAAAAACGTATATCGCTACAAAACCAGCTGCTAATGGGGAAATATGAAGCAAAACCATCGAGAATTCAATAATTATCAATATTTACTTGCTCCGTAATCATTTCACAATGGGCCAAAATTCTCAAGCGTTATGAGACGTTTGCTGATTTATACGAAACCCTGTATCTGGGGGTTTTTCGAGTCGCTGATTACGAATCTAGGGTCAGATTTCGCAAATTCAAGATGGTGGGGCCAGTATGGTGGATTCGAATCTCCAAATGAATCTCTAAAATGTGCACTCAAATTTTTTTAAAGTTGATAAAGTAGCGAAGACAGCCAATCAACTTTGAAAAATTTCCTTCTCAGCCAGGCAAAATGAATGATGCCCCACTGTGCATTTCATAGAAAGAAAAGAGACAAAAATTTAAATTTTTCATGTTTTCTACTTGGAACGTATTGAAATCTGTAGAACACGTTAGCAGCAGACAAAATAATGCTCACAATCGATTGAGTTCAGAAACACAAAAAATTTCATAAAAAATGTTATCAATGATCTGAAAAATTTACACTAAAACCTGTATCAAGATTTGTTTTTCCAAAGAAAAGTCGATTTTCGATCATAATTATGCCATACATACGCTTTGAACATGAAAAATTGGCTGTCCCATAACCGGGAATGACACTCAATCGCCAATGACGCATAAAAAACTTACGAACAAAAAATTTTCGTGCGATTGTCAATGGTACTTGAAAGTGTGATAAAAACGCTACCTATATCTTTATCGAACGTTCCGTCATCGCTCCATCCACTTGAAATAAAAGCCCTCTATTAAATATTGTGAACTTGTTTTCTTCTCCTTGATTTTGACACGCTATTTATACAAAGGTGTACGCGTGCGTCGATGGACTTCAGTTTCATGTCAAAAACTTGTTTATGATGTAAGAAAAATTTCAAGCTTCAAACATCCTGAGTTTTGTTGCGACATCTCAAAGAAAATTGACTGTCCCACAATCGGAGGTGTCCCACACCCGGCGACTCTCCCCTATATTAAATATAAAGGGAAGCATGGAAAATTGGTCCCACGAAGTATAACCAACAATTACAAATAAGTAAAATCATTCATAAATACTTAAAATACATCAAAAACATTTATTAATCATTTTTACCATTTATAAATATATTTGTTGAATCTAGATCGTGAAATTAACTTTTTATGCTTTTCTTAATTCTTTTGATATGTGGCTTCCAGCAAAAATGAATCACACAGCATTAAATTTCCCTCCATTTTTCAGCATTTGGCTCAAGATGCAATAGCTGCTCAAATTTTTCTATCGCATTCAGTTCGTCACAGAAATTTTGTACTGGCAACTCTGGTTGGAAGAATCCATTGGATCTGACAATGAAATTTCATGAAATTTGATCTCGGAACATTGTCCGAGATTCAGACAAAAAATGCAGAGATGGACAAATCAGTGGATGTGTTTCCATCAGAACATTGTGCGAGGCTTATGAGATTTGGCAAGAATCAATGGATTATTTCTATAAAGGCCATTTAAATCTAGGAACAGCAGTGAAAATCACTTGAAGTGAATTTGAATATAATTGAGCCAACACTGATTTTAGTTATCTAGATATATATTAACAGCCTCTGCACATTTCTTGGAGTGAAAATCCACTCCTAAAGAGTGAAAATACTGCCAGTCCCAGAAGAGTGAGATTCCACTCCTAAAAAGTGAGGTTTTACTCCATAAGAGTGGATTTTCACTCTCTTGGAATGAGAGTTTTACTCTTCAAAAGCGAGTTGAAACTTCACTCTGGTAGAGTGAACATTGACTCTTATGAAGTGAAAACTCACTCCAAGAAATTCAGAGAGGCTTTATCTAATGGAACAACTGTTGGAGTCAACTTGGAATAAGAATCACTTTTTTCTTATGCACATCCAATAAATATTTTCACCTTTCAACATTTCAAATGGTAGCTCACCTTGAATATATCTGAAATTGATGCATCGGAGATCACTCTGTTCTCTTCTATAGATAATATCATGAATGTTTGATATGTTAAGTAGTAAAAATCCTCATTGGTTGTAATGAAGAGATTATAACGCCATCCAGCGCACTTCACATAGCTGCCGATCGAACAGTATGGGATGTTTCTTATTGATGAGAGAGCCACGAAGGTAGCTATTAACACATGAATTTATAATTATGTTTCCAGGAAGACTTGGTAGCTCGACTGACAAGAGAAAAAGCTGAACAGCTACGTACCTTATCGTCACAACTTCTATTGTTCGAGTCAAGGCTGTGTCGAAAACAGAAGGAAATCGAAGCTAGTCTGGCGCAACGAGAGTCCATTATTCTTAGACAGCAAAGGGTGATACGGCAGTTGCAGAATAGATTAGCAGAAAAATCAAATGGGACGCGAGATTCACCTCCCTGTGACGCTTTGGACAGGCTGGACAGCCTCGGTGATAGCGACAGCGCGGTTGTCCTTGAAGAAACCGTTGACGACCCTGCACCACTCAGGTATATACTACATTGATTAAAATGTAACATTCATCTCAGAAATCATTTTGATACATTTCCGATATCAATTTTGCTACACCCCAAGCTGCTATGCAACAGCAACTGGAAGAAGAATATTTCCGAAGCTATGCGATACTATAGTTTGATGAAGGGTTCAAAGATTAGTAAGAAACAATCGCAAAGTCACTATAAAAACTTCTTATGAACATCCCTGTTGAAGATTACACAGAGAAAAGGTGATATTGACGATTGTTAGACAGAGTACCCGAGAAGAAAAGATTATATCTACTGAGATCTGAGTAGATCTTTTGAGATATATGTAGATCTCTTCAGATCTAAATTTTGGCAAAAAAGATTTACGGAGATCCGCAGAGATTTCCAGAGATCTCCAGAAATCTTTTTGAACTTTGCTATATTTTTTTGGATTCCTTGCAAAATTGGAATCTTTGGGAATGAGTGGATATCAGAAAACCTCAAAGATTGTTGCCTAAGTTGAGATGTTCAGATGTAAGTAGATGTGGACAGATTTTTAGAGATTTTTGCCAACATTTAGATCTGTTGAAATCTACTTAGATCTCATTAGATCTAATCTTATTTTCTCGGGTATCTTGGTAGAAACCTGACTGGTTCTGGGTGGGAATCCGGGTCCGCGAGCTCGTTTATCCGGGAATTCTCGACAAGGATCAAACTCGAACCGCTTAAATCCATCTGAAGATTTTTTCCTTTGAGTTTATGCCCCCTGACAAAACCTGATAAATACTGATAGGAATGAGATATCCTAAACTTAGGATATTCTTCATCTAGTTCAACTTTCGTTAAAACTCTCGAAAGTGTCGGTACCGTACGACTCTCCCCTACACGGAGAAATTGTCACATATAGATAACCAAAACCCGCACATTGATGGTCAATGTGAAACAAAGAAGCATCTTTTTCACATCGATTCTCAGAGTGAAATATCCCGATAACTTATATGTATGAACATTGAAAATTCATTCGAAAAAAACATTTTTTCGTTGCACATTGGCCATTGATTCTCCGTGTATTTGGTATCAATGAACACCAAAATCAATGGGCCTCGAATTCTTTTCAGTGTTTTGTTTTCTCCGAAACAGTGAGCACACACAGTGTGGAGTTTTCCCCCCAAATTTGGTGGCTGCGAAAATCCTTCAAGTAAGGTAAATTCATTTCCCCTTGTTCTGGGGCAATTTTCCTTCATTTGGAGAAAAACTCCCTTTAAAAAAAAAGAAATTTTCTTCCAAAATGGAAGAGAATCCCTCCGTAATACAGGGTGTTTCATAATTCATTGAGAATACTTCAGAGACGTTATTCTGCAGCCAAAATGCAATAATTTCCCGTTTGGAAAAAATTTTTTGGAGGCTTAGTTTTTGAGCTATGAGCGTTTTCAGATTTTTTTTTCAAATCCAAATAACTTGGAAGCATTATGGTTTACATTCTGGAGCTTGGCGCCATTCTCCAAGTTGGAAAACGCCCCGGATCTCTGAGAAAAAAAATTCAACTGTCTTATTCTTTGTTTCGGAGCTGTAGTAATTTAAAGTTGCTGGATTCTGATTGGCTAGAAGCCCGGAAATTTCAAATCGCTGTAGCTCTGAAACAAAGAATGATAGGATAGTTGAATTTTTTCTTCAGAAAACCGGTGTTTTCTAACTTAGAGAATGATGGTGAGAGTGTCCCCTGATCGATTTTTTCACTAGGAAACTACTAGATCGTTTCAACCATCTTACGTCATTGATATTCAATTAATTACATCGACCTTGAGATAAAAAAATCTAGAATAAAACAGAGATGTCGGCTCTGGTCTCAAAATAATTGTACATGGATTATATTTGATAACGAAATTTCGTTCCAATCATTTATGACGAGTTAGTGGAACAACAAACAGACCAGGCCCGGATTGTTTGATTGATTCTGAATCATTAGATCCAAAGTTTAATGCAATTGATTGAATATTTTTGACGTAAATGGTTGAAACGATCTAGCCCAAGTAACACCAATGTGCGTCAAATATTCTCCGAACGTTCTTAGAATATTTAAATATCCTGCAAACATCCTCAGAATGTTTGACGCACGTTTTGTGCTACTAGGGAGTAGTTTTTTGGTGAAAAAGTCGACCAGAGCACTTCCTTAAGCTTAAGAATGTAGGATATAATGCTTCTGAGTTATTTGAATTTGAAAAAAAATAAAAAAAATGCTCATAGCTCAAAAACTAAGCCTCCAAAAAATTTTTTCCAAACGGGAAATTATTGCATTTTGGATGCAGAATAACGCATCTGAAGTGTTTTCAGCAAATTATGAAATACCCGGTACAGGGGAGATGAATTTCCCTCACATGAGGGATTTTTGCCGCCACTAATTTTGGGGGGGACCTCCATTCACTTTTTACAGTGCTGCCATCATTTCGCATTCGAGTTTATGCACGGAGAAAAATGCGGGTCAAAAATACAGTAATTTTCAATAAAAATTACTCAAAATCTGAGAATATTCCTTAAATTTCTAATAAAGATAAATCGATTCACATTTCTCTGGAATTTTATTTGAAAAAAAACTGAAAAATTATCGATACTTGTCAAACAATAGAAAATTTAGTGTGCAACTTTTGGGAAGTTCATATTTTTTTCTATTGTTTGTTAAGTATTGATAATTTTTCAATGCTTTTCAAATACAAATTCCAGAAAAATGTGAACCGTTTCATCTTGATTACAAATTTGAGAAGTATTTCTTAGAAATACAAGAAAACCTCAGATTTCAAGAGATATTCTCAAATTTTTGTTCAAGATTACTATTTTTTTGAACTGCATTATTCCCAGTGTACCGGTATCACAATACTATTTATTTTTTCTCAAAGGAACATGGAAGTACAATGAATTTTTTGGTTGGAATTGTCTTCATACGTACAGGAACAGAGGGATATTCGTACATCAAGACATACAGCCACTCGTGGATGGTGTTTGAATAGTAAAAAGTAATAATCGAAAGAAAAATCGTAGGAGGAGAGGAGGAATCACTTTTCGACTATCGGGTCGTTTCCTAATGATCTCAAAAACCGACTACCCTGGTAAAAAAAATCTCTCTGAATCTCTCTGAAATCTCTCTGAGTTTCTCTGAATCTCTCTATATCTTGGGACAAATTTCAGAGAGATTCAGGGTAATTCCAGAGTGATTCAGAGAAAGTTAGAGACTTTTCCGATAGTGATGCTTTCTGAATTCTTCAACGTTCTCTGAATCTCTCCGCATATCACTGAATCCCTCAGAATCGTATATATTTAAATCTCAAAGCTCTCCCTGAATTTACCTGAATACCTCTAAATTTCTCTAAATCTCCCAGAATCTAATGTATTCAGATTTTAAAGCTTCCTCTGAATCCCTCCGAATTTCTCTGAATTTCTCTGAATTCCTCTAAATCTCCAGGAATTTAATGTATTCAGATTTCAAAGCTTCCTCTGAATTCCTCTGAATTTCTCTGAATTTCTCTGAATTACTCTGAATCTTTCTAAATTCCTCTGAATATTTCTAAAAAGTTCCACGCACAATTTTTCCTAATGTATCTGTCTCTGGAAGTCTCTAAGACTTCCAGAAAGCCTCTGAAATGCAGGACCAAGAATTTTACTGAATTTGTCCCTCTCTGAATTTCCCAGAATTTCCCTGCATCTCTCTGAGTTCCTCTGAATTTTTCTGAATCTTTCTGAAAAATTCAAAGCACGAGTCCTCTCAATCCACTAGTCTCTGAAATCCTCTGAACCACGCTGAATTGTTCTAAATGCCTTTGATTCTTTTCTGAATCTCTCTGAAACGTGAAATTTTCAGAGAGATTCAGAGAGATTTTTTTACCAGGGTAGCGATTGTCAAATCATCTCCATTCGGCGAAAAACTTTTTCGGTCAAAAAACCCACTGCGCAGAGAGAATAATCCATTACTTTTCCATGTAAAATACAATATTTTTCACTGTGCTTCATATCAACGCCAGACGGAGTTTTGATTTCTATGAAGATTTATAATTCCACACAGTAAAATAGTTCCCCATAAAGATTAAATGTACGTTTTTCAATTCACACAGTCAAAATCCTTGTCGTTGAAATCATAAATTCATGGATTTTCAGAAAAATTTCTCATCCGGTAAATATTGTACTGAACATTTATTATAATCTACTGTGGAGTTTTCTAAAATTATAAGAAAATACCATAATTTTTCTTGTCAATTCCAATCTGGTCCATGGATAGTGATCTACCACAGTAATTTCAACTGTATTTTCCTCCCCGTGTACCATTTAAATGATTTTAAGAGATTCGAAATTCTCTGTTTCCAGGTTTCGATCCAATATCACCTATGTCACGGTAATTCGATCTGTTTCCGATGCGGTGGAACCTTCGAGTAAGTACTCGTCGATGCGTCGGTGTAATGGCCTTTTAAGGAGACCGGAAATCCTAGAAACCGTTTATTCCGTTGAAGAGGACGGCGATAATGAAAATAATCAAGGACCATCGGAGTCTACGGAAAATTCCGAATGTCACAATAGACGAGCGGATAATCCGGAGAACGGGAAAGGAAGACTTCAAGATCTTTATGGAAGTTTTGAGAGATTAGCTCAGGAAACTGAAATACCTAGAGACGAGTTTCACCAGGCTCAGGTTTGTAAAATTCAAATTCTCCCTGAAAATCAAATTGAAAAGTCATGATACGTTTCGAAGAATATCAAAAAAGTTCCATCTTTGAGGTGGTTTTTACATTGTTATTTTCTATGACATTTTTTCGTTGAGGTATGAGACTTCAAAATTTTAGTTTTTTGAAGGCAGTCTATATCTCTTCAATTCCGCGTGGTTTTATGTAATTTTCGAAATAATTTGGCGGAGATATGTTTCCAGAGGGAAAGAAAACCCGGGTGGGAGTGAATGAGATGACATGATATGACATATTGTTCCAAAAACTGGTTAGATTTTGTGAGGAAACAACATATTCTGACGATAATATGTCATGTGTCATAATATGACCACCCACACATCACTTTCGATCTTCAAGGTATCTTGAGGAACTGTTTAGAAAAGTTTGAGAAGTCTTGTGCAACATGAAAAGATATCCTTAAGATGTCCAAAACAGTTCTTACTTCTAAAAGATATCTAAAAGATATCTTGTAGAAGATCTAAAACTTTTCTTCCGGGATTATATCTTTTAGATATCTTATGGAAATCTTTTAGAAGTAAGAACTGTTTTAGATGTCTTAAAGATGTCTTTTCATGTTGCAAAAGACTCCTTAAATTTGGCTTGAGATATCTTTTAGAACTGAAATGCTGTGTGCGCAGTTTTTGGAACAGTATGTCAGAATCTAACATCCACTTCCACCAGGGAGGTGAAGATTTTAAACGTCTATACTCCCAGCAAACACGACTGCTGGCGTTTCAAAGGGCCAGTGACGGCTCTTCAACGGCATTGCCGGACCATCAGCGGCCCATTGAAACGCCAGTAAGCATTGTTTCCAGGGCTGTTAGGAAAAATTTGTGAATTTCACACACAAAATTTGGAAGCAATTAACACAAACTTTTGTGTATCCAATTCATTACAGATCTTATGGGATTCATACAAATTTTTGAATGAAAACCATTTCAAGATAATACTGTTTTTGACTTTCAATAAAAGTGTGGGAGATTCGCTACAAAAAAATGTGTGTTAATTGCTTTCAAACTTTTGTATTAAAATTTATACAAATATTTGTTACAGTGTACAGTAGCTCTCAAATTAATTGGAACACCAGGGAAATTACTATAAAAAACAGTATCCTAATAATTAATATGTCCTCCTTTGTTCTTGAAAACCCAGGTAGCAGTGGTGCCAACTGTCGTACAGTAAAAAGAGCACAATTCATCTGGTGTTCCAATTAATTTGAGCGCTACACTGTGAAAAATAATCGAGATCTTCCTGTACGCATTTATCGGCAAATTTCAATCAGTGGATGGGAAGTGAATTTGCGATACATGCGTATGAAATTTCCCATAAGCTGGATTGAAAATTTCTAACTGTGTGGGATTTTTCCAACCATTTTATATTAAATATCCGGACTGGTAAACAAGATTCTTAACGCATGTATATATCAATTACTTCACATAAATTTATAAAAATTTGCCCATAGAAATTATAGTAACAATAGCTATGTCACAATGTACGCTGTTAGAAATTTCTGCATGCAGCTTCAATGACATTTAATGGGAACAATTTCCACCCAATAAACATTCCGCGTCTAAAAGATATCTCACACAGTATTTCAGTTCTAAAAGATATCTCAAGCCAAATTCGAGAAGTCTTATGTAACATGAAAAGATATCTTTGAGAGATCTAAAACGGTTCTTACTTCTAAAAGATTTCTATCAGATGTCCAAAAGATATAATCTCGGAAGAAAAGTTTTAGATCTTCCAAAAGATATCTTTTAGATGTCTTTTAAAAGTAAGAACTGTTTTAGACATCTTAAGGATATCTTCTCATGTTGCATAAGACTTCTCAAACTTTTCTGAACAGTTCCTCAAGATATCTTGAAGACCAAAAGTGCTGTGTGGGATCTTTTAGAAACAAAATGTTCATTGGGCACTCACGTGATTGAAAAAGTTCTTGAAATTTTATTTACAAATGCACAGTGTAGTATAATTTCTCGGACATTTTATGTTGAAAAATGTGACAAAGTTGTCCACGTTCCTATTTTATAAATTTTGGCAAAAGCCACGTTCAAGATATTGAATTATTCAAAATATAGTTTGAACTACGCTAACAAATTTTATCGGAGAATTCCTATATATTTATGTGGAGTAATTAGCACATACATGCGTTATGAATTTTCCCATAAAGTTTGAAATTTTCCGGTTGATGTACACAGGGAAATTCCGATTATTTTTTACAGTGTAGGGATATATTTTCGAAATCTTGTTTCAGTGTTTTTCTAAGTAAAGTCAAATTAAAACTATAGAAAAACTAAAAAATTAATATTACATACTGATATTCATTATTTTATGATTACAGATCACTTACAATAGGGTAATGAGTAATCATAGATCCGTTACTAAGCCAAAAGATGTCAAGTACAAGAGGATAAATAAAGCTAAATCCAGAAGCTTAGAAGAACTGAGAGGACGCCTTATGAATTGGGTGGAAAAGGGGAATAAAATAGCTACCCAGATAACATTTTGAAGCCCCTCCTCCCAAGTTTTGCGTGCAATTCACGCGCAAAAGCTTATCCATGTGCGTCGCTTCACGAGAGCATGTTATCTGGGTATATCGTTGAATCAGTCATACGCTTGAACTATACAAATTACTTACAACTTTATCAAAATAAAATTAAAAATCAAGACAGGTGGTCATTCGCAAGAAGTGAAACACTTGAAGTCTTCTAAAAAAAAATCTCGTGATTATCTCAATGAATAAGAATTCAATCTTTTATAAATAAATCTCGCTCTTCTTACGCATATACATCCTATATGAATATAATGCAACATATTTAAATACCTTAAACTACTGCTATGTGATATTTATTATGTAATATCTTCGATATTAACGTGCCTCTAAATATCGTGTTATCTACGTGCATCTAGATTCACGATGTTGCAGGTGACAAAAACATTGAGACTTGTGATATAATTTTGTTATAATTTATGTAGATAAATTATTTAATTGAATGATCGTTATTCTTTTAGAATAGAGATAATTCTCACAAAAAAAAAAGAAAATCTATGATGGTGATAACGATGGGAGGAAACTATCATTTTTTCTTCCTTGGCATATGACAATGAATAGATAGATGTAGTTGATAATAACGACAGGTTCAAACATTCTCACCTTTCAATCATTGTACATCCAATTACGTACATCACATGCTCTGATTTTATATTCAACAACGCGACAGTTATGTATATCCTCCTGTTCTTCTTCTTCTCCTTCTTCTTTCTTATAAAACAATTTGTATAAAGTTATTGGCACCTTCATGCGTCCCCTTGTCAATTAGCATTGTTCCCCTCATCGATTGAACGATTAATTCAAACCAGATCGCACAGAAAATTCAAAAAGATTTGATATGCATTTTTATACAGAAGCGAAAGAAAAGCAAACGAATTCGACTACGCTAAGCGAGCTTTGCTTGAATCATTTGAATCTTTTGTAATCACGAATTCCGCAACCTTTGATTATACGATATATTTCTCGATATATGCATCTATATCCATGTAAAAATTTAGCGATTCCGCCAATGCTGACGACGGGCAATCCAGGATATCCAATGTCGTCCTCAAAGACGAGTCTCGAGTTACACCGGGATCCTCTAATGGCGACGCCAATGTTCCTTACTGACACTTTCAAATTTCATATCTGTGAGCAACAAACTATACACGTTATATCTACAAATTGTTGCTCACGTATGTAGCTTGTGATAATGTTAGGGAGGAACGTTAGCGGTGACAAGGAGAACATTCTGACGTAACTCGAGACCCGTCTCTAAGGGTTGACATATTGGGCACCGGCAATCAGTTATCAGGGATGCCAGGAATTTTGAGATCCAACAATCTACGTCCAATCAAATACTTTTGGTGATTGGAATGACCAATATATTTCGGTTTCGGCATTCTTGTTCCTTTGTTTCTGGCATCTCCAGGGTTCTGCAAGTGAGTTCCCTGGTGGAAAAATTTCGTTGAATTTTATTGAATCCCGTTCCATTGAAAATTCAATGAAAATCCTTAAACTTCAACAAACTTCAATGGAAGTTACTGAATTTTGTGGACAATTGTTGAATTTTATCGAAATTTTGTTGAATTGAGTTATTGAATTTTGCTAATTTTTCATTGTAACGGAGTGAAGGATTCAACGAAATTCAACGAAATTTTTCCATCGGAGTTACTTTATGTAATCTCCATGTGAATTGCTGTTAAAAACCTCTGATGACACGTCAATTCCCAACTCTAAGGATGGACAAGTAATTCACTTCATGTAACCTAGATAGAAAAATGTCTCAATAATGGCATCATAATAGTGACACGCATGCGAAGAAATGCTCGCATCATGTTGTCAAAGTGTTTCCGCATAAAAAATTGTTATTGGTAGCAAAATGAGGTGATGGGACCATAATGAAGACATAATGTTTACATTATATGCATCATTGCAAGCTGCACATTACGGCACATTATGTTACAAAATATTTAAAGCATGTTTTGTTATCTGAGTAATCTACATGTGTATTTTACATGTAAATGTATGTCAAAAACCTTTCATGACACGTCAATTCCCAACCCTGGGCATCACTACCTTAAATATTCCTACACTTTCCAGTAAAATAGGGATATAATAACATTGTGGAGTTATGAATTTTGTTTTGTCATTGAAATTACTATACTTTCTAGTGAAGAATGATGGAATTCTGTTATGAAAAGTATAGTAACTCTAATGACAAAACATAATACATGATCTCAAAATTGAATTTTTCATTCGATTGATGTGAAAATTTCAGGAAAACTTCTTCGAATATTGGAGAACAACTTTGTCGCTCTGAGTTTCTTCAGATCAAAAATTCTCGAGACACTTTTTTCCGTGGAAATTCGCAAGCGCGTTTTCTTAACAGCATTTGTTTATTATTAGATATCCATTGGATGATGAGATCTTTTAACAAATTGAACTCACTAGTTGTCTTTCCCTAACAGCACAATGTGTCTCTGAAACGTTTTCTGAACGTTCAGAAAACCTTCCATAAATTTTCCAGTGGCACGTTGTGCTGTCTTGGTCTGAGAGTTTTCTCCCGAGGCACTGAAATTGAATCGGAACGGAACAGGGATTTCAGTAGTCATTCCGTTCCGTTCAACCCAAATAGCGCTGCTCTCCCATGGATCGGAATCATTCCGGCCGTAACAACTTTAAATGGAAATTTATATTTCATCATTGATTGATTAATTTTCCATTCCACTGGAATGTATTCCGGTTCATGGGAGACAAGGGTGCCCGTTTTCGACGGAACGGAAAATGAAATATTCCGTTCCGGTTGAGAAATCCAACCCCAAGTAGCACAACAGGTTAGAAATGCTAAGAAGGTTCTTGGAAGTTCTGAGCATGTTTTATGAACATTCTTAGAATCTTCGAATGAGACTGTTTTGGATAAGTATATTCTGTGCACATTCTCAGAACATATTTTTCGAATTTATACAAAACAGTCTTATCTGCATATTCTATGCATGATCACGCATGACCAATGAACGCAGAATATTTGAAATGTTCTTGTGCTACTTGGGACTCGCATGGGAGAGCAACCTGAGACCATTACTGAAGCTATGTACAAACTTTCAAATCATTCCAATAATTTCTCCCTGAGTACAATTTTGTCGCAAAATATAATTTGAATTTGATTGATTTTGAGGAAATACAAATTTTCACTTTTCAACTTTTATTTCACAAACTATTGATGATGGAGAAAAATTTTTCATGAGAAAAACGTGTGTTTTTATGAGTTTTAACAGGCTGTATTTTTCATTTTCCATTTTTATGAATTTTTTTCTCGTTCTGCTGGTCTCCCGGATCAGATCTGTAACGTGTTCAACTGCTTGTCGAGTTATTGCATGTAACCTCCCAATTAGACATTGTCCCTGCTTTATCGTAAAGTGTAGTAATTTATAAGGTGTGCGAAGGATTTATAAGTCAACATTGATCGATAAACAGAGTGATTATTGCCCCAGCGGTTTTGAATTTACCAAAAAATAACCGGAAAAAAATCAGATACTTTGTGCGCTTTACTAATCAAAATATGAACCAAAAAATGATCGCAAACAACCCATAGAACACACCAGTTCAGAAAGAATTAATTAGGAGTTCAACTGGGATTCAAAGAATTCATTATGAATCCTTGAGAATTCTTTTCGAACTTCTGTGCTGTGTGGAAAGCCTTGGTCATTCCCCGATCAATTATCTGTGTCTTCTCAATAATAAATTCATAATTTACCATAATGTAAGCGTACATTAACGGTACACTGAAAGAAAAACAACCAAAGAGAAACCAGATTTTTCTTCTGGTCGTCACAACCAGAAAAATGTAGTTATTTTTGACTCCAACCATTTTTTCTGGTCGTCACAACCAGATTTCCTGGTGGGCACAATTAGATTTCAAAGTTATTGCAACTAAGAATGGCCTGGTTGGTCGTTTTTCTTTCAGTGTACACTGAGAAAAAAGCGACGTGGTCACAGCAACCATCTTCGCATAGTTGAAGACTTGCGGTTGCAGTGACCTGAAATCTGGTTATGATAGCCAGGAAAACAAGACAACATCACATGAATCTGTCTGTGGTAACTAGATGAAATGGTTAAAGCCAAAAATAATTACGTCGCCTGGTTATGTGAACCAGATTTTTCTCTGAGTGTAAGTTATCGGTCAACTGCTGGTGTGAAAAATGCAAACAGTAGCTTAAAACTTTTGGTAATAATTTAGTTATAATTTCGTTATGATTTGGTTTTGGTAAAAACCATTGAAACACTACCCATCGGCTAATTTTCACCAAATTATAATCACACCAAAAATTGACCGAGAGATAATTTTGAAAAATCGGTTATTTTGAATCTGCTAGGATCTGCCTTTGTTGATAATGTAAAGATAATTTCCCCAAACAACATTGGCGCAAGTTTGTGCCAATATTAATTCAGACATGAACAAAATACTGGTTTTATAAGCAAAAGTATTGTACCGGTCAAGGTTGCAGAGCCATTAATTCACGCTTGCAACCCCTGCTTGAAGAATCTCATTGATTCCGATACAGAAAACTGATTCAAACCCATTGAGAATCAATTTTTAATGGGTTTGAATCAGTTTTCTGCATCCGAAGCAATTAAAATGGCAATTTTTCGTCATCATTACTCTACTGGGTGATTTAAAATTGCCGTACACTTTTCTGAGAGTAGATTCTTAATGAAATTCTGAAACGATTTTGATTCGAAATATTCAGATCTGATCCTTAGATCCGAAGATCTGAGTATTTTTTAATTTTTTTGAAAAATCCAAATACCTCGGAAGTACCATATTTTTGACTTTTGAATCCAACACCATTCACTAAGTCAGATCACGGGGTATCCCTGGGAAAGAATTAATCTAATTTAGCTTCCCACGTTGTGGAGTTATAGCGATTTCAAGTTGTTGAATTCTGATTGGCAGGAATGCAAAAAATTTCAAATCGCTATAACCTCACAACGAAGGGAGTTAAATTGGATTTATTTTTTCCCAGGGATACCCTGTGATCTGACTTAGAGAATGGTGTTGGATTCAAAAGTCAGAAATATGGTACTTCTGAGGTATTTGGATTTTTCAAAAAATTCAAAAATGCTTATATCACCGGATCTGAGGATCAGATCTGAATATTCTGGACCAAAATGTTTTCAAAATTCCATCAAGAATCTGCTCTCAGAAAAGTGTACGGCAATTTTGAATCACCCAGTATGCATCTGATTGCTGGAACGATGTTATCATCCCGGACCTCAATATGTTATTAAGCTTTCTCCCAAGGATCCGTCAATGTTCGTCAGGGTTGGATCAGCCTTGCACCCTTGGTAAATTTTTACATGGGTATATAATGTTATTTTGATAAACATAAAAAATTCATCGTATAAAATGAATCTTTCATCCAACAGATGACAATTATTTTGTACAAGTATTTCGTAGAATTGAAGGCTAGTAAAATTTTTCTACAATCAAAGTCATAGCTCATAGCCACATTAATAGAAGGTCGTTAATAAACTGAAGAAAGATTAAACATTTTTCTATAGTTTCGAAAAGGAAAAGAAATTAATTTACAAAATGGGTGTAAATAATTCTTCTCTTCACAAAATCTACGCTGTGACAAAAAATCGGCAAATTCACCCAGAAACTCTTTGCAAATTCAAACACGAACTTAAAAAAATAACTGAAAAATATACTGAATATTTATAATAACTTTACTGAATATTCGGAGATTTTGATCTACTGTGATCGGTTTGATTATTTTCCGACAAATTCCTGTAAATTTACTGAAATTTTTCTCACAGTGTAACTCTCGCCTTACTCAGATTCAGGATCAAATTTTCTCTGATGGAACAAAACCTATTTCGAATATATATATATATACAATAATGAAAATATTATTTTCCGATGGAAAAAATAACAAAAAAGAAAAGAAAACAGGATTCTCACATCTGGAATATCCTTTTTGATTTTGATTGTACTACTCAACGGAAACCCTTGTTTGGTCTCCTCTGTCAGAATTCAAGGACTCGTGCGAACCATGGTAAATCGTTGAAGACTATACGTAAAGATACTATAATGATTTATATTATACCAAGATGTGACCATCTTTAAAAGTAAATATCACACAATGTTTACTGTACAAAGTTGAAGGAAGTAACTTTCACGATACGAAATATTATAAAATATCGATTCGTGTGCAAGCGCCTCATAAGTAATATAAATGCCTACCGAATTGTCGATTTAATCTATACATTTCCTCTGTTTTCTTTCATGTTTTATGATAACGAGTATGAAAGTTATATTTCTTCAATAAAATTTTATGCGCTATATATACATTTAATATCTGACCAATAATACTATTGAACAAATTAAGCAAGTATACTACTCGTATTCAAATAATAGTAAATTATTGACAATCCATATTTGAAAGAGCATGCTACGCAAAAGCAAAGCAAGAACAACAAATAAAAAAAGAATATTGAAGGAATGATAATGGTTGTGTTGTTTTTTTTTGTATGTATAATCGGATTTCAGAGGGATATAAGAATATGATAATTACTTAAGGTAACTATGTACATAGTTGTGTCGAAGAAAAAAAATCTAATACTTGATAAGTTGAGTTTCATGTTCCTGTGGGGCTGAGAAACAGCCATTGAGAGATCTCGTGCATAATATGTATTGCGCGCACTTTATATTTACGCAAATATATGTTTAAATTCACTGTACGATGGAGAGTATGCGTCGCGAGGAAACAGATCATCCGTACACTGTTGGGCATTTCTGCGTGAAGCTTCAATTACATGTAATGGGAACAATTTCCATTCGCTTGATTGGAGAATTTCAGTTACTATATATCATTATGAGTAATATAATATAGGAAAGATTCAAAATTCAATTACATGTAACTGAATTCTTAATTCAATCACCAAGATTGTGAAATTCCGTTCACAGGTGTAGTTGAGAGATGAATGGAATCTCAAGAAATTTTTAACAAGGTATCATTTTTCTCCCGTGTTCTATGGTTGCGAGTTAACCATTCCGCGCAGAGAAAAGAGTCATATGGCAAAAGTATGGGAACAATCTGGAGGTTCTAATTCCACGACGTTCTCAGTTTCTCAGAATGCTCAAGAAACTGGGAATATAAAAATGCTTGGTAAAGAATTTCATCAATTTGAATACATGATAATCGTTCAAATCACATTTAATTTCTAGAATTTGAGGCTTTACAATTTTGATTACATTGTCATTTCACAAATCTGTGCTTTTGAATCAAGTGTTCCATTGAAATCTTATAAACACTGTTGAAAAACACGTGATCTGCCGCGACATTTTTACGTCGAATCAACGGAAGAATATTACTAATTCACAACGTGTGGTTATTGACTGTTTTTGACGTTTTTAAAACGTGCGTGTGTTTATGAGGGGAAGGGAATACTGTTAATTAATAGAGCTTTGGGGAAGGTGTCCATTTTATCATGTTATACCACGTCGTTTTTTATGTCATTTTTTTTCCTCTGGGAAGGCAAGACCCTTTTCGAGACCGCAACAGTTTTAAATAAACCTTAAATGTTCGAAATTAAAAAAAAAATTTTTTTCAATTTCCTCCCATTTCATTTTTTAAATATTTATACATTGATCTCATGAATTTTGCATCAGAACTGGGAAAATTGAGCTTTGTTGGTTTTACTCGAGGGTCTCGAGCCCAGCCTTAGAATTGTGCAGAACAAAATCCGTGAAATTTCATTCAATGTACTATGTGGAAGCCGAATTTACTGACATTTTCCAATACCAAGACGCAGAAAATTTCCGATTTTATTCTTTTACAGTGCCAAGAATTCAAATTCCTAATTACCGCTGTGATATTTGATTGCTTCAAGAGGTATTTTTTTTTCAATCGATCGAAAAATAACGTTCTTAGTTTCCGAAAAATTTTGCTGAGCTTATTATTATCAACTGGAATGAGAAATATTCTTTTCTTGATAATATTTGTGGATTTCAGTGCAAAAATCTGACTGAATGTGGCTGTATCTTACTTGAAAATTTGACTGAAACTTAGTGTTTTCCATTGTGTTGGCATTTGTTTTCGGTGCTCACTTTCTTTCGAAACAGAGCTAGTTTTCACTGTATCTTGACATCAACTAATATTTGGGATGAAAATAAGTTTCACTTTTCACTGCGTAAACTTCTTGATATTACTCATTATTTCTCTCGGTGCAATACTGTTACCGAAATCAAACGTGATTTATACTGCAAATATACCAAAACTTTGTAGGTTCTCCGTAGCAATTCGATACAAAGGATTCATACTGAATTTGTACTGGATAAATAACGAATTGTGGGGAATCTTTTGGTACACTTGAAGCGGAGAAATACAATCAGAACAACAAAAAAAAGGCATTTTTCATGATTTTTTTCACCTAGAAGTTTATATTTGAATAGAATAAGCTTTTGTAGTGTTATTTGTATACTATTCAGGTATATCAAGGTGATTTTTTTTTATTTTTCTCCACAAAATGGCGACCGTACACAGGGTTCAAGTAACACCTAGTCCGATGACGGCGGGGGTTCTGCTGACCGTAATTTTCATCTGAAAAAAAGACCAAAAGGAATTACCTTCGGTACACTCATAATTCGTAGTTAAACCAAAAAAATAGAAAAAATATAAAATTCGCGATTTGGCAGAGCATAAATAGGCAAAAATCGATAATTCACCCCTTTTTTCAAGTCATTTTTGCAATAAAAAAGTACTTTATTTTCCAAAAGTACCAAATCTTTTTGGTTCAACTAGAAAGCTAATATAATAACGAAGATGTCCCAGAACCTCATCCCGATCGGATCATTATTTTTTTAGTTATCACCCCCGCCAACTCGGAAAAACATGTTTCGAGGAAAACGCATTTAAAGTTCTCGTTACTGAGAAGATAGAAAAGAAAAAGACCTCAATATACTTTAATAACGTATTATTAACACTGCAAAATTCTGTTTGTATCAAATACAAGCTTCTACCCTTGTGAAAATATTACTCCGCTAAATTACGCCAAAAACTACGAAATATTACGTCAATCTACGTCCCACAGCTTGGCATAGTTTTACGCAATTAGGCATAGACAAAAATATGAATATTTGTGCCGAAAATACGCGAAATTGAAGCAGGGAAGTAGAAATATGTAAAATTTGGCGTACAAAGTCCGAGAGTTTATGCCATTCTACGTATTTCTACACCTTTTTACGCCACAGTATACGGGTAAAACCCTTGGTCATAGATTGGCGTATTTTGACGTGGAAGTGCGTAGAATTTTCTACGTTTTTTTACGGAAGTGTCCGAAATGCAGTATTTAGGCATAGTTTTTGGCGTAATTTGGCGTAGAAATATTTTCACAAGGGTAGGTGAAAAAAAATCATGAGAAATGACTTTGTTTTCGCCGTTCTAATTATATTCCCCCCCCTTAAGTATCAAAATTTCTCAAGCATATGGTACGTTTTCAGTTCACTTTTCATCATGATCCGGCATTTTACTGAATTACTTGTAAATCCTTGTTAGTTGTACACCATACCAAAATTGAACATACCAAATAACACTGAAAATTTTGGTATGATCAAATTCGCTAGGGATTGTTTTGAAGATCCGGACAAGCAGAATTCTTTCTATATATAGTGTTGGTATATAGATTTTTTTAATAGGGATTCAATGCGTTTTTCATTTCCCTCCACTTTTTCAATGGTTTCCTGTAATTCGCATCATCTTCCGCAGTTTCGTTCATGTCAGTTTAAATTTCTACACTTTCATGTTGAACCACTGCCATTGAAACCAATCTATTATGAATTCCTTCAGCACATTTGATTAGTGTTGGTTTGCTGCCATCAAGAATGAGAAGTTCACTTTTGTTCAGATGAAATGAATCGGGGCCATATAAAAACTTTGATAAACATACAAACTGTAAGTTGCCTCGTTGTTTTATCCTACTTTTGAATGATTCTCAATTTCTCGACTGACTTTTTTCGTCAACAAATTGAAAGAATCTCCCGGGAAGTCGAAATCGACAATTTGCTGTTCAGAATCCCTAGAACAGTCTCGTAAAGAATCCGTATAAAACTCAAAAATACGTACGCAAGAGTATTGAATATAGTCTGGCGACAGTATTGGAAGCAATGTGGGCTTCGAGACTCAGCAATACTTCTTTCTGCCAGACTATTGAGATAAATTTTGTCCACATGCCCTTAAGAAAATTTTCTTCGCTTTTACAAAATTCCCTTATTTTATATCTATTTTAGACATAGGAAAAAATACAAAAATTTTGCAACCCTGAGAAAATGGGCACCAGCAACTTTTTTCCACAGTTGTAATATGCTGACAATATGTTTAGATATGTTATATATAATATATTATAATGATCATTTTGATGAAATTTTATGAAGAGTTCAGAGTATGGCCATACTTCTTCTTCCATACTCTTGCTGGATTATAACAAGACTCTTAGCGAGATCGTTTCCATACTCTTGGCATGTGACATTATCCTGCGCGAGGTTTCATTGCAACGTATACTCAATTTTGTGCGGTAACAACACATACCCATTGAATATGTTAAGAAATGATGTATCAAACTTCAATGAACACTGAAGAAACAATAAATGCATTTGAAATCTATATTGTAGATTATTTCATTCTCCTGTCATGCTGTAGTTTCGTTCAATCCAAGAGGCAGTTTCCCTTCCCCATGATTGAAATCGCTATCCTGTTGTACTCAATAAATAGAATTAATTGATAATTACGTTCACAAAGTGCAATAATGAAAAAAGCGAATTCAATTCCATAAATTACCTAACCGGATTTTTGCGTTTCAGATGAATATAATAGATTCCAATGACTCCAAACGGATTTTTCATCGAAATCCAATGGAATTCATTGGATATTTTCAACGGAGATACACGGAGAGAAAAAATTTGCTGACGCAGCAAATCGAGGTATTATATATAGAATAGCAAAATTTTTCGCTGACCTAGCTAAAAATTTGCTATAACAGCAATCGTGTTAGCTACGACAGCAATTTTTTAGCTGTGGCAGCAAAAAATGTTTGCTCCGCCAGCAAATTTTCAGTATTATATACAGAATAGCAAACAAATTTTGATGGGATAGCAAACATTTGTTGCTGCCACAGCTAAAAATTCGCTGTCGCAGCTAACAAAATTGCTGGAACAGCAAATAGTTTGCTGTCACAGCAAAAAATTTGCTGCTCTGGCAAAAGGAACCTAGCAAAAGTAGATTTCGCTGCCACAGCGAATTCCTTTTTCTCCGTGTACGCAAAAGCATAAGACGATTCCTTGTGGCAAAAAATAATACAAAAACTGATAATGGTCATTGTTAGTCAGCATACCAAGCATGAATCAAACCTATGGTGCCTTGTGCGTATGCTGTTCCCAAATAGACAATCCGATTTCTATTAGATATCTGAAAGATGTCTGAAAATTTTGTAAGATATCTTAAAATTTCTCCCGAAAGAGATCTTTGAGATATCATAAAGATATCGGACGCAACACTATTATATATCTTTAAGATATCTGAAAAGAGATCTTTCAGGAGCTTCTTTAAGATATCTTGATGAGGTCTTATGGGAGAGCAAAATTAGAAATCCGAAAAATGATATATTTCAGAACCCATACAAAAACCCTGGTGGTAATGTTTATCATAATTTTCCATAATTCTCATGAAAGTCATGAATCTTTATATTTCCTCATTTGGTACAAGTTCAAGGAGAAAATATTAGATCTTTCTCACCGAATTTGTAATTTATGAGGAAATATGAAAAATTGTCACTTTTATGAGAAATTATGAAAAATTATGAAATCTACCTTCGCCAAGGAATCGATAAATGAATTCGATGAAGATGTTTCGAGAAGAAGACAGCCCGCTGCAAATTCATACATTCAGGTTCATAAATTCATTATTGTAATAGTTCAAGATATTCAAGAAGTGCAATTGCGCCTATAAATAGGATAAGATGTCATCAAGTAAGTGCATGATATTTTTTTTGCATAATATATATATGTAAACGACGGTAAAGAGCAAGGTTAGGAATGCCGGTAATGTTTACTAATGCTGATTTTGAAAAAGTATACAATGACATCCAACGAATACTTATACGAATAAAATATCATACACTTACTTGGTGAGTTTTTATCCCATGAACAGGTCAATTGCACCTTTGAATCCCTTGAATTCTAATATATAACATTTTTATATATAAGATTCAATATTTGACACGTACTGCACGCGAGAGAATGAGGCAGAAAAGTGATGCAAAAGGCAAAGTCGGTAGACGCCATCTTTTCAGAAATGAAGTTCTGAAAGATGTCTTATAGATGATATTTTAAGAACTCTGATGCAATCGATTTTTCAGATATATTTCAGATATCTTATACAGGCATCTGTAAGATATCTTTTTGAAGATTTCTGATATACATCTATAAGACATCTTTTAGACACATCTTAAAGGTTTCTTTCATCGGATATCTTATATTCATCTTTAAGAACTCAGGGTTTACTGGGTTATTGATCACTCCGCTCAGACAGTCAAAAAATTAATAGGCTCATTTCCTGCTCTCCCTGATAACTCTGCACGGAGGAAAAGGACCCACGCAGGTATTGCCAGGACTGAAAAAAAACCCTAAGGTTGGCACATGTGCCAGAAACAAACCTCTGTGAAGAACAATTGACCCAATATTGTTCCATGATTGTCCCGTTGTTCCTAATGGATAGTCAGTCATGGTACATGAGTTAATATTTTTGAAATGGTCCCTACATTTGGTACAAGCTTGGCACAAGTGTAAAAATCGAGCACAATGTTTATAAATATTGACTGAATTTGGAATTTACAATGGCTGAAGACTTGGGGATAACTATCAGGTCAGGGCTGGCCCTCACGGGACGGTATCAAGCGCTGCGCACCTCAAATGATACCTCGAAATGGTTACCAGTGACGTCTGGCGTTCCGCAAGGTTCTTGCTTAGGCCCCTTGCTTTTCACATTATACACCATGGACGCCAATAACGTTGTACGCCACGGTAGAATAGTCAAGTTCACCGATGACTTCCAGATGTACTATTATACGCATCCTCGTGAGCTTGTAGCGTGCATAAGCCGTATAAATACCGAGATATCGTTCTTTTCTGATTGGTGTACCAGGAATTTGCTCAAGCTGAATCCGAGTGAAACTCAATGTATGATCTTGGGATCATCTCGGTATATTATTGATATCAATCTCGAGCTCTCACCCAAAATCCAAGTCGGCGACATTCAAATTCCTTATTCCTCCAGCATAAAGACCCTCGGTGTTATTACGATAACCCCCACCCTGAATTGGAGTAGTCAAGCCGTATCTACTTGCAATAAAGTTTCCAGAGTGCTCTCACAGCTCAGGCGACATAGTAATTTTTTCTCTTGGAAACTTAAAGTCGATCTAATTACTACACTTATTCTTCCTCTTTTTGATTACTGCTGCTTGGTTCCCTCGACATCTCGGTAGTCGACAAACTAAGAATGCAAAGAGCGATGAATGCGTGCGTGAGATTTATATTCGGTGTGAGAGGGGATGTGCATATCACTCCGTACTTCCGCACTTTAGGCTGGCTCAAGCATGCTGAGCGTAGGAAGTATTTCCTTGGGTGCTTTTCATATCAACTTTTCAAGAATAGGGGACCCAAAATTCTTTTTGACCCTTTTTTTCGGGCTATCAGCCGGTAAACGCGGCTGTCTTCCAGAACCAACCCTGATTTATTGACAATTCCCCAACATCGAACGGAATGCTATGGTCGTTCCTTCACAATATCAGGTATGAGGTTCTGGAACTCACTCCCCCCACTGCTCAGGATCGCATCCTTCGGAGTGTTTAAGAATGAACTTCTCAAATACTTGCGAGCCGGTGGACATGCGGAGTGTTCGGTATGGCTCGCTCCTTGAAAGGTCATTTTTTTTCTTTTTTCGTCAAGTTCTAGTTTTAGTTTTTAGGTTTCGTATTTTTGTTACTTAGTTTTAATTTACTGATAATATTGTATATCTGGTTTTTGTTCAACAGGTTTCTACCCTAGAACATGCAATAAATGTATCTACCTATCTATCTATCTTCCTGCCATAATTAATCATACACACTAAGCTAGATTTAATTGATCTAAGTAAGGATAGAGCTTCACTTAATGGTAATAGGATACTTTTAAATGTAATCATACACGGAAATCAACTGATTTTGAAGAACTCTTCACAGAATTTGAGGATGTCTGGCTCATTTTGAAGACCATCGATTTTGATGAAACTTTGCAGTTTTGTAAGGCTTAATATCGAACCAAAAACCCTCCAACCATTCGTCCAGATGGACAGCCGTTTTTCAGATATTGGTTCATGCTTTCACATAAAAAGCATTGGTTGATGCTTGATAAATGGATTGGATCGGGCCTGGCAAAACCACTGGCCCAAATTTGTCCTGATTTTATCATTCCCCAGCCTGGGCCAAGTTTAATAAATTATTCAAGACAAGTCTCGGCAGGTCTTGCGACAGGCTTGGTTCATCATTGGGCCATTGGTCCATACACACATGGGGAATAGTTGCAGCAACCACTCAAATAGTCGATTTTCGACCATCTACTTGGTAGCCAGGATAAGTATCACGTTAGCTGCCTCAACCAACTCAATAGTTGCACTAACTAACGTAAATACCTGGCAACTTACGAAGCATTTTAGTTAGTTGAGGCACGCGGAGAAAATCCTACAATACTGAGCACTGTAGCCGACACGACTGGCTCGTGTTATAGAGAAAAACTATTCCAACACTGCTGGTTACTGTAGTAACGCCAATCAGTCGTGTGTCCGCAGTGGAGAATAGTGTAGAAAAACGACTCTCTACTGCGGAGACACGACTGGTTTGTGTTACGACAGTAACCAGCAGTGTTGAAATGATTTTTTTCCATAACAGGAGCCAGTCGTGTCGGCTACAGTGCTCAGTATTGTAGAATTTTCTCCGTGCAGCTGACGTGATATTTGTCCTGACTACCAAATAGTTGCAGCAACTATTTAAGTAGATGCTCGAAAATCGACTTTCCAAGTAGTTGCCACAACTATTCCTCCTTCTCCGTGTGTTCGTTTATGCGTGTAAGTAGCATACAACACTCATACAACACTCACTCCACACGGAAAAGATTGGGGGCTGGTAGACTACTCGATGGAAAGCATTCCGTGACCAAACGCACTAAGAGCAGCACTCCAGTTACACGAAGGAAGCCTCCCTTTCTCTCGTTCGGGGCACGAAAACTCCCCCGTTTTGGTGAGCTGCATGATTTACTGACTCCTGCTCCAGACTCGGAACTCAAAACGCGCCTCAAACGGAAGAGCTGTTGTGCACAGCTGGAGGGGACGCTGCCGCTCTTCTTACCGTAAAACTGTTCGCCTGCTTTTTTCTCCGTGCATCTGTGCAACCACCCACACAGCGCAGGCATATCCCAAAATGAACTCCCGTTATGTCAGTTCAGACAAGATTCACAAAGAAGTTTTGAGAATTCTTCAATAGTTCTTTTTGAATCCCCCGGATTCATAAATAATGCATCCTGAACTGTCATAACGGGGACTCTTGAAGAATCCCACGATGAACTCATAAAGAATTCTTCATGAATACATCGGGACCAGAGTGCTGTGCGGGCAATTCCCTCTACCGATGAGACTACCCATACAGCACAAGAGTTTAAAAAAAATTCTTGAGAATTCATAATGAATTCTTTGAATCCCAGTTGAACTCTTAACGAGTTCTTCCTGAACTCGTGTGCTGTATGGCTAGGTGTTTATTTACTATTTCTTAGAATCAATTTTTAATGTCAGTAAGACGAAGAGATGGGAGGGGGAAGGGGGTATGAATAAATTGAAATCACATATTCAAAATTCATATTAAAGATATGAAATCAGTAGGATTGCTCAAGACATTCATGAGTGTTGTAGCACTGAACAAAGACGTAACGCACCCAAGTTCCTCGTAAGTATTTGGTCAACTACAGTTGTTGTAAAACTCGTGAATACGTACATTCCTACTAATGCAGATTATTTGCATGAGATACATGTTCCATAAACCCGATTCGAGTATGGAATTTCAGAAAAATACACGGATGTAAAAATGAACGTATGAACTGCAAGTGATAACTTGATTATTTTCATCATCCAATTTCTTGTTTTTCAGTTTTTAATTTTTCCATAACATTTTCTGCACTCATTCCTGAAACTACTACAACTTTTTGCCGACTTTTGGATCCCTGAAAAGAGAATAACAAATATCAATGACATTCAAAAATCATGAATATCAAAAAAATAAAACATATTTATATAACTAACTCTTTCTAGGCTGACATCGGATTTTCTCAGACCTAAAATTGAGGCTACATATTTGACCAATTCCGTGTTCGCTTCGCCTTCCACTGGGGGTGCGGATATAGCAACGCCAATTGCATCCTCAGAAATGTCTGAAACATTATATAAATGTCATTGGAAGCAAAGTTTATACGGAGAATTGGAAAATAAGGAAGAACTTATAGTAATAAGGGATCCTGTTCTGTGAATATTCGAAGAATACTTTATGCGTACTGGTGTTACTTGAATGAAGAAATCCCTTGGGAGAATAGGAAAAAAGGGTGGCTCTTTTTGATTGATGTCTCATTCCAAATTCAAAATTTGAACTGTTTATAGAGATGGATGAGGTATTGAACAATCGGGTCAAGGGATTTGATCAAAGTTGCTCTTTGTGTACTTCTGATAAATTGTTTGAAAGAAACAGCTTCGCTGGCATTATACTTGCAACAAAGCCCCTTCCAGGTGATTCTAGCGGCGGCATAGTGGCCAAATCGTTTATGACGAACTTACGCGTAGGCTAGTCACGCGAAAAAAGAAATTAACTGTAGCAACCACGCACTTTTTTAGCACCCTTTTTTCACTGCTATAGCTGAAATAATCGCAGCTTTAGCTATTCATTAGCTACCCCAGTAGGGAATCGTAATTATAACTGCACAGATTTTGTGCTTGATATTTGGATAGCCAAATAATTGAGTTGTGAAATTTTCGCTGAGGCAGCTACATTTCTTGTTGCTACAGCCAAGTGAGTAGTCGTGACAGCCAAAGAATAACTCCCGCACCTAATTTTGAGCTACTCAAATAGTAGCCAATTATCTTCCTTCATCCGGGCAAACGCATCGATTTAATCGAATTACCGCTTTGTACAGCACTTTTCTGATTCAAGTGGAAAAAGCTCTATAGCGATATTTCGATTTTATCCAAGCGTTCACCCGTAGTTTGTCATAAACCCGTAGTTGATCATAGAAACCATGTGCTGTTTGAAATTGGAACACAAGTACCTGTTATACCATTCCGCTTCGCTCCTGGTTTGGCTTGAATTTTGATAGTTACATTACCACTTTTATCAACTCCAACCGGACCACTTAGAACATCCTAGAACAAAATCAAATATATTATTGATGCGGTTTTTTTTCGAATTCAATGTTGGTTTCAAATATTTATTCATTATTGCGCGGGAAAGTTCTCTTCCCTCTGGTGAAACAATTGAGCAATAACCCTGTCGCGCATTCAAAATGGCGCAAAATTATTGTTCAAGCTGCAATGTTCAAAGTCAAAATAAAAATCGGATTTTCAAAAAACAAAAAATATAACGCGGTAGTTCTTGAAAAATCAACCCAAGTCTCTGATTAACATTTCTTTCTCCGAACCATGAATAATTTTTTTGATCGAAAAATCAAACTCGTACATATTTCCGCTCTGAAAATCGGTATTATTCAACATTGAACTTGCTCCAACTTATTCATTCTTCAACATATCGAGGTAAACTTCATCAATTCTCATTCGTGAGACTTTTAATGTGAAAAAGTTATGGATTTCGCAACAGGATATTCATGACCACGAAGTCATATGAATTTGTTTTTATAATTGATCATGAATAATAGTTATTGTGTCGTCTCATTTCTCTTGTGAACACCTGCCTTTTCAACGAACCTTTTTTGGAAAATTCGCACTCCACACTGGGAGAAAAGAACAGGTGATGCACTAGTGCACAGAGTGAATTGATATTCTCAACCAGTATAGCGTCAGCAACCTCAGATAGCAGTTTAACCTTGCTGCAATGCTGTCAGGCAAACTTGTGACAAGGTTGAAGGAAGGACACTAGTTGACACCCCTGCTAAAAATGCCAGGCAGATCCGGACAAAAAAAAATTGTCTGGCTTTGAACGGTATTTGTACCAGGAAATCCGGTCCAAAACTGACAAAATTTCTACCTGGTTTCGCCCGGAATCATTAAACATGGAAGATTCTGTCAAAAATTGACAGAAAAAATTTTGTCAGGTTCTGATAGGATATTCCAATTTGGTTATTCCGGGCGGAACCAGGTAGAAATTTTCTCAGTTTTCGACCGGATTTCCTAAGACAAAGACCGTTCAAAGCCAGACAACTATTTTTTGTCCGGATCTGCCTGGCATTTTCAGCAGGGACGAGACAAAGGTATAAGTTTATAAAATCCTTGCAGGAGAGGTTTAGCAACCCGGAGAGAACATGAAGCTTCAGCAAACGTTCAGATCAGATGTGTATAGATCGAGCCGAAGGTTCATTAGAGCCCACACAGCACTCAATGTCTCAGTAATATCTTTAGAATATTACAATGCCGCGCTCAAAACATTCTGTGTGAAATGTTTATACAAGATCCTGTAGATATTGCAGATACAATATTTGGTTAAAAATGTTCTGAGAATCTTCCAATTGGAAGATTGCACATATAATGATCTGTAATGTTCTGGAAATCTACGATGAGGAATATGCTAAATTTGTCGCGAATGAAATATTCCAAGAATACGACAGTAGCAATATTTTATGAAACGAAATCAATTTTTATACACCTGATCGAGGAATGGGAAAATTTACAATTCAAGATCGAGAGAAACGCCTCTCCTACGACCACTCTCCACTTTTCATTTCGAAAGATTCTGAATCGATCAGTCTATATCCCACGGCAACGAATTTTCGAAGTTTTTCCATCTATCTACTCAGCACTTTATAGAATTTCAAAGTCGAGGTCGAAAAAACCTCTCTCCCACGACCTACTCATTTTTTTTGTCAGAAGATTCTAAATCGATTCGTCTATATGTCAGCGAAGCGAATTCTTCAAACTCCCATCACGATGATTACAATAAATGGCACTTTGAGAGTGGTGTCGTCATTTCGGAGATTCGCTGATGTGATTGAAGCCTTGACTTTCACTCACAAAACCCGGGTTCAATCCCCACTGGCGGAACTTTCAATAATAATTGACTTCAAAGCAGTTTTTCTTACACGTAGAGTGATTCTGACCAAGCTCATTCAACTTTGTAGAAGTAAACTCTGAAGAAATTTTCTTTCTCAACCCAAAGTAACATTTTGTAAGCTTTTTAATATATGGGATTGTTACATTTTTTCCGTACAGAATACCGCTGAAATGATCACAGCAATATTTCAGAATATTTCCAGAATGTTACCTCAATGATCTCAGCAATTTTTCAGAGTATCCCCAGAACATTACAAAGATGGTGACATGAGACATCCTGCAAACATTCTGACGATCTTCTTGAGATGTTTTCCAGAATATTACAAATTCCAAACGTAATGTTCTGACAATATTGCTGGGACATCCGGTGCTGTGTGGGAGCTAACTTTTAGATTCACAAACGTTTGACAAAGGTTCTGGGGACGTTGAAATATCCACCTCGAAATACGTTCAGGAAACATAGATGGAACGTTCGTTGAAGGTTCATCGAAGGTTTGAGGAAGCTTTACAAGAATATCTATACTTAGATTAATTTATAATAATTTATGTTTATATTCATACCCTAACAGCACTGGGAGGTTTTTAAAACGTTCCAAGAACGTTGGGACGTTTTTAAAACATTCTCAGAACGTTTTCAAAACGTCCAGGGACCTTGGTGCTATTACACGGAGAGAAATTTGTAGTTAAATTTACTATGTTATTATTGTTCCCGAGAAACAGACTGAATTCTGTCGGATTTTACTATGAAGGGCATATTTTTACTATGGTACAACAATAGAATGCTGATCATATTTACTATGTTTTATGGGGGAACCCGTCATAGTTCAGTCTGTTCCTCGGAAACAATAATAACATAGTAAATTTAACTACAAATTTCTCTCCGTGTAGGGTATAAATTGATCAAAATTAATATAAGTATATACACTGACAGAAAAAATTTCCGGGAACAATGAAATATTTAGTTGAATAGTCGCCATAAAATATTTAATTGATTTGAATAAACTTTCATTGACTCGATTAAATATTCATTCAATCAAACAAATATTTAATATGCTATGAAATATTTTATCAATTGAAACAGTTATTTAATTGAGTCAATGCAAGTTTATTCAAATTAATCAAGTATTTTATGACGACTATTCAACGAAATATTTTATTGTTCCCGGAAATTTTTTCCCTCAGTGTATATATTTTTGTAAAGCTTCGTCAAACCTTCGATGAACCTTCAGCGAACGTTCCATCTATGTTTCCTGAACGTATTTCGAGGCAAACATTTCAACGTTCGTAGTATCTTTGACAAATCTTTGTGAATCTAAAAGTTAGCTTTCATGAACCTTCGATCCGATCTATACAGATCTAATCTGAGAACGTTCGCTGAATCTTCATGTTCTCTTCGGGAACTTCACACCAATGACTATATTTCCACTGTACTGAATCGAAGTAGGAGCGAAATGAGATTATCCTATCATATTTAACTTTATAACAGAAAACTCATCCGATTCTTTCCATTCTCCATCGCGATTCGATAATCTCATTTCGCTCCTACTTCGATTCGGACGATGAAATAAGCAGTCGATGTTTGCCTGCAGTCGTATGTGCATCACGTTCACGTCTACATCCTTCACGCGGAGTAAAATAAAATACACCTGAGTCAAATTGATCACAGGAAAAATGGAAACAAAAAGCAGGACGAAATGAAGAAGCGAAGGTTCCAACAGAACTTCCAATGAGATTTTTTGACACTTGATTTTCCAGGCGGCAACGAGATGTCGCGGTATGTCAATTTACAGTTCTGGTTACCACATTTCATAAGCTCAGTTTCACCCCGTGAGATGACACACGACTATATTGTATTGTGTATTATTCAACAAAGAAAGGATGAAATAACGAATCATGTGTGGTCACTGGAGAAGTACGTGAAACCTGGGGATATTTAGAACAGAAGAATCTACCGTGTTCCTATTCGCGGATTCGATACCAAATTTCCCATACCAAGTTGAATCAAATCAACATTACATGTGTCCCAAAGATTTCAGATCATAATAATCTCACCGATTTCGTATAAGACCCAGTGACACCTATTGGCACTGAATCAAGCGGCACCGATGTCTGGGAAAATGTCATGTTATTCGCATAATAGATGATCAAATCTTTGTCTTGTTCAAAATTTTACATCTTCCGTTTCTGATTGGTAAGTAAAGTACAGAATGAATATTCACTTACTTTTTTGGTTACTTCTTGTTTCGCCTTCCCTGCTTTCTTCGATGTTTGTTTCGACATTTCTCGAATGAAGGTACAGCAATGGACGGTTCTATCGTATATCAATGTGTTCTTTATCCAATGTGTCATTTAAAGGTGTAAATTCGTATGTTTTGATTTACCGTTTATCAGTCAAATATCAATTAGAAGAATACGTATACCATGTTTCTCTTAACCTCAACTAACGTAAGGAATACAGTACCCACATTCGATAGTATTGCCAACTGTGCAGCTTGGAGTGTACCCCATGCCCGCCAATTTTCAAATTTTCAAAGAGATTCGGTGGGTTCTACCGGAAGTTATTCCGTAGGAATGTTTTTACGTCTATTTACATATTTTTTTACATATGTTTTCAGGAAAAAATTGGGAAAAGGTATTGGAAAAATATGTTGTTCAAGTTTAAATCGTTTTAAAAAACGAAATGAAAATTGGAGCTCACAAAATCTGATGAATTATCGTTATTTATCTTCTCGAATTGACTCCATGGAACTTGGAATATCGTTTAAACAATATATTCAAAGGTTTTGAGTTTTTAACAGCTGAGTATCTCATTATTTGATTACTAATTCGTTTCAATAAACGATTCAAACTACAAGAAAAACTTTCCTCAGGAGAATGTTGCTTATATGTGAGAAACACTTCCCTTTATAAAATGTTCGAATGAATTTAGGTCCACAATTATTATAACGACATCACTCTTATCAACGAGACTCTCGGTTTGAGATTGTTTTACAGTAATAATGAAGACAGTGAATGAAAGTATCTATATATACAGTGGGTTCAATTGATCCTCCTCCTTCTTTCCGATAGATTCTTATTGCCAATTAATTGTTAATCAGTTGGAAACGATCTCAAGTGAATAACTATGTCAAGAACAATGCTCTCAACATTGCGCTGAGAGGATTGATTCCGCTGACTCTATCTGCTAAATTTTCCCAATAAAGAACGATACATTTTTTATGTAGTTTTCAATGAGGTTTCTGAATATGAAATTTACAATATTATATCGTTATTAAACGATAGAACTCTATCGTTCTTTATCGTATTCTGTGAAATTAAACAGGATATATGGGGTTTTATCGTGGAATTTGTATAGAAAAAGTACCAGTTATTTGAAACAAAATTAGTCATGTGTTCCAGAATAAGTGGTACTTTTTCTATAGGAATTTCACGATAACGTCACATACATTTTATGATGAATTCTATAGAATACGATAAGAAACGATAAAATTCTATCGTTGAATAACGATATAACATTGTAAATTCCATATTCAGAAACCTTATCGGAAACTATAGAAAGAATGTATCGTTCTCTATCGGGAAGATTCAGCAAAGTACTTACTTCGAAAATCATTTGTAAAAGACAATGATGTGTCATGATTTATCAGAAAAAATCGCCCTGCTCAAAGAATCTCATGGAACCGATTGATTCTCATTACTTCTCAATTGCAGAAAACTGATTCAAACCCATTGAGAATCAATTTTTAATGAGTTTCAATCGATTTCCTGCATCGGAATCAATGAGATTCTTCAAGCAGGGCGTGATAATTTGTCAATTTTATATATTTCTTTCCATCTCAACAAGAGTTACTTGGAATTTTTCTCGTCCGAACGTTTGATTCCCTATTCAAAGTTGCGTAGTCGCAACGACGCGAAATGAAAATATTTTATCGCATCCTGAAACACAGGCCATTGTATCATCAATTTTAGGACAGCATAATTCTTTTGTATTAAGAAGAAGCTTTGATAAACCAGAGCAATTTATCGGACATCCGAGAAATAAAAGCACAATTTGATTACAGCTCACAATGCCCAAAAAATTCGTTGGAGAGAACAGCAAGGCTGTCGCAGCCAGGGCCAGAAAAGCGGCAGCGAAAGAAGCTGAAAATACAAAAAAAGCTTTGGAAGCGGAGGAGAAAGCTTGGCAAGACGACGACAAGCAGCTTCTCAAGAAGAAACAAAGACAAGTACTTGCCGATAGATGTTCCCCTGCTTAAAAAATCTGATTAAAACGAATATATACCAATTTAGTTCCTATGCGAATTCCGAATAAACAAATCGGTGATAATGAGAAGTGATCAGAAGCCAGAAATTCTTCTGTACAATGAATGATAATCGATAAGAATACATCAGATTAGTTTAGAAATCTCTGAATAGAAAGTCCTCTTGGAATAAGAAATCGGTGATGTTGAATGAGAAGTTTCCGATGCAATTTCGATTGAATTTTGTCAATCGGAGGTAATAAGATTTTCTGAGCAGGATCGATCGAAAAAAAAAACATACAGAAAATACTAAAATACTAAAACGGATTCAATATCTGATATTTGATTTTTGAATTGGATATGATTATTTCCACTCAATTCAATCTCTTCTAATTCTTCAATCCGGTGGATATAGAAAATTCAAAATGCGAAGATTTGAAACGTTAGATATACACTGTAAAAAATATTCGGGATTTTCCCATACCTATGTAAAGGAAATTTCCTATACTTGTACGGGAAAAGCGAATTCCCGTACACGTATAAGAATTTTCACATGAAAATATATTAAAATTGCTGTTTTTATGGGATTTTTACTGTAAATTTGTAGGATTTTTCCCAAAATTTACTACACATGTATGTGTTGATTACTTCACATACACGTATGTGAAATTTCCCATACAAATTTTTTTACAGTGTACAAAAAGAAGTTGGATGTCGCGTCTTTGCATTTCGAATCTTCTACATTCAATCTTCCAATCAGGTTTCATCCTTGTCTAACAAAGAAATGAATCTGATCCCATCAGTGTTTATACTTTCATAATTGTCAATTTGTTATTCACTTTACAAAGTGAATAACAAAATTTCGAAATTTGATTACTTACTTTGTTGTATTTCATGCGCTACTTCTGGAAAGTTCATATTTTTTTCTATTCTTTGTTAAGTATTGATGATTTTTCATTCTTGTTCAAGTAAAATCCAACCAAAATGTCAACCATTTCATCTTCATTACGAATTTGAGAAATATTCTCAAACTTTTATTAAAGATTAATATATTTGCAACATGCATTCTTCTCCGTGCCAACACTTACTGGTGAATCGATCGGTCTATCATTACATGTCTATGAGAGTCACGGTATTTTTGTTGCAATGAAGGTTCCCTAACAGCAAAATGCTGAGCGAATATGCAGCAAATTGTTGAAAACGTGCAAGAACAGTTTGAAGCAATTTGCAGGGACATTGCGTCGCCAAATGCGCAACAATACGCTGTAAATTTAGGATTTTAGCTTGAGTTGTTATCGCGTTGCTAAGAAGTTGCTAGGAAGTTGCTCGGTTTCATGAAATTCTCAATCACATCCCCGAGAGAACATAAAGGTTCAGGGAACGTCCAATAGAGTTCTATTCAACGTCCACTGAGCGTCCCATGAGCGCGAATTAACGTAAAATAAACGTAAATTTGACCTGGAAGCTTTGTGTTCTCTTGGGGATGCGTAGACAATTTCCAACAATTTTGCGTAAACTTGATTAACAACGTAAGAGCAACGATTGCACAGCAACTTTTGTTGTATCGATTGATCCTTCACCTTGACCCAGATAACAAAAATCCTAAAAACTAGATTTCATGGAATTTTTTCGGAACCACAAAATGTACTATTGAAATGTTAGCAGAATAGAGTTCTTGAAGAATTCGAATTGCCTTTTGACATACTATACTATACATTCTGTAATGTACATAGTGTTTCTGTACATCTTGATCTCCACCAAGGTTATAATGACGTTATTGTTAATGTTACTTCATGGAGAACACGATACCGAGTAAGGATTAACAAAATGCTTAATGTTGATGCTTACAATTTACACGTTATTTCTGAATTCCGAATCATTAGTTCTATCTTCATACGTTTCTGCGTTGGTATCGGCTGTCAATTTTGACTGAGAAGAATTGCATGCGAAGCTCACGATGGATTTGGTCTTGAAAATCCAAAACCATTGTTCAGGCGGAGCAAAATATGTACTCGGTATCAAGAATATGAGGATGTATGTTGAATTGATCAGGCCTTATAGCTTATAAAAGAATAGTACTCAAGTTGCTTTAGCCACTCTCGATTATCCTTCATATTCAAATTGACATCTTATATTGCTCGCAGGAGGACCTAGAAAAAAAACGTCAATTACAATTAGAAAAAAAGGCTGAAGCAAAAGCTCAACTCGAGAAAGAAATGGCTACGATAAAAGTCGGTGGTAAACAGCCAGCTGCTAAAATTACTAGAGCCGAGATTGCATCCGTCACTGAAAAAAGGAATCAAGTAGCAATGAAAAAGAAAGAAGAAGATCCACCTTTGGAGGAAAATTTGAATAGAGTCATCATCGAAGGGGAAACCGCTCATGGTGTAGATGAGGCTTTAGCTGTTTTAAGGTACCCTAGATGGATTCAAATTTACAATTTAAAAAATTTCATCACAAGGCTTGTGGATTTAATCAATTAATAATTTTTTTACAGCATGAAAGAACCAGATTTAGATCGCCATCCTGAGAAACGTGTGAAAGCTGCATACGTGTTGTTCGAAGAAAAAATGATGCCGATTATTAAAGAACAAAATCCAACGTTGAGGCTGAGTCAATTGAAGCAACTTTTGAAAAAGGAATGGATGAAATCACCTGAGAACCCATTGAATCAACAATTATTCAATCGCTGATAATAGCTTTATTAACATTATCCTAAACGAAAGAGACTCATATGACTGATAAGAAAGGAATCACGTTGAATTAGACAAAAATTCTATGACGTTGTGAATGTTGGATATATCTATACACAATTTCGTCATAACAGAATGAGTTATATTCCACTGTCGTAAAATATATATGTATAAAATAATATAAAACAACCATCTTTGGTACAATGAATGCGCAAAACTTTATAGCCTCTGTATCATCGGAGGAGTATTTTCGAATGAGTATTTGTTCTTGATACATTATGAATCACCGTTGGATACAATTACAATTCTTCTTTTGTGTACAAATTTTGACACGCATTCTCAGTGTTTTTATTAATAAAATATAGTATTAGAATTAATTTCGAAAGATTCAAAGGAAAATTTCAAATGCACCATGTTTTATACAATGGCTACTTAAACTGTTACATTACGATTAGAATATCTTTTTTCTCAAGTTCTAAACACACTCAAGCATAAACTTTTGTCATACAACAATATATTATGTACAAAACCCGTTTTGGATGAGAAAAGTACTTTGAATCAAAGTACAAACATTTGATCATCATTTTCTTTCAGTATCAGCTAACAGCTTTTTATAATCCAACAATTCTTCGCACACAGCACAGAGATTCAGGAAGGATTCTTAAGATCTCTCTTTGAACTAGCTTCTTTCTCTTGCTGTACAAGTTTCTAATGCTCACAGTCCCTCATTATGAAGAATAAATAAGAATGTGATGAATCGCTGCGTTCAATAACTTCAAGATCGGTCTGATTTTTCATGCATCCTAACAAACGCATGATATTCTCTTGTGCGTGGTATCGAATGAATCTTTTCGGTGAATCGTATTCTGGATACTCCGTTCTACGCACAAATCAAACGCGCGTTTTACATCATTTTAAACTGCTGGTACTGCATATTCTCCGTTCAATGTATATTACATGTACATAACAACACGTACATGGTTTATCAAAAATCCTCGAATGTTGTAAGAGAAATTAGAGATGTCTAAGCATGTGCAGTTTACCGCTACCATTTCTTATGTTTCCATAAATCAATGAAGCAATGTATCATATGATTAAGCTGATCAGGACAGTCTGTCATTGGACTATGACCAGCCGATGGGATTGCTTCCAGATAAGCTTTCACCATAGTCTGGAACAAAGAAAAGTACCCACATGAACATTTATTTCTATTTCCTCTTCAGAATTGATACAGTCACGTTAAATCAAAATGATTCATGTTCGTCCATGACACGACAGTAATATTGAATAATGAATTTTCATGTTGAAAAATATCAGAAACATTATACTATAAATTCTCTTCAACGTTTTCTTACAATCCGAAGTATTAAATACATTGAAATGGAATAATATTAAGATTCTCCTTTTAGATTTTCTACTCAAGAATTGCTTTGGAACTTACTCTTTCCATTTGACATTCCTGTACGAGTGAGACCTTGTTATCCCTCAAACCGTGGATCAAAAGCGTTGGTGTGCATATCCTTCTATGGAAAACGTAGTCTCCTTCCGGCCAAACCATACCTTTCAGAACAGAATTCATTTGTGGAGGCCATTGTTTAGGACACTCGGTACCGGAATAAGGATGTTGCCGTCCTTTCGCTGAATACAAGATGTCTCTGTGTAGGCCACACATGAGAAGGGGAGCCAAAACTGTTCTTAAAAAATAGTGACCCGCACTTTCCGAGCCTGGAGGTGCTAGTGAGGTTGGTCCACCTCCGGATATCAAAACTAACTGGTGAATATTACTATTGTATTTATAAGCCAAGGCTGCCGCAAAACTGCATCTACAAAAATCATATATCTTTATTACGAATAATGGACGGAGTTGGATATAATTAACTTAATTATTTCAGCTGAACTGTACAAAATTTAGAGGAAAACAGAACTATTATATATCAATCAACAACAATGTTTGATTTTCTTCAAATTTCTTGAGAAATCCACCGAAAAAAATGTTTGTGTAAAAAACTTTCTAATTTTTTTGTGTACATCCACAAAGAAAATCCACAAATGGTCTTCTGCAATTTTTGAGCTTCCGGAATGGAGCCGTGTCTTGTATCGGTTGATTGTGCACACTTCGTCGAAGAAAAACCTGGAACTTTCCGGTACCCGGAAACTGGAAAATTTCTGTTCATAACGAATTTTTCAGCTTACGTACAAGAAAATTCCCGTTACATCGGAATTTTTTTGTATTTTACATGAAAATTCATGTTTTTTACTTCAATTTTCCAGTATCAATACAAGAATTTTCTGATACATGTACTGGAATTTTCATGATTTGAATGAAATTCCTCAGTACAAATGTATAGGATGATTGCTTCCAGTACGATACTGGAATTTTTTCGAAGTTTTTTTCTACAGTGCAGCTGCAATGATGACGAGATTTTGGAAACCAACCGATACAAGATACGACTGCACTCCGGAACCTCAAAACTGATTAAAACCGTATTGCACCTCCTTGCCTGCGTCATAATTTCCCCAAAAATTATCTAATTCACAAGAATGATAAATAATCTTGGAGAGTAAAATAGTAATTATATTCCGACCAAAGGATTTTTTCAAGAATAAGGAAATCAAAGTATTTCAAACTTCAGTCCTTGGTTAAAAAAAACCCCATTCATTTCCATTGAAAGCACAATGGGAATGAATGGCTTACTTCAACCAGGGATGTTCAATCGAAAAACAAAATAATCAATGTTTAATAATTTCTAAAAAATTGTCCAACCAAAAAATACAAAAAACCTCTGGACAGACTATAGAGCAAACAATTATCAACATTTCAATACAAAAACAGTTGAAAAATATCTAAAATTGAGTGAATTATCGTACAGAGACATTGTTTGCACGCATAGTATCGCAAAGAACGCATTTTTAACATCGAATTTTCTGTTTTAAATTTCAGGAGTATATGAGCCTCTAAAATATGTGGAATGATAAGTTTGATTGAAAGTAAACAATTCCTCGAACTTACCCATAGTTGTGGGCTACTATGACGCATTTTTGATTCGGTTTGAAAGCGTAATGCTGAAAAACAGCCTCCAAATCCTTCAAAAGTTTTTTGAACTCGTAATCTTTGGCTCGTCTAGGAGCAGAACTCATTCCATGGCCAAGCAAATCAGGAGCAATGCAAGAATATCCAAGCGCCGAAAAATATCTCAATTGGTTTTCAAAGATTTCTGCCGAAGCCCCAAAACCATGAAGAAAAACGATTATCGGTTTTTTACTTTTTCTGAACATTACAGGATCTTGTCGATTTGGTACATCATCGATTGGATCCTCTTTTTCGTAAGTTTTTGGCCCTATCGCTGTCGATTGCTTGTCCACTTCGATCGAATCATTATTCTGCATATTTTCAGATTTGCCAATTTTATCGAGCGACGATTTTGTCAACGCAGATTTTGTTTCCAATATTTTATTCCGAAGTTCACAACCGAATTCCGCTGTAATTCTTTTCCGCAGGGTGAGACTCTTTTTGGTACAGTTAGATTCATTGGCGATTTTTCCAGAATGTTTCACTGGGTGGGGTTTTTCAGAAACTTTACAGGATTCCAATTTGGCGCTCAATCTTTTGCGGAAGACGCTCATTCGTTCACACATTCTCGTCTTCAGGGACAACGTTTTAACGGCAGTATCGTTGTTCTTGAATTCGAGTTTGATTTTCTGAAAACTGGACTCGTCATCCGCTGGTTCTATCATTTTTTCAACAATCGCCGTGCCGAGAACATTTTGAGGGATATCGTTTTCATCGCATTTGTCCCTCGACGTGGGAGTAGGTTTAGATTCCGTAATCTCCCGGAGGTGGTTTTCCTTCCAATCATCATTGCAAGAAATCCTACCTAATTTTTCATCAATTATTCTCATCAAAGATTGTTCGAGACTTATTTCCTCGGGCTGGAACTCTATAGTCTCGACACTATTTATTCCAGAATCCACACATTCTTGGGGTTCTAAAGAAGAATCTAGTTCTCCATTCTCTTCCGCGTAGAAATCTAGAGAATCAGGATCATTGATAGACCCGATAAATCCTGGATTGATATAACTAGGGTGACAATGTTTGACTCGCTCATTCGCTGGAAAAACGAAACTGATATTAGTCAACGAAGCGGTGTCGATGTCATGTTTCACGGTTGAAGGTTGAGAGCGCTTAACATCTTCCGTCAAACTCCTAGTGTCATCTGTTTCCGATATGTGTTTCACAGTATCATCCAGAATTTCTTCTAAGAGACCGTTTATATATTTCTCTAAATCTTTAACAATTTTTCCTTTGGTTAATGGATCTTCGTTAGGAACACACTTTGTTGGTTCGTGAAGTTTTTGTAGATTTATAGATACCCTTTTCTCGAGTTCCTCGATTGAATCCTGACCTGATTTTTCAGCTTCGCATAAACTGTTCCTGATATGATTTAATTCCGCGTTGATGAGGCATTCCTCTTTGGTACCCAATCTACTCGATCGAAAAGAACAACGACAACTGCCAGAAGAATGAGGTCTTCGGGACCATCGGGTGAAGAAATTGTCGTTTATCGAGTCTGGTCTGTTGTTCGGAATATCATAGTATACGGTGCTTTTGGGTGACGGGCGGAGAACGCGAAGAGTTCTTCGTGGTCCTACGATAAAAAAATCACAGTCCGGTAGTTCTACTCGACCCGGTCCCACGCGGTTCCCATTCTTCCTCCAGAGTGTGAGAAATCTGGTATACCATTGGGGTTTCGATGTTTCTTCGTTTACAGGATCCACTTGTATTTCCATTTTTTTCTTTGTTCATTTTCCTCCACGAATTTTAGAAAACTTGGACTTGTTACTTCATTCCACATTGAGAAATGAGGCTCCTGTGTAAAATCCAAATTTGTGCACAGCGTCTACGTGGAGTCTTTTTTTTCTCACGAGGTTTTAATGTCACGTTGATCTAATTTCATCCATCTGAAAGTAGAGAAAATTGAAATATTACTCTATTCGTTGATAAATATATTTATAAAATGAAGAATAATAGATAAATTCTCGACAATCCTTCTTAGTCAAAGTTTTCTTCACACGAAAACGAAATAAAAACTGGTCAAGGTGATTTTCATCGATGAAACTCAATTGTGAAGTGATCATTTTGAAATCAAAGACTACAAAGTCTAAGTTAAATTCAAGTAATTCATTTTATCTTCAAGCGCATTGTACGTATTGTACTATTGCATCACTGATTTCCTGTGCAAAATCATTACACGGTATTGCAGTGTTAATTTCAAAAGACATGACAAAGTAAACCTCATTTTCCCCATCGTAGAATTGTTCATGTGATATCGTGTTGGAATATCCGTAAATTGCAGAAAATTTTTTATTATGAATGCAATTGACTCGGGTCATGTTTTCAATCGTAATTTGATTATTATCTGAACGTTTTTTCGCTTTCTCCTCTACTTCCAATAGGTTTTTTTCTCGCAATACTCGCACCTCGTCGGGTTGAAAGGACGCGATTTTCCTGAGAAAAACGAAAGTAACCTCTCTCGTTTCTCTTGTTTGAATTTTGTTCACGGTTGCGTTAATAACCGATATGATTCCACTACCGCATCTTCCTTCACGGTTAGAAAACACGATACATATCTGTCTCAAGAGATACGTACAATAATTCATCGAGGTTTTATTTCCACAGCATTTTTTCAAGTTGATCATTTTCTATTCTGCCCCGTCATCGAGACGACCCATTCTAGTTTTTATATAGTTTGTATATGAATGCGAGAGAAATTGTATAAAATTCATGTATAAATCTCCCATAAGAAAGTTTTACACGGAAAGATATTTCTTCGGACAATTATACATATTTTAGGAGAAGTGATCAAATTTGAATCATTCCATCTCAAATTGAGCTTTTTGAACGTTTCGAGGGATCGAAAATTTTTCCGTCTCCAGAATAAAAATTTCTTAGACTAAAGGGTGTCTCCAAACTCGGGGAACAATTTTGGTTTCGTGTCTGTCTGTCATGGAACTTAGAGGTCGCCTCGAGACTCTTGAGCAAAATTCAAAAATAGTAGGGGAAAGTCTCCCAGTACCAGACACTTGAGGTTGATGGTTCATAAAAAATAAAATACATAGGAACTTCAATATTTTGATTTTTATAATAAACTGTTGACAGTTTTTAACAATACAATAAGTATTCACATATTTATTTTATTTGGAAATAACGAAAAAAATATATTTGTATTTAATAGTAAAAATTGACGAGTTTGGAAAGTGGCACCTAGTATCGGACGCTTATAGAAAAAAAGTAATTTTCAAAATTATCTAATCTTGCAGCGATCACAAATATGATTGTCAGAGCATTCAGGAACATCCGCACACGCCTCATGAGCCCATTCTTCACAATTTTGACACTGAATCCAGTCTTCATCATTATTTTCAAATATGTACATGTAAAAGTTAGAAGCGACACAAAAATATATAAGGCTCAGATATGAATTGATTCTTGGGAAGGCGCGCATGCACACGGCCGCCTAGCGGTACGTTTCGTCACTTCGCTCGATGTACGTATTCAAACTATGCAACAAATATATATATATATTGTTTTCAGTTTGATAGATATTTACGAGACTTCCCCCTGAATATCATTAAATTTTACGATTTTCGAAGACAAATTTCTACATCGAATCAAGTGTGAGCATGTCATAGTTAGCAATAACACGTCTGAGAGGATGAAATTGATTGCATCCAGGACATGAAGCCATTTTTCCCCACTCAAGGCCAAGCCAAGGCAAGACAAGACCTTCTTCGGGACTGCAACAGTTTCGAAAAAACCTTAGTGTTCTTCCATTGCATCTTTCGAATATTTGTACATTGACTCAACGAATCTTGCATTAGGGCTGGTGAAATTAAGTTTTGTTGGTTTGACTCGAGAGTCTGGAGTCCAACCCTAATCAAACTGTGAACACGCATATCTTGCGTTCCACTCATCCGATTCCGATAAAATTTATACCACAGCCGTGAATGGGGGCGATAGCGATCCCATACGAATTTCAGCTCAATTGATCCAGACTATTCGGTTGGGGAAGGACAAATATGACGAAAAATTGCGATTTTCGCAAACGCGCGTATCTCATCTGTTTGTTCCAGTCTTCGACAGTTTATTGTGTTGATGATTTTTTTACTGAATTGTAATGTCTGTCCCTATCTAGAAATATAGAGATATTCGAATTGATCACCTTATGGTAACTATGAAACGTTCAACATCTCCGATTTGCTGACTATCTTCGCCTCAAACCACGTAACCTTTGAATATAAATGTTCCCTTAAAAACTTGGAAAATGAATTTGATTGTTTAATTTAAAATTTTTTGACAAATTAATCAGAAAAATACCATCTTCTCAATATGACAGATTATGTTAGAATCTCCCGTATGATATCAGGAACGGTCCAATTCTGTTACATGACATTTGTGAGAATTGTATCACATTTTGAAGACTGAGTACGAAAGTTCTATTTTCTGAATGTCACGGATTACTCCAAGATATGACCATGGTCTCTATAAGAACTGTATCATAGTTTGACAAATAATTATAAAAATTTCATATCTCCAATATGACAGATTAGGTCCGGATCAGACTTATTTCAGAAAATGTCATATTATTCCGTCATATGGTATGTACAAAAACTATGACGTTTTGAAAAATGAAGTCCAGTTCCCATCAAGGATCTGTGTTATCATTCACGGTACAGCCCAGAACTCCCCAGGTTCCTGCCTGGAACCACTCGGGTTCTCGTTCGGAACCTCTCAGATCCCTGACAACCTAGAACCCGAGACATAATTCATTTCCAGCCAGGAAAGTGCTTCCAAATTCACGTTTCCGTTACTAGCAGTGCTAGTGGTAGCAACGTAGTAGCTTTTCCATTACCGTGAGACTGCATGCTACCATAACATATATATGATTCAATTTATAACGTAGCACTACCTCAGCGCTACCAGTATTATCAGGAAGCGCTACCAAGTAGTGCTCCTAGTAAAAATACTACCAAGTCGCTCCTATTTCCATACATAAATGAAGCCATATATGTACAGAAGATTTTTAACTGTATAAGTGAATGGTAGCACCACTGCCAGAAGCGCTGCCTTGATTTTTTTGGCTGGGTTAGATAAAATGTCTGACATTTGACCAGGTGAATTAGGGTCTGTAATATTTTCTCAGAATTTTACAGACAATATGACAATATATTAAATTTTGACATCTGATTAGGGTACTAGCTGAATCTTTGAGCACCAGAGTTAAAATGTGGTTAAACATGGCCCCAGATAGCATGTAAGCTTGTGACAAGCTTGTGATATTTGTTATATTTTTGTACTGAGTCTCCCACACTTTTACCCAGTAAACATTTTCCCCTCAACATTTCAAACATTTATCATGTTCTCTGAATGCTCACAGAAAGTTCTCTTGAGCATTGATTTTGGAAATCTTTTTGATGCCTTTCTTATGAGGTCTGGAAATTATCAAAATGTCATCCAAGTCAACTTTCTGATAACTTCCAGACCTCATAAAAAAGGCATCAAAAAGATTTCCAAAATCGACGCATTAGAGAGCTTTCTGTTAGCATTTAGAGAACATCAGGGCATATTCTAAGGAAATTTGAGAACAAACCGAAACGTTGGACACTCGATTTCTAAAAAGAAAAAAAAGGAAAAAAATTTGTGTGACAAGTACTTCCTTAATTTTACTTTTGGCATGAAATCTTATTTTTTTAGAATTGAATATCGCTTCTGAACTCAATATACCCCTTGATATGAGGCGAAAGGCTCATTCTGTAACAGCCCTTGTTCAGAAAATCCATAGAATCTAACGAAATTAACCCTGCTTAAAGAACCCATTGAGAATCAATTTTTAATGGGTTTGAATCGGTTTTCTGCATCGGAATCAATGAGATTCTTTAAGCAGGGAAATTTAACGGGATTCAGTCAGAATATTGTGCAAGGTTCAATCAAAATTACATTGAAAAAATACACTCACCTGATTGAATCTCATTGGAAAATGGTTGAATAGGATTTGGTCAGAACATTGTGCGAGATTCAATCAGATTTGGCGAGAATCAATTGATTCGTTTAACCAGGAAGGACAATATTGGATACTCGATTGAAATAAAGAAAAAGAAAGAGGAAAAAATTTCATTAAAAGTTAGGTCATTTTTCAAGAACTAACCGTTTTTACGTTTTAGAATTGATCGTTTTCTCTCAGAACTGACCCTCATAATATGCCCTGGAAAACATAATGAATGTTTGAAATGTTGAGGAGAAAAATGTTCACTGGGTATTGAAATTCAATGTTCCTGAAGTTTAAATCGTTCACTGAAACGAATTAGTAATCGAAAAACGCAGTATTCAGGTGTTGAAGACCTGAAATCTTACAGTACTTTCTCTGAACGATGTTTCCAGTTCCAAAAAGTTAATTTAAGAAGATAAATAACGTTGATTCCTCAGATTTTGTGATTTTGAATTGTCATTTCGTTCCTATAAATGATTCGAACTTTAACCCAATAAAATTCAAATACAAGATTATTCTGAAATGGTTTTCACACCACCAATTGGTTTGAATTCCCGTATGATCTGTGATAAATTCAATACACAAAAGTACGTGCACGAAGAAAAATGATATGGATGACTATTTTTCGAGTAGGAGTTGCTCCGTTGGAGTACTTTCTACCAATTTCCAAGAAAGATTTCCCCTGTAACGAGTAAACCGTATTGAAAATATCGTAGAAGCTATGAAAAATTGTCAACTAATTGTGTGGAGTAAAATATACTCAGTATTTTTCTCCGTTTGTTAATTACTTCCAAATTTTATAATTACTTAAATTTTCCAACAGTGGAGCCTTATTAAAAATGTCCGACAGATCCTGGTCAAAATTCTGTCTGGTTCCGTCGGAAATCATTATGCCTGGGACAAAAACCAACCAAATCCTGACAGAAAATTATCTGTCGGACATTTGGAATAGGGAGTTGTACCCCCGTGTGTCCCATCTTGTATAATGGATTAGAAATGGGATATCCAGAAAACTTTTTACTCCAAACAACAGTATTTATCTTCAGCATTATTTTCTCCCATACTGAACATTTGAATTGAATCAGAGAAACTTACTGTGTTCCACGCGTGTACTTATAGTCTCCACATACCGAGAAAAATTGTATATTTGGATCAACCAAAGTTATTACAATCAACTCAATTTCTATTCAAATACGAATCCAAGGTATGAAAAAAGCACACTTCATTTCATATTACTTTTTTTTTAGGATTTGAGGGGTCTTTTTTACCAGAGAAGGTTGTCAATGACAAGTGAAAAACAATCGAATGACAAGTCTGATAAGCTTATGACCAGCTTACATGTTATGCGAGTGGTGCCCACCCAGAGAGCAAAGTGCTAGAAAACTTCTCAACAAATTTCCACCCACACGGCGCAACTGTTGTTGAGAAGTTGCGTCACTAAATGCGCAGCAACATGCAGGAAACTTCAAGGTTGTTGTTGTTATGATGCTGCGAAGATGTTTGAATACATGAACCTATAGGCACTCGAGATCAAATAATTTCCCAATAACAAAACACAAACTAGTGCAGCATCACCGAGGCAACAGTTGCACTGCAACTGTTTCAAATGTCTCAATAATATTTCCGGGATATTCTGACAATATTTCAAAGTCTTCAGAATGTTGCAGAATATCCTGCAGATATGTTCATCTTCTCTAATGAACTCCTTAGAATTGGAAACGTCGTTCAAAGAGTGTACTGCAAGCTTTTGAATCCTCAACAGCTGAGTAATTTGTTATTCAATTGGCACTTCGTTCCAATAAACGATTCAAACTTCTGCAGCTTCAGTAGCACCAGAATATACTAAGAATCCTATGGTTATAATCGAATATACGATGGCACGTCAATCGAACTTCAATTGAGTGAATATCGTACATTTCGGATCTGCTATGTACGTAGATAGTATATTCAGAACAGTTCTTCGTATCTCATTCGTACGTTTTACGAACGTTTCTATCTCTTATATACGTTGAATGTTGAATATCCGTTGGTACTTGGGATGTTTATTAAAAATCGTATTTGGAAGATTCTTGAAGAATATCTTGCGCAATACTTTTATTTCATTATATGACACGAAATCTAGAATTATCATTCGAATTATAGAGAACTCGGAATCAATTAGAAGTTTAATCAATGGTAAAAAAACAAACCTTTGATTCGAAATACAATTTTGGAAACTCCAGTTTAATTGAAAACCGTTATTAAACACTACTCGTATAGTTCCCAATTGTTGCGCACATGTCATTTCAAACAAATGTCTTCAAAATCACTCTGTTTGAACTCTTCATTCAATTACTTGGATAACGAAACACAAGTACCTACACTTGGAACCGAAATTCATATTACGACACTGTAACACATGCTTCATCAAGTTTAATTACAACGAACGGAAGATGAAAAAAGCGGTAGGCGATGGAACTCGCTACAGAGTTCAAATTAACTGAGGAGGTACCGAGGTACGACGGATGGAGTAGTAAGCCACAACGATGGACAGCGCATTTCGAACGAATGTATGTATGTGCCAGTGCAGTGTTATGGAGCGGGATTAAAACAAGAGAAATTAAGGACTATTGACACCGTGTATGAAATGGTCTTCTTGGCCGTTTCGCTCTCAAGTCACTGCGGCCATTGCGGATCTTTCACTTGAGTTCAACTGGGGAAGATACACATGCACGTACGACGACTCACTCATGACGACAACGATGTTGATGATGATGATGATGATGATCGTGATCATGATGGAAAGAGGTGGTGGGAGAAGGAACAAAAATATGCGAGTAATAGAAAGAGAGAGAGAGAGATGAAAAGAGCGGTACCGAAGAAGAGGGGATAGCCACTGCCATAATCCCACCACCACGGACCGTCTACATCGTCTTTCTTCGTCCCCTTCTCTATCTCAGGTATAAACACGTTTCTTTTGGTCCTATGAGGCCCAAAGATATGAAAGTATGTTTAGAATTCAGACCTCATCGTATCCAATCGTATCTTGATTTCATCACGTTCGTTTCATTCCACTTATAACTGCTTAGACCAAAAGTGATGAATATAAGCAATGTATTCTTATATGCAGAAGTGTTTTAGTCCTAGAAGAAAATTACGTGGTAAAAATTGATATATTTACATCGTAGCTGTGGGAAATACTTTTCTAGTGGCGGAAAAAACCCCAAGTAACACAAGAATTTCTCAAAGAATGCACAAATGAGCGCAGTGGTCCAGAAGGCATAGATAGTGGTCTAGATAGGTTTGATTGAAATGTTAACGGAAACGGCTTCGGGGGTTTGTTTTCTACATATCTACAGACTAATATTCCGTTTGAATTGAAATCCTATCTGATCCTTTTCTCAAAATACCTCAGAATAGAAAATTTACCTTTATGAAGCTCAAGTATAGAAGTATAGAAGTATGTAGCACTTAAAGAATGTAGAATCATCTCTGCGAATATAGGTTCTTTTTATTTATAAGGGATTCTGCTTCCAAAGAGACGGGCTCATTTCTATACATCCATGTGATATGTTTATTTCGATCTTGAACATATTTTTCTTAGATACATCTTTGAACTAGACCACTGTGTGAGACTCCCGAGTAAAAAAATATAGATCAGAAATTGATGAAAAAAAAAATCTCAAATTGATCACCAATCATGTGATCATTGAGTGATACGTCAAGTGATCTGTTATTATTGAAGCAGATGATCGTTTACAGATCAATGCTGCATAACTTTCGATTAATTCCCACTATTGATATGTCTATTGAGAAGACGAGACTATTTATTAGAATAATTTTTAGGCTCTGTCTGGAGACACATTAGCCTGTCTCCAATTTAAAAATTCGGAGTGAATCCTTGAGGGATTATCTTTAGACACGTGAAATTTCCCGTGTTTCGAATTTTTTTAAGACCGAGACACGTGAACATTTTCTCCTGGCTCGAATTTTTAAATCGGTACACGGAAAATCTCACATGTCCATAGGAAAGCCCTCAAGCATTTACTATATCCACGACAACTTGGAAAGTTCACGTGTCTTGAATTTTTTTAACTGGAGTCAGGCTAACGTGTCTCTAGGCAGAGCCTAATTTTCACTCACAATTTTTCTTCGCAAGGGTTGCAGGATAACAGGTATGTGCCCATTTTGCTTCCGTTTTTTTCCCAATAATTTCCCTAGTAAAAAATATCTCTCTGAATCTCTCTATATTTTGGGACAAATTTTAGAGAGATTCAGAGTAATTCCAGAGTAATTCAGAGAAAGTTAGAGACTTTTCCGATAGTGATACGTTCTGAATTCTTCAACTTTCTCTGAATCTCTCCGCATATCACTGAATCCCTCCGCATATCACTGAATCCCTCAGAATTTTATATATTTGAATTTCAAAGCTCCCTCTGAATTTACCTGAATGTCTCTAAATTTCTCTAAATCCCCCGGAATCTAATGTATTCAGATTTCAAAGCTTCCTCTGAATTCCCTGAATTTCTCTGAATTTCTCTGAATTTCTCTGAATTCCTCTAAATCTCCGGGAATTCAATGTATTCAGAATTCAAAGATTCCTCTGAATCTCTCTGATTTTCTCTGGATCTCTCTGAATTCCTCTGAATATCCCGGAATTTGATGTATTCAGATTTCAAAGCTTCCTCTGAATTCCTCTGAATTTCTCTGGATTTCCCTGAATCTCTCTGGATTACTCTGAATTTTTCTAAATTCCTCTGAATATTTCTAAAAAATTCCACGCACAATTTTTCTCAATTCATCTTCCTCTGGAAGTCTCTGAAACTTTTAGAGAGCCTCTGAAATGCAGGACCAAGAATTGTACTGAATTCATTCCTCTCTGAATTTCCCAGACCCCCCCGGATCTCTCTAAATTCCGCTGAATCTCTCTGAATTTTTCTTAAAAATCCCACGCACAATTTTTCCTAATTCACCTGTCTCTATGAGTCTCTGACACCCCCTGAATACCTCTGAAATCCTGAACAAAAAATTTAGCTGAATCAATTTCCCTCTGAATTTTTCTGAATCCCTCTGAATTTCTCTGAAAGATGCTGAACCTTCCCAAATTCTTCTGAATATTCCTGAAAAGCTCTACGCACATATTTTCCCAAATTCACCTGTCTCTGTGAGTCTCTGACATTCCCTGAATACCTCTGGAATCCTGAACCAAAAATTTAGCCGAATCAATTGCTCCCTGAATTTCTCTGAATTCTTGTGAATCTCTCTGAATTACTCTGAATCTTTCTAAATTCCTCTGACTATTTCTAAAGAGTTCCACGCACAATTTTTCTCAATGTATTTGTCTCTGGAAGTCTCTAAAACTTCCAGAAAGCCTTTGAAATGCAGGATTAAGATTCTACTGAATTTATTCCTCTCTGAATTTCCCACACTTCCCCCGCATCTCTCTGAATCTTTCTGAAAAATCCCACGCACAATTTTTCCTAATTCACCTGTCTCTGTGAGTCTCTGACGCTCCCTGAATACCTCTGGAATCCTGAACCCAAAATTTATCTGAATTAATTCCTCTCTTAATTTCTCTGAATTCCTCTGGAATCCTGAACCAAAAATTTAGCTGAATTAATTCCTCTCTGAATTTCTCTGAATTCCTCTGGAATCCTGAACCAAAAATTTAGCTGAATTAATTCCTCTCTGAATTTCTCTGAATTCCTCTGAATCTCTCTCAATTACTCTGAATCTTTCTAAATTCCTCTGAATATTTCTGAAACGTCAAATTTTCAGAGAGATTCAGAGAGATTTTTTTACCAGGGTCTAATTTCGTTTCCTTCAATAATACTTCAAGAACAAGGTTCACAATTGAGCCACAATACCAAATATAACATATTTCAGAAGATTTTAATTATAGGACCGCACTGTTATTCGCGGTACGTTAACCTCAATGACATTTTGATTATACTTTCATAGATGTTCAAGTATTACGATGAACAAAAGCGAGTAATGACAGTACAAGAACTGCAGCTTCAATTCATTCCTGTTACTACTGCAGGTTATTTGAAATGTGTTAATGATCTCGTTTCTATGGGACTTGAAATTGAATATTTCAAATTGTTTATTATCATGATGGCAAAAATGCTTTTGAAATCGATAATAATGACGGCCAAATTTCGCATAAAATCAAGCTGATTTTTCAAAAAATAGGCAATGACTGTTTAAAGTTATTAGAATCAATGATAGAAGAATAGTAAAGGTTAATTAATCCAAAATGATATCAATCATCACTATATTGGGGACCAACCAGTGATGAACGCATAACTCACAGCTCCAATCATGAGAGTATTAAACGAAAGATTGCAGTGCACGGTGTTTAACGTGATACCAGCGCTATAATTTTCACGGGACAAACTAAAAAAAAATGCACGCAATAATTTAAAATATCCCTCTGTACAGCACTTCTTCAGCAGTTCAAGAAATGCTCTACAGAGAGATATTTTGAATTCATGTACGTATTTTTATGTAGTACGTCCTGAAAAAATTTTTAAAAGCCCAGCCGCTGGTATCCCCTTAAGATAATGATTTTTAAAGGTGTGTATGGAGTACATTACTCAAAGATCTTAATTGCATGAAATAGCCAAGTCGATGTAAACATTGCTTTTATATGGTAAAGATGGTGAAATAACTACAATGGGATTTCCATGACATCTCATGTGGACCATTTTCAATACATACACGGAAGAAAAGAGTAGTTTGTAATAATCATTTTCCAATATTTAAGAAAATCACGAGTTATTTATTTCCCGGTGCTGTATTTAGGACATTTGAAGATGGACCCTTGGGGGTATGTTGAAATGCGAGGGTTGATATTGTGTCAGAATATATTTTAAAAATCTCATTTGCAATGTCTCCCTAGAATTTCAGAATGACGTACACAGAAAAAAGTATTTCCTCTCAATTTATTAAACTATTATTGGAATAGGTCAAAATGAATATTTTGTTCATTCAAAACAAGTTTATTATTCGATCCTTCTTTCAAATAACACATTTGTTTGTATCAAAAAAGTGCATATATTTTCTTAGGAATATTTATTCGAATTTATTCGAAAAAAAATTTCTTAGATTCGAAGGAATCCTTTCTTTGCTACATAAAACACATTGTAAAAACATTCCTTCTGAAAATTCAGAAAATGTTACTAATTTTTTAAAGACACTTTTCTTTTTTAATTTTCAGTGAAATTTTGCTGAATTTGAAGAAACTTGACTACATTTTCAGAATACGCTCCGAAACTTAGTTGAAGTTTATTAAAATTCAGCAAAATTTTTCTGAAAATTCAGAAGAAAGTAGCTATAAAAAATTAGTCCCATTTTCTGAATTTTCGGAAGAAATTTTTTTAAATTGCAGTGAGAAAAAACGAATTCATGATATGGATGTTAATCGATCCCATCCAAATCTGGCTCTGATTCCACAAAGATTAGTAGAATCTCTTGTGGAGATGATCAAGTTACGCTCATAATAGATTAATCTAGCAGCGATTTTCAATTCCTCTTGATCGAGTTCTGATCTGAAATTTATCGTGGACACAGATATCTCGGATCAATTATAAGTTCAGAACCGACAAAAAAATGATTATCCCAAAATTGTACGACAATTTTAAAAAATGCATCAAACAAAAATCTTTCATACGTCAATCAGAGATATCAATAGTGGGAATTAATCGAAAGTTATGCAGCATTGATCTGTAAATCAATACCCTAAGGCAATAAATTTCTACAAGGTTCTGCAGTACAACACCGAAAAGAAGTGACAAATCAACAGGATTTTTACAATTATACTACCCACAAAGCACAGAAGTTCAGGAAGAATTCTTGAGAATCTTTAATGAATTCTTCAAACCCCAATTGAAAACTTCATGAACTCTTCCTGAACTAATGTTCTCTATGAACACAATCAATGGTTCAAATACACCGATTTTTTTGATAATTACATCAGAAAATGCAAGGAATTTACCAAATAATGATGTGAGGACTTTCGCTGATTGGGTTAATTCCCAGATAACACACGAAGAATTCTTTTTCGAAAACAAAAATATAATCCTTCAAAAACTCTTTGCGAACTAATTCGAACTCAAAGAACATTAACAAGTTCTTTGAGAATACTAAAACAATACTGTTAGTATTCTCACAAAACTCGTCAATGTCCCAAACATTAAACTCCTCCAGAGCTCTATATACGAATTCATTAGTTCGAAAAGAGTTCTTGAAGAATTTTATTCTTGTTTTTGAAAAAGAATTATCTGGGTTGCTTCCCGACGAATCTTGATAAATTAACATTCAATATCAAGTTATGGATGTTCGAGGACTCACTAAACATTTATTGAATATTATTTCATCTGAATCATCACAGTTGGATGATGAATTCTATTGAAAGACAATGAAACCTATCAGAATTGAGTAATGTTTCTATTTGCAATAGTGTAGGCCGTTGACTATTTATAAATAATTAGACTTTACATGCACCATATAAGTATAAGGAGTTAGAAACGTATGCGAAGAATTTTTCCCCCCGATTTCATATTACCTTTTTCTCAATAAGATCTCGAGTTGCAATATTGCAAGAACTTCTTATTTCTGAATTCACTAATGATCTTAATGGCGTAACACCCGTCTACCTTCAAAGATCGGTAACAGTGATCGTACTACCGTTTCTCCGTATGGAATCAATGTGATCCGTTATTTTGTCATCGTTTGAAAGCATGTCACTGTAGAAATACATGAAATTACAGTTGTCGATGAAAAAAGAGAAAAAAGTAGAAAACGCGATAATCAAACAAGATAAACTCTAAGAAAACCACCACGTGGAAATGGATATTTCCACATTCATCGAACTTTTATGAAACTCTCAACATTCTACGAACACTCCCCTAGTGAAAATAAATCATATATGAATCACAAGAAACATATAAGACCCCTTATATAATTCTTATATGAGTCATATATGAAGGATTTGATTATATATGGTTTGAATATTCAGTCATGCATGAAGTCTTTTCCCATATATGTTATGCTACATGAAGTTGTTCCATATTCCATATATGATTTTCATCGACATTCCATATATGATATTCAAATTGTTTTTGGTTATAAAAATTCATATATGATTTCGAGTTCATGTATGAAATATTGTTTTTATCATTGGTGAAATGTGATTGAACAGAAATATCTAAACGCCTCTCCCACGACCTATTAACGTTTTGTTTCGGAAGATTCTGAAATCAATTGGTCTATATCCCACAGAGACAAATTTCTGAAATTTTTTCATCAATTTGCTCTAGCAATTGGTAAATTTTGGAGGTGCATTTTTCAGATACTCTGAAGAAATTTTTTTTGGTGCTGTGTGCACTGGAAAAAATATTTATTTGTCCTCTCTCCATATAATACTTATTTATAGAAATTGAATATTCAATTAGATGAAAAAATTAATTACTTGTGGCGAACTTGGGGCATTCTTCGTCAAATTTGACTCCTCCTCTATCCAAAATTGAGTTCATTGTAAGAATATGTTTAAGGTGTCAAATGAAAGCTGGGGGTGTCTAGTTTACTTTGCACACTGGTCTTTTTGAAAATCCAATATGGCGGAAAACGTCATCGAAGAAGGGTTGCGGAAAACTCAAATAGTAGATCATCCTCAAAATTTGAGGGAAATTTATCTTAAGAATAACGATCCCGCCGCTACAGAGAGGGGGAAGGGTTGATGGTGGGAAGCCAAATCTCTCAGATATCTTGCGGAACGTTGAATTATGATATATATAGTAGTTTTGGTTCCTAAATTTCACACACGGAGAGCCCAATTTTTTAGATTGGAAGAAATTTTTCTTTGTCCTCGTTCCAATAAATATTTTATTCAATCAAAAAAACCTCAGTTGGAAGGAAAAAGTTTTCATCAAACTGAAACAAAGAATTTTCAAATTGGAACAACAATATATTCCTTCTTAAATTTGAAAAAAATTACTTCAATCCAATCAAAAATTTTTCAATTGAAATGAATTATTTTTCCCATTGAAAACAAGATTTACCAGAATGAGGGCAAAGAAATTTTCTTCCAATCTAAGAAATTGGGTTCTCAGTGCACAAAACAAGACACAAGGTGAATTCATTTTAAAAATAATGATTCCACCCCCATAGAGAGACTTGGGGTAGTTCGTGAAAATTCCAGTTTGCCAGATATTCTAAGACACTTCGGAATGTGATCTTGGAACGATTTTGGTTCCCGAGTTTTCCGTGGAAAAAAACACTAAATCGGTTTTTTAAATCAAAATAACGATTCCAACCCTATACACAGAAAAAAAACCTCTTGTATCAAGAAAACATGGTTGTCTTCGTTATATATGAAACACGGATTGTCTCAGTTCAATGCAATTTTCTTGAATCAAAACAAAATTTCTTGATTCAAGCAAATCGCATTGAACTGAGACAATCCGTGTTTCATATATAACGAAGACAACCATGTTTTCTTGATACAAGAATGTTTTTTTTCTGTGTACAGGGGTTGAGAGTTGATGGTGGGCAGTCAAATTTCTCAGATATCTTGCAGAAATCTGAAATATCATATGTGAAGTGGTTTGTGTTCCTAAATTTCCCACAAAAAAAAGACACAAGGTGGATTAATTTGAGAAATAACGATCCCACCCCCATAGAGGGACTTGGGGTAGTTCGTGAAAGCTCTAGTTCTTCACATATTCCAAGACACTTCGGAATATGATCTTGAAGCAGTTTTGACACCCAAGTTTCCCACGGGAAAAAATACAGGATCGGTTTTTTTATGAAAATAACGATTTCACCCCTATAGAGGGGTGAAGAGTTGATGGAGGGAGGTCAAATCTTTCAGGTGTAATTATGGAACCTCAATATATCATATTTGAGGTGGTTTGGGTTCCTAAATTCCTCATAGAACAAAATATAAGGGGAATTCACTCTAAAAATACCAATTTCACCCCCGTGCAGGGGTGAAGAGTTGGTTGTGGTAGGTTGTCGACCTCGGATTCGGATTCAGCGACCTCGAAAACTCTCGAATAGCCAGTTTCAAGCGAATCGAGTTGATTTGAATTTTTCGGTCGCCATATGACGTCCCAAATACGGTCCACCATTTTGAATTTTCAAAATCTGACTCCAAATTCTTAATCAGCGACCAGAAACACCCCCTAGAATCAATCCAATCTAAAATCGTGAGGTTTTTGGCCGAATGATCCACTATTTGATTTGTCCGCAACCCTTCTCCGATGACGTTTTCCGCCATACTCGCTCCGCCATATTGAATTTTCAAAAAGACCAGTGCGCAAAGTAAACTAGACACCCTAAGCTTTCATTTGACACCTCAAACATATTCTTACACTGAACTCAATTTTGGACAGGGGGAGGGCTCAAATTTGACGAAGAATGCCCCTTATTTATTTAGAGGACAAATTTATTTGGGCCAAGCATTCCATTATTTGATTCGATTAAATATTTCATTAATCCTAAGAAATATTTTATGGAGAGAGGACAAATAAACTATTTATTTGGCTGGAAGAAATGTTTTTTTTAAGTGTGGGTGTGTATAAAAATATCTAGATTCATATATGAATGTGTTTGAATTTATACTGAGAGAAATATTTTTGGATAAATTATTATTTTTGTTCGTAAGCCAGGGACATTAAAAAATGTTCGCGATAAGTACTCTCGATTTTCAAGAATGTTTACCATCAGTGATGGTAAAAGCCGCTAGATTTCGTGTTCGCATCATATAGGCGCGTACTATCACAGATGGTAAAAATTCATTGAGTCGAATCGAACAAAAATAGTAATTCATCCAAACAAATTTCCCTCAGTGTATAATCCATATATGTATTATATAGGGAAAACATTTATGGATTTATATAAGGGACATATATGATTTATATAGGGGTCCAGATCGTAAGAACATGTAAGAAATCGGTAATTTTGAAGCCTCAATACATTATTTTCGTTACTTACAGAAATTCAGAATCACATTCACTATTATATGATCCCAGTCAGCATTCGGATATCTTAAACATGTTTTGCTAAGGAATTTATACGTAGACCGTGAAAGTTTATGCAAATATAGATTTTTCATGTTTCATATCTCTTGCATATCTGCAGGAGCGCAACTACCTAACGTTACGAATGGGCCCCTAAATCATCTAATTATCGGTACCTAAAAAAATGAACTTGAACGTATTTGACTGCTATAGGGTAATGCGGGGTAAGATGACACACTTCCTCGGGCTTCTACAGCATAAATTAATACATCAAGCCTCGTTCACTCAAGAGAAATATGAAGTTTCCTTTAAAATCTTCAGATCTTCTTTGAGTAAATGAGGTTTGATGTATTATTTTATGCTGTAGAGAAGCGGGAAAGAGCGTTATCTTACCCCGATTTACTCTATACTTCAACTTGTTTGAATATTTTTCTGATCCGTGAAGAGATTTTCAACATTATATATAATTTATATATAATTCAACATTCTATATGGATTAAGGATATTTCTGGAAATTTTTTCACTCGGGCCTCACAGTTGAGGGGGTGTCCATCATAATTGAGTAGGTGCCCTCCCTTTGACAAATAATCTATAAAATCTCATTGACGAATGGGAAGATGAATAGGTTTCAATGGAATTCAATGATACTTAGTCAGAAATTTCACCATTCGTAATAAGATTCAATAGAATATTTCTATCTGGACTGGCACCCTTAGACCCTCCATTGTTGCGTCTCTGATTTCGACCAAATCTGATTGAAGTTGATCAGGCCTAACCACATTTAGCCAGATCTAGCGGATCTATTCACATCAAGAAATATATATATTATGGTGTTTAAAAAAAAAATTGTTTTCGAGTGAAGGGTCTTAAACTCTTGATTCCGACCACAAACTGAACCTCCTCCTCCCATTCACAGGTCGCTCAATCGAGTTTTATATTGCGATTTTGATGTCAGTCTGAAAAACCACTTAAAGTGGGGAATTCAGGAATTTTGTGTTCATAATCTACTACAGGTCGGAATTCTTGACCGATTTTGATGATTTTGTTTTTAAAATGCTCAGAAGTAAATTTTTAAGAGAACTGTCGTTCCACATTTTTCAGTCCCTCCTTAATTTTTTCAATAAATGAACAAATAGTGTGGAAAAATCTCCAATTTCAGGTATTTGAGCTTGTATCTTCCGAAAAAGTCTTGGGATAAAGTTACTATACAGCAAGATTATTACGGATGTGCTCATTAAACATGAATAATTCGAATAATTACGAATTCGATAATTATAAACAATTTTATAAAAAATTTTCATTAAAACATCAGTAATTGGTAGGGGTGTGCGGGTAGCACTTTTTTTCGGGTCGGGTCGGGTCGGGTACCCGATTAAATCGGGTTTTCCAAGTCGGGTACCCGAATATAATAAAATCGCTTGAATTTAATATTTTCAACTTCTATTCGAAGTTGCCGTTGCCGTTGATATTTTAAGGACAAATTGTCTTGAGCGATTGTAGGAATAAGGGGATTTCATATGAATTCAATTCTAATATGAAGAATGCCATATTCACTACAAGTCTATTAGGGTTGTTACTCCATGTAATTGATTATGCAGCGCATTAAGAAATCTCCAAATTGCTTCATGGAATGTTTATATTTATTTTTTAATTCAATTGAAAAATATAATCACATTTATATCTCATAAATAATATATTATCTATTTTCGTATTTAGTAACCACAATATAGAATCTTGAACATCAATGAAAATAAATATTCTTCTTATAAATATCATTCTTTTTTCATATTTTTAAATTTGAATGGAGGAAGCACAACTCTTCCACATGTTTTGTCAGCAATCTTGATCGAGTTGCTGTCACAATATTTCCTGCTAAGGAAAACGTTTGCTATATTTGAATTACCCGAATGTAATCGGGTACCCGAAAAACTCGGGTAATTGAAAAACCCGACCCGACCCGACCCGATAAAAACCCGATGACTCGGGTACCCGCACACCCCTAGTAATTGGGATAATCCGAGGTGATTCAACTCAAAAAACTGTTGAGCTGTCGTGGTTAAAAATTTTAGTACAATACAACCTCAACTCTAAATTTAGTTGCCTCAACTAAATATTATTACACTGAGAAAAAAAATAGTGGAGCCCATTGTAAATGCTCATTCGGTCATTTCAATCGATATTCAATTGAGTCAACCGCGTGGCGAGATTCGCCGTATCCGAACTCATATGCGGTTGGCTCTACTATTTTTTTCTCAGTGTATAATTATAGTTCCTTCAACTGAAAATTTTTTTCACAACAAACAATACTTTAGTTCAGGCAACTTGAATTTTTGGCTACTTGAGATATCGTTTTTATTAGTTACTATCAGGGACTGGAACTTTATTCACTTACGTTACTCATTATATATAAAATGTATATAATAATATATATATTGGACACAAATTATATATTGATTATATAGATTTTATATATAATGAGTAACGTAAGTGAATAATGTTCCAATCCCTGGTTACTATAACTGAAGAGTTATCTCAGTGTAGATGTCCATAATTATTCATATATAGGGCATACATCATTCTTTTTTATTCGGAGTGTGACATTGGATATACCATACTCATATCAAATTGTGCACCGGTTTACGATTCATATTGATAGCATTGAAATATTCTTTCAAACAAGTGGTACCGGTACATCGATGACCGTAAGCGAACTTCCGTGAGACGTGTGCAACATACTGTGATAGAAAAGTGAAAGTGCAAATTCTGAACATTTCCGATCTACTTACGGATTAGTGTTGAGCGAACTTGAAAGACTTGATGGCTTCCCCACGAAATTTTCATCAAATTTCATAAAAATTTACAGAAATTCGATAATGTGCTTTTATAGAAAAGAATCGATTTTGTCAACATCTTTTAGAAAGTGCATCGAGTAATATTGATACTTACTTCTCACAGTTTATGTATGGCTTATGAGAGATTCATTTTTACTAAGCAGAGAAAATTCAGGGCTCAATTGATTCATCGCAGGATCATGACAATGAAACACTCTCTAAATATGGAAGAATGAGAATTCCACTGGAACAGGAGAGATCAATTCCTTTTCGACTGCCTATAGAGCGAAATTCTACTCTTTTGGAGTAAATATTTTGAAGTTCCAAGTGTTCCAAGACACCTCCTTAATTGTGGGACAATTGAGTGGAAAAATTTTCAGAATTATATTTAATTCATATAAATTGACTTTAAATTATTATATATATAAACTTTATTGAATTATATATAAGTTTGAAGATTTTTTTGATGGAACAGAGAACCACTCGAGTTTATTCGTTTTTAGTCAACGATAATTGGATACTTTAAGAACCCATTCATAACGTCAGGTTCTTGCTCCCCTGGTTCCATTCCAACTAATCAAACCTGATATGACGTAAAAGTTCGAAGTAATTATTCACACTTTTCGATCGATTTAGAGACCCACACGGTACACAACTTCTCCGAGAGTTCTAAAGTCATGAATATGATTAGAGGTGGACTCGAAACTCTCGAGGAAAACCGACAGAACTTGATTTTACGAATTCCAATGCAAGATTCGTTGCGTCAATGTAAAACTATTTGAAGAATGACATGGAAGAGAATTTTTTCGATTCTGAACTCTAAAATTTATTCTAAACTGTTGCAGTCTCGAAAAAGGTCTTGTCTCGTCTTATCTTGATCTTGAATGGAGAAAAATTGTGTTTCGTCCTGAATGCAATCAATTTCATCCTCTCAGACGTGTTATTTTCAACTATTTCATGCCCACACGGAAACAATTTCAGGACTGTGAAAATTCGAAATTTATATAACTCTGACAGTTAAATTATTTTTGGTTATGCAAGTTCAAAATTCGAATCTTGAGAGTTCAAAACAACGTCGAACTCGTCGAGTTATTCGTTCTGCCACAGACCACTCCAAAAAAAACACGTTCTTTTAAAGTATTTGTAAATCCCCCATCTTGAGGAATGGAATTGAAAAAAAAAATTATTTTAAACCCCTTAAATCCAATAGTTTGGCGTGAGAGAATGCGGCGCTGCGTCGAACTGCGAGATCCCCCATTAAAAATGTCCGACAGATCCTGAAAGATTCCGGTCAAAATCCTATCTGGTTCCGTCGGAAATCATCATGCCTGGGACAAAAACCAACCAAAGCCTGACAGAAAATTATTTGTCGGACATTTGGAATAGGGGAGCTCAAGATACTATAACCCGAGATTTTGTACTCTGAGAGTCCAATCGCTTTAGCTCTCGCAGTTTGACGCAGCGCCGCACTCTCCCACGTCAAGCTATTGGATTCAATGCCCCGCATCGTGTGACTATAAGAGATCGATGTTGTTTTTAAATTTTACAATCCAATTTTTTAACCGAGTCAAGTCAAAAAGTTGCACTGTTACTGTTCAAATTACATTTGAACTCTTTCAGTACGAATAGTTGTATTGATTCAGTCCTAAAATTTTGTCCGTGCACACTTGACTTGATATGCAGTTTCGTCTTCAAAGATCGTAAAACCAAATGATATTTATTATTCTTGAATTTTGCTCAAGAGTCTCGAGTCCACCTTTAAATATGATCCATTCATTTGGATCTGATTGGACCTGATGAGATAAACCCAAGTAGAACGGTTTTTCAAGATCGATCCAAATTCGACATGATTACGACGTCAAATCGACGTTGACATCGAAAACTCATCGAAATTTTGGGCTCGATCGATTCGATATCCACAGCAATCCACATTCAAGATATCCACATTCACAGCAATTCTCATGAAGTTCATCCAGATATCATGGAAAATTCTTTGATATGTTCTTACTGTGACTCTACATTACATTCAAATCTTCATTCACTTGTTCTTATTTAGGCCCTTGTTGACAAAACAATTTGAGCCAGTAACCTATTATACTTCGACCATTCAAAGAACTGTCCAGATCATAGAAATAATATGTACCCAAAGAGCATTGAAATTCTTGTCTTCGTTCTTGTACCGTATGAGTGACGTTTCGTATCGTGTTTATCGGCAGATGTACGGGACTTCAACCCAAATCATAAATATGATTGACAAATGTTGCCCCGAAGACTATGAATTGGCCGGTTCTTTTCAAAGTATTTGAATTGAAATTCATATCTCGATGCGCTTGGCACTAGATCGGTACCTGACAGGAATTCATTACAGTTCTAGGCATTATTGTATGTTCAACAAATTCTAACAATACAAAGTTCAAGCTTGAATCGTTCTTTGAGACGATTTTGTAATCGAATACAAAAGTACTGCAGCGTTCATATTGTTGATTTCTCTATACAATAACATGTTCAATCTTGATGTCACATTCGGGAGAATTGATTTTTGAATACTCTCATCAATTTCAAATGAAATTTTTCCTCTTCTGATATTCGATTTGTTTATCAATAAAAAATTAACCCATACGGCACAAGAGTCCCTTCAAAGAGCTCCCGTTGTGACAGTAAACATGAATTCATTATGAATGCTTTGGATTCAATTTGAATTCTTGATTAACAACTCAATTGTTCAGAAAGCATTTATATCGTGAATTCATCAAGAACCATTCAGGCATACAATATGTATTCATTTTTGATTTATTGAATTCATGTTCACTGTCATAACGGGGACTGTTGAAGAATTCTTTGAGAAGTTTCTCTGAATTCAAAATGATCATTTGTGTTGTCTGGGAATACATTAGCGAAAAGATATGGTTTGTGTTCCGCACATCGAAGTTCATTTAAGGTGATACCAGCGTCGGGACAATAGCCGAAAATTATTCTGACATTTTATTCGAAAATGAAGCAATACAATCGAAATATCGCTCTATATAGACCTTCTTGAATTGATAAAGTTGGTCTGTATATAGCGATATTTTGATTTTTCTGCTCCATTTTTTAATAAAATGTCAGAATGAATTTGGATAATGTCCCGGCGCTGGTATCTCCTTAAAGGCTCATTAAACTAGATGTATTTGAAAAATTATTATAAAGGTTACACGGTGAGGAAAAAATTATATTGTCGACTTCGCATCTTTGATTGACTTTTTGACCATGAGAGAGAGAGAGAATTGATGAACAATTTTCTCAAGATTAACATTATTTTTTACGGGTTAAAAAGGATGATCGATGAAAACCATTGCACCTCCTTGTCTGCATCATAACTTTCCCAAAAGTTTCCACAAGAATGATAAAAAATATTGGAGAGCGATATATAGTAGTTATAAAAAAAAACTAGTATTCAATGATTTCTAAGAAATGGTCGAACCAAAGAATTAAAAAAAAAACTATGTACAGACTATAAGGTAAACACATAAGTATAGCGTCTGCTGAAGTATCTAGTGAGTGATCATTATACAAATTGAACTTCGTGGTGTAAGAAAGTCATTTTGTAACGAGCTATTCCAAATAAAAGAAGCACTGCAGAAATTATGTAACATTTCTTGACTTTCAATATAAAAAGCAGAACTATTTACGGTTCCTCTCAGTGAATAAGGTTCTTTGTATTCTGAGATTTTGCAATAAAACCAAAGATTTTTCATCTATCGTATATCAATACATGGTGGATATGAAGGAAGTTATATTATCTCTATATTGAATTATGATAAGATTTGCACAAGAATGTCACTGACCTATCCACTGAAGGCATTGAAGTTTATTCATGTTGTTGAAGTTTGAATCGTTCACAGACATAAAACGGAGAATTCACACTCACAAAATATTGATCTTCTGTAATTGACTCATTGAAACTGGGAAAGTTGTTTGAAGAATGTTCTGCAAAATTTTGTGTCTCCACACCTGAGTGTTTAGTTGTTTGATTACAAATTAGTTTAAACAAATGATTTGAACTCCAGAAACATATTTATACATCGTAATGTTAATTCGTTACTGAGATGTAGCCAGTATACCATTGTTATCTCTAAATTTCTTGGAGTGAAAATCCACTCCTGAAGAGTGAAAATAATGCCAGTCCAACGAGAGTTGGATTCCACTCCTACAGAGTAAGTTTTAACTCCATAAGGTAGATTTTCACTCTCTTGGAGTGAGAATTTCACTCTTAGAAAAAGGTGAAATTTCATTCTTTTAACCGAGTTAGAACTTCACTCTGTTGGAGTAAGAAATCACTCTTATGAAGTGAAAAGTCACTCTTCAAGAGTGAATTTTTCATCCCAAGGAATTTACTGAGCGTGTTCCAGTAAATTCTGTATAAAAGTAAGTAGGTTTCCCAATTCTCCATGAAAACAAATAATAATAAACCTCCGTAAATCCTCTCGTAAATAAATTCATTTAATGTATTACGTACACTGTAAAAAATGATCGGAATTCTCCTGTATCCAACCACCGGAAAATTCCAAACACCGGATGGCAAATCAATTTCCGATAAATAAGTATGAAATTCCTCATAAATTGAACTGAAAATTCCAAATGTTATAGGATTGTTACTATCATTTTACATAAATTAATGGGAATTTTCGCATAGAGATTTTTTTAAAGTGTACGAACAAGGTTCTATTCTTTTGGATAGACTCAGTTATACCACAAATTCTAAGGGAATAGACCAATAAATGAAGTGTACGATCATTTCCTTATCAACCCTGCGTACGAATTATATCAAAAATTCTTGGATCTGGCAATCGTGAAGACACCAAAATTTTGAACGAATCAGAATAACTATTCAAAGTATCGTTCACACGATTTTGCACTTCAAATACAATGCTGAGCCCGAGAGAAGAATCGTTATTCACATGTAATGTACCATTCCCACTCAAAACTTCTTCGTGTTCAATACTGATTGCACGTGAGTGAGCCTGATTACACCTGGTCGTTCATTCTTGAGCTTTGTCATCACTTCAAAGGCTTCAATTTTGTACCCACGTGGAAACCCGTGATCGAGCTCAACCACCAGCGATCATGCCAGACAAGCCATTCTCGCCCGTGATCATGCAAAATCTCACCGACTGAGGAATATTCATACAAAATGACTGTGTGTTAATTTTTTTATCACGAACACACATGCTTCATCATGCTAAATCGACCCCGAATGCAGGCGCGTACGCCTGATCACGCATGATCATGCCTGAAAACTGGAAACTAGAAAATGGGAGCTGCATAAGCACAATAAGTACACGGAGAAAATATTTCATTAAATATTACAGTTTACCACCGGATTAGGGCACCACATCGGTTTCTTCGAGAAAAATTACTGTGTGGTCGCATAGAATCACACAGTAATTTTTCTCGAAGAAACCGATGTGGCGCCCTAATCCGGTGGTACACTGTAATATTTAACGAAATATTTTCTCCGTGTAGAAATCATTGACAATGATTATCTTATTGATTGATGAAATCTTATTGATTTTGTATGAATTTCTCATGTGTAATGGAGCATAATCAAGTGTAATTGGGCGTAATTGGGCCTGATTAGTCCTCATCACGTGGGTACAACATTGAGGCCTGATCACGCCTGATTTTAGGCTTTAGTCATCAGCCGTGAGCAGGCGTGGACAATTTTTTCATGAGTAGGTGGTGAATCAGTGGATGGGGTAGATGGGTGGATGAGTAGGGGCCGCTTGTCGGAGAAGCGACATGGAAGCAACGAAGAAAAGTCCGGCCTTAATTCTCATGTGAACTTTTCTTCGGTGCTTCCATGTCGCTTCTCCGACGAGCAACCGTTCATCCACCGATTCTCCGCCTAAATTCTACGTCCGGGCGACGAAACCATCGGACGGGTGTTTTGTCCGGGTTGAACACTATTAAATATTACGAGGTGTGACAGAAAAGTAATGAGATTGATTTTTTATCCGCTAAAGTTTTTATTGTTTTCAAACATCAATGTTATCTCCTTCAAAGTAGTTCCCTGGTGCAGCTACACACCGATGGAGACATTGTTCCCACTCTTGGTAGCAGCGCTGGGAGTCTTCAACCGGTGTGGTCTTTTTACATTCTTTTGGGAATTTTCTGAGGTCCCGAAATGGCGTCCTTTGAGAACATTTTTCAGTTCAGGAAAAAGAGGAAATTCACAGGAACTGAGGTCAGGTGAATAAGAGGGCTGGGGAACAACACGAATGCATTTTGAGGTCAAAAATCCTGTCATGGAGAGAATCACCCTTTTCCTGAGCCTTTCAAGAACGTCTTTATAAAAAAAAACTTGGTAAACAGTTTGTTTTAGAGGAACAAATACGCGTGACATCTTCAGACAGAATTTCCAGAACAGAATTTTTGACCTCAGAAGGGATTCCTGTAGTTCCCCAGCTCCTCTATTCACCTGACCTCAGTCACTGTGACTTTTTCCCTTTTTCTAAACTCAAAGAACATCATTTTGGGACTTTAGAGAATATCCAAAAGAATGTAATGAACATGCTAAGAACCATACCGGTTGACGACTTCCAGAACTGCTACCAAGAGTGGGAACAACGTCTCCATCGATGTGTAGCTGCCCAAGGAGTTCGAAGGGGATAACATTGCCGTTTGAAAATAATAGAAACTTTAGTGAATAAGAAATCAGCCTTATTACTTTTCTGCAACACCACTTATAAGAGTGACTTGGTTATGGATCACAAACGCATGATATATGTACCTGCATGTACAGGATGTCCCAGAATTTCCAGATTGGATTTGATGGATATGTTCTTCAGGCGAAACCAACCAACCGTTTCGTTTGCCGTTCTTTTTATCTGAAGGTTAGTTTCAGAGTTGCCTTTGACCAATCAAGTAGAAGCTACACAAGCATACTCCTTGATTATTACAGTAGCCAATGTATTCATAACTGAATGGTTAACTTATTTTGTTTATAATTCAAAATCTGTAGATGAAAAAATGTTGCTGAAGTTTGAATCGTTTATTGAAACGAATTAGTAATCGAATAACGAAATGCTCAACTGTTGAGGGGATACCGGCGATCCTCGCTGATGCAACCCGCCATACAAAATTACCGACTGGGTAAACATTTTCTCGGCAAGAATACTCTGAACTGAATTCATGAAACAGGATGAAATTTTCAGGAATCAATCTTCAATTCTTTATCTACTGCTGTACATCGCCCGAATTTTGAATTTCGAAAAAAAAGTTTGTGTTATCGACTGAGGAAAAAATGTTTCTTCGAAATTCAAAATTCGGGCGATGTACAGCAGTAGATGAAGGATTAAAGATTGATTCCTGAAAATTCAATCCTTCTTCATGGCTTCAGTTCAGAGTATTTTTGCCGAGAAAATGTTTATTCATTGGGTAATTCTGTATGGCGGGTTGCATCAGCGGGGATCGATGGTATCCCTTTAACGGGACACTAGCGTCAGTAACGGACCTCTCTTTCTATCATATGATTCTGTCCCTTTCTAACCAATGACGTGAGTTACCGACGCTTGTGTCCCGTTAAGAGGATACTGTAATTACCATGTGAGCAATTTTTTTTCTTCCAAATTACTCGGAACTGAATCCATGAAAAAATCTCAAATTTTCAGGGATGATTCTTTGAGACCTAACGTACGTCGCTAAACAGCCCGAATTTCGGAAAAAAATTTTGAAAAAAAAATTAGGTCTCAAAGAATCATCCCTGAAAATTTGAGATTTTTTCATGGATTCAGTTCCGAGTAATTTGGAAGAAAAAAACCATTCTCGGTCGGTAAGCTCGTATCCTGTTAACGGGTTACTAGCGCTTACCAACAGAGCACGTTGGATAGAAAAGGACACGCCTTCACGATAGAAAGAGAGTTTTGTTACCATCGCTAGTAGCCCGTTAAGAGGATACTAGCGGCGTGACAGCAGCCAAAATGTTTCTTCCAAATTATTTGAAAGTAGTGTAATAAAACCAACCAATTTTCATTTACCTACCTGGTATATGTGTCAATATAGGTCTCTGAATGAAAATTATTAAATTTTATTGTGAAACTTTCGAATAATTTGAAAGAAACATTTTGGCTACTGCCACGCCGCTAGTATCCTCTTAAGGGGTTATATCTGTTTGAAGCCTTAAAATGAGAGAGTTTTTTGTGAATTTTTTGTGACTTTACAAATGAAACGATTATTATAAAGTTTTGAGGATTCATTACACATATCTTAAGAGGATACCAGCGTTACTATCAGAGCACATTGGTTAGAAGAGGACTAACCTATACGATAGAAAGAAAGGTCCGAGACAAACGCTGGTATCCACTTAAGGTCAAGAAAAAAAATTTGTATCTTAATGTGTAAGACAAAATAGCGGCTCAGTTGTATATACACTACAAGCGTATTTTTTGAAGGCGCTCCATGGCCGGCAGTAGAAGTCTCATACTTCTTAAGTTAGAACAACGAACAAAATTTTCTCATAATCTACATGAATGTTCCCAACTAACATTCAGACATCTTAAAGATATCTTTAAGAAGTCTCAATGCGTTTGTAAGAAGTCTTAAAAAACGTTCTAAAAGATACCGAAACGAATCCTAAAAGATGTCTTATAAAACACGTATAGAATTCGAAAAGATATCTTGAAGAGTTCTTAAAGATGTCTTGAAGAGTTCTTAAAGATGTCTTGAAGAGTTCTTAAAGATGTCTTGGAGAATTCATAAAAACGTCTTGGAAGACTCTTGAATTTGTTCACAAAAAAAATTCTTAACCTTTTCTTTTTCCTTTCCCTCCTGTTTCTTCAACTGCTCTCGCGTTCCGATGAAGTTTACCTGATTTCGACCCTTGTTGTTACGAGAATCGAACCCATTCACTTGACGATATGTTTACGCCTCAGTCACTTGAGCTATACGTACAACATGGTAGAGACGCCCATAATTGTCAATATAACATAATGAAATATGTCAGCGGTGTCCAGTTTCAAAGTGAAAATGATCTTTTGAACAAACTGTTATCACATGAATAAATATCAAAAGAGTTGAATGTAATTACAAATAGGAAAGATGAATAAATTTAGTGAAACATATTTAGAAATCAATTCTGTGTTCTAGTGGTCGTTAATATTTCGTGAATACCGCAGATTCTTCCTAAAGTATTTCTGACGAATTGTTGTGAAGTGGATATTCGGTAATTTTATTGTGCACGTCATAAGGCAACAAAATCGTACTTTTTACAAACTTTCAAATTTCTTGATATCTCAATGATTGATTCAAGCCTTCAATTCATGGATATGGAATCACCTCATTTGCAATACGATTGTAATAACAGGTACATTCAAAGTTTTATTCTGTGTTATTCATGATCATGTGCTCATATAACCTCAAAGCTGCTGAAAAATTTATCTTCTTAAACGTGTCTTAATCAAGACATCTTTCCGAAATCTCCTCAAGACTTCTAAAAGATATCTTCAAGAACTCTTCAATAACGTTCTTGAAGATCTCTGAATCAAGACATCTTTTAGAAATCTTTTACAAGATGTCTTTCCAACACTTCTAAGAGATATCTTTAAGAACTCTTTAAGAAAGTTCTTAAAGATCTCTCAATTAAGTATTCTTTTAGATATCTTCAAGAATTGAAATGTTAGTTGGGTTGCTGCTGAAGTACGTAGGATTTTTGAGAAATATTGATTTTTGCAATTTTGGCATCAATTTGAAGAAAAAAATCGCATTTCCGACGAAAAAATCGACTATGCTTTGTTTATAAAAATCGTAATTGTTTATCAATCGTGAAAATCCTATGTACTTCAGAAGATAATCTATCCAAGAAGCTGCAGTTAAATTTTCAAGTCAATCGGATGAAAATTACTCGAGTTCTACTGCCGACCGATTTCAAACCATACTTTCGAGGAAAACGCACGTACAGCCGCCATTTTGCAACAAATTTTCAATCAACAATTTTTCTCTTACTGCTGAAAAGTTGCTTAATCGATTGGTGTATCAGTTGTTTATGATTATTATACAAGAATGCTGAAAAAAAATTCTTGAAAGAAGCTTTTTTTCCTGAGGTGTCAAACAGATATAACCCCTCAAGGACCCAAAATTTTGCAGTACTTTTTTGAGCGATGTTCTCAGTTCCAAACCGTTGATTTAAAAATTTTTTCAGAATAACGATCTTTCATCAAATTTCGTGGGTTTGAATTTTCTATATACGTTTCTATGAGCGATTCAAATCTCAGTAACACGATGAAGAAGTTGTTTCTCTGCATCTGAAGAAAAATACACACTGAAAAAAATACTCCGGTTAATATATGGACAGCAGAGAATTACTGCTATTTTAACCGGAATTCTAGTTAAATGAATCAAGCCTCCGGCAAATTTAACAAGGGCTCCGGTAAATTTAACAAGAATTCTAGTAAAAGTCACAGATATTCCTTGCTGTCCATATAGTAACCGGAATTCTGGTAAAATTAACAGTTCATTTTTTTCCGTGCATCCATCGAATCTGGTCTACAAATTCTGGGATACCCTGCAAACATCAATTACGTACCTCAAAGAAATATTTTAATTTAAAAAATCTCACGATCTCTGAAAATTTTTTATCCAGATGATACTACACGTGATTTCAAGATCCAGCCTCTCTTTGGATAATTTGCAAGAATCACACACGAAATCTTGCTTTGCTTCAATGAATTCACAAGGCAAAGTTTGTGGTTTACTTGGCATACCCCGCTACAACATACAGAATAATATAAAATCCTTCTGCGATAAGTCAGGTAAATTTGTCTTGCCGCAATGCAACCAAGGTGGCATCTAAAAAATTTACGCGCTGCAATATTAGTCCAGAGTGATGCGGTGCGTTATCTGTTCTCGCGTAAACATTACCGAGCCATCAGCGAGAACGGTCGTTTACCCAGGTCAACTCTCTCTCTAACTAAAGGTAAAATAAGTATAAAGGGATGAGCCGTGCGGGTTATGTGAGCATTTCTTTGAGAAACATTACGATGAGAACTTCAGGTTACGACTCCTTAGCCATTTCCATTCTGCTTATCGCGATTTTCGGTTCGTTGATGATCCTTCGATCCCCAGTGCGCGGTAATCCAATCTCAGCCACCAAACTGCCATCCGCGAATGACGACAAATTAATCTTGGACTGCCAAAATACGGACTACAGGACTTACATAAAGTGTCTCAAGCGACAGAAGAGAGCTCATTTGCATGGCGATGATCACAGGGATTTTGGTATATTGAACGTTATTAATGTTGTATCATAAATGTACTTCAACTTGAGATTGTGATTGAAAGTGTAGTTTTTGTTTTGAATTCAAATGTGGTTTGTTCTTGTGCAATTATATATCAATATTATACACCCAGCCAGCACCAAATGATCAATTTGAATTCATAAAAGATCATGAAGACTTCTTGAAGACTTCTCAAACAGTCCCCGTTATGCGACTAACAATGAGTTCAATATGAATCTATATGAGTTCAAATGAACTCTCAATGAACAACTTAATGATCAGAAAGAATTCATATCGAGACTACATAATGGATTCTTTCTGAACATTAAGTTCTTCATCAAGAGTTCATTTGAACTCATATAGATTCATATTGAACTCATTGTTAGTCGCATAACGGGAGCTCTTTGCGGGAGCTTTGGTGCTGTCTGCGCATGGAGAGAATAGTTCAATCACTATTTTGCTAGCACGTACGGGACAGACTTGCCCATATCATTCACTGTTAGAAAAATCTGTCTTAAACTTGACAATAATATTATGAAATTTTTATGTAAAAAACTTCATAATAGTATTGTTAAGTTTAAGACAGATTTTTCTAACAGTGTTACTACATTTGATGCTACAATATGGAAGAATTCTCCCATTAGGTACTAAGGAATATAGTAATTTTTAGAAAGTGTCAGACTAAATTATATTATATGGAGTCCCGTACGTGCTAGCAAAATAGTAATTCATGATATAACTTTCCTCTCCTAGTATACCGTAAACTGGGGTGAAGGCGATCTTTTGGATACAGCATTTTTTTAGGGATAAATGTTGATTAGAGCATTAAAAATGGATGATCGTCTTCACCCCAGTTGACTGTATTCAAAATTGTTTTGATAATATTTTTTTTATTATATTTTTCTATTAACTTCATCCCATAACACTTCGATGGGATTGTCTTTCTGAATATGTTTCAGAAAGATACACGGAGAGAAAAGAATGGTAATATTTATCATGCTAACATAGTATTCGGTCTTATTTTATACAAAATTGTGATTATTACTATATGAGAATAGAATTCTTTACCATTTTTCTGGTAATAATTACTATGCTACATATACATTGTTACCAGAAAAACGGTCGAGAGTTCTATTCTTACATGCACTGATAAAAAAAACCTTGTGAAATTGACATCTCATTGAGTAAATATATGGATGATTTAGAATATACCCAATCAGAAGAATCCGAAATATGCCAATGTTGACAACAGGTGCAGTACAGTGCCAGTATTGGGTCTCCAACACTTGGTCTCCGACACGTACGGGATCAGTACTGGATACATAAAAATACAGTACTATGCCTGTACTGATAAACCATTACTGAGAACTTAATACCGGCCAGGTACTAACCCAGTACTGGCCCTGCACTGATTTCGAATGATGGTATTAGTACTCAATCCCCAGTATTGAAAACCGTTATCATTCCAGACAAATGCCAGTACCTTGCCAGTCTTGGCTAGTACTGGTGCAGTACTGCGCCTGTTGTAAATTTCTGGTTGGATAGTGCAAGTGACTACAATTTCAGTCGATTTTACAACAACGAATATTAAATATACCACAGCTGATGTGCATATTACATTCCCTGCGGTAAAATCAACTAAAATTGTAGTAGCTCGAATTATATTTTTAAATCATCCATATGTTTACTTTACAAGAGGTAAATTTTACAACTTTTTTTTTCTCGGTGTGGTAACAATCACGATTTTATATAAAATAAGACCGAATACTATGTTAGCATGGTAAATATTACCATTCGTTTGTCGCCGTGTGGATCCAATCAATTCCTTACGCTTCATTGAAATACTTTTGAAATTCTTAGTAGGGATAGGCGTTATTTTCACAGCATTAATATTTTTATAAAAAATTTTGCGAATTTATTTTGAATTTTATAAACCATAGATCGAAATTTCATACAAATTGTATTAAAACATCGATACTAAAACATCAAAACATTGCCTATCCCTAGTTTCCGGTTATAACAAATTCACCTGTCCTTGCTAACATTTGTACAATGTAAATTATTCCTTTTCTCGTCTTATCATCATCATAAAACAATTCGAGATCACTTGTTCTTCAAAGTTGCGCTCTTCTTTCTACATAAACGTTTTTCACTGCGCTGATATTCTGACATTTTTGTACATTGTTTCGCCTCGGTAATAGGTTTTCTCTTCAGCTTCTTCGAAGCTTCCTTTGATGCACAGTAAAGAATTTTATGTTAGAAACGATCCACTTCAAATTCGTGTTGAAAATTGGAACATATGAGTGTCAAATAATTGACATATTTTCAATGTAAATTCAACACTTTTGTGTCAATTTGTCACACCCCTGTGTCAATATTTAACACAAATTTTGAGTGGACCGTTTGGGACATGCACGTGTGTTAAAAATACACAAAATTTTCTACTGTGTGATGCGATTGATTGTGATTACCAAATGTTCGGTCCGTCCATATCCCCAAGAGAACATGGGTCAAATTGATTGATTTTATAGGTTGATTTCAAATAAATTCACATTCAACGAACGTTCAACCAACGAATCAACCTTCAAATGGTCCATAACTTTATTTTTAGGTTTGAAGAACGTTAGTTGAATGTTCCTGTCTTTTTGGGGATGTTACAATACCAATTTTCTTAGTGCGAGTTCTCATGCTGATCGAGATTTCTCGAAAAAAACTCATTCGCACATCTGCCCACACAGCACCGAAGATTTCATTAAGATTGCAGCAATCTAACATCTGAAACATTGAAATATTTCTATGACATTGCTGTATATCACACCGAGGTTTCAAAGTCTCTTCAGAAATATTGCAATGCTCACTAATCTTACATTTTGATGCAATATTTCTGAATTATTTCTGCAATATTTCAAGAATCCTTATGAAATATTTCATTGTAATGTTTGTCTCGTAATATATCTGAGACATTGCAAATAGGTAATATTTCAATTGACAGATTTTTGATATATTTCTGTGAAAGTATACTGAAATGTAATGAAGGTGGAAGATGGAAATGTAATTGAGACATTACTGAGATCTTTGGTGCTGTATGGGTGGGGAGTTTTAAAAGACTGATGAATTTACAAATCGCTAAAATTGATGGAATTTCTCTCTTTGCCATATTTTCTGCCGTACAAAGCGAGAAAACCGTAGCCCAATTTTTTTAAAAAAAAAGTTTTGTATGTCATTCGATGCAGTGAAATTTTCTGAATGGAATGGTACATGAATCTCATTTTCGACAAAAAATTGAGTTACGGCTTTTTTGCTTTGTAAGGCAGTTTTCAACACGCGTTTCATGATCGTCATCAAAATGAATAACCCTCGAGTCTTCTTTGAGACTTTGACAAATCGAAAAATAGTATATTGTTCAGCAAAGGGGGAAAATTACGTAATTTCGGATGAGTAGGAAGTTGGAAACAACCATACAAGTCCGAAATTACACCAGGGCATAATCTAAAAGGGCACACTGAGAGAAGAGTTTACTTATATTAAATGAATATATTTATTTGGCGTCTGTTCAAAAATATTCATTAATTATGAATAAATATGGTAATTGTCAATAAATATCATAGTTGGCATACATACGATTGATTTTATGTGACATTCAGAACAAACAAATCGTTCATTTAGTCCATTTATTTCATGTGAATGATTTCATTTTTCCCTCAAGTAATGAACGATTCCTAATTTACAAATAGACGGTTTGATAAGTACAAGATTTTCATTAGATAAATACTAGTAAACTAAGAATATGAAGAAAAGAATGGTTGATTGACTCAAATTTCAAATCAATTTCAACACAATAATCCAGTTTCCCAATGTGTATGCGATTTTTTCCTCTCAAACACAGATTTGTTAATAATTAAGAAATTTGATTTGACATGAACACCTTGAATTTGATTCGACTCTCGATCTATATTGCAGCAGAATATATAGTTCTGTATATATGTATAACCATGGAACATTGAAAATTTTCTTGCGTTTTGAGAAATCCTTTTTATCCGAAAATAATATGAGAGACAGTCTTGTAGGCTGAATTTTCCTACAAAATTATTAAAATATTTCACCATAACTTTTCATTCAAGAATTGAAGAAGTCATGACGTCAGCATATATGATATCTAAAACCACATCGTATTTCTCAATCGGTTTCTTCAATCGTGATGTAGTGAAGGTGGTTGAAGCGTTAGGTCGTAATAGGTTAGGTTAGGTAGGAAAGCAGGTTCGATTCCCCGTTAGGTCCCAAAACTTTGTGCTTCAATTGCTCGACTTACATTGATGATTACAAACTCACTCTAGAGGAATGTCGAGAACATGAAATTCACGAAGCGTGAAGAAATTTGGTGATAAATCAAATTTCCAATCTGAATTTTTTTTGTATTTTGGCAAAAATTCGTAACAGTTATTGGATTTAATACACCATTTTTATTATAAAATACATTGTTAAATCTAATAATAATATTCTGTAAAAAATTTTATAATAATTATCATTAAATTTAAGACACATTTTTCTAACAGTGATAATATTCTCCTGCATAATTCATCATTTCATTTGATTCATTCCAGAGTGTTATTCCAATTTTGTTTGATTTGACTTATTCTCACGAATATTCAAAGCAAATCATGCGACAATTTTCTCAACCTCATATCACATTCAGGCAATCTAATAATGCTTTGATGTACATTCTCAAGTTTTAAAATTATAAAACAGGAATTTCGCACAAAAACACGGTTTGTTAATAGTTAACAAATATGGATTTGATACAAAAAATGATCTCAAATATGACGCTGGATGATAACAACTCAATATTTATTTCCCCATAAGCAAATATAGGATTTCTTAACTATTAACAAATCTTGTTCACTATAAATAAATACTTTTCTCAGTGCAGTTGTAACTAACAATTTAGTTTTACAAGGAAACGATTGGTTACAAAAGGTAAACACGGTCAGTAAAATCATTATTTTACAGCACACATGGATCCTTTTCACGTTTTAGAACTAACCGTTTTCTTGTAGAACGAATTTTTTGGTTACAACTGCTCCTTAAAATATGCGCTGAATTACACTTTCCCCTCGTAGTAAACACATTGTTACACCTGCAAATTTTCTGTCCGCTACACACGGTCTGGAATTGGAACATTGGTCTAGAATTTATCATTTTCGTCCCCAAAAACAGGCCGACAAAGAGCTGCTTTCCGCACAGGTGTGGGAAAAACTATTTTCTCCCCTCCGAGTGGAAAATGGCAACTTTCTGCCCGCTGGCCAAAACGAAGTTGCCACTTTCCGGCTCCGTCGGGTAGAAAAATAGTATATACACCTCGGGTAGTGGAAAAGAAAGGCTAAGATCACATGTTTTTCAGGCTCGGCTCCGCCTCGGCGGACAATTACATGTGATCTTAGCCATTTCTTATTTTACTGCCCTAGGTGTGTAATATACTATTTTTTCCACAACTGCGAGGAAGGTGCAAACTATCTGTATAATTGCATATGAAATATTCATGTGCATATTTCAGAACGAAGGGATAGTTGGTATTTTTCTCCCTCTGTGACACATTCGCTTGGAATTTAGCATTTCACCCCCTAAAAATAGATCAGGAAACATCAGCTTTCCGTGCAGGTGTGCACTGTGAAAATTTTCGTGAATTTCCAAGCAGAAAAGTGTGGTGAAGAACTTATAGATTGGTAAATTTCCAAATTGTTTGGAAACCCACAAATTTTTTGTAAATTGCCAAACAATTTTTGTGATTCCCCAGAAAAGATTTGTCAATTGACAAAAATTGTTTGTAATTGCACCCACTATGTTTGTGAACTCACCAAAACAAAGTTTGGAAGTTTTTTTACAGTGTGGGAAAAGAAATCATCTCAAGCGGGCTATCCCGGGGGAAGTGACCGTTCACCAAGACATCTTCACAGATGATGGACTTACACACGCAAAAATTTTTGGGACTCAACTTTTTTATTGTTTTGGATGTTTTCAGACAGAGGAAAAATTGCTGTAATTATAGGGACAGCATTAAATTGCTGTAATATATATTGAAATTCCTGTTTAATCAACCACCCTGCTTGAAAAAACCTCTATTCATTCCTATTAAAAATGCAAAATTCGCATTTGAATTTAATCGGTTTTAATCGGATTCAAATCCGGATTTTGCATTTTTAATAGGAACAAATAGGTTTTTTTTTAACCATACCAGGGCTTCGATAAAAATGAAAATTTGCGGCAATGGTCATAGAAAATACACCGTACACACGGAAAAAAATGCAGGTCGAAAATATAGTAATCTTCAATAAAAATTTGAGAATATTCCTTAAAACCTGAGAATTTTTCTTAAATGCATAATAAAGACAAAAACGGTTCACTTTTCAAACGTCGCATACAAAATTTCACAAAGTGAATAGTAGGATATTGAAATTTTGTTACTATTTTTGTGAAATTTCATGCGCGGCTTTTGGGAAGTTAATACGTTTCTCTATTTTTTATTAAGTATTGATAATTTTTCATTGTTTTTCGAATGGAATTCCACAAAGAAGTGGACCGTTTTGTCTTTATAATGCATTCAAGAAAAACCCTCAGATTTTAAGAAATATTCTCAAATTTTTATTAAAGATTACTATATTTCCGATCTTCATTTTTCTCCGTGCAGCACAACCATCGTTCCTCCACCTAGGACTTCGTTGAAATGGAGATGGAGGAATGGGAGCCGTGGAAATAAGGGTGAGTCTCCGTTGAGGCAACGGAAAGGCGACGGAGAAATGTCCGCCTCCTATATTTTCAATAAAATTCATATTGGTGGATTAATACATTCAGATTTGATTATGTAAATGCACTATTATGAATTTTATTGAAAATCCAGAGAGCGGATATTTGTCCGTTGCCTCAACGAAGATTCTCCCTGATTTCTTCCTTATCTCCACGGCTCCCAATTTCTCCACCTCCATTCCATCGAAATTCTAGGTGGAGGATCGGTGATTGTGCTGTGCGGGACCATAAATCAAATGGACATTTCAGCGTAAATTACAGCAATTTGATGTCATCCCTATATTTATCAGAGGCGTAGTAGATTTTACAGCAAACTTTTCTCCATACACAGCAAAACTTGTCATTATTTTGTGCTCGAGTTTTCGACAACAGGGGCTAGTTGTAACAGGAGTCAGTTTGTAACACAGTCTATCACTGTAGTAATTCTTATCAGATTATGTGTGCGCTTTATAAAATGCTCTCTCAGCGAATAAACAATTATTTTACGAAGAGTGGACCTTATTCGTCGCAAAATATGAAAATTGCAGTCTGTTTACAACTTACATCTGTTACTTCTAGCCCCAGTCCACCCTACTTCTATTCTCTTGTCACTTGAAGAGGCGAAACGGATGATGTTACCCCCACAAATATTCTAAAATTTGAAACAAAATCAATGTATAACATTGCACTTTCTATGAAACTAATCATGTTATATTCTGTTTCTTCTGATGTAGATGAATTTAATGAAATTCTTTTTCAGAACATCACTGCATGGAAGCTTGTTTGAAACAGTGTGAGAGCATAGATCACGACGAATGCGATAAGAAATGTACCTATTGCCATAAAAAGAAGAAACATCGTCACCAAATAATAACCGAATACGAGCTGGAATGTTCAGATGAGGGTTGCAATACGAAAACTGAAAAGCCAATTGAAGAAAAAATGGGAAGCACCAACATTACAACGAACATCGACATCAATAATGTGATCAATACTCCTGCTGTGTTGCAACCGAACAAAACTTGCTGTCGTGAGTTGGAGGAGTTCGCTCCTTCTTTTGAATCCCTTTTAAATTATTGTAATTTTCCCGTTTACAACACTGAGAGAAAGGGTCTATTCAAATATGCGACACCTAGGAAATTTAGTCACTGTAAATAAAAATTTAGTTGCGCCAGCTACATTTTATTTGTCATAACTAAATTTTGTATTCCTATTGAATAAATCATTTTATTCATATTTCAGACAGCTAGCGCAAATAAAAATCTAGCTGCGGCAACTAACATTTAGTTGTCCCAACTAGGTACCTTTCTCTCAGTGAAGATCTTATCAACGCTAATTACAAGAATTCTAACCCTGCATATGCAAATCCCGTAAATTGCTTGTTACCTCATCTCTTCCAAAGAGAACAAAAGCATTGTAGATAAATTTTGGATTGATTTTCAGTTGATGCACGGAGAAAAATTTGTGGTAGAGATCCCCATAATAATAGCAGTTTTGGGACACATGAGCGTTTACGAACATTTATCCTTTAATTTGTGGTAATTTTGTAAAACTTATAGTACTATATGTCAGTTATCTCCACTAAAATAAAGTAAAGATTGCCATAATTGAAGAAAAAGTGCTCATGTGTCCTGAAACTGTCATTATTATGGGCAACTGTGCTACACATTTCCCTTACGTTTTTCTCAGTGTGTACGTTCAATCCCGTACAGCACCGGACATTTCTACGTTGCCTCTACGTTGCCTCCGCGTGGAATCTCCGGTCATCCATGTTCTATCCACGTCCACCATTTATCCACGTGGAGTCCACGGGGATGCGACGTGGAAGTCGCTGGATGTGCTGTTAGGGATGAAGGTCCAATGAACTTTTGAATAGTCGCATTTTTAAGTTCATGAAACGTTCTTTCCAGCTCCATGTTCAAGGTGATCGATTTTGCTTTGGAATTTTAATGCCGGAAAATCACCAAATTACTCCCAACCCCTACAGCACATCCTTGATGAAAAGAACCCATCAATTCCCGCCAAATCTCATTGAAATTGGACAAAGGCCTGATTGAATCTCATCCGGCGATTTGTCGATGAGATTTGATCGGATAAATGTATTCCTTCAATGTAAATCTGATTGAATCTCGCCAAATCTCAGTGAATCTCAAACAATATTCAGGCCAAATCTCATGAAATTTCATTTTGTCTTTTAACATTCTTAGAACTTCTTGTGTTACTTGGGTTGTAACTTCGATGTATCGTAAATGCATTCAAACTAGTTTATGATTTTAAAAAAACCTATTCGTTTCAGAATGTAAGAGAAAGAATAAAAAAAATAGATTCATGTATATCACATACTAAAAACAGCTTACAATTATTCTAAGTCAAACACATTGGTTGTTACTGACATGTCTTGAAATTCACGTCAACGCAGAACATTTAGCGGCACCAATAACCTGAGTTTGAATAAGCTTTGCTTATAGTCGAAAAATTTCTCAAAAGCTCCAACACTCGGAGAAAAAAATAGTCGGAATTACCATTGGAATCGTTGGAAAAGGACTCAACTAGGACTGATAATAGGTTCTGCTGCTTCGTAGTTTAAGGGAAGAAACCACATTAGAAGGCTCATTTTCACTGATTTTTTATGATTTTTTTGGGTGGGAAGGATTAATTGGAATTCAATCAAATTTGGACATCATCTTATTCATGTTTTGAACAAGGTTCGTGAATTTTTTCAAATGATTAGGGTGAAAAATGATGGAGTTATACCCTGTGCTCTGGCAAATATGGTAAAGGATTTTCTCCGACTGCGGGACATGTAGCGGTTCTAATTTTCATCTGAAATCAAGAGGGTTTTTATTTTACTCCAATAAAATATTTCCTAAGAATATGAACTTCGATTCAGGTGAAAATAATGGAAATTAAAAATTTGGCAGGTGTTGAAAAACTTTTTTTCGATTTTCACCACTGTTTTCAACTCATTATGCAACAAAAAACACCCTTAAAATTATGATATCATCCCAAAAATTAGTTCATATTCTTCGTTATTTTATCAAGAATGAGGGTACCAAATTTCATAATGATCGGTTCATTAGTTTTTGAGTGAGAACTCCCGCAGATGTGGAAAAAGTCATTTTGAGAAAAACGCGTTTGAAAAACAAATTCTCGAAAATCAGAAATTTAAGGAAGTTAACAAGAATGTTAAGTGTTCACTGATTGATCAGCTATTCCAGCACCATACATCAACCCTTCTTCCCCTTTGTATGCTTCATTTTGCGCTTGGAGTAGGTTTTTCGAGCTTTTCGACTTCAATGACTCCACTGTGTTTAGAAGCCGAAATCAAAGTGCGCTCGATTCTATGCTCATAAAATCTAAACGAATGGGAATTTCGCTTTGAAATGTTGGATGATTGAGCTAACGATTCATGCAATGAAAAAAAAAATCGATCTTTTGAACCTCCTAATGTGGTTTCCCCCCTTAAAAAACAATATTTATTGTGAAAGTTACTATTTGCATTAGTTACGTTTACAATAAAATAGTTATTGTAAGCATTAATCAACTATTCATAGTTGAGTTCTTTCCCAACTATTACTATTAATTTACTATTTTTTTTCTCAGTGAATACAGAAACTTTAGGGTGACCAGTTTTTGACGATATTGGGGAGTGTTCCGGTTTTGATTCGAAATGTCCCGGTTTTTTTCAGAAACTATGAAATTTTCATTTTATCGATGATACTCGATGAAAAGAAAACTATGCTACAAAGAAAGACACTGATGCTCAAACGGTTTTTTCAAGGGCATCCCAAAGTTCAAAAATTTCTAGATTTCTCGAAAACGAAAATGATCAGTACATGCATTTTTTCTGTCATACAAAGAAAGTCCGTTTATTGAGCTTCTTCGATTTCATCCTCTTCTTTTCTTTGAGAAAACTGAGGAAAAACTTTTGAAACTTCGGAATCCCCTTGAAGAAAAAAGGTTGCCATCTGTCGAGCTAGACAAAGAGTGATCCGAATATAAAAATTTCCAAAATTACATATAATTCATATACAAACTATATTGGATTTTATAGAAAATTATATATGATTGCGAAGATTCTTCCACCCTGAGGGAACTTTCCCGGTTTTGCACCTCGACGATCTGGTCACCCTAAGAAACTTGAAGCTTGAAACTACGTCACATAATATTGTTAAAAAATCAGAGAATACAAAATAAACAAAATCGTAATCGCCTTGATCGTTTTATCCCTGATGTCTTCACCCATGTCTCCACGGGGTAACGCCGAGATGAAAACCTTGATATTTCATGCGCAAAATCCCGTTAGAGAGCCCATCCCAGATAACACACGGAGAATTCTTTTTCAAAAACAAGAATAGAATTCTTCAAGAACTCTTCTCAAAGTAATGGATTCGCAAAGAGCTCCGGAGGAGTTCAATGTTTGAGACATTAACGAGTTCTTTGAGAGTACTCAAACAATACTCTCAGCATTCCCAAAGAACTCGTTAACGTCCCAAACATTGAATTCCTCCAAAGCTCTTTATGAATTCATTAGTTTGAAAAAAATCCCTGGAGGATTCTATTCTTGGTTTTGAAAAAGAACTCTTCAAGAAGAATGCACAATTACGTTCGATAACTACTTTAATTTAATCTATAAGAAATTGAGATTCCCACGGTAACCATTAATATTATCAATAGCTCAGTGTGTACCTCCGGTACCCTGTCCGTCTTTTGGCGGCTTACAACTGTCGTTGGTACCGCAAATTACATTTGGCTTGAGTCTTTCGCCTGGAATACTGGGTTGTGCTTATCCGTATCAATGGCCTTGCGTTCAGCCTACACAACAAACTCCGCAGGTAATGAATGAAATTGGAATTCTTTCGCTCATTGAAAATGTTCATATTTTCTTCAGTATTTCAATACCAAATATGAATAAGTGATATATAATAAACATTTGTGATCAAATAACAAAGTATCAGATTGTTATCTTATCAATTAACTGGTCATTTGAAACATCTCGTGATCCTGAGATATCTTACGAAATAATGTAGAATATATATTTTGTCGTGTCTATAAATAATTATATCATAATGTTATAGTCGCAATCCTGCCTTTGATGAACTTAGAATTCTTCCCAAGTATTTTTGAACGATTCAATTCCTAATGTTCTTTAGATTATCCGTTCAATTAAAATATTTCAGAGTAACATTTCAACATTTTCAGCCTGTAAACAGAGGAAGTATCGATTGTTCAACTTGTGGATATCCGCCCCCGTTCAATTTGAGGTGTGATGTAAATTGCTGGACAATTCAAGGGTCTCATAATTGGAATTATTCACCAACTCAAATGACTACAAATGATCTTTGTCAGACTCCGAATTGTGTTGGAGGTAAGCTACAAAAAAAGAAATGAATTGATGAATGATTGAATAATTTTTTCGAACCTGTGGTGATCAATGTCCTGCTGAAAGTGCCAGGCAAATCCAGATGAATCCTAGCAGTTCCTGGGACAAAAACCGAACAGAACCAGTCAGATCCGGACAGCTTCCTGCCCGGATCTGCCTGGTTCTGTCGGTTCTTAGCATGCTAAAATCTACTTGGCATTTTTAACACGCTGTACGTGTGAGATTTATTTCATTCATTTTATGTTGCTAACATTTTAATCAAATAACAAAATACACAGTTGTTAAAAATATCCAAAATCTTGCAATACATTCTTCAAACAATATTTTCAATTCCCAGGAGCTAAGAGGGTGTCTTGAATTAAAAAGCGTTAAAGACAACGTCTCTTCGTGGATTTTTTTTTCAAGGCAAACAAAAAATGAACCCATTCCAAGTAGCCCACGAAAACTGAGTATTACAGATGTTCCACTGGTAAACCGTAATTAACTCGAAGTGCGGTAGATCCGAAGTCAGTAAACCCAAACGGGAGTATTCCCGAAAAAAGCTTAGTCATATTTTTTAGTTAATTTGCTTGCGGCTAGTAACAATCTCGAGTCTACAGCTCTTCGGATCTATTGTACTTCGTGTTAAATTGATTTACCACAATAATGTTTTAACGACGTAATTCCATCAGATTATGACATTATTGTTACATCAAATCGCTATGTTGACTATGTAAGGTCCCCGCTGCAGACAATCGAATTTAAATGGAACATTTGTAATACTTACTTATCCGCGTCCTGGGGATTAGTCCTAACAGCAAAATGCTGAGACAATATGCAGCAAACTGTTGAAAATGTGCAACAACAATTTGAAGCAATTTGCAGGGACGTTGCGTCGCCAAATGCGCAACAATGTGCTGTAAATCTAGGATCTTAGCTTGAGTTGTTATCGTGTTGCTGGGAAGTTGCTCGGTTTCATGGAAATCTCAATCACATGCGTAGCAAATTCCCAGCAACTTTGCGCAAACTTGATAAACAACGTGAGAGCAACGGTTGCACAGCAACTTTTATTGTATGGGAAGCTTCGATGTATATCCCACTGAGCATTTCCGTCAAAACCTTGCATTACCATTGCATCGATATTGATGCGATCTTGAAAGTACCTGTTATGAGAATTACAACAGTAATATTACAACATCCAATTACAAGTAAATTGCAGCAATGTTACGTTGTCAGGTGATATTTCAACGATATTTTTGCAAGTTACTTTTGTAATATTGCATTTGTAAATTGAAAGACAAATACTTTCAAGATCGCATCAATATCGCTGCAATGTTATTGCAAGGTTCTAACGGAAATGCTCAATGGGAATGTTGAAACATATGAAAAATTTTTCTTGAAACTGAGATATTAAATTACAGCAGGTTTATTAGGTTGGTGGTTCCCTCCTCACAGCACCACAGCCCCAAAAGAATTCTCAAAGAATTCATAAAGAACACAATCAGTTCCATAAGAAAAGATTGAAAGTGAATGCTGGAATATTCTGACTGTTTCTCATACCTGTGCCTGAGGGGCCCAGGGTTATGGGAAGCTCGAAATTAAATGGCCTTTCAACGACTCTGGGTGCCCCGGACAGAGATGGGAAACACAGTTCTTGGATAATAAGTATATTGAACATTCATGTACATCATTTCAATTCAAATATGAATTAATGCGTACTTTCTCGATTCGCAGGAAGATCGTGATCTCATCGATCATTGGATCAAGCGGAACGGAAGCAAGGAGTTTGATTTCCTACACTACCTTTATGACAATAATTTTATATAATTTGTCCTTGTAAAGATGAAATACAACTTCTCAAATCTACAAACAACAAAAATTTATTGTCATGTTCATGTTGAGGAAAATCATTGAGAAAAAGATTCATCGCTCATATTTATTAATACTTCCAATTGAAAAGTTGAATAAGAAAAGTTCAGAACAATGTATTATATCCTTGTAATCACTGATCTATGATATACACCGACCGAATAATGCTTTCCCGTACGTGAGCTTGCTTTCTATCAGAACGCCGCGATGGAGGGGCAATTCCACCCTCTTTCTAATCAACAGTCGCGCGGGATTGGTCAATTCTATTACATTCCGTTGGATAAGAGCAAGTCCGCCGCTATATATATATATCTTTCTAAATGGAACACGTTCGGCGAAATATGCACTATGCAGCGTATACTATCACAGATAGCAATTTAACCTTCCTGCAATGTTGTCAGAAAAGCTTGTAACAAGGTTGACATAAGTTTCCTAGTTCCCAGGTAGCACACGCACGTTCTGAGAATGTTCTGAGAATATACGTTATTGAGGATATTCGAATATTCTATGAAGGTTCTTATTACGTGCGAGTATATTCTACGCACATTCTCAGAACGTTTGGATGAGACTGTTTCAAATATTCTCAAAATATGATGCCACGAATATTGTGAGAATATCAGAAGAAAATGCTGTTCAAATAAAAATTCCAATCAATATAAATTTCTGCATGTCACCGAAAACTACTTCAAAATAAATTTTTTTGATCATTAAACATCTGTAATCATGAATTGTTAGCAATATTATGGATTCACATGGATAGATGAGCTACTTATGATCGCAAAAGGCAATCATAATATGTACGGCATTTTTTAATATTGTATTATACTTTCGAGGATTATTTCTCACACATGGCATTCTCAGAGAACATTTGCGATAATCAAATGCACCTTCATTAATTTATTATTCCCCAAATACAAATTAAAATAATACATTATCCAAGGGTCTGTAGCCTGTCGACAACATTATCCGCCATTACTGAATTTATGTCATCACGATACTTGCGCATGCGTTGCTCATCAATCTACTTACAAACTTTGTACGCATATTGTACGAACGTTCCTAGAATATTCGGAACTGTCCCATTCAAATGTTCTAAGAATCTTCTATAAATATTTACGAAGCTTCTACGCTCTTTGTAAGAATATTCGATACAGTACGTTTCACGGATGTTGTGAGAATATTCTCAGAATATTCTGTGTTACATGGGCAGGCTTTGAATGGTTTTCGTCACATGGAACCCGGTCAAAAACTGACCACATTTCTACTTGTTTTTGTCCGGAATCACCAAAGTGGAATATCCTATCAAAAACTGCCAAACAAAATTTTGGAACTTGAAAAATCATGGGCCGGTCAAGTAAGGATTCTTTATGAATACATTGCATTCATTAGAAGCTCTTTCAGAATGCTTGTGCTATCTGGGAGAGAATCTGGACCACTTTATGTGATTTCAGAATGAAGTTCTGGGGGAATCCTTTTTCTCGTCCAAAAGAGTTCCTCGATAACAAAAAACATACTCATGATGAATTCAAAAAGACTGCGCGGAGAAAAATCCAGGTCAAAAATAAATAAGATTTCGAAATTTTGTTATTCACTTTGTAAAATTTTATGTGCAACTTTTGGAAAGTTCATATTTTTTTCTATTGTTTGTTAAGTATTGATAATGGAGCTTTCCGAAGTGTCTGACCCGGGGCGTCAGGGGCGTGGAATGAACCAATAGGAATTCGTAGTTCACGCCCCAGATGCCCCGGGTCAAACACTTCGGAAAGCTCCAATTTCTCAGTGTTTTTCCAATAAAATTCCAGGAAAGTGTGAACCGTTTTATCTTCATTAAAAATTTAGGAAATACTTTTAGATTTTAAGAAATATTTTCAAATTTTTATTAAAGATTACTGTATTTTTGACCTGCATTTTTTTCCGTGTGCATAAAAAGATTATGTGGAGTCAAGGTTGTAAATAATGCATTAAAAAGATAATTGGATTAGCACTGGAATTAAAATTTTTTTTCACTTCCTAATCCCAAAAACTGGAGTTAAACAAATTTTTCAATTTCTAACCCCACCATAAAGATTGAAAAATGAAAAAAAATTGTTAATCCCGACATTGGGATTAAAAAGTAATTTCTCAATTTTTCAATTCCGACTTCGAGATTAAAAAGTTATTTCCTAATTCTCAATCCCAACATTAGGATTCAAAAGTAGTTTTTCAATTTTTATCCCAATGGGAAGATTAAAAAATGGAAAAAAATTTGATCCAGATCTTTGCATTAAGAAGATGACCCATGTTTAATAAAAATTAATATGTATATAGCGGAGAAAATTTTCTCCAAGATCGCCTATTTTTCGAAAGAAAAATAAAAAAAAATGTTCAATTCAGATCTTTGGATCAAAAAGTAACTTTCCAATTTTCAATCCCGACATTGGGATTAAAAAATAATTTTTCAATTTCCAATCACAACATTGGGATTAAAAAGTAATTTTTCAATTTTTAATCCCGACATTGGGATGAAAAAGTAATTTCTTTAATTTTCTTTCTTTAATGAAATATTTACAAGTTACACATATTTTTTTTGTAATATACAGAATGAACTATTAATGAACCTGATGAAAATCCAAAAGTGAAGAAATCGGGTATTGAAACAAATGAAATGTGAAAATGTTCCAATTCCTTCCTCCATTACGCCTAGATGGCTCTTAGCTTACGCTTTACGCTTTCGTCGCGCTTCGACGCTTCGTTTTCACCAGGGGAAATCCCTAGAATCTTCTCACAGCATTCATATTTCACTGACATAACAGCACTTCTTGTAAAGTACTTTATGAAATCATTTAAAATTCTTCATGAACTCGACTCATCGTTCATATAAAATGCTTTTCGACTTCTTTCCGAACTTACTGTACACTTTACAAGTCATTCGTGAATTCATCGAATTGAATTTATAAGGAAGTTTTTAATGAGAGTTCTTTCGGAAATTATTAGGGACTGTGGTGCTGTGTGAGATACCAATGAATTCTGAAAAATGAACACCTCTTGAACTCTATTAGAATTTGAAAAATTATCACAAAGTTCCCAGATAACACACAAGAATCTCTCAAGAACGGATTCTGAAAAAAGAACACTTGAAGAACTCTTTTAGAATACAAAATGTTCCAAAAGAGTTGCAAAAGAATTTGATTCGTTAGACATTTGCGAGTTCCGTTAAAATTCTATGAGACTTCTTTGAGAATTTTACCGAAACTCGCAAATGTCTGACGAATCGAATTCTTTTCAAACTCTTTAAAAACACTTTGTATTTTAAAAGAGTTCTTCAAGAGTTCTATTTTCAGGATTCATTTGGAATTCTTGTGTGCTGTCTGGTTTTCAAAAAGAATTCGATTCGTCAGACATTCGCGAGTTTTCTTCTAATTCTTTGAAACTTATTCTTTTAGATTTCTTCAATGCTTTTCTGTTGAGAATTGAAGAGAGACATTTTATCGCAAATTTCTGAAGAATCGAATATTTTCTAAACTTTTTAAGAATTCTTTGAATTTTGAACCAGATCAGGAGCATTCGTTTTTAAGAATTCATTAATAATTCTTGTATGTTATTATACCTGTAATAGTAAAATAAATGGACCTATGCTGTTCTCAAAAATATATCAATTCAATTTAATGAAGAAATAAAATAATTCTATTTCTCCAATCAATTTTTTGTACGTGATATTATTTATAATTATATCCAAGTAAGCGTTATTGAATCCCAGCCAGCACAAATGATCAATTTGAATTTATAAAGACTTCCTAAGGACCTCTTGCATAGTTTCCGTTATCCTAATCAATATGTATTCATTATGAATATTTTGAATTCAAAATTAAAACGTATTGAATATCCGCAGAATTCATTATGAAATCTCGATATGAATAAGTTGTTCATTGAGATTTCATTTTGAATTCAAAATATTCATAATGAATACATATTGATTAGCATAACAGGAGCTCTTTGCAAGAACTCTTGTGCTGTATGGGATCCCTCTTTTGAATTACCCTAAAAGATATCTTTGAGAAATCTAAAAGATGCCGGATAACACACGAAGAATTCTTTTTCAGAAACAAGAATAGAATTCTCCAAGAACTCTTTTCAAACTAATGAATTCTTAAAAAGTTTTGGAGGAGGTCAATGTTTGGGACATTAGCGAGTTCTTTGAGAATGCTGAAATTATTGTTTTAGCACTCTCAAAAAACTCAATGTCCCAAACATTGAACTCCTCCAGAGCTCTTTATGAATTCATTACTTCGAAAAGAGTTCTTGAAGAATTCTATTCTTGTTTTTGAAAAAGAATTCTTCGTGTGTTATCAGGGATATTATCTTATCAAAGATATGAGTTCTTTATTCATTATATAATGATTATCTAAGATATCTCTTGAAGTGATCCGAAAGACTTTCTCAAGAATATTTATTGGGATTTTTATTTTTTGAAAGATTTCGATAATATATCAAAGAATCGATACAATGATCAATCGAATACTAAAAAATCGACAATCGTAGATCAAAAGATCGATTTAAAAAATCGTATGCTGCGCACTGCGCACGCCACCCGCTACCCTTCAGTCTCAAACACACGTGTGTATTCGAGTGTTTTGAGTGAATGTAATCGAACATTATTTGATAATATAGTCATACAATATAACTCCATACCGGTATTCAACTTTCTGTAAGAACATTTTTATTTCATTCATGTCCATTTTACATAAACACTCGTTCCTCGCTTACATGCTGCAAAATATTACAATCTGACAGCCCTAACCTTCAAATGTCAAACATTTTTATTTACCGCTTTGTTTTCGAATATCATAATCATCAGGGATCATTTAAATCTTCAAATTATGTTCATATCAAAAATATAATTCTAACGTACACTTCATTATTCATCTAACGTTCCTGTCTATGACATGGTTTATACAAAAAACTTACCACAAAAATTCACATGTTTCTTTCGCAGCTTCACGATTCTCAACTCCATACAATTTAATTTGCAGCACAATGCTGGACAAGAACAACTCAGAAAAAATGAATGTAGAAAGCAACGAAGAAGACGACGATTCGGAACAAGATGATGAAGAAATGGCAGAAACTGTTGACAATGAAGAAGGCGATACCTCCCAACCAAAAGTCTATTTACCTGGACAACCGTTGACTAAAGGAGAAGAATTGACTGTAGATAAATCGGCGTATCGTATGCTACACGAGGCTCAATCTGGTGCCCCCTGCCTAAGTTTTGACATTATTCCTGATAATTTAGGTGACAATCGTGAAACTTATCCTTTGACCATGTATCTTCTCGCGGGTACGCAAGCTGCGAGAACTCACGTCAATAATCTCCTTGTTATGAAAATGACGAATTTATCTGCCATCGAAGACGAAGATTCGGATTCCAGTGATTCTGATGATTCTCAAAGCGAGAGCGAAACATCCAAACCAGGAATGAGAGTAGCTTCTATGAAACACCAAGGTTGTGTCAATCGAATCAGGTAAAAATTCAAGTATTTATATACTATACAATACGATATTTCAAGAAAGTGACAAAAATTTCATTTGGAAGTGAAATGGAATGAATTTTTTCAGGTGTACGAAAATGGGAAGTACAATGGTTGCGGCAAGTTGGAGCGAATTAGGTCGTGTTTCTCTTTGGAATTTGAATGAACAGTTGAGAGCAACGGAAAGTGAGGAATCGTTATCCGCGTACCGTAAAAAGTATGAACAATCAGAGAAAGACGTTAAACCGGTATTCACCTTCAAGGGGCATTTGGTAGAGGGATACGGATTAGATTGGTGTCCAACGGAAGCAGGAACTTTAGCTTCTGGCGATTGCAATGGAAATATCCACATATGGAGGAACGCAAGTGGCACCGAAGAGTGGCACGTCGATCAAAGACCATATAATTCACATGCGCCTCACAGCGTTGAAGATTTACAATGGTCTCCCATCGAAAGACAAGTCCTAGCGTCTTGTTCCGTAGACAAGAGGTATGTTTGAACATTACACAACTATGGGTATTCGTTATTCAATATCTATATTTCTTAACAGCATAAAAATTTGGGACACAAGAGCAAATCCTCAAGCGGCCTGTATGTTAACGGCTACTGGAGCCCACAGCGCGGATATCAACGTTATATCTTGGAATCGCAAAGAAACTCAGTTTCTGGTTTCCGGAGGTGATGATGGATTACTCTGCATTTGGGATTTACGACAATTCAGCGATAATGGAGCAAGTCCTGTAGCCACCTTCAAACAACATATTTCCCCTGTAACTACGGTAGAATGGCATCCCACCGAAGCTACAGTTTTTGCTTCCGGTGGATCAGATGATCAAATCGCGCAATGGGATCTTGCCGTAGAGACCGACGATTCAACGGATGTTCAAGACAAGGAATTATCGAATCTACCTCCTCAATTGTTATTCATCCATCAAGGACAAACAGACATCAAGGAATTACATTGGCATCCTCAGTGTACAGGCACTATTGTTTCTACGGCACATTCTGGATTCAATATATTCCGCACGATTAGTGTATAATTCGAATACATTTGTACAAAAAATATTATTCCAAATAAATTCATTATTTTTAAAAATAGAACACTAGACTATCGATCCAAGTGCCATAAGGATTATCTATTTACAAGAAGTAACGATAACAAATGTCGTATAGTGGGTCTCCCGTGTGGACAATTCCATGGATTTTCCATTTCAGACATTTGTGTCAACAATCTTTTCATTTCTGAATACTTTAACGCTGTCCCAACCATGACCGCCCCTCGACACGCTCGAGACGCCAACATCTGTCTCACTTTGGTGGGACGTAGGATCTGATAATTTTCGCTGTTGTCCGCTGCACCTTCTCTGAGCAGAAAAATCAATTCCTCTACATCCTCTTGACCGAATTGCCAATTTCCACTAACCGGCATTCCCGTTAATTTGATTCGATGTCCCGAATCTGATTCAAAGATGGTTTAAGATTAGGATTAAGTTTTCGATACTAGTGCCGGGACCCTAGTCAAATCTTTCGTGCAAGATGTCCTCGAAATATCATTTCCGAATGCTTCTAAAATTTTCAACTATCTTGAAGAAATTTTACAAGAAAGCTTCGGCTAGTATCTCGGGATTGGTATCTCATAAAGTTAAATTAAGTGATAGTCGAGATAAGTACACTTGGTTTATATAGATCCTTACTTTCAGTATCTATGTTAAATGTAAAACCATTATCTTCGAATGTTTGTCGATGCTCGATGAGTATAGTTTCGTTGAGAGTAGAGAGATTCAAAGATTTTGGTATTATTAATTTTTGAGTTTTCAATTTAGTTTCATTACTTAATTTTTCGAAACGGAATTTTTCATCGCTCGCGTGTTGATCGATAATAAATAAATCTTCTTCCAAACGGGTGATAATGAAACCTAGATTGAATTGTCCTATAATCTCCATCTGTAAAATCCATGATATTATTTTCTTATATCTTGAATTTATATCTCACCGTATTGAATAAATACCTCTGAAAAAGACTGTTTCGTTAACTCCCTTTGCAATTCTTTTTCAGCATCCGTATCTCGATTTTCATCTAATTGTACTCTGTATTTTACACGTTTTTCTTTACTACCGCTATGTTTAATTTTGTTTACATTTTCCCGCATCTTGTCTTTTATCGTCAGAAGATTCCACGGAATTTCATAAACCGGTAATTCTATTCTTCCATTCATCTCGTACTCATTGATCGCTTTATCGGTTGTTTCCATTTGAATTTCACTCAAAGTCTTTTCAGTCTCACTCGAACAACCTTGTTCTTTCATCTCTGGACAAATATCGTTTATTTTAAACTTTGATAATTCTATAATTCCATTCATTTTGTGTTCCTTGGTTTCTATATTCAATTCACAAACCTTCTCTTCTCGTTTAATCTTAATTTCATTTGAAATCCGACTTGAGTAACTTTTTTCTTTTACTTCTCGACAGGTACTATCCAATTTAAATTTCGATAATTGTAATTTTTTCAAAGGAGGTTGAACGGAAGTTGGAGAGTTTCCCCTCTTGGTAGTAACATTGAAACCAACTAAAGTACTTTGTTTCAAACATCCTTGCATTTTATCCCATTTACGTTTGAAATTGAATTTAATTGTCGCTATAATCAAACGTTCGTGTATTAAAAGAATCGTTCTCTTATCTGGAGTGACATTGATATCAGCATTTTCTTGATTCAATTTCAAGTTGAGAAAAATAAAAGGGTATTGTTTATTATTATATTGATGATAAAGTTGATTGATAAGTTTACTGAGTTTTGTCAAGTTGCAAGGTCGGCCGTTGACGTAGAAAAATTGTCTGTCGGGAGAAGAACGACCAGAAGTATGATCGCAATTACTTACAAAACATTCCCAAGTAAAATCAATCTCAATATCGTTTGGTAAATTGTAATCTATCAATGTCACTTCGTCCGGAGGTTGTAAATCGATTTCAATTAAATCCTTCAACGATTTCGTTCCAAATACCGCACTGATGTTCTTTAAAATGCCATCAGCGCCTATCGTGGCCACTACTAAATTAGGAGATTTTCCGGTAACTGCGTTGGTACAAGTTATTCTAGTATTAACGGCGACCAAACAATAACTGTATAGAAGTTGAATAGCTCTTGCATACTCTTTCTTGATATTATTTTTAAACTCTTTTGCTCGAACTGGTAGGTTTCTAAATATGTTTTTGATCTGTACGGTTGTACCTTTCTCTCTCGCGCATACTTCTTTTTTCATTAATACACCATTCTTGTCGAATTCCAATTTAAAAGCATGCTCATTGTTTGGATGTTTGGTGATGATAGTTAAGTCGGATAAAGAACTCAATGAGCTCAGAGCTTCTCCACGAAACCCAAAAGTACTAACTCCTATTAGATCTGAGAATTCTCTGAGTTTCGACGTATGATGCTTTAATGCTAAATAAAAGTGCAAAATATATATAAGGATCTAAATTTAAAAAAGTTTCAAACTCATGAACAAACAACATACCTAAGCCTTCAAAATCTCTTTCTAGAACGCCAGAGCCATTATCGTTAACGGTGATAGAACTCATACCATAATCTATTAATCGAACTTCGATATTCGTGGCATTGCTATCCAGACTATTTTCTATCAATTCTTTTATAGCAATCGCTAAATCGAGAACTACCTGTAATATTCATGAAATGATTTATGTATTCAAACTTTCAAGGAACTGGCATCATGAAATTGAGTTAAAAAAATATATTAGATTTATAAATGAACAAGTATCAGAGAAATCAATCTTACTTGTCCAGAACAAATGTGATGAACAGCCTCTTTGTTTATAACTTCAATTTTCTTTGATATTTCATTAGTTGTTGGAGGTTCGGTATCACAATCCATAATGTCAACGAAGATATTTAGAGAATATCAAGTGTAGTTTGCTGCTTTAATCTCTTTAATTTTCCTATAATATAACATGCGAAAATTTAAAAGGTTCGAGTATTACACCATATTATTTCTGAATCGTTTGAAATTGAAGTAAACATTCAATTTGTAATGAACAAAAACTACACGTACGACACCTGGGAAGCTCTGTTGCCAGAAAATCCCAAGATCTAACAGAATCATGGAATCACGTGTTTTGGTGAATTAGATCCACCAATCGGAAAATTAAGGATGACTAGTTTTCTGGCACCACTGTACAGGTTTCCTATGACTCCCCTCCACCATTCTTTTATCCGTAGTCATTTATACTAGGACTCAGGGGTGTAAACAAGGTGAATATAACCTCATTCACTATACCGAATGAGATACTATTTTTCATGTACTGTAATAAAGACTACAATAAAGTCAACTAATAATGACCAAATGGTACCAAATACTTCTATTAAAATCATGTCAATATTTAATTTTTTTGCTTATCCAGCAGTACATACAAAATTTTTATCGCAATAATCATTGATAGGTTTCGTCAAATTATTATTGAATTTTATCTATTTTCAGGAGGTGACAATTACCACAATGAATTTCATTTTGATGAGAAGGCTACAACTGTTTCGTCCTTCAAGTATTCAAAAATACTACATAAAAATAAAACCACTTTTTGTAAGAAATTATGTCTTGTTGGGACCTCACAAGTATATGGAACTAGACAAACATTATCGAAAAAAAGACAACGTACCCAACGATTATACCCTCATATATAATGTACATCTCGAAAGATCAATAACATGGAGTTATCATTCCATGAGAATTATCATTGTTGGTCAAATTTTACACTTTCTTGGGAAATTGTATCTGCTTGTGAACACCGTTGATGCATCTTTCTGGGATAAAGAGCCTTTAAGTGAGGTTACAGGAACAGAAGCTTTGATTCTGTATATAATATCAATCTTGACAAACTTGTGCTTGATAAAGATATGTAATGCAATGCCATTTAGAATCTATCATAGTTCAGAAGAAGATTCATATAAAGCCATTCTTGCAGGCAATAAATTATTTTCAAAACAAATTATAGACTTCTCTTCAGATTCTATTAGGTGTAAGATCAATTTAAAATTCAACACTCCATTTGATGATATGTTGTTTGTAGTAAACAATCAGAAGACTATTATTTTACTCCCAGATAGTTTTCGAACAACTTATGATTATGAACGAATGGTGAATAAAAGTTTTTAGATGATACTTGTGAAATTTTCATGTTTCCATCTCCCATTTTTTCTCCATTTCATTAATCCGTATTTTCAAAGTGATCAAACTTTCTTTCGATGATCAAATTATTTAAAGGTCAAAAACTAGACAAATGAAAAAAGCAATTCATTATTGGAAAATCCAAAACAAATTTATTACCATTTGCAATAGTTTTTAGTTAGAATAATTACAGTAGGCATTCGATTTTCTTCTGTCTTTCTGTTCTTTCCGATCAATGACAAAGAAAGGAATTGAACAGAGAAGTCAGATGGAAGGAAGTCAAATACTTATTATACTTGAAAACAGTATATAAATATTCAATTATTTACAATATTTATTGTATTTCAATTTTTGTGTGAATTATTGAAAGTACCATTTCATATGCAGCATGCAGCAATATTAGTACAACACTGCTGTCGATTAGAAATTTGTAACGAGACACCATGAATTTCAACTGCCAAACCCATGAGCGGTGTATAGAGCAATTTTGTTGATTTCATACAAAAACAGAGACAGTAATACCACCTCATAATGGTTTAATATATAGCTCCGCAAGATGAAAATATATTCTTTGTTGTTATTCAAGTTTTATGCACAAGTCCCAACGTCATAACACTTATCCATTTCTTTGCTTAAGCGTGCTACATACTAAATGACACCTTGTTGTGAACAAAATTGAACAGTCTTAAAGATCTCAATTCTATATACACATACATTCAATGCGCAAGTGTACTTTGAATAAAATTCAATATCAACCTGCATATTTGCATACTTGTTCGTATGGAAATTTAACTACTTTTTCTCCCTTTTTCAGTTCAATTTCAACACTATATTCTTCTATATGAATTTTTTTAACAATTCCGTTTGTACCTTTATATTTTCCCCATAGAATCAAAACCTCTTTACCGATTGCAGGTATTACTGTTTCCAGGTGCTCTTGGTCTAATTTAATGACATGATCTTTCACTTTATCAGGTGTTTTCAATTTCACTTTGGCCACAAAACCGGAATTTTCTACCGTTTGAACTACTCCCTTCGCTTTGTAATACTTGTCGCCTAGAGTTTTTGTGGTTACTTTCACAATCAAATCTTCCAAAAGCCATCCTCCTTTACTCTTATGATTTTCTTCTGCAGAATCTTCAGATTTTTTCATTTTTTTAACTGGTCTTTCCGTACTCTCTAGGTACAAACATTGATCCTTCTTCTCATCTTCTTTATTTTCTCTCTTTATATTGAGTTTATACTTTGACAATGATGCGTTAAGAGCAGCAGCACTGGGTTTCAATTTGATTGGAAGAACTAAAGGTGCGTCATCCTCTGGACGAACAAATGGTTCTGGTTCCTTAAAAGCATTTGGATCATCGCTTTTCTCCATTCGTCCTTTCTCGACTTGCTTCTCGATAAATTCCATCATTCGTTCTTGGTCATCTTTATCCATCTTCTCTTTCTTGGCTTTTCTTTCCTGGGCTGCAATTGTTTCTGGATCTCTGTCGACGTACGTTACATACCATCCTGAAAATAATAAAATGGCATACGATACGTAAATTGATAAATAAGTAAGTAGTTAAGAAAGATATTCCACCTTTTTCTAACCTTTTTCTGTTTCATCTACGATACACTGACCCGTACGACCAAGGTACTTTACGAATGCTGTTAAACTAAGCCAGATAGTAGCATTCATATGCACATGTCCCCTGTCCGCAATGTAATTCTGATAAACTCGATTAGCAGGAACACGTTTCGTACCAAATTGTCTTTTTAGTATATTCAAATAACCTTGGGAAAACTCTTTGGAAAATTGATCCATATAACGAGACGCGTTGTCAGCGAAGAGTAGCAACTGACGATGATGTGATTCTGACATTGTATGACATTTAAATCCATTTTCATCCCTGCATTGTTTCTCACACATTTGACAGTACCATCGTAATTTTTGCAATCCTTTGGCTTTAATTTTATTAGCAATGTATTTCGGAGTGCCAACTTCGTGTTTCCCCATGGTTTATTATTGTAAAATGGACGGTAAAAAATTTGAGATTTGTTACTTTCTTCACTTAACCCCAAAGAATATTTTGCAAATATTTAGGACTGATAATGTTGATGTATTGAAATTATGACAGTATCGTGTGATGTTGCCAGCGCGAAGTGAGATATAAGAAATGTCATCTCCATAGAACAACAAACATGGCACATTTTTTGGGGCAAAATTACAAGTCAGATTCCAACACCTCGGGGCGCTGTGAACGTTGGGTATGTAAGCAGAGTGGGGAGAGTATTGTGGTGGTGACGGTGCAATGTCCCGAAATTCGCTGATTGGTCCATTTCTGGTAACCTATTAGAAACTTTCTGGACATTGAGCAATCAGCGGATTTCAGGCTATTTGCGTTCCGGAACATTTTTATTTCGGGCCATGAAACTTTGGGATATTGCACCGTTACCCTCCAGAGTTTGTAAAAAGTTCTTAAAGAATTCATCAACAAACTCTGTGCTACATGGGTAGGAATATCGTCTAAACATGACGAATCCCATCAGAATGGTTATAAAATTGGCGGGATTCCAATGTATTTGAAAAAAATGCTCTGAAACATCGCTGCCACGTCCAAATTTTATGCCATGGTTGGCCAGATTCTGTTATGCTCCAATTGACTGTTACTGAGAACTCTCTTTGAATCATTAATGAATTCAAAAAGCATTTAAAAAATGCCAGTGAAGTAGAGTTCTTGGAGAATCCAATAGAAGCATTCGAGATTTCATTTGAAAAAAAATCTGAAAAAGCCCTGGGAATTTTCGTTTAGAATTTTTGCAAACACTCCAAGTGATTTTTCGACAAATTCTTCACATTTCCATGTTTATTGATAACATTATATATGAATCTCACTAATGCTCTTATAATTTCTTCCTTCAAGGAATTCATTCAAGAATTGGTAATTATAACTAAGCATATATTTTTATGCGTAAGTAAAGTAATAATAATAATAATAATAATAACAACAATGATCTTATACCTCATTATCCATAACAATACAAATTCACATATTCACATAATTTTACAAAAAGTATCACTTAAAATCTTAAAACACAAGTGAAGATTATATATAATAAAAATATAAGACGATATATAAATATTACAAGATTTCTCATTCTTCGTTATTACTGTTTTCGCATGATAATTTTAAATATTCTTCATTATTTATCATGTGAGGGGTCTTCAGTTGGCAAATTGTCATTATTGATGTTATCAGTATCATTGTTGATTGGTTAATCGATCAAGTCGATATCATAGTATCAAAATTTTTTATCAAAATAAAATCATGTATACAGTCGAATAGTACCTTACTATTCAGCATTGGGTTACAGTACGGTATGTCTAAACTAAAAATAAATGTCATGAAAAATTCCATTTCTTCATCATTTTGAAGACTAATCTTCTCTTCTATTATATATCAAAAATTCTTGACTGTATACAAATTTATTTTCTGCTATTATATATGTGATGTACATTGTACTATGCATACATATATACATTTCCCTTCCATTTTTAACTATAAAATTATGTTTTTATACAAATTCCAACACAGTTTAAGTGTCGTGTACCATCTGCGCATCAGCACATAATTATTCTTTTCTCATTTTTCTAAAAAAAAAAAAAAACAAACAGGATCAATTTTACTGATTATTGTTTACTAGTTATTTTCAATATGGTTTCTCAACTTCGCAACTATATAAGTTCAGTCGTATTGTAAGCATTGTAATATAATTAAAACGATTTTTCGATTTGTTTTTATATTTGAGAAACATGGACATCTAGCTTGAAGATTTTTGACATATTCATCGATAAATACAAAATTATTGGATACCAAGAAATGTAGCTGTCTTGTTAAATATCAGACATTTTTGAGAATTGATTCTACGATAAGTTTGAAAATTATTCAAATCATGATATATGTTTCAAGTAATTGAAAATTACTGTACCAAAATGTTTGGAAAAAGACGATTTACTTAGAAATTTTTAATATGAAATCATTGAGTACGTAACAAAAAGGGTCTTTCTGATAGAAATAAAAACGAAATGATTTTTTATCATACTTTCTATTTGTTGCTTGAAAATACTTGAATATATCTGAAATTTAATCTTATAACTTCAACTTTCCAATTCATTGATATAGTAATTTGATTGAGATGAATTTCATTTCCTCAAGAATTTTATGAAAAGTAATACTAAACTCTTTGCGCTGTATTCATATTATATTTATAATCCATTTTTTTCAACGGTTGACTTCTCAGAATTTCAACAATATTCATATAACTATTGTGTACATCAATGTGGGTTTGGACGGAAATGAGAAGTAATATGGTCATTCTACTGGAATAGGTTTGAATGAAACAACATTTAGTGTTTCCACCGGTGTGTTCACTCTAAAAGGATGTCAGTTGAAAATGCCAGGCAAATCCAGATGAATCCTAGCAGTTCCTGGCACAAAGACCGAACAGTGTTCTCTTCGGACACTGGCCCACAGAGAATGCAATAACAAAACCAATAATTGAATTACCATTATGATCTTAATAATGGTAGGCTCTGTCGAGAATGCACTTCCGATGGAAGAAAAATGCTCTCTCGTATGGTACTCACTTTATACAGAATATGATTTACATTTTGCATTTATTAATAAATTCGTCAAAAAACTTTCAACCAAGTTTCTATAATGTTGTGCAACATGATTTGATTTTGTCAAAAGAGAATAATACATATTATAATGAATTATTGTTTATATTATGTGTCATTCAAACAAATATATAAGATGAGGCCGCTACTTTTGAATAGCGATGAACATGAAATGCTTGCATTCACTTCAATTATTCATAAATTATATAATTCTAATTTGAAAAATTATTTAAAAAATATGTTCCTGACTATATATGTACCCAAGAGTTCATCACTAGGGCACTCACCTTGGATTAATCTTTTCAAATTATAAACGATAATTCAAGCTCCACTTATCTTATCAATTGGGTCACTGAATGAAAAATAAAAGTAGTTTCTTTCTGATAATTTCAAGTACTGGATTAAATTTTTATTTCAATAAACCGGGGTTACTTCGTTTGACAGGAAATAACTTTGTTTCATCTTTAGACCGTTTCCAAACCGCACTGACAAAATGAGAAAATAGAGTGTATTCGGATGAAAGTTAGCAAAGCGGACGCACAGAATCTTTTTCTAAAAGTCTTTATGTTCTCCGTTGATGCTCGTGTCAATGCTCACTCAAGTCTATGCCTACTCCTCAATTGAGATGAAAATGTGCCAACTGCAGTGCGGATAACGAATATACAAGTTGCAGTACTCAGTTCAATTTCTTTCTCATCCCTTTCAATCATTTCTCGATGCACACATGAAATATCAATGAAAGTTAATTCAATTTTGTGATCTGTGAATATTGTTGCGAGTGGAGTGAGATCTGATTTTAGCATTTTATTGAATCATTCATTCTCCTCACGTGTTGCTTTTGTGAAGTGTTCAAGGAAGACTGGAAAAATTTCATCTGTTCTTCATACTTTACGTATCAGAAAAATCATTTTCTTTAGGATAGCGGTACCCTCAGATGCCACGAACACACGACATGATAATATTTTGATTCAAGCCTCGGAAAGTATTTAAAATGTTTGTATAGATACACTCTAAAAATGTTCATAGGAAACTCCGCTCACATGTATGTGAAGTAATTAGCACATCGTGGATAAGAAATTTCTTACAAATATCCGGGAAAATTCTATAAATTTACAGTAGGAATCTCATAAAAACAATCATTTTCATGTATTTTTTATGTGAAAATTCCCATACGTGTACGGGAAATCTCCTTTACATAAGTATGAGAAAATTCAGAATATTTTTTACAGTGTAGTATGTATAAGAATAAATTGATTGATTCAACTTCAATCTCGAGAGCTTTGCCTGCACCAAGAAAAGACAAATATAATTACAATTTTTATTTTAAAAACTTTTGATATTCAACAACTTTATTTACACGAAACGTAAACATAATTTATTCTTATAAGAGTTAATGAAAGAAATGATACAAAGTAATCACAATTTACGGCGATATCAATGTATATATATATATATATATATATATATATATATATATATATATACACATTTTTTAATACAAGCCAATGTTTAACGTTTGGATCGTTTAGTGAGAAAACATCCTGCTGACTTGATTTTTCATGATTTTAAAAAATCTAATGATTAACAAAAATCGATCAAAACGATAAAACAATATCTTCACGTTTTCTATACTTTTTACAATATCATTGTTATGAAACAATTTCATACGACGTAATTCATACAACAAAAATTATTTTCACCTTGATATGTGTTTTTTTAAAATCTATCACCAATCAGATTTTATATCCGACTGATTCATATCCGTTGTGAATCAAAGATAAAACGAAAACTTCAATCCTCTGAGTAAAATACAATAAAAAAATACAGAGAAACGAAGAAAAACAAAATACGAATTCATTCGCTTTTCGATAACTGAAGATATATGGTGAATATTTTACATCAATAATATATAAAGTATAAAATGAATTTGATGATAATCAATTAATCTTTCTTTTGAGGAATAAAAAGAAAATTAATGTTATCCCAGTCATAAAACTGTTTCTGAAATAAAAAATTCTTTCTTACTGCTATCACTTTTATATTCCTATCACAAATAAAGCTCTAATGAAATGTGACACATTCGTGCAGAAAATTCCCTGAATATCACACGAATTGAAATTTTCATAACTGGTGATGAAATTAAAGCATATACCAAAGTCAAGTTTCATAATTTAAAATAAAAAGAAATTATATTACACGTAACAGTCTGTGGCAGCAAAGCTTTCGGATAGAATTTATATAAAACTTTTTTATAACAATTATTTCAACGTCGACTGTTGGAAGTCTAACCCTTCTGCCACAAAATGCCACTCGAATAGCACCGCGATTAAAAATAAAGATGTTATACCTTTTTAACTTAAAATATTTTCTAATCCATGGCGATTTGGTCCTTAGGGCGAATGTTTGACGGATCCATGGGTTTGGCTGTCTGCTAGCATTGGCTAGCTTCCATACCTTGTGGGAGTCTATGTCCCTGACTGTTGTGGCTCATGTTGAGTTGTCTGGTAGCCATACCACCTCCGCACTGACTGCTCCAATCGGCAATTGGGAGAGGAGTGCGATAGAATTTTGATGATGTTTTATTAAATACCGGTAAGAGCTCATTCGCCTCGTTCGACAATGCCTGAAAATAGTCATTCACGATCAAATTTCATATCAAATTCATTATACAGTTGTTGGAAAAAATTCGTGCAAGTTCTTCACATGCTTCTTCAGATCGTGCTGAGAAAAACTAAATGAACATTCAAATTGTTCATTCTATATTCCTTTTGTGAGAATGATGGAAAGCTCAATCTCGTATGAAATTGACGAACAAATATTCAACTGTAAATATTTCAACGATTCATTCCAGGTGCTTTTAGTCGGTCTTTTGTGAACTGTACGATGATTGGTAAATTAATTTTGTCCAGCCAGTAGCAACAACAGTTACAAAAGCCTGACTAACCATTTACACAATATTGGAAGCATTTTTTATCAATTGGTCCACCATTTTTATCATTCAAATCTCTATGCCTATTTAAGACACTTGAAAAAACTTTAATCAGCTATCATCAAAAGTCTAATCTTCTCCATTTCTTTGCAAACGAAAATAGAAAGAGGAATGAATTAGAGAAGACTCGAAGGTTTTGCAGATTATATGACAGTAATCAAGCGCTCTAATACCTTAAGATATATAATAGCATCCGTGCCATATCCTTCACAGCTCAACAAGACAATATCACCATGGAAATATCTAGCGTACAGTCGAGACAATGGAAGACCATAACCGTACCCTGCTAATGGAACGGTATGAGCATCTGATTTACTTGGTTGCGGTGCGGTACTGTACATGTACTTGAAAAGATGATCCATTTGAGAACGAGGAATGCCACCTCCCCTATCGGATATCTGGATATAAAAAGCAATATTTAGTTGAGCAAGTGCATTCAATCTTTAAGGATATATATTAAGTTGCTGGAATAAATGGTCAAGGAAGATTTATTTTTAAACATATACACATAAACGCTACTATTAAATGTGAATATGAACCCCTCTGTGAGCACTTTCTTATCCTTTGCCAATGTTTTTGGATTCCGTAGGGTCAAAATGATTCTACAGTGCATTGAACATTGACTTAAAAAAGTAATATAGCAGGGAAAAAGAAATATCTCAAGTATTATGAATATTCCGCATTGGTTGCGCTCATAGTGTGAATTTGTAATACTGACACTTTGTAGTTAAGTAAGGGTAGTTAAGCATTGATTTATGTTTAGAGAAAAGAAATGAGGTATGGAAAAAAAACGATCATGGACTGGAAAATAAATTTGATGTAGAAAGGGAAAAATATTCATGTCTAAGGATCCACGTTACTTTGAATTTTGTATACAGAAAATAAGAAACTGATTTACCTTGACACAGATATCTTCTTTACCCCGTACCAATGTGACCTCGAGTGGAGGATAATTGTCTGAATCTGATCCATGATATTCCATAACCGCTCTCATGCTATTCTTGAAGATTTCGAATAGCATGTGATATAAATGACTTGGTACATAAATAATTCGTATTTCGTTTCCTTGTTCGAGTTCTGAAACCAATGAAATATACAAAATTATTCCTCTTATGAAAAAGTATTGAGTATTTGAATGAATTAATTAATTACTTCGAATACAATGAATTAATGTTAACAAAGGCGCATGAATGAAAAAACAATATAGACGATTTTTATTTTTTTTAATTCATGTAACAAGTTTTCCATCATTTCTTATATGCTAATTAACCGATGTGTGAATTATTATAACATCGATTTTACTAAAAGTTTCTTGAAAAATGCCGTGAAATTTGTTTTTAATCAAATTAAATAATTGAAAAGAAAAATTTTGAATAAAATATGGAAAAATTGAACAATAATTTCACACCTCATTGGATATCAACTATATTAGCAATGAGAAACTGGAATGAATTGGAAACCAATTTACGTAAACCTCTTGCTGAGATAATCAATCATTTGAGATTTCTTATTCGCTTATGCAAATTCGTTAACAACTGTGATTTTCCAATTGAAGAAAAACTAAGATATGAAGTAATATTAAAAGAAACTCGAATAAAGTATTTGAATAATTGTCAATGTATAATTACAAAAATGAGATAACGAATTAGCGCATAAATTAATCTTCATAATCTCTTCAACTTCAACAAAAATTTCATTCTTGCTTATCGATTATTTTTCTCAAAATGAAAGATAAAAATTATCCACATCGTCAGATCAAGAATTATGAGATCATGTTCTTTTTCGTACGATAAAAGTTATTTACAAATAAAATATGCATTACACACAAGCTCATGTTATGAACTACTTACGATCAATCTATTACACAATCAAGATTTTTTTTCAAACTTGCCGTTATGCTTCTTGACTATTAATTCCGGACTAGCCAAATAATATTGATCGCACAGAAACCGTGCGTTCTCGTAGGCATCTTTGACAACACTTATGACATTACACATGGGGTCTATACATCCAATGTGTCTGCTATGACCGTCAAGCACTCCGCCAAAAAGGAGAGCTGAAAATAAATCAACAAATTATATTCGAGTCTTTACAAGTTCATTTTTATTTTAATGCATCGCGAAAAGCTTCCTTCGATATTTATGTTAGAATATTTACTTATTCCTAGGTGTTTGAAATCATATGTTAAAATCAACTGGTGGAAATGGAATTCCCTAGTGGATCTGGGTGAACCGACAAGCAACCAAAAATTTCGGTTACATTTTGGTGAAAAATCTTGGTTTTGGTAACTTGTTGGTCGTTTGGGACCAAAATTCAACCAATTTTCTCAATTTTGGTATATTTCCGGTTATTTCGTGGTAATTTGCTCGGTTTTCACCTCAAAAATACCAAAAAGATTTCAACAACGGAACACATCTTCTAGTTACCTTTTGGCGGCAGATTTGTTCTAAGCAACCTTAGTTTCCGGTCACAAATAGGTCATTTTATGATAAAAACCATCTGGGTAACCATTTTCTAACCGAAATTTTACCAAACCAAAAAATAACCAAAAGTGAACCATAGAAATTGGTCACTTTGGAATCGCCAGGGTTGGCTCATAGCCTATTTATTATCTTAAAACCTTAATTGTTACGTTATTCATCTGCAAAATTGTAAAAACTGCAGAACAAGTTGGATATCTCATTGGAATGTAGAAGTTGTATGTGGAAAGTAAAGACTTCACAGGTTTTAAGTATGATATAATATGTTGAATCACAATGAAAATAAAAGTAACAAGGAGAAAAAAAGGATTCGCTGTGGCAGCGAAATCAAATTTCACTAGATCCCTTTTGGTGGAGTAGCAAACTATTCGTTATCACAGCAATCTTGTTAGCTACGGTAAAGATTGAGTCCTAGCTGTAGCAGGAAAAAATGTTTGCTATTGCTTAAAATTTTGACAGTTCAGCGAAAAATTTGCTGTTTTATTTAACCCGTTTGCTCTTTTAGCAATCCATCTAAACTATCCACCTAGCTAAAAGATTTACTACTCCGTATACAATACCTCGATTTGCTGTGTCAGCAATTTATTTTCTCCGTGAAAAGGCAATGACGTATTGAAAGCACATTTTCCGCTCAATACTTGGTAGCTGACAGAAGCCTATTACCATTTTTTTTTTTCGACCAAATTACTCAAAATTGAATGAATAAAAATTTCTGATCTATTTATGAATTCAATTTCGAGTAATTTGGTGAGAAAAAACGTGCCGAGATGTTAACGCTGGTATCTTTTCAGTGAACAAGTAATATAATTTCACAACCCAGATCAAATTTTGCGAGCAAATTGCGACACAAGTGTTTACAATAGTCGATTCTAATGTATCGCTAACCAACTGCTAGTGTTCGGTATTTTTTTTTGCATACAATAAACCATATTCTCGCACGTAATTTTATCTGGAAAAATTTCAAAATATTCAAAGACATTGACTTTTCAATGTATTCGCGCGTTAAAAATCAATGAATAATCAACAGAAGAGAATAAATTGATGTATCGCTAATTTCAAGGCTAAGCAGGAATCCATTTGAAATGTATTGGAATATTTTGTGTGTTTTTTTTTGTCGAAAAAGAAATTTTTGCAAACAATAAAATATTTTGAATAGGTGCAATAAAATCCTCTGTTGATTTGAATCACAATCTATATATTAATTATTTCATTGCGACTATTCGATTAAATATTATATATTGTTCTCGGCATGTTTTTCTCTCAAGGTAACAATCTCATCAGCTTAGTACGATTTTTTTGTTTTATCAATCTAATTCCATATCATATTTTCATCCAATTGTTGATGAAGTTGAGAATAAACTGCGTACTTCCTCATAAACAGCGATAATATTTTTTAATGATGTAACATGATCACAATTATATCTCTGGATGTGAAAAAAATATGCTCATACTATTTACATTATACATCGCCTCTGTGTAAGAAGAATGTCGTACTCAAGTTACGACTATACTTTATTTCCCTTTATTCCTCAAGTTATACACTGTCAAAAATGATTGTGGCAGCAAAGTTCTTCCATAGATGAGGAATTCTTCACCATAATTTGGTGGATTTTTCCTTCATTCGTGGAGAATTCAACACAATAATTCCTCAAAGTGGTGGAAAAATCTCTCATTTTCGATGGAAAAACAATTCCCCCGCGATAAGGGTACAAAATCCACCAACAGTGTAGAGAAAAACTTCCCACATTTTTTACAGTGTAGAAGATGCAAAGGGATCATACTCAGTTCTTTGAAATGTTGCGTATCGGGTGGGAGCCAACGAATTCAAGGGAGTGTTCTGGTCGATTTTTCCACTAAAAAACTACAGGATCGTTTCAACCGTTTCTCGTCATCAATTAAATACATCAAACTTTGGATCAAAATATTCAGAATTAATCAAACAATCCAGATCAGGTCTGTTTGTTGTTCAACTAAATCATTACGATGAATTAAAACGAAATTTCGTTATAATTCGTGTACAATTATTTTGAGACCAGAGCGGGTTTCTCTGATTTATTCTGAATTTTTTAATCTAAAGATCGTTGCAATAAATTGAATATTATTAACATAAAACGATTGAAACGATCGAGTAGTTTTCTGGGGAATAATTCGACCAAAGGACACCCTTAATCATTTAATTATGAAGCTTGATCATTAAATTGCCAGCTACAGAAGTCAAGTCTAGTTACTCTTTCGAAACCAGTACAATTCAGATCAAAATTATTCATAACTTAAGTAGGTACTTCGTATTATTGAACGAATTATAACATGAATAAATAAACGGAGAATATTTAAAAACATAACTCCTTTCATATATCAACAAAATATTGAACTAGATTGAAAAATTGATCAAGATTTTTGCCCCGTTATCGACGACGATGCTCCAATTAATTCTTCACCTGAAGCAATTATTATTATCATATAAATTCTCAATATATTTCTCATTCTGATATTGAATGAAGATTTCAAAAACAACTACCGAAGTACGCAAGCCGGAGTGAATAGTGTAAATATTCCAAATCGAAAATTGGAACAAGTGTTTCAATACGATACGACGATTCAAATTTTACCTTATTTCGTACGAATCGTCTCTCTCAATGATTCGTTCACTGATGTAAATCAAATTGTGAATTAACATTGAGAGAAAGGCTCCTAACTGCGGCAACTCAAATTCAATTGTCCCCAGCTGAGTTTTAGTTGACGTGAATAAAAGTCTGATTTTCAGAAATATGAATAAAACAGTAAATTCAAATTTATTTGGTTTGACTGAATATTTTGATTCAGAGTGGCTAAATTTCATAGCTGTCTAATATTCAACTGAATCCTTCTTTCTCAGGGAATACTGATCTTTTTGAGTGTTTTTTTTCTCAATTTAGCGCATGAACAATACTTCAATCTGCGCCCGCCTTTTAATTCCTACACGGAGAAAAAGGTATCTTAAAAAGTACCATAATTTATGGATTTTCTGCGCTGGTCTGACCGAGTCTAAATATTTACCTGAAAAAGCCTCTAAAAGTATCATAATGTCTTGGACTTTTATACGGAAGGTACCATACTTATTTCAAAAAGTCCAAGAAATTATGGTACTTTTAGAGATTCATGCAAGTGAATATTCCGACTCGGGTCAGACCAGCGCTGAAAATCCATAAATTATGGTATTTTTCAAGATATCTGTTTTCTCAATGTACATATTTTGTAGAATGAAAATAATCATTTTTCCTCTTCTTTTTTATCAGGTGCAGGAAGTACAAAGATCAGGAGCCAGTACATAAACAACAAGATTCCAAGGGATTGTTTTTACAAACTTTATCCGGGCCTGTGCTTGAATTAACCCTTGTTTACCACACTTCACAGGGATCACAAACTTGCCACACTGGGGTGATTTTTACCCCAACGACAAAAATTGTTATAACAAATGAACTATTGAATATTGTTACTTATTGTCAATTTTCTTTAGAACTTATTTAAAGTACAGCCAAAAATCAAATTTAAGTATACTAAAAAAAATGAAGTGTAAAAAAGAAAAATGGATCAGCGACTGTTTTCACAATAAATATTTTAAGCTGAAAATTGGACATCGCACTTTTGAAATATTACTCTTTGAGAAATAAATTAGTCCCCGAGTGACTGCTGATAGAGAAGTATTTATTTTGAGGAAAGGAAAGGAAGAAATTTGTAAAAAAAAAATGAAATATTTGTTCTCATCGAAAATTTTCAATTTATAATTTTCAATAACTGCTGCAGACCGACTAATAAGTCTACCGGAATGTTACTGGGCCAAAAAGTGGTGGTACCCTCTGGCTATCGACAGATGTTACTATGGACCCCGTGCCCTTAGATGAAAACACTCGAAATTGAGGTAGAATGGGGCTGGAGTGGATTTTACCCCATCGTGGTAAACAAGGGTTAATTTCGCGTTGATAAATATTCGAATAAAAGTATTGGACTCATTTATTTTCAGGAGAAATTAAAAAGTTCAAACTCAAATTTGTAAAAACAATCAAATGAGTTGAAGATCAGACTTTTCTTATCTATAAAATGCATAAAAAATTCCCTATGAACACTGAATAACTTATTTATGGCGTCATACCGATTGATTCAAAGTTGTCTTCTACGTCTGAATCTTGATGAAAGAATATAATACTACAGTGCGCGTTAAACGTGACAAACTATAATACATGTTCATAACGCCGAGTAACCAATTTGATTAGAAAATCTTCAATTCCACGTGACATAGATATCCATTAGATTGGATGAGTATTCATATACGTATACATTCCATACATATTCGCTTTGTTATCGTCGATACTTTGTTAACGTCACATAAAAGAATGAATAATTATTGGTATCGGCCCCCACGATTGCAATTATCCGATTCAAGCGAACAAAGTATCCAGATATTTTGTAATTTGCCGAAATTTATCACTTGTACAAATTTATGTACAAAATCTTGTGAGATATATATTGATAAAATTGTTATTCATTCAACTTACTGTGTTGATTGATCAGCATTCTTATAGATATACGTGACATGAAGAATCTATCCAGAAAATACTGGATACTGTTTTCAGTTTGCGGATCCACTTCGAAAGATTCTTTTAGCTCCAAAACACCTTGAGCCATAGTTTGTACAACGTCGGTGTGTCTGTTTCTGATTTTTACCAACGCTTGACAGAATCTGTAAAATTTTCCTTCATTGATTATTAAACATATCAAAACGACGGAGTAAATTATGAAGTACATTTTCATACACAGAGAAAAATTTGCTGTAAAATTTACTTTATATCCGATAAATATAGAAGGATTTTCATCGGAGAAATCAGCCAAAAAGTCAGCAAAATTTGCAATTTCATTTTTATCGGAGACTTTGGTTGATTGAACAGGAATTTCGGTATATTTTACAGCAATTTTAATGCTGTCTCTATAATTACAGCAATTCTTTCTCTGTGTAGATTTTTAATGATATGACACAGCATATAGGAACATCATGAACATTTCTGGTGAAATTTGATATTGAACACAATAGGAGTCGAGATATTTTGAAATTTCAAAACAATCATGAGGAAGAGAAAACCAAGTTGCAAAGTAATATAGCAAGTCATTTGATCGATCAACGAGAAAGTACCTTTGAAATACGAATTTTTCTTTTGTTGCCATACAAATTAATAGAGTATAAAACTTTTATGTGTATACATTACACGTAGAAATTTCTTATTATTGTTTAGATTATGATTCATAATAGTCACGATAGGTAATTAAAAAGTTATACGAAACTTATTATTCTTAAGATGAATTTATTACTCCTGCTTATCGAAGCTTGTGTATTATCATTCGATCGATTCATGCCAATGATCAGGAGCTTTTTGAAATTCATGCTTATAATACCCTGAGAAGAGTGCTATGTCAAAATATCATCAACACATGTGATTTGAGGGATTGAATATTAGAAAATTGAAAAATTTCCGCAATGTAATCATTTGGGTTTTCAAAAGATAAACGAATTTTTCTAAATTCAAATTTGTTCTGGAATAATAAAAGCGATTATAACGCGTTCTGTGCTTTTTCACATATAAATAATCAACTGTTGAAATATTCTAATTTGTATAACATTCATGCAGGTGCGAGCTTTGTTGAAATGTATCCAAATTATCATCATACACTTTCACCCAATTCAAAATCTCTCTTAAAAATATTTCAAGATCAAGTAGAATAATTGATTATGAACGTCGGAAAACGATTACAAAAACCAACTGATGTTTAGGAAGATGCCACTTGTGTGACATGACTCAAATTACTTTATTTCTTTTTATAAATTATTACAAAATTTTGCTCTTCACGGAAGAGTATTTTTATTGGATTATTTCATCCTGGCAGGTGTCACACCCTTAAACGCTTTTCTTATCTTTTCATAAAATGTGTTAAAATTATTATTCGTTCTCAAAGATTCGAACATCTTTCGTGGAACTATTAGCATAGGAGTTGTGAAAATCGTAAATTTGTCTATTCATGTTTATAAATAATTCATTATAGATGGAAATATATCCAAAATATTTTTGAAAGTTTAGAGTTAGGATACCGCTTCTTTACGTCCATAAATAAATTTGCCGTCGAGTTTGATTGGATCAATCCATTTGTGAGTATCTTTAGATTAATGATGTATTTTTGCTTTCAGCAACTCTTCAATGTCACGTTAAGGGCACGCCAAAGCTGTATCTTCCGATTTTTTTCCGATTTCCGTCTTTGGGAGCAGATAAAAATGCGTCGGAGCAGAGATAAACGATGCAAGGCTTGAATTATAATTTTATAAAAACTTTTGTATATGTCACGGAAATTGAGTTGAGAATTCATTTTACCCTTTTTTTTTCAGAAATTTCTTCATAATTCTAATTTTTCGTACCCCTCCCCCCTTCCTCAAATTGTCTTCCCGCAAATGTTCTAACTTCCTTTTGTTCTCTTCCTAAATTAACTTCCCGACAATAGTTTGACTCTTCTGGCATTGAATTAAACCGTTCGTCACTTCTATCGTATCTAACTACATCGCCACATCATCGCATCTTCTGCACGTCATGTTCATTCTTTCTTAAATATTTTTCCATTCGTATCGCGATTGCAACGTCTCTATCGTGAAATTTTTCAAATGTACCTCTTCTATTCTTCATCTATCATGTACTCGAGGGGACAAAAATCTGATCTCAAAATCCATTCAACATAATCAGGCTGATATTCCACGACCCGGAATGAAGAAAAAAGTAATTAACTTTTTTATTTCCCTACTTCACAATAAGGTTGATCTTTTTCTCTTTTCCTTCCCTTCGAACACTGAAATTTGATATCCATTCAAAGCTGCATGAACTCATTCATTTGAGATTAGGAGTTAATTGGGAGCTCATGAAATTTCATAATTGGAATTTCGAAGCTCATCGCGAAATAATGAATATTAGCGGCGCTGCTGCTGACTTGGGAACGAAGCCAGTAGCGCAAACGGAAAAGCGAGCGTACAAGTTCGTTGATGAAATCAAGGTCATATCAATTAGAAACTAATTAGATGCTCTTAGAATGGTGTAGTGAGTGAAACAAAAAATTTTTATATTCGAAATAAAAGGAGTAAACTTTGACACTTCAATGGAAAAAACAATACAAATTCACAATTTTTTAAATTCCATTCTTTTTTTGGAGGGAAAACGTGTTTCTTTCGGTCTAAATATTATAATAATCCTTACATGAGTTTTCAAATCTCTTCTCTTGTGCATGTGAATTGCTTTATTGCTCTTTATTGAACCACAGCGTGGCTCAAGATTCAATTCATCATGTGCATTACAGTAATTACACCTCGTATTATCCATTAGTAATAACACGATTCGTAATGGGATTACTTCAAACACTTCCCACATAAGTTCTCATATACTTGTACAAAAATAATACTATATAACAGGAAGATTTTAGCACAATAGCTCCAATATTCAAGTAATGCATCGTAGATTTATTAAATAAGAACATATATGAATGGAACAAGTTCACTAAGAATAACGTGGTATATACTATGTGAACTAGATTATGAATAGAGTATTGGAAAATAACAAACTATTAAAAAAAACCACGAATATGAGACGAAAAATTCAAAGATTGTTAATCAGAAAAAAATGGACTTTTGGAAAAATCTTTACTGAACAAAAAGTTCTAAAAATTGATCGAAGAATATGCTGAAATTTTTTCAGAATTTTTTAACGACTTTTAAAAATTTTTTAAATTCGACGATCTTGAAAACTCAAAAAAGTCGTTTAAAAATGCTGAAAAAATTCCAGCGTGTTCTTTGATCAGTTCTAAGGACTTTTTGTTAAGTAACATTTTTCTCTAAAGTCCATCGTTTTTGAATGAAAAATCTTTGAAGTTTCTGACGTTTGTTCCGCGTTTGAACCGCCATTTTGATGGTTTCCACATTGATTTTCACAATTGTCAAAAGTATAGATTGAAGTTTGAGATAAATTGACGTGGTTTCCGTAGTTACAACAAGAATTCTAAAATGATTCCAATGTGAAAACGTGAGATAAAGAAAAAAAAAAGGTTTGAAAATTCGCGGTTTTTTTTGGGGGAAAAAACCCTAGATATCTTGCCACAGGGACATTTTCCGGAAAAACCGATAGCAGATTCTGAAAGATGAGTCAATTTTACATCGACAATGCTTATTCTAGAATTTTTCAGGAGTTTTTTTGTCAGAAAGTACAAGCGTTGAAAAACGCAACGAAAATATGTCATTTTGTTCATTATACAATTTCTGCAGAATCATTTTTAATGCATAATTCTTGTTAGAAACTTTAATTCTAAGACTTCCCTCCCTTGCATCATTTCTTTGCTCTTCTTTTCACCCACCTTCCTTCTCACATTCTCTTGAAAACGATTCATCGAATATTTTTTATTATTTTAAAATTCAATCAACTCCCGATTTCTATAACCTTAGCTTCATCGCAGAGCGCTTCCAAAGTTCGCTTTTCGATTTACTCTGCGATCTTTGTTTGATAAAGCTGAAACTAGCAGCCGATTGTTGTAATTTTCGATTAAACGTTGTTGAAGCTTTTTTTATACCAATTTTTATATTGCTGAAGTTTGAATCGTTTATAAAAACGGTATGAAAAGTCAGATTTCCAGATTAACTCTTTGAAACTGAAATCATCGCTTCAAAAATACTGCAAAATTTTGGGTCTTCAATAGTCGAGTACATATTTTGTTATTCGATTATTAATTCGTTTCAATAAACGATTCAAACTTCAGCAACGTATGCTCAAATTCCTAATAAAAATGATGTGTAAGAAGTTATAACAATCGGCTGCCAGTTTTAGCTTCATCTTCGTTTGTTATTTCTAGATTCCTTCAAAAAATTTTGAAACGAATTCAACATACGTTCCACATGGATAATAAAATTTCAATTCGAATGGTCTACCGTTTCGAAAAATCAAGAACACGACTAACCGTTCCATAAACATATGATAATTCTTGTAAACAAATTTCAGATCAAATTTGAATATTTCGAATTTGTGGTTTAATGATCATGAAAACATTGAGATATAATATTCAAACTTACTTATCCAGTGTCGTTTCGTTGACCTCAGCTTTCTCAAAGTGCATAATTTCTTCGAATGAAGTGATGTAAAGATTATTAACAATACCCACACTTGGCATCCTCAATAAATTATCCGGTAAAAGATGAATTTCTTTCATAATGTTAGCCAGTCTAACGGGTAATTCCTTCCTCAAAAATATGAAAGATTTTCTTTCGCAAGCGCTCAACCCTGAAAAAAAAACAAATATATTGAATCAGAATAGAAAGTTTAGAATCGAATGTTACAAGAACAGATATTGATTCACCATGGTGAACGCAATCATCCACAAATTTCAATGGCTTGCCTTGCTTGATTTATGTACTGTATGTAACACGAAAAATCGATCGAGCGAAGTCTCAATAAAATGTCTGAAAATCTATGATCTCACCTCATTTCAGAATTACAATCGGTCAAATTTGTCTAATCGAAAACAAAGCAATCGATACGCGATGAGTTGACCAAAACCTTTAATCCCACATGAGAATATTGTTTTTATCATTATAATCAACTAAATTTACCAAATATCACGAGTCTTCCGATAATAATATCCAACGAAATTATTCAGTAAATTGCACACTTTTTTTTTAATATATAAAATTCTTTCTACGTTCGCGTAGAAAATTCGCTAGAAGTAGATATAAATATATATAAATATATATCCCAAGAGACATTGAACAAACATTCGATGAACGTACGAACATTTTAACGTTTAGGGAACATTCAATGAAAGAGAATTTTCTTTGCTCTCATCCTGATAAATCTTTTTTTCAGTGGAAAAAGTTTTCATCAGATCGAAACGAAAAATCCTCAAATTGAAACAGAAATATATTCCTTCTGGAAATTCAAGGAATGTGATCTCAACTCTGAAATGAATGATCTTTTCCATTGGAAACAAGATTTATCAGAATGATGGCAAAGGAATTTTCTTTGAGTCTAAGAAATTGGGTTCTCAGTGTATGTGACTGTTGCTGAGATTTGAATCTTTTATGGAAATGAATTACTAATTAAAAAACAAAATGCTAAATTGTTAAGAACTCAGAATCTTGCAGGACATTTTCTGAATGCGTTGAATTCTGGCTTTGTTTCTATAATCGATTCAAACTTCAACAAAATGGTGCTCCTCTTGGTGTAATCGACAATGATATTGCATACATGAAAGGTTCTATTACCGAATGAATTGTTTTATGGAAATTGCATTGATAACGAGAACCAACAATGTATACGGACTTTGAACGAGAATGAATTCGATACTTTAACTAAGATAAAAATATTGACAACCTTTCATGTATCAAGGTGAACAACGTGATACTACTACGTTCAACAAACTCGTTGAACAATATTAATTTCTATTTGTTATATAATAATTATGGATTGAGTTATGTCGAGACAAGTGATTTTCATTAATGAAACTAAATTGAATGAGTAAATGATATGATGTTGAATGGTCATTATTATTACACGTACACGACATACGATTGGATTTTTCAAAATAAACATAAATTTTTAATTGACGTAATAATAGAAAATTTGAAAAATATTCATAAGAAATAGTGATCAATAAATTTCAGTGACACTAATTTCAAGGAAATCTTATAAAGTAATGCGATATTAGATGAATGTTCATTGGAAGTACGTTTATGTGAATTAATAATTTCGCAGTATAATATTAACAAGGCTGTATATTTGTTTGACATTGAAAAATTATGATCGCAGAAATAAACGTGCGAGTGGGAAATAAGAGAAAAAAACATGCAAACGCCAAAATCATCTCAGACAAATGAAATAATGATCTTCTACTCGAAGGATGTATAAATGTAATGTTCAATATTTAGTCGAAGCTAAAAATATCAATTTTAAACTCAGCAATCGAATACACCTATGTTCCATTCTATTTATTTTCAGTAATTTATAAATTATTGTAGGTTTTAATAAAGATACCCAATTTTTAAACACTTCAAGTACTCAACAGGTACCGATCTTATATTATATTTTCTAGTTATCTAACGTTCATTTGCTGGGCTATGATGACTTTTTTTAATTAAAAATCTTCAGATTCAGTTCATACATTACTAATCCAACAATGTTATCACTCTATTTCAAGGACAAGAACGTTACAAATGGATAGATAATGGTAATCCACATCGTTAGACGCGTTGTAGTTACGAAAAAGATGTCAATTATTCATACTTTTCATCCCATGTTTTTCTATTGAAACATTGAATCATTTCCAATTGACATCAATGTGATTGAATAAAACAGAGGACTAAAACCAAATGAACAGATGAAAACAGTTCGAATCTATGTGATCTATGAAAATGATTATCAAATTCCAAAAGTATCGTCGCAGGCCTTTGTTCGGAAAATTAAAAACAAATGATCGAAATGGGTGATATGTTTTTATGAAGATAAACAAGTAATGTGAGATATTCCACTGGATACGGGTACGTCGCAATATAACGTATAAAGTTACAGCAAATGACCTTCGATCGTTGGACGAATACAATAATGTGGCTTTTGAAATTTTAATTCTCAAGGATAGCATGAACAGTTCACAGTACTGATATATTCATTAATAATTACATTTGGTCTCTCGCTCGTGATAAAAATCAATTCATTCATACTTTTACGACGTATCGTACTGGTGATCATCACATTGTATTTATATATGAATGTGGATCAATAATATCAACTATCTGTTGAACGTCCGATGATTTTCATTATTGATAGTTATTGTATTTAATGAAGTACACGGAGAAAAATGCAGATCGAGAATATAGTAATTTTTTATAGAAAATTGGAGAATATTTCTTAAATTGAGAGGTGGGCGAATCTTTTGTATAAAATACTTATCGAGTTTTGATCAAAATTTTATACAATTCTATACAAATTGAACATTTTTTTTTATACAAATGATTCGCTTTGTAAAGATTCGTCCATCTCTACTTCAACTCACAATGAAGATAAAACGGTTCACATTTCTGTTTCCCATGTAAAAAGAACTAGATATAACCATATCTAAACCAGGCATAATTTATGTGTGGGTGGAACTGGGCTCACAAAAACTATATATGCTGAAATGACTCACTTTTGTTAAATGAGTGTTTTCAGCATATATAGTTTTTGTGCGCCCATTTCCACCCACACATAAATTATGCTTGGTTTAGATATGGTTGTATCTATTTTTTTTGAATGGGTTGCGCATGCAATTTTACAAGGTGAATAATAAAATTTGGAAATTTTATTACTCACTTTGTAAAATTTCATGCGCGAGTTTTGGAAAATTCATACTTCTTTTTAATGTTTGTTGAGTTTTGATAATTTTTCATTCTTTTTCAAATGATATTCAACAGAAATGTGAACCAATTTATCTTCTCTCTAAAATTTTTAGAATGAGATTTCACCCTTCAGCCAGCCAAAAGTGAGCCTGTCGGAATTTTGAATGAAATTTACCCTCCCCTAGAATGATATTGTGAGGTTTGAGTTTAGAAACTCACAGTCATTTAAATTCTAGAGTCAATTTTTAACTCTAAAAGAGTGAGGGTTCACTCCAAATAAGTGAAAATCCCACTCGAAGCGGACTTGCTCACTTTTGAGACTTAGTGATTTTTCATTCTTTCAGATTCAGAGAGTTCATTACGAATTCAAGAAATATTCTCAAATTTGACTATATTCTCGATCTGCATTTTTCTCCGTGTATCTCAATAAATTTACACGCGACGAAATGAATTCGCTGGAACAGCAACTGACTTTTTTATCTTTATTTCTTCCTTGCTACTGATAAAATAATAACAGTTATAGATATATCTGTTATTATTTTATATATATATATATATATATATATATAGACTTATTAGCTACCACAACAACACTCAGAGAAAGAAAGTTACTGAAACAGAAAAACTCGAAAATTTGCGCTGCTGATATGGCAAAACTTGTTGCTGGAATAGCAAAAAATTTGCTGTTTCACAGGGTTGCTATAGGTCAGGGAGATTCAACGGAATCGACCAATCATACGTTTCCATTTTATAGACTACCAATTCCATTGATCGATTCCGTTGAATCTCCCTGACCTGTAGCAACCCTGTTTTAACAAGCGCTTGCCATTCAGCACTCCGGAATTGTAGATATACCGAGGGCTAGAAAATTTTGCTGAATTAGCAATATTTGTGCTGTAACAGCAACTGTTTTAGCTGTTTTGCTGATTTAGTGAAGCAGATTTTTCGGAATCGCTTTTTCAGCAAGAATTTTTCTCTGCGTGAAGAAATCGTAGCTCTGACAGGACAAGTTTTGTGGTTGATATTTGGGTAGTTGAAATTTGCATTTGTAGTTAATTTATTTGCGGTAACAGCTAAAATTTAGCTGCAGGAGCTAGTTTAATGCACAGTGAAAATTTTATATTAGATATTAGCATATTTATATTGTACTTTTGGGATATATTTGATTATGTCGCTATGAACCACAAGTATACGAGCATTCACCATACTCTTTCGTGAGGAGGAAGATAAATATTTTATAATTTAAAATATATATAATTCTGAGCCTCATAATAAAGTATATCCCACGAGTACCATAAAAATATAGTAATCTTTAATATAAACTTTTCTCTGTGTGACTGTCCGTGTCCGTGATAGCTACTTAGCTGCTGCAGCTAAATTATTTTTTCCGTGTACATTCCTCGTTGGTACAGCTTCAGTAGTTGACTTTTCGCCACCTAAATATCAGCGAATTATTTGGTTTCATTCACTCAGTCGAGGCACGTGACTCTTTAAACCAGAGCACACGATGTAGATTGAGAAGCTGAATTAATTCCTTGTTGTTTTCTGCATTGGAAAATATCTTTTGAACGTTGGTTGTACGTTATGACAGCACAGAGGCGCAGGGTACATGCAAAAAAATGAATAGTTGTGGCATGTGAATATTGTGTATAGCTAATTTTTAGCTATCCAAATGATAACTAACTATATTTTTTTCCGTGTCAAAGACCCACAGAGCACACTCATTCAGAGAAAGTTCATAAAAATTTCAATTGAGGTTCATAGAATTCATTATGTATTCTCAAGAATTATTATTGAATTTCTAGATTGCGTGGGGACCGATTCCCACTGAAAAAAAAACTAACCAGGTGAGATTATGAGCAGTTTGGTCATCTCACGGTATAAACTTGTGCAGAGAAAATATTATTGTTTTCTCAATGTAAAAATTGTACATTCGTTTGCTTGAAATGGTCAATTAAAAGTTGTGATTTCTCACACACCAGTTATTTGTACAGATTCGAGTACCAGGACGTTCACCTTAATCGATTATTTGAATGACTGAGTAATTATTTTGTCGATTCGCTGTGAGGGGAATTCAAAAAAAAGGTCAGATAAGGGAACGAATCAACTTGGTTGTATGAAAAAAAAAAAAGATATTGTGTAATTTGTTTTCCACAATCAATCATACGATTAGAGGTGTATTATCAATTTATTCGTCTGCCTCTAAGTAATCGATAACTATACCAACAACAGACAAACCCACCAGTCACGAGTGAACTTGCGTCACCTTCGTCGGTATAGATTCGACGCAGATATTCGCACATGTGCGAACGGAACAAAATAATTGAAAGGAGGAGGCGATATTCTTAGAGACGGTGTAAATTAATTTTATCAAATACCGTCTTCCTCTGTGTGTTTTTTATTTATCTTCTTTTTGTCTCGGTAGACTATGACGTATGTTGCAAGATCCAAAGGTTGTCTCTCACTTCTTGGGGGCTCGACCATTTCGCATTGTTTTTTTATACTCGTATCGTCATTCGCTACGTGAAAGCTTACACGCAAACTGGTAAATCATAAAGAGCAACAGACCGCGCATATAATTGAAGAATTGCCAGAACTTTGATCATTTCTTTTCGAGGACAATACGAACTTCAATCCAATATTTTTATCAACGAAAATTTTTTCCAAGTTCACTTCCGCTCAGAGTAGAATAATTTTTGAACCATAATAAGTTGTTTTGATTTAATGAGTACGTAGATAAAACGTTATACATAAAATCGATGAAATCAATTTCTTTTCTACAAAAATGTGTGTTGCGAATGTTGATTGAAAATAAAGCATCATTTTCGATATAATTTAACACGCTAAATCCGAATCTGACACTCAAATTTGCTCATCGTGACAAGGTTTCATGCGCAGAAGATTACCGGATCCGCCAAGTCATTTGATTCTCGACGATGTAGGATTTTACCAAACGTTTCCAAATACATTGATAAAAAAGATCAAATACCGCGTATTTGGGTATGGCGAAATCCGGTATGTAATTGTCGAACTGATTGATAGATAAAAATCAACTGCGTATAACTGAACCAATGTTCAAAATGATAAATCAATCGAAGGATACTGAATTTCACCGTATCTGAGCACACCGATCCTTTTCATAAGGCTACACGTAAAAGAATGAAATAGCTGTGGCAGCTACTCACTTTTTTAGCAACTTTTTTCACTGCTGTAGCCAAAATAATTGCAGCTATTTTTTGGCTACCACAGTAGGAATTCGTAGCTGTAACTGCACAGAATTGGTGGTTGATATTTGGATAGTCAAATAATTTAACTGTTGAATTTTTGCTGTGGCCGCTACCGCCAACTGAGTAGCCGTGACAACTAAAAATTAACTCCTGTAGCCAATTTTTAGCTATCCCAGGGTGTCTAGCAAAATATGGTTTTGGAATTCCCGACCAATTCCCGACTTTTTCCAGGATTTTTTGGGAAATTCCCGGATGAAAAATAAAATGCACACATATCAATTTCAATTAACATTTTCAATGGCATAATACAAGCTAATAAGAAAAAGGAATTCGAAGTTGAATATTCAAATATTGATCATTTTAAATGGACATGTTTCCAATCAATAATCCGAATCATTCAATCCAACTCGGCTCCATTTAATTACAATGCGTTTTGAAAATAGAATCAAGTATATTAGGTACATCTTGAAGAAGTCAGAAACAGACTATTTCACAAACATTTGGGAATTCTTTCGAAAATTCTTGAAACAGTTGCAAGACCTCTGAGAGAATATTTGAAACAACTTTAAAATCTCCCACAAGTAGAAATATTCTATCAAATCCTATTACAAATGGTGAAATTTCTGATCAAATATCATTGAATTTCATTGAAACCTATTCATTTTCCCATTCGTCAATGAGATTTTATAGATTATTTGTAACAGGGCCGTGAAATAGGACTTCTTGAGTTGTGTAAGGTTTCTAAAATTCCATAAGAATTCAAGAAGAATTTTTTTTCGAGAATTCTTTAGTGAATCATTCATTGCTGTCTAGACCCGGCTGAAGAAATTATTCTGAAAATATCTGAGAATCTTTGCATAACTCTCAAAATTATAACAAGAAATATCAATATTCCATATAATTAATATTCATTTCAATTAAGATTTAAAATGATCAATATTCAATATAATCAATTATTCGTCGATGGGGGAAACTTTTCTAAGTTTAAAAATTCTGCACACACAAAAATAAAAATATAATTGAAAATTTCCCGGAATTTGTTTAATTTCCTGACGTTTTCCCGACTTTTCCCGACTAATTCCCGACTTTCCCGGAATTCCCGACTGCTAGACACCCTGTTATCCAAATAATAGCGAATTATGTTTTTCCGTGTACACTCTCCACAATCCGAAAAAAGAAAAAACCCCCTCGAGCCACAATCAGTGATGCCAGATTCGAGACAGAGACCGTTTTTACCCTCTCCATCAACCGCTTCCCCTTTCTTCTTCCACCATGCGGATTAAGTCCCCTGGTAGAAATTTCCGCTAGTGAATCATGAGGCACTTGCAAGTTTATCTCTTCTACTCATAAGGCACTAGTGAGGAAAACTCACAAGGCACTCACTAGAATGTAACACTCCAACTCACTAGATTCCATTTATCAAATCTAGTCAAACAGTCATCATTATCTAACGAGGAACTTATTAGAAACTAACATGACACTTGTGAGAATAATTAGGGTAAAAATAAGAACTTATTATTGAATTTATAATTGATTCAGATATGTTTTTAGTTTGAACAAATTTGCTTCAACTCAGAGAATTTTGTTTTCTGGTAGTAACATTGTTTTCTTGCATCAAAAGAGCACTGTCTGGAGAGGATTCTATTTTTATAATAAAGAGTCATGTTTTCAATTTGATTAATTATTTTTTTTAGTCTAAATGCATGGAACATTTTTTTACCAGTCATCCAGAAAAGTTAATTAATCCAAATATGAATCTAATAAATATTTGGGGAATCTGATGAATAATGTTGATCTAATAAATAAAACTGCTTATTAATGATTTTAGTCAATAATGTATCAATCTAATCTTAGTAATGTTTGGATTAACTAGTTTTATCCAAATATCACTAGTCAGATAAGATTTACAAATGATTCATTAGTCGCTCACTAGTTTTATTTTAATAAGTTTTTCCGTGCGAATAATTCATGAGTCATGAGGAAGAACTTGTGATATTTCTACTAGGATAGTTGATAGTTACTCATTCACTCTCGCTCGCCCAACTTAGTCCCGCATGGTGGGAGAAAGGGGAAGCGGTCGATGGAGAGGGTAAAAACGGTCTCGAATCTGGCATCATTGACCACAATTCCAGTCGAACAAATATTTTGATTCTCAACAGTTTCAAAACACCCTGTTTAGTTGACTATTTAGAATTTTGAAAAACAAATTCAAGGATCAACCTTAATAACTCAAATAAATCTCTAGCTTCTCAGTTTAAAATTCTTTCAATATAATCGGCGATAAAAATTGCTCTACGATTTAATCAAATGATTTTTGTAATCCAATTTTCTTTTATGAAATTCGGATAATTTTTTTTCACATTTTCAAAGTAGTCGAAACTTTAATTGTTTTTATCTGCATCTCAACCGCACTCATTTGCATTCAATAAAACCTGCGTAGGGAATACATCGTGGATGATAGAAATCATTCCAAGCATTCCCGTGATGCAAAGTGAGTTTGAAAATTGTTGAAAATATCCCTCGTATATACGCTTTTCTCTTGCATCGAAAAAAGGAGTGCTAAAATGATTTATATTAGAGTAGAAATTGAGGGTTCGTGTAGTTAATCCATTGATTGTAAAAATATAAAACCATCTCAATTTTCTACATTTTCTCAACATTTATATGTTCTCTTCATAATATTGCCAGCAACAGTTAATTCTGTGTGGAAAGTAACTAAATCTTGCAACTTTCGAACGATGATAAAACACGATCAACGAAACGTTGATCTGTATCATGTTTAGATTGAGTCTCAATGTTTTCTCTTTCTCCTTCAATCTGCGTATAAAATATAACAAAGATTGATAATGTATCCGTCATTTCCTGTACGGTCGTTGAACTGCACTATGTCCTCGTTAGCTGATCTAAATTGCTTCATGAACGTTAATAAGATCAAAGAATGAGATGCAGCATAGCTTTGCTATAAAAATGCACCAAAGTGATTCACTCCTGTTTTCAATCTGGCTGCTCTTTTTTCTTTAGAAAAATCATTGTACATGAAATTCAAATGGAATGCTTGTTAAATTCATTCAAAAGACTTGCATTGAGAATGTTCTGAATCGATTGATCCAATTATGTGATTATAACTAATTTTTGAAAGAGCTCTTTGAACTGTTAGTCAATGTTACGGAGGTCGTGGTTTTATCATTGTTCTGAATGTTCGATGACCTTGAGTGGATATCAACAACCAAGCACTATTTTCGAATCGTTATCAAGATTTGTTTTTATTATCCTAATCTTTCAATGAGAATCCCTCCCTGTAAACAATGTTTTAAAAATCAAGAACATCTATATTTAAATCACAAAATCTATTGAATTGAACCTTTGGAGTCAGTGTATTGACAGTTGTAAACAATGTTGCTGGTGAACGCTTGTCTTTTCTCTTGAGGAAAGAATGATTATGCCTTTTCCAAATCTTTTCTAAATCTTTTCTCTGTGAGAAGATCGTTTGTGGAATGGGTGGAGGAAGTGCTCTTTTTCGTTCGTATCTTCACATATAAAAATTTTTAGGTTCCGCCAATGCTGACAATAGAATATAGCTTGGCGCAATGTTGACCGGCAAGGGTTGGCAATCTATAAATATTCAATGTCGATTAACAACATATATAATGCTGCACCGATACCGGTGTTCAACGAATTTCGGTTGTCGGCCTACCATTGATCCACAATTCCGCCAGGTTTGGCGTTTGCTAGGCTCATCCTTGGTCCAACATTGACCGAACACTGTTAAAAATTTCTGGACAAAACTTCAAATGCACGTAACGGAAGCAATTTCCAATCACGTAACTGAAAAATTAAGTTACATGTGTATGAAATTTCAGTTACGAAAATATACATAAATCCGTAATAAAATGTAGTAAAAATTTGAAAATTCAATCACGTGTAAATGAATTCTCAATTCAAATACCAAGAATTGGAAATTTCAGTTACGGATGTAATTGGAAAAGTTATGAAATTTCAAAACATTTTTAACAGTGAACGATAGATTCTATCGAAAGTGAGAATCATTTGAAACGTAGTTTAATATTGCCACAAACTTTGATTTAGTCTGGATAAAAATTAGTTTCCTATGTAGCGCCGATCATTGGTAATAGCATGGCTAAATATTGATATGCTCCTTAATTTTAACTTTCGACGGCTGGATCGCTAGCTAAATTACCGATCGAGTGTTTCTCGCGAGTTGGGAGAGATATATACAAGGAATATATAAGATTCAAATAATTCTCTGGAAGAACAGTCAATCGTTCTTTGTTAGAGGTTGCACCAAAGAGCTTCTACTGATGATCCATATTGTGTATACTTCTCATGGCAAACTTTAGCGACAAAAAACACCGAGTTGTTTACAGATAAATGAGGAAAACACAACAAGATCCCAAATAACATATATTGGACATTGTAAAATGCGCATACTTTTTATGTATTTTTGGGTTCATCGTTTTTTAGAGTTTTATCATTGGCGCAACATTGATACACAAATTTTTCTATTCTTTGCCAATGATAGTCTATTTCATTGCCATTTCTGCACCAATGATGGGCCTCCATTGGAAAAACACATTGATAAATCATAAAATGATGTTATCATTTCAGTGTGTCGCCATGCTTGGTTGCCGAGCCTCGGCCATACTTTTTATCTACATTGCGCCATGCTAGCGCCAATGGTAAATTTCTGTATGGGTTATTTTGTATCGTAATGTTAATATCGTTTTTATATTTTGTACCAGTTCTTTTTCATTTGGATGGCATAATCTTCGCTCCGTAATCAAATCGATATGTAAATGCGTATGCCGTTTATTTCTGTATTTTTTGGGAATTTTGAGCGTTACCAGCTTCGTTGTACTTATATTTCTCGTGTTCCGACCCTTATCTGCACCCTGCTTTTCTCATCAAATAGAGAAGGCGACTTTCTTTTTATTTTTCTTTTGCGTTCGATAATGAGTCAATTAATAAACATTACTCCCATATTGAACATTCTACGTTTGATTAGTCTATTGAATTGAGTTTGTTTTTTCAATTTCATCGCAATTTATAAAAAGCGAATAGTTTTTCTATGAAAAAAGAACGATGCTGGTTCAGAATTGACATCCCTATTCTGTGAATTCATTGATATTAATTTCAAATTTATATCCAGAAATTTCAACAATTTCTGGAGAATAAGAACAACAAATTATACCATTTATATTGAAATCTAGTGTTGCCGCGATCCGAGCTAATCCGAGTTTTGAGTATGAGCTCGGCTTGGCTCTTGTGTTTTACAGTGAGGATCGGCTTGGAGATCGGATCAATAGCGCAACTGCTCGGATTGGCTCGAAGATAGTCGAGCTAGATCGACGATCTTACGATCTCCATCCAAAATACATGCTAATAAAAAATGTTGGCATTCAAAAGCTCTTTGGAATGGAACATATTTCTGAAACTCTTGAAGCTGGAGTATGAATCAACGCTTTCTCGAAATTTTCATGACTAATTGAATCAAATTTTACAAATGTGTTAATTATAATAACTCAATGAATGCATCTTTTAAACCAACTTTATAATAGAAAAATATCTTTGTAAATATATTTTTACAAAACTCCTGACTTTGCTACTAATTGAATACAATATTGTTTCATAAACCGTGGTAAATATGAAAAAAAAGTACACTCTGACTTATTACATGATAATCTCAATATTATAATAATTATAATCTCAATATTGTTTCATGCGTAAAATCAAGTAGTTTTTCATCACATATTTTCTCCGTTTCCTCGTCTGAAGGGAAATTTCTTCAGTGACGATCTAGCTCGTCGATCTCATAGTTCTGGCTTGGCTCGAAACTCGGATCAACTGAAATTTTTTCAGCTCTGCTCGAAGATCGGACCGTACAGAATTATTGGCTCGAAATTTCGGGCCAATCCGAAAGGATCTTCGATCTGGATCGAAGATCGCGGCAACACTATTGAAATCAGATGAACCCGCTATCTGCAGATTCATTGATATAACTGCAAGATCGTGGCTGAACGACCTTCAGAATCACCGATAAACGAGTTCAGCGGAAATCAGTTCATTCATGACGGAATCTCCTGAAAAATCTACTTATCATATTGGATTGGTTATTGACCGATTTTAATCTCAGATGTGCCTCCAATAACCCCATTGATGTATTCACATTCACTTCGTTTATATTTTATGTTTAAAATATCAAAAAGGAGTATTTTTTTATTCAAATAAATATGTTATCGCAATAGAATGAAGTGAATATTTTATATTCTGGATGAATGAGATTTTATGACATATTCTCAATGATTATGCAAAGAATGAATTAAAATATGTACAATATTTTATCCGATTTTTTCCATTTCCAGGTCATTAATCCTCGTACGAAAAGAAGTTAACTAAATGCGCGTTAATTCACTGAAGTATGAAGAATGTTGACTGATAATGTGTCAAGAAATAAATGTCATGTAGACTTCAAAAATTGTCATTCGTTACATAAATTAGATAAGCTCAATAACTGGAAATTGATATGCTAAAAAAATGTTCTATTAGGTTGGGAGAAAAATATTTTCGTTCTTTCATATCTAGTTAAGGATTGAGAAACGAAATTATTTTTCTACCGACCCAATAACATACCCGCATGATCATTATTGATTATATAGAAGTGTGGACCGCAATGGTACATTTACATGTTTATGTCTGCAAAAATAATTTTCATTACAGTTCTCGAATCACTTCAAAATCAATCAATCGATGATCGAAACTAATCATTACTCATCAACTTTAATTCAATATCGCGAAATTGACGTCCCCCTTCATTTTCCTGTGCATCAACCGTATTTCACTCTACATTGATTAACAATCTTTTCTATGTATTATGCAACTTAAATTCAAAATTTCCAATTCATGACGAATTAGAAAAACGTTCTTCAAACGATAAATCAACGAGGAACTCATGAATTCTCAGGAATTCTTCTCTTATTTTTGAGAATATTCATTGATTCTGCGTAAAACTGCTTATCGCGGAATAAAATTTATCCTCCAAACAATATTATTCTTGTCCAGAGCCGATAACAATCTTGAGACAAGATTTCACTCGTATAATTTACAATTCTAATTTAGCTGCATGCATATAATGACAATTTCATAGGAACAGAGTATGCCTTATTATGACTCAGAATATTTTTTCTTTTTATTCTCGAAGTATAAACAAAAGCAAAAACGTTGAAAAAAGTGGAAACTAATGTTTCATACTGCTTTCTCAGAAAATCCAGTTAACGGGTGACCCCTCGACACCTAGAAAAGTTTCGCATGAGAATTCGACATTTGCATCATTCCTTTTTATCAATCAATTGTGAAATACATTTTTATCGGATCAAATTCTTCCCCATCGTGAAAACTTCAATGGAATTGGATTCGTTGTACTCTTCTTATTTTCATGGCCTTTGCACTCGGCGAATAAATTGTCGATGAAAGAATATATTCTCTATATACAATTATCCGATAATATCAAACGGATATCTCGTTCAAGATGAACTTATTTTCATTTCAGCTGTAAGAAAAATCAACATCGAAACAAGCGAATTAACTCGAAGATTGTCAAAACAACAAATGAATGGATTACGAAAAACTGTTTTTTTGAATTCAACACAAACGAAGATCATTCTGCGGTTGGTGAGTCGAAGTTACGTTACATGTTGTGAATAAAATAACGTACGAAAGCAAAAATCAATTATATCGAGAAATTGCCAATGGATAAATATTTATTCAAGTCAAAGTGCATTTGGTTGATTCAGGAGATAGTTTCAATCAAGTGAATCGATAAAATGTTTGTTCGACCACTCTTGATTCACGGTTTATTCAAAGTTAAATACAACGTATCAAGACGTTTAAAATAAATCGAAAGTCGATTGGAATTAGAGGCGCAACAACTGGGAGTCCAAGGGTTCCAGGGCACTCGCTCAATTACGATGGGTACCCCCTCAATTGTCATCCCTGGTTAATCAAATTTTCAAAATTATATATAATTTAAAAAATTTGTTCACACAATGAAAGAAAAAAAAAAATTCAAACACCTTTAACTATAGCAGTGAGTGTTTCGTTCTCGTCTCGTCTCGCCGAGACTGACCAGATCTTGATCTCGGTCTCGCTTTTTCCTCGACAAAATCAGTATCGTCTCGATCTCGAGTCGAAATTCTCGCCATCCTCGGTTTCGACAATGTATTTTATACGTTTCGGTATCGTCGAGATTCTCGACTTGGCAGGTATCGTCTCGATCTCAAAAAGTAATTGTTCGTCTCGTGTCGTATCGGTATCGGTCTCGTTCGAAACACCATATAGCAGGAAAATCCGTTCATTTTCTCTAGTTATCGATGGTTAGAGCTTTGGGCACACATTCATAGCTATAACCTTAGACTGTTAACCTTAAAATGAAATTTACTTCAACTCATTGTTATAGTAATCAATCATTCTTGCACTTCTACTTAATTATCATCAAATATATTTGACTATCATTTGTTCCGTCGACTGACCGTTCAACGTTTTTGCTCAAACTTTTAAATAAATCATGAAAACAAACTGTACCATAAATGAAACGGATATCTTGATATTTTCGGTGAGTTCAAGCACTTCGATCTCACAAAAAATACTTTTTGATTTCATGGTTCAATTCATAAACTATATGCCATTGACCTGCAGTTTTTATAGCTCTCAGAGAAGTGTTTTCATTGTACCGAATAAATATTCTGCACTCAACGTGTAACCATGAATAATTCATATATGCCTCTAAAATGCACATATATCTGTTAAAATTGTATACACATATGTTCCACTAATATTTTCAAACGATATTCAACTGATAAATCACTAAAATCAATGTTAATAAATTCATGCTAGAACACAAAGTGAACAGAATCAATTGGTAATGGAAAGGAAATTTTCTTCAAATTATTACAAGTCATGGAAATAAACCGAAAGGTAAAACGTGGCAAATTTATTTAAGATAAACTCATACTTTTTCGTGTAATAGCATCATGAGTTGTGATAATTCTGAAGAAAATTGAAAAAGAAATTTTAATTCCTTAATATCGATTTTGATTCTAGTAATTGATTGATTTAGAATCATTTGCAAATGCTGTTGTACGATGATTCAATTCGTTTGGTTTCAGTATTTTATCATTTTTTAACTAAACACAAGTATGTGATCTATATTTTTAGTTTATACTTCTCACACGGAGTACCTGAAACAGTGTTTACATTATATTTCAATCAATAAAGTGACATCGTACACTAAAAAGTATTAATTTCTTGCCAATTGCTGACTATTCATTGAAAAACGAGTGTACGTTGAACGAGAAAATACACTTTGCATAGAAAACTTACGTAACAAATAATACGAATTTAATGACTGTTGTTATTATTTCCAATCGTGTCTAATCAACATCTCTAACGTATTATTGATTAATAGCAATCAGTATAAAAACGTACGACAGTCAATTTATATTTTCAGAATTACTTTAACTCATAGGATAGTAATTTTTAATGATACCACGGTAGCGTTGACGTTTTCAGACAAAAAGACACGTCATGTCGACGATTCATTTGTCCTTGTGATGAAAATTACGTACATTGGTTCTCACAAATGTCATCTGAAAATCAATTTTCGTTCTATCAAAAAGTGAAAATGACGGATAACGACATACGTCCTTGTTGAATTGAATAAAATAGTACTGAATTGAAATAATAATAACATGAAGAGAATTTTCGTTCTGTTTAGTCAATTCACAATTTCAAATGAGTGAAAGAATATCAACGCTATCGGGACACTGTAGACATTTCGTTTACCCCAGATTACCCGAAACACGGAGAGGAAAGAATGATAATATTCAACATGCTAACATAGTATTCGGTCTTACTTTATATAAAATTGTGATTTTTGCTATATGAGAATAGAATTCTTTCCCATTTCTCTGGTAATAATTACTATGCTACATATACACTCTACGCGTACCGTACTTCATAGGCATATTCTTCAGTCAGAATTCATGTTCTTGAAGTTTGAATTGTTTATAGAAACGTACCAAAATTTTAAACTCACAAAATCTAAAGAACCATTGTTATTTCTCACTTCGAATTAACTCCTTGGGTCTAAAAACATCGTTTAACGAATGTACTGTAAGCTTTTGTGGTCTTTGATAACTGAATATTGTGTTGTTCGAGCACTAATTTGTTTCAATAAACGATTCAAACTTCAGCAACATCAGAATTCAATAATTTCCTGTTAAGACAAAAGTTTTTTGAGGCTTAGTTTTTGGGATACGAACATTTTTAGATTTTTTTAAAAATCCGAATAACTCAAAAGCATTGTGTGCTACAAACCTCAACTTGATACCATGAGCTAAGTTGAAGAACGGCGGATCTCTGGAAAAAAATTGAACTATTCTGTCACCTCTCAATTCAAAGTTGAAGCGATTTGAAATTTTTGGGCTTTCAGCCAATCAGAATTCAGCAACTTTGAATTTTTATAGCTCCGGAATAAAAAATGACAGGATAGTTCAATTTTTTTCCCAGAGATCCGTTTCCAGCCGTTTTCCAACTTAACCGATAGTATGAAGTCAAGGTTAGTAGCGAACAATGCTGTTGAGTTATTTGGATTTTTTGAAAAATCTAAAAATGTTAGTATCTCAAAAACTAAGTCCCAGAAAAGAATTTTTTTCAACGGGAAATTATTGAATTTTGACTGAAGAATATGCCTATGAAGTACGGTGTGCAATTTCTGAATCGTCCTGTATATTATTACCAGAGAAATGGTAAAGAATTCTATTCCTACATAGTAACAATCACGATTTTATATAAAATACGACCGAATACTCTGTTAGCATGTTAAATATTACTATTCTTTTCTCTTTGTGAAGGGCTAAAGCACTTTGATAGATAATGCATACCCCTTTGAGAGGAAAATGGGAAACACTTGGATTGGAACGGGAAATTACTTTCTTCAGACGAGTCAGGTCTTCCTCCTCTTTGATTTTATAATTGCAGGGCAGAGGGGGATTTTGGCGTTGTTCAAATACTCGTCAATAGGTCGTCACAAAGGTTTTACTTACAATTCCCTACTTTGTTCATAGGCATAGACATTTTTAGTACAATTATTTTAAAAATGGACGGATTTAAAGGCATCCTGTAGACCCTAGAGTTACTGGATCCCTCTACCCAAAATACTTGAAGAGAACTAAATAAAATGGGATAAAACAACCAGCCAGACCTTCTATTTGTATGGAACAAGGTCTATGGCTGGTTGTTTTATTCCATTTTATTTGATCCCCTTGAAGTATTTTGGGGAGAGAGATCTAGTAACTCTAGGGTCTACGGAATGCTCTTAACGTGATACGAGCGGTATAATTTTTACGAGACAAACTATAAAAAAATGCGTCCCTCAATTCAAAATATATCTCTGTACAGCACTTCTTTAGCGTCTCAAGAAATGCTGTACAAAGAGATATTTCGAATCGATGTACATACTTTTACGTAGTTTGACCCGAAAAAATTTTTGAAAGCCCAGTCGCTCGTATCCCCTTAATGAAGCTGTAATCAGCAGCCAAAAGCCGCCAGCCAATGGATGTAACTTTTGATAGAATCGTTTTATTGCGTATTGAAGTAAGCTAACTGCTCAGTCGGAAGTCACTTAATCAATTTCTAATATGAAAGATACTCGAACTAAGTTTCAGTTGCTAGCTTTTGGCCGCAAGTTTCAGCTTCATAGGGCTTTTGTAGTCTCTTTTTACATGGGATGGCAAGTATCCGCCACTTTTGATAATTTTGAATCAGCCTGTACCCTGTTAGAATTTGTGGGGGGGGGGGGAGGAATTAAACGAAATGAATAGATTCGCGTTGTTAAACTCTACCAGGGTACAGTCTCTTTCAAATTTCTCAAAGTGGCGGCTGCTTGCCACCCCATTCTTTTTACCCTTCATATTATTTCTTTGAGACAATATATTTTGCTTTCAACAGTTATTTTTAATAAGACGAAGAAAGAGTATAACTTGTTTAAAGAAAATGCGAATACTTGAAACTTATCGCACTTCATAAGCCTAAAATTCAGTCAAATAATGGAATTGACAAGTCTAAGAAGGTGTGTATTATTGGTATAGCATTGATAAGAACAAATTGTTGTTCATACTTTGAATTTCCAATAATATATAATTTCGTAACATAATGTTATTTCAATAATTTCATATATTACAAAGAATTACGATCAAAACGCTCATTTAAACATATTTCATGAACATTAATTTTACTTCTTCATCCAAACATTGACAAAAATCTAAGTAAATCGATAAAAGATTTTCTAGAATAGTCTAACGTCGAGGACGAACAAACTTTGAAACTCACGAGCTCTTACATATTCAACGATTCAAGACGTTTGTATAATGAACGAGATAATAACGAGGAAAAGAATAATTATGATTAGCACGTCTGCACAATTGTTTGTTATTGTTTCCTGATAAGGTTCATGTTAAATCAATACAAATACCTTTGAACTGTTGAAATTTGAATAGAAACTTTCTTTGCGGCCTTGATCGTGACCCAATTAAATATGTACCGTAAATACCCGGACAGACATGCTCGGATTTGTGAATGAGAGAAGGGTGGTTAACCCTCAGTTTGTATACATGTTTTTAATGCATGTACAGTTTACGTGCGTAAATATGTTCAACGAATTCCTTGACTCTTCCAATTTAGAAAATCCCCTTTGATATCACGTGAAAAATAATTTGTTTGTGTAAATAAAGTGAGAAATAGACAAACCCAGTTTTCGTTGGGACACAAATGATCCCGTTACACAGACTAAAGCTGCATAAAGTGCCAAAAGTGGATCGGACGTGAATTTTCTATGTTTTTTCGAGTGTACTGGATCAGAATGTGCACACTGAGAGGAAGTATTAGTTGCTGTGATATTAAAAAATTAGTAAAATAACGTCTCAACTATGTTTTTTTAGTACTACTTACTAATTTTTATAATACTATATAACCTAAGATCAGGTTTGGAATCGCTTGATTTATAATAAACAAAACCATTTCCCACCACTCATTTTGAACACTAAGCTACGCTATAATATTATAATCTGTAAAACTATTAGAATTGAATCATTTACTGTATCGTTTGGTTCTCATTCATAACCTATAATATCAAGACCTGTTACCAAGTTTCTGCATATAAAAGTATATGCTCTTGAAAAAATCGCACTAACATTGTAGAGAAAAGTAAGCATTCATGAACATTCTATAGTCTTCAGACCACCCGCGATTCAATTCATACAATTTCAAGCAGCAATGCATCCACCTTTTACAAGTTTGATCGACTTACGCGTCTTCATGTGTAAAAGAAAGGGGAAGTGTGCAAGAACAATTGAATACGAGAACAAGCGTGATTACGTCAACTATATTTTCTTAGTAGAATCAATTAAATTTTTAGTACCTCTCACTAAGCATATTTAGTCGGGACGTTTTGGTCAAAGCAACTGTGAGGATTTCTCTGAGTGTGAGGCATTTCACATAGGATGCACTGTAAAAAAAACCGTCCACAGAAGTTTGCAAATTTCTTTTCAAACAATTTTTGCACTGAAAATTCAATTTCTTAGATTAAAAGAACATTTTTTTGCTACCATTCTAATAAATTTTTCTTCCAATGGACGAAAATTCAGTTCAATGGGGGAAAGTTTCATCAAACTAAAACCAAGAATTTTCAAATTGAAACAAAAATATATTCTTTCTTAAATTCAAAGAATATCATTTCAATTCAATTTTTTTTTTTAATTGAAAACAGCACCTTTCAAGGCGCTAGCAGTGAAGCTAGTCACTACCCTGTTACAAATAATCTATAAAATCTCATTGACGAATGGGAAAATGAATAGGTTTTGATGAATTTCAATCTTATTCAATCAGGAATTCCACTATTCGTAATGAGATTGAATAGAATATTTTCACCTGTGTAGGAAAGGCCTTGACATTAACTATGAGGCGGCCGGAGTTATTTCTGCTAGGAAAGATTTATCAGAACGAGGGCAAAGAAATTTTCTTTGAATCTAAGAAAACGGGTCCTCGGTGTGTCAATAGAGAACAATAATTGTTTTGAAAATTTCTAAAATTCCTTTGAAATTCATAGTACTTTTTGGAAATCTGCAAATATTTCGCACGGCGTGTATGAATATACTAACCGAACGGTCCAAACCGTAAAAGCCCTATGATTCAGTGTTGTCCAATTACAACAGATAAAATCCACAAGTCTATGCGGCTTGATAAGTATATTTATAACGGGATTGAAGAGGTTTTATCTGGATTGATTAGGATTTCATAACAGGGCGCCCATAACGCTGCTCAAAGTCCCAAGAAGAGGGAATTTTTTCCTTCGCTATAATTTTGTGGACAGATTTGTATGAAACAAAAGATTCATGAAAAAAATGTTAACGCATCTTCATCGGTAATTCCCTGATGCGTGCGCACTGTACGTGTCCTATCTTAAAATATACACAAATACGTTGTGAACTATGAATCATTTTGTCCACTGTGTATCTGTCATTTGTCAACCGTCATTGATCAAATTCACTTTTCAGTTACAAAATTCGATTCCCTCTGTCTCTTGTATACGCTTTCAAGGTCAAACGCCTTGTTGTGTTGAATCTCTCTGATGAGATAAACAACGCACCATCAATTGAATATCAGTGATATACAAAAAAAAAGTTATGAATACTGATTTAGGAATCACTCTGAATCTTGTAAATGAATATATCGAATTTTTTCAAAATCTATGGAAATCAGATGGTGTTTCTATAAAACAAAGGATCGATCCTGATTCAGAATCGGTGTCACTGATTATATCTCAAATAAAATGAGGAACTTTTTTGAATAAATCAATTCATGTAGTAATTTTGATTCATAAAATGTGTACCAAATACAAACTTGAAGTAAATAATGATGAAATGCGTACTTGCAAAGCTGCATTTTAGAAAATTTATACTTTTTATGTTTAGAGGTCATCAGTTGAAAATTTTTATTTCAATACAAAAACCTAAATTCAAAATCCAGGAACATCTCAACTACGTGATTACCCATTATAAATTCAATCAAGATCCTTAAAACATGAATTCGGAAGAAATGACTTTTTCCCTTTTCAAACTCACCCCCGAGTGAAAACGAAATTTCAAAATTGTATATAAATTATATATATCATTTTGGAAATTTGTTTCCATTCAAGAAGGGACAAGGTTGCAAGCAGACTTTTTCAATAAACGAAGCATTATATTCAATTGCAGGAAGGCAAGCTTCATCTTTGTGATTCTTTGAAGTGCCAGGCAAAGTTTATGCGGGGAGGAGATGATATTGTAATATATTCACTCATCAATTGGTCCCCTTTGTTTCCTCCCTTCTATGCGACTAACTCTAAAAACAATCTATGTACAGATATATATAGTGATATATGGATGAATCACTTGTTCATTTTATAATTTGGAGTTGATGTACAAGACATTAGTTTTTTAGTTAGTCAGGTAATTATACCTGCAAAATCAATGATGATTTGTGAACTATATTTTTAAAAATGAATAACCACAATGACAGTCACTTCAACATGTCATTGAAGTTTGAATAGTTTATTGAAAAAAATTTGTTATAGAATACAAAAATATCAAAACGTAAAATGTTCTCGTTAATTAGATTTTGTCAAATTCAATATCGAATTTATTTTGATAAACGATTCAAATCTCAACGGTATGAATAAAAACAATGAGATGATCGGGGTTATTATGAATCATTACATGATTTTCATCATACATATGGAGATCAATGTAATAAGTTGAAAAAAAATTTTTGAGCGAATTAGAATGTTTTTGTCACACCATCATTAACGGTTTTTGACGAATAAAATCAAAATTCAAGTTCAGATCTGAAAAAAGACGAAATATGTCAAAAATGTCACCTTGGGTGCTATAGGGTTAATCGTGATTTCATTTATTATTCCAAGGTTATAGATACGTAATGAGATGACAGAATTCATAAACTCCTACAACATTTTCGACAAAAGCAATATTTATGTACACAAAATTCAGTGGATCCGAATAAATACATTTGAAATTCATTTTTGTTAATCACCTTATTTATTTATTTTTCCTTTGTTGGAAAAATAAGTTGATTCAATAGCCAACCTGAATGTATTATTTTATTTCCACTAAAATTGATCGAAGCTTGTGTTTTGAATTTGAGGTATTTTCAGCTGATGCAATAGAGTTTTGAAGTTCTAAAGCGAAAAGTTAATTCTCAATTGAGGGGAGCCTTAGAAATAGGGAGCATATGAAATCTCTTTATGCATTCCATAAGGCCGGTTCTACCAGCTGAGAATTATCTATGAAAAACTATATGAGAGTTCATGCTGCACTATAAAAAGATTTTTTACGAGAGTTTCTATGAATTTTCTCTGACAGGGAATTTCAAGCAAAGCTTTCAAGATCTTTGAGAATCTTCTCAGCGGAATCACGATATGTTTTTCTGTGATGAACAAATGATATGCCTGAACAAAAATTACTTACCAAAATCAATGAACTGTTTAATCGAGAGAGGGGAAGGATTGAATTGAGAATAAAAATCCAACATCTTAGGGATGTTGCCCAAACACTTCCGAGTTAACTGCATTTTGAAATACGTTGATATTGCACATTAACGTTTCTAACGAGGAATGAATCTCCTTTCTTTCGATCACAAAGAATCGAAATTTGAATAACTTTGATTTGCTGCGGTTTATATTAAAATATACACTGTCACACGACGGATATAAATGTTTTGGATGCGCGTATGTAGGTATACGATTTGTAACTGAGCACGTACATGTATGCGGACTTGGGGAGATGTTATGTGTGGATATACACAGCAGTGCTTCGATGCCAATTCGTTGAATTACTGTGAACAGGTTATAAGCACAATTCTCACTTTTTTAGTCATTGAACTCTATATGTATACATACACGGTAGCCCCTCGTATGTAATCAAATCATTGAGCGCTACATAATACGTACTAGACTGAGCACAGCAATAGATTTTTATGACGACAGCGAAGTTCCCAACAAAATTATAGTACGCGGCGTTGATTGGGCAATTCTAATGAACCGACCAATCATATTTTCAATTTTATAAGAGTTGACCAATCAATGGAGTGTACTATAATTTGGTTGGGATCTCGTTACGAGAGAGAAGCTCAAAGTTTGGGATTGGTAGTATGCGAGGAGCTCGACTGCTTGTCATTATCCAAACACTGGTGATTTCTAGTGGAATTACTAAATATTACTAACCATTCACAAATGATAGCGGAGTCGGGTATGTTGCGTACAATCAAACTTTTGGCCATTGAGCTCAATTTTTAGAGCATATACTAGGTAGGGATGGGTAAGCCCCATTGAAATGAAATTCGCCCGAATGGTAGTTGATTCACTGATCTCAACTATACACTGTATCCCAAATAGCAATAGTTCCAAAAACTAGATCTCATTGAATCCTTCCGGAATTACAAAATGAACTACTGAAATATCAGCAGAATAGAGTCCTTAGAGAATTCAATTTGCCTGTGGCCATATTATATACTATATATTGTTCCCCTAACAGCACATGGTAGTATGCGATAAGCCCAACTGGTAATAAGCCCGAATGGCACTTCAGCCCGACCGGATTATCACCCGAATGACAGTTGACTCGACTAGTTATAAAATTATAATCAAATAAAAGAGAAAATTAATCAAAATCAAAACTTATCCAACCTTTTACTGTAAAGATGTATAGATTAAAGCTTAATTACGCTTTGATTTCGATTAATTTTCCATTTTATTGAATTATATTTTTGGAATCAGTCGGGTTTAAAGTCGTTCGGGTTAAATGCAGTCGGGCTTATTGCATACTACCCAGCACATCCACCGATTTCTACGTCGCATCTCCGTGGACTCTACGTGGATAAATGGTGGACGTAGATAGAACGTGGATAAACGAAGATTCTACGTGGAGGCAACGTAGAGGCAACGTAGAAATGTCCGGTGCTGTACGGGTACTGTATATAGTAGGACAAAAAGCAAATTGAATTCTCCCAGGACTCTATTCTGCTGACATTTCAGTAGTTCATTTTGTAATTCCGAAAGGATTCAATGAGATCTAGTTTTTGGAACTTTTGCTATTTGGGGGATAGGAGATACGTCCCCAGACAGCACACTCAATTCCCAAATGAATTCTGAAAAAGAACTCTTGAAGAACTCTTTCAGAATACAAAGTGTTCTGAAAGAGTTTGAAAAACTTCGATTCGTTAGACATTTACGAGTTCCTTTAGAATTCTCACAGAAGTCATAGAATTTTAAAGCAACTCACAAATTCCTGACGAATCGAATTCTTTTGAAACTCTTTTGGAACACTTTGTATTCCAAGAGCGTTCTTCAAGAGTTTTTTTTCAGAATTCATTTGAGACTTTTGTGTGCTGTATGGGTCACTTCGCAACACAAAATTTTCGTGATGAATTGAAGCTGATAGAAAACCCTAAGTTTGTAAGCCCAGTGCGAATTCTTGGTGGGGGATTCAAAAATTATGAATACACTTTTATACAATTTATCAATAAAAATTGTATTTCCACCGTTATTCTTATATTATATGATGAAAGGGTAAACCATAATTAACCTGAAGTGCAATAGTCCCAAAGTACAGCAGACCCGAACGGGAGTTATTCCAAAAAATAATAGTTTGTCACTAGTCGCATGCGAATGAAATGAAATATGACTAAACTTTTGTCGGGATTAGTGCCGTTCGGGTTTACTGACTCCGGGTCTACTGTACTTCGGGACTATCACACTTCGCGTTAATTATGGTCAGGGGTATGACACTCCGTTGAAAAATGTGTTCTTAATTCGATGTAATCCCCCCCGCACCTCTCACCCCCGCTCCGATAGGTGGCAGCACCCGTTTTCGTCAGCAGTTGAATAGGCTAACCGATCATAACCAATATTTCTGCATGTTTTTGATCCAATGTTGACAACAAACTTTGCTGCTGACGAAGTTTAGTGGCGCCACCTTGCCGCGCGGGTGAGTGGGGATCGGGGAGGGGGATACAAATTGCGACCGTCATTTTTATACGGTGAGCATAGGAAGTGTCATAGCCCTGATTATGGTTTACCGATGAAGGACGTTCTAAAATAATAGGTTCGTTCGTTCTACGTGCCCTGAGTTGCTCCAACTTGTACCAAACCAATCATTTCGTTGCTTAAACTCGAAGTAGCGAATCCAAAATACTTGGAGCGAGTTGGGGTAACTTGGGACATCGGTAAACGAACTTAGCTAATGATCAACTGCTGTTTTGATGGACAAAAACTATTCTGAAATTCTGAAGTTCCCGTCATGCTAATCAATATGTATTCGATTTTGATTATTTTGAATCCAAAATGGAAATACTCATACAGACACAACGGTACATATATGCCAACACATGATATGTACAGTCGGTGTAACAAGTCCGTTGAATTCTAACGGAAATATCTTTATATAATATGCGTTATCGCTGTTATGTGAGAATTTCTAATCCATCTGAATGATAGAAGGAACATATATGAAGGTATGCAATCGAAAAAAAATATTAAAAATTCATTAATAACAACGTATTCAAAGATATTTCCGTTAGAACTGTAAACGGACTTGTTACACCGACTGTACACATGTCTTTAGATGTATATACTGTCACGTCTGTGTGAGTAAGGTCGGCGTTTCGGATCTGTGACCACTGTCTCCAGTCCACTGATCTCTATTATACACTGGATAGCGGATACTAAAAATTTCTTGTGACGAATTGAAGACTTGATCCGCCATTTTGTTGTGGGATGAATGGTCATTTTTTCGCGGTAAATTTGAACTGTATCAACGTATTTCCAACAAAATCTACATTATATTTTCACGTAATTGAAAAATTTGTCACTATCCTTTCCCATGTCATCTAAATTTTAGTTCATAATACAAACAAGCATAAGATTCTGCTTATTGTTGAGTTTTTGTGAATTTGACAAAAAAATGTATATTTTCAACTATAAAAACGTTCCAAACCATTCAAACTATAATCAATCATGATTTTTCCGGATTTCCCATCATGTTACACAATATTGGGTATTAGGATTGGATTAATATTGATATACTGCACAAAATACTTCGATAGCATTCAAATTTACCACCAAAATTAACCATTCAACCCACAAACAAATGGCGGCTCCAGAGTCTTCTATCACGTTCAATTACTCACAGAAGTCTTATATTGCGAAGTCTTGTGTCCGCTATCCAGTGTATATTATGGATTATTTTTTTCGAAATCCAAAGTTCGGGCTCTGTACAGACCTAGATAAGGTCTCAAAGAATCATCCCTTAAAATTTCATATTTTTTTATGGATTCAGTTTCGAGTGTTTTAGTGCAAGAAAACGTGCTCCGATGGTAACTCTGATATCCTCTCAAGTGGATACCAGCGTTTGTCTCGGACCTTTCTTTCTATCGTATAGGTTAGTCCTCTTCTAACCAATGTGCTCTGATGGTAACGCTGGTATCCTCTTAAGAGGATACTATAATTACCATGTGAGCAAGTTTTTTCCATCCAAATTACTCGGAACTGAATCCATGAAAAAATCTCAAATTTTCAGGAATGATTCTTTGAGACCTAATGTACGTCGCTAAACAGCCCGAATTTTGAATTTCGAAAAGAAAATTTTGAAAAAAAAATTTTTTTTCGAAATTCGGGGTGTTTAGCGACGTACATTAGGTCTCAAAGAATCATCCCTGAAAATTTGAGATTTTTTCATGGATTCAGTTTCGAGTAATTTGGAAGAAAAGAACCGTTCTCGGTCGGTAAGCTCGTATCCCGTTAAGGGGTTACTAGCGCTTACCAACAGAGCACGTTAGATGGAAAAGGACACGCTTATACGATAGAGAGAGAAGTTTGGTACCATCGCTAGTGTCCCATTAACGGGATACTAGCGATGGTACCAAACCTCTCTTTCTATCGTATAGGCGTGTCCCTTTCTAACCAACGTGCTCGGATGGTAACGCTGGTATCCTCTTAAAGGGATATCAGCGATCCCCTTAAGATGATACCATTGGTTACCATGCGAGCACGATTTTTTCCACCAAATTACTCGAGACTGAATTCATGAGAATTTCGGATTTTTTCATCAATTCAGTTTGCAGTAATTTAGTAAGAAAAAAACCGTGCTCGGTCGGTTCCGCGGGTATCCTTTTGAGAGGATACTAGAAACGATATCGAGCCTCTCTTTTTATCGTGTCCTTTTCTAACCAATGTGCTTGGATGGTAACGCTAGTATCACCTCAAATGAACTTAGCCCAAATGTTCTTTTGTCCGCTAAATTTGAATGCTATCAATATGTTTCGGATAATATATTTATGTTAATCGTTATCATTGTTCGATGTGATCAAAAACTCTGTGAGAGAACAGTTGATTACCATTTGAATCATTTTGAACTAGAGGTGGGCGAATCTTGACGAAGCGAACCTTTTGTATAAAATACTTATCAAGTTCTTATAAAAATTTTATAGAATTCGATACAAATTAAACATTTTTTTTTATACAAAAGATTCGCCCACCTCTATTTTAAACTTTTATAACGATTTGAGAGATAATTTTCTCCTTCCAAATTCGAAAAATTCAATTAATAAATGACAGTATGTCATTATGTATGATATAAAATGAAATTGAAATGATATCGGAAACAATAGGTCAAAATAAATCAATAATTTGATGATTGTATGAATCAGGGGTGCAACAACCTGACGCTATGAATTGGTGTCCAAAAAGCATCTAATTGTCGATGACCAAAGAAACATGAACTTGAACGTATTTGACTGCTACAGTTCAGCTTGTTTGAATGTTTCTCTGTTTCGTGAAAAAATTCTTAAAATTAAATATAATTCAATATAGTTTATATATAATTTATATATGATTATATATTAATTAAATATAACTGAAAATTTTTCCACTCGAGCCTCAGAATTGATTGGATGTCTTGGCACCCCAAGAACCCACCGTTTTTGCGTCTCTGGTATAAATATACAAAATATATGTCCCTGGAAATATGTTTGTGGAGTTTACATTTACTGGTATAAATTGAGCATTCAGCTCGAAATGCAAATGGCACCTACCTCTTGAATTCGTCCCAAGGATTTTGATGTATGTAATATGTATGTCCTATCCAATGTATATCAAAGATCAGTGAATTATTAAATCCACCACCTATACAGAATTCAATTATCAGAATACAAGCATTTGAAACTCACATCTATGAACATGGAATAATAAACTCAATGAAAAATCAAATCTTCGAAGCAAGTTATTTTATTTGATTCATACGTGAAATACACACACCAGTAAAAAAAATCATATTCCCCGCAGTATATTATATAACTCTTCTTGTAAATTTTATAACTGTCTCATATGTGATTTTGTATCAGGTACAATACAAGGCTGAACAAAACACAATTATGATTTTTGTAACTTAATATTTTGGCGATGAAATTTGTTATGAGATTTCATTTCATCTGGTTAATATACGATTCAATATTTCATTTGAATCATTCATATAATATGTTGCATATATGTGAACATTGTCCACGGCATGCTAATCCCATACAGCACAAGAGTTCCCGTTATGCTATCAATATGTATTTATTATGAATATTTTGAATTCAAAATGAACTTTTAATGAACAACTTCATGTTCCGAAAGACCTCATATCGACATTTCATAATGAATTGTCCGGGCATTCAATACGTTTTTATTTTGAATTCATTATTGGTCGTATAACTGGAACTATTTCAAATTCAAATTGATTTTTTGTGCTGGCTGGGCTGTGTTCATAATAAATCTGAACTGATAATCACACACACAATTCTTAAAAAAGAAACAAACAGAAAAAAACTCTATATTAATAATAATTTGTATATATTATTATATTATTATTCAATTTTCAATCCACTTTTGTATACGTGAATTACGTGAATAAGGATAAAATTCATTTCCATTGTTCATAATTAATACAGAGAAAATACATTACGATATATCATTTTGTTAATCTCGAAATCTGAATTTCAGTTTCACAACCTGTCACAAATCTTTTTCACATTGAACAAAAAAAGAATCCAAATATATTTAAAAGATTTCAAGATCATTTTGTATTACGTATGCTCTGAAAGAATCGGACTCACGAATATTCAGATGTACTTCACGAAAATTGCATACTCAGCGAATAGCAGGAAAACTCCTAATGTTTGATATTTCATTTTTTTTAACAGTGTTTCGAAATGTATACTAATTTCCTACAATTTCAAGGATTAGTATTGAATTTATGACAACTATCTTGTACCTCAAGATGAATGATGAACTATTTACCATTCAATGCTTCTCTTCAAATTCACATATTTGTATGACTTTCGAGAACGCAATACATTCGATATTTCTTTGGAAATTATATAAAAAATTGATGATTTGCGTAAACTCATTTGCCTGGACGATGAATCAATTTTATAAAAAATTTGAGGAAAAAGATTTTACTTAACAGGGTGATTAACAATCATTTATTAACAATGATTGTTGATAAATTCAAAAAAATTATTTTCGTTCCAATTATGTTTCTTTGATGTAATCAAATAGCGCCGACATAAGGGCCTCGACAGATCTTGAAACAGAACTGAAGTTGAAAACGAAAATAGAGAACCTTTTACTGCCATTATCCTCCATATTAATATGCTCGTTTGTTTCTGTTTTCTATTATTCTACTTGGAGAATAATCAACTAAGGAAAATGAATGTGTGGATACATAACTTTCAAAGTGATGAAAAGGTAGTATATAAATCAATCTATATCTTCACTCGTGTTAGTTTCTTAGCACTAAAATGAACTCGTAAAATTCTATTATTAAGTGAATAAAAGTTGAGAAATCATAAAAATGTAACAAATGCGTAATTAAAATTCTTTTTTCATGGCAGATCTTAATAAAGCACTGCGCATCGAGGTCACTAACTTTTCAAGCTCTTCAACTTTCATTTTCAATATACGGTTATCTCGATCAAGTTGAATAGCTTTCAAACCCATCTCCGTCTCTTTTGCCTTTTTATTCATTCTCGACTTCCTTGAAGCTTCATTATTTTTCTCTCTGCTTTCTATGTAATCGATTTCTTTATCAGCACAACGTTTTTTACCTCTTGTGTAATGTCTTTTTTCATAATAATCATTCGCTCTAGCATTATTGGATATCCTCATTTTATCCGATCTACGAGATAATACAATGGAATCTTCTGAAGAAGAGGAAGAAGACATATTTCTTTTGCCCGAACGTGTTGATTTTTTGCGTTGCTTTATCTCCTCTAGGTTTGCTGCTCTGTGAATTGAATCATCTTGTAGTACTATTGGTGGTGATGTTGCTAGGGATACTGATTGCAAGGTCACAGAAGAATTTGTAGAAATATTACTTTGCGGAGAGTGAATTTCGTCCTGTAAGTGAAAATATATATTGAAACATTTTATTCGTTGTATTCATGTACAATCCCTAGTAAACATTCCGTCAGAAGCAGGCAGAACCTTTATCCGCATCTAATGGTATCTGATGTGTTGCGTTGTAAACGGAACAATCCCATCAGCCACGGATAGGAGTTCTGTTCGTTTCTGATAGAATTTTTATTAGGGATCCGCTAAGTGCCGACTTAAGGGGTGCTATCGCGCTAGGTGGGAATTTCATGGACGCCTAATGTTTAGGAACTTGAAAAAATAAACAAGTACACCCAATTTCGAGCACTGCTCATTTTTGGCACACATCGTATCTGCGTCGGTCGCACCGCCTTGGAATCAAAGTTTTCAGAGACGCAATAACCGGGGGTCCAATTGTGATGCCCGCGTGGGCAAATTTTCAAAATTATTTTTAATTTATATAGAATAATATATAAACTATATCCAATACTATAATCGAACAAAATTTTTTTACACTATAAAAAAAAATCCAAACAATTCAAACTATAGCAGCCAAATGCATTCATTTTGCTTTCCTTAGTTACCGATAGTTAGATACTTTGAGGACCACTAATAGCCTTAGGTTATTGCGCGCCTGAGAGTTTCAACAATTAAAAATATATGAATCAACTTACGTCGCAAACATAAGACAATAAATCAAAGGTATTGGACCCAGTGGTTTCGACGGATTGTAGTATATCCCACGATTGGTTTGGAATTTTTTCAGCTTCAAAAGTAGTTGGACATGTGTTATGCGAAGGAAGATGAGTTAAAGTGTACTCAGGAATCAATGATTGACCATTATCTTCTATAACATTTGATTCGTCTTTCAAAGTCGTACTCATTGCGATAGGTATCATTTTTTCAGGTGGATTCATCCACACATCGATAACAGCGCCTTTCTCTGGAGTACTGAATTCTTTATTTGCTTCTGTTTGTAACGAAGGTAGTAATAATTGTTGATCATCACCTGGCACCTCAATGGCTTCAATAGAATTTAATTTCATACTGCATCTATCTTTTTCTCTTCCTCCCACGGAATCTATCATTAATTCCTTTTTCGAATTCGAAACGTCATTACCCTCGTATTTCGCACCTAAATCATTTCATAATTCATTAATTTGGTATTTGAATTTCAATTACATTTAGAAAATCGTATAACTAATCTATTTGCATCAAGCTATACATTTTTCAATTGAGTCTGTTTATTTTTCATCAATTTTACTTAAAATTCTAAAATGTTTTTTCATATATATATATATTCAAACAGGAGCATTTCATGAAAAAAAAGTTCAATAAAGTAATAAGCTCAGATCGCACAAGAGTTTCCACAAAGAGCCCCAGTTATCACAGTGAAAATGAATTCATTATGCATACTTTAAATTCAAATTGAATGCTTGATGAACATCTTAGTGTTTAGAAAGAATTCATATTACAAATTCATTCTCCGGGATTCAAAACGTACTCATTTTGAATTCATTCGCACTATCATAACGGTTACTGTTCAAGAATTCCAACAGATCATCTGTGCTATCTGAGGAGTACATACTTCAATAAAGATACTCTAAAGAAGGTGTTGGAAATCTCTTAAGAAGGTTTGTGATTTATAATCGTAATGTTTATAAATTTTAATATACATAAACTATCAAAATACTAACAGAACTTGAAAAAGCTATGCATAATCTAATAAAATGTGTTCGAACTTTGTTGAAAACATGCTTTCAGATTGAGAAATTACACGGAAAAAAAAATATTGAAGAATTGATGAAAAATGCTGTAGTGTTTACAGGGTTTGTAATGGTCAACATTCACAGTGATCATCTATTGTTTGATTATACAGAAAATCCTACAGCATCAGAATCATTCTAATGTATGTTCAATACGGGAAAAATACGTTCTTATTTTCACAAGAGCTGTCTATACCCTGAACCTAGTTTTTTTCCGTGTAAAATAGAAAATGGTACTTCAATGTCATTAAAATTTTGTATGTTATAATTATAATTGATGTAAAAGGAGGCATTCAGTAAGAAATTAGTCAACGTTTACTGAACACAATGTCAAGGTGTATAAATGATTTTACCCGTCAGCGAATGAACGACACACTCGCAATATAACGTGATGTCTCCTCAAGTTTTTTAAAAATGATTCTCCTGTAATTTGATTATAACATTTCATTATTTCATAAAAAAATATGTCATAATGCAAATATTCAATTGTTGAAAAACAAGGGGGATTCCTGACAGTGTAGAGCGTTCAAAAAATGTTGTATGCGCATGCCTATAGTTTAAGGGGATACAAATATGGACAAGGAAACTCTTGCTTCTTTCAGGAGTAAGCGCTGACTTTACGGAATGCGCGGGATCTAGCGTATTGTCTCTGTGCATTCCGTTTATGCTTATTATCCAAGTATAAATGGAACTTTGGATAAAACAGAGAACGATATACAAGTTCTGTGCTTAGACAATGAGCGAAGGTTGTCGCGGAACTCATCTATGTCCCTCTTTTCCTGTCAGCATAACAAGTTTTTGGCCTATCTCCACCTCTCCCTGCTCTATTTTTATATTTCTATGAATCGAACGCTCATATCTACTCAAGTCGTTAAGGGAATACAAGCGAAATGACGCTATACAGTAGAAAATTCTGTGTATTTTTAACACACGTGCATGTCCCAAACGATCCACTCGAAATTTGTGTTGAATATCGACACAAAGTGTTAAATTTACATTGAAAATCTGTCAATTTGACACTCATATGTTTTGATTTTCAATACGAATTTTGAGGGAACCGTTTCTAACACAAAATTTTTCACTGTATAGTCATTTTTCTTGTTTTTGTTTTGAACAAACTACGCAAGAAGGCATGCATTTGTTCAAAATATCTGTCTGTACAACATTTCTTGGACTACTCAATATACGCTCGTGTTCCTTTAAGGGGATACCAACGGCCCTTGAAGATACAACCAGACCCATTGGTTAGCAAAGGACATAACCAAAACTATTCTGACAAACTACTCGAAAATGAAAGAATGGAGTGAAAATATCGCTGTGTACAGACCTTCTTCGATCAATAAAGATTCTCTGTACAGAGCGATATTTTCCTGTTATTGCTTCATTATGAATAATTTGTGAGAAAAGATTTGGCTCGGATTGCATCGTCAGCGGACCGACTAAATAAACATTCTCTGTGAGATCTTTTTGAACTGAATTCATGAAAAGCTTTGAAATATTTAGGAATTAATCTTCAATATATTATCTATTATGGTATGAGTTCGAATTTCAGATTGAAAACATACTTTGTAAAATTTCAACAAAGTTTGTTTTTTGAAACTTCAAATGTGGACTCTGTACCGGAATAGACATTTCAGACCTTTTCATGAATTCAGTTCGCAGTGATCCTACACAAACAATATTGACTCATTCAGCGCGCTGATGTCCCCTCGACAGAATACTAGCGTCGATTACCGAAAAACAATATTTTATATATAAAACTTTCTTCTCTTACATCTTATGATTGTGTCTATTTCCAACAAATGATGCAAATTACGGACCCTAATAACCCTCGGTGTAGTGTATAAAATACTATCAGTTTGATTTGACTTTTCCCCTCCAACAACAAATGATGTTTTTAGCATGTTTTCTATAAATATGCTTCGCGAATAAGCATTCCTTTACTACTCTTTCTTCTACCAACGAATTGAACTTTGCATAACATCCTATATGATTTGATTCATGCCCTATCATGCACGATTTTCTTCCTTCAGACCGTGCAAGACAATCTCCGATCACGGATTTCTCTCAGTTATCTCTTTGTAGCTTTTTAATTAATTTTCATCGGTTTCAATTTATTCACGTGAATCGGTAATTGTCCCAGAACGTTCAACTCATGTAACTGATGATTATATTCAAACATGAAATGAGAAATGAATTTTTGGGACGAGGGAGGCTTCAAATGAATCTCACTCGTAACGTTACCACAATAATAAAAAGGTATTGAAATAATTCTCAATGTAATCTCACCTAATAACTTTGAAGTATGGGATTCACCTACAGGAAAATCGCATGGATTCTGGAATGTGTCCATGCACCAACCACTTAGATCCTGAAAATTTTCCTCCCAGATGGAGAATGCTATGTTGTTTTCTTGTTTGTTCAGTGAAGTTAATTTTCCATGAGGGAATATCCATGGGTCTTTCAGCAGTTCTGATTCCATTGTTGGACTCAATAAGGGAACTGTAGGATCTTCTACCTTTGTCAAAGGTGTGTTTACTTTTACCAAAACCTTTGCCTCTGGTGGCCGCGATCTCACGCCACGAGAGGCAGATAACGGATTCAGCGAAGGCCCGCATGACTTGGAAGAGACCTGTGATATTTTATATATTGTTATCAATTGAAAGAACAATTTTTTCATAGTTTCATATAATACGTAATACGAAGTTACTCACTTTAGAAACGCCGCCGGTCTCAAATGAAATGTTGCTGGCCGTTGAGCTTTGTTGAATGGGAGGGATTTGGATGGCCTGAAAAAAATATAAATGTTTCATATCATATCAAAGTCCATCTATTATTCTTCTATGTGATGTTTTGTGATTTTTAAGATATTTTTCTCACAAAGTGCAAACGTTGTATTTCCAAAGTTTGAGTTGTTGTAGATGAGAATACATATAAACAATGCAGTTAATAAATAACGAACATTTATCCGGAACTAGTGATGCACTGAGAAAACAGATATCTTAAAAAATACCATAATTTATGAATTTTTGGCATTGGTCTGACCCGAGTCCAAATATTTACGTGAACGAATCTCTAAAAGTCCCAGCCATTCTGGTACTTTTAGAGGTATCTTCACGTCAATATTTTGACTCAAGTTAGACCAACGCCAAAAATCCATAAAGTATGGTATTTTTCAATATACCTTTTGCTCTGTGTGGATTCCCATACACATGCAGGACATTTACGTCGCCTCTCCAAGGAATTCAGGGAGAGAAAAGGGATCGGTGGATACAGCATGGTACGACGGAGAAGCAGCGTAGAGGCAACGAAGAAATTTCCACCCGAAAAAACAGCCCGGACATTGCTCCGGCGCCTCTACGCTGCTGCGTGTTGCTTCTCCGTTGTGCGACGTTATATCCACCCGTTCCCTTTCTTCTCCTTAAATTCTACGCAGATGCGACGTCGTTGACTGTCCTGTATGGGTTGTTTTAACTTTTGATTGAACTGGAGTATGATTTTTTTTTTCATTGCAAAGATCGATTGGATAGCTTTCAATTATGCGATTTAGCGTTTGTTTCAAAAGGATACCAGCGTTTTTTCGAACCCTTCTTTCTATCCTCAAGGTTCTTTTCTGACCAATGTACCTACTCGACTGGTAACGCTCGTATCCTGTACGTTGCTTTGACTCAATAAAACTTTGTTGAATGTATTCTTGATTCTATTAAAAACGCACTTCATCGTTTTAGCAAATGTTTTCTTGATGCGTCATGAATATTTAAAAATATTTCAATATTATAATAGAAGATAAATGATTTTAATGTGGGAGTTTATGTGATAAGAAGTCTCAGAGATATTCGAGAATAATATCATTCATTTATAATTTCTCAATGTTGAGATAAGTGTGAATATGTGAAGTTTCGATCACTTCAGTGCCAACAAGTACAGGAAATTGTACTGCTACATAAATAAGAATCCTTCAACATTTTCGACCGGGAACAATAAATAGAGCTTGCATATGACATCATTTGATGGATACAACAGCTCAGAAGGTGGCTAAATTGGTTAATACACATAATACCTGTTTAGCTTCAATTTTCTATTGATGTACGAAATCGTTATATAAAAGATGAAGTTACATAATTGTGTCACATGATAGAAACTTTATCATTTCTCACACTTCCCTTACATAACATTGAAGTCATTATATATATATATATACACATTTAACGCTATTTAAAATGAGTTTATGGAAAAATTTCATATAAATTTCATCATAAAATGTGTGTAAATGAGAGGAAAATAAAACATTTAATACAACGCTCGATCTACTTCACTGAATAATCTACTCGGTAAAGTGGTTCTTCGAATTAGGTATTGATCAATATTCTTCAAATGTGTTATTCGTATAGAGTGAGTTTGAGTCATCAGATTGGAACCACATTCATTTCGGTGATGCACGACATTTCACGATATCCATATTTTTTATACAAACTCTGTCAAGTTTATATTGAACAGATGATACATAAAATATGGATGTAATCATGAAATATCGTGCATCGCTAATCCCACGTCGTTTTATTATGAACTCCAATTGGAATACAAAAGAAGGAGATAAATTTTTTTCTTGATATACAAAGGTCTGTTCAACGAATAAACAATGTTATAAAATTCAATAATATTGTTGAATATTTGTATTTGCTCGTGCAAACTCGGATTAGTGGGTATAAAAACCAAGCATATATATTTTTGCAGATGAAATTGAAAAAATTCGAATTTTTTCTTTTTTATTTAAAGAAGTAAATTAGAACGTATACAAAAACTTTGAATTATTATTCAGCAAACTCATTCGCGGAAATCATTTATTCTCAGTGATCCACGCAACGCGAACGGACGCTTTCAGGATAAATACACGAGAAGAATGCACCTGTGGATCGCCGGCTTGGCCTTGAACAGGACCAGCCGTTGGTTTCAAGGTTAAACGTTCTACGAATGTCTACAGAACGTACGCGAAGGCGCGTTCTAAAATTATTCTTTTGTTATTCGAAAACTATGGATTTCAATATTGTAAGTATATATCTGAAATAGTCGTATTTAAATATTGTATGAATATTTAATATCAAGATTAATGGCAATTACGTCGAAATATTCTGCAAATGTTTGTATTTCGAATATATATCCTCGAATATCCTGTACTATAAGTATAGATACACGGTATTCTTCTTATCAAATTATAACAGAGAAAAAAGTGTGAATTAACTGATAATAATCGATTCAATAAAGTAAATTGGTGTGGGAGAATCATATTTTTAAGGCCAACTTCATAAACTAAGTGTCTTATCATGTTCAAAGCCACAGGTAGATTTGAATTACATTCTTTCTTGGCTATGTTAATATTAATGTACTGTAGATAAGATATTGTAAATGTAGTTATATAATTTGCCGGATTACACCCTAAAGACAAAAAATTTCATAAAAACTGATGAACTTCGTGAAACGGTTTCCAAATATCGCAAACAAGGAACTGATAAAATTGTCACAAAACCTTATCAGAATATATAATGAGTTTTTTTTTAACAAAGATCTAGGCTTGAAGATCTGGACCTGAACTTGAATTTGCCCACAGTTCGAGCGATTGTGAATTATTTGTGCAGATAAAAGAAATTTGTTATCACCGGAGTTATATAATTATGATTTGCAGGAAAAATTGATTTTTGGGAAACGTTGTATAAACGCGGGAAATCGTATACTGGCATCAATTTTGTTCACCGGGACGAAGATTCTTCTACCGGCTTGAAGAACAATAACCATTTTGATGATTTGTTCAAACCATTTCAATCTCGTTATATAAAAGTGTTACGTAACAGTCACTCGAAATAAGATTCAATTTTTGTAACATGTTGAACAAGTATTATTCAAATTTGCAGCTTTTTACATAAAATGAATTAAAAGATTGACATTTTTTTTTATACTCGTAGAACAAAATTCATAGAATCATCCAGAATGTTATCCTTCGATTAACTCATATTTGTGAATTTGATATACGAGTGTGAATATGATCGTACAATATATCGACGATTTTGATAGAATCTTTAGGTGCTTTTATGAACATATACTGTCACAGCATGTAACAAATGGTTAGCCCAACGATATATTCATCCGAGAGTGCACTTTACGTAGATACGAGTATCTAAATTGAATTTCTAAGTCTTTCAATCTTCCAGACAGATTTATAATGCATAGAGTGAAATCATCCCCACCGAAGTTCGTAGACGAGCGTTTAAAACTTTCTCGGAATTGCAGTTGCAATATGGAAACACTTAGAAAGGAAAATATACTCTCGTAATAAAAATATACTGAATAAATCACAAAAGTGAAAAGTTGCAAGTGCATAATGTAGTAAACTTACCCTCCCTGAAAGACTGGGTACGGATGTACTTTGTTTTTACAGGATTTGAACTCCAGGCGATCCGGCCTTGGAGATTCGTTTGTTGGAATATACGGTAGTCGTAGTAGTAGCTCGACAAAGATTCTCGCGTGTCCGGCGGCTTCAGATACACGAGAAATAATGCACACGAAAATTCACGACTCACTTGGACAATCGTGGTACACTGAATATTGCTGAATAGATCAGAGATTTCTCACCGCTGCGTTCGATCGAGCCACGTCACGAGATAATACTACGCAGTGATGCCAGAATAGAGGGCGAGGACCGTCGAGGCTACCCTCTCTCCGTTACATTTCCCCTACGATCCTTCTCGGGTACGCAACAATCAAATTTCGGGTGCTTCCGATCGTCTCGGGAACTTGCTCCGGATCAATTTTTTAACCAATGAAAAAATTGGAAAATATTTTGTACACCCTTTGTGTACATACCAAAAAAGGACCGTAGGGGAAATGCAACGGAGAGAGGGTAGCCTCGGCGGTCCTCGCCCTCCAACTACGTAACAACACTTTCTATTCAAGTATAATCGCTCGATATACGTCATTTCCAGCCAATGATCGTTCGGATGAGATCACTTTTGGCCAATCCCTGCACAATGAATGGAGAACCGCGCTAGTCGCGAGGGTCGCAGACGTGAAGTTGAAATACGTCATAAAACTTCAGAAGTCGATAATCTTCCGATCTTTATTCTTTACTCGTTTGGTGTTGAGATTTCTCATTTCTTCTAATGTATCATGTATAATCAATATCCAGATTTGTGAACATGTTCGTTATCGAATGTGTGAAGTACGAATGACGGATATTGAAATTTATTGATGCAAACAAATAATTAATGTACGATAGCAGTTGAGATTATTTTCAATTTCATTCGAAGAGGATATTAAAAATGAATCATAAATTTCTAAATATGAACTTTCGTAAGCAAGATTTGTCTGGTACGATTTGGTTACCCTACCCAGATAACATGCTCCCGCGAAGCGACGCACATGGATAAGGATTTGCGCGTAATATGGCTTGTCCGCTCACGAAGCGTCGTACATGGATAAGCTTCTGCACGCAAACCCAGGGGAGAGCTTCAAAATGTTATCTGGGTAACTCTAAGCGTGATACGGCATTATTCTTATAGAACATAACATCCTCCGAATTTGATTTCGCAGATGAGTGGGGTTCGTATGGACTATGGACGGACAATAAACAATGATTCATTCATAAAGCACATGACGATAAATACACGAAGAATTACAACGAATAGTTGCCAGGAGAGTATTTTTGAGAGTTCGGAGTTTCATAATAAACCTTTCCTTTCAGAAATTTTCCATTCAAAACAATTCAATGGAATTTAAAATGTCAATAAAAGCAAATACGATTTCTGAAGTTCTCCGAAGGAATACGAATAAAATTTTATTGTAAAAAGTCGCTGTTCATACGAAAACAGTGGTGTACCGAGAACTTTGATATATCTTTCTTCAATATACGCGAAATGAAGGACGAAAAGCGGGAGATCTCCCGTCTCTTATCCTCTCTCTCGCGCGAGTTGAAGAAGGACAGAGACATTCTCAGTCCGTCACCACCGACTGAAAACGTAACTTGAGAGGTTTTTGCATTCGGGAGAATCAAAATTTGAATTCCAAACAATATAATTTTTCCAATCGATCACATAGGAATTGAAGGATTATCGCAAAAAAAGTATTCGCGTCCGGATACACTCGGATGAAACCCCGGAAAGTTTCATTCGGGTGTGATCCAAATTATAATCAAAATTTCATTCAATTTTTCACCAGGGATAAGATCTTGTTCACCCGGGTCCACTATTTTGTGTCAGTAGAGAATCCCTCCCTGAAAATGTTCATAGTTGGTCCAGTGAAGTCGGTTCATAATACTCGATGCAATCCGTGTTATATCCCAGATAGCACAAGCATTCTGCAATAGCCCCTACCCTGACAGCACAATGTGTCTCTGGGACGTTCTCTAAACGTTCGGAAAACCTCTTCTACGTTCTATAAACCTTCCATAAACGTTCCAGTGGCACGTTGTGCTGTCTGGGTAATAAGTGAAATGTATTCATCAAGAACTCTTTTAGAACTTTTATGCTATCTGAGATATATCTAAATCCGTCCCTTTGTCCCGCAAGGTCCAAGAATGTCTGAAACATCCTTTTGACATCCAAAATTGGTTCAGTCTTGTCCAAATTGATTCTTGGCATGTCCAGTACTCGTTCCATTGTATTCTGAATCATTTTTATGATTTCAAAGACCTTTCCATGTGTTTCCATAAATATCCCAGATAACACACGAACAATTCTTTTTCAAAAACAAGATCAGAATTCTTCAAGACCTCTTTTCGAGTGAATGAATTCATAAAAAGCTCTGGAGGAGTTCAATGTTTGGGACATTAACGACTTCTTTGAGAGTACTCAAACGAGTTCTTGAAAAATACTATTCTTATTTTTGAAAAAGAATTCTTCGTATGCCTTGATGCCTTCGACACATTTCTCATCTCTGGGATTACAGAAATTTCAAAATTATATATGACTTATATATGAAGTATGTATAATTTTAAGAATTGTTCCACTCGAGATATAGAGATAAAAAAACCCTGCCACAGATGAGGCTCTCGTCAAACTCTGGTGAGAATCCAAAAGTGGAGGAAGCGGATATTGAAACAAGCGAAGCTTGAAAAAAATGTTCCAATTCCCTCCCAAATTACACTTATGTGACTCTTTGTTACGTTCAGATGACTTCGCTTGCGTTTTCGTTACGCTTTCATTACGCTTCGACGGTCCATTTTCACCAGGGAAGCCAAATACCCCGGGGACTGCTCCTTCTGCCGGTACCTTTCCTAACAGCACAACGTGTCCCTGGGACGTTTTCTGGACGTTCAGAAAACCTCTCCTATGTTCTATAAACCTTCCATGAACGTTCCAGTGGCACGTTGTGCTGTCTGGGTTAACAAGGCTTTCCCAGAAAGCACGAGAGTTCTAAAAGAGTTCTTTATGAATAGATTGTATTCGTGACGAGCTCTTTTAGAACTCCTGTGCTATCTGGGTTGTCAATGATCTGGAGTTCATTTTGATTTAATTATTATTATTATGTTTTATTCTTTTATGATAATTCTCATTGGTTTATTAAACCTTCGATGAACCTCCAATATACGCGTTCCATCTACGTTTCTTGAAAACATTTCGAGGTTCATTGAAGGTTTGATGGAGCTTCATAAAAATATCTATACTTGTATTAATTTTCATTAATTTATATGAATAATCAGTTTGTGAATAAACATAAATTAATATAAGTATAGATATTTTTGTGAAGCTCCATCAAATCTTCGATGAACCTTCAATAAACGTTCCATCTATGTTTCCTGAAAGTATTTCAAGGCGAACATTTCAACGTCCGTAGAACCTTCGTCAAACGTTTGTGAATGTAAAAGTTAGCTGTCCCCCAAGAGAACCATGATCTCTAAACGTTCATGAAACGTTCACATACATTCGTTGAATGTTCCTTGAATATTAAAATGTCCATACGTTTATCAGATGTTTGTTGAATGTTCGTTCAACGTTTGGCGGCCATCTTGTTTTTTTGGGGTCATGAATCTTCGGCCCGATCTGTACAGATCTAATCTGAACGTTCACCTAAGCTTGATGTTCTCTTCGGGACGGAACATCCCTACCGCATTTGTGTGTTAATTACTTCATCACATTTATATGAAGTTTTCCATAGAAATTTTTCACAGTCGTAACCTTATGAACATTTTCTTTCCAGATTTTGACAGCATCCTTCAATTTGTTCATTCCAGATAAAATCGGGAAATAAATTTGTCAGTTTTTGAAGGAATTTTCAGAGACAAAAACCGTTCAAATAAGCTTGACAATTAGTTTTTGCAAAATTGTTTTGAAAAGCATTTCCAGCGGAGAAACTTTGGGAAACCTTACAGTGTACAACGACTGATTAAACATTTTCTCGGTAAGAATTCTTCGCACTGAACCCTGGTGAAAGGGAAGCGTGTCATAAAGAATAACGGAAGCGAAGCATGTTTCAGATTACTTTCCTAATACTTCTCATATGCTTCCTATCCACTCTTGGATTACGCTTCCGTGCGTAAAGCCCGGTTTCTATGAAATTGGGGTTTCTTCGGATACGCTTCACACACGTCAAATATACGTTCGAACAACTCTTAATGTTCCACTTGACGCTCGGTATACACTTAAATCCACGTTCCAAATACTTTCCAACTACGTTCCTGACACTTTCTATTACACGCTTCCCTTTCACCAGGGAATTCATAAAAAGGTTTGAAATTTTCAGGAAATAATCTTTAGCATCGCCCAAATTTCGAATTTCCAAGAAAATCTTTTTTCTAGGTCCCACATAGCACAAATGTCTCAGTAATATCTCCAGAATATTCTGGAGACATTGTAATATTGTCAGAATATTCTGGAGATATTACTGAGACATTTGTGCTATATGGGGTAGCACACGCACGTTCTGAGAATGTTCTGAGAATATACGTTGAGGATATTCGAATATTCTATGGAGATTTTTATTACGTGCGAATATATTCTACGCATATTTTCAGAATGTTTGAATGAGACTGATTCAAACATTCTCAGAATATGATGCCACGAATATTATGGGAATATCAGAAGAAAATGCTGTTCGAATAAAAATTCCTATCAATATAAACTTTTGCATGTCACCGAAAACTACTTCAAAATCAATTTTTTTGATCATTAAACATCTGTAATCATAAATTGTTAGCAATATTATGGATTCACATGGATGGATGAGATACTTATGATCTTTTGACACTTTTGACAATTATTTTTCACACATGGCACTCTCAGAAAACATTTGCGATATTAAAATGCACCTTTCATAAATTTATTATTCCCCAAATATAAATTAAAATAATATATTATCCAAAGGTATGTAGCCCATCAACAACATTACCCGCCATTACTGAATTCATGCCATCACGACACTTGCGCATGCGCCGCCCATCAATCTCCGTACAAACGTTGTACGCATATTGTACGAACGTTCCTAGAATATTCGAAACAGTCTCATTCAAATGTTCTAAGAATCTTCTACGCTTTTGGTGAGAATATTCGATCAAGTACATTTCACGGATGTTGCGAGAATATTCTCAGAATATTCTCTGTTACATGGGTTGTCTCAGTCGGGAAAAAAACTCATTCTTCGGAATTCGACATTTGGACGATGTACCAAAGATTATTTCCTAAGAATTTCAGACCTTTTTATGAATTCTTACCGAGAAAATGTTTACTCAGTCGGTATGCTGGTGTCCCCTTAATAGGATACGAGCATACCGACTGAGCTTGTTTTTGTTTTTTCTTCTTTTACTCGGAACTGGTTTTACGGCCCAGATAGAAAACCATGTCCTAAATATTTTGTAACATAATGTGCCGTAAACATACTATCATAAACTTCGCTCAGATTGCAATGATGCATAAAATGTAAACATTATGTCTTCATTATGGTACCATCACCTCGTTTTACTACCAATAACAATGCTTTATGCGGAAACACCTTGGTACCATGATGCAAACATTTCTTGGCGTGCATGTCACCATTATGATGGCATCATTGAGACATTTTTCTATCTGGGGGAAAAATCTGAAATTTTATATGTTTTATATTCTTGAAGTTTGAATCGTGTACCCAGATAGCACAAGTGTTCTGATAGAGTTCTGTATGAATACATTATATTCATTATGAGCTCTTTTAGAACTCTTGTGCTATCTAGGTATAGAAACAAGCCGAAATTTTGAATTCACAAAACCTGACGAACCGTCGTTATTTTTTACTTCGAATTAAAATTAACTTTTATGTACCTTCGGCTTCAATCTATGAAAACCTAACCTGGACGTTCACTAAAGTTTCCATGTTGTCTTCGAAAATTTCTTGGATCAAAGTCCAAACTTTTCTGAAAAATTATAAAAAATATAAAATTTACAATAATATTTCAAAAATTGGTAAATACGTTTCAAACTCTATATTTTAACATAAATTTTGCGAAGACAAGACGCAATATGCAGCTTCAATTTCTATTTTGGCATAAAATTGTTTTCCTCGATTTCACATTTAAAAAGTTAGGTAGACGACCGTGATCATAAAAACAGTTGAAAACGCATATGCTTTTTGTCAGGATAGAGATCAGGGTTTATTAAACGAGCCGGATCCTTTCACAGCAATCTACCCCTTCTCCTATATTCCCACGTGAGTGACAATCATGGAACCATACTTCCATCTTCGTTGCACTTGCACGGATGGACGTCTGCAGTCTGTATACTAAATATTGTGGTGGGGACAAGTTGGAACGCAAGTCTGGCAACTAGTCAGGGGAATATTGTGGTGCTTGTTTACACTTATTTCGTAGTTTTCCCCCTATGTTGTATATTCCATATGGCAGAGATGGGTAGAGAGAGGCAAAGACCGATACGCCATCATATATATATATATATATACGTATAATACATATATATAATATATATATATATATCTCGATTGATTTTCCCGCTTGTAATGAGCACACTGCGCATGCGCGTTTCAAGCTTGTGTATACAGTTAAGAAATCAGAAACCGTGAAGATGCGTGGTTAAACGTGAAAATTGGTATTTGTTGGCGTTTCCGTTGAAATAATTGTATTTTATTGTCATGTTATACGTTTCTAGTTTATTATTGGGAGTATTAGTATTGTATATACTGTAAGAGTGGTGATCGAAGCTGTTTTGGACGGGCGATTAGGGCCCTTCCAGTCCCCGGATTGTCCGGGGGCGTTCGATGCATATCTGACAGAGAATATATGCGTTATTCTTTTTTTTTCGATTTTGATAAAACATTTTTTTGCATGATTTATTTATAAAGTTCTGCTTTATCAACGCTGCACTTTTATTTTCCACTTCAGTTCACGTATGAGAACTGTTTTTCGTTGAGAAACCTTTATTTGAAACTACTCCAAGATGATGCACAGAAGAGGAGGTAAAAGGATTCGTATGGATGATCCGGTGCCCCCTGAATATGAAGCACCGACGACTCCTATGAACGATGCAGCGAGTGATCTCAATGAATCCTATTCTCCTTATACGCCGTATCATCAAACATCTCAAACTCCTGTTCATAATCCAACGTAATTTTATGAATTTTATTCAGCGGAATAATAAATTTAAAAGTATTTTTTATACCAGTTGATGTATCGTTTGATTTTAGTCCTGAACATTATTCTTCCGAAAGCTACAGTTCGCCTGGAACTTTGCAGCAGTATCAAGAACCAATTGGAAACTATGATAACCAGATGCAATTTGAACAACCTCCGACACCTGCAAATATGAGAATAACGAGGAATACGAGAGCTAGATTACGTGGTATGATTCATTTATATGCATTAGATCGACAATTCAGTAATTTTGAATTTCCTTACCAATTGTGCTCTCACTGTTCACGTCTCGCCATGTCTAAACAAATTTGATAGAACTCGACTCGGTGTTTTGAACTCTCTGTTCAAAGTATCAAATCATAATACCGATGATGTTTCGACAAAAAAATGTAAGTGTCCAAAATTACAAGATTAAGTTGTACATATGATACAAAAGCTTCTGAAAAGAGCACAATCTTGGCATTTATGCGCTCAAATGATACTAATGTATGGATTGCACTATACAAGGGTATTTGTACCATTCCTAATTTTTCAGTTCACTTTTCCTTCTATGGGTTGAGCGGAATTAGATTCTATCTAATCACTTAGATTGCTTCAAACTGAAAGCGTATAGCTGCAATTTGTTTTGAAATCAAATCAATGTAACTCCATTGTTATTAACTGGGGCATATATATTTCTTTTACCAGGTGAAATTCTAGTTAGGTTATTCTAGCTTGGAGTTATCAATTTTTGCCTGAACTAGCATTGATTTTCTTGAACAGAGAGTTGAATACTTTTTTCATTGCACGTGCATAATAATCCTCCGGTAAATTAGGTGTTTTTAAGGACTCTGAGATTGGACGAATTTATTCTTATTATGTGTACTAGAAATCAAGTAAAAGAGGTTACTAACCTGTGTACAATATTTTGAACAAAATTGTTATTATAACGTAAGTCTATTAGTTTATTAGAAGTGTTTTAAATAAAGCAATTAGAACGAACAAATAAAAACCGAAGTTTGAAACTTTTCAATACAAACTAGACTAGATAAAAGGACAGATTCAAACAAGTTATGTGAATATCCAAAGGTTTGAGGATTTTAATAATACTTATGATTTTTTTATGTTTATCTATAATTTTTAAGTGCTTCATTCATACCAGAGTAAAAAATTTTGAATCACATAACTCTTATTTATCTTAATGGGGAAAATCCTTTACACAAGGAAATACAAATTCCAAAAAGAAGAAACCGTACGACAGCAGTAACATAGAAAAGAAAAAATCACAATAAATTTCTAGAAGAAAAAAATTCAACATCCATCTAAGCATAACTCAAAAGAAACAACGCTTTTTTAACATAACAATAGAAATCAATAAAATATCAAGCCAATAAGAATTGTTGATCAAAAGTTTTACGTCTTGAATGTCAAGTTTCAAAGGTGATATTGAGAAAATTGAACCTTCGAGTGTTGAATTATAACTCTCCAATTATGATTATAAATATAATATTCATTGCACAACAATTAAAAGATGAGAGTAAACAATTTAATAATAAATGATGTTTTTTTTATTAGGAGGACCTATTCAACAACCAAAATACAAAGAAGATGACGATTTTATTCCTACGACTAGTAGTAGAGGGAGAGGAGGTGGTGGACGTGGACGTCAGAAACGAGTACTCAATCCTCAAAGATCGGAAGATGAAGCTAGTCTTTACTATGTTATTAAGAATAATCGTTCCTCCCTCAACGTAAGTTGATTCGAGAAAAATCAATACTTGTTTCATATAATTGAGATTCTACATAATTTTATGATTTTCAAATCGTGTTTACAAATGAACATTATGTAATATCGATACAGAAAATGTACGTCAAGTTCAAATACAAGGAAAATTCAATTGATTGTAATTTAACAAACAAAATTTAGAAAATATAATTATCCTACATGATTTAATAATTTCAGAGTATTGTTGAGGACTGGATAGAAAAGTACAAAAATAACAAAGAAAATGCTCTGTTGATGTTGATGCAATTTTTTATTAGCGCAAGTGGATGTAAAGGCCGTATTACTCCGGAAATGCAACATAATATGGAACATGTAGCAATAATTCGTAAAATGACAGAAGAATTCGATGAGGTATGTTTTCCTTCTACCTTTTTATTATTTTGATTTTTGTTGATTCGTCAAATGCAATGATATTATTATTCATTGCACCAATGTGATTTTTATGTATGATCTAACGAGTTGAAACAAAAGAATTTATAACTAAAGAAACACAAGGATGTTTATATTTTGTAATATAATTATAGATGCTGAATTGTGTTGTACTTTATATTCAACCATTTTTTTTTTACAGGAAAGTGGTGAATACCCTCTAATAATGCCTGGTCAACAATGGAAAAAATTTCGTATGAATTTTTGTGAATTCGTTCAAATCTTAGTTCGTCAATGTCAGTATTCTATAATTTATGATCAGTTTCTGATGGACAATGTGATTTCGTTATTGACTGGACTCTCTGATTCTCAAGTGAGAGCATTTAGGCATACCGCTACATTGGCTGGTGAGTAATTGGAGTTTGTTCCACTACTCGCTCTACATTTCTTCACAAAGATATCTGTACGCACAGATAATATTTTCTCTATTTTTGTGTACGGGTTGAACCATGCATAGACGTTGAGTAATTTTTTCTTGTGTTTCTCTTTCTTCAGAATATTGTAAAAAATATTTGGATTCATATTTGGACATTCATGCGTATAAATTTCTCTATAAAATATGTAAAATGTACCATTTTCTTCGCTTATTTATGGTAAATGAAAAATTTTCGATGCCGGTGTATGTGTTGATTCGTCCAGAACAGTAACTGAAATTTTCTGAGAAATTGTATGCAGTGGAGATTAATCGATGATGGATATTGATACTTTGCAAATCAAATGTATTTTACTGTTATCTTGCAGAAAAATTAGCTAATGTTACATTTGTGGATATTCACATGATCATTGAATGATATACAAACTTAGTTTATTGCTTTTTCACAGCTATGAAGCTCATGACCGCGTTGGTGGATGTTGCATTGACCGTATCCATAAATTTAGACAACACTCAAAGACAGTACGAAGCTGAACGGCAGAAAGCTCGAGAGAAGAGAGCTGCGGACAGATTGGAATCGTTGATGGCAAAACGTAAAGAGCTCGAAGAGAATATGGAGGAAATAAAGAATATGCTCACGTACATGTTCAAATCTGTATTTGTACATAGATACAGAGATACTTTACCAGAAATCCGTGCTATTTGTATGACAGAGATAGGTGTTTGGATGAAGAAGTTTCATCAGAACTTTTTAGACGATTCTTATTTAAAATACATAGGTAAATCCATTTTCAATATTTTGTTCTTCACAATCATTTTATACATGGAAAATTTCACTTTTCATTCAACCCTATGAATTATACGAAGAGTCATTGTGAATTTAATTTCAGGTTGGACTTTGCATGACAAAGTTGGTGAAGTTAGATTGAAATGTCTCCAAGCGTTACAACCGCTTTACGCTTCTGAAGAATTGAAAATGAAACTTGAATTGTTCACCAGTAAATTCAAAGATAGAATAGTTGCGATGACGTTAGATAAAGAATACGATGTTGCGGTGCAAGCTGTTAAATTAGTTATTTCAATTTTGAAACATCATAGGGAAATTCTTACGGACAAAGATTGTGAACACGTTTATGAACTTGTTTATTCTTCTCATCGAGCCGTTGCCCAAGCTGCAGGCGAGTTTTTAAACGAGCGTTTGTTTAGATTAGACGAGGACCTCGTTGCTGGAGTAAAGACTAGACGTGGAAAGAAACGTCTTCCCAACACTCCCCTTATCCGTGATCTTGTGTTGTTTTTCATTGAATCCGAACTTCACGAGCACGGAGCTTATTTGGTGGATTCCTTAATCGAAACGAATCAAATGATGAAGGATTGGGAATGTATGACTGACCTTTTGTTAGAAGAAGCTGGTCCAGAAGAAGAAGCTTTAGATAATCAAAAAGAAACTTCGTTGATCGAATTAATGGTGTGCTGTATAAAACAAGCTGCAACGGGTGAGTTGCAATATGTTTCTACTTTGAATTACATTTTTTCCTAATCCCAGCAAATTCATGATTTTAAGTAATCATTGTTTCTCATTTGTTTTTTCACAATATACTCAATTGTAATATTATTACAGCCATGTTTGTTTTCATTTTGATGCCATCTTTTTTATGAATATTGCAGCTTTTTCAGAGGAAAATGTGCAACTTGGAATTAAAATTATAAACTTGGTATCAAAATGTTAACGAACCTAGGTTCAGTTTCAAATTTCACTCTACAGCTGGATATTAGATTGTTTTTCAGAAGGTTATAATGTTTTGTGAAATTATGAATAGAGATAGTTCGTTCATTGTTATAATCATATTTTACAAAAATCATTTTCATTTGTACGAAAAGGTGAACCTCCGGTCGGACGAGGACCAACTCGCAAAATTTTATCAGTTAAAGAGTTGAAGCAAGTGCAAGATGATAAACAGCGGCTTACAGAGCATTTTATTCAAACTTTACCTCTTTTGCTTGACAAGTTTCGAGCAGATCCTGAAAAATTAGCAAATTTACTGGCTATTCCACAGTACTTTGATTTAGATATATACACAAAGTCCCGACAGGAGCAAAACTTGGAGGCTTTGTTGAGTAAAATTCATACAATTGTTGAAAAAATGCACGATACGGAAGTACTTGACACGGCAGCGAAGACATTAGAATATATGTGCGTTGAAGGCCACGCTATTTTTACGAGGTACGTATGGATATTCAAAGATACTAAGATTTCTAACAGTTACATTTGTAATTTTTATTTCATAAAAGTACTAAATACTCAAAAGCCCTCATGAATATAAATTTGAAACAAACGATAAGTTTCACAGTTGGAATATAATTTCGTATTCTGAATACAATGTCTAAATATTGGAAGATCTAAACCTTTTAAATATCTTGAATTATTAATACTTTCAAACGTTGAAACTTGTACTTGGTGTAATTTTGCTTGTGTACGGTACATTCGATATATGGCAAAATCATAATAATGTAACTACGATAGAAAAACGTATATACGCGTGGAAAACAATGGAGCTACATTGCTTTAATTTTGAACCAAATTTCAGTAACGATATTACAATTCGAAGTCGTTGAGTTCAATTAAACGTTCCGAATTTATGTATGTGTGATGAATTACAGATGTGATGTGGCACGTTCAACTTTGATCGATTCAATTGTAAATAAATACAAAGAAGCAATAGAGCTATACAGAAATTTAATAGAAGGCAATGATGATCCAGATGAAGATGAGACTTTTAATGTCATACAATCATTGAAGAAAGTTTCCATATTTTATTCTTGTCACGATATGAATCCATGGAATATATGGGATTCTCTGTACAAAGATGTAGAAGATGCAAAAGATCCAGTCAAGTAAGATTCTTCTTTTCTTCATATTTTCATGAAAATTAAGCAAATGGGTTGTGAGTCAATGTACTTTTATCGTGATCATAGACGCCTCCCGGAAAAAGCTGTCAAGTATTGTATAAGCGCTTGTTTTTTCGCCATCTTGTGGGGACAAAATCATTTGATGGAAACCACGGACGCTGGAACTAGAGGAGAAGAAGAATGTAAACAATTGTGTGAACGATTGCATACGTTTATGGGTTCTATGCGTCATTTCATAGGAGGCGATGATGGATCGACGGTGAGTTTTTGTTTTGAATTTCACATTCTCATTATTCATATATGCTTCTTATTTGATTTTATCAATTTTATTCCCAACAGAGTTGCTTCCCCATTCTAAGAGAAGAAGCGTACAACACTATCTGTGATCTTTTAGTAGTCTTCTGTAATCAATTGACATCTCATTCTAATCCTTTGATGCACCAATTAGTTTATGAACCGGACCAAGCCATGCAAAATATGCTCAATCGATTCATACAAGAATATGTTTTTGTTGAAGAAGAAGATGGTGAGTTTAACAAACGAATTATAAGTTTTCATCTTTTTTAAATTTATTTTGAGCATTACCAGTGGTGGGATACCAATCAAACCCTGCTATTCTTTATAACACATTGAAATATTTGAGTTTATTCGCAATGGTGCATTGATCTTTGGCATTCTTCGAATAATTCTTCAGAAGCAATTTGATTGAAGATATCCATTGGTGTCCCTCACGAAAAAAAAAAGATTAGATGAAATACCTATTTAACTCGTAAGCGCATATGGGCCTTCTTTTTCGTTAGAATAACAAATTCATTCATTGATTTAACCAATTTGAAATAATTTAGTAAAAAAATTAGTTGAATCGATGAAAAAAAATTCTCATTCCAATAAAAAAAATAAGTCCTTATGCCATATTGAAATTTTGTTACCGATCTTAAAAAATTAAATTTTTATATTATTTCCTCTCATGTGTGAGTATGTTGTTGAATTGAATACGTTTTATTTCATTCTATTGTGTATATTAATTTCAGATGAACACGATGAACATTCGAAAATAGAAGAACTTCATAAAAGAAGAAACTTTTTAGCTAGTTACTGTAAACTCATTGTATATAACATGATTCCTACTAAAGCTGCGGCTGATGTATTTAAGCATTATGTTAAGTATTACAATGATTATGGAGATATCATCAAAACAACACTAGGGAAAGCTAGAGATATAAATAAAACCAATTGTGCGTTAACAATGCAACACAGCTTAAACATCTTGTACAATGAGATTGTTGCCGAAAAAGGGAAGGTGAACAGAAACAGTGAAGAATTTACTGCAATCAAGGTATGTATTTTATGTTTGAATATTTTATACTTAGATCGCTTACGTAAGGTTTGACTCACACAGAATTTAAACATTTGTACCAAATGTGTAAATTCTGTATTAATCGTTTGATATAAATGAGGTTATTTAAATATAATTTGACTCGATGCAAAAAATATGAAAGTTCAAAGAGAACTCATAGAAGGTGTGCATTCGGTTTATTATAGATGGACTCTCTAACGTTGTTTGGGCATGTCAAAAAATTCAGTTTGTACAATTTTGTCCAAGTTCTTTTCAAGTAAAATCATTAATATGAACTGGTGTTAGCGTTGGTATCTTGTTCTCATTCGATTAAAACAGTTCTTTCCATAGCGATCTCATTTACATTGAAAATTCGGAATCATATATTGATTACACTATGACATCTTTGAATAATTGTATACAAACGATTCCATCAACATCTATGATGTTTTTTAGTATATCTGATCAGTAATAATACAATCATTTATTAAATACTATGAAAACATCCTGAAGATACTGAAAAAATGATACTAACCCTGGGACTCTAGCCATTTCGTTTGTGATAAACCACTTCATCAAGACACACCAAGTATCGATGTACATAACGATATTTTGATTTTATTAAAGCATTTTAACTTTTTGATTGTTACTCTAAAATCAAACCAATACATTGCGCTGATTATTTTATCAGACGAGATTTTGATGTTTATCTTATAATATGTAAGCATGCGACCAGCATTAATGAGATATTTGTCGATTTCTCAGACAAAACCAAGAAAGTTCAATTGAGAAAGTGCTTTGATATCGATTCTTGATTCTCAGAAGAATATAAATGACTAGATAATGTTATATAAATGAATTTCAATCTCTAGAACAAATACTTGATACATTATCAAAATCAAAATTCGGATCATGTATAACATAACAGATAAGAGAAATATTTAGTGCAGACGATTAATATTTTGCCCAAAAAACAATTTGACGCAAAGCAATTTTGATGTTAAAAAAACAGCTTGTTACCAAAATTCAATATTAATTGAGTGTCGATTTGGAGTAAAAATTGATTAATTCGTAAATTCAAATAATTGAAAGGTATTTTTCTTTCATAACATTTTCCATCACACAAGAGAATAATAAATTATCAAATTGATTTTTGAAATTCAAGTAAAACAGAGCTATTGCATTGAAATGAAATTAGGACGTTGAGATTTTAAGAAATTGTTTGAATAATTCAAGTACTTACAATATGTTTTGAACAATTGGATTAAAAATGTTTGATATATTGGATTTTTAATGTTTTTTTTCTCTTTTTAGGAACTCGCCAAGCGATTCGCTTTATCTTTCGGATTAGACGCTGTAAAAAATCGTGAAGCTATCACTGCCTTACATAGAGCTGGTGTATTATTTGCCATTACACCTCCTGATGGTGTTGAACAGGACCCCACTGGAACGCCGCCTAATCTTTCGTTCCTGGAAATCCTATCGGAATTTACCAACAAACTTTTGAAGCAGGACAAACGTGTTGTGTATGTATAAATTTCTCATTAAATTATTACATGTGAATAATAATTTAACAGGGTTAATGCACCAATGAATTATTCATAATATACTTCTATAATTCAACAAAGTAAATTTTATTTACGGTTTGAAGTAGTTTTCAATGAAGTAAATTCATTAATTGAGAAAAACAAATCATAGCATCTTGAATTTGTAATTTTTTAATTCAATTTTGATTGATGTTTACACATGAAAATCCTTGTGAGTTCATTCTCATACATTTTTTATAAGATTGTGGGTGAATTTCAAGTTTTTTTTTTTTTTTTTTTGGAATATCAATCAAATTTGAAGAATTATAAATTATTCCGTGTTCGATTCATCGAGATTTTGAATTTTTTGGGAATATATTGAATTTAATTTATTCAAATGTATATATTTCTAGTGATTATAAATTGCAAAAACGTTTCAATTTCTATCAAGTTTTCAACGATTTATTAATATTATTTTGCTATTTTATTTTCATTCGAATTTTCAGATTTTGATTGTTCTGAATATATGTGGAATGTCTTTTTATATTTCTACATATTTGAAACAATTTACATAGCATGTTGAAATTTCATAAAATGATATTATCGTTTGAGATCGTTAAGATTTTGCGAAAAAATTAATATTTCAGGATGATTTACATTCTAGGAAGAATTACATTCAATGTAGAAGTGTTTAATAGTTGGAGAAAGGATTTTCATTCATCTGAAAAGTGATAATGAACAAATAAACACGAGACTATCAAACATGAAGAAATTGGATGATCATAATAAATCGAATTATTGATTTTCACAATGAAATGAATGAGTTATTGGTGCTCTAATCCTTGTAAATGAAAATAACAAGTTGGATCAAATTATCTTAACTTTTGATCAATGAATTTTGGGATGTTTTTTTTTTTCTAATATAGTTACTAATTTAATAATCGATAGAATAATAAATTCATTAAATTCAATAGAAAGTTGATGTTTCTTAAATGAAACACCAAATATTATAAAATTTCAGAGAGAAAAAAACTCACCTGGATACCTAGATGGGGAATCGAGTTTTTCGCTTGCACTGTGCGACTGTTTTGACCACTAAGCTATCCAGGCCTTCGCCGATTCTCCACTCTCTGAATGTTACGGCGCTAATTTCCTATACGTCTAATTCAACACAGTCCAACGCTGGAAAACATAAATTTTAGGAAAAACAAAATTTACATGATATTTGGTGTTTCAATTTAGAAACATCAACTTTCTAAAATTACATGAATTCATCGATTATTATAATCAAGAGTGGAATTTGGAAGACCATCCCAAAATCGATTATTGTCAAGCGGATTGAGTATTGACTTGAAAAAAAGCGTTATTCGATTGATTTTATTGTGTTATTCGATTTCGTTTTTCTTTTGTTAATCTTCGATTGTATTGAGGCTTGATGAATTTAAAAATCAACTTGGTATCGCAACTTTTTCTTTTCTTGCGTAATCGAGTCAATAATTTATTTGAAAATTAATGATTTTTGAATACTTTTATAAAATATTACTGTGTATCATAAAGTATAATACTGAAGAACAACTTAACACAATAATCTACTAAAAATTCAGTAAATTTGTAGACACATTATGATACTTGTACTGAAAATATTGTATGAAAATTATGCCTCCCAAATTCATTCGAAATATATTTGAATATTCACATTTTTTCTGTTCCTTATTGAAAGTAGTAAATTTATGTGAACATATTTATAAGATTTTCTACCGAAAATTATCCTTATATTCGTATCGAAGGTTCATATTAATCATAATATTATATAATCAAATGCAAGAAATAATCATGGAAGGGATATTACACTCCCTATAATCTTGGATTTATAAGCTTTGTCACTGTTGTATGATAAATAAATACTTTATATACATATGCGTCTGCATGTACATATGTTATTGATTTCAATCTAATCGACATTAGAGCGAATTTTCATGGCAACTTAACGAATGAATTATTGAAATCGTCAAAACAATGATATAATATTTATAATTTTTCATTAGTCGCTTATAGATGTAAAGAAAATTTGCTAGAAACAGACGAATCAAACCTCCCAATTGTTTCTGACAAGATCCTTATGCACATCCTTATTACATTGAACATTCTTTTTATATGATTGAAGTATCATTTTTTGAAGATCAAAGTTTAATTTTTATTTTATTTTGATGCAAAAATTCTATGCAATGAACTCATGGAAATACTGTGTAATGTACAATCAATGTCGGCGATATGTCTCCAAAATTTTTGAAAACAAGTGTTGCAATTTATGGTTTTTATATAAATTGGTTCAACAATTTACGTATAAAAATATTATACCATAACGATTCTAATTTTCCAATTCATTTGAATTTATAGTAATCATTGAAATGATTTAACTATAGTATTTAATTGAAATATACATGTACATTGTTATTTGAATAATTGTGTCGCATGGTAAATTTGTTACATCTTTATTTCAGATTAAATTTTCTCGATAAAAAACTACAAGCTGGCATGCCATCTTCACGAGGAGAAGATTGGCAACCATTTCTGCTATACAGAAATAGTCTTTTGCATGGAGAAACTGATCAAGTTCCGGTAACGAGTAAACGAGCTTACACAAGACGAAAGAAAGATCAAGGCATAACTGGTAAATAAATATTAAATTCGAATTGATTTTTTTTTATATATATATATATGCAAAGCCATTTTCTATTAGAGAAAATGCATTTCCATCACATCATTTTGATAAGGCACGCTAGTATCCACTTAAATTAACATCGTTATATTCACCGTAATAAAATTCCTGTTGCGGGCATTTCAATATTGAAGCATTCTGAATTTTATATGCTGTAACACTTGTCTCAGGGTGGATATCGTTTAAAAAGTTGAAAAATCAAAACATTACAAATATAAGACTCGATGATTAGTTAATTTTGTAATCTCTAGACATGTAGTTATTGTATAATAATGAAGAATCAATGCATTGGTTCAAAGACAATATTGTACAACTTTTCATACAAATAATTCATATACTCATCTCTCAACAAAGCTTATTTTCATTTGTAAAATGATGGAAATTAGTGTACCCTGGTTAAAAGAATCCATTGAATTTGACAAATGAAATTCAATGAGATTTGGTCAGAACATTGTCCAAGTTCAACTGTAATTCAATGAGAATTGGTCAGAATCAATGGGTTCTTTTAACTAGGATAGTTAGATTGAAAAAATATTGAAAAATCACTATTCCCTAAAAAAGAAAGAACTAATGATTTTCATTGTTGTTTGCCGCAGAAGAGGAAGAAGGTGACGAAGGCGATGAGGGTTCTGATCCTGAGTTCGCGGGGTAAGTTATGCAATGATATTATCTTACTATTTCAAATTTATGGTACATGTTATTCATATTTGGAGATCGTAGATCATGTCACATTCGAAATATCTAATTTTATTATTCAGCTTTTCTTTTTAAGTTTCTCGAAAACATCAATCTTTGATTATTAACCTTTAGATCGAAACAAGAGTCAATCATTTAACAATTATAATTCGAATCGGAATATTTTGCTGTTGATATTATTGCACGTAATTCGCAGGGCATTTCAGAAATGATACATGAGTTAATAAATTCAACTCTTCGTGTACACACTTATTTTTTCGACCTCCGATGACACCCTGATAATGAAAAAATTCAAATTGAATATTTTAGAAATGTATTTACATAATTTTTAAGTCACAATCTTATGTTCTTGATGTCTAGAAGAATGCATTAATTTTTCGAAATTGAAAATAAAACAGTGTTCTTTTATGAAGAAAATAGTAACTTTTTAACGTTTCTAACATTTTTTACAATTTTTCTCGTACTCGGCACATCAAAGTACCCTTGAGAAACATGAAAAATGTTGTTTCTCAGGGTGGTCCCTTTGAGATCTTGTCTTTCGTATTCTATCTACGTACTTACACTTTGTGAATCATAGAGCAGAAGTGTAGAGTATTGAATTCGAATCATCAGTGATTACCACTTAGTTTGTACACGAAGAGTAAAGAGGGAGTCGGTTTTTTTCTTTGACTTGGAAATATGATATCTTTAGAACTGTTTTGTTGAGGAAAGTGAAAAAGATAAATGGGAAATTCCTTTTGGTACTGATAGAGGAGGTCAAACAAATAGAAAAAAATTTGTCAGTATGTCGTTAGATATTATTTTTTATTGCAGATAAACATGTTAATTGAAAAAACCTCTTCGTGAGTGGTGGAAATGATCTAGGCCATTAAACTATGCGTCACTCAAAAACCAAAGATTTTTTCTTCAGTTTAGGAAATATGTGAGGTGCCGACGTTTGAAAAGTTGCAACTTTCCTTTCAGAGAGGTGTTTTCTGTAACAAATTTTGTTATGGCCTTCTTTTCAAATGTCGATAATTTTGACACTCCTCGCAAATTTCGACTTTTCAAACTGTCAGTACTTCACGTATTCTCTAAACTGAAAAGAAAATCTCTGGTTTTTGGTTTATAGGTAGTCTAATGGCTTGGATCGGAATTTAGCTCACGGAAAATGTTTTCAAATATAATATGTTTCCTTGCAATGAAAAATAATATCCACAACTGATTGGGGAATTGTTTTCTATCTTTTCGAACCCCTCTATCAGCATCAAAAAGGATTTTTCATCCTCCATGCTTTACTTTCCTCAACAAAACAGTTCTAAAGGCATGATACTTCGGAATCAATGAAATCAGACTCTCCCTTGAACATACATACTCACGTATATTTCATAAAAATTATATTTACTAACTTTCTTATTGCTGGGTATTTGGTATACTTGTTGAATTTCTAAAAAAAAAGAGTTTAGATATCCGACGATTATCTTATTTGCATGTCTATATCTCTTGGTTTAAAGTACCATTTATTTAAAATATATATTTATGTGTTTTTTTTTTTCTATTACGTACTTCTATACTTTGACTTTTTGTTTTATTTTTCAGTTATATGTAATGCTTCGCATGCTTCCATCTTAGGTAATATCTTTGCTCAATTTTTTTTTATCAACCAACCAAGTGTGGAATGTTGTTTCTCATTCCAATAATCCAAAATTTAAGGTCAGTTTTTAAAATATCAATATTGGATATATTTCATGTATAGGTACCGAATTATATTTTAATTTTGATATACGTATCTTTGAATAAGTAGAAATTATCAACCTTTATGATGCTAATCTTTGCATCGGGATAAGATTTCTTTTTATGTTAGAATGAATCTGTAGGAGAGATCCGAGCACGTTGGTCCACTCTTTATATTATCTGATGAGAATTTCTGTTTTCGATATTTTGCATTCATAAAGTATGTACTGGTGAGTACTGAAGAAGAAAATAATGAAAATTCAATTAGAAAATGTGGGCTGGGTTGTTAACAAGATTCAAATAACATACTATGTCCGTTGATTTACTTTATTGACTATTTTGGTTTGATGTGGTTTAGTTCTGAAACTACACGAAACACAAGAAAACATGTATCCTTTCAGATAGAAAAATTTCTCAATAATGCGATCATAATAGGGACATGTATCATCTTGTCAAGGTGTTTCCGCATAAAGCATTGTTATTGGTGGCAAATCGAGTTAATGACACCATAGCGAACACATTATGTTCACATTCTATATGCATTATCGCAAGCTGAGTGAATTTCATGATAGTATGTTTACGGCAGGCTATGGCACAAAATATTCAGCGCATGTTTTTCTATCTGGGATGAGGTTTAGCCTGAATTGATTGATCGATCAAAAATAGGGAGTTGTTTCTTAGGATTTAAAAATTCTGTGAAACAAACTCTCTATAACAAAACTGTTGAATTTTCCCACATGGAATATTCTCAAATGTGTAGTGAAATACCAAAACCCATGTATTGTTGGGGATTATTCTGAAATACGTTTACATTAGTTTACGGAAACGATCGCAAACGATAGCATTTAATATCTCACTGATAATAAAGTGTTTGAATTTTCACAATATTTTTCATACGAGCAGAAATTTGATTGCCAAGCATGCGTTGTTCTAATTTGAATTGATAGTTTCGCAATGAACAGAACATATAGCAGCACATTCTTTATTCTTCATTCTCGAAAATGACTATAATTCGATCAAATTATCCTAATAACCAATGTGCCTGGATCTTCCTTAAGGGCACTCAAGCATCGAAAGAGGCATGTGAAATTCCGTGTTAGCTTCTCTCATAAATTACGTGATCAATAAAATTTTAAAATATATCATAATTCATAACGTGCAGATATTGAGAAACAAAGGCATGAAAAGTTTTATGTTGCTGAAGTTTGAATTGTTTATTGGAACGAATTGGTGAACTAATAATAAAATCCTGAGCTGTTTGAGACCCGAAATCTTGTCGTACATTTTTTCAACGATGTTTCCAGTTCCAGGAAGTTGAGTGGAAAACATTAACTTCGATGATTTCTTGAATTTGACGCGTTTGAATTTTCGTTTCGTTTCAATAAACGATTCAAACTTGAAGAACATAAAGTTTTTGACATTTAAAGATTATTGCTTCTAAAATTCTTTTATAAACACTAGATATCAGTGGAAGACTGAAATTCATATTTGAAGTCTAATTTTATTTCTATCATGCGTTGAGAATTTTTAGTTGATGTACGATTCACGAAACAGGTTTATTTTGATGCTTGAGGCTCTTTCACCCATTGACGTTCTCAGCAATTAGTGATGCCAACAGAGACGATGAAGACGGAAGATTCATCCCCTCTACTTTTTATACTTTGACAGCTTCATATGTGGCTAATTCACACGTAAATGAAACTTTCATTGTGTCAACAGTAGAGGGGCTAATTTTCCCGTCATTGTCTTTTTCCTGGTATCCCTAACAGCAGTTTGTATTCACTGAGCGTGTTTCTTGGACTATATAAATGAGGAATGCTAGTTATCCCACTTTTCTACCCCAAGATCTAATGAGATATTTCAATATTCAGGTTTCACCCCAAGCAAGAAAAAAACGTAAAAAATCAAAATAATGATAATGTGGAGTGAATATTCACTTATATCTGAATACTTTGAGAACAATCGGAGGTTTTAATTTCCTGAGGATTGATGTATTGTTGAAGATAACAAATACGATCCTTATATTGATATAAAGCGAAAATATAAATTACCACAATGGGGTTAACTCATGGGCCAAGTTTAGTTCTCAAGCACTTCTTAAATGACGGAAGCAAAGCTAACCAGGTGAACGTTGTTGATTAAAGATCTGAAGTTTGTAACTAGCAGTCCATGCTTATATGGTCAAAGGCGTGTACAATTCAAAACTCAATTCTATCAATTTTTTAAACATTTTTCATTTTTCAAGGTGTTTGAACCGTATATCATTTCCCTCTACCGACCCTGCGACAAATGCCAGATGGGAACGGATTGAAATGAACCTTAACCCTTCAAGTACACACACGTGCAAATTCGCACCAGCCATTTTAGGACTTTTCGTTTTTCGTCAAAAATTGATTTTATTCTCGTGTTTTTTTCACTGATCAAATGAAATATTTGTGAATTTTCTTCCATACCACGTTGATCTGCACAGTTTTCCCTTCAAATTAAAAAAAAGTAAGGTCAAATTGGTCGAACAAGAACCGAATTATTAATCGGTGAAGTTGCGTGGTGGGAATTTGCACCTGTGTGTACTCCGAAGGTGTGAAAGGATGTGTGCACTTGGAGGGTTAACCGAATTTGAAGTCTAACTGTTTCCATCCGTTTGCATCTGGTATTTGCGGCAGGGTATCTGAATTAAATATCTTGACAAACAAACAAACATTTTTGATATTTTAATGATTGAATTTGAAATGGTTTTCCTTCGAATTTAACGGATTGATAATGAGTTGTTAATTCTCCTCCCTACAATTTAGAATAAATCAATCGAATGTTAGATTCATTGTTTTAATTCATCATCCATGTTATTGATATTTTAAATCGTTTGCTTGTTGCTGCTTTTGGAATAAGTGTTGCCAAGAAAATGAAGAAGTACTGAGAAAAGTTACCACATCCGGAGGTTCCTTTTAGAACCTTCTTGAACCTGATATACACGGAAGAATTTATTATGTGAGATAACAACACATCGCTTCGAGTCGTTAAATAGAAATTTATACAAAATATATTGTAAAAATTTCCATTCAAAGACTCGAAATAACACGTTTTATTCATTTTTATTCCCTGTAGAATTAAAACTCATAGAAATTTTCTAACTGGTTCTGATGGGCAGTTTTAATAGGGTTGTATCAAGGTCAAAAATAATGTACATGCTTAATAACAGAATCTTATTTATTTGTGTGTGTTAAAACTGATGAGCTGAGAATTAGAATGTGTTAACTCTGTTCGGAAACCCACCAGCAAGATTGATGGATGAAAACGGGACAGTTCTGTGATTGGATAATTCTCATGTATCTAACAATCCAGATTAAAATTCCTAAAAGAAAGAACCAATCACTGTATTGTCCCTGAAATGAAGAAAACACAAAATTTATCAAAAAAAAAGATGGGGTGGGGATGATAATAAGCCTCGAATCAATCAAAGATCAATTCTTCTTTTGAAAAAAAATGGTGTCAAAGAAAATCAGTCTTTCTTAAAATCTCAATAAAAGTCAATCACTGGATTTCATCTTGAAGAATTTTGAACAAGAAAACTTGAAAATGACCTCATAACGGGTGCTAAAATTGTCACCAAAAACAAAAGAAATATTACAAGTTTTATTTTGGAGAATAGATAGCATAATTGTACCACCCCTGTTCAACATTAAACCCGTTTTCAAAAGTTATATATTTTACGGTATATTGCGTGAAATACAGCATTCGGTACAATTTGGTATTTCAATAAAAGAATTCTTCTCAAATAACAATTCCAAATTGTTTACTTATATGATGAAACTAGGTGTGGTGTTGAATGATTTGTTGTAGACTGAATGGTCTTTTTCCAATTTTCTGGCAACACTGTTTAAGTATTATATAATCGCTAGAATTCACTATTTATAACTAGACGAAGAGTTATGCATGAGTAGTAATCTTTGATTAAACGCTTGTTGCAGGCTTCCTGATCATTATACGAGCTAAAACAAAAAAATTCTTTTCCATTGAATAAAATATGTTATTTATATATGATTCATGTAAATAAATATATAAGGGGCAAAAATTCTATCGCGGATCGACTATATTGTCATACACTGTAAAAAATAATCGGAATTTTCTTGCGTATATCAACCTGAAAATTCCAATCACTGATTGGGAAATCAATTTTCCATAAATTTATCTGAAAATTCCAAACTCTATGGGATTTTTCTCAATATTTAACAGTAAATTTCCGGAAAATTCCTAACGCATGTATGTGTTAATTACTTCACGTGAATATATAGGAATTTTCTCATAGAAATTTTTTACAGTGTATTTTACTCGTAAATTTGAATAGGTTTTCTTTCTTTAATTCTAGCATAAGGTACCAATGATATTTCAAATCAAGGAACGTGGAAAAACAGCCATGTTTAATCGATAACAATGAACTATGGATAATTTTGAGCAATTAAGTTGGAACAATACTGTATTCTATTTATAATACTGATAATATAAGTATCTGAATGGACACGAAGAAAATGTGAATCTTAATTCGAAAGAGACCTTTTACTTTTTCCTATTGCTTCCTATTCCTGAAGAGTGAGTCAGTTTTATTGATCTTACTTATGTCAAAGACGACGTTATCGAAGACATTTCAGTTCTTTAGAAGTGTTGACGTGGACTTTTTTGAATTAGGGGGATGTTTTGGGGATCCCTCCTTGTTTCAAATCCTCAAAATATCCGATATACAAATTAGGCTACAATTCGAAATCGTTTTTTGTTTTTCAGCTTGAATATATCACAAAAGAAATTTTTCTATAGATTGGAACAATCCACAACATATTCAACTGATTTTTCAAAATTTGTTATTTTATTGTTTTTTTATTTCAACTAGAAAGGTTGAAAGTTTGAAACATCTGAAGAATTATCCGAAAAGTCACGAGAAACATCAGTAATGAAAGAAAATTCAGGCTGATTAACTGGGGATCAGATATCGTAATTGAATGCTGGACTGCTGGTATGTAAGTCCGATTTCTACTAAAGCGGAATCAAGTGATTCTGAAAAAGTCACTTTGCTATATTCTAGACAAGAAATTAGATAAGATCCTTAAAGTCCTAACAGTCCTGCTCGCCTGAAATTCTCAACACAAGACGCATGAATAGATAATCATTATTGGGTTGATCTACCTAGTCCAATTTATTTTTGCTCAAACAAACAATCAAAGGAAGTAAAATTTATTGAACACAATTTGGCATAAATTAATACCAATAATCCAATAAACGTCTTGTACAGCACATTCACCGATACTCTCTTCGCATATTCATTAAACTGCGATGGATGTTTAATGAAAAGTATTTATGGATCAGGAGTATTCTCTTTAGTGATTCAGAAATAGAGAATAGAATAGCGATGTCAGTCCTTTTTTATGCAAAAAAATAACCAGTTTTTACAGATTTTGATAAAATTTTGATCAAAATTCGATACATTTTTAATAAAAAGAACGATCAATCCTGGTCAAAGATTGTTAGAGTAGATGTTAAAATGCAGTGACTAGAGATCGACGGTTGTGCTGTACCAGATAGTACGATGGGAATATTGAAATCTTACTAAAATTTATAAATCCCAACTGGTTGATACACTTTTCAATTCCCCACCAATCGATTTTATTCATACTTTGGGATTTTATTTTTGGTATTCTTGAAAATTTGTCCTTCGTCAACAGACTTCCAAATTCCCCGCACGTGAAGGATCTTTCAATGCTTATAAAATCTTCAGCGGAATTTTGTGAACTTTTTGTTTTATAATAGAACAAGAAGTTGAAAAACATATGTCCTCCTCCAAAGCTGGTTGTATTTTGAAATTGATAAGACGTTGATCAATTTATTGTTTGCAGGAAAATTTTACATTTTTCTTTCAGCACTTCAGCTGTCATTCATTACATTTTTTTTCTAGTATTTTCAGTGAAATTTAATCTCGCGCTACAGAAAATACGCTCGAATTGAGAACAGCTCTCCGGTTTTGTGCTATTCATTCGATAATTTTTGTCCCTTCAATGTAGAATTTCATTGAAAATTGTGGTCAATAAAGACTTTTTTATTTCAGCAAACACAAGAAAAAACGTGGTCCAAAGAAGAATCCGTGAGTATCTCCGTTCCTCAATTGCCATACCTTTTTCCTACAAATTCAGATGATATTTCGGCAACAAAAGCAATTCTATGTGAATTCGATGTTTGTTACGAAATCGAAAATTATATAGGATTTAAACGAATACATGATTTTGCCAAAGTATTCATGCATGATTGAGTTTAGTGTGTTGGATTTGCTTGAAATAATAATAACTTCTCAATGATTCAACCTCATTTCACTCTATTTGGCTGAAAACATCATTTAATCGAATGAGAAATATTTTGCTGCTGCTGTGAGATAGTATGATTATCACATTTGATGCTTCACAAGGTCTTTTGTATCTGTATTATTGTAAACTTTATTGACAGTTTTTTGAGTGTAGAATGTAAATATCGATCTAGAAATAAGCTACAATTGCTGATTTTTCGTTTTTCGTAGTGATTGATAATCATCCTTCAGAACATTTCAAATACATATCATCCATAAATAAACAAAGCCATTCGCAATAATATTTCTTGAAAAATTTCAGTAATTTTTACACTGAGAGAACATTTGAAGCAGGCAAAGAGTCTGCCCTACATTTTTACGGGACAACAATGATGGATAAATGATTGGGGTCTTACTGAGTAACAGCAACCGATATTCCGGATGAAAAGAAGACCAGTAAACTGAGTTCAAATGAACCGATGATATGACTTGAGTCATATTTTCTCTCAGTGTAGAAATTTCAAGTGAAGAAAGAATGACGATGGAGGAGGCAAGAATTTGGACAATATTTCAAAGCAAGGAAAACAAATTAGGCCATTTCTCGAATCTCCATCTTTCGCTTTTCACTCAACATCAAATCATACGATCAACAGTTCTGTCTAAATGAATAATTATTCAATTTCAAACGTTTATTACAGATTGCCGATAAGTAAAATATCAATACCACGTGGAAGTCACAGAATCGACAGTGCTTATTACGAATCAAATGAAAGTAGCCTTACGCGAACATCACCCATGGATATTATAGAAGATCCATCAGCTAGTCCTTCGCAAGATATAGATGATAGACTGAAAACCTTGAAGATTCATATGAAAACGTAAGGAAAAAAGAATCCTTGTATGTAATGATTGGCCACGAGTCGAAATTTGCTCCAAATATTTTTGATACATCGCATAAATACTCATGAGAATACTCAAAATGCTTATAAAGTTAGAATTGTCAAGTGGGAATACACTCAAAAAACTGAGAAAGCAATTATAACAATTCTAAAATGTACAGTATTCAAGTGTATAGATTGTAATGAATTGTTTAATGGAATGATCTGACTCTTTAAATTTGAAACAGTGGAATCTCAGTGTTGATTGAATCATAAACAAGCGTTTTCAACTACAGTCAGGAATTATTTTGTGATCAATTACCATTTTCAGAATGAGATTCCCCTGATTTGAATTTGGAGACAGTAGATTCTTTCTGCTATGCTGCAAACAAGTATTTATACTCCTGTACCTGCCAAACATCATATCGATGTAATATTAAGCTTATAGAATATTGATTAGCGGAATAAGAAACTAAATAATTGCCTTTCAATGATTCGTAGAGCTTCCTATAGTTTGAATTTTGGACCCATATCAATGTTGAGTCCCTTGCATGATGGCATTTTACTCATTTGAAGCTTCGAATTGATATTTATGATTTCTCCCAACAATAACTCGGAAAACAAATTCAATTAATCCGGTTGAGTTGCCGGTGTTATGAATTTCTTAGAACATACATGAATTTTTCAGTATTCAGTTATTCTGAGATATCAACAGACATAATGATTTTAATGTACCTTTCATATATTTAAAGTCATATATTTGATATCTCTGCTACTCTATTCAACAATAAATTCTAGACCATTTTTTTAAAGTTTGAGTCCTCCACTCACGTTTCATCGATTTCTTCCTTGAATATATATTTAAATAACGACACTTATAATTTATTGCATGATCGCTGTAGGTACAATTAAGAAACTAAACAAGAATGACGAATGCATGCGACTTTTTTTAATTCTTATACCTCAACACGAGGTGCAAAAATATGCATCATTTTGAGATACTGTAATAATCAGTAAACATTGTATATTTTCAAAATTTTTTGATTTCAACTAATTTTTTGTTCAAACCTTTGCAGTTTTTAATGAACTAAAAGATATGTCAATATGCAACGTTTTGTACAATTTAAAAAAAAAATGATTTCCAATTGGAAAAGAAAAATTTATGTGTAAATATTTCCTGGAACTGAGATTTTTATGATGCTTTGTTAGGATTTTCATTTTTCAATTGTATAATATCAGAACTTGATAATAATTATAAAAAACTTTTCAATTTAGGAGAAGAAATCAAGAAAACGCGGAACCGAGAGAACTGAGAAGGACAGCGAGGAATTCGGGGAAGTATATCGAAGGACAGTATATGGTGAGTTTTATGGATATAAGATGTGTATTTAATATCCCTGGAAAGCATCTGTCAACGTTTGTTTGCTAATCTGCTAGTGGCTGTATTGCAAAATAATTTTAACAACAGGTTCTAGACTTTCTAATGGTCAGAATTTGAATCAGCAAAATCATACGAATAGACCGAAGGTTCATCAAATACTTTCTAATACGAAATCTCTAGAAAAGTTATTGGAGCTTGAATTTGAAACTAGGCTTCATTCTTTTATGAATTTTTGAATACTATCCAATCCAACAGATCATCCAAGTAGATCAATATCTCGAATGGTTTGCATTTAATCCGATATTCTGACACCGTGTTTTTGTTCTAGGAATCCGATTCCGAGTGATCATAAAAAGATCAAAGAAACAAACGTATTTTGAGACTTACCGTGAGAAGATTATTGCGCTGGTTCGTAACTGACGGACAAATTAAAAAGATTTTGTATTAAAAGGCACTTTTTCTGTGACATAAATGCATCGTGAGCGAACTGGTGCATGATTGATATATGAAGTCTCGGTGTATTTTGACTGACTTTTCTATAATATAAGATTTTGTTATCTCATTTTTTTTCATGTTATGGATATCCTTATTATTAAATATTGTATTTTATTTTCAAGGCATAAAAGTTTTGATATAAGAGAACTCAAAGTTATCTTTGTTATTGAAGTATTTAATGATTTTTCTAAATAAATGACTGGATTTGTCTGGAAATCGTGGTGTTACTTTGATACAAGAATGTATTTGGAAAACTTGTGCGTTTTTGTTAACTCATCAACGTTGATGATTCTGTTAAAAATTTAGGAATTAGTGTATCATTACTTGAAATAGCATTCATATTAACATTGTTCAGTATCCTGCTGTGTCCTTTCATACACATTTTTAGGGGTCAACGTCAGTTCGAAATCTTGAAATGAAGGTTGTTTTTTTTTTCTCAACAAAATGACAGCCTTCAACGTGATTTTGTTTTGCAGAAAAGCGTATATCGAAATCTTGACAAATTATTTATTTCAATTTATTACTTGAGACCAACGCGATAGAATTGATCAATTTTTCTTGAGACTTTCGGATTAGTTCATGGATATGAAATTGATTTCACAAATGAACAACCATTCTAAGCGATTTTAACAATATTTCATCATTCGTGTAATATAAAGATTGAAAATTAGCGTGGTTAAGATTTCATAAACGATAAAACTCGAACCTTGGTCAAGTTTTAGACCGCTGTTTGATATTCTATATTCTACACAGAATAAAGAGTACTAAATTCGTACGATATATACCTAAGATGTAGACATGAACTGCAGATCTGTATCATTCACGCGACGTGACGTATGTGGGACGGTACTGTATCTGATGCGCACTATATATATATTATTACACTCCAATCTACATAGAAACTGACGTCAGAAGCTAGAAAATTGATACAAGTTTATAAAATATAATTGTTCGCTTGTAAGGTATATACGATACTAATAACTTTACTTGAATTTAACTAGAATAATCTTCAAATGAAAAGTTTATCCATACTTGAACCATTAGCGAGTATATTTTTTTATCAACATTTCATTCGGTATTTTTATAACCCAAATGACATATAAAAATCACTAACGAGTTCTGAAAAAAAAACTTTTCGAACTTTTTCAGAATTCAAAGAATCGAAGGATCTCAAGAAGAATTCAATTCGTCAGGCTTTTGCGAGTTCTTTGAGAAGACTTGAAAAATTTTAAAGAAACTCGTAAATGTCTGGTAAATCGAACTCTTCGAAACTCTTTAAGAATTCTTGGGATTCTAAAAATGTCAAAAAGGACTCAAGAATTCATGACGAGTGCTTCAAATCCGAATAGAATTCGTTATAAACTCGTTCTGAGCTGAACCCACGTGGAAAGGTTTTCAAAATTCTATATAATTTAATATGATTTATATAATTATGTATAAGTTACACACAAGTATGGGTTAATTCATTATCGAGCAATTCTCATGGGATTCAATATACTTTACAGTATATACTTGCATATGCTATTGTTTTACGATAAAGAGGGAAGAACATGTAAACCATTGATGAAATTGATACAAGAAAAGTATTTGGCTTTCAGGTATTGCGACATTGAAGAACATCCTTGACAAAAATGGTCACGTCGAGTCTGAAGTCCTAGAAAAATTATGAGAATACTGTCATAATTTTTCTGGGAATTGGAATTTCACGAGAAATTATGAGACCACTTTCGCTGGGGGTTCTATTTCAAGGATATAAATACGTGAATTATGAACAAATATTTTTCAATAAACAAATCATGCTGATATAGACGCTTGCCGAAGAAAACATGAAGCTCTGACGAACGTTCAGAATGAATAGCTTAGGTTCTCAACTGTTTACCAGACTATCCAAATGGATATTACAGTTGAAGAATTTCAAACAGAATTGTCCCAAAAACTGCAGTCAGTTTTTGATAAGATATTCCACTTTGATGAAAACCAGGAAAAAATTTTGTCAGTTTTCAACCTAATTCCCAAGGACAAAAACCGCTGACAGCCTGAAAACAATTTTTCGCCTGATTCCGACAGGCATTTTCAGCGAAACGAAGTTTTGAAAAACATTTAAACAAGCGGAATTTTGGCTACTCAGCATTTCCAATTCCAATTTGTTACTTTTTCTAAAGTATTCGTAAACTTTCTTCTTTTCATATGAAAATTCATTCATTTAAGAAACTCTCCTGTTTCTGGTTTACTGAAAAACATAAAAAAGTTTTATATTTTCGAAATACATTTTTCTCAGTGTACTGATTACTGATAATTTTTTCCATCATCCTTTGAAAAATTAAGTCGTTTTTGTTTGTAAACATCATATTTCTTGTTTTCAAATACGCGAATTAGAAAACATCTTAGCGATTATTCTAAAAATGTTCATTGAACACGCAAAGCCGTTCAAGAACTATCAAAAAACTTGTTACGTTATTTATGTGATTATTACGTGCTCCTATATACGGAGGTATATCTTCAATTTCAATCAGGGTCGACGCCATTTTTATAGCCCGCTCATAGTCGGCGCACGCGCATCGATAATGTCCATATAACTTCTGTTTTATCGCGATGGATTGTTTGGATTGTGATTTCAAGACGAGAATTCGATCGTGAAAGCAAACTTGAACAAATTGATCCGTGAAATCTAAAACACATTTTAGAAAGCATGAAATGCCTAAGAAATTTAAACGGAGCAGGTGAGTGTATTTTAATTCAAATTTTTTGTAAATCGGTGAATCAGCTGTTTTTGACACATTACATAGCCAGTTAGTTTTTGTTTGGGAGGCTTTATTTTTGTGATTTTGATTTTCTTCATTGTGAATGTCATCAAATACGTTGTTCGAGTGAAAAAGCAGCTTTGAATTGTGTATTCATTCGGCTTGTAGAATTTGTTTGACTCAGTTATAAATGAGATCAATGATTCTTGTTTTGCAAATTTGTTTTCAAAGTGGCGTTACAGAGATTTTTGAAAATAAATCTTATGGAATAGAATCATTGAACAATTATTAACCGTGGAATTTTATTTATTATGAATTATTATATACTTGAATTGCTTTGTATAATAATGAACTGTACTTATATTTACGTCAATGTGATCTTTTAACTGTGAAAAATAATTATAAAGTATGTAATTTTCTGTTCAGTTCATAATGTAATTCATATGTCAACACAAGTATTTATAGTGTGGATAGATTCTTCGAAAGAAGTTTCCAAGTTCCTATGAACTCTTGTACATCTTTGATTCATTGAATTTTGCAGAATTTTATCTATTATAATGATAATATGATACTTAAAATGTTAGTGAACAATTATTCAAGATATAGTTGGTATGAATCAATTGATTTTATTAACAAGATTACCCGATGATGGGGATTTGAAATTCAATGGTAGAACTGTAATTTTTAATACGAATATTGTATCAATTCTTCAAAATGTATCTGACAACATGCAGATATTCCAATTACATTTCGATGTTATTCGAGTGTAAAATCTTCATTACAACATTTTCACAGAAACATTCCAAGACATATTTTCATGTCGACATATCATTTTTTTTCAAACAAAAACTAAAAGGATAACATGTATTCATCGACACACTTGCATGAAAAATGATTCAAAGCGTCAATAACTTTGAAATCTATTTGTTTATTTTTTCATCCGGACAGTCCGTTGATAGGAAAGATCGAAGCGCCTCAACATTTAGCGCAAATCAATTCTCATGAAAATTCTGATAGATATCCAAAGAATAATTTCCCGTTATCGACGTTTCAAAGGAAGAAATCTTCAAGAAATATCGACAATAATGATTCCACGAGTTGGGGTCGGAACAGCGAGACCACATCTGATTCTTGGTCCGAAGAAATAGAACAGGTTGCCACTCGCAAAGTCCTACAAGAATGGAACATCGCGGAACGTTTTATTTACAACGAAGGTTCCGAAATTGTAAACGAAGCTTTGTTAGACGAATTCAACCAATGGAAATCTCAAATACCTCATTTGAGAGTATTAGGTAAACATATTGTTTTGGTAGATCCAGAAAAACACAATGATACAGAAAGCAATAAGGATGAAGGAGCTGAAAAAGAAGAAACCGACAAAATCGATGATGCTGATCAAATACAAGATCCTCTACGGGTACGTATTTCTTTTTTCATTCTTCCCATGAACGATCGTTTTGATTTTGCATTTTTCCAGGAACTCGATGATCCAATCAAACAACAAGAACTCAAAAAAGTCAAGAAGGAGGTTCTTAATATCGTCACGGATTACGTATGTTCAATGTTGTGTTTGGAAAAAGAAAGCGACAAATTCGGATCTTTCAGCGAAAGCATTAATGAGATTTTAAAAACCACCCCAACTCCAATTCATAGCGGTAGAAGATCTACGAAGAATTTGAAACATGTTCACAAAAATAAACTTCACAATTATAATAATTCTGGAGATGTAAGTGTGAATAAGTTGAGTAGACAGAATTCATTCCAATCTATGAAAAATGATGGTGGTTTTGAATTCAATGGCGAAATATACCAAAAGTAAGTGGAACATTGATTATTACGATCATAGTTATTTGCTTATTCATGTTCTGTGCGATGGAATACAGATCGAATGTTGTTATTATTATATATAAAAAGATATGATCGTATCTCATTTGCATGATTGCTCCGTGAGATACTTGATAAGATAAGATAATTTTTCCCGTTGACAGGAATGAAAAACGATCATCGTCATGCAAAAAAAATCCTTTCAATCAAAATAATGATTACGACGATGACGATACGTCAGAAGAAAGGTTACACACAACACCGTCAGCTAGAAATAAATGTGGAACAGTGTTTAACCAGAGAATCTTGGTGAGTCCTGTGCCGTACGTTGTATCAACCAGAGAGAGTTTTTGCACCTTGAAAACAACATCAGTCAGATTTATGGGAGAAGCTGTAGAGTATGCAGTCCCATCAGGTAAAGATTATCAAAGAATAATTATTCATTTTCGAGGGTATCCGATCATCTTTTCGAATAGACATTTTCTGACTAACAATTCAACTAATTCGTTTTTATTTTTCAATTTCGTGTTTTACATTTTGTATACTGCTGTTTCTAAGCCAAAAGGCCGTGTGTCCGAATTTTGATGTTTCAAATAATCAAGCATTTTATTTAAACTTGTCAATATTGAATGATACAAACACCGTGATGTCTCAAACAGTTTTTCACATCCGTAAAAAAAATTTCTTATAGAAAACTATTGAGAAAAGCAATAGTTTTTAACAAGCGTTTTGAATCAGTAATTCACTATGATGTTATATTTTTCAATCGGTAATTCAATATGGATCTATAGTTCTCAATCATACATATAGTTTTGAATGGAGAATAAACTATACTATAACAATAGTATGTGATAGTGTAAAAATTCACTATAGAAAACTATTGAGAGAAATCATACCATTGAAAACTATTGAGAATCTTTGTTATCGAGAAGTTATATTCCTATTCAAAACCACAAAAACTATCAGAAACGATAGATCCATATTGAATTACAGATTGAAAACTATAGGTGTTAGTGAATTACCGATTCAGAACGTTCATTCAATACTGTTCATATTCTACAGTAAATCGTGATTTTTTCTGTAGTAACCTGTACTTCTCTATAAAAAATTTTCAGCAGACATAGTTTGTCAATAGCGTAAAGATCTTTTAAATTAAAACACGCATGAAAAACCGCATGCAATCTTCATAATTTTCCAACTTTCAACATTTTTTCTTCTGTCCTGTAACGTCATCCTTTCCGCGTGACGCACTGAATTGAAATTAAGTTGGAGTCTCACTTCAAAAGAGTGAAAATTATTCTTGAAATATGTATTGACAACTTATTTCTACGTTCTACACAGGCTTCAATAGGAGCCACTTATCCTTTTCATTCTCATATATACCGATAATTTTCCTTTTCTTTATTTCAAAGGGTCCACAAGGAACACCTCGGATGCTTTCAATACTTCCAAACACAAACTAAGTGCTATGAAAACCAAAGGATTTTTAACTGGATGGGAACCTCCTGTGTACCCTACGGTATGGCCAAAGAATGTAAAACTTGCTCCAATAGACGTTACCCGACTTCACAGTAGCAAAAATAGGTATGTATCGTATATTGAACTGTCAGTGTTGCCAGAAGGTTACATTTGTTACATTTTACGTAACTTTCGACCCTCTCATGTAACATGGATGTAACATTTTTTTAAAAATTAACGTTTAAAACGTCAAACTTTAACGCAAGAATGCAAGGCTGAATATTGCCGCAAAATATCATGTAACTTTTTTCTAATCTACATGTAATATTTGATCAAGGTGTTCTGGCAATACTGTGAACTGTATACATACTAGAATGAGTACCCAAGTATAGATTTGTCAACAAGAGCACGCTATTTATACAGTATCTTTTGCTTTTTCGAACACAAATTTGATTGGTGAATTTAAATTTGTGCTGTTTGGCGCGAGTGTACTATCTTTAGAAAACTCTCTGCGCGCAGTAATTTAGGAAATGCTCATTCCAGTATTATATGGTGTACAAATAAGTTTCCACCGTTTGACAAGAATGCGCAGAAAGGCGGCGTGCAGTTGGCCTGAGGGGTTTCAAAAGTTATTGGAAGAATCATTACACAGTGCTACAAAAAAGAAAAAATTAAAGACACTTTTCAAATGACTTAGTGTAGGTTGTTGGTCTGGTCGAATACAACACAAAACCATGTTTGGAAAATTTTTTACACCCTCAAATTTTCAAGTTATGGTCAAAAAACTGATTTTTGGGATTTTTATACATTTAAAAATTTCTAACTCTGCCATTTTTTTGACCAATTTCAAAATTCCGAACGGGTTCTGAAAGGGGAATGTTGGCATTTTCGAGGCATATATATGGTTTTGAGTATTAAACAGAACTTAGTGGAAACTTTTCCTCGAGAATTTGAAATTTTCACCTGATTTTTTTCATTTTTTCTATTTCAAAAACATTTTTTTGCGACTATACTTCAAGAACCAATGGTCTATCATATCTTGTATTGAAGTGTGTTCAATTCTGTGTGAAATGAGTCGTTGTTCATTGAAATCGATCAAGAATTGTCGGAGTTATACAATTTTTTCCAAAAAAAGGAAATTTCGGTCTTATACGAAAATTGATGTGGAGTTCAATTATTGATATTCTATGCATCATATGACGTATTATGATATCGAATATGATGAAACCATATATATGTCTCGAAAGTGCCAACATTCTCCTTTCAGAACCCGTTTGGAATTTCGAAATTGGTAGAAAAATCGCAGAGTTGGAAATTTTCAAATGTACAAAATCACAAAAAATCAGTTTTTTGACCATAACTTGAAAATTTGAGGGTGCAAAAAATTTTTCAAACATGGTTTTGTGTTGAATTCGACCAGACCAACAACCTACACTAGGTCATTCGAAAAGTGCCTGACCAGTGTAGCACCGTGTTATTGAATCAAGATTCGTGGCAAACACAAGAAACCCTTGTACTTTCGTTAGGACTTCACAAGCAATTCCCCATCGTTTGAAATCAATTGGAATGATTTAAAAACAAGGAAATTTGATTCAATACGAGAAAAGGGTTTCCTGCACTGTGCAGTCCAGGAAAAATGAAAAATCGATCCACTATGATAATCCAAACAGGAACGGGAACCACCCGACCGTGCTTCAACATCTTCAAATGAGTCAAATATACATGAAACAAAACTCTTGTTGTGTAGTTGGTGGGATTAACATGATATCTTGTATTATGCTTGAATCGAACAAAACCTAGTACTTTAGCCATGACAGAGTTATTCTCTTGCATGATAATCCTCGTCCACGTGTTGTAGGGTTGGTCAAAATCTATTTGGAAACACTCAATTGGGAAGTCTTATCCGACTCACTGTATTAAAAAGACAATGCTTTGTCTCATTTTTCCTTGTTTCAATCGATGACGAAGATACCAAAAATTGAGTCGATAGTTCGTGGATAGACTCCCGAGATTATCGCGATCAGGTTATGTGGCTGACTGGCCTAAACTATGGAATATGTGGAAATGCTCATTCCTGTATGTTATAGAATTCAATTTCCTCAAAAGTCGAAGCATTCTTCCGATGCGGTATCCATATGCTACCCAAAAGATAGGAAAAAGTAGAGACAAGTGATAGATAATACTTTGAATGAAACACAAGGTTCTGTTTTTTCATAATGAATGCCCAATTTTTGATAGCAAAAACGGCGGGGATTGATTTGTACACCTAATGATTAATTATATTATAATTCAAATGTATCTGAAATATTACAAATTTATGTTACAAATGATTTCAGAACTCCAAGATTATCCTCTACTACAGTACCAAAAGGTAAAAAATCATTGAATCCAATCTCCCATTGCACTTTACCAGCAATTTCACCATTGAAATGGAATAACAATGAAGAATTCTTGAAAATCCAAGGAAAAAATATATTAGGACAATCAAAAATGCATGTTCTTTCGGCAGAATGGGATAGTAATAATTTTAGAAAATCTACCAGTTCAAAACATAAATTAATAAGAAACAAATAATTTATATAAATGTTGAATAATTTCAAAGGTACTCGAACATTAGAACATTCTTCAACATTTTATTTAAATTTACCTTTTATGTTTGGAGCGCAATCCTAGTCACTTTATTCATCAATGTATAATAGAAAATTGCAGTTGTGGTACAATTCACTCGCGAGAAGCTCGCGTGAAGTCGTCTCTTGCGATGTTTGAATCCTTTCAAAGTCGTTAAAACTCAAATTATATTAACTTTGATATTAAGGTGAAAGGTTAGCTCATTAAATGCACGTAAAACTAATTTATTTTGAACACTACAAATATCAGAGAGCGTGGGACCAGAAATCGTTAATGAGAAAATACTCTCAACATAGTTTTACAAATAATTATTCCCAATTGATGTTATCATGGATGTGAATAAGTAATATATATATATCAAGGTCACTCAAGCGTTCTATCTTTCTCATTTGATTCCCGTACTTCATAATTTTATTACTTCAATGCAATTCTCGAAATATATCCTTTCGAACATTGTTTTGCTTTATCCCACTGATCGTCGTCTTATTTTCTTAATATATGAATGTGAAAAAAGTTAATGATACAGTTCGAGTGGCCTTGACAATTCAAATCAAAGATATATTTTTTTATTGACTATAATAATAATGATGTTGATGAAGATGATGATGATGATGATGGAACAGAGAAACGAAGTTGTTCAAGTGAATAAATACATTCATTGATACGTTAATTCTCATTCACATAAACTATTTATAGCCTTGGAGGGGTCGCATGAATGACATGTTACCTAGGTGTTTCTTACATTTAGATATCAAAAAGAGAAAAACGAAACAAGAACTGATAACTCATACAACAGGAAAATGAAACGATCATTCGAAGATTCATTTTTTTAAAAAGTAGATATTAAGTTCTACATCAATCATGAAACATGTCAAGATATGAAAAATGACTTCATAGTTCATTCAAGAATATAAAAAAGTCCCTCAAACGAATCAAAATCAGTTATATATGTAGATTAGGAAAAAAAAAATGATTAAACGTTCCGACTGAAAAATTGATTTTGTATCCACAAACGAAATTCGATGAGATATGATCGTGGTATAGTACCCGCAAAATACTAGTCAGAAATTAATCATAACATCCATATTTTTGTATTATTCTATTGAAAATGTATTCAATATATTTAAATAAAAATGAAGACAGTAAGTTAATCTGAACTATAAAATGAATTACTGAATAAGTTGCGAATTTGATGTTGTGAAATAGATAACGAAATCGAAAATTCTGAATTCATTTAAAAGTATTTCGCGTTTGTGATATTTGTCCAATGTAGTGTGGTATATTTTGTCAATAAATAAACTTATAAATCGTTGAACGATGTGTGTCCCTTCAGTACCTTCGGTCTCAACTTTGAATTCGCGTTTGTAGGGGAAATGCTGCCAAATCTTTTCTAAGAAACTTTATTCCTTTATTCCTATGATTTAATCAGCCCATTTGAAAAACTCCCGAGTACGAATTTATCGAACTCCCTGGTGCTACGGAGTTTTTACCTGAATGTATAAGAAAGATTGTTTTTTTTTCTCATCAACTTCTTTCAGCATAAAACTTCTGTAAAACTTCATTAACATTAATGAGCAGAAAGAAAATGTCTATAAATTTATAGTAAAAATTTCCCATAGACTTTTGTTGACAGATTTTTATGTATTTATATTAGCATTTTGGGCTAATAATACGACACTTGTTATGTCTTTGTTTTATTCTCGTAAACATTAATATCAGCATTGAGACAGGCTAGATCAAATTTTGCAATATCTGTAGCAACTATTAAAAGATAATACCTTTTAAAACTAGACCTTCAAAAAGTGAGTATGTGAGTTTTGCTATTTTTTGATTTGATGAATATGAACAAAATTGTTTCAAGTAAAATGAACCAGTACCGGTTTTATCTCTACACCGACTAGGCCGCAGTGTCAAGTGAAACCACAAGTTGTGGATATATTTTCTTTTTACAGACATCAATTGAAAATCATAGACTAAAGTGAGGAGAGGGTACACTAGAATAAAAATTTTTTCCCACGCTAAAATGGGAAAATATGAACAAATCCGTGGAAATGCTTCTGAGTGATTTTGAAAACAACTTCAGTTTTCGATGACAATTCTCTATCTATTATGCGTAATTTTGATTAAGCAATACTCATATTTCGGGATTGTGATGAATGGTGAACAAAAAAAAAAGGTTTCAAAAATTTTTATAAAAGGACTGAAAGCAAGAAAAAACGGAAAAGGTTCGCAAGTGGCAAAAAATTACAGTTACTCACGTGCAGGTGTATTTTCAAATGAAAATATGAATTTTTACTCAGAATACCGTGCATCTTGATGTACGTTTTATTATTAATACTTGGAAAAGTTCGTGAATAAAATTGACTTGTTATAAGAAAGAATTGGAATACTTTTGAGAATTATATCAAATTATTGACACGTTTCTAATAACTCAAAGACTGACTATAGAATATGGATAACAGGAAATATTTGATCACTCCACTCGTCTTTTTTTCACTAAGGATCCAAGCTGAAAAAATAATTCTATTGAAAACTCATGTACTTATCGAGAACAATGCAAATTTTCTTATTGCAAACTCACTAAATCTGATATCGCGGGTAAATTATTTGTTTGATCCCCAACAGCACTCTCTTGTTCACGATTCTCCTTTGGTTGAGCAACTTTTTTCATATTTCTATGTTGGGGGAATGTTGGCATTAATTTAGGATCACACGCTGTAAAATGAATTATCCATCATTAATGATATTTATGAAACAAAAAAAAAAACCCAAGAAAATGTTATTAATTCTGCTTACGTAACGGTGCTTCTTTGAAATAACTGCTTTGTAAACATTCTTCGGCAGTAGCACGTTTCTTTGGATCGTACATGAAAAGAAAATTCAATAACCTCAGACCAGCGGCACTTAACCAAGGAAATCTTTGTTTCAAATTATTATATGGTTGTTGTTTGAGGGTGAAGTTCTGTAGAGCTGGCAACGAGTTGAATTCTGGCCAAATAGCTTCGCTAGGTGTACCCAAGAGATCGACAATCAATTCTAATTGAGCAATTTCCGATCGTCCTGGTAATAATGGTCTGTGTCCCAATAATTCTCCTAAAAAATTCAAATATGTATGTCAATTGCTGCATTTATTTGAATGCAATTAAGGAAGAAATATTTGTTTCGCATACCTAAGATACATCCAGCTGCCCACATGTCGACAGATGTGGTTTGCGTTTTGGCTTGTAATAATAATTCTGGTGCTCTATACCATAGTGTAACTACTCTAGGGGTCATCGGTTTTAATGGTAAACCAAACCATCTGGCAAGTCCAAAATCAGCTATTTTAACGCACCCTTTATCAGTCATAAGAAGATTTGACACTTTCAAATCTCTGTGAACAATGAAATTGTGATGCAAATATCGCAGACCTTTGAGTACTTGTAACACGATACATTTGACTTGGCTTTCCGAAAAAGGAGCTTGCATATTGTCCAATAGACTTGCCAAATCTTGTTCGCAATACTCCATTACTAGGAATATACTTTCTAAACTTCTACCTACTACGACCTCTTTTAAATGAACGATATTTTCGTGCCGGCAAGATAAGAGAACAGAAATTTCTCTTAATCCGCTAACCGGTAAACCATCTTTTTCATGTTCCATCCGGACTTTCTTCAAAGCAACAACTTTGTCGTTTTTATTATCCCTCGCGCGATAAACAATTCCATAGGTTCCCTCTCCGATTCGATTTAATTTCTCGAATTCCGTCACGAATCTGCATTTACCAGGCTACAATAAAATCAAAATTTCATTCAATTCGAATTGTTTTACAGGAGCTATGTGAAAACACAGAAAAAAATAGTTACAATATCTTGTTCAGGTATTTCCATAGGTTTACCAGTCAGAAATGAAGTCAAGACTCCTCTCCTTGTGATAGGTGCGGAAGGATCGGGACCGGCTTCGGCCATCCCTTTCTTGTCAGTGTCATTGTTCTCTATAGGTTTTTTCTCTATACTTTCCTCTGTAAATAAATCAATGATTTCATGAATTCAATAGTATCAACATCTACGTTCTGGTCAAATGTGACAACTAATAGTATATAAAATAATAACTCGAATTCTAATGTTCTAAAGCTAGTAAACAAATTAAATAAAAGAAAAACATGTTGGTATAAATTTGTCTTTCATTTATGGAATGATATAATAATGCATTTTGAATTCTTCTCGGTGGAGGAATGTTGTAAGTTGTAACACCGGATGGAAGCCAAAGGTGATAGCGCTTCACATAGTTGTAAACGCGGATTGAAAATCACATTGTTGCAATGTGCTGTAATATTACATGTTTATTAGTCGCAATTAGTCACTTTATTTGAAAATTAATATACAAATGTGTATAAACTACGTTTCTAAAGATTCTCTTTGACTCACAGAATCTCCGTTCAAACGGATTTATTCAATAGTTTTCAAATATAAAGTGGCTAGCATCCCAACGCTAATATTCCTTCAGGAAAGTACGAGGTTTGGTAATTCGTATTTTTGGCGAGCAAAAAACAATGATTGATTGGTTGATCGATTTATTATTTTATAGGGTTGAGCCCTCTAAAGACAAAAAGACAAAAAAAAGTACAATAAAAATATGAAAAAGATAAACGAAACTAAAACGTAAAATGCTCTCGAGTGGATACCCGAGTTAACTGAGACTTGATCTCATCCGATAGGAATTTATTGTTCCATGCCTCAGGGAACCTAGATGTTCACTTCGAAAAGCTCCACAGTAATCTAGTGGCGTGAAAAAACCATAAAGTAACATTATGGTATTAATATTCAAGCGTAAGATATACGTATTTAGTGCAAACTATGCGTGTAAAAAGTTAAACTCTAATTTGACTTATTGAAACTTAAAAATGAACTGAGAATCATTGAACAATATCAAGAGTTGCAAGTAAAACAAACTAAACTAGAGCCAAGCAGCTTGAAGTTCAATCAAGTGCGCAGAAAGGCTGGATTTAAAGATGACTCTTGGAGAGCTTGAGTTTAATATTGAAGCAGCATCCCTTCAAATCATATCGAGTCAATCAAATTGAAGGGATAAAGTTTAGTCACATCCTATTGATTCAAAATACATTAGTTATACCTATAGTAATAGCCAGTAAAAGTTAATACGAAAAGAAATCAATTTCCATCTTTTACTGTATGAAACTAAATTCATAAATCATATTCTAGATATTTGCATAGTTAAATTCCCTAAAAATCTAACATTAACTCAATGTTTAGAGGGTTTTAAAATGATATGACATTCAGCTTTTAAACGAAAAAAACAATATGCGGCAAAGAAAATCAATCACATCAAACTTATGTATCCATAAAAAGCATGTTTCAATGAAGTCATAAAACTCAGTAAGTAGAGACCACTCTACATGCAAAATCAATATATTTTGCATACAGTTTCTCTAACCAATTTGGCTAATTCAGTTTCATCTACAACCAAGAACTAAATTGTACAAAACTAAGTAGGTATATTCAATTTGAACTAAATTGGTTTAGTAAGAACCACAAAAAGTGTGTATGAAAATATTGATTCTACATATAAGCCAGTTTCTGTTGACAAGATACTGAATTGTTTTTCAATGAGTTCTTATCACTCAAATATTAAGTGCAATGAGAATAAATCATGTCGTTGAAGTTGGAATTGTTTGTGAAAACAAATTTGTTATTAGATCCAAAAACATTGGAGAATTCACATGTTTTATCTGATGATTTTCATAACATGTCTAATCATTATATTTCACTCGAAATCATTAATTTTTGAACTCTCATCAATTCTAAATTAGTTTCTTTCATATTTGATTTTGAATTCGTTTCAATAATATAATAATAAATTGTAGAAGTAGTAGTAGTAGTAATTGACTTTATTGCCTAATTTAGCAATACATGAAGATCATAATAAATTTCTGAAATAATGAATTGAGGTTATGTGTTGTTACTGTTCCATCACTGATTTTATGACTTTTATAATTTGCTAATTATAGAATAAAGATCAAGGTAGTGGATAGAGGTGTTTGTAGGCGATTTCCATATATCAGAATTTTATTGACTTTCAACTTCGTGATCACTTGGATAAATTTTAACCTCTTTACCGGCATGAAATATATAAACACTTACATACCTTTCGTCATGTTGAATTGATATTATGATTCAAAAGCACAAGGATAACTTGACTCAGTCATTCACTTGATTCGAATATTGAATATTTCTTGATTTCTACCAAGAAATAGTAGATTGTTTATCTACTGTTTACACATCAAAATGAGGTAAGCCCTTTACGGAGTAAGCACAGGGTGCTTCCGATCGTCTCAGGAGCTTGCTCCGGACCAATTTTTCAACCAATCAAAAATTCAGAAAAATATTTTCCAAAATTTTTTGATTGGTTGAAGAATTGATCCGGAGTAAGCTCCTGGAGACGATCGGAAGCACCCACAAACTCGCGTAAACACAATCGCAATCGTAAGAACGATGCGCAGAACCTCATTTTGTGGTTTTGCGCATTGTGCTTGTGCTTATATCAGGGGGCATAAACGCAATAAGAAAATGTTTAGAATGAACTTGCGTGCTGCCAAAGGGAAGGGTACTGAAATTAATGTCACATGAATACATTAACACAAATGCTCAACAAATCATAAAAGTTTCTGAAACAGTATTAGTGTCTTCATGTGAAATTAGTTCAAGTACCCTTCCCCTTGGCAGCGCTGAAATCAGTTTCAAGGACGTCCATTTGAGTTTGTGCCTCCTGGTCAAAGTGGTATGCGATAAGCCCGAATGGCACTTTTAAGCCTGACTGGCGTTAGGCTAAACTCCCATGGACCGGAATTCGTTCCGGCGGAATGACTTTAAACCAATCGCTTTCACAATTTCTATCAGAGCGTTCTATCAGAAATCTAAAAAAAATTGTGCCTTGGTTCAATTTTCATTCCGCCGGAACGAATTCCGGTCCATGGGAGGCCAGCCTCAGCCCGACCGGATTATAACCCGAACGACTTCAAACAACCCGAATGACAATTGACCCGACTAGTTATAAAAATTTAATCAAATAAAATGGAAAATTATTCGAAATCAAAGCTTATTCGACCTTTTACTGTAAAGATGTATAGATTAAAGGTTAATTACGCTTTGATTTCGATTAATTTTCCATTTTATTCAATCATATTCTTATAATTAGTCGGGTCAACTGGCATTCGGGTTCAAAGTCGTTCGGGTTGAATGCAATCGGGCTTAAGTGCCATTCGGGCTTCTCGCATACTACCCTCAGGCCCGAGTCACATGGAGCAAAAATCACGCGGAACCCTTGGTTGAATAGAGAGGAGAATATTCACCTCTCTCTTCAACCAAGGGATCCGCGTTCCGCTTTCCGCGTGATTTTTGCTCCATGTGACTCGGGCTTCACTTTGGGTAAACACCCGTTGGACCGGAAGCCCGTTAGGCCGAAAGACCGTTGGACCGAATTTTATTTCACCGAATGACAATAATCCGAAAAAGCCTTGGTGACATTTTGTCTTATTAGCACATGAGGCTGGCCTCCCATGGACCGGAATTCGGAATGACTTTAAACCAATCGCTTTCACAATTTCTTTTAGAGCGTTCTATCAGAAATCTATAAAAAATTGTGCATTGGTTCAATTTTCATTCCGCCGGAACGAATTCCGGTCCATGGGAGGCCAGCCTGACTAGTAACGTATGGTGAGATTTCGGATTATTGTCATTCGGTAAAATAAATTTCGGTCCAACGGTGTTTCGGTTCAACGGGTGTTTACCTCACTTTGAGACGACACAAACTATAGCATGTTTGCAGTCTAGATAATATATAGAAGTCTGTGCTAAGGACACATAGAACGAACGAACCTATAGAGTCCAATGGATACTACCCTTAAAATTTAGGAACGCGCCCTTGAGAAATTCAGCGGGATTCCAATCATTTTGGCGCGTAATCGTATCCACAAGTATGGCCACTATTTGTATATTAGGGACAATTTTTTGAACATTTTTTCTCATCTGGTGATAAACCTAATTAGACATCATGTTCGCATGTAATTAAACTTGTCCTACATAATATTTTATAATAACTTATCGAGTAAAAATGGCCACAATTGTGAAAGACATTGAAATACAAAGTAGTGATATTAGCGAGTGCACTGAATTACCAAAATCAAATTATAATACTTTTTCATGTTTAGTTAAAGAATCCGTTAATTACAATAATGATGTATGTGAAGATGTGTTAAAATTCGTTAACAATGACAACAATTTACAGCATGGGAACAGTATTCGTAACGAAGATGAAAGCACATCAGAAACTTCAGGAAATAGCAGTAGTTCCCAAAATATTGTGAACCGTGATCGTGAATTAATTGTAAATAATACCTTCCTGGTGAATGAAAAAAGAGATATGGAATCTACTAATAATGATTTAGATGAAAATTCTTTCACATTGTGCAGGAATGCAAAATATCTTGAGAAAGAAAATCTTGAAGATGTAGGCCCTCAGAGCAGTATTGATAATAAATTGAAAGTTATTAATGATATACACACTGTGTGTGTGAAAAATGTAAGTATATTATATTTGAATAATTTAATGAGCATAGCGCTGAAATAATGTTAATCATATTTTTAGGTAACGAATGAACAGTTTGAAAATTTGGATCAGCTGAAAATACTTCAGAGTCACAATGAGAGAACAAATTCAGATAGTTATTCTGAAAAACAAAGCGATGTTTCTCCTTTACTCTCTAATAATTTTAATTTCAAACAAGATAATAAAGAGAATATTGATGAATCTGAAAAATTGAGCTATTCAGAAACTTCTAAAGATTCTCATCCTAATAATAATAATTGTAAGGAACTACTAGGTACTCAGCTTTATAACAATGTTGAATCAAAAAGTATTCACAATAAGAACGATGTGAGTATATAATGGTATCAATTTTCATTCTCTATTCAATATATGAAGTACTTTTCATGAAGATTACGAACGAAAAGTGTTGAAACTGTCCCTTGTGAAGAAATCTCTCAAATCATGATGAAATAAATTATGTCATAAGGAAATAATTAGGAATAGGGTATGCTTTTTTTATGATTTCGTATTATTTTAAAGCTTTTTTTCTCTTTTAACAGGACTTAAAGGTTTTTTTTTTGACAGAGATGTATTTAAATAGAATTATAAACATTTATTTTTCAAAATAATTCCCTCAATGAATTGACAAAATATTTCAAAAGCATACTTCTTAACTGCTCAAATGCAAATTTCATTCATGAATTGCTTTTCTAGGTACAAGTCAACAATTTTCATCAAGATACAGAAGGCAAAAAGCTTTCTAATCCCAAAAGAATTGAAAAGATTTTAAATAAGGATTTCAAAGGAGGAAGTGACTTATCTAGAATAGAACGAAGTAATGAACAGAGTCATGTAATATATGAAAAATCTGAACAACCTCAAATAGACAAAAAAATAAGTTCTTCGGATATGAATCCTTTGTATGAAAATTCATTGGAACATTGTGTAAAAAAAGACTTGGTGAGTGCTCCATTACTATTAATTTATTCTTCTTCCTCTTTTTTGTTGTTGTAATATTTAATATATACATACACATAATCATTTTCTGTCAATTTAATTTCATATTATGTTTTAGGAGGAAAAGAAATCATCCACCCAATTTGCTTCCTCTGGTATTTCAAAACGTAAAAATATGAAAAAAGTTTTAAATATTGATTCTGATTCTGATGATGATAGTAGTACGCAATTAGTCTCAAAATTAAGACAAACTGAAGAAGACAGTGATGAATATGAAAATAATCTTCAGTCCGACAAGAGTAGTTTTTCCATGGTTTCAAAATCTGCCAGAAGACTTATAGATAGTGATTCTGAAGATGATGCGAATGATAAATGTGCATCAAAAAAATCTACTGTATGTATGATATATTATAGAATATCTTTTTATGTTATTTAATACTTTTTTATTCATTTCAAGTTTGATGATTTATGTAAATTACTTGACACTTTGTTCATCCTTATTAATATTTTTTTTGTAGATCGAAAAGAATGAATCATCAAATAATTCAAATTTTCAAGCATCCAAATATAAGAAAGTTGCACAAATTTTGAGCAGTGATTCTGAAGAAGACAACAATACATTCTCAAAATCATCAAAATTCAAACAAAGCCAAGAACAAAGTACTAAGAGTAGCTCTAAATCTCAAGACTGCAGTCATACCAATGTTTCAAGCATTAGGAAAAGATTGATAGAGTCTGATTCTGAAAATGATGAGAATAATTCCAATGAAATTAACACATCGGAGGAAAATGTAAGTAAAACGAAGATTTATGAATTGTCACTATAGTATTATTACATTCACACGTTAATTGACAATATTTTCAGATGAAAGAGACCGTTTCATCGAATACTTCTAGCTCTATGGTATTGGAACATAAAAGTACCAATAGTATCAGCAGTTTGGATAGGGAGTCTGAGAAAAATGGTCAAACGCATTTATTGCCTTCAAACTTGGAAGAAAATAAAGAACAAGAAAAGGAGCATTCTTCTAATACGTCGGAAGTTGGAGAAAGATTGATCGACTCCCATTTTGAAGACGATAATTCAAGCCACAGTCATTCTTCAGGAAACAATGTTTGTATAACAGTTCTACGCATTCGCATATCAACTCAGATTTTAATATCAATTGAATATGCTCTATTTAGATGCAAAAAAATGGCTTGGTAATTCATGATGATTCTCCACACACTTCTCCCAAGCGTAAAAGTAAGAACAAAATTTTGGATAGTGATTCTGAAGAAGAAGAAGAAGAAGAAGAAGAAGAAGAAGAAGGAGGAGAAAATGAGTTGTTTCCATCTTCAAAATCAAAGGAGAAAGAACGTGATATTCAAAATAATTCAGAATCTGAAGAGTACGGTAAATCCGTATTTCTAAGAATTCAAAGCATAGTCGACACTGATTCCGAGGATGAAGATATATCGAGGAGTGAGGTTCATAAATCAAAAGTTCATCGTGTAAGTAGATACATATTCATGTGATTATTTCAACTTTCGTTCCAATTCCATCTGAAAGTATTAAACGATATGTAAACATTCAAGGAGTGGACAGATCTAACTATGGAGGAAGATGAATCAGGATATAAAATGAATCGCAAAGAAAGTGAAGTTTATGAAGCTATGGATGAAAAAGGAAAAGATAAACCCGCTAAGAAAAGAAAGGTACAGTTTTTCAATCATAAAGCAAAATACAGTCTCATAAGCTTTGAAGAACCATTTGTATATTTGATGTCAATAGAGTGATAAGTTTATCTACTCGGTGATGATTGAGCAACGTTTGAAATTCAAAAAACTATTTTCAAAATACAAATCTCTCTTGATCTGAAAAATGATTTTGATTACAAAAATCACTGTTTATTTCTATTCAGAGCATCTTCCGAAAAGTAGGATATAGTCAAATATATATTGTTTTTCTGTCAATAGTTGAGAAACAAATGAATAAAATTTCATCAAAAATATATGTACACATCAGTTCTTACTGTGATCAAGTCAAAAGTGACCATGATTTATGGTTTCATCTAAGTCATACTATTACCATTCTTTAAATGTTGATTTAAATTCTTATAGGGTTCAATCAGAGCGTCAAAGGACGAAGCAATGCGGCAAATCCATAGTGAGACTCAAAGGCTGATGAGAGAAAGAGAAATATCATTGCCGTATCATAAACCAAAGCAACGAACTTTAGAAGAATTTTTAAAAAGAAAATCGTTTGTTCCTGTGTTACCTAAAGCTCCATCCACAGCGGCAAAAATGAAAATGTCTTCCGCAATTGTAAGGTAAATACTTCAATTATTTAGAGAATACAGTTGATCGAGCAGTAAAATTTTCTGTCAAGGCTAATAAAGAAAACACCAGATGATTTACAGTATCTTTTTCAACTGCTCTAAACATGAATACATATTTGAAATATATGCTCCAGGTTTATTAACGTATGCTTTCATTTTCTTTTGTTTTAGTAAAGTTCTGGAAGAAAAAGAAAAAGAGGCAGAATTATTTTACAAATCATCTGATTCGGAAGATGAATCTTATTCGAAGTCATTTACCGCTGAAGAAAATATTAATTCTGCTGGTATGAATACAGATGTTTCATCCTTAATGGTTATTCAAAGTGATCAACAAAATGAGCCGAGTGAAACTTTGGATAATAATATACCATCCGCCGACGTTTTTCATGCTCAAATTAATGATAGCGAGAAGTCAATAAATCAAAAAGAGTCGAAAATTGAGAATGTTACGAGGAAATTGTTTGATACCGAATTTCCAGTTGAAGATAATGGAAAATTGCAATCGAATAACGCAGAAATAACTGTTGAAAATGATGATAAAATAGAGGAAAACATAAATAACTTAATTAAATCCCTGGATAATGAAATTCGTAAAGAAGATGAATGTTCGAACAAAATGGATGTTTGTGAAAATAGTATATCTGAAAATCAGTGTAATTGTACGGGAACAGACCTAACTTGTTCTATTTGTACAAAAAACGGGGATCCCTCAAAAAATAACATGAATGTTTCATCGGAAAGCGAGACGAATGATTTTGTTTTGAGAGTATCCGACAGTTATTGCACCTGTATGGGATCTTCGAGTATCTGTACGGAATGTTCAAAGGACAAACCAATTGGAAATGAAAAAAATGATCAATCGCCAACAGATAGTGTTGAGATTTCCTGTGATGAAAATAAAGGAACGAACGATGAGTTCTCATTAAAAGGATCTAAATATGAATCTCAAATTTGCTTAGCGGAAAAACCTAATTCCAAATCGGATGGGCAAGTACAAGGTTTACCATTTCCAGATCTGGACGATATTCCTGAAGAACCTAAAAGAACAAACACAAAACGAGTACTGTTGCCAAAAATATTCTCCAAAATGAAGCCACAGTTACAAGGGAATCCAGGTATGATGATTGATCTTTCGAATGACATGAAACCAAATAAGAAGGGAATCGATAGTTTGATAGGCAGGTTTTTATCAAAACATTCCAAAGTTCCAAAATCAACGAGTCATGATTCTAAAATAACTGTTGTTAGTTTGGAAGAATCCGCAAATGGTCCAGTTCCTGTAAAACAAGACCTTCCATATAAAAGTCCTGTAAATGCACATGAAAGTTCTGAAATGAAGAAACCTGGGGCAAAATTGATGGAATTGAGAAAAAATTTGCAACAAAAAATAGCTTTGAAACGTAGTGAACAATGGAAGAAGAGGGAAACATTCGAAGAGGAGGAAGTTGAAGTTGGAAAAGATGTTCAGGAGATATCAGACGAGGAAAAAGAAATAGGAGTAAATAGTGAAGTTGAAGAAAGTGAACCGGAAGAAAATGATGTAGTTATAACAGATAAGAAATATAAAACTCATTCGTTTGCCGATGACGAAGCGGAAGTTAGCGAAGATGAAGACCAAAACGAAGCTGATCTGGGGGTTGATGACGAGGAAGATGAAAATTCAGATGGAGTAAACGATGATCAAGATGATATTGAAGATGATGAAGAGAAGGAGGAAGAAGATGAAGAAGAAGAAGAAGAAGAGGAGGATGATGATGATGATAATGAAAGCACTAATTTCAGTGATTGTGATGTAAAAAAATCAAAACCTTTGAAACGAATAGTTAAAGCCTTTGAAGAAGAAGATAGTGATTCAAATTCCATATCTATTCCACCGAATGAGAACGATAACCAGTTATCCATGAAGAGTACCAAAGCAGATGACGATATGTGTGATAATGAAAACATTCAATGGACAAACGACGATGAAAATGATATTCCAGTTTATCAAAATTATGTCTCGCAAAGTCAAAATTATAAAACTCCCGGTACAAAGTCGAGTATATTCGATTTCCTATCTCCCATGACGCCGTTGACAGGATTGACTACAGACGTAGATTCTGCAAAAAAGAATATTTTCGGTAAAGAACAACTTTCATCCTCTCAAAATAGTCAGTCGTTCGTAGGATCGAATACACAGAACACTGAACTCTTTTATTCCCAAGAAAATTTGCAAACGAAACTTTTCGATACTTCCAAAGACGTGAACGACGATGAGCTTCTGAAATTATGTTCAGGCAAATTCTTTTCTCCTAAAAATAAGTCTAATCTGATGGACGAGGAAAAAGGAGACCCAACTGATTCGCAATTACTAGAAATTTGTTCTGGAACATTCGATTCTCAAACAACTGATGCGAAAGAATTGGAATCTAATTCAACGAAGAACGATATAAACCCATCTCCAAACATGAAATCAACTTTGGAAGAGGATTCTACAACTGTTTCTAAGTCTGACGCCGAAGAAAAAAGCGCGAATATTCGTAAACTTATCGACCTGTTATCTTCATCCGAGGAAGAAGGATTCTTTTTACAAGAAACGAGAAAGAAAAAGAAAGCATTGAAAAAGAGATCAGCTAAAAAACTAATGGTTTCGGATGATGAAGAGAGCAATATGGGTGATCAAATTTCCGACGACGAAGAAGAAGAAGAAGATATGCTAAGCAACGAAGAAACTGATAAGTATTATGATTCCGAAGAAAACGAGATTATTGTTCCGAAAAAAGATATCGAAAAGGTAGCTGCCAACTTTTTGGAAGAGGAAGCCGAACTCAGTGAAAGTGAGTGGGATTCTGCCGATGAAGATGAAAAAGACTTGGATAAATTTGAAGTGGAAGAAGCGGACGAGGAGGATATCGATGAAAATGAAATGAGGGATGAAATAGGAAAAGTTCACATGAGGCAAATATTGGATGAAGATCAAAGAAATGTGAGAATACTTCAAGAAATGTTGTTTGACGATGGTGATTTACATACCGATGGTGGTGGACGTGAACGCAAATTCAGATGGAAAAATATAGGTGCGTGAAATACATTTTTAGTTCGAGAAATATAAAAGAGAGTTCATCATTACATGTTCTGTTGATTTTAATCGACTTACATTTTTTAATTTAAAGATAAGCTCGGAGCAGACGATGAAAACATTGAAACGGATGACAAAGATGGATGGTTGGATTGTATTCAAACAGATGAAGGCATAGAGCGGCGAAAATTGCAACAAGAACGAAAATCTTTTCTTGCAGAAAAAGGGGTGAGCAAATTATTTTCATTTATATTTCAAATACACTTCATTGGATGCTTATTATGACTTCACAATTCGTAGAAAGAGGTTGCTGACGACATTGATGACGATATCCTAGGAGATAGTCAATTTTTCCAATTGGGAATGAAAGCTTTGAGGAAAGTGCAATCCAATCAAGAACATAAAAGTACCATACAATCCGCCCCAACTGAAGAATGCATAATGCCAAAAAGTGTTTCTTGGGCATTGAATGGTTTCCCAACGGATAAAAGGTCTCAGAGCATACAGGTGAGCGAACAGTTGAAACACGATCATACCGTACTTGATAACTATTCTAAATGCACGTGCTATTATGAAAAAGGGTATTATAACAAGAATCATACAAATCACCCGGAGAAAAATCATTAGATCTGATTTTTGGCCCACAAGATCAGATTAGATTTAAGTAAATCTGAGTAGATTTTCGCATATCTCGTTAGATTGAATATTACATTGAATCTCAATCAGCAATTGGTTGTTCAATTATCAACAATCCTACGAATTTCAATTCAAACACATATGGTGACAAATGAAGGCAAAATAATTATGGATCCCGCAGATTTTTTCCCAGGAAGTTGATCTGAAAAATGATTCAGTAACTTAGTATATATCCCATTTTGTCCAATAGTTCTTAACACAAACTAAGTTGTTAATCTCTTGATTTTGTTTAGAATCCAATACATCGACACTCCCTTCTGGCTCGAGGAGAAGAATCCTTAGCCCGTCTAGCCACTATAGTGAAACAAAATGATATAACATCTATTAAACCAAAAAATTCTAAACATTTTGTTTTCGAAATTTTGAGTCCATCCTTGAAAGATAATAATGGAACGAATGAAACAGATGACACGGACGAGGAAGAAACTCAGGAGAAAAAAAATGTAAGTACGCGTGAATTGAGTCTTATAATGTTTTTTGGATAAATATTGAAATATCCGATGTTTTTTAGCCTAAGAAAAGAAAACCTCCCACGAGTTCGACACCGAGAAACTCTAAAAAGGCAAAAACCGATGGAAATCTTTCGAAAGGAAAAAAATTATTTGCAGCGTAATGAATATTTTGCACCATTAGATTTTTTATAAAGAATATATATTTGAAAGAAGGATGATTCTTACGGAGAAGATGTTGACAGTGTTGTGTAAATAATAATGTACAGTGTATTAAAATAAATATGGTATGTTCATTTTATATACATTCAATAATTTTTATAAATCCCGATTATTTTATGTATAAGGTTTTTTCAGCAAACACTAGACAGTGCCACAACTCAATGTTCTTAAAAAATCTTACGTCATTTTTCGCAGGAAGTTATTGAATAAAACTTCCAATGACAGAAGTGTAAAAAGCAGGAATTTGGCATTTATGTGAAGAAATGAAAATCGGCATCGAGTACCTTTGTATGCATTTAAACGCTGTTTTTGTAATTCTTGGAACTTCAAGTACGAAATGCGCCGGGATCTCGAGGAGTCTTCAACGAAGTAACACGAGAACTTCTCAAATATGTTATGATGATTAAGTGAAGGTGAAAAGAATGTACAAATGGGACGATTTTGGACAAATTCGTCAAGATATTCTATGGAAATGCATAGCAGATGATTATTCGAAACAGTCTCTTTTGGAGCTTCTGAGCATGTTCGTAGGATTTTCCAAAGACGTTCTTAGCAGTTTTGACCTCTTGTATTGCTTGGGCAAACGGTTCTGTGTATACAAACTAAGAGTTAATAAATATTTTCTCATATTCATGCGTCACTTCGAATACATCTGAATTTACAGAGAAAATATGAGAAAGAACATGAGAATTTCTCAAATTTCTTCAATTAATTGAAATGACGAGAAATGAGAAAAACAAGGTCTCGCATAATGTAATTGATAGCCTTCGTGAGAACGTTAAGTACGAATACCTGTACGGTATAAAATTATGTACACAAACGTGTCTGAAAGGGATGACGAACTAACTCTTCTGTCATATATATTTATATAAAATAAGTTCATTGATATTCATATATCTTCTCGTATTCACGAATAACCAGTGGATGATGGACCTTTTGACTTGAGGGAGACCATCGTTGGAAATAAAAGAAGACCAACGTATGTGGCGTGTATGTTTAATGTAACTCTATCCAATAATGCATGGCTTGGCCTAGGGCAACTGAATGTCTCCCTCTGTGCGCGTGTTCGGTAAACATGAAGCACTGCGGAAGGTAGGGCAATGATGTATCGTACGCGTTATGGAGTGTTAAATATTAATCTGAAACCATTCGTCAAAATTGTAATCCTGTTTGGATATTTGAAACGAAAACTATTTTTCGCGGATATCTGGCAATATTCCTGGCAAAGTTACTAGATTTCGATTCGTTTCTGCGGTTTTCATCCGAATAGACAAATAAAATCGATGATAAAATTGATAATAGAATAAAAAAAAATCAGAGATTGTTTTCGTTAATGGAAAAAACCTATGAATTTCACAGATCATACGGTAGATTTTGGAAAGCGAATTCATTACAAATTATAAGATGTGAAAATGGATTTATTCAGAATTCTGTCTAAAATGTTGTGTTGCGTGGTAGGGATGTTCGATATTTACAGTATCGATACTTTTGTATAACACATGTATTTAGTTTTTATGAAATTTTTATTAAACCTTGATACATATTTTATACACAATATGTATCGATATCGTATAAGTATGGGGTAATATCTCTACTGTGTGGAAGTTGGAATTAGTGATGGGGACCCTTGAAAAGGATCGATTCTTTTTTATATAATAAGTATCAACTTTTTATTGAAATTTATAAAAATGATATATTTTTCAAATAGAAAAGGATAGATTTTTTTCAAAAGTCCCTAACAAACGAACCTAAATTCCATACTCTTTCAATATGAGGTGGTGGTCCATCGAAGGCAATGGTTCAATCAAAGCAACTCTCCTTTATTACTGCAATATTTGTGCTGAGTGCGCAGTTTTCAAGGATTTGGGTAGAATACCGACAAAACTTCAATATATTCTCTGTAAAGTAGGATCGATCTTGTTAAAAATTACCAACTACCCAAGCAGCACAACCACTTGTATGGAAATTCATAGAATATTCTTATTACATGCAATGGTACAGCTGAAGAAATAAACGTCCTATGAACATGCCATGGGGTAAATGTTTTTTGCTGTACCAAATGAGTATAACCAAGTGGCATTTACACGGTACTCTACCAGCACTTTCGTGTTACTCGACTAGGTACTTTATCGTATAGAGTCGTTTTAACACTCTGGGGAAAAAAATTAGATCTCAATAGATCTGACTAGATCTTGACAGATCTGAAGATCACATTTAATCTTGATGAGCAATTGATTGTTCAATTCCCAAGAATTCTGTAATATTTTCCCATGTTTGAATTCAAATTTGAACATGTGCATTAGCAAATACAAGCTAGAATTGCTTTTCTTCAGATTTCAATAGATCTGTTCAGATCCAATCATTTTCCCCGGGACTCCTCCTGGCCCCCAGCGTATTTCTTCCTGGAGGTCCATAGAGTTATGGAATGGACTTGAAATACATCTCGAAGGCAGAACAAGAACTATCTATCCTTTTATATTTAGATGTTTTTTGTTTTATATATAAAAGAATAGAAATATTTAGGAATAGAGTTCTTGTTCTGCCATCTCGAATTGAAAAAGTTTCTAAATTATATATAATTTATATACAATTTAATATAGTTTATACAGGGTGAGTGAGAAGAGATTTTTCCTTTGGCAAATTTTGCTCTGAGTCTCAAATTTTGAGATGTAGTATGAGAAAAAAACTTAATATCTCGTAAATACTGTATTTCAGAAATTCGAATCTAATACAATTCGCTAAGTCAGATCAAGAAGTATCTTTGGGAAGTTAATCAAACCAATTTGGTGTTTTCTAGTCCCAAATTACAGCACTTTAAAAGTTTTGATATTCCAGCCAATCGATTCGCTTGAATTGCATAACGAAGAATGCTAGATTGAATTGATTTTTTCTGAAGGTACGCTCTGATCCAACTTAGCGAACCATGTTAGATATAAATGTCTGAAGTACAGTATTTCAAAGATATTAGGTTTTTCCAAAAAATTAAGAAATGTTGAAATTTCAAAATCTAAGGTCTACCGAAAGAAAAAGCATGCTTTAGAAGCATGACACACTTCAATGCTTCTAACGCATTTGTTTAACGCACGAGACCATGCTTTTTGGGTATGTGTCACATGCTTTCTAAGCATGGGTACCGAGCGTTGGAAGCACATTATGACAAATGCATTAGAAACTTTAGTGCGTCATACTTCTGCAGTATGCTTTTTCTCTCGGTGTTCCAATTCAAATTTGCGAAAGGAAAAATCTAGTCAAAACCTTCTTAAGAGTATAGAACTGCACACGAGAATCTCGTCTCAAATTGAAAAATGATCTACATTTACTGTTCTAACAATTTAAAACATAAAAATTTTGAACGGAATCAAGCTTCTAATTAAAGTGTGACAAAATCACATGGAATTCCGATTCCATTGAAGAGGAGAAGTAATACATTCTCTCAGTCTCGGTATTGATCTCGGTGCAGGTTTCGTTGCATATTTCGATATATATCTCTGCTGATTTTATTTGAATAATCAAGATTGCACTTTATTCCGTTGATTCAATTTATACTCTCAAACTATCTTGATTATCCTGGTATTACGAGAGATTGGAATAATCACACTGCGCTACAAAAATAGGATGCCCCATTGGTTCGGAAACCGAAATTCACTTTTCCGAAGGTTTCTGGTCTAGTGGATCCGAATGCGAGGTCCAAATCTCTCGATTAGCTCTGGTTTTCGAGATATCCTAACGTAAAGATACGAAAACAGCGATTTCAGCCTTGGTATATGAGCTTATGTAGCATCGAACTTCTTCCGTTACTCAGAAAAATATGAACATAGTTCCAAAGTAAAAGGGCTTTGCCATTCCAAATGCCGTTGAGTTTGCTCAAATATCTTTTGTATCCGCTGAGATATGGCATTTTTAAATTTCCATGTTTGTGAATTGATCTAGATCTGAAAAGAGTGAGAGGAAAAATCGCCTGTTTTTCTAGGACCGCGAGTTTCAAGTTGAAATGCATTCTGAAAAATACCCTATGTCGATCATTTGCAAGGGAATACCATTTTCCGGAGAGCACAACAATGGTTTTAGAGATACAGAAACCGACAGAATCGATAGATTCTTGACAGAACCGATTCTTTTCTACACCGAGAGAAAAAGCATGCTCTAAACGCAAGGGAGCTCTTCACGCTTCTAACGCTGTGGTTATAACGTACTTTCAACGCATGGCGGCATGCTTAGAAGGCGTGGGACTCATACTCAAAAAGCATGGGCTCATGCGTTTAACGCACGTTATAACAAATGCGTTAGAAGCGTGAATTGCTCCTTTGCATTTAGGGCATGCTTTTTCTCTCGGTGTATAGAAAACTTATAGATTTTTATATAATCTTGATCGAAAATTGATACTACTTCACCTCCACAACCAGTGTTATGCTCACCGGAAAATGGTATCCCCTCGCTAATGATCAACATAGAGGATTTTTTAGAATGCATTTCAACCTGAAACTCGTGGTTCCAAAAAATAGGCGGAAAAATACTCTTTTTTACGGTCACTCTTTTCAACATGGAAATTTCAAAATGCTATATCCCAGCGAATACAAAACATATTTGAGCAAACTCAACGGCATTTGGAAGGGCAAAGCCCTTATACTTTGTAACTATCTTCATAGTTTTCTGGGTAACAGAAGAAGTTCGATGCTACATAAGCTCGTATATAGGCTAAAATCGCTAATCACGAGAGATTTGGACTTCGGATTTGGATTCAGAGGACCAAAAACTTTCGGGAAAGCAAATTCCGGTTTCCAATTGGACTATTTCACTATTTTATCTTCCTGTGACGCGAATCTCATGCGAAGCTCTACTCAAAATTATGCCTGCTCTCTAAATTTCTTGGAGTGAGCATCCACTCCTCAAGAGTGAAATTACTGCCAGTCCAACAAGAGTTAGATTCCACTCCATAAGAGTGAAATTTCACTTGGAGTGAGGATTCTCTGAAAAGAAGGTGAAATTTCAATATTCAAAACGAGTTGAAACTTCATTCTGTTGGAGTTAGAATGGAGTGAAAAGTCACTCTTGCAGTATTTTCACTCTTCAAGAGTGAATTTTTCACTCCAAGGAATGTAAAGAGTGCCAAGGGATGTCCACATTTTCTAAATCCCCCTGCGTATAAGTTATATATAATTATAAATAAATTATATATGATTTTGAAAATGTTTCCCGTTGGGATATAAAATGTTTTTGAGATTTAAAATGCAGCTTATCTTTTAAAATCAATTCTTCAAAACTAGAAACATAATTTAAAGAATGTCTTCTAAGATTTCAGGTCTTTAACAGTTGAGAATTTCGTGATTCGATTATCAATTCATTTTAATAATCTATTCAAATTTCAGGAATATGGTATAGAGCCCAAAATCCCGCAGCAGATGAGGCTCCCATAGAATTCAAAGTGCTCGACGACCGCTCCTTCCGCTGGTATCTTGAAACGATTCTACCCTGCTAAAAATTCCCAATAAAGAACGATTCAAAACGATAAGATTTCTCTATAGTTTTGAATGAGGTTTTTGAATACGGAATTTACGATGTTATATCGTCCTTAAACGATAGGACTTTATCCTTCCTTATCGTATTGTATAAAATGTAACAGGATGTATGTGGTTTTATAGTGAAATTCGTATAGAAAAAGTACCAGTTATTCGAAAAAAAATAGTCATGTGTTTCAAAATAAGTGGTCCTTTTTCTATAAGAATTTTACGATAAAATTACATAGGTTTTACGTTAAATTCTATAGAATACTATAAGGAACGATAGAGTTCTATCGTTGAAGAACGGTATAACATTGTAAATTCCGTATTCAAAAACCTCATTCAAAACTATAGAGAATTCTTATTGTTTTGAATCGTTCTGTATTGGGAATTTTTAGCAGGGTAAAAACGTAATAAATACCATGCCAAATATAGAAGTTATGCAACCAGATTCAATTGATTTTTCGTGGATTGATAGTAAAACGAAGATGTGAATTTAATATGAAAATTATAACGTGCCCTGATTAACATCAATTCAATAATTTATCAATGTCGTTCAGTTGAATTCAATGAGTTAAGGGAAAAATACATACACGGAAAAAAATGAACTGTTAATTTTACCAGAATTCCGGTTACTATATGGACAGCAAGGAATATCTGTGACTTTTACTGGAATTCTTGTTAAATTTGCCGGAGACTTGATTCATTTAACTAGAATTCCGGTTAAAATAGCAGTAATTCTTGCTGTCCATATATTAACCGGAGTATTTTTTTCCGTGTAGAAACTTATCGTTTCTCAAGAATTTATTACGAAAAATTGGCTGAAGATCCATTGATGAAATAACGCACATCTTGAAATATCCATTTCAAATTATCTTTCAAATTTTTTCGAGACGAAAATATATAAAAATGACGGAGCTACGGCTGCTAACAGTTGATACCAGGTTTTTGCGCTGTGCAGCCCTGGTGAAAATAAAGCGTGCATTTGGAGCGTCGCATAGGAGTGTTATTACCGTCACATGAGAGTGTATTAAGAGTCAATTGGCGCAGTTGAGCGTGGATCGAGCGTGAAGAAAAGCGTTCATGCACGCTGTACTCGCGCTTATATTGAAGTAAGCGTGCATTGAACGTATATTGGCCAGAATCACGTAATTGGTACGCTGTTTGAACTTTATGTGCACGCCGTTTTTTCGCCAGGGAGCTTACAGGGCTAAAATTTTTTCTAAAATCAAAATTTCAACGTTAGGATATGTCAAACCGCACAACTTGATGGAGTCAGAACAAATGAAAATGAAAAATTTCAAATTCAGGAGTATTTTGAAAAAAAATCTTCTTCTTGTTTTTTGTTTTTCTCTCCATTGAGTTGTGTGTATTACTGTATTTACACATTTCAACGCTGCCGTCCAAAGCAAAAAGATCGTAAGTCGAATTTTTGACGAAAATGAGTTTTTCATATTTTATGTTAACCGTGAAAAAATTCTGCATTCTACTGTGGTTTTCATTTTGAGAAAAAAACATAATTTTGTTAATAACAGCGGTTCGAAGTACGAAGAAATTAATCAAATTTGAAACGTTTATAAAAATGGGGAGTCTATAAACTTCAATGCCAAACTATTTCTAAGGTCTATTATACCCTAGGAATGGTTTTGCCATTGAAAAATGATTCATTCCATTGATTTAAAAACAAAACCGTTTCTCTTGATTTTCTCGAATTCAAGTCAAATGCACTTACGGCACTTTACGGTCTCCTTGCTTTGGACGGCAGAACGACAGAATTTTGGTTTTATGATTTAACGATGAAAATTGAGACCTGTCGGCTGCATCGTGCAAAAATGAGGCACCAACTCGTAGCTCCGCTATTTTAAATATTTTTGTCTCAAAAAAATGGTAAAGATAGTTTTAAATGTATATTTTCAAATGTGCTTTATTTCATCAATGTATCTCTACACAATGTTTTGTAATAAATTCTTGAACAGAAGGCAAAATTACATTTATTTCTCCCAGGGCATATTCTAAGGAAATTCAAAAAACTAACTGAAACCGTGGACACTCAATTTATAAAAAAAAGAAGGAAAAGATTCGTGTGACAAGTCTTTCTTGAATTATTTGATACTTCCTTAATTTTACTTCTGGCATGGAGTCTTATTTTTTCAGAATGAATATCACCGCCGAACTCCCTATACCCCTTGATATGAGGCGAGAGGACCATTCTGTAACGAGGCAATATTGGATGTTTGATTTAAAAAAAGAGGAAAACATTTCATCAAAAATTAGGTAATTTTTTGAGAACTAACCGTTTTTACGTTTTAGACCTGGCAGTTTTCTTTTAGAACTAACTTTTTGGTAAATTCTTTGATAAAACATGTATTGAATTTTATATTCTTGAAGTTTGACTTTTCAAACTCACAAAATCCGATGAATCATCGTTATTCATCTTCTAAAATGAATTCTTTGTAATTTTTTACAACCGAAAACATACCCAGTGAACATTTTCCCCCTCAACATTTCAAACATTCATTACGTTCTCTGAATGCTAACAGAAAGTTATCTAATGCGTCGATTTCGGAAACCTTTTTGATGCCCTTTTTAGGAGGTCTGGAAGTTATCAGAAAGTTGACTTGGATCACATTCTGATAACTTCCAGATCTCATAAGCAAGGCATCAAAAAGATTTCCGAAATCGACGCATCAGACAACTTTCCGTTACCATTTAGAGAACATAATGAATGTTTGAAATGTTGAGGGCAAAGATTTTGGGCCTCCAACAGCTTAGTATTTCGTTATTCGATTATTAAATCGTTTCAATAAACGATTGAAACTTCAGCAACATTGAATTTTTTCAAGTTCCATTTGAGTTAATTACAATTTTTCATTCGTGTATAAATATATCGTTTCGTACGACACAATTGTTCTTCTGTGCCAGATTCTTCATTTCGTACCTGTAGCTTTTCGATCTTCATATCATTCAGAATGAGGGTACAATCCCTGACAGCAAAAATAACCCGTTTGAATTCTTGAAGACTCCTTAATGAGTTCTTGGAACAGTCCCCGTTATGTCAGTGAAAATGAATTCAAAACGTATCCATGTTGAATGCCTGGAGAATTCTTCATGAACTCATAACATGAATTCATGTTTACTGTCATAACGGGAGCTCTTCGTGGGGACTCTTTTGCTGTATGAGATCTGTGTACCCCATGGACACCGAAGATACAAAACCTCCTCTCCGTCATATATGCGTTTACGAAATGGAAGTTAAATTGTGTACCAATGTTTTCGAATGCAGAATTTCCCATTGCACCTTACCGCATCATCATCTTCAACGACAGATGTATGTATATACATGTATAATTCATTGGAAGACACAACCGTGAGGTAATAACGGTCGTTTAGATACCGTGAACCAAGGAAAGCTATAACAGCGAGAAAGGCAGAAAAGAGGATATAGACGAAAGAGCGCTCAAGCAGGTCTATGCTGGAAATGGTGGATGAGGGTGGCTTGTTGAATAAGCCGATTAGAGCATCACGGTAGTCGCTCTGTTGCCCCGTGCAACTCTGCGTAACGATGGCTCGTCGCGACTGGTGGTGAGTCGAGAGCCGTTGCATGCGGTGACGTTGGTGCGCATCAACTGGAGAACGCAGTCAGCAGAGACACATTAAAATCGCATCAAATATGTACAGCTGCCCATCCCCTTTTTCGCTGCGTACTCTATGTACCAGCTATGGCAGTCGAATCACTTGCTTACCTCTCTACGTATGTATACATACATAAGAAAACAAAGCTCACATATAATCCTGAAAGCTATCTATATTTTCTTCTTGGGAACGGAAGTGTATATTCCTACGTGCAACCACTATGTAACGTTCGAAGAAATCTTTGAAGGATTTTACCTATTCCTCTTTGGGGAATAAAAATCTTTTAAAATTGTATGTTCTTCGAAACAACGTTGAAATACTTTATTCGAAATCTCAAGTCCTTCAGCGAAATTCTCTTTGCTCGTGCTCTTTACAATTACATTAAGATTACATGGATTTACAGTAAGTATCACATTTACAATAATCGATGGAAGAGTATGTTGATTCCTCACGGAAACTCCATCTACGACTACCTGTTACATTTGCAGCCCGCAACTTAATCGAATCAATCAATTAAAAATGTTGAAACAAAATGGAAAATAAGAATTTGTAAAGGATTTATACGTTAAATTCCCATTAGAAACGGACAGAACTCCCATTCGCATTCGACGAGACACATATAGGGGTCCTGTTCACAATAATTGTGGATCATCGAATGATGGAAATACGGAAAGATGTTATTTTGTTGATTTTTATTCAATATCAACGATTATTGGACAGATTTTCAGGATCTGATTACAAACTCGAAAAGATACAAGCGTATAAGAGGTTCCTTATTGGAGAACATTTCAAAATTATATATAATTTATACAGGATGTCCCAGAACTCATCATTCGCATTTCTGTGGCATACTCTGCAGCCAAGATGCAATAATTTCCCGTTTGAAACAAATTTTTTTGAGGCTTAGTTCGAGATATGAATACTTTTATATTTTTCTCAAAATCCAAATAAGTCAAGAGCATTGTGTTCTTTATACTCGAACCTGACACTATTGGCTGAGTTGGGAAACGGCGGAGCTCTGGAAAAAAATTGAACTATTCTATTATTGTTCGTTTCAGAGCTGTAGCGATTTGAACGAGTGATCGCAAAATCCGCCTGTTGTTTGGTACCGCGAGTTTCGGGTTGAATTGCATTCTGAAAAATACCTCCCGTACACTGAAAAAAAAATTTATTCCAGTCAAATAAATATTTATTTGTCCTGTACCAAAGAAATATTTATTAGAATTAACAAAATATTCTTTGGAACCAAAATAATTGATTGGAACCAAATAAACGATTAAAACCATCTATTTAATTCAAATGAATTATTTTGGTTCCGAAGAATATTTTGTTAATTCTAATGAATATTTCTTTGCTACAGGACAAATAAATATTTATTTGACTGGAATAAATTTTTTTTTCAGTGTATAGAAATTTACAATTGGCGCTAGCATGGTGCAACGTAGCAAAAGTATGGACAAGGCTTGGCAACCAAGCATGGTGCAAACCTGGAATGATAACATCATTTTATGATTTACCTACGTGTTTTTCCAATGAAGTCCCATCATCGATGAAACAATAGCAATGAAATATACCATCATTGGCAAACAATTGGAAATTTTGTTCGTCAATGCTCCGCCAATGATCAAAGTAAAAAATATTTAACCCAGAAATATATAAAAAGCATGCGCATTTCGCAATTTCTGACATATGTTGTTTGAAGTCTTATCGTTTTCCCCTCATTTGTTTGTGAACAACTCGGCGTCTTTTGTCGATAAATTTTGCCATGAGAAGTAGACGCAATGTATGTTAGCTCCGCGGTAGGAGCCCTCTAGTGTGACTCATAGTAAAGACCGATTGACTGTTCTTCCAAAGACTTACTTATTAGTAACGTAGCCAAAATATTATATGGGTTGCCAATATTGAGCCATGCTATTACCAATGATCGGCGCTACATTGAAAGCTAATTTCTACCGAAAGTAGGCCACAGTTTGAGGCAATATTGTACCACATTTTAAATGATCCTGGCGTTGAATGGAATCTATCGCCTAGTCAATGTTGGGCCAAGGATGAGCCAAGCTTGGCGCAATTGTGCCACAATGATAGGCTGACAAACGAAATCCGTCGAACACCGACATCGGTGCAGCATTGTATTTATCGTTGATCAACATTGAAGATTTATAGATTGCTAAACCTTGTCTAACAACATTGCGCCAAGCTATATTTTATTGTCAGCATTGGCGGAGCCCAGAAATTTTTGTATGGGCTCATGTCGATCATTTGCAAGGGAATACCATTTCTCGGTGAGCATAAATTGATTTTGGAGATGAGGAAATCGATGGAATCGATAAATTCTTGACAAAATGCATTCTTTTCTATAAAAAACCTATCGAGGTTTATTGATTTTTATAAAATCTTGATCAAAATTTGATACCACTTTACCTCTTAAACCGGGCGGATTAAATCTATAGGCGGAAAAATACTCTTTTTCGCGGTCACTCTTTCAGAGTTCAGCAACTTCAAATCATTATAGCTCCAACTCGAACAATGATAGGATAATTCAATTCTTTCCAGAGACCTGCTGTCTTCCAACTAAGCGAATAGTGTCAAGCTCAAGTACGTAGCACATAGTACTTTTGAATGATTCGGATTTGAAAGAAAATCTAAAAATGCTTGCATCTCAAAAACCAAGCTTTGAAAAAAATTGTTCTCAAACGAGAAAGTATTGCATTCTGGCTGCAGAATATGTCACAAAAATGCGAATGATGAATTCTGGGACACCCTGTATGTAATTCGATACAATTTATATATGAGCTATATACAATTATATAATAATTATATATAATTGAAACAATTTTTCCATTCGGGATCATCCGGTGGAATTGTTTTCCTATCAAATTAAATAAAATTAAATTTATCACGAGATTTGAGATCTCTTCACAGCTGCCTTTTAGAAAATTTATTCCATTTGGAATTTCAAGGAGAATGTTTTCTTAAAATTTTGCTTTTTGTTTGAATTTCACATCTTTCTTATGAATTCAATTTTTAGTAATTTGATACGAAAAATTTCCAACAAACAAACCATTCACGCCCTCGTATCTTCTTAAACTTGCTGATAAATTCGATGCTTCGTTTTACTTTGAATTGTTTCTGAAAATAAGAATTGATATTTTCAACAATTAACTCATAAACCAGATCAAAATTGAACTCTTCATGTAATGTAATTCAAATTAGCTGTGGTAGCTATTTTCAGCTGTGGGAACAGCAGTTATTGCTGCAGGAGCTAAAATATAACATTTGCAGTCATTTTTTTCGCTATCCAAATATCGAATACACGAATTAGCTACCGCAGCTAATTTCTAGCTACCATAGAGAATTATTTTTTTCCTTTCAAAAAATGAGTTCATATCTTTTGTTTCCAAATCTAGTAATGTGGGACAAATGCTGCATTGTCTTCATAAATCCCGTCCAACATAGAAAATTGTATATAATATTTATACAAATTATATCGAAAGTTTTAATGTATTAAATTCTTTCAACCTAACACAAATTTGACATTGATTGACACACAATTCCCATACAGCACCTTGGTCTCGATGAATTCGTACAGAATTCTTTATGGGATTCAATAGAAGTGCCCTGTATGACAGGGAAGAATGAGTTCTTTATGAATCCCTGGTATTCAAAAAGAATTCTTAATTAATTCTCTCGGAACTAACATGACGGGAGTTTATTTGGGACATTGATCGATGGCAGTAAAGTGAATACATTTATTCATATATTTATACATTACAAAATCATTAACGTGACTTTCATAATCTCGCATTCCCAATTGATTTGACTATTCCGTTCTTGTCAAAGGGACTAACCCTTGACAAAATAGTTACCGTGAAGACAGCAACAGTCGCTGTAGCGTCGTAATCTCTTGATCTTCTTACTTATAAGTAGTAATGGGCGAACATGTTCGATTAATCGTCGTAAATAATTTGACGACACTGATGGAGCTCTGTAACCACAACATGAAGCAGAATTTTCTCCTGCATCAAAAATCCGCGCATGCCCTGTGTATATAATATATATGAGCACACACATTCTTACAAAGTTCAAGCGAAATTCGTTACTTGATCTATGTTTCCAAAAGGTTCCTTCCAGACCTGACAATCACGTTGTAATTGGACGAGAGGTCGTTCAGATAAGTCCTCGAAACGTGTCGTTATATCTTCCTCGTGGATCAAATGAAGAAAACCCAAATGCAATTTTTATTGATTACCCATCATTGAGAGAACACAAACACTAACAAGACATTTCGAAAAACTATCATCATATTTCATTATTGTTTTTATAAGAACACAAGCTTCATTGATCAATTTTGGATTAATATCAAGTTAATCTACGTTCATCGAAGTCCCTTCAGAGCTTCGTGTTTTTTTTTGGATATTCAATCGTCTAATCTCATATCGCACTTCTGAAAAACTAACGAAAGTTTTGGGAAACTTCTAATTATCTACGTACATTTGGCATAACACATTACCCTGGTGAAAAGAATCCATTGAATCAGACAAATGAAATTCAATGAGATTTGGTTAGAACATTGTCCACGTTTAATTGTAATCTAATGAGAATCGGTCAGAATCAATGGGTTCTTTTAACCAGGGTATATGATATCAATTATTACGTTCAAAAAATGTTTACTTTCCTGAAATATACAAAGCAGCTTTATAATGAATGCATTCAGAAGTAACAAATGTACTTACTACATGAATGATCTCCCTGCTAAAAATACCAGGCAGAACTGGACAAAATATCGTTGTCTGCACGGAGAAAAATGAAGGCCGAAGATACAGTAATCTTTAATGAAAATTTGAGAATATTTCTTAAAATCTGAGAGTTTCTCTTAAATGCATAATAAAGACAAAACGGTCCACCTTTTTGTGGAATTTTATTCGCAAAACAATGAAAAATTATCAATACTTGATAAAGAATAGAGAAACATATGAACTTTCCAAAAGTCGAGGGTGAAATTTTACAAAAATAGTAACAAAATTTCAATATCCTACTATTCACTTTGTGAAATTTCGTATATGCGACTTTTGGAAAGTTCATATGTTTCTCTATTCTTTATCAGGTATTAATAATTTTTCATTGTTCTTCGAATACAATTCCACAAAAAAGTGAACCGTTTTGTCTTTATTATGCATTTAAGAAAAATTCTCAGATTTGAAGGAATATTCTGAAATTTTTAATCAAGTTTACTATATTTTCGACCTGCATTTTTCTCCGCGTGGCATTGAACGGTTTCTTTCTGAGGTAATCCAGAATGACCAACTCGGAATGCCCTGTCCAAAATTGACAGCAATTTTTGGGATGGTTTTGTTTGGAATGGACAGACTCTAATATCTGGTCAAACACCGACGAAAATTTTCCTGCCTGGTTTGGACAGGATTTTCCAATTTGGTAACTCTGGATAAAACCGGGTAGAAAGTTTGTCAGTGGTTGCCTGGATTACCTCGGAAAGAACCCGTTCGAAGCCTGAGAACAATTCTTTGCCGGTTCTGCCTGACATTTTTGGCAAGGCTTTGAAGTCTAATATGTTCCTTCATCCCTATAATCGCATATTAAATCAAATTCTGAAATTTCTCGCTTCAAAAGATTAAGGGGTTATATACAGTTAGAATTTTGAAAACATCGGTTCTCTTTTTATTTCATTTTCGTAATTTACATACATTCAAGTATACACACAGAAAATTTCAAGTCAATTCGGCGATTATTGTCCAAGTTACACGCATATTTGTAAAATTTTTTCACTCTATGTCAAGTGCTTTTGAAATTTTGAATGCGTTTTTCTCCAAACTGTGTTTTCAAAGTCGGTGACCAAGATTTCTCGAAAACGGCTGGACCGATCAGTCTCAAATTTCAACACGAGCTTGTTGACTATTTTTTTCAGTGATTGATCGAAGGTTTCTGCTCACCGATGAATATTTTTATTTTTATGAACAATTTGAGGCCAAAATTTTGGTGCAAAATCGATTTTTTTTTTTTAGAAGCTGCCATTTTGTCAAAAAATTTTATTTTGCTTATTCCTTCGATTAATTTCTAGATTATGCATTACTTCAACGAAACCCATTTGGTTTTCTTATTTTAGAAGAGTTAGTCCCGAGATATCGTGGTCACCGCAAAGCGCTGTTTTTAGAAGAGCTCCTGAAGATCAGCTATAACAGCTCTCAAAATCATTATTTTTACAAATAAAAAATATTAAAATACAAGTCAAAGTATCTCATTATGTGTACACATTTTTACAATAATCAATTTAACTGTCTTTTCAGGAAAAATTCTTGAAAAATCGCTTTTTTCGCGCCCCTTAACTGTATATAACCCCTTAACAGAACTACCAAATGCAGTTTTTTCGATTACACTGTTAAATATAATTAACACTGAATTGATGGACTTGTGTACGGATCGAAAAGTGGTTACGAAAGGTCAAATTTCTACACCCAGAAAAATGATTCACTTGAATATGAACCTACTCTCTAAATCTGAAACAGTGAAAAATCGCACGTTTCAGTCCACTGAGTGTCAGAAGTGAGCCTGTCCGCTTCGAGTGGAATTTTCACTCGTTTCGAGTGACCTCTCACTCTTTTAGAGTGAAAACTTCACTCTAGCGTCGAAGTGGTTGTGAATTTCTGACCTCAAACCTTAGAATATCACTCTAAAAGAGTGGAAATTTCACTCGAAAATTCGACAGGTTCACTTCTGGCTGGCTAAAGAGTGAAATCTCACTCCAAAGATTTTAGAGAGTATGAGACATTTAATTGTATCCAGTAAATTTCATTTGGAATGACTAAAAATTCATCTGGATGAAATAAATGTATCATTTGATGCAACTAAAACTCTAGTAGGTTCATATTTAAATAGAAATTTAGTTGATTCAAACAAAATTTAATCAATTCAAATAAATCCAATTATAAAATTTCCCCGGTATACACTGAACAAAAAAGTAGTGGAGTCAGCGTCTCAGCGAGTTTTAACACGGTGAAAAGCGTGCAACCGCGTAGTTGAGTTCACTGAATTTCGATTTGCGATTTCAAACTCGCCGTGAGGTTGGGTCCCCTACTTTTTTTTTTCATTGTAACAGCGTGTCGAAAAAAACAATAGTTCGACTATATTGGAGTCACTTCGAACAAAATAACAGTTCAACTCTGTTAAAAAATGACCCTAACGTAACCCCGCAATGGTCCTTCTATTTTTTTTATTGAAAAACAAAGTTTGTAATTTCAATGAATCATTCGAATGTATTTCATCGACGTTCACATACATATTTTATTGAGGCGAACTGTTCAACAAACATCGAGAAAATCTAGTTTACGGTCAAACGGGAGAAACATCATCATTGGAATCGACAAATATTGTTCGCAACTAATGCAACTAACGATACAACAAACTCCATTCATATTGTACTCAAGTATTACCGGAGGACTCATACGATCGATGCGGATTTACCATGATTAATTGATCCATGAAACATTTTCCTACGTTTTGTGAAACTCGCGCATAATGCGATCAGCGAAATATTCGCGGTGGATGTACGAAAATGAAAGCATCGAGATCAACATAATCCCAAGAGTAGTACGTTTGTTATTAACAAAACAACACCCGACGCCGATGGTTGCAAATCCTATCAGGAATTAACAGCTTCCATCGGTTAATGCATTACAATATTTTAATCAATTGTAGATACGTGTTCTGCACAAATTTCTGTTTGTTCAGTTTTGTAACTTGAACTAGTGGGTTTTAAAAAATTGCGGATGTGGATATCATCCCGGATAACACAATAATTCGTAAGCCGTTCCAAAAGAGTTGTTGAACTAAATTTCTGGAAGAATTATTTTCCCGAACTCTTGACGAGTTCTCAAAGAGTTCTTTGAATTCTAAAAAAATTATTTGACAGCTCTATAATAAATCCCTTGGGTGTTCTATAAGAGTATTGAAAGAACAACTTTGAGATGACTGGAAGGACTCTTTCCTTCATGTCCGCTTGTTAGAACTCTTATCATAATATGTAATAATAATATGTAATTATTACATTTTATGATATGAGACATTACAGTTTTCTATGTTTTATTTGCCAAAAAGTTTGTACGGAGCTAAAAAGTACATTTTATTTTTCTCAGTGTGGACTAGCAAAATTTTTAGTATTATGCACAGAATAGTCAACAAATTTTACTGGAGGAGTAAATACCCTAGTAGAAATTTTGATGTGGAAAACATCAGGTCCAGATCAGGCATGCCTGATTTCCGTTCAGGGCCTGACTTGATTATCCGATAAGGCCCTGAAAAAAATGTAACGCAGGGAAAAGACAAGGTCCTGATCAGGAAAACCAGACGTTGCCCAACCAGGATCTGATCAGGGTAGTATACTTGAATTCCCAATCAGGACCTGATCCGGGTGGTAGCGGAATTCCCAATCACGACTTCATCTAAGCTATATTCTGACATTCAATTTAATTTTCATGGAATTCACTTGTCATAAAATTTTTTGAAACTCCCCCAACAGAAGAAATTCTACTGATGATCCAAATAGACTTCAGTTGAACATTTAAAAAAGACAGGTCAATTTCTAATGAGTCCTGTGGAAATTTTGAATAGTTGGATACATTCATCGTTCTGAATTGATCAGGTCCTGATTCGGCTGTCTTGTCGGTTATCACATGATTGAAATACGGATGAGGTAAGGCAATCCTGATCAGGTTCTGATAGGAATACCATGTCTGAGTTACTGAAAGGGAAAATCTGGCTGGGACCTGTCAACAACCTTGCGTTACATTGTTGTAAGGTCCTAAACAGGATGCCATGTCAGGACCTGATAAGGTAATTAAAAGTTTTCCTCAATTAGGAGTTCCCTATTGCAGCCTTACGAGGGCCATGCTTCTAATAGGGAATTCCTTGTCAAATTTCTACTAGGGAGATAACAAAACTGCTGTGATAGCAAATATACTGCTGTCATAACAAAAAATTTGTTACTCGAGCAAAGGATATTCAGCAAAATCAGGTTCCGCTGTCACAGCAAATTCTTTCTCCTCCGTGTAGATCCGTCATAGGTCCATGTACGAAGTGAAACCTGATTTGTAACCAGCGTTTGAGAATGAAACATCAATGTCTCAAAATATATATTATCAGCATCTTATTACAAGACTCTAGAAAATTCCTTTCTGAAAAAATTTCCTGCCTGACAGGGTTTATATATTGATGTCTTATTTTCAAATACTTTGACACACGAAGAGTCATTTTTGCAACTACATTGTTGTCATTTCATAAGAGGGTACACAAAAAAAAACACGCGACGTTCTATCAGTAATTCTAGATCAAAATTAACTTCAATGATCTGAAGATTCCATTTATTCCCATTGAAGATGATCAAAAATCTCTGATTCGAAATGGATTATTGATTTTTCATACATACAAAAAAATGAATTCGCTGCGGTAGATATTTACTTTTTTCACTGCTGTACACTCATACACGGAGAAAAATGTATGGTTGAAATGACCAATTCGTTGGTTAAATAAGGTCCAACCGATTGATTGGTTATCATGACCAATTATGTGGTTGTAACAACGAATTTCGTTGGTTGCTCCAACTGCATTTTTTGACATGGTCATCATAACCAACAGAATTGATTGTGACAACCAATTAATTGGCTAGACCATATTTAACCAACGAATTGGTTACTACAACCATTCATTTTTCTCAATGTAGAAATGATTTTCTCATCGTGAAACGGCAGCCGTCTCAAACATAGTCCAGTCCCAGAAAGCACAACAGTCCCCGCAAAATTCTTTAAGAATACAATAAGCTCCAAAAGAATTCTTTTTGAATTCTCAAAGAACTCATGTGAGGGTTCTTAATTAAGCCCCGATGAGTTCTCGAAGAATTCTCAAAGAACTCCCGTTATGTCAGTTCAGAATGAATCGTGGGAGGAATTCTTTTTTTGATCTGAAAGAAGTCAGAGAGAATTCATTCGAGAATTTAATAAAAGTTTACAAGAATTTCTAAAGAACTCATTCCAGAATTCCAAACGAGCTCTTCAAGAACTCTCAAAGAGTATATTCAAAAGTCCAAAAGAAGTTCTTAAAAAACTCTTTAAGAGTTCATTCAGAATTTTAAAAAGAGCATCTGAAGAAGTCTTTGAAAATTCATCAGACTCTCGAGAGAGCTCTTTAAGAATTCTGTGAGGAAAGAATTCTCAAACGACCTCTCCTTTAAGAACTTCCTGCTCTCACTTTCCTTTGGATGACACAAAATTTTTGAATTTTGAACTGATTTTTTTGTACATTTTTTAAAAATTCTGCAAGAATTCTTTTGGGATTTTTGAAAGAATTCTCCAAGAAATCTTCAAAAACTCTTCAGGGAGTCTTCAAGAATTCTTCAAGAGCTCTCCAAGAATTCTCTGAGAACTATTCAAGCACTTTTTCGATTTTCTGAAATGTGTTCTTTGAGAATTATTGAAAAACTCTTACGAAATCCTTACATGAATTCTTTATGAATTATTTGGGTTCATAAAAAGGATTCTCCCAGCGATTCATTCTGAACTGACATAACGGAACTAGTTCAAGAATTCTTTTCGAATTCTTTTGGCCGATTTTTGGTGTTCTCAAAGAGTTCTTTGTGGAATAACAGAGTTCTTAGAGAATTCTTTTGAAACTCTTTGTGTTACCTGGGAGTTTTATGAACAGACGAAAATCATCCAACCTTGAAATGAATCCCGTCTTCTCACCAGGTGGTATCCGTCTCATGACAAAAAATGTCTCTAATCTACTCCCAAGTAAGTAATTTTGAGTACTTTTCCCGTCTTATCAGTAGAAGAAAGTCCGTCTTGTGATTAGACGAATTCCGTTTTACTAACAGAAGAAGTCGTCTGTTAGTGACATGGCATTGTTTGAGATGGTTCCCGTCATGTTATAAGACGGATCTCCGTCTGAAATTATTTTGAAACGGATTCGTCTTATGATTATGCAGCTTTGTCTCATTATTAGACGATATTTTTTCGAGTTTAGTTGAAATAATTGCACCTGTAGCCATTTATTAGCTACCGCAGTAAGAAATTGTGGTTGATATTTGGATAGCCAAATAATTTAGCTGTGAAATTTTTGCCGTGGCCGCTACATTTCTCGCTGTTACAGCTAAAAAAACAGCTCCCGTGGGGGATTTTCACCCCCTTTTAAGAACTGTTTTTGCTTTTGAGGTATTGAATCTTCTACAAATGAAGAAAAAGCCTGAGTCGAAATTTTGCCTCTGCTTTGTCGATCCAGTTACTGAAATTGCTCCTCCTTCCACGCTGCAGAAACTACTTGGTCCTACTTTCCTGCTCCGAATATTTTTCGATTCTATTTTCCTACTCCACAATCTACTGCTCTTACATAGAACCGGATTCTTCTACACTGGGAGAATGAATTCTTGGAAACATGAAAATCTTTACTTGAATACTCGGAATGAAATGATTAGTTAATTTGAATGGAATTTCCTTGAATCGATGAAGTATCCATTTTCATTGACAAAATATTTGGTACAATATTAAATATTTGTTTGATCGAATGAATATTCTGTTGATTCAATAAAAGTTCATTGAAATTAATATTCTGTTGCGACTATTCAATTAAATATTTGATTGTTCCCGAAAGTTTTTTCTCTCAGCGTATGTGTTGGATTTTTTCAATAATAATATTACGTAAAGCGCGTTCTCTATCAATTCGAAAATGTTTTTGGAAAAAATAATTTCAATCCAATTTAAATTATGTCGGTCAAACCAATAAATATTTCATTCGAATATGAATCTAATAATTTTACTTGATTGAAATGAATATGCATTTCATTCAAATTAACACACATTCATTTCATGGAATGAAATATTTTTGGAATCAAATTAAATTTCTTTCCCCAAACGAATGTCTATGAGGTTTTATTTTTTGAATAAATGATTTATTTGAGTGTATGGAAAATAGTGCACCCAACTAAAATTATAAGTGGAAATTCACAACAAAATTATCAAATTACTCAAGTTCTTTTTTATTGACTGGCACTGACACATAAGCTCGATTATCAAAATATGACTTTTTAAACTTTTTTTTGTAAACCAGGAATAGGATGATTTGTCAAATGAATTTGTATATGAAAATACGGAAGCTTACGATTACTTTAAACAAACTGTGGGTATGAAATTTCAATCCTACCCATCACATTTTCTACAGCACTCGTAATCTCTCGTATTCTCATGTAGAAATTCATTTTATAAATTTTTCTATTCCTAGTTTACTGAAAGAATGAAAAAAAGTCATATTTTCGAGCTGCATTAATCTCCGTGTAGAGGCGGTAGGGTCAAAGGAGGAGCTAAAAACCTTGCACCTCCTTTGCTTCCACAAGTGGTGAAATAAGAAATTTCTACCACTTTTAGAGCCAAAGTGGGAGATGATATCTCATTCAAATAGCTCCTGTACTTTCTTATCTGATGCTCCTACTGAAAGATTATTAGCAGTAAAGTAGAGGCAATATTTCGATTCAGGAGTTCACCGAAACATGACGGAAAATTTCTCATTCATGGAGGAACTTTGTTGCCAGTATTTGGGGAGAAATCTCACAATTGTTTTTTTACAGGGTTCAGGAACAGGGAATTGCCTATGATGAGATGTAGGTGAATATAAAATTATGGCAAATCCGGATAAAATCTCAGATTTCTTATGTGAAATTTCTTTTCCCCACATAGACACCATAGAAACCAGCGGATTCTTCGTTGAAAGCTATGAGATTGTATTGATTCTTCCGGACAGGGCACACACACTTTTCCAGTATCAATTCAAATGTTTTCCAGCTGTACAGAGTAAGATATGTCCATAAAGAGCCATGAAAGGAGAGAAAACATTCTAACGGATACTCGAAGTAATCAAATCCCTTAGTACGCATTATAATTATGAAATTCTGTCTTAATCTAGAATTCAATACACAAGAACCAAACAATCATCGGTGATGCAATTTTACCTATCATATTTACATACGTATATACTATTTTCTCCTTCTAGTGAGAATTGTTTTTGCAATCGAAGAATATGTAATAATGAAACGTTCACGTAAATGAACGTCCTTCTTCGCACGATGACCGCGAAGATAGGGGTGAGTCGGTAGAAGTTGCATGAGTAGTCCTGGGGAGAACAACGGTTTCCCTTGAAAGGTGGAAAGTATCCGCGTTTATACAAAACTATACATTAAATAGCGCAATTACTCTATTACTACGTGGAGGTACGTTTGTGAAAACGTTTATGCAATTACCAATAAAAACGGGTTCACATCAAACACTATACGAGTTTAGCTACCGTAATATCATACTTCTAATCTCCTTTCTGAAAATTCTTTATTCTATGAAAATCATACGCTTTGGATATGATACAATTTGTGTAAATAAATTATATTTGAATAAATATTTCATTCCCATGGTTGCGAGAATTCAAAAGGTCTATCGAAGCAACGACGAGCGTCGCAAAATTACTTTCTGTTGAATTGTTATTTCAGAATTACAGTGATGCACTGTTAGAAATTTTTCATTGAATTTCCAATTACATGTAATGGAAGGAAAAGTTATTCACGTAACTGAAAAATTTATTGAAATTTCAGTTACGAAAATATATAATGATGTATGATTTAATGTAGCAACAATTTAAAATTCAGTTACGTATAAATGAATTCTCATTTCAATTACCGAAAATTGGAAATTTCATTCACGAGTTTTATTTCCTTGAAAAATATATTAAATTTGAAAACATTTCTATAGAATAACAATGTACATTATTTTCATGTAGCACTCGCATCTGATGCATGCACTCAATTTCGATTTTGTTTTGAAATTATTGATGCTGAATCAAAAGGAAAACTTCATAAATACCTACATAATGCAAAGCTGTCTTTTTTCAAAAAAGATGATTAACAGAATGTGAACATTCAAAAAATTTTGTGATTCCACGAAGATTTTTGAGAATTCACAAACTTTTGTTCGGCAATTTTCAAAAAAGGTTCGGAAATTATTTTTCCAAACCAAGTTTGTCAATTTTCAAGCATTTTTGTTTGGAATTCAACAAAATTTTTTTTACAGTAGATGAACGATTCACGAAAGAAGTAATTATTATAAATTTCTGTTCCATTAAAATAATTCGATTGTTTTCATAAGAAACCTCCCTATTATTTTAAAGTAGCAGAAATTTTGAATAGTTACTTCTTTTATGAGTCGTTCATCTACTGGATAGTTCACCCAATGCGTTAATGAATTCTTGATTGCTTTTCCGAGTTGAATGAATGTTACTTATCAATATCTGTTCCCAACAAACATTTTGTCGAATGTAAATTCATCCAAAATCAATCTATGTGACCCGTGTTCTCTTGGGGTCTTGTGATATCATTTAAACAGGTTTTAGATGCTTTATTGCACAACGTTTTTCGATATATTTTAGACCAATTATTGTTGTCTAAACCTTATCCGAAAGATATCTTCAATGTGTCTTTTAGATAAGTTTGAGACAAAACTGTAGACACCTGAAACCTGCCTGAGAGATATCGCAAGACGCAAAACGTTGACCGGGTTGCGTGTCATCTTGAAAAATTTATAAATCCCACGATAAAAATATACAATGAGAAACTGAAGTGATTTGAATCAATTCAAGACTTTGGAACGAATTTTGTAACACGTGTTTATAGTGTGGATAAAAATGCGTAACGGAGAAACTTATTATCTCATGTATCAAAAACATCGAGGCACAGGGCAGAATCAGCGGAGGTGTGTGCGTCCGTTGCATCACGTATAGCAGCTGCCGAGCAGCGTCTGCTCGGTTCGCTTTGCGCTTTAACTGGAGAGGCGTTTAAACGGACACGCGCCAGAATTTTAAAGGGGCAAGAGCAACGTGAAGGGTAGGAGACCTGTAACGACCAATGAGGAAACGTGGGATTCGATAGGAAAGATCGGGCGGAGCAAACGTGACTATACGAGAAAAGACCAGCGTTGTTCTGTCAAACGGCGTCCGACTGCCGAGATACGTAGGTCGTTTCCGTCGTGACGCCCGATAAAAACAAAAGAAAGGCGCTATATAAAATTTGGAACTCATAGGAATAACTTTGTTCATTCTTCGTGTATGATCATGAAGATGTTATTAGAATTTATCGTAAATTAAAGACTTTAACTTACATGATCCAAAATGTTGCACAGTACTTTGCCCAAAACATTTTTCAGTGTGACTTATCTCGGGTGTTATAGTGCAGACGCTCAACATCATCATCAACGTCAGTTACATCCCCAATACACATCTTCGTTTCCTCCAGCATGGCATATCCCAACGGAAGAAGCGTATCAGAGAATGTCATCGGAGCATCACTCAACGAATTCTTGGGATTCTTCTCAAACCAGATCGTCTACCCCGTGTCCTCTGGATTTATCCCTGAAACCTCCATCGACTCCGGTCACGCCGAAAATGGAAGACACGATTGAGGTGGATGACGAAGAAGATCGGAAGATCAGGAAGGAGATACAAAAACGTTTGGAACATCGAAGATTCGTAACTATCGAATCTGATAGTCCCAATACTTTGGTCAACGGCGTCGTCGAAGATGATCTTGAATCTCTACTGCGCAGTTCTTCTATACAAAATCATCAAAATTGCGAACGTTTGTTGGCAAAAACTGAATCCGCTCCGGAGAGCAATACCCAAGAAGCGATAACTCGTTTACCTTATTCCACGAAAATACATCAAAATCCTCAGGCTCATCATTTACATGGAAATCCATTATTCGCACCTTCGTCTCCCAATCAGCTTCACGTACAAGGTTACAATCAACAGTTATTATTAACTCCGCAACATGAAATGCAAAGTATCAATGCTCCAATGACGCCTCCGAGTACCCCGTCGCCGCCGCAGTGTCCAAGAAGAAGGACACGAGAAGATGAAGATATGACAACGCTTGGAACGCTACCGATACCATCTCCCTTTACCCCAGCCTCAACCGTTGTTACACCCAAGCAAAATCAATCGTCGGAGAAAAGCGTTTCAAGACCGAAGAAAAAACACGCGAGACGATTGAAATTCGACGAGGATACCAGTAGTCCTGTATCCGGAACCGTGATTCTCGGTCCCGACGAGGCAATCGTTACCGGTGATATCGATCCCGCTTTCAACATCGTTGAAGTCACCGACGAGGCGCGTGCCGAGTTGGCTAAAATCGAGAACAGGCTCGGTCCTTACCAATGTAAACTCTGCAGACAGCTGCACGGGGACGCGTTCCAGCTGGCTCAACACAGGTGTTCCAGGATCGCCCACGTTGAATATCGATGTCCAGAGTGTGACAAACGTTTCTCGTGTCCAGCTAATTTAGCATCTCATCGACGTTGGCACAAGCCCAGAATATCGTCTGCTAACGACAACGGGGCTTCGTCTTCGTCATCGACTTCCTCTTCTTCTCCCATATCTTCTTCTTCTTCTTCTTCTCCTCCGGGCACCTCGAACACCGAAATATTCTGCACAAAATGCGATGCTAAATTCAATAAGCAAGCAGCGCTCAGGAAACATCTAGCCACGCAACATCCTCCGGAAACCAATAATAACAATAATAAAAATGTTGTTGTCGATGCCAATACCCAGGATCAACTCGCGAGGATCGATGCCATTCACCGGGGAGGAACGGATAATTTTCGTGCAATCGGGATGACTTGACATCAATTACCAGCTCGACCCATGCCACGACGACCAGGACTTTATTGGAGATTCGGTCTTGATCTTTAAAACAACTTAAAAGAGAGTTCAATTCGCGGATGGATGTCAATTCTACGAGGCTTTCGATGATGTGAGTGCATAATCAAAATAATTTAACCGTTCAAACGTTTCTCGATAGAAAAATCAATTCATTACGAATCACATACATGATCGAATGATCGAACTATCGATGCCATTTTTTCGAGTTCGCTGCAGATTTGCAATATTCATAATGAATTCGTTTCTATCATTATTATCATTATCTGTAGTATTTAAATGAGATCCGATCTTTTGGTGGATTATGAATATTATTTTAAATTCAATTTCAAGTACAAATTTTCGTGTTTTCAATTTGAAAAGAATAAGATTTAGGCTTCTTTTGAGAATATTTTATTAGATATGGTATTTTATGATCCTCTAAATCTATCAACTCTTGGACAAAGTTTTGTGCCGTGACTTTTTTCTCAAAACATGGAAAACGTATGGAAATTTGGCAAGCTTGAGAAAATAGTTGAGGAAAACTTTGCATAGCTTTTCATAAATTTTTGTGCAATGCGGTGTTTTGATTTCACTACTGGATTTGATTCAATTTCAAACTTTGAGGCTTGAATGAGCTTGAAATAGATTTTTTATGATTTTTCATTCGAATGGTGTAACCCGAGGGAGAAAACTGTTTCCACTCGGGACTAAGATAAAAATATTATCATATACAGCATTTGATATCAAACCGGAAGTATTGTACACGTGTCGATCGATTCATTCGTTTGAATTATAATGTGACGAATTTGTTAAAATTATCTGAAGAATATAGTCTGTTTTGTACTAATCGAAGCAGGCATTTTCAATCAGGGACCACTTCATTTTCGAGAGAATTTCCTCTTTGCTTTTCTGCGAGGTCTCTGCAAGACTTTGCTGGATCTCATTCCCAAAGTAATTGTCCACGGACACGGGAGAAGAAAAAATTGTCTCACTTTTGTCTCTTGTACTGTATTTTCTTGATGAGATACTGCGACGAATAGGGGGCTCGTTATCCAAATTTATCCAGTGGTTCTAACGAAGAACAAAGATATTCACATTTTTTTGCGCTACACTGTAAAAAGTCCGATTTGATGTGGGTTAATGGATCTTAATCGAAAGATTCACTGTCTTTTGTATTGTGTTGGCATTTGATTTTGGTGGTTATTTTCAACTTCAGTTAAAAATAGATTCTGTTCTGGCTTCTTCTTGAATTGAGCTGATATTTAGGATGAAAGTGAGTTTTACTTTGAAAGTAAAGTCCTTTGAAAGTTATCATGCAAAATTCACGTTCCAGGAGGTTCTATCGAAGTTTACGTTACTATTAACCTTAGAACGGGCATGTGGAGTCTTTTAGGACCCCAGGACATTTATTTCTACCCCAGCATTTGAGCCTCTCTTTATCTCTGTAGTTTGTCACCCGAATATTTTCAAAGTATTCATCCAGACGGACAAAAACCGCCCATAGTGAGTTGGAAACCGTTCAGTTTCAAATGAGTTACAGCCATTTGAAATTCCCTGTGTTTTTCACGTGCCCGTTGTAGGGTTAAATAAACTAAATTTTGATTCAGTTCATTGAAATATCGAATCAAAGGTAGTCATTGTTAACCCGTTCATCTGAACCCTTAGAAAATGCATTGAAAACCCCTCTTTTACCACTATTTGTGGCTCAAGAATGATGCCAGGAGTGCGGAAGTGCGGTTGACAAAATTTCGAATTTTTCCCAGTTTTCAGCGTTTGACCATGTTTTTAATTATGAAAAACATATTCTGCGCCACTATGGGATAGGCGGATTGCATTAAACTGTTGTTGATTATGCAGATATGATGAGATTGCAAATAATAATTTTACACTTATAGACTGAAAGAAAGGGTCTATTCAAATATTCGACAGCTAGGAAATTTAATAACTGTAAATGAAAATTTAGTTGTGCTAGCTAAATTTTATTTGTCACGACTATATTTTTTATTCCCATTGAATAAACCATTTTATTCATATTCCAGACAGCTAGCCTTTTATTTACCCCAACCAGAGTCTAGCGTAAATAAAAATCTAGCTGCGGCAACTAACATTTAGTTGTCCCAACTAGGTACCTTTCTCTCAGTGTAACAAAAAATCTAGTGTCCATCTTTGTACAGTGAACTGTACACTTCAAGTGAACGGGTTAACCTTCAACTTACAAAGTTCAAGTTGACCCATTTTTTCGCCCACAAAATTCAACATAAACTTGCATTTTTTCACTTATTAACAAAGTGATACTAATCTAATCAGGGCCGTCTTCAAGGCAGGGGCCAACCGGGCCCGAGCCCAGGGCCTCCTGCAAAAAGAGGGCCTCTTCGTAGAAAAGCGTTAAGATTTTTATATATTTTTTTAAAAAAGTTACTTAAACAAAATGAAATCAAGTTATTTTAAAAATGAAACTAATAAATACATATATATATATATATATATATATATTCGTTTTAAAATTTATTTTTCACTTTGATTGAACAGTTTTTTACGACATTTTTTAGCCTAAAAGTCATTAATCAAATCATTAGAATCTATTTCTTTTAATAAATCTGATTCGATGCACATAATAGATAAATTGTGTAGCCTTGACTCGATCATTGAATTTTTTATATCGCTTTTTAAAAATTTCAAGATTTTACGTCTCCTTACATGGGCCTCCATTCTAAGTAGGCCCAGGGCCTCCAAGCAATGCAAGACGGCCCTGAATCTAATACTTAAAGATGGGGATGTTGAAATACATACTCTTTTGAAATTCCGCATTTTCCAAATACTCCTTGGGTTACGCTAACCCTGTTTGTACATACAGAGAAAAATTCTTGCTAGAATAGCAATTTTTCAAAATCTGTTGTGCCCAATTAGCAAAAATTTTCCTGTTTCAGCAAAATTCAGCAAATTTCTCAGCAGTCTGTATCCCTACAATGTCAAATTGCTGAAACAGCAAGCGCTTGCTAAGAGAGAAAAATTTTTGTTATTTCAGCAGGGCAAATTTTGAACACCTGCTGTTTCAGCAAATTTTTTTTTCCTCAGTGTAGGCTGCACTGAAAGAAGAGCAATTTGGAAGTTTGGTGAATAGTAATATACTTTTTCGATAAATCTAAATACCACTGAACTTTCAGCGTTGTTCTATGAAATTCCAAGGAAAATTACACAAATTTTGCTTTACATTACTCAAGCTTTATTGTATAATACAATATTCATCACCAAATCCGTTGTATGTCACTTAATTCCTAAACGTTTAGTAATTGAGTGACACACAGCGAATTTGGTCATGAATATCGTATTATATAATGACGATTGAAAAACACTGAGTAATGTAAAGCAAAATTTCAGTAATTCCATGAAACATGGCTGAAAGTTCAGTAATATTCAGATTTATCGATGAAATATAATATTTTTTAACGAACCTCCAAATTGCTCTTCTCTCAGTGTGAGGGTTGATCTCAAATCCTCTCCTTTTGGAAAAACACACTGTCTTATTTACACTGAAAACAAATTTCTTCCAACCAAATAAACAGTTTATTTGTCCTCTCTCCATAAAATATTTCTTAGGATTAATGAAATAATAGAATGTTTACCCCAAATAAATTGGTCTTCTAAAGAAATAATTCAATAGTTACAAGTAATCAGTTTTTGCATCTAATTGAATATTTAATTTCCACAAGTAAATGTTTTATGAATAGAGGACAAATAAATATGTTTTCCAGTGTAAAATCAAGCTAAACTTCGAGGGCACCTCCCGGAACACACATTTTCTCATAAAAAAAGTCTTGTATGAATTACAGAAAGATTTTTACACCCGCTGAGCATTTGGGAGCATTTTGGATGAGTCTATTAATACTTGGGCCAACCGAACAGGTTGCATTGTTGCAGAGAATGTACGATTGTATACACGTGAATCTCGTTGTATGCACGTAAGAGAAATGATGGGTTTATGAAAAAGTCTTGATACTCAAATATCAAATATTTTCTGATTTTGTGTTATCCGAGTATTTAATCAATTAGATGGAAACCATGTTGAGTACACCTTCGTGCAAATAGCTCGTGACACAGATAATAGTTCTGGGAATCAAATAGCTGATGGTGGAGAGTGAGAATTGTTTCGTGACAAGCAGCCACGTTTAGATATAGCAGATATTTTGGAATACATACAGGTTATGCATGATCTATTTCTGTTAAGGTTTCGTAAATATGTGTAGATCCAATATTTCACCGGAAAATTGTCCACGTTTGAGGAGACAAAAGAAAGTTAATTTGACATCAAGTTTATATCCAATACACTGAATGAAATAATTAGCTGTGAGATGGATAGCCATTTTTTAGCTCCTATATACAAAGTAAAAATCATTGTTGTGGAATTTTGATCCAAGAAATATTGATAGCAAAGTTCTTCCATAGATGAGGAATTCTTCGCGATTAATTTGATGGACTCTTCTTCCATTTGTAAATGATTCAACATCCAAGGAACAAAATAATCCCTCAAAGTGGAGGAAGAATCCCTCATTTCTTCTTCAACTTCCCACATTATTCATAGTGTGGCTCGATTTTGGTTGTTGCAGCAAAATTTTCAGTTTTATCAGCGGAATTTTGGCTAATGTTGCTAAAAATTTTGTTGTCTTGTGGGCGCTAACCCTAAAATAAATTTGTTCAATTCTTACACCCTGAAAAAAAAATTTCTTCCAACCAAATAAATAGTTTATTTGTCCTCTCTGCATAAAATATTTCTTAGGATTAATGAAATATTCAATCGAATCAAATAATGGAATGCTTTCGCCATAAGTAATCAATTTCTGCATCTAATTTAATATTTAATTTCTACAAATAAATATTCTATGGAGAGAGGACAAATAAATATTTTTTCCAGTGCACTTCCGGGAAATATCAATGAAAATATAATAATTAAAGAAAAACAAAACGAAACAGGTGGCACCATGGCGGAAGAGATTTTTGCTGAACAGTTCTCCGACGATTTATGATTAAAATTTTATCGAATTTCTATGAAATTTTCACAGTTGTTCAGTTTCTTACCACACGTGTGGAAATCAATCCTACACGGAGAGAAATTTGTAGTTAAATTTACTATGTTATTATTGTTTCCGAGGAACAGACTGAACTATGACGGGTTTCCCCATAAAACATAGTAAATATGATCAGCATTCTATTGTTGTACCATAGTAAAAATATGCCCTTCATAGTAAAATCCGACAGAATTCAGTCTGTTCCTCGGGAACAATAATAACATAGTAAATTTAACTACAAATTTCTCTCTGTGTAGGCATTTTCAAGTACGCCCTGGCCCTGTAGGAGTAAATCTTAGGCATCCCATACAAGAATTGCCTACCAACGGCCCATGTTGTGGGCCCCAGTTGGGGTCGCCAGTATATCCCTCAAATATTTCAATTCAGAATTCAGGTATGCCCATCTACAGCCCATATAGAACTCGGAGTTGGCTACAACTGTTTTTCTTGGATATTTGATACCATTACGGGGCCTAGATTGAAAAGCGTGATATTCCAAGTTGGGGCCACTTTTCAAGGGGGGATTATAAACCTGGCCTGGGTCTGAGCTCGGGAAAAATTTCCACACGGGTAGGTCCCAATCAGAATACTGCGCCAGTACCGGCTAACACTGGCGGGGTACTGGCGGTCTGCACTGCAGTAGTACTGGCATTTGTCCGAAATGATAACGCTTTTCCATACTGGGTACGTGCTACTGTACTCCGCCTGTTGTCAACATTGGCATACTTCGGTTTTTTCTGATCGGGTAATTTCCTATTATTTGCAATCACTGCAGTGCCTTTATTGTATCAGTACTTGATCGACATCAAGCTTTCAGTACTGGTGTATCAGTACTGGCATAGTACTGTATCAATACTTGGTCGACATCAAGCTTTCAGTACTAGTGTATCAGTACTGGTATAGTACTGTATTTCTATGTATCAAGTACGAAATCCGTACGTGCTAGCCGACTCTTGGGGGCCCAATACTGGCACTGTACTCCGCCTGTTCTCAACATTGGCATACTTCGGTTTTTTCTGATTGGGGTGATTGAATCAACTTCAAGTTCGGAAATTTCCTCAAAGAATACATACAAGGAGAGAAATTTGTAGTTAAATTCACTATGGGATTATTGCGGCCGAGGAAAAGACTAAATTTCCAATAGGATTCACTATAAAACATTGTAAATTTGATCAGGCTTTTGTTGTCTCGTCATAATAAATTTCGTTGTACGTTCAATCTGTTCCTCGATTACAAAGCGCAACGAAAGCGCAACAAACACGCAAGCGAAGAGTCATCTAAGCGTAACACAGAGTCTTGGAACATTTTAACGTTTCATTTGTTTCAATATGCGCTTCCTCTACTTTTTGATTTTCACCAGGGATGCCTATTGGACAGCACATGATTCTTTGAATCATTAGCTTTGAATTCACTCAATGAACGGAGAATTCAAATTAAAAATTCAGCAAACCCTGGTGAAAATGAAGTGTAAATTGGTAGCATGAATTTCATTCTATACTCGTTCGCAATGCGTTTCACGACGTGGAAGAGCGCTTTGGCAGATCCACATTCGGATGAACCTCGTATTACACTTTCACAGTTTATATTCACCAGGGAAGGATCATTGATAGATATTTACCAGTATTGGCTGTTTAATTTGAACCATTTCATACAAAATTTACTCCCGAATGAATTCTGATGTCTTTGGAATTACAACAATGGTAAAATGTGAAACATAATGACCACGGAGAAAAGATATCTTCAAAAAATAGTAAATTTCGCTGTCATACGTAGCACAGCCACCCCCGATATGTGAAATGGTAAATTATATTACGTTGCATTTTGATTTGTAGGCACGTAAAATCCGAATTTAGTGACGGAGATCGTGAAAATTGCTTATCCTTATAGTGATTCATAAAGATACTACGTGGCCTTTACACTGTAAAAAGTAAAACTCACTTCCATCTTGAATGTTAGCTGGTTCTAAGATGCAGTCAAAACTAGCCCTGCTTCGACTGCAAGTAAGCATTAAAAACAAATGCCGACACAATGAAAAAGGCTTCATTTCAGTCAAATTTTTGAGTAATATCAGTGCCGGATTTATCCATGCTGGTGCCCCTAGGCGGAATTTCGTGGGGGGCCCATGTAAGGCGACCGATTTCCAAACATTGAGGTTCTTTGAAATAACAATGTTCAATTCATGATGGGAAAATTTCACTGAAAATCTCTGAACATTTCACGGATTTTCACAGAAGAGTTTTTAAAAGGATTTCAGAGGTGTTCATAGTTTTTCAAACAAATCTAGAGTTCTTCACATTGAGAGAACGCCAGGTTTGGGTTGTTGGTAGCTACAGAAAGAATCACTGACTTCATGTCAAACATAGCGTTTTCCGAATGTATTCAGAAGGATCATATTCCAATACTTCTAAATACATTTTGTTTACTGGAAAGTGTTGGATTCATTTGATTTCCAAAACTGTTTCCACAGTAAGTATGTGAGCAAGATCATGTTTTTCATAAGAGTTAAGAAATTGAAATTCCGATTTCTGCAAAACGTGATCGATGGGGCTTCGCACAAGACTCTCGTCTCAAATTGAACTATATTGATCTATATTTATTTTTCTGAAAATTCAAAACATAAAAATTTTAGACGGAATCAAGCTTCTACCTAAGGTTCAACAAAATCGCATGGAATCCCGATTTCATCGCAGACGATAACTAAGATATTCTCTCAGTCTCGAAACTAGTCTCGGTCTCGGTGCAGGTCTCGTTGCATATTTCGACATATATCTCTGCTAATTTTGTTTGAATGATCAAGGTTCCACCACATTTCGTTGATTCCATTTGTACTTTCGAATTATCTTGATCATCTTGATATTTCAAGAGATTGGAATAATTATTGGTAACTATTTTATCTTTCTTTGACGCGAGTCTCGTGCCCTACTGATCGATGAGTGGGGGCCCCTAGTTCGCCTCTATGCAGCCGAATTCAGTCCGACTTTTTACTGTGTAGTAGAAATTTTGGATGGGAAAATATCAGGGCCTGACGAGGCATGCCTGATTTCTTATCAGCTCCTCTTCAGGTTTCGTTACGGTTTTCCCTACTTCGCTCGATTTTATGGAAATCTCATCCGAATCCTATTGTACCCGTGCGTTACAACTCTATTTGCATCCTATTAGGGAAATCAGATAAGTCTCTTATAAGGGCCTCATAAGATTTTCCGTTTATTGAAAACAGGGAATGCCTGATCAAATTTCTACTAGGGGCATTGAACTTTGTTTTATTTCACATCACATGATCAGTAAATTACATAACTTATTCTACTGGAAATATATGAAAAAACCATATGTATGGCACTTTTCTGCAGCGTAAAGCAATGAAAGTCCGTCACATTATATACTATGAGTATAGATTCTATGAAAGATAAAACAAGACGAAAGTTGATTCGTGTACAATTCCATTGGTTTGAATCGAAGCTATATCGCAAACATGTTTTCCAAATTTTCTAAACGACAAATCGTTTGAAATCGAATCGATATATAGTTTCCTATAATAAAAAGATCAATTCGATTCCTTATAAAAATGCACATATCATTACTACGATTATGCTTTGTTCAGATAAGTAGACGAGCATTTTAGACTGTGGCCAAAAGTTTGAATAAGATAATGGGATGTATTTATTGTAAATTCATACGAATCGAAGAACGATCGGCTCTCACGTTGATATATTTCAGCACACGTGAGATGTGTTCCGATGTGTATGTGTATATATGTGTGCGTGTGTACGTGCGAGAGTGCTTCTATATTGGAGAAATAAAGAGAGAAAGTTAATCAGAGTGTGACAGACATTTCTCATATATTAACTTCACGGACTTCTATAAATTATTGTAGAATATTCAACCCTGGAGCTGCTCCCTCGGCGCATTCAAACAAAACTTATTTGATATAAAATTAACGGCCATGGAGCTCCAAAAAAATGGGCAAAACTTTGCTACATACTATTCCAACAACTAAGCGATTAATACAATTTTTTAATATGCAATGATGGAACATATTGCCAAGGTTTCACTTTGAATATAAATTAAAACTACAAAGTAATATCTAAACATGAAAGAAAATAATTTGTGGACATTATTAACATTTGTAGATTTATAATTCTTTCCAGATTCAACCAAATATTCATAGTCTCATCTTGACAATGTGTTCCATCCCTGCATATTAAAAATCTTCATTCGATGCTTAATTGTTGGAAAAGTACGTAGCACAATTTTGCTCATTGTTTTAGCCTTAAACCATGTATATTTCAATGGACATTCAATTCTTTGCCTCACATTTTCGCTGTTGTAGCTAAAATGATTGCTAGAAGAATTTATAGCTGTGACAGCATCGGAACAGCTTGGCTATGCTATTTTTACCGTGGTGCTCGCTGTTGGAGCAGAGTGAGCAAGTGTGAGAACTAAAGAATAGCTTTGGGAGTTAATTTCCAGTCCTCCAAATATTAGCGGATTATTTTATTTCCGTGCAGGGTATAATTTATACAAGTCCGTGTTATGATCGATAACGCTACTTGTAAGGTAAATACAGTGATATGAGTCGGCCAATAAGAAACTTCAATTTCTTTAATATATGAACATGTTCGCTAATCAAAGTTTTAATGATAATCTCATAGTGCATTGTGATTATATTGATATAAATGTATATTACTGTTGCTTGATAAATTGTCATTTCGATGATTCGATCAGAATCATCGAACATACAGCTATATATCAAAGATAGAATTTAAGCCTGACATGACACCTTTGTATCATATCTAGTCACGTAACCGAGGAAATTGTACTGGAACATGTAATTTATTGATTATAGAACTCATATATGACAATTAAACGAGATTTCGATCATTGTGAATGATCCGTTGGTGTTAGAGTACTTTTTTTTCCTTTGAGGAAAATCAATGTTCATCTCGAGGAAAGCTATATTCAAATACGATAATATATAATTCTTCTATATAGGATATTAATCAAACCAGGTTTCTTCTTATTTTAGGGGAAATAAAGTTCCATCAATTCCTTTTTTAGTACAACAAAAATCACTTGAAACACATGGAATTTTTGAATAATATACGTTAGATTTATCATTATTCTATTTATTCTTTTACTTTTATATTCAAGTGCTTTACGAAGAACAACACAGCTCGAAGATTTGAATCAAGAACTTGCACAGCTCGTGGACTTTGACGAGGAGTGACAGAGCTCGTAAGGTTCTTGCGAACCCTAGCGGATCTGGGTCAACCGACAAGCGAACAAAAATTTCGGTTACATTTTGGTAGAGGTGCACTCGAGACTGTTGAGAAAAATTCAAGAAAAAGTAAATATTATTCAATTTTACAATCTTTGAAGACAGATTTCTACATCAAATCAAGTGTGGGCATGTCATAGTTGCCAATAACATGTCTGAGAGGATAAAATTGATCGTATCCAGACCAAGATAAGACAAGACAAGACCTTTTTCGAGACTGCAACAGTTTTGAAAATACAAAAAATATTCCCAAAATATTTCTCATATTTTATTCTTCAAAGATTTCTATATCGACCCAACGAATCTTGCATTAGAACTGGTGGAATTCAGTTGTTTTGGTTTTACTCGAGAGTGTCGAGTGCAGAGCCCTACATTTTGGTGAAAAATTTTGATTTTGGTAGCTTGTTGGTCGTTCAGGACATTTTTTTCAACAAAAATTCATCAAAATCCAACAAAAATTCGACCAATCTCAATTTGGTGATTTTCTGGGTTTTTACCTTAAAAATATCAAAAAGATTCCAAAAACGAACCACATTTTTTGGTGACCTCTTCCGAGACCGTTAGTTTTCGGTCACAACTAGGTCATTATATGGTAAAAACCATCTTTTTTCTGGCTCAATTTTTACCAAACCAAAATATAACCGCAAGTAAACCAAAAAAATTGGTCACTTTTTTTTCATATTCTCAACTCTCTTTGTGAACCATCCTAGTCTACAATTTTACGAACTGTGCTATCCTTTGCAAGAGTCCTGCGATCTGTGCTAATCTTTGTGGGAGACATCGATGTATTCAGAAAACAGAATATCTGTAGAGGCTGCGTTTACTATTCTAGTGAAAATTAGTTCAGAAATGTTCTTGGTTATAATTTTATATATAAAAAAATACAAAAGTAGAACTAATTCCAAAAGTCCAACCTCCATTTCGTATTCCGCATATTATAATCATCCCGAATCAGAGTCTGAAAGGGTTTCCCAAGTATTAGGAATGGACGATATCGATACCGCTTATTCCTATTATTTTATAATGATCACGCTGACGTATAAACGTGTTGGCTTTCGGGATTCGACTTCACGAATAATTTGGCGACTCAATTTTCATTCTCTAACTCAAAACTAGTATAAAGTACTCTGAGAATCTTTGGAATTCCCCCGAGAAACATTGCTTACATTTTATTTTTGATTGATGGATCTCCGATATATTTCTTTGAAAGATGTTTTGGAAGTTTGAATCGTTTGTAGAAACGGAACGAAAATTCAAATTCACAAAATCTGATGAATCATCCTCTGATTTATCTCCTCGATTCAACTCCTTGGAACTGGAAACGTCGTTTTAAGATGCACTGTACCAGCTAAATTATAGCTGCTGCAGCGAAATATCTAGCTTTCATACAGCAAAACATTTTTTTCCGTGCAGGGAAAATAATTCCCTATGACAACGAAATCTAACTTCGTTGGGTACCTTTGCTGGAACAGCGAATTTTCTCCTTTGATGGTAATCTTTCCTTAAAAAAATCTACGCCTTTTTGATATTTCTGAGGTGTGAATTGTTTATTGAAACAAACTGGTAATCGAATAACGAAATAATCAGCTGTCAAAGTCTCAAATTTTTGTGGTACATCATTTAAACGATATTCTCAGTTCCAAGGAGTTAATTCGGAAACAAAAACCCCGACGATTCATCAGGTTTTGTGAGTTTGAATTTTCGATTTGTTTTTATAGAGGACATCCATTTTCACCGAAACGCTGTAAATTCTCTTCTGATACTTCTTAAGCCCTGGTTGAAAGAATCCATTGAATCTGACAAATGAAATTCAATGAGATTTTGTCAGAACATTGTCCAAGTTTAATCGTAATTTAGTGAGAATTGGTCAGAATCAATGGGTTCTTTTAACCAGGGAGTACATCTTCTCTCAAATTAGGGTTACTTTTGCCTCCAAATCGAAGGAAAATCCGAGGAAGCTACGACGGAATTAAATTTCCGCTAACTTCTCAATCTAAATTCAAAAGAAAATTGATGTTTAAATCTTGTGATTACAAACATTGTTGAGAATAGTACCTAGCAATTTTTATTATTTCGAATTGAAAAGTAGTTTGAGCGTAGCGTAACGGTTATATTTCGATTATTCGACTATAAACATCGAAAATTGGGTCAGTAAATGAGTGATAGCGGATTCCACCCTGGTAGAAATATTCTATTAAATCCCATTACGAATGATCAAAAATTCATAATTGAATATCATTGAATTTCATTGGAATCTATTCATTTTCCCATTCGTCAATGAAATTTTATAGAATATTTGTAACAGGGCATCGATTGATAATTCCAATATTTTGTATTAGTTGGACTTCTGGAATTGAAACCCAAGTGGGAAAATTGTATACAACTTATACATAAACCATATTGATCTATATATCAATTATGTGTAAGTTTGAACATTTTTCTACTCGGGAACAATAAAGAATAAATTTGATCTAAAATCGATAGAAGTTAGGCACAAAATCTTCCAACAAGAACTTTCTTTTGGCATTTGAAGTCAAAATTTATCAAAAGCTTTATGTTATTTGTAGAATATTTATAGATTATTTAATTTAACGATATGCAGTGGACAAACTGTGCATGTGAATTAGAATCAATTTTCTATTTCTTTATCTCGGATATTTTTATGAACAGACAAAAATAACAACGCAATAAGAATAATCGAGAATAAATCTATCTCCCGTTCATGTAATGAACACGGAGTCAATATTTGTTTTGTCTAGAACATAATATATCGAACATTAAATGCAAAATGAAGTATACTTATTTTAAATTGAAAATTGAAGATATTTTACATCGATATCATGTATTTATATATATATTTTTATTTCACCGAATAAAAAGGTGAGAGCTTTGTATTCAGATATAATTATAATCATGATATATATTATATATATATTTAATATAACATGGTGATATTTGTGCAACCAAAGCACAAATAATTCAAAGATACGTTTTAAATTTACAAACTCGTATTGTATACTATGTAATTTAAATTAGATTGTACACAATATTTAAGTTCAATTTATATTGGATCTTGTTCTTTTATTCTATTATTTTTCTTTCTAATATTTCAAAATGATGAGTATCGTCTAGTCAAAATATAGAAAAAAAGAAAGTAAGCTCTGTTTAAGAATATAACCCCTATCGAATCGATTATATATTTTTTACATACTGAAATAAGTAAATAATCAATGTTAATTTCGATAAGAATAAGTTATTTCTCATTTAGTCAGGGTTGGATTTAATTGGATAACGTATCAAAATGAATTGACGCAATGTATTCGACTAACTAGTCAAGAATCTGTAAAAATATTCTAGTCATAAATATTGATTGTGCATAAGAAATGGAAATTCTAGTCAACTTATGGATATGTAAATAATGATGATAAAAATCTTAAATTATTTGATTTATCGATGAAAATCATGTGTAAACGATGGAGATGAAAAATTCATTCGAGTCGAAATATTTTTACTCAGTTTAATTAATCATTGATCGAATCAAACAACAATCGTATGAATTAGATGAAATCATTCATTTTCCATCATTCTGTCAGCGATCGATTGTGACAAAATATTATTGTTCAACGAAAACCCGAGTAAAATTGTAATATCCGACGACAAAAATTATAAATAAAAACCCATGCATGATTCCAAGTACGCGAATAATACATGTTCAATTTACATTTATGAAGTATTATTCTCTGATATTTTCATTGACAGATCTTTTTGTGCTTGCGCATAAGATAGAAATATGTAATACTTGATGGTGAAAGTAATATAAAGCATTGCTACTTTTGTAAATAAATATATGATCTTCTGTTAAACGTATAAATGTATAGAATGAAATGTGTCAAAGGTGGATCCAAAGCGAGCAAGTGCAAAGAAAGGTTCAATATGCATGTACATTGATATATACTCATATTAAATGTAAAATACAGTGTGCTATAAAAATTCTGTCATGAAGAGACGTACATCGTAGAAAACAGATTGCATGTATTTGCACGTCCGCTGGATCCGCCTTTCAAAAGTATTTATTCCATATAATCTTATGACATTGTAGCAATATTAATTTTTTAATAAGTAATAAGATATTCACTTGGTTTCTGACTGTATTGATTGTTAATATCTGTACATAAAAACTTGGTTGATTTGAAAAATATATGTGTTTAAAAATAAGATGTTATTGTTGTGTCTTTATTAACCTTGTTCTTATTTATCTTTAGTGCTTTAAATTTCCTTGCTCAAAAAAATCCCATTGAATCTGACAATGAAATTCCATGAGATTTGGCGAGATTCAATTAGAACATCATTCTAGATTGAATCAGATTTGTCGAGAATCAATGGATTCCCTAGCTATTAAAAATGTCTGACAGATCCTGACAGATTCCGGTCAAAATTCTGTCTGGTATCGTCGGAAATCATCATCCCTGGGACAAAAAACCGAGCAAATTCTGACGGAAAATTATCTGTCGGACATTTGGAATAGGGTTCTTTTAACCAGGCCTTTCAAGCAGATTGTATGCTGAAATCCTTTCTCGTATGGTGTTGTATGAAGCATTTGGATTTACATGGCCTGCAATCACCAGGAAAGTAAGTGAAATTGATACTTGTTCTTTTCCCTATAGAATCATTCTCATCGGTGTAGGAGAAAAAGGTCATTTTTTATGAATTGTTTCTTGCTGAAACCATATTCAATGCTCCATAACTATTTTTCATTATACATTTTTTACATTCAGTGTCATTGAAATTTATTTTATCTGTATTTATTTGTACTATCGAATACATGGAAAATATGATACATTGTACGATGGATGATGAATAAATACGTAACTTCGAATTGAAATAAACAAACAAAAATAATTAAAAATCCAATTCAGGGATATCCTATATGGCACTGTAGCTCAAAAAGAATCCCTCGAAGACTTCGATTGCCATTCTAAGAATTTGTAAAGAATTCTTGAATGTTGTATGAGTTTACACCTATTATCCTTAAATGAATTATAAATACATGACGTTCTCATCATATTTTCTGTTTTATTGTGATTTTATTAGCATAATGAATCACCACGCACATGAATTGTAATTCAGAATAATAAACACATTATTTTGACGATAAACTACATATATGTGTTTGTTCATATACACATGTATGTGCATATATAAAACATGGGACGTAATGGATATAACTTTTCAATCGAAAAAAATTCACAAAAACGAACAATCACGTGTGCTTTTCTTTCTTCATTCACTGTGGAAGTGAAATTATCGTGACACGTACACCGACTATGTTATAAATTTCTTGTATTCGAATCAAAGGTTGGTCAAAAACATTCTGTCCCAGTATCGGATGATGATAATTCAGACACCAACGATGGCGTTGAAATATTAGCGATCAGTTTTTCATCACTTGGCCAGTAAGACATCATCCAATCTCCAGAATTACTTTTATTGGATTTTAAAATGTGTTGCGCTGACAGCTTACCCTGAAACACATGAATCAAACGAATTAAATTTCTGTTATTTTACAACAGTTTAATTTTGAACGATTGAATTAAGATATCTTTAAGATATCTGAATGGATCTTGAGATATCTTAAGATTTCTTCGCGAAGTTATCTTTGAAATACATAAAAGACGTCTCACGTATCATATATTGACAGAAAAATGATCTGGTTAGAACACCTGTAGTGGCAATAATTTAAAATCTGGTACTATTCGCCGAAAAATATGATTGTGACATACAGAAAAAGTGGTTGAAGTTAAAAATCAACTACATCCCAGTAAACCCTGAGTTCTTAAAGATGAATATAAGATATCCGATGAAAGAAACCTTTAAGATGTGTGTAAAAGATGTCTTATAGATGTATATCAGAAATCTTCAGAAATATATCTTATAGATGCTTGTATAAGATATCTGAAATATATCTGAAAAATCTATTGAATATTGGAGTTCTTAAAATATCATCTATAAGACATCTTTCAGAACTTCAATTTCTGAAAAGATGGCGTCTACCGACTTTGCCTTTCGCATTACTTTTCTGCCTCATTTTCTCGCGTGCAGTACGTGTGAAATTTTGAATCTTATATATAAAAATGTTATGTATGAGGATTCAAGAGATTCAAAGGTGCAATTCCCCTGTTCATGGGACAAAAACTCACCAAGTAAGTGCATGATATCTCATTCGTATATTCGTTGGATGTCATTGTATACTTTCTCAAAATCAACATTAGTAAACATTACCGGCATTCCTAACCTTGCTCTTCAATTAATGAACCTGAATACATGAATTTGCACCATGCTGTCTTCTTTTCGAAACATCTTCGTCGAATTCATGTATCGATTCCCTGGCGAAGGTAGATCTCATGATTTTTCATAATTTGTCATAAAAGTGACAATTTTTCATATTCCTTCCCGAGAAAAAATGATTTAGATCTAAGTGGATCTAATTAGATCTCGTTAGATCTAAAAAATGGAAAATGTAGATCTATTTAGATCTAGACAGATCTGGTTAGATCTACATAGATCTAAATCACAAAAAATTCATATTAATTAATCGAAATTTGCGTGCATCTACTGCCCATTTTCTTCACTTTCAGATGGTTTTTAAGAACTACATATTTTCGAAAAAAATCAATTAGATCTCCGTAGATCTAAATAGATCTGAATCGGCCCACAGAGCATGAATTTTTCCATTTTTTAGATCTAATTAAATCTAAATCGGCCCACAGAGCATGAATTTTTCCATTTTTTAGATCTAAGGAGATCTAATCCATTAGATCTAATTAGATCTGAATCATTTTTTCTCGGGTTCATAAATTACAAATTCGGTCAGGAAAATCTAATATTTTGTCCTTGAATTTGTATCAAATGAGGAAATATAAAGAATTATGACTCCCATGAGAATTATGAAAAATTATGATATACATTACCACCAGAGTTTTTGTATGACTTCTGAAATACATCATTTTTAGACCTCATTAAGATATCTTAAAGAAGCTTCTGAAAGATCTCTTTTCAGATATCTCAAAGACATATAATAATGTTGCGTCCGATATCTTCAAGATATCTTCTGAGATATCTTACAAAATTTTCATACATCTTTCAGATATCTAATACAAAATCGGATTGTCTATTTGGGATCTTCCAGCCCAAACAGACACGAAGATATCCTTTAGAATTCTAAAAGATATCTTCCAAAAGTACAAGAAGTCTTGAAGAATTTTCTAAAAGATATCTTTTCGTGTTCGGAAAGATGTTTTATGCAACATGAATAGATTTCTAAAAGATGTCTCGGAGACTTCTCCAAGATATCTTTGAGAAGAAATTAAGGAATCTAAAAGAATTCTTCAAGATTTCTTAAAGATGTCTTGCAAAATTCATAAAAATGTCTTGGAAGAAGCTTGAATTTATTCACGAAAAAAAATTCCAACACCTCTTCTTTTTCCTTCTCCTCCTTCCCCCCATATTTGTCTTTGTCGCTCTCGCACTCCTATGAAGTTGACTTTATCTCAATCCTTGAGGTTGCGGGAATCGAATCCGCGCATCTTACGATGTACTTACGCTTCAGTGACCTGAGCTATAGAGACAGTTCGGTTTTGATGCTTATGATTGTCAATATAACACAGTGGAATCGTGTCAGTGGTGAACATTTTCAGAGTAGAAGTGATCTTTTGAAAAAACTGTTATTATATAAACAAATGTCAGATAAGTTGGTCGTGGATACCACAGATTCTTCCTAAATTATTTCTATCCCAACGTTATTGAAGAATAACTTATTAATGAGTATGAATGAGAATTTTTGTGAATTTACTTGGATGCTGTACATAAAATTGAGCATAAAGAGTTCAGTAATTTGTAAAATATTTGTGTCTTGAAGATTCGTTAATTCCAGTGCGGGTATTAAAAGGTTACAAAATCGTAATTCTCGCACAATTTAAAATCTCTTGACATGTTTATAGATTTTTCAAGCTTTCGATTTGTGACCAAATTTATCACATGTGTGATTCGATTATAATTATAGGCACATTCCGAGTGTTATTCATGTCAATTCATATGATCAGGTATTTATAACCTAAACCTGCTGACAATCTATCTTTTTGAACATATTTTGTTAAAGTCTTTCAGGAAAATATCTTTCAAACGCTTCTCAAAGATATCTTTAAGATATCTCGCATGGTCGTCTTGGAGATGTCTTGAATCGAGACATCTTTTAGAAATCTTTCACAAGATGTCTTTCCAACACTTCTGAAAGATATCTTCAAGAACTCTTCAAGAACGTTCTTGAAGATCTCTCAATTGAGTATTCTTTTAGATATCTTCAAGAACTGCGTGCTGTGTGGGAGGTTAGAAAAACCAGATTTTTGTCTTGCTGTGATAACCAGAATATGTGGTTAATTTTGGCTTCAGCCATTTTTTTCTGGACGTCATCATCACATTTTAAGTTATTGCGATCACGAATGTTTCAACCGGATCGTTTATTTGTCAGCGTAATCGAATAACTTAAACATGTTTTCTGAGATATCTTTGAAGAATCGTTTGCAGCATAGAATTGAGATCATCTCCTAGACTCTCATTTTAGACATCTTTGAGATATCTTCAAGATATCTTTATAATATCTGAAAGTTATCTCCAAAGTTAACCATAAGATATCTCAAAAATACGTACAAGATACGATATATATTCAAGATCCTGTGAACAATAATAATGCAAGGACAACCCGAGTAAAAAAGATGAGATCTTATGAGATCTAACCCAGATAGCAATTCAACCTTGTTGCAATGTTGTCAGGCCACCTTGTGACAAGGTTGACATAAGCTTTCTAGTTGACGCACGACGATGGTGCAAGCTCACAAAATCCTTGTAGCAGAATTGTAGCAGCCTTACACTGACAAAGTTGTCAATAACAAGTCAAAAACAATCGAATGACAAGTTTGACAAGTTTAAGATAAGTCTACATGTTATCTGGAAAGTAGATCTCATCAGATCTAAATTTTGGGAAAAATCTCTACAAATCTGTTCATATCTACTCACATCTAAAGATCTCAACTTGGGCAACAATCTTTGATTCATCTTTTGAAAGATTCCAATTTTGCAAGGAATCCAAAAAAATATAGATAGATAGATAGATAGATATGTTTATTTATGTTCTAGGATGAAAATCCTGTGGAACAATTGAGAAAGAAGTATAAACAATAACAAAGATATTATATACAAAAATACTTATATATATACAGCATTAAACCCACAGCCCGAAAAGCAAAAAGAAGGCAGAATGAATGAACTTAAAAATAAAGATGAAATGAGAATAAGAGTGAGGATGAGATTACAAAGGGGTGAGAAATGAAAATACAGATATAAGATAGAGATACAATAGTTATAAATGCGCAGAATGAAGATGAAGGCAAGAAAAGCGTAAGATGAACCACGATGAACCTACTTGAAAAGGAGTATATGTCTATGAGTGAGAAAGGGTGGAGGTGAGCAAGAAGTCATAATACCTCTTTTTGAAGACGTTAGGGGAAGAGCTACACTTGATGTTATCTGGGATCGTGTTCCAGAGTTTACTACCTGTTATCAAAAAAGATTTTTGATATGTGGTAGTACGATGCAGTGGTATTTTAAGGAGCCCCCTATTCGATCTAGTGCAACGAATTGCATCAGAGGTACCAAAATTAAAACGATCGTAAAGAAAAGGAGGATCCTTGAAAGCAAATAGTTGAAATATAGGAAAATTTAAAAAGATTTCTGGAGATCTCTAGAGATCTCTGTGGATTTTCGCAGATCTAATTTTCTTTCCTCGAGAATAATTCATAATCAACATAAAGAAAAAGATTCTTTCCAAAATTTTACTCTCCTTCCTGTTGGTCAGTATCTGAGATATACTTTTCCTGTCTGAGAAATTTGTATTCCTTGGAAGGAAATCGAACCTGCCTACTTAACCTATCACCCACCTAATTACCTCACTTTCAACAGTTTGAGCTAACGCGCCATATGATTATGTAGTCGCTTATTATTAATTATGATCGTCACGTTACACAACTGGTAAAAATTTTCGTTTGCGTAAAACTTCTCAAAATATATCCCATGAAAAGGTCCTGAATTTCCGAGAAATGAATCCAATATTTCATCCAATGCCGTACAAAACTGGAATTTCAGAAAAGAATATCTTGATTTCATAACTTTAAGATATCTGGAAGAATCTTTTTCAGATGTATCCCAAAGATATCTCAATGAAAATGTTTTTGAGACATCTTGAATCCATCTCGAATTCGGCATCCTAATTTTGATTCTCAAAGTTATTTTGAAGATATCTTTGCGAAGATATGCAACCGCTGCATCTTTCAGGTATCTCGTGGAAGATATTTTCACTCCATAACTGCATGATTACTAGAAGACATCTTTGTGATGTATCCCGAAGATATCTCAATTAAGATGTTTCGAAGACATCTTGTATTCATCTCAGATTCGACTTCCTAACCATACAGCAAAAATTTTACTTTGTCTAAAAGATTTCTTATGTAACAGTTTTCACTGTGTTTTTTCAAATCTAAAAGACATCTAGAAGAGATATAAATACATGTTTTAGATTTCTTAAACGAAGACATCTTAAAGACAGTAAAAACTGTTGCATAAGAAATCTTTTAGACGAAGCAAAATTTTTGCTTGTAGGGTATTTTCATTCCTGGAAGTTACCTTTAAGATACCTTCATGACACATTTTGAAGATATCTTTTTAAGGATATCTTGAATATATTTTTGAGACATCTATGTTTACTGGGATGATTTTTCAATCATTCTCCACTATGCGGTAACTGAAAAATCCCGATTATTGGACGGGAAATTGATTTTTAGTACAATTGTATGGAATTTCCCATGAATTTGACTGAGGATTCTGAATCTTGTGGGATTCTCACTAATATTCCACAGTGAATTTCCAGGTAAGTTTGAAAAATTGCAAACGCGTGTATGTGTTGATGACTTCACTTGAAAATTTCCGATATTCGCGGAATTTTTCAACAACGCCAGAGCAAAAGCACGCAATTCAAAACTAAAATTCACTCATATAAAAATTTTTAAGTTCCATCAATGCTGAGAATAGAATATAGCTTGGCGGAATGTTGACAGCCGAGGCTTGGCAATCTATGAATATTCAATGTTGATTAACAACAATTATAATGTTGCACCGATATCGGTGTTCAACGAATTTAGGTTATCAGCCTACCATTGATTCACAATTCCACCAGGCTTGGCGCTTGATAGGCTCATCCTTGATCCAAAATTGACCGAACGACAGATTCTATTGAAAGTGAGGATCTTTCAGAACGTGGTTGAATATTGCCACAAATTTTGGTCTAGTCGGGATGGAAATTAGTTTTCAATGTAGTGTCGATCATTGGTAATAGCATGGCTCAATATTGGCATGCTCCTTAATTTTAACTTTTGATGGCTGAATTGCTAGCTAAGTTACCGATCGAATGTCTCTCGCGAGTAGGGAGAGATGTATACAATGAATATATAACGCTGAAATAATTCTCTGGAAGAACAGTCAGTCGTTCTTTGTTACAGGTTACACCAGAGGGCTCCTACCGCTGATCCATATCGTGTACACTCATCATGGCAAACTTTAGCGACAAAATACACCGATTCGTTCACAGATAAATGAGGAAAACACAATACTGCCCCAAATAACATATGTATATTAAAAATTGTGAAATGCGCATAATTTTCATATATTTTTGGGTTAATTATATTTCACAGTTTTATCATTGGCGCAACAGATTGGATAAACAAATTGTTCGCCATTTCTGCACCAATGATGTGGCTTCATTGGAAAAACACATCGATAAATCATAAAATGATGTTATCATTTCAGTATTGCGCCATGCTTGGTTGCCAAGCCTCGGTCATACTTTATTCTACATTCATCTACATTGCGCCATGCTAGCGCCAATGGTAAATTTCTGTATAGACAAGATTCTTGTTCCATCAGGAAAATTCCCATTTGCATCCCTTTCCTCCGTACTTCTAAATACATCATTTTTGTAATATGAAAATCTTTTAAACCTGTTGTGAATTCGATCGCCTTTTCTTCATCCTTCGTAACCTTCTTTCATTCCTAATACGTTCCAACTTTGCTCTGGCTTTTCTTTCGCAAATTATCAAATTCTCGGTACATTCCTTCACGACGAGATCGATTCTTCGATTCAAGGAATCGTCGGACCAATGATCTCCGGAATCGCGATCGAAATTCGAAACATTTCTCTTGGATTGCTTCAAAGATAATTCGGATCGGCTTCGAGGATCTTTGAATAGACTCTCAGGGGTACGAAGATCGTTTCGAGAGCAATCAGTCGCTACGCCAGAATCAATAGACTCGACGAAATTATTATTATTACACGTTGATTTCTTTGAGTCCTCTTGGAAACTTTCAATTTCAACATTCTCCTCGAATAGTTGAGAATCGTCGCGTGAAGAACCTCTCACGGTAAACGAATCGTCCATAGAATCATTAGAGGATCTATTCGAATGTGTTTCCTTGTATTCCAAAGAACCGATTGACGTGCTATAATCGATATAGTCATCTGATGGTATAGAAAAATTGAAATCTTCGTAATCATAGTCGTTTAAAGTACAACGATCAAAATCCATATCTATTCTTTTTCTAATTTTCCCTAAAATTTCGGTTTCCGTGATTTTTTGACGGACTATTTTTCCGAAAGAAGTCGTCGAATGAGCTCTAGAAATTCTAAAATTATGCAATTTCATCGTTTTATTCGAGTTCCTGATACTCGCTTTCGAAGAATCGATTTTGCTTGAAATACCGGAGGAATTCTCTCTGTTCGAATTTTGTATTTTCAATCCACAAAAAGAACATATCTTCTGGGAATCGTTGGAAATAGTTCCTCTTCTCAAGTTCAAACCGTCTTTTTCGTTCAGCTTTGCATCCGAAAATTTACTCTTCCTGCGACGATGATGCCGATGATCGTGATGTTTTTGCGATAATTTAGTATCTTCATCGATATGCGATTGAGAACGTTGATAATACCGATTTTCGTGTTTCATCGTTGATCTAGAACCATAATCCAATGATTCTCTCTCCTTTGGATCACGACGAATGTACTTCTTAATCCATTTCGATATTGGAACACCGGAAAAATATTCGCTACTGCGTTTCGTTTCCTTGTAAACATTTGATGTGAAACACTTGCTTCTATCGATCCACGATTTCGAAGGATTCTTATTATCATAAATTTGACTTTTGTTCGAATATTTTTTCACGTCTTTATCGTTCACTGGAATTCTACACGATCGAGAATTCGTCGTTTCGAATGATTTCGAATGAGCGCTGTAATTCGATGCCTTTTTATATTTGAGGTACCAATGAGGTTGGTCGAGAACAAATTCGCTGTTGGGATTGTATCCAAATTCTCTACCACACTTTTGTTTCTTCATCTTAATTTTCTCTATCCCCAGAGTAGATTCATCGACGCAAGGAAAGTTCATCAATTTGATCTTCCTCGTTGACGTTGATCCTGCAAAATTATCCGAGCGGGGGAAGTTCTTCAATTTGATCAACGGCTTGCTGGAATATTTATCTTCGAAAATTCTAAGAGTAGGAGGTATTTTGATCGCACCGCACGATTTCGAACGATTTCCAATTTTCTTACTGTAATCGTATTCAATGTCCGGTAGAGAACAAAATTTACGTGAAGATGAATACGAACGATCTACGTCGCAGGATTTTTTTCTCAAGTACTTCTTCGGGAAGGAATAATTCAGCCAAGTGAATGATTGATCCGTTTCGATCGAGGACAGAGAATCGATCGCGATGACTGATGATTCCATCGATTTCGTTTTACCGTTGGCCCCCGAGGAGAAAATGCAATTTATCGATGTTTTGGACGAAACATGTTGGTCGGTATCCTCGAAATCGGTATTAGAGATGAAAGAAGGTTTATTATTCGGAGTATCTCCTTTTTGGTGATCTAACGATACCTGTGGAGTGGGGCAACGTGGAGATATCGACTCTCGCGATGAACGTAGAATTTTGACTTCAGGTTTCGAGTCGGATAATTGGGAAACACTTTGCGATTCGCTTGGATTCGTCGTTGAAGATTTCGCATTTAATTGTCGAACTTGACGATCGTTTGCTTCTTGTTCGTGACCCTTGTTATCCAATTCAGAATTCATTGTTAGGATACTCATTGTTGATGTCGAAGAAACATCTAATTCGAAGGGTTTGTTTGAAACAATTGATTTCCCATTGGACATTAATTCTATTATGCAAGATAAGTGTATTTGAGAATTTGGTTTCGAAGAATCGCAAATTTTACCTCTTTTGTAGAGCTCTTTGACATTCGCGGACAATGGATTGATAAATAGTGAATTTCTCGATGAAGTATCGTCACGACGACATGGCATCTCGAAATTCGATCGGAGAATGAGAAACGACAGTTTCGTTATAGATGACTCTCGTTTGAGATATTGCTGGTCATTGGGAAGACATGCAGAAGAATGATTACGAAGATCAAGGATCAATGAAATATTTTGATCCAATGAAACTGTGCTGGGTTCGATAACTTTGGAGATTTCGATTTTCAATGCATTATTTAAGATTCTTTCGTTTCCTAAGCATCTCAATCGCGGGGTTGCATCTATGAGAAGATCGTTGATATTCAACTTCCCGATGTGGTGAGAAAAGTCGATTGGCTTGAAGAGGCTTTTCTCCACGTTGAAACCCTGCGAACGGATCGTAAAATTTCGAGATAGACTTGGTATCTTGAAGAAATTCCTATCGAATTTAAATAACCATTTAACAAAATTCTTCAATTCCTCTCGAATATAACCCACGACAAATGTTGGTTTCCAATTTCTGTGTACACGAAAGCGTGGCACAAAATCGTTTTGCTGTTGAAAATCTTTTTTCAAACGTTCTATAAACAGTAACGGTTTAGCGCCAGTGATGGTTTTTGATCTTTTTGTTGGCAATCGACGATATCTTCGAAATTCGATATTGGGATTTTCATTTTGAGAATTTTTAATACTCGTTGTTTGAACATCATGAAATTCCATTCGATTCTTCGGTATCATTCTGAAAACAAGAGAATTCTTTTCAAAGGTGATCGCATTGAATTATCGAACGGAAAATACTTTGGAAAATGTAAAACGCTCAACCACTATCGAATTAAAGTAATAACAAAAAGTATCAGAAAATTGAAAGAAAAACAAGATTCAAGAAAACAATATTCTAAAGTTTGTACCTTATGATATGAAAATTCTATCCCAGCGGTACTTTAATTGCATTATACATCCGATAAAATCGAAATAAATGGAATGTTGCAATCCGAAAGGCTTTTCATAAAAATAGTCCACTCGATCCAATAAAATCTCATTGAAAAATGATCAAGTGAGGTTTACGATTTGTCCCATGGTTTGACAAAGTTCAATGGGATTGCATAAGTAAGGTACTTGCACACTTGCACCCGAAGAACTGATTTACGTTGAAGTGAAAATGAAGTTTTCTAAACTATCTCCTATCGGTTTATTGAACGGTGTGAATCTTGCTTGACCCCTGTTATCACCTTACTGTATAAAATACCGTTATGGAGCATTCAAAAACAGACAAAATTTTGCTACGTAGTTTTTAAATAACTAAGCAATAATTACAAATTTTAAATATACAGCAATAACGTTTACCGCTAAGATTTGGCTCTAAATATAAATCCAAAGCTCAAAACACGTTCCCAAACCCAAGGAAATAAGTTCAAAAATTATTGACATTTGTAGGTTAATATGTTTATAATCATTTGCATAATTTTAAACAATTATTTGCAGTTTCAATCTCATATTCGAAGCTCAATTCAAGTGATTTATTTCATTATTGTGGATTTAAAATTTTGATTTCCTGCTTAGTCATTTGAAAACTACGTAGCAAAATTTTGTCCATTTCTCGAAGGACTCCATGGTCCTTAAAGACAAAAGTGAATTGATTTCATAAGAATGCGAATCTTTAAGGACTCAAGAGGTTCACAAATAAACTATACAGCAGTTGCTTTAACAATAAAACATAGTTTTTATACAAAATTAATCATATTAATTAGTAGTCTTTTTGTGAGTAACAATTCTGAATCGATAAAATCAACAATCTTACCTCATTGCGGCATCTCAATTCGAGATCAACCGCGTGCTAAGGTTAAGTAGTGGTATCGGCAAGGATCTTTCAAGTGAACGTCGTTCCATAATACACGATAATACATCATCATGTAAGATTTTTGATTAAAACTTTATAATGACGTTCTTAAAATTGTAACCTCACACTAACCATAATCACATTCGTTCTTCATTAAGATACATTACAATCATTTGTTTATGATCTATCTTCATACTTCTCGATTTCAAAGTATACTACAAGTTGTGTTTTATCTCTGATCGTACTGGGAGATTCTCTGCTATGTGTTCAACATCTACAAATCCTAGGAATAATATTTAGTGACAACTCAATGAAACAATTGTGTTGTAGAAGTTGGAATCGTTTATCAACACGAAAAGACAATTCAAACTCACAAAATAGGGGAAAATTTATCGTTATTTATCACCTCAAATTCATTTCTTGAAATTCAAAACATCGTTTAAAGAATGTGTTGGAAGATTTTGGGTCCTCAACTCGGGTTGAGTCCGAGTATTTTGTTATTCGATTGAGAATTCGTTTCAATAAATGATTCAAACTTCAACAACATATTGATTTTGGAACATTCGATATTGTTACAAGTGGAGAACAATTAAGAATTTAATTTCAAAGGAAATAACAGCATCGTGATACGAGTCGAAAATCGTTTATTCCGAACTATTCGAAAATGTTTTAATAAAACAAAGAATATCGTCTCTTTATTATACATGCAGTAAAAAATAGATGTGCAGAGCGATATTTTGATTTTATTAACCTTCCATTGCAGACTACCCTAAATTTCGCTTATAAGGGATGATGGAGTTTTTGAACATTCAGAAAACCTCTGGTACATTCTTTTAATCTTCTTTCAATCTTTTAATCCTTGCATTAAAATTACATAGAACTTTGAAAGCAGAAAACTGTCTGGGACTTTGAATTTTCTTGAATAGTTTGATTTGGATAGTATCACGTCTGCTATATAGTATTCCATTTGAAGAACAATAAAGAAATCATTCAAAAAAACATGAGCAATACCTAATTTCGACCTGTTTAATTTTATTTTCAAGGGCACTCAAGCACCAAAAGAAGCGAGTCAAACTTTGCACCAACAGTTTTCATAAATTATGCGTTCAACCGAAAGTTTTAGTGAATAATCATAAACTACACAACCGGGATTAAAACCTCCAATTGTCAAAAATTCTTTGTAATTTCATTTCCCAATATTTGCAAACCACGAAGAAACCCAAATCCGTATTTAGAGTCCAATTTCAGATATTTACTCAATTATTATCGATTTCAAATTTAATTGAGTAATTTATGCAACAATTTGGTGCAAAATTTTATTTGCTTCTCCTGATTGCTCTCTTGAGTGCTCTTAAACAGTGTAGTTTTCGAAATGACGTTATTTTCTGCATTCATTTAACAAGAATTGCAAACAGAATCATAATTTATCGCTTTTATTTTACAAAGCTATGCATACGAAATAACAAAAACAACGCATCTGTCTCATTATCTCAAAAAACACAATATTGAACGTTAAATTACATAAAGGTCCAACGGACTTGTGAGTGGTTGGAAAATATAATGTAAATAAAATACATCTTTCAACCCTTACTCTTTGAATTTGAAAGGTATTTCGAAACGAATGCATCAAAGATTATGTTTTCATGAATATCTTCCAAAGTCATAATAAAATAATGATAATGCACGTTCCATATTCAGACCAGTAGCAATTATTACATGGAGTTGATAAAAAAAAAGAAACGATGGCACCCGCACATTATTCTCAGTTTTTCATAAAGGAAAGTTTCCTTTGAGATATTCCATCAAAAACCAGAGTTCGATTAGGCTGTAATTAAGAGCTATGAAATTCACTGTTATGAAATAGACGCTCATGATCTTCAATGTTCCCGCTGGGGTAAGTCATGTGTAATGGAATGCTTTATCGAATACCGAGGGAGCATTGTCTAGGTATGGAATCCACGTGATACATATTTACATATAAGCTCCGAGATACATTTTGGGCATCATATTACGTGACTCACGTCCTTCAATTGTTTTTATGATGAATGATCGTGTAAAAGAAGAACTTTTAAATTATACACAATTTTGTGGAATGTTGTTTATAATATTTTTATTGTACTTTTCTCATCGAGTTTGTATTCTTTTTTTTCAAGCAAAACAACGTGCAACAAAAACGTATTTTTTTAAAATTCCAGAATTGTGAAAATTTGGACAGGAATGCAAGATATTCGTCCAAAATTTCAATTGGAGATGTAGAAATGCAGCTGAAACTCCTGCAAATTCACGGTAACGATTTTCCATCTGAGGAACCAAGAATTTATCTAGGAATTTACCTAGCGAACCTAGAAGTTCTGCACAGTAAAAAAATTTGTGTTAGAAATATTGTGAAAAGAAAGTCTTAAATTCAGCTAATTTTATGACTGAATTTATGATGCAAACAAATCAAGCTGAAAAAAACAATCGCCAACACGATGGAAAAAGCATTGTCTGAAATTTGTGTTGAAAATCAGCACAAAAAATTGTCAAATCGGACAGGTTTACGATGGAAATTTGACAGGTTTTCTGTCGATTTAATGAGTTTTTTGCATTAATATCCATTATAAATTCTGAGTGGACTGTTATCCCTAAATTTTGCTGCTATAGCTAAATTTCCACTACTCCCAAGTAGCACATGAATGTCTGCAATATTCTATGAACATGCACAGAATATATTGATACTTTTTGAATGTCCTATGAACATCCATAGAATATTTTTGCATATTTGAATGTTCTATGGACATCTGTAGGATATCCCAAATATCCTTGTGCTACTGGGGCTGTAGCAAAATTTTAAGGTTTGCCAGCGGAAATGTTGCTAAGCCACCCAAGTAGCAACAAAAGTTCAAATTATATACGAAATAAAAACGTTCGTAGAATTTACAAATAAGATACGAAGCATACATAATGAACGTTCATAGAATATTCGAAAGAGACTGTTTTAAATATACTTATACATTCGGAATGTACGATATGGGTAAAAATTCCTGAAATCAAACGAGGGAAAATTTGTTTTCTTCGGATTTGCATTTTCATATGAGAAATACCTCTCCAAAAAATTGTGCAGAAGGATTTTTCAATCGCATCATTATTTTAGTCTATTAATATTTAGAAAAAATTTATCAACGTTTAGAAAAATGACTGTCAATTTAGGGAAAAAGAGGATCGCTGAAAAATATTCGTAGCGAGTCTACCAAAAATTCGTAGTCAAAATATTAACAGTTGACAGTTTCATTGATATTTTTCACAGTGGAACTATCAATTATTAATATATCGACTACGAACTTTTAGTAGACTCACTACGAATATTTTTCAGCGATCCTCGTTTTCCCTAAATTGACAGTGGTTTTTCTAAATATTAATAGACCCGGTCTTTCCGTGTATGGGTGATTTGTTTATTAGGTATGTTTTTTTTTTCAAAATGCGATAACTTTGGAACGACTGAATGGATTTGAGAATATTTTTTCTTAAATTGAAGCTGATGAAAAGAACTTTCTATTTCATAAGAAAAGTATGGAAAATTGTTCATTTATTAATAACAAATCATAGATTGTTTATAACAATTGAAATACAAAACGTGCTCTGCTACCTTTAGAAATTTTTTGAAAAATGGAAAATATTCTTCAAAGTATGAACAATGAAATCCCGTTGACAGAACCCAGGGAATGCTATTGGTGCAATCACAATTTGTGTTTTTGTGCGTGGAAACAAGCGCGCGTGCGAGAAATTCCATTCATAACTTCAAAACAAGAATAAATAGTGATTTTCAGAAACGAATGAATGTATTCCCAAAACATCCTTCAACTACAACAGAACATTTTTTCCTATCACAAGAAACAAAGTTTTCCATCTAAAATCATCAACACTTGATAAAACATTCATTTCGATTTTTACGAAATTACTCCAACTTCAAAAACATCCGAGGCTGATGTTATTTTACATCCAATTCGATGAAGATCCATCGGTATGAATGAGCGATACTGTCGAGTATTTTTTATTGTTTTTGCCCGTTTGAATCATTCTCGAAACAACAACTCTTCCGATTCGTGATCATTGATCGTACAGTAATTATTTTTCTTATGAAATAGAAAGTTCATTTCATCAGCTTCAATTTAAAAAAAAAGAAATCCCAAATCCATCCACTCGTTCCAAAGTTATTGCATTTCGAAAAAAAAACATACCTAATCAACAGATTACCCATAAGTTGTAAAATAATGATTTGATTAAAAAATCCTCCTGCACAATTTTTTTGAGAGATATTTCTCATATTAAAATGCAAATCCGGAGACAAAAAATTGTCCCTCGTTTGATTTCAGGAATTTTGACCCATATTCATTCAATCGACGTTCGATTGACGTACAATCGTATATTCGATTACACACGTTCGATGAATATGCATAGCACCTATGAAACGGGCTCATTGGAATATACGTAGAACATATTTCGAATATTCGAAGAACGTTCATAGCATATTCTGGTGTTACTTGGACATTAGCTGTCCCGCGAGTGCTAAAATATTCAAAAGTAATAGCTAGAATTCAGCTGATATAGCTCAAAATTGTAATTGATAGAAAGATTTGGTATCCTTCCTACAATGATACGAATTCTTTTTGCGCCCATATGGACCGTAGAATCCAAGCAGCAACAGAATTTCAAAGTATATACGAAGTAAAAATGTTCGTAGAATGTTCGAATGAGACTGTTTTAAATATACTTAAAACGTACGCAGTATATTCGAAATCTACGATATACATTCAATCGACGTTCAATCAACGTGCTGTTGTATATTCGGTTACATACGTTCGATAAATATGCATAGCACCTATAGAACTGTCTCATTCGAATGTGCATAGAACATATTTCGAATATTCGAAGAACATTCATAGTATATTCTGGTGCTGCTTGGGAATTGACTACATTCTCGTTTTCCCGATGCGTTCGTCTTTCTTTTTGAATAGCGGACAGTACTGTTATAAGAATTGCAATCTGTGTTCAGCGTATGCGAATTTTCTATAGAAAAACATGAAGAGATCTTTCTGGATTCCTGAATTAATTCTCATAGAGCACACATTCGCTCTGAAAGAATTCGAAAAAGCTCCTCAAGAATTCTTTTCGAATGCTTTTGGAGGGAGTTTGCTATATCATTTCTTACATGGATTTTTTTCAATAGGATTAAGAGATTCCAAGTTCCATTTTCACGGAATGAGCGGATGGAAGAGTAAACTGAGACACATAACACTTCCTTGGTTCCCAAGCACGTAATACCAAGACTGAAAATTGGACCATGACTGGCGTCAAGCTTGATATGCCAAGTCTCGTTAGCCAATGCTTGGCCCACCGTAGCTGACCAAGCATTGATAGGGGCTTGGATACCAATGCTAGGACGGAGCATATTTTGCCGTGTTTGATTCAACTTTCGTTAACCAAGTCTCGACCGATGCTTGGCCCGTCACAGCTAACCAACCTTTAATAGTGCCTCAGACAACAATGCTAGGACTAAGAATACTTCGCTGCATTTGATTTATTTTTCGTCCAACCAAGCTTCAATCGACACTCGGCTCGCCGTAAGCCTAGATACAGCCACATCAGAAACTTGAAAGATTATACGCCTGAATGTACGTCAGCCCGAATACGGGTATCCTCTCAACGTCCTCCCAGATAGCACAAGAGTCCTAAAAGAGTTCCATTTCATTGATTCTGAACTCTTTCAGAACTCTTGCGCTATCTAGACTAGAGTGACTGTGTCGGAATCCAATATTCTGAAATTTCATGTGTCGGAATATATTATATTCAATCAAGCTTGGACGCCAATAAGAGAACTATCCTATTGAATCTTAATATTGAACCAAGCTTGCACGCCAAGCCTTGAACATTGTTATCAACCCTGCAGACATTAATCTAATTTGGTGCCAATGATGGTAACCATGGTAGGCTCAATGTTGACTGGCATTGGTTCAAGCTTGGTACATTTGTCAACGCATACCTGGGTTGAAGAAACCCTGGTTCATTGGTTTTGAATCGGAAATCTGCACGTTTAATGGAACTGCATGGGTTTCTTCAACCAGGGTTCATTGAAATGGATATTGAACATATCCTAGTGGCATCAGACTGTTGTATATACACTATGCACATATACAACGTTCGGTTGTTACTTAGGTACTATTTCACGGTTCATCGTAAATGGACCTTTCATATTTTTTTTTCATTCTATGGTATCACGTGATTATCTTATACCCAATTCAAATATAAGGAAAAGAGCTTCGTTCTCAAATGTATAAAGTTAGCGTGAATACGTATACAATTACCAGCTGAGAACGTTTACTGGGGATTGCTATTTGTTCAAACATCGTTGTGGAGGAAGGGTCTATCGTCATTTAGGGGTCGACAAAACGACGACGAGTGTATCGTATTGTGGAGGGTTGATGGTAGCGGAAACTATAGGCGAAACAATTACATGATTTACACCGATTTCCACAATCTCTCGCATCCCTTCTTATGTGTGATCGGTAATATCCCAACAGTTATAGTATTATTTGAATCACTTCAATAAAACTGGTAACGTAATGATCGTAGAGTGACGGAAAGTTTAGATATTGTGATCGATTTTACCGATTCTAAACCTAATGGACGTCCAATAGATATTTTTACACTCTTTGGGATATTTTCTACACGGAGAAAAAAGGTCTGCTAAGAAGTACCATACTTTATAGTGTCTGAACATCAGTCTTATCCAGATCAAATTATTCACGTGAAAATACCTCTAAAAGTACCATACTGGCTTGGACTTTCCTGAAGAAGTATACTACTTTTGTAGATATTTGCATGTAAATGATTTGATCTGGACAAGACCGATGCTCGAACACTATAAAGTATGGTACTTTTTAGCAGATTATCATAGTTTGTGTTTGAATTTTTGAAACATCCCCAAGAGAATGCGAAGGTTCAAGGAATATTCAATAGAGACGTTGGGACATTTAAAGATCCATTGTCGATTCCATATACGTGGCGATAAATCTGCATTTGACCTGAATATCTGTGTTCTCTTGGAAATCCCGACTCAAACACTAACAACACAGTTTGTTCCAGCCAAACAAAACTTTGGTTGAAATGAACGCAAAGAAACTTTTTATTTGGCTGAACAAAATTTGGTTCACAATAATTAAGCCTTGCTTACAGACAAGTAAGTTTTATTTACCCTAAACAAATTTTATTTCAGCCAACCAGAAAGTTTGTGTTCTTTGCGTTCATTTCAACCAAAATTTTGTTTGGCTGGAAGAAACGTTTTCTCAGTGAAATATGAGTACGGTTTTGATACCGATTATCAGGGCTAAATCCGGCTACGTTCGTACTAATCTAGTCCCATTTATGCTACTTCTATACCCGGGTAGAAATGCGAATCGGCCCATTCCTAGCCCCTTCAGGCCCTGGTTAGAAAGGTCTGGGCTCGGATAAGGCCCGGACGCAGGGCCACTTTTAAATCGGGGACATTTCTGGGTACCAACATTCGATATAAATCTTTGAAATTATATTCAAAGTGTTTGAGCCTGAAATCATTGAAAATCATAACATCAGTTTAAACTATGCGACATCAAATCGAGAAATTGTGTGAACAGGTCTAAATACAAACTTATTTTCCGACTTGGATATTCAAATCGCATCATGATGAGGTTTGAGACTAACATCGAATCCGATGTGTCGAAATTGCTCTGAAATCCAAGAAAGTCAATCAATCGCTTCTTTAAGAACATATAAGAATGTATACACACTAAACTATGTAAAGTCCAACATTTTGTAATAAATTTTAAGGAATAAAAATTCTGAAAATCTTTCTAAGAAACGCTGATATAAAAACGAATCGATGCTTCAACACTCACGAGACTTTCCTTCTTTATTCACTCTCATATTCTCTGTTCCTCTCTTTCTCTCTCTCTCTCTTCTCGAACGCTTGGAAAATTCTATTTCATCGGGGAATAGCGAGGCGAAAATGACAAAGTCAAGGAGGAAAATTGCGAAATTGCTTCTTTCCGAAGAAAGCAGCTACAAGGACGGTGCTTCGTAACCATCTATAGCATTGTCGCCATCGTATCTTCTCACATTTTCTGCAAAGTCTCTTTCCCACTGGTCTTTTTTTTCTCTCTTTTGTGTGGGGAAAGGCAAAGGAAGTGAAAGACCCTCGGGATTTCAAGTAGATTCCCTAGTGCCTTTGTGGGGTCCCTAAAACGACGACAATGCAGACGCGATAGAATCTTGGGGATGCGTTTTTCAAGAAATGCATCGAGTCAATCGAATTCCTTATCACTTACATACAGATCGAAACTTAATATCGAATAAACGCTGCGAGATACGCTCGAATAAATTGTGCGAATTGTCTAGGATGGAAATACAATGCTATTTGACCATTATCAACCAGGAACATTATATTTCATTTTTCAATGTAATTATTTATAATAGAAAGACCCTTGGGAAAGAACTTTTTATAATTTCCTGTGAGTTGAAGAAAATCTTTTCAATTCTCATGCCATGAAAGAATTTTTAATTCAATCTTCTGGATGAAAGTGTAAAAATTGCTTTGAAATATAAGATTTTCTACCCTTGAATACTCGTTTCTCAATTTTTTTCTGCTTTTTCAAAGCTCAAGGATAATACTGTATTGATGTAACGAATCAAACCTCCATCTTCCTCAGTTGAGGATTATTTAATTTTGGATATATTCGAAAGACAAGTAATCTATATTGCAAGACTTGCACCAATCGAGGGAAGTGAGAAAATTCCAAGCGAAGGAAAACTTATCAACGGTGGACATGGATTTGAAAAAATCAGCCGGTTGGATTTACAGGTGGTCCTTCTTCTTCCTCTGTATTGTGACTTCTGCTTCTCTTTTTTCCCCAAGGAGGGGTCAGCGTGTGCGACACATTTCTTTATCCCAAGACTTTCACAAAGGTACTACGAAGATTACAGAGCTACCAATCCCCATGCTATGTATGGATTCTATGAAGGGGCATTATGGCATCGCGTATAACACAGAGTAATATGAAAGGGGCATCATCCTTGGACGATACTTTCTTGAATCAGGATATTGCTATCCCGTTCTAGCTGATGTTCCAATCTAAATTTCATTGATGTAAGTTTGACAGAAATCCTTCAGTGAAATTTTAACAATCGAATATGTATCGTTACCAATGATTATTGCATACAATTCTTACATTATTTGCTAACATTTGAGGGAATATTCGGTTGTTGATCGAGTGAGATGATTTCTCATCTCATAGATATCTAAAAGATCTCTTATGCAATATTTTCCTTCAAGTTTGAGATGTTCCCCGGGGAAAAATGATTTAGATCTACGTAAATATCAATAAATCTTGCTAGATCCAAAAAATGAAAAAAGGTAGATCTATTTGGATCTGGATAGATCTAGTTAAATCTACGTAGATCTGAATCAACAATGATTTCACGTTAATCACCCAAAGTTTCTTATATTTTTTCATAGTTTTCCATATTTCCTCATAAATCTCATAATTTTGCATTAAATTCCATAAAAACTTTTAAAATTCCATAATTTCTCTACGAGTTGGGACTGTGATTATGAAAAATATTTTCTCATTGAAAATCATAATTCGTTATAAAATTTCACATTTCTACACAGTACTTGAATTTTTTAATTTTTCATAAAAACAATCTCTTCTATAAGAAGTCATAACTTCTCATAATTTTAATCATAAAATCTCAAACTTTTCCATAATGTTTTAGATCTGTTTGTATGAAAAATACATTTGCACGAGAAACCAACCCAGCAAACACAACTGATGGCTCTTCACCGGCATTACAGGACCATCAACGGCCCGTTGAAACGCCAGTAAGCGTTGTTTGTAGGGAAGATTTTTCATGAAATTTCATTATAAACTACAATATTTTTCATTTTTATTCCCTCACATTGTAATCAAAGCAGCTCAAGAGTGCTGATGAAGAGTTAGAAGACTTCCAACTGGTTATATTTATTTGACCAGTGAAAAAAATTCCTAGATGGAGTTGTAACAAAATCCTGAAACAAACTAATTTCAAGTTCCAATAAAACGTGATGTACTGCTCACAACGTATATGTTTATGTTTGCTCTGCATCAATAGCATCGCCATACTGAGCGATTTTATTGAAATGTTGAAGTTTGAAGCAAGAATAATGAAAACAGAAAATCGCAATTTGCATCAATTTCGGAATTTTATGAACTATTTATGAGGAAATATGAGGAAAAATGAGGATATTTATGATTTTTTATGAGAAAATTTCCAGAAAAATTATGAGATCTCATAAGAATTCATGAGAAACATTATTCTCACCTGACTTTTCCTGATAACATACATCTCATGGAACAATCCCAATTCCTAGAGAAATTATGATATTTTAGGACAAATTATGAGAAGTTATGAAAAACAGTCGAGAGAAATTATGAAAAATTCTTTCCGCCAGGGCAATTGCAATTATATAGCATGCATCAACGAATTATTTTCTTGAATTTTCGATGGTTCCTACACGGAAAAAATATTATCTTATAAATTACGATGTAAGAATCGTAGCGGAAGACTGTATCTGCAAAATCAGTCTATCCAAGGAGTGACATCGTGCATTGTGCTGTTTTTTGTTTAAATTACGTTGAATATTAACTCCTACACCCTAGTAGAAATTTTGATATGGAAAAATGTAACGCAGGGAGAAGACAAGGTACTGATCAGGAAAACCAAACGTTTCCCAATCAAGATCTGATCAGGGTAGTAATTGAATTCCCAATCAGGACCTAATCTAAGCTATATTCAATTTAATTTTCATGGAATTCGCTTTTCATAAAATTTTTTAATACTCCCCTAACAGAAGAAATTCTACTGATGATCCAAATAGACCTCAGTTGAACATTTAAAAAACACAGGTAAATTCCTAATGAGTCCTGTGAAAATTCTGAATAATTTGATACATTCGTCGTTCTGAATTGATGAGGTCCTGATTCGGCTGTCTTGTCGGTTATCACATGATTGAAATACGGATGAGCCAAGGCAATCCTGATCAGGTTTTGATAAGAATACCATGTTTGAGTTACTGAAAGGGAAAATCTGACTGGGACCTGTCAACAACCTTGCGTTACATTGTTGTAAGGTCCTAAACAGGATGCCATGTCAGGACCTGATAAGGTAATTACAAGTTTTCCTTAATTAGGATTTCCTTATTGCAGCCTTACGAGAGCCATGCTTCTCATAGGGAATTCCCTGTCAAATTTCTACTAGGGAGAAAGAAGGTTATAACAGCAATATCTGTCTCTAACATCTGACAATTTCTGTATTTTCAAGTATGGTCCTATGCTACGATTTCAAAATCGGAATTTATAAGATGATATTTTTCCCGTGTAAGAGTTCAGTATTTTTGGAGAACATTAATTAGATCTCCACAGATCTGAGTCGATTTGAGTTTGTCCATTTTTTATCCTTTAGGTTTCTATTCGGGAACCTCTCATGCTCCTATTGAACAAGAATTTGGATGGTTCTGGGCGGGAACCCGCACGGGATCCCGGAAGAAGGACCTCGCACAGAACTTGGAAGGATCATGAAGGTTCTGGACGGAAACCCAACTGGTCCGCGGTGCAAATCTTATTCCGCCTGCGAATCCACAATCCTGTCTCTCCGGGAATTTTCAACTCAATGCCTTGATACACTGACAGAAGAACGAACTGGTTGAAACACCCGGGGTCGCAATAATTTGAAATCTGGTTCGATTCATCAGGAAATGTGATTTCGATGTCCAGAAAAAGTGGTTGAAGGAAAAATTAACTACATTTCCCAGGTTAGAAAAACCACCCAGGTAAAAATTGACCATGGGCGCTAGGTCGCCGCAAGGCTCACCAAGATGGGCCGAGCCTAGGCTACCAGGCATGGCGCAACTCTGAAATGATAACATCATTTCAGCCTCAGCCCATTTGTTTCCACAATCAAGACCCAACACTGGAAACAGGGTTGTGATAGCATATGCCGTCAATGGCAGACCATACAAAAATTTGTTCGCCAAGGATGAGCCAACGCTGTAGCAATCTTGCGGCAGAGTTGCGCCCATCTCATGCCAATGGTCATTTTTATTTTTTATTGTAATTGAAAATAAAATAAAAAATCCATTCTATCATTTCGATTGAACGGAATGAATGTCGGAGAATTTCAACATGTAATTTTTCTGATTAGTTTAAACTGATGAATGACGTAAATCCGGTGGTCCTGGCGTAGAAGTAGGCGGGTCTGGAAACAGATGAAGAATTATTTCTGTCATGGAATCTTCAAAGGAGACTTATATATTGATTGAATGCTTGGTTCGCCACTCGCAGGAAACAAGCATCACTCTGGTGAGAGTTATTGTAATTTGCTGTTTGAGAAGGAAGTTTCACTCTTAGCCAAGCTATTACTCAAGTCGAGTCAAGCTAACGCCTAAACTGAGCAAGGCCATCGCCCAAGCTGAGCCAAGCTATTGCCCAAGCTGGAGCAAGCTACGACCCATGCTTGGTGCAACATGAGAATCCATTGTCATTCAGAGTTGCCTAATGCTTGGAGCAGTGTCCCGCCAAGCCCTAGAGAGCCTCTGTTGAAAGCATGCGTTTTCCTTCAAGCAATATTGGTTGAAGGATGGGCCAAGCGTGGCGCAGCCAATGATCAATGATGGATCAATGAAGTCGATTTATGACTTCCCATATTGGTACAATGTTTAGACCATTGTCAACCATCCTTGTCCCTACATAGATTGCCCAGCTTTGGCTGGCAGCCTTGCGTCTAGCTATATTCCGTCGTCAGCATTGGCGGAGCCTGAAGATTTTTATATGGGCAGATTCTTTTCTTGGTGTGATCACCAGAATATGTAGTTAATTTTGGCTTCAACCATTTTTTCTGGACATCACAATCACGTTTCCTGGTGAATCGAACCAGATTTCAAGTTACTGCGACCAAGAATGTTTTAACCAGGTCGTTTTTCTGTCAGTGTAATGCTTATACAATGGTTTTTAATGACTTCTATCTAAACCAGGTGAGAAAAATTTGTTCAGAACATTTTCCTGTATGCAGCAACTGGAAAATATCGATCATCAGATTGGAAATTCAATTCCCGATAAATGTATATGAAATTTCTCATGAATTTACTAAAATTTCCAAAGTTTATGGGATTTTTACCACCTTTGTATCGTAAATTTCCGCAGAAACATGGACAATTCCTAATGCATACACTGAGAAAAAAATTATCGTTCTTACCACGAAACTGTATGCTATTCGCAACGCATTGCTGTGGCAGCGAAGAGCATATTCAATACAACGAGCCGCATGGATACAGAAAAGGTGCGTATCATCCCTAGTAGAATAGTCTAGTCATTCACGAGTTTGTAACGCTTGAACTAACGGAAAACTAGCCAACTCGCTAAATACTTACAAGGCACTCATCAGGCTCTAGTTGTTGGTTAGTGCAGATGTTACAAACTGGTGAATGACTAGACCATTTTACTAGGGGTTGTAGGGCGGATACCAGATCGCTCTAGCAACTATATTATAGTTGTCACAGCGTTCCCATTTGTTATTTCTTTCGAATACTTCCCATATAGCACCCATATGTGAGTTGTCTCAACCATATCGCGTCTTCTTAAGCATTCGAGTTTTGTTCAGTGTACAGGTGTTAATTACACTGAGAGAAAGGTACCTACACGGAAAAAAATGACGTGTGGATTCTGCATTGGTTGTTGTTAATTTGACATAACAGCTGAAGTGCATGCAATTGGGGTAACATTCACATTGAGACCAATGTTATGTGTATATTGCTACTGAAATAAACGGCAGGCGTATTGCCATGGTAATCCTGGCGAAAAAACGGCGTGCACATAAAGTTCAAACAGCGTACCAATAACGTGATTCTGGCCAATATACGTTCAATGCACGCCTACTTCAATATAAGCGTGAGTACAGCGTGCATGAACGCTTTTCTTCACGCTCGATCCACGCTCAATTGCGCCAATTGACTCTTAATACACTCCTATGCGACGCTCCAAATGCACGCTTTATTTTCACCAGGGAACCATGACAACAATGTAAATCCAACAGGACTCTGGAGTACATTCTACATGAAATCCACACTGTAATTATAACCTCACTTTTCATGTAATTCTTACGTGGTCATTTTTTCCCGTGTAGCTGCGGCAACTGAAATTTAGTTGTCGTAAATAAAAGTCTAGTTGTCTGAAATAGGAATAAAACGATTCATTCAAGGGGAATAAAAAATTTAGCTGTAACAAATAAAATTTATTTGATTCAACTAAATTTTTATTGATAGTGACTAAATTTCCTAGCTGTCTAATATTTAACTAAACCCTTTTTCTCAGTGTACTTTACATAAATATATGGGTATTTTTCTGCAGAAATTTTCCAAGGGAATTCCAGAAACAAGGAATAATATACGATCACATATATGAATTCCATTTTCAGAGAAGCGCTACGATAATTTGAATTATCACCTCGTATGAATTATATAAACACATTTCATTCTTGAAAAGTAAGAAAAAAAAGCGCGAATGGAATGCTGAGAGGTTTCGTATATTACAGGAACGTAAACTTTTGATCCCCAAAGTGCATTGATTCGAATCCCATTCACGTTTGCTTGAATACAATTTCACAGAGTAGAGCATAATTACTTTCTTTCTGATGCCGTATGAAATTAAAGACGCGAGACTTAATGCTGTCCTAGTATCTTTTTCTCTCTCCTCGTGGATTCACGTATTCAACGGACCCGGGGATCAGCCGTGGCAAAGCATCTTATACGAATCTACCATGATACCTAATTCCCCGAGAGTTCTTTGATATGTTCTCCGCTATGCTACAAGAGATACTGGGTACAAAGAGGAAAATAAATATAATCGATAATCCGTAATGTGGACCAAAGAATAAGTTCATCGCAAGTTCTTAACATTGATATAGCTTGCGAAAAGAAGTTTTCTTTCTCCCATTGTGTTCCTCCAACGTGGTTTTTCATTGAAATTATTGAACGTGAGATGAAATCTTATTCAATTTTATACATTTTTTCAGAGAAAAACACATTCGATGGCGAATGCAGGGATTGCTCTACTTGGTCCGGTAGTGTTTCAATTAACTCTTTAAGATTTTTATGTCTTACGATAACTTTGATCATCACACCATTTTCCGCACAACTTTGTGAAGGACCAAATTACTGCTATTCTTCCGCTTTGTGAGTTGGTTGTATCTCTATGGCCATATTTCGGTTGATAGCATCGTGGATTTATGATAGAGATATGTGTGTAAGAACAGGGAAGAGAGAGGAAACCTCTAAACGGATATGAAAGGACAATATGTATAGAGAATGAAGAACATTGTGTGCGCTGTATCACTTGTTGTTTTCTTGTGAACCATTTCGCACTTCCAGTTGGCTAAACACGATCGGTGGACGGTTTGTGCGTTTATTTTCAAAGAGAATCACACTGTACGAACAGAGAAAATGGTCAAGTTCGTCTAATGATGTGGTCGTACACAAGAAACTCACAGAAACAGGGAAGACAGGAAATTCTAGATTTAAGAGGATACCAGGGCATCGACCGCGCCCTGCGATGAGATGCTTTTGTTTTTTATAAAATTGTTAAACAAATCATTCGCAAGCATTCTGGGATTCAATAGGGATTGATACATCGTATTATCAGCATGATAAATCGAGTTCATTTGATATAAATGCTATTGTTTAATTGTAGGGGAAATAAATCTCTCAATAATTTTGCATATAGAGATTAACATTTTTACAATGTTAATACTAAAATAAAAAGAGTATATAGAAATTTGTTGAGGTTGAAAATACGATTTGATGTGAATAGATTGAAAATTGAATGTTGCTGAAGTTTGAATCGTTTTATTGGAATGAGTTAAAAAAGAATAACGAAATACTCAGATCCAACCTCGGTTAAAGCGCCAAAATCTTGCAGCCCATTCTTTCAACGATGTTTTCAATTCAAAGGAGTCAAATTGAGGAGATAAATAACGATAATTTATCATCTAACCGTACCACTTGTATGCCGGGTGGAATTTGGAAAATGATTGAACAAAGACAAATTTATTTTATGATCAATCTCCTCAGAAAAATGTTCTGAGAAAATTGATAATAATTATTTTCACAATAAATCAAAAGCAAATTATTTATCGTATACGAACATGCATTGAGAACTTGGTATAAATAGAGGCGGTAAGCCGACGTAACTTTACTGCCGTTCAAGCACTCGAAGTAGTGCAGTGCATATGGATTACGCAGGCCGAATAAAAAACAAATTTGAGTAAAGGGAATTTTTCTTTCAACTCCAGATTGTCAGTTGAGAACCTGACTGTTAAAATCTCAATGCATTTTACTTTCGAGTGAAATATTGTCAGTTAAAAATCGACTGTTAAAATTTTAAGGCATTTTACTGTTGAGTGAAATATTATCAGTTGAAAAACTGACGGTGGAAATCCCAGTCATTTTGATATCAATGTGAATGATATTATGAATCTGACAGTCAAGGTGACATTCGGTTCTCGCTTATCAAGCGAAGGATGGTTATCTGTGAGTTTGACGGTTGGAGTCACCGTTAAGTTCTACATTTCGAATCAACTATATGCATTCGTGAATTTGACCATAAAATTGAGATAATCAATGGGTAATTAGATTGAAATTCGAATCAATCAAAATCTCAAACCATTGAAATTTTTCTCAATTTTGAGAAATTGCAAAACAATGGATTTTTGTGAGTTTGAATTTTCGTTTCGGTTTTATAAACGATTCCAACTTCTACAACATAAAAATTGATAATTATTAAGGCTAAATATAAATATGGAAATGAAAAAACTTCACGAAATTCCAATTGACGGAGTTTGCAGTTTAGTATATATTTTTTAACAATTGAAGATTCAACATGAAGAGAGAAATTTCATTTGGAATTTAAACGAAATACACATAGACCAAAAACTGGGATTGTTTATCGATGACAGCTGTCTACTAATCGTTGAATCAAATATTCTTTAAAATATATCATATCCAAAATATTTTCACAATTGCAGTTATTGTTCGATTAAAAACAATTTAAATTCGATTGTTTCATGTAGTTACAACAAGAGGCGTGCAAATATTTGATTTATATCCACGTACCTGCATTGATTCTTACACCCAGATTGCCGATGTTTTTGGCATTCGAAGTATTTTGATTGCTTGTTCCTGTGTAATCGAATTCCAATCGATCCAAAGTAGCACCTCATTGACGATATGGAACTTGTTACCCTCGACATTCCAGGGGTTTACGATATAATACAATACAAATATTTATATTTAGAAAGCACGATATATCAGTCTGCGACATATGTTTGCGAATGAAAGTATTATTTATTGACTACTTTGTATTTTTATGTTTATAAGATCCAATCATATGATATGAAAACAGCTTATTTTCATACACTTTTTTTTCGGCGCATGGTTGTATGTGGAATTTTTATAATAGTGGAAAAGCACTTATTTGTTTCAGAGTCCTTCGTACGAGAAGAAAAATTTTCTCTCAAAAGCGAGGTCTCGTACGATCCTCGTCATCCCTCTGAATCGCGTTGTTCTTCCCGGCAAAACTGGACATACGTGAGTGTGTACTCTCTGCGGTTCATAATAATGTGTCTTCGACTGTCCAAGATCGTGTAGAATTATTTGTTCAACGATACATTCGTGTAGACCCTCCACAATGCTTGTGAATTTATGTTTTGTTTGCTCATCTCTTGAATGAGATACAGAACGGATACTCGAAATCTTTCACTTTCTTACGATCCATTTTTCATCCTGCACAATCAAAACAAAGCTCAGCATGCGAGGAAAATAGAACTTTCCAAGGACTATATTGCACCAACGTTTCCAGAATACTTTTTGAATCATTTCCTAAAACTAGTGGGTCAAAAGAGGATATTTCCGAGTGGGATTTGATTTAAAAAATTCTTATAGGTATGGTACAAAAATTGAGTATGTTTTGAATATAATTTATATACAATTTGTGTATAGAATATAAATGAAATCTACACAAATAATGTATAAATTTGAATATGATTTCTATAGATAATCATTTGTAAATACAGGATTTCATGGAATTAATAAATGAATCTTTTCATTATCAATAGTTGACATACAATTATTCAAACATGGTGAAGATGAAAGAGTTCAGAAGCGAAAATAATCGATGCGTGTCTCTGGATAATCAGAAATCCTCACTTAGAGTATAGGTTAGACAAAGAGGGATGAACTTTTTATATCTATATAAAACGTATCCAATTTTTATCCCTGTCATATCGAATAGCTCCAGTAGAAATTTTGGATGAGAAAATACCAGGGCCTGACGAGGCATACCTGATTTCTTATCAGGTCCTCATCAGGTTTCGTTACGATTTTCCCTATTTCGCTCGATTTTATGGAAATCTCATCCGAACCCTATTGTACCCTTGCGTTACAACCCTATTTGAATCCTATTATGGAAATCAGATGAGTTCCTTGTAAGGGCCTTATGAGATTTTCCTTATTCACGGTTTCCGGATTCTGACCTGATCAGGACCTTATTTAAACATAGGGAATGCCTGATAAAATTTCTACTGGGGAGGTCTCACGATATTTATTAAATCCATATTCATTAGAATTACTCCAAGATTCAAAATTCAAATTACGCATGATCTATAAATGAAATACATCCTGAGAGAAAAATCCTCATGGCCAGGGGCCCCAATAAAAATATTTCTCTTCAAAATTCTTCAAAACTCTTCAGATTTTTCTACATAACTGTGAGATTTCGGACGCTTTGAGAAATTTGCAGAATTTTTAACCATAAATATTACTCTACAAATTTCTGCATTACTCTGCGAAATTGTACATAATTCTTCCAATCTTCGTAATATTTTATGAATTTCTCCACAAAATTCGTACAAAACTCGCCAAATCTTCATATTACATCAAATACTTCTCTGCATATTTCTGCATTACTCTACAAATCTCTGTTTTATCTATTCACTTTTGCTTGAGAAAAAAAATTTTTGTTCAGAGTTTATCTCTACAAATCTCCTCCCAGTTCGACTTGAATGACATTACGAAAGAGACACCACACTTAAAGTCCATTTTTAGGAACTTCTCTCAGTGGGGATTGAACCCGGGTCCTGCGAGTGAGAAGCAAAGCCTCTATCACACCAGCGGATCTCCGAGATGACTACAGTAATCTTAAAGTACCACTTATGGGAATCATCGCGATGGAAAATTTTGAAAAATTCGTTTTCGTGAGGTATAGACCAATCAATTCAGAATCTTCTGAAACGAAAAATGAATAGGTCGTGGAAGAGGGGATTTTTTTGACCTCAACTTGTAAATTTTTCCAAGTGCTGAGTCAAATCGATAGGAAATTTTGAAAGTTCGTCCCTGTAAGATATAGACCAATCGATTCAGAATCTTATGAAACGAAAAATGAGTAGATCGTGGGAGAAAGGTTTTTTCGACCTTGACTTGTAAATTTTTCCAAGTGCTGGGTCAAATCGATAGAAAATTTTAAAAAATTCGTTCCCGTCGGATATAGACTAATCGATTCAGAATCCTCCGAAAGGAAAAATGAGTGGGTCGTGGGAGAGAGGTTTTTTCGAGGCCTACTAGTGAATTTTACTTAAGTTGTTTTGGGTCGATTGAAAAATTTGAAAAGATTCACTTTATCTCCGCAAATGCGATTTGAGAAAAATGTATGAATTTGTATAGGAAACTCAACTCTCCGCCACAAGCCGTAATATTCTTGGAATAGACAAATAAAGAGAAAATTCAAATTTTTTTCTGCAAATGTAGTTTGCAGAGAAATGTATGAATTCGCAGAGAAAATTCCTTTCCTCGTCAAATGTTTCCACCATTTATCAAGTAGAAAAATGTTGATAAAATTCAACATTTCTCAACAAAACAACTTCGACCAATAAGTTGGGAATGTACAGAGAAACCTTTACTGGCAATAGAAATCTTCAGAAATATGCAGAATTCCACAGAGTTTTGGAAGATGAATCTGTTGAAAAAATTCTTTCTTTCTCTAAGAATTGCGATAATGAAGTTTTGCAGAGAAATTGTTGAAGTTTTGAAGCCGCCATTTTGTCAAAAAATTTTATTTTGCTCATTCCTTCGATCAATTACTAGATTATGCATTACTTTAACGAAATCCATTTGGTTTTTTCATTATAAAAGAGTTGGTCCCGAGATACTGTGGTCACCGCAAAGCGCTTTTTCTCAGAGGAGCTCCTGAAGATCAGCTATAACAGCTCTCAAAATCATCATTTTTACAAATAAAAAATATCAAAATACAGGTTAAAGTTATCTCATTATGTGTACAAATTTTTACAATAATCAATTCAACCGTCTTTTCAGGAAAAATTCTTGAAAAATCGGTTTCTTTGCGCCCCTTAATTGTATATAACCCCTTAATTCCTTAAAAGTTCCTTAGAATATGCCCTGATTCAAATATCAACCACATCACCTGTGCTGTCACAGCTACGAATTCTCGCTGAAGCAACTAATAACTATAGCTGCAATTATTTCAGAGATAAAAAGTGATTGCTGCCACACAGGGCTGGACAGTATTTCATGAAAAAGTATTTGAAATACACGAATCATAAGTATTTTGTATTTTGTATTTGAAATAATTTTTTGTGTGTATTTCATCAAATTATGAAATACTTTGTGAAATACTTTTTGAAAATACTTTCCGAAATTCATTTGAAATCACTTTTATCGTGGATTCTATTTCAAATTTTGTCATTGTACGCGTATTTTACATCCGTCACTTTAAAGTAAAAATTCATGGAACAGTGCGAGTATTTTTACTTAGAGACAGTCGAGTACTATTTCCTTTGTTCTGATTTGATATGAAGCATCACCTTTATTCAATGAATGAAGTTGAAAACAGTCGAATGACGCAGCGTTGAAGGCCCCTTTCAGCAAATTCAACTTACTGCATTGAAAGGCATTTGGAGTACGTTTATCTCTTTTTGATTAACAATGATAACAAAGAATAGAGATTATTTTGTGTTTATTTCAATGCACATATCATCACTATGAATGAATCGTATTTACTATATTCATACTTTTTATAGTTCCCACAGTTGATTGGGGTTTTTGTACGTATACAATTTTTGATCAATGTATTTCACCCTAGATAGAAAAATGTCTCAATAATGCCATCATAATGGTGACATGGACGCCAAGAAATGTGCGCATCATGGTGCCAAGGTGCTTCCGCATAAAGCATTGTTATTGGTGGCAAAACGAGGTGATGCCACCATAATGCAGACCTAATGTTTACATTCTATGCATCATCGCAAGCTGAGCAGAGTTCATGATAGTACGTTTACGGCACGTTATGACACAAAATATTCAGAGCATGCTTTTCTATCTGGGACAAATTTATTTCATTTCAAACCCAGATAGAAAAATGTCTCAATAATGCCATCATAATGGTGACATGCATGCCAAGAAATGTTTGCATCATGGTACCAAGGTGTTTCCGCATAAAGAATTGTTATTGGTAGCAAAACGAGGTGATGGTACCATAATGAAGACATAATGTTTACATTTTATGCATCATTGCAATCTGAGCGAAGTTTATGATAGTATGTTTACGGCACATTATGTTACAAAATATTTAGGGCATGGTTTTCTATCTGGGAAGTATTTGAAATACAAATTGCATTTCAGTATTTCAAATACATTTTCTAAAGTATAATATTTCGTATCTTTGTATTTGAAATACATATTTTAAAGTATTTTGTATTTTGTATTTGAAATGCATTTTTTGAAGTATTTTGCTCAGCCCTGCTGCCACAGCGAGTTCATGACCTTGACCACTGTATTTTCAAGACTTTTATCTTAGCTATGGGAAGTGATATCATCTTCATCATTCGGCTTCAACGCATGATTAGCTAACGATTTGCACGAATTATATGAATGAAATTTACCGAGGGAGATTCGTTGTATCATCCTTCTTTGATAACAGACTCCAGTGTAATTTTCCTCTTATTCGCGTTAGAATTCACATGGTCCGGTTGATTTTTCTACAGAAGATGATTGCATTCGATTCATATAATGTGGGTTAAAGTAATATATGAAAACATCACAAACCATTGCATGGCTGTTGAGTTTCATATCGCTCCGTGTAGATTTTTAATTGTTCATGCTCGATTCATATTAACTTACTTCGCGTGAAAATGAATAAGTTCATGATGTATGCATACATGCATGCATGTACACTTCGTGTTACATATTCCATACGTTTCTGCACTTAGATTCTCTCGTATAAGAACTTTCTTTCACCCAAGAATCACGAACGGGGACACGCAGGTTTTCGAGTTTCAATTCATTTGCATAACAGTTTATCCGTGATTTACGTGCATTCTTTAACTTTAGCATTTGATGACATTTTTTATAGTTACTTAGCTCGTTTACATCCATTTTCCTTCGAACATTGATACGAATCCGGAATGTCTTACCTTGAGAAGATCATTATTTTAGCACGATATTGGAATGATTTATCTTTGACAGGTCACATAAACGGTTGTACAATGATATGTATGTTGCACAAAAAGTCCGAAATCGTATAGGCCCTGAATCGTACAGCGATTTCCGTACAAGGTCAGAATTAGTGAACTTTACATAAATTTCTAGAGTGAGATTTCACTATTCAGCCAGCCAAAAGTGAGCTTGTCGAAATTTCGAATGAGCACTTTAGCACTTTGTCATTAGGATCTATAAGTAAGCTTTTAATGTCTTGTGGCAAATATTGTCTATATTCAACTAGTTTTCTAACTAAATCTATCCTTTGCTCGTCCCACATTGCACGGAGAAAAAGGAATTCGCTGTGGCAGCGAAATCTACTTTTGCTGGGTTCCTTTTGCCAGAGCAGCCAATTTTTTGCTGTGACAGCAAACTATTTGCTGGTCCAGCAATCTTGTTAGCTGTGACAGCGAATTTTTAGTTGTGACAGCAAAGAATGTTTGCTATCCCAGCAAAATTCGTTTGCTATTCTATATATAATACTGAAAATTTGCTGGCGGAGCAAACATTTTTTGCTGCCACAGCTAAAAAATTGCTGTTGTAGCTAACACGATTGCTGTTATAGCAAATTTTTAGCTAGGTCAGCAAAAAATTTTGCTATTCTATATATGATACCTCGATTTGCTGCGTCAGCAAATTTTTTCTCTCCGTCTGGACATTGCCATATTACGTGATTTAGATCCTGTGATTCAAAACCACATTCACAACCAGGATCACTTTTAACATTGATACGATACAGTGAGCTGTTGAGATTATAATTAAATTCTGATTCAACTTCTTTTTGTGGAACCAGGGTTTGCTAGTTTGCTTATAATAATTCTCGAAGTAAACTTTGCCTTTCTCTTGCCCTATAGAGCTTGAATTATTTCTGAGGTAGCTTCATTTGAGCATCGTTTAGCATATAATTTGATTCCTCTACAAGGTATTGGTTGGTGTTGTGGTTCTTTACCAGTGGCTTCTTTGGCTACTTTATCTGCTCTTTCGTTACCCTGAATCCCCCTTTGTGCTGGAATCCATGTAAATTTAACGGAACTTCTATGTACATTATTTTTCTGGAAGTCTTCTATTTTTCTTCTAATTTTATGTATGTAATACTCATAGTTTGCATCTATTATCGGCTTACGTATACTCAGTAGAGCACTAAGGGAATCAGAGTAAGTATTAATATTCCGGTTCTTATTTAGTAGGGCAATGTCCATAGCGCAATCCAGGGCCATGCATTCAGCTGTAAATATAGATGCGTGTGGAGTGATACTTTTTGACACTTCCATATTCAATTCTGGCACGACATGTGGGCTATGCCCACAGCTTTTGCACCGGCTAATTTGCTGCCATCAGTATATATCGCAATAGCATTAGTTTTTTCGAGTTTTCCAATTTGCATAGCATAAAATGCCATAAAGATATATCACAGTAATATTAAATTATTCAAATTTTGTTTCATCATCGCAGTATTGGTTCAATGCTTCTCATTGAATTTGACCGTTCTCTGAACAATGTATCAAGGATGGGCAATGTTTACAAACATCGATGTTTTTGTATCTAGTTTTTATCGAATTTGATAAAATGTCGATAAAAACTAGATATCCTTTGAACAAAAAACCATCGATGTTTTCAAACATCGGCCATCCCAACGGTATATCGAAAATACGATCAGTTGCAATCAAAGTTGAAAAAAATATGAAAAATTACTAAAAGAAGTGTTCTTTGTGGAAAACAAACGCAAGAAATCGTTCTTATGCGTTTAATTTAGGCAATCTATTTATCGAAGATTTTATTATCGTGTTGAAACTGTACCAACTTTCAGTTCTTGTTCCCCAAATTGAAGATCATGTTTTACAGATTATTAAACTCTTCCCGTGTATGTCGATCACGTTAAAGATCACACGTACGTGTACGTTTATGAGAACCCGTTCCGCATAGTGTGAAATTGAAATGTGTTACAGGATGTTTTAGGGCGTTGAGTATGGGAGCGTCACAGAATTGCCAACTCCACGAGCATTCTGACACTCTGTATAGCTTGAAGAGGAAGGAATATGAGGGGGTGAGATTCTAAGAGCGCACGTACGTACGTTTTCCCATTCAATTTTTTATCGTTGCAATGGTCCATTAGTTCCTGTGTCGATGAATTATAACCGATCGTCGTTGACGAGCAATAAAAATTGATTTTACTCTTGAATGATTAAAGGATTTCATAACAAGATATTGGAATAGCTTATACATATTGCGACGTTTATCCCATTCCAAGGTACAGCAGATCCATAAACGACCCTAATTAGGACTCGAAATGTCTTTTGAAGGTATTTACACGGATGAAACAAATGAGAAAAGCAAAGTTTGTTTGTTGTAAACAAATCAATATTTGCTACAAATAAGATTCATGAATAGTCAATAAATTTCATTTCATTCAGAAGGCAAGTAATCGAACTTCTTTTTACTTACTTTTTTTCATACGAGTCCGTTCGAATTGCGTTACACAATCCTTCCCTGATGAAAATGGAGGGTACATTTGAGCTTGCGAAGAGTTCTCTTCTCTTCATTATTTGAGATCGCCCAACTAATGAAAACAATGAAACCCCCAGCAAATACTCAACCCCTCGATTTTTTGTCAGCAATACAATTCAAAGATCGTCACCTCATATCGAAATCATGAAACCAATTCCAATTGAGAGTCAAGTATCGTTTCGAATAAGGATTCCAAACCGATCCAATTTTACCATGTTATTGGGCGAATGATGTTGTACCGAGAACTAGATCGTATGTATGATACGTTCCAAGTGCCACCAGTGATTTAACAAAGCTCCTAATAATCAACTCTGGAAGTAATTACAGCGAGAAGGTGAGTTTATCCTCTAAAATCCAAATTGCCATTATCCCCGCACACCTCTCGACCCTGAGTCAGGTTAAATTGTTCGATTGCGACGGCAATTCAGATAAGACATCCAACGGTATCAATTACCATGTGCTTAGAAGGCAACAGCCAGTCTAATCGGTGGCCCACATAACACTTAAGCCCCACTTAAGTCACACTCGTGAACTTTGCTTTTCAGCCCGGACTTACTTCTATTCTTTTTTTTTATTCTCTCTTATTATTTCCACCTTCTTCAATGTGTTGTCCTTTTTCTCGTCTCCCCGCTCATTCTTCTACCTCGCAACGCATAATTACTAATTATTATGGTGTAATTGTTTGACATTATGTACCCTGCGTGCGTAATCTGGCATGCGAGGGCGGACTATATTATTCGCGCTTACACTTCTCATTCGTACTATGAGATTCAGCTTATTTGTGATTCGAGATAAGAACGAACACCAGAAAAAAAGGAGAGAAAAATATGAAAATGTTCATCGTTCCTTTGGATTGGGTAAATGCTTGGATCGAGGCATATCGAGTACACAACCGATAGAGCGATTCCAATGGAACGTACAATTTTGTTAAAATTTGAAACAAAATTCCATATTTATGGTATCGACCTGACGATCGCGTTAGTTTCAGAATTCAGAAGAAGTTCTGTTGAAATCGTTACTTTGTCAAACTCACAGTTGTGCCCAGCCAGCACAAATGATCAATTTGAAATTACAAAGACTTCCCAAAGATCTCATTCGAAATGAAAACGTATATTGAATGCCCGCAAAACCCATTATGAAATCTTGATATAAATTCTTTTTGAACATTAGGTTGTGCATTGAGAGTTCATTTTATATATTTTACATATTGATTAGCATAACGGGAGTTCTTAGCAAAAATTCTCCCAAGTAGAAATGCTCTAGTTATTCACGAGTCTTGCAACGCTTAACTAGCCAGCTACTAGAACTACTACTAGAACTACTCGCCAGAACCCTGCGAGTAATTTGCAAACGTCTAGTTTTTGGCTGCTTGAGCGTTACAAAACTCCACAGTTCGTTTCGCGATGCAGAATGTCGTTTTTAGTTTGCTACGTAGATCAGATGAAAAGATGTTGCGGGCGTTGTAGCGGCGCGTAGAGGATGAGCCGATCCCGCTTATGTCTGCAATAACCTTACGCGGCAAGGTAACAAAGAATTCAAAACACATCTTTATTGGAGAAATAAAGAAAACCTGTAAGAAGTGAAGTTCAAATAGAATGGAAACGTTCTTCAACCATTTTTTGTATACTTACATAGACATCTTAGTTGGGTATCTGCGAGTGGAAGAAGATACCCTGAATTCACAGTTAACAAATTCATCTTAATGTTTGAATGGTTCAGCTTTTGGAACCTTTTTCCAAAGATTTTAGAAAAGAAGAGTCATCCCACAGCACAAAATATAGCGGAATGTTTCTAGAACGTCCCAGATAGTGTTGATGTTATACCATTCCAATGTTTTTCGAATGGAATGTGTAACAATAACACTTCTAAGGCGTTTTGAAACACATAAAACATCCCTGCGATATTCAACTGCGACGAAAATTACAATGGTAGGACTTTAACAGTCTCTCTGACGTCCCAGATAACATAAGAAATTCTTGAAGAGTTCCTGAAGAACTCGGCATTCGTAAAAAGCATTCATCAAGAATTCTAAAGTAATCGACAAGTGTTCTTTTCAATTACCCTAAGCAGTGTTAATGTCCTGTTGATAGAACTCTTGACGAGCTCGATCCGATAATTGACAGAAGTCGTTGCGAACTCTTGACATGAATAATCAAAGAACTCTCACGGAACTCATGTGTTTATCAAATATAAAAATCATTCTAACATATTATGTGTATATGGATAATAATTCGATGATTGATTCATCTGATCATCTACGTTCATCAAGCTTTTATTTATCGAACGATCATTCAATTAACAGAAAATATTGAAGTTCAGGCACTTTTTAAAAATATAACCTACAAAATTGATCAATCATTGAAATTTTCAGTATCGATGAATGCCAAAATGTTTGTAATTTACACGAGTGAAAAACAAAATACATATGATTAGTTTTTTTGTACTCATTCAATATTACTAATTACATATTTGTTCATTTTATGGACTCGAACCAACCATCATCACTCGATCATTTTTACTAAACGCTTTTTCACAATCATAGAAATCTGCGGGAATTCAACATGTACATTGAATTCGTAAGAAGTTCTTCTTTAGCAGGGACAGATCTTCATAAGAGTTCTAACAAGCGGACATGAAGGAAAGAGTCCTTCCAGTCATCTCAATGTGTTCTTTCAATACTCTTATAGAGCACCCAAGGGGTTTATTATAAAGCTGTCAAATAATTGTTTTAGAATTCAAAGAACTCTTTGAGAACTCGGCAAGAGTTTGGAACTCCATTGGAACGGCTCACGAATTATTGTGTTATTTGGGATGCCAGAAACATTCTGCAACATTTCATGCAAGTTTGAGTTTTCATCTTTTTTCTCTTCTCTTCCAGAAGGGAATTCCGAAACGTACGAAAACATCATGACAAGAGATTTCATCCCCTGTTGCTCATCACAGTTGAGTCTTCTTGACCATCCCCCGACCGATAATCGCATGGACAATCAGGGGTCTTTGTTCTAGAAATGATCTTCTCTCGAGATCATCCAACTTGAATATATCTTTGCTGCTAAGTGATTTCGAGACACCATCAACGATACCTAAAATGACAATCATGGAAGATCAAAGTTGTTTAGCTGGCGTAAAAACAAATTCCATGCTAGTCACCGTATCATGTGATCGGAGTACATTGTTTTCTCCCTTCTTTCAATCACAAAAGAATCTTTCTCATTGTTTAGTACAGGATCATCAAGTTGCGATGAAGCGCACATTCATTGGTGTTCTCAAATCTTTATCGGTTCCCATAGTTTTAGTGCAGCGTGGCTCCAGTGGGAGCTTGCTCTTCTTTCTTTATCCGATGCAATACAGGGCACACGCTGGCCCCAATTCCTGTGGGAAATATCTTCACCCTGCTATAGAGACGGATCAACGTATATGGAGCTTCATGGCGTGCAAATTGGTTTACATGGCTGGTACTCTCCCTTTCTCTTCTCTCTTTTCTATCCTTCGTTACGGTACATACACGCATCTATACATGTATACATTCTTACAAAGGATTCATTGTTGATATACGTACGTACACACTTATATCGATTCAAAGATGAATGATTACACACGGTCGCGTGCATAACCACGGTTTGATTACACTTTGCGTATTACTGAATTACTTTAGATTGAGTGTCGTTATCGGAGTGTTCGGAATTTCGTTGAATTAATTAAATAATCCTCCAGTGACAGAATTTGTTTTCCATGTTTTTATTTTTCGTGTTCAAGAATTGTGTATTAGAAAATGAAGTCCAGCCTCCATGCGCACATTCAGTTCATTTTGAATAAATGCAAGCTTTGATTTGTTCTGAAGATCTTGTGGTATGAAAAATGTTGCTGTTATTAACTCGTTTGATAATTTCGTATAAAAGTATGATAGGAAATTTCTCAATCGAGTTAAAACCACTGGTAATACAAATTAAGACATCTTTCAACGTGTGAAACGGATTTGCGGGTGTCGTTCGAAATTAAAGTTCTACTTGAAGATAAGGAGTGATAACTTTCAGAATATTCTGATACTAGATAGGTTACACGCATGCTTTTGTATATAATGTAAGTGATGACCGATTTTATAGCTGAAAAATTAACCTTGACAACACCGAAAAGTAATGATGGATCATTGATGTTGCTGAAGTTCAAATCGTTCATTGAGACGAATTAGTAATCGGATAACTAAATACTCAGCCGTTAAGGACCTATAATTTTCCAGTAATTTCTTCAAGCGATGTCTTCAGTTCCATGGAATCAATTGTTTGGAAAGTTAAATAATGATAAATCATCAGATTTTGTGCACTGTAAAAAAAATCCACGGAAAACTTCCGGTACTATACTGGAAGCAATTAACCTGTACATTTGTGCTGAAAAATTGCATTCAAATCATGCAAAATCCAGTACATGTATCAGAAAATTATTGTATTTATACTGGAAAATTGAAGTAAACATCATGCAATTTCATATAAAATACGAAAAAATTCCGGTACAACAAGAATTTTCTTGTAAGTAAACTGAAAAATTCATCATTAACAAAAATTTTCAAGTTCCTGGGTACCAAAAAATTCCAGTTTTTTTCAACACTGTGGGTTTGTATTTTCATTTTTTTTCTATGAGCGACTCGAAATTCAGCAATACCCTGGTTAAAAAAATCCATAGAATCTGATGACATGAAATTGAATGGAATTTGGTCAGAACATTGTACAAGATTCAATCAGAATCACATTGAAAAAATACTGTCAGCTGATGAAATCTCATTGACGAATGCTTGAGTAGGATTTGGTCAGAACATTGTATAAGATTCAATGAGATTTGGCGAGAATCAATGGTTCTTCCTAATCAGGGTGTGGATCATTGTAAGAAACGTGTCATCATCATAAAATCATCATCATTTCCCCTAATGTTTTTTATTTTGAATATTCTTTCCTCATTGGATTTTTGAAGGAGCCGAACTATTTTCGCATTTCACTTTGCAAATAGCACATCAGTCCCAGATGTGTTCATGAAGAACTTTCCAGTTAGTCTCATGGTTCGTAAAGTATTCTTTATGAACCTATGAACTTTTGTGCTGTCTGGGTTAGTTTTATTATAAAAAATCTCACGATAGGGTGTGAACTTCGCTCCTGGCGCCAAATTATTTCGCTACTTCACTGGTTCGAATATTGTTTGAATGGGACCAGTTGAGAGTTCGAATTCAATATCTGACCAAAAGTTTCCATGGTGAATCACTGTCAGTAAACCCTCACAGCAAAGTGCTCAGCAAATATGCGGCAAATGGTTGGAAACACTCAACAACAGTTCAAAGCAATTTGCAGGGACGTTGCGTCGCCAAATGCGCAATGATATGCTGTGAATCTAGGATTTTGGGTTTAGTTATTGTCATGTTTCTGGGAAGTTGCTCGGTTTCATGGAATTCTTAATCACATGCGTAGCAAATCTCCAGCAACGTCGCGTGAATTCAAGTAACAACATAAGAGCAATGGTTGCACAGCAACTTTTGTTGTATGGGAAATGACCCTGATACGTTTCTGGAATGTGTGTGACACTTTTTTATGTTTTAGAAAAATCACAAGGGTGTAATTTTGAGCTTGGTTGTTGTATAAGAAAAGATTCCCTGCGCTCTAAATTTCGTGGATCTTGGATTCCACTCTAGTAACAGCCAGAAGGGAATCTGTCTAATTGAAGTGGAATATCCCTATTTCGAAGAGTGATGGTAGTTGACTCTTTATTGAAGCTGTTCGTCACTCTAGCTCAAGCGAATGTTTTTTCCTCAATTCAGAATGCTTTACGTCGAGGAGTGAAAAATCTCACTCCAAAAGAGTGATTATTCCTGCTTCTATGCAGTGGAATATTAAGTACAATTCTTGTCAACTTCGGACTGAATATCGATTGAAATGACCGAATGAACATTTACCTCATCAACCTCGCGGCGAGATTCACCGTATCCAAACTCATATGCGGTTGGCTCCACTGCATTTTTCCTCAGTGTGATATTATACGTGAAAACCAAATTCTTAATAAATATATTCCAACTTCCTTGAGTACTCTAAGAGGGATCCCGTACAGCATCGGACACTTCTACGTTGCCTCTACATTGCCTTCACGTGGAATCTCCGTTCATCCACGTTCTATCCACGTGGAGTCCACGGAGATGCGACGTAGAAATCGGTGGATGTGCTGTTGGGGATTTAGAAACATGTGGCAAAATCTGTTTCCGGAAATATATAATAAAAGAGACCTGAACATGAAATTTGTTTTTATAAAATCAAATTATGTATCACGAAACATATTACGTGTGAAGGAAAAATCATGTTTATGAATTTGAAATCAACAAAGAAAGTGAGGTTATAAGATCTTTCAAACTACAAAACACAGAGGTTTCAATGTAGCACATCCACCGATTTCCACGTCGCATCTCCGTGGACTCCACGTGGATAAATGGTGGACGTGGATGAACGAAGATTCCACGTGGAGGCAACGTGTAGAAATGTGCGGTGCTGTACAGGGACATTATAATAAATAAATATGGGGTTTTCATCTATGCATTGAAGAACAGCCCGTACAGCACAACCACCGATCTTCCACCTAGGACTTAGGTGGACCGGAGGTGGAGAATTGGTGGAGAAATGGGAGCTGTGGAAATAAGGGAGAAATAAGGGAGAGTCTCCGTTGAGGCAACGAAGAGGCGACGGAGAAATGTCCGCCCCCTGTATTTTCGATATAATTCTTATTGGTGCATTTACGTAACGAAATCTGAATGTATGAATCCACGAATTTAAGTTTTACTGAAAATACAGGGGGCGGACATTTCTCCGTCGCCTCTCCGTTGTCTCAACGGAGACTCTCCCTTGTTTCTCCCTTATTTCCACGGCTCCCATTTCTCCACCAATTCTCCACCTCTGGTCCACCGAAGTCCTGGGTGGAGAATCGGTGGTTGTGCTGTACGGGAGAGGATAGTAATGAATATTACTGTACTTACGTGAGGCGAAGAATTCATTTTAATGTGATCGTTAACATACAGCGCATTCGTGGTTTGTTGATACACGTGATAGTTCGTACAATACGCGCGGTAATTCGAGCGGTACGAAAACACTTGTAAAGAGCGATTTCTCAATACAGTGAGGAGTGAAAAAAAAATTATTCCCAAATTTTGAGTGACATTTTTCACTCCCCTTCATTAGGTGAGAATCTTCACTCTATTCGAGTGAATATATGACTCTTAAGAAGTGAAGTGGTACTTCGCTCTGAATTAAGAGTCGAAATTCTATTCCAAGGAATTTAGAGAGTGAGAGAACATATTTGAAACGATTTTGAAACATAAGACACGTTATTTTGAAAATTTCTCATCCGCAATTTCATGAAAGTAGGGCATTAACGAGGTTTGGGCCATTTCAAAAACATTTTACAATATTCTAATCCATTCAGGTAATCCCTATCGAGTTTTTCAAAAATTCAATTGGATGCAAAACCGATGTATCGTACGGTTTGCATCGGGTGTATTCGATGTAGTTTTAATATCCTCAACAAGGGTATTATTACATTATCCAGTTTGTCGAATCATTATCACTTCCTCGGCCTAATCTCATCTTCTTCTTCTTCATCATTTCGAATAATAAGGAACCCTTTTGCTCATCTCAATTCCATTGGGACTGTTTCACGGATCGTGGGATCTTGAATCATGTGTGCGTTGAAACGGTCTCGTGCGATTTATTCATGAGTATGTTTCGTCGTACGTTATTTCTCTCTTCAAAGTTTTCATCGAAAACGATGGTGGGTGCTCGAAGTCCCCAAGGATCTCGTCCAAAATGATTTCTCACAATAGAATATTCCCATACGGACTTGCCGCATGATAGTAAAACCTCATTATGGTGAGCATGTAGTAAGTATGTGAACACAGAGATTCGTGGGGGGCCACCTCGAGAGGTCACATTCGTTACCAAGTCTTAACAGATTTAATTTTCAAGGAGGATTCACTCGACGCGTAATATTACAACAAATCGTATCAATGTGATTTCGAAATCCCAAACGAATTGCCAGAAAATATAAATTAGATCAAAAGAAAACAAAGTTAGATGTAAAAATTCATGGCTGATCGATTTGGATCTTGATGAATCTGTTGAGATCTAAATGCAGAAAGATCAGTTGAATATTTCAATCATTTAAGATTGTAGTGTGATTTCTTATACATTATTATAACTGTATATCCATTTGAATGAACTCTGAATACACAGATTTATTCTTCGTAATCGCCAAAATAAAAGGTTCTTCGATGATGCGAATATCGGCCGGTCGTTGATCATTCTAGCCACCATGAGATGGGGTATTCAGCTGGCAATTGATAAATACATTTCTTATTGGAATATAATCAAATTTATTGATACAAGATGAATCATTTGGCTGCGTATTTCCATTTTTCATTAGCATTTGATTTTCATAATAAAATCAATCAATTTCATTAGAATTTTTTATCCTGTAGGGTCGATCGTGGAACATTGAATGATTCGCTTGCTTGTCGTATGGATAATCCATTTTGTACAGCAGCAAAAGCTTTTTTCAAATCGTCCATAGAATATTGTAATCTTTTTGATGCCATTTCCTTGAAAACTCACATGTTTTATTATCCGTTTCGATTTTTATTAATCGCCAAAAAAACATACGTTTTGAAGTTGGACACTCAACGGGTTTGTCAGTTTTGCGAAGTCAAACATTTTTCCATTAATGTAAAACTTTCATTTCGTCAATGACAAAAAATGATTCGCAGAATGCATTATGTTAAACAGCCTGACTCATTTCATCGTATGTTGATTGGAAAAATTGCCAAAAGCGATCATAATATCTTACCCAAACGTACTTACTTTCCAGTCTTCGAGATTAATACCGCTTGTGTTGACAAATTTTTCTGTTTAGGGACGCAGGTCACACCTTCTTGGAGAAAACAATTCTCTATTTAAGCAGGAATACAAGCCATGTATAACTTTTACTTTTATGTTTTTGAAACATCGAAGAGTTATCCTGCCTTGTGTAGTTCGTTATGTGAAGTTCGTAGTATTCAAGAAAAATATATGAAAATACTGGTCGATATGAAACCAACTTCGGGAGGCCAATATAACCAACGAGGTCTATAAAACCCACAGTTACCTTAGATTCTTATAGATTTATCTACCCATCTACTTAGATCGGAGGAGATCTATTGCATTCCATTCTTTTCATCCAAAGACATCTAATCTGATTCAATTTGAATTTTTCAGATCTAGGGTCAGTGCACCGGTGAATGAACTACTCCTTTTTTCAAATAAAATTAATAAAATTACTCATTTTTGTGTTTTATATGAACTGAGGAAGCTTTCAGTATCAGAAATTTCTTTGAATATCCATGGATCCGTTATTATCTCCAGAAATATTTATGGAAATATGTAGATTTTTCCAATTCACCAGTGAATGAACAGCTTGAAAAATGCATATTGTGAAACTCTGAAGGGATAATTTATTATATAAAAAATATTAATCCCTTTTATACTAACATTTTCTTGGATTAAATTAGCTTTAGACTATTTTTTAATACGTTTTGTGGACATTGTTCATTCACCGGTGCCCGTTCATTCGCCGGTGCACTCACCCCAATTCATTTTTTCCCCAAGATCGAACAGCAATAATTCGAGATTATAACTAAATCGAACTCTTTCTGCTATTCAAGTCCCAAGTTTGAAACAAATTGAACTTCTTCGGTTATTCGAGTGCGAAATCGGGACTAATCCGAATTTCGACCCATGTAAAGAAATATAATTATATATAAATTAGGGAATTTTTGCACGTATTCGAATTACGTTTCGAATAACGTGACAAAATTTTGAAAGTCATTCTTTTGATTTTTGAAGACATTGGGAAGAAGTCAAAAGCATCGTTCACACAAAACATAATCCTTATGAAAGGTCGATCAATATCATTTATAAACATAACAATTTGAAGCTACGAAGAAAAAACAATCATTCGGTACGCGTTCTTCTACATGAAAGAAACAAAGCATACAATGCGCTACACAAGGTAGAATACTCGTGATCTTGACGCGTGTTCGCCACGTGCCGCTTCCATACAGGTCAGCTTCCAACTGGATTAACATGAATCGCTTCTCCAATTTCTTCTTTCCATTTCCACTCTATCTCTTTTTTTTCTCGTTGTCGTTGTATTTCTTCTCTTTCTTCTTGTCTCTGTATTATATTCTACATTTCGCACAGTCTTGTTCCCTTTCAGCGTTTCAAATTTGTTTCATACATGTGTTAGAATTATGTACCCTGCCGTGAATGGAGACACAAACAGCTTCTTATATTTCTCTGCTGGAGATATTGAATTTGATAAACTCCCAAGTGTGCTCCGAATTAATTTTCGTGATTATATTTCACAATGTGAATTGAGATATAATGAACAATTACGAGATTAATGAAAAATTATGATCAATGTTTTAATTCGAAGAAGAAAATATGTTACAGTACTAGACAGTTTTGATTAATGAATTTGATCTGTTCTCTAAAAATCCAGGAGATCGGGAAAGACTTATGAAAATTCATATCGATTTATTGGTCTTATAAATGAGGGCAATGGTAATAGATTTGCTTTGGAATAGAGTCATTGAATATGTTACACGGAGACATCTGATTTTGCTGGGGAAGCAGCTATCACAACAATTTTGTTAGCTGTGGCAGGGAAATTTTTTTGCTATTCTGTAGATAATACTGAAAATTTTGCTTGTTCAGGGGACAATTTGTTGTTTCAGTTAATCATGTTGCCGTCTCAGCACTCCAGTTAGCTGTGGCAGCGAATTTTTAGCTAGGTTAGCAAAAGGATTTGCTATTCTATATACAATACCCCGATTTGCTGCGACAGCAAATTTTTTTCCCCGTGAGATTCTTGTACATCGGTGTTGTGAATAAATCAATCTATTCAGAAGCTACAGGGAGAAAAATCAGCGAAGTAAAGTAAGTTTCCGATAAACAAGATTTTAAATTCTACATTTCTCGCCTATCAAAATCCCAAGATCACTGATTATAATACTGAAAAAAACATTTATTTATAGTTGAAAAATGTATACTTACACGGAGAACAAATGGTTTGCTACTAAAGCGCGTACAAAGAAATTTGTGGTCCCTGCAAAAATATTCATTCCAGCGACTGAGACGTTAGTTCTATTGGCGCTATAGTAACAGACCTGCTTGTTATGCCAGCAATACTTTTTTCTCCGTGTAGTTATGAGAAAATAACTATTTATATTATGCAAATGTATTATAATGCTCACGAGTATCGTTCATTAACCCTCGTTCTTTAAACAAATTGTTACTCCTGCGGCTTAAATGTTTGGAACCAATGGTTTTATGCGTTACAAACTCCACTCATTTCTTCTTCAATAATCACAAGTCGCGTGTTAATAAGTCTGCTATATCCTTGGTGAATAATGATGAAAAATTACCTCTATTTCGAGGACGACCGGCGAAGGATTAACTATTAACAAACGTTTATTCCTATGAAATGTCACTTCTTTATTATTAACGGAACATATTAACATAACGAACACACATTTATATCACCATAAACAAATATACGTTTGTTAACCATAAATAAATCATCTCCTCAATGTAGCATTTCGATGGACTAATGATGGCCCAACGATGTCAATAGAATTCCGTTAATGGACATTTAAACACCTTCATTCGTGTTTGCCGAGAAAGATTATAATATCACACACGTTCGGAATAATTTATAAGCGAATTATCTTGATTTCTCATCACGTCTGATCATTTTGGCGTTTTCTACTTACTTCACTTCTGATCTAATCTACGAATTTATTGATCTTTTCGAATATACAAAAGAATATCGAAAACTTTCGTGTATAATTGAACATTCAGTTAATCACAATCATCTCTATATTTCTCACATGTGTGCAGGAAATGTACGCTGAGTGTATATTTTGTGCGTACAAAAACGAGGAGCACCGTCGAAGGTGGCTTTTGATGGAGAGCCCCGTTGAGTAAACATAAGAACGTGGATGTACAACGCAAAACAGTAGACACCACTGGTTCCCATCTCTTTGTATACGCTTGGATGTTTGATCAGATTGACTATATGGACTAACCGATCCATCGTAGGACGTGAGGAGGATGACTTCTTCTCCCATCAATGCCGATATACGAGGGTTAATTAAAAAAGGGGACCATGTTAGAGATTTGATTACACCCTTCTCAATATACATCAATGGGAATGAAACATACCAGCATTTAGGAAATTTATTTTCTTGTTGAGACAGATTTTCATCAAAAGAAAAATGGAAATATTCATTTTTTATTTTGAATTTCTAGAAAGCATTGTTTATTTGTATTATTGTTCTATGTGCTGTATAAATTGATTATTCTAAATTGATTTTGAATCAAAGTTCCTTTGATAAAATATCGATGAAGTTTATATTTGCTGCAAGTAAAGATTATATCGAACTTTTAGATATATTCTATGAACAAAACATTTCCTTTGTAAAAATATGTTTACGACAAATTTTATCAAAAACTGTTGAAAAATCCGACGTTTCAGACATCTTCGTGAAAAAGTGTAGAAACTTTGAAGTGCATAAGATAAGTGAAAGAGAAACAACTGTGGATAGTTGTGGATAGAGGCTTAACCCGAGTTTTAGTAAAAATATCATTGGAATTGCTTGTCATGGAAATGACAGAAATTTGAAAACAAAGTGCTCATTTAGAGAAACATCATTTGAAATTTACAAATTCCACGAACAAACTGTTTTGATAAAACAACAATGAATATTGAATAGACGATGTTTGAGTGTTTTTATCAAATTTCTGTCAAGTTTTGATATATATTTTATAAAATTCAATCAAAAATCGATAAATTTTTCATACAAAATATAAATATTGTAAAATATTGTCCATCATCGATATCAGAAATCTATCCAAAAAGATTGCTAAAAATTGAGGTACACGTTGGAATCATTCACAAGTGACAGCACTTCCACACAGCATTTGATGTACAAAAGATATCTTTAAGATATCTCAAACAGTTATCTCTTCTAAAAGATATCTAAAAGATGTCCAAAAGATATCATCTCGAAAGACAAGATTCAGGTCTCCTGAAAGATATCTTTTAGATGTCTTTTAGAAGTAATAACTGTTTTGAACATCTTGAAGATATCTTTCCATGTTGCATGAGACTTCCTAAACTTTTCTGAATAGTTTCTCAAGATATCTTCTATCAAGAGAAAGTGCTGTGTGGGACTGTGCATGCAATGCAAGGGAAATTGACTAACTTTGTTCAGTTTAATACAGGTTGAATAGAATATTAATCAGAGACTGTAACGTTATTTACTTCCGTTACTCATTAGGGTGGCCCTTACTTTGAGAATTTTCTAATTCTTCTTATCTCACCCCTTAAGAAAGTCCCGATTCCTATCAAAATGAAGCACATGTAAAACCTCAGTTCGATCAAACTATGTCAACACGTGCCGTAAAGAGTTCCAAGTTTCGTTATAAATATAGATTCTATGTATAAACTATATATATGTACATAAGAAGAGAGGAAAGTATGAGTTTGGGGAGTGTTAGGAACCCCCTGGATACACCTTTGGTTTTATTTGATCAACTTTTAGATATATGTTGGATTGTTTCGGTCATATTATCGTATATCATATAAAATTCACGTTTCTACATTATGTACTCTTTTCGTTATTTGATCGCGCTTATTCCCATAATCATGGCTCGTATACTGAAAGAATTTTGTTGTAAAAAGTACCGTGAAATTTCAGTAGTCGAAGGACAAGTGAGAATCCTTCAAAAAATTACTGTGCAGCCTGTAAAAATGAAGGAGTTTTTAAACAGTTAAGAGTGATGACTTCTTTTCCATAAGCTTTACCAAATTCACAGTAATATTTTTAAAAATTCCTACTTGTCCCTCGATCACTGCAATTTTACGGTGATCTTGCAAATAGAATTCTTTTAGTGTAATAACAGAGTCTGCCGAGTGGAAATTGGAGGGGATTTCGTGTTTCTTTGATTGCACTGTCAAGCGTTCCGATGAATCTCGCCGCTTTTGAGATACAGCAAGAAATTTTGAAAACAACACACAATTCCGAAACTTGCAATCCCTGCTAAAAATTTCCCATAGAAAACGATGAAATTTTTTCTATCGGTTTCAATGTGGTTTCTGAAACTGGAATTCCCGATGCTGTATCGTGGATTTACGATAGAATTTTATCGATTCTTATCGTATTCTATAGGATTGAGGATATATGTATCTAGTTTCATCGTGGAATTCCCATAGAAGAAGTATTAATTATTTGAAAATATATAACCTGTTTCCTTTCGAATAAGTGGTACATCTTTCATAGGAATTTCACGATAAAACCAGACAGGGCCGTGGAGAGAAAATCCGGGCCCGGGGGGAAGCGACTTACGGGCCCCAATTTTCTTGAAATTGGGTTGAAAAAGGGTTGGAAAACTTGATTTTCACAAAGGAATAACACAAAGTTCCTTGACTTCAAAATCGGAAATATATATCTCATCATATATCTTTCGTTTTATTTGAGTTGGAAACCGTTTGACAAAAACGGAAGGAGATAAAGTACTTGGGAAAAATCCGGGCCCCCAGAAGACTCCGGGCCCAGGGGGAAACACCCTGGCATTCCCCCCCTGACGTCAGGCCTGAAACCAGATACATACCTCTCAAATTCTATAGAATACGATAAGAATCGATAGAATGACATCGTTTATCCACGATACAGCATCAGGAATTCTAGTTTCAGAAACCACATTGAAACCGAAAGGAAGAATTTTATCGTTTTTTAAGGGAAATTTTTAGCAGGAATTCTTTGCGGCACGTGCCCAGTAAACACACGCACGTTTTAAAAACGTTAAAAACAGTCAATAACCACACGTTGTGAATTAGTAATATTCTTGCGTTGATTCAACGTAAAAATGTCGCGGCAGATCACGTGTTTTTCAACCATAAAATAACGTCATATCAACGGTCTAAACATCGTTCAAAAGACGTCAAATATTGACGTGTCCTGATGATGGTTCTAAAACGTGAATTGAATCCAACAAATTTTTTTTTGAAAACTTTTCATTCAATATCGGCAACAATAGTATTTCTGAGTGTGACAGAATTTGGAAAGTATACCACACTATTTACTATCTTGCTCTTTGTTGAAATTTTAATCATTGTTCGGTGTCGTTCGACATTTTCAGCAAAATATCTTCAATTGAAGTTCAAACACAAGGTGTTATGAACACATTCTAAACGCGTGATTCAAACCCGTTGAAAACACGTGTTTTGAGGACGTCGTTTGATGGTTATTTTTGAATATTAGTTTAAATTACACGTCATCAAAACGTAATTCCTGGTCGTCTATTTCCCCATTAAATTTTGACCAAAAATCAACGGTATGAAATCAACGACTAACGTCCGTTTGACAGTCTAACGTTCTTCCAACGTTGAAATAACGTGTGTGTGTTTATTGGGTGTTAACATAGCTTTCGATCGAACTGAGATTTTACGTACTTCATTTTGATGGGAATCGTAACCTATTTAGGGGATGAGACTAGACCCTAGCAGAAATAACTCTAGCCACCTCGTAGTTATTGTCAAGTCCCTTTCTAGTCACTAGTTTCCCTGCTTGTACCTTGAAGGGTGCCAGACAACCGCTATAATCATTTTTACTAGGGCAAGATTTCGAAGTTTTCCAAAATGAAGACCACCCAGTGGCGTATTTGGGCCTAGGCCAACCTAGGCCTGGGCCTAGGGGCGGCACCACAACCAACCACAAAAATAAATTCGATATTTTGTGAATATGATTTCTTGAAGTTTTTATACATGGTAATATTGAGTGAATTAATTATTAAAAAATTATGAAGTTTCAGTTCCTCTTGTGCTTATTGAACTTCAACTTTGATTTATTAAATAATTCTAATTTTCATTGAAGATTAATTTTTTCAATTCTTATGTCAATTATATCAATAATCAATTTTTCATTCTTAACACGGAAAGTACCCTAACATACGAGTAATACGGATAGTAACCGCAATCGATTGCATTACTCTACACTGTCAGAAATATCTGGAAGTTTTTTTCAATCACCTACGTGAATTCAGGTTCAAACACATTTTAAATTACATTTAAGGTACAAACATATTAAACTTTCTATTCTTTGAATAAATAGCAATTTACTTTATTTGATGTTATGGAAGTTTCAACGAAGTTAGAACTGCAAAGAATTATATCTACCACTCAAAATTCCCGCCCTAATATTACTTCTAAATTTTGAGACATCTGGTGATCAATTTAATCTAAAATGGTTTCAGAAATTAATTATAATTCACTTATAGAAGAATTCGCTGCATTAAAGGCTCGAAGAGCTGCTGTAACATAAGATTACCAAATGTAAAATTGAATCAATGCTAATAAAGAAAAGAAAAGAAAAAAAAACATAACATAAATGTATAGAATCATTATTTGTGAATTTTGATACTTGAGAGAAGGGCGGCATCATATATCTGGCCTAGGGGTGGCAAATTTCCTAATGCGGCCCTGAGACCACCCTATTACTCATTATATATAGTGTACATAAATTATATAAAATATATTTAATGAGTAACGAGAGTGAATAACGTCAGGATCCCTGATATCCACTGAGGAAAATTTACTCCATTTACATCAAAAGCCTTTACGTTTTCTCCAACTTTGTTCTAGAAATGAAGAGAAAATTCTCTCGAAGACTTCCCTAGTAAATATTAACTTATCTGAAAATAATGTCTCGTTCAATTTGTGAGTCCTCTTTACATAACTCGCAGCAACAAGATAAAGTTTCGAAATTTCAAAGTATTACATTACAGTAAACAGAACATGATATTCAGGCATCGGATTTCGATTAAGCATTTTCATCGGTATTGATTTTACACAATTTTTTCTATATTTGAAAATCAAAAAAAAAGTTCGGGAGAAACTTCAAATCCATTCAGATCCACACCCAGTAAAATAAAATGAAAATTCATGTTCATTGATTATCTACAACGTTTTTCAAAAGCGCAATAGACGATTTTTGGAGAATTTATTTGAAACCTTCAAAGCAATTCCCAGTGAAAGTCCCTTGACACGATCATTGAGCTTTGGTAGGAAGGAAAAAAATAAAATGATGAAGGAACTTGAAAGAAATATGCAACGATGCCATGTCGTATTACGAAGCATGCGACCATAGTTGACAGAATTTACAAAGACCATGGTGATATGTAATGGCGTGAATCAGTCGGTCGCGTGCCGTCGTAATGGGAGCATGCTTCCCTTTTGTACGTAGTGTGTGTACAGAGGGACGACGAAATTCAACGAATCGTTGGATCCACCCTTAAAAAAAAAGGATCTCACCCTTAAAATAGACACTCCTTTTCAGCGACGCTTCGATAGCGTCGTCATTCATATCCCGAAAACAAAATATAGTTCGATCAATCACAATCCCACGATAAGTTATGGTTATTTTGAATTTGCGCGGTATGGAAGAATAATAGAAGTATGAAATCATAATTGATTGATTCGACGATAGGTGATTTTGAGATCAACATTGAAGAATGAAATTCTCTGATCTCGTGATACATTGTAATAAATATGAATGTTGCCTCCTTTATGGGGGGGACTCCATCCCCAGAGAGTGGAGGAATTGCTTTTTCTTTTTACCAAAAACAGGGGATTTTTCCTTCATTTTGAGGAATCATTCCGCTCAAAAAGGCAGAGAAAATCCCATCGAATCGCGAGGAAAAGTCTTTCTGAGAGCCAGCCTAAGGCCGCGCGGGGCTGCTGAGGATGATCAAAGTGCTACCTGGTCAGCAAAAAAACGTGATATTTTCAAATTAGGTATGGAAAATCAATGTAAGGTAGTCTTATGGCTCTATTGTGCACGGAGCCCGATTCGAACGAATCGGTTCGATCGCTTTGAAGCCAGCCCTAGTAGGATCTCCTCATGTAGGATTTTTGCTGCGCCGATTTTCTGCATAGAAGTTTCACGATCATTTCTTAGAGTGTACTACTGTGGGCAAAAAGTAAGGTGAATTTGTTTGTAAAATGAAAACCTTCATTTATTCTTCTACATCAATTTCATCCCCTTCAAAGTAATCCCCTCTCGATAAAATACACTTATGCCAACGTTTTTTCCAATCATCGAAACATGCTAAATAGTCCCTTTCCGGTATAGCCATCAGCGCCTTCTTCGATTCAGCTTTTATCTCCTCAATCGACTCGAAACGCTTTCTCCGGAGTGGTCTCTTGAGTTTTGGGAATAGCCAGAAGTCACACGGAGCCAAATCAGGCGAATACGGTGGTTGCGGAACGATATGCGTCGAATTTTTGGCCAAATGATCACGAAGAACGAGTGCAGTATGAGGCGGTGCATTATCGTGATGCAAAAACCAAGAGTTGTTGGCCCATAATTCTGGTCCTAATATCCTTCTGATATTCCGATCATATCAGTAAGATCTCTAACAGTCAAACGACGATTTTTGAGCACTAATTCCTTCACTTCATCGACGTGTTGGTCATCCGTTGACGTCGATGGTCGTCCGGAGCGCTCCAAGTCATCAACACGTTCTCGACCCTCTTTGAAGTCTTTGTACCACTTATAAACATTTTTCCGCGACATGGTAGAATCACCAAAGACCTTCCGCAACATTCTCAAAGTTTCCGGAGCCGAAATTTCATTCCGCAAACAAAATTTGATTGCACTTCTCTGCTCAATTAAATCAGACATTGTAAAAATCGAAAAATGCACTCTTGGTCGTTTGGTAAACACAAGCGTAAATGTATCACTGATAATGACATTGACATGAAATTTGGCACAGATGTCATTAACAGTCCTGCCAACTATAGAAAAAAAGAACTAGCCTGAAATGTCAAACCCGCGAAGTTTAAATTAAAAATTCACCTTACTTTTTGCCCACAGTAGTAGTTTCTTCTGACTCCTTTGATTCTCCGCAAATTCGAAATTGAAAAGAGAAATGGAGAAAATGAAAGCTGTATACAATCTTCATAGAATTTTACTGCCTCCCCTGCGTTTTGCGACACAGATTTGACTTTTACATGACTGCGTAACGCGTTTATCACGGATGTTGAAATAGGGATTGAAAACAGGGCCGGATTTAGGCCAGGAGCCGTCCAAGGCTGAACCACAAGGCGCCGCTCCTACACGGAGAAAAAATCTAGGAATTAGCGCATGAGCACCGCTCACATATCAATCACAAGAAGACATTCTTGAAATAAAAGCATGAACCTATCCGCTCATTCTATACAGCAATGCGATAAGTGCATAGGTTCATATTGTGATTCCGAGGAGTTCCACGAAATAAACCGGTGAAACTTCTTGCGGTTGATACGTTATCAATACTCATGCGATAGTTACTAGATTTTTTTCTCCGTGTAACCCTTCAAACGAATATTAAAAAGAAAGTCATCGAATTGGGCAAGTGACATGCCGAGTAGAAAAATTTTCAAAATTACATATAATTTACATATAATTCAATATGGGTTGTATATGAATTAAATATAATTGTATGTAAATGATATATAATTTTAAAATTGCACGACACCTGTGTGCCGCTCCCTCAAAACGTGCCGCCCCAGGTTCCAGCCTCAGCAGCGTAGGCGTAAATATGGCTCTGATTGAGAAACGTCTTGACCACCTTTTTCCTGATAAAGCGTTGACTTAATTTGCTATACGGATCTATATTGACCCAGGTGCATGTACCGTGGGTGATTTTGAAATTTGCATATGGAAGGGTTATGAAATCGTTCAATAGTTTCGATTGAAGTGTTCTTTTTTATATTCTTTTAGAGATATCTTACCTTCAGCACGCCTCACAGATTTCTATGATCAAATTTTGAGTAAAGACCCAAGAGGAGTGCACTGTTTTGCGAAAACAGGGTCTTGAAAAATATTTTTCAATTCCCTTAAATTTTCAACAGTTCTTAAAATCAGGTTCTAATCGTGAATCTAGGAAAATTCTAATTTACAGAAAATATTAGATTAGAAGTGTGCACGAACATTGAGCCAACTTAAGCCTTCTCTTGGCGCGAAATTGGCCAGCATTTGCCTCAACTTGGGTGGTTTTGTACGATACAATTGAATTTCAATTAAAAAATTGTACTTCCACACCGCCACAAATGATGTTGCTGAAGTTTGAATCGTTTATTGAAACGAATTGATAATCGAATTACGAGATGGTCAGATGTTGAAGCTCTAAAAAATTCCAGTATATTCTTCAAACGATGTTTTCCCAGTAGAAATGCTCTAGGCATTCACGAATTATGTAACACTCTTGCTAGCGAAATACTAGACACTCACGAGGGCCTCACTAAATACTTGTAAGTCCCTCTTCATACTTGCAAGTATTTGGTTAGGCCCTCGCAAGTATTTAGTATTTCGCTGACGCGAGCGTTACAAGAAGCGTGAATGTCTAGGCGTTTCTACAAGGGTTCCAGTTTCAAACAGTCAATTCGAGGAAATAAACACCGATGATTTCCCTGGTGGAAGAAGTTTCTGTGAAAATCTCTGGAAATTTCTCTGAATTCCACTGAAAAACTCTGAATCTCACTGAAAAACTCTGAATTTTTCTGAAAACCACTGACCCGAGCAAGCGCTATATCAGCACTCGCTACGCCCTTACAAGTTCCCCGCTAGCCACTAGACTCTTTCTAGCCCTTGGCTAGATTCTCGCGAGGCCCTAGACAGTTCCGGGGGAGATGTTGCTGGGGGAGAGTCTCTGAGGAACTATGAACACCTCTGAAACTTTTCCCCCAGGGTTATCAAATTCTGTGAGTTTTAATTTTCGTTCCGTTTCTATAAATGATTCAAACTCCAAGAACATTACAAATTTGTGGGTTAGAAACTGTCCACTCACAATTTGCACTGAGAATCATCATAACACAGTGCCAAATCAAGAGATTTTCAGCATCAACCTATCATTGTTGTCCCCAGAGACCACGAGCCAAATAAATCAATTTTAAGTTGATTTTAAGTGAATTTATATCCAACAAACGTTCAATAAACCTTCAAATGTGCATAGCTCCATTTTGGGTTCATAGAACGTTCCTATTCTCTTGAGGGTGTTAATATTGAACATGTATTCACATCAAACATCGTTTGAGACATCTCGTAGTAAAGTATTTCCTATTCATTCCCTCAGGCTTGCACAATTTCCGTATTTTCTTCCATATTTTGAAGACAAAGTCAGAAAAAGGAGAGAAAGAAGACATCACAAGTATCCTGAGGGATACAAGCAACGCATGTCAAAGCACACAAAATTCTTTCCTGCCGTGGATATACGTAGAAAGTTACAGAATCACCGTGAGGACCTAATAAAGCTGATCGCTGTGAAAGCTACAGATCGTGAACTGGTTTTTGAGGCCTTCTAAGTCCAGCAAAACCCCCATCATCGGAATCTTGATCACAGAATTTTCTTTATGCAATGATCAGACGAAAACACACCGTTTCTATGACGTTCAAAAATGAAGAAACGGAGATTCTCGAAAATGCTTCCCACGTGAAGATAATTATATGTCATACGATCCGTTTGCATGCAAAGACAGCCGACTGAGCCACCGGTCGAGTCATTACCGGTAAACAAGAAAGCTATTAAATCGATACCGTCCCCTATAACGAAATACGGACTCGTTGCGGAAGTCCATGCAAGAGGGTAAAAGTTTCACGGGGATTCAGAAGGAGAGGAGCCCCCCTTGAGAGAAGTCTATAGTGACTCATGATTCTTCCGTCTAAACGCAGGTACGACCTTTTTTATCACCAAGTTATCTCACCCTCCACGATAAACATGCAGTGCGGCGTGTTTTGTCGATGTATTTGAATAAATCACATAATCTTTGGGACAACTCAACGAACGATTGATAAGGATTATCCCAGAAAATTATGTTTTATTTGATATTCCAATACTAGAAGTTGTTGGTTCATCGGGGAAGAATTGCATTTGATTTGTGAGCCAGGTGTTCTATTCATGTGAATGGAGACAGATGACATAGATTGATAAATACAAGATTGTGCTTCTGGGGGAAAACGTTCATTGGATTTCATTATCTAATGGAAACTGGATATAAACTTTGCAATGGTTATTTATGGGATTTATATAGAAGCTTACGTTAGTTTTAACGTAAATTTATTCTGGATTATTATGAAATGGAAAACATCATATGATTCAATTTTATTGGGTGAACTTCTCAGCCTTGCTGAAAATTACCTCATAATTTTTTTAGGGATTGGAACTTTATAAGAAATTATGAGATGATTTTTGTCATGGAGACTTTTAGCTTCAGTCTTCGCTGCCCAATCTTCGCCCCATGCACAGTAAAAAGTAAAACTTAAACTAATCCCGAATATCAGCTTGAAAATGCAGCCAAAAGTAGCGCCTATTCCAACTTAAATACAGTCTTCTTCATTGCTTACTTTCAGTTGGAATAGGCGCTACTTTCGGCTGCATTTTTAAGCTGATATTCCGGATCACTTCAAGTTTCACTTTTTACTGTGTGATTTCTTATTTCACATTCACAGCAAAAAATAAAACTCACTTCCAACCTTAATATCGGCTTATTTTAAAATGCAGCCAAAACTAGCCCTATTTCAGGTGAAAGTAAGCATCCAAAACAAATGCCAACACAATGGAAAAGACTTCCGTAAAAATTAGCTTTCACGAATACATCGCCCCAACGTGGGCATTGATACACTTTAAAAAATGCGGGGAGTCTTTCTCATTGGTAGATTTCATCTCCTCATCGCGGGGAAATTGTTTTTTCCTCAAAAATGAGGCATTTTTCCACCCCTCTGGTAAATTATTTTGTTTTTTGCTGCCCCCATTTTCTGGGGGAAAATTCCACAATTGTTTTGTACAGGGTAGAACCAAACAAGACATTTGTATGCACTTGGTATATAACATACATCCCACACAGCACTCGTTTTCTAAAAGATATCTTCAGAAATAATCAAGAACGATGCAAGAAGTCTTATGCAACATGAATAAACATCTTTTAGAAGTCTTAAACTGTTCTTACTTCTAAAAGATATCTATTCATGTTGCATAAGGCTTCTTGCATTGTTCTTAATTGTTTCTGAAGATCTTTTTCAGACGAGTGCTGTGTGGGATGCGACATGTTTAGAATATCCTGAGCGTTACTTGACGTCAACCTCCTGGTTCTGTATGGAAACTTTGTAGTTAGATGGGACGCATTGTAAAAATTCTGACCTAATTTAGCTGCGTTTCACTGTGAATAATGACTCAAAATAATTTCAGTTTAAGTAAACCTGCTTTTGGCTCCATTCAGAAATGGACTGGGATTAATCTTTCTCCCCACCGCAGGCGATACAAGGAATCCTATACAAGGAGAAGTGGATATTTCATCGCTATAATTCAGGGTATGTTTAATTTCCTCCATAGATCATTCCTACCCTTCTTCACGACTGCAATGGGTCAATCGGTGTCCAAACATTCGAATAGTATAAGTGAAAGTATCGCGCACCTCCATCCAACCAGTATTCTACATTTTAATTCCTCTAATCGAATACCCATAAAGTTATAACGATGTTTGGGAAAGTTCGTGCGAATCCTATCCTTTTCGTTTGAACGAACAACCGCTATCCGCAAAATACTGCGAAAATTCAGAATCAATTGAATACGCTGCTACTCGTATACGTTTGCACTTGCGATCTCCGGTACTCGAAGAGAACATGAAATTTTCACATGTTGTACGTAAATACGAATACGTTTGTATATATCTATCTTTCTAGAAGGTGACTTTGAATAACTTCATTATTCCAACAGAGTGAGAAGCGACGAGATCGTAGGATACCTATCTAACTCTATTACCGCGTACTCGACATTTATTTGCTTGATCCAAACGTCTCTCTCTTCCTCTTCCGTTCATCCGCGTCTCCTCTTTAACAATCTCCACTCATCCTCTTCATCTCACGATGCGCGTGAAATATAGTGGCAACAGTTCTCTCGTGATTCGAAGTGCACGTATTAATTGCTGTATTCACGATGCTCTCGGAAGGGTTACCGATCTCATACCAGTTTCCCACTTTCTCGACTTCTGAATAGCGGAGCTAATATTTGCGACGTAATCGGATTTTCCAAGCAAAATAGAAAGTGTTGACTTTATTCGCTGCAGGAAGAAGATTTGTCAATGACAACAGGTTGCATCTGTGCGCGCCTTGTCGAGTCTATACATTAATTTCTGATAGTTTCTCAAACAATTTCGTGAATTTGTTTTGAAGAAACCATATCAAAATCTTCAGGTTCCGCCAATAATAACTATAGAATGTAATTGGGCGCAAAGCTGACAGCCAAGGCTGAACGATCTACGTGAAGGCAATACAAGCGGTCAATGAATTAATGGTGCATCATTGATCGTAGGCTGCGCCATACCTGGCCCATTTTTCAACCAATATTGTCTGGAGAAAATAAAATAGTTTCACACAAAGGTCTTTAGCTTATTTTTTCTCACGGGTCTTAGCGGAATCCTATTCCAAGCATTAAACAAACCTAGATAACATTGAATTTCCATGTTGCACCAAGTATTGGTGGTAGCCAGGGCCGGATTTAGGCCAGGTGCCGCCCAAGGCTGAAATACAATCTGCCGCCCTTAATCTTCCAAACGAATATCAAAAAGAAAGTCATAAAATTGGGCAAGTGACATTCTGGGTAGAAAAAATGTCAAAACTACAAATAATTGAAGTTTAATTCAATATGGATTATATATTAATTGTATATAAATGATATATAATTGGGAAATAGCATGACACCTGTTTGCCACCCCTCATAAACGTAAATATGGCCCTGTTGGTAGCTTGGCCCAGCGTATGCAATAGCTTGGCTCATCTTAGGCAACGGTTTTGCTCAGTTTGGGCGTTAGCTTGACTCAACTTCGGCGATAGTTTGATCCAGGCTGAAACGCTTTCTTCAAGCGGCAAATCGCAATAACTTTCACGAGAGTGTTGCTTATTTCAAGCATTCAATGAATATATAAATCTCCTCTGAAGATTCCATGCCAGAAAGAATTTTCCATCTGTTCTAGAACGTGTCTCCTTCAATGCCAGGGCCACCGGATTTTCATTATTCATCAGTTCAAACTGATCAGAAAACTTATTTGTCAAACTTTTCGGAATTCTTCGACATTTATTTCTTTCATATCGAAATTACCGAATGGTTTTTTTATTTTTTATTTGCAACCACAATGAAAAATAAAAAACATCATCAGCGTGAGATGGGCGCAACACAGCGGTAAAATTGACAGCCTTGACTCTCCCCTCGCAAACAAATTTTCCTATTGTTTGCCATTGATGGCGAATGCTATTACAACCCTATCCCCAGTGTTGGGTCTTGATATTAGAAACTATTGAGCTGAGGCTCAAATGATGTTATTATTTCAGAGTTGCGCCATGCTTGGTAACCTAGGCTCGGCCCATCTTGGTGAGCCTCGCGCCACTCTAACGCCCATGATAAATTCTTACCTGAGAAGTGATATAGGGTTTGGAAATTTTAATAAAATATACACGGAGAAAAAAGAACGGTGAATGATTGCTAGAAATACGAGGGATCATTGCTAAAAAGGGTGAGCAAATTGGTGACAACTAAATTTTTCTATCAACAGTTGTTTATGCGGGGAGTAGTAATGGTTCCTATCTTCGGATGAAGATCATTGCTAACTCATTTGGTTTCTATTACAATAAGAACTAAACAAACATACTTCCTATTCCTCACAAAACTTAGTGATCAATACCATCATCCAAAAGAAAAATACCGTGAATTATCCTCAAATATTACGCAAAAAAAATTAATTCTTTTAGAATTCATACTTCCACGACGGTTTCTCGTCCGATTGATCCGAGATTCAAGGCTGTGATAGAAAGAAATTTTTTTCTCAGTAATGGGGATTCGATCCTACCTACCTGATCAACCTAACTTAACCGAAATAATGTTTATACCGACTTAGCCCTACCGCACGATTGATACTTTCAACTCACTGAAAGTTTATGAATCGTTTGTAGATTCGTGCTTACACCTCAGCAACTTACTTTATGAATAATCTTAGTGATGTACGGCACACAATGCTTGAGAATCGTTACCTCGAAATGTTATGAATGATTCCACACCGTGTAATGGTTCTATTATTTTTTTCTGTGTTGGAATCTACTCTATACATTGCTTGGCAATCATTGCCTGAAAATATTATAAATTACTCTCCACGCCGGGCAATACAACCTTTCATATTCAATTTCATGACGTTTTTGTAATGACTGAGGGAACCATCGCTAACTCCGTTTGTCGCTGAATGCTCCACAGCGTGGGCATGATTGATAAAATTTTTCATTACCATACACGTTAGTACCCTTTGTTATTTTTCTATTATTCATTCCTATCATCACAAGCAATCATTGCTTATTTTTCAAAAATTGGCTTCAATCCTAGGCAAGATAGTGATTATCGCTACGAATTTCAAAATCATTTTCCTCCGTGATGTCACTCAGTTCAATTATTTATCTTCCAATGGATTTTGAACAAATATCTGGAGTGTTTTTTTGAAGATATCCTATATGGATTACACATACCCACTTAGCAAGAACGTTTCAGGGAGAAACTGAAACTGGCACCTGTAAAGTTACCAGGCGATTGTCATAACTAGTGTTGCCGTGATCCGAGCTAATCCGAGTTTTGAGCATGAGCTCGGCTTGACTCTTGTTTTTGACAAATAGGCTCGGCTCGCAAATCGGATCAATAGATCCACTGCTGGGATCGAAGCTCGGATTGGCTCGAAGATCTCACGATCCTGCTTCGTTCAAAACAAACGCGAATGAAAAATTCTTGCATCCAGGGGCTCCTTGGAATAGAGCATACAGTACAGGCCATAACTTTGAATCAACCTAAAGACATTCAACATTTTCATCATATTTTCGCTGTTCGAAATTGATTTAATTCATATAAACTACATGAGGGGCCATCCATGAAATACGTTCGCTCTTAGGGGAGGGGGAGAGGTTCCCAAAGTGTGACAAATTGAACCAAGGGGGGGAGGGGTCATCGGAAAGTGAACGTGCTCTACTGCGTATTTTTGTTTTTCGATCATCAATTTTATCTCGCTAAATAAATTTTTTTCAAATTCAATATCTGGATAAGAGAAGAAAAACATGCATAAAAGTTCGGCAAGGGGGGGGGGGTTTCGAGAATGAACGTTCATGCCAAGGCGGTTATCACGAGTGTTACAAGTTGTCACGAAGGGGGGGGGGGTCAAAAATTCTTCATTCTTGCGAACGTATTTTCTGGATGGCCCCTAAATAATAATTAAAAAATGTCTGAACAAAATAAAACACCCTAAACTTATGTAAATAAAGTAAGTTGATTTCCTGAAACAAACACATCAACTGAAAAAATTGTTTTTCCTTTGGGTCTATTCAAACTTTTGGCCTGTAATGTATTTCCAAAGCTCTTGAAGTTCAAGTATAAAACAAGGTTTTCTCGAAATTTTTATGACTCGGCAAAACAAATTTAATAAATGTTAGTTATAAAAACTCCATGAATGCATCTTCCAATGAATAACCCTAGTAAAAATGAATTATATAAGAACATACATAAAGCATATAGAAACCATACATGATCATATATGACCATATATAATTCATACGCAATCCATATTGAATCCGTATATAATCATATATGGCCCATACAGAATCCATATATGACCTTTCGATGCAAGACTTCCCCATACATGTGAAACAATTCTGTCACATATGAAATATTTTTCGTATATGGATTTTATATGGATTATATATGAGTCATGTATGATCATATATGGATCACATATGATTCTATGCATTTTCATATATGAATCATATATGAATTTTATATGTATTATGTATAGATTATGTATGGGTCATATATGTTCGTTTTTCACTAGGGAAATAGATAAATATATCATGAAATCTTTCTTCAGAGGATTGGCGATGAAGAAAAATCCACTTTATAAACATATTTTCTCAATATCGACTCTGCTACTAATTAAACATGAAACACAATATTGTTTCATAAACCGATTCTGACAAATGAAATTTCATGAGATTTGATCAGAACATTGTCCAAGATTCAATGAGATTTTGCGAGATTCAGTGAGATTTGGCGAGAAACAATGGTTTTTCTGAACCAGGGTCCTTCGTCCGATAGAAAATTTTTTCAATAACGATCTAGATCGTCGATCTCATAGTTCTGGCTTAGCTCGCAACTCGGATCGACTGAAATTTCTTCAGCTCTGCTCGAAGATAGGATCGTTTGAAATTACTCAGATCGGCTCGAAGATCGCGGCAACACTAGTCATAACTTTTTACACAAAACCTTTATCAAGGATTCAAGTATCCAGAACGTTTTGTGGCAAGCTCTTCAATCGACTTTTGGCGTAGACAAAGCTACAACCATGTTCAATCAACAGTTGCAATGATTGGCTGCTAATTTTAGCTTGATCGTTTCAAGAATATTTCCAGAATATTCTTTCACATTCTGAAAGCCTTGCAATGTTGCGGAAATGTTATAAAGATATCCCTGAGATATAAGTTTTGCTAATCATTCTTTATTCCTACTATTCTACAATCAAAATAATTTCCACCTCTTTCAATTCATTCCTTGCTGGTATCAAATTCCTGACAAAATATATAAGCGTATAATACTGCACTGAGAGAACGGTACCTAGTTGGGACAACTAAATGTTAGATTTTTATTGACGCTAGCTAGACTCTAGTTGGGGTGAATAAAAGTCTAGCTGTCTGAAATGTGAATAACATGGTTTATTCATAGTGACTAAATTTCCTAGCTGTCGAGTATTTGAAGAGACCCTTTCTCTCAGTGTGTGCGCAAGGAAAAGAGATGGAAAAATGAAAATCCAACGGATTGACATTAATTTCACTCGATCCCTCGAATTTCTTGGCTCTAAGCTATCAACTAAGCGAGACGGATTTCCTGATTCGAGAGACAGCTATACTCCCATTCATGCATCCCTATTAGTTTTGTTTGATTCTGATGATCCTTACCCTTCTGGATATCTCAAGACCGACGAAACGTCGCAGAGTCAATCCCTTTATTAGACCTCGACAACGTCGACATCGTTTCGAGACCAGATTGCAGGTTTACCATTCATGACGGACACTTTTTTTATTCCTCTTTCTCTTCCGTTGGATTTCGATCGACGAGATGGAACGCTGAGATGAAGAACACGAGGCAACGTACAATACCTCATGGTTTAATAGCGCAGAACGCCCGGTTGAAATCTCTAATGAGCGCGTGCCGCTGACAGTAGCTCGTACATGAGCATTATGCATGCACGCTCCTTGTTCCCCCATACCATTCAAAACAACACGTGAATACCTGTCTACGGAGTCTTGTAATGAGGCACTATTTTTCAATGCGTTATCCCATCAACGAATTTTGATAAATCATTCCAACAATTTTTTCATTTAGGGAGTTACGTTCCGAAACGATTCTTTCCAAATTTTTTTCTTTCTAATTAGTGCAATTGTCGGAGAAAATTTTAGTGCACGGAGAAAAGCTATCTTGAAAAATACCCCAATTTATGAATTTTTGGCGTTGGTCTAACTCGAGTCAAAATATTTACGTTAAGACACTTTTAAAAATCACCGTAATGGCTGGGGCTTTTATGAGGAAGGTATCATACTTCTTTTCCGAAGTCCAAGAAATTATGGGACTCTCAGAGGTTCGTTTACGTAAATATTTGCACTCGAGTCAGACCAATGCCAAAAATCCATAAATTAGGGTATTTTTCAAGATATTTGTTTTCTCAGCGTGGAGGTTTCTCGAATAAACATGAAATATGGTTTTTCAATTTCATAAAAGTTATCAAGAGATTTTTGTTTGCGATTCATCAATTATTTGTGCTGAAAATTTTGGGTTTTTGAAATTCAAAAATTTATATTCATATTCGATCATAAAGTCGAATTTTGTTGGGAAACCTCCAGGAGCGTTTTATTTCTCATTTTTATGCACTCGTACATATTTTCATGTATAATACGTTCAATTGTATTCACCATCGATAAACCATTACTTATGCGGTAGAGGGTTATTTTTCATCCACGTCTCTTGAATTTTCAATCGAAGCACCCATTATTAAACAATCATAATTCTCCCACGCAATGAAGAATTGCAAGTGTGCATATGTTCTCCCTCACATAATTTATAAAATGCTCTCAAATGTAATTAGTTCCTTTAGAATGTTGACGGTTATATCAGGAAAGAAGCATGCCCCCTCTTTGTGAACAATGGATATACGCTGATGGATGGGTACACACACACGCGCGTGAATGAATTCCATGTTCATCGGAATTTGAGGTCTTTTACTGGATTCTCATTGGTCGAAATTGAAATTTCGAGGTCTCGTTTTTATGATCGTTGGTGAACTAACGCCATTAACACATGGTCATTTACTCAATCATTCCGAACAATCGACTTATCGTGAAGGGGGCAACGGCTACACGTCATTGCGTGGGAATTCCGTCTATACTCGCCTTCTGGAACGTTCAGTTACTATACACCTGTCGATGGGAAAATATATACGTATATCAATCATTTTTTTGTCACAGAATGATCACGTCTTCAATAATAAATGTGTTTTAAGCGCTTCGAAGATGCAATTCTTATTTTACAATTTAAGTTTCATTGACATGTGTTTAGCGATGATTACTTTCAAACGTTTTCCGTAGTTTTGTTACTGATTCTCTTACTCTTTCGATTGACCATACGTTGGTATCTGCATGGGGAAAATAAGACAGTCACAGTTACTGTGAGAGACAATCATCGACAAAAAAAATTGAAGGCATGTCACAGAAGATTGTATTTCGCAGTGTTCATTCCCATGTGAAAATGTACCAGTGACGCAAGGCTGACTCGACCTTAACGAGCATTGCCGAACCCTGGGGAGAAAGCCTGACCGACGACTTATAACATCGTTCCAGCAATTAACGAGCCTCAATTTTGACGCCTGGGGCAACGGTGGTCAAAGTTCACCGATGTTGGCGTAGGCTTGATTCAATGGTTCTGCCGTGATTGGCGGATACCAAACTTTTGCAATAAAACCAATGTTGGTTCAATCCTGAATCAATGCTGGCACGAACTGAGGCGGACTTTGGTTCTTGCCGCCCTTGCTCCATCTAGCTTGTCGCTTCATATATGGCAGCAAAAATTAATTTTTCACGAAAATACCTATGTGTGTATGGACCAAGCTTGGCGCAAGACCTGCCGAGACTTGTCTTGAACAATTTACCAAACTTGGCTCAAGCTTGGGAATGATAAGATCAGGACAAGCTTGGACCAATGGTTCTGCCGGGCCTGGTCCAATTCATTTACCAAGCAACAACCAATGCTTCTTTGATCGCGGCAGATATGGATGAAAAAAGTCATTGATTCATATTTCAGTTCATGACTTTCTCCCTCAGAATACCGTACATGAATTATCTTAAAACGATAGAAAAAATATGACAAGACTGGGACAAGCTTGTATGATCATTGGAAAATTTGCGTTCTTCGATATTTCAATCAATTTTGATTCTATTGTTGAATTATGTTCAAACTAAACTCATAAGATCTTACTGAAATACCATAACACAAATCTTATAATGATCTGATCCCGTACGGAATCCAACATTGGAATTCCCCAAATCTTCAGCCATTGTAAATTCAAAATTCAGTCAATATTTATGAACATTGTGCCACCCGTGTGGGCAATATTGGCACAATTGTTCTTAACGAATGCTCGATTTTTACACTTGTGCCAAGCTTGTACCAACTGTAGTGACCATTTCAAAAATATTAACAAATGTACCATGACTGACTATCCATTAGGAACAACGGGGCAATCATGGAGCAATATTGGGCGAACTGCTCTTCCCGGAGGTCTGTTTCTGACCGTGTGCCAACCTTGGGACAAGCGTGGGTTGTGTTTCAGTCTTGGCAACACCTGCATGGGTATTCCTTACCGGAAAATGTTGGTTGAATGCTTAGAATGTTATTATCCTAAAAATAATTTTTAAATGATTAAAATTAAAAAATATTTTCTTCAACCCGATTGCCGCCCTTTCACGGCCTGTAGCCCCTACGCCATGGCGCCGTTGGCACAGGCCATAGTCTGCTCTTGGGCACAAACATGCGCCGACACCATTTTAACACTTTTCATCAACGTTGGGTCAATATGAATCCCCTACGCTTGGCTGTCACACCTGGCCCAACGCTGGTTAAACGAAAACATTGATTCTCACCGAATCTCATTGAATCTTGTATGTACAATGTTCTGATCAAATCCCATTGAATTCCATTTCATCAGATTCTATGGATTTTTTCAACCAGGGAAGCCATTGCCCGTAGTCAACATTGGCGGAATCGCTAAATTTGTACATGAGTTACTATCCGGCTACCCATACAAAAATTTTTAGGTTTCGCTAATGCTGACAATAGAATATAGCTTACCGCAATATTGACAGGCAAGGCTTGGCAATCTATAAATATTCAATGTTAATTAACAACAAATATAATATTGCACCGACCCGAGTGTAAATCAACCATGGGCATCCTAAAGTATGTCCGGGTCCCGTAAGGGTATAATTTGGGCATCCAACATAAGAGTTTTCCACCCACAGCCCATGTGGGTCTCAGTTGGAGTTGCTAGTGTACTCCCCGGATATTTTAAACTAGGGATGCTTACCCGCAGCCCATATACGCTCTGGGCAAGCCACCATTGTTTCGCCCAGGTATTGTAATTTGAGCATGTCCATCCACACCCTATAGAGGCCCTGGGTTGGCTATCATTGTTTTCCCTATTAAACATATCTCACAGAACTGGACAACATTTTGACCCAGAACTGACAGGTTTGTCTGACATCGTTTGGTTCGTACATCGGTTTAAACACTCATGGAACTGCCAGACAAAGCCAAACAGAACCTGTCAGATCCGCGTCAAAATCCTGTCTGGTTTAAATTTTATTTCATTATTTTTTCGTTCAGTTTCTTCTGAACATTGGGAGGAGGTGATAAACGAAAAATACTTTTTGTTGGTGTTATCAGTATACTTCTGACTTATGACGGTGATAGCGGTTATCTTTCCCATCGAAGTGGATTTTCATTCGTTGTTTATACAATTGCTGTAATTTGTAGGGACGGTTACGGTTCACTTTTTTCCCTCTAAACTTTTTGCATGACAAATAGAACTTTTACGTTCTTCAATGATGTTCGTTATTAATTTTGTTGTTTATTCATTGATTACTTCCATCAAATTTTCTTGACTTTCTTTCATCAAATTTTGAAAAAACAAAGATGCATTGACACGTTTTTGCACTTTCTCTCTCGCATTATTCTCTTTTTGTGTTCTGGGAGAATGATGATTCATATTTCACAAGAATTTTGTGGCTCCTTTCGAATGTTATTTTTGTTTATGACATTGCAAACGATTCATGAATTGAGATAACGCGGGCTCATTGGCGACAACAACGGCAAAGTGTGACGACGAGGCCGTGGCGACGACCTGCTGGGCGCCTTGGCGCAAGATGTGAAAGAGCGTCTCGACGCCACCGCTGTCGTTGTCGTCGGTGCGTTCGCTTGCGTGACACCCTGCCACTGGTGTGTTAAGGTCTATGCATCACACATGATACCCTTGAATCGTTTCATGGCTTAAAAACTACTACTGTTCGCATTAGTCAAGAAGACTGTGAGAGCGGTGAGTCAGTTTGGTGACACGGTTATCGAAATACATACGATACAAAACGGTTAGAGGTTCTATCCATCATTGAAATCTTTCGTTTCATCTCAATTTTTTTCTTAATCGTGTTGTGTTAAAAACTCAACGCAAGTTTTCTTTCATGTACCAAACACTCGTATACGTGTTTATGCATTTTTCACACATATCCCAGCCAGAAATGTGATTCTTTGGCATCTCAGGCCCTGTCTTGGGCCAAGTTAGGGCCTCTGATGATTCAATTCGGGAAGAGGAAGATTTTTAATAGGGATATCGCTGCTTGAAAGAATTGCTTCTTCTCTGAATGAATTGCACACGCGCTTAGATGTTTCATTATGTACACAGTAAAAAATTTTTCGTCATTGTGTAAAGTGTTAAACTTTGTGTGTAGAATATTTAACATTTCAGAGTGTTGATTCAACACGATCGTGTTTTTTTTTTGTTTGCGTTAACAACGATTGTGTTGAATCGACACTCTAGAATGTTAAATATTCTACACACAAAGCTTAACACTTTACCCAATGACGGAAAATTTTTTACTGTGTAAAAAGAGGAGAAGATTTGATACTTTTCAATAGAATCGCAGGGATTTAATTTCATAATACAAGTATATTTTCAAACATGTAATAGGAGTGTCCGATTTTTATGAAATCGATTCTTTATCATACAAAAATATGTCTATAGTTTCTATCTACATTCATAAAATAATGACAGAAATTTGATGTGTATTGTATCAGGAAGAATCGATTTTTTAGGGACTCAGGCACCCCTAGCACTTACACAGACCAAATTATATAGTCAAAATTGATGTATTTATACCGTAACCATGGGATATGCTTTATTGTAGCGGAAAAAAAATCATGAGTATGCGACGATCCCATATAGGAAACCCCGATAATATAAACACAGCCAATAATCGGCTCATGGATTCATATCATTGGCACAAGTGTGGCCCACCACTGGCTGATAAGAAAGGCCAGCAATGAAAACAGCCGATAATCAGCCGATGTACGGCTATGCTAAACGGCCAACAATTGATTCCCCGTTACTGGCTGAAATATGATCTATTACTGAGTGAAATGGATTTCAAAGCTGAATGTATTGTATTCGTAATCACCCGTGGAAAAAGGTTGTTTTGGCCTTATTTCTATTACGCTGAATAAATAATTCACATCCATCAAAGACGTTTTACATGATTCAAATGAACTCTTATTCATATAGATAATCAATTACTTTCTCATGTAAATAACAAAAAATTTGAAAGAATAAGCAACTGAATTCAACTGATTTATCGAGAGTGCTTTTGACTCGTATAATTTTACATTTGAGATTGTGCAAATATCGGGCATGCAAATCTATTTAGAAGAAAAAACCATTAATTTCTGATCTTGTGAAAACTGGAATGACAAATTTCCCTAAAATACAAACAAAAAAGTGATTTGGGTCACACTTAACCACTCATTTGAACTAATATTGAACCGATTATTCTGGAACGCAGTCATATCGCCATTGGATACCATTATTATTATTATTATACCCCAGTAATCTGCCATTGATGGCTGACATTCGAACATTATCCCGAAAATTCTGGCCATAAATCGGGATCATTTAGCCCCATTATTGGGCCAATCAATAATTTTATACATGGCCCATTATTTATCGCCATTACTGGACCCACGTTATCATCCAGCAATGAACCATTGATGAGCCATTAATGGGCGCCATTAATGGGCGAAGAACGCCGTTTGTGGTCCAGTAACGTGCCATTATTGGTCCAATTGATGAACCCTGTATGGGGAATTACCACAACTCTTTTTTAATTCCATAGGCAGAATAATGAGAAAATACAAAGTTACAATTTCTATACTGAGAAAAAAGATCGTGAAGATGCAGTTCAGTCAACAGAATATTCAGTACTCAGCAAAAAATTTGGTGTTAAAAACGGTCCACCCAGAATTCATGTTGAAAATCAACACACATGAGTGTCAAATTGACAAATTTGCAATGTAAAGTGAACACTTTTGTGGTAATTTTTCACATCCTTTTTGTCAATGTTCAACCAAAATTTTAAGAACATTGAATTTAGAACTTCTCTTAGAAGATTCAGAAATCGATTCATATCTCGAAGCTCCCCGAATAGCCCGTGACAATAATCCACTGGAATGGTGGCGTTCTAATTATTCTCTATATCCTAACGTAGCAGCAGTTGCTCAGACATTTTTAAGAATTGTAGCAACATCAGTTCCAAGGTAACGAATATTCTCTTCTGGAGGGAATGTAGTCACAAATAGAAGAGAGACGTAGGATCCAGAACATGTAGAGCAGCTTGTGATAATCCACACGATAACTCCAAATTGCAAAATAAACCCATATAAAAATCTTCAGGCTCCGCCAATGCTGACGACGGAATATAGCTAGACGCAAGGCTGCCAGCCAAAGCTGGGCAATCTATGTAGGGACAAGGATGGTTGACAATGGTCTAAACATTGTACCAATACGGGAAGTCATAAATCGACTTCATTGATCCATCATTGATCATTGGCTGCGCCACGCTCGGCCCATCCTTCAACCAATATTGCTGGAAGGAAAAAGCATGCTTTCAACAGAGGCTCTCTAAGGCTTGGCGGGACACTGCTCCAAGCATTAGGCAACTCTGAATGACAATGGATTCTCATGTTGCACCAAGCATGGGTCGTAGCTTGGTCCAGCTTGGGCAATAGCTTGGCTCAGCTTGGGCGATGGCCTCGCTCAGTTTAGGCGTTAGCTTGACTCGACTTGAGTAATTGCTTGGCTAAGAGTGAAACTTCCTTCTCAAACAGCAAATTACAATAACTCTCACCAGAGTGATGCTTGTTTCCTGCGAGTGGCGAACCAAGCATTCAATCAATATATAAGTCTCCTTTGAAGATTCCATGACAGAAATAATTCTTCATCTGTTTCCAGACCCGCCTACTTCTACGCCAGGACCACCGGATTTACGTCATTCATCAGTTTAAACTAATCAGAAAAATTACATGTTGAAATTCTCCGACATTCATTTCGTTCAATCGAAATGATAGAATGGATTTTTTATTTTATTTTCAATTACAATAAAAAATAAAAGTGACCATTGGCATGAGATGGGCGCAACCCTGCCGCAAGATTGCTACAGCGTTGGCTCATCCTTGGCGAACAAATTTTTGTATGGTCTGCCATTGACGGCATATGCTATCACAACCCTGTTTCCAGTGTTGGGTCTTGATTGTGGAAACAAATGGGCTGAGGCTGAAATGATGTTATCATTTCAGAGTTGCGCCATGCCTGGTAGCCAAGGCTCGGCCCATCTTGGTGAGCCTTGCGGCGACCTAGCGCCCTGGGATTTTTACCTGGGAAACCATAAAATGAAAAGGACAGATAAATATATGTATCTTTCTATATTTGTTGGCAATTAGAGATCCTAAATACATTGAAAATTATATTCCAGGTTGAGATTGATAATGTATTAATGATAATTTTACTTCAATATTCTAATTCAAACGTATTAAATTCCTGATCAGATCGAATTGGATTTTTATTCTCAAATTTCCCTGTTTCATCTTATTTGCTTTCGGACAAAATGAAATCAGTTAAGATGAGATTTTTTTATTGAAAATAGGATATAATGAAGTAAACACATATATAATAGAATCTGTAACCTTTCCTTATCTCTGTTTACGAATCTATATCGATGTTACATTCACAAGTGAGATATAAATTTTACATACTATTTCATTTCTTAAAGGTTCTAATAAATAACATAAAACAATTTAAGGATTTTTAGGTTCTTCCAATGAATTTAACAAATCTATTTTGCATTGGTCTCTATATTTATACTTGATATCAATCAATTGATAATATATATAACATCCTGCGTCTCGTTAGATTATAAATTAGAATATTTTCTGAACGAACTCATCGTTTCATTATTATAATTCAACAGATATATATATATATATATATATATATTCAGTGATTAGATCTATTTTGATATCTTCTCTTCTCCAATTCTTTCCTCTCTCCTCTCGACTCTTCTTCCATCTCTCAATATTCTTATTTTTTCTATTCCTCGTATCTCTTTTCTCTTTCTATTTCTTATCCTACAAATCCGAATGTCTTCACTATCCCCCATTTGATAAAAAATCCTATTCAAACTGATTTAGGTTGGTTTGGCTTAAAACGAAATAAGATCGATGTTATATTTTCACCGTACTTCCAGGTGTAATAACAAACTTCCTCAAAATTCAACGCGGAGCTTTCACTTGATAGGTGAATGTTTTCATGAACTTTTTAATCAACGAATCCAAAATCCTAATGACTGGAGGAAACAGGAAAATTCATTTTGGATTCGCTTCGCTTCGAAAATTCGATTCGTGCAAAAACTCCGCTTCGCCCAGCACTACATACACGTGTGTTAAAAATACACAAAATTTTCTACTGTGTAGACTCAATCAAATGTAGTTAAAGATTGAATATTCTGTTGACTGAACTACATACCATCGTTCGCCATATCCAACTACATATGTAGTTGGCTTCACAATCTTTTTTCTCAGGGTATCGTCATAATCGAGTATATCCCACTAGTAAGATACTTTGTCTAATAATCTTTAATATAAACAAGAGAATACGTCTAACGTCTGACGAACGTTTATTAGATCTAAAAGAAAGCTACCCATGCAGAAAATGCCGACTTCCAACCAACCATAACAATCGAAACAGTACTGGTACAACACTGATTACCAGGGTTGGTTGCCAACGTTGTAACGTGGTTGAAGTAACAACCAGTACAATGTTGTTGTAACGCCGATAGTCAATGCTGATTTGCCAACGTTGATTTAAAACTCGTTCAACGTTGTCCATTATGTATGGTTTAATACGGCAAAATTTTGAAGAAATTATTATTCATGTTCTCGAATTGACTTCTTCACATGTTTTCGGATTATTCATTCAATCGGTTTCAAGAAACGATTCAAACTTCAGCAACATACGAACAGATGTGTTATATTTTTTACTTTCGATATAACCATAGACATTAGCTGAAAATATATCATTATTTTCATTAGCTACGTACAAAGGCTCAAATGGATTACCCTCACCGGTTGAAAATCAATTGTCAATGTTGGTATACAATGAAAAACCAGTACCGATTCAGGGTTGATGTTAACGTTGACCCAGTATTGGCGAACAACGCCGTACCAGTGTTGATCAGCGTTATCATTCCGGGTTTATTCCAACGTTGTTTGCCAACAGTTGGCAGTTGGCAAATAACGTTATTCCAGTACTGGATCGTTCGTCAATTTCTGCATGGGTACGGACATTCAAAGTCTCATGGAATATTTCTTGAACGTAAATTTATCTGAAATCAATCCAAAATTGAGCCATTCGACTCGCGTTCTCTTGACAAAATATTTTGTTAAGTTTTGTGTATATTTTCATACCTTCGGGTTTATTCTAATTTCCTGATTTCTATGAAACAGTCCTCGATACTCAATAACATCAACTCCAATTGATTACAATTCAAAGATACAATTTTCCAGACGAGACAATTTCTTATTACGAAATTCAACGGACATGAATGTCGTTCGTTAACAGGAATGCAGTTGTTAATTTTCAAGCTTTCACTTCTTCTCGGATGAAATTGAGCGAATGCAACTGATGAAGCATAAGGGAGCCCATCGCGTACTCTCGAGTAACTACTTTTTTATTCGCGATGTCCCAGAAACGACAGGGGTCCATATTATACGTCGAGGATTCTATTTTAAGTGACGTTTACCCGTGAAGGAATGCACCTCGGTTCGATGAACGTATGCACGCGACCCTGACAGAGAACAACACTTAATCTCTTCGTCGTGAAACATTAAAGAGCCAATTATAGAGAACCAGAATTGTTTCATGAATTTATTATCGCATCGTGTGTAGCGATATTTCCTAAATCTCAGCTTTCTCGGAAATATATTTATTTTAAAATTCAAGGGAGGATGTTTGAAATGAAAAAGATGTTTCGAAATACGTATTTATGAGCGGAGTAACAAAGTTAAAGGAGATTTTTAGTTTGTAAAATTTCTTGAATCAGGATTAGGATGAGGTTGACAGATAATTTTTGTTTGGGAATTGAATAGCCAAGCGACCGCGAGAACAGCGGAAGAATGAGTAATGTTCGTTACGTGAACTGGGAAGAGCAATTCCTAAAAAAAATAGTACATTTCACTTATTTGGGTACACTGACAGAAAACCGGCCTGGTTGAAACGTTCGTGGTCGCAATAACTTGGAATCTGATTCGATTCAGCAGGAAATGTGATTGTAATGTCTAGAAAAAGTGGTTGAAGCAAAAATTGACTACATTTTTCAGGGTATCACACCAAGAAAAGAATCTGGTTTTCTTAACCTGAAAAATGTAGTTAATTTTTGCTTCAACCACTTTTTCTGGACATCAAAATCACATTTCCTGGTGAATCGAACCAGATTTCAAATTATTGCGATCACGAATGTTCCAACCAGGCCGGTTTTCTGTCAGTGTAGGAGCCCGTAAGACAATTCACCCCATTTTGACCAGAACTCCTTATTTTTCCTCCAATTTTTTATTCGAAATGAAATTAATTTTCCTAAGAAAAAGCTGCTCCGATATGCGAAATCATTAATTACGTGGCAACTTCTTCTCATTTGTCGGGCATAAAATCCAAATTCGCCCAGGTAGAAATGAATCATGACATTTCCCAGTTCTGTCAGGGCTTGATCAGATCTGACCAGGCCAAAGTGATGAAACTTACAAAAATTGCCATGATCACTTACCAAGACATCATGTTTACAATACAATCTGTAACATTTTGCATTGAATACCCTCCTAAGAAAAATTCTTTAAAAAATCTCTGAAAACCCTAACAGCACATTGGTTGCAAACATGTATCAGATATATTTCAATAGGGTATCTGCAATTAATTGGTTACAAATACCTGATTGAAACGTCTTTAACCCTAGAACGGGCACGCGAAAAATACAGGAAATTTCAAATGGCTGTAACTCATTTGAAACTGAACGGATTTCAACTCGCTATGGGCGGTTTATGTTCGGCAGAATGTATATACTTGGAAAATATTTAGGCTTAGATGCTGGGGTAGAACAAAATGTCCTGGGGTCCTAAAAGACCCCACATGCCCGTTCTAGAGTTAATACATGTTTGCAACCGTTGTGTTGTTAAGGAATTTCTCTGCATGCCACTATAGACCTCTAAATCTCACTGAAGAACTTCGAGGAACTCTCGAAAAATCTGAAAAACTCTACAAAAAAACTGTGAGGAACTGTGGAACTTTAAAAAACTTGAGAAACCCCTGAAAATCTACGAAAAATTCTGATCAAAGAATTACATAATTGCGACGGGTTACATTAAAAGGAAAGGCGAATAACAGAAGATAAATTAAATTTGAAGAAAATGAAAGAACAAATAAATTGGTGAACAAATCGATTTAATGAATAATGATCTGGATTCTGATGTTACGAATTTTTACAATTCACCCCTATAGCGAAAGTCTAAAATACAATGAATGTTCGCAAATACAAAATATATAGTATACATATTAGGGTGTTGAAAAAAAAAAATTGTTTTCGAGTGAAGGGTCTTGAACTCTTGATTCGGACCCCAAACTGAACCTCCTGCAACCTGGGGTCCCTAGCTTTAGATTTAGAGGTCGCTCAATCGAGTTTTATATTGCGATTTTGATGCCAAGCTGAAAAACCACTTAAAGTGGGGAATTCAGGAATTTTGTGTTCATAATCTACTACAGATCGTAATTCTTGATCGATTTTGATGATTTTTGTTTGGAATGCTCAGAATTAAATTCTTAAGATAACTGTGGTTCCACATGTTTCAGTCCCTCCCTAATTTTTTCAATAAATAAACAAATAGTGTGGAAAAATCTTCAATTTCAGGTATTTGAGCTTGTATCTTCCGAAAAAGTCTCGGGATAAAGTTACTATACAGCAAGATTATTACAGGTGTGCTTATCAAACATGTATAATTCGAATAATCACGAATTCAATAATTATAAACAATTTTATAAACAATTTTCATTAAAACATCACTAATTGGGATAATCTTTGATGTAAATATGAAGTTCTCATTTTTAGTTTCTTGGAATTACCCTAGAAAAAATTGTGAGTGAAAGAACAAAGATAAAAGCTGATATCCATATCATTGTTGTAATCAATTTTATAAACAAATTCTCAACTCGGAGGTGTTTTCAGCGGGAAGAATATTTTGTTTCTGTTTTTATATAGAGTTCCCATTAGTTACAATCTGCAATTAAGTTTTAGTAAAATTCAACATAAACTATTGTTGTTAACAATTTTGTAAACAAACAAATTCTCGATTGGAAAATTTTTGGATGGGAAAAGAAATAAGTTTAGGGTTGTAAATGCAAAATGTGGATTTCCATTAACTTCCTATCATCACATGACAATAATTTCCAATAGATACCGCAGGAATAATATGTTTTTCTTCCATCAAAAAATTCTCTCAAAGAAAAGTTTGGTTCTAATTCCTGCAGGAATTTTAATACAAACCGTGAATCTTAGTATGATACGCACTAAATACATAGAACAAAAATGTTTTCCCCTTCTGAACATGTCAAGTTTTCAGAGTTTATTAGATATTTACAGAAAAGCTCAGTAATTTTCGAAAGAATGTTCTAATTTTAAGAGATTCCTAGAGAAAATTCTTGATATAGGTTTTCATCAGAAAGTTTCTCAGTTCAAAATTTGTTTATAAAATTGTTTATAACAATTATGAATATCAATTCCATTTGAAAACTATTCACTACTCGTGACTATTCATGATGATTCCAAATAAATACCACGAAACCAAAATTTCTCTGCCATTCAAAAATTTCCCAATCGAAAATTATTCCAAATACTGATTTTTTCATGAAATTGTTTATAAAATTCTTTATAATAATTGGATTCGTAATTATTCGAATTGTTCATGTTCAATGAGCAAGCCTGCAATAATCTTTCTGAATAGTGACTTTATCTCAAGACTTTTTTAAAAGATAATAGCCCGAATAACTGAAATTGAAGATTTTCCCACGCTATTTGGTTCTATTTATTTAAAATATGAGGGAGAAGCTGAAACACGTGGAACGACAGTTATCTTAAAAATTTAATTCTGAGCATTTCAAACAAAAATCATCAAAATCGGTCAAGAATTACGACCTGTAGTAGATTATGAACACAAAATTCCTGAATTCCCCACTTTAAGTGGTTTTTCAGACTGGCATCAGAATCGCAATATAAAACTCGATTGAGTGACCTCTAAGTCTGAAGCTAGGGACCCCAGGTTGCAGGAGGTTCAGTTTGGGGTCGGAATCAAGAGTTTAAGACCCTTCACTCGAAAATCTTATCTTGGCCCCGTTGACTAGTAGCAATGCTGCTTCAAGATTTTCTCTTGACTCCTCTTGGTCGGTGTTTTTCCCTTTCCTCGAGGAGTATTATTTGAATCGTTCCATCCAAATTTCCATCGATAGTCTTGGTGACGGTTGATCTCCTTGATATCGTCTCGATGGAACGAATTTCGAGAATTCACACGTACACGTGAGCGGCTGATCCTCTAGTATCGGAATTATACACTCCGATTCTTTTATTAACGGTATCCGTCCCATATAAATTGTTTCCAAGATGATTGTGATCTTGCGGACTGCGAATCGATTCGATGTTTGTCGTTTGGCGGGTGGGATAAGAGAACTCTTATCAATTTTTGGCTTCAGCGATCTCTTCCTCTCCCCTCTATCTCTCTCTTACTTTCTTCCCTACTCTCTCGCTTGGCCCTAATTCTTTTTCTCTCCATTTATGATTATTTCATTTCATCATATTATATAGCTACATAATTTATTGTACTGAAAGCATTCCCAGTAAACATTCATTCGGAACTTTCACAATGTTATATGAAAGCTTTTGGAATGATCTCTGATGCGTCGATTTCTGCCGTCTTTTTGATGTCTCTCTCAAGAGTTCTAAATGCTATTGAAAAGATATCCCCGATCAGAAAAATCCGAATTATGCCGATGTTGACAACAGGTGCAGTACAGTACCAGTATTCGGTCTCAAACACTTGGCTAACACGTATACGGAGATGAGTAGTGGATACATAGAAATACAATCCTATGCCTGTACTGGTGAATCAGTACTGAAAGCTTACTGTCGGCCAGGTACTGATCCAGTACAGACCCTGCACTCATTGCGAATAATAGTATTAGTACCAAATCTTCAGCACAGAAAAGCGTTATCATCCCAGACAAATGCCAATACCCTGCCAGTCTTGGCCAGTACTGGTGCAGTACTGCGCCTGTTGTAAATTCCTGGCTGAGTCAAGGATAACGTTTAGACAACATTTAGAACCCTCAAGAAGACATCATAAAGGTGGCAGAAATCGACAGCTTTCAGATAACATTATGACAGTTTCCAATGTTGGCCGAAAAATTGTTTACTGGGTTTATTACTTACCAAAGAGTTTTGTTGTAATTTCATGAACGAATTCAGAACTTCCTCAAACGGTGAGCAGGAATAAGATATTCGAGTACGTAACGAACAAATCCATGCAAACAAAATTCAGCAATTATTATCAAATTCTTACATCATTCATTGCAGTTTCTTAGAATTTATAATTTGAATTCATACCCTCGAGAATGCCATGTCTCCGCAACGACTTCCTCACGCGTGAAAGAACAAACGCATTAAACCTATCATTTGTATAAACGTTTTTGTACAACATAACCATTCATTTTTTCCCTGAAAAAAACGTACCTAAGTCGGTGTGTTGTGGAATCAAGGCAAATTTCGTTTTGTGAAACTATTTCAGCATCATGTGTCACTGCGTGCACGCAATATTTAGCCAACCTTTCCCCTCTTTCATTGGACTCGGTGTCGCGTGAGTCAGTGCAACGACAACCACAACAACTACGAAAGCGAAGATGACGACGACGACGACGACGACGACGACGACGACGACAACGGCGGCGGTGTCTAGACACTTCCACCCCACATCGTCATCCAATGATTTGCTCAATGCCTTTTTACAAGCCTTGTTGCCTCGTAAAACGAAACGCGTGGAGTCATTCTCAGATCACCATCAGTGATGTATGTACATGTACACCATATGGGTCTTCATACACCATACATTTTGTAACAGAATAGAAATAACGCTTCTCAAAAAGTTTTATGGAATGACTGGATACCTGATGTATTAAAAAACACGTCAACTGATGTACACTTGAAGTGAAGTAAATTACCCTGCTTACCATAAAAAATCCGATTCAAACCTATTAACTGGTCAATCAGTATAGATCAGATTTTTGTCCAGGAATTTTCCTATTTGATCTCATTCGAATCTAATGGATTTGAACAGGACATTTCTATTCAATGGGATGTAATTAGTGAATTCGAAAGTACATGATCCGAATTTCCTGATTAGGTCTCATTGAGTGAAAATTTCCTATTCAAACAGATCCTACTGAGAATTTCTGATAGAACCTTGCACTAACATTGCATCGATGTTGATGCGATCTTGAAAGTACCTGTTATGAGAATTACAACAGTGATATTACAACATCCAATTACAAGTAAATTGCAGCAATGTTACTTTGGCAGGTGATATTTCAACGATATTTTTGCAAGTTACTTTTGTAATATTGCATTTGTAAAGTGAAAGACAAGTACTTTCGAGATCGCATCAACATCGCTGCAATGTTAATGCAAGGTTCTAACGGAAATGCTCAGTGGGATTATACTTGAATGATATCAAATAGGGAAATTCCCGGACAAAAACCTGATTCAACCTGATTGAAGAGTTATAATAAGTTTGAATCGGATTTTTGAAGCAGGGTAGTTGAACCTGAATAATTAATGGAAAGAAAATTCACTATTTTCTATGAAAGATTTTTGTTGATACTGGAAACCGGGATGATGTCAAAAAATTCTAGAAGAATGTTGGAAACTGCATAAATCACCCCTGGATGGAGGGCCATTGTAGGAGAGAACGGTTTAACTTGGATCGTGTTCTAAATCGGATCCCCTCATGTTTTTCGACGACTTCGAACTCAATCAGATTGCCCGATGTATCCCTAGACGCATCATTTGGTACTGATCGTTCGTCAATAGGCTGACAAATATGATTCAGATTGGGCTTTCACACAGACAACACCTTTGCCTTCACATCATTGCTGCAACAAACCTTTTATCTTAAAAAAATCGGTTAACATTTGGTTTTTTATTATCCATTCGAATAGTGGTGATCAACATTTATCATTCTTTCGGAAGATATATTCATTTTATGGATTCATTTTGTGAGTTTCGAGATGTTAGAACCGAAATTGCAAGAGATCCACACCCAGACAGCACACAAGTTCCTTTTGAGTTCGCAGAGAATTTAGAGTAAAGAATACCTACGGAATTCATTCCCATGAATTCATGGAGTATTCTAAATGAACACATAGAGTATCAAAAGAATTCTTTGAGAGTTCTTGATGAATACATGTGGGGGTTCTTGAAATACACATAGAAAATGCATGAAGTATTCGTAAAGACTACCCGTTATGACAGTGAATATGAATCTTTTCAGAAGTTCAAAATGTAGCCCTATTTAGCCTAAAAGAATTTATAACGAATACCATGAGCTTTGATCAACAAGAATCCAATCAGAGTCTTCCTGAATTTGTAAACGTCTTTGAATAAAAGTAATGTCCAAGATACAATCAGTAGTATATTTTCTCTCATAAATTGATTGAATAGGTGCGTCTACGAGATTTTGAGAGTGCTCAATAAAGTGAAGTGAATTATGCAATGTAATAATTAGTAAGTGATTGATTTCGGTGCAAGAAATATATAATATGTGAGAATAAATGACATATAATGTAATTTTAAGGTTAAAGTTTCGTATACCACAAAGTGATGTAATTCTAAAGAAGAGAAGTGTGTGAAAATTCATGAATTGTTCGGGGATAATGAAGTAAATTATTTATTAACTCAAAATATGTGAATATTGACTCAAAAATGCATTCCTACAAACGATCTTTTGTGTATGGAAGAATCAATTGATTCTATCGAGTGTGGAAAATTATATATATTATAGAAAGCGACGAAAAAACACTTTGATCTCTATCTTTGTCGATAGAAAATTGGTAAAAGACTCGATATTCAATTACAAAGGTTTATTGAGTTATGAGAAAGTTCAGAACGCCTGTTTTGTGGTGTGATTTATTTATACTTAATGAATTCAGATGTAAATGCATTGTGAATTCTTTTGGGCAGATTACGTGTTCTTTCTGAACTTCTATATGTTTTCATTTCTACTGACATAACGGGCATACTTATGGAATTATTTTTGGATTCAAATGAATAATTGTGCGTATTCTCAAAGAATTCTCTCAAAAAGCGTGGGATTCAAATGGTATTCTCTAAGAATTGTTTGAGAACTAGTTGTGCTGTCTGGGCAGTTTCAACTCGGATCCTTCTGCTTTTTCACAATTTTCATCACTTCGAAACGCAAATCTGTTAAGGTATAACATGGGTGTACTCAGCAAGAGGCGGAAGGGAGCAGCCATCCCATCCCCTTGGAAGCTGAATTACGCGTTTTATTTTTACCTTCCCCGTCCCTCTTTATGTCAATTAGTATTATCTGCCCTCCCTGATTTCGAATTTTGGGCACGTCCATGTAAGATAAGATTACCAGGGGTCGACAATGCTACTGAAAATTGTGACAAAAATGTGCAATACAACTTAAATTTTTTCATTATAAATTATGTTTCTGAATTGAAGTTCGAGATTTGCGATGGGAAGCTGAAAGTTGGGCAATGCGATTTGGTCTCGGGGGTGGTCCGAATTGAAACTAGTGCTTTTATGCGGATTGCTTATCGCCATTTCCGATTCTTAGTCATAATTGAGGAACGATAAGAGATACGGTACAAGTTATTTTGGGCGAATTTGGGGAATTAAAGAATCTTGTTGACGGTGTATAACACAAGACGATCGATCAACATTTGAGAGTTGTTTGAGGGCATCCCGTAGACCCTGGAGTTATTAGATCTCTCTACCCGAAAAAAACTTGGAAAGGACCAAATAAAATGGGATACAACCTGCCAAACCTTCTATTTGTATGGAACGAGGTCTGGCTGGTTGTTTTATTCCATTTTATTCAGTCCTCTTCAAGTATTTTGGGTAGAGAGATCTAGTAACTCTAGATCTAGGGTCTACGGAATGCTCATAAGGGCACTCAAGCATCAGGAAAAGCGGTCAAATTTTGCGCCAACTTTTTCCATCAATTACTTGATAAAATTAAATTAAAAATTGATAATAATCAAGTAAATACCTGAGATTGGACTCTAAATATGAATTTTGGTTTCTTCACAATTTGAAAGTATTAGAAAACGAAATGACAAACAATTTTCGACAGTTTATTACTTACAAAATCCTTTCACACTCGCCAGAACATCAGTAAAAGGCTGATACTTATATCTAGAGTCTAATTCTGATCGTGGATTTTATTATTACCAACTGAAAATTTCCGTTGAACGCATAATTTATGAAAAAAGTTGGCGCGAAATTTGGCTCGCTTCTTTTGCCCTCAATGCAACGAAAAGAAGAGGACTCCTGTCACAAAAATCCAGCTGGGATTCCTCATATCCAGGTGGAATCTTAGCTGGGATTGCTATTTCCAGGTTGGAATCCCAGCTAGAATTTCAACTCCAACGTGGAATTTCAGTTGGAATTTCTGATCCCAGGTGGAATCCAAGTTGGAATTTGAAATCCCACGTGGAACCTCAGCTGGATTGTTGTGACAGGGAGGTCTGACTTGGTCCACTCTCTCCATCCAAGAAGAAGGACATTCAGAATGTCACTGGGAGCATATTATTGTGTACTTGGTCAGACATCATGTTCGAGTTGAATAAGAACGAAGCTTTTAGGGAAGTTTCAGACATTATTATGGCAACAGTTCGTGAGCTGATACGTTTCATACATCGGATTAATTCAGTTGAACGCAATATTCACGTGTTTGATAATAAAGAAAGATGCTTGCATTTCCAATTTTCATGTTATTCGGTAATTTCATGGAAAACAGTCTTGAAATAAAAAGTATGTTTCGAATCCCCTTTTGTAACTATAGCAACATTATGGGACCAGGTGAATCATAGATGGTTTAGTTCGCGTGTGGCACCTCCTTCGAAGTGTATGGTAGTTGTAATAAACGTTGGTCCCCTCGATTCAATGTGCGTAAAGACACGCATGCATCCTGAGTCAATTATCAAAACGACGCATGCCTCGCATCATGCGAGGTATGTGATCAATCGCGATAAATGTCGAATTCTCGAAACCCACTAGGTGCACGTGCATAAGGTGTTCGCATTTATACTTTTTTTCACATTCAACCACATGAAATGTGAACTTTCTCAAATTTCCGTACGGTACCGGTATCGTTGAATTATTTTTGATGTCGTGGACTGTGTAACATTTCAAGATATGACAAATCTTGGGAGACTCATGCACTGAGAGGAATTTGAATAGTCGCATCAACTTTTCGAGGACAGCCACACTGGGGAAATTTTGATTCCTGAACACTAAAAAAAATCTACGGAAAGTTTCCAGTATCGTACTGGAAGCAATTGGCCTGTACATTTGTGCTGGAAAATTACATTTGAATCATAGAAATTCCAGTACACTTCCGGAAAATTCTTGTATGAATACTGGAAAATTGCAGTGAAAAACATGGAATTTTATATAAAATACGGAAAAATTTCGGTACAACAGAAATTTTCCAGTTTCTGCCCATGGGGAAAGGGACACACGGGCCGATACTGGCCTAGTACTGCTGCCAGAGTTGCCAGTACTGGTGAATCCAAGGCTGCCAAAGCTATCAAAACTGGCGAAAAGTTGGCATGATAACATCAGTTTACATAAGGGCCTGTATAACATTTACAATCGTGTCAGTATTGTTCGTTCGTACGCGCCGACTATGGTAGAATTCTGGCGTCCCAACCTTGTCCAAACAGTATCGATTTAATACTGGCCCAAGACTGTTCCCCACTCAAATCAATACCGTTCGAAATTCGTCGAATAGGTCTTGCTGATTGGAAAATAATAATGACCCTGGATAGAAACAATTGTTCCAGCCAAAGTTTGACAAATATTGCGAGTACTTTGGCCAGTACAAGGCCATTCATCGACTTCGGCAATTTCCACATGGGTGGGTACCGGAAAATTTCAGTTTTTTTAAACAGTGTAACCGTGTTTTTGACTTTGACCATGTCATGTAGTTGTCACAACCAGATTTATGTGATTTTGTTTTGTTTTCCTGGTTATCGTAATCAAATTCCGAGTCACAGTAACCGTAAATCCTTTACCATGCGAGCATTGTTTTTGTGACCATGTTCACGGAGAGAAAAAATTTGCTGACGCAGCAAATCGAGGTATTATATATAGAATAGCAAATTTTTTTGCTAACCTAGCTAAAAATTGGCTACCGCAGTTAACTGAATTGCTGAGAGAGCAATATAATTGGCTGAAACAGCAAATTTTTCGCTGGACTAGCAAAATTTTTAGTATTATATACAGAATAGCAAACAAAATTTTCCTGGGGGAGCAAAAATTTGTTGCTGGCACAGCTGAAAAATTGCTGTCGTAGCTAACAAGGTTGCTGTGATAGCAAATAGATTGTTGTCACAGCAAGAACTTTGCTGATCCAGCAAAAGGTACCTAGCAAAATCAGGTTTCGCTGTCATAGCGAATTCTTTTTTCTCCGTGTTGTGTTTTTTCTCAGTGCATTAAAATTCATCATTCAGAACTATATAAATAGTTATATTAACTTGTTTATACATTGAAAAAAAATGTAGTGGAGCCAATCTCGCGGCGAGTTTAAATACGGCAAGTCTCGCCGCGAAGTTGAGTCAACTGAATATTGATTGAATTGACCGAATAAGCATTTACTTCAATGGATATTCAGTTAACTCAACTTCGCGGCAAGATTCGCCGTATTTAAACTCGCCGCGAGGTTGGCTCCACTACATATTTTTTCAGTGTAGTAATGAAAACCCGGGAAAAAAAATTCCATATATGGTCATATATGAAAATGGGGAATCTATCAGCATTGATCTCACTTCTCTCTCCTTCGGTTTTTCATCACATTCCATGTAAAATTGTGACATTTTTTTGTCCATATATGGATGTATATGATAATGTATGATTGAATATGATCACATATGGCCATATACAGTCTCATTCATACATGATCATATATGGCCAAAATCCATATATGTTCATATATGATTCATATATGATTCATATACGCTCATATATGACCATATATGAATTATTTTTTCCCGGGAACTGTCCACATAATTACATTGAGGGGTAATATCACTTCGTGTCCACGAAATTTTTTACCATTTTCTAAGACTTAACACAAACGATAGAAACATTTTTGAAACATGGGGTTTTGTGCATATGAAAGTATTAGTCCTTGAGTACCATAAACACATTTTATCATATTTTTACAATACAAAATGGCTGCGTATCAACACATTCAAAATAAGTCTGTTAATTTACATGAGCGTACCGCTACAGATCACAATTCTGAATGTAGAACAAAAAACCAAAAAGTTTCTCAAAAGATAGTCCAAAATCCAGTGAACGTCGTAGGATTTTTTCGATGAATTGAATATTACAGATTTTATGAGGGATATTTGATCGATTTAAACAAAGAAAAAATAAAAACAAAAATCCAAATCAATGCCATTTCCTTCAAGATCAGTTTTTCGGAAAAATCCTACGACGTTCGCTAGATTCTAGATTATATTTTGAGCAATTTTTCAGTTTTTTGTCCTACATTCATAATTGCCCATGAAAACATCGTTCAGGTCTGATTAGGCGTGTTCAGGCCTGATCATGGACGTTTTTGGCAAAATCTCTCGTGCTCAACACTGACTGTACGTGGTCAGGCCTGACTACGCCTGATTATTCATTTTTTAGCTTAATCGTAATTAAAAAGGTTCCAATTTTGTATCCACGTGGACATCCGTGATCAAGCTCGACCTCATGCGATCATGCCAGACAAACTATTCTCGCCCTTGATCATGCAAAATCGTACTAAATGAGAAGCATTCATACTAAATGACTCTGTGTTGATTTTTTTATCAAGAGTGCACATGCTTCATCATTTTAAATCGGCCCCGAACGCATTCGCGTCTGCCTAAGCACGTGTGATCATGCCTGAAAACTAGAACCTAGAAAATAGATACTGTGGAGCCTTCCGAAGTAGCTGATCTGATCACCTTTGATTGGTTGAGAAGTGATCAGGTCATTACCAGATGATCAGATCAGCTACTTCGGGGGGCTTCTGTATAAGCATAATAAGTAGAAATGATTGACAATACATCAGTATTTTATCAAATTAGAAAAAAGATGATGAAAGGAACTCTTCTTTTTTTCGAGTTATAAAACTTATTAATTCTGTATGAATTTTTCATGCATAATAGAGCATAATCACGCATGATTATGCGTAATTGAGCTTGATTAGTCCTGATTACATGGGTACACGGAGAAAATATTTCATTAAATATTATAGTGTACCAACGGATTAGGGCGCCACTTCGGTTTCTTCGAGGAAAATTACTGTGTGATTCTATGCAACCACACAGTAAGACCTGATCAGGCGGGAGCAGGCGTGGATGATTTTTTCACGGGTGTGACCTGTAGCGGTACGCCCATGTAAATTGACAGACATATTTTGAATGTCCTGATATGCAGCAATTTTGTATTGTACGAATATGATAAAATGTGTTTCTGGTACTCAAAGACTAGTAATTTGAGTACCCTAATATTATTACTATGAAAAATAACACAGGTCAACAGAAAAGAAATTTTCCTCTGGTGCCCGAGGTCTAGTAATTGATTCGAAGTGCTTTTGGTGCGTTGAATGCGAAACGAATATCAAATTCCTATCATCTCTTATACATAATTTTCATATATAATCTACATAATAATTGAAGAATTTTATATATAAAATATGATGTTATTTTCGTATTCAGTGCCCTAAAACTACTCCGAATCAGTTCTCAAACCTCAGGCACCAAAATGACTGCTGGTTGAACAGGGTAATATCGAAATTTTCCTGCACGCCCCAACCGGAAAATTTCCGTCATGGGATCGCAAATCAATTTCCATCACTGATATATAAAATTTACATTTTCGATGTAAATTTTTTAGAGGGTACAAGAAAACTACGACAACAACGTTAGTCCGCTTAAGACGACGTTTCAGTCCGTAAACTTCTGTAATTAAGAAAAAACCAATCATTCGATCAAAGAGAAATAGATAATCGATTTTATTTGCTGTAATGGATTATCTTCACGCAAGGAAGGCAATAAATATCTGTTCTTTCGATGTCATTTTTGTTATTTTTTGCATTGTCATAGTAATAAGGGTGATAGTAACTATCATGAAACCGATATCAGTGACATTTCGTGCACTCGGCAAAAATAATTAATCGCCAGTCTTATTGTTGTGATCGTACTGTCCGAAGGAAATGCCCATTCTTAGTTGTCTTTACATTTTCGAATCCATGCATACCCGAACGTATCATTATCTTCGCTGCGAGGTATAATAATCACTCTGATTACGGTCACTCCATCGGTACCCTGTACATTTTTAAAACTTTCATAAAGTTTTCATTGGTGAAACAGACGTTGCTCCTTCAAAGTTTTCGCCTACGAAAACGAAAACGATCATCCATATCATCAAGATTTCTGACACATAAAATTTCCTGAATTTTCTGCTGCATTCATTTTGAGATAAAAATTGAAAAAAGTACAAAGAAAGAGTTTACAATTTTTTATTGAGTCATCAATCGCTTTATTCATAAACATAGTTTATTCAATATACAAAATCTTTCTTCATCCATTCGCCATACCTCGCTTATTCAACTTATGAAGCTAAGTCGATCATGTAAGTAGCAGCCACTTTATTCTAATTTCCCGGCCGCGTATGAAAATAAATTGGATGGTGTCCCGAGATCGAAAGAAGATGCGAAAGAAATCCACGTAACACGGATGAAGAAAGCAGATGGAGAAGGAGCGAAAGGAGGGAAAAGACGCGAGCGAGGGTGCAATGAATTTGCATCCAAAGTGCCTCTTCAACGTTTTTTCTTCTCAACAACGTACGACGACGTAGCGGCCAACTCGAGCAGATTGTAAACGCAAATTCCCAACAAACTGGATATTAAATTGCATGACATCATTCACCGATTTGCCGGTAGCGTTGTTGATTCGCCTTAACGGTGTGATACAGTACTTAACGAAATTCCCTCTGAGGAAATTGTATTCCTTTCAATCTTATAAAAATGATTACTCTCGATCAATAAATCTCCTAAGTATCATCCAGGTGTCCCTTATGTCATACCTTACTCTGTACATCTTATTCAATTTCTCAGAGAATTTTTGGAATGAAATAGCTAGGGTACCCGACGTACCAAATGTTCCTCGAAATACCCTGGTGAAAATGAAGTGTATACGCAAAACGCGATGGGAGCGCATAGGAAGCGAAAAATGTTTCAATTCCCTCTTCCTGGAGCGTGTGATGCTCGTTTGCTGTAAAGTGATGGAATCATACGTTCCATATACGCTCCATAAGCTTTTGATCCCGTTTTAAACACGCTTCATGTGACGTAACTGTAGGTGATATCAAGCGTGTGCGAATTATATCTATTCTAAGTTCAAATAATTTTTTTAAGCAAGCAATGCCAACGGCGGTCTATAGCTTGGTCGATAAGACCCTCTTACACTATGGTGGAAGTGCCTGGTTCGATTCCCGCGAAGAAGTTTAATTTTTTTTCTTTCGATTGTATACGCTTTGTTGGTTTCAATTCCCGCTTCGCATACTCTTCTTACACCTTTCGTTGAGGCTCCGTATACTTTTCATCAACATTTCTGTTACTTTCCAGCATACGCTTCATTTACTTTTCCTTTCTGCTTCCATTTTCACTAGGATATATCCAGACAGCACTGTAGGTGCTCGGAATGTTTTAGAAACGTGCCCGTGATTTCGCGATCTCTGATTCCAACAAACTTGTCCTGACAAACTTACATTGTCAAAACATTTATATGGTTCATGAAAATTCTCCATTTCGTCGCTAATCTACGCCAACCTACAAAGAATTTATATTCAAAGTTCAATGAACCATATTGTTTTGCACATAATCAACTGATTGTCACTACACAACATAAAAAATTGTAGAGAATCAAACAAAGTACGTGTAATTTCTTACACACAAGATTATTTCACTTGAATATAATTGATTCTGGATTTGTTTTAAATGAAAATATCCGCAGAGAATCAATTTTGAGAAACAATCACATTTTGTGAGAATGTAAATAAAAGAAACCAGGACATTTTCATGTTTTAAAAACATACATGCGACCTTTTTAAAACGTCACAGGGCCGTCTTTCATTGCTCGAAGACCCTGGGCCTACTTAGAGTGGAGGCCCATCTAATGAGACGTAAAATCTTGAAATTTTTAAAAAGCGATATAAGAAAGGCTAAACAATTCAGCTAACATGTGCATCGAATCAGATTTGTTGAAAGAAATAGATTTTAATGATTCGATTAATGACTTTTCGGCTAAAATATGTCATAAAAAACTGTTCAACCAAAGTGAAAAATAAATTTTAAAACGAATATATAAGTTTCATTTTTGAAATAACTTGATTTCATTTCTGTTTAAATAAGCTTTTTAAAAAAATATATAATAATCTTAACGATTCTCTACAAAGAGGGCCCCCCCTTTTACAGGAGGCCCTGGGCTCGGGTCCAGTAAAGTGAATGTTTACAAAACGTCTCAGTGCTGTCTGGGTACCAACGACATCAGTTGAATTTGATTTGATGAATTCTTGGTCCCACCTGTTGTCACGGGATGTCATGGAAGTGAAAATTCATCGTATCAAGAGCGTTACGTTTTTACATTAATTTATTCATAGATTCGTTGAAGCGTTCGAGATACGTTTACAGCCAATACGAAGATGGGCGACACCAGGGAGAGGGTTCGTCCCTCCCATCGCAAGCAATAGGTATAAGCGTAGTTAACACCCTTCCGCCATTCAGGGGATAAAATCACTACAGTGACCAAGGAGTCGTGAAATTGGCCGTTTAAAATACAGCAAGTCACTGTTATGCCGCATGACAAGTTCCAACCAAGAATCCAGAGTGCGGATGCATAAAATGTGGGGTTACGAGCATTCTTTGATGTTGTATATGACGTTGGAGATACCGTATATGAATTAGAGGAAAAATAATTCATTCAAATCACATAAAATTTCAATCACGCATAATCGATGAGATGCAAAAAAATAGATCTTAATTGCATTGTGTTAGACAATGACGTGATTGACTCTTTTGGAAACTTCTCATTGTCAAATTACCCTAGTTTGAGATTTGTACGATTCCAATTGAGGAGTCAATTTTTGCTGGCGGAGTAATTGTGAATCGCCATGTGTGAAGCAAAAATTTTGTCGTATAGCGATACAATTTGAAATTGAAAATGAATGATGGAAAGACCTTTGAAGAATCCTTGGTACAGATGTAGACTACGATCGAATAAGTACGCAATGAAAGGACGTGTTGGATCGATACAATCGGTATTCTATTACATTACATTACATTACATTAGAAATAATCATACCTTCCGGTGGAATTCTTTTCGGTCCGGATGGACGCATTTCTAACGAAGATAATTAATGAAATCTCATGAGTTTTATGAGGGAGTTCAGTACGTACATACAGAAAATGTTTGGGGTTCATATAAATCATAGCTATGCCACAGGGATACCATATGGTTAATGTTCAAAGGGCCCGACGATATACCTACAGAACGGGTGTCCATGGTGACCACGTGCCTTGAAAGGGAATAAAACGAAAGACTATGCTCGGGCCGTTAACCATCACCGTCGACGCTTCAGGAATACTTAGACGATCAAATGTTTCTATCAGTGCTAACCCTCCTGGAAATGAATGCTTCGGCTAGCAAAAATCTACTCATTTCTTTCAATTGAAGAGTCTATAATAATGCCCCATCACGAGCAATTTCATTTAATAAAATTAGATAATTGTGATTTCGAGGAGGAAATATTTCTACACGGAGGAACAAGATTCTGTTCTATGTTTTCTCGAGTACTTGTGTGGAATGTTATCGACGTTGGCGTAGGAAGATGAATGTTTGCGAGAATGGACAGTTTTCTTGTTTATCGGATTTTGTTGAAGTTTCCCAGGTGAAAAAATTCTGTAGAATTTCGTATCGAGGTTTAGCTCTATGCAAAATGTATGGAATTTCTATAAAAATCAATACATTGTACATAGAGCCAAATCTTGGCATGAAATTCTACAGAATTTTTTCACCTGAGTTGAATCGTTTTAAAAAACAAAACGAAAATCCAAACTTACAAAATCTGGTGAATTATCGTGATTTATCTTCTTGAATTGACTCCTTGGAACTGAAAACATCGTTTAAACAATGCATTGGAAGATTCACAGTCTTTGACAACTGATTATCTCGTTATTTGATCACTCATTCGTTTCAACAAACGATTCAAACTTCGGAGATATTTTATCGGACCAATATTTTGGAAATTGTCGAATGGAAGTAAAATATTCTGCAAATCAGGCTATTTTTGTACAAAAATCCTCAGAACTCCATGATGTCGAATATATTGAATGAATATATATTTATGAAATTTTAATGAACAATCTAATGAATTTGGAACATTATTTACAGAATTTTTTCCGAGTTTGTTCATTTTTCTCAGAATAATAGGAATTCTGAAAAAACTCTGATAAATGTTCAACATTTTTCTGACCATCGAAGAAAAATTTTTTAATTTCCAAACACTCTTTCACATATGATATTTGAATATAACATATGAATGTATTTTTACAGAATTTTTGAATTTATCAATAGTCAGAAAAATGTAAGAAATCTATCAGAGTTTTATCAGAATCATTTCAGAGCGCAACTTCGTTCCTATTTATTTGAAAAAACTCTTCTAAATTCTGGGAGAAGTCTAAAAACATTCTGTATACGAAATGTGCCAGATTCTTCATCAAAATTTTAGAAATTTTCAGAGTTTGTCAGAGCTTTTGCAGATAAAATGCGATGTTTCTCAGATATTATACGTGGTTATCTATAGGCGGAATATTTCTGTACGAGGAGGTGATAAAAATTATCAGGGTATATGAAAATTTATGAAAATACGAAACGTATAAAAATCATGAGTTAACGGTGAGAATTGAGATTTGAATCTTTTTTAGATCAACAAAAGTAATGAGCATCGGTTTGAAAACTATATCAAGACCTGTTTCAAAGAGTAATTTATTACAAAATGCGAACAAAAAGAGTTATATTACTATGAAAATCTATTCCCTGGCGAAAAAAATCTCTTAAGGGGTCTTTCTGGTTAAGATTTTCAAGAGAAAATTTTTTTTTCAAACATTGTTTTTTCATAGAAAAAATTGCGATATTGTTTTGAAAATTTGTAGGATTGTTTATCAGACCTTAAATATTACCAAAAAAATTTTCTTCAGATTTGAACAAATTTTTTGTTTGTTATACTAATTCAAACGACAAAATACACTAAAAAATGACGCCGGGAGTGGTAAGGTGCGACCGGATGATCTAAAGAAATTTTAAAAAATGGCAAATTATTCCTTGCTGCAGTGGCTATCGCATGAACTTAGGATCTTTTTGATGGGTCGAAAATTGTTCGATTTGCTTCCATTTTCCACTCTCGAAAATCGAGTCTTTTGAAAAGTGGCCGCCATTTTGTTATCTTTTGATGAAAAAAAAATATCCTAGTTCATGTAATTGACACTTCAACAAGAAATGATTTGCCATTTTTCCCCTAAATCACTCCCACCGTCATGTTTTAGTGTTTTTTTTTCTGTGTAAATTCGTATAACGAAGAGAAAAACTTTTTTTTATCTGAAAAAATTGTTTTTGTAGTATTTAAGGTTCAATAAACAAACCTACAAATTCTCAAAACGATATCTCAAGACCCCTTTACCAGGTGTGTAAGTATGAAACCGGAATTTGCCCATAGGTGGTGCTAGATGTCGATGCAGTTACCGACACATCACGTCAGCGGTGTCTCGTTATTGTATTCCCTGCTTAAAATGTCATATAGAATCGTATAGAATATCATAAAATATGTTTCAAAAACATGATAGAAACTGTGAATCTTATCATGTTTTTGAATCATAATCTATGATATTCTATACGATTCTATATGACACTTTAAGCAGGGTTGATATCCGACAAAGATTTCCAACTCACAATAACACGAGTTTCATTCAGTAGCATTAGTTTCTTAAAGATAAACATGTCGAGTTTTGTGCCAACAAATTACGATTTGCGGACAGCACTACTTTTCTGTTTTCATCTGAAGAAAACGGCAGCCGAATCGCATCGAATGCTTGTGAAGGCGTTTGGTGAGCATGCTCTCGGTAAAACACAGTGTTCCGAGTGGTTCAAACAGTTCAAAAGTGGCGATTTTGACGCCAGGAACGAAGAACGTGGAAGACTACCGAAAAAGTTTGAAGACGCTGACCTGCAAGCCTTGTTGGACGAAGACGACGCTCAAACGCAACAACAACTGGCGGATCAGTTAAAGGTGACCCGAGAAGCCATCTCCCTTCGGTTGAAAGCCATGGGAAAGATACAAAAGGTGGGGAAATGGGTTCCACACGAACTCAACGAAAGACAGCAGGAAAACCGCAAAACATCATGCGAAATGCTGCTCGCCAGGTTCCAAAGAAAGTCATTTCTCCATCGAATTGTGACTGGCGATGAAAAGTGGATATATTTCGAGAATCCTAAGCGCAAAAAGTCATGGGTTACTCCGGGTGAACCATCAACATCGACGGCAAGACCAAACCGCTACGGACGAAAGACAATGCTGTGTGTTTGGTGGGATCAGAAGGGCGTAATCTACTACGAGCTGCTGAAACCTGGGGAAACTGTCAATACTCAACGCTACCGACCACAAATGATCGATTTTGATCGAGTTTTGCGTGAAAAACGACCAGAATATCAACAAAGACAACACAAGGTGATTTCGCTGCCAGACAATGCACTAGCACACAAAGCAAAACAGGTCCAGGAAACGATAGAGTCGTTCCGTTGGGAGATTCTTCAGCACGCGCCTTACTCACCGGACCTTGCCCCATCCGATTACTACTCGTTTGCATCGATGGAACACGGACTTGCTGAGCAGCGCTTTACTTCTCACGAAGATGTACGAAAATGGCTCGATGACTGGTTTGCCTCAAAAGAGCAACAGTTCTTTTGGCGCGGAATCCACAAACTGCCAGAAAGATGGAAAAAATGTATAGATAGCGACGGACAATACTTTGAATAAGTTACTTTGTATCATATCATTACAATAAACGTGTTTTTTCTGTACAAAAATTCCGGTTTCATACTTACACACCTGGTAATCTTATTATGAAACAAGAGAGCGATAGGAAACAATTCCCTGTCCAAAAGAACCAATACAAACCGATAGGCAAAATCCTGTTGGAATAATTCCAACAGTGTAACCATTGCTCTTATGTTGTTTCTTAAATTTACGCGAAGTTGCTGGGAATTTGCTACGCATGTGATTGGGAGTTTCATGAAATCGAGCAACTTCCCAGCAACACGACAACAACATTAATAATTAATGATATCTTATCGGTATTTATGCGGTTTTTGTCATAGCATCTATTGGAATTTATTGGAATCTATGATTGGACTTTTTGGACAGGGTTGGAAATGAAGTATGCTTTTGTTATTGCCGTATTATTCCCTACTATCCCTAACAGCAAAATGCTAAGCAAATATGCGACAAATTGTTGAAAAAACTCAGCAACAGTTTAGAGCAATTTGCAGGGACGTTGCGTCGCCAAATGCGCAACAATATGCTGTGAATCTGGGATTTTGGGTTGAGTTGTTGTCGTGTTGCTGGGAAGTTGTTCGGTTTCATGAAACTCCTAATCACATGCGTAGCGAATTCCCAGCAACTTCGCGTAAATTTAAGAAACAACATAAGAGCAACTTTTGTTATATGGGATTTCTCATAATTTTTCATCACTTGTTTTGGGTATATAATAGGGTTTACGGGGTGTTTTTCGTCAGGGTTGAAAAATAATATACGCAATAACTAAAAAATCTTCAAAAGGAATAACATGGAGTTTCTGAAATAGTGTTAAAAAAACTTTTCAAAACCTCTCAAAGCACATTATAGTAAATATTAATAAACTCTGTGTCTGCCCGTCCACTGGTAGTTGGGTACACATTATTCTTTCAAATAATCAATGAAAGCGATAAGAAAATTGATTGCATTGTATGAACATTCATAAAAAATCTACACACGATAGAAGTTCACCAATATGTTATTATTGCATGTGTCGAGACGTATAAAAAACAAGCAGTATAAACTATGATTATTAAAACTTTCACTACCTGCACATTTATGATTTTCTTTGATTACAATATTTAACATCGCTTTTATGCTATTCGAGTGAATAGTGGCATTATCTACACGGAGTTTCATCGAGAGAGAAATAAACCGTACGTGAAACAACAGAATTACCCTGAGTTACTTTAAATTGAGGATCACTTGAATTAATGATGCGCAGCGAAAAATGTAGGAAGACATGAAAAGGGAAAAGTTTTTTTCGTAGTATCAGTTTGTGTGTTATTCGATGAGTATATATAATATGTCTTTTTTCGTGTATATTATATATGTGCTAAAAAATCCGTGTGTTAAGAATTTTCTGTTGAATATTCAAACTGTCTGTGTGTTGCAAAGTGCCAAAATGACACAACTTTTATTCAACTCGAGATTTTCACATAGAAATTATGTTATTTCCAACTCACAAGCAGAGGTCACCAGTGGTGGGGGCTACTTTTTGATGAGAGGTCAGTGTGAACAATCGCTGCGTTGCAGTTTTGTGACCAATATTGATAGCAAATTTTGCAGTTTCATTTGCAAAGAAAAATCATTTGATAAGAATTTGCTAACAAAAAAGTTTTTATTTTGGAAATTAACTTTATTTTATTTACTTTCTCAGTATCATCCTTGCCGAAAATGCCACACAGAGAGAAAATTGCTGTAATTATAGGTACAGCATCGAAGTGCTGTAAAATATACCAAAATTCCTGTTCAATGAACCAAAGTCTCCGATAGAAATGAAAATTTGCTGCAGTGGTCACATAAATTGCGATAAATCTAATGGATATTATTATATGGTATAAATTACAGCAATTTAATGTTATCCCTAAAGTTTACAGCAAATTTTTTTCGGTGCAGATACATTCGATTGAAAGAACTTTTGCGGGGATCCATGCGTCCCGTAGTAGATGAAAAGAACGCGTTCAGAACGTATTCACACTGAGAGAAGAGCGATTTGAAAGTTCGGTAAATAGTGATATACTTGTTCGATAAATCTAATTAGTACTGAACTTTCATCGATGTTTCATGAAATTTCAAGAAGGATTATTGAAACTTTGCTTTACATCACTGAGTGTTCTTCAATCGTTGTTGTATAATACAATATGAATGACCAAATTTGCTGTACATTACTCAATTACTAAACGTTTAGGAATTTTGTTGTGAATATTGTTGATGTACAGCAAAATTTCAGTAATGTTGCTTGAAATTTCATGAAACATCGCTAAAAGTTCAGTAATATTCAGATTTATCGATCAAATGTATAATACTATTTACTGAACCTCCAAATTGCTCTTCTCTCAGTGCAGGGGCATTCAAAGTGCAGGTACTCTAAACATTTGGAGAACCTACCCCTCGGAGACCAAAACACGCAGAACGAAGGATATGTTTTCAAAGAACTTCCTTTGCTGTCTGGGTTATGCCTTTCAACCCTTGAAAGGTCAAGCATTTTGTGGCACCTTTAAAAGGTCAATATGGGTCATTCGTGTCCAGCGCTATACAAAGTACTTAAAATTGGTGTGACATGATTGATCGAATATATGAATTCATTGCCCTTGACCAACTCGGAATAGAAGATGGTACTGGCTTGCGAAGCAGGAAGATTTTGATGTTCGAAGGAATTGGTTCCAAACGAGGGAGAATTCACACTCAAAGGAAGACTCATTTGAATGAAACATATGGATTTCATTTAATCCAAGGGGAAAATATAATAATTACACCCTGAAGAAGAATATGAAGACGAAAACCTTAGAGTTACCTCAGAATGTGTGTACGATGGGGCTAAGAGTGGGCCAAAATGGATACACGCTGGGGTATTTTATCACAAAATCATCATCATCATCATGAAGTAATCAGTCTTATGACTGATTTGATGAAATCCTCCAACCCTGTCTATTATCCGCTAAAGGCTTAATTTCTACATATCTACGACAACCCTTATCTTGTATAATTTGCTTCATATAACTCAATCTAGGTCTACCTTTGCGAGTTTTACCATTGATTTTTCCTTCCAATATTGTTTTCAATAAACTATCATGCCTCAATGTGTTTCCCATCAGATTACTTCTTCTTTTCACGACCTGTCTCAAAAGACTTCTTTTTTCATTTACCTTCTCAAGTACTTCTTCATTTTTTACTTTCTCTATCCACTTTACTCTAAGCAGCCTTCTATAACACCACATTTCCAAAGCTTCGAGTCTTCGTTGGTCCGTTTTTCCCAATTGTCCAAGTTTCGCAACCATATAATGCTGTGCTCCAAACGTAACTCTTCAAGAATTTCTTCCTTACCGCTAAGCTAATATTCTTCGAGCATATCAACTGTTTCTTTTGGTGAAAAGCCTGTTTTCCTTGTGCTATTGTTGCTCTTATATCTCTTCCGCTTTTACTATTCTCTGTAATTATGCTTCCTGGATATTTAAATTCTTTCACTCGCTGAATTGTCTCTGCATCTATTTTGATTTTCGTTCTTCTTGATGTTTTCACTGTTGTACAAATCATGAATTTTGCTTACAATACTTTACCAGTAATATTGTTTTCATAGTGTTATTACAAAATATACATTTATATAAAAATCCTCAACTGTTGAAGTTAGGAATGATCTCTTTTATTGAAATCGAGGTTTGCTGTGGGAATAATTTGAACTGTCCGCGTCGTGATACTACAATAACAAATATTATGATAAATGAATTCTAGAAGAACAGCATATTTCTGTTCAATCACACTTTGGATACTTTTCACCCGGTACCGTTTATGATATACATTTATTTTCTCCCATAGCATGTAATATTTTAGCAGTATCGATTTTTACCGCCAGACAATCCAGTATTTAAATAATTATCGTATGTCGCGGGTAGAAGTAAACTTGTTCTTTCTTCCCTTTCAAATGTATACATATGATCGTTCGCAAAGTTTGAGCTCGTGCCTTCATCCTCACCTGCCCTTTCTAGTAGCACAACCACCCTGATCACCACAATCTCCCTTTCTTCATCGCCCCCTACAGGCTAGAGCCAGGTGATGACTCACCCCACAGCTTTCAAAGAGGGGATCCACCTTCTTTCGTGTATATGTGTGGCGTAATTTTGACATATCCATGAGCGTGTGTTGAAACGCACGTGTACCTATGGACACGATATACCGTATACACCTAAAGAGAGGATGTGATTTATATACGCACAGTATATCGGAACCCTACAACGTTAAAAAAAAAAAGGAAAGGAAATCAAGAAGGGAGGATCTTTGTGGATTGGTGAAATCGAAGTACATCATAATGTGGAACGTATGCTGTTACGTATTCAATGTTCAGCTTAAATAATGTAAATTAATTCTGTTTCATGGTACGCGGAAATTAAAAACTTGCTCACAAAAATTGTTAATCCGAAATGGAACAGGATTCATTCTGACTCATTGGAATAAAAAGGATAGATTAATCTGACTGGTCATACATAATTATTCGAAGAAAAAATTAGATAGAAACTCTATACTGCTTTTTTAAGTTAAAAGGGCGTACGTCTGAATTTTGAAATATTTTTGTTTTCAGATGACATGCTTTATGTTTCGAAATACAAGGCATTTCAACTCAAATTGTACATGCTAAATAACACATACGTCATTATTTTTGAATTTTCTCCAATCGTCGATGTAAAAAGCATTTTCCTGGATATACGTTCTTTTGGCTCAGGCGAACGATATAAATCTAAAATTCTGGAAACAAGTGTTATGAATGAATTCATTCATTCATATGCATATAAATATTATTATACAATCAATTAGAACGAAATTTTACTAGAACTCAGTAGTTTAGAGCATTAGATCAATTGGAACTATTTTGAATATAGGGACATATTACTGAGAAATTGTGAAAAAAAAACAAAACAAATTGTAAAACGAGAATACAGAATGAATACCCACATAACAATTTTGGATCACTCTTTTGGATCATTCTGAAAGATACCTTAAAGAATTCGAAAAGATGTCTTATGAAACACCAAAAGATATCTTTTGGAAGTCTTCATGCGAGATTTCTTGAAGTTTTCTGAAGGTATCTTTGAGAATTCTTAAAGATATCTTCCGTAAGATATCTTGAAGATATCTTTAGGTGTTTCATAAGACATCTTTTAGAATTCTGTAGGATATCTTTCAGAATTTTCCGGAAGAATTCCTCAAAATTGTTATCTGGGTACTAGCTCTGGAAAAAGAAAACCATAGAAACCGATTGGAAGGGTCAAAAACCGCATAGGAGCAGATAAACTTTGACTTGTTTTCTATGCGGTTTTTGACTCTTTCATCCGGTTTCTATAATTTTCTTGCACACGGAGAAAAATGTGGCTGAAAGATATGGTAATTTTCAGGAGAATTCGAAAATATTTCATTGTTTTTTAGTGCACATAAAACGGTTCAACTTTCAGTCAAATTTCACGAATAAAGGGAGAAAAATTAATAATACAAAATAAAAGTTGAAAAAATATGAACTCTTTGAAAGTCGAGCATAGAATTTTACTATTTACTTTCTCAAATTCGTCAATTTCTTCTAACATTCAAATTTTGTTGAGGAAAATCCCACAAAAATGCGAACGGTCTTAAAATTACTCCATAGAAAACTAAGAAATACTTTTTGTTTCTTCACGGAAAAAAATGAACTGGTAATTTCACCAGAATTCCGGTTACTATATGAAGAGCAAGGAATATTTGTGACTTTTACTGGAATTCTTGTTAAATTTACCGGAGCCCTTGTTGAATTTGCCGGAGACTTGATTCATTTAACTAGAATTCCGGTTAAAATGGCAGTAATTCTTGCTGTCCATATATTAACCGGAGTCTTTTTTTCAGTGTTGTAACAATCACTTCATCTTTTAGTGATTTCAATTTTTATTTTCTGCAATAATGAACACATGCGAACAGTGTGCAATATTTCTGATATGCAGATAATTTGATTATTGAATGTAGCTGACAGTGGATTTGTGGATGTCAAAATCACATTGTCATATCATGGAAAACAAGTGTTGCCAAAAAGAGTGCCCTGATTTCGTCATTTGCAGTGAATATATCTACACTGTTAGAAAAGTTATGAAGTTTCTTTCATAAACAATTTATTAACCAGAATTCATAATGAAATATTGAATTCAATAATATAATTCTTAATGCTAAGAATTTTCTTCTTAATATTGAAAATTTCTTTCTTGATTTTGATAACATAAGAAATTGTGAAATTTCATCACTCATATTGAATTCAATAATGAGTATTAAATTTAATACGAAAATATGATATTTTATAAAGAATCTCGTATTAAATTTAAGAACTTTTCTAACAGTGTAATGAAAATGATGTTATTAATCAGAGTTCCTTCTTTTCTGGTTAGAGAATCTCATTGAACCGATTGATTCTCATTTATTCCGATGCAGAAAACTAATTGAAACCCACCGATGATCAAATTCAATGGGTTTGAATCAGTTTTTTGCATCGGAATCCATGAGAATCAATCATTTCAATGAGATTCTTCAACTATGGTTGCATGGTTCCATCATCAAACTTTTTCCTTCGGCATAGAAACTTCTATTCGGTTATTGGAGGAACTTTATTTTCCTGCTCTGGTTCCTCACTTCAATATTTCCCCGGATAACACACGAAGAATTTTTTTCCAAAAACAAGAATAGAATTCTTCAAGAACTCTTGTCGAATTAACGAATTCATGAAGAGCTCTGGAGGAGTACAATGTTTGGAACATTAAACTCCTCCAGAGCTCTTTATAAATTCATTACTCCGAAAAGAGTTCTTGAAGAACTCCATTCTCGTTTTTGGAAAAAAATTCTTCGTGTGTTATCAGGGTTGTGTCTCTCGTGGTATACAAATTTATGCACTTTTGAAAATCAAGGGGGATGTGCAATAATAACAAAAAAGAAATAATTACGTCATGTAATATCGATCAATTAGAAAATACAAAGCAAAGAAAATTGCAATTCCCTCGATCGTTTCATCCCTGGAGCATTTACCACAATTTCATTCAAAAGATGTTCGAAATAATAATCATTGTGTGATTGAATGTATGATCCTGATCTTGGTTAACGTGACAAATGGGAACAAGTGAAGGCATCACAGGTGGCGCTAATTTTTTTCTCGTATTCTTTAAGAAGGTCCATTCACCGTAAGGTATAAGCCCAAAGGGTGTTCTACTAGCTACACACAATAGCGGAGAGCAAACGATATCTTCGAACTTCATAGGAGGAGGGTAAGTCGTAGATCCGTTCAAGACTGAATGAAAAGGAAAAGGAATGTACGCATTTGTAAAGCGTGACAAAAGACTTTTATGATGTCTTGGAGGGTTAATAAGGGGAAATCTTTTGTTGTAAAGAATTACATTCGATAATATGAACCGACATTGACTATAATGATATTGAAATTCTATTGTACAATATATATGCGTTATACAACATGTTCTCAAAAACTTATCGAATTTTCAAATAACACATCGAGAACAATAAATTTGTCATCTATGATGATGAAATTATGATGAAAAAGAAATACCATCATCTGGGCCTAATTGTTCTCTCTCTGAATTGGCAGGGATAATTGGGAATATCACACATCAATGAACAAGGTACTGAAAATACGCGATTTAGATGGAAAAACACAGAACAAATTTCTTAGTTGTCGTGAGTGAAAATTCTAGTTAAACACCACTAATACCTCAAATAAAAAATTTAGTTTTCTCAACAGAACATTCGTATAGTTCAGGGAACTTGAATTTTCTACTTCATGGCGTAGCCCTGTCTTTGCAACTTTTTGACCCCCTTTCCCCCCCGTGTACACTGTTAGAAAAATCTGTTTGAAATTTAATATAAAAAGTTTGGAAGCAATTAACACACACAATTGTGTATCAATTTTCAAACATTTTTGTATCCCAAAAATAATAGACAGAATTTTGAAATTCAAGCCACAACATTATAAAAATTGATGTAAAAAAATGCATGAATTTTCAACACTATATGACTTAATTTCCAAAATTCCTTCCAAATGTTTCATTATGTTATGGTGTGAAATTAATACAAAAAATGATGTAAAGATGTGAAATTACAATAATACATCAACAATGATTATTAAGTAAAATATTTATGCTTTGGCCCAAAATGTCTTTAAAAATAAAAAACTGAATTTTAATCAAAAATCATGTTTCGGAGGAGAACACTTGCAGATTGTCGACCACGTTGTTCACTACGTTCTCATGTCATGGAGAGAAAATGGGAAACCTCGAAGAGAATCGAACCACCTAAACCAATCCCTACCTAATGTTGCGCGATCTATTATCCTAACGCCCTAACGACCTAAGCTAAACCGGTACTTACGTGGTTTATTAGAAAAGATCAATGTAAATGACGTGGATATCTGATTCAATCCATCGGTTGAGTATAATAATCTATTAACTTATGTGAAAACTGCAATTCGGTTGACAGATGTGAGGTTAAGTTTATGTGATAAAAAACAATGAATGAATTATTTTTGTGAAATGTGTGGTGATTATTGTTTAATTATTATGTATTAAAAATGTTTTCAAGCGGAAGTTTAAAATAAATTTCCAAAAACTTGGATTATTCACATAAAGCTCGTTGGATGGTTTTACTCTTGAAGAGTACTGTCAAAGTTGACATTTGCAAATTGGAGAAAAAAGTCTTATTTTCTGTCTTGAATTTGTTATTAGAGTGGTGATAAACTTGTAGAAAGAGTTTGAAGGTTGGTTGAAATCCATATTGATCAGGAAAGTCGAAACCGTATTGCAAAACTTGGAAAATCTGTTAACGTAGCTGACAATACTGGGGTATCGAGTCAGCTTTTCCTTACTACATGAAATCTAGGCAGGAGAAATGTATCAAAATTCAGTGAATTCAAGTTGGTGTTGAGTGAGAGAAGACAGAAATATTCATTGGATTTTATTGGTTACTATAAAAATGTTGGCAAATAAGGAAAGGCTATGTAGGACTCACTGTATCGTCTTTTAATATTTTTGTTTCAATAATGTTGTATCATGCTGCTACAAATGAATGTTATTATATTTGTGAAACACGTTCAATACACTTGTTTCTTCAATTTATTAGTAAGAAAATACAAAAATGTCCACAATACAAAATTATTGAAACAAAAATAATGAAAGATGATACAGTGAGTCCTACATAGCCTTTCCTTATTTGCCAACATTTTTATAATAACCAATAAAATCCAATGAATATTTCTATCCTCTCTTACTTGACACTAACTTGAATTCACTGAATTTTGATACATTTCTCCTGCCTAGATTCCATGTAGTAAGGAAAAGCTGACTCGATACCCCAGTATTGTCAGCTACGTTAACAGATTTTCCAAGTTTTGCAATACGGTTTTGACTTTCCTGATCAATATGGATTTCACCCAACCTTCAAACTCTGCCTACAAGTTTGTCACTACTCTAATAACAAATTCAAGACAGAAAATAAGACTTTTTTCTCCAATTTGCAACTGTCAACTTTGACGGTACTCTTCAAGAGTAAAACCATCCAACGAGCTTTATGTGAATAATCCAAGTTTTTGGAAATTTATTTTAAACATTCGCTTAAAATACTTTTTATTAAATGAGTTCTTCATGACTCATATTACTACAAAAATGATTTGATCTCTGAGTTTTTTCTGAGAAATATTGATGTAAGTATTTGAATAAAACTCATTCTCACTGCATCAACAAATTATGATTTTTTACATATTACAACAGCTATGACTGATTCAATAATTCATGTTGCACTGAATAATAGATTTAGTTAATACATATTAATTAAGAACTAACGATCACGCATTTCACGAAAATAATTAATTTTTATTTTTCAATTCAAAGAAGTCAACCTCATATCCGTAAACTATATTTCAATTCTAAAATACAAACAGATTTGTTACATCTTCTTTCTCATTTATATCACCTGTAATTATGTGTAAAAATTAATGAAAAAACCTGTTCAGCTGTTTAAAAATCTTTATGCAATACGTGCTGTATGGGTACTGACATTTCCGATATCAAGTGTGAACAATATTTTATTCATTTTAGAATTGAAAAATTCATTCTTCTCCATTTTATATATATTTTAGTAAGCACTTGTATAATTATTAGAGATGGTTTTACTCCACATTATCAATTAGTTCAACTTATTACATACTAATAAGTAGCTCACTAGTTTTGACCAACCAACGCTAGTTGGATTCAACTTATCAGTAATTGACCAGTACCTCGCTAGTTTTTTGTGCTCAGTTTTTCCTCTCTAGCGTCTCATCAGTCATAGGAAAAAATTTGTGAAATTTTTACCAGGGGTGATTTGATTTTACGATGAATTTCACTGATTCTTCCTTGAAAATTTCAGACTGTTTCATAGATTCAGTTCAAAGAGATCTTACAGAAAAAATATTCACTCGAATGATAAGTTGGTATTTCTTGAAGCGTAATTTTCATCAATAACGCAAGCAATTCTCAAGATGCAAGGGAAATGTTTCGCATTTCTTAAATTTCCATACATGATCTTTTCAATGATATTTACTTTTTGAATTCACTCATTACAGCAATGCGATAAGAATGATCCACACACCAATTATAAACCCTCTTCCTGCATGTCTCAATAAGAACATGGTCTATGGCTCAGTGGTAAATCTTTGGCTTCGACACCGAAAAGGCCCACGTTCGATTCAAACTGCAGAAGAAAAACTTTTTCCATCTTGCGAGATTTTATTATTTTTTTTTTTCTTTCATATTCAATTAGATATTGAATCAGCACCATTTTTTGGAGGGAGAACCACCATATATGAGGGTTTTTAGAAGTGAAAACACCATGAACACGTGTTTATATATTTTTTGTCCTTGGCAAAAACTCCCAGATTTTATCTAAGAAATAGTCTAGGAAAATACCTAAGAAAATGTCTAGGAAAAAGTCTAGGAAAAAGCTTAGGAAAATTTTTCCTACGGGGTGTGCCTTTTTTCAATACTATGTTTTACCATTGGAGTTATCGTACATATTGAACAAGTGATAATTAGATGCGCAAAGTGTAATTGCGCATTGATTTCATGTACATTATGAAAATTCAATATGTACATTTATGAATTTTCATAAACTGTGATGAATATCAAAAACGTTGTTTGGAATTTGAGAAATATGTGATTGATTTTCCAATATTCAAATAAATACAGAAATTCAATATCTACAGTTATGAATTTTCACAAACTGTAATGAATTTCAAAACTTTTGTTTGAAATTCATGAAATATGTGATTGATTTTCCAACATCCAAATATGGAATAAAATTCATATAGCGCCCTTGAAAATTAATGTACTTTTTTCTATGAACGTATATTAAATTCACAAACATTTTTAACAGTGTAGCTCTACAGAGCCTTTTTTCCCTGAACCCCCCCTCCCTTCCCGCTACGTGGAAACGTAGTTTTTTACGTTCAATTTGATTAATTTTTATTCAAAATATGACCCCAATACAAAATTTCAATTAACTGAAATGGAAGATTCACTCCATTGAAATAAAATTGTTCTCATTTCAAATAAAATTTACTCGAATCAAGTGGCATCTTATTCGATCCAATCAAATATCTATTCGGTTTATATTCAAATGGATCATTTTTCTGAATGTTTATATAGCATTCTCTTCCAAGTACAAGATAAATAAAAAACCTCCATCCCCCCATGTAGCCCAGCGTAGCAATCCGCCTTACTCCTTCCTCCCCCTTTATTGACCATGTGGTTTATGGACCAACCCTTATGTGCAACTTTTTGCGAAATCAAACCACATCATTTTTACTGATCATGAAATTATTGCTGCTTCATCTCAGTAAATATTGAACTGTATCAATTGTGAAGTTGTGGAATTTGGGAATAGACTATCAATAATTCGATATGAATTACGATTGATGAAAAATTGTCTTGATTCAATATCTGTTGTCTTGGATGTAACAATATTTTCCTCGCTCCAAGTAAACCCGCTGCGAATCGAGGAAATATTGCTCAAGTTTAAATTGTAAGTTTTCCAATTCAAAGTAAATCCATATGGAACAAAGCGAGTATTTTTTTAACTCTTTCAATCAATTTCAATTTATTTTTAAACATTCCAATGTTATATTTTCTAATGAGCTCATTGATATCAATTGAAATTGAATCAGATTGGTATTGATTCCAATGAGCTGTTCTCAGAAAATTGATTTTATCTTTGTCCTCTGAGAAAATTAAATGCGCTCTACCCAAATTCACTGTCTTCGTTTGTTTTTTTTTAAAGCTCCATTTCATTGTCGCCTTTCCATAGATCCGGTCAATCAATACTTTGGATTTCCTTCATTCGTTACTTTTGAACAGTCGAACTGTGTAAGTGGTAGTATAAGTAGACAGGTGTAAAAACCCCAAGTCTGGGAGCGAAGTAGGATGTCCGGGATATTATTACATGCTCCAAGGGTTTCCAGGACTCGTGGAGACTGTCTTGAATGAAAACAAGACTGTGACCTATCCTCACGCTGGGTCGACTTCGATGCTGGTTGTGAAGGGTCGTTGCTTACGCGTGTGGCACGTGGTATAATGGTTACAAGGTGTTCTATGAAGGCACGCGACAAACAGGTTTCGTGCGTCTTTCCTTTCTCCGTTAAATATCTCAAAAGAGAATTAGCCAAGTTGTAACTGAGATGACAAAATTGTCAAGTAGTTGTAATTTAGGTATATATGAATATTCACGCTTTACAGTGAAATAGGGACGAAATCAAACTCTCAGGTTATTTATTATGTTTTTTCATTAGAATTACGATACTTTCCATCGGTAAATGACAGACCCATACAGGAAACCCCGATAATGTAAACACAGCCAATAATTGGCCCATGCATGGCTACCATTGAATGGCCAACAATGGATTCATATCATTGGCACAAGTGTGGCTCACCACTGGCTAATAAGAAAGGTCAGCAATGAAAACAGCCGATAATCAGCCGATGTACGGCTATCAGGGTTGGGTTTATCACGTGATTTTTCAATTTCTCACGTATCATACTTGGTTTCTGACACGTAATATATGTGAGATACTTGAACCCTCCTGTCCCCCCCAAAGGCAAGAGGTTGATTTTATGCGTAAGATACTCGGTTTCTTACGTGTCGTAAACTATGTAAAATTCTTCGAAGTATATTACGCGCCATATAAAAAGTGTTTTGGGTCACACTTAACTACTCATTTGAACTAATACTGAACCAATCATTCTGGAACGCACTCATATCACCATTGGATATCATTATTATTATGCCCCAGTAATCTGCCATTGATGTCTGACATTCGAACATTATCCCGAAATTTATGGCCCTAAATCGGGATCATTTAGCCCCATTACTGGGCCAATCAATAATTTCATACATGGCCCATCATTTATTGCCATTACTGGACCCACGTTATCATCCAGCAATTAACCATTGATGAGCCATTAATGGGCGACATTAACGGGCGAAGAACGCCGTTTGTGGTCCAGTAACGTGCCATTATTGGGCCAATTGATGAACCCTGTATGGGGAATTCCGTCATTCTTCGCTACAAAATATAATACGTAAGGGGGCGTCCATTAATTACGTGAGGTATTCAAGAGGGGGGAGGGAATCAAACTAAATCTTTCTCAATCTCACTTGGGGGAGGGAGGGGTCTTAGCAAATATCACGTAATTTCTTTTCTAGCAAAAAGCAGCGTAGAATTGCGTGATTTTATTCTGGAAAGAAAATTGAATTTCATCACTGTGGTTCTAAATTATGGTAATATTCACAAATACTAGTCTCCACAAGTCTCAAATGAAAGTCCCAGGAAACGCGAATGCAGGCCCTTCAAAGGACCAGTAACGGCCCTTCGCCGGCATCGCAGGACCATCAGCGGCCCATTGAAACGCCAGTAATCATTGTTTGCAGGGGTAATACAACAAATTATGTTTCTATTTTTTTCAGCAATCCAACGTATTTACACCCAAAACACAAACTTTGAAAAATCTCACGTGAGATTAGGGAGGGAGGAGGGAGTTGCGGAAAATCCTACGAAATCTGCCCGGGGGGGGGGGGGTGCAAAAAGGCCTCAAAAATGCCTCACGTAATGATTGGACGCCCCCTAACCCCACAATGTGATTTCGTCCCTACTTTGCTGGAAGGGGAGACTGAGAGAAAGGTACCTATTGGGGACAACTGAATGTTAGTTGCCGCAGCTAGATTTTTATTTGCGCTAGCTAGACTCTAGTTGGGGTGAATAAAAGTCTAGCTGTCTGAATTATGAATAAAATGGTTTATTCCTACACGCGGCAACCGGAAAATTCCGATCATGCGATAGGAAATGAATTTCCGATAAATGTATATGAAATTTCCCATAAATTTAGCTGAAAATTCCTAACTTCATGGAATTTGTACTATGATTTTCCCGTAAATTTCTGGTAGAATACGGAAAATTCCTGATGCATGTACACGGAGGAAAACTGGTTTGCTACTATAGCGCCTACAAAGAAATTTGTTGTCCTTGCAAAAATATTCACTCCAGCAGCTAAGACGTCAGTTCTGTTAACAAATTTGCTTATGTCAGCAAAAAGGTGTAGCTGTATCAATCATTTTTCTTGCTCTTTCAGCTAATTTTTCTTGTAGGCGCTATAGTAAGAAACCTGTTTGTTATGCCAGCAATACTTTTTTCTCCGTGTATGTGTTAATTACTTCCGAACTTTCATGTGAAGTTTCCCATAGAAATTTTTTACAGTGTAGGAATAAAAAATTTACTTATGACAAATAAAATTTAGCTGGTGCAACTAAATCGTTATTGACAGTCACTAAATTTCTTATATAGGGAATATTTAAATAGTCCCTTTCTCTCAGTGTAGTAATGTTTTAGGAAACTTTCCTCTCTGTGTATCTTCATCGAGAACATTGTAACATTCCACTCAAAAGGAAAAATCAGAAAGACAATCTCAAATTACGTTGGAATAGAAATGATGTTCTGCATATTATTATGTACACCATTGCAAGTAATTGATACCCATGCGATACCTGATGGACAACATTTACCGAATTCACATTTCGTAATTAACCCCTTCCATTGTGTTATTTGATATTTTGATGTGAAATTTAGATGATTGAACACGTTTTAGACTATACCGTATCAAGGAAGGGTCAGAATTCACGTATAATGCGATTGGAGAAACTGTATCCATTGAACGATAAATGCCCGAAGAGAACATGAAGGTTCAGCGAACGTTCAGATTAGATCTGTATAGATCGGGCTGAAGGTTCGTGAAAGCTAATTTTCAGATTGAAAAACGTTCGACAAAGGTGCTCCGAACGTTGAAATGTCCACCTCGAAATCCTTTCAGGAAATATCGATGGAACGTTCTTTGGAGGTTCGTCGAAGGTTTAACGAAGCTTCACAAACTTATCTATACTTCTATATTAATTAATTAATCAAGATGGATTAATATAAATTGATATAAGTATATATCTTTTTGTAAAGCTTTCTGAAACCTTCGACGAATCTTCGATGAACGTTTCATCTATGTTCCCTGAAAGTATTTCGAGGCGGACATTTCAACGTTCCCAGAACCTTTGTCAAACGTTTGTGAATCTGAAAATCAACTCCTGTGAACCTTCGGCCTGATCTATATCCCTGATTTAATCTGAATGTTCGTGGGAGCTTTATGTTCCCTTCGGGAAAATATGATTTCGGGATTTCGTAACTGCTGGATTCAAATTATTGCAGTTCTATGATAAATTTCGGCCTTTTCTTTCAATTGAATGGATTGGAGACCTCACACTGTTATAAATTTCCGATTGAATTTTCAATCACATGTAATGGAAGCAATTTCCGCTCACGTGAATGAAAAATAATGTACAGTGGTATTGAAAATCCAATAACCAGTTCTTCAAATTTCATGCACATGTTCATGATTGTTGAAAAAAAAATCACCTTCACAAGATGCGAACGCGGGACGTCGAAACCGGACGCCAAAGCTCTATCACTCAAGCCACTGCTATTTATGTATAAGGGAGCATGTTTCTGCTCACATGACCTTGCGTTCATTCTTCAAACTTGTGAATCAAGATGTACTTGTGATGTAGAAACACTGAACAAATCGTGTGATCTAACTAGTACATAGTTGAAGTGGATACGTGGACGACTTCGTCAAAGCGTTAGTATACAGGGTGACCCAAGGGAGAAAAATTGTATTTCAAGGGCGTATTCTGCAGCCATAATGCAAGAATTTCCCGTTTTTCGAAGGTTAGTTTTTGAGATATGAGCATTTTTAGATTTTTTTTCAAATCCAAACCAACTCGGATTATTTTTGTTATTTTCAGTTGGATGCCATTAGAGCCATGATTTGATTATAATTATAATGATATTATTATGTTATTATAATGGATAAAATTTTTCTAAGTTTTATCAATCACCTGTACATTAATTTCAATTTTTATACACAATAACTTGAAAATTCAATAACATGTATTTGGATTCCTATTTCAGTTTATAAAAATTGGATTTTCATTCACATATGTACATGAAATTTCAAGAAATTTTTAGCAGTGCAGTATGGAAAAAACAGTTAATATTTACTTAAGAAACCCTAGCGTGTATGAACTCTGGCCCCACTCTAGCCCAGCCTTGGGCCTATATTGGCAGGATGGAACTCATGCTGGCCCGGGGTGGGCCCCATGGTACATACATGCTAATGAATTTAACATTCGAAATTGGTTTCTTAAGACAGAATATTTAAGGGATTGTATTTGAAGTTGAAATTGTTTTCACTGTGAAATTAGAGACGCAAATGAAAATGAAACTGAAACACACAGTTTTAAAGCTACAATTTGAGAAGAAAATAAAATCTTAGATGAATGGTACGTGTTCTTCAATGTCAGAACGGATCCTTGAATTGTTTAGAATGTCTGTCTAATCTCCTTCAAGTTTCAAAGTAGAGTTTGTATAAATCCTCATTAGGGTATTTAGTGGTAAAGTGTTCTCTGGTTATTCCCTAGGTTTTTGCAAAATTTCCATACGTTTTTCACATTTTTCAAGAAAAAAGTAAGGAACTGTATTGCAAAAATCCAGGTGAGAATTCAGGTACTTGTCCAAAATCCCCACAGAAAGGATGGGAATTCAGCTGAGGCTCCAGGGAGGGAATGCATATTAGAAACTTCCCATCTGAGACGCCAGGTAGGAGTTTACATAGAGAATCTAGGAACAGAGGTGGATTTGCGTCTAGGCTAAGCTAGGCCATGGCCTAGGACGGGCAGATGCGAAGGGACGACATCACGATATAATTTTTATATAATTATATAAAACTTGTATATAAACTATATAGAATTACATATAAAATGCATATAATTTTGTTAATTTTCCCATTTCAGCAGCGATATCAAATACCTGGTCTAGGAGCGGAGAATTTCCAAATTCTTCCTGCCTAGCAATTCCAACAAATCCATGGGAAACTATCTAAAAGTATTGAAGGAAGCCTTCCTTGAGGAATTAATTGAATTGAATTGAGGAATCGTAGATTCGTATCACTTGCTATGAATTAAAATTTTTGATTTATCTGTGTTAACAAAACAACAGAAATCCTACACTGTGAAAAATTTCTATGGGAAACCGGAAAATGATAGTGAAAATCCTATAAAGTTTCATATACATTTACTGCGAATCGATATTCTATCTCACGATCGGAATTTTCCGGTTGCTGCGTTCAGGAAAATTCCGATTATTTTTTACAGTGTAGTATTCCTTCTAATTGAAATACCGTTCGAGTTGATACAACATATCACAAATTCACAGCATATATTATCTAAGAACGAACAGTGAGCCAATATGGAAGAAGAGGGAGAGCAATAATAACACATCTGTCCAAAAGGTGCATGTGCTGAATTGGTTTCGAAAAAGAACTGTGATTGTCCAGGTGGACAATGTAGTTTCAGATTTCTATTTTCACCAGTCATTACCCTTTACCCTGAGGGAAAAAATTCATCGAGATATAATAATATATCATCCGATGGTATCTATAACATATTTCTTGAAACCAATTGAATATCCTCGCAACCAGTGAAATAGTTGTTTTTAAAATGAAAAAATATTCCATCGATATCATTAAGTGAAATATGATTTTGTTTCAATGACTTTTTCCTCCCAGTGTACTCCTCGGTGGGTTCATTGCAAACTCCTGTCGGATGTAGGATTTGATTGTTCATGTAGCCATAGCTGGCACTAAGAGAAGTCGTTCCGCAAAAATCAATGTGGAATTGTAATAACGAAGATGAAAAATGGTAAAATCAATGAAATTCTGAAGAATTCATTACAAATTCTCTGCTCTCTAAATCTGAAAGAGTGAAAAATCACGTGTTGCACTCCACTATGTCTCAGAAGTGAGCCAGTCCGCTTCGAGTGGGATTTTCAATCGTTTAAAATTTGAGTGGTTGTGAGTTTCTAACCTCAAACCTTAGAATATCACTCTAAAAGAGTGGAAATTTCACTCCAAATTTCAACAGGCTCACTTTTGGCTGGCTGAAGAGTGAAATCTTACTCTAAAAATTTCAGAGAGTGAACTTCATTCGAACCGTTTGTAAATTATTTATGAGCAAATCGGTGAGTTCAACGGTATGATTGAATATGAAACTTCAAAACGATAAATTGTAATAGAGAAGTAAAAAGGTCATTAGGAATGTGGAGAAATACGTGGAACCATTGTGGAATTCTCTTGGATTTTGCGCACTCGCCAGAACCCTTAGAGTTTTACCCCTGTTCACAATTCATGAGTGGTACAAGCAGACTGGTTTCATTCACTTTTTCACTTCTTGGATGTAATTCATGAACCGTAGGGGCATGTATATGGTTTCTTGACGTAGGTGATATCATGTTTCTTCATTCATGGACTTTGAAACCTATCGATTTACTTTCACCGATAGTTTATGTGCATTGTAAAAAAATGTCCAGTGTAGCTGAACTTGTACTGTGAAATTATCCGTACATTTGATACTTATTCATTGCAACTAGAACGTGGCGGAAGTAATTCTCCCTAACTACGGTGCTATCTAAATGAATACATTGAATTTCAATATTTTGGGATTTTTTGTGCTTCCGATTTCTTTGAATCCAAGAAATTCCGAATAAATATTTCTTCAACAACAATGGATATGTTTTTGATACAAGAAAAATTTGTTATTCGAATGATGGACCAAATAATAAATTCTTTTCCACGAACAAAATATTCAATTCTGTGAAAGAATATATTTGGACCTATTCGAATAACAATTTCTTAGATTCAAAGAAATACTTTTTTCTGCGTACGCGTCTTCATCGGCTTTAGAAAGGGTCAGACCAAAGTGACCACCAGCTGTAATACTCGATTGTATAATTAAACTCGATTTTGCGGGGTGGGAGTTCGTGCTTCGGTAAAGGCGCTTTAATTAAGCGTATCCCGCATACTCGGCACCACGGTAGGTGAGTCTTGGAAAAAGTGTCCCGATGCAAAATTTATTAAGCCAGTCGTAGGCTTGACATTGATTTTCGATAATCACAATGTCAAAATCTGAATATCATTGTTCTGAATTGAATTTTCAAGTACTTTCCAGGCAGCTGCAACTTCAACCTTGGATATTCGAATACTTACACTTTATTTGAAAAAAAGGCACAGCTTTTTGTCATTGATTATTCTAACCACTAGGTCATTATATGGAATTATGCGTAATTCGTGATTTGCTTTTTTCTCTCCGATGAAACGTATGAAAGAATATTAAGTGAACCTTTTTTTAACGGAGAAACTGAATTCTGATAAAACTACGATGAAAATAATGGATTCGTTTGGTACTTAAATTTCGTTTAATAAATCGAATTTCCATCTACATGTATGCACATTACATTACACATTGGCAAACGCGCACATGGACTGTTCCTTAGGGTCGACTTGCCGCAGCAAACCCCTACTACCCCTCATGAGTGAAGTGTAGGGTAACGAAGAAAAGAAAAAAAGGGGAAAGAGAGAAAACGCATGCAGCTGCCTGAACTCGATGTCACAGCTTTCAAGTTCACAATGAACAACGCCACCACCGCCACAATGCATGATTTTCACCATTGTTTGCCGATCTCCTGCCTAAAAGAGTGACTGCATGACGCGTGCTCGGTACACGAATGGATAGGTTTCTTCTTCCATTGGTACAGACCGTGGCGTGTGCCACGTACAGTCCGATACTTGAAGAATCATGCGTATTTAATATACAGCGATTTTTATTCGCATTGTTCGGTATGAGGTATTTTTTGAATTCATTCGAATCGAGAGCTATCGATCGGGTTCTATTTTTAACCCATCGTCAATGCCACATTGAATATTTTTGCAATGATAATAAATAACGAAGCCCCTGTATTCCAGTTCGTGGAAGGACGACAAAATTGTATTATATGGAAAAAAGAGATTTTTCAGAGAGTGTTAAAAATCAAATCCGTGGGTGGAATGACTTTTATTTATGAAGTTACTTCCTGTGCGGGACAGTTCTTATTCGTACATAATGCTCGAGGGGAAGAAAGCGGAAGTTTCAAGTGGCTAAAGAAATTGGGTATAGAGGAGGAGTTGAATGAAAGAACCAAGTTCGGTCTTGAGAGTTGTACCGATGTCGTTAACCATCTTCTCACTCGTAGGGTGAACTTGTTACCTCTATTCTGAACAGGAAAAAACAGGTTGTTTTGATTCTCAGATAAAATTAGGGTATATAAAGACCATATGAGTGCATTTTTATCTTACTTTTTAATCACAGTATCAACACTGTAAAAAAAAACTGGAAATTTACTGTGCAACTGGACTGGAAATTTCCAGTGCTAGTACTGGAATATGGATATTCCAGTACATGTACAGAGATTTTGTTGTTACGTTACTGAAAATTTACCAAGCATAACTGAAAATTCAGTCATTGTACTGGAATTTTCAAGTTTGAGATGATGTACTGAAATTTTGCCATGATTTCGCGAAAATTTTACCGGCTCGTACTACAATTTTATAGTTCTTGTGCAGCAAAAAAAAATATTCCCTCAAAAAGGACTTGAGAAAAAATTTGGAATTTAGAAAAAAAAACCTAATCGTTGGTATACTGGAATTATACAGGTTTTTAACTGCAATTCTCAGGTTTTGTGATGGAATTTTCCAGTTACTATGCAATTGAATTATACAGGTTTTGAACTGCAATTTTCAGGTCGTGTGATGGAATTTTCCAGTTGCTATGCAACGGAATTTAATCACTGTTGCACTGAAATTTTCCACTTCTATTGGACTTCGTCATTTCTGGCAGGAAAAATTTCAAGTCTTTATATTAAAAATTTCCTGATTGAGATTTTGAATAATAATTGTAATTGTAGCCAATGAAATTGATATATGAGGTTTTTCCAAGACTTATCCTCTTGTGTTCTAGATATGAAGCATATGTAGTAACCCAAGCTGGCCTTCCAACATGTCGCGCTATAGCTCATCGGTTAGGTCTTAGGTTTCAGTTGGTAGGCAGGTAGAAAAGTGTGGGTTCAAATCCTGTTAGGTAGACATGAGTTTCTGTCCATCCAAATGAACGATCAAAAGTTTCTCAATCATCTTGGAACACAAGGACCCTGCAAAATCACTTTGCGTGAGCAATTTTTTTTCAATTTTCATGGATATTTTCAGCATTAATTTTCCAGTACATGTCCTGGAAAAGTCCAGCTCGTGTACTGAAAAATTCCAGTACCGAGGCTCAGAAAATTTCCAGTTTTGATGCGGGAATTCCATAACGTTTGCACTGAATTTTTGCAGTACAAATGTGCTGAAATTTTCCGGTACATGTACAGGTTAATGACTTCCAGTACATGTACTGGAATTTTCCGGTGAAATTTTTTTACAGTGAAGTTATTCGTCGCCGATCGAATAAAAATTTCAAAGTTATTTCTTTGTTAGCGATTTTAATTTATAAACCTCCAATGTTAGAAAAATTCTTGAATTTAATACGAAATTATCATATTTTCATATTAAATTTAATATTGATTCTTGAATTTGATATGAGTGATGAAATTTCACAAATATGTTATCAAAATTAAGAAGGAAATTTACAAAAATCCAGCTGGGATTCCACGTGGATTCCAGATCCGAAATTCACCTGCGTTGCCAGCTAAGACTCCACCACACGCAGAGAAAAATTCTTGCTGAAAAAGCGATTCCGGAAAATCTGCTTTGCTAAATCAGCAAAACGGTTGCTGTTACAGCAAAAATTCTGCTATTTTAGCAAGATATTTGCTAATTCAGCGAAATTTCCTAGTTGTCTGTATATCTACAATCTCGGATTGCTGAATGGCAAGCGCTTGTTCAAAGAGCAAGATTTTTGCTGTGACAGCAAATTATTTGCTAATTCAGCAACAAGTTTCGCCATATCAGCAAAGCAAATCTTCGAGGTTTGCTGTTTCAGCAACTTTTTTTCTCCGAGTGCAGGAACCAAGAATCCCAAATGAATTCCATGTATGATTTCCAAGTCCAACTGGGAATCCACGTCGAATCCTAACTGGATTTTTGTGAATTCAATATTTTATTGTCAATTCTGTTTAATGGATTGTTTATGAAAAAAACTTGATAACTTCTCCAACAGTGTTCTCTTATTCTGAGAACTTTATTATTATTCACTCATTCCGCCCGCGGTGACATTCAACAATGATATAAAAAAGATTTCGTATGATGATTGTTGTTTCATATATCAGTATGTAACGATCGTATATCGTGATTAATTAGAGGAATTGTGTACGGAATACAGAATTGATATTATTGATGACATTAGTGAACATTCAATAATAAAGGTGGTATCAATCATTGTAAAGGCTTGGCGATTGGAGTAGGAAGACAAACAACGCATATCGATCATGTAATATTTACCCTGTAAACGTATCTTGATCAGATAATTTCAATTAAAGCTGTCTAGACATTGAGTGTACGTGAGGATGCACTCTTTTCCATTTTTATAGAAACAAAAATCGTATTCTTTGCACACGAAAAAATACTTTGCTCTCATGGAATGCTGTGAAAAATTTTTTGAAAACTTGTATGGATTCTGTACTTTTTAACAGCGACGGATCTGAATTATCGAAAATTTCATATATCCTCAAAATTCGTTTGTATTGTTAATTTGAACCTGTTGTAGGGGATTACAAAATTTATCTGAATTTTGGAAACTTTGTTTGCAATGAAGGGATAAGGGATCGTCCATAAACCACGTGGTCTTTTTTTCACTTCCTTTTCTATCGCACTCTTTATGTCTGAAGTTGGTGCAACAAGGAATGCAACGAATAAAAAGGCCACGTGGTTTATGGACGATCCCTAAAGAGGATGTGATTTTTATTTGAAGGGAACTTGGGAGAATCTGTTATGTACTTCACCTGAATGCATAACATACACTGAGACAGGAGATCATGGAATCCCTGGTGAAAATGAAGCGTTGGAGCGCAACAAAAACGCGACGACAGCGTAAGCTGAGAGTCATCCAGGCGTAACTCAGGAAGGAATTAGAACATTTTCATGCTTCATTTGTTTCAATACCCGCTCCTTTCACTTTTGGATTTACAACAGGGATGATTGCTACCCTAGTAGAATTTTTGTACGGGGAAATACCAGGGCCTGACAGGGCAGGCCTGCTTCCCTATCAGGTCCTCATCAGGTTCCGTTACGGTTTTCCCTATTTCGCTCGATTTTATGGGAATCTCATCCGAATCCTATTGTACTCCTCCGTTACAACCCTATTTGAATCCTACTAGGGAAATCAGATCAGTGCCTTGTAAGAACCTCTCAGGTTTTCCTTATTTATGGTTTCCGGATTCTAACCTGATCAGGACCTTCCCTGATCAGCAGGAACAAAAACTAGTAGCACTTGAATGCAAAAAAACGTCGAAAAATCGAAGATTTTGTAAATTTTTTAGTTTCAGCCGCCATTTTGAATTACCTGTCGGTAAAAAAATTGTTCTGCTGCACAATCTTAAAGTTCAACTATTAATTGCACGGTCTATGTTTGTTCAACTCGGATAGAAAGGCGTTCTGGTGTTTGAAAATTCAGTTTGTAAAAAAAAACAGACGAAAAAATCGTGTTTTTTAATTAAAAAGTGTAAAAAACTCAGCGTTACAATTTTTTTTCTCAATTTTTCTCAACGTCATTAGAAAGAGCGACCTCGAGAACAATAAGAAAAGTAGGTTTGGATAAAAAATTCACCCGTTAAGTAACCAATGCACACCTCCAAAGTTGACGAAAAATTTCGTGCATTCTCGGCGTTAAAGGGTTAATAGTGCCTTTCTTTGATAAAGAAGATGAGAATAATGTATTTCTATGGATTTTAAAGTTCAAATTTGACGAATTTTTTTGTATTATTTGAAATATGATAACACGGATAATTTCGGTTACCGGTACTGTATCAGTATTGGGTCGGGTTTGAATTTTCACATGGGATGTTATGATTTTGAAACAAGTGGTTCTTTTGAAACGCCAGAGATCTTCCATGATAGGCCCTCATAAAACACCACCCTGGTTAAAAAAATCCATAAAATCTGATGAAATGAAATTCAATGGGATTTGGTCAGAACATTGTACAAGATTCAATGAGATTTGGCGAGAATCAATGATTCCGTTCAAGTAGGGCAGTACTGACACAGGGGTAAATGTAATTCTGGCCCAGAGATGGGCAGCCTCAATTACTTTTCTTTGTATTTAAAGTACTTTTTCTTGTCAAGTACTTTGTAATTTGACATTAAAAATCTTTATTTCATCGGAATAGGACAGTACTTGACAGAAGAAAGTACACAAAGTAATTGAGGCTGCCCATCCTCTGGCCCTTACTTCAAATGATGTTAACATTTCGATTCCGGGCCAGTACCGTCAGTTCAACTGGATTTGTATGGTAAGTGTAAATTAGCCAGTACTGACAACAATACTCAACCAATATCGGCCCTTGTTTCCATTTCTACTCGAGTATTATAATGAAACATACATATCCGCATGGTAGAATTTTCCAAATTCGCCCTGATGTCATGCATTTTCAAATGACTTGATAATTAGAAATCGAGAGGGGACTGACACGATCTAATCAAACAGTTCCAAACACTGGGTTCAGTCGATCTCCCTTATTTTCATATATTTTATAAAACGACGTACGTATAGATCTAGATCAGGAATTCCGACACGCGAGCCTCCGTTCAACCGAGTATATAAAGCTAATTCCTCATAGCAAAGATCACATCTATGACTATGGTCCAGCGAATAAAAACACTAATTCAACATGAATCGCGTGACCATTAGTAACATTTGGTATATTGGTTGAGGATAGATGTTTTCTCTTCGTATAAGCATACAGGACGCTAATTATGTAAACACTTTTTCGTGGTTTCATAAATTATGCGTCATTCTATAATCTCTAACTTTATTCGATTCTCCATGTTTTCAGAGCCTTTTAATAAAACATATGCTACTATTCATTTGTTCACGCGTCACGCACTTTCCTGCGCATATATAAATACATATACTTCGCTAAACTTATATAATCTCATGGTGGAATCGTGTTTTATGATAATATCCGGAACTCGATTTCAGGAACGAGTTTTGCAGATATAAATGACAGAGGGATACGGATAAGAAAGCGATGTGTATCGGTATCGAAAGCACTCATTTAAAGCACATAATAAACATCCAAGCGCATTCGAATGTACACACATCGTTAAGTTAATTAAAACGAGAATTATATTTCGGAGTGGAAAAGAGAAGTCCTTAGATGAGGGTTGGATAACGTTTTAGGGTAAAGTATCGGTGATGATCTTGAATCGTCGCTTATATGCATATGATGTTTTTCTTCTTTTTTTTTTTATTAAAACACAATCAAATGACTTGTGCTTGTTTGCTTTGGATAGATAGATATTATAAATAAGCAGATAAGTGAGCCCAGTTTTGTCCAGCTTCTTCCAAAATTTTCAACAAGGTCGAGTTGAGAGATTGGAGAACTGAAAATGAAGAAACTCATCAACCTCCAATGATTCATCCTGCTTTTTGGGATTCAAATTTGCAAAATATTCAGAGCAAAGTCCACCAAATGATGATGGAACGCTTTTCAACCATAGGGAACTTTACTTCCATTCTTTTCGATGGAATGTTGTACGATTATGTTACATGATGTACTCTCACAAAATATTAACAGAGGATAGTGATATTGATCCTGAACTTGGATCGATTCCTTGTCACATCCAAAGTATCATATTCTCAAAATTAGAATCTAGTTTTTAATATGAGCCTAGTACATCTTCCTCTTAAAATCAGTGGTAATTCTTCCAACGTTCAGTGAAACTCCCACATCAATCCTCTGAAACTCAGATTTTAGAGGAATATTCTTAATTCTAGTATACGATTTTTTCAGTGTACAGTGAAAATATCTACCCTCGATGGTTTCCGATAAACATTTGATGGATGCTCTGTAGAAAGGATGAACATCACTACCCGAGTGGGAAAATCTTCAAAATTATACAAGATTTATATATAATTTAATTGAGGTAATTAAGGGACGTAATTCAATCTAGCCAACCTTCCGAGATCAGCCTGATCTCATTTCCAAGGCAACTGTATGAAATAGAAAATAACCGTAAGGTGATAACAATAAATCTGTCGTCCCAGGCGAAAAAAGTTGCCAACACCAAATTCGTTCGAACGGAGAAAACCGGGAAAAACTATTCCACATCAAAATTGTATGATGTAACTAATATTTTGACAACATTAGCAGTTCTAGGGCAAATAAGGGGTGCTGTTTTTACTTATTCGGAAAAAATCAATATTTTTAATAACAAAAAATGAAAAAATGAGTTCAGTGTGTTTGGTGAACGAAAATACCTATCAAAAGAACCGCAACTCGAGTTACGGTTTTCTTTCCATTCAACAGCGCTCGAGCGTTATGCTATGATAGTTTGCTTTACAAGCGAAGGAACATGTCAACTCGGTATGCGACATTCATGAAAATCACCATATAAATGAATTCCAAATCAATGGATTAGATATTTCAAAATGTAATAATTCTTTCAAGTGGAATCAGGTGTAATTCTGACTTTTTTTTATGTTTACTTTAACGGTTCAAATCCATACATATAATGGCCCCCAAGATCTTTATTACGACCATTTCTGAAATGTGCCGAAGCCTACGACTGGACTTACGGTCTTCTTCTTGGGTGAATTGGATCAAGAAAATCTTAACTACGAAGAGATTTTTTTCAAATAGTACGAGATATTTGCTCCTCGCTGATTTTACCGAGCGAAAAGAGCGTAACTCAAATTACGATCTTTTCGTCTGGCAAAATGGTGACATATTCGATGGTTCTCCTCATTTTGATGTAAGTTACGGCTTTTTTCTGATGATTGTCCAATTTTCAACTCGTTTTCCGCGCTTCCTTGAATCATATGATATAAAAAACTCATTTTCGAACACAATTGAGTTAACAACTTCTTTGTTTGGTATGGCAGAAATAGACTGTGTGAAATCCAAGGAAAAGTTATGAAGATTTGGTGACTATAATTTCTCTCTGTGTACCTAAACTTTACTATTATTCTTTTTCGCAACTCCTTTAGCACCATTTGTAATACTTTCTTTCAGATTCATTCTCTCTGGCATGTTTGTTTGAATATTACAATACATCTAGACAGATGTCATCCTGCAACAAATTAAGCGTTTTGATGATTTTTTTTAAAATTCCTAGAGTGTTGTAACTCTTTCCTACATCTTAAACTTCTTCATTGTAAGTATATCTTTATAACTTTTTCTTGAGGTTACCACAGTCTAGTTATTGTTATTCCTTAAGGGCATCCATCAGAGGCAAAGTTACTAGATCTCTCCCCCAAGTTTTCTCAACGATTAATGAATATGATCGATTTTAATGAGCAGGTGCATCTTCTTAGCATATCAAAGAAAGTGCAGCTACTCTTTATTTTTCATTTTATTCGTTCGTTTCTGAGAAAACTGGGAGGGCGATTTTGGAATCTAGTAACTTTTTGGGAAGGTAGTGAATGCCGTTAAGGCGAAGTTACTAGATCTCTCCCCACAGTTTTCTCAGTAATCAATGAATGGAATCAATTTTAATGAGCAGGTGCATCTTCTTAGACTATTGAAAAAATGCAGCTACTCATTATTTTTCATTTTATGTGTTCGTTTCTGAGAAAACTGGGGGGAGAAATTTGAAATCTAGTAACTTTTGCAGGGAGTAATGAATCCCCTCAACAGTTATTTTCTATTTCATATAGAGTTGCCTAGAAAATGAGATCAGGCTGATCTCGAAACATTGGCTAAATTGAATAACACTGTAAGAAATAATCGGAATTTTCCTGTGTACATCAACCGGAAAATTCCAATCACTGATTAGGACATCAATTTCCGGTACATTTATATGAAATTTCCCATACATTTATGTGAAAATTCCAAACTTCATGGGATTTTTCCCAACATTTCACAGTAAATTTCTGGACAAATTGGAAAAATTCCTAACGCATGTGTTAATTACTTCACATAATCACATAGGAATTTTCCGATCAAATTTTTTACAGTGTACGTCTCTTTACTTCACATGCAACTCCTTTATAACTTGACTTTTCATTCTTGAAGTAACTTTCATTCATCATCATAATTCAATTTACTTTATATGGAAGTTATATATAATTATGTATAAATTATATTCAATTCTTTAAACCCTCCAACTTGGTTAACGGTGAGACAAAAAAAACATGTTTCTTATGAATCATCCGACAACTTGTTGAAATATTCCATTAGAAGAGAATTTTATTAAATTCATATAGAAATTTCATAGATAATATCACATTTTTACATGGAGTTTCAAGGAAAATTCTGCCTCTTCGCTATTTTTGAATTCACAACATCGAGAATCCTTGCAGATCAAACTGAGATCAAGGTCGAATAATTGTCGCAGAATTTTTCCTCGCACTCAGCTCCCTGGGTCTGCAGTAATTTATCCAGTGCCGTCTTTCATGGTTAAGGTTAAGTTTCATAGTTTAATCATTTTTCTATTTATATATAGTAATATCTTCTTGGAAAATTCAATCAATTATGAATATATCAACACGTTTCTTTTGCTGTACAATTTGAATATCCATAGCTCATGTTTTACTTTTTTTATTCCCAACAATTACTTTCTTCTAGAATTGAAAGAGAATTGTAATTCAAGGAGTCGGGAGCCCCCATCAGCGAGGGGCCCTAGGCCCGAGCCTACAAAGCGTATGCAAAAAGACGGCACTGAATTCATCAAAGCAATCTTCCATGCTTTCAAGAATTCATATACAGAGCGATATTTCCATTTCTTGGGCCATTTTTGAATAATTTGGAATAAACGATTCGATTCGAGGGTGAAGAACAGGTAGCTTTCTTTACTATTTTTTTTATTTAATTCCTGTCCCCTACACGAAAAAAAAATAATAAGCTATGGTAGCTAGGAATTAGTTGTGGTAGCTATTTCGTGTATTTGATATTTGGCTAGCGAAAGAAAATGTTGCTGAAGTCTAAATCGTTCATTGAAACGAATTACCCAACAAACACCGGAGGTCTCCAAGACATCTACAAGATATCTGTGAGAAGACATCTTTTAGATATCTAAACGCCGTCACAAAAGAGATATCTTCAAGATATATCGAAATGATATCTTTTGGATACCTTGAAGAAATGTCAGAAACATATCTTCAAGGTATTACTGAAAGACATCTTTTAGATGTCAAATCAGCATAGTCTGAAAGATATCTTGAAAGAGTTTCTGAACGATATCTGTTACATATTTGAAAAATTGTCATGTTCCTTTTTCAGAACTCATTTAGTGATTTCAGAAAAAACATCCTAAGGACATCTAAAACATTCCTCGAATGTATTCAAAACGTATCTTAAAAGAATCTAAGAGATATCTTCAGGCATCTGAAGCATGTCTCCTGCAAGGCCTTTTTGAGGTATCTAAAACATGTTGAAATTTGTTTCATAAGACATCTTTCAAATATCGAAAAGATATCTTCACGAAAGTCTTCCAAAACATCTTCCACGATTTCGAGACATCTTCTAGATACTAACAGATATCTTTTTGTTTGTTGGTAAGTAATTGAAAAACGAAAGTTGTTGAAAACTCAAAATCTTGCAAAACATTTCTCAAATGATACATCAGATTTTGTGGATTTGAAATTTCTTTTCGTCTTTATAAACGATTTAAATTTCAACAATATGAAAAAACATTGCTGCAAAAGCCAGGTTTTAGCTCTTGTGGCAATAACTTCTGTTGTCACAGCTGAGAAATACCTATCACACATAATTTTTCAATCATCCAAATATCAGTCGCATCATTTTTTCCGTGTATGTATTTTCAAAGTGTCATAAAGAGTGTTTCAATTCAGACAAAAGTCTTTGTTTTTCTCTGCGTTTTGTGCAAAAACAAGGTTTGAGACTCCACGGTACAACACTGTAAAAAGTGTGGCTTGAATTGCTGAAATTCAGCCTTTTTTTGTCCTTACTTTTTACACTCAAGTAGGCTTCTTTTGGCTGCGCCTTCAACTCAGTCATGAAACAAGCTGACTTACAAAAACTTTCTTTTTACAGGGAATGTCGAGTAAAAGGAGATTCGGTTTTTCTTTTCTCGGCGAGGAAAGAAGGGTCATAAATTTTTTAGAAAAATCGAAAATTCAATAAACTACACAGTAAAAAGATTAAAGTATTCCCCGCACACGTACAGGAGAATTTCACTGCAATTTCATAATTCATTTTTTGATATCCATTGAACATGCGTATGGAGTGAAAAAAAATTCTTTTCATGACTGCGAATTTTATGGAATCACCCTTATACTTCCGGTTTTACGAATAAAGTAGCACCTTATACTTCCCCTTGATACGGATTTGAGATCTTGATACTACATGGTTTTATGAGCTAACCATTAGTCTTATTGTACAAAACCCTCCTTTAAGCTTCCGAGCACGAGGTACGTCTTTGTGTACGACTTCAACTTGTATAACCGGCGTCTTTGTGTGCATACCTCCTGCTTGTAAGGAAAACCCTCCTCGCAAGGTGCCTCTAGTTTCGTCGAGGCAACCAACCGACCATGAAAACATATCTGCACTTGTGTTGAATGTTTATACAACTACATCACGAACGACCCCGTCTCTCTTTTCTTCCATTCCGTCTCCTTTTTCACAACCTGCTCTTTCTCCATTGTGTATATCCTTGTGACGTCATGAACTGTGACGTCACGCTAACTTCAGAACAGCAAACGAGTGTCTCGAGACGTAACATGTGTGTAACACACTTACGAGGGAATCTTCGATGCAATGGAGTAGAATTGAGAAATATGAAAAGGTTTCGATTCTACTTATGTTTGTGGAAGATGAAAAATCGATAATTTACGATGTTTCCTTGGAAGAAAATCATCATTTTAATTTTGTGTAACAAGACAGCGTTTGGAAATGTTGTTTCGTGTTCGATTCAACCTTTTTCCTTGGTGTGAAAAACGCTCAGGTCCAACCTAAGGAGCACAAGAAATGTTTAATATTCTACACCGAGCCGAATTTCTGCCCAGGACCAGTCGATTTCTTATCAAGGACCTGCGTTGTCCTTCCAGGTCCTGCGCGGTATTCTTTAGGGTCTTGTTCGGGGTCCCTCAAGTTGCGGGCCAGGACCATTTGGGTTTTCGCTTGACAGGCTCCTGAGCGGTCCCAACCGGGACTTCAAGGGACCCTGAACGTGGTCCTGAATGGTCCCATGCAGGACCTGTCAGGACAACGCGGGTCCTTGATAAGAACCCGACTGGTTCCGGGTGAGGATCCGGGAATTTTCAACAGGGGAGTTCTTATTCAGGCAGAGAATCTCCAGATAGGACTGTTTTAGATAACTTCCCAAAAAAGTTTCGAGAATGTGCATAAAATATGCTCTTTGAATCCTTTCAAATGATTTTGCCTACTAGAGGAAAGGCCGAAACTGGGACAGGGCATATTACAAGGGTCAGTTCTGAAAGAGAACGATCAGTTCTAAAACGTAAAAACGGTTAGTTCTTAAAAAATGGCCTAATTTTTAGTGAGGTTTTTTCTTTTTTTTAATCGAGTATTCAATATTGCCCTTCCTGGTTGAACAAACCAATTGATTCTCGCCAAATCTGATTGAATCTTGCACAATGTTCTGACCAAATCCCATTGAATTTGATTTCGTCACATTCTATGGATTTTTTCAACAAGGGCTGTTACGGAATGAGCCTTTCGCCTCATATCAAGGGGTATTATAGTGAGTTCAGAAGCGATATTGATTCTAAAAAAGTAAGACCTCATGCCAAAAGTAAAATTAAGGAAGTACTTGTCACACAAATGTTTTCCTTTTTTCTTTAGAAATCGAGTGTCCAGCGTTTCGGTTAGTTCTTAAATTTTCTTAGAATATGCCCTAAACTGGGAGCCCCGCGGATGATGAATTGGGAAGGTTTTTCTCGTATGACCGGTTTGCAAAACATTGATGAAATAAAATCTTTTTTTATCATTTTTTCCTGGATGATTTTTCAACAAATTTTGTTGAATCTTTGTATTTTTAAACCCTTGAACACTGAGAAGCCAATTTTTTAGATTGAAAGAAAATTTTCTTTGCCCTCATTCTAATAAATATTCGTTCCAATGGAAAGATTCTTCATCAGATTGAAACAAAAAAATTTCAAATTGAGACAGAAATATATTCTTTTTTGAATTCGAAGAATATAATCTCAATTCAATGAAACATTTTCTCATGGGAATGAACTATCTTGTCCATTGAAAACAAGATTTATCAGAATGGGGGCAAAAAAATTTCCTTTAAATCTAAGAAGTCGGGTTCTCAGGGAACTATCAATGTTTGCTCGTAAACATAGATAAAAGTGTTTCTTTGGATTTGAGAAATTATTATTTGTATAGATCCAAATACATATTTTCTTCCTCGACCTACAAACGAATGTATGCTTTGAAACAAGGAGCAAATGATACATTTTTTTAAACTAACAAAATATTGATATCGGTTCAAGGAATACTTATTTCGACTTATCCAGACAACAATTTCTTAGATTCAACCCTACAAACATTGATTACTGGCGGTTTAATGGGCCGCTGAAGGCCCTGCGATGCCAGTGAAGACCCGTTATTGGCCCTTTCAAACGCCAGCAGTCGTGTTTACTGGGAAGGAAACACTTGTATCCGTGTACCATGCTATTTCACCTGTATTTGAGAAATCTTGAAATCGTTGAGTTGATGTTCATCTCATTTACTCGTGACTCTCGAATAAGATTCATTTATCCTGTGGTAACAAACCTTGTGTGTATAAAATAAGGGTTTATTTCACTCTATTCAAATCAAGATTCATTGAACACAAATAAACTCTTTTTTCTTTGTACAATTAGAAAAGAAAATATTTGTCAAGGTAAGAGAATTGTGATTGAAATTTATTTTAACAATCTTTTCATGGCACCCTGGTCCCGATGGATTCATGAAGAATTTGTTATGAATTCATCGTGGGATTGTTTAAGAGTCCCCGTTATGACAGTTCAGAATGAATTCTTTATGAATCCCCGGGATTCAAAACGAACACTTCAAGAATTCTCAAGACTTCTTCATGAATTCTTCTTGAACTGACATCACGGGAGTTCATTTGGGACATGCCTGTGCTGTGTGGGAAGCTTCGTTAAGTCTAATCGAATTTCAAAATCGTATCACCTTATAACGAATCGAAGCTTGTGTTGGATCCTTTTCAATGCCCCATCGCTGGAATTCTATGGAACGTTCTATAGAATTGATTGTTATGACATAAAACTTCACTAAACCTGTGCAATATGGCCTTGTTTTTATTTATATGAAGTTTGGAAAAAAATAGTATGGTAGGATATAAACAAACAGCGAGCATATAGAAACATTCCGAATGGTGTATCGTAATTCGCTTCGCGTGGTCACGCGCCTATGAATATCAACGGTGGAATAGAAATTGAATGGACATTCCTTACCAAGGGGTAATGGAAAAATAACGCAGAAATATACGTGCCTAAGCCAATGCGTGAAAGAAGGAATCCCAGTCCTCCTATCTAATCGCTGGTAGTTTAGCCACGATGCTATGGAGCCCCCCACTTTTTTTATGTGTTGCCCCCTTCGCAAGCGCACACGCTTGGCGCATTGTCGCATCCTGCACAGCTGCAGCTGCCTTAAGCGTTGTATGTAAGACCCCCATGCGTGCCCCCATAAGAGAGACGCCACGTCACACCACCTGGCCCTATCTACATGTACGTACAGCAAAGGGGGGCTGCAACACCCTACATAAGAACCTATTTGCACCGGGCGTACACGCATACAAACAAACATATATGTTCCCATGTAGTATTTCTTTCAGTTCTCCTCTATCTGTCTCCCTTTCTTCCTCCTCTTCATACACCAAGTATACGTATATATCCACATACCGGTGGCACGTGTGCATTTTCACACACGAGAGAACTCGGGTTTTATCCCCCGACTACACACACGTACCCGAGAATTGTACCAGAACGTCGAAAATCCGATATAATCTCTACTGAGTCGTGATTATTGCAGATTCTTTTTTTTTTTAGTATTTTTCGAGTTTCCATATTTTCATATATTTTCTTCTCTCTTTAATGGTAATGTTCGACTGTTGTGGAAATTATAATACTGGGATTACACGATCTGGAATTGCACGGGGAGATAAATTCGAGGGAAAAATCGGGAATCAAGATTTTTAATTTATGGTGTTTGATATACGTCAAATATTCTGATAAGATCCAAAACAAAACAACTCTATTTTCACTGAGAAGCTTTCAAATTAAACCAGCCAAAAATGTCTGAATATTGGACCGAAGGTGGTTGAAGTCCGTCATGCGTATCTGGGCCCAAGATCGGACATGAATCGATCTCATCTTCATACACGTTAGCGCATGGATCGGAAATGAATGGAAAATGTGCCGTTTTTTGTCTTGGCAGACAGCGATTGTTTCCAAAATTTTTTGCAACGCTCATCTTCAATTCATTAATTCACAGAAAATGAATTTAAACATGAGAAATGAGAACAACAAATCTACATTATCACCTGTTCGATAATACACTGAGGGAAAAAATTGTAGAATTCGCATCTAGTATAACCAATATTTAGACGACTTGAAAAATAGTTTGAGCTGATTTCACAATAACGAATGTTAGATATACACACAGAGGAAAATTGTTGCTGAAATAGCGATTGTTAAAAATCTGCTCTGCTGAATTGGTAAAACATTGCTCTCACAACAAATATTTTGCAATTTTTATAGGAATACAGACATCATGATAGATGATCGACCCGATGGATTCCCTATCGGGAACCATGGGATTTTATCGGTTCTTGTGGACAGAATAAAGATCTTGCTAAAATAACGATTTTCCAAAATCTGCTTTGCTGAATTATCAAAACGTTTCTCGTTATGGCAAAAATGTTGCCAATTCAGCAAATTTTCTAGCAGTCTGTATACCAACAATCCCGAATTGCTGAATCAGCAAGTGCTTGCCAAACAAGCAAGATGTTGGCAGTAATAGGAAACTCTTTGCTCATTCAGCGAAAAGATTCGTGATATCGGTGAAGCAAATTTTTGAGATTTGCTGTTTCAGCTAATTTTTTCCTCTCAGTGTACCACATCTGATATGAGCCTTACATCCTTCGCTGTAAAATCACCAACTGAAATTGTGGGAGCTCGAACTATTTTTGAAATCGTCCAGATATTGGATTTACGAGATGTAAATCTTGCAACTTTTTTTTCTCCCCGAATGCATATACGCAAAATTGGCAAAAATCACATCCACATGGTTCGAAATTTCAATCACGCAGAGGAAAAAGTTTGCTGAAATAGCAATTGCAAAGAATTTGCTTCGCTGAATTAGTCAAATATTTGTTGTAACATTGTGTCAGTAAAAATCTTGAGGTTTGACGGAAATGTTTGCTAATTCAGCAAATTTTCTACACTGAGAACCCATCTTTTTTAGATTGAAAGAAGATTTTCTTTGCCCTCATTCTAATAAATATTTTTTTCAATGGAAAAATTCTTCATCAGATTGAAACAAACAATTTTCAAATGTAGACAGAAATATATTCCTTCTTGAATTCGAAGAATATAATTTCAATTCAATGAAAAATTTTGTCATTGAAATGAACTATTTTTTCCATTTGAAACAAAATTTATCAGAATGAGGGCAAAGAAATTTTCTTTAAATCTAAGAAATCGGGTTCTCAGTGTAGCGGTCTTCCCAATAAAAATGAATCTCAGGTCATTCTTACTATAGGGCTGTGTACCTATACATCGCCGAATTGCTGGATCAGCAAGCCTCTTTCGTTGTCGTTGTGAACTGTTTGGTGATTCAGCAAAAAGATTTGTCATATCAGGGAAGCTAATTTTCTTTCTCAGCGTGGTCTTATAAATCATAAATGTGAGTATGCTGATGATAAATGTTATTATGTAATTGATATCAGCACATGAAAACCAAAAGTGAGTTAATAAACTCACGTTTTATAAGTATATGTATGAACATGTGAACGCATTCAGAAATCACCTACGCACGTGTTACTCATTACCATAAGATTATTTATCCACTTATCAGGAAATATTCCATGGTATGATACGCGAATATATGGACATATGTGTGTACATATGGTCACGGTAAGCATCTACCGATGAATCGTAGGTTCCTACGTTGCCACCTCATTTCCATACATTTTCATAGATAAAATCGTGTGCAGAAAGACATAACAGCACGTGGCAAAAACTCATACACACCCCTGGTGAACAAAGTTCCTCTGAAAATCTCTGAAAATTTCTCTGAATCTCACTGAAAAACATTGCAAAAACCTGAAAGAATCTGAAACACTATGAAAATTTCTTCAACATTTCAAAAATCTTGAAAAATTCTAAGTATCTCCGAAAAACTCTGAATTTTTTTGAAAATCACTGAGACTCTCTGAGAAATTATAAACACATCCGAAATCCTCTGAAAAACTCTTCACTGAAAATCTCTAAAAATTTCAGTGATTTTCAGCGAAATTTTTCCACCAGGAATATTCCTAAGTACAGAAAGTAAAGAATGATATGTTTACAAATCACATTCACGATGATTTTCCTTGATGAAATAATTTCCTTAAAAGCAGCACAAAAAGTTGAAATGCTGAGTCAAAATATAAGTATTCGGCGATGTTTATACCGATTTAGTCCTGTTCTTGCAACTTCTACCCTGAGAGAGAATCGGAACTCAATTGGAGTTCACCACCATGTTGGTAATTACAGTAGCCACCCAATGAGCACAGTTACGTAAATGTTACATCAAAGTTACATAACGTTAAGTAACCAGTTACGTAACTTGGGAGTCCCATGTGAGTCACATGTGACTCACAATTTCCTACTCAGTTACATAACTATGTGAGGAACAATGTTACATCACAGTTACGTAAATGAAAAGATTTTTTACATGACCAGTGCATAAGTGTAACGTGATGGCGATGTCAGGTCAATACTGAAGAATCATCTAATCATCATATAAAAATTCCAATTCTTTCGTGATCACATCCCAGCAAATACTGAACGTAACATTGATGTAACTACCACGTACCCAGGTAACAACACTACAGCATGTTGAAGCGCTTTGAGAGCGCGTTGCTACTTGGATTAGCTGTGAAACATATGGTAATAGGTTACTTTCGATATTCACTAGATATGTACCTGAAAAAAAAACTCTTCTGAACACCCAACTATACAGAAATAGTTAGACATTTCCCAACTTATCCGACACTCCCCTGATTAATACATAACATAAAAATGGCAAGTTATCCCAATCAAACAAAAAGACATCTTTTAGATATCTAAAAGATATCTCGCAATGTTGAAAGATGTCTTGCAAAAAGGTCTCGAAGATGTCTTTTAGAAATCTAAAAGATGTCTTACGCGAATGATTTAGACAAGTTTAAGATATCTCAAAAAGGTCTTGCGGAAGATATGTTTTAGATGTAATCGATCAAGTCTTGAAAATGTCTTGAAGAATTCATAAAAGTATATCAGAAAAATCTTGAATGTGTCTATAAAAAAAAATTATCCCCTCGTTCTCTCTTCTTTCTTTCCTCTTTTCTTTTATCATCCTTCTTCCACCACTCCCGTGTATCTTACTTGAGTTTAGAATCCTTGAGGTTGCGGGATTCGAACCTGGGCATTTTACGACGTACGCACGCTTCATTGACCTGACCCATACAGACAGTTCGATGATGGTGCTCATAATTGTCAATATGAAATAGTAAGATATAATGTCAGAGGTGTTTATTTTCAGAGTAAAAGTGATCTTTTGAACAAGGTGTTGATTACATATACAAATATAAGATAAGTTGATTGTGCTTAAAACTTGAACAGTTTGATGAATTTGGTGAAATATATTGAAGTACATGATCCAGTGATCGTTAGTGCCTGATGAATATCATAGATACCTTTAAATTATTTTTTTCTCACTGTTATTGAAAAACAACTTATTAGTAAATGTGAATGAGAATTTGATAAAATCACCGTACACAAAGGCCGCACATAAAATTCAGCGTAAGAAGTTCGATAATTCGCCAAATATTGTGACTTGGAGATTCGTTACTTTTAGTGCTAGCACTGCAAGGTTACGGAATCGTACTTTTCACAAACTTTGTTGGTATTTACATGGATTATTCAAACTTTTAATTTATGAACGAATTCACCTTCTTTGCAATTTGATTGTGAACAAAGGCATTTGGAGTGTTATCCATATGCACTCATAACCTCAAAACTGCTGATCCTTGAGATACATTTGGCGAAACATCTTAAACATATCTTTTGAAAGACATCTTCAAGACATATCGAAAAGATGTCTTTCAGATATCTTTTCGATATGTCTTCAAGATGTCTTTCAAAAGATACCTTCGAGTTGTCTTTTTGATATGTCTTGTAGATGTCTTTCAAAAGATGTCTTCAAGATATCTTGAAGATGTTCATGTTTATTGGGTATGTTTTCTTAAAGTCAGTTGCTTACGTAACTGACACATAACATAGAAGTAACAAATTGCTACAAAATATAAGCATAAAATATTATATAATTGTTACATCACATATACGTAACAGAGTTACGTCACTTGTGATTTCTGTGTTATGTAACATTTACATATGGTGTTCACTGGGCATATTATTATTAACCCATTAACGCCCAAGCGCCTCGATTTTGTGTCAACTTTTCGACGCGATTATTTGTAATGTCATCGTCTTTGAAAAAATTCAGTTTCCACATATTTTGGTGTGAAATTTTATGCTCTTTCAGGATCCGTGGGCAAAATTATGATGAGACTTCTAGGGAAGCAGATATGGCTGATTTAAATTCAAAAAACGTGAAAATTGAAAAAAAAAAATTTTTTTTATTTTTTTTCATAATGTTATCGCCAATAATTTATGCTCTAATTATGGCCAGAGGTGGACAAAATCCTTCAGGTTTAAGAGGAGATTTTTGTTATCGAAGTGAAATCGCTTTTTTTTACAAAATGGCGGCAGGAACGTAAAAATTTCATGAAAAACATTCCTTTTTTTTTTCTAGAAAACTAGATTTTATCGAAAAGTTTATAAGAACAAAAGTGTCTTAGAATCAGTCAAGAAACGCTCCCAAATTTTTTTAGAATTTTTGAGACAATTTAGATTTTTTTGAAAATTTGGAAAATCTGATTTTTCAAAAACGTGTCAAAAATATTTGAAAAAATTTTTGAGTATTCCTTGACTAATTATAACATATTTTTGTTCCTATGAATTTTTTGATTAAGTCTATAGTTTTCGAGAAAAAAAATAAGTAATGTTTTTCATTAAATTTTGACGTTATTGCCGCCATTTTGTGAAAAAAAGCGATTTCACTTCGATAACAAAAATCTCCTCTTAAACCTAAAGCATTTTGTTCACCTTTGGCCATAATTAAAGCACAAACTATTGGCGATAACATTATGAAAAAAAATCAAGAAAATTTTTTTTTTTTCAATTTTCACGTTTTTTGAGTTTAAATCGGCCATATCTTTTTTCTTAGAAGTCTCATCATAATTCTGACCACGGATCCTGAAAGAGCATAAAATTTCACGCCAAAATATGTGAAAACTGAATTTTTTCAAAGACGATAACATTACAAATAATCGCGTCGAAGAGTTGACACAAAATCGAGGCGCTTGGGCGTTAATGGGTTAAAATGGTTACGCAGAATAGTTGGGGTAGTAATAAGATAATCATTGTCACAAAAAACATGAAACTGCTCACGTAGAAACGGTAGTTCTAAGGCGACGGTAACGAACCCATCGGTACCGAGACGATATTGGGTACCAACAGGTGTCTGCCGATTGCGAGTCGGCACTGGACCGACTTGATTTCTTGTTTTAAGCAGTATACTGGTTCGATAACCATGTTGCCCTTCATTAACCAATTTTCCATCCATTTTGACTCAACAACAGTAGAATTTTACTGGGCAAGTGTTAGTCTCCTACTCTGAGGTGATACCAAACCAACGTGAACGAACATCTTGGGCACTCTGACGAAAAATTTGATTGTTTTTGCAGGGTTTTTCATATCGTTGAATCGAATGATAGAAGTTTACTTTGTTCGATGCACGTTACAAATCAAGAAAATATTAGGACATGGAATATTTTATGTCAAATAGAATTACTACCCTAGTGGACAAATTTTCAAAATTATATATGATTTATAGGGGTGTGCGGGTACCCGAGTCATCGGGTTTTTATCGGGTCGGGTCGGGTTTTTCAATTACCCGAGTTTTTCGGGTACCCGATTACATTCGGGTAATTCAAATATAGCAAACGTTTTCCTCAGCAGGAAATATTGTGACAGCAACTCGATCAAGATTGCTGACAAAACATGTGGGAGAGTTGTGCTTCCTCCATTCAAATTTAAAAATATGGAAAAAGAATGATATTTATAAGAAGAATATTTATTTTCATTGATGTTCAAGATTCTATATTGTGGTTACTGAATACGAAAATAGATAATATATTATTTATGAGATATAAATGTGATTATATTTTTTAATTGAATTAGAAAATAAATATAAACATTCCATGAAGCAATTTGGAGATTTCTTAATCCGCTGCATAATCAATTACATGGAGTAACAACCCTAATAGACTTGTAGTGAATATGGCATTCTTCATATTAGAATCGAATTCATATGAAATCCCCTTATTCCTACAATCGCTCAAGACAATTTGTCCTTAAAATATCGACGGCAATGGCAACTTCGAATAGAAGTTGAAAATATTAAATTTAAGCGATTTTATTATATTCGGGTACCCGACTTGGAAAACCCGATTTAATCGGGTACCCGACCCGACCCCACCCGAAAAGAAATACAAATACCCGAACCCGACCCGACCCGATAAAAAGTGCTACCCGCACACCCCTAATGATTTATATATAATTGAATACAGTTGATATATAAGATAAATTAGTAAATTAAATTACCTTTACATTTCTTTAAATATTGAAAAAACTATCAACTGTAGAGCAAAACGGGTTTCGGATTCGTATTCTGCAGACTTCGGCGATGGATTTAAAAAAAAAACATTGCTCCGCAATGTTTTGAAGCCGATAAATGAGCGATCAAAAAACATTTCGGTCAAACTGACCCAGTGTATCCCATGTGCGAGGAAACTATAAGTGTATCCCCAGAGAGTTAAGAGGACCCAATGTCTTAGCGTTCGTATATTTGACGAGTTTCCAGGATTTTTTTTCTTAATGAAAATCATGAACAATACTATTTAAACGTGACAGATACAGTAGAACCTCGATTATCCGAGCTCCGATCAACCGACGCTCCGCGTTATCCGAGGCCTGGACCGCTTCGGATTAACCGAGCTGGATCCTCGGATAATACGAATCATCAAATAAATCATCAATAATAAAATCACTGATTTTTTAAAATCAAAAAAATTTGTAGCAATGCATGTTTGTACAAATGATGTACCAAAAATTAGGACATATTCATTTCCTTTTCACATTCATATTTTAATGTTATGAAGATTATAAAAATATAAATATATCAGGAATATGTTGAATAATATTTATGTAATATATTCAAACTGCGCAATGAAGATTTCAAACACTTGAGGGATTAAAATTTCTCAAAAAATATATATTTTCTGTATTATCCGAGGTTTCAGTTATCCGAGGTAAGCTCTCCCCACATTACCTCGGATAATCAAGGGTCTACTGTATGTTGAATGACTTCAAAAGTATACAAAAATATGATTCTTCGAGGGAAAAAAATTTTTAAATTGGTTCAAACTCATTTATCTCGAAACTACTTTCTTCTGCAAGATGTTGTAAAAAAAAAAAATTTTAGTGTGTTTTTTTTTCAGTACATCAGTGGCTATTGCAGCAACTAGAATCAAGTTTTTACGTTGAATCCTCCTCATTTTTTACATACAAGAAATGATGGAAAATAGGTGTATTTTTGGAAAATAAATTTCAACGACACGCCATTTTGTCAATTTTTCTTTTTATTCTAATTCCTGCGATAACCACACTTCTACTGATTAAGAATTCATTTGGTTTCATGTTTTTAAATAAATGAAAGAGGTAATACTTACAATACCAGCCTGGTTCATTTTTTTTTTTGGAAGGGCAACTTCGGCGCCAGTTTGAAACCAATTACAACATTTTTTTATCTTGAAGAACAATATTTGTTTATACTTTTGAAGTCATTCAACATATCTGCCAAGTTCAAATACTATTGTTCATTATTTTCATTAACCTTCCGGCGGGCGCGCTGGTGTACAAAGTACACCAGAAATCACTTCCTCACTGAAAATTCATCTGAAACAAAATACAATCGGCCTGAGAGTCAGATGTATTCCTCCGTTGTTGATCATTTCTTCGCCCAATGACATTCGAATATTCCTGAAAAAGTATGTTCCTGTAAAAAATGGAAAAGCTGAAAGAGAATCGAAAGCGCGGCAGATGCCAGCTTCGTGACAACACAAGGACTACACAAAAATGTATTCAGTGCCATAGATTCATATGTGAGAAACATTCTTTAGCGTCCGTAACTTGTCAGAAATGCTTGATTGAAATATCAGGTAATGATGTTCCCTGATTGATAACATTTCATTTTGACATTCTTTTATTCCCCATGATGTATTTTATTTTACAACTTTATACTCTGTTTTTTTGATTACTGCAAATTTAATATTGTTAATGAAGTTTCATATGTACCCAGACATCCTCTGTTTATCAGTATTCTACCATGAATGTTCTATTCGTGCCATATTTGTATCAATATTACGTTGTGTACTTTCGCACGTCGGAAGGTTGAAAAAAAAAAAATCTTGAGAACTCGTCAAATTTACGGACGCTAGATCACCGGATCCTCTTAACGCGATACCAGCGCTATAATTTTTACGGGACAAACTAAAAAAAAATGCACACAATAATTCAAAATATCCCTCTGTACAGCACTTCTTCAGCAGTCCAAGAAATGCTGTACAGAGAGATATTTTGAATTAATGTATGTATTTTCATGTAGTTCGTCCCGAAAAAATTTTTAAAAGCCCAGCCGCTGGTATCCCCTTAACGAAATTTTGAACTATGTAAGGTAGCTGTTAATCATCCACACGTTTTTCGACAGGTACCACGATGAGCCCATGCGGGCATCGATTGATTTCAAACCTAGTGAGAATTTACAAAAGCGTTGAAATTCGGGGCCAGTTGTTTTAAATTAAAAACCAGCCAACTGGTAGCAAATGTAGTAGCAAATGTTCCGCTGGACTAGCGGAATTTGTAGTATTATATACAGAATAACAAACAAATTTTGTTGAAGGAGCAAATATTCTTTAATGCCACAGCAAAATCAAATGTGTAATCTTCTAATCTCTGTATAATAGTTTTTACATGGCATATTTATGTATTACGTAAGAGCCAGAATATTTAAGTTAATATGAATGTACATGAAGTGGTCCTGAATTCTGAAACAATACCGGTTGCCAATGCTGAATCAATATATATGATTTACCGAAGATGGTGACGGTTGGATGACCGATAACGGATCGGAGTTATTCGACTTCATCATTTCGTTGTCCGACCGTGGCTCCCTGATAACCGGTACCGAGCTATTCGACAATTTCTACGTGCAATGGGTGGGCTCGAATTCAGTCCCGATTTGCTCTCAGCGTGTATCGACATTCGACATAAACAATTCAGAGCATCTGAGATTGATTCAGAAATTTAACTGTGAGGGTTATTTAAAAAATGTTTCGCCTAGCACTTGCCATTGAATATCATTTTCAGGATATTTTATGTGGCTGAAGTTTGAAACCTTTATTGATACGAATTCGTGAACGATTAGCGACATATTCAGCTATTAAAAACGCAAAATCTTGTAGTATATCCTTCGAACGATGTTTCTCATTCCGAGGAATTATTTTGAGAAGATAAAAAATGATAAACCATCAGATTTTGTGAATTCAAATTCCCGATTCAAACTCCAGCAACATGATATTTTTACATTATTCAAACTAGTAAAAAAAAATTCAAAAAACAATTCGAACAGGTGTAAACCCTTTACTCTTTGTGCCACGTCCATATAGTAGCAATAAAAATGAGATCTTAAGAGAAGCTCTAATCGGGGACTCCGTATATATAATCTTTCTCATTCAGTTGATCTTTTTGATCATCATTATCTTTGAAATCGTGATACCCATGATTACGATCCGGAATCTCTGCTTCGGATAATCACTCAATACGTGAGAGTTATAGATTCTTATTCATATCCGATTGCGATGATTACGTGGTACATTCGTCCAGCTTTCACGATGGGGTTCGACGACAAAGTTTTCTTGACTGGAAGAGGGGTTAGAGAATACCCACTTACGCATCTGTCCACCAGCATCCCTCGGTAAATAGACGCATATTCACAAAACACAGCGGGAACCAGTCGAACAACAAAACGATGGGCACAGAAGAGGCGTATTGGCCACATGCCGAAGTGTAACTTACACGTCCGAATACTGGTACTTTCGTTGAAAAACCGGCCGCAAAAGAAAACTGAGATCTTAATCATAGAATCACGATCCATAAATACATGATCATTCGAGATCATTCAACAACTATCATTTGAACTTTTTACACCAATGTTTAAAAATTATCGAAGAATGTTCATCCTAGATATAATTCTTAAGCGAACGTTGGATAGATTTCAGTGGAATTTCAGCAACTTTGTTTCCGTTTTGTTCTAAAAATGCAATTAGAAATATGTTTCATAAAATCAAATGACAGAACAAGAACTCTATTGTCAAATAAGTCTATTCCCAAATATCATCAATGCTGAATATCTCTCTCCTTTTATATATATATAGATATTTTTTGTTTCAAAGTTTTGTAAGAGTGGAGATATTTAGCATCGGTCATATTTGAGAACATAGAAACAAAGAATAGAGTTCTTGTTCCGCAAATGAATGATCTAGGAACGGGATGTGATTATCCAATATTTTCTATTCCACATTCGGTCAATTTTTCTGGAAGTACTGGTATTCTCAAAGCACTACACGGAGGAAATCTGACACGAGTGACCAACGTTTCGCACACTAATCATCAGGGTGCAAGAAAAAATTATATAAAAACACTGCTGGATAATGTGCGTATATCAGTGACCACCCTGGGTGGATAAATTCTCTGAGAATCTCTGAAAATCCCAAAGCTGTTCAGAGGATTTAAGAGATGTTTATGAGTTTTCAGAGAGTTTCAGTGTTTCTCAGATAAGATGAGAGTTCTTCAGAGATATTCAGAGAAATTTACAGAGATTGTCAGGGAAATTCTTTTCACCTGGGCAATGATACGCACAATGATCAACAATGCGCGGTCATTGACAATTGATGAATGCACATTAGCCACACAGTAAAAAGTAAAATTTACTTCCAACCTTAACATCGGCTTATTTTAAGATGCAGCCAAAACTATCCCTATTTCAGCTGAAAGTCAGCATCCAAAACAAATGCCGACACGATGGAAAAGACTGAGTTTCAGTCAAGTTTTCGAGTAAGATGCAGTCACTTTCAGTCAGACCTTTTACAGTTTGGAAATAAATTTTTCTTAGAGACGGGTACAAAGTGAGAAGACTTGTGTTTTTGCCGCTCGTGTCAGTTTTTCTCCGTGTATTATTGATTTGGCATGGATAAACACAACTTCTAAAATTTGTCAGATGATGTTGCATCGTGATTAGAAATAACTCGTGTTATACTTTCGGTATTGTCACATCCTGATCAAAGTATTTCGGCTAGAAATGATTGGCAGCATTCCTGCAACGGACTGCCCGGATAACAATTTTGAGGAATTCTTCCGGAACATTCTAAAAGATATCTTAAGGAATTCTAAAAAATGTCTTATGAAACACCTAAAGACATCTTGAAGGTATCTTTAAGAATTCTAAAAGATACCTTCAGAAAACTTCAAGAAATCTCACATGAAGACTTCCAAAAGATATTTTTTGGTGTTTCATAAGACATCTTTTCGAATTCTTTAAGATATCTTTCAGAATGATCCAGAAGAGTGATCACACTCATCAAAAGTTGTTTCAATGTAACGACAGAATAACATGTTTCATTTCAGCAACATCATGGTTTCATCCATCTATTAGAAGTGATACTATTTTTTTAACTCCAGTTTTGAGTTTCAACACACACACGCATATATAAATATGCATACGCGAGACCTCGAATCCAAGTTCAAAAAGTGTCTACGATGCATATTTTCCAACATAAAAAAGTCATAACAATCGCATGCAAACACCATATAACCGGCATAAAAAAAATCCATAGAATCTGATGACATGGAATTTAATGAGATTTGGTCAGAACATTGTACAAGATTTGATCAGATTTGGGGAGAATTAATGGTTTTTTTTTCAATCAGGGGTTACAGGGACGTTGCAACTACTTTTCCTGGGTGTGAAATTACACGTTACCTGTCCATTGCATGTAAGAAGCAGGTTACATTGCACGTGATTTTGAAATTACATTATAATTATGATATAGTGACAAACTGTGTTTGGTGGGTAGGACCTGACAAGGGCCCAATGAAGCTTCGTCAGATCAGGGAATGCCACGAATCATTCTACACGTCTTTTGAATATTCAACGGATATCTAAAAGACGTTTCCAGCAAAATCTTCTGATAAGTTTTGAACGTTGCGCTTGTTGGATATTCTTAGAAGTTGGATTGCCTATATCGATTATTAACAACTCAAAATGCTGTGGCTTATATTTCATTGTATTATAAAGAGCAGCGATAAAAGTCTTGAAGAATATGGGCCTCAGCGGGTATCCGTACGAAGTACACTTATTATATTTTAACGACTTTAGAAAAGAAAGAAAACTGAAATGTGCGTAGCCCACTCAACGTCCAAATAATTCTCATGAAATATGTTGTTCAAGCATCTACCGAATTCTCTTCTCGTCATTCCATAGGGGTATTACCGTTCTCGAATCTTAAGAATTGAATGCTTCGTCAAGAAGATATTTTTATCTTTGTATCATAAATTCTTCGAGTGCCCATATGAGTGACGTTTTCGAATCCATACAGGGTAATATTAGCTGTGGGAAACGGTAGCATTCAAATTTCTTTTTTTAGACGGTTATACTTGTAGGTGAATCTTAGAAAGAATTTTGTTAAATTATCAGTAATTCAAAGCTCTCAAAAATTTGTGAATTCCAACTGGAGTAACAATGAGCCTTTACTGGGGATAAACAGCTGGTCCCAAACATCACAGGAATGTTTTAAGAGCAGCATTGCAGTGTACGAACTTTTTGAGCTTTCTTATTGAAAGTTCTGTTTAATGCTGCCTTACGATTCGTCGATCAATTGGGAAAAAACTTCGAATACTGGCAACGCTGTTCAGAAGTGATATGCACGGAAAAAAATAATTAGCTATCATTTGGATAGCTAAAAATTAGCTACCGTAAACTGGAGTGAAGCCCATCACTATGGGGTGGAGGCGATCTTTTGGATACAGCATTTTTTATTCACGGAAAAAATTGAACTGTTAATTTTACCAGAATTCCGGTTACTATATGGATGGACAGCAAGGAATATCTGTGACTTTTACTGGAATTCTTGTTAAATTTACCGGAGCCCTTGTTAAATTTGCCGGAGACTTGATTCATTTAACTAGAATTCCGGTTGAAATAGCAGTAATTCTTGCTGTCCATATATTAATCGGAGTATTTTTTTCAGTGTTGGAGCATTAAAAACGAATAATCGTCTTCACCCCACAGTGATCAGCTTTATCCCAGTTGACTGTACGGGAGCTATTTTTTAGCTGTCACAGCCATTTACTTGGCGGTAGGAGCAAGAAATGGAGCTGTCATAGCGAAAATTCAACAGCTAAATTATTTGTCTATCCAAATATCTTGCTGCCGTAGCTACAAAATAGCTACAGCGATGAAAAAAGGGTGCTAAAAAAGTGGGCAGCTACTACAGCTATTTCCTTTTTTTACCCGCGTGAAGAATCTCCAAATGAGACTCTTCTGGATAATCCTTTTCAGAACATGTCACTAGGATACTGTGCGTATTATAATTTTTCCTTTTATTGCTTTGATCTCAATCGTGTGAATGGAACGAAACTTAACCCACACAACACCACAGTCCCAGAAGAATTTTCAAAGAATTAATATGTTACCGAAGTTTGAATCGTTCATTGAGACGAATTGGGCATCGAATAACGAAGTACTTAGCTGTTGAGGATCCAAAATTTTGCAGTACATTCTTCAAACGATGTTTCCAGTCCCAAGGAGTTGATTCGGAAAGATAAATACCGACGATCTATCAGATTTTATGAGTTTGCATTTTCGTTTCGTTCCTATGAATGATTCAAACTTCGAGAACATGAATTAATGAAAACCGCAATGAGTTCAATAAGAATTCTTCTAGGACTATCATGCTGCGTGGAGAGCTTTTTAATAATTCAGATCGTAAAGACAATATTCGATTTAATATTAAGTGAAGAATTACCCGAATGGTTTATTAGTTTGAATGTTCACTTTTCCAAAAGAATCTCAATTTGGGAGTCGAAGAAAGATGGCGTGTGATGGAAATCAAGCAAAAGACATTTGAGCAAAGGATCACTCGGATAATCGAGACTTCACGATCATCGAATAGATGAATTACACGGAAGCCCATGGAAAAATAAGATCGCTGTTGTAAATTTGTCTTCGAGCGTTTCATTTACCCAGTTATAATATATGAATATCAAATACAAAGGGGTAAGGGATAACCCACACATGTTCAATTAATAAAAGTGAAATCGATGACGAACAGGTATCTTCCACATTGATCATGCGTAGGTGTAAAATCGAACTACGAGTAATATGTAAGTATTATGTTATGCGTGTAAGTATAGGTAGAGAGGACGAATGAATAGGACAGCGCAGGAAGGAAGTGTCTCGTGGTCGCTCTTCCGGGCAGCTGCCACATGGATATTGGAACACGTACAGGCGCTATGGTAAAGCAATCCACTATAGGACACCGTACAAGTGCCATTACTGTCGGATAGAAGCAGGAGGTACCATCAAAGGTTTCATTTAATACCCCTCGCGGTTCATAATTAGGATCCGTATAAATGTAAGTATTGAGTTATGTCGTAAGATCCGCATTGTTCCTTCATACAGAATTTATATGTATAGCTTCGATATCATATAAATGTTTATCAATCATAGGATTTTTGTTTTTTTTTGTCTGTTTCTTCAAAATAGTTTGTTTGAAAATTTCCTGCTGAGATTCAACATCGTGGTCGGGTACCAAAGTGCATTGAGAGCAGTTTTTCTTGACATACAAAAGTAAACGATGATAAAAGGATTATCCTAGTAGAAATCACTCTACGCAGTTTCCAGGCCATTACACGGAGGCACTTATGAGGACCTTACAAGGCCCAGTGATGGACTGGAGAACTTCTATCGGGGTAACACAGTTCCCACATATAGCATTTCATTTCTAAAATATATCTCAAGATAAACTCAAGAAGAGTTATGCAACACGAAAGGATATCTTTAAGATATCTAAAACAGTTCTCACTTTCAAAAGATTTCTATCAAATGTCTAAAAGATATCGACACGGAAGATAAGTTTTAGATCTTCATAAGACTTCTCAAACTTTTCTAAATAGTTTCTCAAGATATCTTGGAGATCAAAAGTGGGTTTTAATTCCGACACTTTTGAAACATCAATTGTCCCAGTGGATGAAATTCACCATATCACCCTGGTGAAGCCACAGTTCTTCGTTTGGTCAAGATACAATTATATATTCATAGTTCCAGTATATACTAGCTGCTCGATGAGTAGCTGTTATTTGAACGCTTCCTACCCTCTTGCCTTTCCCTCTTCAGTCATCCATAAAATTAACCCTAATTGAAAACTTGAATTTTTTATTCAATCAATTTTACAACGAAACAAATAACATGGAAGAATCTTTATACTTAGACTCACCGAACCATCATTCGAATCCTATATCTACGAACAGAATATAACCATATTTCCTTTTCAAACTTTATACAAGATGATGACTCATACTCGATAGCAATATTCGCGCATGGAGGATTGATGTCAGAAACCTCTGATAACTCAAAGCGTCATCATTGTCGCTGCGTTAATCGGAATAAGTAATTGTCGACAAGGCAATCTCGGCAATTGCGATGGACACGCGGTATTACAGTGTCAAAGAAACCCTAGCAAGCTGTCATTCAAGTGCCAAATATATGAGAATGAGATGAAAGTGAGAGTGAAATAGAAAAACAGAAACGAAGGAATGAAATACGAAGTTGGTTGTACACTCCCCTTGTTCTGAAAGAAAGATCGCGGATCAACTATGAGGGCTGATACGACGTCACCTCCGTGAAACACAACAAAGGAATCAAACGAGGAAGGGGGATGGAAGAACGAAATAAGGTGGTAAACCCTGTACAAGGTGATCTTTTGTTTGACGAAGACTTAATTCTCGTTCTGTTATTATTAAGATTCGGGTACCAAATTACTCATGACAAATGAATGTTGGAATGCATAGAGGTATCATCTTAATATCGCGATTGACACATCACAAAATAAAGCACACTGTGAAAAATGTGGGAAGTTTTCCTTCACACTGTTGGTAAATTTCGTCCTTTTATCGTGGGGGAATTGTTTTTCCATGAAAAATGAGGAATTATTTTGTTTTTTGGGTGTTGAATACTTCACAAATGAAGGAAAAGTTCACTAACTTACGGTGAAAAATTCCCCAAACTTTGCTGCCACCATTTTTTAAGGGAAAATTCCACAATCATTTTTTATAGTGTACCGCAATAGCGATACCTCGTTTAGTGTTTTTATGCGAAAAGCGCGAAGGATGAGGATTTTTAATAAAATAAGTCGAAAAAAATTTGCAATTATGAACGGCTTGATCATCTTTACTAAAAGAAAGGGATGAGAAATAATAATGTTGTTGAAGTTTGAATTGTTTATAGAGACAGAATGAAAATTCTAACTCACAAAATCTGATAAGTCATTGTTATTTATTTTCTCGAATTAACTACTTGGCGCTGGAAAAAGCGTTGAAATGATGTTCTGCAAGGTTTTGAGCCCTCAACAACTCAGAATTTTGTTTTTCAATTACCAATTCGTTTCAATAAACGATTAAAACTTCAGCAACACAAATAATAAATATATTCTTCCAACGGTCGCGTTATTATAAAATGGTACCAGGATCATTCAGACAATGAGTTATACAAAATAGAAAACACAATATTTTTTGGGAAAAGCAATTCTGTCATGCACATGAAACTTCTCTACAAATTCCCTTCCTAAATTCAATCATTCATCGTATTTGAATTTTGTTTTCTTTTCATTCTGTGTAAGTGAACGATCTTTATTGCTTAGATGATCTTCGCAGGGTGAAGTACCCAGTATATGAACGATGACCAGAAGTCCTGCTCAAGGAATCTCATTGATTCCAATGCAGAAGATTGATTCTAACCCATTGAGGATGAATTTTTAATGGGTTTGAATCGGTTCAGGGAGATTCTTTAAGCAGGGATATGAACGATTCATAAAAGCAGTAACTATTATAAATGTCTGTTACATTAAATTAATTCGATTGTTTTCATAAAAAGTTATTTCTATTGTGAAAACAAACGAATTATTTTAAGGTAGCAGAAATTTTGAATAGTTACTTCTTTTACGAGTCGTTCATCTACTGTGTAGTTCACCCTACCCTTGTTTATATAGATAGGATACACGCATCAATTACTTCAAATTGAATCTCTTCTATTGAATTTCACAGTTTCTACTATCCACAATCAATGATACTTATTTTATTCGAAAAATTCCACTGTATTAGGTATTCACAAGGCCTCATAGTTGTATGAAAAATTAACAATACCACTGATAAATTTCCCTCCCTCGATGTAGCAAAATTTAACGAGCATCCCATCACGAAAGTTCGAAAAACAAAATCACATATTTTTCGCTTCCAATAAAGATCCTTGTTGAACTCTAAAAGCCACTGAAATGAAATTCATCGGAGACAAGAATTTTAATTGCTATTCACCCTTGAATCGGTATGCCGCTTTAATTATTAAATTATATGATCCGTCAAGATTCGAAGCTTCTTTCATATCGTTTTAATTTCAAAAGCGCAAGCGCAAAATTATACTCCAAGAACGATTTATGATGTGTTCTTCAATAAAGTACTCGAGAGTTTATTACTACGGCGCATTCATTATTAACAGATGATTCTCAAAAGAGTTGTAGCGAAAAGAAGGCAACTTAATTTTCAATACTCGTCTTCTACAAGATTGAAACGTTATTAATCATGAATGTTTTTTATTTTTCTACATGAAAAAGATGAACTCGTTCATCGACATTCTTGAAAATTTTTCTCTCAAAGCGGTTGAAAAATTTCATTTACGCCCGAGAAATAAAGATTTTCTTCATTTGTATTCAGCCGTAATAATTTACCGATCCGTGGAATTGAGTTGTTTGTAATTTAGGTACATTATGATCGAATGGGGAAATTGAACAAGTATTTTCAACGGTTCACGAGAGTGGAAATATCAAGCAACGTCAGAGTTTGTGCTATTCTCATGGTAAAAACTTTGCAATTATGTTTGAAAAATCAAGTTCTTTTCAATTTCATCATAGAATTTGTGAATCTTTTCTTAAACTTTCGATGTTTATTTAATAAACGTTTGATTGACTTTAAGTAGTTCAACGAACATTCGTGCACTCAGGGAAAACTGTAGCTGAAAACGAGCCCAAGTATATTTTTGTGGTAACAGTAGCCATATTTCCCATTGGAGTAGCTATGAGATTCGCTGTGCCCTAGTGGAAATGGGAGCGTACGAAGGGTATTAAGCGACGCGGGAAAGTGAATGGAACAGTATCTAAGCGTGAAAGAAGCAGGAATTGAAACATTTTTACGCTGTATTTGTTTTAAAGTTCACCAGGGTGTTTGTGAAAATATCGCTACTATGGGTGAAAAGTCTGTTTGGATTCATTTTTGGCTACAGATTTTTCCTCGGTGTGAGATGTCCCTATTCTGTGGGATTATATCCTTCCCTGTTTACATCAATCATTGGAGAAAATATTTTTTTCCAATGTGTGGATTCAAAGGTAGCTTCAGAAGTTTTTTGAGTAGTAAGAAACATATGTTATTTTTGTACATTGCTTTTCAACAGCTGAGGAATTCTTTTCGAGAAGAATAACTTTGAATTTTTGGAAAATAAATACTTATTCCCTTCTTTGAGCGATTGTCCCCTTTGGCTCACGATTAACCACTACCCTCAAAAACACTCCTAGCGTGTATGAACTCTAACCCACTCTGGCCCAGTCTTGAGCCCATATTGCCAGGATAGGGCCCATGCTGGGCCTCATGGTAGATACATGCTAGGGACAGTTCGTTTCAGCATAACAAAGGTGTTGGTTGAGGGTTTCCCCTGGTGGATTTTCCCCCAGAAAACTACAAGATCGTTTCAATCGTTTAATATTAACATCATTAATATTCTATTGAATTCAATGATTTTGAGGTAAAAAAATTCAGAATAAATCAGAGAAGGCGGCTCTGGTCTCAAAATGATTGTACACGTGTTATATTTGTTAGAATATCAAAAAGACTGCATGCAGGTTTTTAATTTGGTAATAAGGAATTTTAGTTCTAACAAATTATAAGGATTTAGTGAAACAAAAAACACACCAGACCCGGATTGTTTGATTAATTCTGAATCCTTCGATCCAAAGTTTGAAGTATTTAATTGAATATTCATGACGAAAAACGGTTGAAACGATCTAGTAGTTTTTTTAGCGGGAAAATTGACCAGAGCAATTCCTTAAAACCCTAATGAAAATCCAAAAGTAGAGAAAGCGGGTATTGAAACGACCCTAGCGTGTATGAACTCTGGCCCACTATGTTCCCAGTCTGGCACAGTCTTGGGCCCATGCTGGGCCGGGGTTGGCCCCATGGCACATACAGGCAAGGGAAATGAAGCGGGAAAATGTTTCAACTCTCTCCTAAATTACGCCTAGAAGACTTTTACCTTACACTTTTGTCGCGCTTCAACACTTCATTCTCACCAAGGAATGGACGCGAAAAAAACTTGTTGTTTGGTTGGAATAAAAATTGTTTGAGATAAGCAAAATTTGGTTGACAAAAATGAACAATCCATCACAGACAAATAAACTTTATTAATCCTAAAAAATTGCGACAAACGTTTTTTCAGTGCAGCAATCATATTTACTAAACAATTCCATTGTGTAATGAAAAAACCTTACATTGCGAGAAAATAACATGAAGCTCAATAAGGAGGTACAGAATGTAAACAATCGAAGGGAAAACAGAAGAAGAAAACGCATAGTCATGCACGTGATGGATAATGTCGGAATCGTTCTCATGGCTGGAAAATAAACACTATGAACTTAATCGTGTCACCCCTGTGTGAAATTATGAAAAAGATGTTTCACCTTCCCTCGTATCAAAGCATGAGCGATTATTCCTATGCAATTTGGTCAAGTGTAGAATCATCCCCCATTCGGTACTATTCCACACTAGAAGCCTGTTAAATTGTCCGCACGGATACAGATAATTCGTAGCGTGGGAAACAAATAAAACATTTGTTCGATTGATGATTATTTTTTTTCGATTTCCTGTGATCTTTCTTCCACATGTGATACAAATATTCGGAAACCATATAATAAGCGTGAAATTTCATCAAAGGTTTCTCTTTTTCTTTCATGACGATAGACTTCGTATCTTCCGAGCAACCAACATTTTGTTCATTCCATCGAATAAGAAGGGTTTCACCGAAAGACACAATTCAAGAATACATCGGGGGAGAAAATACCTGAAATGTGATGTGAAATTGATTTAGAGAAATAGAAAGAAAGGGAGAGAGAGAAAAAAAATGAACTGAACGTGACTCCTATCGGTATTCGAATAAATACGAATGATAGTTGTTTATCACAAATGTGATTAAAATGAGAATAATTTTCGAAAAATAATGACATTCGTGTATCGTTGCTCGAGAAATCTGATGTTTTAACTCTTGGTTTATGACTTTCGTCATTGTAAAATTCATGTCTTATGATTTCCATGAATATGAATTCCAGAACATCCCTATTGAAAAATTCCAATAAAAACCGATAGGTGTAATTTTATCGGAATCAATGGGTTTTTATCGATTTTCCGTGTTGTTTCGTCACAGCCGCTATGAGTTTCTATTGGATTTCACAATATTCTATTGGTTTCTATTGGTACAATCGGTAAAACCTCATGAATACCGAAGGAAAATAATTTCTTATTGGAAAACCATGTCGTTTTGTCACATAGGACTTACTGGAATTTATAGGAATGTATTGAAATTTTTCAACAGGGATAAGGGGGAAAATGTTTCAGATAATGATACAAAAATAATTCCTCCTTGGGCTACTCGAGTGGTTCCCATAACAGGCTTCTTTACCAATGAAAATTCAAGAAATGCGCGAACCAAAAGGACAATCTTCACACAGAACTGAACTTGAACTGCTGAAGAACAAAACAGAAACCCAATCCGTATATTCGGTATTATTTTTAATCCTTGTTTACCCCAGCCAGCACAAAAGATCAATTTGAATTCTTGAAGACTTCTGCAAGATCTCTTGAATAGTCCTCGTTATGCGACTAATAATGAATTCAATATGAATTCAATGAATTCAAAATGGAAACGTCTTGAATGCCCGAAGAATTCATTGCGGAATTGCGATATGAATTCTTTCTGAGCATTAAGTTGTTTATAAAGAGTTCATTTTGAATTCGAAGTATTCATAATGAATACATATTGATTAGCATAACGGGACTCCTTTGTGGGGACTCTTGTGCTGTATGGGATGACTACAAAGAAATTCATGGTTTTTTCCATTTTTTGCCAGATCTATCAAAAAATCTATCTATCTTCTTGCAAAACATTCTCAGAACTAAAAAAATACTTGGAAAAATATTAATCAAAGTTAAATTTTGCAAGAAAATAGATAGATTTTTTGATAGATTTGCCAAAAAATGCAAGGAGCCATGAATTTCTTTGTAAGTTCAACTTTGACCTTGAATAACTTTCGAAGGAGTAGGATTATCGAAAATTTGGGAAGGACCTTTTTTGTAGAGCGTTCAATTCCGTATGAGAATATGTTCGTTAAGGAGTTAAAAAATTCCAAACTTTAAAAACATTTTTTCCCGTGTTATTTAGATGGGAAATGAAAAAGTGCGATGCGCGACCTCTAAATATTAATATTCAGAGCTCTGCTTCTCACAGGTGTCTTTTTACACCTCCCCGGAGGTTTTTATGTACGAGTTTCGGAGACAAAAAAAATTTCGATTGTTTTTTGAAACAGTCTATTGTTTACCACACTGGGGTTAAATCCATCCCAGCCCCATTCTACCTCAATTTCAAGTGTCTTCATCCAAAGGCACGGGATTCAAAGCAACATCTGTCGATAGCCAAAAGATGCCACTACTTTGGGGCGCAGTAACATTCCGGTGGACCCATTAGTCTGGCCACACCAGTTATTGAAAGTTGTAAACTGACAATTTTTCATGAAAACATATAGTTCATTTTTTTCGAAAATTTCTTCCCTTCATTTCTCAGTATAAATACTTTTCAATCAGCAGTTATTGGAGGACTAACTTCTTTCTCAAAGATTAACATTCCAAAGTATGATGTCAAATTTTCAGCTCAAAATATTGAAAAATAATGACATCATGAATTTTATTGTTAAAACAGTCGCTTTTCCATTTTTCTTTTCACACTTCATTTCTTTGGTATACTTGAATTTGATTCTCGGCTGTATAATCTATAAGATCTTTCAAAGTAAACTTTAAATAAGTTCTAAAAAAATTGACAAGTGAATATAATCAATAGTTCATTTGTTATAACAATTTTCATCGCTGGGGTGGATATCACCCCAGTGTGACAAGTATGTAAATTCTGTGGAGTGTGGTAAACAAGGGTTAAATCAATTCGATATCAGGGACTAATCACCTCGGACTCAAAGAACATCCAACAAATGTATGGACATTTCAAGGTTGCAAGAACCTTTAGAGAACATTTTTGAACGTTTCTTCGATATTTTGCAACGATGGTTCTCTTCGGATGAAGATAAACTGAGCTCAAATGATGCTGGAATATCATTATCAGATTTTTCGCTCGATTTACTTGTTTTACACTAGAGAATATATTTATTTATTCTCACTCCATGAAATTATTATTTATTTGTAGACATTGAATATTCAATTGAATGTTAAAATTGATTCCTTGTGGCGAATAAATTATTTATTTAGAAGATGGATTTATTTCGAGCAAGCATTGAATTATTTGGTTTGATTGAATATTTCATTGATTCAACAAATATCCCAGATGGCATACAAGAATCCCAAATGAATTCTGAAAAAAGAATTCTTCGGGATCTCTTTTAGAATACAACGAACTCCTCAACAGTTTCAGGAAGAATTCAATTTTTCAGACATTTGCGAGTTCTGTTGAAATTCTACACTGTAAAAAATGTGAGAAGTTTTTCTCCGTACTGTTGGGGGATCCCTCCCCCTCATCATGGGGGAATTGTTTTTTCCATCACTTTAAGGGATTACTTTGTTTTTTGGGCGTTGAATCCTCTACAAATGAAGGAAAAGTCCACCAAATTATGATAAAGAATTCCCTATCTATGGAGGAACTTTACTGACACCATTTTTTGAGGGAAACTTCTTTGAGAATTTTGATGGAGCTCACAAATGTCTGATGATTCGAATTCTTTTTGACACTCTCCAAGAACTCTTCGTATTCTGAAAAAGAGCTTTTGAAGAGTTCTGTTCCCAGAATTCATTTGAGATTTTTGAATGCTATCTGGAAAACTATTCAGTTGGTGAAAAAAAATTTTTATTTCAATGTAAATATACCGGGGTAATAAACGTAAATAGGGGGCATATATTTTTGGAAAAACGAATCGGATACTGTCGAAAATGTTATCGATCCAACGAAAGAATCTCCCCTGATAACACACGAAGGATTCTTCATCAAAAATAACAATAGAATTCTACAAGAGCTCTGAAGGATTTTAATTTTTGGAATATCAACGAGTTCTGTGAGAATACTGAAAGTATTGTTTCAGTACTCTCAAAGAACTCGTTAATGCCCCAAATATTGAACTTCTTCAGAACTCTTTATGAATTCATTAATTCGAAAAGAGTTCTTGAGGAATTTTACACCGAGAGAACTGTTTGGTTAAAATAACAAAACATTTTGGTTGATGAGTGAACAATAAAAAACTTTTGTTCCTTCAATCAAATTTTTGTGCTTTCAACAAAATTATTTTGTTCCTAAATGTGTTAACAAAAATATTTTGTGTCCAATACCAAATGTTCTGTTGCAACAACAAAAATTTGGTTAGCATAACTAAAGTTTTTGGTTGTTCACATTTCAACAAAACTTTTTTTCGGTGTATTCTTGTTTTTGAAAAAGAATTCTTCATGTGTTATGTGGGTCACTATGAATCTTGTCTCCGATGCCTTCGATGTACATAAGTGAAACTTTCAATCGTAGTCTATGTAGAACTACGAACCATTTCCACACCTTTGTCGTTATCAACGATTTCAGAGCAACATTTGATCGTATTCGTGTATACCTCCAAATTCCCAGACAAATACCAGATATTCCATTGATTTTTTTCATCCTTCCATGCGTATTGTACGATTATCTTTTAGTGTTCACAATATCTATTGATCGCGTTTAATTGGCACTCAAACGTGGGATTCGATTCGAATTTTGAGTTACGGCTGGATTTATTCGGGATAACGATCATCGAGGATTGTCACGCAGCAATCATCGTGAAAAGCTTTCGTGTTAAGCAACAATATATAAGTCAATATATACATGTATACATGTTTGATCGTACTAAATGCATTTATAAATACAAGTACATAAACGTATGATATGTACAAACCACCGATCGACCATGTTTCCTAGCAATTTTGATGATAATGATCTCCATCTATGATTTTGTATAACTACACAGTGCATGAGTGTTGGTAACCAATTGCAGTAAGTAAAGGAAACTTAATCTTCGAAATTACTTAAAATTCATAGAAGATTCTGTAACAAGTTTTATGATAATTGTATTAGATGAATCCACATAACAACTCTGGTAGAGGAATTTTATTGGAATTCTCTAAAAATTCCATTTGGTACAGTTAAATCGATTCAGTCTAAATTGATTCATTCATAGCCCTTGAAGATGTAAAATCAAGATTTATGTCTTCAAAATGTAATTATACGTAGACAGATTCTGAAGGAGAATGTTCATAGAAGGAAATTGCTTGCGGGACTCGCGTGACAGCCTTGCTGAGAATACCAGATATAAGAAGATAGAAATGGACAACAACAGAATTCAAGATCTAATCGTACCTAGCAGTCTCTGTCTAGCATTTACAGCAGGAAACCTTGAAGGGATAAGGTAGCTATGTACTGAATATTGGATCATTCCATAAGAATCTGCCCCGTAGCAATTGACGAATGACCCCCCGTACAGCACAACCACTGATCCTCCACCTAGGACTTCGGTGGAGAATCGGTGGAGAAATGAGAGCTGTGGAAATAAGGGATGAAGGGTAAGTCTTCGTTGAGGCAACGGAGAGGTGACGGAGAAATGTCCGCTAGGGTGGAACGAAAAAAGCATTTTTTTCGAAAATTGATTTCTAATAACGCAGGAAAGTTGCGTTCTGGCGTTCAAATAACAGTAGAAAAGAAGAAAAAATCCCACTCTTGATCTTGAGGTGCCGCAAAGGGCTTGAAGTTTGAAAAATATCGAAAAAAACTGCAATTTTCAAACGAATTCAAAAATTCGTTGCGGTTTTTTTTCAATTTTAATAGCGTAGAACTAGTCTTTGCACTCCCTTTAATATGAAAAAAAATACTTTCCGACATATATCCGGTTATTTTGAGATGGCGCAAAAGGCTTGAACTTTGAATAAACCCAGACAGCACAGGAAGTTCTCTGTATGTTTCGGAAACGTACTCTTGGTTCTGCGTGTTTTGATCTCCATGGAATAGGTTTTCCAAACGTTTGAAGTATCTTCCCTTTTGATGCTTCAGATTGAGTTCTGAGGACGTTCTTTTTATCTACTACGGGATGTTCTCGCCATGTCTTCCAAACGTCCTTTCATGAAAACTACCCTTCAAATACACAAAATTACACGGTGGACATAAATGGAGCTAAACGGGACATTTGCATGTCCCTGGGACATACATGTGACGTTTTTAGAACATCCTGAGACGTTATTTGCACGTTCCCTTTGTAACCAAGTACGTTTTCGGAACCTTCAAAAAACCTCCCGGTGCTATATTGGAAATTGAAGAAATCCGTTATTTTCAAAGACATGCAAAACAAAATGATTTATTACAATAATTACAAATTTATTATAGTAAAATTTGATTATAAATCCAATCAATAAACAGTGCATAATATGCACTTATCTGGTTCAACATAAAATTGCAACCTTCATGTATTTATGATTTGAAACATTTACGGCGTCTCATTATCTAACACATCGTTCAATAAGTCCCAAGACTAACCCAAAGATCGTGCTAGTAGTACCAAACTGGCTACTTTCCCCTAGAGTGCGGACCTTCACATGAAACGTGTAAAAATTTCACGTCGATCGGACCACAAACAGCAGAGTTATCGAGGTTAGAGTAAAGTCACTTGGTGATTTGTTTGAAAAATGGAAGGAAACGAGTTTCGCGTGTTGATGAAATATTGTTTTTTGATGGGTAAAAACACCGTAGAAGCCCAGTAATGGCTCGAAAAACGTTACCCGGACTCCTCTCCATCCAAATCAACGATTTGTCGTTGGTATGCTGAGTTTAAACGTGGTCGTACGGACACAAACGATGAGGAACGTTCGGGTAGGCCATTGGAAGCCGTTACACCGGAAAATGTGAGTGAAGTGTTGAAAATCGTAATGAAAAATCGCAAAGTGAAGGTCCGTGAGATTGCAGAAATGACACAGATATCATCTGGGAGCGTATTTACCATCCTTCATGAAAAATTGAGCATGAAAAAGGTTTTTTCCAAGTAGGTGCCGCGATTGCTTTCAGTGGAACAAAAACAGCAACGAGTCGACGATTCAGAGCGCTGTTTGTCGCTATGTACTCGCAATAAAAAGGATTTCCTGCATCGATACGTGACTATGGATGAAACATGGATATATCATTTCACTCCGGAGTCGAATCGGCAATCATCCGAGTGGCGCATGGCTGGCGGAAGCCGCCCAAAGCGTCCAAAAACGCAGCAGTCTGCTGGCGAAGTCATGGCGTCTGTTTTTTGGGATACACATGGCGTGATTTTCATTGACTACCTGGAGAAAGGTAAATCGAGCAACAGTGATTATTATATTGACTTGTTGGTACGTTTGAAGGAGGAGATCGCAGCAAAACGACCGCACATGAACAAGAAAAAAATCCTTTTTTACCAAAACAATGCACCATGCCACCAGTCCATAAAAAAAATGGCAAAATTCAACGAGTTGGCCTTTGATTTGCTTCCCCACTCCCCGTATTCGCCAGATTTAGCCCCCAGCGACTACTGGCTCTTTACTGATCTCAAAAAAATGCTCCAGGGGAAAAAATTTGGCTCGAATGAGGAGGTTATTGCCGAAACTGAAGCAAAGGATAAATCCTTCTATAAACATGGTATAGAAATGTTAGAAAGGCGTTGAAAAGATTGCATCACAGATTCATTTCTACCCAAGTTTCATATCACTACCATCATCGTGATATCGAAGCTCTGACAAAATTCATCTCCTTAATTCTCAAGTTCTAAAATCGTTGAATTCCATAATATAAATTGTATGTCGTACTGCTCAAAGGATTATCCAATTATCTCTATTTCAATTAATCTCGGTCTGAAAAATATATAATTCTATTGAATTAATATCAACTCAGTGGGATAGGTTATATTGAAATTCTACCACATGGTATGGAAAGCCACATGGTCTCACAGCTACCCCGTAGTAGCTGGAGTGTCAAAATGACACCATGTCATAAAGAATGGTAGCAGTCATTACCTGCTAGAATTATTTTATAATGACAGGTAGTAAAGACAGTATCATTACACGCGATACTCCATTATTTCTCTAGAAACACCCGATAACAGCTGCTTCAATATTTTCTACGCTTTCCATCTAAGTACAGGAGAAAGTATATGTACTAAATCCGTAATAAGTGATTGAAAAATTCATATTTGATGATGATGATGACCAAATACAAAAAATATCTTGAACTCCGGGTCTAGTGGAGAGTTTTTGCAAGTTCGAATGAAAAATCAATTTCATCTGTTATCGACCAAACAGATCTTTCACTTGGAACGACGGATAAAAATTTCCATTTCAAGATTGAAAGAATTCAAATGAAAATACACAACGCGAATATGCGGGCAAATCATTGCGTTCTGTACATGAAATTCAGATGGTTAATAAATCTTGAGATTACAATAATTTTCTTTGATACGTGACATGAGTTCGTGTTATCAAGATTCTTCAAATATTGCGTGTTTGAAATTGCAATTGATTGAAGTGATAATTTGAAGAAAAAAAAGAATGTAGATTTTGCTGATACCCTTGTTTTGTAAGTTTCTATATTCGTAAATGTTGGGCAAATACTAAATTTGTTGGAAAATGATGAGCATTAAATGATGAATGCTCTAGTGATGCACGATATTTTATATACAATTTTTATATGGTTTTTTTATCAATATTTTATCAAATTCAAAATGTACTCGACAAAGTATCAATCGAAATTTTATAAAAATTAGAAACGTATTCTATACAAAAGTATCGATTCTGCAAATATCAAGCAACCCTAGAAGATTAACAAGGATTGGAAGTTGAAGAATTTTTTTGGAAAAGATTTGACACTTTCGTATCAAAATGATATGAATTTTCTTAAGAAATCGGAAAAGATTTTTCTGTGAAGAATTCTGTAGGAACTGAGTAAATGATTTATACACGGAAGAAAGAAAACCCCACTCGTTACTGTGAATGACAGCGATCGTTTGAAAAACAAATGCAAACACGCTTGGATAAGGAGGATTAGCGCGATCACAATGATGGGTATTGTAATGAAATTCGTCAATGAAGACTGGCGAATGCAGTACTGCATGGAATGAATTTTTGTGATTCACAGTAACCATTGCTGTTTTCTTCTTTCCATGTAGATAGAATTCAATTGCATTATTAGGGTATAATCTAAATTCCGGCATCAAGAGAATTGAAACAAACGCTGCATAAATTTCTCAAAAGATATTATTTTGTAAAGTTAAAAATATAACTTTTAAAGTAAGAATTCTTGTACCTAAAATCGTAAGAATGCCCTCCGTCAATTGATTTGGGTGTTAAATCAAATGGTATACATATTGAATTCCTCCAACCTAGGGTCCAACATTATGCACTGTCTTGGACATGCGCTTGAATCATACGACACAAGTGTACAATTGAAAATATAAAGCTTTACGTTATTGTCCTGGGATATTCTTTCCCACGAGCACTCGTTATTATGCAACACGTTGCCAAGGGTGCGAAAGGAATTGGCGAGTCCTTAAAATAGCCCACCTGTTGCAGGCCTTATCCACCCTCAGATACTCAACAAGAACCAATCATCGCCATCTCGATTAGCATATTCTTGTTTCTGGAAGCTTCCTGTCTATACCGATGTATGTAAATTATTCGGGGAGCACATCTTTACATCCGTCTCAAGGGAGAAACCTTTCAATTGTGTAGAAGAATAATTTTAAATTAAGAAGATATAGAATTACCCTAAGTACTCAGGATACTTACAACCTAAAATCCAACATTTCTCATATGACTCGAATAATTCGTTATTCGCCAGGGTTATTTAGTGAAATCATGCTCCGTTGGTTTAATTTTACACTGAGAAAAATAATTACTAATACCAAAGAAGTATATTCTTGAATATTTTTCCTGAATATATTCTTGATTGCAGCTGATATGATGTGGAATATTGTCCCAATTCAAGAAATCTATGCTTGGTTGCAGAAAAATTTCCTTGTAACAAGAACATAAATTCTTGATGATAGTAATTCTTTCTCTCCGTGTAGAGAGTGATAATGTCTTTTGATGGATGCAGATCGTTTTTATGAGTGGATCAATCATAATGCACCTCAATATTTTGAGAAACTAATTCGTTATGAATTGATTTGAAAGTTTTTGTAATGGATAAGTGGAAGCAATAGCATTCAATCACATTGATGAATTGCACTTGTCTACAATATACACAAAGAGGAAAATATACTGTTTTTTCTTATTTTGCTTGCTAAACCAGGAACAGGAAGGTTTGTGGAATGAATTATTACATAAAAATACGGAAGATTGCGAATGAGTCACTGGATTTTACTATACACTTTATAGAATTCAACGTTCAGCGTTTAAGGATGGCAACCACATTAGGAGGTGCAAAAAATCAATTTCTTTTTTTTAATTACATGAATCATTAGCTCAACTATCCAAGAATGTGCTGTCAAAATTTCAAAACGAATTTCTTATCCGTTTAGATGTTATGAGCATAGAACCGAGCGCACTTTGATTCCGGCACGCAGAGAAAAATAGTAAACTAATCCCTCGCGAGCTTTCGGCACTACTGCAAGCGCAAAATGAAACTTATGAAGAAGAAGGGTTGATGTATGGTGCTGGAATAGACTTTTTCCACATCTGCGGGAGTTCTCGCTCAAAAACTAACGAACCGATGATCATGAAATTTGGTAACCTCATTCTTGATGAAATTACAAAGAATATGAACCAACTTTTGGGATGATATCACAATTTTAAGGGTGTTTTTTGTTGCATAATTAGTGAAAAAAAGTGGTGAATGTCGAAAAAATTTGTCTAACCCCTGCCAAATTTTTAATTTCCATTATTTTCACCTGAATTGAGGTTCATATTCTTAGGAAATATGTTATCAAAGTAAAATCAAAACCCTTTTGATTTCAGATGAAAATCAGAACCGCTACATGTCCCGCAGTCGGAGAAAATCGTTTATCGGACAACAGGGTATATTCAGTGAAGGATTTACCCATGGTGGGGCCCCTAGGCGGAATTTCGTGGAGGGCCCATGTAAGGCGACCGATTTTCAAACATTGAGGTTCTTTGAAATAAGAACAGTGTGACTTTCTTAATCGATTCGATAGAAATTAAGTGATATGGAACGAAATTCCGAAAAATGAAAAAACGTACTAACATTAAAAAAGTATTGAAATTCAATTCTTCTCAATACTATTTCCACTATAAGTACTAGAGCTGATACTATTTTTTTCATCAGAAGTGTTATTTTTCTTTATAAAAGAAATGATATTGATCAAGCCAATTCAAATACTCATTGCAAAAGTAACACGCCCAGGAAACGTTACCCTGATGAGAAAATTTCACTGAAAATCTCTGAACATTTCACGGATTTTTCACAGAAGAGTTTTTAACAGGATTTCAGAGGTATTCATAGTTTTTCAAACAAATCTAGAGTTCTTCACATTGAGAGAACGCCAGATTTGGGTTGTTGGTAGCTACAGAAAGAATCACTGACTTCATGTCAAACATAGCATTTTCTGAGTGTATTCAGATTTATATTTCAATACTTTTTAAATACATTTTGTTTACTGGATTCCTTTGATTTTCAAAACTGTTTCCGCAGTAAGTATGTGAGTAAGATAATTTTTTTCATGAGGGTTAAGAAATTAAAATTCCGATTTCTGCAGAACCTGATCGATGGGTGGGGGCCCCCCAACCGTGGGGGCCGCTAGGTGGCGCCTAGTCCGCCTCTATCGTAAATTCGGCCCTGGGTATATTTCCATCATTTTTCACCCGAATCATTTGAAAAAATTCACGAACCCTGTTCAAAACATGAATAAAATGATGTCCAAATTTGATTGAATTCCAATCAATCTCTCCCACCCAAAAAAAAATCATAAGAAATCAGTGAAAATGAGCCTTCTAATGTGGTTTCCTCTCTTAAAATGTCAATCCTACCTATTAATTTTTCTACAATATTCGTAATCTTCCGTGTTTTTATGTGAAGAAACCATATATTACGTAACGCATTTTTCTCACATTTTCACTACCCCCCCCCCTCCCCCCGCTGCGTAACATGTCCGTCCCACAAAACACCACAGTCCCACAAGAATTCGTAAAGAACACTTATTGAACTGATCGTGTTTTTCATGAATCCTCCAAGAATTCTTCTGGGACTGTAGTGCTGTGAGGGGTAACACTGCATCTTTACCCCCCTCCCCCCCCCCTCCACCCCGCTACCGTTACATAACTATAGAATTTCCTAATAATCTTGAATATCCTATGAATAAGGATTGGAACAGATCAAATAAATCAATTATCCTATCAATCCATTCTATTCTGTATTCAATTATTTAGTTAGTCTTGAATCATTTATATAATTCATTGACAGCAACGGATTTGTTATATTCCGAGAACTCCATCAATTTCCACTTGTGACAGAATATATTTCAATGAATGTTTTGAAATCGCTTGAAAATATATAAATTTTAGTAAACTGAAAACAAGAAGGTTTGTAAAATGAATTTTTATGTCAAAATACGGAAGATTGCGTTGGATATTGTAGAAAAATTACCCGCACAGCACCACAGTGCAGAAAGAATTCTCAATACATTACAGTTTGAATTCTTATAGTTTAAAATGAATTTACTATGAACTGTTTCCGAACTGTGGTGCTGTGTGGGTAATCATTGGGATTCAAATTTCATCATACGCTTTATGGAATTTTGCGCTCAGCGTTAGAAAAAAAACATATTTTTGGCTGTTACGTACCGTGTTGCTCTAGAACTCCCCCCCCCCTCCCCCATGTAAGAACATGATAACAATAAGTTCTAACCCCCCCCCCCTGTCCTATTTCTAGTTCACTAAGAAAAATAACCAAAATTCTTATATTCTCGAGCGGCATTTTTCTCCGTGTGTTTCAATTTTGTTGAATTAAAACATGCGAATCTTTTCAAATCAAATATTTTCTTGAAGATTTCATCGTGAATTCAAGTGAAAGCGTTTCAAAGTGATATGAATCTCCAAATGCAGTGTTATAGAATAAGATTTAAACAACATCTGTGTAACACCTTTTTACACATGCTTTGAAATCAGGAAATCTGGATCCCAAGACGGATACCGTCATCTTCGGCGAGATCTTTGTAAATTCACCGATCCAGTTTGTAACATTGAGAGACAAAAAAGTTTGAATCATACCACGTTTATATACGCTTTTGTATTCTACGTGAGTGCCCTTGGACGAACAATGGCAGGACTAGCGCTATTTAATCAAGAACCCTTCTCACTGAGAACAATTTTAAAAGCGAATCCGGAATGTCGGAGAACAAAGATTTCTTAGATCCAGGAGGTTGGGGGTTGTGAAGGATTAAACACAAATATTACACGAAAATGAAACAGATGTCGTGAAGATGTTGATCATTGGAAGGAGCGTGTGAAACTTTGCGGCAATCTTGTCATGGCAAACTGTGTAATAAATACAAATCTATACCCCAAGAGAACATGAAGTTATATTTAAGGATATTTGAAAGTCCACCTCAATGGAACTAAGATCAAAGAACATCCAAATGGCGTCTAAGAGATGTATGTGGACATTCCCTGGACGTTCGCAGATTTTGGTTCTGGTGGGCCATTGAACATTCCATGAACGTTCCATCAACCTAGAACTCAAGCAACACAGGAGATTAAAAACAGCTGAGAACGTGTTTGGAAAATCCTACGAACACGCTTAGAACTTCCAAATGAGACCCCACACAGCATTTCAGTTCTACAAGATATCTCAAGCCAAATTTAAAAAGTCTTATGCAACATGAAAAGCCTCCCCGTGGGTGATTGCGGGTCTTCCAGGGGGATATTCATGATACCTCTCCTTGATATCCTTTTTATCCATCCCTGGTAGTATCTGCTTCCTTTACGTGGTGGGGAGGATAAGTATCTCAGAGTTGGATCTTTTTTTTGAGTGGAATAAACTACTCAAGAGAAAGAATACAAACTGAGAGAAACGAAATCATCCTAATGCCAGAAACTTCGGCAAAATCAAACGGAAGGAAAGCAAGGGGAAACTACCTTCCTTGACATGTTTCAATACTTCCCGAGGAAATGAAACCTTTTTCCTAACCTGGAATATTATGTAACAAAAACAAACAAACAAATTGATAAATACATGATGGCGCTCTCTCGAGTAAAATATTCCGGAGGTAAACTAGTCTCCCGTTCGGATCTCCGGGTGGAGGCTGCTCGAGGAAGCTTCATCAGCAAGGAACGAAAACCGAAGAATAGGATAGGGAAAAGAAACAACGTTCTTCGAGTCGGAGCGTGGAATGTTAGATCACTGAGGCAAGCGGGAAAATTAGAAAATTTGAAATTAGAAATGAATAGGTTGAATATAGACGTAATGGGGATTAGCGAAATGAGATGGCCACAAGAGGGCGATTTCTGGAGTGGGGATTATAGAATAATTCATACAGGATCAAAGAACGGTCAAGCAGGTGTAGGAATTGTGATGCATAAAAGAGTAGGAAATAGAATAGAAAATTATTTGCAACATAATGAACGTGTGATGATGGTTAGAATCAGAACAAAACCGGTAGACACAGTCATAGTCCAAGTATACATGCCCACATCTGCATATTCGGAGGAAGATATTGAAAAAACGTACGAAGAAATAGAAGAAGTGATAGAATATGTGAAGGGAGAAGAGAATTTGATAGTGATGGGTGATTGGAATGCGGTAGTAGGACAAGGAAAAGAGGACAACATTATAGGAGATTTCGCGTTAGGGAGGAGGAACGATAGAGGACAACGTTTAGTCGAATTTTGTGAAAATCATAAGATGGTTATCACAAACACTTTATTCGAAAATCATCCAAGAAGAATCTACACTTGGAAAATGCCAGGAGATACAGCAAGATACCAAATTGATTACATATTAGTGAAACAAAGATTTAGAAACCAAGTGAAAAACTGTAAAACTTATCCAGGTGCAGATATAGATAGTGATCATAATATGTTGATGATGAAATGTTCTCTGAAATTCAAATCTCTGAAGAAGAAAAGGAAAATGCAGAAAAGATGGAATTTGAAGAACCTCAAGCAAAAACAAACGCATGAGGCATTCGAGAAAATGTTGAATGAAAAATTGGGAGATCAAAAAGAGAAAGACTTGGGAATAGAGAGGAGATGGACAAAGATGAAGGGGAATATAAGAGAATGTGCGGATAAGATTTTGAAGAATGATGGAGTAGAAGCTAAAAACCCATGGATACCGGGAGAAATTTTAGAATTGATAAATGAAAGAAGAAAATACAAGAATAATGATAGCCAAGAAGGCCAGCAACGATACAGATCATTGAGAAATAAAATAATAAGAGAATCAAGGAAAGCAAAAGAACAGTGGTTAGAAGAGAAATGTCAGGAAATAGAAATAAGATTGCATTTAGGAAAAATAGATGAAGCATATAGGATTATTAAAAGATTTTTCGGACAAATGAAATCTAGAAGCCATAAGATTAGAAACTCTCTAGGACGAGAATTGATAAAAACGGAAGAGAAAACAGAACAGTGGATCAATCATTTGGAAGACTTGTATAGAGGAAACGATGATATAGCACTATTAGAGAAGGAGGAGGATGTAGATGAGGAAGAATTGGGAGATTCGATATTGAGATCAGAATTCGACAAGGCTTTGAAAGAATTGAAAAATAATAAAGCGCCAGGCATAGATGGCATAAGTGCGGACCTTATAAAAGCCTCCAGTGAAGGAACTCGCGACGCACTGTTTGAATTGATTAGAGATATGTACGAAAAAGGAGAAGTACCGGAAGATTTTCAAAAGAATAAAATTGTCGCTATCCCGAAAAAACAAGGGGCAGACAAATGGGAGAACTACAGAACGATCAGTTTAACTTCACATGCTTCGAAAATACTGACCAAAATTATATACAGGAGGATGGAAAATAAAATAGAGAGTAGATTGGCAGAGGATCAGTTCGGTTTTAGAAAAAATAGGGGAACGCGAGAAGCAATCTTAGCACTCAGGGCAGTAATAGAGAAAAGGATAGCGCTGAAGAAATCTGTGTACATAGGTTTTGTAGATATACAAAAGGCTTTCGATAATGTGGACTGGGAGAAGATGTTTGCGATCCTGAAGAAGGTGGGAATAAATTATAAAGATAGAAGAATAATATACGAATTATATAAGAATCAAAGTGCAATAATAGACATAGAGGGTCAGGAAGGGGAAGCACAAATAAGAAGAGGGGTGAGACAAGGATGCTCATTATCGCCACTGATGTTCAATTTATATATAGAAGAAGCAATGAACGAAGTGAAGGAGGAAATTCAATCGAAATTACAGATTAAGGGATAAAATATAAGTATGTTGAGATTCGCGGATGACATAGCTATATTGGCCACGAGTAGTACTGAGTTAGAAAATATTCTCAACACCATGAGAACAATATTATTGGAAAACTATTGTATGAATATAAATAAAGACAAAACAAAATTCATGATGTGTACAGCAGCGAAAACAGCTAGAAGAACGAGAATCAAAATAGATACTGAGACAATTGAACAGGTGAAAGAATTCAAATATCTAGGAAGCATAATTACAGAGAACGGCAAAAGCGAAAGAGATATAAGAGCAAGAATAGCACAAGGGAAACAGGCTTTTTATCAAAAGAGACAGTTATTATGCTCAAAAAATATAAGCTTGGAAGTAAGGAAGAAATTCTTGAAAAGTTACGTTTGGAGCACAGCATTATATGGTTGCGAAACTTGGACAATGGGGAAAACTGATCAACGAAGACTTGAAGCTTTTGAAATGTGGTGTTATAGGAGGATGCTCAGAATAAAATGGATAGACAAAGTCAAAAATGAAGAAGTACTCGAGCAGATAAATGAAGAAAGAAATCTTTTGAAACACATCGTGAAAAGGAGAAGCAATCTTATAGGACACACATTACGGCATGAGAGTTTATTGAAAACAATATTGGAAGGGAAAATGAATGGTAAAACTGGTAAAGGTAGACCTAGAGCAAGTTATATGAAGCAAATCGTACAAGACAAGGGATGTAGTAGATATGTAGAAATTAAGCGTTTGGCGGATAATAGACAGGGGTGGAGGGTTTCATCAAACCAGTCGTAAGACTGATTACTTCATGATGATGAACATGAAAAGATATCTTCAAGAGATGATCTAAAACAGTTCTTACTTTTAAAAGATTTCTACAAGATGTCTGAAAGATATAATCTCGGAAGAAGAGTTTTAGATTTTCTAAAAGATATCTTGTAGATGTCATTTAGAAGTAAGAACTCTTTTTCATGTTGTATGAAACTTCTTGAACTTTTCTGAACAGTTCCTCAAGATAACTTGAAGGCCAAAAGCGCTGTGTGGGAAATTGCTGCTCCAGCAAAGAGTAGATTTCACTGTCATATGTGCATATCCAAACCTGGTCGAATCATAATTTTCAATCGGGAATACAAAATCTAACCCTGAGCTCTGAGAAACATTCTGGTCTAAGAGATTTTGAGTTTGGGGACAAAAAATTTTTGGTCCCTGGAAACGAACAAACCAACAACAAAGTTTCCCTCTAACGAGGAAGCAAAATACAAATCTTGTATAGATGAGTGATATCAACAAGCATCGATCTTTCAACAGTCTGATTTTCATAGACTCTCATAAATATCACCAAAAATTTGATGAATTTGTTCTGTAAAGAAGGATTGATATCCCCAAATAAGGACGTCAATAAAAAATAATGCTTCCAAGTTCGTTCCCACACAGCCCAGAAGTTCAAAAATAATTCTAAAGAATTCATAAAATGGATTCTCTCTGTACTAAGGTGCTGTGTGGATTGTCAATACACCCTGGATAGACAACGATATTATGTGCTATGCACCTCCATAGAATATCTTGATGAACTTATTCAAAATAGTCTCATTTGCACATTCTTTTCACATTCATTGTATCATCAGAGAATATTTGAGAAGCTCTTGTGTTACTTGGGAAAGGTTTATATTCTCTTGAGGTAATGAATAATGATGTGTCAATTCAACTCATCGATATTACTTTCCTCTCCCCCAAGAACGAATTATGAAAAATTTAATTCGTCAAGTAATATTAGCGATCATTGATAAGAATTATATGATTTATTGTTTGTGTTCATCAGTTCAATATTCGCAACACACAGTTGGAAATTTTGTGTTAAATTCAACACATTTCGCATGTCCCAAACGGTCCACCCATATTTTTGTGTAGATATCACATAATGTGTTTGTGTTGGCTAGTCACTCAAGCTTGATGTAAATAATACAACACAAAAGGATACTGATAAAGTTTTGATTGGAATTTCCGATCGTGTAAATTCAACACATAAGTACTGTCAAATGAAATCCAAAATAAGTAGTGAATCAACACACCTCACAAGTGTAATTTATGAATTTTTTCACATCAATCAAATGTGAAAATCACAATTTCTTAGTGTTGAAACAATGCGTACGAATAAATTGAAAAAAAATAGTACTTCAATGAGAATTGAACACGGATCGTCTGGACCGAATGTTGATGCTGTATCACTCAAGCCACTGCCGTTCCTTTGGCTCACGGTACTTTCTTTGCGTACAACTTGCACTCGATCTTCAAATTTACATATCTAGAAAACCAATTCCCATTAGAATGAAAGCCAAAACCAAAATGAATGAACATGGATGAACATGAATGAGTTCTTCCGGAGAGTACCAAAGTTACACGCATATGGAACTTTCATAAAAAAATAACTCCCACCACTGGCGATCTTCCCTTGGTAGTTGAGAATAACACAATTTTCATGTTCAATCTGGAGCTGAATGAAATTTTCCAATTGTTTGAATGATTTCACATTATAACTGTAGAAGTTACACGTGTTTGTGTTGAATATTTAAAAGAAAATTCATAACACACGGATTTTTCAACACATTTATACAAAATTTTCAACTGTGCAATATTGATTCCAACAATCCCATAAATTTCATAGATTTTGTTAGAAATAGAAAAAATTCATGTTATTCTCTGTTTTGCATACATGACCATATTTTTGTTTCGATGTCCAGAGGTATGATAGTGCAACAGGAAATGGGGAAACGGATACATATTTCCCAATAAGTAACAAAGTGCTCTGTAATGGTGTTTACCACAGGCATACTTAGCTGATTGAACCATAACGCTTATAATTGTGTCTGGATTGAAGGAATGGGTGAGGAGGTATAGGTTAGTAAGGTTCCCCATCCAGAAGCACGCGATCATTCCAGCTGTAGGAAATTTGTTGTAAGGAAACATCTCAGAAAGGAATCATTGAAGCCTCGTATAATGATTATTGATATACATACATAGTGATCCAAAACCTCCTGACACCATTGGAAACAAATATTCTTCGCAGCAAGTCGAATCGATTTCTCCTTCGGCAGAAAAAATTATTTCTGAAGAATCAAAAATGCTCATAACTTCAAAACTAAGTTTCGAGTCGATTTTTGTCCTGTATTCACACGGAAAAAAGTCCCATGTAAATTCTACATTTTTAGGTGTGAATTGAATATAACTGCTCACATAAGCGCGAATGGAGTAGAATTTACATTAGAAACAATGTTAAATTTACATTGTTACCGAAGTAAATGGAAGTAGTGTTGCTGTGCAGTAACTATGATAACAATGTAAATTCAACAAGACTGTGTAGTAAATTATACATAAGATCCACATTGTAATTGTTACCTCACTTCTCATGTAATTTGTACATGAGCATTTTTTTCTGTGCAAATATTTGAAAACGGTTATAGTTGAGTATCCTTATGTAGTTTCCATTTGATTGCTTCAAATCACCTCTAAAACTAAACATTTCCGAATGATTTTCCTAGTGAAAAATTTCATAGAACTTCATGCCGAAATTTGGCTGTATGCGAACTGTATAAAATTTCTATAGAACTTCGACAAATAAGTTTTTCCTCCATGACTTTCTATGGATTTTTCTATAGAAATTCCATACACTTTGCATAGAGCCAAATCTTGACGTGAAATTCTATAAAATTTTTTCACTAGGGTTCCCACATAGCACAAATGTCTCAGTGATATCCTCAGGATATTCTGACAATATTACAATGTCTCCAGAATGTTGCAGAATATTCTGAAGATATTACTGAGATATTTGTGTCATGTGGGTTACTGAGGAAAAAAGGGTCTCAGAAATCACCTCTTGAAAGGGGCCCACCCAACACAGTTTGTCACAGCGACGTAACAGCGACAAACATTTTTGTTACTGGTAATGTAACCTGTTCCTTGCAGGCAATGTCCTGGTTAGTAGTAATTTCCCACTCAAAGAATGTAACCAAGATGTAACCACCACAACACAGATGAAACATTGTTATATCTCTGCGATGTTGGTGTTACGTAACACGTGATTTTCTAAAATCACTGCAACATCCCAGTAATCAAGTTTGTAACATTCGAATTTCATACAAAATTTACGAATATAAATACGAATAATTGTTTTTTATAATAGTTTAGAAAACATATTTAAGGGAAAATTAAGGTTCTCATAGCAAAATTTTGTGAAATATTTCATCAATTCATTATTCAATGTTATTGGCGAATATGAATCTCGTCGTCCAACACGGAAAGGGCATCATGGCGCTAACCAAATTATGTTTGTAAGATTATTACATGTTACGTAACACCAGCGTCGCAGAGATTCAACGACGTCCCATCTACCATGTGGTGGTTACATCCTGGTTACATTCGTTGAGTGGGGAAATTACTACCAACCAGGAAATTGCCTGTAACAAACAGGTTACATCACCAGTAACAAAACTGTTTGTCGCCGTTACGTTGCTGTGACAAACTGTGTTGGGTGGGGGCGAACTGATTTTTTGGATACCTTGTATGTTTGAGTTCTGAAACTTTCAAATTATTCGACAAGAGCCATACATTAATGTGAATTCATAAATTCCCTGAAATTACTCAACAATACACTAGTCCCCATAGAAAAGAGTATATTACGTAACAAGGGAGGAAAGGACGCCATTACCAACGAGTTTGAATGACAATGTACAAGTTGCGATGGCGGACTCACCTCCCGAGATACGTGTACTATTTTTCATAACACTCGCGCGGAAAGTTCACGCAATTCACGTAAGACAGTGCAAGAAACATAAGATTGCTCAGAGATCATTTACGAGATCAACGGAATAATTCCTCTCACAACAAAATATGAAATTCATCTACATTCTTTTTCTGATTTGTCACATATGAGGCTTATAGCTGTGTATCACGAATCAATCATCAATGCGTCTATCTTTTTGTCTTCCTTGAAATCGGGAAATAAAAAGTTGCTCACTTTCACCCCTAGGGAAGGAAAACGTACTTTCCTCCCACTCTACAGGCATGGGAAGTGGCATTTTCCGGGCGACTGTTATGAAATAGTATATTACACACCTAGGGCAGTAAACCCTAACATGTATGTACCATGGACCCAGCATGGGCCCCATCCTGCCAATATGGGCCCAAGACTGGACCAGAGTGGGCCACAGTTCATACACGCTAGGGAAATAAGAAATGGCTAAGATCACATGTAATTGTCGTCCGAGATGAAGCCGAGCCCGACAAACATGTGATCTTAGCCTTTCTTTTTTACTCCCGGAGGGGTGTATACTATTTTTCTCCCCGACGGAGCCGGAAAGTGGCAACTTCGTTTTGGCCAGCGGGCAGGAAGTTGCCATTTTCCACCCGGAGGGGAAAAAAGTTCTTCTTCACTTCTCGGCTTTGATTACACAGAAGCGGAACAAAAATCACATTGAGAAAAAGGTTTATTTATAGTGAATAAATGGGGAAATAAATGTTTATTTCATGCAAATCTCTCATCATTCTGTCAGATATGATTCATTAACTATCAAGAATGTATTACACCTATTTTTAAAATACTGAAAAACTGACGAAAATCTGCGAAACGATTCTTAATGATCAAGCAAATACTCCTGCAAAATTTCAAATCGATTCAGAGCTTCCTCCGAAGGTTACATCAAAATTAAAATCCATTAATTCATAGATTATAGATTGAAACCATATATAAATGCAGATGAATAAAAATATATCTTCCTCAATATTCATGAAAACATTCGGATCAGAGTCATTCGAACTTATCTTCAGTAGTTTTATTGTGCCATGGATCATATTTTGAATCACGGACCATCAGCGATGTATTATTTTCAAAATCTATGTAATTCATCCTTAACAAACGTTCATTTCTACTAAATATCACTTGTTTATTATCGACAGAATATATTTGATTCAACCGAATATTTATTTTCCCATAAACAAATGTACGTTTGTTAAGTATAAATAAACCTTTTTCTCAGTGTACTAAAAAAATAAATCCCCCTTTTCCATCCTCTTCCAAATCGAGATATAGTTATTCCAATAAAATAAATTCAAGGATTATTCATTCATAAAAATCGCAATCGCGCATGACGTGAGAGAGGAGAGACGAAGTTTGAAAGAACGCAAGCAGAACTTCACCTAATTTATCCCAATTATTACAGCAAGAATGCACATGAAAAGAAGTAACAGAAACTCACATCAGATATCTTAATGAATTTAATCAATAATAATGCTGCGGTAATCTATCTCTTTGCTATAACATTATGCAAGACAAGATTTCCAACGTAGACATATGTTGCTCGATAGTGAACCGTGTGATATATTTTTTGCACAGAACGGAATATAATGATATACGGTACAATCGAAATTGCACCTTTCATGTAAAGTATAGACAGTGACAAAAGGAAACACGATTCACGTATTAATATACAGCTGAGTATTTATGTCCACGTTTCCTGTACAATCCCTCGACACCCTTCTCTCGCTTATTGCATGCCAAAGAATTCAGTAGTTTTCCTTTTTTCTGATAGAGTTGTAATGTATCCACGCATATATCCAGGGATAAGCAGCTGTCGATATTCCGTTACCTCGATACAAGACGCCCCAACATTAGAATTTTTGCAACCATGTCTCCTACGTACATGGTCTACGGATTTTCGTATGGAAAAATTTGAAAGAGGCAAGCCAGTGTCGGACTGGCCCGGCCGGCTTCCCGGCGATCGCCGAGGGCCCTTCGGTTTTAAGTTTCCTTTTTTTTTGTAGGAATTATGATGAAATCTTCATTTTTCCAAGAGTCTGTCCTGTCTAAGGGGCGCGAAATAATTCCCAGCCGGGGGCTTTGATACAAGCCAGTCCAACACTGAGTCGAACACAGTCCTTCAAACAAAAGTTAATTGCGATGCTGAGAATAGTTATTCAATCACCTTGTATTTAACTGTTAAGCAACTATGACAGAAGCCTATGAAAGATCATTTCCTGTACTGAGACAACAGAATAGTGGACCCAACTAGGCACGACAGTTAGATATATATGCACGTTCACATATATATGCAATACTTCCTCAACCACGCATACTGGAATGCACCTTGCATTCGAATCGAATCGACAAAGCATTCAGTTTGAATGTATCCAACTGTCGTACGCAGCCCACAGTATTTTTTCTCAATGCCCAATTGCTGTCATTTAATAAGAATTTTTCACCTGGGTGAACACTATACGCAATAATTACATGTCTTGAACCCACAATATACAAATTGTTCACAAATTGGGGAGAAGGTAAATGTACCTCGTTGATTTCGTTGAAATTCACTTATCGAGTAAATTCAAAAATTTTTAGATTTCCGCTCTTTTTTTAATCGTCCCTTGTGCAAATTGGAGCGGAAAGGAAGCGTGAACGGAGAAGTATGATGGAGTATAATGAAAATGTTAATGAGATACGGCGCTTCAATGAAGTATTTAAAATTCAAACAAAGGGAGCGTATAAAATTCTGAATAAAGAATTGGTTTTGTCTAAATCAGCTACGTGAAAATTGTATCTATATTTATAATAAATGTAGAATTATTCAGAAGAATCAATTCTCTTTTATAGAAATTATATCAAATTTTTATCAATATTTTATGCAAATCTATAAAAACTAGATACCTTTTCTATAAAATAAGAATTTCCCATCACTGTTACCTATCCCATTCCTACTTACTAGTTCTAGTAACTCCCATACTTTTTCATGTCAAATTCAATGTTAATTCGGGGAAGCGAATGTACATTTTTGTGAATTTTTCATGACGCGACAGTTGAAATTTATTAATTAAAACTGATTGTACATTGAAATATAACATTTGAAAAGGAATTTTCCCGAAGAAATATTCAAAAAAATACAGCAATGGCAGCAATCATTCGGAGACCTCTCAAAAAAAAGTTAAATTGCGGTGCCCCTCGTAACTCCAAAGGTCCTGCACCGATCCTTTTGAAATTTTGAACACTATTTCTGTACATAATTTACGAGGTAACGCTGGAGAATTTTTTCCACTCTTGTTGTTATTATTTATCTTACAGTAACAAATTACCCGATTTTTTCGCAAAAAACGCTTTTCTGGCTTCAAAGTGTGACCAAAAAGTGGAACATTGAAATTTTAAAAAACCCTCCCAGCGTTACTTGGGGGAAGTGATTATCTAACGAAAGCACTTGAATTTTTTGAGTTCAGGTGATCCAGTATCGAGTTATGAGGCGCACCGCAATTAAACTTTTTTTTCAGAGGTCTCCGAATGATTGCTGCGATTGTTGTATTTTTTAATATTTCTTCGTGAAAATTCTACACATTTTTTTTCAAATGTTATGCTTTAAGGAATGGGCGGGGGGGGGGGGAGGTACGGTCTGTACGGTGGAAAAAAGACACTTTTCCAAACATTTATCCATAAAATACGGTTGATTCTTATTAAATACAAATATCCCAGTATTATGAAACGACTTTTCAAGAATATTTTGTGAAAATTTGAGTATAAAATATTTAAAACTCAGCCATTAGCAGCAAATCTGCCTAGATGTCTAAAAAAAAAATAGTTTTGCGGTGATCGCGAGAACTCAATCATTTGAAACAAAAAAACCAAAGTGATTCGGTTAGTGTATGAGTTTCCCTAGGTAACAACGTCGAGTTTTTTCAAAGTTTGTTGGTATTTTTTGTTTTACAGTAACAAATATGCCGATTTTTTAATGGAAAATCACGTTTTTTGACTTTCCAGCGTCACCAAAGATCGAAAAATCAATTAAAAAAACAAACTCGACGTCTTTACCTGGGGAAACTCATACACTAATAGAATCACTATAGTTTCCTTGTTTCAGATATTGCGTCATGAGTTATAGCGATCACCGCAAAACTATTTTTTTTTTAGACGTCTAGGCAGATTTGTGGAGGCCACGGAGATGCGAAGGAGTGTGCTGTTAGGGATTTTATACTCAAATTTTCACAAAATATTCTTGAAAAGTTGTTTTATAATACTGTGATATTTGTATTTGATAAGAATCAACCGTACTTTATAAATAAATGTTTGGAAAAGTGTCTTTTTTCCACCGTACCCATGTAACACAGAATATTCTGAGAATATTCTCACAACATCCGTAAAACGTACTGTATCGAATATTCTTACAAAGAGCGTAGAAGCTTCGTAAATATTCATAGAAGATTCTAAGAACATTTGAATGGGACTGTTTCGAATATTCTAGGAACGTTCGTACAATATGCGTACAGAGTTTGTGGGTAGATTGATGAGCAGCGCATGCACAAGCATCTTAATGACATGAATTCAGTAATGGCGGATAATGTTGTTGACAGGCGACAGACCCTTGGATAATATATTATTTCAATTTGTATTTGGGGGATGAGAAATCTATAAATGTGCGCATTGTAATATCCCGAATGTTTTGAGAGCGTCATGCGTGAAAAATAATCATCAAAAGTGAATTAAAATATTAAGAAATATCTTAGATATCATGATTGCTTGTTGCGATCATAAATATCTCACCCATCCATGTGAATCCATAATATTGCTAAGAATCCATGATTACAGATGTTTAATGAGTGAAAAAATTGATTGTGAATTAGTTTTCGGTTATATACAGAAGTTATATTGGCAGGAATTTCTATTTTGACAGCATTTTCTTATAATATTCCCACAATATTCGTGGTATAATATTTTGAGAATATTTGAAACAGTCTCATTCAAACATTCTGAGAATGTGCGTAGAATATATTCGCACGTAATAAGAATCTACATAGAATATTGGGATATCCTCAACGCATATTCTTAGAACATTCTCAGAACGTGCTTGTGCTACCTGGGTACAGACCATACCCACCCCCTGCCTTTCAATGTACAATTAGTTGTAATGAATAAATTTAAACTGTGGCATCCCAACAAATTCGCAAAAATGTGCCCCACTTAACTGCTCCCTGAATACAGAAGAGTGAGAATTCCAATCGAACGGAAAGGTAGTTTTCCTTCAGCCAGAAGGGAACCTATTTTCTCATTCGAATGGAAATCTCGCTCTTTCCAATTTAGAGAGCGTGTGCTTCATGTTAACGTCGGACCGAGGTTGGATTTTTATGAAGACTTATACTTTCACCCAGTAAAATAGTTTCCTCGGAGGATTATATGTACGTTTTCTAATTCTCAGGGCTGGGTTTAGGCCAGGTGCCGTCTCTAACTCTTCAAACGAATATTAAAAAGAAAGTCATAAAATTAAGCGAGTGACATCCTGAGTAGAAAAATGTTTAAAATTACATATAATTTGTACATAATTCAATATGAGTTATATATGAATTGTATATAATTGTATACAAATGATATACAATTTGAAAATTGCATGACACCTGTTTTCCGCCCCCTCATAAACGTGCCGCCCCAGGCTCCAGCCTCGGCAGCCTAAGCATAAATATGGCCCTCCCGATTCCCACAAGAAAAATTCCTACCATGTCATTCAAAAATTCATGAATATCCAGCGAAATTTCTGATTCAGTGATTATTGTACTGGAAATCATCATAAATTGAAAAACCGCACTCCTCTAGAAAGAATGTTGCTGAAGGGGTTACCCCTACTTACAATTTTGAAAAAATCGATTTTTCAAAATCGAAGTATCTGAGAATATGTCCTGAAGATTTCACAGTCTATCCGAACAAAATTGACTGAGTTATGAGCGTTGAAAAAGAAGAATCCGTTGTGTAAACGACCTGCTAGTCTGCCGCCTGGCGGCCGAGAGCACTCGTGAAGGAAGAATGTTACGAAGGCAACACTAAATTTCCGTTTTGCAAGTGGCATCGTCGGCGGAAGAACTTCTGTATGGACCCGAAATAAATGACTTCATGTAAGTTTACAAAAAAAAATATTTTCTCCGTGTAAACTGAAATTGAAACTTTGAACGGGTTTTTCTCGAAATGACATTTCTGAAGTCGGTGACTAATATTACTCAAACACTAATGAACCGATCTTCTTGAAATTTTGCAGGCTTCACGGAGAAAGATGCAGCTCAAAAGGATAGTAATCTTTCATAGAAAATTGGAGAATATTTCTTAAAATCTAAGAATTTTTCTTAAGTTCGTAATAAACATAAAACGGTTCAGATTTCTCTTGAATATTGCTCGAAAAACAATGAAAAATTATCAATACTTAACAAATCATAAAAACAAATATGAAGTTTCCAAAAGTCACGCATGAACTTTTACAAAGTAAATAACAAAATTTTGAAATCTTATTTTCAAATTACAGAATTTTGTTATTCACTTTGTAGAATTTCATTCGGGACTTTTAGAAACTTCATATTTGTTTTTATGATTTGTTAAGTAATGATAATTTCTCATTGTTTTTCGAGCAATATTCAAGAGAAATCTGAACCATTTTATGTTTATTACGAACTTAAGAAAAATTCTTAGATTTTAAGAAATATTCTCAGATTTTAAGAAATATTCTCCAATTTTATATTAAACATGACTATCCTTTCGAGCTGCATTTTTCTCCGTGTTATTAGCTTTGTTCGTTCTAACGTGTTCTAAGTTGCACCGACCTGCACCAAACCAATCATTTCATTCCTATAACTGGAAGAGCGAATCAAAAATGTCTGGAGCAGATTGGAGCAACTCAGAACACGTTAGAACGAACAAAGCTATTGATTACATGAAAATGTAGTCTTTGATCGTTCGATTTTTGGTTTCGAAAAAAAACAGCCGTTTTTTGCGTTAAAATCGAACTTATAATTTTGACTGTCCGCCATTTTGTGAAAAATGAATATTTTTCCAAATCCTTCGATTAAAGACTAGTTTATACTTATATTTGACTAAATCCATCTACATTTTTTGTTTCGGATGATCCGCTTCACCGCAATGTTGGTCACCGCTAACCGTATACATGGAAACATTATTTCTTTGACGGCCATTTGCCACTAAACCATATAATATTCTTAAATAAAAACCTCACTGAAAGTTTTTCAAGATGTGTTCTTTCAAATGATATATTGATCGATTAAAAAATGTCTGTAGTTTTCTTTGAAAAAATTCATGAAAAAGGCCTTTCTTTTGCGCTACAAGTGGGGGTAACCCCTGAAGTTTGAATCGTTCATTGAAACGAATTAGTAATCGGATAACGAAATACTAAACTAATCAACACTCAAAAGTTGGTAGTACTGTTCTTAAGTGATGTTTTCAGGTCCAAAGAGTTGATGTAAAAAGTGAAATAACGATCACCCATCAGAATTAGTGAGTTTGAATTTTTCTTTTCGTTTTTATAAACAATTCCAACTTTAGCAACGTTAGAATTAAATGAAAATGTCGTACCCATAATTTCTCTGGTCAACTCCAATGTGGTTCGTGGATAGTGATTTACCACAGCAATTTTAACTCTATTATTCTTTTTGTACATAATATTTCTAAAATCATAGAATATAGTGACGTAGAAGAACTCACTTTCACGCTACGTTCCCGGAAAATCCATAAATTTGAAAAAGAATTATTCAATCATTTGGTTAATTAGATAGATTAGAAAATGAAATAATTCCCGCATCGGCAGTATAACTTCTACATCATTGCATTCTATGCTCTCCCTATATGTTGGTTTGCATAGTTAGTGAATGTTGCGAGTGCAGGGCGTATATAATTGATATATAGGTGAAATATTAATAATTCATATCAAAGTATTACTGGTTTGAACAAAAGATTTATTTACGCAATGACAATTCAGAAAAATCAATTACAGATTTGTATACATTATTTTCATTATATTGTTTCAATATTGTCGTTCAAGTATTCGCTACAATGATTGTCCTAAGATAGATACATGAATATTTCATGAGTTTGATGTTCACGGATGTTTCAGTTGTCTTTTATTTTATACTTTCAGAAAGATTTGGTATAAAATTCCAAGTTTCATTCTAGCGGCGAAAAAAACCCGCTATAGTGATTTTTTCATCACGGACGCAATAAACAAATCAGATTCATTTGAGTCAGTTGCTAAAAGATGAAATAATATGCTGATTATGTGTTTTGAATAACTAAACGCATTTCAAAAACTTTTCTCGTCAAATATTTCATTGGTATTTCACATAGAACAAGATAGAGATTCCTGGATTGAAATATCTTTTCAGCAAAATAAAATGACATGAAACGTTTATTCCAGTTTTATTTACTGTTCATCGTTAATCTTTAGCAAACTAATATGTTATTAAATCGATAATAAATAAATCAAACTAATGGAATTCAAAATTACGTACAAAACATTTCACACCGTTACATTGGTATCCTCAGATAGCAAATTATGAGATCATAATGAATTCAAAATAGCCCACATCCTTTTCTATTGATTTTATTTATGTTTGTGCGGATGATCTTTCTCTTGATCGAAATGAGTTATTTATTACATAATTTGCCATCTGACACGAAACACGAAAATTCATACATCAATATTTATAGTTGAATATTAATATTAATAATAATAATAATAAATGAGTAGAGTGAAGGGAGTAATTATAATATAAATGATGTAAATATAATAGCGGTGAATAATGAAGAATAAATTATGTATACGTACGTATACATTCACATACATTCATAATATTCCATCCATACTTATACATGAATAAATAAATTAATAAATTAATGAATAAATAAGTGAGTAAATGCGATTAATATGGATATATACGAATGTTAAACAAACTTATATTACGTACAGAAGCAATGCTGGTCGTATACGTTGAGTAATTATTAAAAATACGATATAATGCCTTTATGCGATAAGATGCAAGAAGATTGTCTTCACAATAGAAAGTACAACTTAACGATTAGCAAATAATACGAGTGCTTAATGAGAAATTATAATTTTAATTAAGTATACATGAATTTATAATCTTATAACTAAACTTTCGTTCGATTAATTGATTCTTATCAAATTGTTTTACTCGTACACTGAGATCGATTACCCTACTATTGGTTTCATGAGAATATGTGGATAATCGAATAACTAAGTTATCCACATTTTCTCACCGATTCAACGCTTCGGGTGATTGTATACGGGTTTGGTCGACTAGATTCCACTCCAATAATATATCTTCATATATTACTATAGACTTACAGTAAGTACTTAGAGTCATGACTAGATTTTTACAATTATATATATATAATCTTTATCTCTTTTGATTCATCTCCCATTTTTTAGAAAAGAAATTTTCGAAACCGTATTGTCAATGCTGCACAGTTATTTCATTCATAAATCAATAAATTGCTGTTATCTTTTGTACATTATTATCCCGAGTGGGAGAATTTTCAAAATTGTATATAATTTATATATAATTCAATAATATATAAAATATATGTGTAAATTTGACAATTTTCCCATCCGAGTGTACTTGTAATGAAAAATCGAATTTTTCCAATTTGAAATGTATTACACTATTCATGGGAATGTATTGAGAATTGCAACGTTCATGATTATAATCCACAAATCAATGAAATCCTTTTCCGTTGCCCAATGAATGAGAAATGAAAATTTGTACCGATCATTTTGTTTTATTACTATTATTTTATTCTGGTCTCGTAGCTTCAGTATCGAACTTCAAAAACGTTGCAATTTTTAATGCATCTCAACTCTCAATATTGATTCATATATTCTGTATATAAAATCACAGGGTAAGGCTGATTGGTATGAAATGACCTTAGCACAGTCCTGCGCGATATTTACTACTGTGGGCAAAAAATAGACATCTGTTCAAAATAATCATTAGTGTTCAGTATATACGCTTGTCTTTCTGAAGTACAAAAAGTGCATTCGCCGATTTTGACAATGAGTGAAATTATTCAACAAAGAAGTTCCATTAAATTTTGTATGCGGAATCAAATTTCTGGTGCCGTTCTGGAAACGTTCAGAATGTTGCAAAAGGCCTTCGGTGATAATTGTTTGTCCTGAGCAAGTGTTTCTGATTGGTACAAATTATTCAAAGAGGGTCGAGAAGGCGTTGACGACGAACCACATCCAGGACGGCCATCAACAGCAACTCATGATCAACACGTCAATAAAATCAAGGAATTGGTGCTTGAGAATCGACGATTAACAGTCAAAAACCTCGCTGGCATTGTTAAAATATCGGAAGGATCAGTGAAAACCATTTTGAAAGATCGTTTGGGCCTAAGAAAAGTGAAAGCACGATTGGTTCTAAAATTCTTCGCATACTGCATTGATTCTTCGTGAGTTTTTCGCCAAATTTTCAATCATCTTGCCGCAACCACCATATTCACCTGATTCAACTCCGTGTGACTTTTGGCTGTTCAGCAAATCACACATTTGGCTGATCGTTTTGAGTCAATTGAAGACTTCAAAGCATTGAAGTCTATTCCGGGAATTGACTTCAACGACTGTTTCGAGGATTGGAAAAAACGTTGACACAAATGTATTGGTGCCAGGGGGGGATTGCTTTGAGGGGAACGAATTAGATTTGGAAGAATAAATTAAGAATTTTCAAATTATGAACAAAGTTTTACCATTTTTTGCCCACAGTAGTATGTTTATAATTGTTGTTTTGTGAATGATAAGATGTTCGAAATTCATTGGAATGTCTCATGAGCGGGAATGAATTATAAATTAAATGATTCTAATGCAATTCGAATAATCACGCTTAAATTAAACACAGCCTCTTAATACTCTGAATTTTTGGTCATAACTTATTTTCAAATGACTATTATCTTGAAAGACGGTTGGTTCGGTTCACCTTTGGCTTTTGTTTGAAAATTTTACTTTCTTCGCGGTATTTCCTATTCTAAATTATTCACATGAAAAATTTGCTTTGCTCTTGAACGAGGGGGTGAGAAAATGACTAGATAAAAATGGGATTCAGATAAATCCAAGAGAAATATTTCCCAAATGAGGATTTAGCTGCCATAAGGACTTTGTACGAAACTGGAATACAATGCAGGCACTTGGTGCAAATGATTTTTCTCATTCTCTTCCTTTGTACTAATTTTGATTCTAAAAGCGATTGCATGATTCACAACACTCATACAGCGCCAGATTCGCCAGGAATTCATCAGAAATGTCTCGATTACGAAAGCGGAGGTTTTCAGAAAGTTTTTCAATCTCCGCTTCCGTAACGGAGTGAATTCTCTGACTCTCCTGAAGAACGTTATAATAATAATTAATATACACATAAATAAATGACTAGATTCCACTTGATAAGTTATGAAATAAATTACTTATATTACACATACTGGCACGTTTCCCAGGATGAATGAAAATTATTTTCAAAAGGAAATTTTATTCCAAGAACGGAAAATCAATCTATCCTCGTTGAACATCATCCCGCGTTGAAGTGACTCGAAGAGTTGATGTTCAACAATTCAATTGCTTTACCTTTGTCCTTCTTTATAGTATTGACTAGACGGTATCCGCAATATTGATGCAAAATTAAATATTACGACTATTTTCTTAGGGATGAATATACTAAATGATTAATGATACTTATTTGGCATGAGTTTTCGATGGCATCAATGTACACGGGCAGTGCGATAAGCCTTGTGACGTATACTTTTACGTTAACGTCAATTAATGGATAAAATAAGAGAGAAAGGAAACACAAAGAATATCTAATTTGTACAAATTCCATTCATAAAATTGAATACAGAATTGATGAAAAATTGCATTGCATTGATTTTTGGCCTGCATATTCGTACGTGAATATGAAATCAATTTAAATTCAGGGTTTATGATATAAATCGATTGACTTCAAAGACTAGAAAAATGTTACAAAAGACTAGATGATATCGTTGAATTAAGATACACAAAGAATATATACTGTACGGTCCATGTATGATTATAAGATATTGTATCTTCATGTATGATTCATGCATGGGATGATTTTCAATGAAATTTGCGGAAAATTTGATCTAAAAGTTTGTACGATATGTTGCGTGTTAATTTATCATTATTTCGAATTAATGTCGAGCATGCATGAACCATACCATTTTGTCTCATCATAAACAAATCATACATGGATCATATGGAATGAAAATTAAATCAGGCCATCTAAATTATGAAGAATGAATTCCGTTCACCAATCGAATTGCAGTATAGGAATACATTCTTCAAAATTGTGACATTAGAAACCACCCTTACAACATTTTTCAAATTGTATACATTCAATGTACGCGCAATCACATACATAGAATGTGCAGAATTTTGAAATGTTGTAAGAGCAATTGACCCTGCATACGACTACACATATTTACAAGACTAGAAAATCTGACTAGCGTGCAATTTTTTTTGTACTCATACATGACTAGAATTTGCGACTGAATTGTTGCTTTGGTTGGACTTGGTGAAGAAAGAATGATAAACTTATAAATAATCTCACTTGGTTGTCCTTAAAAATTATACCTGTCGCTCGGATAACAAAACATACCCTTTGAAAATTCTACCGAATCTAAGAGCAAATGAATTTTATGAACGGTAACCGATGAGTCCCAAAAATGAATTCTTGAAAATCATACCAGTTGAAATTGAGAAAGCGTTGTAGGGTGGCATGACGAGGAGTACGGTGTTGGATCGTATCTGGATCGATGACGATGTTCCACGTCCTATTCGGTTGGTTGAATCGTTGAAGTATCGCTGCTCCTTCCAGCGATGATTTGACATTTAGAATTTGACAGAAGCAGGCGAAAATTGACCAGGCGCATCAGATTCGGAAAGAATTTCCTCTCTGAGTGAAGTTTTCTTACACATCGAGCGAATTATCGGATAATGATTGTACTTTGAGCATCAGTACTCTACATCTCTCCCATCTCCTTCACATCACTGTACATAATTAGTTGATAAAACTCTTTATTTACATCTCGTGTTCGTTCCATCGTGGATTCCCACGTGGTTGAAGATCTGCACGTTGAGCGATTAGATTCATATCGAATCACGGTTCCCCAGTTGAAGGTGGATTTAGATGGAGCTTCGATTATGTCCCCACGTGCTTTGATCGAAGGATCGTCATTTCGAAATTGAAGAAATCTTCTCCAAATCTTCTCATCTTTCGGTCTCAAAGCTGACGATGGTACTCGAAGTTTGACTGTCGGTGATGCAGATCCGGTATATGGATTTTGATAATTCGAATTTGACACTTGGCAAATGTAAAATGCAAGATTCAAAGTCACGCGACCCTCGGAGGTGTTTGAGGAAAATACACGTGGGAAGAATGAAAGGAGAAGTGTCATTTGATGAAGAAATGGAGATGAATTTGGATAATGACGAAGGAGGAAAGGAATACATGAGAAGAAAGAGGAATCCCTCCGAGGGTCACGCAAGCGCACACTCACTCGCCTGATCGCAGACTAACCCTAACTTGAGATCCAGTCGTGCTAGAACGACTGGGTACGCGTGTCCTATCCCTACCATTCCTCTCATTTCTCCCTTTATCGTCACCCTGTTTCTCCCACCGCTTTCCCTTCATTGTGTTCATCTCCATCGTATTCTTACTGCACGGTTTGCTCCCCTCTCTTTTATTTACTTTCATTCTTCCCGTACCTTTTGTGTAGAGAGATTCATAATACTTGTTAAAAAAAACTTATAATTCTATGCATCTTTCAGGTTACAGACATTTTTTTATCAACATTTATATTTGAAAATGAATAAAATGATCGAAACCTCTGGGAATATTCCGACACATACGAAAAACAAACTTACCTAGAATATTCTGATACACTGAGAGAAGGAGTCTATTCAAATATTCAACAGCTAGGAAATTTAGGAACTATAAATAAAAATTTAGTTGTGCTAACTATAATAATTTTATTCATATTTCAGACAGCAGCTAGCCTTTTATTTACCCCAACTAGAGTCTAGCTGGCGTAAATAAAAATCTAGCTGCGGCAACTAACACTTAGTTATCCCTTTCTCTCGTCTATAGAATGTTCGAGTGAGACTGTTTCAAATATCCATAGAATATCCATTGAACGTTCTCACAATGTCCACTATGTTCTACAGAGCATCTATCGGAAGCCTTCGGAATATTCTCCGCTAGTATATTCTATGAACGTTCATAGGAAGTATGAAACAGCTTCATCGTAATATTTTATGCATGTTGACAGAATGTTCATCAAACATCCATAGAATGTTCTTGTGCTGCATGGGAAGTAGCCTGAGGGAAGTTAGGATGCAAAACTAGTCATGTTCTTTCTTTTATCAATCGCGAATGAAGAATTCCAAAAATATATATTAAAAAAAACCCTTACTCAAAAACTTTAGAATTCAATTCAAAACGATACAACTGCTATGTCGCTATATGAGGAGGTAACGTAAGTTATACTGAGGAAAATAACATTTGAAAAATTACTAAATTTCTTCTAAATTGGCAAGATAAGAGAATAAAACCCTGTTATTGTTCGACAGGATAATAAAAATAAATGATTTAAATTATCAAACATTCTTTAGCATAAACATTAGGGTGGTCATTAAAAATTAAATTCTTTCAGACGCCCAAAAAAATCCTTCCTTTTGACGAAAAACTACGGGAAAAATTTTGCTTTTCGATTTTTAACAAAAATAACACGTGCCAATTTAAGTTCATTTTTCGATAAAATTATAGTTTTTTGGAATATTTATTACATTATTTAAATTTTGATAAAAAATCATGAAAATATGCTTATAGGAAATGAAAATCCTCTACAAAAGGGTTTCTTTTGTTTTTAGATGAAATTCATATCCATCGAGATAATCTCATTGGTAAATTCATTAACTTTATTAAAACATTTATTTTAGCACTACAAACTTCATTTTTCTTGAAATATGAACAATTTAGTAAATCTTATATACAATTATTCATTTATAGAGATTAAGTTAATGACTACCAAGTTATATTCGATATTATCTATCCATTTTCAAAAAAAAAAGTTCAAATTTACATCTAAAAGACTGATTTATTAATTCCAAGGTTTAAGTAAGCTTTCTTTTGTATTTTTCATGTTTCGAACTCTGTAATCATCCAAAATTTGAATCACAAACTGTATTTAGTAAATAATTTATCTTTTGTGAACGATGTTGCTGAACGCGGTGTGAAATTAATGCAAGAATACAATGATTTGTTTACGAAAGATGGAAATCAGAAGCAGTTTGTGATTCGAATTTTGGATGATTACGGAGCTCGAAACATAGAAAATACAAAAGAAAGCTTACTCAAACCTTGGAATTAATAAATCAGTCTATAAGATGTAAATTTGAACTTTTTTTTTTTGAGAATGGATAGATAATATCGAATATAACTTGGTAGTCATTAACTTAATCTCTATAAATGAATAATTGTATATAAAATTTACTAAATTGTTCATATTTCAAGAAAAATCAAGTTTTTAGTGCTAAAATAAATGATTTAATAAAGTTAATAAGTTTACCAATGAGATTATCTCGATGGATATGAACTTCATCTAAAAACAAAAGAAACCCTTTTGTAGAGAATTTGATTTCCTATAAGCATATTTTCATGATTTTTTATCAAAATTTAAATACTGTAACAAATATTCCAAAAAACTATAATTTTATCGAAAAATGAACTTAAATTGGCCGCCGGCAGGTGTTATTTTTGTTGAAAATCAAAAAGCAAAATTTTTCCCGTAGTTTCTCGTCAAAAGGAAGGATTTTTTTGGGCGTCTGAAAGAATTTAATTTTTAACGACCACCCTAATAAACCTGCAACTTCATACACGATCGAATACATATTTTCAGTACACTGTCTAACAATAACAGTGGTATTTTCACTTATCTCGCCAATTAGTAGAAATTTGGTCATTTTTATAACGTTATTTTTCTCCATGTATAACTACAAAATTAACAGTTAGAATTTTGAAAACATTGATTTTCTTTTTATTTAATTTTCGTTGTGTATATACATTGAAATACACACACAGAAAATTTCAAGTCAATTCGGCGATTATTGTCCAAGTTACACACATATTTAACAAAATTGTTTACTCTATCCCCAACAGAACAACATGGCTGCCAAACGTTCAATACACATTCAACAAACGTTCAATAGACTCAGGGACATTTCTACGTTCAAGGAACATTCAGCGAACGTACGTGAACGTCTGAAGAACGTTTGGAGGAAACTGTGTTTTTGAAGTCGGTGACCAAAATATCTCAAAAACGGTTGAACCAACCAGTCTCAGGTTTCAACACAAGCTTGTTGACTATATTTTTTTAGTAATTGATCGAAGGTATTTTCTCACCGATTGATATTTTTTTTTTTTTATGAACAATTTAAGGCCAAAATTTTTGTGAAGAATCGATGTTATTCTTTCAGAAGCCGCCATTTCATCAAAAAATTTTATTTTGCTAATCCCTTCGATCGGCTGATAGATTATACATCACTTTAACGAAATCCGTTTAGTTTTTTCATTTTAAAAGATTCAGTCCCGAAATATCGTGGTCACCGCAAAGCACTTTTTTTAGAGGAGCTTCTGGAGATCAGCTATAACAGCTCTCAAAATTATTATTCTCACAAATACATAATGTTAAAATACAGTTGAAAGTTATCTCAATATGTGTCCAAATTTTTACATTAATCAATTAAACTGTCTTCTCAGGAAAAATTCTTGAAAAATCGCTTTTTTACGACTCTTAACTGTATATAACCCTTTAATGTAAACCACTTCTTTCCTATGGAAACTACTATATTTTCATGAAGCATACTTCTCACAAGATTTGTGAAGCAAAACTGATATTCATTTCATGCTATATTCCATTTTATGAGTGTTTTTCATTTATTCCAGATAGCGATGGTGACTCCTTAACAAAATCGATTCTTTTCTCAGAAAAAGTATCTAGTTTGTATAGATTTGTATAAAATATCGATAAAAATTCGATAAAATTTCAATAAAGAAGAATCGACGCTTTGAAGAATCTCCGTCACCAATTCCAGATACTTAAAATCGCTGCGGGAATCTATAGAAGCACTCTCTAAATTCTTTGGAGTGAATATTCGTGATTTGACTCTTCAAAGAGTCAAAATACTGCAACTCTAGAACGGAGTGGGAGCTCAACTCTTGAAGAGTGAAATTTCACTCTTTAAGAGTCAATATTCACTCTTTTTCCTAAGAGTGAGTTTTTCACTCCAAACACCAGAGTTGATTTCCACTCTTATAGGGTGAAAATTCACTCTTTAAGAGTGAAATTTTTCACTCTTTCGGAGTTGCAGTATTTTCACTCGGCAAGAGTGAATTTTCACTCCCAGGAATTTAGAGAGCATGAATGAAGCGAATTGGGAAATTTCTATGCACTTATGGACAAAAATCGGTTCACAACTCAGTTTTTGTTCCATGTCAATCAATTTTATTCTTAAATATTCGGAAAGGGATCTATTATCATGTATCATCGCGGCATTTTTGTTCGTAGCACTCCGACATTTGAATAATCCAATGAAAACTCGATGAATTTTCAATGAAAAAACATGGATATTGTCAAACATCACTTGTTGCTGAAAATTGAATCGTTTATTGAAACGAAGTGGTAACTGAATAACGATATCCTCAGCTATTAAGAGCCCAAGATCTCGCAATACATTCTTTGAACTCTTTTGGGTTGCCAAAAACTGGACACAGCATCGACTTTCGTGAGGAGAATTTGAGAAATGACATGACTGCGAAACCACTTCGCAAAGCAATGCAAGCGATCTATTACTCGATGAATACCAAAACTTTGATGACCAAATCAATTGAGGAATTTCATCGAACTACACGGAGAGAAATGTATTTGGAAAAATTACCATTTTATTCGTAAACTAGAACTATTCGGCAAAACCATACAATAATTTATAATATAACTCCTAATCATTGCCAGTTGTGATGGTAAAAATCGAGATTCATTTGGATTTTTACCATCACAGCTGGCAATGATTAGGAGTTATGCTATAAATTATTGTCTGATTTTTCCGAATAGTTCTAGTTTACGAATAAAATGGTAATCTTTCCAAATAAATTTCTCTCCGTGTATAATGTAGAAAGAAAAATGTGATATTATGACACGAACTGAAACACAATGTTGGTGAAGTCAGTATGCAGAGAAAAGTGCAAAGACGATTTAAACGGATTATGCGTGCGATCTAGTATTCGATAAATAATAAACCCTCGATAATCAAATCAATAGAGATATTTTATTGAACTAGAATGTACAACAGGAAATAAGATATTATGACGCTGATAGAGTTGATGCACAGGAGAAGTGAATAGAAGATCCAGACAGATTGTGCGTAATCAAACTTGATTGCGCTTTACCTAACCGCTGTGTTTATTGTCACTTGGGTGTTCTTCATTACATTAGTGATAATTGAATGAATCTTTAAGAAAAATTGATTGTTCCAGTTAATTATTGATATAAAGAAGTACATTCCAAGTCATTTCAAGGGAATAACATTGACCTTAACATTCCTAAATGAAGATAAAATGAGTTGCGATTTACCGCGTATTTATGTATTTTCGGCTGAAAAATCGAAAATTCTCAAGCTCAGGTTCGAAACAGAAGATATTGTCCGATCCAGATGAGGTTTTTATGTTTCCTATTGATACCTCAAAGCAACTTTTCCGCGCTATGACGTTTCGATTAAAAGAAGAAAAATTGTCTCGACCCACCCTAGTAGATACTCACCTTTTAACACCTCACGCGATCTGCTTCAGTGGAAAATTTTCGAAGTCTTTTCATAGCAAAGTGAGATGAAATTAAGATTTCTCAGAACAAATAGCAGGGATTCGCTTATTCTTTTAGTTTATTATAAATCCGTATAACATGAGGTCATGTTTTATGGAAATTATTATAAATTATAAATTATAAATTTCGGGTAATTATGAAAAGCAATTGGTAGTAGAAAATTGGATTCTCACGTCTAAGTTAAATCATTTACTTTGGTAATTTCAAAAGTGATATAAAATCATAAAAGGCCTTGAAAAGTATTCACCACAAACAACGATTGATTATAATTCATCGCGATGCATACCTCATTGTAGAAAATTTTACTTCATCGTGGTAGAGATTGTAATTGATCGCTGAAATTACACAATTCGTTGTACTTCCGTTTCCGGCAAGATTCAGAGAGATCCAATTCGAATAATTGAGAATTCACGTTCTTTTGCTGGATATACCTGAAGGTCTTCCCTGGAAATAAAAAGCTGTCCAAAGGGTTCATTCGTAAATTACGTAACGCTTGTTCTTCTGTCTTTCATTGTCGACCTAACTTCGGACACTTCAGAAATGGTAAATAGCGTTACGTTATTTATAAACGGCTCCAAACAACACTAGAATGACCTAGGAACTTTCACGAAGCATCTAAAAAAATTCCTGATTCTTAGATTTTTGGAACTTGACTCTAAAAAAATGATTTTCTGAAAATTCCAAAAATTGGATTCTAATTCTTCATAGCCACTTTTTTCTGAATTTTCAGATGAAATTTCCTGAATTTTGGGAAACACCAACTGTATTTTGGAGAATACTCTGAAAATTCAGCCACACTGAGGGAAAAAAGTCTTTGAGACAAAAACATGTTGCATCCAATGGTATCTACTGGGTGATCCAAAATTGCCGTATAATTTTCTCAAAGCAGATTCTTGATGAAATTCTGGAAAGATTTTGGTCCAGAATATTCAGATCTGATCCTTAAATCCGGAGATATGAGCGTTTTTTAATTTTTTGAAAAATCCAAATACCTCGGAAGTACGATATTTTTGACTTTTGAACCCAACACCATTCTCTGAGTCAGATCACGAGGTACCCCTGGGAAACAATGAATTCAATTTAGCTTTCTTCGTTGTGGAGTTATAGCGATTTGAAGTTGTTGAATTCTGATTGGCTGGAATGCAAAAAATTTCAAACCGATATAACTCCACAACGAAGGAAGCTAAATTACATGATCTGACTGAGTGAATGGTGTTGGATTCAGAAATATGGTACTTCCGAGGTATTTGGATTCTTCAAAGAATTAAAAAATGCTCACATCTTCGGACCAAAATCTTTCCAGAATTTCATCAAGAATCTGCTCTCAGTAAAGTGTACGGCAATTTTAAATCACCCAGTATAAAATATTTCTCTAGATCAATGAAATTTCACTTTGATGGATGAACTGGTTTTCCACTGGATGAAACACTTCGTGCGATGAAAAACCATTCCATCCATCGGAATAATATTTATTCGGTTCGAAGAAATATTTTATAGATACCATTGGATGAAATATTTTCTTGCCTCAATGACTTTTCTCCCTCAGTGCAGGTTTCTTACAATTCAGCAAAATTTTTCTGAAAATTCATAAGGAACTTTGTTTACTGTGTTGCTGATATTCAATTTGATTCCAAATTCTGGTGCTTTGGAGGGACTACAGACATCATATTATAAATTCTCAAAAATAAGAAACATTGTATCCAAACGATACATTACATCCCCGATACTCTTCGATGAAGTATTTTTTTCAGGAATACTAAACGACGAGAGCGTGCTTTTATTCATTAAGGGGAGAACTTTTTGTTTGGTCAATTTTAAATAATCGCATAATGTTCTATCAATACCAACAAGGTTAACTCGTAAACTTCTGGTAGAAATTGACTGACCCTTGAAGTTATTTCTCGTAAAACTTCACGACGAGACAAAAAAGGTCGTAAGAGTAATAAAATTCAGTAATGTCACGCAAAAAGGCCTCGAATTGAATATAGGGGCTTAACATTGTACGTGATTGAACCTTGATTTTTCATGATATCATTAACAGTGAATGCCAATGTTAAACCCGCATCTCTTACGTAGTTTCTTATCGCTCAAGGCATTACGTAAAATGTTCGACACCGAATTGCGGTACAAAAACCAGGTTTCCAGGTTTTCAATGTGCGATAGATATCTTATCCAATCAACATTTCGTATCTCGCGATATCTTTTCAAGCGGCAAACAGATGTTTCAGATATGATATGAAACATGATTGGAACCTTCAAATGAGCCTGTTTTGGATATAATCATCTTCCGAGTATGTCCATAGGACACTGTACGCATTATAATACCTTCTGGTGGTCAGGGACTCTCACGTTATTATTCACTTTCATCACTCATTATATATAAAATATATATAATTTGTATACAATGAATAGATGATTGATGATGAATATATTTTATATATAATGAGTAAAACGAAAGTGAATAACGTTACAGTCCCTGTTGGTGGTGCTCGAATTTCTGAAGGGTTTAACCCTTCCTGACACCAACTTATATTTCAGCCGATGTATTGTGAAGCGTTTAAGGGGCCCGAACACTGTAAACTGCGATTTTTCATATGATTTTTATTTTATTTATTAAAAAAAAACAGACGTTCCAATTTACATCAAACTTTACACATATGTTAATAAATGTTTAAATTATCGAAAAAAAATTTTTTTTTTTTCAGCCCCTTTCAAAACTCAAAACGCGATTATCTCGAAACCATGTTTTTTGACCGCGTTGACAGCATAACTGTAAAAGTTTTTATCCGATAGACCTGATTCAAATTGCATTCTATTCGGGAATAGTGTCGCTTCTGCTCGACGTAGCCGTTTTTCGATATATGCCAAACTTTTTTTTTTATCAATAATTTAGTGCAAAATTTTACGCGAAAAAAAAACTTTTTCTTCAAACAGCCGCCATTTTTTTTTGTAATCAATATTTTTAAAATCTCCTACGTCAAACAGTAGCCAGTAATGTATATTTCAAGAATCTATTTTGTTTTTTGCTCTAGAAGGCTCCGTTTTGCTGATTTGCTGTCAACGCGACAAGGGTCATTTTAAAAAGGCGCCATTTTGGATCAACTACAGAATACAAAGATGGCCGCCAAAAAAAAAAAATTTTTTTTCGATAATCTAAACATTTATTAACATATGTGTAAAGTTTCATATAAATCGGAACGTCTGTTTTTTTTCAATAAATAAAATAAAAATCATATGAAAAATCGCAGTTTACAGTGTTCGGGCCCCTTAAAGGTATCTTAGAGATGAATCAACTAAATTGTCACTATTTGTTCCTATTTGCCAATACGTTTACCAGAATTTCATTAGGGATGAAGCTCCTGTAAATAAATATTCTATATTACAAACACATTGAAAAACATTGTCTCGTATATGGACAAAGTGTCGGAAAGGGGTAATACTTCTTCTCCCGAGTGAAAATATTTTTAAAATTTCATTTATTTTGTGTATACAATTCAATACAATTCATATATAAGTTATATACCATTATATATAAACTATATATAAATTCAAAAATTGTTGAAGAATGTATTACGAAAAATTGGCTGAGGATCCATTAATGAAATAACGCACATCTTGAAAACTATGTTTTAAACTATCTTCATAATCTTGTTGAGACAAAAATATTCCAAAATGGCGGAGCTACAGCTTTTTTTCAATTACAATTTTTTTCTAAAATTCAAAAACCAAAATTCTATCGTCAGAATATGTGAAAACGCACAACTTGACGAAGTCAAAACAAATGAAAATGAAAAATTGAAAATTCAGAAGCATTTTGAAAAAAACACACCTTTGTTTTTAATCTAAAAATGGAAAAAAGCAATGTCAATGAATTTTATTTTTTGTTGTTTTACCCGTCAAGTTGTGCCTTTTGATATACTTTAACTATAGAATTCTGGTTTTTTAATTTTAGGTTAAAATTGAGACCTATAGGCTGCACGGCGCAAAAATGAGGTACCAACTCGTAGCTCCGCCATTTTTAAATATTTTCGTCCCAAAAAAATTGTGAAGATAGTTTTAAACGCATATTATATGGTATGCTGTATTTCATTATTCTAAAAAAGGTACATTTGCTTGTATTTCCCCCCTTAAGCTGCAACATTTTTAGATATCTTCTAGACGCGAAAAGAATTGAGGACAACTGAAAAATATCTAAAACTGTTGCATGAGACATCTCAAAATTGTTTCAAAGATACACCAGACACGAGATGTTTAGCACGTCCGGAGTGGAAAACATTTCAACATTACTGATAATTTACAAATAAATTATATACAATTTATGTACAAACTATATTGAATTTATATACAATAAATTATGTATAATTTTGAGAATTTTCCCACTCGGTATACTCTATGTACATCTCAAGAATTTTCAAATTGTACTGCTTTGTAATATTATGACACATATTTTTAGAATGTCTTTTCTATGCATGATCACGGAATGAGCGTAGAATGTTTGAAAAGGCCTTGTGCTACTTGGAAATGTACATGGGAAGAATTTTCTCAGATGTCTTAACAATGACTGTTTCAATGATTTCAAGGTGGTACCAGCAGCCCCTGACGATGCAACCCAATTCAAATTTTTTCTGACAAATTATTCGAAAGTAAAGCAATGACAATAGAATATCGCTATGTATAGATCATCTTTATTGGTTGAAGAAGGTCCGTGCAGATCGATATTTTGATTGCATTCCTTCGTTTTCGAGTAACTTTTTAGAATAGTTTTGGTTGTGTCCTTTTCTAACCATCGGTTCTGGTTGCGTCTACAGGGGTAGCTGATATCACTTTAGGAACGTTTTAGATGCATATTGGGACCTATTTGACATCTGCACGACAAAAACAAGAGCTCCCTACTCAATTCTTAAAAAGAAAATTTTTGTGAACTCTTAGAATTTTGGAATTTAGAGTTCTAATAGTCTTTTCAAAACTCTGAAACAAACCTTGATTGGAATATTCCAAACGAATGGTCGAATGTTCGTGAAATAGAACTCGTTTCAAATTCTCTCTCTAAGTCACTGACATAAATTCGTGTATTGAGCATGGTGAAATCACCAAATTCGCAGATGATTTTCAGATATCTTACACCACTGATCTAGGGTCTATCAATGAAACAGTAGAAATGATAAATAGAGATTTGTCCAGGATTAGCAATTGGTTTACTTTAAATGAACTTTCTTGGTCCCCAAAGGTGGCCAAGTCCGTTACTCAGCGAGGCCCGGGCATTACGGCTGCTCTGCATCCTGGGAAATTGCATGTGAGCGCGGGCACTGGGGCCCTAGTGCTCGGAGGTTCCGAAAGGGACCCCTGTCAGTGATCCATGCAAGAATACCGGATGTGGGTGTAGTCGTGTTGCAGGTAGCTTCGCTGGTAATGAGATTCTCCACCATATGCCTATCTCCACCTCCATGGTGGGGGGGACCGGGCAACGTTTTGGCGCCAGCTTTCTGGAGTGCGAAGCGGCTAACGGAGAAGACTGTGAGCTACCCTCGAGATGCCGCGCAGAGCTGCGAAGGCAGTTTGCATCTCCCTGGGCCTAATTGGGAGCATGATGGGCTTGTCCCTGATCCCCCTGCAAGAGGCCGAGCTTTGCTGGCATCCCGCCTCAACGTGGTCCCCTCTGCGCAACGCCTGCCCGACTCACTATGTGGGTCGGTCAGGTGGCTAATTGAGATGCTTCCTCGTGAGGGGGCGGTCTACTCCATCTGATGATGCGACTGATTTAATGAAATCAGGAGCTGAGAATGGGGGTTTTCCGAGTCTGTTATCCAACGTGAGACCTGGGTCAGTGCCCTTTGCAATCGTGGTTTAACAGTTCGCGAGCTGAACGCGGGGATTTCGGTGTCACCGATCCCCGGTGACTGAACTGTGCATTGTACAGTTCGGGTGCCTCGCCTGCATAGCGAGGTAGGGTTAAGAAAGGACCTGCCACAACCAGTAGGGGAACTGGACTAAGGATTCTTAGGAAGGGCCGAACTGTTAGGTCGACCAAAGGGGTCAGCCGCTGGGCGTGTCCCAGCTCCAAACTCCGTGGGGAGTCGGTGCGGGTAGGTCCTCAGGACAGGTATCGCACCGATAACTTACATAAGGAGGTTCACACCTCTCTCTAGGAAATAAACTTCCTTTAAATTCTTCTAAATCGCAAGTCATGATTCTGGGATCTCTTTGGTTTGTGAAAGGTCTACAGTTAGAATCATTGTCTCCTGTAGTGATAGATGGGACAGTAATATCGTATGTCTCTAGTCTCAAAACTTTGGGAATCTATCTCCCCCCAACTTTGAGTTGGAGTCCACAGGTCTTGGACATTTGTACCCGGATCTACAGAGCACTCTATCAGCTCCGATTTAATGGGAGACATCTCTCTACTCGCACTAATGCTAGGGTTGTACAATCCCTCATTCTGCCGTATTTTGACTATTGTGCCCTTGTTTTCATAGACATAACACTTGTTGATAACATCAGGGTACCCAAGGTATAATGTAAATGAAAAATACGAGTTTCGGCGCCGTCTACAACTGGCGGGGCAACTACAGCTCACACACACAACTATACCACAAATACGTTCACACTCACACCAATGGCACCATCATAGTATTTGTGGTATAGTTGTGTGTGTGAGCTGTAGTTGCCCCGCCAGTTGTAGACGGCGCCGAAACTCGTATTTTTCATTTACATTATACCTTGGGTACCCTGGATAACATCAGGCTGCAACGGGCTTTCAATGCCTGTGTGAGATTTATCTTTAGTGTCAGGAAGGATGAGCATATCTCGCAATATTTCAATAAGCTAGGTTGGCTGAGGATTGAGGTCGGAGAATTTATTTACTAGGCATGCTCCTATTTAGTATTTTCACCACTCGTACTCCCACCTATCTTTTCAGTCGATTTACTTATTCCTCAACTCATCAATCACGGTTCACCAGATCTGACCCCTCTACCCTAGTAATTCCTACTCACCGTACGACCTTTACCAACTCATTCCTTATTAGAAGCTGTAGATTTTGGAACACCTTACCGGAGGAAATAAGGTGTTGTCCCTCCAAGAGCGCTTTTAGATCTAAGCTTTTTGCGCACTTATACGAGCTCCAGGCTGCTTAGCTCTTCTCCTGCTCCTTTCTTGCCTATAGTAAGGTTATTCTTAATTTTAAATGTTCTTGGGCGTGATCTGCTGTTACTTATTTCTTTATAGAGCTATTATTATTCGCTTATTACTCATTGTATTAGCGGGTACTAACACTTTCCGACTACCTAAGGTATTTCTTCTAGTTATTATATTTACCTGGTTACCTGCGTCTATTGGCCTTTTTCGTCTGTATATCATCTATTGGTGATCACTAATTTCTAATCTATGCTATCATTATAATTGTAAGAAAATTGGAGTCTTATTTTTCTGTCTTGTTTGTTTTGAATCAATAGAGCAGAAAGAGCACCTTTGTAATGATATTTGAACTGAAGGGTCCAGCCCTAGGACATAATAAGGCATGAAATGAAATTGAATGAAAAATTCATTACGGACCCTTTGTTGTTATCTAGGCTGAGTAATAAATGAATCCACATACATCTATGAATCCGATGATCTTTCTATTTTATTTTATTTTCGCTCCGAAAATCCTTAGTTTAAGGCCCATGGAGCTCCAGAAAAGTGGGCAAAACTTTGCCACGTACTTTTCCAACAACTAAGCATCAAATAAATATTTTTAATATGCAGTACTGATGGAGCACATTGCCAAGATTAGACTTTGAATATTTGGTTGAATCTGGAAAAGATTCTTGATAATTATGCGAAGAATTATAAACATAATCACCTACAAATGTCAATAATTCCCACAAATTATTTTATATTTTCTTTCATGTTCAGATATTACTTTGGAGTTTCAATTTATATTCAAAGTCAAACCTTGGCAATATGATCCATTTTCCCTACCGCAAATGCCAGACAAATCCGGATGAATCCTAGCAGTTCCCAGAACAAATACCGAGTAGTTCCAGGCAGATTTTGACAGGAAAAGTCAGTTCCTTGGAAAAGTTTGTAGCAAAGTTTTCCCCACTGTTTTGAAGCTGCATGACTGTCAACTGAGTAGTACGAATACTTTATTACCTTAAGATTACAGCACCCGACGTTCCGCCCAGATTCTGGACATTTTCAAGGATGAACAAATATCGAAGAACAGAGCTAACTCCCCTGTGCTGACCCACAATTCGTATTTCATTTTGTTCTCTATTTTATGCTCAGTTCTCTCGGTATTTCGCTCTTCATGATCTCAATTTTAACAATCTTCAGATCCTGTATGTGAATGGGTGTTTTCTCTCAGGAATACCTATCCTGCGCCCATCAGCGGTCATCCCGACCAACTTTCATGAGGCTAACAGTAACGGTTATCATTCAACAGGCGTGTAGGAAAATCCCTTCAGGTTTTAGAATACGATCGACACTGTAGTGCTTGTAATCAATTCAAGATACTTATACGAGGGTTTTGATTTTCTTCGAATCTCAAAAGTATTCTATTGGCTGAAAACATGATGAAAAATTCAAGAAACGGAAACTGTTGCTCGTCCAAATTTCAACGATTTGCTATATTTATTTGGCATTTCGGTATCTGAAAACTAAGAAAGTTTTCATATTCCTGGCGAATATTTCCACTTAAACTAAGGAACAAAGAAGTCAGATGAAATAAATTGAAATTAAGGAAATACAATTATTTTTATTGATCAACTTGGCGAACTATAAAAGAAATGGTAATCTTTGGCGTTATCACAGGATAACTTGTCAAGTTTGCAGCAGAAAGGAATTTTTATAAAACACTTACGTCGAACAAAGCCTATGAAAAATAAAAAAACAAAACTATTAGGCGAAATGAATTATCGATCTCCCGAATCAGTTGATCATCCAATTGAAACGAACAACCGACGGTAATCAAGAATGGCACATAAATAATTCATATTCTCAAAATCGAATATTCGATGAATCTTCAATCGTGAGAGGGAATACCACATTACACATACTATTATCAAATCTTTACAAAACTACTGTAAATTTCGTGTTTCTAATTTGTACATGTGTTCTATTATATCAATATTTATCGTCTACTATTATGGTATATATTATATATACATATTTTGTTTCACTTTCATTCTTTATATTCCTTTTTCTCTCTTTCATTCTTTCCGTTTAATATTTCTGTATTAAAATCGAATGTATAATTGAGAAACATATCATGCAAGACATGACCGCGAATGAACAAGTTTCAAGTCACGGAATATCAAGCAATATATATACCACTTGATATCCTGCACAAGTAATCCGCTAAAAATCATCATTTGATTGTTCTATAACAATAACGTGAATATTACAATATATTTTTGTACGCACAAATGAAACTATTTATTCAAAATGATGATTAATATTAGAAATGAAAAATCTTAATCTCCGAAATTTGTATGTATCAATAAATTTCATGTTCTCGGTAACAGACCGATGCTTCGGAGTCCATTCGGATCACATTACAAATTGCACGTGATACAACAGTGATATCGTTCAAATATTACAATATTCGTGTTTTATCTATTTATCAATGGAATTGATAGATTTGTTTCCAGTTAAATGACTTTGCATTGAGATTTACATTGGCGGAACATTGCAACGATATTGTAATACTTTTATAATATTACTGTAAAATTACGTCAAATATAGATTTAAATATGTATTTATATAGAAATTTCAAATTTATATGGGAGAATATTTCAAGTTTTGGATTCTCATAAAAATACTAATATAAATCACTTTCAACTTCTAATTGTGATGCCACATTTTTTATTAACACACCCCAAACTCCCAATCATGTATCGCGTACATGATATTACAAAATCCAAGAGAAAATCTTTGATCATCATCCATGCGTTTCATAGAATCTAATCAAATCAAAAACCATGAAATTTGTTCGATTTCCAATAGGATTTCCATTAGAAAAAAAGATCGAATAGGATTCGACCATACTTTTGTTCAATTCCACGTAAATTTCAACGAGATTGTTACATCCCAGCCAACATTGCTGTGACGTTTTAAAAATCAATGGAATCGTGTCTTGGAATGAATTCTCATAAAGTTCTCCCTGATGTCACAATTTTTGCTCTTCATTCGTCATAGCGATACTACTTTTTTTTATTTAAAATCTCTCTCAAAATGAGTAGAGTTACAAATGTTTCAATTACAAAAGAATTTATTGCTTTAAATTTTTCTGACGACCACAATGTTTATTATTTCTTCTCGTCAGATTGATCATGTAAAGTCGTTTGAAAGTATCGAAACGTTACATGAATATTTCAAAGTTTTACAACTTATTTTAAATTTTAATGTTTATTAGGAATCAATTGTCACGAGTGCATGCAATAAGAAACACGTAGATTTGTGTTAAATCGACGAAGATGAAATCTTTTGGATTGGAAAGAATCAAAACTGAGAGCATGTTTTTTTATTGGTATTATCAGCCTCGTATCAGATTATTAAGGAAAAAGAATAAACACAAATTTAAAAAATAATGTTATCAAAATTTTAATGAATGATGTGCCTCCACTATTTCTAATAACAAATTTATGTTTATTTAAAAGCATCTTTTGTTCCTTACTCTTCAATACTTTCTACAAATTATCATATGAATACCACGTTCGTATCTCGTTGGTATTCAATAATACTTCGCTTTTCATACATCATTTATATAATGATGCTACAGATATAATACGCACGTTTTAAATATTGAACAGAGTATCATATTTCAATTTCGCAATATATTTTCGTTAACACAGGAAGGATCGAATTTGGAAACTTCGTTAACACAATTCATCCGATTTTGTGTAATTTCTTACTCAAAATTTCGCGACTTAGAGAATCTCATCGAACCGAATGATTCTCAGTGATTCCAATGCAGAAAATCGATTTAAACCCATTAGAAATTGATTCTCAATGGGTTTGAATCAGTTTTCTGCAGTGAGGGCGATCCTTGAAGAAGATTCATTCTATTTTATACAAACGGTATAAATAATGTTTATATAAAAAAAGAATCGATCATGGATCCTCTTTAAAAATCACCACCGCTACCAGGGGGGTTGCATAATTTCAGGACATATAACACTTTTTTGAATAGTGATGTAAACCAAGCAAAGTATCCCCTCGTCCGTCATAGATGCTACCCAAGTGGAAAATTTTTCGAAATTAAATATGATTTATGTATAATGATAATATTATACATAACTGATTTTTTCCATTTGGGTATTCAACGGAATTTGTATTTTTTAAACAAAAATTTCTGAAGTTTGTATTGAATCTCATAAGACATTGATTGAAACTTGATAGAAATCTTTGTAAATATCGCATTGCTGTTGAATATAGCTCTTCCCTAATTCTTATGAAACATGCATAGAACGTTTTTTCATTTGTATTCAGTTTTTGTGTTACATTTCCCATATAATTCCTCTTCGATTGGGAATAGGCGATATTCACGGTACCGATACTTCCGTATAAAATATGCATCTAGTTTTGAAAAATTTTCTACTAAATTTCGATTGGAAATGTCATACATATTTTATAAAAAAAATTAACGATACCGAGAATATCGCTCATCTTTACATTTGGCGCCAACTTTTGTACAAACTCTATACAATTCGTGTATAGATTTTTTCAACTTATAGAACTTTGATACTATTACGTGGAAATTTATCTGAAGAAATCTCTTTATGACCTCGTGTATAATCGAATGTGAACAAAGGCATTAACTTATATCGCATTGTCTTCCTGGATCTAAAATAAAACAGATCGGTAATGCGGAATCTACTTTGTTCCGGTGTGTCCATGAGATGATTATATTGTACAAGATTGATTCCCTCTTAAATAGAACTTCATGGACCAGTTTGAAAATACATACATAATCGTTAAACTTCAACTTGGCTAAAATACGTAACTTGAATAATTTTTTATTATGATTAGAACTCTGATTGAAGGTTTACAAAGGAATATTCGAATCTAATGTAAATCTATTGCTCGGATATTGGAAAATATACCATGCATCGACGGAAATATATCTCATTTTCTCTCCAGGGCAGCACTCGAACTTGAATTGGAGCAGTCAATCTTTTGCGAAATAGACTAATTAATTTATTCGCATAAACAACATGTAACTTTTCGAAAAATCTCGACCCTGGGACCATTGAAACAACATTTACCATCGCAAAGCGAAGGAAACGAAGGAAAATTAACTAGAACAGATCAATAGAAGAACTCTACGATTAAAGATACTCGCAGTCGAATTTTGAACACCGATATCGAATATTACACTTCAAAAGCGTAATAAACTGATCACCCATAAATATAATTGAATGTTCCATACAAGTTAATTACTTTTCTTTCAAAGGAATTAGATTTCTCCTTATTGCTATTATCATTGTCGTTATGCGTAACATTAACAACATTAGTATGAATGTACATAAATAGAGACCAAATCGGAAAATTCTGTATATTCCGAAGAGAACGTTTTTATAATCTGCTTTTTTTAAGTCAAGCATAGGTCACTTTCATATTAAAATTACACGAGGTTGATCTTTTTGAAGATTCTCATTATCTAATTTTCTGTTGAATATGAAATAAGGAGATATATAAATAATTGAGATAAGATTTTGGTACTTTGAATTGTCGATCAATTCACTGATTATTTTAGATTCTTAATAATTAAGATTCGCTAGATCACTTACGCAATTATTGTTTATGTTATTTTTAAAACGAAGATCTACGAACGTTTCGATTGAATTGAAAATCGAGAGTTTTAATATATTTTAATTAGCTTAAAATGTTGAAATACGTTGTAGCTGCAATTCCTATTAGGAAACGTTGTGTTGTTCTTCATAGTCCTTCTATGTTGATTGCGCGATGTCTCGCGTTGCGTCACAACTAGTCATACAGTTCTGGGACTTTTTAAACGCTGTTGATTCCCGCGAAGTCTTGCACGTTGGTGATTTTTTCGGATCCTGGCCTGTATTTTCGATACAAGTTGATCAAAGGCATTACCAATAATAGAGCCCCGCTGAGAGCTATGAAGAATCCAGCCAAGTAGAAAGACAAGTTGTATGTTCCGGTTATGTCATAGAGCCAACCTGAAATAAAAAGAAAAATATACCAAACGTTTGACCAACAGGACCCTCGTGGAAATGATTCTCTGAAAAATTCTTTAGTTGTCTTCAGAACTCTGAATAAGACTTTCTGAAAGTTTTAATACCCTTAACTATGTCGAGAAAAGCGTTGATAAGTCTTGGTAACTCTGTAAAACTGTTGAAAAGTCTCATTTTCCCTGAAATTCCGGACTTTCTGCAAGAGTTATGAAGAGTTCGTAAGACTTAGTCAGAGTTTTACAGAAAAGAAAAAATAAGATATATCTTTACTTAGATGTATGAATTGATGATCTGTACAAATACTCTCGATTTTTTGTTTCCCTGGTTGAAAAAATCAATTGATTCTCATTGAATCTCGAACAATGTCCTGATCGAATCTCATCCAGTGATTTTTCAATGAGATTTGGTCGGAAGAATGAATTCTTTCAATGTGAATCTGATTTAATCTCGCCAAATCTCATTGAATCTCGGACAATGTTCTGACCAAATCTCAGCATGGAATCTCTCATTCCTCAGATTCGATGGATTCTTTTAACCAGGGTGAACTTCAATTTATTTCCAAGTTATACTCTGTTCCAGAAAAATATTCCGCTTTATAATAATAATAATCGAATTTGTTATTTAAGCATTCCTCACAAATTTAACTATTATTACTTTATGAGTCTTTTTAAACCTTCAAAACTCTTAGGAAGCCATCTTTCTTGCTTATATTTTTTCTCCTGTGAAACTCTGAATAAATTTCAGGGAAAATAAGACTGTCTCGGCCTTTGCCAAAACCAAAAAAAAAAAATATACCGGAGGCTCGCTCGTGTGATATGTGGAAAAGAGAGAAGAAATAAAAGCATATAAATGTATGTGAAAGAAATTCAATAACTGGAAGAAGAATGCACGTATTAAAGGAATGTTTAGGGAGTCCTTAAATGAACATACCAGAGTTGGTTTTGAATGAAAAAAGTATAATTGAAAAAGACAAAATGATAATATAAGATTTACAAATTCCCCCTTGGGAGTGAACAATATTGAGAAATAAAGGTGTGAGCTCGCCACACATTCAACCTTCTCATACATTCATACTAATCTCAAAGATAAGGAGCCGTTACGAGTAAGTGAAGAAATCCATGGATTCTTATGCTTGAAAGTTGAAATATGAAAGAAATAGAAACGAGGTATCAAACTTATCGTTATCTCCGGAATGCATCGATGCGGGATAAAGGGGAAGGATGGCCAAAAGACGTCAAGCTGAAACCTCCTTGCAGTGACTGAAGCCAGATTAAAACCAACCCACGAGGTGTCCACTGAGGGTGGACCAGACCTTTAAGCCTTCCACCAAGAGTTCCTCGTTTACGAGCAACTTGTCAATATGTACTGTCCTGGATTGCTTGACACATGTATAAGTAACTGGCCAAACTCATGGTCTCGACTGACTAATTGGGTATAGATTGACGATCGATCCGTATAAGGTTGATCTCCTTTAGCTCGACCGTGTATGATCCAGGTGATCCACAGGGAAAGAACGGTAATGGACACAGGGCGGGTATAAGATTTGATTCCTCTAATCGAGCATGTAACGTGGAATGTTAACATGCGTATTCGTTATAACAATATTCCCTTGAACCGAGTAATTCAACGTAGTTTGAGATACGGTGGACGGAGTATAGCCGAAACAAAGACTTTTCAAGAGTTTCTACAGAGTTACCAAGACTTATTAACGCTTTTCTTGACATAGTTAGGGATATTGAGACTTTCAGAAAGTCTTATTCAGAGTTCTGAAGACTTCTACAGAGTTTTTCGGAGAATTATTTCCACAAGGGGAGAAACTGAGGATGAGGTGGTGAATTTTCAGTGAATAACAAGCCCGGAGTGAGGGTGGAGATAATAGGGCCAAGACCTCCAGGGTTCTCACCATCCGGATTACTCTTCTTTTAGCGTTTAGCAAATATGCTGGATATTAAAAGTCAATGGATCTTTTTTCGAAAAACGATGTCGGCTCTGTCTGGTGACAAACATTCCCGATTCCCAAATTTAGATGCCACATAGACGCTTAAAGTTTTCTCGATTATGAATGAATTGAATCATTCGAACTGAGCTGCGGTACACGGAGAAAAAAATATACTACTTTTTCTTATTTTGCTTGCTAAACCAGAAACAGGAAGGTTTGTAAAACCAATTTTTACATAAAAATACGGGAGATTGGGAATGAATCAGTGAATTTTACTATACGCTTTATAAACTTCAACGTTCAGCATTTAAAATTTCAATCGTAACTATTAAGTTTTCTACAATATTCGTAATCTTCCGTATTTTTATGTACAAATTCATTTGACAAACCTTCCTGTTTCTAGTTTACTAAGAAAAATAACGAAAACTCTTATATTTTCGAGCGGCATTTTTCTCCGTGTATATTCTTCACCGATGAGAAATGATGCGGCAGCCCAATGTGGAGGACTAAATTCATCCGTTTTTGAGAAAACTAAATCTACAATCTCAAACAATTTGAGATCTCATAACTTCTCCAGAATTTTCGGAATGCTCTGAAAAGTTCCCAATTTTTCTTCCCATTCAAACCAAATCGCTATATCTGATCGAAGTAATCATTCGTACAGAATTAGGAAAAGTACTGTACTCAGCTACGCATTACATACCTGCTAAAGGAGGTCCCATGAGGTTTGCAACCCCTTGGACTAAAAGCAGCAGACCATACGCATTGGTGAAACGCTCGATGGTAATTAGTTCAACAAGGATGATACTGGTGAGACTATAATTCGCTGCAATGAAGAGTCCAAAGGCACCAGAGATCGCGCAAAGTGAATAATAATTCCGGATTGCAATAGGGATTGTGGCCGTCACTGCACCACAAAAAGCCATACAAATGGCATACACGACTGAAGCATTGATCCAAGGTTTATCGCCGGCCCATCCTAAGACGATCTGAAAGAAACAACGGTTCAATTTCATTTTATTGATTTGAATTCCAATATTTTCTCTCATATGTTATAGCGTATACATTCATGGCATTGTCATTTTGAGTTGGATTTATTTTAAACTCCTGATATCGATATACTGGAAGATTTTCATCGGGTGTTCAATAATCGAACGAACAGAAACATATTCATGCTCCATTGGACGTAGCATCGAACATTGTAACATTGGAATTATCATAAAAAACGAAGATGAAGATGAGTAAATATATACGCATAACACCTCATACAAATCCATTGGATATTCGAAAATTACATGGATATCGTAGACCCGGGGAAAAAAGATTAGATCTGAACAGATCTGTTGAGATCTAAAAAACTGCAATCTCCCATGTGGATTTCCCATTTGGGAACACGGGCCGCTACTGATTCAGTACTGGTGCCAGAGTTGCCAGTACTGGCAAATCCAAACTTACCAGTACAGGGGCAGTTGAATCGACGGTACTGGCCAGTAGTCAAAATGATAACATCATTTTACATAAGGGCCAGTAGAATATTTACAACAGCGTCGGTACCGATTTTTAATGTGAGTCAACTATGGCGGAACTCTGTCATGACGACAGAACCAATTGTTCTGCCATACCTGGATGAGAAGTGGTAGAGAGTCAAAATAATACATCCTATGTAGGAATTCGGACCCGACCCAGTACTGGCACAGTGCTGGTAATTAGAGATCCCCGGAGTTATATTTCGAGTAAAAAAAAAATACATCGAATTCGAACTTTCAAAACTTTGTGAATCTATTTTTCTCATCACCGTTATCCGAGCAAAACGCTTTGGAAGTGGTTTCATGAAAGTTCACTGGGCAAGGATTGAACCCGGGACCTGCGAGTGAGAAGCAGAGTCTCTATCACATCAGCTAATCTCCGAGTTGACAACGGATCACTTAAATTCCCATTTATTGTACTAATTCCCTTGAAGTCACACAATTTACCATAGACTCCGTAGTGAAACAAGATTCTACCAATACTGGCTTATTCTTCTCTATCGAACGTATTGAATGATCATACCAACTCTGTCTCGATACTGGCGCGACTCCGGCTCACTACGAAAATCAAGTTGCCAAGATCGTGATTTCAATGTCAATCGACTACCGATTCCGTAGTCAACCAGAGTCCCACCAACACTGGTACCATGTCGTCTATCGAACATATTGAATCATGATACCAACTCTGGCTCAATGCTGGCGCGACTCCGGTTGATCACAACACCCGAGGTGCCAAGATCATAATTTCAACATCAATCGACTATCGATTTTGTAGTCAGCCAGAGTCATATCATTACTGGCACATTGCCGTCTGTTGTACATATGGAATGATAACACCAACTCTGGCTCAGTACTGGCGCGACTTTGGCTCACCACAATAACCGAATCGCCAAGATCGTCATTTTAACGTCAATCGACTACCGATTCCGTAGTCAGCCAGAGTTTTATCGATACTGGCACATTGTCGTCTCTTGTACATATTGAATGATAACACCAACTCTGGCTCAGTACTGGCACGGTTTCGTTTCTCTGCGATCTGGGTATTCTACATACAGTATCAATTCGATACTGCCCTGACAGTTGGTTCATCAACATTTGGTGCCAGTTGAAAAACGGTGATGATTCTGAATAGGCACAGTTGTCTTTGCCGAAGTCTGGCAAATACAACTTTGCCAGTACCGCCCCATTAGTCAACTCTGGCTATTTCCACATGGGCTTAGCTGGTTTCTGCTGACAAACATGTTCAAATTTGAATTCAAACACGGGGAAATATCACAGAATTGTGAATAAATGTGATGTTCCCCTTGTGAAAATATATCTACGCTAAACTATGCCAAAAAGTACGAGAAATCACGCCAATTTAGACCACGCTATTTGGCATAGAATTACGTAATTAGGCGTGAATAAAATTACCTAGTTTTATGTCAAAACTAGTTCAACGTAAAAACCAAAATAATAATTATCTTATCACGGAGGATTGTATAAAAGTTAATAATTTCTACGGATTGCAACAACATTGATTGTCAAGATTCCATTTTAGCGTAGTTATTCATAAAAGTACGTATTTGCTACATCTTTTTTAGTGAAAGTGGCTGGGTTGTACCATTGGCCGTGAAATGGCGTACTTTACCGTAGAAGTAAGTCGAATACTATGAAGTTCTATGAATGTTCATAGGTAACTTTTGACAACTGAGCGAAATAAACCGTACTTCGGCGTACAAATATCAGGCTTTCATGCCATTCTACATATCATCACGTCTTCTCACGCCACAACTATTCAGCTTCAATTACCCAAGTGGAATATATCGAAAGTTTTAGCTCAACCGATGGGATATCCGATCCATCGCCATGAATTTTCAAGGTTTTTGTACGGAAATATTCGAGACCGTGTACTTATAAGTAGTAAAGAGGTCATTTTGCCGCACTTTATACATCATTTGGCTAGGTATATGTGATTTGCCCTAGTGGAAATGATACAAAGATAGGATAAAATTGGATTGCATTCCTATCCGTTTCGATCCTATTTTGATATCCATTTGCAACTCTTTATCTGAATCTATCCAACATTTCCACCAGAGTGGCTTGAAAATACGTGGTTTGGTTCAACATGAACGACCGTAGTTTTTCACGCCTTTCTACAGACGTGTTCGAAACCGCGTGCTTAGGCGTAGTTTTAGGCATAGTTTTGCTGTACTTTTCGGCATAATTGGGCGTACACATATTTCCACAAGGGTCAATTCAGATCTAACGAGATCTACACGGATTCAACCAGATCTGTCAAGATCTAGTCAGATCTCAATGGATCTCAATAGAATCTGATCTTGTGAGCTAAAATTCGGATCTCCTCAGATCTGATGAGCTCTAAATAGATCTAACTCTTTTTTCCCCGGGGATACGTCTCCATTTGACTCCTGTATATTGAAGATCCTATTATTGAATTGACTACACTGAGAAAAGTATATGGGATTGATTACCATTTGCCTTAGTTTTCATTGCGACTTTAGGATAGGGAGTGAGTGATGACTCGCGATTTGGTGATCATTACGATGTTAATCTATTGTTCCCATGGCAACGTAAACAGTTTATCGTACTCAATTCGATTTCACATGGCACTTATTACAATTTTGAAATATCTGTCACCAAATTACTATTCTTCATACCCCAAGAGAACACAAACCCTCAGGAACGTTCATTGAACGTTCCTGAAGGTTTGTGTTCTCTTGGGGTAGTAACCGTTACCGTATACTTCTCTCCGTGTATAGTCAAGTACAGTTCTGACATCAAGGCAAAAATTCTATTGGCAACTCATATTTTGTGAGGGATAATTACAAATCATCCGGAAAACTGAACCTAACCCGTGAAAAAATCGTTCAGGTGTGATTAGGCGTGTTCACGCCTGATCATGGACATTTTTTGGCAAAATTATTCGTACTCAACTCTGATCGCACGCAGTTGGGCCTGACTACGCCTCATCGTTCATTTTTCAGCTTCGTCATGACTAAGAAGGCTTCAATTTTGTACTTACGTGGAAACCCGTGATTGAGCTTGACCGCGTGCGATTATGCCAGACAAACCATTTTCGCCCATGATCATACAAAATTGTACCAAATGAGAAGTATCCATACAAAATGACGCTATGTTGATTTTTTTATCACGAATGCATATGTTTTATCAGGCTGAGTCAGCCCCGAACACATTCGCGTACGCCTGCTCACACCTGATCATGCCTGAGAACTGGAAACTACATAAGCACAATAAGTAAAAATGATTGACAATAAATTAGTCTTTTATAAAATTGATACAGTTTTATTCGTCACAAATAGCTAATTAATCCTGAATTCTTTATTCATAATGAAGCATAATCAAGCGCGATTGGGCGTGATTGAGCGTGATTAGTCCTGATCACGTGGGTACAAAATTGAGGCCTGGTCACGCCTGATGAATGAGGCCTGATCACGCGTGGACGATTTTTTCACGGGAATGGTAAAACAATTCACGCGAGTCCATCTTCTTTAGATGATTGTCAATAACAAGAGATAGGTTAACCCTCTGTGTTTTCAACAGGAACTAGATGGGGGAAATTCAAATCTTTCAACTGTACCGAGACCGTTAGGACGCTTTCGAGAAAGTGAGTAACTATTGAGAATAATGGAACTTAGAGGTACTCACCTCACCACCCATATTGGTGATTCCGATGATGGAAATCAAGATGGAGGCATCGGCTTCGCTGAATCCCATCTCAATGGCATTGTCCGTGAGATATACATAAGGCACGTCGTACCAAGTGTGTAATAGAAAGTTACTAATGGCGAAGAGGAGAAATCTTGAATCCGCAAAGTGTGAAAAATCGAGCATATCGACTATCAAATCCCAAAAGTCCCATAAGCCAGCGTACCAAACGAGTTTGGTTTTGGCTATGGTGGTCATAGAATTCCTATAAATATCCGGACAACTGGACGCTCTGAGTCGATAACGATTGATATTGAGCATAGCGCCTCTGTAAGTCAAGCTATGTCTATGCATTCTAATATCTTTCAGATACGCCGTTGGCAATCTTCTCGGATGTTCCATGGTATTCGATCTTTGTAACGGACTGTCCGGATCGATTTTCTTCAACCACCAGAGGTAAGCCGCGTCCGATGGTTGTTGAGGAGGACTTTGTTCCGGCTGTGGTACAGAATTATTTCGTTTCTTTGTTTTTTTCTTACCGTCGGTATTATTTTTAAGATCGGCTCTTTGAGTCGGTGTCGGAACGAATCTAGCCGATGGCGTGCTTATTTGTTCGTGGAGGGCTCCGGAATCGCTGAAGCTTCTCGACGATATCAATAAACTTGGATAGTTTTGTAACAAGACATTGTAAACGTTCTTTCGCGTACTCAACAGTTCCAGCACCTCGAGAGGTACTTTTTCACCGTTTTTAACAAAAGTTGGCAAACTCACTAAACTGGAGAACAACTTTTCACTATTTTCTTCTTGCGAATCTTGAGATCTTAGATTTTCTATTATCATTGCGTTGGACGAAGCGAAGTTTTTCTTACTGTTGGTATCGGTACCGTGAGGCGTTTGCGTGGCTGTGTTAGCTGAACTGCTGGCCGAAAAAGAATCCGCGCTAGAACTTTGTACGCGACATCTCTTTTTCACCCGATTCTTTCTACGTTCCTCGGTCATCGCTTTGGCTCTGGTGGTAGTCCATTCTAAATCCCTCATCAAACAACCGCAAACTGCGAGATTGAGAAACAAGCCGGCGAGAATCAGGGTGGTGCCACGCCAGCCGTATTCGTCTAGAAGATAGTGGGTTACCGGAGCGAAGATGAAGGTACCGATACCACTCCCGCATACGGATAAACCTGTGGCGAAAGATCGTTTTTTATCGAAATAATAAGCCACGATGACCACAGCTGCTACGAAACACAAGGACAGTCCAAATCCAGCCACAACCCCAAAGGTAAAGATCAACAACCCCATCGAACTCGCAAAGGAACTCACCACGAATCCCAAAGTGGCTAGTATACTCCCAACTATGGATACCCGACGACACCCATACCTGTCGGTTAGAAAACTAGCCACCGGACCGGATAGCAGAGGCATCGCCATGAAAAGACTTCCGATCCAAGCGGTTTTCGATTTACCCTCGCCAAAGTAATCCAAAAATTCTACGTATATGACACCAAAGGAAAATGTTATGCCATCGGCGATAAGATTGACCATGAAAGAAGCTGCCACTATGACCCAACCCCAGCCACCGTCCGGAGGTCTGGCTTCGCATATTTGATCCAGACTGGAATTGTCTTCTGTACTACCGCTACTGCTACTACTGCTGCTATTACTACTATTGGTACTACTGGTCATAGATATCGAAGGACTGGCATGCGGTGGTCTCGCGGCATTCTCTTGCCGATTACTTTCTTTTTCCGATTCTTTGTTGAATTGCACATGATGAACATGTTTGTCGTCGCGCGGAGATTTCCCATTCATCAACAATTCGGTACTATTGTCGTTCGCGGAATGCTTCTTTTTCGTGGTCGATAGAATTCTCGTGGGAGAACCAAAGAGCGAAGATCTCCTCTCGACTAAGACACATTTGATTTTTTGTGGACTCAAAGAATCTTCTCGATATAAACTGTCCGGTCGTTGTTTTTTAGGGGAATTTGACGCTTCTTTGAGTTCTTGTTTCGCCTCGTATCTAATTCTCGCCCCACACTCTTCGGAACGATCGAGGCTACGAGTCAAGGCTCTGCATTGTTCCTCGTCGTCCTCCGACTTCTCAACTTCCACTTCGTTGTCGTATCCGTGATCGCTACTGGACGCCTTCGACGAGGCCTCCGGTAAGATTCTCAATTCATCGGATCTCTTTCTACTTCTAATCGTTAACTTGGACTCGTCGATCGGAGAATCGGTATTCGTCGCTTCGACTCGACTTTGAGAAGCCTCGTCGTCGCAAGAAGAGACTTCGATCTTCGAGGAGCCCTTGTCGAGATACCATTCTTCCTCGATATCTTTGAAAATACCTTCTCCTTCCTCGACTCCGGAATCCGATTCTCTCGTACGTTCATCCTCGTCCGTTTTATTGTCAATGTCGACCATAGGACCTTCGCGTATCCTACCCTCGTTCCCGTTAAATTTTGTCCACTCGGCCATCTCGCTGCGAACAATTGATCCCCTTATCGATATAGATTTTATTTAAAAGAAAAAAACAACACGATCGATATTTCACGAAAATTTATATTCTCGTGAATTGTTTACGATTCACCTCGAAGTTACCAACTTGGATTCCTTCGCATAATCTCAACCCAATCAATCGCGGCACAATAACGTGAGTGATTTCTCAAAAAAAATTCAATAACAATTTAATTTCGTCCTTGATTTGAATAACGGCAAACACGGCCACTCGTATAATTGCCGAGTAAACTGTCGACGTAATGGCAGCAATAGGAACAGCAACAACGATGGCAACGATGTTGATGGTACCGGTGACGATGATGACGACGATAATGACCCGATAGAGAGTTTTCTGTCTGAACGACGGCAACGACAGCGGTTTTGCTGATGACCTGAACCACCACCATCGCAAACGATAATACGGCGCGGGACGCAATGGGTCCTCTTATGGAAAATCCGTTTCAACTTGGTCTTCTTTTGTTGTTGCTTTTTTCTCGACGATAACGACGAGACCACCTCCTCCTCCGCTAAACGATCGTCAACCCAGGCACCCATGCGGCGAACGATACAGCTCCGATTCTTGCGTTTTATTCTGTAAATGAATCAAAATACAAACCATTATTAACCGCGATACATATCGATTCCTTTCGATTTTACTTAATTGAGATAGATTAATGATTCGATGGAACGTTATGTTTGTAAATGTGGCTGCGAGGAGGAAAGTTTCAACGGTACCGTATGTACCGATGGTGAGTCTGATGAACTATACGAACGATGGTTGCCATGTGACAGGCGCAGACCTGCTCGGCGCTCTACATTCCGAACAATTATATACAACCCATACATAATGCCGAAAAATACGTGAGAGAAATATATTCATTCTTACTCAAGTGCAAACTTGATCTTTCAATAAAACTTCATAAAAAGTATCAAAAGATTGTATTAATCATACAATCGAAGTTACTGACAGAAGGTAAATTCATATTTTCTTCGCGAGTGGGATGCAAGTGGGTGTATCGCCCAATCTGATGATTTATGGATTGAATTTCCACGAAATCATTCTAGAAAGTAATTTATCAATTGTCAAAGAGTTCACGAGTCACATGAAAAGTTCGAATGATTGTTAACAAGAATGAAATCCTTTTGATGTTTTTCTTTGATAAAGTTATGTACAAATGAGCATGTAGATCTGCCAGTACTCGACGTACATTGTTTGGTACGCACACGTAATGGTTTTCTTCATCTCCCTTCGGTCTCTCATTCTCATACCTATAAAGAATCTCTCAAGTGTTCTTATACCAATAATGGTATCCAATCAGAAGGAGGGAAAAAAATTTCGTTATCGCCGTCACGAGAATATACACATACTTAAAGTCAGACAAGCGTGTGCTTGACTTTTTTCAAACTATACCACGCGTCACTCATGATAAGCGCGTACACCAATACGAACAACGGAAAAAAAGACTTTATTCTCAATCTTCTTATGAAACATTGACTCGCTCGGTGGTTCATTTACGAACTGGAAGTTTTAGTTTTCAAACGTTCGGAGTGATAAACTCCTAACTCCGTTATTTCCGAAAGTATCGAAATTTGTTCAATCTCGTTTATACTCATTTCAAAATGTGGATATGATCGGATCGAGTGGCCGCAGCATCCGTGTGATCGTTCAGTTCTTATACTCATCTATACCCACAGAATACAGAGAACTGTACAAGACTTCATAGGGAGAACATTTTTGTTATTCTAAGATCTGAAAGTTTCATTTAGAAAAATCTCTGATGGCGTTTGCACTGGACGAACATTTCATGTCGATGAAACAATTCCAAAACGTCACGGTTTTTGATATAGACCTCTGGAGATCTCTCTGGAGATCTCATTGAATATCAAGAACATATCATAAATGGTGGCATCAATCCCAAAAATTGGTTGTGTGGATACAGTTTGTTCGAAAGTATCAAAAGTCAGTTCATGTACACGGGAAGAATATTATCTTATAAATGACGATGTTCAAATCGTAGCACAGGGCCATACTTGAGGAAGCAGGAATTGTCAGATGTTTGAAAGGAATATTGCTGTTATAACCTTCCTTTGCAGGAATTAACATCGTCATATTCGACATGATTCAACACTGTACAAAGAAAGTCTTGAATTCAGCTCATTTCATGGCTGAATTAGAGACCCTTTAATCAGAGTCTGGTCAACAGGCTGAAAAATGTGAATGCATTTTGATTGGTCCGCCATGTTTCCTCTAAACTGAGTGGGAGAAATTGCGGCGAATTCAAAATTGTTATCTTGCATATACTCAGTTTTCCATGATTTATAAGCAAAATATTCACAAACTGGAGGGTGAATGTGTGTCAACTTCTCAGTTGGACTGCAAAATGAATTTTGAAATTAATTCCGAAAATTTAAACATCGAAGTGTGTAGAAGTTGTAATGGAAATTAAATAACGAGTGAAACTAACCTAGATCAACGTAAACAGTTTTCACCATTTTCACCTCTCCATGTGGCGTCAAACTTCAACATTAAGATTTTTTATAAAAAATCATTTTTCGTGCATTCTATTTGAACGCAGAGTACGTTTTCTGTGTATTTCGTGTGGCACAACAACGTACTCATGATGAAACTTCCACAATCAGGTGAGTGATATATCAAAGGGTCTCTATACCTACCTAATTGTGGAAGTTTCATCATGAGTACGTTGTTGTGCCACACGAAATACACAGAAAACGTACTCTGCGTTCAAATAGAATGCACGAAAAATGATTTTTTATAAAAAATCTTAATGTTGAAGTTTGACGCCACATGGAGAGGTGAAAATGGTGAAAACTGTTTACGTTGATCTAGGTTAGTTTCACTCGTTATTTAATTTCCATTACAACTTCTACACACTTCGATGTTTAAATTTTCGGAATTAATTTCAAAATTCATTTTGCAGTCCAACTGAGAAGTTGACACACATTCACCCTCCAGTTTGTGAATATTTTGCTTATAAATCATGGAAAACTGAGTATATGCAAGATAACAATTTTGAATTCGCCGCAATTTCTCCCACTCAGTTTAGAGGAAACATGGCGGACCAATCAAAATGCATTCACATTTTTCAGCCTGTTGACCAGACTCTGATTGAAGGGTCTCTAGGCTGAATCTATGATGCAAACAAATTAAGCCGAAAAAACAATCCCCGAAATTAAGATGCAAACAGATTAAGACTTTCTTCTTACAGTGAATGAAAAAACAGCATACTTCACGATGTTACATTTTAATGGGCTGATTTTGCAGTATAGACCTCCGTTACGATTCCCACATTGTAATATACACGGTGGAAAGAAAAACTTGATTTCAGTTAAAATATAAGCTGAATATGAGATGCAGCCGAAAGAAGACTCATCAGACTTAAAGTCAGCTACTGGAAAACCTTCTCAAACTCAAACAAGAATACAGCTTACATTGATTCCTATTGAACTGAAATTAGAACTGATTTTGAACTGAAATTTAAAGCGAATTGTTCCTGATAAATGGGTTCGTCCATGGTTTTTTGTTTCGTTCTACTCAACATAGCGTTACCTATCGACGATGAGGAAGTTGTTTGTGTTTATTCGAAGGATGCAAGAAAAAAAGTTCCCTGTTGTGTGCATTTATTCACTTCACTTGTTGACTGTTCAATTATATCGTGGTCGTAGTTTTTGAAGATTGAACATCTTTAACCCTCATCGAGAGATTCGAACCCACGTTGTTGCTGTAATAACCTGTCCTAGTCCTTTGCGTTTAACCACTTCGCCACGGTACCGTTTGGATCAACGCATGTGATAGAGAATTTCACAATAAATTTGGAAAACATTTTATGGGAACTGAGAATTAGTGCAAATGTGAATACCCCCGAAAGTTTGAATGACTTCCAACCACAAAATCCAATAACAAGCTTTTACGAAAGTGATATTATAAACTGTTACCGAATTTGTGAGGCACCTTGAATGATAAATAAAAAACCTGAAATAATTCGACTTAATTGAAACTGTAATTAATTATACGCACATATATATGTGTACGTATATAAACAATTGTAACACTGAAAATGAAAGAATTCTGATCTTATTCCCAGATATTTTGTACTGAAGTATCCATCAAACTCTACATGGCTGCTTATAAGACATGCATCGCTGATAATCAGCACATTATCCGGTTTAATTGAATTTGATACGGCCATAACTCTTTTTCATCCCATATCACGGCTGAAATCGTAACATTGCTGATTTTGAGCCTCATCTGAAAATCAGTGGATCATGGAATTAAGATTCACTTTTTAAAGTGTATAGCATGATATTTTTTCCGTTTAGAACCCAGACTCTACCGACAATTCAAAATTTCAAATATACTTCCTGTCATATTCAATGTATCACAATAGAATTCGAATTGATTTGTGCCAAGTGTGTATTAACGGCGGGCCCAATCTAAGCCCAGGGGGAGCGCCCATGCTGCCCAACGTGAATCCAAGCTGGGCAGACAAATGAGGCTAACCCTGAGATGATAACATCGTTCCCAGCCTGGCTGTATCGCTTTGCCCGAGGATTGGTAACACCATGGGCCCAGCATGAACCCAGACTAGGCGATCTTCGAATTCTACTCCCCTACTACTACTTTGGCCCAGTCTTGGGCCTAGTGTTGAGCCCCATCGTGCCTATATGGGCCCAAGACTGGAACAAAGTGGGACCGAAATTCATACAGACTGAGGCTTGTACACACATGCCCGGGATATAAATTCACTCCAATCTTCAAATGTACCCACACTAAGATTCATTATTCCTATTTTTTACCAATCATAATTGTATGGGAAAGCACAACAGGACCAAGATTGAGCCAACATGGGCCCCATCGTCATTCCCCAACACTGGATTGAAGAGGATGGACCCAGCCTGGACCCATTGTCATTATAGGCAATAGGATATTTTTCCTCCTTTTATACGTTCTCATCACCCATGTAATCCCCGTTTGTGTATAAAAATTAATGAACTAACTTATGAACAGATTATTCGGTGTAGATTACAGGGCAATAAAGTGCGAACATATCTTAAATCGCACCACACACCGTGCGATACCGTTTATCATCCATGCATAGATTTCACGCGCACATAAGGAGGATATCGTTTATGAATACACTCGCCATTACTGATTTGAATATGATTTTGTTTATTGAAAATTAGTGTTATGTAGACAAGGAAGTACTCCTTAATTGCGTTCGATTTAGATTTCACACTCCCCATGTCTGTTTGATTCATTCATTCGTTACATTTCGAAGGTATAGTTCTATTTTATCCAACATGTATAATGAAGTAATAAAAAGTAGAGAGAAAACGAGAGTCATTTGCAGAATTTCTGAAGACTCAACGATCCTGGAGAGTCTTCAAAATGAAATTGTTTCAACAACTATGCGAATCCTGGAGTATGATATCCCACACAGCACCACAGTTCCAGAAAAATTCATAAAAAATTCTTATTAAACTGATTGTATTCTTTATGAATTCTTTTGTACTGTCAGGGATATTCACGTAAAACAAATACAAATCCAAGAGATCTTTTATTTCGAATACAGAGCTCATTTGAAATATTAGAAACCAACTGAAGCTGAAACTATGGCAGCCGTAAAGCTAGCAGCCGATTGTGATAACTTTTGACACAAAATTTTTATTGAGGATTTAACCATTCAAGTACACACATCCTTTCACACCTTCGGAGTACACACAGGTGCGAATTCGCACCACGCAACTTCAACGATTAATAACTCGGTTCCTGTTCGACCAATTTGACCTTACTTTTTGTCAATTTGAAGGAAAAACTATGCAGATCAACGTGGTATGGAAGAAAATTCACAAATATTTCATTTGATCAGTGAAAAAAACACGAGAATAACATTGAAAAGTCTTGAAATGGTTTGTGCGACTTTATTTGCGCCTTTGTGTACTTGAAGGGTTAAACATCTGCAAAGGGTAGTGACTCGCTGCTCAATCGATTTCTGGTATAAAGAAAGCTTTGACAACGTTTAATGAAAAGTTACAACAATCGACTGCTAGCTTTATGGCTGCTAGTTTCAGCTTTATTAGAAACTAAAAGGAAGATTAGATTTCTTTAATCTTCGAGTCATACGATTTGATACGTCGAAAAGAGGAACTCATGTGATTATCCAATACATTCGCCAGAGGATGGTATTTATTTGATCAATTAGAAAGATAGAAGGTACATCTAATCAATATTGTAATACTTATTACCAAGTTTACTCAGTGATAAGAGTGAAGTTGATATAGTTGAAAGATTATCGATGTGATACGTGAGGTACGATAAATGAATTGAAAATTCAATTTCACATTAAAAGCACAGAAAATTCTTAGAGTGATTTAGAAACTATTTAGCCTTAGTTCTGCATGCTTGGTCCTCGAGAAGGGCGTTTTCCAAACGATTAGAATATTCTCACTTTCAATGCACCTGAATAAGTTCTGAGTACGGTACTTTCATCTAACTAACATCAAATGTCCTAATCATGTTTTGAAAACGTAATTCCTTGAAAAGCAGCCCGAGTCGAAAAATTGTAATACTTTTCAAAGCCTGATCAACTCCGTAATGCGCAATGATCCAGAGTTTAATAAAATCGGAAGAAGGTTAACATCAGGTCGAATGAGAACTCTGAAAACAACCCACTGAGCATTTTCGTTAGAACCTTGCATTAACATTGCAGCGATATTGATGCAATCTTGAAAGTACTTATCTTTCAACCCATGCAGGTATTGCCAAGACTGAAAAAAATCCAAGCTTGTCCCAAGGTTGGCACATGTGTCAGAAACAGACCTCCGTGAAACACAATTGGCCCAATATTGTTCCATGATTGTCCCGTTGTTCCCAATGGATAGTCAGTCATGGTAAATTTGTTAATATTCTTGAAATTGTCACTACATTTAGTACAAGCTTGGCACAATAGTAAAAATCGAGCATCCATTGAGAACAATTGTGCAAATATTGCCCACATGGGTGGCACAATGTTTATAAATATTGACTGAATTTTGAATTTACAATGGCTGAAGACTTGGGGATAACCATCGGGCCAGGGCTGGCCCGATCTTCCTGTCATAATTAATCTTACACACTATAATTCATTTACCAAGCATCAACCAATGCTTCTTTGATCGCAGATATGGATGAAGAAAATAATTGATTCATATTTCAGTTCGGAAAAATTTTGACACAGGTACATTGGTGAAAATCGTGCGGTTGATTTTTCCAATGGATTCAGGAGAATTGAGAAAGGAATAGATTGTGGAGAATTTTTGGTTGAAGATTTCAGAGGCATTCAGGGACTCTCAGAGAGATTTGAGAGTAAGTAAATTGAGCGATTGACATTGTGCGTTCAATCTTTTACAAGAATTTAGAAGAATCCAAAGAAATTCAGCTTAGTCCAGGGAGATTCAGAAAAAGCTTTGAACCTAAAAATGTACAGGAATTCAGAGAGATTTGGAGAAATTCAAAGAAAGCTTTGAAACCGAATAACTAAAACTCTGAGGGATTCAGAGAGATCCAGGGAGATTTAGAGATTTGAAGAAATTCAGAGAGTTCAGACTAATTCAAAGAGAGATTTGAATTTGAATAAATAAAATCGTCACGGATTCAGAGAAATTCAGAGGGATTCAGGGAGATTCAGACAAATATACAGGATTTCAAGATTCAGGCAAATCGAGAGAAAGATTTGAAATATAAATAAATAAAATTCTGAACGATTCACGCCAATTCGGAGGGAGCTTTGAATTTCGAATGCATAAAAAAATTCAGAGAGATTCAGAAAAACGCTTAAAAATTTTTCAATCTCCTTCAGGAAAATTCAAAGAAAGTTGGGAAGAATCAGGATATATTACTATCTCACAAGTTTCTAACTTCCACTGAATTGCTTTAAAATTACTCTGAATCTCTCTGAAAACTATCCCAAAATGAAGAGAAATTCGGAGAGATTTCAGAGACATGCGGAAAGATGTTTTTCACCAGGATTAAAAAAGTTCCGTGTAATTCCAGTAATCGAGGGACAAGTCGGAGTACTTTGATCAAATTCCTGTACATTCTGCACAATGTTTTAGAAATATCTTTCCAAACTGTTTGAGGATTCACTCATGTTTGCAGGCTGTCCAGTAATTTTTCAAAAAATTCCCGCTCGTCCCTAGTTTACTAGAATCTAACGGTAATGTTTAGAAGAAAATTATTTCAGGATATTCCTGATATATGCATATATTGAGAATGTACAAGTGAGATAACAGAGTGTGCAGTGAGTGATTTGACAGAAATATTCTGCGATAAAATTTGCAAATTACGTATTCAATTCCTTCTCCAACGTAGAATCGTAAGGTCAAAACACACTCTTGAAAGTTCGATCGATACCTAAAAACGTCTCGCATTTCTCCTGAAGTTCAATATCTCATATAAAATAGGATTATAAGTAAAACGAGAAAAAAGAATCGTGTATTATTGAATAGATATGAAATCATAATATGAAGTTATATCCTCATCGTTTCTAATTGAATAATCATTTCATCAAAAGTATCTTATCCGATCGCTCACACACTTCGACATCACTTGGGGTGTAATATTTAATTATATATACTTTCAAAGATTTATTCAAGGTCATTTCATTCTAGTACGATAAACTATTCCCTATCTCTTTTCTATTCTCCTATAATAAACTTTGGCCACGTATCAAAAGAAAGAAAACAGTGTTATATATAGCGATATGATATATTTTCGTAAAAATATGCATAAAGTGTACCGAATAAACGTGTGATGTTAAAATTAAAAAATTACGATCCAACCGTAATTCTTGGAACACTTTCAACACAAATGGCAAAACTCGTTCAGTTCGACTCGACGCTGCCAGCAAACTAATTTTTTTACCTCTTCTACCATCGACCTTTCGTATAAAAATCTTACACGCGCAATGAAATCGACGACAAAAGATGTTTGATTGCGTGCTGGTGGGGGTAAAGATGGATTTTCTTGACGTGACTAGTTTGAAGAATTGAATTGTTGGAACAATTTCTCGCTAATTCTTGGGTTTGTTATGTCTCTTTTGTGCGGGCTGCTAATTTTGGTTATATTATCGATACAGCAAGCAACTTTGCGATTGTGAGTGGTTCGAAATAACCACTACAAACACGGACACCTCTTTTGCGAGTAACCAAAGGCTAAAATATTTAGATCGAGCACACCACTTCACGATTTCACCTCGCACGACTAACGTAAAAATTTCGTGACTAACGTCATTCCCTTTTACGTTCAATCATAATACATCACACATCTCTATTATCAAGTTACGAACATGTAAAGATTATCGTTCTTAAGAAGACACGAGTCCTTGAGACAACGTTTAATCGCAATCTAAAAACTACTCTCGAATTATTTTCAACTGTTATCGCAAGAATTAATAGGCACAGAGGAAGAGCGATTTAAGAAATTCTGCTTTGCTGGAGTAGTGAAACGTTTGTTGTTACAATAAAAATCTTGATATTTCAGCTAGATATTTCGAAAATAATTCAACAAAGTTTCTAGCAGTCTGTATAACTGCGATGTTGGATTATTGCTGGGTCAGCAAGCGCTTGCGAAAAGAGCAAGATTTTTACCGTGATAGTGAACTTCTTGTTAATTCAGAGAAAAGATTTTCCAGATTCACTGTTTCAGCAAGTTTTTTTTTCTTCGAGTGAAGATACAAGAGCGTTTTCATACGATTCAATTGGATAAATGTATGAAAGTATCTAAGTTTTCATGGAACTTCCAAATTTCACCGGTCACCGGACTAGTGGACTTTCAATTATTGCCCGAGTCGAAAAATTTGGACGGTTTTTGGCCTTATATTCCGTTTTTTAAGACTGATTTTGTGCCAATTGTTGAATAATGCGGACAAAAACAGTACTTTTTCATGATTTTAGTCTAAATTTCAACAATCAGGACAAAATCAGTCTGAAAAAGAAATATGAGGACAAAAAACGTTCAAATTTTTCGACTTGGGTGAGAAGGTCATCCCCGGCGAATCTGATCATACAAAAATTTTCAGTATTCTGTAAGCAACATTTTCGTATGGTACACTGAAAATAAAATTCTGGAATGGCTGATGTGTGGACATCAATCGTCGATGTCTGTGAAAACATGAACTCAGTAACCATGGAAACATCACTGCCTCGTTTCATTCCCATCAACTGCCAATGTGCAACGCATCAACAGTTGATGTCAATGAAACGAGGCAGTGATGTCTCCATGGTTACCACGATGACGATTGATGTCCAAACATCAGCCATTCCAGAATTTTATTTTCAGTGTATGTAATCAGTATGAACCTAGCGGTAATTCAGGAAAATACCCAATCAAACGAAAAGACATTTTTGAGATATCTAAAAGATATCTCGCAATTTTGAAAGATGTCTTACAAAAAGGTCTCGAAAATATCTTTTAGAAATCTAAAAGATGTCTTACGCGACTGATTTCGACAAGTTTAAGATATCTCAAAAAGGTCCCACGGAAGATATGTTTTAGACGTATTCGATCAAGTCTTAAAAATGTCTTGAAGAATTCATAAAAATATCTAAGAAAAATCTTGAATCGTGCATAAAAAAAATTCTCCCCTCTTTTTGTTCTTCTTCCTCCTTTCTTTTCTTTTGACCCCCCCCCCCTCGCAGTCCTCCAAATTTCACTTCATTTCGGATTCTTGGGGTCGCGAAATTCGAACCCAGACATTTCACGACGTACCTACGCTTCAATGACCCGAGCCATACGGACAATTTAATGACGGTGCTCATAATTGTCAATAAGACATAGCGAGATATAATGTCAGCGGTGTATATTTTCAGAGTAAAAGTGATCTTTTGAAGAAGGTGTTTATTACATATGCAAATATGAGATGAGTTGATGGTGCTTAAAACTTGAACAGTTTAATGAATTTGGTGAAATATATTGAAGTACGTGATGCAGTGACCGCTAGTGTCTGATGAATATCAGCCCATGCAGGTGTTGACAGGACTGGAAAAAACCCAAGCTTGTCCCAGGATTGGCAATTGGTATCAGGAACAAACTTCCGTTAAAAATAATTGGATCCATGATGATTCGTTCCATGATTGTCCCGCTGTTTCCAATGGATAATAGTTAGTCATGGGACATTTGTTCGTATCTTTGGAATGGCCAAAAACTGCACTTGGTACAAGCTTGGCACAAGCGTAAAAATCAAGCTTTCGTTAAGATTTCGTTATTTAAGCCGATGTGGTCCACATAAGTGGCACAGTGTTTTCAATTAGTGACCGAATTCCGAGTTCTACAATGAATAAAGACTTGTGCATAAAGATCGGGCCAAGACCAGTCCAATCTCCTCCCCATGATTGGCCCCACACTCCAGTTTAACACACTAAGATAGATATATTTGATCTAAATAAGAATAAAACTTGACTAAATGGTAATAGGCTACTTAGTGATAGTCTTTCCCATGCAGGGATTAACAACCCAACTAACATTTCAATCCTTGAAGATATCTAAAAGAATACTTAATTGAGAGATCTTTGAGAACTTTCTTGGAGAGTTCTCAAAGATATCTCTTAGAAGTGTTGGAAAGACATCTTGTAAAAGATTTCTAAAAGATGTCTTGATTCAGAGATCTTCAAGAACGTTATTGAAGAGTTCTTGAAGATATCTTTTAGAAGTCTTGGAAAGATTTCTGGAAGATGGCTTGATTAAGACACGTTTAAGAAGATAAATTTTTCAGCAGCTTCCCACACAGACAAAAAGAGCTCTTTTAGATATCTAAGAGATGTCTTTGAAAACTGCAAGAGCTCTTGCAAGACCTTTCCAAAAGATCTCTTTTCGTGAGCGAAAATATGTCTTATGCAACACCAATAGATATCTTTTAGTTGTCTTCAAGAAATGTTTAAGAATTCTCAATGATTTCTTGAAGATGTCTTTAAGAGCTCTTGAAGAGATCTTAAATCCTTCTTGAAGAATTCTTAAATCCCTCCTGAAGACTTTCTGAAGAACTCTCAAATATCTCTTGAAGATTTCTTGAAAGTATTATTAAAATGTCTTGATTAAAATATTGAAATATCCATAACCATACGAATTCATTCATTATTTTGATTCATTAATTTGAATAAAGGCTTACCAAAACATATGAGGTGTTTGCATATAATTCGAATGCAAAAATACTTCAAGCATTTTTCATGCATGTATATAACCTAAATTCAAAATATTTTAACATTCAATTTCATTCACTTGAATCTGAATTTCGATACATTCTATCTTGCACAAAAATGTGAAATTTGATGGAAATTTAATTCACGTACGTACATAAAAAATAAAGTACAATGGATAAAATAATAAATTGATATTCCTCCAATATATGATTCTGCATAATGATAGGTTAGTTTTTGCAAATAGCATCATTCGCTACAAAACAAAATATATTATTGTAATGTAATTGATTACACGTTTCTTTTCTGCGGCAATACTTTTATTATCCAGTATTGGATCTTGAATGTTTATGTATATATAATTAATATTGCACAATATCATCGGCGTCGTCGTTCCTCACTGCACACGTGAAACAAATGCGCGGGACACTGTGAATAACTATACGTGAATGGAACGAACCATTAGCCCAAATTTGTTCTGATATAATCATTCCCAAGCCTGGGCCAAGTTTATTGAATTATTCAAGACAAGTCTCGCCAGGTTTTGTGCCAGGCTTGGTCCATAATTGGACCATTGTTCCATACACACATGGGATAGATACCTTTAAATTATTTTTTTCCCAATGTTGTTGAAAAACAACTCGTTGGTAAATGTGAATGAGAATTTGATGAAATCACCGTACACGAAGGCCGTACATAAAATTCAGCGTAAGAAGTTCGATAATTTGCAGAATATTGTGACTTGGAGATTCATTACTTTTAGTGCTAACACTGCAAGGTTACAAAATCGTACTTCTCACAGAATTTGTTAGTATCTACGTGGATTATTCAAACTTTTGATTTATGAACAAATTCACCTTCTTTGCAATTTGATTGTGAACAAGGACATTTGAAGTGTTATCCATACCCGGGAAAAAATGATCAGATCTGACGAGATCTAAATTTTGGTCAGATCGAAGGGGATCTATTAAGATCTGAAAAACTGCGATTTTGGCTTGTGTTTGTCACAATATATGTGCAAAATCAAATTTATATACAGACAGATATCACAAAATTTCTGACAATTGAACCACCAATTGCTCATTAAGATTTAATCTAATATTCAATTCAGATCTAACGAGATCTACTCAGATCTAACCAGATGTGCCAAGATCTGATCAAATCTACTGAGATCTGAACAGATCTAATCTGATCTTTTGAACCAGATCTGACCAAAAATCTAGATCTATTTAGATCTGAATAGATCTAATGATTTTTTCCTGGGTATGCACTCATAACCTAAAAACTGCTGATCTTAGATATACATTCGGCAAAACATGCTAAACATATTTTTTGAAAGACATCTTCAAGATATGTTGGGGACATCCATGTTTATTGGGTACCAGATCGTAATAAAAAGTGAACTAAAAATATACCGTATGCTTGTGAGATTTGTATACTTGGAACATATACCGCAATATTTTCAATCATTCGGTATTTATTCAGTACAAATTCGGTATAAATTTGGTATGAATCTTCCATACCTAATTATTACCGAAAACGTATCAAATTTCGGTATATTTTTGATATAAATCAAGCCTGATTTCGGTAACAGTATTATTTGAGTATAATTGAGGTATGGAAAATTCACAAACATACACTGCACGCAGAAAACAGATGTGTTGAAAAGTCCCATAATTCATTGAGGATCAGCGCCAGTCTCTGACAGGTAGAGTTTTCACTTGAATTTACTTTCAAAAAGTCCCATAATTAGACGTAGTCCTACAAGAAATTATGGTACTTTTCAAGCTATATTCAGGTGAATAATTTCATTCATCACAGACTGGCGCTGATCCTCAATAAATTATGGGAGTTTTTAAAATATATTTTTCTGCATGTGAGAACCCGATTCTTTAGATTTAAAGAAAATTTCTTTGCCCACATTCTGATAAATCTTGTTTTCAATGGAAAAGATAATTCATTTCAATGAGAGAATTTTTCATTGAATCAAAATTATATTCCTCGAATTCAAGAAGGAATATATTTCTGTTTCAATTTGAAAATTTTTTGTTCCAATCTGATGAAGAAAAAAATATTTATTAGAATGATGGCAAAGAAAATTTTCTCTCAATTCAAAAAATTGGGTTCTCAGTGTACCGAATAATTTCAGTACGATCAAAGTATGATCGCAATAGCTAGGAATGAAAAGGAGTGAAAAAAATAAAACATATCTCCCATCGAAGGATTTGAATTGTAAAATATTTAGAAACACAACAGTGGGGAATAATTTCCATGTCACAAAACTTTAGAATTCATGTATATCCGTTATTTCTGAAAGGTTTTGTAAAAAAAAAGAAGATGACAATGAAAATCTTCTGTTACAGGCATACGAGCACAGTATAGAAGCTACTGATGGTTTATCAAAACAATGAATGATAGTGTACTATGTATGAATCGTACAAAAGCAGACGAGGTACAAAAATAATTGCTACTTCTCTTTCTTAACCTTTCACAGGAAGGTAGAGAAGTAGCAATTAGGGATGAAATGAAACGTAACAACAATCCTCCACCTTTTATTTTTAACTCGGGTGTAAAAGAGGATGGGAAATTGAAGATGCTGACAAAACAAACACACCTACTAATATCCAAGATACATCGATCGTAAATTGAAAACTCAACTGAGAAAGAATAATACAGGTTTGTTCCTATTGTTGAGAACTACAGAAGTGGATAGAGGTGGATCAATCTCAATACTTCATCTTTGATATAGAAGAATTTCGAAATTTTTCAATTTTTTTTGCTGGGAAAAAACGATACGTAGGAGTTTGAAAATTCGTAATAATGGTCAGGTAATAAAGGTCGTCAAGAGAGATGGTGAGAGTGCAGCTTCCTGTGAATGTGCAGTGAAGAAGAATTGACTTCTGGCATTTCATAACCGATTGTAACAGCATAAAGCTCGAGAGTTAAAGTCTCGGAGCTATTATAAATGAAGCTCATTGTGTATGAGTTGCTACCAATTTAAGGATTCAACGTCGACCACGTTGATTACGTGTGCCGCAGTAGAGAACCCGGTCTTTCGCTTCGTTCCTCTTTGGCTTCTTCATTTTCTTGATCGTGCCAACTCACGAGTGTTGACAATGAAATTAGGTAATGCCTGACGTTTTTCCACATGCCGATGTTGATTTGATTTGACGTTGAGTATTAGGGGAATGAAAGAGAAATTACGTATATTATTTCATTTTCATTATCCTGATTAGCAGATTCGTTAATTCGTGCTGCGCTTGTTCATTGAAGTCAAGAGGAACAAAGTCTCTTTGACATACTGATTTATCAGTATCTTCAAATTGACCAATTGTTGACCTTATTTTCAAGTTTTCTCAAAATCGTGGGATATACAAACATGCTCTCTTGATAAGGACAGATTAGTCGAAATGAGGTCATTTTAACTGATCTGTTGTCGTGGCGTTGTTGTAGCTTCGGAAGAAAAGAATGACAGGGTGGATGAAATAATTATGAATCATGGAAATAGCGAAACCTCAAAGCAGGACACAATGAAAAAAAAAACAAATGTTGTGTAGTTTGATGAAAAAAGTATGTTTTCAGGAGATCCATTCGAAGTTTCAATACTAATATTGAACGGATAAAATGGTGATCGAATCCATGGTATTCCGTGTTGAGATTACATCCGCAAACAAAAATCTCATTCATTTTTTATAAGCATGAATTCTGAGTTGAACAAATTAAGTACCCACATAGCACCCATGTTCTTGCAGTAGGGATGGGCAATATTTACTGTATCGATATTTTTGTATACAGAATGTGTCTAATTTCTATCAAAATTTTATAGAAATTTATAGAAGCAAGAAACACATTGTATACAAAAATATGGATACGGTGAATATCTGCGACATCTATGTTGCAGAAAAAGAAGTTCTATTCTAAAACTCACACGAAGAAAAAAAAATAGCTGTTATTTGGATAGCTAAAAATTAGCTACGGCAGCTGTTTTTTAGCTGTCCCAGCTACTCACTTACCGGCCGCAGCGAGAAATGTACCCGTAGAGAAAATGGTTTGCTACTATAGCGCCTCCAAAGAAATTTGTTGTCCTTGCAAAAATATTCACTCCAGCACTTAGCTCTTTCAGCTAATTTTTTTTGTAAGCGCTATAATAACAGACCCGCTTGTTATGCTAGCAATACTTTTTTCTCCGTGTAGCTGCCACATCGAAAATTCAACAGCTCAATTATTTGGCTATCCAAATAGTAACCACAAAACCTGTGCAGTTACAATCTCCTACTGTAGCAGCTGGAAAATAGCTACAGCAATTAAAAAAGGGTGCTAGAAAAGTGATTAGCTGCTACAGCTATTTCCTTTTTTTCCGTGCAACACAGCAAAAGAATGTCCCAAATGAACACCCGTTATGTCAGGTCAGGAAGAATTCATAAAGAATTTTTGAAAATTCTCTAAAAATTTTTCTCGAATACCAGGGATTTATGAAGAATTAATTCTGGACTGTCATCACAGGGGCTCTTAGAGAATCCTACGATGATGAATTCATCAAGAAAATCCTTTGTGACCACATCGGGACCAGCGTGCTGTGTGAAATTCTAAAACATATATTAATATTATATTTTGACAGATACACTGAGAAAAATTTGTTTCGTAGGACTAGCAATGAAGGAATTGCTGACGTTTTATTGTTGGATGTACAATAATTTTTGTTCTCATACCAATACATAGTTGCCTTGTTAACAATCAAATTATCCATTCAGCAATGATAACCGATATTTTTACAATTTTCTTGTGAGTTGATATAGGGACGGAGAAAAAAGTATTGCTGGCACAACAAGCAGGTCTGTTACTATAGCACCTACAAAAAAAATTAGCTGATAGAGCAAGAAAAATGATTGACACAACTACATTTTTTTGCTGACATGAACCAATTTGTAAACAGAACTAACGTCTTAGCTGCTGGAGTGAATATTTTTGCAAGGACAACAAATTTGTTTATAGGCGCTATGGTAGCAAACCATTTTTTCTCCGTGTGACAATTCGAATTTTTGTATATGAACCCACATTAATCATCGTAAAAATATGACCGTCAACATTGCTCAATTGCCAATTTTATTGTGAACAAGACAATTATGTGTTGCTATAAGAACAAAAATTATTGTATATTCAACAATAAAATGTCAACAATTCTCTTGTTGCTAGTTCTACAAAACACATTTTTCTCACGCAGAGAAAAATTTGCTATAAAATTTACCTCATGTCCGATAAATATAGGGATAACATTAAATTGCTGTGATTGATACCGCAATATTTATTAGATTTATCGCAATTTATGTGACCACTGCAGCCAATTTTCATTTTTATCGGAGACTTTGGTTGAACAGGAATTTCGGTATATTTTACAGCAATTGAATGCTGTCCCTATAATCACAGCAATTTTCTCTCTGTGCAGTGTAAAAAAAAAAACGTAATCCTGATGGTGTTCCGTCTCCAGCAACGTCATCCATGGAACTGTCTACGACTTCACGAGAATCTAGCCAAGGGCTAGAAAGAGTCTAGTGGCTAGCGGGGGACTTGTAAGGGCCTAGCGAGTGCTGATATAACGCTTGCTCGGGGTAAGAGATCTTTTAGAAAACTTCCAAAGATATCTTTGGAAGCTAAATATACGAGGGTAAGTCAATTATTATCCGCAATATAGTTATAAAATTTTATTATAATCAAATAGGAAACTTACAAGTACATCATTTTTCGACATAGTCCCTTTGCTGTTCAACGCACTTGGTCCATCGTTGTTCAAGTTCCCTGATACCCTCATAAAAGAAGGTTTTGGGTTGAGATAATGCAAGCCAGGAATGCACCACTTCTTCCAATGCTTCGTCTGTGGTAAGTGGTAAATCTTGGTTTGGTGACTTTTTCGGACTCACAAGGTCCAGTATTGAAATATTATCAGGAAAGGGGGACAACAATAAACAGTGTACGTTAAAGTGAGATGCTCACTGCCAAGTTGAACCCTGCAATTCGAAGCAAACGCCGAGGACTGCTGTCAAAAGGTGTTGTGTTGTTGCACGACAATGCCCGTCCGCATACTGCTGCCCACATTGCTGAAACGCTCCAGAAACTAAATTTTGAAGTACTGGCTCATCCTCCATATAGTCCCGATCTTGCTCCTTCTGATTATCACTTGTTTGGTCCACTCAAAGAGGCATTATCAAGGGACCGTTAAGGGACCGTGCATTCCTGGCTTGCATCTCAACCAAAAACCTTCTTTTATGAGGGTATCAGGGAACTTGAACAACGATGGACCAAGTGCGTTGAAAAGCAAGGGGACTATGTCGAAAAATGATGTACTTGTGAGTTTCCTATTTGATGATAATAAAATTTTATAACTATATTGCGGTTAATAATTGACTTACCCTCGTATTGTTTGCAGAAAGTCTTATTGGGATACCTTCTAGAAGTCCTTGTGCTACGTGGGTATTCATTCGCAAACATCAAATTGACATCAAGTCAGAGTCGTTTAAGGTAATACCTAATTTGAAGTCGATGTGATGCAATTTTGATTCCAAATGGGTGAATATGCGTAAATAGGGAAACATCGATGATAATTGAAACATAGGGAGATTTAATTATATCCGATGGATGAAGTTTTGTGAAGGAAGTAAGATCAAACCCCTACAACATGCATACAAGTTTGAAATATAACCCACCCAGATAACATGTAGGCTTGTCATAACCCTGTCACACTTGTCATTCGATTGTTTTTGGCTTGTTATTGACAATCTTGTCAGTGTAAGGTTGCTACAGCCCTGCTGCAAGGGTTTTGTAAGCTTGTACCCTTGTCGTGTGTCAACTAGGAGGCTTATATCAACCTTGTCACAAGCTTGCCTGACAACATTGCAGCAAGGTTAAATTGCTATCTGGGCAGCTAGTTTTTCCGGATGTTAGGTTAGTTTCTAGCCTGTGCCCACCCAGATGTTCCAAGGAATTGCTAGAATGTACTTCGAATTGCTAATTAGAAATGTGAAATCATGTTTCTCGAGCAAAATCACACCTATGAATAAAGTGAAAATATATTTTGAAATGTAATCACAAGTCAAGTGCGTTGCTTTTGAATTTATTCCCATAAAATAATCCCTCTGACCGTGTTCATGCGCTATCAATGTTACTGTGCGATCAGTTGAAGCATGAAGAATCTACATGAACCAACTGAATGTTCGAGCACTCGAGTCAAATTGAATGAAATTTCTTATCTACACCGAGAAAAAAGTATTTCAAATTTATTTCAATCAAATGAGGTTCGCTAAATATTAACAAATCTTATTTGACCCAAGGATGGTTTGTTTATAACCAACAAGCTACCTTTGTCACAAACAAACTCTCCTCTCAGTGTAGTTGCCCCCACATGGGTCCCATCTAGTGCATGGTTGATGAGTGAGACGCCCAGACAAATTTCTACCAGGGTCGTTCCTTAAGGAAATGGAAATATTGTGACCATGTATCGTTGACAATAATTATTTTGGATGGGGTTTGTGATTTTAAATACTGTGTTCTACAAATTTCCTTTGTAGATGAGGGGATCGAGATGTATAATTTTTGTGGAGATTGGATGAGAGGTTCAAGCGCTACGAAGAAAACAAAAATCCGATACTGAATATTTTATGGTGTAGGATAATTTTCGTTAGAATAAATGGATTAGGATGATTCTTGCATCGAAATATTCACACGGAGATGTCACAATTTCTACCAAATTGGCAGCATATAAGAAAATGTCACTGTTATCAGAGAGAAAATGAGAGGGCTCACGGGCACCTTTTCACTGATAGTAAAAGTTCCACCGGCCCTCTGACGGTTGGATCATGGAACTTGACACACTGCAATTTTATTTTTTAATACTACAAAATCAGGCATTTCTTTTGTATACTTTTCAACACGTATTCGATTAAAATGATTTTATGTCTCGATAATTTTTCATCATCATGAATAAGGAAAATGAACAATGAGAGAGGGGGTTGATGGACCAGGTTCCGTGTTCCATCCGATAAGAAGGCGCTTCAATGTTTACTATCGATGGAACCCCGGCCGTAAGTTCTCTCATCTTCTTTCTGCTGTTATGATAGACAATGTAGTAAAAATGAATGATCAACAGAATATTTTCCAGTACGAGCGTGCAAACTTCTGCATGATAAATTAAATATTTTTACTACACTTTTATATCAATAACAGTGATATTTTCTCTCATCTTGCCAATTCAATAGGAATGTAGTAATTTGTAAAACTTCATTTTTCTCCGTGTATCTTGATGAGAAGAATTGATTGGTTCTTTAGAAAATAAGAAAGGAGAAATAGAATTCTGTCTATTCTGTATTTCTTCGAAGCCTCAAATTGAATAGAAACATGGAAGTAATGTATGGTTCTTCTCCATACAGTTTTTTTTCAATTCAAGTGTAATATAATCAAAACAGTTATATCCTCAGTTTCAAGAACTATGAAAATTCATGAAACATATTCTTTTTCCTGAGATTTCTGAAGATCTGTGATCATCAGAAGTATCTATCCCGAACACTTCTCCTGGGATCATTTAATTTCCTGATATAATCCTTATCCCTCCCCATCCAGTTTTATGTCGTTAAGACCAGAATTGTATTACGTGACAACATCGGTATTTACATCCATACGTTTGTTCATTGATATTCTCCTCCCCTTTTTCCATCCCTTTCAATATATTCCTTACGCAAAAGAATCCCTTCTTTGCCTTTTTACGACTTATCCATTCTTTCTATGTACTTCACGATTGCCGTATTTTCCTTACTCTGAATGTATGAGATACGTTCTTCGACTTTTCTCGATTTGCCGTATTCTCTCTTGTGGAGTTATCGTTTATATGCATCACAACAAATCCGTAAAATATTCCACGAATGTTTTCAGCACATCGAAAGTCTTATACATTTTCTACGAATATGTATATTTTCTAGGGGTTCGACGAAATCACGTAAAATAGGGAGCAATGGAATAGTCAGCGCCACCGTAACGGACGTAGATCCTCGGAAAAACCATGCCCCCAGATTCACATCGATGTTACATCTTTCTCTTGTTTGTTTCTATTCCTCTTGAGTGATAGATGATGAATTGGAATTTTCTTGGTTTTCGCTCGATTTTGAAGATTTTATATACAGAATAGTACATCTTTTCGCTAACCTACCTGAAAATTTGCTATCACAGTTAACTGGATTACTGTGAGAGCAACATGATTAACTCTAGAACTGTATACATATTTTTTTACCCCTCATAGGGTATATATGGGTCCACGGGACCCGACTGATAAAATGTGCTGTAATTCTTGAGGATAGTGGTTGATTCCCTTCAATGGGGTTCAAATCGAAACACCAAACTGTAAACTACGTACTCAGATTGATGAAAATAGTTTGTGGTAGCAAAAAACCCGCGCAATGCAAAACGACATGAATTTGAGAAAACACTCTGGGTCCACTGGACCCATGTATAAAGTTGCAGGGTTGGGTAAAGCTGGAATAAAATTTTCACTGGACTAGCAAAGTTTCCAAAATTCACAGCTAAAAAAATCGCTTTCACAGCCAACAAGGTTACTGTTATAACAAATAACTCACACAGCATTTCAGTTCCAACGGATACCCTGGTGAAAATGGAGCGTTCTGGGAAGAGTTACAAAGACGTTATTAGAGAGTCCTATAAGAGTAATCGAAGGGTCAATTCAAAGTATCAGAAGCGTTTCGGAGGAGTCATTTGGCGGATGTAAAGCGTGCATGAAAGTGAGTCCAAAGAAAGTGAAAAAAAAGAATTTGCAAAGGGGAATCGAACCAAAAACTTCTGAATTCGGGAAAAAGTCCTTTACCGCTAGGCTAACATCGGTGATTGAAAAATTGGAACTTTATTTCCCTGATGAACTGTGTCATAAGGGAATGTGCTTTGAATTCAATCTTTCTCATTGAATTAAAATAATTTTTCATCCTGAAAGTTTACAAATCAATTTCAATATCCCATGTGTAATCATTAAATGTGCAAAAGGATTTAATTAACTTGCACATATCAAACATCATCAAATTACAGTTCGATAATTCAAAACAATTGTTGTTTAGTAATTACATTGGTAAATGTATCTTGAATACGAATAAAATTTTTTAGCTTAACAACTGGTATAAAAGGTAAAGAATACCCTCTAAACATTCTAACCTCAAAATCATATAATTCTCAATCAATCAAAACATATACACAAGGGAAGTCCTATAAGCGTGTTGAAAACCTTCACTACCGAAACATCGTAAACATCAGGAAAGAGTTATTGAAGAGTTGGAGTGTTCAGTAAGAAGGGTGCGTTGGACGTTCAATGAAATGTGATAGCACCCCTAATGGGCGAATGGACAAGCTTGGGACATCCAAACTTTGTCTGAAAAGAGTCTATGATGTCCAAATATGTCTGAATATTGTCCAAAACATATCCACGATGTCTGTTTATGTCCATTCATTCAAAATTCTAGACAAAGTCGAATTCAATGTCTATCGTTTGTCCAAAACGCGTCTGAACCTTCTTATCTGTATGTCCGAAAAGTGTCCATGATTTGTCTAGCGTGTCCTGGCATGTCTGAAACGCATCCAAAACTGTCTCGCAATGTCCAATCGTTGTCCAGTTGTTGTCCAACCGATGTCCACCTGCTTAAAATTTCGGACATTCATCCAATGTCCACCATTTGTCTCAGTAGCCCATCAGGGACGCTCAACCAAATTTGCCTTAGAGTCATTTGGCGGTCGAAACTTTTCACAAACGCTTCTGTCACTTTATTGCACGCTTTGACGGTATTTCAAGCACGTTCGATTTTTACCAGGGTATCTAGTGTTGCCACGATCTACAAAACGAGCTATCACGATCTTTAGATTCCAGCCTCGTTCAACTGAAAGTACATTCTTTCTTTCCTAGTAACAACAATTGGGTGAAAATACAATCTTAAGGACAGTCAACTTGTTTTGGTAATCCAAATTGGAATATAAGTTTATGAAGGCTCGAACCGCTTGGAGTGTTAATCGAATAAAAATTAAGATTAATGGGATTGCAGCTCGATGTAAACTGACTCATAATCGAATTTCAGTTCTAATCTACATTTTAACCAATTTTTACTTCCCGTAATTTCAATTGAAGAACATTGGAATGTAAAGATCGTGATAGCTCGTTTTCTGGATCGCGGCAACACTACGGATATCTCAAGCCAAATTTAAGAAGTCTTGTGCAACATGAAAATATAACTTTAAGAGATCTAAAACAGTTCTGATTCCTAAAAGATTTCTATAAGATGTCTAAAAGATATAATCTCGGAAGAAAAGTTTTAGGTCTTCTAAAAGGTATTTTTTAGATATCTTTCAGACGTCTTTCAGAAGTAAGAACTGTTTCAGACATCTCAAGGATATCTCTTCATGTTGCATGAAACTTCTTGAACTTTTCTGAACAGTTCCTCAAGATATCTTGAAGACCAAAAGTACTATGTGGAAAATTGCTGCTCCAGTAAAAAGTAGATTTCACTGTCACGGCGAATTGTTTTTCCCCGTGCATATCCAAAACTGGTCAAATAATAATTTCCAATCGGGAATACAAAATCTAACCCTGAGCTCTGAGAAACATTTTGGTCTGAGAGATTTGGAGTTTGGAGACAAAAAAATTGTTGGTCCCTCTAACGAGGAAGCAAAATACAAATCTTCAATAGATGAGTGATATCAAGAAGCATCGATCTTTCAACAGTCTGATTTTCATAGACTCACGGAAAAAAGAAAATGAAGAAATTTACCTTGTAGGATGACAACGCGTCCCTTCGAGTCTTTAAACGGAAATTTTTACAAAATATATTGTCCAATAATTTACATTATCAGACAAAAATAGATTTTTCTCTTGTCATATGAATTATTTGACAATATATTTTGTAGAAATTTCCATTCAAAGACTCGAAGGGACGCATTGTCATGCTACAAGGTGAATTTCTCCATTTTATTTTTTCCGTGCTCCCATTAATAGCACCAAAAATTTGATGAATTTGTTCTGTAAAAAAAGATCGATATCCCCAAATAAGTTGCTTTCAAGTTAGTTCCCACACAGCCTAGAGGTTCAAAAATAATTTTAAAGAATTCATAAAGAATTCCTTAAATCTCAATTGAATTCCATATGGATTCTTTCTGAATTAAGGTACTGTGTGCATTGTCAATACACCCTGTATGGACAACGATATTCGCGAAGTATTTTCAAATAACGCTCTTAAATGAATTCGAACGAACGAAGAGTCGATCACACAAGATCTGAACACTATTTTCACATATACGCGTGAATATGCGCCACAAAAACGAGCCACGTGGTCCTCAGTTGACAGTTCAGCTTGAGCGTTATCGCTATGCGAAGAGACGAGGATAACGTTTGACCGAGAAACTATGAACCTCCATTATCGGTACTCAAGGAGAACGAACTCTGTGTATTATATGAGAAGTTTATTTGAGTTGACAATATCGTATCGATCAGAAGAAATCATCAGTCACTGTTATGTCGAGTGAAAACAATTTTGATTCTCACGTGATTCATCGTTCTATCATCGTTTAACATCTCATGTAGATATAGACTTGAACATTGTATGGAATGTTCAGTACCGATACAATGGGTAATCAAAATTTGTATCAAGTATTATGACTTTCTCTTTCTTTCCCCTATGTACTTATTTGATTATTCTCATAATCGAAATCATTGAAATGTGTAAAGACGGAATAAAAATATATATATAGTATATGCAATCGTATATGAAACGATTGCTGAACTATATTGAAATAACATTGACTAATTTGACTTTGTTCCAAAGCGTCCCAGCCAGCAAAGTGCTTCCATTGTAGTGGCTTTTCCATTACCGTGAGACTGCATGCTACCATAACATATATATATGATTCGATTTATAACGTAGCACTACCTCAGCGCTACCAGTATTATCAGGAAACGCTACCAAGTAGTGCTCCTAGTAAAAATACTACCAAGTCGCTCCTATTTCCATACATAAATGAAGCCATCTATGTACAGGAGATTTTTAACTGTATAAGTGAACGGCTTTTGTTGGCTGGGGTTCATTAAACTCCATCATTGTTCATATTTTTTTTCTCGAGAGTGAAAAATAATTCTAGATTCAAAATAGCAGATGCAATACGAAGAAATGATGTTTGAAAAAATTAGCACATCCTTTTGAGAATGTGCCTAATAGTTTTACCTTGTTTGGAGAAAAACGTGGGTCCTAGAATTACTAGATCTCTATACCTCGAAAATACTTAAAAATGACTTGATAAAATGGAAAGAATTAATCAATCAGACTTTTCGTTAATATGGATCAAGGTTTTTTTCCATTTTATCAAGTCATCTTCGAGTGTTTTTGATAGAGAGATCTAGTAACTTCAGAGTCTACGAGATCTCCGAGAAGATGACTCGTTTATGTTGCAGATGTTGGAAATATCCTTGGTAATTTTGGAATCATATTCTGGTATGAAGAAATTCACAGAATAGATCGTGAAAAGTATACACTGTAAAAAATAGCCTGGAATTTTCCTATATGAGATGAATATAGAAATTCTGAAACTTCCCTGATGAAAATCCAAAAGTGGAGGAAGCGGGTATTGAAACAAATGGAACATGAAAATGTTTCAATTCCCTTCTAAATAACGCTTAGGTGACTCTTCGCTTGCGTTTTCGTCACGCTTTCGTCGCGCTTCAACGCTTCATTTTCACCAGGGTTGTAATTTGAATCAAATTAAATCACGAATTCATGAAATTTACCGCAAAATGTATTAAAATTCATATTAAAATTTATGAGAAATCATAGTTCTGTATGAGATTTCATAAAATTTCATATGAAAAGTCAGACGAATTTTGAAAATTAATACAAAATTTATATGTTAATTGCTTCACATATGAAACTTAGGAAACAAGTTTTTACACACTGTGAAATAACTCCCAAAAAAAGGTTCGGAACTTTTTTACCTAATATATTTTGGTAAGTTCACAAACGTAGTGGGTGAAATTACAAACAATTTTTGTCAATTGACAGATCTTTTCTGGGAAATCACAAAAATTGTTTGGAAATTTACAAAAAATTTGTGAATTTGTAAGTCTTTCACCATACTTTTCTGCTTGGAAATTCACGAATATTTTTTACAGTGTACGGAAAGCGGGGAACACATGTTGCTGAAGTTTGAATCATTTATTGAAACGAATTGGTAATCGAATGAAGAAATTACTCGATGTTTCCAATTCCGAGGAGTTAATTTGTGCAGATAAATAACGATCATTCACCAGATTTTGTGAGTTTCAATTTCATATAAACGACTCAAATTTGAATTTCAAGAATATGGGAACGCTGTGAAAAATTCCTGTGTGGATTTACAAAAAACAAGTTTGGAAGTTCTTTACACAAACATTTTTTCTGGTGGATTCTTCAAAAGAATGTGTAGAAAATCAAACATTTTTCTTAGTTGGCCAAAATCTTTGATTTTCTCCAAATTTTTTTTAAGAATCCACCAGAAAAAATGTTTGTGTAGGAAACTTCCAAGCTTTTTTTGTAAATATACAAAGAAAATTTTTATAGTGAAGAGTTGCAACAAATCCTTGCGGAGACGATTCTCAACTGTCTACACAACTCAAAGTATTTCTGTGAATCTACACAGAGAAAAATGAGATTTCGAATATTACTACATTTTGTACTAAAGTAGCAGGATAAGTGAAATAGTATAATTTTTTACAACACAGTGTAGTAAAAATTCATGCGTAAGGATTTGAAGAATCTTTCAATTCGGAGCCACTTTACATTATTGAGCATGAATTTTTACTACACTGTGTTGTGAAAAATTATACTATTTCACTTATCTTGCACTTTAGTACAAAATGTTGCAATTTTCGAAATCTCATTTTCCTCTGTGTAAAAAATTTTTATTTGGATAGGTCGAAATAATTATTTCTTTAACGCGAGTGAATAATTTTTTATATAAAAAAATGTATGCTTTGGAACAAAGAGCAAATAATAAATCTGTTACCAACAAAATATTGATTTCAGTCAAAGGAATATTTATTTCGACCTATTCAACTAACAATTTCTCAGATTCAAAGGAAGTATTCGCGAATAACTATTCAGTTCGTTGTCCTAACTACACTCACAGAAAGGATTTCTTGAATTGGGAACATTTTTCTTGTCGCTGGGACAAAACTCATTGTTCTCTTGAACCTAGAAAATTTCACTTGAATCAAGAAAATTTCTTTTGAAATCAAAACGAACTTTTCTTAATTCAAGTGAAAGTAACTGCTAAGACTATTTCGTTTGTTCCAAGCAGACCAAAATACTATACTTTTTACCAAGATTATCAATATGCTTCAAGGGTGTCAATGAACTACAAATGTAATTTCGAATGAAATATTCTCTCCGTGTAGAGGAATATTTCTCTTCAAAAAAGAAAACAAGAACTTTAACAAATCACACACTGGAAAAAATATTTATTTGTCCTCCCTCGATAAAATATTTATTTGTAGAAATTGAATATTCAATTAGATGCAAAAACTGATGACTTGTGGCGAATAAATTATTTATTTAGGAGACCAATTCATTCGAGAGGACAGTTATGGAGAGGACAAATAAACTATTTATTTGGTTGGAAGACATTTTTTTCCAGTGTAACGCAAAGTTCCCTGATCATGCATCCCCTAATCACGCCATTTTTCAGGAAAATTATACTTTACAGAGTGATGAAATGAAGAATCCCATCAATCAATCCATATGTATGAAAAATATCTCTAAGCGAAGCATCTAAAATCATTGCAAAATATTTTTAGTATCAACTTTGAATCGGAGTGCGCAAAATTTTTGGCTGTGTTGCAAAAATCTCCGAGTATCTTTTAATGTATCGAGACCAACGGCATCGAGTCGATAATCTTCAACTGATAATTTTCCTCACAAATATATTTGAAATGACACTAAAAAAAATTTTCAGAAAATGTCATTAATGATACAGTTCTGTTACTATCGTTAAAATATTTTGTTATCACAACAAAACATTTTTTTCAGTGATATACTTTTTCGAAAAGATTGTGAATATCTACAAATACGTGGAATCAAATTGATCACGATAATAAGGAAATTTTTATGATAATATAATAAATTGAATCATTGGTTTCTCAATTCTTGCGAGACAATATTTATGTATAAAACGGAAATCATTTGTTACAAAATCGCTTCTCCTTCACCCACTTGTCACCAGACAATGATAAAGTTCAATAATTCCACTACGATTTTCAAAAAAATTGAAAAGAAACAGACATGGCTCACATGGCCCTCTAGTCCGAATGAATTGATGTGATGAAATGTATTCCATTTAGTACTGTTTGTAAATAATCGTCATTCCATAACCAATACATATGATTTGAAACATTATATATTCGATAACAGGAATCTCAAGTTTCATATCGTACTTCTCTTTCTATGTATCAACGTACTTTTCATTCTTACCAAGTCATTTCAGATCGAAGAGAAACTATAATGTGCTCTGTTGAATACGTATTTTGTCCAATTTTATGTTCAAAGATTTTTGAACTTTAAAAAACTATAAGCCAGTTGACATTTCTTTGGAATAACAAAATTGTACTATGTGGGATAAAAATGGATCGTTGCATTCGAGATAGAGATGGGAGAGTCTTCGTTCATTTTTACAGGTCAAGTCCCTTAAGAAAGGTTCCCACCCAACACAGTTTGTTACCGTATTATAATTATAATCCCGAGTCAAAAAATGAAACCTCATTTAGCGCTGCCGTCCAAAGCAAGAAGACCGTAAGTACATTTGACTTGAATTCGAGAAAATCAAGAAAAACTGTTTCCTCTTAAAATCAATAGAACAACTCATCATTTTTCAATGGCAAACCATTTCTAGGGTACATGGAGGGTGCTCTGTCTGATCTTCATAACAACCATCAGTTTATGCACTTACGGTTGTTTCTCGACCAAAAATACTTGTCAAGAAGACCGTAACTAACCTTACGGTCTTTTACCAAGGAACTGCGACCAAGTTCAGGCCACTTTCCAAAGCATGAAGATGGTTAACTACATCCGAATGTCAGAACTGATGCACGAAGGTAGTTACGGTTTTTTTTTATCAGGGAAATGGGCAATCGACTCACGGGATTTACAAGAGAAGAAAACCGTGATTACATAGAGGTGATTTTATTTTGTATTTGGGAGTCTGCTTCGAAACTTTTGCCAGAGAGAAAGACCGTAAGTGCATTTACGGTGTTGTTATCTGACAAGATATTGACGTATTCCAATAACTTCCGATTTTTGTGTTAGTTACGGCTTTTTTTCTATAAACGTTTCAAATTTGATTAATTTTTTTGTACTTCGAACTGCTATTATTAAAAAAGTAATACTTTTTTTAAAAAATAAAAAACGCAGTAAAATGCAGAATTTCTTCACGATTAAAATGATATGAAAAACTCATTTTCGTCAAAAATGCGACTTACGGTCTTCTTGGTTTGGACGGTAGAGCTCTGATTCGTTGCGTATTACGAAGTGAGTCAGGTTTGATTTCATTTCTCAACCTGATCTTGTTTTCAAACTTCTCATTCGACCTCATGTTGATCTTCTTTCGACCTGATTAAACTCTGGATTGTTGCGTATTACGGAGTTGATCAGGCTTTAAAAAGTATCACAATATTTCAACTGTAGATGTAACTTGGAAACTCCATGCAATTTAATCTGCTCGTTACATGCAATAGATTGGTAACGTACAATTTCACACTCGTGGAGAGTATCCACAATGCCACTATAATATAACATTCTTTGCGTTGGTTACGTAGTTAACAATTATTGTCGCATGCAATTGTTATGACCTTATTTATTTGGAAAAATATGTATGATAGCCCTTTTTTGGCCTTAGATTTGAAGTCACGGACATATTAAGTCACGGAGAACTGGGTTAAAAAATTCTATCGAATTTAATAATGTAACTAAGAATAGATGGATGAAACCAGGATGTTGCTGAAATGCAATATGCTATATTGTGGTTACATTGTAGCAACTTTTCATGAGTGTAAAATTACACGTTACCTGTCCATTGCATGTAACTAACAGGTGATATTGCGCGCGATCTCAAGTTACGTCGTAGTTATGATACGACAACAAACTATTATATGTTGGGTGGGTTTCTTTGTCCTTGCATAATTTTTCTATTTTCTTTCCATTTTTCTCTCAGAACATAGAAAAAAATATGGAAATTTTGTAAACCTAAAGAAATGAATAGGACAAACTCTTCAACGGGTTACATACTCTCTAAATTGAAAAGTGTAAGATTTCCACTCGAACCCCCGATAACGGACGAAGAATTCTTCAAGAACTCTTTTCAAACTACACTCAGAGAAGTACTTGGATGGTACAACCAAATTCTATTGATAAATAGGAGCCGGCTAAATATTTTGTTAACATGTGAAAATAATACGAATACAGCACCTCAAAAAATTCATCCATATAATTTAGTTCCTCCACTAAAATAATTTTAATGCAACAATAACATTTTTGATAATCCATAGAATTGTTTTGTTTATTCATTCAAAAGCAGGCAACCAAATATTTAGCCGGCGCGTAGCCGCTGATTTGTTTTCAGTGTAATGAATTCATAAAGAGCTCTGTAAGAGTTCAATTTTGGGGAAATTGACGAGTTCTTTGAGAGTACTAAAGCAATACTTTCAGCATTCTCAAAGAACTCTTTGATGTCCCAAAACATTGAACTCCTTCAGAGGACATGGGATGGATCATGCACATAAGAATTGTGCACTTATTTATTATACACATAAAAAAATTGAATCAAATTTGTTCACATATTAATTTTAGTTGTTCCTAATACGTTTGATAAATGTGCACTGATAGTCGTGCACAGTGAATTGTACACATGAAAAAAAATGAGAAATATAAAATGTAAGATTGTGCACCTTACATTTTGCGCCTTTGGGAATATTCAATATTGTTTTTTATGCGCAAGTAATCATGCACAAAATTTTTATTCACAAAAACTTGCGCATAAAAAACAATAAAATGTGCAAAATGTAAGGTGCACAATCTTACATTTTATATTTCTCATTTTTTTCATGTGTACAATTCACTGTGCACGACTATCAGTGCACATTTATCAAACGTATTAGAAACAACTAAAATTAATATGTGAACAAATTCAATCCAATTTTTTTATGTGCATAATAAATAAGTGCACAATTCTTATGTGCATGATCCATCCCATGTCCTTCAGAGCTGTTTATGAATTCATTGGTTCGAAAAGAGTTCTTGAAGAATTCTATTCTTGTTTTTGAAAAAGAATTCTTCATGTGTTATCTGGGACTACCCTTCTGACTACCTAGAGAATGAATTTTCACTCCAACAAAGTGGAATTCCACTCTTCACGCAGCTGAAAGGGAACCTATCTTCCGGTTCGAGTGGAATTTTCACTCCTCCTTATTCAAAGAGTACTGGGTAAACTGAAAACTTCAAAGAAAAAATGAGAATTGACTTGTGCTGTAATCTGGACCCAAAACCTCGTTCCGATCGAAAGACGCCCTATCGACTGAACAGCAAAATTTCTCCCTGGTTTTGAATCCCAATTACTAACATTTTGTAACTGAAGATAAAAATAAATGAGCATAATTGAACACCCACACAGCACCACAAACACAGAAGAATTCTTAAAACATCCATAAAGAACACAATCGATTCAATAAGAATTCTTGATGAGTTCTTTTAATAATAGATGCTCACCCTGTCACGAAAATCTAGCTGGGATTCGATGTGGATTCCAGCTCCGAAATTTACCTGCGTTTTTAGCTGGGATTCCTCATTTCCAGATGGAATCTTGGCTGGAATTCTTATTTCTACGTGGAATCCCAGTTGGAATTGGAAATCCCACATGGAAGCCAGATGGGATTCTTGATTCCAGGTAAAGTCTTAGCCGGCAACGCAGGTAAATTTTGGATCTGGAATCCACGCTGGATTTCCGTAACAGGGCAATCCAAAAGACACATTTGGTAGATTTATCAAAGAATTTTAATATGAAACTTCATGTTTGAATCTAATTGAATTACATTCTACGGTATATCAATGAATTTTCATTATAATACACGCATATGTGAATAATTAGATAATTTTCATGAATAAAAGTTACAGGCTCTGTCATCTTCATTCGTTAGAATTCAAAATTCGATGATACAATAATTTTTTCATCTTACAATGTGGAGATTCGTTTTTAAAGAAATAATCTTTCCAAAGAAGAATTAAAAATATACACAACATTGTACTCCATTTATCGAATAGATATTATCACAAAGTGAGAATAACAAGTAAGAAATATAATCACAGAATTACTTTCGAAACAATCATTTTCGTGACCTATATATAAGTTGGCGCGATATAATGTACGTGATACACAGCATCGAAAATGTCTCAAATTTACACTTATCGCGCGGAACCGTTCATGTATGATAACAAACTTCCATGCCTTTTCATCGTTTGAGGGAATTCTTCGTTATCACATGTACATTCCATGTACCGATTTGAAAATCAAAGAAGATATAATTATTTGATATCAAATATTGAAAAGATCAGAAGGTTATCCGTGACTCTGATTTATTCTTTTGGCTCAACCACTTCGCTATCTTGATATACTTTTTTCTACGGTTCGAATACAATACTACGGCTGTCAAAGTTCAAGATATGCCAATTTCAAATTTTCGAACCTCCAATAATCAGCGCTTAACTCAACGAAGTCTTAAACGAGAGAATTCTGTGAGGAACAACACACGGAGAGAAACACTGACAAAAGACAATGCTTTTTCCATTGTGTCGGCGATTGTTTTTTTGGCTTAATTTGTTTGCATCATAGATTCAGCGATGAAATGAGCTGAATTTAAGACTTTCTTTTTACAGTGAATTTATTGTTAAATTTGCTCTGGTACTTTGTGACCGAGGAACAGACTGTAAATTCATTTCCACCATATTTTAGAGGGAGTCTCCTCCATTTTGGAAGAAGATTTTCTCTTTTTAAAGGACATTTTCCTCCAAATAAAGAAAAATTGCCCCAGAACAAGGGGAAATGGATTTACCTCACATGGAGGATTTTTGCTGCGACCAAATTCGAGGGAAAACTCCACATTCACTTTATACAGTGTATACAGTGAAATGACAGGGTATGATTTATGCACGTAAGAATCATAAACGTATTAACTGTACACGAAAAATAAAACTGGAAAGTATTTACACTCATAATTTTTTTTTAATATCTCATATTTAACACATAAGCTTTGGTGCACGTAAAATGATTTGATAAGAAAATTATACACTAAATATTTTTCATGCTTGAAAGAAAAAGTGATTCACAAAAATCCTACACATGTTTTTATGCACGGACAAGAAATGTAATTAATTAGTGTATAATGATTGTACACCTAATGAAATTCATATGAGAAATTTGTTTCGTTTTATTCAATAATTACTATGAATTAGATTAGGAGTACAATAATTATACACTAATTAATTTTATTTTCTAATCGTGCATAAACAATATGTGTACAATTTTTGTTGATTACATTTTTAAAGCTTGTAAAATATTTCGTGTACAATTTCTATGTCAATCAATTAAACGTGCACAAATAATAATCATTGCATAAAATATTATGTGTTAGACAAAAATTATTAGTGTAAATACTTTTGGGTTTTATTTTTCGTGTACAATTAATACGCGTATGTTTCTTACGTACATAAATCATACCCTGTCAGTGAAATTTACTAAGACCAGATAATAGAAAACTGATCAAATCTACAATGTTTAACATTAAATTCCATCAGAAGTTATCCAGTCTGCTCCACGGTTGGAATAATCCCACAGTAAATTTAACTACGAATTTCTCTTCGTGGAAAATTACTGTATAAATATTTTAGATATTTTAGTCAATGTGCGCACAATGTGCAAATGGTATTCGCAGATATTTGGCGAAATTTTTGAATGAGATTACTACGCTGCAAAACTATTCCAATTTTCCTCTACTGATACTAATTATAAATCGTATGAGACGTTCTCTTTATTCTTCATATGAGAGGAGAAAATCGGAATATCTCGAAAGAGTGATATTTTTTTAAAGAATCGAGAGATTGCCAGAATTATTTTGAACTTTTTCTGAGAATTTCTTCTTATTTGGCAAAAATAAATGTTTCGAAGGAATATTCCTACCAGGGAAATGGCAAAAAGACAGTTCGTCAGATGGGAAGCAATTTACGTAGATAAGTTGGAAGACTACACTGATTTTATTGGCAAAGAGCTCTAGGTCTTCATTAAATTTGATTTACCCTGCCTTATTCAATTAAAAAATCGTTTTCTCAATGAAATAATGAATTTCGTATACACGATTCATTCGAATACCCAAGCGAATACCTATATTTATTCATTATGAGGTATATTGACTTGGATATTCACTTGAACAATGCGTGGATAAGGATCGCTATATGCGTCTTCGTTGAGTTTGACCCTATCGTTAACTACGAAGCAACTCAAATTACATCCTTTTCATTCAAGGTGTACAAAAGAAAATCAAAAATAAAATTTCTCTATATGAATTGTTTCCAAACGTTCGATGTATACAGTGTAGTTCATTCGCCTTTCCTGTACTTTCAATATTCAGCAGATGAATAGAATAATTAGTCGTGTGAAAGAGTCGTTCATCTAGCAAAGTCTGTAATTATACAGCAAAATTATACTGCAATAGCTTTTTTGTTAGGACATAGGAAGTTATTTCCTTAACACTTGATGAAAATTTCGTTGGTAATTTCAGATAAGTTTTCTATAAATCTTGACGTACAAAAAGTATCTCCCATTTTCACATCTGTAACTGATCTTTACGAAATCTTTCATACAGAAGATCTAATGAAGATACCTCTCCAACGAGTTTCAAACGAAAATCGGTGTACCGTCTGCATTGAATGATTCACAGATCAAACTTACTCTGCAAAGTAATAGAATCTTCGGGAAACTTCCAATACCAAAGTGGAAGCAATTAACGTGTACATTCGTGCAAGAAAATAGCGTTAAAATCATGAAAATTTGTATTACACTTGACGGAAAATTGTTGCAAAATTGGAGCGAATAACTGGAACTCTTTATACAATAACAGTGAAAATTCATGTTCTCGAAGTTTCAATCGTTTATAGAAACGAAACGAAAATACGAACTCATGCAATCTTAAAAAACGTCAGTATTTATCTTCTGTGGTTAACTTCTAGGAACTGTAAACATTGTTTGAAGAATGCACTGCAAAATTTTGAGTCCTCAACAACTAAGTGTTTTGTTATTTGATTACAAATTCGATTTAAACTTCAGCAACATAAAAATTCATTATGAACAGACATTCTTCGGTTTCACCCCCAATAAAAATATTTCTCTTCAAAATTCTTCAAAACTCTTCAGATTTTTCTACATAACTGTCAGATTTCGGACGCTTTGAGAAATTTGCAAAATTTTCAACCATAAATATGACTCTACAAGTTTCTGCATTACTCTGCAAAATTGCACATAATTCTTCCAATCTTCGTAATATTTTATGAATTTCTCCACAAAATTCGTACAAAACTCGCCAAATCTCCATATTACATTAAATACTTCTCTGCATATTTCTGCATTACTCTACAAATCTCTGTTTATCTATTCACTTTTGCTTGAGAAAAAATATTTTTGTTCAGAGTTTATCTCTACAAATCTCCTTCCAGTTCGACTTGAATGACATTACGGAAGAGACACCACATTAAAAGTCCATTTTTAAGAACTTTCCTCAGTGAGGATTGAACCCGGGTCCTGCGAGTGAGAAGCAAAGCCTCTATCGCATCAGCGGATCTCCGAGATGACTACAGTAATCTTAAAGTACCACTTATGGGAATCATCGCAATGGAAAATTTTGAAAAATTCGTTTTCGTGAGGTATAGACCAATCAATTCAGAATCTTCTGAAACGAAAAATGAGTAGGTCGTGGGAGAGGGGATTTTTTTGACCTCAACTTGTAAATTTTTCCAAGTGCTGCTGAGTCAAATCGATAGAAAATTTTGAAAGTTCGTCCCTGTAAGATATAGACCAATCGATTCAGAATCTTATGAAACGAAAAATGAGTAGATCGTGGGAGAAAGGTTTTTTTCGACCTTCACTTGTAAATTTTTCCAAGTGCTGGGTCAAATCGATAGAAAATTTTAAAAAATTCGTTCCCGTCGGATATAGACTAATCGATTCAGAATCCTCCGAAAGGAAAAATGAGTGGGTCGTGGGAGAGAGGTTTTTTCGAGGCCTACTAGTAAATTTTACTTAAGTTGTTTTGAGTCGATTGAAAAATTTGAAAAAATTCACTTCATCTCCGCAAATGCGATTTGAGAAAAATGTATGAATTTGTATAGAAAACTCAACTCTCCGCCACAAGCCGTAATATTCTTGGAATAGACAAATAAAGAGAAAATTCAAATTTTTTTCTGCAAATGTAGTTTGCAGAGAAATGTATGAATTCGTGGGGAAAATTCCTTTCCTCATCAAATGTTTCCACCATTTATCAAGTAGAAAAATGTTGAGAAAATTCAACATTTCTCAACAAAACAACTTTGACCAATAAGTTGGAAATGTACAGAGAAACCTTTACTGGCAATAGAAATTTTCAGAAATATGCAGAATTTCACAGAGTTTTGGAAGATGAATCTGTTGAAAAAATTCTTCCTTTCTCTAAGAATTGCGATAATGAAGTTTTGCAGAGAAATTGTTAAAGTTTTGAAGAGAAATATTTTTATTGGGGACCCCAGACCGCATAAAGCTCTCTAAGATAACATTATGAGCTCCATTCAAAATTAATTTTCAGAACACGTTTATCCGTCATTCAAAAGAGGATGTAATATAACAGAAATCTTACAGAGATCTGACATCAGAAGTTTTTAGAATAAGTTGTCTGCTAGATCTCTTTTAGAGGACATAAATACAAATCTGGTAGAGCTCTCAAATCGACGTATTGAAACTCTTTTATGAGTCTTCGTGTTATCTTTCGGATTCTCTCCTAGTAGGACGTCAAACTCACACCTGGGAATTCTATATACACATGTTCTTTTGGATCCCAGATGTCTGTCTGGGACGGTATCGAAGAATTGCACTTTTTTGAACAGGGTGTCCTCATCTGTCTGGAATCCCTGTGAGACTAATTCGCATATAGGGAGAATTCGACTTGACTTGTTACGTCTATACTAATTATATCATTAGTTTATTTATTATTAACAAGATTTATTGACCCAATAAACATTTTTGAATCCCTCTAAAAGACTTTTTGAAGAAAGATCTTTAGAAGAAATCTCATAATATTGCATAACACATGTTTTGAGATATCTTTGGAATCCTGAGAGAAAACTGAACAACTTTTCCATTTACCATTTTTTGATCCGAGGCTTAGTTTCAGAGTTGATTTCAACGCATCAAGTGGATGCTACATAAGTGTACTCTTCGATCATTGGACTAGCCGATGTAATTGCCACGTAAATGGTCAACTTATTTTGTTTATAACTCAAAAACTAAGCTTCGGATCGAAAAATTGTCAAATGGAAAAGTTGTTCAGTTTTCTCTCAGGAATACGCTGGTGAATTATTGATCCTTTGTTCTGGGACACCCTGTATATATATATATAAAGCACAGCTACATTCGATAGTTCAAGTATCTTATAAAATTATCTAAATTGAGAAGAATCACGAAATTCACTCTCTAGTTGTCCTAAAAAGCGAAAAAAACAACAGTGACTACGTAAAATGAAACAAAAAAGTTAAATGAAGGCTGTAATGATCTAGTGATCGTATGATTACCTCTTTTTCTGTGTGAAAACATCAATCTCACGAGGTTTCAAGATTACAAACTGAATCAAGAAGGTTCTTATCATTCGAGATATTTCAAATTACTGGTGAGTTCTGGATAAGTCTGATAGCTCATGCATGAAGAGACACATTCGGAGGTCTTTCAAACGAATGAGAAGGATAATATCCAATATAATAGGTCAAACATATTGGAGGGGTATGAAATCATTCGATTATGGACGTTTATAATCATAGTTAATGATATTGAGAGAAGGCTAACCTTACTTATCTCAAAATCTTCCCAAGAAAAAGCTTGATGTAACATTTGTAAGATCCTGAACTTGTGAAGGAGAAAACATCGAAGGTTTTTTGTCACGCTAAGTCATATGAAGCAGACATGGTATTCATTTGGTTTCAATGTTATAAAATTAGACTCAATATTCTTGTGAAGCAATCCTCAAAATCTATTTTTCTTCGAATGTAGAGCGGAAAAGCATTGTTATTAAAAAGAAGTGTAATTACTTCTCTGAAAGGTACTTGAAACACACGAATATATCGTACGACGTATGTGGGTGGTATACACTCTTGAGTTGTTCATTGTATACCTCAATATTTCCTGCTGAAAATGTCTGTCGGAACGGAGCAAAAAATAGTTGCCAGGCTTCAAAAGATTGTTTGTCTCTGGAAAACCGGTCAAAAACTGACGAACTTTCTACACGATCATATCCTAAACTACCACGCTAAGGAAAAAGTCTAGTGCTTACAAAGACGCGGTATGTGAAACTGAGAGTATACCTAGATAGCAAAATTTTGGAAAAAGCATCCTTTTTGAATCGTTGACGAATGGAAAAAAAAATTCTCGAAATGTCAGTGAAACGGAGTTCTTGGAGAATCCAATAAGAGCTGAATAGCTCGAAATGAATTCTCCAAGAGTCCTGTTTCACTGGAATTCGAAGGATTCTGTTTTTGCTATCTGGGATGTATATAAACGATGGGGGGGGGGGGTATTGTCTCCCTCAATAGCCTACCCATCTGGCAGGGTAGACTCCAATAGACCCGAAATACAATTGACCCGATAAAAACAAAACATTGATATTTGAATAGCTAAAAATCAGTTACAGCGCACTGTAAAAAATGTGAGGAATTTTCCTTCACACACGAAAAGACCAGGTCTATTAAGATTTAGACAAATGACTGTCAATTTAGGGAAAAACGAGAATCGCTGAAGAATATTCGTAGTGAGTCTACTAAAAATCCGTAGTCGATGTATTAACAATTGATAGTTCCACTGTGAAAAATACCAATGAAACTATCAACTGTTAATATTTTGACTACGAATTTTTGACAGACTCACTACGAATATTTTTCAGCCATCCTCTTTTTCCCTAAATTGACAGTAATTTTTCTAAATGCTGATAAATTCTTCCTGAATATTAACAAACCCGGTCTTTCCGTGCACTGTTGATGAGTTTCGTCCCTTCGTCGTGGGAGAATCGATGGTCCATCAGAAATGAAGGATTTTTCTATCACTTTGAGGAATTATTTTGTTTTTTGGGTGTTGAATCCTCTACAATTGGAGGAAAAGTCCACCAAATTATGATGACAAAATTCCCCATCTATGGAGGAACATTGCTGTCACTATTTTTTGGGGGAAAATTCCAAAATCATTTTTTACAATGTAGCTAAAATTCAGCTATTGCAGCAATATTTTCAGCTATCCAAATATCAAATCCACGAAATAGCTACCACAGCAAATCCTTAGCTACTATAGTGAAGATTATTTTCGTCCGTGAATGAATGATAGCGCTGTGACAGCATTAATATGATACACTGAGAGCAAAAGTAACACTCAACTTGTTGTCAAGCAAAAACAGGACGGGAAATTTCGAGAACAAGAATGGAACGTCAAAAGTTCCGAACAAAAGCGATATACATCTATAATTCGGAACAAAAGAGCAACCACAAAAATCTTCAGTGTTTCATTTTTGCCCGGAGATTTCTGTGGTCGCTCTTTCCATTCTTGTTCTCGAGAGTTCCTGTCCTCTTTTTGCACTGAGAGAAAGGTACCTAGCTGCGACGACTAAAATTTAGTTATCCCAACTAAATTTCAATTGGCGTACATGAAAGTCTCCCGGATAGCAATTTAACCTTGCTGCAATGTTGTCAGGGAAGCTTGTGACAAGGTTGATATAAGCCTCCTAGTTGACACACGACAAGGGTACAAGCTTACAAAACCCTGGCAGCAGGGCTGTAGCAACCTTACACCGACAAGGTTGTCAATAACAAGCCAAAAACAATCGAATGACAAGTGTGACTCTTGTGTGTGAAAAGTTCTCTAATGCATCGATTTCGGAAAGCTCTTAGATGACTTTCATATGAGCTCTAGAAATCATTTAGAAAACATACACTGAAAAAAAAAATTTATTCCAGTCAAATAAATATTTATTTGTCCTGTACCAAAGAAATATTTATTAGAATTAACAAAATATTCTTTGGAACCAAAATAATTTATTTGAATTCAATAGATGGTTTTAATCGTTTATTTGATTCCAATAAATTATTTTGGTTCCAAAGAATATTTTGTTAATTCTAATCAATATTTCTTTGGTACAGGACAAATAAATATTTATTTGACTGGAATAAATTTTTTTTTCAGTGTAATGAATGTTTGAAATGTTGAGGGGAAAAATGTTCACTGGACAAATTATTTTATAAAGTTCTACATGCACTGAGAAAACCTTTGTTTCGGCGAAACAAAATTTTGGTTGAAATAAACGCAGAGAAACTTTTTGTTTGACTGAAATAAAATTTATTCAGGATAAACAAAATTTATTTGTCTTTATGAAAGCCTTAATTGTTGTGAACCAAATTTTGTTCACCCCAAAAGTTTCTTTGCGTTCATTTCAACCAAAATTTTGTTTGGCTGGAACAAACTGTGTTTTCAGTGTGCAAAATTTCAATTTGGCGTTACCCCGTTGTTATTATGTATTACGTTACAAAATCATTTTTCGAAAGAATCCTGCGCTGAAATGGAACATGTTACAAATTCCTTCATATAATATTGTTTTGGTCCAAAACAGTGAACAGTATGTGCTTATTATCGCAATAAAAATATTTGCTCTTCATATAAAAATAATGCTATTTGCCCAAACAAGTGAAGTTCTGAATCAAGCTAATGTATGCTCAGTCGAAAAGAGGTTGCTATGATAAATCGATAATGAATGATAAAGATATATGGATAATGTTTAAGATAATTGATACAAAATAGACAGTGATGGGTACTTTACTCATTATATATAAAATATACTGGGTGTTTCAGAATCCATCAATTGGATTTCTGTAATGTATTCTGCGGTCAAAATGTAATAAGTTTCCGCTTGGCAAAAATTTTTTGGGGGCTTAGTTTTTGAATTTGAAAAATAATCTAAAAATGCTCATAGCTTAAAAACTAAGCCTCCAAAAATTTTTTTTCAAACGGGAAATTATTGCATTTTGGCCGCAGAATACACCACAGAAATTTGAATGATGGATTCTGAAACACCCAGGATATAATAATATACAGGGTGGACCATTGTAAGTGATATGGTCAAATATCTTCGAAAGTAGTAGAGATGGAAAAAAATGTTACTGATAAAAAGTTTAGGGTTTCAGGGGGGTTTCAGGTATGGTGCTGACCTTGAACATTTCCTCAGAGGTCATTTTGAAGGTCATTTGGAGGTCAAGATGGTTTTTTTGAACCGGATCCCCATTTTTTTACCATGGCATTTGAAAGCTGGTTTCAAACCCTTCTCGACTGTCACTCATGATAAGCAGGGATTCGATGTTTCCATTCATTTATGGATTCTTCTTCTTCGCTTTCCTCCGAAGATTGTGACTGATTCCAATGGAGATTAGAGTTGATTCCATTGTGAAGAAAACTTCACACATAAACAAACGGGAACACCGAGTTTCTGCTCATCATCAGTGGCAGTTATGTGTTCGGTTTATCACGATTCACTATTGCGTTTGGAATCCGTTGAATTATTCCATCCAATTCAATCAGGGTTATGAATGAGTATCGACTCTCAAGAATTGTTAAAGGGCTAGCTCGAAACATTGAAAGTATTTACCATACCACATAACGTTGATTGAGATGTGGATTCGAACATACACAAAGATCCTCCCAGTTTTCAGATAATTCACCGAAAGTTTAAGGTCATCACTAATCTATGTCTCTCTACGGGAATCATCACGCCTATCCACGCACTTACGCTCTCGGTAGCCCCAGTCCGCGTGCGCGGTCATCAATGACTTCGACGGTCCATAACTTGCACCCCAATGGTGGAAGGGGGTCCATGACCAGTGTTTCGTAATGGGTTTGAAACCAGCTTCCACATGCCATAGTGAAAAAATGGGGGTCCGGTTTGAAAAAACCATCTTGATCACTGAATAACCTTCAAAATGACCTCTGAGAAAGTTTTCGAGGTCAGCACCATACTTCCCCTCTGGAACTCTAAACTTTTTATGGGAAACATTTTTTTCCATCTCCACTAGTTTCCGAGATATTTGACTATATCACTTAAAATGGTCCATCCCAGGGGGGTTGCAACTCGATAAAAACTATACGTAACGTTTTGTCACCATTCGATATTTCCCAAATTGTCCGCAAGAGACGCTGATTGTACTATCAGAAAAAGTCACGTGATACGATAATTTTTCGGCGCCTAATTTTGCATTTGAAATCGCTTGACGAATCATATCAATAATGGTGTTGATATATACATACAATCATTGAATATGTCACATAACCAAATATGATAATGACGATACTGACACTCGTATCACGTACTTAGTGTACAAAAAAAAACATCACGTGATTTTGACTTAGCTACAGACAGCGCCGTTTACGGACTTCAAGTGAAGTTTACTGTGGTGACAAAACGTTTCGCGAAACATTTGAAGGTGATTAGGTGAGTTGCACCCCCCTGGTACATCCTGTATATTTTGTATACAAGTTATATATTTATCATATATATTTTGTGCGTAATGAGTAACAGTAACGAGGAACGTACCCACCACTATGAAAAAGAATGAATAGTAATATTCGGTAATCCATAAACACTTAAGACTTAACCAAAACTACACAGTAGAAAATTTTATGTATTTTTAACACCCGTGCATGTCCCAAACGGTCCACTCAAAATTTGGGTTAAGGGGTCTTTCTGGTTAAGATTATCAAGAAAAATTTTGTTCTCAAATATTTTTTTTCACAGAAAAAATTGAGATATCGTTTTGAAAATTTGTGGGTAAATTTATTAGACCTTAAATATCACAACAAAATTTTTCTCAGATTTGAACAAATTTTTCTTCCCGTTATACTAATTTAAACAACAAAAAGCACTGAAAAATGAAGGTGGGAGTGATTTGGGCCGACCTGAAAGAACAAAAAAATGGCAAATTATTTCTCGTTGGAATGGCTATTGCATGAACTAGGATCTTCTTGATTGGTCAAAAATTGTGCGATTTGCATCCAATTTTCCAATTTCAAAAATCGATTTTTTGGAAAAATGACTGCCATTTTTTTATTTTTCTATCAAACAAAAACATCCTAGTTCATGCGATAAGCACTTCAACAAGGAATGATTTGCTATTTGTTTTTTAGCTCAACCGGTTGCCCCAAATCACTCCCACCGTCGTTTGTTGGTGTTTTTTTTGTTTAAGGGGTAATATCCCTTTGATACCACTTTGTGAACGGAAAAATTGACATTATTTCCAAAGTTTTGTCATGAAGTAAAAACAAATTATAAATGTATGGGGTCTTTTGCATATGAAAGTACTAGTTTTTGGGTACGAAATACACTTTATATTCAATTTTTTTAATCCAAAATGTCGGCATGGTGGTACGGTCAAAAGAACATTTTTTTTCTCAGTGTTAAAACGCGCGTACCGCTCACAACAGGTCACAATTTTCAATCTAGGACAAAAAATAAAAAAGTTCCTCCAAAATATAGCTAAAAATCTAGCTATTTACGTAGGCTTTTTTATTGATTTTATAGCCGATTTTCAGACGATTTTTTCGAAAAAAATTTCGAAATGATGCTAGATTTCTACACAGTAAAAAATTTTTCGTCATTGTGTAAAGTGTTAAACTTTGTGTGTAGAATATTTAACATTCTAGAGTGTCGATTCAACACAATCGTTGTTAACGCAAACAAAAAAAAACACGATCGGGTTGATTCAACACCCTAGGATGTTAAATATTCTACACACAACTTTTAACACTTTACATAATGACGAAAAATTTTTTACTGTGTAGCTATATTTTGAAAGAACTTTTTTATTTTTTGTTCTAGATTGAAAATTGTGACCTGTTGTGAGCGGTACGCGCGTTTTAACCATGAGAAAAAAAAATGTTTTTTTGACCGTACTACCATGTCACCATTTTGGATTGAAGAAATTGAATAAAAAGTGTTTTTTCCACCCAAAAACTAGTACTTTCATATGCAAAAGACCCCATATATTTACAATTTTTGTTGACTTCACGGCAACACTTTGAAAATAACGTCAATTTTTCGGTCCATAAAGTGATATTACCCCTTGAATTAGTACAACAACAACAAATTTTTTTTAATCTGAAAAAATTTTCTTGTAATATCGAATGTTTAATAAATATACACTGTAAAAAAATTTCACCGGAAAATTCCAGTACATATACTGGAAGCAATTAACCTGTACATGTACCGGAAAATTTCAGCACATTTGTACTGCAAAAATTCAGTGCAAACGTTATGGAATTTCAGCATCAAAACTGGAAATTTCCTGAGCCTCGGTCCTGGAATTTTTCAGTACACGAGCTGGACTTTTCCAGGACATGTACTGGAAAATTAATGCTGAAAATATCCATGAAAATTGAAAAAAAATTGCTCACGCAAAGTGATTTTGCAGGGTCCTTGTGTTCCAAGATGATTGAGAAACTTTTGATCGTTCATTTGGATGGACAGAAACTCATGTCTACCTAACAGGATTTGAACCTACACTTTTCTACCTGCCTACCAACTGAAACCTAAGACCTAACCGATGAGCTATAGCGCGACATGTTGGAAGGCCAGCTTGGGTTACTACATATGCTTCATATCTAGAACACAAGAGGATAAGTCTTGGAAAAACCTCATATATCAATTTCATTGGCTACAATTACAATTATTATTCAAAATCTCAATCAGGAAATTTTTAATATAAAGACTTGAAATTTTTCCTGCAAAAAATGACGAAGTTCAATAGAAGTGGAAAATTTCAGTGCAACAGTGATTAAATTCCGTTGCATAGCAACTGGAAAATTCCATCACACGACCTGAAAATTGCAGTTCAAAACCTGTATAATTCTAATGCATAGTAACTGGAAAATTCCATCACAAAACCTGAGAATTGCAGTTAAAAACTTGTATAATTCCAGTATACCAACGATTAGGTTTTTTTTTCTAAATTCCAAATTTTTTCTCAAGTCGTTTTTGAGGGGATATTTTTTTCTGGTGCACAAGAACTATAAAATTGTAGTACGAGCCGGTAAAATTTTCGCGAAATCATGGCAAAATTTCAGTACATCATCTCAAACTTGAAAATTCCAGTACAATGACTGAATTTTCAGTTATGCTTGGTAAATTTTCAGTAACGTAGCAACAAAATCTCTGTACATGTACTGGAATATCCATATCCCAGTCCAGTTGCACAGTAAATTTCCAGTTTTTTTTACAGTGTACCTACAAATGTTCAGAATGATATCCCAATTGTTTCCATAAGAAAAAAATGTTTGAAAAAAAAATCTTTCTTCAAAATTTTAACCGGAAACACCCCCCCTCTGGGCTTTCTGGTTGAGATTTTCCAGAAAATTTCCAGACAATGTTAGCTAGAGGATGTGAGGAATCAACACAAAAGTGTTAATTTCACATTGAAAATCTGTCAATCTGACAATCATTTGTGTTGAATTTCAACACAAATTATGGATAGACCGTTTCTAACACAAAATTTTTTACTGTATAAAATTTCCATCCCAATCCGTGGTGTCCTCTCAGTCAAGGGTGCCTAATCTCTGTCGAATATCAATCTTCAAAAGATGGTTAATCTTCAAAAATATCATACTGTGAAAACTCTTACAATAATTATAATAACCAAAGACAACATCCCGAGTGGAAAAATTTTCAAAATTGTATAAAATTTATATCGAATTATATCTGAATTATATATAAATTATATCGAATTATATAAAAATTATATATAATTTTGAAAATTTTTCCACTCGGGATCATATAAAAAAGTTGAGTTGCTCAAACCAAAATATTGATCATTTTAACAAAAATTGTTAGTCAAAGAATTTGAGTAATATTCTGTAAACTAAATTTTTCATTCGATTTAGTATTTTTCACGAAATTTTCAGTCATCACAACTAGATATAGTTTTCTCAGAGTATACAAAAGTCTCGACCGATTCAATAGAATTCTCCAGCAAAGCGAGTTTCCAAAGTTCGCGTTTACGAACGACTTTAATCCGGGATACTCACAATGATGAATTAGCTGTATGAAAAAAAAATGTGTCACTGTTGTAATAAGTTCTTATTTAACGTACCGAGAATGATGAATGATGCTTATTACAGTACCGGTAACGTTCCGTTTCTACTCGTATAAACCTTTTTACTGGATAAACTAATTACAATGTTCCTTCTAGATTGAACCAACTGAAGCTCAACTTGGTCTCCACGTGAGACCAAATTACGATAACAAACTCAGAGCGTATGCCCCTGGACTTTGCCAGCTTCAATCATCTTATTTCTGTTCTTTCGTACAAACTCTATGTCAATTGGCAAAAGCTATCATATTTTAGTACATTACTAACGGTAAAGTATCGAGCGATCATGAAAATGACACAAAAATAGGAATTGAACTAACCATGTTTTGAATTCCAAGAGATAATCCTGTGACTAAATCCTTTGGTACACTTTACATATCTTTATGTATATATTCTTCTTCGCCGTTTCCCCCTATAAAATAAACTCGAACCACAATAAGAGCATCGATATAAATGATTACTTTCACTGTCCAGCACTTGTACGATCACTTATCATCTTTGACACTCATTCAATGAATTTCGTCGAATTCTATCACCAATGGTACAACAAGGGTCAACATCAACGCACTCACGTGGTTTATTTTTCCGTTATTCGAGAGAATGAATCCAGTTCAGTCCAACGAACGCATCTACATGAAACATCGAAGATAATTCTCACTTAACAAAAGGTCTGTATATACGGTAGACAAAAATAAAAATTGTTGAATCTTCGGATTTCTTCTTCTTCTTCCCTGACGAAAGTCACAATTCACCCAACTTGGATCTATTTCCTCTTCATCGTGCATGCGATTACTCGAGATCAAGCTCGATAAAGCTTCGACGCTTCGACGCTGCAACAAGTTTAGCAACCGATAATAATTTACACGAATCGCACATGTTTCATTCTTTCATTCCTTGTGAGAATAAGAATAATCGAATCAACCGTACCGCACCTAATAAAAATTTATTCTCTCGAGCACAAAATATAAACGATGAAGATGAACGATCGAGAACTCCACGACCCGTTGATACTCGATTCGAATATCTTACTCGATGCGTAAGAAATGATAAAATAAAACTTCATTCATACACTTGAAAATCTCGTTGTATCTTTTATCCAGCGACGGTTATCAACTTTGAAACTCAATACTTGTCATTTTCTTTGTTGTTTTATACGAAGAGTATGTAAATAACGCAACTCTGAATTTATATATAGAACACCGAGAGTACAGGGTAAACAGGGGACGACGAAGTTGTTACTGGATAGAAATGAAAATCAATGGCAACAATTTATAACAAAGTATGTGAAAAAAAAATTGATAATGACTTATCACTGCGATTGAACTCCCATCCAAATCGAATGAGAAAAAGAAAAAAAACACGTTGGACCGATCGGTTGAGGATTCGTATCTTTCCTCTTCGGATCGAACTAAACGGATTCCTTTGCTACCGTAAAAACCATTCTGAATGAAGTTTTTCGTTTTCTTTTCATTCTTTCGTTACATATAAATCGATGAGCACACACGCGTCTTTTGATCCAAGCTCGATTAAGTTCGAGGTTCTTCGTAGATCCAATTCGCGATGAGACTTGATTTTATTTCTCTTTGTACAAAGCGCGTATGTGTATACAGATAGATATATATCACCCTCGTATAGGTGATTAACGTCTCATTAATTTGTCGAAAAGTGTTGCGTGCGTGGATTTAATCGTGTCGTTCGCTCGTTTCGCTACTCACTGCGACGAATAGAGCGGCAGCAAAAGTGTATTATAAGAAGAAGAGAGCGCGCAGGAGGACGGACGAGCTAATACTGATAGCTGGCATAGCTCTTACCAGTGCATATGAGACTCTTTCGTGTCTGTGTTGGTCGCAAAGATAGATAGATTTCCTCGCCTCTACAAATAAAACTCTTGTCTCTTTCTTATGTACGCTTATAATGTAATCATGTCTTCGTACTATATCGGCCAATTACAAATCTAACGTGCGGTTGAGTTCGAGCGAGTCAGCAACCTTCGATTAATCATGAATTGGTCCTCGTTGAATCAATTGCGAATGTACAGTACGTGTACGTATACGTATCCACACTCCGTTCGTATCGGAAGAAGTTTCTTAATTCGTTCGTATAAGTCTTACGATTATACGAATTACAATTATTCGTACGATAAACGCATCGCGGACTCCGAACAAGATTTTTCATACGTTTCATCACAATTTCTTTCATCTTCGGATGGAGGAGGAAGAATTTGGCTGGTTCACGCTGGACTACGCTTGTACGATACCTTGGGCGAGATAACGTATAATTTATATACAGATTATATATAAACTCCGTGTACGTTACATACGTTCTCTATACGTGCCATAAATTTATCGGACATGATTTCACGATGAGAGTATGATTGATGAATAATAGTTATCTTTGTAGAATTATTTTATATATAATATGAGAAACAAATTAAGATATATCTCAAATAGCACCGAGAAATGAATCTAATTATAGTTACCAAATTGATTTGGTTGCTATTGATTAGTACCAAAATTTGGTAACTATCACCAGGATTTATTAGGTGTGCGAGTGGAAACTCGGCTTTTTTTTGTCAAATTCAATTTTATTAAAGAAATACTTCTTTCAAGAATTATCAATTAAAATATTCGCCGTTATTATCTACAGTCTCTTGCCATTTATCGAGTAGTAGATAAATGCCTTCACGATAGAAACTTGGTGGTTTTGGAACAAAATAGTTATCCAGCCATTTCGGGACATCTTCGATATTCATGAAGTGCTGCTCCTTCAAATATGACGACATTGATCTAAATAAGTGATAATCAGAAGGAGCGAAGTCTGGTGAATATGCCGCATGAGGTACAACTTCCCAGTCTAAATTGAAGACGAGTTCCTGGGTTGGTTTTGCTGTATGTGGACGTGCATTATCATGCAGCAGCATCACTTTTCACTTTCCTTGCCGCGTAAATGGTCTTTTTTCCTCCAGAGCATCACTCATTACTTTGATCAGCTGGGTTCGGTAACGCTCAGCTGTAATAGTTTGGCCAGGTTCGAGAAACTCGTAGTAAATGATTCCTTTCCAATCCCACCAGACACAGAGTAAAACTTTCTTTGCATGAATATTCGGTTTTTCAACTGATGTGGATGGCTGGCCCGGATCAACCCATGCTTTTCTACGTTTAGAATTGTCGTACAAAATCCATTTTTCATCACTCGTAATGATTTTATGCAGAAAATTCTTCTTCCTGAACCGAGAAAGCGAATTCATGCAAATGGCAACTCTTTGTCTTTTATTTTCTTCCATCAGTTTATGAAGAACCCATTTTCCTTCCTTCTGTATTTTTCCCAATGCATGCAATCGAAGTGAAATTGCTTGACGAGTAACTCCTAATTGTTCTGCAAACTCTTCTTGTGTTTGACATGGATTTTCATTCGGTAAAACTTCAAGTTCTTCATCCTCAAATTTTTTGATTACACCTGGACGTGGATCGTCCTCAAGACTGAAATTTCCATTACGAAATCTCGTAAACCACTTTTTCACTGTTGAATGGCTCACAGAATGTTGACCCAATGTCGTATTAATCAATTCCATAGCTTGAGCAGCATTTTTATTCATTTGAAAACAGAATAGAATACAATGGCATAAATGTTGCTCATCGAAATCCATCTCATAAAATTGATACACGGGAAATTACTACTTGAAAATGACTGATTGGATGCGTTCAAATATTTTGTTTCATGCAACCAACTTAAAGCCGAGTTTCAACTTGCACACCTAATAACTGAATATTCCCGTGTGAAAATTAATTCTTGGCGGCGGTTTGGGCCAAACTAGGCGTCCTTATTATATTCCAGGCCCTATTTTGGTTACCCTTATGGGGCCTAGACAGGATTGTCACGCACTCATCTCCAGGACCTGCATAGTATCCCCAATTTGGGCCTATGTAGGACACCCATGATGAAGCCAATGCAGGCGCTGAAAATAGGACCTTTAAAAGAATATAATAAATTGTTGCGAATATTATCAAATTGAATGAATACTGCAAGGAAAGAATCCCAGGTGGGAACTTCCTCAATTGCAGATTGGGCTACCCAAGGCCCTATCTGTACCCAGACCACTTCGACTTGAACCCGGACAGGGCCTGGAATGGGCCGAATTCAATTTGTACTCAGGTATTCCACCCAACATTACTTGGTTTATTCATTATCGGACTATATAAAAAAACAGAACAGCCTCATTATGCTTTGCAATTAACCATCCCAAGCGTGTATTGCCTATAATGACAATGGGCCCCAAGCTGGGTGCATCCTCTTTAACCCAGTATTGGGGAGTGACGATGGGGCCCATGTTGGCTCAATCTTGACCTTGTTGTGCTTTCCCATACAATTATGATTAGTAGAAAATGAGAATAATGAATCTTTGTGCGGGCACATTTGAACTTGGCTCCAATTTGGACCAGCGTTAAGCCAAGATTGGGAGGAATTCATATCCCGAGCATGTGTGTACAATCCTCAGCGTGTATAGTTTTGGGCCCACTTTGGTCCAGTCTTGGACCCATATAGGCACGATGGGGTTCAACACTAGGCCCAAGACTGGGCCAAAGTGGGGCTGAAATTCATGCCCGCTGGAGTAGAATTCAAAGGAATTTTCCAATTTCAAAAAAAAAGGAAGGGGCAGTATTGATTGCCTAGTCTGGGTTCATGCTGGGCCCATGATGTTACCAGTCCTCGGACAAAGCAATACAGCCAAGCTGGGAACGATGTTATCATCTCAAGGTTGGCCCCACGTTGGGCAGCATGGGTACCCACCCTGGGTTCAGATTGGGCCCACCGATAATACACACTTGGGATACAGTCATGTTTTTTTCGATTTTTTGAGTTCCCGCTCGAGTCACCACCTGGCTGGTCCCGGGCGGGAACCTGAGTCCACATGCGAATTTGGGAATCCCACCCACCCAGGAAATTTTGTCTGGGTAGGCAAGTCTGTCATGTAGGTGCTAGCAAAATAGTAATTCATAATGTAACTTTTCTCTCCATGCAATAAACTCTAAGGATAATCTTACAGAATTCTGAAAGATGTCTTATGGAATACACTGGGAACAATTTGAGTACAATTCGTTGTTCAAAAACAAGTTGTTCTCAAATTCGACAACTGTAAATAAATTTATTTCTTAATGACATGATTTTTTAATTCTTTCGTCAAGTGTTCCCGCGTGTATGTAACCTTGACTTTATCATCACATATCATGCATGACATATCTTGGGAAATACGAAATATATTCTTTTGCTCACCGCCACGTATTTTTACTTCAGTACACTGTGAAAAATAATCGGAATTTTCCTGTGTATGTCAACCGGAAAATTCCAACCACTGATTAGGAAATCAATTTCCGGTACATTTATATGAAATTTCCCATACATTTATTTGAAAATTCCAAACTTCATGGGATTTTTCCCAACATTTCACAGTAAATTTCCAGAAAAGTTGGGAAAATTCTTAACGCCTCCTATAAATATACAGGAATTTTCCGATAAAATTTTTTACAGTGTAATTAAATATATTACTGAACATAAAGCAGGATCCTGTCAAAACCTGGCAGGAAAATTTTCGTCAGTTCCCTAGTAGAAATTATGATTGAGAATTAGATGGGTCCCAGCTAGTTTTCCCAGATGTTAGGTTGGTTTCTAGCTAGTTTTGTAACGCACTTTCTAGCCTGTGCCCATCCAGATGGCCCAGGGAATTGCTAGAATGTTGTTCAAATTGGTAATTAGAAATGTGAAATCATGTGTTTTATGTCAAATCACACCGATGAATAAGATAACAATGTATTTTAAGATGTGATCTCCAGTTGAGAACGTTGCTTTTGAATTTATTTCCATAAAATAATCCCGAGTGACAAATTGAAACGTTGGGGCTTCCTCTTATTACTCTGAATATGTTGATGGACTATTTACTATTTTATGTTTCATCATTTTTTGTTTGCGAACCCAAAATTGGAAGACGAATATTCGCGCATGATAACATGCACGTATTGTGTTACATTGCGTTTTACATATACAGGGTGGGGCATTTAAAGTGTCGCGGGCGTTTTTTCCAAAAATAAAGTGAGATACGAGAAAATTTTTCGGACAAAAGTTGTAGGGTACCGAGGGGGACATCCGATGATGGCCTTGGCTTTGACCTCAAATCTCATCTTCAAGGGCATTTTGAGATCAACTCTTGTTTTTTAAATAGCATCTCATATTTTTTACTGCAGATTTGGATTCTAGGTCGAAAACCAAGAAACTTTTGTCTGAACCATTTTCCTGAAATCCGCAAAAATGGCGCTCTAATCGATATTGTTCCATTTTGAATCTGACATTCGAATAACTCGAAAACGAAGGGTTTTGCAAAAGAATGTTTCGTACAAAAGTTGTCAATACACAACACATTTCGATCGTCTACATTACCACCATTCAGAGCTCACGCGATGTAAATAAACGACGGGGTTCAGTGCAAATTCACGATTTTGAAAGTCAGTTTGTCAGTTACATTTGATTATTACTTGGTTTATGACAAATTGAAAATCATGGATATCCGATACACGGTTTCTGAAAAGATCGATATGATCTACATTTACGGTGAAGTGCATAAGAACCCCAAACAAGCATATGACTTGTATGCAGAACGATTTCCTGAAAGAACAACGCCATCCATTAGGTATTTTCAACGCATTACAAAATTATTCTCAGAAACGGGAAGTGTTACAAGGGAAAAACGACATCGAATGAGAACTGTTAGCGGAGAAGATGCGAAAGTTAATGTACTAGCTGCAGTAGCCAATAATCCACACGTGAGCTCTCGTGAAATTGAACTCTATTCGGGAATTTCTCGAAGAAGTGTTCTTCGAATACTGGAACGTCACAAATTCCATCCGTATCACATTTGTTTGCATCAAGACCTTCACGGTGATGATTTCGAAAATCGTGTACAGTTTTGTCGATGGGGTCTAGCGCAAATGCACAATAACAACTTCATCAACATATTATTTTCTGATGAGTCGACGTTCACCAATCATGGTCAAGTAAATCGACATAATATGCATTACTGGGCGACAGAAAATCCAAGATGGTTACGTCAAGTAGAGCATCAAAGACAATGGGCTGTGAATGTTTGGTGTGGTATTTTTCGATCTCGAGTAATTGGACCGTACTTCATTGCAGATACGCTAAATGGAGAGAAGTACAGACACTTCTTAGATCAAGTACTTCCAACATTACTTGAAGACATACCTATTCAGGAACGATTGAATATGTGGTATCAACACGATGGTTGTCCATCCCATTATGCAGTCACAGCTCGAGAAATATTGGACAGAGATTATCCTGGACGATGGATAGGACGTCGTGGACCAGTTCATTGGCCTGCCCGTTCTCCGGATCTTACTTCTCCAGATTTTTTTTCATGGGGATACATAAAATATACAGTTTATCAACAAGCACCGACTACACCTGAGAATATGCGTCAACGAATCATCAATGCATGCGCGAGCATCAATGAAGATATTTTAGCACGAGTTCAGCAATCTTTTGTAAAACGTTTTGAAATGTGTATTGAAGTCGAAGGCCATCATTTTGAGCATCTACTGCATTAAAATTATCCAAGTGATGTAGACGATTGAAATGTGTTGTGTTTTGTCTGTTATACCCCATCACCTTCGTTTCAGTTCAAGGGGTCCCCCTTGGAATCAGACAACTTTTGTCCGAAACATTCTCCTCCAAGACCCTTCGTTCTCGAGTCATTCTAATGTCAGATTCAGTATGGAACAATATCGATTAGAGCGCCATCTTTGCGGATTTAAGGAAAATGGTTCAGACAAAAGTTTCTTGGTTTTTGACCTAGAATCCAAATCTGCAGTAAAAAATATGAGATGCTATTTAAAAAACAAGAGTTGACCTCAGAATGCCCTTGAAGATGAGATTTGAGGTCAAAGCCAAGGCCACCATCGGATGTCCCCCTCGATACCCTACAATTTTTGTCCGAAAAATTTTCTCGTATCTCATTTTATTTTTGGAAAAAACGCCCGCGACACTTTAAATGCCCCACCCTGTATATATATATATATTATATCAATCGGTTATTTCAGGAACAGGAATTTTTACCTCTTCACAATTACCTTATAGTAAATCGAATAATCGAAAAGCATAAGGTGAAAATTTTATAAGAAGACCTCCACAACGGGACCTGTTCTTCCAATGTACCACGAGCCATGAGATTCTGGCTGAACTCCTTTATCTCTTGAAATGAATCGAGCATTCGGTGTAATATATCTCTTTAACGTGTAGTGTTAAACAGAAATTAGGTATCGCTCGTATCCTCTTCAGCAAGAACGTTATTTCCGCTTCAAGAAATACTATAACCAAAACCGTTGATAGTTCCCCTTAAGCTCACTTAAACTTCTTAACGTTTATCCCACACGTTAACGTTCTTATTTAAAGTTCCACGCGTATCTGATAGAATCACTGAAGAATTGAATATTGTTCAGATTTGAAACATACGTTGAATGAACAATGAAAGAATTTAAATGTTTTTTTGTATTCCTCACAAATGATATCATTTTCATCTTATTTTCAATTCAAATCTTGTTCTCAAGATCAGCTGTTTCAGTAAGTTTTGCGCCCTCAAGTTACTCGGATGACTCGATGGTTCCAACCAACCCCTCGATTGAGAACGATTTTTGAACCACAGAATCTATGGAAACATTATAAACTACCATTGTTCTCGCCCAACGAATTCAAAGAAATAAAACAATCGATCTGATGAGAGAAAAAAATGATAAACTACATAGATGGATTGTTAGAATAAAAAAAGCCGAACCAATTGTAATCTTTTTTTCTTTTTTTTTTTTTTTTCATAGATAACGAGAGTTCGTCAAAGAATTCTTCAAGAGCTCTCAAAGAACTCAAGAGAACGACAAGAGTTCTTGAAAAATTCTTCTATATGTGGAATAGCACATGCACGGATCAATTAATTAACGTTCAAATTCTTCTCGAGTGATCTCGAAAGCTGCTCTATGAAAAAGAATCAAAACCTCGCACACCGTGAAGAATGCTTCTCTTCCGTTTGAAATCACTTGGAATCAATATATTCATATATGAAATCTACTGTATTCGTATATGATATGACCTTGTTTGCCATCGGTTAATTATCGATTGCTATTGCGTTGACCTATTTACGTCCAATGGACCATTATTAAAATATCAACCACTTCGAATTGTCGATTATTCATTTCTTCGATACGATTCATATATAATCTATCACATTCTTACAACGAAATTGTAATGTCAAAGTGAGAAACATTTTTTCAAGACATTCTGACAACGTTGTAGGGATTCGATATGCTTGATGAAATAGAAAGAAATCGAATTCACGTGTCTTCGATTCCCTAGATTCCTCGATGAGAAGAATAGAATGTTTTCATTTTCTTAATGGAATTTGTCGGACATCGATTATGAGAACGATATATAAGCTCAAATCAAACCTTGAAAGCTCATTTCGTAAATAAAATAACAAGAGCACAGTGTTGTGTCTACTGCGCTGTACAAATCATGAACTCCTCTTGCACGTATAATAATCTGAAGAATTTCAATATGAAAAGCAGACTCTCGGTACTCTATGTGGCTTAAACTTATTACGGAAGTTTACGATTCAACTGATCTCGTAAAGTAATACTAAAATAAATGCATCTTTCACTTTACGCGAATATAATTGCTATAATTACTCGAGAGTTCGTATCGAAAGAAGCAAATTCATTAATTATGAATACAAGATAAAAAGTTCAATGTTGGCTCTTGGTATCGACTGCTGTTTCATATTGATTACAATTCATGATTTGCATCTCTTCGTAGGAAGGTACTGCTATAAATATCTGCAGAATTAATTTTCTCTTTCACAGCAGGTCAATAAAAATAGCCACAATCCTTGTGACACAAACGAAACAAATTGGTCTTACAAATGGTTGAAAGGATAATAAGATAATTTTCAACGGTGACCATTACTTTAGACGAATCATTTAATTTATGTCTAATCCTCTTCGTCTCTTAACATTAGATTTACCCGTCTCGTACTGAATTGTGAATTCATATCGTAATAATAACGATCAATTGATCCCCTATGCCCCCACTTGTACCCTGTGAAAATGTATAACGTCATTTCCTTGAGACGTCTATCGCAGCAGGATTCCCTATCACTGAAAAAATCATTGGATACATGTTTATGTAAAATTATAAATCAATATAAATTCACACCTCCCTGGCGATAATTACTATGGATTCCGATGAACCCTATTGGCCCTTTGAAACTTCTATTTCTTCTTCTGTTTGCTGAACACACACCCACACACAAATCCTATACAGTCCAAAATGTTTCAGTAATGTCTCAAAATAGGATGAGGGAAGGTAATTTGGTGACATTCTGTGTTTGATTCTAAATAACTTCCCCAAATGAATGATTAAGAACCTATACCTCATTTAGTATGTTGTTCCACACGTTTTCAACAATTGTATAGAACACCAACGTTCCAAGTTTGATCTGAATCAAAATATCCATAGGTAAGTGAATTTGTATTTGAGGTAGGTAAATTGGCGATGATGGAGGTAATCTGGTGATAGTGGTAGGTTAATTTGATGATATAGGGAAAACCACTGTTTGGTAATTGATAATCCTCAAAAACGTTGAAACGCATAAATTTAAAGTCACATCTGAATATCTTTGCTATTCTTTGTCATCAAATGTAGCAAAACATCCAAATAAGGATCAGTATACAAATTGGTTTGTGCGTAGATGAAATTTATTGATGAACGTTGAATTTATGAACCATTTATGAAGACTCTCCATTTTCAGTACAACAAATCTTCATCCATTGAAAGAAATTCATTTCATTGAGATAAAAAAATTGATAAATCCGTGAACATTATAGAAGTTTTACAATCATTCTGAAAAACTTTAAATTTCTTGTTCTGTTCGTAAGGATACACCAACTTATACGTGACTATGAAAGATAACTTATCATGATAAAAAAATTCGTTCAAGTCTGCTCTTTCGTATGGCATAAAGAGTTTTTCCAATATATGTTTCATTCACTTCTAATAAATCAAAGAATACTAACTCACCAGTCAGAGGTTGTTTTCAGAAGCAATATTCGATGTACGACACAAACTGTTGTATGCCAACAACCAGAACGATGTTGATCATTATTGTTTATAACCAATAGATAGAAATATGATTCCACTATCATTTGATGCATTGGTGGCACCACAGCCCTGCGGACGGTATTGTTTGTAATTAAAATTCAAACTATCACTAAATTTTATTCCTTTACCCTATTCATACGACATAACCGAGACATTAAAGAAACATTGTGTGCTATATAATTTATATACAATTCAATATAGTTTATATATTGGGAACGTGCCAATATGATAACCGTTTCTACATTTCAGAACTCACTGTTTTCTCGTCGAACTAACTTCTTGGTTAGAACTGACCCTTAAAATATACCCTGTGATGAATCACGCAAAAGAAATCATCAGCTTACACGCAACGTTACCGAAACTCATTTTTCTCATGTTATGAGAAAAATGTTTCGGACGTAACTAGGACGTTCTTTTATCACGCATAAATCACATCATCACAATCGAACGAGTCAACGAACAATGAATTTGATTAGGATAAAACTGAAGAAAGAATAAACTGTGTATCGAACGAGATTTTTTTCCGGTAAAGTTTCATGAAATTAAGCAGAAATGAGGTAATTTGTCACATTGAGGAAATTGAACGTTATAAACACCGGCACGATTGAATGAATTCAATGGAACCAACAACAATCAGAATCACCATCTAATATCATATCTGAAAATGAAACTGATGTGTGCGGCTTCTACCGAAACCTTACAAATATGCGCAATTTAAGATAACTTGCCAGGGAGTCGAATTTATATAATCACGTCCAAAGCTGTAGGAAATTATAAAACGATATTCGATGGAGAAATGAATCAATGGACGCATTCTAACTTGACGATTGATCAATTTCCAATGACATGAAGTGGAACGTCAAATTTTCTGTTCCTATGATTGAATGGCACCTATTAGAGCCTGATAACATTTCACGCGCAAGTTTGAAAGATTCACGTGGAAATCAAGATACCGAATCACCCAGGGCATAATCTAAGAGAGCAGTTGTAACTAACAATTTAGTTTTACAAGGAAACGATTGGTTCCAAAAGGTAAAAACGATCAGTAAAATCATTATTTTACAGTATACATGGATCCTTTTCACGTTTTAGAACTAACCGTTTTCTTGTAGAACGAATTTTTTGGTTACAACTGCCCCTTGAAATATGCCCTGGAATCACCAACAAAGTTGAATCCACGTATGTCACCTTCTGCAGACGAAACTGCATTTATACGAGTCATAGCGAGTGAACATTTTTCAACCCACACTCTAAAAAATAATTGTTGGAATTTTCTCCCAAAAAATAGTGGCAGCAAAGTTTCTTCATAGATAGGGAATTTTTCACCATAATTTGGTGGACTTTTTCTTCAATTATAGAGGATTCAACACCCAAAAAACGAAATAATTCCTCAAAGTAGTGAAAAAACAATACCACCCCGATGAGGGGATGAAATCCATCAGCAATGTGGAGAAAAACTTCTCACTTTTTTTACAGTGCATCTTAAGACATCTTGAAGAGAAACATCTAAAAGATATCTCATAATGTTGCATGAGACATCGTTTAGATATCTTCAAGGTATCATTTAAAGTGTTCCGGAAGATTTTCATAAAAATATTTATTGGGTAATATATTTCATCAGCGAAACACTGGCAATCTGCGTGGATGCGGTTTTGATTTCTACAGGCAGGAAAATACACGGAAAAAGTCCCATAGGTTTATTGAGGATCAGTGCCAGTTTGTGATGGATGAAATTATTGACTTAAATATACCGTCAAAACTACCATCATTTCTTGTAGAAATACATCTAATTATGGGACTTTTTACCCTCGGAGGAATTTATAGTCATAACAACTATGTGAGAGGACAACTATTCAATTATAATTTCTCCAATTCTTTTTATAGTTAATGCAAGTATATAAATAGTTTTCATCACTATGAGCAAGTTAACATAACTGTTTATATAGTTGTGGATATTGAATGTGGATGGTTGTCCTCAAACAGTTGATGTGACTTGGGATCGTCCGTAAACTACGTGGGCAATAAAGGGAGAGGAACGGGTGAGATGAAATACTACGCTGGGCTACATGGAGGGACAGAGGGTTTGGTTCCAAGCTATGTGGTTTTTATTTGTCTTGTACTTGGAAGAAAATTCCATATCAACATCCAAAAAAATGATCCATTTGATTGGATCGAATAAGATTCCACTTGATTCGAGTGAATTTTATTTGAAATGAGGACAATTTTATTTCAATGGAATAAATCTTCCATTTCAGTCAATTAAAATCTATATTAGGATCATATTTTGATTAAAAGTTCATTTGATTGAGATTAATTTAATTGAAGGTAAAAAACTACGTTCCCACGTGGGGGAGGGAGGGGGGGTTCAGAGAGAAGCCACGGTAAAGCTACATGCGGGAGGGGGGTCAAAAAGTTGCGAAAACAGGGCTACGTAGTTTATGGACGGTCTCCTATTTAAATTTCTCTCACCCTAGCATGTATGAATTCTGGCCCACTCTGGCCCAGTCTTGGACCCATATTGACAGAATGGGGCCCATGTACACACATGCTAGGGCAGTGTAATACATTCGTTTTCTCTGTGTGAGGTCTAAACTTTGCTCGCAGAGAATATTGAATGATTCTTTAGAAAAATGAATTGAGAAGTTGAGAAAACGATCTCACTTGAAAAATTTGTGCATCAATGCTACTTTATTCAGTGGCATGCCAAGGAAAGGGGGCGAGGAGTAGACAAATAATTCGGGTTTATACTCAATTGAAATCCTTTTTCTGTTCAACAAAATCAAGTAACAAAAACGGGGGTTGATCGCTCGTCGAATCCACCCAGGTTGCTACGATAACACGATACGCCAATGGATTCGTTGTACATGGAAAAAAACGTGAAGTTTATGAAGTGAATTCAAACATTTAATTGAAAATTGTTACTCGAGTGGAATCCGAAAGAAATTATTCAACCGTGCAATCTTTTGATTTAGGAGGATGTTATAATGACTAACATTCGTCTCTGATTCATCTGATTATTAACGTAATAAGTGCATAATTCCTACACATTCATTAGCAGAAAAACCGTATTCTCAAACTACACGGAAAGAATTATTCAAATTACATTGAAATGACCACGCAAAACAAAAGATATTCATCCGATACTCTCAAAGTTACATTTTATATGCGGGTTAATGAAATAATTCTCATTTGTTTTATCAAATCTGTTTTTTTAGAGAAAATTTACTGTGACTCAATACCACGATGATGACTATAGGATAATGATAATTGATGGAAGATTATTGTACGTTCCACTTGAATCGATAAAGATGTAATTAGAGAAGGAATATGAAATAACATTACATACATGTCAGGTTTTTCCTGAAGTAATGGATTTTTTCGATTGAAAGGGGAACCCCGAATCAAATTTTCCTGCACGAAACGTACATGGTTTATGTATATAATCCATAGAATCTGGACATAGATATTTTGTATACATCTTCGCCAGAAGATTCACTCTTGATGTGAATATCTAGTGAAGTTCGTGAGAATCTTCTTGGAGTACTATTCGGCTTTTCAGAACCTTGTTCAAAATATTTGACACAGCATATTGTCAAGAGTATCCTCAAAACATCTTTGAAAAGATAAGAAGAGAATTTTCAAGAAACAGGTGAAACTTCTTGGAAACTCATTGAGAAGTTATATTGCTTTGAAGATACATTGAAAAAAAAAAAATATATTATATATATATATATATCAAACATTCGTGATTAAACTTGATATAACGCGATATACATATAGGTATGATGTATTCGTATACCAATCAATCATCACCCGTCTATTATTCAATGTTTTGTTTTCTGTAATTGAAATGTTCGATTGAATCATCATACGTGCTCGTCGCAACACTCGGTAAAAGGTATACCTGAAATAGCTCCCAACATGAATTACAGTTGTCTTAAGTGATATTCCGTTCGAATCGGATGTATTACGCTTATTAGAAGCATAATCGCACTTAATTCCAACATGAAAGACTTTTTTTTTTGTATTCCATGTTGAAATTAAGTGTAATTATGCCTACATCGAGTATAATACGCAATAATACGCTTGATTCGAATGGAATAATACTTGTACGATGTAAAAAATTTTTATGGGAAACTTCACATAAATGTTCGGAAGTAATTAACACATACATGCGTTAGGAATTTTTCGTATTTTAGCGGACATTTACTGGAAAATGATAATAAAAATCCCATAAAATTTGGAAATCGGAAACTGATTTCCTATCGCATGATCGGAATTTCCCTGTTCCCTCGTAAAAATATATCTACGCCAAAGTACGCCAAGAACTACACCATTTTACGCTAAAAAACCTACGACAAATTACGCCCAAAAGTACTCCTAAGTCCGCCGTTTCGAACACATCTGTAGATTGGCGTAGTAAATCACGGTGATTCGATATTAGTTAGAAAACTACAACTTTCCACGCTCGATGACTTCAAATTATTCAGAACTACCACTCATTACGTAAATCAACGCCCAAAGCAATAGAACATAATTACAACAATGTATGCCTTTTCAAGTTATAATTTTGAGAATGGATGAAAATTACTACCTTTTACAACAATCTAAGTCAAAAGTAAAAAAATACAAAATTACGACAAACTACGCCTTTTCAAGTACAAGTACTTTAAATAGATAAATTTATCGATTTTATTGATTTGATAATTTTTTCGACAAACGAAACTGAGAGCGATAACACGGAAAAAATTAATGATCCAAATTTTCGTTGACTAGTATGTCACTTTGGGACGGAGCACAAATTCCAGAAGAATTCGTACACTAGATTTTAATAATTCGTTGACTCTTTCCATTATTTCGACAATCAAAATGAAAAGTGAATTCCATCGGTGAAATCATGGACAAAGTCAACGAATTATTAAAATCCAGTGTATGAATTCTTCTCGGATTTGTGCCCCGTCCAAAAATGACATACTAGTCAACGAAAATTTAGATCACCAATTTTTTCCGTGAATGATCTCAGTTCTTCGTAGACAGGGCCGTCTTTAAGGCAGGGCACACCGGGCTCGAGCCCAGGGCCTCCTGCAAAAGGGGGGCCTCTTCGTAGAGAATCGTTAAGATTTTTATATATTTTTTTAAAAAGATTACTTGAACAAAATGAAATCAAGTTATTTCAAAGATAAAACTAACAAATACATATATATATATATATTCCTTTTAAAATTTGTTTGTCACTCTGATTGAACAGTTTTTTTACGAGATTTTTTAGCCGAAAAGTCATTAATCAAATCATTAAAATCTATTTCTTTTAATAAATCCGATTCGATGCTCGTAATAAATAAATTGTTTAGCCTTGACTCGGTCATTGAATTTCTTATATCGCTTTTTAAAAATTTCAAGATTTTACGTCTCCTTACATGGGCCTCCACTCCAAGTAGGCCAAGGGCCTTCAAGCGATGAAAGACGGCCCTGTTCGTAGAAATTCGTAGTTTCCACGCAATTTGTTGCATATTCCCGTTCCATCGTGGAAATTTCTCAAAGTCCCCATTGGGTCGTAAAAATTCTTGGAAATGCGTAGAAAATGGAATTTTCTAAGAGAATCTACGGATAAGTACGTCAGTGCAGTGGGACGAACGAACACTCATACACTGTTAGAAATTTGTGGACAAAACTTCAAATAAACGTAACGGAAGCAAGTTCCAATCACTTAACTGAAAATTTAAGGTACATGTATATAAAATTTCAGTTACGAAAATATACATCAATGTGTGACATAATATAGTAAAAATATGAAAATTCAATTGCTTGTACATGAATGATTAATTCAAATATCAAGCATACGAAATTTCAGTTACAAATGTGACTGAAAAAGTTATGAAATTTCTAGCAATTTTTAACAGTGTACCGATGATGATCTTAGTTTTCCGTAGAAATCGCTAGTTTCCAAGCAGTTGGTTTCATGTTCACGGTTCGCCATGGAAAGTTCTCAAAGTCCCAACTGTGTCGTCTTGGAAAAATTCTTGGAAATGCGTATAAAATGGAAATTATCAAAGGAAAGTTCTAAAAAAATCTATGAAACACTATGTCTCCGCAACGGGACGAACGAAAAATCTCAGTATCAAAAATCTTGGTTGTGTAGGAATTCGTAGTTCTCAATCAATCTGCTTCACGTTCACGTTTCCATGGTGAAAAGTTTTCAAAGTTCCTACACGGTTGTAAAAATTCGAGCTTTCTACTAAATTCTACGCATAACTCCGTCTCTCAGTGAAATCAGTGTCATCGTATTCTTGAATATTCTTATATTCTTCATACTCAAACATATGATCATCTTTTGTCGTTTATACTCCTGACTACTCCAAAATTACGCTCTTCCAGCCCCGTGTCGTAATCTGGCGTACTTCTGCATTAAACCACGTATATTTTTCTACGTTATTTTACAACTTTTTATGCCATGCAGGAAGTCTAATTTCATGTAATTATTCGTACTTTTTGGCGTAATTCGGCGTAGATATATTTCCACGAGGGTTGCTTCGTATAGCTGATTATTCCGATTATTTTTTACAGTGTAGTCATGTTGGAAGCTATAGTAAGAACCGCTCACTTCATTTTAAGCGTACTGTTTTCTGGGTGAAGAATATTCAACGAGCCTTCCTAATTTTTCTAGGGCTGAACTCTCGAGTGAAACCAACAAAACTCAATTTTACCAGTTCCAATGCAAAATTCGTTGGGTCAATGTGCGAATATTAAAAGAATGAGATGGGAGTAGTGATGCCGCGAGACGAGACGAGACAAGAAATGAGCTTGTTCTCGTCTTGTCTCGATTTTTGGATACGTTGTCTCATCTCAAAATCTCGACATTCTTTCTTGACAATATCGTTTTTCTTTCCTTCAAACTAAGTTTTATTTCTCGTCAACTCATTCTCATCTCGTCTCAAGAATTTCTCGGGTCGAACCTTTCTCGTCTCGTCTCGAATTTCTTGCTTCTCGCGGCATCACTAAATGGGAGGAACTTTTGGTAAATATTTTTTTGATTTTGATTTTTGAGGTTTATTCAAAACTGTTGCAGTTTCGAAGAAGGTCTTATCTTGTTTTGGTCTTGAGTGGAAAAAAATGGCTCTATGTCCTGGATGCAATCAATTTCAGCCTCTCAGACGTGTTATTTCCAACTATTAAATACCCACACTTGACTCGATGTAGAAATTTGTCTTCAAAAATCGTAAAATTGAATGATATTCCCTATTTTTGGATTTTGCTCAAGAGTCTCGAGTCCACCTCTAAATTTTTCTGAGATAATTCATGAGATCGTTATGGAATCTGGAATCATCTCACTTTTTCAAAATCGATCGCAACATCTTCGCAAAGCACATAGAGAAAAATGCAGCTCGAAAAGATATTAATCTTTAATAGAAAATTGGAGAATATTTCTTAAAATCTAAGAATTTTTCTTAAGTTCGTAATAAACATAAAACGGTTCAGATTTCTCTTGGATATTGCTCGAAAAACAATGAAAAATTATCAATACTTAACAAATCATAAAAACAAATATGAAGTTTCCAAAAGTCGCGAATGAAATTTTACAAAGTCAATAGCAAAATTCTGTAATTTGAAAATAAGATTCCAAAATTTTGTTATTTACTTTGTAAAATTTCATTCGCGACTTTTGGAAACTTCATATTTGTTTTTATGATTTGTTAAGTATTGATAATTTTTCATTGTTTTTCGAGCAATATTCAAGAGAAATCTGAACCGTTCCATGTTTATTACGAACTTGAGAAAAATTCTTAGATTTTAAGAAATATTCTCCAATTTTCTATTAAAGATTACTATCCTTTCGAACTGGATTTTTCTCCGTGCAGAGAAAACAACCAATTCATCTGCTATCAAACTTCTTGATTTGATTCTCCGATCACGTTGCGGAAAACTTATGAAAAGGGATATAAAATTATGCATAATTAAAAATAAAGTCTCTAATAAGATGTTGGAGACCTTTTGAAGGAGGCTCAAGCACTTCCTGACTCCTCGTGTTTACGAGAGAGGAACGTGCAGAAGATTCGTTGAGGTGGAACCCTGCAATGCGGAGTTTCAAAACTCTTTTCTATATGCCATCACGTTTTAGAACTGATACAAACGTCGCGATGTGACTATTGTCGTTGGATGCATTGTCTTAGAGAACATGCTCTATCGTATCAATCAGAACAAAATCATCATTGTATTATTTCAAAAAAGCAGTACGTTATTTTAGATCGATCATACTGTTTCGCTAAAATTCTTGTTCAGAATATTCTACAATTACACACCAATAAAATTTCAACGGAATGAAATTTGGTAACTCGTCGTTGTGGTGATTTTAGAAAACATCTCGAACCGAATATTGATGTTTTGTGATTCTTTGATTGAATCTTTATGAGCTGGAATAAAAATCATAGTACGCATTTCTCGATAACTCAATTCGAGATTACACGCAAAAAAATGCAGGTCAAAAATGTAGTAATCTTAATTAAAAATTTGAGAATATTTCTTAAAATCTGAGAATTTTTCTCAAATGCATAATAAAGACAAAACAGTTCACTTTTTCGTGGAATTGTATTCGAAAAACAATGAAAAATTATCAATACTTAATAAAGAATAGAAAAACATATATATGAACTTTCCAAAACTCGCGTATGAAATTTCACAAAGTGAGTAATAGGATATTGAAATTTTGTTATTTTCTTTGTAAAATTTCACGCGCGACTTTTGGAAATTTCATATGTTCCTCTATTCTTTATTAAGTATTGATAATTTTTCATTGTTTTTCGAATACAATTCCACAAAAATGTGGAACGTTTTATCTTCGCTATGCATTAAAAAAAAAATACTCTAAAGATCATTATATTTCCGACCTGCATTTTTCTCCATGTAAGAGATAATTCCATTCAAAACAATTGAAAGGAATCGGTAATTTGAATTCCAATCGATACAATTTTCTTGCATCGCTCCAGAGTAAACGAAATGATAATATTGTAAATAACGTTGGATTACTTCCAAATTTTATCAATCGGCAAGAGATGAAAAGCGTTGAGAAAAGAATCATTCTGCATATTCCAAATTATGCAATATGAGAAAATTAAAAACCATATTCTCTGTAAATACAGGGTGCTCTTTTTCAAATTCTTCATCACTCAATCCTACACGGAGAAAAATGCAGCTCGAAAGGATAGTGATCTTTAATAGAAAATTGGAGAATATTTCTTAAAATCTAAGAATTTTTCTTAAGTTCATAATAAACATAAAACGGTTCAAATTTCTCTTGAATGTTGCTCGAAAAACAATGAAAAATTATCAATACTTAACACATCATGAAAACAAATATGAAGTTTCCAAAAGTCGCGCATAAAATTTTACAAAGTAAATAACAAAATTTTGGAATCTTTTTCTCAAATTACAAAATTTTGCTATTCACTTTGTAACATTTCATTCGCGACTTTTGGAAACTTCATATTTGTTTTGATGATTTGTCAAGTATTGATAATTTTTCATTGTTTTTCGAGCAATATTCCAGAGAAATCTGAAACGTTTTATGTTTATTACAAACTTGAGAAATATTCTCAGATTTTAAGAAATATTCTCCAATTTTCTATTAAAGATTACTATCCTTTCGAGCCGCATTTTTCTCCATGTAAGGCATTGAAACCATATGTACTATGAATCAAGAAGAAATATTCCTTCCTCGTGTGTAATTAATAAATACGTGACTGAAGCACATTGCGTTAAATAATATGATTTCCTTGAACGCTCGTCGGAGTTTCGATGTCATTGTCAACTTCCAATTAACGATTAACTACCGAATGCGGATCTGGAAAATATTCCTAAGAAGCATCATATCTTTCAATAATATCACTGTAAACAATAATCGGAATTGTCTGGGATACAACAACCAGAGAATTCAATGCAATGGGGAATCAATTCCCGGTATATTTGTACACTGAGAAAATTTTCATTGCATAAAGTACTATGTTCCTTCGTAAGCCAAGGACATAAACAGATTCTGACTTGAAACATTTCTCGATTCCTGATCATTTTTACCATCAGCGATGAGAAAAGTAGGTAGAATATGGCCTTCTGCCTATCGTGGATGGTATAAATGATCAGGAATTGAGAGTAATTATAGTCCAAATCTTTCAATGTCGCTCGACTCACGAAGTAAAATAGGACTTTCTGTGATGGAATCTTTCTCAGTAAAGAAAAACACTGTGAAAAATCCTGCGTAAAATTCTTAGTTCCAGGAGCGATAATGATGAGATCCAGTTTTGGAACATCAATTTCACGTTTTGGAACGTAGAAATGCTAGAAGATATATAAATTTATTACGAGCACACTTAAAAAATGGTATTGGGAATGGTGACCATTATATGAAAATTGTCATAGTTTTCATTTCAATTTCATAAATTTGTTGTCAGAAACGCAATTTGATGGATATTATTGATGTTAACAGTGCTGGTAAATTTGCTGTTTTCAGAATGGGTCCGATTATTGTCGCGTCTGAGAATGTCAACATTACAAACTGATGACAAATTTTGAGAAAGATTACAAAATCGCTAAACGGAGAATGGCAAATTTATGATAAAATTGTAAAATTACTATATTCAATACAGTAAAATAGCCCTAACAAATTTCATAATCGCTAGCACATTTATTCGAGGATTTTTCACAGTGCATGAAATGTCTAAAACTTAGAAAATTGTGCATAAAATGTCTTTTGTAAATCTTATAGATACCTGGAAGATGCCTTACGCGAAATTTTCTGACAAGATTTGGAAGTTGTGTTTACCCTGGCGATTCCAAAGTGACCAATTTTTATGGTTTACTTCAGATTATTTTTTGGTTTGGTCAAAATTTGGTCATATAATGGTTACCCAGATCAGTTTTTAACTTATAATCACTTATTTGTGACCGAAAACTAATGGTTGCTTAGAACAAATCTACCACAAAAAAATTACAAAAAAATGTAGAATCTTTTTTGGTATTTTTGAGGTAAAAGCCCAGAAAATTACCACGAAATGACCGAAAAATCACCAAATTCAGATTGGTTGAATATTGTTGGATTTTGGTCAATTTCTGTTGAAAAAAATGTCCTGAACGACCAACAAGTTATCAAAACCAAGATTTTTCCCCAAAATGTAATCGAAATTTTCGGTTGCTTGTCAGTACACAAGTCCCTTTTGAGTTCGCAGAGAATTCAGAGTGAAGAATACCTACGGAATCCATTTCTATGAATTCATGGAGTATTCTAAATGAAAACATAGAGTATCAAAAGAATTATTGAAGAGTTCTTGATGAATACATGTGGGAGTTCTTGGAATACACTACGAATACAAAATTCATGAAGTATTCGTAAAGACTAGCCGTTATGACACCCAAGTGTGTATTGCCGATATTGACAATGGGCCGAAGCAGGGTCCATTTGCTTGAATCCAGTATTGGGAAATGACAATAGGACCCATCTTGGACTAATCTTGGCCCTATTGTTTGTTCCCATACAATTATAGTTCGTAGAAAAAGGAATTATTGAACTTTGGTGCGGGTCCGGCCCTAAGTTGAGCCAAGATCGGCTCAGGTCGGGCCCATTGTATCACCTAGTCCTCGGGCAAAGCAATACAGCCAGGCTGGGAACGATGTTATCATCCCAGAGTTGGTCCCACGTTAGGTAGCATGGGCACCCACTTTGGGCCCCCATTGGACCCTTAGTAAATACACGCTTGGGCAGTGAATATCAATCTTTATGGAAGTTCAAAGTGTAGTCCTGTTCTGCCCAAAAGAATTTATAACGAATACCATGAACTTCGATCAACAAGAATTCAATCAGAGTGTTCCTGAATTTGTAAAAGTCTTTGAATAAAAGTAATATCCACGATACAATTAGTATATTTTCTCTTATAAATTGATTGAATAAGTGGGTGTACGAGATTTTGAGAGCGCCTAATTGAGTGAAGTGAATTATGCAGTGTAATAATCAGTTAGTATAATTCATTCGGTGCAAGAAACATATGATAAATGACATTTCATATGATTTTAAGGTTAAAGTTTTGTATTCAAAAAAGTGATGTAACTCTAAAGAACCCTGGGTAAAAAAAAAAACCATTGATTCTCGCCAAATCTCATTGAATCTTGAACAATGTTCCGACCAAATCTCATTAAGTTTCAGATTCTATGGATTTTTTTAACCAGGGAAGAGAAGTGTGCGAAAATTCATGAATGGTTCGTGGATAATGAAGTAAATTATTAATTAAATCAAAATATGTGAATATTGACTGTAGAAATGCATTTATACAAACGATCTTTCATGTATGGAACAACTGATCGATTGTATCGAGTGTGAAAAATTCCTTATAGAAATCGATGGAAAAAACTCTGTGATCTCTGTCTTTTTCGATAGGAAATTTACACAAGACTTGATATTTCATTACAAAGGTTGATTGAATTATGAGAAAGTTCAGAATGCCTGTTTTGTGGTGTGATTTATTTATACTTAATTAATTCAGATATAAATGCATTATGAATTCTTTCAGGCAGATAACGTGTTCTTTCTGAACTTCTATATGTTTTCATTTCTACTGACACAACCGGGATACTTTTGGAATTATTTTTGGATTCAAATGAATGATTGTGCGTATTCTTAAAGAATTCTTTCGAAAAGCGCGGCATTCAAATGGTATTCTCTACGAATTGTTTCAGAACTAGTTGTGCTGTAATTTAAGTTACTATGGGAATTTATGCGTAAATTGAACAGAAAATTCTGAATTTTATTAGATTCTCATCACCATTCTACAGTAAATTTCTAGACGGAAGTTCCCAACGTATTTACATGTTGATTACTTCACAATATACATGTGTGAAGTTTTCTGTGTAAATTTTCTACATGGTACATATTGGAGTTGCACAATATTCCACGATATCGATATATTTTTTTATAGAAACTTTGTCAAGTTTATATTGAATTTTATAAAAGATCGATAACAAAAACTTCATAAAAATTGTATATAAAATATCGATATCGTAATTATTTTGATTTCATAAAGACGATCTGAAATTACATGCTTTTCAAGTGGTATGAATGAAAGCACACTTGATATGACCAGTTGAGTGTGAAGGACGAATTTCTTCCCCCAAACTCGATTGTTCTCACAAATTTCCTGGGTTAGGGAGATCAATATGTGAGTATTTCATATACCAGCTTTGGGTGTAGGAGTTAATTTGATAAAGAGCATCGAAGAAGAAACGATTTTTCATAGTCTTAAGAGAGAAGATATATTGTTCCATGCGCATGCATGAAATGAGAACACCAAACAATAGCACACCTATATCTGATGTATATCCGTACCATACACTTTCAGATTTAAGCATTTTATACATATAATATGCCTGTGAATAATTCAGTATACATATTTTATAGATTTATGAAATATCTTGCGCAGTGTGGAATTTTACTCAATTCTCCGAAAGAATAATGGTTTTATTAATTCTTACAGCTCACGAATGAACTAATGGTTCAGTATTTTACGTTCCAAATATATTCTTTTGTACAAAACGATTTCATGTAGAACAATAACTCTGTTAATTGTCATGCCATGTCCATTGCGAGCGCCATTCAAATTACAGAGATTAAAAAGCATAGCGATGAACGTTATCTAGATTATACATAAATACCCAACAAAAACAACGTCTAAAATTTATCGAAAAATGTTGTATAAGACATCTACGATATGATTAGAGTAATTTTCAATATCTGATCCAATTAAATGTATTTTAGAGTATTCCCTAACGCATTTGAATACATCGATCAAACATCGTGTAATAAAATAGTACAGACTGTGGGTTTATCAAGTTTTTACCCCGTACTTAACAATTAAACGGAATGTCATTTTACCCGTGTTACAACAAGGCGGTATTTGACAATATCGATATTTTTGGTCAAGTTTCTGTAGAATTTTATAAAATATCGATTGAAGTTTGAAACAAATTCTTTCAAAAATGTAGACACTGTTAAATATCGCCCACCACTACAGATCATCCTAAATATTTTCAGTTGAAGCACAGTTACACTGAATTTTCACACTCACTTCTAACTGAAGAAACACAAAACGATATCAGTGTAAAAAAATTCATAAATACACCGAATTTCCACAGGATGAATTCATTGGAATACCGAAATACCATGGATTTTACGCTTAATTTGTACTGAACCCTCCAATTCACAACAACGAGAAAATATAGAACACATGTTTCTTTTTGAGTTCTCTAGGAGATATCTGATAGATATCTAGAAGACGTCTCATGCGACATATCTCGACAAGTTTTAGACATTGTGTTTGTTAGGTACGAACAAAGCAAGCCCCCATCCATTGTACGAGAATGCAAACTTTTTCGATTGACAGTAATTCTTCTAACTTCTGCAATTCAAATTATTCCATCCTCTTCATATAATTTCATCTACAGGCAACCAGAGTTGGTATAAAAATTATTCAAATCCTGATTTGGATCAACTAAGTTTCTCCTCCCTGAGGTTATCCACGTCTAATCGTAGCCAAAATCTTGGGAGATATACTCTCCACGAAAGCTGATTACTGACGTCTCAAAGGGCCCCTGATGGTTCAACGATGCTAGCACAGTTTTGATAATGGCTCTTTAAAACGCCTGAAGTCAAGTTTGCGGAGACTCAATTTTGGATACATTGTCGAATCTTTGTGGAATATCGAGTCAATCTGATGATAATCTCTAGTCGAGTCAGAGAGAGATTTATATTCAAACATTCGAAATAGAAATTTGGAGGATTTTGGAAATTCGGTAATTTTTTTCCTGATTTTTTCAGATCAATCGAAGAAGCACGATACATTTTTCGATTGGAATATTCTAATCAGGGCTGGACTGAGGAAAAATTCCTGTTCAGGAGTTTCGAAATTCAACAACCCACGAGCCGAGTGACAAATAAAAGAAAAGAAAATAAAACAATCGGAGGAGAATTGGCAGTCTTGGGTCATTTTTTATTTCCTACTTTTTTGCGACAAGTGAACAATGAAGAATCGGAAAATAAATGAAGGTGTATCAAATTATAACTCTTCGGTTTCATTTTGAATCTCTTTCCTATTGGTTTTTTGAAAAATTTATGTGCATAAATTGAATTTGCAAATTGATTTTCGTTTGGCTCAAGGCACTCCATTTGGCGGATATCTTAGGTCACAATTTTCTATGCATATCAGCATCATAAAGAAGAAGAAGAAGAAGAAGAAATTGACCATTATTCTACACTGAAAAAAACGATTTGGTTGATATATGCCCAACCGAAAAGCCCTTACCAAATTACTTTCAGTTCAGGGAGACAACCATGATTTGGTAAAATGATTTGATTCCCTGGTTGAAAAAACCCATCGATTCTCGCCAAATCTCATTGAATCTTGCACAATGTTCTGACCAAATCCCATTAAATTTCATTTCGTCAGATTCTATGGATTTTCTTGACCAGGGTTGTTTAGCACAGCCAAATTTTGGTGACATCCAACCAATTTCTAATCATGCCAACAAAAAATAACAATATTTTTTAACAGGCACAGCGAAACAATTTCCTCAGTGTATACAATATTGTTTAGAATGAGGCAGAAATTATCGAAGCTGTTGTTCATGAACTTCTTTGAGTTCTAAGAACGCGGTTTGTTGGGAAAATTTATATTCTCCATAACTTTCATCGCTCTTTCGATTGATTGATCCTCACACAAATATTTGTTCCCCATTAAACCTGTATGAAAAATAATCCAAACGTAGCTGATTTCATTGTGGCCCAAGACATCCGATTTTGAACTCTGGTGTGTGTGTTTTTTTTTCTTTAATTAAATTGTTCGCAACAAGTATTTCATCCTTGAATTTGTTGGAAGTTATTCTCTGATGCTTCCTTTGCTCACCCAGCAAACATGACTGCTGGCGTTTCAAAGGGCCAGTGACGGCTCTTCAACGGCATTGCCGGACCACCAGCGGCCCATTGAAATGCCAGTAATCATTGTTTGTAGGGCACCTGATCAATTTTTTAGAAATAAAAATTGAGTCTTCTGAATACACGGAAAAAAATAATTAGCTATTATTTGGATAGCTAAAAATGAGCTAAGGGAGTTATTTTTTACACTGAAAAAAACATTTCGTCCAACCAAATAAATAGTTCATTCGTCCTCTCTCCATAAAATATTTCTCAGGATTAATTAAATATTTGATCGAATCAAATAAAGGAATGCTTGCCCTAAATAAATTGGTCTTTTAAATAAATAATTTATTCGCCACAAGTGATCAGTTTTTGCATCTAATTGAATATTTAATTCCTACAAATTAATATTTTATGGAGAGAGGACGAATAAATATTTTTTCCAGTGCACTTAGCGGTAGCAGCAAGAAATTTACCTGCCGCAGCGAAAATTTAACAGCTAAATTATTTGGCTATTCAGATATCAACCACAAAATCTGTGCAGTTGCAGCTACGATTCCCTACTGCGGTAGCTAAAAAATAGCTAAAACTGCGATTATTGTAGCTACAGCGGTGAAAAGAGGTATTCACTTTTTTTCCGTGTATGAGGTATATTTTTTTGGAAGGAGAACAGTCCAATCCACTTTCTATATTTCCTGTAAGAAATTGTCAAATGGCTCAAGACATACACCGGGCCAAGACTGTCGAGTTTCCCCTAATTCTCTCAGCAGAATTCCCTTGTTGTTGAGATAACTCTTCGCTTGTATTGTATTCAATTACAAATTTTCTCAATGCCAAGGACTATATTTCAAACTCACGATCAAGATGTTTCTGTAAAAATAGTGGATCATCTTGGCCGTTGTCGGTGTCTTCCATAAGATTGCGTAATTCGTTACACATTCGAATGGAAATGATTTGCATACGCATCGTGTATACACAGGGTAGATGTAACCATACACAATCTACTCTGACGCATTTATGACCCATATCTGAATCGTATATCACTTATGTATATGCCAGATAAATGTATGATGTATCTATATATATTACACACAAATTATATGTAAATTATGCATCACTCATATATCATGTTCTCTAGTTTTCCATAATTTTATTCTATCTAAATAAACCTATATTTTGACCTATAATTGACCTACAATTGATTTTCGCACACGAAATTCAACGTAAACTTGCATTTTCTCGCTCGTTCATAAAATTATATTAATCCATCAATTCACCCTTCAGTTTCCACCTTCAACAATGTCGACGTTGGAACTCACAATACTTTCAAATGTCGCATGTTTTCGAATGCTTATCGGGTGACGCTAACCCATGTATGCAGTCTGAGAGTTAATATCGATTTTAGAACAGATCCAATCCTTTGTGATAAACAAGATAGCTAGTTTTCATAGATTTCGATAAAATATTGTTAAAAATTCTACATATTCTGTATAAAATAAAGCTCCACATCCCCAGTCTCTAGACAAAGCCTTCACCCAGAAAACGTTATGCTTGTTTTCAGCGTAGTAAGCTACATTCAAGCGTAATTTATTCTTTCTATTTCCCCAAACATATTGCACTCACTTCAAATATATTTTATGCTAGAATCAAACAAATTTGTTCAGACTGTAGAAAAGGATATATTAATCTTCGCTTAAACACGATATTCTTGTTTTGAATGTTCCTTTTCAGTTCAACTTTAGCTTAAAATTGTTTTCATATCAAGTTTAATAGTATTTTTGAATCAATCTTAGATATCATTGAAATAAAATTCAAGGATATTCCCGAAGGGAACATGAAGCTCCGACAAATGTTCAGAATAGATCATGATAGATCAGACTGAAGCTCTGTTGGAGCTCAAGTTTAGATTCGTAAACGTTCGACGAAGGTCCGATAAACGTTGAAATGTCCACTTGAAAATAGTTTGAATGAACGTTTATAAAACGTTCATCGAACGTTTGCTAAAGGTTCGTTCGAGTTGCAATTTTTCGATCAAAGTTTTTTTCAAAGTATATTTTTCCACGAAAAAATGAAAGATTGGGGCATTTCTAACTATAATTGTAATTCCGTCTGAAACATAAAAAACTGAAGGTTGAATGAATCTTCGTAGAATCTTTAATAAACGTTCTATGAACCTTCATTCAAGCTATTTTCAAGCGGACATTTCAACGTTCATCGGACCTTCGTCGAACGTTTCCGAATCTAAACTTGAGCTCCAACGGAGCTTCAGTCTGATCTATCATGATCTATTCTGAACGTTCGTCGGAGCTTCATGTTCCCTTCGGGTTCTTACGTTCAGAAAAAAATACCACAAATACTATTGTTTTTATCATCAAAGTCTGAATATACTTGACATTTGCGTGTTATTACAATTAGAAGTAGTCATTTTTCGGAACAATATAGTGGAATTCAATGATATATGAAAAAACGCACCTTTCAATTGTAATCATCACATTTACATGAAGTATATTCCGAGATGAATGATAAAAACAACTTTTAATGGTATATTTTTATCCATTTGTGAAAAAATAGTTGAGCAAGAATTTAGTTGAATTTCGTGAATTTGACATTATGTCACTCTAAACTCTTTCTGGAGCCATATGCTGCCTGGAGTGTAGACTTAATACACCCCAAATAAGGAAAATTGGTTGTAAGAAGTGCGTCGTGAATACTCTGATCCTAAACACCGAAAGATCACTTAAGAATTCTTCAAGAAATCTTTGAGAACTGAAGAGTTCCCGCAGAATTCTTGAAGAAGTCATTCGCGAATTCTTTGCTGTCAAGACCGAACGGATTAAATCCATTTTGTCTTTTTTTTTCTTAAGTAGCGATCCCCATGCAACAATTTTCTCACGTCCCCCCTTGCGCGTCATATGTTATGTTTATTTCATAGATCAAGCATAACGTACGTTTGAACCAAATGTCACATTCTTGAGAAGAACATAATGAATGTTTAAACGTGAAAATAAGAATAACGTCAACTTGCGCTGCGCTTTATAGTTTCAAATCAAATATCGTTTCTCATAGAATATTTTATGCTGAATTTAAGAATATATATATATATCTCTTAATTTTGTTCTAAAGATATTTTATATTTCTTTTGCAACTACCCGAAGAGAACATGAAGCTTCAGCGAACGTTCAGATCAGATGTGTATAGATCGGGCCGAAGGTTCATTAGAGCTAACTTTTAGATTCGCTAAACGTTTGACAAAGGTTCTACGAACGTTGAAATATCCGCCTCGAAATACGTCCAGGAAACATAGATGGAACGTTCGCTAAAGGTTCATCGAAGGTTTGACGAAGCTTCACAAAAATATCTATACTTATATTAATTTTGATCAATTTATATGAAGAATAAATTAATTAATGAACATAAATTATTATGAATTAATCTAAGTATAGATATTTTCATGAAGCTTCCTCAAACCTTCGATGAACCTTCAATGAATGTTCCATCTATATTTCCTGAAAGTATTTTGAGGCAGACATTTCAACGTTCGTAGTACCTTTGACAAACGTTTGTGAATCTAAAAGTTAGCTTTCATGAACCTTTGATCCGATCTGAACGTTCGCTGAAGCTTCATATTCTCTTCGGGTAATATCATTTTAAAGTAAGCATAGTAGAGTAAAAATAAGCATTTTTGGGATTTTTAACTGTTAAGCATAATCTCATGCTGTTTTCAAGCTTATCGTTTCCTGGGTGATGTCAAAATACTTTTTTCGAATACTAAAATATATGCAACAAACGATACTTGACACTTTGAGAAATGAAATTATCTGTAAGCAGATACATTTTTCCCCAATCTTTTTGAATCAAAGTGAGGAACTATCTCTAAAACTATTTCTTTAATCAATATTATTTTGGTTGAAAATGTCGAGTCTTTTTCACAGAGAATGGGTCGAATTTTTATCGATATCTTATCCAACCCTATAGAAATTAAATACTTTTTCTTTACAAAAGGATCGATCCTAGTGTAGAGGAGTAAACATCACAATTTGGTAACTAGACTCAATTATTCTAAGAACGTTCAGGGATTATTCTGTGTACACACACTGAGAACGCAACTTCTTAGACTGGAAGGAACTTTTCTTTGCTCTCATTCTAATAAATCTTTTTTCTCAATGGGAAAGAATTCAGTTAAATGGAAAAAGTTTTCATTAGATTCTCAAATTGAGACAGAAATATAATCCCTCTTGAATTCGAAGAATGTGATTTTAATTCAATGAACCATTTTTCCATTGAAATGAATTATGTTTTCCATCTGAAACAATATTCATCAGAATGAGAGCAAAGAAATTTTCTTCAATTTTAATAAATTTGGTTTTCAGTGCAATGGTGTTACTTTGTCTTTCAACAACAGAGTGGCAAAATTTTCAAAATTATATATAATTTATGTATAATTCAATATATTTTCTATATAAACTATATATAATTCTGAAAATGTTGTGACTCTGGTATCTTCTAGAATCTATAGAGTATATATTCACTCCTTACCCATGTCAAGCACGTGATATCGCGATAAAGCTCGATCTCAGACAAAACACTCGTTCATTTTCAGACATCAACAGCTCGTCACATGAGCAATCATCGGAACAATCTTTTTCCCCACAAAATGATTCGTTAAGAAAATAATATCCCAAATTAATTACAAAAATCTACACCGAAGTATACATTGTGCCGGTTCCTATAGCTGGAGAACCCTACTTTTCGAAACAGAACATATGAAATTTCTTGCCGATAATAATGATAATCAATTGGATTATCGTCTTTTCTTAGAAATGTATTCCCTTCGTAATGAGATAAACAATGTCAAACAGCTGATCGTGATGTTCTAAAACCGCAATGGCTGCTATTGATCCACAAGAGAAAAGTCTCGCACGCGCGTGTCGTGTTGAAATCCCCTTAACCCTCCCTACCTCTGTTACCACAAAATAATGCGACATAGAATTTTCAATTGACGATCCTTCGCTCGATCAGGTAATTGTCATTTGTTTTTATTGTAAAACTTACCAAAGATTCAACCTCCACTTCTAAGCGAATGCTAAAAAACTTCGACGCACCGCATGTTACGTTGCGCACAGAAACAATGCGCGACTTGAGAAACAAGGAAATTTCACGCTGCGAGGGAAGTCGAAAGCGATCCTCAAAATATAAACGAGAGTACGGCAGTAAAAATACGCACTCGCGAACTTGATAATTCGTTTTAGATTGACAAGAAACGAGAAAGCTAGAAAAAAGCCGGAAAATAAGTAGCTGGAAATCGTGTGGATGTTGAAAATGTATGAATGTGTGTATGCGCGCGCGATAGGTCTGATGGAGCTGAGAGATGTGTGAATTATAAAAGCGTACGATTCAAGACGAGGGTGAGTTCTGATTAACCCGCGCAAGCGTAATAAAACTATTCTGATGGTACGTTTTGTATTGGTATCAATATTCGTATTTGATTTTCACATTCTTTCAATGTGCCAAACTAACGTAAATAATAATCATCCAATTCCTCAAAATATGTTTGAAATATATTTGAGTTATCTTAAGAAATTAAGTATTCGTTGATTTCAAATTGAAATTTGAACTGCTGCACATGATGATAACTCATTAAAATTTGCTCTAAATGCGAGTTTGAGCCGCTAATAACAATGATCATCCGCGCTGAATCTCTGGGATTTGAATGAAGAGTTTACACGATTTTGAAAGTATTCTATTGAACGATAAATAGGGAGAATAACTATCCCTACCCAGATAGTATAAATGAAACCCGTCGATGAATTTTTCCAGAGCTGCTTAAAAATTTTGGAATTGGAATGAAAATCTGATTCGGTACTGATAACACTGGTCAATAGCCATTATGATGCCTGAAATTTGAGAACCGATTCGAAGTAGTTTTAGGGCACCGAATACGAAAACAACATCAAATTTGTTGGATCAGCTTATTTTTTATATTTAAAATTCATGAATTGCATAGATTATGTATGAAAATTATGTATAAAAGGTAATAAAGAATGAACTGATCCAAGAAATCTGATATTGGTTTCGCATTCAACGCACCAAAAGCACTCCGAATCAGTCACCAAACCTCGGGCACCATAAAAAAATTTTTTGTCGTTGACTTATGTAAGACTGTGGCGTAATCAATTTCCTAGATCGAAATATACTGATTCAACTCCGTGCTGTCTGGGTTGGAATGGAAGAAACGAGTGATCACGGAAGGTCCAAAGAAAATAATACATGCAATACCTGAAGCATTGCTGTAAACTATTAATAATACCATCGAGCACGCTGATTAGAATGAGTTACCATTGGATTAACCCAATATTTCATGAGAAGCTGACAAGATTGTTGAAAACCTCAAGTCTTCTTAGAGGTTTCTGACCAGGAATAAATTTGAATGACGTGTAAAAATGAAGAGCAATACAAGTTTGAAATCTTGAAATAAGGGTTGTTTTGGAATTTCTTTCTCAAAAAAAATGATTAATAATCCAATTGAGAAAAATGGCACATTTTCACATATTTTATCCACATATTTAAGTACAATAGAACCTCGTCCCAGGTATACTTTGACAAACATACCATGCTTGGTGCCAAGCTTGAGTCAATGGTGGTCAACACCGGGCCTAGTTTGGTTGCTAATACTGGCACCAAACTTGATTATTGTCTGCAATGATAACAATGTTCAATGCTTGGCATCCAAGCTTGGTTCAATATTAAAATTCAGTATTGGATCTATGTTTGCAATCGATATTGTTACCATTATTGATATACAATACTAATTTGAGCTGAATGAGTAGGATAGAGTTTTCATTGGCGTCCAAGTTTAATTGAACATTCACATTTGAGTAATTCAAACTTGGGGACAGGTTCGAGTCAATGCTAGTCATCACCGGGTGTAGCTTGATGGCCAACCATGTTACCAAGCTATTATCAAAGTTTGTTATCACCGGGTGTGGCCTAATTACCAACAATTTTATTAAGCTAGATTAATGTTTAGGATGATAATAACATTCTCTGCTAAGCATTCAGCTTTCATATATGTCAAAAATCCAACACGGCAAAATATGTTTGGTCCTAGCATTGGTGTCCAAGACTCTATCAACGCTTAGTCAGCTATGGCGGGCCACTCATTAGCCGAGGCTAACTAGGCTTGGCATACCAAGCTTGACGCCGAACATGGTGCAATTGTTAGTCTTGGCATTACGAGCCTGGAGTTTATCGAGGTAATGTGGGGAGAGCCTACACGGAAAAAATAAAACAGCAATGGTCACTGTGAATCACAAAAATACATTGGAACGCCAATTCATTCCTTGCAGTACTGCGTTTCCCAGTCCTCATTACTGTCCAGTCAGCGTTGACGCATTCCATTACAATACCCATCACTGTGATCAGCGCTACCAGAAATGAAGGAGCTCCAGCGTTTTACCCTCTCCATATACCATTGCAAAGCACGCACGCTATAACTATAGATGTCATATATATAGTTATAGCGTGCGTGCTCTGCGATGGTACATGGAGGGGGTAAAACGCTGGAGCTCCTTCATTTCTGGCAGCACTGACTGTGATCGCGCTAATCCTCATTATCCAAGCGTGTTTTCATTTGTTTTTCAACCGATCGCTGTCATTCACAGTAACCAGTAGTGTTTTCTTTTTTCCGTGTACTCGGAGAGTTTACCTCGGATAATACGGAAACACACAGTACCCTCATAGCATCACAGTCCCGGAAGAATTGTTAAAGAATGCATAAAGAACGCAATCGGTTCAATAAGAATTCTTGATGAATCCTTCTGGGACTGCAGTTCATTTATCCGAGGCGATACGGGGGAATCTTGCCTCGGATAACGCGGAGCCTTGGTTCTACTGTAAATCAATTGGATCGTAATTTTCTTTTCTATAGGCTCATACAGCACAAAAGTCCGCGCAGAAAACTCTCGTTATAACAGTGAAAATGAATTCATTATGAATACTTTGAATTCAAAATAAATTCTTGATGAACAACTCGATTGTTCAGAAAAGAATTCATATTGCGACTTCATATAAAGAACTATTCAGGCGTTCAACGTGCATGCATTTTTGAATTAATTTCTAATGATATCACGGGAACTGTTCAAGAATTCTCAGAAAAGTCAAATTGATCATTTATACTGTCTGATTTAAATCAATCAATTGATTCGCAAAGACTAAAAAACTGCAGGATTGCGCTTAAGGGCAATCATCAGAGGCAAAGTTACTAGATCTCTCCCCCCAGTTTTCTCAACGATTAATGAATATAATCGATTTGAATGAGCAGGTGCATCTTCTTAGCATATCAAAGAAAGTGCAGCTACTCTTTATTTTTCATTTTATTTGTTCGTTTCTGAGAAAACTGCGGGGGGGGGGCGATTTTGGAATCTAGTAACTTTTTGGGAAGGTAGTGAATGCCGTTAAGAGTCACACGACTCATGGGTAGAGATACGACTGCACTGTAAAAAAAAACTGGAAATTTACTGTGCAACTGGGCTGGAAATTTCCAGTGCTAGTACTGGAATATGGATATTCCAGTACATGTACAGAGATTTTGTTGTTACGTTACTGAAAATTTACCAAGCATAACTGAAAATTCAGTCATTGTACTGGAATTTTCAAGTTTGAGATGATGTACTGAAATTTTGCCATGATTTCGCGAAAATTTTACCGGCTCGTACTACAATTTTATAGTTCTTGTGCACCAAAAAAAAATATTCCCTCAAAAAGGACTTGAGAAAAAATTTGGAATTTAGAAAAAAAAACCTAATCGTTGGTATACTGGAATTATACAGGTTTTTAACTGCAATTCTCAGGTTTTGTGATGGAATTTTCCAGTTACTATGCAATTGAATTATACAGGTTTTGAACTGCAATTTTCAGGTCGTGTGATGGAATTTTCCAGTTGCTATGCAACGGAATTTAATCACTGTTGCACTGAAATTTTCCACTTCTATTGGACTTCGTCATTTCTGGCAGGAAAAATTTCAAGTCTTTATATTAAAAATTTCCTGATTGAGATTTTGAATAATAATTGTAATTGTAGCCAATGAAATTGATATATGAGGTTTTTCCAAGACTTATCCTCTTGTGTTCTAGATATGAAGCATATGTAGTAACCCAAGCTGGCCTTCCAACATGTCGCGCTATAGCTCATCGGTTAGGTCTTAGGTTTCAGTTGGTAGGCAGGTAGAAAAGTGTGGGTTCAAATCCTGTTAGGTAGACATGAGTTTCTGTCCATCCAAATGAACGATCAAAAGTTTCTCAATCATCTTGGAACACAAGGACCCTGCAAAATCACTTTGCGTGAGCAATTTTTTTTCAATTTTCATGGATATTTTCAGCATTAATTTTCCAGTACATGTCCTGGAAAAGTCCAGCTCGTGTACTGAAAAATTCCAGGACCGAGGCTCAGAAAATTTCCAGTTTTGATGCGGGAATTCCATAACGTTTGCACTGAATTTTTGCAGTACAAATGTGCTGAAATTTTCCGGTACATGTACAGGTTAATGACTTCCAGTACATGTACTGGAATTTTCCGGTGAAATTTTTTTACAGTGTGGTTCCGGGTAAGAATCTAAGTCCATGTGCGGATTTCATTACTATTCGAAAATTTTCAACTAAGTTTACCGATTATCACCGCTTTGTTCATCCAGAATTTTCACCGGAATCAAATCGGTTTAACAAGGTTTTGATCAGATCACAGGAAGTGTAACGAAACAGTAATTCAGCGTGAGAGGAGCAGGAATTGAAACGTTTATACGTTTAAAATGTTTCAATACTCGCTTCGCAAACATCGATTTTCACGAAAGTAAAGTGGAGATGGACGATCTAAAAAGAATTGGTTATTTTGTTTTACAATTTATATCGAATTTTAATCAAAATTATAACAAAATCAATGGAAGCCTAAAAATTTTTATAAAATTGTGATTGAAATTTGATAAAAATTGTATAAGAATAAATCGATTCTTTCTAGATCGTCCATCTCTAGAGTAAAGCTAGATCATTTGTAACACACTGAGAGGAAAAATTCTCGGAAACAATAAAATATTTAGTTGAATAGTCGCCATAAAATACTTAAGGGGGGATCCTGCTTTAGGAGGCCTCAAAATTTACTCGGGGTTTGAAAAAAACCAGCTCTTTTTGGAGGAAGAATAATCACTTAAATTCGCTATAAACATTGCTTGGACATAATTTTCTATAAACTTTTTTTAATTCAAATAGAAGAGGAGACGAAACTGGAGATAACAAGCTTTGGTTCATTTCAATCGGACGTCTAGTTTTTTTGCAATCACTCCCACCAGTTTATAATGATTGTAAAACTGAAAACTACACTGAGAGAAAAAATTTCCGGGAACAATAAAACATTTAGTTGAATAATCGCCATGAAAGACTTAATCGATTTGAATAAACTTTCATTGACTCAATTAAATAACTGCTTCAATTGATGAAATATTCCATAGCATATTAAATATTTGTTTGATTGAATGAATATTTAATCGAGTCAATGAAAGTTTGTTCAAATCAATCAAGTATTTTATGGCGACTATTCAACTAAATATTTCATTGCTCCCGGAAATTTGTTCTTCCGATGTATCAAAAAAGATAATTCTGCTATGTTACGATAAACGATAGCCCTAAAGATGAAGCCCTATAGAAATCAGTAGATATAATCAAGGGCGGATCCAGGAACGAATTCGGGAGGAGAAAAATTATGAGATTGAATTTTTCCGATAGAGAGAGTTCTAAATTTCTACCATAATATAAAAGAAAAGTGTTTTAATAAATGTTGCTGAAGTTTGAATCGTTCATTGAAACCAATTAAAAATCGAATAGCACAATATTCAACTATTGAAGCCCAAAAATCTTGCGGTATACAGTGTTCAAACGATGTTTCGAGTGGCAAAGAGTTGATTCGAGAAGATGAATGACCATGGATTTCCTGGTGAAAGGGAAGCGTGTGATAGAAAGTGTCGGGAACGTAGTTGGAAAGTATTTGGAGCGTGGATTTGAGCGTATACCGAGCGTCAAGTGGAACATCAAGAGTGGTTCGAGCGTATATTTGAAGTCTGTGAAGCGTATCGGAAAAAACAATAATTTCATAGAAACCGGGCTTTACGCCCGGAAGCGTTATTGAAGAGTGGATAGGAAGCATGCAAGGAGTATTAGAAAAGTAATCTGAAACATTCTTACGCTTCCGTCACTCTTGATAACACGCTTCCCTTCCTCCAGGGTTTATCAGATTTCGTGAGTTTTAATTTTCGTTTTGTTTCTATAAACGATTCAAACTTCGAGAACATTTTGATAAACCATAATTGCTACGTAACATACCTAGGTACATCCCAGGTAACATACAAAGAATTCTTTTTCAAAAACAAGAATAGAATTCTTCAAGAACTCTTTTCGAACTAATGAATTCATAAAGAGCTTTGGAGGAGTTCAATGTTTGGGATATTAACGAGCTCTTTGAGAATGCTGAAAGTATTGTTTTAGTACCCTCAAATAACTCGTTAATGTCCTAAACATTGAACTCCTCCAGAGCTCTTTATGGATTCATTAGTTTGAAAAGAGTTCTTGGAGAATTCTATTCTTGTTTTTGAACAAAAGTTCTTCGTGTGTTATCAGGGATGTGAGAAATTGGATGCGTGAGATCCCGATAAATTAAACCTCCAACCTCAACTTCCGCAAGCATCGGTTTTCATCAGGGAAGTCACGTCGTACGTTTCCACATCTTGGAATTCTATAAATAATCCATGATGAGAACAAATATAATCCTGAAAGTCTCAATCCTTTCAAAATTATGTCATCGGATATTACATAAAAGAACACACATACATTAACATAAACATACGCATATGCTTTGGCACTTAAACGAACGCAAACCCAAAATGATTTTTCAAATCTGAAAATTCTGAATGAAACTAATCCGCTCGTAACGCCATCTCTCAGCGAACTACGGTATTCCTTCAATCTTTCATCGGGGAAAGTAAATACCAACAAATTATTAGCAATATTCGCAAGCATCAAAAATGCCGAAAAACCTTATTTTTGTTTAATTAAAGTTGAATTACGATGTCAGACGAATCAGAATACGATGCAGAACCAGAAGAATTCGACATTTATAAAAAGAAATATCAACTTTTATTAGATAGATGCGAAATTTTACAACAGGTTAGCAACTTTTTTATAATTCGTCATGTTTTCCTGCATTTTATTCACGAATCTATTGATAAATGTATTTTTCTTGAACTTTTAGGAGAACGAACGATTAGTGTATCGTATACAAAAAGTGAGGAAATTGCTGAAACGCACAAGGAAGGAAAAAAAGTTAGTTTTATAGGTTATGTATGATTTGCTATTGTGATTTCATTTATGAAATACGAATATGTGCATATATATATATATCTTTAGACAACCTTATGTCTTCGATTAAAGTACACAAGAGTTATTATTCAATATTCCATATGCAACAGATTTTTAATTAATCGATTGGATCAACATGGGGATCGATGGCGTGAAACGCCTATGGGTGTTCTGGAGGAGAATAGTGTGTTTCAAGTAGCTCCAAAACCAGAAAAACTTTCAAAAGTCGCGGTTCATCCACCTAAAGAAGAGAAACCAAAAAAAGGATCGAAAAGAAAAGGAACTAAAGCTGATCCTAATGCTCCCAAAAGGCCAGCTAATCCATTTTTTCAATTTTGCCAAGAGCAAAGACCTCGTGTGATGGAACGATTGGCCGGAGATCCAGAACCAAGCAAGCAAGAACTCACGAGACAACTTGCTACTACTTGGAAATCTCTTAGCTCGGAGGACAAAAAAGTATTCACTTCTCATATCTTTCTACCTAAAGCTTTAGTTTTTATCGGACAGTTGCTATATAATTTTTTAAAAAACATTTTTGTTATTCAAATTTTCATAATTTTCTATTTATTCGATGAATTACATAAAATTGAAGAATAATTCAACTTTTTGTATCAAAGATCAAAAAGTAGTTATTGAAATACAAATCAGAGAATCATACGAAGATCCAAAGGATCTATTTTTTATTTTTCAATGAGCAAAATCAATTTGCATAAAATCATAAAACTGTATGAAAGTATGAATATAAAATCAAATTCTGTTTTTTCACAGGTGTACTATGATATGTACGAACGGTCCAAAGAAAAATACGTTGCAGAAATGCAAATTTATAATAGGAAAACTGAAGATACGCCAAGCCAAATGTCTCTAAATATAGGATAGTAGCAAGAATAATGAAAATTTTTTGTAAATACATAATTTATGGTCACAATTACTCATTTACTGTAATGATATTTAATTGTATAGCAATTTTAAGTAAAAATTTATATATTATACAAGTATTAAATATATCATTCCCTCAACCATATGTAATAGCGATAAAGAAATATTCATAAATTGCGCATTAGAGTACTAAGTTGTATAAAATTACCTCTGTGAAATGGATTTACATAAAAATTTTACCCTTTGAAGTTATCTTTTTCTCTTCTTATAAATGCCATTGTTTGTATAGGATCATCTTGCTTGGCATGATCTTTCACGGACTGTTCATGTACTCTCATGAATGGATTGGTCAACTTTTCTTCTTCTATGGTACTTGGTATGGTTGGATGATGCTTTTCTCTTTGTTCTCTAGCCCACTCCATTTTTTTTTTAATACGTTCGTTACTCGGTTCCACGTGTATTGCATATTTCAAATTGTTTTCCGTGTATTCATGTCCACAATATACTTTCTGTATCATAATAGAATATTTTTTATACATCGATATCAACAAAATTAACCATGTTCGTTAAAAATTCGACACCAATACAATCGCGTGGCATTAAAATTATTCAAAAATTTCTCAAGAATTATATATATTCCTCCATTCACAAGACTAGATTTACCATGTAAATACAATACTTTAGGTAATTAAATTCTCAAAAATCTTGCTTTGTGAATAAAAGTTCACAAAACTTGCTGTTCAAGAGCATAAAAAAGAATAAATCCCGTCCTTGTAAAAAGAGATGTAAAATTCCACATAAATTTGATTATCCTGTTCATGATCAATTTACGAGGAAAATTTTATGGGATAAATTCTCACCGTTTTGTCAGGTAATTTTCCCAGAATCTCGATAAGAGCTTTGTACATTTGTTCTGCCGTTCCTTCAAAGAATCTACCACAACCACCGGCAAATAAAGTATCACCTGTTGGAACAAAGTATTATGCCATTTACAGGGACGAACGGAAACACGTTTCTGTAAACTTGATTCAACAAAATTTTGTTGTCAATGAGAAAATTTAATTAATAATATACCAGTGAACACCGCTGGATCGTTCTCTCCTTCGGTAATATAATAGCAGATATGTCCACTTGTGTGACACGGAGTGGCAAGGCAAAGTACATTCAAATTACCAATTGTAAAATTATCATTGTGTTTCACTTTATGAGTTAATGCTCCAATTCTATCCTCTCCGCCATATACTTGTAAATTGTCGAATTTTTTACATAATCCTTCATTACCGCCAGCATGATCCCAATGATGATGAGTTGTTAAAACTTTTGTTAATTTAACATTATTTTCCTGTACCGCTAGAGCTACGCTTTCCGGATCTACGGGATCTACTATTGCAGCTTCTTGCGTACCTTCGTCTATGATCTATAAAATATGATTTTTATTTTATGGCATATCGAATTATAAAATGCTCAGGCATTTGATACGTAACGGTTGAAGATTTAAATACACATTAAACAGCGTTTGACAGAATTTTCACTTTACGTTACGTACCAAGTACATATAATTATCTTGAAGAGCGGGTAGTATTTTGACTTTCATATTGGGTTGAGCGATTGCCGTAGCTACACTGTGAAAACCTCTGAAACCGTTCGCAGATATACTTCTTGCTAAAAAATGAAAAAATTTTGAAACTACGTCATGAAATCTGAATGAGTTACAAATGATTGATCAATGAATATGATAAGAATCATTTTATGCTGATTTATTTACCTTTAAAATATACAGAAGTGAGTTTATGTTCAAGCCAGGTTGGACAAGCACGAAATGCAGCGTTAAACATTACTTATTTTCAATATCACATTCCTATACTTGTAATTTTATGTAAAATGAACCACCGAATGTTGGCGTTGAACTGAACTTATGATTTTTTCCTTCGAACTTTCAATTCTTTGATTCAACGTGCTCAATGAAAATAGTTGTACGATCACTATAGTATGTGCGCACACCACCCCAAGATATGTACAAACACAAGAAAATTCCAACAACAAGAAATCAGCTGATACGAGACCCCGGCAAGGTAAAGAGGTTAAGTCACATTGTATAGTGTATCTCAAGTGTGTTATACTATTTGTGAACGATTTTTTCAATGATTTATCAAGTACATTGGCTTTTATGATTCATATTAAGTGAGATATGGAATGAAAATTCAATAAGGATATATATTGCGATATATTTATTCAATATGTCTGCATCGAGTTCAAAAGGTTTTGAAACAATGGTAATTGAAGATGATGATGACGATGACAACAAAAATGATTATAAAGGTTTGTTTATTATGAGAACATTATATTATACCTATGTTTGAAAACATCAAAAATCTCTCTTCTTTACTTTCATTTTAATTTAATTAATTAATTAATCAAGTGAATCAAAATCAGTGTTTTGTTTTCAATTGAAATATATAATAATTAAAAATTATCATTGCCAATCACATTTTCTAAATATAGAAGTATCATAAACTGGAATTCATCGCTATAAGACTTGTTCGAATTCGAACAAAAATTCCAAATCATTCTTGAAAACGATTGAATATTTTCTTTGTTGCAGTACTCGTCAATTTCATATTTTCCACAATAAAAAATCATACAAAAACAATACTATGTTGCAAAAACATGAAATAGTCAGCAATTTTCCACAAATGTGAAATATTCAATCAAAGTTAAGGAACTCTAAAATTTGGCGAGATGCAATAAGTTGTTCATTGAAATAACCCATCAAATCTAATGAAATCTAATTAAAAATTTTCAAATTGGTTTCAACCAGAACATTGTATAAGATTCAAATAGATTCAGCAAAATTCAATAGGTTTCTTTAATGAAGGAACAGCACAATGTTATTAACACAATTTTCATCTATTTTCAGCAACAGAAGAAGAAGAGATAGCTGCCATTGATTACGAACTACGACAAATAGAAAATGATCTCCAGAAACTGGAAGACCGTAAACGAATTTTGGTCCAACGCAAAGAGAAGTTACGTGACGATGCTTTGCTCAAAAAGAGTTTCTCCCTATCCAAAAAGAATTGGGATACAGAAGATTTTAAATGGTCTAAAGATTTGAAGAAAAAATTGGTAGAAGTTTTCAAAATAAAAGCACTAAGGCCATTACAGTTACCAACCATGAATGCTGTCATGTCAAAAGAGGATGTAATTTTAATCATGCCAACTGGTGGCGGCAAAAGTTTATGTTACCAACTTCCCGCAGTAGTTAGCAAAGGTATCACTCTAGTAATTTCACCTCTGTTATCGTTGATGGAAGATCAAATTCATGGACTGCAAAAGCATAATGTTAAAGCTATGATGCTGAGTTCCAAGGGCAATAAGGAAAATACCAAGACTATAATGAACGCGTTGGTGGATCCCAAATCTGATTTGAGACTAATTTACGTAACCCCAGAATATATGGCGAAATCCAATCGGTTTATGAGCAAATTGCAGAAGTGCTTTGAATTGTCGAGATTGGATCAATTCGCCATAGATGAAGTTCATTGCTGCAGTCAATGGGGTCACGACTTTAGACCTGACTATAAATTCTTAGGAATATTAAAATCAATGTTTCCTGGTGTACCTATTCTTGGCCTTACAGCCACAGCACCAGCGAAAATTATAGCTGACGTACAAAAAATGCTGGACATTCAAGGTTGTTTGGTATTGAGAGCGTCCTTCAATAGACCAAATCTGTACTACGAAGTTCGACGAAAACCTGCGGAAAAAGAATTATGTTTGAATATGATAGAAAATCTGTTGAAAACTAGATTTGAGGGAAAATCTGGAATTATTTATACAACCACGATTAAAGATGCGGAACAACTGACCAGCGATTTAAGGACAAAGGGTTTGAAAGTGGGTTGTTACCATGCTATGCTTGAACCTGATTACAGATCCAAAGTATACGCTCATTGGATATCGGGAGAATATCAAGCTGTAATTGCAACGATTGCTTTTGGTTTGGGAATAGACAAACCAGACGTACGATTCGTTATTCATCATTGCATTTCAAAATCGATGGAGAACTTCTATCAAGAGAGCGGCAGGGCTGGGAGAGATGGTAAAAAAGCGGCTTGTATCGTTCTGTATAGATTACCGGATATCTTTAAATTGAGTACTATGGTATTTCAAGATAAAGTAGGTTTACAGAACTTGTACAAAATGCTGGAATATTGTCTGGATCAAACCTCTTGCAGACGAAGTTTAATAGCAACGCATTTTGAAGAAACTTGGACTGAGGAAGATTGTGCGCAAATGTGTGATCATTGTAGAAAACCTAAGGAGGTCAAAGAGATAGATGTGGGACCGCATTGTAGACATTTATATCAAATTTTGACAAAAGCGGTTCAAAACGACACGAAAATCACTCCATTGAAATTGTTGGATGCTTGGTATGGCAAAGGTGCTACTAATTTGAGGGTATCCAACGTACCTGTACCAAAATTCAGAAGAGAAGTGGGAGAGGCTATTGTAGGACATTTGTTGATCAATGGTTTTTTACAAGAGGATTTTCATTTTTCTGCATATTCGACTATTTCGTATCTCAAACACGGTCCTAAAGCAGGAATAGCAATGAGCAGTAGTTATAAAATTCCTTTTAAATATGATCATTCGTGAGAATAATAGTACAAATTCTATAGCGAAATTAGTTTTGGATTAATATCATCAACGATATTTTTGCAAAGGGATATTTTAATCTTTGATACATAAACTATTGATATCTTAATTTAATTATGTATCAGATCACAATTGAACATTGTTCAATGATATTTCACAATATCTACTTGGCTAAATACTTTGAAGTATTGTTACTATAATTCATAGAACTGATTTTGTATTTATTTCTACTCTTAATAAATCGACTGTAATTTTGTATTTTTATTGAGAGAGGATGATTTCTGTTGAACTTCGATCAATTGTTGCAAAGACACTGATTTTTCAATCGATAAAATAGACCATTATTTGATATACTTATCTATTCTTTCAATTGTTCGAACACGTATCGAATAAGGTTTCCTTTCGATTACCAAACAAATGAAATTGACAATGTTGAAATGTTAGCTATTGTAATTGACTAATTCTCTACATAAATCCGAGAATCTGAGATAAAATCATAGAGTATTTCCGATAATTTCTGCGAGCAAGAGCAAGAGGAATTCTCGACCAACAAAAAATTCAGAAAAAAACTTGGAATTCGTTGAGTAGTTGAAAATTGCTATTGCTCCTGTTCGAAGCAGTCATCGGAAACACCCACAACCTATAACAAATTCTCCAGATACAATTGTAAAATGATAAAAGCAACAGTATTAACTAAGCAATGAATGTTTGTCAATGATCTTCATCCGTTGCAAGTAGTTTCAGTAAAGTTTATGTAATTAAATATAGTTTTGAAATTTCTTCCACTTGGGTTCTTCACGGAATCGATTTTTTTTAATAAAATCTGTCGAACTTTTATCGATATTTTATGAAAATCTACATGAATTAAAAATACTGTTTCTATAAAAAAAAAGTCGTCCATCCCTAACTGCAAGTTCACTATGAAGATTAACAATAAGCAGATTATAAAAAATTGTATGTAAAATTGATATACAATTTTTATACATTTTATATAAAAATTATCGGTTTCATCAAATATCGAGTAGATAATGGAGATGCCAAATATTCACAGTGTCGATACTGTTATATAAAACAGATATGAAGTTTTAATCAGCATTTTATAGAAATTTATAATCCCTAGTAGATAACTATGAAAGATATTGATGGAATCGTAAAACTGCTTTCAGTCTATACTAACTCATGTTTTGTGGATACAATTTCCAAATTTGAATCAAAACTATGTCAAATATTGGCGGGAATTCGAATCATTCAACTCGTAGCGAGGATAGAATTCATGAAAGTTGGGGAGTTGAAGGAACGATTAAAATGCTTCTACACGCAAGAAAGAATCAATAAAAACAACCTGTGGTGCGGCAAGTTGCGACGAAACGTCAGTGGATTGGATAGTAGGGTAACCAGTAGGTTCTTCGCGATCAGATGGAAATATTGATCCTGGATAAAAGCCATATAACCATACTCCGTGTGTTGGCAAACACGTTTTGTCACTCTGCTCCCGCATCGTGGACGAATTATTCGATTTCATTGTATTTTCGCGAGAAAAAAAACGTATCTGGATCAACAATCATGACGAGCAGTGCTAACTAACGTGTACCAATGATGAACTACAATCCAGAAAATTAAACAATAACAATTTTCATAAATTTTCGTTCGTTAAATGTTCGTCGTGTCAATCGCATGGAAAGGACGAAAATTCTAAGAGACATTTGATTTTCATAGTGAATGATTCAAATTTCATTGTTCATTGAATTTTTCTTTATCCTCACGCTTAAAGTGAAATTAACGATGAACCACGGTTTCTTTAGATCGTTTTGTTTATTCGGTAGTTATCCAACGACAGTGACATGAAATTTTCAGTGACAAGTTGCTCGTGATCGAATATTAACTCTCCGACATTTGTGGTTTGTATGTACGTATATGACACAAAGCTTGCACGAAAATCAATACAAGAATCGCTCATGCTTTTTCATGAATAATTTCATTGATACGATTCGCTGGTTGGATACAAAAGTTGATATGCACGATTTTATTCTGAATTATGCACTTCAATTTCAATTCTTTGTTTTTTTTATTCAATAAACTCCCCGAATGAATATTCCGAGTATTTCGTGAAGAATCAAACAATCTGCATACAGCATTTGCCATTTTCTGCTTTATATTGTTGCACTTGAATTGGAGATTTTATTTTATGAGTATTCTTCGATCGGTTTAGAAACTGTTGAAGTCTGAATGTTGCATACATCGGAAAAATATAAATTCTTAATAAGCGAATAAATTTAGTCAACGAACATATGCTGGTAGATAGATACATATGTATGTCAATGTTCACATGAATAAACGTGGAAAATATATGAAAATTCATAGAAGTTCTTGTATCGTGCTTCTCGTTGAAAAAACTGTCCTATAGATAGTCCGCGAAACATACGGATGTTACTTTTTATGAAATATGTTATCGAATTTTATACTGCTTTACTAAGAACGACTTTGCAAATTGAAAACTATTTCAACATACGAAATTATGAATTTCAATTCTTACTTTGAAAATTCTATTTGATTATTCTCATTTGAAGAATTGAATCCTCCGTCACTTTTTTATTTTATAAAGTAATAATGAGTATACTTTACAAAATATAATGTATAACAAACGTTGGACCATTTTGCATGGCCTAATTGTGTTTAGTTAGAATGATTGAAGTTGGATTATTTTGTCAAAAGATGGTTCTTGAAACTGATATGGTTTGTGATTGCGTGGCGACCACCACACTTTGTTCGGTTAAATAATACAGTTTTTGTTTGGAACTCACAAATCACATGTTTGCTAAGATATGCTATCAAGTTCAGTCAAAAAGAAAGGATTATCATCCAGCATCAGATTGGATATTCTGAATCCCATAGTTGAGTTACTAGGAATGCGGAAGTAAACCAATTCGATGAGTTATTTATTAGCTTTCATCTAATTTGTCGCGATACTGTTTGAATGAATTTCATCCATTACAACTCCTGGTGGAAGGAAACTATAGAAATCGATTGAGAATGTCAAAAACCGCTGAAAGAGAAAGGAAATATGCCCGTTCAGCAAATTTTGAAAAAGTTCTTGGAGAATTCTATAGAAGAACTTCACACTACCTGGGATGGATATCCACGAAACATTCTCACAGATGGAAATATCCTATGCACGTTGATAAAATATCAACAACTACGAATTTAAAATGTCATATTTAATTTGATTTAATTTTGTAAGATTATTTATTGGACCAATAATTACTGTTGATTCGCTAAACATTTTCCGATACAATTATTGTTTTAATACCTAAATGTATCAGTGTCTTTTCCTTTTATAGAACAGAAACGTCTTGGAATAATAATTTTTTGCCAAAATTTGTTCAATTTCGGGTTCTATTATTCATCCTATTTTTGCATAGAGTGCAGACTAAAATGATATTAAAAAAAATATTCTTCAATTTATTTTTATAGAAATTATAGTTTTATATCAACAAAAAATAGTAGAAGGTACAAATTCTACCATCTCGCGTGGAAAAAGGATACGAGATATGTTCAACACGTACTATCAAGCAAGAACGTATATCGTGGTTAATTAAAACGATAAGACGTTGACATATTTAAATACATGAATAACACGATAAGGATAAACAAACCTGGTCTGGGAAATAAAAAAATCAGTTCAGCGGGTAATAGTGCTACGTTTATGCGAGTGTGCACGTATAGATGCCCTTTTGTATTCTTTCCATTCGACAAGCTTGGATTTCAATCGACCTATCATGAACTAGACTGTGAATCAATTATGATACGAAACCTTTACCGTTTCCGTTCACGTGTACGACTTTGGAAATAAATTTTCGAAATTATTTTACATATATTTTCAATTATTTATCATACTAAATTTAGTATATTGTTTCCACGGAGCACAAGAGCTTTTCAAACATCCTACGGTTATTGTGTCATCATTCATTGGGCGTGTAGAAGAGATTTTTCAATGGTTTTGTTGAATTCGAATAACCCGGATAACACACAAAGAATTCTTCTTCAAGAACTTGTATATGAAGCTCTGGAGGAGTTGCTCCAAGTTCTTTGAGAGTATTAAAACAACATTTCCGGTATTCTCAAAGAACTCGTTAATGTCCGAAACATTGAACTCCTCCAGAGCTTTATATGAATTCATCAGTTTGGAAAGAATCCTTGGGGTTATCTGGAAAGACATTTCAAGAATATAATTAGAGTATACTCACTTGGAAATTCCCAATTCTCGTATGGGGAAGGGATTTTCTTTTCATTTATATAAATTTTCTCATGAAGTATATGAAAAATACCATTTTTTTCTCACTTTTTACGGTAAGTGTGAAGGAACTTTGCGAATACTGATGGGCGATTTGCCATATAGGGATAATTGTTAACCACTATGTTGCAGAAGTTTGAATCGTTTATCGAAACGAATTGATAATGAAATTAGAATTGAAATAGAATAATGGAAACAGTTTTGGGTCCTTATGAAGACCCAAAATCTTGGAACACATTCTCTAAACCATGTTTCCATTCCCAAGGAGTTAATTCGAGAAGATAAACACCAATGATTTAACAGATTTTGTGAGTTTGAATTTTCGTTTCGTTTTTATAAACGATTCAAACTTCAAGTACATTAATCACTTCACATATTAGATTTTCTGAAAAACTTTGTTCTAGTATTCTCAAGGGTGTCCCCTGGTCGATTTTTTCACTAGAAAACTACTAGATCTTTTCAACCATTTCACGTCATTAATATCCAATTAATTACATCGACCTTGAGATAAAAAAATCCAGAATAAATCAGAGATGCTAGCTCTGGTCTCAAAATAATTGCACATGGATTACATTTGTTATAATATAAAAAAAACTGAATAGAGGTTTCTTATTGGCTGATAACGAAATTTCGTTCTAATTATTTATGACGAGTTAGTTGAACAACAAACAGACCAGACCCGGATTGTAGTACCAAATTTAGTTACAACAGAGATTTCGATTATTCTAACTAAACATTTTTTCTCATCCCCTGCTTTAAAAAACATCAAAATGTGTAGAATTCTTCATGATTTCGTTTCCCAGTATTTAAAAATCATAAGAAAACTCAAATTTATATTCAGAATTCAATCTTAGATATTGTATGGTAAGAGCAACTATTGCACAGCTACTTCCCACATAAGACACAGACTCTTGAAAAATATCTCAAGATATCTTGCAGTTTTCTAAACGATCCCTGGTTGAAAGAATCCATTGAATCTGAAAAATGAAATTCAATGAGATTTGGTCAGAACATTCCCAGCCAGCACAAAAGATCAATTTGAATTCTTGAAGACTTCTGCAAGATCTCTTGAATAGTCCCCGTTATGCGACTAATAATGAATTCAATGAATTAAAAATGGAAACGTATTGAATGCCCAAAGAATTCATTGCGGAATTCCGATATGAATTCTTTCTGAGCATCAAGTTGTTCATACAGAGTTCATTTTGAATTCAAAGTATTCATAATGAATACATATTGATTAGCATAACGGGACTTCTTTGTGGGGACCCTTGTGCTGTATGGGTTGTCCAAGTTTAATCGTAATTTAGTGAGATTGAGCCAGATTCAACGAGATTCACATGAAAGTTCTGACCAAATCTCATTGAAAAATCACCAGTGAGATTTGGTCGGAACATTGTCCACGTTTAATCGTAATTCAATGAGAATTGGTCAGAATCAATGGGTTCTTTTAACCAGGGATGTCTCATGCACCACAATCACCCTGCTAAAAACGCGGATAGATTCGGATACGAAAATAGGATTGAAACGGATAGGAATACAATCCACTTTTTTTTCTTTTCAATCCTATTTTTGTATCCATCGGCAAATTTTTATCCGAATCTATCCGCATTTTTACCAGGGCTGCACAATTCAAAAAACTCTGTTGTTCTTCAAGAACGGAGTTCTTGAATTGTTTTGATTGCGTTGTATACGATATCTTTTAGATTACTACAAGATATTTTCAAGATTTCTTTTTCTGCAAGAACACGAGTAATATAAGGCTGTGTCTAGTGCCACGTTAGCCTGTCTTCAATTTCAAAATTCGAGACACGTTAATTTTTCGAGTTCTCGTGGATACAGGGAATGCTTGAGGGATTTTCTACAGACACGTGAAATTTCCCGTGTATTGGATTGAGAATTCGAGCCAGGCGAAATTTTTTGCGTGTCTCAGGGTCGAAAAATTCAAGATACGGGAAATTTGACCTGTCTGTAGAAAATCCCTCGAAGTATGTCTCGAATTTCAAAGTTAGAGACAGGTTAGCGTGTCTCTAGACAGAACCTTAATATAATATTGACATTTTCAATCACAAAATAACATAAAAATACCGTTTTGTGAAATATATTTCATCAAGCAAATGCATCTGTGAAAATATGAGAATGTTCGATTCAAAGCTATCCCTTTCAAGACTACTAAATAAATGCTCTCTAAATTTAGATTGAAGAAATTAATAATGTTCATATATATTATAATGCGAGAGAAAAACTTGCATATTATTACAAAACCTAAACGCGAAGCTAATAATCTATCGCAGGAAATAACCATTACACGTATACTCATCCACTTTTCTCATTCACAGATGATGCGCGCTTAGAATCCACCAGCACAATGTTCGTCAATCATTATCATCATGACGATCGTCGTGACGACACGGTTAACGTGATAACCTCCAAGTGTAAAAACTTAGCCATGTGTTCCAAATGAAACATCTTTTCAACGATGATGTAAGAAGAAGCGCGTCTGGCTCTTTCGGCGGAAATGTCATTGGCAAGTGTTCATAGTTAAACAGAGCGAAAAATAAATAAAAATGCCTCTGCCAAATCTATTGAGAAAAGCGAGCAGTTACATTCTCGGCGATTGCGGCCATGACAATCGCCGTACCATGTACCAGGATGGTGAAACTTTATTTTGTAAAAACAACGTATGCGTGCATCCACCGACGTTGAGTAGACTGAACTCGGATGTCATCCACCATCCAGGTTACATGACCATCATTTGTAAGATAAACAAGACCTCGAACACGCCTACTCTGCATCTGAGCTGGATACCTAACAGTACTCTGCGTAAACATCCGACCACCTTGGAGAATTTAAACGTGAGAAAACTGGAGCAAGATTCCTTACCCTCTCACATTTCTGAAGAGAATCATTCGAAATGCGAACACGAAAACATCGATGTATGCTTGGAGGTGAAAGAACCTGTGTCTTGCGGAGATTGCGAGAGGGTTTGTTCCGGCGGCGGGGGTGCTGGTAGTGGTAGTGGTGTATTTAGAAAGAAGAAAGATCAGGAATTCAAAAAATCAAACGAGATTCAAGTGGCTTGTATTTCCGATAGTAGTACCGGTGATATTACTAACGGTGATGTGAGCAATCATCACTACTGTCAGAATGACAGTTCGACAACAGTGACGTACGAAGAGAGGGAAAGAGGGATCATTTTAAATCAGCTACGCACAGATGTAACGAACGAACGGAAATTGGATACCAGCGAGAGTGATTGTAAAAGCATCGATGAGGATATTAGATTGTCTTGTTGCGATGATATTAGCATAAAAAGTCGTAGTTTATCTTTGACGTCGACAAATAGTTTATCCGTCACCACATCGCAAGACGGTAAGTTGCTTTTCAGCATATTCCTTCTGGGTATGAATTTACTAAAGCCAAAATGTAATCTCACTTTTACCATATAAATTTAAAATCAAAATCGTTACTCGAATTTATCAGGAATTATAATTGAGTTGAGATACTTGAAGAAGAAAAATATAAATGAATACCAAGGGTGTGCGCCCTGGCGAAAAACGTTTTACATAATTTCTCATATGTTTCAGTATTTTTTCATATTTCTTATAATTTCTCATATATTTTCATGAATGTCATGAATTTTCATAATTTCTCAAGGAATTGGAACATTTAGTATGAGAAATGTTTTCTGATAATAAATCATAATTTCTCATAAAATTACATGGTTTTTCATGAAAAGTCATAATTTCTGACCAAAAAAGTTACAGTTATTTATAAATAAAAGTGTATCGTCATACAATTTTCTAATTTTTCAAAAAAATTGCATATATATCTTAATTTCTTAAAAACTTCATACACTGAGAAAAAAGTCATTACATCAAAGAAATACATTTTTTTTAATCTGGCCCTCATTGAACTGAATACATGTCCTTTCAAACAACGATGATTCAATAGAAATAATGAATTCTTTCGTTAAATGAAAGATATTATTTTATTGAATTCAGTTTCCTCCAATCCAAGAAACATTTTATTGACGCAAAGATTAATTCTTTGGATTAGTCAGACCGCGAAGTGCAAAGCATGATTCTAATTTCATTCAAAAACGATTGAAAATTCAATAACTTATTTCTTCAATTTTATTACGTCACGTTTTGTAGGAAAAGCTCGAATTTTCAATTCAAGGTGTACAAATTTGTTAATAACAACGTTTTCGAATCAATACTATACTGCTTGGAATGAAAGTAATATTTGGTAAGCATGATTTTGTATTTCTTCAAATCCACAGAATGATTTTTATATTCAAATGATTTCATTCATCGATATGAAAGTATGTGCAATTGATTCTAAAGAAAATTCAGTAAGATAAAGAAATGGATTTTCGAAATCACGTTACGTTTTAGTTACTTAGACGACTTTCGGTTGGTTCTCGCAAGGTGTAGTCACTTTCTCACAAGTTCTCTTTCGACAGTATGGTTTGTATATAAAGAATTAATCACTCTGTCTTCTTAGTAAGTATTACTTCATCCAAATAAATATTTCTTTCAGATTATGGCATTGAATTACAGGTCCCGCATGGAGTGATAGGCACTATTCGCCTAACAGACGGCATGACTGAACGATCAATGAAGTTTCATTTGATCCAAAGTGCTCAGAATTCCCGGTTATCGACAGATTAAAGGAACACCAGAGTGGGACTATGAAAGCTTTACAAGTGTGATAATTTTTTTTTACAGAAAAAATCTGATATTGTGCTCAATGACTTCTGAAACATCATTTATTGAATCAGGATGGAATTCACGAAGTCAAAAAAGAACATCTTGAAGTTGATGATTTATTTCGATGGATTGAAAATTTTCCTAATTGATTCAAAAACTTTCTTTTTTGAATGTTTGAGTGGTTTCATTCCTCCGAAGAAATAATTAATTGAATCAGAGTAGGTTTATTTTCACTGAAGAAAGGGTATTTGATTCAAAGAAATGTTTCTTCAGGCTCAAGAATTTCAGATTTGAATACATTGTTTGCATGAATACTCAGATTGATAAGTCCCATGAAATGATTTCATTGTCACTATTGGATGAATTCATTTCCTTGGCCGGAAGAAATATTCATTACGGTCATGACTTTTTTTTCTCAGTGTACAGTTTCTTCTCGCATCCGTAAAGACGAGAAGGATAATATGAAATATCAACACACATGAAAACATAGAAGCCTGCTGAAGTAACTGATCCAAGTGATCCGGATCAATTTTCAAGCTTTTTGATTGGTCGAAAAGTGATCCGGATCACTTGGATTAGCTACTTCGGAAGGTCCCATAGCGTCTGATCAAACAAATAAATGATAAATCTTGTGTGACTTTATGAACATATGTTTTGGAGAGATTATAAAAAATTTGGAAATTTTAGAAGGGAATTGTTTTTTTTATAACAGCACCTCTTTTTTTGAAAAATGGTGAGATTTTATTTAAAATTTATAAGAATTTATGAAAAATCATGAGAAATTATCAAATAGTATGAGGATTATGAAAAAGTATGAAAAATTATGCGAAAAGCATTTCTCATAAGTGTTCAAACTCTTTCAGAAATTATGGAATTTTATGCAAAAATTATGAGAAAATTATGGAAAACCATGAAAACATTATATCTCATAATGATGATCTCAAAATCATGAAAAAAAAACGATGGAAAAATATAAGACATTTTTTCGCCAGGGCGAGTACCGATTTTTTTGAGTCGAGTTGAAAAATTTTCGAGTATCTGGTAGATTTTCGAGTACTCGAAAAGTATATAATATATATGAATATGAACATAATCTATGTGCGATAGGGGATAACGATCCCTTATGTTCTCTCAGAATATTCTACCCTTTGCAAATGATGATTCATGATAATTCTAAGAAAATCTACAAATTACTCGAAGATTATCGAGTAGCTCGAAAATTTCAAGTAGTACAAAATACTCGACTCGACTCGAGAATACTGGAGTATTTTGAGTACTCGCACACACCTAATAAATACCGAGAGGAATAAAATTGGGTAATTTTGCCAAAGGGAGTCAATTACATTTTTATATATAATACTGAAAAGGTAGTTTTGGTACTATTTTTTCTACGTTTCTGGTAACAGTAACTAATGATTTCTTCCAGTGAAGGTTGAATAAAACGGGTTGTCAGTATTAAATATTCTAACTAGATTGCGCATACTAAAATTCTATTTCCGTCCTGGAGTGTTCAGTTTTACGAATAAACTTTCCGATAGCAAACGCCCAGTCAAATCCAGGCGAGGAAAGTGCGCATTATTCTATGAATTTGTTATCATCCGGAATTATTTGAACATTCATAGGGATTTTGTCCTTCGATGTTCATCTAATTTCATCTACCGCGCTCTCTAAATTTTTTGGAGTGAATATTCACTCTTCAAAGAGTCAAAATACTGCAACTCTAGAACGGAGTAGGAGCTCAACTCTTGAAGAGTGAAATTCCACTCTTTAAGAGTCAATATTCACTCTTTTTCCTAAGAGTGAGTTTTTCACTCCAAACACCAGAGTTGATTTCCACTCTTATAGAGTGAAAATTCACTCTTTGAGAGTGAAATTTTTCACTCTTTCGGAGTTGCAGTATTTTCACTCGGCAAGAGTGAATTTTCACTCCAAGGAATTTAGAGAGCGTATTTGAGGGTTTGTCCGAGACAAGTTTATGTCGATACGGGTTGCTAAAAATTACGATACATCCAGATGGTTGGCTACTTTACTTGGAACCACTCAATTAGATTTTCATTTTTCGAAGAATCAGCCGACCGGTAATTCATCTGGCAACCCTAATGCAAATTCACTTGAAAATCAGATAGGCTCAAGGTGATGCCAGCAACCCCTGAAGATGCTACCAGACCCGTTGGTTAGGAAAAGACACAACCAAAACTATTCTGACAAATACCGAAAAAACGATATTCTAGGATTGAGAGGAATTTATTCTTCACTCTTCCTCTGAACCAATTTTCTTATTATAAGACTAACCCCCTCTAATTTTTAGTGACTTCATAAGATATTCTTCGTTTTAGAATAAATTCTTGAGATAAGAATATTCCCAAATCATTTTAAAAACCGCTCTGTACAAAATAATTTTGTAAATTATCTAGCCTGAGATGTAAAATGACTTATAAATTCACAATATTCGTATAAAAGTCATTCTAAACACGAGAAAATTACTAATTTAATGAAAGAACCCTATGGGAGAACTCAATGACGAAATATTGAATTGAACTTTTGAATTCTTCATATTCAGTATCAGAAAAATTATTACTGATACTGAATTTGAATAATTTGCAAGTCCAGTCTAGTCGGTGTAAGAACTCCGGTAACAGTTTTAACGAAAATATCTTTATATAATATGTTATTGCTGTTATTTGAGAATTTGTAACTCATCAGAATGATAAGAGAAACATTCTTAATAGTATACAGTCGGAGAAGAATATTTAAAATTTATCAATAACAACGTGTTCAAAAATATTCCCGTTAGATCTGTTACCGGACTTCTTACACCGACTATACAATATTACTTTAATTTATGATGTCAGAATTCATAACTGGCGTACAGCTGCAATGTACTGGTCAAAGCGTCATTCTCTTATTAGGGTTAGGATTTTGTGTTAGGTTCGATTCCGCGTGTAGGGCTATGAGATTTTCGCTATTGACCCCCACAGTTTGAACGTTTGATTATCATTAAATATCTTCATTAAGATAATTTCCACCAGGGAGTTCGATTGCTGTAGAACACGATTCTAGCAACTGACATTGGAACATGTTTCCATACATCTATTACACATACAGTACGAGATCGACAAGGATTCCAATAATTTTTTTGTGAATTATTTGAAATTATTTTACAATTGCTGTAATATATGGGTAGCGTTCATTTTTCTTATTTCTTTCATCAATTTTAGAACTAAACTAAGAGATTTTATTCATTCATATGATAATATTATGCAAAAATGAATATTATTTCATAGTCAACTGAATCATTTATGTGCACGTTTAATATCATACGTGCGCATAAATTATTCTATGTCATATCACCACGTAATTGACATATGAAAGGGGTCATGTTTTGCAAAACATTTATCATTACGAATCCATATTCAGCTGGATATTCTGGATGTGGGAATAGTAAATATTATGAATAATTGAGGTTAACGCATAGTATCCTTGAAATGGGAATCCTGTAGTATTCTTAAAATGAGAATACTACACGTCGTTCTCAGTATAAGAGGAATGCTCACTTACAACAAGAATATATTCTTGGCACTTATTTTAGATGCCAATGTTCTTAAAGTTAGATGCGCCCTCTCAATCATAGAATATGGTTTTTTCGGTGAATTATGCGTAAATGAAGCAAAAAAATCGAAATATGGCTCTATACAGATGGTCTGTACAGAGGTTGCATCGTCAGGAGCCGCTGGTATGTCCTCAAACATTTTCGGATATCGATAAGATTTGATCCGATGTCTGTCTATTGCGCACCTTCAAATGCAACCCAGATAGATGCCACCCTTGTGGCTGGATTAACGTTTTATGAACATTCCAACAAGATTTTACATACACTGTAAAAAATGTGGGTGGATTTTGTCTCCTCATTGTGGGGGAATTGTTTCCCCATAAAAAAAGAGGGATTTTTCTACCACTTTGAGGAATTATTTTGTTTTTTTTGGAATTATGGTGAGATATTCTCCATCTGTGGAAGAACTGTGCTGCCACCATTTTTTGGGGGAAAATTCCACAATAACTTTTCACAGTGTAAAATATTACAATGCATCCTATGAACATCCATTCAATATAATTGGGCCCTCCCCCAGTTACACGCGTGATAATTCTAATCATAATTTTCTCACAATAGTAGAAAACTAACAACTTTTTTTCTAATGTATACAATGATGTCTTTTATTATCAGCCGAAGAGATTCCATCTTGGATGAGATCACCAGAGCTCCTGGCTTTACAGCATAATCTCACTTTTCCCGAGAGCGCAACTGCATCACCGGTTACGTTACGCAGAGCTCACAGATGTAGAAGGTTTTCCGTGGATCTGGGCGAAATGAGATCTTTGAGACTCTTCTTTGCTGATCCTGCTTGCACTTGTGGTCAATTGGTGGTGGCGAGTAGAGAAAGTCAATATAAAATTTTACATTTTCATCATGGTGGCTTAGATAGATTGGCCAATACGTTACACCAATGGCATCAATTGTTAAATCCAAGATTGAGTACCGATACCGAAGAAAGCCTTCCTTACAGGTATGTAACACGAATTTGAAAGTTCTAGAAAGGTGCAGACAGTTTCGACTTGGGTCGAAAAATTTGAACCGTTTTGTTCTCATATTTCGTTTTTCAAAACAGTACTTTTTCATGATTTCAGTCTGAATTTCTCCTGAATTACACAGTAAAAAATTTTTCGTCAAATTCAACACACAAGCGAATGTTAACCATTTTTCTTCACACTCAATGTATGTTGATTCCAGAGTGACACTTATGAAGTGTTTATTTGAACTCGAATAACATTTTAATGTGTTGAAAATGAATCGATCGGACAGCATTTGATCAGTGTGTTAAATGAACACACAAAAGTGTTAAATATTCAACACTTGAATTTTGACACGTACTTCTTTTTTACACAATGACGGAATTTTTTTTACTGTGTACTTTCATTCGTTGCAGGAGAAATTCAGACTAAAATCATGGAAAAGTACTTAATGTTTTTATCCGCATTGTTCAACAATCAGGACAAAATTGGTCTAAAAGCGAAATATGAGGTCAAAAACCTTTTCCGACTCAGGTGACTTCTGATACCACATTTTTGTAACACTGATTAATCTCGCATGCGATTTCTTCGCCAACGCAAAAATTGGCGTAAAATTCAAACTTATTAGAATGACGTATGAAAATCCTGAGTCAGAACGATCAAGTTCATTCAAAAAATCCTCAGAAAATAAATCAAGATCCATTGTTTTTCAGACACTTCATGGTTTGTCGACCGGAGGTAACTCGGGATGAATTACATCCGGAAGAAGGTCAGGTGCCGATGATCACTTCGTTAGCCTGGAAAGATTTATTGAACGAAAAGGGTCAGGTGGAAGATGATCTTACTCTCCGCAAGGGGATATTTTTTGGTGGCTTAGAACCGGCCTTACGGAAAATAGTGTGGCCTTTTTTATTGCACTGTTATTCTTATCAAAGCACTTATGAAGATAGAGAACAAATAGACGCTATTAGACGGCACGAGTACGAAGAAATTCAAAAACGTCGACTCACCATGAATCCGGAACAAGCTGAACGATTTTGGCGGAACGTAGTGTGCATCGTAGAAAAGGATGTTGTGAGAACGGATAGAGGAAATCCTTATTACGCGGGAGAAAATAATCCCAACATTGAAATTATGAAGTGAGTTGTTTGCTTTTTCTTTATCTTCATTCATCTCAACCCTAGTAGCGCCAGAGTGTTGTCCGAGGGTAAGTCAATTATTATCCACAATATAGTTATAAAATTTTATTGTAATCAAATAGGAAACTTACAAGTACATCTTTTCGACATAGTCCCCTTGCTTTTCAACGCACTTGGTCCATAAAAGAAGGTTTTTTGGTTGAGATGCAAGCCAGGAATGCACCGCTTTTTTCAATGCTTTCTCCGTAGTAAATCTGCGGCCTCTTAATGCCTCTTTGAGTGGACCAAACAAGTGATAATCAGAAGGAGCAAGACCGGGACTATATGGAGTATGAGCCAGTACTTCAAAATTTAATTCCTGCAGCGTTTCAGCAGTGTGGGCAGCGGTATGCGGAGGGGAATTGTCGTGCAACAACATAACACCTTTTGACAGCAGTCCTCGGCGTTTGCTTCGAATTGCAAGCTTTAGCTTGGCAGTAAGCATCTCACTGTAACGTACAATGTTTATTGTTGTCCCCCTTTCCTGATAATGTTCCAATACTGGACCTTGTGAATTCCAAAAAAACCACCAAACCAAGATTGACCACGGACGAAGCATTGAAAGAAGCGGTGCATTCCTAGCTTGCATCTCAACCAAAAACCTTCTTTTATGAGGGTATCGGAAAACTTGCACAACGATGGGCCAAGTGCGTTGAAAAGCAAGGGGACTATGTCGAGAAATGATGTACTTGTGAGTTTCCTATTTGATTACAATAAAATTTTATAAATATATTGCGGATAATAATTGACTTACCCTCGTATATATACTGTGAATGTTCATACAACGTTCGGATGCTACTGGGGAAAGTGTTCAACGAATGTTTCAGATATTTCTTATAAATCTTGAACCTATTCCAAATTTTGATAAAGTATTACCCTGGTAAAAACATCTCTGAATCTCTCTGAAACCTCTCTGAATTTCTCTGAATCTCTCTATATTTTGGGGCAAATTTCATAGAGTGATTCCAAAGTAATTCAGAGGAAGTTAGAGACTTTTCCGATAGTAATACGTTCTAAATTCTTCAACTTTCTCCGAATCTCTCCGCATATCACTGAATCCCTCAGAATTTTATATATTTAAATTTTAAAGTTCCCTTTGAATTTACCAGAATATCTCTAAATTTCTCTAAATCTCCCGGAATCTAATGTATTCAGATTTCAAAGCTTCCTCTGAATTCCTCTGAATTGCTCTGAGTTTCTCTGAATCTCTCTGAATTCCTCTGAATATCCCGGAATTTAATGTATTCAGATTTCAAAGCTTCCTCCGAATTCCTCTGAGTTTCTCTGAATCTTTCTAAATACCTCTGAATATTTCTAAAAAATTCCACACACAATTTTTCTTGATTTATCTTCCTCTGGGAGTCTCTGAAACTCCCTGAATACCTCTGGAATCCTAAACCAAAAATTTAGCTGAATTAATTTCTCTCTGAATTTCTCTGAATTACGCTGAACCTTTCCAAATTCTTCTGAATATTCCTGGAAAACTCTACGCACATGTTTTCCCTAATTCACCTGTCTCTGTGAGTCTCTGACATTCCCTGCATCCTTCTGAAATCCTGAACCAAAAATTTTACTGAATTAATCCCTCTCTGCATTTCCCTGCATTCCTGTGAATCTCTCTGAATTACTCTGAATCTTTCTAAAGTCCTCTGAATATTTCTAACCAGTTCCACGCACAATTTTTCTTAATGTATCTGTCTCTGGAAGTCTCTAAAACTTCCAGAAAGCCTCTGAAATGCAGGACCAAGATTTTACTGAATTCATCCCCCTCTGAATTTCCCAGACTTCCCCCGCATCTCTCTGAATTCCGCTGAATTTCTCTGAATCTTTCTGAAAAATCCCACGCACAATTTTTCCTAATTCACCTGTCTCTGTGAGCCTCTGACACTCCCTGAATACCTCTGGAATCCTGAACCAAAAATTTAGCTGAATTAATTCCTGTCTGAATCTCTCTGCATTCCTCTGAATCCCTCTGAATTACTCTGAATCTTTCTAAATTCCTCTGAATGTTTCTGAAAAGTTCTACGCACAATCTTTCTGAATTCATCTATTTCTGAAAGCGTCTAGCGCTCCTTGAACGCCTCTGAAATGCAGGACCAAGAATTTTACTGAATTTGTTCCTCTCTGAATTTCCCAGAATTTCCCTGCATCTCTCTGAATTCCTCTGAATTTTTCTGAATCCTTCTGAAAAATTCAAAGCACAAGTTCTCTCAATCCACTAGTCTCTGAAATCTTCTGAACCACGCTGAATTGCTCTGAATTTCTCTGATTCTTTCTGAATCTCTCTGAAACGTGAAATTTTCAAAGAGATTCAGAGAGATTTTTTTACCAGGGTCCTTATCGTTGTTTTATTCCAACACCAGTTGACCAAAAGATATTAGTGAGATTCAACGATGCCTCGAGGAACGAGAAAGTCGAGACGAGACGAGAATGATTTCACGAGAGATAAAAATTCAGTTTCAAGGGATGAAAAATGGCATTGAAGACCATGGAGTCCTTCAAGGAATGGGCAAAATTTTGCTACGTACTCTCTGATCAACTAAGCAATAAATACAAATTTTAAATTCACAGTGATGAAGTACATTGCTAAAATTGAGCTTTGAATATGAAATTGGAACTGCAAATGATTCCTAAGAATTATGCAAACGATTATAAGCATATTAACCTACAAATGTGAATAATTTTTATACCTTACGCTTTTATGTTTTGGGTTTTGAATTTATATTTAGAGCTAAATCCTAGCAGTGCACTTTATGGCTATATATTTGAAATTTGTAATCATTGCTTAGTTATTTAAAAACTACGTAGCAAAATTTTGCTCGTTTTCTAAACCCTAACAGCACATCCACCGATTTCTACGTCGCATCTTCGTGGACTCTACGTGGATAAATGGTGAATGTGGATAGAACGTGGATGAACGAAGATTCCACGTGGAGGCAACATAGAGACAACGTAGAAATGTCCGGCGCTGTACGGAAATGATATCGATGTTGCTGAGGTTTGAATCGTTTATTGAAACGGATTACTAATCGAATAACACAATATTCCGCTGTTCAAGATCAACAATCTTGCAGAAAATTCTTTAAACGATGTTTCCAATTCCAAGGAGTTGATTGGAGAAGATGAATGACCATGGGTTTATCAGATTTCATGAGTTCAAATGTTCATTTCGTTTCAATGAACGATTGAAATTTCAAAATAATCGATATTGAATGGTATTTTGGAAAATATCGCTAAAAAGAATTTTTAAATGTCAAGACGAGACAAGAAAACGCTTATTGTGGCATCACTAGGAGGATTCCGACGCCAAGTGCATGAAAAAATGAACATTACTATTTATTTTCAGAAACATTCTATTGAACTACGCCGTTTACAATTCTCGTTTGGGATACACGCAAGGCATGTCAGATCTCTTGGCACTTCTTCTAGCGGAATTGAATTCGGAAATTGATGCATTTTGGTGTTTCGCTGGATTGATGCAAAGATCCGTTGCAGTTTGTACACCCACAGACACGGATATGGATAGGAACTTGTGCTATCTTAGAGAATTGGTGCGAATAATGGTGCCAGATTTTTATGCGCATCTTCAAAAACATACGGACGCGCTTGAATTACTGTTTTGTCATCGATGGGTTTTGCTGTAAGTACGATCAATTGAAAACCTTTTAACCTTTCTAAATGATCAAAATCCTATTTATGTACTCCAATTATGGACTGGTCTTGATTTATTATTAATTCCGTTCAAATAATCCAGATTTGTATATTTCAATGTTTCAGATGTTTGAAACGAGAATTTCCAACCGAAGTGGCATTGATGATGTGGGAAGCCTGTTGGGTCAGTTACTTGACGGATCATTTTCATTTGTTCCTTTGTCTAGCGATAATGTGCGTGTACGCTGACGACGTAATCGCGCAAGATCTCAGGACGGATGAGATGTTATTGCACTTCAGTTCCCTGGCGATGTACATGGATGGTCATTTGATACTTAGAAAAGCTCGAGGCCTGCTGCATCAGTTTCGTCAGCTGGTTCGTTTACCGTGTACTTTAGCGGGTCTTTGTCGTCAATGTGGTCCAGGAATGTGGGACAGCAGTCACATTCCGGTGATAGAATGTGTCGGACATGGAGATGATCCATGTCCCTACTTGAATAATTACGTATGACGATTCGATTCTTCGACTCAGTAGAATATTCGAAAGTTAACAATAATTGAAGTTCATCAATTATGAAGTTTCAATAGGCCAGCTTATAGACAGTTCGATTATATACCGTGATAATCATTCTCTCGAAAGTAAATGCCGAATTTGTAGTTTGTTACGTTGAAATCAATCCCGATGAGAATCCATGAGCACTTTATATGATTTCTAAATGGAGTTTTAGAATAATTCCTCCTTAGATCAATAAATTTTCATTAGATAATTCCAAAGTTTTGTACAAAAGGTATAAAATTATTAAAGCAAAGAGCACATACATTACACACGTATAGAAAGTATCATTGTCATGTATCATTTGAATATATATGCTTCAATTCATTGTGTTGAGATCATTTCGTACTCAAACGTGGCTTTGATGTTAGATCATATTGATCTTGTATTGTTCTTTATATTGAGTAATCGGTCTCATTTATTTACTTTTTTCTTGCATCGGGCGTTAGAAAAAGCATTGAACAAAACGTATCAGAGATTAATAACTTCCTTCTCCAACCAAATATCGTCACTTGACGTTTCAATGTGAATTTTAATTCCAATTCTATGTTATTTATTCACAAGAATTCGTAAAGTACCTTCTCAGAACAGCTCACGAACAACGTGCGTTGAAATTCAAATCAAACGATCGAAAAATTACCAAAGTTGCTGCTTTCTTTTTCGCCATTCATTTAAAAAATATCTACAACCCAAGTTCCAACTTTTAAGCTCGAAACCACATATCCTGAAATGAAATTTTTTATCAAATTGACATATTACTTATATAACGAAATAATCTTAAGAACCAATTGGAAACTCAAAAGTATAATAATAATTAAGTATTCTAAATAGAGAATACCTTTTAGTACAATTGAAGACTGATGATTGAAACAAATGCATGACGAGTGCCAGAGAATTCTAGTCTATTGTAAAAACCAAGCTTGAAAAGGATGATAATTATACGTGCAACGTGATTATCAATTTCAAGATTACGGCCCTACGATTTCTCGTATAAATGGTCTGATGTGTAGTTATTGTGAAACCTCACGAACGATTTTGATAATAATTCGTTTGTGAGAAAAAAACCAAAGTGCCAATATCCGTTGGCGCAATATTCATTTTTATTTGATAATCGTCGTCGTCTTGGTATGAAATCAATTTGAAGACAAATCAAATTGTATATTGAAGAAAATATGATTAATCATGCATTTAATTCGCTTTGTCAATTAAGAGAGAAAATAAGAAATATGAATGTGAAATGTGTATGTTATATTATAAGTTATTCTGAAATGATGATTATATTTAGGATTGTACATAATTTGTGATTATTTAGGTGTGAATTATATTTTTTTATTCTTAACAAATCGTTGAGAAATTCGTGGATAGATGAATTATATATGTGAATATGTAATTTTTGTTACCAAATAAGAAACTTTGTGCAAACTATTTCATTGGGGAGAATTGATGTTTTAGTGGGATTAATTGTCTCTTGTTGGTTTCAAAGAATGAAAAAACTCGATGAAACCTAAATACCAACTGGGTTTCAATGGACATTCGAAATGTTCACTGGATATTTTCCCCATCTAATCCTAGTAAAATCCTTGAGAAATACGCTTTACCTTGTCAAGTCTCTGTGGATTATTCAATTCAATCAATTTATTCAAATTTTTGTAGTACGAAAGAAACAAGATCCATATACCAATTTCATTGTGGATTGTTTTTTGGGATCCACTGATGATAATTTCTAATCGCTTGTACCCAGAGATACATTTTTTAAATACCAGGCTTAATTATTATCACTTCTTCGAATGAAATATTTTTTTTGCACGAAGAATATATTGATAATTATTTGTAAACCTCGATAGAATTTCAAGATCGAGTACATTCGAATATTCGAAAATTAGCCCATCCGTTCTCGTTCTATTCGAATATTGCATGCTCAAAATTCAATGTTGAATCATATTAATGAATGTGAATCGAAAAACCATGATGAAAATAATTGTAATCGTGATCAACTGAGGGCGCTTGAACCGATAATCCGTGATATTACGAATTTTCGAAAGTTAGCAAACATTATTTGACATTTTCATTCGTTTGCTTCGTGTCATACAAATTTCACTCATATTTAATATTCACTCATATATATTCGACCGGAAAGATCCGATGAAATAACACTCAACGTTTCCATTACAGGGATATCGATCCTGGAACAGGATCAATCCTTTTTTTTTATGGAAAAAGTATCTAGTTTTTATACATAAAAGTTGGATAGATTTTCTATAAAGAAAAATCGAAATCTCTAGTTTCCATATTGCTTTACAAGTATAATATCCGCTCAAAGTCAAATAAAATTGAATATCTTAAGCGAAACGTACAATATCGAATAATACTAGATTTCAATGAAAAAACAAAAAAAAAGATGAATACAAAGAGCAAACTATTATATGATCGGTCTGTGCTTTTGCTGTGCTATTTTGCTTTGTTGAAATTTTGAAAAGAAATTTATTGGTGTTAAGATCTGTCAAGCTCGAGTCTATTACGATTGAAAATAAATAGAGTAAATGAAAAATAAATTTGTGTATATATACACGTACAAATACATCAAAATAAAGTTAATATAATCAACTCGTAATGTAATTTATTCTTGAACATCCAAATTGTACGATATATTTTTACAATAACAAATCTCACATAACGGACCAAAGTATAAAATTTATAGAATCATAATTTATTTAGAACGTTGCGTTTCGAAATTTCAATGAAAAAAAGATATGTAATGTTTTGAATAAACGAATCCGAATAAATATACTTTCATTTGTAATTTGACGATTTTCAATTTTGTTTTTTCATTTGTCAAGGAAAATATTTCACTGATAATCCAAGTGTCATGAAAGCAAGTTTATTGTTGATTGAATTTCCTCGATCGTGTAGTTTTCGTCACCAAATAGAACATAATAAGATGTTGTTTAAACAAGAGGTCAAAGTGGGGGCCAATGATTATCCACTCCTGGGGGTCCAGAACGGAATAAAGCTTAGCATTCTCGCAGTGATTGACAACGCGTGAACACGATGGGTGAGTGTTTTTTTCAATACTTCATTATTCAGTTATATACTAATAGAATTAGCTCCTAATTCATCCCCACGCCAAAAATTACTATAAAATTTTATCAATTATCACCTTAAATTACAATAATATTTCATATTTTTCTCATTTTCTAAACCTGATCTAAAGTTGGATTCAAATTTGAGGGGGTTTGCATGAAAATTATTACTCTGCACTATAACAAAATTATCTTTCGATAATTTTAATCAAAATAACTAACTCTGGTCGAAATTTTCGCGTGGCCCTTTTCTTTTTTTTACATATTTCATGATTCTACACATTATTCTATGATAACTGCGTAGACACGTGGCTTGATAAGTAACATGGAGGGACCCTATGTGTTTTCGTACCTCTGCTTAGAAAACTTCATCTCTCTCTCTTACTCTTTTATCTATTGATTCAAGATCACGTGGTATTTTCAACGCGCGAAATTTGAACAAAATTGAAGAAGAATTCCACCCAAGTGTGATTTCAATGATAATAGATGTATATCAAGCGTTTTAAATTAAAAAACTACGAAATAACTAGATTCGAGTATCAATTCTCTAATAATACATCTAATCGAAAGGAAGGAAAATTCTAATCCAGATGAAGAAGTATTTCCACAATGATTAGTAATAATGATACATCTTTCTAGTTTCATACGTAACCAGACGTAGACTTATATATATCAGTTTCAATGTCACATGACTGGTGTAATCTGATAGATGTTGAAATACAATCTCGATCTTTTGCGTAATGAAGATATGCGGATATCTTCAATATTCCCATTCTATAATTCGGTTGCATCGTTTTGTCGAAAAATCAACCCACGTAGCATGTGCTTCGATATAACGTTCTTACAACGTTATTCAAACATTCCAAAGATCTTCTAAACATTCGACGAACGTTTTAGACGCACATTGTGCTTTACGGGAAATTACAGAAAGTAGAAAAGTGTGCATGAATTATGTATGAGACAACTCAAATGGCATATTTATACATAAATTATGTAAAATTATCTGTTGAACGTTTCCATTCAATTACAAATTCTATTTCAATTCTATATAATTCCAACAACAAAACGTCTCTTGAGAAAATTCTCAGAATTAAACCTTCCTTCCTTTTTTTAAAGATTCCATAAACCCAAAGTGTTTATTCAACTTTGATGCCCAAAGTTTCAGATTTCATTGAATCCTTGAGATGCCTTTTGTTGTGTTGTTCCTGGTGAAAATTGGAGGAAGCGGATATTGAAACAAATGAAACGTGAAAAATGTTTCAATTCCCTCCTCATTTACGTTGAGGTGACTCTTCTCTTGCGTTTTAGTTGCGCTTCATTTTCACCAGGGATTACGGCTTTCTTGCTTTGTACGGCAGACGTGATTTTGACTGAAGATTTTCTCAAAAACGTGTTAGAAAGTGTTCAATAGAGATTTCAAAACATAATACTGTGAGCAAGCGATGAACACGTCAAAAGCAAAAGTTTGACGCTGAAAAATGAAGATTACCAGTTTTGCATTTAGACCCTGCTTCATAATTTCTATGAAATTACATCAAAATCGGATGATGAAAACAACCTCATCGTCTCTACCAAGATTATTCGGATGCTGTAAGACTTCCTTCAAATTTCATTCCTGTATAAAATCCGTATGAATTACTCACCGATCACCGAACATTTTTTTTATCGCTTCTCTCCTCTCGAACCTCGTATTTCCGTGTCCATTTATCCACCACCTCTTCGACAAACTCTGCGACATGGGTATCGGTGTATGTGCTATACAGAACTCTTTGCAGAACACGTCATCTACCTGTAAAAGATAATAAATCGATCAATAAATCTCAACTCTCGAAAATCTTAGGGTTTATTTACGTACAACGTGAATTCCATATGCCATGATCATAACACTGATCGATGATACTCCATTATATGATTTCAGATTACAAACTAGGACAATTGATTATCGAAGGAAAAACCAAAAGAGTACATGAAATACTCGGTGAACCTAAACTATGCCTCGTCGAGAGTAAAGATCGTATAACGGCTGGCGATGGCGTTAGAGCCCACAATTTAGAGGGTAAAGCAGCTATTAGCACAGCCACGAATGTACTAGTCTTCAAATTATTATCTCAAGCTGGACTCCAAACTTCGTTTGTCAAAGAAGTGAGCGATAAAACTTTTGTCGCGAAAAGATGTGAAATGATCCCCATCGAATGGGTAGCTAGACGATTAGCAACTGGCAGCTTCTTGAAAAGACATCCAGGTATGAAAGTGGATCTTGCTACTCAGCAAATTTTATCCAAAAAACAAAACAAAACGCTATTCACTAGTAGGAATAGAATGTGATAGTATTGAAAAACCTTGCATCTGAATTTAAAATTCATGTCGAGTTTGATCATTTAAAATTTGTATAACTCTTTGGTATCTGGAGTGATTGTAACATCCATTGATATACTCTGAAAAACTGGAATTCTTTCCAATCGCGTACACGAATCCAGGTTTATACACATTCTACGTTACATTCAATGTACAAAAACATAAAAAAAAAACTATGAATTACGCTATAGTTGACATTAAATATAATGTAAAATGTGTATGAAACTGAATTCATGCACGTACTTGAAAGAAAACTTCCAGCAAAAATATTATATAATAGAAATAAAATTATGTTCCCTATACTTCGTACTTGAATCATTCTTTTTAACAAATGAATCAAACTTGACGTCAGTATTTAACGAATGATTATAAAGTGATTTCAATCCGCAGGAGTTCCCGAAGGTTATAGATTTAATCCACCTTTACAAGAAACCTTTTACAAAGATGATGCAAATCACGATCCGCAATGGTCGGAGGAACAAATTATTTCTGCTGGGTTCAAACTAAACGGAGTAACAATCGGCAAAGATGAAGTGGATATCATAAAACGTACAGCCTTAGCAGTTTTTGAAGTTCTCGAAAAGGCATGGGCTACTCGTGATTGTGCTCTCATAGATATGAAAATTGAATTTGGAATAGATGCCGATGGGCATATACTGGTATCCGATATAATCGATAGTGACTCGTGGCGTCTTTGGCCATCTGGAGATAAAAGACTGATGAAAGATAAGCAGGTAATTATCAAGTCCCTTTACTTCATAGATATAAATTCTGGTCTACCTGAGGTGGTAAATTGATAACAGTGTATAGCAGCTCTTTGATAAATATCCTTCAACCTGTCCTTTTTCACTCACAAATGAGGAGAAAGTTGAAAATAACAGAGTTGGAGAACAGATTATATAGAACATATTTATTAGATTGAATATTTTTTACGAATTGCCCTGGGTGTTAAAATCGCAGTAATTCTGCTATTAGAAAAACAATTTTATAAATTTCATCACATGGTTGATATAATATCATCTTAAAAGCAAAAAATTTCAAAAGCCCTTTCATGAAGAATACATTTTCAACTATGAGATAAAAAACTCATTATCAATGTTTTCTTGTGTTGAGGTGGTTGAGGTGATACCAGCGACCCTTGAAGATGCAACCAGACCTACCCTAACAGCACTCAGAGGTTCTTGGAACGTTCTAAGAACGTCCGAACGTGTTTTGAACGTCCTCAGAACGTTTTAAAAACGTCCAAAGAACTTTGTGCTGTCTGGGTATTGGTTAGAAAAAAACACAACCAAAACTATTCTGACAAATTAACTTGAAAACGGAAGAATGAAATCAAAATATCGCTTTGTACAGACCTTCTTCCATCAACAAAGATGGTCTGTACAGAGCAATATATTCCTTTTATTGCTTTATTCTGAAATAATTTGTCAGGAAAGATTTGGCCCGGGTTGCATCGTCAGGGAATGCTGGGATCCCTTCAAGGGCGGAATAAAGTTAATTTGGTGAAAAAAAATCATATTTTTAAGATTGTTTCCTGGCAATACAGATGGTCCAATTTTATTCAGTGAAATTCCATATAATAATGCAACTTTTGAACAATATTTTTCTAAATTTTCATTGCAAAAACTTGAAAATTCAGCGAATGACAGTGAATATCCGAAGGTGCCTCGAAAAAACGTTGCTTTGCGGTGTACATCATAACTCGCAATAGAATCAATCGAAACAAAAACATCAAAATGCATTTGTTGAGGGCATTCAATCATCAGGAAAAGGGGGCAAAATTTTGCGCAAACTTTCTTCGTAAATTACATGATAAGTTTTAATTTGGAATCAATAATAAATGAATACATGCCTGAGATCGGGCTCTAAATACAAATTTGAGTTTTTTCAGGGTTTGTAGATATTAAGGAATAAAATTACAAAGAAATTTTGAGAGTTGAAGGTTATTACTTTGAAAATCTCCTTGTACTCGCTAGAAAAATACTGGAACGCGTATTTAGGGTCTAATCCTAGTCGTGGATTTTATTATTATTATATAAAAATTTGCATTGAACGCATAATTTATGAAAAAAGTTGGCGCAAAAATTGATTCGCTTCTTTTGGTCCTTGAATACCCTTGAAGGAGATATTTCTCCAGATAACCACGGGGGGATTGTTTTCGATTTTTCAAATTTTCGTAGAACTTGGAAGCAAAAAAACCGATTTTAACTGAAAAAAATCAGCTGATTAGGTGTTGTACAATTAATAATTATTAGGAAAAAACGGCACTCAACGATATCTGGTAAATTATGTGAAGAAGGACTGTACAAAATTTCAAAACGATTGGTGCAGAAGATTTTGAGTTATAATGTACATCGCAAAACAACTACTTTCAAGGCAACTCCGGAAATTCACTGTCACTCGCTCAATTTTCAATATTTTGTAATGAAAATTTTTGAAAATATTGTTCAAGTGTTGCATTATTATATGTAAATTGACTAAATAAACTTTCACTATCTGTGTCGTCAGAAAAAAAATCTCAAAAACATGCTTTTTTCCACCAAATTAACCTTACACCCTTAATTTTTATGTGAATAATGAGAATTACTATATTTTAAATTATTTTACAGGTGTATAGGAATTTGTCTACAGTTACTCAAGCGGATCTCGATACAGTGAAAAATAATTTCAAGTGGATCATGGATCAATTACGTCACATCGTATCGGAATCTCATCCTCTAGTGGTTATATTAATGGGTTCTCCCTCGGACGAGCAACATTGCAAGCTTATCGCTAAACATGCCACTGCGCTGGGATTGAAGGCCCAACTCAGAGTATGCAGTGCTCATAAGGGAACTCAAGAAACCTTGCGTATTCTAGCAGAATATGAAGGCAGTGGTGAAAAAGTGAGATTCCAATTCGACTAGAACAAATTTTACTTCTTTTTCAAGATTTTTATTTGATTTGAAAAAGACAAAGATTGCCACTTTCCCTGAGATGTTTTTTGCTTGAATTTTTTACTTGAATGGTCTCTCAAATAAGATATTGGTAAATTAACATTCGATACCTGTGATTAAGACACAAATTTTCACACAATTTTTCCTAGGTGGTATTCATAGCTGTAGCAGGCAGAAGTAACGGATTGGGTCCAGTCCTTTCCGGAAATGCTTGTTTCCCTGTAATCAATTGTCCACCGGTTACCGCGGAGAATGTTCAACAAGATCTTTGGTCATCGATTAACGTACCTTCAGGTATTATAAAATGCATACAAACTTATCGATATTTCATATTCGTGATATCTTTGAAATATTCTATTGACCTTTATTCTCGCAGGAATTGGTTGTACAACGGTCAGATATCCAGAAAGCGCAGCATTGGCGGCAGCTCAAATTCATGCTCTTCATGATCATTTGGTGTGGTCGCGACTTAGAGTGAAACAACTCGATAATTTCGTTCTTCTGAAACAAGCTGATATCAAATTGCGAAATCTCACTTTGTAGATGAGTCGTGGAATACAAAATTAATGCTCCATAAGTATGTTTTCAAAGTTGTAAGTGGATATATTCCATATTATGTACGCAAGTTGATCAACATAATTATATTGATAACTATATTTGTAAATTTTTCATGTTTTTTATAATAAAAAAAAAGGAACAACTGGTTGTGAAAAATAAAGAGACTGATGTTAATCATTTAAGAGACAAACATAAATAGGACTACTTTAGAGGATAATGAATTTTCGAGAAATAATTGTTGAATTCTTTGAAAATCAGCAAGGTATTTGAAATCAAATGATACTCGAATAAAAATATCTAGAAGTAAGTTGAACTTTGAGCAAAGATATCAACATCACACCAAGATCAATGTTTATTGTTTCAGGCAGTTCTATTTTATTTATCACATACAAAAATATCTTATTCGTCTATAAAATTTGATTACACATCGTTGACACATACAGTTACATGATTTATATCGAAATCAGTACAGTACAATACAGTATAGTATACTACGGCGTCATACTATACAGTGTAAATCGAGGAAATATATATCTTTATTTCCTAGTAACAATGTTTTTAATAATAAATCTCTATTGTCATTTTGTCAAGAACTCCTTGTTCTTCCAACAATTGTTCATATAACATTAATCTATTGTCGCCTGGAATAATGAATCATAACGGTGATACAACAGCGGTAATGATTACTTTGTTCAACTCGTTGAGTACGGCGCGCGGATTGTTTAGGCACTCCAACAAATAATTCGTCAGAAAGAGTTGGAATATTGATAATTGAAGCTGTGAAAATCGAATTTATATATTGCTCAAGTTTGAATAGTTTATTGAAACTAATTGTTAATCAAATAACAAAAGAATTAGCTGGTAAGGATCCAAAATCTTGCAATGCATTTTTTGAACAATGTTTCCATTTCGTTAATTCGAGGAGATAAATACCGACGATTTATCAGAGTTTGCATTTTCGTTTCCTTCCTATAAACGATTCAAACTTTGAAAACATTACCACATTTCTTTCTGAAAGTGAAGAAAACGAATGCTGAGGTGTTTCAAACATCCCACGCGCGTACTTACGGGTTAACCAACAACAAAAATGTTTATCTCTAAAATAAAGAGACATTGAAAATGATTTATGAATGATAGTTCAAAAATGCTATTTCATACTTCTTCAACATTCCTCTGGCAATTATTTTTCAAACATCTTCAAAATCTATTTGTAAAGTCTTTTGCACTCTCGCACACACACATACACACACATACGTACGTACATAATTACATCCATCATTCTCTAAGCAACATGAGAGGTTCAAAACACTGTTAATGTTTATAGAAAATAGGTTTCCGTATTCTATTTGCATACATCTGCAAAATATCTAGTCAAATATTTATCAATGTCTCATTTGTATGGAATAATAACCATAGCATATTTGAAAAATTCTCATGTTACGTAGCAAATGAATTTAGTAAGAATTATTGCGGCGTAATATTTTTGAGATTCGAAGAATTTTCAAGAGTTCAAGAAATCTTATTGAACATTGCATCTTCTGAGAGAGAGTTATTTTATCATACGAATCAATAAATTGAAACATCGAAACAATATTTGTTCTAAAAATAGAGAAAAAAACATTATAAAATAGGTTGGAATCTTTGGAATAGTAGTAATATTAAATTATGAATCTTTTCATTAGCTTCGATGTAATTAAATTCTATTACACCCGAGTAGATTGAATGGAGAACGAATCTATTGTTTGAAAACTTGATCGAATTAGATAAGAATATAGTGATATCCGAACGATCTCTGTGCAATGTCGTTCAATCAAAAAATTAAGTTCTTTGTAAATTCATAATCTGTTCAATTATTGTTCAAATTTTCATAAATTAGTGAAAAATTCTAATGATCAACAAAAAATAATTCATTTCTTAGAAATAAATGATCCTCAACCGGTGAAGTTTATAGAAAAAAGACAACATTTTGTTCCGTACTATTTGTTTCATGCTACATTCGCGAGATTACACTGAACACAAAATGACCCACATAACACACATGACAAACGTAACAGGGGTAAAATATGAAATCAGTAAATCCAAATGACATATTTCCAGACATTTCTACTGCATGAAAAAATTTGTAAACATTCTTCGCCATATGTGTGGTGCGGAGATAATTAATTGTTCAATGATATAATTATAAATACACTTATATCTGTTCCAATAATTAAATGTTCCAAGAGCCATAGGTCAGGGTTTGTGTCAATCAAGTACACAACAGCATGATTGAAGATTTCAATTCTGTATTGATCGATCACTCATTGAGTTATTAAATTCGTACTCTTTGGGTACAAGAATACACTTGATTGTAAATAACATTTGTTTTAGCAAAACCATTCAGATGTTTTTGTTCAGACACATTATACTATACACATAGGTTTAATAATAATCTACCGCTATGCACATCCAAGTATATCATATCACTGTATATTCAGTGATCAACAAACGTTATATTAAAACACTAATATTGAAAATCAGGGGCAGCTTCAGGGAATATTTATCCATCTTCAATCGACATGTAAAAAAGTAAAATCAATAGGCCTCGCCTTCGTTGCACGTCGATTGGGAAGGGACAATGAAATTTTGAAGCCGCCACTGATTAAAACATCTTATATAAATATTCAAATGACATATCAATCCAAATGATTCATCATTTGACGATTGGAATAAATTCATTAAAATATATTCCTCTTCGAAGAGAGACAAATCTGAAATTTTGTTCTATAAATGGTGATGTTTCGATGGGTTGTTGCCAGTAATAGCCCGTGTTCTCTGAGTGAGGACTCCGTGAATTTCAAAACCTTTTCTTATCATTTTGATAAAAAGTTTACGAAGAACTTGGAAAATCAGATCTAATTTCAGAATTTGGAAAAAAAACCCATTTTCTCTATTGTAGACAAAATTTTCACCTTCATTTGTCTGTCCTCGTTTTCAATATACTCTTAAGATGAAACAATGAATCTTATGTATAAGACAGAGTATTGTCAATTCAATTATCCTGATATCAAAAACTAGAGGAAAAATTGACGAACAGATTATGACAAAAATTATTTTCTAGTTCATTAAAGTAAAAATTTGTATAAATCACTTTACTCGTGAGGGATTATCATTATTATGCCAAGTTAGCAAATTATATCATCTATACAAAAATATCACTTTCAATAATATCTCGTTTGTTTATTTTGTGCGCCCAGATGTGACGACCCACACAGCACGTTGGTCCCAATGTGGTTATAAAGAATGCTTTATGAATTTATCGTAGGATTGTTTAAAAGTTCCTGTTACGACGCTTCAGAATGAATTCTTCATGAATCCCTGGTATTCCAAAAGAATTCTCAAAGAATATGTCAAGAATTCTTTCGGAATTGACACGAAGGGAGTTCATTTGGGGCATGCTTGTGCTGTGTGGGGAAAAAACAAAACAAAGGTAAGATGTCAACAATCGCGACAAAAATGTCGCTTCATAACTAATTGATTTGAAAATTTGTTTTTTTAGCAAAATAAAAAAAAAATTATAACTATTCAGATCTTTGCTAAGAAACCAAAATTTCAAAAGATATAAATAAAATCCACTTCTTCAAAAATAACAGAACATAAAACCCATACGACCTCTCTTCGTTGAACGTAATCATTCCTGCTTGAACCAAAACACTCTCTCTATGAGATTAACCGATACTAAAACCATGCACGTAATAGCCCAGACCGCAACGAAATAAAGCCAAGAACTGTGAGTGAATGGGCTGGAGAATTTATTCGGTATATGAGATCCTATGAAGTTTTGTGTTTTTTTCCTAGCGTAATACACTAAAAATGTAGGTATCAAATACTGAATTCCAACGCCAGCGTAAGATCCTGTAAAACCCACTAATATGGATAAATCTTCGATACTCATCGCGATCAAATACGGGGGCAGTATAACTATCAACGGGAAGATAAATTTACGAATGTAGGAATTAGACGACGTGTCGTCATTCAAGAACAGAGACTGTAAATTATTCCGAAGAGTTATCGCTATGATGGGAAAACTAGCGCTCAAAGTAAATACGGGAAATAAAGCTAAGAAATATTCAATCGTGAGAGCCAAGATATTACTTTTGGAAGGATCTCCGGATTCTCTCGGTCCAAAATCGAGGGTATAAAGATCATCTACGTGTTCGAACGCGAATGCTGCGGTTAGAGCGAGTAAGAGATAAAAAGACGCTATTAATATATAATCTAGAGCGAGAAATCTATTCAAAGTAGACTTATTCGCTATTGGAGCTACCAATGCTGGCAGGGAATGATGACACATGAAAGAATATACACAAGCGCCAAACAGACCGGGAATACCTGAAAATTCCAGAATCTTATAATGAAATATGGAAAATGATTGATCACTGTGTTTACAAACATTCTTTACTTCAAACTGAATAGGTAAAATATTTCGCGATTATAGGAGTTTGAATTATTAATTGTCACACAATATTTTCAGCTACATGTTACAGAACTAACTACGAAATCATGTCATAGATATTTGTAGCATACTTTAAGAATGCTAAACATTCATTAATTCTTGCAGAATTTCGATTTCTGTAAATCTTTTTAAATTACTTCTGAAAGTCTTTGGTTTTCCTTTAGTTCATGCAACTTTTTCATGGCAAAATTTTCCTGATCTACGTTGAAAAATTTCAATAAAAATTGAAATATCTCTAGGAAAACTTTCCAAAAAAGTAGGGATTTTTCAGTAAAATCATTTTCATCGGGAATTCTTCAACTAAAGGATTAGAAATGAAAATTTTAATCTAAATATGCTCCAACGGTATTGTAAATCACTAGTATCATATGTAAATCTTTCTATATCTTGTATAAAAGCAGCAACTTACCGGATATTTTTCCCATTGGCGGATGTCCTTGAGGACCATCAAATATAAGTTTTTGAGTAGCATAGGCTATCATGATGGAGAAAGCAAGCCACCTCATAACCGAAGTTAATAACTGAAGGTATTTTGTTTTTTGAACATCGAAGAAAACAAATGGACCAAGTAATAGAACAAATGCTGTCTGAAAATAGAATTATAATCATAACATAATAAGGATCGTAGAATATATGAAAATCTATCCTCAAAATCACGCAAACCGCCGTTATACGCCCATTGGGCGTATCTGAACGTTCAGATGTGTCGGTTGGATCTTCTTGGAGGTTTGTGCTCTTTTGGGGATTGATACGTGAATGAAATGAATGTAAAAATAGAAAGTTCAAAGTATCCATTTCTGAGCAAAAAATGGATAAGCTAAAGCTAATAAACAATCATGTCTCATACGAAATGACTACACCAGGAAAAAGATCATGTTCAAGTGACAAGGAAAACACATATAGGCGTTCCATGGTGTTTTTACTTGTGAAACATGCAGAAACAACTTGCTTCCAAGTTGAATTAACATGATATTGGCTACTTGTTAAATTCAAGTTGATTCTACACATAATTTTTCCCAGTGTAGAGTCAGAGTTTCGTTTTGAGGGGAAGGAAATCCATAAAATCAATCGATTAAATCAAAAAGCGTGATAATATACTATAAATAAAATATGTTTTTGTTTCATTAAAATTTACCAAGAATATTCTATATGCGTCGAATCGATCCAACGAAAAACCGTCCCAGCATATTTCAGTATCAGGTACAGAGGTATTGGAAGTCGAATTACTGGAGGAGTACGTGCAAGATACGTCAGCCATTGATTTAGCTACAGCAGCTCCATAAATACTCAAATCGCCGTACAAGTATATGGCAAAGCAAAGATAAAATGCTGTGGTGCCAAATTTATTGAAAAATAAAGAAGCCATCTGTCCCATTTCTATTTTCTCCTCGATTGTATAGTACTGATCAGTTTTTTCCAGTTGATCGATATTGCTGGAAGTCGAAGTGACAAGAGGTGTATCTTCTGAATCAGAATTCAATGAATCCAATTCATTCGATGACGAAACAGCCTGGAAATTTGAAAATATAAAATCTTTATAACTATCTCCCTGGCGAAAAGATCTCACGATTGCACTAGGAACTGGAACTCGATGAGAAATTATACAATCGTCTTCGCAAGGACTAGTGATGCATAATGAATCAGATATGCACATTTTTGAATGAGTTCGTCTAGATTTCAGGGTTATCGAGTATTGTTTCTCATCAATTTCATTCATTGAAAAATTTGTTAATACATCTCGAAGAACTACTTACACGTTTTCGATATTGCACCTGCTTCCAAGCAAAAATTGCATTTGCAGATGCCATTGCCTCTATCACAAATGTCACTGTAATGAAACTTCAACAACAAACATCAATTTTGGTAATGCAATATAATCGAGAGAGATGAAGCACATGGATTAGAATAATTTCAATACAAATTCAAATGAAACTGAATAATGCAGAGTCGAATGAAAACACAAACTGCACTAATGTCAACGCTTTTGGCGAATTTACCTTAAAATTACAGAATACTTGTCATAAAATTGAGGAAGAGAATCATTTCTGGGGACAAAATTATTGAACCCATCGAAAATTTATATTTTACACTGATTTAAATTTATTCTTCCCGAAAGATTGTTCTTAAAATTGACACTAAGAAAACAGTTTATTCCACAACAATGAAGCTCACCCAGAAAAAGAATATAGAACTTCAAACGTGAAAACTTATTCAGAATGAAAGGATTTTGTATTTTGAAAATCCACCATAGAGAAATGGGGATAGAATTTAGTAACCCTTGGGACTTCAAGATACTCTTAGGAGTGTTTCCTAGTCGATTTTTCTCCTAGAAAACTACTAGATTGCTTCAACCGTTTCACGTTATTATTATTCAATTAATTAGATTGATCTTTAGGTTAAAAACTTCAGAATTCAATTGGAGAATCTGATTCTGGCCTCAAAGTACTTGAAGATGAGTTATATTTATTAAAATATTTGAAAAACTAAGTAAAAGTTTCTCATTGGCTGATAGTACAATTTTTGCTTCCTCGTTAGAGGGAAGCTTTGTGATCGTTTCAAGGGACCGAAAATTTCTTCCTTAGATCAAAATGTTTCTCCAAATTCAAGGAATTTCAATTATTATCATCACTTCGCTCAAAAACAATCAGACCAAAGCTAGACTATTAGTGATTCTGAATTTTTCGACCCAAAGTTTGATATAATCGATTGAATATTACCGATGTAAAATAGTTGAAATAATCTGTAGTACTTTTCTAGTGAAAACATTTAAATTCTTTCTAAGATGATATTAATTCAAAAACATCTGTAAATTTTTTGAAAATCACCCTAGTGTTCTTATCCACGTATAATAAAAATATTACTTCAGGTTCATTTGATATCAATTCTAATCGATCAATAATAAATGATTATTACCTTATGAAAGCCAATATCAAAATAACGCTTAAGCCTAGAATCCATCCTGCTCGACTGAATACTGCAGGTAATGTTAATGCACCTGTACCAACAATGAGATTAAATACATAAATGAGCCCCACCTGGAAAAAAAAACAAATTTTCATTCATTTCAAATTTCCTGAATTTTTCATTACTATCGAGTTAGATAAAAATTTGATTCTAGTATTTGTAAGTTACTATCCACTTTTCCTATCTGAACTCTTCTACATTCGTTCATGTTGCCTTCGAAAGTCAGTAATGGGAACTTTCCCATGTTCTTGAACAACCTTCAAAGACTCCTGAAGCCTCTAAGACTTCGCCGAGAATCATACAGAACTTTATAAAAGGATTTCAGTTTATAGAAAATGTAGAAAAATTGAAAAAAGAACAGAGTTTGCATTGAATTCTGAAACCTTGAAGAGAATTTTTCAGAAAATTACAGATCCATCATCGAATATGAAGTATTAATCAAGACATTGGATGATTACAAATTTCAACAGAAATTGTACACTTTAAAAAAACTTTTGGAATATTAGGAACGAGAATTACCTACGCTCAGTGTGGAATATTCCCTGCATTCAGCGTGGGGCTTTTACAGCAAAATTGTAATTTTACCACTTTCTGTGATTTCATAGGTAATAAAGCATGACATTTTTACAGCTCCATGTAAAATTTCTACGCTGAGCATAGAATAAATACAATTTGGAAATGATATGTACAAATTTTGTCCAAGTTTCATCAACATAGTACAATTTCACAGCCTTGAAACTGTAATTCCACTCTGCTTAGCGTAGTAATATTACAAAAATTTCCTTTGTAATAATACAATCAAAATTTGTAAAGTTTGTTGCATTTTTTACAGTGTACATAAATATTGATAAACTTGAACAATTAGCAAATGATCATTATATAGTGTATTCATATATTTTTCTTTGTAATTCAGCAAGATGTTGGTATATCTTCAAGAACATATGATAATTTTTCATTCCTTCGCTTTTGTTTGCATAATCACAGAGTTCGCAGAAATCATTTGTTTTAGAATTGTTGTAGGTTATGTTATGTTATACATAAAAAAATGATATATCAGACCTTTGTGTAACAAAATCACTTACCCATTTCGAATATTGATCACTGGTATTATGCTCTGGCATTTTGATACAGGAGATACAAACGTTTCTCGGACATCACATTACTCAACTTTGGATTTTAACAGCTGTCACTGTTATCCATGCTGTTATCTTTTATTCGATTCAACGCCCAATGAAATTTCCTCAAACTTTTCTATTCACTCGTCATGACTGCTTATATGATGAATTCAACAATATATGACAATGTTTGCATTGTTTCGAAACAGTTTGAAAAATGTTTATACTTTCATCACAGCATTGTGTACAGTGGGTAAAAAATGTCCGTGTCGATCCAACGAAAAGATTTTTGGGATTTTGTTGTAGTATGTAATACTGAGACCCTTTTGATGCACATATGCAATTTGAAATCATTTAGAATCTGTTGTTGCATTATTTTCTTACCGACTGTTACCGACCAAGCACGGTTTTTTTTACCGAATTACTCAAAACTGCATTCATGAAATGATCAGAAATTTTTAGGGATGATTCTTTGAGACTCGAGTGACTGAAAATTTTAATTTATTTGATGAATTCAGTTTCGAGTGATTTGATGAAAAAACCGGGCTCGAACGGTATGCTCGTAGCATTTACCATTCGAGCATGTTGGTTAGAAAAGGACACTCCTGTACGATAGAAAAAGAAGTCTGAGGCAAACGTTCATAACTTCTGAAAATTGACATATTGTGAATCTTATGGATGATGGTGATGGATGGTGAGTGGTCGTGGATTGTCATGGGTAGTGACAAATAAAATACCTCACCATATCGGTGATCTTTGAATTGCCAAAGCTATCTTTTACTCAATTGAATAAGGATACATATTTTCATGTCGAAACAAAAAGGTGTTGATCCTGTGGTTGATTTATGACACTGAACATAACCTTTCACCATTGAAAATTATTTGAAAATTCAAAGTACATTACTTAACGAAGAAGACAAGAAATCAAAGTAAAGAAAGATCATTTGTTCCATAAAACAAGTATTTGTCCAATGATTGTTCCTATCATTCGAAATGAATAATCAACAACATATGAAAACATCATCTTCATCTGAAAGATATCGAATCAAAGTTGAGAATGAAGCTGCATCTCTTATGTTAAACTACCATTTACCCTCAGAAAATTTCTCTCAGGACAGAGGTTTCGAGTATGCTGGATATGACACATCGGTACCTTCGTCCAATCAAAATATGGATAATCATCCCTCCAGTATCGTTATGCCAGTTTTGAATAATAATCGGGATGTACCTGATAACGATGAATATTACTCGGATGAAATAGGTATGATAAATGATTTCAAAATTTTGCAAATCTCATTTAAACAATTTTTATCATACAATCTAGTATCCTAAATATTCAAGTGAATTCACCCCAGAATCATTCATTAAGATCTATAACACAAATATGACGATTCTCTAGTCGGTTACAATTTTACGCTATATGAAAATGAGGAGATGTGAAGGCCAGAATATCTATATATATAGATTTAACGTAGCGCTGGATAATATCATGCGGAGTTATAAAATTACAATCAAGTATGAATGTAAAGAAATTATACTCTTATGCTGTAGAATTTCAATCGAGTTTGAAATATATTGCTTCCAATATAGGATCATTTTAAATAAATCTGAAAGTTCACAAGAACCATATTTTCAAAGCACATGCGTTGAATTGATGAAATTTGAATGATAAATGTGTACTATATGTTGATAAGTGTTCCTTATCATTTTACTGTATATACTTTCCTTATATTGCACTTTTGAATTATGAAAATTTAATTCAAATGAGATAGAAATTTATTTAATTAAAATACTCTGAATTACAGAATTTAGAAACATTGTGTTGAGGAAATTGGATTCTCTTCAAAGCGATATTCGAGAAATTAAAGAAATGCTGGAAGAATCTTCAAAAGGATGGAATAAAGAGAATATAGATGATATCGGTGAAGAAATTCCTCCAGAAATTGGATTACCCTTGAGAACTGAAGCAGATCTATGTAGTTTAAATGACAAAATTAAAGATAAAGAGTTCTTATCGAAGGTGGTAAGATATCAAATTAATATATTCTCAATTCTCAAAATCAATTTTATATCTGTGAAGAGATCCTTGGATTTTACCTTGGTTTTATCTCAATGGAGCCATATTATCCACTAATTTTTGGATTAACGAAGGAGAATGCATTTCAACTGAACCAAATGGGATCTATATTTTTTCTCTTAGCATAAACTGTTTCGCAGATTACGGCATTCAAGAAGATAGGAGGCAAGGATGTTCATGGTATAACATACAAAATTATGGAGCGTCTGATGACCAATGAACTTGCGGTTCAATACACTTGGGCGGGTACAAAAGAGAAGAAAGCCCTCGAGAAGTATAATATTCTTAATTTTATCATACGTTAGTATCTCTACAATTGGTACTTTTCATTTGCAATGCATTAATCAAATTATAAATATGAATTCTATGATTACAGCGTGTGTTAGATGTAAAGAAAAAGAAGCTAGAAAAGAAGATATAATCGACTGGATTCGTAGGTGGCTCGTTGGCGCTAAATTGAGATTAACTAGAGAACAGTATGTATAGAATTACATGTGGCATGTGTGTACTTTCTTATCCTGCGTTACTTTTTCATTGCTTTATAGAAGTAAATTTGTTTTTCTATTCAAAGTCTTTTCGATCTCATGTCCTGATATTCTATTTTTTTCAGAGCGAAATTGCAGAATTCACCACATAAAAAACCGAAACTCGAACTTGAGGATAAATGTACCGAATCGACTGCTTTTCATTGACGGTTTCATATATATATATATATATATTTGTGTGTATACATATTTGTATAATCAACGCATCTTCCTATGTTTAACTTTCATTTTTTTCTTTCTCCATATGCGTCTATTGCGAAGCTATCGCGAAAAGTCGTGAGCATCTATCGTTTCATAGAATCTTATTGAAGATTCAAAAACATCTTCGATGTTATATTTATCAAAACAAATATTTTGAATTATTTGTCAAAACTTGATAATCTACATCTACTGCCATTTTCAAACTAGGATTAATATATTCTTTATATATGGTATCCAGTCTATCCAGTACTATTTAATGAATCAAATAATTCACAAACTGTGGCCAAATTGCGTTTTACTTGTTTCAATCAAAAAGAATCTCGCGTGACATAAAAAAGTGATTCATTTGTTATACTATAATTATTTATTTCACGAAACGTTTGATTTTCAACTTGTTTTTATGTTCCATGCTACTTTGGGTAATTTATTGGCCTCGAATTGTGGAAACTTTTTTTATGTACAAATTATAATTTAAGCATTTGATGATTCATCATTTACTGTTATTTTATAAAGCAAAAGAATTATTTCAAAAATTCATGAAGTAGTTTATTTTTCACATTTTCGAGAAAATACTTTTTTTCAATATCTTGAATACCAATTCAAAAATAGATGATTTTGCAAACTGTCATTCAACATCAATGATACGAAATTTTTATACAAATAATCTTTTTGTTGAACCTCTCTCCCATCTCAGATACTTTCCAAGGTACCCTGTTGAAAAGATCTCATAAATTCTAATGAATTCTAGTTATTTCTAGGACAGAAACCGCATGAAATCTAGTACACACACTTGATTTTATACGGTTTTATGAGATTTTGCAAATGGTTCTAATTGAATCTCATAAAGTTCTCATATAATTTTTGCATTCTCATATGAAATCATATACAACCCGTAAGTTCTAGGACAGAACCGCATATAGATTGATAAAAACTTGTTGAAATTCATATAAACTAATAAGATTTATATATGAGAATGTATGGGACTTTTTTAACAGGGTAACTAAGGAGATACCAGTGCCATGAGATAAACTCATTTTCTCTGGAAGATTTTGGGACCGAGGTGATATGTACCCTTAATAATGACTCATTGTAGAAAGCATATAGCTTTGAAGAATACAAATTTTTGTGATTACCCTAATCCATGGTATAGTGTGAATTAACATGCAGTACCGGAACATTTGATTATAAATTGTAGGATGTACGAGACTTCACAAAATCCAACAATTTAATGGTTTTTATGTCAACGGAGTATATTGCATAATTTCAATTTTATATTCATGGAATCATTTTGTTTTATGACATATTTATATAATATGAAGATTTTCTAAGTTTGTTAAACACTTATGTTCATTTTATATAAAGAGATTTTTTATTCGTTTGTAATTTATGTAATAACCACATTCAACTAATATCTCAAGATATTTTATAAATGTGCATCACTGTACAGGGTGACCCAAGTCGGATAGATTATATTTGAGAAGCGTATTCTGCAGCCAAAATGGAACAACTTTTGTATTTGGTAACATTTATTTTAGGCTTAGTTTTTGAGATATAAGCATTTTTAGATTTTCCTTCAAATCCAAATCATTCAAAGGCATTGTGTGCTACATACTTGAGCTTCACACTATTCGCTAAGTTGGGAAACGACAGATCTGTGGGGAAAAAATTCAAAATTCTATCATTATTTGTTTCAGAGCTACAATGATTCGAAGTTGCTGAATCCCGATTCAGCAAAAGAGTAGATTAATTGACTATTTAGCCAGAGATCCGCCTCAAAAAATTTTGTCAAATATAAAAGTTGTTGCATTTTAGCCACAGAATACGCTCCTCAAATATCATCTGTCCAACTTAAGTCACCCTGTATATCAATATCATAAAATCGAATAAGAACAATATTGGTCTTTTCAATTCATTATTTATATGTAATAAAATATTTTCGGGCGTCAATGAAGTGAACGAGTGATTATTTTGTACCAATTTTTCAATAAATGCAGTATTGTTGCATCTTCCACGATACTTACAATTGTATTTTTTTTTATAATTTACAGTGATTATAGATATGCTGTTTGTAATGTTATTGATGTCAATGACATTTTTGCATGAAAAAATTGTTGATTAGATAAACAAAAGATTTTTTATTAATCATAGTAATCCTGAATACACAATTAACTTACCTTTGCTGAGAACGATCCAATTCGAACTTTGTTTTGATACAGTTTTCTTCACATTTCTTCGAATTTGATTAAAATTTCATCCAGTCCCGGTTTTTCATTTATACCTCATTTCAGATGTTCTACAATAATTTGTTATGGATACCAGACTATTGATCAATCATGTGGTATTTAAATTAAAATACATTCTTCAAGCGTTGAATTCATTACAATCCAACACTTATACCATTGACCTTCGACAACACAAGTGAATAAAATAACTAAAACCATTTCGAATACCATGGATGCAGTTCTTAAATTCCCATGATTTTTTGATTAAAAAAATATTTCTCCCAATAAATACAAAATCCAACTACTTCATCTTTCTTTCATTGCACCCTAAATATCCGAAATCTCGAAATGATATCAGATTAACAAATAAATATAGTATCCTTCATATACTAATCATATTTGAATACAAATGAAACAAATCAATTTCAATGAATTACAAACGGATTGATGAAAGGAACAAAGGTGTTTCGTAACATAGAAAAAGAAAAAAAAACTAAACAAACTAATCCATTTTTTTTTAAGAGTTTTATTTTATAATCCCATAAGTCTAAAGTAGTCTTTAAGATGTGTACGTGAATGGTCTTGCACAATACAATGGGAATAAATTATAATACTTTGGCTATGCTTGCGGGGTCGAAACCGTGTCTTCAGTTTTTGTTTTCCATTTTTTTTTTCCTCATCTTTTAAATATTTATCATTCATTTGAGCGAGCGTATAAACGGGATATTACTCTGGTCTCCCCCATTTCTTTTTCATTTCAAAAATAAACAGAAGAACTAGAAGTTCCATATACATTTTCCTCAATAATAATAATTGACAACGGTGAATAAAAAAAATAAAATGAATAATTATTATAAGTCAGAGGCCTACCTCCGCTTGGAATGATTGAAATTTGCCCACAGGACAAATCGACGCAAGCGTCTTTTTCACTTAAATATATATAAGAGCAGAATTAATTAGCGGAATGCATTGTATATTTTGTTTGTTTGTTTGTTGGTTTGTTTTTCCTTCTTTTAAATATTGCGAGGTTGTGTATTGTGACGATGACGATGATCTTTTTCCCAAAACAAAAAAGACGCATATCCGCGACGATAGATCCTCTTTTCATTCGGAACACGACCCTCGCGACGATTTCATTTTCACTCAAATCAAGTCAGTACAATAATATTAATAATAATAATTAATCATAATAATTATATAATAATTATAATAATGAGTGGCGCGAGAAAAAAGGAGAATTTAATATCGCGATATATGAAAGATCGGACACTTTTTTTTTTTCATGCTTTTTTTTTCCTTTTGTAAGAAAAGTGTTTCCTCGTAAGAGTTTAGCCGCATCAAGGCCTTATTCGAATATATAATACAAAGGATTCGGTAGAGGATTTTAGACGATGAAAGGGACGAGTGGGACAAAGGAAAGGGGGGCGGGGGTGGTACTTTGGGGATGAGCGTCTTGTTCTTCCTTTTTTTCCTTTTTATTTTTCAATACGAATAGCGAAAAACTAATTATATGAAAAAATGATGTGCAGGAGCAAAATGTCGCCTCTGCCTAAAAAATGTCTCCCTAAACAAAAGGAAACCAATCTCGACCTTCGAACTTCGATTATAAGCATACACGTATACAGTTATACACATATAATGATCATCGAATTTCGAATCACGACATTGTTTCGCGGAAGTTGATGTTACGTCCGCCTGAATACAGAGGCCGCTGCTGCTCGTTAAGGAGATAGTTATGCGAAAAAGAAATATTATACGAAGATGTAAAATTTGGCGCTTAGAAGCACTTCCTGTGGACGATGGAGGGTCCAGATTCGTCGTACTCTTGTTTTGAGATCCACATTTGTTGGAAGGTGGAAAGAGACGCGAGGATGGAACCACCGATCCATACGGAGTATTTCCTCTCGGGTGGAGCAATGATCTTGATTTTCATGGTCGAAGGCGCGAGGGCAGTGATTTCTTTTTGCATTCTGTCAGCGATTCCTGGATACATGGTGGTACCACCGGACAGTACGGTATTGGCATACAAGTCCTTACGGATGTCGACGTCGCATTTCATAATGGAATTGTAAGTTGTTTCGTGGATACCGCAAGCTTCCATTCCAAGGAACGATGGTTGGAAGAGAGCTTCCGGACAACGGAATCTTTCGTTACCGATGGTGATTACCTGACCATCGGGAAGTTCGTAGCTCTTTTCCAAACTGGATGAAGAGGCGGCGGTGGCCATCTCTTGTTCGAAGTCCAAAGCGACGTAGCAGAGCTTCTCCTTGATGTCACGAACGATTTCACGTTCGGCGGTGGTGGTGAACGAGTATCCTCTTTCGGTGAGGATCTTCATGAGGTAGTCGGTCAAATCACGACCAGCCAAATCCAAACGAAGAATGGCGTGAGGCAAAGCGTATCCTTCGTAAATTGGTACGGTGTGAGAAACACCGTCGCCAGAGTCCAAGACGATACCGGTAGTACGACCGGATGCGTACAAGGAGAGCACAGCCTGAATAGCGACGTACATCGCTGGGGTATTGAAGGTCTCGAACATGATTTGTGTCATCTTTTCGCGATTCGCTTTGGGATTCAATGGAGCCTCTGTGAGTAGAACTGGATGTTCCTCCGGAGCAACTCGAAGTTCATTGTAGAAGGTATGATGCCAAATTTTTTCCATATCGTCCCAGTTGGTGACGATACCGTGTTCGATGGGATATTTCAAAGTAAGGATACCTCTTTTCGATTGAGCCTCGTCCCCGACGTACGAGTCCTTTTGTCCCATACCGACCATCACACCCTGATGACGTGGCCTTCCGACGATGGATGGGAACACGGCCCGGGGAGCGTCGTCACCCGCGAACCCAGCTTTGCACATACCGGATCCATTGTCGACTACGAGCGCGGCAACTTCTTCGTCACACATGTTGATTGATTTGTAGTTTTAACTGTAAATCAAAAACATATATTATTTAATAACGAATCTCGACAGATTTCAATGAAATAGATCATTCAAAACAAGCAAAGTGACGGGAAATTTTAACGGTGTACGGTATCTAGATTCATTCATGCAGATTTTCTTACGACGGATGTATTTCATTTCACGGTGAATGCCGATGGGCTACCGAAATTCTTTGGCAGGATGCCAGATACGCGTCGTCAAGCATGTTTCTTTGGGTCAGATGTGATGTACTTTCAACATAGGGTCACGAATGATGTTCAAGATTTTAAAGAGAGCTCAACAACAAAAACTTGATTGAGAGAGTAGAAAATAAACTTTTGATTTATTATAAAAATAATATCAGTCACAATAGCGTGCGAGAGGTCAAACATTTTTCAATCTTTTCAACAACAACAAAAAATGAACGAATCATTGTACATGTTTGGATGAACTGCATAATTTACATTCAGAGATATCAAGAATATGAGACGCATTCCCTTGAACAAAGGTCACTGTTGTGACACATAGACCCTGGTTATAACGAGTGTACAATACTATTTCCATTTAATCGATGTATAATTACATTTTGAAAATTGATCACAATTTCGATAGTGCCATAAAAAAAACTTCTACTATCTCAAATTCAGAAAAAAAAAAAACAAAATACTTCTACAGGTGGAATGTGAACTATCTAGTTGCATTTCAGCGTGTTCTAGATAATATTTTGTACACGTGTAACAACAAACGGTTGGGCATTGCCAGTACTTATACACGATAATTGCAACAATTCTGCTAAAAATTCATCGTCTTCCACAAGTTGCTGGTAAAAATAGCTCGTGATAAACTATTGCATGTATATGCTTGTTCGAAAATCGACTACTCTATACAACAAATGAACAATTCAACTAATCTGAATTCAGTATTCAAGACCCAGTAAACACAAAGGAGAAGAGTCTTCTTTCGAAGTGATCTCTAAAATGAAAGCCAGTTCAAAGATCTCTTTTAGTTGGACATCGGTCAGCGCTAAGAACTCTCAAAGAAGCCTTTTCTCCTTTGTGTTTACTGCACAGAAAAGATTTCTTAGCACCCACAGGACAACTAATTTCTCAGCAACATTAGCTAAAATTTAGCTATCGGTGCTTAAAAAATCACTGTCCATCTCACAGTTATTCCCTTTTTTCCGTGCGGAGGACCAAATTTTCAATCTTTATTTTGAAAAATTTCAAAACCCAGAGTACTAGACGGAGTAACTTGAATTATTATGTTCTCTCGTTACAACTCAAAATTTTGCTAACTAGGAATAGAAAACTCAAAATGTTTTGAATGGATTCAACTACAAAATCTGTCGCTTTGTTGCAAAAGGTTCAGATTCCAGCAAAGTGAGGGAAGCGGTGATTCTTTTCTTCTTTTATGAGATCTCAAACTATTATAAATTTTGCCTATGATTTCAATTTTCTCATGAATGTCATCAATAGTTTTCATCTTAACAGTATTATCAGGTTAATGAGCCAAAAATGCTCAATTTTGGATGATTTTTCATTAATCAATTTTCTTTGTGTGACTCTCTTCGATTAAAACCGATAATACAAAAATATGTCTCGAGTGGATAAAGTTTGAAGAAAGTTTCTTGTATATTTCAGGAAAATCTGAATAATAATAATAAACAAAGCTTCCCTTCATGTTCTATATCAGGTGACAAGAAACTGACATTGCAATAGAGTTTAGACCAAAGCGTTGGATTCATCAGGCATAGCTCTTTTGTTGGATTCTTACAAATTCAGCGATTTTTACAGTTTTATGTTATCATTTATATCGAATGGCAAACCGAATTACGAGCAACTCGACTGTTCTTTTGCATATACTATTTCTCTATGAATAGAAAGATCATTTAAAAAGTCAGCTTTTTCCAAAATTGATACAGGAACTACAAAATATAGAGAATAACTTGATTCGATTGTTCTTCGAAATTCATGAATATGGTCGCAAATTACAAAACTCCGTCCATTGATGGATTCTGGTGAATATCACGATGTCAATGATTGGTTATAGAAGAATCAACCAATCGATGGAAAAGCAGACTAGTCTTGAAGGTTTCAGAACATTTTACAAAAATTCATCAAATTCAGATTCTCAGTTTTCTTGAAAAGAGAGAAGAATTTGGAAGATGTTGGGTCAACGATGAGACCCTAAACAAACTTTACCCAATATTTTTTGTAGAGGATAATAATCGTCCTATACAATATGTCCACATCAACTCGAGAAGTACTGTATAAAGCTGTATTTCAAAATACATATCATTACACAGAGGAAATTTTGTAGCTGCCGCTGTATTGTCCACCACAGTGAATATAGTAATAGTATCATAATGATGGGTCCAATATTTAACAGTTGACACCAACGGCAATATTCTTGTTTACTATAACAAACAACCTAACAGCAGCTAAGAAAAATTCTCCATGTACTTGCACTTTTTTTTTGTTGCATCGGCATGATACATCAATCCATCCATGTACAAAGACTCTAAGCCAGAAATCCAGCGAATCATCTTAATCGAGTAGATCATTATATTCAGAATATTAATAGCCGATAAGAACTGCGAGTCAAGAATGTTTTAAAAACTCCAAGACTATTTTTACAGGGATTATTATGCGAAGAATCCAACATAAAGAGCAAGACGATAAAATGTTTCTTTGCCAACAGTATGTTGTATTCTAAAGATTCTAATCAGTGCTTTACGCGTTACAAAGTAATATAATTGAATCTAAATTATGCATGCAAGGAATATTGCTGAAAATTTCAAATCCCTTGTTTTTTATTACTGCCGTATGCGTGTACAATCTTCAAAATTCAAATTTAGTACATATAATGTAATGCAGGTCCAATTTTTATGGATATAAATGAAAAGAGAGAATGATCAACCCTGCTGAGAAAATCTCATAAAATTTTATCATGATCCATAGTGGTATTTAGACACCAGTTTATCAGATTTTACGAGACATATGAGTTTCTATGACATTTCAGTCTATTATCCAACAAAACACAAAATCCTGACTTTATCGCATGAAAAACCAGTTTGCGTACAACTAAAATAGAACTTACAAGGCTGATCCGTTAAGAAGGTAAAATTGTACAAAATCTCAATTTGTTTAATCAGAAATTATGTAAGCTGTAGAAGTTTTACAAAATTTGACTCAAAAATTATACAATAAAATGAAACTAAGGAGCACAAGAGAGTTGTATATTGTGTAAATTGATGAGGTTTTTTTTTCACCTTGACAAGTGATTGTGAAAATTGGTAAAAATATTCTAGGATATATTTGAAATCTACGGAATGCCGTTAAAATGCTAATAACAATAATAATAACAACAATAAACATATATAATGATTCGGGTTTCATTTTTTTCAAAAAAGAATGCATAATGTAATGAAAGTTCACGTGACAAAGTTTGAACCATCAGTAACGAAGTTCTACAAGAACAGGTGATCCATCATCCTTTCGTATCCCTCGTACGATCGGTTATAATTCAAATTATACATTGCCCGATCATCAAAAATTATAATAAATCTTTCATTTGCGGATAAACAGTTCGAAAACTATGTTTTCCGATATCTTCACGCAACAATCATGCGATCGATGTTGAGTCATTGGACGCGAATGATTCTCATTCCCAAGAATCTCGGGACAACGAAATTGAATTTAAAATGTATATCCAAGATGGCGCATGCACACACGTAGCACTTGAAACACGATCCATCTTTGACACACCCGTGAGAAAAGTAATCATCACGTATTCAGAAGAATAAATATCAAACATTTCCTTCTTATGGAGAATGAATTTTTGACAAGCAAGGTGACGTAATAGCGAGGTGAGTCATTGGAAGTGTGATAAAAGAAAATTCCAAGCTTCCGATTCACGAGGGACTGTTGCGACCGTTACAACCGCACCCTGCCCCGCCCTTCCCCGGTTAACTACTAAGCGCTCGATATTCCGGCTACAACCGTCTTCTCAAACGATATTCTTTGAAAACCTATCAGTTTTGTAGAACATCGAACAAATCCTGATATATTCTTTGAGCGAAGATCGCACAATAAAATCCTCTGCACTACGAATCCTCGATGACACCATATATTATACACCAATAAAATTCACTGCCATATTTCACTGGTAATATTCAATATATCGTTAATTCCTGGTATTATATGTGTATATACATGAATATTTTTGCAATGAGTATGAACACAAACACACTTCGATGAAAAACTTACGTTTTAAAGATAAAAAATATCGTATGTACAAGTTTTAGGGTGTTGTCACGAACACTCTTTTTCGCAACTATGAACCGATCTCTAGCACCGAACACAGTGTAACCGAAAGACCGGCTTGCACAGTGTATTATACGAACGAGAGCTGTTGTTCGCGTATCTACCCCCACCAGAAAAACGATCGGCCAATAAGGGCAGGACACCCTCGGCCAATCCTGACTTTCTTTACCATATATGGAAGTGCTCTACCATTTAGAAGGGGGGTATCTCTTCTCTTCTTCTATTCTATTGTCCTTTTTCTCTCCCACCTACATCGTAGACATCTGTATCTCGCTTAGCGAATGCATCCGCCAAATCAACCGAACTGACATTTATCCCTCTTGATCCCCCACCCGCCCCCCTTTATTCTCTCGTCATTTTCATTTAAACATCGTGTTTTTTTTTGTTTATTCTCTCTTCGAGTACTCTCTCAGAAATTATCCACTCGGATTTTCCCCCTCCCCGATCATTACTTTACGGTGGGATTTGCATTTTCAAAGGCATAGAAAATTCGTAAATATTGTGAGGAAAAATTGTACGTGAACGCGTATTGAAAATATCGTTGGGATTTGTTATCTGCAATCGATTTGTAAAAGCGTATGACTGTGATTCTCTGTGAAATCAATTGTGCGTTTCGAAGAACAATCGGTTGGTGATAATTCTGCTCAACAATCTGGATGCAATCCACTCTTGTGAAGTGAATTTTTCAAATCTCTAGATTTTTCATTAAGGGGTTACACCTATTTGAAAACATTCTGAAAAAAGAAATTTTTCTCAATGTGATAAAATAAATCAATGGAAATAAAATTTTGCAGGTTTATTATACATATATTAAAGTATACAAAATAATTTTTTTTTCAATTCTATTCTCCAAAATGGGGGGATTTACAAATACTTTAAAAGAACGTGTTTTGTTTTGAAGTGGTCTGCGGCAGGAAAAATAACTCTTTCAATTTTTATTCAATCGACTTGAAATTTCAACTGTAGCTGCTTAGATAGATTTTACAGAGAAGTACACACGATTTCTGAGATTCATGGATGATTACGTGTTTTATAAACGTTTAAAAATCTGGTTTTTTGGTGAAAAAAAAAAAAAAAGGTTTGACTTTGAACTTGTGTCAAATTGCAAAAAAATGATTATTTTCCAATAATCGTGTGCACTTCTCTGATAAATTTAATGTCAATTATGAAGAAAATTTTTTTTTGTCCTAGGTGCAGGAATAAAAATGGGATTTGTCCTGCTGCAGACCACTCCGAAAAAAAACACGTTCTTTTAAAGTATTTGTAAATCCCCCATTTTGAAGAATGAAATTGAAAAAAAAAATTATTTTGTATACTTTAATATATATATATATAATAAACCTGCAAAATTTTATTTCCATTGATTTATTTCATCACTCGGGATATCTCTATCATTTGCTATCAGATATATCCTAAGTGTGGCCCAGTGCGGGAAGTCGAATTTGCCATTTGATGTGTAGAGTTTTCATTCGTGAACAAATATAAATTGTCAGAAATTTTCTTCAACCTTCCAACCGAAATGAATGGATTTGAGCCGACCTCCTATGAATTGGCAACTTCTGGGAGCAATGGCACGGAATTCGGAGATTCGATTGACTGTGAGATTGGAATTTTTCAAAAACGCCATAAAGAAGTCCTCAAAAGTTAGGTTTCCATGAGAAACAAACATATAGATTTGCATATTTCATAGTATAATACAGATTTCTCCACGAGAAGTGGTAATTGACATCGGGTTTTTACTTCTACTTAATAAGGAATAAATAGTTTTATGGTGAGAATATTCTATTGAATCCAATTACGAATGGTGGAATTTCTCATTGAATATCATTGGAACCTATTCATTTTCCCATCCGTCAATGAGATTTTATTGATTATTTGTAACAGGGAGGGAAATATTAAACACCCCGGATAAGTAATTTGAAAAATCTTTTCTCATCAAAGCTGGATTTAGAACTTGTAAAGTTGTATTAAGGGGATACTAGTGCCGGGACGCTAGCTATTTCGTATTGGCTAGTTTATTCAAAAAGTACACTGAGAAAACAGATATCTTGAAAAATACCATAATTTATGGATTTTCAGCGCTGGTCTGACCCGAGTCGGAATATTCACTTGCATGAATCTCTAAAAGTACCATAATTTCTCGGACTTTTTGAAATAAGTATGGTACCTTCCGTATAAAAGTCCAAGACATTATGGTACTTTTTAAGATACCTTTTTCTCCGTGTACTGGATTAATTCGTACAAACGAAGTTTCCAAAGATTCCTCATGGCTTACAGAATCTTTGGAAACTCAGTTTGGATGAATTTATTCAATAGTTTGTGAATAAACTGGCCAATACGAAATGGCTAGCGCCCCGGCACTAGTATTCACTCAAGGGGATACTAGCGGCGTGGCAGCAGCCAAATCGTTTATAACAAACTACGGCCAAACACGCTTCATTATAATCAAAATATCACCCTGTACAGCACTTCTACTTGAATCAGAGAAGTGCTGTACAGAGCGATATTTTGATTAAAATGAAGCGTTTGGCCGTAATTTGTCATAAACGATTTGGCTGTTGCCACGCCGATAGTATCACCTTAAGACTGAACTGTACATACTATTATATCTAAAAGTTGATGATAAGTTAGAATCTTTATTAAAATTCTCTGAAAAAATGAAAAGTGCATAAAAATTCATTTGTCTGAGTGATGATCTACACTTGATATAATTTTTTTCTCATAATTGATAACAATCCCTTTCATAATTATATCGAAATTGAAAGTTAGTCCATCATGATAAAAATAAAAAAATTATCATGTCAAGTTCGATAGAAAAACAATATGAATTGTTATAGATTGTCATTCACTCTTCAAATTTCTTGGCGCGAAAATCCACTACTAAAGAGTAAAAATAGTGCAAGTCGAACAAGAGTGGGATTCCACTCCTAAAGAGTGAATTGTCACTTTCTTGGAGCGAGGATTTCACTCTTACAAGAAGGTGGAATTTCACTCTTTATCCCGAGTTAAACCTTTTTACCCTGTTGGAGTCCGAATTCACTATTATCGAGTGAAAAGTCACTCTTTAAGAGTGGAATCTTAGTCCTCCTGGACTTGCAGTATTTTCACTCTTCGAGAGTGAATTTTTCACTCTAAAGAATTCAGAGAGCAAACTCTCAGGAAAATCAATCTTCATTTGTTTTTCCATTATTTTCAGTATTCTATTAATGCTTTTGACTTTTCATCAACTTTTGGTGGGGAGTGTACGTACAATTCATTCTAAAGTATCATTCAGGTGATACCAGCGACTCCTGAAGACGCGACCAGACCCATTGTTTGGAAAAGAATACAACCAAGACTATTCTGACAAACACCTCAAAAACGAAAGGATGAAATCAAAATATCGCTTTGGACAGACCAGCCCTATCCCACTCCTCCCACTTCTGAAGTTTCTAAAGTTGTAATTTCACACGAGCGTCGAGCGTTGAGCGACGAGCGATTTTCCCAGGTTCTAGATTTCAGCGTCAAAGCTTCATGATGTTTCTCGACGCTCAATTTGAGAGTTAAAAGTTGTCTTTTAACTATTCTCTGTGCGGAAGAAAGAATATTAAACATATATGAATACATATTGTTTGAGCTGAAGTGCCTTCTTTATCCTGCACTATTGAGAATGATTGAATAATTATGGATTGTGCTGAAACTCAATTATGGATTAGAACGGCGTCAAAGCTAAACCCTGGTAGCTTTCACGCTGAATCCCAGAAAATGTGAAAATCGCCCGACGTTGGACGTTTGATGCTCGTATGAAATTACACCTTGACTGTCGCCATTTGAACTAATCCGCAGGGCAGCGCCAAGCGTTCTGGTGGGCTGCATAAAATATTACAACATTTTATACCAAAGTAGCAGGATAAGTGAAATAGTATAAATTTTTACTACACTGTGTTGTGAAAAATTATACTACTTCACTTATCCTGCTACTTTCGTACAAAACGTTGCAATATTCGAAATCTCATTTTTCTCCGTGTATCGCTCAATCATCCAATCAAATTAGGAGGAACAGCCCACCAGTACAGCCAGCGCTATCTCCTGATTTAATGTTTTTGGCGACAGTTAAACCACCTCGTTTGCTATAGTTTAGTTAGAGAGTCGGATAGGACTGGTACAGACCTTCGATTGATAAAGATTTATTTTCGAATAATTTGTCAGAAAAGATTTGGCTTGGATTGCATCGTCAGGGGTGCTGGTATCCCCCCCCCCCCCTCTTAATGGTGATACTCTTTTTGAGAAAGAATCTAAAAGGAAAAAAAAAACTTCATCCTGTAGTGTTTAGTTACCTGCATCTGTTTGAAAAAATACATACCGACATTGAGTAGCAACTGTTTTTGTTTGACTTCTGAACCAAAGTACAAGACTGTACTAGATCTGATACTCGACTCAGGTATATTTTCTTTCGCATGGATGATTAATTTTCATATGAGTGCGAATGGTATATCAGAAAAGACTTTGGAATGAAAAGAAAAAAAAAAAGCAGTGGACAGAATAATCAAAAATAATGGTTTCCCAACACGAATTTTTGTATTATTCGAATTATTAGAATTGACGTTTCATTTTTGAGATATAAGCAATGTTTAATTGTTTTTTCTTCTTCTCGAATCAAGTCACTCCAAAGCACTGTGTTTGTTCTACATACTTGAGCTTAGCCATAATCTTGTTATTTTTCATTTCAGAGGTATAACGATTTAAAACTCTTCAGTTCTCATTAGGGATTGTTCATAAATTACGTAAGATATTTTACTATTTGCCTCTTCGTCGCTCTTAGTTCCTCTGAAGTTTGTGAGAAAGAGCAACAAATGTGAAATTGTCTTATGTAATTCATGAACGAGCCCTTACCTGAAAGCTTCAAAATTTCAAATGGAAGAATAATGGGCTACTTGAATTCTTCTCACAAATCTATCGTTGGCAAGCTTAAACATGTAGAAGCCAGTGCTTTTGATGAATTTGGATTTGGATTTGAAAACAAAAAAATCTAAAAACGCTAATATTTCAAAAATTAAGCTTCGAATCAAACTCCTTCAAACGTGGAAATTATCGGATTTTGGTTGCAAGATATGCCGCAAAAATTCAAATTCTGAATTCTGGAGCACCAGGTATTTCTATTGTATAGGCGTGTCCTTATTTAACCAGTTGTACTCAGATGCTCACGTTGGTGGTATCCTCTACAGTTAACAGATTCATATTCGCCTGGATCTTCAAATTCATTCTTGTCAACACTCCCAGTCCCGCAAACTTTCTCTAACAATCGAAACTGCTCTACCAAAGTTTTGACCAATTTCTAAATAATACTGGCAGTTGATTGTGTTGGATTTGTGACAATCAGGGTCATATTGAGTAGCTTTACCCCAATGTTGTTCTCTCTTTTATACCTATATTCGTTTATGAATGGGCCAATATCCTTATTTTCATTCAATTCTGGGAGCTCGGTCCACAGTTTGAGAAGTTCTTTCCTCTTTTTCTCTTCAATTTTCCCTCAACTATGATATATTCTCACAGGATTGTTTGCAGACAAGTGAAAATTTCTCCTATCGCATATTTGGTTATGTATATTACCATATTAAATGATCAACATCGTTTAAAAAAAAAGATTTGCCATTCACGTTGCTCCGCGATCCCCTCAAGTCCAAGATTATCTTGCGTAAAGAATGTTCAATACAAAAACTGTCGATGTTGTCCAGACCTTGTTTTTTAAAGGGTAAGATATACATGGAGACTTAGGAGTGAAATCAAGGGCATTCCAGCAATCCGTCATCTGCTTTTTTCTAACTGTACTACTAATCGAGAAGGGATCACGTCAAAGCTACACAATTTTTCAACTTTTTTCAATTTTCTTCTCACGCATCATCCGTATGAATCATCTTTGAATCTGTTGATACAAATTCATCGATTCCCGTGCTGTTCCACAAATTTTCAAATAAAGCATTTGAAGCTTTTTTTTTCATCTTTATTTGAAATCTAATAACTTCATCGCTTATAAATTCAATACTCGAATACAAAACTCGTATTCTAGAATCATCGATATAATTGAAATTTATATTTCAAGTTAGCAATCAATAACTTACGTGATTCGATATCAGAGTCAAAACAAAACAATAAATAATCTAATACAAGAAAAAAAGTTCGTATCACAATATTGAATGCGATTCAAATTCATTACTATAGTAATTACTCGTCCCCGAGGAGTTATCAAACTCATAAATCATAGTATTTTAATATGCATCAGCATTTTCATGATTATTTCTTCTGGTCTACGAAAAATATGTTGTTCGAATGCAGAATTGCAACATACAAGACCCCGTTGCGTTGGTGTATTTTGTATTTAATCAATGATCATAATCGAAAGTAAATATTTACACTTACAACTTGATGCCGATCATACAATTTACGCGAGTCAAAGGCTCAGAGCCGTGTTCTTTAAAACAAAATGTTTTTGAAACAGGAAGGTCAAGTTTTATTTGAAATGTTTCCAACAAAACGTCATATTCTCGTATACGAGTGTGTGCATGTGGATACACAAATACATAAACTCAAGGAAGAGGCGTTGATTCATTGATAAATACTACACGATGAACCTCAATGACTGTATCTATTCAAAAAGCACAGGAACAGATTTGTTTTCACTCATAGCGTAAGAGCGATGAATCATAATTTTTCCAAGTGTGAGCAATGAGGAAGTAGTAATTCTCCCAATCAGTTGATATCGCACAGTATTATTCGAAATTGCTCACGAATGTTGATTGTTTGTTGGCAAAATAATGATATCATCCACAATATTTTTACAATTGTTTATACATTTTTGAAATATTATTCGAATTCGGAAACCACAACATACATCGATATTCATTAGGGACTATAATGAATCATCATCAACTTTCGTTATCGTTATATTCCAATTGCTTATTTTTTTATCAAATTTCGAGACGAAGATTCAACGAACATCTTATAATAATGATTACAAATTCCAAAGATAATGTTCATACTCCAATCAGATAAGACATTATTTTGAACGGGATAACGATCATGCAATGCGCTCTTCCGAGTACACGAATCGTCACTGTGGAGAGTAATTATCAATCAAGGCACGTGATATTTTTGTGCTTATATAATCTACCTTCGATTCATCTTTGGAAAGTATGTCAATAGGCTTTCTGATATTTATCAAGAACAATTTTCCTTACTTTAGATCAATTTTCAATACAAAAACTGTGGAAAAAGAAGTCTATGGATGAGCATCGGAATAAAATAATTGTTATTCGTTGAATGGAAATAGAATACCTCTCTTTTCTGATTATACGCATCGACGAGAGATGAAAAGAAAGAAAAAAAAAACAATTACCAAGATCGTGACCTCACTCTTGTCACGCGCATCACCATCCGATGGACTGCAAATTTTTGCATGATATTTTTGTATCGATATTTCACCGTCTATGTGTGTTTTCTCGTAATGAAATTACCAAGTTTTCGAAGTAAAAAGAACTACGGATTTTTTTTTTGCTCCCAACTGCACGTGGAGAGAGACGTCAAAAGCTTTTAATGTTCATAAAAGGAGAGCAGTAATTGCTCTCGTGAATTCACAAACTCTTTGAAACATGTTTGCCAAGAGTACGTCGTCGGTCGTCGTCTCAATTGATAAAATTAAACCCTTCTGGATTGTATTTCGAAATGAATTAATGGAAAACTTTTCATGAATTTGTTATTAGAATAGAAGAAGGAGAAAATGAGATTCTACGCAAAAGTAAAAATAGTCTCATAGGTATCGACATAACGAACATTTAGGTCTTCAGGGCGATAAAGATCGATAGATTCGAAAGTGAACGAACCCATAAGAAGATTGGCACGAAAAACGTGAGTTTCAATGAAAATAAAGCAGAAAAAAAAAACACAGGTCGTGTACACAAAAAAAAGGTTTATTGGATTCCGTTGATTGCCCACCACCGCATATCGTGAAGAGCTTTCCAAATGAATATATATATTTTATTTCAAAAGCTTGACTAAGAGATGCCATTACGATGGAATACACGTATTTCAAAGGCTTTTCAAGTTAAATGGCTAATTCAATTGAACAAAAATCGTCTGGATCGGACAAAGTTATCGTATGTCTATATTACAACCATTGTTGTCTGGAATATAGAATACTTTTTTTTGCGGGTGAACAACCCTTCGGGTCACTTCACTTTCGAGTCTATTGATCCTCAACGTTCATGGCTATGACCATTCAAAGTTATGACATACATTCTATGAAAATCTTGCTCCGAGGGTTTCCTTGATTCTCCTACACCCTAGTTTGATAATAAAAGGATTAAAGTGATTTTACAAACAATTGTAAAAGACGACGTTCTTCAATGTACATTGTTGCATGTACCGTGTGCGACGTGTACAGCAGCATTCTCCGTCTCTCATTGGAAATACACGAAGCTACCCATCCCATCTTTTATCATGAGCACCCTGCGTGCCATGTATAAAGCTGAAGCTGGTGGCTGCGAGTTAGCGGTGGATTGACATAACTGTTGATAGAATTATCAAAGCCATCTGATAGGTTTTTGGTATGAAAATTGGTGGAATCAATTTCAATCCGTTGCTAATTCGCTGCCGCTAGTTTCAACTTCTTGTATCGGGTGCACACGATGAGATATATCTCCACAATGAAGTGTAGCAACATTTCTATCTCTCTTATCAAGACTTAGATTCTAATTTGTGAATTATAATATCTAGAAATATATACTTTGAAAAAATTCGAATGCACACATCAGAAAAGTTCAACACACAGTGTCTGCGAATTTTAGCTTTACACCATATGAATGTACGAAGCCTCTTCTGGTGCAGAGATGTAGCTTTCAGTACAATTTCCGTGGGATCAACTTTTTGAGTATTCAAATGCTATGCTCACTCATTCAATCCAACAGAAGGAATATGGAAATTTTACAATGCTGTTATAATTTTTCGAAGATTGTATACAACAATTTTGAAAAATGAATTTCATGATAAAATTCCACGGGTAAGTCAGAGTAATTAAAATAATTACATAATCCACAAATAAACCTGCATAAATATTCATCAACTTCAAATTAAATGAATGATATTGTGATGGAAAAAAAGTCATAAATTAGAAGTATTTTATCCTTTTTTTACACGCGGTTCTCCTCAATATCAAGGTCAAGAAACTAGTTTGATTCATACATATTGAAATACGTTATAACGGTGTTGTCACCAATTCTTAGGGAACATTCATAAAACTTGCTAATTTTGAAATGAAAAATTTTCATTCTACTTAAAAAGATTCCATCAATCTTAAGTGTCACAATGTAAACAGGTTATATAGCCGTAATTTTGAACGGCATATAAAAATGCATAATACATAGCGATAGTAGCAAAGATATGAACAATGATTCGGAAACTAACAATATATTTCTTTCAAACAGAATGAAAAGAACGAACTGTAACTCGCTCAATTCATTTTTTTATTATCGACCATTGTGTGTGTGTGTGTGTGTGTGTGTGGTCTTATCTTCAAAAAATGAAATTCACGAAGTTACGTGAGTTAAAACTAAGGCATCGGTACGGCGAATCGCTTGTAAATGAATTCTCAACACTCGATTCTTCAGAGGTATAAATCATTGTTCAAATTTAAATGAAACGGAACTCGAAGGAAAGATAACCTACAAAGAGAAGGATGAAAAGAACATTGTTCTCGTCGTCGATTCACGTGATTTAACGATGAAAAAATAGAAATTTACGGAAAATGAAGGTAAAAGCATGATCCTAGGTTAGTGTTCGAAGCACGCAGCAGCGTGGTTACTATTAATAAAATGCGGCGTCTTTGGCGACCACCTTGCAAAAAGAATGTGTGTGACGCATCAAACGGGACACGTCACGAACCACTTGTCACTACGAAACAACCTGTCGGATTACTCCGATGCTAGTTTTTCCCATAATTGACGTTTTCGAATGAAATTTCAATGAGAAAGAAAAAAAAAGAAGAAGAATTGATACTGGTCGAGGTGATGGAACACGAGGGGAGCAACGCCCTGTTAACATGGCGGTCGAACCGGCGTTCTCGACCTCGCTCCAAAATTTCCTAACCGTGAAAAACCGTTGACAGATCACCCTGTGCAACGTGAAATGAAATCTCCGCGAATCGACGACACAATACTTGGTAGAATTACTCACCTTATTTCAGGTTAAACACTGAAGAGAATGACACGATCGGTTTCGATGATCGTTGTTGCAGCACAGCCAAGCAGGCAAGGATACTATTAGCACGATGAAACCAGACTCGTGTAAAAGCTGCGCGAGTACCGAGATACCGTGCAACGTGGACTCGTCCAAAATAGGTGTTGTACGCAGACACGAGACAGCCGATCGTTTTCTTTTTTTTGTTTTCTCTTTCGATTTACACCTGCGAAAGGAATGTCTGGATCTTTTATTTGGAGTTAGGATGGTTCGAAATCGAAGTCAATTGGGAAAATTTACTCAGATTCGAGGCCGGAGGGTGGAAATCATTGAAAATGAGATGACGCATTTATTCCGAAATGAGAAAATGGACTCGTCCAGCCGGCTTCCCCTACCAATCGCGCATAACAGCTCTTGCCATATATGGGCATAAAACGAAAACTGCTCTCCGATTGGTCGACGACCACCGGCCGGCTAGATTCTCCAAATGCCGCTTCGAACTGTACGATATACTGGGTATATACTATATTATCTTAACAGTTACATACACTATAGCACTCGACGAGGGCTTGCTTCGCTTTGCCTGACTAGCCGTTCGAGTCGCGTATATCGTTGTATTGGGGCGAGATTCTGCGAATGTGTTTGTGAGATCTTCGTGCGAACCAGTATACTGGCGGTTCATTAGGCGTACAGGGTGGACCCTGAGAGAAAAAATCTTTCCTGACAAAACTCGAACGATGCATATTCATAAATATAATTTTCCTTTGCATTTGAATATCGCTTGTTTTGAATCCTTGGTCAACTTTCGAAAAACAGGCCTGTGCGCATAATTAATATCGATAAACAGGAACACGGAGAAAACTTTGCTGAAAGTCCCAACTGGAGCCGCAAAAAACCTATGAAAACCGGTTTCGATTCATAAACTCGTGAACATGTGCGGTTTGAAAAATCAGGGAGAAATTTCATGAACTTATCAAGTTCCTGGAATTTTGCTGTTTTTTTCGGACGATGTTATTTCCCCCAAGTATACAGTTTCGTAAACCGTACATTGTAAATCATCATTTTTTATCACGTATGATAAATAATACGTGGATGCGAGTGTGTCTGTATGAGATAAGAATAATACAATGATTCAATTAAAATAAATGTACTTTAAACGCTTCACATTCTTAGTTGTAATGATCGCATGAATGTCATATTCGTTGCCACTGCGGAAAATAAACATCATATCGTACCTACTGAAAATTGTTTTTTGGAAGAAAATTTGGTAACATAGAATGAAATAGGATTGAATATGTAACATTTCGACCAGTGTATTCAATTTCGAATATATATACCGTTGCTTCTATTTGAATATCACATTTCTCGTAATTTGAAATACCGTAAAATATTTTCAAATAGCACCCTGTGCGAAAAAATCAATAGAAACCGATAGGCGAAATCCTAATGGAATCAATGATATCCTATCGGTTTCTGTGCGGGTATTGTCACAGGACCCAAGGGTTTCTATGAGATTCTAAGTGGAATCTAATGTTCCATGGGTTTCTATCAGCATGATCGGCAAAACCTGATTAATTCTGATAAGAATAAAATAGCTTATCGGTTTCTATGCGGTTATTGTCATAGTACCTATGGGAATCCATGGGAATCTATGGGACTTTTCGGACAGGGCAACCAGTAGAAACCAGGGTTCCTCTGTTTCTCATATTTGCAAAATTTCAATACTCTCTCTCGACTTTTCCTACCCAAACAACACCACAATCTCACAAGAACTCATAAAGAATTCTTATGAAACTGATTGTGTTCTTTATGAATTCCTTAAGAATTCTTCTGGGACTGTGGTGCTGTAAGGGTATATTGCGAGTAAAAAAAATTTGGGACGAGCAAAGCATGTGAAGTTGGCGACAATAAATTTGGAAATAAAATACAATCTTAATGGGATTGATCAATACTTGTCCATTTTTGTCTCCGCATTGGCGACCAATAATTGATCAATTTCAGTGGATCATTGGATTTCCCAATTGCAGGACAATCTCTGATAAATGGCATGGACATAGGTAGCTGTGGAATAATGTGACCCATAATTTGGCAATTATTGGACAATTATTTTGGTTTGAGAATGATCGAAAATTGATCAATAACTCGTTATATTGATTGATATATACTATAAAACTTTGAATCACTTTAAAATACCGATATAATAAGTTCAGTATAAAAGAATGTTGTTCAAATTTGTTGAACATTTGTTTTGAATATTTTCATTTCAAAACTGTGATGACGGCACTGTAAAACTGAATCCGTTCATTTGACATTATAATATATAATTATCCGCAATTTGCGTATCCCGTATGGAAATATTTCGCTGAAAAATGTCTGCAAAACTATGAAAAATCTCTGAAAAAAAATGAAAAAACTCTGAGAATCTCTGAAATTTTTATGAGAAATCTAATATTTTTGGGACATTCTTTACAGACTTTTTTCAGACTTTTTTCAGAGTTTCTCAGAGTTTTTTCATACTTTTTCAGAGAAATAGTAACGAAATTGCACTCTGAAAAAACTCTGACAAAACTCTAATAAATTGTTGACATTTTTCTGATTATTGAAAAATCCTGAAAGTCAATAAATACATTCATATGCCGTATTCAAATATCATGTGTGAAAAAGTGTTTGAAAATTTTTTTCTAAAAGTCAGAAAAATGTTAGCAATCCATCAGAGTTTTGTCAGAGTTTTTTCAGAGTGCAATTTCGTTACTATTTCTCTGAAAAAGAATGAAAAAACTCTGAGAAACTCTGAAAAAAGTCTGTAAAGAATGTCCCCAAAAATATTAGATTTTTCATCAAAATTTCAGAGATTCTCAGAATTTTTTCATTTTTTTTCAGAGATTTTTCATAGTTTTACAGACATTTTTCAGCGAAATATTTCCATACGGGATCGCTAATTCAAATAGAAATTATAACCCGAAACCACCCATGTAACATAGAATATTCTGAGAATATTCTCACAACATCCGTAAAACGTACTGTATCGAATATTCTTACAAAGAGCGTAGAAGCTTCGTAAATATTCATAGAAGATTCTTAGAACATTTGAATGGGACTGTTTCGAATATTCTAGGAACGTTCGTACGATATGCGTACAAAGTTTGTAGGTAGATTGATGAGCAGCGCATGCGCAAGCATCTTAATGACATGAATTCAGTAATGGCGAATAATGTTGTTGGCAGGCGACAGACCCTTGGATAATATATTATTTTAATTTGAATTTGGGGAACGAGAAATTTATAAATGTGCATTTTAATATCCCGAATGTTTTGAGAGCGTCATACGTGAAAAATAATCATCAAAAGTGTAATAAAATATTAGAAGATATCGTATATATTATGGTTGCTTGTTGCGAATCATAAGTATCTCACCCATCCATGCGAATCCATAATATTGTTAAGAATCCATGATTACAGATGTTGAATGATTGAAAAAATTGATTATGAATTAGTTTTCGGTCACATGCAGAAGTTATATTGGCAGGAATTTCTATTTTGACAGCATTTTCTTATAATATTCCCACAATATTCGTGGCATAATATTCTGAGAATATTTGAAACAGTCTCATTCAAACATTCTGAGAATATGCGCAGAATATATTGGCACGTAATAAGAATCTCCATAGAATATTCGAATATCCTCGACGTATATTCTTAGAACATTCTCAGAACACGCTTGTGCTACCTGGGCACACTTTTTGATTGGAATGGAGTTCAATCGGTTCACTCAGTCATAATAATAATAATAGGAATTTGCATCCATGCTCCAAAATTGAGGTTATGAATAACCTCAATTCATTGCGACAATTTTACCGCGCCACAAATAATATAAAATTCGAATAAGTTGCGATCACTGATACGACGGAGATGAATGAATCGATAAACCACAACAATTTTTTGTAATAAACAATACATAATAAATAATCCTATCCCAGCTAACAAAATCAAGGCAGCGCTTCTGGCAGTGGTGCTACCATTCACTTATACAGTTGAAAATCTTCTGTACATATATGGCTTCATTTATGTATGAAAATAGGAGCGACTTGGTAGTATTTTTACTAGGAGCACTACTTGGTAGCGTTTTCTAATAATACTGGTAGCGCTGAGGTAGTGCTACGTTATAAATTGAATCATATTTATGTTATGGTAGCATGCAGTCTCACGGTAATGAAAAAGCTACTACGTTGCTTCCACTAGCACTGCTAGTAGCGGAAACGTGAATTTGGAAGCACTTTGCTGGCTGGGATCCTATTAACATGACATGATCAATGCAAAAAGTCCATATTACCGATAGAAAATAAGTGATGTTTTACATTTTCGATTATCGACGTATGTTGAATGATCAATTTTTGGTTAATTCTATGGACCACGAGATTGATCAATAATTGTCCTGTTCTATGTCCGCATTAGCGACCAACAATTATTGGCCCTTCAATAATGATCAATTTTCGATCAACCGTTATCCATGAATGGACATGCGTATAAAGATCCTATATAATTCCCAAATAATTGATCAATTATTAGCTCAGAGCATATACTACTGGAGCGAGCATTGCCTATAATTTGAATAGAAATACCTGTGGTTGAATTGAGAGAGAGAGAGAGAGAGAGATCCGACTTCTAGGCAGTTGTCTCTCTTTTCATCCAATGAGATTCAAACAAAGATAGCACTGCCTAAAATCTCCGCTCGCTCCAGTAGTATATGCTCTAAGATTATTAGCAAATGTCATTCCCAGCAAACACGACTGCTGGTGTTTCGAAGGGCCAGTGACGGCTCTTCAACGGCATTGCCGGACCATCAACGGCCCATTGAAACGCCAGTAATCATTGTATGTAGGGATTGGAATCAACCAAATTGACCAATGATTGCAACCAATCCATGGTCGGCTGGGGAGTTGAATTCGTTTCTACGTTTGCCTATTTCTACATAAATTCGTGAAGAACCCGGTTCTACATTCATCGTTCCCATATCTGCCCGTTTCCGCATTGGATCATTATTGCGAAATGTAAGACCACCCGATTCTACATAAAAGAATTTTTCAAAAATGTCGAGCTGACCGTTACAACATAACGTAATTTTTTGGACACGGCTCGTTTCTACATTTGTATAAAGTATTATTTAACATTGTATACGAATAAAGAAACGGGCTGTTCCCGAAAAATGAGGGAACGAACAGCTGGACATTTTCAAAAAATTCTTTCATGTAGAAACGAGCAGTCTTACAGGTTGCAATAATAATTCGATGTAGAAATGGGCGGATTTGGGAACAGGGAATGTAGAACCCCCCCCCCCCCTCCACGAATTTATATAGAAACGGGCAAATGTAGAATCGGTGGATGTAAAAACGCATCTGACCCAAATCTGAAAATATGAGTATATTACTGGTACCATATACAGGGTGACCCCAGTCGGGTAGATTATATTCTAAGGACATATTCTTCATCCAAAATGCAATAATTTCCCGTATGAAAAACATTTTTCCGAGGCTTCGTTCTTGGAATATGAGAATTGTGAGATGCCTTTTAAAATCCAAATCGTTCAAAAGCGTTGCGTATGCTACATCCTTGAACTTGACACCATTCGCTAAGTTGGAACACGACGGATCTCTGGAAACAAGATTGAACTATCTTGTCGTTCTTTCTTTCGTAGCTATAACAATTTGGAATCGCTGATTTCTGATTGGCTAAATGCTAAAAAATATCAAATCGTTGTAACTTAGAATTGAAAAATGACAGGGTAGTTCAATTTTTTCTACAGAGATCCGCCGTGTTCTAACTTAGCGAATAGTGTCAAGCAGTGTCAGACTGGCTTGTATCAAGGCCCCCGGTTGGGAATTATTTCAGGCATACTCTTGGAGAAATTAAAATTTCATCATAATTCCTACAAAAACAGAAAACTAAGAACTGAATGGGCCCCCGGCGATCGCCGGGGAGCGGAGAGGGCAAGTCCGACACTGGTATCAAGTTCAAGTATGCAGCACACTACACTGTAAAAAATTGCTTCCTGAATTTCATAGAAATGTATGTGAAGCAATTAACATATACATTTTGTATTGAATTTTCAAAACTTCTTTGGCTTTTCATATGAAATTTTATGATATCTCATACAGAGTTATGATTTTTCATGCATTTTTATATGAATTTTCACACATTTTGCATTAAATTTCATGAATTCATGATTGAACTTGATTTCAATTACAAGTTTCAGAATTTTCATATACACGGAGAAAAAGGTATCTTAAAAAGTACCATAATTTATGGATTTTCTGCGCTGGTCTGACCGAGTCTAAATATTTACCTGAAAAAACCTCAAAAAGTACCATAATGTCTTGGACTTTTATACGGAAGGTACCATACTTATTTCAAAAAGTCCAAGAAATTATGGTACTTTTAGAGATTCATGCAAGTGAATATTCCGACTCGGGTCAGACCAGCGCTGAAAATCCATAAATTATGGTATTTTCCAAGATATCTGTTTTCTCAGTGTACATCTGATATCGGAAATTTCAGAATATTTTTTACAGTGTACGCTTTTGAGCGATTTGGATTTGAAAAAAATCTAAAAATACTCATATCCCAAGAACAAAGCGTAAAAACTATGTTTTTTCATACGGGAAATTCTTGCATTTTGGCTGCAGAATATGCCCTTGAAATGTAATCTACCCGACTCGGGGCACCCTGTATATGATTATACAAAATTCAGAAGAAAGGGGCTGTAAAAAGTTACAGATACATTTCTTTGAATTTTCAGAAGGAACTTTCTTCCAATATAGGGTTACAGAACAAGCAGGACTTGTCCTTGATGTAAGCGCCCACTCAACACAAATATCGCAGTAATATTGATGCAATATTACTGCAATATTTCAATATTGCTGTAATTTTAATGTAATATTTGTGCTTGGTTGGCGAAATATGCGGTCGCATAGGGCACTAGACGCGAATGGGCGCGAAATATGGACAATATCATTAAGGGCGGTATACAGTGTCAGGCCTGAGACTGGGACCGGTCCTACACAATTTATAAGCTTATGGGCTGGGACCAGATTTAGTCTCGGACCTGACTTCGCGTACCGCCCTAAACCCTCTCGTAAACGGGGCAACGGAATAATGCTCGCTCACATCAGATAAATGTCTAAGCCCAGCCCTGAGAACATGGTTTCCAGGAAAAGTTGCCCAACTTTGTTGGTTAGTTGAATCTCATATAGCCGACCTATCGTATTCTCGATTTTGAAAACAATGAGTAATGAAAAGGAATTGAGCGACTTCCCCTGGTAACTCTGTTAACGAATGATGACCAAATTTCACGCATCACATTCAAACACTGTTGGTAAAGGAAAAGCGTAACACATTTTAAAGAATTTTGCTTCTGCATATTCAATCATTTATTTGAATACTCCCCATGGTTGAAAAAGTATATTGATGCCACTGATCTACGGTATATACTGGATAATGCATAGCTCGCCGAACATGTTTGATTTAGAAAGTTATAGACATCGGTGGAATTGTCCCTATCCAACGGAATGTGATAAAATGAACCAATCATGCGCGGCTGTTGATCAAAAAGGCGGCCCCTACCAAAACTTACCAACCAAACTTACATACGGGGAGGCTATGCTATGCACTATCCAGTGTATATTATAGATCAGTGATTGAGGCCCATTGATTAATGATATTAGATATAAATACTATACGGAAAAAAGTAATTAGTCGTGAGAAGGACAGGTATTTTCTTAGCTCTATTAGCTGAGTTTTAGCTGCTGCAGCAAAATTTTCAGCTTCATCAGCTGAATTTTGGCTAATGCCGCTCATAAATTAGCTGTCTTGTGGGTGCCAAGATATTTGGTTATAATAGCTAAAATTCAGCTGATACAGCTCAAAATTGCTTTCCGTGTACAAATGGTGAATGACTACTCAAATTCATTCAAAACTAATCGGTTGAAACCCAATTTTTGAACAGTCTGAATGGGTTTTAATGGTTATTTACCATTCTAAAATTTATATTTGAATAGTCAATGGCATTTAATGGACGTTTTTCATCAAGACACACATTTCACTTATCAGTCGATAAAGTATTAAGCGAATTTCATAATTCTGTTTTACTCGATTATCTTGGAATCCACATACTCATCGAACAATCTCTGGCGTCATATCTTTTATCCTTTCAAAGAATATTCCAAGGTTGATCTTCGTTTAGATGGAATACAAAGTGATTCAATTATACCATTGAGTATATATATATATTTTGAGGAAGGTTATATCTTGTTTGAAAGTGTCATGAGGTCTCGAATCGTGTATTTTTGAAAATTCCATATCAGAGACATGAGATAGTTGAAAATCATTGGAGATCCCAAAGGATGGATCAGAATCGAAACGGATTAATTAATACAATTTTCGATCCTATTTCTTTTTAGTTTTCGAATAGCTATAATTGTTTGAATTGTTTGTATCGACTGTTTCATGGGAACAGAATCTTCGTGAAAAAATATCATAGAAACTCTTAAGATGATTGTTGATAAAATGATTGGCCCCTTGAGAACATCCATTCACCACGTCTCAGACTTCGATGTTCATCCCTGGCGAGAAAGTTCTCCATAATATTTTCCATAAAAATTGGAACATTCAGTATGAGAAATGTTTTTTAATTAGGGGTGTACGAGTAGTAATTTTTTCGAGTCTATGAATATAATCTATATGTGATAGTGGATAACGATCCCTTATGTTCTCTAAGAATATTCTACCCTCTGCAAATGATGATTTGTGAAAATCTCTCAGAAAATCGACAAATTACTCGAAGATTATCGAGTAGCTTGAAACTTTCGAGTAGTACAAAATACTCGACTCGACTCGAGAATACTCGGAAATTTCGAGTACTCGCACACACTTATTTTCAATGATAAGTCATAATTTCTCATAAAATTACATCAAATTTCTCATCAATGTAACAATGACCATGAGATATGGTTTTTCATAAAAACTCATAATTTCTGACCAAAAAAGTTATCATTATTCAGAAATAAGAGTATATCATCATATAATTTTCTAATTTCTCATAAAAATTGCATATATTTCAATTCCTCAAATATTCTATACAGTTCCTTCTCGAATTCGTAAGGACGAGGGAAAAAATGAGATCGTATGATTGTTGCTGCAGTACACTCTCCACAAAATTATACACTCTCAGGGTCCATTTAATTTGTGAGTTCATTAGATTTTTATGTGAATTTTCAGAAATCAGAAATTACGTTAAGTAGCATAATGTTTTAAATTAAAAGGAGATCATTCCCTATAATAGAGTCCTTCCTTTTCAAGAGATTATAAGATTTTATTCAAATTTTATGAGAAATTACACGGAGGAAAATGTGTATGGTAGAACCAACAATATAAGAATTGTCGACATTTTATTGCTGGTTATGCAATAATTTGTTGTTCGTACAGTAACAGCACATTGCTTTGTTAACAAGAACTGTATTGCTGAAAATCACTTGTTAAAATGACAATATGAGTTGCCATTCCAACTCACAATAAACATTGTTGATCTAAAAAAACAATATCAATCAGCGACAACAATAAGTATCACAGAATTAACAAAAACAAATTGCTGATTGATTGACAAACCTGACATGAATTTAACAAACAAATTTGAAGAGTTTCATTCGTTTCTGAAAAAATTCCTGTGATTCAAATCCTAATTCATTCATTCAATGTGCACAATTTTATGTTTGTCTTGAATATATTTTCATCGCCAACTCTCAACAAAGTCGAGGATTAGCATAAATGTCAATTTGAGTACTCAGTTGTCATCTTTGAGATCTGCTGATCTGATAAAAACTTCAATTCCCACTCAGAGCACCCGGGTTCGAATCTCGCTAAAGCAACTTTCCAACATTTGAACTTACAATCAGCTTTCCTTCACATATGAATCAAACCACATCGTAATAGAATGTTTGTAGGAATAAATTCTGATGAGGAATTTTTTTCCTCACTCAAAAGTAATATTTTCCAAATAGGTAAATATAAATTATTGATATAACCACATGATATTGCAAGATTGAATATTTTAATTGTTAATAATGTTGACAATATAAGATTGTTGCCAGTTTAGCAATAGTGACGGTCATATTTTTACGATATTCATTGTGGGTTGATATATGACAATATTTTATTGTCAATTTAGCAATATTATTGTTAGCTTTTGTCTCCGTGTATGAAAAATTATGAGAAATTTTTTTTTCTCAATATTGTCACAACTCCAGGAATTATGGAATTTTATGCAAAAATTATGTGAAAACATGAAAAAATTATAGAAAATTAGAAAAACATCACATCTTATAATGGTGTCTCAAATTCTTGAGAAATTATGAGAAAAAATTCACAAGAAATACTTTTACTTCGGGTAACCTCTGATGTTATATTGATTTAACATTCGATTTATGATTCGTTTCTTCAATTTTCACTAAGCTTTCCAATCATTGAACGGGAGCTCAAATGTGATAAACGGGTGTCTAAATATCGCCATGAAACCTGATAAGTTGTCACAAAATCTCATGAGAATATATAAGAAATTCTATAGCGGTATTCAACCATGTGTGAGATTTTTTCAAGGGGGATAAATTTTGTTGTAAAAAAGCATTGTTGATATCCGAATAATAAGCAATGGAGAAATTTATTCGCAGAAGCGGTAATTGATAAAAAGTAACAGGCATTTTTTCTTCCACTTTTTGTTTACTGTTGAGAAAAGTATTCATTTCGTCAAATCGATCTTCCACAAAGCATAACCTTTGCTTTTCAGCTAATTTTTTGTTCTCTTCTTATGATCATAAGTTGTATGTGTCTAGACATGGGTATGAAACATCAAACTGCGGCTTGCTCACACCCATCTAAGTGATTTCAGACGTCAAAGGACGTTTCAAGCGTGATACAGATGAAAGCAGTGACAACAAAAGACATATTGAATTATATGAAAATTTGAATTGGATTTCACATGATATTTGCAAACTCTTTTCTATTTGAAGGTAATAATACTATACGATAGAACGAACCAGGCAATAAAGATTATTCAAATGAAAATGATAATTTTCAATCTACCTCGAATCAAAACATCCCACATGGACAGTTTTTTAAAAATTATATACAATTTATATATCTCCTGTATGGAATTATATATAATTTTGAGAATTCTTCCCCTCGAGGTAATACAAGATTCATTCAGATTTGACAAGATTGAAATTTCTATTATTCTTTCCATGTGACTATCCATCGATTTTGTTTTTTGCAAAAGGAAATTCATCGTTCAGGGATTTGACAGGGAATTCCTACGATTCGCATCTCCGCGTTGTAACTCCTTCGGCTACGAGGAAAAAAATACTTCCTTCTCCACGTATCGGTAGCACAGCCACCTGTATAAAAATCATGTTCATGTACAAGAAATATTTTTCTTTGAAAATCAAATCTATTGCACAAAACAAACATGTGTCAATTTTTGATTGGATTCTACAAAACAAGAATTGATAAAAGTAAAAGAAAATTTTTCACCCATTTTGTTGCAAGTCATATATTTTGAACAGGGAGTATGGCATGCAAAATATATCTGTCAAATACTGTACATATGATGTATTGAATTATTTGTTCCATCAGCATATGTATACAAATTCTATCTATTTTCCGAACGGATGGTTGAATTCAAATTTATGCGCCCAGAAAATATTACAAATTATGCATGAACCGATAAAAATCCAATAAAAGACGAGATCCGTGAGATTACGATTTGGCGAGATGTCATCGGAAGAGAGTTTCTTCCGTACTTTGACGTTTCCACATTGCCACGTGGTTCTCCATCCAGGGTCGAACAATGTACTCCTTCGGCAGTATACCGCAGACTGCACGAACACGCGTATCGATTTTATAAGAGGAGGCACTGCACTACACACTCCTACACTGATACTTCCATATACCTCAACCTCTTAACCAAACACATACACGATTGTAGATTGTAACGTTGTAGGCCCTACGTGACGTGGCAGTAGTCCAGTGCACCCTTGTCCATGCCCTTGAATCTATTTTTAGCGACAGGCTTGGTGAAAAAAAAGACAAGTAAGCTTCGCATTTATTTCTCAGGAATTGAGCTAAAAGAAAAAAAGAGATACTCAGACTCATTTCCTTTTTCCTTTAATGCTCCCTCTATTCGTGCAAGGACATTTCGAATGTACTTCGGATGCTGGTAGAATATTTTTGTGCCTTCGAACATCGACGTGAATAAAACATTTTTAGAATAATTTTTTCCATGAATTACGTAGTGACTTAAAGATTCAGCTAACGCCAAGAATTGGTATTGACAGGGATACTTTATCAAAACCTTTGTATGTAATTGTACGACAGGCAAAACTTTTACATGAAAAAAATTGTACAATTTGGAATACTTGAAAGAAGTTTTTCTTATTCAACATCTTTCGCGTGTATACGTGCGTTGGGATCACTTGAACCGAGTTTTCGACTGAGATAAGCGAGATGGGATCGATGATGGCCCTGCTTAAAGAATCTCATTGATTCCGATACAGAAAACCGATTCAAACTCATACAAAATTAATTCTCAATGGGTTTGAATCAGTTTTCTGCATCGAAATCAATGAGAATCAATCGGTTCAATGAGATTCTTTAAGCAGGGGGGCCTATTCGAGCCCCATCTTCATACATCCTTGGGATATCTCAAATCTACAATTTATCCTTTTCCTTATCAGTGTATAAAAAACTGTCACACACTTTGAAACATCAATCCCAGCTGTATCATCATATTTCAATAAAGAAGACCTTACCAAAGTTTAAGAACATTCTTTCCAATTCATTGACTCCTCCAGTTTTATTGACATTGAAATAGTACGTGAGACGAAAAACAAAATCACCCTGAATTACAGTCCAGACTTGAGAAAAAAAAGTCGAAACTTTCTTCGAATCTAATTTTCTTCTCACACCGGTCCATCTACTTCAATTGTTGATTTCGATTCAGTGAAGCGTAGGTGGACGAGAGATACTCCGCGTCATTTTAGCCAACGCTTTTAATGACACTTTTCAGACTTTTGAACAAGAGACTGTTTTTCCCTTGATGTAAAAACATTTTCAATCTAAATGTCATAGGTACACTGATGTCCATGACCCTGATGAGTTCAAGTATTCCTTAATAGAAAGCATCTCGGTTATTCTTCACCAGACTCTTGCAAGGCCTAAGAAACGGCTAGAAAGATTCCTGCTAGGGTTCGTAAGAATGTATCATCTTTCGAATTTATATCAATGGCTATCATGAATTCGAACGTAAAATTGTAGTGGATCGTCGAACCACGAACGAGACTGAATTCAAAATAAAATAAGTGTTATGCGGATTTATGTAACGATTTATGCGTGAACACGACTGAGATGTCTTTTGTAACATCAGAAGCAAGGATGGGCAGGTTTGAATACCCCATATAGCACGAATGTTTCAGTGAGATCTCCAGGATATTCTGAGGCTGGGCTCCCATGCAACCGGATTATCCTCACAATATTACAATATCTCCAGAATGTTCCAGAATATTCCGAGGATGAGGTAAACCCTTCCACACCATTCGTAATGGTGTCGAAGAGCGGGAAACTGCGTCGTTTTACCCTGATGTACTCTATTACTGAGACATTTGTGTAATTTATGACATTGAAAATCACATAAAAAATGACGTGAAGAATCACGTGGTATATCAAGATAAAATAGACCTCTGGCCAAAGCTACAAATCACATGACATTTTTGTGAGGATTTTATAACAAATGAATGTCAAATGAATGAAGTGTTGATCAGCTATTAGCTCTGTTGAAAATGCCAGGCAGAACCAGACAGAAAATTATTGTCAGGCAAAAATTGACAAACTTCCTACCCGATTTGGTGCGAAATTCCCACCTCGGAATATCCTGTGAAAAACTGACAGAAATTTGTTGGGACGGTTCTGTTTGGAATTCAAAGACTATGATATCCAGTGAAAACTGACAAAAATTTGCCTGCTTGGTTTTGACAGGATGTTACAATTTAGTGATTCCGGACTAATTCGGGTAAAAAAATTCGTCAATTTTTGCCTGGATTACCTGGGAAAGGAACCATTCAAAGCCTAACAACAATTTTCTGTCCGGTTCTGACTGGCATTTTTAGCAGAGAGGGATCGAGTGTAGCGATACGTCAAGATCACGTGAGAAATCACGTAAAAAAATGTGTAAAAATTGGCAAGGTATCCGAACATCAGAACCCTCGATAATCGGCCCATCACTGGTCTGCAGTCATCAATTCTATGATTGACCGTTTACTCCTCGCCATTCCTGAGCCCAAGTTATTATCCAATGATGGGTGCCATTGCCGTACGATTGATTCCGACTATGGCCAAGTCGTGAGCCATTATTGGGCCGATCGTAAAACCCTGTTAAGGTAAGAAGAAAAAGACATAGTCAAATTTCGTGACAACCTCCACTCATCCCGCAGACGCTTGGTCCATCTACATTTATGAAATGTCTCTTCAATATTTTTGGAATTCGATTTTTTTCTCTGCGTCTATATCTCACATTCGCTGCTGTAAATTCGACTTGAATTGTGGTAGTTCGAACTGTTTTCTAAATTGCCCAAATATTGATTCCACAGGATGTGAATTTAACCACTCTTTTTCTCGGTGTATCTTTTTGTTCGAGTGGAATTTTCACCCTTCCATATTTAAAAAGTAATCACATTTTTTTTCCGTGCAGTCAACAATCTGACCATCCAAATGTTCTTGGACGTATTGATTTACATTATGACTGTAAGTGATGGTGATCCTTGAAGAGGATCGATCCTTTCCATATGGAAAGTATATAGTCCCATGTGTGTATGGACTAATGGCCCAATGATGGACCAAGCCTGTCACAAGACCCGCCGAGACTTGTCTGGAGCAATTTGACAAACTTGGCCCAGGCTTGGGAATGATAAGATCAGGACAAGCTTGGGCCAGTGGTTTTGGCAGGCCCGGTCCGATTCATTTGCCAAGCATCAACCAATGCTTCTTTGATCGCAGATATAGATGAAAAAAGTAATTGATTCATATTTCAGTTCACGACTTTCTCTTTCAGAATACTGTACATGAATTATCTTAAAACGATAGAACAAATGTGACAAGACTGGGACAAGCTTGTATGATCATTGGAAAATTTGCATTCTTCGATATTTCAATCAATTTGATCCTATTTCGAATTATGCTCAAACTAAACTAATAAGATCTTACTGAAATACCATAAAATAAATCTTATAACGATCTGATCCCGTACGGAATCCAACATTGGAATCCCCCGAATCACCCGAAAAACTGATGGTTATCTTCACGTGTTTATCATCCCTAATGAGCATAACTATCGGCCCAGGCCTGACCCGAGCCTGCCCCAGAGTGGGCAGCCTTCGCCCAAGCTAGCGCCAATAGTTATGCACACAAGGGCAGTCACTATTTATAAACATTGTGCCACTCATGTGGGCAATATTGGCATAATTGTTCTCAACGAATGCTCGATTTTTACACTTGTGCCAAGCTTGTACCTAATGTAGTGACCATTTCAAAAATATTAATAAATTTATTACCATGACTGGCTATCTATTGGAAACAACGGGACAATCGTGGAACAATATTGGGCCAATTGTTCTTTACAGAGGTTTGTTTCTGACACATGTGCCAACCTTGGGACAAGCTTGGGTTTTTTTCATTCTTGGCAATACCTGCATGGGGTTTTTTTGAAATATTGAAAAATTAGATCGTTTTCACATACACTGTTAAAAATGTTTTGAAATTTCATAACTTTTCCAATTACATCCGTAACTGAAATTTCCAATTCTTGGTATTTGAATTGAGAATTCATTTACACGTGATTGAATTTTCAAATTTTTACTACATTTTATTACGGATTTATGTATATTTTCGGAACTGAAATTTCATACACATGTAACTTAATTTTTCAGTTACGTGATTGGAAATTGCTTCCGTTACGTGTATTTGAAGTTTTGTCCAGAAATTTTTAACAGTGTAAAAACGGATCGATCCTCCTCAAGGATCGCCATCACTAATAACTGCACGTAAATACATGTCTAAAATTTCTCATAGGAAAAGAGAATGATATTAAGTACTTCTTCTTCAACACTCGATGTTATTATCACAAAAGTTCCTCACAAATCAGAAATAAACAAAAAGTACAACATGAAAATCAGTCACGTAATTCAATTATCTTCTCTTCTTCTCCCAATCAACGGGCACTTCTGATATGGAACGAGCTCTTGTGGTAATATTGAATAGAAATTGCAAAAAGAGACCTATGAACCGATCATTTCAATCATCAGGATTCTCAGAACTGCTCGTGAGGTATAGGATTCTTCAAAAAAAAGTCTTCTGAAAATATGTAGAAATAATTATTCGTGATATATGAAGATTCACACGAGTCATATAAAAGATCAACTAAATAACTTTTCATGTTGTTTTTGAAACAATGTGATACACCTGAAAAATTTGTGCGCAGAACATTGTGGAAAAAATGGAAAATTTTCAATCTTGTTGTTTTCCAGTGTTTTATACGAAATGTGAAAGTAGAGTGAAAGATTCAAGCTTGAAAAGTTCTAGCAACTCCGTACTCCGCTGAGTACGGAGTTGCTACAACTTTTTTGCAAGAGTTTAGTCATCTCATACCTTCCCGTACAGCACCGGACATTTCTACGTTGCCTCTACGTTGACTCTACGTAAAATCTCCGTCCATCCACCTTGTATTCACGTCCACCATTTATCCACGTAGAGTCCACGAAGATGCGACGTGGAAATCGGTGGTTGTGCTGTTATGTTCATCTTTTTGGATAACATATTCCTTCTAAACAGGTTTGACGAGTCTTGTATACAAAATTACAAGATATTTTTCAGATTCTTCTACACTGTTGAAAGAACTGGAATTTTTCAATACCCAGGAACTGGAAAATTTCTGTTCATGACGAATTTTTCAGCTTACGTATAAGAAAATTCCTGTTGTACCGGAATTTTTCCCTATTTTACATGAAAATTCATGTTTTTTATTTCAATTTTCCAGTATAAATACAAGAATTTTCTGATACGAGTACTGGAATTTTCATGATTCGAATGTAATTTTTCAGTACAACTGTACGGGTTAATTTTCTTTACTGTGTAGTTTTTCTTACTTTCTTTCTAAGTTTTCTTGTTTATTTACATATTCTGAATGAAATATTATTTTTTCATTCTTGGATAGAACTCTGAGGTTACATCGTTCAAGTCAAAATACCGCAATGATTTTTTTTACTGTGATAAATAATTTGAAATTTACTGTAATCGGAGACTATGCAAACTGTGAAACTTGTCATTGAATCTAGTAATCAAAGTCTGAAAATTCCTCTCAATTAAACTCGAATTAGTTGTATGTTTATTCCATAATGTCGTACGTCAGAAATACAAAGTTTAAAAATTCAATCTACATTTATTGATTCTTTTTTTTTCATGAAAGAAAATCGACTTGGATTTATCTTCATACCGTAAATAACTTTTTCATCTTGACGTTGAACCGGAAATCGTGCAGAAGCTTCTATACCTTGATTAGAAAAAAATCTAAGATGGAAACGGTGGAACATCTCGAGGGTGAATTGGTTGATTAATCTTTTCATGATAAAATTCCTTTTCTTGGAGTTTCTTCCGTCATAGTACATTCCAATGTGCAGAGGGAAGAGGAAGAAGTAACCCTCAAGTTGTCTTCCCTTATCGGGAGCGTTGAACTTAACGTCGTATTCTGTATTGATTTCAATGGTACCACGAGACTAAAGCCAGACGTTACCTATGTTGTGTGCCACGTGTCCGGAGATCGCGGGCACGCCCTGTTCTCATATCTTTTGGTAATTTCACGATTACGATATATCTCATGTCGTCTTCATTACGTATAGGATAAAGTTCAGACCATATACGATTCGACATTTGTCAAATTTTGACGAAATTATTTCCTTGATAAATATATTTCCGAGCATTCTTGAGAAAATTCATCTCATTTTGACCAAGACGACTTACTTTTTCTCTGAAAAATTGGAGAAATTTCTGGTTAATTTGCTTTTTTTATTATTGAGTGGATTCGATACCTTATTCAAAAAAAAGTGCAGCAGTTTCTTTTTTATTTTGAAGCACTGATTGTTTGTCGAGAGAATTGAGATCTTAATAGAAGTCATAATCTATGTCTTTGCAAACATACACTGAGATAAACTTTTGAGGTTACTGTAATTGAAACGCCGCAAAGCAAAAGCTACTAGAAATTTGATTAGTTCAACTAAGAAAGTATAGTTGATACAATTAAGTGATGAATCAACTATACTTCCTTGATTGAATCAACCAAATTTTTAGTTACAGTGACTATAGAAATTTCTCTCATGAGAAATACACTGCAGTGTACTATAGTTATGCACATGTCGTATGAATATCCCTAGTAGAAATGCTCTTCCCAAGTTTCAATGCTCTAATTATTCATGAGTTTTGTAACACTTAACTAGCCGCAAACTAGACACTCGCAAATGCTTCACCAACGATTTACGACGCACTTGCAAGCGTCTACTTTTTGGCTAGTGAGCGTTACAAAATTCGTGAATAGCATCGACATTTACGAGTTTTATCACGCTGCACTAGACGAAATTCGTGAAGACTAAGAGTCATTTTTACCAGGGAAGTAATTAAATTGGATGCTAAATGCGTTATATATTCCCCATCTCATGCTGTAGCTAACAAATCAACGCAAACCCGAATCAAAAAGTGAAACCTGATTTAGTTCTGATTCATTGCGTATAAATCAGGTTTGATTCCATTTCTCACCCTGATCTCACCCTGTCCTCAACCTGATCTTGTTTTCAAACTTCTCATTCGACCTGATTAAACTGTGGATCGCTGCGTATTACGGAGTTGATCAGGCTTTGAAAAGTATTACAATTTTTCGACTCGGGAACTTTCAATTCTCCCGTGCATCTAATTTTCGAAATTTAAAACAAGACTTCCCGGCAAGGATTCTCCTGTTAGAACTCGGGCGGGGTCAGGGTTAACCGGATCAAGAAAAGAGGATGCATTTCTAAGTCTGGTGTTCAAGCTATAGTGATTTTTTACATCTAAATGAAGTCAAATATTGATGCATATAAGTGTTTCATTCGATCTTTTTCTGAAAAAAAGAAATTAAGAAAAAAATGTCTTGTATCAGAATCAATGGGAAGTACTCTTTGTATTATATCATCTTGAGAAGTTCCCTGCGTTCTACTCGGTAATCCAGATGCAAACACAAAGTACCGCAAAGAGTCATGGGAAGACTGTACTAGATTTTCAGAAAGGTACTCAAGCTTTTTATCTTCTGACTTCTTCATTTCTGCGGTTGAAGACTGTATCCCTTATTACCTTCAAAGACATGCTCTTCTCATTTTATGATGCATTCATTAGATTTCAAATGAAACTTCACATATGCTGCTTTTGTTCTTCATAGTCCGTTTTTCCTGAGCGTGAGTAAGGAGTTTTGTCGAATTACAATCAGAAGATCTTCTCGAGAAGACACTGCTCAAATCTGCACTCGATAAAATATTTTAAATCAAGATTTTGGAAAATAAAATTAGATCTACACCTAATAAAGACACACACTCTCTAAATCTGAAAGAGTGAAAAATCGCGCATTTCACTCCACTAAGTGTCAGAAGTGAGCCTGTCCGCTTCGAGTGGAATTTTCACTCGTTTCGAGTGACCTCTCACTCTTTTAGAGTGAAAAATTCACTCTAGCGTCGAAGTGGTTGTGGATTTCTAGCCTCGTATCTTAGAATATCACTCTAAAAGAGTGAAAATTTCACCCGAAAATTCGACAGGCTCACTTCTGGCTGGCTAAAGAGTGAAATCACACTCCAAAGATTTTAGAGAGCATGTTATTTCAACGTTGAAAGAACGCTACACTGTCAAACGGACGTTAGTCGTTGATTTCATAACGTTGATTTTTAGTTGAAATTTGATAGGGAAATAGACGAGGAATTACGTTTTGATGACTTGTAATTTACACTAATATTCAAAAATAACCATCAAACGACGTCCTCAAAAAACGTGTTTTGAACGAGTTTGAATCACGCGTTTCAAATGTGTTCATAACACCTTGTGTTTGAACTTCAATTGAAGATAGACAAAGAGCAAGATAGTGAATGGTGTAGCATACTTTCCAAATTCTGTCATACTCAGAAATACTATTGTTCTCGATATTGAATGAAAAGTTTTCAAAAAAAAAATTTGTTGGATTCAATTCACGTTTTAGAACCATCATTAAGACACGTATAATATTTGACGTCTTTTAAACGATGTTCAAACCGTTGATATGACGTTATTTTATGGTTGAAAAACCCGTGATCTGCCACGGTATTTTTACGTTGAATCAACGCAAGAATATTACTAATTGACAACGTGTGGTTATTGACTGTTTTTGACGTTTTTAAAACGTGCGTGTGTTTACTGGGATGAGACAATGGAGATCGGAGATCGCACTTGGCTACAAAATTCGATGCTTAAGGTTTTATACAAAAATGATTGACAATCAGGAAGTTTTTTACACCCAAAAAAAAAGGAATCTGCAAATGGGCGTGCAAATGCCTCCTAATCAGAAAACATATTTCACTTTGCACTTTAAATTGAGAATATGTCTCTACGATTGAGCAAACAAAAAGGATAATCCTTTTAAATGGAGAGAAATACTTTTGGTATCATATGATACGCTAAGAGCCAAAGTGACACTCAAATTGTTATCAAGCACAAACAGGACTGAAACGTTCAAAATTCCGAGCAAAAGCGATACACCTATAATTCGGAACAAAAGAGCAACCACAAAAATCTCCAGGCAAAAATGACGTGGTTGGAAATAAACAGGCCATTATTCGTGGTTGCAATAACTTGAAATCTGGTTCTGTTCACCAGGAAACATGATTGTGACGACCAAAAAACAGTGGTTAAAGCTGAAATGAACCACATATTCTGGTTACTAACACCAAGGAAATAATTTCCGTCACTCTGACCTCAAAAATGTAATTATTTTTGGCTCGAACCACTTTTTCTGGTCGTCACAATCATATTTCCTGGTGAATAGGACCACCCTAACAGCAAAATGTGTCCCTAGGACGTTTTCTGAACGTTCAGAGAACCTCCCCTACGTTCTATCGATCTTCCATAAACGTTCCAGTGGCACGTTGTGCTGTCTGGGCAGATTTCAAGTTATTGCAACCGGAATGTTTCAACCAGGTCATTTTTCTTTCAGTGTGTATTTATGCGCTGGTTCGTTTTTGCTCGAGCTCTTCAGTATTTCATTCTTACCCGGAAATTTCTGTGGTTACTCTTTTGTTGCAAATTATAGGTGTATCGCTTTTGCTCGGAACTTTTGATGTTCGATTTTTGCTCTCAAAAGTTTCTGTCCTGTTTTTGCTTGACAACAATTTGAATGTTACTTTTGCTCTTGACATATCATACATCAGAGGAAAAGTTGCTCTTATTTTGATATTAATTTTTTTTGGTGTACTGGAGTTTATTCTGCTCACGCTTGTCTTTGGAAAAATCCAAACTGTGCCCGCTTCGCTTGCTCATGATGATACATATGTCGACTCGTTTATAGAAGTTACAGATGACGAAAATTTCTCCCATCTGGAGAAATTTTCAAAATGTATACAATAATATACAACTTGAGTATAAAATACAGTGCGACCTCTCAATAAGAATTCCCAGATAGACATCTGAGATCCAAAAAACACTTGTAGAGTTCATAGGTGCCAGTTGGACGTCTTAAAAGAGGATCCCAAAGATAACATAAAGACTCATAAAACAGTCCCTATGCGTCGATTTCAGAGCTCTATCAGAATAAAGCTTATTCTAAAAACCTCCCAGAAATCTTCTCCTTAATGGCGAACATATGTGCTTTGAAAGTTCACTTTGAATGGAGCTCATAATGTTATCTTTGAGAGGTTGGTGCTGCCTGGGAACGCTCGCCCTCTTTCTCATTCGAATGGTACTTGCCTAGCGTTGAAAGAAGAGAGTACACTGAGAATAAGGGTCTATTCAAATATCCGACAGCTAGGAAATTTAGTCACTGTAAATAAAAATTTAGTTGTGCCAGCTAAATTTCATTTGTCACAAATATTTTTTTTATTCCCATTGAATAGACCATTTTATCCATATTTCAGACAGCTCGCCCTTTATTTACCCCAGCTAGAGTCTAGCTAGACTAACATTTAGTTGTCCCAATTAGGTACCTTTCTCTCAGTGTGAGCGTTCTTATCAAGAGGTCACAATGTATATTGGACTATATATAAATTATATATAATTTAGAAAATTTTTTCCACATGGGATGTGACATTTGGGACCAGGGAATTTGTGATGAAATAGTTTTACTTCAATGAATATGAGAACTTGGATATCCCAATGACGCCCAAGGTCATCAACGACGAATCAACATAGGGCATCTATTCGAAGCACCCCTCGTAAATCAAAGACAACTCGTGACCGTGTATCGTTGAGAAGACTTGCATTTTTTAATAACCTCGACAACTGAACAGTAAGATCGCGTTGAGCAAAGATTCTTTATTACATCAATGATTTTGATGAGTCCTCCTCGTTGAACGCACAATCTCTCGTATGTATTCATGGACTTTTATCATCGTCAGCTCTTCGCAATGCGACACGACTACGTCACCATTTCTCGACATCACGAGGCATAAGTCAACATTAAATATAGCTGATCATGTATTATCGTACGCTTGCCTCTGGCCGGAATTCTTCACGCGCCCTTCACAATCGTCAATGGGAAATGACTCTTTCGATAAAAAAATTGCATCTGAAAATATATAAATCAATCCTTCAATTCAGTTCAAGACAAGTGTATTGTTCGTTCATTCTCATCTGTTTTTAAGTTCTTTTCCAAACTTCAAAGTTTATTCATTCGATACGTATGGAATGTACACTCTTCGCTGGGATTTACAAATCTTCTAAATGCATTCCATGTAACTCGTGTTGTATGAAATTGATGTAATTATGCTTTTGTTGTATCGGAGATTTATTTTTGAACCTACCGTTCCAATCGTTTGAACTTGATCGTACGGCGATGAACGAACATGATGGAGCGAAGTCTATAGTTTTTTATCTCCACAATGGAAAAAGTTGTATGGAAGAAAACACATGTTACATAGAATTACCGTGTGACATGAAATCATTATATTTAATTAATTTTGGAATGAAATATTTCGAAAGATTTCAATAACTTACTCCTGAAAATTTCATGGAGATGACGATCTGAAAAACACATATATAAAATGTAAATGTATATAAAATCCAACACAGAATCTCACACGTTTTCAATGGGAATCCGGTTCCGATGAAATTGCTTGAAAATATGGAATGTTGTAATCCTGAGGTTGCCGATGCTCAAACAATTGCATCGAAACCGGATTTTCATCTGAAGCGAGCGGTATTCTTTCAACTCCGACGCTAGAAAATATTATATTTTGGTAATTTTTTTGTGTCGGCATCAGAATTTGAGAAATTCAAATTTTTATATTCGAGGATATCAAGTGATATCGGTTCGATACGCGAGTAAATTTTACATTGAATAAAAATAGTATGGAGAATCAATTATGGAGTGTGAATATATATGGTTTTTATTCAATCTTGAAGCTGCTATTGAATCTCCAAGAAGCTCCATCGAGAATTGTATTGTAATAAACTCAAGGATATCGAGTCATTGCTTTTTACGATTATTAATCTTCTATGACATAAATTCATAAGAACAATCCTATTTGATTATTTATCGTATTCGAATTTGTTTGATTTGAAGTGATTGAACGTTATTTGTTACGACCTTCGAACATTCCTTTTTTTTCCTGTAGTAAATAAATATAAAGTGCGACTCGATCGAATCAAAAAAATATATTCGATACCAATTTGATTATACACACCACATCATGCGGTGGAAAAAAGCAGCTCGTTCGTTATTTCTTCACCATAATCAATAACTCATTCGAAATGTTTCATTTCTTTTTCATATCCAAAGTGAAAAGAAGTACGTACAAAAAAAAATAATTGTCTCATCCGAGAGATACAAATTTCATTTCGAAAATATTTATTTTGCTGATCAATCAGGTTTCTAGGTTTGAAACAGAAAAAAATGGCTAATCAAGTTTATATCGAATTGATTCTTCTGTAGTCTGCGGTACATTGACCAGAAATACGTTTTATTCAAATCGAAATAGGTCTCTCTGGTTAATTTTTTACATCGTGCAAACCCATCGGGAAGTAAAGTGGTTCAAAGAATTCAGTAATTCAGAGGATGACAACACATACTTAATCTATCAAAGACGGACGGAGGTCTCATTATATTAAGAAATTGGCACTGAAGATTTTATATTATCAAAATAAAAGTTGACCCAGATAGCGCAGAGTTTGTGAAGAATTATTCAAGAATTTCGTTCAAACTCTACAGTTCTTGAAGAATCCTTTGAAAATTCATTGACGAATTCTTTGTTTGTTTACACTTTAAGATCTATTTCAATGTTTTGTTTCGAAAGTATACACGGTGAAAAATTGTTGAAAATGAAATTTGTATTTGAATTCAAAGTTCATTTACACGTCAATGAATTGTCAAATTTTCGCTATATCTTCGCGGAAAAAAATACCCATGTAAAAATTACATATTAGGTGTACAAATAAGTTTCCGCGGTTTGTCAAAAGATGGCCCCACCAGAAGGTTATGGAGAAATTGTCAGATGTAAAACGTAATATCCCAAGTTTAGTCATCTGGCAACACCATAACCTTAAAGTACTAGTGATTCCGTATCAGCATCACGTAATTTTTTCGTGCAAAAATGTCAAGTTTTATTCCGAATAAGCATCATTTGCGGGAACTTTTGATTTACTTCTTTAATGTGAAAAAATCTGCAGCTGAGGCGCATCGATTGCTTCTAGAAGCATATGGTGAAGCTGCTTTAAGTGAGAGAAGTTGTCAGGAATGGTTTCAAAAGTTTAAGAACGGTGAGTTTGACGTTAAAGACAAAGAACGCAGTGGAAGGCCGAAAGTGTACGAAGACATGGAATTAGAAGTACTATTGGAGGAAGATTCGTCCCAAACGCAAAAAGAACTTGCACTTACTCTACAAGTGACTCAACAAGCAATTTCACATCGTTTAAAATCGTTAGGAATAATTCAAAAACAAGGAAATTGGGTTCCATATGAACTAAAGCCGAGAGACGTTGAACGCCGATTATGCATGAGTGAAATGCTGCTTGCCAGGAATAAAAAAAAGAGTTTTTTGCATCGTATAGTCACTGGTGACGAAAAATGGATTCACTACGATAATCCAAAGAAGAGAAAGTCATGGGTTAAGCCCGGCGAACCATCAACATCGACAGCTAAGCCGAATATTCATGGAAAAAAACTCATGCTGTGTATTTGGTGGGATCAGCTTGGTGTCGTGTATTATGAATTGCTGAAACCAAGCGAAACCATTACTGGAGCTCTCTACCGAACACAATTGATGAGATTGAGTCGGGCACTTAAGGAAAAACGCGCCCATTACTACTCCAGACACGACAAAATTATTCTTTTACACGATAATGCTCGTCCACATGTTGCGGCGCCGGTAAAAACATACTTGGAAACACTCAACTGGGAAGTTTTACCCCACCCGCCGTATTCACCAGACTTAGCCCCTTCTGATTATCACCTGTTCCGGTCGATGGCACATGGTCTGTCTGAGCAGCGCTTCACATTATATGAAGACACCAAAAATTGGGTAGATTTGTGGATAGCGTCAAAAGATGAAGACTTTTTTCGACGGGGTATCCGAATGTTGCCAGAAAGATGGGGAAAAGTAGTGGCAAATGATGGAAAATACTTTGAATAAAACGTAATGTACTTTTCCTTTACAATAAATTCCTAATTTTTTATAAAAAACCGCGGAAACTTATTTGTACACCTAATAAAAAGTGAGGTAACGATTACAGGGTGCATCTCGTGTAAAATTTACCACACAGTCCTGTTGGATTTACATTGTTATCATACTTCAAAGCAACGCTTCTCCCATTTACTTCGGTAACAATGTAAATATAGCATTGATTTCAATGTAAATTGTACTCCAATTGCATTTATGTGAGTAGTTATTTTAAATTAACAACAATCCATGTAGAATTTATATGGGACTTTTTTCCGTGTTGTTACACATTGATGTATATATTTTCGCAACAGAAATTTCATCTAGAAATGTTTAACAGCGTAGGAAAAATATTTGTAGGAAAAATTCTTTAAGAATTCTTCTGGGACTGTGGTGCTGTGAGGGTATACAGGATATGTATAGGCTTGGATGCTCCAGTTGAACATCAACGTACACTTGCCATTTCTACGATAACGTTGCGATGCTGTATCCTACGTTATCGCAGAAATACGGATGTACGAATATTTTTTTCGTTTACAGGGTATCATCAAGTGACAAATATAAACGCGGAAGTGGATACTCCTATATTATAATACAAAAACACCTGTCGTAACTTTGAACGTATTTTAATTTTCTTTTCCAAATTTTATTAATTCAAGTGATAAAATACAATGCTTCGTATAATTTCTTGTCAAAAGATCTTGAATTATTGAGATAATATTCCATTGAATGCTGGAACGACGAAAGGAATGTCGAAGTCTATTACTCTCATCGAATAATTCGATGAACCTTTGGCGAACGTTCGATCCTTGTATCAAAGTTCCCCATGTGGAAATAGCCACAGTTGGCAAATGGCACGGTACTGGCCAAGTTGCACTTGCCAGACTTCGGCAGATATAACTGTGCCCATTCAGAATTATTATCGTTTTTCAACTGGCGCCAAATGTTTGCCGGATTTCAGACAGTACTGGCTTGCGCGGTTAGACGGTCTTCAGCCAGTATCGAATTAATAATGTTCGGAGAATACCCAGACCATACAGAAACAGAACCGTGCCAGTACCGAATCAGAGTTAGTTGGATGGTAAAATGCGAACAAAAGACGATACTGCATCAGTATCGATGCAACGTTGTTCTAATACGGAATAGATAGTGGATAGGAATTTCACTGATCTTTTCATCATCAGTACAGAGCCAGAGTTAGTATTAGCATTCAATATATTCCATAGACGTCAATGTGCCAGTATTGATTAGACTCGGTATAGTCGACTAGCGTTAAAATCATGATTTTAGCAACTTGGCTGTTGTGGTGAACCGAAGTATTGCGGGCATTAGGCCAGAGTTGGTATGATCATTCAATATGTTCGAAAGACAGCAATATGCCAGTATTGGTAGACTCTGGCTGACTGCGGAATCGGTAGTCAACTGACGTTAGAATCACGATCTTAGCAACTTGGCTGTGGTAGTGGGCCGAAGTCTTGCCAGCATTAGGCCGGAGTAATTGATATGATCATTCAATATGTTTGAAAGACAGCAATGTGCCAGTATTGATAGGACTTCGACTTTCTACAGAATCGGTGGTCGAATGGCATTAAAATCATGATCTTACACTGAAGGAAAAAACTTGTAAAATTTACATCATTGAATCAATATATGGATGATTGAGAATTTAGTGCAAGCGACCACAATTTTAGTTGATTTTACAACAACGCATGTGAAACATACCACAGCTGATGCGAAAGATACCATAGCTAAAGTGCATCCTACTTTCCCTGCGGTGAAATTAGCTAAAATTGTAATAGCTCCATATATTTACTTAACAAAAGGTAAATTTGACAACTACTTTTTCTCGGTGTAGTAACTCAGCTTTTGTAGTGAGCCGAAGTCGCCCCAGCATTAGGCCAGAGTTGGAATCATCATTCAATATGTTCAAGAGACGACAATGTGCCAGTATTGGTAGCACTTTATTCCTCTACGGAATCTATGGTGCACTGTATGACTCCTCCTGATCGGCTGATGTGATAGAGACTAGGTTTCTCACTCGCAGGACCTGGGTTCAATCCTCACTCAGTGAACTTTCAAGGAATCATTTCCAAAGTGCCTCTCTCCGATGACAATAATAAAAACAATGAATTCTTTAGATTTTCAAAGTTCAAATTCAATGTTTCATTTTTTTAATTGAAATATGATCACTCCTGGTAACTTCGGTTACCGGTACTGTGCCAGTACTGGGTGGGATTTGAATTTCTACATAGGATGTCATCATTTCGACTCCTTGTCGTTTTTCATCCAGCTCTGGCAAAACAACTGATCCTGTTGCAAGCCAAAGTTCCGCCATAGTTGGCTCGCATTGAAAATCGGTACCAATTCGGTGGTAAATGTTCCTCTAGCCCTTATGTAAAATGATGTTATCATTTCGGCTCCTTTCCAGTACTGTGAATTTAACCGGCCCAATACTGGCAACTCTGGCAACAGTACTCAGCCAGTAGCGGCGCGTGTTTCCATCATGGCCAAAGTTTTAATTGAAATAACGTACTGGGAATGTGAATCTCTTCAAATTTTAGTGACTCAAAACTTATCTAGTTAGCATGATGTGTATATACATGGTTAATAATTTTCAAGTCTTCTATCATAAATAGTCCTACATCTATATTTTCTGATGAGAATGTTCGAGCATCGACAAAACAAGCACCATGACGAAATTCAGGAAGCGTATGAAAGATTATGAAATCAAAATCATGGAAAACATTTATATCCATGTTCAAATTTATATCCCAAGTGTGTATCGCCGACATTGACAATGGGCCCAAGCAGGGTACATTTGCTTGAATCCAGTATTAGGAAATGACAATGGGACCCATCTTGGACTAATCTTGGCCCTATTGTTTGTTCCCATACAATTATAGTTCGTAGAAAATGGAAATATTGAACTTTGGTGCGGGCCCGGCCCTAAGTTGAGCCAAGATTGGCTTAGGTCAGGGCCCATTGTTTCACCTAGTCCTTGGGCAAAGCAATACAGCCAGGCTGGACACGATGTTATCATCCCAGAGTTGGTCCCACGTTAGGTAGCATGGGCACCCACTTTGGGCCCCCATTGGACCCGTAGTGAATACACGCTTGGGATGTAAAATTCAATAGGGCTGCGACTACAAGGCGCCCCAATAAATTTGTCTGATATATCGATTGAAACTTGGTATAGATTGTATATAAAATCACATTGAATCACAATATAGCCCCAGACTTAAAATTCAACCATTTTCCAATTTTTGCAACGAAAAAATCAATGGAAAGATCCTAATATCGATGAGTTACGTACATTTGTAATGTTTATAATAGATTTTGATTGTCATTACGCACTATAAAAAATAATCGGAATTTTCCTATACGCAGCAACCGGAAAATTCGTGATCATGCGGTGTAAATATTTCTTGCACCAAAATAAATATCTTTTTGATTCAAAAATTTGTTATTTGAATAATGGATCAAATAATAAATTCTTTCACATGAACAGAATATTCATTTTTGTTAAAGAAATATCTATTCGGACCTATTCAAATAAAAATTTCTTAGATTCAAATGAATACTTTTTTTTCTGTGTAGGAAATCAATTTCCGATAAATGGGATTTTTCCTATCATTTTCCAGTAAATTTTCGGTAAGATACGGAAAATTCTTCACGCATGTATGTATTAATTACTTCCAAAAATCTATACGAAGTTTCCCATAGAAATTTTTCACAGCGCAGTTGAAAATAATTGAAAATCTTGTATGAATTTTTCTAAATTTCTTTTTTTATCTCTCCACTCAACATTTTTCAATCCTCCAATTGTTATCACCGCGGTCTCATTCCTGCTTTAATCTATAACGAAAATCATTGAAATCGAACAGTAAATCTCGTTGACGTATCAAGATTAAGTTCCATTCCAATGCCATTCGATTTGATTTAAAGCAAAATTAAAATTAAGGTACAAATATGGTGTTGCGGTTTCCTTAGACTTTTGGTAATGTCATATGTCTTTTGGGATTTTGACCTTGCATATACTCAAGCGACTTTGAATTGGCAGAAGACGACCGATGAAAAGACGAATGTTTACTAGGTATGTGATTACGCATGGTCATATGCCTTACCGGGTGCTTACGTTCTTGACTCCGTTTTCTTGGAGGCCCCTTGTGTCTTCTGACCGTACAAGACGAAGGATTCGGAACACGGTCGTGACTTAAAGGCAATATAAATCCCAACTTCATTAGGATTACTCAAAATAGACGTTATGCCTTTCCGTATCTTTTAATCAATATACAATATCAAGTACACGTGTACTGACAATCGTGGAAGGTTGCTGTATTTATAATTCGCTTTATTTGTACCATTTTAATTGTGTACGACATAGGCGATATTTCTAGAAAGGGGTGTAGGATTCTGTATGCCCTACACTAATTGTACCCTTGACTCGATTGAATGAATATAAATATACGTATCGCGAATACTGTTTCATTTCAATGAACTATTTTTTACAATGATAAAAGGCGCTTTGATGGACCATTGATTATCCTGCAATGCCGCTGAAGGGCTGTAGCCCTTTGAAACGTCTGCAATCGTGTTAATTGAATTGAGTTCATCGAGAAAATTTTATACTTGGATTTATTTGGATTGCCTGAATTTCTATTCGAATATGAAGCTACTAGAGTTTTAGTTGGATCAAATGAAAATTTTATTCCATTCAAATGAATTTTTAGTCATTTTAAATAGGATTTACTTGGATCAAGTAAAAATTTACTCGATGCAATGAAATATCTATCAGGTTCATATTCAAGTAAATGATTTTTCTGGGTGTTGAATAGAATAATTTCTCCACAGGATGTCTTTAATTTCAAAGATACACTGTTAAAAAAACTGGAATTCTCCGGTACCATGGAACCAGAATTTTTCCTCATGTTTTTTACCTCAATTTTTCAGTATCGATACAACAATTTTCCAACAGGACAAAAATAGAAAAATGGACACAGAGTTCCGCGATAATCCTTAACATTGGTGTATTCTGAACTCATCGAATGTATGTAAACAAATAATAGAAACCAGATTGATCGTTGTTCGCGCATCTTGAAACACGTAACTGTTGATATAAGTGAACTTATCAATTCAACACTAGTTCAATTTTGTCCCTCGACTTTTTTTTTGAGCTCTCTTCGAAGATATTGTACATGATTCAATGATGGATAATTCAATCGAAGGTATGTACTCTTAATTCTGACCGTGTAATGGTTTTCCTAATCAATTTTAAGTTCACATCATCAATTTATATTTTTGAATATTACGGAATTATAAATATCAAAACTTCAATTCAACTTTGCTCAAAAAAGGTAAAACCATTGTTGGGGTTTCAATAGGAAACTGTTCCTAGGATGGCCCTGAAGAATGTTATTGAAGAACATCTTGCCCCAATCTGCCCCTTTGTGGCTAGTGATCATTTTTGGATTATTCAAATTCAGATTATTCTTATTAACATTTTTCTAAATTTAGATTCAAATTTTGGATACAGTATGAATATGATATAAAATAACTACTATGCTCCATTGTTGTGTCCTGTACTTGAATATACAGGTATGCAAAAGTAAAATAAAGTAATTCAATGATTCTGGCTGCGAAAAAGTTGAATTTTCATTTTTGTCCATCCTATCCATTGATTCGACGCACTGTGAGGTGGCCTGAAATTTTTATAATCTCAGCGTGATTTTCCAGCACAAATCTACGGGTTAAATGCTTTCAGTAGGGTACTGGAAGTTTCCCGTCGATTTTTTTACAGTTTATCAAGTTTCAAATTGCAAAAAAATAACCTCGATTCGAATGAAATAGACATAATCCAACAAACAACGTCTAAAACTTGTCGGAAAATGTTGCATAAGATGTTTTTCATATATCTAATATGTAGATATCTAAAAGACGTTTTACGCAATATTTCTCGCCGAGTTTTAGACGTTGTGTTTGTTTGAACCATCTTTTTCAATGTTATATTGGAAAAATTATAAAATTTCTGTCCTTTGCGTCGAAATAATAGTGATTTGCGAATTTTGGTGAATCGAATCTTTTGTACCAAATACTTGTCATGTTTCGATAAAAATTATATAGAATTAAAAATCTTTTCTGCATAAAAAAATCGAGTTATCAAAATTCGCACATCTCTACGAACATCAACACTCCCGTTCATTATGCCAAAGATTTAGAAATATTCGATTAAATTTTCTACAGAAATCGTTGGAGATTATTCATGTTTTCAACTTTCCCACAGTCGATTGTTCAAACAAAAATAAGAATTCTCGAATTCTATTCTTACGAGATTATGAACCACGCCTAACAATGTAGTCGCCTTGACTTTATTCGACCTGTTCTCTAAAAGATCATTTCCCGTTCTCTTTCTGTTACACACCACACAGGTGTCGAGTTTTGCGGGTAGTTGATGGTCGATTGTAGGCTGGACTTGGCTTCTTTTCAAGAAACATAATAAGAGGACCTGCTTGATACATAGTGTGAGATTCATATACACATTCACGTCATATACAAATGAAAGACATTGATAAGCCGGTATTGAATTTTTTCCAGCAATTCATGATCAAACATTGGTCTTGAAGAACCAAAGTCAATAATGAATCAGATTACAAATACATGATCAGTATTTTTCAAGAGATTCAAGCTTATCTACCTTCTTCTAATGTATCATTCTATTTCTCTCTAGTACGTGAAATTGAAGAGTAATTTGAAAGAGTGACGATGTAATTTTCCGGAATTCGTAATCGAAGATTGTGTATCGCTAGAACAAACAAATATTTTTTCGGAATCTCAAAACTGTCCTAAGACATCGTGGAATTCACACTCGTGTGATTTCAACGTTCCTACCCTATTGAAAAATTTCAATAGAAACCGATAGATGTAGTTTTATCGGAATCGATGGGTTTCTATCGATTTTCCGTGTTGTTTTGTCACAGTTGCTATGGGTTTTCAATTGGATGTCATGTGGAAGTCGATATTCTATTGGTTTTTATTGGTACAATCGGTCAAATCTCATGAATAACGATGGGAAATAATTTCCTATTGGAAAACCATGTCGTTTTCTCACAAGATCTATGGGGATCTATTGGAATATATTGAAATTTTTCAACAGAGTACAGTTTTAGACTTCCCGAAGCGGATACGAAAAGCATTCTCCAAAATTCGCTTCGATTTGAAAAATGCCAAATGAAAATAACCAAAGTATGGGTTGGATCCGGTTGGATTACAAAATTCAAGATATGTCAACCTCTACTCATTGCCGTATCTCAGCCACCGTTACATCAGAGCTCGCCAGGGTCTTTCAAGCTCTTCGATAGCAACTGAATTCCGGCTAGGCTTTGGTAAGATTCTTGCGAATACCTAAACAGTCTCGTTAATCGCCCTGATGGAGTAGTGACACTATTATGTTGTTTATATACCACGCACATTTATAGCATGTATACAACATGCGGGTGCTGCTTGAGATATCCTGTTAACAAACTCTACAGCTAACTTATATCATAATATGCCATATGGCAATCTATAGATTCAAGAAAACAATCGAATTTTTTCTCAAGAGGATACTTGTGTCTCCTGTTGTATTAAAAATGTAATAACCACATCTAAATCACTCACTCATCTTCTTCACTCATGTTTACGTGTAACAAAATAATCTTTGAGATAACGTTCCATTCCTTATCGAGTAGATAAATTTTTATTGTTTTGTACGTACTTAGCCGTAATTCGAAATACTTTTAATGTGGTCTGGGGAACTATATTCCGGTTTACGAGCGGCAGCTTTTTATAAATATCTAATTTTTATTCAGAAGTGCTATCACTAATGACGACTCGATCTTTCAAAACAAAGCTTCACGGAAAAAAATTTGCGGTAAATTATGGATCAGGTACAGTTTCTATTACCATTTCAAACAAATTGTGGTAATTTTAACAGAATTGGAGTAGATTGAATGGCAGTTGTGGTAAATTATACTCCAAAATTGTACCTGTAATTTTTTTGCGTGTTGTGGATTGTAATATTTCAATTTTCATTTTAATTAACAAACAACAGCAGTATTGTCGATATTTCTTTGATTTTTTCAAAATATGAATGCATTTAACGATACTCACAATTTTATGTCATGTCTCTTCGAGAAGTAATTCATTTACAAGGTATTGATTGCACGTAACAACTGTTGTTTTATTCATACCGGATCCACCTATTTGATTTCACGAAACGAACTTTTTCGACAACATTATTTCTCGGACAAGAAGTTTAATACCTGAAACATGTTTTTATAAAACCCTCATCTCTCTGAACAATTGTCCGCAGGATCTGATATATTGATCGATTCTCCTCGCAAAGAATAATATTCGAATGGTATGGATATCTCTTTTCCCTCAGGGTTCAGGCTATGCTAAAAATATTCAGACGATAATCATAATATCCTGTGTCTCTACACTGCAGAAAGAATCTGCCCTAAGTTTCTATTAAATTTCATAATATGATATCAATTTCGATAAGATAATTCTTAAGTTTAAGAATTTTCTTCCTAATTTTGATAAGAAGTTCTAAAATTTTATAACTCATATTAAATTTTAGAAGAAATTTTTCATCAAATTTAAGAATTTTTCTAACAGTGTGTGCCATGTTTATCAGTTTAAAAACAAGAGAATTCAGAATAATACGAATAAAATTGTTATTGTAGAGCGATGTTGTAAGTTGATTGAATCAATAAGTTAATCTTGTAATATAGGTGTAAGATATTCTCATTGTATAAAATCAAAGCATGTGTATACAGCGTTCAACAGAACCAAAAGAATTAATTAATTCCCACTCAGTAAAAAATGATAATCAAAATTACATCATTGTGATGTTATTCTGACTAAAAATTTACTAAAAGTTAAAGAATTGAACAGAGTATACGGAATTTTTGCTTCCAAGCTTGATTTTTGCAGGAGGAAAAATTTTAAACTGTATTGAATTGTACATAAAATATATATAATTTAGATAATTTTTCCTCTCGGATAGTTCCAAAGCTAGTTTCTTCGATGCTCAATAGTTTGAAATTGGAGAAATTTCAATCTCAAAATACTTACACTTAATTATGAAATCCTATCCGATACCATGATCAACTACGATGATCTCCCCTCCATATCTGTAAAACTGTAGATACTAAGAAGCATAACTGATAATATTTCAAGCTATCATTCCTATGTAATTGTATCACCACGCAAATCAATAGATAAATATATAGGGTAGATTCATTTCATTTTCTCAAGGAATATAAAAACAGATATCCTCTATGTTCTTGTGTTCCGTTTCATGGTAAATCATAAGTAGCAATTTTCCCTCGACTTAATTGTCCTGAGAAAAATGTTTGATCTCATCTTCTCGATTGTTACACATATATACAAACAATTCATTCAACTTGTTGAAACGAAAGGAAGTACTGTCTAGAGACGGCTTGGCATAAAAGTCATAATAATCCGTTCAACGGACAATGGAAAGAATGAAAGAAAGGAAAAGCATAACTCCATTAAACTCATATAATAATCAAGTTCTAATGAAGTGATTAAAAATCAATAAGAGAAGAAGAGATGTAATGAATGCCAATGAGCGAGGATGGATTCTTCGTACTCGTGTAACGCTAACAGAAATGTATAATAATTTGTTGATGAAATAGTGCATTTCCGGTAATTAGTGCAAAGGGGCGATAAGAAATGTGAGTAAAAGAAAGTGGCACGAAACAGGTTTACCTTATCTCCGTGTAAAGGTCTCTCTAGCATATTAGCACAGATTTACAGAACTTTCGCATTAAGAGAGGATACAATGTTGGCTATGTGACTGACATAAGTAATTAACGGTCTTTGACTGGAAATAGTGTTATTTCGTACTTACAAATGTATCCGAATTACCGTACACCAGGAGAAAGATTTGCTTGTGAATTCAAATTCACTAATATAAATTCCATTATAGCGGTATAAGTGTTTCACTCGAATCAACAATCGATGGCATTTATGTTATTCAAATAGAATAAGAAATATTAAGACAAATGACAATGAAGAATACGATAAGACACTTATGACATTACATCACCGAGTATCGCTGGGTTGGAGTTTGTCTCTACAAAATTATGCTATAGCAATGTTTTTATTATTTCTGAACCGAAACGACCAAGAAATAAACTTTTTGAACTTATAAAATTTCTGTTCTTATTTCAAGATATAAGGAGTTACTCATTTCTTAATCATCGGTACGTGTGTCATCAAAAATATATTCATATATGCGAATTCCGCATAGATAATATGCCAATATGCTGTCGATGACTCACGATTGTTCCGCGTATTTATGCTTGATAGGAAATTTTTCACGCGGATCACATTCATTTTCTGAATAATGTCCCAGATAGACGTTGGATGAACTGAGATTCTCTTTAGATGAGCCGATATCAGTCATTAGGAATTTGAGACTTACGAAAAAATGTCTCGATTCAGAATGAATTAAGTGGAACTCAAATACTGTTTCGCGAAATGATGAATAATTTATGCACCGATCTCTGACGTCGAAGGAATTCTGTATTTAAAAATATTTTACCTTGAAGGCAAGGGAGTTCGATCGAATATATCAGACAGTTAGGAAATTTAGTCACTCCAACTAAAAATTCTGAATAAACTGTAGTTTTCAAAGCAAAATTTTTTATTCCTATCGAATGAACTGTTTTATCCATATTTCAGACAGCTAGACTTTTATTCACGCCTGTTAAAATTTAATTGGGATTACTGAATTTTAGTTCATACCGTAGATACCCTGCTTAGAAGATCCGATTCAAACTTATTAACTATGATCAATCAATGAATCAGATTTTTGTCCCGGAATTTTCCTATTCGATCTTATTCAAATCTGATCGGTTTGAATAGGAAATTTGTACTCACCCAGGTGAAAATTGACGATTGGCATTAGGATGGTGCAACACTGACAACGATTGGCCGAGTGTTGGCGGTTAGCAAGGTGCAAGCTTGAAATGATAACATCGTTACAGGCTCCATTGATGTATTCTGTCAATTACGGACCAATTATTATTATGGACGGATTATGGCAGTCAAATCAGCCATCATTGGCAACCCATGAAAAAATTTGACGCTCGATCTAAATCCAAGGTTGGATCATGCTTATACTCATTACAAACCAAAACTGGTAGACGAATTTTTTGATGGTCTGCCAATGGTCAGATGTTTTATGCATTTAAAGAAGGTACCATCATTTATTACACATAAATGATATTGACTGCTAAATTTGAGTCAACACTATAATAGTACTGAGCCAATATTCGGCCAAAATTGATTCAACGTTGCATCAATCCCGCGCCAACGTTGAGCCAATATAATACAAATTCAGAGTACAGTAAGTTAAGATATACAGCCTGGATCTGAAATATTTTATACAAACAGGACCAGAGAAACGAAGAAACTTATTTGAATAATTCAATATAAGATGCGTTTATAAGTTTAATATAACCTAATGATTACTGGTTACCTTACAAATCAATTACATCAATTATGATTCAAATTCTGATGTCCACGAGTCCATGGGTCTGCACAGCTGAAATCTCTCCTACGATGAAGGACCTGTGACGAAGACAACAATTTTCAAATGAGAAGGTTATATGATGCTTATATATCAACCGCATAGTTCGTTGGGCGCTTGCGAGAAACGAACTGAGCGTTGGAAACAATACCGAAGGGTGGCGCTTTGACATTGGACGCAGGAATTCTTGTATGGAAACGTATAATTGAGGATCGTGGCTAGCCCGAGTCAAGCTTCGACCAGGTTTGGCACTACAGGGGGTACTTATTTCTTCTAAACGTTCTTAACGTTTGGATTAATATTCGGCAGTGCTATGAAATTGTTCGTATGAAGTCAATTTCTTTTGTCCAAACGATATTGGGACAACGATGAACCATGATTGACACAATCTTGAGCCAATGATGGATCGATAAATGGAAATTATGATTCCCAACATTGGTGCAACATCGTGTCACTTGTCAGTCAACGTTGGCTCGATATAGATTTCCATGCTTTGGATGTCAGCACTGCGCCTATCTATTTTTCATCGTCAGGATTGGGACAAGCAAGAAATTTTTACATGGGCAATGAGATATAATCGGGAAATTTGGATCATGTACATTCGAATACCTCATCGAGTAGAAATTTCAAATAGGAACATTTCCGGACAAAAATCTGATTTAAACTGATTGACGAGTTAATAAGTTTAAATCGGATTTTTGAAGCAGGGTAGGTTAAACTCACATATTTTTATTACGCACATATATTCGCTACAAGGAAAATGTCTCTGGCGAACATCGTGGAAAATTGGCAGTGTCAGCAAAAATCCTCACCGAATAATCTAATTGTAACTTTGTTTGGTAACGTTCTGATATCTTGTGCAGTTTTTCGAATATAGAATTTGAGAGTGGACTTCTACAGATGTTAATTTTGCCACTATTGTTTTCTTACAGTGCAGATAATGCTGATTTTTCTGCTCCTTCATGAACACTGAATTCCACAATAATTAATTTCTAATTCAGTTGAATTCAACAAACGGGAATCTTCTTTTCTATTAATATAATTACGCTGAAAAAAAATTCTTCCAATCAAATAAAGAGCTCTAGTAGATTTGTCCTGTACCAACGAAATATTTATTAGAATCAACAGATAATATTCTTTAAAATAGGGGGTTATAATGATTTATTTGATTCAAATCAATTATTTTGGTCTCAAAGAATAATCTGTTGATTCTAATAAATATTTCTTTGGTACAGAGCAAATAATCATTCATTTGACTAGAAAACATGCTTTCTCCATTGTATATATTTGAAAAAGGGAATTTGTTGCACAGGTATTCTCATGAATATCAATGTAAAAAACATAAATTTTGATGAGATCTCGCCAGATTGAATACATTTTTTTATTTAAGAATACTGCCGCGTGAATAACTGTGAACGAATGATTCTCGAAAAGACCAAATAACAAGACTTGATCTTCTCAGGCTGCTTTTTAAAAAATCAATCATATTTTCCATCGTCATTGATTAAAACTTTACCGGATCCCATTCATTCATTACTGCAAATATTATGATGAAATTATTGGTGTCCTATTCCATAATTCAAAGAGGGGATAACTTTACCTTCAAGGACGAGAAACATGAAAAGTAATGAAGACGAGATTGAATCAGCAGGAGGAATATTACAGGAAGCTTACGATTAGTTCGTAGCTAGTAGATCTTACGAAATGTGAATGTGATAGTTATGGGAAGATGAGCATTAATCAAATGGACGAAGTAATAAAGATCGAATCGAGTTGTATGAAAACTAACCACATAATTAAACAAACACCAGGGGAGAAATGCGTTCTCTTTATTTTATAACATACATTTTATATTTGAATTCAAATCGGAGGATAAGAGATCTCATCATTTGGAAACATTTCTTTTCTATCTATAATACTCGATTGGAAAACTCAATGAACATGATTTTTCATTTGGCAATTTTTACGAAGTTCATTTACATTCCATGTAAAAATCTTATGGAAGAATTTTATGAAATTTTTATATAATTTATATATAAATCTCCTCGCAAATGATTTATGGAACAATTAAAAATTTAAATTGAATACGTTGAATTTATCATCAATTGACTCTTTCTAGTACCTTTTACCGCTCATTCCTTTTCAAATACCTGAAATGAATATAATTTCACGAATACTATACTGTTTTATCTGAATTCATGAATACATAAAATACATCGATATGAAGAATTCTTACATCGAAGAATTTTTATGTAACACATTTCATGTGTTCTACATTTTTCCAAGTTCAAGCTCGTTTGGAGGTCAAGAAGGAAGAAGTGTCGGGGAAGAGAGAAGAAATCGCATGGGAATATGCTTTCGTTTCACTCCAAGTCTCGTACGTTGTTGTGGAAGGGCGGATGTGCATACCGTAATAATTAATCATTTGCACTTTAAATTCGAGCGATTTTCTCACGAATAAACTGTTCCTTTGAATGTTTTGACTCCCATGCGAAACTCAAAATCCGTATGGAACAGTTGGTTCGTGGAAACCTACACTGTAAGAAACCTTGATAACACACCTATTGAAACCTATTGAATATTTCATACAAAAGTATCGAGCATCGCTAATACTAAATAAGGAATATTTGGAATGAAAAATACAATTTTTAATCAAATAATTCAGAACGAGGCAATGTGAATATTATCAAAAAAGGAAAATAAATTTCGAATTTAAAAATATTTCTCATACGCGATACTTTTTCAAGTAATTTTTTCCAAACAAAATCGAAGTTTTTATTTGGCATGTGAAAACGTATTCCCTCATGATTACAAATTTCTCCCTCACATTTCATCTCTGAGAAGCAAAGAAATATGCAGATCTTGTGATGCGTGAAAGCAGTGTTATACCTTTGCATACAAACTATAGAATATACTGTTGTACGTCTGCGGGGGACAAGATCTCCGTGAATCGCTCGAGGCCACGACAAAGCAAGGAAGCTTGGAACAAGAGATCCTGAATGACAGAATTCTCAGGTGTGTAGTTTTTATCTCTAGGACCTTGTGGAGTTGGTGTTCGTAGAATATGGTTGCGAGTAATCTACATATTTTGTAATAATTACCGAAGATTTACGGTGACACGAATGCCGCGATAAATGGATTATAAAATTCAACCCACTGATTCTTCATTCAATTTTACAACAATGTAGAATTTTGTGATTGAGTTGAAGAGGGATTATGTTTTCAGCGCGAATGAAGTCACACGTGTGAATTCTACGTGCTAACACTCGTTTATGTACTAATCCCTTCTTGAACTATTGTCTCAAGGGAAGAATGTTAATAGACTGCTCACCGGTAGACCAATCAGCTTTTGAGAAATCTTGTTTTCAAAATCTCTTTTGTTTTTGATTGAGCGAAAAAACTTTCACCTCGTCGATACTTTTGTATAAAATATGTATCTAGTTTTTTATAAATTTTTATAAAATTCCGATTGAAACTTGATACATATTTTGTATAAAAGTATAGTGCACTAATTTATATTATAATGTTTTCACAAAAATAACTCTGCGAAAAATAACAGGAAAAATTTGGATAAAAACCAGTAAATCTTGTAAGAAAAAAAATCACAATCTGTTGCGCTCAGCTCTGTCCAGTTTTTGCCACTGGATTTGTTGGTTTTCATGCAGATTTGTCTGGCATTTTCCGCACGGAGGATATACAACTCCAAGACTTCGAGTTGAATTTCATGGCAAAACTTGGCAAAAGAAGCTTCGTAATTCTGACAACTTTTTTCTAGTAATTATGCATCCACATTTTCATTCGATAGAGATCAAGAATATATATTTTTTCATCGAAATCACAGTTAAATTGAGATAAGAAATTGATGACATAAACCGCAATGAATGTACCACTATTAGAGATGTAAAAACCAGCAAGGAAAGAACTTGCCTCTAACAAGTGCTTGTCGACCCGTTACACATTCTACTCTTGCTGAAATAACACGATTCTTCGCAGAGCATTCTTAGCCAGCATAATTCCACACTGAACCAAAACTGCTTCGGTATAGTGTAATACTGAATGTTAGTTATAGACTAGTTACAGCTGATTTCTAGTTTCTCCAGTTCAAGATAGTGATTTAACAACTTTCAATGCTGTTACGGTAACCCAAGCTCACAAAACATCCAATGCCAATTAGCTAAATTCGACATTGATGAATTGCTATAATCACTCAATTTTCGTCGAGACCTGTTATAAAACTACGAGTATATAGACAAATTATATAAATTATTAGTATAGAATCGATCAAAACTAAAATATCCATACAATTCGTCAAAACTCTGACATGTTCCAGTACTTCTCATCCGGAATGATTTATTTATAATTGATGCAGTAATTTGTATTGTTTTCTGAAAAAGTATCTTTCTTATACAGCACACAGATGTTTATCAATGTATACTAAACACAAAATGGATATTGGTAAATATTTGACAATCCCCCCACACATCTGTTGAGAACTTTTTGAATCCTTGAAAAGGCCAAAGAAAATAAAAGCGATAGAAACAACGTTGTTTCGTGACAAATTTTGATTCACAGAATATTCCTCAAAGTTTTCCCAGTAATATTATTTGTGATGGAACAGAGCGTCATTCTTACCCCTCATGAAAAAAACGCGATATCGAGTTTTCATCGTTAAATCATCAGTTGTATTAATACTATCCGAAATTTATCGTGTTGTTTCATTATCAGACAAGTCCGATAAAAATACGATGTCTAGGATAATTATCCGATACAAAACCGAACCAACAACCCGATGATTTTCCGATAGATATCTATATCGGGATTACATTGGATAATTATCGTAGATATCGTATTTTTATTGGAATTTTACGATAATGAAACAACATGATAGATTTCAGATAGTATTCAGGGGCTATACCACTGTGACACTTCAAAAAAGTCGATTCTTTTTACCTTTTTCAACAGTTTGTACCCTTAAGAATATCCTGTCAAAATTCCAAGGCTGTATCTCAAATATTATCCGAATGCCAGCCTGCTGAAGAGCAAATGGCTGCCTCTCAAATTTACACGCAAAAAAATTACTTGTTGTAGTTACCACAATTTGGAATGAAATTTGTGACAGAGACAATTTTGGAGTGTAATTTACTGCAATTGACATTAAATGTACTCTAATTTAGTTGAAATCACCACATTTTGTTTGAAATATTCACAGAAAGTGTCCCGAAGTGTGAATCGACAGTGAAATCTTTAAACGAGTTTTTCTCGAAATGGGATTTTTCAAATTTGCTGCCATCATAACTCGAAGAGCAATCAACCGATTGACTTGAAATTTTAACTTCTGTTCTCGGGTTTATTTCTTCTACGGTGAACCACGATCTTTTTTATTGGATAATAATTGTCGATTTGACATCGGATTAACGACCATTTTTTACGCAAAAAAACATAGTTTTTCTTTTCAAAACACTGCCATTTTGTCAGATTTCGATATTTTTCAAAAATCCTGGTTCACCGTACGGAGTATACCTTCTAGTTTAACTTCATTTTTGTTTTATTTTTCATTTCAGCCACTTAAGCGACCGGTATGGTGGCAGCATGCAACTGCAGTTGGGGAACTTTTTTTTTACGCCTCCAAAGGCGGCGCATAAGTCGCTCGTATGTCGATATTTTTGTACCAAAAAATTATATAATATAGTCAAGTTATAAGTAAATATATCCTCAAAGTTTCAGAACATTCGATGGAATACTTTTTTTTCAAAAAATTCCGAAAAATCACCTAAGTTTGAAGCGTTCACAGTGTCATAGCCCCTTAATACAACTGATGATTCAACGATGAAACTCCGATATCGGGTTTCACCATAAAGGACAGGATTAAACATTTATGGATTAATTTTTTCGTTCTATTCAACTTAACAATAATAGTTTTTGGCACTTTTTCGATTTTTCTACAAAATATATTCTTTTTTTTCATGGTACTCTGTTTTTTTTTCAATTTTGCTGATAATTTTTCGAATGATGATGATCAAATATTAAAAAATTGGTATTTATCACATTGGATGGAAAAAATCAGATATCTCAGTGCTTCTCATATTCAAAGAAGTATGATATATTCACATCAAGATGCAAGAAATGAATTCATATGTATTAGTCGTTTTGTTTTCGCAGCGAGACACTTGGATTTTATTTCTCGATCGATGGGAACAAAAAAGTTAACCACATTTGGAGAGAAACACTGAATTCATGAATCTCGAACAAAAAATATTCTATATTTGGTTAAGAGAAGCAAGAAGTGAAACACTCGACATGACAGACAGTTCTCGAATTTGAAAGCATTCTTCTATAAAATTAAAATACTGACTAACAATTCTCAATGAATTTATAAATATTCAGGAATAATTAAATTCCCGTTGCAATGAGAAAACAGTGTTTTTCCTAATAAGTTGACCACTGAACTTTCTCCATCCTCGGGTGATATCTAATACGTCATTAATATATGTTACTAATGTGTTTTTAGAGCAAAAGAGCCTCATTCAATTACGATGGACATTCTATAATTTATATAGAATTAAATATGGATTATGTATAATTTTGAAAATTTTCATACTTATGTGGTCATCGCCAACAAAGGTTAACCTTTCAATTCATTCAACAAAAAAAAACATCCTCACAAGCTAAACTATAGCAATTAAATAGTTAGATATACTTTGGGCATGTTTTAGAGATCATATTCTTGATCAGTCCAGTTGTCAACACTTATTATCATTTCCAGTTAGCCAAGATGTTAGCTAAACAATCGTTGTACGATACCGAAACCTTTGAAAAAGTACATATACATTTTATAAAAAAGTGTAATATTGTTTTTCTTCATGCGTGAATGATATTGAACAATCCAAATAAACGAGATAGGTTACCGAAATTCAAGCTATGATGATTTTATATGAAGTTTTGTTGCAATGTATGTGTCAGAATGTCATACATCGACTTATATGAGTCATTCAGATTTTATGAGTCAACCTCGGTACTTTGATCATCCATGTGTGTTACCCCAAACGATTTGTTGGGGACTTTGAGATAGGGTTCGTGTTCTCGTGAGAATTAAATGTAAGGAAATTCAATATTTTGTTCAAAGCTTTTGTGGAACTTTCAGCACGTCGTAGAATAAAATTCCTTGTGATGGTTTCTAACAAGGTAGAACATCATTATAATCATATTTCTAAAACACCCAGTAATTTACTTTCCAGTATCTGACATGGAATTAAAAGCTTCCAACACGTGTATGTTGAATTTTTTGTTCTTTATGTTTTATTTTAGAAGATATCTTCGAAGATGTCTTGGGAGGCATGGTTTGGAGATCTTTTAAGCACCTTTCAAACGTGAGAAGAATATAAAATATCTAAAATTATTGTATAAGACGTCTCGAATTTATCTGAAAGATATCACAAGACACAAAATGTTTATCGAAATATGTGGAGATCTTTTGAAAGTACATCGAATTCCTGCAAAAGATGTATATAATTGAGGGGCTTTTGGATCAAATTTAAATTCAACGAATGAATCAATTACGGACATTCACCCTAATAGCACAAGGATGTTTGGAATATCCTATAGATGTCCATAGAACCCATACAGCACAAGAGTTCCCACAAAGAGCTCCCGTTATGCTCATCAATATGTATTCATTATGACTATTTTAAATTCAAAATGAATTCTCAATGAACAACTTAATGTTCAGAAAAAACTCATATCGGAACTCCATGATGAATTCTTCAGACATTCAATATGTTTTCATTTGGAATCCATTAAATTCATATGGAATTCATTGTAAGTCGCATAACGGGGACTGTTCAAGAGATCTTTGGGAAGTCTTTATAAATTAAAATTGATCATTTGTGCTGGCTGGGAACATTATCAGTAATAATGTATCAGTAAATTCTGTGTATGTTCATAGAATATTCCATACATTCTTGTGCTACTTGGGCATGAATGATACAGTGAACGCACGATTCATTCTTAATTCGATAAGGAAGGTTAAAATTGAGAACGTTTTTGATCGATTCTCTGTATATAATAGTATCCAAATGAACTGAAGTAATTTGGGAATCGTATTTCAACTTATTCCATTTATGATAAACTTGGTTTTTCAAATAGTGCGTTTGTGTCCTATCCTAGATAACACACGAAGAATTCTTTTCCAAGAACAAGAATAGAAGTGTTCAAGAACTCTTTGCGAACTAATGAATTCGTATAGAGCTCTGTAGAAGTTCAATGTTTCGGACATCGAGAGTATTAAAATAATATTTTTGGTATTCTCAAAGAACTCATTCATCAGTTCGAAAAGAGTTCTTGAAAACGAATTTTTGGTGTGTTATCTAGGATCTTTCCCCTGATCAAACAATTTTATTTTTCTCTTGATACGAAATTAATGCATCCGCTGAGTCACTGGTATTATCCTTTTATGAGGGACTGTGCAACATGGAAAAAATGCACCTCCTTGGTAACTGGTTTCTCGGACCTATGGTGTTCCTCGAACCATGGGGAGATCGATGAGAGACGTCTGTAACGACGGCTACCACGCCCAAATGACTGGGAATGAAGAGACAAGCGATACTCTGCATATACACCATGACTCATCGTACCCCATACAAAGAACTTTTTATATCAACGCATCGTTTTGTGACATATTGTAAAATATATAAGAACATCATACATTTGAAGAAAAAGTCGTGCATCGAATTTATCGAATTTTGGAAAAATATATTTAGAGCTCATTTTTAAGTATAAATGATTCTGATAACGAATACGATGATATTCTATAGAAGATAGGGACCCCAATGAAATAATTGTTAACCCTCAGTTACCCCAAGTATTTTCACATGTTTTTGCAATCAACTAACTTTTCCCATTATCAAAAATATACTATGGTTCTTGAACTCCATCTCTGTTTTGGTTTCAAATCGTCTCTCTTCATCCATATAAACAGAACATCAGATTCCCTGAAACTTCTTGTTCCCTTTAGACCCTCGTGGGGTAACTGAAGGTTAATACAACAAGTACGTTACTGGTTTACCACGACAACATAATTTTTTCAAACTCCTGCATCTAGATAACAGTATATCACGGAGGAGGAAATTTACTTTGGTGTGATGATTTTCTGCTGTCTTAGTGGAAAGAATGGCATATCGAAAGATCAGTCAAGAATTTTATTGAATCAATTGATGTTTTTCAATGAAAGAATATCTATTGGTTTGTTTCTTGATAAGTATACTGAAACATTCCTGTTAAAAATCTTATCACTCCATTCAAAACACTACAAATTTTCGGATAAAAAATTTCTTCATAACAGAAGCGATTATTTCATTTGTTACTGATTATTATGAAATGTATTTTCCCATAGGTGTGGATAATTCTAATGAAATAATTCCGCAGTCTCATACCTGATACTTAACTTTATCTATTAGTGTTATCATCACTTACGATTATTTGATGAAGCTTATTACTCTTTACAATTGATAAAGTTCTGTTGTAGTGTTGCTCATAGATGCACATACGAACATTTCTCACTATAGATAAAATTAATTTTTGAAATCAGGATTTTTAATCCGAAAGTTTTATATTCAAAATGATATTCACAATTCCTATGGAAAAGATATGTCCAAAAAGAGTGAGAGTTTTCGTTATTTTGACAGTCGAAATGAGTTGTCTGGGTAAAAAATGTACTGATAGATCGTAACAGTACAATTTATGTCATTATAGTAGAATAAGGGGAGCTGGTTATCCAATTATTCTTCACGCGGAGGTCATCAATGCATCATCAGCGTATCGCAGTTAACGGAGTTCATTCCCTAATTCATAACTTATTAGATTTTTCATTTGAAAAATTCTTCGTTTCTAATATTGTTAATTCATAGAGAATGCTGGCATGGAAATGAGATATTTTTCTGTAACTTTGTTGATTAAAAATGAGTATATGAATTCCTCGTAATGGATTTTGAGGATGAAATCTTTGAAGAACCACGATACGTGTATATAATATCTTAGCTCACGATAAAATGTAACCAACAAAACCGCATCATTTCATAGATATTTTTTATTAAGCTATTAAGGTTACTACCTAGTTGATGTAAATGATTAAGTGGACCATCCCACTTCACATACTGGGTCAACCAAGCATATGTAGTGTTATTTATTGACGGCTCCTATTTACATTTGATTGGTGTCTTAATTCTTTATGAATATCCACATTTCACGTGCACTTGTACGATTCGTACACGAATCATAATTGAACGGACTTGAAGGTTGACAAATACAAATACATTTTATCACTCTATTTATATACTGGGCGTAAATATGTATTTTACATAAAATCTCCAGTGATGACAAACATTGTGGACGTAAATTGACATTTTTTCATTTCCGTTTTCTTTCCCATATAGCACAGAAGTCCCCTGACTCGTCAGAATGAATTCACTTAAATGAATTCATTAAGAAGACAATTTTATGAATTCATGATGGATTCTTAAAGAATACATTCGATTCCCGAAGTATTCTTTATGAATTTTCTAAGAACTCATATAGGACTTCATAAAGTACTAAATTTGAATCTATTAAGGATAACAAATGTATTTCCGTTATGTCAGTTCAGAACGCATTACTGGAGGAATTCTTTTATTAGACCTAAAGAATTCTTAATTAACTCAATCGATGAACTCTTTATGAGGTCATTTAGATGTCATTACAGGGCGCGATAATTTCAACACTCAAAAAATTTTTTCATCTTTTTTTGAATTTGAACTCATGTACAAAAATAGCTGTTGTTATTATTTTTTTTTCAAACGGTTGAATTGTGTCATTTTGCATTGTTTATTAGTTTTTCTGGAGGTTTTTATGAACCTTTTGGGACTCCCAATTCATGTCATTTTATACTCTTTTTAAATTAATTTTTTAATTCTTAATGAACTTTTTTGGATGAAAAAAGATGTCCCTCGGCACATCATTCTGAACTGTCATAACGGGACGAGTTTAAGAACTCTTTTTGAATTGATTTGGATGAGTTTAGGCATTCATAAGACATTCATTGTGATATAAAAAGAATTCATTATGGATTCTTTCTAAACTGCTTGTGCTATCTGGGATATTTTGAAAAATAATTATAATAAAATGTTCCATTGCCTGACTTATATCGAACCCCGAGTATGCGTGTGCAGTGAGAGCCCCGTTTGCCTATATTGGCCCAAGACTGGACTACAGTGAGGCCAAAATTCCTACATCCTGGGCGATCATGAAACTCTCTGTTCATTCGATAACATCCTCAATAGAATATTCGGTAAATTTGCAGAAGTACTCCGTCACCTCCGATTTTTTTCGGAGTCCCATATTTTATGTATTTCTGGGCGTAGATTACGAATCTGTGGCCCAAAATTGTCGGACGGATTCCGTTTTGTAGCTACAGTTACTTTTAAGCACTTTTTTTGCATCTTTTCGGCATCACTTGGCCAACGAAGCGTCTTGTGTTTCGAAAGTAACATATTTCATGCGATTTTTGGCAGAAATTACGAAACTGTTACTTAAAATTGTCGTCCACTCTTCATTTCTCAGTTACAGTTGATTTTAAATACTTTTTTTGCATCTTCTCGGTATTACTTGGCCTACAAACCGTCTTATTTTTTTAGAGTGCCATATTCAATGGGATTTTGGACTAACTTATGACACTGCTGCTCAAAATTGTCGTTAAAACTTCGTTTCTCAATTCAGTTGTTTTTGAGTACTTTTTTTGCACCTTTTCGGTATGACTTGGCCCACAAAGCGTCTCGTGTTTTAAGAGTGACATATTCAATGTGATTTTCAAACAGAATTACGAAACTGCAGCTCAAAATTGTTGATCACCCTTTGTTTCTCAGCTACAGCTGCTTTTAAGCAGTTCTTTTGCATCTTTCTGACATTACTTGGCCCACAGATCGTCTTGCTTCTTGAGAGTGACTTATTCCACGTGATTTTTGAACTAAGTTAAGAAAGTGATACTGAAAATTGTCGTTCACCCTTTGTTCTTCATTAACACTTGCTCTGAGGTACTTTCCCAGACAGCAAAAAAGATCTGTTTGAATTCTTGAAGACTTCTCAAAGAATTATTGAACAGTTCCCGTTATGTCTGTGAAAATGAATTTAATATGAATTCAATGAATTCAAAACGGATACACGTTGAATGCCTGGAGAATTCTTCATTAACTCACAACATGAATTCTTTCTGAACAGTAAGTTGTTCATCAAGAATTCAATTTGAATTCAAAGTATTCATAATGAATTCATATTTACTGTCATAACGGGAGCTCTTCGTGGGGACTCTTTTGCTGTATGGGTTCTTTATATTATACACAATCTGTATGAAGTTTTTATCGATATTTTATAAACACGCACACACACACACGGGTATTGAATAATCCCCATATAACTTTGAGATGAATTGTGCATAACTCGTGAAAAAGAATATTCTATAAACAAACGTGTGTAATTACGAACATTTAAAGGAATTGAACATTACATAAGCTATGTTCCTCGCAAAAAATGCCAAAAAGTGCATAAAAGTAACTATAACTGCAAAACGGATTCCGTCCGACAATTTTGAATGACAGATTCGTAATCTACGCCCAAAAATACATAAAATATGGGACTCCGAAAAAAATCGGAGGTGACGGAGTACTTCTGCAAATTTACCAAGAAATCTTTTAAACAAAGCAGAATTCCTGCTTATATGATACGCTAAGAGCAAAAGTGGCACGCACATTGCTGTCAAGCAAAAAGCAGGACAGGAACTTAACTTTTGAGAGCAAGAATGGAACGTCAAAAGTTCCGAGCAAAAGCGATACACCAATTATTCGCAACAAAAGAGCAACCACAGAAATCTCCGGGCAAAAATGAAACACTGAAGAGCTCTCGTAAAAACGAACCAAAGCACAACCCAATTTTGTATTCATGCGCTGGTTCTTTTTTGCGAGAGCTCTTCAGTGTTTTTCATTTTTGCCTGCAGATTTCTATGGTTGCTCTTTTGATGCGAATAATTGGTGTATCGCTTTTGCTCGGAACTTTCGATGTTCCATTTTTGCTCTCAAAAGCTCCTGTCCTGTTTTTGCTTGACAACAATTTGGGTGCCACTTTTGCGTATCATATGGGTTTCTACTCCAGTATAATTCCAAGTTAGATATGATACTAAGATCTATATCACGTCTATATTTCGATATCTGGATGCTTTCCATACAGAACTTTATGAATCGGACTGAATCTAAATAATGGATTCTTCGCTGAAAGCTTATGGAACGTTTCGAAAAATTGCAAGTCTTCTGTTAAATTTGAAGAAATTCTCTAATGTTGGAGAAGTTGGAATTACCTTTCGGATGTTGAACGTCCCTTGTGAAAATATTTCTACGCCAAATTACGCCAAAAACTACGCCTAAATACTGCATTTCGGACACTTCCGTGAAAAAACGTAGAAAATTCTACGCACTTCCATGTCAAAATACGCCAATCTACCCGACCAGAAATTTACAACAGGCGCAGTACTGCACCAGTACTAGCCAAGACTGGCAGGGTACTGGCATTTGTCTGGAATGATAACGCTTTTCAGTACTGGGGATTGAGTACTGATGCCATTATTCGCAATCAGGGCAGGGCCAGTACTGGGTTAGTACCTGGTCGGTATTAAGTTCTCAGTACTGGTTTATCAGTACAGGCATATTACTGTATTTTTATGTATCCAGTACTGATCCCGTACGTGTTGACCAAGTCTTGGAGACCCAATACTGGCACTGTACTGCACCTGTTGTCAACATTGGCATACTACGGATTTTTCTGATTGGGTATGACCAAGAGTTTTACCCGTATACTGTGGCGTAAAAAGGTGTAGAAATACGGAGAATGGCACAAACTCTGGGACTTTCTACGCCAAATTTACATATTTCTACTCCCCTGCTTCAATTTCGCATATTTTCGGCACAAATATTCATATTTTTGTCTGTGCCTAATTACGTAAAACTATGCCAAGCTGTGGGACGTAGATTGACGTAATATTTCGTAGTTTTTGGCGTAATTTGGCGTAGAAATTTTTTCACAAGGGCTCTTTTGAGAGTTTCAAGAAAACATTGCAGGACTTGGCCTCCCGAAGTCATTTTCAAAATTGAATCGAATCTGCAGTATGGTGTACCTATTTTCAGAAGTTTTGTAAAATCTGAGAATTTGCATCGAAATTCAATTCCGTTGCCGGTAAACCTTCAAATTATCCCTAGTAAAAATTATTGTAGCAGTTGTCTAGCACCATTCAAAGTACTTGCAGTGAAGCTAGTCACTAGAAAAGGCCTTACCTGCCGAAAATGCCAGGCAGATCCGGACCAAAAACAGCTATCAGGTTTTGACCGAATTTTCTGGGACAAAGCCCGTCCAAAGCCTGACAACTATTTTTAGTCCAGATCTGCCTGGCATTTTTAGCAGGGTTGACATTACCCGTATGGCACCGGACATTTCTACGTTGCCTCCACGTGGAATCTTCGTTCATCCACGTTCTATCCACGTAGAGTCCACGGAGATGCGACGTAGAAATAAGTGGATGTGCTGTTAGGGTAACTATAAAGAGGTTGGAATCATTGCTGCCAGGGTATTCACATCATAAAAATCACGAAAATCACCATGGGATGCGTGATGCTATTGGATGCTTATGCTAAATACAAACTTGTGAATGTTTTTGAAAAATCAAAAATTAAATATGTCACTCATTTGTATCGATTAAAGAAATTTTTTAAAAATTTAAAATTGGCTATGAAAACTATTCCTCAAATGGCACAAGTACTCTTTCTCCTGTAATCGCAAGACATGTAACTGCTGCAGCGAAAATATCACAATTAAATTCCGCTTTCATCCAAATATCGAGCACCAAAGTTGTGAAAGCTACAAATTCTCAATGTGGTAGCTAACAAAGAGCTTGCTATACTTGCAATTATTTTCGCTATAATAGCAAATAAATGAGTAACGGTTGGGGTGAATTTAGTTTTTTCCCTAAAGATCCGACCTTGAATTTCACTTCAAAGCATAGATTATTCATCAAGTTATTTACGGCTTCCGTATACGATTCTGCGAGAGCATGTGTTAGAATTACTGTCTCTTGATGTGAAAGGTTTTGGGATGCATTCGTATTAACAGGCTTTCAGAGTGAAATTGGCCGTGCAGTCAAAGTCAATGACTCCTTGGCTTGGTTTAATTGAGTCGACGGCTACACGAGAGATCTTTCTATGCTTTGAGGAATCAAGGCCATAGTAGATAGTTCGACGTGTACGTCACATATCTGGGCCGGTGTTCTTGAGAGTGTTCCATATACGATCATCTTGACTGTATGAATTCGAGTTGTCCAACTAATGACATAATTATACATCATCGTCGAAAATTTATCTCCTCTAGAATTCATTCGTAAATATTTGATTTATATTCGATGTTCAAAAAGACAATCCATTGTTGGATTTATAAATTATATAAATTGTCGTTTGAGTGAATACAAATCGAATGTAGAATATTACCTGTTTTATAGATATATTATGTGGGCCACACTCGAATGGATAAATCATGCATCTAGCATCGAGATTTCACATTTCACGCGCAATAATTCCAATGATACCACTTTAATCCTAAATTTCAAGATATTTTTTTGTCTTTTTAGTAAACTCGAGGAGGCTGTACAAGCTGCATTCAGAGTTCTAAAAATGATCTATATTTCTCTTTTTATAATAAACGTATAAAACGGAAGTAGAATTTTCATTTTATATTCCTCGAAGATACCAAAACTTTTCTGAATTCATTTCTGTGTGGAAAAACTCGGTGTCCTCATTTATTTTTCCAAGCCCTGTTTTGGTTACCGTTATGATTTGGCCCTGTATAGGATTGTCACGCACTCATTTTCAGTGCCTGAACTGTATTTTTAGCTTGCATCCATCTAAGACGTTCACGACGGAGCAAATGCAGGGTCTGAAATTAAACTGTAAAAAATATGAAAAGTTTTCCTTCACGCTGTTGGTGAATCTCGTCCCCTCGTCACGGGGGAATTGTTTTTCCATCAAAACTAAAGGATTTTCCCACCACTTTGAGGAATTATTTCGTTCTTTTGGTATTGAATCCTACGAATGAAGAAAAAATAAAAAAAAAATGATAGTGAAAAATTCTCCATTTATGGAAGAACTTTTCTGACACCAGTTTTTGGAGGAAAATTCCACAATTATTTTATACAGTGTAGGATCTTTGGACGTATAACTATCACAAGGAAAAAACATTTCACCCAACATTACTTTCTTCTCGCGTTATCAGACTGTATATCAAAAGCATAAACTGTTGACTCATATGTATTTTGGAATGGAGAATTTATTGTATCTTTTTATTTCTGTGCTCGGTGAAAACGGGAGAAATTTGGCTATGAAAATTATAAACTGAAGGTTATTCATTTTTTTTAAATTTTCATTTATCACGGTGCTCTATTCTCAGTTATTGCAGTGTTTGGGCACGTGTGGGTTCAATTATCAGAGAAAAATATTAGTAGTTTCAATTTCGCATATAGGTGACCGTGAGTTAATAAATTCAGGACGAATATAAGCGATTCCACTAGGTCCTTTGATGGCTGATACGCCCATACAGGACCTGTACTCAGTACAAAACATCAAAAAAAATTTCTATACAAATTGATACTAATTTTGTGAACTTTTACAGTCAAGATCTGTTATTAATCAGAATATTGGTCTGTATATTGAGATATATATATATTAAATTTCTATAATATATCTAAATATGCGGACAAACTTGCTGACAGTTCAGATAGTTTAGTTTTTGAACTGTGACAAATTTCTGCGGATAATCTTGTAGCTTGTTTTCCTTTTGCAAAATTTTATTAAACTATAGAAAATTCATAATTTATTCTTACTTGTTATTGGATTATTGATAATAAATACTTCGATCCTTATTTAATGAAATCAGAGGGTTGATTTTTGATAAAAATATTAATTATCGTTGATTCTTGTCTGAGAGACTTTTAATGTAAAAACGAATCATTGATGAATATTTCCTGAGTATATTGAGAGATGAGTTCCAGCAGCAGGAGGAATTTTTTTTCAGGTTCCAAAGCTTTCTGTTCTAATGCAAATCTAAGAATGTAAAATATGAATTTCACGTTCGTTCGAAAATGAGCAAGGGGAATTTAGCTGCAAATTTAAAATGAAATTTGTTAACCTAGATAAAGTTTCGTTTCTCAAACAGCAACAAAAATTCCACGGAAATCGACAAGATTTGTGGTTTCACCTTCAAACATAACGCAAACATTTCCTTTTCCTGTGGTGAGCCGTGAATATTATCTCACGGATGCTAATATCCAATAACGAAATGTTTGTCATAAATTCCTCCTGAAGGAGAATAAAAGAAAGATATCGCAATGTTTTCGTATTGGAACCCATGTGAGCAGAAATTCGGAGTGCTATACAATTTCTACGTAATTACATAGAAATTATATATAAGCTATATTGAATTATATATACCCTTTATAAAAATTATTTCAAATGGAGTTTGAAATTGATTGGATTTGACAATTTTATCGACAAAGGAGCAAGGAAGTTCATTCAGGAATAATGTTTGATGAATTAATGAAAGGAAGACAAGAAGTTTCAAACTTTTTCCAACAATGAGTACAAACCTTAGAAATCAAAGGTATTCCATTTTCCATACATAGATCATGAATTATTTCAAAGAAATCTGTCTACTTAAGATCACGAGTGAAACACAAAAAACGTAGCTCTCGATTTCTCTGCGTCTCTATATTTTCAAACATGGAACGACTGTCAATTTTTCTCACATCAATTCTATGGGATTTCCTTCCTATTTGCAAGCAACAATTAGTCTCGTCAATGTACGCATTAAAAACATCGTAACTAGAGCGATTCGTTTAGAGAAATTACCAAGGTACGTTCACACCCACGTGTTTATACAGGTATGTATGCAATGTGTGTAACATTGCCAAATATGGATGTTTTGTGCATCGCTTCGAGCCTCACCTTTGAAAAAATATTTATTACTCATCCCACTCGACTCATACGTTTGTTCACTTTTATCATATCAGGAAGTGGAATTTCAATTTGTCTGCAAAGAATAAAGGTGTCTGGATTTCATAAGAGGAAATAATGAATTATTCAATGACATTAATTATCATTTTATATTATAAAATTTTCTCAATATGACGACCCTGGATTCAAACCGCGGTGAATGGGGTCCATGTCTTTTTGGGATTCTTCCAAAATTTGAAATGCTTCGAGAATGGTCGTTCGAAATATTGAATTATAATTTCACATTGTTACCGATAAACATTTTATTCATTGAAAAAAATCGAAGATGTTGTCGGTGATAATTTTAGATATGTCGTAGATGTCTGAAAGTCTTTTTACATCCACAGGATCTTCGAACAACCCGCAGTTGTGTTTGCTGGGATGTCTCCGAAGGACCCCTAAAACGTGTCTTGAAAATTTCATCCAATAGTTTTTATACATAATTTTCCAACAGGATGTAAATTGTTGGAAAAATTCTTAAATGAGATACGAAATTTTTTATGAAACGTCATATTTCCATACTGAATTTTAATAATAATTCTCAAATTTCAAAATTCCTTTCTAAAATGTACAAATTATTTATTAAATTTCATGTATATGTTATTGAAATTCAGAAGAAAATTCTCAACATTGAGTATCATATTACTGAATTCAATATTTTATTATGAAATTAATTAAACTGTTTATGTAAAAAATTTCAAAATATTCTTATGAAATTTCAGGCAGATTTTTCTAAACAGTGTATATGATTTTCTGATCATGTTAATTCTATATGATGGCTATACGATTTTTAGAATTGAAAAACTTCCAACCCCTACAGTGCATTCTGTTGGAAATGAGAGAAAATATAAAAAGTCGAAGAATACTTACGGGAGTGCAAATAATTTTTGCGTGAAAGAAAGACGTAGAAAAAGATGAGAGAGGAAGTACAAGGGAAACAAAAGATTTTCCATTACAAATCAAAATGGTCGTGTATATCCAGGGGAGAGAAAGATTTTTTTTTTTCAAAAGGGATATTTTAAATCAAGAATATATATTTCATATTCCCAATATGTACATGTATATATCTTGATGCAGGTCAATAAATCAACACCTCCAGAGAAATGAACACCGTGAAAAAACATTTCAAATATTTTGACTGTGAGAATTGATTAATATATAATATATCACAAATTAACGGACAGGTTCGATAACGAGAAGCGGTATTTTCTAATCGATTAACCGTGTATAAATGAATTAACCGAACAAGCTCAACTCTTGGATAAGTTTTTCCTCATTTGTTTTTCATGCTCGCACAACTTCTATTCACTTTTTCTCTACTTTTTTTTATATTTTGAGAGAAAAGTATGGAATATACAACAAAAAAATCTCATGATCAAAACTTTGTCAACTTTTGCGAGGGAACTCCATTTTCCGTATCAATGATGGAAAAACAAGTTCTAATCGAATCATCATCGTGAAGTAATCAGTCTCATGACTGGATGGAGAAAATCCTCCAACCCTGTCTATTATCCGCTACCCATGTAACACAGAATATTCTGAGAACATTCTCACAACATCCGTAAAATGTACTTAATCGAATATCCTCACAAGAAGCGTTCGAATGAGACTGTTTTGAATATTCTAGGAACGTTCGTACAATACGCGTACAAAGTTGTTGATGAGATTGCATGCGCAATTATCGTGATTACATGGATTCCCCAAGTAGCACAAGAACTTCTCAAATATGCTATGGTGACTCTATGAATGTGAAACCCTATTAAAAATGTCCGACAGATCCTGACAGATTCCGGTCAAAATTCTGTCTGGTTCCGTCGGAAATCATCATGCCTGGGACAAAAACCGACCAAATCCTGCACAGGCTGGAACGCCAGACAAAGCCAAACAAAACCTGACGGACGATTCCGGTCAAAATTCTGTCTGGTTCTGTCGGGAATCATCATGCCTGGGACAAAAACCGACCAAATCCTGACAGAAAATTATCTGTCGGACATTTGGAATAGGGAAGGGATGTGCGAATGAGACCATTTTGGATAAATTCGTTAAGATATTCTATGGAGGTGCATAGAACATAATTATTCAAAACAGTCTCATTTGGAGGTTCTACGCATGTTCGTAGGATTTTCCAAACACGCTCTTAGCATTTCTAACCTCTTCTGCTACTTGGGTCAGTAATGGCAGATAATATTTTTGACAGGCTACAGATCCTTGGATAATATATTATTTTAATTTGTATTTGGGGAATAATAAATGTATGAAAGGTACATTTTAATATCGCAAATGTTCTTTGAGAGTGCACTGAGAAAAATGAAATTTGAAAATAACTCCTATTTCGTATATTTTTCACCCGTCAAATGATGAAAACTGAAGCCAGCCTTTCAAAAGTAAAAAGTAGCTTTTCAGTGTTGAATTTCACCGGACATTCGGTTTGATTCACCAAAAAGATAGTATTCATCACCTAACTCATGGTAATAATAACCAAAATAATGTATTTTTCACCGTCAAATACATTACTATATTGAAACATGATTTCTACAATGCAGATTTTTCTTAGTGTGCCATGTGTGAAAAATAATCCTCAAAAGTATAATCAAATATTGAGGAATGCCGTATATATTATGATTGCCTGCTGCGATCATAAGTATCTCATCCATTCATGTGAATCCATAATATTGCTAACAATTCATGATTACAGATGTTTAATGATCAGAAAAATTGATTGTGAAGTAGTTTTCGGTGACATGCAGAAGTTTATGTCGACGGCAATTTTTATCTTAACAGCATTTTTTCCAATATTCTCACAATATTCGTGGCATCATATTCTGAAAATATTTGAAACAGTTTCATTCAAACATTCTGAGAATGCGCGTACAATATATTCGCACGTAATAAGAATCTCCATAGAATATTCGAATATCCTCACCGCATATTCTCAGAACGTGCGTGTGCTACCTGGGTAAACGCTCAATTTCTACATATCTACGCCCTGGTAAAAAGATCTCTCTGAATTCCTGTGAAAATTTCACGTTTCAGAGAGATTCAGAAAGAATCAGAGAAATTCAGAGCAATTCAGCGTGGATCAGAGGATTTCAGAGACTAGTGGATTGAGAGAACTTGTGCTTTGAATTTTTCAGAAGGATTCAGAAAAATTCAGAGGGACTCAGAGAGATGCGAGGAAATTCTGGGAAATTCAGAGAGGAACAAATTCAGTAAAATTCTTGGTCCTGCGTTTCAGAGGCGTTCAAGGAGTGTCAGACATTTCCAGAGATAGATGAATTCAGAAAGATTGTGCGTAGAACTTTTCAGAAATATTCAGAGGAATTTAGAAAGATTCAGAGTAATTCAGAGAGATTCAGAGGAATTCAGAGAAATTCAGACAGGAATTAATTTAGTTAGATTTTTGGTTCAAGATTCCAGAGGTATTCAGGGATTGTCAGAGACTCACAGAGACAGGTGAATTGGGAAAAATTGTGCGCGGGATGTTTCAGAAAACTTCAGAGAGATTCAGTGGAGTTCAGAGAGACGCGGGGGAAATCTGGGAAATTCAGAGACGAATGAATTCAGTAAAATTCTTGGTCCTGCGTTTCAGAGGCGTTCAAGGAGTGTCAGACACTTTCAGAGATAAATGAATTCAGAAAGATTGTGCGAAGAACTTTTCAGAAATATTCAGAGGAATTTAGAAAGATTCAGAGTAATTCAGAGAGATTCAGAGGAATTCAGAGAAATTCAGACAGGAATTAATTCAGCTAGATTTTTGGTTCAGGATTCTAGAGGTATTCAGGGAGTGTCAGAGACTCACAGAGACAGGTGAATTAGGAAAAATTGTGCGTGGGATTTTTCAGAAAAATTCAGAGAGATTCAGAGGAATTTACAGAGATCCGGGGGGGGGGGTCCGGGAAATTCAGAGAGGAATGAATTCAATTCAATTCTTGGTCCTGCATTTCAGAGGCTTTCTGGAAGTTTGAGAAACTTCCAGAGGCAGATGAATTAAGAAAAATTGTGCGTGGAATTTTTTAGAAAAATTCAGAGTAACCCAGAAAGATTCCGATAAATTCAGAGAAATTCAGAGGAATTCAGAGGAAGCTTTGAAATCCGAATACATTAAATTCCCGGAGATGTAGTGGAATTCAGAGAGATTCAGAGAAATTCAGAGGGATTCAGAGGAAGCTTTGAAATCTGAATACATTAGATTTCGGGAAATTTAGAGAAATTTAGAGATATTCAGGTAAATTCGGAGGGAGCTTTGAAATTTAAATATATAAAATTCTGAGGGATTCAGTGATATGCGGAGAGACTCAGAGAAATTCGAAGAATTCAGAACGTATCACTATCGGAAAAGTCTTTAACTTCCTCTGAATTACTCTGAATCTCTCTGAAATTTGTCCCAAAATATAGAGAGATTCAGAGAAATTCAGAGAGATTTCAGAGAGATTCAGAGAGATTTTTTTTACCAGGGCGACAACCCTTATTTTGTATAATTTGCTTCATATAACTTAATCTAGGTCTACCTTTGCAAATTTCACCATTCATTTCCCTTCTAATATTGTTTTCAATAAACTATCATGCCTCAATGTGTGTCCTATCAGATTACTTCTTCTTTTCACGACATGTTTCAAAAGAGAATATAGAACAAAAATCTCTCGTAAAAATAGCAAACCGAGAAAAAAGAATCAAATCATACGACGATCCCTTTTTGGCGTCCAGAGGTGTGCTCGATTATTTATCTATCACTGTTACAAAACTATCTTTGAATTCCAGATTCTGTTCACCACGAATCGATTAAAGTATCGCGATGAAACTCCTACCGAATGATCATACGTGTGACATTCATTCTGTCTGGTAGTAGGATTCACATCATTAACGTTAACGGTTACGTAAAATATCGTCCATTTTTTTTTCAATAGAATGCGAATCAATGATCAATTCTTAGACTCTAATCAAAGCCACGCAACACCCTATCAAAATACAAGATATTTATATTTGACATCAATGCTCGATATTATGTCACTTGAACGTGATAAATTTCCTCATTTTCGATTTGAAGAATCATTCATACATCAATCTTGATGCCAAACAAGCAAGAACATAGATATCTAGTTTTTACATTCATATATGTACATCTGTATAAATCTACGAGACACGTGGCAACAACTGCCGTCCTACGCAAAATTCAGGCTTAATCATTATTATCGTTGTTATATTCATTTCGAGTAAATTTATTTCTGTACATTTGTTATCGATAAGAGTGTATTGACAAATTATTGGGTTTGAAAGATATATAGATTGATTTGAATATATATATATATATTTCTTTTCAATTAGCAAGTGATTGATTATATTGCAGATTTAAATTTAAACTCGCGAGAGCTCGTGAGTGGTAAAGATCAAATGAAAAAAACTGGTATATTGAACAAAAAAAAGAACAAACCAGTTGATTTTTATATTGTCATTAACCTTATCCTTGGATATGTTTGTTTGCTCTTCAACCTTGTTGAATGAAGATTTATTTTATTTAAAAACTCACCTAAAATCCAAGAATGTTAACGAAAAGAGCGGAATTAACATAAATGAGCCGAAGGTATACTCTGCGAAAATATTGAGGGCCTTTCTGAGTACAGAATGATAAGAAAAACCCTTGGTTATTGCCCTGAATGACAAACCGAACGGACGTTGATGGTTGTATAACCCAGGCTGAAGAAACTAAAAGAAAACTGAATGAACAGAAACAGTTTTGACAGAATTTGTTGAGATTCTAAACAAAACTGAACAATTTACTTCCAAATTCTTGAGCAAAATCGATTCTTTTTTACAGGAAAAGTGTTTAGTTTTTATGGATTCATCCCATACCAGCAAAAATTTTGCTTTGTCTAAAAGATTTCTTGTAGATTTCTAAAAGATTTCTGATGCAACAGTTTTCACTGTCTTTGAAATGTCTTCTTTGAGGAAATCTAAAAAATTTCCTTAGATCTGTTTCAGATGTCTTTTAGATTTCTTAAACTAAGACATCTTAAAGACAGTGAAAACTGCCGCATAAGAAATCTTTTAGACAAAGCAAAATTTTTGCTGTGTGGGATATAAAATATAGATAATAAAAATTGAATATATTCTGTACACAAAATAACCAATTTTTTTAAAAATCGACATCATTAATATCAGAATAATGCAAATTATATATGATTCCTATGCGATCCCTATATCCTTATAGATGAAGGAATCCCGAATGGAATTTGAAGGATTCCCAATTCTATTTGAACTCCTCCAATTAGTGATGGTCGATCTTGAAAGAATCGATCATTTTCTATAAAAGATTTATCAAGTTTGTATTGAATTGTATATATAATTTCGATCTAAATTCTATAAACATTCTATGAAAAAGAATCAATTCTTCCAAGATTGGCCATCATTAATTCCAATACTACGGCACTTCGAGCGAAAAGTGAGGCATTTAAAATGAACCAACCTGAATATCTTTTCATGTAGAATTATATATAAACTATATTGAATTATAAATCAATTATTTACAGTTTACAAAATTTCCCCTATCAGAATTTTATTAAATGTGAAACATATATATGAATTATATAGGAGTCGTATATGGATTGTATGAAGAATAAATGAGTTTGATTCTACTCAAAAATGAACCATATGCGCTTCATGTAGCTTCGTAAATGATTCATCTTTACTAAGGAATTATAACGTAATTAAATACGATTACCCAGATAGCACAACAGTTCGGTATGAGTTCATAAAGGATACTTCGAAAACCATGAGAATTCACAACGAATTCTTCATGAATACATCAGAGACTGTCGCGCTGTTTGGGTGAAAACTTTTTTGATCGTATAGATCTAAAACGCATAAAATTTCAATATTTATTGTACGTCTGACGTCTTTCTTCGATATATCTAGCCAAATATAGATTTTACGTGAGTATCTTACCATATGTGAATTCGTGTCAGGGTTTTTTCATGAACTGAAAACCACATTTTCAAAACTTACGGTCATTTATCTTCTTGAATGAATCTCTGATAAACGAATGCGAAATTCGAAAAATTGAATATCATTAAACTGAATTATATCAAACTTTGCGCAATACAAAAATATTGATATTATGACGAGAGAAAGGTATCTAGCTGGGACAACTAAATGTTGATTGCCGCAGCTGGATTTTGTTTATTTACGCTAGATTCTAGCTAAGTAAATAAAGTTTAATTACTTAAAGTATGAATAAAACTGTTTATTCGATGGGAATAAAAAGTTCAATTGTGACAAGTAGAATTCAGTTGGCACAACTGAATTTTTGTTTACAGCGACTAGATCCTTTCTTCCAGGGTATCATAATTATGTGTCAGACTGCTTGTCTTTCACTTGGAATTGATCCAAGTAATTAATCATTCAATTATTCGAGATCTTGAACTCATCACGTTCAAGTCATTAGATTTCTCAGGAGCGGACTACGGTCTGTGCCAACGGCGGCAAGCCTGGTTAAAAGAACCCATTGATTCTGACAAATTCTCATTAAATTACAATTAAACGTGGAAAATGTTCGGACCAAATCTCACCGGTGATTTTTCAATGAGATTTGGTCAGAACTTTCATGTGAATCTCGTTGAATCTGGCCAAATCTCACTGAATTACGATTAAACTTGGCCAATGTTCTGACTAAATCTCATTGAATTTCATTCGTCAGATTCAATGTATTCTTTTGACCACGGAATGGAATTCGAAAAAAATTTTTTCGAATTCCAACAATTTAAAAATAATTTTCAGGAGAATAATAAATTCTCAGCAATAAAACAAAATTTTTTGGTAATGAATATTTTCGTGAAAAATTAATTTTTGCTGCCATATAAGAGGTGGCAAGCTAGATGGCGCAGGGGTGGCAAAAACCAAAGTCCGCCCCTGCAGTAACCTAGTGAAAATAGTGTTGCCGCGATATTATCGTCGATAATTGAGGAATAATCGATTATCTCAATTCTTACACGTTCCTATGGAATATATAATCCACGAATCTTCGATTATGCTCATAATGAAACGGAATAATGAATAATCACAGACTTGTACACAAAATAAACCAAGATATGCTTCCATTTATCGTTACGATATATCGATAATTATCGTTACGATAATGTCAGAATATTTTGGTTCATTTTGTTTAAAAGACCAAGATGATCCACTATCTCGTTTCATTTCGTCCACAGTCGAAGATCTACGCGTTAAAATTTCCATGAAAACCTGTCAAAATTAAGATAATCGATTATTTCTGAATTTCGACGATAATATCGCGGCAACACTAAGTGAAAAGAAGAAATCAAAATACAGTAACTGCAGGATGGATGAAAAATGGTCCTCCAGGTTGAATTGAAATTTTCTGGATTAACGAGAAATCGCGTAATTCCCATCCTGATTTGGATTCTCAGAAGGGCCTGCGTTATTCTTTGAAATCCTGCGTGGAACACTGGAGGGTGTCGTCTGGGATCTTTTAGCTTCCCGTTTTCAGGGCTTCTCATGCTCACGTCAAGCGGAAGCTCAAGTTCTTTCACCGAATAGATTTCAGGTTGTTGTTAGATGATTTGACACTTAACGAACGTTCAACGAACCTTCAAATGTCCATCCCCACATTTTACGTTTGGTGTACGTTAGTTGGACATTTGTATTTTCTTGGGAAATTCGAAACTTACATGTTACAACATTTAAAAAAATGTGTCTTATAAAACATCCAAAGATACTTCACGGAAGATATCTTTATAAAAATACTAAAAGATACCTTAAACCCATACAGCACCAGGAGGTTTTCTGGACGTTTCGAAAACGTGCTTGGTTACACAGAGAACGTGCAAATAACGTCTCATGATGTTCTAAAAACGTCGCATGTATGTCGCAGGAACATGCGAATGTCCCATTTAGTTCTATTCATGTCTTCTTGCAATGTTCTTGGGACGTATTCAAGGAAAGGTTTTCACAACGTTCAGCGGCGTCGCACATATGTTTTTAAAAGGTTAGTTTTCATGGAAGCACGTTTAGAAAACGCGGAAAGAACGTCCCGTAGTATATGAAAAGAACGTGCTCGGTACGTATTCATGTGCATCAAAAGCGAAGGTACTCTAGACATTTGAAAAATATGTGCCTTGGGCACCAATACACGCGGAACCAAGATTATGTTTATAGAACATCCAGAGAACTTTCTGTGCTGTCTGGGAAGTGTCTTTATGGTTAAGATTTTCAAGAAAAAACTTTTTTTTTCATAGGAAAAATTGAGATGTCGTTTTGAGAATTTGTAGGTTTACTTTAAATATTACAAACATTTTTTTTTAGATTTGAACAAATGTTTCTTTTATTAAACTAATTTAAACAACAAAAAAAACACTGAAAAATGACAGTGGGAGTGATTTGGGACGACCGGATGATCTGACAAAACAGAAAAAAATGACAAATTATTCGTTGTTGAAGTGGATATCGCATGAACTCCCTAACAGCACAATGTGTCTCTGGGACGTTTTCTGAACGTTCAGAAAACCTCTCCTACGTTCTATAAACCTTCCATAAACGTTCCAGTGGCACGTTGTGCTGTCTGGGCTACGATCTTTTTGATTGGTTAAAAATTGTCCGATTTACATCCAATTTTCCACCCTCAAAAATCGATTCCCTGGTGAAAATTTCCACGCTCCAGAAGCGAATATTGGAACAAATGAAGCGTGAAATGTTTCAATTTTCGCTTCTTTCGCGCTTAGATACTGTTTCGTGTACTCTTCCGCATCGCTTCATACCCTTCTTACGCTCCCATTTTCACTAGGGTTTCTCTGAAGAAATGGCCGCCATATTGTTATTGTTTAATGAAAAGAAAATATCCTACACGGAAAAAAAAGTATGGATATTATAACGATCTGAAGTATGGTTAAGAAAGAGATAGCTGTAGTGACCATACTGTATCGCTATGATGAGGATATAGATCGCTATGCTGGCGATCTATATCGTTCCTCGGATGATTTGTATTATCATAGTAACGAAACTGATCCCAGACAGCACAGAAATTTCTCTGGATGTTCTATAAACATATTCTTGGTTCCGCGTGTGTTGGTGCCCAAGGCACATATTTTCCAAATGTTCAGAGTACCTTCGCTTTTGATGCACATGATTACGTACCGAGCACGTTCTTTTCATATACTACGGGACGTTCTTTCCGCGTTTTCTAAACGTGCTTCCATGAAAACTAACCTTTTAAAAACATATGTGCAACGCCGCGGAACGTTGTGAAACCCTTTCCTTGAATACGTCCCAGCAACATTGCAAGAAGACATGAATAGAACAAAACGGGACATTTGCATGTTCCTGCGACATACATCCCACACAGCACAGGAGTTCAGAAAGAATTCTTGAGAATTCGTATTGAATTCTTCAAACCCTATTTGAGTTCTTCACGAACCCTTTCTGAACTAGTGTGCTGTGTGGGATGCGACGTCTTTAGAACATCATGAGACGTTATTTGCACGTTCTCTGTGTAACCAAGGACGTTTTCGGAACGTCCAGAAAACCCCCCGGTGCTGTATGGGATACCACTGAACTTTGGATAGTCATCACAACTATCCAGTATCGTTATGACAGCGATATTTTTTCCTCCGTGTAGTTCATGCGATGGGCACTTCAACAAGGAATGATTTGCCATTTTTTTTAAGATCATCCGTTTGCGCCAAATCACTCCCACCGTCATTTTTTGGCGTTCTTTTGTTTAAATTAGTATAACGAAGAACGAAATATTTTTTGTAATATTTGATGTTTAATAAACATCAAAATTTTCAAATCGATATCTCAATTTTTTCTATGAGAAAGAAATGTTTGAAAACAAAATTTTTCTTGGAAATCTTAACCAGAAAAGCCCCTTAAGATAATTCAAAAATTCATGAAGAAGAATTCTTGAAGACATTTTTGAGGATTCTTTGAGATATCTTTTAGAACTCTCGTGCTATCTGGGATCCAAGAAAGTGATTGAAAACTGTAATGTTGTTTATGCTTCTTGCAACTGATGATTTTCAGAAGCTTTCTCAGCACACCGATTTCAAGGTGATCAAACTCAGGATACTGCGATCGACCAGTTTCTAACGGTCGATATATCATAATTTCAATGAGCTCATGTACAAGTTTCATTGATGTTTTTATGGAGTCGATGATGTATGTTACGTTGGCTTCTTTTCCTTGTATCGGGGAATAAAATTCTTCGTAAAATGATAATAAAGTTCTTGCGTAAGGCATCATATCATCGTATCACTCCCAACGATGAATATGGCTTCTCCGCTAAATGGAATGTAGGAGACAGTAACTCAGGTGAGTAATAAATACGGCACGAAATTTTGGAAGGAGGCTGATGACTCATGAAATACGTCAGCGAACTATAGAATCAGTACTAGCTGAGTCAAGATTGAATCGTATATATACGTAAATGCACGTGTGGTACAAGAGCATGATATATGAAAGTATAAATCGTTTAGGATGAGGACTTTAACCTCGGTTCTCAATGTACAATTATTCTCTTCGAATATGTTTTTTCACATCGACTCCAGTATTTATTGCATCCTCACGTTTTACCCTCATCTTCGATTACATGTGAACAATGGAACTGTGGATAGAAAAAGAATTGTTAATGAGTGAGGAGGACTCTGAATAATCTAATTCCTGATAAAAAAAAAAGCCCTATAAATTGGAGTCGCATGATATTTCACGGTATCGATATATTGTGTAGAAATATCGTCGAGTATATATTAAATCTTATAAAATAACGTGAAAAACTTTATAAATATTGTATATGAAATATCGATATCGTGGAATATCTCGCACCTCCATTATGTATGTCCTGTAAATGATTATTGATATTTATAAAAAGAGATATACACCCTGAAATAGCACCTCGTACTAACAGTCACGTCAGAGTGTCGGATCTGATAAAATTTCAAAAAGTCCTCATTGGTAGTTCCGATTAAGTCCGAAAAATCCCGAGGGGAACAATTCACAAAATTATACTTATATGAATTGTATATAATTTATATAAATAACATACATCCGACATAGAGGCAACGGACAAATGTATCAGTGATGGGGAATATTGAAGAAAATCGATCCTTCTTCATATTAGAAATAATTCAATTTGTATTGAAATCTATAAAAATTATATATTTTTTATATAAAAACAGATCAATCCACACAGTAAAAAATTTTATGTTGGAAACGGTTTACTCAAAATTCGTGTTGAAAATCAACACAGATGAGTGTCAAACTGACAGATTTTCAATGTAAACTTAACACTTTAGTGTGTTAATTTTACCTATTCTTTGTGCCAATACTTAACACAAACTTTGTGGGGACCGTTTGGGACATGCAAGTGTGTTACATATACACAAAATTTTTTACTGTGCATCCTCTTCTAAGATCCTGATCACTACTCCATATTTTGATAACGGAAATTTCTCCTGTGTCTCTCCGTTCATTCATCGATTTCGCTTATTCACCTCGAATCGACACAGCGCGACGTGAAGAGGATGTGTCCCATCGGTGATGGTGCCGCACAGGTGGTTGATACAATTATATATATATAATATATGCATCATCATGAAGTAATCAGTCTCATGACTGGTTTGATGATATCCTCTAACCCTGTCTATTATCCGCCGAACGCTTAATTACTACACATCTACCACATCCCTTGTCTTATATAATTTGTTCCATATAACCCCAGACAGCACAAATGATCATTTTGGATTCATATAAACTTCTCAAAGAATTCTTGAATAGTTCCCGTTATGTTAGTAAATATGAATTCAATTAACTCAACATGAATACATATTAGATGCCTGAATAGTTCTTGATGAATTCACGAGATTAACTCTTTCTGAAGAACCGAGTTGTTCATCGAGAATTCGAATTGAACCCAAAGTATTCATAATGAATTCATGTTTACTGTCATAACGGGAGCTCTTTGAAGGGACTCTTGTGCTGTATGGGACCCAATGTAGGTCTACTTCTGCAAGTTATACATATATATATATAAATGTCAGAAGCATCCCCTATAACAGAGTCTGGCAATCGATGACGTTCTGCCAGGACATGGCAGCAACGTTTGAGTGCTTCTACTGAATATTTTAGAAATATTGAAATCCCGCCGAATTCATAACTATTTGAAGGGACTGCTCTGGTTAATTTTTCCACTAGAAAACTACTAGATCGTTTCAACAGTTTTTCGTCATTAATAATCAATTGATCATATCAATCTTTGGATCAAAAGATTCGGGATTTTGGGATTCGGGCCAAGGGCACTTCGAGCCAACGGGTGTTCACCCTCTAGTTCTGAAAATTCTACAATAGCTGAGTTCGTTTAGGGGTGCCTCAAGTTACCCCAATTTATTCCAAGTATTTCGTGTTTGGTATTTCTAGTTATGAACGCGAATTGGAAAGAAACATGTTCACCACCGTTGGTATATCCCTATGAGTGGATCCGTACCAGTGATCCTCACAGATGCAACACGCCATACAAGCGTACCGACTGAGTAAACATTTTCTCGGCGAGAATTCTCTGAACCGAATTCATCGAGGAGTATGAAATTTTTAGGAATCAATCTTCAATCCCTTACCTATCGCGGGACATCGCCCGAATTTTAAATTTCGAAAATACACTTTCCTCGGTCGGTAACACAAACTTTCTTTTTCGGAAAAACAAATTTTTTTCGAAATTCAAAATTTGGGCTCTGTACGGACCTAGATTAGATCTCAAAGAATCATTCCTGAGAATTTCAGATTTTTTTAGGGATTCAGTTTCGAGTATTTTAGTGCAAGAAAACGTGCTCCAATGGTAACTTTGGTATCCTCTTAAACAGTTGATCGATGATATGGTTGAAAATTTTGAAATTGAATATTACGATAACAATCGGAATTCATTTGTGGGTTTCTTGATAACACACGAAGAATTCTTCTCCAAAAACAAGCATAGAATTCTTCTAGAACTCTTTTCGAACTAATGAATTCATAAAGGGCTTTGGAGGAGTTCAATCTTTGGGACATCGACGAGTTCTTTGAGAGTACTACAATAATACTTTCAGCATTCTCAAAGGACTCGTTGATGTCCCAAACATTGAAGTCCTCCAGAGCTCTTTATGAATTCATTCGTTCGAAAAGAGTCCTTGAAGAATTCTATTTTTATTTTTGAAAAAGAATTCTTCGTGTGTTATTAGGGTGTTCTTGAGGCGATACTAATGGCGTGGAAGCAGCGGAATCGTTCATGATAAAATTGAAGCGTTTGCCCGTAGTTTGTCATAAACGATTTAGCTGCTACCACGCCGCTAGTATCCCCTTAAATTGATGAGATAGGGAATTTTCTATAGTATGGTCTGGTCAAAAACAATCTGAAAGAGGGTGAGAGAGAGATCCGAAAAATTGGAACAGGGTATCTCTCTCTAATACATACTGTTTGAAGAGAGAAAAAAAAATTGGGAGAGTTTCACTTTTTCTTGTTCATGCAATCAGCTATACCACTCTAATCGCGCGGATCTAGGGAGAACTCATTCCAGTATAGAATTCATTGCAAGGAACGGATTAAATCCACCGACTGTACTCTTCTATGAATCGAATCACTTGGAATATTTAGCAATTCCACTAGGAACCATCAGTTAGCCACATTGAACTGTATAATATACTAGAATACGCACCATTGGAAAATTTTTCGTCAAAGAGAGACAGTCGAGTACACTGTGCGAGAAAAAGAAGCAGATACCCTTTACACTCATCATCCCTTTTTAAGGGAATACTAGCGGCGTGGCAGCAGCCAAAATGTTTCTTTCAAATTATTTGAAAGTTTCACAATAAAATTTAATAATTTTCATTTAGAGACCTATATTGACACATATACCAGGTGGTAGATGAAAATTGGTTGGTTTTATTACACCACTTTCAAATAATTTGGAAGAAACATTTTGGCTGCTGCCATGCCGCTAGTATCCTCTTAAGATGCATGTATTGGAAAGAAATCACGCTATTTCATCTTGCATTTCACACTAACGAAAGATCTCTTCTTGCATCCCATAGGAAATTTCGCCAGTGCTCTTTCTAGTACGTTATATAGTTCAATGGTCAGCGAGAGATGAATAGCAGAGATTGCTAACGCAATGTTAAAATCATGGTCCGTATCACGCTTTTTCTTTTGAAGAAAAATATATAATTGGTTGAATTTTTCTTCTAAGCCAACCAGCATGAAGAGATAAACGGAAAACGTGATACTGCCAATCAGAAACTGGATTATGGTTTTCATATCTCGTTAGCAATCTCTACAACTCATCTCTGGCAGAGATGAGTGGAGAGATTGCTAACGGAATACTGAAATTGTGGTATGGTTTTTAGACTAGCGACATCATGCGGCAATGATACCAACTAAAAAGTGGAACCACACTGATTGGTTAATTTCATTGGATTTCAGGAATTCCGTTCGATCTGAGCAATCATCAAATACTTATTTGTTAGTTGGTATCATTGCCGCGTGATGTCGCTAGTCCAAAAACCATACCACGATTTCAGCATTACGTTAGCAATCTCTCCACTCATCTCTGTCTCGGTTAGCCAATGCAAAGCGGTCGGGCTTCTCAGTGAGCGTAACATGTTTCTGGGACGTTTTTAGAATGTTGAAAAGACGTTTGCAACGTTCTTAGAACGTTTTAGAAACGTCCAAAATACATATTTCAATCACTACTTTTTAAAAGGGTACTAGCGTCGGTAACTTCCATCGTTGGTTAGAAAAAGACGCAATCATGAGATGGAGAGATTTTATATCGACGCTAGCCCCTCCTTGAATGGCACTCATCAGAATACGAAATTTCGGAGCGATTGTTTTGCGGAATAACTGAATTTCGGTATGAAACACCTACCTCCAGGGGGAATGAATTCGAATGAACAATTTTCAGATGGATTTCAGCGCCACTGTACGGTGGTAGTATGTAGCATACGCGACTGGTAATCTGCCTGACTTCGTTATCATTGGTAGATCGCTGGTGATATTTAGAGCTCACGGTCGGGGTTCCATCGATAGTAAACATTGAAGCGCCCTCTTATCGGATGGAACACGGAACCTGGTCCGCCAACCCCCTCTCTCATTTTTCATTTTTCTTATTCATGATGATGAAAAATTATATGCATTCATCATCGATACATAAAATCATTTTCATCAAATACGTGTTGAAAAGTATACAAAAGAAATGCGCGATTTTGTAGTATTGAAAAATAAAATTGCAGTGTGTCAACTTCCATGATCCAACCGTCAGAGGGCCGGTGGAACTTTTACTATCAGTGAAAAGGTGCCCGTGAGCGCTCTCATCAGTGTTCGGAACTCCTAGGATCGTACACGATGTTTATTGGTCAATTCTTATAGAGCAACCAATCACCTCCAACATTCTATGAGAAGCGATTAATCAGAATCGTGTACGATCCTAGGAGTTCCGAACACTGCCTCTCATTTTCTCTCTAGTTGAAGTAATTTACATAGATACACTAATACTACTTCAACAAGTCTAATATTTGTCAGACATTCGTGTCGGTCTGTCCATGTAATTTTATTTCAATGGGGGTATCGTATGATATAGAATTCAATGCTTTGAACCAATCACATTCGTAATTCCTCTCAGATAGATGCAAAAGAAGTCTATAGAAGATTGTGCATTGGGCTAGAGCATCAATGTCCCGACCGCACCACTTTGCCAATGGCCGTTGTCCCAATGTTCAACGTCCCGAATTCTCAACATTGGTCGATGTCTAGAGAATTTCTAGTAAATTACTAGAGACTGGCCAATCATGAGGATTCGACATATCAAACTTTCGGGATATTGCACTTTCAGAAAATTCCACCATTACCCGTGTTTTGGTCTATGCGAGGGCTACGTCGTGGCTAGTGTACAGTCGGTGGATTTAATCAATTCCCTCTCTATTTCATCAATTTAAGAACACTCACAAATAAATTTTGATTGTAATCATGATATTCAATTCAAAAACTTTTCAACTCTATCATCGACCAACGTGGATCATTCCTCATATGCTTGAGTGGTTAAAATCCAATTTTTATCAAGAATTTTTGAATTATGACAAAGTTTTCTACAACTCATCGAAGATGGGAGGGAACGGATTAAATCCACCCACTGTACAGTCGGGATGCTTCCGATTGCGAGAGCTCTTGGAATAGAGCTATTAGCCCCTTAGGGCTAGAATACTGGATTCCTATTGGCTGAATCATGGCCCCTGGGGCCAAGAGCTCTCGCAATCGGAAGCATCCTCGGAGGCATCCTCGGTGGATCCAATTCACAAATTCTTGATAGAAATTGAATTTCAACCGCTCAAACATTTCTCAGGAGCTTTCCGAAGTGTTTGACCTGGGCCGTCTGGAGCGTGAACTACGGATTCTTATCGGTTCATTCCATGCCCCTGACACCCCGGGTCACACACTTCGAAAAGCTCCTCAGATGGCACACAAGAATCCCAAATGAATTCTGGAAAAAGAACTCTTCGAAAACTCCGTTAAAATTACAAAGAGTTCTCAAGGAGTGTTTCAAAAAGAATTCTATTCAACAGACATTAGCGAGTTCTCTCAAAATGCTGTGAAACTTCTTTGGGAATTCTAGGAGAACTCACAAGAGAGAGTTCTTTTTTCAGAATCCATTTGGGATTCTTGTGCATTATCAAGGTTGAAAAATGATTCCCATTGATCGATGATTTGGTGTAAAAGTTTTCAAATTGAATATTATTATTGCAATTGAACTTCATTTTTAGGTGTTCTCAGATTAATATAGTGGGAGAGAACGGATTAAATCCACCCTCTGTACGAACTTTTTAGGCTTTCTCGTTGGAAATTCCGTTGAATAGTGTTTTACGATTCGCCGATCCATAGGAAAAATCTCGTACACTGGCAACGCTCGAGGCCAGCCTTAAAATGGTAAAAAAGAGATGTATAAAAAATGGTGACTCGTTTGTCTTCTAAATGAGTTGAAAACGAGTGACGAGTGTGAAATTCTAAAATTAATAAATCATTCCTATGTAACCTTTCACACAATCAAATTCCAGAAAGGAAAATACAAAATTGTACAAAATGGGATCAGCGATGTAACTTCAGTAGAAGCCTTTGCAGAAACTCATTCCATTCCTAAGATGACACAAGCCAACAGGTTAGTTCTTGTTTACATGGTTGAAAAATGACACTTCAGAATTATCTTCGCATTTTCCCTTATGTTGAATGAATTCTGTATCTTCTTCTGCTTGTTTTTCAATTATACTCGTTCATTCACGAAGATCGCGAAGACAATTTTCATTTAACAACATTTTTACGATATTCAATGAGGTATAATGTTGCATGTAAAATTTATTTTTTTATTTTGCACAAGAATAAATAATAACATGAGTGGTTCGCCTCATTTATATGAGTAATTAGATTTGAAGAATAATTTTCAAATTCATGAAGTTTTATATATCATGACAATTTCAAAATTCAAATTTGTTGAATTGGTGTTTCTGTGTTTCATATAAATCGAACATGAAAATGAATTTTATGTACATTGATTTCGGAGGTTTTATATTCGTTACGATTTTAAACTCTGTATTCAAGGTCATTTTAATGTGTTTGAATACAAATGAATCCATTTCCAACCAAATTTCAAAATTGTTTACAATGTGAATAAAATTGTAGCAGACAACAGTACTTATCAAATGCATATTCTAAACTCAATTTCTTTTTATAGTTTGAAAAGCATTTGAAAAATATGTAGAAGATTGCTTTAAAATGGGGATTATATCTTAATTTATATTAGTTTCGTTTAAGAAACCTCCCTAATTAATTTCAACCTTATGTATAATGTCAAAAATTTCAACTTCTATAAAATGTCGATCATTCTTAATGTGTAATTAAAAAAGTTATGTCATTATTGTAGAACCATTCTTCAATCTTACTGATTAAATTATTGAAATTTGTCCGCATATTAAGTCTGAGAATCATATATCTTCCATGATTTCTCAAATACACATTTAGCGTTATTGATCACCCGTTAAGACATTCATTTACAAAGAATATCAAATGCATATGCTCAACATGAGAATGTGTTTTCCTTACCCTGATTAAAGGAATAGTGACATGACTATTCAAAAATGTAAAACTAGTATTCATATAAATACCCCTTTTATGAAAGGTTAAACAAAACTATTTTCATATTATATTTGAGACTGTATTGCAAGACATTTTATTTCTTAAACACCAACTACATAACATGAATTGACCAAATATATTATACTCAGTTTTTTCTAGATCCCTGTATTTCGTTTCAAGAAGCACCTACAAATTGAAAGACAGAAATTTCACATGCTCACGCAAATTATTCAGAAACTTATATAAATCTACATATTCGATACATCTGAGTACATAAAACCTTCTCAATGATATAACACCGGCAACCACTCCTTCCCAAAATATATATTTTATTTTTGTTCGCAAACACTAATTTATCTTCCTTATATCCAGGAAAAGAGGTCGCAATGTCGAAGAAGAGTCCAGCGAATTCATGCCTCTGAGTAAGCGAATCAACAATCTGCACCTGAACGGTTTGTCATACCAGATCCAAGAGAGTCAAGAAAAGATGGAATCAGAGTGGGGAAACAGAACTTTCATACCGTCTCCAAATCATTCGGAACCTTCCCAGAGTTCTTCCACCTGTGACGGTTGGAGCTCTAGTCAGAGCAGTTATACCACTGAATATAGGCCTGATTTAGATGCGCAAGACAATCCGTTTTATTACGAGAATAACAAATTATTATTTTCGTTGTACATGGAACGAATGCAAAGAATGTCTGAAATTTATTGATTGCTTTATTTTTAAAATAATACTTCGTTGTATGCAAAAACTAATTGAATTTCTGTAAGTATAATGTTTTTCCCTCCAAATCATGTGAAATCTAATTAGTTCTATTGATTAATAATAAGATAGTGAGTAACGATAACTGCATTATATACAAGTACGCAAGGTTAATAGTATTTGAATTTTTCTATCATTATTATGTGTATAGATAGAACAATTATTTGTGACGATAGACAATGGAATAAAAGAAACACTCAGCTGTAAATTGCTTTATTCTTGCAGTTACAAACAGTTCAATGGTTATTTCAGAAATATCACGAATTCAAATTTACATAAAACTCAAGGTTAAACGTTGAAAATCAACATTTTTTTCTTAAATCCAATGAGATTCAAGTATTATCAAGATATGTAGATAAATCTGATCAAATTGATTGAAAGGTTTGCAATAACTAATAACAGATTCGGAATCAATTTTCTAATACCGGAACTATATCCTATTGAAAATGTCGGAAAGATTTAGAAAGAAAACGAGACAAAAAATCGCTACAAAATGAAAAGAAACAATTTTTTCCTTTTCTGTTTTGTAGAGCTTTTTGACCCTCTTTTTTCGACATTCCCAGCAGGATGGTCATTGGTCTTGGCTGTGGTATTGGTTAGTTTATTCAAAATAAAATGATTTTGATTTAGTTTATAGATGTTTCATGAGCTGCAAAGAACATGCAGACAATTAGCTTATTTCATTTCATTTAAAAAGTTCATACAAAATAATTAATGTCCTAGAGGTTGTATCCTTGTCAGAGCCTCCCACAAAAGTGAAAGTTACTAGATCTCTCTACCCAAAATACTCGAAGATAATTGAATAAAATTGGAGAATCAACCAGCCAGACCTTGTTTCATACAAATAAAAGACCTGACTGGTTGTTTTATTCCATTTTATTGAGTTATCTTCGAGTATTTTCGGTTGAGAAATCTACTAACTGTAGGGTCTACGGGATGCTCTTAAAATGAGTCCTTTCTCAAGCATCCAAAAATTTTTTAACAAAACTTATTATAATTGATTCAAACTGAGAAATCTCATTTCATGTTCCCTCAAGGGAATACTAGCGCCAGAACGCTTGCCATTTCGTATTTGCCAGTTCATTCGAATACTACAATGCTACTGAGTAAATTCGTACAAAACAAGTTCTTGCACAGTCTTTATGATTCACTAAATCTTGAGAAAATTAGTTTGAAGGAATTCATTCAGTAATTCTCAAATAAACTGGTCAATATTACAGCTAACGTGCTCGTACTTCCTAAAGTAGATACTGGTGACGAGACGCTGCACATTTCGTATTGATCAACCCTGCAAAACCATGAACATTTTTCCATCCCTGGAAAAGATAGTATTTCTTTGACAAAAATTGTAGAATTTATTTTCATCAAGCATTCAATAAATTAGAAACGTTTTCTAGAGTTCCGCTCTGAGAAAATTCTGAAAATTATGAATTTTCCATTTTTATTATCATTTCAAAAATCTTGGAATCCTGTAAATACATCCGTATGTGATATTCAAATATCTTATGTGGAAGAATGCTTATAAAATGTTTGGATTTTTATTGTTTGAGCGCAGTCTTTTATTTATTGATTTAAAAGAAAAAAGGTTTTCAGAGTTTGTCGGATTTTTGCAGAGAAAATTCTATGTTCTCCAGAGACAATTCATGGTCTTAGCACAAATGTTTCCAGAAATCAACACACAATTTGTACGAAATGAATTGCCAAAAATTCTTTGTCTCACAGAATCTCTAGAAATTTAGTTTACTTGAATATATATGGTAGATTTTCAATAAACTAGCCAATACGGACCGACCTAGTGCCAGTGTTCTCTTGTGGAAATGGTTGTTACCCTCAGGAGGGAGTACATCTTTCTTGCAATTTCAAAGATGAAATGATCTGCAATCGGTAAGTCACCGCATGTTCAGTGTTACATTATTGCAAACTTATTTTTCGTGGATTTCCTCCAACAGCATTTGGAGGTCTTTGAAACGTTCAAAGGTTCAAGGGTGTTGAAAACATCTTCTGAACGTTTCAAAAACGTCCAAGGAACTTTTTGCTGTTTTTGCTGCCATTCTTACATGTAATTCCAGGCACTCCACTTCTCGACTAATTACCTCACCTGTAAATAATACAAATCCAATTACTGGGATATCAAGTGACTTACCTTCTGATAAGAAGGTTGAACAAAAAATTGATTTGTTCAATTTCATAACTCCGCTGAAAAAATCTCATATATTCTGATAAAATTTCATCAGGGTTTATCGTGGCATTCGAACACCCGTTTATCAGATTTCACGAGACATCAGAGTTTTTATACATTTTCCAATGGGAAGATAATTAGTCCTAATAAATTTTATTTATAATATTGGATATTTAATTGATACGCTGAAATAGGGGTTTTAGAATTTGAAAAATATTCAACAATTTCTGCATTTCATAGAATTCACTCGACAGAAGTATAAAATTAAATACCACATATTTTTTTACGGTAATAATTGATGTCTCCGCAAAATGAAGTGGATAAGTACCGTATATAAAGCAAGTTCTTGTCGATTTCAACCCGTTTCTATCTAGGATTTTCGGTAAGGGTGAGACTAGGGTACTTTGAATTTCATATTTACGCGGGAAATGTGAACCAACGCATCGACAGCGTCGATGTATCAAGCATAGATAAGATATCCAACGACAAATAGTTCGACGACAACCGTCAGAGGTCTCAGAAACATGCGCATGCGCGATGGTCGGGTGCCGTTTGGATAGTAGTGTCAGAGAGCAATCGAAGTGATTGAAAAGGAAGACAGAACTACGGACAGGTGTTTCTTTTTTTTTCGAATCGATTGCTCCAATAATACTGTGACGTTATTAATAAAATCAATAACGACATTGTTCCTCCAAAAGAGAGAAAAATTGTATATTAGGATAGGAAAGCGCTTGCGCGGCGCTTTCTCGAACAATTAACTGTCCGCGCGTAGTCGCCGCCATAGTTGATGATATTCTCCTCGATGGAATATTAATATCCAACGAAATATACGTTTTGCTCGATATCGGTGATCGAACGATGTAATCGAAATACAAACCACGTTGTTCCAAGTTTTTTGTTTTCTCTGATAGAATAATCCAGGGTGCTTCCAAGAAAGTTAGTTTTTAATGGGCCAGTATCGTAGAGAGTAAGTGCGTGGTGCGCTTGTGGTCAATGTACCGTTAGCTTTAGTGTTATATTCTCTCTGTCTCATTCCTCGTTTGGCCCTCTTACCTGGTCGAGGTTCTCCTGTTATTCACTCGAACCCGGAAACGAGTCTCAAACAACGAGTAAAGTAATTCATTGCGCGCTAGTTGTGTGTGACGTAGAGAAACGACTCTACTTGCTCTCTACGTGTGTGCACGTAATAGAAATGAGAAAGTTGTTGCCGCTGCGCTGAGAAGATATTGGGAACAACACGTCAGTCTACTCGAAGGTTTCGTCGAGCGCAGACAGCACGTAAGTAGGACACCATATATTCATGATTTTTTCTTCCTCTCTTTCCGCCCCTATCCTCTAACTGCAACGACGACGACGACGACGACGACGATGATGATGCGAGAGGTAAACCGAACCGCGAAAACTACGACGACGGTGGCCACAGAGAGGCACCCACCCCAAGAAACTAAAATCGTCGCGGGGCCCTCTGAACACACAGAGCTTGGCTCTCTTCAGGCTTTGGTGGGGTGGTGGTTGTTGGAGGTGCGGACAGTAGTGGTTGAGAGGCTGGTGGGGTTGGAAATTGCGTGGTGGTGGGTGCCAACTCCCGAGGAGGGCCCCTCCGTGGCATCCCGAGGAAGGTGGGGGTGTAAACAACAGCCCTGCTGCTGCTCTGCTCTGCTCTGCTCTGCAGCTTCTCTGATTTTTTTTCTGATTCCAAAGGAGGGAGCCAAAAGGGCGAGGAGAGGGAACCTAGCATCTTCTTTGTTCGCGAGTGCAATTTTCTTACTCTATCATGGCTGCCAAGCGATGATGACGTGTTAAGTATATATCAAACCGTTCCGGACATCAACTTTGATTCCAAACGCGAGGTATATTTTATTTTCGAACATACCTCACGGGCAACGCCCAACCTCGATGTCGTATTATACTACATTGAATGCATGTTTTCTCAATTATTGCATTTTTTTTTTGTTTTTTCATATGAGCTATGTAGTATGCGTCATCATCGGTTGTACGAAGAACAGCCGTTCTGCTTGTCGAACGCAGCCCCTTGTTCAACCATCCGAGACACAGTAATAGTAGTTGTAGCAGTAGTAGTAGTAGTAGTAGTAGTAGTAGTTTTATTCTGTAATAGTGGTAGTGGTAGTAGTAGCAACGACGCAGCAGCAGCAGCAGCAAGCACCTCCAAGAACGACTTTAGCAATAGCAACAGAGATATAGTATCTGTGGTAGTAACTTGTACATAAATGATGTACAACCACTCGTTTAGAGGAATATGTGGGAGAGAAAAGTAAATGCACGTTCGTTATGATATACTTGACGAGGTTACAGTTACGTACCCGAGTGTGCTCATCGCACAATTAAACAATGAAAGTCATTCAACGAAATACGAAGAGACGGGTGGAAAGGAAAGACGAGACGTTCAGTGACGATGTGGACTTGAAACCAGTTTGAGAATAATCCTCTTACCCTTCCAATGAATACACCATGAACAAACAAAATTCCGATATTGTGGTTTTGTAATTTTTTCTTCTTCCGATCTTCAAAACTTACTTTTGTTTCTTTGTTTTATTTTGAAATTCACTGGAAATGACAAGACCGAATTCAAGGAAAACCGAAAACAGAAGAGCAGAAACTTTGAGTCAATTTTTCAATTCTCATAACTCCCTTTTTTGCAGTTATGTAGCTTGTACAGTATTTAATGATGTTTGAATAAATTTGTCCAAATTTATGTATTTACTATTTCCAATATTTATTTTTTATCCCTTTCAGAGAACAACTCTTTCAAATTGTGCGAATTTATAATTCTTAAGGGTTTTTGTTCGGATGTTATGGGATAGGGACGATCCAAGTGGCACAGGAGATGAGAGATGCTCAGAATGTTCTGGAAAGTTTTCCATGTAAGAAATGACAGAAAATGGGCAAAAATCGCATTGAAACGGAGTAAATTCTATTGCAACTTTTCGTTCAGCTTCACGGAAAAAAATGAACTGTTAATTTCACCAGAATTCCGGTTACTATATGGACAGCAAGGAATATCTGTGACTTTTACTGGAATTCTTGTTAAATTTACCGGAGCCCTTGTTAAATTTGCCGGAGACTTGATTCATTTAACTAGAATTCCGGTTAAAATAGCAGTAATTCTTGCTGTCCATATATTAACCGGAGTATTTTTTTCAGTGTTGGTTTCAAATGGTACAGTTTTGGATGAGTATATTTTTTCCAAATCTATCCAGAACCGAGTTTCTTTATAGCTACTACAGAAATTCACTAGGAAGAAGTGACGAATTCCTTTTAGTATATATTCAGGCTATTACTAGTTTCTTTCTTTGAACTTCCTTGTTCTATGTTTCAAACCATCTTTCTTACGTGGTACTTTGATTCTTTTTGAGTGGAATTTTCCCTCCAAACATGGATCCCTGACTCCCCAAAATGTGGAATCTAAATCTAAACACTGTAGGGAATAAATCACCGCATTTCTCTGAATTAGGGAATCTGATGACAGCAAATTGGAATTCATTCATTTACGGAAAGAAATTTTTAGCACCCACAGGACAGCTAATTTCTCAGCAACATTAGCTAAAAAAAATGGCTGCCCATCTCACAGCTAATTACTTTTTACCGTGTTTCATATCCATTGATTATGAAGAAAATTTTCTCTTCGATGTTTTGATCTTTTTCCTCCAAGAAAACTTCAGGATTCATCAATTTTTCATTATTTGAGAAAAATCTGTAAATATTCTTCTCGAATTGTATTATTAGGTACATCTCGTTCGCTTTTTCATCGTAATTTCATTCGACGTTCATCCTTTACGCACAAGTCTTTTGAACAAGACGTGATGTACATGTCTAAACGCGTGATGGGGATTGAATTGATGAATAAAAACATTTAGAATACCAAGCGTCAACTTCTTTTCACTCGACATTACTTTTATCGGAAGCCGTAGAAATTTAGTTCGAATAAGTGGATCTTATTTACGTGAAATAAATCAGTTTTCTTTTCACTGTCATTCGCAAATGTAAAATTGACACAGTTGGCATATCAGATCCACTTCCGTATCTTTTCGTATATTTTCAAAAACTTGAGAATTTTGGATTTATGTTGAAATTTACCAAGTTGAAATGAAATTCTTCTGACGTAAATGGATTGCCAACAAGCCATATTGAATTTCCAATGTTGAAAGAGTCAATATTGCGTTATAAATGGTGAAGTTTGTATACTTCTGCATTTAACTCTTTGAATTCCCCTCAAGAATGGATAGATATTTCATTAAATTCAGATTTCAATGCAAACAAATCGGAACGAATGATCGTTTTTCCACCCAAAGAAAGAAAGAGAGAGTTCATAATTTGTCCTGGATAAAACGCACACACGGTTATGAATTGAAATCATTCGAATGTGCTTGTAATACCTCGTTATGATAGAATTTTATATTATTACGTCAAACGTATTTCACTTCTCACACTTATGGTATGAGTCTGCAAGAGTAGCCGATGTAGCCTTTGATGCAAGGCGTACACAAAATGAGAAGTTTCCCCTTACTTTAATAGAGGGTTTCGTCTTCCCTTCGTTGCGAAGGGTTTTTTTTTTATTTCCTACAATAGGGTACTGTATCCCTACTTTTCGAGGATTGTTCCCTCTTCTTGAGGTGGAACTTCTTTGAAAGTGGGGGAAAACTCCACCACTACATCATGAGGGAAAATTCTCCCTCCATGAAGATGAAGGAAGGGCTTTGCAGCCGCCATGTTTAGGGCAACATTCTCCAATTATACAATTTCGAAACTGTTCAGCGTAGAATGTATTGCTTGAGTACTGTGTGTATGTTTCAAGTATGGTTCAGCTCGTTCTATTGCGCAACGGGAAAATGAAGTTCAAGAATATTGAATGTCATTCTCTCCGTCGATGATGTACCAAAAGTGACTGATGTCATTATGAGTCATTCCACGTATTCCGTGCACCGGGATTCGTTGAAACTTTCATTTTTCAATGTTTTCATTCCAGTTTTGGTTTTTTTTGGATAGAAAAACGATGAAAGATATCGGGATTTGTCGGACTTTCTTATCAAGAACAATTTTTGATTTGATAATCGACTGTCTCTGAAGCTCAGATACCCACGCGAAGAACTTTTAATCATAAACTGATAAAAACACGAACAAATATTTACTTTTCATATTCAGAAAAGTGAAAAATTCATCCAAGAATGAATTGAATATAGGATTTGAAAAATTCCATTTCAGTTTTGGCCGTTTGAGGAGTAAAATTGTAATACAAAGAGTGATTTTTGCGTTAAAATCGTACGTAACGCGAACCTTAAATGAACCGTTCTCAATAAAAAAAGTACTTGACTGTGAATTATTTCCAAGTATTCATCGAAGTGTAGGAACAATTATTGCACTGAGAGAAAAAATTTCCGGGAACAATAAAACATTTAGTTGAATAGTTGCCATAAAATACTCAATTGATTTGAATAAACTTTCATTGACTGAATTAAATAACTGTTTCAATTGATGAAATATTTGTTTGATCGAATGAATATTGAATCGAGTCAATGAAAGTTTATTCAAATCAATTAAGTATTTTATGGCGACTATTCAACGAAATATTTCATTGTTCCTGGAAATTTTTTCTCTCGGTGTGCACGATTCCTGGAGTGAATGATTTGTAGCAATTCCTGCATCGCTAATTCGGAGTTACAAGGCTAAATCACTCATTTTCAAATTGTAGGCTTGGTACAATTAAATACGAGAGTGGACAGTGTAGTATGCGGTGGTTCGTGTATTCATGTATAAACCTTTTGGTGTTTTGTGAGTTAGAAACAGAAAATTTGCATGCATTTGAATTCAATAGTTGTACCACTGTTGGAATCAACTGAAGGTGAATACATATTCAGTTAGAATACATCAGAATGTATAATGTAAAAAAAACCTCTATTCATGCTTTTCTTAGTTGTGAACAACTTCAACAAAATCTCGTGTCGAATCGCTAAATTACATACACCCTGATACGAAGTCTTTACCAATTTCAATTGCTTATATTGTTCACATTTCCTGGTCGATGAACCCTTGGATCAGAGTGTGCGCGGTATTTTGGTAGTGGATAGCAATTCAACGTACAGTTTTTACCGAGAAGGGATTAATTTAATTCAAACTGACCGGCCAAATTCAGAGAAAGAAGTTTGTTTGACCCGTTGGTCCTAAATCCAGGTTAGAATCTATATAAAAATCTGGATGGATTCCTATATCTTGCTGTAGGGAATTTGGATGGTTTTCCATGGATTTGTTTGAATCTCATGGTTTCCTACGTGAATTCTTACCTGGTTTCTCGGATGGGAAATTTTTGTCATGGATCCCTAGGAGTTCGAGCTGGATTTTTAAGCTTCCTATGCGAAGTTCGGATGGTTACCTGGATTCCTGCTTGGATTCTTACAATAGGGATTACTCGCACTCTTACCAAATCAATCAATTTGTTGTCTTCTATAACTGGAAATAGCGGATCCGAAATACTTGAAACAAGATGGGGTAACTTAGGGCACACTTGGAGAGCCCTTCTCGATATGTGATGTAGGAAACTATATTAGGTTGCATTTTTATTTCTATTACATAATATTCAAATTCAGTGATGAAAAGTACAGGATTCGCCCATTTTCATAGTGATTCGCAAGTATTTTTGCAATATTTCGCATCGCATGATCAATGAATTACGTAGCGGAATCTACTGAAATCATATCGAAAACATTTATTGATACATTCAATGGTGGACTGTACTATTTTCCACACGGGGGAAAATTTGGGGTAGCAGATACAGCAATTGCGATAAATTCGACAAAATCCACATGTAAATATAGGGATAGCATTATTTCTGCGGTGGAAATTCTGTATCATTTTTGCTGTGAATTGAAAACGTAGCAATTTTAACACACGTACTTCATAACTATTACATATATCAAATGTAAATTCTATTGTCGTAATGAATGAAATATAAACAGTATAACAAGCGATATTTACTTCAAACTTATGAGATTTGTACATAAGTCTGATGTAAAATACATGTTAGGATTTTTTAATAAAATTTCAATCGCTCATTTATATATTTTATGCATACGCGAGAACCACGATAATAACTACAACAATTTTTGTTAATTTCCCAAAAGCCACGAAGATGGGGATAAAATTCAAGTGATTGAAATTTTACATTATTTGCGCCGCATTTTAATGAATTTTCACTGACAGTTGAAATGAAAAAAATTGTATCTTCCCAATTAAATTCTTACTGTTGTGTGTTTTGTTGAATTTGCAATGAAACAATATATACAAATGCACTTTTGAGCAGTGAAATGGACTTTAATCACTCAGCTTGAATTATCTTACATCTTACATATTACATATTACAATAAGATACAATACAATGTTATGTCGCCTTATTTTATCATTATCACTAACCGTACACTATGGGTGGAGATTCAAGTTCTCAATATATATCAAATGTAGGAACAAACTGATACTCGCGGAAAACTGTTGAAACTGTTTGCGCCATCTTTCTGACGCGATTTTAATAATTTTGAACTGAAAGGAGTGTTACAACGCTTCTCAGTAATATTACCAACACAGACGAGTAGTTTTTGCAGAAAAAATGATTGAATACGCATCAGATTGCGGTAACTGTATATTTGAGAATGAGAATAAAATTCCTGGGAAATAAATCAGATTATCATTCAAAAAAGCATAGGTAACATTAGCAACTGTACTTATTGAATGTACATTAGATTGCTGTAGAATTGAATAAGTGGAAATGTGGTTGAGCATTCCTTATGGCATCACGTTCGTGAAAAGTAGATTCAGTCGAGTGTAATGGAAAATTTACATTGTTCGTGGTCAATAATATCATAATAAATATATTTTTGGATTGGCGTAATTTTTATAATCTTCCAAAGCAATGATCATGTATGTATCATGTGAGTTTCATCAAAATTAATGTAGGAATTACATTTAAAGTTTTATCTTTGCACTCATGTTAAATTTACATTATAATTTTCCTTCGTGCAAGAATAAGGCGATTTTCTACGTGCATAGATGCGCCACACACACATTCTGGATTTTTATAAAGCGAAAATAACTTCGAATGTTCACTTTTGAACTCCTTCAGATCGATTACTTTTATTTGATCCCACTGATTTTTCTGGAATTTTCACTGGAGTTTCTTTAAGAACACTGTTTCTCTTTTGAAGGCTGGAAATAATCATTATTATTGAGATTACGCATCCAGGTATTTTTCATCATAAGAGAACATACCTTAATTGTATCGATTCAATAATGAAACCCCAGACAGCCTAAATCTTATTTGTCTTACACAGAAAAAAACAAGTTGTTTTAACTTCACACCTATTGTCTCGTATATAACGAAAACAATATTTTTCTTGTTCCAAATACGTTTGCTTTTGAATTGAGAAAATATTGTTTCGGTTAAAATTTAGGTTTAACTTCCTCTTGAACTGAAAAAATATTCTCTCAATTCAAAACAAGGTCACTTAGAACAAGAAAAATATTGTTTTCGTCATATATGAGACAACGTGCGTGAAATCAAGACAATTTTTGTCTCTGTGTACTCTTCAGAGATCTTGGAGTGAAAATACTGTAAGTGTGACCAGAGTCAGAATTTTGAAGAGTGAAATTCTCTCACTAATCGAGCGAAAATTCATTCTTATCGAGTGCAATTCTTCTTCTTATTGGACTTGCAGTATTTTCTCTTCCAGAAATGTACACGGAGAAAAATGCAGGTCGAAAATATAGTAATCTTTAATAAAAATTGGAGAATATTTCTTAGAATCTAAAAGTGTTTCTCAAATGCATAATAAAGATCAAACGGTTCACATTTTTGTGGAATTGTAATCGAAAGACAATGAAAAATTATCAATACTTGATAAAAAAATAGAGAAACATATGAACTTTCCAAAAGTCGCGTATGAAATTTTACAAAGACAATGAAAAAATTACGCGACTTTTGGAATGTTCATGTGTTTCTCTATTTTTTAATAAGTATTGATAATTTTTCATTGTTTTTCGATTACACACGCAGAGAAAAATTCTTGCTGAAAAAGCGATTCCGAAAATTCTGCTTTGCTAAATTAGCAAAACGGTTGCCGTTACAGCAAAAATATTGCTATTTTAGCAAGATATTTCCTAATTCAGCAGAATTTTCTAGCGGTCTGTATATCTACAATTCCGGATCGCTGAATGGCAAGCGCTTGTTAAAAGAGCAAGATATTCGCTGTAATCAAAAATTTTTGGCTAATTCAGCAACAAGCTTTGCCATATCAGCAAAGCGAATTTTCGAAGTTTGCTGTTTCAGCAACTTTTTTTCTCTGAGTGCAATTCCACAAAAATGAGAACCGTTTGATCTTTATTATATGCCTTCAAGAAAAACTTTCAGATTTTAAGAAATATTCTCAAATTTTTATCAAAGCTCACTATATTTTTTACCTGCATTTTTCTCCGTGTAGAGAGTCCAAGATTCTCTACTGTATATTTTAAAGATGTTTTCTACTTTCCACGTCTTGATATTTTTGGAACGAAGATAATTTCTTCAAGACATCGATAAAAACCTTCTACACGGAGAGAATTAAATAGTAATGATTCCGATGTGAAATTTCCAAAGGAGAATACATCGTAACGATTACGATGTTCCGTAGTACTGACTACCTCGAAAACAAGTGATGCCTACGTTTTATGCGAGATTTCTTGTGATAACAACTCAATCAGTGGCATGTTTACATCGCAATGTTTATTATTTAATTCTCTCCGTGTAGATAAAGAAAACTTCTTGTTGTATATTGCAAAGATCTTTTTCAATAATATCTCAAACATGTTGATAATTTTTTCTCACGAAAATATCTGATTTACGTTGCGTAATACTGTGAATTTTGTTTTCGTTCCAACCAATTAAATACTGGGATCATCAAGTTATCAATCGACCATTCATTAATTGATTACATTATACATCCGCTCTCTCAAACAGAGACAGAAAAGTTTGTATTGAAAGGTTTTTCATAATAACTCATTGTTCAGGACCAATAATTTCCATACGCGATATCGGAGGTTTCTTTATCCTCTCCTAATTCAGTTCCGTTTGACGATCACCGTGGCAAACGGTATGTACGTTTTCATTTTATGAAGGCCTTGTCAATAAATTCTTTGTACAGTCGCACTCATGTGACACTGCCTGTCAATTGAATGCCGGTGAAAGTTAAAGAACTCGACTAAATGCAAATTTTTTTGAATAATTCCAATGTCGTTTACAGTGTGGGACGAGTTAAAGAGATTTTTAGTATCTTGATGGTTGACTTATGAAAAAAAAAGGTATGATTGAATAGTGTGACTGGAGATAGATCGTTCAAAAACACGGAAATATGACCACCTTTATGTTATTGAATAGAATTTTTTTGATAATTTTGCAACTTGATATTGTGTAACTTTTCAGTGCCCTTAGCGAAATTCGAAATAATGGACATTTCATTTCCCTTCTATGTAAAGTATACAAGAATACATTTAAAGTCATTAGCTGTTTAGAAAATGAGAGGAAAAATCCCTCTTAATTGGAGAAGATATTTCATCACGGAGAAAACTGGTATAGTAAAATATGGACGGAGCAAACATTTGGTTACTATAATCAATCTCTTAGTTATTCTAATTGAACGTATCGTTAATTTAATTGAGCGTATTGTAATTTCAATTGAGTCGTTTCATTTTTTTTTCAATGAATTACCGCGATTCACCAGGGCATATTTAAGGGGCAGTTGTAACCAAAAAATTCGTTCTACAAGGAAACGGTTGGTTCTGAAACGTGAAAAGGATCCGTGTATACTGTAAAACAATGATTTTACTGATCGTTTTTACCTTTTGGAACCAATCGTTTCCTTGTAAAACTGAATTGTTAGTTACAACTGCCCTCTTAGATTATGCCCTGCGATTCACAGTAACCGTTGCTGTTTTCTTTTTTCTGTCAGTGTATGCATGCTCAACAAAATTCTTTCAGGGGTCACGAAATTTGTTAAAACAGATTTCATAATGTGAGATTGGATTATTCAGGCCATCTTTGAGATAAATTGTTGAAAAAAAACTGGAATTCTCCGGTACCCGGGAACTGGGAAATCATTATTGTACTGGAATTTTTATGGAGCTGAAACTAGCAGCCGATTGTTGTAACTCTTGATTAAACCTTGTTTGTTGAAGCTTTGTTAATATCGAAAATCGATTAAGTAACATTCCAGCAAACGTTTCGAATGCTTAAATTCTTAATAATCGTTTTGTGTAAAAAGTTCTGACAATCGGCTGCTAGCTCTACGACTGCCAATTTCAGTACCTTACCTCAATTAACCAGTATAAATACATACATGAATTTTCTAATACGTGTACTGGAATTTTCATGATTTGAATGTAATTTTTCAGTACAAATGTACATGTCAATTGCTACGGTACTGGAAGTTCTCCGAAGTATTTTTTAACAGCGTATCCTAAAATATTCCCAAATATTTCCAGATATCTTTTTGTTTATTGAATTTCCTTCAATCTATTCGAAACTGATATAATAGAAAGCCACGTAATCGACGTTGTGCTCTTTTCGAGTACCTTGAGAGATAACATTTAATTGGAATTACGTCGTCACTATCCTCTCGAAGAATCATCAGCATTGGGATCACACGCATTGGGATATTCTTCCATTCATTCAATGAAATAAAATAAAGGAATATTACAGCAATATTTGAATTTTTGACGGAAGAAACTTTCATTATTGAAATGAAAATGAGTTTTAATTCATTACTTAAATTCCTGAACAGCCACATCAGATTGTTCGAATCATCCTTATTCATGCCAGCGCATTTTATTTACTTGTTTGTGCACGAATGGAGAAATACGCAACAACCAGTGTCCCGGCATCTCGATAAATTCAACGAGAATAAAGCAATATAGTTGCCGAGCGTGTGGTTTATACCAAGTTGAGTCAGTGTAGGACTATTCTCGGCTGTAAGGGATATAAGCGTAAATCAAGATTGAGATCTCGTGAGTCTATTACAGCATTCCTTATTGAATCATTGTTATTGAAATGTGTCTTGAATGTCGACAGAGAAATTTTATAAGTAACAAAGTGGAAATTATAAAGCTGAAATTAGTAGCCAAGATTTGCCAGCCGATTGACGTAACTTTTGATAGAATCGTTTCATTGAGCATTTAATGTGGCCAAATTGCGTAGTTCAAAGCCACTCAGTTAATTCATGACATCAAAGATATTTGAACTAATTTCAGTTGAAAGTTACAATAATCGGCTGCTAACTTTTGACCGCTGCATGGAAAAAAAGAAATAGTTGCGGCAACTACTTAGTAGTCAGGACAAGTAACTCGATAGTTGCACTAACTAACGTCAATACCTGAGGTATTTTGAATTAGTTGAGACAGCTAACGTGTGACTTGTTCTGACTGCTAAGTAGCTGCAGCAAGTAATTAAGTAGACGGTCGAAAATCGACTATTCAAGTAGTTGCTGCAACTATTCTTTTTTTTTCCGTGTAGTTTCAGCTGCATGTGGAAATTCCTGAAAATGAACAAACAATTGAGACGTTACCGTACCACCACTGTTTTTCAATTGGTGCCATTTATCTGACAAAACATTGGGTCTTGAAAACGACCATGAAACCGATTGTTATAACTTTTTACACAACATTTTTATTAAGGATTCAGGTATCTGAAAAGTTTAGCGGAACGCTGCTTAATCGATTTCTGGTATAAAAAAGCTTCAACAACGTTTAATTGAACATCACAACAATCGACTGCTAGTTTCAGCTTCACACTCAGAAAAGAATTCTGGTTCTCATAACCAGGCGACGTAGTTGATTTTGTCTTTGACCATTCTGTCTGGTTACCACAAACAGATTTACGTGATTTTGTTATGTTTTCCTAGTTATCATAACAAGATTTCAGGTCACCGCAACCAAAAGTCCTTGACTATGCCACTTTTTTCTCAATGCATAAAACGGCCAAATTCGTTGCGATACTGAATCAACTCTGACAAACCCATGCCTCTGATTTGAAGAGCTTAGGCCACGCCAGTGTTCGACCAACGATTGATATACATTCCAAACAACAATCCCTCGAACGGTTTTTGGTCTGATGTAATCCAGTTTATCTACATTTCCTACTCATATCACAATCTTTGACAACTTTTGAACACTGCATAGAAACAAATAAAAACAGACTTTGAATTCGGATCAATATGGATGTATTCTCGTCCATATTGATTTTATATTTTTTGAATACATTTGAATTAATACAAATTTAGCGATGGAATCATTCCTGGACCAAATCTATCAGAACAACAAGCTGTGACCATACAGGCTGATAAAGATCGCCAGTACTAGGCCTCATGTAAAATGTTGTATGTCATCATTTCGACTCCGACTCAGTACTTTCAAATCAACTGGCCGTGAACTGTTTACATCTCCCAGCAACGGTATTGCATCAGTATGGGGCCTAGTTTGAATTTCCATATGGGGTGCTATGCGAGATGGAGTCAAAGTAATCGATAGTTTCTATCTTTTAGTTTTACGCAAGAACCTCGTGTAGAGTCTCGACGAGGTAATTTGCTGTGATTTTCAACGTGTTTAATTACTGGAAGAAACTGTGTCTTCAGATGAATTTGTGTTTATTATAGATGATTTCCAATCATCGTCTGGTTTTCTCCATCTCATCGAGCAGCGCGTATACATGTAACGTTGATTTTTCGGGGATGTCATATAAACCCTATGTAAATGATAAAAACAATTATTTGAACCGATCGATGAAGATTGATGTGCGAAAAACGTAAATGAAATCGATAAATGAAATCTCTGTATTTTGGTATGTATATGCATGCGCCTACCCACGGATTTGTAATACAGTTGACAATGTGCGTTGGAAGCTCAGGAGAATCGAGCGCCATTACGACATGCGCGTCTTGCAAAAGCGTCCGGCGACTGTGTGTGCCGTTGGTCAGTCGCGTTCTCGCCATTCCGCGAACGATGAAAAACTACGTGTTCCTAGAGTTTCATCGCTTAAAATAAAGATCACTGTCGTTGAAAGAGTATATACGAACTCCTCGGGACTCGCGTGGAGTGTAGAATCGGAACCCTCGACAAGAGATTGCAGTTGTCGAATGGAGGAAAAAGGAGGGGTGGTGCACGGGTAACCTAACCTCTTCTCCCTACCACAAAGCGTTTCTACTCTCTCTTTGGGATCAAGGGCGCGTTCATAGCCTCTCTCCGTGTGGTGTGTCCTTTCTGTGTCCCACTTCGTCTGCCCTGGTGTCTGGCCGTATTCTCTCCCGATATATATTTCGCGTTCCCCTTCTCTCCCCCAAAAAGGGAGTTCCTCTGATGTGCGTCGAGACTAGTCTCCCTTCTTCTTGACATGGCCCCTACCCCTTCGGTTCGTGTCTCTCTTCTGCTTCACGCGTATATATTCACAGGTTTTAACCATTCCTTCTTTGCTTCTTTCCTCTCTTCCTTCCTCCTTTCCACGCGAATAGGAAATGGAATTCTCAACTTCAATAAGACACTCGTCGTCATCCTCTTCTTGTGTCATTGCGAAATCGTTCATGTCCGATCTCGGTGCTAGGCTGTTGTCTAAATTTTCACCTTCCTTGCCGACGATAGAGGGAGTAACGACGCCTCATACTTTGTTTCTTTTCTCTCTTAAAATTCAATCATCGATATCATATTCTTCTCTTATGAACATTGATTGATTCAAACTCGAGGGATGATACGATGTGTAAGAATTCTCTTTGCCTGTTTCGAACGAGGTCGTACGTTTTCAACATTATCTTGATAGGATGATTATCGAGGAGTGGATGAAAGATAAGGAAGACTCGCCAAATGGCATGATATTTTGGTATTGTTCCAAGAGCGTATATAAACTCTTTACGCAAGAAATCGAAATCCGATGAAAAAAACTAAGTGCGTATCAAGCAACAGCAACGTATCGATTTAACCCATCGAAGCGTGCTTAATCGACACGAACTCGACGACGTGCGTCGAGAATCGTGTTACAATCGATTCCCATTTGAAGATGAACAAAAATTCTTATCTTTTTTTTCTCGTATCTTATTTAAAGAGATATGTGATTCGTGTATGTTGAAGGTATGTCGTGGCAGGTAAATTCCTCATGAGTTACGATTGTAATTGATGTCCCGATCGTTGAATCGGACATTCATTCCCTGCGGTTCGTGATAATAGATTTGCTTCGTCGTAGGGGGAAAAAGCGAATGACCGTGCAGGCGGTTACGTGCGGTATATAGTTAGCATCCATCCGAAATGGTCGGGGATCGAGGAAAAATCCCCACCCTTGGTAATACTGATCTCTCCTCGGGCTCTATTTCGCGGTGGGTTCCCGGTTTCCCACCTATGGGTTCCTGCAGCCCCCCTACACTCTGACTCCTACCCCCTACCCCCGTGGGGTTACCACCTCGTGTCGTCGTAGCCGACGACGACTTAGTGGAGTGGGGTGCAATCCTGGGCCACTTCGGTGACTATCCTCCCTGCTCCCGGATCCCTCATGGGGTGGGGGAGGGGTGAAGTGGGGACTCCCCACCCCACACACCCACATACAAGTCAAGTCGCGTCGCATCACACTACCGCGCCCGGATGAAACGATTATATGGTTGAGAACATAGGAGGCAAGACCAAACCAGACTTTGAGAGTTTTGACTTCGACGCATTAGTAGCTTGTAGTTACAGGCGTGGGGTGAGAGATCAAGAAGGAGGGGATGATGGGAAGAACGAGGGTCAGATACCGACTCCGTTCGTTACCGCTAAGTTACATTGACCTTGGGTTGCACCGATTATACGTGGCTCGTTCTTTCATTTCTTAGATACAACGGACATCGTTGATTCCCACATGGAAGTCGGAAATCCAAGATTTCTTTTGGAAATTCCTCGGATGAGAGGTTTTCAAGATTTGTTTTACCCTCGTGTCGTAGCGACACTGCAACCTACATTTCAATGCATCAGTCTGACTCGACTAAAAGCGTATCATGATTCATTGCAACACATGCGACATCAAACACGTACTCGCAACTATCTCGTTCGTCGGTACATTTATCTTTCCCTCGTAACGAAGGTCTCATATATGTCGAAGTAGAATCACTTGTACTGCGACGACTTTGTATGCCTGCGGTATTTCCCGAATGAAGATAAAATCTCTGAATTTCACGTCTTTCTATCCATTTCCTTTTCAATTCAACTTCGAGCAGTCGATCCAAAGAAATTTGAATGAGCATTGTTGTGTTTTCTTCATCAAACAATAAATGATCGATCGACAATCCCGGTTTGTCTTTTTGTTCCTTGTTAGTCAATTGTCATTGACTACTATACTATATTCGCATGCCAGCTATGGAAAATTAATTTCAAAGTCTCATTCAGTTTTCTTCTGATCATAACTCGGTCGACAATTGAATGTGTGTCACGTTTCCCTGATTAAATAAGGAATTCAAACGAAATGTCATTCACTTAATTTCATACATACTTTTCAATATAATAGTTTTATTTGAACTCTGTTCGATGATTATCGCGGATGAAGAATGTATTCGAAGTCTGATATCAATGAAATTTATTTTACAGATCTGAGCAAGCGACACAATGAATTTCACTCCATTCCCGGGATTTACCACGGGTTCGTTACCTACGGGCACGGTTCACCAATTCGCAACCGCAAAATTTGCACAGAATTTGACAACCGGGGGGCAAGTCGTTGGTGTTCTATCAGGAGGAGAAGGAGGAGTGCATTATCTAAGACCAGTTGATCCAAATGGTTTCGCCGTTGCTCAAAGTGGAAATAACCAACAGCAACAGATCATCACTCTACCGATAACCGTGCCCGGTAAAGATGGCACTCAACAACAACAAACAGTTCAAATTCAAGTGGTTACTCCCAGTGTATCCCAGAGCGGTAACAGCGGAGATCAACCGAAATATCATTTGGCGCCAATATCGTTAGGACAATTTCCTCAAGGCGCAGCTACGGTACTGACCGTAGCGTACAGCCAACAGGGTGCGGATGGAGTTCAAATTCAAGTACAACCGCAGAATACTGTGGCTACGACACAAACGTAAGAATTCTATTTTCATTTCGTGTAATCCTTGTCGTTTCATTAACGAATTCATATTATCATTTGTCGCAGGTCTGATCAAACGACTCAAAGCACGTCTACCGCTGTTACAACGACTTCCCAACAAACGATCCAACAGACCGTGCAGTTGCCAGGTGCTCCGGAAGGCTTGACGGTTGTAGCTCAGATTCCTCAAGATTTGATTTTGCGCGAAGGGATGGAGGATTCGAAGGAAGATATCAAAGAAGGTACAACACCGGTAGCTTTAATCAAAAGAGGTAGCGTCAAAAGCCAAGGAAATCAAAGCGGAGAAGAATTTATCACTTCCATGCCGGCTAGTTGGCAAAGTCTCGCCACGCCCGGCTCAACCGTTGCCGATTATCTCTCCAGGCTTCCGGCTAGTACTTTGCCCCTTAGTTTACAACACTTTCTGAAATTTTCCGCGGAAACGATAAAAAGAGAAGCCACCATCGAATCGAGTCCGTTGGGCGCGGATGGTTTAGATGCCTTGGGTAGCATAACTCCCGGGGAACAAACTGTACAAATAACCGTAGCAGGTGGCGAAACTGAAATCATTCCCGATGTAGTCGAAGAACAAGAACCAGGGGCCAAACCTAAAAGAAAAAAGAAATACAAGAAGAAACCACCTAAGCCAAAGAAGCCAAAGCCCGGACAAGTCAGTATAGTTAAAGGTTTGGATGGTACCACGCTGTTCTGCTGTCCTCAATGTAACATGGCTTATCCCGAGAAAGAACTTTTGGAACAGCATTTGATCGGGCACAAGGTAGAAAGGAGATTCATATGTGACATTTGTGGTGCCGGTTTGAAACGTAAAGAACACTTGGAGCGGCATAAACTCGGTCACAATCCCGATCGGCCGTTCATCTGTTCCGTTTGTATGAAAGGTTTTAAACGGAAAGAACATCTGAACCTTCATTTCGTGATACATTCTGGACAGAAAACGGAAGTTTGTACCGAGTGCGGTAAAGCGTTTTATCGCAAGGATCATCTTAGAAAACATTCACGGTCTCATCTCGCGAAACGTGCCAAAGAGGATCCTTTGAACACGGATAACGCACAAAATCAACAACAACAGACCGAGCAACAACAACAACAACAACAAGGTGAACTACAACAAACTTCGGTTCCGGAGCTGCAAGCGATTCATATTCAAGTGGGGCAAGGATCTCAGGCACAAATTCATCAAATCTCGGTCTCCGAACAGTCTACCGTTGTTTTACCAACCGCCGCTGAAACTGGTGCCATGGCAATGCTCCATCATCAGCAGCAACAACAACAGCAGCAACAACAGCAACAGCAGCAGCAACAACAACAACAACAGCAGCAGCAGCAACAACAACAACAACAGCAGCAGCAACAACAACAGCAACAAAATATGGAACAGCATTAGCAACAGCATACCGCCCCGAATCAAATTGGGCGGTACTTTCGATTCAATCATCAACAAGCTAAAAGTCGAGCAAAGCAAAGCGTCCTTGCCGATTGAAGTTTTCAACTGCGATAGAAGAAATATAATACTAAGTAATACTATACAGACTTGTAAAAAATACTTTTCAAATATTATTATGGAAATAAAATGTATATGAGTTTTAACGACGGAAGAGTATCCAAAGTTTTTGTTTTTCTCTTGTATCTGGAATTAATGTCATTACTTGGAAAGATTATTTTTTACGAGACTGATGGTGTTGATGCTGTTGAAATACTGTTGAAATGCTGTTGTGGTTGTTGTCGACTATCGTAGACATGTCATTGTAATCGGAATTCAGAATGATGACTACGTGGAAACAATTATTCTAAAATCGTAGGCGGATCATCGATGATTCCAACATTGATACGACCAGTGAATTTTTCGATGCTAGATATTGATTACTTGATATTCGATCGAAGAGATTTGGTTAAATTTAAGTTGGTGCTAGCTAATTGAACTATGATATTCTATCACTTCTCGAAATACAGGGAGAAAGTTCCGTTGACGAATTTTGAATACTTCCAGCATTTCTGATAAAATGATTGGATGGAAAATTTAGAAAATGATATCATTCGGAGATTCATCCACAACACAGGTCAACAATACAAATTTGTTCTTTGTAGTGTCCGAGATCTGGTAACTGATTAGGAGTGCTCTTGGTGTGTTGAATTCTAAACGAATATCAGATTTCTTGGATTAGCTCACTTTTTATTATCTTTTATACATGATTTTCTTATATAATTTATATAATTGATGAATTTTATACATAAAAAATTATGAAAAAAACGAGCTGATCCATCAAATCAGTTCACAAATCTCAGGCACTAAAATGGCTGTTGACCATTGCAATTTATCAAAATTGACACACAATCTTTAATTTCTTCTTCGTACACAAATTAATGGCGATGTCCCGGAGTATCATTCAGATGTAAGTTCATACAATTATCGCATTATATGACATTTAAACGTTAATGATAATCGCTCAAATATGAATCGCTGGAATTACACGTTATTTTAAACAGCTAAAAGATATTGGATAATTATCATTATTACCATAGTAATATCTGAACATGAATTCATCGAATTTATCAATCATATGGATCTTACTTGAAATATTAAATTAAGAAAACGTTATTCGGAACTCGTCACATATTGACTTTGAAAGTTGATCTTTCTTTCAACTGCCTTTCTTCATTACTTTGGATAATTTAGTGATAAACATCGATCGATTTGATAATCCCTACGAATATCATATTAAATCAATCAAATAAGAATTATCAAGTCCCTATCTTTGAATATGCATGGGATAAAGCCATCTAATTATGAATTGAAAGGGAAAATATGACCGCTTTGCACGGAGAAATTCTGAAACAGGCCGTTAATGTCCATATTGATCATTAGTACATAATTAGTAAAAAAAAATACTTTCTGTATACATCAACCGGAAGATTCCAATCTTTGGATGGGAAATCAAGTTCACAAAATAGGTATATGAAATTTTCCATAAATTGAACTGAAAATTCTGAACTCTATGGAATTTTTCCCACCCTTTTGCAGTAAATTTCCGCATAAGCACGGGAAATTGCTAATGCACTTACGTGTTGATTACTTGATATAAATGTGAAGGATTTTTCACATACAAATTTTTAACATGATAGTTATCGGTGCGGTCACACTCGACATCGAGGTTAGAGAATTTGTGATTCATTACACACGAATGATGAATGGTGCGAAAATTAGCGGCTTGCTTCACCATTTTTGCGTGTGGACAATGTTTAATTATAATTTCTAGCACACGAAACTGTTGATTTTATATTGGACTTTGATTACTGATGATTAATGTATCAGTAGTGAAATATATTAAGAATACAGTCATAGTTAATCTCTGCAAAAGCGTTAGAGCATTTTTTCATGAGCCGAGGTGACATTTCGTTTGGTTCAGATACAGTTAATTGATTTGGATGATATCGAAGATTAACATGTAACAGTCAGTGCTCGCAAATGAATGAACTTTTTGAGCCTTTAAATGTGCCAATCCCTGAAAATTTTCTGAGATAAATTCATTATAAGTTTTCTGGCGTTGGGACAGGAAAAGAGTCAATATATTATTCATCCACGATAGATGCTTTCTAATTATCACGCTGTCGACTTATAATTTATCACACACAAGTACACACGAGTAAATGGTAATATCTCTGTTATATTACTGGGTCGCCTGTTCGCAATTCGACCAGATGAGAATTTCTTTTCCCACAAAGCGCACCTAATGATAAAATGTAAAGAATATCGTGTAGTTTGACGTACACGTTATAGCGTACGTATACAACACGAAAGTCGCGAGTACGTTATCTCTCGCCTGATTATAAAAAAAGAGTAATGTTTTTCACTGCTGATCCAGTTCCATGACGCAAGTTAGAATTAAATAAAGTTTATATTTATATATCTATATATATATAATGACTTAGAAATATGTATGGATATATGAATGGATATAAGAAAATATATTTTTAAAAGTGCGAACTGGATTCGCTTCAGGGGAAAGAGCAGGAGATGAAAGAACGAAGGAGAGGTGGATTAGTTTTGAAGTTTATTGAATCCTTTTTGATGATGATGACTGGAAATACGTAACGAAATATTATAATAAAAATATCTTGGATCTTATTATGTTATTGTATATAAAACAATTCTCGTGGAAATGTGAGATTGTATTGAAAGAATCATCCGTTTATTTATTTTGCTTTATCATATGATCAAGATCATGGTATTGGCGAATGATTACAAGCGTTGATAAGAGAACAAATATTGACAAAATCTACAAAACATATGTATAAAAAAAATGTAGTCAAACATTTGAATACCCGTAAGTGGAGAGTAATGAGGGATCGATGTATATTTTTACAAAGGCAAATTATGAATCGTCGAGTAGGTTAGTGTAAATCATTTTATTGAAATTCTTGTAACAAAAGAAAAAACAAATTACCATGCAACCTTGAGAGGCTATGGGATGAATTGCATTTGGAGGAATACATACGATGCGTGGTAGCGTACATTTTAACCGATGTTTCATATTATACTGCCGGATAATTAGCGCGTATCTCATAGTAAATTACCCTGCAAACGATTGCATGTAGAAGATATTTCGAATTCTATCTCCATTAAAATTCCAAATCGAGAGAATAACGGTGTATGCGGGGAAGAAATGATGATTTTTGAATTATTTTGAATATACAGCAACAAAGAATTTGCTGTCACAAAAAATAAAGTGTATAAATTGACGCAATCGAAGTGTTGACTCCAAAAGTAGGCAACATGCCCTACTATTGTAAGCAGATTGTTGTTATTGTATGTAATACCTGTTGGTTATGTCAGCAAATTTTTTCCCATATCCCAATGTGTCTTCTAACTTGAATTTGTGGTGTATTCAGTTTTTTTCTGACTAAATGGAAATTTATATTCAATTTTTTTTTTTTTTTTTATATAGAAACTATATATCCTATTCTTTGTAATAATCGTGTTCTGAGATCAGAAAGAAACGTATATGCTATTGCATCATTTTGTGAGGCCAAAATAAGAAAGATTGTTGAGAGATAATCATTTTAAATGAATTGATGATCATTGAATCATATGCTATTTGCAATACAGATTTCTATGCAATTCAGTATGGGTATATTGAAAAAAAATTATTTTTTATTGTAAGTATCGCAATTAAAGGCAGTGGGTATAGCTGTACAAGAAATATAATTATTATTTTATTCTTATATATTATCATAGCTATTATGATCATAGTCAGTACGGATATAGCCTGTAAGTCATTTTCATTGTTACTTACATAAATATTGGAGAAGAAAACTAAAATAAAACATACATTTAATAAAAAGCAATTTATTTTTCAAAATATTATGTTAGGATAAAAACCCTTTGAAGTTTGAAATGATTAGGATTCCATGTTGAATCATTCGAATTGAGTATTAACGATACTGTGTAGTGACTCGACATTTCATGAATTCGAAAGCCGAACAACCGGATTGGGAAAGATTTTCAAAAATTATATATAAATTGTATATCATTGTGAAAAATTCATTTACAAGAGTTTTGACGGGAATGTCTTTCATCAAGGTATTTACGTTTTTGAGATCGGTCAAAAACGAACATGAATTCTTTTCGAGAGAAGAAAATTGGTTGCCTTGAGGTCAATTTTTTCTACCAACTGTAATTGATACTTTGAGGGGATAGATACAAGCGTTCAAATGGCTCCATTTAGTAGAATTTTTTGCACCAAATTGCTCGAAACTGAATCCATAAAAAGATCTCAAACTCAGGCATGATTTTTCGAATCTTATCTGTGTTTATATGGAGCCAACATTTCGAACAAAAATTTTGGTATCTTTTCGAGGGGGAACATTTTAGATGCTCTTTTTCTCTAATTCAATAATTCTAATGAAGCGCAAGCATATTTCAAATATTCTTCAGTTGCGAAGATTATTCTTCTCATCATTAAAAATTTCAATCTCCCTAAAGTGAGAGGTAAATCCAATTGTTTTCAGTGATGGGGATCTTTGAAAAAGATTGATCCTTTCTTATATAAAAATTGTATAATTTTGATCTTTCGATCTTTGTCAAGAATTCCCATCACTGATTGTTGTTCAGCAGCAACGGCCGATTTGAACCGAATACTCACAACTATTTTTCTTTCTTTCCAAAAGTTTATGTGAAATACAGGCCAAAGGGAGCCTTGTCCGGGACCTGTAAGATTCCAAAACGAGCGAGTGATCTTTATAAGGATCTATAAGATTCAATCAAAAATATATACAAATTTTATCAAATTTTACGTGAGAAAATATTTTTTTAAACATTGTACACCAAACGTACATTTCATATGAGAATTATAAACACAACTCTTTTTTTGTGCAATACGAGAAATTCCGAAAGAGGTAATTTTTCCTTTCCTATCCAGCCTTGGTTTTTTATTCCGATTAAAATTGATGATTTAAAATTCCTGAATATTTGATCTTACAACGTTGAATATATTGTAAAAAAAATTCTGGTAAATTTACTGAAATCTAATTGTACAGCAAATTTATTGTATTTTCTGGTATCAAACGTAAACGTCTTAGAGATTATTGATGTCTACAAGGAAAAGAAAAATTTCCTGACGCAGCAAATTGGATTGCTGAGAAAGCGACATGATTAACTAAAACAGCAAATTTTTCGCTGAACTTTCAACATTTTCAGTATTAAACGCAGAACAGCAAATAAATTGTTTTCTGCCATTGCTGGAAAATGGCAGTCGTGGTTAACAAGATTGCTGTGATAGCAAATCATGTTTTTTCGTGTGTTAAGGGGGATTCGATATTCAAAAGTTGGAATAGTTCCTGAAAGTCGATGAAGCATACTGGATTTTTTTTTAATGAAGATCCAATTCACCCTCGATCGAAAGGAAAAGTGAGAAAAATGTTTTCATAATTTCCATAATATGCCATTTGTGATATCTCAAACGATTTCTGAGACCATTGGTGAAAGGAAATGATAGGAATCGATTAAGAGAGTCGAAAAACTACACAAAAACAGATGGAAACGCACAGACTCTGGAATATTTTCTCATATGACTTTTCAATCGATTTTTGACTCTCCGGTTTCTACTATTTCCTTCCACTACGACCGTGACTTTGAAAGTTCTGTAAGAGCAGGGTCTGACATGTTCTAAATATTTGTTTTCGAAACGTTTCTCTTAGAAAGTTGTTCAAATTTGGTGCGTGGGTTGTAATTCAACGGAAAAAAAAAATTTTGTAAGTATCGAATCAAAATGTTCGATGGATCAAAAATTTGGGAATTTCATCAGAGTAAATCAGGATGAGATGACGCATTTTTCCGCGTTGCTATAGCTAAAGTAATAGATGGAATCTCGTTCAGTCAAAGAAAATATAAAGGTTTTAAGTGAATCTCCATACCTTTCTCGAGCGAACGATGTTTTATATAACCCAGTGAAGAATATTTTATCATCAAGAAGTCTTGAAGATCTCCCAAATATGTGTGAAAGGTCAGATAGACCTTTCAGAAGGTTAACATAAAAGTACACGGAGGAGAAGGTATCTTGAAAAATACCATAATTTATGGATTTTTGGCGTTGGTCTAACCTTGAAGATACCTCTGAAAGGACCATAATGGCTGGGACTTTTATAAGAAAGGTACCATACTTCTTTATAAAAGTCCAAAAAATTATGGCACATTTAGAGGTTCATTCACGTGAACATTTTGACCCGGGTCAGACCAGCGCCAAAAATCTATAAATGATGGTATTTTTCAAGATATCTGTTTTCTCTGTGTATCCGAATGTTATCAAATGCGTCGATTTCTGAGGAAAATAAGAGATTGTCAGAATGTTATCCAAACGAACGCTTTGAGAGGATTTTTTTCTGAAATCTCAGAGAGAAGATACCATTCGGATATCAGTATGATAACATCACTAGAGCTCTTGTAAAAGACCTCTTAAAAAGCTCGTCCTCCACTGGAAATATTTCAAGCTGTACTGAAGCGGAAAAATCCGCCATCTCACCCCACTTTACTCGATTTATTTATCCATCTAAAGTCGTACCCGCTTTTAATTTGCTCATATACGCGACCTTGAATAGCCTTATAAGTCCTTTTAAAATTATTTTTTGGGCACAGCCTTGTATCTAAGTATAGCGAAGAGCTTTTGTTGGCCATTTTACAACTGGCAATATGGTGAGGAATGTAAAAATCGGAAAAACTGAGTCTATTTGTCTATCATATTGATATTTTGGGGGTAATTTTCATAGATAACTCTTTCAATGGACTCTTTGAATTTTGTATTCAAAGTAAAGAACCCCTAAAAACAGTTTTTTCACACAATTTATTGAGAGGTAGTAATTTGAGAAAATTGTACCCAAAATATCAATATTGTGGGCAAACGGTCCCTTTAAACATACAGTCTCGTTTTTCCCTATTTGATTTTTGAACATACCCTAGCAGAAATCACTCTAGTACACAAGTACGCAAGTACATGCGTTAGGAATTTTCCGTATTTTACAGGAAATTTACTGGAAAATGATGGTAAAAATTCCATAAAGTTGGGAATTTTCAGCTATATTCATGGGAAATTTCACATACATTTATCGGAAATTGATTTCCTACCGCATGATCGGAATTTTCCGGTTGTCGCGTGTAGGGAAATTCCGATTATTTTTCACAGGGGAATTCTCTAGGCTTTGCGAGGGACTTGCAAGGCCTTGTAATCGCCTAAAGAATGACTAGAGTGATTTCTACTAGGATGAATGAGTACAAACTTCCACAGGAAGAACCGTATTGGTTTTATTAGTGAGATTATTTCCATGATTTTTGTGGGGAAACGTTACCAATGCGACTATTGAGAAACATCTTCGATTGAAGGATAAGTTATTGATAAAAGCATGCTTTCTCTGCAAAGAAGTTGCATTCAAAGCAAAATTCGCAGAATTTCGATTCAAACGTAATGAACATCAATCAATTTTTGTTGAAATTTTGTGCCTTCACGGAAATAAATGAATTTCATCGGAGCTTAAGTTACTATATGAAGAGCCAGGAATGTCTGTTACCTTCGCCGGAATTTTTGTCAGATTTATCGGAATATTTGTTGAATTGACCAAGAGTTTGTGGTAAATTTAACAAAAATTCCGGTTAAGAGGACGGATGTACACTGTCGGGAACATCTGCCTAGTTTTTTTTTCATCATAAGTTCATACATATTGTTCATTACATTTGATTCACAAAAACATGAAACCAGTGATGAGAATTTTTCAAAAAGATCGAGCCTTTTTCATAGAATAAATATAAATAAATAATTCGATACTTTATATATAAAAAAGGATCGATCTTTTTCGAACATCCCCATCACTGATACTACATGAAACAGCTCTAATTATTGCTATAAAGTACATTAAATTGAATGTAAAATATGTATGAAATTCAATCCATGTACGTATTAGAAAACAAATTCCAGCTAGAATATTAGAATAAATGCAGAAATTTCTAACAGTGTAGGGATGGGCAGTACTTGACAATATCGATACTTTTTATAGAAAATTTGTCGAGTTTATATTGAATTTGACGAAATATCGATAAAAATTCTGTAAAAGTTTGATCAAGTATCATCTCTAGACAGGTGTTTCTTGCTGTCCATATAGTAATCGGAGCTGCGGTGTTACCCCACGGGGATCTAAAGGGAACGAGAGGTTTTAGAAAATCTGATGTTCTGTTTATAGGGGTGAAGAGGGACGATTTGAAACCCAAACACGGATGAAGTTCAAGAACCATAATACATTTTTGATAATGGAAAAAGTTCCATTTAGTTGATTGCAACGCACAACGAGAGATTAACAAAAACATGCAAAAATACGTGGGGTAACTGAGAGTGACCTGGAGTTGTTTTTTAATGGACAGTTTGGAACGCAATCAGTCGCCAGTCCCTATTCTTTCAGAGCGGAAAATTGACAAAATTTTTTAACAATGGGTTCGCAGAAATACTCGAATGAGACTGTTCCGTTCTCTGAATATGAAAGAGAAAGAATTACACTCAAACGAAAGGATATGGAGCTTGGAAAATTGGTTCTGATTCCAACAGACTGAAATTCCACTCTTTAAGAACGGACTCATTGGTGGATGTGCTGTACAGGTTGAAAGTAATTTACAGATGAGGAACCGTGTATTGGACGTAAGACGGAACTTTTTGAGCTTAGAGTTGTTTCATATTTCGACATGTTTTTTTTACTGACAGGGGTAGTTTTAATCGAACTCGAAGTACCGTCGGAGAGGTAAAGAAGATCTCTGGTACAAAAAGAACTCTCTGAATTTGTCTAAGGTATCTTTGAATCTTCCTGAAATCTCTCTGGATCTCTTTATATTTTGAGACATTTTTCAGAGAGATTCAGAGGGGGTTAAAGGCATGTCACACGGAAAAAAGTCCTATGTAAAGTTTACATTGGCTGCTGTGAATTTGACAAAACTGCTCACATGAATGCAATTGGAGTAAACTTTACTTTGGAACCAATGTTATATTTACATTCTTACCAAAGTAAATGAGATGAAACTGGAACTGGCAGCCGTGGAGCTAGCAGCCGATTTCTGGTATAAACAAAGCTCCAATAATTCTGATTCATAAGTTAAAATAATCGACTACTAACTTCGCGCGTGCTAGTTTCAGCTTTATGTAAATGAGAAAAGTGTTGCTCTGAATTACCTTTAATAACAATGTAAATCCAACAGGATATTGCGCCGTGAATTTTACATGAAATCCACACTGTAATCGTTACCTGACTTTTCATGTAATTTTTATATGAGGATTTTTTTCCGTGCAAATAGTGATATATCCTGAATTTCTTCAACTTTCTTTGAATCTCTCTGAATCTTGCTAATGAAATTTTCCGAAATCTCGTTGGATCCTTCCCCAGACAGCACTGTAGGTGCTCGGAATGGTTTAGAAACGTGTCCGTGGTTTCGCGATCTCTGATTCCAACAATTACGTTTCCAAAACATTTTTGAAACTTACATTGTCAAAACATTGGTTCATGAAAATTCCCCATTTTGCCGCTAACCTACGCCAACCTACCAATCATTCATATTCAAAGTTCAAAAAACCATGTTGTTTTGTACATAATCAACTGATTGGCCCTGCACAACATAAAAATTATTGAAAATACACATATTGGAGAGAGTAAAACGAAGATATTAAAGAGCGCTTTACACTGTAAAAAAATTTCACCGGAAAATTCCAGTACATGTACTGGAAGTCATTAACCTGTACATGTACCGGAAAATTTCAGCACATTTGTACTGCAAAAATTCAGTGCAAACGTTATGGAATTTCCGCATCAAAACTGGAAATTTTCTGAGCCTCGGTACTGGAATTTTTCAGTACACGAGCTGGACTTTTCCAGGACATGTACTGGAAAATTAATGCTGAAAATATCCATGAAAATTGAAAAAAAATTGCTCACGCAAAGTGATTTTGCAGGGTCCTTGTGTTCCAAGATGATTGAGAAACTTTTGATCGTTCATTTGGATGGACAGAAACTCATGTCTACCTAACAGGATTTGAACCCACACTTTTCTACCTGCCTACCAACTGAAACCTAAGACCTAACCGATGAGCTATAGCGCGACATGTTGGAAGGCCAGCTTGGGTTACTACATATGCTTCATATCTAGAACACAAGAGGATAAGTCTTGGAAAAACCTCATATATCAATTTCATTGGCTACAATTACAATTATTATTCAAAATCTCAATCAGGAAATTTTTAATATAAAGACTTGAAATTTTTCCTGCCAGAAATGACGAAGTCCAATAGAAGTGGAAAATTTCAGTGCAACAGTGATTAAATTCCGTTGCATAGCAACTGGAAAATTCCATCACACGACCTGAAAATTGCAGTTCAAAACCTGTATAATTCAATTGCATAGTAACTGGAAAATTCCATCACAAAACCTGAGAATTGCAGTTAAAAACCTGTATAATTCCAGTATACCAACGATTAGGTTTTTTTTTCTAAATTCCAAATTTTTTCTCAAGTCCTTTTTGAGGGAATATTTTTTTTTGGTGCACAAGAACTATAAAATTGTAGTACGAGCCGGTAAAATTTTCGCGAAATCATGGCAAAATTTCAGTACATCATCTCAAACTTGAAAATTCCAGTACAATGACTGAATTTTCAGTTATGCTTGGTAAATTTCCAGTAACGTAACAACAAAATCTCTGTACATGTACTGGAATATCCATATTCCAGTACTAGCACTGGAAATTTCCAGTCCAGTTGCACAGTAAATTTCCAGTTTTTTTTTACAGTGTAGAGTCGAACTATTTTCCACTAAATCTAGCACTTCTATAAGCTTGTACGTGTAATTTTTTACACATACAAGATTATGTTACTCGAATATAATTGATTTAGGATTTGTTTTAAATGAAAAAATCCGCAGAGGTGTTATCAATTTGATGATTTATAAAGACAAATTCAACATGTGCTAATCACATTTTTTGAGAATGTAAATAAAAGAAACCAGGACATTTTCACGTTTTAAAAACTACATGCGATCTTCTTAAAACGTCACAAATAGTTTCTGGAACATTTCGTTTGTAACGAGGTACATTTTGTGAATGTTTACAAAACGTCTCACTGCTGTCTGGGTCAGAATTTTATTTATTTAGATCCCGCAACTTCCCCTAAATTTGTCTTAATTTCTCTGAATTCCTCTCAATTTGTGCAAATCTCTCTAAATCTCTCTAAATTCTTTTGGATTCTCCTGAAAAGTTCAACGACAGTTTTCCGTAATTTCACTATCTCCAAATCCCCATGGAACTCGCCAAACGTCTTTGAAATTTTAAATCAAAAATTTCTTTAATTCATTTGTCCAATTTTTTCCAATCCACCAGTCTCTGAATTTTCCTGAATTACTCATTTGAATTTCTCTGAAACGTGAAAATTCTGGAAAGCGTGATTCGACGTAACATTGAAATTAGGTTGTAATTTTAAGGGAGGAAATACAATTAGAACGACACAAAACAGGCATTTTTCATGATTTTTTTTCACCTAGAAATTTATATTTGAATAGAATAAGCTTTTGTAGTGTTATTAGTATACTATTCAGGTATATCAAGGTGATTTTTTTTTATTTCCTACATAAAATGGCGACCGTACACAGGGTTCAAGTAACACCTAGTCCGATGACGGCGGGGGTCCTGCTGATCGTAATTTTTATCTGAAAAAGAAAAAGACCTTCAGTACTCTAATAATTCGTAGTTAAACCAAAAAAAACATGGAAAAAATTTCAAACTCGCGATTTGGCAGGACAAAATAGGCAAAAATCGATTATTCACCCCTTTTTTCAAGTCATTTTTGCAATAAAAAAGTACTTTATTTTTCAAAAGTACCAAATTTTGTTGGTTCACCCGTATGGAAATATTTCGCTGAAAAATGTCTGCAAAACTATGAAAAATCTCTGAAAAAAAATGAAAAAACTCTGAGAAACTCCGACAAACTCTGAGAATCTCTGAAATTTTGATGAGAAATCTAATATTTTTGGGACATTCTTTACAGACTTTTTTCAGACTTTTTTCAGAGCTTCTCAGAGTTTTTTCATACTTTTTCAGAGAAATAGTAACGAAATTGCACTCTGAAAAAACTCGGACAAAACTCTCATAAATTGTTGACATTTTTCTGATTATTGAAAAATCCTGAAATTCAATAAATACATTCATATGCCGTATTCAAATATCATGTGTGAAAAAGTGTTTAAAAATTTTTCAATTTTTTTCTAAAAGTCAGAAAAATGTTAGCAATTCATCAGAGTTTTGTCAGAGTTTTTTCAGAGTGCAATTTCGTTACTATTTCTCTGAAAAAGAATGAAAAAACTCTGAGAAACTCTGAAAAAAGTCTGTAAAGAATGTCCCAAAAATATTAGATTTCTCATAAAAATTTCAGAGATTCTCAGAGTTTGTCAGGGTTTCTCAGAATTTTTTCATTTTTTTTCAGAAATTTTTCATAGTTCTACAGACATTTTTCAGCGAAATATTTCCATACGGGCAACTAGAAGCTAATATAATAACGCAGATGTTCCCAAAACCTCATCCCGATCGGATCATTAATTTTTTAGTTATCACCCCCGCCAACTCGGAAAAACATGTTTCGAGAAAAACGCATTCAAAGTTCTCGTTACTGAAAAAAACAAAGAAGAAAAATACCTCAATATACTTTAATAACGTATTATTAGAGATAGGAATTTTATCCTTTTTTGAAGAGCGATTTATGCTTGCAAAATTCAGTGATTTATGCTCCAATTATGCTCTTTGTTTGTCAAAATTATGCTCATATATGCTGCTAAATTGTTTTATTTATATCCTCTTATTGATTATAAAAATACTTTTCTTATTGATTTGAGATCACTCATGTAAGTCAATGAGGCTCAAAATTCCCATGAACGATAGATTTCCAGTTCCTGAAAATACGTGATTCAGTGTTGAATAACTGAAATCTGAAGTTTCATCATTTCCGTTTTTACAACAAAATTTTCTCGATAAAATTACTCCGAATTAAATTGATGAAAAACCCTAAAATTTTCAGAGATGAATATTTAATAATTCACTTATTGCAGTACAGAGGTTAAATTTCGAAAAAGATTTTTTTTAATGAGATTTTGAGAAAAAATTTCTTGGAAATTTGAAATTTGTAATTTTTTAGATGATTATGCGGCATTAGGCTGAAACTCTCTTATGCTGCTTCACGTGGGAAATTATGCTTTATTATGCTTATGAGAAAGATTGAGCTTAAATCGCATTATCTAAATTTATGCTTTTATATGCTCCTAGCATAAAGTTCCTATCTTAACGTATTATTAACACTGCAAGATTCTGTTTCAATCAAATGCGAGCTTCTAGGTGAAAAAAATCATGAAAAATGCCTTTGTTTTTGCCGATCTAATTGTATTTCCCCCCCTTAATTTCAATTGATTTATAGCATTCTATTTTCTCACAGTCAATAAATTTTGCTACAAATTTTCAAATTCTCAGTGATCGAGGATACAAACTCAAACTTCCTTATATTTGAAGTATAAAACTGAATGTGAAAATAATTGATAAATTGTTTATTAACGGTAATTAAAACAACGATCGAATATTTGAATGAATCAATGATACTCCAAGGCGTTGATTTGAAGAAAAAAGCATGGAATTCATTTATTCATCGCGATTTTCAAAGCAAAACCATGTAATTGATAATTAAATCGTAACACTATTCCATCCTCACGGAATTGTGAATTAATAATGAAAGAAAAGAGAAGAGAAAAGAAATGAAGAGAGTATAGAAGAAAAAGAAGAAGGTAAAATATCTGCATGTAGCACCAAAAGAGTAGAGAAAATGTGTTTGCCCCTTCCTCTCCTTTCAATTCACGAATTATGAGGGATAGTGAAACAGGTCGCGCCAGGAGCGATTCGAAGTCAAAACCCCGATGGATTCGGGCATTTTCGGATCGCTACAAGCGCGGTGGAAACAGAAAAGAGAGGTTTGGAAGAGAGTGAAAAAAATAGTTAAGAGCTTGGCACAGTAGAGGGCGGACGGGTGGGGTGGGGGCGCCGACTTGAGGGACAGGTGTCAACGGCACGCACACAATATAACCCTGAGGGAAAGGAGGAGGATATTATTTTTTTCTGCTACGATTCTTTCGTCGAGTTGAGCTGTTTTACCAACGAATAAATGGTAAGCTTGATAAAACATCAACTTATTATCCCTCGTATTGCATTCATAATCGTTCAAACTTGACGATGAGAACTAACGTTTGCGGCATGCACGGCCATTTTCTGTTGAATTTCGTGCGAATCCCAGCCCCCGCGTATCGACTGGGTATATATGTACGTATATATAAGAGGGGAAAGGACGCATTCGCTGCCCTCTTCCCTCCTTTACCTAAATGCCTTCTCTTCCCATCGTCATCGTCGTCGTAACCAGGGCCGTCTCTCCTCGATCGGAGTTCCGTACGACTCCTTTCATTCACCGCACAAGTTTCCTTTATACACTTTATATGTACGTATCAAAACAAACTGCAAACCCTTGATGGTACAGGATCGCTTCTACCACGCATAATATAGGAATTGGAATAGAACTGAGGGATGAACGGGGTGTTGATTTTTTTTTCCATTTTTTCGAAATCATTCTTCCTTTCATCCAGACACGTCCCATACAGCATAAAAGTCCCTGCAAAGAGCTCTCGTTATGACAGTAAACATGAATTCATTATGAATAGTTTGATTTCAAAATGAACTCTCGATGAATAACTTAATCTTCAGAAAGAATTCATAAAGAACTATTCGGGCATTCAACGTGTATGCATTTTGAATTCATTTTTACTGTCATAACGGGGACTGTTCGAGAAGTTCTTTCAGAAGTTTTTGTGAATTCAAAATGATCATTTATGCTGTCTGGGGTCGAACAAAATTCATTGGATCTCGATTATTGAGAAGAATTAGTGGTATTGAACAATTAAACGTCATTAATTAATGGGATTCTATGAACTCTTTAGATAAAAAAACAGAAAGGTGTAATGAGGGTAGTTCTCCGGGAGAATTCAGGATCAAATTAGAAAAATTATTGTCAAGCAGAGCACCAAGGTCGAAGGGATCCGATAATCATATTCGTTGGAACTTATATTCTTATTTATGACAAAAAAAGAACCAACTGGAAGTATAAATAAACAACCTTGTAACAACAACGCGAAATTTGACATGGTTTTTTTCTTGAAAAATTTTTATTTTCGATCCGTTTATGACTTATGAGGGCTCATTTTGTTCCTTGTGAGATTTAAAAAATCTTTACCATGGGGATTTTTTCATATGAGTCATCATGACACTGTCAAACGCTTTTGTTTATGGGAATGTATTTTACTATTAATAAACAAAAGCGTGTGACAGTGTCGTGATGAATGAGGTAATGAATCGTTGGAGTTTTATTTTAGATCTGTAAATGAGAAATTATGTTCAGAGTTTGGGAATGATAATTTCAAATAATTGTGGATTGAATTTCATATTTGTGGTTATGAAATTCGTATTTGAGGAAGCAAAATATGGATGTACGTGGACATCTGTGGACAGAACTTCAAATAAATTATCCGAAGAGGTTCGAAAGGAATGTGAATCACCTTGAAATTTTTTGAGAAAATAGTCAATTGGTTACCGGTAGGTATTTGACAAGTTACTCGAACGGGGAAAGCATTTTTTAAACTTTTGCCGCGAATGTGTACGAGGAAGAGTAGAGTAAGAACTAACATTGAATTTTCGAAGCAATGTTATTGAACTGGGGTTGGAATTTTGTGTGGAATATGGAATGGGCAATGAATAATCTTTGCAAACATTGAACATTCTCTTGTTGGCGAAACAATGAACGTTGAATAAATCTATAAACAATTTGAAATTCATAAAATATTGGTTCAGCATAATTTATAATTGATCTATTCGAATTATAGTCTTCACTTTGGAAGTGAATTTTCTCTCATATCACGTTGATTTTGAATATCGAGTTGGATGATATCCGTTGAATAATACCATATTTTAGGGAGATTTATCGTTGATTTGACTAAAGTTAAATTATTTACATAAACACACCTCTACAAATACCACAATGGCTTGAAATTTTATGAAGAAGTATATTACCTTTATTCATCAAAGTTCACTGTAAAAAGAAACTTTCGAATTCAGATTGTGCTATGATTGAATTTAAGACGTAGCCAAAAGAATCCTTCTTCGAGTGTACTAAAGTGAGCACAAACACATCGCACTTTCGGAGATTTTCCTGGTAGAAGGGAAAACGTGTATTGAAAAGTGTTTGGAACGTGGATTTAACGGGATACCACAATGAAAAAAAAAAATTTCTTTCAACAAAATGAATAGTTTATTTGTCCTCTCTCCATAAAATATTTTTCAGGATTAATGAAATATTTAATCGAATCGAATAATGGAATGCTCGCCCCACATAAATTGGTCTTCTAAATGAATAATTTATTCGCTACAAGTAATCAGTTGTTGCATCTAATTGAATATTTAATTTCTACAAATAAATATTTTTTACAGTGCAGCGCACCATCCGAGTAAAGATTTTGTATGCAAGATTTCCCCGAACTGAATTCATGAAATAGTCTGAAATTTTCAGGGAACAATCTTTGATAGTTTATCCATCGCGTTACAGAGCTCGAATTTCAAATGTCGAAAAATAAAAGCATTTTTTTCAAAATTTGAAAACCGGGCTCTGTACCGCGATTGACAAAGTATCAAAGATTATTCCCTGAAGATTTCAGACTGTTTCATGAATTCAGTTCGGAGAAATCTTGCAGACAAAGTTTGTACTCGGATGGTACGCTAGTATCCCGTTAAGGGGATACCAGCGATCCCCGCTGATGCAACCCGCCATACAAAATTACCGACTGTGCAAACATTTTCTCGGCAAGAATACTCTGAACTGAATTCATGAAGAAAGATAATATTTCCAGGAATCAATCTCCAATCCTCCATCTAATGCTGTACTGAAATTTTGAATCTCGAAAAGCAAGTTTATATTACCGACCGAGGAAAAAATGTTTCCTCGAAATTCAAAATTTGGGCGATGTACAGAAATGAATGAAGGATTAAAGATTGTTTCCTGAACATTTTATACTTCTTCATGAATTCAGTTCAGAGCGTTCTTGCCGAGAAAATGTTTACTCAGTCGGTAATTTTGTATGGCGGGTTGCATCAGCGGAGATCGCTGGTGTCTCCTTAAGCGTATACCGAGCGTAGAATGTAACGCTCATATCACCTTAATAATTTTCCGAGCTATATTTGAAGTACATGACATGTATCAGAAAAAAACAAGTTTGATAGAAATCGAGCTATATTTACACGGAGAAGAGAAAGTTTACTTGTCAATCCTCGAAATTTTGTTCGAGCTACCACAATTTTAGTTGATTTCACATAAAGCTTCAGCGAACGTTCAAATTAGATCTGTATAGATCGGGCAGAAGGTTCATGAAAGCTCATTTTTAGATTCACAAACGTTTGATAAAGGTTCTACGAACGTTGAAATGTCCGCCTCGAAATACTTTCAGGAAACGTAGATGGAACGTTCATTGAAGGTTCATCGAAGGTTTAATAAAGCTTCACAAAAATATCTATACTTATATTAATTTTCATTAATTTATGTTCATTATTTGATTGATTATTCATGTGAATTATTAGAAATTAATCTAAGTATAGATATTTTTGTGAAGCTTTATTAAACCTTCGATGAACCTTCAACGAACGTTCCATCTACGTTTCCTGAAGGCATTTCGAGGTGGACATTTCAACGTTTGTAGAACCTTTGTTAAACGTTTTTGAATCTAAAAATTAGCTCTCATGAACCTTCGACCCGATCTATGCAGATCCAATTTGAACGTTCGCTGAAGCTTCATGTTCTCTTCGGGTAGCGATGAATGTAAGATACGCACCAAGCGATGAATAACTTATGTTCGCCGTTGTTGATAAACTAAAATTCTGTCGTACAAAGCAAGAAAGCCGTAACTCAATTTTTTTTCAAAAAAATTTTTTTATCTCATTCGATGCAGTGAAGTTTTCTGAATGGAATGGTACATGAATCTCATTTTTGACAAAAAATTGAGTTACGGCTTTTCCGCTTTGTACGGCAGAATTGTGGTAGCCTGAACTATATTTTGAAGTCGGCGATATTTGTACTTTTATTTTTTCTCAGTGCATGGAAGCGCAACACGGGAAAAAATAATCAGCTATCATTTGGATAGCCAAAAATTAGTTACGGAAGCTATTTTTTAGCTCTCACATCTACTACTCACTTAGCGGTAGTAGCGAGAAATGTAGCTGCCACAGCAAAAATTCGACACTTAAATTATTTGGCTGTCCAAATATCAACCACAAAACCTGCGCAGTTACAGCTACGATTTCCCACTCTGGTAGCTGAAAAATATACTGACAGAAAAACGACCTGGTTGAAACATTCGTAGTCGCGATAAGTTGAAATCTGGTTCGATTTACCAGGAAATGTAATTGTGATGTCCAGAAAAAGTGGTTGAAGCCAAAATTAACTACATTTTTCAGGTTATAACACCAAGAAGAGAATCTGGTTTTTCTAACCTGAAAAATGTAATTAATTTTTGCTTCAACCACTTTTTCTGGACATCACAATTACATTTCCTGGTAAATCGAACCAGATTTCAAGTTATTGCGACCACGAATGCTTCAACAAGGTCGTTTTTCTGTCAGTGTAACTGCAGCTGCAATTATTCTAGCTATAGCTAAGAAAAGAAGGCGCTGAAAAAGTGAGTGGCTACTACAGCTATTTCATTTTTTTTGAATGAATTGAAGAGTGGATAGGAAGAATGTAGGATGTAATAGAAAAGTCATCTAAAATATTCTTACGTTTTCGTGACTGTTCATGACGCTTTCATGACACACCAGGGTTGTTTACGTGAATAATTTGATTCAGGTCGGATCAACGCTAAATCTCAGTGAAATATTTTATTTGTCAACGCACTTGTTTCCTCTGTGAGCTTTAATTCTCATCAAATCAAATATGCCTGCTAGAAATGAAATTCTTTGGATCTAAGGCGCTGTATTTGGCCAAGTTGAAGTAGTCTGGGTCAAGATGGAACCTTAGATAGTCCAATTTTTAGGAAAGGCACTTCTTAGCTGGGATGTAATTAGTTCACAGATACATGAAACATACGTCAAGACTTGATACCTTTGCTCGTACAGGGAAAAGAAGAATAAAGTAAAATAGTATTATTCCATGTCCTTGAAGTTTGATTCGTTTGTAGAAACCCAACGGAAATTCAAATTCATCAAATCTGAAAAACCATCAGTGGCTATATATCCTCTCAAATTAATTCCTTGGAACTGAAAACATCGTTTACAGGATGTGCTGCAAAATTTTGGTTCTTCAAAAGCTGCGGATTTTATCATTCGATTACCAATTTGTTTCAATAAACGAATCAAATTTCAGCAACATACACTGAGAGCTCAATTTTTTAGATTGGAAGAAATTTTTCTTTGTCCTCATTCCAATATATATTTTTTTCAATCAAAGAAAATTCAGTTGGAAGGAAAAAGTTCAAAAATATACTCCTTTTTAAATTCCAAAAAAATTACTTCAATTCAATCAAAAATTTTTCCATTGAAATTCATCATTTTCTTCATTGAAAACAAGATTTACCAGAATGAGGGAAAAGAAATTTTCTTCGAATCTAAAAAATCGGGTTTTCAGTGTATTATTCTGTCGAATTTTGTGTCGAGTATCTAATGAAAGAGGATACTAGGGGTTAAGTTTGCACCAATTTTTTTTGAGATAAACGACGTAAAAATACGTACATTGATTGAAAATATCTCTCTGTACATAGCATTTTTGAGACGTCCAAGAAATGCTGTACAGAGAGATATGTTGACTTTCTTGTATTTTGTCACGGAAAAATGGTATCGCTCGTATCATTTTGAATTTGATTTCGATCTCATCATAAAATTTTGAGGACATTTTCCCGAAATATTTTGTATTACACGAGATGTGACGAGATTCCGAGTGTTTACGTGTTTGCGGAGTCCAAAAGATTCCTTCAAGCGGAACCGGATAGATACTAACACAGTTCGCATGTATAGTTGTGAGATGAATCAAACCGGCTCAACAATTTTTTGGCAATTTCTGATAGGTTTTCTTTTCCCTTCTTTCTCAAACCTTATCAGAACTGGTAGAATTTTTGAGAATTTTTGTCAGGAACTGACGTGACACAAACCCCGTACAGCACGCGGACATTTCTCCGTCGCCTCCACGTCGCTTCTCCGTCGCCTCCACGTCGCTTCTCCGTTCTTTCCACCATGTATCCACGTCTCCCTTTCTTCCACCTCGCTCCCACGGAGATGCGACGTGGACATCGGTGGATGTGCTGTGTGGGACTGGTTAACCTGGTAACAAACCGGATAAAATTTTGATGAAGTGTATTCGGGTGTACCTGTAGGTTGCGAATACAGGTTTTGTGACAATTCTTTATCCGCTTTCATCTAAATTCTATTTGAGTTTTGGGACCACATATTGTTCGGAATCTAAAGCGCTCCTAAATTTGCGTTTATCAGGGTTGCCACAGCCTGGGAATTCAATGCATCTCTTTGGTTATTCTATTGTTCCGTTAAAATCTCCAGATCGTGGCAACCATGTTTATGCTATTTGCAGTGCCATGATAGCAACGTCGTAGCTTTCCCAGAATTTTGGTACTGCTTACTACCATAGCATATATATTAGGATGGTTCTTATTTGACTCAAGAAAGTTTCTTTTACTTTGTATTCATTTTCTGTTGTCAACAAAAAAGTTTTTTTTCTATGGGGCACCCTGTAATTTTGTTCTAGATTATGAAGAAGTCCTACAATATTTTTTACATAATTTTCAAAAAAGATTTAGGGGTCGCTACCGACGTTTCCAATAGGCATTTTTGATCCCCATTTCAAACGTCGGTAGCGACCCCTGAATCTCTGTTGAAAATTATGTGAAAAATATTGTAGGGCTTCTTCATAATGTAGAACAAAATTAGAGGGTGCTCCGTACAAAAGAAAACTTTTTGTTAACCACAGAAAATGAAAACAAAGTAAAACAAACTGTTTTGATTGAAATAAGAACCACCCTAATGTATACATATAATGTAAACTATAACGCAGTACTGCCTCACCGCTACCAGTATTACCAGGGAATGCTACCAAGCAGTGCTTCTAGCAAAATACTACCAAATCGCTTCCATTTTCAAAATTAGTACACAAGTCATGTGTGCACAATACGCTTTTGAATATATAAGTGGATGGTAACGACGCTCCTACTCTCTAAATCTGAAAGACTGAAAAATCGCACGTTTCACTCCACTAAGTGTCAGAAGTGAGCCTGTCCGCTTCGAGTGAAATTTTCACTCGTTTCGAGTGACCTCTCACTCTTTTAGAGTGAAAAATTCACTCTAGCGTCGAAGTGGTTCTGAATTTCTAACCTCAAACCTTAGAATATCACTCTAAAAGAGTGGAAATTTCACTCGAAAATTCGACAGGCTCACTTCTGGCTGGCTGAAGAGTGAAATCTCACTCCCAAAATTTTAGAGAGTAGAAGCGCTGCTTCGATTTGGCTAGCTGGGGAACAAGGAACTGAGTGAGTCCGGTCTAAATTTGATATAGGATTCCGAACAATATACGGTACCAAAGTCTTGATAGGATCCGGAAATAACCGGATGAAGAATGGCCTGAATACGATTTTATCTGAGTTCTCATCCGGGTTTTTTATCAGAGCAGAAACTTGTGGAAATTTTCTGACTTTTGAACAGGGTGTTGGGTTTTGGAACTATCAAATCTCGATGTAAAATTATTGTACAAGCAATTCACCTTTTATATAGAAAAGAATCATCGTTTGCCATTTACGACAAAGTCTGTTCTCCTTTGAGCGAAATTCATGCGGACTGCTTGCTCTCTTCCCCATACAGCGTACAAAAAAAAACGATTCATATACTGTGAAAACTTTTACATTGATAGTCAACATTCCTAGTAGAAATTCTCCAGGCATTCACGAGTTTTGTGAAATACTAAACAATATTTGTGAAACACTCGTAATACTTGCAAGTATCTGGTGCACGGAGAAAAAGGAATTCGCTGTGGCAGCGAAATCTACTTTTGCCAGAGCAGCAAAATTTGTTTGCTATTCTGTATATAATACTGAAAAATTGCTGTCGTAGCTAACACGATTGCTGTTATAGCAAATTTTTAGCTAGGTCAGCAGAAAATTTTGCTATTCTATATATAATACCTCGATTTGCTGCGTCAGCAAATTTTTTCTCTCCGTGTGAGTGTCTAATATTTCGCTAGCGCGAGCGTTACACGACTCGGGAATGCCTAAGCGTTCCTACTGGGGATAGGGTAAATCAAGGTGACATGACGCATTTTCCCACTCCTGTACACAGGGTGTCTAGCAGTCGGGAATTAGTCAGGAATTGTACTTTTGTCGGGAAAAGTCGGGAAAACGTCAGGAAATGAAAAAAATTCCGGGAAATTTTCAATTATATTTTTATTTTTGTGTGTGCAGAATTTTTAAACTTAGAAAAGTTTTCCCCATCGACGAATAATTGATTATGTTGAATATTGATTATATCAAATATTGATATTTTTTGTTATAATTATTAGAGTTATGCGAAGATTCTCAGATATTTTCAGAATAATCTCTTTAGCCAGGTCTAGATAGCAATGAATGATTCACTAAAAAATTATCGAAAAAAGATTTCTTATAGAATTCTAGAAACCTTACACAACTCCAGAAGTCCTATTTCACGGCCCTGTTACAAATGATCTATAAAATCTCATTGACGAATGGGAAAATGAATAGGTTTCAATGGAATTCAATGATATTTAATAAAAAATTACACCATTCGTAATAGGATTTAATAGAATATTTCTACCTGGGGGAGATTTGAGAGTTCACGGAAAAAAATGACCATGCGAAAATCACATTAAAAATAAGGTAACGATTACAGTGTGAATTTTATGTAAAATATACCACACAATTCTGTTATATTTACATTGTTATCATAGTCACTTGACAGCAACACTACTCCCATTTACTTCAGTAACAATGTGAATATAACATTGGTTCCAATGTAAATTTCACTCCAATAGAATTTACAGGGGATTTTTTTCTGTGTTATTTCAAATATTCTCTCAGAGCTCTTGCGACTGTTTCAAGAATTTTCGAAAGAATTCCCAAATGTTCGTGAAATAATCTGTTTCTGACTCCTTTAAGATGTCTATAATTGAATTCATAATAGTAAATTCATCCCTAACAGCACATCCACCGATTTCCACGTCGCATCTCCGTGGACTCCACGTGGATAAATGGTGGTCGTGGATGGAACGAAGATTCCACGTGGAGGCACCGTAGAGGCGACGTAGAAATTATGTCCGGTGCTGTACGGGATGAGAATTGAATGTTGTGCCAGAGATGAATAGCAGAGATTGCTAACGCAATGTTAAAATCATGGTCCGTATCACGTTTTTTTTCTTTTGAAGAAAAATATATGATTGGTTGAATTTTTCTTCTAAGTTAACCAGCATAAAGAGATCAACGGAAAACGTGATACTGCCAATCAGAAATTGGACTATGGTTTTCATATCTCGTTAGCAATCTCTTCAACTCATCTCTGGTTGTGCTCAATAATTCAAAATTATGTGAATTCATTTTTGCATTAATTTATATATTTTATAATTAAATGGAGCCGAGTTGGATATGAATGATTTGGATTATTGATTGCAAACATGTCCATTTAAAATGATCAATATTTGAACATTCAACTTCGAATTCATTTTGCTTATTAAATTGTATTATGCCATCGAAAATTTTAATTGAAATTGATGTGTGTGAATTTTATTTTCGATCCGGGAATTTTCCAAAAAATTCTGGAAAAAGTCGGGAAATCCAAGATTATATTTTGCTAGACACCCTGTTGTGTACAGCATAAAATATTACACAAAGCCTCATTTATTCAAGAAAGATCCAAAGATTGTGATTAAATCTTTATATTTCTCTTAATTGAACGAGATTTGATGTATTATTTTATGTTGCAGAGGAGCGGGAAAGTGCGTCATCTCACCCCGCTCTATCCTATATCAATTTAAAATCCCACCAAATGTAGTATAAATTCAGAAATAATCTATCTTCTTTATGTATAATGTAGTAAATTAATAGTTCATTGATATGTTGTTGAAATTTGAATCGTTTATAAACGCGAAACGAAAATTCAAACTCACAGAATCTCATGAATTATCGTTATTTATTTAGACAGGGTATGGTTTATGCACTTGAGAATCATACACGATAAATAAAACCCAAAAAATGTTCATACCTCATATTTAACACATAAACTCTGGTGCACGTAAAATTATTTCATAAGAAAATTGTACACTAAATATTTTTCATGTTTGAGAAGAAAAAGTGATTCACAAAAATCGTACACATGTTTTTATGCACAGACAAAAAATGTAATCAATTAGTGTATAATGATTGCACACCTAATGAAATTCATATGAGAAATTTTTTTCGTTTTATTGAATAATTACTATGAATAATTAGATTAGGAGTACAATAATTATACACTAATTAATTTGATTTCCTGATCGTGCATGAACAATATGTGTACAATTTTTGTTGATTACATTTTTAAAGCTTGTAAAATCCCGAGTGGAAAAATTTTCAGAATTATATATAATTTTTATATAATTCAATATAATTTATATATAATTTAGATATAATTTGATATAAATTTTATACAATTTTGAAAATTTTTCGACTCGGGATATTTCGTGTACAATTTCTATATAATCATTGCATAAAATATTGTGTTTCAGACAAAAATTATTGTCTTTATTTACTAGAAATGATTTCTTGGAACTGAAAACGTCGTGAGTTTTTAACAGTTGAGTATTTCGTTATTCGATTACTAATTCGTTTCTATAAACTATTCAAACTCCAGCAACATCAATTATTGATGATTTATTATACATGAATATAATGAATAATTGATAAAAATATGATATCATCCATAATCCATTATATCAACGTGTAATAGATCATCATGGTTAATTATTAATATAATAATCTTATGTGCGAAAAAAAATAGATCAACCTTGAAATCATGCTTCATTATTCAGTTGGTTTCCAAACTGATGTCTATTAACTAATAATGTAAACTTTTCACAGTGTATAATTAATTACATGTAGATATTAATAAATCATAAAATCTCCCCAATCGATATTTAAACCTCTCAATCTACGAATTCGTAGAAAAAATTGAATGAAAACAATTAATGTATCGATCAGCCAACACAGGACAATTTATGTAATATTTTTTTTCCGAAGAGGGGTTTGAGGTTCCTTTCTTGATTCGGTCCTGGTCGTGCCGTGCCCATCCCCCTGACGATCATCCCCCCTGACATCAACCTTCCTTGCCCTCCCACCGCTACTCCCGACCATTCCGGTTGCGTACAGTGTTCATTTTTCATCTGTAAAAATTTTCAGCCCCGTTTGCGTGATATCAGCGGCTCGGAAGGAGAAAAAACGTAGAGTTCGTCTTGTACAATTATCGTAATCGAAATACGTTCCTCACACGACGTTCTTCCTTCTTAAATTCGAATAATCATGAGAAAGAGTGTGGGTTGTGTATATACCTCCCATTGTTAAAAGATTACGGCTGACGCACAGTGACGGTGGTGTGTGGTGGCGTGGTAGCTGCTCGACTGCTTCAGTGTTATCCTTTGCTCGTGAAATTTTTTTGAGAGAAAAATCTGTTACCTGCGACAGTTCGTTAACACTTCCCGGGGGTTTCCGCCTCCGAGGAAACATTCAATTCAAAGGAAAAGAAACATGGGGAGAGGGACGTCACCGTGAGTAAATAATCCATTTCGGGGCGTCCTGTTACATAAAGACTTGTGCGCGTGTTAAATTTATTAATATGTACATGTCTATTCCCCGGTTTTTTTTCATAACATTCCGATGCCGGTTCCTTATCGAGAGAAATCGATAGTTTTTAGTTTGGTTTTCCAGGTCTGGTGTGGTGTATGATTTCGACGATGTGTTGTGAAGTTGGGGTATATAATTTCTTTCATTCTTTAATATATCGCTTCATCATTTTTCATCCCTTTGTTGTGAATCATGAGTTGTTATTCGAATCAAGACAATGCAATGGAATTCATATTTTTTGCCGGATTATTGATCAATGGGAACACTTGAAATTCTTGATTTAGCTGGTGTGATATGACGTGTTTATTGAGAAGGAGGATTATTTTATCAAGTTATGGGTCGTTTTTACGATATTATTCGTGTTTTATAACGTGAAAAAGAAATGTCAGGTTGAGCTGAAAGAGGCTTCGATTAGAAGAAATTCACGTGGTTGGTTGGTGATAGTCGAATGCAATTTGAGTTGTATGGTATACAAAAATTCCTTTCTCACAACAATTTTGTGCGTTGAGTTGTAATTTTGTGAAATACTAATATCAGTTCCTCGTGGAGTGAGTCTGTTGCAATTTGACGATCAACAAGATTGAGGTTAGGTGAAGGATCTTTCAACTCTGGATTGTAGCTTGCAAGTACATAATTTTAATTCAAACACGTGATAACCCTGGTGGAAAAATTTCGTTGAATTTTTTTCACTTTGCATACGCAAAAATCAGCAAAATTCAATAAAAATCCTCAAACTTCAACAAACATTCATGGAAGTCAACAAATTTCAGTAAAAATCACTGAATCTTTTGGACAATTCAGTTGAATTTTGCTAATTCTCAATGTAAACCGAGTGCGACGAAAAATTCAAACGAATTTTTTCCACCAGGGAAGATTGCACCATATTCACTCTTTCAGGTTTCCAATTGAAATTGAATATGAATTGAAAATAGGAAATATGTGATTCATAAACGGGATTATCGTGAGAATGGTATTATTCAATCAACAAAGTATACTCTAAATGCGAATGATAAATTACACAAAACCAATCTTGTGCAATGTTCTGACCAAATCCTATTCAAGCATTTGTCAATGAGATTTAATCAGATGAATGTATTTTTCCAATGTGATTCTAATTGAATCTCGCTAAATCTATTTGCATTTTGTGCAATGTTCTGACCAAATCGCATTAAATTTTGTGCCATCGGATTCTATGGATTCTTTGAATCAAGGCTGTGGAAGAAACCTGTCGATTGGATTCAATGGTATATTTACATCGCAAATTCACTAGAAAGAAATGAATGCGGAATTGATGATGAATGGTCAAAAGTTATAGAAGATTTTTCTCATCGGTTCAATCGATTTTTTTTTTCTACAGAGTGGCGAACATTGAATTATTTATAACGAACAAATCATATTGATCTCAAATAAATTGTAGATAATCCAAACAGACGTAAATCTGGGGAGGGGGAGTCAAACATGATGAAAAAATAATCTGACACGTGCTGATATATTCCGATATTCCCGGACAAAAATCTATCAAAATCTTGTAGGAAATTTTCATTGGATATGCCGTGGTGAAAGACATTTCTCTGAATTTCACTGAAAAACTGCAAAGAACCAAAAAAAACCAACAGAATCTGGAAAATTCTGATCTATGAACATCCGTTTCGAACTTTGACAAACTCGAAAAATGTCTGAACAACACGAATTCTGAATTTTGTTTATCGGATACTTTTTTCCACTGGAAATTTTCCTGAATATCTCTGAATAACTCGTTACTGGAAATCTTTGAAATTTGCACACTGTAAAAAGAAAGTCCTCATCTGTTTGCATCTTCATTTCTGACAATGCTTTTTCCATTGTTGTCGGCGATTGCTTTTTCGGCTTAATTTGTTTGCATCATAGATTCAGTCATGAAATGCACTGAATTTGAGACTTTCTTTTTACACTGCACCAGGGCTAGACTTGGGCATTGTAGTTCAGTATATCTCGTTCACTAAATTGAAGTAGTTCAGTGATATACTTCAATTGAGCTAAATAGTTCAATTATTCTCGTGAAGAATAATCTAATGAAGAATTCGTGAATATCCATGAATTAGAGGGGCATTTCTTTTGTTCTCTTTGTTCCCTCACATAATGCTCCACGTAAAGTGATAAGGGCATAGAAAATAGAGTCCCTATAACAGGGTCTGGGCAACGATGTGCCAAATTTTATCCTTCTGATTTGGTATTTCATCCATTTAAAACCATTAATTTCGTAAAATAAGCAATGGATCTATTTTCATTTTACAAACTGAACCAAGAATTTAAATTAGTTCTCACTTATTTTGAATAAAGTTCTCAATTTAGTATCCTCTATGAACTATTTTTCTGTCCCATTTTCTTTACCTATTATGCATAATCTAAAATTCACAGTGAATCAAAATTGTATAGGAAATATATTATCATGGTAAAAGATTCTTTTACTATGATAATATATTCTGCGCCCCTCTCTTTATGGCGATCACGCGATTTCTAGTAACATGCCTCCTCCAGTATCCCGAAGGTTGATAAGGCTGAATAAATTGTAGGAACTTCTGTTTAGTGAGAATCAGTGGTACAAACATGAAAATATCTAGTGTGAATTACTGAAGTATATCTTTATGAATCTCTGAACTACTTCATTCGGCTCGGTCGAGTGAGCCGCTCTTTTGAACGGCTCGTTCATGAGTTACACAAGTCTAACCAGGATGTCTTTATGAGATTTTTCCCGATTCATTATGAAGTCTAAAGAAATCCAATTTTGTGTTTATCAATTCTCATAACGATATTATAAAATCTTATCAAGTCTCACAGATTCCACATATCAGTTTTGATGAAAATCTTTTGCATAAGGAAGAATATAGTAAAACGATTATTCCGATGTAATTTTTGGAAATGGAAATTTCACGGTTCTTCATTTCAGGATTTGGAGTACACCGACACTCAGATTCAAATCAATAGACAAATCCAATGAGATTCGATAGGCAATTTACTAATTCACAATATAATTAGAAATTTTCAAAGAAAAAATCTGGACAATTCGCCTCTTCTTGACGATGTTACTGAGGTTCGAATCGTTTAAAAAAACGAAATGGAAATTCAAACTCACCAAATCTCATGAATGCGCGTTATTTAACTTTTCAAATTAACTCTTTGGTTTCAAGTCTTGATAATGTTGCTGAGGATCGAGGCGTTTACAGAAACGAAACGAAAATTCAAACCCACGAAATCTCGTGAAGGATCGTTATTTAACTTTTCAAATTAACTCTTTGGAACTGAAAACATCGCTCAGGAGAAGCACTACAAAATTTTGGGTTTTGATAGTCTAGTATTTCGTTATTCGATTACTATTCCGTTTCATCAAACGATTCGCACTTCAGCAACATATTCATTCGATAAGATTCAATGATTACTAAAGACAAGCATCTACACGGAGGAATAGGTTCCCCATAACGATCATATGTACGTTTTCCAATTCACACGGTAAAAGTTCCTGTAATGAAATTCAGATATTCATGAATTCTCAGGAAAATATCTCTTCCAGTAAATATTGTACTTGACATCATTATAAATTACTGTGGAGTTTTGTAGAATAAGATGGCCATACCATAACTTTGACTACCACAGTATTTCAACTGTATTTTTCCAGTTCCCAATACCCAAATTTTTCAAATATTCTCGAGACGAGTCGATTCGAGTCCTCGTTGGGTCGATTATTTTTTATTACTCTAAATTTTTCCAGTTACATCGAGTGATTCTGATTGAACTTTTTTACTCAGGGGTAACGAAAAATCTTTCCATTATCTACACGGTATTAGCTAGTCAAATCCATATGAACTTGAAAAAAATCTTGATTTCTATAAAAAAAAATAGCATACGTTTGAAAGAAACTTCAAATTTTGGACGAAAAATTGACTTCATTTGTTGATAAACTACAAAATTGTCGATCAATCGCAAAAATCTTACGTACCTCGCTAGATTCACACAGTACACAGCATCACAGTTCCAGAAGAAATAAAAGAATACTCATTGAACTGATTATGTTCTTTCAGAATTGTTCGAGAATTCTTCTGAGACTGTGGTGCTGTGAGGGGATCATCGTATTCAGAAGTTACAGTTAGAATTGTGAGTGCATTCGATGAAAACTGTGTGGGTTCTATTGCCAGAGGATTTTGCGAACATAGTTTTGAGGAAAAAGCATTCAAGGTTTTGGAATAATTTATACATTTTCTCATCGATCCTGGTTCAAATATACATATCAAACCGCAGAAACTGCTTGGTTTCATCTGTTTTGATGGGGTTTTATAAGGAAAGTTGTTAGTGGCAGATGAAATCCCTCCAAAACTCATGAATCTTGTCAAATCCCATAAAATCTCATAGATGCTGTTCCAAATACACATATCAAACGTCATCACAACTCATAAAACTGAATCGAAACTCATATAATCAACCTATGCGGTTTTATGGGAATTTCAATCCAAAATTGCTACGCAACTAAGAAAGGCGAAATTAATTATTTTGGACTGTTCTGGGTTATTTAGAAAATTGTGCTCTGAAAAATATTAAATATTGAAGTATTTTCATCGATAAAGCCGTGATAAAATTGAGGAAAACAAATTTTTCAAATAGGTTTCACCCCTTAAACAACAGGGTGAACCGATTCAATCATCTATATTCACTTTAAAATTAATTCTTTCTTTCTTGTATGAAGTTGATTCAACAACAAAGGCTGTGAATGCTTGTACACAATGGATAAAATAGTTGAAGAGATTCTCTGTTCCCAACTCGTCTTGTTAAATTATGTCGCTGAACACTGAAAACACAGTTTGGTCCAGCCAAACAAAATTTTGATTGAAATGAACGCAAAGAAACTTTTTTGTTGGCTGAAATAAAATTGATTTGGGGTGAACAAAATTTGGTTCACAATAATTAAGGCCTCCATACAGACAAACAAATTTTGTTCATCCTAAATAAATTTTATTTCAGCCACTCTCTAAATTCTTTGGAGTGAATATTCACTCTTCAAAGAGTCAAAATACTGCAACTCTAGAACGGAGTGGGAGCTCAACTCTTGAAGAGTGAAATTTCACTCTTTAAGAGTCAATATTCACTCTTTTTCCTAAGAGTGAGTTTTTCACTCCAAACACCAGAGTTGATTTCCACTCTTATAGAGTGAGAATTCACTCTTTAAGAGTGAAATTTTTCATTCTTTCGGAGTTACAGTATTTTCACTCGGCAAGAGTGAATTTTCACTCCAAGGAATTTAGAGAGCAACCAAAAAGTTTCTTTGCCTTCATTTCAACCAAAATTTTGTTTCGCCGAAACAAACGTATTCTCAGTGAAGTTTGTATCGTTTATTGAAACGAATTAGTGATCGAATAACGAAATATTCAGCTGTTGAAGACTCAAAATCTTGCAGTACATTCTTCGATCAATGTTTTCAGTTGCGAAAAATTATAAAGAATTCATTCGAGAAGATGAATAACGATAATTCATCAGATTTTGTGAGTTTGAATTTTTGTTTCTTTTCTATAAACGATCCAAACTTCAAGAACATGTCAAACTTTGAGTTTTTTCATAGAATTTTTTGCAAAGAATATTTGTACACACTAAAATTAGCGGTTAATAGTCGTTCGCATATTTTCATGGTTCATGGAGTTCGCTTCGCTTGGATTTTGTAATAAATCGGTAGTCAAGTTTCGAGAGAATACGAAAAAAATGACGTAACTTGTTTCCAATATGAGATAATCGATATAAAATTACTGCTTACAGAGATATTTCGATTATTATCAAACGTTTTCGAGTGACATGTATCATTACTATAGCAGATAAGAAGTTGCCTACGTTCAGGGGCACTATTTTAACTCCCTACATAAAAACTTCCATAAAAAGGTTTGGAAGTTTTTGACCAAACATTTTTTTGGTAAGTTCAAAAACATAGTGGGTGAAATTACAAACAATTTTTGTCGATTGATAAATCTTTTCTAGGAAATCACAAAAATTGTTTGGAAATTTACAGAAAATTTGTGAGTTTTCAAACAATTTGGAAATTTACCGATCTGTAAGTTTTTCACCACACTTTTCTGCTTGGAAATTCACGAATATTTTTTACAGTGTATTTTTCTCAAAGCATTCAGTTCAGCGAAAACGACTAGGTTTATTTATTCGAATTTTCACAGAGTGTCGCAATCAATGTGCCTCTGAATTCCGATATCTAAACAGTGAACAATTTTGGAATTTTTATAGTCAAAATATCAAATTTTCTTCATGTAAAAACTACCCTCTTAAAGGGGTATTGTAGCATAGAGGCACGATTTTCGGACGTTTGTTCGAGCTCTGAATAATTAAAACATAGAATATTTTTACTATCCATTACTTTATCACTAGTTTGTTAATCTTTCAAAAATACAAAAGAAATACTTCAGGCGATTCACCACAAGCCAAGTTACTAGATCTTTCCCCCCAGTTTTCTCAGTAATCAATGAATAGAATCAATTTTAATGAGCAAGTGCATCTTCTTAGGCTATTGAAAAAAATGCAACTACTCATTATTTTTCATTTTATGGGTTCATTTCTGAGAAAACTGGAGAACCAGGAGAAATTTGGAATCTAGTAACTTTTGCAGGGAGTAATGAATCCCCTATGAAAGTTGAAGTAGTTACAAACTGGTGAAGTTAAGGGGGGGGTCCCAAAACAGGTGCCCTAGCGTACTAAATTTTAGCCCCTCTGCTCATCCGAAACAAAATAATCCAATGGATTTTTAATATGTAAAGATGCTATTGTGGTACACGGAGAGAAATTTGTAGTTAAATTTACTATGTTATTATTGTTCCCGAGGAACAGACTGAATTCTGTCGGATTTTACTATGAAGGGCATATTTTCACTATGGTACAACAATAGAATGCTGATCATATTTACTATGTTTCATGGGGGAACCCGTCATAGTTCAGTCTGTTCCTCGGGAACAATAATAACATAGTAAATTTAACTACAAATTTCTCTCCGTGTATGAACCTCGGACAAGTAAACAAAAATTTTCAGACACATTGGCACTCGTTTGAAAAAAAAATTCTCCACCCTAACAGCACAATGTGTCTCTGGAACACATCAAACATTTTGAACGTTCAGGAAACTTCCCCTACGTCGTTCTCTAAACCTTCCATAAACGTTCCAGTGGCACGTTGTGCTGTCTGGGTAGCATGTTCTTTTATGACGATTCAAAATTTCTTTGAAATACTAAAACTCCACACATTTTTGTTGCTCAATGCGATAGAGAGATGTATAAAGAATGTTTCATATCAAACTTGAAATGAATCGGTTAAGTGGTTAATTTGAGATATCGCGTGCGCCAGCTTGAAAGACGTAGTTTCAAGAAAAACGCGTTTCAAGTTTTCAGTCAAGATTCCGGGAAATTCCGCTCATCGAATAGCACGATATAATGAGAATTTCAAAAAATCCATCCAAGGGGATATTCTTGAATGTCTCAACTTCAAAAATATTGAAAACAAAATAATCCCCCTTGAATGATTCTGACTCACAAAAGACGCCAGCAATAATAATCCTTGAAATTGTAAAGTTCAATTCCATCGTTCAACAGTATTTTTCATCGTAATAATCGAATAACAACTCATTATTCTGTAAGATATTGAAATAATTTGTAATTTTATTTTATATACAATTCATATGTAACATGAATGTTATATAACTACATATTCAGCTTGTCCAATCGCGTGTGTTGTGCGTGAACAATTTGCCCCAGGGAACTTTGAGTTTGTGATCATTCTGATTGCTGTTTACCACTCAGTCTCGCTTGTGGTCGTGTTGCACTTATTACGTCAGAGAACAGCACGATGATGTTTCACACCACTCGTGACAAGTTTCGTTAATACCAAATCGTGACTGAATTGTGTAGAAATTAAATGTCACTCAAATAATTGATCGATGAATTTCGATTTGACAATTATCAAAACAAAAGTAATGAAATAATAGAGGTATTGATCATTCTTTCTCGTGGAAGGATTCATAAAATCTTTGCAAATCTGTTTTGAGGAGAAAAAGTTACGGAAAAAAAAACAATTTTTTGACCTTGTGAAGAAATACAGGAAATAGATCCTCAACATTTTGGAGTGTAAATTTTTCCACGATGGCTGTAGAGTGAACCGATTTACGAAATATCGGGTTTTAGCTTTTGAATTTTAAACAATGATGATTTGTTTGAAGAAATATCCCACTACATTACAATGTTAATTTTTAATTTTTTTTACAATTACGAACAAAATGAAACATCGATATTTTAATTCTAATTGATCTTTTCAGAGATTTGATTGACGATTCGCAATGAATTTCCCGCCGTTTGGAGGCCACTTTCCCGGCACGATATCGAGTATCCATCAATTCGCGACCGACAGTTCCGGGAGTGCCAGCGCTCGATACGCAAACCATTTTCCCAACCAGCCTCCTATCGGAGTGCCGGTTATGGGAAAATACCGTCCTGAGAGCAACGGTGTACAAAGTGCTCAGTCGCAAGTGATGTTAAATAATAAAACCACCTATCCAAATAGCAATGTTCATCATTATCCAAATGTACCCTATTCTCAAGCACAACCGGTTCAACAAAGACCTTCCAATTCGCCAGGAATGCAAGAAAAGCGTTCTTATCATCAGGTAAAATTCAGATCCAAATTTGAATACAGTTGCTTTTGATGGATAATAACTTTCTTTCATTCATTTGCTTTCAGCAAGCAACGGAGACTATAAATCAACAAGATGTTTGTAATTTATTACAAGATAAAGACAAGAATAAAGATAAGAAAGCTGATGATCAACGTAACGGGGATGCAGCGACGAACGGTGGTCAACAAGATTACACGATGCATCAACATCATCAACAGCACGCTCATACCCAAACCCCCGCAACGATGCCAGCGACGTGGCAGTCCCTGGCGACTCCTGGTTCCACCGTTGCCGACTACCTCAGCCATTTACCCGCGAGTACTCTTCCATTGAGTCTTCATCATTTTCTCAAATATTCAGCCGAAAGTATAAAAAAAGAATCAGAAATGGCACAGACTACCGCTGTTGCCGCCGCAACTACGACTACCCCAAATATCATGATGTCTCCGAATAATAAAAAGAAGAAAAAGAAGAAGGCACCGAAAGAGAAAAAACCTCGTCCAAAACCTGGTGAAATTCGCTTAACAACAGCCTTAGACGGTTCGACGTTATATTGCTGTCCCGAGTGTCATATGGCTTATCCGGAACGTGAATTGCTCGAACAGCACCTCCTGGGTCACACCTTGGAACGTAGATTCGTTTGTGACATTTGCGGAGCGGGATTAAAGAGAAAAGATCATTTAACGCGTCATAAGCAAAGCCATAATCCTGAAAGGCCGTACGTTTGTACAGTGTGTTTGAAGGCCTTCAAGAGAAAAGAACAATTGACGTTGCACTTTGTGATACATTCCGGTGAAAAGCGTCATGTGTGCACCGAGTGTGGCAAAGGATTCTATCGAAAAGATCATCTTCGAAAGCACACTAGAAGTCATATCGCGAGAAGAGTCAAAGCTGAGCTTAGTCAGAATGCGGGTATGATTGTATCACTTTTGTTACTTTACGTTGAAGTAGGGAGGATCATTTGCATTTAATTTATCATGGAATGATCGCTGGAAAAGATAGTAAACTGGTGGCAACTCCGAATTTTTGTACACAGTGGTATATTAAAATACAATATAGTATACTAAAATTACTCGTCCCTGTTAGCGACTGTGAACAGAAATTCGTGCTATCTTTTCTAGTGATCATTCCATGATCTTCTTTCTCCGTGTGTCGTAACTCAATTCGAATCTCTTTCAAATGTTCAAAATTGAATCGCTGGGGTGTGAGAGAATGAGTTGCCTTTGAATATTACGTCTCCCCAAGAGACAACGAACAAACATTCGATAAACTTACGGACATTTTGATGTTCAAAAAACATTCAACGAATGTACGTGAACGTTCCACGAACGTTTGGAGATCTTGTTTCTCTTTGGGCGAGGAATTCATTCACAGAGACATGATTTCCGAAAATAATAGTTGCAAACGTCAATGTTATGATAACAGAAAGACAATTTAGCAACCAAAACGATAGGTCTCTAACGATTGGTTTTGTATTTTTCAGGTACTCAGCAAAATCAGCAACAAAACAACGTATCGAGTATGCAAACGACGACAGTATCCGCGTCGTCCGTTCTTCCAGGTGGGCATCCAGGTCCTCTCCTATCCTGAGCCCCGCCACCAGGGAACTTCCAAGTTCCCCATCCAAACAACATTCTTCATTCCCATACTACTCACCATACGTTACATCATCATCATTTAACGGCGGTCAATGTGGCTCATCAATCGAGTGTCACGCCACTTTCCGCCGCTACGTCCAGCCACTATCAAACTCACGATCTCAGCTTTTTGGGACACGTCAAAGATTTCTGAGAACAGGGGAATACCTCGATAAAGAGGTAACACTGAAACACTTTCGTCATTTGTAGTATATTTTTCGAGATTGAGAAAGCTTTATTTATAAACATTTGATACGATGAGAGCAGAGCTCAAATAACTCAATTTGCCGATCAAACTTTTTGATTTGAATACGCTAAGAAAAGAGTTTATATTTCTTCTATGCATGTAATTGCATAAAATTGTATGAAAATGCATCAAAAGATTGCTTTATAAGTGAACCTTCGTTTGGATGTGCAATATTACAAAATACAACGGCGATTGTATATGGCTGTTATTGAATTTTCTTACAAATTGAATTTGTAATGCAATATAAAAAAAGATTATCACTGTTATTTTGATCTATAAATTTATATTAGGTATTTGAATTTATTTTATGGTATTGTGAAATACAGATGGAAAATGTAATAAACTCTTTTCTTCGGCGAATCAATTTTGCGCTGAAAGTGCAAATTTTACGCATAAATATTTTTATAAGCAATGATTTGAAGTTTCAATTCACATGCGCAAATCTTGAGTATAAACAATAATAACAAAAAATTGATAATAAGAATAAAAATAGTCAGAAGATGCGAAGCACATTTTTACTGCGACATTGAGAATGAAAAAAACAATTTGTCGCGTGTAAGCGACAAGAATGAGTAACAAAATTTTCCTTAGAGTCCTAGATTAGGAGCCTGATACAAAAGTCTTGCCATATACTGTATGTACGTCTGAGGAGCAAAACATATTTTTATGGAAGCTTGGTATTGTATACAGAGAAAACTAAAAACTGAATTATGGGGGGAAGAAAGATATATAAAAGTGGAGTATATTCTTTGAATGATTTCTTTTCGTTTTGTGAGGTGCGTCTTTCATTTTTTGTTTTCTTTGTGCAGAATTGACCGTTCAGTTACTTCGAGTCGTGAAGATTTTGTAGCGATGATTGCTGCGCTGCACAATGCATAAAAAACAAAAAAAAAACAAATTACATTGATGTTATTTATTTTCAGTTTGTTAATCTCGATGAATTCTCTGATCGTTGAATAACATCATTGTATTTGAATATATACTGAAAATAAATAAAAGACAGCGGTTCGCGAATTCATGTATTTTTTTTTAACCACTTGACTGGGAATAACGCACATATGCGCTAGAAATGAATCCAATTCCTGATTCTACCCAGTCGAGTTGGTAATATTGTTACTTATATCTATCTCCATTGCGATTTTCCAAATATCATTCCGTGAAAATAACCCCATACAATTGATATCTTTTTTTTTGTAAGGAAAACATTCTATTTCATTTTTGTTTTATGTCATATATATACAAAGTTGTCAGTATTTTATGGTATTTTATGAGTAAGCAGGACGTATTCTAAGGATCAGCTTTAACCAAAAAATTGGTGCTGAAGGAAAAAAAAATCAGTTCTGAAGAAGCGATTTCCCTGTTCTTGAAATGTGTCAAATGTGTTTGAAAAATGTCCAAAATATTTTCAGAATTATTCTGATGTTTACAGAGATTTATGGAGAATTTTAGAGTTTTGGTTGAAGATTTCTTGAAAATTTTCAGAAAAATATTTTCTCCAAGGTAGACAGACGAAATTAATCATTCATGATTATGAATTCAGAAGAAATATCAAATTCTGGCTCTGTACGGACCTTGATGAACCTTCGAAGATCATTCCTAAAAATTACAGACTTTTTTTTCATGAGTTTTCAATAAACATTTCATGTCTTGCGATATCTTTTAGACGTCTGAACCTTGTCTTTTATCTAAAAGATATCCAAAATTGTTGTGTAAGACATCGTATCCTTTCAATAGCGACGTTTAGAATAGAGAATCAAATGGGGGTTTGATACGCAAATTAAACAATTTTGATATATTTTACTTCATGAACTATAGCAATCTCATGAACCATTTGGTTTTCTGATATAAACTTGGTAAAATACTCTCAACATTCCGGTTGGTTTTTGATTTCCTTAGAATATGGCCTGTGGTTAAAATATATAGTTTCGAAATTTCGCTTTTCTGTAAATTGATGTGCATACATACATACATACATACATACATGCATACATGCATACAATTGAGCTTTATAATATATTGGAGTGAGCACTCCCTAGATTAGTAGTGCGGTCAGAGAAGGATAGTTTTTGCATGAGCAAAAACAGAGAGTAAGACAAATTATTTTCCTCCTCTCTCTCTAAAATGAATGCGTTTGAAAGAGATACTGTCCACCAAATACTGATCTCTGTTTCTTCCTCTCTGACCGGACAACACTGTATAAAAAGCAGAGATTTCTCATTCTAGTATAGTATTGAGTTCAATGACACACTAGATGCACACTTAAATGCATATATTTATTTTCAAGATTTATCGAACTCGTATTAAAGCCCATTTCTTCTTATTGAGTCGAATTCGTTTTTTTATATGGTTTTTACATTGTTTTCTTTATACATTTTTTCGTTAGATCTCTTTAACATTCGTTGAGCACTGATTACATTCATAAGATTCGTAATTTTAGATTTAAAATGACATTCAGTTTTCCTTGAATTATGTATTATTGAAATGTAAACCATACTAGCGCATAGTTGATTAATTTGTAAACATTGCAAAGATACTAATCCTCGTGGACTGTGATGATTTTGGACCGAGGACAATGCTTTTAGTTGTCTGACTGATTCTTGTTTATTTGTTCCCAGTGGTAATTACAAGTATTACGATTTGTGCCATTATTTTAATTCACCTCGCAATTCTGTTCTATTTTGTCACATTTTTTACGGAGTTGATGGTAATAACGATACAATCATTAAACAATTGTATACGTAGTTCTTTTTTCTTCAACGATATATGTTTATCCAACAACAATCAATAATATTTAATATGTATACGTGCATGAAGATAACTTGATAACAAGTATGATGCGGTGATTTCTCAGAAGAAAGCTTTCAAATTTACGCGTTTTATTATTTATTTTGTCGAATTTGTACTTTGATAGTCACAAAACATGTTTCTTCAGGGGTTTGCTTCTCGATCGATCAACGTATTTAGTCAACTTTGACTTATCATGTTCTCTTTTTGTTCGTGTCGTTTTGTCTTCTTTTCACGTGATACGTTTTAGTAAGTAAACATGAAAATTCAGGTTTTGTCAGACCTCAAGTCTAATAAGAATATATTATATGAATATAGTATATAAGAATATTATATAAATATAATATACATATAGTATATACTGAAAATCGTATATATAAATATATATATAAATATATGAGAATGAGCTGTATTAAAATACTCTACCGCCACGTACTTGTAATCGTAATGAAAAAACAAAAAACAAAAAGAAGAAAAAATAAAACAGAGAATACACTTTAGATTATACGTTTAGCGTTAAGTTTGTATACAAAAACAAAAATTACTAGATTGTAAGTTGGACATGCGTGTGGATGAGCGAGCAAATGTTTCAAAGAGACAAATAAGAACGATCGTGTGAGGATAACAAAACGCAAAAAAAGAATTATTATTAAAATGATATTCGAACGTTAACCGCGTTCGCTTAGGTAGGTCCTGTAGGAGAATTAAGGGCGAAGCGAGGAAACATTTCAATCGAAGTGAGCTACGCGATTTAAATAAAATGACAAATAGCTTTACAATTTATACGAGATTTAAAAGAATGAAATAATACGTCTTTCCAAAGTCAGTCGAGATTGGGACGCGATACCGGGAAATGGAAATCAAGATATCTTGCTTTCCGTTCTTCGTATAGCATCGCAAATCGAATTGGAAAAAGAAAAAAAATAGAATGACACATTCGAAATAAATAAGGGAAGTGAGAAGCATATGTTTATTTTGATGAGAATCAGTGCAGAAGACTTGATATTGTATGCACCTTTTGCTATCAATGAGGGTAATTCGATACATTTAGTTATGTGCAGATATGTTGTTGTTGTTGTTGTTTCGGGTGTATAACTTTCTAAATTTTCAATTCGTTTTCATTCGATGTAAAAGTTTGAATGTCTACATTTTCAATATTATCAATATATAACCATCAAATAACATTCCATGAACTCAGAAATCTTTACTCCAATTGCTAAAATTTGAATTATGTATTCATAAGTTTCTCTTCTTTCCCATATGATAGATAACGACGTAATTACAAAATCTTACGCGATAGATGTTCGAATTTATGTTGCTGAAGTTTGAATCTCTCATCGAAGCGAATTGAATAATAGAATAACGAAATAAATATTTAGACCCAACCTCAGTTGAAGATCAAAAATCGTGCAGTACATTCTTTGAACGATGTTGTCAATTTTAAAAAGTTTGAACTTTTGTCTCGGTTTTATAAACGATTCAAACTTCTATAACATTTCGAATTTCGATTATCCAAAACAATATTTATCATTTATGTGTAATAATAGAGCATACATTTGATATATCTTATACAGAACATCTCTGGCGATTCCAGAATGATCAATTTTTGTGCTTTACTTTCGGTGGTTATTTTTGGTAAGTTGGTTTGATTTTGATCAATTTTATTCAATAAAATATCCCAGTTCCAAACGATTGCCAAATTACCAAAATCTAACCAAAGTGAAGCCGCAACTTTTGGTCGTTTTTTAAATCACCGAGATATCTCATTGGATAATCGACTTTCACTTTTCGTAAACAAATTTGTCAGATTCTTTGAAAACCGGGTTGTCCCACCGATCAAAAAACGTTTGTAGGAGGTGGTGTTCCTAAACGAGGTTGGAGGAAAAAAATCAAGGAAATCAAAAATTTCCAATGCCTTAGCGCTGGACACTTCGCCCCAGTATTCAAAATATCAATTATTTTCGGAACACCGTCTTTACTCGAATTAATTCTGGAAATAAACGAAAGAAAGCAAGTTTTATTCTTCACATAGTCCACAGCGGCAAATTGATTCTCCAGATTTCTAGAAGAACTTTTCTTCAATTCCAGGGATCCATAAAGAACTCATTCTGAACTCTCGTAAACTCGAGGACTCTTGAAAATCCCATAATAAACTCTTCATGATTACGTTGGAACTAGCGTGCTGGATGGGAATAATTAAGAAATTTTGTATTTTCTTTTTGTTTTTCGTGGTTGAACATCGTTGGATCGGTCTGAGCGATTGAAAAGTATTGGATGTATATTAATATTTTATAGGAAAATCAAAATCCTTTTCGTTTCAACAAGAGAGAGAAAAACAAAAAATTAAAATGATGATAATATGGTGATGAGAAGCATATTTTTCTACACGGTATTGGAAGTAAACAATTAATTGATAAATTTCGTGGTTACGATGCCAGCGTATTTGTATGTGAACGTATATATATATTTATACAAATATATATATATATATAAAAGGTTGATTCATGTAAATCACATTGTAAAAATTTGGGTAATGTTACATTATGTTGATCCTCATCGATTGAATTAAATGGTTAATTTGAAGGAACAAAATAACAACATTTTCAATGATCTATATTATTTGATTTTCATGTGATCATCATTCAGAATTGTGATAAACTGTTATTTAATGTATACATATATGTATGTTTTTGGACTGACAATTTTTCATTTTTTTCTCCCATGCATACAAATTACCAAGAATTTTTATAATTCGAGTTTTTCAAGAATCAACTATCGGTCTCTTTGACACTGTATCATTTTTATTCTGCGTGTTCGTTCGAGTATATGTATCATATAATCGATTATATTATTTCTCCTTCGAGTAGAGATGTCATTACAACAGATGAGAAAATAACGACGGAATAAAAGTACGGAAATATATACAAATTCCTCGACATAGTACAAAGCATTTAACACCTCATTTCCAATAGTCTAGAATTAAAACTGACAAGCCATAGTGCGTTTAATAGAAAGAGAAGAAAAATTCACCCTGGCAGGGGAATAATTATACCTCGTATTCATGATTTTTCAATTAGTTTTAAATTGAGACCTGATAATTGAAAAACACAAGAATTCGATTATAATCGTTCTATTGCCAACTGTTTCGAATGATCTCGAAGTTTACAACTTTTACGTTCATGATAAGATATTTGATTTATTGAAATCTAAACCAGATGACAAACTATAAAAAGTTCGAAAAGTGGAAGTAAAAAGGGGGAGAGAAAAGAAAACCAGTTTCATTTATTTGAATTACATCGTACGATATTTGATTTGTGTCTTCGAGATCATACCGAGTGAATTGAGAAGAAAAGAAAAAAACAAATAGTCATTTATAAGTCAAGATGTCTATACGAATTTTATTCTTATTTGATATTAAACTACTTAGGTTGAACTGGAAACTTCAGAACTTTTCAATTGAGTTACACGAACAGATATATTCTCTTGTAAAAGATTGATTACTAATTATTTCTCAAAGACAAATTTGTACCACAGTCTTCCAGGGTACAAATTGGACCGTTGATTCGTCGTTGTAAATCAAAAGAGAAAAAAAAATTAAAAGAACAAAAGGAAGATGAAAAAGTGACAAAACATGAGAAAAAGAACTGTGTATAGTTAAGCGATCCCTTTGATGATCTCAGCGTTTTATTTTTGTATAGAGTGCGTAAAAATGTATGTGCGTGTATGTGAATAATTGTCAAGAATGAAATACTAATTAGGGGAACAGTAAGGTGGAAAACTGGGCGAGACTTAACATTATATTAAACATTAGATGAATACAAAAATAAAAATTATGATAAAAAGAAATGTGTAGGAAGAGGATTTAGATAAACCAAGGCAGAGATTAATTTAGATTGCAAGGATGTGGTTCAAAAGTTTGTAAACGTTTTTCAGACATTTCCCAGTGCTGCTTTATGTAATACCCTACATAATATATCTACATATATATATATAAAATTGTGAGAAAATTTCGATTATATTCTTTCCATTTCCCCACCCTTTGACAAATTCGATCGGCTGAGAGAAAGAAGACTGGTATTTTTTTTTTGTATAATAATTTATTCTTAATCAATCTATTTCTACAATCGATAACAAAACATGATTTTCTTTCTTACGCATCCGCAAATATTTTCTTTTCTTAGCAATTTTCGTAGCGCTTGCATTCATGTACAAAGGAGAGAAGAAGTACATTTCCAATACATTTTTTTTCGTTTTCAAATATAATAATCAAGCGATAGATATTTGATTCTTACAATAGTATATTTTACAGATCAAAGAATTCGACATAACAATGTATATCCGTGTATTCTTACGTCATATCTTACGTTATAAGTATTGGATTATTCGAACATCATCCAAAAGAACGTAACCCGATTCTAAATCATTTACGTATTTTTTTCATCATGAAAAAGTTCATTTGTTGTTCCGTTTCTCGTATCTTCGAATTGTAAAATCAACGCTATACCATCCCTCTTGAATATCGATGGAATTTTATTCGCTGAATATCAATGCACGATGCCGTATCATCTCGCAAAACCTTCAAGGAAACGATTACCACGCGTCAAGGAACGAATGTTCAACACTCATACGTTCATATTTTCTCTTCAATATGTGGAGTTCGATCAGGGAAAGAAGAAAAACTATACTCGAACTCGACATATTGATTCACAACCGTTATTATGAAAACTTCAAATGAAACATTGATAATAAATTAGAACTACCAAAGAATATTCTTCCAAATAATAATACTTATCATCTATCGAGGATCATTTTTGAAAAAATAAATTTCTATAAATTAACAATGGTTAATTAAAATTTATATTACATAGTGTTATCGTAAAACGCAGCATCAAGATGCATTTCTTCTCCAACGGACAAAAAGAAAAAGGATTGTATCGAATCTGTGAGAATTAGGTTCGTAATATGGAGAACGGAGGAGGCCCAGCCTGCCTCATCATCATGGCAAAACTACTCAATCCTTCGTCGTTTGTGCTCTGAGCATTTTGATTACCTTGGGAATTATTTAAATTTCTATTTCTACTGCTATTATGACTCTGTAAATGTTTCTTCAAATGATCTTTTCTGTAAAAAGCTTTGCCGCATTCGGTACAAATTTGATTTTTACTGCCCGAATGAATAATCATATGCCGGGCCAAGTGTTCGTTGCGTTTGAATGCCTTACAGCACATGTTGCATTGATAAGGTCGGTCCTTGTTGTGGCCCTGCTTGTGACGATCCAAATGTTCTTTACGTTTCAAACTCGCTCCACAAATATCACAGATGTGCGGTCGTTGTCTGTGATCCTCCAAATGTTCGTGTAACGCTTCACGATCCTCAAATCTGTACGCGCATTCTGGACAGTGGTAGACTAGCATACCTTTGAATGAAAAAACAAAATCAAATTTTCTCTCTCAAGTATTTACCGATGGAAATTTCTCTAAATTCCAAGATTCGTAATACTAATTTTGGAAAAATTTAATTAACCCTCAGCTGCCACAGATTAAATTAACATCAAGAAACTCTCCGCGCAATCTAGTGCTACGTGAGAGTTCTTTCACCTCACTCCACCCTAGCGTGACACGATTGTCCATGTTTCATATAATTCTTTTTTATGATACAGTGATAATGTCATTTAGAAGCGAAAATATACCCATCGATCGATGAAAACAAGTGATGCATGTGTGCTGCTCACGCATAGTTTGTTCACAAATTCCAAATGAATTTAATTTTAGGGAAATTATTTGATTGAACATGGGCGTAGTTTTAGTAATCTCTAAAATTCTTTGGTGTACGTTCACACCCAGATAACATTCGGTGTGCGCAAAGTTTGAGCCTCGAGAGCCCCCTGGTCAAAAGAACCCATTGATTCTGACCAATTCTCATTAAATTACAATTAAACGTGGACGATGTTCTGACCAAATCTCCCCGGTGATTTTTCAATGAGATTTGGTCAGAACTTTCATGTGAATCTCGTTGAATCTGGCCAAATCTCACTAAATTACGATTAAACTTGGACAATGTTCTGACTAAATCTCATTGAATTTCATTTGTCAGATTCAATGGATTCTTTTAACCAGGGTCGCGTCTTTATGCGCGCAGTTAACCAGTGTTTTGCTGACAAATAATACTATCACTCGCCATATGCACGCAAATAGCAATCATGCTCACGTATGAGCGTGATGGCTTGCAGTTCTGTCAACAGAAAGCGACGCACATGGATCCGACTTTGCTGGCGATCCATTAACTCGATTTGCACGTGAATCGCTTACATTTGCGCGCAAAATGCTATTAGGGCAGTTGGGGTCATAATCGAGCCTAGTGTGGCAGCTAAAGGTTAATAATTCATCAATAGCAATATCCTCATGAAGCGATGTTACGTACACGGAAAGACCGAGTTTCTTAATATTCAGAAAAATTACTGTCAATTCAGGTCACGTGGTGAATTTACAATTAATAGTTTCACTGTAAGGAATAACAATGAAGATGATTAACGTCGGTGAATGAATTTTCGGTCAATTCAATACAAATATTCTTCAGCGATCCTGATTTTCCTGAAATTGACAGTCATTTTTCTAAATATCAATAAACTCTGTGTTTTCGTGTACTCTACGAAATTAATATCCAAAATTTCCTTGTAAATAAAGTCGTCAGAACCTTTGTGAAACAAAACTTTTTCCTGCCATGAGACCGGAATTTATTTTTACTTGTTCGAAGAAAATTCATTCTATAAAAATTGAGCGGGAATTCTATGATCCGGGGTTGAAATCTGCCATATTTTTTTGAAAGTATCGGGTGGACATTTTGATGTTTTTTTATGTAGCCGAACGTACGTTACCGTGAAGTTGAATGAATTAAATAGACTATTTTGATCAATAAAAAGTTAATACATACCATTAATATGTTGAGGTTCTATTTCAAACTCGATTTTTGGTCGAGTTTCTGAACAATTATGCGTTGAATTGTTGCTGTTGTCTTCATATTTTGATACATAAGGTAAACCTAAGGTATTGGAACATCTTGCCAAGTATTCGGAGGTCAGTCTAAAGTCGATTTGTAGAGGATCAGTCATGGTGGCTGCATCCACCTTTTGAACGGTTTGGGTTCCCAAAGAATGATGGGTGATGATCGGGGGACAAGCCTCCTTGTTCCCACAGTTATTCTCATTTCTGTTCTCATCTGTGGGTTGTCTGTGCTGAGACAAGTGGTTAGGATACGCATAGGATGATGCATGTTGATTATGTATTTCGGATGAATATTTTATGTTGCGTGGATCGTAAGCCATTATAATTTGACTACGATTTTACTGGAATTTCGTAAGCATTTGCCTGGAAATATAAAAAATTTTGTTCAGTCAACATTCGTCATGTGCATTTCAAAATATAATGAATTGTTCCACGTTTTCGTGGTGTTATCATATGTAGGTTGAGTCAGATTTGATTCAGAAGACCTATTAAATCTCGTCAAATCTTATTGAAATTGCCTCGAGATCTGGTTGAATCTTATCTCATCATTCGTCAACGATCTTTGGTCAGGTTTATATGCATCTTCAGCGACAATCTCTTTGAGTTTCTCTTGGTTAAAAACATCCATAGAATCTGATTACATGAAATTCAATGGGATTTGGTCAGAACGTTATACAAAATTCAATCAAAATCACATTGGAAAAATACTGTCATCTGATTGAATTTCATTGACAAATGCTTTAATGGGATTTGGTCAGAACATTGTACAAGATTCAATGTGATTTGGCGAGAATTAATTACCAGGGATCGTCAAATCTCATGGAATTTCAATACGTCGGATTCAGTGGATTTCAATTCCTTTAATCAGAGATATCGGGTGACGTTACAGGGAAGGATAACCGAAAGTTGAAAAAGAGTATCGTTACCTTTGTATTTGTTCAAATAACGGCATTAAATTTTCGGTTTTAATAAATTAGATGAAGTTAGAAACGAACATTAACCCCTCAACTTGGTTGCCAGAGAGTGCACACAGATATCCAACCCCTAGTAGAAATTTGACAGGGAATTCCCTATTAGAAGCATGGCCCTCGTAAGGCTGCAATAGGGAACTCTTAGTTAAGGAAACCTTTTGATTACCTTATCAGGTCCTGACATGGCATCCTGTTTAGGACCTTACAACAATGTATCGCAAGGTTGTTGACAGGTCCCAGTCAGGTTTTCCCTTTCAGTAACTCAGACATGGTATTCCTACCAGAACCTGATCAGGATTGCCTTGGCTCATCCGTATTTCAATCATGTGGTAACCGACAAGACAGCCGAATCAGGACCTGATCAATTCAGAACGATGAATGTATCAAATTATTCAGAATTTTCACAGGACTCATTAGAAATTTACCTTTTAAAATTTATCTCTTTTAAATGTTCAACTGAGGTCTATTTGGATCGTCATGATTGGGAATTCAATTAGTACCCTGATCAGATCCTGATTGGGAAACGATTGGTTTTCCTGATCAGTACCTTGTCTTTTCCTTGCGTTACATTTTTGTCAGGGCCTTATCAGATACTCAAGTCAAGCCCTGCACAGAAATCAGGCATGCCTGATCTGGAGCTGATGTTTTCCATATCGAAATTTCAACTAGGGATATTATATATAATTTATATATAATTGAATATACTTTGTATATGAATCATATATAAAAGTATCTATACCCACCCAGCACATCATATTACATCAATATTACTGAGATATTTGTGCAAAGTGGTTAAATTATATATAATTTTGAAATTGTTTCCCCTCGGTCATCTGATGCAAAAGAAGCTTTTATTTTACAACTCTTGTGTGTTATCTGAAATGAGAAAAAGAAGTTTAGTTTTGGTTGTTGTTTTCTGGTCGAAAACAACCCAAAACTCACCATAAACTCACAAAAATCTAAGATTCACCGAAGTGCAACAAAATATCAAGTTATTTTTGGTTGAATTTCGGTCAAACCGAACTCCACAACATGATTTCTGATTGTTTCCATACTTCTATTATCACGCAAACAATACAAAACTCGAGAAATCAACTTGAAGGATTCTTTGAAACTTTTGATTGTCAAAAAAACATTCTCAACACAATTTTCTCATCTCGTTACCTGTATCAGTGTTTATTTGAAAATTATTTTCAGGTATTTACGCGCTCCTTTGTGTCATGTTCAATTATCATCACCCCTCATGAAAATAAATATTTCCACCACGAATTCATTGGATTTTATCTTATGTGCTTTGAGATAGAGAAAAAGTTGAACTCACCAATCAGGAACAAGGTCACGTTTTTAGTAGTACAGCAATGGCAGTCTCTTCCAAATCTCATATCTGCTGGTATAGATTAAGGGTGTGTCTTTTTCCTGTTGCAAATCTTTTTCTCTCATCATTAGGCCCATATAAGACTGAAATGAAGATACATTTTTATTGAATTCATACAAAACATCAAAAGTATTTTTATAAATCTAATCCAGGGAAATATGATTCTTGAATGAAGGAGACTATACTTGTAGAATGATCACCCTTCGAGACTGAACTTGGAAAATATGAATGATTAAAAATTCTAAAGAACCGTGAAGCATCGGGAGGTGGATAAAATTTTGTTACGCAGTTAGTAAATAACATAGCAATGATCATAAATTTTAAATGTACAGCAATAAAGTACACTGCTAGAATTACGCTTCTAAACATGAGAAGTCAAGCTATAAAAATTATTTAGATTTGTGGGTTAATATGTTTATAATCATTTGCGTGATTTTCATGCAGCTGAAACTAGCAGTTGACTGTTGTAACTTTTGAATCAAGGTTATTGGAGCTTTGTTTATACCAGAAATTAAGGAAAATTGTGTACAAAGAGTTGTCCCTGCTCAAAGAGTCTCATCGATCCCGATGCAAAAAATTGATTCAAACTCATTGAGAATCAATTTTCAATGAGATTCTTCAAGCAGAGGTGACAAGCGGCTGCCAGTTTTAGCCTCATGTGATTTTCAGGAATCATTTGTTGATCCAATTTCATATTCGAAGCTCAATTTAAACAATGTACTTTATCACCGCAGATTTGAAATTTTTGTTCATTGCGTAATTGTTCAGAAAGTACGTAGCAAAATTCCGCCCATTTCTTTGAGGACTCAATGGCCCTTGAGATGGATGAATTTACACCCTGGAGAAGAATTCTATCTTTCTGCAAATCAGAAAAATATAGATAATTTGAAAAGAGTGAGGCATTTTGGTGCCTGAAGTTTGAGAACCGATTCGGAGTGGTTTTAGGGCACTGAATACGAAAACAACATCAAATTTGTTGGATCAGCTCGTTTTTTATCATTGTTTATATATAAAATTCAGAAATTATATAGATTATATATAAAAATTATGTATAAAAAGATAATAGAAAGTGAACTGAACCAAAAAATGCACCAAAAGCACTCCAAATGAATTACCAAACCTTGGGCACGGGAGAGAAAAATTTTTGTTATTGTTGACCTGTGATTTTCCATCAGGGCATAAAAATTCAGTATTTGGTAATTCAATTTCTCTTCAAAGGTTTGGTTTATTATAGATTATGGATTATTCATTTATCGTTAAAGGTCCTCAAGTATCAGTCAAAACGTTCGAAAGTCTGCGCAAATTTATCTCGTCGAGTACAAACGGCTTTACAGAAAAAGTGATCCATCGTGCCACACTTTCCACAACGTATTTTACAGAAACTTGTAGAAAATTTATTACTCTTCAACCGTCACTTCGGGACGTTTAATTTATTGTTTCCTCGTCTCAAACGTACATTGTCCATCCACGACCTACTATTTTTGTTTTTCATTACTTGTAATATGTGACTTAGAAAATTCTATTGACGCTGTTTTGTATTTGTGATCTCAATCAGCAACTTGGGAACCACTTTTGTGACAATATGTACAGAACATTCATTGTATTCATTTGAATTTCTATCACAATACGAATGGAGTTCTGAATTGCGAGTGCGCGTAAAAAAATAATTTGTTAATACTTGGATAGCTACTCTAATGTAGAAAAAATCCATAAAATAGTGAATCAGAAATTTTAACGGCATTGAATGAAATGCAACAAGAATACCATTAAATCTGATTCAATGTTCTCATTCGCTAATGGGGTTTTATGGATTTTTCAATTAAGGTAGGAATTGGATATGTGAATTATTCTTTAGCTGTCACAGTTTCTCATTTAACTGTAACCGCGATCATCGCTGTTGAAGTTCAATTATTGTTTCGCAATATTAACCACAAAAACTAGGATGTTATAGCTACGAATAGATACCTATAACTACAATTATTTGAGCTATACCAGCGGAAAAAGTGATTTGCTGCCACGGCGAATTTATTTGTTTGCGTACAACGAATTACAATTTTCAATGATCGAAACAATTCAAACGGAACGTATTTTTTTGTAAACCATCGAACAACGATTGAACTCCAAACGACGTATGTTGAATAAGATGTGAATTGTTGTAAGTTAACACGCGACTTAAAATATGTATAAAAAAAAACATTTGAATGTTATCGAATCCGTAGTTTCAAATTTTAAATATAGAATATATCATTACCCTCGATCAATGACATTTTAAATGAGAATTTACAAACAGCCATTCACACTTCACTGATCCAATATTTCTAAAAAAATAACGTTGGTAACGTCAAGCATTAGAAGGGTTGGAATCTAATTCTAAAAGAACGAACACTCGGAAGCATGACGATGATAAATAAAACGTCTATGTAAAATTCCTAATCGACAACGAAAATGAAATTCATAGCACGATAACCTTCACAAATTTTATTCCCCTGAATGAATTCACAGACAAAATTGAGGGAGAAAAGAGAAATACAAGAATGGTGTCTTTACATCAACGTTGTACCGGCTTGTGAAGAAGGGAAAAAATTGTATTGAGCAGGTCAAGACAGGTGTTTGACGAAAACGATTGATTTTTCGATATTGATTGATCGTTAACCATGAAATCTCTTGGAATATATCATCGAACATCATTCTCATATTTATTATATGTAATTAGAATTCACTCACCTTGGTAATTTAGTGCTATTTTCGAGACCAGCGATTTGCTGGTCCCTATTTGTTTGCATCGAGGCCGGCCATCTTTACACATCAGCTGCTTCACGATGGTGAAACGCAGTACAGGGTTCGACGTAGATCATGATTGGTTCCTCGAATTCCCTAGTTTCGCAGGAGAATTCGAATTCAGTTTGCGATTTATGAAGTGAATCGAATACGATTACCGGTAATGGTCATTATGACATTTCTTTGGAGAAGTTATTGATTTGTTCGTGATGTATAGACATTGAAATCTCACGTGCAGTTTGAAAAATGTCAATGAAAAATCTATCTTAGTGTTGATCTGCATTTTTCAATGTATTCCTATAAGATGGGAAATTTGTTCATATAAACATAAGAATTCTCAAGAATCACCCTTGAATTAAAGGTGGGCAAAAGTAATGGCAATCCGTAGATTGTGTGTGAATGTTTCATTTATATTTGAGAGAATTCTCAAAGAGAGAACTTTAAAGTCATGAAAACTTGATATATATATATCGCATATCGCACAGTACAAACGTTTCCAGAATATTTCAGAATATCGCTACGATATTTATATACAATTCATATATAATTATATATAACTTATATATAAATTATATTGAAATTTTTGCATTTCAATCTATTTTGAGACAGCACAGGGGCTCCCACAAAGAACTCCCGTTATGCGACTAACAATGAGTTCAATATGAATCTGATGCATTCAAAATGAACTCTTGACGAACAACTCAATGGTCAGAAAGAATTCATATCGAGATTACACTGAGAAAAATGTGTTTCGTAAAACTAGCAATCACAGAATTGTTGGCATTTTATTGTTGGAAATACAATAATTTTTGTTCTTATAGCAATACATGTTGTCTTGTTAACAATAGAGTTGTCAATTCAGCAATGTTAACGGTCATATTTTTACGATTTTTATTGTAGGTTGACATATGACAATGCTGAATTGTCACATATCAACCAGCAATAAAATTGCTGAATTGACAATTTTATTGTTAATAAGACAACTATATATTGCTATAAGAACAAGAATTATTGTATATTCAACAATAAAATGTCAGCAATGCTCTTATTGCTAGTTCTACGAAACACATTTTTCTCAGTGTACATAATGGATTCTTCGGGCGTTCAATATGTTCTCATTGTGCACTGTTTGAATTCATCTTGAACTCATTGTAAGTCGCATAACGGGGACTGTTCAAGAAGTCTTTGAGAAGTCTCCATGAATTTAAAATGATCATTGGTGCTGGCTGGGTTCTGGATTATTGATGATAATTTGATTTGTTTTTTTTTTCATAATTGTTTACAAAATCACGCTCCCCTATAAAAACCAGTACACTATTATTCATCATACATATAGTCAATTGAAAATTTAACCTTCCCAAGTAACACCAATGTGCGTAAAATATTCCCCGAACGTTCCTAGAATATTCCCAAGTAACACAAGAACTTCTCAAAGGTGCTATGATGATACAGTGAATGTGAAAAGAATGTGCAAATGAGACTATTTTGGATACATTCGTCAAGATATTCTATGAAGGTGCATAGGATATAATTATTCGAAACAGTCTCATTCGGAGATCCTAAGCGTGTTCGTAAGATTTTCCAAACACATTCTCAGCATTTTTAACCTCTTGTGTTACTTGGGTTTAAACGTTCTGCAAACATTCTCAGAACGTTTGACGAAGATTGTGTATTACTAGGGTTATGCAGCATAATTTAAAAAGTAATCCATTGTTTTTATATACATTGTTTTTATACTCACAGCACCACAGTCACAGAGGGAGTGATCCCAGACAGCACAAATGATTATTTTGAATTCACAAAAACTTCTGGAAGAACTTCTTGAACAGTCCCCGTTGTGACATCAAAAATAAATTCAATATGAACTCAATGAATCCAAAATGCATACATGTTGAATCCCTGAATAGTTCTTTATGATTTCTGAAGATTAAGTTATTCATCAAGAGTTCATTTTGAATTCAAACTATTCATAATGAAGTCATGTTTACTGTTATAACGAAAGCTCTTTGCGGGGACTTTTGTGCTGTAAGGGATAGCCTATCTTGAAAGAATCGATTTTTCATAGAATTTGGATCAAAATTATATAAAAATCAATAAAAATACTTGATTAGTGATGCCGCGAGACGAGACGAGAAATGAGCTCGTTCTCGTCTCGTTTCGATTTTTGGGTACGTTTTCTCGTCTCGTCTCGAAATCTCGACATTTTTTTTTGACAATATCGTCCCAGACAGCACCAAAGCTCCCGCAAAGAGCTCTCGTTATGCGACTAACAATGAGTTCAATATGAATCTATATGAGTTCAAATGAACTCTTGATGAAGAACTTAATGTTCAGAAAGAATCCATTATGTAGTCTCGATATGAATTCTTTCTGATCATTAAGTTGTTCATTAAGAGTTCATTTGAACTCATTGTTAGTCGCATAACGGGGACTGTTTGAGAAGTCTTCAAGAAGTCTTCATGATCTTTTATGAATTCAAATTGATCATTTGGTGCTGGCTGGGGTTTTTCTTGCCTTCAAACTAAGTTTTATTTCTCGTCAACTCTTGGTCTCAATTTTTAAAGATGCAAATTATTTACTTTTTGCTGATGATTTGATCTCATATTGATACCGTTACACTTCAGGCAGATTTCTGTAGTTTGGAAAAATGGTGTTCCATTAATAAACGACAACTAAATTCTTCTAAATGTCAGGTTATGAGGTTGACATGTAAGCTACATCCTTTCGATTTTCCGTATAAGTTAAATGGTTTAACGTTAACCACAATAGTGAGCTTATGTGATTTGGGTATCGTGATTAATGTTAATTTTGATTCCACGACCCACTATCAAAATATGATAAACTCTGCGATGAAGCAGCTTGGATTCTTGAAGTGGATTTTAAGAATCTCTCACCATTGATTTCTTTATATAATTCTTCAGTTGGACCTCATTTAGAATATGCGTCTCAAATTTGGTGTCCTTCCCAGATAGCACAAGCAGTTCAGAAAGAATCCATAATGAATTCGTTTTATATCACAATGAATGTCTTATGAATGCCTATATGAACTCATCCAAATCAATTCAAAAAAAGTTCTTGAACTCGTCCCGTTATGACAGTTCAGAATGATGTGCCGAGGGACATCTTTTTTTCATCCAAAAGAGTTCATTAAGAATTCAAAAATGAATTTCAAAAGAGTATAAAATGACATGAATTGGGAGTCCCAAAAGGTTCATAAAAACCTCCAGAAAAACTAATAAACAATGCAAAATGACACAATTCAACCGTTTGGAAAAAAAAATAGTGTCAACAGCTTTTTTTGAAATTTTCAAATATCATATCCCTATAAAAGAAATACAGTCAGACCTCTCTATATCGAACTGCTCGGGACCGAATTCTCTCTCTATATCCCACTTTCGTCTCATTTCTATCAAGGGAAATAAAAGAGGAGGAACAGAGAGAAGTTGCATATAAAGAGGTTGCATATAGAAAGATTTTACTGTAACTTGAATAACTCATATAACTAGGTCTATATAGAAACTTCGGAATGTAAATGGTTTGGAACCTTGGTTGAATAAAAAGATTGCATATGGCTATCCTTTTCAACCAAGTTTCCGAACCATTTACAATGCGAAATTCTTACATAGACCCATATAACATACGTATATAATATCACAATATACTATAATATTATAATATTACAGTGATATCGCACATGAGTTCAAATTCAAAAAAAGATAGAAAAACTTTTTAAATGTTGAAATTATCGCGTCCTGTAATGACATCTAAATGACCTCATAAAGAGTTCATCGATTGAGTTCATTAGGAATTCTTTAGGTCTAATAAAAGAATTCCTCCAGTAATGCGTTCTGAACTGACATAACGGAAATACATTTGTCATCCTTAATAGATACAAACTTAGTACTTTATGAAGTCCTATATGAGTTCTTAGAAAATTCATAAAGAATACTTCGGGGATCGAATGTATTCTTTAAGAATCCATTATGAATTTATAAAATTGTCTTCTTAATCAATTCATTTAAGTGAATTCATTCTGACGAGTCAGGGGACTTCTGTGCGATCTGGGTTATCAGGCCAAATATTGCTTACTCATTGAGAGAGTTCAGCACAAGTTCTTGCGTTTTTTAGCATACAGAAATCATACTCCCAAGGCCCTCTCTTGAATCTCGAAGACTGAAAAATAATTTGTTATTCATTCTTCAGATTATTAATGGTCAAATTAGTTGTCCTGAACTTCTCTCGCTTGTGAATTTCAATGTTCCGTCGAGGTCTCTCAGAAAACCACTCTTATTCAATGTCCCTGCTTTTTCTTCGCGCTATACTGATCCAATCAATCGTATTTTGAATACGATTCTCGCTAATAGCTTCAGAGAAGAAATTGATCTCTTTTTTGGATCTGTTTCAATCTTCAAATCTTCTGCGATCAGGGTGTGTACTAATTAGGAGTTGTTTTCCGAGTGATTCATAGATTTTGAGCCTGCGTTGTGGAAATTCTTGTATCACAACATTTCTTTTTGTAACACTTGCCATTTGCTTCGTACTCACATTTGTACACAAAGGGCGTAATAGCCCGTTGAATAAATAAATAAATCTCGTCTCGTGAATTTCTTGGGTCGGGTCTTTCTCGTCTCGTCTCGAATTTCTCACTTTCCGCGGCATCACTATACTTGATAAAACTGTGGTAGATAAGAATCGATTTTTTCAAGATCGGCCATTACCACCCGGAAGAATTCTGGAAGAGTTCATGAAGAACACGATCAGTTCAATAAGAAATCTTTATGAATTCTTCTGCAACTGCGGTGCTGTGTGGGTAGTCAGCTGATGTTGTATTATACTGGAAATAGGAGATGTTGAGAAAACATCGATGTTTTTCACATAAAAATATGTAGTTTCTATCAATATTTGATAAAACTTGACAAGAATTATGCATAAAAGTACCCGAGTGGAAACATTGTCCATTACTACCCAGATAACATGCACTGAGAGAAATTCTTCATTAAAAATTACTGGTTTTCCCATTAGACGGGAGATATACTTGACATACAGTTTGATATACTTGGCATGAGATCAGAAATCAATGAGACAAAACAGTAATTTCTCATACTACGAAGTTTGAAAATTAAAACCAGTGGGAATTCATGTTGAAAAACAGTAATTTCTTATGACCCAATGTAGAAAACAAGAACTCTCAATTGGCGAGATTGATATAAATTGGAAACCATAACATTTTCAAGAATGTTCCGTGGCTTCGGGGAATGAAGCAAGGATCGTGATCACAAACAATCATGTTCGACGCTGGTAACGATAAAAGTTTTTTTTCTCGGTTATTATAACGCTAGGAAAAATTACTGGTATTTCCCATCAGTTTGTAATCACATGTCAAGTATATCCCTCGCTTACTGACAAAAATCAGTCATTTTTAATGATACATTTCTCTCAGTGTGCCCTCACGAAGCGACGCACATGGATAAGGGTTTGCGCGCAATATGCTTGTACGCCCACTTGAACTACACAACTCCGTAATCACTCAGTTCCCAATTACAATTACAATTGTAAATACAATTCGGTTGAAATTCACAAGTAGAAATACTGTTTTCATTCTACTATGCATGAATTTGATATGTAAATGACCAAGTTTCACTACGAGTTTGTCTTTATTTTCGTCCCAGCGGATTGGGAATTTTCTGGAATTAGATGGAAATGGGCGGAGGACATGGGCGTAGTCAGCTCAAAACTTAAGGGAGGGCAAAATGTTCAATTCAAATTTTCCACAACTTTTTTGTATATTCAATTAAAAAAAATTGTTTTCCTATTCTACAAGGGGGGGGAGGGCAGCTGAGGATAATACCCTAACAGCAAAACGTGTCTCTGGGACGTTCTCTGAACGTTCAGAAAACCTCTCCTACGTTCTATAAAACTTCCATAAATGTCCTAGTGGCACTTTGTGCTGTCTTGGTAACGTTAAGTTTCTACCAAAGTTTGCGGATAGATGAACATTTCGTTCTCAGACTATATGAGCAACAAAACAGATGATGTGCGATATTCTGAAGTCATTATAACGATATCCTGAAGACATTTTTAAATACTTTAGCACGCGGGTAATTTGATAAAAAATTCAAATTGATTTGAAAATCGTTAAAAACTTTACAATTCACTCCAATATACTTATTTGTGAAATTCAACATCCAAATGACGTTTCGAATGGTTCGTACTCTAACAACAAAATGTATCTCTGATACCGTTTATTGAAAAAATTTTGTAGTTCAATACAGAATCACTGAAGTGCGTTTTTTTCATTTTATGTTATCTGAGAAATCATTTCAAAACACTCTCGTCAATTCTGGATCAGATTATTTCGGAGGTAACTTGAAATTCGTGCCGATAGGCGATTCAAACTTCAACGATGTATTTCCGAAACGTTTTCAGAACATTCAGGGAACCTTCCTTGCGTAGTTTAAACATTCTATGAAATGTCCAGCCTCTACTGAGACCGCAGATCAAAAATGTTCCAGGACAGTAGGTAAGTTGGGAAGTGATTAGCGGATTTCGGATGACAGAGGGTAGGGAGAAGGGGAGTGAACCCACGACTCAGAGCCACGCTCGCTTACCAAGGCCGATGAACTAACCAGATCTCTACCTTATCAACGGTCAAAAATCTACCATAATAACTCAATTTTTCTGCTGGCATCTAGATGCCTCTATACTCGCGAATATATGAATCACCCTAAGAGAACACGGGTCGAATAAATTGATTTTGGGTTGATTTTCGTTAAATTTACATTCAACGAACGTTCAATGAACTTTTAAGTATCCATAGCTTTATTTTAAATTGAAAAAACGTTTATTGAACGTTCATGTTTTCTTGGGGCAGTAACATTCCATAATGGTATCCGGTCTACGAGCTTCATGCGATGAATGGAATTTTCTGCAATCAGCAATTCAAATTCGACTCATCAATCAATTTCAGAGATATGTTTCTTCATGGTGGGATTTTTCAGCTGGCTCCTGTAGGCATACCAACTTGCGACTCTATTATCAAGTGACACACTCTCCTTGCTAAATTTTCCCAATAAAGAACGATACAAAACGATACATTTTTTCTATAGTTTTCAATGAGGTTTCTGAATACGAAATCTACGAAGTTATTCCAATAAACACATGCACGTTATTTCAACGTTGAAAAAACGTTGCACTATCGAACGGACGTTATTCGTCGAATTCATACCGTTCATTTTTGGTTAACGTCTGACGAGGGAATAGACGTCCAGAAATAACGTTTCGATAACGTATTACTAAAACTAATAGTAAAAAATGACCATTAAAAAACGTCTTCAAAAAACGTTTTTGAAATGTACTTCAATCACGCGTTGAGGACGTATTGTTTATGACATTTTCAATGCTCGAACATCAATCGAAGATATCGTGTTGAGAATGTCGAACAAAACACAGCAACGTTGGAGAAAAATCTAAACGAGAAGTGAAATAATGAATAGCGTGACTTCATTTATTAATATTTTTCTTCTTAAATTTTTGTGTTATCAAAAATCCCTTCTTTTCGCATTAATAGAAAATTTTTCAAATAATATGTCTGGTTTGATTCTCATTTTGGAACCATCATTATAACACGTCATTATTTGACGTCTTATAAATGACTTTTGGACCGTTGTTGTGACGTTATTTTATAGTTGAAAAACACGTGATCTGCCGCGACATTTTTACGTCGAATCAACGGAAGAATATTACTAAATGTCAACGTGTGGTTATTGGGCGTTTTTCACGTTTTTTAGACGTATGTGTGTTTATTGGGATATCGTTATTAAACGATAGAACTCTATCGTTCCTTATCGTTTTCTATAAAAATTCAAAAGCATGTATGGGATTTTATCGTGAAATTCGTATAAGAAAAGTACCAGTTATTTGGAAAAAAATAGTTATGTGTTCCAGAATGAGTAGTACTCTTTTCTATACGAATTTAACGATGAAATCCCATACATTCTTTTGAATCTTTATAGAAAACGATAAGGAATGATAGAGTTCTATCGTTTAATAACGATATAACTCCGTAAATTCCGTATTCAGAAACCTCATTGAAAACTATAGAAGAAATCTATCGTTTTGTATCGTTCTTTATGAGGACAATTTAGCAGGGCTAAATTCAAGTGTTATTTTAATACCAATAGAGTGTTTAAATCGTGTAGTGACTTTTCAAACGCTTGAAAGCGTGTAAATATACTCATAAAATGAAAGAAATGTTTTATTATAAAAACACTTCCCTGTTGAAAAAGTTTCATAAGATCACATAAATACTCATAAGTTCTTGGACAAATACACATCAAAAACTGATAGATTGTTTTTTATTTTATCATTTATTATGAGATTTCACAGCTCTTATGAGATCCTTATAAATTCTGATACATTCTTATAATATAATGATTCTCATTCATTCTCTTAAATAAGTATAACCTCATGGACAAATACACATCAAAATCTCATAAAAGTTAAATATCAGAATTTATGAGACGTTTTCAGCAGGGTTGATCCCAGACAGCACAAATGATCGTTTTGAATCCACAGAAACTTCTCAAAGATTCCTTAAACAGTTCCCGTTATGACAGTCAACAAGAATTGAATATGAATTGAATGATCTCAAAATGAATACGTGTTGGATGCCTAAATAGTTCTTCATGAATTCACGATATGAATGGTTCCTGAAAAACCGGGTTGTTCATCAAGAATTCAAATTGGATTCAAAGTATTCATCATGAATTCATGTTTACTGTCATAACGGGAGGTCTTTGAAGGGACTCTTGTGCTGCATGTATAGGATCTGGAGTTATCAACATATTTACACACTTCCAAGCGTTTGAAAAGTGACTACACGATTTTAACACTTAAACATTGCATTCAAATAAAGCATTTGAATTTGCAGCGCACTGCATGGTATCTGGGCTACGATCATCATGTACCCACTAAACACCGAAAGTTTTCAAGACATCTACAAGGTATTTTTAGGAAGACATCTTTCACACTGAGAGAAGAGGCATCTGGAAGTTCAGTAAACGGTACTATATTTGTTCGATGAATCTGAATATTACTGAACTTCCAGCGATCTTTCATGAAACTTCAAGAAACATTACTGAAATTTTGCTTTTCATTACTGAATGTTCTGCAACCGTTATCATATAATACAATATTTATGCCCGAATTCGCGAGATGTCATTCAATTCCTAAACGCTTGGGAATTATGATTTGTTTTCAGTTTATCTGAAAATTCAAATGAAACCTGAAAAATGATTCGCGCGCACAAGGTGAGCAATTGTGTTGTGCTCTAGTGCGATACTAACAGTTTCTAAAAAATTGGACACATCGGATAAATCATCATTCAGAGGAGTTAATTTCATTTGTTTTCCATAGAATACCAGTTTCATAAAATGAATTTTGCATGATAAGTTCATGGTTATCAAAATGTGTCAAAATATGTCAGAGTTTTTACTCACCTTTATAGAAGATAAATAATCATCATATTTGATCATATCATGATTTCCATTGGATAGTACTGTTATTCATTCTTTTTGTGGCATCAAGACCCACTTTCGGAGGATGGCGAAGCATCTCGATAATGAATTCTACAAGATTGCATACGATATTCTGAAAGGGATGGAAATGTATCCGATTGAAGGTTAAGTATGTTTTTAATGGAGTATTGGTGAATTTGTCGTCAACACTATCGCGTGGTTGAACGAATAATACGCATGCAAGAATATGTATTCTCACTTTTTCTATTTTCTAACATTCAGTAAATTCTTGATATTTTGTGTCTATGTTTATAAACAGTCATTAAACATTCTAATCTACTGAACATGTCCTGTTCAGATAACATATGCTCTCACAAAGGGACGTCTCTGGATGAGGTTGTGCTAGCAACTTGCTACCCTGGTTAAAAAAATCGATAGAGTTTGACGAAATGAAATTCAATGGGGTTTGGTCGGAACATTTTGCAAGATTCAATTAGAATCACATTGAAAAAATACACTAATCTAATTAAATCTCATTGAGAATGGTTGAATAGGATTTGGTCAGAACATTGTGCAAGATTCAATAAGATTTGGCGAGAATTAATGGTTTTTTTTCAAACTAGGGATAGCACGCTGAGGGGCAGTTCCAAAATGCTACCTGCACAGAGAAAAGTTTACATTAAAGATTACTATATTTTTATAGTACTCGTGGGATATACTTTATTATGAGGCTCAGAACTATATTTATTTCGAATTATAACATATTTATCTTCATCCTGACGAGAGAGTATGGTGAATGCTCGTATACTTGTGGCTCATAGCGGCATAATCAAACATATCCCAAAAGTAAAATATAAATATGCTAATATCTAATATAAACTTTTTACTGTGTGGTTGGTGAAAGGGAAATGTGTCGTAAAAAGTACCCTAACAGCACAATGTGTCTCTGGGACGTTTTCTGAACGTTCAGAAAACCTCTCCTACGTTATATAAACCTTCCATAAACGTTCCAGTGGCACGTTATGCTGTTTGGGTAACGAAAGCGTAAAATCATCGTTCAAAGATGACTTCTCTGTCGCATCTTATTTCTTCCCATCCACCCTGCAATCACGCTTCCATGGATAAAGCTCGATTTCCCTCTTTTCATCAGGGTCTCAGATAGAAACGTATTAAAATGGACAAAAATCGCGTAGAAACGGATAAAAGCGGAAAGATGCTGAATCCGTTTTAAAAGAAAGATGCCCCCAACTGCGGAAACTAATATTCAGTCATTCCAGCTGAGTTCTAGCTGGCGTAGATGAAAATCTAGTTGTCTGAAATGTAAATGAAACACTTGATTCAATTGATAGACAAAATTTTGTTGTAGCAAATGAAATTCCCCTGCTAAAAATTTCCCATAGAAAACGATAAAATTTTTCCTATCGGTTTCAAAATTTCATCGATTCTTATCTTATTCTATAGGATTGAGGATATATGTATCTGGTTTTATCGTGAAATTCCCATTGAAAAAGGATTAATTGTTTGGAAAAATATAACCTGTTTCCTTCCAAATAAGTGGGACATCTTCCATAGGAATTTCACGATAAAACCACTCGAGCAGAAATTCATATTGAGTGTTCGATCGGGACCTGATCTGGAAAGCCTTATTTCAAATCAGGCCCTCATATGGAATGTAACGTACCGTTGTATCAAAGTCCGATGTAACGAACTAAGGTAGGGTATGCCAAATTACGAACCTATCAGGACCAGGTCTGGTTAACCCTAATCAGGCGGACCAAATCGTGGCCTCATCAGGACCAGATCAGGTGTGCCAAAGAAAAGTGAGCCCAATCACTGCCCGATCGGGCCCATATGGAACATGAGGCTGGCCATACATTTTTTCCGCTCGGGCAGATACATACCTCTTAAATTCTATAGAATACGATAAGAATCGATAGAATTATACCGTAAGTTCACGATACAGCATCGGGAATTCCAGTTTCAGAAACCACATTGAAACCGATAGGAAGAATTTTATCGTTTTCTAAGGGAAATTTTTAGCAGTGTCCTTTAATCCAACTGAATTTTCATTTAGAATGACTAAACTTCCTACACAGAAAAGAAAGTTATGTTGATTCCACACCCATTGTCTCAGATATATCGAAAATAATACCTACTTGTCTTGTCGCAAAGACATTTTCTTTAAATCAAGAAGATATTGTTTCGGTTCAAATTTCTCTTGAACTGGAATATTCAATATTCTCTTGGTTCAAAGCAAATGAATTTGGGACAAGACAAATATTGTTTTCGCACTGAGTGAACTATTTAGTTGCGGTAATTAAAAACGAGATCAAATGAAAATTTTAAGTCGCCTGAACTGAAATATTGTCTGTTTCAACAAAAATTTTCAATTGAAGGAACTAATATTCTGTTGCAACCACTGAATTTTTCATTCGATGTCGTATTTCACTAAATTTTTAGTTACGACAACTAAATAGTTTCCTCAGCGCGTTAAATATGAGACAATGGATGTGGAATCAAGAAAACCCTTTTTTCCATGTAGCTGTCTACACTGTTAGAAATGTCTTTAAATTTAATATAATTTTCATGTACATTCTTGGTGATTGAAATGAGAAATAATTTACACGCAATTGAATTGAAAATTTTGGATGAAGCTGAAACTGGCACCCGTAAAGTTAGCAAACCGATTGTCATAATCCCTAGCATAAATGATTCTAGCCCCTTTATAGTTAATGTCAAGGGTCTGTCTAGTGACTAGCTCCACTGCAAGCGCCTTGAAAGGTGCTAGACAACCGCTATAATCATTTTTACTAGGGATTGTTCACAGAAAACGTTTATTAAGAATTTGAGGATCTGAAATGTTTGATGGGATGCTACTTGATCTATTTCTGGCATGGACAAAACTGCAACAACGTTTAATCAAAAGTTACAAGAACTGGCTGCTAGTTTCAGCTTCATAAATTTTTGCTATATTATATTATACATTAATATTGATTTTCGTAACTGAAATTTCATTCGAATGTAATTGAATTGTCAATGAATTTTTCAGTTGCGTGAATACCTTTTGCTTCCATTACATGTAATTGGAAGTTCAATCAGGAATTTCTAACAGTGTAATATTCAAGTAGACCCTTCTTCCCATGGGACTTTTCGTCCCATTCAATCCTTTTCTATTTGACATATTCCAGCAGGGTAGGAACACGTGGTGTTATCTGGGAAATAACTATTTTTATATAAAATAGAATTATTTATTTTAAAATTGTACGAAAGAATTTCAAACTGTAAAAGTTGAGCTACAAAACATCAAATACTTTCATATCACAATTTTTAAAAAAAATCTCTGATTATATTTTCTATTGAAATATTGTAGACAAGATGGCCGTCAATGAATGGCTGAAAGAACTGAGTCGAAATGAACGGACGTTGCGTGGACGAAGCGATAGGAACGAATTGTGCCAAAGTCTTCGCTATATTATCCGAGCGGGTGGGAATTTACCTAGAGAAATTGTTGGTCATCGCGAAGATTCAATTTCTAATGATGAACCTGGACCATCTACTTCAGTGAGTTGTCAATTCCGAGTAAGGCACGGGTTGATATGCTGTGGGAGTCTGAATCCTTTATTGAGACGAAACAAAAAGTCAAATTCATTTTTTGGTCTCTTACATCTGAATATTGGGTTATTCGAGTACTAATTCGTTTCAATAAGCGATCCAAACTTCAGCAACTTCGGATTGATGCAGGATTTCACTTGACATTCTTTTCGTATTGATATTATCTCTGGTGTAAAATTATTTTTCATCCAAATGAAACCTTGAAATTTCTGTTTGAAATGTATACATGAAATTTCATAAATTTTTCGTGTTCAATTTCTTATGTGTTTTATAGAATCCCATAAAATCTTACGTATGCTGTTGAGAATGTATCCCAAGAGAACATTAACTTCCAGGAATGTTCAACACGGAAAAACTGATTAGGTTTATATTTGGATAGCTGAAACTCAGCTATGGTAGCTATTTTTCAGCTATAGCACCTAAAATTATTGCTATCACAGCAACAATTTCAGTTATCCAAATATTAACCCTTTCCGACACTTAGTCCATACAGGGGACGATGTTTTTTGATGCGTTTGTAACTGTGGAGTATGAATTAATCATTTGTAGTAGTAGCTTCACCCCTGATAAAATTTTAGTAAATACATTAGCAAATGGGAAAAACGGTGCCAATTGAGTTAATTCACCTCTTAAGTACTGTAAAAGGTCTTAGAACACATCACCTCAAATAAAGACTGTTGTTGGAAAGGGTTGAATACATAAAGTAATTATTATAACTAATTCCCAGTTTAGAATTAGAATTATTTCTTCCCGTGAATAGACGCACTTGAACGTCTATTGGATGTCGGATACACGGAAAGACCAGGTCTATTAATATTTAGAAAAATGACTGTCAATTCAGGGAAAACGAGGATCGCTGAAAAATATTCGTAGTGAGTCTACTTAAAATTGGTAGTCGATGTATTAGCAATTGATAGTTTCACTGTGAAAAATACCAATGAAACTATCAACTGTCAATATTTTGGTTAAGAATTTTTGGTAGACTCACTACGAATATTTTTCAGCGATCCTCTTTTTTCCTAAATTCACAGTCATTTTTCTAAACGTTGATAAATTCTTTTTGAATAGTTACAACTGTTACAACTGAATTGAGAACCACTAAATTAGTCTGTGCAGATTCATGGGAATTTTTCGATAAAGATACATCATTTCGAGGTATTACCGTTGTAACAAGTCCGATAACAATCCGAACGGAAATATCTTCATACAATATGTTATTGTTGTTATTCGAGAATTAATAGTTTATCAGAATGATAAAAGAAAAAATGATGATGGTATACAATCGGAGAAAATTGTTTGAAATCCATGAATAACAACGTATCCACAATGCAAACAATTTTTATAGGAAGTAATTAACACATGGAATTACCGTTAGGAATCTTCCGAACTTGTCTGGAAATTGACTGTGGAATGTTCCCATACAGCACCACACACGGGAAAAATAATTTAGCTGCAGCAGCAAAGTAGCTAGCACGGACACGGACAGCCATTCAATCAACTCCTGCAGCTAAATTTTAGCTGTTACAGCAAAAAAATTTGCATTTGTAGTCAATTTATTTGTGGTAACAGCTAAAATTTAGCTGCAGGAGCTAATTTAATGGCTGTCCGTGTCCGTGCTAGCTACTTAGCTGCTGCAGCTAAATTATTTTTTCCGTGCAGTCCCGAAAGAATTCATACAGAATTCTTATTGAAGTGATTACGTTCTTGATGAATTCTTTAAGAATTCTTCTGGGACTGTGGTGCTGTGTGGGTTGGGAAGAATTCCATAAAGTTTGGAATTTTCAGATGAATGTATGGGAAATTTCATATGATTGTACCGGAAATTGATTTCCCAATCAGTGATTGGAATTTTCCGATCAATGTATACAGGAAAATTCCAATTATTTTTTACAGAGCAGAGATTTTTCCATCAGAATTGTTACCGGACTTGTTACACTGACTATGCATATTTATTAAGGATGGTGGTTCACAAACATTGAATTTTTCTTCAACAGTTATGTTTCGTTTTTGTTGTTCGCAGAAAGGCGTGTGTCCCAGAAAAGACGTGATAGCGCGCCTCCAACCAACAGTGAGTTATTACCACCATTCATCATCATTCATTTATTTATTTATTTTACCGTATTGGATATTCATCCATCTTCGTGCAAGATATTTGGCACAAATATAAACTGATCCAGTTCAATTCATATGTTAGACAATATACCCTGGCGGAAATAAAAGTACCACAAATTATTTCGTTTTAACTATTAATCACAATTTACTATAACAAAGTAAAATTTTCTACGATGAAGTGTGCATTGTGGCAAATCATGAGTAGTCGTTGTGTACGGTGAAGATTTTTTAAGAACTTTTATGATTTTCCATTCCTTTCTATTCTATGACGTGAATGATAAAATACAACTTGCGTAACAACAATTGTAGTGTGTAATATGATAATTATAGTGTGTAATACATCTTCGAACACCCTGCCTCATTGTTTTGTAATCATTTACATCAATAATTGCACGAAGATGGAATTATGTTATGAGTGAGAGGAATTCTTAAGATAGGTTCATTCTTGAAGATTCTTCTCTTCATCGGTCCATTATTCAGAGGAAAAAGCAAAGCTATATGTTTTCATTCCATCTCTGTCAGCAGCCAAGGGGTCAGCGTAGACACGGACAGCCTTCAATTAGCTCTGACAATTAAATTTCAATCGTTAGAGAAGAAAAGTTTGCATTTGCAGCTGATTCATTTGCTGTAACAGTTGGAATTTAGCTGCAGAAGCTAATTTAATTGCTGTCCATGTCCATGCTAACTACTTGGCTACTGCCCACATAGCACAAAATGTCTCGATGACATTGCCAGAATATTATATTTGAAATATGCAATATTCTGGCGAACATTTCAAGAATATTGTCAGAATGTCTCCAGGATGTCTTATGCCACCATCTTTGTGACATTCTGGAGACATTCTGCAATATCACTGAGATGATTGTCGTAATCTTTCAGAGACATCCTGGAGACATCCTGAAATATTGCTAAAATCATCTCAGGGATATTTTATACAGGAAAACACCTCATAATGACGTGTAGTAACAATGGTATAAAATACTGCTTTTGGTGAACAAAAAATTCTCTCCAGAGTAAATTGCTCTACAAATGTTGTATAGAATATGATTTGGATGGCTTTGTGAGAGAAATACACATTGCAAGTCGATTATTAGGCAAGTTCCCTCAGTGAGGATCGAACCTCAACTCTTTAAGTCATAGACAAAGCCTCTATCACCTCAGCTAACCACTGAGATGATTTAAATGCCCTCCAAGTGTCACACTTCGTCTTCATAATAATGTGTTTCTGATAAATTCGTTTTCGTGGGATATAGACCATTCAATTCAGAATCCTCTGAAATTGAAATTGAATAGGTCGTGGGAGAGAGATTTCTTTCGCCCTTAACTCGTAAATTTTACTAACAAGTGAGTACCGGGTCTGATGAATGAAAATTCTTACGGTCACATAAAATATTGCTACTGAAATATTCTCAGGATATTTCACTTGCGACAAACATGAAATATCCCTCATTACAAATTCCCAGAACATTGCAGAATATCATATGTGCAATATTTCAATTGCAAGATTCTCAGAATATTTGTAATGAAATATTCTATCCGCAATATCTATGGAATCTCGTAAAAATATTCAACATAGAATGTTTCGAATGAAATATTTGTGATATTCTGAGAATATTACTGAGACATTGTGTGCTATGTGGGTGTGGCTCAATTTTTTGCCGGGTTTCCCTAGTGAAAATGGGAGCGTAAGAAGGGTTTGAAGCAACGCGGGAGAGTGAATGAAACAATGTCTGAGCGCGAAAGAAGCGGAAATTGAAGCATTTTACGCTTCATTGGTTTCAAAATTCGCTTCCGGCGAGCGGAAATTTTCAACATCATTAGTTAAATCGGAAACCATTAGGTAATTGAATCAGACGATCAATTTTGTTATTACACGTGAACCTATTTGGATTTTATGAATTTTTGATTGTCTAATCCGTTGTTCGATATATCAAAATTATCCATTAAGAATATTTTTTTCAAGTATATGTTTTTTCTAAGAAAGATTATATTCAAACTGGATCCACACAGCGTAACGGTGCGTGATACGCGGAAAAAACTGATGTGGTTGATGTTGTGATAGCTGGAAATTAGTTATCATGGCTGCACTGACAGAAAAAAGACCTTGTTGAAACATTCGTGGTCGCAATAACTTGAAATCTGGTTCGCTTTACCACGAAATGTGATTGTGATGTCCAGAAAAAGTGGTTGAAGCCAAAATTAACTACATATCCTGGTTATCTGGTTTTTCTAACCTGAAAAATGTAGTTAATTTTGGCTTCAACCACTTTTTCTGGACATCACAATCACATTTACTGGTGAATCGAGCCAGATTTCAAGTTATTGCGACCACAAATGCTTCAATCAGGTCGTTCTTCTGTCAGTGTAGTTTTCAGCTGTAGCATCGAAAGTTATTGCTATAGTAGCTAAAATTTAACTATCAGAGCAATATTTTTGGTTATTTAAATATCAAATACACGAAGGAGCCATCATAGCTGATTCCTAGTTTAAACTAGAAATCACTTTTTTCTTTTTGAAAATGCCTATCAGAACCGGACAAGAAATATTTGTCACGCAAGTTTAACGGTTTTTATCGTTGGCAATTCGATCCAAAACTAACATACTTTCTATCCGATTTTGTCCGAAATTACACTGAGAGGAAAAACATCTTGAACAAAGAAAATATTGGAATGACAGAGTCCAATCCGATATTTGTTCGATTCAAGAAAACTTAGTTCGAAAGAAGAAATTCCTGACTCAGTTTGAAGCTATACATCATAATATCGAGAAAATTTTCTCATCCCAAGTACACATCTTCTTGAGATAAGAAAAAAAATTGTATATTCTTAGAAAATATCTTCTTATGATCAAGCCAATCTTTTCAGTCTACCAAATCGAAACATCCTATTGAAACCTGGGGAGAAAATTCTCAGTTTTCAATATCACACAGCAATCACGCCCAATTCTGATATGCATTTTTAGCAAGGGTTACAAGTGTTTTAAAAGAATTCCCTGATAGGAATTTCAATAAATTCTCCGACATTCGTCTAATCGCAGAATGTGAGCGATCCATTTCTCGATATCAATTACTGTATGTCTCTGTACTTTGTGATTTGATACAAATAACGATTTCCTTTTACTCATTCCATATCGAGCGAAGACTGATATGGAAGGGATACGCGATGTGATAAGTCGTGTGAAGAATGGTCAAATGAATACAGCTGTTGAATTCATCTTCAGCATATCACCGTACGTACAGGATCGAGGAATAACTTTGCGAAGAATCCTAGAAAAGGAATTAAATCTTTTTCGAGAATTGGTGGATGATACCGTTGATCGACGGGTATGCGAGGGTAACAAATTTTCCATTCATCTCTTCACTTATCTTCGAAAATATGGGACTTTTGTTATGAATTTTTAATTATTGAGGTCATGATTTCTTTATATTCCACGTGTTAATTTGTAACGAGAATCAGTTCCTACCCTGATGGAAAAATTTCGCTGAAAACCACTGAAATTTCCAGAGTTTTTGAGTGAAAAGGTTTTCAGAGTCTCAGTGGCTTTCAGAAAAATTTTTTGTGCAAAAATGTGCCCATAAGTGAGAAGAGTTCCTCAAAATTTTTCAGAAATTTTCAGAGTTTTTCAAATTTCATTCAATGTTGCAGAAGTTTGAATCGTTTATCGAAACGAATTGATAATGAAATTGGAATTGAAATAGAATAATGGAAACAGTTTTGGGTCCTTATGAAGACCCAAAATCTTGGAACACATTCTCTAAACCATGTTTCCATTCCCAAGGAGTTAATTCGAGAAGATAAACACCAATGATTTAACAGATTTTGTGAGTTTGAATTTTCGTTTCGTTTTTATAAACGATTCAAACTTCAAGTACATCAGGGTTTTTCAATGTTGTTCAGAGTTTCTCAGTGACATTCAGAGAAATTTTCAGAGGGAACATAGCGGTGGTAGGGATGAAATGGAAACTCACACCCTCAAGATCTTCTTTCTGATGGGTCCAATTAATGAGAACACAATTCTAAGAGTAATAAATGTATTTTACTTTTGGAAACAGTACTTCCGTTGGTTGGAGCCATAAGAAAGTTGAACTTCAGGGGGTGAGTTTCCGTTTCAATAATTTCTACCCTTTCCACCGTTATGTTCTCTCCTGATATTCTTTGTCGGTAATGTGCTATGGAAGTTCCACTTTGTTATATTTATTTGGTACAGCAAAAAGAAAATATTCTATGGTATAGTGCGACCTCTCAATAATCACGCTCACTCTTTTCCTTACACGCGAGGCAAGAATCGTTCGATTGAGAAAGAGGGCAATCGTTTTTACTGAGACTTCGCACTGCATGCTCGTAAGGGGTTTATTTTTGACCATTTTTAACCCCGAGAGAACGCGAGCCGAATTGATCATTTTAGGATGATTTCAGACAAATTCACGTTCAAAGAACGTTCATTTTACATTTAAGAAATGTTTTTTGAACGTTGATGGTCTTCTGGGGGAGTGAATGTGTTATTGAAATACATTGAACCCACTGAACATTTTTTCCTTCAACATTTCAAACATCCATTATATTCTCTAAATGAGATCAGAAAAATTCTCTAATGTGTCGGTTTCTAAAATCTTTTCGATGCTTTTCAAAGTGATCCGAGTTAACCCTTAGTGTGCATGTGGGGTCATTTTGACCCCAAAATTTGAATCTACTATGAGTATTTTTCCTTTATGTATCACTGTTAAAAATGTTTTGAAATTTCATAACTTTTCCAATCCGTAACTGAAATTTCCAATTCTTGGTATTTGAATTGAGAATTCATTTACACGTGATTGAATTTTCAAATTTTTACTACATCTTATTGCGGATTTATGTATATTTTCGTAACTGAAATTTCATACACATGTCACTTAATTTTTCAGTTACGTGATTGGAAATTGCTTCCGTTACGTGTATTTGAAGTTGTGTCCAGAAATTTTTAACAGTGTAGCTTCAATTTCAGACATGTTTTTTAGAGAGAAACAATTTTTCGTTTTTGAAATATCACAAAATAACTAACCAATTTTCCAACAAAAGTACATATAGCTATTCAGATATCCGATGATGAAGATAGCTAGGGATCAAATTGACCCCATGTGCACTCAATGATCCGCTACAGAAGTGTGCACACTAAGGGTTAACTTTCTGATAACTTTCAGGCATCAAAAGAAAGGCATCAAAAAGATTTGCGAAATCGACGCATTGGAGAATTTTCTAATACCATTTGGAAAACATAATCAATGTTCGAAATGTTGAGGGTAAAAATGTTCACTGGGAACGTATTCGCCTGCACCAAATGCACATGATAAGAATATTCTATGAATGCTTTTTATACGTCAATGTATTGCTTGGGGTGGGTTTTAATGAATTTCTTTCAACATGTACACAATTAAGCGGTTAAGAACAATACTTTCAAAAAATGTTTTTGAAGTTTGAATCGTTAATAGAAACGGAACGAACATTCAAACTCACAAAATCCGATCAATCATTGATGTGCATCTTCTCGAGTAAACTCCTTGGAATCGGAAACATCATTTAAAGACCCGAGCGAGCGTTATATCAGCACTCGCTAGGCCCTTACAAGTTCCCCGCTAGCCCCTAGACTCTTTCTAGCCCTGGGCTAGATTCTTGCGAGGCCCTAGACAGTTCCATGGATGACGTTGCTGGGGGAATGTAATGCAAGATTTTGGGTTCCCATCAGCCGAGTATTTTTTTATTCGGTTGACATTTCGTTTCAATGAATTCAAACTTCCGCAACATTTACAAAAAGAAATTATTATATTCTGATTATCGATATAGGTTCAAGACGAAGCAGACGTGATGATGAACACACAAAACGACATCAAGCAGAAGTTCCGATCTCTAACTGACGCGATGATTCAAAGAACAATGAGAATTCGACAACGTCTCTACGAAATTTCCCCAACTTTTAATTGGGCAGCGGATGGGAAAGATAAAAACAAACTTTCCAGACTCATTACCGTGGTACATATTCTCTTCCTGAAATATATTTCGTATATCGGTATTGTCGAATAAGAACACTATAAGTCTTCTGGTTTCTTCCACAGAAACGTAAAGAGATAACCACGGACCCGTATTCGATTGACAAAATGGTACATCAAGTGTTTATGCGAGGTCAATGGTTGAAAAAAGAACTTATTCGATTGCAAGATGAAAATGCTAACCTCAAGATGTATTTGGATAAATTCAGGCTTCTCGCGGCGGAGCGAAAAGCACAAGAGATGCACGTTCCCCGGATGCTTTGTCAAGAGAAAAAGATTCTCGAAAAAGAAGTGAATGAGTATCGCCGTGTTTATAGATCAAATTTAGATATCATCGATTCTCTTTACCTTCAGCATCAGAGATGCACGAAACCCATTTCGGAATAATTTCGGAAGCTATTGGTCATTTCGTTTCTCTGAGTATAAAATGTATGAAAAATCTCATGCGTTGACATCCTTGAATTAACATTCGAATGAAAATTTATTTGACATTGCGATCTAATAAATATTTTTGAATATTTAATCTCTTCGGATCAGTATTTATTGTTCAGCGCATTATTGGAATTGCAAGGGAGAGAAAAAACAGCCTGTGAGTTCTTTCAAGGACCAAATTTTAAATCCGCAATGATGAAGTACATTGCTAAAATTGAACTTGGAATATGAAATTGAAACTGCAAATAATTCCTAAGAATCATGCAAACAATTATAAATATATTAACCTGTAAATGTGAATAATTTTCATAACTTGTTTTCTCATGGAATTGGAATATGTTTTGGACTTTGGATTTATATTTAGAGCCAAATCTTAGTAGTGCACTTTGTTGCTATATATTTAAAATTTGTAATCATTGCTTAAACTATGAAAAATTTTATCGGGAAATTCCTACATACATGCGTTAGGAATTTTCCCAACTTGTCCGGAAATTTACTGTGAAATGTTGGAAAAAAATCCCATAAAGTTTGGAATTTTCAAATAAATGTACCGGAAATTGATTTCCTAATCAGTGATTGCAATTTTCCGGTTGATGTATATAGGAAAATTCCGATTATTTTTTACAGTGTAGTTATTTAAAAACTACGTGGCAAAATTTTGTTTGTTTTCTAATGCTCCATGGCTTTTAAGTGGATACCAGCGGCTCCTGGCGATGCAACCCGAGCCAAATGTTTTCTGACAAATTATTCGAAGGTAAAGCAGTAAAACGAAAATATCGCTCCGTACAGAACACTTTTATTGATTGAAGAAGGTCTGTACAAAACGATATTTTGATTTCATTCTTTTGTTTTCGAGTAATTTGTCAGAATAATTTTGGTTTTGTCCCTTTCTAACCAATGGGTCTGGTTGCATCTTCAGGGGTTGCGGTACCACCTTAAAGTCACGCACCGAGTTGAAAGCCATGGTAATCATTTACAAAGCGCAATTGAATTGGTCAAGGAAGTTTTTAAGTGGATTAAATGAATTCCTATTAATTCGTCGCAATATTGAACTGTTGTCAAAAATTCCGTGAATCTTTCTTCCCAAAGAGAATTTGTTTTTTCAACAAGAAAAGAAAGCTCATTATTTATATCTCGAATTGTTCGAAAAAAGGAATCTCAATCACTTTCGATATCTTTCATACATTCATGTGTCAAACATTTGTATATTCAACTAGACTTGGACATTCAAATAGGTGTTTCGGTTAATAATGTCGATTTCGGTAAGAGATGATATTACCGATAGGTTTGTTGGTACAATTAACAAATGACGCCTATGTCGTTTTGAAGGTTAGAAATACGTCATCGAAGGCCAATTTGTCCTGGATTGTCAGCGTGCAAAAAACATAGTTCTTATAGCTTTGAGAATGTCGAATTACGTACCAGATAGTGTTGCCGCAAGCCGCAAAACGAGCTGTAACGAGCTTTTGGCTTTAACTGGGTTATCGATTGTTGATTGAAGCTTATGGTGAACATGTTATAACCCAAAAAAACTTGTGAACGATGGTTTCAACGGTTTAAAACAGGTGACTTCGATGTAAAAGACAAGGAGCGTCCAGGTCAGCCAAAAAAGTTTGAAGATACAGATTTGCAAGCTTTATTGGATGAAGACTCTAGTCAAACATTGGAGCAATTGGCAAATCCATCAAATGTTGCCCAATCCACCGTTTCTGAACGGCTACATGCATTGGGAAGGATCCAGGAGGTAGGGAAATGGGTTCCATATCAATTGTAAGAAATTCTACTTGCCAGGCAGAAAAGGAAAGGGTTTTTGCATCGAGTCTTCACCTGTGATGAAAAGTGGATCTACTTCGATAACCCAAAGCGATAAAAATCATGAGTCGACCCAGGCCAGCCTTCAATATCACAACCAGTGCGCAATATACATGGAAAGAAGGCTGTGCTTTGTATTTGGTGGGATAATAGGGGAGCTGTGTATCACTGGCGATCGGTACCCAGATAGCAATTTAACCTTGCTGCAATGTTGTCAGGTAAGCTTGTGACAAGGTTGATATAAGCTTCCTAGTTGACACACGACAAGGGTACAAGCTTACAAAACCCTTGCAGCAGGGCTGTAGCAATCTTACACTGACAAGGTTGACAATAACAAGCCAAAAACAATCGAATGACAAGTGTGACAGGGTTATGACAAGCCTACATGTTATCTGGGTACCGACAGCAATTAATAAAATTGAACAGAGCTTTGAAAGAAAAACGACCAGAACCCTGATGGGCTACTGAGACAAATGGTGGACATTGGATGAATATCCGAAATTTTAAGCAGGTGGACATCGGTTGGACAACAACTGGACAACGATTGGACATTGCGAGACAGTTTTGGATGCGTTTCAGACATGCCAGGACACGCTAGACAAATCATGGACACTTTTCGGACATACAGATAAGAAGGTTCAGACGCGTTTTGGACAAACGATAGACATTGAATTCGACTTTGTCTAGAATTTTGAATGAATGGACATAAACAGACATCGTGGACATGTTTTGGACAATATTCAGACATATTTGGACATCATAGACTCTTTTCAGACAAAGTTTGGATGTCCCAAGCTTGTCCATTCGCCCATTAGGGAATACGCACAAAGACACGACAAAGTCGTTTTTCAACATGATAATGCTCGGCCGCATGTTGCGAAAAGTGTGAAAAACTATTTGGAAAACATTAGATGAAATATCCTACCCCATCCGCCGTATTCACCGGACTTGGCTCCTTCGGACTACCACCTTTCCCGATCGATGCAGCACGGACTTTCAGAACAATATTTCCATTCTTAGGAAGAAGTGGAAATTTGGCTCGGTGACTGGTTGGCCTCAAAAAATGAACAATTCTTTTGGCAAGAAATCCATACTTTGCCAGGAAGATGGGAGAAAGTCATAGCAAACGATGACCAATACTTTGATTATGAAGATAATCCATATCGTTATGTAAATAAACGCCCAAATTCTGCAAAAAAATCGACATTATTAACCGAAACACCTACTAGTTCAGTTCAGTTCATTAAAGTAGTTCAGTGTACGAGGGTGGATTGATAAGTTTCCGGCCTGACCAAGAAAAACAACGTTTTTAAGAATTTTTTTTTTTTTATTTCTCAACATAATCTCCTCCAAGGCTGATACATTTCTCATAGCGGTGTTCTAGTCTAGTAATGCCATCTCTATAGACTGATTCGTCAAGCTCCTCAAAATACCCATTTACAGCTTCGATTACTTCTTCATTGTCCGCGAATCTCTTACCGCCAAGCCATTTTTTGAGGTTAGGAAACAGATAATAGTCACTCGGGGCTAGGTCTGGAGAGTAGGGAGGGTGCGGCATTAATTCAAACTTCAGATCGTTGATTTTAGCCATCGCAACGATTGACGTGTGCGCTGGTGCGTTATCGTGATGAAACAAGATTTTTTTCTTCGCCAGATGAGGTCGTTTAATTTTCACTTCGTGGCTCAAACGTTGCAATAAGTCTGCGTAGTATTGACCAGTGATAGTTTTACCCTTTTCAAGGTAATCAATGTATATAATACCTCTTGCATCCCAAAAAACAGTAGCCATAACCTTGTTCGCCGAAAAATTGTTTTTGCCTTCTTTGGAGTTGGTTCCCCTGGTCCAATCCACTGTTTAGACTGTTCTTTGGTTTCAGGAGTGTAGTGGTGGACCCAAGTTTCGTCAACGGTTACGAATCGATGCAAAAATTCGCTTGGATTACGCTTATACAACGCCAAATTGGCGGTAGAAATGTTCTTTCGAATCAATTTTTGGTCGACTGTTAGCAAACGCGGCACCCATCTTGCACAGAGCTTTTCCATATACAAATGTTGGTGCAAAATATTTTGTACACGTTCATATGACATCTTACAGGTCTCAGCTATCTCACGAACTTTTAATCTGCGATCTTTCAGCACTATTTGATGGATTTTTTCGATCATATCTGGAGTTGTGACCTCAATGGGGCGTCCTGAGCGAGGCTCATCAGAGGTGCTCACACGACCCTTTTTAAACTCGGAAACCCACTGCTTAACGGTTGAATATGATGGGGAGGATGTCCCCAGTGTTGAGTCCATCTCTTCTTTAATTTCCTTCGGCGTTAACCCCTTCAAATAAAAGTATTTGATGACAGCACGATTTTCCAGCTTTTCCATTTTTACGAAAAACACAGAGGCGTCTTGGTCAGCGTGCTCTCAAAACTAAACTAACATGGCGATCGGACTGGAACTATAGCTACAAGCTATCTAAGGATGGTACTATAGAACGCCACCTCAAGGTAGGCCTAGTAGCGCCATCTCTTGGTCAGGCCGGAAACTTATCAATCCACCCTCGTATCTTGTTCATTAGATTGAACTAGTTCAGAGATATAGTTCAATCGAGTCGAATAGTTGAATTAATCTGGTGAAGAATAATCTAGTAATTATCCATCCATTATGTGAGGATTCTTTTGTTTTCTTCGTTCTCTCACCTAATGGTCCATGTAAAGGGATGAGGGCATAGAGAATAGAGTCTAGCCAACGATGTCGCCAAAATATCATCTTCCAAATTTTATCCTTCTGATTTATTGTTTCATTTATTTGAAACCAGAAAATTCGTTACATGAAACATAAGTAATGGATTTATTCACATTTTGCAAACTGACCCTAGCATTTCAATTACCTACACAAAAATTTGTGGGGCTTCGCTAATGCTGACAGACAAGGCTTGGCAATCTATAAATCTTCAATGTTGATTAACAATGAATACAATCTTGCACCGATGTCGGTGTTCGACGGATTTCGTTTATCAGCCTATTATTATGGCACAACTGCGCCAAGCTTGGCTTTTGCTTGGCTCATTCTTGGCCCAACATTGACTGAACGATAGATTCCATTTAACGCCAGGATCATTCAGAATGTGGTTCAATATTGTCCCAAACTTTGGCCTAGTTTCGGTAGAAATTAGCTTTCAATGTAGCGCTGATCATTGGTAATAGTATGGCTCAATATTGGCAACCTATATAATATTTTTGCTACGTTACTAATCAAGTGTTTCTCGCGAGTGGTGGAACGCGTATACGAAGAATATATAAGGTTTAAGTAAGTCTTTGGAAGAACAGCCAATCGCTCTTTACTATGAGTCACACTAGAGGGCTGCTATCGCTGAGCTAACATACATTGTGTCTACTTCTCATAGCAAAATTTACCGACCAAAGACGCCGAGTTGTCCACAAACAAGTAAGGGAAAAACAATAAGACTTCAAACAACATATGTCAGAAATTGCAAAATGCGCATACTTTTTATATATTTTTGGGGTCAATATTTTTCACTTTGATCATTGGCGCAGCATTGACAAACAAAATTTCCAATTGTTTGCCGATGATGGTATATTTCACTGCCATTGTTTCATCGATGATGGGACTTCATTGGAAAAACATGTAGGTAAATCATAAAATGATGTTATCATTCCAGGTTTGCGCCATGCTTGGTTGCCAAGCACGGGCCATACTTTATCTACGTTGCATCATGCTAGCGCCAATTGTAAATTTCTATATGGGTACTTCTGAATCATTTAAACTAAGATTTCAAAAACTCAATTCGTAGTATCCCCCATGAGCTTTCTTTGGGACAATTTCCTTCACTTTTTATGTATGATTTAAAATCTACAGTGAATGAACATTTCATAGAAACTTTCCTATGACTGTCGCACGTGCTAAGAGGATATTATTATCGAATAAAGATAACTCCGAAGGTTAACGAATCCGAATAAATCGTGGGAATTGCGGTCCAGTGGAAAACAGTGGTACAAATGTACGAAAATATCTAGTGTAAACTATTGAAGTATATCTTCATGAATATCTGAACTACTTCATTCAGCTCAGTCAAATGAGTCGTGGTGAGTCGTTCTTTTGAACGACTCGTTCATGAGTTACACAAGTCTATATTCAACATACTCAACGCCATGAAACGAGGAAATAATATGTATTGATAAATTTTTGAAACATAAAACTCGCAATAAAACTCGTACCTCAAACTGGTAATAAGAATTTAACGATCCAGATAAGGAACCCCTGTAGAATTCATCCTGATATTTTTGTAGTATTAATTGTGATATGAATATGCATATAACCTTGAGATTTGAAACTCTGTCGAAGAATTATATCGTTATTGATTCCGAATGACAAACAAAAACAACGAGAGGAAGAATTAAAATGTTGCACGAAGGTCACACACCTGGCAGGAATCAGCAGGATTGGTTATTTTGTTTCAAGTGTCCTCGCCCCACCTTAAATGGTTTCAAACGGAACACATTATCCTGAACTTACCTGTCTGGGCAAAACAGTACAAATCAGGTTTGTGCTTATTATAATAACAAACAATCGTTGAATTAACTTGATTTCACTGACGATCATAATTCAACATTTTTTTATCATAAAAAAACAAGGTTACAATCTTCCAATTATTGGTTCGATCTCTTCGTACGAAGAGAATTCAATATCATTCAATATCTTATAATCTGTTTATTATAGTAATATTCTATATCAATTACAATTTTCTCATTGGAATTCCTTAGATTAATGAAATATTGAAATATTAAATAATTTCATAAATTGATAAGAAAATTATAATCAACCGATAATATTACCCACAATATTCAGAGTCATAACGATACTGCAAATCGCATTGTTTGATTCGTCCTTATCGTAAATCTTATCGATAGCTATGTAAAATATCCTAAATTTCACATGTTTTACAAAAAAAAAAAAAACATCATTTACAACTCACAAAAACCTGAGTTTCTCTTAATACAAATATAAAATTATTTGATTTTTCTTAAATTACGTGTATGAATCTTGCTTACGTGGACGTGAAATGTTGAAATTTTATAACTATAAAAATGATTATTCGTTCTCTAATCGTGAAATCCACGCAAGATGTTAATGTACAAAAAGTGTTTATAAGTTTCTCTTTTTTTTCTTTCAAGAGGAAAATTTGGCAGCACCGATCTCACTCCCCTGATGACTCGAAGCCTTGGACTTTCTGTCTGGATCCATTGCAATGGAAATGAATTCCTCCGAGATTTTCTTATCGAGTCCCGTGTACGTCTGTGACAAGTCAATTTGATCCTCTCCGATCGAAGACATTCGTTTGGACGAATCAATTTTTCCTTCGACGTGGCGTTTTCGTTCAACCGTATCGTTGTGTTCCATGCTGTGATGTCTCTTATGCTTCGCTCGCATCTAAAGATCGAAACACGTTCTTGGTATAACATTGTATTTATATATCGACTTTATTTCAATGTTTAATTCAATTTCACGATCCTTGGGAAAACTCATCCCGTACTCTCTTCAATTCTATTGAAGAAAATTAAATGAATTTCGTTAGGGGATGATTTTTCATAACTGTATATTGTTCACGTTAAAAAAATACCTTGATATAAATTTGTAATAATTTCCTCCTTGGATCGCACAATTGATGAACATTGAATTTATATTCATTGGAGAGTTCACTCCAATTGCATGCGTTCAGAGTGATGAAGGATGACACGAACATTCCATCACATAAACACATTGATATTGAGAATTGAAAATTCCTTCCTGGAATTCTCAGTTAAGTATGTGATAACCAATTTCATTACTTGCAAAGTCATACAAGATATCGAATACCTGTACCTTTGGCGCGGAAGTATGTTATAATCTCAATGTACTACGAAAGACAGCGATTAACTTTCTCTTGTGCCAGGTATCGGTAAAGATCGAATAGATATTTTCCTCTAGTCGCTCATTATCATTCCATACGTTCCTGACATCAAAATTGAATTGCGCTACCTTTTCACTCTATAAGAACGTTCATATAGGTTCACCCATGAACGTTACGGTAAGGAGCCAGTTTTAGCGCGCCGGTTTCATATTTTTGTCTCCATCGTGATCCCATCTCAGGGAAAGTTGTTTTGAATTTCAAAATGATGAGACCAAATGACGTACGCTGAGGATATTTGATGTATGCGATCAAGGTATTTCAATAACAATGGTCATTAGTTTTCTCACCTTTTCCTCTCAATAAAAATTCAGATAAGTAATGTTGCAAATATTAAACACTGTACTCGAAATTTAGGTCATTCTAATTTTTTATCTCCTATTCTAAATTGCGTGCTATGAAGTATGCATTGAATTACCTTTAAATAGACTGTGAGAAGAAATTTTTTTGCAAATTATACACGAAAGCTGAGAGTATATGTTGTTTTCATTTGACTTTCTACTGTTATTTGCAACATATACATGTACGTTCTTCGTTTAATCTTTGTATGGGCCATAAATGATAATTCAACGAGTGTAAGATATTTTAATATGTGGTAATATATCTTGATGAATACACGAAGAGAAATTCATTTGGAAAGATTACCAGTTTATTCGTAAACAAGAACTGTTCGGAAAAATTAGACAATGACTTATAACATAAACTGCTAATCATTGCCAGCTGTGATGGTGAAAATCGAGATTAATTTGGATTTTTACCATGACGACTGGCGATGACTGGAAGTTATGTTATTGTCTGATTTTTCCGAATAGTTCTAGTTTATGGATGAACTGGTAATTTTTCCAAATACATTTTTCTCCGTGTAAACTTCCTTCTTGGTATTCATCTGTAAATTACTTCAAAGTTCCATAGGTCTCATACAAGGGAAAAATATGATCTTTTAAATTACGATATTAAAATCGTAGGATAGGACCGTATTTGAAAAAGCAGGAATTGTCAGATATTAGAGGCACATATTACTGTTACATCGTAATATTCAACATGATTTAACCAAAAACCAGCACAATTCACGATGTTACATTTTGAATAGACTCATTTCGCAGATACAGGGTATTTCATAATTCACTGAAAATACTTTAAAGGCGTTATTCTGCAGCCAAAATGCAATGATTTTCCGTTTGGAAAAAATCTTTTGGAGGCTCAGTTTTTGAGCTATGAGCATTTTGAGATTTGTTTTCAAATCCAAATAACTCGAAAGCATTATGTTCCACATTCTTGAGCGTAACGTCATTCTCCACGTTGGAAAACGCTGGATCTTTGAAGAAAAATTCAACTATCTCATCATTCTTTGTTTCAGAGCTACAGCGATTTGAAATTTTCTGGCTTCTAGCCAACCAAAATTCAGTGACTTTAAATTACTGTAGCTCCGAAACAACGAATGATGAAATAGAATCTAAAAATGCTCATAGCTCAAAAACTAAGCCTTAAAAAAATTTTTTCCAAACGGGAAATTATTGCATTTTGGATGCAGAATAACGCCTCTGAAGTGTTTTCAGTGAATCATGAAACACCCGGTATAGTCTTGCGCTACGATTCTCACATCGTAATTTATAAGATAATTTTTTTCCCGCGTATGTTCTATTCATCTATCAATTTTCATCGTGGACGAAAACCAAAATCCTTTGAAAAATCGAATGATCATCCAAGTGGCTACCTAAACGGACATCTGTGTACTTCAGGAATACTTTATAATCAACTCAGAAACTATTGAAAATTTCAAATATGCAAAAATGCAAAAAAATTCAAGCAAACCGAAATATATTTGACATCGAACGTCCTCCACTATTCCCTTCGATTACAAGTTTCAAGAATAGAATTTTCAAGTAGATATTACTTTGGCTGACAAAGTTATAAAAGGTGCAATGGAGGGCAAGTCACCCCATTATCAACAACGACTCTAGCGCAATTCGATTATCGAATTTTAGAATATAAACTTGAAAATCATTTACCATTTGCGAGGGTGGTCGTGTCGTGTACGCCATATGTGGAAGCATCTGTATGGGTCCGTAAGGCGTGGGTGCAGCGATCGGAACGGTTGCAGGAGCAGTCACGAATCCTCCAGGAAATTTTCCTGGAGCGGTTGGCATTCCGTACGGTGGCTGTAAAATCAAATAAATGGGAAATCATTTCAATCGATTCCAAGAGGGAGTTCTTTGAATAACGTTCGAGTTAAATTATTATTCCATATTCGTCGCAGTTGTTACAGTCTTAAGTAGCGATGGTCGTTATTATATAAGAGGTTATGGTATATAAAAATTTTTGTCCAACGTGTCTCGCTCCCGGACGTGACGAAAATATTAGAAAAGAAAATTACAGGTATCAAATATTTCCAAGAAGTATTCTATTTGATTGTTTGGTTCGGGGATTCGATATTCGAGCTAGGAATAATTTGGACGCAATACATTTCTCTTGAACTTTCCAATTTTCTTTGATGATCGAGAGAAATCGAGACTTCAAGGTTGTTTCTTCTCACTTTTATTTTGAATTTTACTCTTTCGGATTTGTCAGCGGTAAATTATTGTATGTTTCTTCTTCTTTGAGTAATTCAGAAACCCAATCAGAAAAAAACCGAAGTACGCCAATGTTGACCATAGGCGGAGTACAGTGCCAGTATTGGGCCCCCAAGAGTCGGCAAGCACGTACGGATTTAGTACTGGATACATAGAAATACAGTACTATACCAGTACTGATACACCAGTACTGAAAGTTTGATTTCGACCAAGTATTGATACAGTACTATGCCAGTACTGATACACCAGTACTGAAAGCTTGATGTCGATCAAGTACTGATACAATACAGGCACTGCAGTGATTGCAAATAATAGGAAATCACCCAATCAGAAAAAACCGAAGTATGCCGTCGTTGACAACAGGCGGAGTACAGTGCCAGTATTATGCCCTCAAGAGTCGGCTAGCACGTACCCAGTATGGAAAAGCGTTATCATTTCGGACAAATGCCAGTACTGCTGCAATGCAGACCGCCAGTACCCCGCCAGTGTTAGCCGGTACTGGCGCAGTACTGCGCCAGTTGTTAAATTCTGATTGGGGATGTCTATATTTCACATCAATATTATAGTAATCAATCAATGTACGAGATAAAGGATTCGAAGAAAATTTGCTGCATCCCTAGCGATTCCAAAGTGAGCAACGTTTTTGGTTCGGTAAAAGTTTGGTCAGAAAATGGTTACCGTGAAGGTTTTATCATATAATGACCTATTTTTGACTGAGAACTAACGGTTGCTTCGAAAAAATCTGCCACCAAAAAATGTGGTCCATTTTCGAAATGTTTTTGGTATTTTTGAAGTAAAAGCCCAGAAAATCACACAAAATAACCAAAAAATCACCAAATTGAGATTGGTTGAATTTTTGTTGGACTTTGATCAATTTTTGTTGAAAACAATCTATTAAACGACTATCGAGCTACCAAAACCAAGATTTTTCACCAAAATGTGACCAAAATTTTTGATCGCTTGTCGGTTCACCCAGATCCGCTTGGGATAACATCTTATAAGTCAATCACAACGATCACTCTAAGAAGATGTTAAAAGATGAGTTCGCGAAAACGAGATAATTCGATGAGATGTTTAAAACCTTAGTTGAGATTTCAATACCACTGCGGATATTCAGTACCCAAGCGTGTATTTACTACGGGTCCAATGGGGGCCCAAAGTGGGTGCCCATGCTACCTAACGTGGGACCAACTCTGGGACGATAACATCGTTTCCAGCCTGGCTGTATTGCTTTGCCCGAGGACTAGGTGATGCAATGGGCCCTGACCTAAACCGATCTTGGCTCAGCTTAGGGCCGGGCCCGCACACTGAAAAACAAATTTATTCCAGTCAAATAAATATTTATTTGTCCCGTACCAAAGAAACATTTATTAGAATTAACAAAATATTCTTTGGAACCAAAATAATTTATCTGAATCAAATAGATGGTTTTAATCGTTCATTTGATTCCAATAAATTATTTTGGTTCCAAAGAATATTTTGTTAATTCTAATAAATATTTCTTTGGTACAGGACAAATAAATATTTATTTAACCGGAATAAATTTTTTTTTCAGTGCACCAAAGTTCAATATTTCCATTTCCTACGAACTATAATTGTATGGGAACAAACAATAGGGCCAAGATTAGTCCAAGATGGGTCCCATTGTCATTTCCTAATACCGGATTCAAGCAAATGGACCCTGCTTGGGCCCATTGTCAATATCGGCAATACACACTTGGGTAGTATTATTGATGTACATAAATATTTCGCAGCATTTGTTGAGATATTCTAAAGAATTCTCAATGTTGTTTCATGAAAAGATATTCCGCGCGGGAATTCAGAGTCTCGCAACAGTCTCGCTTATGAAACAATCCAATACCTTAGCAAGATCTCGCTCATAATTTCGCTTAATCTCGCATAGTATTGCTTCAATTCTTACAAAAAAAAATGTTACAAACGTAGTTACATCCAGCGTTGCCAGGTCGTTTTTGTAAAAAACAGGAGATGTCACACGAAAAAAGCGGTAGACGTGGAATTAAAAGCGGGAGATTCAAAAAGCGAAATATCCACTGACAAATGTTCAGTTTTTTGTTCTTTCTATGAAATTTATAATACTGAACCCATAATCACAATAGATATCACAATTCTTCAAAATAATAATAATATATTGAAAACTTATTCATAAAAATATCAACATATTATTTATTTTTGCTTGAATTTTCCTTCATGTATATATCATTATTCATTCTTTTTCTTAGAAAATTTTCGATTTTAAAATCGTAACAATTATTATTGCCAACCAATCTTTTTGTATGTAAACATCAACTCACAGTTTCAGTCGACAAGCGGTTGCGATTATCAGATTTTATGTTATTAATTGTTGAGAAAATCCTTTCAACATTGGCGCTGGAGTGAGGTAACGTAAGCAGTGCGAAAGAAAATTTAGTAAGAAGCGCGGGAACCTTTGTATTGAGGTTGCGAATTTCAATTCACTCACTTTTTTCCAAAAGCATACAACATTTTTCTCATTGAAATCTAATTCTGTGTTTCTCAGTAATCTCCATTCTAGTAACATTGTTACTAGAATTCGTAGATGTCGAACATACGATTGATATTGTATTTTGGAGAGAACTAATAAACGAAATAGTGGATTGGTTAAATTCATTTTTTCACTACAATATATCACTAGGATGAAGGAATCTTGAACGGTCCTTACCAGGGTAAGGTTTATTACGCGGTTTTTTAATTTCTTATTGGAATATACTTGGTTTTTGAAATGTAATATACATATGTAAGATACTTAAACCCTCCTTTCCTCCCAAAAGCAAGGTGAGTTTTGCAGGTAAGCTTTCTTATCAGAGCTGCACAATTGTGAATTACCTTCAAATCAGGATGATTTTTCTTTCTCGTAAAGTTATATATGAAATAAATGTAATCAAAAGAGGCTTCCAAAGTCGCTGATTTAGATCATCCAGATCAGCTATTTCGGTGAGGTAGCAAGTGCCCGAAATTGTATTTACCCAAAAGACTTTGATTTGTGGATCCGAGGATAATTACCAGAAGTTCCTAGCCCGCCTCAAATAGTCGCAGACTTCACTGCTTTCGGGTTGAAGGCCTTTCGGGCACTTGCTCCTTCATCGCTATTTCGAAAGCCTCCGAAAAATTGGAGATCCAATTAGCGTAAAAAAAAAATTCGTGAAAAGTAAAAAAAGCAGGAGATCCCGATGGAAAACGGTAGGGCGGGAGATTTTTTGAAAAAACGGTAGATCTCCTGCAAAAACAGGAGACCTGGCAACGCTGGTTACATCACTTCAAATTTTAGCCCTCTTCTCTAAACATGGAATATTTTATTTTCTCATTGAATTTTTATTGATGCATGCATTGATTTTTCATCTTTGACTACTCGATCCCTAGCATGTATGTACCATGGAGCCTGCACCGGCCCAGCATGGGGCTCATCCTGCCAATATGGGCCCAAGACTGGACCAAAGTAGGGCCAGAGTGGTCCGGAGTTCATACATGCTAGGGACCGTGCAGTTCCCCGCTATATATAGAGAAGACATTTCCTGCAGAATGCATCTCTATTTTTAAATATTACGACACGGAAAGAAAAAAAGTTATCAACACTTGAATAACATTTATGAGCATTCAGAAAAATGATTGTCAGTTTAGGGAAAAAGAGCACCGCTGAAAAATCTTTGCAGTGAGGTTATCAAAAATTCGTAGTGGGAAAACTAAACGTTGATAGTTTTATTGTTATTGTTTACAGTGAATTTATCAACTTTTGATGAATTCACTACGAAAATTCTTTAGGCTGCTCTCCCATGCATCGGAATGGACTACCGGAACGGAACAAAACTTTCAGTGACTTTTCAGTCCCTGTTCCGTTCTTTTGAAATCGTATACCTTGTCGCACATGATCCGGAACGATTACGACCGGAATGAAAATTGACCAATTATGACTCGGATTTCTTTTAGCAGGTTCTACCAGAAAGCTTTAAACCAAGTTTCATTAGTTATGATAATATTCCGTTCCAGCACATTCCGGTCCATGGGAGAGCAGAGTGACTGAATTGAACGGAACGTATAAGAAACTAAAATTCTACTGAGATCACCGTTCCGTTCCAATAGAATATTCCGATGCATGGGAGAGCACCCTCGGCGATACTCTTTTTCCCTCAATTGTCAGTCATTTTTCTAAATAATCATAACCTCTGTCTTTCCGTGGATAATTTCTTGAGAAGGTGATAGGATTGGTAATTCGATAATTTATTGAGGATTTGGAATTACAACCATTACACGGAGAAAAAAGTATTGCTGGCATAACAAACAGGTTTGTTACTATAGCGCCTACAAGAAAAATTAGCTGAAAGAGCAAGAAAAATGATTGACACAGCTACATTTTTTTGCTGACATGAACAAATTTGTTAACAGAACTAACGTCTTAGCTGCTGGAGTGAATATTTTTGCAAGGACAACAGATTTCTTTGTACACTGTAAAAAATATACTTCCTAAACTGCCAAAGAAGTTTGGCAGTTTTTTACACAAACTTTTTTTGTAAATTACCAAACAAAAGTTTGTAAACATTCAAAAAATTTTGTGATTCCACGAAGATTTTTGAGAATTCACAAACTTTTGTTCGGCAATTTACAAAAAAGGTTCGGAAATTATTTTTCCAAACCAAGTTTGGAAATTTCCAAGCATTTTTGTTTGGAATTCAACAAATTTTTTTTACAGTGTAGGCGCTATAGTAGCAAACCATTTTTTCTCCGTGTATCTAACATCGGTGATTCGTATTATTGGTTAGGAAGAGATTGGATTGTTTTTGGCAACAACGACATTGTCAACGAAAGCTATACCCATACAACAAAAGTTGCTGTACAATCGTTGCTCTTACGTTGTTCATCAAGTTTCCGTAAAGTTGCTGGGAATTTGCTACGCATGCAACTGAGAGTTCCATGAAACCAAGCAACTTCCCAGCAACACGATAACAATTCAAGCTAAAATCCTAGATTTAAAGCATATTGTTGCTATTTGGCGACGCAACGTCCCTGCAAATTGCTCCAAACTGTTGTACGTTTTCAACAATTCGCTACATATTTGTTCTGTTAGGGTAGTTGAGTTGTAAGACTATAACTTGATGAATTATGAGCAATTATTAAAAAAAATCTCATTCTCCAATAATTCTTCAAGTTTTTCTGAAAATAATCACCTCGGATATGTTTTAGAAATGTCACACGGAGAAAAGAGATCTTCAAAAAATAGTCAAGTTCGCTGACATACATAGCACAGTCGCCCCCGATATGTGGAATAGTAAATTATATCACGTTACATTTAGATTTTTAGGTACATAAAATTTGAATCCAGTGATGGAAATTACAGAAATTGCTAATCCTCATAGTAGCTCATGAAGATACTACGTGAAATTACACTTCGTAATACTTCAAATCTCATAATCAGTAAATTACGTAGCTCATTCTACTGAAAATATATTGAAATCATTCATTGCTATATCAAATGGTGAACTCTGTTATTTTTCAAAGAGGCACTTTTCTGCGTGCATGATCACTTGAAGTTGACTCGACTTATTCTATTGGCGAGATCTTATTCATATCTCGGATCGTTTCATCACTGAGACTATTCGCAAGATGATTTCCAAAACTATCCGAGATTCCTTGCGAGACTATTCGCAAGACTGTTTGCAGGATTTTGCGAGATCGTGTGTGAGATACTGAATTTCCGCGCGGGTACACAGTAAAAAGTGAAACTTAATGTCAGCCTGAATATCAACTTAAAACTGCAGCCAAAAGGACCCCTATTCCAACTGAAAGTAAGCCCCAAAAATAGATGAAATTCAGTTGGAATTCCATCTTGATTTGAAATTAAATCGGAATTCCATCTTGATTTGAAATTAAATCGGAATTCCAACTCAATTTCGTTTTTGGGGCTTACTTTCAGTTGGAATAGGGCTACTTTTGGCTGCAGTTTTGAGTTGATATTCAGGCTGATATTAGGTTTCACTTTTTACTGCGTAGTATTTTTGGGAGTCTTCGTGTAGGATTTCCTTTTAGGAATTTTAGATGTCATGCTCATCGAAATACTTGTAATATAAATGTAGGCGTTTTATTAGACATATTTCAGAATTGTAGGAATTTTTTTTAGAATTTTGAGGAAGAATTTCGTAGAATATCTAGATTTTACGATTTAAAAAAATTCAGGATAACACGTGCAAAATTTGAAAAATCTTCATTTCCTTCTCTTCCGTCATTCGACATGGATCATGAATATAATCACCTTGAATAAATTTTAATTTCGAAAGTTTTTTCAAAACAATAATACTGATTACATTCCGAGAAAGTGGAATATCGAGTATAACGAATTCACATCCACGGCAACTGACGTTCGAAAACCAACGAATCTATTAATCAATTCACAAATGAATTTCTGTTTTCTCTGGGAGATCCCATTCGAGTTTGCAAATGATGTTCACTTTTTGAAGTTCCGTTCTATTTTCTTCATCCTCGAAGCGAATATTCGCGGCGAGGCTCTTGCGCTTCGATATATGTAAGTTTCGAAATGGGGTTTTCATTGAACGAAGTATATTGTTTAAGAGTTTTGTTTTGAAAATAAACTTTGAAAGTTTTGCGAAGGCACTCGGAATTGCCGTGTTTTTCGAAGAGAAAAGAGGTAGGAAAAAACACACGTACGTATGCGCACACGTATACACGGTGTATCAATAATGAACGTCCCGAAATGTAGGTACTACGATGCCCTGAGGCTGCGATTTCGCAGAAGAGAGTTTCTTTACTCGATCAGTTGTGTATTCAGTTTGGCTCATACGAAGTGAACTTTCTACCGCGTGTCACTGACCTATCTCCTTCGAGGGAACAGAGGAAAAGAAGTGAGGTCGAGGCTTCTCGATCGCGGAGCCTCGATGTAAGGTCGTGAGAAAGGTATATGTGGAGAGAAATCTAAGTTGTATTTATAAATCGAAGGGTTCTTTATGTTTGTGTAATAATGCTTTTTTTATTTAATTGCCGTATATCGTAGAAATACTACTTTTGTAGAAAATATATTACTCGAGAGAGGAATTATAGATTATATCTTGTGAGAAATTAAATACTCTCTTGAAGAATTCTTTCCATATCAAAAGTTGCAATTTAATCAATTTTATAATTTCTCGGATTATGTATAACATGATACGTTATTTTTACCTGCATTAATGGATGATGCATCGGAACAACCGGTTGAACTACGTAAAACGGTTGATTCTTCGGTATATGGTGATTTTGAGCTATGACCCATTGATGTACCATGTTGCGGGTTTTTAGTCTTCCGTCACAGCTGTCATCGATTTGATCCGCTTTCAAACAACCACAAAGTTTTGGCGTTAAAGTAACACAAGTATACCCGGAAACCAATAGTTCTGCCACACTTGCAACTAGAAGTCCGACGCTCGCCAAAATACTTGACCAAGCGCTTTCGATTTCAATGGCGTGACTATCCTCACCCTGGAAATCAAAAGTTTCATTCATGATTCACCGATATCAATTCTGAATAATAATATTATGTTAAATAAATTTGTTGTCTTCGATATAAATGAATAAGAATACCTTCATCATGAAGCTAAAGTTATCTCATGCATAACTTGAATGTTTGTAATAAAATCTTTATTGGAGAACTCTCGATGATCGTTAAAGAAGTCATTATTATAATGTACATTGAGTAGAATTGCTTATATGGTACACGAAGTTACTGCTTGTAAACTAAGTGGAGGTGGAGAATAGAGGGGTAAGAGAATCTTCGTTGTGTTAACACCATGCCATAGTTACCGCTACGGCTATGGTACCTGCACAATTTGAAGGAAAATTTAGTGAAGTCCACGATCGCAATCCCCATTATATTGTATTACGTGCGATACGATCTGTATTAAAATGTTATAACGATATTCGAAACCTCATATCTTCCGTAACAAGATCGTTTAACCGGGTAATGTATAGTATTTGAAGTTGAATTGAATTCATGATCATCAAACAGAATTAATTAGGGAGTGCTTCATCTTCAACTTTTATTCCTGGTGTTGCTGAAAAATTCATGGATCATTCAGTTGTGTTACACTCAGAACCCTCTCATTGAACCGATTGATTCTCACTGATTCCGATGCAGGAACCCGATTCAAACGCATTCAAAATTGATTATCAATGAGTTTGAATCAGTTTTCTGCATCGGAATCAATGGGTTCAATGAGATTCTTTGAGCAGAGAATCCAATTTTTTGAACTCGAAGAAAATTTCTTTCCCCGCATTGTGATAAATTTTGTTTCCGATGGGGAAAATTAATCATTTCGATGGAAAAATTTGTCATTCAATCGAATTCGAGGATTATATTTCTATTTCGATTTGACAATTTTCCATTTTAATTTGATGCAAACATTTTCCATTTGAAGGCACTCAAGCATCAACAAAAGTGAGTAAGTGAAATTAAGCATTCAACGTCAATTCGGAGTGAACAATAATAAAATTCACGACTAAGATCAGACTCTAAATATAAATTCCACTTCTTTACTGATTTTCTGGCGAGTATGAGAGGATTTTGAAAGTACTAATCTCAAGCAAGAAACCCAAATTTGTATTCAGAGTACAATCTCAGGTATGTACTCGATTATCATCGAATTCAAATTTAAATTTATCAAGTAATTTATGAAAAAAGTTAGCGCAAAATGTTATCTGCTTCTCTTGATGCTTGAGTACCCTCGGTTGAATTTTTGTCCATTGAAAAAAAGAATGATTGGAATGGAGGCAAAGAAAAGTATTTTTCAGTCCACGAAATTAGGTTCTCAGAGTAGCACGGTATTGTATGATTTTCGTCTTTGGGTATCAATCACCTTCCAAAAACATTCCTCTCTTTAATATTCCAGAAGGGTATGGAAGAATTGCGTTTTCGTGGTGGTATCGGGGTACGTTGGTCAATGCTTGGAGAAAGTTGCTCAATGCCAAGGCTAAAAAGCGGTCACACGCACCGGCCATGGAGTTCCACACATTGCTTCACCTGTTTACCATTACATTTACCAGGGACAGAGATGAATGATACGATATCTTGTACGGCTATAGGATTGTCATAGAGATTCTTGGATATTTCACGAACGTGTAATGCATGTACAAATTTGAATTCAGAACACTATATTTGGTGGCATTGAATCGATTATAATATAATTTCTTTTCCCGAGAGAGGAAGACCAGTTTGGTTTTGCATAAATCGATAGGGAGACATCTCGAAAATATATTATTCCTGAAGTGGTTGAATGAAATTTCGAGTCATATATTCACAGAATGGCGAACCAAGGCCTTTCAATAGGTAGGATATACTCGAAACTACAGGGTTCAAATATTCTCTATCGAATGAATCTATATTTTTCAATAAATTAAGAGAACGATTTAGATGAAAGTCTGAATTTTAATTGTAACGAGGTTACGATCCGGGATGAATTGAAGTGACGATATTTCAACGTGAACTTTTTTAATTCTCCAATTTTTCGAGCAAAGTAAACCACCTTGAGAAGGACGATTTCTCGAATTTTTGTCTTAACTGAGCATTAATTTTATTCTTTTTTCCTTCTCATTTTTTCGTACATTTACGAATATTGTGTATAAATTAAGTATACATTCGATATAGTTTTTATGTACGTAATATATGCGTCATAAGTCGTTCAGGTTATTTCTGGTGAAAATGGAAAGTGAACAAAGAGTGAATAAAACGGATTCGAAGAGTATTCGAAGCGAAGTTTGGAACAAAGAAAGCGTATATTAGTTGCTTCAGGGAAGATTCGCTGTGCGGTCTTTCGCGGTTTGGAAAATTAAATAAATTTGGAGCTGAAGAAGCCAGCTGCAATGGTGGCGAAACGTCGGCAACCAACCAATACAAGACGCGGCTCCACTTCGGGAGCTCAAAATTTATTTAAAGAAAGCGTGTACACCCAGAGAAATGGTTTACTTGAATATGAACCTACTAGAGATTTAATTGTATCCAATAACGTTTTATTTGATTCAAGTAAATTTTATTTGAAATGAATACAAATTTATTCGGATGAAAAAAATTGTTTATTTGATCCAACTAAAACTGTAGTAGGTTCACGGAGAAAAAAACTAGCAATAATATTGCTGAATCGACAATAAAATATTGTTACATATCAACCCATAATAAGATCGTAAAAATATCGTTTAAGATTGTTGAGTTGGCAATTTTATTGTCGACAAGACAACTATGTGTTGTTAGAAGAACAAAAATTATTGTACATCCAACAATAAAATTTCAATAATTCATTTATTGCTAGTCCTACGCAACATATTTTTCTCAGTGTTCATATATGAATAGACATTGTAGTTGAGTCAAATAAATCCAGGTATACCATTTTCCTGGGTATAAAAATCAACACTCCATTAAAAGTACAAACGATATACAAATTTTTACCACTTAGCGAGATTCGAATTCATGGATTTCATCATTGCAATCCAGCGTTTCACCTATCAAACCTAGGGCTTCGCACGAGACTCTCGTCTTGAATTGAAAAATTATCTACACTGTAAAAAATTCTTTGTGGATTTACAAGGAATTTCTCACAGTGTATGTTTACTGTTCCAAAAATTCAAGAAGAAGAGAAGTAAAATATTCTCTCAGTCTCAGAACTAGTCTCGGTATCGGTCTCGGTGCAGGTCTTCTTGCATATTTCGATATATTTCTCTGCTGATTTTGTTCGAATAATCAAGGTTCCACTTCATTCCCTTGATTTCATTTATACTCTCAAATTATTTCGATTGTCCTGATATTGAAAGAGATTGGAATAATTATTGGTAACTATTTTATCTTCCTTTGACGCGGGTCTCGTGCGAAGTCCTAATCGAACCATGATACTCAAAGTGTGTATGAAATAATTCGCATTACCCTGGTGGAAATATTTCTCCGAATTTTTCTCCGTTTTTTCCGATTTTGTTCGGGAATTTCTCCGAATTTTATACCGAATTGAGACGTATCTCCGAAACACCTCGCTCATAGTCACTTTTCCGAATTGGAAGATTCAGATTTTTTCTCGAATTTCTCCTCGAAAGATTACATTTTTCTCCGAATTATTAATTTGTCCAACATAATTTATTTCGCGATCGAAATCTTTCTCCAATATTTTCCGACTCACTCCGAAATTGTCCCCGATTTATCCAGATTTCCTCCAAATTTCATATTGAATTCCGAAATACTCCGCCTCAAATGATTTTTCTTAATCAAAAGTTCAGATTTTCTCCGAATTCTTTCTGAAATGATTATAGTATTCTTCGAATTATTCATATGCTTAACATAATTCATTCCATAATCAGAATATTTTTCCGAATTTCTCCGAATTCCTCTTAACTACTTCTGAGGGAGGATGGGAACTGTTTTACTCAACCTTTGACAATCCCCCCCGATTTTCTCCGAAAATTCCCTAATGTATGGAAATTTGAATATAGATAAAATTCGGAGAACTTCGGAGAGGCAGGTCCTTCCCACCTTTTTTCGTAGCCATTCGAAAACAATCGGAATAATCCATCACGCGTTCAAATGTTGGCGAGTGATCCAAATTCCTCTGAATTTTCTTGAAAAATACATGTCAATAAATCTTCAAACATATATCCGATTTCTTCCGAATTTTCCCTCAGTCTGACAAAAAATCATGCCTGGAAATCCACTAAACCCTCTATTTGTTACATGTTTTCGGAGGAATTCGGAGAAAATCGGAATACTCGGATCGATTGAACAATTCAAGTAATTTATATGACTTTCTCGAAATTGCTTCTGAGAAGATGTGGAGATAGTTGCATTCAATTTCTGAAAATTTCCCGGATTCTCTCCAAACATTCCCTAATATATATTCAACACATATATATTGATGAAATTCGGAGAAATTCGAAGGAAATCGGTATGATTTACTTTCAAAATTTAGTGAGAAAGTGTTCAACTTTTGACAAAAAATCACAAATTCTTTCGAATATGTTGCATTCGAAACATTCCAAACTTCTCGATTCCCTTTTTCTGATTAGCAGAGAAATTCGGACAATTTAGGAGGAAATATGAACATTCCGTCGAAAAACAGAGATTTGCGAATATTTCTCATAACTTTTTCTCCGAATTCCTCCGAAACTTTCAAAAATGAGAAATTCGGAGAAATATTTCCACCAGGGTAAGCTTCATGGAACGTAACAATACTTCTCCCAAAACAGCATCGAACGTTTATAAAGCGTATTGAAACCTACAATTTCAGTAATCTACAGCAAGCGATTATTTTGCGCTTCAGCAACAGAAGATTTTGGAACATTTTACGTTTCTCGTCAGCTTCAAGTGCGCTTACTACGAGCACATATTTTCACCAGGGATGCCTGTCACTTGAAAAGTTTTGGAGTTATTCTAAAAGCGAAGATTGTATCTCAATTGATTATTAATTACAATAATTGAAGATTAACGAACATGTTACATACGGATCATTTTCTTTTTGAATAATTGATGTTCTCTTGGTGTGAAGAGAAAGAATCAAATTGAATAGTACGAGAAGATTGTATGGATATCGTCCATAAAGTTCCGTGCAATAAGATATTGAAATATTTTCTAATGGTATCAATCAAATTTCAAATTTTATTGTTTGTAACCGTTAATAACTCTTCATCACAATTACCATGATTCTTATAGCAAGCACTTTCCATTGCGTGCCGTGTAAAAAGTACTGAAACTTTCCTTTTACAAAGGTAACTGATCGTAAGAAATTGGCTTATAAAATCAATATATTCTTTACGACTGCTTGAAAATGATTATTCTTCGCGAAGATCATTCGAACTTTGGAAAGTTCAGAAGTGATAATGAAATAGTAGAGTTCTATCGATTTCGTTGATTTGTGGAAAGAAAAATAGGTCGAAGATTTATTAAAAATCACGTTTATTCAACTTTGGGACCCAAAGAAAAATCAAAGTTTCAAATTTAGTCCTGAAAAATACTTATCAGTGATTTGTGAATGCTATTCTGACTTTTCATGAGTTGCACTCTAGTGGATGATTGGGTTTATTCAGTGTCCAAATCTCATGTTGAAGTCTAATGGCGATTCACAAAAGGATGTGGTCTGAACATGAAATTTGTAGCAGAGATCCCCATAATGACAGCAGTTTTGTGACTCATAAGCGTTTATGAACATTTCTCTTTTAATTTGTGGTAATTTTTTCAAAACTTATAGTAATATGTATCAAATTCAAAGTGATTTTCACCAGAACGAGGTATGGATTGCCATAATTGAAAGAAAAGTTCATGTTTCCCAAATAAATGCTCATGTGTCCCAAAACTGCCGTTATTATGGTAAAATGTGCTCCACATTTCCCATACGTTTTTCTCAGTATATAAATCTCCATGGAATATTTATTGATGAAACATACAAATAATCATAACAAGTTAGCTGTGTGTCAGTGGTAATTTCATGTAATTTAACAAATGGTTACTGATTTTTTATGATTACTCCAGTGGAAAAAATTTTCAGAATTAAATATAATTTATATATATTTTGAAAAATTGTTCACTTGGATATTTATATGTTTGAGTATGAATATTCCATAGAGATTAATAGCGAATCTGAATTTAAATCTGAAAAAATGAGAATTCACTTTTCAAGTAACCAGAAAGAAACCTCTTTTCTTGTTCGAGTGGAACTCTTTCAGACCTACAGGATATATATTCTGTTGCGAATTCCATTATCTTTCATGATCAAACTATCCTTTTATGAATCATCATGGGACGTCAGCCAGGAGTGATGGTATCATTCACTTTAGTAACAAACTGCTAATTCGCAGCAATTTTATTCACCATAAGTATTTATCGATACTGTTTTTCTTCGACTAAATATGCCATTTTTCGATTTCAATCACCTCAGTCTTTACTTCAAGCGGATACCCTAGTGGAAATTTGATCAGGCATTCCCTATTTTCAATAAAGGATGATACAAGGGACTTATTTGATATCCCTAATAGGATTCAAATGGGGTTGTAACGCAGGAGTACATAAAATCGAGGGAAATAGGGAAAACCGTAACGAAACCTGATCAGAACCTGAAAGGAAAGGTATTTTCCCATCCAAAATTTATACTAGGGTACTAGCAGTAGACAATTTGTTTATGACAAATCACGGACAAACGTTTCGTTTTAATCAAAATATCGTTCTGTATAGCACTTCTCTGATTTTAAGTGTTCTGCTGCCACGCCGCTAGTATCACCTCAAGGGCCGTGGAGCATTAGAAAACTGACAAAATTTTCCTACGTAGTTTTTAAATAACTAAACAATGATTACAAATTCTAAATATGTAGCAATAAAGTGCTCAACTAGGATTTGGCTCTAAATACAAATTCAAAGGAATATTCTTAAACATAAGGAAATAAATTATAAAAATGATTGACGTTTATAGGTTAATATGCTTATAATCGTTTGCATAATTCTTAGGAATCATTGGCAGTTCCAATTTCATATTCAAAGTCTAATTTTAGCTTCATCACTGCAAATTCAGGATTTGTATGCATTGTTGAGTTGATTAGAAAGTACGTAGCAAAATTGTGTCCATCCCTTGAAGGATTCCATGGTCCTTGAGAAATAATCCTAACAATAATCCTCTTCAACGCTACATCCCAAACAGTAGTTATATCTTAATAAAGCAATCAAAATATTTTACAACGTAGCTATAAATATTTCCAGCAGAAATAAGTACTTCGATCTCTTACTGTTCAGACGTAATTATCGAACGTATTTTGCAAACGCAATTAAAGATTTCAACATCTCAATTTCCTGCATTAAGAAAACACTTTCATTATTTGTTGTTTGAAAAATTTACGGTCGGATTAAGCAAAAAGCGTACGCAATTAAATGGTTGAAAGTTCAATCTAATCAAACACGAGAGATCGAAGGTTCTACACTTCTGAAATACGAGAAGGATGTTCTTCAGGTCAGTAAAGAGTCAAAGGTCTTAGAAATTTGTGTCGTACATCTCGTACATGTTTCTCCATACTTGTAATGGATACATCGTCGTGTGGCAAGAAAGAGCTAGTTGCATTCAGAGTTTCAATCCCCGTTCATGGCACCAAAATTGGGATGAAGTAACAAAACTCCCATCGAAGATGAGTTTTCTTATGTTGATCAAAATGATTGTATTCGTGTAAAAACATGTAATGTCTTCCTGTTTGTTCTGAATGAATTTCTCATATCACCAATGTATTTCCCGGAAACATATTTTCAACGAGAAGAATGTTTCGTTACCTGTATCTAATACGTTACAACACTGAAATGAAAAAGTTTTTCAATCGAATATTTGTTCATTAGGAGAAAGGAATCCAACTCTCCTTCAGCCATCCTTGTGAAATTAGATTGGAAAATTTTAATTAAAAAGGTTTATAAAAGAAAAAAGAGCAGGAAAATATTAATATCTCTCTCGCGTGTATGATCCGTTCAGGTGTTCTCAATCGACGGAAAAAACGACGAACTCGTTCGAATCGGGGTCAGCAATAAGAGTACCTCCGTTAATAGGTAACGTTTAACGAGCGGAGGAGAGTGGCTTGAAGATCGCTTGATCGTTTGTAGTCAAGTTCTCGCACCTATCCCTCCTTTTCCTTCATTTTTGCACCTTCAAAACTCGTACACTTGTGCGCGAAGTGACGTATAACAAGGATGTAATATCGCATAATCAAAGCGGAAAGATATTATGATAATTTATATAACATTACTTCCATGAAATTATACCGTTTTCACGAAAGTTGGATAAAACTTATCTATTCAGGAGTTATTACCAACGATTGAAGTCAAATTGAAATTGTACGCGGTAGAAGCAATGATTCAACGATATAATGACGCGAATAAGATAAAATAAATGTAATTTGTTCATTTTGCAGAGATTTTGCGTGAAACGTCAGTATGAGCTACTAATGGTTAAAACTTGAAAATTCATACAAAATATAAATACTGTGGGTATAACGGTTAGTCACATACAAGTAACCGTAATAACAACAGATGTGATACATGAATTATAGCGAGGACAGTATGCGGTCAATAAATTTTGTGCCGAGAATTTCCGTTAGAATTTATAACAACATGGCAAAGATGTGATACTATTTTCAAAGCACTTGTTATGCACCATATACAATAAAGCATTCTGTCATTATTTTTGCAAGATCGTATCAGTTTGTTTGAGACATTCATGCGAAAAACTAACGGAAGTGTTCAATGGGGTCAAGCTGTATAACAATCTATATGCCGTTTGAGAGACAACTTTATAGTTTTTATAATTCATTCTTCACAAGTTTGAATATCACGTTCCTACAGAGTGAACAGTTTTGTATATTCTTCACATACAGGTATGTTCCAAACAGTCCAGCCGGGATTCATGTTAAATATTTACACGAGAAATATGGCAAAATAACACAAAAATGAAAATTGGCTCAATCCAACAATTTTTAATGTCAATTGTGAACATTAACTCTGAGAGGAGCATTTTTAATACAAAATTTTCACCTGTGTGGAGACAAATGAGAAGTAACTGCTATTTCAATCCTGGTAGCCAATACTCCAGCATCCAGTCAGTATATGGATGACTACACTGTTAGAAAAATCTGTCTTAAACTTAACAATAATATTATGAAGTTTTTTACATGAACATTTTATTCATACGAAATTTTGTATGAAATTCAATAAAATGTTTATGTAAAAAACTTCATAATATTATTTTTAAATTTAAGACAGATTTTTCTAACAGTGTATTTCCGGAGTGAAAGTTACTCCATTGGAATACTTTTCAACAATTTTTTTTCTTTGTGCATTTAATTTCGAATTCAAAAAGTTCTGATTTCATGATATAATTTTCCTGATTTTACGTTGAAGTCTTGAAAATGCGAAATCCTTGAACTGCCAGTTTATCCAAAAATATCCCTGGTGAAGAAATTTATCTGAAAATTTCTGGGAATTTTACACTGAGAAAAAAAAGTGATTACATCAAAGAAATGCATTTTTTTGAATCTGGCCCTCATTGAACTGAATACATGTCCTTTCAAACAACGATGATTCAATAGAAATAATGAATTCTTTCGTTAAATGAAAGATATTATTTTATTGAATTCAGTTTCCTCCAATCCAAGAAACATTTTATTGACACAAAGATTAATTCTTTGGATTAGTCAGACCGCGAAGTGCAAGGCATGATTCTAATTTCATTCAAAAACGATTGAAAATTCAATAACTTATTTCTTCAATTTTATTACGTCACGTTTTATAGGAAAAGCTCGAATTTTCAATTCAAGGTGTACAAATTTGTTAATAACAACGTTTTCGGATCAATACTATACTGCTTGGAATGAAAGTAATATTTGGTAAGCATGATTTTGTATTTCTTCAAATCCACAGAATGATTTTTATATTCAAATGATTTCATTCATCGATATGAAAGTATGTGCAATTGATTCTAAAGAAAATTCAGTAAGATAAAGAAATGGATTTTCGAAATCACGTTACGTTTTAGTTACTTAGACGACTTTCGGTTGGTTCTCGCAAGGTGTAGTCACTTTCTCACAAGTTCTCTTTCGACAGTATGGTTTGTATATCAAGAATTAATCACTCTGTCTTCTTAGTAAGTATTACTTCATCCAAATAAATATTTCTTACAGATTATGGCATTGAATTACAGGTCCCGCATGGAGTGATAGGCACTATTCGCCTAACAGACGGCATGACTGAACGATCAATGAAGTTTCATTTGATCCAAAGTGCTCAGAATTCCCGGTTATCAACAGATTAAAGGAACACCAGAGTGGACTATGAAAGCTTTACAAGTGTGATAATTTTTTTTTACAGAAAAAATCTGATATTGTGCTCAATGACTTCTGAAACATCATTTATTGAATCAGGATGGAATTCACGAAGTCAAAAAAGAACATCTTGAAGTTGATGATTTATTTCGATGGATTGAAAATTTTCCTAATTGATTCAAAAACTTTCTTTTTTGAATGTTTGAGTGGTTTCATTGCTCCGAAGAAATAATTAATTGAATCAGAGTAGGTTTATTTTCACTGAAGAAAGGGTATTTGATTCAAAGAAATGTTTCTTCAGGCTCAAGAATTTCAGATTTGAATACATTGTTTGCATGAATACTCAGATTGATAAGTCCCATGAAATGATTTCATTGTCACTATTGGATGAATTCATTTCCTTGGCCGGAAGAAATATTCATTACGGTCATGACTTTTTTTTCTCAGTGTAGAGGATTTCAGAGGTGTTCACAGTTTTTTAATGGATTTTAGTGATTTTCAGACAAATGCAGAGGTTTTCAGAGATATTCCAAGAAATTTTCAGCGTAAAAACATGTTGAATAAGCAAGAGTTTTTCAGAGTTGAAAAAATTTCCATAGTTTTGAAGAATTTTTCAGATTCTTTCAGGTTTTTTCAGATTTCTTCAGAGTTCCTCAGAGAGATTTAAAGATTGTCACGATCAACGTACAGAAATTCCTTCTGAGAATTCAGAAAATGTGATTTCAATTTTTAGAAGGATTTTTTTACAAGGATGAGGCAACTAGCGATTTTGAAATTTTCATCTCTATTGGGACTCGAACAGAATTCTGACTAACCCGATCAAAACCTTTCGAATGAATCTCTTGAGTTATTGAGTGTCTTGATAAAAATAATCCACAAGATTATTCCCATGATGTTCATTATTATGCAAAACAGATGACAACGAGGAAAGATAATTCTCATTATGATTAAATGCTTTGCGATTGTAACAGCGATGATATTTCTTCATCCATTGACTTCGTACAAGTATTATGTATAAAGAACGTGAACAAATTGTTTCTTCAACTATACGTGTGTGAATGACTTCAATGCGTATCCATTCGGGATTTCTTTGAGCATTCATTCTTCGAACAGCTTTCAATTCATACTTTATCCTATGAATCTTCTCCTCTACTTGTTCGTTTTTTATATATCCATTCACTTTAAATACAATATGCAGAGCTTATGAATCGTTCGTTATTGCTTAGAAAAAGTACTTTCAAAGCACAGAAAAGACATCTATGGGTATCCAAATCTCGTTTTGCGATAATGAAAGAAAATAAGAGATATATAAGATCTGCTCGAGCTCGATACTACGGCGTCGGAGGTTTTCTTTTGATCGTTTGCACGGTTACTAAATTTGGAAAAATTAGCACCGACAATTAGTTGTCGAGCGATCAAAAGAATTCGTGCGAATCGAGGTTGGTTCAGTCTCGGTTTATCGACGACGTTAAAGTTTCTAGAGGTTCATTAATTAACGCCTTTTACGTATTGCTGATCTTGATCAAAGTGCAATCTTCTTCCTCTCGCTAACCTTCCCGATCTGATTCTCTGAACACGATGAAGGAAAATGAAGAAAGATGCATATTTTTGATTACGATGATAGAGGAAGATTTGAGATGAAAAAGATAATGAAGTGTATACTTTGTCTTCTTGGAAATTTTATTAAAAGTTTAATTGTATATAATTGAAGAAGATTTAGAAGGACTGGTTTTGTATTTAATTGTTGAATTGCGCGTGGAATTATTTCCGTTTGATCTTGAAATTACTGTTTCACCAGTCCCCGAATGCTGATTAATTAAATTGATATTCGGTTTGGAAGAATCTCACAAATAGAACAGAACCAGCAAACTTCTTGATTGTTTCAAACCCATACAGCATCAAAGATTTCATTAAGATTGCAGAAATCTAACATTCGAAATATTGCAATGTCCGCTGATATTACATTTCAGACAATATTTCTGAAATATTTCCAGAACATTTATGAAATATTTTATTGCAATATTTATCTCGTGATATATCTAAGACATTGCAAACAGTTAACATTCCAATTGATAGATTTATGACATATTTCTGTGAAAGGATATTGAACCGTACTTAAGATGAAAGATTGAAATCTAATAGAGACATTACTGAAATCTATGGTGCTGTATGGGAATTTATGCCAGGAATGTTGTCATTTTTATTTCATTCTCTGTTTCCATGTCAGATATTTGATTTATCATTCCCACAATAAAAACCTGATCCATGCAGATTTATTATCAAATTTTTTGAGTTTGTCGAAAACGCCTGAAGATTGTTGCTCGTCTCGTGATTACACGCAGAAAAAGAAACAAAAATTAGACTGTTTTGGCAAGATGTTATGAAGCGTTTGTTGGAAGAGCGAAAGTTATTCATGTTGCTGAAGTTTGCATCGTTTATTGTAACAAATTAGTAATTGAATAACGAAATCTTGGACTTTTAAGGAGCCAAAATTTTGCAGTAATTGTTTCAAGCAATGTTTTTGAAAAGATTAATAACAATCGTTCATGAGATTTTGTCGATTTGAATATTCGTTTCGTTCCCATCAACGAAAATATTTGTCATATTAGCTAAGCAAATTTTTAAGATTCGTTGCTTTAGCAACTGTTTTTTTCTCTGAGTGTACAAATCTTTGTATTGTGAAGAATTTCTCCAATATATATATACAAATTCAACTCCAACTTGGTTATTTTGCGACAAATAACTGAGAGGGAAGTAAGCGGTATCATGACTGTTCAACAAGGTGGAACTAAATTTTTTATCACTCCCATGAGAACTGAGGGAAGGCTCGTTATTTTCATAAGATTCTTGGTTTGGTCTCCCATCTTCCTTATATTCGATTTGACGAAGATTGTTTTTGTTGATGAGACAAGGTAGAAATGTGGTTGAAGTGGACCGCAAAACCTTAATTATTGTTCCTTTCTTCCAAGAATGTATTACTACTTTCTGGAATTGTTGTTTTTTACTTCTTCGGGGTATGTAGTTTCCAACCATTTGGAACATAAATTCGACACGATTGTGTTGGAGAAGAGGAATTATGTTTCATGGCGTAAAAGAAGAAATTGTTATAAAATCGAGCTCTGAACTGTGGACTTCAATAAATTATCGCTCGTTGATTCGATGGTACACGCAGAAAAATATATCTTAAACATTCCCATAATTTATTGAGGATCAGCGCCAGTCTGTGATGAATGAAATTATTTACCTGAATATCGCTTCAAAAGTACCATAATTTCTTGTAGAAATACGTCTAATTATGGGACTTTTCAAAAGTAAATTCAAGTAAAAACTCTATCTGTCAGAAACTGGCGCTGATCCTCAATAAATTATGGGACTTTTCAACACATTTATTTTCACGGAAAAAATACTCTGCCCATAGATGAATACATGACTTCCTCCTCTGGTTTGATTGGACTGGCGCGAAATATTCCTTCATGAACATTTCACTTTTTTGTCACTTCAGCTGAAACTCTTTGAAATCATTCTAGAACCATCGCTGAAGCACAGTATCCCAAGCAGCATACGAAAAAGTGTCACGAATGTTCCCTTTAGAGTTATTTTGCATTAAAATGTCCCCAACAGGATCCTCAAGCAGTCAATATGGTAATTTGATGTAACAATGATGTCTCGATCACATAATTTCATCACATTCACATCATTAGTCGAAAAACAGCCATGTTTGTAGAACTTGTCCAGGAATTTGGTGGTCGTGATATTTGTTCTTAAACGTTAATTTCAATTGTCCATTTACTGACCAGCAACACACAAAAGTTGGAGCACATTATGGTTGGCAATTGTTTGACCCTGCGGGGTGATCAAACAGCCTCCGGGTTCTTATAACGGCGACGTTGGCCCAATTTTCATGGACAGTTCTTAGCGAGTTTAAAGTATGCATATTTCTGGTAGTTAAACCAACTTGCAATTGGACAACATTTATTCTTTTCATAATCAATTTTCGAACGAATGTTTTTGAATTATTCAGCTGAACAAACATTGATTGGTGGCCAGAACCCATATAGCAATTTAACGTTGCTGCAATGTTGTGAAAGGGTTAAGGGGATACCAGCGGTTCCTGACGATGCAACCCAAGCTAAATCTTTTCTGACAAATTATTTGAAAATGAAGCAGTAAAAGGAAAATATCGCTCTGCACAGACAGACCACCTTTATTGATTGAAAACGGTAATTTGCAAGAATAATTCTGGTTGTCCTTTTGTAACCAATGGGTCTGGTTATATCTTCGGGAGTCACTATGGTATCACCTTAACGGAAGGTTCCTAGTTGACGCACGACGAGGATATGAGCTTAAAAAACCCTTGGAGTAGAGTTGTAGCAACCTCACCTTGACAAGGTTGTCAATAATAAGCCAAAAGCAATCGAATGACAAGTTTAACAAACTTATGACAGGCTGACATGTTATCTGGGAAAGAACTTCTGACTACATGCACCCTTTTACGAACAGAGCTTTGAAGTAGTACTCTCCACATTTTTTTTGGACAAAATAATGTGATTCAAGTACCCTATAAAAGAGAATCTTTTATTCGACTATGAAAAGAATTCACATGAACCCATATGTGCGATTTTACGCGATGTATCGACTCACCATCCGTTTTACCAATTCATCGATTCCCGAGTGAAATATTGACGGAAATTGTCAAGTGCGAACGAAGAATCACACAGAGAGTGAAATAAAAGAATGCGGAGAATCTCTTCCGAAGGAAGAAAGCGTTCCAGACTAAACGATGAAGTTTATAAAGGTCTTGCATCGATGCTTTTACGACTACGTAAGTTGATGCGAAGGTTTACTTTCGAGAAAGAAAAGATCGTATAATCCCTCCAGACCTATATATTCAATCTTCCACAATGTGAATTTGTGCATTGGATAAATATTGCACTCACTTATACATTATTTATGAGTAAACTGTGAGATACGTTTGAATCGAATGATTTCTATATAATTATTTCATCCCGTGCATCACGCCTTGGAGAAAAATAAAAAACTCTTACTATAATTATCGATATAATTAAAATTCGTTGATTATATTCATTTGATATGTATAGAAAAAAGCGATGCGCCAAGCGGGTTCGTATCTGTTCAATGGTTTTCACTGGTCGATATCACGTTGCGAGCGAATATCGATGATTGAGATTTATCGAATTAGATTTTTGACGCTCCAAAAGATTGGAATAACAATAATTGTAATTTTTTTTTATATAATTAGAAATTATTCATCGAACGGAATAGTTTCTCATTCGATCAGGAAGCCCGGTAATAATTTGCAGATTGTACGATGAAAATAATTTAATTGCTATCATTCTTATCAATTCTTTTGAGTTGCAACCAGGAGTGTATGGATAATTATGAATAATTGAAGTTCGGTAGTTCGTTTTCATGAATATTTGAAATGAATTGTATTGATTTAGATTCCAACAACCGCATTATATTACAGTTCATTTACAAAGCACAATGGAAAAGATATTTATTTGTCCTCTCTCTATGAAAAGATTTATTTGTAAAATTTTAATATTCAACCCGTATGGAAATATTTCGCTGAAAAATTTCTGCAAAACTATGAAAAATCTCTGAAAAAAAATGAAAAAACTCTGAGAAACTCTGACAAACTCTGAGAATCTCTGAAATTTTGATGAGATATCTAATATTTTTGGGACATTCTTTACAGACTTTTTTCAGACTTTTTTCAGAGTTTCTCAGAGTTTTTTCATACTTTTTCAGAGAAATAGTAACGAAATTGCACTCTGAAAAAACTCTGACAAAACTCTAATAAATTGTTGACATTTTTCTGATTATTGAAAAATCCTGAAATTCAATAAATACATTCATATGCCGTATTCAAATATCGTGTGTGAAAAAGTGTTTGAAAATTTTTTAATTTTTTTCTAAAAGTCAGAAAAATGTTAGCAATCCATCAGAGTTTTGTCAGAGTTTTTTCAGAGTGCAATTTCGTTACTATTTCTCTGAAAAAGAATGAGAAAACTCTGAGAAACTCTGAAAAAAGTCTGGAAAAAGTCTGTAAAGAATGTCCCAAAAATATTAGATTTCTCATCAAAATTTTAGAGATTCTCAGAGTTTGTCAGAGTTTCTCAGAATTTTTTCATTTTTTTTTCAGAGATTTTTCATAGTTTTACAGACATTTTTCAGCGAAATATTTCTATACGGGAACTGGATTCAAAAATTGAATACTTGCGGCTAATAAATTATTTAGTTAGAAGACCAATTCATTTGGAGGAAATGTTTCATTATTTGGCTTGATTAAATATTTAATTAATTCCAAAAGGTACCCTTACAACAAACAAAAGTTGCTGTGGAATCGTTGCTCTTACGTTGTCTATCAAGTTTTTGTAGAGTTGCGGGGAGTTTGCTACGCATGTGATTGAGAGTTTCATTAAACCAAGCAACTTCCCAGCAACACGATAACAACTCAAGCTAAAATCCTAGATTTACCGCATATTGTTGCGCATTTGGCGACGCAACGTCCCTGCAAATTGCTTCAAACTGTTGTTGTACGTTTTCAACAATTTGCTGTATATTTGCTCAGCATTTTGCTGTTAGGATATGTCACGAAGAGAGGACAAATAAACTATTTAGTTGGTTGAAAGGAATTTTTTTTTCCAGTGAATGCAGAAAAATTGAATTGATAAGAAACAAATTTGTGTCCATCGATCCTGCATTTTCTAAATGAATCAATGAATCCATTTGATTCGAATAAATATTCATTATCCTACTATCCGGAACCGTAGATGGCTTGGAATGAGTTTATTTTTTTCAAATCTCATAATCCATAGTGTGATCTTTCCAAAAAGATTACATGAAAAGCCAGGTTATAATTATGGTGTGGATTTCATGTAGAATTTACTCCAGAGTCCTGTTGGATTTACACTGTTATCATGGTTACCATGGCAACACGCCTGCCGTTTACTTCAGTAGCAATGTACACGCATAATATTGGTCCCAATGTGAATTTTACTCCAATTGCATGCACTTCAGCAGTTATGTCAAAATAACAACAACCAATGCAGAATTCACACGTCATTGTTTTCCGAGCAGAACTGAGCTTAATCTGGTTAGGTTCAGGTTGAATTTGATATTCATTGCAATCAGTGCTGCCAGAAATGAAGGAGCTCCAGCGTTTTACCCTCTCCATATACCATTGCAAAGCACGCACGCTATAACTATAGATGTCATATATATATAGTTATAGCGTGCGTGCTCTGCGATGGTACATGGAGGGGGTAAAACGCTGGAGCTCCTTCATTTCTGGCAGCACTGATTGCAATTTCAAATTACGATCAAGTAACTCAACTCACCGGTACGTCCAGAAGAGTGACTTCCTGCGTCCTTTGGGAATCCCTAACAACCGCAGTTAACGCCGTGATCGCAGACATATTTGATAAAGCTAAAGCAACCAAGCTGGATGCCAAATGAGCGGACGAGAATCCCGTATCGGGCTTTGTCGATGACATAGCCAAAGTAGCGACGACACCTAGGGCTCCAGCGACGAGTGCTCCGGCCCCTGACCAGAGTCCTGCTCCCGAGCCACTTAATGCAGCACCATGAACTAACACTAAAATACCGAATACTACCAAAACGACACCTGGAACAAAAATTGACATGAATATTATACAGTGCTGTACTCGTGCTCAGCCGTAAGTGAATGCTCACGTTACCCAGTTTGTACTCGCTGCTTAAAAAATCCGATTCAAATCTATTAACTGGTCAATCAGTATGAATCAGATTTTTCAAGCAGGGCTGGAGGATACGGAGAAAAAAGAAATTTGCTGGGGCTGCAAATTATTCGCTGTGACAGCAACCTATTTGTTATTAAAGCAATATTGTTAGCTACAGCGGCGATTTTTCAGTTGTGGCAGCAGAAAATGCTTGCATCTCCAGAAGGTCTTGGCACTATATGTGACCTGGCCTACGAAAAGGGGGCTTAGGTGTGAAAAAATCATTTTCAGAAGTTTTTAACTGGTAGGGAAGTTTGCTAGAAATGTACAAAAAGAAGAGCAGAAATGATTGAAAATGAAAAAAATTTGGAGATTAAATTATAAAATAATAGACATCATTTCATATGTTGAAAAATGTTATTTCAAGTCAAAACCACCTCATTTTACATAAAAATTCACAAATTTAGAATTAGAACATTAGAACATTAGAAGCGAACAACTAAAGCGAAACTGATAAAATGGCTTGTTTATCTTTAACAGCTGTTTTCTCGAAAACTTGTTTTCACACTTAACCCCCTTTTCGTAGACCAGGTCACATACATAGAAAGGCAAGCAAATTTTGCTGAAGGGGTCAACAATTTGTTCTGCCATAGCTAAAAGTTGCTGTCATAGCTAACAAAATTACTGTTACAGCGAAAAATTTGCTACTATAGCAAAAGGTACCCAGCAAAATCATATTTCGCTGTCACAGCGAATTTTTTCCCTCCGTGTATTGATCTGGGTCCTGTATTTTCCTTCCAATATAGATTATCAAAATGATATTGAAAGTATTTTGCAAGCATTCATAAGGTTAATCCGTGATGATGCATAGCATGTCCAAATTCAACTTTTAGTTAATATTCTGATAACTGTTCAAGAAATTCTTTTCGTTCATGATTTTCTTCACTGTAAAGAGTGAGTGGAATTTTCCCCCGGCAGCAAATCTCCCTCACGAGGGGGGAATTCATCTCCCCTATATTTTGGAGGAATTCTCCTCCATTTGGAAGAAAATTCTTTCTTTCTTAAGGGAATTTCTTTGCGAATGAAGAAAAATTCCCCCAAAATATGGAGATATTAATTTCCCTCGCGTGGAGGATTTTTGCTGCTACCAAATTTGGATGAAAATTCTACCATAATGGTTTACAATGTATTTTACCTCTTTGCCATTGGATGAAAATCATTCTCCATGTACAAAATCGATACGATGCATACGGATAACAAAGAAACGCGGAGTCAAAATAGCTCGAGTACTCAAATTCGAATCAATTTTTCAATTTCACTCCCCAATGAAAAGCGGATGATCGAAAATTGGATTTTTGTTTACATACTTTTGTACCGTCCGTTTCTTTTTTATCTCTGAATGGGAATTTTGAATACTTGAATTTCGGTATTCCAAGTGTTACCTAAAATTAGTTCTGCTGTAGAATTTATTTGTCGTTATCGTTGAAGAATAATCAATCTAATCAAATTGAGTTCCATTCCTTCTTTAGAAATCGGATCCTTACAATTACTTTTTTCTCTAACTATAAACACAAAAAAACCTTTCATTCTACGAGAAATAAATGTTTGCACCAAGAAAACTGCTTTATATTTCCTAAAATACTGAATAATACTCACAAGAATGATTGAGAATTTCTTTGAATTCTCATCACCTCGCGTAAAGAGAGTTAGTTCGATGATTAAAGGAAAATTTATCGCTCTGGTTAAGATCTAGCAATTAAAGTTTCTATCAGAAGCGATTCATCTAAATCAGTATGCACACTACTCGCACATATCGATTTTTGGGAAAATTATGAATTGACCACACGTGAATTCATTTGATCGAAATTATGAAAATTCTGAAGTACATTTTCACGGTTCGCGCATATACAAAATGGCGATGATGCAATTGTTACTTTCTCAGTGAAATGTTTTCACTTTCACGTTAGATTATGGAAAGGTCCTACTTCTTGTTTATTTCTTTTTTTTCCATTCTTCCAGACGTAATTAAACTGTTTGTTTTATAATTCATCAAAGCGTGTGAAAGTAAATTGAAAAATAAATGAATTTCGAGTTTATGAATAATTTCAAATGATTTCAAGTGTTTCTGCCCAGCGATATCTTTGTGTTACATTATTGGAAATAAAGCAAGAAAAAAAAAAGAAAAACAAATGCGTAAGAAGAGGAAGTGAATGTGATAGGAGGTCGTGTAACGTTGTTGGATAGTTTTATGGCAAACTACTAACATTTTAAAGATATTGTCGGAAATCTCCGAAACCTGCTTTATTCATTTGCCAACAAGGAAACAATGCGTATTGTTACAAAACATCATTTTATAACTTACAATGCAATAATACCGTACAATGCTTAATACGGAATACATAAAAAAAGAAACATTTGCATATAATTTTACAGGTGCATTCTTTTGAAGAAATGGGAATTTCGAGGTAAACCATTTATTCCAAATTTTGTGTGCGTCTCAAAGTCTGTAGTGTTTTTTAGAAAACTGATTACGAATTCCAAAAACAAAAATGAAAAAAACAATAACTCTTACCGAGGAATAATTGTCCACAAGACATGAACATCAAGAGACTGGAATCGTCCTTAACATTATCCTCAAGTCTACTTCGTAAACTTTGAGGATCTTCACTTTGATGGCGACTGCTGGTCCCCTGCTGTCTCTGAGAGTTTTCTGAAATTAATACATCCTTCGAGTGTTTCGACTCCAAACAGCTTTCAGTCTTCGAATCGGCGTTACTCGATCCTTTAGAGTCATTCGAATCTTGACTTCTTACGGTGGAATCGAGAGGCATGGCAGTCCGTTTATTATCCATCATGTATTTTATTATTTAACGATAAAATCTAAATTCCCTCATAATATGATACTAGATATGAATTGAGTGTTCATTTATTTCATTCACTTTGGAATACTTTATTTTGAATTTATATTCTATCTACTTGCCAACCCATTTTCAATTAATAAGCTGAAGTTTGTAATTATTATCGATTTATTTCTTTTTAGACTTCATAATATTACGTAACATTCAAAGGAACTGTAGTTATCGCTGGTGTCTCGTCGAACGTCAGATCTATTCCAGGTTCAATCTGGAAATTGTAAAACAAACAAAATGATATTAATTGATTGAAAAACGGCGACAGTTGAAATATAACGAGGGCAATTTATTGTAAATGTATCGCTTAAATGTCAGCAAGTTTTATGAGATTCGCTCACGAAGTAACGATACTTATTGATTCCGACATTATTTTCTACATTCAGAGAAAAAAAATTACTGAAACAGCAAACCTCGAAAATTTGCTTTGCTGATATGGCAAAACTTGTTGCTGGAATAGCACAAAATTTTCTCTCTTAAGAAGCGCTTAGAAGGCTAGAGAATGTTGCTGAATTGGTAAATATTTTGATAAAATAGCAATATTTTTGCTGCAACAGCAACTGTTTCGTGAATTTCAAGGGGATTCTAGGGGCGAGGCAGTAACCAAATCGTTGACAACAAAATACGGCCAAACGCTTCATTTTAACTGAAATATCGTTCTGTACAGCACTTCTCTGATTATTTAATTGATATGCAATGTTTGCCCGTAGTCTGCTGCAACCGATTTGGCTGCTGCCACGCCGTTAGTATCTCACATTCATTCAGAGAAAGAGTATTCGGGAAATGAACATCCTTGAATATTTCTGAATTGTCACGTTACAAAGGATATGCACGACCTTGTCTGGCATTGCTATGAACTTGGACTTGTTTTGAAGGAACAATGCCGCAGGAACCTCGGAAAACCATTGGAACGACGACGATTCTATTTCACGGCGGATGCACCGGGCATGCCTCCTGTCTAACAGTAGTTCCTGATCTATTATTCTCATTCATTATCGAGGATACACATGACGGCTTAATAATATATCCTTTCGAGAATGGTAAAATCCATTTGATCGATGGAAATGGATGATATCGTTGAACGATCGACATCGAGGGTGCTCTTCGTTTTACGACACGCGTTTGATTGTGTAACGGTTTCTATTAACTCTTTCAATCACGCAACGATTCCTATACGAGTTTTTGTTATTTTCACCGCTTTTTAATCACAAACAAATTGTATCGTAATTAGAAGAGGTGATGAATGATATCCTCACTTCTGTTATTGACTGGGAAATGTTGTTGGACATGCGATCCGTTGGCGATAAACCGCAACTATAAAAAAACTATCATCATGCGTAAAAGCTTATACAACTCTATGAGTTTTATATAAAATATATAAAAAAAGATTTATATAGCAATTGTATAGAAATTTTATGAAATCCTGTATTGAATAATCATTTTATAGAATTTCTGTTTTTTGAATTTCACGTCATTGATGTAGATGATCTTTAGTTCACATGCAACAACTGTTTCGAAGATATCGATGACTGAATATATAACACCGGAATAATCATTTCTTTAAATGTATCCGGTTTCACCTTCACTCGGTACACCGATGTTACAGATACGACAAGAACGGTTACAGAAATTAAGAGTGGAGTTGGGTATAGATTTCAAGATTGAATTCGTTGTTGTTGTTGAAAGAGGTACATTATCTGGTATCTAAGACATAATCGTTAGCAGCTGCTACTGCTACGGGAAAATCTCACCATATAGATCACTTTCAGGTATTCAGTGCTAATTTATTTCTATCGTCACGAACAAACAATCTATTAGATCGTGGAAATTTTCTTTCAGTTATACTATCATTTTAACAAGCAATGATGTACATTCATCGCAAGATATTCTACAGACGAACGTGAGAATTGTGATTGTGAGGGCTGATTGATCAAAAGCAAATAAATTGATGTGTGTTGCTTCTTTCCATCAATTAACGGAAACTCCCCTGAATTCTGGAAACATGAGAAAAGCATGTTTTTTAATAGATTTAGATGATTATTCTCTTCATCGTAGGTAACAACCATGTTACAAATAATCTATAAAATCTTATTGACGAATAGGGGAATGAATAGGTTTCAATGATATTCAATTAGAAATTTCACCATTATTCGTGAGAGGATTTAATGAAATATTCTTGAATAAGAAAGTTTATTTTAACTCCATATCGAGGGACCCTCTTACAACATAATGACCTCAAAGAATGTTTTTCTCCTTCAAGTTTGAACAAGATAAATAAATTTCTATGACGGATATAATAATATCAAGAAAATTTTCTAAAAGCTTAGAAAGTTTGAATTGTTTGGTGAATTTCAAAAGCTCTCAAGAAGGATCGAATCTGAATAATAGATCATTAACGAAAAGCGAAGCGAGTTTGAAATGTTTCCTTCGAGGAGTCACCTCAGAAATGAAGGTAATTCTGGGCACTTTACGTATCACACTCTGTCCATCCATCTTCCGAGCGTATCATGAATAATCTTCTTGATATTCATCATCGATAACCGATCTACCCGATAATGTACACATTCGTTACGTGAAGTCCAAGTTCATTGATGGTTGTTTCTTTATGCTTCAAATATATCCTGCCAATCATCACATCGTTTCCCGATGAAGCAATCATTCATTATTAACGATTCTACATAAACCAGCCTCGATCATCGTGGGTTTGATGAATTTTTATTCCGTCAAGATCACCGAAGACACCGTATCAACGATATTTCTTACAATTCAATCAATTATTCCCTTTAACGAAGAATCAATATTAATCCACAGACTTGATAGAAAAATGAAATTTCCTGTAATCAAACTCTCGCCTATTCTCTACTATTCAGGATGAGAATAACAAGTATGAGAGTTAAGAAGTAATCAAATAATAGAAGGTAATGAAATTCATATATTTTTAATAGAATATTATGTATTATACGATGATGTCTTATAAGAGATAACTATAATTATCTGTATTTCCCAACTAAGATTACTTCATTGGTATTCCGAATGAAATCATGTGAGAAAACAATTCAATCATTTCAATAAAACAAGTTTGTAATACAAGTACCGATGATTCATCCGACAAAACACATGACCTTTCATACGATTCTTCGCGATTCGAGAACGATAATATTACGTTTCGAACTCAAATTCATACCAAACAAAAATCAAGTACCTCCGAGGATGATAATGAATAATAAGCGAAAGTGTATCTTTCTGTCACTTCCGAATGAAATTTATATTAAACTGTCTGGATATATACCTATGCATCAAATTGTAGATCAAATTTCTAGATCCGAAAGTGAATATACGCGATGCAACAGATGTAAAGAAAGTCGAAACCACGTGAGATTTATTCATTCTTTTTACCCGATTCGTGTATCATATATCGGTTTGAAACAAATTGAAATAGAGCACGGTCAGTGAGAAACGATTGGGCCGATGAACCGATAAACTCCGGAGAACGCCAAGTGAAAGGTAATTTAAGGTCAGTGTACCGAAGAACTTTGGAGAATGTTCGGTGATCGGTAATTCAATCTATATAATCTGGAATTTAGAATTTACAGTTGCAGTGCGGATTCGTAAGATAAAATTCCGTTACTTTCTCACCATAGAAAGTCATATGAAAAAATATTCTAATCGACATACGTTCGATCGAATGATATTATATTTGGAAGCTGAAGGTTCAGGGATGTGGATATCGAATTACTGAAGAAAATAGTATCGGGTTCGTCTGAATTTAAATATTACTGTGAAAAAATCGTATCGTGGAATACGAAGTTCACATGACTTTCGAGATACAACTTTCCCTCGTCTTTGAATTTGAGGTTAATCATTAATATTGATTTAATGTGGAATATATTTTCGCTGTTTCAGAGGGATTCGGGTTAATATCATCTTTGATGATAATAATTTGATAAACGCTGTTACGTTTACATACGTTCATCTAGGAGGAAGAGTATATAAATGAATTCTTGAAACATCTTCGAAATCGATTTTTAATCACAGCAATACTAGTTTTTCATCTCTTCGCGTGAACGAGATAAGAGGTGATGTGGGAGATTTAGTTGATTTTAAACGTCACAGCTTTGACTCAAGCTCTTCCAAGTCTTGTTATCAAGTGTTTCTTTGATCGCAAAACAGTTAGTATTCGGACACAGCTAATCACTTTCACTTTCGTCATCGTGGGATTGATATATAATTTTGTAATAATTAAACGGAAAGATTCTTTCATTCGCGTCAATTACAATTGAGTGTACCTTTCTTCGTCGTGGGAAGGTCGTCAAACTTGGTTGTTGATGTTGTCAATAATTTCTGGTTTATCTGTTTTTTTTAATTGAGAAAGCTTTTTCAAATTTTTCGTTCCTCAAGTTTCACATTCACGATAAAACATTTTGAAGAAAACTTGGGTCGAAATGTTGTTTTGTGGCTACACATTTTGTAAATTCCAATAGAATTGATCGATCTCAAATTCGCGTTGAACAGAATGAATTGACTGAAGAAACGCATAGAATTTCCAGGCTGTGGACACCCCGATTGTGGTTTTGTAAAGGAAATTTAACGATCGTGGAGAGTAATATTACATTCGTCAACTGTGCAGCCTAAAGCAACACGAAGACTGTTCAAAATTTTCAGTTGTGAATACGTGAAACCTAGTCTACTCTCTAAAACTTTTAGAGTGAGATTTCACTCTTCAGCCAGCCAAAAGTGAGCCCGTCGAAATTTTGAGTGAAATTTTCACTCTTTTAGAGTGATATTCTAAGGTTTGGGGTTAAAAACTCACATCCACTCAAATTCTAGAGTTAATTTTTCACTCTAAAAGAGCGAGGGTTCACTCGGAACGAGTGAAAATTCCACTCGAAGCGGAGTGGCTCACTTCTGAGATTCAGTGGAGTGAAAAATGTGATTTTTCACTCTTTCAGATTTAGAGAGTAGATGAGAAAACCCAATTTCTTAGATTAGAAGAAATTTGTTTTGCCCTCATTCTAATAAATCTTCCTTTCAATGGAGAAAACTTTCATCAAACTCAAACCAAGAATTTTCAAATTGAAACAAAAAGATATTCTCTCCTAAATTGAGAGAATATGATTTCGGTTCAATGGAAAATTTTTCCATCTCAATGAATTATTTTTTTCATCGAAAACAAGATTTATCAGAATGAGGGCAAAGGAACTTTCTTCGAATCTAAGAAATTGGGCCCTCAGTGTGTACATAGAATATATTTATACAGAATTCTAAATGAATGCTATCTGAAGATTTTGAATATGTTCGTAGAATTTTCTTAGAACACAAAATAATACACTTTCTTGAATTTCAGTATATTCTCAATTAAGAATTTTTATCTATTTATATTTTCATACGCAATAGAAGAAAGACACCCCAGACAGCAAGACAGTTTCGAAAGAATGCCATATGAGTTCTCAACGTGAACTTCTCAAGAACTCTCAGCATTGAATTCTTTCAGAATTCATTTAGAACATATGGGGCTCTCAGAGAATTCTTCTGAATGATTTAGGGGGTTTGTAAAATGCTCGAAAACAACTCTTAAAATGCGATTTAAGAACTCTCGAATGTCCAATGATATTGACTCGTGCGGTGTTCTCTGTTCAATCCGAAAGAATTATTTGCGGATTCGTTGAAAATGTAGATAGAGCTAATAAGATCATATGTTTTTCAGTTCGTACATGCTAAACCAACTTATTGGCGGAAGTTTTGAATATCTTTTTGGAATTTCTTTTTTTCACTCTAAGATTCGAGTAATTTATGTTCTTTTATCACGCTAATATTCATGCTTTTATGAAGAATTGTAATAAATAATCGTTATCAATACGAAAAATTGAATAAATATGAACAAATCTCAAATAAAACGTTCCGGGGGGTGATTTCATCGGTATACCGAGAGATACTGAAATGTTCTCTATAGAGATTTGTGTTATTTAAAATATTCATATTTCGAAAATAATTGACATCTAAAATTGACGATAGTTTTATAGGAATTGCAATTACACTCCTTTGAAGAATAATTTTGAAACAAAAATTTGTCCAAATTCAAAACTAAACTCTTATACATCAGAATGTATACGTTGAATTCTTCCAAATTCCAATGTCAAATATAAATTCTTCTTATGTGCAGGCAGGGAAAAATATTCAATAACAAACGAATAAAAAATCATTCAAATACTTGGATAACATTGTTTATTGATTTCAATGTACCCAATGTAAACTAATTTTATATTATTCAATTTATGAAACTCTCCAATGAACAGATACATTTGAAATTCAAAATAACTCCTTTTAATAAAGAAACGAGTTTCTTGAAAAGTCTTAATTTGCTCTTCATTTATACTTTCAATGTTCTCAAAGAATTCTCCAGTGAGTTCATAATGAATTCTAATGTAATGGAACACCAAGAATGCTCTATTGGTTGGACATTTCAGAGTTCTGAATATATTCTACCAGAATTCTTCCGATTACTTTTGGTGCTCCTGAAGAATTCTTTGCGGATTCTTTTAGAGCTCTCAATGTTGTCTGGGACATCCTCGTTTTCACGAGTCTAGGAATTGTCGTTGACGAAGAGAGAAAATATTTAGAAACTATCGGTTCTTTCGCATATAATAAAACAAAATAAGTTTTCGTTGAAGAGAATTCGCCCACTGGATTCCGATCAATCGTAGATTTTTTTGATTATTTTAACAATAGAATTCACGTTTCAATTGAATTTTCGAAATAATAGATGAAGGTAACGAATTATCAAAACAAAAATTTAGATCGCTCATTTTTTTCCATGCAATTCATTCCCAGAATTGTCAAAACGCTTCGAGTGAGATTTTACATCACGCTGTTCCATGAAGATCCAATTATGATTGTAATATACCGTTTTTTTCTCAATTTTCAGATTTCAGAACGTATGTTTTTTTTGTGACGTATAAGACTTATGTGATCATACTACACATCAGAGACTAGAAGAGATTCCTTTTATTGTCAGAACGGAGGCTCATTTGAGTTATGTTGATCATCAAAAATAATCAGTCGAAGATCTGTTGAAAAACTCTTTTATTTCATGATCGGTTGAATGTGAATGAGTTGGGCATTGAACTCCAGTTGCTGGTTACGACATAGAGAACGTCCCAGAAAACGTATATTGTGTTAACAGAGGGAAATATTTTTCAGAGGTAAACAAATTTTGTGTGTTGTGAAATTTAGTGGAATGTTTGGTTTTGAAACTAAAGTTGTCTTGTGAATTCTTTCATAGCGTGTAGAGGAATCCACTTAGCAAAGGTATTTAATTTACGATAAAGACTTTTGAAGGCTTCAAATATTATTTCCTTCGGTAGTAAAATTTGAACGAATGGAAGATTCAGCATAGATATAATAATATAACAGAAAAATATTGATTATTTTCAGGGGATTTAGGGAGAGTATACATCACACACAGAATATGAGAAGATTCATAACGTTTGTAAGAATGATTGTTGGGACAGTACTCGCGCTCATGTGAAAAAACTTTCAAAATTATACATAATTTGTATATAATTCAATATGATTTCCATATAATTTATATGTAATTATATATAATTTTAAAGGCGATTTTATGATTACAAGAAATAGATGATGTGTATTAAATAACCCTAGCGTGTATAAATTCTAGCACACTCTAGCCCCACTCTGGCCCAGTCTTGGTCCATATTGCCAGGATGGGGCTGATGCTGGGCCGGAGTGGGCCCCGTGGTATATACATGTTAAGGAAAAGCAACCGTACTAGAAATGCCTGTCGGAACAAACACAGAATAATGGACAGGCTCTGAATGGTCTCTGGAAATTCAGTCAAAAATTGACAAGCTGTGTTTTTGATTTTACCAGAACCCTACACTGACAGAAGAGCGATTTGGAGGTTCAGTAAATAGTATTATATTTGATCGATAAATCTGAATATTACTGAACTTTCAGCGATGTTTCACGAAATTTCAAGAAACATTACTGAAATTTTGCTTTACATTACTCAGTGTTCTACAATCGTTATTATAGAATACAATATTCACGACCAAATTCGCTGTGTGTCACTCAATTCCTAAACGTCTAGTAATTGAGTGTTACACAGCAAATTTGGTTATGAATATTGTATTCTATAATAACGATTGTAGAACACTGAGTAATGTAAAGCAAAATTTCAGTAATGTTTCTTGAAATTTCGTGAAACGTCGCTGAAAGGTCAGTAATATTCAGATTTATCGATCAAATATAATACTATTTACTGAACCTCCAAATCGCTCTTCTCTCAGTGTAGCGTGTATAAACTCCGTGTGGGCTTACTCTGGCCCAGTCTTTGGCCCAGATTAGCAGGATGGGCCCCATGGTACATACATGCTAGGGAAATCACCAAATTGAAACATCCTGTCAAAATTTGGTAAGAAAATGTTCGTCATTTGTTGACAGAATTTTCCAATTTGGTGATTCCTGATCAAACCAGGTACACAGTGAAAATTTTATATCAGATATTAGTATATTTATATTGCACTTTTGGGCTATATTTGATTATGCCGTTATGAACCACAAGTATACGAGCATTTACCATACTCTCTCGTGAGGATGAAGATAAATATGTTATAATTTGAAATAAATATAATTCTGAGCCTCATAATAAGGTATATCCCACGAGTACCATGAAAATATAGTAACCCAAGCGTATATTGCCTATAATGACAATGGGCCCCAGGCTGGGTCCATCCTCTTTAACTCAGTATTGAGGAATGACGATGGGGCTCATGTTGGCTCAATGTTGGCCCTGTTGTGCTTTCTCATACAATTATGGTTGGTACAAAATGGAAATAATGAATCTTAGTGCGGGCACATTTGAACTTGGCTCCAATTTGGACCAGCGTCAGGCCAAGATTGGGTTGAATTTATATCTTGAGCATATGCGTACCATCCTCAGCGTGTACGAATTTTGGTCCCCCTTTGGTCCAGTCTTGGGCCCATATAGGCAGAATGGGGCTCAACACTAGGCTCAAGACTGGGCCAAAGTGGGGCTGAAATTGGTGCCCGCTGGGGTAGAATTCAAAGCAATTTTCCAATTTAAAAAAAAGGAAGGGGCAGTATTGATTGCCTAGTCTGGGTTCATGCTGGGTCCATGGTGTTACCAATCCTCGGGCGAAGCAATACAGCCAAACTGGGAACGATGTTATCATCTCAGGGTTGGCCCCATTTGTCTGCCCAGTTTGGCCCCACGTTGGGCAGCATGGGCACCCACCCTGGGCGTAGATTGGGCCCGCCGTTAATATACATTTGGAAAATCTTGGATATAAACTTTTCTCTGTGTAGAAAATTCGTCAGTTGTCAACCAGATTTTCAAGGACAGAGAACGTTCAAAACGAATCCTGAAAACCTTAATATTTAAGGCCATCATCTTGCAGGCCTTGGAATTTCCAGATTTCTTCACCCAAATTATTAAAAAACAGTTTAGATAGGAAGATTTTAGGGACTCTGTGATGAATGGATTTCCCTTGATCATTCGATTATTATTATTCAAACGTACGGGAAAGCGTGACACCCCATGTGGAAATTCAATTGAATATATACTCTTTAAAATTTTTAGACTGAGATTTCACCCTTCAGCCAGCCAAAAATGAGCCTGTCGAAATTTGAGTGAAATTTTCACTCTTCTAGAGTGATATTCTGAGGTTTGAGGTTAGAAACTCACAGCCACTCAAATTCTAGAGTCAATTTTTCATTTTCACAGAGCGAGGGTTCACTCGAACCGAGTGAGAATCCCACTGGCTCACTTTTGGGACTTCAGTGGAGTGGAACACGTGATTTTTCACTCTTTCAGATTCAGAGAGTAAGTTCGATTTGAAATTTTTTGATGCACACAAGGAGAGAAATTCAGAGTTAAATTCACTATGATAATGAGGAACAGACTGGCATCACAATGAAACTCTCCATGACGAGGCAATAAAAGCCTAATCAAATTTACAATGCTCCACAGTAAATTCCATCAGAAATTCAGGCTGTTCCTCTTCGGCCGCAATAATCCCATAGTAAATTCAACTGCAAATTCCTCTCCTTGTATTTTCATTGATATGCATGTTATTCATGGAAAGGTATATAGATCGCTCGTTTAGATTTTATGAATCTTTGAGTGCCCTAATCGGATGTTTTTATAATACACGTATAGGAAGTATTTACGCGACTTGATTAACGTACTCGCTGTTACCTCATGAGAACATGGTGTTCTTGAATCACTAATGATTCATTATTCTCACCGAAGATTCCTTCTTCAAATACCACAGTTTAATGCTTCGGGATTTTCAAATTTTTTTTACAAAAAATCTAGGTGGTCAAAAATGACAGTATTTCTCGATTGAGTTTGATGTTCTGGCGTTCTTTTTTTTCAAATATGAACGTATAAATTTATTAAATGTAAATTCTCATAAAACGAAAGTTGTTTGACATTCGGAGCGATCGGAGTATTCGAGTGTTTCCATTCCAACCAATATCAACTGATTTTGAGATGCAGTTAAAATTAGCTCTGTTCCGACTGAAAGTGAGCACCGGAAACAAATACTGACTGAATGGAAAAGATTGAATTTCAGTCAAGTTTTCGAAAGAGATGCAGGACTTTTTATACTGTGCGAAAAGATCTAATTTATGATAGATAATCTATTAGAAATTTGATTCTCATTTTGAATTCTCCCTCTAAATCACAGAATACAGGACGTTCAAATTTTCGTTTAAAATCCTGAAAGAAAGTGTGAATTTCGGATGGTACATCGTTCAACGGAATCCAAACATCAGTAGATACGATATCATTTCCACATAGAGTGCACCCTAATAGAAATTATGATTGGGCATTAAATGGGCCCCAGCTAGTTTTCCCAGATGTTAGGTTCCTCGTTGAAAAGATCTCATGAATTCTAATGGATTCTAGTTATTTTTAAGACAGAAACCGCATGAAATCTAGCACACACACTTGATTTTATACGGTTTTATGAGATTTTGCAAATGGTTCTAATTGAATCTTATAAAGTTCTCATATAATTTTTGCATTCTTATATGAAATCATACACGGAAAAAATAATTTAGCTAACACGGACACGGACAGCCATTAAATTAGCTCCGGCAGCTAAATTTTAGCTGTTACCGCAAATAAATTCACTACAAATGCAAATTTTTTCGCTGTAACAGCTAAAATTTAGCTGCAGGAGCCAATTTAATGGCTGTCCGTGTCCGTGCTAGCTACTTAGCTGCTGCAGCTAAATTATTTCTTCCGTGTATAAAACCCATAAGTTCCAGGACAGAAGCCGCATATAGACTGATAAAAACTTGTTGAAATTCATATGGACTCATAAGATTTATATATGAGGATGTATGGGACTTTTTCAACAGGGTTGGTTTCTAGCTAGTTCTGTAACGCACTTTCTAGTCTGTGCTCATCCAGATGTCCCAGGGAATTGCTAGAATGTTGTTCAAATTGATAATTAGAAATGTGAAAAAGGAAATATGAATAAGGTAACAAGGTATTTCGACGTGTAATCTCCAGTCAAGAACGTTACTTTTGAATTTATTTTCATAAAATAATCCTGAGTGACAAATTGAAACGTTGGGGCTTCCACTTATTTCTCTGACTGCGTTGACTATCAATGTCACTGTACGATCAGTTGACGCATGAAATGTGTGAATGTTGGGGTACTAAAGTCAAATTGGGTGAAATGTGTTATCCAGTAGCCCCCATGTGGGTGCCATCTAGTACGTGGATGATAAATGGAACGCCCAGACAAATTTCTACCAGGGCATGCCAGCAGTATTTAAAACTTCTTTGACAAATCATTAAGATATAGAAAGTAGGAGGGTGATAATGGATCAAATGAAGATAAATAAGTAAGTGAATGTTACGAAGAATCTCATGTTGAAATTTCCACAATAATTGACTCTTAATCGATCTAATTCTCTGAAATCTTTGAAAAAAAGTAAAATTACTAAAAAGTTCTTCAACCGTTGAACGTTTCATTCTGTTAACGGTCGATTTTTTGACTTTTCTTCATCGCAAATTAACGGTTTACATTCTCGAGCGATCTATAAAAATGGATTATTTCTGTGGAGAAGAAAGATTTTAACGCGTTCACGTGTGCGCATCTTATTGTCACGGTGAATGCACCGACGGCGTTGTACGGTAAACGGTTCCACGGAGAAAAGAATAATGGAGAGAAGAGAGAAAAAGAAGGAAGTGTAAGAGAAGAGTGCCGTAATGATCGAACCTACCAGAGCAAAGACGATAACGAGATCGATCTTTATTCCTTCTGCTTTCCTCTCTCAGTCACATGGTTCACGACAACCGCTAATATTTCACTTTATCAATTTTTCACAACGAATATATAATTTTCCTTCCCATCGAGGACCTCTCGAGGGTTGTTCACACTTATTTTTCACACAACCGTTCCCTGCTCTCTCTTTCCCTTCCTCGATAGCGCACCTTTTTTGTTTTCTTTGATCAATGATTGCAATGAAACTCCAAAATTAAGGAAACAACACTAAGGATAAATTACAAGTTCAATAATCGATCGATCGTTTATCCGTCTTCATTATTCGACGAGATCGCCGGTGTGATAGATTTAATCATCGACCGATCGCTGGCTCATAAGCGACAAGTGACTGCTCGCGCGTCTGATTTGTGACTGGTGTGTGTCCGGTGCGCACAGGTTGCAACTACTATCTTTTGCCATCCTACTTGTACTTACTTTCCTGCTTTCTTTCTCTTTGTTTTTGCTGCCGTTTGACTGCCACATTCCCTGCCATTTGTTCAACCACTGTTCTCTGTTACTCGCACAAAATGTTTTTCACTTTTTCTTACGAGATTGTCATCCTCGACTTATTTTCAACGATTGTCGGATTATCTCTTCTTATTATCCTTCTTCTTCTCCTTTGAGCGGACGGACAAAAAAGAGATGGTCTCTCAATTGTGTCGCATCAAAAAAGATTATATAAAGTCGTCGTCGTTGCATTCTTAACGCTTGTTACAGAGAGTACTTACTTTTGTTCCAAAAGTTGGTTGTTAGCCTACCGTTATTCTCTAGCGTTTTCATTCTTTTCGAATATAAACTGTGAGAAATTTGATCATCAATTTGTAGTTAATCTATTCTTGTTAAGTGAGAATTGTCACAGGAATAAACCAGTGTGGATGGATCGTGTAACGTAATACTTACGGATCTTGTATTCAATTGTTGTGTACACGACGGTTTAGAATTGTCAAGTAGACATGGAATTCTAGATACATATCCGTTATGTTGGATGCGTTTGAAGTTTAATACCGTGATTCAACATGGACGGGAAGGAATCGTTGCAACAACTACTTGAATAGTCGATTTTCGAACATCTACTTGAATAGTTGCTGCAACTACTTAGCAGTCAAGACAAGTATCACGTTAGCTGCCTCAACTAACTCCATAGTTGCACTAACTAACGAAAATACTTCGTAAGTTGCCAGGTATTTACATTAGTTAGGGCGAGTTAGTTGAGGCAGTTGACGTCCCACATAAAACTCTTCTTTGGTCTAAAAGATATCTAAAATACCTCTAAAAGAGGGCTTCGAAGATATCTGTGAATACATCTTTTAGAGGTCTTTGAGATATCTTTTGGACCAAAGAAGAGTTTTAGACATCTAAAAGACATCTACATGTGTTGCGCAAGACATCTTAAACTTATCGAAAAGACATCGCAAGACATGAATTCTTGTATGTGGGGTGATACTTATCCTGACTACTTAAGTAGTTGCAGCAACTATTCGAGTAGATGATCGAAAATTGAGCATCCAAGTAGTTCCTACAACTATTCCTTTCTCTTCGTGAAATCATTTTGAAGTCTTCTGTTCACGAAACTCGACTTGGAAACTACACTGAAAGAAGCAAACAGTACTGGTTACTGCGAAGAACAACAATTCCCAAACAAACACGAAGAGATATCTTTTAGAATTCTACAAGATATCTTCCAAAAGTACAAGAAGTCTTGAAGAATTTTCTAAAAGATATCTTTTCGTATTTGAAAAGCTGTCTTATGCAACATGAATAGATTTTTAAAAGATCTCTCGGAGACTTCTCAAAGATATCTTTAAGAAGAAATCAAGAAATCTAAAAGAGTTCTTCAAGGTTTCTCAAAGATGTCTTGGAAGAAGCTTGAATTTATTGACGAAAAAATTCTAACTCTTCTTTATCCGTCTCTTCCCTGTTTGATTTGATCGTACTCCTATGAAGTTTACTTTATCTCGATCCTTGAGGTAGCGGGAATCGAACCCGCGTTGATTCCGATGCATTTACGCTTCAGTGACCTGAGCTACACCGACAATTTGATTTTGATGCTTATAATTGTCAATATCACATAGTGAAATAGTGTCAGTGGTGTACATTTTCAGAGCAAAAGTAATCTTTTGAAAAAACTGTGATTATGCAAACGAATGTCAGATAAGTTGGCCGTGGATACCACAGATTCTTCGTAAATTATTTCTATCTCATCGTTATTGAAGAATGACTTATTAATAAGTATAAATGAGGAAATTTTTGAATTTACTTGAAGGCTGTACATAAAATTGAGCGTAAAAAGTTCAGTAATTTGTAAAATATTTGTGTCTTGGAGATTCGTTGATCCCAGCGTGGGTATTGAAAGCTTGCAAAATCGTACTTTTTGCAGAATTTAAAATCTCTTGGCATGTATATAGATTTTTCAAGCTTTCGATTTGTGAACGAAATTATTACATCTGTAATTCGATTATAAAAAAAGGCCCATTCCAAGTGTTATTCATGTCAATTCATATGATCAGGTATTCATAACCTAAACCTGTTGACAATTTATCTTTTTAAACATATCTTGTTAAAGTGTTCCAAGAAGATATGTTTCAAAGGCTTCTGAAAGATATCCTTGAGATATCTTGAATCAAGACATCTTTTAGAAATCTTTCCAACACATCTGAAATATATCTTTAAGAACTCTTCAAGAACGTTCTTGAAAATCTTTTGATTGAGTATTCTTTTAGATATCTTCAAGAACTGCGTGCTGTATGGGAATTGATGAAAAAACAAACGAAAATGCAACGGAATGGTGGGGATCATTGTGATCACGGTCATAAGTATTGAAATTAAGTTTGTCATTGCTGGTAGGACAGTAATGAGTACCTACTGCGAAATGCAGTACTGCGTGGTATACATTTATTTTTTCAGCAGATTATTGTGATTCACAGTAGCCATTACTGTTCTCTGTTCTCAGGGTAGATTGTTCGAATTGGCAAAGAAATCGTATTTGATTTTGAATTCGAAGCCAAGCTCCAAGCCCTGCTCAAAGAATCTCATTGATTCCGATGCAGGAAAATGATTCAAACCCATCGAGAATCAATGAAATTCTTCGAGCAGGGAGGTTAATAACACAACTTACCGGCACATCCATCCAAATTTTTCAAGAAACAATATCCACTCATCTTCAATGCATATTTTCCCTTTCACATTTCATTAACTCTTCAACTATTGTTCTCTTCGTACAACCAAATAGCGCATGAAAGACTACGCAACGCAAACTTGTTTAACACATTATTCAAATATGTATACAGCATCCATAAAAAATAACGAATCATACTTCCAGTGAAAGTAAAATGAGCATTTCGAATGAACCGTGTAGGTACGCGACAAGATCGAAGAGTACTTTGAAAGCGATGGGTAAACAACGCTTGAAATTTTCTTCCGCTATAATGGATTTGCATTGCCCATTTAATTGATCCTACATGATTGTACTGTATTGAATATTCATTATATCGTATTATTAGAATGAAATGAAAGAAAAAAGTCGAAAAAATGTTTTTATGGGGTCGCTGCTACTCTCAAAGCAAATTACGAGGGAAGAAAAATTTCAACGGAGAATTTCATGCGTTCACTCAGCTCGTTGACATTCAATAAGAAAGGGAACATAAATTCAGTAAAAGCCTTCAAGGCGGCCCTCTGCGTAGGATATTTTTATTTACTTGTAATATACGTGTGTATGCATTTCCTTCCATTTTTAAGAGAGCGACTAATAAGTTTTCTATGCTGTATTAAAATACCAACTTTGTGTACATATGTTCGTGCGTATATACGGGTATATACGGTATATCTCCCAACCTTCTCTCATGTAGTTGGTGTATATTTCCTTCTTTCCTTACACCGACTGACTTGACGTGTTTTAGCACATGAGAGAACAGATCGGCTATTCGCGCATGCACATGTATATCGTTTATAAGTTAAGTTCTCATACCTGTATCTTTGCATTCATAGGGTGTAACTGAATTCCTATATTGTTCTTATATGCACGTGCACTATTTTGATGAGAAAACGATCTGAGTTGTGAAATATGTTGAATTTGTTCTGATTTATTTCGATCTTGCTTTGCGATTTGCTTCGAATGAATGAAATTCTTCCCTGAGAAAAATGTAGGGGAAATGTGTAGCACGGTTTCCCATGATAATGGCAGGTTTGGGACACATGAGCACTTTTTCTTTAATTATGGCAATCTATACCTTATTTTGGTAAAAATAACTTTGTACTTGATACACAGTAGGTACTATAAGTTTTAAGAAAATTGTCACAAATATTTTTTGCCATTTTTTAAGACTTACCACTCTCCAAACCTGAATTAGTGAAAATACTACTGTTTCAGCCAGTAAAAAAATGTTTCACTGATTCGGCAGTAAATTTCACTAGTGGATCAGTGAATTGTCAACGAGATATGATTTTAACTACCCATGTAGAAATTCCTGTCGAATGCCGATACACGAGTCGGTGGAACAATCGGGCCAGCACTGGTCCGGAGACTGCGAACACTAACGGACGGTGATTCGACTGGACCAACGTTGGACCGGTCGTATATATTTATAGATTTCATGTTTTTGTCAATTTATTCAATATTCTTCCATGGATTGTCAAGAACATGAATAAATATACACATTTATAACGTAATTTGATAAATTGAACTCGGTAAAATCAATTGATTTGGAGGTTTTATTCTCTATTTTTTGTTTTATGAATTCACGTGCATTTTTCAAAAAATCCATCCATTCAATGTAGGTCAGTCAATAGTATCAAAGTAAAGTCAGTAACCGACACCGAGAGAGTTACCAATATCCGGACAATGCTAGTACCTGAGTTGAAAACGAGATTATCAGTATCGGACTAGAGTCAATCGGCATTATCATTCCGACTCTGAACCGACGGTCGGAGCACGGCATCTGACTCCGGGACAACGTCAGACCGGTCGTGTATTTCTACGTGGGTACGTGCCTGTGCAAACGTTATCACGTGATCGCAAACGAACGCCTAACTTCAATGCAGTGTTGCCAGAAGGTTACATTTGTTACATTTTATGTAACTTTCGACCCTCTCATGTAACATGGATGTAACATTTTTTCGAATGTTAACGTTTAAAACGTCAAACTTTAACGCAAGAATGCAAGGCTGAATATTGCCGCAAAATATCATCATGTAACTTTTGAACTGGAAATGTAACTTTTTTCTAATCTACATGTAATATTTGATCAAGGTGCTCTGGCAACACTGTTTCAATGCTTCATTTGTATCAGTGATCTGAAGCGAAGTGTTTAAAATTATGCTCTGAATAAGCCTTTTGAAAAAAATTAATTATCTTTGATGAGTGTTTTCAACCACCATTCAGATTCCTTGTTGTTTTGACATTCGTTGAGTTTGAGAAAGTATATTAAAAAAGTACATATCGAAAAGAAAAGACAAGATCGAATTGAATAACCTCCATCTGTCCCTGTGTTGAATCAAATTTATGATGATAAAAAGAGCACAAAAACAAACTACCTTATAAAAATGATAACAAAATTAATGAAAGAACACAACAGTTCGATTTGAGAATTTTTATTATATCGTGTGACTGGTAAACTGGTGAATACGGAATTCCGAAATTTATTCTCATGTAGGATTTTTGATAATCCTAAGAAGTATCCTTGGTGAGAATCCAAAAGTGAAGGAAGAGGGTATTGGAACAAATGAAACGTGAAAATGTTTCAATTCCCTCCTAAATTACTTTTAGGTGACTCTTTGTTACTCTTAGGTGACTCTTCGCTTGCGCTTTCGCCGCGCTTTCGTCGCGTTTCAACCAGTGTTTCCACTTCAGGGATTATTATCCCAGTTAGGGGATTTTTTGACCTCTTAAGGGATTAAAAAGGGATTGAGGGATTTTGAGGGATTTTTGGACAGGATGATTTTTTTTATGGAAATACAAAATCCGAACTAAAATTCGATTTATAGAATGTATCTTCAACAAGACATTCATTTCCCGAAAAGGGGAATATTTAGGGATTTCTTTCTTCCAAAAGAGGGATAAAGAGGAATTTCTTTTTTTTCTAAGAAAAAAGGGATGACTAGGGATTTTCCATTCTAGTTAGTGGGAATTTTGTTTTGTTCGTGTGGGAACACTGGTTTCAACGCTTCATTTTTACCAGGGATACGAGAGTTCCCTAACGAGTACGTTCCTTAATTTACAACAAGATAATCGAAATTGAATTGATGAAAATACCTGGGAATTCTTAGGAATGATTCGTCAAAACTTCATCTACATTCGTGCAAAGCCAAACTTTTGAATTTCAGATTTTTCAATTGTTCAGAAAAATTTTTTCAAAATTGATAATTCGGGCTTTGCACGAAAGTAGATGAAGTCTAGAAGAATCATTTCTGAAAATTTCAGATCTTTTTCATAAACTCAATTTCGAGTTTTTCGTTGCCAAAAAACATACTCGCATGGTGATCTCGTGTCCTGTTCATATAACTGTTAGTAGATTAGTGATTATTAACTAATTGAATTAGTGAATTCGTTTCCAATAATTGAATCAGTGAACTTCGCGTTCCACTGATTTATACAGTCATTATTCACAAATTTGCAGTGGTATACTTATAACTGATTGAATTGGTGACTATAGACTGCAAAATAGCGATTTTTCACTAATTCAAATTAAGAAAGCACAAGCGATAGAAACATTTTTGGATTATGGGGATTTGTGCATATGGAAGTACTAGTTTTTGAGTATCAGCAACACATTTTATCATATTTTTACAATACAAAATGACGGTATATCAGCACATCCAAGATAAGTTTGTTAATTTACATGGGCGTACTGCTACAGGTGACAATTATGAATTTAGGACAAAAAACTGAGAAGTTTCTCAAAATATAGTCCAAAATCTAGCGAACATCGTAAGATTTTTCCGAAAAACTGATTTGAAAGAAAATGGCATTGATTTGAATTTTTTTTTTTCGATCTTTTTTTGTTAGACCGATCGAAAATCCCTCATAAAATCTGATGCCGTATTTAATTTATCGGCAAAATCCTAGGATGTTCGCTAGATTTTGGACTATATTTTAAGAATATCTTCCGTTCGATAGTTTTTGGATTTTTGGTTACACTGTTAGAAAAATTCTAAAATTCAATACGAAATTCTTGATGAAACATTCTTTATTTCCATATTCAGTTTAATAATAGTTCTCGAATTTACACGGAGAGAAAAGAATAGTAATATTCACCATGCCAACATAGTATTCGGTCTTATTTTATATCAAATCGTGATTGTTACTATGTGAGAATAGAATTCTTCACCATTTTTCTGGTAATAATTACTATGCCACATATTAGGGCGCGATTCAAAAAAATTTTTTTCTTAATTTTGTCCATTACGCCCCGAAATATTGAAGTTCACCTGGAAAAAGAATTTTCTTGAAAATTTGGGCGAAATCGGACAAGTTTTATAGGTCGCTATAAAGCTATTTTCGATATTTTTGGTATTAAAAATCTTGAAATTCTCTAAATGTTGAATATCGTACAACTTGGGAAGATTTGATTATAAAGGCATAAAATTTCCAGACAATCTTCGTTCATGTACGTGTTTTGTGGATATTGAATTGAAAAATTAATTTTGAAACAAAATTTTTATCTTTTTGTTATGAAGAATAAAAATTATTCCCTTAATAAAGAAAAGGCGTCAGCAATCAGCTCCAAATGACTTCTAAGTACTCCAATAACACATTTCAAGAATAAAATGCTTTCACGTCGGTGAATTTGTTGCTGCAAACGTATTTTAATGAAAAATTCATTATTACATCTCATAATTCATTTATGTTAATAAAATTTGTTTTCAATCGCGTCAACTATTGTGTTTTTCTTTGCGTTTGGGATAATTTTCCGATGTTTTTGAACTCCGAGTAGTATTGTCTGTTGCAGAGACAAACCAAAAATATCGAAAATGGTTGGTAGCGACCTCTAAAACTTGTGCGATTTCGCTCAAATTTTCAGGAAAATTCTTTTTCCAAGCGAACTTCAATATTTTAAAGCATAATGGACAAAGTAAAGAAAATTCTGTTTTTTCGAATCACCCTAAAATGTAGTATATTTAATTATTACCAGAGAAATGGTGGAGAATTCTATTCTTACATAGTAACAATCACGATTTTACATAAAGTAAGAACAAATACTATGTTAGCGTGGTAAATATTACCATTCTCTCCTCTCCGTTCAATATTATTGATGGGATTTCAAAATTTGTTTTTGAAGTGTAACAATCATTTATTGAATTCATCAAATATGTTATTCAAATTAAGAGAAAAGTTCTCAACATTAAGAATTATATTATTGAAATCAATATTTTATTATGAAATTTAACAAACTGTTGATGGAAAAACTTCATATTATTCTTATTGAGTTTCAGGAGGATTTTTCTAACAATGACCATCTCAGCTAAATAACATTATACTCGACAAATATTTAAACTATTCAATTTTCAAAGTAAAGATAAAAATACTAATCATTGCCATGAGAACTGTCTCATAGTACGTGGAATTCCAAGTCAAGTTGTCTTCAATTAAACTAACCACTAACCACTTCTATGACCGAACTTCTCTTCAATGCATGATGAAACATCTATCAATTCATAGGTATTGAAAACATATAAAAGTTGAAAGAATGTTTATAAGTGAATGCTACATTTACACATTGTTATATGTATACTTGCAACATTCATCGACTGTTGAATAGACCCATTATACATTGTTGCCGAAGGTAGCAATTTTCAACGCGTGTTTGAAACAACCGCAACTCTTTACTCGCAACTTACATCAGGTGAATAGAAACGAATTATAACATTCTTCTATATGTTTTGCATTTTCATTGTTGTGGTAGAAAGAATGTTATCTTGTTGTTTAGAACAAAAAAAACATGCATTAAAATTCGATTTAAAACATTTTTCTTTTACGAATCAAACACGTCATATGCTGGTGTGTATGAAATTAAGAGATAATCCCTTCGCATACAATTCTATAAACTCACATAATAGGTCTACAATGAAAAAGGTTCTGAAATAATAAGTGGAATTGAAGAATTCTTTGATATCATAACAAAATATTTCAATTGGATTAAACAAATCAGGTATTCATTACACGGTGGAATATACGGGCTTGAGCATACTTGCTGACTTACATGCTTATTTTGTTCTTAAACTGTTTATCGAGTATTGATTCGATTGGAAGTATAGGTACTATCATCGTCCAGATAGGTAGGTGAGTTTAGGGACGGACATGAATTCGCTTGGATCAAGTGTTTCAACGGGAATGCTGAATCATGATCCTTGAATTGGGATAAGACAGTTCCAAGACCAAGGCAAAAATTGGCGTTTGTCGAAACGGGTATTTATTGAAAAATCCTCCAGCTGCACGATGTTTCGAGTTGATTCAACTCTCTTTCAAGTACAAAAAAGTTTCTTTGAGTATATTGGAAAAATCCATGGAATCGGACGACGGACCCATCGAGTCGAACGTGGGTTGTTTTTTATTATTGGTTGGAAAGTGCCTGGTATGCAAATCGTTGATAATAGGGATAAGACAGTTCCAAGACCAAGGAATACTCAAAGAAACTTTTTTGTACTTGAAAAAGGGTTGAATCAATTCGAAACGTCGTGCGGCTGGAGGATTTTTCAATAAATACCCGTTTCGACAAACGCCAATTTTCGCCTTGGTCTTGGAACTGTCTTATCCCCGTTATCATTGAATTGGGGACCTGACTAGGGAAAAATATAGTCATTTTCAATAGAAAATCGGCAAATATTTCGTAAAATTTGAGAATATATCCTCAATTTTGAAAATATTTCTCAAGTTTGAGATAAAGATGTAACGATTCACATTTTTGTTGCATTTTACTTGGTAAAGAATGAAAAACTATCGATACTTAACAAACAATAGAAAAAAAATACGAACTTTCCACGCTGTAAAAAGGTTACATTAATAGTCAACAAATATCAGTTTGAAATACGACTGAATATAGCACGATATTGAGGTTCATCTATTTCATTCACACATAATATATTATATTATTAGTTATCTGATGATTTATCAGCCTTTAAAACAATAAATTATGAATGCCATCATATTTTCAATAATTACTCATCATATTTATGTACAATGGATCATCAGTCAACTATTAATACATTACATTGTACATGAAGAGAATAGATTGTCTTTGAAGTTAACTATTAACTAGGGTGACCATACGTCCCGGTTTTGATTCGAAATGTCCCCGTTCTTTCAGAATCTATGAAATTTGCATTTTATCGATGATAATAAATGAAAAGAAAAGTATGCTACAAAGAGAGACACTGATGCTCAAACGGTTGTTTCGAGAGCATTCCAGAGTCCAAAAATTTTCCTCGAAAATGATGAGTGCATTCATTGTGTCTGCGATACAAAGGGAGTACGTTTATTGAGCTTTCTTGATTTTATCCTCGTCTTTTCTATGAGCAAACTGGGAGAAATATGTAGTCATTTTGGAACTTCGGAAGTCCCTTAAAAAAAGGTTCTCATCTGTCGGGCTAAACAAAAAGTGTTCCGAATGAAACAATTTTCAAAATTATATATAATTTAGATATAAACCATATTGAAGTTCATAAAAAATTATACATAATTTCGAATATTCTTCCACTCTGGGGGAACTGTCCCGGTTTCGTACCTCGACGATCTGCCCTCTTTTTATCGTTTGTTGCGTATCGATCATTTTTCTTTCTTTTCCAAGTAAAATTCCACAGGAATGTGAACCGTTTCATCTTTATTTCGAATTTATAAAGAATGTTCTTCAATTTTCTATTGAAGATCACTACATGTTCGATTTGAATTTTTCTCCGTGTAGCCTTTTGTTACATTATATTTTGAGAAAAGAGTGGGAAGAGTAGTTGAGTTAGGGGGGCTCAAAAGAAGCGTTGATTTCTTGAAGAATGTTTTTAAGTACGAAAAAATTTAGGTATTTTCGTGTATGTTTCAAGTTGATGAAAACGTTTTTTTCCAATGAGAGATAATGAGGGAAAGCGTGTTTTCTCCAGTTTTCATTTTCACAACCATCATAAACTGGTGGGCGTGATTGCAAAAAAAATTGAACGTACAATTCAAAGGAACCATAGCTTATTATCTTCAGTTTTGTATTCCCTCCTATTTGAACCAAAAAGATGTATGAAAAATTCTTTTCTGAGCAACTTTTATAGCAAGTTCGAGTAATTTAAAAAAATAAAGAATTTTTGTGAAAATAATTATGAATAGTTCTTTGTCATAAACTCTTTAATTGGATAATGAATAAATTGACAATAATTGGATGACGAATTCTACAAAAATTCTTCGATATTCGGATTCTCTGACCCAAAAAACATAAACTCACGTTTTTTCTACGAATTTCAATATTGAACGGGTAAACGACGCAAAATCATGAAAAGTTTTCGTTCCGCTTTAATGAATAAATCGCTGTATTTTACAAACTAATAGTCCAATCGATCCACAAATTTCCACAAAGTTTGTCCAATATACTAGCGAACAACTTTGTCGCTGGAAGTTTTTTGTAGCTCATACTTCCCCCCGACTCTTTTTTAATGCAAAGCATCGAAAGAGTGATTTTCACTTCGAATTGAAAATTTATTCACTTATCATTAATTTTTACAAACTTTCACAACATTGTTGTTTTCGGAAAAGTCTTACGAATCGAAATCCACGAGGTTCATTCCGATACATCGAAAAATGACCGAGTTAGAACGAATTTAATATTGAAAAATATTGATTTTTGGTGCCAAAAAATAAGAAGTTTTTATTTTTTTTCTCGAAAACTATGTAACCTAGAAGAACATGGTAAACAGATAATGATATCCATTTTTCAAGCCCTATCACCTAGTATTCTTAGATTTTCAAAATTCCGACTTCTTTTTTCGACATCCAACGGGACCGTTTGGATCAAACTTGCAACGCGGTTCCAGCACTCGTCGATTCAATTATTCCTTCAAAAAGAGTTTTGTTTTTCAAACTCCGAGTAAATGCAAATTTCTCGACTTCTTTGGGGTTTTCTTGGTTTACGTCAAAGAATAATTTATGAAAATTGTAATTCCTTTTGGTTTTTATGTTTTGGATAAAAAATACGACCTGTATCTTTCCCACCGATGAAGCACTCCAATCGCGAGACACTCTACAAATGTTGACATCACTTCTGTAGATATGATCATTTCACGTTGGAAAACATTTTTTCGTTGTCTTAAAACATATAAGAAAATACCACAAAAAGTTTGCGTCATTGAATTATTTTTTTCGTATCTAAAAAACCACTCTTTTTAAGCCTCCCGAAGCAGGATCCTAAAGCAGCACTGACCGCGTTATCTGCACGTTTCTCTCCCTACCGGTGAACGTTATTTTTGTCACTCAGGAGGGAAGGTCCTGTGGTTCAGCACTAAAACGCAAGGTCACAACCATTTTTGATCATTCAGTGGGAATTCTTGAGAATATAATTTCTTTTCGTTTGTTCATTACACAGAGGAAAAAAGTCATTGAGATAGAAAAATATTATTACATCCAATGGTATCTATAAAATATTTGTTTAGATCAATGGAATCTTACTTTAATAGATGGAATGGTTTTTCAGTTGACGGAATACTTCTTGCGGTTAAAAATCATTTCATTCACTGCAATAATATTCAATTGGTCCAAAGGAATACTTTTTTCTGTGTACTATCGCCCTGATAGAAATTTGTCTGGGCACCCATGTGGAAGTTGCCGAAGTTGACAAATGGCCTGGTACTGGCAACGTTATATTTGCCAAACTTTGACTGGAACAATTGTTTCTATCCAGGATTATTATTATTCTTCAATTGGCACGCTCATTCAACAAATTTCAAACGCTATTGATTTGAGTGAAGAGACAGTCTTGGACCAGTATTAAATCAATACTGTTTATAGGCCCTGGATAGCTTCGGTACACTGTAAAAAATCTGCGGAGTTTTTTTTTCACTCTGTTGGTGGATTTCGTCCCCTCACTGTGCAGGAGTTGTTTTTCCATAAAAAAATGAGGGATTTTTGAAAAGGACTTTTGAAGTTGTGAAATCCTCTACAAATGGATGGAAAGTCCACCAGATGTTGGTGAAAAATTCCCCATTCATAGAAGAACTTTGCTGCCATCATTTTTTGGGGAAAATTCCACAATCATTTTTTACAGCGTAGCTTTGGATTTGCCAGTACTGGCAACTCTGGCAGCAACACTGAGCCAGTATCGGTCCGTATTTCCCTTCCCCCATGGGCATTCGTGTACCAAATGGGACCCATGTGTGAAATTTCAGTCAATTTGACTGCAGTGCTCAAACATTCAGTTGGTTTATGTGGATTTTTCATGCGGAAAAAGGAAGCCCGAACGTTTGAATTCGTCACTCGAGATTATTTCATTGAAATGAATTCAAAAGCAACGTACTTGATTTGGAATTACGTTTCAAAATACATTTTTATTTGATTCATGAGTGTGGTTTTACTGGAAGAAAACATGATTTTACATCCCTAATTAGCAATTCGAACTACATTCTAGGAATTTCTTGGGACATGTGGGTGGGTACTGTGACGAGCTCGTCTACGTATTGTTAACTTAAAACGACACTTCGTGCGAGTGATGACGGGTTGTAAACAAAACCTATGAATAGGTTTGAATCGGCTGCGTAACAGTTGAACCCATGTCAAAACATACCCTCATAAAAACATCCCGTCAAAACGTACAACCACAAAATCATCCACGAACAAAACATCCCCCCGAAAAAAGAACCAACGACAAATCATCCCATGACAAATCATGCCGTAAAAAAACCACACACCCTCCTAACCAACACCCTTCCAACACTGTTAGCATCAGGAACAGGAACCAAAGATCCATGCTTGAACAACACTATCCCATGATAATAGCATGGATGAATCAATAAACATAATTGGATCGATTATTCGCCCTCTAAGTCATTGAATTCCTGCGCCAAGCACCATCCCAACCAATATCTAAAAACTACCCACATCCGATTAGATGGGTCCGGATGAAATTTCTTTCAACAACGGTTTCTCTTCTCTACGATTATATTAATTTTGTATCTTGATAAAGGATCGTATCGATCCGAAACGTCGATCGGCTACTCGAAGGAAGCAAAATAAATTCGTTCGACAAATTTGCTTGGCTAACAAATTGGATCGATTATTCGCCCTCTAAGTCATTGAATTCCTGCGCCAAGCACTATCCCAACCAATATCTATAATTCTTCATGGTTCAAAAAAAGATTGCTTATTATTTCCAATCAAACATCATCTGCCTTTACATTGCATCAACTGCTGAACATAACCAACTCGACTTCTCTTATCAATTTACAGTTTAATATTATGTGCAATGTTCATTAAATACTGCACCACATTTTGATTATCATACTCAGCGACAACGTTCTTCAACCTCTCATCTACATCAGCGTATCACTTTCGTTTCCTTCTACTCCCCTCCCGACCAACACGCAACTGCTCAATTTGTAATTCAGTTACACACTGTTCTTCTTTCAAGGCAGTTATAAGTTTGCCAACATTCGGATGAGCAACTCTAACTCTACTGTTGAAACCTCTATGCCATTCCTCAACGGCGTGATGATCATTTAAAACCGCGTCAAAACAATCCTACATCTCCAACCAAAATTTTGGTGCTCTCCTATCACCACTACGACCTACTTCACCTATCCACGTTTTCTCAAAATACATTACAAAACTCGCCAATCGTTCCTGATACTTATTGAATACCTCACATGAAGTCAACAGTTCATACGCTTCAATTACATCAGTCACAGGAACAAAAGCTAAAGCAACAAACATATTAACTGTCACACAAACGAATTATTAACGGATACGCAACGAACTCAGTGTCGCCGGACTCAGATTCTTTTACATTACAACTAATATTACTTGATTTAGGTGATTTTGTAAAACACGCTACATGACCTCGCGGGAGGTTACCCAATGGGATGAATTGACCAGGGGACATTTTTTAAATGAATGAATTTACCTGGAGACATTTTGTTGTTGTGTACTTGAAGTTTGAATCGTTTATAAAAACGAAACGAAAATTCAAACTCACAAAATCTGTTAAATCATTGGTGTTTATCTTCTCGAATTAACTCCTTGGGAATGGAAACATGGTTTAGAGAATGTGTTCCAAGATTTTGGGTCTTCATAAGGACCCAAAACTGTTTCCATTATTCTATTTCAATTTTAATTTCATTATCAATTCGTTTCGATAAACGATTCAAACTTCTGCAACATTTGTTGTTGTCCCAATTCTCGATGGCAATTTCGTCGGGGGAGATTTTGAACGGGGACATTTAGACGTGTTACCGTTTGAATTAGTGTTGCCGCGATCTTCGAGCCGATCTCAATAATTTCAAACGATCCGATCTTCGAGCAGAGCTGAAAAAATTTCAGTCGATCCGAGTTTCGAGCTAAGCCAGAACTATGAGATCGACGAGCCAGATCGTTACTGAGAAAATTTCCTATCAGACGAAGGACCCTGGTTAAGAAAAACCATTGCATCTCGCCAAATCTCACTGAATCTCGCAAAATGTCATTGAATCTTGGATTATGAAACAATATTGTGTTACATGTTTAATTAGTAGCAGAGTCGATATTAAGAAAATATGTTTATAAAGTGGATTTTTCTTCATCGCCAATCCTCTGAAGATAAATTTAATGATATATTTATCTATTTATTCATTGGAAGATGCATTCATGGAGTTTTTATAACTAACATTTATGAAATTTGATTCGCCGAGTCATAAAAATTTTGAGAAAACGTTGTTTTATACTTAAACTTCAAGAGCTTTAGAAATACAGTACAGGCCAAAAGTTTGAATACAGCCAAAGGAAAAACAATTTTTTCAGTTGATGTGTTTGTTTCAAGAAATCAACTCACTTCATTTACATAAGTTCATTGTGTTTTATATTGTTTAGACATTTCTTTAATTATTAACGTAGTTTATATGAATTGAATCAATTTCGAACAGCGAAGATGTAAAAATGTTAAATGTCTTTAGGTTAATTCAAACTTATAGCCTGTACCGTATGCTCTACCAAGCTGTACCAAGGAGCCCCTGGATGCAAGAATTTTTTATTCGCGTTTGTTTTGAACGAAGTAGGATCGTGAGATCTTCGATTTAGCTCGACAATCTTCGAGCCAATCCGAGCTTCGATCCGATTTGCGAGCCGAGCCTATTTCTCAAAAACAAGAGCCAAGCCGAGCTCATGCTCAAAACTCGGATTAGCTCGGATCGCGGCAACACTAGTTTGAATCGGATTCTTAAAGCAGGGTAGTGTAGTTCCTGATGTTGGAAATTGTATTCTTCATACGCTAATTCTGTTATAATATTTCGTAATCGTCCTATCACTTTCACGTTAAAGTTATCATTAGAAGATGAAAAGTTTTTATAAATATGAATGTTATTTAACAGCACTCGTCTTCCAGCAAATCAATCTTGCATACAACCACTGAATAATCTTCAAAATGCGTTATTCCTTTGCATCTTTCATCCTTTTCACTTTTTCCACAATATCTAATTACCCTTGGGGTAAATTATTCCGCTAATGGTCAAGCCTTGGTTTTATGGTATACGCGTAGACTTTACTCGAACGTGTTATGCAAATTCGCGTGTAATGGTCTCGAGTTTTGTGCACATTACATAGTTTGGTACGCTCATACGCATTCCTTAACTTTTTTTGAATTTCTCGAACATAAAGCCTATCGGCATGAAACATTTGACTATATGCTGTTGATGCGTGACTGGAGGTTTTTTCCCCAACTATCTCTTGAGAGACGAAAGATCAGAAGGTAATGTTTTTTGATGCTGTCAACTCTCATTTATTTTCATAGGGTGGGATTTCAAAATTGCTCTATTCATCGATGGATTCTTTTTCCCTACTCCCTGCTCTTGACAAACGAACAAACGGATCGAAATTATTTCAACTCTACTGAATTTTTAGAACAGACATCCTATGTCGTGTGCCAAGTTTGTGATTCTTAATTCACACGTTTTATAGCGATAGAGAATCGTATTCGTTGTTAAGAGAATATCCCCTTTGCTGTTCTCCAATTGATTCTTGATTACGCGAGAAAGATTCAATGTATTGTAAAACGGGGTCACTTTGACTTTCAAGGGTAACTTTTACAGCCCTTGGGCTGCTTCAACGGCGCACCAAAATACGATTTGAACGTTCAAGTTGTATGGCGGCTGCCGAGTTTGAACCATACTTTGGCGCGTCGTTAAAGCAGCCCAAGGGCTGGCAAAGGTGCCCTTAAGAGGATACGAGCGCATGGGTGGAAGAAAAATTTTCTTCTCTTTTGTTCGAAATTCAAAATTCCGGATCTGTACAGACCTAGATAAACCTTCGGAGATTCATCTTTGAGAATTTCAGACTTTTTCATGCGTTCAGTTTCGAGTATTTCACCCAGCGCTCGTATCCTCTTAAAAGTCAAAGTAACTCCGTTTTACGGTAATGAAGGATCTTGAAGTGACAAACAAACGGCATGATCGTGGATTTGGCGTTAGAAATGTTTACTTATCAAGAATTTTAGCAGGATAAGGTACCCAGATAGCACAAATGATCATTTTGAATTTACAAAAACTTCTGAAAGAACTTCTTGAACAGTTATGACAGTGAAACTGAATTCAATATGAACTCAATGAATTCAAAATGCATAGGGGAAGTGCGCCTAATTCGCACCATTGCTTAAATTCCACCACTGGCGTATCGGTGAAACGGAGATGCACACAATCCTTAACGCGGGTAAAACATGAACTTGAACTCCAATCCAGTTACCTCACTGAGTTTCGATTTGCTGATGCGCATTTTACTTTTGTTACAGCGAATTTGGTAAACTTATCTGTTTTCAGGTTAATTTCTTGTGTTGATGAAACGTCAAGTTTATATTTCTCTATACGACAAGGAAAAATTCTAAGGATATGATCTTAAAGTAGTTGATCTTAGTAATAAAATGTCTTAACTTTCAATCGGACACATTCCTCTTGATCCAAAATAATCTGGAGGCGTACACAGATGTATTAAATGTATATGGTGCAATTTAAGCACCCAAAATGCAATATAGGAAAAGATTGTCCATTATTTATTTATTTAATATCAAGTTCGCTTTTCATTTTCTCCCTGTCTCGTTATGGAAGTATTATTGTATAAGTTAAGAGGAATTTTATGTGCATGAGATTTTTATTTTATCAATTTTTTATACCAAGAAATGGAGTCAGGTTCTTAAGTGGTGCGATATTGGCACACTTACCCTACATGTTGGATGCCTGAATAGTTCTTTATGAATTCGTGATATGACTTCTTTCTGAAGATCAAGTTATTCATCAAGGGTTGAATGTTGAATTCAAAGTATTCATCATGAATTCATGTTTACTGTCATAACGGAAGCTCTTGGCGGGGACTTTTGTGTTGTATGGGTAGCAAGTGCCCGAAAGGTCATTTACCCGAACGCAGAGAAGTTTGCGGCTATTTGAGGAGGGCTAGAAACTCCTGGTGATTATTCTCGGATGCACAAATCATTGCTTTTCAAGCACTCGCTACCTTACCTCTTAGCAGAAATGCTCTCAAGATTAGCTGTGTTCGTTCTAAAGTGTTCTAAGTTGCTCTCACCTGCACCGAACCAAGTAATTCATCTTTGTAACTGGAAGAGCGAATCAAAAATACTTGGAGCAGGTTGGGACAACTTGAAACACGTTAGAACGAGCAAAGCTATTGACAACCCTGTAGAAAATATTCCGTTTAAAGGAATTGAGAATCATACGTATGAATACGATTTTTATGTATTCGACGATTGAAAACATTCAATGTGTTTGAATACCTTTCAATCCTAATGTTCTCCAATTCCTTCTCGAAGGTTCAGGTTTCCGTTTAACTGAACATTCCAAACTTTATGGGATTTTAACTATCATTTTCCATGAAATTTCCGGTAAAATATGGGGAATTCCTAAGGTATGTATGTGTTAATTACTTCCGAACATTTATGTGAAGTTTCCCATAGAAATTCTTCACAGTGTTGGAGCCATCGTGATACGATCCTGGTCGTGAGCAACTCTTACAAGTATCTAGTGCACAAGTACGCAAAGCGAATGGCCGTAGCATGCATTCACTCACATACTTGTCTTGTTATATGTACACAGATTTCATGCTCTCGAGTTTAAGTTTGCTGAATATACGTGTACGGGCATAGCGTTCACGCATCACATATTTATAATAGTACATAGATATAGACCAATGCAATACCCTAGGAGTCAAGAATACCGTAAAGAAGCGCGCACGATTAAGTTTTCGGTGTGTCGAGCCGTGTCCAACTAGGCACGCAGCTGCGTATAATACAATATGCATGCTACATCACGGAATAAATGCACGAAACCTGAGATATAATATTCCACCATATAATTTCGTTTGTTCTACACTGACACGTAGTAAACGTAAACGATACAAGATAAGTTGAAAATTAGTAATTATCGAGAAGAGAGAATTTGCGTGTTTTGAAATTTATGAATTAAAATCAGGTTTATTAATAATCTGGTACCCCGATGGCAAATATCTAACCCTTGGATCCTCCCACACCAAGAAAATCCTGCAATATTGTTTGCTGTGTTCCACAGGACTAGTTCGTGTTAAAGAACAATAATAGGCGAACAATCCTGGTTAGTGTAGTAAATACGAATCAGTCGTGTCTCCACACTACGGAATCGTTTTTTTCACACGACTGATTCGTATTTATTACACTAACCAGGATTTTTTGCGTATCATTGTTTTATAACACGAACTAGTCGTGTGAACTACTACACCGTGGTTAAACGAAACCATTGATTCTCGCCAAATTTCATTGAATCTTGTACAATGTTCAGACTAAATCCTATTAAATTTCGTTCCATCATATTCTATGGATTTTTTTGACCAGGGCAGCCTCGTAGGATTTCTTTCGTGTAAAGGAAAAAAGAGATACGTATAGTAGGCAAAAAAGTGTGCTTTCGTCAGTTACCTTCCCACATAGCACACAATGCCTCAGTAATATTTGCAGAATATCACAAATATCTCACTCGAAATATCCTACGTTAAATATTTCCCCGAGATTCCATAGACATTGCAGATAGAATATTTCATAACAAATATTTTGAGGATCTTGCAATTGAAATATTACAGATATGATATTCTGCAATATTCTGGGAATCTATGATGAGGGATATTTCATGTTTGTCGCAAATGAAATATTTTGAGAATATTTCAGTAGCAATATTTTATGTGGCAGTAAGAATTTTTATTTATCAGACCCAGTACTCAGTGAAATTTACAAGTCGAGGGCGAAAGAAACCTCTCTCCCACGACCTATTCAATTTCAGTTTCACAGGACTCTGAATTGATTGTTCTTCATCTCACAGAAACAAATTTATCAGAAATACATAATTATGATAAACAAGAATGACACTTTGACGTCATTGAAGTCATCTCAGTGGTTAGCTGAGGTGATAGAGGCTTTGTCTGTGACTCGGAGAACTGGGGTTCGATCCTCATCGAGGGAACTTTTCTAATAATCGACTTTCAATGTGTATTTCTCTCACAGAGCCATCCAAATTATATTCTACACAACATTTGTAGAGGAATTCACTTTGAAGGAAATTTTTTTTTACCAGAAGCAGTATTTTGTACCACTGTTAATACACGTAATTATGGGATGTTCCCTGATGAAAATATCCCTGAGATGATCCCAGCACTATTTCAAAGTGTCTCCAGATTATTACGACAATCATCTCAGTGATATTGCAGAATGTCTCCAGAATGTCGCAAAGATGGTGACATAAGACATCCTGGAAACATTCTGGCAATATTCTTGAGATGTTTGTCAGAATATTGCATATTTCAAATATAATATTCTGGCAATGTCATTTAGACATTCTGTGCTATGTGGGATGATTATTTCTTATTCACTTCGTCAGAGATTACATTTCATAAAAGATTTCTACTTGTCTCTCGTGAAGTTAATATTTGCATACAATATTTTTCACACGATAATTAATTTAGGGATTCATTGCGAAAAAAAATATTGTCATAGAAGTGTAAAATGTGTTCCAAATAAACGTCTTGTGAATTTACATTTCACGAGCGTTGGGTTTCATTAACATGACAATTATTGATGTGCAAAGAATGCATTCTTTTCTGAGAAAATCATGTACACCTCCGTTTCAATGGAATTGTTTGGATACTAAAAATAATCTTGATAAACGCAAAACTTTGAGAAATTCAATTTTCATAAATAAAGAAAAACTTCACCGCTCCCCACGAGATGTTAAACGATTTATGAAAGTATAAAAGCGTATAATGCTGGGTACTTCACGAATGCACAAAACCAAGAAAAAAGGAAGAGTAACAAATGATTTACTTTAAGCAATGATCTCACGTGTAATTTGTGGTTCAACTTTTTGTTTGACAAAAAACGGGTGAAGTCTCGTATATACAACCTCTCACTTTGATATCACAAGATACGTACATTTGTGAGGAATTTTTAATTCTACTTATGATATCATCAATCTTTTTGATATACAAAATTATTTAATGTAGTCCATGAAGGGTCATACATCATGAGAGCTTGTTTCAATGATTTTGTATCAACCTATGTGGTAAGAAATATTATCTTCCATAAAGTTCTATATTTTCTTGAGAGCGAGAAGTACGGGCTGATCATTATTCAAGAGCGTTACGCTGCATGTTATTGAGTAATAGGATTTTATTATTCAATCGCGTATAGTGTGAGGTTTTTAACATATAAATAATAATTTTTCCGTGTTTTGTTTTTTAATTAGATAAGAAAAAGAAGGAGAAGAATTAAAGTTCATTTTTCTATGGGAAATGTACGTTGTGTCGTGAATAAAACTTTCCATTATTTTGTTAGTATTTGCCAACTGGAAGAAAGTTGAAATTATCACACTGAAAAAAAATGTATTCCAGTCAAATAAATATTTATTTGTCCTGTACCAAAGAAATATTTATTAGAATTAACAAAATATTCTTTGGATCCAAAATAATTTATTTGAATTAACAAAATATTCTTTGGAACCAAAATAATTTATTTGAATGAAATAGATTTTAATCGTTTATTTGATTCCAATAAATTATTTTGGTTTCAAAGAATATTCCGTTAATTCTAATACATATTTCTTTGGTACAGGACAAATAAATATTTATTTGACTGGAATAAATTTTTTTTTCAGTGCATATCTTGGATTGTTACTTATACGCTTATGAGGTATTGGAAACTTTATTGTTATTTATTGTTATTTTTCTGTGAACGAGAGTTTCAAACTTCGTTTATTGAAAACAGGGGTGCCCATCCCCCCCCCCCCCATAATATGTGGTGCGGGAATTCCCCTTTAGTTACCAAACAAAAAAAAGCCCCTTCTCCACTGGAAAATTCTCATAGGCTTACATGAGTTTTGAATAATATCTATACATTATGTTTTTACATTATATTCGTTAATATCTGAATATATGGCGTTTTATAGAGCATAATATTTTTAATTTGATAGTAATATTGATTGCCGATTCTTAGAGGAAATGGAAAAACTTTGTATATTATTATCATCAGATAAGTTTGACAACCACAAATCGGACATAGATGATCGTAACCTGTTCTTAATCAATCTAAAATTATTTGGCTGAATAATTTCATTATTTTAATCATTATCTTGATTCATTTTTCTTGAGAACTTGACTTACCCCTGTATGGAAATATTTCGCTGAAAAATGTCTGTAAAACTATGAAAAAAAATGAAAAAACTCTGAGAATCTCTGAAATTTTTATGAGAAATCTAATATTTTTGGGACATTCTTTACAGACTTTTTTCAGAGTTTCTCAGAGTTTTTTCATTCTTTTTCAGAGAAATAGTAACGAAATTGCACTCTAAAAAACTCTGACAAAACTCTGATGGATTGCTAACATTTTTCTGACTTTTAGAAAAAAATTAAAAAATTTTCAAACACTTTTTCACACATGATATTTGAATACGGCATATGAATGTATTTATTGAATTTCAGGATTTTTCAATAATCAGAAGAATGTCAACAATTTATTAGAGTTTTGTCAGAGTTTTTTCAGAGTGCAATTTCGTTACTATTTCTCTGAAAAAGTATGAAAAAAGTCTGTAAAGAATGTCCCAAAAATATTAGATTTCTCATCAAAATTTCAGAGATTCTCAGAGTTTCTCAGAGTTTTTTCATTTTTTTTCAGAGATTTTTCATAGTTTTGCAGACATTTTTCAGCGAAATATTTCCATACGGGCAAATCCATGATTTTTATTATTTTTGAAAGATTCATTATTTATACATGTCAAAGAAACAGAGGAAATTATAAAATTTTCAAAACAATCCTTCAATTCTCTATGATGATTTGATTAAATATAATTGTGCATAAATTATATTGAAGTTGATGTTTCCAGTCTCATTTCAAAGTATTATGCAAACATATTACGAAGACCCATTTGGTTTAATATTTCAGAAACGTTTCAAAAATGACCTAAGAACATGAGAATAACATTTTCAAAATCTTGCGGAATGCATGAAAAAAAAAACGTTTTCGAAACATCTAGAACATGATGTTTTCAGAATCAAATCTCGAAAACTATGGACACGTTTCTAAAACGTCCCGAGAACTTTCGGTGCTGTCTGGGCAGAAGTGCGGAAATGTGGAGAAAATACTTTGCAGTGGAAATAGTGAAACTTTCTGAACTCTCATGTGTTTTTTTTTTTGAGGGAAAGAATAATTGAATTATTACAAGTTAAATCCTTTGGAAAAGTGGTACAGTTTTTTTTGCTGAAAATTCCACTAATTCGGACATTTCGCGATTTCGTTACTATTTCTCTGAAAAAGTATGAAAAAAGTCTGTAAAGAATGTCCCAAAAATATTAGATTTCTCATCAAAATTTCAGAGATTCTCAGAGTTTGTCAGAGTTTCTCAGAGTTTTTTCATTTTTTTCAGAGATTTTTCATAGTTTTGCAGACATTTTTCAGCGAAATATTTCCATACGGGCCTCCAGATGGTTATTTCATCGTTTTCCAGTGTTTTATAGTAATTTCACTAGATTCCATCGGGTTCAAAAGCTTAGTATTGGGGATAAGAACAATACTGCATCCATTCAAATAAATTTTAATGATGGTGAAAATTCAATCGTTTATTGGAACGAATCGAAAATCCAATCGAATGAAAATTGTTGAATAATCGACATTCCTGTTTCTAATCAATTCTATTAAACTGAAAGCATCATTTACAAATTTTTTCATTGGTTATTCTAATCAATTCAAGAATTCAGGATCTTCCGGCAACTCTGCCATAGCACCAACGTTCTTGCAGAAAAAACTTCTAAAATATACCTCATAGTATTCTTAAATACGTTTCTTGCAACACAATCGGGACAAGTTCAGAACTGCGCCGTTATTCTTGAAGAACAGCGAAGTTTTTGAATTGTTCTACCGTGCTCACGGACACCAAGTTATAAAGATTATTGGGGAAAGGGGGTTGAGGAACATGTTCTCTATTGTAGGCAAAAGTTTATGGAATTTCTACAGGAAGGATATAATTGGTACACTACTTTTCTCAAAATTTGAAGGAGCTCAGCCCTTCTAATAGATTGTTTGGGGGGAAGGACAGAAACCCCCTGAAATGGGGGCCCGTGAACGCGTTGCATAAGATATGTTTTAGAATCATATCAGATGTCTATTATCATGCTCATTTGCAAGATACCTTTTAAAAGTCTTCGTGCCATGTGGATAATTAGTTTTAATAAACAATTCAAACTACTGCAACATTCAATTTCATTTGAAATAAGTAAATTTTTTATTTGAATCCCACATAGTATAGAATGTCTCGGTAATGTTTTGGAATATTACTACGACATAACCAAGACATTTGTAACATTGCAGCAATATTCCGAAACATTACTGAGACATTCTGTGTTATGTAAAATGGAACGCATTATTCGTTTGAATACAAACAAAAGTGAAAATATTAAGTACAAATCTAAGTATCTCGATAAAATGATTTTTATCAAGTACGAATCTATTAACATGGAAAATCTAAAAACATGGAAAAATCATCAATACTTAATAAACAATAGAAAAATATATGAACTTCCCAAAAGTCACGTATGAAATTTCACAAAATGAATAGTCGGATATTGAAATTTTGATATTGTCTTTGTAAAATTTCACGCGCGACTTTTGGAAACTTCATATGTTTCTCTATGTTTTATCAAATATTGATAATTTTTAATTGTTTTTCGAATACAATTCCACGAAAATGTGAACCGTTTTATCTTGATTATGCATTTAAGAAATACTCTTTGATTTTAAGAAATATTCTTCAATTTTTATTAAAGATTACTATATTTTCGACCTGCATTTCTATCCGCGTACCCCGTAAATCGTACTTAGATTGATGATACGGTGATTCAATTACGATGCATAAAATATAGAAATGAAATATACTTTCGAGAGAAGTAAAATTAAAATACTACTTAACAATTAACAAAAAGTTTTCATATCTTCCTCTTCCGAACGCTTCTATTATAGTAAAATGTTAATAACGTTCCTCATGAACCATAGAAGATTCAAATGGAGAAGAAACTAGAATTGTTTCTCTCATCAAGATTCACATTGAGCCATTTATAGAGGGATACGTTCGTAATTCACAGCTCCATTGATGTTTTAACTTCCGACTTTCTAATGATCGTGAATACGTTGACATAACCGTAATAGTCGATTGAATTATACCACATCGGACGTGCTTGTAACAAGTACTGTGAATCTCGACTCAAATAATTCCATACGATCGACTGAATAATTACGTATTTGAAAGCGAGTAATTTAGATTAAAGAACCATCTTACAGCGTTGGAAGCTTCGTACTTCTCCGCGTTATATCAAGCTTGATACTCTCGGCCTGACAAACATTATTCTTAATTTTTCAACATGAATTACTTTGACGGAAGTGTACCCGTCCGCGTTGATTAATGATCCAGGGAATTCAGAAATTCTTCATCTTCCGCATGCAGCCATTTGTGTAGACGTCAATCTAATATATAATTTCTTATTCTTTGACACATCAAAGGATTTTACAATCGAAAAATGTTGAGAAGATTAATTTCAACATTCGTTCGAAATATTCTCATCATGATGATTAAATATAGATTGATTTCAGATATTTTCATGGTCGATACTGTAGATACAAATGATGAATAGAATAAAGGATGTAACATAATTCTGATGTATTCTGCAGACAAAATGTAATAATTTCCCGTTTGGAATTTTTTTTTCAAAGCTTAGTTTTTGAGACATGAGCATGTTTAGATTTTTTTGAATTCCAAATCATTCAATAGAGCATCGTGTCCTACATACTTGAGCTTGGCACGATTTGCTGGCTTGGAAAACAGTGGATCTCTGGAGAAGAATTCCACAATTTTATCATTGTTTTTTCTAACCAATCGGAGTTCAGCAATTTTGAATTATTATAGCTTCAAAACGAACAATGATAACATAGTTGAATGATGAATGAGAGAGTCTCGTGCGAAGCCCTAGCACTGAGAAAACGTTTGTTTCGGTGGAACAAAATTTCAGTTGAAATGAACGCAAAGAAACTTTTTGGTTGGCTGAAATAAAATTTATTTGGGGTGAACAAAATTTGGTTCACAATAATTAAGGCTTTCATACAGACAAATGAATTTTGTTTATCCTGAATAAATTTTATTTCAGCCAACCAAAAAGTTTCTTTGCGTTCATTTCAATCAACGAGACTCCCCGTGTGGAAATTAAATCTTGGCGCCAGTTAGGGGCAAACTAGGCGTTCTTACTTTATTCCAGGCCCTGTTTTGGTTACCTTTATAGGGCCTAGACAGGATTCATTTCACGCTCTCATTTCCAGGGCCTGTACTGTATTCCTAACTTGGGCCTATGTAGGACACCCATGATGGGGCCAATGCAGGCTCTGAAACTAGAGCCTTTGAATGTGTAATAAATTTTTGCATAGATCATCAAATTAGATGAATATCGCAAGGAGAGAATAAAATTCCCACCCGGGTAGAAATGATTTATGACATTCCCCAGTTCTATTCAGGGCCTGGTCAGATTTGATCATTTGATACATTAAAATGATTATTTTGATTGTTTCTTAATGAATTAAGTACCTTTCAGTTCATACAACGTTCCCTTTTTTATTCTTATGTCTACGAGTATAAGGTATTAATTATCATTATGATTTTCCATCAATTCATTGGTTATAAAATTTTTATCTCATTGAATTTATTCAGTGAAACCGAAACTATTGACTTTTATCTAATATCAAATGGAAAATTTCTTGCATTTCATTCCTGTGCTCGATCAAAACGACAGAAATTTGGCTATAAAAATGGATCTATGTAAAGACTTCGAATTGTAAATAGTTCAAAACTTTAGTTGAATGAAGAGGTTATATATTGCTGTTTTCAATCAAGGTTGGGTGCGCCTAACTTTTCAAAACAAGGGGAATATTGGTAATGCAGGTCGGCCCTACGAGGGTTGTGTACAGGTGTGCTTAAATTAAAATCTTTGGGAGAATATGGGAAGCCTAGCAAGGCCCTATACGGGCTGTAGTAGGGTGCGCTTGAATTAAAATCTTTGGGAGAATATAGAAAGCCTAGCAAGGCCCTATACGAGCTGTAGTAGGGTGCGCCTAAATTTTTCAAACAGGTGGAAACATTGGATATGCATCTTGGCCCCACATGGGCCTTTCATGGGTGGCCCTGAGTTAGGAAAATCAGGCCAAATATCAGAAACCCGACTAGGCCCCTTAGTGGTTGAGGCTAGGCCATCCTAAGTTTGGATACCCGATTTAAGCCCATACAGGGCCTATATTCAATACAGGACGCCCGGACAAATTTCCACACGGGTCTCGTCTTAAATCGAAAAATGATCTATATTTACTGTTTTGAAAATTCAAGACATAAAAATTTTGAACAAAATCACATGGAATTCCGATTTCTTCGCAGAGGATAACTAAGATATTCTTTCAGTCTCGGAACTAGTCTCGGTATCGGTCTCGCGTGCAGATCTCTTTGCATATTTCGACATATATCCCTGCTAATTTTGTTTGAATGCTCAAGATTTCACCCCATTTCGTTGATTCCATTTATACTCTTCAATTATCTTGCTCATCTTGATATTACAAGAGATTGGAATAATTATTGGTAATTATTCTATCTTTCTTCGACGCGAGTCTCGTGCATAGCTCTACTCAATGCAGTGCTTCTGAATGATTCGGATCTAGAAAAAAATCTGCAAATGCTTAATGCTTATATCTCAGAAAATAAGTTTACAAAAAAATTTGTTAAACGGGAAATTATCGCATTTTGGATGCAGATCACACCTGTGGAATCCAATCCACGAATTATTTCACACGCGGAAAAAAAGGAAATAGCAGTCCCTGGTGGAAATCCCAATTTTGAGAGTTTTTCAGACATGCTCAGAATTATTCTGAATTGTATATAAACTCGGAGAGATTTACATAGAATGTTCGAATTTTCAGAGGTTTTCAGAGATTCTCTGAAATTCTCAGAGAAATATTTCCACCAGGGGTGGCAACTACTCACTTTTTAGTATCTTCTTTTAACCGCTGTAGCTGAAATAATTGCAGCTGTAACTATTTTTTAGCCACCGCAGTAAGAAATCGTAGATGTAAGTGCGCAGGTTTTGTGGTTGATATTTGAATAGCCAAATAAATTTAGCTGTTGAATTTTCGCTACGGCAGCTACATTTCTTGCTGCTACCGCTAATCGAGTAGCTGCACTGAGAAAAATGTGTTTCTTATGACTAGCGATAAGTGAATTGTTGAAATTTTATTGTTGTTTAATAATAAAATTGCCAATTCAACAATCTTAAACGATATTTTTACGATGTTATTGTAGGTTGATATATAACAATATTTTATTGTCGATTCAGCAGTATTATTGCTGGTTTTTTTCTCCGTGTGTGACAGCTAAAAAATAGCTGCCGTGGCTAATTTCTAGCTATCCAAATAATAGCTAATTACTTTTCCCCGTGCACCCTGTCCTGTTACAAGTAATCCAATAGAATCTCATTGACGAATGGAAAAATTAATAGGTTTCAATGAAATCCAATGATATTCAATTAGAAATTCCACTATTCGTAATAGGATTCAATAGAATCTTTTCACCTGGTTGTATACAAAGATATTCTCAAAGGATCTGGAAGACTCCTTACGCAACGAAAAGGAATATTATTCTTGAATATAAAATGTCCTCTGATCCTGTAGTTTCACGAGATCTCAAACATTAATCCTTCTTCGCGTGTTCCCTTCAAAATACTGAACATCTTTTTCCCCCCATCACTGTAGCTTACACTTTTCTTTAGAATAATTTTCAGATGATGTTTTAGAAATTATGAATAATTTCTGTGAATTTGCGCAAAGGAACTAGAATTGTATTAGAGTCGGAAAGGAAAGTTTCAATCAAGAATCTTACATATGTTTGTATTCTCCTCATAATAGAATCATACGTTTCTCCGTTCGTTCGAAGGAATATTTGAAAATTGAATGAGAAGGAAACGCTATTGTGAGATTTATCACGCGGGTATTTGATCCCGAGGAGAAAAGTTTATTGCGAGGTTTATACTATGTACATCTCAATGATTGTAATGCGCGAAATCCTTGTTGCACGAATCCAAGATGTTCTTCTAGAGGTTTCTCTGCCTTTCTAAGACTATTCAGGCGATCGAGAGGAACTATATAACTCATCGTGTCTTTCTCGTGTTTCATGCGTTCATCTCTTCTGGTAAGAAATGATGATTCCAGTTGGATGTATGGAATTTTTACAATTGTATACTCTGTAAATGCGATTGATAATATCTGAAAAATTTTTGCGAGGCGTTGATTATGGAAGGATTTCATTTCTTCTCTTTATGAGCATGCTATGAGATATCCATGCTATTCTCATTAGGGAATCATGAGATAAGTTATTTCGAATACTCTTAACTCTTATCAAATTCTCAGAATGATACTCTCTAAATTTCTTGGAGTGAAATCCACTCCCTAAGAGTAAAAATACTGCACCCACAGAAAGGATTTCTTGAAATGAGAGAATTTTTCTTGTCGCTGAGACAAAACTCATTTTTTTCTTGAACCTAGAAAATTTTACTTGAATTAAGAAAAATTCGTTTTGATTGCAAAAGGAATTTTCTTGATTCAAGTAAAATTTTCTAGGTTCAAGAAAAAAATGAGTTTTGTCCCAGCGACAAGAAAAATTTTCTCATTTCAAGAAATCCTTTCTGTGAGTGTGCAAGTCCAACAAGAGTGAGATTCCACTCCTAAAGAAACAGTTTTCATTCCATAAGAGCGAATTTACACTCTCGTGGAGGGAGGATTTCACTCTTCAAAGAAGGTGAAATTTCACTCTTCAAACTGCCCGAGCAGAAATTCATATTGGAGGTTCGGTCAGGACCAGATCTGAAAAGCCTTATTCCAAATCAGGCCCTGATATGGAATGTAACGCACCGTTGTATCAAAGCCCGATGTAACGGACTAAGGTAAGGTATACCAAATTACAAACCCAGGACCAGGATCGGGCCTATATTGAGTGAATCTCACTCTCCAAACATTCAATAAATATTTGTTAAACGTAGGGTTGCCAGATAAGAACCGGGACAATCGATGATTGGATAATTCTCTTATATCTCATCATTCATATTCCAGATTCTAAAAGACGGAACCAATGATCAAACTGTCCCAGCTTTTATCTGACAACCCTAGATAAACGTTCAAGAAACTTCCAACGATAGTTTGGAGATCTTGGATCTTCTAGGACCTAAAACATTATATTTGAATTTTGTACTCGCTTCTTGAAAATTTATCCATCACGTGGGAGTACGTCATTAGAACATATAAGAGCTCAGATTCGTGTTCTTGATATTTCAACACGCTTTGAAGCGTTTAAAAACAAATTACAAGATTCAATAAACACTTGAAGCACTTCAAAATAAAACCTTTGTATTTGCACTTATTTCTAGTAAAACAAAGATGATTTATTGCTTTCCAATGTACTTTCTCATATAGAATTTCAATCCTCTCAACTGGAAATTAAATTATTCGTTAAGTTGTTCAATTAAGTCTCAATACCTCGAATCAGAATTCTTGCTCTCATAATTCATACATTATCATTAAATTACTTGAATACTTTGTATTTATCATCAAGCGTGTTCCAACATTGTTGAAGATTACAGGAATTAATGGATTCCAACACTTTCTTCAAAATTGGGAACATTGTAGATTGAATTCATGTGGAACAAATAGATTGTCTATCATGCGATAAGAAAATAATACACATTACAACAATAAAATTTCTCTTTTCTTGTATTTATCATTATATATTGCATCTGATCGATCGATCGATTTTTCCACACATCATTTGATTTTTCCTGCATTATAATTTATCCTCTTCAGGAACCATGACAGGAGAAGAAGAATTTCACACCAATACATCGTCCTTGAATACTTTCGAATGCATTGATAGATTTGCATGCCGAAGGCTCGTGATGAAGGTTCGTGGTCGCGTGGGCGAAAGTTATCCTCTCTCAATTTTTGCGATCCACTGGAGTGCCGAAGGAAAGCGATGTTCGTTAGAAACCTTGCACGTGTGAGATTTCACGGACTACTATGTTCATGGATGCACAAAAGTACCATCATGAATATCGTGCGATTACGAATCTGTTATTCTATTGAATTATTCAGGTTATAAATTAAATTTAGTATTCGAAAAATTCATTAAAATTAATCAACGAAATACGATTCTTCCCTGAGAGAAAGGTACCTAGTTGAGACAACTAAATGTTAGTTGCCGCAGCGAGATTTTTATCTCCGCTAGCTGGACTCTGGTTAGGATAAAAAAAAGTCTAGCTGTCTGAAATATGAATAAATTTAGTCGTGACAGATAAAATTTAGCTCGAGCAGTTAAATGTTTATTTACGATGACTAAATTTCCTAGCTTTCGAATATTTGAATAGACCCTTTCTCTCGGTATTTATAATCTAAAGAAACCTGAAATATGAAATTCAATATGGCGATTCGAAGCTAAGAACTAATTGATCATAAAATGACGGTCTGGAAATAGAATTCTAATAAAAGACAAATGATATGATACATGTGAAATTTCCATCTTTTTTTAAATTCAATGACTACAAGATGCAACTCGTTATAGATCCACACATTCCTATGGTGATTATATTGTGTAAGCGAATTTCATGTTTGACATAGACTCTGTACCACAGGTGATTCAAACATCTCGTAATTGCTGTGCATCTCTACGCGTTTTGTTTCTAATTTTCTGCAATTACATGCGCTTCGTGATGGCAACGTAAATTAAAATCCTGTGGAACGTTGGGATAATTACCATTATTGTTTTGTCATGTTAATTGTGAATTCCTCCACCTGCGGAGTAATTCGATTTTGAAATGTTTAAAAGTTAATAAAAACTTCATGGACACGAGAAAATTCTTCATCTCCTTCTAACTCCATATGTCGAATTTCTTTTGAATTTACAAATTCCATCAGTTTATAATCCTTGTCGTTCGATTTTTAATTAGTCCAGGATTCTTCTGAATAAGTTCATTATTGAGCCCATGTGTGTTTTGTCTTCACCGTTTTTCAATTGACGCTGAACGTTCGATGGATTTCACACGATAATCGGTTTATGTGAACAGACAATCTTGCGCCAGTATTAAATCAATATTCTTTAGAGTTTAAAAGCGAAACAACGCCAATACCAAACTAGAGTTGGTACCACGATGGCGATGTCACAAACAGAAGAAACTGCTTCGAATTCGATTCAACGTTGTCCTTATGTGGAATCGGCAATGAATTAAGGATCTTGTAACGGTACTTCGCCAGTAGTGGACCGTTTTGCAATTTTCATTTGGAGAACGATTGTCTGTGATATCGAACAAGGTGAAAGATTTGAATCCAACTACGTTTATATCTTTAAAACTGATTGATATAGGTGTTATATTCTTTGGTTATCAAAACACATCTTTGCTGTGGCGGCGAAATCTGATTTATATGGGTACCTTTTGCTGGAGAAGCAAATCTTCTGTTGTGGCAGCAATCTTCTTGCTATCACAGCGAACTTGTTAGCTATGGTAGTTACTTTCCAGCTGTGGCAGCAAAAAATGTTGACTCCTCACGCGGAATCTGTTCGCTATTCTATATACAATACCGAAGGTTTTTTGCTGCGACAGCTAAAAACAAATGGCTGTCGTTGCTAAGAAGATTGCTGTGATAAGAAATAGTTTACTGTCATGGCAAAAAATTTGCTGCTCCAGCGAAATTTACCCAGAAAAATGAGATTTCACTGTCATAGCAACTTTTTTTGTTCTCCGTGTGATTTTGAGGTTTTCAAGTGCCGTTTGTGAATCTTTGCTGACATCCTTGGACTATCAGTGACCCACTGAGATGCTCGTCAGGTTATTTATTGTGTTATTTCATCTCAAACTTTTTAATTCCATAATAACAAATTGAAGAACCCCTTTCATGTCATAGCGTTACAAATTTTTATTCTTTTGCTCCATACAGAAAAGTGCACGGAAAAAATTCTTAAAATTTAGTGGAAATTATCCCTGTAATTTCAAGAATGGACCAAATTGCGCGGAGAGATCTTCGAAAATTCTACATTTCATTGGATTTTTACCATGAATCGTAGGACTTTTGGAGATTTCTGGAGGTAACCAATTTCATATCTTTTAAAATCATGCCATATACTAATAAATTCTGAGACTTTTTATCAAATACCTTCTCCCGTATATCAATCTTATACTCTTGAGAAATGAATTTCATTAAAAATTCCTAATCTCATAGTAAGTCGTTAAAGTGACATTTTCAATACCTGAACCCCTTACAAATGACATACACGATCCTGTTGTTGATTTTAGATTGAAGATTGGAGAGAACTTGTTTTGATATGAGATCTTGTCACTTGTACCAACACCAGAAGGTGTCAATTATGCATTTGTACTTATCGTCTGTTCTCAAGATTCATTCGATCAGATATCGTTAATCACAGATTTTGACGCAGCTCTGTTATGGATACAAAACATATCAATCTTATTTGTTTTATTCCTGGCTCGTTGAACTTGTTTCATTCACTCGTTTGATAAATATTATTTTATCGAACATTGCGTGGGATATTTACAATAAAAATACAACAAATTGACGTGAAATAACTGTATCATGGGAGTTGGATTATTCACCTTGAAATTCTTTGGGTGGGGTTTTGTTCTTTCATTACCACGAAGCTAGTTTTTTCTGTGAGGTAATATGCTAATAAATCGAAAATATTTCATTCGATATACGTACAGTCGTTTATTTTCACTTCAGTCTGTTCCGGAGGAAAGTATTTTGTCTTTTTTTTACACCCACGAAGAGAAATCATTGGTTACTATACGAGAAAATTTATTGTGCTTAGAAAAATATTCACTCGAGTAGCTAAGACGTTAATTCTGTTGACAAATTTGTTTGTCAATCATTTTTCTTGCTTCTTCAGCAATTTCTTTTTTCTAGGTACTATAGTTACAGACTAGTTTGTTATGCCAGCAATAAATGTTCATCAAATAGGGGCATGAAGAATTTAATAAGAATTTAATTCCCCAAGAATATCCTGTGGGGGATCAAATGATATCTATTGCTTCTTATATCATCATTTTGCGTGAATCTTCAGTAAAAAAGGAGAAGCTTTATATTAAAAATAAAACAATTTATTTATAATTCGTTTATTGCACCGAAGTTCCACATGGATAGATAGTTTTTTTTTTATTGAACAGCAATTTTCTCATCTCATTGGAATGATTCATGCGAACTCATCGCATGCATTAAACTCAGGACAAATTTTGAAATTCATACCATAAGTTCATTGATTCATCCTTGTTACGAACATTTAACAATGAATTTAAAATCAATTTGTATCCTAATATGAGCTACTGAATCATTTGCAACGCTTCAAAGACGGTACATTGAAATTTACGAGCGTGAATAATTTTTTTCAATAGAGACTTCAGCTTTGAAGGATGAAATGAGCCAACGTTATTTCCTATAGCAATAGAAATTTCCACTTGGTTGCTCGATCATCTTCTCGGAGGGACGCTTTCCTCCATTTTTATCTCGTATAAAAGGCGAATCGCAGAGAAAATTGGTTCAATTAAAGCTGAGTCCGCGTTTAGCATATGAAACAATTTTAATTGAGTTACAATTGCGTAATAACTGAAGAGAAAAGGAGATTTTTCCTCGATTCGATTTTTTGATCAATTTATCGTGTTACTGATTTCTGATATGTTTTTCATGTCCACGCACTGACCGTCGCCCTGAATTGTAGAATTCAGAAAAACATCAAATTATCGGGGAAGTATTGAAAAATGAATTTGAAATTATTCAAAGTATTCGAATTTCATCTTAAATCAGGTGGCAGTATTTACAAATTGAAATTCAATACGACAATTTCATGATTTTTACGATGAAATTAGACCAATTTTAGAATTTTTTTTATGAATTTAGAAAAACTAATTGTTGATAACCACACTAAAAGAATTTGATTTGAAAAATTACCGTGAAATTTCAGGGATCGAGTGAGAAGTAGAAATTTTTCAAAATATTATTATGCATTCTGTCAAACTTATGGAAAATATCACTTTCAGCTGTTTGAAAACTCGCTTATCGATACAGGCTGCACAGTAATTTTTCGAAGAATTTTTACTTTTCCTCGATTACTGGAATTTCACGATGATTTTTACAGCAAAATCCTTTCAGTGCGATAATCGAATTTCAAGTGGACACCCCGTATGGAAATATGTCGCTGGAAAAAATCTACAGAACCATGGATATCCTCTGATAAAACATCGCACTTTTCTTGCAAAAATCTGAAAAACTCTGATAAACTCTGAAATTTTCAAGAGAAACTGATTGAATTTGGGACACTCTGCAAAGACTTTTTTCAAAGGTTTTCCGAGTTTTTTCGTTTTTGTTCAGACTAATAGAAACGAAATTGCGCTCTGAGAAAATTCTGACAGAACTCTTATAAATTGTTACCATCACTGTAAAAAAAAACTGGAAATTTACTGTGCAACTGGACTGGAAATTTCCAGTGCTAGTACTGGAATATGGATATTCCAGTACATGTACAGAGATTTTGTTGTTACGTTACTGGAAATTTACCAAGCATAACTGAAAATTCAGTCATTGTACTGGAATTTTCAAGTTTGAGATGATGTACTGAAATTTTGCCATGATTTCGCGAAAATTTTACCGGCTCGTACTACAATTTTATAGTTCTTGTGCACCAAAAAAAAATATTCCCTCAAAAAGGACTTGAGAAAAAATTTGGAATTTAGAAAAAAAAACCTAATTGTTGGTATACTGGAATTATACAGGTTTTTAACTGCAATTCTCAGGTTTTGTGATGGAATTTTCCAGTTACTATGCAATTGAATTATACAGGTTTTGAACTGCAATTTTCAGATCGTGTGATGGAATTTTCCAGTTGCTATGCAACGGAATTTAATCACTGTTGCACTGAAATTTTCCACTTCTATTGGACTTCGTCATTTCTGGCAGGAAAAATTTCAAGTCTTTATATTAAAAATTTCCTGATTGAGATTTTGAATAATAATTGTAATTGTAGCCAATGAAATTGATATATGAGGTTTTTCCAAGACTTATCCTCTTGTGTTCTAGATATGAAGCATATGTAGTAACCCAAGCTGGCCTTCCAACATGTCGCGCTATAGCTCATCGGTTAGGTCTTAGGTTTCAGTTGGTAGGCAGGTAGAAAAGTGTGGGTTCAAATCCTGTTAGGTAGACATGAGTTTCTGTCCATCCAAATGAACGATCAAAAGTTTCTCAATCATCTTGGAACACAAGGACCCCGCAAAATCACTTTGCGTGAGCAATTTTTTTTCAATTTTCATGGATATTTTCAGCATTAATTTTCCAGTACATGTCCTGGAAAAGTCCAGCTCGTGTACTGAAAAATTCCAGTACCGAGGCTCAGAAAATTTCCAGTTTTGATGCGGGAATTCCATAACGTTTGCACTGAATTTTTGCAGTACAAATGTGCTGAAATTTTCCGGTACATGTACAGGTTAATGACTTCCAGTACATGTACTGGAATTTTCCGGTGAAATTTTTTTACAGTGATTTCGTTGAATGTTGAGAAATTTTGAAATCCTGCAAATGTATTCGTGTGCTATATTCGAATATCGTGTTTGAAAATTTGTGAATTTTTTCCAACTTTCAGAAAAATGTTAACAATTCATTGGAGGCTCGTCAGAATTCTTTCGAAGAACCATTTCGTTCCTATTTGTCATAAATTCATTAGATTCTTCAGAGATTTCCAGGGTTTGTCAGTGTTGTTCAGACTTTGTTAGAAAAATGCGATCTTCGTCGGAAATTATACGGAAATTTTCGAAAGTTATAAAATTGAATTGAAAATGTTTCAAAGAGTCGGACTCCATCATTCGCTCCACGAAATTCAACCATCGAGCTTTTTTCATTGAAATTTAATTTCCCAAATCTCAATAAAAGAAATTTTAACCCTTATTTCAATTTTAATCCTGCGTTCCCTTCAGTGTAATTAACAATCAAATCATAAAATTTACTTTTCCGAACAACGCGCAAATATAAAATACTTTGATTTTCGTTGACCATCTCTCCCACGTTAGCGTGTTTTACATTCAAAATATGATAGCGTTTATCGTTTCCCTTCTGGAATTAGTCCACCTGTACAATCCACAAGTATTATCATTTGGTTATCGTAATTCATTTGCATGCAACTACAATTGAAACTTTGTAACTATGTGTATAATTTCATTCGTGAATTGTGAGATACAATTATAGAAAATATGATATTAAATATCCTCGAGCATCTCCTGCTATTGCTGTCTATAGTAGAATGATAAAAATGACCGTGATTATCAGCGGGATATTGATAAAAACAGAAGGAAAAAACGTATGTTCGGTGAAATGAGAGTAAATTTATTTTATTCGTAACAAAACTCGATTGCTTTGCTCTACTCATAGTATTTATTCCACAGATTCCTGTCTTTGGTCACGAATCCAGAATAGTCAACGATTTGTGTATTTTATATCTATTAGAATTATTGAAAATAAACAATCATGAGCTCTCAATTGCATTATTATTGTTACGATATGTGAGCCGGAATCAATTTTGTAGTTCAATTCGATTGATGGTTCATTAGTAACAAAATTGATGACGATAATTTTGTTGATATCATATATGTCAATGTGAAATCAGATTTAGTATAAATGCTCGATAAATCATCGTATAGAAGAGTTGAAACTTATTGAACATACAACTTTCTAATTCCTGCCGATTCGCTTGGAATTCATATGAACGTTTGACTAATGACAGTTGGAGAGTAACTCTAATGTGCTCATGAGAGCAGTAATGATCGTTTGTCAAACGAAAAGATAATTCTCTCCTTTTTTGCTTTTCCTCATGATTCCAGAAAGAGTCGATGATTCAGTCACGTCACGGTCATTTTGCGACTTATTAATAATTCATTCGTCTATTGACCAGGAGAGAAAGTCCAAGAGAATCGAGAAAGAATTTATGAGGAAATGACAGATATTAATGTTGAGTGAGAATGACTGGATTTCAATAGATTTTGATCATTGTTTTGAATTTTTCAGAGAGAAAAAATGTGGTTTGGGTCTCTTGAGAACATTTGAATGAAAATTTATGTCCTTCATATGACCCTTCATAGTTTTGAGAATGAAACTGCCGAACTTGGATTCAACTCCAGAACGGAGTGAAAATTTCACTTCTGAAAGAGCGAACTTTGTAAAAATGTTGAGTTTGTAAGTTCAATGTATCGCTGTCAGCATTTTCTAATTCACATGAATTACACTGTTTTCAATAGTCATTTTGGTGCCTGAGGTTTGAGAACTGATTCGGAGTACCGAATAGGAGAAATTATTTTTCAAAAACAAGAATAGAATCATTCAAAATTCAGTACTAAAACAATACTTTCAGCCTCCTCAAAGAACTTGTTAATGTCCAAAAATTGAACGCCTCCACAGCTCTTTATCAATTCATTAGTTCGAAAAAAGTTCTTGAAGCATTCTATTCTTGTTTTCGAAACAGAATTCTTCGTGTGCTATCTCGGATCATCGCGTTTTTTATAATTGTTTTACATGTAAAATCCATCAATTAAATAGATTTTATATACCAAAATGATGTATAAAAGATAATAGAGAGTGAGCTGATCAAAGAAATCTGATATCCGTTCCACATTCGACGCACCAAAAGCACTCCGAATCAGTTACCAAACCTCCGACACCAGAGAAAAAAATTTCTATTGTTGATCTGTGTTCTATATGAATGAATTATGTAGTACTTTCGATTTATTTATTCTGAAGATTTATCTGAAAGTGTGTTGAAATTTTCTAATCTAGGAACCAAATTCAATGTCCTACATGAGATTCTTTTCACCGAGATGTTTTTTGACGTTAGTGAGATCGAGGACAAGCTAATGGAACTACAACGCTCCAGTCAGAATTCCAATCATTCGATCAATCAATTATTTATACTCATTGAGATTTTTGTTCATCTTCCATGTTTGATACATGAAACAAAACCCAAAGAAAAATGATGAAAATTATATGTTCTCGCTCCGTGAGATGTGTCTTATCATTGCGCTTGATAAATTTATAATTACCAAAGAGATGAAAAACGAATTAATAATTGGATGAAATCCATTTGAGAACATATCATTCAATTTTTAAACTATAAACGTCTGGGTAACTCAATAATAATACATTGGAGTCTTCGCTTGTTTTGGATGAGAGAAAGCTATTGAATAAGAGTTGTTTGTACAAATAAGTATCATATACATTCCTAACAGGATTGAATATGAATGAGTTATGTTAATGTGATATGAGAAAATGAGAACATACCATGTGAACAATTTCAATGAAATAAATATGTTGTCCGAAAAGTCGTGAGATGTTTATTATTTTTTGTCGTCAAGTTATCCATTATTGATTCCAATAATTTACCATCATAACATCGGTACACACTGTTAAAAATTTCTGGACAAAACTTCAAATACACGTAACGGAAGCAATTTCCAATCACGTAAATTTCAGTTACGAAAATATACATAAATCCGTAATAAAATGTAGGAAAAATTTGAAAATTCAATCACGTGTAAATGAATTCTCAATTCAAATACCAAGAATTGAAAATTTCAGTTACGGATGTAATTGGAAAAGTTATGAAATTTCAAAACATTTTTAACAGTGCAGTGTAACAAATGCGGTGCCAGAATTGACATAGAATTAATACCACAAGGATTCTATAGAAGTCCACCCCAGAAGCGATGTCGAAATAGCACCTTGACACTTTACAGTGTACACGGAGAAAAGAGACGTTCTACATATTACTACATTTTGTACTATTCCCTACAGCAACTAAGACGTTAGTTCTGTTAACAAATGTGTTTATGCCAGCAAAAAAATGTAGTTGTGTCAATCATTTTTCTTGCTCTTACAGCTAATTTTTTTGTAGGCGCTATAGTGATAGACCTGCTTGTTATGCCAGCAATACTTTCCTTTCCGTGTGTGCAATGGCAGCAAAAAATATCTCCTCCTGCACCAATTCCCGACTTTTTCCAGAATTTTTTGGGAAATTCCCGGATCGAAAATAAAATGCACGCACATCAATTTCAATTAACATTTTCGATGGCATGATGCAATCTAATGAGAGAAATGAATTCGAAGTTGAATATTCAAATATTGGTCATTTTAAATGGACATGTTTTTAATCAATAATTCAAATCATTCATATCCAACTCGGCTCCAAATTTAATTGTAATGCGTTTTGAAAATAAAATCAAGTGTATCAAGTACATCTTGAAGGAGTCAGAAACAGACTATTTCACGAACATTTGGGAATTCTTTCGAAAATCCTTGAAACAATCGCAAGACCTCTGAGACAATATTTGAAACAACTCTCAAATTTCCCCCAGGTAGAAATATTCTATTAAATCATGTTGCTGAAATTTGAATCGTTTATTGAAACGAAATAATAATCGAATAACGGAATACTCGGATCTAATTACAGTTGAAGATCTAAAATCTTGCAGCACATACTTCAAATGACGTTTTCAATTCTAAAGAGTTGAAACCAGAAGATAAATAACGATCATAACTCAGATTTTATGAATTCAAATTTACGTTTCGTTCTTATAAACGATTCAAATTCTACAACATATTAAATTCTATTACAAATGGGGAAATTTCTGATTAAATATCATTGATTTTCATTAAACCCTATTCATTTTTCCATTCGTCGATGAGAGTTTATAGATTATTTGTACACGGAGAAAAATTAATTCGCTGTGGCAGCGAAATCCACTTTTGCTGGGTTCCTTTTGCCAGGGCAGCAAATTTTTGCTATTTGCTGTTCCAGCAATCTTGTTAGCTGCGACAGCAAAGTTTTAGCTGTGGCAGCAAAAAATCTTTGCTATCCCAGCAAAATTTGTTTGCTATTCTGTGTATAATACTGAAAATTTGCTGGCGGAGCAAACATTTTTTTCTGCCACAGGTAAGAAAATTGCTGTCGTAGCTAACACGATTGCTGTTATAGCAAATTTTTAGCTAGGTCAGCAAAAATTTTTGCTATTCTATATATAATACCTCGATTTGCTGCGTCAGCAAATTTTTTCTCTCCGTGTAATAGGGCCGTGAAATAGGATTTCTCAAATTGTGTGAGGTTTCTAGAATTCTATAAGAATCTTAAAAGAATTTTTTTCGAGAATTCTTTAGTGAATCATTCATCGCTGTCTAGACCTGGCTGAAGAAATCATTCTGAAAATATCTGAGAATCTTTGCATAACCTTCAAAATTATAACAAAAAATATCAATATTTAATATAATCAATAATCAATATTCATTTTACGTAAGATTTGAAATAATCAATATTCAATATAATAAATTATTCGTCGAGGGGGAAAAGTTTTCCAAGTTTAAAAATTCTGCACATACAAAAATAAAAATATAATTGAAAATTTCCCGCAATTTTTTTCATTTCCTGACGTTTTCTCGACTTTTCCCGACAAAAGTACAATTCCTGACTAATTCCCAAATCCTCGACAACGGAATCAACCAACCATACGTTTTCATTCCATAGCTTAATCAATCATTGGAAATCAAAAGATACGATCTGGCAACACTACTCCTGCAGCAAAATTTTATTTGCTATTCTGTACACAATACCAGGGACTGTAACGTTATTCACTTTCGTTACTCATCATATATAAAATATACATAATAAATATATAATTTGTGTACAATATATACATTATTATATATATTTCATACATAATGAGTAACGAAAGTGAATAACGTTACAAGTCCCTACATAATACTGAAACATTTTCTGTTTCCCGACTGGAAATTGTCATCAGGTTAACCCAACATATGATGAGGACCTGACAAGGTCATCCGAAATAAGGAATACCCGTTACGGTCCTGATAAGGATTAGGTGTGGATGACTCACGTATGGATGACCTCATTAGGACCTAATCAGGATTTCCTCAAATTATCCTGAAAAGGTCGAAGTAGGTTTTCCTCGCTGTATCCGCATCAGGACCTCGTTCGGTCATCCTAAGATCATGGACATAGTTTGATAAACTGAATACAAGAATGTACAGACTTGATTTCAGATTGTACACTCTTTGATTAAACAAATTTTCCTTCAATAAGAAGAACATGTTTGAACGATTTTCAACTGTGCCTGTTTTTAAATTCAATCCCTTCATTCCGAACACATTACCTACTTCTGAAAACTGTTGAACAATTTGTTCAATCTATTCTCAATGTGAATTGAAAACTAACTATTTGGGTTTTAATTAGGCGGAACTTATGAAAATTTCACAAGATTTTCCACGTTATGCATACAGCGAAAAAAACTTAGCAAACGTTCAACCATCACCAGCGAAATAAGTATTTCATTTAACTTATCACAATTCTCATAAGGTTGATTTATTGACTATTCAGCATCATTTTTCTTTCCTACACATCACATCATCTGAGTATTATTCAAAGAGTATATATGAACTGAATGAATATGTGTTTCGTCATAATCAAATATAAGTTTCGAACAAGTACTCTTCTTTCGTTATTTCTTGATTAATACGCATAAAAAAATCTGTTATTGAGTGCAAAATGAATTATTGAATCAGTTATCACTGCTGTAATATGTAAAAAATCATAAGTTGCTGATGTGGTGACAATTAATTCTATTCAAATATACGATAATATCAACAACGACAATATCTATATCAATATTAATTTATATCAGTATTTCTCGGAAAAAAACTCAGAAATCCCAATCATTTTGTAATAATAAAGGTCATGAAGAACTCATTCGATCAAAAATATTTCAAGCGAATGTTCAAAATGAAATGCAAAAAACTTGAATTATTCACTTTCAGCTCGACGGATGGTTTTACTTTTCAAATTAAAGAGTACTCTTGAAGTTGGAATTTGTTAATTTCAGAAAAAAGCCTCATTTTCTGAGTTGAATTTGTTGTTAGGGTGATGATGAACTTGTAAGAAGAGTTTGAAAGTTGAGTGGAATCTATATTGATCAGGAAAGTCCAAATCGTGTGGCAGAAGTTAGAAAATCTGTCAACTTAGCTCACGGCGCGTGGGCTTTTCTTCACTAAACCAAATGCTGGCAGGAGAAATTCATCAAAATATAGTGGATTCAAAGTGATGTGAAGTAAGAGAGGACCGAAATATTCATTAGATTTTATTCGTTCTTATAAACGTTCTAAAAATAAGAAAAGACTATAGAAGATCCAAAGTGTCGTCTTCCCATATTTTTGTTCCAATAATGTTGTGTCATGTTCCTACAAATAAATGTTATTATATTTATGAAACAGGTTCAATACACATGTTTTCTCAACCTAACACTAGTTACTGGTGAAAAGATACGAAAATGCACACTCAAAAATGCAAATCATTGAAACAAAAATATTGAGAGACGATACATTGAGTCATATATAGCCTTACCATATTTATCAACATTTTTATAATAACTAATAAAATTCAATGCATGTATCTGTCCTCTCTTACTTCACATCACTTTGAATTCACTATATTTTGATGAATTTATCCTGCCAGCATTTGGTTTAGTAAAGAAAAGCTGATAGAATACCCATGCGCTGTCAGCTAAGTTGACAGATTTTCTAACTTTTGCCACACGATTTGGACTTTCCTGATCAATATAGATTCCACTCAACTTTCAAACTCTTCCTACAAGTTTATTATCACCCTAACAACAAATTCAACTCAGAAGATAAGGCTTTTTTCTCAAATTTGAAAATTTCAACTCCAAGAGTGCTCTTCAATTTGAAAAATAAAACCATCCGACGAGCTGCAAGTGAATAATTCAAGTTTTTTGTTATTCATTTTGAACATTCTTTTGACATATTTTTGATCAAATGAGTTCTTCATGACTCATATTTCTTACAAAATCAATATGATCTCTGAGTTTTTGCCTAGAAGTGCTGATGTAAGTATTTGAAGAAAATTCATTTTCACTGCATCAACAAATTACGATTTTTTGACACGTTACAACAGCTATGACTGATTTACTTAATCATTTTGCACTTACTAACAGACTTTTTGATACACATTATTCAAGAAATAACCACCACACATTTCACAAAAATAATTCATCCATTTGTTGATCACATAAATTTAACCTCACATCTGTCAACCGAACTGCAATTTTCACACAGGCTCATAGATTAGTTTTGATTTATTTTTGAGGTTTTAGTAAGGAATTCCTCACAAAATCCTAATTAGTCTTTCCTGATGGGGTCCTCATAATAGTGCAGCGTGACATGACTTGTTAGGTCCTGATGAGGTTGCCTTATCAGGACCTGATCTGGATCAAGGTTCACCTGATCTGGTCCATGGGGTAAATTTCTAGTCGGGTTCGGTCAATCATGTTGCTCTCTCAGCAATCCAGTCAACTGTGGTAACGCATTTTTCGCTAAATTGGCAAAGAAATTTGCGATTCCATACGTAATACCTCGATTTAGTGAGCCAGCAAATTTTTTTTTTGGTATTTGAGATGAGTATACCAATATAATTTGGGATACATTATTGCAATTTGTGCAGATAATGAATTTGTCATATCAAAATCAGCACGTCACAAGATAATTCAACAGAGAAAAAACTGTTTCATCCTAAAAATGTGTTTTTGGAGCATCAACGGCATTGTTGCTTCCAGAGATAAGCGCTTCATATTTACCAAATGCGACTGATTAATGAATTGATATTATTATCCTTCATTATTCTAAAACTTTAACTTCAAGTATCTTTCATATTCTCTACAATATGACATCAGAAAATAATTGAATAAGATTTTATGCCGATAACGGATAGCGAATTGCGGCGAACCGGTGACCCGTGATAAAGCGTCCGGAAATACACTGGTTATTCTATTTACCTGTTCACCGGTGTGCATTTTTTATAACCGCAAGCGCGAAGAGATCTGATCTCTTCGTAGTTCACATATGTGTTCCACATCAAAATCGCGGATTAGTTCAGATGATAAACTAGGTTTATGTATCTTGATTGATATCCATTACACCAACATAGCACAGGTAAAATATGAACCCCTTTATTTATGGGCGAACGGACCAATTTGCAGAGATGGAAAATCCTCATCAATCGTGTTTCTAGATCCATAATCGAGGTGATTTTATTTCCTCAGAATCCATTCGTATGGCATACGAAATCATACCAGGAAATAACACATTTCTTAAGTTGTTTTTGAATACAGATTTTAATCTCCACACAAAAATGAATATTCAAATGCTAAATTTCTCAACTCGAATCGTCTTTGTGGGGCATGCAAAGTAATTCACCGTTACCGTTAGAATAAGAATCATTTGATTTTGTGAACAATAAGATTGGATATCATGAAATTTCATGTGAATGCGAACGAGCAAATGTTCACGAAGAACACGGATTGTACTTTGTTTTGGAATAATAATATTATCGAATTTTAACTAAAAAAGAGGGTAAAAATACTACTTCAAATCAGCTACACTAAAAGAATTTTATTTGAAAAATTACCATGAAATTTCAGTTATCGAGGGACAAGTAGGAATTTTCTCAAATATTACTGTGCATTTTGTAAAAATGAGAGAAAATAGCACTCTCAACTGTTGAAAAACTCACTCACTTTTATAGACTGCACAGTAATTTTTTGAAGAATTTTCACTTGTCCTTCGATTACTGGATTTTCACGGTAATTTTTACCACAAAATTCTTTCAGTGTATGTGATTATTTTCTTTACCCATTTCCTACCATTCTGATTATATTACAAACCATATGTAACATTTTAAAACTCAAAGAATACGAGTATATTTAAGAAATACATGTGCAAGTTTTTACATCAAAATACTTACGATGCACATACAAGTGCATAATTTTTTTCTTGATACGAATTATCATAATATTCCACCTACAACACTTGTTTCCTCTGTGAATATCGTACATAATACAAAGATCACGTTAGAAATCAGTTTTATACAAATCAAGCCGACAGGTTTCCGATAAATCGATAAAAGTGTCACACATGTGACAGCGAATGTCTCTAATTAAATCTCCGGGACTCTGATATACATCCTTCATGTGAAAATCCTGTAGAGTTGGAACTCGATAATTATATGAATCTCAACGCGTTTCGATAGGTCATCCAATTTTTTTGATTTTTTTCAATAATCATTGACCGATAATCGATCTGAATGATCGATACGGTACACGAAGAGAAATTTATATCAACAACAACAATACTCAATTATTCCGATTTTTCAAGAAAGGTCCTTGAACAATTTCTATCAGACCTTATAAAACATTGATCAATTAAAAATCGTTATCAACGCAATAAAATCTCAGAATACGACGAGAGAAAGACGAATATATGAAGATTCATTAAATTTTCAATACCTTTCATCGTACATTCATATTATCACCCCTGTCCTTGTGACGCATTCCTCTGAAAGCAATTTTCAATTCGAAATATTGAAAGGGATATGCGTGCGTTGAGGTTACACGAAGGAGTGTTTTTAATAAGTAGTATCGTTACAAGTTCAAATAACAGCACGGTACGTATTTACATAATTTCCCATTGAACTGAATAGAATTTCAACTTGAGTCGAGACTTTCGAATTTTTCCTTCCATATATTTTACGACACACGTATATGGGGAGGGTCTTTATATACTTTGTTGATTATTCAACTCTTCTACACTAGCAACTGTGACGCAATATCTACATTTAAGAGTCCCAATTGCGAACGAAGTGTTGACAAATCAATAAAATTTGCTTGCACGTTCCGGGAGGGATGTCGCAGTACTATTATTTTGAATTCAATCAATCGAAAATGATTTCTCCGACGATACCTTTTTCATCGATCGACGTATCGATATCGGCACCTTTCTACACTTTCGCCCATGCAGTTGCGACAGTCGCGTTGCATTGGTATTTCATTTGAATTTATCTGCAAAAAGAATCTATCGTTGCGTTGATTCGAGAAAGGTATCATGTTTTCCATCGATTAACTTTTTTCCTGTACCGTATCATAAATTATAAATAAATATCAGCATTGTGGAAGGAGGAGAATCAGTCAGGACACTCTTGCTTTTTCCTTAAAAAACAAAATAGTAAAACCAAGTCTATACGCACTGAGCATTTCCGTTAGAACCTTGCATTGACATTACATCGATGTTGATGCGATCTTGAAAGTACCTGTTATAAGAATTACAACAGTCATATTACAACATCCAATTACAAGTAAATTGCAGAAATGTTACTTTATCAGGTGATATTTCAACGATATTTTTGCAAGTTACTTTTGTAATATTGCATTTGTAAATTGAAAGACAAGTACTTTCAAGATCGCATCAATATCGCTCCAATGTTAATGCAAGGTTCTAACGGAAATGCTCAGTAGGTACCCATACAGCACGCAGTTCTTGATGATATCTAAAAGAATTCTCAATTGAGAGATCTTCAAGAACGGTCTTGAAGAGTTCTTAAAGATATCTTTCAGAAGTGTTGAAAACACATCTTGTAAAAGATTTCCCAAAGATGTCTTGATTCAAGGCATTTCCAAGACGACCATGCAAGATATCTCAAAGATATCTTCTTTTAGAAGTGTTGGAAAACTTCTTGGAAGACTTCAACAACCCATGTGTGTATGGAACAATGGTCCCATCGTGGACCAAGCCTGGCACTATGCCTGCCGAGACTTGTCTTGAACAATTCAATTAACTGGGCTCAGGCTTAGGGATGATAAGATCAGGACAAGCTTGGGCCAATGGTTCGTTCCAGCCCAGTCCAAATGATCGCCATCATAATGGTGACATGGACGCCAAGAAATGTTTGCATCATGGTGCCAAGGTGTTTCCGCAAAAAGCATTGTTATTGGTGGCAAAACGAGGTGATGGCACCATAATGCAGACATAATGTTTACATTCTATGCATCATCGCAAGCTGAGCAGAGTTCATGATAGTACGTTTACGGCCCGTTATGTCACAAAAAATTCAGAGCATGCTTTTCTATCTGGGCAAGCATCAATCAATGCCTCTTTCATCACATATACTGATGAGAACAGTAATTTGATCCATATTTCAACTCAAAATTCTTCCTCAGAATACCGTACATGAATCATCTTAAAATGATAGATTAAATGTGCCAAGATCGAGACGAGCTTGGGTTTTCCCAGTCTTGTGAATCTCTGCATGGGAAACACATCTTGAAATCCTGTAGAGGGTTCTCCAAGATCAGTTGATTTCCGTGTATGATCACATTTAAAAGTAACCTATTACCATTGAGTCAAGTTTTATTTTCATTCAGATCAATTATATCTATCTAAGTGTGTGAAACTGCAGTGTAGGGCCAATCGTGGGGAGGAGATTGGACTGGTCTTTGCCCGACAGTTATGCACAAATCTTTATTCACTGTGAACTCGGAATTCGGTCACTAATTGAAAACACTGTGCCACTTATATGGACAAAATCGGCCTAAATAATCATCTCAACCTTAGCTTGATTTTCACGCTTGTGCCAAGCTTGTACCAAGTGCAGTTTTTGGCTATTCCAAAGATACGAACAAATGTACCATGACTGACTATTATCCATTGGAAACAGCGGGATAATCATGGAACCAATCATCATGGGTCCAATTATTTTTAACGGAGGTTTGTCCCTGATACACGTGCCAATCCTGGGACAAGCTTGGGGTTTTTTCCACACGGAAAAAAGTCTCATGTGAGTTCTACATTGGTTGAGGTTAATTAAACATAACTGATCACATAAATGCAATTGGAGTAACATTTACATGGGAACCGATGTTATATTTACATTGTTATCGTAGTAAATAGGAGCAGTGTTGCTCCGAAGTAACTATGATAACAATGCAAACCCAACAGGACTGTGTAGTAAATTTTGCATGAGATCCATGCTGTAATCGTTATCTCACTTTTCATGTAATTCTTACTTGGGTATTTTTTTCCGTGCAGCGTGGGAAGACATGTTTAAAAAGATTGTCAGTAGGTTTTGGTTATGAATACCCGATCATATGAATTAACATGAATAACACTTGGAATGTGCCTTTTATTATAATCGAACGGCAGATGTGATAAATTCGTTCACAAATCGAAAGCTTGCAAAAATCTATACCCATTAAAAAATCGTTCAGGTCTGATTCGGCGTGTTCAGGCCTAAATCATGGGCATTTTCCGGCAAAATTATTCATTTTCAATACTGATTGCACGTAGTTGGGCTTGAATACACCTGGTGGTTTATTTTTTTAGCTTCTTCATCACTAAAAATGCTTCAATTTTGTACGTGAAAACCCGTGATCAAGTCTAACCGCCTGCGATCATGCCAGACAACCCATTCTCGCTCGTAATCATGCAAAATCTTAACAGCTAAGAAATATTCACACAAAATGACTCTATGTTGATTTTCTTATCACGAATACACATGCTTCATCATGCTAAATCGGCCCGAACGCATGCACATATGCCTGATCACGCATGATCATGCCTGGAAAAGGAAACAAGACAATGGAAACTGCATAAGCGCAATTAGTAGAAATGATTGTGTGATAAACTTCTCATAGTTCCATCCCTTACAGCAAACTTATTGATTTCGTATGAATTTCTCATGCATAATTGAGCATAATCCAGCGTGATTGACCGTAATTGAGCATGATTAGTCTTCATCACGTGGGTGCAAAATTAGAGCCTGATCACGCCTCATGAACACAGTAAAAAGTAAAACTTAAAGTGATCCCATGGAATTCCATCTTAATTCCAAAGTGAGATGGAATTAACTGAAATTCAGTCTTTTTCATTGCTTCCTTTCAGTTGCAATAGGCGCTACTTTTGGCTGCATTTTTAAGCTGATATTCGGGATCACTTTGAGTTTCACTTTTTACTGTGAATAAAGCCTGATCAGGCGTCAGCGGACGGGGACAATTTTTTTACGGGTATACATGCCAAGAGATTTTACATTCTGCAAAAAGTACGATTTTTTAATCTTTTAATAACCGCGCTGGAATTCACGAATCTTCAAGACACAAATATTTTACAAATTACTGAACTTTTTACGCTCAATTTTATGTACAGTATGATCATGAAAATCAAACTGTCTGTATAGCTCAGGTCATCGAAGCCTGAGTACATCGTGAGATCCAATTCCCGCAACCTCAAGGATCGAGATGAAGTGAACTTCATAGGAGTGCGAGAGCAATAAAGACAAACAGGGGGGGCGGGGGACAAGACGTGCGGATTTTTTTTTGTGAATAAATTCAAGCTTCTCCCAAGACATTTTTAAAAAATCTTGAAGAACTCTTTTGGATTTCTCAATTTCTTCTCAAAGATATCTTTGAGAAGTCTCCGAGACATCTTTTAGAAATTCATTCATTTTACCCAAGACATCTTTTTGAATACGAAAAGATATCTTTTAGAAAATTCTTCAAGATTTCTTATATTTTTGGAAGATATCTTTGTGTCTGTTTGGGTAAAAATCTCATTAAAAAATGAGAAATTTGCAAAATTCGTGTCGAATCTCATAGAAAAATATTAATGCTTTGACATACTTTCCTCGATGTCATTTGATTTTTTGTTGAGCGTGAAAACGAAATTAATCGCAAGAGTTGATCGAAATTCGGTACCATTGGATTCTATTTCATTCTTTCCACGGTTATAATGAAGACAATAATAATCGAATAAGCTGGCCGCCGCAGAGAACCAAGGTACATTATTTCGAATCATAATGGAGTAAATTGATCTTTGGTTTCTCTTATGTTGATTCCAGACTGGGTATCCACTTTAACTGTCGTTTTCTTTTTGCGTGCGATACTTACTCGCTACCGTAAGTGATATTTTCTCTCTTGAGCGAAGGAGGCGGGTAAGAAACGTTTTCTCGTACCACGAAGAACTACGAGCCACTGCTAAACATTCTCTTCTTCCTGCTTCTTTTCTCCATGTCTTCTGTATCTTTTTTTCCAGCGAAATATTTAAACCGACGACTAGATCGCCTTGGCCGCGAGCAGCGGGGAAACACCGTCTGATCTCATCTTATAAATATGAACGCGATCACTGTGCTTGATGCTATAAGCATGCTCGACACTATCCTCCCGTCGACAGAAGTAGCGAGCGGTTGGAATGTTGACGATATCCTGAGAAATGTTATGCGAATATTTCTGTGATTTATTCGCAGGAAGGTCTTTCAGGTTTAATATTAGCAAACCTAATGTATTCCCATGTAATGTATATCAAGGTTTTACTATGCGGTACACAGACTGCAGGGGATGTTCATTCACGTATCTATATGGTGATATCATTTCTCGTAGATACAAAATTGTGAATTGAAAACAATGATTTCTTTTCTGTCTGACATCAAATTTTAAATAATGAAATTATAAATCAAGGTTTCCATTTCTCTATCGACTAGTATGATTCTATTCATGTCTGGAATATCTACCACGCAGGAGCACAATATTAACATTATTCTCTACAGTAAATTGCTACTTCCAGTTTAGATGGAGAAAGTAAAACCAGACCTGTAAGTTCCGTAAAAAACACTTCAATGTACATCCACTTTGCGTCTTGAGGTGGTTACGGAGGTCAAAAGATTTATGCATTTGGTCAAAAGAGTACTTTGTTTAAATGTTACTTTATAAACGTTTCTAGATTGCAAAGTGATACTAAATCAACTTGTCAGAACCAACCAACGAACCATTAAGCGATTCGTACACTTATCTAACCAGTACAAGAAAAATTTTCCAAAGAAATTGTTGAGATAAATAGTTGTTGCTTTTCAAAAATTCTTCATTTATTCAACGTCAACTAAATGATATTGAACATTTGAATACCGACGGTAAATATTAAGGGAGGGTTCTCATCTAGCCCACTCCAAGATAAGGTGATTTTCTCGAATTTTTTCTTCATGGAAGGAAGTGAATGAAGAACTCGGGGGTTTTCACACTTATTAATTGAATCTTCAAGTACATAAACAAAATTTTTGTCAGTGAAAAATAATGCAATGGGAATTGTTGATACGTGGTGAAATATAACCACCTAAAAAAAACAGTGATCAATTAAAACAAGAATTATCAGAAATCAAAAATCCGAAAATTTTAATGAGATATATTATATTTGTTGGAGGTTGCACCATTAAAACTAATGAAAAGTCCAAAATGAAAAAAATGACAGAAATGCAAACTTTTGGTAGCATTTTTTCCCTTTGTTTTCGTTCTTTAAGGTGTTATATACAGTTCAAATTTTCAAAAAATTGATTTTTTTTAAATTTCATTTTCGTAATTTACATACATTCAAGTATACACACAGAAAATTTCAAGTCAATTCGGCGATTATTGTCCAAGTTACACGCATATTTGTAAAATTTTTGTACTCTATGTTCAAGTGCTTTTGAAACTTTGAATGCGTTTTTCTCCAAACTGTATTTTCCCAGTCGGTGACCAAGATTTCTCGAAAACGGCTGGACCGATCAGTCTCAAATTCCAACACGAGATTGTTGACTTTATTTTTCAGTAATTGTTCGAAGGTTTCTTCTCACCGATGAATATTTTTATTTTTATGAACAATTTAAGGCAAAAATTTTAGCGCAAAATCGATTTTTTTTTTCTAGAAGCCGCCATTTTGTCAGAAAAATTTCATTTTGCTTATTCCTTCGATTGAGTACTAGATTATGCATTACTTTAACGAAATTCATTCGGTTTTTTTTTATTTTAAAAGAGTGAGTCCCGAGATATCGTGGTCACCGCAAAGCGCTTTTTTCTTCAGAGGAGCTTCTGAAGATCAGCTATAACAGCTCTCAAAATCATTATTTTTACAAATAAAAAATATTGAAATACAGGTCAAAGTTATCTCATTATGCGTACAAATTTTTACAATAATCAATTTAACTGTCTTTTCAGGAAAAATTCTTGAAAAATCGCTTTTTTTGCGCCCCTCAACTGTATATAACCCCTAAAAGTGCTATAAAATGGAAAAAACGGCGAATATCATCTCCATTCACACTGTAAAAAAAAACTGGAAATTTATTGTGCAACTGGACTGGAAATTTCCAGTGCTAGTACTGGAATATGGATATTCCAGTACATGTACAGAGATTTTGTTGTTACGTTACTGAAAATTTACCAAGCATAACTGAAAATTCAGTCATTGTACTGGAATTTTCAAGTTTGAGATGATGTACTGAAATTTTGCCATGATTTCGCGAAAATTTTACCGGCTCGTACTACAATTTTATAGTTCTGTGCACCAAAAAAAAAATATTCCCTCAAAAAGGACATGAGAAAAAATTTGGAATTTAGAAAAAAAAACCTAATCGTTGGTATACTGGAATTATACAGGTTTTTAACTGCAATTCTCAGGTTTTGTGATGGAATTTTCCAGTTACTATGCAATTGAATTATACAGGTTTTGAACTGCAATTTTCAGGTCGTGTGATGGAATTTTCCAGTTGCTATGCAACGGAATTTAATCACTGTTGCACTGAAATTTTCCACTTCTATTGGACTTTGTCATTTCTGGCAGGAAAAATTTCAAGTCTTTATATTAAAAATTTCCTGATTGAGATTTTGAATAATAATTGTAATTGTAGCCAATGAAATTGATATATGAGGTTTTTCCAAGACTTATCCTCTTGTGTTCTAGATATGAAGCATATGTAGTAACCCAAGCTGGCCTTCCAACATGTCGCGCTATAGCTCATCGGTTAGGTCTTAGGTTTCAGTTGGTAGGCAGGTAGAAAAGTGTGGGTTCAAATCCTGTTAGGTAGACATGAGTTTCTGTCCATCCAAATGAACGATCAAAAGTTTCTCAATCATCTTAGAACACAAGGACCCTGCAAAATCACTTTACGTGAGCAATTTTTTTTCAATTTTCATGGATATTTTCAGCATTAATTTTCCAGTACATGTCCTGGAAAAGTCCAGCTCGTGTACTGAAAAATTCCAGTACCGAGGCTCAGAAAATTTCCAGTTTTGATGCGGAAATTCCATAACGTTTGCACTGAATTTTTGCAGTACAAATGTGCTGAAATTTTCCGGTACATGTACAGGTTAATGACTTCCAGTACATGTACTGGAATTTTCCGGTGAAATTTTTTTACAGTGCAGGTTCATCCTCCAATAAATTCAATCAGCTTACAAAAGAAGAGCGAGCCGTTCAGTAGTTTTTGAGATATCGTAGAGCCAAACTTGAAAAACATGGCTTTGAGAAAAACGCCTTCAAAGTTTCTGGATACGAAAATTTTGTTCATGTACTTCAAGACTCATTTAATGAATTTCAAATAACTCGAGTTCCTAATTCACTTCCTTCTTCTTCAGAAAAAAAATTCGAGAAATTTCGGAATTCGATTGATGAGAACAAAACCTATAAGTGCACTGTAAAAAAGTTTCACCGGAAAATTCCAGTACATGCACTGGAAGCAATTAACCTGTACATGTACCGGGAAATTTTACCACATTTGTACTGCAAAAATTCAGTGCAAACGTTATGGAATTTCAGCATCAAAACTGGAAATTTTCTGAGCCTCGGTACTGGAATTTTTCAGTACACGAACTGGACTTTTCCAGGACATGTACTGGAAAATTAATGCTGAAAATATCCATGAAAATTGAAAAAAAATTGCTCACGCAAAGTGATTTTGCAGGGTCCTTGTGTTCCGAGATGATTGAGAAACTTTTGATCGTTCATTTGGGTGGACAAAAACTCATGTCTACCTAACGGGATTTGAAGCTACACTTTTCTACCTGCCTACCAACTGAAACCTAAGACCTAACCAATGAGCTATAGCGCGACATGTTGGAAGGCCAGCTTGGGTTACTACATATGCTTCATATCTAGAATACACAAGAGGATAAATCTTGGAAAAACCTCATATATCAATTTTATTGGCTACAATTACAATTATGATTCAAAATCTCAATCAGGAAATTTTGAATATAAAGACTTGAAATTTTTCCTGCCAGAAATGACGAAGTCCAATAGAAGTGGAAAATTTCAGTGCAGCAGTGATTAAATTCCGTTGCATAGCAACTGGAAAATTCCATCACAAAACCTGAAAATTGCAGTTAAAAACCTGTATAATTCCAGTATACCAACGATTAGGTTTTTTTTTCTAAATTCCAAATTTTTTCTCAAGTCCTTTTTAAGGGGATATTTTTTTCTGGTGCACAAGAACTATAAAATTGTAATACGAGGCGGTAAAATTTTCGCGAAATCATGGCAAAATTTCAGTACATCATCTCAAACTTGAAAATTCCAGTACAATGACTGAATTTTCAGTTATGCTTGGTAAATGTTCAGTAACGTAACAATAAAATCTCACTAGCACTGAAAATTTCCAGTCCAGTTGCACAGTAAATTTCCAGTTTTTTTTACAGTGTGGCCAGTATTTTGAATACGTATTTTCGTGATTGACGCATGAAATATATGACCATGTGAATTTTTCGAAATTTTCTAAATTTTTCAGGGTAATTTAGTCACAGTTTCTCCAAGAATTCAGCAATTTTTTGCAGTTGAGCAAAAGTATTTCAAAATTTGAACAATAATAACAACAGAGGATTCAAAATTCTTGAAAAATTTCAATTCTCACATTTGCGACAACAGGAGATGAATTTCCAAGAATAGAAAATACGATTGAACTGGTTACTCAGTTTTGAAATTTCATGTCAAACTCGATATCAGATTGAAGAAATGTTTCCAACAGTGAATGGTGTGAATCGATTTAACCGCGACATGCTGTCATAATTTCAATCTTATATTGTGTCATAGATTCTTTTCACGTAATGGAAACATTGCGAGACCCGAATTAAGATTCACCTACATAGGCGAACGTGATGTGCATGATATGCGTTCCAATCATTCGGATGACACTCACATAGCGCGAAAAAGTTTCACGGAACACCATAAACACATTACAATAAATTACACATGGTTGTATAAATAATTGATAGAATATCGATTTACTTTATTTGTTGTCGAAAAAAAAAATTTGCATTAATTTCATTTGAAACTTGTTTTTAAGGGGGGAGTCTAGTAATAAATTTCGAAAAAAATCGATTTTTTCTTGCATGCACTGGAATCCGATTTTTCAAATTTGAAGAAAATTTCGTTGCCCTCATTTTGATAAATCTTGTTTTCAATAGAAAAAATAGTTCATTCCAATGGGAAAATTTTTCTTTGGATTGAAATTATATTCTTCGAATTCAAGAAGGAATATATTTCTGTTTCAATTTAAAAATCTTTTGTTTCAATCTGATGAAAAATTTTTCCATTAAAAAAAATATTTATTAGAATGAGGGCAAAGAAAAATTTCTTTCAATCTAAGAAATTGGGTTCCCAGTGTGAAAGAATGCATGAAAATGAAATGTATGAAGAAACTTGAGGAATATTTTATGGACCAGGCATTGCTGATCAGTATAAGACTCTTTTTTTTTTCGTAAAGGAAACTATCAACGCGTTTTTCTCGAAACCACATTTTTTGACCTGGTAACCACGATTTAGCAAAATCTTCTGCACCGATTTTGCTGAAATTTTAGGAGAATGTTCCTAACACGTGTAATTATGGCATGAAGCGGAATTATATTTTTTGCTGATTTCTAAATACCATTTTCAAGCAATTTACATCGGAAAAAATCGCAAAAAAACAGGGAAAAAATTCAAAACGTCGCCATTTCATCAATTTTTTTTTTTTCATAATTCCGTTTCATGCCATAGCCAATAACATATTTCACAAGAATCCATTTTGATTTTTGGTTTCAGACAATGCAATCTCCTAGAATCATGGCTACTAGATTTTGAGATGACCAACTTCAGGCTGCCGTGTCACTGCCAGATTTCGCCATATTGAAAAAAAAAATTTGTTTCATAAACTACAAAAATCAACTATCATCATATGTAAAAAGATTCAGTTCATTAAATAAATTTGAGTCGAAAAACAAATTGTTGAAAAAGTAGTACTTATTACTAGACTCCCCCCTTAAGAGGGATTTACCATTTGTCGAATATAATTCTTCTTCAAACCCTGTTGGATTCATTTGAATCAACAGTTTTCATAAAAACGAACCGGAAATGAAATTCCACCGGAGCTGCAGAACAACTTTGACGAAAGTGTGAATATAAAAAAAATAGAAAGATAAACAGGAAACTGAAAACTAAGGAAACAAGGACCAAATTTGAGAACTCGCTAAATGAAATATTTCTCAACAGCATCGATCGATGAATGAGAAAGCTTTCATAAAAGGAAAGAACTCAATCCCATCGAAAATCTAACAACTCTAAAATTCCCACACGAAGGCATATTTCCAAGTAGGTGTGCGAAATGTCATCCATTGAAATCGATGTGGTGGCGTCATGTAAATTATCCGCCTGCAATAGTATCATTAACGACCACGATGTGTTTGTGTTGCAAAATAATCACCTACTCATTTATTTTATCGGTCTTTGAAGAATATGATGACACTTTATTACTTTCGCAATGAATCGAGTAATGAAAGGAAAAAGTGCACCTCAGGTTTTTCTTTTCTGGTTTTTTCATTAATTCACTCATTCGTTGGGTTCTGTTTTCAAACCACGTTGATATAGATAATTTCATTACCTATTTCATAGTCGAATGACCTGAATCGTATTCATTATTGTGTCGCAATATCACACACTGTAACGTGAGAGACCGTCCAGTTCATTGATATTCTTGCGGTTATCAGGCTCAATTTTTTTTCCCTTCCTTCGAAATTTTCTTGTTCTTTTGACCTGAGGTCTACCTTTTCTGTTACACTCAATCCTTCCTTCCCTATCCCACACGATTACGTCAACGGATCTTTTGTTAAGTCACTCGCTTTCGATTTTTAATCTTTTCAAGAGCGAAACACTTTTTTCTCACTTGACTTTCGTCAAAGGGATATTATAACTTGAAACAGAAGTGCCTTGTATATTGCGAATTGGACAAGACGAATGGTTTATTTGAAAGCGTTTCTTTGAGATCTCAGTTCTTAGAGGACATGGAAAAACAATATGTTGTGTATAATATGGACAATGATTTCATTGAATCGTTTATAGAAACAAAACGAAAATTCAAACTCTCAAAATATGATGAATCATCTCAATTTACATTCCCCAGTCAACTCCTTGGAATCAGAAACATTGTTTCAAGAATGAACTGCAAGATTTTTAATGTTCAATAGCTGAGTATTTCATTAGTCGATTAATCATTTGTTTCGACGAACGATTCAAATTTCAGCAACATGGATAATGAAGGTATTTATATATATGAATTCGTTGAGGTCAAATAAAAAAGGTTTATATGTACATATACTCTGCTTAAAAAATCCGATTCAAACCTATTAACTGGTCAATCAGTATGAATCAAATTTTTGTCCACGAATTTTCCTATTGGATCTTATTCAAATCTAATCGGTTTCAATAGGAAATTTTTACTGAATGAGATATGATCACGAAATTCGGATCATGGACATTCGAATTCACTGATTATATCCCATTGAGTAGAAATTCAAACCAATGATATTTGAATGAGATTAAATAGGAAAATTCGCGGAAAAAAATCTGATTTAAACTGATTGACGAGTGGATCAGTTTAAATCGAATTTTTGAAGCAGGGTAGTGTTTGATACATCAAAATTGCAATCAAAATCCCATACATCGCAGATATTTCATTATTAGTTACCCAGGTATGTTTTGACAAACGTACTATGCCTGGTGCCAAGCTTGAGCCAATGCTAGTCAACACCGGGCCTAGCTGAGTTGCTAACATTGGCTAAATTAGAATGATGTCTGGGATGATAACAATGTTCAATGCTTGGCATGCAAGCTTGGTTCAATATTAAAATTCAATATTGGTTCTATGCTTGCAATCGATATTGTTACCATTATTAATATGCAATACTAATTTGAGCTGAATGAGTAGGATAGATTTTTCATTGGCGTCCAAGTTTGTATGAACATTTACATTTGAGTGACTGATCAAACTTGGTGACAGGTTCGAGTCAATGCTAGTCATCACCGGGTGTAGCTTGATGGCCAACAATGTTACCAAGCTGATAAGCCACGCTGTTATCAATGCTACTTATCACCAGGTGTCGCCTAATTACCAACAATGTTATCAAGCTAGGTCAGTGTTTAGGATGATAATAACGTTCTCTGCTGAGCATTCAGCTTTCATATATATCGGAAATCCAACATGGGAAAATATGCTTGGTTCTAGCATTGATGTTCAAGACGCCATCAAGGTTTGGTTAGCTATGACGGGCCAAGCATTGGTCGAGGTTTAGTTGACGAGAATTGAATCAAACATGACAAAATATGATTGGTCCTAACATCGGTGTCCAAGACTCTATCAACGCTTAGTCAGCTATGGCGGGCCACTCATCGGCCAAGACTAGGCTAACCAGATAGGGGAAAAGTGTCTAAAATGATCCCCTTAAGGCATACTTGAATTTTATGTACCAAGAAAAGGATTTTTGGATCAACTTGCAATGGTATTGCTTAGTCCAATCTTTCAACTGTACATTCCACTCATAAAAAGTAGAAAAATACATCAATGCTCTGTTCCACGACAAGATTTCCAAACGTTCCATAAAGGATCATTTTGGACATACAGGAAGGTAAAGTGATCCCCTTGGGATCCCCTCAATGCATGCACAATGGATGATTTTAGATACAGGTCAAAGTACAGTTGGATGATGTCTCAACCCATACATAAAACAGACTGTACTGGGGGGTATCCTAGAAAATAGTGAATAACAGTCAAATTTGATCTTACCTTACATCAAAAGTCGTAATTTTGCATCACATTCTCTAGAATAATACTACGTCGACTTATAATCGCAGAGGTTACAAAATCAGCTACAGGACATCATGAAGAACAAGTTTGTGAAAAATTTGGATAGATAGCGTTAGTAGGATCGTCAGAATAACGAGGGATCATTTTGGACACTTTTCCCCTATATCAAGCTTGAAGATTGATTGATTTAAAAATCATCCTATCAAAACGGTTCTTCGTGCCATAAAATTTGTTACTGTGAATCACAAAGATACATTGGAACGCAAATTCATTCCATGCAGTACTGCGTTTCCCAGTTCTCATTAATGTCCAGTCAGCATTGACGAATTCCATTAAAATACCCATCACTGGGGTCCCACTAATCCTCATTATCCGAGCGTGTTTTCATTTGTTTTTCAACCGATCGCTGTCATTCACATTACCCAGTGGTGTTTCCTTTATCCCGCGTAGAAAGCTTTTCAGCCTTCAACCGAATTTCCCGATACAAAAATCGATTATACAAAATTATTCAAAATTCCAGCAAATATGAGGCTCAACAATCAATCGCTTTGAAAACACTATCCTATTCTGCGAATCGATATGTTTGTGGGTGAATAAATAGTAATTTTGTTCTTTCAACAGTTCAAGCTGGAAGGCTGATTCATTGTATGAATAAGTTCCTTCTATTAGAATTTCATTATCATTCCAATGTGGGAAAAATAATGATTCCAAGAGAACTTGATGGTTGGTAATGAAGTGAAAATAAACTTCTTGAATAATTGTTCCACCCTTCCAACCATGTGTTTCCGTATAAAGTTTGGTATATAACGATCGATCAATAGCTACATTCAAATGTCATTCAAACTGTTCTCAATTATTATCGATCCTTTTTGTTTCTATTATTTTCCGATACGCTGCTGAAAGGAACCTTATTTCGTTACAAATCAGAAAAGGATGCAGTGTAATATTTCGCAACGAAATTTTCATTCGAGCTTGAGCCGCAATTAGTAGACCGAGCTGGCAACCGATGAATATTAAAAAAGTTTATTGTATGATATTATTGTTGACTATCAAATTCGCAATGACGGCTTGTTTTTACAATACCACGTCATGAAAAGAAACGAAAAACTTCTCTACATGTATACAGGGTGTCCCGAAATTCGCGGACCGGATTTCACAGGTATATTCTGCAGCCGAAATGCAATAATTTCCCGTTTGAAACAAATTTTTTCGACGCTTAGTTTTGGAGGTATGAGCATTTTTAGATTTTTGTTCAAATCTAAATCATTCGAAGGCACTGTATGCTACATACTTGGGCTTAATATCATTCGCTAAGTTGGAGAACGGCGGACCTGTGGAAAAAAAATCAAACTATTGTATCATTGATAGTTCCGGAGCTAGAGTGATTTGAAATTTTTCAGCTTTCAGCCAATCAGAATTCAGCAACTTCGAATCGCTATAGTTCTGGAGCTATCAATGATGAAATAGTTCAATTTTTTTCCACAGATCCGCCGTTTTCCAACTTAGCGAATGGTGTTAAACTCAAGTATGTAACACACAGTGTTTTTGAATGATTTGGATTTGAAAAGAAATCTAAAAATGCTCATATCTCCAAAACTAAGCGTCGAAAAAATTTTTTTCAAACGGGAAATTATTGCATTTTGGCTGCAAAATATACCTGTGAAATCCGATCCGCGAATTTTGGGACACTCTGTATATATACAAATTCTTGACAGAAATTTCAATGGTATCATTCATCTCTTTAATTACAAGAAGAATTTGTAAGCCTCATGCAGGGGGATCAGGGCAAGCCCATCCTTTCCCAATTAGGCCCATGAGATGCAAACTGCCATTGCAGTCCTGCGCGGGATCCCGAGGGTAGCTCACAGCTTTCTCCGTTAGCCGCTTCGCACTCCAGGAAGCTGGCGCCAAAACGTTGCCCGGTCCCCCCCCCCCCCCCCACTATGGAGGTGGAGATAGGCATATGGGGGAGAATCACATTACCAGCGAAGCCACCCGCAACACGGCTACACCCACAACCGGTATTCTTGCATGGATCACTGACAGCACCGAAGTTCGCTGGTACAAGGGCCCCTTTTCGGAACCTCCGAGCCCCAGGGCCCCAGTGCCCGCGCTCACATGCAATTTCCCAGGATGCAGGGCAGCCCCTATTGAAAAGATCTCATGAATGCTAATGAATTCTAGTTATTTCTAGGACAGAAACCGCATAAAATCTAGTACACACACTTGATTTTATACGATTCTGCAAATCGTTCTAATTGAATCTCATGAGGTTCTCATATAATTTTTGCATTCTTATATAAAAGCATATAAAACCCATAAGTTCTAGGACAGAAACCGCATATGGACTGATAAAAACTTGTTGAAATTCATATAAACTAATAAGATTTATATATGAGAATGTATGGGACTTTTTCAACAGGGGCCTTAATGTCCGGGCCTCGCTGAGTAACGGACTCGGCCATCTTTGGGGACCAAGGCCAATTGGACCGGGGGAAGCGTACTTCCAACCTAACCTACGCGGCTGAGGTAAGATTGCCTGACTCATCAACCGTCATTTCCCTATTACGATGGTAGCCGCTTTCGGGATAAACTTCGGTTGACGCACCAACCGCCATTTTCCTTTTCGCGGCATTACCATTAGGGGGAAAGGCGGATTTATTAGTCAGGGATTCGAACCCCCAAGCCTGTCGGACATCCATGTCTGACAGTTAGCGCGTTAACCCCTCAGCCATGGAGCCGGTAGGCACAAACATTGAACTCTATATCATACTGGAAGGCGCACTTCCAATAAGATATATTTTTCATATTTGTCTTCTTGTTTTCATTCAGATATAATTTTTACTAATGTATTGTAATATCGAACTTACGTGTTCAATGATGTACATTTGTGACACACAATATTGTGAATAGTGTTGTACAAACTCACCCAGATGCTGAAGAATTGTTCCGGAATATCCTAAAATATATCTTGAAGCATTATAAGAGATGTCTTGTGGAACACTAAAAGATATCTTTTTAAAGTGTTTGTGTGAAATTTTTCTCAGAGTTACCTGAAGATGTTCTTTTAACTAAGCTGCCCGGCAGAGTGCTCGGTAGCTCATAAAGAATACCATGTGGTAATAAAGAACTCTTTTCGAACTCTTTTGCTATCTGGGTAAGGCATGGACAATTTGTGACGGAGCAGAGAGAAAAATATATTGGTGGAGGGATGTGGAACATGTTTCCAAAATTGTAGTGAAAATTTGAAATGAATTCCGATATCAAATCGTAGAACAGATGCCTATCCTGATTTCATAACTATTTAAAGCTTTGATGATAAATTTCCCTCAATAAAGATTCAGAACAAATTATAAACACCCATAGAAAAAAAATCAGTTGGAATAACCATCCAACTTGCATTTTTTTTCGTTCATAACTATTTTTTTTGTTGATTTAACCAATTTTTTGGATAAATTATTCAAAATTCGTTGAGTCAATGAATAAATTTTTTAGTCTCACTATAAAAAAATGGTTCCATATGCGCTTCCAAGTGGAATAGTGGTTTCAACTAATCTTTTTTTCCGTGCAGCGATTCATGAAATTTCACATTTCAGTTCTGAGTGCTCATCTATCGAAAAAGCTCAAGAATAGTTTGGAAAATTTTTTGGAATTTTCTTAGAAAATCCATAAAGAATCCTACGTCAAATTACATAATCTCTTATGCGTGAACTATCTTTTATGAATCGGGATAAAGCCTTAACGACAGTATGGAGATAATTGAATAATTCCTTCTCTCATGCTTATTTTTTGACAAACATTTTGAAACTATCATAAGTATGATGCGATCTTGAATCCCACATCATTCTATTCAAACATCATCATTCACTTTTTTGACAACCAAACTTCTAGTGATTTCAAAAAAAATCACCATCAACTCTTCAATCATATATTTTCTTCACTGAAATGACATTCGGCACAAATAAGATAAAGTACACAACTTCACATCGATGTTACATCGTTTGACATCGTAGAAACATCGATGTTAACCGATTTCTCAAGTATCGATGTTTAGTGAACACTAACAGAACCTCTATTGTTTTGTATTGAAAATCTTCATCAGTTGGTAGGGGAAGATGATGGAACTGAATAAGTGGTCTTAGGGTCCCTAAACTGATGGCTAGTAGTGCCATTTATAGGGAAATTCCGGTTTCATACTTCTACACTTGGTACATCGCGCCATGCTAGCGCCAATGGTGAATTCCTGTACGGGGAACGGTCTAGGTACTTCAGAATTTCTCCGTCTGACAGTGGTATTCAAATTTTGATTGAAAAAGATTATTTGTATCCACTTTTTCCTATTTTCCGTCCCAGAACCTTCATTATTCACATAAACATAAATTTCAAATTCTGTTCGTTATATCCGCAGCGTGGAGTTTCAGGTCCATTCACCAGTCATGTTAATCCGGTTACGATTCTTCCTGTCAATAATACGACACGCTGAATTATTCATAACGTTATGCAAATATTGAAATTCCTAACGATATTCCACGTTATCAATCGTAAACCTGTTCATACATGATCTATTTTACAGAAGACGTTACTTCCCGGCTGAGAAATGAATAACCACCCTCGTACGATTCGATTCTTATTCATAGAACATCGATGTCGATGACATTACTTTGCAATTAAAATATGCCAAGTGAAAATATATAGTCTTGCAATGTTGTAGTTGCACGCACCTCTCGTATAACGCCTTCTGTCGAGCCTTTTTCCATTCCGTCTCGTGTTAGCTACTTACAAGTCTGTATACCCACATACGCAAAATAATGCGCGTGTCCTCCTTAGTGCGCGAATACCGTTCGTCGTTGTCAACGTGGGAATACACGAGTATGTATGTAAAGTACGTAAAAATGAGCCAGCGTATGCAGGTGTACGTAACGAGGTATAGACAAACGACGCACAAACACACATATAATTCAGCGTTTAAATCCAATCGAATTGTAAAACAGTCGGAGAGGCGCGGTTCGACGAACCTACGTTGTTGCGCATAAATATTTCATCGAGTAACGAGGATTTCATCAACTTCTTCTTGTTGTTCGAGCTTCTTCTGCTTTTTCCTTCTATCGTTTTATTCTCGGTTAACGCTGCTAATTGTACGAATGCCGATAACGGAATAATAGTCGTGTGCCTACGTTGTACAGATACATTTTATCCTAATGATGATATAAATTTGTTCGGCTAAGACAGTTCTGTGTCATCTCGACAGGAACTATTCTACAACTTCCTCGTATAACATAAAAAGATTGGATTGCATGTGAATTTCTGTCCCCTGTTGTGGAGTAGTCTCGTAGAATCGTACAATTGAAGCTTCAGTAATTTGTATTATTAATCCTGCCGAAAATGTGTTGGATTAAATGAAGTATTGTACCAACCATGGATATGTAAATTATAGGATCATTTCACGGACAAATGAATCGTTATTTAAATGATATTACCATAAAACGATAAATTTGTCGAAAATTCATGGTGGAGTAATGTATAACTTTCGACTGCACAACACACATCATGGAACTTTCATCCGAATACTGTAATTTCCATGATATTATGTGAATTCATTCTCTTCGATATTGAAACGAGAATTGTTGTAAATAAACAAGACCATCGAGTTGCATCGGGTCATCGAGTCTCGTAATATTTCAATCGAAGAATATCTTTTCATTCTAAGAATCATACCACGTGATTGATTTACATCCTTGGAACAGACATTTACGCACGTTTATTTTTTATAACGTAACATGTCATTCTACTGCAACACAATGAAAACAACCAGCAACAATTTCCCCATTATTGCCATGTGTTTACGTCGCAAAAGCGCAAGAATTCTCTGCGAGTCGTGAAGTTATTTACCTTTTGCCTGGAATCCAACAGGCGAGTCAAAGCTTGGCTCATTGCCAACAATACTGTAAGCTTACATGATTATCTCCAACGATCTTGGCGAATAAAATTGTTGAGATCTCACTATAATCCGAACGTACACCATTGTATAGGCACAAGGGTAAATCGGTTTTTGTATTTTGTTTGTTTCGAAAGTTGTTGAACTGCGATGGACCCTGAGATTTCTGAACGATTCATTCGAAAGTCATCTAAGATTCACACAGGATAGTTAATTTCGATTGATTGATTGTTAAGGATAGATAGTTATAAACCCATTGGATCTTTTAAATTTGATTGGGATTCCGATCGATGCTTCAATTGAGCCTTGGGAAAAACCCAATTCATTCCCATTTTTGGAAAATTCCATTAAATCGATTCCCGTTGTAAACCTTAATCTCCGATGCAGAAACTTGATTCATTCAGCAGGGAATTTACAAGACGTTCCTATATTGATTCAGAAGTAGCAGTTTCGAAACTCTCGTGAAGATTCTTCCATAATCAATCTTGAGAAATCAGTATTTAACGTACCACATTATTTGCGAATTTTTTACTCGAAGATGCAACATAATAACGAGATTACGCAGCCTCCCATTGAATTATATTGGTTCTCTCGAACAAGCCAACAATTATTTTAATGCGATTAGATGGAACAAATATGATTGAATATTATTTTCTAATTCAACACATGATACCTTGTGAGATCAAGTATATAATATACAGTGAAAGGCATTACCGATGGTTATAAGCCATGCAGGCACTTCTATGAAGCGCACAACGTCAATAGATAACCTATTTTCCCGAACGATATACGCTCGATGTTTCGCATTATATCATATTTTCACCTTTCACCTACATCATATTTATTACGAATCAACGGAAGATTATATGTTATAATCGTTCAAATATCTCGATTCGGAACGTGTTCTAAAAAGAGAGAATCAGAGCAATTCCATGATAATTCTTATCTTTCCCCCGTTCTTTGAATATATGTGGTCTCTTGAATCAAGTTACGATACACGTCATATAAGGTCATAGTAATTATTGTTATGGTATAATTAAGATTCATCTGTTTGTCTCTTCGATTATGATTTTCATGATATCACAGCAGTTGTCCATGGAATATAATATCATTTTCATTGACACTATTTAACAAAATATATTGACATTGAGAATTATTATACGAACGAGGTCAAGAGGAAAATAAGCGAAGGGGATAAGATGTGAGAAAATTATGAGATTCTAGATCATTCAGGACATTTTCAATGAGTTTGAAGCTTTGAGTTCTCTTTTTTTAATCAATATCATTCAATGTCGAGTATAACAAAAGAGTGAATTTTTGCTTCTTCATATAATTTTATATTCCTAAAAAGAACCTTATTTTCTAACAATATTGCAGTGCGAAGTAACTAACTTTTCGTTGCTGGAACGGTAGTTCGATTCTTTTGAATCGATTATAATATCACTGGATGGAATCCATCGATGAAACAATCCAAGATTATGGCATTACACGACGAGGTTTGTACAATCACTTGAAACGATTTAAACGGGTCCTACAAGCATATAAAAGATTAAATTCCATCATTCGAATAGATCTTCTTTGACCATTTATGTGAATAATCGTGAGCAATGAAATATATTACGGAAAAACAATGTATATGTTCGAAGTTCGAATCGTTTATTGAAACGAATTAGGGATCGAATAACGAAATACTCAGTTGTTAAAAACTGAGAATCATCCAATGCATAATTCATCACATTTTGTAAGTTTACATTTTCGTTTCATTCTTTAGAACAATTCAAACTTCAACCACATAAAAAATTCAATTGATAATCTCTCTAAAAAGTGGATTTCATGTAATCAATAATAAAATATGACTGACAAAATTGTGAATTACGAAGAACGATTTCAACCTTGAAATCTCTCGTATAGAAATCAAATCAAGGTCGAAGAGGTTCAATCACCTTGGAGTACGGAACCTCTGAATTATTTGCAATGATTTTCAATTCGAAGAATAGTTTGATGTAATTTTGAAACTGAAAAAATGCACGTTCCATCGCATTATATCCCATTGTGTCTCAACAACATTATATCAAACTGACCAGCGGGTCTATCTTTGAATTATGATCTTCCTTTCACCTAAGTGGCTCTCAATCTTCGGATGAGTAACGCGAAAGCTCGACGACTTAAGCTTAGTCGACAAAACCGTTCTTTACGCGGTCGAGAACCTCGCAACAGGCGGTTTCATCATGACGTAATACACCTGCTATGTAGACCTTTCTAGAGAACCGCGGAATGTGAGTGTTTTTAACGATAAAATACAAGACTCACCTGAAACGCGTTGTTGTTGTTGTTGTTTCTGTTCAAGAACAATTTCTCCCAAATAACAATCACTCTCTTTAAGGAACATTACTCCAATCTCGTTGATCGCTCTCAAATTTGTGGTGTATATACTAAAAACAGGAGTCAAAATTCCACGATCAGTATTTACATGTTTGCATACGTACAAATAAGATTTTCCGATATCTTCACTTCATCCCTCACCATTTCTTCCATCGTGAATTGATTTCCCAAAATTGTGAAGGAAAGATCTTTGCGTTTCCCGCTTGATTTCCCAAAACTAAAATCGGTTGATTATGCATCGAAGTGATATCTCCTTCCGCATAAACGACACTCGCTTGGATTTCGTGTTCGAAATCAATATGTGTTATAAATAATCTGTCAATATTCGATATAGACATGTATTAAAATATCATTCGTTCCCTGAATGCAATTGATATCGTTATGAAACATATTTTCACCTATGGTAAGATGTAACATCTCTTGTGATCAATTTCAAACATCCTCCTCCCTCGTAAGAGAATTGATCGCATAATTCGAAGTCGTTGCAGCGCGATGTTTCAGGTTTAACTTCAATATTTACAACATTTTTACATATTCGAAGGATTTCCTTCGCGTTTTCATAAATAAATTCTATGGGTTCTTTTGAGTTCGAAGTTTTCGACGCATCACTCGAAGTTTCTGATTTTTCTGGTGACGTTTGTTGACGTTGCGTAGAAGATATGAATTTCAATTTTGCCGATGGCACAGAGATTTGCGGCTGCTGCATTGCCAAGTTATAAAAACATTTCTTATCGAAGTACGTCCTTCCTTCATTGACTTGCATTTCGAATTGTACCTAAGATGGTAGCACAAGTTTGTTTTTCTTATACGATAGGAATAAATTCGTTGAATAATTAATTGAACGATTTCCAATGATATTTACCTCTCCATTGATGTGATAAGCGATCCCAGTCCCGCGACAGAAAGACGTTTGGAATTTTTCATTGTCATAAATAGGCACGTGAATGTACAGGTAAGGGAGAAGTTGTGCCCAGAATGTATTTTCCAATTTACAAAAAGTTCGAGGTCCGAAGTACTCGTGTGTCCAGCCAGGTGCAAAAATAGCGACAGATAAATTTTGTTTTCGTATCTTATCCAAAGCCTATAATAAGTACATCAAATTACTTGATAGTATCGTGGGTTGGAATAAAATAGTGAGAATGATGAAACGTATAAGTACATAAGCGGAATTGAAACCTCCGCCACCTGGACAGCCCCTGCCCCAAACATCCAATCCAACGTAAACATCGTGTACATCTCGGTTTAGATTTTTAGCAAATATGTGACTGCTGGCCAGACGAGAATCAGTCCAATTATAATTCAAGAATATACCATCGCAACACAAAAAGAACTCCCTGTGTAGAATATATTACATCAAGTAATTGTTGAGATCGAAAAACTTCATGATTTCTTACTTATTTTCGTTATTCAGTTCATTTTGCCATTTCAGTTCGCCTTTGTTGGTGACACTATCGTACCAAATGATCTCTGAACCATCGATTTCTACGTGAATATTATCAGTCAAGTGTTTCACGAAATAAATCAAATTGTCTACGTGTTCAGGTTTGATTTGATTCTCAACGTTCAAGAGCCATCCTTCGAATCTGTAAAATTTTGCGATACGTATGAGAGCATTGGCGAATTTATGAACAGCTTCTTTGGATTCCAAGATTTCATCCCAGATCGCTGCTCCTTTCGAATGCTCGGTTATTACGGTACCAAGAATTTTTACTCCGTGACTATGAGCTGCGTTGATCCATCCGTAGGGTGGTACGGTAACGAAATGATGGCTGAAGTATATGAATGTGTCCACGATACTCCAATGGTAAAACACGTAAGCGTCGTGCGCCTTGCATCCGTCGATGAACCTTGAATTCCATCATTTGGATTCCATTGGTTTTTAGAAAGAAACTTGGATATATATATAATGATTTGAGAATGACGAATTTGCACATTCGATACTGTGTTTGATCATCCAAAAAAGAAATGACAGAAGTACATCATGTGTTATTGAAGGTTTCTCATCATCAATATCTCACCGACTTCTGATATATTTTTGGATGATAAACTATTCTGAAAGATTTACCAAGAATATTGCAAAAATTCACTGGAAATTCTTTATATCTTTGACCTCTTAAAGACTTTGAATACATGGAGACAAATATTACAATAAAAATTACAACATTTTCCAGTAAATTAATAGTATGAGATCTCATTCCTTGATGAGTACTTCTCAAATGTGGAATAGAATATTACAATTGCAATAATTTCAACCACATTCATTGAGAAAGCTTCTTAAACCCTCAGGCGATTGTGACGACATTTGAAAAAATAATAGCATTTCACTACATCATTTTTCTCTGTGTACGCTGTACAAAATACTCAGAATTTTCCTGTGTATATCAACCTAAAAATTACAACAGGGTGTTCACAGAATTTTTAATAAAAGTGAGTGGATTCAATCTTAATGTTTCATGGGATCGAATGAATATCAATCTTGAATACATCTTGAAGAAATATTTGTATAATGCAGAATTATAAAAATATCTTAGAATTTGAATACAAAAAAATTTCTTCAACATTAGAATTCATATAGTATTTTTGAAATATTTCAACAAATCCTACTTGAATGAATACATCTGGGTTTACTAATTTGAAATAAATTTCAGTTTATCGTCTTTGAATTAAATTTGATTAAAATTCGAAAGAAACATAATTTCCGACAGATAATCGAAATACCACACTGAGAAAATTTTATATTCGAATTTATTTGGATTGACTAAACTTGATTTGAATCCACTAAATTCCTATTTGAATATGAACGTATTAGAGTTTTAACTGAATTAAGTAAAAATAAAATTTGCTTGAATAAGGTGCATGAATAATGGATGCAATAAAATGTCTAGCACGTTCATATTCAAATAAATTATTTTTCTGGGTGCATTTGATTTAACCGGAGCATTAATCATAAACGAATGTAACGAAAATAACAATATCTCTGAAACTTCAGTACTTTACTCCTAATTTGTTCAAATTCATTGAACTAAGTTGACTCTATATACTGTCTGATTAACATTAGATATTTTTTGATGAATATGAACATAGATATGAGATATGTCATGTGTTGAACTTCACATTATTGTCTCAAACTTTATTCATTAGAATCTGTATATATTATTCCGTACTAAAATGCTCATTACTTTTTATTCTATATACTTATTTATATAATCCGAAAATGGGCTATGGTCCGAATATGGGCAATCGAAGTTGTAGGCTTGTATGTCGCTGCCGCTTGGTGGTGACTGATTCAACATGTTCCTTATCACCGACCAATTGCGTGCACAGCAGTTGGCGATTACAGTACAACGTGTTTTTTCCACAAGTGAATTTATATTTTTCGGTACCTCTCAAAACTTTTTCAGGTATGTGATGTTTTCAATATTATTCCTAGTCATCCGTTCCGTTGGATCTGACACGATATGTAGCTTTATCGGGAAGTATAAAAACGTAAATTAACCGGAGAATGAGTTGATATCAAAGCAGTTTCGCCAAAAACCCCCAGCTGCCAACAGTTTCAACAAAATTTTACAGGTAGCCCATATTCGAACCCCACTCTCAAAAATCACAGTTTTTACGTTTTCTAGAAAACATTGTATCACCCCTTCAATCATTGAAAATAAAATATATTGCACAAACACACACCTCTGGTAATAGTTGTAGGTTCTCGCTGTGATTCTTATTTAGATTTTTTGCGTGAGGACTGGCCAGTATGAGATGGAATCAAAGTGGTAGCCCATTTTCGGATCCTTTCCTCTACATTCTAACACACTGAGAAAAATAAAATATACTTTTTGGCTCGGTCCCAAATTCCTGGCAAATAAAACAGAGTATGCTGTAATGTTTCATATCATCAAATGCAATAATGACATAATATGTAATTATTACATTTTTCATATGAAACATTACAGTTTTCTCTGTTTTATTTGCCAGGAATTTGGGACCGAGCCAAAAGATACATTTTCTTTTTCTCAGTGAAGCACTAATGTCTTCAGAACAACTCAGGAATGTTTTGGAATCTTCCGAGGACGTTGTATTATGATAAAATATTTTGCAAATATTACTAAAACATTTATCCGGTGTGGTCAATCAGGCATTGAATTGAATTAGCAATATCCCATGTGGAAATTTCCCCCGGGCTCAGAAGACCTGGGTCAGGTTTATAATCCCTACTTAAAAAGTGGTCCTAACTTGGAATGTCACGCTCTTCAATCTAGGCCCCGTAATGGTATCAAATATCTGAGCAAATCAATGCTAGCCAACTCGGGGCCAATATGGGTTGTGGGTGGGCATACCTGGATTCAGGTATTCCAGGAATATACTGACAACCCCAACTGGGACCCACATGGGCCATGGGTAGGCAGCCTTGTATTGGATGCCTAAGATATACACTGTAAAAAAAATTTGTTGAATTCTAAACAAAAATGCTTGGAAATTTACAAACTTGGTTTAGAAGAATAATTTCCGAACCTTTTTTGTAAATTGCCGAACAAAAGTTTGTGAATTCTCAAAAATCTTCGTGAAATCACAAAATTTTTTGAATGTTTACAAACTTTTGTTTAGTAATTTACAAAAAAAGTTTGTGTAAAAAACTGTCAAACTTCTTTGGCAGTTTAGGAAGTATATTTTTTACAGTGTACCTTATATTCCATAAAATTGATTGAAATTTTATAAACTTATGGATGATACAGAAAACGATTTGATAACTGAAAATGCTTCATTTCATCAGGAAGTTTTTAATTTTTTGTAATTTGTTTTTGCTCCTTTTTGCCCCCCCCCCTCCCCTCCCTCTCCCCATATAGCTCTACTATGGCTTTTTTCTGAACCCTCCCTCGCCCGTCCTCACGTGAAAACGTAGTTTTTGACGTTCAACCAAATTCATTTCAATCAAATGAATTTTTATCCGAATTATGACCGAAAATATGACGAAATATAAAAGATTCATTCCATTGAAATAAAATTTCTCTCATTCCAAATGAAATTTACTTGAACCAAGTGGGATCTTCTTTGATCTCATCAAATATCTATTCGATTGATATCCAAGTGGATCATTTTTCTGGATGTTTATATATTGAATACAACAATAGAATACAAGATAAATGAAAAATCACGTAGCTTAGAACTAAATCTCTTCTCCCCCCCCCCTCTCTCTCTCTCTCCATGTAGCTCAGCGTCGCATTTCATCTTACCCCTCCCTCCCCCTTCATGGGCCACGTAGTTTATGGACGACCCCCAAGATGAAGTAAATTGTTTCATACGGTGGAAATTTAGTACTCTGAGAAGGACTCATTGATCATAAAATTGAATTCAATCATTTAATTGGAGCAATTCACGTATTATAAGATCCAATTGATTCATTATGGAGAATGAAAATCATAAATTAGTAAAAAAAAGGTCATTTTTTGAATTTACAGTGATGGTTTTTGATTAAAATTATGGGGAAAAATTTTGTTGGTACTGCGTGAGAGAGAAAATCTCTGACTTTCCAGATTTTGCGAGAGTTTTCATGACATTCCCTGACTTTCCAGAATGTGGACAGCCTGTTCCAAACTCTATGGGATTTTTCCCAACATTCAACAGTAAATTTACGGAAAAGTTCGGACAATTCCTAACGGATGTGTGCATCGATTACTTCACATAAATATATTGGAATTTTCCCTTAGAGATTTTCTACAGCATAGTTTACGATGATTCGAAGAAGTTCGCTAAAAACTAATCAAAGGTTCACCAAAGTTCCTAATTCTTAACCTTCCATCGATGTTTGATATGATTATGAATGACAAAAAGCTTTAAAAACTACACCAAAGATCTCTCAAAATCACCCTTTTTTGATTTTTCACGAATTTTTCATGAATATTCTGATAATGAACAGAAATAAGGAAGTGTAGAAGTAATCAGTTTAAAATATCTGCTGTTTTTCCATGAAGAGTAGCATTTTTGGTTCTTATTTTTGAAAGTAACGTCTTTGAAGAAAATAATAAAGGGTACAGAAAACCATAAAATATGATAGTAATTTCATGTATCCTCTTTTTTTTCCTCAAATAAATTAATAAAGCTTCTCCCTAGTGAATTTTTGATAAAGAAATCTCATAGAATTACTCAAGGGAAACAATAAACCCTATTAGAGCACCTTTGGAAGAATCGGCACACCAATTATAATTAGGAAGAGATAACAAAAGTCCAGACAAATATACTCTTTCATCGCTCTCCATTATAACACTTTGCCCATTTCCTTTCTCTTATTCGCGTACTAAAATTCCAAGGAAACAAGAAAAACGAAATTATATTGAAAATTCAAAGAAGTTCGTTTTTACAAGAATAAATGAATGGGTGTTAAATAGAAATGAATAACAAAGAATTAACAAGAACTAATCATCATTTTAGAAGTAATTGAATCAATGCAATTATTATTATTACTGTATCTTATTCATTTGCAACATAATATTCTCAAAAAGTTTTATAAATTTCAATGGAGAACAGAGGTTAAAAATTCATATTTTATTTGCAATTTTGAAGTAATGAGATTGGTTTTTCACACTAATGACCTCGTCGAGTTTAACAAATTCAATTTGTGAATGAATATTGTAGAACTTTGCACTGTAATCACGAAAAAATATTCAAAAGTTCACAAATAATAGTCCGTACAATATAGATGCATGAATAATTTATAAATAACACTGTACTCAACAAAAATAATCAGAATTTAAAAAATTGAGGAAATAACAATCATACACTGAGAGAAAGATAGGTTTTTTCAAAGAACATATTTCCTTGGTTTGAAATTTCTTCCCTCTCAGTGTGATCAGTTTATTGAATTCCATTTGATTCATTTATAATAATATTTTTCTAAATTTGAATAATTTATTATCAATCAATTTAAAAACATACGAATTCAATAAGAGTTTACGAGATTCTTCAAAAACATTTCTCTACAATTTAGAGAACTTTTCGAAGATGTATTAAGGTGATACCAACACCGGGACAATAGCCAAATTTATTCTGACATTCTGTTTGAAAATGGAGCAAAAAAATCAAAATATCGCTCTATACAGACCAACTTCATCAATTCAAGAAGGTCACTTTTGAATAAAATGTCAGAATAAATTTGGCTAATGTCCCGGCGCTGGTATCCCCTTGAAGATGGAGTTGAAATTGTACTATAAATTTGTTTTTGAAGTCCCAATGGGTGTTACAGGATTTATCTCAATTCCCAAAATAACGGATAATTATCATTATGAATTTAGTGTGGATAAGAACAAAACGGAATCAAAGATGTATCTACAGATTCAGACAATATTAGTTCTTTGCAGTCGTTTTTCGATTTTCTCAAAGCGAATTTATGACCCAAAACATATATAAATATATCAATTTACTATCCATAATATACAAGGAAGAAAATTACAATCAGAAAAATTATATTGAAAAACCAAATTCACTCCGATAAGAACCAATATAGCCGAATATTCATCGAATATGAAATAATTATTACGTAAATAATGTTTTATAATGTGTGAGTAAATTCTACTAGAAAACACTATGGAGTGAATCATGAGAGAAAAATCTAATTCACGATTTTGAATATGAGACTGAAAAAACTGATAATGAATGATCGATAAATGATTGTACAAACCATATAAATAAACACAAAGTATTTACCTGTCTTCGATATAGCCACCCTTCATATCATGGCAAATGATTGTTCTTGGTTGCGAATCTCTGTGAGCTCTTTCCAATCGTTCTCTGGGTAAATGAATATCCGAACCTCGAAATACATACTCGGTAGATTCTCTCAAATCAATTGTTATGGGCCATGGTTTAAGATTATTTAAATTAGTATACAGCTCTGTCAAACTTTTGAAAGGCTCGGATTCTCTCGTCGTTGCTTCCATATCAACGGTCTGCATTATTCTGCGCTTGTGATGTGGTATACTATGTAGTTAAGTGCATAGATTTTCCGGTCAGCTTACATCACCGGAAAATACTATGAGATAATCATTTGAAAAATAGTTGTGCGCTAATTCATTAGCGTAATAGGTCTATGGCGGAACTTTTATATCAGCTTATCTGAGACTCTTTGTCTTTTTATCTATCGTCTCTCGTTAGTTGGGACATTGTATTCCTGAATTTATCTCTGGAATGTAAAGAAAGAAACAGCGTTTAAGATTATGAAAACATGATTGACAAAGAAAACTCAATTCTTAAGTAAACTAAGAAAGGTGTTGATCAGCAGAATACAAAATACTTACGTGGATGGAGAACACGTGTTTACATCACGTGTTCAAGTTGATGAAAATCTTATGAATATTTTTGTTAGATATTGAATTCATCTTTAGTATTTTTATAACGTGAAACATATGATATCGGAAGTGGAGGTTGGATATCCTGGATACGTGAAATGATGATTGTAAGCGCGATGGGATGATTTATTTTTATTTTTGATATTTACGTGCATTGTTGTTTTGACGGTTCTTACTAACCTTAAATACTTGGAAATACGTGGAGAATTGATAAGAATGATCAATAGAGAGCACCACCAACCTGTGAATCCCTGATGTCATGGAAGGTATCGTCAGGTATCGTATAGTATTGTATAGTATTGTATAGTACTGTATATGCAATGTAAATAACATTTATATTGACTTTAATCTGGCGAGAATAACTATTATGTGAGTAAATGTTTTTTATCTTGAGTAGAGGTATTTCTTGCGTTTGTTCTATTATTCTTCACTTGTTTTCCAAAGTTGCATGTTTTTTTTTAACTCTTCGATTGATATTTTCAGCAAAAATATGATAAATCTGCATGCATCCCTCACAGAACTCGAAGAGAACATGAAGCTTCAACGAACGTTCAGATCAGATGTATATAGATCGGGCCGAAGGTTCATTAGAGGTAACTTTTAGATTCACAAACGTTTGACAAAGGTTCTACGGACGTTGAAATGCCCGCCTCGAAATAGGTTCAGGAAACATAGAAGAAATGTTCGCTGAAGGTTCATCGAAGGTTTGACGAAGCTTCACAAAGATATCTATACTTATATTAATTTTGATCAATTTATATGAAAAATAGATCAATTAATAAACATAAATTATTTTAAATTAATCTAAGTATAGATATTTTTGTGAGGCTTCCTCAAACCTTTGATGAATGTTCAATGAACGTTCCATCTATGTTTCCTGAAATTATTTTGAGGCGGACATTTCAACGTTCGTAGTACCTCTGACAAACGTTTGTGAATCTAAAAGTTAGCTTTCATGAACTTTCGATCCGATCTATACAGATTTAATCTGAACGTTCGCTGAAGCTTCATGTTCTCTTCGGAAAGTACGGAAATGTGGAGAAAATACTTTGCAGTGGAAATAGTGAAACTTTCTGAACTCTCATGTGTTTTTTTTTTAAGGGAAAGAATAATTGAATTATTACAAGTTAAATCCTTTGGAAAAGTGGTACAGTTTTTTTTGCTGAAAATTCCACTAATTCGGACAAACATAAGCTGTGGAAAAAATCAGTAAATTTACCGAGAAATTCCTCGATAATTAGGCAGCAATTAACCGATCGGGATGAGGTTTTGGGGACATCTTCGTTATTATATTAGCTCCCATGTAACACAGAATATTCTGAGAATATTCTCACAACATCCGTAAAATGTACTTGATCGAATATTCTCACAAAGAGCGTAGGAGATTCGTAAATATTTTTAGAATATTCTTAGAACATTGAATGAGACTGTTCCGAATATTCTAGGAACGTTCGTACAATATGCGTACAAAGTTTGTAGGGAGATTGATGAACAGCGCATGCGCAGATATCGTGATGACATGAATCCATTAATGGCGGATAATGTTGTTGACAGGCTACAGACCCTTGAACAATCTCTCATTTTATTTTGTGTTTTGGGAATAATAAATCTATGGAGGTGTATTTTCATATCGCAAATGTTCTCTGAGAGTGCCATGTGTGAAAAATAATCCTCAAAAGTGTAATAAAATATTGAGAAACACCGTATATATTATGATTGCATGTTGCGATCATAAATATCTCATCCATCTATGTGAATTCATAATATTGCTAACCATTCATGATTACAGATGTCTAATGATAAAAAAAATTGATTGTGAAGTAGTTTTCGGTGACATGCAGAAGTTTATATATAAACATGTTGACGGGAATTCTTATTTTAACAGCATTTTTTTCTAATATTCCCACAATACCCGTGGCATCATATTCTGAGAATATTCGAAACAGTCCCATTCAAACATTCTGAGAATGTGCGTAGAATATATTCGCACGAAATAAGAATCTCCATAGAATATTCGAATATCCTCAACGTATATTCTCAGAACATTCTCTGAACGTGCGTGTGCTACCTGGGCTTCTAGTTAAACCAAAAAAATTGGGTACTTTTGAAAAATAAAGTACTTATTTATTGCAAAAATGACTTGAAAAAAGGGGTGGATTATCGATTTTTGCCTATTTTGCTCTGCCAAATCACGAATTTCATATTTTTCCCATTTTTGTTGGCTTAACTATGAATTATGAGTGTACTGGAGGTAATTCCTTTTGGTCTTTTTTTCAGATATTATGAAAAATTACGGGTAGCAGAACCCCCGTCGGTGTTACTTGGACCCTGTGTACGGTCGCCATTTTGTGGAAAAAATGAAAAAAAATTACACTAATAACACTACAAAAGCTTATTTTATTTAAATATAAACTTCTAGGTGAAAAAAAATCATGAAAAATGCCTTTTTTTGTCGTCCTAATTGTATTTTCCTCCTTAGGCCAGAAAATATGGTAAATACACCAATTTTCCCATTTTCTACCTAAAAATGTATACTGCTGGAAATACCAGGCAGACCCGGACAAAAAATAGTTGCCAGGCTTTGAACGGTTTTTATCCCAGGAAGTCCGGTCAAAAACTGACAAAATTTCTAACTGGTAAATTTTGACAGGATATTCCATGTTTAGTGATTCCGGACGAGACCAGGTGGAAATTTTATTAGTTTTTGACCGGATTCCCTGGCACGAAAACCGTTCAAAGCCTGACAACTATTTTTTGTCCGGATCTGCCTGGCATTTTCAGCAGGGTAGTAAATTCATCGGTTTTTCGGTAATTCTACCGAAAAATGCGATAAATTTGCCAAATATATAGGAACTTTTACCCACTGTGATCGGGTTAATTGCTTCCCAACACATTTTGGTAAATGTACCGATTTTTGTTTACAATGTACACGAAATAATTATTTCAGAGGCAATTTTTGCAGAAATTTTTCATTTTTATATGAATCCTGGCAAAAAAAGCTCTCTGAATTTCTCTGAAATCTTTTTGAATCCCCATATTTGAGTCCCCATAATCTACCCAAGCTCAACTCAAATAGCATGATAATTCAAGAAGAATTCATCATAGAACTTTTGGAGAGATGGTATTCACAAATAGATCTGTATGTAAGCACCAGGGATTCTTATAATGTCTGGGAAAGTAGAGAATCAAGAGGGTACGAGCGCACATGTGGCTCCATCTGATGGCATTTTTTTTCAGACAAAAATACTCGAAACTGGATTCATAACAAGATCTGAAATTTTCAGGGATGACTCTTCGAAGGTTTATCCGGCTCTGTACAAACCTAAATTAAGTTCTCTTCAATAATTTTCTATTTCAAAACAATCTAAAACCAACCACTTTGTAACCACTGCTTTTGGTGACAACCAATGTTCAAAACCGTTAAGGAATCAAGTCCTCTACCAGATTTCAACCAACTCAAAAATATATGTGATCAACGTAATAATCCGTCATTCCGAAACCATCACGGCAGTAAGTCTATTGCATCGGGACTTATTTTTTCGGTCATCACAACCCGAAGGGAACATGAAGCTCCGACAAATGTTCAGAATAGATCATGATAGATCAGACTGAAGCTCTGTTGGAGCTCAAGTTTAGATTCGTAAACGTTCGACGAAGGTCCGATGAACGTTGAAATGTCCACTTGAAAATAGTTTGAATGAACGTTTATAAAACGTTCATCGAACGTTTGCTAAAGGTTCGTTCGAGTTGCAATTTTTCGATCAAAGTTTTTTTCAAAGTATATTTTTCCACGAAAAAATGAAAGATTGGGGCATTTCTAACTATAATTGTAATTCCGTCTGAAACATAAAAAACTGAAGGTTGAATGAATCTTCGTAGAATCTTTAATAAACATTCTATGAACCTTCATTCAAGCTATTTTCAAGCGGACATTTCAACGTTCATCGGACCTTCGTCGAACGTTTCCGAATCTAAACTTGAGCTCCAACGGAGCTTCAGTCTGATCTATCATGATCTATTCTGAACGTTCGTCGGAGCTTCATGTTCCCTTCGGGAATAGTTTTTTCCCTCAATCTGATGAAACCACAAAGAATTGGCAACTAAAAATACCACCGAAGTGAGAGCGGCGCTACTGGTTCAAAACGAATATGGCCGAAACGGGGGTACATGTGCTATATTAAAAATGAGGAATTATTGAGTGTCAAGTACGAAAAGAAATGTTGACAGTCCGGTTGGATATTATACGCAATCATGCAGGTGCCACCCCATCATCTCGCAATATGATTGAAGGTGAAAATGTCTTAAGGGGTTATAAGCAGTTGTGAGCTCGAAAAAAAGCGTTTTTTCAAGAATTTTTTTTGGGAAGGCATTTCATTATAACTACTTCAAAATTTATATGCATATAGTAGTCACATTAGATTATATGGAGATATTTTTTATTTGTGAAAACAATTATTTTGAAGGTCAGAGCAGACAATGTTCGGGATCTCCTCGAAAAAAAGTGCTTTCGCGGTGTACATCGTATCTCATGAACGGATCATCTGAAATCAAAAAACAAAAAAGATTCTGTTATTTCATGAGATTCTCTAGTAATTAATCGAAGGAATAAGCAAAATATTAATTTTTCACATATTGGCGGCGCTTGAAAAAAAATTTTGATTTTTTGGGGAAATTTTGGCTTAAAATTGTTTATAAAATAGAAAATATTTATTGGATTCGCGAATCCTTCGATTAATTACTAAAAAATACATTCAAAAAGATTGTGTTAAAATTTAAGACCGATCGGTTGAGCGGTTTTTGAGATATCGTGTACACCGACTTTGAAAACATGGTTTTGAGATAAATCGATTTGAAGTTTCAAAACCATTGTACATATCGAGAAAAAATTTTTTTTCAACTTACATGGAATCATCTATTCCAAGGCCATATAATAAGCCTTCCATTCCTTCGGCAGCCTCTAACAACTCGATTTGGTGTTGTCTCAGAGCCATCCTTCCCTCTCGAGTCGCTTGCTGAGCTCTGCGGTCTGATATCTTGACGCGCTCTGCATCCATTTTTTGGGCATATAAATGGGCATTGGGTCGCTTTCGTTTGTTTCTACAGTTTTTGGGTTAAAAACGTTTTTCCTTTTCCTATTTCTTGATTTTTGTGCACCAGTTGACGATCGTGCATCTCTACTTACTTCCTTTTTTACCAAAAAAAAAACACAATAGAAATGAAAGAGAAACGAAAATGAAATGAATAAATACGTATGAAAGACCACGCGACTTAGTTGTTTGGAGTAGCACTGTAGACTGGCAGTTTGCAAAAATAAAAACAAATGAATATAAAAATAAGGTAATGAAAGTATGTAGGCACTCTAACAGTCGGCTACTCGAGTCTCTGCCAGTGTTGCCAGTATTCCCTAGAAAAATCTTCAGCATCTGATGATTGGTTATTTCTTGTATAACCGGTCAATCATATTTTCAATTTAGAAAGAAATGACCAATGCCAAAAAATCTGAAGATTTTTCTAGGGAATACTGGCATCACTGGTCTCTGCTCCGCACGCTTTTGCTCGAGCCAAAACATGTTTACAAATGCGCTCATAACTCCGAGAATATTTGTCGGATCGACTTGAAATTTCGTGTGTACAATCTTGAATATGTGTACACTCAAAATATGAAATAAAAAAGAATCGGTTTTCTCGAAAATCACAACTGCGTATAACCCCTTAAATTCCAGGATGATTGTGTTGTGCGAGATGACAGAACGAACTCGAGAATAAATTCATGTCGAGCTATTAAGCGAACAATTCATATAATGATCATATATATATATTGAAAACGTTTATAGCAAGAAAAAATGGGAAATACTACTTCGTCGCGTGTTATAAACATATAATATGTATTCCCCATTGCCGCCATGTTTAATAGTTTGCCCGGTGGCCGTTGGTGTCGCATGCTAGTCAGCACTCGCCAATACATCTATCCCAAGCAACACAAGAGGTTAAAAATGCTAAGAACGTTTTTGGAAAATCCTACGAACACGCTTAGAACCTCCAAATGAGACTGTTTCGAATAATTATATGCTACGCACCTCCATAGAATATCTTGACGAATTTATCCAAAATAGTCTCATTTGCACATTCTTTTCACGCTCACTGTATCATCATAGCATCTTTGAGAAGTTCTTGTGTTACTTGGGTATTACTGCCACGACAATTTCCACATTACCGATTTTTATTCAATTTTTATTTCTAAAAACCGACCCACAAAAATATACATATCGTCAACACGTTTATATTGAAATCACAAGATTAAAAGGAATATTAAAAAAAAACATCACAATCCTCTGAATTCTTTCTTTATTTGGATTATAATTGTTAGGAAAAAATGGCAATTACCAAGATTACAGGATAAATGTAACAGTGTGACAAATAACTGGATTTTTGGAAGACGTATAAGATTGTTACAAATTCAGTGTATAATTAACAAAAGAAAACCATGGTTACGATCTGTTCCTATCCGCCAAGATGGTCCCTAGTTGCTTGAATTTTCTGATAAGTCATCCAATTGGTTTTCAAAGATATGTTGAATTCTACCCCTTGTGGGCAAAGTGAACAGTTTTTTTTGTGCCACCATTCAGTTTCTGTCCAATGAGATCACTCAAAAACTTTTTCCCGAAAATCAGCCTTAAGAAGGATAAATGTCACCCAACCGCAGATTAGTTGGCTCGCTAGAAACATGCATACTTCGAATCAGCCGAATGTTGTTCCTGAAAGCTGAATCAAAAATAGCCATTATGAGAATCCGAAAACTGGTTGGTTATTGTTCAAAAACAAAAATGGCTGGTTTTTGTTTACCAATTGTTCACTTTCTCCACCAGGGACTCCATTTACAAATAAGAACAAATTTCCGAATATCATATCATATTTTCTTATTATACTTACACCGCTAATCAGTGACAAATCAAATCATAAGTGAAGATTCTTTTGAGTACATATGATTTCAAAAAATATATAATATATAAGATATTGAATTTCAAACGTTTATATCCTTGAAATTATTGCCCCAGCCAGCAAAGTGCTTCCAAATTCACGTTTCCGCTATTAGCAGTGTTAGTGATAGCAACGTAGTAGCTGCATGCTACCATAACATATATATGATTCAATTTATAACGTAGCACTACCTCAGCGCTACCAGTATTATCAGGAAGCGCTACCAAGTAGTGCTCCCAGTAAAAATACTACCAAGTCGCTCCTACTTCCAAACATAAATGAAGCCATATATGTACAGAAGATTTTTAACTGTGTAAGTGAATGGTAGCAACACTGCCAGAAGCGCTGTCTTGATTTTGTTGGCTGGGCGTTTGGTACATTCTGATATCTGTGGGGTATCGTTACAAGATTCAAGTCCTTACAGCACTGGAATTCGATGTTTCGTTCTTGCAACTTCTAAATCACCGAACATATTTTTCAAACAATTCAGTGCCAAAAAGACTCGAGAAGCTATTGACTATACTATAATCAAGTACAACGGAATACATTGAATTAATTTCGAATTACTCTGAATTGATCCACTCGTGCTGATTTTAAAAGAACTACTTTTAAAAAAAATATATGTTATGCGATCATAACGTTGTTTGTTTTTTTCTAAATTTTACATAATTACGTAACGTACTGCTATATGTTTCGGCAATCCTGGCGAAGGATCAAATCTCTCTATGCGTTGTAAACACTTAGACAAAGTCCTTTGGATTTTTGATATCACAACGGAGTCTACTTATCTATTTGCTCTCTAGCTATATAAAAACAATGAATGCTTCTTCATAGTAAATGGGTACAAGTTGTTGTATATACATAATAATAATAATCACTATCAGAACCTTCTCCTTTCATTCTTTCTTAAACATACAGGGATATCCCATCACACATCGAATCTGAACATTTTTATTTTAGCTATCGATATCTACACATAGGGATAGGAATTAAATCGGTAAACTTGATGATACCTCACGTAACTAGGATTATTCATTACAATTACTTTAATTTCTTTTTAGATATGCTACACAGTTCTCTAATTATTCTTTTATGTTCCCGTTCAATGCCATTAACAGTACAAAATCGCTTACTTCAAAAAATTCCAGTCGAGGATGTCCTCGATTTTCATCATCTCATAGATGCTCTGAATCGGTAATACACACAACATATATCGTATGGATGTGAGAGGATATATATATATATATGTATATTTAGAATATAAATTACTCTCCATATCAATGCTACAACTTTGGTGTAAAATACTATCAACATCCCAAATATACTAAACGAGGGTCAGTACAGGTTTTATTAATACGGGAAGAAATTCGTACAATTCTATCCCTAATCATTGATTTTATATAATTAAATACATACGTGTGATAATGTATCAATACTTGGTTCCTTGTATAATATATCATATATAGGCTTAGTGTATGTATAATATTACATGTGTACAAGATGGATTGGAGATTACGAAATCGGTACACTGTAAAAAATAATTGTGGAATTTTTCACTTCAATTGCAGAGGATTCAACACCAAAAAAACAAAATAATCCCTCAAAGTGGTGGAAGAAATCCTCATTTTTTTTATGGAAAAACAATCCCCCTACGATGAGGGGATGAAAGTGTGGAGAAAAACTTTCCATATTTTTTACAGTGTATTAAAGAAAGTAGATTCAGAGTAAATACACAAAATATGTGAATTGATAGAAAAAATACATGAATTGAAGATTAGGCGAGCAGGAACGTTTCAAAAATTTGTTATCTGTTGATCAGGTAGCTGGAACATGGAGTAAAAATGTGACATGAATCATCGGTGGCATCCCTGGTGGAAGAACTTTTGTTGAATTTCATTCTCAATTTGGACACTTTTTTTCATTAAAAATTGACAAAAATTCACGTATCTTCACAAAAATCAAAGAAAATTGGCAAAGTTTTGTGAATTTGATTTAATTTCATCGTAGTTTCTTGTTGATTTTTCATGAAAAGAGAGTCCAATTTGTGACTGGAATTCAATTCAATTCAAGAAATTTTTTCCATCAGGGATACATATGTTCATCCATTTGATACGAATTATGCAGTAACATTCAACGTCAAAGATTTATTTATCCCCTCAATTAATACTTTCAGGAATCTCTTCAGTTCTGGGAGATAAATCGCACTGAAAAAACCAAAACGCTCATGAGCTCGTCAGTTCGAAATTCGAGTTTCAGACAATCTGGGACGAAAAATTTGGACGGTTTTGTTCTCTCATCCGACGTTCAGATTGAATTTGTCCCAATTTATGAATATTGCGGACCAAAACGGGACTTTTGTCGAGGTCTTAGTTTGAATTTCTCCTCGATCACTCTCATTTTTTGGAAGAAGAATTCAGACTGAAATCTTAAAAAAGTCTTGTTTCTGTCCGCAATATTCGTAAATCAAGACAAAATCAATCTAAAAATCAAATATGCACAGTTGGAAATTTTGTGTAAATCTGTTATAAAATCCGTGTGTCATGAATTTTCTATCAAACATTCAACACCAACGTGGGTAACTTCTACAGACGCTCCTTGTGTTATCAGGTCTCAAACGAGTGGAAAAAAGTGTCAAAATGACACAAAATTGATTCAACTCAAGATTGAATATAAAAATTTCTGTTATTCTCAATTATCAAGCGGAGTTCGCCAGTGGTCATGGGTGCTACTTTTTGATGAGAGATCCATATACACGTAATTTTGGTACTCGTCGGAGAAGCTATTCATTCATTTTGGTTTCGACTCTCATTCTAATTGGACTGAGTTTTCTAGATATGCAAATCAATACTTCCAATCAAGTGATAGAGCTCCAACGTCTGGTCTCGAGGATCAGTGTTCAATCCTCATTGAAGACTATTTTGTTCAATTTATTCTCATGCATTGTTTTAACACAAACAAAAGTGCGATTTTTAAATTCAATTTACGTAAAACAAACCCATAAATTACACTTTTCAACTGTCAATTCAGTACTTATTTTGAATTTCATTTGACACTACTTATGTGTTGAATTTACACGATCGGAAAAATTTGAAATTTTTTCCTTTCCCATTTTGTTTTATTGGCTTAAATGATGTAAAAACATCTTAAGAATTATATCAAACAACATTTATTGATGAAAACATTTGTTGAAAGCTTTTAAAATATGAATTTTTGAAGCAACTCCCAGGCGCTTCGAAATGATAAATTCTGACTTTCTCAATCACGTAGCGATTTTGAATGTAACAAAAAATTGCTGAATCGTCCAAGAAAGAGCTAGAGAAGAGTTATTTGAACTTAGAACGCCAGTTATATAGTGCTGGGATCGCAAACCAAAGGTAAAAAAATCAGCAAGCCTCTATTTTAAGAATTTCCTATCGTAAACTCAGTCTCAAACTTCAAACGCGTTTTCCTCGAAACCACTTTTTCAAAATCGGCCGACATCAGAACTCGAGTAATTTTTATCCGATTGACTTGAAAATTTAACTGTAGCTTCTCGGATAGATTATCCATCGAAGTATATAGGATTTTTACGATTGATGCACAATTACGATTTTTATAAACAAATTATGGTCGATTTTTTGGTCGAAAATGCGATTTTTTGTTCCAAATTGATGCCAAAATTGCAAAAATCAATATTTTTCAATAATCCTACGTACTTCTGTAGCAACATTCATGTAGATTAAGAAAAAATTTTGTTCATTGTTCTAGCTGCAGACGTACGAGACTTCTGATGTCAGCCGTGGAGCGCCTTCAAAAAATATGCTTCTTTTGTATATACAACTGAGCCGCCATTTTGTCCTCAATATTAAAATAAAAAATTTTGTTTCCACCTCAAGATATGTATAATAAATCCTCGAAACCTTATATTGATCGTTCCATTTGCAGAGTCACAAAACAATCCCCCCCCCCCTTAATCAGTATCCTTTTGTGTCATATTATTTACATCAAGCTTCGGTTATTAGTTAACACAAACACATTATGTTGAATCGACACAAAAATTTGTGTCAACCGTTTGGGACGTGTGAAGTGTGTTGAATTTAACACAAAATTTCCAACTGTGTGGGAACGAAAGCCTTTCAAATTTTTCGACCCGGGAATCCGAGATGCAGCATTTGTTCTCTGGACTATAGCAGATATTTGTGAAGATTCTCAAATTCCAGTGAGTTAGATCAATCATGAATGAATCATCGTGGCTCATGTGGAGCACCAAGAGACATACCATGTTAGCATGATATAAAATTTATATTCGAATTTCATTGGTGACTAACGTGAATAATCGTTACCTCTTGATTTGTTAAGGGATTGAGAATGTGCTTGAAATTGAATGCTTCCGAGAGGAATTAATGCAAAGAGCAGTTACAGCTTTGAAAGTGGTTCGATTATCTGAGAACATTCTTATTTTGCTGGCAATTACTTTTTTTCCCACGGAGCGATATGCTCGGCACTGATAACGAGTACCACCGGTGATGTATGTCACAACCAACGTGGTAGTGATTTATGTTTGTTCAACAATGTCTTTCAACTCTTCCTAAAAATGACAGACAGAATAATCAAACGAAAAATTGTTGTCTGGCTTTGAGAGATTTTTTTAAATGTTGTATCGAAGCACCTCCCAGGGCAGTTTTTGAAATGTTTCTGAGATATTCTTTTGATTGATAAGGATATGAATATTACTTACTTAATATTCGGTGATTCATTGGAGGGATGCTCGGTATTTACAGTATCGACACTTTTCTATAAAATATGTATCGATTGAAACTTGATACATATTTTATACAAAAGTATGGATATTGTAAGTGTCGAGCATCTCTAATTCATGGAATTAGTAATCAAGTGTTTCAGGTTCTTGATTTTGAAGTTACGGTGCGTTTATTGATAGCTAGACCACTGATTATCAACCTCTGTTGATGATACTTTTTGAATCCCTAGTAAAAGTGAATCATGCATGTTCCATATATGATTCCGATGAAATATACAATACGGCCTATCAGGATGTTTCATTTTTGGGCGATATTTTTTTTGTCCTACCTGAAAATTCGATATTTCATAGTGAAAAACACATTCTAAGTGAATTAGGGACTTCACTCATTCAAAACATTGATTTCCCATTCAAATAATACAGTAAAATAGTCAGTGTTGCCAAAACAGCAACACGGTTGCTAGATTTAGCACTACGAAAACATTTCTAGCCCTGAATTTTCAAGTACAGCGCTTAGCACTATGGATAGCACTTAGATTAAATATCTAGCACTATTTTTTCAAATGGAACATATATTTATATGTCATTACTAATTGAAAATTTTAATTATCTGAGTTATTTGCATAATGGAAAGTTCTGTAATTTATATGAAGAGTTTCCTTCTATGCCAAAGGATTATTTAAATTGAAATTATTCGTTGGAATAAAAAGTATGTATTGTATCGGGATTGAGGATTATTATTGGAAATATGTTGATTATTGAATAAATGATTATCTGATGGCAAAATTTTCAAGGATTAGTTTGATTCACCCTAAGGGGATAGGTCTTGCAGCATATCTATTTTGAAAAAAATCATTATATATATATATATATATATATATTTGGTCAAATAAAAATATTGTTTTGTTAGAAAAAAGTCCAGTTTACAGCAGGGTTGGAAGTCATCCAATTAAAACTCATTTGAATTGACGTTCAATGAACAATAAAAATTCAATTTTCAATTGAAATTTTTCTCAATTAAAAATTAAATTAAATTCTTAATTGAAATTTTTTTGCAACAAACAATTAAATTAAATTCTCAATGGAGGTAATTTCCATTTGACAAATCAATTTAATTGATTCAAAATCAACCCAACTAACATTCAGACATCTTAAAGATATCGTCTCAATGCGTTTGTAAGAAGTCTTAAAAAACGTTCTAAAAGATACCGAAACGAATCCTAAAAGATGTCTTATGAAACACGTATAGAATTCGAAAAGATATCTTGAAGAGTTCTTAAAGATGTCTTGAAGAATTCTTAAAGATGTCTTGAAGAGTTCTTAAAGATGTCTTGGAGAATTCATAAAAACGTCTTGGAAGACTCTTGAATTTGTTCACAAAAAAAATTCTTAACCTTTTCTTTTTCCTTTCCCTCCTGTTTCTTCAACTGCTCTCGCGTTCCGATAAAGTTTACCTGATTTCGACCCTTGTTGTTACGGGAATCGAACCCATTCACTTGACGATATATTTACGCCTCAGTCACTTGAGCTATACGTACAACATGGTAGAGACGCCCATAATTGGCAATATGACATAATGAAATATGTCAGCGGTGTCCAGTTTCAAAGTGAAAATGATCTTTTGAACAAACTGTTATCACATGAATAAATATCAAAAGAGTTGAATGTAATTACAAATAGGAAAGATGAATAAATTTAGTGAAACATATTTAGAAATCAATTCTGTGTTCTAGTAGTCGTTAATATTTCGTGAATACCGCAGATTCTTCCTAAAGTATTTCTGACGAATTGTTGTGAAGTGGATATTCGGTAATTTTATTGTGCACGTCATAAGGCGACAAAATCGTACTTTTTACAAACTTTCAAATTTCTTGATATCTCAATGATTGATTCAAGCTTTTAATTCATGGATATGGAATCACCTCATTTGCAATACGATTGTAATAACAGGTACATTCAAAGTTTTATTCTGTGTTATTCATGATCATGTGCTCATATAACCTCAAAGCTGCTGAAAAATTTATGTTCTTAAACGTGTCTTAATCAAGACATCTTTCCGAAATCTCCTCAAGACTTCTAAAAGATATCTTCAAGAACTCTTCAATAACGTTCTTGAAGACCTCTGAATCAAGACATCTTTTAGAAATCTTTTACAAGATGTCTTTCCAACACTTCTAAGAGATATCTTTAAGAACTCTTCAAGAAAGTTCTTGAAGATCTCTCAATTAAGTATTCTTTTAGATATCTTCAAGAATTGAAATGTTAGTTGGGAAGCAATGGTTGATCCATGTTTCTTATGTTTTCTTGTTCTTTCTTAATTAACAAATACAGAAAAACAAGAGCGCATCAGGAAAATCAATCAATCATTGCTTGATTTTAAAGCAATTACATTTATTTGATAATTGGAAACGACTTCAATTAAGAATTGAATTTAATTTTTAATTGAAGAAACTTTCAAATAAGAATTAAATTCTAATTGTTAATTGGGTGCTTCTTCAATTAACTAATTTACAACCCTGGTTTACAGTATATTGATACATGATTTTGGTCATTGAATATCGAATCAAATATCCCTGAACATCTGTTTGGAGATGTAAAATGGAAAAATAAATATACAAGGTATCTCACTAAACACTTTGACCCTGCTGAATGTAAATTCCTGATATAACAAAATGTGCAAAATTCACAAATTCGAAATTCTCTATTTTTTCCCGCGTTTTTTTTAGCACTAACATTTGGCAACATCGAAAAAAATCTAGCACTGTCACCAATTCTAATTTAGCTCTGAACAGCACCGACTGCTGCGTCATCTAGCTCTGCGAGTCTATAACCTTCTGGCAACACTGAAAATAGTAACCCGCGTGGAAATCAATTCTGGGCATTCTAAGGTAGGTCCTGGCCCTATAGGGGTATATCTCAGGCATCCAATACAAGGTTGTCTATCCACGACCTATGTGGGCCCCAGCTAGGGGTTGCCAGTATATTCCTGGAATATTTAAATCCATGTATACCCACCTACAGCGCATATGATCCCCGAGTCGGCTACTATTGCTTTGCCTGAATATTTGATCCCATTCCGGGGCCTAGATTGAAAAACGTAACATTCCAAGTTGGGGCCACTTTTCAAGTATGGATCATAAACCTGGCTCAGGTCTGAGCCCGGGAAAAATTTTCACACGAGTAACTTTGATCTCAACTCGGTTTTTCGGTGTTCAAAACATGTTTTTCGAAGGAATGATTATGATGGGCTCGTAGGGCATGAAATTTACGACAAAATGTTGCTGTGAGATGAAGCTGTACGACCAATAGTACAGGTTTTGGAGGTGTTTTTTTTAATAAAAATCAACATCATTGTTCTCATAATTTTGTATTTATCGATCTTATATGAAAAATTAATATATAACACCTTTTATAAGGCTATAAAATTTATAATCTTAGAGAATTTAAAGTTCGGTGTACATACAAAATTATAAGAAATTCGATGTCGATTTTTATTCAAGTTCACCTTTTAAGCTCTGTAACTCCAAAACTATTGGTCGTATAGCTTTACACCGAGAGAAATTCATATTTGAATTTATTTAGATTGATTAAACTTTGTTTAAATCAACTAAATTTTCTATTTAAATATGAACCCACTAGAGTTTCAGTTGAATCAAATAAAAAATTTATTCCATCCAAATGAACTCTTATTCATTTCGAATAAAATTTACTTGAATCGAGTAAAATTTTATTGAATGCAATGAAATGTCTAAGCAGGTTTATATTCAAGTAAACTATTGTTCTGGGTGTATCTCATATTTTTTTGTAGCAAATTTCATGCCCTACAAGCCTAACAACCTTAGTAGAAATTTGACAGGGAATTCCCTATTAAAAGCACGGCCCTCGTAACTCCTAATTAAGGAAAACTTTTAATTACCTTATCAGGTCCTGACATGGCATCCTGTTTAGCACCTTACAACAATGTAACGCGAGGTTGTTGATAGGTTCCAGTCATATTTTCCCTTCCAGTAACTCAGACATGGTATTCCTATCAGGACCCGATCAGGATTGCCTTGGCTCATCCGTATTTAAATCATGTGATAACCGACAAGACAGCCGAATCAGGACCTGATCAATTCAGAACGATGAATGTATCAAACTATTCAGAATTTTCACAGGACTCATTAGAAATTTACCTGTCTTTTTGAAATGTTCAACTGAGGTCTATTTGGATCATCAGTAGAATTTCTTCTGTTGGGGGAGTTTCAAAAAATTCTATGAAAAATAAATTCCATGAAAATTAAATTGAATGTTGGGATATAGCTTAGATGAGGTCGTGATTGGGAATTCCGCTATACCACTCGGATCAGGTCCTGATTGGGAATTCAATTACTACCCTGATCAGATCCTGATTGGGAAACGTTTGGTTTTCCTGATCAGGACCTTGTCTTTTCCCTGCGTTACATTTTTGTCAAGGCCTTATCAGATACTCAAGTCAGGCCCTGAACGGAAATCAGGCACGCCTGATCTGAACCTGATGTTTTCCATATCAAAATTTCTACTAAGGATATTTGGAAAAAAAATTTTTTCAACTCCGAAAAAGCCGAGTTGAAACCAAAGGTTAACCAGTTTCCTATATTATTCACATGGGAAATTGATTTTTTGGATGAACTTAATCTCTGATTCACTCGAAATTTTTCTTCTGACGGGAATATTTTCTTTTTCTTTATGAAATATCAAATTTTCAGGTAGGACTAAGTAAAAAAAAATATCACCCAAAAATAAAACACCTCAATGGTCCCCATGTATAATTTACATACGTCAATTTTTTAGTATCCACCATCTATGGATCTTATATGGCTTGTATGGTTCATAAATGGTTACTCTTCACTAGGAATTATTGTTTATTCAAGAACATTATAATATACAACAAAAACAATAGTAGTGATATGATTAGGATATGACTAGAATATCAACAACGGATTCATTTGATCCGCACCATTCTTCATTCAAAGTGGATTTCAAAATTCAACTTCTCAATCAAATTTCGAGTGAAATGGCTCTGTTTTGATATAATACTTTCCATCACTTTGAATCCATATATCAACATGTATCTTCTTCGAAGAGTACAGGATGTAATCAAGGGTTTGAAATCGTTCAACCTTCGATCAAAGACTTCTTAATAAATACAAGAATACAACAGAATCAAATCGCATAATACCAAATAGAATTTCAGTCAAAATTTGATCCAGAGTTTAATTAAGTTTCCCCATGAATTTATGGATATGATTCGTACGTTATACTCTTATAGGCCGTCAAACTACGACAAAAACATTTTTCCTACATTGAAAAAATTTATATGATAATTAAGCGCAATATCCCGGTAGCATATGATTTTATACACTTTGTGCTTGTTTTGAAAAATTAGGATATAAACACGTGATAATACTGCGTCAATATCGATTCAGCTTATCGTATCAATATTAAGTCCGTATTAATGTAGAATATCTGTTGGGGTATTCATAACAGGGGTGGTATTGTTCACTGATGAAAATTCATCGTTCAGTGATCTGATTTTCAACTTACCACATTTTCTTTTTCTTCAATTCTGCGCATTATTTGTCAATTTATACACTTCGCGAGTACATAAAATGTGATGAAGGTGTAACCTAATAGTCATTGGAATCATTTTTCATTGGTACTGAAATATATTCAAATAAAATGTAAAACGAAACTTAATTTCGCCAGTTCTAATGCAAAATTCCTTGGGTCAGTGTACAAATATTTAAAGAATGAAATCGGAGGAATTTTTTCTTTTCAATTTTGAACTCTAAGGTTTATTCAAAACTGTTGCGACTGTCTCGAAAAAGGTCTTGTCTTGTCTTGTTTTGGTCTTGAGTGGAGAAACATTGCTTCATGTTCTGGATGCAATCAATTTTATCCTCTCAGACGTGTTATTGCCAACTATTACATGCCCACACTTGACTCGATATAGAAAATTTGTCTTCTAAGATCGTAAAATTGAATGATATTTACTATTTTTGAATTTTGTTCAAGAGTTTCAAGTCCGCCTCTAAACTCTGCTGAAGATGTCAAATAGAAACGGATAGAAATGGGAAAAAAACCGGATTAAAGTCTAACGAAACGTGTCTTTTGCTATACGGTTTTTGTCCTTTTTAATCCAACTCTATATACCTGGCATTTTCAGTAGAGAATCTTGGTTTTGTTTCCTGCCGGATAATTAATTCAAGATAATCAAATTGAATTAAATAGTCCAAGAAATATTGATACGGTGTGTTCAATTTGGAGTAATTGAGCTACTTCGTTAATGTTGAGTCATCCGCTTTTGCTGATTACAACAAATAAATATTACAAACCAATTTCAAATATTGCATCAAATATTCCAGCAACTAGACACACTTTTTGATATTTAGATAACTGAAACGGGCGAAGGCTCAACTAAATTCAAATTGAATTTCTCTGACTTTAGTTGCTGGAACTGATTTGAAGTTGCCTTTACTACAGCTTTTATTACCGGCTTCTATTATTTTATTACTCGGAACTAATTCTTACAACTAATTTCAGTTTATTCGGTCAAATAAATAATTCTTTTCGGTGTAATTTTCTAATAATACGAATGACGATCGAGGGTTCATGTATTTCTTCTCATTCAGTGTTTTTTCGTCAAACTTTTTATTCAATAGATCCTCGGCTACGTCGTAAAAGAAATAACGAAGGTACCTTGTTGCACAAGAGGAAGGTGGTGTCTGTTCTTTGTAATAGAATTCCTGAACGAAGAGCGCAAAGAAGGAGAAGGATGTAGAGAAATCATTAAATATTGATGATAACATATGAAGAATTTTCTCTTCTCGAATTGAATATGTTTGTACATTTGACATCTCTTAAAGTGAGAATTTGAATAATTCTCTTTATACTTTGTATCATATTTTGTGAAGTGAGAAGAGAAGTAAGATGGATTATTATTTTATATTTCAACAAAGACGACTTCTTCTTCTTCATACGTCAGGTGATTAACGGTTGGGTCGATGTTGGTAAAGAGGAATTTTTATTCAGTACATTCTTCAATACTCAACGAGCTGTCGATAAATTTGATCAAACTTTTCTTTGTCATTTTCTTCGTAAGAGCTTTAAAATATTTCATTATATTGCATTTGAGAGAAGTCGATGAAATAAGCCGCATCTATAATACTTTCTCAAACTTTCCAATACTATTTTTGGATATAACATATAATTGTTGCCATTCAACGACCCATTTCACGTTGCCTGATGTCCGTAAATGCAAACTCAACATTCAAATGATTCCACTGACTATTCTCATCATTCATTCTCATTCAATTATTTCCATACCATAATGACTGCGAACGACTCAACGACGAGAGTCACCGTTCTTGTTTGGAAATCTAAATTTACATCGATGAATACAAATTCTGATTCGAAATGATGTTGAGTCAGAGACATGTGATTGAACATGAGATCATTCGGAAAACCGTGTACCGTGATGGATTGGATCTATCAATTTTTTGATTGAATAAAATGCTCAGTATTAGTATAAATAAGAACTGGTCCATTGAACGATGCAAAGGGGAACGATAATAAATGCAATGGGCTTTGAGATGCGTTCAGAAACTCTCATCCATCCCTCGATCACGTCCAAGATTGAAAACCTCGAATTCACCATCCGGCACTTCCGGGATATCCGGTGCAACTGGTATCTCCGGTTGCAAAGCGACGCAGTCACGTGGTGAACATTCAACGCGTCCTTCGGCACCACAGCTGCATTCGATGCAATTGCCGGTCGAATGTGGGAGTACTTCCCCCTGGCGGTATTCCCGTCCTGCAATTAAATTTATCATTTTTTTTTCATATTTTAAATAGAGGACAAAGCGTCTAATGATTTTGCGTTGATTTTAAAACGTTACAAAGGATTGAAATAATTGCGGGAGAAAGGGAATTATGAATTATTTAGGTATCTTCGTATGAGATTGAACTTTATATTACTTTTATCCGGATGGAAACAATTCATGACATGGTTTTGAATGGATTCTTTCAATTTAAGATTATGTGAATTCGAATATGAATGTTACATGATGAAATAGAAAAATCTTCGAACTCTGTACCAATTGACAATTTCCTGTTCTTTCTCGAGTATTATCCGTGCTTGAAGAATTGAATACATTCAATTCACTCATGAAAATAGAAATTGAATGGTTTGAAGGACATTCCGCACCTCGAGAAAAGATTCTTTTTTCTTTCAACTTTATGACTCCTTCTCCTCTTTTCTGAATAAGAAAAGATACGAAAAAAGGCTGAACTACACTGTTAAAAATGTTTGTGAATTTAATATACGTTCATAGAAAAAGGTACATTAATTTTCAAGGGCGCTATATGAATTGTATTCCATATTTGGATGTTGGAAAATCAACCACATATTTCATGAATTTCAAACAAAACTTTTGAAATTCATAACAGTTTGTGAAAATTCATAACTGTAGATATTGAATTTCTGTATTTATTTGAATATTGGAAAATCAATCACATATTTCTCAAATTCCAAACAACGTTTTTGATATTCATCACAGTTTATGAAAATTCATAAATGCCTTAATGGGCGAATGGACAAGCTTGGGACATCCAAACTTTGTCTGAAAAGAGTCTATGATGTCCAAATATGTCTGAATATTGTCCAAAACATGTCCACGATGTCTGTTTATGTCCATTCATTCAAAATTCTAGACAAAGTCGAATTCAATGTCTATCGTTTGTCCAAAACGCGTCTGAACCTTCTTATCGCAATGTCCAATCGTTGTCCAGTTGTTGTCCAACCGATGTTCACCTGCTTAAAATTTCGGACATTCATCCAATGTCCACCATTTGTCTCAGTAGCCCATCAGGGTGTACATATTGAATTTTCATAAAGTACATGAAATCAATGCGCAATTACACTTTGCGCATCTAATTATCACTTGTTCAATATGTACGATAACTCCAATGGTAAAACATAGTATTTAAAAACGGCACACCCCGTAGGAAAAATTTTCCTAAGCTTTTTCCTAGACTTTTTCCTAGACATTTTCTTAGATATTTTCCTAGACTATTTCTTAGATAAAATCTAGGAGTTTGTGCCAAGGACAAAAAATATATAAACACGTGTTCATGGTGTTTTCACTTCTAAAAACCCTCATATATGGTGGTTCTCCCTCCAAAGAATGGTGCTGATTCAATATCTAATTGAATATGAAAGAAAAAAAAAATAATAAAATCTCGCAAGATGGACAAAGTTTTTCTTCTGCAGTTTGAATCGAACGTGGGCCTTTTCGGTGTCGAAGCCAAAGATTCACCACTGAGCCATAGACCATGTTCTTATTTAGACATGCAGAAAGAGGGTTTATAATTGGTGTGTGAATCATTCTTATCGCATTGCTGTAATGAGTGGATTTAAAAAGTAAATATCATTGGAAAGATCATGTATGAAATTTGAAGAAATGCGAAACATTTCCCTTGCATCTTGAGAATTGCTTGCGTTATTGATGAAAATTATGCTTCAAGAAATACCAACTTATCATTCGAGTGAATATTTTTTCTGTAAGATCTCTTTGAACTGAATCTATGAAACAGTCTGAAATTTTCAAGGAAGAATCTGTGAAATTCATCGTAAAATCAAATACGCGATTCTAATAATTCATTCATGTATGTATATTGATTTTCAGAATTTTTTGTATTAATTTCACACCATAACATGATGAAACATTTGGGAGGAATTTTGGAAATTAAGTCATATAGTGTTGAAAATTCATGCATTTTTTTACATCAATTTTTATAATGTTGTGGCTTGAATTTCAAAATTCTGTCTATTATTTTTGGGATACAAAAATGTTTGAAAATTGATACACAATTGTGTGTGTTAATTGCTTCCAAACTTTTTATATTAAATTCCAAACAGATTTTTCTAACAGTGTAATCTTATCCGTCAATTTTTAAATCCAGGGAGTTGAGAGAGTGATTTCCTCTCTCTTCTGGAGATGTGTGAAAATAAAATGCCAAATCACTTCATATGATATGTATCATCCGTTTTAATGGTATTTTTATGCACTTTGGAATGTTCGTAAGCGAGGAATCAGATCTGATGAGATTCAATTATGTTTTTTTTTTTGCGTTTGGCAGGAAGTTAAATGTTATTTCGCGCACAGCCATCCCAGTGAACAATATGTTATCATCAATAGCTCTTAAAGATCTCCCAAATATGTGTAAGAGGTCAAATAGACCTCTCGGAAGGTTAACATCAAGATATCAGAATGTTATCAAATGCGTCGATCTCTGAGGAAAATGATAGATCGTGAAAATGTTATCCAAACGAATTCTCCAAGAGGTTTGCTTTCTGAGATTTCAGAAAAATGATACCACTCGGATATCAATATGATAACATCGACAAAACTCTTTCAAAAGACCTTTTGAAGAGCTCTTGCTCCCATGAGTGTTCATTGGGGTAATTATTCAGGTGGAATAATTCATTTCTCGACCCAGACAGCAATAAAAAATTCGGACTTTCTTTCGCAGAATTCATTTTTTGAAATATCGATTGCTGTTCAGGTGCATCGCAATGAGAAGATGCAGAAGATATTTTTGATTCGTTCTCGTCGTTAGTAATTCATACACTGTAAAAAAGATCGACGATGTTGATGTTATTCGATCACCTCACAGTGTTAATTTGATACCACAAGGTGTCATTTTAACAGCATTTGAAGTTGTTATACACCGAATTTTGGGTTGAACTTCTACGTACACGGAGAAAAATAAAGTTTAGAAAATTACTACGTTCCTACTAAATTGGCAAGATACGAGAAAACATGACTGTAATTGTTACACAGTGTAGTAAAAATCTGTACTTGATCATCTGTAACGTTGCATGTTCATGCTAAAGAGTGTCAGGCAAACCATTCATTTTTACTACATTGTCTATCAATAAAAGTAGTATTTTCTCGTATCTTGCCAAATTAGTAGAAAATGTAGTAATCTTCTAAAGTTTATTTTTCTCCGTGTATAGAATCCGCACGTTGTTCATTGCAAGAAAATTTATTTGTATGTCATTTGGCAGTTTAAACGGTACAATATCATAAATCGTCAGGAATAAATATCAGGATTCCCGATGACCATAAAGAATACGCGAAAGAGGAGGTAGTTCAAACAACTATTATCTCATTCGGTTAGTAAATATCGAGGAGAAACAAAAGAGAATTGAGGAGGTAGACGTTCAAGCGATGCCATCGCCAGTATATTTCATCACAATGATATGGTTAGAATTATAGTAGAATAAATAGGACAATTGTGAATTTGAATGCGCACTGCTTTCTCCGTATAATCCATATATGATGGTTGAAGAAAGGTTGAAATTTATTATTAGATTTATTTGTTTTACACGCTCTGAGCAGCTCGGAACTATTTCATGCTCTTCACGTCAGTAATTTAGAATATATCTTCAGGAATTCACAGATTAAATAATTCTGAGGCAACTTGAGGTGTTCTCCAGTTGTATATAAATAAATTATGATACTTCATTTCAAAAAGTTGTATATCTCTGAAAAAGTACCTTTACAATTCTTTAAATATTGAAAAAACTATCAACTGTAAAGCAAAGCGGGTTTCGAATTCGTATTGTGTAGACTTCAGTGATTAATGTAAAAAAAAAAAACATTGCTCTACGATGTTTTAAAGCCAAGGTATGAGCGATCAAAAAATACTTGGATCAAACTGACCCAGTGTATCTCATGTGTGAGGAAACTATAAGTGTATCCCCAGAGGGCTAAGTTTGATAAAACACTTGGTTGTTCGATTACTTGCAAACCTACCCGTGTGGAAAAAATCATGGACACATTTGTTCCTTTTTGGCATTGAACAATCCGAGCACAATATACTGTGGATACTTCAAAGCAATATCCCACCACTCTGTCCTTCCGTAAACCCTGCAGGTATTTGATCCATTCTTCGTTCTTCGCAATTATTCAACTTTGCTATCGATTTCCACACTTTTTTGATAGACGATACTGTGACGATGGTTCAAATGGTACAAGTTCTCCATTAGCTCCTCTTCCGGAGTATCTGATAATTCCTTGATATATCTCTGTCCATTAATCTTACCGTTCGAGTTTAAAATCATTAATTTCATATTATCCATTCTGAACTTGAATTATTTTGTGTGCCCACCATCCATAGTCCAAATCACGCATATACGTCGTTGTCAAAAGTGTTTACAGAAGAGATTTTATAGTATACATATTTTTCGTTGAAATAACCAGAAGAGGTGAAAGTATAAAATTATGTTTGTTCTCTCCAAGTCCGTTAACTATGATGGTTCCAAAGGGACAGTATTTCCGCCATTTGTAAACGGAGAAAAATTTATGGTAGAATGTACTTAAAATGAAGAAATTTGTACTTGAATCGGGAGCTAATATATGGACAATATCCGTACGAAGTAAAAAGCATTCAAACTTTGTAGTGAATTCGACAGGCGATACTATAAAGATTTCGCATAGAATTTCAATTAAAAAGAGGAGTAGTTTTCACTACTGTCCGACTGGAAATTCAGTTACATCTACTCGGGTTAACCCGGCCAGTTCCTTATCAAACCTGTTTGACCTGTTAACCTGATTGAATTTCTAGTCGGGTGTTATGAAGTGAATTTTGCAATTAAAACATGTATGATTTGCATGTGACTCTACATCATGTGTAAGAGGAACTCCAAATATCTAGTAAATTTTACTTAGTGCGAGGTCAATTGAATACTTCTCGCATGTGCAAGTAATATTTAAGTAGAATACATCTATCATACGTAGTATACAAAAGAAACCTTGGACAGCAAATTAATTCTATCAAAAATGTGTATAATTTCACATAAGCCAGAAGTAAAATTGGAACATTTGATTGGGACAAACTATTTTGAAAATGAGTGTGAAATTACACGCTACGCAAATATGAAAACATAACATTCAATTACATACTTTGGTAAAATTTTCCCAATAATCATAAGAAAATGATAAACAATATAAAACTCCATCCTGAAACATAGAAAAATGATAGAAAACTGAAATTCTACCAAGAATTCTATCAGTCATAATCTGTCCATTGAATTTTAGTGGAATTTCACAATTTTCTATAATTTTTGTATGTTTGAAAATAAAATTTTACATTGCCTGTGATGTTCTTGTAATTATTGGTAGAGTTTCACCAAAGTATTGGATTGGAAGTTATGTTCTCATGTTCCATAACATGCAATTATACATTAATGTTTCACCGTTTGTGATGTACATCGAGCAATTTTCGAAATTTTCCAAAACTTGCTCAGTTTTGAATCAGTGGACTTATGTGACCACCCCATACGCTCTCCGCCTTTCGGTAAAATCGATCAACACGTATAAACAGGGCCGTCTTTCATAGTCAAGGGGCCCTAGGCCCGAAATGCTTGGGGGCCCATGTAAATTTCTTTTTCGGAAATTTTTATTGAATGACCTTCGCAGTACAATCACAGAACAAATATTAAATAGTTTGTCATTAATTTTTATTGAATCTAATGTACTGGATTGTATCGATGTTGAAGCAGTGATAACTGACTTTTCTCTTAAAAAAGTAAGAAATAAAATTATTTGTGAATAGAAAAAATTCGTATCATTTTTTACTTCTTTTATTATTTTACCTTTCAAAGAATTCCTTTTTTTGTAAAATTAAAAAAAATGATAGTCCAAAGAGTCGGGGGCCCCTATCAGCCTGGGGCCCTAGGCCCGAGCCTACCTCGCCTATGCTCAAAGACGGCACTGCGTATAAACAAGAGAACATCAAGCATAAACCGTAAAAACATACATACGGAAGAGGGGGAATAGACCGACCCAGATAGCAAAAAAAGAATCCTTCAAATGTCAGTGAAATAGGACTCTTGGAGAATTCATTTCGAGCTATGTAGCTCTTATTGGATTCTCCAAAAACTCTATTTCACTGACATTTCGAGAATACTTTTTTCAATTCGTAAATGATTCAAAAAGGATGCTTTTCCCAAAATTTTGCTATCTGGGCGAAACTATGTTGTTGAAAATTGAATCCTTTATCATTCAGACCCAACCACAGTTGAAGACTCATAACCTTACAGCACATTCTTCGAACGATGTTTTCAATTTCAAGGAGTTGATTCCGAAAGATCAATAACGATGATTTATCGAATTTTGTGAGTTTAAATTCTCGTTCCGTTTCTATGGACGGTTCAAACTTCTACCACATACCGAAACTTTGTTATTGCTCTCTCTTTTCTTTCATGTTCGCTCTATTCTTGTATCTAAGGTGAAAACTAATCCAGCGATGATAATGTTTACATTTGTGTGAAGTAAATATAAAACGTCGCAATGGGCTCGAAAATTTATAACAACACATACTTTAAATTGGAATAAAATCTACTTAGGACTGAAGTAATCTTTACATCGCAAATGAAGTGGGATACCCCGGTGAAAATGGAGCGTTGAAGCATGATGAAACGCGACGAAAACGTAACCTAAAAGTCATCCAAGTGTAACAAAGAGTAATCTAAACGTAATTTAGGAGGGAATTGGAATATTTTTACGCTTCATTTGTTCCAATACCCGCTTCCGTCACTTTTGGATCTTCACCAGGGTAATCATGAAGAAAACAATTTGAACCTATGGAAAATAGACCTTTTTAGATTTGTTGCAACTACTGTTACAAAAGTATACACTACTAAACCGAGTGGCTATAATTTTCGAATAATTTTCACGACAGGTCAAAGGAAATTTCATTTCTTGATCATGTGAGTTATAACAAACATTATGTCAAATTTACTTGAAAAGTTTTACTACTGTTGTGGAATTAATTTTACAAATAAATTTTCCTCCGTGTACTAAAAATTACCCAATTTTTTATGATCTAGATAGGAACTTTGTGATATTCCGAGTGAACGTGTCGTTCGTTAGTAGATACCCAATCAGAAATTTACAATAGGCACAGTACTGCACCAGTATTGGCCAAGACTGGCAGGGTACTGGCATTTGGCTGGGATGATAACGCTTTTCGGATAACGGTACCTAGCCGACATTAAGCTCTCAGTACTGGTTTTTCAGTACACAATTTCTCAAACTTAAAGAAAATTCCTTCGCTCTCATTCTGATAAATCTTGTTTCCAATGGAAGAAATAATTCATTCCAATGGACAAATTTTTCATTGAATTGACATCACATTCTTCGAATTCAAGAAGGAATATATTTCTGTTTCAATTTGAGAACTTTTAGTTTCAATCTGATGAAAACTTTTTCCATTAAACTCAATTTTTGTCCATTGAAAAAAAGATTGATCAGAATGAGAGCAAAGAAAACTTTGTTTCAGTCTTAGAAATTAAGTTTTCAGTCCAGGCATAGTACTGTATTTCTATGTATCCAGTACTGATTCTGTACGCGTTGGCCAAGTGTTGAAAACCCAATACTGGCACTGTACTGTACCTGTTGTCAACATTGGCATAATTCGGATTTTTCTGATTATGGGTTGGGCAGGTTAAAAAACCTCTGTTTTCGTATCAAATAGGACTGGACTCGAGACTCCCGAGTACAACCAACGAAACTCAATTCAACCAGTTCTAATGCAACGTTCCTTTGATCAATGTACAGATATTCGAAGAATGAAATAGGATAAATTTTGTTTTCAATTTTGAACTTTAAGGTTCATTCAAAACTGTTGGAGTCCCGAAGAAGAACTTGTCTTCTCTTGGTCTTGAGTGGGAAAAAATTGCTCCATGTCCTGAATGCGATCAATATCAGCGTTTCAGGAGTGTTATTTTCAACTATTACATGCCCACGTTTGACTTGATGTAAAAATTTGTCTCTGGAGATCGTGAAATTGAATGATATCCACTATTCTCGAATTTTGCTCCAGAGTCTCGAGCCCACCTCCAGTATCGAATTTTAACAGCGTGGAAAGCTGAAGCTAAAGAAGCTGTAATCGATCAGACATTTTGAGAATCGTTTATAACGATGAGTCGTGTTTACGAATCCTTTAGTTTACACTGAAAAAAATAATTAGCTATCATTCGGATAGCTAGAAATTAGGTACTGGAGCTATTTTTCAGCTGTCACAACTACACTCATGGCTACATTCAGCTCACTTAGTGGTAGCAGCAAGAAATGCAGCTGCTGCGTCGAAAATTCAACAGCTAATTTATTCGGCTATACAAATATCTGTGCAGTTACAGGTACGATTCCCTACTAGAGGAGCTAAAAAATAGCTACAGCTGTAATTACTTCAACTAAAGCAGTGAAAAAAGGATGCTCAAAAAGTGAGGAGCTGTCACAGCTTTTTCATTTTTTTTTGCATGCAGTTCTACACTTTTCAATTATTTCCCTTCAATTGACTTGTATTGATGAAATAAAGCAGCCCAAGTATTTATACAATCTTTCTCTAATTCAACTATACTATGATAAGATATATATATAAATTATTGTTCACGGGTTATAATTACAACTTTCATCATTAAATGTACACTGAGAGAATTGAATTAAAAAAAATTACCGTGAGATTCCAGGGATCGAGGGACAAGTAGGAATTTTTAAAAATATTACTGTGCATTTTGTGAAACTTATCGAAAATATCACTTTCAACTGTTTAAGGGGGTCTTCTGGTCTAGAATTTTGAAAACATCGATTTTTTTTGCATATTTTCAAAGATTAGACCTTCCAGAATATGTCCTTAAAAGGATTTTTCGAAATTCCACTTACAAACCCCTCTTACACTTGATATATGTTCATATTTAGGGTTCAGTTCAAGTCAATTTCTGCCAATTTAGTTCCAACTCAGATAGCACACTAATCCTAAAAGTATTCAAAAAGAGTTCTCAAAACCTCTTGAGGAATTTTTTTCAAATCCTATTGAAGCAAGTGTGCTATATGGGAATCTTCACCTAACGTGCTCGAATCTTTAAACGCGATTTTCTCGGAACCATTTTTTTCAACACGGTTGACATGATATCTCAAATTCTAATGAATCGATTGACTTGAAATTTGGTATGAACCTTCTCTGTACCTCTCTTTATCGTCCCTACGAGATCTATGTCTAAAACTTTTTTTACAATTTTTAAAAAATTCGGAAAAGTGAAAAAAACAGGTGACAAACTGAATTTTTTGTTCACACAGTCGGCATTTTGCGAAAAAAATTTTTTTTTCTTCTTCGAGGTACGGACGATAACGACATCCTTACTGATTCAGAATCTCTCCGGGTTTTTTGTTTCAGATCACTAGAACGTCTGGAATCGTGTCAACCAGGGTGCACCATTCTTTTTCTACCCCCCACTTTTCCCTCCTGTAACTTTTGTAATTTTTAATTTTTTTTTCTGCAAATTTTTTTGTATACTATCAGAACATCAATGAATATCTGGGAACAAACAAATGGTGAAAATGTTGTTTTGTTTTTTTTTATCGCACTTGAAAAAACCGCTAAAATCTGTACCTTTAGACCAGAAGACCCCCTTAACCCATTAGCGCCTGAACGGACACTTTTGGACGCCAACTTTCAGAGATTCATTGTACAATGAATTTGGTTGAAGAAAAATTTTTGAGCCACTGTATCCTATGTTTTGAAGATCGCTCTTTCGAATGGTGATGTTCAGAAGTCCCTAAAATGAGTTTTTTTGTGTGAAAATTGCAAATTAAAAAAAAAGCACTGTTTTTTTGAAAAAAAAAATTTTCCAAGATCATGTTTTTGTTTGCTTTTGCATTTTTCTACATACTTAATACCGATAAATATCGCGTCCATGGACCGTCAACTAAAAGTTATCGGTTGAGGATTAGTAAAAAAAAATTTTTATCCATACAAAAAGCAATTTTTTTCTCGATTTCTAAGGACTTTGGGACAAATTTCCTAGGGACAAAAACGTCTTAAAATTGGTCAAAAAATACCCTCAAATTTGTTCAGCCCCGTAAAAAAACATTTTTGATTTTCCGGAAAATGGAAAAATTGGTATTTTTGAAAAATTGTTTCAAAAATCTGAAAAAATTTGAGGGTATTGTTTGACTGATTTTGAGACTTTTTTGTCCCTACAAAATTTCCTCGCAAGTCCATAGTTATTGAGAAAAAAATTGCTGAATGGTTTCTGAGATCACCAATTACAAATTCAATATTTTCATTGTGTAATTATTAGTATGTAATAAATATCGAAATATATTTCCTCAATGAATCTGTGATCTCATTTATTTATTTCAAATTCTGTTCAAATTGAGATGCAAATCAGTCAAACAATACCCTCAAATTTTTCCAGATTTTTTAAACAATTTTCCAAAAATGCCAATTTTTTCATTTTCCAGAAAATCAAAAATGTTTTTTCACGGTTTTGAAGAAATGTGAGGGTATTCTTTGACCAATTTCAAGACGTTCTTGTTCTTAGGAAATTTCTTCTAAAGTCGTTAGGAATCGAGAAAAAAATTGCTGAAGATTGGGAGTAAAATTTATTGTTTCGGACGCCTTTTTGTATTGATCAACATTTTTTTTATTAATCTTAAGCCGATAACTTTTAGTTGAGGTTCCATGGACGCGATATTTATCGGTATTAAGTATGTAGAAAAATGCAAAAGCAAACAAAAATATGATCTTGAAAATTTTTTTTTAAAAAAACCGTGCTTTTTTTTAATTTTCAATTTTCACACGACAAAACCCATTTTAGGGACTTCTGAATATCACCATTCGAAAGAGCGACCTTCAAAACATAGGATGCAGTGGCTCAAGAATTTTTTTTCGACCAAGTTCATTGTACAATGAATCTCTGAACTTTGGTGTCCAAAAGTGTCTGTTCAGGCGCTAATGGGTTAAGAGGTAATATCACTTTGTGTCCAAAAAACTCTTAGTCATTTTCTAAGACGTGTCACAAACAATAGGAGCATTTTTGGGATATGGGGTTTTTTGCATATGAAAGTACTAGTCGTTGAGTACCAGAAACACATTTTGTTATATTCTTAAATACAAAATGGTGACACATCAGCGCACTAAAAAAAAGTCTGGTCTTTCACATGGGCGTACTACTAGAGGTCACAATTATGAATGTAGAACAAAAACCCAACATTTTTCTGAAAATATAGTCCAAAATCTAGAAATCTACGTAGGATTTTTCCGATATCAACTTTTTACCGAATTTATAGCTGATTTTAGGACGATTTTGTCGGAAAAAATCGAAAAAAAATTTCAAAATGATGCCATTCACTTCAAAATTTGTTTTTCGAAAAAAATCCTATGTAGATCGCTAGATCTCGAGCTATATTTTAAGGCACTTTTTTATTTATTGTTGTAGATTGAAAATTGTGACATGTAGCGGTACCCCCGTTTTAACCATGAGAAAAAAAATTTTTACTTTGACCGTACTACCATGCCCCCATTTTGGATTGAAAAAATTGAATAAAAAGTGTTTTTTGTACTCAAAGACTAGTACTTTCATATGCAAAAGACCCCATACATTTATAATTTTTTTTGACTTCATGGCAACACTTTGAAAAAAACGTCAATTTTTCCGTCCACAAAGTGATATTACCCCTTAAAAACTCACTCATTTTTACAGGCTGCATAGTAATTTTTTGAAGAATCTGTACTTGTCCTTCGAGTACTGGAATTTCGAGGTATTTTTCACAAGGTAATTCGTTCAGTTGATCATATTGACCTCATATTATTAGCATTTGGCATAAACTATGTATTTCCAAAAATGGTTCAAAAGCCATCCCACATGTGATGAAATAAAACTCTCCTCTCGGTATATTGTTCATATAAGTCTCATATTTATTTCATATTCAATTACCAGATATTTTCCATGAACCATACTATTTTTTCTACTATTTTGAACGAATTTTAAAAATTCATCATTCTCGCTTCGAGTTTTCAAAGAGGAAATTTCCCTCCCTTTTTTGTCACGAATTCCATCGAATAATAATTGATACGACACGCTTATATTGCGATTTTGTTTGAAAATTGGGGCGCGAATGACAGTATCCGCATCATGAATTAACAATCAATCCTTTATCGATAGGATGCACTAATGCGTGATGTCCTACATTTAGCGCATTGAAAACAATTCGATACATTTGATTGGTGAGAGGATTATTATGGAATTAATCTTTTCGTCATATTTTATATACATCGATTTAAAATCGTGGTGTTTATGTTTAATTTCATATAAAGCAAAAGGTGTGCAGATTCCTCAAACGATGAATGTCATTCATTACTGATACTGACCTATCGGAAGATCAATATCCTCTGCCAAGTGTACTGAAATTATGAAATTCCGCATTCTTGGAGAGGTTTTGAACGTGGAGAATAAATGGTATGGACTATATGTTCTTTGTTCTCAAGGGGATTCTAAAGTCATCTAATGAGCTTTTTTCTCTTGTATCCCGCGCTGTTCTCGTTCGTTCCATGAAATCTAAGCGGAACAGAATAACTCCACTTCGAATTTACTTTGAAAGAGTCGTAGGAAGCGTGAAAATGCGTTGTGACGAACAGTAAGTTATTCAAGAGAATGAAAAATTATTTTACTATTCATTGGTTCATACTATATGCATCTGGAATTACTTCCAAACAAACATTCTTTGTAGAAGCTCTCCGAAACGTTATAAAAGATATCTTAGAGATCTACTGTAGAAAAGAACTACCGGAAAAAGTTTTGAAGTTTTTTTACTAAACACTTTTGGTAAAATTAAAAAAAATGTTCATCAGTTAACAAACATGTCTCGGGAATTACCACTGCAAGAACTGATGTCTTATCCTAAGATACTTTTCTAGTGACTTTTCAAATATTTCAAAATCTCACTGTAATCATATTCAAAACACAAAACTACGTTTTCATTCAAGACATGACGTGCTTGATTAGCAAACAAAAATGTTTTCAAGTGGTGTGTAGAAAACCTGGTGAAAAAAGTTTCTTTGATAATCTATGAAAATTTTTCTGAATCTCACTGAAAAACTCTGAAAACCTATGAAAATTTTTTAGAACTCTTGGAAATTCTTAAAAACTCTCACTGATTGGGCACATTTTTTCACTGAAATTTTTTCTGAATATTTATGAATATATTTTCCTGAGAATCACTGAAACTTTCTGAAAAACTATGAACACCTCTGAAATCCTCTGAAGAACTCTTCACTGAAAATTTCTAAAAATTTCAGTGATTTTCAGCAAAATTTGTCCACCAAGGAACATAATCTCGAATTACAATCACGTCAACGTCAAAGTGAAAAACAGGAACAATGTATCCAAAATGTATATTGTGCCATTTTGAAACAAAACTAAACGAGATTCTAATCAACCGTGTGATTAAAAATCATCAATATAATCCATCTTTTCAAGTTAAATGTGATAAATCACATTTCTATCATCTGCTTTGAAAACAAACATATTTAAACGTCAGTGTCGCGAAATGAGATCCTGATGTTTCCAAATCAAACAGCCAAGTGTTTGATTGGAATTATCAAACATATCATGTCTTATTTTGAGACATATCTTCGACGACAATTTTTGCAATGATGTTGTTGAAGTTTGAATTGTTTTAAAAAACGAAACGAAAATCCAAACCTAGAAAATCCAATGAATTATCGTTATTTATCTTCTCGCATTGACTCCTTGGAACTGGAAACATCGTTTAAATAATGCATTCAAAGATTCTCACCCTTCTATAAAAATCCCTTATTCAGATGTTATCAACTTCAAATATAAAGATATCAAAAATGAGCAGGAAATTGCTTTGAGATATCGCTTCCATTCAGGTAAGGGTGAATATTTCTTCGATTATTTTTATAAACGTAAGAACCGAATTAGGTTCAAAAAGTTAAAAAGACCTAGGAAGTTTATTGTAATGTCCAATCGAATCAGGGCTAATGATTATAACCTTGGAGCCTCTTTATTTAGAAAGAATATAGTTGATAACCCGTTTTGTGCCTGTGATGTAGATGTAGAAGAAAATGTAAATCATATCATTTTCAATTGTATAACTTATGACTTACAGAGGGAAACTCTGTACAAAAGACTGATAGATCTTAAACTTTAACCTCCCTATTGTATAGAAAACCTCCTACATAATATGGATACTGATGTAATGGATATTATTTATGAATTTTTTGTTAAATGCAATTTGAAATTCTAATAATTAGGATATCTCAACTTATTTTATATAACAGATGTGATACGTTCAGAGACTAAACTAATCAAATTTTATATACTATATCTTCTTTATTTTACTTACCGCCATTGGCGGCCATTTTGGTTTGTGTACCCTTAGGTTAGATTTTACGATTATGGAACAAATGTAAACTGTATATAAGTGTAAAGCTCTTATCGTGAGCTTCTTTGTTTCGTGGCAGAGCCTTCTGCAAATTTTTGTCAATTCTTATGTACTGCTAAACCAGTAATAAAGTCAACTACTCCTACTACAAAGATTCTCAGTCTTCGAGAATTGAGTGTCCCGTTATTCGATCACTAATTCGGTTCAATGAACGATTCAAATTTCGAACCTATTTGGAAATTCACAAAACAAATTCGTGAATTTCCAAATAATTTATAAATTCACGAATCCATAAGCGTTCCACCATACTTTTCATTCTGGAAATTCACAAACATTTTCTACAGTGGATATCTAGAAGATGTCTCATACAACATTATGTGATATTTTCTCGAGATTTATTGAAATCCTCCCAAAATATCTTTTAGAGTGATCCAAAAAAGTTTACAGGGTTATCACGCAATTCAAAACAAATTGTCATGTTGAATTAAACTTTATTCGTTTATCTCGATGATCTCCTTAGTTTATACGCGTTCCGTTGAAGTAATCAGAAATTTTTAGATAGATTTAGAGATTCTTTCACAGAAAAAAATAAAATCGGATGATAAAATGATCGATTGTTGAAAATAACACTGCTGCGTGTATTTAGAACGTTTGATGAAAATTTCACTCCCGCCTGTGTGAAATAATTTAAAGACTCACGAAAACATGAGCACACGGAGTGGGGTGAAACATACCCAGATAGAAAAACGTGCTGTAAACGTACTATCATAAACTCCGCTCAGCTTGCGATGATGCATAAAATGTAAAGATTATATCTTCATTATGATACCATCACCCCGTTTTGCCACCAATAACAATGCTTTATGCATGTCACCATTATGATGGCATTATTGAGACATTTTTCTATCTGGGTATACCTGCCTTCCATGGTAGAAAAAAAAGCACTCGGAACATTCCAGCGGAACAAAGTTTTGGGTTGAAATGAACGCAAAAAAACGTTTAGATTGGCTGAAATTAAATTTCTTTAGGACAGATGAAGTTCATTTGTCTGCAAGAAACTGTTAATTATTGTGAACCAAATTTTCAACCAATCAAAATTTGTTTTTGGCTGAAACACACTTGTTCTCAGTGTACAAACTACTTGGAGTGTTACTGTGTAGGAGTTTCGGAAAAATGTGAGGGGAGAAAACAATATAATTTCGATTTACTTCCTCCAGATAACTCGAGCAGGGGGATTTCTGAAGATTATAATCTTTGGAAGGAACTCGCTCAAATGAATCTCAAGGAGTTGGGAAATTAGATGATTTTTATGAGAAGGACTACGAGATCAAAGTTGTAAGTGCTTGGCAAGTGCGTGACGGTCGAAATGATGATGCCTTTGCCAAATACGTTGGTGTTTGTGGGTTGGCTTGAATCGCAAGTCCAGAAGCATCCTTAGAGTGGTTGGGAAGCTCTATGCTCGGTGAGGTGAAATTAATCGTAGGGAGACTTACCCAAGAAAACATCTTCTAACTAAATTGAATCATAGTTCATGGAAACTAGGAAAGAGATGAAAATAAGATCTTCTACGAACTGCAATTACATTAATTTAGAATTCTCAATTTTCAAGAATTATTATATCGATCGAATGTATCGATTTATAATGTAAACGTTATCAAGTTATGATGAGTTACGTGTGGAATAGATGCTAAAAATATTATTCGTAAAAAAATGTTGAATATATTCTCAGTGTGTGTAGAGAAATGTCTAAAATTGAGGGGGCGAATTCTTCCCAAAGTTGAGCTGAAGAAATCTCAATTAGCGATGTGGAATATCTTTTTAATGTCCAGTGAATGATATATTTTGAAAAAGTATCGAATTTTGAATCAAATCTATAAAAATTATACATTTTTTATATAAAAAAGGATCGATATTTGTCAAAGATCTCCATCACTACTGAATAGCATAGTACATTATGATGAACCACACGGAAAGACCAGGTCTATCAATATTCAGAAAAATGGTTGTCAATTTAGAGAAAACGAGGATGGCTGAAAAATATTCATAGTGAGTCTACCAAAAATTCATAGTGGATGTATTAACAATTGATAGTTTAACTGTGAAAAATACCAATGAAACTATCAACTGTTAATATTTTGACTACGGATTTTTGGTAGACTCACTACGAATATTTTTCAGCGATTCTCTTTTTTCCCTGAATTGACAGTCATTTTTCTAAACGTTGATAAATTCTCTCTGAATATTAATTGACCCGGTTTTTCCGTGCACACAGTGAAAAATCTTGTGTCACAGAAGGTCCACTCATATAGTTTGTTTTGGAAACAACATATCAAATTCTGAAATTCACAAATTTTCAGTGTAAATTTAACATTTTTGTCTCAATATTCAACATAAATTGCCAGTGGACCTCCTGGAATATACACGTTTGTTAAAAATGCACAAAATTCTTCACTGTGCATATAAAATACGCTCAGAGAGAATATTTGTGAAATTCACATCTTGTTAGGTGAATATATGATCAACTTTGAAATATCATTCGAACTACCATAATCCTCAGCCTAAAAACTTCAAATTGACTTATTTTTTCGCACACACAATTCAACATTAACTTGCATTTTTCCATTGAATAATGAAGTGCTATTAATCCATCAATTCATACCCATGTTGCCCTATTCAAAGATCGTGATTCTCTTTTATTTATACTCTTTTTGAATTCTGCATGTTTAAAATACTCCTTGATTTATGCTAACACTGTTTGTAGGTTGAAGGATAATTACAGTTGAATATTTTTTAGCCGTGGTAACAAAATTGATTGCTACACTGAAATAAATTTATAGTTATATTTATTATGGAATTATAGGAATGGGGGAATACTGGCTTCCAATCAAATTCACTATAATTTAATGAAATTTACTATGGCATAGCGATAGAAACCTGATCAAAGTTACAATGTTTCACAGTAAATTTGTATTCATATTGCTATCGTAGCAATATTTTTGGCTGTCCAAATATCAAACACACGAAGTAGCTATCGTTGACTCTCTGCTGTAAAATCAACTAACAATGCGATAGGATGCGAACTATATTTTTGAATATTTACTCAATAAGATGTAAATCATCCAACCTTGTTTCTTGAGTGTATATTCAAACATTTCAAAAGATTTGACGGCGAATGAATTTTTTCTACGCAGAAAAAACAATCTTAGTTGTAAAGTCGAAGGAATTGCACATACGGACTTGATCAAACATCGTTTAACGTCCTTTCTATTTATTCTTTACATGTCGACACCCAACGTCATTTCCCAACATCAGTACACGTTGAATCTCTCTTTTAATTCCGTACCTAACTCTTTATCTGTCTCTTTTTGTTCTTCTCTTCTTCACGCATCCTCTCAAAAGGAGGAGAAGAAGAAGAAGAAGTTGGCGAGAAATTCATTCTCCAAGTTATAAGCTATGACATAATAGAATATTAAAAACTATGTTAAAGGGAACAATGGATAAGAAAAGTTATGAGGATAAGGCAGGGTCGGAGTATAAAGAACCGATTAAGAGGGATATGTGGAATTATGAGATTAAGAAATGATCGTAAAAGAGGTAAAAAACAAACGACTGCACTGAATTAATTCCAACAGTAATTACAACTCAATGATCTGTATCGATTTATAATAGTTTGTTGTTGGACTTGTTGGTCTCTATTGCTTTCCTTCTTTTTCCATTTTGAGTGTATGAAATGTAAAGATAAACGAGTTTAAAGGTAATGTCACGGTCAGAGTGTGAAATATTCCGTATAAATTGCTTTTTGTTTCATGTAAAGAATGAATAACCGAAGAATCTGATAGTACATAAAACAATTTATTCAACGAGAGTGATGATTATAATTTATTGTGGCCATGGATATCAATGCATTTTCGGGTCAATACCGAAATGTTATATTTGAGATTTAAACTGCAATTAATTTGAATTTTTATCAAATCATAAATAATATCGACCCGAATTTCAAGAGTTTCCAGCATTCTCGTAAATTTTGTGTAACGAATAACCGACGAATAACCATATTTTCTATATCGATGTGATAAAAAATATTTATATTAATTCAGTTGAAAAAAACATTCGAACTCTCCAAAGAAATTTCAAATCATAAAATCTCTCAAATATCTTTCTAATTATCCAAGTTATAAATTCCTCTCTCAGCGTATTTCAACTTTCATTGAGAATTCATAAAAAATTCCTTCATATGGGGAAATGTTGTGCTGTTGTTTTTAGGAATGATTCAAATTGACTGTACGAGGTGTGTTCAAAAAGTAAGGTGACTTTTCAAATTTCGCGGGCAACGTACTTTCGATTATCGATTTTTTTGTTTTGTTATGTTGGCACACTCTTCCCGAACATCTGTACCAAGTTTCAAGTGTATAGCATTTTTTGTTTGGTTGTGAGAGGCGTAAAGGTTATAAGTGTTTTGCGTGCTCGGCGATTTCTTGCTATCGAAAAATATGGGTCAAAGGATTTGCATCAAATTTTGTGTAAAAAATAAAATAAAGTGCTCCGAAACACTTAAAATGTTGACAGTAGCATACGGTGAAACTGTTCTGAGTAAAAAAAATGTTTACAAGTGGTACAAACTCTTCCAAGATGGCCGGGAAGATGCCAATGACGAGCCTCGCTCTGGACGCCCAAGCACGTCAACAACTGATGAAAACGTTCAAGCAGTGAAGAAAATTGTTTTGGAAAATCGTCGAATCACTATCAGAGAAGTTGCTGAGGATGTTGGTTTATCGCTTGGCTCGTGCCATGAAATTTTTTCTAACGTTTTGGGCATGAGACGTGTGTCAGCGAAGTTTGTTCCGAAATTGCTAAATTTTGACCAAAAGAACCGTCGCATGAGCATCGCTCAAGAACTGTTGAATGACGTCAACGACGACCCAGATTTACTCAAAAGGGTCATAACTGGTGACGAATCATGGGTATATGGTTATGATGTCGAAACCAAAGTCCAATCGTCCCAATGGAAGACCCCAGATGAGCCAAGACCGAAAAAAGCACGCCAAGTTCGATCAAATGTCAAAGTTTTGCTCACTGTTTTCTTCGGTTACCATGGCGTGGTGCATCAGGAGTTCTTACCATATGGTCGTACGGTCAATAAACAGTATTATCTTGAAGTTATGCGCCGTTTGCGAGAAGCAATACGAAGAAAACGTCCAGAATTGTGGAAAAATAATTCATGGCTTTTGCATCACGATAATGCCCCTGCTCACTCATCTTTGCTTGTGAGAGATTTTTTGGCCAAAAACAACACCACGATCATGCCTCAGCCACCATATTCACCGGATTTGGCCCCATGTGACTTTTTCTTGTTCCCAAAACTAAAGAGACCTATGAAAGGACGGAGATTTGCAACGATTGAAGAGATAAAGACTGCATCGCTGAAGAGCTCAAGGCTATACCGAAAAGTGCTTATGAGAAGTGCTTTGAGGATTGGAAAAACCGTTGGCATAAGTGTATTGTATCTGAGGGGGATTACTTTGAAGGGGACAACATAAATATTGATAAATAAATAGATATTTTTTCTTAAAAATACAAAGTCACCTTACTTTTTGAACACACCTCGTATAACTCAACTACACAACACTCGGCTTTTCGCTTGCCGCGGATAAATTTGCACAAAAATGAAAAAAAAATTTATGGAAAGGCATCTGAAGTGAAGTGGGGTAAGATGACGCAGTTTTCATCTTCAGTACAGTTTGTGATGATACATAAAATCTCATTCGCTCAACGAAAATATAAAGATTCACTTGAAATATTTATATCTTTCTGGAGTGAACGAGATTTTATCTATGATTTCATGTTGTAGCTGAGCGAGAAAGTGCGCCACACTGGGAGGAATTTCTGTAGTCACTGTAACTGAAACATCTCAACTAAACATTCTTCATGAGAGCTACTAAAAATTTGGTTGATTCAACCAAGAAAGTATAGTTGATTCATCATTTGATTGTATCAACTATATTTTTTTGGTTGAATTAATCAAATTTCCACTAGCTTTTACTAAGAATATTTGGCTGAGGCGTTTTAGTTACAGTAACCTCAAAAAATCGGTATGGAGAACCATACAGTACTCTCTAAAATCTTTGGAGTGAGATGTCACTCTTTAGCCAGCCAGAAGTGAGCCTGTCGAATTTTCGAGGGAAATTTCCACTCTTTTGGAGTGATATTCTAAGGTTTGAGGTTAGAAACTCACAACCACTCCGACGCGAGAGTGAATTTTTCACTCCAAAAGAGTGAGAGGTCACTCGAAACGAGTGGAAATCCCACTCGAAGCGGACAGGCTCACTTCTGACACTCAGTGGAGTGAAACGTGCGATTTTTCACTCTTTCAGATTTAGAGAGTACTCCCATGTTCCTGGAATCTGTATGGAGAACTCTGCGATTTTCCAAAGAGGCACTTTTCTGCGATGATGCGAACATGAAAAAGGCATGTTTTAAAAATATTGCCAAATGATGCGAATCGCAAAAATAGAGAAATTTCCACAGTTGTCAACCGATTCGGATGAAACTTATACACTGAGAGAAAGGTACCTAGTTGGGACAACTAAATGTTAGTTGCCACAGCTAGATTTTTATTTACGCTAGCTAGACTCTAGTTGGGGAAAATAAAAGGCTGGCTGTCTGAAATATGAATAAAATAGTTTATTCAATGGGAATACAAAATATAGTCGTGACAAATAAAATTTAGCTACACTGTAAAAAAATTTCACCGGAAAATTCCAGTACATGTACTGAAAGTCATTAACCTGTACATGTACCGGAAAATTTCAGCACATTTGTACTGCAAAAATTCAGTGCAAACGTTATGGAATTTCCGCATCAAAACTGGAAATTTTCTGAGCCTCGGTACTGGAATTTTTCAGTACACGAGCTGGACTTTTCCAGGACATGTACTGGAAAATTAATGCTGAAAATATCCATGAAAATTGAAAAATAATTGCTCACGCAAAGTGATTTTGCAGGGTCCTTGTGTTACAAGATGATTGAGAAACTTTTGATCGTTCATTTGGATGGACAGAAACTCATGTCTACCTAACAGGATTTGAACCCACACTTTTCTACCTGCCTACCAACTGAAACCTAAGACCTAACCGATGAGCTATAGCGCGACATGTTGGAAGGCCAGCTTGGGTTACTACATATGCTTCATATCTAGAACACAAGAGGATAAGTCTTGGAAAAACCTTATATATCAATTTCATTGGCTACAATTACAATTATTATTCAAAATCTCAATCAGGAAATTTTTAATATAAAGACTTGAAATTTTTCCTGCCAGAAATGACGAAGTCCAATAGAAGTGGAAAATTTAAGTGCAACAGTGATTAAATTCCGTTGCATAGCAACTGGAAAATTCCATCACACGACCTGAAAATTGCAGTTCAAAACCTGTATAATTCAATTGCATAGTAACTGGAAAATTCCATCACAAAACCTGAGAATTGCAGTTAAAAACCTGTATAATTCCAGTATACCAACGATTAGGTTTTTTTTTCTAAATTCCAAATTTTTTCTCAAGTCCTTTTTGAGGGAATATTTTTTTTTGGTGGACAAGAACTATAAAATTGTAGTACGAGCCGGTAAAATTTTCGCGAAATCATGGCAAAATTTCAGTACATCATCTCAAACTTGAAAATTCCAGTACAATGACTGAATTTTCAGTTATGCTTGGTAAATTTTCAGTAACGTAACAACAAAATCTCTGTACATGTACTGGAATATCCATATTCCAGTACTAGCACTGGAAATTTCCAGTCCAGTTGCACAGTAAATTTCTAGTTTTTTTTTACAGTGTAGCACAACTGAATTTTTATTTACAGTTACTAAATTTCCTAGCTGTCGAATATTTGAATAGACCCTTTCTCTCAGTGTATGAGTCCACTCATTGGGTCATAATTCGAACTTGGTATAAGTTTCATAGCAATCGGATAACAGGGAGCGGAGATATGCGTGATCGCAGAATCACAATTTTTCAAACCATAGTCCGCTATATTTCCGAAACGCGCCATCCGATTGATACCAAAATCAATAGGCTTCGAGTCCCCACCTAGGAAAAATTATTCCGATCGGTGCATTCTCGACGTTTTAAAGAGTTTGGCAAACGCGAAATACCCTCTTCTGCATAGCGGATTTTTGACCTTATCACAATACTTCCATTTCCTTATATAGAACACTGTGAAAAGAAAGTCTTCATCTGTTTGCATTTTAATTTCAGACAATGCTTTTTCCATTGTGTCGGCGATTGTTTTTTCGGCTTAATTTGTTGGCATCATAGATCCAGCCATGAAATGAGCTCCATTTAAGACTTTATTTTTACAGTGAAGGAACATGGAAGTAAAATTTCTCTCAGTGCATCTTACCCTGATTTACTGTACGCGCTATAAAAAATTCTTTTCACCGCCTGTGATCAGGTCAATTGCTTTTCGATTGATTTTGGTAATTTGACCAAGATTCCTCTTAGAATGCATCCCAATGAATATATCAAGATTTCCAAAATTATAAAAAAGGTCGTAGAACGAGAATCGAAATAAGCGACATTCTAAGGAAAAACTAGAAAGGTCTGAAGGGGAATTTGCAAGTGTTTTTTGACTTTCATATGTATTTGTGGCAAGAATAAAAATACCCATGAAAATATCCAGTTACAATAAATTGTGGCTGTGAGAAAATGAAAAAGATCCTGTCAATTGAGCTAAGATTTATGTAAGACCACCCAAGTAGTATTTGAACGTTCTATATGTATACCATGAACGTTCATAGGATATATATGACATTCTCGTGCTATATACCAGGGTGAAGGTATCGAAATTATTCGTCGAATAGCATCATGTCGTGCCCCAAATGAGTTGACCTTGACGCATGTTTGAATAATGTCGGTACGTACATACAAGAAGAGAAATAAAGTTATAAAAAAGAATCACTACATTTCTACTGAATTGGCAAGATACGAGCAAATATCACTGTTATTGTTACACAGTGTAGTAAAAATGTGTACAGTCCGCTCTCTCAACAGTGCCAGTGATGGGAGAGTAGGGGAGTATTTTTCTTAGAACTCATGTACCCCCACCATTGTCGTACGCGTATGTTCTCAACATTCGTAAGCCACTCTCGCAATAGTGCCACACGCTTGTGTATGCAAAATTACTCTCTTCTGTCTTCTGGTGATATGAAGTATAATGTTTTTTTTTTCTTTTTCATTCGATATTAGATATTTTTGTATCCAAAGAAATGATTAAAGTTCATGAAATCACATTCATGAGTTCACATTCCTGTATACATACTTGATGTTTGAATTTATTTGTATCATTTTTCGGTTATTCCTTCTTGATTAATTCCAAAGTAATCACACCAATTTTCTATTCTTCATCTCGACACATTTGCCATGATGGAACATGGATCAGAGTAATTGAACATCAGTTATGAAGAGTTCTTGATCATATTTGCGGGTGGCACTATTGCGAGAAACGGTTTCAAATGTGATGCCACACGATAGCGTGATGGATGGTGGGGGTAGTGTTCGAGCACGAATGAGGAGAATCGGCACTATTCAGAGTGGCACTGTTGAAAGAGCGGACTGTACTCGATCATGTGGAAGGTTGCACGCCCTTGCTAAAGAATGTTAGGCAAATCATTCAGTTTTCCTACACGGTGTAGCAATAACAGTGATATTTGCTCGTATCTTGCCAATTTAGTAGAAATGTAGTAATTTTTAATCCTCTGGGGATACACGGGGTCAAAATGACCCATCCTTCATTTCGAAAAGTTGTATATCTCTGAAAAAGTACATTTAAATTTCTTCAAATATTGAAAAAACTATCAACTGCAGAGCAAAGCGGGTTTCGGATTCGTATTCTGCAGACTCCGGTGATTAATTTAAAAAAAAAAAACATTCTCCTACGATGTTTTAAAGTCGAGATATGAGCGAACAAAAAACATTTGGGTCAAACTGGCCCACACTGAGAAAAATCACATAGTTGCTGTAACTAAATGCTAGCCACAGCAGCAAAATAATTTATTCATATATCAGACAGCTAGACTTTTATTCAAATCAACGCATTTTGTTTAGTTAATTGAATTTAGTTGGATTGAGTAAAACTTTCACTCCTTACAAATAAATATTTTGACGTTGTGCTAACCAAATATTCCAAGTAAATCAAAATGTTATTTCAACTAAATTATTTAGTCGATAAAATATGATTGTACTGAAATATCGTTGGTTATTGAAAATCAAATATATACCAGGAATCACTAAACAACCTTGCTAGAAATGACTCCAGTGATTTTCTGAGTCATTACAAGGCCTTGCTAGGCCTTGAAAGTCCCTCGCAAGGGCATCGTAAGGTCTTGCAAGGTCTGGAGAATAACTAGAATGATTTTTGCTGAGGATATTTAGTCAGGAAAGATTCTGAAAAATTCTTTGCATTTCCACTTGCTCCATATTGTAGCACAATTTCACTGCATAAAAAAAGATTTTGTACGAATATTCATCAGACAAAACGTTTCAAAAACCTTTGAACCAATGAAACTGAAAACTTTTGCTATGGAGTAATCTATTCTTCCAACAATAAAATCCCAAATTTCGTATCGCCGTTGCACGCGATTGCAGGCGTGTCGTTGAAAAATATACATGGGTGGAAATGCCGGTGAAACAATTGAAAATGATGAAATGGTAGTTAGCGCATGCGTAATCAGATTCTATTTGCTGAGGAACTTGAATTGTTGGTTGTCACAAATAAATTACTTATGCTACTATTAACTGAACTTTTTTATTCAAAATGAATAGACGTCAATTCATTGTTTTTGCTACCACAAACAAATTTTTATTTATATCAAATAAAGATTCATTCAAATCAACTAAAAGATTATTAACTAAAGTATTTTTGCTCACGCAACTAAGTGATTTCTCTCAGTGCAGTGTATCCCATGTGTGAGGAAACTACACTGAGAGAAGTTTTCAGTTGCCACAATCAAAAATTCACTAAATTTTTTAGTGAAATACGACATCAAATATATTTTTACAGTTGTGGTAACTAAAAATATATTTCCATTCGCACTTTGGAAAATAATTGAGCAAACTGATTGTTCAACTGCGCCCGTATAGTTACCACAAACATATAAATTTAATCAACCCCCCAAAGTTTGAGCAGCAAAATTTGATTTTTTGAATTCACCATATTTGATTCTCACTTTTACCGAAGAAAAATAGTTGTGTATACTATATTTTTATATTTATAACTATAAAAAAAAACTCTCTGCCCTTCCTTGAGAAATTCTCTGTGACTACTCATCACTTTTTATTTCGTTGAATTTGTTTCCGGAGTGACTTCAGCTAAAGCATCAACCGTAATTTTCCCTTGCACGGCGTTACCGTCGTGGAAAAAGGGTACCGAGAGTCAGGGATCGAACTCTCACGCGTGACGAGCCATCGTAATTGGAAATCTGCGCGTTATCCATTCAGCCATAGCAAGCCATGGGACTGTTTTTGAATCATTCTTCATATTTGGTATGCTCAGAGAAATGAATTAAGCAACATCGTTTCCGCATAGTTATCTTTCTTTTGTTTATGACGCCTCTGGCATTAGTCGGAGTGTATGATACTTCGCTACAACTTTTTTCGTAAAATACGAATGCACAAAACGAAGTGATGCAATACCTGGCCAGGAACAACATTGAACGAAACATTTGAGTTGCCACAAGTGAAATGATAGTTGTTGTGACAACAATTTTCAGTTAGAGTAACTAATACTTTTACGAGACAAAAGCAGTTTTTGTTCGATGTCGTATTTCATTAGGTCTTCTGCCATGATAACTGAACAGTTCTTTTAGTGTGATTGAAGGTATATAATAACATAAACCATGATAATTGAGATTAGTTATGAGTTCTGCACTGTAAAAAATAATTGTGGAATTTCCTTCGAAAAAATGGTGGCGGCAACCCTAGTAGAAATTATGATTGGGAATTAGATGGGCCCCAGCTAGTTTTCCCAGATATTAAGTTGGTTTCTAGCTAGTTTTGTGACGCGCTTTCTAGCCTGTGCCCATCTAGATGTCCCAGGGAATTTCTAGAATGTCGTTCAAATTGGTAATTAGAAATGTGGAATCATGTGGTTTCTGTAAAATTTCGTTTTAACTTCTCAGATCATTACAATCACATAGTTGGTACTTCCATGAAATCTCTCGGATTCATCAAGCGCGTTTGTAAAGATTTTCGTGATCCTGTTGCACTTCGAACACTGTATTGTACTTTAGTTAGACCTCATCTTGAGTATGCGTTTCAAATTTGGAGTCCTCATCTAATTCGGGATTGTACAGACTTGGAAAGAGTTCAGCATAAGTTTCTGCGTTTTGCTGCCTATCAGATAGGCCGTCCGTTGAGCGTCACTTGTCATGATTACTCATTGATTATGGCTCTACTTAACTTGCCTCCCTTGGAATCACGTCGTTTGTTCAATGATTTTTCATTTTTGTATCAAATTGTTAATGGGAAAATTCGCTGCCCTCAACTGCTTGGACTTGTACGCTTTAATGTCCCTTCTCGTTTATTGAGGCGCCCTAAATTGTTCAATCCAATTTCTTATAAATCGAGACACGGTTATTCTGATCCGGTAAATCGGATATCTATCCTAGCAAATTCTTACAGTGATGTGCTTGAATTATTTTCATCTCATTCTGATCTTAGGAATTCTCTTTCTCTTATTTGTCAAATTTAATATCTAATTGTCCTTTTCACCTATAATTATACACGTTAACTGTTGTTGTAATATAAGATGCATGTAGTCGAGCTTAACATGATGCTTAATGCTTTGATGTATGATATATATAATGTGGTTCAAATAATGTATATTCTATGTACCAAAGGGTCTTTTATACCCGTATAAACAAAAATAAATAAATAAATAAAATCATACCTATGAATGAAGTAACAATGCATTTTGGCATGTAATCTCCAGTCAAAAACGTTGCTGTTGAATTTATTTCCATAAAATAATCCCGAGTGACAAATTAATTGGAACGTTGGGGCTTTCTTTTATTCCTCTGACCGTGTTTATGGACTATCAATGTTACTGTACGGTCAGTTGACACATGAAAAATCTACATAAACCAACTGAATGTTTGGGCACTGAAGTCAAATTGGCAGAAATGTGTTATCCGGTTGCCCCCACGTGGATCCCATCTAGTACATGGATGGTAAATGGGACGCCGAGACAAATTTGTACCAGGAAAAGTTCCTCCACAGGTGGGGAATCATTCACCATAATTTAGTGGACTTTTCCTTCATTCATAGAGGATTCAATACCTCAAAAGAAAATAATCCCTCAAAGTTGTGAAAAAGTCCGTACACTGAAAAAAATACTCCGGTTAATATATGGACAGCAAGAATTACTGCTATTCTAACCGGAATTCTAGTTAAATGAATCAAGTCTCCGGCAAATTTAACAAGGGCTCCGGTAAATTTAACAAGAATTCCAGTAAAAGTCACAGATATTCCTTGCTGTCCATATAGTAACCGGAATTCTGTAACAGTTCATTTTTTTCCGTGTAATTTTGTATGAAAAAACAATTCCCTGAATATAAGGGGACGAAATCCACCAACAGTTTGAAGAAAAAAAACTCTCCATATTTTGCTTTTTTACAGTGTGGTTCTAGAAACCAAACAATTAGCTTTGGAAGTTTTTCATTCCATCAACTAAAATTTTTATTTCCCCTTACTGTCATATACTAGTTGATACAACTAACGGTTGATAGTTACATATCTTTAGTTCCATCAATCAAAACGTATAACTAAATATTCTATTGTTGTCGCAACTAATTATTTTATAGACATGTGACTTTATTTATAGCTCCTCGAACAAAAAAAATTTGTTGCACCAACTATTATAAGACAACTAAAAATTTTTCAGTTTTAGTGACTATTTAGTTTTCTCAGTGTATAAGTGTATCCCAAGGGGATCAAACTTTATTTTTCTCCGTCTATGGATAAATTATGTTGCCGAAGTTTGAATCGTTAATTGAAACAGATCAATAATCGAATAACGAAATACTCAGATTCAACCTCAGTTGAAGATCCAAAATCTTCCAGCACATTCTTTAAACGATGTTTTCAATTCCAACAAGTCAATTGGAGGAGATAAATAATGATAATTTACTCCGATTTTGTGAGTTTGAATTTTCGTTTCGTTTTTATCAACGATTCAAATTTCTAACACATGGTAAATTCATTTATTATTATTTTATTTCTATTTTCAGCAACATAACCCACATAGAAGTTGTGTATGATTCTTTGTGGAGATGTTTTATATTTCTGTCAACCTCATTTATGCTTTTGCTTAAATATGATAACATTGACCCCTCGGAAAGAGTTTTGTTCATACCTTCTCCATAAATCGTTGAAAAAACCAGGGAAAAAACATAGACATGCTTCAAACGCGAGGAAAAATCTAAGGAAAACCTGCTTAAGCGAAAGTCTCGTTTCAAATATGATTAGAATAATTTATAAACACGATTATAAAAAAGATTCATCCTCGGGATGTGGTCATGCTACCATGTAGATGGGTCATTCCATATCAGATTGACAACTAAAATTTGAATAACAACCAAACTTTTTTCTCGCGTTCTAGAAAGGAAAATAATTAATACGTATTTTTTCATTTTCGAGATACGACTTTTTAAAGTTTTGGAGTTGGAAAAATCGAACATATTTTCATCACTGATATTAAAAAAAGCCTTTGGATTTGGAAAAAATTTTCGAATCACAAAAATTTGTATTTTGTGCGATCTTACGGACTAGATATATGGAATAAATCTTTTTTGTTATTTAATCCATTTATTTTGCAAATGTTATGAATAATTTCAAGTTACAAAAAAAAGACATGCTTGAAATTAATTTTTCCATAATGTAATTTCTCATCACTTCCCATAGAATGTCTCATAAAAATGTCAAAGTGGACAGCTCAATAGTTTTTGAGATATGATTCATAACGTATAGAACCACATCGGCTTCAAGCGCGGAAAATTGCATCGTTCGCACTGAAGTGTTCGTTGCCGAGCGCGTGTCAACATGTTTATATGAATTTATTTCTAAACATCGATGAATCTCACACAGCACAGAAGTTGAAGAAGAACTCTTAAGAATTCATATGGAATTTTTGAAGTCCCAGTTGAATCCTTTAGGATCTCTTTCTGATTTGGTGGGCTGTATGGAATGTAAGTTTATAAATTCACATATTTCGTGCATTCTCTTACACAGTATGTTTGCTTCTATGCGTTTGTGTAAGAATAACTCAATTTCATTCCGGTATAGCCATAAGTACGGGTATGTTATAACAATTCGAACCATAAAATATTTATGAACATGTTGACACGCGCTCGGCAACGAACACTTCAGTGCGAACGATGCAATTTTCCGCGCTTGAAGCCGATGTGGTTTTACGTTATGAATCATATCTCAAAAACTATTGAGCTGTCCACTTTGACATTTTTATGAGACATTCTATGGGGAGTAATAAAAAATTACATTATGGAAAAATTAATTTCAAGCATGTCTTTTTTTTGTAACTTGAATTTATTTATACCATTTGCAAAATAAATGGATTAAATAACAAGAAAAATTTATTTCATATATCGAGTCTGTAAGATCGCACAAAATACAAATTTTTGTGATTCGAAAGTTTTTTCCAAATCCAAGGGCTTTTTTTAAGATCACGCATGAAAAAATGTTCGATTTTTTCAACTCCAATTATTTTCCTTTCTAGAACGCGAGAAAAAAGTTTCGTTGAAAATTGAAATTTTAGTTGTAAATCTGATATGGAATGATCCAGATACATTCGAATATTATTTTAGGTACATAAACAATCTTAGATACCCTTCTGAGAATATTGCTTTTACTTTTCAGCAAGTTTCCTAGCTATGCGCTTCATGGAGGAAATCCATGTGAGAATAGTTTGTAGGAGTTATCAAAGGTAAGTCTTGTGCACTGGTTCAAGTCTTATTAAACTGATCCTAATCCCAAAACACAAATATAAACTCTTTGATGTGTTCTAATACATGTGCGGTAGATAATTATAATGGAATATTCTTATTCTACCCTGCTAAATTGTCCCCATAAAGAACAATACAAAACGATAAATTTCTTCTATAGTTTTCAATGAGGTTTCTGAATACGGAATTTACGAAGTTATATCGTTATTGAACGATAGAACTCTATCGTTTTTTATAAAAATTTAACAGAATGTATGGGGTTTTATCGTGAAATTCGTATAGAAAAAGTACTACTTATTCTGCAACACATAACTATTCTTTTCCAAATAACTGGTACTTTTCTCATACGAATTTCACGATGAAATCCCATACATTCTTTCGAATTTTTACAAAAAACGATAAGGAACGATAGAGTTCTATCGTTTAATAACGATATAACTTCGTAAATTCTGTATTCAGAAACCTCATTGAAAACTATAGAAAAAATGTATCCTTTTGTATCGTTCTTTATTGGGAAAATTTAGCAGGGTAACCACATCTACATTTTAACAACAATGAATCGCTTGATAGAGTCATGAAAATGATTGTTTCCATTCGAAAAATAAACTTTATTCTTATTTGGAAAAGGAAGCGAATAAATTCTGTACACACTGTTTCCCAAGAAGAATATTATTATTGACATTGCATGCATGAATTCAGATCTGACGTATATTCGGTCAATTTTAGATAGTATGCAGATGATCTTCGGATATACATTTGGTTGGATTAACGCGATGAAATTATACATTTCAAGTGTCAATTTGTGCACGTGGGTTTCCACGATCTTGAGCAAGTTTGTGGTAATAATAATCTGTTTCGATGAACTTGGTAACTTGATATTCGAGATGCGGAAATTCTCCCCCAGATGATTTTCAAGAGTATGAGACATGGAATCCCTATACACGTATTCGAGGAATGTCTCCAATAATATTTCGTGGTTAGATTAGATAATGTAATTATGTTAAGTCAGGATACATATGTATCTGTACATCCATATGAACTCCAGAGAATTTATCAACGTATGCATCATATGGAAAGGAAGATGGTAATCACTCTAGATAATGCTTTTGATAGTGTTGCCGCGATCCAAAAAACGAGCCGTTACGATCTTTAGATTCCAATGTTGCTCAATTTGACGTAGTATGAGGAATGAACACTGGTTCAAATTCAGATTAGAAGTAGGACTGGATCACGAGTGGGTTCATATCAAGCTGCACTCGCGTCAATCTCAATTCCTAATCGATTTACACAAGAATCATTTCGAGCCAGATCAAAATTTGAATCGTGTTAAGATCGAATACGAATTATTATTTCAATTTGGATTCCCAAAACAAGTTGAATGTTCTCAGAATCTTAGTTTCATCTAATTGTTGTTACTACGGAAGAATTGATTTTTAATTGAATGAGCAACCCTAGCTTTTGGTGGAAAAGTGAGCCTTGCTGTTTTTCACAATGGGCCTGTGTTACACCGAAGCGGAAGCTAGAATGATTCTCCATACGATACTGATTATTTTGTACAGTGAATCACGAAAGTATTCGAACGCTCTCAAATCAAATGTTCAACATTGAAAAAAAGAACGGGTTACATCATGAATTTCAATATGTTTTTATTTGTGTAGTCATATGTAAGTATCACAATGATGAACATAAAATTTGAAGGGTATCCAATAATTTAAACAATCCTTAAACCACATTTTTTTATAACATTGACTAAATGAACGCCACAAAAGTATTCGAACGATACTTAATCGTAATATTAATATCATTGTTTAAACAAAAGAATCGACTTTCAATACTTTGTTGGCCCACCATGAGCACTTATCACAGCTTGTAAACGTCGTTGCATACTTCCCACCAAATGTTCGGTGATGCTTTTTTTAATATTTGTTCACACTTGAAAAATGTTAGTTTTTAGAGTTTCTTTGGAGGTAATATTACATGTACTCAGTTGTCTGCCGATTTCTTCTCACAAATGCTCAATAGGGTTGATGTCCGGACTTTGAGGAGGTGTTTCCAAGATATGCGGAACGCCTAATTTTCCCGCACTTTGTTTCAAATTGTCTCTCAGTATTTGTGAATATTTATATTTATCCATGATGCCATCAATAACGACGAGATTTCCAACACCATTGGCTCCCATACACCCCCACACCATTATCGAACCACCGCCATGTTTCACGGTTGGTCGTAGGTTTTTGAGATCCATCTCCTTGTTTGCTTTTCTCCAAACTCTACGACACCCATCTGATCCAAATATATTAAATTCGCTCTCGCCAGAGAAAATAACACGATTCCAGAAATCTTGATCCTTGTTAATATACTTTTTAGCGAAATTTAGTCTCTTCTGCTTATTCACTTTACTGATGAATGGTTTTCTTCCGAGGAATACGACCATGAAAAGCATTTTTACAGAGGATTCTTCGACAAAGTTCAGGATGAACATGCTTTTCGAAACTATTAGCGACTAGGGTAGCAAGTTTTGGGGTAGAAATGAACGGGTTTTTTTGGATTTCATGAACAGTTAGCTTCTCCTCCCGTTTCGTTAATCTCTTGGATCGACCAAAACGAACCTTATTCTGAAGAATTCCGGTAGTTTTGAATTTTTTTATGATGTAGCAAATGGTACATTTACTTCTCCCTAACAATTCAGCAATTTCACCATCGCTTTTACCTTCATTATACCACTTGATTATTAATTTTCGGTCGCTAATACTTGTTTCTGATTTCTTTGAACACATAATTGATATAGATTTTGAAATCTTCTTATCTTTCGTACTAACACTCAAAGGAAGTGTCTCACAACGACTGAGCAAGCCTATGTTTATATTTTATTGCGATTAAAGATTGTTTTGGCAATGAAATTTGAATCGTTCGAATACTTTTTTGACGTTCGATTAAGCGATGTCATGAAGAAATGTCTCATAACTGTTGTTTACATTATTGTATATCCTACAAATTGTAGGTTTATTATTGTGGTATATGTTACTACAAAAATGAAAGTGTTCTAAAATTCATGATGTAACCCGTACTTTTCCAATGTTGAACATTTGATTTGAGAGCGTTCGAATACTTTCGTGATTCACTGTATAATTGTCTCGAAAATATCATCAAAGGAATTGTGAGAAATTTGTTAAACTGAAAGAAAATTTACTCTTTGAATCCAAATCGGGAAAAACACTGAGAATCGGTGAAATTCTCCTGATTTAACCTGTGGAAGACTCAGCGTCGAATGCCAGTGAACTGAATTCCCTACCTGTATGAAGGTAGCCCCCGAAGTGGGGGAAAAAATTTTTTTTTCATGGCATCCAAAAGAACATCGTTAGTACCTGATTGTACCACAAGAAATTTCGTTTGTACCTCAAACATAAAACAATTACAGAAATTTGAAAGTACGGGTTTCCCCCGACTTTCACCGATTTTAAAGAACGATAGCTCATCTGAAAGGTCTTGGAACGTAGATGATTGTACCACAAAGAATTTCCCGCAAAAGTCAACGGGGGGGGGGGGGGTTACAAGCGAAAAACGAATTTTATATCGGAAAGAAAACTTTTTTTCGAAGTTTTAAAAATCATACGAAATTGCCCCTGACTGGGGCAACTTTTCTATGCATGAAATATGGTTTGAGGACTTCCCAAGGATATTCCCTGCAAGTTTCATCGTTCGTACCTCCTTGGTTCGGATACAATTCTGTATGATTTCTCAAACTTCGGAAATTATGTCATTTTAATATTCCAAGGCCCATAACTTCCGAACCAAGGAGGTAAAAACGATGAAACTTGCAGGGAAAATCCTTGGGAGGTCCTTAAACAATAATTCATGCATAGAAAAGTTTCCCCAGTCAGAGGCAATTCTGTATGATTTTTTAAACTTCGAAAAAAAATTTTTTTCCGATATAAAATTCGTTTTTCGCTTGTAACCCCCCCCCTCGTTGACTTTTGCGGAAAATCATTTGTAGTACAATCATCTACGTTCCAAGACCTTTCAAATGAGCTATCGGTCATTAAAATCGGTGAAAGTCGGGGGCAACCCGTTTTTTCAAATTTCTGTACTTTTTTTATGTTTGAGGTACAAACGAAATTTTTTGTGGTACAATCAGATACCAACGATGTTCTTTCGGATGCCATAAACAAAATTTTTTCCTCCACTTCGGGCGCTAACTTCATACAGGTGAATTCCCTCACTGAAAAAATTTTGTTGCAAAAATTACCGTGAAATTCCAGTCATCAAAGGACGAGTAAAAATTCTTCAAAAAATTACTGTGCACCCCCGACACAGCACCGGATGTCCCAGCAATATTGTCGGAATATAACATTTGGAATGTGTAATCTTCTGGAAAACATCTCAAGAAGATTGTCAGAATGTTTGCAGAATGTCTCATGTCACCATCTTTGTAACATTCTGGAGATATTCTGAAACATTGCTGAAATCATTGAGGTAACATTCTGGAGATTGCTGTGATCATTTCAGCGATAGTCTGTACGGGAAAAAATGTAACAATCACATATATTGAAAAGCTTACAAAATATGACTTTGGGTTGAAAAAAAATTTCTTCGGAGTTTACTTCTACAAATGTTGAATGAGCTGGGCCAGAATTACTTTGAGTGGAAGAAAACCTGCTTCAAAGTCGATTATTAGAAAGTTCCCCCAGTGGGGATTGAACCCAGGTTCTGCGAGTAAGAGTCAAGGCTTCTATCACATCAGCAAATGTCAGAGATGACGACAACACTCTCAAAGTGTCATTCATTGTAATCGTTGTGATGGGAGTTTGAAGAATTCGTTTCCGTGAAATATAGACCAAATCGATTCAGAATCTTCTGACATAAAAAATGAGTCGGTCGTGGGAGAGATGTTTTTGTGACCTCGGCTTTGAAATTATACAAAGTGTTGAGTAAGATCGATGGAAAGACTTCGAAAATGTGTTGCCGTGGGATATAGACTAATCGATTCACAATCTTTCGAAATGAAGAATAAATGGCATTTGAGAGGAACATTTTTTAAAAACTGCACCTCCAAAATTCGACAAGTGTTGGAGTAAATTGATGAAAAAATTTCAAAAATTTGTCTGTGTGGGATATAGCTTAATCGATTCAGAATCTTCTGAAACGAAAAGTGAATAGATTGTACACTGAGAAAAATAAACATAATTGTGCAACGTCCAGACAGTGATAATTCATGTCCAAAAGAAATTTCAAATTAGCCATCACTAGATGCTGGCCAGACATAAACTCTTCGCATCCAAGGCATTACTGAGTACGTTCTGGACGCGAATAGGTGATGTCTGGTGAGCATCTAGTGAGGACTAATTTGAAATTTCTTTTGGACATGAATTATCACTGTCTGAACGCTGCACAGTCATGTTTCTCTTTCTCAGTGTACGCTGAGAAAAAAGCGACATGGTCACAGGAACCATCCTTGCATGATTAGGGACTTTTGGTTGTAGTGACCTGAAATCTGGTTGGTCAAAGACAAAATCAACTACGTCACCTAGTTATAAGAACCACATTTTTCTCTGAGTGTAGGAGAGGCTTTTTTGTCGATCTTGAATTGTAAATTTTACCAAGTCCTGGGTCAGGTGGATTAAAATTCATTTTGCTTCATAAAATATTGCTACTGTTATATTCCCCATCGTAGATTTCCAGAACATTACAGATCATTATATGTGGAATGTTTTAATTAGAAGATTCTCAGAACATTTTTAACGAAATATTGTATCTGCAATATGTATAAGATCTTGTACAAATATTTCACACAGAATGTTCTGAGCGAGACATTGTAATTTTCTAGAAATATTAGGTACTGAGAGATTAGGTGCTGTGTGGGCCTGTAAACATGAGTAAGTTTTTAAACAGTTGAAAGTGATATTTTCTACAAGTAATATTTGAAGAAATTCCTACTTATCCCTCGAGAATTTTTCAAACAAAATTCTTCCAGTGGTTGATTCGGATTTACAAAGTTATTACACACTGTGAAAAATAATCTAAATTTTTCTATACGCAACAACCGGAAAAATCCGATCATACGATAGGGAATCACTTCTCGATACATGTATATGAACTTTTCCATAAATTCAACTGAAGATTCTGAACTTTATAGGACTCATGTATGCGTCAATTCCTTTCGAACATTTATGTAAAGTTTCCCATAGAAAGTTTCAACAGTGCAATTGAGTACAAACATCTTTTTCGGAATTCAAATATCTCGGATATAAATGGGTTGCATTGGTAGATGGATAGGGTGATACGATACAGGATATTGAAACTCTTTATCCAACGTATCCAATAATTGTGTTCATATAAGAAGCGTAACGATACAATACCCATCACTAAGCACGTAGTTGGCGCAGTCGATGTGGAAACCACCGTATACGTCGTGTTGATCTTGACATATGGTTGCTGTTGCTGTTCGATGAGAAGATTCGATTCTTCTGAAAGATCACCGGAAGATTCGTAACTGTCAGCCGTTCCTGTACTCTCTTCCAACGACGAGGAAGAGTAATAATTGCTTCCTATCGTCGTGGGTGGAAGATACGAAGAACTGGTTGAAGGATCGGTGGTTGGATTGAAGTTTTGCCACCAGCAATACACCTCACCGGCGACACAAAGACAATGAGAATTCGGATCGTAGGATGGTATCTGAAAAATAGAAAATTCGTATCAATGGATATATTTTCTTCTCTTTTCAATCCAATCATCACAGATATTCTAAAATGTGAGAGAAAAATACCAGTTTTATGATCACATCACGTTGTTATTCTTACAATGCACATTCTTGATAAATTATGCAGATTATGTTCCGCATATTACAAGAGCGATATATCAAGCTTTAAGAGTGTTTCAAAGGATATGGAATGCTCGTGGATTTAATTCGAAAAGTTTTGAAAATGCTTATGAATATTCTAATTGCTGTTCATCGTGGGAAAAAAACATCTTGAAAAACGTTCACATAAATCTATGTACAGTTATGAATTTTTGTATCATGTTTTTTAATTTCACTGAGAGAATACAACTGTGTTCACATGTTTAAATAAGGTTTATAAAAGATCGCCATAACAGCAGAACAAAACATCATCATATGAATTCAGTTGCGGTTTGCTGTAGCTGTTCTATTGAATTCGATCTATCGAATTCGAGAAGAAACAAACAAACCATGTATTTGAGATTTCATTCGAAACTCCCTTGTAAGCGACACAAAATTTTCTCCCTGTCAAATCATAATATATATAAACCAAGTAAACCGGGTAAAGATTCTGATTTCTTCATCATCAACGTGAAATCACATTCATCGGGAGTCAAAGTTCGCATTCAACCGATCCACCATTCGCGTTCGAAACAAATTCACCCCAGTTTTCCTCCCATTGTATATACGATTAAAGAGGAATTCGTAACAAAAACATGAGAAATCAATTTCCAGAGCGAAATGTTTCAGTAACTTTTTAATGTACCAGATTTTGATCTTGTCGCGAAAGTCTTCTCAATCCTACCGTCGCTCGTATAACAACCTGGCACGTCACTAATTGGACTACGCCGCATAGGGGATGAAAATATGTAAATACAAATGCGACGGTGAACAAATACACCTTCGAATACGAATTTTTATACATGAAAAAAACTTTCAACCATCCATTCTAAAGTTTCTTGAAGAAAATAAAATGAGGAGAAGGATACACGCTTATAGAGGAGAAATAGGAACATAGCAAAAAATTTGAGGAAATAAGAAAATACGAATAAATCCATGAGCAAGAGGGACATTCGTTTTTAGTCTCGAGAAATATGGAAAGAATAAATAAGAGGAGAAGTATATATCATGGGTACAAGACGGAGCACCATAGGAGACTGGATATATATATATATGTATGTGAAGAAAAATAACTCATAACCGTGGAAAGTGCACACAGAGATTTCATGGAAAAAGTGGAGAACGAAATTTGAAGCGCTGGATTTTTTAATGTAATTGAGAATGTACTTTCGGAAATTAATATATTTAAATCGAGTATCGTTATATTTAAGTTTATTTTAGTTACATCGATTGATTTGCTCGGATGAGAATTTACGAAAAAATTTATAAGCACCTGTCGAAAATATAGCAGTTTCATTGATTACGGAGTATGGAAATTGATGAGCACCTACAGCAAGGTTACCGATCATTGACTAACTAATTACCTGTTATTAAGGAGATCCAGACGCTATCGAGTGTCTGAAACTCCAATAATTTATCAACCACTTGAAACTTGTCTATTCCAGACTAATAACCCATTAGTGTATCGTGATCGGTACTTGATGAGGAAAAACTTATAAGAATACTCATTAATTCAGGTTCAACTGATCAATTATTCATCCCTGATTTATCAGATTCTTTTATCTAGGATGTAATGGAGAAAAAACTCATCGTTCGCTGATCCCTGGCCAATAGTGGTGAATGGGAGGTGAAAATTTACGAAACTTTTGTAAGGGATAAAAATTTAAAAATATTCTTCCAGCGATATCTCCAAATCGGAATCAATCGAATTCCACTGCAAATTCCCAAGAGAATAGAAATGTTCATCAAACTCAAAATGTGAATTTATCTAAAAATCAACCGGAATTGACTTATTCGGCTGGTATTCTCTTGGGAATTATAGCTAGTGTTCCCAATAAACTAGCGTACGTTCTTTCACTCTGGGTGGTAGAACTCCCCAAGATGGGGAGTTTGAACTGCTTTCCAACGCTGATTTATAATTTTGGAGGAGTAGACCACCCCAAGTGTGAGAACTGATACAGCAATTTGTTAAAAACGCTATGTACGATATTTTTGAAAAGCTGATGCGTTAAACTTTTGTTCCAATGCAACTCTGATGTACTACTGTGTCCAAAAGGTAAGGTGACATTTGAATTTGAACTCTGTGCGCAAATGTATTTGGGGAAGTGCTCTTATTCTTATAGGTTAGCAAGACTGGCTTTGATATCCGTGCCAAGGGTCACATCGAAATACTCATTAGTATTTGATTTGTAATGTCTGCATTTCACAGTAAAAAGTAAAACTTACTTTCAACCTTAACCCTCCCACCGTAACCCCGGTCTCACAGACCGCTATCAAAATTGCATTTGCTCGTAATTTGAACTTTTTTGATTCCATCCCATGTGTGTATGGACCAAGCACGGCACAAGACCTGCCGAGACTTGTCTTGAACAATTTACCAAACTTGGCCCAGGTTTGGGAATGATAAGATCAGGACGAGCTTGGGCCAGTGGTTTTGCCAGGCCCGGCCCAATTCATTTACCAAGTATCAACCAATGCTCCTTTGATCACAGATATCGATGAAAAAAGTAATTGATTCATATTTTAGTTCATAAGTTTCTCCCTCAGAATACCGTACATGAATTATCTTGAAACATGAATTATCGAAGAACGTTCTTCAAAATCAGTTGATCTCCGTGTATGACTACATTTAAAAGTATCCTAATCCCATCAAGTAAAGTTGTATCCTTACTTAGATCAATAAAATCTAGCTTGGTGTGTAAAACTAGTGTGTAGAATTAATTATGGCAGGAAGATCGGGCCAGCTCTGGCCCGATGGTTATCCCCAAATCTTCAGTCATTGTAAATTCAAAATTCAATCAATATTTATAACCATTGTGCCACCCATGTGGGCAATATCGGCACAATTGTTCTCAACGAATGCTCGATTTTTACACTTTTGCCAAGCTTGTACCAAATGTAGTGACTATTTCAAAAATAATAACAAATGTACCATGACTGACTATCCATTGGAAACAATGGGACAATCATGGAACAATATTGGGCCGATTGTTCTTCACGGAGGTGTGTTTCTGACACATGTGCCAACCTTGGGACAAGCTTGGGTTTTTTTCAGTCTTGGCAATACCTGCATGGGATTGTTTGACATTTCATTCCTACTCCACACAGAATTGCTGACTAAGTTCTGTACATAAGCGCACTATCCTGTCTCGCAGACATTCCTAATAATCGAAAAAATGTTTTCTTCACTCCTACACGGAAAAAAGAGAATGGAAAAAGTTACCATCTAGAATGACAACGCGTCGCTTTGGATCTTTAAATGGGAATTTTCACCATGTATATTGTCAAATAATTCACATTATAAAACAAAAATGAATTTTGCTCTTATGATATGGATTATTTCACAATATATATTGTGAAAATTCCCATTTAAAGACTCGAAGCGACGCGTTGTCGTCCTAGATGGGAATTTTTTCGCTATTCCTTTTTTCCGTGTAACAACTTTGAATATCTAGAAGAAGGTAATAGTGGTCTGGCAGACCGAGAGTTACGTTTGGCGTGATTTCGAGGAGGGTTATACGATTTAAGGGTTAATATCAGCTTATTTTAAGATGCAGTCGAAACTAGCCCTATTTCAGCTGAAAGTAAGCATCCAAAACAAACGCCGACACAATGGAAAATACTGAATTTCAGTCCAGTTTTCGAGTAAGATGCAGCCACTTTCAGCCGGACTTTTTACAGTGTTGTTGAGCAAAGAATTTGTATTAAATTTCATTTGCGGAATGAATTTTCTGCTGTTGATTCGTTGAGGATGGTGCAGAAAGCCTTCGGTGATGAGGCTATGTCGGAAAAAAAATGTTTACAAGTGGTGTAAAGAGTTCCAAGAAGGTCGAGAACGTGTCGAAGACGAAAAGCGTCCCGGTCGACCATCAACTTCAACTGACGAAGTTCACGTCCAAAAAATCGAAGATTTGGTGATCGTAAATCGTAGATTAACAATTAGAAATCTTGCTGATGATGTTGGCATTTCAAAAGGATCAGTCAATGGCATTCTGAAGAATGCTTTGGACCTCAGACGCATCAAATCTCGATTGGTACCGAAAAAACACTGAAATTCCTGGAAAAATATCGTTGCGTTGAAGCGTGTGAAACAATGCTTTCTGACTATCAGGACGAGGTGAAACGCATTATTACGGGAGATGAGATGTGAATTTATGCTTACGACCTGGAAACAACCGTTCAATCAAGTGAAAAAACCGCGCCAAAGTCGCTCAAAAATCAAGTATATGTTGACTGTTTTCTTGGATTATCGTGGTGTTGTGCATTTTGAGTTCCTTCCGCCGGGTCAAACTGTCAACAAAGAGTATTATTCGAGCGTTATGCGTCGTTTACGTGAAGCTATTCACCTGAAGAGAACGGAATTGTGGTGAGACAACTCTTGGTTTTTGCACCACGATAATGAACCGATTAACCCTGCATTGATTCCACAACCTGCACCGTATTCACCTGATTTGGCACTGTGCAACTTCTGGCTATTCAAAAAATGCAAAAGACCGCTCCGGAGACACCGTTTTCAGTCGATAGAGGAGATCCAAGCCGAATCGAAGAGAGAGACTTCAACAACTGCTTCGAAGATTGAAAAATGCGTTGGCATAAGTGCATTGTATCCGGAGGGGTTAACTTTGAAGGGGATGAACTTGATTTGGGAGAATAAATGCTATGTCACCTAATTTTTTCGACACACTAGTATTTCAACCGATATTATAGCGTTCGATTTGTTCTCCAAGAGAACAAGATGGACACTAAACGTTCAAATGTAACTTCACGATTATAACACACTTCATCCAAAGATCCAAAGATTCGAACACGCAGTGAAGAGATGAACCATCAATATGTCCAACACCTTCGCATACCATCAATTCCTTTGCATAATGGATTCAAAAGGAGAGGAATCCATGGGGTATTTGAGAATTTTCTGCTCAGAAAAAATGAAAAAATGTTGAATGATCGCTGCTTAGGAGACTCTAATATAGCTTCTTTGTTACAAACAGGAAGAGATCTTTAAACATTCTCTTACAAGAGGGGAAAAAGGACTCAAAGAATTCTCAAGAGATGAAATATATTCTTCCATGTGAGGGAGAAAGCTTTTTGTATCAACGCAAGTGACGATGAAAAAGCAGACAAACTTCTGATTTTTAATTTCAACGTTAATGGCGTGGTGTGCCTCTTTTTTACACGAGGAGAAAATCTACATTTCTTCGGAGTGGGTTCAAAGTCGACTAGCAGTAACTATAGTTGAATCGCAAGGTGATAACAGGGATTTCTTCTTTTCACGTACAAAATAAATTTTTTCTACCTTATGATAATGATGATTACCTTTTTTGTTCCCACCTGAAACATTAAACCCTGTTTTCCGAAATAATGGAAAACCAGAAAAGTCTTCTCAACATTATCTTTTAGACAACATATTGTGACATCATATTCTATTATAAATAAAAAAATCTCACAAAAAACTTCCTAGGTTTTTTATTTCCCTGAAGGGAAGAAGAAGTCACATCCATGCGGATCTAACACAGCACGTTGGCAAACATCTAGATACGAAATCTTCATTAGCACTTGAATAAATGCGGAGGAAGTTCCGATTTCATTCAGGGATGGTGTATCCAGGGAAATATTTTTCATTAGACGGAATATGAAATACCAATGTATCTTCTACTTATTCTTGGGCTAACTTGCGCACTGAGAAAAAAATAAAAGTGCCACTAACCACCACGCGTAGTTGAAGAATTTATGAACAAATCAACGAATTTTTTAGTTGAAATGACTTGGAAATTGTAGACTCAATTACTCCACCTTTCATTGTCTCAAACATATCACTTGATTTTATGAACCAATGTGTGTCAACGTCAACAAATCACAGAAGAAGTTTCATTCAAAATCTCACATAGTTGACTCAACAGAGTCGGCCACCCTGGGGAATGATTCAATGCACCCTCCAGAGTTGGTTGAACGTATTTAACCTCCTGGCGTAGTTGAGTCAACTACCTTTTTGTTCACTTCACTGATCCTTTTTCTCAGTGCGTCTGCAGTATGAATTTTCATTGCATTCGAATTCATCAATTGAATTTCATATTTACTATAAAGATTTGATCACTCTATTCATATCCTTGATTTCATAATTCAGTTTCTAGTGCATCCACACAGAAAAAAAAATTCTTGTATCAAGACAACCATGTTCTCTGTGCAATTATAATTACATATGATAACGTCGTATTTTCTTCTAAAAGACTTGGAAAATTAATATTACGAATCACATGTCATATAGAATAACATTTTGAACAATATTGTTTTTCTATTGTTTTATTCATTATCTTTCTCCATTTCAACTCTAATAAAAATTTGATTTATGTGAACAAGATTTGATTCTCATTGGAAGATATTCAAAACGAAATTATAAATATCATAAATTGTACTTGTATCTTGAGTTGTAAAATTGTGAAAAATTCTAAAAAGTGCACATCGCGTTTTCGTTGAATGTGCAAACCGTGCTGGGAATGATGAAAAACCAGGCTTTTGGAGAATTATATCATCACGATCATCACGACAAATCCATTCAAATCATTTTGCGGTGCACGCGAATAACGTTCTCTCCGCGGTATAATGAACGACACCGTAGTTTGAATTGCAGTCTGGTTATTTACAATCGATATTCGCGGTACAACTGACTCTTTTCATTTCCATTTGACAGTACCTTGTTTCATAATTGTTATACAAATTTGTGTAACTTGATAAATTTCCCATGTTTCGCATGAATAATTTTAAGTAATAGAAGGTTGAAATCAAATGGTGTATTTTTATATCCTTGATTCAGTGATCAGCCGTTGGAAGAAATTTATTTGCAATCAATATTTCATAGTCCAACTGAGAGTGGAAAAATTTTCAAAATTATATATAACTCGATAGAGTTGATATACAAATTATATATAATTTTGAAACCTTTTTCATGCAGGCTCTTCTATTCATCAGCTGTAAATGGAGAACATTGCCGCTCGAAAATATAACACTTCTTTTTTTTTCTCTCTAAACTAGAAACAGGAAGGTTTGTAAAATTAATTTTTAAAAAGTAATAAATAGAATTAAAATTTTAAACGTTGAATTTTATAAAACGTATAGTAAAATTTGGCTATTCATTCGTAATCTCACGTATTTTCACGTGAAAATTCAGTTGACAAACCTTTCTGTTTTTGGTTGAGCAGGAAAAATGAGACAAAGTCTTATATGTTTTTTTCTCCGTGTAAGAGGGAAGCAATGATATTGGTATTTGCCTTTACGTCTGTATTTTTTCGTGTGAAACTTGAATATGATCGAGTATCAAAAGTCATGTGATATCACGTCGTGTTCAATTTATATGGGTAGGTATTGAAAAAGATGAGACACACGGGAGAACCGAAGACAGCTAGGAATAATGTATCGCCTGCTGGGAAAAGATAGTTTTTGTCCTATCAAAGATCATTGAAAATAGGAAGAAGGAGCTGGTGTTATTCAATTCGGAAATGGTACAGCCTCCTCACAGGGGATATCATACGAGCCTGTTATCTATTATGAATCATACAAATTTTGCATTATTAATCACGGTATTGGAACTGTATCGAAAATTGCAGCCCTACCTTCCATGAAATTATTCACAATCTATTGTTGAGAAATTAGTAATTCTGAGTGAAAGGAAGTTTGTTCTAACTTCTGCTCACGCTTGCGAAATTTTCACACTGAGAAAAAAGGTTTAGTTGAATATTAGACAGCTAGATAATTCAGTCATTGTCAATGAAAATTCAGTTAGACCAAATAAATTTTATTTGTCACAGCTAAATTTTTCATTCCTCTTGAATAAACCGTTCTATTCCTATACCGAAAAAAATAATTAGTTACTCTTACTTCAAATTAGTTCCAACAACCAGATACAGTTGTTGATATTTGGATAACTAAAACGCGTCTTATCTCAATTGAATTCAAATTTAATTTTTCTGGCTTTAGTTGTTGTTACTAGTTATGAGTTGCCTTTACTACATCTTTTATTACCGGCTTCGATTCTTTTATTATTCGGAACTAATTTTCGCAACTAACTTCAGTTCATTCGGTCAAATAAATCATTTTTTTCGGTGTATTTCAGACTACTAGACTTTTATTTACGCCAACTAAAATTTAGCTGGAACAAATAAAGAGTGACCGCAAAAAAGATTATTTTTCCGTCTATTTTCTGGGACCGCGGGTTTCAGGCTAGAATGCATTCTAAAACATACTCTATGTTGATCATTTGCGAGAATATAAAATCTCCTGGTGAGCATAACACTGGTTTAAGAGGTAAATTAGTATCAAATTTTGAACAAGATTTTATAAAAATCAATAAACCTCGATAGGTTTTTTATAGAAAAGAATTCATTTTGTCAAGAATTCATCGATTCCTTCGATTTCTTTGTCTCCAAAATCAATGTTATGCTCACCGGGGAATGGTATTCTCTCGCAAATGATCGACATAAAGTACTTTTCAGAATCCAATTCCACCTGAAACTCACGGTTCCAAAAGAACAGGCGGATTTTGCGGTCACTCTTTTAGTTGCCACAGTTAGGCAATACCTTCCTCTCCAGTGCATGCTCCTTCTTTTTTCAAATCTGAAAGAAAAGGTAAGGAAATTTTGCAATAATGGAAACGAATTGAAGAAAACAATAATTTTTCAAAACATATTTGGACTAACTTAATTCCGTTAGGTTGACAAAGATTCGATAAATGGACTATGTTACCGACATCCCAAAGTTTTGACTCGGAAAATGGATGCATGTCGGCCTGCAATGAATATGTACCTCCGAAACTCAATCGATGTTTAATCAATCTACTAGCGAACATTGAACTAAGTTCGCGCTTTATCAAATAACTGCTCGTTCCTTATTACATTATCTCCCTGCAATAGTTTCCCAAATAATCATGTTCGTCTCTTATTTGCACGCAGTTGTACAGTGACAAAATATAGACGAACAGAGTAGCTTGTGCATTCATTTGTCCACTTGCAAGGGATGTATGTATATGCATACTAGCGTGTTCCAACGTATATTGCTTCCGAACAGCACGTGCTTTGAATGCAATAAAACCATAGATAGAGGAATTCACGTCGGATGAAAGAAACAGAGAAATTTCGAATTCATACTGAATGTTATGTAGGTTAAAATTCAGACCTTACGATCTTATTCGTATAAAAACAAAGAGCAAACAAAAAAACGATATGTGTTCCGTGATCCTACAAAAACCAAACAATAACACCATCCTCCATAACATTCAATTTGATCCAATAAAGTGATTCGTTGTATTCTACCGAATGTAGGTGTATGTTGTTTCTAACCAAAGGAAAGAATTCAACGAATGCAATCGATTCGGTTTCGTGGAGGTAGCGTACGCCGAATATCGGATTAATTGCTCATATTCAGTTTTCAGAAAATATAGCTTGATAGCTTGTAGAAAAAATGAAGAATAAAGTAGACAACAATTAATTCGACTTACTGCAGTATTTCTCAAATGTTATGATAAAGAAAAACAGTTCGCATTTTTGTGGAATTGTATTCGAAAAACAATGAAAAATTATTGATGAAGATTAGAGAAATATATGAAGTTTCCAAGAGTCGCGCGTGAAATTTACTCACTCAGCACAAATATCGCAGTAATATTGCTGCAATATTTGAATACTGCTGTAATATTACTGTAATATTGCTGTGATATTTGTGCTAGGTGGGCCCCGTACAGCACATCCACCGTTCCTCCACTCAGGACTTGGGTGGACTGGAGGTGGAGAAATGGAAGCCGTGGAAATGGGGGAGAAATCAGGGAGAGTCTTTGTTGAGGCAACAGAGAAATGGAGAAATGGGAGGCGCTGGAGAAATGTCCGCCCCCTGCATTTTCGATATAATTCATATCGGTGCATTTACATAACCAAATCTGAATGTACACGGAAAAAAGTCCCTTGTAAATTCTACATTGGTTGTTGTTGATTCAACATAACTGCTCACATCCCACACAGCACATCCACCGATGTCCACGTCGCATCTCCGTGGAGGCGAGGTGGAAGAAAGGGAGACGTGGATACAAGGTGGAAAGAACGGAGAAGCGACGTGGAGGCGACGGAGAAATGTCCGCGTGCTGTACGGGCATACAAGCAATTGGAATAAAATTTACGTTGGAACCATTGTTATATTTACATTGTTACCGAAGTAAATGAGAGTGGTGTTGCTGTGAAGTAAGTACGATAACAATGTAAATCCAACAGCACAGTATAGTAAATTTTACATGAGATACACGCTGTAATCGTTACCTCACTTTTTATGTAATTTTTACATGGGCATTTTTTTCCGTGTATGAATTCACGAATCTGAGTTTCATTGAAAATACGGGGGGCGGACATTTCTCCATCGCCTATCCGTTGCCTCAACGGAGACTCTCCCTTATTTCTCCCTTATTTCCACAGCTCCCATTTCTCCACCAATTCTCCACCTCCAGTCCACCCAAGTCATAGGTGGAGGATCGGTGGTTGTGATGTACGGCAGCGACGCCAGACGCCAAGTTTTGTCCCCTCCATCAAGCCCCATCTATATAGAAATCTCACACACACAATAAAGCTCCCGACAAAAGAAATTTGATTGTGTGGTGGGTATGGAAGGGGTAAAAGTTGGCGATTCTTGAATTTTTTGGCATCACTGCTGTACGGGTTTACAAAGACAATAACAAAATTTCAATATCCTACTATTCACTTTGTGAAATTTCATACGCGTATTTTGGAAAGTTCATATGCTCCTCTATTTTTTATTAAGTATTAATAATTTCTCATTGTTTTTGAATGTAATTCCACAAAAAAGTGGACCGTTTTACCCGTACAGCACAACCACCGATCCTCCACCTAGGACTTCGGTGGACTGGAGGTGGAGAATTGGTGGAAAAATGGGAGCCGTGGAAATAAGGGAGAAATAAGGGAGAGTCTCCGTTGAGGCAACGGAGAGGCGACGGAGAAATGTCCGCCCCCTGTATTTTCGATATAATTCTTATTGGTGCATTTACGTAACCAAATCTGAATGTATGGAGTCACGAATTTGAGTTTAACTGAAAATACAGGGGGCGGACATTTCTCCGTCGTCTCAACGGAGACTCTCCCTTATTTCCACGGCTCCCATTTCTCCACCAATTCTTCACCTCTGGTCCACCGATCCCCGGACATTTCTCCGTCGCCTCTACGTCGCTTCTCCGTCCATTCGCGTTGTATCCACGTCTCCCTTTTCTCCACCTCGCTTTCACGGAGATGCGACGTGGACATCGGTGGGTGTGCTGTTAGGGTATTATGCATTTAAGAAAGACTCTCAGATTTTAAGAAATGTTCTCAAATTTTCATCAAAGATTACTATATTTTCGACCTTCATTTTTCTCCTTGTTCTCGGAATATCTGTGTTTTTTTCTTAATAACTCTAGAACACAACACTGGGGTATTTTTGTACCCCAAGGCGTTTTGAAAGTTGTAGTTGAAGTAGGTTTTGCTAATATAACCCCATATTAGGGCTAATATAACCCCATATAAATATCAACCCAGGATCCTGACCATAATTCAGTTGAGAGTTCTAAAAGAGGGAAGAGTGGATTAGAACCGTCAATTTGCCTTTTGATTGCGACTGATAACAACACGAAGTGAGCGTAGGTCACAAAATTACCTCAGTGTTGTGGTAACGTCGGTACTTTGTGCAATTGTGTAAAAATTCATACTTGAAAATTTAGAGGAAAATCTTGGTTTTTGCAGCAGTTTTTGCAGAATTTAAGTTTTCTGTCATCATTCGAAGTGTTTTCATGTTTCAAAAAAAATATAAATCAATTTTGTTACCAATGTGACTGATTTTTCCTATTTATGCGGTAAATGCGGACAAAAAAACAGATAGAAATGGAAAAATGTTTTCTCTGCATTTCTCAGTATTATTCTACCAATGACAATTGTGAAGGAGTATATTTTCACATGAATGATTGTTTTCATAACATTTACATCGACTTTCGCCCTTTTTTGAGAATCATAAATTTTTCAACTCTCTCATTCTCAAATAAATATATTTTAATACAAAAATCAAAATTTTGTTTTATCCGTGTTCTAGATAATCGTTCCAAGTTTCAAAATGTTTTCGCATATTCAAAATTGAATGGAAATTCGAAAAGTTACGGCTGTTTTTCGGAAAGAAGTAAAAATGCCACTTTTTGCGATTTATTTTCGCTGCCGACTAATGTTTTGCAATTTTCTCACAACATTTTTGCATTGGAATTCAAACTTTTCTCACATAACAATTCATGTCTTGCGATGTCTTTTCGATAAGTTTAAGATGTCTTGCGGAACACATTTAGACATCTAAAAGACTTCTAACCTATATAGCACAAATGTCTCAGTAATATCTCCAGAATATTCTGACAATATTACAATGTCTCCAGAATATTCTGGAGATATTACTGAGACATTATTTGTGCTATGTGGGAAATGTGTTGCGCAAGACATCTTGAACTTATTGAAAAGACATTGCGAGACATGAATTGTTATGTGGGCTGTCTTCGTCTTGAAAAAACGAAGGAAATCATGTGTTGCAAATTTCATTTTTCAAGCGTAAATCGCGTTCAAAACACTGGGTTACAAAAATACCCCACACTGAGAGAAAAAATTTCCGACAACAATTAAATATTTAGTTGAATAGTCGCCATAAAATACTTGATTGATTTGAATAAACTTTCATTGACTCAATTAAATAACTGTTCTCATTGATGAAATATTTCATAGCATACTAAATATTTGTTTGATTGAATAAATATTTAATCGGATCAATAAAAGTTTATTCAAATCAATTAAGTATTTCATGGCGACTGTTCAACTGAATATTTGATTGTTTCCGGAAATTTTTTCTCTCAGTGCATGGAAAAAATTGGTGATCCAAATTTTCGTTGACTGGTATGTCACTTTTGGACGAAGCACAAATCCGAGAAGAATTCATACACCGGATCTTAACCCTTAAACCGTAACCATCCTCAAAACCACGTCAACCGTAACCCCCGGTCTGACAGACCGATATTACCTTCTTCTAGATGTTTAAAGTTGTTAGAAGTAGAAAGAACATTTCTGCGATCATTATGAATGTCTACAGAGTAGGATAGCGGGTTTATGTACAGAAATTAGTGAACAATTCTATGCAGAATAGGAATAAAATGTCACACAAATTAACCAAAAAAGTTCGAATTATGAGCAAATACAGTTTTGATAGCGGTCTGTGAGACCGGGGTTACGGTTAGAGGGTTAATAATTCGTTGACTTTGTCCATGATTTCACCGATGAAATTCACTTTTCATTTTGATTGTCGAAATAATGGAAAGAGTCAACGAATTATTCAAATCCAGTGTACCAATTCTTCTGGAATTTGTGCTCCATTCCAAAGTGACATACTAGTCAACGAAAATTTGGATTACACTGTGAAAAATAATCGGATTTTTCCTGTGTGCATTAACCGGAAAATTCCAATCACTAGTTAGGGAATCAATTTCCGGTACATTTATATGAAATTTCCCATACATTTATCTGAAAATTCCAAACTTTATGGGATATTTCCCAACATTTCACAGTAAATTTCCGGACAAGTTGGGAAAATTCCTCACGCATGTGTGCGTTAATTACTTCACATAAATATATAGGAATTTTCCGATAAAATTTTTTACAGTGTACTAATTTTTTCCATGTGCAGTGTTGTGTTCAATAGCTAAGAAAATAAGTTTTGTATTCCAGGGTTAATGATGATAAGGACAGATATATTCTGAGTGTGGCCTCAGAGCATGCACAGTGACCGCGTTGAGTCGAATTTTCTCAATGATACTCCAGTTCTTGAGTTCCCAAAATTCAGTTTAGTTGTACTTTTGAAACATCCCGACTGGAAATTGTCATCAGGTTAACCCAACATATGATGAGGACCTGACAAGGTCATCCGAAATAAGGAATACCCGTTACGGTCCTGATCGGGATTAGGTGTGGATGACTCACGTATGGATGACCTCATTTGGTCCTAGTCAGGATTTCCTCAAATTATCCTGAAAAGGTCGAAGTAGGTTTTCCTCGCTGTATCCGCATCAGGACCTCGTTCGGTCATCCTAAGATCATGGACATAGTTTGATAAACTGAATACAAGAATGTACAGACTTGATTTCAGATTGTACACTCTTTGATTAAACAAATTTTCCTTCAATAAGAAGAACATGTTTGAACGATTTTCAACTGTGCCTGTTTTTAAATTCAATCCCTTCATTCCGAACACATTACCTACTTCTGAAAACTGTTGAACAATTTGTTCAATCTATTCTCAATGTGAATTGAAAACTAACTATTTGGGTTTTAATTAGGCGGAACTTATGAAAATTTCACAAGATTTTCCACGTTATGCATACAGCGAAAAAAACTTAGCAAACGTTCAACCATCACCAGCGAAATAAGTATTTCATTTAACTTATCACAATTCTCATAAGGTTGATTTCTTGACTATTCAGCATCATTTTTCTTTCCTACACATCACATCATCTGAGTATTATTCAAAGAGTATATATGAACTGAATGAATATGTGTTTCGTCATAATCAAATATAAGTTTCGAACAAGTACTCTTCTTTCGTTATTTCTTGATTAATACGCATAAAAAAATCTGTTATTGAGTGCAAAATGAATTATTGAATCAGTTATCACTGCTGTAATATGTAAAGAATCATAAGTTGCTGATGTGGTGACAATTAATTCTATTCAAATATACGATAATATCAACAACGACAATATCTATATCAATATTAATTTACATCAGTATTTCTCGGAAAAAACTCAGAAATCCCAATCATTTTGTAATAATAAAGGTCATGAAGAACTCATTCGATCAAAAATATTTCAAGCGAATGTTCAAAATGAAATGCAAAAAACTTGAATTATTCACTTTCAGCTTGACGGATGGTTTTACTTTTCAAATTAAAGAGTACTCTTGAAGTTGAAATTTGTTAATTTCAGAAAAAAGCCTCATTTTCTGAGTTCAATTTGTTGTTAGGGTGATGATAAACTTGTAAGAAGAGTTTGAAAGTCGAGTGGAATCTATATTGATCAGGAAAGTCCAAATCGTGTGGCAAAAGTTAGAAAATCTGTCAACTTAGCTCATGGTGCATGGGCTTTTCTTCACTAAACCAAATGCTGGCAGGAGAAATTCATCAAAATATAGTGGATTCAAAGTGATGTGAAGTGAGAGAGGACCGAAATATTCATTAGATTTTATTCGTTCCTATAAACGTTCTAAAAAATAAGAAAAGACTATAGAAGATCCAAAGTGTCGTCTTCCCATATTTTTGTTCCAATAATGTTGTGTCATGTTCCTACAAATAAATGTTATTATATTTATGAAACAGGTTCAATACACATGTTTTCTCAACCTAACACTAGTTACTGGTGAAAAGATACGAAAATGCACACTCAAAAATGCAAATCATTGAAACAAAAATATTGAGAGACGATGCATTGAGTCATACATAGCCTTACCATATTTATCAACATTTTTATAATAACTAATAAAATTCAATGCATGTATCTGTCCTCTCTTACTTCACATCACTTTGAATTCACTATATTTTGATGAATTTCTCCTGCCAGCATTTGGTTTAGTAAAGAAAAGCTGATAGAATACTCATGCGCTGTCAGCTAAGTTGACAGATTTTCTAACTTTTGCCACACGATTTGGACTTTCCTGATTAATATAGATTCCACTCAACTTTCAAACTCTTCCTACAAGTTTATTATCACCCTAACAACAAATTCAACTCAGAAGATAAGGCTTTTTTCTCAAATTTGAAAATTTCAACTCCAAGAGTGCTCTTCAATTTGAAAAATAAAACCATCCGACGAGCTGCAAGTGAATAATTCAAGTTTTTTGTTATTCATTTTGAACATTCTTTTGACATATTTTTGATCAAATGAGTTCTTCGTGACTCATATTTCTTACAAAATCAATATGATCTCTGAGTTTTTGCCTAGAAGTGCTGATGTAAGTATTTGAAGAAAATTCATTTTCACTGCATCAACAAATTACGATTTTTTGACACGTTACAACAGCTATGACTGATTTACTCAATCATTTTGCACTTACTAACAGACTTTTTGATACACATTATTCAAGAAATAACTACCACACATTTCACAAAAATAATTCATCCATTTGTTGATCACATAAATTTAACCTCACATCTGTCAACCGAACTGCAATTTTCACACAGGCTCATAGATTAGTTTTGATTTATTTTTGAGGTTTTAGTAAGGAATTCCTCACAAAATCCTAATTAGTCTTTCCTGATGGGGTCCTCATATTAGTGCAGCGTGACATGACTTGTTAGGTCCTGATGAGGTTGCCTCATCAGGACCTGATCTGGTCCATGGGGTAAATTTCTAGTCGGGATGATTATCTTATCTTGTTGAAGAGAATATGTTCCACAATGGGAAAAAAAATTATATCAAAATGGACATTTTTTTCCATTCTCTCGTAGCAACGCGTTGAAATCCAGCACGTTATCATCGGTTCCGTGAAATTTCCATTTTATTCAAACCCCATATCTCATCGATATCAATAATTTCCTGAAAAAAAAATAAGGAACGAGACGTATCCGAATATAAAACGAAAAAATTCTCTCCTCCCGTGGTGTAGTAATTATATTATTATGATTTATTCAACGTTGTTCGGTGAGTATAACGCAGTTTCACGCGTTAATCAGTTCCAATTGGAACATCATGATGTTTTTTATCTCAAAAAGTATTAAAAAAATATAAATATAAACTCACCGTCTGACTGTGGGAATAAGCGTTGCCATCGACGATACACTTTTTCAAGTAAGGCTCTTCCGTGATGATGTCTTTTGTACTTTCTTCTTTTACCGCTATATCGACTTCTCCCAAGAGAATCTGGCTGGTTGCTCTTGTAGGGACTGAAACAAAACGCCATACAAATCAGAGATCATGACACCACAAGCACTGTTTTCCATTTATGAAATTGTAATACGTATTAATGAGAAAAAAATTTCTCTCGTATTAATTTTTTCCTTCCCGCATATTCAGAATACTATATTTATAACATTCTATCAATTCCAGTAACATCGAGTGAGAATTATATATTCATCATCTTCTATCGCAAGTAATTATTAAAAATGATTCGTAAGTGAGATTTTTCATTAAATATTGTAACATAGGTTGGGACTCGCTTTTCGAAATATGACATATTTTTTAATTCTTCATTTTTAGTTGTCGACGGTGATCTAGAATTCGAATCAAAGAAGATAATACATTTTTTTAAATATCTTTCAGAGGCGAGGAAAATATTTGAAAAGTATTATTGACAGTATTTCGGAATTGGACTCCTCTCGAAATCATTCTGTTACCGATGGCTTTTATTATCGACGAATGTATTATAAATATACTCGAAGGTATACCGAGACGTAAAAAAATACATTGGAAAGAATCAAGATACGGGGTTTTCAATTACATCGACGTGAAATGGGCTGCGGTAAAACAGGCGCCTTCGTTTCATCCGTTCCACACATATACATTCGTACATCAAAATCCTTCCTCGTCTATAAGGAAATTCGAAGCATCAACGTAAAACGTTACCAACTTTCTTGACCTTAATTCAAGATAAGTTCATTTCAAACAAATCTTCGCATTTCGAGATAAGGCGCGGTCTTTTCAATGAAATATTATTGTCAAGAAAAATAAAATAAAATTCAGTTATCTTGGAATAATTCTTAATGTTCCACAAAGCAAAAAAAGAATATTCATCAGGAATAAATTCTCAATTGATTGTTCACAATCTTTTCACTCACAAATCCCAGGAGTTCGAGACGAATTCTTGAGAATTAATATCAAATTTCTCAAGTTCTAATTGAAATGTTCATGAATTCTTTCCAATTTAATGTAATGTGTGAGTAAGGATTGAAATAAGCAAAGATGATGTCGATATCTAGGTATCTTGATATTCCAGGGTGAGATGATGAGAACGTAAGTGAAAATCATTTATTCTCTTAAACAAAGATTTCAAGACATCTAAACGGGGATTTTATTTGGAATATTTATTACCAGTAAAAGTGGGTTAGTTTTTTTCTTTCTTCGGGAGATACATTTGTACTCGAGGAGATAAAATTTTTTTGAATTTCGAACAAGCTCACAAAATAAAAAGAAAAATAAAGTCTTAGAGTCTTGTTTTGAACAAAGGGTATGGAGATGAATTTTAAAAGCTGCTACATATTTTCAAGGATTCTTTGAGAACTGTTTTAGATGGTGGAAATATTCTATTCTCGGAAATATAAGTTTCTTGCACGGATAAGAATCTTCTTACGTGCGTTCCACTTATGAAAAAAAAGCCCGCTTAAAGGGATTATGCACTATGTTGATGCATTTACTGGATTCACTTGAACGTTGCTTAGAGCAAAATCAATTCATGATCGATGTGAGTTTTTATTCACCTACTGAAAAATATGAAGTTAAAACTATATCGGCCAAAGGCTAACAGCCGATTGTTGTAACTTTTAATTAAACTTGATTCGAATATTTTTCATATCAAGGATTGATTAAATGGCTTTCAACTAAACGTTTTTGTTGCTAAAATACTTCATGAAATGATCCTATCCAAAATCACATCAATTGGCTGCTAATTTCAGCTACATCTGTACAAAATTCATCCGAAGTAACTAAAATTGCTATCCATTGTATCAAATTTCATATTCAGAGAGTGCCCAAGTTGATTTTTCTTCAAATGTTATATCATGCGTTTTGCTTGTAATGAGAACATCATATACTTTTCATATCCCTTATTGAATTTGGTTTCCATTTCTATATATCATCTCTATCTGTCCCTCAAGAATTTATTTGGACTAAAAATTCATTATTTTCCGCATTATCGAAGCATCGTGAGTATATAACGCGATTGAAGGCACTGGGATGTATTGGGATACTTGGCAGAGAATTCAGTACATCCAGAAAGATGATTTACTTGAATATGAACCTGCGAGACATTTCGTTGCATCCAGTAACCCGAGTCAAAAAGTGAAACCTGATTTAGCTCTGATTCGTTGCGTATTACGGAGTGAATCAGGTTTGATTCCTTTTATTACCCTGATCTCACCCTGTTCTCAACCTGATCTTGTTTCCAAACTTCTCATTCGACCTAATTTCAACCTTCTTTCGACCTGATGAAACTCTGGATCGTTGCGTATTACGGAGTTGATCAGCCCGTACGGCACACCTCCGTGGAGACCACGTAGAATAACGGTGGATTTTCCATTTGAGGAACATCGAGGCCACGTAGCCGTTAGGGAGAGATAAAGGGGAGTCTCTCGTACAGCACAACCACCGATCCTCCACCTAGGACTTCGGTGGACTGGAGGTGGAGAATCGGTGGAGAAATGGGAGCTGTGGAAATAAGGGAGAAATAAGGGAGAATCTCCGTTGAGGCAACGGAGAGGTGACGTGGATTTGTCCGACCCCTTTATTTTCAATAAAATTCATATCTGTCGATTTACCCAACCAAATTTCAATGAGTGAATCCACTAACATAAATTTTATTGAAAATCAAGGGGGCGGACAAATCCACGTCACCTCTCCGTTGTCTCAACGGATACTCTCCCTTATTTCTCCCTTATTTCCACGGCTCTCATTTCTCCACTGATTCTCCACCCCTAGTCCACCGAAGTCCTGGGTGGAGAATCGGTGGTTGTGCTGTACGGGCTCTGTGGAGGCGCCGGGGAAATGTCCGTCGGGCACAACGTTGCTGCAACGTGGAGCAAGAGTGGAGGGAACGGAGAGGTGACGTGGAAGGACAGCCATATTGAAAATCATGAACATGGTGAACGTGGAGCCATCTAGGTAGCATTTGGGTTGTATCAGTATTCCACGTATTAGTTTCTCCGTCACGTCCACATAGCTGCAACGTGGAGGTGACGTGGATGAGTACCTCGCCCCCACGTAGATACAACCCAAATTCTACCTAGATGACTCCACGCTCACCACACTCATGATTTTCAATATGGCTGTCCTTCCACGTCGCCTCTCCGTTCCCTCTACTTTTGCTCCACGTAGTCCACGTTGCAGCAACGTTGTGCCTGGCGGACATTTCTCCGGCGCCTCCACGGAGACTCCCCTTTATCTCTCCCTAACGGCTACGTGGCCTCGATGTTCCTCAAATGGAAGATCCACCGTTGTTCTACGTGGTCTCCACGGAGGTGTGCCGTAAGGCTTTAGAATGTATTACAATTTTTCGACTCGGGAAATTTTTGCTCGATTCAAATAAATCTGATTTGAAATGACTAGAAATTTATTTGAATGAAATAAATCTTGTATTCATTAGTAGGTTCATATTTAAACAGAAATTTAGTAGTTTAGTAGTTTATTCGAACAAAATTTAGTCCATCCAAATAAATCCAAGTATAAAATTTTCTCGGTGTAATTCGAGATTATTTACCTTGCCCTATATTTTTGGGGACTTCATTTCGAGTGTATACTTCACAAATTTAATATCCACGTGTTATGATAAATTTCACTCCACTTGACAGAGCACAACACAAATGTTTGCGATCTGTCGCTAACCAGATTGATTATATTATACCCAGATATCAAAATTTATACAGAATTCTAGCGAAATATATCAGGGACTATTGCGCTGTCTATATTTTTTATATTTCTATATCTTCTGCAAATATGATGAGTTCAGCTCATTCCATCGATCATGAATTCTAGAAGGGTAATGCGATATCTCATTCATTCTCATGATATATACCAGTTCTTCCAACACCAACGCTGATTCTCCAGAAATTATAGAAGCATTTCGATGGGACTAAAAGTTCTTTCTATATTATTTCCTCTGTGCGTGACTTGTGAGTGAATTTTCATCTAAAATATTCACGAAATTACTTCTCTATCAAAAGACTTCTGCATTGAGCGAGAAATTTGTGATTAAATTTAATAAACCTTCGTTGAATTGAAAATAACATTTTCTAGTCCAAGAAACCTTTGATAAATCAAAAATTGAATTAAAATGTTCTTTTATCACCTTATAATGCTGATTATATAAATATTCTCATATTCAAATTTCATTCGTATACGAATTGTATAAAATTTGCAAATACTCGACTGGATTTTCATTAAGAACGGCAAATAATATTTTCAATATCAAAACTTTGTTGTTCCGTTGAACTATGTTGAAGACAACTTGGACGTCCGTGTCTTTCTTTGACTGTGTCCGTATCATTTACGCGCATTCCACCTTCGCTACATTCTTGTGTAACTCTTCATTGTTCGTGTACTAAGAGCTATAGTTTAAAAACTTTATACCTACTCTTGCTTAAACTTGTATCTCGTTCATCGTCATCGTCATCTCGACGAAGACGCCTCGGGTACAGAAAATCTTATAAATGAACTCTGAATTCACGTTTTAAATGCATAATTATAATTTATTTTGAATGAATAAAGAAAGTCTAGAAGAGGAAAATACATTGCGATGAGATACTTGTTTATAACTGTTCTATGAGAATCATAAATGGTTGTCGACGGTGGAACTTTTAGAATACAAAGTTGTTAGCGACTCTTTAAATGCATTCAATGTCGTGGTCGTTCTCGTTTAGTATATGTAATGGTGTGAAGCTCTTTGAGTGTACCCTCTTTGATATGCGATAGAAGATGAATGAGAATTAGAATGTTGAAAACTTTGGGTTCAATGTTCAGAATGTCTCAGTCAACGAAGAAGAAGAAGAAGCAGGAGAAGAAAGGTGAATGAGGCTGGCTAGTAGTCGTTTTGTTCTTATTTTTACCATCTCATATGTTGTGTTTTGACATTATTTATTGATTGATTTCTCAAATTATTTTATTATTCTACCGACCGACTTGTTTTTGTGAATTTTAGACTCACTTGATTCTGTCCTCGACTAGTTCGCACGAATGTTTCGAATTTACCGAGGAGTAAACCACTCTAAAATCAGCGAGACAACGTGCAATCTTATCCGGACGTTATGCTTTGATTTTTTCGTTATCGATAACTAAAATCGGTCTCATGAGTTTGTTAGAATGGTTTAATTAGAAAATATTTGGCAAAACTGGGATTCAAGTTTAAATATGTTTTTTACGTGGGAGGATCTCATATTTTGCAAGAAACTTATGAGCTTAGCTCATCAACTCTGTTCAATTGAATCTAAATTTTTTTCAAATAGACTTGCATTCAATTTGCAACGAATAATACCAGTAAATTTGAACATGTTCCAGAATATAGTTCGCCTCTTTACCTTTAACCTTCAGTCCAAGCGAGTGATTATTGTCATTATTAGAGGTATCAATCGGGTGAGTGTATTGGAATTAGCCATGTTGAGCGACAGTACACACAATACCCGTGCTCAACAGTCGATGAATGGCATACACGTCGATGATATCGGTATTTGCTTATGATGACAATGATAATAATTTGATATTTCCATTCGAACAGGGTCAAATGATTTTCTTAGTGTTAAACTATTACGTTGTTTGAATGGAAAAATTATACACTGTAAAAAATAATCGGAATTTTCCTGTACGCAGCAACCGGAAAATTCTGATCATGCTAGAGGAAATCAATTTTCGATAACTGTGTATGAAATTTCCCATAAATGAACTGAATTTTCCCGTAAAAATTTTCCCATAAATTAACTGAAAATTCCAAACTTTATGAGATTTTTACTATCATTGTGCAGTAAATTTCCAGTGAAATACGGAGAATTCTCAACGTATGTATGTGTTACCCATGTGGAAATGGAAACACGGGCCGCTACTGGCTCAGTACTGGTGCCAGAGTTGCCAGTACTGGCAAATCCCAATTTACCAGTACAGGGCCAGTTGAATTGACGGTACTGACAAGTAGTCAAAATGATAACATCATTTCACGTAAGGGCCAATATGATATTTACAACTGTATCATATATGAGCCTGCCATGGTGAACCTCTGGCATTCTAAAAGGCCCACTTGTTTTGCCAGTACTGGGTATAGGATTATGCCCGTTATAGCTCGGTTGTGTGCCATGTGAAATGGGAACATGGGCCAGTACTGGTTCATTGCTGTTGTCAAAGTTGCCAATACTGGCAAATCTAAACTTACCAGTACAGGGCCAGTTGGATCGACGATACTGGTGAGTAGTCAGAATAATAGCATCATTTTACATAAAAGCCAGTAGAACATTTACAACAGCGTCGGTACCGATTTTTAATGTGAGCCAACTATGGCGGAACTCTGAAATGACAACAGAATCAATTGTTCTGCCATACCTGGATGAGGAGTGGTAGAGAGTCAAAATAATAAATCCTATGTAGGAATTCAGACCCGACCCAGTACTGGCTCAGTGCTGGTAATTAGAGATCCCCGGAGTTATATTTCAAGAAAAAAAAAATACATTGAATTTGAACGTTCAAAACTTTGGGAATTTATTTTTCTCATCACCGTTATCTGAGAAAGACGCTTTGGAAGTAGTTTCATGAAAGTTCACCGGGCAAGGATTGAACCCGGGACCTGCGAGTGAGAAACAGAGTCTCTATCACATCAGCTAATCTCCGAGTTGAAAATAGACCATTTAAATTCCTATTTATTGTACTAATTTCCTTGAAATCACACAATTTACCATAGACTCTGTAGTGGAACAAGATTCCACCAATACTGGCTCATTGTTCTCTATCGAACATATTGAATGATCATACCAACTCTGTCTTAATACTGGCGCGGCTCTGGCTCACTACAAAACTCAAGTTGCCAAGATCGTGATTTTAATGACAATCGACTATCGATTTTGTAGTCAGCCAGAGTCATATCACTACTGGAACATTGATGTGTAACACACATATAGTATGATAATACCAACTCTGGCTCAGTACCGGCGTGACTCCGGCTCACTACAATAGCCAAGTTGCCAAGATGGCGATTTTAACGTCAGTTCACTACCGATTTTGTAATCAGCTAGAGTCATATCATTACTGGCACATTGCCGTCTGCTGTACATATGGAATGATAATACCGACTTTGGCTGAATACTGGCGCGGTACCGTTTCTCTACATCCTGGGTATTGTCCAGACAGTATTCATTCGATACTGACCCTATACCGTCTGTCCACGCGAGCCAATACCGTCTGAAATCTTGCGAATGTTCGGCGCAGTTGAAAAATGGTAATGATTCTGAACAGGCACAGTTGTTTTTGCCGAACTTTGGCAAATACAACCTCGCCAGTACCGCGCCATTTGTCAACTCTGGCTATTTCCACATGGGTAATTACTTCCGAACATTTATGCAAAGTTTCCCATAGAAATTCTTTACAGTATACACTGAGGAGAATTACTGTGCGGTAGATGGCCCCATTTATTAACGTAACCCTTTTAATGAACATTTTGGTTTTTGATTTATAGTTCTTCTCATTTAGTGCTTCAATCCCATCCAAGCGTGACGGGTCAGATACTAAATAAACCACTGGTATGTTAAATAAATCCAGAATAATATGTCATAGGGAAAATATAATAACACAGAGAAAAACACATGGGAAATGTGTAGCAGGGTTTACCATAATAATGGCAGTTTTGGGACACATGCGCATTTATGCGCACTCTTCCTTCAATTATGGTAATCCATACCTCATTTTGGTGAAAATAACTTGGCGTCTGACACATATTACTATAAGTTCAAAAAAAATTACTACGAATTAAAGGAGAAATGTTCATAAATGCCCATGTGTCCCAAAACTGCTATTATTATGGAGATCTCTGCTACAAATTTTTCTCCGTGGAATAAGCGATTTTTCTCAGCGCTAATCGGGGCTGAGGGGTCCCCAAATGGGGGCGTTTACCTTAGCTAAAAATGGGCCCAAGTACAGTTTTTAGTCACAGTAGCTATATTTCCACCACCCCAGCGATTCTCATAGCTACTTCAATGGGAAATATGGCCACTTTAACCACAAAAATCTACTTGGGCTTGCTTTCAGCTACAATTTTTTCTCAGTGCACGAAATATGATTGTCCCATGTACACTTAGCTAAGGCAGAAGATTATTTTGCCTTTTCAGATCTCGAATTGGCTGTAGCTGCGAATTATTTGTTAGAGCAGCTAAATTTCAAGTATTTTTTGTACACTGTAAAAATTGTGGAGAGTTTTTCTTCCCACTGTTGGTGGATTTCGTCCCTTCATCGTAAGGGAATTATTTTTCCACCAAAAATGAGGGATTCTTCCACCACTTTGGGGAATTATTTTGTTTTTTGGGTGTTGAATCTTTCACAAATGGAGGAAGAGTGCACGAAATTATGATGGAAAATTCTCCATCTGTGGAGGAACTTTGCTGCCACCATTTTTTGGGGGAAAGGTCCACAATCACTTTTTACAGTGGAGGATAGCAAGTCAACTCAGCTGTAACAGCTAAACATTGAATATCATCACTAATGAAATTGCTGTCACAGAACACAGATGGCTATAAGAATGACAAATTTCTATCTTAACCGGAAAAAAGAAAATGGAGAAATTTACCATGTAGGATCACAACGCGTCGCTTCGAGTCTTCAAATGGAAATTTTCACAAAATATATTGTCGAATAATTCACGTCACAACTGAAAAATCTATTTTTATCTTATAATGTGGAATATTTGACAATATATTTTGTAAAAATTTCCATTTGAAGGCTTGAAGCGACGCGTTGTCATCCTATGCGGTAAATTTCTCTATTTTCTTTTTTCCGTGTAGCAAAAAGCACACAGCGAAATCATATTTCACTGTCTGTAATGGAGTTTCTTCTCCGCATGCACACTGTAACAAATTTCACGGTGTTAGAAAAAGCCCACCCCGAATGGTGTTGCTTCAGCACCTGACGGTGTTATTTTGACGCCGTATGGTGTCATTCTTACACCATTTAGAGTTATTCTCACGCCGAAATCCGGGGTGGATTTTTATAGAATCCGCACGGTATAAATCCCGACACCGCTTTTCTTACAGTGCATGATTGATCAAATCTTTACAAAAATTGTTCCTTATTCGAATTTCTATCCTATTTCATCATTATCATAGTTATTATGGGTATCTAATGACGTGAACATGAGTCACAATACATACACTAAGTATCTTCTAATTAAAATTGTACCAACTGTATTTTACCCGTATCTACATGGGAGGGATAACCATACTTCAGTCTCACCAGGTAGGGAATTGGAACTATGAGTTGTTTTTTCTCGTCCTCCTTTTGAAGACCCTTCAGGCGAAACTCGCTGACATCGATTCGACTTTTTCACCGCTGAATATTTTCTAACCAAATGCTACGTTCTTCTACGATTCACTCGCGGATTTTTTGTGCAAAAGAATGGATATTCTATAACGTGCATGTATGTCCTTTCACCGGATGGATAATTATCGGAATCCTTCATAAAATTTCATTTGTACAGTTAATATCACTATGCCCTTGAATAAACAATTATTCTTCATAAATTTCTGGAGAATATTTTCCCTGTAAGTTTTCTCTGAAATTTACTACAATGTTGATTCTCAACACAGTTATAAATGTACCCTATATATGCACTGAGAACCCAATTTCTTAAACTTGAAGGAAATTTCTTTGCCCTCATTCTGGGAAATCTTCTTTCTGATGGCAAAAATAATTCATTTCAATGGAGAAATTTTTCATTGAATTGAAATCACATTCCTCGAATTCAAGAAGAATTATATTTCTGTTTCAATCTGAGAATTTTTCGTTCCAACCTGATGAAAACTTTGTCCATTCAACTGAATTTTTTTCCATTGAAAAAAAGATTTATCAGAATGAGGGCAAAGAAAAGTTTCTTCCAGTCTAAGAAATTGGGTTCCCATCGTGCATACGATGAATTGATGGCAAGGTCAAGTTCAGCCAAGATGAGGGTCAACAGAAAAAATTGACTCCATCTTTTTCTCCACCAACTGGAATTATGTGAATTCTTCGATCGATCAAATACACGGAGAAAAAACATTTGCTGTTACAGCGAATCGAGGGATTATACAGGGTAGACCATTTCAAGTGATATAGTCAAATATCTCCGAAAATAGTGGAGATGGAAAAAAATGTTACGGACAAAAAGTTCAGGGTTACAGGAGGGGAAGTATAGTGCTGACCTTGGAAAATCCCTTACAGGTCATTTAAAGGTCAAGATGGTTTTCTCGAACCAGATCTCCATTTTCTCACCATGGCATTTGAAAGCTGATTTCAAATCCTTTAAGAAACACTGGTCATGGACCCCCTTCCGCTCATTGGGGTGCGAGTTATGGACCGTCGAAGTGTCCAGCAAAGCAAGCAAAAGAACGGCTAACAAATTTTGCTGGAAGAGCAATTCGTGATCAACAAAATAGCTGTCATAGCAAAATATTCGCTACTCCAGTAAAAGATACCCAGTAAACTTGGGTTTCGCTTTCATAGCAAATTTTTTTTTCCCCCGTGTACTCGAAGGGTTTCAATCAATGATCATAAATTCATGTCTTATTGTAATTTTTTCTTTTTCAGAATTGTTATTGTACCGCTCTTGAACTGACCATAATCAATTTATAAACGATTCACTTATCGATAAATTTATATACTACAAATTTGTATTTTAACGCCAATAATCGATTCAATATCGAACATCTGCGACGGGGTGCGATAAATATTCAACAGCCGATATAGTTACGAAATATGGTGCATCAACTATAAAACATATAATTTCTCACACGCGCTACATGTATATCATATATGCAGTGGACACAGCTGCAGGGTACCTAAAAGCCTAATTAAAAATGCTTCCGTCACGAGCTTACTGGAAGACAAAAGGAACTTATGAATCGTGACGAGCATCCTCGTACTGAACCACGTGTCGTGTAACCGTGTGAGTATAATAAAGGGAAAAAAGAAATCTGAGGACAATGAGAAAGAGAGGGGAAATGAAAGATAAAAAGTGAGAGAACGATGGGAGATGAAGGATCGCTTCGACCTCTTTCCGCTTCCATTGCACAAATGTGTAAAATGACGAGGAGTTGTCGATGATGCAATCTTGTGCAGCGGAAATATCAATATCTCGTTCCATTCGTGTACGCGATTTTTAATGTTATTCTCTAAATTTGAAACAGTGAAATCTCACTGATTGCAGGGAAAAGTCGACTCAACTCGATTCAATTATTCAGAAACACTTCCAACAGCATAACTAGGGACTATTCACTGATATTTCCTTGATTCCATTCAGTGATCGACTTTTAATAACAGAGATATAGTGAGATTTCACTGATTTGGATTTGAAGAGGAGTATATTTACTCATTCACTGAAAAAGAAGATTTTGTTGTAGTCACTAAGAATTGAGTAAATTTAACTAAAATTTGGTTTTGCTAACCAAAAAACTTTTAACAAATCGCTTTGTGTTCAGGGAATCGAACGTGATTTGGTGAGATAATTCGCTTGGTGCAAACAAATTTTAGTTAGACCCACTAAATTTTTAGTTATGCTAACAAAAAATTTTGGTTGGGCATATAATAACAGAATGATTCAGTAGGCACAAAAAAAACAGTTTCCTCAGTGCTCTAATCGGGGATGTTCAAGTTTTGAGTCACACAACGGGCATATGGGGCCTATTAGGCCTCCGAACAATTTTTTCTTCGCCAGCGGTTGAGCATCTCTTTATTAAAAAAAATAGTTTTTAACATGAATATTTTTGAACTATAAACCCTGACAAACAAAAACCATCGAAAGTGAATTCAAATCCATTAGGTTTTAAATAAGATACAGTCATTTGAAATTTTCTGTGCTTCTCACGTTCTAAGGTTGAAATCAATAATGTCATACAATCTATTATACACGAAAAGATCGAGATTATTATTAATTATATATAAAAAACATGACTGTCAATTTAAGAAAAAAGAGCATCACTGAAGAATATTTACAGTGAGCTTACCAAAAATTCGTAATGGAAATACTGAAAGCTGGTAGTCTTATTGATCAACTTTCAGTATTTTTACTACGAATTTTAAACAGCCCCCTGGTGAAAAAAATCTCTGAATTTCTTCATATTTTGAAAAATTTCCCAGAGATATTCAGAGCAATTTTTCATAATAAAAACCTCTAAAAACAAAAAAGAAACAGAAATTCCAGAATAAAACTGTTTCCTGGAAAATTTCCAGAATAAAAACAACTTTCTCTGGATTCCTTTGAATCCCTCTGAATTCTTCTGAAAAGTTCAACGCACAATTCTCCCCAATCCACCAGTCTTTGAATTTTTTTGAATCTTTCTGAATCACGCTTCAAGAAACCTTTCAGAATCGCTATGAATTTTTCCCGAAATGTGGAATTTTCAAAGAGATCCAGAAAAATGTTTTCACCAAGGCCTGAATTACTGTTTGTGCTCAAAGTATTATTCCTTGTTGAATACTCCAAAATTTGATATTCGGAATCCCTATTTTAGGAACATGAGTGAATACTTGACAGAAAACAGTAATTAAAGTACAAAAAGTATTTGCAGCTGCCGGTCCCTGATTCTCGAGCGATGGTCTTTTTCCCTCAATCGACAGTCATGTTTTTTTAAATATTAGTGATTTCGGTTTTCCTTGTATTCTTCTCACCATGGTATTTTAGAGAATAAATCATCGTTCCTTGAGGAAATCCATGAATAAATGTTATGAGAATTGACACAGTAAATTAGGAGATCCTTGAATCGAATCTGTCGATCTAATTGATGATATTGAATTTTGAAATGCATATCATACCGCGGAAGTAATTGGATCAATATTTGCATTCAGAGATATACATTTATACGTTGAAATTAAATTTGAAACGTCGCAACCTTCCGTCTAGATACACAGAATTCAATCCGAGAATCGTCTATACGTTGCAACATTCCGCTGCGGTATACGACATTTTATCAAGGAATTATTCATAAGCCGCAATTTTTCTTTGCAATTTGTTTGTGCTTGTATATATACGGTTGGAAGCTCTTGGATAAAAAGAGTTACAAGATTTCATTTGGAAAATAATATTAAACAGCTTTTATTTCTCGCAAACAGCGGATCTCTGATTTAACTGCAACTTGCTTACATTAAAATATTTCTTTCTTGTTTTGATGAAAAAATACTCTTCGCTGTTGAATCTTCCTCCTTTTTTTTTATATATACAATTATTATGACTGATTGGAACAATTACCGTTGACAACTATCTAAAAATTTTTGTCTTCCAAACTCGCTTCGATTGGATCATGGAATTACAGTTTCAAGTTTTAGATTTCTATTTTGGAAGAGTGAAGATTTCAACTTGGGTATTGACAGGATGACTTTTGGCTATTTAAATACAACTTCAATTCTAGAAATTCAGGAAACATTGATTTCCTGTGTAGAAATTTTCCCGGGCGTCCTGTATTGAATACAGGCCCTGTACGGGCATATGTTAGGTATCCCAACTGTTGCTATTATTAACCCTGACTTTTCTAAGCTTGGGCTACCCGTATACAGCCCATGTGGGGCCAAGTTGAGCTACTAATGTGTCCTCCTGTTATGAGAATCTTGGTGCGCCTGACTAGCCTTGGTGAGCCTGTGTAGGGCCTACCCGGTTTGCTATTAGTAGCCGGCAAGTTTTTCCTGATGGTACAAAACTATCTTTTTTGCTGGTCATTTCTGTGAGGGTAATAATTTCCAAAGATTACTGCTGAAGAATATACAAAGTTGATATTGTTTTTATTCTATAAACTAGTAAGGTGAACTCTGAACACTGAACAAAATGTGGCAAAACTCCTGTGGCCTAGGATTGTAATGTTTGGAATGAAATGTCTCAAAATGACATATCTGCACCGTTCTTTAAATATCAAACAGTGTTTTACAGATGTTATTTTAAAGCGTTTCATCCGAAACGTTACAAAGGCAGAATATTAGGAATTTAATTGGAACGTTCCAGAAACATTTCGTAACATTTGATTCAGTGTTTCAAGTTGAATATTCCATACATTTATATTATGAGTTTGTTTGATGTTCATGCGAAGAACTTCATTAATATTCTACACCGATTTGTTGTTATTTTTTTGTTTTAATATAAATCAACGTTAACAACGAGCAACAACGGAAGAATATTCCATCAAAAATTATTATGTCCAAACTATTGGCTAACTATGTCAAAAAAAAACCAAAGAAGAGTAACTTCGTGATTAATTCTAGGGCTCAATAATGCTTTTCTGGTTTTTTGATGAAGTCAGATAATGGATGATTATAGTAATGTTGAGTGGAATATTTTCGCAACAATTAATTATACCTCCCAAGGCCCTAATTTCGAAGCCTGCATTGCCCCCATCGTGGGTACCTTACATAGGCCCAAGCTGGGAATCCAGTACAGGCTCCGCAAATGGGGGCGTGACAATCTTGTCTAAGGCCTGTAACAGAGTAAGGACGCCTAGTTTGGCCCTGGTTACCACCAAGAATCAATGTCCACACGATCAATAAATAAGTTTTATTTTCAAAGATTGCTCCCCAGGGTTTTACCCCCGGGAGCGATATAAGTTGGGACTGAGACCTGGCTCACATTTATAAAGATTTAAATATGATTTACCATGGTATAGATATAAACAGTTTGATAATATAATATCAATATTCATCTGCCTCCAGGGGGCCCTACAACAAATATCACTTAGCCTGTTAGGGGCTATTAAATCAGTTCAGTCTTAGAACATTTGGCTCAAATTGATGTAGATGGGTGGTACCAACCTGCCTACTCATATCGCAAATAGCTCAGTCTCATTGAAAAGTTCCCTCTGGAGCAACTAAACCTAAAACAATATAGCCTAAACATCCCAAGCATGTATTTCCTATAATGACAATGGGCCCCAGGCTGTGTCCATCCTCTCCAACCCAGTATTGGGGAATGACGATGGGGCCCATAATAGCCGAATCTTGGCCCTGTTGTGCTTCTCCATACAATTATGGTTGGTAGGAGATGGAAATAATGAATCTTAGTGCGAGCACATTTGAACTTGGCCCCAATTTGGACCAACGTTAGGCCAAGATTGGGGTGAATTTATATCCCGAGCATGTGCGTACAATCCTCAGCGTGTATGAATTTTGGTCCCACTTTGGTTCAGTCTTGACTGGACCCAGTCAAGACTGGGCCAAAGTGGGGCTGAAATTCATGCCCACTGGGGTAGAATCCAAAGCGATTTTTCAATTTAAAAAAGGAAAGGAAGGGGCAGTTTTGATTGCCTAGTCTGGATTCATGCTGGGCCCGTGGTGTTACTAATCTTCGGGCAAAGCAATACAGTCAAGCTGGGAATGATGTTATCATCTCAGGGTTGGCCCCACGTTGGACAGCATGGGCACCACCCTGGGCGTAGATTGGGATCACAACTTGACAGTTGTCTTACGAAGGTGGCTGTTGTGGAACAGGGTTCAAAATATACCACAGCGCATTACATGAATAAATAACGGGTGATATAATGAATAGATAAATAAATAAATAGAGAATACTACGTCTTGGACCTGATCGGATAAACACACACTAGTTGGGATAACAACATGTCTCTTTTTTCATCCTGATGAGAGATAAATGAAAATATTATTAAAACACATTTTCATATATATATAATAATAATAATGAAGAGGGACAATGACGATTTTAATTATTTTATTTCTTTACGATAGTGAAAAATGAATGAAAGAATCATTATAATGTACGTTCCAATGAATGTAATAAGGCACAATGAGAGAACATAAAGAAAATAAAACCGATGTGCTTTTGTATGTGAAGAATGGATGAAGTGTACTATGTACAGGGTGACTTTCATTACGTTCATCTCTCATGAGTCAGTGTTCATCATCTGTATTTCTCTCATTCTCTCAAATTGCTCGAGTATTACGTTCTGAATCATGAATGTGAACGTACTATGGTAAACCAAACAGTCTGCTTCATTTTGTGTTCTTAGAAACGATATTTTGTACCGTATTTCCATGATTCGTATACCATGCAAAATTGGAAATTCACTTACAAGAGATCTGCAGTTTGCACTGTAATCGATTCATGTTAGAATGAACGTGTGTCGGGTATCATCAAAAGATAATTTTGTAAAACCAAAACACTCCATCACCATTCCAATCGATTCGAGTTCAATGATCCAGTTTAGTTAATATATTAGTTTTATTGAATCAGGCTATTGAAACTGGAGGTTTCAATAATGTTGGGATCTTAATTTTCAACGCTGTGTTTGGATATAAATATTGCCAAATTCTTTCGGTAAATATCTCACTCTCAACGCCAACCTCGGTAAAGTGCAACAAGTTTTTATCTCCTCGTTTGTCTGATGTCTGGCGAACGGAAAAAAAAGAGTATGTGGTACTTGCACTTCATACATAATTCACACAATTCAAGGTGATAAATTTCTACTGCGCCTACTCCAGGAGTGTAGAATCTGAGATCGTGACATGATATTCTTCTTCACATTGTGATATCGATTACATCATTTCGAAGGTTTCAAATCGAAGATTTGCATAGAGATCTCAAAAACACCAGAGTACAACATACTTGAAAGAAATTAATAAATGTGAGTTCGATTTTCTTCTATTAACAGGAAATAAATATGGATTATTTGAAATGAAATGTATAGTTATATTGAAAAAAAAAACATTCAATTTGCTGTATTCAAAACAATATTTTGTGGATATAATTGAAGTCTTTTATCATTATGATAATTAAGTTCACTATTTATAGTCCTTTCCTTTGTATTATCATTCTTTCAGTATTATCATTTTTCACAGTGTATATTTCCATTGTAACCATTTTGGCCAGAATTTAAAAAAAAAATCCAGGCCGGTTTAAACCGGTTAGAAACCTGGTTAAAACCACAGGTGGCACAAATTCGGTGAACCCTGCATTCGAGTAATCATTCTTATTCGAAATTGACTGTTTGAATATATAAGTGTTCCAAATAAAATATCACAGTTCGTGGGGAACGAATCGTTGAATAATTTCTCATATTGATTCATGAAAACTACTCCAAGTGAAGAGTGAATTTCGGGAATTATATAAATTATATTGAATTATATATGTGATTTTGAAAATCCTTCACTCGGGAATAAATTCGTGTCAGGTTCTACGATACTTTGAATTTCATGAAATTCAATGCTTTCATTCAACTGGGTAATGTTTGTAAAAAGTGATAATAAATTATTCAAGTTTAACTATGAGTTTTGAAATTTCTCAAAATATACCACCAAGATTTCAAAACATCAATACAATATAAGGGTGAATAAATTATATTACGAGAATAACAAAAATCAAATCGTCTCATTCCACACGATGGATTGTACGAATGATTGTTATAATGAGAAATTTCCAGGTAATCATATTTTTATGAGATACATCATTAATTTGAATAACCTTTCACTGTCAGCATTCGATAAATCAGTGCAAATTGTTCCTACAGATGAATATATAAATAATCATCTTCCATATCGGTAATTATTCGAGACGCGTTCAATTTATGTTCGAAAATACGAGGTGAGCTTTGTGTCACTTATATAATATGGTTTCACTATAATTCAATTAGAGAATTGGACGAATTAATTATTCGTTGATTGATAATGTATATTACGTTCGATGAATTATTGATCCTTCGAGTGAACGTGTTTTTGATGTTAATGATAAATGACTTAATCTTCATTCTCGTCTGTTTCATGCGAACATTCATCCCTGGCATGATATAAATAAATTCGTACAAGCATTTATTTAACAAAACTACACTGAGAAGAAAACACTTGTAAAATTTACATCTCATTGAGTGAATATATGGATGATTTAGAATATAGTGCAAGTGACCACACACAGTGAAAAATTTTCCGTCATTATGTAAAGTGTTAAAATTTGTATGTAGAATATTTAACAGTCTAGAGTGTTGATTCAACGCAATCGTTGTGTTAACACAAACGCAGTCAACACTTCAGAATGTTAAATATTCTACACACAAATTTTAACACTTTACATAATGACGAAAAATTTTTTACTGTGCAATTTCAGTTGATTTTACAACAACAAATAATAAATTCCCTGCGGTGGAATCAACTAAAATTGTAGTAACTCGAATTATATTTTTAAATCGTCCATATATTTACAACTTTCTTTTCTCGGTGTATGAACCCTTGTCCCATTTAGAGCGATTCCAATGGGAACGAAAATGTGGATAACGTTAACATTTTTACATCCATTTCATCACAAGTATTCAAACCTTTCGTGACAAAAAAAATTCTTGTAAGATTTTAGTTTTTGTTCTCCCCTGTAAAGGAAAAGAACTCAGAAAACTTCCATTACTGTACTGAAAAATTGAACTAAAAAACATGAAATTTAATGTAAAACACGAAAAAGTTCCTGTAAAAAAGGAATTTTCTTGTATTCAAACTGAAAAATTTGTCATGAAGAGAATTTTTCCAGTTCCCGAGTACTGGAAAATTCCAGTTTTTTATAATAGTGTCGTTGGTATTCAATCGAATGTTTTTCCTGTACACAAAATGGACTTGATCTTGAGTTTGTTCGGAAAGATATTCAGAACATGAAAGTTAACGACGAGTGTAAAAAGTTTTTTTACTGAACCCATTCAACCCAACATGTTGAGGAATTTCATTCTCTAAGGATACCCATAATTTTCTACTAGTACTCTAAGGTCTAAGTATCCCATGATGTGCCGATTAATATATCTTGTCTTCTACAGAGGGAGTTGAACTAATTAACTCCATGTAATTACTCTTCAAATAATCATCCATAAAATTTATGTGTAATTCCATTTGGATTCCGGGTCACGATGAGAGCACCTCCTCAACAAATAAAATCTCTTTACAGCTACTAAACGTGATTCTGCGAACGAAAATCTTGACTCTTCCGAAATTTCTACAAAAATAAAAATTTCGAAATCGAGAGGATAAGGCATTTCGCTTTGAGACTCGTCTTTTAAGGTTTCAATACAGGAAAATAAAAAAGGACTTATCCTTAATATAATGACTACATCATACGTAATTTTCGTCGACGCGACGGACCAATAAATTGACAGTAAATTCGATACACTCTTAGCTGGAATAGATATTTTTAAGAAAATCAGCAAAAGAGTTGGTTTTAAAAAGAACTTGGTTAACTGATATCCAATCACTGTCAGATTTCCATCACCTCGCTTGACATAATGGGATGCAGTGGAAACCCCGCAAAGTGATCAGACGCGGGATTCTGATGAAGATAGGCAGTAATTGACCATTACGTAGACTAACTAACCGGTAGAGAAAGGCATTCGCGATGAGGGATTCCATGCTGCGAAAATCGATTATTTCAATTAAACAAATTTCATGTAATTTTTGTTAAATACCATTCTGATTCTCGTCAACTCATCCGAGAAAGATTCGATTAGGAATCTGATATTTGCATGAACTTTGATATACGGAGGAAAATGGATTATACAAATCGTATTATACACACTGCTGAAAAATTTTACGAGAAACTTTCAGTACCTGTATATGTTCGCAGGAAAATTACGTTAATCGAAATAATGAAAATTCAAGTACGAGTATCGGAAAATCGTTGTATTTATACTGGAAAATTAAAGTAAAAAAGATGAAATTTCATGTGAAATATAAAAATCAGTTCTATAATATCGGAAAATTTCAGTTTTGTTTTTAACAGTATAGATTTTGCCTTAGTCTCCGATATTCATTCAACGGGGGATATTAAAAAAGGTGATTATTTCAATATTAGAGGATACAATCTAGATGCTTGTCTTCATATTTGATAAGAAAACAAGATAGTGATTTTTGATACTGATTAGTATATATTTTTCTCCGTATATTGTGAAACGAATGATTCCAATTCATGGAGCTTTTTTTTCATTACCAGCCATATTTATAATCCTCCTTTTCCGGAATACCCCATCGTTTCCAATCGCTTTTCATGTTCGGTATAATCTTCGATACTATGAGGGAGCATTGTATCCATTTCGTATTGATAGACTCGTCAAATCACTCAACGTATTCTCGTTGGAGAAATCAATAAGAACGGATTGATACGAATGAGATTGTGATTCCCCTTGATTTGTGTGTTTTCTCTTCTGAATCATCTTTATGAGATCAGACAATTCACAAAACCCCATCAACAGACATAGACTTTTTGAAGAGCATTTTTATTGAATTCAAGGTGTCTCGTGGTCTGTGTTCCGTTCACCAATGTTTTCGAATTTATACACATTTATGAGTCATTGTTGGATCACGATTATCCCATTATCGATCAAACAATTATATATATATATATATATATATTCTTATCAAATGTCGGATCAACTGCAGTTGAATAGCCCAGAGTAATATAAATACTTCTCTACTCGATATGTATAATATATTCATCTCTCGAGTATTGGTCGACCGAATCCAGAAGTAGTTATCGAATGTTGCGGTCAGCCACGAGATTAACGGTGCTCGTAAAAAACGCTTGCATCATTTGATTACGACTCTTGAATTCACCCAATGAACTAGCCAAGTATTTTCTCATACCAAACAAATGTACAACACGTTTACGGTATCGAAATTCGATGTATACTCTGCATAATATATCCAATTATTCGACAAAAATGACAAAGAACTTGCGATTCGGGTGCACCATAGTTGAATGAAGGGAAGAACTTGAACACAATTCGCTTTCGCTTGGGAGAATTATAAATTGACAGTAGAATATCATTTTGTTTGTCCATGAAGCTGAAAATTATCGTCAATCCGTGAAAAAATTGTCCACGCCTGCTCACACCTGATCAGGACTGATGACTAAAGCCTCATCAGGCGTGATCAGGCCTCAATTTTGTACCCACGTGATGAGGACTAATCATGCCCAATTACGCCTAATCACGCTTGATTATACATAAGAAATTCATACAAAATCTGTATGAAATGTTATCAACCCGTGAAAAAATCGTTCAGGTCTTATTAGGCGTGTTTAGGCCTGATCATGGACGTTTTTTGGCAAAATTTCTCGTGCTCAACACTGATTCCACGTGGTGAGGCTTGACTACGCCCAATTATTCATTTTTTAGCTCAATCGTAATCAAAAAGGCTTCAATTTTGTACCCACGTGGAAACCCGTGATCAAGCTTGACCGCGTGCAATCATGCCAGACAGACTATTCTCGCCCATGATCATGCAAAATCGTACCAAATGAGAAGCATTCGTACCAAATGACTCTGTGTTGATTTCTTTATCACGAATGCACATGCTCAATCATGTCAAATCGGCCCCGAACACATTCACGTACGCCCAAGCACGCGCGATCATGCCTGAAAACTGGAAACTAGAAAATGGAAACTGTGGAGCCTTCCGAAGTAGCTGATCTGATCATCTGGTCATGATTTGATCACTTCTCAACCAATCAAAGGTGATCTGGTATGAGTAAGACATAACGAGTAGAAATGATTGACAATACATTAGTCTTCCATCAAATTAGAAAAAAATCGATGAAAGGAACTCTTCTTCTTGTCAAATTATAAAACCCCTTAATTCTGTATGAATTTTTCATGCATAATAGAGCATGATCCAGCATGATCAGGCGTAATTGAGCGTGATTAGTCCTGATTACGTGGGTACAAAATTGAGGCCTGATCACGCCTGATGAATTAGACCTGATCAGACGTGAGCAGGCGTGGATGATTTTTTCCCGGGAAACACTAATTTATTGGTCATCATTTCTACTTATTGTGCTTATGCAGCTCCCATTTTCTGGTTCCCAGTTTTCAGGCATGATCATGCGTAATCAGGCGTACGCGCCTGAGTTTGGGGTCGATTTAGCATGATCAAGCATGTATATTTGTGATAGAAAAATCAACACAGAGTCATTTCCCATACAGCACCGGGAGGTTTTCTGGACGTTCCGAAAACGTGCTTGGTTACACAGAGAACGTGCAAATAACGTCTCATGATGTTCTAAAAACGTCGCATGTATGTCGCAGGAACATGCAAATGTCCCGTTTAGTTCTATTCATGCCTTTTTGCAATGTTCTTGAGACGTATTCAAGGAAAGGTTTTCACAACGTTCCACGGCGTTGCACATATGTTTTTGAAAGGTTAGTTTTCATGGAAGCACGTTTAGAAAACGCGGAAAGAACGTCCCGTAGTATATGAAAAGAACGTGCTTGGTACGTATTCATGTGCATCAAAAGCGAAGGTACTCTAAACATTTGGAAAATATGTGCCTTGGGCACCAACACACGCGGGACCAAGATTATGTTTATAAAACATTCAGAGAACTTTCTGTGCTGTCTGGGTTTGTATGAATATTCCTCAGTTGGTGATGTTTTACATGATCACAAGCGAAAATGGTTTGTCAGGCATGATCGCTGGTGGTTAAGTTAGATCACGGGTTTTCACGTGGGTACAAAATTGAAGCCTTCGAAGTGATTACGAAGCTCAAAAATGAACGACCAGGTGTAATCAGCCTCACTCACGTGCAGTCAGTATTGAACACGAAGAGTTTTGCCGAAAAAAGTCCATAATTAGGTCTGAACACGCATAATCGGATCTGAACGATTTTTTCATGGAAAATCAGTCGCCTAAAAACGAATCGATATATATTTTCCATTGTGATCTCTATAAATTTAGAACAGTGAGGTTGCACTGATTGCAGTGGAAAGTCGACCACTGCGAATCAGTGCATATATTAACTGCAGTGAAATCTCTGCTTCAAAAATCCGATTCGAACTCATCAAATCATCTCTCAGTTTGAATCAGATTTTCGTTCGAGAACTTTCCTGTTTGATCCCTAGACATAGAAATGTAGGAACTGAGCATAAACCTCCTTGATGGACGAGGGGAATGAAGGTATTGCAGGGAGGGCGACAAGGTGAAGTTGTGCACAGATTTGATTGGCCATGCATCTGCACATGCGCAGTAATTTGAACAGTTGATCGTCACCCCGATTTGGAAACCAAATACTAAACCTCTCAATTGCGGTTATCTTTCACTATTTTTATTTATTCCTGAGGAACAATGAAGTTAATTACGAATAAACTATTACTTTCAACTATCAAGAACACAAAATAAGAAAATTTCTTCCCATAAGTATAATCATTCACAGTATTCACAGTATATAGAATACATGGTAAAGAAAATGTGGTTTTCCATGTAAGTTTAAAACGGTTTTCGATTCAAGATCACCGAGGATTGTGACAACCAAAAACCTACCTTCAACTATCTCTAATATGTTACGAATTTGCTCAGTGCATTTTGAAGAGGAAGACTTCTTCAAACTATAGCAGTGTTGCACATGCGCAGATACATACCGAACAAGTTGTGCACAATTTTACCTCGTCGCAACCCTCGTAATGGCTTCCCCCCCTTAGCTTTACCCTCTAAGGGGTATATTCTACTCAATGGGATATAATCAATGAATTCGAATGGACATGATCCGAATTTCCTGATAATATCTCATTGAGTAAAAATTTCCTATTCAAACCGATTAGATTTGAATAAGATCAAATAGGAAAATTCCTGGACAAAAATCTGATTCATACAGATTGACCAGTTAATAGGGTTTGAATCGGATTTTTTAAGCAGGGGTCTCACTGATTCAATTAGTCAGAAACACTTCCAACTGCATAAACAGTGACTATATTCACTGATATTCCACTGATCCCATTCAGTGGTCGACTTCTAACTGCAGAAATAGTGAATAGATTTCAATGATTCGAATTTGGCGAGGATATCCTCTTTTCCCACGGATCAAAGAATTTCAATATGAATACCACGAAAGATCCTGAATTTCAATTATTCTTTGTTGAATTGAAATTAAAAAATATACGTTCTGGGAAGAAATAATGTTGCTTCTTGTTTTTTGAATGTTCTTTGTATGTCGCAAACAATGATAAAAGTCCGATATATGATTTTCGTGGTATCTGATATTACACGAAAAAAACAGGATTCATGAATAAAAAACGATGGGTAACTCTGGAGTCTTTTCCGTTCCCGTTGTACCGATATCTTTACTTCTCTGATAAAGTCACGAATCTGTGTAAAAATGATTCTCCAACCGAAACAGAGTTTTGGAATTTTATCAAACATGATGTTTCAAAACAGATTCTGTGACCAAACGCCTACGTACGTACAAGACTAGCTGAACATGAAAGTATGAAATACGAACTTTGGGTCCGGATAAAACTGATATACTCGATTGAAAGAAAGTAAGAAACTTCCAACTCCATTCGATGGATGTAGCAGAACATTGATTTACTGTAACGGTACAACAAATCTTCGATTCATTCGCCACGAAAAGGAATAATAAAAGAATTGTAAAACTTTGGAATTGGAATTCAAGTTTTCATTTCTCAAGAATTTTTGTTCGTGAAATTAGAAATTCTACATCAGTCTTGAATATATATTGAGAGCTGTCTTTACACACTTGTAAATCTCATTCGCGGAGTGAATCGATGGCAACCGAACGAGACATACGATGCTTCCTTCCGATACTTTAATCAAGAAATTGTATGTTATTCCGAAATAGTCTGGATTCGTTGTAATCTAATGCTTACACTGTTAGAAAAATCTGCCTGAAACTTAATAAGAATATTATGAAGTTTTTCAGATAAACAGTTCATTAAATATTGAATTCAATAATGTAATTCTCAATGTTGAAAACTTTTTTCTCAATGTGCATCATTTTCTTTTTAATTTTAATAACACATTTATGAAATTCAATGAACAATTTTTACATTTTAGAAAGAAATTTTTGAATTTCATCATCAATATTAAATTTAGGAACTATCAATCAATTAAATATGAACATACGATATTTCATGGAGAATTTCCTGTTAGATTCAAGAATTCTCCTAACATTGTACACTGTTGAAAAAATTTAGAAGCAATTAACAAATACCCCAACTAACATTCAGACATCTTAAAGATATCTTTAAGAAGTCTCAATGCGTTTGTAAGAAGTCTTAAAAAACGTTCTAAAAGATACCGAAACGAATCCTAAAAGATGTCTTATGAAACACGTATAGAATTCGAAAAGATATCTTGAAGAGTTCTTAAAGATGTCTTGGAGAATTCATAAAAACATCTTGGAAGACTCTTGAATTTGTTCACAAGAAAATTCTTAACCTTTTCTATTTCCTTTCCCTCCTGTTTCTTCAACTGCTCTCGCGTTCCGATAAAGTTTACCTGATTTCGACCCTTGTTGTTACGGGAATCGAACCCATTCACTTGACGATATATTTACGCCTCAGTCACTTGAGTTATACGTACAACATGGTAGAGACGCCCATAATTGTCGATATGACATAATGAAATATGTCAGCGGTGTCCAGTTTCAAAGTGAAAATGATCTTTTGAACAAACTGTTATCACATGAATAAATATCAAAAGAGTTGAATGTACTTACAAATAGAAAAGATGAATAAATTTAGTGGAACATATTTAGAAATCAATTCTGTGTTCTAGTGGTCGTTAATATTTCGCGAATACCGCAGATTCTTTCTAAAGTATTTCTGACGAATTGTTGTGAAGTGGATATTCGGTAATTTTATTGTGCACGTCATAAGGCGACAAAATCGTACTTTTTACAAACTTTCAAATTTCTTGATATCTCAATGATTGATTCAAGCTTTTAATTCATGGATATGGAATCACCTCATTTGCAATACGATTGTAATAACAGGTACATTCAAAGTTTTATTCTGTGTTATTCATGATCATGTGCTCATATAACCTCAAAGCTGCTGAAAAATTTATCTTCTTAAACGTGTCTTAATCAAGACATCTTTCAGAAATCTCCTCAAGACTTCTAAAAGATATCTTTTAGAAATCTTTTGCAAGATGTCTTTCCAACACTTCTAAGAGATATCTTTAAGAACTCTTCAAGAAAGTTCTTAAAGATCTCTCAATTAAGTATTCTTTTAGATATCTTCAAGAATTGAAATGTTAGTACTTTTGTGTATTAAATTCACCACAGATTTTATAGAATTCAGAAGAAATTTTATATGAAAATATTTCAAGATAATATGGTTCCTGAATTTCAATAAAATTGTGGGAGATTTGATACAAAAATATGTGTGTTAATTGCTTCCAAACTTTGATATTCAAATTAATACAAATATTTTTCACCATTTTTGTATAATAATCTGCTACAGACGTTTTCCGCATGTAATCGGAAAAGTTTCGCACACAATTTTGTCGTATCCTCTTTGTTCTCTTTCATACATCATCAATCAGATATTCCGTATGCCGTGAATCCCCGTCCAAATATTTCTTCGAAACTTTTTTTGACACTTCTTTTTGACGATTCTTATGAAATTTATTACACTCCGATGTTCCATAAACATGAATAGTAATGACATTCTAACTTTTGTGAACAACGTATATATCATGAGCAATGCAGCACAAAGAGACCAACCCTCTTCAGATTATTGCCAGTGCATCGTCGTCGTCCACCAGGATAACTACTCCAACTTCTTGGATACTCAATTCATATCCCTACCGTGCAAAGTATTTCCAGTCAGAATTCAAAGTTTTGATGGATCACTCCACAAACAAGATATTGAATCCCTTATGAATAAATATGAAGGTATCGGACGTATTTCCGAGAATGCTTTGGAACATCAATGAATTTTATTATTCGCGCGAAGAAAACATTTTTTCATGAATTTTCTACGGACGATCGACGAAATTTATCAATCGTATTTCATCGATATTCCCAAAACATTGATTCCAATGAGTTTCTAGTCGAATTCCTTGTTTGGGAACAAATTTGGCCGGATCAGATTTGATAAGGTACGGAATTTAATCGAATTCAAATACATGGTACCTGCAGACTACATCGAATCGATGGAAATAACATGCAATCTTATGCATCTTATTTGCAAACTTGATTGAAATTCAGTTTTTCCATTGTGTCGGTATTTTGTTTCGGTGCCTACTTTCAGTTGGAACAGGGATAGTTTTGGGCGCGTCTTAAAATAAGCTCATATCAAAAATCAAAGATGTTGCTGAAGTTTGAATTATTCATTGAAATGAATTGGTAATCGAACAACGCAATACTCAGCTGTTAGAGCCTAAAAATCTTGCAGTACATTCTTTAAACGATGTTCCAAGTTCCAAAGATGTATCAAATTTTGTGAGTTTAAATTTTTGTTTCGTTTCTATAAACGATTCAAATTTCAAGAACATGAATCGAAGTGAGTTTTACTTTTTACTACGATGTGCTGGCTAGAATTGATTCATAGAATTCCCTAAATCGTGCACTGTAAAACATTTCTACACAGAAAAAAGTATTTATTTGATTCTCAGGAATTGTTATTTGAATAGCTCCAAATAGATATTTTTTTGACAGAAATAAATATTCTATTCGTGTAAAAGAATTTATTATTTGGTCTATCATTCGAATAACAAATTTTTTTGAATCAAAAAAATATGTATTTTGTCGATGAAATGTTTAGTTGGACTTATTCAAATAACAATTTCTTAGATTCAAAGAAATACTTAATGTGAAAGATCCGTAATGTATGGCTCAAGCCAAGCGGATGCGCCTTTGCGTCGATAGCGAAACGCACCCGAATATTAGCACCTTCTGGGGGAAGGTGAACACACATATAAAGTATCGAAGGGGGAAAATCTTTCTCTCGTTCGGCGGCGCTCGTAGTGGAAAAGACAAGGAGAAGAGAGGTGAGACAGAAATGTTAAAAAAGGCCGGTAAAAAGGGCAAATCGCGTGGATGCTAGTGACTTTGTTAAAGTGGAATATTATCCAAATATACGCATCGTGATTTTAATCGATATGGCGTGCTAGTTAAGGAATCGATGTTTCCAAACGTTAATTGGAATGGCGGATGCCGCATCGATCTTCTATGAGTAAATCCGGATCCGTATGTATATGTTGATTTAATCCGCGTTTCGGTCCAATCGTCGTCTTCTAGGGACTCTTAAAAAATATCAAACGCGAACATTGGTGATAGTAGTTTTTTGATGCTCTCTCTCTCTCTCTCTCTCTCTCGGGTCGGTGCCGAATCAACGAAAAACCAAATCAACGAAAAAAAATTTACTAGCAGTATGAAGTTGTCATTTTGTTGCAGTATGAAATGAAATTAGTCATAGATCATTGATTAAATTAAACGAAAAGTAAAAAACATTGATTCGCTAACACAACCCCACGGTAAACTTAATTTCCCTTTGTTATGTTTATGATTATGGTATGGTTATGTTTATGATAACAACAAACCGATTTTCGTTCTCTACAGACGTTTGAAACAGTTTGATTGTACCGATCGATTAGGAAGATCATTAATAATTTTATTAGAATGATGAATTACGTGTCTACTGTAATAAACGGGTGCAGTGAATAGGTTAACATAAAGAATTTTCGTTTAATTTAATCAATAATCTATGACTAATCTCATTTCATACTGCAACAAAATGACAACTTCATACTGCTAGTAAATTTTTTTTCGTTGATTTGGTTTTTCGTTGATTCGGCACCGACCCTCTCTCTCAGTAAAAGATCTTGAAGAATCTTTTAGTGGAAAAAGTTTATGGACACGTGCCGACACCTTTAATGTAAAAGTGACCGCGAACTCACCTCACGTTCTCTTGTGCCATTCCTGTACATGACTGTACCTGACAAAGTAAAAGTGAATAAACGGTGTACATCAATTATCTAGCAATTAAAGTGTAGAAGAAATTATTTGAAAATAACCACCCTGATCTTCCTATTGAATCAAATCAACCCCCTTTTACATGTGTTCGGAATTTTCCGTATTCTACCGGGAATGGACTGGAAAATGATAGTAAAAATCCCATGAAATTTAGAATTTTTAGTTAAATTTATGGGAAATTCCATACACATTGATTGAAAATTGATTTCCTCTAGCATGATCAGATTCTTCCGGTTGTTGCGTACAGGAAAATTCCTATCATTCCTCACAGTACGTCAGGGCCTAGTCAGCCTTCGTCAGGCGTTGAAAAAATCCAAAAAACGTTATGAATAATTTCTAGCCAAGGCGTAATACATCATTCCATCTCGTAACTGCATTTATGGGACACGTAAAACTTTTTTTATGATAATTGCACCCATTCTACATTGCATATATCTTGTCGAAAAAAAGTGTAAATCATTTGTGAAACAAACGAGGAGTTGGACGGTATTGAAGCGTTACTCGGAACAACATGAAGATAAACTATAACGTATCAAAGTTTTAATTTTTTTCCCCACACGTAATAACGGAAGGGAGACCACGACGAAAGTCATGAATCTATAGTAGAATTGAGTTTTGTGAATAAATCAACATTTCTTTTTCAGCTCTCGTGTATGTATGACCGTTGATTCGTGGAAATCAAAATGGAAATGAATATTCTGTGAACTAAATTGTAGGAAAACTATAGAAACATTAGTCGGAGAAATCGATGTCGTGCCTCCATTCATGGCGTTGGAAAGAAAATTAAGGAAGCGAAGATTTTGCTTCAAGTATTTCTTCAGTTTATTGAAAAGGAATCGGACTGGGTTCTCAAAAAGAATGGAAACTACAATCAATATTCATATTTAAATTGGATTATAGGGAGAGTAGTGAGAGATGGTGAATGACAGTTTTCTTAGTTTTCGATCTAGCAAATAGGGGAGGGCGATGGAGATTGATGCGAAGGATTAAAAAATTATAAGTGAAACAGCGGAGAAAATTAAACAAGGGGACATACCGAGCCCAATCTTGTTCAAACTGTCAATAGCAGAGCTTGAGGAAGAAAGTACAAAGAGTTGAGTGGAGAATGTGGTTAGGGGTGAAAGAAAGCTTTAGCTTCAGCAGGAAAGAAGGAAATCCAAGCATCACCAAAGGAACTCAGGAAATATTTTGAGAAAGGATTGGAAGAGAATACGGTACCAGCTTCGCGTCGCCAACCTTTAAAAACATGCATTTCCGGCAGGCCTGTAAGAAAATATCATGGATGGTTTCTCTGGAAGAGAATCCTTTTCTGCTGCAAAGATTGCTGGAGATTTTGTTAATCTCCTGCAGTTCATAGCTACAATATCCACAGCTCAAGTACGTCAAAAATGAACTCCCCTTTTGCCACTTCCGAAATAATTCATCCACGAGGAAAAATTTCGTGTATTCACGGTCCACTTGCAATTTATGTTGAATATGACCACACAAAAAATGTTACCTATGATTGAGAGCATGTTTAATACAACGAGCTGCGTTAATAGATAAAAGATGCGTATCGTGGTCGTATTACAGTTGTCACAGCACAACTGTTCATTATTTCTTCCGAATACATAGAGAGAAGTTTATATTAACCCTTCGTCTGTAAACCAACGTATTTCTTTAAACAAAAATATAAGCAAATATTCAATTTTGAACAATAATTTTTTTTTAGCATTTTAAATTGATTGAACAACGGCTGGACACAGATAACCCTGGTTTACAGACGGAGGGTTGAAGATTATTAAACACAGTATCGTGCCCGTGGGATATAATCGATTAAGACGATAGGAACTATAACTTTGTATTCTCTTTTTACTCCGCATATTGAATTCAAGAAGAGTTGTGGTAATTCGTCGCATACTCATGGTTCTTTCCGTCACCATAAAATATATCCCACCCCTGGTTAAGAATCTCCATAGGATCTGATGAAATGAAATTCAATGGGATTTGGTCAGAACATTGTACAAGATTCAATCAGAATCACATTGAAAAATACGTTGAGCTGATTAAATCTCATTGACAAATGCTTGAAAAGGATTTGGTCAGAACATTGTACAAGATTCAATCAGATTTGGCCAGAACCAATAGTTTTTCTAACCAGGAACGGCTGTGATATAAATGTGATATTCTCATGCGGGTATTGCCAAGACTGCAAAAAACCCAAGCTTGTCTCAAGGTTGGCACATGTCTCAGAAACAAACCTTCGTGAAGAAGAATTGGCCCAATATTGTTCCATGATTGTACCGTTGTTCCCAATGGATAGTTCCCAAAGTCAGTCATGGTACATTTGTTATTATTTTTGAAATGGTCACTACTTTTGGTACAAGCTTGGCACAAGTGTAAAAATCGAGCAGTCGTTGAGAACAATTGTGCCAATATTGCCCACATGAGTGGTACAATGTTTATAAATAGTGACTGTCCTTGTGTGCATAACTATTGGGGCCAGCTTGGGCGAAGGCTGCCCACTCTGGGGCAGGCTCGGGTCAGGACTGGGCCGATAGTTATGCTCACTAGGGATGATATACACGTGAAGATGAATCATCAGTTTTTCGGGTGACTCGGGGGATTCCAATGTTGGATTCCGTACGGGATCAGATCATTATAAGATTTATGTCATGGTATTTCAGTAAGATCTTATTAGTTCAGTTTAAGCATAATTCAACAATAGAATCAAAATTGATTGAAATATCAAAGAACGCAAATTTTCCAATGATCATACAAGCTTGTTCCAGTCTTGCCACATTTTTTCTATCTTTCCAAGATAATTCATGTACGGTATTCGGAGGGAGAAAATCATGAACTGAAATATGAATCAATTACTTTCTTCATCCATATCTGCGATCAATGAAGCATTGGTAAATGAATTGGACCGGGCCTGGCAAAACCACTGGCCCAAGCTTGTCCTGCTCTTATCATTTCCAAACCTGGGCCAAGTTTGGTGAATTGTTCAAGACAAGTCTCGGCAGGTCTTGTGCCAGGTTTGGTCCATCATTGGGCCATTGGTCCATACACACATGGGTTGATTTTTACTACCAAATTTTTCCCGAGTACTTGTCTCAACCACCCCGCGTTTTTGTAAGCCCTAGACTTTGTTTTAGAACAGGAAAAATCGTGATTGATTCAACAAAAACTATAATGATAAGATTGAGTGCATGGACAAAAAAACATGAAATGAAATAAAGTGAAGATGTGGGCACAAAATCTGAGCAGAGCTTGGAGAATTTATTTCTTCCTCTCTGCATTCTAAGTTCAATTCTTTTATTTTGATGCACTCAAAGTGTTTAAATCGTGTAGTCACTTTTAAACGCTCAACAGTGTGTAAATACACCCATAAAATGAATAGGCGTTTCAAAAGTGACTACAGGATTCTGACTGCATTGAAATGAAACCTGCAGTGTGATTTCCAAACTTTATTTGTGATAAATAAGACAATGTACAAAAATACAAATTCCACAGTATCAAAAAGCGTGAATTCCTTCGTCTCTGATTCAGGGTAATTTTATGCGTAAAGAACCCTGAAATCATCTGGAAAACAATTCAGAGTAAATATAAGTTGATTTTTTGTGGATGAAAAATTATTCTCACCTGTCCGGTCGATTGCATTTTCATTCCTATTCTCACAAATATGATCCATTAATCATTCAGAAATAAAATATCTGTTTGCGAAATGTATTCATTTCGAGTAAATATTCATCCCTCTGTAATCAAATACACATTTATCAACCACGAACGAACGTTTTTCATCTTAGCGCATATCCTTTACTGGGATTTGATTGTTCCAGGATTTCGTTTGAGCGGACAAAGGCAGTTGCGTGAGTGCATTCGAAAGAAAACTAGCTACCGGTGAAGGTTCCGTTTTGAAAAGCTCGTCAATTATTCTTTTATATTGAATTTTCAAATTGGAGCTCAAATCTTTATTCGTTGGACGAATTCTCATCGAACTCACATCGAAATAAATTTGTGAACAATATTCCACAGTAAACAGTACAACAGCTGTTCACTGTTATGTACAAATCTTTTCAATTTCATATAAATGCATCGATGGATTCTCATATCACGAAAGAGATTCATAACACGAAGACAAAATTATATATAAAAATAATTCATGTATATAATTTTATATACTCCATATTTAAGTTATATATAAATTTCAAGGTTTTATTTTAAAGAAGTTAGTTTGTGGAAATTCATAACTGTAGATATTGAATTTCTGTATTTATTTGAATATTGGAAAATCAATCACATATTTCTCAAATTTCAAACAAAGTTCCTGATATTCACCACAGTTTATGAAAATTCATATCCCGATATATGCGATTATCCCGAAAGTGTGTGAACCTGAATTTTATTTCCCCGATCTGTTGAAAACTAGTAGATTTTGAGAAATGACTAGAAAGTACTAGTTTTCAATAAATCAGGAAATTTCGGGACAATCGTGGTCTACCCTTTCGATGTGAATTTTTGTAGGGAAAATTACTTGTTGTAAAATCAACATCACTAATTGTGAAATCAAATCACGCAGTTCTAATAATTCGCTCATGCATGTATTTTCATTTTCAGAATTTTTTGTATTAATTTTGTAACAAAACATAATGAAGTATTATTCAGGCGGGATTTTTAAAATGAAATAATGCGGTGTTGAAAATTCATCGTAAAATCAAATTACGCGATTCTAATAATTCATTCCTATATGTATTTTGATTTTCAGAAGTTTTTGTATTAATTTCACATTTGGGAGGAATTTTAGAAATTAAGTAATATAGTGTTGAAAATTCATGCATTTTTTTACATCAATTTTTATAATGTTGTGGCTTGAATTTCAAAATTCTGTCTATTATTTTGAGGATACAAAAATGTTTGAAAATTAATACACAATTTTGTGCGTTAATTGCTTCCCAACTTTTTGCATTAAATTCCAAACAGATTTTTCTAACAGTGTGGTACATTCGAAATGTACGATATTCATTCAATCGACGTTCAATTAACGTATCGTCGTATACGTTCGATGAATATGCATAGCACCTATGGAACGGTCTCATTGGAACGTGCACAGAACATATTTCGAATATTCTAAGAACGTTCATGGTATATTCTGGTGCTGTTTGGGTTACTATCGTCCTCCTGAGGTTATGGTTGATTGTAACATTTGAACAGCCACAATAACTATCCCTGTTCCAAACCCTAATTACATCTACGCGAAACAAATGCATCTACATCTGATAATCAAATATATGTGCTACTCGAAACACCGTCCAGCTTTCATCTGACTGCAGTAATAAAATTTTGACGAGAGGTTGAAGTCAAAATGTTACAACCTTACCCGGTCTACCCTACTATACAATATCGGTATTTATTAGTTACACAATATGTTATAATACCTACTACAATATGCTGAATAACTTTACTAAGCTTCATAATGAAATTCCAAACTCTCTCCGGTCGAGGGCATGATAGGGTTTACATCCACCATGGTTTGTAATTAAAATGTAATATTTGTCATGGCCATTTCTCAACCTCTGCGCGATAGCAGTTGCATTAACTACAGATGGATGTATAAATAATACAAGGAACAAACAGATGAACATAAATTCCAACGTAACAGTGTATTGTGACTGACATTTACGTCTGGTTAATTACCAACATCGATCATCCGCTAAATCTGCCAATACGACTGCGATACTCTTACATATCGTAGCACAACCATTACGTCTACCGTCACTTTCCAATACATTGATTCAATCATACACCTTCTGTCTCGCATCCATTCCTCTACGTCAATCATAGAGTCCGATATCGATGAGATGATACGTTCCGACGAAACTCATCGAATGGAAGATTTTCCAAGTTTCAAACAATTTGAATATTTTGTTAAACAGAATTGGGGGGCTGTAAACGCGACCAAAGGAGATACAAACAAAATTAGACAGTAAAATATCGTAGACTTTGTAATATGTATTCCAAAGTCTATCCCAGCATCTCACGGAAGAAAGAAAATTGAGAAATTCACTGTATAGGACCACAACGCGTTGTTTCAAGCCTTTAAGGGTGTCCCCTGGTCGATTTTTTCACTAGAAAACTACTAAATCGTTTCAACCATTTCACGTCATTAATATTCAATTAATTACATCGACCTTGAGATCAACAAATCCAGAATAAATCAGAGATGCCGGTTCTCGTCTCAAAATTATACATGGATTAGATTTGTTATAATATCAAAAAAACTGAATAGAGATTTCTTATTGGCAGATAACGAAATTTCGTTCTAATTATTTATGACGAGTTAGTTGAACAACAAACAGACCAGACCCGGATTGTTTGATTGATTCTGAATCATTTGATCTGAAGTTTAATGCAATTGATTGAATATTTTTGACGTAAAATAGTTGAAACGATCTAGTAGTTTTTTGGTGAAAAAATCGACCGGAGCACTCCCTTAAGGGCATTCATCAGAGGCAAAGTTACTAGATCTCTCCCCCCAGTTTCCTCAACGATTAATGAATATAATCGATTTTAATGAGCTGGTGCATCTTCTTAGCATATCAAAGAAAGTGCAGCTACTCTTTATTTTTCATTTTATTTGTTCGTTTCTGAGAAAACTGGGGGGGGGGAGGCGATTTTGGAATCTAGTAACTTTTTGGGAAGGTAGTGAATGCCGTTAAGTGGAAAATAGATTTTTCTCTCATGATGTGAATTATTTGACAATACAGGATGATTCAGAACTCGCGCACTGTACTTCATAGGCATATTCTTCAGTCAAAATTCAATAATTTCCCGTTGAACAAAATTTTTTTTCAGGCTTAGTTTTTGAGATATACGCAGCATTTTTAGATTTTTCAAAAAATCCAAATAACTCAAAAGCATTGTGTGCTATAAACCTCAGCTCCATACTATCGGTTAAGTTGGAAAACAGCGGATCTCTGGGGGAAAAAATTGAACTATCCTGTCATTCTTTCTTTCGGAGCTATAAAAATTCAAAGTTACTGAATTCTGATTGGCTGAAAGCCCAAAAATTTCAAATCTCTATAACTTCGAATTGAGAGGTGACAGGATAGTTCAATTTTTTTTTCAGAGATCCGCCGTTCTCCAACTTAGCCGATAGTATCAAGTTCCCCAGCAGAAAATCACTCTGGTCATTCCCTAGGCAATTAAAAGGCCTTACGAGGCCTTGCAAGTCCCTCACAAGGGCCTGGTGAGGCCTCGCAAGGCCTAGAGAATTACTAGAGAGATTTCTGCTAGGGTTGAGGTTTGTAGCACGCAATGCTTTTGAGTTATTCGGATTTACAAAAAAATTCCAAAGCTAAGTGTTGCGGAAAGAAAGATGTTTGAATTTGTTTCGTTGCGCGATATGTTCGGTATTCGAGTCATTACGTTTACCAAACTTCGAATTATAATATATGTACTTTGCTGAGGGTGTGTAAGTGTGCTATCCTTACTTACGTTACTCTCCTAGGACGTTGCGAATTTTGAAGAGGAGCTTCAGTCGTTGCGAGGTCGTTCGGCACGTTATCTCAAGTATCAAAACTTTGATCCTTACCGTTATAGTTTTCTGAGCTGTGTGCTTTTGTTTAAACAGTGCAGTTTTCCTTTCGCAGGTGCACTCCTGCATCATTTTCTTTTCGCATGTTCTTTGACGATCGTAGGAGTGAAAATCTCGAATCTCTACTCATTTTCTAATCCAAAAGTGTCGTGCTGTGGACGGCGAAGCAACGGCTTGCGCGCCTCGTCTCTTTGCGAATTTGAGTGATCGATAAATGCTAGTTCGAATTTCTAGTTAAGATTTGATTCGGGTTTTGATATTTTATACTTTTATGAGTTCATCTTTAAGAATTAAACCGTCTCAAGAGAAATGTATTATTCAATTGCACAGCCTAATTCGGACTAACTCTCTTTTGCTTTTCTTTCTTTTCAGATTTGTCCTTTCTTTTCTTTTCTCGCTCGAACTTCTTGCGCGAGTTTCATGTACAATTTCCTATTTCTTTAACACTGAGCCTTAAAAAAATTTTCTTTCAACTGGAAGTTATTGAATTTTGACTGAAGAATATGCCTATGCAGTACGGTACGCGAGTTCTGAATCATCCTGTATATTTTGTAAAAATTTTCATTTATAGCCTTGGAGCGACGCGTTGTCATTCTACACGGTAAATTTGTTCCTTTTCTTTCTTCCGTGCTGTTTTTGTATTATTTGTATGCTAATAAAACCTATGTTTATGTGAAATATACTGGAAACGTTTTACATTATAAACTTGTTGGTCGAGTTCGCGTTGTTTGTATCCCCGTCAAGCATTTAGGATTCCGTCTGCTGTAGAGCCTCGCCGTGTCAACTATCTTTTATGGAGTTTAATTTGGAAAACTTTTCAACGGAACATGGTTTCTCGTACATATGAAACTCTAAATGAAATGTCGAGGATAGTCGAAGTGTAACTTATTGATATGCGGAGAAAAGTTTATAGTATAGTTTATAGTATGTTGTACCAGAATTTTTCCGTATTTTATATGAAAATTCATGTTTTTTGCTTCAATTTTCTAGTATAAATACAAGAATTTTCTTATTCGTGTACTGGAATTCTCATGATTTGAATGTATCTTTTCAGTACAAATGGACAGGTTCATTGCTTCCAGTACGGTACTGAGATTTTCCCGAAGTTTTTCTTTACAGTGTATATATGAAACCCTAATATCCATTCGACGAGCTACAGAGCTGTGTCTTCTTGGCCAAAAATTCCCCTCAATTTCTTGACCTCAATGAATTCGTATAATTTTTGCAATTTTTCTCAAGATGACTCAAGATCAAGCTTATTCAATCTTGAATGAAATTTATTGTACATTTGAATTCTTCGCAACGAAACAGAACATGTAATCCAAGTCTGGGATCTAAGTCATTCTACAGAAATCCAATCCTCAAGTAGAAAGGAGCACCGCTTGTCGAGATTCTGCTTAAGATCGATCGGTTGGCAAGTATCGACTGTAAACGCTTGAATTTCTCTGTAGTCCTTTAGATTAGTTCCCGGGCACTTGTGCTGAAAATCGAATCTACCGAGTGTGACATCGCCCTCCATTGTTTCGAGTGATGAGACTCGTCGTATTGTCCGTCAATCGAAGAAAATCAAATCAGGTTGCGCAAAAGCGAATGGTTCTCGAAATAGTTATCCAACTGCGAAATCAATTATTATATATTCATAAAGGGCTATCGTTATACCGAAGGGGACGTTTTATTCATAAAAATAATTTAATTTGATTATGAACGCACGATAGGTAAATTAACTGATTGGATCGTCAGTCGCTGTATTTCGATTATGAGTCTGTTTCCGAGCAAACGTAATTATTCGTCTACGATGTGATGCATTATTCACATCTGGATTAGAATATTCATTCGCGTCGGATCGTTTGTATCGATATTTCAACTATTAAGGGTATTTATTTCTATCGTTCGAATCAAACAAGTGATTCTCTTGATTGGAACGATCTAGATAATCTTCGGGAATATAACAAGGTTGATGTTCGTATGAAATGTTTGACGACATCCATCATTTTCAGGGGAGGATTTACAGTTGTGGAGGCCCCGAGGCTAAGAATTGTGGGCGCCTGTTATCCATGGTGAATCGAATTTTACTGTTATAACTTGTATCGAAACTATATTAAAAAATTACTAAATTCCAAATTGTGGGGGCCCTTGTTATGTGGAGTCCCCGGGGCTGACCATTTTTGTTTCAAAAGTTAGAGAACCGTTGTACGTCATTCACATTCGTCGCAATTCGGCATGGAGAGAAGAGTTTATTTGTACTTAACAAATCTTGTTTTGGTTACGGCGGAATAAATATTTATTGCATACAAACATGACCCATTATCCTCAGATAACGCTTATTAACAGTTAAAAAGTGTCATATGAGATTTTTGAATAGTTGGTAAACTTCATTTATAGTTAATCAGCCAAATTTATGTGGAAAAAATATTTATTTCGCTGTATCCAAAGTAGGCTCCATTGAATACAAATTAACTCTTCTCTCATTGGGTCCATGATTTCGTGTAAAATATCTGTAAACACGCATCAATCCCTATTGAAAACATCCGGTAGAATCTCACTGACGAATGGAAAATTGAATAGGTTTCAATGGGATTTGATGATATTTGAACAGACCTCTTAACACCTTTTATAGGATTCCATGGGATATTTTTACCAGAACTGCAGAAAAATTCTTCTTCTCATTTTAGATATTTTTAATTAGAACTTCCGATTTATTCAAATCAGAGCCAACGATTCATAATCGAATAGAAAGCTCGAACTCATTGCAGTGATTTCTGCATACATAAATTTGAATGATGATTTACGAATAAATGTACGCATTGAAACGGAAATGACAAAGAGGTGGTGAAAATCATGGAAAACTGATCACATCTCCGTGACATCAATTTTGTAGACAGGAAATTACAATACGGAAGTATTGGGAGAATGAAAACAGTTGTCCGTAATAACCATACCCCTGAACATTGTATTATTCGTCGCGTATTTGAATGGAAGAATAAATATTCATAAGGTGAGAGACCCTATACCTGATCAGTCTTTATATTCTAGGTTCTTGCGATTGAGTTGTCCAAAAACTCTTCAACCAAAACATTTTTCGTAATTAATGGATCGAAAATTAACTTTTTCATTTGAAACTTCTAGCTAAATTACTTCGTAAATTCATGTAATAATGAAAATGATCGGGTTCTAGTCCCTGATCGAGTATAGGGTCTCTAACCTTACCGTTCATGAACATTGCACAAATGATCTTGATGTTTTTCTCTAGTAAGACTGTGTGCTGTATGAAAAAGCGTTGGTGATTTCACAAAAAATCATTTGTCCAACTCGGCTTGGAATTACTCGATCAGATACCATGAGAGAAAATTGTAGCAGAATTTGAGCCCAGCTTACGGGGAGATTAGTGCCGTGGGACGAGCCAAATTTTGTATCCCAAAGTATTCAAGAATAGCTCAATGAAATCGAAATACCGCTCCCTACATTGAGAGAGAAGATAGTGGACTCGGCTGCACCACAATTGATCCCGGACTAAATCCCCCGAAAAAAATACCCCGATCAAAATATTCCGTACAAAAATATCCCGATGAAAAAATATAATCCCACATTGAACATCTCCATTGAATAATGTCAAAAAAAAGGAACAAAAATTACAAAATAAACACAAGAAATCAGTTGCAAATATATATACTTATAATCTCTTATGGCAATGCAAAATTACAAAACTAATAAAAAAAACCACTTTACAACACAACATTGTGCGCAACACCCTTCGAGTACGACAATTTATCCATCCCATCATACCCACCAACAACATTTTTCGATCTTGCCTCGTAACTTAAATATTTTCGGCGTTTAACAGTGTTCACAATACGACCAGCTCGATGCTGCTCAACCGTCAACTCTGTCACACTACATAACGATGAAATACTACATTCCGATAATAATATACAAACTTGTACACAGTTCACAATATAATTACACGTGGAAAATAGTATACTTGAATATGAAACTGCCAGAAATTCCAGTACACCCAACAAGATTTTATTCCTGTCAAATCCATTCCACTTGAAAAATACAAAAAAACAGAAAAAAATTATCATCTGGTCCACCTACAACTTTACTAGCTCAATATTCGGATACACTGAGAGAAATTCATCATTAAAATTTACTGGTTTTCCCATTAGACGGGGGATATACTTGACATAACAATTTTATATACTTGCTATGAGATCACAAATTGATGAGAAAAAACAGTAATTCTTCATATTACGAAGATTGAAAATTCAAACCAGTGAGAATTCATGTGAAGAAAACAGTAATTTCTTATATGACACAAATTGTAAACAAAAATCTCAATTGGTAAGATTGATATAAATCGAAAACCATAACATTTTCAAGAATGATGAGTGGCTTCGGGGAAAAAAGCAAGTTTCGTGATCATGAACAATCATGTTCGACGCTGGTGAAGATAAAATTCTGTCCTCTGTTAATATAACGCTAGGAAAAATTACTGGTATTTCCCATCAGCTTGTAATCACATGTCAAGTCTATCCCTCGCTTACTGACAAAAGCCAGTAATTCTCAATGATACATTTCTCTCAGTGTAGAAATACCATTCGAAATAGAACCATTAATCATCAATAAAACCATTCAAAATCACAATACAATCGAATCCTGACAATAAAAAACAAAAACAATTCAAAAATTGAAAATGGGATACAATGGTATGGGGATCTTCCAGTTATGGGATGTTTTCGTACGGGGATATTTAACTATGGGATCAAATGATCGGGATATCTTGATCGGGATCACTTGACCGGGATATTCGAACGTGATACCAGTGGACTCAAATACGCATGACGGTTGGATGCGTTGTGACGTTTCAAACTGACGCGTTGACGATTTTAAGCGTCTCTAATTAAATTAATTAATTAGCCCCCGATAATGCCTCTGGCTCGTCGGATTTCCAGGGTCCTTTGACTGAAGGTTGGGGTACGCGGGTCGACAGATTATTAAATCGAAACAGAATTAAGTTTGAAATATGAAAATTTATTAATAAATGAGAAAAAAACACAAGAAATTTGTCTAATTGACACATTTTAATAACTGATCAAATAATCAGGGTAATGCGTACAAATTAAACTTAGAAGATACATAAAACAGCTAGAAGTGCTGAAAGCATGGGGTATAAAGTTAAATTGTTAAATTGTAAAATAAAGTAGCTAACGAGTCCGGACTTTTTATCGCTAATCGTGTGCACACGAGACTTATAATGTACGCGGGCTATAGTTAGGCGAGAGTACCGGAAGTTATATCGGAAAACCGTAACCGATTTCTAGATTCGCGATGCGGATGACTTTACGAACGCGTCGGGATAATTTTGAAAGAATCGCAGATGATTCTCATGAAACAAATCAATATTCTTCTCTGATTGGCTCAGATGGAGTCCAACAGATTCGGGATACCGGAAAAATCACGACTGTGGCATAGGATCTTTTACTACTTGTCGTTGATTGGCCGTGAGAGGTTGGCCCTAATAGCAAGCCGTGAGAGGTTGGCTCTAAGCTACCCAGGCTGGATGGTGCCTTCTAATGGTGAAGAAGGTGTTGTGCTCGACTTCGACCGCCCCCTTCTCCTAACCAGCTTTTATTCTTGAAGACGGTTTTGTGCTCGTCTTCCCACCTTTCCCTAACAAAAATGATTTTAAACTTTGGAAGAAGGTATCGTGCTCGACTTCCACCACCTTTCCCTATGCAAAAGCCTACGCTAAGCTATGGCTGCCACAGCCGGACTTCAATTTCGCAACGTCAGTGGAGGGTTCTCTCTCACTTCTGTTGAATGCTTTCAGCTGCTTTATAGCCTGCTTACCGGCCTGTCTGGATGAGACAGTGAAGTCAAGAGACCGTCGCCAGGACCCCTTACTTATATCCGGCTAGAGTTATTCGTAACTCTGTGCTACCCGTGATTCTACCTACCGCCCCTAGCGGCGATGAACGGTTGTCACGAAGCAACATCTTGTCTCTTTCTAACAGAGATGCTGCCCCGCGTTATTTTCGAGCATGCGCGGTGCGTTCGGTATTGCGTATGATTGACTATGGGGTCTGAGCGGTGACCGATGGATGGCGCTGTTGCTGTGTTTGTTTATGTCCTGTCAACCGATCGCGATGTTGACCGGCATCTTTTTATTTAACAATTACGTAATTGTTAATTAACCGAGTGAGTTCGCGAATAAATTAAAAATCGGTACGCGAGTGAATTTACGTGCGCAGGAGGGTTGACGCGGACTAACCTGGGTTTTCTTCGCATCGGTAAGCATCATTGACCATAATATCTATGCATCTTAACATTAAACTTAACATTCTAATTGATGTCTTTTATTTATTTACAGGTGATTCTAATCGGACTAAATATCGCGACAGGCCAGATGCCATGCAGGTAAGTATGTATCGTTCTGATTTTATTTATTATAATGGTCTATTATATTCATTATATGTTTACAGGTGTTCCTCGGATAATGTCTTTGCCCAGGAGGGGCCATTCTGGTCATTCCACCTGTCATGTGGCCTGTTGCGATACTCAGGTAAGGTAGTTCCGATTAACCCTCTTTTACATCTATTTTACAATCATATTCTTCTGTTACAGGTATCTAGACGAGCCAATCGTCGAGGCTCGTTGCACCCCCCTTTCTTGAAAAAGAAAAAGGATGCTCGCGGACTTTTTCGTACTAGGGTATTTTTACTCACAAATGACCTCATAAGCATGTTTATAATGTACCGACTCGTGTTTTTAATACTTTCAGTTGGTAATACAAATAAAAATAAAAAAAAATACACTTGTAAGCTTAAACGTATCAACATGTCTTAAATCCTTTCTAGTGACTTTTATACAAAAATAAACTAAACGAACAATTCCCTATCTGGGCTTGATAAGAAGAGACGAAATTTTCACAACCTCAAATATATCACATTAGGCGTTATTTTATTTACATTTTCTGCTGTTTATCAGCGTGGTAATAATAAAAAAAAATATTCTATCCCTCTTTTGGGTACTATATAAATCTTTGGTTATGCCTTAACAATACTTGTACGGTGGCCTTACTGACTAATTGAGTAGAAAGAAAGAAAAGAACAAAAAAAACGATAGAGAGAAACGACACTATATCCTAACTGTCTTGGTCGGTGGGCATTTCCTTGTGACATGGATGGACGGTTAGCTTCCCTTTCCTCCCGATACCTGCCACCATCGACCGAGGTCATCTCGTGCGGTGATTCTTGTTCGGAAAGGACGATGCCTAATTTCTTCCAGGTTAAGGTCAGCCATTCGACGGTCCATTTTCGTTGAAGGTTCTGGGGAGAAACGCCCAGTTGGAGTGTCCGGACCGAGACTTCCCTTCAATAGTGCCTCCCGTTGCTGCTCAATCAGATTCTCTGTGGCCCTGGCTGAACATATTAGTGATATGCGGCTGGACCCTTTCACTTTAGAGGATCATTGGTCTTCTTTCCAATGACCCTAGTCTCCTGGACGGCGGATACTCGGATTGGAATGGCCGCAGATGTAGAAGCCATTGCCAGGGTTCGCGTGACCGGTTTGTTGGCTACGGCTACGCTTCCGGTGTGGTTGCCATTGGGACCAGATGATTTTGCAGCGGGTGGTTTGATGACACCCGTGGACTGGACAGGCTTGTCCGTTTTGGCTGGTTCCTTCTCTTGAGTCCTGGTGATTTCGGTGGTACCAGCTTGACTGGGTTTGGTTATGGCTCTGGCGATAAGCCTGACTTCCCGCAGGATCTCTTCTTTACTACGGGTCTGGTTTTTACGACTGAAGCCAGCCCGTTCAGGATCGTATACCTCCAGGGATACGATTTTCGGTTTAGGTTTCGGCACGGCCTCTATCAGACAGATGCCACGATTTTTGCTCGAGGCCCTTATGGTGGACTTTGAACTCGCGGGGGCTTTCTCGCTCGATCTGGATGTAGATGCCGCTCGTAATACTGATAACGTTGGTCTAGGTGGATATCTAGGTGCCGCGGTTTCCTGCATCAACCATTCGCTTCTGGATTTCGCATTAAAATCCTTGGGTGTAGGCACGGAGACCCGGTGTCTGGTGGGGCAGGTTGGTGTCGCACCGGTGTACAGACGTCGAAGTCTGTCGCGGATGGTGTCCTTCTGGGTTTCCTTCCTGGTCTCTTCCTTGGTCTCCTCCACGGTTTCTTCTTGAGTCATCGTCAAGTCCGTAACTTTATCCATGGTAACTTATAACATAAGAAAACGAGACTCAAATTACATCTCGGTAGCCGATTAAAGCCTTAAAGGGACCTGGCTTATTTGATCAGTTGTATTATTTGAGCTGTCACTAACAGTACCTGGTCGAAGATCTTTGAGGTGTGCACGAATAAACTTCCCATCCTTCTCCAACTCAAAAACATTATTTCCTATTTTCGCAACCACCCTATGACCGGTGGAAAACTTATTAGCCAGTTTGGCTGAAAACGCGTCCGCGGCTGACGACAAGTGATGCTCGCGCTTGCTAACTATTTCCCCCATCCGGGGTTCCCAATCACCTTTGTCCTTGTTATAGTGATGGCTTTGTTTCGCAAATGCTTTTGCCAGGTTAACCCTGACTAGGTCGTATGATTCCCGGAGAATTTTTAATCTATCCTCGTGATCGACCGTCAGTGGGCTATCCTGTGATTCTAATTCCGACTTGAATGTCTTAGGCGGATAAATTTCCCGACCGTAGTTGAGGAAAGACGGCGTAAACTGTGTTGACTCGTGTTTTGCCGTGTTTATCGCGAAAGACAACTCGGGGATGTATTTGTCCCAGGACCGCTGCGTTTTTTCAATAAATTGGGATATCATTGTCCCTATGACCTTGTTCATTCTTTCGACCGGATTGCACTGAGGCGAATATGCCGGAGTGCGTTGATGCGTGATTCCGTATTGTGCCATAAGGCCCGTAAAATCTTTCCCTATGAATTGACTCCCGTTGTCGGAAATCACTAGACGGGGGCACCCGTATCTTAAAATAACTTTTTCCTTAAATGTTCTAACGATTGCAGGAGCTTTTGGTTGCCTCAAAGGCTGGATTTCAGTCCACTTTGTGAATTTATCTTGCATGACCAGCAAGTAGCAATGCCCTTGGGAAGACCTCGGTTTCGGACCGATGATGTCTATAGACACTATCTCCCAGGGTTGCGTTGCGTTAGTAGTGCCCATCGTTCCTGAGACTGGCTGCTGGGATGGCTTGAACTCTTGACACTTACTGCATGACCGAACATGGTGTGCTATGTCTCTGTTCATCCGTGGCCAGAAGTAAGATTTTGAAATCCGCGCGATTGTTTTGGCAATGCCAAGATGGCCGGCGGTCGGAGAGTCGTGGTTCTCCAAGAGAACTTGTTTGCGGGCAGACTCAGGAACGCATAATTTCCATGCGTCCTGCCGTTCTTCGTAATTGAGACTATGCAAGATATGCCTATACAGTTTATCATGCCGAATGCAATATTCGGGATATCTATCAGGTTCTCGGCGGACTTTATCGAGAATATTCTGGTACCACCGATCATCGGCTGAGACGCTTGCTACGATGATGGTCTCCTCTAAAATTTCTTCCGAATCTTCGGCAGGACTTCCGCTACACGGATTGCGGGATAAGGCGTCAGCAACCCTGTTCAACTTGCCTTTTCGATAGACGATATCGAATCGAAATTGTTGGAGGTAGATACTCCATCGAGCAACGCGACCTGCGGGACTCTCTAAGGTCGACAGCCACTTTAAAGACTGATGGTCTGTCACCACGGTAAATTTGTAACCTTCTAGATAAGGTCTCATTTTCTGGATACCCCAGACTACGGCAAGGCATTCCTTTTCTGTCACCGAATAGTTTGCCTCGCTCTTATTCAGCGTTCTGCTGGCGTAAGCGATGACCTTTTCCCCCTGATCTGTATTCTGCGTTAAGACGGCGCCTAGACCATACTTACTCGCATCCGTTTGTAAAATGAATTCTTTAGAGAAATCTGGAGGCGCGAGAACTGGAGAGGATACAAGACAGTTTTTCAACGAATCAAACGCGACCTGTTCGACTTCCGTCCAATGCCATTTCGATCGCTTTTTCAATAGAGCTGTTAACGGCTTCGTTAGCTCGGAACAATTAGGTATAAAGCGCCGATACCATGAAACCATACCGATGAACTGACGTAGTTCTTTGATGTTTGCGGGTACCGGAATTTGATTGATGGCTTGAACCTTCGAAGGGTCGGTTTTAATGCCTTCGTTGTCTATCACATGACCGAGATACACGATTCTTTGTTGTAAAAACTGACTTTTCTCTGTATTAATTTTAAGACGGGCGTGTCGCAATCTTTTAAAGATTTCCTTGAGAATAGCTAAGTGATGGTCTAGGGTTTCGCTAATGACGATAATATCGTCCAAATAGACTTCGACAAAGGGTTGCAGATCAGGGGTAATTAGATCGTTTAGCAATCGTTGGAAGGTTGCGGATGCGGAATGAAGCCCGAAAGGCATGACCTTGAATTGAAACAAGCCCCTACGAGGCACAGTAAAAGCGGTAATAGGTTTACTTTCGGGACTTAGAGGTACCTGCCAGTAGCCATTCTTTAAGTCTATTGTTGAGATAAATTTCGCGTTGCGTAATTTGTTCAACGTATCATTGATGTGGGAAGCGGGTATGCGTCCTTTTCTGAGACTTTATTCACTTTTCTAAAGTCGATACAAAACCTGTAACTCTTGTTCTTCTTTTAACCAATACGATCGGCGAACTCCATGGACTACTGGATGGTTCGATAACGCCTTCTTCCAGCATCTTATCGACCTCGTTATCAATTACTTCCTGCATAGCAGGATTACGCGGATAATATCGAGACTTAATCGGTTCAGTACCTGGAAAGACTTTAATTACATGCTCGCCGATCGGAGTTGGACCTTTCACGGAGTCGAATTCAGCAATTTCCTGATTGATTAAATCGCGAGCCCTGTTCTCTAGCTTGGATTGCTCGGTTAGAGTTTGCACTGAGGTGCGGGCACTCTCTGTTGGGTTACCCCACACTACCTGGAAATTCAATTTCGCGAGGCTATCTACCCCGAAGAGAACGTGGTCATGATAGTTTTCGACGATACAGTATGATAATGGAACGAGCTTGTCGGTGATTTTAGTTAATATCACGGCGGTGCCGCGGGTCTGAATTCCGCGACCATCGAGGACGGTCAAATCGCGGGGAGCGGAGTTGAAGTAAACACAAAGACCGTGTTCTTGAGCTTTTTCAAATAGCGCGTTATCAATTATAGAAGTGGTGGCCCCGGTATCGGCTAATCCCCAACAGGTCTCGCCCGCGATATCGACTTTTAATCGCGGTCGGCAATCACTCGCGTGAACATTTACGAACGTGACCTCTGCGGGAGGGTTAGTGGCTAAGGTTTGCCCTGACTGGTTGTTCGTTGGAGGAACCACCGAATCCCTAGCTGGAGTGTTGTTCCGCGAGTTAGCCGGTCTGGAAGGATTTGTGTATGAGTTATTTCGGGATGGTTGAGGACCATCACTTCTTGACCGAAAGTTACCGTTTCCCGTCGAGTTGGGAGCGTGATGCGGGCGGCGATCAGAATACGAATTACTATTGGGTTGCGGGCGATAAGGTCTATTTACCGGTTGCACCGTAATGCACTTACATTCTGTGGACCAAACTTCCTTTTTACCGCACCTTGAACAAAATCTGATCGCTTTATTACGGCAATCAAAACGCGTGTGACCCTTTGGGCCACAACGCCAGCAGTGTGTTCGTGAGTTATATGAAGAATCTAAAGTGTTCACGTTTCCGGGTTTAGGTTTCTTGGGACCCTCGTAGGCGGTTTCAGGCATAGTGGAATGATGACTACCTGGAGGAGGCTTGTATAGTTCGCCTTCTTTAAGGGCTTTCTCGTATTCGCAAGCATACCGAATTAAGTCAGCCACAGAAGTAACCTCCCGTCGTCGAATATTCAGCTTGTACTCACACCGTAAATTGGTGTAGAGTCTGTCTAATTGTGCCTTTTGGTCCATTCCTCCGTACCGTCTCATTAACGTCTGTAAGTTAGTAATATATTCACGGGCTGTCTCTTTAGGCCCCTGAGTACGGTTACGTATCTCATCTTCTAACTGTCGGTCAGCGTCAACGGGAAGATAAAAGATCTTCAAGTCTCGGGCAAAGTCTTCCCACTTGGTCCAATTTTGCTTATTATTTCGGTACCAAAGCAGGGCCTTATCACGGAGTAGTAACGGAATGCAAGCCAAAAGCTGTTCAGATTGAACATTGAAACTAGCGCTCAATTCATCGACGCGTTCCAAGAAAGTTCTTAAGCCCGAGCCTCCGTTATAAGTGACTCCCCACTTTCGTACTTGCTCCTGTATGTTAGGAATCCTGTTCTGTGTGTTAGTCAAGAGATTTCGTAATACCCTACTTATTTCGGCCTCGTTAGAACTGGATACTACAGGTGGAGATGGCTGATTGACTTCCGCGATTGGTACGTGAGTAGCTCTTTCTCCTTCCAACTCGCGAATTCGCTCGCGCAAGTCTCTGACTAAGGAATCCGCGGCTTCCTTTTCCAATTCCACTCGGTTTTGCTCCTCTACCAGGGCTCGTTCTCTTTCTATCATGCCCTGTTCGTATCGTATCAGTTCGGCCCGTACCTCTTGTCTTATTTCATCCTCGATTTGTCGAGCGAGGGTGTCTCTGTCTATTGTGTTGCGTGTTTCGTCGGGGTTGACGTTGGCCGGATGGTTCTGATCAGGGTCACTAGGAACCGTGTTATCATGATTGGTTGCGTCATCAGGACTGACCTGAGGGTCATGAAGATCCTCCATACTTGAATTGCGACTTGACTGTTGCGAGCGACTGCCGACAATTGAATCGCGTAATTTCGTTTTTAAGGTGTTTACCGCGTCTGACGGGTCGAATTCTACGCCCCTCTTATTTAACTCGGAGATAACCTCGTCCTTTTTTAAGGACCAAATCCAGGAGGTTCTGTGTGGCGGTGGTGTACGATGCATAATGTATTCGAATTCAATGCTACGGGAAAACCCGGCAACAGCTATTCGCGCAACAAGGACAAAGACGTTAACAGAAAGTTACCCCAAAGGTATCGTTTAAACGGGTGTCTGGACAGAATTCGCAAATCTAGTGAATTGTCCACCGGTCAAGAGTTATTACCTCAATTAATATCCTGGCCAATCAGCACTTACAGATTCAAACTATAATTTTCCTTGTCTGTTTAGTGGTTTTCGCTAAGCGACAATCTTGCAAAATCTTCAAATAAAGAAGAGACTCTTTCAGCAGACAGCGCTCTACTTGAATCGAAAACTTTAAGAACCACTGAGAAGAACAAACACAGGAGTGGTTTCGGTTATTCGTTTATGTTTTTGGATAATCGACCAATTACCTTAAATTGACAATTAAGGTCCCTGTTCGGGCGCCAAATAATCTGTGACGTTTCAAACTGACGCGTTGACGATTTTAAGCGTCTCTAATTAAATTAATTAATTAGCCCCCGATAATGCCTCTGGCTCGTCGGATTTCCAGGGTCCTTTGACTGAAGGTTGGGGTACGCGGGTCGACAGATTATTAAATCGAAACAGAATTAAGTTTGAAATATGAAAATTTATTAATAAATGAGAAAAAAACACAAGAAATTTGTCTAATTGACACATTTTAATAACTGATCAAATAATCAGGGTAATGCGTACAAATTAAACTTAGAAGATACATAAAACAGCTAGAAGTGCTGAAAGCATGGGGTATAAAGTTAAATTGTTAAATTGTAAAATAAAGTAGCTAACGAGTCCGGACTTTTTATCGCTAATCGTGTGCACACGAGACTTATAATGTACGCGGGCTATAGTTAGGCGAGAGTACCGGAAGTTATATCGGAAAACCGTAACCGATTTCTAGATTCGCGATGCGGATGACTTTACGAACGCGTCGGGATAATTTTGAAAGAATCGCAGATGATTCTCATGAAACAAATCAATATTCTTCTCTGATTGGCTCAGATGGAGTCCAACAGATTCGGGATACCGGAAAAATCACGACTGTGGCATAGGATCTTTTACTACTTGTCGTTGATTGGCCGTGAGAGGTTGGCCCTAATAGCAAGCCGTGAGAGGTTGGCTCTAAGCTACCCAGGCTGGATGGTGCCTTCTAATGGTGAAGAAGGTGTTGTGCTCGACTTCGACCGCCCCCTTCTCCTAACCAGCTTTTATTCTTGAAGACGGTTTTGTGCTCGTCTTCCCACCTTTCCCTAACAAAAATGATTTTAAACTTTGGAAGAAGGTATCGTGCTCGACTTCCACCACCTTTCCCTATGCAAAAGCCTACGCTAAGCTATGGCTGCCACAGCCGGACTTCAATTTCGCAACGTCAGTGGAGGGTTCTCTCTCACTTCTGTTGAATGCTTTCAGCTGCTTTATAGCCTGCTTACCGGCCTGTCTGGATGAGACAGTGAAGTCAAGAGACCGTCGCCAGGACCCCTTACTTATATCCGGCTAGAGTTATTCGTAACTCTGTGCTACCCGTGATTCTACCTACCGCCCCTAGCGGCGATGAACGGTTGTCACGAAGCAACATCTTGTCTCTTTCTAACAGAGATGCTGCCCCGCGTTATTTTCGAGCATGCGCGGTGCGTTCGGTATTGCGTATGATTGACTATGGGGTCTGAGCGGTGACCGATGGATGGCGCTGTTGCTGTGTTTGTTTATGTCCTGTCAACCGATCGCGATGTTGACCGGCATCTTTTTATTTAACAATTACGTAATTGTTAATTAACCGAGTGAGTTCGCGAATAAATTAAAAATCGGTACGCGAGTGAATTTACGTGCGCAGGAGGGTTGACGCGGACTAACCTGGGTTTTCTTCGCATCGGTAAGCATCATTGACCATAATATCTATGCATCTTAACATTAAACTTAACATTCTAATTGATGTCTTTTATTTATTTACAGGTGATTCTAATCGGACTAAATATCGCGACAGGCCAGATGCCATGCAGGTAAGTATGTATCGTTCTGATTTTATTTATTATAATGGTCTATTATATTCATTATATGTTTACAGGTGTTCCTCGGATAATGTCTTTGCCCAGGAGGGGCCATTCTGGTCATTCCACCTGTCATGTGGCCTGTTGCGATACTCAGGTAAGGTAGTTCCGATTAACCCTCTTTTACATCTATTTTACAATCATATTCTTCTGTTACAGGTATCTAGACGAGCCAATCGTCGAGGCTCGTTGCAGCGTTCAACTCAATTTGAATACAAGGTTCGTTCAATTTTGCGCAGTTTAGTCAACTACGGATCTACAAGGAGAGAATAATCCATCACTTCTTCATGTAAAATACAATCTTTTTTTCTGTGCTTCATATCAACGCTAGACCGAGTTTTGATTTTCATGAAGATTCATATTTCCACGCAGTAAAATAGTTCCCCATAAGGATTAGATGTACGTTTTCCAATTCACACAGTAAAAATTCCTGTGATGATATTCAGAAAGTCATGGATTTTCAGAAAAATTTCTCATTCAGTCAATATTGTACTGGACATCATTATAAATTACTGTGGAGGTTTCTATAGAATTAGATGAAAATATCATAACTTTTCTTGTCCATTCCAATCTGGTGCGTAGATAGTGATCTACCACAGTAATTTCAGCTGTATTTTCCTCCCCGTGTAGTTGAATCTAGCACCTGTTTCGACATGCTTTTCCGGGCCAGACCCGGGCCAGGTTTATAATCCCTCCTTGAAAAGTATCCCCAACTTGGAATGTCACGCTTTTCAATCAAGACCCAGTAAAGGTATCGAATATCCAGGCAAAACAATAGTAGTTCAGGGTTCAGACAAGTTTTGTTCAATCAATTTCCCTGAGTTTTCCCTGTCATTTCCCTGAGTAAAATTCTAATTTACAGAAATCGTCGGATCATGAATGTGTCCCTAAACATTTTTTCCTCAGTGTATAATTTCTAAGATTCCACGATTAGAAATCAAGAAAATATGTTGTAGAGAATGAAAAATAGAATGAATGGACAAATTTTTATTTCGAAAAAATGCTAGTGATTTCCCTGAGATTTCCAGGTTTTTGGGAATTTTTGATAATTTCCCTGAGAATTTCCGGTGTTTTGAGTCCAATCTTTATTTCCCTGAGTTTTCCCGAATTTCCCGGAATTCCAGTTCTGTCTGAACCCTGTAGTCAACTCGGGGCCTACATAGGCTATGGGTGGGCATACCTGGATTGAAATATTCGGGGGATATACTGGCAACCCCAACTGGGGCGCACATAAGCTGTGGGTAGGCAACTCTTGTATTGGATGCCCAAAATATACCTCTACGGGGCCAGGGCCTACTTGCACGGAGAGAAAAAATTTGCTATAACAGCAATCGTGTCAGCTACGACAGCAATTTTTTAGCTGTGGCAGCAAAAAATGTTTGCTTCGCCAGCAAATTTTCAGTGTTATATACAGAATAGCAAACAAATTTTGCTGGGATAGCAAACATTTTTTGCTGCCACAGGTAAAAATTCGCTGTCGCAGCTAACAAGATTGCTGGAACAGCAAATAGTTTGCTGTCACAGCAAAAAATTTGTTGCTCTGGCAAAAGGAACCCAGCAAAAGTAGATTTCGCTGCCACAGCGAATTCCTTTTGCTCCGTGTGAGAATGCCCAGGGATTGATTTCCACATGAGGCAATTATTGCAGTTGAATGTATCCAACTGTCCTGCGTAGTTGGGTCTCCGCCATTCCTGTTTCTCAATGTACAGCAACCTTACATATATACTTCAATGATAGTGTTGCCGCGAGCCGCAAAACGAGCTGTAACGAGCTTTTGGCTTTAACTGGGTTCAATTAGGACTATAAGAAGTAAAAATTCTTACAATACTTGGTTGGATGGTCCTGTAGCTCAATTCGAAGGTTCATATTATCGCACAGTTCCGTGGATTTGGATTTTCAACCGATTCATACATCAAATACCACAAATTCAGCTCGAAACGTTGGCTCGAAACCGGGTCGAGTATAAATTCATTTCCAATTTGAAGCTTCAAATTCAGTTGAGAGTTGATTGAACTGAATTTCAAATCAATTTGATTGACTAAAAAGGAGTTTATTTTCAATGCAGATAATCTAGAATCTAGAATTCTTCACGGCTCGTTTTGCGGCTCGCGGCAACACTATTCAATGAATTGCTGCACAAAGCGATATTCTGATTTTATTGGAACATTTTCGAGTAGTTTGGAATAAACGATTTGGTTCGTGCTTTCACGCCTAGTATCTCCCCAAAAAGGTCGTGTACACGGAGAAAAATGATTTGCTACCACGACCCCTGTGAAAAACCTTAGCAGAAATTTGATCAGGCATTCCCTATTTTTGATAAGGTCTCGATCAAGTCAGAATCCGGAAACCGTGAATAAGGAAAATCTTATGAGGCCCTTACAAAATACTCATCTGATTTCCCTAATAGGATCCAAATAGGGTTGTAACGCGCAGGGGTACAATAGGGTCCGGATGAGATTTCCATAAAATCAAGCAAAATAGGGAAAACCGTAACAAAACCTGATGAGGACCTGATAGGAAATCAGGCATGTCAGGGCCAGCCAGGCCCTGATATTTTCCCATCCAAAATTTCTACTAGGGAAAACGGGGATTAGGATATCTTAAAAAGATATCTGAAGAATTTTTGTCTGAACTAGATTAACCAACCTCTATTATGTGGGTTTATTTTATTTTTTAATTGGATTATCAAGAAATGCCGAAAAATGAAATATGTTTTCATACACTGATAGAAATTTCTGCATTAATTTTAAGGGCCCATATACCCCTGAAATTCGAAAAAACTCGATGTTGAAAGACACTGTAAAGGGAACAAAAATATATGATGGAATAAGATGTACAGTACGAGGCTGGAATGGTAGTATAGCCGGAAGTTCATATTAAACCTCCCAGAAACTTTAAACGCGTTTTTTTCGATATTGTATTTGTAGTCAGTGTCTGCACGATAACTCAGTCAATTTTTAATATTTTTTCACTGTTTTTTTTTTTGAAATCTTGATAATTATTTCCTCCATAGTCTGTCGGGGGGATATTTTGATTTATTGCTTAGAAAATTTGTTATACATGATTAAACACTGATTTTTTTGTTTTTTTTCTATTATTACAGTTTGAAAGGCTCTAATTCCTTCATTTTTGGAAAAACAAAAATTCCCCTCGATAGACTATAACTACTACATCACTTTTCAAGAATATTTTTCGTTTTTGCAGATTGGATGATTTATAATTGAGTTATGATGCAGACAAGGAGGCGCCATGACTTCCGTCATTAGTTCATGCACGCTCTCAAAAACCAATGTCAATATTGAAAAAGGATTTGTTTATATTTTTTTCCTGATAGTTGAGAAGAGATTGAAAAGTGTGGAATCCGTAATCAATTGTTTTGGTCACCACATGACCTCTAGAATAATTTTTGAAATTCACTCGATTTTCACCACATGCAGGGGTATATGAGTCCTTAATGTTTTTGCGGAGAGTTATTTTTCAAGTACGTGCATGCATTCAGTTTCATACACGTTTTATATTGAATTCGATGTAAACCACAGCATAATCTATAGTCTTTTTATGTTTCTGTACATTGAATTTCTGTGTATGAACCTGACTTCATGTACGTAATATAAAAAAACTTCCAGATAATCCTGACAACCTGGGGAAGAAAAATTAGATCTAATGAGATCCATGTAGATCTTTTGAGATATATGTGGATCTCTTCACATCTAAATTCTGGCGAAAATCTCTACAAATCTCTTGATATCCGCTTATATCTAAAAATTTTCATTTTGCGAAAGATCCAGAAAATATAGTTACGGAGATCCAAAAGAATATCTAGAGATCTCCAGAATTTTTTCTCAATCTCCACATACCTTCTTGGGTTTCTTTCAAAATTGAAATATTTAGATTTGGGTAGACATCAGAAAATCCCGAAAATTTTCGCCAAAGTTGAAATCTTTGAATATAAATAGACATAAAAAGATTTTTGGAGATTTTTGCCAAAATTGAGATCTGAAAAGATCTACATATATCTCAAGAGATCTACATAGATCTCATTAGATCTAATCTTTTGTTCTCGGAAGTGTAACATCAACTGATATTGAAATGTCAGTATCTTTATTTTTCCTCTGGTTCATACGACAGTCACAGATTCACAGATCAAGAGGAACTTTTCTGTTCTGTCTCGAAGACGAACTGGGGATTCAGAATTTTTTTTCACACGGGTATCATTGGGATGTTCTACAGCGTATTCTCGAGATCATATAAACATCTATGGATTCATAAATCCTCCTAAAATATGAATAAACATGATGTGAGAATTTTAACAAAACATATTCTTACGATTCTTAAAAAAAAATTCCCCAAAAAACGGGCTCTCTCTCGATCAGACGACCCGATAAGTCTTCAATCATAATTTTCTTCGACTCGATGGTATTTGTATTGAAATTGATGTTTCTGCGGTTTCAAAGCAAGCTTGAATTTTTAACAGCCTATATCACTATCCTTCAGGGTTGAATCAGCAAAAAAAATCTTCTTCAGGATCCCCTCACAACGCAACGCGATTATTCAAGCGAGATTCTGAATCGATAAAATGAAGAATCCAAGTTCCACGCTGATGAATCAATCAGGAAATTTGTGTCTGTATATTGAGAAGATGAAATTCAAAACAGGTTTCTCACGTGATTGCATCACGAACTCGAATAAAAATACATAAGACACTCTGAAAACGCTCAAGTGAGTTTAATTTTATCCTAAGTTTTTCATTATTCAAGATATCATGAGAATCGTACATTGTTCTCGTGCTATTTATAACACGAAAAACATGAAGATTTATGTTTCTTTCGCTGGAAGATAAAGTTACACAAATGAAACAAGTACCGGGATCTCAATTACTCAAGCAACACGGCGCATGTATGGGCTGAATTTATTGTTTGATTAACTAAGAGGGTGTGTGAATTAAGTTTTGCGAGACGATATTGTTATTAAAAGGATAAAAGTTATACGTGTAAACGAATTGTACGATTCACCCGCAAATGCGACTGTAAATCATAATATACATATGAAGTTTTGTAATTAATTATTATAATTCCAATTAAGTGCGGTCGCGTATTACTTGAGAAATGAAGATGGAAGTTCTGTAAGACGTATGAATCTTCAACGTATTTGAATGTTAATTTTATCGATGAATTGTGAATTGAATTCCTATAATTATTCCTTACACGGAGTCTCTGTACTTTTATATACATACATAGGGATTCGTGATCGTGGATATCAATTCAAATGCTCTCAAATATCATTCGTTCAACTAATTTGTTTGAATATGAAATTTGATAAACTTTTCAGCAGAAACCTCAGTGACCTTTGGAAAATCAATATTTTCATCGTCGGAGGTGCTTTGCTGTCTTCTGAACATGAATCACCTGTACAACCCAATATATGATTCTACAAGGGTAATGAAATGCGGATGGAAATGTCTCTACAGTCTCACAGGAATATCTTTAAGTAATTACAGATACTGGTGTATAAATGGTGAACACATAGATGAATACATATTCATTGATATCTCTACTGTACACATTAATGAATTTTCAGTAGAACAATACATAAATATGCCGACACTTTTTAATGCGTTCAGAAAGTTCTAATATCTGCGCAGTACACATTGTGAAAAAATATTGGAATTTCCTTCATCTTTGATATCAGGAAAATTTCCAATTCTCGTACGAGAAATGGATTTTTCATTGATTTATATGAATTCTTCATGGAATGTAGCAAAAATATCATTTCTTTCGATTTCTCACAGTGAATGTATATCAATTTCCAGAGAACTTATGGAAGCTTTGCCGTAAAGGTGTATGAGCTAATTATTTTACATATCCCCTGAGTGGGAAACAGTGAAATATCAGGATTTTGACAATCAATGGTTGACCGCTGAATAGGATCAGTAAGATTCCATCGAGGGGCTGTTCATTGCGAGTCATGGAACTACACGGAAAAGAATGTTCAGCTGTATGAGTTAGATTTTTGCTATCATAGCTAGATATTTCGCTGCAGCGTAGCGGCTAAAATTTAACTGGTACAGCTAAAAATTTTTTTTCCGTATAATGCATTGACGTCATGCCATTTCATCCGATGATTCAGCAGTTGGAATCACTTGCGAATCAGTGCGAGTCACGTGGAAGTTAAGTGACTGCCAAGTGACTCGCCGCGAACTGACTCCCACTTTGATTCAGTTTTTTATTCGAAAATGATTGCTCGTGTTGAAATTCATTGACTCACAGCCCTAGTAGAAATGCTCTAGTAATGGACGAGTTTTGTAACGCTCAACTAGCCGAAAACTAGCCCTGTTGAAAAGATCTCATAAATTCTAATGAATTCTAGTTATTTCTAGGACAGAAACCGCACGAAATCTAGGACATACACTTGATTTTATACGGCTTTATGAGATTTTGCAAATGTTTCTAATCGAATCTCATGAAGTTCTCATATAATTTTTGTATTCTTACATAAGTTCTAGGACAGAAACCGCATATAGACTGATAAAAACTTGTTAAAATTCATATAAACTAATAAGAATTATATATGAGAATTTATGGGACTTTTTCAACAGGAAGACACTTGCAAGTCCCTCGTAGGGTTCTGGTGAGGTACTTGCCAGTGTCTAGTATTTGGCTAGTTAAGCGTTACAAAACTCGTCAATAACTAGAGCATCTCTACTTGGGAAGTAAATAGCCCCTCGGATTCCACTATGTAATTAGTCGATAGCCACTGATTGTGCAATCAAAAGTACTTTTCACTGATTGAAGCAGTGGTGTTTCACTGTGGAAATCAGTTGATACTCTCTGATTCCGTAATGGCATACCCGATTTTTCGGTCTTCGAATTTTCATTGCAATCAGTGAGATTTCGCTTTCCTAAGAAATTTACTACCCTGAGTGAACCTTCTGGAGTGTGAATTTTTGATGAGAGTGTACAAAGTTTCTCCACTGTGTCGACATTCTTCAATCGTACATAGTACAAAATTTTGGGTATTTTTAACACTCCCGGTAGAAATTTTCGCTAGTGAATCATGAGGCACTTACAAGTTGATCTCTTCTACTCATGAGGCACTAGTGAGGAAAACTCACAAGGCACTTACTAGAATGTAACACTCCAACTAACTAGATTTCATTTATCAAATCTAGTGAAACAGTCATCATTATCTAACGAGGAACTTATTAGAAACTAACATGACACTTGTCAGAATAATTAGGGTAAAAGTAAAAACTCATTATTGAATTTATAATTGATTCAGATATGTTCTTTTTTTTCTGATTCGAGAATTTTATTTTCTGGTAATAACATTGTTTTCTTGCATCAAAAGAACACTGTCTGGAGAGGATTCTTTTTTCAGAATGAAGAGACATGTTTTCAATTTGATTAATTATTTTTTTTAGTGTACATGCATGAAACATTTTTTTGCCAGTCATCCAGAAAAATTAATTAATCCAAATATGAGTCCAATAAATATTTGGCGAATCTGATGAATAATATTGATCTAATAAATAAAACTGCTTATTAATTATTTTAGTTAATAATGTATGAATCTGATCTTAGTAATGTTTGAATTAACCTTGCAAGAAATTCACAAGTTTTATCCAAACATCGCTAGTCAGATGAGATTTACAAGTGATTGATTAGTCCCTCATTAGTTTTATTTTAATAAGTTTTTCCTGCGAATAACTCATGAGTCATGAGGAAGAACTTGTGATATTTCTATTTCACGTGCATGTCTTCAACGGTCCACTCAAAATTTTTGTTGAATATTAACACTCAAGTGTTGGATTTACATTGAAAATTTGTCAATTTGACACTCATCTGTGTTGATTTTCAACACGAATTTTGGGTGGACTGTTTCTAGCACAAAATTGTTTACTGGGTACACTCAGAGAAATTTGCAATCATTTCAACTGATCAGGTTGATTGAAAAGCACGACAACCGCTTTTTGTAGTTAATTCAACCATTTTTTTTTCAATTACAATAACTAATTTTTCGGTTACTCGAACTAACATCATACAGTTAACTTGATTTTGTTGATTTAACTGATGCGAGTTTTTCTCAGTGTAGCTGGAACTGAAATCAATTTGTGTTTTCTTTTTGAAAAAAACCCGTTAACCTACACGGAAAAAATAAAATGGAGAAATTTACCGTATAGGAAAACAACGGGTCGCTCCAAGCCTTCAAATGGAGATATTTACGTCATAAGCAGTGTTGCCAGATGCTGGGGAATTCCCCAAATGTGGGGATTTTCAAGGCAGTGTGGGGAGGAATTGGGGAACGTGAATATTAGGGGATTTTGTGGGGAATCATGGAAAAATTGGGGAGATTTGGGGAATTCTGTTAGAACTAAAACATTTGGAAACTAAGGGTACAGTCAAACAACTTCGTAACGTAACTGCTCAGATAGTACAGAAGTTCGTGAATCAATCGAAAATAACTCTTCTAATTATCTTCTTATTTAATAGTTTTTTGAATTCTTTGAGAGTTCTTTAAGAACATATTTAGTTATAAAATAATTTTGTGAGAATTCTCTAGAGAACTAATCATTTCTGTTACACGGACGAAACCATGATCCCTACAAAATACCCCCTCAAAGCAAGGAGAAAATTCATATTTTATGGAAAAACAATTCCCTTATGTACTGAAACCCCCCAGGTAATACACAAAAATCATTATAGAATCATTTATTTATTTATTTACCACTGACAAGTAGGAAACTGTTTTTGAATTATGAAGAGAAAACTTTTCTTGAACTCTTTTGAAATTCAAAAAATTCCCACCAAGAAGTCCAAGAACAATTTGATTTGTCAAACATTTGCGAGTGCCGTTAGAATTCCCAAAGAACTCCTATAGAATTTCAAGAGGAAATGTTTGATGAATCGAATTCTTTTTGAAACTTTTTAAGAACCCGTCGTATTCTGCAAAAATTATCAAGAACTTTTCTTTCAGAATTCATTTGGGATTCTTGTGTGCTATTTAGGTAAATATTATAATCACAATCAGAATTCATTTGAAGGTGTTCTTAATTTGATGAAATTGAAAGAAAACGGATTAGATCCTCCCGCTATACCATCAGTTGATCAGTTAGCTCTTTTTTATACTCCTCATCAATATATTATTCTTCCTTCACTTTCAACAAATGTTTTATTTGGATTATTATGTATTTGCCGTACATTTTTCAGATAAATCACTTTTCTTTTGTAACAGCAATACTTGAGATACATAAAACAAAGAAATCAAGTTCAATTGTCCAAGATTGTATGCTCAAAGCGGGAAAAATTAATTATTTTGGCGGAAAATTTGAAAAATAAAATTTTGGGGATTTTTTGGGGATTCAATGTGAAAATTGGGGATTTTGTGGGGATTTTGGTCATCAGAATTGGGGAATCTGAGGAAAAAATTCTGGCAACACTGGTCATAAGAGAACAATATATTTTTGTCTTATAATGTGAAATATTTGACAATATATTTTCTCAAAATCTTCATTCAAAGACTCGAAACGACGCGCTGTGATCCTACATGGTAAATTTCTCTATTTTCTTTTTCCCGTGTACTCAGATACGAAAAATTGAAAATCCATAGCATGATGAATCAATTTGAGAATGAGTTTGAAAAACAAGAATTTCGCTGTGACATTGAATAGTTAGTGTAAATGGATTTCAGATCCCGACTGAGGCATTTTTATTTATTTCTTTCCTGACGAAAAACATCGATTTTACCTTTTTTGTATTCTCATGTGCACATTTACGTTTGCACATCTGTGCACGCTACCACAAACACCCTTCAATTTGGCATGTTAGATCACGTTGAATTATGGTGCATCGAAAGGAAGTGAATCGCAGACACAAAAGCACATGTTCCGATACCAAGTTGCTCCCCAGCTTTGAATGTCAATCATGATTTTGAGGGAAATTTTCAGATATTCTCATTTATTTTTTGGATTTCCAATATCCCTCGCGTAACGCAGCATTTGAGCCCGATTTCAAACAAAATCCTTGTCAAATATGGAACGATTCTTACGTCAAGTACACTGTTAGAAATTTCTGATTGAACTTCCAATGACATGTAATGGAAGCAAAAGTTATTCACGTAACTGAAAAATTTATTGAAATTCCAATTACATTTGAATGAAATTTCAGTTACGAGAATATATATTGATGTATGATATAATATAGTTGTAAATGAATCCTCATTTCAATCATCAAGAATTGGAATTCTCATTTACAAATGTACATGGAAAATATATTAAATTGAAATACATTTTTAAAAGTGTAATTAACATATACGTCGGGAAAGAATTTTCTGTATTTTCACAGTGACTGATCATCCAATTGTGGTGAAAATTGCATGAAATTATAAATTTTCAGATAAATTCACGGCCAATTTCATGTGCATGTATCGAAAATTTGTCTTTTATTCAAGTGGCAAAAGATTCAAAGTTGCTATATACATGAAAATTTCGATCATTTTTTACACTGTTGTCCACTCAGAGAAAAAAAGTTGTTGAAACAACAAACCTCGAAAATTTGCTTTGCTGATATGGCGAAACTTGTTGCTGAATTAGCAAAACATATGCCCTTTGCTCCTCTAACAAGCGCTTACCATTCAGCAATCCAGAATTGTAGCTATAAGCTAAACGGCTAGAAAATTTTACTGAATTAGCAAATATCTTGCTGAAATAGCGATATTTTTGCTGTCACAACAACCGTTTCGCTGATTTAGCAAGGCAGATTTTTCGCAATCGCTTTTTCAGCAAGAAATTTCCACTGCGTCTTGAAAATTGAATGGAGTTTCATGAAGAATTATGAGTGCAGTGGAATGAGATGTGAAAGTTGTTCTCATATACTAGAATGTGAGAATTTATGAGACTTGTATTATGTACTCATCAAAATCGGAGAGGAACCGCCGCTTTGAATTTATGTTAATCCACAGAGTACCATCATTCTTCTTGAAATCTATTTCATTTCTGAATATATTACGGAAACATTCTTTTGCTGGTTTCTTTGTAAATTCAAAACAGTAAAATTTCGCTAATTGCAATGGAGATGAGTTGAGCGTAGCAAATTAGTTCATGTACACTGCAAACTCAGTAAAGTTAAATGTCATTGATTTAATTAGTACAAAGCACTTTCAACTTCACATTCGAGAACTACTACTGATTCCAATCAGTGGTTAACCGCTGACTGCGAGAATAGTGAAATTTCACTGGTTCAAATTTACAAAGTTGAAATATTAATTTTCACTTATCGACATGAAAATAATATCCTGACGAATTTCATCTTCCTTTCAAGTCAAAATAGCGAACAAAGAATGCAGAAGAAACCTGAAAATCGTGTACAACATTTATTATTATGGAAATTTTGAACAACACGATTGTTGAGATGGAAACAATGGATGGAAGAATTTTAGTTCTGGGTTATACCTTCTGAGAGCTCGAAAAAGCTTGAGTGTATGGAACAATTTCCTTTCCATTAAGCTCAAGCACTACGTGAGATTCTTAGTGAGCAGTTGTTCCCTTCGGGGAACAGCAAAAACCTGCAAAAATATTTCCTTCTCTTTTTTTCCCCTCTATCCTCATTATTGAATCTCATTCTCCCATGATGGTTCTTATTGTTATCGATGTTTGTTATAAATGAAATATAAAATAAACGAGCGAATAATTGAAAAAAAAAAATAAAAAAATAGCGGAGAAAAAAGAAAAATATCGACAGCAAAAACGGAAGGAAAATGTCACGGGAAATCTGGTTTTGAAAGCTCTTCATAAAAAAAAAAACCCCAACGCGAAAGCTCGCAGGAACAAATTGCTTTCCATTACTGGATAATAAATTTGCGTGTTTTATTTTTCAAGCCAAACGTGACAGTCTGTTTTACCGTCTATCGTATAAACATAAAAATAGATGCGAGCTTCGAAATCATTCTCACCCCACGGATTTCGTGACGATTTTCGAGGTATTGTTCGGTAACCACCAATCATTCTCATGCGCATACGATTAATTTGTTGGATTTGTTCTATATAGATATCATTAGAGTTGATTAGATACGAATATTTTTATTTAATTAGAGTTTGATTAGATACGAATATTTTTCGAGATTCTCAAGGATATTCAAAAAATCCTGTTGTTTACTGTCAATTACTTATTACAATGTGAGAAATTTCTGCATGAAGCTTCGATCACAAATGATGGAAGCAATTTCCATTCACTTTCTTGAAATTGCAATTACATTCGAATGGAAATTCAGTCACCATGAATTGGAAATTTAATTTACAGGTTTACTCGAAAAATGAATGAAAATTCAAGAAATTTTCCACAGTGTACTGTTGAAAATGACATTTATGTCATGAGATAATCTTAAAACTCGTTCCACGCTGTACGCTGTGGAAAAAATCATCCTCGTCAATTGTTCTACGGCGATTCAATGAATACTACCAGCATCCACATGCATATGCTAAATTCCCTTTTCTCGAAATGCATACACTTCACATCAAGCGAGACACACTTTGATAACGTTGAAACTCATTGTGAATCAAAAACGGTACACTTTGAAATGAATTGATTCATTCGATGCTACGAAGAGGAAGAGGAGAACTGTTCTCTGTAACGCGACTGGGTTAATAACCCGTCGCTGAATACCCGTATGCTGTAACATTGAAGCTTAGTTGGAAGGAAGTTACATAATTGATCTAGACCACGCCAAGTCGACTGTTTGGATCGTGGATATCACTTACACGTTGAAATTATCAGATCAAACGCATGGATAATATTCACCATTCGAAGCTCTTTCATTAATTTGTTCAATTTAATAAATCCTCAATTTCTTATTATATTTTCGATCAATACAAATCAATGGAATCAATGGTCCATGGAATTGAAGCTATAATCTTTATGCACGTTCCTCGGTAAAATATATCCCATGGAAAAATGCAGAGAACAAAAGTAGAGTTTTCTTCGCATCAGTGACGAGGAAATCTAAAAAACTGAGACGTAATTACCGAAAAAAGAATTCCCTTGACACAATTGTACTTTACATGCACTATACCTTTGGATCAAAGTTCTGAAGTATGTTATAAAAGGAAAATGGAGATTCGAATGCAATTGAAAGGTTACAAGATGTGAAAAAGTCATGGTTACGCGTATTAAGTTCACCATCCTCTACGAGATCTCATTTATTCATCCATTTTCTCAACGTATTGTAAATCACTGATGCCGAAGTGACTGTATTTCCATATCTTTTGAAGTAAATGTCTCATTTTCCGTTAATAAATGTCTTATTCATGTGATCTTTTTCTTTTACGTTCTCCGGTTCCTTTCGTCTTTCGTGTGATCTCGTTCGACCGTTAAATCGTGCCTTTTGCACGTTTATTCATCGACTCGAGTACTCTCAGAACATAAATCAATGGGTTTCTTCTTCAGTTTCACGACCTTGTCACGACATAGATTTAATGTGATTCATTTTTCCAAGTCATTCCTCATTCAAATAGGAGTTTCAACTTGCAACACTTGGAGAACTTTGATTCCTTTCTCGTCGAATATATTTGGTTGACTGTTCTGTTACATTTTGCATTTCATTTGTATTATGATTCGAACGTGTGCATTGTAAAAAGTGTGGGAAGTTTTTCTTCACACTGTTGGTGGATTTCGTCCCTTCATTTGGGGGGGGAATTGGTTTTCCATAAAGGATGAGGGATTTTTCCCCTACTTTGAGGAACTATTTTGTTTTTTGGGTGTTGAATCTTCTACAAATGAAGGAAAAGTCCTACAAAATATTGTAAAAAATTCCCCATCTATGGGGGAACTTTGTGGAGAAATAATTGACACGTAAAATTGTGATGGTTGTTCAAATTCAAATTTTGTGCTACGTATTGCTTCTAGACTAACTTTTGTATACTGTAAGAATAATGGGTAATTGTTAGATGTTCTTGAAGTTTGAATCGTTTATAGAAACAAAACGAAAATTGAAACTCACGAAATCTGATAACTCATCGTTACACATTTTCTCGAATCAACTCTTTGCCTCTGCAAACATCGTTTAAATAATGTACTGCAAGATTTTTTAGCCTCAATAGTTGAATATTACGTTATTCGAATGTTAATTAGTTCCAATAAACAATTAAATTAAGATAGAATTCTATCTTAATTCCAAAGTAAGATGGAATTGACTGGAATTCAGTCTTTTTCATTGCTTACTTTCAGTTTGAATAGGCGCTACTTTTGGCTGCATTTTTAAGCTGATATTCGGGATCACTTTAAGTTTTACTTTTTACTGTGTACTCTCCCTTCGGCATGAGAAATTTCTTCCAGTTGTTTCCCAAAAACTATTCTGCTCCTCCGATGTTCAATCCTCTAAAAAGTAGAATAACAATTTATCCAATAATTGTTGAAGAAATACTGCATCCACAATAAGCAAAAGGATTCAGTTGAATATTAGACAGCTAGAAAATTCAGCCACTCTGAATACAGAATTGAGTTGGAAAAAGAAATTCATCAACTACAAGTATATAGAACAAAAATTTGCCCTGCCAAATCAAGTAATCTCTACTTCAATATATCAAGTTGTATTCGGTTGAATATTGAATACACGCTCATCATGATGAACTCGTTTAATTCGCGTATTTCATATTGATCTCTTCATGTATTTCACGTGTAAGTACAATAGAATAATGTTATGAAGTTCATTCTGATAACTTATTTCATTAAAAACTTTCCAAATTGTACTGCAAGTTGAGAAGAGTGGAGGAAAAAATTAATTGAAAAAGATCCATAATGAGGTTGAAAGGTTCAAAGGTTCAATCATAGAGAAAAGAATAGAGAAAAAAAAGATCAAAATTAGATATCTGGAATGGGTAATTGAGGAGTAATAGAATCTTGGTTTTCCGAGGCAGATTTTTTTCATATCATCAGCGTGTTTCAATGTACCTTCCTCTTTAAACTGTCCGTGATGTTACAAGTTTGGAAGCAAAAACCAGATTAAACATTCCCTTGGCGGAAGAAAACTTGGTGGAAAGTTCATTTTTTTCAAAAGAAGTTTTTGTACGTGCGAGCATAGAAAATTTTTAATTTTTAATTCCAAGTTATCTACGACGTTGTCAACCACGCGGATAGTTCTGTTACATGTATTACATGTTTCATTCATGAATCATTACAAGAAATAACCCTCCTATGGATATCCTTCGATGATCAATAATTTGCAGCATTTACCTGCATTCAACTGAATGATTTTAACGACCTTACCTACGATTGAGCTATCGTCGTTTGAAAGTATCAAGTAAATTCTAATCTCAGTATAATTTTTACACTTCAAATTCAATTAAAATTTATGAAACTTGTTTTGGATATATTACGATCAAATATCTATTGTCCTCCAATGTTTATTCTCGAAATGAATCGGAGTCATAAACCTAAGTAATGTTTAATGAAGAAAAGAATAGCATTAAATCAAAGCTGTTCAACAACCTGCAATGAAACGAGAGAATAATTCTTGAACGCGGTGTAATTTTCAAGATTCAACATGTAATTTTCACTTGTATAATTTCCTCAACCATCAAACACGGATCCCATTCATTTTCTTGAATTAGTTGGTTATTTACAAGCATAAACCTTGCGTTTTCGGAACTTCGAGGTCACCACGTATATTGTTAGTGTAAGTCTCATTACACATAATAAACATCATTAATTGCCTACTGGGGCGTGGAATGTTTGATGTTAATATAAATTTTTGTTGAATTCGTTGATTGAAATAAATTATTGTGAATATGTATAAGAAAAATATGATAGGTATTCAAGGAGTTTAATGAGAGGTAATGCCACCTAACCAACAAAAAAGGATATTTTGAGCAGTTTTTGATCAAAAAATAATACTTGTGATGAGGTATTCGTTTATAATACATACATCGAGAAATATATTTATAATATATTTACAAATATATAATACGAATGTTTAATCATTTTTTTGTCTTTTGCATTCTCATGAAAGAATGTTCCACACGAAGAAGAAAAAGAAGGGAACAGTAACGCCCGAAGCTACCCAGCAAACACAACTGCACTGTACAAAAAAACTGGAAATTTACTGTGCAACTGGACTGGAAATTTCCAGTGCTAGTACTGGAATATGGATATTCCAGTACATGTACAGAGATTTTGTTGTTACGTTACTGAAAATTTACCAAGCATAACTGAAAATTCAGTCATTGTACTGGAATTTTCAAGTTTGAGATGATGTACTGAAATTTTGCCATGATTTCGCGAAAATTTTACCGGCTCGTACTACAATTTTATAGTTCTTGTGCACCAAAAAAAAATATTCCCTCAAAAAGGACTTGAGAAAAAATTTGGAATTTAGAAAAAAAAACCTAATCGTTGGTATACTGGAATTATACAGGTTTTTAACTGCAATTCTCAGGTTTTGTGATGGAATTTTCCAGTTACTATGCAATTGAATTATATAGGTTTTGAACTGCAATTTTCAGATCGTGTGATGGAATTTTCCAGTTGCTATGCAACGGAATTTAATCACTGTTGCACTGAAATTTTCCACTTCTATTGGACTTCGTCATTTCTGGCAGGAAAAATTTCAAGTCTTTATATTAAAAATTTCCTGATTGAGATTTTGAATAATAATTGTAATTGTAGCCAATGAAATTGATATATGAGGTTTTTCCAAGACTTATCCTCTTGTGTTCTAGATATGAAGCATATGTAGTAACCCAAGCTGGCCTTCCAACATGTCGCGCTATAGCTCATCGGTTAGGTCTTAGGTTTCAGTTGGTAGGCAGGTAGAAAAGTGTGGGTTCAAATCCTGTTAGGTAGACATGAGTTTCTGTCCATCCAAATGAACGATCAAAAGTTTCTCAATCATCTTGGAACACAAGGACCCTGCAAAATCACTTTGCGTGAGCAATTTTTTTTCAATTTTCATGGATATTTTCAGCATTAATTTTCCAGTACATGTCCTGGAAAAGTCCAGCTCGTGTACTGAAAAATTCCAGTACCGAGGCTCAGAAAATTTCCAGTTTTGATGCGGGAATTCCATAACGTTTGCACTGAATTTTTGCAGTACAAATGTGCTGAAATTTTCCGGTACATGTACAGGTTAATGACTTCCAGTACATGTACTGGAATTTTCCGGTGAAATTTTTTTACAGTGTGCAGGCGTTTCAGAGGGCCAGTAACGGCTCTTCAACGGCATTGCAGGACCATTAGCGGCCCATTGAAACGCCGGTAATTATTGTTTGTAAGGTAACTTTTAGATTCACAAACGTTCGACAAAGGTTCTACGAACATTGAAATGTCCACCTCGAAATACTCTCAGGAAACATGGATGCAACGTTCCTAAATCTGAATCTTAGCCTCAATGAAGCTTCGGCCCGATCTATACAGATCTAATCTGACCCTGCTAAATTTATCCAATAGAGAACGATACAGAACGATACATTTTTTCTATAGTTTTCAATGAAGTTTCTGAATACGGAATTTACAATCTTATATCGTTATTCAACGATAGAATTTCATCGTTTCTCATTGTATTCTATAGGATTCATCATAAAAGGTATGTGATGTTATCGTGAAATTCTTATAGAAAAAGTACAACTTACTCTGGAACACATGACTATTTTTAATTCAAATAACTGGTACTTTTTCTATACGAATTCCACGATGCATGAAACCCCATATATCCTGTTTAATTTCATAGAGAACGATAGAGTTATATCGTTTAATAACGATATAATATTGTCAATTCCGTATTCAAGAACCTCATAGAAAACTATAGAAAAAATGTATCGTTCTTTATTGGGAACGTTCGCTGAAGCTTCATGTTCTCTTTGGGTGGTTACTGTGAATTACGATAATCCATTGAAACTCAAATTCATACTATGCAATATTGCGTTTCTCGCACTGTAAGAAAAACGGCGGTGTTGGAAAAATTCCACCTAGATTCCAACACCTCACGGTGTTATTTTAACACCGCATGGTGTAATTCCAACACCATACACTGCAAGAACTGATATCTCATTCTAAGATACTTTTGTAGTGACTTTTCAAACATTTCAAAATGTTACTGTCATCATATTCGAAACACAAAACTACGTTTCCATTCAAGACATGGTGTGTTTGATTAGCAAACAAAAATATTTGAAAACTGTATGTAGAAACATAACCTCGAATTACTATTACGTCAACGTCAAAGTGAAGAACAGGTACAATGTAAATTGTGAAATATACAAAATTCAAAATGTATATTGTGTCGTTTTGAAACAAAACTAATCCATCTTCTCAAGTTAAATATGATAAATCACATTTCTATCATCTGCCTTGAAAACAAACATATTTAAACGTCAGTGACGCGAAATAAGATACTGATGTTTCCGGTTAAAACAGTCAATCCACTGAGCATTTCCGTTAGAACCTTGCATTAACATTGCAGCGATATTGATGCGATCTTGAAAGTACTTGTCTTTCAATTTACAAATGCAATATTACAAAAGTAATTCGCAAAAATATCGTTGAAATATCACCTGACAACGTAACATTACTGCGATTTACTTGTAATTGGATGTTGTGATATTACTGTTGTAATTCTCATAACAGGTACTTAATTCCAAGATCGCATCAACATCGGTGCAAGGGTAATGCAAGGTTCTAACGAAAATGCTGAGTGGGAAGTGTTTAATTTGAATTATCAAACATATTATGTCTTATTTTGAAACATATCTTTGACGGCCATTTTTGCAGTGTATAGAGTTATTATGAGACCGAATTTCGGTGCGAACTCCTGCAGAATTTGTGGGGTGTTAATTCTGACACCGATTTTTTCACAGTGCAGTGCTCAGTAATGTCTCACCGGCGTTGACGAATTTCATTTCAGTACTCATCTCCGTGATCATGCTAATCTTTCCTACCCGATTGTGTTTTGATTTGTTTTTCGATCGATTGCTGTCGTTCCCAGTAACTAGTATTGTTTTTCCCTTTCCGTGTGCAGTCGGGTAAATTACTTCCTGAAGATTCGATCCAGAAAATATACTTAATCACACGGATTTACATCAACAGAGCAACGAGGACCAGGGGGTGGAAAAAAAGAAGTGGAAATCAGACTGGTACGTTTACGTTATAATAAATGAAATAATCGGAGAATAGCAAGCCAAGGAAGAGGAAGACAAAAAATCAGACCGTTATATACATTCAAGGTATTAGCGCATTGAGAAAAAAGACTGCGGAGGCTACACATGTATATACTTGGATATGGCAAACGACTGTATGTGGTTGAGTCAACAGAATATTCAGTACACTCAATAAAATGTAGTTAAAGTGAATGAAACTATATACCGTCGTTCCACAATCTTTCTTTTCAGTACGGTTTGCGTTTTTTCCATGGAACCGCGTGATAGGAGCTATTGAACTCCCTGAAATAAGTATTAGAAATATCTTCACCCTTCCTTTCTATGAAACTGATTAGATTTTATGTCCAACGCCCTATTAGTCCATACCCCTCTCAGACCAAGGCCACGAATTCAACGAAAAAGTAGGGGAACATGGGTCACAGTGGATCACTTTTTTTTTCATGCTCTGTAACTTCAAAACGTTTCAGCATAGAAATTCAAATGAACAAGCAATATTGTTAATTTGCGTAAATGAAATACAAAGTTTTCATCATCTTCTAGAATTTTATAATTTGATCTACTGTACCCCATATCTAGGTTACATTGGATGATTCCATGCATCAAACTCTCAGAACCTTGAGATTTCTCACAGTAACGCTGTAAGATGGTGAGAGGAAAGCCTTTCAATTTTGCAGCAGTTCTCATTCTCAATCCATCTTTGTTTACAAGATTCACAACAACCTGCATCAATTTTCCATTCAGGTTTCCAAACACAATTTCAAGGCATCTTGAATTTTAACGGAGAGATAAAATATCATTCAAAATGGTTCAACCAATCAGGGTTATATTATTCAGTAAGCACTTGCTTATGGGACAAACTAGAACGCGATCCACTGGTATAAAATAGTCACTAATCCACTGTACCCTACTCGGACATTTATACATATATCAAAATTTATTTGTGAACAAATAATCAATCCGTGAATAAAAATGACTTGCAAACCTTCCACTTTAGATGGTCATAAGCGAGGAAAAATGTGCACCTGAGTCAATTCACATACATTCTCATAAAAACAAGAAATATCAAATGCTTTCTGAATATAAAATTCAGACTCACATGTTATCGGTAGCAACTGCACACTGAACACACGATACGATGCCTTGCAGTTCAGCGGCATTTCAAAATGAGGTTAAAAAAAGGATGTCTAAAAAGTGATACTACTAGCGTGTACAGTCGTTTTATGAACTGAATACGTGCACTGATTCGCTGTGTCCCGTGATCCACTGTGATCCATGCTCCCTAGTTCGAGTCTCCTTCATAAAGGAATAGTATATTACGTATCAAGGGAGGAAAGGACGTCATTACCAACGAGTGCGAGGTGTCGCATGAGCAAAACGAGGGCGCCAGTACACAATATACTTCCCGCGGGAGTGATTAGCCTCGATAGATCTCAATACAAAATACGGTTCTCATTCAACTTCCTAAATTCAGTGAAATACCAGTGTATCGGCTTGAAAACATTTTTTCGGTGAGAATTCTCCGTACTGAATTCATAAAAAGGTTTGAAATTTCCAGGGAATAATCTTTAGCACTTCATCTATTGCGGCATATAGCCGAAATTTCGAATTTCGGAGATTACATGTTTTTCTCAATTGGTGAAACGAAAATTTTTTCAAAATTCGGGCTCTATAGCGGAATAGATGAATTATTAAAAATCATTTCCTGATAATTTCAGACCTTCTTATAAATTCGTACGCTGGTATCATCTTAATGGAAAAAAGACGGCCCAACATGGCTTTAAAATTCATGGATGATAAATTCAATAAATAAACGGCAGTGGAATTTTATTTCCTCACATTTTAGGATTGTCGCAACAGATTACATTTAGCGCCCCAAATCACGGCATCCTGTTAGACTTTCTACATACACGGTAAAAAGTAAAACTTACTTTCAATCTGAATATCAGCTTACTTTAAGATGCAGCCAAAACTAGCCCTATTTTGACTGAAAGTAAGTACCGAAAACAAATGCCGACACAATGGAAAAGACTGAATTTCAGTCAAATTTTCAAGTAAGATGCAGCCACTTTAAGTCGGACTTTTTACAGTGTACAGGGAGGAGAGATATTCGAAGCCAAGTTTTAGATGAAACAACGAAAAGATTTTGTACGATATCTTAAATCAGTAGTATTACAATAAATATTACCATCATAAACATCCAAAATATGTTGGAATTTAATAAAGTTGGGAAAAAAAACGAAGGAGAATTACAATTTTCCATTAGTAAAGAGAAAATGTATGCAAAGTATTTATGAATCACACTGAGAAGAAAAAAAAAGAGAGAGAAATTACAGTTTGTTCTGTAATTTTTGGCTCTATACCAAATTTCTTGCAAATACAGCAGAGAAATCTGTAATGCTTTATATCATAAGATGTAATAATAGAAGTAAAGTATTTATTTTGAAAAATTACATTCTCTTTCAGGAAATGTCACCGAACAAATTCTCTACTTCCAATAGTCAGTTTCATATTGAAAGATTCAGAGTTACCACGATAATAATAGCAATCAAAAAAATGTAAATATTGCGTTATGAACACGATAATGTGAATAGCGTATGTTGTTACTGTAAAGTTTACATTTTTTCTGTCGATGCTAAAGACTCTTCGAACATTACATTTTCCTTTTGTAATGTATTCAGCTTTGTGGGTAAATCCTACGGTGTTTGGTTGTTACCGACCGATTCCATTGCGACGTTGTCAAAATTACATTTTCTGGTCGTTAACGGCTGTTTGAAAATATGAATGCTTACACATAGAATAGAGTGACCAGTGAACAACGAACGGGTATATGACAACACACGAAAATTGAATCGCAAGTGCTTTCAAGGTGTTTGTTTTCAGTGTGTGCTTCTATTGTATTGTTGGAACACTGTGTCTAATATGAATTTGAATAACCATTCACACTGTGGAAACCCATTTTTCCATCATTCCCAATTCCTGTCGTATTTTCATTGTTTATATGGATAAGGAATAAATATGTTTCTAAATTTCAGGAACAGAGCCAACATTCAAATCCGTGCGATGTACTCGTGTCTAGTTTGAAATCTTCATTGACACAATTGCCTAATGTGATTTGGTCATCGCTTCATCCAGGACAAACTGATACACTTCCTCCTTGGCATTGTACTTCCTCTCAGAATTTTCCAGGAGCTCCTCAACTGAGTCAGAACATTTCCAGACTCCACCAAGTCAGCACCAAATTAAGCATTTCACAAGATAATCAAAGGGAGAAGCTTTTCATTCTCCTCAGTATATATCCGTGCAGTACCTTTCGTGGATTTTCAATCACCCTAACCTGCTAAAAATTCCCAATAAAGAACCATTCAAAACGATAAATTTTCTCTATAGTTTTCAGTAAGGTTTTTGAATACGGAATTTACTATGTTGTAATCTTCTTAAACGATGGAACTTTAATCGTTCCTTATCGTGTCGTATAAAATTTAACAGGATGTATTTGGGTTTATCAGCAAATACGTACAAAAAAGTACCACTTATTTGAAAAATAAATACTCATTCATTCTAAAATAAGTAGTACTTTTTCTGTAAAAATTTTACGATAACACCACTTACGTTTTATGATAAATTCTATAGAATACGATGAGGAGAGATAGAGTTCTATCGTTCAAGAACGATAAAAAATGGTAAATTCCGTATTCAAAAACCTAATTGGCAACTATAGAGAAAGTTTATCGTTTTGAATCTTTATGTATTGGGAATTTTTAGCAGAATGTATTCAGAAAATAGTTTTAATTTATATCATTCATGGAAGCATTGATTGCCAAATTCTCGATGCATTGTCCCTTACAGAAAAATGTAAAGTTTAAATTCTGACGAAGCAAAGAGTACATTTTCCCTGCTACTCGCATTGAACAAAGTAATGTCTGCGAAAAATGTAAACTTCCTTGGATCTACGTTGAATTTTCGATGTTGCATACTGAGAATGTAATATTTATTGTGGCTGCATTCAATTTCCTGCGTTGTCTCTCGAAGATGTAATGTTTACGGTGTGGTCTTTGAATTTTCCTCGGAATATAAAATTTACAATTTTTTTCACACCACGCCGGAAATTCCCTTAGAAAATGTAAAACTTGTGCACTTTCATATGAATTCCTCTTTTTTTTTTCTCAGTGCATCATCGCGTGATTCTAATCACAGTGTCAGTATAGTTCATCAATACAAAATAATTGTAGCAATTGATGATACGAAATTTGCCCAGGGTGCCTACAATAGTCAACTACACATTTGAACTAAAAAAGTGACTCAGAAAAATTTCCAGTCATTCCAACTGATCGAGTTGATTGCACTGAGGAGGTTTATTCACAATTTAAACTTATGAGAAAATAAATATTCGTTTGAATCAAATATATTCTTCTAATCATTAACAAGTAATTTTTAGTGGAAATGAACGTTTGTTAGTAGCGAATGAATCATATTTGACAGAATCATGATAGATTTGCGTGAAATGAATATTTATTTCCCAATAAGCAAGGATACGTTTGTTAACTATAAATAAACCTTTCCTCAGTGTAGAGAACGCGACAACCACTTTTTACATTTAATTCAACCCTTGTTTCCAATTGGAATGACTAATTTTCCAATTATTCCAACCAAAATGATACAGGTGTCGTAATTTTGTCAATTCAAATAATGCGAATGTTTCTCAGTGTTGAATTTCACTTGCTCAAACATTTTTTCTTCATAGAAAAAATTGAGATATCGTTCTGATAAGTTGTAGATATGTTTATCAGACCTTAAATATTACGAACAGATTCGAACAAATTTTTCTTCACGGAGAAAAAAGTATTGCTGGCATAACAAGCAAGTCTGTTATTATAGCGCCCACCAGGAAACTTGGCTGAAAGAGCAAGAAAAATGATTGACAGAACTAAACGTTTTTGCTGACATGAACGAATTTGTCAACAGAACTAACGTCTTAGCTGCTGGAGTGAATATTTTTGCGAGGACAACAAATTTCTTTGTAGGCGCTATAGTAGCGAACCATTTCCTCTCCGTGTTCGTTATACTAATTTTCAACAACAAGAAACACTAAAAAATGACGGTGGAAGTGATTTGGGACGACCGGATGATCTGAAAAAAAAAACCAAAAAGATTGGCAAAGTGTTTCTTGTTGAAGTGGCTATCGCATGAACTATAGGATCTGTTTGATTGGTCAATTTGGCTGATTTGGCCGATTTGCATCCGATTTTCCATCCTCGAAAATCGACTTTTTCGAAAAATGGCCGCCATTTTGTTATTTTCAGGTGAGAATAAATATCCTAGATCATGCGATAGACACTTCAACAAGGAATAATTTGCCATTTTTTTGTTTCTTTTTAGATCATTCGTTCGCCCCAAACCACTCCCACCGTCATTTCTTATTGTTTTTGGGTTTCAATTAGTATAACGAAAGAAAAAATTCTTTCTAATCTGAAAAAAATTTTTTTGTAATATTTAATGTTTCATGAACATACTTACAAATTTCCAAAACGATATCTCAATTTTTCATATAAGAAAAGAACAATTTGTCTTGAAAATCTTGACCAGAAAGCCCCCTTAATACACGATGAGTAGAAAACAGTTCGTGTAGTCAGACTAGGGTTTCCGATCTCCAGCCAGAAGATCGATTTTGAGAATCGATTCGAATCGCGAAGAAGTGAATCGATCTCTTGAAAAATCGTCCTCGCAAAGATCGATGTAAGCAAAATCGATCTTCGATTCTTCCTCAAAATCAACTTGATAAATTATTGTGCAAACTTCATCTTATTCGGTAAATTAATAACTTCATAATTAGTGTCAATTATTTTTATTGTCAGTAATCATATTCGCTGATAAATTAATACAATCTTCGGAATATAGAATGTTTTTATAATCTCAACATGAATTACAATATGCAAATTAAATATTCATATCTGTTAATTAATCAATATAATCATAGAATTTCTAGAATTTCCACTTAAAACACCAGAGTGATTTGTTAGACGAGTTGTTTTATAATTTCGAAATAAATCAAAATTTACACCTTTTCAATGTTGTTTGAATTTCACTTTATGTTATACATAAGCATGATAACTGCTTATTGTTGAGTGTTTTGAATCTGATGAAAATATTCATATTTTGAATTGCAAGAAGATTATGAACCGTTCAAATTGTAATGAATCATCATTTCTTCCAATTTTCCATCATGTTAAATAAGAATATGATGATAAGTATTGAATTAATATTGATATATTTCACAAAACACTTTGATCACATTAAAATTTGTCCATGGCTCCTCCCTTTAGTACAGTAGTGAGGTCAGTGAGTGAATTTAATATATTCCCTCCTCATTCCATCCATCTGAGAATGGCTCCAAATAAATTCCGATTGTAATCATAATATCCCACACAGTATTTCAAGTATAAACCGATATCTGAAGACAAATTCAAGATGTCTTATGCAACATGAAGAGACATCTATAAAGTATCTAAAACGAGTTCTTACACGGAAAAAATTAGTCATCCAAATTTTCGTTGACTAGTATGTCACTTTTGGACAGAGCCCAAATTCGAGAAGAATTCGTACACCGAATTTCAATAATTCGTTGACTTTGTCCATTGTTTCAATCATGGAATCCACTTTTCGTTTTTATCGTCGGAAGAATGGAAAGGGTCAACGAATTATTCAAATCCAGTGTACGAATTCTTCTCGAATTTATGCTCCGTCCAAAAGTGACATACCAGTCAACGAAAATTTGGACTACTTATTTTTTCCGTGTACTTCTAAAAAATGTATACAAGATGTCTAAAAGACATCATCCCAAAAGATAAGTTCTACATCTTCTAAAAGATATCCTTCAGATGTATTTTAAAAGTATGAAATTGTTTGAAAAATCTTGAGAATATCTTTTCGTGTTTCATAATACTTCTCAAACATTTCTGAATAGTTTTTTAAGATATTCTGAAGATCCAAAGTGCTGTATGAGATTTGATCTTGAAAATTTGTTTAACCACATCATGGATCAACATAAATTATTACTGAAATTGCCAGTTGATTAAAATTCAATTTTCATCAAGAATTTGTGAGTTATGACATAGTTTTCCACAACTCATTGAAGGTGAAAGGGAACGAATTAAATCCATCCAGTGCATAATATCTCTATGTAATTAAATGAGAGAATCGATTCTCGATCTCAGTACTTTTCCTCGATCTTTGGATCGATCTAGACAGATGAAAATCGATTCAAAAAATCGAAGATCGTGCATGAAAAAATCGATTTTCGGTTCAATCGAATCGAGATCGGAATCCCTAAGTCAGACACCACACTGCACGCAAATCATTTTGACTACAATAACTGTATCAATTTCCTTGTATACCTTGTATGTATTCACATTCCATCAAATCAACTCCAATATAATTAATGTGATCTTCTTCGAAATTGATATGAATGTTAATCATACGATACATTAATGTTAAAAAACTGATGATTTGAGAAAATTGTAGATACGCAAAATGACTTATGAGCAAAGAGGCAAAAAAGAAAATCTCGAGGTTTTCAATTTTCCCGTCAAGGTATATAATCTTTCTTGGGAATTGGACAAGTCCTCAGAGATACAAACTGCACGAAAAGGATTGAAGCCATAAATGTCTTGGTACAGCCTTTATCTAAGCCCACATCCAAGACGACCATAATCCAAGTAAATCCTTGCTTCGTAAAGCCTAAAGGTGCCTTGGCGCGTACACGCCTAAGGTGGGTTTTAAATATCAAGAGACACGTTTTACATGTGGTGCCCACTCAACCATGTTTCCCGCTTCGTAGTTTCCACGCATCTTGTATTCACAATAACGAGGAATAACGATACTTACGCTATTTCTCATGTTTCCTCATTCGCATAGTAGGCTTCAGTTTACTTTCGCAGGGTGGAAATTTAGTTCATTTATAATACAAACATTCTCATAAAAAAAATTCTCGCTCAATTCTGTATCCGGACTATATTCCAAGATAAAAATTCTCTCTTCGGGTGAATTCTGCATTTACGTCCGGTTTATTCCTTACAATAATTATTGAAACTTTTCATCTTTGTTGTACTTTTCCTTGGCCCGGTAAAAGCACCGAGAACTAAGAAATTGCAAAAACCTTTTAAGACACTCAATTTCCTCCAAGTGGTATTTGAAATCTTTGAAGAAAATTCTGTTTCTGGTTATATCTCTACTATTCCAACGTACCTACCTGTCTCTACCCATCGATTTTATTTATCGATCGTACGTTCGTATGAGAAAAATGTTCGAATGTGACTTGTTTCTAATGGAAAAGATTTCAAGACTCTTCCAATCATCGAATCAGAATTCGTAATGAAACGAGTATCCACCTTGTTTTATTCGAACATAAAATGTTGATCACGAGATGCGAGGAAGACAAATTCTCCGTCAAAAATAAGAATATGTTCTTTTCGGATAAAGATTCCGCGATTCATTTCATAGTGTTCTTGAGATACGAAGAAGGAGGCATGTTAATTTTCCCGTAGTGATATAGTATGCTTCTCTCTCATGGGCTTACCTTTCCTTAAACCTCTTGGTAAACTTGCAGCTTAAAACGAAGTTTGCGTACTACGGTAAAGACCTTCTTACGATTCAAGTACATAAGTCAATGGATCCAAATTAGGATTAATTCGTAATTCCATAAGAATCCGATATATTTTTCATCATCCGAAATACGTTACATTTTTCAATAATCCTCAGTACCGGGATAATTAAGTCTAAACAATCGTTTCAATTTTCTTTATCGAACATTATAAGGTACGATCGTATGGATTGTGGATATCGAGTTTTATGAACAAGTTCCGATATAACTGGTATGAATTCGTTTTCTCGAACTTTACTCGCAGCATTTGACACGCCCTAAACTCGCTGAATGGATAAACCAAGAACTCATCTCTCATGAAAGACGACAAGCGAGTTCGAAAAAGGTGTGAAGCATTTTCAAACTTTGTAAAGCACTTGAAAATATAAATCGTTCCGAACTTAGTAGTTATATAACGATCGTAGCGGTGATTTTCTCTAGAGTACTGAGGAAAAATAGGACAGTGAAATTTAATCGAATGAGAGAATTCTGTACAACGTGTTCACAAATAATATCAGATTGAGATTGTTTTGAAACAATTGAATCAGCTTTTAATATCGAGAATACACTGATGAGAGAATAATAATAATTATTATTTTGTGCTGTGAGTTGTTGAAGGAGTTTTCGTATGTCGAGTAAATTTTTTTCTCTTGATGAATTAAAACAAATGTTTCTATGGGAAAAGTCTTTTCTGCGAGGACCAAGAGTGTTCTCCTAATTTGTGGGAACAAATTTTCCATTATGATTTTTCGTTTGTTATTAAACTCTTACTATTTCTGACTTGCTTTATTTTCTATCTGAACGTTTAATCGTTTATATTCCAGGAAGCATTTTGTTGTTACAACAAAATCTATTGATGAAAATGATATCAATACAACCAGAGAGAACCCAGTCACATACTTTGTTCCGTCCGATAAAGTTGTTTCATTATGACAACCGATAACCGATACATTTCATAGTGTAATGATACATAAAATTATTTTGTTGAAGGAGAATATTCGTGTGATATATTTAGCCTGTTCTTATTTACTTATAGGATTTTGTTGTGTCAACTAATTTGCTCTCTCAGTGGTACGTTCCCAAACATGACTCTTGTTCTCATCACTCAATTTTCTCAACAATAGTTCGGGAGACGTTAACATCCAATGACAATGTTATCGTACATAAATGAGAAGATCGTTTTAGGTTTAGGACAGTTCATTGAGAAAACCATATTTCTCCTTATAATGTCTCCTCGTTGTAACGCAAAGTGAGATTCAACTACACTCCCAGATAGAAAAATCTCTCCATAATGCCATCATAGTGGTGACATGCACGCCAAGAAATGTTCGCATCATGGCGCCAAGGTGTTTCCGCATAAAGCATTGTTATTGGTAGCAAAACGAGGTGATGGCACCATAATTGAAACATAATGTTTACATTCTATGCATCATTGCAAGCTGAGCGGAGTTCATGATAGTATGTTTACGGCACGTTATGTTGCAAAACATTCAGAGCATGCTTTTCTATCTGGGCTAAGAAACAACTGTAGGGGAGAGTCGGATAAAACCGGGTACTTCAATATCTCCCTGCTTAGTGCTTCTTTCTGACAGCAAACGCTTACACTAGTGGCAGTAGACATTTTGAGCAGTTGGAGAGAACAACAGCATCGATGCAACGCGGTTTCTTACTTAGCACGGTGTTTAAAATTTTCAAAATTGTTGCATTTGTGTAGTGAATTTCAAGTGCTTTACCAGTCTCAGAAGGAAGAGGCACGTACATATATTCCAATTGAACATGTTTTCCTGTGTATTTTCATTTTTTAATCATTCGCCTAGAGCAATGCGTAATCTATTCAAGTCATATATCAACAAATTACTGTGGGGTCAAACCGCGTACTTGAGATTCTCCCTAGTGGAAATATCACGAGTCTTTCCCGAACACCCATGAGGGGGTAGCAAGGGAAAACTAGTTGGGATAAACTGGAGGGTTATTAGCGAATACTCGGTGAGGTGGGCCCGATGAATTACAGATGTATAAAACTGGTCAGAATTTCACAAATTTTCCCCAATCCATACTAGTTAGAAATAGCTAACCTCAAAACCCAAAAACATAAAACAGATATTGTCAGATAAGTACTTTATCTCCTTCCGTTTTTGTCAAACGGTTTCCAACTCAAATGAAACGAAATTGACTACAAATGCAAATTTTTTTTGCTGTAACAGCTAAAATTTAGCTGCAGGAGCCAATTTAATGGCTGTCCGTGTCCGTGCTAGCTACTTAGCTGCTGCAGCTAAATGATTTTTTCCGTGTGGAACCGGGGTTTTGTACCTTTCGACTAGAACGAATATAAAAAAAATGGATCAATTTTACAGCAATATACAAATAGTATGCTGTTGATGAATGAATAAGAAAATTGAAAAGCTTTGGTTTGTTGATCTATTGCCAATAGGAACTTCTCTATGACCGATTGAATGACCCCTAACTGAGAAAGAGCCCAAGTACATCTTCGAAGTTATCGTAGCCATATTTTCCACCGAAGTGACTATGAGAATCGCTGTGATTGTGAAAATATAGCTATCGTAACTAAAAACTGTGCTTGGGCTCATTTTCAGCTACAGTCTCTTCTCTCAGTGTAGCACACCCAACGTTCTTTGTTGGAAATTAGTTGGAACGTTCCATGGTTGACGATAGCGGTTGGGACAATTGACCTCATTCTCTTCTACAATCAATTCCTTTTCACTCTTCATTAAATGGCTGTCGATTTTCTCCCGAATTGAGTGTTTCCTAATGATTCCTCCCCATCATTCGAAACAGATATTTGTTTGTCTCCTGCTTCATTAAAATCAAGTTGTAGGTTCGAATTAATGTGAGTTCTTGTTCCATGGTATTGGTGACAACTTTCAATTAGCGAAGTTTGTTTCGGACTTCAAGATAGTACTTACCTTCATCCTAAATTTGTATAGCTTCTCTGGAGAACTGCTTGTAAATCTTCGATGAGTGGGTAAATTGTCAGTTATTATTATTATTCTCTACTGTCTTACATCGTATTGCATTATGGAACAGGTCAGTATTTTCTGTACTTCAAGCCAATATCTTCTCTACTTTAAGACAGTCAGAAACTTGCATGGAAATGTATTAGATGTATAACGAAGTGGATGAAAATCCTTCCTAAGTGGATCCAGAAAACGGTATGATTGAAGTAGCTCTAAACATAGGTATACATTAAAGTTATCTTGACCCTTTCAGGACCGCTGGCACATATTTGTGACATGAGTTTCGAAATTTTCCATGAAAAATGTATTCGGTAAAGGTAATTTCATTGTGTTTTTTTTATCTCAAAGGAGAAGGTTCCAGTATGCACTATGATTTCTCTCGCTGAGAAAATATATATTTGAATGAAAGACAATTCAATAAATTCATCAAGTTTTGAGAATGATCATTTTATTCATATTTTTTTTTAGTAAAATACTTATATAAAATATTCTTCTTAAAAGCACCTAGAAGGAATGATTCGAATATTCCTGCACTTTTCAATTTCAGTAACAATATATGACAGAAATCTTTTGTATTAACCTTGGAAAATTGAGGGCGAAACGTCTTTTCGAGACGACAGCCCCAAATACGTACCGTCCTGTATCTCATAAAATACAGGAGTTAAAAATTCTAATGCAACAGATTTATCCTATTTGGTGGGGTGTAGATTAAGAAAATTTCCATTCTTCTTCTCTACGAACAGCTGTTATCTTATTCAAGTATTATTTTGTTTGAGTCGAGCTTATTACGCTTATCAAGAACATAATTACATTCAAGTTCCGTGTGAAATTCGATCATAAAATACCCTTCTTTTGGGTGCATTTCATGCTTGAATCGAACATATTTTATGTTGAAATTAGGAGTAATATATGCACGATTTGGACGGAATATTACTTTGAGTAATGATATAGTAAATATACTAGCAAAATAATATTGTATGGAATTTTGTTTTTGTAAGTATTCAAAAGATCTTCCTTGAATTTTTCAAGAACATTCCAGGTGCATACAATGTTGCACGGATCGTAACTCAAGAATGAACTGACTTCAATGAAATTCAATGCAAAACAACGCAAAAACTTGATGGAACATTGAGAATACAGTTCTCAGTAGCGTCAAGCCTGGAGTAAATTAATTAAACTAAAAATTTCTTTCTATGCAATATTCTGAGGAGACTGGAGCGATTTTTACAATTATTCGATTCACTAAACGAAAGAGTTTGTTTTTGATGAGAAAAAAAAGATTAAAAGATTCACCGATAGTCCTATTTTGCCTGATTTTTGTGTGTCTTGAGTAAACTCCATGCGTTCCGTTAGTTACTTCCGAAACATCTGAAAGTTTCATGGTGTCTTCCACCAAACGATCAATAACTCCTTTCAAGGTGAAAGCTAGGAACAATTCGCCATCCCAATGTGCCGTCAAGAATACATTGGATGTTTTTTTCCTTCATTCCACGAGGAACACGCCTCACTCGTTGAAACAATTCTGTAGATTATGAAGATTAAAAATTCAAGAGCTGAATCCCTGTGACTTCTACTCTTGAAAATCTCTTCCTCTCTTCCATAATGTTCAGGCTATTTTAGTTAATTATCATCACGGTGCTTTAAGGAATTTCAATTTCAACTTGGCGATTGAGGAAAAAAAACAGATATTATGAAAACATTCAATCCACTTTTCATGAATATTTTTCATGAATATTAGAACTTCACCGAGTGTTGAGAACGATGAAGTTTTTACTCATATTCAATTATTCATCTATACGCCATTCTCAAAGTTCACAAGAGTTCTGAAATTTGGAAACAACAGCGCAATCAGCCTCACGTCGATAAAAAGAATTTTTAACGTTGGAATTAAATTGTGAGGCATAAACAAGCAATACGAAAGATTAATTTTTATCATTTGAAATATCACCAAATGTGTTTTGCACGAAATGGAGAAAAATGCACAAAATCAAGCAATTTCGTCTGGACGTTTAGGAGTGGTATCGGTGAGTGAACACCGCTCCCGTCGTTTGTCGATATTGCTAGAATCATCGGCTCACTCACCACTCACTCGTCTGAAGTACGTCTGTTTCTCACGCTTGTGTGCATAGAGGTACCATTTTGATGCATTTCTTCTGTGGTGTTTGATCGTTGTTCTAGACTTCTAATTGATTCTTGGTTATTCTATCGTCTGCTTCTATTCTTGACAATAGAAAAACCAACATTTCAGATCAGGTGATTATTCATTTGAGAGAGATTCCTTTATCCACTTGTAAATTAAAAGTATGGAAAAGATTGTCCAATGTTTAGACCTCATCCATAAACTACGTGGTTGATGAATGGAGAACAAAATAAATGAAAAAGTCAAAGCGCGACAAAAGAATGATCCTCCTTTTGAACAGCACTTGAAAATATCTTCATGATTTCGTTACCTCTTTCGTTGAAATATGCATAGTTTCCACCGAAATTATGTGACATTCCGTTCTCGTCTTTGCATCAGAATTGCTCTTGTCACCTGATAATTGATTATTTACTGAGAATTGTATTTATCATCCATCTATAAGATATTATTCAATTCTGAAACTAGGTCTTCATCGTATGATGTATTTCCAAGGCTTCGCGGGAAAATATAGCTATCGTTGCGATGATTCTTCAGAAAGGATAATTATATTTCAATCGCTCTTCGATGAATGAATTAGCGAATCACAGCCAATGCATTGCACCTTTATCAGATTCTTCCTCAACAAGGTGGTGAAAAATGAACGCAGAACAGAATTTTAAATCAACGAAATACGAAGCTGAACGACGTATGCGCCATTTCTCACAGCATAAAATGAAGTTTTATAACGGATATTATTTTTACATTCCGGAATATTGATTCAGCACTTAGAGCTTACGCTCCTCTTTCTGAATATTAAGTTCGAAAGGACAGTTTATTATAACTTCATGCACAGCAGAATTTATGTAATTTCTTCGAGGGTTGGAACAATGAAAAACTAATTATAATTTCAAATTCAGAGAAAAACTGTTATATAAATATTTATAGATTTTATAACTTTCATATACAGTGGTTGAAATTGATCGTCAGTGCGATGAATCCAGTGGATTCTTCGATCGAAAGGAAAATAGTCGGTGAGATAATTGATCTTCGATAACTTTATGCGTCTCAGAATTTAGATACACTGAAAGAATTCTGTTGTAAAAATTACCGTGAAATTTCAGTGATCGAAGGACAAGTGGAAATTTTCCAAAAAATTACTTAGCAGCTTGTGGCTATGAGTGAATTTCTAAACAATTGAAAGTGATATTCTCTACAAGGTTTACAGAATGCAGAGTAATATTTTGAAAAATTTCTACTCGTCCCTCGATCACTGGAATTTCACGGTAATGGTTCAAATAAAATTCTTTTCCGTGTAGGTTCGAGAAACAATGTCAACTCCCGAGTAGAATCAATTATTGTTTACAAGAAGATGAACATACATTTTCTATAAAAACTAATTGATTTCATCAAAAGTTGATATTACTGATTTCAGATCAGATTATGAATGGAGAAAGGAAATTTAACTGAGAGAAAACTGCGGAATGTAACTGAGGGATGAAATTGGAAACTGGAAACATGGTGTTTAAATAAATATCTAACTGATTCAATTATTCATAGAATTGATTTCAAAAAAATTGTGTGCTCAGACGTGTTCAATTACGACCTGTTTGTTTCTCGGTGTAAGCATAAATCATCTTCCAACCATTAAAACAACACTGCTTGAATTAATTACATAGATGGTGATGAATTCATTGCAATATGGGATGAGAAACATACGTGTCCACCCTATCAATTCGCACCCAGATGTTTCTCGTAGAACGTTGCAATCAAATAATCAGGGCATGAATAATGATTTAACGATTTAAACGAGTTAATGTTATCATCATGAACTACGGAAGAGCGAAATATTTGTGTGATCAGGGAATTCATAAATGCATAAAATTGTGAATTTATGGTTTCGATTGTAATATGGGTTTGATAAAATACATCAAACGATGCAATTTCGAATTCGACTCTTCAATCTGTAATTTGTAGATTGTATTTTGAGGAAGGGTTTAGGTTTCAATTTTTTGGGCTGATTCTACTCAACCTCATACATCAATTTTCGATTTTGGAAATTGAGCGTTGGATTGTCACAATTACTAGATTAATATTTGCACCGTTCTTGCACCGGGAAAATTTTATACTTGAATTTATTTGGATTGACTAAATTCTGTTTGAATCAACTAAATTTCTATTCCTATTTTCCGATACTCAGGAACTGGAAAATTTCTGTTCACGATGACACGGAGAGAAAAAATTTGCTGACGCAGCAAATCGAGGTATTATATATAGAATAGCAAATTTTTTTGCTAACCTAGCGAAAAAGTGGCTACCGCAGTTAACTGAATTGCTGAGAGAGCAATATAATTGGCTGAAACAGCAAATTTTTCGCTGGACTAGCAAAATTTTTAGTATTATATACAGAATAGCGAACAAAAATTTGTTGCTGCCACAGCTTAAAAATTGCTGTCGTAGCTAACAAGGTTGCTGTGATAGCAAATAGATTGCTGTCACAGCAAGAACTTTGCTGATCCAGCGAAAGGTACCTAGCAAAATCAGGTTTCGCTGTCATAACGAATTCTTTTTTCTCCGTAAAAGTTTCAGTTTACGTACAAGAAAATACCTGCTGTGCCGAAATTTTTCCGTACTTTACATGAAACTTCATGTCTTTCACTTCAATCTTCCAGTATAAATACAAGAATTTTCTGATACGTGTATTAGAATTTCCATAATTTGAATGTTATTTTTCAGTACGAATGTACAGGTTAATTGCTTCCATAGTACAGTACTGCAAGTTTTCCAAAGTTTTTTTTTTACAGTGTAATAGAGTTTTAGATTAATCAAATAAAAAGTGTATCTCATCCAAATAAATTTTCAGTCATTTCAAATAAAATTTACTTTATTCAATCTCTTTTTTTTCGAGACAAGCAGCGGTATTTCGATACCAATGACATGACAATTCTGTGTCATCCTTTTGAAGATGTTCAACCACAATTTAACTGAAAAATCACAGGAAACAATGGTATTTCTGAAATACTTGGATGAAAAAAAAATTCGTAAAGTAACAAGTTTAATTTATTTTGAGATGAAGAACTTCTGTCATCTAATACCACTCATATCATTTTCATTGCCAACATGATACTCCTCGATGTTAAAATTCTTTCATTTACCGTCAAACTTCTGGACTTGATTGAATAAACGTTTCATTTCATCGTTTTGTTACGTTACGTGAGAAGATTTTTATTTCGCTGTTTTCGAACTTCTTATTACAGTCTCCTCCCATCGAGGTTGCCTTGTATTCTCGTATTGTTTTTCAAACCCCTCAAATCATTTCCTCCAACAGGGTTGTATGATTCGCAAATCTGAAAACGCTTATAAAAGCTGCATGTCAGCAGGCATGCTATAAGAGTTCAAATTGTCAAATTAAAAGATTAAAAAGCACTCCGTTTTTTTTCATAATCGTCTGTATAAAATAATTCAAACTTTTTCACCAGAATCCAATTATTAGTTTGAAATTTTATAACGATCGATTGGAATCAAGTTTAATTAACAAATCTCGTTTCGAGAGAGTATGTTGAAACTTGGTTGAGAAAAATGCTTGGTCAACGGGTAATAAAAACGTTGATTCAACATCATCGAATTCAGAGGAACTCTGTATCCGCTCTGAAAATTACGAGCGAGAAACCAGAGCATAGTGAACAAACAACAGTACCCAAACAAAAAGGAAGGAACCAAGGGAGTACGATAATGAATCACTTGAGAGAGTGTGATATCGTCGTATATGGGTTGACTAAAAAAAATTGGATTTTCACAAATGATTCTACGACCACGTAGCATGGGTTTCATTATATTTGATATGCTCTCAAGGTAACAAAATGTATTTGTTCTTGAAATTTGTTGTTCTTTGGATTTGTCATCTGAGACGTTTTCAACATCTACCCAATGAACATAACATTTGAAACTTGTCTAAAAGTGTCGCGTAAGACGTCTTTTAGATATCTATTGGACATCTGTTTTGCAGCATTCTCAACACTTTCAGAAATTTCTCCATCAATTTTAATGTTTTGCTGGAAGCTGTTTTCGAATACAACGTGAATTGACCAAGGTGTGTCTCGCCTATAATGACAATGGGCCCCAGGCTGGATCCATCCTCTTTAACCCAGTATTGGAGAATGACGATGGGGCCCAAGTTGGCTCAATTTTGGCCCTGTTTTGCTCTCCCATACAATTATGGTTGGTACCAAATGGAAATAATGAATCCTAGTGCGGGCACATTTGAACTTCGCCCCAATTTGAACCAGCGTCAGCTGTATCCTCAGCGTATATGAATTTTGATCCCACATATAGGCACGATGAGGCTCAACGCAAGGTCCAAGACTGGGCTGAAGTGGGGTTAAAATTCATGCCCGCTGGGGTAGAATTCGAAGCAATTTTCCAATTTCAATAAAAAAGGAAGGGGGCAGTATTGATTGTCTAGTCTGAGTTCATGCTGGGTCTATGGTGTTATCAATCCTCGGGCAAAGCAATACAGCCAAGCTGGGAACGATGTTATCGTCTCAGGGTTGGCCCCACGTTGGACAGCATGAGCACCTACCCTGGGCTTAGATTGGGCCCGCCGTTGATACACACTTGGGGAGTTTCATACACATCTTACATCGAATTCAATGCACTCCATAGCCTTGACTATAGCTGTTCCATGTTTTTGTACATTGAATGTAATGTCAAATTTGTATGGACTTGAATTCATGATCGTGATTGAAAAAAACTTCCAGATATTTCTGACAGGGTAGAAGATATTCGAAAGATGTCTTACGCGACAGCTTTAGACAAGTTTCAGTAATTTTTACAGCCACTTTTTCTTGAATTTTCAGATGAATTTTACTGAGTTTGAAGAAACTTCAACTGAATTTCGAAGCGTATTCTGACAATTCAATCATGCTCCTTGAAATTGAACAAAATTTATCTGAAAATTCAAGCAAAAGTAACTGTAACAAATTGCAGTCAGATTTTCTGATTTTTCAGAAGTAATTTTTTACAGTGACGTTATATTTACTGGGTATTCTCTAAATTTGAATTTTTTAAATTCCCTGATTCTCAGTACACTGAAAAACAAACGTACATTTAGGAAAATAAGTATTTATCACACGCAAATCTACACGGGAAGACCGAAGTTATTGATATTTAAAAATCACTCATCAACATTTAGAAAAGTGACCAATTTAGGGAACAAGAGGATCACCAAAGAATATTCATAGCAAGTCTACCAAAAATTAGTACTCAAAATACTAAGAGTTAATAGTTTCATTGTTATTTTCCATATTGACACTATCAACTGCTACACGGAAAAAATAACTTAGCTGCAGCAGCTAAGTAGCTAGCACGGACACGGACAGCCATTAAATTAGCTCCTGCAGCTAAATTTTAGCTGTTACCGCAAATGAATTCACTACAAATGCAAATTTTTTTGCTGTGACAGCTAAAATTTAGCTGCAGGAGCCAATTTAATGGCTGTCCTTGTCCGTGCTAGCTACTTAGCTGCTGCAGCTAATTTATTTTTTCCGTGTAGTATTTTGACTACTAATTTATGGTAGACTCACTACGAATATTCTTTAGTGATCCTCTTTTCCCCTAAATTGGCAATTGTTTGCTCAAATATTGATAAATGCTTTCTAAATATCAATAATCTCGGTCTTCCCGTGTATGATGATTCTGTCAAATATGATTCATTCACTATTCACAAACATATATTTCTACTGAATATCACTTGGTTATTATCAACAGAACATATGTGATTCGAAGGAATATTTATTTCCCCATAATTTTTTCTCAGTATACCTACCTCTTCCTGATTCGATTCGGCAAAGTAATTGTATTACCATGTGAATGTTCTCCGTAGCTTCGTTCAATATTGATTCAAATGAAAATCCAGTTTAGAAAATTATAGACAGCTTCAATTACATGTTATTCAAGAAGTCTCAATGTTCCATATTTCCAATACATTCAGAAAAAAGATGTCTTTAGAATTGTATCACAATCGTGGAGAAATACAATAATACGATGGATTCAGGAAGACCCGGGACATGGTTGGAAAGTTAATGTGATATCCCTAGTCACGGCACGTCTTTGCAGGTGTTGCAAAAACCTTTAAAAATTATAAACGAATCATTGTTGAACTTCCTTTTTGTGACTTTATTATTGTACGAACCGATGAAGTCGATGAAAGACTGTAGAATCCTTTCACTCAAGCAAGTCGTTAAGCTCGATTCACATGCGAGCTCCGTGCTATAGTTGTAGAAGTCAATACCGTTCACGAGGAACATATAAAGCCGTTGCAGAGTGTGAAAACGAAAGACGGGGAAGAAGGAAAATGGATGAGAGAGGGGAAGAGGATTGGTTGCTTTTGCAATACGATGACGAGGATAAGGCTTAATTACCTACCTCGCCTGAATCCACGCATTTGAATGTTTGTTCTTTTGTAGTCAGCTCATTCGGAATCAACCTCTAAATCTCGCTATTCCGCGTTTTTTTAATGAATTGTGCGCGCGTAAATTCTATGCAGCTTGATGTAGATCGATTCGTTTCGCAATAACGGTATGTTCGAAATTCATAGGAACGATATTTTTTAAATATTCCTTGGTTGGTATAGAATGATATTTGTAAACAAGACTCCGGGGTTTGACTTTTATCTGATTACACCAATGATGTCCATTTATTCTCTCCCCAATACGAAATACTGAAATATTTGTTCGCAAAACTTCTATTCTGACGATTCACGTAATCTTCAGACAAGATAGTATCGATTTGAAAATTTCCATCGTTCTGAGTTTAACACGTTCCGTTACAAATTTTTCCGATCGTCAGCGTTTCCTTCAACCCTTATTCTTGAATAGAATGGGGAAGCGACTGCTGTTGACTTCACCGGATAAGTCGAAAGGTCGAAATACATATTCATGCTCAAAACGGTTTGCTGAAAAGGAATTCAGTTCGTCACACTGGTTTTCTATTCTAAAAAATAAAACTATAGATGATAGTCAGTATGTGGCTCGTGTTGAATGGCCGATGATTGATTTCCCATTGCTGACGAATATATGGTCCATCACTGGTTAACAAGGTATTCGAACATCAACACCCTTGACAATCGATCCATCACTGGGCCAGTCATCAATTCTATCATTGGTCATTTATTTTTCATCATTGCTGAGCCCAAGTTATCACCCAGAAGTCAATCATTGATAGGTGCCATTGGCTCATTATTGGATGTCATTACTGTACGATTAATATCAGCTATGGCCCAGTCATGAGCCATTATTGGCCCGATCGTAAGACTCTGTTAGGGCGTGAGAGTAATTATGGAAAGGATGCATTACACTAAATTTCAAATTCATACGAAATCTTGTGGGAAATTTCATGTACAAACATTTAAAAAAACATTTCCATGTAAATGCACTGTAAAACCTATAGGGAAGTTTTTCCACGCTCCAGTGGTGAATTCCATTCCTTGATCGCAAGGGAGTTGCTTTTTCATAAAAAAAAAAAAGGGGAATTTTATCTTCATGTCGAGAAAACTATTCCGTTTTTCGAGTGTTAAACCCTTCAAACGTGAAGAAAAAACTCCACCAAATCAGGGTGAAAAGTTCCTTATTCATGGTAAAACTTTGCTGTCATCGAACGTTGGAGAAAAATCGCGGCAGCATTTTTGCATTCGCCCGTTTTTCAAACCTCAAATTTTGAACCGAATTTTATGCCACATGATTCTTTCATGAGTTTACATTCAATACAGTTTATATATAAATCATACATAATTATATACAAATTATGTCTAATTTTGAAAATTTTCCTATTCGGGTTATAATGACAGGAAAATATGATAAATAAAAAGAAAAAAAAACTATGGGTTGCTCTTTCCAGGAGCAATAAAATATGCAATTCAATAACAGCAACGAATTATTCAGGTAATTCAGATGGATATTTATTGAATCGATGGAATATTCATTGAACCAACCGAATATTTACACGGGAAAAAACGATTAGTTGGAATAACTATTTAACTTGTAAGCTCATATTAGCCCACTTTTTTTCGTTAGAATAACAAATTCATCATTTGATTTAACCAATTAAAAATGATTTACTAAAAAAGTGAGTTAAATTAACGCAAAAAAATTGTTACTCCAACGAAAAAAAGTGGGCCCATATGCGCTTACAAGTTAAATAGTTATTTCAACTAATCTCGTTTTTCCGTGTACTATTGTGCAAAATATTTTGTCAATAAGAGCAGGGACTGTAACGTTATCCACTTTCGTTATTCATTATATATAAACTATGTATGACAAATATATAATTCGTATACAATATATACATTATTATATATATTTTATATATAATGAGTAACGAAAGTGGATAACGTTCAAGTCCCTGAATAAGAGTGAACAAAACTTCATCTAAATCGATCAAGTATTTTTTTCCACCATTTAATTACACATCCCATTGTTCCCGGGAATTTTTGCAATTCCTGCATTAAAATTCCAGTAAATGCAATGGAATACCTTTCCAAATATGTTAAAATCTTTTCCAATGGTTGATGACTTCCATTAAAATACTGAATTTTCCAGTAAACCTTTCTTTGCAGGGAATATCACAAATTTAAGTTAATGATAAGTATCAAGATTCGAAGTCTATCAGCAGTATAATTGATAAGGTGAATCTTCACCATGTGCACTGTTAAAACAAATTTGTGAATTTCACACACAAAATTTGGAAGTAATTAACAAATACTTTCGTGTATCAAACTCACCACAGATTTTAAAAGATTCAAAACAAAGAGTGACCGCAAAAAAGAGTATTTTTCCGCCTATTTTCTGGGACTGCGGGTTTCAGGTTAGAATGCATTCTAAAACATACTCTATGTTGATCATTTGCGAGAATATAAAATCTCCTGGTGAGCATAACACTGGTTTTACGAGTAAAGTAGTATCAAATGTTGATCAAGATTTTATAAAAATCAATAAACTTCAATAGGTTTTTTTGGGTATCAATCCTTTTGTCCTGCTTCAACAAGCTAGCTGTTTTATGCAATTTATACAAAATCTATCCATTTCTGGCAAAGTCATAAAACCGGGAATACAATTCCTGGCACAAATTATCCTTTCTGGTTTTGACAAGATTACTGTTCTTTCAGTACTGAAATTCAGGTGGATCCTGGGATTTCCTGACATACTCACAACCGAAACATCATTGTATTGGAATGCCAGGAAAAATTAAGTAAAATATTTTCCTGCCTGGTTTGTACAGTTTTATTTCGAGGTATCGCAAGCGAATGCTGATTCTTCGTACTTGGATTGCTGCTGCGGTATATTTTTCATGTCATTCTCAAGCAATTTCGAGCAGGAAAATATAATTCGCCAGGGTTTGCCTGGATTACCTCAGGAAGAAATCACATCAAACCGGGAATATAAACCTTTGGAACGCTACGAGACTTTTGCCAGAATTTTCATAAAATTCTATCGAAGTGGTCATTAGACTCGGTTTATCTCAAAAACTTGACGAAATCGTTCATTCCAAATTCAAGATTAAAAGTGTACAAGTAGTAGTATCCAAGAAGAAAATCCATGGGAATAGACCGACAGGAATATTACAAGATCCCAAAACTGCTACTGATTATTATTATATACTGAGAGAAGAATCTGGTTCTCATAATTAAATCATTTACTTGATTCTGACTATTTTCTATAGTCGCCACAAGCAAATCCACGCGATTTTCTCTTACTTTTCTAGTAATTATTTATAACAAACTTTAAGTCTTCATAAATCTTTCATTATGCGAAGAAAGTTGCGATGACTTTGTTGCTTTTTCTCAATCAATGGAGCAAAGTAAACGATAATGATTATTGTAAATCACAAATATTCACTAAACTTCAAATTCATATCATGCACCGAGAGAAATTTATAGTTAGAATAGACTTCTAATGAAATTTACTGGAAAAACATTGTAAATTCGATCAGGTTTCTACTGTTGCCATAGTAAGTTTAATTACACGGAGAAAAAATGGTTTGCTACTATAGCGCCTACAAAGGGATTGGTTGTCTTTACAAAAATATTCACTCCAGCAGCTAAGACGTTAGTTCTGTTAACAAATTTGTTTATGTCCGCAAAAACATTTAGTTGTGTCAATAATTTTTCTTATAAGTGCTATAATAACAGATCTGCTTCTTATGCCAGCAATACTTTTTTCTCCGTGTATGTATGTTAATTGCTTCCAAACCTTTGTATCAAAATTAATACGAATATTTTTTACAGTTTTATTCCAATCAATTATCCACGATGGAGATGGAAGGTGTAATATGCTCGGAGTATGAATCGTTTACAGAAACGAAACAAAAATTCGAATTCACGAAATCTGATAAATTACCGGTCTTTATCTTCTCGAATTGACTTTTTGAAGCTACATTCTTTATCTTTTTTTTATCTTTAACAGCTAAATATTCCGTTATTCGATCACCAATTTGTTCCAATGAACCATTCAAACTTCAGCAACATGGAGATGTTTGAAAAAATCGATGTTTTTCATCAAAAAAATATCCAAATCAATCGAATTTTATCAAAAAATCAATACAAACTAAATATTTTCCTCATACAAGAGATAGATATGGTCCTAAACATCAGCCATCACTGATTCACAATGAAATTGTATTTGAGATCGAAAACAGGATTTAATAATTGATTGAACTATGAAAACCATTTTCAATGTGGTATTTCGCAAAGAGATTCACCCACCGACGAAGCGGACTCACTCAAAAGAGCACGAAAAATTCTGGTATTCATTGAAGCAGGTGTCAAAACTCCGTGGAGGATCAAGGGAGTCAGAAGGCACAACAACCACAAAGAAAACATCCTACAGATTCAAAACGACGCAAGAAATCAGAGAAGCTGATAGATGTAGATACACGGCCGTTCAATACTCTAGAGAAGTTGATCAATGTCTTGAATAAGAAGTATACTACACCTGCAAGGAAATATCTTTTTAGAAGAAAGAGCTTGGGAATAAATATATAAAACAACCACTGCGAGAGGCTGAATATATGCATCTTACGACTTACTTGTATTTCAATGCACGTCTTATTCTGATAAACGAACTACATCATGAGGTAATGAGCGTTGAATATTTTCCACAAGAACACGTTGCAGATAATTGAAAGAAGCTCTTTCGACTATACATTCCAGCGGTGAAAAGAGCAGGAAAATAAAACAATCAACAAGTTACTCCTATTATCGAACATTCAGTTTTTATATCAGTTTTATGCAAACACGGAGCATTGATTGAACTCTCAGTTACCCCACGGGGGTCTAAACGGAACAAAAGGTTTTCGAAAATCTGGTATTTTGTTCATAGAGGTCAAGAGATACGATTTAGAACCAGAACAAGGATCAAGTTCAAGGACTATAATACATTTTTTATTATGGAAAAAGCTTCATTTTATCGATTTCAAAGCACAACGAAAGTTTAACAACAACACGCGAGAATACTTCGAGTAACTGAGGGTTAATATCAAAATTCTATATAAAATCAATATTGTGAGGTAACTCGAGACAACATCATAAAATATTCACATCCCCATCTAGGACCAATATATGAATTCAATACCACGGAAATATTACCCTAACAGCAAATTTCAATTTTTCATTTCCAGAACAGCGTTACAACACTGTGAAAAAAACTGGAAATTTAATGAGTTACTGGAAGTTTCAGTTAAGTCATTTCCCAATACATTCACTGACATTTTGCATTGCGAACTTCCAATTTTTGCAGCGAATATTTTGAGATCTTTGAGCAAATGTACTGGAATTTCCAGTTCAATGTACTGGTTAATGACTTCCACCGAGATACTGAAATTTTCTACACAGATAAAAGTGTTTTGTTGACTCAAATAAATTTGGAGTCATCCAAATGAATATGTTATTTCAATAGGGTGAAATAAATATGTATTCAATAACTTGTTTATATTGATTTGAATATCCAAACTCTACAATTCATTCGTCCAAATAAATACGATACTTTGATGAGGTGTTGTTTTAGATTGAAAGGAAAATGTGATTTCCTTCGATTGAACAAATGGTTCTTCGATTTAAACATACATTGATTCGTTTCCCATATAGAATTCTGTAAGAAAGCATGAAAGAATTATTCATATCTTAGTTTCCAATCAAATAAATATTATTTTGAGCACATTCCCTAGAATCTTGCTGCACAAATTTGAATTGTACAGTACGAAATGCAGTGAGTGTACTGGAAAATGAATTAACTGAAATTTCCTAATGAATTTCTAGGACAAATAAAGTTCCACTCTCTGTAAGAAACTGTTAATTGTAGACCAAAATTTTGTGTGGCTGGAACAAACGTTTCTCAATGCAGGCTGTACTCGATAAAACTAGAATACTTCAGATACCATCGTTACTCCTTTTAATCGATAAGTAGGCCCTATTATATTCTGCAAAACAAACATCGAAACTCCTTTCGAATGTTCATTATGTAAAGACTCGTATTTCAAAAGGCGATTGTCGCGAGGTATCATTCACCACGAGAATATTTAATTCCGCACGAGCATTGTTAGATTCAACAAAACCAACGAGGACAAATTACACCGTCGCTTTGATCTTTGTTTCAACAGAAAACTCTGTGTGAAACGAAAGCGACGAATGTTCCCTTTCTTGAACGAAGTTATAAATATCTGAAGAAGACTCGCACTCGAACATGTATCCGACAACAAACCGTGATAAAGACGCGAGTTGAAAATGTTAACTTGGTGTTTTGCTTTTTCGCCGTAATCGTTTTGCTCATCTCCCCCCCCCCCTCCCTCCTTCCCGGTTCCCCATCTGAATTCTACGTCGGACGGTTATAATTTCCATCCTCGTGTTTTTGTGAAAAATGCTCCTCTTCTCTATCAAGCTAGAACTGTTTTGATCTCGCACAAGAACTAAGCCTTCGGCCATTGAGTTTCGTGAACGACTCCGTGTCACGTCATACTCGTAGGCGCACGAACGATATAGAAACACACGACGAGCGGATCCAAATGAAGGGTTACAAGGAGCAGGGTGCTTAACGCTCGCTTTAATTACGAAATTGGGTCGTGCAACAGTCCGAGTACGCGCACGTGGACAAACTCACGTTTTCACGAGACACTAATTTCCGCGAAAGGGATCCAATTAAAATGCCCATTGAAAGACCATTCCGTGTTATTGGAATCAACGATCGATGCTCAAACGAATGACCCTGATAAGCGCGATTGGGATGCAAAGTAAGAATATTATCGTTCCGAAAATTAGGTGAATTGAATGGGGAGCGATTGTCGAACATTATTGTTCGGCATTAGGATTATTTTGACAAATATACTTTATTGTTTTAATTATTCAGTCTCAATGTTTTCAAATTGGGAATATTCTAGACTGAAAAAAAAATTTATTCCAGTCAAATAAATATTTATTTGTCCTGTACCAAAGAAATATTTATTGGAATTAACAAAGTATTCTTTGGGACCAAAATAATTTATTTGAATTAAATAGATGGTTTTAATCGTTTATTTGATTCCAATAAATTATTTTGGTCCCAAAGAATACTTTGTTAATTCCAATAAATATTTCTTTGGTACAGGACAAATAAATATTTATTCGACTGGAATAAATTTTTTTTTCAGTGTATATAAATTTGAAACATTGTATATACAATGCACACGCAGAGAAAAATTCTTGTTGAAAGAGCGATTCCAACAAATCTGCTTTGCTGAATTAGCACAACGGTTACTGTTACAGCAAAAATATTTCTATTTCAGCAAGATATTTGTTAATTCAGCAAAATTTCCTAGTTGTCTGTACATCTACACTGTACAAAATTTCTGTGGGAAAACTCCTATATGGGCATTTCCACGAAAAGTGTCATATTTCGTTGAAAAAACACGATCAAAAAGATGTTGAGGCACACCATTCAAACTTTTTTCTTATGTTATATACATTTATTGAAGTCGATTTTTCAGTGTGGTGCTGAGCTCCCAGCTTGCGCTCGGTTTTGATGAATTAATAAAAATAGATGTATATATATGAAATAGTTGTAATCTTAAAATTTTTAAATCTTATTCAACCCTTTGCGGCACACGTGTTCTAAATGAACGAATTTTCGTGGAAATTGGTATACGTAGGTTTTTTGGGTCACTGGTTACGAATCTGTCCTCAGATTTTGAAAATTCAAAATGGCGGATCCAAGATGGCGGTCAAAAACTTGAGATGTCACCCGATTACATTCCCTATTAAAAAAGTCCGACAGAACCTGACAGATTCCGGTCAAAATTCTGTCTGGTTCCGTCGGGAATCACCATTCCGGGGACAACAACCGACCAAATCCTGCACAGGCTGGAATGCCAGACAAAGCCAAACAAAACCTGACGGATTCCGGTGAAAATTCTGTCTGGTTCTGTCGGAAATTGTCATTTTTGGAAGAAAAACCGACCAAATCCTGACAGAAAAAAAAGTATCGGACATTTGGAATAGGGTTAGGAATCACCACATAGGGGTTTTTGGGGTCGCTGACTACAAATCCGAACTGAGATTTTAGAAATTCAAAATGGCGAATCCAATATGGCGACCAAAAACTTGAAATATTACCGGATTTCATTGAACATCACCTTATAGGGATTTGTGAATGATTTATATCAATAAAAAAAACATACCAAATTTTTTTCAAGGAATAATGATGAAAATGATTTTTTTCTTTGAAAATCGCAATCTCAATACCGAAATAATCATCAACGTGTTATTGATTATTCAAAACATGCCCTAGTATTGGTCCTATGGAATATGTCAATAACAACCAGGGGTTGGAGAATGGAAAATTGTCATAACGAAAAAAAAATAATGTATTTTTGAATCACGCGATCAAATTTTCTAAAATACTTCGAAAAATATTTTTAAAACTTCAAATGTTCTGAGAAAAAGTTTCCTAACAGTTTGTTGTCTTAAACTTGAAAAATAAACGAAAACAAAAGAATGAGGATTTTTATGTAATTTGTGTAGATGATTGTTTATAACTATGTGTCTACAAATAACAAGTGTTCGTAACATTCTTCATGACCAATTTTTATGAGTACTATTATAAACGAATTCTTTTTCCACGAAAACTTGTTACAATCAGTATTATAAGCAAATCGCATGCAAATTTTCATGTGAGTGCTTCTTGTTTGTTTTGTACACTGTAAAAAATATACTTCCTAAACTGCCAAAGAAGTTTGGCAGTTTTTTACACAAACTTTTTTTGTAAATTACCAAACAAAAGTTTGTAAACATTCCAAAAATATTGTGATCTCATGAAGATTTTTGAGAATTCACAAACTTTTGTTCGGCAATTTACAAAAAAGGTTCGGAAATTATTTTTCCAAACCAAGTTTGGAAATTTCCAAGCATTTTTGTTTGGAATTCAACAAATTTTTTTTACAGTGTAAGATGAAGCCAACGATATCATAGAATGAAGTATAATTGAAGACAAATTTGTAATATGATGGTCGATTTATTCAGTTGATATTGTGTTATCAAGAAGACATGAAATATAAAAAATTTCAGAAAAATACCTTTTTCGGTTGAAAATTTCGATATAAATAATCAGCACAAAATTTCTATGGTGGTTTCTTGTAGGAGTTTACTCTGATGGAATCACGTATCGGTTTCTTTATAATGTAATTTTTCATTTATGTACAAAGATCCGATGAGAAACTCATTTTCCTAAAAGTTATAATCTTCGAGTGGGTGTTATTTGTGAAACCATAACTGTCGATGTTTGGAAGTCGAATACTTCAACAATTTTTGAAGCACATCATTGTCCTTCATAGAGTATTTGTCCGGAGCCTAAAACTAATCGAAAATGTAAGGAAATCGACCCCAAGTTGATGCGCACGATTTCTACCTCTCTGAGTGTTGGAGGGGACATTTTTACTGAAAGATCGGAGCGAACATTTTGGCTCTAAATCTGAAACAACTCCTGCGCGCAACGCAATATTGAAACAAATTTTGGTGTACTGCCTTACAACAGGCGCAGTACTGCACCAGTACTAGCCAAGACTGGCAGGGTACTGGCATTTGTCTGGAATGATAACGCTTTTCAGTACTGGGGATTGAGTACTGATGACATTATTCGCAATCAGTGCAGGGTCAGTACTGGGTTAGTACCTGGCCGGTATTGAGTTCTCAGTACTGGTTTATCAGTACAGGCATATTACTGTATTTTTATGCATCCAGTACTGATCCCGTACGTGTTGACCAAGTGTTGGAGACCCAATACTGGCACTGTACTGCACCTGTTGTCAACATTGGCATATTACGGATTTTTCTGATTGGGCAACGTACTATTCAATTTGATGAGACATACACGGAGAGAAATGTATTTGGAAAAATTACCATTTTATTCGTAAACTAGAACTATTCGGCAAAACCAGACAATAATTTATAATATAACTCCTAATCATTGCCAGTTGTGATGGTAAAAATCGAGATTAATTTGGATTTTTACCATCACAGCTGGCAATGATTAGGAGTTATGCTATAAATTATTGTCTGATTTTTCCGAATAGTTCTAGTTTACGAATGAAATGGTAATCTTTCCAAATAAATTTCTTTCCGTGTAGAAAGATGTGCTTTGAAAACTCTTGCAATGAAGTGATATAATAGAAGGGACATTTTTTTACGAAATCATGATTTTCGATTTCTCGAAGTTGAATACTCCAACAATTTTTGAAGCACATCGTTGTGCTTCACGGAGTGTCTTTCCATAGCCTAAAATTAATATAAAATCCAAGGACATCGATCCTAAGTAGATGCGCGCGATTCCTAATTCTAGAAATGTCGGAGGGGACATTTGTAATTTCAAAATTGGGACACAAATTCGCGGTTTTTCTGACAGATATTGGATTGATAGCACAGTGCCATACTCATGTAATTTGAGTAGCTTGAGGTGTAAAGTGTTCGGCTGATTTTTGTTAAAACGTTTCAGTAACGCGCAGAACTGTTGTGAGCAAGCGAAGTAGTCAATTTGTATCCAGGGACAAATCGAAACTCATGTTTTTCGTACTGTGTTCAATCACTATAAGTTATATCCGTTCTCAAGAACTTCTGCGATCATCTTGAGTTATTTTTCCTACATTAGGAAGTCCGAATTGATATTTTCACGCCCACAAAATTGGATTTCATCCACAGAATTGGTTATGAAAGGAGGGGGACAGAAAAATGACGCTTTCCGTGGAAATGCTCATTTATTTATGTAAAGTATTTAACACATACATGTGTTAGGAATTTTTCGAATTTGAATTCCGGAAATTTACTGTGAGATGTTGGGAAAAATCCTATCAAGTTTAGAATTTTCAGATAAATTTATGGGAAATTTCATATAAATTTACCGGAAATTGATTTCCCAATCAGTGATTGGAATTTTCCGGTTGATGTATTGTACAATACACAGGAAAATTCCGATCATTTTTTACAGTGTACGATTCCGGATTGCTGAATGACAAGGGCTTGTTGAAAGAACAAGATTTTTGCTGCGATATCAAATTTCTTGGCAATTCAGCAACAAGTTTCGCCATATCAGCGAAGCAAATTTTTGAGGTGTGCTGTTTCAGCAACTTTTCTTCTCTGAGTGCACAATTAGGGAATATCAACAGGTATTTGCAGTGAAATTTCCCTCCTTTCGTTTGCGGATCAACCCTTAACTGCAGAAATAGTAAAATTTCACTGACTTAAATTTAGGGGATTGATAAATTCAATTATAGATTTTCAAATTTGAAATCCTGTCAATACGAGTCATCCCGTGCTTATGCGTAATAATGAAGTTGAACAAATGAATAAACATCGTGTTATATTAAATGTGAAGAATTACAATAAAACGAATTTCCCATGTTTGGCCATGATCAATAAGTTTTCACGTGCGATTGGATGACACGATACAACAAAGGAAGAGTTTGGGGAAGCAAAAATAGGATTTATCTGAGAAACCAGAGACAGCAGAGGGCAGAGATATTACAGTGGTATTATTCTCATTCGCTATACTACTGTTTTTTTCTCACTTGACTACTTTTTTCCGTCGTTTAATATCCAACCGTGTACAGGGTGTCCGTCAAATATCATCTCGTTGAAATCGATTGATGTGAAATTCATGGCCACGAAGAGTACAGGAAAAAACATTTCATCGATAACAGTAGCAATAAAGAATCAACCTTCTGGTATAACTGGTTATATAATCTTTTTTTTTATTGTCATGGAAAACATATCATAGGGGGAAGATGATTTTATACATCACAGAAGATACGTATAGTTGTTGATTATAAACTACCGCTCGCCTTTCTCATCCAAAAAGTTTATCATCGACGGAGTTAAGTGAAAAATCTCGTTATTTGCTATCCAGGAACTTGAATTTATTGTGTGTAAGATTGATAAAAAATTATCGTGATTTAATATCAATATATTTCCAAGAGCAATGGCAAACTCACGTTATAAGGATAATTTCGATAGTTTGCGTCTGTACATGACCTGACCCTAGTTAGACGAATTAGCTGGAGTATAGACCAAATTATAATACAAACCTTGTTCTAGGTCTATATACACACCGTAGGCGGACCGTATTTCATTTAATTTATGCTAATTCACTTTGGGATTATTCCTTCGTGGACCGGAGCATCGTTTTTGATTAATATACGGAATTTAGGAGAGTTCTGCTTTTTTGAAAATGATTTATATCGGGGCATTATAATAACTATAATAAACTTAATTACCCTCTTGGAAACATTCAGTAATTCAGAAAATTTCTGTCTTCAATACAATTGTGTACACTTCAATTCTCGAAACACGTTTGAGTACTTTTCTGAGATAAATTCTCTATCTCGAAGACTTTAAACCTACACTGTAAGAAATTTCTGCATCAATTCTAATGTTTTTACTGGAAGTTTTTTCCAAGTACGTACATGAATTTACTCTCATACACATTTTACATTAAATTTGATGTGAATTGTAGCATAATCTATAGTCTTTTCATGTTTTTATACATTCAATTGAATGCAGAATGTGTATGAACCTGATTTCATGTACGGAATTGAGAAAAACTTCCAGATATTTCTAACAGTGTGAAGCAAACAAATTAAATTTTCGATATAAACAATTTTCAATTTGGGATTAATCACAATGTCAAATTGACATGATTTAGAAATGAATTTTCTCTCGATCTGAAATGAAACGCCATTACGCTGAAAAAAGCATAATTCTACTGTGCCTTCTCTTCAAATCGACACAAGTTTCTATTTCTCGCAAGAATAGTATCATCATGGGCTCTCAACTGGAGGAAATTGGAAATTTTCAAACCAGAGAAGTACATTTGCTCGAATCAATCTTGACAACCATGGACGTGCTTTATTGAACAAGAACTGCGCTTTAATCCAGGGGGAGGCACGTCCGAGGATTCGAGAAAATAGAAAATCATGCACAATTCGGAGGCGGGTATAAATTGCCGTAGCGTTGGTTTTGCGAGCTATTTTCACCTATGTGCGTGGAAAGAGACGTCGTAACGTCCACATTTCACTACATTGACCCATTTTTTCCGACTGTTTTTTTATTTTTCCGCATCAACGGAAAGCTTCGACGGAAAACAAGCAAAATAAATACGCTGTAAAAAGTGTGGAGAGGTTTTCTTCACATTGTTGGGGGATTTTGTCTCCTCATCGTGGGGGAATTGTTTTTCCACCACTTTGAGGAATTATTTTGTTTTTTGGGTGTTGAATCATCCACAAATGAAGGGAGATTTCACCAAATTATAGTAGAAAATTCTCCACCTGTGGATGAATTTTGCTGATACCATTTTTTGGGGGAAACTTCCACAATCATTTTTTACAGTTTATCCAAAATCAAATCATAAGTTCAAATTTTAACGGTTATATCCTCTGACAATTGTTGTTGTATCGTTGAAAGGAAGAAAAATCCCTTTTGTAGAGAAATGTGAATAATTTTGATACTTCGTATTTAAATCACTGATCAAAAATTCATATTGTGGAAGTTTGAATCGTTTATAGATACGAAACGAAAATTTAAACCCACAAAATCAGATAAACTATCGTTATCCGACTTCTCAAATTACCTCCTTGGAACCGGAAACATCGCTAAAAAAAGTAGTGGAAGATTTTGAGTTTTTAACAGTTCAGTATTTCGTTATTCGATCACCAATTTGTTTCAATAAACGATTCAAACTTCAGCAACATAAAAATTCTATAAATTTGGAAACTTTTGAAGCTGTGTAACTGGAAGATCCAAGAGACTGAAATTATACTTCGCAATTTACACAGACTACATGCGAGCTTGATGAATAATTGCCTCTTTGTTACCATATCGTGTGCTGGATATGCGTTGAGATAAGGGTATGCAAATATTCGGTTTGACTGATTATTCGCATTGTTCAGAGCTTGACCAAATCTATTATTCCACGCTAATTCATATATTTGAGGAATAGAGAATGTCTTGCAGTGTAGAGACTGTTTTCTTCATTACCCTGAAACAGGTAAAGTGTTTTTTGGTACCTTTGAAAGATAATTCGTGTCCAGCGCGTTAAAAAGTACTTCAAAGTGTTAAAAAAAAATCTGAAAAAGTTCATGATGTTTCATTAACTATCCTAGTATCAGGACAAATCGTTACATTGATGATTCATCAATTGGTTCAAACAATATAACAAAATGAACAAATGAAAACGTGGATGGATGTGTTCGGGACAAAGTATCGCAAAGGCACGAATAACCCATGTTTACCTTTTGAGGGTTAAACAATTGTATTTTCAAAAGAAATTCAGTAATATATTCTCAGTTTTGATAACTATTTTCCTCAATGTGTTTGAAATACTCTGCTTCACAAATCTGAATTATTATTCTTATCATTGAATTCAGGGTGAGCGGTTTCCAACGAAGTATTTGAAAATGAGCATAATAAAAGTTATAAATTTCTTATACAACTTGCGAAACGTCTTCAAGATTTCAAATGCTTTACTTTTGAAAGATTTCATGTATATTATATGGCGTCCACTCCAACTTCTTTGTTCAAGTTCATAGAAGATGAAGGTTAAATCACATTGAGAGATTCAATACAATCGTTTATCAAGGTTAAAGTACAATCGAACGCTTCAAGTTTCTTTTTCTTACAAACACATTTGAGTTTCAAATACCGTAGAATCAGCAAGAAAGGAATATCATGATTCACCGCTGAAATACCATCCAATATAAAACTAATTGAGAAAGATACTGCACGATAGTCGTTTCGATAACACGGAACAAACTGGAAAGTCAGTTGCAGACAGCTCAAGTTTGAAGGATACTGGTGCCGAGGGTTTAGCCAAACTGTTCCTTGCAAATAATTATATGAAAATCTATGTACGCGCTTATACCATACGCAGAAAACAGATGTTTTCACTTGAATTTACTTTCAAAAGTCCTATAATTTGATGTATTTCTACAAAAAATTATGGTACTTTTGAAGTTATATTCAGGTGAGGTAAGAGATCCCATACCCGATCAGTCCTTATATTCTAGGTTTTTGTGATTTAGTTGTGCAAAAACTCTTCAACCAAAACATTCTTTGTAATTAATGGATTGAGAATGAACTGTTTCATTTGAAACTTCTAGCTAAATTACTTTGTAAATTCATGTAATAATGAAAATGATCGGGTTCTAGTCCCTGATCGGGTATAGAGTCTCTTACCTTCAATAATTTCATTCATCACAGACTGGCGCTGATCTTTAATGAATTATGCAACTTTTCAAAATATATTCTCCTCCGTGTAAGTAACTGATGAAAATTAATTGAGTTGATTGCATCAATTATGAATACAGCAAGATCCAGGAATCATAACAAGCACCCTCTTTTTCATTCGAACTTCATTCATTGCCTTGCGTTGAACAAAGGAGGTGAGTGTTCTTATTGCGGGGTCTTACTGTGAATTGAAAGAGAAAAAACAATCTGAACAGAATCCTGACGTGGATATCCACTTGAGAAAATATGAGCGTACAGATCGAGTACACCTTTTCTTGATAAGATTAATCCAAGCTGGAGCCGCAAAGAGGTCTGAAATTTTCAGGAATTAATCTTCAACGTTTCATCTATTGCGCTAAGAAGTCCGAATTTCATAGAAGTCCCTGAGACTTCACTGAGTTCACAGTATGAAATAGTTCAGGACCTCCTGCACTGGCAGAAAAATGACCGGGTTGAAATATTCGTGGTCGCAATAATTCAAAATCTGGTTCGATTCACCAGGAAATGTGGTTGTGATGTCCAGGAACAGTGGTTAAAGCAAAAATTAACCACATCTTTCAGACTAGGTAAACCAGATTCTTTCCTTGGTGTGATAACCAGAATATGCAGTTAATTTTGGCTTCAACCACTTTTTCTGGACATCACAATCACATTTTCTGGTGAATCGAACCAGATTCCAAGTTATTGCGACCACGAATTTTTCCATCAGGTCGTTTTTCTGTCAATGTGCACGGGAAAAATAATGTTGTTGATAATTGGATAGCTGAAAATCAGCTATGTTACCATCTTTAACTCACTGTAAAAAGAAAGTTTTAAATTCAGCTCATTTCATGGCTGAATCTATGATGCAAACAAATTAAGCCAAATCGCCGACACAATGGAACAAGCATTGTCTGAAATTAAGATGCAAACAGATTAAGACTTTCTTTTTACAGTACTGTAGTTGTATCTTTGATTCCAGAATTGAAATTCATTTGGTTTTAAATTATTTGATTCAAATAAGTTTCGTCTGTGTCAAATCAAATAATCAAAATTCTTTGAAATTGTTATTAAAATATTTTGATTTCAATCATTTATCATATTACACTGTAAAAAAATTCCTTCTGAAACTTAAGAAAATTAACTAAATTCTCAGAATACTTTCCGAAATTGAGTCTAAATTTCTTAAAAATCCAGAAAAATTTATCTGAAAATTGAGGAAAAAGTGGCTGTAAAAAATTACAATCACGTTTTTTGAATTTTTCAGAAGGGATTTTTTTCGGTATTTTGTTGAATGAATTATATTTTTGGAGTATATTACGTAGATCCGGAAGTGAATATGTTTCCACCTTGAGTCGAAGAAATATTTGCTTGCATGCCTTTAGGAACCATTGACTTCAAACAAATATAAGTTGAATAAGAAACCAACACATTACTCTGTATCACATCATGGTTAGTATCAGTCATTTTTTCGCTTTGTGAATTTCTTTCGATCAACCCCCGAGTGGAAAAATTTTCCATATTATATATAATTTACCCTGTAAAGAATGATTGTGGCATTTTCCCCCAAAAAAGCTGGCAGCAAAGTTCCCCCACACACTGAGAGAAATTTATAGTTGAATTTACTATGTCATTATAGGGATGGGGGAGATACTGACTTTTAATGATATTTACTATAGCATAACAATAGAAACCTGATCAAATTTACAATGTTTTACACGCTGAGAGAAAAAATTTCCAGGAACAATGGAATATTTAGTTGAATAGTCGCCATAAAATACTCAATTGATTTGAATACACTTTCATTGTCTCGATTGAATATTCATTCGACCGAACAAATATTTAATATGCTATGAAATATTTCATCAATTGAAACAGTTATTTAATTGAGTCAATGGAAGTTTATTCAAATCAATAAAGTATTTTATGGCGACTATTCAACTAAATTTTTTATTGTTCTCGGAAATTTTTTCTCTCAGTGCAGTAAATTTCATTAGAAGTCAGTATGTTCCCCTATTCCTATGATTGCGTAGTAAATTTAACTATTAAATTTCTCTCAGTGCAAATGAGGAATTTTTCACCATAATTTGGTGGATTTTTCCTTCATTCGTGAAGGCTTCAACACCCAAAAAACAAAATTATTCCTCAAAGTGGTAGAAAAATCCCTCATTTTTCATAGAAAAACAATCCCTCCGTGATAAGGGGACGAAATCCACCAATATTGTGGAGAATAACTCTCCAAATTTCTTACAGTGTATAGGATAAGGCGGGGTAATATGCCAGTGTTGGTAAAATGCCACTTGGGTGATATTTTCCAAAATTACCGGGAGATGGCAATCATATGTTCTCCTGAATCAGTAGACTAACTGATTCCGAAGAACATATGACTAAGCTATGACTGCTATCTGCGGTAATTTTGGAAAATATCACCCAAGTGGCATTTTACCCACACTGGCATATTACCCCGCCTTACCCTATACGTACAATTCAATATAATTCACAATAAAAATTCATTCGAATAAAGCGATATACAAATCTGACTCCACATTGAATCAGGTTTATTGAATCAGAATTCATTACAAAGAATCTCAGGGTTCAGACAAGTGTTGTTCAATCAATTTCCCCGAGTTTTCCCTGTGATTTCCCTGAGTAAAATTCGTCGGATCATGAATGTGTCCCTAAACATTTTTTCCTCAGTGTATAATTTCTAAGATTCTACGATTAAAAATTAAGAAAATATGTTGTAGAGAATTCCAGGTTTTTGGGAGTTTTTGATAATTTCCCTGAGAATTCCCGGTGTTTTGAGTCCAATTTTTATTTCCCTGAGTTTTCCCGAATTTCCCGGAATTCCAGTTCTGTCTGAACCCTGTAATCTTAACCCAAATCTGTTAAATTCCATGTAAAGTTCCCATAAAACATTTGATCCTTCTTTCTAATGAAAAAAAAAACGAACTGAAGATACATAGATTGTTATTTCACTTCCATACTCGAGCGGATCTGGATTGGCCGGAATCAATATGTTTTTCCCCATTCATTAGCCTCGTGACAGAAAATTACATACCCTACATGCGGATATGAGAACATTCCTTTATCCTTTTGTAAAATGAGAAACGATGCAGAATATATATCTCATTGCGAATTGAATATTATTCGATTTGCTTTTCAATTCATTCGTGATATAATTTTAGTTGATGGGCATGTAATATAAATCATAATATTCATCACGCGATATGAATCATAACAAATGAAAAAGGAAAACTGCTTCATCAAGAGAACGAGGAAGAGAGGTGGGAAGAAAATTTTCATGAACAGTTGGTCGATCTGTGTCAAGTGCGACTGTGATGGGAGTGTATTGCAAAAGACTTCCCTTTCTCTTGGAAATCTCATTTCATATATATAAGGAAAATACGAGTGTTACTGACATTCTCTCGCCAACTGCCATCAAAGTATTGAATTTCCAAACTTGGATTGAATGGAACAAAAGTAATATATTTGAATTCGTTATGTAAATTATTTGTCCGTTGCCCTGAAAGATACGAAATGAATCGTGAAGTTATTAGTGAATCACACGAATATCATGGGAAATCCAATCTCGGGAGTACGGAACATGAATTTTCATTCTCGTAATGTCATTCTATAATACGTCAAGATGATGGAAATCCGACAATATGTTTTTCATACCGAGAGGACAATGATGTGCAAAATTGTGGTATGAAAGTGGGAATATTGCATTCTAAGGAATCAGAAAATATTTATTGCATTGAACTAGAACACGCTCATCTACAACGTGTTGCACATCAAAAACTGCACAAAAAAATATCTTCGGAAGAACTTTTTCAGATAAAATGTCAGAAACGAAAGCTGTGCAGTTCAAACCTCACAATTATTATTTTGGAAATGTTTTTTTCGTTTAATATCTTTTCGAAAAGGTATTTAGATCCAATTTTTCAATTGACACATCTTGTCCATGCTTTTCATACTCCGGTTAGCAAAAGGCTTATTTGTTTATTCACGTACAAACATTGTCCTCATTTCTGCCAAAAGTTCGAGTAAAAAATGGAGAATTTCGGACAGAACATTTTCTATTGGATTTGGTAAAAATAGATGAATTTTTACTGAAAGAACAGAGAAAAATTTCCCTCTAAGTTCTACGTTCTTAAAGAGATACCAGCGAACATCGACTGAATAAAAATTTCCTCAGTCCAAATTCTTTGAACTGAACTCATGAAAGGGTTTGGAATTTTCACGAAATTATCTTGAGTACTTTTTGCATTGTTCTACGAAACCTGAATTTCGAATGTTCAAAAATATTTCTTCTTACAAATTTTTCAAGAAAAATCTTTTTCGAAATTAGAAATTTGGACTCTGTACCATTGTGCACAATAGAAAAAGTACTAGAGATCAATTTCTAAGAATGAAAAACCAGAAAATTTGAGAAAACGTTGACTCAGAGCTTACGCTGGTATCCCTGGTTCAAAGAATCCATTGAATCTGAGGACTGAAATTCAATGAGATTTGGCGAGATCCGATCAGATTCATATTGAAAGAATTCATTACTCTGACCAAATCTCATTGAAAAACCGCTGGATGAGATTCAATCAGAACATTGTCCGAGATTCGATGAGAATCGATCAGATTTGGCGAGAATCAATGAATTTCTTTAACCATGGATCCCTTTGAAGAGATGCTGAAGGCCCAAGCGTTAGCCAAATCGTTTATTTCAAACAATCTGAGAATAAAATCAAAATATCGCTCTGTAGTGTAATCACACATGCACTATAACGACGGTTACTTTCATTAGACAATTCTCATAACACTTCAAATTGCCTCGAGAGCATCATTTTTCCCGCACATGCATCAAAATATGTACTGTAGATAAGACTTATCTCAAGAGGTGAAATTTTATTCGATTCAACCGAATACGAGAGAATGTTGTGTTGATGTAGCGGAAGTCGTTAACGACTAATTACTTCATGGTAATCGCTATATTTTTTCTACTGAAATCGTACAGAAAGTTTTTCAAGCCAATTTCAATCGATTCTATCTCAGAAATTGGAAGTTAAAGTTATTAGTGTTCAATCAATTTCTAGAGGCCTGACAGTTTTATGGATAATATGTGAAAGCTATTCCCAGATTCACTTCAATTTCATTTACGTCCACCTCGTTATCATCGAAAATTATCATTCAATTCAGGAAATTTTGTCTCAGTCAGAGAGAATTGTGTCAGAGAAAATTGATGATAAACATTCAACCGAATGATGATGTTGAGCAGAAATTGGATGAACTTGGAATTTGAGGGAGATGAAAACAGTTCCAATGGATTATTATTGAAATTTTATTACGATTCAATTTCAATAAATGAATTCTTAGAAAATCATTTCCTTCACGTGTATAATTTGAATATTTGATAGAATTGAATGGAGATGAGAAGTTTTAGTTATCTGCTAATTTTTTTCTTTATTCTGCACGGAAAAAAGTATACTCTGCACTGGTTGTTGTTGAATTAACATAGTTGCTCGCAAAAACATAATTCGAGTAAAATTTATATTACAACCAATGTTATATTCACATTCTTATCGAAGTGAATGGGAATACTGTTGCTGTGGAGCAACTATGATGACAACGTAAATCCAACAGAACTGTGTAGTAAATTTCACGTGAGATCCATACTGTAATTGTATCTCTGTAATTTTTACATGGGCATTTGTTCCGCGTGGGGATTCTTCACTATTCCCGCTTTATTATTTTTATGATCCCATGACAATCAATAAACTAACAAGTTATCAAAATTTCAATCGATTTGATAGTAATTTGTTTTGATTAGTATCGAATGGGAAGGAGCTTGCAAAATACTTCCTAGTTCCAACTAATTTCTATTAACCCAATTTCAACCTATCGAATGTTGCCAAATCTCTCAGACAGCTTAACGTGGCACTGGGAGATTCATGAAACGTTTGAAAAACGTAGAGTAGATTTTCTGAACGTTCTGAAATTATACTCAACGATATATAACTTATATATAAACTATATTGAATTATATACAAGTTAAATAAGAATTTTTTAACTTTTCCACTCCTGCTATCAAGACTCGTTGGATTTTATACAATATTTTGATCGAAGCTGATTCGACAATTTTTAATTACATCCAGAGAGAAACTACCCTACAAACAATGATGACTGGCATGTCGATGGGCTGCTGATGGCCCCGCAATGCCAATGAAGAGCCATTACTGGTTCTTAAAAATTTGTAGTCAAATTTACTGTATGTGATTATTGTGCCCAAGAAACAGACTGACTTTCCAATGACAGTTACTGTAAAACATAATGAATTTGATCATGTTTCTATTGTCTCGTCATAGTCAATTTCACCGTAAGTTTAGTCTGTTCCTCGGTTACAAAGTCTCATAGTAAATTTAACTATAAATTTTTCTCCGTGTGCAGTCGTGTTTGTTGGGAACCGAATTCGTTTACTGAACCTTATTAAATTTCAGCCACGTTCCTTCAAAATCCTATTCAGTACGATTACATTGAATTTCATGAGTTAATTCGACCAAAGGAATATGCATTTGCCCATATAAATCCCTCTTCGTATGATACTAAATGCATTAATCTTTCAATATTTGAAAATGGAATACAATTTGCTAATATCAAATCCGAGTGAACTTATTTGTTTGTTCTGAAAATACAATTCTAGTGATAATGCATATTCAAAGGGAACTTCCCATACAGCACACAAGTTCCCGCAGAGAGTTATCCCGTTACGCTAATCAATCTATGTATTCATTATGAATATTTTGAATTCAAAATGAACTCTTAATGAACAACTCAATGTTCAGAAAGAACTCATATCGAGATTTCATAATGAATCGTCCGGGAATTCAGTACGTTTTCATTTTGAATTGATTGAATTCATTATTGGTCGCATTACGGGAGCTGTTCGAGAAGTCTTTGAGAAGGGTTTATGAATTCGAATTGATGTTTTGTGCCGGTTGGGTTTATATAAAAAATTTTGGATTGTATTGCAACTTGGAAGAATTTTAATACAACCCACGTAGGAGTTGACGAATGGCTCAGTACCGGTTCGATAGGCAGCCAACGTTGGTCAAACTGACATCAATTCAATATTTGCAACCGATGTTTTTTTGAAATTCAAGACCTTCTTGTGTACATTCGTATGAACTCAGATATTCAGACACATACGTAATATATAGATCCTGGCGCGGAAACTATTATATCGAGTTACATAGAATTCTTTCAAACTTCAATGCATTTGTACAGTCCTTAGTGCGTCGGGGATCAATCGATGCTCATGAACTCATGGTGATATCTAACGAAAAACGTAAGGAAGATTGTCAGCTACTCAAGTAGTTCATAATTCCGTCAATAATAATGCTATTTTCTACGAAATTATTATATTTCATAATATTTTTCGGAGTCCAACCATGCATCGAACAATATAGGATTATCACATTGAGCAAATCAACAGTGTTATATGATAAAATTTCTAAAAATCATCAAATATTTTGTCCAAGTGCACTACATATTTGTTCACCTTGGTTTGGGATTCATTCGGGGTTGGGAACCAACTCTTGCTCATTGAAATTGTGCCGTTGTTGATGCAGCATTGGTGGGAAATCGGTCAACAACGATCAGTTTGATCATCAAACCAGTACCGATTAGAACATGAAATCACGTCGTGCCAGTACCGACTCGAAATCGGCAGACAACCGTCGCCTTAAAATTGGCATTTCTACGTGAGAGGCTTTGGGAGGTTTGTAAAAATTATTCTCTGAAATGACCGAGTTCTTTAAAATATTACGAGATTCGAACTGTCATTCTTCTTATTTCAGTCAATTGATTCGAGTTAGCAAATTCTCCGATGAATAACTTGCACGGAACTCCTGTTGCAGCCAAAGTATGAATATGAATTTGATAATTATAAAATACACGTTTCCACGATTTTTTCTGCATCCTTTTATTTCGTTCCACTGGAAATAATACATGGATTCTCTAATACACATCAATTATTTCCCGAGTTTTTTCAAGTATAACTGATGGAATGAGGAAACATTTCATCCGAACTGAGCTTTGCTTGAGATACCATGTGAAATACTTTTTGTAGAGTTATTGGTGTGTTTCTTGCATAGTACGGTAACGTCCATGTGAGCCAAGATCCACATGAAATCACTGAGCAAGAAATGATTTATCTAGGTTATTCATAAATTTATGACACAGGGATCGTATATTATTCCACCACTTCCAGCAATTGAGCTGGTCGCATTCAACCTTGTTTCAACACCTACACAAGGCATTGATAATCAGCATATCCTGTAGTGACTTTCTTACTGGTTCATGCATGTTCCTTAATTCATGCTGTGATATTACCCAGTGAACATTTCTTCCTTCAACACTTGCATCTCTCATGAGGTCTAGCAGTTATCAGAAAGTTAACTCAGATCACTTTCTGATAACTTTTGAACCTTCTAGGAGAGGCAAGATCACACAAATCTTCAAGAACGTTCATTGAACGTTCAATAAATGTTCCTGAAGGTTTGTGTTCTCTCGGAGAACCGACGCATTGAAGAACTTTTTGATATTTTTCAGAGAACGTCATGAATTGAATTGTTTGAAATGTTGACGGGAAAAATATTCACTATGTAAAGACTTCTTCCTTCTTAGAGGTGGACTCGAGAGTCTTGAGCAAAATTCAAGAATAATGAATATCATTCAATTTTATGATATCTGAATATCAAGACAAATCTGCATATCAAGTCGCTTATGGGCAAGCAATATTTGAAAATAACACGTCTTAGAGGATGAAATTGATTGCATCCAGGACATGAAACAAATCTTCCTCCACTCAAGACCAAGACAAGACGAGAAAAGACCTTTTTCGAAACTGCAACAGTTTTGAATAAACCTTAGAGTTCAAAATCGAACAAGTATTTTAAAAAATTCTCTTCCATTTCATTCTTTGAATAGCTGTACATTGTTGCAACGAATCTTGCATCGGAACTGGTAAAATTAAGTTTTGTCGGTTTTCCTCGAGAGTCTCGAGTCCACCTTTATTCCTCCACACATTGAAAAATTTTCTGTATTTTCAACAAACATGTGTGTCCCAGGAGGTCCACTCGCAATTTATCTTGAATATTAACACAAAAAATATATCAAATTACCACAAAAATGTAGAATTTACCCTAAAAATCTGTTAAATTTGAGAATTTTATATATTGTTTTTTACATGGACTCTCAGCGGACCTTTCTTCAGCGTGTATACTTGTTTCTGCTATCAAGTTTGAGCAATATCAAACTGGAATTCGCAGTGATGAATCAAATAATGGTATTCTTATTACATCCAATGGAGAAACTATTAGGTGAAGATGAAGTAAAAACCTATGGAATACAAGTAAATAATTACTATATAACCTGATAATCTCCATTATACGCTTTTCTGGCGACGAATTAACGAAGTTTAGGATTTCCATTACTTTTTAGTGCACTTTGGAACTACGTGTATTCGGGGAATGATATAGGTGCTAAAGGACTTGGATATATGCGGTAAGTAATGAATGGTGTACCGGCGATGTTTATTACAGTCATGTATTAATTCAGTTCGGTATGAGCTATTAGAATGAATGCTGATTATGCGGTGGATGATAATAGAATGCATTTCATTCCCACTTTCATCTGCCGGAAAATCATGATACGCAGGAAGTAATCAACACTGTGCATTACGTGGGTTTCTGTACACTCCTTCAAAATGAATTAACATTGAAAATAATTTCCCCACATGAATTGTGGAATATATTAGAGAAATTTTTGGGATTCATTAGAATGAAAATATATTTATCCATAATATCAACCCTCTGAAAGATATCTTAAAGATATGAGAGAAGTGGTTCAAAAGAGGAGTTTGAAAATCTTTAATGTGATAAAATTGAAAAAACTTTTCGTGACACAGACTCTTAGCTAATATGTCAAATTCTTTTGTAATTTTATTCACTCTAGTAGGGATTTCAATTCATCGGAGTTAAAAAGTGAAATAAGTTTTCAGAGGAAGATTTGTTACGTCGTATCATTACATGGTATAAAAACGATGTTCTCTTATATACACATCTCGTACTATAAAATTTTGTACGTTCCGGCTTCACTGTGACGTCTGTAATGCACCTTGAGCGATTCAAGATACATGTAGTAAGATAAGCACATTTGCATCAAGTAAAAACTTTCTCTGTAAATTCAGAACTATAAAAGGTAATATCTTACATTCGAGGCTGTAATTGCACGAAAGAGATCTGCCCACGATTCTTGTTAAAACAAAATCCTCCTAAATTGTAATTCGAAAACCCTTGAATCGGTGAATAAAAATACAAATTGATTTCTTCTCTTACATTTCAAAATAACAACATATCACCGTAAAAAAAAAAAGTAAAGTGAATGAGACAGAAAAAAAGAAATAAAAATTCTAAAATAATCTTATCAGAATTCAATTCAAAAATGAAATGTGGGGATGAAAATGAAGCTGAAACTGGCAGCCGATTGTTATAACTTTTTAACCAACATTTTGATCAAGGATTCAAGCATCTGAAAAATTCAGCGAAATCGATTTTTGGTATAAAAAAAGCTTCAACAACGTTTAATCAAAAATTACAACAATCGACTGCGAGCTTTATGGCTGCTAGTTTCAGTATCATGAGATGAAATGGTTCAACGACCTCTCAACACCTCACGTATTGAAACTTTTGTTAAAACGTACAAAGAAAATTTTTCACATTACGATTAAAAACAATATCTGGGGACATCGATGTCATTTGTTTTTACAGACAATTCAGATAGCCAACTGCAGTCATAGGAACTAAATATTGATTTCCCGTGAACTGAGAAGACTGTCCCCGTAACGTGGATACGGATGAAGGAAGGAAGGATGTGGAAAAACAAGAAGAAAAGGGCGAGGCAGAGATATAAGAGACAATCCAGACATTTGTATAGATAGAATTTATAAGAAATGCTGAAGAAACTTGTTCATAGTATTTATCATATTACGCATGAAGAAACAGATTCTGAAAGAAAATATACTTTCTTGAAAAAAAGATCGAATTCGATACGTGAATAATCTGCAATCGTATTGTTTCATGCTTTTTACGCGTGTACAACTTCTGTTTGAATTTGAAAGCTCACCGTGTGGCTAAAAGCGTACTCTTTGAAAGGTTGTAATTTCAACTTCATTCGAATACGAGAAACCAATTTCGAGTTTTCTCGGTCCGACCTGGGATTATTCCCTTTCCTGCTTTCTGAATTTGGAGCAATAAAATCTCCCTGATTGCATTACGGAAACGATTAATACACGGAGAAAAAGATATCTTGAAAAATACCATAATTTATGGATTTTTGGCATTGGTCTAAACCGAGTCCAAATATTTACGGCAAGATACCTCTAAAAGTATTACAAGGGCTGGGACTTTTATGAGGAAGGTACTATATACTTCTTTATAAAAGTTCAAGAAATTATGGGACTTTTAGAAGTTTGTTCACGTAAATATTTTGACTCGGGTCAGACCAACGCCAAAAATCCATAAATTACACGGAGAAAACGAAACATCAGTGAGTATTTTCTTGATACGACTGGCTCGTGTTATGAAAACAAAATCATCTTAACACTAATTGTTAATGTATAGACATGAATCAGTCATGTCTTCACAGTATTGTCTGTTGTGCAGACACGATTGGTTCATTCCTACGCAGTAATCAATGTTGCTAGCCTTCTTTTGTCTTCATAACACGAGCCAATCGCGTCTGATAAAATTCTCACGAATGTTTCGTTTTCTCCATGTATGGTATTTTTCAAGGGATCTGTTTTCTCAGTGTAAAAATCAATGCATCGATACTAGTGATGCCGCGAGCTTCGAGCCGAGCTGGAGATTTTTTTTTCGAGCTGAGCAAAAAATTGGCTACAATAGATATTTTCAAAAAAATATATGTTGATTTCGACTACTTTGTGTTAACCGAAATGTGCTATTTTGGCATCCTTCATTTTAATTATCCTCAAATTATGGAGAGCTATACTATTAGCATCTTTGAGTTTATTTCAAACGAGCGAGTATCTATCAAAAATATGTTTCATTGTATTTGAAACATTGTATTCAATTGCTACACGCGAAGAAGAGTTATCTTAAAATTGACTACACTTTACAATGAAGGAGGGAAGAAATCACATTGTGAGGAAATGTATTATCTTTTGTCATTGAAATTGCTATACTTTCTGCTAATTGATAACAGGATTCTCTCATTCTCCACTAGAAAATAAGGTGATTTTAATGAAAAAGCATACTACATACCGTCATAATGTGATTTTGTCCCTACTTGACTGTATAGCGTAGTAATACTTTAATTAATTTTCTCTGCGTGTATGGTTTTGCAAGAAATATCATCCTGCACAAAATCTCATGTCGCCTCAAAGCAGAATTAGGGTGGAGAATCGGTGGATAAACGGTTGCTCGTCGGAAAAGTGACGTGGAGGTAACGAAGGAAAGTCCACGTGAAGATCAAGGCCAGACTTTTCTTCGTTGCCTTCACGTCACATCTCCGACGAGCAACCGTTCATCCACCGATTCTGCATTCAAATTCTGCGTTGAGGCGATGTATCCCATCGGTGGGGGTTTTGCTCGAAATGTAGATCAGTGAAATTTTACGCAACTTATCGTGAATTATATCAAAATAGTAAAATGTTGTAATGATTCTACTTTGCTTGTTTCATGAATACAAAATCTACCCTAAAAGGACACGAGCCGAATAGATCGATTTTAGATTGATTTTTCGCAAGAGAACACGAAGTTCCAAAGAAGGTTCAATAGAGGTTCATTGTGCGTAAGGCCATTTAATGGTCCACTGGACGTTCCCTGGACGTCAAAGTACGTATAATGAACCTAAATTCCACCTAGAAGCTCTGTGTTCTCTTAGGGTTTGATAAATTCACATTCAACGAACGTTCGTTAAACCTTCAAATGTCCATAGGTTCATTGCACGTCTAATAAAGGTTTATCGAACGTCGGTGTTCTCTTGGGGTAAGAATGACTTCAATCACACATCATTTTGAACACAAATTTCTACAACATGTACAACATGGTGGAAAACAAGATGAAATAAACGTATAAAAATTAATTATTACGAACGGAATGTGATATTTGGATTCGAAACTAGATACACAAAATTTTATGAAATTTTCATGAGATCCAAGAAATTTGATGAATTTTGAGAGGAAGATTGTTTGCTCATAAAATTTCTTTGATTTCTCGTTGATGATATTTTTCCATTCTGTGTGCTCAAATCATTGAATAAATACATTTAAAAAATGTAGCGGAGCACAAGTGTTGGTATTCCTTTGAATTACGTTTCCAGCTCGATTCGGCTCGGCTCGCGGCAATATTAATGAATACTGCAAAATCAGTGAACATTAATTGATCTGTGCAGTGACCCGAGCAAAAATTTATATCGGGGCTACATAAGGACCTGATGTGGAATGCCTGACTTCCTATCAGGCCCTGATGTGGCATCCACATATGCTCCCGATGAGGGATGTAACGCGCCGTATAATGTGAGCCTGAGGTGACTATCCATATTTGGACCAGAGATGGAATTACCATATTTGCCTCTGACGGACGTTCACGAAAATTCTGTGCTATAAATTTCTAAAATTCGTGGAGAATGAAGGTCGTCCATAGATTTTGAAGATAATGCTCAACTGACTCCATAAAAATACCAGACTTTTTATTGGGATATCGAATATTTCATTATCAAACAAAATCTAGTATTTATGTGAAAGGTGGCGAGCACGTAACTTCAAAATAATGGTATATCATCAACAGTCTTTGTGCATTGTTGAAGTTAGCAATAAAGTCAAGTATAAATATATCAATTCGAGATAATCTATGTTTATTGGGTTGCGATAAATATTAGATTCAAGAATTGAATCAGACTCCGTAGATATAGAACTTGTATCTATGTCTCTTTTATGATCTTGCACATCTCCAGAGTTTTGTTTACGAATTTTTCGAAATCTTTGTACACGTAAGCGAGAGTACATGCGTTTCCTCTCCTTTTTTGCACCATCCATAATTCACACATGAATAATTCAACACATGATTTACTTAATACACGGAGAAAAAGGAATTCGCTGTGGCAGCGAAATCTACTTTTGCTGGGTTCCTTTTGCCAGAGCAGCAAATTTTTTGCTGTGACAGCAAACTATTTGCTGTTCCAACAATCTTGTTAGCTGCGACAGCGAATTTTTAGCTGTGGCAGCAAAAAATGTTTGCTATCTCAGCAAAATTTGTTTGCTATTCTGTATATAATACTGAAAATTTGCTGGCGGAGCAAACATTTTTTGCTGCCACAGCTAAAAAATTGCTGTCGTAGCTAACACGATTGCTGTTATAGCAAGTTTTTAGCTAGGTTAGCAAAAAATTTTGCTATTCTATATATAATACCTTGATTTGCTGCGTCAGCAAATTTTTTCTCTCCGTGTAGTTCGGACACATGAACAATTATCAAAAACGTTTCTTGATAACACGCGAAACCCGTAAACAGATGCCGCAATACTTGTAGAATATTCATTTCAATTCATTTATTGAGTGAACTGGTACTACAACCCGAAGAGAACATGAAGCTTCAGCGAACGTTCAGATTAGATCTATATAGATCGGATCGAAGGTTCATGAAAGCTAACTTTTAGATTCACAAACTCAAGTCAAAGGTACTACGAACGTTGAAATGTCCGCCTCAAAATACTTTCAGGAAACATAGATGGAACGTTCATTGAAGGTTCATCGAAGGTTTGAGGAAGCTTCACAAACATATCTATACTTAGATTAATTTATAATGATTTATGTTTATTAATTAATTCATTCTTCATATAAATTGATCAAAATTATTATAAGTATAGATATTTTTGTAAAGCTTCGTCAAACTTTCGATGAACCTTCAGCGAACGTTCCATCTATGTTTCCTGAACGTACTTCGAGGCGGACATTTCAACGTCCGTAGAACCTTTGTCAAACCTTTGTGAATCTAGAAGTTAGAAAAAGAGATTTATTAACGATGATAACAAAGGACAGAGATATCTTGAGTTCGCTCCAGTGCAGTTTACCGAATTCGCTATAAGTTGCTATAAGTCACTAGGAAATGAAGAAAGGTAAACCACGTTCTGCGCACATCAGGATCACATTTGGCATAAAAAGTCAGGATCAAGTATATTATGGCCATATCTGGCAAACCCAAATATGGCAAGCCTCATTTCAGCCCGATGTGGCCCACATCCCAATAAACACACACACACGTTATTTCAACGTTGAAAGAACGTTAGGCTGTCAAACGGACGTTAGTCGTTGATTTCATAACGTTGATTTTTGGTCAAAATTTAATGGGGAAATAGACGACCAGGAATTACGTTTTGATGACGTGTAATTTAAACTAATATTCAAGAATAACCATCAAACGACGTCCTCAAAAAACGTGTTTTAAACGAGTTTGAATCACGCGTTTAAAATGTGTTTATAACACCTTGTGTTTGAACTTCAATTGAAGATATTCTGCTGAAAATGTCGAACGAAACCGAACAATGGTTAAAATTTCAACAAAGAGCAAGATAGTAAATAGTGTGGCGTACTTTCCAAATTCTGTCGTACTCAGAAATACTATTGTTCTCGATATTGAATGAAAAGTTTTCAAAAAAAAATTTGTTGGATTCAATTCACGTTTTAGAACCATCATTAGGACAGGTCAATATTTGACGTCTTTTGAACGATGTTCAAACCGTTGATATGACGTTATTTTATGGTTGAAAAACACGTGATCTGCCACGACATTTTTACGTTGAATCGACGCAAGAATATTACTAATTCACAACGTGTGGTTATTGACTGTTTTTGACGTTTTTAAAACGTGCGTGTGTTCACTGGGATAGGACCTCGGGATTGCCATAAGATTTTTCTGCTCGGGGATTACCTGAAGAATGGTGAAGATTATAGTTGATGATTAGGGTTTGGGATATCATTTATTAGCATTGATTGTGACTTCAATGATTATATAAATCCATGTAGATGAATTTCCATCTACTCATCATTCACGAAATTGATTTTTCTTTGTTGAAAAATGGATTATCCCCTTCATAAAATGGGAAATTTTATACATATATTATCTTGAAAAATTTTCATTTGGTCTGGTGCCAGGATAACTTTTACCATAAATTAATCTTTTCTGCAGCATTCCCAGAATATTAAAGAAACTTTGATGCACGAATTTCAAAATTTTCATGCGTTAACAGTTTGGCGGACTATGTGGTGTCTAACTTTGTATATTTCTCTTCCTGCGATCAACTTTCAGACATGTTAAAAGTCACTGAAGGATTCTGTCGAAGCATACACGGAGAAAACTGGTATAGTAAAATATGGACGAACCAAACATTTTGTCCCTACAATCAATCGCATCGTTGGTTCAACTAAGCGTGTCGTAATTTCGATTGAACTGTTTAGTTATTTTGATTGCGCAGTTTGGTCTGTCCATATTTTACTATTCGCTTAGTGATTATCAGTCTTCCTTCTTCTCCGTGGTGTACTTTTGCTTTTATTTTGATTTTTTTATTCTTCCAACAAAAAGAGGGGGGGAGAGAGAGAGAGAATAATATGAACCATTGTCTAAACTGAATAAACGTGTAAAAACAAAGTTTCCAAGGGATAAGAAATCTTCGAAGAGAACAAGAATAAAGTAAAAATAAACCTATCATGAGAAAAAATCTGTAGAGGACACATTTGAAGAACACAATGATCCCATCGTAAACATTGTTATGACTTTTACAGAAGTTCGAAATTGATTGAGTGAAAAAGATTAGTAACGATCTTGATATATAAGAAGTCGTGAGAACATAATTCCATAATCTTCATGGCGCTATGGATATGATTATCCTCCGAGGTCGAATGAACTCGTGGATTTACACGTCATTGGGAAGTACATTTCAATTTCTTTTCCAGCTTTTCACCGTTCCACACAGTTTTCGGAAGCCAGTAAAATCTTCTCGGTACACATTATATACTTCCCGCTGTGAAATGGTAAACTCCCGTGATTGTAGATCTACGTTGATACATAAATACGTATATGTTAGAATGGATATATATATATATATATAAGAGAGCACATATGTCTATACGTATACATAGTATTCGATGAAATAGGTGGTTGGCAGTTTATGAAGGTAATTTAATGGCAGAAAAGGTAATGGCCTGAAAGTAACTTATCTTTAGGTTAGTTCTCATTTTCGTTCATGAGTTGAATAAAAGAAAAAGACAGAGCAGAAGAAGAAGAAGAAGGAGAAGGAGACAGAAATAAGGAAGTGCGCAAAATGTATATACATACGTATCATGAGGAAGGAAAAAGGAAAGTAAGAAAGAACATTCATGATCAATGGGAGGATAAAACTGTAGAGAATCAAAGAAAGACAGGGAAGACTGTTCGATGCCAGACAGTGGAAAAAAATCTGAAGGACGTCCTTCTTTCATCATAACAATAGTTATTCTTTTAAAGACTAGAGAAAGAAATTATTGAAAGAGCACTCTTTACTTCATAGGATGTCTTCTATTCATCTCGATGTAGAGATTATTAGGTTCAATGCTGTAGAACGAAATACCGCATTGATAACTCTTATTACCTATTCCTAGCAAGTATTCTCCGCTTCATGAAAGGATAGGAGACATAATACGTACGCTGAGATTATAAACTGATTTCTCTCATATTATGTTTCAATTTATCAATGAATATAAATGATATCCTTATTGAAATACAATCGAAGAGAAAAAGAAGTATTTTTGAACAAAAATTGTCATTCGAGCGAACTCTTAGTCTGCGAGGAGGCGAGAAGCGTGGTCCAAAAAGCTCCACGATTTATCGATCCCGATAAATATTTCATCGAGTCACATTCAATGCGCCGATTGCAATTACACATATACTCGAATACGCGAATAGTTTTTTCTACGGAGTACGATGAGTTGTTTTATTTCCACATGCCATTCATGGATTCATGTAGGAATGAAAAGATTCAGAGCACTGAATAGTTCTAAAATCTTTCCGCTAAATGCACAAATCAATACGCCGAGAGACATTCTAGAAGTACAGCGGTATTCGCTCGACGCTCTTCGAGGCTAAAATATTGCAAACAATTTTTTACTGCTATAGAATTTTGTCATTGATTTTGCGTGGAATCAGGAATATACACATTTTGTTGCAATGCTTTCCCGCATCACGGAATACACTGAAAGGAAAGAAATGTTGATGTAGCAGAAACATTGTGCTAGACAGATGCGCCAGACAGATCGGTACTTGCGTGTGAATAATGAGCCTACAACAGTATGCATTCTGGCACAAGTCTCTTCGACTGTGGTTGAATGTTCACACAATCCTTAATATAATTGTTTTCGATATCATAATATTCCTTTTCAATCCCAAATTTCGTTCATAAGCGAATATATGCACTGAAAGAAGTGTCCTGAATATCATCATTAATTTTCCCCCTTTTGTATTTTCTATTCAATATATTTCGCGAGAAAAATATAATTTGTTATATTATCATATGTATCGAAGTATCTTCATGGACATTCGAAGCTTATCGTTAATCCTCTTCTCATTAGTCTGATCTTATCAAATGGTAATGATATCTGATAATTCATCCCCTCCCCTGAAGAATTTCTCCCATACCAACTTTATCGCGGAAAATAGCTCGCCGTAAATTTCCCTCTAAAATTTTTTTGTTCATTCTAAAGCGAAACGCGAATTGTGCAGTCCGATTCAATAACAGATAAAGCTTCTATAAGCTTTTTTAATTTTCAACGGTCTATCTCCTTCTTTTACCCTTTCCTTTCTTTCCTCGTCGTTATTCACTTTTATTAATAAAAACGAGAGACCTGTGAAAGAACTTCAAATGGCGAGCGTGTTCGGTAGTTGTTTTTCCATACAAATAAGAAAAATTGACCTAAATTTTGGATGAGTAACGAGGAATGCGAGATATTCTTCAGAATGATCAGAGTTGTATATGTAGCCGTCGGGAAATTATCGAGAATGAGCCAACGGCCCGGTACTGGCGGATCTCTGGTTATCGGATTGCGCTGAAAACAAATGGACCATTCACGGAAAAAAAAATTCGTTGTGACAACGGAATCTGATTTCACCGAGTACCTTTTGCTGGAGTGGTGAATTCTCTGCTGTGAAAACATTCCATTTGCTAAAAGCTATGAAATCGATTTTGAGCTGTGGCAGCAAAGAATGTTAACTTTGCCAGCAAATTTTTCTAGTATTCTTATATATAATACTAAAATTTGCTGAAGGAGCAAACATTTTTTGCTTTCACAGCTAAGAAATCGCTGTTGCACACTGAGAAAACTCTTCAGTCGCAGTAACTAAAAAACGACATCAAGTAGAAAATTTGAAAAACTATAACTACACTGCCCAGGTAGGAATTAACGAATGGCCCAAGTTTGGCCCGATCTTGGCCCAATTATGCTTTATATTGGGCCAGAATCCATGAGAAAAAATGGCCCAAGCTTGGTGAAAGCTTGGGGTGATAACCTCGTGCCAGGCTTGGTACTCAATTTTGGGTCTCATGATATATGTATCATGAGTATTTTGGAGCTTGGCTCATACGATTAAACCGGCCCTGGCTCAAGTTGTGTATATTAACTTTTGCCATGCTTCAACCTGATTCTTCAAACATACTTCTTGGAGAAAAAAATGACGTAATTTTTCATGCCATCCCTGCTAAAAATGTCCCATAGAAAACGATAAGATTTTCAGCAGGGATATCGGTACAACTCTGTAAAAATCACAGACATGGAGATGTGGCATAGGTTCTCAAATAACAAATGGTTTAATATTGGGCCGATATTGGTTCGCCATGCTTGGCAGCTTAATGATTTGCCAATCTTGAACCACTTGTTGTATAGGCATTCCTTATGAAACATGGTGTGGGTTCTCAAATAACAAACGGTTTTATATTGGGTTGATATTGGTCCGCCATGTTTGGCAGCCCAATATTTTGCCAAGCCTGTACCAGTCGTCATATTGGCATTTCCTATGAAACCCGGTATGGTTTCTAGAATGAAGAACGGTTGTATATTGGACCAATGTTGGTTCGCGATGCTTGGCAGCCCAGTGTTTTGCCAAGCATGGGCCAGTTGTCAATGTTGGGATTTCCTACCTGGGTGATATTTAGTTGAGGCAACTGAATTTTCAGTTGAAGTTTTATTTCACTGAAATATTCAGTCCAGACAACTGAACAGTTTTCTCAGTGCAGCTGATAATATTGCTGTGGTAACAAATAGTTTTCTTTCACAGCACTAAATTTGCTGCTACAGCAAGAAGGACTCAACGAAATGAGATTCCGCTGTCACACCAAATTCCTTTTTTCTCCGTGTCACACCCAGAAAAATTGTATACTCGAAGATGAAACTACTACACATTTTATCGCATCCAATGAAATTTCACTTGACTCAAGTAAATTTTGTTTGATCCAACTAAAACTATATTGGGCTCATATTGCAATAAAAATTTAGTTGGTTCAAATGAATCCATATATATGTGTGCAATTTTTCTCGGTGTATTACGCCATAACCGTTTGTCAATTGACGCCATTCCTCTGACAAACATCAGACAATAGTGAGTATTGAAAATGGCCAGATCTATGCGGATGTTTAATCAAACACATGTCGTCACAATAACAGAATGCATCTTTGGAACGTTTTCAAAACGTTCAGAAAACCTTCTCTAAATTTTTTCTTTCAACATTCCATTAACGTTCCAGTGACAGATGGTTCTGTTTGAACAGATGTAATAATGTTTCATCAAAGACAATGAAATTTACTATGGCAGCTATAGCAATTAGCTATATGGTAGCTACATTGTGGATTTGATGTTTGGATAGCCAAGAATATTGCTGCAACAACTCAATTTTAGCTGCTATAACAAAAGTTTTGTTGCCACACTTCAAAAAAACTATCACAACTAATTTTCAGCTATTCAAATGTCATCAGCATCAATTTTTCCTATGTATACACGGAGTACCTGCTGGCTGCACGGCGCAAAAACAAGATAACAACTCGTAGCTCCACTATTATTCGATATTTTGTGCTTCGAAGAATTCTAAAGATAATTTCGAACGTATATTCTAAAGGGTGCTTCATTTCATTATTGTAACTTCAATCAATGAGTTGTAATAAATTCCTCAAAAAAGGTACATTCGCTTGTATTTTCTCCCTTAAATATTGATAATTTTTCAGTATTTTTCAAATGAAATTCCAGAAAAATTACAACTGTTGTATCTTTATCACAAATTTAAAATATATTCTCAGATTTTGAGAGATATTCTCAAATTTTGATTGAAGGTACTATATTTTTGATCTGCATTTTTCTACGTGTGGCACAAAGATAAAGTATTGGAACCTAGCTTCTGATGCACTTTGGATGACCCGAAAACTTCAATTACACGCAATCAAAACTGTCCCTCCAATTATCTTCACCTGGGATATACCACGAAAAAGGTGCACGTAAATTGTCAATACTGTATACTGTGAAATCCACTGGCCTGATGATGGTTGTTCGAATTCAACAGCACTGGAAACTGCAGCAAACTGTACTACGCCAGTATAGGATCGAGTTTCAATTTCCACATGGAATAGGGGACCAGTTTTTCTTTATATTGTTGTAACTTTCATGGTTAAGCTCATGCAATACATTTTCTATGGCATTTTTATAGAGCAAACATTCCCTTTCTAAGTTGCAAATGATTGCAAGGTCGAATCCAACATTCTATCAATGATACGAGTGTTCTCCAGAAACATTACGATTATTGCAATTCTCCCCACCCCGAAGAGAACATGAAGTTCCAACAAACGTTCAGAATGGATCAACATAGATCAGATTCAACCTCCGTTGAAGCTCAAATTGAGGTTCATGAACATTCGACGAAGGTCTGATAGACGTTACTATGTCCGGTTGAGGATAATTTCAAGGAAGGTTAACAGAACATTCATTCAAGATTTACCAGAGACTCACTGGAGTTTCAATTTTTCAATATAAGTTTTTTTCAGTTAAGCTTTTATTCACGAGAAAATGAAGGATGGAGGAAATTCCAATTATAATTATTATTTCCTCTAAAACATGCTCAATTGAAACCGGAAAGAATCTCCGGAGAACCTTTAATGAACGTTCTATGAACTTTTCTTGAAACCATTTTCAAGCGGACATTCAAATGTTCATCTAAACTTCGTGAAACGTTTACGAACCTAAAAGTCGACTCCAATAAGGGAGCTTCAGACTAATCTATTCAGACTCTTCGGGACATGACGGAAGATTTGCACCACCCTATGAATATCTATTTAAAATGAATAATTAGATGCAAATTAAACAAGAATGGAGCGATTTTGAAAATGCCAAAACTTTTGCTATAAATAAGAAAAAAAAGAGAATCATGTCACATTTCTGTAGAGTCGTGTGGAGTTAAGGCATTCATACAGTCAGCGACACGTGCAATGAGGACTTGGAAATCTTTATAAGATCAAGAGATATCTGCTGTAGTGCATGTCACCCCGTAGCGCAAGTGTCCCCACTCTCCCCTACATTCATTTAGTCTTATTGAAAAGAAATAGTTGAGAAGATTCGCAATGACACATGACATTCTTAATGCTAAGAAATGAAATTCAACTAAATCTTCCTATATCGTCTCGTACTGAGGAACTTCCTTCAACATTTCCGTTTATTACGCATGAGAGATTCCAAACGCTTTCACGCGCACCCCAACTTTGAATTGTCGCATACCACAATTGTACGGGAACGTGGGGGACGAGGGTGAATGTCTAAATGAGAAATGAATAGCAACAAAAACAATTTTACATGACTCGTTAAATTATTATACATTCTTAGTATTCAAGCACCACTGGTATTTCACCATGTAATTTGGATTTTGAAAACAAGACAAGCTTGGGTTGTTTTTTTCTGAAAAGGGTGTTTCATATATTACTTTGAGGTGGAATTCAACGCTGAGTCTTATTCCACTCTCAGTATACAAGAGATTGTGAAGAATTGTAATTTGACTTAAAATTTGAAAAGTCAAGGAACATCGAGACCTGCACGAAAGTCTTCAACTTTTCATTTGATTGAGGAATGAAAGGGTCTCAAAGGTTCCCCGAAGGAAAATTCTATGAATTCTATGGGCGGGAGTAGGGGAGAAAAACTCATTTTATCTATCGCTCATAGTGTTACCGCGATCCGAGCTAATCCGAGCTTCAAGCATGAGCTCGACTTGGTTCTTGTTTCTCACAGGGAGGATCGGCTTGAAGATCGACTCGATAGGTTCACAGATCGGATTGGCTCGAAGATCGCCGATATACACGGGAAAAAAATCGTGGGTTTTTTACATGAAGGGTGCTGTGCGAATAACCCATGGCAACGACCAAAGCTCCTTGCGTTCGAAGCATGAACTCCGTGCTATAAACGCTTGGTCGTTGCCATGGGTTATTCGCACAGAATCTTTCATGTAGAAAAACACACGATTTTTTTTCCGTGTAGATCGAAGATCCAATGATCTTCGTTCAAAATAAACGCGAATAAGAAATTTTTGCCTCCAAAAGCTCCTTCGAATGAAACATATTTCTGAAACTCTTGAAGCTTGAGTATGAATTAACGCTCTCTCCAAAATTTGTATGAGTCAGCCAATCGAATTTTACGAATATGTTAATTATGGATATCCCATGCGTGCGAAAATGAACGTACCGTAATTGGTCCGCGTAACTGCGAATAACGGCCCGCATTCGCACCAATTGATCGGACCAATTGAAAAAATGGAATTTCATTCTACCGCGATCCGACCGAAATTGGTCCGCAGTTTGTTATCCGCATTGCAGAGATTATGAAACAACGGACGATCATGGATAATCGTTCAAAAAATGGCGGATCCCTTCATATTTCAATAAATCTGAGAGTAGTAAAAAAAATGGAAGAAATTTTCAGCGGGAAATACTTCTAACAAGAATGACAGAGAAAAATGCATTATTGAACGTCGAATCAAAGTGATTACGGACGTGAGGGATTATTTGGGAACCATAATTGAGTTCTTTGAATGTTTTACACCAGGCGTTTATAATTATTAGGCCTTAATCGACTGATAAAAACATAACTAACATAATTAGTACTTTGTGTTAATTATTGAAGTACTTTGAGTATTGAATATTCATTTATAATCTCAGAACTTCAACGTTTGAAACCATCTAGTTTGTCCCCAGCAGCTACCCATGGATCGATAACTCTTATAGACTTATGCAACATCTAATAGACAAATTCATATCGAATGTTGATTGTGGTTCCTTATTTTATTCTTGATTGTATTCTAGAGCATGGAAATTTATGCTTTCAGCTCGATCAGCACAGTTCAATATATGGAGTGTAAACATATTTTCCAACAATGCTCTGTCCTATTATTTTCAGTATGATAAGAATGCATTCAATAAATGCCTCAAATTGTTTCCTTTTTCATTTTCTCATTTATCTGAGATTCCTATATTAATTCGATTCTAAGAATTGAAAAGTTCAAAATAAACTGTTGCTGAAACTGGGTGAATTTTATTGAAATCTAAATCGTTGGTTGAAACAAACGTATTTTCACCTGCCCTCGGCTGTCTTTTACCAGTATTTGTTATTTAACAAAATTGGGTTTTGAATATTCCCAATTACTTCGCCTTAGATATCGTCATATTCTATTATGAATTGGTTACAATAAACGATTCAAATTTCAAGGAAATCAGATATAAGTGTTATTATATATACTTTCATGTAAAAGTATATCATTGAATGTATCTCAAGAGGATTGGTGATGAAGAAGAATGAACTTTGTAATAGAAGAATATCTTTATGGATATATTTCTATAAAATTCTCGACTCTGCTATTGAGGAAACACAATATTGTTCCATACATCGTGATGGATATGGAAGGAATAAGCACACTTTGAGTTACAACATGATAACTCCGACACTGTTTTAAATTATAAAATTAGAACATTTTTTCTGGACTTTGTATCAATGAAACAGGCCATATCATTTATTGTTTTCCTGTTTTATGGGAAGAAATTCGTCGGAAGGGCTTTTTTTAAAATTGCTCCAAACCTAAAATCAAGTATTCGAAATTCCACCTGCAATCCAGGAATTCAAGCACAGCAGTTGTCGAATAGAGTCATCGCCGAGGCGATTTTTATGTTCCCGAATTATTAGATCTTCTTCTGCAATTTTGAGATTCTGCAATTCGGTACATCAAATTTTTTGGAAAATGTTCCTCCAGACTGGGACACTTTACCGTTTTTTTCCGACACTTTACCGACTCCCCTAGCGATTCCAAAGTGATCAATTTGTTTGGTTTATTTTCGGTAATTTTTTGGTAAAAATTTGGTCAGAAAATGGTTACCCAGCTAATTTTTACCATATAATGACCTATTTGTGACCGAAAACTCACGGTTTCTTAGAACGGTGGTCCGTTTTTGAAATATTTTTGAGGTAAGAATCCAGAAAATCACCACAAAATAACCGAAAAATCACCAAATCGAGATTGTTTGAATTTTGTTGGACTAATCCGGGTCAATCTTCGATCTGGATCGAGGATTGCGCCAACACTGCTCCTCTCGCTCATTCTCATGCGTTTGTTTAATAATGAATTGATTCCATGTGCTATACCAGAAGTGCATATAATGAAGATAAATGAGATGTTTAATGAAATATCCTCGAGAATGATGATTTTTGAGTGAGTTTATTATAATTTCAAATGCTAAATAATTCAATCCAAGTCATTCACATTAAATGACGTATGATTATCACAATATTACGATGATGTTTATAGTTTTGTTCAGATACACTGAGAAAAATAAAATGTACTTTTTGGCTCCGTACAAACTTTTTGGCAAATAAAACACAGAAAACTGTAATGTTTCATATCATAAAATGTAATGATGACATAATATGTAATTATTACATTTATGATATGAAACATTACAGTTTTCTCTGTTTTATTTGCCAAAAAGTTTGTACGGAGCCAAAAAGTACATTTTATTTCTCTCAGTGTACTGTTTTTAATTCACCCATTATTATAAATGGATTTGAAAAACAAGTTTTGCGTTTTAAAGAGTGCATTTAATACCAAATAATTTTTTATATTGTCAAAAACAGCTACATAAAATAATTTCAAATATTTTTCGATAAAATCACCATCAAAATCGATGAATAAGTTATTTGTCCAGCATAAAATGTCTCTTCATCAATGCACGTTGTTGAAATTGTTGGAAATGTTTATTCTATGAAAAACCGAATGTATTGATTCTCACAAAATATCATCGATCCATTCGCGTGGTGTATCATGAGATTCAAGTGAACAAGGAATAAATGGTTTATCATCACCCTCTTCATCAAATGTTATATTCGGCTGACAGTTTCAACTGGCGCCATTTCGTTACAGGAAATTCCTTCAACGTCCATCAGATAATTTCATAAATAATATATGAAGGAGAACAATGCACCGAATGATATAGAAATCACAAACCGCATATAAATCATTCATTGAAAAAATCTGTCCCTCTGTATACTGCGCATACCGAGGAACACAAATTATCTTTCCAATGGCCAACTGATTTCTATTGATTCTTTTTTCCATTTTCATGTTGCTCGATAATCAATGCATTGATTTCAATCGAAAAACATTGAGAACCCATTATACTTCATTAAACGTTCGTCGCAATAAGAGGGGCCTGCTAGAAATGAAACTCTTCGGATCTAAAGTTCTGTTTTGAGCGGATCAACGAAATACTTGTTTTCTACCTAAGAATATTTCTTATTCCAATTAGTTTCTATCTGAGTAATTTTGAACTTGTTCAAAAGAAATGAAGTTTTATCCTGAAAATAAGTGTAAAATCATCAATATTGAAACCAATACCAATCAGAAAGAACAAAATTAAATTCTCCAGTCAAAATCTTCGATCTTTCTTTCGACTAATTTTTCAATGTGCCGCTTTGTATTAACGTGCACCATCCCTATTGACCTCTTCCGATCACTTTTCTTTCGATACATATTTCAAATTGCTCGTTATCAGGAGTCGATATCGAAGAAATTGTCTTTTGATGGGAAGACTATTACAAAACAACACGAAGAAGACAAGACATTACATCCCAATTCCAATCACAGTTTTGCCGAGAAGATAAGCCTGAAAGTTTCAAGATTTTAGACTTGACTGCTCTTCTCTAATCTGTAACCAAGACTTACAGAATCGACCATTAATTCTCACGCGTGACACATGTTGAGATAACGCGAATGCCCCATCACCGTGACATTTAATCCCCGTGTTTTTCGTTACTTGAGAAATGACGTGTATCGAAGAGGGATGAAATTGTTTTTGAATAACAAATGTTTGAAATATTCCTACACGGATATCAATCTATTTATCCATTACCGTTGATATTTCCTTCAAAAGTGCGACACACGAAAAATCGTTACTTACTATACAGCTCAATGTTGAAACACCCGTTTGACGTGTTACTCGACTTTTTCATTCGCTATCTCCCCAACACATGGAGTCAAATTACGTTCTTCCGTTAGAATTCACGTGTTCATTTTTCTGCCAGTTGAGATTTTATGTGGCATTGTATGATATGCATTGAATATTACATGAGAAAATTCTCTCCTTTCGCGAATCATATTTTTGTTTAACGTCCGACGGCTTCGTTAATATCATAAAATATACTTCGTTGAATGTATTTTATGAATTATTTTATAAACTGTAACAGTGTTTTTACTCTCCGTTCATGGCGCGGGTCTTGGAATTCAGAACTCTTTGGGAACTGGAAATTTTCAGAATATGAGAAAGAAAGGAAGAACGATTTTGAAGTCATCCGAATAATGTTGATGAATTTCAAGGATTTTCTTTCAATTAACTTCCGTATCTTGGATCGTATCTTATTCTGTATCATTGATAATAAAGAAACGCATACAATTCCCCTCCGGTCTTTGAAGACGCTTGAAAAGAGAAAATATTTAATATAAAAGTGAAGAAAATAAATATTTCATCCTTTCTTTTATCCTTCGAGACGGAGATGATACTCAAATTCACGTTAATAATCTTTCTGAGGTTTGGAAGAAGGTACCAAGCTAAGTAAATGATCAGCCAAGACGAATTGGGATTAAAATGAATAAAACTCAGCTGGTTTGATTCGCGAATCAATTCTTAATTTTCTGTATTTACCTTAAGATGCTGACGCTTTTTAATTAAAATTACAGTTCGTTACAGGACGCCGAGAAAAACTTCTTGATGAAAAAATAGTCCGTAATAATTGTTGGAATAGAAATACCACCGATGCGGATATTTACAATTTTCAAATTCATTACCGACTCATTCCTCAGAAAAATTAATACTATGATAGGTCAAGAATGCACAGGAGAAAAATAGCAGGTAAATTCTACAAACGTTGTTATTAATTTGACATAACCGCTCATGTAAATGCAACTAAAATAAACTGATATTGGAAACAATCCTACGTGTACATTGTGAGTGGGGTAAACAGGAGTAGATTTGTTATGATAATCATTATGACAATCTAAATTCAACTGGACTATGCGGTAGATTTCACATGAGATTCATATGATATGAGGATTTTAACATGGTCTTTTTTTCTCCCGTGAACTTACAAAACAACTATAAAAGACTTCTAGAATGTTCTAAAATCAAAAATTTATAAAAAAATTGAAATGCGTTCCAAACAATCCATGATTACTCTTCTATTTTATTCAAATTTTGAGCATTCATGTCACATGAAACGGACACAAAGAGGATTTCACGGATTCCTGAGATTACTTTGACAGACCAACAGGAGAAATTCTTGATCTCTCCCAAATGGTTCATGCTTCGTAATCCCGAAGCTTGGAATAATTCTAAATTACTCTACTGTAAAAGGTATTTATATAGAATCGATTATGCACACAAATTTTTTTTACTGAGTTCGATAATCCATAGATGATGAAAAGAAGTGAAAATCAACTCCGATTAGTGAAAAATCACTGAAATCAACGAAATCAGAAAATCATTCTTGTTTCATTTACATACAAAAATTTAGTTTCATCAAGTGTGAAAAACATCGATGAATTTACCGAGAAATCCTCCGATAATTCAGGCATCAATTAACCCAGAGAAAAACTCGGAAAAATTACAAAAATTTTGGTAATTATGGGAAAAAATGTGGTGAATAAATATGGCAAATCGGTAGAATTCCCAAAAAATTGGGATATTCACCGAAAAATTCAATGAATTTACCATAAATTTGGAAATTCTGACCCACCGGGACCGAGTCAATTGCACCCCGAAGAATTTCGTTAAATTCATCGAGTCTTTATACATGACCATGACATTTTAATGGGGGTGAGATGACGCACTTTCCCACTCCTCTACAGCATAAAATAATACACCCAACCCCATTCACGCAGGAAAAATATGAAGATTCAATCACAATCTTCAAAGTTTCCTTGAGTGAATGAGGTTTGATGTATTATTCCGTGCTGTGACGGAGCGGGAAAGAGTCATCTTCCCCTGATTTATTTTACACAAAAACATAAAATCGACTACATTAAATTCAATGTAAAATGTGTATGAAACTCAATTGACGCACATATTTGAGAACAACATCCAGCAAAAACATTGAAATTCAAGCAAAAAATTCTAACAGGAGACGATAACTTGAAATACCATCTGATTTCACCCCATAACGCATACGTGCTCGAATCAATAATTTCATGGGAGAAAAATTTAGAGAACCATTAGTACGGAACATACGACAGTAATACGGGAATTTATACTTCACGCATGACCGTGTTGAGAGTTCATGGTGATAAAGCTGCGAAATTTCGAATGAGTTTTCGTGTCGCGACACAGCTGGAGATGCGCTTTATAGAAGCGGCGACGTACTAAGCGCCTTATCTAGAAAGTACAGACAACCACAAGTGCCCCATATAATCCGTATACTAAATTTCCGCAATGTTGTTTGGATGACCACAAGCACATGGAATATCTATATTGAGTGGGAAATTTGTCCGAGTTAAATGAAATCGTATTTCTTCGGTTATTACTTCGAAAATCTCATTGTTCTCTTGACTCGAGGAAGAAACTCATTCAAATTGAAATCATTACGTCAGAGTGGATGGTTCTCGAAATTTGAGCAAAATTACGTCCATTCGCTGGGGACGATTTTCATCGCACATTACGGGAACAGATATTATCGGTGTCTGCAATTGTGTAAAGCCGCAACTGATAGTATGTAAACAGATTACTCGGATATCCCAAGGAACGAGGGACATTTTTATCCTGATTTAACGTAAATATCTTATTCGTCTCTTCTCTTGTTTTCTCAAATTTGATTTCCTGCGTGCACCGGAAAAAATGTTTCACGGTGGCAACGAAACTTTTTTTATCATGACAAAACGTTTCAATGATAGTAACAAACCTGTACACGGGAAAAATAATTGAGCTGAAGCAGCGAAGTGATTATAGCACGGACGTGGACAGACATTGAATTAGCTCCTGCAGCTGAACAGCTGTTACAGCAAATAAATTAAGTATTGAGGCTAATTTTTTCGCTTTCATAATTACAATTGAGAAATTTAACTGCAGGGGCTGATTTAATGGCTGTCAGGGTCCGTGCGAGCTGCTTCGCTGCTGCAGCTAAATTATTTTTCCCGTGTATTCCTACACTGTAAGAATTACCTTGTAAAAATTACCGTGAAATTCTACACGGAGAAAAAGGAATTCGCTGTGGCAGCGAAATCTACTTTTGCTGGGTTTCTTTTGCCACAGCAGCAAATTTTTAGCTGTGGCAGCAAAAAATGTTTGCTATCCCAGCAAAATTTGTTTGCTATTCTGTATATAATACTGAAAATTTGCTGGCGGAGCAAACATTTTTTGCTGCCACAGCTAAAAAATTGCTGTCGTAGCTAACACGATTGCTGTTATAGCAAATTTTCAGCTAGGTCAGCAAAAAATGTTGCTATTCTATATATAATACCTCGTTTTGCTGCGTCAGCGAATTTTTTCTCTCCGTGTAGTACTCGAAGGACAAGTAAACACGGACAAAAATGTGTATGGTAGAACCAGCAATATAAGAATTGTTAACATTTTATTGTTGGCCATACAATCATTTGTTGTTCTCACAGCAACAGCACATTGTTTTTTTAACAAGAATTGTATTGCCGAAAATCACTGGTTGAAATGACAATGTGAGTTGCCGTTTGAATTCACAATAAACATTGTTAATTTGACAAAACAATATCAAACAGCGAGCACAATGAGTATCATTGAATTAACAAAATGAATTGTTGTAACGGAATCCATTCATTGTCAAAACAGCTATATATTTTGAGCATATAAAACAGAATAATTAATCCCATGAAAAAACAATTTTGATCCATCACGGGAGGTGGTTAACCTTTCTTTGATGAAATTTTTCTTGAATTCACAAACACAAAAATTGATTTCAATTTCTGATTGATCAACGAACTTTACATTAATTTCATAAACAAATTTGACAAGTTTTATTGATTCCTGAAAAAATTCCTGTGATTCAGATCCTAATTCATTCATTCAACGTGCACAATTTTATGTTTGCCTTGGATATATTTTCATCGTAAACTCTCAACCAAGTCGAGGATTACAATAAATGGCAATTCAAGTACTCAGTTGTCATCTTGGATATCTGCTAATATGATGAAGGCTTTGTTTCCCACTCGGAGAACCCGGGTTCAAATCTCGCTCTGAGGCAACTTTCCAACTGTGGAACTCAAAATTGCCTTTGCTTCACAAACGAATCAAAACAAATCATGATAGAATGTTTGTAGTAATAAATTCGGACGAAAAATTTTTTTCCTCAGTCAAAAGTAATATTTTTCAAGTATTTAAATATAAATTATTCATATAACTGTATAATATTGCAAAATTGAATATTTGAATTCTTAATACTCTTGACAATATAATATTGTTGCCAATTGAGCAATAGCGACGGTCATATTTTTACGATATTTATTGTGGATTGATATATAACAATATTTTATTGTCAATCCAGCAATATTATTGTTAGTTCTTTTCTCCGTGAAGATTCTTCAAAAAATTACTGTGCAGCATGTAAAAAAGAGTGAGTTTTCTAACAGTCGGAAGTGATATTTTCTACAAGTTTTACAAAATGCACAGTAATATCTTTAAAAATTCCTACTTTTTCCTCGATCACTGGAATTTCACGGTAATTCTTTAAATAAAATTCTCTCAGTGTAGTACAAACGCGGATAGATTTGGATAAGAATATTTTTGTCTCCTATTTTTGTCTCCATCCCCAAATTTTCATCCGAATCTATCCACATTTTCTACCAGGGATAGCCATTCACATTTTCTGAACATTTTTACAGTATTTCGCAGTGGAGAGCAAACCTCCTCGGACCCCCACATGTTTTTCGAAAAACTCAGATTGAATGGGCCTGCCCAATATATCACTAAGAATATCACTTGACAGTGATCATTTTAGAATAATTTGATAGATTATCTAGTTATCAATTGAGTTAACCAGTTTATAACCCATCCAAATTTTCTATACGATCCTTCAAATTTAATAGATTGTCGGTGCTGCGGCTCAAGATAAAAAATATCTTGCTGTATTTTTCCGAATTTTGATTAGCTCCCACAGTTTTCGAGTACAAAAAATGGAACGCAAACACAGACAAGCAAAGACACGATCAGAAAATATTGAAATCGAATTGAGAGAGTGACTAATGGCATGTTGTATTTTAATCTTTTATTCGTACCTATATTGTAGCTCTTGTTAAATTGTAAGAGCATTTTTCGAAAACATCCATATCAATTCCTCTGTACCGACATCTTTACGAATCCAATGGTTTTCTCGGTCTCTGCGAATGGTTTTCAGTGCCTGGTGTGGACTTTCTGCCAGATTGTAGACTTTTATGGTCTTGGAAGAAGTTTCATTCTCACTTTGGATAAGAATGAATGTGGGCAAGCGAATAACCAGAAGAAAGGAGTTACATTTCACAAATCTGGAGTCTCATTCACTTGATTTCTTGTTTCTGGAAAATTCAACTGACTTTTTAAAAATTCATTTCGACTAATAATTGATTGCGAACTCTCAGACGATCTTCACGTTGGGGAATTAAAATCTCAAATCAATTAGTTCATCACATACACACACACACTCTCTCCTTCTCTCTCTTCTCTCTCTCTCTCTCTCTCTCTCTTTCTCTCCTCATCTTTACATCTATATATACAAATATATATTTCCATCTGTTACAAACTATAAACAAAATTCCGCTTGAAGTACTGTACCGTTCTTTCATTAAAATAAGTAGTATCTTCGAGACAATTTCATTACGTGGAAAAGGGGGAACAGAGTACTGATAAATCGATGAAAACGTTACCTCAACCATGAGGTAACAGAAGAGTAATCATTCATCGTCACGGATGAATAAAAAATTTCAGAAAATCAGGCTCAGAGTAATTGGTAAACTACCTTAAATGTCAATTAAGGTATACCGTCATGAAAAAAAATGGTGGAAGTGCTAAAACAAAGATAGTTTGAACGTCACCTCCCCTTAATGAATCACTTTATCGTAAATATGGAGGAATATTTAATGGGTGCTCATTTGATGCAAGGTAATAAAGCACCTCAAGCAGCAACAGAAGTTCAACGTATATACGAAATAACAACGTTCGTAGAATGAGGTACGAAGAACATATAATGAACGTGCATAGAATATTCGAATGAGACTGTTTCAAATATACTTGGAACGTACATAGGACATTCGAAATGTACGACATTCATTCAATCGACGTTCGATGAATACGCATAGCATATATGAAACGGTCTCATTGGAATTTGCATAGAACATATTTCGAATATTCGCAGAAAGTTCATAGTATATTCTGGTGCTACTTTGAACAATGACGAGTAAATCAACCAACTGGCTCACCTCCCAGACAGAAAAATTCGCTGGGAAGTTGCTGGGAGGTTGTGTCGCCAAATGCGCAGCAACATGCAGCAAACTTGAAAGTTGCTCAGGTGAAAAAATGGTTGAAACCAAAATTCACCACATGTTCTGGTTGTCAAACCGAGAAAAAAGATTTGCTTAGTTTAAGCTGAAAAATGTAGTTAATTTTTCGCTCCAACCACTGTTTTTTGGTCGCCACAATCATATTCCCTGGTGAATAGCACCATATTTGAGCTTATTGCGACCACGGATGTTACAACTGGATCGTTTTTTTTTATCAGTGTAATGAAATATAATGGGTTTCCTAACCATTCAACGTATCCCTGGTGAAATTGAAGTGTTGAAGCCCGACGAAAGCATAAGCTGAGTCATCTAGACGTAATTTAGGAGGAAATTGGAATATTTTCGCGCTCCATTTGTGTCAATACCCGCTTCCTTCACTTTTGGATTTTCACCGGGGATGAATAAATTTAGCTATTCTTTTGATTCGTTATTTGAATTTGAATCGAATGTAAACAATGAGATACAATAATCTTTATTATCTGATTACATATATCTACTAGAAGTACTATCATAATTATCGAGGTTTGCATTGCTGTTTCTAGAGAAGAATTCGACATGGAATCGATTTATCTCGAGTTTCTCTCTAGCACAACATTTTTACTAGAAATGATCCCTATATTTCAAATCTATGAGGTTTCCTTTAGGAAAATTTACGCCATTCTAAATGGAACGCTTCATTTTTCCTCCGAAAAATTGACGCAAAAATGAAGTGTTTTGGTCAGAATGGAGTAAATTTTCCCAAGGGTTGATTGTAAACAATACTTACATGAATTGGAGAGTAATCAATTTTCTAATCAGTTTCCTTGCAATAATAGATCCCTAAAACATGTCTAAGAGGTATCTTAAAGAATCAAATGTTGACTGAAGAGTTGAGAATTTTTTTTTTTTTGAAAGAACGTGGTTTTTCGATATCGAGACATTGAAGCAATGAAGAGTTTATTCAAACATTAAAACTTCAAACTTTGAACGAGAACTATAATTGAAAAAGTTCTTTTATTGATCTCTTCGCAAAAGATTGACTCAATCATACAATTCTCGGGAGCGTAAATTTACGAATTCCTAAAAAGTGTGTCACAGAGGTTTACTTCTCAAAAGAGAATCATTTAATGAGTTTATTAAGTAACGGGATAATTCCGGGTGTGATGCCCTGAATCTCATTTATCATATATCCTATTATGATTGGGAGACTTGGACCTCGACCCTCAAACTTTTGGATCTGATATGACGAGACGATCTCATAATTTCTTAGTATTTTGTTATGATTCTTCCAAGGATTGGAATTTTGTGAGGAATCATGAGATCATTTTCACCAGAGCAGTTGCACGAAACTTGTACGATTTATTTTCTGAATATGAAAAAGTAAAAAATCACTAATTTAATTTTAATAACTCTCAGAAGGGGCATCTTCCCCTGAACATGAGTTGAAAATCTCATTCCGTACTCAATTTCTAAAAAAATAAGGAAAAGAGAAGGATTTCAATGGAAATCAGGTTATTCAATTCTTCAAGGAAGAATTATAAAATTACTCCGGTCAACACGATTTTTGGGTCTCACTTCTGAATGTCGAAGTTTGTTTTCTTCTACGTTACTAATGGCGGGGAAAATCATTTTTTTGATTACGCAAAGTTTGCTTTTGTAGAAACCAGAGCGAGTTTTTGAATTTTAAGAAAAATAACTGATTTTTTCATAATTTCACTATAGATTACAATCAGAAAAATTTATGCTGAACATCGGAGTCTTTTTAATTTAAGAGTAAGGATTAGTAATAGCATACAAATATAAAATAATACAAAATTTAGTTCAAAAATGAAGATTTTTAGTGGTTTTTTTTTAAATGTTTTTATGGACTTTCTCGTATTAAACCCCAAATGTAATCTCCCATCATATAAAAGCAATCTTCAGAAGCTATTCAGAAGGATATTTTTGTGTTTTTCGAGGCCTAGCATCAGAATTCATGCATGAGAACATAAACCGAGAAGAAAAAAACTTTTTTTGTCGACTTGTGTTGTTCATACTCTATAAAACCGTGAATAAAACAACATGCTTATTATTGGAGAACAACGATGTTTCTATTATTTCATCATTCAAGAATATTGATGCCAATGTGGAAATTTTACTGGAAAATTTGACAAGCTCACTTCTGCCTGGCTAACGAGTAAAATTTCACCTTTTGTCAAACTTTACAGACGAATTTATGACATTTGTGCAAGAAAATAAAGACAAATGTGACATACGTCATCCACGTAAGGTTGATAGGTAGGTATTGCAAGTATATCATTTCCAAATATATAGCAGAATAGATTGATTTCGGTTAATGGCCGCGAGTTCATCGATATTCAGGTACAATTCTCATTAATAAAATCGGAAGCGACTGGAGAACCATTTGCTCTTTCTTGCAACCTCATCTCTTGAACGGATGCTATTTTCTTTCCACTCTTGTTTATAGCAAAAACTTGGCGTTTGTAATGTAACAGTCTGTATTGCCTTCAAACCCTCCTAAAGTTTTCAATTTGTTTTGAGCTGCAGGGAAAACTCGATTAGTTCGCTCGATATTTTTTCACCTCCTAACGAATTGGAGAATAGTTTCTCCAAATTCTTCTGTTCTTCGACAAAAAGAAGAAAATAAAACAGCACTTTGTAATTCATCATGGTTTGAATTGAGATATACATGTATATATCATCAAAATACACAGAAAGAAAGTTGTTTTGATTCAACAACTGTTGTTTCACACTGTAAAAAATATTATGTTTCTGAAGTTTGAATCGTTTTAAAAAACAAAACTAAAATCCAAACTTACGAAACCTAATGAATTATCGTTATTTACCTTCCCGAATTGCCTCCTTGGAACTGGAAACATGATTCGAACAATGCATTGGAAGATTCTCAGTCTTTAACAACTGAGTATCTCGTGATTTGATCACCAATTCGTTTCAATAAATGATTCAAAATTATGAATTTCCAAGAAGAAAACTATGGTGAAAAACTTATAGATTTCTGAATTTCCAGATTATTTGGGAGTTTAGAAATTTTCTGTGAAATACTAAACAATTTTCGTGACTTTCCATACAGTGTTTAACAACTGACAAAAATAATTTAAGATTTCACCAAACTTTTTGGAAGTTTCCCTCACAGTGATGACAAAAGCAATATTCTTCCTTTTCACATCAACTTGCTTTGAATTTAGGAGATATTCTTTCGATGAAGACTAATCTAAAATACAATTTTGAACTAAAACAATATACTCTGTCGATTCAAAATAAGTATTCTTGGAGCAAGAAAAATATTGTTTTTATCACACATCAGACAAAGAGGGTTGAATCAAACCAACATTTCTTTCGATAAAAACACAGATTTTTTCTGTCTTCACCCAATAATCGACCTGAATCTCGAAAATACATCGAGAATGTCTGATGTCACACTTTTGATATCTTCCAAAATTCTTGTGTGGTATATTCGAAACATACTTGAAAATTATTTTGAGATCTACCTTATCTACCTCCCTCTGAATTCTACGTGATGATGTGCGGGAGTTCCCTGGTGAACATGAAAGGTGAAAAGCGGCCTGGAAGCGTAATCAAAGAATCATCTAAACGTAAATGGGGAGAGAATTGAAACATTTTTACGCTCCATTCGTTCCCGCTTTTGTGAAATTCGATTTTTACCAGGGTCAAATCACACTGTAAAAAAAATGCTTGGGAATTTACAACCTTGTTTTGGAAAAATCATTTTCGAACTTTCTTTGTGAACAAAGTTTGGGAAGTTTCGAAAATCTTCGTAAAATCATAAAACTTTTTGGACATTCACAAACTTGTTTGCAATAATTTCCAAAGAAAGTTTGTGTGAAAAACTGCTGAACTTCCTTTGGGGGTTTTGGAAGTATTTTTTATACAGCGATCTTGAGTTAAGTTCGGACGAGCTTGTCCGATTCGAGTGTTTTGTTTTTGGTTTCATTTTATTATTTATTTCTTCGATGAATAAAAGGTGCGATCCAACACTCCCTATGTATTGAAAAAAAAACAAAATTACCAATATCATTGCGAACATTCCATTGTTTATCACATTGATTCTCATTGAAGCGAATAACTTCTCTCATTCGGTAAATTATTCTGTAATTGTTTGCAATAAAGCTGTGATCGCGTGTACCGGTATATCATTAGTGGTTATGTTTTGTTTACGTGTACCCAATGGAAAATACAAAGAACAAAGCACAAAAGTATTACACAATATCCATTCCGAATGTCAAAACAAATTCGTTTTGATAAGAGAAAAAAAATCTCCTCCCGAATTGTGATTTCTAGACATATATATATACTCGTTTATTTTTCAAATGTACGAAGCAGGAGTGAATGGAAACATTCATCAAGAAGGCAGTATATGGTATAATTGTAAGAATTCATAGCTCTCGAAAGTTTGAATAATACATCTATGGAAGACCAACATAAAATTGTTTACAAAATACATATTCAAAGTTCATTTTTGTTGAGAATAATTTGGAAGACCTCCAACACATTCTCAATCCATCCAAATGAGAATTGATCATCAATCAAATGTAACTTATATGAAAAACTTCGGATTCACTCACCACCATGCAGAAGAACAACGTGGCAATATAGGCAGATGGCAAACATCAATAGCGAAGTAGTTCTCATCTTGTTTATTGGTCACTATCTTCAAGAGTTACTATATAAAAATGTATGAACAAATAGATGCCAGAAAAGATTCACTTCAATAGAAATTCCAGCACACGTGACAAACTCTTCATGCGTGCGATCAGTCCTTCACATCTTTCTTTTATTGTATCTCAAAATAAGTACGTTGAAAATATGACATTGGTCTTAACACACTTATAAATTTCAATGTCAACAATGTGTTTTTCTCCCGATTCCGATCGATGAACAGAGAAAAATGAACTTCATTTAATTTCCGTTCACGACGCTAACAATGGTCTTTAACTTCTGTTTCATCTTTCGATAAACAACCGCTACAGGGGTTGAACAACGATTCCTACCCCAAAGTCTAAAGCCGACTGAAACATGTCTGATCATAAATCTGGAAATTCGTTGCTGGCACCGCTGACTTCAAATGCGCAAGAGCGCGCATGTGCTAATGTTGAACCAATCGCCATATGGAGACAAAAAATAACTTTTCTGGTGTTTTTTAATGACTTATTCATCCGGTTGAATAATTATTGTGGATGAGGATGAAGGTAATCGATGAATTTAAGGATTCAATGATCTTGGAAAAAATTGATTTAGTGAAACTATGAAGTATTTGGAATGAAATTTCATTCGTATCCACAAATGCAGCGCAAAAATTCCCGCAAAAAGTTTTGTTATGACAGTGAATATTCATGTATTCATTGTGAATTTTTTGAATTTAAAATGAGCTTTCAATGGAAAAGCTCAATGAGAATTCATATCGCGACTTAATAAAAGATTAGTCACCCATAGAGCACAAATTTTGCTTCGTCTAAAAGATTTTACTGAATGTCTGAAGGATGTCTTATGCTATATTTATAGTATGTTCACATGTCTTTTAGATTCCTTAAACGAAGACCTCGTAAAGATGCTGTATCGGCAGGTGTTTAACATGCATATACTTTGAATTCATTGAATTCGCATTGGATGTATTTTTACTATCATGACGAGAACTATTCCAGAACCCAGATACCATGTAAGCTTGTCATAAGCTTGTCAGAATTGTGATTCGATTGTTTTTGACTTGTTATTGACAACCTTTTCAGTATGAGCCTGCTACAACTCTGCTGGAAGGGTTTTGTAAGCTTGTAGCCTTGTCATGTGTCAACTAGGAGGCTCATGTCAACCTTGTCACAAGTTTGCCTGACAACATTGCAACAAGTTCAAATTGCTATCTGGGAATTCTCTGAGAAGTGATTGTAAATTCAAAACGATCGTTTGTATTGGCTGAGCAGACACCATGAATTTTGCTCTGTCTAAGAGATTTTAATTGTGTGTCTCAAAGATGTTTTATGCAACAGGCTTCGATGTCTTTAAGATGTTCTCTTCGAGAACTCTAGAAGACATCTCAGAGATACCTGAGGAAATCTTTTATACTCCTCAAACAGAGATATCTTAGAAAGAGTGCAGATTATATCGCATAAACAACAAAACAGATAACATACGAAAATTCTTTTCCAAGAACAAGAATAGAATTCTTCGAGAACTCTTCTCGAGCTCTGGAGAAGTTCAGTGTCTGGGATATCAGCGAGTTCTTTGAGAGTACTGAAATAATACTTTTTGTACAATACTTTTCTCAAAAAACTCGGTAATGTAAAAAGAATTCTCCGTGTGCTATCTGGGAAAGCAAAGTTCATGCTGTTCAAGTAATTTGAGGAACTGAAATTTTTCAAAATTTCAGAAATTTATATATCATCTATATACACAATTATATATAAATTATGTATAAATCTTGAAAATCTTTCAATTCAGGAACATAACTCTTGCGTGAACTTTAGTTCAAAAAATTTAGGGTGAATTCTGCCCTAAAAAAAAGAAAGCGATAGAAAACAACTGAAAGATTCAGAAATCAATCAAATTCTATCTATTCCTATCTGTTTTCATGCAATTTTTGACTCCTTAAATCGATTTCCAGAGTTTCATTTGATCACAATGAGGAGTGGAATTTATATTGCCTAATAAATTTTTATAAAATTTTGATTGAAACTTGATAAATATTTTGTACAAAAATATTGGTGGGGTAAATAACGGGCATCCTTGGTTCGAGCATTATTCTTAACCACATTCAGTAATTCACGTGAAAATATCCACAAAAGTATACTATACTCCTCCAGAAAAGTCCAAGCAAGTGTGGTACTTTAGAAAATATGATACTTTTTAGCAAATCATTTTCTTCATGTATGAAATCAATAGATCACTTCCCTGCAAGTGATCTCACATACAATTTACGTTTGATATTTAGATAATCAGTCAGCCCATTTATGAAGACCTGAATTGTACTAATTTGTTTTTTTGGCTCACCGTAATAGATTTATTTGTGTTAATTCATAAGTCATGCGTTAGAGATGGGCGATACGTATCAATATCGATACGTTTCTATAAAATAAGTATCAAGTTTTTATCAAAATTTTATTGAAATGTATTCAAACTAGATATAAATTCTATAGAAACGTATCGATATCGATACGTATCGCTCATCTCCACTATATGTTTCATTATTGGAGTTTATAATTAGCGAGTTTGTGTGAACCCAGTAAACAATTTTTCCATCAACATTGGGAACTGTCATTATGTTATCTGGAACATCTCCAAATGATCTCTAATGCACCGATTTCTGCCACCCCTTCGATGCATTCTCAAGGGTTTAAAACACTACCCAGAAAACAAAACGAACGAGTCCACGATCGCTCAATTTGATGGACATAATGATGCATGAAAAATTGACCAGAATTCTGTACTATCAGAATGGCTGATGAGTGAATACTATCAATTATTGTACAATCATTGATGCACAATAATGTGTCAACTTATCATATAGTTAATTGTAAAATCGTGAACAACTTCAAAGTGTCCATGATTGTACAATCGTTGAACCACTTATCCGTGATATCTTTTAGATAGCATTCAAAAGAATTCTTGAGAAGAAATCAAAGAGGTGGCAGAAACCGACGCATTAGAGATCATTTCCACATCTTTCAGATAACATTGTGTAGGTTTTGAATGACTGTTCACTAGGAATTCTTGATTGAAAATGCCCCCAACAGAACAGAAACGTTCAACAGACGTTTATTAAACCTAAACTGAAACTATGGGCATTTGAGGGTTCATGGAACGTTCGTTGAATGTAAATTGATCTAAAATCATTATCGATTCATCTGAATTCAATCTATTTGGGTCGTATTCTCTTGGAGTGGGTTTATAATCTATAACATTAGTTATTAGATAATTAGTAAATTAGACATACTTTCTTGTTTACTATTTTAAATAGTTTTGATAGTTCTAAATTTACCTTTGCAAAGTGTATATTAAATTTTATTAGTAAATTAGGACTCGATTGAATTTTTAATTAGAGGTTTTCAAAGCGGTTTGAACAAACTTGATCGTTTCACCAAACTCCTCTCAGTGCTGATTTATGCTTATCTTTTGACAGCTGATGGCAAGCTTTCGGCACACATGAATTATAGAGATTGCTAACGCGATGGTGAAATCATGGACCATATCATATTTGATTTGATGTGATTGGTTGAATTTTTTATATAAGCTAATTAGTACCAACGCATAAAAGGGAAACGTGATACCACACGGAGAAAAATGGGACTTGCGAACGGATAAAAATGGTTTACAAAGGAATTTGCAAAAAATATTCACTCTAGCAGCTAAGACATGAGTTCTGTTAACAAATTTGTTTGCAAAAAATGTAGTTTTCCTAGTAGAAACGCAGATGGATTCGGACAAAAATATGGAAATGGGTGAGAAGAAATAGGATCGAGACGGATAAAATTGGATTGCATTTCTATTAGTTTCAATCTTATTTTTGTATCCAACTTCAAATTTTTATCCGGATCAATCCACATTTTTCACCATGTTGTGTCAATCATTTTGCTTGCTCTTTCAGGTAATTTGTTTCGTAGGGAAAAAAAAATACTTCCTTCTCTGTGCACCGAGAGAACTGGTACAGCAAAATATGGACGGACTAAACATTTGTCTGTACGTTTATCGAATGTTTATTCGATGTTCATTGGACGTTTGGCGACCATGTTGTTCTTTTGAGGTACAATTAAAGGGTTACATGGGTTTCAGAGGCCACAAAATAACGGTCATGTTCTCGATTTTGTTTTATATACAAGGAATGCAAGTTATTACTTGAATTTTCGAGCACATATACAGTAACCTTTGAACTATATTTCGCCAAATTTGAACGATAAAATTCTGAGAATTGAGCCAGTTAAAACCATTTTTCGGAAACATTTCGAAAAAAAACGGTTGTCAAGATTTCTCGAGAACTGGTCAACCGATCTTGATGAAATTCCAAATAGGTCTTCGAGACACAAGTCACAAGGACTTTTTTTTTTCAATCACAACTATTTTTTTTATCAAAAATGTAGTGGAAATTTCACCGGAATTTTCATTTTTTTGTAAAAACGTCTGCCAAAAATCCAATTTTCACTTGTTCTTTTTTTTCTTCGTTCAAGTTCCAGTTTATGGTCCTCACTAAAACTCGGATTTTTGTTCTTTCATTTTGGATGATCCTGTCCTGAGTTCCGCTGTCAACGCGGACGCACCTTTTTTTCGAGGAGTCATCGGAAATGACGTCGCAATCGCGGAGTTCCAAATATTTTTCTACGAAAATTTCAGAAATGGTTTGTCAAATGTGTATCTTTGAGACTATAAAAAGTTTGAATGGAATATTTCATTCTGTATATGGGAAAAAAATTGTTGAAAATAGGTCGTTTTTTCACCGAGGAAGCCCATGTAACCCCTTAAGGACATTCAAGCACGGGGAGGAGCGGGTAAAATTTTGCACCAACTTTTTTCATAAATTACTTGATAAAATTAAATTTGAAATCGATAGTAATCAAGTACATATCTGAGATTGGACTCCGAATATCAATTTAGGTTTCTTCATAGTTTGCAAGTATTGCAAAGCGAAATTACGAAAAATTTGTGACAGTTGGAGGTTATTACTTTCAAAATTTTTTGGCTTTCAAAAATCATACCCCCATGGCTATATCCTGCCATGATTATGGTCCATTGATGGGGTTGTTCAACATGAACACTCTCGAAACTCGTAGAATGATCAATGATTTGGTATTCATTTTCAAAATAATCAATGGTCAAATCAATTGCCCTGAACTTCTCTCTCTCTTAAATTTCAATGTACCCTCCAGGTCTCTTAGGAACCCATTACTTTTCAATGTTCCTATGTTTAAGTCGCAATTCTTTTATACTGACCCAGTAAATCGAATTTGTTGTTTAGCAAATACTTATAGAGATGAGTTGGATTTCTTTTCTGGATCAGTTTCAGTATTCAAGACTTCTGTCTCTAGAGCATGTTCTAGTAGGTGTGTGAGATTGTAATATTCTTATACTCGTTATTTATCCTGTACAGGATGTTATATTTTGTACTATGTCTTTTTGTAATCCGTCTGTTCACTTTATATGATTTCTCTTTTATATTTTTTTTTTGATTTTTATTTTATTTGTTAAATTTTCACTGTATTGTATCAATAATTTGGTCACTGAAGGGCGTTATTGCCCGTTGAATAAAAAAAAAAAGAAAAAAAAAAAAAATTCTCTTATACTCGCCAGAAAATCAGAAAAAGACTGAAACTTGACTTTGGAGTCTAATCCTGATCGTGGATTTTATTATTATCCATTGAAAATTTCCGTTGAACGAATAATTTATGAAAAAAGTTGGTACCAAATTTGGCTCGCTTTTGTTGGTACTCGAGTGCCCTTAATCGCGTCGTTATTTCCAAGTAGCACAAGAACTTTTCAAACATTTTGCGTTCGTTCCGTAATCATGCATGGAATGTGCAAGTGAGACTGTTTCGGATAAATCCAAGAAATACATTCTAAGAATGTGCGTAGAACATACTTATCTGGAACAGTCTCATTCGAAGATTCTCAGGATGATCATAAAGCATCCTCAGAACTTCCGAAAACCTTCTCAGCATTTCTAACCTGTTGTGCTACTTGGGTTCTAATTAAACGTATCTTTAGTTTAACTCAGTGTATATTGTGATTTACGATACAGGATTGACGATATACGATTGATTCGTTTAGTTCTTATGGTTGCGCAGTTTGATCTGTCCATGTTTCACTATTCGCTTAGTGATTATCACTACTCGTTTTTCTCTGTGTGGAAATCTTAGGAGTACAAATCAATTCGGTCCGTTTTTTTTATGGTTAAAGATGCGTTTATTTCAGAAGAACATGAATTATCAAATTAATCCAAGTATTGCCCATCGCTAGCTATCACTTTTGCCCATCTTTCGGGTAATTTTCGAATCCCGTTACGAAAAAACGTCTCGTCTTTCGAGGCGATCCAAGTTAGGAGCCAATTTCTGATTTCTTCGAACGAAGTGAACCGGTAGCCTGCCAAATCGTGCTGCATCTGTCGGAATAACCAGTAATCAGAAGGAACAATGTTCGGTGAGTACGGCGGGTGCGGTAGAATATCCCACTTCAACGTTTCCAGATAATTTTTCACTACTTTTGCGACATGAGGCCGAGCGTTATCGAGTAAAAGAATAACTTTGTCATATCTTTCCTTGTATTCCGGACATTCTTCTCGTAACGCACGACTCGAACGAATCAATTGTAGCCTATACCGATCACCCGTAATAGAATCACCAGGTTTTAGCGACTCATAGTATATAACATCCTTTTGGTCCCACCAGATACACAGCGTGATCTTTGAACCATGAGTATTCCTCTTTGGTGTCGATGTTGAAGTCGATGGCAACGATTGACCGAGCATAGCATAGTATTTTCTTTTCTTGGGGTTATCGTAGAATATCCATTTCTCATCTCCTGTCACAATCCGATGTAAGAACCCCTTTCTTCGTTGCCTTTGAATCGGCTGCTCGCAAGTGAAAAATCGCCGTTCAATGTCTCTCGGCTTCAAGTCATAAGGCACTCAATTGCCTTGCTTTTGAATCATGCCCATGGATTGTAATCGTACGGAAACTGCTTGTTGCGTAACTCCTAATGATTCCGCAAGCTCCTGTTGCGTTTGACTCGGATCTTCGTCGAATAAAGCCTCCAATTCCTCGTTTTCGAATTTTTGTGGTTGTCCTGAGCGAGGCTTGTCTTCGACACTGAAATCGCCATTCTTAAAACGTCGAAACCATTCCCTACATGATTCATCAGTTGAAGCATTGTCACCATAAACTTCCACAAGCATTCGATGGGCTTCAGCTGCACTTTTTTTTCAATCAAAACAGAAAACTAGCACCACCCGCAAATGCTGCTCAGTTAAAACGAAATTTGACATACTTCACTGAGTAAAAATCGGGATTCTAGAAAGAACTCGGAGTGATATCAACTGAATATTATTCACAGGTGTCTAACCTCTCTGAAACAATTGAAATCGATTGTGACTATGAAACATTCATGAGAGCGAGAGTCATCTTTTCAAACCGGACCGAACTAATTTGTACTCCCAATAAAGGACACTGTGAAAAAGCTGGCGTGATTTTTACCCCAACATTTGATGGCAGCAAAGTTGCACCATGAATAGGAAACATTGTACCCTAATTTGGTGGAATTATCCCTCACTTTTGGGAGGATTCAACATAAAAAAACGGAACAGTTCCTGGAAATGGGGGAAAAATCCTCAATTTTCATAAAAAAGCATTTCTCTCACGATCAGGGGATGGAATCTACCACTGAAGTGAGAAAAAACCCATATTTTTTAAAGTATCATTTTTATAGGAATATCAGAATATTCCTTAGTTCTTTAGTAATGTTGAAACAGTTCGCATTTTTGTGGAGTTTTCTCCAACAAAACTGAAATATCAGAAGAAATTGACAAATTTTAAAAAGTAAATAGTAAAATTCCTTGCTCGACTTTTGAAAAGTTCATATTTTCTTTCAATTTTTATCGTGTATCATTAATTTTTCATTTCTTATTAGTGAAATTCAACAAAAGTCTGAAGTGTTCGTGTTTACTAAAAAAACCCCGGAATATTTTTAGATTTTCTTGAAAATTATTATATTTTTCAGCCGCATTTTTCTCCTTGCAGCTATCAGAAGGTAAATCGTGCTTTCTGTATAACGTTAGCAATCTCTTCAATTCACGAATTTTCAAAATTACATACAATTTATGCATAACTTATAAACAAATTATATTGAATTGTATATAAATTATATATAACTTTGACAATTTTTCCACTCGAGGACCTTCTTCTTTTCTTTCAGTTGGCATCTATACAGCAAACATTTTGCTTTGTCTAAAATATTTCTTATGGAACAATTTTCACTGTCTTTAACAGGTCTTCGTTCAAGACATCTACCCAGACAGCACAACGTGTCACTAGAACGTGTATGGAAGGTCTACAGAACGTAGGGGAGGTTTCCTAAACGTTCAGAAAACGTCCCAGAGACACATTGTGCCGTTAGAGTAAAATCTCTTGCCTAACAGCACTGGGAGATTTTTGAAACGTTTTGAGAACGTTCGGACGTATTTTAAACGTTCTGAAAACGTTCAAAGGACTTTGTGCTGTCTGGGTTTTAGATGTCCTTTAGATTTCTTAAACGAAGATATCTCAAAGATAAGAAATCTTTTGGACGAAGCAAAATTTTTGCTGTCCATACTGCGTTGGATTGTTTTTTTTCTGAATAATATTGCGACGGAGAAAAATAAATAAATATTAGACTCCAAATTGTGAGTGCCGATGCACCCTTGGCACCCACGGTGAGCACGTCTATGAATGACAACAGTTCCTGATGTATTCTCAACAATTCTCTATGAATTTTCATAGTTCTAAATGTATTCATTTAGTTACGTTATCCGAGTACACGAAGAATATACAACACAAATTTTTATAATCCACACATGGATCATATACCTTTTGATACAGAGAATATACATGATTCATTTTCAAGTTTATTTTTTCTTTATGAATGTATCAGAATCTCACGGACGTTTTATACATTTTACTATGTACACACAACAATGTGTAGACATGAACGCATGTGATTTCAAATTCGATACCCTTGAGAAAGTAAGGAATACAGGAGAAGAGAATAAAACAACAACGATCTTCTAAGGCCGCCATGTTTATACTTTGCGGTCTGAACTTGGCCGCGAAGGAGACTGTACTGTAGTTCAATCGTTATTCGTTCCGTCATTTTGCGATACATATTGCGCGTGGTGTGCTCAGTTTCGCGTCGTACGTTCGTTCAGACGGTTTCTCAGCTGATGACGAACCACTCGAAAGAAAAGGTTTCTTAGAAGAGGTGCCCAAGATAGTGTGGGAGACACTTCAATTTAATATCGATTTGATATTAATTCTATAAGTGTGAATGAACGATAACAAATACATAAACAATGGCCAATTTAAGACAAATCCCATTGACTTGTAGCGGTTATACAAGACCTGTGGTTCATCTTGCCTTCTCCGATATAACGGAATCCGGGTACTATCTCATATCGGCTTGCAAAGGTAAACATTTTTTTTTCGTCATCTACTTCGTACTTTTTTTTTGCACAACCATTTTGCGATTTTTTTCTTCATTCGTGATCAATCGTGTTCGATCCTCGATCACCTTGGCCCGGTTACTTTCGAGGATCCTCAAGGTTTCAACGTAAGTTTCGAGGTTAGATTCTCTCAGTGTATGAGTGAATGTTGTGAACGCGCAGTACTTCCTATAAAATCTTCCATTATGAAAAAAAAGAGAATAGCTTCTCATATTGTTTATTTAAGAAGAGTTTTAAGTTGAAAAATATTTATTTGAGATGATGTACAAAAATGACAATGTCACGTTGCAATCCCGTTGGTGTTTATGTTATAATATGCTATAAACAAAAACCATTTCATTTAAATTGAATCAATTGTACAAAAAAAGAAAAAAACTAAGGTACAACTATGCAATTCCTGTTATTATCAAATGATATCTGCATTATGCTTCCTTTTATTTTTAATGCCAAAGTCATTTGAAAAAGAATCATCCCATTCTCAACACACGTTGAAATCAATTAACCCTTTGCGACACTTGGTCCATATATGGGATAATGTTTTTTAATGCGTTTGTAACTATAGAATATGAATTAATCATTCACAGTAGCTTCATCTCTGATAAGGTTCTGGTAAATACATTGGCAAATGAGAAAAAATGGTGCCAATTGATTTGATTTGCTTCTGAAGTACCGTAAAAGGTCTTAGAACACATCACCACGGATATAGGTTTTTGTTAAATTATCGAACATTGTTATTCTTTATAATCTATAACGATAAATGTTCTATTTGAAATTGAAAATTGTATATACAAAAACTTGTGTTCACATATATTTTGACTCACAATTTCATACGAGAAGTTCAACAACACCTATTTTCCAATTTCAATGAGAAAAAAAAAAACAAGCATGAGATTCAAAAGAAGAAAGCTTTCGAATTCAAATTTAATTCCCACTTTTGTGATGGAAGATACAAAAATAAATATATTATAAACTATTGATTTGATCGCAGAATACGAAATAGGTTTTACTAGAAATCACTTTGCAATGTTCGAATTTTGAGAAGTGATTTGAAATCTGTTATTTATTTCTTCAACTTTCAGACTCGTTTACAGACTAAAATTTCTATGAATACTCTATGCAAATTATGATATTGATTCAGATGGCCAGGCAATGTTACGACAGGGCGATACAGGAGATTGGATTGGTACATTCGTAGGACATAAAGGAGCTGTATGGGGTGTTGCGCTGAATCCTCAGGCTACAAAGGCTGCAACCGGCGCTGCAGATTTCAATGCCAAGATTTGGGATGCGATAAAAGGAGAAGAAATTCATTCGTTCCAACACGATCATATAGTCAAATCTGTCAACTTCAGTGCTGACTCCAACTATCTCTGCACAGCTACCGGATTGACCAAGAAACTTCGCATTTATGATTTGAATCAACCAGAATCGGCTCCTCAGGTAAAAATTCTCTCTTGCTTATCTGAATTTTGTTTTATTCTAATATTTCCTTGTTGTCTTTCTTGGTATCCCTCTTGTACATCTTTTTTTCCCCTCTGTCTGCTTGTACCGATTTTGACCTTGAAAGCCCAGACAGTGAAAGTTACAATATTGAGTATTCTCCTCTCAGATTTTTTCAGGACACACAAACAGTATCAGACACGTAGCATTTTTCAAAGACGACACGGCATTGGTCAGTTGCGCGGATGACAAAACGTTGAGGCTATGGGATAGAAACAGCGGTCAAGAGATCAAAAGGCTAGATTTCCCAGCCATTCCAAACTCTATGGAAGTATCGAAAGATGGCAGTATAATAACAACTACTCATTCCAACGTCGTTAGCTTTTGGGATAGTAAAGAGTATGTTTTTGTATCAATATTTACGAATCTATATTAAAATTCAAGACTTGTTAAGGGAAAAAGAGTTCAAGGTGAAGAATGTATACACGTTTGGTATGCATTGATTGTAATGTTGTGTTATTTCTTGCTTATAACATAAATCTAACATGTGTCATGATGTCAACCTTGGCCTAGTAAGACATGTTTCCTTGTCTTCTACGATTCCAACCATCTTTTACAAGTATCACTTGTATTATGAGTACCTGTTCATCTATGAACCTTCTGATACTTCTTTTTTATTTTATAGATTAACTAAAGTCAAAGAGTACGTTGTACCGACGCAAGTTAATAGCGCCAGTCTACATCCGGATAGTAGGATTTTTGTATGTGGAGGGGAAGATTTGAAAATGTACAAATTCGATTATAGTACAGGAATAGAGATTGGTAAGAAATATTTTTACATCCTAAATATACTGATTTTACCATGATTTATCTCGTGATAATGATTTTTCTTATGTTTGTTTTCTCTTTAAGAATCATTCAAAGGACATTTTGGCCCAGTGCATTGTGTGAGATTCTCTCCGGATGGTGAACTTTATGCAAGTGGTTCCGAAGATGGTACATTGAGATTGTGGCAAACAACTGTAGGCAAAACGTACGGATTATGGCGTTATATCGAGCAAACTCCTGCCATACAGGATAACAATACTACAACGGTCATTAATAACAAACAAGAAGTTCCTGCGAGTTAATTTTCGTGTCGTCAAAAGATATAAGGAACAAACAAGTTTCTTGACTCCGATGATTGTTGAAAATATGAGAAAAAACAAACCTTCGATAGATCTGCATTCGAAATTTCGAAATGAGGATTTTTGAAGTTGATACAATTTTTTTTGTACATAAGTGGCCAGAATCGTGTTTCCCTTCTAGTATTCTACTACGACAATTTTGAAAAAGTTACCGAGCATGGTTGTATGAATAAATAGATTGGGAATGATGATTCGTATTATGAGAACTGAAAACAAAAAACACATGTGGAACATTCATTAACGTTATGTGTTGATTATATTACAAACCGAATAAAGAGATCCGAGAGGAAGAAGAGCAATTTTCATGAAAAGGATTGTATACACGCAAATTCATTATTCCATTACACCATGTTTGATTCGTTCATTTTGAAGGTATGTTGAAGATGAATGAGTCGACAAATAATGTATGAAAAGAATCAGTTAAAACATTTATTTTAAATGCCGTATTTTTTAATATAAATTAAAACCTAATAATGATCATCTTAATGGTAATTCCCATTTTTTTGGAGAATAAATTTATAGTACAATTCATAACAGTTATTAACAATTTTCCTTACAAGTATGAATTTGTTTAGATATTGGAAAATTTATTCCAGTGAAAATATTCAAAGCCCTTCAAATGTCCCAGAAATTGTAAACAACATCAGAAACAATAATCAAGTTACATTTGAATTGTGTAACGAATACGATGTTTACACAGGTGTGAAATTTGAAGAAAGGCGGTAACAAATTTTTAAATGTAACGGAAAATTATGTATCGAATAAGAACGATCGATCAATAATTGGAGATTGCTACTTTCCATAATTTTCTCTTATTTTTCTAAGAGGCGGGATGATATATCAACGTAATAAGAATAAAAGTATGAGAAACGTGTATTCATAATCAAGAATATTCCATCTAAGATTCGAAAATCATCAGCTCGCAACTTCAACGTTTCGAGTGATGTTTGAAATGAAAAATGTCAAGGTGTATATTACAAAAGCTGTTTTTTTGTAAAAACAAAAAAAAATACAATTTCATACTCTTAATATATTTAGTCTTATTTGAATATATTTCTGGACATTTGAATACCTAAAACATGAAATACAAAACTGTTGAAAAAGACTAGTTAGGTTCTCATAGGAATTTCAAGTTCGATCCATCAAGATTCAATGGATTTTGCTTGGAACCCGGCTGATTTTTTTCAACAGGGAAAATATCGGAATACGTGTTATATGCGATTTCACTCGATTTCATTTTCAACTTATTTTCTTTTCATCTCCAAAGTTTCGAATGTTCTTTCAGTTTCGAGATTATAAGTTCAAAATTGGAATAGATCGCGCATATACCGTACGTGTGCCGATTGATTTTTCCGGTTTGGAATAAAATCTACATTTAATTACTGGTTCTTTTATTATCAAAATTTACACTCAAATATGTTTTTACACACTTTTTGAAAAGAAAAAGATACTACCGGTTCACATTTTGTTCCACACAGTTTATAATCCTATAGCACAGATTTATTAATAGTTGACGTTAACAATAATAATAATAATAATAATAATAATTAAAAAAAAAATAAAACAGTCAAAACTGTGTTGAACAAAATATAGAATACGAAAATTCAAAAAGCTACTCATTCATATCTTACCATCTATATTTACACATCTACAGGTACTTCTCACTCTCAATCGTTCAAACGGCATCGTATAAAATGTAGAAAATCCTTGGAGAACAACGCTTCGTTATATTCTCTGTACAAAAATATTCTGAGTATCTGTTTTCACAATTCTTTGTGATTCCTTGTGTTCCTCAATCGTAGGAATGGTACAACAGATACTCGTGATTAAATATCCAACGAAAAACATGGAACGGATAGAAAGATTTATTACCGTTCCTTGGATACTTATTTTGATAAGATTTTGAGCTTTAGCATATATGTATATATATTACACTTTATCACTGAGAATTCGAAAAAAAGAGGTACGTATCACTTTTGGGAATTCTCTGGTAAAAATTACGTTATTTAACAACAATTTTTTAAATATCTAACCCACATAATCGATTTGCCCGTCGAAGGTTTAGTCGTGTTTCGAATAAATTTTCCTAATTGTACATCTCATAGAATATTCTAAAACATAGTTATGTGGGTTGGAAAGAACATAGAAGTCTTCAATGAATTGTCATATTAATCCTCGTTCGGTATTAAATTCAGCCAAGGAATGGCGAAAGATCTGGTAATTTGAAACCGTTGAACGAGATTGGACTTCTCAAACTGTTTCTTTCTGGCGAGAAACCAGGGAAACCACCACTCGGTGACGTGAATTGTTGAAATTGGGAAGATACTTCGGTAGATGCTAAAACGAATCCACATTGAGCTGTGCACACATCGTCACGAAGGATCGCGTCGCGAGAAGCTTCTCGTAATAGTTGATTGCAGTCCGTTACTCTCAATGAAGCACACTGAGTCTGAAATATTCAAAATTGAGATTTACAATAAGCAACAGTTAAATTCCTAATTCTTCAGCTTGTCGATCAAGAAATAATAAAATGTTCAGCACAATTCTTTATTAGTCGGTGAGTAAGAAACCAATAATAAGGGGAATCTTTGTGTTTATACTTACACCTTCGGATGTGCAAATGCAACTGGTGCACGGAGTTGGGAACCCAGACTCGCCAACAGCAACGTTCCTGCCACCAATTTGACACCCGTGTCTGGTTTCCTTCCATGCTGATAAATCCATATGAGGCATCGAACCGCAAGGAATTCGAGGATTCAAGAAATTACTAGGCAGATCAAAAGCAGCTCTTTGCATTTCGTTATGTTGATCCATGTTCTCACACAAAACTTTAGATAAAGTCGTTTTACGTAATTCATCCAATTGTTGTTCCGTGAATCTAATGTTCGGATCATCAGTTTCATACCAGAATCTATCACATTTTCTCAATTGTCGAAATTGTATGGCTATGATACAAGCGAAGGTTGGTCCGACTAAACCACCTTGAAGCGGTCTTTCGCTCATTCCACCGGAGAAAAGATCGATATCGTCTACAGATTGATAAATACGTTGCATACGAGCTATAACTTCCGGGGCCATTTCCCTGGATAAATCCTCAAATTTGACCGCTCTCTTGAGATTACAAAGGGCGCGATAATGATTATACGATGGTATTCCGTGATCTCTGGCACGATGAATGTTCAATGCTATCAAATCTACACCTGAATGCGGTATGGCATGATTTTCGAACAAGTGATTCGTCACTTCACCGGTGATAAATTGATCCAAAGTTTCCATGGGAGTCGCGACTAACCCACGAAGCATCTCGTCCACCATACCAGGTTGATAAAGCATGTCCGTATTGAAGAAACCATCACGCAAGAGAATCGGTGGTTCGATGGATCGATATTGGCTATCCATACGCGGCAAATGAGGACGTAGTAACGAATGACCGATTCTATAAGCGGCAGAGGCAAATTCGGTGAGAATACTGGGGTTACACGTTGGAGAATATTCTTTATAATAGCCTTGTGGGAGGAGTTTCAATCCGTAAAGACTGACGGCATTCCATCCGAGAATACGTGGAAGAAATTCATTGTAAACTATGTGTTGTAGCATCGCGCTGAGGATACGACGCGTTTCCTGGAAATAACAGAATATTTTTTACATTTTTGTATATTATTTTGTAATTAATCGAATGTACGTTTGTATTTACCTGGAAAAGTTTTTCTCCGTCCCAGTGAGGATTGATTTGTCGTAGAGTATCCATAACACGATTATGTTCTCGCACCCAAAGCGTGTGTATGACGGTCAAACCAGGTTGTTCAGATGCACGTCCATCGCCTCCAACGAAGCAAAATCCAGATTTCGTTTTACATTCCGAAAGAGTTTGCGTTTGAGGAAGAAGATCTTTGCCGCGGTTCGGATGACCAGTGATGTTCATACGACCATTGAATCCACGCAAGATATTGCAAACGCAGTTGTTTTCACCGTACACCACCGATGCATCCAAGAAACCCGTATTTTGATTCACCTGAAAGATTATGAAAATACGAGTGTTTTATTACATTTCAAAATCATCAATAATTGTTATTTTTCAGTATTTACCTGTTCTCGTGGCCCCAAATGTTGCTGTCCAGGTAACGATCTCATAGAAGGGAAACACATGCGTGCTCCAGAAGAAACATTCACAGTTGGGAAGAAATGATCTCCAGGTGGTATGGGAATCGGACTACATTCCGGATGAACGGTTCTCGGAGAATCACACGATCTGCAACTGGGAATCGACTCGGCGAAACCTTTATGTATAGGTGTCATAGTGAGATCATGATCTACGAATTGAGCAAATTGCATCATCATCAAGGTGTAACGATTGTGCAAGTTGGAAATATCTGGATGAATAACTCTGGAAACGACTCGAGGATTAGGAAGAGGACCTCCCATAACTGACGTACTTCTTGGCTTCGAGACCCCATCTTCGTAAGCGGAAGGAAGCAATCTCGCGAAGGTAGTCAAAGATTGACCGAAATGTGGGTTTCGTAAATTATTACAATAACCTGATAACGTTCTATACGGTGTTGTAGGATCACAAGGTCCCTCATCTTTGGGACAATCTTCGATCTCTTCGTGATTCGTTGCTTTCTTGTTGTGCATGATCGTACTCATGTCAATGGTTTGCAGTAAATTGGTGAAATCGATATTAGAGAAATTATCGTCAAAGGCTTGTCTTCTGCGACGTCTCTTCAAACCGTGAACACCATTCAAAATCTCGTTCGTCACTAATTCGTAGAATATCGAGGAATTCGCGAGAAGCAAAGCATCTTTGTTGGCTTTTGAGAAACTAGCGGCGGTACCAGCCCACGATTTAGGATCCACGGTTCTCTGTTCCAGCCAAGAATTGTATTCCAGTTGTTTCCTCTGAAGGAGATCCTCTTCGGCTTTTTTCAAAGCCATATCTATCATGTCGTCGGTAAGTTCAGAAACCAATTCGGAACCGACGGTCGAAGTCATTGAATTATCCGTGATCAGATCTGGTACAGGGTCTTCCCTCCACGACGATATATCCAGTATATCGTGCTGATCGCAGATTATTTTCGCGTTCAAGTAGGCGTCTGGTTGAATCAATGCTTTGGGTTGAATCTTTTTGATTCCTGTATTGGCACACAAAATACCGGCCAGGGAGACTTTTCTGATTTCAGAAAGTTGCGCAGATGACAAACTAGACGGAGGCATATCGTTTTCGTACCAGAAACGATCAGAATTCCGGATTTTGATGAACTGTTTTTCCAAGATACAACCGAACGTTGGACCAACCGTCATTCCTGCTTTTGGCCTCTCTAGACTGCCACCGATAACAAGATCTATATCTTTAACGTCGGAATATGTGGATTCTAAGAGTTTCACGTCGTCTGGTTTCATTACTCGCTTCAAGTCTGAGAAATCTTCCACCTAAAAATATGAGTGAATGAAATAAGGATTGTTGTGGAATGTAATCGATATAACGTACCTTCAGAGTATCGTTGAAACATTTTTCTAAAAATTTCACATATCCGGGAACTCCGTGGTCTCGCGCTGTATGCACCTGCAAGACAAACGATTCATCCAGACCGACTTGTTTGGCAGGACCGGTGATATGATCTTCAAATTTCGAATTTGGAGATTCCGTGTGGCCGATCAGAGACTTTAAGAAGGGAAGAGCGGCAAAAGCAAAGGCATCGTAAGTTCCCCCACGATTCGTCGAAGAATAACCATCGTAAAAACCACTTTTGGATTTGCTCAATTCCGGACGGACGAGGGCAGTTTCACCCAACACGCTTGGAATGAATTCATTGAAGGTGATGTGTTGTATCTGAGCTACCACAGCTCTTCTAGCCTCGAGGAACAGCGTAGTTTCGTCCCAGTGTTTGTTCACTTCGGCCAACATGTCGGCTAAACGATTGTGTTCGAGCAATAATGCGGTGTAAACGAAACCAAGAGGATTTTCATTCGAACGATTGCAAAGTTCGCAAGCTGCGACGTCAACCTTGCCACGACTGTAAGTTCTCATTCGATGCAGGTTGTCGTCGGTACCTCCGTACAAATCCGATCCGTCCAAATAACCGGATGCACCATTCATCTGTTCTCTGAATTCGAAATGACAACTGTGAGCGGTTAGGGTTGGTACGCAACGAATGTAACTTTCGCAATGGTTTTCGTCTTTGATTTCGTAACATTCTGGATGTCGGTACTGTTTATGGGTAGTACAACAATTGCTACGTTCCAGCGATGGATGTATCGACTGTGCCAAGTCACGTAGTATCAATTCCGACCAAATACCTGACAAACTCGTCAATCCCTCGTGTGTTTCCCCAACGGAGGACTTTTTAACCAGGAATTTCGATGTTACTTCTATCGCCGATGGTAGGAGGTGACCATTTTGGGATCCACGTGGCCTGGAAACACCTGTTGAATGTGAAAATCATTGATTAGATATATCATTAAATATCGAATTTCACGGTTAATATTTTTATATAACTGCACAATAATTGATTGACTGTCAAGTTCGAGAAGAGACACATGAGATTCAAAGTCAGTTGAGTGAATGATGAAGAAGAGTCGAAAAGTTGAATGTAAACCCAGATGGTTTGATAAAGTTGCTCAGTAAACAATGTTGATGTCTTTTCAAGGGTTCTGGATACTATCTAAAATTTATCCGTTGAAAGGTGGCATAGGAATCGACATATTTCAGATAACATTAGGAAGGTTTCGAATGACTTTTTACTGGGTGGGTTCTCTTTCAATCAGACGGATAATCAGATCCTCCTGTTGATGTTTTCTATTTGATCACATTATCTTTCAGTGAAAATAAGTAGAGAGTTCTAGTAACCCAGATAACATTTGGCGGCTCTCCCCTGTATTTGCGGATAATCTGCACGCACAATCTTGTTCATATGCGTTGCTGCGTGAGCGCATGTTATCTAGGAAGTCTAGGCTCTACTGGACGCTTTCAATGGTATCTTCAAGATCTTATGAAATCTCTTCGAGCCGTGCTGTGAATCTCGCTGAGACCTTATGGAGTTTGATACATCCCAATTAACCACATTGAAGCTTGGCATGTCTTTGATCAACAAATCACCCTCTCGAGTACCTATTTAATTTATCGGAACGATCGCAATTTTCAACATCATTGAAAAATGAACCAACGTTGTCAAATGAATCGTTATCCATCTCACAGTAAAATAACGCTCCAAACTCGATTTCGTACTATTGTATGCATATTACGATCAGTGAAACTCTGTAAAAAGTACGCACGAAATGGAATTTTTTGCAAATGCGTCTTAAATGCATATTTCGACGATCGAGTATGCAAAGCGACCTTATTAATACTCCGTAACTTTCACGATAACTTATAAAAATGAAAGTAGATCTTACTTTTATCGTCCAACAGAAGCGACGTAAAAGACCTTTTTAGTCTAAAATTGATGATAAAAGATTGCCAAGTGTGGAATTTTTCCTCGGAGAATTGGAAAATGAGAGTCGAATGAATACAAATGAAATTCGATTCAAACGGTTTAGAAAGTGAGATCAAAGTGATCCTACGCGTAATACGTTCTCGATAACGACTTATATTTGAATGCGAATGAAGTAGAGAGAGGTTGGTGTGGTTTCTCATTACGCCAGAGGAGTCATTTAAAATGTTTATTCGCATCAAGCCCAAGGATGTATAAAAATAATAAACGACGTCAATAATTGTTAACATTGAAATATGAAAAATATATTCGATGATTAGCGATGTTGATGACCTTTCATTTTTATTTTGTCTTGGGGTTTTTCGGCTCGAACTTTGAATTATTTATCTTGAAAATTTCTATTGTACAATCTAATTCGAATCGATTGGTTACAAAGATGATGATGTGACACGGTATAGGGTCAGAATTTTTCAAAAATGTAATGTAATGTGTGTCGAAAATCCAGGTCACGGTTGACGATGTAAATTCATATAAAGACATTGTTCAGTAACTATACTTGCGCTGTTCAGAAGGAGGATGCAGCGTACTGTACCTACGCCAAGCGTCACACAGTACTTCGTTATCCACACTTCCAACGCATTCAATGGTTGTCATATCTAATTTAAGACCTATCATCATACTTATGGTTCTTCTTTTTCTCTTATTTTTTGTTAGACACACAGAAGATGGTTATGACAGAAAATCCTTGTATATCCGACTTCTTTGTGATATTTCTTTTCCTCTCATTTCATTGACATACGCGTGTGCGTAGCCTGATCTCGACGTGAAGATTTCTCGATACGATGGTAGGAACAAAACAGAGCATCACCCTTCCCCTGCTCTTCGAAAAGTATTTTAACGAGCACAACGCACCTGTCCTTGCTCCTAATTGAGTTGATTCACGTGCACCCATCCAGTTAAAGAAGCCCGCGGGGAAAGCGATCATTTGAAACATCGACCGCTTCAGCTATTATAACTGTTTTTTTGATCTTATGATTATTCACACTTTTACGTCCTCTTTTTACGTAAACTTTGATTTTGGTTCTAACATAGATGTATAGATTAGATGAAAGTAAGAGAGACGTTTCTTGTTCAGTTCACACTGATTTTCGTCCACTTGATAATTTATGATGAAACAAAATTTCACATTCATCTTCGGTTTGAAACATTTTATTCGATGTAAGAAGATATTCTGGAAGAGGATTTTATGCGGTCGTGTGGAGAAAGGAGGATGTCCACTGTGATGGAAAGATGTTGGTACATGGCAGTGAGAGTGTACCATTCATGAATATAACGCGTGTGAAAAGTATCGCAAGCGGCAATTGAAAGATGCGTGAATAAGAAGTGTCGAATTTCCTACTCTGTATTCAATGACGGCCGTGCAGTACAATGTTCGAAAATGTAACACGTGTAATCAGAAAACCAGGATACAATGTATCGATTGATTGATATGTTCTTCGATTCGATTCAAAGTAATTATGAAATGTTATGTAAGGTTTGTCCGAGAAAATTCATTATATTGTGATTATCAAAGTGATTAAGAATGTACAGCCCAGAAAATACGAATTCCCTTTCAAGGGGTCATTCCTGAGACGAAAAACGAGACCCTTTTTTCTTTAGTGAAGAATTTTAGAAATCTTGGTGGTGAGGACATCGGCTACTCCAACTCTCCAACAGCTTTTGCCTCATCATTTCAATTCAACATTGCTTTGGTAGACTAATTTTGTGCCTCCCACAATTTTAGCATGCACATTTTGATATTTAATTGTCGAGGTTTCCGAACGACCTTAACGGTTAATGCTTCAAGGCGTGTCTCGGAATACGAGAAATATTCATGAATCAATCTGCATGATTTTAACTAAATGTCAAAAAAATAAAGTTAAATCATGCATTCCAAATTCAAAATTTCGTATTTTTGATCATCCTTATGTTTTGTTATATTTACATCCACAATTCCTTTGAACGAAGAAAACATTCTGTAAATTTGCCACATTTTTGTTGGTTGGAAGGAAGGAAATTTTCCCAGGAGGAAAGAATCTACACTCTATCTCGTCAGAATTTCCGCTTATTAAAATACCATTGATGAGGAAATGCTTAATCTTTACATGATTTTTATATAAATATAAATCATATGAAAGATTGAGAAGAATTTACCTGGGATAATGAATTCAACCGATGGAAGAGAGCGTGTTTTTGAAGTCGAAGTTTCAGATAAATGAATCACTCTTTCGAAGAAAACAATTCTAAATTAATAACAGAGAAATATATTATACCTTACAACTTGTTTTCATTTTCACTTATCTACCAACAATCTGTTATTAAATCATGAATTCGTGTTCTATTCAAATTTTCAAATAATATGTCATCAAATTTCACATTCATCCATGAAAATTGTGTACAGTATAATTACTTCCTTTGAAAGAATCGAAGAACTCGTTGAAAAAAAGTTGAAAAATGATTGGAAAATAATTAACATATTTTTCTTGGAATAATCATATCCGTAATTGAAATACCACTGACCCCCTTCTTCGCGTTTCATGCATTTCACATCGAATTTAAATTCCCATTCAAAATAATGTACAACAATTCAGCGTTCCAGTATTGTATTCATTATTTCGAACTGTGAAAGAAAGAAAACGTTTATAATCATTTTTATCGAACAAAAGGTGTGAATTTTCCAAGTTCTTTCTGGAACGACAGGTGTCACGTCTCACCTTTGGAATGCACTATGAAATGAAAAGGCTTGTCAAATCCGGCCAGTGAAAGTGAAGAAGACGAGATTGAGATGTTTGGTATTTTTATTTCATTGACGCACGATCATTATCATAACGTAGTGATTCAAATTTTTATTCATTGTAATCGATGTTGATTGATCAATTCTATACCTGCGAATAAAATTATTTACTGACCTTCGCCGAGTCTCGAGCGAACAACCATTCTTCGATCAAGTTTTTAACGATTTTCGAAACACGGAATGGTTGAAATTCTTTGAAATTCAACTTTCTTTGACAAACAATTTCAGAATGATGTGGTTTCTCAATTCTACTTAAATTTTAATCAACGATTGTTACATTTCAGGGGAAAATTTTGAAATTTCATCATCAATATTGAATTTAATATGAAAAAAGTCGGTATGATATTTATATAGGATTCTAATTTGTTTTGTCAACAAAATTTGAGGGCCTATGACTGATTTTGAGGTATCGAAGTTTCAAAATGAATACACAATCTTCTCGTTCTTTGACACAATATCTTCCATTCGTATGTATATTACACACGCATCTTTGTTTCAGAAAAGAAAAAAGATTTTGTATCGGCTCTGCGGTTTTAACTTTTGGCAGAATTGGAGAGGTGTAAAATTTCAATAGAGAAAAAGAGATGAATAAAGATAAAGTGAGAAGGGAAAGGCGCTCCTGATGTTGATGCCGTGATCTCCAGGAAAAAAATTCAAACGAAAATATGAAAGTGAGAAGAACGAAGAAAGTAACTCCGCTTTATCTGGACAGTGGTTCTCCACGGAACAACCTTTTAATTGGAATAATCGATCCAAGCTGTGGGATGTTTTTTCATCTGTAGAGAATCAACCTTATTATGATACGTCGATTATTTAATTGGCTATTCGGGTCCAGTTTTTTTTTCTCTCTTAAGGAACGTCAGTACTCTTTCGATCTCCCGATAAGTTCTCGATAACAAATGTATCAAATTTTATTCCTTCGTGCGCCAAACGAGATATCTGAACGTTACGTAAAAATTTTATTAGACTCGTTACGTGAGTGTAACAGTTTGAACCGTTATTTTGAAAACTGAAATTGAGAAGAGGAGTTATTTTATTCATCGAAATCACGGTTTTATCCAAGTGGAGAAATTCTCGAAATTATATATAATTTATGTATAATTCAATATAGTTTATCTGTAAGTTTTATATGATTATATATAAATTGTACATAACTTGGAAATTTTTACCCCTCAGGTATGAAATGTAGTCAATTCATATTACGTCAATCAGATTGATTTAATATAAGATTGAAAATAAGAACTCAATTCAATTCCTCGCATGAGAATCCTCCTCCTTCCCTTCTCGCCGAATCTCATTGAATCTCGGACGATATTATGTACAAATCTCATGAAATTGCATTGTTAGATTCAATAGATACTTTTAAACAAGCTTGCGTGAGATGGATTAAGGAAAGAAATAATGTACTCATTCGCGATACTTTGACACTCACAACAAAACAGAATATATAAAGTTGAAAAAGAGTGTCATGTGCACAAATTTCATATTATTTCACACATCTTCTGAATTCCAGTCCTTATTTCTCAGCGAATGTTCAATGCTCAAAAGCATGAAAGTATTCTAATACCTTAATGTATGGTTGATTATCTTTCAGTGTTAAACGCGTGACTATTATGATCTCTTACTTCTAACCTTGATGTTTATACTGGCATAAGAAAATGATAAATCTTCCTAAAAAGAATTTACGTTGAATTCTTGATATTTTAAAATTGGCTAAGATTTGAGGAATATTTGATTCCACCGATGACGCAATATTATAATCGCCCCATCGTTCTCATCAGCACGCCACGTACTAATTCACCTACGATTTCGATCGAAATACATTTCACAACTGTGCTTAGAAAATTTCTTTAAAAACTTTGCAGATAAGTGGCAATAAATTGAATCAGGTAAGGATTAGAATTATTCAAAGAGACTCTAGCATTTCGACTAAATGTTATGACAGATAATGCTTTATATTCGCATACTTTTAAGATATGTTATTAGCGGAATAAATTATTTGGAAGAAAAAAGTATAAATTCCTATTGAATAATTTCAATGAATTATCGTAATATATCGCTGCTAGAATTTGAATACCATCGAATTCAATAAAATCGATTCGTTCGATATCAATTTTATCTCACACGGAAAAAATAATTTAGCTGCAGCAGCTAAGTAGCTAGCACGGACACGGACAGCCATTAGCTCCTGTAGCTAAATTTTAGCTGTTACCGCTAAGAAATTCACTTCAAATCCAAATTTTTTTACTGTCACAGCTAAAATTTAGCTGCAGGAGCCAATTTAATGGCTGTCCGTGTCCGTGCTAGCTACTTAGCTGCTGCAGCTAAATTATTTTTTATCTGTGAATAATATGCAACAAGATTATGCATACATGCATCCTTGTATCTTAGAATTTACTTTTTTAGATGAGTAGTTTTCATAAACACTGCCTGATAAGGAAGAAGATCGTTTTATGAATATACCAAGAAAATTTCAATATACACCCATAAGGAAGTATTTCGCTGAAAAAAATGTCTACAAAACCATAAATGATCTTTGAAAAACTCTGATAAATTCTGCACTGTATCAAAGAAATATTTATTAGAATCAACAAAACATTCTTTGCAACCAAAATAATTTATTTGAATCAAATAACTGGGGATAATGATTTATTTATTTTGAATAAATTATTTTGATCGCAAAGAATATTTTGTTGATTTTAATCAATATTTCTTTGGTACAGAACGAATGAATATTTATTTGATCGGAAGAAAATTTTTGTTTCAGTGTGAGAATCCGTGAAATTTTCATAAGAAAACTATTTATTTTGGGGCTCTCTGCAGAGACTTTTCCCAGAATTTTTCCAAATTGCGCTGTGAAAAAATTCTGACAAAACTGTAATAAATTGTTAACATTTTTCTGATTGTTGAACAATTTTGAAATCGAATAAATGCATTCATGTGGTATATTCAAATATCAAATGCGAAGCTCCGTCGGAATTTTTTCAGGCGCCATTTCGTTCCCATTTGTCAGCAAAAAAATGAAAAAACTCTGACAAAAGTAGATTTTTCATGTAAATTTCAGAAATTCTCAGAGTTTTTCAGATTTTTGGAAATAAGAAACCGCGATATTTTTCAGCAAAATATTTCCATATGGGCAATGTAAATAAAATTTTCAATTCTTAGTGATTGAATTAGGAATTCGATCACCCGTAATTAAATTTCCAATTCTTGCTATATTATATTACCCATAATAGTACAGTTAATTAACTGAATTTCCATTCAGATGCAATTAAAATTTCAAGAACTTCTTCAATCACGTGAGAGGAAATTGCTTCCATCACATGTAATTGGAGCTTCATACAGACATGAAAATTCTATTCATTCGTGAATTCTGAAGTAAACTCCAGTTTCCATCTGCTACTTCTCACATAAGGTTCCCTGGTAAAATACTCTGTAATCACTTTCTGTTTCTACAACATAGTACGATGGCTGTAGAGCAATGAGCGAGAATGAAATAAATTGCATCGAATCATCTTGTTATGTTTGATTCGTCGATCCGACGATCATCCCTAACGATTAGATATGATTTCATAAATTCGTTCAAGACTTTTTTGTTCTCAGTCGAATAACGTAACGGTACATGATTGTGTAGATTAAGAATCTCACAGTGTATAATTTTCCCATCACGAAGAATATAATACATTATTTAATCTCATAAATTGTACGAAATTACGTACCGAATATGTGAACAAGAAACGTTTTGATATGCAATTCAGAGTTGAAATCGTTTCATAACGAATCAGGTGAAGAAATACTCTCAAATCAGATTGTATCATATTTAAGTGACTACAGAGTTTCGAGTAATTTGTTTCTTCGAGTTAATCATTTAAACTCATTCCGGTATATTATAGAAATTGATCGCGTACATTGTGGAGAAAACGTGTATGCATAGTTTTATGAGGATGATGAAGACATGAATGTCATTGGAAATGATAGAAAAATTGATGCACGGTAGATCAAGATTTTTATAGAATTATTGACACACTTTGAACCCTGAAAACGTTTTTCTGTTAAAAGTTGAAATGAAATTCAATACAGATACATCCCTGCTTGAAGAATCTCATTGAACCGATTGATTCAAATTGATTCCGACGCAGAAAAGTGATTGAAACCCATCAAGAATCAATTTTTAATGGGTTTGAATCGGTTTTCTAATGTTGTACACCGTGGCAATATTCTGAAGTTCAATGAAAAGACTTCAATTATAAATTCTTCATTGGATCTCTTATGATGTTTCCTAGCCAATCTAAGTGAAAAGGATGTGAAGGCATGCAAATGAGTTCAGCATTCGAGTCTTGATCAGATATCTAACGAAATCCTAGACGGAATTCGATTCCTATCATGACATCAGGAATTTGAAAACGGTTCGGGTGCTGGAATCGGTGAAATCAGTTGCAAAACGATTTTGTTTTTTTTTTCTCCCCTGCCTTGCTGTTTTCTCATTCTTAGTGGAACATGTGATCTTCGAGATTCTGTACATTCAGAGAAGTACACGAGTGAAAAGGAATTGATCGGATACAGATTATCAGGCAATAAATTATCCAAGTATGACCAATAAAGCAATTCCATATTCAGTCGAGCAGTCAAACTCCTATGCCTCAAATGACGTACAAAATTCCAAATTTACAAGTCTCTGGAGTCCTAAACGTATGGAATTTTCTTATCAGCTATATTTGTTCGATCGAATCAACCTTAGCCCATTTTTGTTTCGGATTTGCATACGCGAATAATTAAATTTCTCAAACAAACAAAAAATTGAATTAAATTCTTTTTTTTCAAGGCAGAAGGAATCAGGTATGATTCGTTTTCATCAGAAATAACAGAATTTTTAGTCCAAAGAATGTGATTCATCGTAATAATATTGGACATTTCGAAGAGGAAAAGTAAAAACGTGTATCATAAAATCTGATATTTTTCATAATTCATTGTTGAAATGTTTCATAATACAACATGGATACAGTAATCATCTTTTACCACGCAATTTATATAAATATCATATTACCTCTGATATAAAAATCGAATATAGAGCAGATTATGTATGTAAAATAAACGAGAGCAAATCATTCGCATCGAATTATGCAATTCGTGTCTAGTTTACGGATAAATGTTCCATCCGTATGGGCTAGCGTTATATAAGTTTCATTCATTCATTACTCTTCGATTGATTCGTATTTTGCATTCAATCCTGATTGGCAATAATATCATAATCATGTGATTTATGTATTCGCGGTGGTACGAGGAGATGGAACAAGACAGAGTATCTTCATTAACGTTTTCGAGTTCTGAAAGTTGGATTCAGTAATCAACAATTCAATAACGCGATAATTGCATACGTGAACGTGTTAATCAATGTCATCATTTCTCGCCGTACTATTTCGTTTGTATCCAGAGAGTGGAATAAGGTCCGAGTGCGACAATTCTAATGTTAATATTCAAACTGCTCACTTCCTTCCTATTCTTCTTATACTAAAAACTTCCAGCTTTACGTAAACATCACATTCGCATTACACTTTTTTCCACGATGTTGTAATTCGATGCCTTCTTTCCACTATTTTGCTTATAAAAGTGTGTCGTGTCGTTTTCGAGGATGGAAAGTGAAAATAGGAATGCTCATCACGGTAGAGGATCTGTAGTCCAGTACATGTGGCTAGCCATTTGAATGACCTGTACGTGTATACAAGCTCGTACACCAGTCTCCTATTCGTGCGGGAATTAGAAAATACAGATTAGCATGCTGGACGGCACACATGCGAGAGAGTCGGTGTGATGAGTGAAATAGAGAGTTTTATAATACCTATCCATATAACAAGTTCCCTCTTTTAGATTGAGTCACACTGTTGTGATCGTATAATAAATGTTAAACAGTTTATCGTCTATCAAGTTACAAAGACAACCGTTCATCGTCTCGTAATGTTCCAACGACACCACAAACAAATCGAGATGGGATGAACGAGACATATCAATGACCACGTATTACGGTATAATCATACGTTCGTTATTTCTTCTGACAAAACTTTCATCTTCAAAATTTATTCTCAACGATAAAATTGCGTGTTTTATTACAGTTGAATAAAAGTTATGTTGTTCTCGCTTGAAATTGATCTGGAATCAATTCATTTATTTTCATTCGTGATATTTGTTCTGATTTCTTCAGAAAAATTTCGTGTAGAACGGGAGAAAACTACCCAATGAAAAAAATTATTCGAGGTGTATTTTTGCTATAATTTCCAAAATTTTAGTACAAAACCGCTACAAGGAGAAAAATAATTAGCCATTATTTGGATGCACTGAGAAAAAAAAAACGTGTAAAATTTAAATCTCATTGAATAAATATATGGATGATTTAGAATATAGCGCGAGTGACCACAATTTCAGTCGATTTTACAACAACGAATACATTCCCTGCAGTAAAATCAACTAAAATTGTAGTAGCTCGAAATATTTACTCAACGAGAGGTGAAGTTTACAACTTGTTTTTCTCGGTGTAGCTAAAAATGAGCTATGAGAACTATTTTTGAGCTGTCACAGCTGCTCACTTACCGGTAATAGCGAGAAATGTATGTAGTTTAGTGCTCGGAGCGACGCCATCAATTAACGGAGAAACAATCCAATTAGCCGAGCAGTGCTTTTTCTTTGCAAAAGCCAACGTTTCGCCCAGATACTGGGCATTTTCAAGGGCATTTCCCACTTCATCTCTACGTTGTAATTTTTGCCTTGGAAAATGCCCAGTATCTGGGTGAAACGTTGGCTTTTGCAATAAAAAAGCACTGCTCGGCTAATTGGATTGTTCCTCCGTTAATTGATGGCGCCGCTCCGAGCACTATTCTACACACATCCTAATTATTGAATCACCCCATCCAATTTGTTGTGGGTTCAACGATGGAGTCGTCCACTCCATCTCTACGTTTGTAACTTTTGCCTTGAAAATGCCCAGTATCTGAGCGAAACGTTGGCTTTTGCAATAAAAAAGCACTGCTCGGCTAATTGGATTGTTTCTCCGATAATTGATAGCGAGAAATGTAGCTGTAGCAGCCAAAATTCAACAGACAAAATTATTTGTTCATCCAAATATCAGCCACAAAACCAATGCAGTTACAGCTACGATTCCCAACTGTGGTAGCAATGATTTCAGCTCCAGCGATAAAAAAAGGGTGGTAAAAAAGTAAGTAGCTGCCACAGCTATTTCCTTTTCTTCCCTGTACAAGAGACAAACAGGACATTCCTAGGCAATATTCAAAATATCGATAGTTTTGTATAAAATATGTATTAAATTTTAATTGAATTCTATACAAACTAGATACATATTTTATACAAAAGTGTCGATACTGTGAATAACGCTTATCCCTGCTGGACGCCCCTGAGAACCACTTCCATTCCAAAGGTACGCTTGAAATCATTTCTATCAAAATAATAAATGTATGTTTACGTCTTTAACGCGTAGATAATAAATTTTCTTTAATTCCCGCATAAGCGTAAGCCTCTAGCGGAGAACATTGAATATCGTTCAATAAATAATCTTTATTAAATACACCCTGCAGCTAAATTGTAAATTCATTCAGTGGAACATGTAGAAAAAATCTGAATGTTAGAAACATAATTACCATCGGAATATGCTGGCGGCAAGAATTTGAGAAATGGCGAACTTCTGGCACCCCATGCAGGTTGCCTGATGTTGTTGCAAGCCCCGGAAGGTGTTCTATATCTGCTAGGTGGACAGGGGTTTTCTGATATATCAGGGCAGGGATTTTGTCGTAACGTATCTCGTAACCTGAAACAACAAAGTTATTATATTTTTATTGAAACATACTTCTCATAAAATTGTTCATAAATCATAGATTTATTGAAAGTTGGATAGTTAAAGGTGCAGCCTAAAGCAACACACATACAGGACAATCGCTGATGAAGTTACGTCGTGTCTCCGTAGAATTAAGGGAGAAGAGAAGCAGCGGTATTCTGTTGATTCTGATAAATATTTCTTTGGTACTTTATAAATAAGGGGGCATCCATTAATTACGTGAGGCATTTTTGAGAATTTTTGACCCCCCTCTCCCCTGGGTGAGATTTCCCCACACAGCACATCCACCGATGTCCACGTCGCATCCCCGTGGAGGCGAGGTGGAAGAAAGGGAGACGTGGATACAAGGTGGAAAGAACGGAGAGGCGACGTGGAGGCGACGGAGAAATGTCCGCGTGCTGTACGGGTCGTAAGATTTTCCGCAACTCCCACCCCCCTACCCTAATCTCACGTGAGATTTTTCAAAATTTGTGTTTTGAGTGTAAATGCAAGTTCTACTACTGTTATTTAAGACGAACAAAGACTAGTATTTGAGAATATTACCGTAATTTAACCACACATGCGGCACACATTTCTCAAATGAACGGTTTTTTGTGAAAATTGGTATCCGAAGAGTTTTGGAGTCGCTGAATACGAATCCGACCTCAGATTTGATGAATTCAAAATGGCTGCTAAAAACTCATCACCGCATCCCTTTGAAAATTACTATTTGGGGGTTTTTGGAGTCACTGATTACGAATCTGAACTCACCTGTTGGAAATTCAAAATGACGGATCCGAGATGGCGGTTAAAAACTTGAATTGTCAGCTGATTCGATTGAGAATCAGCGCACAGGGGTTTTTCGGGTCGCTGACTACGGATCTGAACTTAGATTCTGGAAATTCACGATAGCGCATACAAGATGGCGACCAGAAATCTGTAATATTATCGGATTGCATTGACATTTCTCATATAAGGGTTTTCGGGGTCACTGATCACCAATCTAACCTCAACTTTTGGGAATTGTCACAGACAGGCACTGATCCTCAATAAATCATGGGACTTTTTGTAATATATTTTTCTGCGTGCAATGGAAGGATTTTGTTGACACAACACAAATTTTATCAAAACAACCAGAATTTCGTTGCGATAACAAAATTCTTTTGTCAATAACATTTCAAGGAAATAATTTTTTTGAGTGTATCCGCTCTAGTGTTGCCGCGATCCAGAAAACAAGCTATCATGATCTCTACATTCAAATTTTCTTCAATTGAAATTATGAGAAGTAAAAATTGGTTCAAATGTAGATGAGAACTGAAATTCGATTATGATCCAGTGAACACTCTTAAGAGGAAGAGATCTTCAAGAGGTCTTTTGAAAGAGCTCTGTCAATGTTATCATATTGATATCTGAATGGTATCATTTTTCTGAAATCTCAGAAAAAAATCCTCTCAAAGAGTTCGTTTGGATAACATTCTGGCAATCTCTTATTTTCCTCAGGAATCGACGCATCTGATAACATTCTGATATCTTTATGTTGACCTTCTGAAAGGTCTATCTGACCTCTTACACAAATTTAGGAGATCTTTAAGGGCTCCGGATGATAACATATTGTTCACTGGGGAGTCAGTTTATATCGAGCTGCAATCCCGTTAATCTCAATTTTTATTCAATTAAGGGGGTAAATACAATTGGACGGTCAAGAAAATTGATTTTTTTGTCCTCTAAAAAGTTAGTAAATTTCCCGTAGAATACGCTCCAAAAAGTTTCAAACCGAAATTCGAACTCCTTCTATATTTTTTCTTCGTTTTTCTAGAATCCCTTTTTCAGTACATAGCAGGTGTACGAGAGAAAGAATGAAGAGGCAAAACATTCGGACTGATCAAACCAGCAAAGAAGCCCGTAAGGCTCGCAGAGAGCTTCAGAATATCAACAATGGCATATACGAAGAGGTTGAAGGTCTATTATATGCCCCTGGAATCGCTGACTAAATCGTAAGTACCGTTTTTCGGTTGTCAAAACTTTGAACGCGTTTTCCTCAAAACAACATTTTTGAAATTGGCGGCCACGATTACTCAAAAACTACTGGTCCGCTTCAGCTGAAATTTTCAGGGTTTCCTCTTTATACCATAGGCTTGTCTGTAAACCTAAATGTTTCGGAATTTCATATTGCAAAATTGAGTTATCAATGCAAAACTGGCAGAAAAAACAGTGAAAATCATCAATTTTTCACAAAAACTTCTACCAATTGTAATTTTTTTTTTTTTTCAATTTTCGAGGTTTACCAACAAACTACATGTATACTCAAGCCAAATTTTTCTCCTGGGCTGTTACAGATCAATAGCACGACTCCCAGAGTGGCCGCCGTTTTTTTGGAGGGTCAAGTTCGCGCCAGCGTACAGCCGCCATTTTGTTTTTAAAAATTAAAGAAAATATATTTTTACATAGCTCTTCTTTTTTCCAACAATTGTACATAATGTCATAATCATTGTATTAAACTTTCTTTATAAAAAAAAATGTTTTGTAAAGCGTAATTTTTGCCCGTCTAATTGTATTTACCCCCTTAACACTTCAAGCGGTTCGAGCCAGATCGAATAAAGATTTATTCAAAACTTGATTTCATAAACTTATATTTCCATTTGGATTCCCAAAACAAGTCCTGTTCTTAAGATTGTATTCTCACCCAATTGTTGTTACTATGGAAGAATGTACTTTCAGTTGAACGAGGCTGGAATCTAAAGATCGTGATACCTCATTTTGTACATCGCGGCAACACTAATCTGCTCTGTACATGCAGGAATAAAATGCAAGGAAATTTTCTTCCACAATATTCGCGCACTTTTGCTCGTGGCTGTTAATATAACCCATGGGACGCGCATGAGCGTTATGGTAAAGAGAATCAGGATGACATCATCCCAACGAGTTCAAACATGCAACCAATCGTACTTATGCGGGAGGAGAAACGGATAAACATTCTTCTGTGATGATATCATTAGGTGAAACATGTTGGAACCTGCACCTAATGAGGTTAGCAGATATCAGATAATGGGTACCCTCAGTAAAAAGGTTTTCAAGAAAAATAAAATATTTAATTGAACAGTTGCAATCGAAAATTAATTAATTTGAATAAAATTTCGTCCATCCATTTGTCCGCAATGTCGGGTCTCACGCGAATGACCCTTTTTCTGAACCTTTCAAGGACGTCTTGATTAGAGACTTGGTTAACAGTTTGTCCTGGAGGAACAAATTCACGTAAGACCAGACATTGCGGACAAGTCTCTCCATAACAGAATTTTTGACCCCAAAAGGCATTCCTGTGGTTCCCCAGCCCCCCTATTCACCTGATCTCAGTCCCTGTGACTTTTTCCTTTCTCCTGAACTGAAAAATGTCCTCGAAGGACGTCATTTCGGAACTTTAGAAAATATCCAAAAGAATGTAAAGAACATGCTGAAGACCATACCGATTGAAAACTCCTAGCGCTACCACCAGAAGTGGGAACAACGTCTCTATCGGTGTGTAGCTGCCCAAGGAAACTCCTTTGATGGAGATAACATTGATGTTTGAAAAAAATACAAACTTTATTAAATAAAAAATCAGTTTCATTACTTTTCTGCCACACCTCGTATCGCTTATATGAGTTCAAATTGATATTCAACTACAAAAACAGCAGAAATAATTAACGATAGCATATTGAAGATTTATTAGAGACCTTCATCTCTTACTAGACGACAGGAAAGGTCCTAATGAGCGCTCGCATTCAAATTTTATTTAATTTCAATCAAGTCGAAGTTGAGGGTTAAACAGAATTCATAATAAAATATTGAATTCGATAATGTAATTCTTAATGTTCAGAATTTCTTTCTTAATTATAATAACATACTCGTGAAATTTAATAAACAATTATTACATTTCAGTAGGAAATTTCATGATTAATCCCACACAGCACTTTGGGTCTCCAGGATATCTTGAGGAACTGTTCAGAAAAGTTTAAGAAGTCTCATGCAACATGAAAAGATATCCTTAAGATGTCTAAAACGGTTCTTTCTACTTCCAAAAGACATCTAAAAGATATCTTTTAGAAGATCTAAAACTCTTCTTCCGGGGTTATATCTTTTAGAAGTAAGAACTGTTTGAGATCTCTTAAAGATATCTTTTCATGTTGCATAAAACTTCTTAAATTTGACTTGAGATATCTTTTAGAACTGAAATATTGTGTGGAATATTAAATTTAAGAATCAGTATCAAATTTATTAGAAAATATGATATTTCATGAAGAATTTCGTGTTAAATTTGAGACCTTTTCTAACAGTGACTTTTGTCCTCTCTGATTATGATTGATGAAATATTCAATCAAATCAAATCACGGAATGCTTGCCCTCGATGAGTTGCTCTCACCGAACAAAATATTCTCTTTTCCATTCAAAACAATATGTTTCTTTCCATGTGTATATATTAATGATGTATACATAATTATCGTTCATTGATGTTCAATGTGAAAGACAGATGTGCTGTACGTACCAAGGTTTAATGGATTGATAATTTGAAACATTGAAATGTATAATTTGCTTTCACTGTTAAAGGATATCAAATAAAGGAATAAGGGTGTGATTAATCTGTTTTGATTGAATTCGTTGGTACCCGTAATCGCGGACAAAAATTTCATCATCGTCAATTCAAATGAGAATACAGTAAAAGCGTTTTGGACAGTAATCTTAATGGACATCCAGGGGAGAGCTACTCTTAAGTGGCCATCACACACCATTACTCGCGTTTCTCAAAAAACATTCAACCACCTTCCATGTTTTGTCAAATGGTCTGAAATGGAGTAGAATCGAGAAACTTTGAAGAGCTAATAGCCACATATTGCGCGCTACATCTACCAACATTGTATAACGAACCTCCCAAATTTTTCAAAATCAAATTCTCATGAGCATATCTATTGGAAGTAGAAGATAAACCACATCATTTGACAAAGATAAGATATGTGAATTCTGTACTTGAAGGTTTTTCTAAAAAGACAGAATCCAATTGGTAATTAGATCATTAAAGTGATGGATGAGGATGGTGATAGTTCTTCGATAAACTGCTTGAAGACCTATTAAATCAATTCCCAGGAAATTATTCACTTTCCGATTGTGACCTTGGTGATTCAAATCTAGAATGAACTTTAAATTTTTCAAATAAAAAGAAACATCTTAACTCTTCGGATGATAGGAACAGGTAAAAAACAAAATCAAATGACGGATGGTCATACGTTGATAATGTTCCACACGGTATCTCGAATAAGAGAAACTAATATCAGCATCGATTTTTAATTTAAATCTCAACTCGTAATTCCATCGGCTGTATATTCCTTCGAAATTTGTCTCGGACATCGAACTTTCACTGATTGTTGAAAGTATGCAAACTGCAACATCAGTATAAGCTTATGAGTTGTTTTATTTTTACTTTGTGACACTCAGAAGTAAGCAAAATAAGTTGCAAGAGGAGTTGTTCTGACAACTCATGCAAAAGTGTCCAGAAACTAGCAATGCGTGATTGGATTCATACATATATAGTGTAGATATGAAAGGGAAATGTTATAGTGGAGAATGTTGTAGCATGATAAATCTTTTGTGTATTCAATGAAAATGTAATTCAAAAATCAGTATTTCTTGGCTAACTTATATTATCGATTTGTCGGTTATCCGTTTGTTCTGCAACAACTAAAAATTTATAGAGGCGGTATGTACTTTGGTTAAAAGAAATCTATAGAATCTAACGAGACGGAATTTCATGGGATTTGGTCAGAACATTGTGCAAGATTAAATCAAAATCACATTGAAAAAATCATGTTGCTCACTAAATCTAATCTTTTTCTCTCGGAATATACAAAAATGTCTCAAGGAAGTGTATGGAATATTCAATAGGTAACAACGTATTCCATAAACATTCATGGAATATTAAAAATATTCATGCGTTAGCATTTTTTTTACACAGCCATAAAAAAGTGTTGACATTTCCAAACTCAAAAAATCCAGTTTTTATATACTTGAACGGTAATATTCCGTTACACAATTGATATTAATGTCTTGAATCAACGATGATGAACAAATTTTTCTAACCAACCCTACACAATGAAAAATTTTATGCATTTTCAACACACGTGTATGTCCCAGGAGGTCCACTCGCAATTTATATTAAATATCAATTTTCCGCTGTGTAGTTGAAAAAATCCCTAGAATTCAATAAAATGAAATTTAATGGAATTTGGTCAGAATATTGTACAAGATGTAATCAGATTTGGCAAGATTCAATCAGAATTACATTGAAAAAATACATCCATCTGATTAGATCTCATTGATAATGGTTGCATAGGATTTGGTCAGAACATTGTGCAAGGTTCAATAATATTTGGCGAAAATCAATGGGTTTTTTTAACCCTCACGAGGTAACGTCGGGTCACTCATGCTTTTTCAAAATCTTCTCCTCTTGCTAATTTGAAGAGAAGAGTAAGCAGACTATATTCTAAGTAATTGTACACTAGGAGGCTATAAGCTCCCTAAATGTCATCCCTTTAGTTCGTAAACAGCATTCGTAGGAGCTATCCAAAATGACGTTACCTCGTAAGGGTTAACCAGGGCAGGGTCAGGTCTGAGACTAGAACCGGTCCTACGCATTATATAAGCTTAATGGCTGGGATCAGGTCCGATCTCAGACCTGTCTCTGCATACCACCCTTCAATACGAAAAGAAATGAATTTGTGAGTTCCTGCCCTACAAACAATGATTACTGGCATTTGAATGGGCCGCTAATGGTCCTGTAATGCCGTTGAATAGCCGTTAATGGCCCTTTAAAACACCCGCAGTCGTGTTTGCTGGGTGTGTTCTTGCGTACAAAAATATTTAGATTCGATTCAAACAAATACATTGAAAAGTTGTGTCAAGTTTTTCGAGGTAAAAAAATACCTCAAACAATATTTCTTGCCCTTTTCACTTTCTTTATTATTGATACCGAGCCACCAGGGATCTTGCCTGGAGAAATTACATTCTTCGCTCAAATGACAATTGTTTTGTGACGAGAGATTGTTTGTTTGAAATTTCAGGGAGGGAGGAACAAAATGGTTATTGTCCAACGATAAGCAATAAGAGTCATCGGCGGGTGCAACAACAACGTAACACGTGGTTATACGATGATGATATGTGACTATATACGGATAGTGAACATACGAACGATCGTTTACGACCGACTTGGTCACGCGGTAGCCTTCTGGAGGCCGAGGAAAGGGGAAACGATTCTGTAATGGCTGGACGAGAAACCTTTCTCGTTCCTGAAATACTAGCGGCGACACAACCGACGAGTCGTCCTCGTCAACGGCTTTCCTCGACCATGAAAGTAAGAGTATCATGAAAGTGAATTGTAATAAAGCGGCGAGAAAGGAAAACAGGAAGGAAGATCAAGTTGGAGAACATGATTCTAGAGTCTAAGAAATTCAAAAAATGAAAAATCGATACGAGAACGTTTGAATTTGATAAGTTATCGTAAGGATTTTCTCCAAGCAGTATCAGTTGATTTTTTATCGATATAGGATGAAAGTTTGCTCTAACATTTTTAATATTCCACTCTGTAAAGAATTTTGGTTGTGATTTTACCAAATGTCAATAGCAACAGGATTCACCTATACAGTATCAGTAAGATCACATGATACGTATTGATGTAAAAATTACCAACTACACACGCCAGTGAATTCACACATCCACCCAAAGTAAAATTACACATACATGTTAACTGCACTGAAAGAATTTTGTTGTAGAAATTACCGTGAAATTCCAGTAATCGAAGGACAAATAAAAATTCTTCAAAAATTGAGAGTGATATTTTCTATAAGTTTTACAAAATGCACAGTAATATTTTGAAAAATTCCTACACTTTCACGGAGATTTTTCAAATAAAATTTCTTCAATGTATAATTTTACCACAATGCAAATAATTTTACATTGATATGTGAATATAATTTCATTTTACCAGTCCTTAGTACTTGTAAAATTACCATCATAGTGTTCATGTGAAATTACAGGTGACATACAGGGTAAAAAGACTGCCAAAATTTTAGTGGAAATGCATTTTCCGTGAACAAGCTAGGTAAACTTGTTGCATATGATTTTACATGTATTTCTTATACAGTGTAGTCCGTGTAGAATGAATTTTAATTCAAAATATTATTCATAACACGTATTATTTCTTATGATATATTGTTTATCAATTTATTCCAGCCATCAAATCACTTTCTACAGGTATCGTTATGCATTCAATATCGAACAGTGAGAAGTGCACAAACCTTGACTCATTCCATTTCTCAGTCTTCATATGTGACATTGGAGATCAACGACCCCTTCTCAAAATAGCATTCCACTGTATTGTTCGAACGAAAGATTTATTTTCTTTGTACAATTCAAACACAATGTATCAATTTTCAAGGGTAGTTGGTTAAAAAAAATTAGGCCATTTATTTATAGGAATATATCATCTAGTCTCGGAATAGACCGTTTACCATTGTCCTAGACATAGAAGGTCTTGTGTCAGGATGACTTACGATCATGCTACTTCTACTTCCATTCATCAACTTGATCCCTGGGACCCTATCTTAGAACCAAACAAAGCCTCAGCATTCGAGTCAACCTTGGTTTCAAAACGAATCAAGGATCTTTGTATTATGTCAAGTTGTATTATTTTGTTCAAACTAGAGCATATATCCTGTTCGTATATATAGTTTTGTATTTCAAAACACAATGATCTTTTCCCTCAATTATCTTAGAGAAATCCTTCAAGTTATCGAACTGAAAATAGCATAGAATGAAAATATTTGCCCCTTGTGTGTTTCTAAATGATAAATTTAGAATATAATGCTTGCAGCAATTTCAATCTCCTTGACGGACCAATGATTATAGAATTGTTAATTGCTATTTATGAAAAATAACGTATAAGTATCAGCTTACAGGATAATGGAGAATAAAATTAGTTACACAGGGCAATGTAAGAACCTACAATTACATTGAAGGGGGAAAAACTCGACCTCGACTTTTGTTTTATTCCATAAATTGTTAGTCAAACTATTCAAGAATATGTTGTGGAAGTTTCAAAACAAAATTCCGATTCGGTCCGATGTTATGAGCACTAAAGTGAACGCCCGTTGGCGTTCTCCAACACTCGTTGGATACCGAGGAAGCTCGGCAAGCTCGTCAAGAGGAGATGCAAGTCCGAAATGATGCATTTGAAGAGAAAGAAGGGTTGCTATATGGTGCTGGAATAGCTGATTAACCGGTGAGCAGTTCATATCATTTATTAGTACCCTGAATTTCTCGTTTTTCTCGAAACGACTGTTTTTCAACTGGTGGGAATTCTAGCTTAACAAGTTATTGTTCAATCGTTCTGAAAATTTGTGTGAATATTCTTCATTCAATTGCAATCTATGTGAACTGAACTCTGGAATGATATTATTATTCAAAATTCATTTTCAAATGCAAAAAGAGGTGAGAAAACATGGTATAAACACATGACATTTTGTTCAAACACCTCAATTTTTGTATTGAGAGTTTAGTTCATATTCTTAGAAAAGATGTTGCTGACGTGAAAGAAAACTTGTGATCATTTGAAATAAAAATTATGCCTTCCAGATTTCCCACCAGCAGCAAACTCGGATGGCGGCCGTCTATGAACGGTAGCTTTTAACTCCACTATTTACAGCGGAAATGACTCGAAAAAATTGCTACATTTCTTTCAAAACACTAATAAAATATCCTCCGAGTTGAAACAAATTCTGATCACTCCTTCCCTGTGAAAAAGATTCACGAAAAACACTCAAATATCGGCCTCCTAAACTGGTTTCCCCCCTTAAATATTGCAAAGACGTGATATCCACAATTCTTGAGAAAAACCTTCCCAGCGGATCTGGGTGAACCGGCAAGCAACCAAAAATGTCGGTTACGTTTTGGTGAAGAATCTTGGTCGTTTGAGACATTTTTCTAAACAAAATTCAACCAATCTCAATTTTGGTGTTTTTTCGGTTATTTCGTGGTAATTTTCTGGGTTTTTACCTCAAAAAGATTTTAAAAACGGACCACATTTTTTTATTATCTTTTGGTGGTAGATTTGTTCGAAGCAACCATTAGTTTTCGGTCACAAATAGTTGATTATATGATAAAAACCAAATTTTTACCAAACCCAAAAATAACTGCGAGTAAACCATAAAAATTGGTCACTTTGAAATCGCCAGGGCTGACAGTTTGCAGGCTAATCAACTCAAAATTTACTTCTCCCACTTCCTCTCCTCATAATCTTCAAATCAGGCTCAAGAGGATACCAGCGGTGCCTGACGATGCAACCCGAGTCAAATCTTTTCTGACAAATTATTCGGGAATGAAGTAATAGAAGGAAAATATCGCTCTGTACAGAACATCTTTATCGATTGAAGAACGTCTGTACAGAGCAGTATTTTGATTTCATTCTTTCGTTTTCGAGTAATTCGTCAGAATAGTTTTGGTTGTTTCTCTTTCCAACCATTGAACCTGGTTGCATCTTCAGGGATCGCTGGTATCACCTTAAGATAGCACAAGACTGTACATCAGGAAACCATGAATAATCAATTCAATATGAGAATAAATCAAACTCACCTAGATCTTGATTCATAGGTCCGCCTTTCCACTTCTATAGCTGCACGAGCTCGAGCTTGTAAATCTTGATCCACCCCGTATACATATTCTACGAACAGACAAATTTCATTCCTTGTTGTCTTTTTGTTACGACAAACAATTAAAAATTCTGATGAATTCATTCATGTTATTGATTTAATGAGTTTTATATATGTAAATAATACTATTTTTCTTCGTTCATGCAAAATTTCCTTATTCTTGTCCCCATTGTTTCCTCAAAACATGGAAAATAATATGGAAATTTTGCAAGTTTATGGAAATGGACAGGGGAAACTTTTCAACGTTGGAATCATTTGAAATTCTTCACAGTTTACATCGGAGCAAAGATGTAGTTGAATCTCTTATGATATTTCGTGAACAACTCAAGTAGCACAAGATTATACTATGTATGTTTTTCGAAATATGTTCTATGCACATTCGAATGAGACCGTTTCATAGGTGCTATATGCATATTCATCGAACGTATGTTTCCGAATATTCGCCGGTACGTTAATCGAACGTCGATTGAATGAATATCGTACATTTCGAATGTGCTATGTACGTTCTAAGTATATTTAAAATAGTCTCATTCGAATATTCTATGAACGTTCATCATATATTCTTCGTATCCCATTCGTACATTCTACGAACATTTCTATTTCGTATATACTCTGAACTTCTGTTGGTGCTTGGGAAGGAAAAGCTGGAGCATTCATTCAAATTTATTGCGGAATAACCGTAAAATTCCCTGGAAAAAATGAATTAGATCTGAAGAGATCAAATTGGATCTAATTGCATCTCTTTTGATAGAAAAAATGGAATGCGGTAGATCTGCTGAGATCTAAATGATGTATCTATTTGGATAACAATAGATCTACGTGGATCAGAATGAAAAAAGCTGTGAACTGACGTAGATGAATTTGGATCTGAATAGATAAACTTAGATCAAGACAGGTCTATTTGAATCTACAGAGATCTAAATACAAAAGGAGCTTTGATTTGTACTGAGGTCTGCGTAGATCTATCTATACCTATTTAAATCCAGAGAGATCTACCGCATTCCATTTTTTGGATCTAAAAAGATCAAATTAGATCTCATTAGATCTCTTTAGATCTGATCCATTTTTTCTCGGGTGTTTATCTTCTCAAATGAATTCTTTATAATTTTTTGCAACTGAAAACATTGATCAAAGAATGTACTGCAAGATTTTGAGTCTTTGACAGCTGAATATTTCGTTATTCGATTACTAATTCGTTTCAATAAACGATACCAACTTCAGCAACAATAAAATCTTTGAAATTGAAAGAATGCTTCAGAATTTGGAGAAGAGTCGAATTCGTAGCATTATTGTTTCTCGGAACGCCATTCTAAAGAAGAGAAAAATCATGTTCCCTTGCACAACATAATGACGCTCGTTACGGCATGAATTACCCTTCCCCTTAATTCCACTGTAGAATAATGAGTAAAAGGAGAACGTTATTCAATATGCGAGTAACTTTGAAGAATATAAACAATAATACAGAAGAAAGTGAGAAAGAAAAGAATCTCATATAAATTCATTCCCGTGGGAATTCTTTCAAATTCAATTCTATATTCCGTTGTTACGATAAACAAAAAAAAAGGCCAAAGAAAGAAGAAGAAGAACAATCGATACAAGAGTGTAGTATAATGAATAGACGGTATTACACGGTTGAAACATTGCTCAATGAAGCGCAAACTTCGATCCTTGTAATGAACTGAAAGCTCGAGAACTAACAACCGTACATCAAAGATACACTCCTCGGAGTTGGAACAGATTCATGATGCAATCGTGTGTATGTGTATACACATTTTACGGTATCTCTACGATCAACAATGTCGCGGTTGGTTCTCGGTGTCAGCGTGAGATTAATCCCACTATTGTACTTCCTTTGATTTCCTTCGAATCATCAGTAATACCGAAAGAATTCTGTCATTTCGAAGATTACATAAACTTCATCGGTACGTTGCTTCGAAGATTTTCGGATAAAAAAAGATAATTAAGAGAGGAGAAGAAGGGAGAGGAGAAAAATGAAGAAATATCGACTATTGTGAGTTTAGAAAATGAGTGCCCAAGAAAATTGAAGGAAAGTAAAAAGGGCGCTTCTTCTATGTTCAAAAGAATTGAGAAAACTTTCGCTCAAAGAAAATATTTTGAATTATATAAATGTATTCCAATCGATTTTTCGTACAAAGTATATTGAAAAACATGTCTACACAGATCTTGACGAGATATCAAACTTCCATTGTCTAAAACTATTTGTTTCCGGTAAGTTTCGGTTGTAACTCACGCGTATTCTCGTGAAAGTGATATTTCCTGCGCATCACGTATGTTACACTCACATTATATAATTAAACGTGTGAAAATTGTATAATTCAAATGTATATACATCAATGTTGTGCACAATGCCTCGAAATTTGAATGTCCTAGGATTCTGTAACCAAAGCAACGTATACGGGGTGATTCAGAACTCACGCACCGTACTTCACAGACATAATATTTAACCAAAATGCAATAATTTCTCGTATGAACAAATTTTTTTGTGGCTCAGTTTTTGAGAGGCGAGCATTTTTCGAGTTTTTTTGAAACTCCAAATAATTCAACAACGTTGTGCACTACTCACTTGACCCCTTAAATCGTTATAACTTTGAATCAAAAGGTGACAGAATAGTTCAATTTTTTGTTCTCAAAGATCCGCCGTTTTTCAACTTAGCGAATGGTATCGAGATCAAATAAGTGGTACACAATGCTTTCGAGTTATTCGAATTTTTGAATCTAAAAATGCTCGTATCTCAAAAACTAAGCTTCAAAAAAATTTTTTTCATACGGGAAATTATAGCATTTTGGCTGAAGAATATGCCTTTGAGGTGAGGTGCGTGAGTTCTGAATCACCTTGTACACATCGGCTTTCATTCACACGGTGAGGAATGATGAATTCGATCCGATCAGCCGATAGGAATCGTACTAATTATAAGGATATGTATGTCGTGTACGGTGGTTGTTCGATATCACGTCTGCCTGTAACTGGTAGCTACTACTGTCCCTGCCAGAACACGTGGCTCTCGACATCTCTCGCACTCGCCATTAAATGTTAATTACGGTGATCGTTAACCACCTTCTGCACTTACCCGAAATATCAAACTGCGGGATCGATGTTGGCGGAAGAGTACAACTGACAAGAACCACCGTCGAAAGAAGTACTAGGCAACATCTGAAAATCAAAATTCAATCATGAGTTTGATATATTTCTAAGACAATTCTAGACAGAAGTCATTAGAATAATTTTACTGCCGTACAAGTTAAAAAGACGCTTGAGTCACTTTTTCGACGAAAATGAGGTTTTGATATCAATCGATTTGAAAGAGAATTCTAAATCTATCTGTCGAAACGGGAATTAGGAAAGATGAATAGTTTTTGTGTTATTGCAAATTTTATGTGACGAAAATTCGTTCATCCCTGATGAAAAAAGACCTAAGTATTGAAAAAGTTGTATTTGGTGCGAGAAAACGCTCGTTCATCGTCAATTTACAAGTAAGAGCGAACCCAAGTCGATTTAGATTCTTCTTGATTCGTAAAAGTGTCCAGGGCATATTCTAAAGAAATTTAAAAACTAACCGAAACGGTGGACACTCGGTTGGTAAAAAGAAAAAGAAAAACATTTGTGTGACAAATATTTCTTGAATTATTTAATACTTTCTTAATTTCACTTTTGGCATGAAGTCTTATTTTTTGAGAATGAATATCGCTATTGAACTCACTATACCCCTTGGTATGAGGCGAAAGGCTCATTCTGTAACAGCCCTGGTTGAAAAAATCCATAGAATCTGACGAAATTGAATTCAATGGGAACATCTCAGTCAAAATGCCATCAAATTGGCGTCACTTTGACCAAGTTTTAGTCAAAATTACGTCAAAATAACATCATTTTGAGTTCAATTTGATGTCATTTTGACAAGCTGTTCTCATTGGGATTGAGTCAGAACATTGTGCAAGATTCAATCAGATTAGTGTATTTTTTCAATCAAAATTACATTGAAAAAATACACTAATCTGATTGCATCTTATTGAAAATGATTGAATAGAATTTGGTCAAAACATTATGCAAGATTCAATGAGATTTGGCGAGAATCAATCGGTTCGTTTAACCAGGGAGGGCAATATTGGCTACTCGATTTAACAAAAGAAAAAGAATAAAAAGGAAAACATTTCACTAAAAATTAGGTAATTCTTTAAGAACTAACCGTTCCTACGTTTTAGAACTGATCGTTCCCTTTTAGAACTAACTGTTTGGTAAGAACTGATCCTTATAATATGCCTTGAAAGTGTCGAGGATTCGCTTGTGAGGGGAACACGACGTGGGCGTTTTTACAAGTAAAATACCCTTGTGTCAACTTAAGCGCTTTTCTCCCTCGTATTGTTCTAAATGAACAAATGCATGTCGTTTGTCTCAGTGAGTCTCAGTCTCAGCATTTCACGTTAAGAATGTCTCAACATTTATTGAAATTATAGTTTTCGTCGATTATCTTCGTTCGAGGCTGAACAGACTTAAGTATCTTTTCAACTTGTACCTCAGATTATATTTCGTGTTTTTTGATACAGCTATGGAAACATTAGTGTCAACGCTTATCTGAGCTAACATTTCTTATGGAAATTACTGCATAAATTTTCATCTATTCAACGCGTTTGAGATTTGTTCAGACTCTCGACAAAAAAAATTCATTTTTTTTTTGTAAATTGGTATCATATATGATGACGTAAAGTTAATTTTCTGCGCAAGAAAATGAGAAAAGATGAAAATTCAGAAAATCCCTCCAAATACAAGAATTTTTTTTATGAATGAATTCGAAAACTCACCGGCTCATTTTTACATTCAAGAAAAATTAAAACCTCAAAGCGGATTTTATAATTCGTCGATGGATGATGAGAGTAACAATTTTGAATCAATGACAAGTTGAGCTGTTTGAATCAGAACTGTCGGTACGCGTTGCTACACGGACCTATCGGATAATGATACGATGGAGATGTCAAAGGAATCTTTATACCCTGAGATTTTATCTCTGTCATTTGATTTCTTCGAAATCGTGATAACGTATCAGACGAGCAATGATGTGAATCAGCAGGAAAAAAACGTATATTGATTAACTAAAAAGTTTGTTCCGCGTTGCCATAATGGAAACATTTATTTAAACCATTGATGGAACTTTATTGTCATTGTTGGATGATTAATGGCTCGCTGAAAGCTTGATAGGAATCATTTCGTGACATTTACTAAGCATTAGAGAAGACTTGAGATATCTTTCACTATCTCTTTTTCAGCGTCAAGGAGACGGACAGTGAAAGATAAATAATTAATGTACCTACTCTTTTATTGTCATCATAAAATAAGGGTACTTCAAAAAATTTTACCCTCTTTTTCATCAAATCCTCTCACAAATGTTAAAGAAACCACACACCCAGAATTCTCATTTGAACCTCTATCAATATTGTGTAAATTTCCAACTTGGAAACTACTTCATTACATTGGTTATGATATTCTCATGATATCAGTTTTACTTCATGCATTCAGCCTCAAGACGCTATTGAGGCTGCCCTGTCTCTTGATTTCGAATGGTACACGGAAAGAATAATTTAGCTGCAGCACCGTGGCTAGCACGGACATGGAATTAGCTCCTGTAGCTAAATTTTAGCTGTTATAGCAAAAAAACTTGCATTTGTAGCTAATTCATTTGCGGTGGTAGCTAAAATTTAGCTACGGGAGCTAATTTAATGGCTGTCCGTGTCTGTGCTAGCCATTCAGCTGCTGCAGCTGAATTATTTTTTCCGTGTACAACGTTCGCATTCGCTTTTTTATGGTGTATGCTTCACTATAATTTCAGGACACGTTTTATTCGATAAACCATCCCTAAATGAATCTTTAGCTGTAGAACTCCAATGAACTGTAAATATTGGATGGATTAATTATAACCAGGGCATAATATAAGGGTCAGTTCTTACCAAAAAGTTAGTTCTAAAAGAAAACGATCAGTTCTAAAACGTACAAACGGTTAGTTCTTAAAAAATTACCCAATTTTCAGTTAAATGTTTTCCTTTTTATTTCTATTTTTTCAAATCCAGTATCCAATACTGACCTGTTATAAAATAAGCCTTTCACCTCATATCGAGGGATATCATCAATTCAGTAGTGATATTCATTCTAAAAACATAAATCTTGATGCCAAAAATAAAATCAACGAAGCATCAAATAATTCAAGAAATACTTGTCACACAAATTTCTCACTTCATATTGGAAGGGTTTTCTCTCGAAATAGAAAGACTATTTCTTTTTTGTTTCAGTTGATGTTCTCACAGCATAGTTTATAAAAAAAGGAATCTTGATTAAATAAAACGTAATGACACGAATATATCATTTTTTGAATGCATAAATAGATATTGGGTTTATTAATTATCATATACCGTTTTATTAATTCATAAAGACGACACAGTACCTTTCTTTTTTCTTTTTTAGAAATTGAGTGTCCACCGTTTCGGTGAGTTCTTAAATTCCCTTACATGATGCCCTGAGTATAACAATTATTACTCTCTAAATTCGAAAGGGTGATAGTTGGAGAGCTGGTGGGATTTTTTTTATAAATGATCTGCTCATCGTACAGAAATGATGCATGATCCATTTGTGCAGTTTGAGTAGCGCTGCTTCTTCAATTGATACCAATACAAAATGACAAAAAAAAGACCTGTTTTAAATGATTTGCTCATGTCTGCCTTTAATACAGAACGTACAGTCGGCTAGTTATAGTAGGAATATACAAGTCCCAGACATGTTCATTTATGCTTTAATTAGTAATCAATGTTTTTTCCTTGATTTATTATTTAAATTTGAACAAATGAAGTGCTCATTTTGCAGACTCTGATAATAATTTACTCCTGATTATTAAAATTTCAAATATCAATTTCTGCAGCCTTGATGTTTCTGAAATTAAAAGTTATTCATTTTTCAAAATGAGGGCAAAAAATATCAAATTAAATCATTTGTTCATGTCTGCAACTTGACTGATTGACTGATTTATGCCTAAAAAACATGAAAATATATAATCAAAAAGTTGTGTATTCGACCTTCGCAGACATTTTTGATTAATAAATATTCCTTACTAGATCGCTCGGTCTAGTATAGTACTCTAACTTTACACGTGCAAACTCAGCTGTTGATTATTTAATTTTGTTACCAATATCCGTTGAATTGTCATATTTGATCAGCTTCATAATGCAATTTATATTATTTTATATATTTATAAAAAAACTCAGATAAAAAAATATATATACATGACATCACATAATACACCACTTGTTTTTTGATTAAAAAATTAAAAAAAAAAAAAAAAAATTTTAATATACCTGCAACTTGTATTAGTGACTTCAAATTCATCAGAAGTTGACGCGTTACAATTTGCAGACATGAGCACATGATTTATAACAGTTATTTTTTTTTGTAATTTCGAAATTGTATTTTTTACAAACCCAGCGCTATCTACGTTTATGAAGCAGTTCTAGTATCGTACATACGTAAACTTTATTCTGTGCGATCGGCAGCGATGAGCAGATCACATACCTAAATTCCCATCAGCTCTCTAACTATGAAGAATCACGCACTGAGAACCTGATTTCTTGGATTTAAAGGAAATTTCTTCCCCATCATTTTGATAAAGCTTGTTTTCTGTGGAAAAGATAGTTCATTCCAATGACAGAATTTTTCATTGAATTGAAATTATATTCTGAATTTGAATTTTTTTTTTGTTCAAATGATTTTTTTTTTTTAAAAAAAAATTATTTTAACGAGGGCAAAAAAAATTTTTTTCAATCTAAAAAAAAAAGAGTTCTCAGTGTGTATATTCAGAAATGAGCCCAGTCACTTTCAGTGAATTTTTCACTGTTTCGAAGGAAAAAGACTGTCACCAGAGAAGAGAATTTTGGCTGGCCAAAGAGTGGAATCTCACTCTAAAAATTTTAGAGAGTATGTCCAAGAACATGGAAATTCTGCCTTGGAGTACGAAATTTACAAACTTTCCAAGAGAATCATTCATGAGAATTCCTATCAAATTGGTGTGAAAATTCGAGAAAACTGACAATTAATTTTAAATAATTAGTTTTCAATTAACAATCCTTAATCTCTCCCCAAATGGATTCCAATACACAGAAGATGAGAAACATTCATAACACAGATAAAAAAAAAATTCAACGTTACATTGAATTTGTGTATTTAGTGGATTGCTGATTACGATATGGTGAGAAACAAATCATAATTCATGAATAAGCAACATATCCTCCTCTATCATTATCTTATCGTTTCAAAGAAATTACATCACAGGAAAATTTCTTAGAGACAAAACTTCCTGGATTCGAGTAAATATTGATTCCTCATAAAATACGTTTATTCAATTAAATGGCTATCAGAACAATCGAACGTACGCTTGGATCGATTCAATCTTGATTTTTTCATTTTATTTCAGAGAAGTTTCCCTCAACATTGTATGTTTATAATATCTCAATGCGGTTGACTCATCAAATCGAGTCAATCATAATCATTCGCAATTGATTCCAATGGAGAACGTTGAGAAAAACATCTCAAGGAATTTTTCATGCAGCATGAGCGGTATAAAATAAAAACTCTTTGAATTCAAAAACGCTGTCGATTATAAATTATTTTTATTATAAAGAAATTGCTTTTTGTTCAGAGTGAATGTACCGGAAAAAAATGGAATCTGATGAAATCAGTTAATATAAAACGTACATGGATCTTTCAAATTCACACAATATTTGATTGAAATACGGATTTAGTATGACAAGAAAAATGAAATTCTTGGTTGTGAATAGTTCATTCATGTTGCTTCAACTAATTCTATGTTTAGCCTATCAGTGTATACGGAGAAAAAGGAATTCACTGTGACAGCGAAACCTCACTTTTGCTGGAGCAGCACATTTTTTGCTATCACAACAATTTTCAGTTACACCCAAAAAAATGATTTACTTGAATATGAACTTACGAGACATTCCATTATGTTCGGTAAATTTTATTTGAAATTACTAAAAATTCTAGTAACCCTAGTGGGTTCATATTTACATATATATTTAGTCGCACTGTTAGAATTATCTGTGTTAAATTTCATATACCAGATCCAGGAGTTTTTTTCATATACATCTGTACATTGAATTCGTACATCCGATTGTTGATTGCATTATCAATCAATCCAGTGAAGTTGGCTTCGTATACAGTTAATCAATTCAATGTACAATTTTACATTAACCCTAGAAGTCAGGACTGGGTATCAAATGTACCCCAGCTTGTCTTTAAAGTTATGTAGCTTTTGAACGGGTGATGTTATGGACCTCTAACTTGATCCATAATTCAATTTGAACTTTTAAGAGTGGGAAGCAACACCTAAACCTGCCTGTTTGTGATAAACAGCGTTGTTGTGCAATCGTGAATGTGCTGTGGGGTGCATTTGATACCCACTCCTGACTTTCCGTTTGGTTTTTAGGGGAGTGAGCAATTTTTTTCTCTGAATTGTACGTATAATTCGAGATGTATAGTGGCAAAATGAAAAGAATTCTCATTGTTGAATTTTGGTTTGTATTGTTTTTTCCTTTTCTCGCGTGGAATGTAAATATTTTTGAATTTTCGTTTATATCATAGCATTACATTGCGATTTCAATTTGAAGTACTGTTGTCACATGCAAACTGAGTACATTCGAAAGATTTGTATCAAAGTCAATATTTGAACCGAATACACTATGTTTCATTCATAAAAGATGAGAGTACCATGTTTTTCCTACTGATTTCATCCTCTTGCACATCTCCTAATTTTCTCATGTTCATATGTTAAAATAAATATACTTTTTGCAGAATCGGCTAAAATGGTCATAAGTATCTTGAAGATCAATCTTTTCCACGCAAAATTCACATATAGACAATCCAAATTGATTGGTTTTTAACAAAGTTATTCAACAATGAACGAAAAATTCATTTTTTAACGTTTTCGTGTGCTTTTTTCCAATAAAGTCAATTTTTCATGACAATACGTTTATAAAAACGAAATTTGAATTATTTATTCGTATTCCTTATAATAAACGAAGAAATTTCACTATTATACAATGCTTTTTCATGCAAAAATAAGTGTGAAATCATCACTTGAAAAATGGGGTACAATTGATACCCAGTCCTGACTGTGTGGTGACAAAAATATAGTCCTGACTTCTAGGGTTAATAGTCATGGAATTCACAAACATTTTTAACAGCGCAATCCAAATAAATCCAAGTATAACATTTTCTCAGTGTATGGCAGCGAAAAATCTTTGCTCTTCCAATGAGATTAGTTTGCTCCCTGGTGAAAATAGAAACTGAAATGAAGCGCAGACGAAAAGTATGGTGAAGCGTAACAGAAACGTTAATGAAAAGTGAACAAAGAGTAAATGGAACGGTTTCGAAGAGTACTTGAAGCGAAGTTTGGAACCAAAAAAAGCGTATAAAAAGCAACGCTCCATGAAGAGTATAAACAATATGAGAGGATAAAAATCTTAACCACTTGGCGAGATTCGAACCCATGATTTTCATCATTGCAATCCAGCGTCTTACCTATTCAGCCATAGAATGCTCTGATTCCTGACAGTTTAAAACCGATACTCAAAGTCTGTATGAAATGATTCGTATAACCTTTCATGGAACGTAACAGTACTCTTCCCAAAATGGCATTGGATGTTCATAAAGCGTATTGATAACGTACAATTATACGCTTCGGCAAGAGAAGATTGGAACCTTTTCACGTTTCTTCTCAGCTTCGAATGCGCTTACTACGAGCGTATATTGTCACCAGGACTATTCTGAATATAATAGTAAAAATCTTGCTAGTCCAGCGAAAAATTTGTTCTTCTCTCAGCATTTCAATTAGCTGTGGCAGCGAATTTTTAGTCAAGTTAGCAAAAAAATTTGCTATTCTATATAAAATACCTCGATTTACTGCAACGGTGTAATGGGACTTTATGAAACTTTGATAAGAAAAATACAATCAAAAAAGTATTCATACTCATCGGAATGATACATGAAAATCATGATTCAGATCTTGATCAGAGTTTTAAGAGGTACACCTGTTTTCAAACCACTTCGGCGAGGATCTTTACAAAATACCGGGTCAACCTGTTGATGAGTTCTAGTCGGATTCTTGTACACAAGATATTCCTACATCATCATAACATATCTGATTTCCCACATTATCTAACATAAAAAGTCCTGGATTTCACAAAACTCATCAGAATTTGTTCAATTGTATAACACACTACATTAATCTTTCATGATTTATGACAACATTTCATTTTCAAGCACCCAAGCATTTACGTATCTTATTGAGGACATTTCAGTCGAGTGAAAGTTATTGTCTCATACCTGAAAACAAAGTTCGTGTATTGTAATTTTATTGAATTTTACAACCTTCATCGGTCTTGAAAATTTGGTATTCTTCGTATTTTTCTTTCAAATATTCGGATTTAACAATCCAACAAAACACTTTCATCTATAAGCAATTCGACTCAAAGTGTAACTTGAAAAGAAAGAAAAAAATAATAAAAAATTCTGAATTATGAATACATGGATGAATACGGAAAAAGGAATTTGAATCTAATCCAACTGAACTATCGTCACGTTCATCGTTTCTTGCCGAAGCAATCACGAGACTATCCCGAGTATGAGAGATTTAGTTTTTTCTTCTCTTTCCAATTCACTTTCTCTCCGGAGTCTAAATTGATGACGATCATATTTTTTCGCTATCTAATAATTATTGTACTTCCACACAAGCCTATGAGGCCGCAAGAATGCGGAAACTTAGCAGGGAGGGCTCGACTCGAAGCTTGAGGCTATCGGGGGCCCTGGACTTGGTTGTCTCTCGTCTCGTTTCGATTTGCTCTCGAGGCCTACCTTTACCTCCGTCCACCTACATGTTATCGTTGAAAGTCAATTCAGTGATTCTCAACCGGTTCCCACAATGAATTGACGATATTATTATCTCTCAGGTGGAAAATACAAGTATTCAATCAATTTTCTCGTGATCGAAGGTATATTTCTGTGAAGTAATTTGTACGATAGAGGAATACTTCGTTGTGGAGAACGACAATTTTTTACTTTTCATTAACAATATTTGTATATCCTCTCGACTTTCTTAAGCGCCAAGCGATTGAGATAAGATTCAAGAGATTTGCCGAAAACTCGTTTCGATGGGTATATATTTATAAATTGCATTAGTGAATTCAAAAATAAAAATATGTTCACAACAACAAATCTGATTATGTCGTAGGTAATTCAATTGTAAAGTAGCGTATAAAAATCGAATCAATGTCGTGTTTTAATGCCTAAAAAATCCGAACATATTGTATTCGGTGCAAGAAGATTGCATTTGCACACAATCGTACATTCGAAATTACTGGGTACTGTTTTGCCATTCCAACGTGATGACATAATTCGTTGACCCTTCGAGAATGAAAGAAAAATATATCATACTTTCAATACATCCCTACAAAGAGAATTCAAATAACAACGTCTGATTCCTAATCTTAAATATCTTCACAAATTGCGGTTGTCAACCTTCTATTTCGAGTGAAAGTTTCTAAATTAACTAAAAATTGACGATCTCGGATGAAGTGTTGGATAAAAAAGTGAGGATATCATAAGCGAATCCACGAAGTTTCAAAAAAATCTTCACTGAAATTGAAGTTTTATTCTGCAAAATGGAAACTTCTTAATTATTATCTCTCGCATGTATCATTAGAACAAATATAGTTATTGTAAAGGATCTCTAAAGCCGAACCACAGCAGAAACTCGAATGTTGCTACATGCAACGAACTTACAAGATTTTCTTTTATTGTCAGGATTACATTATATTGAGGTTCTGCTCTGAAATACGAGACCTTGGGTTGTACTTCATTTAACCACTACGTTAATTACATTACGCCTGTTTCAGAGTTACTCAAGAGAAACCACGAAATTACTTCACGTATTCCATCGTTAGATCTTTGCGAATGAAAACTGTTGACAGGTAGTTAACAGTGGCATTGAGTGTACGGGAGTTTCAATTCATTGTCATCATTCCACTACCTCATGTATGATATTTCGTCGCAGAAAGTTTTCTCAAGTTTCAAACATATGTAACTTTTCAATCAAAATTACTTTCTCATTTCCGTTTTCAGATAATTCAAGTTCTTCATATTTCATAATGAAATAGATATGAGGGTTAAGGAAGTTCTTCCTAATAACTTATTTATTCCTAACTTCAAAACTGAAGCGAAGGGAAATTGAGCATTTTCTCCCCGTCTGGTACCTTGGTCTGGAATTCAGAATTTTCTCTGAATAAAATAAATCACAACCCAATAATGAGGGATTGAATTTTGGAAAATTCTAATCGCAGTTGCACTGTAAAAATATTTCTTCTGAAAAATTGGAAAATGTAACTGCAACTTTTTTCTGGATTTTGAGAAACATGACTGAATTTTCAGGCTTTCCGAAATCACAGTCACATTTTCTAAATTTTCAGAAAGAATTTCTTTATAGTGTGTCGGATCATATGCAGTAAATTCTGGAAGATTGATTGGACGATGGAGTCAATTTATCGCATGGATGAACATCTCGAAACAATTAATATTTTTCGAATCGGTAATCAACAATTTGGAACAAATGCATACCTCAGAGAAAAAATTTGATTGATTTTGTAATAAAATTCATCATATTTCGTGAGATCTTTTTGAAATCTTTTTGAGCCATTGCGTCATATTTTAATGAATTTTAGTTAATCTTTTTTTCTATTTCATTTACTTTAAGTTGTTATGAAATGTGATGAATTTTAATAAGCATTAATGAGACCTTATGATTTGCAAAGAAACGTCAATACTAATATCGAAATTTTCATTAAAATTTATCAAGATTGACGGAACAATTCAACTTATTGAATTATAATATAAGGCCTGAAAACTTATATAAGAATCCATAAAAGAATTTTGTCAAAAACTATAACAATCGTCAAGAATAATTTAATGAAGAAGAAGAGTTCATATATTTCCTAAATATTCATTTTCCTTCCTTATACTATTAAGCTTGAAACTTGACATCATTTCGGCTTGTGCATATTAATCGCGTGTTTTTTTTACTTTTTTCCAACTCGAATCTTATATCATATCGGTTGTACGACCTTGTTCCATGGGGTCAAATGTGCAATTACCTCGAGGTATTCAGAAGATGCAGGTTTGTTGTTTTTTGTTTGTGTATTCGATGAATTTCGCCAGATACTGTTAAGTAATCGTGCCAGAACTTTATCAATAGGTAGAATAATATCAACGTTTCTGAAAAACATGATATAATATGTAAGTGACATGAACTACTACTACAAATTCATGTGGTTTCATTTAGGGTTCAGTTGAATATTACACAGCATTTGTTGGAAGTTGGAATCGTTTATTGAAACGAATTAGTCATCAAATAACGCGATACTCAGTGGTTGAAGACTGAGAATCTTTCAATGCATTGTTCAAACGATGTTTCCAGTTCCAAGGAGTCAATTCGAGAAGATAAATCACGATAATCCATCCGATTTTGTAAGTTTGGATTTTCGTTTCATTTTTTAAGACGGTTCAAACTTCAACAACATACACAGCTAGGAAATTTAGTTACTGTAGATGAAGATTCAGTTCCACCAAACAAATTTTATTTGTTACAGCTGCACTCAGAGGAAAAAAGTTACTGAATCAGCAAATCTCGCAAATTTGCTTTGCTGACATGGCAAAACTTGTTGCTGGAGTGGCAAAAAATTTGCTATCACAGCAAAAATCTTGCTCTTTTAAACAGCGCTTACTATTCAGCAATCCAGAATTGTAGATATACAAACAGCTAGAAAAGTTTACTAAATCAGCAAATTTCTTGCTGAAATAACAATATTTTCGGAATCGCGAAACATCAGATTGTTCCTCGCTCATTGCGATTTCATAATGAATTGAACTGTAAATTTCTCTTCCTTCAAGTAACGTGCAAGTGTGGTGTGTTTGTATTCCTGTACTCGACCAATCAAGGTTAGTTTTAGATACAAAAAATTGCACTTCAAATCACTTCCACTGGATTTGTGGCACCTCAAAATTATATAACAGGTGTAAAAACGTCGATATAACGATTTCAGACTGTAATATATTTGAAAATACACGAATACTTTGTCACACGTTGTAGCATCCCATAGATACAACTCATCGTTATTTCAATTATTATTACACCTCGATGCCATATAACAAATATATGTACAATTTTGAAAGTTTTGTTACATACAATCGATATGTAATAAGACCATCATATGGAATGAATTGTTACATAACGTTTAAATTGAATTCCATCATACGTAATAATATAGCAATAATTGAATATATCACCAGCAATATACTACGTCAATTAAAAAAATTATTTATATAATTTATATGTTCGCATGCTTTATAAATTCTTCATTCAAGTGCACGTAACAAGTACGTACACGGATTTGATTCAAGGTCAGTAGGTCAACGGAAACTGGAGAAATCTTTCTCTGAAACGATATCCACGTACGTCTTCTCATATGTGATCTCATGCCTTGTGAAATGAAAAGAAGAAAGAAAATAAGAAAAAGCAATGATGCGCTGTAAAAGTAAAAATTCTTCTCATCGCACAATGAGGAAACTGGAAGTGAAGTCATTTTGGATACAAGACAGAAGTTGAATGCTCACCTTTCGTTCTTCAACTTCTTGCATGTATAATAGTGAACCCTGATTATAAACGTCTATCAAGTCCCATTGATCAATGAGAATCAATACGAACTTCGCAAAGGTATACCGTCAATTTATGAACGACAAGTGAAATCTATTCAAGCCGGTAATAAAAACCGGTTTTTGAATGATTCGATTGGTTTATAACGGCCATGTCCCACCGCAAAATTTCCCTTCTGGTCGGAAAATTTGGGTCACTCTGTGAATCTGACTGGATAAAAAGTCTTGAGAATCAATGACATTTTTCTGAGAAGCAGTGTTAACCCGACTGAAAAGATTTTGGAGATTATATATAATTTATATGAAATTTCATTTAATTGATATATAATTTTAATGTATGAATTATATATAATTTTCAATACTTTTTTACTCAAGAAATTAGCACCGATTACGACTGAAATTTCATTGATTTTCAGGACTTTTCGCTAAGTTGGGTTCATCAGAATTCATCTATCACGTATTCTCATTGATTAGAATGATCAATCAGAAAAAAAACAAAAACTTATATTTGGCAACAGAGTTTTATAGGGTATGGAAACCTTTCGTTGTTATTGAAGTCGCTAGTTTTGTTTGGATACAATTGTCTGCTATTTGTTCTATATGACTTCAACATGGAAGAATTTTGTCAAATTGAAAATGATTTATCAATGCGTGCGGTTATTTATAATATCATCACGTAAAAACAACAATTCTATTCACTCTTTACCATAATCGATGTTCAATTCATCACAGAATGAATGCCTTGTCTGCATTAGCTAGCTCAGAATCAATTTTCCGTGACTACAATAAGTTCTTTAAAGAAACCGAATTGGTCCTTGGATTAAAACACGGTGGATCGAATAAATTTATATCATACACATCGATGTCACTCATTTCTCCGAGTTGTATTCAATACAATTTTTCTCTGTGTGAAATCTCGTATAGTCGAGATTTATTCGAAACCAGGGTAATCGATTTTACATTCGAAATTTCTAGTTCACAAGAAATTCATATTTTGCATCTTTTCATTATTAATCACATTTACACCTCATAACAGTGAAAGAAATTTATGGATGGTAAGAAATTAGATTTAAAACTTATATTGTATCGTGATATGAATATTATTCTTACAAGATTTTCACAGAAAAAAACATCGTATAAACATGATCGGATCAACAGGATGTTTATAGATGAGAAACAAATGACATTCATATGCGAAGCGATATGATTTTGACTCAGCCGTTAATTTTACAACGGCTGCGTATTTTCTCGGCGACGAAAGCAACTTCGTAGACTCCCAGATATGCGGAAAAAACGACGAATGCGGAGTTCAACCACGTGTACAGTGACTTCAGAGTCAACAAACTCTCCATATTTTGTCCGCTATTAGTTTTTTTTTTATATATTAGATGACCATTTTTTTCAATTGTCTATATTTGACACAAATGTCTTGAAATGATGATTAATAACCCTCGTGAGTTTCGAAAGCAACTGTAATTTTATGAAGCTAAAACTGGCGGCCAAAAGCTGACACGCAATTGATGTAACTTTACATTTTATCAAGTATTTCAGTAGCAAAATCGCTCAATTTACGAGCCGCTCGATCGATTCCTGGTGTGAAAAATATTCGAATCAAGTTCAAACAATGTTATAACAATCGGCTGCTAGCTTCCGGCCACTAGTTTCAGCTGCATTGTAATTTGATGCCGAAATTTGATGGATTGATTAATGAAATATTAATGAAAATTTGAATCGGAGTCATGTGATTTCATTCAATGATTCTCTGCATTAAAGAGAGAACATGAAGCTTCAGCAAACGTTCAAATTAGATCTGCATAGATCGAGTCGAAGGTTCATGAAAGCTAATTTTTAGATCCATGAACGTTTAACAAAGGTTCTACGAACGTTGAAATGTCCGCCTCGAAATGCCTTCAGGAAACGTACATGGAACGTTCGTTGGAGGTTCATCGAAGGTTTGATAAAGCTTCACAAGAATATCTATACTTGGATTAATTTCTAATAATTCACATGAATAATCAATTCAATGATGAACATAAAACATTAAATGAAAATTAATATAAGTATAGATATTTTTGTGAAGCTTTATTAATCCTTCGATGAACCTCCAATGAACGTTCCATCTACGTTTCCTGAAAGTATTTCGAGGCGGACATTTCAACGTTCGTAGAACCTTGGTCAAACGTTTGTGAATCTAAAAATGAGCTCTCATGAACCTTTTGCCCGATCTATGAAGATCTAATTTGAACGTTCACTGAAGCTTCATGTTCTCTTCGGGGAGTGACTCAATGATTCAGCAGTTGGATTCACTTGCGAGTCAATGCGAGTCATTTGGGAGTCAAATGACTGCCAAGTGACTCGCACTGACTCGCTAGTGATTTCTATGTGAGTCCCACCGTCGAATGATGACTCTCTTAACTACAGTTCTTCATTCGGAAATAATTGCTCGCAATCAGAGAAAAAAAGTTGCTGAAACAGCAAATCTCGAAAATTTGCTTTGCTGATATAGCAAAACTTGTTGCTCAATTGGCAAAAAATATCCTCTTTTCCTCTTTCAACAAGCGCTTGCTATTCAGCAATCCAGAATTTTATTTGCTGAATTAGCAAATATTTTTGCGGTAATAGCAACCGTTTTGCTAATTCAGCAAAGGGGCATTTTTCGGAATCGCTTTTCCAGCAAGAAATTTTTCTCACTAGTGAATAGCCCCTCGTAGTGAATTCCTGGTAATGCTTTCTTGTCAAACGTAGCAACACGTTTCAAGGCGTTATTTCAAAATTGGGATCCGACGGGACTTTACAAAGTTTATGAACAAAATATGATTCCAATTCCGCAGTCTGTGGTAATAAAGATGAGACGTTATCTTTTAAAACATTTAACTTACCCGTGTTTGGTATTATATAAGATACATCGATCGGTCAATTATAAATCCTATCGTTACAAAAAAAAAAAAACTAAAGTAATCCGTAAGAGAAATGAAACGCCCCACCTTTCATGGAGTGCAACTGTGAACACTTTCCTGATTGTGAATGTCTACCCAATGTATACCATGAATGATGGTAAAGATTCTCAACATGGGAGAGAGGAAGGAAGTGTTCACGTGGTATTTTTTTTTGTGGCAACCAAGTTGCCACGATAGTTCGTAGCGAGTGAAAGTACTTCTGGACACACATTCGTCGCGTTCGAGAGTGGTCAAGCACGTTGATCAAGCCTATACTTGAGAAAATGTATTATACGGTAGCACGAAACACGGATGCGCGGCTTCTTCGGAACAAATGAAGGTCGTTGTAATGAACCGTTGCAAATGGGGTTAAATGAAGTTGATCTTGAATCGTGGAAAAAACAGTACAATATATCATTTTAATTAACGCCTTCGAAAATCTCAAATTATTTTATGCTCGTCTGAACGATACACGTGTACGTGAATTCATTTATATCTGTATTTCAATTTTTCAAGTCTCGAATCTCGAAAAGTATAAATAATGCAGGCCCACGATTGTTTCCCCCTGACATAATTTAAGAGGATCGATGTTTCTTATAGAAAATACATAGTTTGTATCGATATTTTATTGAAATCTTGTAAATTTGATCAGACTCCCAATGTCAAGTCATGATAAATTTCATTGTAAGTTCAGTCTGTTCTTCGGTTACAAGGCATCATAGTAAATTCAACTTCTGATAAAGTGGAAACTATAGCAGCCAAAAGTTGACAGCCGATTTTGTAACTTTTGACTGGAATTAGTTCAAATATCTTTCCTCCCAGGAATTGATTGAGTTGCTTTCAACTTCGCAGTTAGGTTACTCAAATACTTGATAAAACGATTCTATCAAAAGTTACTTACATCGATGTATCCATCGATCGACGGCCGCCAGATTTCGGTGGCTAATTTCAGCTTCGTCACCCAATCAGCAAAATCCGAATAACGCTGACAACAGGTGCAGTACAGTGCCAACACGTACCGATACTGTACTGGATACACAGAAATGCAGTAATATGCCGGTACTGATAAACCAATACTGAGAGCTCAATGCCGGCCAGGTACTGATCCAGTACAGGCACTACACTGATTGCGAATTATAGTATTAGTACTCAATCCCCAGTACAGAAAAGCGTTATCATCCCAGACAAATGCCAGTACCCTGCCAATCTTGGGAAGTACTGGTGCAGTACTGCACCTGTTGTGAATTTCTGGTTGGGCAACTTCTAACAAGTATTTCTCTTAAAGTACAAAAGTACACTCCATCAAATAATTGTGAAATTTTCCTCCAAAAATTGGTGGCAGCAAAATTCCTCCATACACTGAGAGAAATTTTTGAGGTTACTGTAATTAAAACGCCTCAACCAAATATTCTTAGTAAAAGCTACTAGAAATTTGATTAATTCAACTAAGAAAGTATACTTCCCTGGTTGAATCAACCAAATCCCTAGTAGCTCTCATTAGAAATGTTTAGTTGAGATGTTTTAGTTACAGTAACTATAGAAATTTCTCTCAGTATATTACGAGACTTTTTCCCAAAGTTTAGTAGAGTTTTCCCTTACTTTTTGGAGGATTAAACACCCAAAAAGTGGAACAATTCCTCGAAATGAGAAGAAAATCATCTACTTTTGATGAAAAAACTATTCATCTATAGTGTGGGAATGAAATCTACCATTGAAATAATGAGGAAAAACTTTCCACATTCTTCAAAGTATGGAATATTATTCCATCTGCTATATGAAAATACAGTCGTACACTGTGGAGAATACTTGTGAATTCCGAAGAAGAAAAGTATAGTTAAAAACTTATGGATTTGTGAATTTTCTGGTTATTGATACTGGAAAAAAAAATTTCTTTCCACCAAATAAATAGTTTATTTGTCCTCTCTCCATAAAATATTTCTTAGAATTAATGAAATATTTAATCGAATCAAATAATGGGATGCTTACCCCAAATGAATTGGTCTTGTAAATGAATAATTCATTCGCCACAAGTGATCAGTTTTTGCATCTAATTGAATACTTAATTTCTACTAATAAATATTTTTTTCCAGTGTAGAACCAGAAAGTGGTTAATCTACAAATTTTCCCGTGAAGTTCAAAATCAAAAAGTGTTTGTCAACTGAAAAAAATTGTTTAAAATTCCACCAAAATTCTTTTCGGAAGTTTTTTGTACAGTGAAGGGATTATCGAGAATGTAAAAATTGAAAATGAACTTTCATTTTCGATAAATCGAATATTTTTCCAATAATTTGGAATTCTGATAAATTTGTTTACAGTCCCGAGGGGTCGGTAAAAATATTCATCGAGATATCTATTTTGGATTCAGAGATACATCGTTAATCATCCACGAATGTGGAAATATTTGACATAATGGATATAAATCACAAAAACCGAAGAGAATTACAGAAACCGAATTTATATCACGCAAAAGTTGAACGATTTCAGTGGTGAACCAAACCAGTGGCGGTTTATCACAATTCAAACTGGTTTTAATGTATGCGGCAAATGATTATCATAAATTATTCAAATGTATAACATATAACTCATTCCGATTCGGACTCTCCGTCGCTTTTGAATGAATCTTGCAACTGTTTGTATAAAATTAAACCACCTAGGGACAAATCCGAATCCCTTCAACGACTTTTCACGATGATTAAGTTAGTTTGAGAGATAGAAAACGCAAATCAATGTTTGATGTCTAACAAGAGTGAAAGTACTTTGAACTCGCATTCACAATGAAATGCAGTGACAAGACATAAGTGAATCGACCATCTAAAAAATGGACAGTAGTATTTATAGAAAGTCCGTGCGGAAATATCTCTTGATTTATCTCTACGAATATTTATAATCTAGTTCGTTGAGTGATCGGTTTCCAATTACTCCAGTCGGATTTGAACGAAAAAGCATGTGAAAAGTAGTTTTCAAACCCTTCGGTTCTATATATTTATTGAAATAATCTCTCCCTCTCTCTCTCTGCCGCTGCAGCGAAATTTTGTCCCATGTAGGGATTTCAAAATACCCTTCATCTCATAGCAAATTGAGCTATGAATTTCTGTTCCAAAGTGGACAAAATCTCAACTCGAAGCTTCACTCATGATTTCACTATCATTTGAACAAACGAAAGTGCTGATGTTCACGAGCAACTCGTAACGAACTAATTCACAATCGGAATCGTGGTAATCATCGTGTACAATCGCTGGCAACACTCTGATCGCTTAGATGACATTTCGCGATAATCAGTGAAGTGTCTTACCGACACCGTCACTCGCTGTGCGTGATAATTACTGGAATTTTGCTGACAACTGTTCATTGTTTGTCTCAACTTGTCCAAGAGTGAAAAGCGGGATGTTTGATTTCAATTTGTTGATCCATCGATGTGCCCTCGCGATTACTTTACACGGAAATACCGGGTCTATTAATATTCAGAAAAATGACTGTCAATTCAGGGAAAACAATGTATCAACAATTGATAGTTTCACTGTGAAAAATACCAATGAAACTATCATAACTGTTAATATTTTGCCTACTAATTTTTGGTAGACTCACTACGAATGTTTTTCAGCGATCCCCTTTTTCCCTAAATTGACAATCATTTTTCTAAACGTTGATAAATTCGTTCTAAATATTAATAATCACCTGTTTCGTGGAACATTCGGCATCGGTGAAACTTTTTAGATTCGAAACTTATGAAAATCTTGTTCTGAAAATGACAAATCCTGACAAATACGTTTTTTTGGCTGCTCAAATGAAATTATATATTTTCTCAGAATTGTCGTGATTTTTTAAATGAGATGATCAAACGGGTTCAACGGAATATCGAGTCACATAGCAATTCGAACATGATCAACATTATTGATGTGAATAAAGTAAATCCATGTTCAATCCATTGGACGATGTTGAGATTGGAATCGGAACTTCATAAAATGAATGTATTGAAAACTTGACACTGAAATCTGTGGCAGTTCACATACACTTTCTACGATGACGACATTCGAAAGTAAGAAGAGTATTTGATTTAGTGACGCGGGAATCAGTCTTCTTTTGTATCAATCGAATGCCATGCTGGAATGAATTGTACTACTTGTTGGCATGTTCTGTACATGACTGGATGAAAGTTTATGGAAAAATATTTTTTTATAACGATTGCATCAAAATTATCTACAAATCATATAAACTTATTTTTTTGTACAACATTTTGAGTCACTTTTTAAATACTCAGAAGTTCCAAAACAAAACATTCTATCAATTTTCTAGGTACATTCACATACTTTGAGATGTTTGAAAAGCAACTACACGATTTACACATCCCGAGGGTATTGAATCATCACACTTGGATTTACAGGATTTAAAACAATAATATACAAAAATTGTACAGAATTTTCTGATCAAATCTGATAGAATCTTACTTGTATTATTGCCTTCAATATATCGACAATCAATTCGATAAGAAATTGACGGATGGTCCAGTACCGGCTCGATACAGGCTGCCAGTGTGCAACCGTCGGTGGCCGGTGTCGGTCGGACTACGGAATGATAACGCCAAATAACTGTGATCCGGTACCGGTCAGCAACATCAATTCAGTACTGGAAATCAGTGTGGGTCCGACATTGAGAACTAATACTACTAGTATTGATCGCTATTCAAGTACCGACGAATGTTACTCAACCGTTATTTGCGCTGTTGTAACTTTGGAAAGTTTTGAATGCGTTATCAAAATTTCTGCACTAAGGGGAATTTAAATTGAAATCTACTATTGGATCATAGCATGAGCGCCAACGGTTACAAACTGACAGTCTGTATCAAGCCGATACTGGACCATTCGTCAACTCCTACGTGGCCAATAATCAAGTCTTCTCTCAAAGTACACGAGATATTGATTCACATTGGTTCGGTACCGAATCAACGTTGGAGGCCAACGCTTGCGTACTAAAATTGTGCCGTTGTTGATCCAAAGTTGGTGGAAAAGTGGTCAATAACGGTTGGTTCAAATATCGAACCAGTGTCGACACGAACTTAAAATGAAGTCGGTTAAGTACCGATTCGCAATCGGCAGACAACCTTTGGTGGCCCCTACCTTTTCACTACCGATCCGTTCGTCACCATCGGCTCAGTACCGGAATTTCTACGTGCACGGAAAAAATAATTTAGCTGCAGCAGCTAAGTAGCTAGCACGGATACGGACAGCCATTAAATTAGCTCTTGCAGCTAAATTTTAGCTGTTACAGCAAAAAGATTTGCATTTGTAGTTAATTTATTTGCGGGAACAGCTAAAATTTAGCTGCAGGAGCTAATTTAATGGCTGTCCGTGTCCGTGCTAACTACTTAGCTGCTGCAGCTAAATTATTTTTTCCGTGTGGGCTTCTATTTCAAGTTCCCTACGTTTACTTTGACGCATAAACCAGAGCCGGATTTAGAAATTCTGTTTCCCTATTCAACGCACGCATAACAAAGGATAAGTGATAGGTGGCAGCCTACTGTTTATCTTTTGTTACACGTTGATTGAAGAGGGAAACAAAATTCCTGAATCCGGTGATGGCATAAACATGTCTACACTTCACATATATCTGTCAAATGAGATGACCGATTGAGGAATTCAAAAATTCACCAAATCGGGAACCCTACGCATAAACATTTGTACAGTATTTACAATCTTCATACGAAATATTCACATCCTGATAAAAATGACCCTGGAAGAATATGCATTTGTAGAAATGAAATATTCAATTGAATACATTATTTATTTGGCGCAAGCATTTGATTAAATATTTCATTAATTGCAAAGAATATGCTATGCAAAGAGGACAAATAAACTATTTATTTGGTTACAAGAATTTGTTTTCAATGTATACATTCCAATCGAGATATCAAAGATTTCTCTCGGATATTACAAATCAGCATTCTTCATTCATAAAGAAGTAAACAAATGAAAGACTCAGGGCTGTAATTTGTTTCATTGATCCACTGAGTGACATAATCCACGTTAATGAAGAACGAGAAAAAGATCAAACACCTGTAACGGATGTAGTATAATAAGGAAAAGAACGTGATGATTTAATTATTTCAAAGGGAATTCCCAAGGTCTCCCATGATAGGATAATGACTTTGAAATACACCACTTTGAATCCGGTTTGGTCCCGGATTCAATGAATTTCTATTATTTCTCTCATTGATGATGTAAAAGTAAGATGATGATTAGTTCTTTTTTCTTTTTTGAATTCTTCCAACTCCAAATTTAGTCACATAGATCTAAAAATATACATGGCGCAATCGAGCGTATAATGAATGATTCTCAGTTTGAATTCCAATTGATCCGATACATACAATTATGATGGAATGAAATGATTCGTGTAATTACGAATCAATTTTCGAGGAGGAATTCATTTGATGGATTAATTTCATAATTATCCACGTCTCTCGCCGTCATATCCTCTGCTTGATTTTACGGAATGAATACTTGACTCTTTCTTCATTTCATAATTAAATGTGATTGTTGTCATTGTTGGTGTCATTCAATTCATCTTATTGCGAGGGTCTTTAACAAAACACTACACTTGACTTACATTGATTCACAAAAGAATGGAATGTAATTTCTTCAATTTAATGTGATTTACAAGCGGTAATACTCAAGTTATGCGAGGTGTTTTTTGTTTTGTATGTTTCGTCCTGGAAATGTACATTTTTGTTCCAATTAAAAGTTTATAGTATGTTAATTCATTTTTAAAGTGGATTCATTTCTTTGGTTTCTTTGTTTCTTCTTATATTACTCGGCTACTAGAGATTAGTGTTTTGTTTTGTATATCTCATAGGATAATAACACCGAAGATCGAGGGTATTCCGAAGTCTCTGTACAAATCCAACTATAGAGAGTATATCATCAGGTCGAAGCTTTATTTGATTAGAGTTTGGCTAGATTGTCCGGAATGAGATCGGGATTTGAAGGGGATGAACTCATTAGATATGAATTCAAACTTCTTTGCAAAAATTTTCATGAATTTGGATATTTTCTGAACTCCATTTCTTCTTATCAAATATTTACAGAAACACTGGAAATTTTATGGCAAATTTTGTACAACATACTAGAATGAATGATACAATGAAACGAAGAACTGTTGAAGATCAAATGAGGCTCGCCACGCAAGTTCTCGAGAATCGAATCAAGTACCGTAAAAGTACATCCATAATTCAATTAAGCAGGAAAAAACGCATTGATTTCATTAATTGGAAGTTATCCTCTGTTTTCCAGTAACGAATTTATTAATTCTAGATTGCTACCATTCTGCGATACACAAGAATGAAACAACCCTGTTGAAAATGCTGGGCAGATGCGGACAAAAAAAAGTTGTCAGGCTTTGAACGGTCTTTGTCCCAGGAAATCCGATCAAAAACTGACGAAATTTCTACCTGGTTTCGTCCGGAACCTCGAAATTGGAATATACTATCAAAATCTGACAAAATGTTTACACCAGAGGGCTCCTACTGCTGATCTTATTGTGTATACTTAAGAAAACACGATGAGATCCCAAATAACATATATTGAAAATTGTGAAATGCGCATACTCTTTATATATTCTTTACAGTTTCATCATTGGTGCAACATTGATAAACAAATTTTTCCATTTTTTGCCAATCATGGTCTATTTCATTGCCATTTCTGCCCCAATGATGGGATCCCATTGGCAAAACACATTGATAAATCATAAAATGATGTTATCATTTCCAGAGATGTGGAAGCATTTAAATGCTTGTTTGCGAAAATTTGGTATTGCCAAGAAATTTTGCTGTACATTCCCCGTTTCTACACATTTTCTATGTGTTTTCATGGTTTGCTTCTGCGAAAAATATCTCCGAACATTATATATTATATATTCTGTATTTCATAATAGATTTCCGAGAGCAAAATACAAAATACGAAATATGTCATCTTCAGGGAAATTTTTTTCAAAAGAAAACCACAAAAACGAACAGGGAATGTGCAGAAATGGGGCATATACAGCAACATTTGTTGGCGATACCGAATTTTTGCTAAAAAACATTTCAAATGCTTTTACATCTCTGATCATTTCAGTGTTGCGCCATGCTTGGTTGCCAAGCCTCGGCCTCACTTTATCTACGTTGCGCCATGCTAGCGCCAATGGTACATTTCTGTACGGGTATTCTGAAAGTTTGAAATGAAAGTCCAGTAGTGGAAATAATCAAATCATAATATTCGGATTATCAGAATACAGTGGAAGTATCACCAGATATAACGACGAATAAATACTTGTTTTACTCTTATCTTGTATAAACAGCAGGTGTTGGAACAGCATGAATGCACAAGGGATGTGATTTGCAAATGGAAAAAGAATGAGTATTGATATTCATTCATCTTCGCAACTGATATAATTCTATTATTCTATTTATTTTTGCATTGTATTATGTTTTCGTTTCTGATAAACAAAATATTATCATTCGAATATTTCCTGCATGTTTCAGAATATTCATCCCTCTTGGGACTTTTAAAGCTTGTTCCCCCAAAAAATGGTGACAGGAAAGTTCCTTCATAGATGGGAAATTTTCCACCATAATTTGGTGGATTTTCTCTCCATTTATAGAAGATTCAACATTGGAAAGTCTCTCATTTTTTATGGAAAAACAATTCCCCCACGATGAGGGGACGAAATCCACCAACGGTGTGAGGGAGAACTCCGCGCATTATTTCCAATGTACATATTCAAACTGGGTTCCATTATGCATATGAATTCACAGTTGATACTGCACAGGATATTCGTGTTCGAATTTGAAGATATTTTCATTCTCCTCTGATAACTTGAATATTATGATTCAGTTGTATTTTTCAAAATCATTACAAAAACCCATCCCTAGTGAAAATCAGCATATGGGACATGGATGGGAAGAAAAAAAGAAGCAGCAAGCGGAAAAAAGAAGATATATCGACGTTTTTTACGCTTCATTCGTTGCCACATTCGCTCCATGTGTTTCAACATTTGCTTTCCACGAGCGGAAATTTTCACCAGGGATATCGGCTGAAGAAACAAATAACGAAACATCTTTGGGCATTATTCTCGCTATTGTTACATATGCACCGAAAAAGATAATTAGTTACCCTTACTCCAAATCAGTTTCAGCACCTACACGGAAAAAATGAGTGATCCAAATTTTCGTTGACTAGTATGTCACTTTGGGACGGAGCACAAATTACAGAAAAATTCGTACACTGGAATTTAATAATTCGTTGACTCTTTCCATTATTTCGACAATCGAAATGAAAAGTCAATTTCATTGGTGAAATCATGGACAAAGTCAACGAATTATTAAAATCCAGTGTACGAATTCTTCTCGGATTTGTGCCTCGTCCAAAGTGACATACTAGTCAACGAAAATTTGGATCACCAATTTTTTCCGTGTGGATACGGTTGTTGATATTCGGATAACTAAAACGGGCGTTGGCTCAACTAAATTCAAATTGAATTTCTCTGAATTTAGTTGCTGTTACTAATTTGAAGTTGCCTTTACTACGGCTTTTATTACCGGCTTCTATTCTATAACTTCAGTTCATTCGGTCAAATGAATTATTTTTTTCGGTGTGTGGATGAATTTCATTACAACTACACAAAGAACCTGTTCAGTATGGATTCAAGGTTTAATCGAAAAGATCTGTCTGAATAAAGAAAAATGTATTGTTCGTTCAACAAACTTTTTCTTATGCCAGCAATCTTCATTCGCTCGTTTAGCTGGTTTCTTCTTCCCAATCAGAAAAGTCCGTAATATGCCAATGTTGACAACAGGTGGAGTACAGTGCCAGTATTGGGTCTCCAACACTTGGTCAACACGTACGCGATCAGTACTGGATACATAAAAATACAGTAATATGCCTGTACTGATAACACGGAGAAAAAATGGTTTGCTACTATAGCACCTACCAAGAAATTTGTTGTACTTGCAAAAATATTCACTACAGCAGCCAAGGCGTTAGTTCTATTAACAAATGTGTTTATGTCAGCAAAAAAATTTAGTTGTGTCAATCATTTTTCTTACTCTTACAGCTAATTTTTTTTTGTAGGCGCTATAGTGACAGACCTGCTTATTACGCCAACAATACTTTTCTCTCTGTGAAACCAGTACTGAGAACTTAATACCGGCCAAGTACTAAACCAGTACTGGCCGTGCACTGATTGCGAATAATGGCATCAGTACTCAATCCCCAGTACTGAAAAGCGTTATCATTCCAGGCAAATGCCAGACCCTGCCAGTCTTGGCTAGTACTGGTGCAGTACTGCGCCTGTTGTAAATTTCTGGTTGGGTTGTACACTGAGAAAAAGATTGTAAAATTTACATCTTGTTGAATAAATATATAAAAAATTTAGAATATATAGCTCGAGCGACTACAATTGTAGTTGATTTTAGTTAGAAATTTTTGATATTTCATCAGAAATTTACTAGTTAAATGATGATAGAAATTACAAAAGAATTTCGGAATTTTTAGTTGAATCTGAAGTGAATTTTATGCAGATGCGCTAGAAATAGATTTCCAATCTCACTTAGTAATCAATTACTCCAATTATTCTTTAGGCCTCGCAAAACGACACCAGGTCCTTGTAAGGGACTTGCTAGGTCTACTAAGGGTACTGCATAAGAAGAATTCCGATGATTTTTTACAATACATCGCAACAACTTATCAATCACCATGTAAGTTAATTTTTTACCATATTCGCTTTCTAAATCTGAAAAAGTGGAAACTCAAAACTTTTACTCTATTAAGGAAAGGTGCGGTGACCTGTGACACTTTTTTTCACCGTCCAATTTCTCTTCTCTTGACTGTGAAAAAAAATATATTGGTTTGTCAACTGGATAATTATAAATTTAACCAAAAGATTTTCTTACAAAACTCTGCAGTCACTCAATCGCCACACTAATAGATTTTGAAAGGAATCTTGAATTTTCAACAAAAGTCTTTTCCTTCTGAAAAAAATATATGTGGGAAGTACGTGATATGTAGAGTTTCCTCATAAAAGGGCTTAGAAAACGTTTGAAAATACACAATAGTAAAATATCAACACCATTTTATTTTTCTAATTCTGAAACATCAGTTGTTCCAGTCAATGAAACAGATCGATGACATTTTTTTTCAACTCCAATATTCGTTTATTCAGTTTCCCAATTGCGTCATTTTCATTCATTCTTTGCAATTCTCGAAGTATCATGTAATCTTCGACAAAAGTGTGGTCAACCGCTCGCTCAGTAATATGGGGGTGCCTTATATATAAACTATACATAAATCATATATATAAATATATGTGGCGTTCAATGATGGGGGAATACGGGTGATGGCTGCCTAGGCACCCCCTTGGGCACGCCTATGCTTTTCAACCTAATTTGAAATCAATTTGAAATTTGAAAAGTACACGGAGAAAAAAATATACTACTTTTTCTTATTTTGCTTGCTAAACCAGAAACAGGAAGGTCTGTAAAATGGGTTTTCACATAAAAATACGGGAGATCGAAATACACGAATGAATAACTGAATTTTACTCATACGCTTTATAAAATTGAACGTTCAGCGTTTAAAATTTTTCAATCCTACCTATTACTTTTTCTACAATATTCGTAATCTTCTGTATTTTTATGTGGAAATTCATTCCATAAACCTTCCTGTTTCTAGTTTACTAATTGAAATAAAGAAAATTCTTATATCTTCAAGGGGCATTTCTCTCCGTGTAGTGATTTATTGTCACGAAGAATTAATATAAAGAGATTCAGGTTTATCCGTTGAATGCAATCATTCGTATAAATATATCCAGTATTTTGTACATCAGGAGGTATTTTACAAGGTGCATGTTCGAGACGGAGAAACATTGAGAAGAAAAAGAGAGAGTTTGTGTATAGGAGGAGGAATGTACATGAGTGGGTATATATATATATATATATATATGATACAGAACAATTTTAGATAGACACGTTGTACATATATGCTTAGCCCTTGCTGACTTCCCCTTCTATTCCTATCCTTTTTCATCCCCAACACAACATGTACCGGTATATAATATATATAAAATATATATATATAAATGCGACAAAGGCAGTATGAGAACGAAGAGGTGAACTGTACAATCCGAATCACTGGTGAGAAGCATCATTCGGTTTAATCATATGCGTTGGTGCATAGTAATTTTACTTTTGAGAATATTAAAAAATTCCCATTAATATATTGTGAGTTGAATCAAAGATTAAGAATAATAGAATGTGAATTATCTTAAGGAGATTGATTCGAAATATGTGAGCGCGCATCATATCGATTGTAACAAAACGACACGGAAAATCAACAGAAATCGACTGATTTCGATGAAACCACACATGTTGTTTCTTATCAGAGTTTCCCAGGAGCTTTGGAGGAAGTTTCTCTTCGGGCATTGTTAGCGAGTTAATCAAAGCTTTAGTCGATGAATAAAAAATGAAATTTTACTTTCAGTAAAAGTGTATTCATCGTGAATACTGCGACGCTTATAGGAAAACCCGATACTTGCATCTTGTCGGAAGTTCACCGTGAAGTCGTCACACTGTAAAAAATTTATATGGGAAACTTCACATAAATGTTTAGAAGTAATCAACGCATACATGCGTTAGGAATTTTCCGTATTTTACTGGAAATTTACTGCAAAATAATAGTAAAAATCCCATAAAGTTTGGAATTTTCAGTTAAATTTATGGGAAATTTCATATACATGTATCGGAAATTGATTTCCCATCCCATAACCGGAATTTTCCGAATGCTGCGTATAGGGAAATTCCGATTATTTTTCACAGTGCAATTATATCGGATTCTTATAGGACTTGTCCGATATTAAAAAAAACGATAGATTTCCGATATTGTTGCGATCTATGCGACAATTATTCAATATGAGATGATGAACACCCAGTAAATTTTTTCTTGATTTGAGTAAATTTTATTTGAAATGACTGAAATGAGATTTTGATTTGATCCAACTGAAACTCTAGTAGGTTCATATTTGAATAGAAATTTAGTTAATCCAAACAAATCTAAGTATGAATTTTTCTCGGTGAAAATTCAAAAAACGTGACTGTGATTTTTTACAGCCATTCATTCCTGAATTTTCAGATAAATTTGGCTGATTTTTAAGAAACATGACTGAATCTTCAAAATGCGTTCAAAAATTCAGGTGAAACTTTTGGGAATCCAGTGAAATTTATCTGAAAATTCACAGGAAAGTGGCTGTGAAAAATTACAGTCATATTTTTCGAATTTTCAGAAGGAATTTTTTTACAGTGGCAACAAGATGCAAGTACACTAAAAAAATAATCAGAATTTCCCCAAGTATATCAACCGGAAAATTCCAATCACTGCTTGAGAAATCAATTTCCGACACATCGATACGAAATTTCCCATAAATTCATCTGAAAATTCCAAACTCAATAGGATTTTTCCCCACATTTCACAGTCAATTTCCGGACAAGTTCGGAAAATTCCGGACCCACGGATGTGTTAATTACTTCACATTAATATATAGGAATACAGTGTATCACGTTTCCCCATAAGAAGAGATTACCCTTCATCTAAAGATCAATGCTTCCGATCACACGAATGGAAAATTTATGAAAAAAAATTATTGCCAACAACAATTGACAAAAAAAACCCTGTTACGGAAACAATGACAACATATAGAAAGTGAAAGAGTTTCGTTACAGGCATCAATGAAACGTCTGTTTAGAAATAACGTAAAATATATTCTAATTGGTTTCTTCTGGTATCTCTTTGATTTCATAGCGAAACAGCTTTCCGATATGCTTGAATAATTCATGGATGAGTCTAAAATACTTCCAACGATAGAACATTTTATCGCTAGCATCTGTATCGATTAAGATTGAGTGAAAATCAGAGCTAAAAATTAATTTCCACGCGAGATGAAGACTTTTTGTTAACTAATAAAAAAAATGAGCTCATCACATAATATAATCCAAGTAACGCACGAATGTTCATAGCACGTTCTGCGAACCTTCTTAGCACATTGAATGTCATGTGCATGCACTGAGAGAATTTTATTCGAAAAATTAATCAGTGATCGAGGGACATGTAGGATTTTTTAAAAATATAACTGCGCATTTTGTAAAACTTATCGGAAATATCACTTTCAACTATTTGAAAACTCACACATTTTTACAGGCTACACAGTAATTTTTTGGAGAATTTTCACTTATCTTTCGGTTACTGGAATTTCACGGTAATGTCTACAACAAAATTCTTCCAGGGTGAGCTATGTTATAAATTTCTGCAATAATTTTAATGTTTTTGCTGGAAGTTTTGTTGAAGTATTTGCATTTAAACTATCGTAGCATAATATATAATTTTTTCATATTTTTGTACATTTAAGGGGTCTTTTCGGTTGAGATTTTGAAGAAAAATTTTTTCTCATAGAAAAAATTGAGATATCATTTTGAAAATTTGTGGGTATGTTTGATAAACATTAAATATGACAACAACATTTTTGTCAAATTGAAACAATAAATGTCTTTTCGTTATACTAATTCAAATAAAAAAACACCAAAAAATTACGGTGGAAGTGATTTGAGGCGACCGGATGATCTGAAAAAATTTTTTTAAATAGCAAATCATTCCTTGTTGAAGTCCCTATCGCATGAACTACTAGTAGTAGTTTGTTTATTGTATTCAAGTGAGGTACACTTCATACAAGAGGGTAATACAAAGTAATAAATCTTATCGATAAGTCTTAAACAGAAATGTGCACAAATACAAAATCATAAAATTTAAATGCTAAGTTGTACATTGGAATCGCTCTTTATCTGGATAAGTAAACTAAGCTTGTAATCGTACGTGAATATACGGACGACAATCGATATATCGATAGTAGTAGGAAATAAAGGATGAGTATAATTGTCGATTATGGTAAAACATATATCGATATATCGATGTTATTAGCTTTTGGATTGATTAGTTAGTATCGATAATCGATTATGATATATTTCTTATTATTCTATATATATATATGCATATATATATCTTCACATCTTCTCCTATATATCTCAGTTCTACAACATATACTAAATTTACATCAGTAACATATCTTTGTCCATATTCCCTGGCATCTGATTTTCAGTTTCTTATTTATTCCAATTTCGACAATTGACCATACATCAATCCAGTAATCCAAATCCAAAATCAAATGCATAATCTGATGCTGGTAGGTGCCAAAATGAAAATACCGTTTGGTAGAAAAAGAATATGGGTTTCTGTATCATCTTCTCTTTTCTTTTGTATCCAGAAAAAAAAATTTCTGCCCCTTTCTTTCCTTTAAGATTATTATTATCTTGTTCGATAGAAAAAAAAAAATAGAAAATTGCAAAAAAATAATTGAAATTTTGAAAAAAAAAAAAAAAAAATGGAAAATTAATTTTTTTTTTGCAAATCAAAAGAATCCAAACAATCAAAATTCCATCAAATAATAATTCAATTTTTTTTTTTTTTTTTTTTTTCAAATCAATTTTTTTTTCTTTTTTTAATTTTTTCAATTAATTTTGTGTTCAATATTTAAAAAAATAAAAAAAAAATGAAATAAAAAAATTTTAAAATATTTGAAAAAATCTTTACATACATACATATTTTTTTTTATTTATTAAAAATTTTTCTATTTAAAAAAATTTTTAAAAAAAATTTAAAAAAAAAAACGTTTGAAAAACGTAACTATCACGGGAGAGAAAAATACTAACGTATGCTATGAGAATCCAATATGTGATATGACTATCCAGTAGATTAGTATTATTAGTATCGCTGCTCAAATCAATCTATATATCGATATCATAGCCAATCATCCGAGGAACATCCCATATCATCACCAACATAGCATGTATGTCACTACAGCCATCTTTATTATCATTATAATAGCCATCTTATTATAATATTTTTTTTTGTGTAGAATGTGTATGAATCTGAATTCATAAACGTGATTGAGAAAGACTTTCAGATATTTCTAACAGTGTGTAGGAAAATAGTAAAAAAAAAAAAAAAAAAAAGAAAAAAAAATAAAAAAATAAAGTAAAGATATTAAAATAAAAGTGAAAAGCCAAAGTGAAAGCAATGAAAATGAAAAAAATGAAAGACTGAATTTCAATGCTTGCTTTGGCGCTTTTTTTGAGCTAATAGCTTGATCACTACTATCTTATTCTTCACTATTTTACTTCGAACTTTCTTCACAACTTGTGAACGAACATCCTTATATATAATAAGATAACCATATAATATTCTAAAATTTGATAAATTTCCATTTGAAATTTTGCAGGATTCAGTCAGTTCTCTATTAAAAAAAAAAAAAATAAAAAAAAAAATAAAAAAAAAAAAAAAAAAAAAAAATAAAAAAAAAAAAAAAATAACAAAATCTAAATGAGAATGATAGTTCTATAGATAAAAAGGAAAAAATAAAAAAAAATAAAGTATAAAATATGGAGCTGATTCAAGATGCGAAGAAGGAAGACTCAAACGGATTCAAGTCAGTCACTGGAAGTCAAACCTCAAAAACTCAAAACTCAATACATTACACAAATATCATCAACAAAAATTTTACTGATTTTGAAACTGAAAAAAAACTGAACTGAAATTGAAACTGTTCCTGATAAATGTTTTCGTCCATTGTGTTTTTTGTTTTGGCGTTACACTATTACTGATGATGATGATGAGAAATAAAAATGCAAAATAAACAGCAAATAAAAAAAAAATTAAAAAAAAAAAACAACAAAAACAACAGCAACAAGCAATTTTTGCAATGCGTTGCGTCGCCAAATGCAAATGCGCATAAAATATCTGATCTTTCTTTTTGTTGTGTGTTTTGTTGTTGTTGCTTGTTTTCATGAATCTTCAATCAATCACATGCAATCCAAGCCAATCCAAAAACTTAAAAAAACTTGATAAACAACGTGAGAGCGACGGTTGCACAGCGACATTTGTTGTATGGAATGTTTGTGTTTATGCGGAGGATACAAACAAAAATTTCTATATTGTGTGAATTAATTCACTCCACTTGTTGACTGTTAAATTATATCGTGATTGTAGTTTTTGAAGATTGAACATCTTCAACTCTCATCGAGAGATTCGAACCCACGTCATCGCTGTAATAACCTGTCCTAGTCCTTTGCGTTTAACCATTTCGCCATGGTACCGTTTCGATGGACGGTCATGATAAATCATTTCATAATAATATAATTTGATAGCATGTGTAGTGTGAAGTCAAAGATAAATTTGGAAAACATTTCACGGGAACTGAAAATTAGGGCAAATGTGAATACCCCCAAAAGTTTGAATTAACCCTCAATTACCCCACGGGGGTTTAAAGGGAACAAAAGGTTTTAGAAAATTTGATGTTCTGTTTATAGGGGTGAAGAGGGACGATTCGAACCCAGAACAGCTCCGTTTAGTTGATTGCCATGCATAACGAGAGATTAACAAAAACATGCAAAAATACGTGGGGTAACTGAGGGTTAATTCCAATTTGTGTTGTAATGTTGAAGTGAAAGTGTGGAAATAAAGAATCCATTAACAGTGCGGAAAATCCAATAACATGCTTTTACGAAGTTGGTATTACAAATTGTTACTGAATTTGTTCGGCACCTTGAATAATAAATAAAAAACCTGAAATAATTTGATTGAATTGAAACTGTCATTAATTATATGCACATATTTATATATGTATATGTATAAGTAATTGTAATACTGAAAATAAAAGAATTCTAATCTTATTTTCAGATATTTTTGACTGAATTATCTATCAAACTTTATCTGACTGATTATAAGATATGCATTGCTGATAACCAGTACATTGCCCGATTTAATTCAATTTAATACGGCTATAACTCTTCTTCATCCCATATTACGGCTGAAATCATACAACTGCTGATTTTACGCCTCATCTGAAAATCAGTCGATCATGGAATTAGGATTTACTTTTTACTGTGTGTTATTTGGACATCTATGAGACTTTCCAATGATGATAAACAGAACGTAGTTTTGTCCTGCCAACGAGAAAAAATTTCCTTGATTCGAGTAAAATTTTCTTAATCTATTGGAGTAAACTTTGCTAACCCTCAGAAAATTTTACTTGAATCAAGGAAATTTGTTCTCATTAGCGGGACAAAACTACACAGTAAAAAGTGAAACTTTAAGTGATCCCGAATATCAACTTAGAAATGCAGCCAAAAGTAGCGCCTATTCCAACTGAAAATAAGCAATGAAAAAGACTGAATTTCAGTCAATTCCATCTTACTTTGGAAGTTAAGATGCACTGTAAAAAGTCCGACTGAAAGTGGCTGCATCTTACTTGAAAACTTGACTGAAATTCAGTCTTTTCCATTGTGTCGGCATTTGTTTTCGATGCTTACTTTCAGCTGAAATAGGGCTAGTTTTGGCTTCATCTTGAAACAAGCCGATATTAAAGTTGGAAGTAAGTTTTACTTTTTACTGTGTGGAATTCTATCTTAACTTCCAAAGTAAGATGGAATTGACTGAAATTCAGTTGTTTTCATTGCTCCCTTTCAGTTGGAATAGGCGCTACACTGAGAAAAATCTGCATTGTAGAAATCATGTTTCAATATAGTAATGTATTTGACGGTGAAAAATACATTATTTTGGTTATTATTACCATGAGCTAGGTGATAAATATCATCTTTTTGGTGAATCAAACAGAATGTACGGTGAAATTCAACATTGAAAAGGTACTTTTCACTTTTGAAAGGCTGGCTTCAGTTTTCATTATTTGCCGGGTGAAAAATATACGAAATAGAGGTTATTTTCACATTTAATTTTTCTCAGTGTACTTTTTTAAGCTGATTTTTAAGCTGATATTCGGGATCATTTTAAGTTCCACTTTTTACTGTGTACGTTTTATTCTTGTCAGAAGAAAACCTTCCTGTGGGGGTAAATCTTCGAAATATTTGTTTATTTTTTTGATTTCTATTGATAGACAATGATAGAGTTTATTATCAAATTTGATATCTCTAGAGCAGACTTTTTGTTTTTATAAAATCAAAACCTTCAATTCGACGAACGAGAACAATGATTTTCTCGGATATGCATATACATGCGATGTGATATAAAAATGAAGAATGTAACACACATTTTGTCCTAGTAAAATGAGAAGTCACCACAAATAGATGAACAAGGGAACAAACTGAAGAATTTATTGTAAAGTCATGAAGAGAAGAGAATATCGCGAAAAGTTGTTCTCCTTGACTTCATCAACGCGTCGGCGTCGTTGCTATCCTCAAAGCTTGCCATCATTCCTCGATTTGGCTTTTAATCGGGCACCGCTCAATGTACCGGTAACATCCTTTACGATATATCTTTTCTTTTTCATCGTTGACGATATCAATAACGGATAAATAGAAACAAAATTACGTGTACAAAAATGAACGATAACTTCCTAGGGGGAATATTCAAAGAAATATTTCATCACGACTCATCGTATGCTCTACTCCATATATTTCATATTTCTATGCAATATCTCATTTTCTCTGTCTTTCTCAGGATTTCATCATTCCACAACAATTTCCTCTCATAAGTGGATAAGTTGTTGATTTCGATGTCTTCGATCCCAGAGTTGAACATTCACTTATCAAACATCACGTAAAATTTCTTATATTTTGCATCATCTCTTTTTCAAACAATCGCTGCATCTTTCTTTCTATCTTCCAAATGAATCTGTTTATGTCTCTGGACTTGGCATTTAACTTGAAAATATGCTTATACATAATTTTATGCATTCATTCCCAGGTGCAGCTCAGCTCGGAACGGACGATGGCTCTGCGAGAACTCTGACCTATTGTTTCCGCTCATCATACGATGGTCCGTCGTACACAAAGTTGGAAACGGAATCGTGATAGGTCAGTGCCACTGTTGAGTTTTATCACGACATTATTATAAGATCGTTTACAATCGACATCGCTATATTTGAATATTAATATTGAAAATGAGAAGTTGGCAGTTCAAATGATCGCGTACACGATACATGTGGAGAAAAACGCATCCCATTAGCATGTGAAAGATGATAAGATGACTCGAATGCCCAAGAGATGACTGAAAGAAGAGACTTGCGAAATCGAATATGGCAAACACAGCAGTAGTTGCAGTACCCGGGTAGAAATTTCCTCGATTGGAAAAGTGGGCGATTCAAGACCTTGTGTTGATACTCCTGCTTGAAGAATCTCATTGATTCCGATATAGAAAACTGATTCAAAACCATTCAGAATCAATTTTTGATGGGTTTGAATCGGTTTTGTGCATCGGAATCGATGACAATCGATCGGTTCAATCCGGGACAGCATCAGGAGGTTTACTGAATGTTCAGAAAACATAGGGGAGACCGGGTACGGTTGGAACACAGGACGATTGGAACGCCACAAATATTCCGCTAATTGTTTTCGTAGTGAATGATGCGACACTGAGATTCGTGATGGGACTTCGGTTTCACTTCATTCCTCCTTGGATCTTTTTCCGCATTATCAAAAATTGGCGAGATATTTGTTCTGTTCCAACCGTCCTGTGTTCCAATCGTACCCGGTCTACCCTACTTGCGCTAACAGAAAACGTCCGAATAAAATCCCAGGACGTTCTAAAAACGTTGCATGTACGTCCCGGGGACATAAAAATGTTCCGTGATGTTCAATTTATGTCCACCATGTGACATTCTGGGGACGTGATCGATAAAGATGTCAATGACGTTCTGCGATACCACGCATATGTTTGTAAAGGTTAGTTTTCATGAAACTACGTTTGGGAAACGTATTCAGGTGCATCAAAAATGAACGTATTCGAACCTACTCCCCGGAGACGAAGCGCGGAGAACTAAGGTTATGTTTCTCAAACGTCCAGAGAACTTTCAATGCTATCTGGGATGAGATTCTTCAAGCAGGGACAGACCAATCCAGCTGAAGAATCCGAACGAGGCTTTAAATGACAAGATTTCCATTTTCACCCAAGTTGCGGGTGTCCAATGGTTAAGAAAAAGGATGATAAACATCCGATCAGAAATTCGACACTCTAATTTTTGCGAAAGCATTCGTAAATCAGTGAAAAATGTATCTGACGAGCGAACAAAGTTCCCCCTGTGACATCGAAATATTAAAACGATTCAAGAACATTGAAGGCTACATATTTCGGAAGGAATTTTGAAATTCCTTCCGAAATATCAAAGTGGACATCGAAAATAAGATGAAGCAGCATGAACATTCAAGATTTTCGATGTATCGTCCGACCTTAACCCGTTGACATTTGAGTAAGAGCAGAAAGCAAGCATGGTAGAAAAAAATCAATGCTGTACGAAATTTTTGAAAGACCTTGTTGGGAACGGATTGAGTATTCCTTGGATTGTTCAAAATAATAAGAAAATGTGGTTTTCTTCTCTGACTGATCAGACTCTGGTGGAAAAATTTCATTGAATTTTATTGAATTTGATTCACTTTTCGTACATTGGGTTTTCATTGAAAATCACCAAAATTCAACTGAATTTAACAAAATTTTGGTAAAATTCAATAAGTTTTCATGGGATTCAATAACTTTTATCGAAATTTATCAACTTCTATATAGAAGTTTGTGGAATTCCAATGAATTTTATTGAAACCTTGGAAAATTCAACAAAATTTTTTCCTCCAGGGCCCAGACAGCACCGAAAGTTTTCAACACGTTCATCAAACGTATCCTCTGGTTCTATGAGTTTTAGTTTGCAGGAAAACGTTTCAGAAACTTGGATATTTGGTTTGGAATCAAACATTTTAGGAATGTTCTTTGTTGGTTTCGAGGAACTTTATTGGTATGTTTGCAAAAAATATACTACAAAATACCAATATCAGGTTTTTAACCTATACAAAATGCTTATTCACTATTTTATATGTAATCAACACATCAAATATTAAGTAAACATCTTTTATCACGTACGTAGATGATTTTCTATGAAAAGTGAATTCATTCCATTAAAGTAATCATAACCTACAGGTCATATTTTATTATATTCTATGTACCGCATTGACAATATCGATTAAAAAGCAATTTTTGAAATGCATCATCACTGTAAACTCAATATTCCACGGAATTGTACATATTTTTAATAATTAATGAAATCGAATTTATGAAGTTCTTATAGTTTCTTCTGAGAATATAAATTGAACATTCGCGGACATTTTCACTTTCCAAAAACGTTTTGAAAATTAATGTTCCAGAACCTTCCAAGAACATGCTACATGTACTTGAAAACGTTGTATGAACGTTTCCAAAACATCCGAGTGCTGTCTGGGGGGAAACTAACAATTCTCATACATAATCCTGGAAAAAAAACATCTCAAACCAAAGAAATTCTGGATTAACCGAATCCAATCAATTTGAAGCTATATATCACGATATCGAGAAAATTCTCATACGCCAAGTACAGATCTTCTTGAGATAAGAAAAGAAAATATATTCTAAGAACAAAAACATACTTCCGCATGATCAGGCCATTTTTTTTTCAATATATATCAAAATCCGTATACAATCTGCACATAATTCGTGATTATGATTATTCGTAATCCCATTGTATAATACTGTTATGGAATTGAAACAGAAACAACTCAATGGATCATTTATTTGAAATTATCATTTATGTATGATTCGATTTGCCCAATGAAATTCCGTTGAAGATTTTTGGAATTTTTTAATCAAAATTCATGTATATTCTGAAATCCCGTTACATTCATTCCCCCCTATGTTTTTCTACATAAAATCAATTACGTAAATGATAACTTCCTTGTTTGCAACGATGATATTAGATATTCTCTCGATCATAACGATGTTGTAGTTTGAAAAAAAAATCAAGTGTCATAAATCACACATCATCACCACTACACGAGATTTTATTCAATTTGCGTGATATGCAACGTGTACGTTTTTGTCTTTTTTCATTCTTTTTCCTTGATTTCACACTTACCGTTGAACGAGACACGCAATCATCGAAAAACAGTTAATCAATTACGATTAAGTGGTAATGTAATAAAAATAGGATCGGGAATGAGATTATGCCGCATATTTTTTCCTCGCCGTCTCTGATTTTCTTTCATTGTATCATGGGATGTCTGAATATAATGTCAAGTTGAATGTTCATCTTCTCATCAGGAAGAATTTCGCGGGGATCTTCAAATGTCCATTAACCTACGTACATACGTACGTACGTAAAGTGTAACTTATTATCATAATGTTAACGATTTCAATTATGTTGACTTGAGAAAATTGAAATCTGTTTATAAAATCAACTTTTTTATTCACAATTTATAATTTAAGTTTTCAGAGAATTTCAAGTGTGTTTTAAACTGGTTAACGAAGAGAGAGCAAGTTTTTTCCACGCTTGAATGAGGACCGAATGTGATTAACATATCTATTAATCTTTCGGAATTGCAAAGTTCTATTGAATTTTCATTCTTTTTTTGTTCAGTTCACTTGTTTCGGTAAATTCGTCAACTTATATGGTACTTTTATTATTCAATAAGATGAAAGTTCAATACTTTCCAGCTATCAATCAGTCGAAGAATTCTAATCATTTCGTAAGAGAGAATCAGGAAATATTGAAAATAGTCTTGCATAAATAATATTAGAATACTCTCTCTCTCTCCGTACTTTGCTAGAAAGTTCAATGCTTCTTAGTATACATTTTTCACAGGGTAATGGATCAAAGAACTGTGCGAATGGAAAATCTTATCTCGACTCGAGATAATCAACATTTACAACAAATTATAACACAGATTCGATATACGCGTCAGTAGATTTGGAATACTCCTTATCATTTGAACTAATCACGATATCATCGATGATTTTCTAATTTAGACCCTTAGAGCGATGAAATTCATCTAAAAATCGCTTCAAGTATTTTATAACTCCATAAATGAGTTTTCTAAAATGATAAATTATGCAAGTCATTACCATTATAAATCTATTTTCATCGCTATTAAACTTTGGATAACACTTTCTCTTGAATGAATACACGTGGGATACTTCATATCATACGATGCAATAAAAACGTACAAATGAAACTCAAATACAATTCAAATCAATGATGTACTCGAAGTTTGCATCGTTTATAAAACTTCACCCTCGCAAAATCCGATAAATCTTACATCTTAATTAACTTCTTGGAAATGGGACCATGGTTTAATGAATGTAACGCAAGATTATGATTCAGAAATTTCAACTCTATGCATGAAAGTTCCTAAACATTCCATATAACCATTTTCTTCTCTCACCTAATGTGTACTAAAATAATGAAAAGAAGAGAAAATGAGAACTGAGTTTCTGATGTTACATACAATCCGCACAACATAAATCCAACTCGAACGATATCCGAGTAATACGCAGGTAACCCAATTAAAGCATTCTCGCGTATTCATTCTACCATGAATTCTACCTAATGCCATATTTCAACGACTGACTTCTATGGAACTGCAACATCTCTTCCAGTTTGACTCCTGATAACTCTTCCAAACACACAAAATCTGGAATGATACGAATTCAGTGAATTTCGATGAATCGACGCTAAAGAATAAAAGTTGAATGAACATGAAATAAAGAAAACTGTACGATGAATGGAACAAAAGCGAAATCGAATAGACTACGGTAAATCACTTTCATGGAACCAAAGTATGAAGCAAGGTATCGTATCCTATGTTTTTATTTTTCTCGGTATATAATGAAACGCTATCGTCACTTCGCTCATACGATAACTGTTCTTGTTTCACGCTCTGATGACGATAGATGCTTATTATAAATCACTTTAATAAATATAGATGAAAAAATACACATAGTATCACATTCTACGAGTCACCGAACGTTGCATCATCATTCTCATAAAACTGTTATCGATTAGTTATGAAATATAAATTAACTGCCGTGGAGAACTGTGTGTGAATGAAAATGCATTTAGGTTGAAACGTAGTCAAGGATGTGAACAGGGATGAATGAAAAATATTTTCGTTAATCCAATATACGTATACGTATACGTGAAACTGTTCTTTCATTGTAGCGGTATATTATTACATCATGAGAAAAAAATACGCATCTTCGATCGTTTCTGATTTCTCCATCGCAAGTTCATTGTGTCGAAGACTTTTTGACCCCAAACAATTATAAGCTGTCAGGATCAGTCGATTGTAAAAATCATTCAAGTCTGTCATGAGAATTATTACATAATGACAATAAAAATCCAACATCCGAAACGATTACTTTCCATTGTATCCATACTTCTCAGATGAATCCTTCGGAATCGTGAGATTTCTGTGAGATGAATAATTTCGAAGAAGAATTCAAATACTACGATTTTATGGATTGAATCATCGGCTCTAATATTTTGAAAAATAGGTAACACAGAGCAATGAAAATCCTGTAACCTTATTCTAAACAGCACAACGTGCTAATCGAACGTTTATGGAAGGTTTATAGAACGTAGGAGAGGTTTCAGAGAAAACGTCCCAGAGACACATTGTGCTGTCAAAGTATCTAGCTTTATAGGCAAATCGAACAAGCTTTGATCCAGGATATTTTAATTCCGGATAGACAGGGAGGATTTCAATCAACAATGCATTCTATGAAAAATTGTATTGAAATTCTGCTCTTCAGGTTTATGAGAGGGAGATGTAGACATATCCTCAACTTGACAGTGAAGTATGAATCTAAATAAACATTCTAAAGAAATCCAGAGTTCATTTAGATGTTATTCAAATTTTTATTGATGCAAGAAGACAATGCATTGATATATATAACTCCAGAACTCCAAGGTCAAACGTGTACGATGGGGTGGTTTGAAATGTTGGTACCTAGAAAAGCCCCTTCTAAAAACAATCTCGATAGTCTTGGACAGGAATCCCATCAAAGAATTTTCATTAGGTTCATGGTCGCAAAACATAGACCTTGAGAGGTCTCACTGAAGATCCTGCGTACAAAAGTTTCGAAGAAGAAAAGAAAAAAGAAGCTTCAACGATATTCAATACATCCAATGTAATGTGATATGCTTTCGACACTCGTATACTAATTAATTGAGACGTTTAAAGTCTGAAGAATACAATCCTTCCGGCTATATTCATAATCCATGTACCGTGTAATATCAAAAGCTTACGATGCGGTCATTGACTTGTACTAGACGGGTAATTCATACTTTTATTCTGAACACTCGACTCTAGCTTTCTTTCCTTACTTGATATAAGCAATCCTCTTTTCAATAACATAACAATGACCGTCGTATTAGTGATCATTTGAAATCAGTTCGTGCAACGAAACCCTCACAATTATGTCGTTTGATTTTTCGAACAGGGTTTCAACATTAGGACGCAGGATTTTGATAAGTATCTTGAATAACAGAGATTGTCAAAAGGATCACAATGAATCGATTTTCTCTCTAAAATTTTTGTAAATCATCTTGTATAGCACAGAAACGTTTGAAATCTTACATAATCAAAACCACTGCACAAAGATGAAATACACTTTGAAAAGATGTGGTGTTGGAATTAACAACCTGCGAATTTGAGAGTAGATTTCTATATGTTGATTTCGACAACGTTCTTTTTCTACAGTGTAGGTGTAATCTTGTCGATGCATATCAAAAAGTATTCTAAATTACACAGAAGAGCGGATTCAATATACTTAATCAATGTTGATCTGGCAAACAAGAGCTGATCGGCTCTTAACAAACAGAAGCAAAACGGCCCAAGGCATGAAACTCCAGCAACCTAAAATCTACAAACAAAACGGTCCGTGTGGATTATCACCAACCGACAAACCTGATTGCACATATCATACATCACTTATAAAACCATATTATATCGTCTAAGAGAAGTGGGATCGTCTATCCCAAACAGCACCAGAAGAGCTTATGATGCGTACAGTATTCTATGGGCTTGCATAGAAGGTGATTATCCAAAACAGTCTCATTTGGAGGTTCTAAGGATGTTTATATCACATCTGAAACATTCGTGTGCCACTTGGGATAATTCTTACTGTCCCAGGTAGAAATATTCTATATTGAATCCTATTACGAATCGTGAAATTTCTGATTAAATATTATTGAATTTCATTGAAACCCATTCATTTTCCCATTGGTCGATGAGATTTTATAGATTATTTGTAACAGGGGTGCTAACGAAAATATAAAAGTAACAATCGAAAAGAAAGAAAGTGCCAACACTGTAAAAACTTACTTCCATTCTGAAAATTGCTGATTTTTAGAAGCCAAAACTGCGCTGGGAAAAAGACCATGTTAAATCGACTTGGAAACAAGTTCATGTAACATTGATGTCAAATTCAAGTGATAGGGAAAACAAATATAGGCGGTTCACGTTGTTTTTACTTGTAAAACATTCAGAAACAAGTTGCTTCCAAATCGGATTAACATATCTTCTTTCCCAGTGTAGCCCTGTTTCGACTGAAAATAAACACCTACAACAAATGCCGACACAACGGGAAAGAGTGAATTTCAGTGAAGTTTTCAAGTAAGATGCAGCCACATTAAGTCCGACCTTTTACTGTGAATACATATTTTGCAATGACCAAGTAGCGACAAGCTTCTCTACTTCAATACAAATTTAACTTGACATTGAAAACTGACATAAATGAATTGTATTATATCAAAACGAAGATGGGATTGTTTTCTAATTTCTCACAGAAACAAACACCTCCTTGGAACTGTTGTTCAACCAGACAAAAAGACGAACGTAATATCCAGACGATTTATCATTGCGTGATTAATTGACCATTGTGCTGTATAGATTGTGTACATCAGTGTAAAAAACCTTGTTGTTAGGAAGTGCTTGCGTCGCACCAATTGTAACCAAGAACAGACCTTCGCCGGTGAATCGGTATATCCAAGAGCACTAATCATCGTGGATTTCTCCGCTGTGAGTTCATTGCATCGACGGCCCCTGACCCACGACAACGGCAAAACATCACGATTTTGCAAAGGACGCTCAAGTTCCATGGTATTTGTTTAGACTACGATGAAAGTGGTACGAAAGTTTGATGAGAATCTCCGCAAACACATATTGTGCTCATAGTTGAAGGGAGATATTATTTGGTACCATTAACATTGGCTCTTTCTCCTTCGAGTAATTGTTTGTTCTCTTAATACGGTGTGTATAATGGTTATTATATAGCGATAGACATCAAATTTATTGCGTTGAATTTATTCAATGTCATAAATCTTATGTGGATTCATCGAAAGTTTCGTCTCATGGTATATAAGTGAAATGAATGTTGCGGGAAAGATCAAGAGATGTATTAATTTTGAAATGTATTGATAAAAAACATGATTGAATGGCGGAAGGAAGAGGTGACATTTACCTACTTGTGGCGTGCAACAATACAGAACCGGTTTATAATAAAAGACTTTTGGGATTATTATAATATAAAGTAGCTCTCAAAATGATGAGAAGTTTTTGAATTTTCATACGTCTCATGAGCTGGGACCAGGTCCAGGTCCCTTGGCTGAAATGATTCTAGTCGCCTCATAGTTCATGTTAAAGCCCTTTTTAGTGACTATATAGCTTCCCTGCGAAGACCTTGACAGGTGCTAGACGGTGGCTATAATGATTTTTACTGGGGTCTTAATTAACGTTTGTGAGTGTTTGTAGAGAACCAATAAAAAGTTATGAGGGTTTGAAAATGTACATTGAATATTCTCTTGAGCGAGTGCCAACATTTATACACGGAAAAAAGTTTTTGATAAATTCTGGGACAGGGACAATTAAACTAACATTGAAAATAAATTACTCTTTAAATTTAAATCAGTGGAATCTCATTTTTTCTGCAATTAAAAGTCGACCGGTGAATGGAATCAAGGAGATATGTATCAAGGGATATCAAACTTGCCGCTGTCCCAAATTTAATTCGAAATTGTGATGAATATGACCAGTGATTTTTTTGAATCCCTTAAAATTGTCATCTCAGTCACTTATGAGGGGAAGAACTCTTTGAGAGGTCTTTTGAAAGAGCTCTATCGATGTTATCATATTAATAATTGATAATTTTTGGCCTTATGTTCCGTTTTTAGATTGATCTTGTCCTGATTGTTGAATAATGCGGATAAAAACAGTACTTTTTCATGATGTTCAACAATCAGGACGAAATCAGTCCAAAAACGAAATATGAGGACAAAAACCGTTCAAATTTGTCGACTCGGGATCTCAGAGAAAAATCTTTTCGAAGAGTTCGTTTGGATAACAATCTGGCACTCTCATTCTGATATATTTACGTTAACCTTCCGAAAGGTCTATCCGATCTCTCACACGTATATTTGGGAGATTTTTAAGAGCTCTTGATGATAACATAATATTGTTTACTGAGATACGTGAATCTTTTTCAGTTTAAAGAGAAGTAGAAACCAACCTCTCGTTCGAATTTCAATTGATTCCAACGCTTCGAATGGACTTGTAAATACCGCAATGATTTCACTGATCGTCAGAAATTATTTTCAAAAGCCATTTTTGTAGTCAAACCACTTTTCACCACTCGATTATCAATAAACGATCGTAAATTACATTCACCGGTTGTACTTGGATTGAAAAATGAAACTCGAATATCAATAAAATGTATCAGGTGAAGAGAAAAAAGAAAATTCCGTTTCAAGTCTATCAATGATACTACACTCAATTTCCGATAACCTCTCAATAAGTAGACATTTTTCATCTCACGCTACAAGAAAGTGTTTAGCGTATGGATTGCATCGTGACACGAAACTGGTTGAAAATACAATCCTGTTCCGTGTTATTCAACAAGATTTCACCAAGAAATCTTGCGTACAGAGTCTTTACATAGAGCCTTTCTTATTTTACATATAATTTCTCTTTGTCGCAGGAACATCTACGATTTTGTATGTAGAGAACCATTAATTTTATTACGATAACATTAGTTTTCTTCCCGACTTCGTATCTTGCAATGATTCAGCATTTGATTCATAATTTACGTGACAATTTTTAATGTAAACATTACCGTGGGAGCATTCGATTCTACGGTACGGGGATCATCCATAAAATACGTTCGCTTATCAATATGTCTTTCTTCGTCAGACCTTACTGACTTCGCGTTGATCTGACAAAGATATGAACAACGAAAAGCGAACGTATTTTATGAGCCATCTTCCAACCATTTTACAATCCTTTGCCTCCCAGTGATCCTATAGAATTTTTTCACACCCCGATTCCAAACGATGCGAATGAAAAATCGTATTACAATTCCCAATGATACGTGAATTTATTTCAAGAAAAAATTTTATGTCAAAATCACACATTATATGATTGGTAATATTTCAATTTGAAGTAAGATCCAGTGATATAGATATGATAAATTACCGTAATCATAAAATTCTAATCACATCGGTAGGAACTCTGTGATTCATGATTACGTCATGAACATCTCAATATGTTTCATTTGAGAAGAAAGTATTGTGATATGAATATTTGACATGAACATATGGGTATAAAAGTGATAACCATTCAAGAGAAAGTATATTCTACAAGCCGACATCATATGCAGAAATATTTTCGTTTTAATTCGTTCAAAGATTAACATATGATGTGCATTAATTGATTAAGAGATTCTCATATTCGAGAAATTATTGAACAATTTCAAAGATAATTGTGTACGCGAATACGGAGATCTTTCAATTATCAGATGAGTCGATCGGTACGGCAAGAGAAAATTGAATGAACCGGATTGAAAACCCTATTAAAATTATTATTATTATACGGATATATGATGCACTTAATTTTAAATCAGGGAAGAATTTTGTGAAATTATCGCAATATTCCATTGCGAAAACTTGTGGAATTTTTTATGTAAGGAAAAAGTTGAATTTGAGTTGATGAAAGATCGATTATTCATCGACAAGTACTGGGCCAACTACAACATTATATCAGGAAAAATTTTCTCGATTTAATACAAATCACGAGTCGAGAATTTCTTCATCAATTCATGAAGCCATGAATTTCAAGCAAACCATCATATTCTTTCAATTATAGCTATAGCAGTTGAAGCTACACACAGAGTCAGACTAGGAAAAAAATGTTGACCCATGATCCAAATAACGAGTAAAAAGAAGAACATAACCAGATTATCCATAATAAGGTTTGCCTGTTGAGGTCCTCATGGATCGCTCATTTGGTCCGCTAATCAGGATTTTTGTACACAACCTCCCTAGTAGAAATTTGATGAAGCATTCCCTATTTTTAATAAAGTCCTGATGAGATTAGAATCCGGAAACCGTGAGTAAGGAAAATCTTATGAGGCCCTTACAAGGGACTTATCTGATTTTTTTTAATAGGATTCAGATAGGGTTCTAACAGGGTTTGGATGAGATTTCCATAAAAATAAACAAAATAGGGAAAACCGTAACGAAACCTGATGAGAACCTGAAAGGAAATCAGGCATGCCTCGTCAGGCCCTGGTATTTTCCTATACAAAATTTCTACTAGGGATGCTCTTTCAAAATTTTGTAGAAATTTATAGAAACTAGATAAATATTATATACAAAAATATCAATGCGATACAGTCGCCCATTCCTAGATTATTCTACAAAATTGAAGTAGGTTTTCTTCACAATATCTTTATAATAACAATATCGACAACAAACGTAGTTAGTAAAGTGGACACAAAAATGTACACTCTCAATTTGAGATTCAACAGTGCATATTATTCAAAGTAGATTTATAGTATTCATACTTTTTATGGTACATAAGAATTCAATACACATGATCAGATCGCTCTAGATCTATTGAAAACTGTTACCGATCTACTCCAAATGTTGATTCGATGTGAATAAAATAGATTTGCTTCAATCAATTTTAACTACTTTCAATTTCTGTTCATATTTTAATGAAATTCTTCATCAAATCTTAATTAGTCTTCCCTAATAAAGCACCTATTCCAGTTAATGATGGAGCGTGACGTTATTTCTGTCACTTTTGCCTATAATTCTCAAATCAAAAATTTAAAACGGTGAAAAAACTTTAATTTGTGGCGCTATTTTCAAAAACTAAGACCAAATACAAGAAATTGATAACCACGCATCCAATGAGGTGGAAATAACTTCATACGATAAGCGTCATGATACTTGAATAGTTGAAAACATATGATACAATACATAACTGAACTTCAGAACCTTATTGCCAGTGATGACACATGATAACTTTAATCGCTTATGATTGAAGAGACGTTGATGACTAATACCCATATAAATACATCAGAAATCATCATAATTTCATTATTACATCCAAGTTACGTGTGACTGAAACAATATAATCACAATTGAAGTGTATACAAGTCGTTTCAAAGTGCAGTTAATGTATGATTTGTTTATCGCGAAGAATTCCTTGAACGCGGTCCTTTGATCATTTAATTCTGAAATCTTATTTTAAAGTATCTAATTCATGTTGCTTTTGGCCCTTTTTTTTACTCCTCAAAAAAAACTGAAGAATCAAACTCATCTTCAACTTGTGTTATAGAAATCCAAAGACATGGAATATTTACTGAGTTTATATTTAAAAACAAAGTAGTTAATAATATAAATTGGATGCAATTTTATTTTCAGCACGAATAAAATTGTTATAATACTGATAGATTATATTAAATCTTAAGGTAATCGATCCATATTCACCTTAAATACACAAAGAATATACAAAGAACATTCCATGTTCACAAATCTCATCTAGATAATTTTTCCCAAATATTCTATAGCACTATAAAAATCAATATATCCTGAGAAAGCGCAACTTGGAAATACTCAGAGACTTCAAGAATATACTGTTCAGAGAACATAATTAGTTCCATGATAAATGAGAAGACGGAGGATGGAAAAAACGTTACAATCATGAATTGCATCACTTGTATCCAAACCCGGATATCGTGAGAGTGTTTAAAAATTGTGGGTTACATCGACAAGGGCAAACGAAAGGAGAGATGATGTATCATTTTGTAACTGGTGATCTCAATGAAAAAAGGACTGCACCGTTGAAAAAAGAAATTAACTTCCAGTACCGTATTGGGGGTAATTAACCTGTACATTTGTGCAGGAAAATTATGTTCAAATTATGAAAATTCCAGCAGACATGTCGGAAAATTGAAGAGAAAAACAGGAAATTTTATGCAAAATGTGAACGAATTTCAGGACCAAAGAAATTTTCCTGTCAGTGAATAGATACTCACATAGTATACAGAGAAAAAAACTTTGGCTATGCTCACGAATCTCCCTGGTAGAAATTTTCGCTAGTGAATAATGAGGCACTTACGAGTTTATCTCTTCTCCTCATGAGGCACTGGTGAGGAAAACTCACAAGGCACTCACTAGAACGTAACACTCCAACTAACTAGATTCCATTTATCAAAACTAGTGAAACAGTCATCAATATCTAACGAGGAACTTATTAGAAACTAACATAGCACTTGTGAGAATAATTAGGGTAAAAATAAAAACTTATTATTGAATTTATAATTGATTCAGATATGTTCTTAGTTTGAACAATTTGCTTCAATTCAGATAATTTTTTCATTCGAGAATTTTTTGTTTTCTTGTATCAAAAAAGCACTGTCCGGAGAAGATACTATTCTCAGAATAAAGAGACATGTTTTCAATTTGATTAATTATTTTTTTGAGTGCACATGCATGAAACATTTTTTTACCAGTCATCCAGAAAAGTTAATTTATCTAAATATGAATCTAATGAATATTTGGCGAATCTAATGAATAATATTGATCTAATAAATAAAACTGCTCATTAATGATTCTAGTTAATAATGTATAAATCTAATCATAATAATGTTTGGATTAACCTTGCAAGAAATTCACAAGTTTTATCCTAACATCACTAGTCAGATAAGATTCACAAGTGATTCATTAGTCGCTCACTAGTTTTATTTGAATAAGTTTTTCCCTGCGAATAACTCATGAGTCATGAGGAAGAACTTGTGATATTTCTACTAGGTCTTTCTGTCTTTCCTGTGCTCATCAACTAATTCTTCCTAATTATCTGTTTCTCGCTAGTCTTGTATAGCTTGATTTGCCGAGAAATCAATTGCCCATCATCGCAGTGAACTTGTTTGCTATTCATATAATAACAGACGAATTCCGCTGGAGAAGCAAAACTCTTGCTATTCTAGCAGATTTTTCCTTCATATGTAAATATTTTGCAAGAAGAAGGAACTCGAGGAATTGTGAATTATTGCTTCCTTGTTGGAGGGAAGCTTTGTGATTATTTCGAGAGGTTAAACATTTTTCGTCCCCAAACTGAAAATCTCTTGGGCCAAAAATGTCCCTCCAAACTCGGGGAAAATTCTTTGTGTTTTGTCCAGTGCACGGAGAACAAAGTATTGCTGGCATAACAAACAAGTCTGTTACTATAGCGCCTACAAAAGAAACTAGTCGAAAGAGCATGAAAAACGATTGACACAACTACATTTTTTTGCTGACATAAACAAAACGTCTTAGCTGCTGGAGTGGATATTTTTGCAAGGACAACTTTCTCCGCGTAAGAGAAAGGGTCTATTCAAATATTCGACAGCTGAGAAATTCAGCCACTGTAAATAAAAATTTAGTCATGCCAGCTGAATTTTTTTATCACAACTGAATTTTGTATTCCCATTGAATAAACCATTTTATTCTAGACAGCCAGACTTTTATTTACTCCAACTAGAGTCTAGCTAGTAGCGTAAATAAAAATCTAGCTGCGGCAACTAAAATTTCTCTCAGTGTAATATTCATCTCGAGATTTCCTTCATCATTGCTATGAGGAGATCAAGATATTCAAGAAAGTTTCAAAATTGTACAGATGTGACAGGTATTGAAGAACATAATGTTCAGATGAGAGATGGTATGTTGTAGTGAAAATCCGCAGTATAGCTGAAGTATAGATAACAGCAAAATCTGATTTTGCTGAGTACCTTTTGCTGTGACAGCAATCTATTTGCTATCACATCGACTTTTTAGCTGAGGCCACAAAGTGTTGACTTCTCCAGCAGAATTTGTTTGCTGGTCAATATATATGATCTCAAAATTCGCTGGAGGGGTAAACATTTTTCGCCGTCGCAGCTGGAAAATCGTTGTCGTAGCTAACAAGATTGCTGTGATAACAAATGATTCACTGTCACAACGAATTTATTTTCTCTCCGTGTAGGTGGGTAGGTAGGTGAGCTTGATAGTAATATTTCGGCCAGAAATGCTGGGGATATCTTTAATACGAGTTTTAGGAGAAACTTGATTTATTGCTCAAGACATGTGGAATATATTTAAAAGATATCTCAAAACATGAAATGTTGTGGGATGCACTGAGAGAGATGTATGGGACTGATTACCATTCGCTCTAGTTCTCATCGCGACTTTAGGATAGGAATTGAGTACTGACTCGCGATCTGGTGATCGTTTCTACGTTAACCTATCGCTCCCATGATGACGTAAACAATTCATGGCACTCACTTCGATTTTGGGTAGTACTTATTACAATTTTAGAATATCTGTCGCCAGATTCCTATTCTTCCTAGTAATGTTTACCGTACACTTTTCTCCGGGTATAAATAAGACCCACTTTTCATGACCTCACAGGAATTTTTCTCTAACCATACTGTGGCCCTGCAATACATCTCTGTTAAAATTAGGCAGTAGAGGAACGACGAAATTTGTTCTTCCCGAAGACAGCAAAAATCTTGATGTCAACCCTGTTAATGAGATGATATCGTATTGAAGATTTTAACTGGCTCGACAAGAATTTTACACATCTTATTCTCTTCGAATTTTGCTTCTTGAAACTATTATTACCCGATAAAAAAAGATTAGATCCAAGTAGATCTCATTAGATCTAAATTTTGGAACAAACCTCTCAAAATCTGTTCATATCTATCGGCATCTGAACATTTCGATTTAGGCGACGATCTTCGGAGTTTTCTGATACCCCCTCACTATTAAAGATTCCAATTTTGCAAGAAAACCAAAGAAATATAGGAAAATTCAGAAAGATGTCTGGAGATCTCTGTGGATCTCCGTAGATCTTTTTTTGCCAAAATTTAAATCCGAAGACATATACATATATCTCAATAGATCTTCATAGACCTCAGTCGATCTAATCTTTTTTTCTCGGGTATATTCTGTACAAATACATTCAGCATAATCAGACAATTCTCATCCTTGAAATTCGACTCTTCAGCCTGTACATTTGAAAATGAAATGATACTGGACATTGGATCTCTCGCAAACTACCATAAATTATGAAAAAGAGAAAAAAAAACATGCGCCACAGAATTTCTCTCTTCCTACATAATTCAATTCGAAGAAAGCTCGAAAGTAAAAACACTATTCATCAGATAAAAAGATTAAAATACATTCACAATCTCGTCCAAAAAATCACATTTCTAGATACCAGGTAGACAAATACCAGCAACAGCCGAATTCATCAACATCAGAGAAAAGTTTATGAAGACAGAAGACATAACGGCCAACTCATTAGAAAATAACACGCAAACGATGTATCATCATACAAATTACACTTGACTATTATTACAGTAAGATGTATTATCTTCACGCATCAGAATAATTTCTGATTAAATAATTGGTAGTTATCCTCGTAATGAAATGTCATTGTTTTCGAAACATCAACGAATAATATTAGCAGGAGTATATGAACGGATTATGAAGTAGTAATAATTCGGAAGACCATCGATCTCACGCTATTACAAATAATCGAAATTCTTTTATATCGAGGAAACTTTAACTTTTTCTATTCTCACATAGGAAAATGTCCATAAATGTAGTAAAATTTCGTACACATGAGAAAATGATTTATCGAATTTACTACAATTTGGAATGAAAATTGGAACAGGAACAATTCCGGAGCATAATTTACTGCAATTGCCATAAAATCTACTCCAACTAAGTTGGTATTCCCACAATTTGTTTTGAACGGTATTTCTTCCCGTATAGTACATCCAGAAATTGTATTTCGCAATCTAATGGAAATATTTTTCTATAATATTATCTATCTATTCTATCTATAATTCGATTCCCTGACAAATTGGTCCCTAGTTGAAGAATCTCATCGAACCGATTGATTCTCATAGATTCCAACGGAGACAACCGATTCTTACCCATTAAACGTTGATTTACAAATGATTCCAATCAATGAGAATCAATCGGTTCAATGAGATTCTTCAACCAGGCGTATAACAAACCCAATGAATTTCCGGAAAACATGGTTCGTTCTTATAAAAAGATCAGGAGGAAGTCATCAAATGCGAATTGAATAATCATTCTACTTAAACTCGAATATGAATATTTTTCATGTCGTTTCTGTTGTTCGGATCAACAACCATCGATTATGTATCATATTTAAAGTGAGGGTAGATTTATGAATAAAATTACTCCTATTAGAAACTATAATTATACTATCACCAAGTCCATTCTCTTTTTTGTTCTTAAGATTTCTTATCACACTCGCCAACTCTTTCATTCTTTCTCGTACTGCGGTCAACTTTAACAGTATGTTAGTTTTATATCATACTTCAGTTACAAAACATCATGTTCCACAGATTAAATTTTCAAACAAGCGATCGATCAGATGAATATCAACAGTAATTATCGATTGTACAAGACGTTTCAGAAACTACCTATATGTTCGCTCTATAACCTTTCTGCATACGATTTACGAGACGTTCTTATAATTGAGAAGTTCAAAATACGAGTACTAGGATCTCTATATCATATCAAAATTATAAACGTTAGATCAGCATGTATAAATATTTACCTTCCCCCTACAATTTCCCGAGTGTAAATCTAAGAAAGTTCGCGTAAAAGTGGAAGGAAGTCAAATACCAGTTCACTATTCATAAACGTTATTACATCATTTTAACGATAATTGTGAAAATTCTTCGTGGTCAAATAATTTATAGATGAAATCACGTCATGGAAAGTTCATTAATTATACTTCCTATTATGAATCATTACCCGCGATTTCTCTGTTATATGTGTGTACTATCATTCATAAACAAAAAAAAACAAGGTATCTTTTGAATTTAATCATCACTATCCTGTATGAAGAAAAATAATGAGTATTATTATGAGACTTTCGTTGAATGAATAATTATCGATAGAATTATTACTATTATTCCGCTTCTTCTTCTTCTTCTTCTTCTTTTTGAAATCAATGATACTCATCGTTTTATTACTACCTACAGAAAATTTATTCAATCTTCAAATTAAAATTCAACGAGAAAGTTTTGAATGCGATATAATATAATAAATAATTAAAAAAAGAGAGATAATCTAATGGATCGTGATATTATATTATTGAAAACAACAGAAAGAAACTTATAAAAGAACAAAAGTGTGAGATCTTTGATCAGTTCGTTAATCATCTTCAAGCTTAATTAGACGATATGATTAGAAGTTTTGAATTCTCGATTGTCCGATGAATCCTCAAATTATTAGCCGGAAAAGTTATGATTATCCTAAACTTGGCCAACTTGACGCAAGGAAGATTCTATGACTTGAACGACTGTCGTTCGCCTTGACGGCTTTGTGACCGCGCTATTCAGACTACGGTGAATGTACCGATTACCTTCTATCTACGTGACATTATGACGGCGGGACGAAGGGGGGAGGAGGGGGGGGGGGAGAGGAGGAGGAGATGATCGAATGATCACGAGAATTTGAATTTCTATGCGCCAACTGAAATGAAAAAAAAATTTGAATTTGACACGCGGAGAAATATGACCCTGTATCGTAAAATTGTTCTTACAGTCTATAGCGATTTCAAGCACTTCGCTTTGCAAACAAATTTCCGACCTGGAATAAAGAATTGAAATCTTGCAAAAACAAAAACAAAATTCTTCGAAAACATAGTATAATCAATGATGAAAAATAGCATACATTTTTCCTTCAATTTTATGGAGAAAAAACCTTCTCTTCAACGAGAATAGCGGAATTATATCATATTAAATACACGGCATATCGTAATAGTCTGGAGACAATTCTTACATTTCCTTATTACCGACACGAGATCAACGTTTATATAATATCCTCTAAGAGAATCATCATGAGATTCAAATGAATACTCTTCTCATAATTGAATTGATCACTTCGTAATGAATCTTCCCTTCGATCAATCAAATAATTCAGAATTTGTCAATTGCGATATTCGTTCAAGGAAAGACACGGTGGATAATTCGACTTGGAATTTCTAGTTTCATAATGTCTTTTTTTTTTCAAATGCTTCTATCAACGATTGCACACGAATAATCATCGAGCGAAAGGATCAAGGTAAATAAACACGATTAAGAGTGTCAATATACTGTGCAAGGTTAACGAGTCATTAGATTTTTTACGTGAAGTTATGAGATTCTTTCACCGAACAAGTGCATTCGACGTCGGGGGTGAATTTATGCGATTGTACCTACTTAAAATATACGTGGGTCTGTACCCTATGCTTCTTTGTAACTCTTGGAAATTTCTGTAAATGAATTCCAAATATGCACGAAAATTGAATAAATTCGATTTCAATTGGTCATTGAATGAAGTTTCAATTGTCCTATGTAATTGAGTGCAATATTCTTCTCCTCGGTGTTTTTTTCTTTTGCGCAGAGAAGAAAGAAATTCGCTGTGACAGCAAGGTATTTGCTACCACAGAAATCTTGTTAGCCACGATAGCAATTTTTTTAATTGTGGCAGCAAAAAATATTCACTCCTCCAGCAAAATTTATCTGCTAGTTCAGTTAATCATGTAGCTCTCTTATAGTAATCCAGTTAGCTTTAGCAGTGAATTTTTCAACTGAGTTCGCAAAAAGATTTGCTATTCTGTATATAAAACTTCTAAAATATCTTGGTGAGTTCATTCATCTTTCGTGAAAAAGAAATGCCCGATGGTCTGCTGTAAACCAGCTTGTATAAAAATTTGACATGATACAATCCAAACTCAGACTATTCAAATCCGGGTACAATCCATATTTCTTTTCTAGATCAGATCTGTTGGGAAAACCAATTCAAAATTCTCAAGATGGGACCAAACCGGTTGTTCATGTTACACAATTCCCAACCAAAGAGGAAGTTTTGGTGGAGTTTTGAACTGTGCATGATACAGATTCCTGGTAACAACGATCCAATGTTGATGAACTCAAAGACTATTCACAATCGTCTCTCTTCTTATTTTTACAAAATTATTTGAATTATTCGTACGAAAAATCTGATTAGATTGAATCACACTTGTGAGGTTCCGAATAAGAATTTTGAGAGTCCAGTTCCTCCATCGAGGGTCATTTTTTTGTGTTTCATAGAACATCTTTCAAAATCCTACGAACTCTATGTCAAAACATGCACTGTATCATATATATTCCCAAATAATCTATAAATTGACAAAATCCATAAATTTTTCGCCATACTTTTCTTCTTGGAAATTTGAAAATTCTTTTACAGCGCGTAACTAACAATTTTATTTAAATTCTGTGACACACTTGTCATCCCGAGTGGAAAATTTCCATAATTATATGCAACTTATACATAAACTCTTCAAATTATATACAAATTATATATAATTTTGAAAATCTTTTCCCCTCGGAATTCCTGTGTGAAGGGAATGAATTGGAAACAAGGAAAGAAGCCACACATTCATTTATCGGTAAAATATTCCCATACGTATAGTGATTATAAGTCGTTATAAAATTGTATTCAAGGAAATCTTACTTTCTTCCTGAACTTAACGTTTATAACAAACATTTTCCAATTCTTGTTAGTAATAGATGGATTTTAGAGCGATGTTTACTTCTCTTCATCAGGAAATCTTGATTAATTACATCCTCATACAAGGTGCGGCAGAAAACATTACACGCATTTCAACACGTTTGCCAAAGGAAGAGTTTTCTTTAGCAACATTCTTTGAAACACTCAGGCTTTGAGTCATGCATATTTAGAAGTTACACAAAACTCTTGATATAAGATGTAAGAAGTTATGCATAAATTACATAGAAATCGTATAAACTACCATGCTTAAAGACGACTCAATAGTAATTATATAGAATTTTATTGTAATACAAATTTCTTTGTTTCCACTTCAAAATAATCATTTTGGAATGCAAGTCATATATTTTGAGGCTTTTGCATGAACTCTGCATTTTGTTCAGCAGCCAAGAATATTCAATATTCACGCCATTCACATTGGCATTCATATTATTATGAATATTCTATATGGGTTACATGCAAAATTCTTCCCATGGAAGAATGTATATAATTTTTCTATGATTCATAAATAAATACGAAAGAAATTAAATTCTTGTTGCCTTATAAGTCATAGTTGATAAGTAAAATTATTCATAATCGAGAGTACTTATATGATCAAAGTGGTTCGCTCTTCAAAAAAATGTGATTTATTATCAAAAGACACAATCATGCGGATCCTCGAGGGGGAAATTTTTCAGAATCACATAAAATTCGTATATGATTCGATATAGTTTTTATATAAGTTATATATATTTTATATAATTAAAATCAATTCTCCACGTGGATTAAGCTCAGGGTTAATTGTGATCACTGATGAATTTGAATCTTATAATAAAGTCATATGAGAAACGTATGTATGAAGATTTCCTGATAAACGGTACCAATCGGTTCACCATTCTTACTGAGGAGTCACTCATGATGTTGTTGGAGTTTGAATCGTTTATTGGAACGAATTCGTAATCGAATAACGAAATATTCAGCTTTTGAAGATCCAAAATCATCCCACACAGCACCACAGTCCCAGAAGAATTTTTAAAGAATTCATAAAGTACACACGGAGAAAAATGTAGGTCGAAAATATAGTAATATTCGATGAAGATTTGAGAATATTTCTTCAAATCTGAGAGTTTTTTTTAAATGCATAATCAAGATAAAACCGTCCACTTTGTTGTAGAATTATATTCGAAAAAGGATTGAAAATTATCAATACTTAATAAAAAATAGAGAAACGTATGAACTTTCCAAAAGTCGTGTATGAAATTTCACAAAGTGAATAGTAGGATATTGAAATGCTGTTATTGTCTTTGTAAAATTTCACTTCATATGTTTCTCTAATCTTCATCAATTATTGATAATTTTTCATTGTTTTTCGAATACAATTCCACAAAAATATGAACCGTTTGATCTTTATAATGCATCCAAGAAATACTCTCCAATTTTTTACATTTTCGACCTACATTTTTCTCCGTGCAGAGCCAGTTCAATAGAACTTCTTTATGAATTCTTCTGGGACTGTAGTGCTGTGTGGGATGCAGTACACTCTTTGAACTATGTTTTTAGTTTCAAGGAGTCCATTTCAGGAGATAAATAATAATAATCTATCAGATATTGTGACATTGGATATTAGTTTCGTTTTTATAAACGATTCAAACTTCAAGAACATTACTCATGAAGATAACTTACAAGGACCCAGCGAGGGATGTGTAACTCTCCCCAATGAGGTGCCCATAAGGGAACAGTTGTGTGAGTAACAGTTGAGGCACTTATCAACGCCTCACAAAACGTTTGTTAGACATCAATGGAGCATTGATCAGCAAAGATTTTCCCTCTATCAATCCTCGATCTGGAGCTTCTCTTGCTTTGAATTCTACATTTGAAAAATCATTTTGAAAAAAGACGATTCCACTGAGCATTTTGAATTGTTAATTTAAAAATTTATATAGTTCCTGATAATATGTATAATTCTGGGATCATGATTGTTTGTAATAAACTAAAAGAAAAAAATTTCGGAAACAATAAAATATTTAATTGATTTCAATAAAGTTTTATCGAATCTCTGTAAACTAGTTTGTTAATGAAAACATATATTTAATTTATTCAATGAAACTTTATTGTGACTGTATTGAATTGAATGTTTCATTGTTCGTGGGAATTTTTTTTCTCAGTATAATGCGGAGAATTCTCTGTAAGGAAGTATTCACACGAAGAAAACATTCTTGCCGAAATAAGGATATTTTCTTAAAATCTGTTTTGCTGAATTAGTGAAGCATTTGTTGTTAAAGTAAAAATCTAGCTAAAATTCAAATCTGAATTGCTACTAAAAGGGAAATATTCTCGCTGTGGTACACTGAGAGAAAAGTCCGTTGTAAATTGTACTATTTTGATCAGTAAAACGTATATCAGTAGATTAACTAATGCATTAGTATATTCGTGTGATAATATAGCGAAAGTAACTAATTGAAAATCGTTGAAGATACTACAAAAATTGGTGACGGAAATATAGCGGTTTGAAGTTGAATAGTAAAATTAACTCCGAAAACCTATTCCTATTTACAGTTCAGATTACTTATTTTTGATTAGCATACAAAAATTCGCTCAGTCAACATGACTGCTTTCCAAAGTATAAGATTTGGCATAATATCTACCATCTATTTATAGGTTAATTTACGAATGCTTGTAGTAAGCTTCACAATTTCGATTAGTGAAAAATATATTGAGCAGAACAACTAATTTTATATTAGTAAACTTGGGTAAGTTGATACAGAAAGTTCAATTACATAGGCAAAATCTGAGACTATTGAAATTGTTGATGGAATCAAGCTAGACGTGTATCTTAGGCAGCTGTGCTTTGGCTCTTATCCTAGTATGGCTCAGTTTTCGAGATATTCAAGTTTGAGGAATGAACGCGAGTTGATATACTCAAAGAAGATCCATCTACTCAAGCGACCGATGGTGGCTTGAGTGATAGAGTCTCGGTGTTCAGCCCCAACGTCCTGTGTTCAATTCTCGTGGAAGCGATTCTTTTTTCCCATTTATCCTGATATTTCTGTCAACTACATGGTAAAAAAATAGGTAATCTAACTAATGTTTAACAGCAAGAATCTTTTGTGCTCTCACTATTCGTAGTATGGAAGCAGTAGTTAGTTTTACAACCAAAAAATAGTAAAAAACTTTCCCTTCTCGATGGGTGAAATTAAATAGTTCATTTTACAATCAATACTTGGTATTTTTTACAAACATTCATGATGTATTAAACTAATAACTTCTACTATTTTTCATAGTTGAGTCCTTTCACAACTCGGAAAAATAGTTAAAAAATAGTAAATTCCACTATTTTTTGCTCTCAGTGTAGCAAACATTTTTTTAATTTAGCGAAAAGATTTGTCATATCAGCGAAGCAAGTTTTGGTCTTCGAGCTTTTAGGCTGTGATATGGTAACCTTGAATTCGCCCATCAACATCCAATGAATATTTTGCCCTTCAACATTTCAAAAATTCATTATGTTCACTAAAAAATATCAAAAATTTCTCTAATGCGTCAGTTTTAAAAACCTTTGAAATATCTTTTTTGTGAAGTTTAAAAGTTATGAAAAAAGTTAGCTCAGATTACTTTCTGGTGCCTTCTACATCTCATAAGAGAGGCATCTAAAAGATCTCCAAATCCCAATGCATTAGAGAACATAATACATGTCTGAAATGTTGAAGGGAAAAATGTTTCCTGGGTAACATGAATCTAACTTTATTAGCGATTTCATGACTCGATTCTCGCGTGAACTGCTTATTTTTGCGTACAAAATCTCGAAGGAAACATGAAGCTCCGACAGTCGTTCAGAATGGATCAACATAGATCAGCTTGAAGGTCCGTTGGAACCAACTTTGCGGTTCGTAAACGTTCTACGAAGTTTCGATGAGCATTGAAATGTCCGCTTGAGAATGGTTCCAAAAAAGATTCATAGAACGTTTATTGAAGATTTTCCGAAGATTCATTAGAGATTCAGAGAGAATTATAATTATGATTATAATTTCGTCCACAGTTTCACATTTCTTTGTGCGAAAAACATAACTGAAAAAAACTTATATTGAAAAATTGAAACTGCAGTGAATCTTTGGTGACCCTTCAATGAACGTTCTTTAGACCTTCCTTGAAATTATCTTCAAGCGCACATTATAATGTTTATAAATCTAATTCTGAGCTTCAACGGAGTTGTTGATCTATTTCGAACGTTTTTCGGAGCTTCATGTTCTTCTCGGGATGCTATCAAGGGCCTTGCGAGGCCTAGTAAATCCTTGTGAAAGCCAAAAGAATTACCAAAGTAATTTTCACAAGAGAACTATTAGTTCAACTTATAACTTAGAGGTTAATAGTTTGCTGGAATTTTTCTATCAAGGTATCAGTTGGATCCAACTCATCGGTTACTGACATGCATTTTGTTAGTTTTTCTCAACTAGTTTTTCCCTGCTAGGGTCATGGAGAAAATATTGATATCCTGACCAAGAATATATTAAATCATATTTGTTATCTTACTAAATCATGAAGGATGTAATGAGCTGTGGATGAAAAATATGGCAAAAATAATATACGCAAAGAACTTGCAAAATACTGTACTTTGTTCTTTTCAAAATCATAGTTTTGCGAATTTACTGGAGGTCAACTCCATTCTATGTCGATGAGAAAGTGCAATGTTTTTTGGAAACTGAAAATCACAACAAAACCTCTGATTTCCATTTCAATGGAGCGATACGTGTTATTTCTGAAGGGGAATTTGTCAACCCAAGAGAAAATATTAATGAACAAATTTTTTATAAATCCCACAAAAAAAATTCAAAATTTCACAAGACTGGATTTCTGGAAAAATCCATCAAAACGATGCTTCGAACGATAATCCAGATTCAAGTAGAGAAAAACTCTAAACATTTTCCTAAAGAAAGTATGCACTGTTCTAGGCTACAACATTCCTCTTCAGCTTACGGTGATATAATTGCTACACAATTTTCACTTTCACTGTCATCGGTTACGAAAAATCTATGCCACCACATTTCCTTCGCAAATGGAACAACAAATCATCTTTGAAAGCTGTATAAGTACCAAGAATTTATACACCAGTACGTACATATAAATTTAATTGCAATAAATTCTAACTAAGTTTCACAATAATTCCTCACATGGTTTCCACCTACACAGTTGTGTTTTTTCTCCACCGTGCATGCGAAGCCTAACCCGAGATCTAAGTTAAGCGGACTTCTCCGTACGTGCAGAATGTTTTTGAAACAATTCAAGCGCGCAACCCTTGCGAATTCACGCGAAGACGACCATGAATATCCATAATTGGGATACACGCGATACAGTCGAAACATCCGTTGAATTCCACCGATTAAAATTTCACTATTACAAAACGTGCAAAAGGTCGCGTCCTTTGAAGTTCAAATCGAGGCTCGCATTCACAAATTTCTAACGGAATGTTAGATGTGTAGGAAGTGGAGGATCGATTTCTCACCTGAATACATTGATCTCTTCTCCCATTTTTTGTATACACCCGCCGACGGGGGATGGCACCTATTTATCGTTGATCACCCTGATTCTTTGTACGTCCGTCGATGGTGAGAGTACAAAAAGAAGAAGCAGCCGCAAGAATAACAAGAACAAGAACGATGAAGATAATTTACTTTCGAATGAGCTGGGAGATTGAAAAAGCGGAAAGAACGAATTCGTTGGTCAACACTCTCTCGGACCAGAAAATAAACCGAATCTCAACCGATAGTTGTGTCAGATGAACACAACTTTATTGACGACATCTATGCAACCACGACACACGAGGCTTTTTCTCCTTTTTCCACGACGTTTTTCACGTCTTCACGGTTTGCCGATTTGTCGGATACTAAGCTCTTACGAGGCACGATAGCCTCTTCAGAGGTCGGTCTGAGAGTGAAAGCGAGAGGTGTCACGTGCCTATACGGTACACGTTTAACAGAAAGAGAGAGTCCCCGTTAGAAAAAGAGAGGTGATTTTCCCAACGAGTCACGAGTTCTTTGAGAATAAACAAGTGTAAGTGAGACTCACTTACAGGATCCAGGAGGATCCTCGTGAGACGATATCGATTATGATATACTGCACTTCTTTCTGGATCCCAACGATATCCGGAATTATCGATTGGATCCGTTCGAGATGAGGGCTTCGATGATGTATAATAGGATCCTTCGAAATTAACTGTCAGTTATTTTCTGTGATTTCAACTTCACATGATTCTGTTTCCACTGGTCCGTTCGGTGTCGAGAATTCGATAGTGATTTATTATCGTTTCTCTCCCCGGTTAATCATACGAAGAATTCGATGAAAATATTTTGTTGACGCACGACCGGTAACCAAATGGGAAAACAGGAGAAAATAGATACCGTTAATGCACTAGAAAAAACAGAACGTGTTCCAAAGAGGAACGAGGAAAACTTGAATTAACAGAGAAAGCATATAACACAAGACGAGACACACGGAAGGAATGGAATCTCTTCATGTGCGAGTATTATTTTTCTTTCGATGTTGTTTTCCTGTCATTGATGTCTCTCGAGATGCGTGCACGGTAAGTTGTTCGCCAGAAACGATCGCCTGCCTTTGGTACTATGTACAAACGAAACATTCGAATTCATTTCGTGAATAACAATCAACAGTGGTTTTAATAATAAAATTCCGTAAAGTATTCAAAGTTTAATCAAATAACGTGTATAATATTTTATATAACTTTCTATATGATGCATCAATAATAAGCTTTCATATCCATCGCCAGAAGGTAGGGATCTGATATTTAGTTTGATGAGATCTATCAAGTCTGTTTACTATTTCTATCAGTTTTACCCTTTGCTTCAACGTCACTTTCAAATAAACTATTGTTCCGTTATGTATATGAGATTGAGTTCCTCCCCACATAGCACTCGTGCTCTAGAAGATATCTTCAGAAATAATTAAGAACAATGCAAGAAGTGTTATGCAACGTGAATGGACATCTTTTAAAAGTCTTCAACTGTTCTTACTTCTACACGGATGAAAATATTTCATTCCATGATTGCATAGAATCACACAGTAATTTTTCTCGAAGAAATCGATGTGGCGCCCTGATCCGGTGGTACACTGTATACATATTATAATATGTAATGAAATATTTAGTTAAATTTACTATGACGAGACAATAGAAACATGATCAAATTCACTATGTTTTACAGTAAGTACCATTGGAAAGTCAGTTTATTCCTCGGGCACAATAATCACATAGTGAATTTAACTACAAATTTCTCTCTGTGTAAAAAACATCTTTTATAAATTTCTGAAAAGGTTTTTGAAGATATCTTTCAGAAGTAAGAACAGTTCAAGACTTCTAAAAGATGTCTATTCACGTTGCGCAAGACATATCTTGCATTGTTCTTAATTATTTCTGAAGATATCTTTTACGCAACCAGTGCCGTGTGGGTCCTCTTTTTTATTGCAGCTCTCCATAAACTTCCATGTTCACCTATTTTTTTATACTCTTCCTCATTTTCAATTCTATCCACCTATCCTATGCCAAGCATTCTTCTGTCATACCATATTTCACATACCTGAAGTGTTTGTTAGCTTTCCCCACTTTTAGGTTTCACAGCTCCACATCGTGGTACTTTAGAAACGTATCTTCGGAAAAATGTTCTTCGTATTTCTAAACTCAAACTCTACAACATCGATTGTGAGAAGTAAAATCCGAATCGATGAATTATATTTTGGAACAAAGAAATATACGGTTGAATGACAGAAATGTTTCTTCATCGCTATTGGAAGAATGAACAGCTGTGAGAAACAAAAAGCCTCTTCTAAAAAAACACAACCTCTTTCTTGCGTATGAAAGTGCGTTTTGTAAAACAAAGTACACAACAGATTCATCGCTGAATGTTCTACTATCGAAAAAAAGAGATGAAAATTATATATATTATAAACTAACGCTAAAAACAAATGTTCGCCGCGTATATAATTCTTTAGAGTACCGAGCCTGCAAAACTTTTACATAACTACCAACTTTGAATTTACTTGTCTAAGAGGATTGTCGGAACGCACTTGGGTTGACAGTATCAACTTTTATGAAGTTCGTAACCTTTAAAGGTGATTGTAAGAACTTTCCCAACTATTATTGTTTCTTCTTATGCACGAATCGTTGGAAATATATCAATATTCTGTATTCAATGAATAACACTCTTCCTGTAAATCCATATCAATCATGTTTGACTTTCATTTTTCTCCTGTCAAATAGATTTCAGTCAATAATAATTCACGTACGACAGATGTAAATTTGATAGTTTATATTTACATATTTCTCACAAAATTTTCAAGCTTGTTAATAGATTTATTTTATTCATTTCCCAGAATGAAATCTACTTTTTGACAATTCCCCAAGAATTTGTCAAACATTTTATATACAATTCCCACAGAATTTTCCATTTTGAGGAATACTTTGTTGGCCCACTGAAGAAGGATAATCGAGATAGCACAATTTTATTCGCAGTCTCGTCATTTCCAAATGTTTCGAATAAATCCGATTCTGATAAATGATCTCGAGTGGGAGTATTTTTGAAATTATATATAATTTATATATAATTCAATACAGTTTGTATATTCTGCAGTCAAAATGCAATCATCTCCTGTATTGGAAGATTATTTTTGAGGTTTAGTTTTTGAAATATGAGCATTTTTAGATTTTTTTTCAAATCAAAATCACTCAAAAACATTGTGTAGTACATACAGGTTGGTTGAAAAGTTCCTGCGCTCACCAAGAGTTAGCACTGCTAGCTCAAAACTTTTTTTTTTCAAGTTGGTATATCTGTCCTGAGAACACATGCAAAGTTACAAGTCATTCTGTCAATTCATTCTTTGTTTACAAGCCATTTGAAGTTGACGTGTCATTGATTTTTCTTAATATGGAAAAAATTGAATATCGTGCAGTCATTAGATTCTTTGTTTTGAAGGGTTTAAAAGCAAAGGAAATTTATGAACAATTGTTAGATGTGTATAAGGAGTCCTCACCTTCAAAACGCACCGTTGAATTTTGGGCTGGTGAATTTAAACGTGGTCGTACTAGCCTTGAAGACTATCCACGCGAAGGACGACCAAAAACTGCAACCACAGCAGAAATCATTGAGCATGTACATAATATGGTTAGTGAAGATCCAAGTTTGACTAAGCGTGAAATTGCTAATGCCATAGGCATCTCAGACGAACGAGTACTCCATATTTCACATGAAGAATTACGTATGAAAAAACTGTTTGGAAAGTTAGTGCCGCACACGTTAACAATTCAACAAAAACTGGATCGAAAACAAATTTCTCAGCGTAATTTGGAGCGTTTTAAGCAGAATAAAACCGACTTCTTGCGTCGTTTTATAACTATGGATGAGACTTGGATCTACCACCATGATCCTAAATTGAAACAAGAACGTTTACAGTGGACTGAAGCTGGTTGTTCAGCTCCAAAGCAGGTGAAGTCACAACGATCGGCAAAGAAGGTTATGGCATCAGTTTTTTGGGATGCAAAAGGAATTTTGTTCATTGATTATCTTCAGAAAGGTAAAACAATCAACTCCGAATATTACTGCAGCCTTTTGGATCAGCTGGATGAAAAAATTCGTGAGAAAAGACCTGGTTTAAAGAAGAAAAAAATCATTTTTCATCAAGATAATGCACCTGCTCACAAAAGTGTTTTGACGATGGCTAAATTCAAAGAACTCAAGTACGAATTGCTTGAACATCCACCGTATTCGCCAAATTTGGCTCCTAGCGACTACTATCTCTTCAGAAATCTCAAACAATTCCTTCGTGGAAAGCATTTTTCGTCGAATGAAGAGGCCATAGCAGCCGTAGACGGTTATTTTGCAGAGCTTCCGGAAAACCATTATAAGGATGGGATAAAATTATTGGAAGATCATTGGAACAAGTGTATTGAGCTTCTAGGAGATTATATTGAATACAAAAATATATTTCGTAACAAAAACAGTATTCTTTCATTTCGAGCGCAGAAAGTTTTCAACCAACCTGTACATCAGCCTAACGCCATTCGCTAGGTTAGAAAGCGGCGGATCTATAGGAAAAAATGGAACTATCCTGGTATTCTTTGTTTGGGTGCTATAATGATTCAAAGTTGTTGGATTCTGATCGGCTGGAAGCTCAAGAATTTTCAATCGCTATAACTTTGGATTGAAAAATGATAGGATACTTCAATTTTCTCCTAGAGATCCACCTTTCTCTAACTCAGTGAATTGTATCAGGCTCAAGTATGTAGCATACAGTACCCTATTAAAAATGTCCGACAGATCCTAACAGATTCCGGTTAAAATTCTGTCTGGTTCCGTCCGAAATCATCATCCCTGGGACAAAAACCGACTGAATCCTGCACAGACTGGAATGCCAGACAAAGCCAAACAAAACCTGACGGATTCCGGTCAAAATTTTGTCTGGTTCTGTCGGAAGTCATCATGCCTGGGACAAAAACCGACCAAATCCTGACAGAGAATTATCCGTCGGACATTTGGAATAGGGTACTTTCGAGTGATTTGGACTTGGAAAAAATCTACAAATGCTTATATCTCAAAAAAAAATGTTCAATACGGGAAATTATTGCATTTTGATTGCGGAATAACGATTGTGAAGTTTCTCCAGTGAATTATGAAACACTCGGTATAAGTTTTATATAAATTATAGGTATTTTCGAAAATTATGAAACAAAAAAACAATTTTTCTCAAAGATGAATTTCCGATAATAGTCAGGGAAACTGGGTGATTCTTATATGCATTCGATTCTTTCTGATTCTAATAGCGAAAAATAGGAGTGTTTATTGAGTTATCAGGGAATGAGCAAGAAGTCTTCTCTGAATCGTGATGTGCAGGGACTCTGCAATCCCAGCAGCTGCCAACAGGCTAGGATAACGATTACACGTATAAGAGAGGATAATTAGAAGGAAGGGAAATCTCAATGATGAAAACGATGATCATGATTACGATTATGATGATTATGGTGATGGGATTCTAAGAAACTACGATGTCACAAAGGAATGTCATCATCGAGTATTTATTCGAGTTCGATGTAAGCATGGTATTGAACCTTGTATCGCATTGAAATACAGAGCTCTTATAGATCTTACTAAATACTCGATGAAATTAATATTTGTGTTTAATCAACGTTGTTAAAGTTCCGATCATTTGTCAGAACGAATTTATAATTAAATATCAAAATTCATGTCTATTGAAACGAAATAGTACTCAAATAACGCAATATGTAACTGTTGAAAACTCAAAATCTTATGATAGATTATTTTCATTTTGCTGAAGTTTGAATCGTTTATTGAAACGGATTAAAAATTGAATTACGAAATACTTCACTGTTGAAGATCACAAATTTTATAGTACTTCTTTTAAGCCATGTTTTCACTTCCAAAGAGTTGATTTGAAAAGTTAAATAACGATTATTCGTCAAATTTTCTGGGTTTGAAATTTCGTTTCGTTTCTATAGAAGATTCAAACTTCCACAACATTTATTTTCACGGTGTTTTCAGTTCCAAGAAACTCTTCTTTAATTCAAGAAGATAAATAACGATAATTTGTTACATTTCCCAAGTTTGAATCTTCGTTTTGTTTCTATAAACGATTCAAACTTTCCACAACATTCAAAATTCAACAAATGTTTGTTGTTAATCAGTTGATATCAATCCCAATCAGAATTTAACAACTGGCGCAGTACTGGCTAACACTGGCGGGGTACTGGCGGTCTGTACTGCAGCAGTACTGGCATTCGTCCGAAATGATAACGCTTTTCCATACTGGGTACGTGCTAGCCGACTCTTGGGGGCCCAATACTGGCACTGTACTCCGCCTGTTGTCAACATTGGCATACTTCGGTTTTTTCTGATTGGGATATTGAATTGAATTGTGCGCACCGCGTTCTATCCCTACACTGTAAAAAATGTCTATGGGAAACTTCACATAAATGTTCGGAAGTAATTAACACATACATGCGTTAGGAAATTTACTGCAAAATGATAGTAAAAATTCCATAAAGTTTGGAATTTTCAATTAAATTTATGGGAAATTTCATATACATGTATCGGAAATTGATTTCCCATCTCATGACCAGAATTTTACGAATGCTGCGTACAGGAAAATTCCGATTATTTTTTACACTGTAATTCGTTTCAAAATAATCTTATATAGTGCACACAAAAATTCTCATACAATTTCTTCCACACATTGCAAATAACAATGACCATAAAATCATGTTTCCAAACAAGGTTTTATACAAGTTTTATATACTTTTCATATAAAAATCCATATACGTTGATAGATATTGTTTGAACTCACTTCGAATGATCCGCCTCGTTTTCCGTATATAAAATTTCAAGAATGTTTTCTTCTATTTCTATTCAATCATTCCATTCCGTACATTTGAACTTCCTTGAGATCAGAATTGTTTCATTCGAGGCTTATCATCTTCCGACCGCTATTCTAATTTTCCAATCCTATATTCAAATATAATTTCACCTACTTTTGTCATACGAGCACATCCGAAGATCTCTCCATGGAAATCTTGAATCGTCCGTATTTGTTCTTTCAAAATGAGACTGACCCATAATAGGTAGGACTGCGTTTGAAACGCGGTCAAGTGTAGTAGGTGTAACTAGGTCACGGAATGACACGTTTGTTACTTCTTCGCATCATCGGTGTCGTGACAAAGGAAAACGCATGACGACCTTGAACTCTGAAATACGATGAAGATGAGCATCACCGTGTACAATATCTCCCAGCCTCTTTTGGGTGTTGATCGAGGAACAACAATCACACCTACGGAAAGAACGTTCAACGACGTAACAAAATAAGGATTTCAAGGATGAATCTCAATTGACTCATTCATGGATTTGACGACGACTCTAATTTGATTGATTTGAAATTCGTAAAAAATGTACAGAGTGTAGTTGAATTTGCAGGGGAAGTTTGAAGTTTGAAGACAAAAATTGATGTACTCGTCGATACGAATGTAATGGAATTGGAGGGATTCAAATCCGAATGACACAGCAAAACTCAATACATTACAAACAAAGTATGTAAAAAAGGAAATACCAGTGATCATTAGTGAAGAATTTTGTGTCCAGTTGAAAACGAAGATCTTCCAACAAGAAAAGGTATCTGTTTAGAAGATTTTAAAATCCTATACGCAGAGATGTTCACCGCAGTTTTTCTTCTAACGAAGGAACGGTTGGGACGGTTGAATGTCGATTGTTTGCAAATTGAGATTTATCGCAGGAATCAAAAAATTAAGAGCCACGTATCCCGAGTCGAAAAATTTGGACGATTTTCGGCCTTATATTCCGTTTTCAGACTGATTTCCCAGGAAAAAATCATTAGATCTATTCAGATCTAAATAGATCTGAGTAGATCTGATTTTTGGTCAGATCTGGTTCGAAAGATCAGATTAGATCTGTTCAGATCTCAGTAGATTCGATCAGATCTTGGCACATCTGGTTAGATCTGAGTAGATCTCGTTAGATCTGAATTGACTATTAGATTAAATCTTCATGAGCGATTGGTGGTTCAATTGTCAGAAATTTTGTGATATCTGTCTGTATATGAATTTGATTTTGCACATATATTGTGACAAACACAAGCCAAAATCGCAGTTTTTCAGATCTTAATAGATCTGTTTAGATCTGACCAAAATTTAGATCTGGTCAGATCTGATCATTTTTTCCCGGGTTTCTCCTGATTGTTGAATAATGCGGATAAAAACAGTACTCTTTCATTTCATTCGTTGGATGAGAAATTCAGACTGAAATCATGGAAAAATATTGTTTTTATCCGCATTATTCAACATCCAGGACAAAATCAATCTAAAAACGGAATATAAGGCCAAAAACCGTTCAAACTTTTTGACTCGGGATGTTTTTTTATATCGGTCCAATCTCATTTTGAAGGGTTGAAACGCTCCTTGAAGAAAAAAATAAACAAAATCTCAAGTTTGATTGAGATATTTTAAATACATTATTCCATAAATGAGGATAAATGATAAATGATGTATTCGGAGAAAGAAATTGAGGGGGACTCTGTGCTTCATTAGAAAAACTTTTTTGAGTTCCATAACATATCTTAATACCTCACTGTAAAAAAAACTGGAAATTTACTAATTCCATAGAGTTTGCAATTTTCAGATAAATTTATGGAAAATTTTATATAAATGTATCGGAACTTGATTTCCGAATCAGTGATTGGAATTTTTCGGTTGATAAACATAGGAAAATCTCGATTACTTTTTAACAGTGTAACTTTGAAAGACTCAAAATCCCTAGCAGAAACTATTCTAGTCATCTCATAATTAATGTCAAGGCCCTTTCTAGTGCCTAGCTTCACTGCAAGCGCCTTGAAAGGTACCAAACAACCGCTATAATCATTTTTACCAGGGATCTTCTGATAGATTATTTCAACGATGTTTCCAGTTCCAAGGAGTGAATTCAAGAAGATGAATAACGATGATTTATTACATTTTCCGAGTTTGAATCTTCGTTTCGTTTCTGTAAACGATTAAAACTTTCACAACATGCAACTTCAACCCCACGTCCTTCAATTCCTCTTCACATTTCTTTACTTTTGTTTGCATTCATCACATTATCCACTTTCGTTCTCATATTTATCAAACGATATATGAGAATCAAAATATAATAATCCAATAAGAATTTCCATAAAACCATCTTCCTCCGATAGGATTTCTTGTAAATTTCATTGAATTTTTTTGATTGGGGTATTCAATTCTGAAAGATTTTAGTAAAATTCCAAATTTCTCAAGCTCCATAAACTATTAATTTTAACAATCCCTACCTTTCACCAATTCCGTTTTTTGAATCTATTATACAATTTTGAATGAAAATAAAAACATTGAAAAAAATCGGAATCCTTTGCAAAATTACAGTCGATTATTCAAGCCGGGTTTGACAGATCCAATGTGGTAATCGCAGGGGCAAAAAAATATGTGTGGTAACCCAAGATTAAGTAGAGTGTGTTATTTTATTTTATTTTGTTTTCAAGAAACACTCCAACGTGCGTTTACGTTCCAAAAACACATATCCTCTCCTCGTTCTTTCCTCCACAAAATTGCTCCAATGAAGTTTAGTATGCTGAAAACAACTGTTGTCATTCACAGAGCATACGAAATGTGTTTGAGATCAGAAGATTCTTTTCATGAGACACATTATGTAGTTACTACAGAGAAACTACAGCAGAAGAATATTAGAAGTATTAAATGAGCACTCATGGAATGTTCCAGTTTCTTCGTTTTTATTATAAAACTAACAAGTTTTGGGAGATGAATTTTATTACAACATGAATTTGAGTTGATAAATAAATAAATCAAATGGACAAATTTTTCAAAATCTTCCATCGAACCACGGCCACATTTTTTTGACAAATCCTCTTTAATAGTTTGAAGAAGGTTTTGGACGTTTAGAGAGAATAAATAAATAAAACACTGACGTTCGTATGTTCGGATTCGAATGCGAGGTATAGAAAATCGCGATGAAGTGATATTGTCCAAGTTCATCTACTTTTTAATCAATTTTTTTGCACCAAACGGAAGAATTTCGCTTTCCGCAAGGATATCTCAATTCTTTTGAATATCTTCTGCAAAGTTATGATTAATGATGTATTTCAAGAGTACAACCCTGTGTTTTTTCTTCTTTTGCCACGTGCTGGTATTTAGTTCTCGAATTTCGTTACAGTCACTCTTTACGACAATTATGAAGACGATGATATGAAATTTCTTCAATGTTTATTCCCAAATTCTGTAGAGAAAAAAATAACTGGATTCAAGCAATTTATACATGAATTATGTAATTTGTTTATCCGCATGTTAATGGCATTATCTTAATTACCCAAATGATTATTTATTCTCATAGACTCCCAAGGAAAGAATAATATTTATCCTTTTTTATTCGTTATTTTGAAATATAAATGATACATCCACCAAAATGTTTCGAATATTCATATCAATAATAACAATTTCAGAAGTTTAAAAACTGCGAATAATCAACGAATCGTTCGAGTGCACGAAAATTAACATGTTGATTTCATTTAACCGTTCAAATATGTTATATGAAATCAGAACACATCTCCATAGATATTCTTATCCTCATGTATTTGTACGTTATGATACGTGTATGCAAATCTAATACGTGTGGAAGTCACATGATGTCATGTGTAAAACTCGTTCCGAAGGGGATACGTTTAGATGCACTTTTCAAGATTGTAAAGTTTTTAAAATCGAGGGAAAAAATCAATTTTGAGTATTGTTTCAATTTTTCCATTATTCAAATTTATGCACGCTTAATGCAAGAACCGATAGTTTTTTTCTACTGTTCCTGTTTAAAACGTTGCCCATTCAACAATGGAAACTCAACACGCACTCAAAAAATCATATTCTAAAAATTAAGGGCAGTATGCAGAGTCAGGCCTGAGGCTGGACCAAGTCCCAGCCCATGAGCTGATACATTGCGTAGGACCGATCCTGGTCTCGAAACTGACTCTGCATACACTGAAAAAAAAATTTATTCCAGTCAAATAAATATTTATTTGTCCTGTACCAAAGGAATATTTATTAGAATTAACAAAGTATTCTTTGGAACCAAAATAATTTATTTGAATTAAATAGATGGTTTTAATCGTTTATTTGATTCCAATAAATTATTTTGGTTCCAAAGAATACTTTGTTAATTCTAATAAATATTCCTTTGGTACAGGACAAATAAATATTTATTTGACTGGAATAAATTTTTTTTTCAGTGTACCGCGCTTAGTCTCCTCTGTACTTAAAAAAAAGCGATGTGCTCACATCAACCATCGTTTGCAGTGCGCTGAAATCTGGTTATGACAATCAGGAAGACAAGACGAAATCACGTGAATTTGGTTTTGGCAACTAGATGTGATGGTTAAAGCCACAAATCACTATTGAACCTGGTTATGCACTGAGAAAAATGTGTTTCGTAGAACTAGCAATAAGAGCATTGCTGACATTTTATTGTTGAATATACAATAATTCTTGTTCTTATAGCAATATATAGTTGTCTTATTAACAATAAAATTGTCAATTCAGCAATTTTATTGCTGGTTGATATGTGACAATTCAGCATTGTCATATGTCAACCTACAATAAAAATCGTAAAAATATGACCGTTAACATTGCTGAATTGACAATTCCATTGTTAACAAGACAACATGTATTGCTATAAGAACAAAAATTATTGTATTTCCAACAATAAAATGCCAATAATTCTGTGATTGCTAGTTCTACGAAACACATTTTTCTCAGTATGTGAAGTAAATGTTTTTCCGTGTGTATAATATACACCCCAAAGAATAATTGTGGCATTTCCCCTCAAATAATGGTGGCAGCAAAGTTCCTCCATGAATGAAGAATTTTTCACCATAAGTTGATAAGTTGACTTTTCTTTCACTTGTAGGGGATTCAACACCCAGAGAACAAAACAGTTCCTCCAAGTAGTCGAGAAATCCCTTATTTGTGATGAGAAAAAAAATTCCTCCACGATGAGGGGAAGGAATCCATCAACAGTGTGAAGAAAAATTCCTCACATTTTTTACAGCGTAAGCCCAGTAAATTTTCCTCCTAATATAAATGGCAAGTTTCCTAACATTCAGAGGCGCTCCCACATCATTCCTCTCAGAGCTTACAGGAGGATGTCCCATACAGCACAAAAGTCCCCGCAAAGAGCTCCCGTTATGACAATAAACATGATTTCATTATGAATAGTTTGAATTCAAAATGAACTCTTGATGAATAACTCAATCTTCAGAAAGAATTCATATAACGAATTCATAAAGAACTATTCAGGCATTCAACATGTATGCATTTTGAATTCATTGAGTTCATATTGAATCCATTTTTAGTGTCACAAACGGGGACTGTTCAAGAAGTTCTTTCTGAAGTTTTTGTGAATTCAAAATGATCATTTGTGCTGTCTGGGGTAGCTTCATGTCTTATAGAAACATTCTTCATTCTAGTATAAGATTTTTCCAGTGCCTTGAATGATGCAGCATCGTCGCCGGAATTATCAATCTCAGTAGATTCAAACGACCGTCACAGGGGCAATTAACTGAACACCAATGACCCAGAGTCGGAACGACAACAATGTCTTATATGAGGCTCAGTACTGAAATTTATAAGGTTGCCCGTACTGACAACTTATCTAGGTCTACATTGACAAAACTGTGGCATTTCTTATGGCATGGCAAATGATAATGAACTCGTTAAAATTTTCATTTTGGTTCGCCAAATGTACATGATGAACACGTATTGCGACCGTCCAGTTTTCTTGTACGCCCTGGTGGAAATTCCAATTTTTAGAGTTTTTCAGAAATGCTCAGAATTTTTCCAGGGATTTTCAGAATTATTCTGAATTTCATAGAGACTTGCAGAGATTTACAAAGAATGTTCGAATTTTCAGAGTTTTTCAGAAATTCTTAGAGAAATATTTCCACCAGGGCGGTACTGTTGCAGACGTAGTGCGCTCGTTTGACAAACCTAAAAGAACTTTTTAGCTCATTAAATTTTCAAATCTGGCTCTAGTAATTACATAAGCCTGAATTAAGGGTGAATCTAGGGGGTACTATAGTCCCAGACCTCGTTGAAGGGGATACCAGCGGTCCCTCACAATGCAACTCAAACCAAATCTTTACTGACAAATTGTTCGAAAATAAAGCAATAAAAGGAAAACATCGCTCTGCACAGACCAAATTTATTGATTGAGAAAAGTCTATACAGAGCAATACTTTCTTTTTATTGCTTTATTTTCGGATAATTTGTCAGAAAAGATTTGGTTTGTCTTTTTCTAATCAATCGGTCTGGTTACATCTTCAGGGGTCGCTGGTATCACCCTGATACTTGGGTATGGTATCAAATTCATCAGGTTGGGATTCCAAACTTTATGAAACGTTTAAAAACCGCACGGGAAATTTTCTAACCGTTCTGAAGACATCCCAGATATATTTTACCGTTGTGTCACAGCTCTGGTGATTTTCGAGACCTCGGGTTGTTTGATATGTCTCAGAAAAATGGCACTAATGGAGGAATGGTACACTGTAAAAAATTTTTGTATGAAATTTAATAGAAAAGTATGTGAAGCAATTAATACATACATTTGGTTGTGAATTTTCAAAGAAACAATTTATTAAAATTCAAGAAGAGGTTTTGAAAATGTGTGAATCATTTCATGTTAGTATGAAATTTCAAAACGGTTGTTGAATTTTCAATGAAATCCTTTTGAAAATTAATTATGAATAGGTATCAAAATTTCAAATGATTATCGTAAATTTTATAACCTATTAATTGAACTTTCATATACTGGGAAGTATGAAAAATCAAAATATTAATTTTCATATTCAGTATTGATTTTTTGACTATCGTATTTTCAATACAATTCGCATATCTGTATTATAGATATGTAAGATTATTTCTAAATTAAGGAATGAAATTCCGGAATTCAGGGATTGTGAAATCTCGATTCGAGCTTTCTTCATATTATTGTACATCTTTCTTATATATATTCATATATTTATATATAAGGAAGATACAAAGATCATATTGAAAAAATTGTAGTTCAAAAGTTAATATTGAAGATGAAATTCAGTTTATGGTTCTCATGTGGATATACATCAATATATCAATCCCAAACTTTGTAATTGAATTCTGAAAAATATTTAGCATCTTAGTGAACTTGATTATCGTCAAAACAGATGATTTTCAATTAACAAATTATCACCACGTGATTTATCAATTTTGCCGAAGAACGTTTTATCATTTTGCAAGTACGATTATTAAGCGTGGATCTGCAGAAGACATGCGCAGTGACTTCGGCGCACAGTAAATTCATACACTTGTGTATTATTTTTCAACGAAACTATTGAAATTTCATAAATAAAATTGTGAATATTCAAAATGTGATTGAAACTTCATAAATGAAATTTTGAATATTCAAAATGTGTTTGAAATTTCACAAAAATGATTTGAATTTTTCACATTCATTTAGAATTTTCATATGGTTGTATTGAAATTTCATACTACACTGCAAAATTCAACCATGTAAAAGAAAATTCAAAGTGTAGAACTGAATCTTACAAAGCATGTTGGAATTTTAATTTTAATAAAGAATTTCAGTACAAAATATTTTGAATTATAATAATACTGATCAAAATTCAAATACGTTTGTGAGCATTAAAATAGTAACATGGAATATTAGTGCTATTTTATATTAAATACGATTCAACTTGCATTTATTTGGAATTCCATAACCAATTTCATATTAGAATTCAAACTTTTTTTTACAGTGTAATGGTGCAGTAACGGCCAATTATTTTCGCTAAAATCTGCAGTATATGAAGAATCATTGAGGGGTGGTTCTTACCAAGCGAACTCCGAAAACAGGTTAAGAGCTTGAGTTTCTTTATCACACTTATCAAAGAAATTTCGAGCCGATCCGAGACGATGTTCGATCCGGATCGAAGATCGCGGCAACACTACTTGGAGACCTATTGATTCTGGTTCCGATCGAATAACGCATTTTGAAAATATCGCGGAATATGTTTCTGAAAATCGTGATTTTTGTGTTTGGCGTGCGATAACTCTCCTCAGAATGCACCGATTTGAATAATTTTTTTTTCAAATGTTCGTCTCGGAGAGAACACGAAGCCTATTGATTTCGGTCTCGATCGGATAACATGTTTCGAAAATATTACGGAATACGTTTTTGAAAATCGTGATTCTGCGATCGCTCATATCTCCGCTTCCTATTATCCGATTGCCATGAAATTTGTACCACGTTCCAGTTATGATCCGACAGTGCTTCCATGCGAGCTCAATCCCACTTGGGTGAAAACTGTGGAAAATTTTTTTTGAGATCCGCATTATTGGACGATGTTTTGGAAGCGTGCCTTTTCTGTGTTTGTATTATTCGAATTTCGTGGAATTTTGGGCATGATCAATTCGTTGGGTGGTGATTTGGTGATATAAATCACAACAGAGGGAATAAAAAGGTGAGCACTAAGGTTTGGAACAACTTTTGAAAATTTCGTGAATACGCCAATGAACATTATGAGGACGAGGACTTGGAGACAACTGGAGGAGCTCTTGAAGAGATCTTTATGTCATCTAATGCGTCGATTTAGGAGATCTTACAGAGCTCTTGTTCAAGACCACTGTATGTTATCTTTATGTTATAAATGTTCTCTTTAAGATAACATAAAATGATCTAAAACAAGACCTCCACAGGATCTCCTAAGCCGACGCATTGGATGACATAAAGATCTCTTTAAGAGCTCCTCCAGTTACCTTCAAGTCCTTGTCCTCATAATGTTCATTGGGACCGTTCCCATGCAGATATCTTCCATTCCTATCCTCCGATCGTTATACAATTACAAGGGAATTGCGAACCTATAATATTAAAAATCAGGATGCAAATTCAAATTCAACAACCGAAAAGGTTCAATAAACATGTATTTTCATTTCCATCGAGAACATGGAAATACTGTATGGTTCTCCATATCGATTTTTTATCCAATTTTAAAGAGCAAAAAAACGTTGAAAATTCATATTTTGAGTTCACATATTCGCCATTTTGTTAATTTTCGACTTTTTATCGCAAAAGTAGGTATAATCTATAACAAATATCATGTATCTTATGAATTTTTCTGAAAAGTTGCTCTCAAATAATCTTTTGAAGTACCACAGTTCCCACCATCGAGACACCTTTTTTTCAGATCGTCAAGTTGCGCCATCTATGAAATGGACAATTTTGAATATTATTGACTGAAAAAATGCTTTTGTATACTTCAATAGTTAATAAATATACACGGAGAGAAATTTGTAGTTAAATTTACTATGTTATTATTGTTTCCGAGGAACAGACTGAATTCTGTCGGATTTTACTATGAAGGGCATATTTTTACTATAGTACAACAATAGAATGCTGATCATATTTACTATGTTTTATGGGGGAACCCGTCATAGTTCAGTCTGTTCCTCGGGAACAATAATAACATAGTAAATTTAACTACAAATTTCTCTCCGTGTATGTACAACATTTGACATTAATATCTACTTCCATCTTTGAGGCAAAAATTCTTGAAAAACACGTCATTTTTAAGTCGCTTGATAAGAATCTTCCCTCAAAATCTTCAACTGTACGCATTGCGAACGAGATATGTGTGTACAGCTATCTCCCAGACAGCTCAACGTAGTTTCAAATAAACTTCCATCATGGTCCCAGCAAATGAATTCATTTTGTAAGATTCATCTCCTCATCAGGTTTGGCGAAATGGCAAAACTTTTTGAAACACCAGAAATCACCTTTACATGCTTGACTGAGGTTCAAGATTTCAGTACCAGCATTTCCTGTATCATCCGTATGGTTCTCATACATTATCATTCCCACCTGGATGAAATAGCATCAAAATCAAACGAATTAGAACACTGATAAATCAAAAATCAAATACATAAATTCAAGATTATGATGAACGGAGAAATAATACGAGAATGATGGTTACAAAGTACGAAATCATTCTATCCGTTGAACACGGATTTAGAATACTCGTGAGGCTATTCTTTATATTATGTTGGAAATTTCAATTAACATACATTATTTGTTGGAGTAATCCATTCTCTTTTAGAAGGATGAATAGTCAAGTATACATTCTCTTGTGGTCTATATTCTTGCGGAGATACTTTACCATTTCAAATGATTATATGAGAGAATTCACAAACCAACCTAATTAATCTTCTAAAAATGAAATATTTTTCCGTAAGTTCTCCAGAAAAAAAGAGCATTGCATAAATATTTATTCAAATAAAAGTACAGTTTGTTGATTGAAAATATTCAGATCATATAACTACACGTGAAACGACCCCCTCCTATTTCACGAGAATACAAACTTCATTTATTTCCAAAGATTCTTCAAATTCGACTGAACAAGAAAAACCACATCCCTTAAATATTCCAACTTTGTGAAATAATGTTTGATTCCATGTCTGCCAGACGATAATCTGTAGTCAGGATGTGAATATCTGTAGACTGATACCATCAAACATTCCATATTTTCTTTTCTATAAGAAAAGAATGGACAGTTATGTTTTTCAACTTCGTATTACCTACTACTATTACACGAAGCCGGCACTCGATTCGCAGGTTTAAATGAATTTAGATATAACTGGATCTCAAGATCACAGATGTGAAAGCATTTGAAATGCTGTTTTGCGAAATTTTGGTATTGCCAAGGAATTTTGCTGAATATTTCTCGTTTCTGCACATGTACACGGAAAAAAATGAACTGTTAATTTTACCAGAATTCCGGTTACTATATGGACAGCAAGGAATATCTGTGACTCTTACTGGAATTCTTGTTAAATTTACCGGAGCCCTTGTTAAATTTGCCGGAGACTTGATTCATTTAACTAGAATTCCGGCTAAAATAGCAGTAATTCTTGCTGTCCATATATTAACCGGAGTATTTTTTTCCGTGTACTTTCGTGGTTTTCTTCTGGAAAAAATTTCTCTGAACATGATACAAAATGTAAAATGCATTCCAAAATATGTGATAAAATACAAAATATGAAATATGTCATCTTCAGAGACATTTTTTTTTTAAAGAAAACAACAAAAACAAACAGCAAATATGCAGAGATGGGGGAAAACAGCAAAATTTGTTGTTGGTAATACCAAATTTTCGCTAAAAAGCATTTCAAATGCTCTCTCATCATTTTAATTTAAGTACAATTCATCGACATCAATTCTTCTCCTCCATCAGAAATATCCAGATGCAAAGATCATATACAATACATGAATAAATGATATAAAACTCTCAATAAAAACATAAACTTATTCTCTACAATCTCGTACAGCACAACCACCGATTCTCCACCCAGGACTTCGGTGGACTGGAAGTGGAGAATCAGTGGAGAAATGAGAGCCGTGGAAATAAGGGAGAAATAAGGGAGAGTCTCCGTTGAGGCAACGGAGAGGCGACGTAGATTTGTCCACCCTCTTTATTTTCAATAAAATTCATATCTGTCGATTTACAGAACCAAATTTCAATGAGTGAATCCACTAACATGAATTTTATTGAAAATAAAGGGGGCGGACAAATCCACGTCGCCTCTCCGTTACCTCAACGGAGACTCTCCCTTATTTCTCCCTTATTTCCACGGCTCTCATTTCTCCACTGATTCTTCACCTCCAGTCCATCGAAGTCCTGGGTGGAGAATCGGTGGTTGTGCTATACGGGATCTTTATACAATTTATACACATTTTGTATACAATATTTGAATACCTTTAGAAATGGATCATTAAAAAACCCTACATCATATATTTCAAAAGCATATTTAATTGTATATCGATAAGTGGTATTTCATATATCTTGACACGTTGAAGTCGTTTTCAGTATCAAAGATTGCACTGAGAATATTCAAAAGCGATTTTCAAATTATCGTTAAAGTTTTGTTCGATTCGAATTGAAAAGCCAGCAAACGTGAAACGGACAAAAGTTTAATAATGCTTGGTCGGTACTGCCGGATCGAGAGATACTCGCTAAGAGGGCAATGTAATGGCAGAGGGGCTGAGAGGGGTTCCAAGTCACGGGACTCGGAGTCACGGGACTCGTAGTGAAAGTGTCGTAAGTAGTGGGAGGGACAAACAAGAGACGAAGAACTCGGTGAACGCCGTCGAGGCTCTTCTTCCTCCTCCTTCCACGATATATTATACCACACATATGCGGTACACTACTACCGAGTATCGCTGCTGTGCTGCTGCTGCTGGTGCTGACGCTATGCTATAAAGTTATGGCACAACTGCAAATAACCTCTGTCTGTCTACATGATATATGCACTAATCTTTCGGAGGATGCAATCTTCGGAGTTTCGACAAAGGAGCAAGAATCAAGAATCATTCTCAACAAGTTCGTGGTGATAAAATATGCCATGAAATTGTGGACAAGGAAGGCTGTTTTCAGGCTTTTGTCTTGATTTTTTGCCGAAAATGTTTCACGATTTTACTGATAATCATTACCCTGGTTGAAAGCACCGATTGATTCTGACCAATTCTCATTGAATTACAATTAAACGTGGACAATGTTCTGACCAAACCTCACCGGTGATTTTTCAATGAGATTTGGTCAGAACTTTCATGCGAATCTCATTGAATCTGGCCAAATCTCACTAAATTACGACTAAACTTGGACAATGTTCTGGGATACCAGCGGTCCCTCACAATGCAACTCAAACCAAATCTTTTCTGACGAATTATTCAAAAATGAAGCAGTAAAAGAAAAATATCGCTCTGTACAGACCATCTTTATTGATTGAAGAAGGTCTGCATAGAGCGATATTTTCATTTCATTCTTTTGTTTTTGAATAATGTGTCAGAATAATTTTACATGTGTCCTTCTCTAACCAACGGGTTTGCTTGCATCCTCAGGGGTCCTCACTGGTATCACCTTAAGAATTCAGGATATAATGGTGAAAATATTTTTCACCCGTAACGATTCGTTGTAGTGTCATGGCTGTATTTAATGGGATATTGTATATAAAAAATCATAGATGACAGTTAAGAAATGAAAATTATTATTTTAATGAAGTACCATCAAAATAATCATATCCCGTCGAATTTAATTATCATCAATTTAGTATGCTTTCCCTGTTGAACGATGAGTTGACTGACTTATGGTTTGATCATGCAGAATGTAATTTGATCCGACAAAGTTTCATATGGATAAAAGAAAATTATAAATTTCGAACTTTAAAATAGATAAAAAATAGATAAAATATGGATAAAAGATCAATTCGAATTCATAAAGCTTTCTCAAAGATTTGTTGAATACTTCTCGTTATGCGAACAATAATAAATTCAATAAAAATTCAATAAATTCGAAATAAAAATGTATTGAATTCCCGAACAATTCATTATGAAATCTCGATATGAGTTCTTTCTGAACATTAAGTTATTCATTTCAAAATATTCATAATGAATACATATTGATTAGCATACACGGAGAAAAAAAAATCATGGAATGATCACTAGAAAAGATAGTGAACTGGTGACAACTACGTTATATTAAAATTCAATATAGTATACCAAAATAGGAACCATTGCTCGTCTCTGTCAGCGATTTTGTAAAGAAATTCGTAGTTGTCACCAGTTTACTATCTTTCCTAGTGATCATTCCATGATCTTTTCCCTCCGTGTAACTCTCTGCGGGAACTCGTGTGCTGTATGGGGTATCTCCCCAAGTAACACAAGAACTTCTCAAGTATGCTATGATTATTCAGTGAATGTTTGAATCGTTTATTAAAACGAATTAGCTATCGAATAACAGAATACTCGTGTGTTCAAGGTTCTAAATCTTGCAGTACGTTTTTTAAACACTCTTAACAATTTCAAGGGGTTGATTCGAGAAGATCAATGGCAATGATTCATCAGATTTTGTGAGTTTAAATATTCGTTTTGTTTTTGTAAACGATTCAAACTTCAAGAACATAAAGAATGTACAAATGAGACTATTTCGAATAAAATCGTCAAGATATTCTATGGAGGTGCATAGCAGATAATTATTCAAAATAGTCTCATTTGGAGATTCTAAGCATGTTCATAAAATTTTCCAAACTAATCCTTAGCAGTTTCAACCTCTTGTGTTGCTTGGGTCCCTCGTTACACTAAAAGTGAAATGAAGGAGAAAAATTGCAGTTTTCGAACATAAATTCGGTAATGTATTCCGCAATTTTTTCATTCGAAGACCCAAAACACTCCGATATTATACGGAGAAAAAATTTTGCTGGCACAGAAAAACTAAATATTAAGGGAGTGTACGGTAGTGCGGGACATCTGTTTTTTTTTTTTGACAGAGTGTAAATATGGCGACACCGACTACTGTCAAACTGCTCTTATGACATGAGCTAGTTTTTGAGCTAACACTGGAGCGAACAGTCGCATTAATTTTATTGCCCTCAAACATCGTGTGTGAAAATTAGAAAAAAAAGTTGTTTTCCAAGTTCTTGTGAGTGCTATAATTTCAATGAAATCTAGTGAAAAAGGTAAATGTAATGCATGTATGGGAAGTGTTTTCATTATATTTTATGAAGAAATATTGATTCAAGCCAAAATATGCACACTTTAATTTTTTTTCTGTAATGATAAAAATGGCTGTTATTGCCTAGTGCGGGACACCGTTTGTACGGTAGTGTGGGACACCATTGTAATATTAATTGATTGTGTTTCATTCAATAGAAGTGGTTTAAAAGTGAACTGTCCGTCTCGTTAATTGCCTCCCCCAGTAAATTACACTCCAAAAGAAGTAAGTATATAAATTGAGTACATTTAAAGTGCGCTGCCATGACTACCAGCTACTATAAATGTAAACATTGTGCTTCTGACAGTGATGAAGAAGACGACGAATAAGATGGTTCAAATGCCATTTTTTGTTGTTGTTTTTGCCATTGAAGGTTCTTTAAATAAATGCAATTTGATTTTTTTTACATTTTTGGTGTTTTTACTTCATATTTTGCCAATTTTGGTGGATTTTTTCAAGTGTCCCACACTACCGTACAAATTTTTTTCTGTGCAAAAATCGATGTTCCACAAAAATGGCTATAACATTTTTTCTACCCAACGTAATCAATGTAGTTACTTCAGCAAAAAGTAAGCTCAGCCTCTTAGCTTTCCAATGATCTACATAAGTCTCTATAAAATGGACTTGATTCAAAATTATAGGGCAAAACCAAAAGCCGTCCCACACTACCGTACACTCCCTTATTTATAGAATAGCAAATCTTTTTGCTAACCTAGTTAAAAATTCGCTGCCACAGCTACCCGAGTAGAAATTCATATTGGGTGTTCGATCAGGAACAGATCTGGGAAGCCTTATCTCAAATCAGGCCCTGATATGGAATGTGACGCACCGTTGTATCAGAGTCTAATGTAACGAACTATGATAGCGCATGCCAAATTGAAGAAACTAACAGGGCCAGATCTGGTTTAACCCTAATCAGGCGTGCCAAAATGAGGTGAGCCCTATCACTGTCCGATCGGGCCCATAATGAACATGAGGCTGGGCCATACAATTTTTCTATTCGGTTAACTGAAGTGCTGAGAGAGCAACATCATTGACAAAAACAACGAATTTGTCCGTGGAATAGCCAAATTCTCAGTGTTATATCTTCAAAGGTAGTTTTCATCCCTCAAATCCGAAAAAAAACAACACCACTGTGACAACGAAATCTGATTTTGAAGAAAATCTCTGGCCCTTCGTTGGAGTAGCGAATTTTTGGCTGTGACAGCAAAACATGTTGACTTCTCAAGCAAATTTTTCTGGCTACTCCATTTATATGACCAAAATTTACTAGAAGAACAATCATTTTTTGTTGACACAGCTAAATATTCGTTGTCATGGCTAACAAGATTGCTGTCACTGCAGAAAAGTTGCTGCTCCAGCAAAATTAGACCAACTACTTCCTCAAGAAAACACAAATCTTCAGGAACATTTCAAAAATGTTCATCCAACCTTTTTGGAAAGAAAGAAATATTCCGCTAATATCAATCACAAAACCAACGCTTTCACAGCTGTGTCAGCTAATAAATAGTTATAGTTGCAGTTATTTCAGCTTTAGCAATGAAAAAGGTGAATAACTGCCACAGCGAATTCATTTTCTCTCGCGTGAAGATATATATGTTCTCTTGGAGATGTAACATCCAGAAGAACCGAGTAAAAGGATGATTACATCGAGTTTTAAACAAGAAACGAAACGGTTCGAGATAATCATGATCGTAATATATCATTATAATCAACGTGGCTATCAAATTTCTTCAAATATATAATTTTAACGCAAAAATCACATGTAAGACGGAACATAAAGGATTATGGAAGCGGATCCGATTGGATCGATTCACGGAAGATCACATTTTTACAATGACTTACATATTAGAGAGAAAGTATCAAAGTAATCGAAGATAAGCATCTAATTTCAGATACGAGCATAGCCTCACTGAATTCTTCTTTCGAGTCTTACTTAAACTTTCATTTTCTACTCGGGGAATTCAATATTTGTATTTATTTCCAATGTGTGTATTAAATTATTCATCAACTGATGATACGAATTCACTATTTTGGAATTAATGTTTGTGAATCTAAATATCAGAATCCAAAATATATACTGTAAAAATTATTCAGGATTTTCCCATATCTATGTGAAGGAAATTTCCTATACACCGAAAAAAAAGTTTTGCTGAAATGTAAACAACCAAAAACTATAGTTGTGCTGACCAAATTTTTGTTGTTGCAACAAAACATTTGGTATTAGACACAAAATATTTTTGTTAACACATTTAGAAACAAAATAATTTTGTTGAAAGCACAAGAATTTGGTTGGAGGAGCAAAAGTTTTTTGTTGTTCACATATCAACCAAAATGCTTTGTTGTTTTAATCAAACAGTTTTCTCGGTGTACTTGTACGGGAAAAGCGAATTCCTGTACACGTATAGAAATTTTCACAAAAAAATATATAAAAATTGCTATTTCTATGAGATTTTTACTGTAAATTTAGAGGATTTTTCCCGAAATTTACGGGGAGTTTCCTGTCCATGTATGTAGGATTTCCCATGAAAATTTTCTCCAGTGTAAGCCTAAATAAATATAATGTCTTTATCCTCATTCTTCCACGTTTTTACAAAAAACAAAGTATAGAAAGAAAGGTGAGTAAATTAGGCCGATAATAGGAAAACTTTCCACAGGGCAACCTCTACAAATCATTCTTGAAACAGTGGTGCGATCCAAAACAATTAATATCGATGAGTGAGAAAGAACGCACAATCTCTTCTTCGATACCTGAACTCTCTTGTCCAGATAATGCGTTCACGTACATGTTTGAGAGTAAGAAAGAAGTATAACTGCTCGCTGTCGTCGAGACGTTCCAGTGAAATTCGAAAGGTCATCTTTTCGAGGTTACCTGCATTTGGTCCCGCATCCCATGTGACTTTGTACATAAAAGTATTTACTAGGCAAGGAAAATGTATGTCAGTTACGTACACAGCACGCGCACCTGAACATTTTGTATCGGTAATTCCTGTTTATTACCTGCAATCTACAATGCGTATACTCAGATTTATAATATTATTCATGTTAAAAATTTAATAACATCAAATTATTGAGAAATTCGTGCTGATTCTCGCAAGATGGTATTGGGAAATGTCTGAAACGTATGTTCACGTCCATTGTATAAGGTATTCCAATTTTTTGTCAGCAAAAGAGAAATATGAATCGATGAGAAATTTGATTTTCTATCAACTCGTAGGATGCACAAACGATACAGCGATAGGGAATGTCTTCTTTCTTCAAGAGATATATGTTTTCAATGTCCTAGTTTGTTCATATGCAGTAAATTGACTTTTATTATGAAAATAAACATTCCAATCGTGTTGAGGAGGGAATGAATGTCGTATAAAAAATGATCACGTGAAAGAATAATTAATGATTTTGAGATTATAAAATTTAATGAGGCGCTCTTTTAATGTCTTCATTTTCGTCACAGATCAAGAGAAATTTACATAATTGTGGTGAGTGTCAAGGGATCGCTGTTCAAGATTTCACATAGTTTTTAGAACCTTGTTTCTTCTCTTTTCTTGAATCCACTGTACAAAATTTCTATAGGAAAATTCCTGTGTGTTTATGTGAAATAATCAGCACATACATGCGTTAGAAATTTTCCGAACTTTCCCGGAAATTCACTGTTAAATGTTGGGAAAAGTCGCATAGAGGTGGGAATTTTCAGATAAATTAATGGGAAATTTTATATAAATGTACCGGAAATTGGTTTCCCAATCAATGATTGGAATTTTCAGGTTGATATACACAGAAGTATTCGGATTATTTTTTACAGTGTGGTTAGGAGAGTGTATCCAGAAAAATGGTATACTTGAATATGAACCTGATAAACATTCCATCACTTCTAAAGGAATTCACGGAGAAGAAGAAAATAGCTGAGACAACTACTCACTTTTTCAGCACTTTGCTTCACCGCTGTAGCTAAAATAAATGCAGCAGTAGCTATTTTTTAGCTGCCGCAGGAGGAAATCGTAGCGGTAACTGCACAGGTTTTGTGGCTGATATTTGAATAGCCAAATAATTTAGGTGTTGAATTTTCGCTACCGCAGCTACATCCCGAGTAACTTTTGCAAATAGTCATTAACTAGTGACGAACCAGCTTTTCTATTTGACTAGCTAGTCCCTGTCTTGCAAACTAGGTAGTCACTGGCCAAAATGTAACGCTTGGTTAGCTAGTTTCCGGCTCGATTTGAATGACTAGGTACTGACTAGAATCAAATGATCCCCTAGCTTGGAATCGGCTAGGAACTCGGTAGTACTCACTGAAGAACTGGTAAGCAGTGATATTAGAAAACTAGTGATACACCGGAATTACTACCTCCATGAACTCATCGCATGCAAGCACACTGGAACATGTACATACACTGTAAAAAAAAACTGGAAATTTACTGTGCAACTGGACTGGAAATTTCCAGTGCTAGTACTGGAATATGGATATTCCAGTACATGTACAGAGATTTTGTTGTTACGTTACTGAAAATTTCATAACTGAAAATTCAGTCATTGTACTGGAATTTTCAAGTTTGAGATGATGTACTGAAATTTTGCCATGATTTCGCGAAAATTTTACCGGCTCGTACTACAATTTTATAGTTCTTGTGCACCAAAAAAAAATATTCCCTTCAAAAAGGACTTGAGAAAAAATTTGGAATTTAGAAAAAAAAACCTAATCGTTGGTATACTGGAATTATACAGGTTTTTAACTGCAATTCTCAGGTTTTGTGATGGAATGTTCCAGTTACTATGCAATTGAATTATACAGGTTTTGAACTGCAATTTTCAGGTCGTGTGATGGAATTTTCCAGTTGCTATGCAACGGAATTTAATCACTGTTGCACTGAAATTTTCCACTTCTATTGGACTTCGTCATTTCTGGCAGGAAAAATTTCAAGTCTTTATATTAAAAATTTCCTGATTGAGATTTTGAATAATAATTGTAATTGTAGCCAATGAAATTGATATATGAGGTTTTTCCAAGACTTATCCTCTTGTGTTCTAGATATGAAGCATATGTAGTAACCCAAGCTGGCCTTCCAACATGTCGCGCTATAGCTCATCGGTTAGGTCTTAGGTTTCAGTTGGTAGGCAGGTAGAAAAGTGTGGGTTCAAATCCTGTTAGGTAGACATGAGTTTCTGTCCATCCAAATGAACGATCAAAAGTTTCTCAATCATCTTGGAACACAAGGACCCTGCAAAATCACTTTGCGTGAGCAATTTTTTTTCAATTTTCATGGATATTTTCAGCATTAATTTTCCAGTACATGTCCTGGAAAAGTCCAGCTCGTGTACTGAAAAATTCCAGTACCGAGGCTCAGAAAATTTCCAGTTTTGATGCGGAAATTCCATAACGTTTGCACTGAATTTTTGCAGTACAAATGTGCTGAAATTTTCCGGTACATGTACAGGTTAATAACTTCCAGTACATGTACTGGAATTTTCCGGTGAAATTTTTTTACAGTGTACATAGTTATAGCATGCGTGTGTTATGCGAAGGATTCATACACCCTAACAGCACAAAATTTCTTGAACGGTTTTAAAGCGTGCTAAAAATGCTTCAAACACCTTAGGACGATCTTAAACGTTTTAAAAACCTCCAAGTGCTGTTAGAACAGGGAGTAATTCCGGTTTATTGCTAGTTTTCTGGCATCACTGCTGTTAAGAAGCCAAATGGTGTGATACGATACACGGAATATTTGAATGAATTGAAAATATGAACATTTTTGAGTTGATTAAATCGAACAAACATTTACACGATGTCATTGAAAATAGTCGATTTATACTAGTGGTAATTCGAGCTTGGATTTTTCTATGTTTTCAATGATTCCAAATATATTCGTACATTTCACAACTTTTATGAAATTGATTAGATGAAATAAACAATAACATATTCATGATTTGCAATAACTTCATATGCATGGTCATTCCAGTGGGTTTTTATTCATCTTCTCCGTTTTTTTCATAATGATTTTCTTTATTTTTGTTTTTTTCTGGATCGATGCCCATCCCAATCCTTCACATTTGGTAAAATATTTCCAAGCGCCTTTTCATAATCCGCGTTAGTTAACACCGGTTTTTCGTCTTTCACCGTTTTTTTCTGATAGAAATCCTGAAAATCACAATAAATATACACATTTCAATTACAATATTGTTTTCTACTTGACTTGAATGATTGTTTTGCCCATATTTTTTTGTTATCAGCAATTATATCATGTTTCTGAACAGATTTAGGTAAATAAATAGTCGCTCGATATTATCACTACATCAGTATCAAATGATTCTCAATAGACATAATAAATGACCCAGATAGAAAAATGTCTCAATAATGCCATCATAATGGTGACATGGACGCCAAGAAATGTTCGAATCATGGTGCCAAGGTGTTTCCGCATAAAGCATTGTTATTGGTGGCAAAACGAGGTGATGGCACCATAATGCAGACATAATGTTTACATTCCATGCATCATCGCAAGCTGAGCAGAGTTCATGATAGTACATTTACGGCACGTTATGTCACAAAATATTCAGAGCATGCTCTTCTATCTGGGTGATGGCCTCTGATATGACAGATGACGCCTTTGGAATATTCAAAAGAAAAATCTAAGGGGTTTCATACAAATCACACGAATGACGAGAAATATCAAAACCACTTAAAATTCACTGATCTTTTGTAACCTTATATACAATTATATATTTGTCGGAACAAGCATTCAGTATCAACTCATTTGTTTATGAATAAGCAGATGTGCTATGATTCAACGGTGAACAAAACATAACCTCAAAAGTGGAGTTATAGATTCCAACTGTGAAGCACATTATAGGTACTTATTAGAAAAATCTAACCTTGTACCAAGAGTGCCAACATTCTATTATATTCTGATAATCGACTATCCATTATCCTTCTAGTTTGAACATATTTTTGGCTCACTCTTGTTTGCTGCTTAGAAACTCATCAGTAGCTAGATAGAATATTCAAACTAGATGTATCGAGTCTCAGCCTGTCTAGGGCCTAGAATCTGAAGATTAGAGAAGAGATTCAAGAAAAAGGAGAGATCAAAAAGATGTTTTCAGAATCAGAGAGAGAGAGAAGAGAGAGCAGAGAATTTTTCAGAGGGATTCAGAGGATTTCAGGGTCATTCAGAGAGAGATGAGAAAACTTCAGAGATTTTCATTTCAGGAATAGAATTCAGAGTTCAGAATTCAGATTGATTTCAGGAGAGGACAAGGTGTCAGAGAGGGATTTTTCAGAGAAAGATAGAAATTTTTTGAATTGGTTCAGGAGAGAAGGATTGGAGAGAAGAGAGGTTGGCAGGATTAGGAAGATTCAGGAGGCATTCAGGGGATTTTAGATCAGGAGGAAAGAGGGTAATTCAGATTCATTCAGGGGATTTCAGATTCATTCAGGATTTTTTCAGATTCAGAAGACTTAAGAGACAAATTCAGAAGGATTCAGAGTAAATAGAGATTAGGAAAAATTTCAGAGTGGACTTTACATTCTCATTTCAGAGGATTTCAGGAGGTGTCATTCAGAGGATTTCATTCATGAGATTGAGTCAGAACTTTTCAGAAGGATAGAAGAGACTTTTTTCAGAAAATTCAGAGAGAGAAAAGAGAGATTCAGAGAACTGATTCAGAGAGAGATCATTAGAAATTAAGAAATTCAGAGAGGGAAGTCACAGTGGAAGAGAGATTAGAGAATTAAGGAGAGTTCAAAGAAAGTCAGAGACCCACAGAGACGAGTAAATTAGGAAAAATTCGGTTTAGAAGAGAAGAGGAAATTCAAGAGATTCAAAGAAGAGAGAATTCAGTACAGAAGAGGAGATCAATTTCAGAGAAATTCAAATCAAAAAAAAATTTTTCAGGAGACTTAGAAGAATTTCAGAGAGAGAAAAATTCAGAAGATTAAGTTATTTAGAATTATTCAGGAGGGATTAGAGTAATAAAGAGATTCATCAGGATTTCAGAGGTATTCAGGGAATGTCGGAGGATTTCAGAGACATATTCATTAGGAAAATTTTCAGAGGACTTCAGAGACATACAAAAATTTTTCAAGGTAGTTTGGAGAGAGATTTAGCAGATTGGAAATAGTTCAGAGAGATGGGAAGAAGAGAGGGAAAGGTAGATTTCAGAGAATTCAGTAAAATTCTCTTCAGTCAGCATTCAGAGGCATTCGAGACTTGTCAGAGATCAGAGTCATTTAAAAAGATTCAGATTTTTAGATTCAGAAAAATTTAGAGAGATTCAAAGATTTTCAGAATTCAGAGATTCAAATTCATTCAGAAATTCAGAAATTAGAAAGAAAAAAGATTGGAATTCAGAAGAATAGAGAGAAATTCTGAAAGATTTAAATTCAGGGAGATTTAAATTAATTCTAAAAGAATTTAGATTGAAAGAATTTCAGGAATTTAGGAGAAAGGAAGAGGAGAAAAATTTTGAGATTTGATTTAGGAGAAAAAGAAAGAGAGAGAGAGAAATTCAGAGAGATTCAGAGAAATTCAGATTCAGAGAGAGAGATTCAGAGAGAGAGATTCAGAAAAATTCAGAAAGAAAAAGATTGAGAGAGAATGAATAGAGATTGAGAGAAATTGAAAGAGAATTTCAGAGATCAAGAGAGATTCAGAGGAATTCAGAAATTCAGAGAGGAACAATTGAAAGAAATTCAGATGATTCCGGGAATTCAGAAGAAATTCAGAGGAATTGAAGGTAGATAAATTAATTCAGATTTAAAATTTAAATTAATATAGAGGATTCAGAGGAAAATTCAGGGAATTCAGAAAAATTTCAGAAAATTCAGGAAAGATTCAGGAAAATTCAACTTAATGAAGATTTAGAGAGAATGAGATTTTCAGAGAGAGAGAGAGAAAGAAGAGAGATTCAGAGAAGAGAGAGTCAGAGAAAGAGAGGAGGAGAAGGAAAAGAAAGAGGAAGTGGAATACAGAGGATTCAGAGAGGAATTCAGAGAAGAGGAGAGAGAGAGAGAAGAAGAGATTCAGAGAGATTCAGAGAGGATTCAGATTCATTCAGAGAAATTCAGAGAAAAAGAAAGAGAGAGGAAGTTTCAGAATCTGAATAATTCAGAGATTCAGAGAGATTCAGAAGAGATTCAGAAATTCAGAGAAATTCAGAGGATTTGAAATTCTGAACAATTCAGAGAATTCTGAGAGATTCAGAGAAAGAAAGAGAAGAGATTCAGAGAAAATTATTAAATAATTTGAATATATTAAATTATCAGATTCAGAGGAATAAGAATTCAGAGGAAAAAGAAAAAATTGAATTTTTGATTTGAGATTTAGAATCAGAAATTCAGAGAGATGAGAGATTTCATTCATTCAGAGAAGATTCAGATTCAGAGAGAGAGAGAGAGGATTCAAAATAATTCAGAATTGAGAGGAAAATATGAAAAATTCAAGATCATCAAAAGAAAGAGAATTCAGAAGAGGAGAGAGAATCAGAAAAATTCAGTGATCAGTGCAAAAAATAAAATACAAAAAAAGGGATTTAGAGAGATGAATAGAGAGAGAGAGATTCAGAGAGAGATTCAGGAATTCAGAGAGAAATCGAAATGAAAATAAATTCAGAATTCAGAGAGATCAGAGAGATGAGGAGAGAGGAGGAAAGATCAAGAAAAAGAGATAGAGAAAATTTCAGAAAAGAATGCTTGATGAATGATGAAAATGAAAAAAAAAAAAAAATTCAATTCAGAAAGATTCCAAAAAAAAATCCAGAATTTCATCAGAAAATTTCAGAGATTCAGGCAAAAAGTTGAAGAGTTTCAGGACGTATCACTATCGGAAAAGTCTCTAATCTCTGAATTACTACTCTACTATTCTTCTGAATCTAGATATGTCCCAAAATATAGAGAGATTCAGAGAGATTTCAGAGAGATTCAGAGAGATTTTTTTTACCAGGGATGCCCTAGAGAACGCCTAGAGTAAAAGCTGCTCGGGATATTTCTTGCTGCTACCGCTAAATGAGTTGCCGTGACAGCTAAAAAATAGCTCCCGTAACTAATTTTCAGCTATCCAAATGATAGCTAATCAATTTTGTCCGTGTTTTATTTGATTCAAGTGAATTTACGCACTCGGTAATGACTTATCCTTAGATCTTCGCTAACCATTGAGGGGGATATTAGCCCACGTGACACTAGTCAAATCGTTTATCCCAATCTATTCGCGAATGCTTCAATAAAATCAAAATGCCGCTTTATATAACAATTTTACATGCACAAAAAAATTCCTGTACAGAGCAATATTTTTATTCTATCGAGTCACTTTTGAATAATTTGGAATAAACAATTTGACTCGTACTACGACGCTAGTAGTTCCCCAACTAATACACGGAGAGGAATGGGATTTCAAATATTATTACATTTTGTGCTCCAGTGGAATAGTGTAGTTTTCGCAACACAGTGTAGTAAAAATTCGTGTTCCATGATGTGGAATTGTGCTAAATTAAACGATTGTTCAAAACATTGAGTATCAATTTTTATTACAACATGTTGTAAAAATTATACTACACGGAGAGAAATTTGATAGTTGAAAGTGGTAGAATACGTAGGTAATGTCATCCTCGAAATTGATAAACTGAAACTATTGGGAATAGCTTGGACATAAAATTATCACGATGGTAAACTTCACTTTGTCAAAAATTTCAAAATTTCTTCAGGAAAACTAACAAAGCTAATATTGATGATTCCAAGCAGTGCTAATACTTTTTACCATCAGCGATCGTAATGTTTCTTTACACTTTATTTCAAGATTCTCGCAAGCAAGAGCTCTAAAAATCGAAGCAAAGGCAATAATTTTCACCATCAATCATGGTAATATCATTCACTGAAATGAAAAACAAAATTCACTTGCAAAAACATATTTCCAGGCACATTTGTTAGTTCATGTTGTTCAACCTTCGAGTTATCACCACCATACTTGTTGATTGCAATCATGTTATTTTTGATACATTCTTGAGTACAGTTTATGATGAAAAATCCTAATTCCGCGGAGGGGATTTGAACTTAAGAATAATGTACTTATATCTACCTATAAACCTTACAACTGAAGCCGCTTTGCTACGCTCGCACTTATGAATTCGCTGCTTTGAAGTTTCATTGAAAGACTAAACGAAGGAACCTAAACTGGACAACTTGTTGTGTGCGATAATGGTGAGAAAATTTCAAGCGCTGTTGGAAAATATTACCATCGGCGCTTGTATCATACCGACCCGTCATTGGTAGTAAATGTGATTCGTAGCTTTCAAAATTCAGAATAGTTGTTCAAACAAAATCTATTATTGTCAAGTGATGATAATTTTCATTAGAAAAGGTATTTATTTCGTTTGTTCATAGTTGTTATTACTGAAATATATTTTCTCACGCTGAATCTTCATTTTTACCATCGTAGCTGACGATTATTTACTACGTGCGTATAAAATAATACGCTAATTATTTTCCAATAATACTAGTTTACGACAAAAAATAGTAATTTTCACAATCACTTCGGTACAAAGTATACAAGGAGAAAGAAAATTTGCTACTCCTCGGCGAATTCTTTTTTCTCCGATTGGTAATATTCAAAACATCATTTTTCTCCGTGTGAGAAATGGTAATTCAATTCATTCTTGGTGCAAACACGGAGAAAAATTATGTTCCAAATATTACTACATTTTGTAATAGAGTAGTGCTATATGTGAAATAATATAATATGTTTACAACTGAATGTAGTAAAAAAATTCATGCTTCATGCTGTTGCGTCAAATAGAAAGATTTTTCAAATCATTATGCATGAACTTTTACTATATTCGGTTGTAAATATCATACTATTTCACTTATAGCACTATTTTGGTAGGAAATATAGTAATATTTGAACCATCACGATTGAGTGATCGAGTTTTATTCAGGATCTCAAACGGGTGGAACAATGTTCACTATTTTGAGATCATTTTCAAAGTAGAACGTCCATTAGGGTATAACACCACTCTGAAATCTAACACTGATGAATATAATAAAATAACTGTTTGATAACAATTTAAAAAAAATCAAGTGGAATTTAATTCTGAATGTGAAATTTTTACACCGCGTACAATAATATTGGTACATCCTCGCATTAAAATAATCAAAATCTCATAATTTATGACACAAAATGTTACTTCAAGCATCTACATCAGCCACGACTATCGCTGATTCATCGTTGAAAAATTCGTTTTATTTGCACGAGAGTGGTATTAAACGATAATCTGATCATCTACATTCAATAAAGTTGAATTTATATTCAAATTTTGATACTAGATTTGCTCACCAACCGTACAAGTATCTCGCAAGATTTATAGGATAAAACAATCCTGAGCAGATGCATTTCACGTTTTGATTATTAAGAACATTTACGTGATTTGACCTCGAAAGACGAAGCCTGCCAAATGCATTGCCGATCAACGACGGATATGGGCTTTCGTCACTCGCATTCGTATCCGATGCGCGATCGAAATCGGTTCAAGGTTTGGATTCATCATCGTTGTTTCAATTAGCACGGGTAAAAGACTTGATCGAAAGCAATTACTTTGGGCATCGAAGATTCATTTTGAAATTTCTAAGGTTCCCTCGGTGCATCTCGATTTCAGTTTTCACGCACTTCGGAAGATTTTCCTTTGTTTATCCATGGATCGTTAGATTTATATTGAATTTTATTTCAAAATTGATTGGCGATAAAAATCTTCATGATGAAAGTACAATAGATATTGCGTTAATAAAGATAACGATTGATGATTAATAGAAGATGCATTGAATGTTCGAATAAACTTTAAAATCAGCGTCCTGGAAGCATAGTGTGAAAATTATCTTAGAAATTAAAGATTGGTATATACTCGGAACGATGGTGGCATATTAGAACTGGATGAAGAATAAAAAGTTAGAAAATATCATTACATTGTTATATCCCCTCACATCAATTACTTGGAACGGATCCAAATCTAAAGCACGATTCAATATACTGAATTATTATAATATTTGATCGAACTTCTTTATAACTTCTTTAAAAGCATTCTGGTAATGTCTGCTGTTCGTGGATTGAACAAAAATATTATAGATATATATGAAATTGATGAACAACAAATTCAAGAAATAACGCATATAAATATAACAATGAAATTCTTTTAAACGTTCAATTGTATGGTCTACAATTTTTTTAAGCAAGACATATTCTAAACAAAATCTAGAAATAATCGAAAAATTGAACACTCAATTTCTAAAAATAAAACAAAACCGAGTGGAATTATATATAATTTATCTATAATTCAATATAGTTTATATATAAGTTATATTGAGAATGTGCTACTATACTGACCGTTTGTTTACCTTTTAGGACTCAGGGTTTATTTGGTAGAACTAACTAATTTTATATATAGAACTGCCCTATTTTTAAGTATCTTCTGAATGTCACATACTCAATTAAAAATTTACGCTTTCCATAATGATGAATATTCAGTCAACATGAGAAAAAAAACCAAAGTACTCCGTTAGATTCAATTTTGAAAGTAATGTTGATCGAGGATATGAAGAAGACGGAAGAGAATCTTTGATGGATCTTTGATTAATCGTGCAATTAAGTTCACATTATGTGAAATTATATTCTTCAAGACGGTTATTCATAATTGCTGCTGCAGTAACGAATTCTGCCATGTCAGTACACGGAGAAAAATGCAGCTCGAAAGGATAGTAATCTTTAATAGAAAATTGGAGAATATTTCTTAAAATCTAAGAATTTTTCTTAAGTTTGTGATAAACATAAAACGGTTCAGATTTCTCTTGAATATTGCTCGAAAAACAATGAAAGATTATCAATACTTAACAAATCATAAAAACAAATATGAAGTTTCCAAAAGTCGCGCATGAAATTTTACAAAGTAAATAACAAAATTTTGGAATCTTATTTTCAAATTACAGAATTTTGCTATTCACTTTGTAAAATTTCATTCGCGACTATTTTAAACTCCGTATTTGTTTTTATGATTTGTTAAGTATTGATAATTTTTCATTGTTTTTCAAGCAATATTCAAGAGAAATCTGAACCGTTTTATGTTTATCACAAACTTAAAAAAAATTCTTAGATTTTAAGAAATATTCTCCAATTTTCTATTAAAGATTACTATCCTTTCGAGCTGCATTTTTCCCCGTGTAAAGCCCTATATTTCTACGAGGACGGACCAAACATTTGGTCACTATAATCAATCGCGTAGTTATTCTAATTAAACGTATCGTTGATTCAACTAAGCGTATTGTAGTTTCGATTGAGTCGTTTAGTTATTTTCATTGCGCAGTTTGGTCTGTTCATATTTTCCTATTCGCTCAGTAATTATCACTATTCCTTTTTCCCCGGGTTCTACTTGAAATTCTTGCATTTTTTTCTAATTCTAATTACCCAATTGAATTTCATTTTATTAGGTCCAGAAAATCATTCAAGCGGAGTGAAATTCGAATTTTTAAAAAAAGTACAGTGATGTTCCTTCTTGAAGATTCGAATTGTGTTCATGGGAGAAATTAAGGTTGAGGATTCGCTGATGATAATCGTGTCTGAGAAAGAATTTTCAGTTTTCTTTTACAATAGCTGTTAAAACACTATTGAAAACGCCGGAATTTTCCGGTATCGCGAAACTGAAAAATTTCTATTAATAATAAATTTTGATGGTCCACATAAAAAAAAAAGAATTGTACTAGAACTTCCCACAGTTGAAATTAAATTTTATACTTCACCTCAATTTTCTAGCATAGATACAATACGTGTACTGGAATTTTTATGATTTCAAAATAATTTTCCCGCACAAATGTGTAGTTTAGTAATTTCCAGGGCGGCACTAGAAGTAACACATGGATGAGCTATTTCAATGCATTTGAAGTATTTTATTTCTGCTCACCAGGTGAAAATAGTATATTGTTCACCAAGGGGGGAGGGGGGGGGGGAAGTGACAATTTTCCACACGGAGAGAGATTAAGATCGAAAATACAGTAATCTTTAATAAAAATTTGAGAATATTTCTTAAAATCTGAGAGTTTTTCTCAAATGCATAATAAAGACAAAACAGTCCATTGTTTTGCGGAATTTTCTTCGAGAAACAATGAACAATTATCAATACTTAATAAAAAATGGAGAAACATATAAACTTTCCAAAAGTCGCGCGTTAAATTTTACAAAAATAGTAATAAAATTTCAATATCCTACTATTCACTTTGTGAAATTTTGTATGCGACTTTTGAAAAGTTCATATGTTTTTCCATTCTTTATTTAGTATTGATAATTGTTCATTGTTCTTCTATTACAATCCCACAAAAAAGTGGACCGTTTTGCCTCTATCATGCATTTAAGAAAAATTCTCAGATTTTAAGAAATATTCTAAAATTTGTATTGAAGATTACTATATTTTCGACCTGCATTTTTCTCCGTGCACTTTTCTCCGAGGTGAACATGCTATTTTCTCCCGAAACTGCAAGAAAAGTGCAAATTATCTATAGTTCAAATTTAACTTTAAATAGTTAACATAGTTTAAATATTTAACTTTAAATAGTTCCTAATCCTAGTCGCCCTAAAAATAGGTCAGGAAACATCAACTTTCCGTGCAAATGTAGGAAAAAAGGATTCTTTGAAAAGAATTGAGGATGAATATTGAGCACGGAAAGAAATAATTAGCTAAAATAGCATTTGGATAGCTGAAAATGAGCTACGGGAGCTACTTTTTACTTGTCACAGCTACTCACTTAGCGGTAGTAGCAAGAAATGTAGCTGTCGCGGCGAAAATTGACCAGCTAAATTAGTTGGATATCCAAATATCAACCACGAAAACTGTGCAGTTACAGCTACAATTTCCCACTGTTGTTGCTAAAAAACAGCTACAGCTGCAATTATTTTAACTACAGCGGTGAAAAAAGGATGCTGCAAAAAGTGATCAGCTGCCATAGCTATTTTCTTTTTCTTCCGTGGAGGAACAAAAAGATCCACACATATTTACGGCCCTGGTTTAAAAAAACCATTGATTCTCGCCAAATCTCACTAAATTACAGTTGAACTTGGACAATGTTCTGGCCGAATCTCATCCAGCAAATGTCAATGAGATTTGGTCAGAAAGAACAGTCGATTCTCGCCAAATCTCACTGAATCTGGCCAAATCTCATTGATTCCCGGACAATCTTCTGGCCAAATCTCATTTAATTTCATTTGTCAGAGGTAATGGATTCTTTTAACCAGGGGGAAGTGTCTTTATCAGATTCATTCAAGATTTCTTCTTCGCTTATATAACTCCAATACATTTACATCATTCTGTGCAACATTCATTTGTAAATTAATTACAAATATTTTGTTCAATAAGCATAAAGATATATTGTAACGTATATTCTATACAATATTTCAATCATTCATATAACACATAATTGTTTCAAATGAGTCTTGTTCTTCGAATCTCCGACAACAATATTCAACTCTCACGTTGGAGAAATGACGAGAGGAGAATAAAAAGAAGAGGAAGATTTACTCTATAATTAAAATCCCTGGTTTATAGATATACGATGGGAGTGGGGACGAAATTATTAAGGCTAGACCATCCTTCTTGGCGTAAGTGAAAATATTAGAATCTCAAATAGGTCTGTGGTTACGTGAACTCTTCACGTGTTATGAATTGTATTACACGAAGAGTACTATTATAAACATGCCTCGCACTTATGGTTGTGCAGGTGCATAATCCAACCGAGCTTTCCCTTGCAATTTTTTAGATAAATTTTCACCCATGGTTTAAAAAAAAATTGTTGGCAAAAAATCCCTTTTTTTCAAGCAATCAATGTAAAAATTTTTGGGAACGGAAATTTAAAAAAAAACAAATGTCTAAAAAGAATAAAAAGTTAGAAAATATCATTACATTGTTATATCCCCTCACATCAATTACTTGGAACGGATCCAAATCTAAAGCACGATTCAATATACTGAATTATTATAATATTTGATCGAACTTCTTTATAACTTCTTTAAAAGCATTCTGGTAATGTCTGCTGTTCGTGGATTGAACAAAAATATTATAGATATATATGAAATTGATGAACAACAAATTCAAGAAATAACGCATATAAATATAACAATGAAATTCTTTTAAACGTTCAATTGTATGGTCTACAATTTTTTTAAGCAAGACATATTCTAAATAAAATCTAGAAATAATCGAAAAATTGAACACTCAATTTCTAAAAATAAAACAAAACCGAGTGGAATTATATATAATTTATCTATAATTCAATATAGTTTATATATAAGTTATATTGAGAATGTGCTACTATACTGACCGTTTGTTTACCTTTTAGGACTCAGGGTTTATTTGGTAGAACTAACTAATTTTATATATAGAACTGCCCTATTTTTAAGTATCTTCTGAATGTCACATACTCAATTAAAAATTTACGCTTTCCATAATGATGAATATTCAGTCAACATGAGAAAAAAAACCAAAGTACTCCGTTAGATTCAATTTTGAAAGTAATGTTGATCGAGGATATGAAGAAGACGGAAGAGAATCTTTGATGGATCTTTGATTAATCGTGCAATTAAGTTCACATTATGTGAAATTATATTCTTCAAGACGGTTATTCATAATTGCTGCTGCAGTAACGAATTCTGCCATGTCAGTACACGGAGAAAAATGCAGCTCGAAAGGATAGTAATCTTTAATAGAAAATTGGAGAATATTTCTTAAAATCTAAGAATTTTTCTTAATTTTGTGATAAACATAAAACGGTTCAGATTTCTCTTGAATATTGCTCGAAAAACAATGAAAGATTATCAATACTTAACAAATCATAAAAACAAATATGAAGTTTCCAAAAGTCGCGCATGAAATTTTACAAAGTAAATAACAAAATTTTGGAATCTTATTTTCAAATTACAGAATTTTGCTATTCACTTTGTAAAATTTCATTCGCGACTTTTTGAAACTCCGTATTTGTTTTTATGATTTGTTAAGTATTGATAATTTTTCATTGTTTTTCAAGCAATATTCAAGAGAAATCTGAACCGTTTTATGTTTATCACAAACTTAAGAAAAATTCTTAGATTTTAAGAAATATTCTCCAATTTTCTATTAAAGATTACTATCCTTTCGAGCTGCATTTTTCCCCGTGTAAAGCCCTATATTTCTACGAGGACGGACCAAACATTTGGTCACTATAATCAATCGCGTAGTTATTCTAATTAAACGTATCGTTGATTCAACTAAGCGTATTGTAGTTTCGATTGAGTCGTTTAGTTATTTTCATTGCGCAGTTTGGTCTGTCCATATTTTCCTATTCGCTCAGTAATTATCACTATTCCTTTTTCCCCGGGTTCTACTTGAAATTCTTGCATTTTTTCTCTAATTCTAATTACCCAATTGAATTTCATTTTATTAGGTCCAGAAAATCATTCAAGCGGAGTGAAATTCGAATTTTTAAAAAAAGTACACTGATGTTCCTTCTTGAAGATTCGAATTGTGTTCATGGGAGAAATGAAGGTTGAGGACTCGCTGATGATAATTGTGTCTGAGAAAGGATTTTCAGTTTTTTTTTACAATAGCTGTTAAAACACTATTGAAAACGCCGGAATTTTCCGGTATCGCGAAACTGAAAAATTTCTATTAATAATAAATTTTGATGGTCCACATAAAAAAAAAAGAATTGTACTAGAACTTCCCACAGTTGAAATTAAATTTTATACTTCACCTCAATTTTCTAGCATAGATACAATACGTGTACTGGAATTTTTATGATTTCAAAATAATTTTCCCGCACAAATGTGTAGTTTAGTAATTTCCAGGGCGGCACTAGAAGTAACACATGGATGAGCTATTTCAATGCATTTGAAGTATTTTATTTCTGCTCACCAGGTGAAAATAGTATATTGTTCACCAAGGGGGGAGGGGGGGGGGAAGTGACAATTTTCCACACGGAGAGAGATTAAGATCGAAAATACAGTAATCTTTAATAAAAATTTGAGAATATTTCTTAAAATCTGAGAGTTTTTCTCAAATGCATAATAAAGACAAAACAGTCCATTGTTTTGCGGAATTTTCTTCGAGAAACAATGAACAATTATCAATACTTAATAAAAAATGGAGAAACATATAAACTTTCCAAAAGTCGCGCGTTAAATTTTACAAAAATAGTAATAAAATTTCAATATCCTACTATTCACTTTGTGAAATTTTGTATGCGACTTTTGAAAAGTTCATATGTTTTTCCATTCTTTATTTAGTATTGATAATTGTTCATTGTTCTTCTATTACAATCCCACAAAAAAGTGGACCGTTTTGCCTCTATCATGCATTTAAGAAAAATTCTCAGATTTTAAGAAATATTCTAAAATTTGTATTGAAGATTACTATATTTTCGACCTGCATTTTTCTCCGTGCACTTTTCTCCGAGGTGAACATGCTATTTTCTCCCGAAACTGCAAGAAAAGTGCAAATTATCTATAGTTCAAATTTAACTTTAAATAGTTAACATAGTTTAAATATTTAACTTTAAATAGTTCCTAATCCTAGTCGCCCTAAAAATAGGTCAGGAAACATCAACTTTCCGTGCAAATGTAGGAAAAAAGGATTCTTTGAAAAGAATTGAGGATGAATATTGAGCACGGAAAAAAATAATTAGCTAAAATAGCATTTGGATAGCTAAAAATGAGCTACGGGAGCTACTTTTTACTTGTCACAGCTACTCACTTAGCGGTAGTAGCAAGAAATGTAGCTGTCGCGGCGAAAATTGACCAGCTAAATTAGTTGGATATCCAAATATCAACCACGAAAACTGTGCAGTTACAGCTACAATTTCCCACTGTTGTTGCTAAAAAACAGCTACAGCTGCAATTATTGTAACTACAGCGGTGAAAAAAGGATGCTGCAAAAAGTGATCAGCTGCCATAGCTATTTTCTTTTTCTTCCGTGGAGGAACAAAAAGATCCACACATATTTACGGCCCTGGTTTAAAAAAACCATTGATTCTCGCCAAATCTCACTAAATTACAGTTGAACTTGGACAATGTTCTGGCCGAATCTCATCCAGCAAATGTCAATGAGATTTGGTCAGAAAGAACAGTCGATTCTCGCCAAATCTCACTGAATCTGGCCAAATCTCATTGATTCCCGGACAATCTTCTGGCCAAATCTCATTTAATTTCATTTGTCAGAGGTAATGGATTCTTTTAACCAGGGGGAAGTGTCTTTATCAGATTCATTCAAGATTTCTTCTTCGCTTATATAACTCCAATACATTTACATCATTCTGTGCAACATTCATTTGTAAATTAATTACAAATATTTTGTTCAATAAGCATAAAGATATATTGTAACGTATATTCTATACAATATTTCAATCATTCATATAACACATAATTGTTTCAAATGAGTCTTGTTCTTCGAATCTCCGACAACAATATTCAACTCTCACGTTGGAGAAATGACGAGAGGAGAATAAAAAGAAGAGGAAGATTTACTCTATAATTAAAATCCCTGGTTTATAGATATACGATGGGAGTGGGGACGAAATTATTAAGGCTAGACCATCCTTCTTGGCGTAAGTGAAAATATTAGAATCTCAAATAGGTCTGTGGTTACGTGAACTCTTCACGTGTTATGAATTGTATTACACGAAGAGTACTATTATAAACATGCCTCGCACTTATGGTTGTGCAGGTGCATAATCCAACCGAGCTTTCCCTTGCATTTGAACACGAACAACGTAACAGGTTACCATATCAAAAATTCCTAAGGTCTGTCCGATTAGACTCATATATCTTCCCACTGTTGCTCCAATGATGTAGGGGGCGAAAGAACGTGCAATGCGACACGTACGACTTTTATTTTACACGTGGAATTGAAGGATCGGTGCTTGTCACGATTCAACCTTTCTACGATGATGTTAAAGTAGTCTCTAATAAAGAACAACTATGAGTCAGCGATCATTGAACGACTCTCGAAATTTTTGTGAGATCAGGGCAAATCTAATTGGTGAACAAATTTGTGTGTTTTCTCATCCTTTCTTTGATTACATGATCACCGTCGGTCACAGAATCGATTATTTCGATTTGTTAGTTGAAAGTGTTGTAATGTCATCCTCGCACAACTTTCCAATCATCGCTGAATAATGGGACACGTGAACAATGTTTGAGAATCATTGAACGGATTCATTACATACTTCATAAAAATGCAAAGTGTTGGAATTAGATATTTTTATAATTTTCACAATTTATTCTCTTAGTATATAGTGTACATCGGTAAATACAAAAATTCATTATACCCAATTCTAGGGTGTATTATCTGAATTTCATCTTTTTTCACGAACCTACTCTGTGAGAAGTAAATGCGGATTTTTTCCCAAATTTGGCGGCAGCAGAAAATCTCCCTATATTCTGGAGGAATTTTCAAATGAGGTGAATTCATCCATAAATTGAAAGCTTGAATTAAACATTGAGATACCAAGAAAGTTTGTAAAAAGTACGATTTTGTTGCCTTATGATGTGCACAATAAAATCACCGAATATCCACTCCACAACAATTTTTCAGAAATACTTTGGAAAGAATCTGTAGTATTCACGAAATATTAACGACCACTAGAACGCAGAATTGATTTCTAAATATGTTTCATTCAATTTATTCATCTTTCTTATTTGTAAGTACATTCAACTCTTTTGATATTTATTCATGTGATAATAAGTTGTTCAAAAGATTGTTTTCACTTTGAAACTGGACACCGCTGACATATTTCATTATGTCATATTGACAATTATGGGCGTCTCTACCATAACAACAAGGGTCGAAATCAGGTAAACTTTATCGGAACGCGAGAGCAGTTGAAGGAACAGGAGGAGAAGGAAAGAGAAAAAAGGTTAAGAATTTGTTTTGTGAACAAATTCAAGAGTCTTCCAAGACATCTTTAAGAACTCTTCAAGATACTTTTTCGAATTCTATACGTGTTTCATAAGACATCTTTTAGGATTCGTTTCGGTATCTTTTAGAACATTTTTTGAGACTTCTTAAAGATATCTTTAAGATGTCTGAATGTTAGTTGGGTGGTACGTAAAGTGAAAAATTCGTCATGAACAGAAATTTTGCAGTTCCTGGGTACCAGAAAATTCCAATTTCTTTAACAATGTACGTGACACGGAAATTTTTTTAAATTCAAACGAAGATTTCTATGCACGATACCGCCCACATAGAATATTTTATCCAATAAAAGATATCTTCAGGAATAATCGAGGACAATGTAAGAAGTCTTATACATCACGAAGATATCTTTTGAACATCTCAAAATGTTCTTACTTCTAAAAGATAACCTAACAGGATTTTGAGAATTGCACTCAAGTCCTTTTGAGGAATATTTTTACAAGAACTATAAATACAATGACTGAATTTTAATATCCATATTCAGTTTTTTTACAGTGTATTTTCAAGAACGTTTTCAGGAACCTTCTGAAAGTATTTGAAACTTTCGTCAAAAAAATTCAAGGTTTAAAAACTTTTAAAAAGTTTCTGAGAACGTTCTTGAAGATATTTTTGTACAAGGAAGAACACTTCAAGACTTTTAAAAGATATCTTAAGATATCAATTGTCGCGTTGTATATAATTTCCTGTGAAGTTCTGTATCATTCTTGAAGATACCTTTTAGACGAAAGATACAACGTTGGAGACTTCCTAAAAAAATATTAATATAACTGTGAATTCAACGGCACGTACCAAATATCCTTGGATCATTGTGGAATACTTGGTTTGAATCATTTTCACAATTCATATCTACCCGTATAACATACCATACCAACATGAAAAATAATCTTCTCGAGAACAGTAACTAAACGCAGAACTGAAATAAATCGAAGAATCAAGCTCTTGTTATAAAAATATTTCACGATACTAAACTGTGAATACTATCTTTATTTGAAAATAATTTTTTTGCATTATGTATGTTGTTATTGTCATATGGGAGGACTGTGAACGTTGTTTTTTTTGCGAGCGACTTGTTTGTGTACTTTTCACATGTTGTATTTGTGTATCTAAAGAGTTTTGTTGCTCGTTTATGGAAGAAATATATAAATTAATAAATCAATATTTAGGTTGAAATGAATCATCTCAAATTAAAATTTAAAATTATACAAACTTTACAAAAATGTCTCTGATAACTCATATTCACTTAATTATATATATATATTGAAAATTTTCATTATAACACTATTGCTGTTTCTCAACTATGATTAACAACAATTATCATATGTTCTTCACAAATTTTTATGATCCCCGTTGAAATTCAATAAATTCAATTCGTGCAAGAAATTCCTTTTTTCAAGTATTTGAAATGATTGAAAATACTTGAATATTTGAACATTTTTCGTTTTCAAGGTTGGGATTTCATTTGGGGAGGAGGGGGGGGGCGGGATTTTCCGCTATAAGGAAAGACATAGAGTTTCGACCGGAAACTTTAACTTTCGAACCTTAATAAAAATCATTGTAAGCAAAAGATTCAACAATACTCTGAGTATAAAGGATTTTATTACAAACATATAAAAACAATCAACCAACCATATTGGTTACATCGATAAAACGTGATTAATTCAAATGAAATTACTCGTTTTTTCGTATAGAATTTCTGTTCTTTAAAATACTTTCCGCTGATGATATCATTATCATGTAATATGCATTACATATTGATGCAACGATTATACAAGTACGTGAATATAATATTTAGTATTCAAGTCATAAACGTGTAATCTACGATATACGCCGAAGAAAGCATTGTTTTCTTCAGATTTGAGAAGTCAATTTTGCAATGACGGTACAGCAAACCCATACCCTGAGAGGAAAAAATCTTAAACCGAGAAAAATATTGGGCTAACCGAGTTCAATCTAATATTTTTTAATTCGAGAAAACTATTTTGAACAGAACAACACACTTTCTGAGTTTAAAGTTGTACATCCCCGGGTAGAAATTTCCCCGATTGAAAATGAGGCTATCCACGGCCTTATCCGGGGCCAGATCACTCTACCACGCCCCCAAATAGGGCATTGAATGGACCGATCTTCATCTCTACCCGGACCGTGGAGTGAAGAAAATTTTCTTACCCCAGTACACACCTTCTTGAAATAAGAAAAATAAATCTTTTCTTACACTGAGAGAAAGATACCTAGTTGGGACAACTAACTAAATGTTAGTTGCCGTAGCTAGATTTTTATTTACGCCAGCTAGACTCTAGTTGGGGTCAATAAAAGGCTAGCTGTCTGAAATATGAATAAAATGGTTTATCCAATGGGAATAAAAAATATAGTTGTGGCAAATAAAATTTGGCTAGCATAAATAAATTTTTATTTACAGTTACTAAATTTCCTAGCTGTTGGATAGACCCTTTCTCTCAGTGTACACTGTTCAAAATTGTTTGGTATTGCATAATTTTTTCAGTCACATTTGTTTAGTTATAACTAAAATTCCAAATTCTTGGTATTTGAATTAAAAATTCATTAACAACACTGTTAGAAAAATCTGTCTTAAACTTAACAATACTATTATGAAGTTTTTTACATAAACATTTTATTAAATTTCATACGAAATTTTGTATGAAATTTCATATTTTCATATTAAATTTCATGTTTTCATATGAAATTTAATAATCGTTCTTAATTTTAATATGGAAATATGAAATTTCATAAAAAATTTCGTATGAAATTCAATAAAATGTTCATGTAAAAAACTTCATAATATTATTGTTAAGTTTAAGACAGATTTTTCTAACAGTGAAGTAATTGAATCTTCAAACTTTTACTATCTTATATCACGCATTTATGCAAATTTTCGTAACTGAAATTTCATACATATTTACCTCAAATTTCCAGTTACGTGATTGAAAATTGTTTCTGTTACGTGTATTTGAAGTTTTGTAATTTGAAAGTCTTGACTGTTTATAACCAAAAAATATACTCTCTAAATTTGAGACAGTGAAATTTTAGTGATTTCACTGGTTAGTCGATCAGTACGAATCAGATCATATACAATGCACAATCAGTGAATATTAACTGATCTTGCAGTGAAATCTCACTGATTCAATTAGTCAGGAACACTTCCAACTGCCAAACCAGGGACTATTCCCTGATATTCCACTGATTCCATTCGATGGTCAACTTTTAACCGCAGAAGAAGTGAGATTCGACTGATTTGAATTTGGAGAGTATTCTCAGGAAAAGCTAATTTTCCTCTCAGTGTATAAAAGTTCGATCAATGAGAGAGGTTGAATGTAAAGTATCCACGTTGACAGTTACAAACTCGCTCAAAACAAAATTGCTCGCACAAAGGAAGAAATTGGCAAGAGTTTAGTTGGTGATTTCAAGATCATTCAACATCATCACTTTCAAACCAAGAATCAATAACCTTCACGCAAGAATTTCATTTCACATACTTAAACATTGATAGAATCACATCGCGACAATCAAGGACAGATTATTTTCACCAGTCGACCAACAATTTTGAATAATTATTAGTGGCGAATAACATTTCGAGGTATTATCAATACGGATATCTGACATCCATGAACATGGCTTGTTTTGATATTGATTTGCATTCATATGAATGAAAAATGCCTGTTTTTCAACCAAATTCCCTATGATACTCAATATCGAAGTATACACTGAGAGAAAGATACCTAGTTGGGACAGCTAAATGTCCGCAGCTAGATTTTCATTTACGCTAGCTAAACTCTAGTTTAGGTAAATGAAAGTTTAATTGTCTAAAATATGAATAAAATGATTCATTCAATGCACGGAAAAATATGATGTGGTGGATATTTGGATAGCTGAAAATTATCTATGGTAGCTATTTTTTAGCTGTAGCAACAAAAGTGATTACTATAGAAGCTAAAATTCAGCTACTGCAGCAATATTTTTGGCCATCCGAATATCAAGCTAATTCCTAGCTATCATAGCGAATTATCTTTTCCGTGTGGAAATGAAAAGTTCAGTTGGCGCAACTAAATTTTGATTTACAGCGACCAAATTTCCTAGTTCTCAAATATTTGAATAGACCCTTTCTCTCGGTGTAGATTGAACTGTTAAACTTCCATTCTAATTCTCATGAAGAAAAATAAATATAATAGGTCAGTCAATTGCCAAACCTACGGCAAAATAATCAGCTGTACACGAACTCTATTTTCCCGGATGAGACCCTAGTAGAAATTTTGATATGGAAAACATCAAGTCCAGATCAGGCATGCCTGATTTCTGTTCCGGGCCTGACAAAAATGTAACGCAGGGAGAAGACAAGGTACTGATCAGGAAAACCAAGTGTTTCCCAATCAGAATCTGATCAGGGTAGTAATTGAATTCCCAATCAAGACCTCATCTAAGCTATATTCTAACATTCAATTTGATTTTCATGGAATTCACTTTTCATAAAATTTTTTTAAACTTCCCCAACAGAAGAAATTTTACTAATGATCCAAATAGACCTCAGTTGAACATTTAAAGAAGACAGGTAAATTTCTAATGAGTCCTGTGAAAATTCTGAATAATTTGATACATTCATCGTTCTGAATTGATCAGGTCCTGATTCGGCTGTCTTGTCGGTTATCACATGCTTGAAATAGGATGAGCCAAGGCAATCCTGATCAGGTTCTGGTAGGAATACCATGCCTGAGTTACTGAAAGGGAAAATCTAGCTGGGACCTGTCAACAACTTTGCGTTACATTGTTGTAAGGTCCTAAACAGGATGCCATGTCAGGACCTGATAATGTAATCAAAAGTTTCCCTTAATTAGGAGTTCCCTATTGCAGCCTTACGAAGGTCATGCTTCTAATAGGGAATTCCCTGTCAAATTTCTACTAGGGGAAGCGCACTTTTCAATCGAGGAAATTCCTATCCGAGTGTTAACCCAACGAGAACAGCTTATTAAAATCACATTCAGGATATTTTCATGTATACTTGAAGTTCCTAAAAAAACCTTTTCCCACGTGAAATAATAAGCTCAAGCAGGTTTTCTCCGTTTTTCGATCTCACAATTATTACTTTAGAATGGTGTGCAAGAAAAACTATTTCAATTTTGTATCTTGTTCACGGAAAAAAGTAATTAGTCGTGAGATGGATAGCCATTTTTTTACCGTTAATAGCTAAATTTTAGCCACTGCAGCAAAAATTTGTAGTTTAATCATTTAAATTTCAGCTAATGTTGCTAACAAAATTAGCTGTCCTGTGGGTGATAAAATGTTCAGCTATAAGAGCTAAAGTTTAACTGATACTGCTAGAAATTTCTTTCCGTGTTCTGTGTAAACTCCAAAAATTCATGAAAAATCATTTTTGAACAATTTTGATAACAATTTTGAATAATTTTTTCTCCCAAAAAAAATAATTTTCTTTCAAACCTCGAGTAAATTTTGAATTCCACGATTTCTTTGAGTTTTTGTTGGTTTACATACAATTCTATCTTGCACACGAATAAGAGACTCCATTTGCGAAGCGGTTTACAAATGTGGACATAAACCTTGCAAATCCAGTGATTCCACATTGTAAACATTTTTTCATCAATTTGAAACATAGGGTGAACTACCCTGAACTACCCTAGGGTAGATGAACGATGGAGCAGTAGATGAACGACTCATGAGAGAAATAACTATTCGAAATTTCTGCTACCTTAAAATAATTCGTTTTTTTTCATAATATGAATTACTTCTTATGAAAATAATCGAATTATTTTAATGTAACAGAAGTTCATAATAGTTACTTCGTTTATGAATGCTTCATCTACTGGTTAGTTCACTCTACATGAAAATATCCCGAAAAGTTTGTTATATTCAATCTTTTCTTGTACCTAACAAAGAATCTAAAAAAATTATTTTTAGGCCTTTGAATGGATAATCCCCTTCGGTTTAATTGATCGTGATGTTGTAAAAATTCACACCTTCCGTCATTTCAAAGCGTGATTGATCACAAATCAAAAATTGAATTATCATGGAAAATTTCACTTTCCAAACTGTACACGGAAAAAAATAATCAGCTACAATCTGGATAGCTGAAAATTACACGAAGAGAAGAGAATGGTAATATTTCCCACGCTAACATAGCATTCGGTCTTATTTTATATAAAATTGTGATTGTTACTATGTAAGAATAGAATTATTTACCATTTTTCTGGTAATAATATATATGTAGCATAGTAATTATTACCAGAAAAAATGGTGGAGAATTCTATTCTCACATAGTAACAATCAAGATTTTATATAAAGTAAGACCGAATACTATGTTAGCATGTTAAATATTACCATTCTTTCTTCTCCGTGTAACTATGGAAACTATTTTTCAGCTCCCACGGCTACTCGCTTAGCGCCAACAGCAAGAAATGTAGCTGCCACAACTAAAATTTCATAGGAAATTATTTGGCTATCCAAATATCCACCACAAAATCTGCGCAGCCACAGCTACGATCTTCTACTATAGCGGCTAATAAATATCTATAGCTGCGATTATTTTAACTATAGCAGTGAAAAAAGAGCGCTAAAAAATGAATAGCTGCCGGTAGCTTTATCACTCGAAGAAGAATACTTTTTATCAACATCTCAACTTGAATTTGAGAAAGGAATAATGACATCCGATCGATCTACGATTACAAGATACGAATTCAACGCTAAATTTGTAGAATAAATATCTATTGTGGCAAGAAGAAAACCGGTCACGTTTGAAGATTTATTTTCGTGTTGACGTTAACGTTGTGAGTTTCTTCGATTCATGAACCGGATATAATCAGAAGGACAAAAATCAATTTGAATTGTACTACCTAAAGCGAACCTTTATCATTAGAGAAATCATGATTTTCAGCGTTCAGTTGCTTAATCGATACAAATATATAATATTCTTCTTTTGTGATCTATTTTCTTTTTGGAGAAACAAAATATATTCGGGAATTCGAATTGTATAAATGTCGCTGTTGGCTGTGTCGCAATGATATCCATTCAAAAGTTTCAAGTAGAACATTCTAGAATGGGAATTAAGAACAGTGTAGTACTTTCCAAATTTTTAATGCCCAACACAGGTGCAATCTGCTTGAAACACGGACGGTATGTCATTGGATAGTATATTAATATTTAATTGAGCAAAAATTACTGTACTAAACAGTGAAGTTTGAATAAGAGTCTATGAAATAATTATCCTAAAAAAAAATTGTATTCTCCCTCAATCGGTCGAAAATTTCTGAAATTAAAATTCTTCAAGATGGGTTGAATGTTTTTTCTGAACCAATCAGCATAGGCGATGGATAAACAGAAAACGTGATACCGCTAATCAGAAATTAGATTATGGTTTTCATACATCGTTAGCAATCATTTTTTACAGCAAAATTTCTCTCAACATACTTTTTATCGCACGAAATCATATTCCTGAAGTTTGAATCGTTTATTAGAACAAATTAGTAATCAAATAACGAGATATTCAGCTGTTTGAGACCCAGATCCTTGCGATACATTCTGCGAATGATTTTTCCAGTCCCAAAGAGTCAATCAAAGAAGATAAATAACGATGAATCCTGAGATTTTGTGAATGCAAATTTTTGTTTTGTTTCTATAAACGATTCAAACTTCACCAATATCACAAAATCATAATTCTCAAATTACAGGGAAATCTTTTCAAGGCATTGAAAACTTGATGATTTTCTGATCTCGATCTCACGAAATAATTTCAGTAAGATTCTATATCATCCCAAAGAGAAATGTGTAATCGAATGCAATCATGACACCCATCAATCTATGGTTGCATAAAAACATTCTCATGAGCTATTCGCCACTATAAACGTAGATCCTGTTATGTAACGATGAAAGTGTGCTTGCATAACTGCATCTAATATGTATTTGTTTCATGAGTTAATTTCTAACAAAGATCTGAATCTCGTACATCAATCCATGCAGTAAGTTATCGAATATGTAGTAGAAGTATGAATTATTCTAAGAGAATTTTTTCTAATGACATCTTCTTATGCTGGTTGATGTTGAATTAAAAGGACGTGAACGTTGAATTCTTTCGTTAAAAAAAAAACAAGAAATATGAAGAATTGATTATTGAGACAGAAAACATTTTTGCTGTAATAACAGGAAGGGTTTGTACAATTTCAACATTCATTACTTCTTCTTGAGTGCAAAAAAATGTTTTCTTGGAAATATCATGACTATTATTCAATCGTAGTATTCATGGAATGTGATATAATTTTCTATCCAGTTAACATCCAGATATCTTAAAGACATCTTCAAGATATCTCAATTTTATTTGATCGAGAAGGAATTAATTTCGAAGGAATGAATAAAACAGTTGAAAAACCATTTACACAGGACCATTTTAAAACTTCTTAAGGCCCTAGCCATATTTGCCACCTGAGGTCTCTAGGTTTACAAGAGTTTCAAAATTATGTATAATTCATATATAATTCAATATTCTTAATACATAAATTATATTTAATTTTAAGAGAATGCACCACTACCTTAAAACGACTCTGCATTTGAACATTTATTAATCTATACATGAATAAAAAATTCCCAACCACTTTCCAAAATTCGATTACCGCATATTTTGATAAAAATTGTCTGCACGTGTATTCATTTCATGAAAATAGGGTATTTTTCGTCACTTAGAGAAGTCCCTACGAAAAATTCACATCAAAAAACACATTTGGCAATCCGAATGACGTGCAAGAATTTACCCTCGAAGTCTTTAGCGTTAATTTGAGCGCGCTTTGTATACTTCTTTATACATTTTCGGAAAATTAATTTTAACCTGTTTGTAATTTTTACTTTCCCTGTTCGACAATTCAATTTACCGCTCGATGTTCCACATTCATAAGTTTTCGTCGATCAATTAAGATACCATGACTTTTGAATTCATTGAGTTATCTTTCAATCGTTGTTTCCATGTGAAGAATATTAAAACTCAGCGTTGGATATTTACGAGAAAAAAAGAACAACGTGTCTCCAACCGAAACCAGGCTTAATATCATCTTTCTCGTACAAAGTGAACGATAATGTCGAAATCATTCAGTTATAACGCCAAATGTATCATAAGAGTGCTCAAGGGAGTCAAAATTGTGAGTACCGATTACCCAAGTGGAAACATTTTCAAAATTATATACAATGATATATAACTTACGTTGAAAATTTTTCCTCTCAGATACCTTTTTTGCTTCAAGTTGGCATTGTCAGTGTTGTTTTTTCTGAATAATATCGTTATGGAAAGGAATAAATATCAAACTTCACATCCACTGTACACGGAAAAAAATAATCAGCTATTATTTGGATAGCTAAAAATTACAAGCAGAAAAAAGTTACCTTAAAAATTACTATACTTTACAGCAAAGTAGGAACAAAATCACATTTCGGGGTTGTGTATTATACTTTATCATTGAAATTACTATACTTTCTATCAATAAATAACATAATTCTGTCACTCTTCGCTAGAAAGTATAGTAATTTTAATGACAAAATGTAATACGTAACCCCAAAATGTGATTTTGTTCCTACTTTACCGTAGAGTATAGTAATTTTTTAGGTAACTTTTCTCTGCGTGTAGCTACGGCAGCCATTTTTCAGCTGTCACAGCTACTCATTTAGCGGTAGCAGCAAGAAACCCCATGGAAAAGATCTCATAGATGAGATTTTATAATGCCATTATGCTAATTAATAAGCACAAAATTGGATTTCATCAGGTTTTATAAGCAATCGTGGAAAATCTCATAAAGACGTTTAAAATGAAAATTCCCTATGAGATTTTGGTGTGCTTTTGTCCAGGAGTTTATCAGAATGTATCTGCATTTATAAGACCTTTTCAACAGGGAATGTAGCTGCCCCAGCGAAAATTCAACAGTTAAATTATTTGGCTATCCAAATATCAACCACAAAACCTGTGCAGTTACAGTTACGATTTCCTTCTACGGCAGCTAAAAAATAGCTACAGCTGCAATCATTTCAGCTACAGTGGTTAAAAAAGGATGCTAAAAAAGTGAGTAGCTGCCACAGCTATTCCTTTTTTTTCCGTGTAGTCACGATGAACACCCCTATGATATGTATTCTCAGAATTTTCGAGAGCAAATGGAAAAGATTGTTAATACCCAATAATTCGATGATAAATTAATGATTTTGGTAATTTTTCTTCATTTTCGAATTATATAAAAACTGTGTTTAGAGCAATGAGTATTACATTTTACCGAAACAATTGAGAGCAAAAGGGGAAGAAATTTAATCCTTGGAAACTTCTCCTACATCGCAAAATATTTCATAATAACAATTATCCTTTGAATTCGCTATAAAACGTTGTTCTAAATTTTTAATAGCGTTCTGAATACATGTTATTAATACGATATTAAGTATGTGATAATTAAATCATTTCACGAAGGTCATACGTTTTGTGAACCAGACTCATAATGATCAGTTTCATTTATAAAATATTAATACCGAATAATATTTTAATCATCAGTATATAAATAGATGAATCGAAGAAATTGTAATATATTTCTTGCGAGACAGCGGATATTTTTCTTCGCTGGTCTTAGATACATCTCAATCAACACTGGGCATTTCGTTCAGAAATCGAAAGCGCTTCCTGTTTTTGAAATTAGCTTTTGTAATAGTTTTAAAAAGTGTCTAAACAAGATATATAATCGTTAACAAAAAGTTAATGATTTATTTATATGTATATCATATCATAAAATGATGGTCAACAAGAATATACTTCATGATCATCGATTTTAGTCGAACCTATAAAAACTCGAGTCCTTCGAGAAGTGATTCAATTTATCACCTGATAATATTATACTTTTCAATGTATCATCGATACGATACAAATTACACAAAGATGATTCCATAAAAATTGAAATGTACAAGGCAACGGTAATCAATGTAGGATAATACGAGAGCAGAAACAAGCTTATAAACTATAGCCTTGGTAGGTTTAGATAGGGATGACCATTCAACCTCAATTGATACAAAGACTGATATACATTTCTGCAGGTTTCTATAATTTGTTCACTCCGGTTCAAGGAGACAGAAAAATACTCCAAGTTTTAATACATCGAGAGTAGATGATAGTTACATTGCTTAGATCAATCTATAGTAAAATGTATGGAATTTAAATAGCGGGCAGAGCCTAGTAACATATATTGTGTGTTAGTACAAGTTCGTTGACTAAGATGTCACTTTGGAACGAAGCACAAATTCCAGTGTATGAATTCTTCTCGGATTTGTGCCTCGTCCAAAAGTGACATACCAGTCAACGAAAATTTGGATCACCAATTTTTTTTCGTGTGAGATGAGGCGGCAGTTCATTCATAGAATGAGCAGGATATGAAGCAGGAATACAGACTGAAGTTGGATCTACCATCTTTCAAAACTACCATCGATCGGATTGTCTTCTTCGAAAACTTCAAACAACTTGATTTTGAAACGACTTTTTCTGGCACAGTCGGCATAATCATCACACGACTATCCTGATGAAAATATACACTCGTAATAAGCGCACCCGAGGTTGACAAGAAACGTAAAAAGGTTCCAATCCTCTCTTGCTGGAGCGTATAATAATTGCTAGTTGTGAAGTGCTAAAATTAAACGTTTCCAATATGCTTTATAAACGTTCAATGCCGTTTTGGGAAGAATGCTGTTACGCTTCATGAAGCGTGATGCGAATCATTCCATATAGACTTTAAGTATCGGTTTTAAACTATCAAGAATCATAGCATTCCATGGTTCAATGGGTACGACGCTGGATTGCAATGATAAAATTCATGGGTTTGAATCTCGCCGAGTGGTTAAGATTGTTATCCTCTTTCCTGCTAAAAATTTCCCATAGAAAACGATAAAATTTTTCCTATCGGTTTCAATGTGGTTTCCGAAACTGGAATTCCCGATGCTGTATCGTGGATTGACGATGTAATTCTATCGATTCTTATCGTATTCAATAGGATTTAAGAGGTATGTATCTGGTTTTATCGTGGTTTTATGGTTCCATGGAAGATGTACCACTTATTTGGAAGAAAACAGGTTATATTTTTCCGAATAATTAATACTTTTTCTATGGGAATTTTACGATAAACCCAGATACATACCTCTTAAATCCTATTGAATACGATAAGAATCGATAGAATTACATCGTAAATCCATGATACAGTATCGGGAATTCCAGTTCCACAAACCACATTGAAACCGATAGGAAGAATTTTACCGTTTTCTAAGGGAAATTTTTAGCAGGGTTATATTGTTTATACTCTTTTGTTGATTTTTATAGGATTCCTTTGTTCCAAAAATCGCTTCAAATACTCTTCGAATCCGTTCCATTTACTTTTCTTTAACCTCTCTGTTACGCTCCACCATACTCTTCATTTTTGCTTCATTCCAGTTTCCATTGTCACCAGGGTACACATTCACCCTAGAAGAAATCATTTCAGTTATTCTCTATGCCCTCAGGGTTCCTTATAATACCTCAAAGTGATTTCAGTCAGGGTAGCACCATATTTCCTAAACTATTTTAAATTTCAAAACAATGAAACGTTTTGAAAATTCTAGAGTTAACCCTAGGACTACAAACCCATTTTTTTACCTGTAAACTACAAACCGGGGTAACTATTTACCCCATGGATTTTTTGCTCGTGAAATTGTTCTAGAAGCAGTAATTTGACTCATAGGTACATGAATTTCTTTTTGTTTTTCATCCCAAAGAGATTGGTGAAGAGCAAATTCAATTTCACTGAAGTTGAGTTCGTAAAAAATCGATTTCAATAGCTAAAAGTGCCGAAAAATGGTCAAACCGTCATTTAGCGAACAAAGATTCATAACTATTTTTCTAACCAACTGATTTTCAAATTTCCAACGGGATTTTCAAGAGGACACATGAAATTTTGAGAAAAGAAATAGCATCATGATGTTCAGTCAAAAAAGTCTATCTATTTGGGACTTCGAAAATTGCAAAAAAAATGGGAATCTGCATTATGGAAAAGTCAAATAAAAATCCATGAAATATTGGTTTTCAAGACTATATTTCTGTTTCTGCCATGTGTAATTTAAAAAGAAAGAGAAATTTGATACATATAAAAAAATTCAGAAGTAGAGTGACAATTGAACTTATTCAAAGGCGCCAAAATCGCTGCAGTATATAGTATTCTGTGATTCTCGCACTCTCCAAACTCAAATCAGTGACGTAGCAGTGAATAGTCACTGGTTATGCAGTTGGAGTTCCTCTTCACGGATTAAATCAGTGACATTTCATTGCAGGGATTAGTGAATATTCACTGATTTTGCACTGCATATGAACTGACTCGTAATGGTCGACTTTTCACTGCAATTAGTGAGATTTCACTGTTTTCGATTTAAAAAGCAGGTCGGTCACTTGGACTTTGTGCAATATATTCGCGTTTTGCGAGCCTTCGATCAGGAACATAAGCCGCATCGCGCGTGCTTTTTTGGTGACTCATTAGCTGGTGGAAATGTAGTATGGGTACTTTGTATGGGTACTTGAAATATGAAGATCATCGCCGAGAATGATATATCAAATGTTTTAATGTAAAATGAGGTCATAATATGTTAATTGTACCCAGACAGCACTGAGACGTTCTTCGGACACAATAAGCTATAGAGTTGCGACAACTAAAAAAATTTAGGTGCGACAACTAAAAAAATTTAGTTGCGACAACAAAATTTTCGGAATTGTCCCAATTTTCCTTCAGAATGTGTTTTTAGATTTTTGTGATTCTTTGTTTTTGGGATTTTCTTGTACTTGGCGTTATTTTTTTTACTTTTTCGGAGTTTTTTTGGGGGATTTCACTTCTTTTTCTGAATATGCTTCCAACTGAACCCAAATAAAAATTAAATACCCCTGTCGAGTTTATAGCAGCCGTAGGAATGAAGGAAATGTCCTCAGATAACTTATGTGATATAAAAATCCACTTGGATTTCCATCAGTCATCTCATCATTGGACGGCTATAGATTATCGAAATGAAGAATGAAGGAAAGAAGGGAAGAAAAGCGAATTCCCATGAACAAATATACGTGTGAAGAATTCCGAAAACTAAATTTTCCCTGACTGATAACTGGGGAATTGGAGAATTCAAATTTAGTTTGAATGTTTTCAGTTGCCCCGACTAAATTTTTACAGTTGCGACAACTAAAAAAATTTAGTTGGGGCAACTAAAAAAATTTAGTTGTGACAACTAAAAAAATTTAGTTGTGGCAACTAAAAAAATTCAAACTAAATTTGGATTCTCCAATTCCCCAGTTATCAGTCAGGGAAAATTTAGTTTTCGGAATTCTTCACACGTATATTTGTTCATGGGAATTCGCTTTTCTTCCCTTCTTTCCTTCATTCTTTATTTCGATAATCTATTGCCGTCCAATGATCAGATGACTGATGGAAATCCAAGTGGATTTTTATATCACATAAGTTATGTAAGGACATTTCCATCATTCCTACGACTGCTATAAACTCGACAGGGGTATTTCATTTTTATTTGGGTTCAATTTTATTCCCGTGAGAAATTATTTCGATCCAGTTCAGGAGACAGTTAGAAATGATATCCAAGTGATTTACATCCTTCCACAAACCCTCCTTCGATGAAGTTTTTCTTGAATTCACAAACATAAAAATCAATCCCAATTTCTGATTGATTAACAAACCTTACATGAGTTCAACAAACAAATTTGACGAGTTTCATTCGTTTCTGAAGCATTTTCTGTGGTTCAAATCCTAATTCATTCCTGGGTCTCAAAATTTTGACGGTTTTTGTCCTCTTGTTTCATTTTTAGACTAATCTTGTCCCGATGGTTGATTAATGTGGACAAAAACAGTACTTTTTCAAGATTTCAGTCTGAATTTGTCCTCAATCACTTTTACTCGCTGGAGGAAAATTTCAGACTAAAATCTTTAAAAAGTACTGTTTTTGTCCGCAATAATCAACCATCGGGACAAGATCATTCAATGTGCACATGTTTGTCTTAAATATATTTTCATCGTTAACTCTGAACAAAGTCAAGGATTACCATAAATAGCAATTCAAGTACTCAGATGTCATCTTGGAGATCTGCTGATGTGATTCATACTTTGTTTCCCACTCGGAGGACCCGGGTTCGAATCTCCCTAAGGCAACTTTTCAACATTGGAACTTGCAATCGCCTTTTCTTCACATATGAATCAAACCACATCGTAATAGAATGTTTGTAGGGATGATAAATTCGCATGAGAAATTTTTTTCCCCAGTCAAAAGTAATATTTTTTAAATAGGTAAATATAAATTGTTGATATAACCACATGATATTGCAAAACTAAATATTTGAATTGTTAATAATGTTGACAATATAATATTGTTGCCAGTTTAGCAATAGTGACGGTCATATTTTCACGATATTCATTGTGGGTTGATATATAACAATATTTTATTGTCAATTTAGCAGTATTATCGTTAGTTTTTTTTTCTCCGTGTAACGGGAACCACAAACTGAGGTAGATATCAACCCCACAAAAGCTTCACGTCTTCACCCCGTGATAATAAATCAGAGACTGAAGGGTCTATCAACCTCGTCCCATGTTTAAAATCTTGAACGAAATTATGGTATAGGTCTCCAGTGGATTATGTCACTGGCTAACTTAGAAACGTAGTTCAAAGTTTATCTGGGGTAGATATCTACCACGGTTTGAAGTTCTAGGGTTAAATCTCCCATCAATGATAGCTTGAATATCATCTTCTAATGGCGATTCACTTGCGCTTGCACCGCGTATATATTTGTCTCTCCAGATATGGTAGTAGATAGTTCAAAAATGTCTTATGCAACATTTTTGAACATCGGAGATTACCGGGTGTCTGCGATTATCATCTTCCCTGAAACTGGAATTTATATAATGTGAATGAATAATTATTGGGTGATGATTTGAATTTTATCGTATTTGATTTTATTATGTAATTTTAATGATCATTTCATTGTGAGAAAAGAAAAAATAGATTGCATAATATAATTTTTCAAGTTACAGACAAATATGAATTTAATAATCGTAGCTTCTCGGATGATTAATCATTCAACGCTTGAAACAACGACACAAAAATATGTTTTACTGTACTAGGAACCGCAGAGTGAATTGAGAAGAAACTCAACGATATCATTTTACATACATCGTTGTCATTCATTCCACGAAACAAAAAAAGGTAACGTTCATTAGTCTTACATGAAGAGAATTACTTTTTGTCGTCGTATTTCTAAAAATGTGAAATTCTAATATTAACTGAATCCACTGATTTGAAAAATGAATTTACATGGAATATATCATTTTAATTCTCAATTCAGGAAATCAAAAAATTTTTTCCTCCTTTTTTCCATCATGTGCGTAAAAATATTCCAATGAAGTGCAAGTATTGAAAAATATATGCATGAATTAGCCATTTATTCGCATAAATTTTTTCCAAGTCGATTCATGGTACTAAAAAATTGAAATTAACCCAGTTAATATCGTGTCGGAGAGAAGAATAAATGTTGATTGTAAATTTTATTGTTTTTTATTGTCCTCGTTCTACACTCACAGAAAGGATTTCTTAAAATGAGAAAATTTTTCTTGTCGCTGAGACAAAACTCACTTTTTTCTTGAGCCTAGAAAATTTTACTCGAATCAAGAAAAGTTCTTTTGAAATCAAAACGATTAATTATAGGAACAGCATTAAATTGCTGTAAAATATACCGAAATTAATGTTCAATCAAGCAAAGTCTTCGATAAAAATGAAAATTTGCTGCAGTGATCACATAAATTGCGATAAATCTAATAGATATTGCGGTATAAATCACAGCAATTTAATCTCATCCCTATATTCATCGGACATAAGGTTTTGATTTCAAAAGAACTTTTCTTGATTCAAGTAAAATTTTCTCATCTCAAGAAAAAAATAAGTTTTGTCTGAGCGACAAGAAAAATTTTCTCATTTCAAGAGATCCTTTCTGTGAGTGTAAAGCGGCGGAAGAGGGAGGAGGGGAATTTTTACTCTGAAACAAATTTCCCTGATCGTTCCAGTTTTTCCAAACTGTTTCACGTTAATTTTCTAAATCATTAATAAATTTCCTTATTTTTTTCACAATATTTCTCCTCTTCCAATACTTAGCTCTCTACAGGGTTTTTCAGAATTCATTATTCGGATTTCTCTGGTGTATTCTGGAACCAAAATCCAATAATTTCCCGTTTGAAAAAAATTATTTTTAGATTTTCTTTCAAATTCAAATAACTCGAAAGCATTGTGTTCTACATTTTTGAGCTTAACGCCATTCCTGAAGTTGGAGAGCACCGGATCTCTGAGAAAAAATTAAATTATCCTATATCATTCTTTGTTTCGGAGCTACAGCGATTTGAAATTTTCTGGCTTCTAGCCAATCAGAATGCAGCAACTGTGAATTACTATAGCTGATGATGGTGGAACATTGGGAGAGGAATGAGGGAATGAGGGCCGTTGAAACAAAGGAGATGAATGGAGAAATGCTCACTCCCCAGATAGAAAAATGTCTCAATAATGCCATCATAATGGTGACATTCACGCCAAGAAATGTTTGCATCATGGTACCAAGGTGTTTCCGCATAAAGCATTGTTCTTGGTAGCAAAACGAGGTGATGGTACCATAATGAAGACATAATGTTTACATTTTATGCATCATTCCAAGCTGAGCGAAGTTCATGACAGTATGTTAACGGCACATTATGTTACAAAATATTTAGGGCATGGTTTTCTATCTGGGTCCTTGTATTTTCAATAGAATTTCAATTCGTGGATTTACACATTCGGATTTGATCATGTGAATCCACCGATGTGAATTCTATTGAATACAGGAGATGGACATTTCTCTGTCGCTTCCCTATTGCATCAATGGACACTCTCTTTCTCGAGGAAACTGTCAAGCAAGTCTGGATGAAGACTAAAAAAACCTGTAGAAAAAACTAGTCAGAGCCCTACTCTCTAAAATGTTTAGAGTGAGATTTCACTCTTTAAGCAGCCAGAAGTGAGCTTGTCGAAATTTCGAATGAAATTCCCACTCTTTCAGAGTGGAAGTCTAAGGTTTGAGGGTAGAAACTCACAACCACTCCAATTTTAGAGTGAATTTTCCGCTTTAAAAGAGTGAGGGTTCGCTCGAAACGAGTGAAAATCCCACTCGAAGCCGCCTGGCTCACTTCTGAAACTTAGTGGAGTGAAACGCGTGATTTTTCACTCTTCCAGATTTAGAGAGTATGTCCCTGCCCGGTTCTTTTCACAGGATCTGTGGATTTTCATTCGAATTCACCTGGCATTTTCCGTGGGATTATTTCTCTCTCATTTCCTTGGCTCCTATTCCACTGTACTGTACAGCTTATTGCATATAATTTGTCAATTGTTAAACCCTCGAAAGGAAAGGAGCACTATAAAGTTTGGCCCAACTGGAGGAATTTTTTATTGACCAAAATTATCGCTACCCGGACGAAACACTCATCGTTGGGGGGTTCGTCGCCTCGACGTAGAATTCGGGCTGAGAATCGGTGGAGGTAACGAAGAAAAATCTGGCCTTGATTTTTATATGGAGTTTTCTTCGTTACCTCCAGATCGCTTCTCCAAAGAGCAATCACTCATCCACCGATTCTCCACTCAAATTCTACGTCGAGGCGACGTGCCCTTTGAATGAAAATCCAACTGAACCGATTAGAAGAATCATTTCCCAATGGTATCTTCAGTTAAAAGCATATTGGAAAAAGATTTGATCAATTGTGCATCATCGATTTCTAGTTTGAAATCACAATTCATGATTTCATCAGTTTATTGTCATCAATTGTTCCGAAGTTAACCAAATGCCATGATTTATCGTATTCAATTGTGAATTCATGATACAACCCAGACAGCAAAATTAACCCGTTTGAATTCTTGAAGACTCCTTAATGAGTTCTTGGAACAGTCCCCGTTATGTCAGTGAAAATGAATTCAATATGAATTCAATGAATTCAAAACGAATACATGTTGAATGCCTGGAGAATTCTTCATGAACTCACAACATGAATTCTTTCTGAACAGTAAGTTGTTCATCAAGAATTCAATTTGAATTCAAAGTATTCATAATGAATTCATGTTTACTGTCATAACGGGAGCTCTTCGTGGGGACTCTTTTGCTGTATGGGAAATATGTCCACTACAGAATGTGGATATATTAAATGAGATTTTACGTTCATCTCTTGTCTTTGCAACTATCAATTTACCCTAACTCACGACATAACACATTTAAACATTTTATAAAATAAGAAAGAAGCTAGAAAAAGAATTCAATTTCAATATAGGCAATGAGTTATTACAATTACATTGAGCATTAGATACGATTCTATCACAACAGTTCATTATAGATGAAGAAATAAAAGGCCGCAGGAGCAACGCGAAACGACTAACGCGCGCGTGTCTTGAGAATATTTTAATTGAGCTTGAATGGATATACAGTGGAGGAGGTGTACTCTTGTACGTATGTACATGATTTCTATTCGCACATTCACTAACAACGAGAACGATGAAGACGAGCTGCCATCACGTGCCAAATTGTGCAATCTAAGTTTTATTCTTTTCTTTTTCTGCTAACGATCATATGCAACTCCGACGCTGAGATAAATTATTCTAAGCGTCTGTAAATCTACATGTGGAAATGGAATTAAATCAACAACCATATAGTATGGAGAATCAGGGCTACAGCGATTCAAATTCATAACAAGGAGATTAGATTTCTTCTCGGTGTTGGGTACAATTATTGGTATCGTGCAGTATTTTCATGCTTTATCGAAGAGATTGTGGTATAAAATTATTGGATGTTCTTTATGTCTAATATCGAAGTGGGATTTTCTCAAAAATTACAGACAACATTTTGAAAGTACAATAATTACCAACAACTTTTTCAGCCTTTTTTAAATAAAATGTCTGTCGAAACTATTTTTGCCCGGATCTAACAGGCATTTTGCGCAGAGTTCTTTACTTCACTTTCATTTCCCACGTAACATGTCTTGTTTGGAATATATTTTGAAAAATTATTAAGGAAATTTCAAAGTCTCAAATCATATAATATAATTTATTCAGAAGATTTTAACAGATCTTGATTAAAACATTCCTAAAGATATCTTTAGATGTTATTTACGTATGTGATGTACACCCTTTTGAAAATCCCAGGCAAATCCGGATGAATCCCAACAGGTTCCTGCCTGGTTTTGTCGGTTTTTGTCCCAGGAACTACTAGGATCTGCTTGGCATTTTCAGCAGGGCAGTTGACGCTCGTTACGTGTCCACCTTTTGGGGGGGGATAAGGGAATATATTTCGAAGAATCTCCATATTCATCCTAAAATACAGATTATGAATTCAATAATGACCATTATTATCCTTTCTAATCGCTCAGAATATTTTTATATTTTTGAAAGTGTATCTATTGTGGACAATTGAAGAGAGTTTCAGAAAGAAAATTTTTCTTATACACTTTGATGGGGACGATATCCAACACTCGATTGAGGGAAACGGACACAGAACGAGTGTCAACTGCATCCAGATATAGTTCAGAGAAACAGTACTATAAAAATTGTAAATCAACTGTAGTCAACTCCCCCTTGCAACAACTAACTACTTCCAGTCTCCTCCATTAAAGTTCTATGGATTTTGGGAATCTGTAGCACAATCTGATCTGTAATCATGATATGATTTGTTCAACAATTTATACTTCAATATACATTTTGAGAATTCAATATATACCAATTGGGATTCTTATCAAAGGTAATTATTGATTGAGTTTGAATTCTAAGACTTTGCGAACATTACAATGAGAACAATTTTCAAATTTTGTACAATTTATCACAATATATTCTACTCCTTTATCCAATAGAAATTTGTAAACAATGTTTCACCGGATAATCTAAAAAATCTCTGAAATATATAAACTCTTATCACTTTCTATACGCATAAATGACTTCGATAGTAGAACTGTTATAGAGACATACCAATTGTTCTTAGCATAGTTTCTTATACCATCAACGGCGTCATCAACTTCGTTAAAACGATTGATCATATCCGGTGTATCGATACTGAAAGTTATACCGTTAAAGATTGTCACAGAAACAGCGACGCACAAATCAACGACCCGTGGTACTACAACAGCAGCATCGGTGGCGGCGGCGACGACAGCGTCCTTGTCACGGTATTTCTTAGGAAAAAATATAAGCGACTTAAAAAGTTCGATGTCCTTGCAGGAGATCGCTGGTCGATTATTACCGTGATTTTCAGAATGGGTATGTGCAATCCCTGAACCATTGCAAAACTTCGATTGCGCTATCATGATTTGTATACAACGAAACGCGCACATAGCGCCAAGGTTAACATAGAAAACTTAGAATTCAATAGAATTAAATGGATGTCAATTTTTCATGTTAAATGCCATTGTGGCCGATGGGTGATTAAGTTGTAAGTTCTTATGTTCTTAAATATGTAATTGTAAAAGACAACAAGCAAGGCGATCCGAGCGACTGCAGTCATGCAGGTGGGACATACCCACTAAACGTCAATAAACAAAGACTTTATTCTCTTCAGTGTTGAATGACAACAATTTATATGATCACAAACGCAATGCTGCAGTCTTCCAGGGTTGTTTCTCGCGGTTGAAGAATTCTAAAGTTCTTTCTTACTTGAAATTTTGAACAGCTGGGGTAAGCAATTTTCAAACTGAAAAAGTTGATGCATTTCACAAAGAGAGGAAAGATCGAATCAAAGCTGTTTAAGAATATTCTAGGTTTTATAAAAAAAAAAAACCATTCCTCGAAATATTTTCAAAGGGTTTTCACAGAAATTTCTAAATGAATTCTAAGTAATTTATTTACAATTACAATTTGACTCAATGTCTGACGAATTCAATGTGATCGACAAATTATCATAAAATTAATCACTGGATAATTTGTTTGCACTCAACTTTCACCAAAAAGTTCAACTCCAATTCATACGAAAGATATTTTTAGAGTATTTGAAACTTGTCTTCAAGACATGCTTTAGGTTAAAGAATTTTGAAGATGTTTACTTGAATTTAAACATACAGTTTTTCTTATTTGTATCATTTGAATGAATATGCAAAAAACCTTTTGAATTTATTGAAACATTTACTCGCTGTTACTTTGCTATCTTATAGTGCTAAGTAGAACGCTGGCTTTCAGGCAGAGAATGTATCTCATGTACTGGCATGTGCAACGAATTGTATATTTTCAGGGGCACATCATGGAAAAGTATAAAGTACTATCAAGTATAGAATACATCGGTTGGTTTTGAGTAAAGAAATACTATTTTTTTCCTTGATCTGAATTTCCTAAGCCTGAACCTCTCTTTATCGACATTTTAGCGTATCATTTGCCGGAGTAATTCTATATCTTAATTTCAAGAAAATCACAGGAACAATAATTCACCGACGTATACTATAAATATATTATAAGTGTAATTTGTTATCAAAACAACACACTAATACTACAATAAAAATTAAATCTCATACGAAAAACGAAAGTTTTGTGAAAATCTAACAATTTTTAATAAAATATCGTTTTTCTCCTAACATTATTTTATGTACATGCACGAACAATAATTAGCTATAGGTCCAATTCTTTATGTTAGATTTTTCGGGTTCATGAGTGCTTCGATGTAACGTTAAAATACACTATATTAAAATCCTTCGAATGTTGTTAACGGTGATTAATCTTCTGTTTGCGGAAAATATTACTAAGTCTACGACTAGTCGGTGTGCCTGAAGCATTCTGTAAAAATTAATTATATTAATTGATTATACTTGCAACATATTTACGTATTATATGAAACGGATTAAGAATATTATAAATTTCATATACGTTAATTAAAGTCATATCAATAAAATGTATACATTTACAGTTTCAACTTTGATCAGCATTTCAATCAATCACCAAAACATTAACAGAAGTTATCCAATGATAATTTTTTAATTTTCCAATCCATTAAAAAAATGACGTCCTTTGAACGTTAAATCGACGAATCATCTCTCTATCGACGTATATTAAAGAATAATTGTTTTCAATGATTCATTCAAATCAAATTGAATTGTTTACCTCATCGTGTCCTTTTTTTGTATGTGATGTACTAAATAATAAACTTTTTAAGCCCCGTGGAGTCGCGGTCGTTCGTCTATCTACATTGCGTTCTTTGAGAATCCTTGAATTTGGGCTCCTCAATTCATTTCCCTAATAGAAAATAGAAATTCTCATAATCATCGATCATATATTAATTACATAAATTATGATGTAATGCAATAAAATTGATATCCTTACCTGCAAGGATAATCTACCTCCGTTTTTACTAGGAGTTGGGGGTCCAGGTTTTTTATAAGACGTCTATCACAAAACAATTACAAAGTATTCAACAAAACATAGGGAAAAAATCAAAGGAAAATACATAAAGAAGTGCGTGGTTGAAGGATATTCATATTCTTACCTGCGTTCTATCCCGTTTTTTGTTAATTTTATGTTCAGGAAGAAGACTTTGACTGAGACTATCGTTAAATATATCATCCGATACCACTGAACCACTCTACAAATGACACAAAATTTTCATGAAGGACTGACAAAAGATTAAACATTGAATAAAAAACAGCAGGGATTGTTGGCATTGTATCAACAGTAGGACAAGAATTATCGACATGCAGGAAATTTCAAATTCCGACGAAGGAACAAAATAAACTCACCTTAATCTCCTCTTCTGAAAAACCAGAAGGATGGAAAGCCATTTCAGCTGGATACGAAGATTTCAAATGAGGTTTACATAAAGAGTTCCTCGCTTGCAGAGTCGATAATCGATCGGGGTCGAAAGATGGTAAACAGATGCCGTTTTTCATATCAGCTAAAGAAAATCATAGTTTTATTCGAACGAAAAATTATCGAAGGAAAAGGATTTATTTGAATAATGTTTTATAATTTCATACCAAGATAATTTTGATCAAAAACTTCTCCTTCTTCGTCCTCCGCTTTAAAGGCATTACCCATAGCTCTTATATTTCGAACACTGTGCCTTCTTTCAACGGTCATTTCTTCTGTGATTTCAAGCCCTCTCAAACCATTTGTAATACTCTCGCTAAAGAACTCTCGTCTAAACAGAAAATAATATTTTATTCAAAATCTGATGATTCGAGTATGTGATTGAAAATGTTGGCTCTTTTATAACTTACTTGTTTCGAAATGGAAGTGTTTCCTGGATCGCTGACTTAATTTGTCTATCTTTAATGTCACTCAACTGTTTCAACGCGTTCTCCTTTTGTTGTTTCTCCGTTAACAACTTTTCACCAATATTCCAATACTGCGAAGACAAGTTACCTACGTGGGTTTTGTATTTATTTATTTCTTCTGCATGTTTACGACATTGTTGTTCCAGTTTTTCTTGCATCGCCTCCACTTTTTCTCTAATTATCTTTTCTTGTTCCTTATTCAATTTTTCTACTTGTTCGTTGTACGCCACTTTCTGTAATATCAAAGAATTAAATACACGAATAAAATTCAAGAAGTAGTATGATATAAAAATACTAACCAATTTTTGTTTCAGGTCAGCTAATTTAGTTTCATATTTATTTCGAGTTTCTTGAATTCGAACCTCGCAATCTTTTTCCGTCGGACGTTTACTCAATTCTTCTTTTTCCTGTTTCAAACAAGTATTTTCTTGCATCAACTTTGTTACTTGTTCTTTCAATTCAGTCATCTCAACATTCTCTAATTGTTCCGATGCTTCGGTTTTTAATGTATTCAATTTTTCTATGTTTTCTCTCAAACGAGTATTTTCTTCCTCCAATCTTGATATTTCTTCTTTCAACTCATCTTTCAATTTAGAATCTTCAGGTGTGTTGGATTTTTCGGCTTTTAAAACTTTGATTTCCCCTCTCAGATCATCCAAATTTTTTTCTAATTTCGCATTTCTCATTCGTACGATATCCAGTTTATCTTTAAATTCTTTTTTCTCCCTACTCAATTGATCAATTTTACTCTTTTCGAGATTAATTTGTTTGGATAACGAATCTTTTGCTTCGTTTAATTGCTTCTGAACATCCTCTAACAGCGTACACTTTTCTTCCAAAGCTTTTTCTCGAACGGTCACAAGAGATTCTTGACTACTCTTTTCCTCTTTCAAATTAGCTATGATCTCCTCTATTCTAGATTTCGAATCAATCAATTCAAGATATTTCTCATTCAGAGCCTCGAAATCGTTTGATACTTTGTCTTTTTGAATCGTCAGTGAATTTATAATTTCATTCATCTTATTTATAGTATCTTGATGATCTTTTATAAGATTTTGTTTCTCGTCTTCAAACATTTCCATCTCTTTCGTCTTTTCGCGAACTAAAGTCTCTTTGTTTGCCTTTAAATCATTGATTTCTACATTCAATTGTATTATTTCTTCGTTTTTAGAGTTCAGTAATTCCATGATCTTTATAATTTGCTGTTGCAATGACTCGCATTTATCATTTGCGGTATCTAAATCAACTGTTAATTTATCTTTTTCTGATTTCAAAGCTTCTATTTGAGTACCCATATGTTTAGTAATTTCAAGATGCTTTTGTAAAAATGCTTCTTGAATAGTCTCAAATTGTTGCTCAATATCATATTTCTCTGTAGAATTCAATTCATCTAAATAACTCACAATTTTCTGATCCAAAGCGTGATTTTTCTCCTTGATGGTCCTCAATTCCAAATTAATTTGTTCTTTTTCCAACGTCAGATCCCTCAAATTTGAATTCAATTGAGCGATTGTGTCTTTGTACTCTATCAACATAGATTGTCTTTCACTCTCAAACTGCTCCTGTTCTCGTTTATGTTCTTCGATGATATCATTTTTCTCACTTCTTAGGGTAGCGATTTTAGAATTCAAATCTTTTATATATTGATTCTTTACATTGACTTGTTCCGAAACTTCTAACATTTGTTGTTGTAACTGAATGTAGTCGTCATTGAGAGAATTCAAATCCTTCAATACCTTGACTTTTTCCAATTTTAATTCCTGAGTCTCTTCGTTGAATTTGGCAATTATATTTTCGGTTTCTTTATCTAAACTTTGTTTTATATTTTCAAACTCTTTTCCCATATCTTCTTTTTCATGAATCAAAATATCATTTTGTCCTTTCAAATCACTAATTTTTTCATTAAGATCTTCAATATTTTTATTTTTGAATTGTAACTGTGCTGTAAGATCAGTGATATTGGTCCGCAAAAGATCGCATTCGTTATTCACGTCACTCAAACGAGAAGATAATTTTTCTTTTTCCAATTGAAGAACTTTCATATCCAAGTTCATTAACGCTAACTCTTCCTGATGTTCATTTACGAGATTCCGTTTAGAATTTTCAAATTCTTCTTCTTTCTCTGCAACCTGGCTGATCAAACTATCTCTCGTTTTATTCAAATGATCGATTTCAGTAAGCAAATTCTCGATTTCATTGTTTTTAAAATTCAACTGATTTGAAATGCTTGTTATTTGATCTTGTAATTCAGCATTCTTCGCAGACGCATCGTTCAAATCCGTCAACAATTTCTCCGCTTTGGATGAGGAGGTGGTTATAGCAGTTTGCAATTCCAAAGACAACTTTTCATTCATTTTCCAAAGCTTTTCCTTTAATTCGTCGAAGTGTTCTTGATCATCCTCTCGTTCGCGATTCAAATGTTCTTTTTCTATTTCCAATCTCTGTATAGTCAATTCTAAATCAACAATTTGGTTATTTTTCTCATCGATCTGCTCCAATACGTCAGAAATTTGTTTCGTCAGCAAAGAATTTGTTTCTTTAATTAAGTCCAATTCATTCGATAATGCATTCTTTTGTGATTTCAAATCTTCTATGCTTTTATTCATTTCCTCCGATTCCGCTTCATGCTTTTTCAAGATCGTTTGTATTGTTTGTTCATGTTCTCTTTCCTGGTCTCTCAGTGTTAAATTCAAACGACGCTCTTCTGAATAGAGATGAGATATTTTAGAATCGAGAGTTCGATTCTCTTGATTCTTGGCACTCAGTTTCTGTGTAATATCCAACATTTTAGAATTCAACAAATTATATTCATCGTTAAGTAAATCGTAATCTTTCAACATTTTGCTATTCTCTGACAGTAATTTATCGATTCTTGATTGCATATTAAAGACCAACTGTTTTTGTTTCTGTATCAGGGCTCCTTCTCTAATTTTAAATTGTTGTTCCTCCTCTTGACGAGAAGAAATCAATTTTTCTTTTTCCAAATTCAAATCTTTTATCTCTTCATTCAAATTTCCTATCTGCTTATTCTTCAGATTTAACTGATCCGTTGCATCTAGCAACTGTTGTTGCGCAATATCATATTTTTCATTAACATCATTCAAGCTGAGTGAAATTTGTTGATTTTCTAATGTTAAGGTTTCTATATTTACATTCAGTCTCGCTACACTCTGAAGATATTCTTCCGTTAACGCATAATTTTTGTCCTCCAGTTCCTTCACTCTAGCATTCGATCGATCAAGATCAGTTTGCAACAAATGCATTTTTATTCGATACTCTTGGATGGACTCTTCATATTCTGTTAAATTTTGTTCCAAAGAATCACGCTGAGTTTTCAACAGGGCAGCCTCTTTTTTAACATCTTGTAATTGAATATCAATTACAGAACTCATTGGTTCGATTGTGTCCAAATTTTCGATAGAATGGACACCCAATGAAGCGTTATTATCCACTTCCACACTTTGGTTCAAAGATGATTTATTTAACTCTCTCAAATATTCTCGTAACTCTTCAGTAGTCATTCTTAAATCCACCAACTCTCTATCTTTCATTTCATTTTGAGACTGAAGAAGTTCTGAACGCTTCTCAGTGGATACCAATTTCTCTTCAAGAGTAGCACACTGCCTTTCGGTACACATTAACTTCTTAGCCAAAACATCTTTACTGTCTTCCAAGTCATTAATCTCACGTTGTAATTGCAGGACTTCAGTTTCCAAACGATCTGCTTCTCTTTTGTAATAATTTTCAGAATACAAATCCTCTTTATTTTTTCTGCACGATTGAGGAGTCTTGGGAATGTTTTGTTCAGAACGTAATTCCTTCAATTCTTTGGCTTGTTCCTCCAATTTTTTTTGTAAATTTTCGATTTTTTGATGTTGAATTTTCAAATCGTCCTGTAGATCGGCTTTCTCAAACCTTTCTGACTCTAATTCAGATTTCAGTCGTATCAATTCTCGATTGCGCTCAGTCATTATTCTATTTCTTTGAGCAGAATGTGCCACAGGAGAGTTGAAAAAATCTTTGAGGGGCCTCTTCTTTGGAGTTTTGAATTCTTTCGACACAGTATCGTCTAATTCTAAGATTCCTTCTAAAGTGTCATTGGTGATGTTTTGTCCATAGGGCAAAGCCATTTCAAGGAACATTTTGATTTTGACTTGAGTTTCTTGTTTCAATTTCGTACACATTGGATCTTGGAAAACTGGTTCCTGTGATAAATATAACAATAGTAAAGATGCTACGTATAATTCTTCTCCACCACTGGATTTTCCATTTCGATTGGTTTCAAAGTTTGGATATTTTTCTGAAAAGATATCAATTTAAACATCAATACCCATGCGATCGATATAATTTCTAGGCAGAATTCCAATGCCATATGATTGTCGAGATTCCCTCTTTTGAAAAGATAATATGAAATACAAAAATCGTAAGTATTTTCAATTGACTGATTTTATCAGTAAATTATCCCACTTTGCACCCATTTTATCACTTTATTATTGAAGTATATTCAAACTATTCACTCAAAATATCTAAAATGTTATGACAAAATATTGCAAAAAATTGAATGACATAACAAAATTCAGTTTAGATTTACTGTTATTTGGAAGTTCAAATATTTATGGTTTTATTGTTATGATACAGGTACTCATAAGCAAACACGTATCGAAATGCATTTATTCTATGAACTTGAAGATTTTATGAATAAAAAAGTATTACATCTTTCATGATGTTTGGTAACAAATACTGCAATATTCATATATTTCAAACTCATACTCGATATATAAATATTTCTCAATACAGCTGCCCTGTTTTGGAAGTCGGATAGAAACTGATTGAAAAGGACAAAGACTGCATTCAAAGTCTCCCTGTTCCTATCAGTATCTATGCAGTTTTTGTCTTTTTCAATCATTTTCTATCTAACATCGTAAGCAGGGTGGTTAAATTTAAATAATTTCAAATAATTATGATTGTTTTTTTTAGATATAATTCCAGCAAGCGTAAGAATACCTTTAATGAATTGTGGAATATTTTTATAATTTGAGAATCCAGAGTTGCTTTTGGAAGACCTGTGGAAAAGCATATCAATGAATGTATGTAAAATATCACATTACATATTTTTCTAAAAATATTGAAGAAAAGTAATAATCATTCGAAAGATTAATACTTACAACAGGTTGGTAATTTGAGTAAAGAATTGTTCATCGTATATCTCTTTGATTTCTTTTATACAGTTTCTGGAAATACTCAGGCAATTAATCTGAAAACATTTATGAATTGCGTGAATATGGAAAACATAAATGAAAATACATAAGAAAATAAAAAGGTAAGGAAGATTGGGGCTGGTTGTGACATGAGGTAGGATGTTACAGGTTTTACAACTTCTGTATTTTACAATGGTTGATGTTGTAGTTCCACTGAATACGCTATCAACTATCAAAAAAGAGGATTTGGAAGAGCTTGAATGTCATCCATTGGAAAATACAGAGATTTTAGACCTTGTAACAACCTACCCCTGTCACAACCAGCCCCGTTCTCTCGTGTACAAGAAGAAAACTGTATATTATTGACATAATGCTGGAGAAGAAATTTATACTCCTTTGATAAACAAACGAATTGAACATATTTACCCATTCGATAATAACATTCGACCACATATCCATGTTTAATTTACATTTAACACAGAATATCAGCAACTTTTACATACTCAATACACTAATGATGATATTTAAATGTTTGTTTATTCCTATACAATACAATATCACACTCTCCTAACGTATTTTCGAAAGTCAAAAAAATTCGTTTGATTTCAAATTACGGCGTGGAGTTACAAAGCTATCCGGTAATTGTTCGAAGGTGATTCGATGAAGTTTTTGTACAATTTCATGTTCCACCAATGAAGAAACAGAATTTGAGAACGTTCGAATTGAAAATGAACCAATAACGATGAAGGCTTCCGAAGTGGGGGTGGGTGACCAAGTGACCGTGGTCGATTTTCAACCAATCAAAACAGTTGAAAAGTGACCGTGACCGTGGTCGGCAGGGTTGGCACGTAATATACTTCTAAGTATTTTACATAGTTTACGACGCGTAAGAAACCGAGTATCTTAGGCCCGAGTCACATGGAGCAAAAATCACGCGGAAAGCGGAACGCGGATCCCTTGGTTGAAGAGAGAAGAGAATATTCACCTCTCTCTTCAACCAAGGGTTCCGCGTTCCGCGTGATTTTTGCTCCATGTGACTCGGGCCTTAGGTTGCCGTCCCATGGTATGAAAATTAACTACGAAACGGAACGTACGGAATGAGCGGCACCAATCAAAGTCATTCCGCTGTTTTCTCTTCCCATCAACTTTTCCTGATCCATCAACGGAAAAAGTAACGGAAAGCGGATCGCGGTACCAATACTTTTCAAGTATGCCCAGTTTTATCTGGTTCCATCTAACAGTCACTAAAAATTCTGAAAATCCATTGGTTCCGCGATCCGCGGTTCGCTACATTTTCCGTCCATGGGACATTAGGGAAGAAAAAACAGCGGAATGATTTTGGGGTAAACACCCGTTGGACCGAAAGCCCGTTGGGCTGAAGCACCGTTGGACCGAAATTTATTTTACCGAATGACAATAATTCGAAAAAGTCTTGGTGACATTTTGTCTTATTCGCACACGACTAGTAACATATAGTAAGATTTCGGATTATTGTCATTCGGTAAAATAAATTTCGGTCCAACGGTGTTTCGGCCTGAAGGGCTTTCGGTCCAACGGGTGTTTACCGCCTAGTAACGGTGCAATGTCCCGAAAGTGCAACGACTAGTTTATTGACTAAGGAGTCTTCTGAAGTAGCCATTAGGTTCGTTCGTTCTACCTGCTCCGAGTTGCTCCAACTTGTACCAAACCAATCATTTTGTTTCTATAACTGGAAATAGCGAATCCAAAATACTTGGAGTAAGTTGAGGTAACTTGAGACACCACTAAACGAACTTAGCTATTGAACTGTATACATACTGGAATGCGTGCTCCCTAGATTTAAGCGGTCGGACTGGTATAGTTTGTTGCATGAGCAAGAAAGACTAAGATGCCCCCAACATATTTCCTTTCTCTCTTTAAAATACACATATTAAAAGCAGATACCATCTGCCAACATACTGATCTCTCCCTCTGACCGGCCGATACTATAGAAAAAGCGGAGAGTGCTCATTCCAGTATAATATTGAGTTCAATGGAAGTAGCTGATCCAAGTGATCCAGATCACTTTCCAACCATCCAAATTGCTTGAAGGCTCCTAAAGTGCTATTGGTATTTCGGGACAACCCGACACACCAATGGCCCGAAGGTCACCTGGCCCGCGAATCCGTCATTCGAGGTTAATTTTCAATGCATCATCAGTTCAAGATGAACGAAGATGAAAATATGATTATGAACATGAAAACACGTCTTCCCTTTCGGATTTTCGGGCTATTGGTTCGTCGGGTTCACTGGTGGCTACTGAATTCATATCTGCATTCAATACCGGTTTCGTATCAAATATGCAGTGTGACCAATACTGCATAATTTATGCATTATGTGCATATTTTGATGTAAATTTGCATGGAAAAAGATTATACTTCATAATGCGTAGTGTAGCGCCTAATTTTCAGGAATCAGTGCATGAAAGTGCATCCAGTATGCTGCCAATTTTATTTAGTTATTATAGCGTATGAAAATCTCAATAACTGAGAGAAAATTTGAGGCTCAATACAATTGATTGGATGTTAATAATGTAAAACAATTGAAACGATCTAGTATTCTAGAGAAAAAATCGACCAGGGAACACGCGTAACTCTTATTAGGTTTGTTCGTTCTACGTGCCCTGAGTTGCTCCAACTTGTACCAAACCAAACATTTAATGCTTAAACTGGAAGTAGCGAATCCAAAATACTTGGAGCGAGTTGGGGTAACTTGGGACATCGGTAAACGAACTTAGCTATTGATTCTTCTCTTTCATGAGAATTGGATTGATGTGAAAGAAAGAATGTATAAATTGTGCATAATTGGTTACTCTGCTGCATAATTTGGTGGTAGATGAAACTGCATAAAAGTGCATAATAAAGTCACTTGACAAGGCATAATCATTGTATAAAAAGTTGACCACCTTGCAAATATGGCGGTAGAGTATCATAATACCGAATGTGCATAATACCGAATGTGTCAAGTTGTAATTTCACACGAGCGTCGAGCGTTGAGCGACGAGCGATTTTCCCAGGTTCTAGATTTCAGCGTCAAAGCTTTATGATGTTTCTCGACGCTCAATTTGAAAGTGAAAAGTTGTCTTTGGAAGGAAGAATATTAAACATATATGAATATATATTGTTTGAGCTGATGTGCCTTCTTTATCCTGCACTATTGAGAATGATTGAATAATTATGGATTATGCTGAAACTCAATTATGGATTAGAATCTTTCTAATGTTGACGCTCGATGCTCGACGCCCCATGAAATTACAGCTTTTAGCTTTCATGCTGAATCCCAGAAAATGTGAAAATCGCTCGACGCTGGACGTTTGATGCTCGTATGAAATTACACCTTCATAGTACCGAATGTTTATATTCCCGAATGCTCATAGTACCGAATGCTCATAAGACCGAATGTGCATAGTCCCGAATAAAAAAAATATGAATTTCAAAATAAATAAAAAATATGAATTTCAAAATAAATAAAAAAATGGACCATTTCTGTCATAAAAAATTGATTGTTCCCACATGATATGCGTAAACGAATCATTTTTTATGACGGAAGTGGCGGATTTTTGGATTTATTTCGAAATTTATTTCAAATATGGCATCACTCTCAGGATTGCCAGAAAAAACTGCCTAAACTGCTAAAATCCGATTGGTTGGTTATACAAGAAGCGGCCAATCATCAGAGTTGGGTGTTTTTTTCTGGCAAGCCTAACCACTCTTCCATAGGTTGCTCGTTTCGTTGTAAACGGGCCTGTTCAAACAGTTTTCTAAATAAGTGTTTCGTATCTATGACATGTATATTTTTGGAGTGGTCGTTAGAATTGTAGATCCTTTTCCACTCTCTTTCGATAGCGCAGTGTTGACGGTTCACCACTGTAAAGGTTTTAACTTTGATTCTATTATATCTTTTGGTCTTTTTCTTTTATCACAGTTGTCTAATAAATTTGTTTGAATTTGAATTCAGGTGAGGTGTGTGGATTTGAAGAGGGAGAGGGAGAGAAGTCAAAATGTGGACGTCCATGCTGGAAGCAGCCAAAATGAATCCCTTTGGGACACCTTTAACAACGGTCAAATGTCAAAGTCAAGAAGACAATACACAATCGCTTATAAGAAACCGCAATATTGCAGCTTTTAGCGCGGAAGGTGGTAAGTAAATACTCAATTCACCTTACTTTAATGCATTCATCGATAACTTAACGATCCACCATTCTCAAGGCCACATCAACCCCTTCTAAATTTCACATTTTGCTAATCAATTTTGAATTTATCACTTCGAAATTGGTTTCATTAGAATGTTTATGTTTCCTTGTATGACAAACCGCGGTTATATAATCTAAATCATAATTCAATATCTCCTATATAACCTTCAACATGTCTGGATCCTAATCGTGTTATTTCGTGACATTGATAAATCAACCGCATATCCATCCCTCGAAATTGAATCAATCTTTTCATATGTATTTCATCTAATTTGAAGAGCAAAATAAATGGAATATATATTATTTTCTATAACGACACCTTCGTGTTGATAATCTTCTGACAGGTAGATATTTGAAAACTTATGTAACGAAACGTGCTTCAGGTGACTATCGGTAACGAAGTCAACTCCGTGAGATACGTCTATGGAATTATATTCATTTCATAATAATTATCATTAATCCAAAATATCTTCTATTATAAAATCATAAAATTTGATATCCACTTCCAATACCTTTTCGCCAAAATTAAGATATAACGGTAAAAAAAAAGTTGCATAAGGGCAGCAGCCATTTTGTCACACGCGCGCTGATTTGGATAATGAGATTTCGAACGAAGTATGAAAAAAAAAAAAAAAAAGAAAAACATTCTGCTTTGGATCGTTGACGTACGTTTGTGTAATGTATTTTATTATTAAATTGGGACAAGGTACTAATCAAGTTCATTGAAGAGAATCTTGAAACAATGCCAAGTTTGAATTCTTCGTGAAAAGAGGTCGACCGAGCAGCTGATTATTCTTTGACCATGAAATTCGTAACACGTGATTCAAAAATTCGAATTAAAAAAATATACCAAAGAGTATTATTATTCATTTCGTAAGCCTTTGTTTTTAAACAATCGTGTAAAATCAATTCTGGAAATGTGTGAACTGTTTTCTATGTTGAGACTATTTTTTGTTTACAGATAGTTGCGAATTTGGATCCAATAAATATTTTTTGCTATGCGGTCTTGGAGGTATTTTATCTTGTGGTCTTACCCACACAATGGTCACTCCATTGGATTTAGTAAAATGCAGAATCCAAGTCGATCCTGCAAAGTACAAATCTGTTGTCACCGGTTTCAAGGTAAATCAAATATCATTTTATACACATTCGTTTCCGAGTAATAGATGTGATGAATTATGATTATTTTGTGTATTTTAAATTGAAAGTCGAATTTTTAATTTAATTTCAAATTTTGAACATTTAAACCCTGGAAGTGAAGTTTTAAATCAAATTTATTAATATAAATTACTTGATTGTGTAAGCAAACAACTAAGAGCGGTAAAAATGAAATTGAGTTGATGTATTGGTAATTATTTAAGAGATATTTATTTTTGGAGTATATGATTTCTAAATTCCTTTCGCATAGATTCGATTGCTTCTGGAAAATTTGAGAATAACGAACAAATCCATATTCGATCATAAACAGTTGAAGATATCAAAGTATCGAAGTATGATATAACAAAATATATTTCACCGAGTACAACACGCTCGAGAGCTTTTGAGCCCATCCCACCTGAGAAAAAATATAATTGACAGAACAGAACTGGTATAGTCTGTATAATTGATCAAATATGATGTTTCTATTCAGAGATGTTTTTAAAAGGAGTATAAAATCTCGAGATTACTAAATTCTCCCCTCTCAGGTTTCAATTATAATTCATTTGCCAAGTATTTTTCTTGGGTACATTTGAAATTATTCATTTAATTCGATATGTGAAGTAAAAATTACTCCTTTGTTTTTAGGTGAGCTTCGCTGAAGATGGATTCAAAGGTTTGGCGAGGGGCTGGGCTCCTACATTCTTTGGGTATTCCATTCAAGGAATGTTTAAATTTGGACTTTATGAAGTCTTTAAAGTATATTATGCGAATGTTCTCGGCGAAGAACTTTCTTACGAATACAGAACATCCTTGTATTTGGCTTCTTCGGCGTCCGCAGAATTTTTCGCTGATATAGGTTTAGCTCCATTCGAAGCTGCAAAGGTAACAAACCTGGCCTCTGGTCTTTATAAACACCAATCAAACAATCGCGACCATCGAAAATGAATAATTACATTAAATAAACATTTTACAGGTTAGAATTCAAACTATGCCAGGGTTTGCCAACACCTTACGTGAGGCATTCCCTAAAATGCACGCTAACGAAGGTATGGGTACTTTCTACAAAGGTCTAGTACCCTTGTGGCTCCGTCAAATTCCATACACCATGATGAAATTCGCTTGTTTCGAGCGTACTCTTGAATTATTGTACAAATACGTTGTTCCTAAACCTAGACCGGAATGTACCAAAGGTGAACAGTTGATCGTCACCTTTGCCGCTGGTTATATCGCCGGAGTGTTCTGCGCCGTTGTATCTCATCCAGCTGACTCTGTGAGTTGATATTTAATTTTCATTTCATTTGGCAATACGATATTGTACTTCTCAACATTATATTTTATCAAATTCCATAGGTTGTATCTAAATTGAATCAAGAAAGGGGTGCCTCGGCTGGTGATGTATTGAGAAAGCTTGGTTTCGCTGGAGTATGGAAGGGTCTTGCACCTAGGATCGTTATGATCGGTACACTCACGGCTGCGCAATGGTTCATATACGATGCGGTGAAAGTTTGGTTGCGTATGCCACGTCCACCACCACCAGAGATGCCAGAATCTCTCAAGAAAAAATATGGAGTCGCTTAGGAGAGTTAATAATCATCATGCTTCAATTTGATCACCAACCGATCAAAATTAGACAAGGATCCATAGATCTAAGTACCTTACAGCACATTGTTGAGCAATGTCCGATAATTCTCTTTTCCAAGTATTTATTTCGCGATAAGCCATAACAGTGTACCAGTAATGGCAATCACTGCCAATTACAAAATTATACAAAACAAAAAAAGTCATACGAGAGTCAAAAGTGTAAAAATGTTTAGACATATTTCAGTAATTGCATCAGCTGTAACAGACAAGTTACGTGACAGTAACAAAGTATTGTTATTCTGTATATAGGGTGATCGCTGAAAATAAAACAGTCTGATTGCTCCATACCAGTTGGTGATTTTAATATACATCCCACAATGATTCTATAATAAAATTAATTTACTTTTACATTGAATATTGTATGTTCAGTAGCGTGCCGTAGAATCACCAGATAGCGACGTACGTCTCATGTATGTACCAATCGGATACTTTATTTGATTAGAACTGCTAATGAGAGAAGGGAAAAAATTCGCCACCTGGCATCTCTGAAGTCCGGATTAATTGTGACTAGAAGTCATACGAAGCTACAACGATTGCAGTATTGAAGAGGAGAGATAAGGAGATTTAGGTATACAAGAATTCGTTTATCAATGCTCCATCCCTGGGTGAAAAAAAAATCGATTTTTCAAGAAAGGAGCTTGACACAACCGCGACTTCATCTGAGGGTTAACTTTATGGTGCTGGCATAAAACTTTAATCACGTTTTTCTCGGAACCTTTTTTTCGGTCTGGGTGGAGGATTTTCTCAAAAAGTATTCACCCGATCGACTTTGAATTTCAACAGTAATTTTATAATTACATTATCTAGCAAAGTACAAGTCATTTTTTGATATATTGAATATTCTGAAAATATGGAGTAATTTGAGTTGAAAATTCTGCACCGAAATTTGAGATCACTTTTTTTTAAAACATTTATCAAATTTTCGAAAACTCCTCTGTACTTTGCGAGATTTTTACACATACTTTGAGGAAAATTTTTCCTTTTGGTTCCAAGTGCATTGCCCGAGGAGATAACTTTCCACCCTTTCGGATCGATTTTAAAATGACGTCGTGCAAAAAGCTTCATAACTCTGCGATTTTTCAACACTTCAGTACTACACTAGAAGAAAAAAGTAGTGAAGTTGGCATTGATGACCAATGTTGTAATTTCATGCTAGTCCAGCTTGTAAACCAATGTTGACTCAGCATTGATTCTGTGCTAGACTAGCATAAAATGACAGTATTGGTTCCTAATGTCAATGCAACCTTATTTTCATGTTGGATCAGCATTTTTTTCTTTCCAGTGTAGTAAAATCAATATATGAACAATTTTTTGAATGCACTTTCTCATTCCTTTACAAAAAATTCCAGAAAATCGCTTCAAAAAAGACCCGTCACCCTTGAATGTAAATTAAGGGGATACTAGTGGACAATCAAATCTTTTTTTTTTTTTCAAATTATTCAGAAGTGCTTTAAGGGCACTCATCAGAGGCAAAGTTACTAGATCTCTCCCCCCAGTTTTCTCAACGATTAATGAATATAATCGATTTTAACGAGCAGGTGCATCTTCTTAGCATATCAAAGAAAGTGCAGCTACTCTTTATTTTTCATTTTATTTGTTCGTTTCTGAGAAAACTGGGGGGGGGGGGCGATTTTGGAATCTAGTAACTTTTTGGGAAGGTGGTGAATGCCGTTAAGATGATTCTTTGAGACCTAATCCAAGTCTGTACAGAACTCAAATTTTGAATCTGGAAAAACACTTTTTTTTTCAAAATTTGGGCTCTGTACAGGCCTAGATTAGGTCTCAAAGAATCATCCCTGGAAATTTTAGATTTTTTTATATGAATTCAGTTTCGAGTATTTGAGTGCAAGAAAACTTGCTCCGATGGTAACTCTGGTATCCTCTGAAGGGCATTTCAAAGTCCCTGGAAGTCCAAAACCTTCCCACTTTTCTAAAAAATCTGAATGAATGAAAAATAATTGATTGATTCATGATTCGTCTTCATGATCCAAGGCCAAAAAATTGGCTTGTGCTGCGCCACTCATATCTCCTTGAGGGGATACTGCGCCAAGATTCTAGCCATTTCGTTTGACAAACTATTCGAAAATGCTTTAATAAAATCAAAATATCGCTATGGTTTCGAACGGTTTGTCACAAAACGGTTTGCTATTACTCTTGAAATAATATTTCGAATTTGTTTGTTATTTTAAATGTTTTTCATCGACTCGGAGGATTTATTTGGAACAATCACGTAACAGCACAAAGAAATTAGAATTAGAATAGGATCCTCAAATCTGGAATCTCAGATTTTCTTGAAATAAAATTTTCAACTTCTCGAGGCTTGGTGACGAATGAATATATTCAAGGATAAAGAAAAGTATATGTTTCTTTATTATAAATCCCTTACAATGCACTTCAAGTTCATTCAAATCAGTAATATAAAATTAAATTACCGTAGTAACTCTTTTCATTTAAATTACCTTTTATTTTTCACATTGATATATCCGCGCAAAACCACTGACCCTTTTTTTTGCTTCTTCATTCGTTCACTCCTTCACGAAAATGCAACATGAACATCAGTGAACGTTATGTATGAATATGTTGATATTTTCATTTAGAGGAATCAGATTGATTGAATAATTTCATCTCAATCAATTTTTATACATATAACTTTTGATGAAAAACTTAATCATTTTTATTCTCTCAATATGTAACATTTTTAACAACGCGTGTATAAATCTCATGTTTCCGTTGTGTTGTGTACTCGATATATTTTTAGAGATATCAATGAGGTAGTATCATTAAACCGAAACCATTGTTAGTGGTTGAATCATGGTCAGAGAAAGGAAAAAAAAACTTTCAGTTATATATGCGTAATAAAACAGTTTTTAAACTGAGATTCGCTGCATGGCATAGAATTTGATGGACGATATTTGGTCAAATATTCGGTAATATTATTGATATAATTTTACAAAAAATCAAACACGTTGTTTAAATACATTCAAACGACTTTTGATCAACTTATCACGAAGATATTATGACTGATGGTACGTCACTGATATACTCTTAAACACATATTGTTCTTTGGGGTCATTCAAATAATTCGTTCATTACTTTCTGTTTTTATCTTTGTTCTATGAAAGTGAATCCATATTTTTACGATGGAGCCTTCCTACTGAAAATGCCAGGCAGATCCGGACGAAAAATAGTTGTTAGGCTTTGAACGATCTTTGTCCCAGGAAATCCGCTCAAAAACTGACAAAATTTCTACCTGGTTTCGTCCGGAATCACTAAAAATGGAATATCCTGTCACAACAACTGACAGACAAAATTTGGTCAGTTTTTGACCGGATTTCCTGGGACAAAGACCGTTCAAAGCCTGAAAACTATATTTCGTCCGGATCCGTCTGGCATTTTCAGCAGGGCAGCACAACCACTGATTCTCCACCTGGGACTTCGGTGGAATAAAGGCGAAATATAAATAAGGGAAAATCTCCGCTGATGCAATGGAGACTTCATTTCTCTCCATCTCCACGACTTCCGTTCCACTGAAGTTTTAGGGGCAGGATTGGCAGTTGTGCTGCACGGGATAATAAATAATGAACGTTACATTGAATGATATTTGTTTGTTCTTTGATGGAATTTTTATCATTTTATCATTTATTATATACTATTATAACCAAGCTCGGTTTCATCTTAGACATTCTTTGAACTGCTAATCATTTTTTAATGAATTGGCTAGGGTAAAATAATTAGCACCTTCACGCTGATATTCTCTTAAGGCTATATCAACGTACCGACTGAGGAAACATTTTCTGTGTAACATCATTTCGAACTGAATACATGAGAAAATCTACAGTTTTCAGGAATTAAGCTTCAACTCTTTTATCTATTTCGGTAGGGAGCCCTAACTTCAAATTTTGGAAACAATTTATTTCTGAAATTTTGAAAAAAAATGCCTTCTCAAATTTGAAATTCGGACTTGGTATCGTAATAAATAAAGTATCAAAGATTAATTCTTGAAAATTTTAGACCTCAATTCAGTAATCTTACACAGAAAGCACTACTTGATTGTAGTTTATTCATGACATTGATTGCCATTATCTCGATAATTATGTACAAAATTTCATTGATTTAAAAATAAGTACTGATACATCATGCGAATCTTTGAATATTAAAATTGAATCATCCCTGTCCAAAAAGTCGGATAGATTCCAATAAATTCCAATAGGTGCTGTGACAAAAACCGCATAGAAACCGATCAATGATTTTCTTCCTATCAGTATTTATCAGGTTTTGTTTTATCGTGGCGATGAAAACTGATTGAACATTGAATTACACATAGAATCTTATGAAGACCTTTAAGTACTGTGACAAAAACCGCATAGAAACTGATAAAATAACATTAATTCTGATAGGATTTAGCCTATCGGTTTGTATTGGTTCTTTTGGACAAAGATCATCATATTTTGATTTTTCCAGGATTTATGATGAAATCGGTTGGGATGTATCTCGTGTTCTCAAATTTGTGACATTACATCATTGGCGAGGCAAACAATCGATCGAGACTTGTATGAATCTCTGGTGAACACAGTATTGAACAAAATGTTTGATGTACTACCTATAATGATACAGCCCCAAGCGGCACACGGATGTTTGAGATGTAATATGAATGTAAACTTAGAATCTTCAAACAAGGCTGTTTTGGATAATCATCTTCTGAGCATGTTCACAGAATACTGTGCACATTATAATTCTTCCCGATGCTGCTTGGGGCACATCTCGAAGTCTTTTAAATTACATTCAGAAGAAGACAAAAATTCTAGGAGCGAATTTTTGAACAAATGTTTCAGAACAATCAGTCAAATGTCGATTCTTTGAAAATGAAGAATCAGATCAAGAAAATGTGGATTTTAAATAAATATCGAAGAAAACAGATGGCAACATTTTTTATAGCATTGATTACGCAAAATCTGATCTACGATTAGGTCTGCGCTAGGCCTGGACTGGTCATATCGAAGTTTTCTCGCGATTTATCGTGAGATGTTTTTAGCCATCTCTTTTATTGCTCTATGATTGTTCTTTGTTCTTTTTCTCACCTCGTGAGCCGTTTGCCTTGAAAACTCCTGGGTCAAAATTTTTCTCAATCCAGCCCCAGTTTTTATCATTTTGTTTTAATCCTAGTAAATCGTGAACTCACGAAGCACATATCTCTTGAGAACGTCCTCGGGATATCCTAGAGACATCGCAATATCCCCAGAATCTGTTGAGAACGTTGTCAAGAAATATGTGGGGTATGGGAAAAGAATCCAAAAAGGTGTCAATGACGCATTGGATCTTGAATTCTTTGAAAAACTGTGATATGAAAAGATACGTATATTTAACTACGTTTTTATACCTTGTTTGCAATTGCACAAGTTTTTGTGTAAATGTATTAAAAAAATTAAGATTTTCGTAACTTTAGAGTACATCTACAAACAGTACTTTTGATAAAAACTTTTACTGTATCATTTTATTGAATAAAGAACTGGAATAACGTAAAGACACTTGTTCAAATACAAATTAATATTCTAGATAAACAAATTAATCAATTACATTGATAAATTGTACCAACTTTGATCAGCAGTCTATGCGATAAAACATTCAAAGATCCATTTGATGTACATATTTCATATGCCTCAATATCACAGAATATTTAAGTATCAAGATAATGTATGATCACAAACTGTTCTTATTATTGATTAAAAAATTAAAGATTTGGCCATGTTGATGGAAACCTTGATTTTTGGATTCTAGCAAAACGGATATAAAAAATATGTATAAAATCATCTTGAAAATATTTCTTTCTGCGCGAACACCAAAGCGTCTTGTATAGTCGCAAACATTTTCACTGAAAGTTCACCGTACGTATAAGTATCACACTTTTTGATCATTTCATAAACCGGTCCTGAACAACCAGCCAAGTACAGGGGTATGTCAATTTGCGAATAATCCAAAATAATGGTATGTAAAACGTTAACGCTACTAGGATCGATGTAGCTCATAGCGCTCATATCAAGAATTATACGTTTTATTTCTTGATTATCTTCGAAATCTGATTTGTCCAAATACAAGCCCCTTCGTATCAATTTTGCCTTTTGTTTCAAGAGTTTTTGAGGTTCTACGCCTACCAATTTGTACACCTTGGATTTAAAATAATTGCTGTTGGCGAAATTCAAACTTCCGCAGTAGTAAATGATTTTGATACCTGGGATTTCTATAGCCTGCGAATAAATGATCGAATATTGCGATATTATTATGAAATCAAAACATGAATTTTTATCGGTTTATTTGTTCCACTTACCGCTCTATATCGATTCATGTCTAAATAAAGATCGGAATTGGGGATGTGTCCCAAAAGACAAATATATGGTTTGATGCTTTGTAATAAAATAATTAGAATTGACATTAGTAGGCCAGCTAATAATCCAATATCAATGTTCACTATTACGACCACTAGAAATGTTATAATCCAGACGATCGCATCGCATTTATTCAATTTCCAAAATTTTATTAATTGCAAAGCCTGTTGAAACATCCCTTTGAGCGCCACCTAAATCGATAGGAAAACAAAATTATATAAATATGTATATGAAAATTGTTTTGAATAATCAAAAAGTTTATTATTATACTCACGACAATGATAGATGCTAAAATGCATCTAGGTAGAGATTCGAAAAATGGGCCGATCCATAAGAGAATAAATGACAATATCACACAGGATACTACACTGGCTATCTGAGTATGACCACCCACGGATTGTTGAATGAGGGATCTACTCAAAGATGCCGATACCGGCATACACGAAAAAAATGATCCCGCGATGTTACTCAAACCCTAAATTTGAAGAAAAATAGCATTCAACTTGTTTCTTTCTCTATTCAAATGGACTATTAAAACCCATAATTTACCATTGCTAGGAGCTCTTGATTCGAATCGATTTTGTATCCATCTTTCTGCGCCAATATCAATGCCATTGATATTGTTATTGTATAAGATACCATGGTTATAGCAATGCTATCGACCGCTATCACAGAAAGTAAATCTAAACTTGGTATTTCTGGCTTTGGAAAACTGTTGATTTATCAAACCTTAAATGTCAATTGCATTTTCACTGTTATGAGAGATCATTTAATTTATTCAAAACAATCCACCTACCCTGTGGGAATGTGTCCAACAGTTGAAATACTGTACGTTTCAGGTAAATAACAATACCGGGAAACTAGCGTACCGGTAATAACAGCAATCAATTCAATAGGCACTGGTAGATTACATTTTTTAGCAATCCATGGCTAGTAACAATCGAAATAAAAACAATTTTCTTAATATTTTATCCTTTCGAATCCAATTAAACCGATAAAGAAAAGAAACGTACCTTGAAAAATATATTATTAACAATCAATAAAATGATGGCTATAACGGATATGGTCACCGATACTAGATTCGTGTTGGATATTTCTCTAGTTACGTCCACCATAGTCTGAAATCATGTTGTTGATAAAACTATTAAAAACATTGATCGAAAATTAAAGTTTATAACAAAATATATTATGTTACGGAAGTTTGAAACGTTCATCGAGAATTGAAGATGAGCAAACTGAGTGACCCTATTCGTAACAATACCATTAGTAATAGAAACTCAATTCGAGTGGATGATTCAGTTGTGAATTCATTTCAATGGATGATTCAAACTTCGACAATATAGTATATTATGAATATTTTGTATTTTGATTACTTACAAAAATAAGTTTAAAATATCCTTTTTGTTTGGGTAATTTCAAACCTAGAAGATCTTTTATTTGGGATATTAGCACGTACACCGCCGCTCCTGTGGTGAAACTGTTCACCAAAGTTTCGCTCAGTAATGTGCTTATAATGCCCAATCGAAATATATACATTAAAATCTGCAAAGAATCGAATTTAGTATCATAATAATATTGTAAAGTATAAAAGAAATTCTCAAAATTACCTGATAGATTCCCACCATAAGAGTAACTGCTGTAGCTACTTGAATAGGTGTATGCATTTGTAATGTTTCTTTGAAATACCCTAAAGTTGAATTTGTATGATTGTCTCTAGATATACTATATGCGTCATCTTCGTTAAATGGTATGGAATATGCAGTTACAGCTTTGCCAGTCATAAGACATACAACGGCAAACGTTCCTATATCATAAATTAAATGATTGAAATGGATCTTTGGATAAATATAACAATATTTGAATTGTAAATCGTGGAATTCTCACCCATAGATACATGTTTAGAAGTTCCAAAGAAAAAGTAAATAAGTACAGGAAAAATTGCCATATATATTCCAACGACCGGAGGTAAATTGCCTAACATGGCATAAGCCATGCCCTGCGGAATGTGCATTACCGCCACAGTTATACCAGAAATGATATCCGAAAGGATTTCTGTCTTCCATTGATATTCTTTCAAACAAGAGACAATTGGAATTGTCGAAGATACAGTTGATTTACAATCGTTACTTTTCAATTTGTCCTTTACATACTCCATACCTGTAAACATCGACGAACATATCACGTATTTGTATATTTCAAATATATAATAACTAAAAAACTTACATGAAGTTTTGGGACATTCATAATGGTAAGCCTCGTTCAATGCTTCCTGTTCGTACAAGGGTCTTTCGATATGCAATTGTAGTAAAATATTATCATGTTTCTCGTCCATCATTCAATTTCCAGTATTTCCAATAAATATATAAATCACATTCACAGTCTATCACAATAATATCACTTATCTTTACAACTATTAAGTTATCTTTGAGTCCCGTGATGATTTTTTATTGTATTTTCATAACGTTTTCTTCTTTTTATCTTCTCAATCATGGATTATCACCACAAACAAGGAGTCAACTCGAAAAGTTTGAATAATAAAAATCCTTGAAATTAAAAACGTTCAATGAGTATTCTCATTTTGTTTATAGAACGATTATAATGTGTTATATTATTTCATTAACGAAGTTTTGAAATTGCTTTGATCGTTTACGTAATTTATTATATATTAAGATATATTTCCTTTGTACATAGACTCATGGTATGAAGGAAGTGTTGGTGGGAATGCACGTGATCGTTCATTAGAGGTCAATATTCAAAATATATATATATGTACAATATTTAAACTTAGAACGGACATTGGGAATGGTGATACTAAGTTCACCTTCTTTTGCCTTCTGTCATTGCCGCGTGTCGTATCTTTATTTAGAGGTACGTAAACGTGAAAGGATTCCTCAATGAATGAATTTATAAACAATATCATGGGTTAGTTCATCAACTAGATATCACAGGTTATTTTTCTAATTCCCAACAGTTCTTGACCGACTCCTTCGGAACATATAAAAACATCATATAGACAGCAATGGACAGTAACAGAGAGCAGTATAGTCCAAATTGAAATAATTTCACTCTCTGATTTGCTTGGGGTTATCGAGCAAAGGCGATTTTCAACCAATCAGAAAGCTGGACAAACTTTTTTCAATTTACAAATAATTGTTTTTGTTCATTTTGTTCTGCTTGGGAGTAATTCTCGCAATTATTAGATTAACCCTGTTTCTCCTGATGATGACAGAAATTTATTATGTAATGATATGCCCTTCTTTTGAGAATTAAGGATTTTCCATGTTTTCTCCAGGGAGTTTACAAAGGCCCGTTTATTTATTCTCATGACTGTTGAAATGAATCAAGTTAATCCGTTACTAGTTTTCGTCTATGTGCTTTGCGTCACAAACATATGATTTGCCGAGATTAGGTTAGTTTAAATGGAAAGTACAAATACAACAATCTGAGTAAACTAGAATATTTGATATTTGATTGAAATATTGGGTAATCTACATCTAAGAATATCAGATTGATAATAATTTGGTTCACAGCTTTGTACAGTAATTCAAGATATATTATGCTAGATAACGTACATTCAATATAATTTTTCCATTTTTAATAATAATTTCTAGTACGGAGCACCTTTTAATTTACATTTATAATCAGAAAAATTTATAGAAATAATTTGTTTTAGCATTATTCTTCCAAGTTTCTGGAAGAAATCAATTTTTAATGGAACAGAAACCTCAGGAGCCAGCTCCTGGCGATGGAATACGTTCTTTGAGGAGTACAGCCTTGTTTCGAGCGGTTAATTATGAGTTATACGTTCGACCGGTGAGAAATAGATTTAGATTTATTCAAAATTCAAGGGATTTATATAGTTGAATATATTATAAATTTTTTAGAATAAAGGAATAATGCTTCTTGGTGTCTTGGCGATGCTTGGTTGTTCTGGATATATTCTCTACATGCGCAGTAAATACGAGGATATGGGTTACTATTCTGCAATCGAGTCAGATGGACATGAAACTTTTAAGAAAAAGGAATCCAAATGGATACAATGAATCATTTTGATTTGTACGTGGAAATAAGACTTGCGCCATAGACTGAAACTAATGAAGGATTAAGTGCTTTCAATTATATCTATGTAGATATAAATATGATATACTTGAATGTGGGAATATGAATTCTTATGAATTTATGTACATAGTTGTATGTATCGCATCTGAATAAATTCACACAGTTTGTTTTATCTCTAGTATATATTTCAACAGCTTGTAAATCTATAGCATCTATTATATTGTAGACGAATGAAATTAATTTTTTCTTCGGTCAGTATTCAATGTAGAATTGAGATGCGAAGAGTATAATAAATAACAGTAAATTATGAACAGGATAATGAATTTGTAAGAAATCCTTTGAAATTATTCTTTACACTTGATATTATTTCATGGTCTCGTACATGTGAGTAAATTAAGAATGAATGTTCATTCTGTACTTGCTCACTGTAATATATCGAATACATTTTTATATAAAATATAAATATTCTACTATACATTTTAAAATTTTATAAATACATAAAAAAGTAGAGTTTGTCACTATACATTGGCATATACATACATATTATTTACACAGGTATGTATATAATGAGTTTAACTTTGGCTCATAGTCTACAATTTTATTTTCCTTGCATGAATTCAACGAAAACTACACAGTTCAAAACTGATGAATTGGTGTTAGAGAAACTTTTTTTCGTATATCATGTAATATGTATACACATATTTGGCAGTATTCGATGTAACATAGATATTTTTTTCTCAGAAGAAACAATTCAATTTTATCTTTGCTGTCAAATGAAGGAGAAATTATTCCAATCACGTATTGCACAACTTTTTATTATAAATATATTCAAATAATCAACTTGTTAATAATGATTTCTTCGAATGCATATAAAAATATAAAGTACGCTGAAATGTGCATACTTACACAGTTTTTTTTATAGAAATATATGTTTTTCTTTTTTCTCGTATACATAACTTCAACAAAATTACAATTCCTGTCGATAACAACATTCACTTACACTTTTGAGCCTTTAAGAAACATCTACACATAGATCAACTATACTGTAAAACACCTGCACGTTCTAATCATGTTGCAAACAAGATTAACAAGTGAACAGAAGTAGTATCATCAGATTTCTACCTAATAGCTTTTGATGTATTATGTACATTATATACGAGAGATGAAATCAAATGCAAATCAACTTTATAACGCAATCGATATTCGAAAAGTACATATATAAATTTTGTAAAGAAGATTAAAACCCAGATATCGTGGACAAATAAAATTCCAATAATTTAATTCATTGCCAAAATGAGCAATAAATTTTCAACTGATTTATCACCGAGATTATGGCTAGTAATAAATCAAATGAAATGCTCATTTCTTTATAACAAGGTTTTTTCTTTTTTTTCTTGCTTACTTACTCCACCCTTTTATGCTAGTCAATTTATAGTTTAGAGTTCATAAGAATTTACCCAGTAGCATAATAAGGCAAAACATTTTTTCCTCTTTGAATAAAAAACATCAATCTATAAACGCAGCAATTTTGAGGATTGAATTATTCGAGTAATAAATGATATAACTACAATATTTCAAAATCTATTTCACAAAATCCTGCAAGATATAATTAAAAGCATCAAAACTGGTATAATATTGTACTTTTTTGTGGTATTCAAAATACATCGTTGTTATGGAGATCCTAGCGCCGTAGGACGAGTCAAATCGTCTATTCCAAACTTCGAAAATTGCTTTATAAAATTAAAATATCACTCTTTACAGCACTTATTTCCTTAAAAGCAACAGATTTTTATCCAACTATCTCTCCTTTCATTTGAATCCGTTTGGCTATTATATTACAATAACATTGGTTGTTTACAAAATAATAATGTATCTCAAAAAAACAAACTTCATCCATACAAATGATTCTACCCATACATTGAACTAAGTTGGTCGATTATCATGAACTGAAAATCTTAGTAGAATCTAAAATTCATCTTCGATATGTAGTATTCCAATAAATCTACGAAATACGGGATGAAGTATTTCCAACGTAGTGATGATTCCAAGATTCGTCATTTAGAGATAGATATGAATGAGAATTTACTTGAAAAAAGTAATATCAAAAAAATGAATAATAAATGCTATAGAAGACAGAGTTTGTACTTCTGAAAATATGAATGTTTTTATAAAATTCTAACAAGGGCATTTGTTGGATGACTCTAGAAATTTGGTAACCGTTTCGTGAATTGCATTAGCTAAATAATCCAGGTTGCTATCGTTGAGTCCGCACATGTTGATTCGTCCGCTTCTCAGCATATAAATGTGATAATGATTCTTCAAATGTTCTACTTGTTTTTCTGGAATCAAATCAGAACAATTTCAATCAGGTTTATTCGGTGAATAATTAAAATTATAAATAAACTAACCATTCAAACCGGTATAAGAGAACATTCCTATTTGCTGGGTAATGTGCTCCCAAGAACCTGGTGTTTTCAACTTGATTAATCGGTCGTACAAACCAATCCTCATCTTCTTGATTCTCCCAGACATAGTTAGAATATGATCCTTCCTAAGATATATTTCCGGTCAATTACGAATTATAAAATCTTACAATACAACATACCATTCTTGAAAAAGTTCAGGATTTTTTAATACAGTTGTAACTATACGAGCTCCGTGATTGGGTGGATTACTATACATTCCTCGTACAATTAGAGTAAGTTGAGACTTCAGTTGAACAATTTCGTTTGTATTGGACATTACTATGACAAGATTTCCAACTCTTTCGTTGTACAACCCAAAGTTTTTGGCGAAACTTTGAGTACAGATGAATTCTATTCCACGTTCGGCGAACATGCGCACAGCCCAAGCATCTTTGTCTAAATCTCCACTTGCGAAACCCTGAAAAGAAAGTATGTCAAGTGAGATTTATTTCGTGAAAATATCGGATATTTCATGTCATACGAAAGACGTACTTGATACGCGCTATCGAACAAAGGGAATAATTTTCTTTCTTCTATCACATCGGCTATTTTGTGCCATTGCTCGGCAGTTGGATCACATCCTGTAGGATTATGCGCGCACGCATGCAAAATAATCACAGCATTTTCAGGAGCATTTTTCAAATCCTTCAACATACTCTCCATATCTATTCCACATTTGTCGGCATCCCAATATGTATATTCGCAGGCTTTTTTGAACCCTCCGTTCATGAATACTAACTTATGATTCTCTGTATGTACAATATACAATTAAATACATGAATCGAGTAAAGAACATTTAGATTGAAATATATTTACCCCACGATGGTTTGCTATAATAAAAAGTATCATATTTGAGGATTCGACTTAGAAATTCTGCTGCAACGCGTAATGCACCTGTACCCGAAAGGGTTTGTACCCCAACCACTCGACCTTGAGCGATTATAGGGGACTCTTTTCCCAACAACATGCTTGTCGCGGCTTGACTAAACGCATCCAAGCCCAACACAGGTAAATATTCATGATTTTGTAATTCATCTTCGGCTAATGATTTCTCCACCTTCCGTACCACTGGCAAAACCCATGGTTTACCTTCGTTCGTGCGATAAGCTGAAAACATGAAAAAAAATTCATGAATATTCAAGTATCATGAATGATCCCTCAACTGCGGTTAACATGATCGTTAATGTAATTTATATGACATTGAAATCATTGAGATAACTGTTGCACAATATATAGATCATTATGTAATCATTTTATTTCTAGAGGTCATTCAAGAGCAATTGATAGTAAAAAAAAAAATTTTGATCTTATGTTTATTACTTTTAATTCAGTGATACGAATTAATGAATGTTAATCAATGTAAGACAAGTGCAGCATAAAACAGTTGTGAATATTCATGATAAGTCACGTCGAATGTATTAAAAATACATGCAATTGATTATGTATTTATTCATTTATTCATTTATAATTACATACCTCCCACAGTTAGATTAACTTTATTTTCACTGGAATCATCGCCGAAAGCTTTTGAAAGTGCAAAAACCTCGATAGGAGGTCCCAATTCAATACCACTAAATCTTGTACTCATATTTTATCGGCTTACTATGCAGTTACGTTCAAAATTATCTCACTGACAGTCACGTTTTACTATAATTACTGATAAATTTATCGTGTAAAATATATTGTTTTAAAATTTAGTCAAAAAATTTGTCAGTTATAAATAATCTTTGAATCTATTTGAAGGTGATCGGAAGTGTGTGAACGAACGCGTGCGAACGTGTTATTTCCACGTTCTACTTTTACATTGAACAGCGTTAGAATGGGGAGAATGAGGAGATACAATTACCACATTACAAAATCATGTGACAATCATCGTACTGGATGTACACATGTGGACAGTAACTGACAGTGACAATGAACGTGTACGTGTGTATTATGCAAGTTACCGACATGCGATAAAGAATAATATCGGTCGAGCGGAGCAATGATTTTTCACAAGTATTTTGAATTAAATATCTGTGCAGTGACAAAAAACATTTTATTCGGATCGTCTATTGCAGTGGATAAAAACGTTTCAACAGTATTTTGTTAGATTTCAATAGTTCTATGTCAAATTTGAATCATTTATTTTTTCGAACTACTGGAGTCGGTAACTCGCATGGTTTGTTAGAAAGAGATGGAATCATGAAATAGAAACAGAAGTCCGATATCGACGCTAATATCCCCTTAAGAGGATACCAGTGTGCCGACGGTTTCTTCTACTAAATTACTCGGAACTGAAATTTTTTAGGATGATTCTCGAAGACTTTAGCGACGTAGATGAAGTTTTAAAGAATCATCCCTGAAAATTTCAGATTTTTTCATTAATTTAGTCTCAAGTAATTTGGTAGAAAAAAACGTCCTCACGGGGTAACCAATGGTATCCTCTTAATTAACTTCTATAGATAGGATAAGAATATACTTCTTCGTTCAGAGAAAAAAATTTGCTTCACTAATGTAACAAATCTTTTCATTAGATCAGTACAAAGTTGCCGATCCAGCAATTCAGCATCGTCAGATATACATACTGTTAGAAAATATGATAAAGTGACAAATATCTTACTAAAACAGCCAAATTTCTACTGTAACAGCAAATGTTTTGTTAATTTAGCAAGCAGATTTTGAAAAATCGCCATTTCAGCAAGAATTTTTCTCTGTGTGTCATGTCTGTTCTTTGTCTAAACATAATTTGTACTATTTTCATGCTACAATTGTATACACAACTTTAACAATCAATCAACTATCAAATATGAGTTTATAAATAAAATACATATCTTGATAGAAATTACAACATTTTGGGATGTAAAACATAACATTGTGGGACTTTTGGGATGTCACGCACATTTTATATCACACATATTACCCTGATTAGTTGTAATTTCTCATTTTCATTCATGCACCCCTTGTACTACATTTAAAAATTATCCAAAGATGAAATATTTGTTGTATTCGGTTTGGCAAGGCAAAATCACCTTCATCGGAGTTCGTCTATGCAAAGATTCGTAAGAAATCTTCTACGTCAGGCCAGAAATTTTTGAAAATATAATAAAAAGCAGTGTCGGACTGGTCCACCGGCTCCCAGGGCGATCCTTCGATATTTCAAGTTTTCATTGAAACACTTTTCTGGGTTTTTCCTTTTTAGAAATTCAACATTCAATATTTTAATGAATTCTCAAGGGGTTACTAGCAGTTATCATCCGAGCACGTTGGTTACAAAAGAGCCCTATATCATTCTCAGTCAGGAGCCTTGATACGAATCAATTCAACACTGATAAAAAGTATAAGTATTTTGAGAAATTTACAATCATTAAAACTAAAATGAACTTATTTACAATTCTTTGACTTAGCGTGAAAGCAATCAGGAATTGAATAAACTAAAAGTAAATGCTGTGTGATTAACCCTTCAGTGCTGCAATAGTCCGAAATCAAATCGAGGGGAGTAGGTTCTTCTTTGTTCCCGGTGGATTGCAACACTGAAGGATTAAATGAAATTTTTACTTCGCATAAAATTGTCTAATCAAATCTATATCAATTGTATGAAGTTATATGAAAAAAGCTACTGCTGCCATTCACTGCCAAAAACTGTAATGTAATTACACCATTTATTGTTGAACATGATAGCCTTATTGTCAAATCCTGCTCAATTCAGATAATTCTCCATCGATATCGTTTGAATCCAAACCCATAAGACTAAATTTATATTGTAAATTTGCATTGTAAATGATAAAAAAACAAGTTCTCGGTACTTTCATATGAAAATATATAACGCAACTTTGTAATTTTACATGCATTCTTCATAGTGGATTTCATATTTCATTTTGAGAGTGGAAATATTTTTGTCCAAGTGGATTAGTTTGAAAAGTTCAGTTTTAAAAATTTTAAGAATTCAATATTAAGAGAAAAAATAAAGAAAAATCTAACTCTCATTTTTATACAAATATTTATATGTTTGATATGGATGTCTACTGTTTTAAAAAAGTGATTTCTGTTTATAACATTCTAATTTAACAATCGTTTGACTATTGTATGGACTAAACAAAAAAATTACAATTCGAACAGAAAATTTTATACACAATTTCAATAATTGAAATAACACTAAGAAGGGTTATTTGATAAAAGTTAGAAAGACTTTTTGATTTCAAAAAATATAATATTTCAAATAAAAATATGAGAATATAATGAAGAACGCGTGAAATCATGAATCAAGGAAAAAATAACATGATAACATGAAAATCTTTCAAGTCTTAATATTAGCAATAGCAGTTTTCTCCCAACTGCCGTACTATAAAAAATCAGCACAAAATTCCAGAGAGAATTTACAGAGAATTGATTATATTTCATATGAATTCTTGTAATATCTACATTGCTGTGTATTCTTAGACTTAGAAAGTTTCCCATGTTGTATAAATATTACTACAACTTAATGAATGAAAAATAATTTACAAAAAATTTCATAATATATCTCCGCACGTCTGATTTCATGCAATAAATAATTAATTGAATACTTTTAAAAGATTTTCACATTATTGATAGTTGCAATTTATAACAAATTCAATCCACTTATACCAGCAAGTTGACTGCCTCATCGAATTTCTTTTGAAGCGCTTCGAGAATCAAAATTAGATTTTTAATTGTTTGTTTTTTAATCCACAAAAGTGAAAATTTTACCGAATAAGAAAATTGTATTTGACGAAACAGTCAAACTCGCCCAACGACGTGAGTTACCGTACGAAAATGGAAAAAAATCAACTATGCTTAAGTTGCATTTGCCTATGTACAAGTTAGCTAATGTATCATTCAAGTCCAAGTGGTATATTTTAGTTAATAATAAAATTTATCTGATCCTTACTTGAATTGAATTGTTTTCAATTATCGCGTGAGAATTCATCTCAAAATTCATACCAAATGAATTCAATATCTTTTATAATGAGAAATCAATTGAATCGAGAAATTCCATTCGATCACTGTACAAGATTCTTCTTTTAAACTTTTCAGTTTTGCGATATCTATAAGAATATAAAACCGTCTATTTAATAGTTATTATTTCAATTCAAATATCGAGGATTGTATTGTCTCTTACTTTAAAGTTTTTAAAGAATTTTGAAAAATAACACGAAATAATCTAGCGAAGATTATTCAACATAGAATAAATTAGGGCACATTTTCATATATCGTCATCGTCATCGTCCGTGTAATCACATTCTTCTATCAATTTTGTTATCTCAAGATCATGTAAACGCGTCTCGTCATCTGATAAGTGATCTCCACTTTCCATAAATTTAGCAAATCTGAAAACAATAGACATTTATTATGTTGTTTTGAATTCATAATACGGATTGCACTTGAATTGAAAATGAAAAACAAACCTTATGGGATCTTTCAATCGTAGAACCGTTCTCCATGGATTGCACTCGGGACTAGAACAGTACCCTTGCAAATCTTCCAATGCCTTTTTGGTTTCTCTCATTCCCTCTTTACGATATTCATCTTCGCTCAAGAGTCTCCTTCGATCGGGAAACCATTTTTTCCTATTCGAAAACGAAAATTTATTGAGAATTATTCGATATCTACTTTAGTTCGTTGATATCCAAAACTAGTGCTTTTATTCTCCAAATTATCGAAAGTATCAATATAAATTCTACAAAGAATGAAAAGTTTTGAAGGGGTACAAATGAATACCCGACGCCATCTGATCGAATTTTTTCTTCACGTAAATTATACGAATTTCCTAATCATTTTTCAGTAATCAAATTAAAAAAAAAGATTCATTAAAGCTACCGGTTAGAACTCCTTTAAATAGGAAATAAAAAGAAATAATATTCTTGTCGAATACAATTTTATTGAAAAAATATTTATTATCTTATAAATTAATGCAAAGTAGAAAAATAATGATGTATATAAAAATACTTCTGTGATTTACAATTGATTAACTTTTATCGAAGAGCAAAACTCTCACAAAAACACAACAAAGAAAGAACAGAGAATAATGAAATGAAGAATGTACTTCTCTTCTCTGAAAATAATAATTGAAAAATTCTATTTTAAATATCTTAAAGTATAAAAGATTCATCACAAAATTTGAATTCTTACCAATATTTTCTCCCTTTGAGAATGAGGAAAATTGGAAAGTTGTAAGTAACTATAAGGATAACACAAAACGAGATCGACGCTTCACGAAAGTAGCTGCCAAAATATATCAATAGCAATCCTAAAAACTAATAAATGAATTATCACCACAATTTCAGTATTTAAAATTTGAATGAAATTCAATAAAATTTTTCTCTTCATGAAAAATGGAGTGTACTTTTGAACAAACTCACCTGCAAAAACCACTGTATAATTCGTTTTGTCCTCACATTTGTAACTGGACCAAATCGATAACAAATAACGAAACTAATGAGCGATGTTATCAAAACATACCAAACAACCCATTCTCTATATTGCATTGCAATTAACTGAGCATTTTCCCACAATGCTTGAGCGAGATAAAAACTCATAGTCCATCCTGTAGCAACCATTACGTACATCATTTTTCCCTATCAAATAAATATACAAATTTAACATAGATATCCTCTGAATCACGCCTTGTACTAATATTAATTTAATTTTCATTACAAACATAAACAAGTTTGAATTCAGTGAGTAATTTTATATATTTCTGAAACATATTTACCCGTGGTAACAATTTACTGAAAAAGTATATTAAAATTAATATGGACGTGGTTACTCCGAGCATTATTCCACATAAATAATAAAATAATGAATTTTGACTAAGTTTTCGAGCCAGCAAAAACAACACAACTCCCGCTGCCATGGACATGACTTTCCAACCATCGATGTCTGAAGAGAAAAGAGAAGTTTGTACTATAATTGATAAAATAGAAGAGGTAAAATATTTCAATTTCAGAAAAACTCACTTATTTGTGATATTTTGATTGTGTATTTATGTGGACTACTAGAATAAGTGAATACTCCGATACAAGTGTCTTTGAAAGGATTGATTTTTACTTGTTTGCTTCTGTTTATACCAAATAAATTAAATCTCCAAGAACGTTGATTATCTTCATGTTTGTCTACAACTTCTTGCATTGTTCTTCCATCGTATAAGTCGTATGTATCCATATTTGCATCTATAGTCATCTGAAAATTTCTTTTACTTTATGTATATTGTATTAAAAGAATAACACAAGCATAATGTTGATGAATTATTTTGGAATAATATTATAAAAATATTATGCATCGGAGTTGCTATACAGAGAGATACATGTTGAATACAGTACTAATCTTCTCAATCGCATAAGGATTAATTATGTTCATGAAAATACAGGGCTAATAGAACCTTACTGGGATTTGGAATGAGGTATTCTAGAAGAATTCTCCAATGACTAAAAGTAGTTTGGAATAACTTGACATAACAAATTAAGTTAAATTCATATCGCTGAGACTTTTTCAAAACACAAACATACTTACAATTATTGTCTTCCATGCATGTGCCAAGTATTTTGATGCAGCCTTGTGACAAAATATTTGTAATCCAGTCTTATAATTTTCCAATACATCTCCAGGTTCTATGTAGTGGACTGTAAAATAAAATAAAATAAAATAAAATATAAAGATACAACAAAGGTAATTAATTTGCTTTGAAAATATGATTTTTCAGTTGATCGATATAATTGATATTTTATGAAATAATGATTTTGAGTCGGAGTTCTTCATAATTATTTTAAAATACTTATAAGATAAATCGATAAATGCATATGCAAGAAATTACAGTACCGATTTAGAGCAGCGGGGAGGGGTAATAAAAATGTCAAGACCATTGTTCTCATTCAAATAATCCGAAAGTAGGGATTTTAAAATGAAAATGTACTCAATGATAAGATAAAAATAATCTGTTTCATTCATCATGATGATAAAAATTGTAAATTTTGATGTTTAATATAGGATCTATTTTATATTTGTATACATGATAATTTAATTTAATAGTTTTCACAAGGGGTTTCAAGAATTTCAAGAGAAATTCTTAAAAATTTGAGGATAATTTTTGATTTGAAATTGAAAATTCCAGATGAACTGTTTGAAATAAATATGTTATTTATTTAAAAGAATATTAGAGGTTAGATTTTCTCACGTGATTCCAAAGACACTGAAGATAGACGGACTTGTTGAAAAATTATTGAAATCACGAATAAGCACAAAAGATTCTTAGTTTGGTACATTTTTCATGAATTATTCTAATGATTTCTCATAGTATTTCTGATCTGATTATATATTTACAACATTCTGAATTTGGCAGTGAGCAGTTTAAAATTTGTACGCTAGAAAAGAGCGGGGATTTGTGCTTCCGATCCAATCGATTTACTCGATTATCAGCTCACTTCGTGGTTCAAGATGACCGCTAAATTCAAGTTATTTCGAACTGAGATGAAGATAAACAACGCGCGTGATTTCTTTTTCAACTTTTTTTATCAGTGTTCTTTTTTTCATTCAATTTTCGTGGTGGCTTTATCGCGTCTGTTGATTCTTAACGAATGATTCAACACTGATCTATGTAAATTAATTCAAAGTATTGAAAATATATTTGAAATCAACCACAAGTACACATTGTGCTCGGTTTCCAGAAGAGATTAAAAATATCCCTGGTGGAAAAATTTCGTTTAATTTTGTTGAATCTCGTTCACTCGGTTTTCATCAAAAATGAGCAAAATTCAACTCAATTCAACAAAATTTCGATAAAATTCAATAATTGTCCACAAAATTCAGTAACTTTTACTGAAACTTGTAATTGACTTCCTTTGAAGTTTGTTGAAGTTTGAGGATTTTTATTGAATTTTGCTGATTTTCAATGAAAACCAAGTGTACGAAAAGTGAAAGAAATTCAACAAAATTAAACGAAATTTTTCCACCAGGAATGGGGAGTTATATTTATATTTCCATACAGCACAAAAGTCCCCGCAAAGAGCTCCCATTATGACAGTGAACATGAATTCATTATGAATAGTTTGAATTCAAAATGAACTCTTGATGAATAACTCAATCTTCAGGAAGAATTCATATCACGAATTCATAAAGAACTATACAGGCATTCAATATGTATGCATTTTGAATTTATTGAATTCATATTGAATTCATTTTTACTGTCATAACGGGGACTGTTCGAGAAGTTCTTTCAGAAGTTTTTGTGGATTCAAAATGATCATTTGTGCTATCTGGGATTATATCAATTGAATTTTTTTACTCGGATAATACAGAAGAATCCCTAGCGAAAATGATCTCATAATTTGTCAAAATTTCTCATAGAAGTCTCAAGCCCTAAAGAAATTATAACATAATTCCATAATTTTTCTAGGAATTAGGACTTTTATGAGAAATTAAGAAAAACATTAGTTTTATGAAGAATTATGATATATTTCCTGCCAGCGCAAATGATCAATTTGAATTTATAAAGATTTCCCAAAGACCTGATGAATAGTTCCCGTTATGCTAATCAGTATGTATTCATTATGAATATTTTGAATTCAAAATGAAAACGTATTGAATGCCCGGACAATTCGTTATGAAATCTCGATAGGAGTTCTCTCTGAACATTTAGTTGTTGATTAAGAGTTCATTTTGAATTCAAAATATTCATAATGAATACATATTGATTAGCATAACGTATGCTGTATGGGTTATTCGATCATTTTCGTTAGAGATCATTGATGAATTCTAAAAAAACGAATTCCTCTTGAACTTTTAGAATTGAAAAGAATTTGAAAAAAGTTTCGAAAAGAATTTGATTCGTCAGACATTTGCGAGTTCTCTTAGAATTTTCAAAGAACAGCGAAAGTTGCTGTGCAACCATTGCTCTCATGGTGCTTCTCGAATTCACGCAAAGTTGTTGGGAATTTACGGTGTATGTAATTTTGTGATGTGCGAGTCTTGACGAATCCAATCGTTTGTACAAAATATTTATTCAATTTCGATAAAAAATTTTTAAAGAATTCGATAGAAACTATGAACATTGTTTTTTATACAAAACACAGATTCGATTCGTCAGGAGAATCGCAAATTTGTAATGTGCCCGAGTGAAGAAATCATCAAAATTATCCAAAATTTATATGAAACTTATATAAAAACTGTATGAAATTATATATAAATTGTATATAATTTTGACAATTTTTCCACTCCCTAGGGATATGCGACATTTTTATATAATTTGTATAAAGTTTTGATTTATGTTTTATAAAGTTTGATATCAACTCGCGAAATTTTCTTTAAAAATATTGATGCTGTAAAAATATCGCCTATCTCACCATTCGGGTAATTGAAAGTTCTACCAATCCGGGGAATTTGTCAGTAACACGAGAGTAAAATTGAGCATTCGACGAGGCAACGTATCTGCAAACTGTTGTTCAGTATTTTCAACAATTTGCTGTATACTCATCTGTGTCGGTACAATGAAATCAAGGGCATTTTGGTCAATTCTTTTTATGTAACCAGGGGCTTTTGGCCAAATGTATAGATTCAGTGTAAGCAAAAATTGTACAAGTTTGTATATATGGGCCAATAAACAAAATTACAACACAATTGCTGTATACTTGCTTAGCATTTTGCATGGAGAAAAAAAGTGCTGACGTAGTAAATGGAGTTATTGAATAGAGAACAGCACATCTTTTCGCTAACCTAGCTAAAATCCGCCTCTAAAGCTAACTGCCCTGATAACATACGAAGAATTATTTTCCAAGAACAAGAATAGAATTCTTCAAGAACTCTTTTCGAACTAATGAATTCATAAAGAGCTCTGGAGGAGTTCAATATGTGGGACATTAACGAGTTCTTTGAGAATGCTGCAAGTATTGTTTCAGTACTCTCAAAGTACTCGTTGATGTCCCATACATTGAACTCCTCCAGAGCTCTTTATCAATTCATTAGTTCGAAAAGAGTTCTTAAAGAATTCTATTCTTGTTTTTGAAAAAGAATTCTTCGTGTGTTATCTGGGTGGATTTCTGAGAGAGCAACATTTTTGCTGGACTTTTTTGCTGAGGGAACAAACCTTTTTTTGCTGACACAACTATAAAGGTGCTATCGTAGGAATAGTTTGCTTTTAGAAATCTGAAAGAAATCTGTTCGACATTTCAAGAATTCTTCTGTCTGGTTTGTTAGAAACCTTCCCTGGGTCAACAAAACCATTGATTATCGCCAAATCTCATTGAATCTTGTACAATGTTCTAACCAAATCCAATTCAAGCATTTGTCAATGAGATTTAATCAGATGAATGTATTTGTTCAATGTAATTCTGATTAAATCTTACCAAATCTGATTGCATCTTGTACAATATTTTGGCCAAATCCCATTAAATTTCATTTTATCGAATTCTAGGGATTTTTTTAACTAGAGGGTTTGTTAAAAAATTTTGTTCATTTTCATTGATTCGAGACATCAATATCAATTGTAAAACGAAATATTACCGTCCAAGTATATAAAAAATAGATTTTTTGAGTTTGGAAATGCTAACACTTTTTTATCGCTGGGTAAAAGAAAGAGCTAACGCATGAATATTTTCAATATTCCATGAATGTTTATGAAATAAACATGTTGATACATGTTGAATATTCTATAAACGTCCTTTAGACATTTTTGTATATCCCGAGGGAAAAAGATTAGATCTAACCCCCAAGAGACCTGGACAATGTTCCTGGACGTTTGCGAACATTCTTTGAACGTTCCTGAAGGTTTGTGTCCTCTTGGGGACGAGATCTATTTAAATTTCTTGAGATACATGTACATCTCTTCAGATCTGGATTTTGGTAAAAATTCCTACAAATCACTTGATATCGGAAATCCCATATGCCATATCACAATGGCGACATGCGCGCCAGAAATGTTCGCGTCATGGCGGCCAGGTGTTTCAAAATAAAGCATTTGGTATGGTAAAAAAAGGTGATGGCACCATAATTGAAACATAATGTTTACATTCTATGCATCATTGCAAACTGAGCGGAGTTCATGATAGTATGTTTACGGCACGTTATGTTACAAAACATTCGGAGCATGCTTTTCTATCTGGGTTACATCGGAAGATTCCCATTCTGCAAGAGATCCAAAAGAACATCCACAGATTTGCAGAGCTCTTTGTGAATCTCTCTATACCTTTTTGGATTCCTTCCAAAATTGAAATCTTCAGTTGTAGGTAGGTATTAGAAAATCTCAAAGATTTTTGCTAGAGTTGAGATCTTTAAATATAAATAGATATCAGAAAATTTGTAGAGATTTTTGCCAAAATTCAGATCTGAAGAGATCTACATAGATCTCATTAGATTTCATCTCTTTTTTCTCGGGATATCAGCATATTTTATACGAAAATCCCTTGGAATGGGGGGGTGGAGAGGGGGGGGGGGGGCTTGGGGTTCTGCAGCTCACAGCGGCAAACTTTCAAGAGGCCGTAAAATTATGGCAGTTTTGTATATTATTCCCAAATAATATAAATATAGCTGGTAAGATGATCGAAAATATTAATTAGCAGCAAAATATTCACAGAAAAAAGTACACCGTGACGATTACTAGAAAGAATAGTAATTCGGTAACGGATATCTCCAAATTATAATGAAGAGAATCCAAAATTGGAGTGAGTGCAGTAAAATATTTACGTTACCATAGAAAAGATAGGTAAAACAGGAATGATTACCAAATCGCGATATCATCACTTATAGTACTTGCTATTTTGAAGTCGCGATAAGAACCAAAAGAAATAGTTATCAATCCTATATATTTTTTTGTGTGTTATCAGCCCCTGGGCAGGAAAGATATTTTTTTGTGTGTTATCAGCCCCTGGGCAGGAAAGATATAAAAATGCTGATTTTATGCATATCCACGTTACATTCGGAATTGATTTATGTTAAATTTATGAAAACCATAAATTACATCCCGTACAGCGTTCAATAAAATTTATGTTAGTGGATTCACTCATTGAAATTTGGTTGTGTAAATCGACAGATATGAATTTTATTGAAAATAAAGGGGGTGGACAAATCCACGTCGCCTCTCCGTTGCCTTATTTCTCCCTTATTTCCACGGCTCCCATTCCTCCACCAATTCTCCACCTCCAGTCCACCGAAGTCCTAGGTGGAGGATCGGTGGTTATGCTGTACGGGATTATTCGACAGCACGGAAAAAAGGATATAGCTGTGGAAGCTACTCACTTTTTGAGCACCCTTTTTTTAACTACCGCAACGGAAAATCGTTAGTGTAACTGCACAGATTTTGTGGTTGATATTTGGATAGCCAAATGATTTGGCTGTTGAATTTTAACCGCGACAGCTACACTTATTACTACTACCGTTAAGTGAGTGGCTGTAACAGCTAAAAAATAGTTCTCGTAGCTAATTTTTAGCTATTCAAATAATAGCTAATTATTTTTTTCCCCGTGAGCCATTTCTTCCTTGAGGATTAGACACTGATTCCAAGTGGTTATGCTGTATTGAATACGTTAATCAAATCAAATTTCTTGAATCTGCTCTTATTTGGTAATTTTGCATACATCAATTTCATCAATTATGCAGATTGTATACAAAAAATTATAAAAATTCCGCCAATCCAAGAAATTTGATATTGTTCTCATATGTAACACACCAAAACCACTCCGAATCAGTTCTCAAACTTCAGGAAACAAACAGAAAAATCGTTTTTGTTATCCTGTGTTATTTCTATCGTTTTCTATGACGCTTTCGAATCGTCGATGTTGTCGATGTTGTACACTGTAAAAGATAATTCTGGAATTTTCCCCCAAAAAATGGTGGTAGCAAGGTTTCACCACAGATGGGGAATTTTTCACCATAATCTGGTGGATTATCCCTCCATTTTTAGAGGATTGAACACCCAAAAAACAAAATAATTCCTCAAAGTGGTGGGAAAAATCCCTCATTTTTGATGGAAAAACAATTCCTCCACGATGAGGGGACAAAATCCACCAATAAAATGAAGAAAAACTCCGCCCATTTTTTACAATGTATCACGCGGATTGAACAATAGAAACTTTATTGTTTGTTATTGTTCTTATCGTATCCTATATCAGAATACCCGTGTGGAAATCAATCATGGGCATCCAAAAGTACGTCCTGGTCCCTTAAGCCGTGGGGGAAATTTTACGTAGAATTGGATTAAGTGGATTGAATTTCAATCCGTTAAACCTTTACTGGCAATAGAAATTTTCAGAAATATGCAGAATTTCACAGAGTTTTGGAAGATGAATCTGTTGAAAAAATTCTTTCTTTCTCTAAGAATTGCGATAATGAAGGTTTGCAGAGAAATTGTTGAAGTTTTGAAGAGAAATATTTTTATTGGGGTTAACAGATTGTTTTTTAATGCACACATTCTCAAAGAAATATTTATAAAAATGAATGAATTTTATCTATTGAAAATGCATTTCAGCCATGGAATTACCAAAACGCGAACGACACGTGAGCTGTTGATGCTTTGATAAGTGTATCACTCATATTCCTAGAAACGCAGTTATGTTTCCCACTCATCTTCCTTATAAGCATTGTGTATAACTCACTTGACTCTACGCTTGAGAACCTTAGTATTCGTCGTTCTTTCCGCATGAGATGATAAACGTAAGGATAGGAACAGTGTTTCGCAATTGAAATATACTCACGAATATATGCTTAGATACTTTTATGATCGTTAATATTGAAACATAAAATTACCGGTGTTCAAATTTATTTCAGAATTGAAAAATGAAGAGCGCGTTTGTATTTATATTGTGTGCTGTAGTTGTATGTATTGCGGATGGTTCTCCCATGGACACTCATGAAGTACACGCACCTAATGGCAAAATTCGAGGTTCTATCATAAAAAGTCGACTTGGTAAGAATATTTATTCTTTTCGAGGTGTAAGGTATGCCGAACCTCCGACTGGACAACAACGATTTCAGGTAAATCAATTCAGGAGTTTTGAATTTTCTTTTGTTCAGAATTTATCAAGGACTGCAAGGTTATTCACTCTTGTTATTCATTATATAAAAAAATAATATAGTTTATATATAATGAATAACGAAGGCGAATAACGTTACAGTCCTTGGAATTTATTTTAAAAGGAATATTAGTTGGATACGGTTCAATTTCGTGGGGATTTTGGTATTGAACGGTTAGATTTTGTATACAAATATTATGATGATATCATGATATTACTATGACAAAGATGTTTCTTTCGGAAGAAAATTTAGAGGTCATTCCTACAAGGCACATACCTTGAGAACATGACCGCGGAATTATTCTCTGTGTGTGTGTGTTTTCATTTATATTTTTATAAATAAAATAAAGTCCCCTGAGCGGAAAAATTTTCAAAATTATGCACAGTTCATATGTAATTCAATACATTTTATGTATAACTCATGCATAATTATACGAAAATTATATATAATATTGAAAATTTTTCCACTGAGGATATTGTGTGCTTCTATGAATATATAAATATTTGATTTAGAACATTGTATATGTATTATAATTATTATAACACACATTATTGTATTCATACAATGTAAAATACCTCTTTGAGGAGGCACAAACACAAATTGTTTATTGAGTTTCTTTCCTTCTTTGGAAAATCAAAAAAGAAAAAATAACAAACGGAGAATCTTTTTTCAAGAACATATTGTGGAGAATTCTACACATGTTCTATTCCACTTACATTAACGAGTTCTTCAGAAACGTTTTTCGGATTGTTTCACTCCTCTCAAAGAACTCGTTAAGTTCATTTTCTTGAAGTTTGAATCGTTTATAGGAACGAAACGAGAATTCAAACCAATTCTAACTCGCAAAATTTGATGAATCATCGGTGTTTATCTTCTCGAATTAAGCTATTTGGATCTGACAACGTCGTTCGAAAAATGTACTGCAAGATTCTGGATCCTCACCAGCTAATTTCGTCATCCGATTAACAATTCGTTGCACCGAGCGATTCAAACTTCAGCAAACTAAGGCACTTCCAGAATTCTTCATATCTTTCCCCATATTCATTATTTCGAGATTTAAATCTAGCGAGGAAAACAAAAATAGAAAAATGGATATATTATAATCAAATTTCTCCAGTCGCAATTCATGCTTGAAATCATTCTCAATATGACTCATACAGCAATAAAACATTGGAAAATCGTCTTGAAGATAAGGATGTACGATATTTACAGAATCGATACTTTTATACTCATCAAATATGTGTCTAGTTTTTATATCAGTCAAAAACTAATGGATTCGTGAATTATCCTATTGTTTGCATGGAGAAAAAAAAATTGCTGACGCAGCGAATCGTGGTATTATAAATAGAATAGCAAATCTTTTTGCTAAACTAGCTGAAAGTTTGCTACCACAGTTCACTGAATTGCTAAGCGAGGAACATGATTGACTAGGACAGGAAATTTTTTGCTGGACTAGCAAAATTTTTAGTATTATACACAGATTAGCGAACAAAATTTTGCTGGAGGAGGAAAAATGTTTTACTGCCACAGCTAAAAAATCGCTGTTATAATTGACGAGATTGCTGTCATAGCAAAAAATTTGCTGCTCCAGCAAAAGTTACCCAGCAAAATCAGGTTTCGTTGTCATAGTAAATTCTTTTTTCACCGTGTGCTAATTCACAAGTTTTCCTGTAGATTTTTTCCAAACAAAAAATAATCAGTTTTGGAAGCGATAAACACACATATTTGTGTTTGAAAGTCTGGTATGGAAATCATTTTAAGATAATATTATGTTTGAATTTCAATAACAGCTATGTCGCTGAAGTTCGAATCGTTTATAGAAACAAAGCGAAAATTCAAACCCACAGGACCTGATGAATAATCTTTATCCAACTTTTCAAATTAACTCTTCAGAATTGGAAACATTTCTAAAAGAAAGTACTGCAAGATTTTGGTTCTTTGGCAGCTGAGTATTTTGTTATTCGAATATAAAATTCGTTTCGATAAACGATTCAAATTTCAGCAACATTAACATCTTGGGAAATCTAATACAAAAATATGTTGTGTTAATACTTCCAAACTTTCATATTAAAATTAACATAAATATTCTGAAATTTACAACGGAAATTTTCAACAGTGCAAACGATGTTTGTGAATTCATGAAAAAGGTTTCAGAAATTCACTAAAATAATTTAGAAATCTACTGAAAAAACTACTTTGAAAGTTAGTCTTTACAGCAGAGGTTTTGGTTTTCCCGAGTAGAGAAATTCAAAATACATAGTTTATATATAAGTTATATACAATTGTTCCAAAATTATATATAATTTCAAACATTTCTCCACCTGGATTGTTTGGAATTTACTTGATTTATATCGAAAAATTCAATTTTTTCTTCAATTATACCTTCAAAATGAAATTAATCCTTATTGCATTGAAATTTGGGTATTCCTGTTTAGAAAGTTGGATAGAAACCAATTGAAGTGAACAAAAACCGTATTCAAAATCCATCTGTTTCGATGTGATTTTGTTTTCCTCAATTCTCTTCTATTTGACATCGCGAGCAGAGATATTGAGAATTCACCTCATTTCGACTGAAGAATTGTACAATTGAAAAATTATAATATATTTATTTGTAATATTGGAATGAGATTTCTTATCTTTTGTATCTAGTAATAAAATTTTACACATTCGATGAGAATGTGAAAGTAGAGATAAGCGCAAGGTTGGAATTATCAAGATTAGTTTGGGAACATTTGATTTGAATGATGCACAAAAATAGCTTTGAATTTCTCAGAATTGTAAAAATTAATATTTCAACACTCTAAAATCTTATTCGTAGATGCTGGTTTCCTAGTAGAAATGCTCTAGTGATTGACAAGTTTTGTAACGCTTAACTAGCCAAAAACTAGACGCTTGCAAGTGCCTCGTAGGGTCCTGGTGAGGTATGGAATCTCCGTTCATCCACGTTCTATCCACGTAGAGTCCACGGAGATGCGACGTAAAAATTGGTGGATGTGCTGTTAGGGTTGCCAGTGTCTAGTATCAATAACTAGAGCATTTCTACTTGGGTTATACACTATTCACAACTATGTCGTATACAATGGATTGTTTTCTGTCAAATTCAGCATATTTATTCTTCATCATATCAGGATTCCTGCAACTGGATACATTCTGATCCTGTCCTTTTGTTGGTACCTAACATCTCGTTCAGTCGTAATAATAATTGCAATTTCCTGAATAGTGTATGGTCTGTTGTGTCCAGTATTGTATGTAACCAAAAGCGAATGAATAAACCCAACAATATGGATTTCATTGAAAATATAGTAGATCAACATTTTCCCGTCGCCTGTCCATTGCATCAGCGAAGACTCTCCCTCTCTAGGCCCTACAGAATTTCCTCAAACGAAATTTGAGTTTTGCGAATTTGTCGACACTGAAGTAAGAAATCATGCCAACCAAGGTCCAAACATTTTTGTTTATTTTTATAGGAGATCACTTCAATGCTATATAATTGCATTTTATCCTTTTATTCTTGTTTCATCATGACAAATATCTTTACTGAGAGAAAGGTACCTGGAATTTTATCTGGCATAAATAAAAGTCTACTTGTCTGAAATATGAATGAATTAACAATTTAGCTGTAACACATAAAATTTGATTGGTACAACTGAATTCTTATGTAGAGCGACTAAATCTCCATCCATCTTCCAGACAACGCCATTGAAATTTCTTGGCGTTGCTGGAAGCACGTACACCGCCTGAACAAAATTCTTAACCCAACTCAGTGATGATTATTATTACATAACATCCCGTATAAATTAATAATAGGCTTGAAGAAATTTCATTCACAATGGATTTATTTGAATTTGAAGATGAAGTTCTGTGATAAGATGATGTGATTTCTTTGTGCGCAAGTTTGATCCTTGAATGCTTATTAACAATACGCTACGTAATAAAGTCACGAGAGAAGTTCTGGGTGAATCATCATTAAAAAGTCAACGCACAGACTAGAATTGAATAGACTCTATTCAACTTGTGCGACGAGACCAACATCATTTACCCACTTACGGTTAGATTTGTTAAGACACGGTGTTATTATCATATCATACGATGAAAATCATAAACTCTAGTTCCGATGCGTTTCGCGTGATGGAGAATATCATTAATCAAAACACGTATCTCTTCTATCGGTGGCATTCAGGTAGCGATTCCTGCGAAAAATTGGGAAGAAACGTTTGACGCGACCGAAGAAGGACCATCATGTCCTCAAGTTGGAACTTCCGACCCGGTGAACGAAGATTGTCTACGTTTAAATGTTTATACGACTTCGGTAAGTTGAAAATATTTTCCATATACATCACACTTTTATTCCATAGCACGATTTATACTGTTTCAACTTTAAAATTCATTTGAATTTTAGTTACCTGAAGATAATTCAACCATGCATAATGTACGTAGACCGGTTTTGGTGTTCTTCCATCCGGGCGGTTTTTACACGTTCTCTGGACAAAGTAAAATCTTTGGCCCCCAATATATCATGGATAAAGATATCGTGTTAGTGACGGTGAATTATCGCCTTGCTAGTTTGGGTAAGGCACTACGTTATGTAATATGATGTTTTTTTCAACAGGGTGTGTAAAATTTGTAAAGAATTATCTTCATTCGACTAAGGAAAAATTTTGATGAGAAAATAATATCAGATGCAGGATATTTTTTATAATATTTTTCCATATTCTGAATCCCAAGTATCTGCAGCCAGATAGCACAAAATTTTGATTCTCTCAAAGATTTCCACTGGATGTCTTAAAGATGTCTTATGCAACCATTTTCTTTGTCTTTAAAATATCTTCGGTTAAGAAATCGAAAAGATGTCCAGATAGCACAGAGTTCGTCGATGAATTCTTGAAGAACTTTTTTAGAAGTCTAGAGTTCAAATGATGTTCTTGAATAATTCTTCACGAACTCTGTGTTATCTGGATTATGATACCCAGTGTAAATCATTTAGACAATGACAAAGTTTTGCTTATCTGGGCAATAATTGTTCAAACGTATTTACGAAATAGAAAAGTTCGTGGATCGTATGATTGAGATACGGAGAAGATAATATACGAAACATTCATAGAATGTTCGAATGAGACTGTTTTGAATATACTTAAATATTTTAGGTCTAAAAGGTCTTTTAGAAAATTCTAAAAGGTTTCTGACAACGTTCTTAAAGATATCTTTTAGAAGTAAGAACATTTTAGGACTTCTAAAAGATGTCTATTCATGTTGCATAAGACTTCTTGCATTGTTCTTCATTATTTCTGAAAATATCTTTTAGACAACGAGTGCTGTGTGGGTACTTCATACAAATTTCAAACTACCTACACAGCACTTTTGGTCTTCGAGATATCTTGAGGAACTGTTCAGAAGAGTTTAAGAAGTCTTATGCAACATGAAAAGATATCCAAAACAGTTCTTACTTCTAAAAGACATCTAAAAGATATCTTTTAGAAGATCTAACACTTTTCTTCCGAGATTGTTATATCTTTTAGATATCTTATAAAACTATTTTAGATCTCTCAAAAATATCTTTTCATGTTGCATAAAGACTTCTTGAATTTGGTTTGAGATATCTTTTAGAACTGAAATGCTGTGTGGGTAGTTTCCATCTTATATTCAAAAGTTTATGGAAACTTTTTGGAGTTTTCTTGAATAGATCTTTCATCAAAGTGAAATTTAAGATACACGCTTGATTTTAGATTCAACATAATTTAACATGATTCATAAGCGAGCAGGAAGGAAGTTTCCAGTTTTATATACTCTATTTAAATTCTCTGGATTTTCAAAATAAATTCAACAATAGCCGCTATAACCTGTTAAAATAACTGTGAATTTCAAACTAAAGTTGCACGCGATACTTTTATTGATATATGTCTTATAATGAAACAATGGGATGTTCTTATCAGCGCGTTGCATATGTTGCAGAAGTTTGAATCGTTCATTGAAACAAATTTATAATTTAATGTTAAAAAAAAAACCCGTAAAAAATAATTAAATACAATTTAATTCGCTTCGAATTTCCTCCAGATATAGTAATCTGTTCACACAAATTGGGATCCCATTATTCATGTCATGTAGACACTTGTTTTGTGTATTTCCAACCGTGAATTCCTGTCAATAAACGATTCAACCTTTTGAATGGGACTTGCTTCCCGGTCCCATGACATATAACGTGATACGATCGTCCCAAGGAGCTCGATAATGAATTTTCACATAAGTGCACACCATTCATTATTTATCATGCAAAGTAATATTTTTCTCTCCTTAGGTTTCCTGAGTACAGGAGATTCTTTGGCACCTGGAAATTTGGGATTGAAAGATCAAGTGATCGCTCTTCGTTGGATACAAAAAAATATTGCCGCTTTCGGTGGTGATCCCAACGCTGTCACTATCAGCGGTTACAGCGTGGGAGGCCTGAGTGTTTTTCTGCATCTCGTATCGCCCATGTCTAAGGGACTATTTCACAGAGCGATCACGATGAGCGGATCGGATCTCACCACAGAACCGTTCCCCACCGAACAAAAAGATCTTGCCAAAAAACAAGCTGAACTCTTGAATTGTCCTACCGATACCACCGGCAACATGATCATTTGTATGAATTCAAAACCAGTTGAAGATTTCGCTAATACCATTGGAGATTTCTTTGTAAGACCAATTTGATTGAATTATTTGCTTCTGAATATCACGATTATGTACTTCATGGTAGATCTATCAATATGGATACAAAAATTTAGAAAAAACAGAGAAAAGAGAATTGTTAGAAAAATGGGGAAGGTTTTAAGGGTAGGCCTTGGTAGCTGAAATCAAAATTTGTGCCAAGATTTTTCATTCTCACTGAACAAGATTGACTATAATTTTGAAAGTGATCTTTCAAATTATATTTTGTTAAATTATGTTAAATAAATACAAATTCCCTTTAGTTCCACTCGAGTAAAAATTTGAATAGATTGATCATTAATTACACAGGTGAAAACAATTAATCATACTTGGATCTCTTTAGTATTCAACACACGATACAACAGTGAAAAGAATATTCATTAGCGAAACATCAGGGATATGTCGTATTTGTCGTGTTTTTTAAAATAGACTTGAAAATTTACGCCAACAATGATATCACTGTTGTTGGAATATACGTTCAGAATTTGAAACATTCATGAAATATTCATCGATCTTCAAGACTCTTCCTTACATTGATTTACATTTTCATTTATTCGATGAAATTATCAATTGACATTCACCGAGACTACGTACTCTGCAAATTTATAAAAATTGAAAAGTATAAAAATGATCAGTTCATTGAATAATGCGTGTCGAATGACACATCATTTGGGGATTTCCACATCACGCGGATCACGTACACGATGAATTCTTGCACCATTTGAATATAAAACAAGCCTTTCTTTGTCATTCGTTGTACGCTTTTGATCAAACTCCTATTTGTTCATCATACGTTTACTTTCCTCGTTTCATTTTCTCGCAGCTTTTGATGTTCATTGACAAAGGAGGGTGGGAGACAAATTCTTCAAACACTTGTAATCCTACATAGCAATCGTGGAGAATAATTTATGTCAACTTGTATTTTATCAGTTTACTTCTATGCTTTAGTATGATATCGTAAACATTGTGAATTGTTTATCAACTCGTTCAGGGAAGAACCGCGGGATTTCCATGATTCACAATATGTAAATACAGAAACCGCATTTAAAATGATCGGATGTTTTTTTTTTCAAATGAATTACTTTTTATCTCAAAGTTGTTTTGTCAAATATCTATGTTTTCAGAAATTCTCTTGTGTCGGGTTATGGAGACACTATTCACCGTGATTGGATAATAAAGGTGGTTGTGATTTGATCAATTCTTTCTGTACAGGAATGGCACGGAGATCCCATTGTGATATGGAAACCCGTTGTTGAACCTGAAGTCCATGGAGTAGAAAGATTTTTACCTGATCAACCAGCTAATTTGATTAAAAGAGGTGATTTCAATCAAGTTCCTTTGATAAGTGGCGTTACACAGGATGAGTTCGGCGGTGTCGTTGTAGGTGAGTTTCATTTCCATCTGTACGATCGTCATCGTACTTCAATTGAAGAGCCGGATCGAATAATCGGTTGTGCGCCTGAAAGCGGGCACCACCGCTCATTCCGTTGGAGGAGTTTTATAATGAAATCAAATGAGAAATTTGCGATACTAAAAAAAGCTTCAGGCGGGGAAGTTGTTGCGAATGTATGCAACAACACACTGTTGATAAATTTTGAGACAATTCCCTTCTGTAGGTTAGAAATGATCACAGATTCAATGGAAAACGAATCGATTTAATCCATGCATATAGCTTTTTTCCATTATATGTGGGATAATTTCTAACCTACAGTATGGAATTGTCTCAAAATTTGTCAACAGTGTTGTTGAATATATTGGCAGCAACTCTCCCACTGCACGGAGAAAAAAGTATTGCTGGCATAACAAGCAGGTCTGTTACTATAGCGCCTACAAAGAGCAAGAAAAATGATTGACACAACTAGACTTTTTTGCTGACATCAACAAATTTGTTAACAGAACCAACGTCTTTGCTGCTGGAGTGAATATTTTTGCAAAGACAACAAATTTCTTTGTATGCGCTATAGTAGCAAACCATTTTTTCTCCATGTGGAAGTTTTTTTAGTATCGCAAATATCTTACTTTATTTTATCATAAAAGTTCTCCAACAAGATCAGTGGCGGTTGCCTCCCTACAAACAATGATTACTGGCGTTTGAATGGGCCGCTGATGGTCCGGCAATGCCGTTGAAGAGCCGTCACTGGTCCTTTGAAACGCCAGCAGTCGTGTTTGCTGGGCTGTTCTCAGATGCACTAGACGAAAGGTCACGCGCACAACCGATTATTCGATCCGGCCCTCCAATTATGTGTGTTGTATTTACGTGGATTTTATGCCCCTGAAAGCATACTAACCGACATCTTCGCTGCATTTTTGTAATCCCCACGTGGATACCGTGGAGCTCCAAATTCATCTCCCACAGTGCTGATTTTTCTCTCTGACCAGTTGATATTATAGAAAAAAGCAAAACTCATTGGAACGAGTGTATATTTCAGTATAATATCAAGTTCAATGAGGATGAATCAACGAAAAAGTTCTATAGAAGCGACATTGAAATGTCTGCAATTGTTTTGTGAGGATTCTTCCCATGTGGAAAAATGCTAAAATTATGTGTAATTTGTATCTAATTCAATATATATCGCGCAAAGAAAAATTCTTGCTGAAATGGTGATTTTGAAAAAACTGCTTCGCTGTTGTAGCAAAATATTCGCTAATTCAGCAAATTTTCTAGCAGTGTTTATACCTACAATCAGCAAGCGCTTGCTAAAAGAGCAAGATTTCTGCTGCAAAAGCAAATTCTTCGCTAATTTAGCGAAAGGATTTATCATATCAGCGAAGCAAATTTGAGAGGTTTTTAGTCAAAGTTTTATAGAAATTATATATAATTCTGAACATTTGTCCGCATGGGTTGTGATGTAAACATCTATCCACATTTGAAGCCTTTTAGTTTTCCCTGAAAAAATATACTCTCCATGAGTGTCTAATAATCAATAATATGGCGATACCGAAATTTCATAAATGTCCGTTGATGAACAAATATTAACCCTCCTCCGTACAGTTCGAAATTATCACAGATCTGTACAGTTCGGACTTTAGAGGCCCGGATAGTAAAATATGAAAAATATAACAAGGCAAAATTGGAAATTCGTTAACTTTTCATACTTTCTTTTTATAAATTCATTTTTCAACATTTTCTTTTGTCTTTATTTTTCTCCCGGTCATTTATTCCCTCGAGGAGAAAATGAGGGAAAAATTGATGGGTCTGCAATCGGTCCATTTCCACCCTCTAAACAGGCATAGAAATTCAAGTTTTTCAAGCAGGCGAAGAGTTCTTTATTATATAACTATTGTAGTGTGTTTTTGAATTTGTTCAGAGCTGCGATCAACAAAATCGCGGCTCCTCAGTGTTTTTCCCTGGACATCTTTTTTTCCGTGGCCGGACAAATAACTCCTGCAAATTTGAAGATACAATCATAACCCGGGAAAAAATGATCAGATCTGACCAGATCTAAATTTTGGTCAGATCTAAACAGATCTATTAAAATCTGAAAAACTGCGATTTTGGCTTGTGTTTGTCACAATATATGTGCAAAATCAAATTCATATACAGACAGATATCACAAAATTTCTGACAATTGAACCACCAATTGCTCATTGAGATTTAATCTAATATTCAATTCAGATCTAACGAGATGTACTCAGATCTAACCAGATGTGCCAAGATCTGATCAGATCTACTCAGATCTATTTAGATCTGAATAGATCTAATGATTTTTTCCTGGGAAACCAAGAAAATTTTGATTGAACATGATATTAGGTACAGTTGTACGTAGGTTTCTCTTTTTTTAATTGATTCTCGCCAAGATTTCATGTTTTTTAAAAAAATTCGAAAAAACGGATAACGAAATCTGCTGAAAAATCGTAATGAAATTGAACTATGTATTATATATGAGAAAAAATCCTACGCAATGCTGTGGCTAATATCATTTTAAATACAAAATTTTCTCGGGTTATGTTTGTATCTTCAGGCCACGGAAAAAAATGTCCAGGGAAAAACACTGAGGAGCCGCGATTTTGTTGTTTACAGCTTCGAGAAAATTCAAAAACACATTTCAATATTTATATAATATGGAACTTTTTATCAAATTGCAATATTTTCAGTTTTTTTGGAGAAAATTCCCGAAATTTTCTTTTCCTTCCGGCCTCTAGAGTGGTTTACCCTCTCAATTCACAGTTATGTTACAAACATGCAAAATTCTTGAATGAAATCAACTACTTTCATCTAATTCAATGAAGATATTTAAAACTTGAAAGGCACCAAGCGTGGTATAATATTTCACTGGTTTCAAATATTCATATAACTTTTCAACTACTAGGGCCTCGCCCTGGTGAAAATGAAGCGTATACACAATTTCCAAACAGACACGAAGATATCTTTTAGAATTCTAAAAGATGTCTTCGAAAAGTACAAGAAGTCTTGAAGAATTTTCTAAAAGATATCTTTTCGTATTCGAAAAGATGTCTTATGCAACATGAATAGATTTCTAAAAGATGTCTCGGAGACTTTTCAAAAACATCTTTGAGAAGAAATTAAGAAATCTAAAAGAGTTCTTCAAGATTTCTTAAAGATGTCTTGCAAAATTCATAAAAATGTCTTGGAAGAAGCTTGAATTTATTCACGAAAAAAATTCTAACACCTTTTCTTTTTCCTTCTCCTCCCTCCCCCCATATTTGTCTTTGTCGCTCTCGCACTCCTTTGAAGTTGACTTTATCTCAATCCTTGAGGTTGCGGGAATCGAACCCGCGCATCTTACGATGTACTTACGCTTCAGTGACCTGAGCTATACAGACAGTTCGCTTTTAATGCTTATGATTGTCAATATAACACAGTGGAACCGTGTCAGTGGTGTACATTTTCAGAGTAGAAGTGATCTTTTGAAAAAACTGTTATTATATAAACAAATATCAGATAAGTTGGTCGTGGATACCACAGATTCTTCCTAAATTATTTCTATCCCAACGTTATTGAAGAATAACTTATTAATGAGTATGAATGAGAATTTTTGTGAATTTACTTGAAGGCTGTACATAAAATTGAGCGTGAAAAGTTCAGTAATTTGTAAAATATTTGTGTCTTGAAGATTCGTTAATTCCAGTGCGGGTATTAAAAGGTTACAAAATCGTAATTTTCGCACAATTTAAAATCTCTTGGCATGTTTATAGATGTTTCAAGCTTTCGATTTGTGACCGAATTTATCACATGTGTAATTCGATTATAATTAAAGGTACATTCCGAGTGTTATTCATGTCAATTCATATGATCAGATATTTATAACCTAAACCTGCTGACAATCTATCTTCCTCAACATATTTTGTTAAAGTCTTCCAGGAAAATATCTTTCAAACGCTTCTCAAAGATATCTTTAAGATATCTCGCATGGTCGTCTTGGAGATGTCTTGAATCGAGACATCTTTTAGAAATCTTTCACAAGATGTCTTTCCAACACTTCTGAAAGATATCTTTAAGAACTCTTTAAGAACGTTCTTGAAGATCTCTCAATTGAGTATTCTTTTAGATATCTTCAAGAACTGCGTGCTGTGTGGGAAAGCGCGGAGGAAGCGTATACGAAGCGAAAAATGTTTCAATTCCCTCTTCATGAAACGTGTAATGCCCCCTTACTGTGAAGTAATGAAATCATACGTTCCATATACGCTTTATAAGCTTTCGATCCCGTTTCACACACTCTTTGTGTGAAGTAATAGTGAGTTATATCGAACGTATGTGAATCATACCTATTCCATCATCATCATCATGAAGTAATCAGTCTTACGACTGGTTTGATGAAACCCTCCACCCCTGTCTATTATCCGCCAAACGTTTAATTTCTACATATCTACTACATCCCTTGTCTTGTACGATTTGTTTCATATAACTTGCTCTAGGTCTACCTTTACCAGTTTTACCATTCATTTTCCCTTCCAATATTGTTTTCAATAAACTCTCATGCCGTAATGTGTGTCCTATAAGATTGCTTCTCCTTTTCACGATGTGTTTCAAAAGATTTCTTTCTTCATTTATCTGCTCGAGTACTTCTTCATTTTTGACTTTGTCTATCCATTTTATTCTGAGCATCCTCCTATAACACCACATTTCAAAAGCTTCAAGTCTTCGTTGATCAGTTTTCCCCATTGTCCAAGTTTCGCAACCATATAATGCTGTGCTCCAGACGTAACTTTTCAAGAATTTCTTCCTTACTTCCAAGCTTATATTTTTTGAGCATAATAACTGTCTCTTTTGATAAAAAGCCTGTTTCCCTTGTGCTATTCTTGCTCTTATATCTCTTTCGCTTTTGCCGTTCTCTGTAATTATGCTTCCTAGATATTTGAATTCTTTCACCTGTTCAATTGTCTCAGTATCTATTTTGATTCTCGTTCTTCTAGCTGTTTTCACTGCTGTACACATCATGAATTTTGTTTTGTCTTTATTTATATTCATACAATAGTTTTCCAATAATATTGTTCTCATGGTGTTGAGAATATTTTCTAACTCAGTACTACTCGTGGCCAATATAGCTATGTCATCCGCGAATCTCAACATACTTATATTTTCTCCCTGAATCTGTAATTTCGATTGAATTTCCTCCTTCACTTCGTTCATTGCTTCTTCTATATATAAATTGAACATCAGTGGCGATAATGAGCATCCTTGTCTCACCCCTCTTCTTATTTGTGCTTCCCCTTCCTGACCCTCTATGTCTATTATTGCACTTTGATTCTTATATAATTCGTATATTATTCTTCTATCTTTATAATTTATTCCCACCTTCTTCAGGATCGCAAACATCTTCTCCCAGTCCACATTATCGAAAGCCTTTTGTATATCTACAAAACCTATGTACACAGATTTCTTCAGCGCTATCCTTTTCTCTATTACTGCCCTGAGTGCTAAGATTGCTTCTCGCGTTCCCCTATTTTTTCTAAAACCAAACTGATCCTCTGCCAATCTACTCTCTATTTTATTTTCCATCCTCCTGTATATAATTTTGGTCAGTATTTTCGAAGCATGTGAAGTTGAACTGATCGTTCTGTAGTTCTCGCATTTGTCTGCCCCTTGTTTTTTCGGGATAGCGACAATTTTATTCTTTTGGAAATCTTCCGGTACTTCTCCTTTTTCGTACATATCTCTAATCAATTCAAACAGTGCGTCGCGAGTTCCTTCACTGGAGGCTTTTATAAGGTCCGCACTTATGCCATCTATGCCTGGCGCTTTATTATTTTTCAATTCTTTCAAAGCCTTGTCGAATTCTGATCTCAATATCGAATCTCCCAATTCTTCCTCATCTACATCCTCCTCCTTCTCTAATAGTGCTATATCATCGTTTCCTCTATACAAGTCTTCCAAATGATTGATCCACTGTTCTATTTTCTCTTCCGTTTTTATCAATTGTCGTCCTAGAGAGTTTCTAATCTTATTGCTTCTAGATTTCATTTGTCCGAAAAATCTTTTAATAATCCTATATGCTTCATCTATTTTTCCTAAATGCAATCTTATTTCTATTTCCTGACATTTCTCTTCTAACCACTGTTCTTTTGCTTTCCTTGATTCTCTTATTATTTTATTTCTCAATGATTTGTATCGTTGCTGGCCTTCTTGGCTATCATTATTCTTGTATTTTCTTCTTTCATTCATCAATTCTAAAATTTCTCCCGTTATCCATGGGTTTTTAGCTTCTACTCCATCATTCTTCAAAATCTTATCCGCACATTCTCTTATATTCCCTTCATCTTTGTCCATCTCCTCTCTATTCCCAAGTCTTTCTCTTTTGATCTCCCAATTTTTCATCCAACATTTTCTCAGATGCCTCATGTGTTTGTTTTTGCTTGAGGTTCTTCAAATTCCATCTTTTCTGCATTTTCCTTTTCTTCTTCAGAGATTTGAATTTCAGAGAACATTTCATCATCAACATATTATGATCACTATCTATATCTGCACCGGGATAAGTTTTACAGTTTTTCACTTGGTTTCTAAATCTTTGTTTCACTAATATGTAATCAATTTGGTATCTTGCTGTATCTCCTGGCATTTTCCAAGTGTAGATTCTTCTTGGATGATTTTCGAATAAAGTGTTTGTGATAACCATCTTATGATTTTCACAAAATTCGACTAAACGTTGTCCTCTATCGTTCCTCCTCCCTAACGCGAAATCTCCTATAATGTTGTCCTCTTTTCCTTGTCCTACTACTGCATTCCAATCACCCATCACTATCAAATTCTCTTCTCCTTTACATATTCTATCACTTCTTCTATTTCTTCGTACGTTTTTTCAATATCTTCCTCCGAATATGCAGATGTGGGCATGTATACTTGGACTATGACTGTGTCTACCGGTTTTGTTCTGATTCTAACCATCATCACACGTTCATTATGTTGCAAATAATTTTCTATTCTATTTCCTACTCTTTTATGCATTACAATTCCTACACCTGCTTGACCGTTCTTTGATCCTGTATGAATTATTCTATAATCCCCACTCCAGAAATCGCCCTCTTGTGGCCATCTCATTTCGCTAATCCCCATTACGTCTATATTCAACCTATTCATTTCTAATTTCAAATTTTCTAATTTTCCCGCTTGCCTCAGTGATCTAACATTCCACGCTCCGACTCGAAGAATGTTGTTTCTTTTCCCTATCCTATTCTTCGGTTTTCGTTCCTTGCTGATGAAGCTTCCTCGAGCAGCCTCCACCCGGAGATCCGAACGGGAGACTAGTTTACCTCCGCAATATTTTACCCGAGAGAGCGCCATCATGTATTTATTAATTTGTTTGTTTGTTTTTGTTACATAATATTCCAGGTTAGGAAAGAGGTTTCATTTCCTCGGGAAGTATTGAAACATGTCAAGGAAGGTAGTTTCCCCTTGCTTTCCTTCCGTTTGATTTTGCCGATGTTTCTGGCATTAGGATGATTTCGTTTCTCTCAGTTTGTATTCTTTCTCTTGAGTAGTTTATTCCACTCAAAAAAAAGATCCAACTCTGAGATACTTATCCTCCCCACCACGTAAAGGAAGCAGATACTACCAGGGATGGATAAAAAGGATATCAAGGACAGGTATCATGAATATCCCCCTGGAAGACCCGCAATCATCCACGGGGAGGCTATTCCGATTTCAAATAATATCTTTATGCGATCGATCCCAACGACGATCAATGCCTAAGTGGATAAGACCCTCAGCTACCATTTTAAAAGTCCCCGGTTCGATCCTCGCTATGGGGTTCAATTTTGTAAATTATACTTCTTAGATTTTATACGCTTCTTTTGTTTCAACTCCCGCTTCGCATACTCTTTGTATCCTTCCCATTCAAGCTCTGTATACTTTTCATTAACGTTTTTGTTACCCTCCAGCATACGCTTCTTTGGTTCTTGTTTCCCGCTTCCATTTTCACCAGGGTGGAGACCCGAACTATAGGTTTACGTCGCTTTTTTTGTTATTTCAACTTCTGCTACACCTGCACGTTAGAACAACAGCTTTAATCATTTTTCCCCAACGCCTTATGAGCAAAGATGAATGTCGCAAACAATCGGTCGATAATAATGAGTATAAATTGATATTGAGAATGCATATGTAATTCCCAGGGCCTAAAAGACCCGATCTGTACGGATAAGTACTAAAATACATAAACGTTTTTGCCAATTATATCAAACATGTATTTATTTTATTCAGTTCATCGTTATAATAATATTAAAATGGAGCATCTTAATTACTAAACGGAATCAAACTGCATCTGAAGATACAAATCTGCTTCAAAGAAATATGTTCTTGCAAAAAATTTTTTATAATGAATTTGATTGATTAATATTTCATAAGATATCAATAAATAAAATTTTTTGATTATATTTTTTTCAGCATTTGTGCAAGATGCTCAGGAAGGTAATGGTTCAATGTTCCGGGACATGAATGACAAATGGAATACACTTGCACCAATCTCTTTCCTATACGAACGCGAATCAACTCGGTCGAATTACCTCAGTACGCAACTCCGACAATTCTATTTTAAAGATCAACCCATTAATACAGCGTCTTCTGCAGGATTGGCCGATGTATGTATATTGAATACTTGTAATTATGAGTCGTTGTGAAGGATTCATATAATTTTATTGCATTTGTCTGATAAGAACAGTCATTCATAGATACAAATATTTTTCGAACTCAAAAAAAGTTGAATACTATAATTAGAAACGTAACTCAAACTCAATTCTCACCGCACATCTGCATATGGGGCATTCCATACCAAATCACCGAGGTTTTCACCCGACCCCCTTTGATTTCGCTCATTTTCTTTATATGTTCTTGTACGTATTGAAAGCAACTTGCACACCAATTTCCAGCCCATTATTCCAAACCGTTATTGCGTTATCGATTTTTCAAATTTTCAATCAATTATAAAACAGTGATAAAAAGATGATAAAAAGATTTATGATCACATCTCAATTTGTGGCTTAAAAATTGCGTGATATGGAGTAGAATTTTGGGAAAATTTGAGAAAAAAATCGAACGGGTCGGACTTTTTGAAACAGTCGACTTTAATCTTCAAATGTTGATAACTAAGTGATAATTACTCCGAATAATTTTTTTGTATTTTTTTTCTAAAACTACATTCAAAGACGAAAATGACCCCCCACTCCTTATTGATATCGATATTTATCACTGTTTTATAATTGATTGAAAATTTGAAAAATCGATAACGCAATAACGGTTTGGAATAATGGGCTGGAAATTGGTGTGCAAGTTGCTTTCAATACATACAAGAACATATCAAGAATGAGCGAAATCGAAGGGGGTCGGGCAAAACCTCGGTGATTTGGCATGGAATGCCCCATATGGTATCTATAAGATATCCAATAGATGTCTAACGGATACCCATACCGCACCGAAAATTTCATCAAGATTGCAGAAATCTACCATTCGAAACATTAAAACATTTCTGTAATATTGCTGTATGTCACACTGAGGTTTCAAAGTCTCTTCAGAAACATTGTAATGTCCGCCAATCTCACATTTCATACAATGTTTCCAAATTATTTCTGAAATATTTTAAGAAAATTTATTAAATATTTCATCGTAATATTCCTCTTGTGATGTATCTGAGACATTGCAAACAGCTACACTAAGAACCCAATTTCTTAGACCGAAAGAAACTTTTCTTTCCCCTCATTCCAATAAATCTTTTTTTCAATGGAAAAAAATTCAGTTCAATGGAGAAAAATATTTCATCAGACCAAAACGAAAAATTCTCAAATTGAAACAGAAATATAATGCTCATTGAATTTGAAGAACGTGCACAGAAAAAAAACATTATTTTATATCAAGATTATATTTTTTATATATATAAAAAACACATTTGTCTCAATGCCATGCTTTTTTTCTTTGAATTTTTTTTTTTTTTTTTTGATTAAAAAAAAAAAAATTGCATTGAACTGAGACAATCCGTGTTTCATATATAACGAAAACAATATTGTCTTGATACAAGAATGTTTTTTTTTTGTATGATTCCAATTCAATGGAAAATTTTTCCCATTCAAATGGATTTTTTCTTCCATCGGAAACAAGATAAGCGTAACATTTCAGTTGAACATTTTCGACATATTTCTGTGAATGGATATTGAAACGTAATGAAGGTGGAAGATTGAAATGTAATTGAGATATCACTGAAATTACACCTTGAATTACAACGATTGTCAAAGACCGATTAATTTCCCTTTCGTTTCTTTTTTGGCATCAATTTGCATCGCTAATATTCAATTAACCGTTTAATTTTCAGATATACGCTGACAGCGTTATAACATTCCCTGCATATCGAGCGACAAAACTGATAGCTACATATTCAAAAGCTCCTGTGTATTTTTATAAATTCACGTACCAAGGACGTTACAGTTTTGGAATGTGGAACGATACAACTCCGTACGGTAAATAACCACCACGCATAATGAAAAATCTCACAAATTCAACAATATTATTCTCTGTTTCAGGAGTTGTACATCACGATGATTTACAGTATTTATTCTACATGGGCTTTAAATTCCCATTTTTGAATGCGACCGACCCAGAAGTTTCTATGCTGGAAGTTTCAACCGGTATATGGTCGAATTTTGTGCAAACTGGGGAACCAATACCGAAACACGATCCGAAACTCAAAGACGTTAAATGGGACAAATTCGTCCCCGCAAATGATAATTACTTAGATTTGAATGTTCATCCAACTATGAAACGTGGCTTTTTCCCCGAAAGAATGCAAAAATGGGAAAAGTTATTCCCGTTGAACCTTGTTCCTGGATTTTGAAAGCTCACCTTGGTAACCGAAAGGTGGAATAAGCTGGAATCGAAAAGAAATAATCCATTCAGGATTTTTCCATGAATTAAATTTATCTTTTGTTTTTTTAATGATTTTTATTTGAGTGTTGTTATAGGAAATAATAAATATGACTTTGAATTTTAATTGAGATATGATTGACTTGATTTCTTCAAGATCTCTCATCAGATCTGAGTAGATCCGATTTTAGCTCACAAGATCAGACAGATTTGGTTAGATCTGTGTAGATCTCGGTAGATCTGAATGGAAGAACACATTCAATCTTGATGAGCAATTGATTGTTCCATTAGCAACAATTTTATGATCTTTTCCCATTTCTGAAATCAAATTTCAACATGTGTTTTAGCAAATACAAGCTAAATTTGCAGTTTTTCAGATCTCAACAGATCTGTTCAGATCTGGTCAGATCTAATGTTTTTTCCCCGGGTAAAATAATTGAAGCTCGTAATAATTTGCATATTTTTGTCATGTGAAAGATGCAAATATGAATAACACAGGTCTACAATGATTTTGGTGCCGCTAAAACTAAAGCAGATTTTGAGTATATTCGATACCCTGACTCTGGAAATATACTTATTTTTTTAATGCTACGTGTAGTTTTCAAGAAATCGCAGGTGTAAAATAAAATGAAAATGCACGATTTTGAAACGTTTTATTCAATTATTCCACACTTTAAGAACATTTTATCAAATTATTCTTCAAATTATCTCAAAATATGAGTCATTCTCTTCCAAATGCGATTAGGTTTGTTCAAATATCTTTTTTTTTCTCTGAGATACGACAGTTTGAAAATTGTGTTATTTCACCTATTCACTAAATCCATGAACACACAAATTTCAAATTGTCGTGTCACAGTAAAAAAAAAGATATTCGAGCAAACTCAACGGCATTCGGAAGGGAATGGATTATATTTTGAGGTGCATCTACTAGTTTCATGAGAAAAAATTACATTCTGACGTCACGTAATCTCAAATATGTCGAAAAACGGTGTTTTTCACACTTTGACGTTAAAATATCTCAAAAACCACACGTAATGATGCAATTTTGAAGCCAGATTCGGATTCAGCGCGCCAAAATACTTCGGAAAAGTATGATACAGTTGTTGCACCAAACAAAAAGTTCAATTTTGTAGGCCTGTGTAATCAATCACTTCCTCATGAGTGAATCACGATCGAATAATGAATCAATCAATTCTCCTCCAAGGAAGAAATTATAAATATTTTGTAGTATACTTTGATAGTTTTGGAACATAACCGCGGAGACATTTTGTATATTCGCTCGAACAGCCTTGTATTTCATCGCGTATTGAACAAATGTTAGTCTTAGAACTCTTTTTTCATGCTGAATCGTATCAAGACGTGTTATAAATCTCTCTCCGCTTGTGGGAATTTGGAGGATATGAGTTCACGGATCGATCCTTTTTGACATCACTGAGGAAAAGTTGATTCCTTGGTTTGATTCCCACGGATGCTGAAGTCAAGGGGAATAGAGTGTGTGAATTTCGACGAATCGAATCTTTTGTGTTGAAACAATGTTTAGTTTTTATCGAATTCTATGAAATTTGCAACACGGGACTTGGATAAGTATTTTTATACAAAACATTCAATTTGTCAAGATACACACATCACTGAAGAGGAACGAGATCGCCGGAAGGCTGTCAAGGTTTCTGTCAAGAAAATCTTTCTGTTCGTCAGCTTATTCACCCTCAAAAAATTTGCTAAAAAGAAACGACCAAGTTGAAAATTTCGGACGAGATGACATGGGAGTCTGGTTAAGATTCAGCCGAAGGATAGGGAACAAAATAAACTCACATGCTTACTTTTTTTAAATTATAAATAATTCATATAGCATTCAATATAGTTTATATACGATTTCTATATAATTATGAATGAAGTATATAGAATTTGGAAAATCCTCCTACTCGGAATGTTGAGAATCCGCCTGGGATTCAGCCGGAGGACACGATGATCTTTTGAGGTGACATGAAACCTATCCGGACAGGTTACAGATGTAACCCAACCACGTTTAGTTTACCCAGAGCTGGGTAAAATACGATCTCCCAACTCAAATAATAAATAAACATTTCATTCGACGTTATGTATGGATTTTTCAAAATAAAATATGTCATTCGTTTGAAAAATTATACTTTTGGGAGTCGAATATTCAATTTACTGCAGAAATCATTTAAAATAGTATTTCAAACAGTGTTTCATTTAAAATAAACATTTCAGTGCTGAAGGTTGGAATTTTTAGCGAAGTATTTTTCCTTTTCATTATAAATATATAATCCATACAGTTCTTCTTAAAATCGTTTATCAAAAAATATAATTTTCGATCATCAGAAATCATATAATATTTGTGAACAATATTACTTTCTCAATTCATTTATGTTTATCGACACAGTAAAATAGATATAGACAGGGAATAAAGTATTGATCTTATGCTTCAGCTTTAAATTATAAGAATAAAATATTGTATTTGCTGAAATTTCTTTTCTTATTTGAAATACTGTTTTATTTCAATTCTGAAGAAAGATTTATTTAAAATAGTATTTGGAATAAAATTTCCACAAATATTACCTAGCTCTGAGTTTACCTTGACACATTTTACGTATCGGGGTGATTATTCACTAATGGGAAAAATAAAAGGATACTTCTCTCCATGTTAAATGTTTTGTAATCTTGATATGTATTCAAAATACTTTTATTGTCGTTTTATTGTAAAAAAAAAATACACTGTCGCGAGGGTGTGAAAAATATTCATCAACAACAAAGGGGTTTAAAAATGGAAAAGATGTGTGATAACGATGGGGATACATTCTTTTGTGATGTTATTCTGATCGTGCGAATGATTGAAATTTACAAACTCAAAAGAATATTATTCATATTTTTGGATCGGATGGTTGTAACTTTACAAGACTCTCACTCAATTCCCAGAGTTTTTTGCCAGTTGCAGCGTCTTGTACTCCTCTACTCAAATCACGTTCCTAAACAGATTAATTTATTAATTAGTATTCAGTATTAAACAGTATTTTCAATGTATATATTTTGCACATTTTATGAACGTCCTTTGAGAATTTATTCGAAACCCTCTGTCTTACACACTTCATGCAAATTTTTCACATTAAATTCGGCATAAATAAGTGAATCTAGAATCAATAAGAACACCCAAACAGCAAAAAAATTCTATAGACGTGCGTAAAATGGGCGCAAGTTCCAGGAAGCTTTCAATGAGTTACACATTAGGGATGCGTGATAATGATCGATATCGATATAAAATAAATATAAGAAATTGAAATATATATTCTATTATATATACAGGGTGACTCGAATCGGGGAAATTATATTTTAAGGGCATATTTTGTAGCCGAAATGCAATAATTTCCCGTATGAAAAAAATTGTTTTTAGGCTTTGTTCATGAGATATGAGCATTTTCAGACTTCGCTGAAAAGCGTTGTGTCCTACATACTTGAACTTGGCACCATTCGCTGGGTTGAAAAACGACGGATCTTTGAAAAAAAATTGAACTGTGCTCTCATTTTTCCATTCAAAGTTATAGCCAATCGAAATGTTTTAGCTTTCAGGCGATCAGATTTAGGAAACTTGAAATTATTATAGCTCTGAGATAAAGAATGACAGGATGGTTCAATTTTCTTTCAGAGATCCGCCGTTCTTCAACTTAGTGATTGATGTTGAGATGAAATATGTAGCACAAAATGCTTTTGAGTTATTTGAATGTGAAAAGAAATCTAAAAATGCTTGTATCTCAAAAACTAAGCCTCAAAGAAATTTTTCTCATACGGGAAATTCTTGCACAATCCATTAGATTTCACTCAATTTCCATCGACATTCCTGCTTGAAGAATTTCATTGAACCGATTGATTTTCATTCATTCCGATGCAGAAAACTGATTCAAACCCATTGAGAATCAATTTTTAATAGGTTCGATAAGATTCTTTAAACAGGGATAGAACCCAATTTAAATAGCATTTGGGGAAATTTAGCAGACTCTTTCAATCAGCGCCAGTCAATCATTTTTAATATGAATTATCAATTTGTTTTCATTACCCGACAATCCATGAAATATTTTCCAGAGACGTCTTTCAGTTCTTCCGCAACCGCGAGATGAATCGTTGTCTGCGCACCTTTTTCTGGTGTTTTGAAGAATAATTTGACGATTAAATTCATACCCCACGACAAGGGAATAGGGACATTCCTCCAAATTCCGCTGTCGATCATACCAGGATGAAGACAATTGGCGGTAACCCCAGAACCCTGGAGACGTCGTGCCAATTCAAGGGTGAAAACTATATTCGCATATTTGGAAACATAGTAAAGGTAAGCCGGTAAAGATCCCGTTGGATTAACGTTGTTTAAATTTAATGACGCTATGCGATATAATTCCGAAGCTACAACAACTATACGACTCGGTCTTGACCTTTTCAATAAATCTGTAACATAAAATATTGAATATTTTTAAACAGAGTACAGGAATGCAATAGCCAATTGGTTAGTCATTGGGGTAGGATTTGTAACCATTAAACCTGTTACTCGGAAACCTTCTTTGACCAACTAAACTAATCTCTTTCCTCTCTTTTCGTTTCAAATTCGATTCTTACGTGAAATAGGAGCACGCAGATTAATCAAAGTATATTAGTTATATAATTGAATGAAAATGAAATAAGGTAATAATATACGATATTCTTTTTACCTATCAATAAATGCGTCAGTAAGAAAGGGCCAAAATGATTGGTGGCCATCGTCATTTCCAATCCATCTTCCGTAACTTTCTTCCTGAAAGTTTCTGCGGTCCCTGCATTGTGAATAAGTACGTCCAGTTTCTTTTCTTCACGATTGATCTGTTGTGCGAAGTCCCTGACGGATTGTAAAGACGAGAGATCGAGTTTTTTCACAATAATATTGGTGTTGTTGGTTTCCTTAATCAGTTGTTCTGAAATCAATGCATAAAAAAATTACCCTTACCCATCTGAAAAGCAATTTGAAATATTTTTTCGAAAATCTGAATGTCTGGAAAGAATTTTACACTGAAAAAAAAATTTATTCCAATCAAATAAATATTTATTTGTCCTGTACCAAAGAAATATTTATTAGAATTAACAAAGTATTCTTTGGAACCAAAATAATTTATTGGAATCAAATAAACGATTAAAACCATCTATTTAATTCAAATAAATTATTTTGGTTCCAACCCTGGCGGAAAGCGTTACATGGTTTCTGGTCAGTTTCTGGCTAGTAGCCAGAAACTGGGTGTTTCTGGTCGGTCACTGGCTAGTTACCGACTAGTAGCTGGCCAGTGGCCAGCTAAACTGGGCAAATTTCTACCAGGGAAAGAATATTTCGTTAATTCTAATAAATATTTCTTTGGTACAGGACAAATGAATATTTATTTGACTGGAATAAATTTTTTTTTTCAGTGTATCTTGGACATTTGAATCCAACACCATCCTCCAAGTCAGATCACAGGGTGTTTTTGTTTTTCAGGCATGTCCCGTGATTTGACCTGGAGAATCGAATGAGAATAATGATAAGATGTTACCTATGAAAAACTCTACGAATATTTGAATAATGATGAACATAAGTATATTGAACATTAAGAAAACTTCAACACTTCGTTGAAAAATTGATATGATTTATAAGTTCCCTGAAACACGAACAATCACCCGGTGGTTTCAAGATAACCGATTTCTATAGTCTACTTTCAGTCATTTTAGCAAAATTCCTATAATTCCTTCATGGTTTTTCACGATATAATGACCGAAATTCACGATTGACGATTCACGATTACGGTGAAGCTTTTCCATCAAAAAGTGACCAGAAAATATAGCCCGCTTTTGAAATCTTTTTGAAAGTGACAACCAAAAAATTATTATGACATAACTCAAAAATCACGGAAATAAAAAACACCAAAACAAGACCGGGTAAAATTTTGATCAATTTCTACTTGAAGCAGATTTCAAAAGAACCCTACAGTTACCAAAGGTACATTACATGTTTTGGTCACTTCTTGGTTCACCAAGATTCGCCAGGGCTTCAATCTTCTCGAATTGAGTGTTCATCTGTATTTTTTTTCTGGTATTATTCCATGAAAATAAAAAATCTCGTACTGCTTACGACGTTTGAATAACATTCTATACGTGTTCCGAATGTACAAATGCGCACTGATTTCAAATGATGTCATTCAACTGGAAAAATAAATGAAACAAAATCTAAATGAAATTTAAATTTTGTCGGATGGGATGTAAATGTGGATTTTCCAAGAGGAAAGAATTTAATAACTTTGGAACATTGAATCGGTAAAAACATCCTTATTTATGTGTTATACATGTTAACGATGATGCATTGAGAAACACGAACGAGGAAAAATGTTGAATCACGTTTTTTTCAATGCGAGCCGTGAACTCAGGGTTTCAAATGACTTGACAATTGTTTATCAGAGATTCTTTAATCGATCTAGTATTGAATTTATAGTGTAATGAAAATTCTATGATCTTGGAACGTAATGTAGATTAAGCCTTGAGAGTGCAATTTTTTATTAGTGCAACGAAAAAAATCATTTAATCAAACTAAGGAATTGAAATTATTTTCCAGTAATGAAAGAATATAAGCCAGTCGTGAAGACTGTGGGGAAGGCAAATTAAACTAAATTAAATTTGAATGTACACGGAGAAAAATAATATAATAAAAATTACAACATTTTCTAGTGAATTGATACTATTAGGTCTCATCTCTTGAAGAGTACTCCTCAAATGTGGAACAGAATATTACAACTGCAGTGATTTTTACTACACCGAAAGAAATCATTGGTTACCCTTACTCCAAATTAGTTCCAGCAACTAGATACAGTTGTTGATATTTGGATAACTCAAACGGGCGTTGGCTCAACTAAATTCAAATTTAATTTCCCTGACTTTAGTTGCTGTTACTAATTTGAAGTCGCCTTTACTACAGCTTTTATCACTCGGAACTAATTTTCACAACTAACTTCAGTTCATTCGGTCGAAGAAATGATTTTTTTCGGTGTACATTCGGTAAGAAAGCCTCTGAGATCGCCAGGCAATTGTGACGACATTTGACAAAATAATACTACTTTACTACATTATTTTTCTTCGTGTAGTTGAGCCAACACTGATTTTAGTTATCCAAATATCAAGAACTGTATTTTTCCTAGTAGATATCACTCTGGTGGGTCTCCAGACTACACTGAGAGAAAAAATTTCCGGGAACAATAAAATATTCGATTGAATAGTCGCCATAAAATACTTAATTGATTTGAATAAATTTTCATTGACTCGATTGAATATTTATTCAATCAAATAGATATTTAATATGCTATGAAATATTTCATCAATGGAAACAGTGATTTAATTGAGTCAATGAAAGTTTATTCAAATCAATTGAGTATTTTATGGCGACTATTCAACTAAATATTTTATTGTGCCCGGAAATTTTGTCTCTCAGTGTATTAAAAAGCCTGACCAGGCACTTGAAGGATTTCCAAGCATAGTAGTGGCGTGGAGAATAACCAGAGTGATTTCTACTAGGGTTGCTGTCGGAATTAATATATGTACACTGAGAGAAAAGAATCTTAAACCAAGAAAATATTAAATTGACCAAGTCCAATTCGATATTTTCTTGAATCAAAAACCTTTTTTCAGACATAGAAAAGATTTACTCAATTTAAAGCTATACAACGTGATACGGAGAAAATTTTCTCACCCCAAGTATGTATCTTTTTCAGATAAGAAAAAAAACTTATATTCTCAGACCAAGAAAATATGTTCTTTGGATTAAGCTAATTTTTCTCTCGGTGTAGTAAAAGTAACTAATTATTTTTTTCGGTTTGCTCAGTTCATTTTTTTATGAATATACAGAAGTTCAACGCTGGTTCAGGGAGAATCATATTAAGCTGTTATTCTAGGAAAAATATCGTGCGAGTTCGCGCAAGAAAGTATGACGTATATGGTATACACTCAAAAAGTGCAGACTCACTTTCAGGGCACAATTGCTTTTGATTTCTACAATAATTCATTTTTAATCCATTGCATCGTCAACACTTGTTTTTAAATTCTATGTGGAGGCAACGGATCCTATCGGTGGCGGTTCTACACGGGTAGTTTCTCCTTGAATTTATTTTATAGACTTCTTTCGACATTCCGAAAGATTTCTCGAAATATGCAATTCCTCGCGTAAAGGAGAAAATATAAAATCAACGGCATATTTTTTACTAAAACAGCTCTGGAATTTTTCATAACTGAGGGATTTTATATAAAATATGTTGCAGGAATCTACGTGAATTTCCTTCACATTTTTCATTGATTTTAGAATTTCATGATTATTTATAAAACTTATATGACTTACTGATACATCGATTCGCCATAACATGTGTAAAATGAGCATTTTGGGTTCTATTGAAAAGAATGAAATTATTGTTGGTGAAAGATTAATAGAGACTTCATTATTCCGAATTTTTTTTGAGAGGACAAAAAATTTGGTAACTGTTTGAAGAAATATCTCCACCAGGGACGCCTTGTTCTAGATAACCTTGTGTGATTCTTATGAAATTTTCCAGTCAAGTTGTTTATTGGGTTGTATAGCGTTAGGGGACAATCAAGAAGAATGTTATTTAACAATATTTTCTGATGAGTCCTTGAAAATGAATGATTAGTCAAGACATGACTTACATATTAATTGCTAATTTTCTACAATTATTCTTCTTTTACATTAATATCATACATGAAGTTTGACTCTTCCATCAAAAACGACGCTGACGTCTCTTTGCTTTTGCCCATAGCATCCTAATTCGCTTCTGAACATTCTAGTCAATTCCAAATCAGATGTTTTCATATTCCATTTTGAATCCATTCTGATAAATAATTTAAGGTTAGCGATATCATGAATTATCGCAATGATGAAATTCTGAAACTCCTCAGTCAACTTATACACGGAGAAAAAAGACGTTCTGAATATTACTGCATTTTGTACTAAAGTAGCAGGATAAGTGGAATAGTATGATTTTTACAACACAGTGTAGTAAAAATGTATACACTGAGAGCCCAATTTTTGAGATTGGAAGACATTTTTCTTTGTCCTCATTCCAATTAATATTTTTTTCAATCAAAGAAAATTCAGTTGGAAGGAAAAAGTTTTCATCAAATTGAAACAAAGAATTTTCAAATCTGAACAAAAATATACTCGTTCTTAAATTTGAAAAAAATTACTTTAATTCAATCACAAATTTTTTCATTGAAATGTATTATTTTTCTCATTGAAAACAAGATTCACCAGAATGAGGGCAAAGAAATTTTCTTCCAATCTAAGAAATTGGGTTCTCAGTGTACTTCATAGTGTGAAGTTGCGCCAAATTGAACGATTTTTCAAATCATTATGCATTAATTTTTACTACACTGTGTTGTAAAAATTATACTATGTCACTTATGCTGCTACTTTAGTACAAAATGTAGTAAAATTTAAAACCACATTTCTCTCCATGTAAATAAACTGAGAGAAATAATTACTAATATCAAGAAAATATATTCTTGAATGCAGCTAATATGGTGTGTAGCCAAGAAAAATTTTCTTCAATCAAGAAACTTTTTTCTCAATTCAAGAAATCTATGCTTGGTTTCAGAAAAATTTTCTTGAATCAAGAGAAAATTTTTTTTGGAGAAATGAATTTCTTGGAACAAGAAAATATATTGTTGATAGTAATTATTTCTCTCTGTGTATAAAATAGCAAATGTGGACTTGAATTCCCATCCGTGTTATCTTCCTAACTCCTGCACGGGATCCTTCAGTTTCTCATCTGGGATCACTCAGGTTTTTGCCTGGGACCGCTCGAGTTCCCGTGGACAGGAGTCTGAGAGGTCTCGAACGGAAGCATAAAGGATTCCACGCATATCATTTCTTTAGTTGAAAATCAAGAAGTGATATTCAAACTATTTGTTAGTAATTGACCTACTATATTCGTGAGAATAGTCTTAGATTTGTGTGGAATAAATATCTATTTCGCTATAATCGAATATACACCGACAGAAAGATTGTCTTATCGTAACAAAAATTTCATTATTATGAGAACATTTTTTTCTCAATATAGGGACAATCCCAATTTTCTTCTGATAAGAAAAAAATTCTCTCCCCTCAAGTAAAATTTGATAATCTTGGCGTTAGAATATTGAATCTTGGATCAAGAAAAATAGTCCTGAGATCACCATAAGCGTTTTTCAAATAAGACTTGGAGATTTTATTAAAGGTAATGAAATCTTTCTTCTTACCCAATAAACATTTAGTATCTTGCGATATATTTTATTTAGACAGACTTTAAATATCCTATGCAACACTTTTAAATAAATTCCAGATCAATTCTTGTTTCAAACTCGTCTGAAAGATATCTAACAGAGTCGTACAAGACATCTAAAACCAAAATATCGCAAGACACAAAATGTTCAATGGTAACAATAATTGATTATTTTCAAATAAAATATTGGTGTATCGCTTGGGATGGTATCTGGCACACGGTACACTGCTTTATTTGATTATTACTGTTTTAAAGTTTATAATTGCTATTCCATTTTACAACACGATATATTGGAATCAATTTTGAAAACTCCATTACTCTGCTGCCAATCAAGGGAAGGAGAGCGTATCGTTACGCGTCGCCTTTAAGAATATTCATCTAGTTTCAGCATAAGAACATTTTTCTCACCGCAAGAAGCGATGGTTTTCACAAGAAATAAAGATTCTTACGTTAAACAAAAGTCATGGATCATAATTTTTTCTACTAACAATCCATGATATGATTACTTTGTAACAAAACTGCTTTTTGGTCGAACACTATTTGTTTTCGGAAAAGAAAATCGATATCAAGAATAAAATGATGGTAACAACAAGAACTCATTTCTGTGAGTGTACATTTGTTGACGACACTCAGATAAATTTGTAGGCTTGACAACTACCCGAGTAGAAATTTATATTGGGTGTTCGATCAGGACCAGATCTGGAAAGCCTTATTTCAAATCAGGTCTTGATATGGAATGTAACGCACCGTCGTATCAGAGCCTGATGTAACGAACTATGGTAAGGCATGCTAAATTACAAACCTATCAGGATTAGGTCTGGTTGATCCTAATCAGGCGTGCCAAATCATGACCTCACCAGGATAAGATCGGATATGCCAAAATGAGGTAAACTCTATCATTGCCCGATCAGGCCCACATTGTACATGAGATTGGCCATACAATTTTTCTGCTCGGGTACGTTAAGGGAGAACAATTCAATTATAATTTTTCCAACTCTTTATATATCTGATGCAACTATTTGAATAGTTTTCATTACTACACTGACAGAAAAACCACCTGGTTGAAACATTCGTGGTCAAAGTAACTTGAAATCTGGTTCACTTCACCAGGAAATGTGATTGTGATGTCCAGAAAAAGTTACACTAAGAAAAGAAGCTCCTTATTTTAACCTGGAAAATGTAGTTAATTTTCGCTTCAACCACTTTTCCTGGACATCACAATCACATTTCCTGGTGAATCGAACCAGATTCCAAATTTTTGCGACCACGAATGTTTCAACCAGGTGGTTTTTTTGTCAGTGTATAAACAAGTTGGCCTAACTGTTTATATAGTTATAAATAATGAATTGGAATGGTTGTCCTCAAATAGTTGATATGACTATTTAAATTTCTCTCAGTGTATAAATAAATTTTCTTCTACGAGAGTGTTTCAATAGTTCAATATGTTTTATTCATGCTAAATATCGTGATGAATGGAATTTCTCTTCAGCAAAATGTAATTAATTATAGGGAACTTATACGAAGGATTCGATCAAATTTTTCCTGTATAACAAATAATAATTAACACAACGATAGAATAGTAACAATCCCATTAGAAATTATAAGCGTTTGATATTACTATCGTATTTAATTTCAAAAGCCAATCAAAGTCCCAATGTAGAGTTGAAATACCCGACTAAGAGCAAAAGAAAAATATAACATTCATTACAACGTATCTTATAATTATCAGAGATCTAATGATATATATTTCGGAATTATTCTCGCGTGTTAGAGATCACACAATGCATAAAATTACAATGTATAGAAACAGTCGTTCATTTGATATACAATTTACAAAAGTGTTCTATTAAGATTCATCACGGATCACGAATCATCCACAAAATTGGTCGAATAAAACATTATATTTTCGAAATAAAATCATGAAATTTGAAAAGATATTTTGAATCTTGAGATAGTTGAGAGGACAGTTGATTGAATTAAAAAATAAGGAAAATTTTTGAGATGCAGGAACAATTTTCGTACCATAGTCCTTAAGGTAGTTCTCCGGGAGAATTCAGGATCAAATTAGAAAAATTATTGTCAAGCAGAGCACCAAGGTCGAAGGAATTCGATAATCATATTCGTTGGGACTTATATTCTTATTTATGACAAAAAAAGAATCAACTCGAAGTATAAATAAACAACCTTGTAACAACAACGCGAAATTTGACATGGTTTTTTTCTTAAAAAATTTTCATTTTTGATCCGTTTATGACTTATGAGGGCTCATTTTGTTCCTTGTGAGATTTAAAAAACCTTTACCATGGGGATTTTTTTATATGAGTCATCATGACACTGGGGAATGTATTTTACTATTAATAAACAAAAGCGTGTAACAGTGTCATGATAACTCATATAAAAAAATCCCCATGGTAAAGGTTTTTTCAATCTCACAAGGAACAAAATGAGCCCTCATAAGTCATAAACGGATCAAAAATACAAATTTTTTAAGAAAAAAACCATGTCAAATTTCGCGTTGTTGTTACAAGGTTGTTTATTTATACTTCAAGTTGGCTTTTTTTGTCATAAATAAAAATATAAGTCCCAACGAATATGATTATCGAATTCCTTCGACCTTGGTGCTGTGCTTGACAATAATTTTTCTCATTTGGTTCTGAATTCTCCCGGAGAACTACCTTAACATTATTTACGAATCATAAAACAAAACGTATGAATGTGTGATACGACCGATCATAATAATGAATGGAACTAGTCTGGGAATGTTGGAAGATAATAATTCATGAACCACATTTCGTGCACAATGACCAATGAATACGGTTGAGAGCATCAAGTTATCGTAAATCGTAATTGCACGTCAAAGTACTCCGGCGTATAACTTTCTTTAAAAAGAACGTAATTGTAGAAAGTTTGACGTGCTCCATACAAAGTGATATAAATCCATATGTGAAATTAGTAAAATACTGAATAATTTCACGCACGGATTTTAGATGAATATGAAAACGTATCATTATCATTATCATTATCATCATCCGTTTGGTATGAATTGCAATACTGCGAATCACTTTCTTTTATACAGGAGAAGAATATGATACGTTTCCGTGAAGCGAGTGAGAGATTTATAAATATTATACGAATTTTTTCAAAAGTGAGATATATTTCTCACAATACTTGTGAGAAAATTCATTAAAATTGCTTCAATGCAATCAAACGATTCGCAAGGTCCTTCCCGCTGAATCAAATACCAGGAGGTATTTGAACTCCCGGGAGAAAAACAAAACATTTTATCCGGAGAACAGGCCCGTGAAGAAATGATGATCGCTACTCCAAAGATATTTTTAATGTGTACTATTTATAAAAAGGAAGTGTTGTTTTCAAGTTCACCAGTGGAAGATGATTACAGAATGAAAAAAATAATACAAATAAATGTATATTCAAACATTGAAAAACAATCTCGGTAATTCTGCATTCAGCACACGATATGAAAAAACATTTTTATAGATCTATGTTTCAATATGGTATGTGAAGAAAGCATAAACTACGATTTGTATATTTAGTTATCATGAGTTTTCCGTGAAAGCAAAGAAATCAGCAATTAATGAATTTTCTCTTTTCTCTTCAACGTGTACGATGTATATTCATCGCAAATCGTGGATGACGATAATTCATCCATCACTCGAATTGTTGAACGTGAATGTGATGCTCAGTCAAGAACAGAACGTACCCTTTACACAGTAAAAATTTTATATTAGATATTAGCATATTTATATTGCACTTTTGGGATATACTTGATTATGTCGTTATGAACCACAAATATACGAGCATTCACCATACTCTCTTGTGAGGATGAAGATAAATATGTTATAATTTGAAATAAATATAGTTCTAAGCCTCATAATAAAGTATATCTCACGAGTACCATAAAAATATAGTAATCTTTAATATAAACTTCTCTGTGTACACTGAGAAAAATTTCCTTGTACAATTTCCCATCATTGCTGGTATATTTGGGATATACTCTGAAAATGACGAAACACGCTATCGATTACACGGAGAGAAAAGTATTGCTGGCATAACAAACAGGTCTGTTACTATAGCGCCTACAAAAAAAATTAGCTGTAAGAGCAAGAAAAATGATTGACACAACTACATTTTTTTGCTGACATAAACACATTTGTTAACAGAACTAACGTCTTAGTTGCTGTAGTGAATATTTTTGCAAGGACAACAAATTTGTTTGTAGGCGCTATAGCAGCAAACCATTTTTTCTCCGTGTATGTGTGAACTTTGCAATCATTCTAGCTATCTTCACTCGCTTTGGTCGTAGATGTTAATAGGATAACAGTTCAATTCACCGTGTTTGACAGTACATTTTGTAGTTTTCAGGTTATATCCTAAATTTACCAGCAATGATGGGAAATTGTACCAGAAAATTTTTCTCAGTGTACGCGGAGAAGCAAGAAATTCGATGTGACATCGAAATCTAATTTTGCTGAGTCACTTTTGTTGTGGCAGCAAACTATTTGCTATCACAGCAATCTTGTTAGCCACGACAGCGATTTTCTACCTGTGACAGCAAAAAATGTTTGCTCCTCCAGCCAATTTTGGCATTGAATATAGAATAGCAAACGAATTTTGCTGGAGAAGTCAACATTTTTTGTTACGATCGCTAAAAAGTCGTTATCATAGCTAACAAGATTGCTATGATAGTAAATAAATTGCTGCTTTGCTAAATGAGCAAAAGGTTTGGTGTTACAGCAAAAATGTTGCTGTTTTAGCAACATTTTCTTGAAGTTTGATTCATTTATAGGAACGAAACGAAAATGCAAACTCATAAAATCTGATAACTCGTTTGTATTCATCTTCCCGAATTAACTCTTTGGTTTTGGAAATATCGTTCGAAGAATGTACTGCAAAATTTTGGTTCCTCAACAGATGAGTATTTCGTTATTTGATTACCAATTCGTTTCAATAAACAATTCAAACTTCAGCAGCAATGCCGAATTGCTGGCTCAGCAGGCGCTTGCTGAAAGAGCAAGAGTTTTGCTGTATTAGCAAACTTTTTGCTAATTCAGCGAAAGCATTTGGCACATCAGCAAAGAAAGTTTTTGATACCCAGTGTTTCAACAAATTTTGTTCTCTCGGTGTGCTGTCACAATGAAAAATTTGCTACTTCAACAAGAAGTAGCCAGCAAAATCAAATTTCGCTACCACAGCGCATTTTTCTCCCCCTCTATGAAGATCGATCGCGTATAAAGTATTCAAGTGAAATTTATTTCGAATCGTCCATAATATTTTCATGAAGAATGAAATATAAGGAATCGAAATCGAGTAGCGAATCCATACGAACCTTTGATTTTATTCGCACTTTCCAAATTTCGGCAAGCCATGATCACTCGAGCACCTCTTTTAGCGATGTCCTTGGCAGTTTCTTTGCCAATTCCAGAGGTGCAGCCCGTTATTATGACTGTTTTCCCATCCATTCTTGCTTTACTTGTACAGATCCCTGTTGTCAAATGGATGTACAGGAGAAGTATTATTAAAAATAAAATTATTCCTCCGATAAGGACGGATGCTGTTAGGTAAAACAGTGGATGAGTTAGTATGCTGCACAGTAACATGATCTGGAAAAGAAAGCATGAAAATAATGAAATTTTGTGTTGACCGATTTCGAACCTCGATACCGAATAGAGAATTTATTGAAATATTCATGCATAGAATCATGGAAAAAAAGAAAACTATGAATTTCGGAGTACGTATTCGATACCCGTGTGAGAATTCTTCTGGGCGTCTTGTATTGAATATAAGCCCCGAAATGGGCTTATATTGGGTATCCAAACTTAATGTCCTAACCTTAGCCACTAAGGGGCTTAGTCGAGTTGTTGATATTCAGCCTGATTTCTCTAAGTCAGGGGCATCCAGATGAAGCCCATATGGGGCCACGCTGCATTACCAATTTTTTCCCCGGTTTCAAAAATCCAGGCACACCAGCTACAGCCTCAATAAGGCCTTGCAAGGCTTCCCGTATTCTCCCGAAGAACTTGATTTAAGCATATCTGTATACAACCCATGTAGGGCCAAACTGTATTTCCAACGTTTCCTCCGTTTTGAAAATCCGAATGCACCCAACTACAGCCTGCATAGGGCCTCGCCCTTATATTATTTCCTTTTTTGAATATAAACCTACTTTAAAGAGCAAATTTACTGAAATCGTATTGGTAATTTCGACTTTTTGCGGTGTATGCCCCCAAAAAAATATTTCATCCAATACTGAATGAGGCTGTTCGGTTTTTTGATACAGTCCGTTAATGTATGAACAAAGTACACTGTAAAAAATTTTATCGGAAAATTCCTATACAGGGTGACCCAAGTCGGATAGATTATATTTGGGGAGCATATTCTGCAGCCAAAATGCAACAACTTTTGTGCTTGGCAAAATTTTTTTTGAGGCTTAGTTTTCGAGATATAAGCATTTTTAGATTTTTTTTCAAATCCAAATCACTCAAAAGCACGATATGCTACGTACTTGAGGTTAGAACCATTGGCTAAGTTGGAAAACGGCGGATCTCTGGAAAAACAGTTTAACTATCCTATCATTGTTTGTTCCGGAGCTGTAACGATTTAAAGTTGCTGAACGATGATTGGCTAGAAGCTCAAAAATTTCAAATCGCTATAGCTCCGCAACAAACAATGATGGGATAGTTGAAATTTTTTTCCAGGGATCCGTCGTTTTCCAACTTAGCGAATGGTCCCAAGCCCAAGTACGTAGCATATCGTGTTTTTGAGTGATTTGGATTTGAAAAAAAATCTAAAAATGCTTATATCTCGAAAACTAGGCCTCAAAGAGAAGTTTGCCAAATACAAAAGTTGTTGCATTCTGGCTGCAGAATATGCTGCCCAAATATAATCCATCCGACTTGGGTCACCTTGTATATTTATGTGAAGTAATTAACACATACATTCGTTAGGAATTTTCCCAACTTGTCCAGAGATTTACTGTGAAATGTTGGGAAAAATCCCATAAAGTTTGGAATTTTCAGATAAATGTATGGGAAATTTCAGATAAATGTACCGGAAACTGATTTCCTGATCAGTGATTGCAATTTTCCGGTTGATGTACACAAGAAAATTCCAATTATTTTTTACAGTGTAATGTTGAGTGGAATACCCGAATAGAAATTGGAATCGGCTCATTCCAGGCCCTGTCTAGATTCAAGTCGAAGTGGTCTGCAGGTGCGCACTATCGCCTGTGCCAACAGCGCCATGGCGCAGGAGCGGCAGGCCGTGAAATTTTATTTCAATAATTTAAAAATAATTTTTAGGAGAATATGAAAATTCCAAACAATGAAACAACAGTTTTTGGTAAGGAATATTTTCGTGAAAAATTAATTTTTGCTGCCATATAAGGGGCGGCAAGCTACATGGCGCAGGGGCGGCAAAAACCAAAGTCCGCCTCGGGTGCACTGAAAAAAAGGATTCGTTTACTCAAATGAGATTTGTTTACAGTAAATAAATCGTATATTTGGATACGAGCAAAGAAATATTTACTAACCCGTTGACTGCATCTGTCTACTACAGTGGACACGTAATTCATCATGCCAAAAAAATTATCAATGATCTTTCAAATTAATCGGTGCGATGAAAATGTTTCAAACGACATCTGTAGGGTACGAAAATAACAGTAGTACGGAAATCGGTTTGTTTTTATCTATATTTGGGGCGATTTTGTTGTGTCGAATCAACAAATTCATTACTTCATCAAATCTACATTCACAGAGCATAGTGTTGAAAATTGCCGTATTGATATTTTAAGGTGCCTCCTGTTCCTGCGATTGTTTGCAATCAATTTGAGGAGGGAAACATGATTTTTTCTCAGTATTTTCACTTGAGAAAAATTTTTGAGTTACGCGGAAACCACTACATCGTCCACTGCAGTGAACAGTTCATTGCAGCCTGTTATAACGTTCCCTGATACCAATAGTTCGTTAAAATGTCTCAGAATTATGACTTTTCTTTAGTTTTATGCAGGAAAATTTTTTTGTAAAAGCAGCAAAAAAGATGCAGTGAACGGGCTAATATTCATTTTATCACATAGTTGTTGAATACACCACATATTTCTTTGAGTCAACTTCTTACCGAATATGATTCGATAGATCTGAATTTGACAAGAATTCATATTCATTCACATCAACTTCAATCACTTTGAATCAAATGAATGATTTGGTTATAGTTAATAAATATGAATTTCTTGACTCACCACAATGTTTGGTTATAATCAATATGTCTTATTTGTATGAATTGATACTTCTTGAAAATGCACTGAGAAAAAAGTATTCCAAATTTATTTCAATCAAATGAGGTTCGGTAACTATTACCAAATCTTATTTGATCCAAAGATGGTTTGTTCCTAATTACTAAGTCTTTGTTGTCACAAACAAACTCTTCTCTCAGTGTGCTCAACCAAATGCGTTGATTTGTCAGAAAGAAACCTTTTTCTCAGTGTGGTCTGGGTACAGATACGGCCTTGGATAGCTCAATTTCCAATCGAGGAAGTTTCTTCCTTGCAATATTTATTCAATTTGATGATATCCGCAACAATGTATCATCCTTTTGAAGGTTCTAGTTTCATCGCCTACATTAGCTTCATCATGGATGTCCTACATAGGCCCAAGTTGGGAATACTATGCAGATCCTGAAGATGAGTGCGTGACAATCCTGTCTAGGCCCTATAAGGTTAACCAAAACAGGGCCTCAAATAAAACGAGGACGCCTAGTTTGGCCCAAACTGCCGCCAAGAATTAATTTCCACACGAGTAGATCTGTGAATACGATTGTCTTGTTTTCGAATCGGAATTTAAACGAGAGTTTCAATAAAATTCATTAATTATAGATTTATTGTGCGTTAACCTTCAGTTAGAATTCGCCTAGCATCCCTGACGAATTTGTATGATTATCGATAACTGGTTTGGTCACTTTCACTAAGATAAATCAAAATATCTTTTATCTGAAGATATAAATGAATATTTCATTAAATCAGAAAGAATGTATATTAGTGCTCCTCCTGCTCACATCAAATAACCAAAAGAATATCATTAAGCTTCTTCAAATTCCTATACAGTTCTGTATTGAAAAATGATCCATAAACCTATGAAAAATTCGACAAAATCATTTTCGATGCTGAATATCATGGAAATTTTATATAATATATACACGCACAAAGTTCGTTGTGTTACGTAATTTGTACTGATTGAATTTATAAACTTATAGCTTTCGTGAAGTGAACGGAGAATTATAACTGCTCCGAGTTTTGGGGAAACCAAGGAAATCAATCAAATTCTATTCACACCGCTTTGTATATCATTCCGTTAAAAAAAAAAACACCTAAGATAAAATATCAAAAGAATCGTATTACAATAGATTCGGAAAAAAAAACTATAATCTTCTCGATTATATTCGTTCTTTGAATGGCTACAGTTCAGAGTATAAGACCAGTTTCATCAAGTTTTTTGCATTACGTATAATTAGCTCAGTTACGATTACAATAATATTTTTTTCATTTTTCTGCCTGTTTGTGCAAGAAGAAAATCAGTACCTTTATCCGCTCATTCATACTCACTTTGTACATTATGCCAATACATTACGTTTTTATACTAGTTGAGCAGACAAAAACTATGAATAATCGTTTCACTTGAAATTACGTGATGAAAAATGTAAAAAATATTCACAGTATTCCACCGTGACATGTAATTAACCAACATGACAAGAACGTAGGAATTATAGTGACATCATTAAAGAATGATCAAAAACAATTCACCTGATTGAATTCCACATGGTTTATGCTTCGATCTGGACGGTACAAAAGTTAAGGACGAGTTCATAATGAATAGCTTTAGAACCATGAGGATTGATTAAAAATTCTTTGCCATCTGGGAATGTTATTTTACACTGACAAAAAATTTCTTCCAACCAAATAAATAGTTTATTTGTCCTCTCTCCATAAAATATTTCTTAGGATCAATAAAATATTTAATCGAATCAAATAATGGAATGCTTCCCCAGAATAAATTAGTCTTCTAAATGAACAATTTATTCACCATAAATAATCAGTTCTTGTATGTATATTGAATATTTAATTTCTACGAATGAATATTTTATGGAGATAGGACAAATCAATATTTTTTCCAGTGTACACTGAAAGAAAGATACCTAGCTGCGGCAAATGAAATTTATTTGGTTCAATTAAATTTGTATTGACAGTGACTAAATTTCCTAGCAATCTAAAATTAAACTAAACCCTTTTTCTCAGTGTAAAGTTAACCCAATCATTTTTCTTCTAGAACTGTAGACTGCTATCCTTCCATAGTAATTTACACAGTAAATTAAACAGTCCCAAAAGAATTCAAAATATTTCATAAAGAACTCATGAACTGACAATAATTTCTGACGTCCCAGGCAAAAAAGTTGTTAACTCCAAATTCGTTCGAACGGAGAAAACCGAGAAAAACTATTCCACATCAAAATAGTATATGATGTAACTAATATTTGGAAAATATTAAAACGGTTCTAGGGCAAATAAGCTCCGCTGTTTTTAATTATTTAAAGAATAAATCACTATTTCTAATAACAACAAATAAGAAAATGAGTTAAGGTTGTTTGGTGAACGAAAATACCTATCAAAAGAACTGTAACTCGAGTTACGATTTTTTTCCATTTTTTTCAAATAGTACGAGATATTTGCTCTTCACTGTTTTTACCGAGCGAAAAGACCGTAACTCAAATTACGATCTTTTCGTCTGGCAAAGTGATGTCGTATTCGCTTTTTTCTGATGATTGTCCAATTTTCAACTCGTTTTCAGAGGAGAAAAATGTTTATAATTTATATTAACATAATTAAACGCACCTCGCTTCCCTGAATCGAATGATATAAAAAACTCATTTTCGAAAAAAATTAAGTTAACAACTTTTTTGCCTGGTACGGCAGATTTGTAGGGGAGATGTTCCAGACCTACCGGCTCTTCCCCGCGCACGGTCTTGCATGAGAAATTCTACTAAAGCTGCATAGGTTATTATCAGTACACTAAATAAGGAATACCAACTGTGACGTTAGCCAGGATGGTCACGGACAAATTCCTATCTATTCCTTCGCGGTCATTGCCATGTTCTCCCCCGGATCTATCTGCTACTTTCAACAAAGTTGTTAGTACTCTTTAATTTGAGCACAACCTTGTTCCGTTAGACCTACATCATCCAAGTTCAGGGATATAACTTCCTTGGATCAAGAACACGCGATTTTAATACATATGATGCAAAATGATCATATTTAGTGATACCTTTGTCGGAAATAATATTCTTCATTAGGATTTTTGTAGATGAATGATTAAAGTGGAGTGTCGACGATGATAATTTTCCATAATAGCTTCCTTATACGAGATGTGAGGTCAATTGAGGTAATATTGAATTGGAGAGAGACCTCAAACCAAGATAGTTTAGTTAGCAAGATTTCTGAGAGACATAGTCGTCGGGAACGCTTTGAAGGTTATTTTCAAACATTTTTTAATGATTCAAAACTTTGAAACACTTGGGTTTGCATGTAAAATTCTTTTACTCCAATTTGTACACTGGAAACCCAATTTCTTAGATTTTAAAAAAGTTTTCTTCGCCCTGATACCAATAAATCTTTCCTTCAATGGACAAAAATCCAATTCAATGGAGAAAAGTTTCATCAAACTGAATCCAAGATTTTTCAAATTGAAACAAAAATACATTCTTCTCCAAATTCGAAGAATCTGGTTTCAATTCAATGGAAAAAGCGCCAATGTCCCAAAGTCCTTTTGAATTTTGTCCTTGTATTCGCGATACCCCCATAATTAAAAATAGAAACGCGTGTGGAAAAATTTGCAAAATTATATACCATTTATATAAAATTGTATATACCTTATAAATAATTTATATATAATTATATGGTGATACACGATGTTTTTTTTTTATAGAAACTATCGAGTTTGTATTGAATTTGATCAAATATTGATGAAAACTTGAAAAAGTAATCACGAATGGAGATTATGTACGATACGAAAATAATATACGAGTAAAATTACAGGTAAATTAGCGTTTTATATTCAGCATTAAAAAGTTGAATGAATTGTGTATTAGATCACTTGATATGTATTGAACTTTGAAACAGTGATGTTCTTAGCGAAACCCATTTATGCGTAATAATCCTATGAATTCAGATGGAATCTTGGATGGATTTTTGTACCTTCTCGATATTATTCCATCTCGATTCAAACTTTGAAGGATATTTGATTAAAATAACCCAATTTGAATTGATTTAATAGAAAAGTGAGGATGTGGGATCGATGCATCAACATGTCTTTGAAATTTAATTCATTCTTCGGCACGAATTTGTAATAAAACATGACAGATTCTGATACGAAATTCATTAAAAACAACGCTCAAGATTCAATTTTTCTAGATAAGAAGTGCGGATTGAACATCATCTAGGAATTTGAAACCATGTATGGTATGATATTTTAATATTCTGGTTATGAAATCGTGTCGATAAATAATTCAAACTTCGACAAAATTGAATTATCCAAATTCGAAGAATTCTTTGACGAACTCCTCGCTGTTTTTTTTTCAATAGTCAAGAGATTAGTATAATTCATCCCTAACTGCCTAAGATCGATTTGAAATCACACAAGACAAAATTGTCATTAGTATTCAATCAATGCCAATTAATTTTTTCCAATCAATAAATTATCCTCAGATGAAATGGATGTACAAACAACAAGAATCAATCGAAATCCATATGACAATATTTTATGGATGGGACGAGATTGATTTATTACATGCAAATACTCTGTCGAACTTTTCTTTCTATTATCGTATAGAAGTGGTTCTTTCTTTTTAACCAACATGCTCGAATGGTCACGCTCTTGGCCTTTTCAACAGTAACTACTGTTTTAAGGTCAACCCATGAACCTTAGAGTTGGCCTATGGACTGTGTGTCAATACCGCCCATTTAAATTCTGTAATGGAATTTAAATAAATTGATTGAATTGAACCTTAGAGTTACCAGATCTCCCTACTAAAATTATTCAGAAAGATAATTAGATATAATGGTTATATACCGTATACCAACGGAACCCAAGGTCTGTTGGGTAGCTATTTTTTATTTGATAAAATTATCTTTGAATTATTTTGTGTAGAGAAATACAGGATTCAAGAGCCCTGCTTGAAGGATTAAAAAATGATTCTCAATGGGTTTGAATCAGTTTTCTGTATCGGAATCAATGAGATTCTTTGAGCAGGGGGCACTCTCGACAAATGTCCCAAAATTGCACACGTTGGACGATCATTTGATAATCATACTGCAATTATTGATCTCATTATTCGAATGAATGATGAAAATGAAGTGTGCTGGTGTAGAACCAATGAATTGAAACAATTCGAATATCCCTTCGTAAATCTTTCCATCACCACTATTCACATCGTAAAACTACACTACATAATATGTCACAGATCCTAAAGAACGATGATTGTCTCCTGATGAATTATGATATTATTAAACGCACTCACACTTGTGTTGTTCCAGTTTTCATTCAATTTCCCTCGCTATTTCAACTTCATATAGGTCTTCCGTTCGATAGTCGTTCCACTACTGACATTACGGTACATCTTCAAGCAACAGGTATATCCCCCACTTTTTATTTGGAAAAGATGAGAGAGGAGTGACCTTAACGTAACTTTTACATCGAATCCCTACATACGTGGTACGGTATGATATTCTTAAATTCGATTCAACTTTCCATCAAATTTCTTCATTCTAGATTTAAATAGAATTAACAACAATTTATAATCACAATTATCCTTTGGTAAAAATACATTTCATCTGACCCGTGCATGAACATATTTTTTTGTTCCATGTACGAAGAAGTTACGCTTGGATTCTTTTATTCCCTCGCAGAATGAAATAAGTTCAATCTTTAGAAATGACTTCCCATTGATTTACTTTCAATTCAGAGCTTTATGTGTTTTCAACTTAATTGTTTATTTATTGAAGCATATTTCAACTCTTATGGATTCAAGGAGAGAATCAACAAAAACAAGAAGAAGAAGGAAAAATTAGTAGATTTTGAAACGAGTTATTTCTCAATCGAATTTCATCAACGAAACAGTCAGTTTCTTCACTGAACATTTATGAGGATATTCTTTAAAATATTGTGAATCATTTTAACTCATACCCCTGTTACAAATAATCTATAAAATCTCATTGACGAATGGGGAAATGAATAGGTTTCAATGCAATTCAATGATATTTAATCAGGACCTCCACCATTCGTAATAGGATTTAATAGAATATTCTTGAAAGTTCAGTTGCCATCGGTTGGACTTTATTCGAAAAACTATATAGTGATTTTTTAAAGGATCCCTCGGATCAAAGTTAAGTGGGAGTTTTCTAAGTATTTATAGCTCCTTAGAATCATAATGCTAGATCAACTACGATTTTCGACTGTGAATGAAGGTTGGTTCGATTATCATAGTTGAAAAAAAAAGATGTGTTCACGTCAACGTCTTCACTTTTATGAAAAATTTGACCTAGAAACTTGAGGAATATAATAAATGTATTCATAAAGAAAGTTGAGAATACCATAAGAAATTATGTAACATTATAGAGCATTTCTGCTGAATTTATTCGGACTTGGTGAAATTCCAATATTTGAGCATAAAATTAAAGTAGAAGTGAAAATATTTTTGGAAATGATCAGGGAATTTGAAAATGCTTGGTGATTTCGAATGAAAATGTTTTTTTTTATAATAGAAACCAATTTATTTCCCAATCGATGTATAATTATTATAACACGAATAAAGTTCACAGAGTACAATGGATATTGGTTGCACAAATTTACCAAATATTCACGAAAAATTATGATATACATGAATAAATCATGTGCCAAGTGAAATATTTGATTTTACAGAAACTGAAAACCGGTTCAGAGTAGGGATGGCCGATATTTACAGTATCGATACTTTTGTATAAAATATGTATTAGTTTTCAATCGAAATTTTATCAAAATTCATAAAACACTGGATACATATTTTATACGGAAGTATCGATACTGTAGATATCGGGCATCTCTAGTTCAGAGTTCCAGATTTCCAGAGTTTTGACCAAAACGCTCCATTTTTTTTCTCCAAACAATTGGAAAAAATGATGCGTTTTGGCCAGAATGGAGTAAATTTTCTTAAGGGTGATTTCAGATTCATGGACAATCATTTATTAGTTTATTTCAGATTGATTCCAGATTCATCGCAAATTCATTATTGGTTCACGCAGAATTTACCTTCGAAAAATTTACGCTATTTCGAACAAACAATTGAAAAAAATCACACATTTTGGCGAAGCAAACTCCCTTGCGGCTGATTCCAGATTGAAAAAAACTCAATTTGACCAGTTCTAATGCAAGATTCGTTGGGTCAATGTACAAATATTTTAGGAATAAAATGGGAGAAGATAAAAAACAATATTCTTTTGATTTTGCAGTCTCGAAAAAGATCTTGGTTTATATCCTGGATGCAATCAATTCCATCCTCCCAGACGTGTTTATTTCCAATTATTCCATGATCACATTTGCCTTAAGGGGAGGTTTACCTTTTTATTGAACAAAACAACGGTTTTTTCTTGATTTTTTTTTTTCATAGAAGAAAATAAGTAATCGACTCAAAATTTTTGCTACTCGTTTAATACATCAAAGACTACAAAAAAATATTTTTCCTATTAAAAAATAGCGTGACTGTATCCGATGACGCGTTCCGTAAAGTGACCGTCTCAGAAAAAGGTGGTCTACCGTTGGACACTCTAGCACCTGCAAAAATGATTGGAAATTGAAAAAATTTCATCAAATATATGAGTGTAGTTGGAGCCTGAACTACAATCATAGCTGAAAATCAAAAATCAAGACAATGGCGTGCATTTGAATATTTTTTTTCGTTTTTCTTGCTTTTTTTCTCTCTTTCAAGTTCTGTAAAAAAAATTGTAGTTCAGGCTCCGATAAATCTAATAAGCTTTGAATCAAAAAAATAAAAAGGTGATCCGTCGAGTAGTTTTTGAGTAATCGTGGTCAACAGTTCAAAAAACATGGTTTCGAGAAAAACGCATTTAAAGATTCAAAGCACTTTTGAATTTTTCGGAATTATGGCCTCTGCTTACTATGGTACGAATATATGGGCACCCAATTCAAAAATATTTATGTACAATACACTTCGCTCGAATTACCGTTCGATTTCAATTTTCGAGACGGAAGATAGGTCTCATTTTTGTTCCATAATTTTGAAAAAAAAAAATATATTCGACTAAACGGTTTTGGTAAGGTACTCTACACATAATTTACTACAAAAAAGTACAAAAAAATTGTTTTCTTGGTCGAGAAAAAGGTAACCCTTCCCTTTATATGGAGAATTGCCATCGAACATCGTCAAATTGAACTCTATTTACTATTTTTGAATTTCGTTCAAGAGTTTCGAGTCCACCCCTTTATTCATTGCAAATTCACGCTGAATTAATTTTAGTTTCATCGAAAATGAATTGTAATTCCAGCTTGGAATAATTTCAGATTCATCCCAAGTAGGGATGGAGATCTTTTCATGTAAGAAATAAGTAATTTTCATAAATTCCCTTAAAAATCAGATACTTTTTATATACAAAAAAATTACATTGAAAAGTCGGATTGAACGGGGTTGTATCTTACTTGAAAACTTGACTAAAATTCAGTCTTTTTCATTGCATCGGCATTTGTTTTCGGTGCTCACTTTCAGCTGAAACAGGGCTAGTTTTGGCTGCATCTCAAAATAAAGGGGTATTCAGATTAAAAGTATATTTTACTTTTCATTTTATAAAGGATTCCCACCACTAATTACATGTTAGTTATTAATTCGCGTGGAATTGATTTTAGGTTAATCGTAGAACAGTTATCAGCTCACGTTGGATTGCTTCATTATGCCTCGTAAATTCATGATTAGTTCGCGTTGGATTGATTCCAGATTCATCGCTAACTTCATTGCTTAGTTATTAGTTCACCTTGGAATAATTTCAGATTCATCCAAAATTAATTGTTTGTGCAAATTGGATTGGTTCCATATTCATCGTAAATCCATCATTAGTTTACGCTTGATTCATCACAAATTAGTTATCAGTTCACGCTGGAGTGATTCCATATTCATCGCAAGTTCATTATTTTGTTCACGCTCTATTGATTTTAGCTTCATCGAAAATTCATTGTAAATTTGTCGGAATAATTTTAGATTTGTCGCAAATTCACGTTGAATTATTTTCTGAATCATTGAGATTTAGTTGTAAGCCCGGTGTACCTGGGTTTTCAATTCATCGTTGATGTGTTCCAAGTTCATCGCACATAGATTCCACATTCTTAATACGTTTGTGAATTGTAAATTCAGGATAAATGGACTTCGGAAATATGATGGATTCGGTAGGTTTCAATACGTGTTTCTTTTTTTTTACCTATATTTACCTTTTAAAACGGAATGTCGAATGGGTAGTATCTATGCCCTTTGCCCCTGAAAAAAGAGAATGGAAATGATAGAATTAACATGATAAGGGATTTACCAGAAACATCACTTAAATTAATTAGTTTGAGGTGTTTCAATCAACAACAATCCCAAGCAATATATATTCCAATAATCGAAGAAATCGAGTTCATCGGTTTTTTATATCATGTGAAGAGCAGGATCGATGGTTTTTACACGCAGAAAAAAATTTGTTCACGCAGGTAAAAATTTGCTGCCACAGCTAACTGACTCGCTGTGATTGTAACATGATTAATTGAAGCAGCAAAATTTTCAGTATTATATACACTGTAAAAAGAGTTAGATTAATATTTAACATATATCGATTTGAAATCCGACCTAATGTAACATAACATTGGAGATAACCTATCGCCTTAATGCATTATTTAAATTATTAATAATTGATAAAAATAGGATTTAATTCATAATCTTTTATATTAATCTGTGATAAATCATCAATTCACTATTGATATATTATATTATGTATGAATAAAATGGATTAACCTTAATGTCATGCTATGTTAGTTTGGATTTCAAATTGATATTTGTTGACTATTAATGTAATCTCTCACTGAGAAAAGAGTATTCCAAATTCATTCCAATCAAATAAGGTTTTTTAACTGATAACAAATCTTATTCGACCCAAGGATTGTTTGTTTATAATTAATAAAACTTCGTCACTAACAAACTCTTCTCTCAATGTACAGAATAGCAAATGAATTTTGCTGGAGGAACAACAGGCTAAAAATCGCTGTACTAGCTATAACAAGATTGTTGTGATGGCAAATGATTTGTCTGTCACAGCAAAAATTAGATTTTGCTGTCACACCGAATTCCTTTTTCCTGCGTGTCTTTTATCCCAGTTGATAAAATGTTTACACTTACGCTCGGAAGGTTGAAGAACGTGTGCCCTGAGGGATGGTTTCTAAACGAGATATGTCTTCAGGAGCCAATTGAAAGTTCAAAACTTGGAAATTCTCCTTGATACGACTTTTAGTGATAGATTTTGGAATAGCAGCTATACCTAACTCGAGCTAATATCATAAAAATAGAAATTTTTGTATGATTCAGTAGATTGTATGAATCAAGCAGCGAGGAGAAATGATTTCACGTATAGAAGAAAACTTACCACGTATCTTAAAATAATTTGCGCTGGAGTTTTGTTGTATTTTTTGGCACATCTTTCAATCTCAGGGTGCGCGAAGTCCACAACCGTTTTGGTTCCAGGTTGTCCAAGAGGCGAATATCCGGTGACCGACACCCCACGTTCTTTACAGAAATTGATCAGTGGTTTTTGATTCAGACTTAAGTTGACCTCAATCTAAAATGACGTTCAAATATGAATATAATATCCTATCGTATGTCGCTGAATAATCAGGCAAACAGATTTACCTGATTGTTTTGTGGTTTTATAACTGCGTGCTGTAACAATCTTTCGAGTTGTTCGGAATTGAAATTACTGACACCGATACTGCGCGCTAATCCTTGACGATAACATTCTTCCAATCCTCTCCACGTTTCGATGTAGTCGGTGTTACCAAACTTAACTTTGCCATTTTCATCCATGGGCATCATATCTTCTCCGTCCTGAAATATCAATTGAAGTTCACGAATCGGTAGGATCGACGTTTATATTTGTAATGTGATTGTGTTTTCATGGTACCTCGAAATCTATTGGCCAGTGCATCAAATAAAGGTCTACGTAGTCCAGTCCTAGTTTTTCCAAAGATTTTTTGCATGCGGGAACGACGCTTCCTTCTTTGTGAAAGCTATTCCACAACTGGAAAGAAACACATTGTTCAGGCCTGCCCTAGCGATCCCAAAGTGAGCAATTTTTCTGGTTTACTTTCGTTATTTTTTGGTTTGGTAAAAATTTGGTCAGAAAATGGTTACCCAGATGGTTTTGAACATATAATGACCTATTTGTGACCGAAAACTAACGGTTGCTTTGAACAAATTTGCCACCAAAAATTGGTCACCGAAAAATGTGGTCTGTCTTTGGAATCTTTTTGGTATTTTTGAGGTGAAACCCCAGAAAATCACCACAAAATAATCGAAAAATCACCGAGAAAGCACCAAATTGAGATTGGTTGAATTTTTGTTGAAAAAAATGTCCTAAACGACCAGCAAGTTACCAAAACCAAGATTTTTCACCAAAATGTAATCGAAATTTTTGGTTTTTCTGTCATTATGTAAAGTGTTAACATTTTTCACTGCACGCAGAGAAAAATTCTTGCTGAAAAAGTGATTCCGAAAAATCTGCTTTGCTAAATCAGCAAAACGGTTGCTGTTATAGCAAAAATTCTGCTATTTTAGCAAGATATTTGCTAATTCAGCGAGATTTCCTAGCTGTCTGTATATCTACAATTCTGGATTGCTGAATGGCAAGCGCTTGTTAAAAGAGCAAGATTTTTGCTGTGGTAGCAAATTATTTGCTAATTCAGCAACAAGTTTTGCCATATCAGCAAAGCAAACCTTCGAGGTTTGCTGTTTCAGCAACTTTTTTTCTCTGAGTGTGTGTAGAGTGTATAGTACCTTGAGAGACAGTATGTGAGTGACAATTCATAAGCTCTTTTGCTTACCTTCGTCGTGATAAACAAGTCCTCTCTTTTGACAGTACCGTCCTCGATTTTCTCTCTAATTGCTTCACCCACGCTCTCTTCGATTTGGTAAAGATATGCTGTGTCAATGTGTCGATATCCACACTCGATTGCATCTATCACAGCTTGCTTTACAGTTTTTGATTCGGTCTACAATGGTATTGTTTTGAGTTTCCAAAAAATAAATATATATGTATTCTTTCTATGAATCCAAAAAAAAACATCTTTCTCCCCGGGTTCATGAGGTTCGGATCTTGTTTTGAAGTAATTGTGATGCGCTGAATACGAAAAGAATCACGGAAAGAAGTGATTATTTATCTCCTATAAATGAATTTCAGCTAATGTTGCTGAGAAATTAGCTGTCGCGTGGGTGCTAAAATATTTAGCTATAATAGCTCAAATTCAGCTGACACGCGTGAAAATATTTTTCCGTGATATTAGGGTTCTTGAATTAGCTCTTTTTCTAATTTTTTATATATAATTTTCATATTATCTAAATTTCTTGGAGTGAAAATCCAATGAGAGTGAGATTCCACTCCTATAGAGGGAATTTTCAGTCTCATGGAGTGAGGATTTCACTCTTTAAACCGAGTTGAACCTTCACTCTGTTGGAGTGAGAATCCACTCTTCAGGAGTGCAATCTTACTCTTCTTGGACTCGCAGTATTTTCACTCTTCGAGAGTGAATTTTTCACTCCAAGGAATTTAGAGAGCATATAATTTGGATAATTGATGAATTTTATATAAAAAAAAATTACAAAAGAAGAGCTAATTCAAGGAATCTGATATTATGTTCATACACTGTACATAATTACTTCGAATCAAGGTACAAATCTCAAAAACCAAAATGGCTGTTGACCAGTATAGTTTTGCTATTTAGAATAGTTCTTTCCTTGATCAAAATACTCATTCTAACTCATTTCTAAATTTGTATTGGAAAAGTTTTTTAAATTACACATAATTCGTATATAATTCAATTACAGTTCATATATAATTCCAAAAAATTTTCCACTCGAGTGAAATTGCAGGATCACTTACCTGGTAAGTACCAAGACCCAGCACAGGCATTTTTTGACCATTGGCGAAAGTGATATAATGTTTGTTTTCCATGATTATAATATTTGTAATGTATTCCCCTAATTTTGCATGAATCGAATCGAAAGTTTATACTATTGTATGAAGTACCTGTATTTCGTACGCAGTCACTATGGAGTGTGATGAGAATTCTCAGTACATCATAATTTTATACAAATTTCATGCTCATAAATCTTCAATCTTATTTGTTGGCGTACATTTCATCAAAACTTTGGAGGTAGATGATTTATGTTTCTCTTGTTGTCAAATTTCCTCATTTATAACTCCATGAACGTAGACAAACATTTTCGATTCAACTCAAGTCTGAATTATAAATATGCACAATTGATGATGCATTTCTTTATTATAGTGAATAATAAGATTAATTGCTCTTGTCTTCAATGCTGTTTGGTTAAGTGTACCGTTCTGTTGCTTATCGGTGCTTTTTGAATCTCTCCGTTACGCATTGAACATTTTCCGGGCAACTTTATTTAGAAATTCTTGAACTTAATGATGTTATTTTTACTTTATAGAAAAATTTTTCTCCATATTTGAGAAACCTGAATGTTGCCAATAAAATAAATTGAGTTCCGGATACCAATGTATTAACTTTGCCGCTAAGTTGTCAGGAAAATTGTAGCAAGGTTGGCGAAAAGGTTCCTAATTGACATACAAGATTGTTTGTGAAATTTGTTGCAATGTTAAGCCGACTAGATTGTTAATGAAGTATCAAAAGCAATTGAATACAAAGCCTGATAAGCTTATAATGGACTCAACGGCTGTACACGGAGAGAAATTCTCGTAGTTAAATTTACTATGTGATTATTGTGCCCGAGGAACAGACTGACTTTCCAATGGCATTTACTGTAAAACATAGTGAATTTGATCATCTTTCTATTGTCTCGTCATAGTAAATTTCATTGTAAGTTCAGTCAGTTTCTCGATTACTATAAATTTATTCTCAGTGTACAGTGTACAGACTGATTTTCAAATGAGTCAAAACATTTTCGTGAGTTTAGTTTGTAATCAATCAATGAGCTCTAGCTTTGCTAATTTCCAAAATTATAATTTTCATCCAATCAATCTGTTTAAAGATTTTGTATATCGAACAACAGATTTTCATAATTTTCGAAAAATAAATACTCAGTGTTGGTGGAAATTTGCTGCGAGAATCCTCAATCTAACTGAGTAGAAAGAATGCTTTATTACTGTAAATCACAGTACCCGACGTTTCGCTCCAGATTCTAGGCATTTTCAAGGATATACAAAATCGAAGAACAAAGGTATCTCCCCTGTGCTGAACCGTATTCGTATTTGGACAGGTTGTATACATTTTCGAAGAATAAAGACTCAGTATACCTCTGTTCCTCGATTTTGTATATCCTTGAAAATGCCTAGAATCTGGTACGAAACGTCGGGTTAGAATTTTCTGATCCAAGGATCGACGATACACACCCAGATAGAAAAATGTCTCAATAATGCCATTATAATGGTGACATACACGCCAAGAAATGTTTGCATCATGGGACCAAGGTGTTTCCGCATAAAGCATTGTTATTAGTAGCAAAACGAGGTGATGGTACCATAATGAAGACATAATGTTTACATTTTATGCATCATTGCAATCTGAGCGAAGTTTATGATAGTATGTTTACGGCACATTATGTTACAAAATATTTAGGGCATGGTTTTCTATCTGGGCAGTAGAGAAATTTGTGTATTTTTACCACACGCACATATCCCAAATATCCACTCAAAATTTGTGTTAAAAATTGACCAAAAAAATTGAAAATCTGTCAATTTGACACTCATTTGTGTTGGTTTCTCAACACGAATTTTGAGTGGACCGTTTCTAACACAAAATTTTTTACTGTGTATTTAGTATCAATATTCTTTATGAAATTTTTATTAAATTTCAACCGATATTTCATATGATTCTATAGAAATTTGACAAATTTTCTATAAAAGATATCGATCATCATCATCGATGGGAATTTACAAGGAAAATTGAGTAGTATTTCACAATGCACAATGCAAAAACCATGTACAAAACAGTGGAAACTGAATCATTGATATTACTATCGTCATATTAATATTGATTGAAAATTCTTAATCTACGCATGTTTTGTAACACAATTCACAATTCACAAATGACAGTGAATTTTTATATTGAAATATCAACATTTAGTCTATCACATTCGCTAGATTCACTTGCAAATCAAAGATCGTCCTCACAAATTCTTCACGCCTAATTTGATATGCATACAAATGATTTTGTTTATTCATATCGTTGAAGTTTAAATCGATTCCCCGAGTTGAATCGAAGTACAAGAATATTCAAACATACAGTTCCACTTTATTTGCATTTGTGATGGGGATCTTTGAAAAGAATCGATACTTTTTTATATATAAAATATATAAATTTTATAGATTTTATTAAAAATTCGATACTTTTTACATAAAAAAGGATTAATCGTTTCCAAGGATCAACGTCACTATAGCCTGAATCATATTCAACTAATATTGCCGATTTAAAAGAAGTAATTCTACAATATTATCATCAATTTTGACTTATATTTTGTCTCTTTGAATTAGAAATTCATCGCAACACCACACTCAAACTTCAATGACATGTTTATCCCGAGAACGTTCACTTATGAGAATGAACGCAATGTATTCAATACTCTACAGCACTATTTGTTACTTATTACTGATTTATTTCATGAACGTAAAAATATTAAGTCAATATTGTTGTTACATGAGGGTTTGTACTCATAATACATTAAGATAACAATATTTATTCATATTGAGATCAGTGTTGTAAAACACTGTTCATCAGGATTACAGAGTAAAAATGATGTAAAAAATGAGTTTGAGTATAAAAATATCTTCATAATTGTACTTAGAATTCTATGTCAAAAGGGTATTCTTCATGTTCTTTCCACCTAAAACGAAACATGAATAAATAAATATTGAATATATGATTTGAACTGATAATACGTTGAAACTCACTCTTCTGCCGCACAAGTTCGAGCTCCACAATCGAACTCATCGATCAGCCCTATTTCTTCTGCAGTTAGTTTGAAATCGAATACATCGATATTTTCTTGAATACGTTTCTTTGAAGCAGATTTTGGAATTGGGATAGTGCCGATATCAATCTACAATAAATGGAAGATATGAACCTTAATCTAGGATGAAACTTGTACATGTACTTATTTAAAATTGGTAACAATAAATAGTTTATCCAGAATACCCAGATAACACAGAAACAAGAATAGAATTCTTCAAGACCTCTTTTCAAACTAATGAATTCATAAAAAGCTCAATGAAGGAGTTCAATGTTTGGGACATTAACAAGTTCTTTGAGAATCTTGAAAGTATTGTTTTAGTACTCTCAAGGAACTCGTTAATGTCCCAAACATTGAACTCCTTCAGAGCTATTTATGAATTAATTAGTTCGACAAGAGTTCTTGGAGAATTCTTCATGTGTTATCAGGGTTTTTCGCGAAGAAAACCAAAGAAAAATGCATCATCTTACCAAGTATCGAAGCACCACTTGAGCAGGCGTTTTCCCATACTTTTTGCCAATTTCCATAATTTTTGGTTCTTGAAGTTTAACTTTGGGATCACCTCGTCTAGCCCAAGGGCGTCTAGGGTTACCCAAGGGACTGTAAGCGGTAATCGCGATATTTCGTTCCGCGCAAAATTCCCTCAACTTTTTTTGATTCAAGTTAATATGAACTTCGATTTGATTGATGACAGGTTTGATTTCGGCAGCGGAAAGAATTCTATCGATTTGTTGAGAATTGAAATTACTGACGCCAATGCTTTTGGTCAATCCAAGTTTGTAACATTCTTCCATACCCTTCCAAGTGCTACACAAACGATCCCTCCCGTCTTTCGAATCGGTTTTTTTATTGCTGGTTGTGGAATCTGCCGTATCGTCCTGTTGCGTGCATCGATGGATACGAGTATTAGAATTATCATTACGGTAGAACAAATATTTGTTACCTCTGAAACGGGCCAGTGTATCAAATACAAATCAACGTAATCGAAACCCAAATTTTTGAGAGATTTTTTACAAGCTGCAACCGCTTGTTTGTGAAATGAATTCCACAGCTGTAACATCAATTGCATAAGAATAAAATTAATAACAGTGACGCAATTGATTACTCGATGTAAATAGAATGACGTGTTTGAGTCTTCAAGTATTTGATAAATTTGATAAAACGGGAGTAATTCGACTACCTTGGTCGTGACGAACAGGTCTTCTCGTTTCACCACACCTTCTGCAATTTTTTCACTCAGGGCTATTCCAACTTCTTCTTCGTTGTCATAACTCCAAGCGCAATCGAAGTGTCGATAACCAGCATCTATGGCATCTTTGACAGCTTGTTCTACAACCCCAGGATCATCCTACATCAGAAATAAAAATACAGATATCATGAGGTTTTTTTTCTAATTTGGATTGTGCGTGGACTGACCTTTCCTTGATAAGTGCCTAATCCTAGCACAGGAATTTTCAGGCCATTGTTCAAGGTGGCCGTTGGTGCTGCCATTACGATGTTTGGCTATGGTTAGCAAAAATGGTTTCCAATCGATTCCCAATATATTCCTACGACAAGTCTATCCTGTTGAAAATGCCAGGCGGAACCGAACAGAAAATTGTTGGCAGCCTTTGAACGATTTGATCCGGAATCACTAACTCGGAATATCCTGTAAAAAACTGAGAGAAATTTTTTGGGATGATTCTGTTTGGAATCCACAGACTGTGGCATCCAGTTCAAAACTGGAGAGAATTTTCCTGACAGGTTTTGACAGGATGTTACAATTTAGTGTTCCCGGACAAATCGGGTAGAAAATTTGTCAGTTTTTGCCTGGATTATCTGGGAAAGAAACCGTTCAAAGCCTGACAACAATTTTCTGTCCAGTTCTGCCTGGCGTTTTTAGCAGGGTGATGTTTATTAGGATAATATCTCCTTATTAGTGATTTAGATCCCTGAACAGGAACGATTCTTTTTATAACAGGGGAAGTACATAAAAAAAATTAATATCAAAGGAAGAGTATCCCTCTTATTTTGATGCAACTTCTCCTCTGAAATATCATTCATTTATTCGAAATCGTAGAGGGATATTCTCAATTGAAGAAGAAAACAAAAGTGAAATATCTCTTCTGATCGAGAGGGATCTTTCCTCTCATTTTCAAATTAATTTTTTTTGGGTGTATCTACACGGAGAAGGCTCTCATTATATATAAAATATATATAATAATATATATATTCTACACAAATTATATATTCATTATGTACAGTTTATATATAATGAATAACGAAAGTGGATAACGTGACAGTCCCTGTTTTTGATAAACTAGAAACGATTGTATTTAGAAGAGGAATCTGAAATTCAAAATGCTGAACGTTGAATTTTCTAAAAACCATAGTAAAATTCAGCTGTTAGGTATTTTGAATTTCAATTATATCTGTTACTTTTCAATTCGTATTCATAATCTTAGATATTTTGGAGTAAAAATTCGTTTTATAAACCTCATCCTTCCTAGCCTATTCAAAAACCAAGGAAAAGTACCAGATCTTCATAAAAATGATTATGTTTTAGAGTTCTATACCTCCGTGTAAGTTTTACAAATTTGAATAAAATATCCAGAAACATTCAATACATTTTCTATGGAAGAGGATCGAATTTGTCAAGGATTAACATCGCTTATGCTTGTGAAAAAAATTCCAAGAGACGTCACAGCCTAGAAAGCGTTCAAAGTTGTATCTAATAGCCCTATTCCAAATGTCCGACAGATAATTTTCTGTCAGGATTTGGTCGGTTTTTGTCCCAGGCACGATGATTTCCGACGGAACCAGACAGAATTTTGACCGGAATCTGTTTTAATAGAGAGGAATAGTAATTATAAGAATAAATGATTGTTTCCTTCGGAAGAGCATTGAAATTATCTTTAATATGCACATATTGAACACATGTTCATATACATATTATTGTTCATCAGATAAATATATAATTGAATATTTCCCTATTGCAAATCCCACATAGAACTGTACAAAAAATTAGTATCAGGCTTTCAACGGTTTCTGTCTCGAGAAATCTGGTTAAAAACTGAAAAACTTCCAATGACAATTTTTTAACAAGGTTCTGCCTGGCATTTTCGGCAAGGTATATTGCATTAAGGGGATACCATCGTACCGACTGAGTATAAACATTTTCTCGGTAAGAATTCTTCGCACTGAATTCATAAAAAGGTTTGTAATTCTCAGGAAATAATCTTCAGTACTTTATCTATTGCGGTATATTGCCCAAATTTCGAAATTCGAAGAAAATCTTGTTGTCTCAGTCGGTAAAAAAAATCCATTCTTCGGAGTTCGAAATTTGGGCGATGTACCGCAATAGATAAAGTACTAAAGATTATTTCCTGAGAATTTCAGACCTTTCTATGGATGCAGTGCGGAGAATTCTTACCGAGACAATGTTTACTCAGTCGGTATGCTGGTGTCCCCTTAATATCCACTTGATATATTCATATATGTATGTGATATCTCAGATATTAGCACAGAGAGTTCCTGCAGAAATCTCCGAAATTTTTATTTGAACTCTGAAGTTCTTAAACAGTTCTCCAAAAATCCACTAACGAACTCTCTGTTGTATACACAGCAAAAAGTATTTTTTTGAATATCAGAAATTGTTATTTGAATAGGTTCAAATGAATATTTCTTTGACAGAAATCAGTATTTTGTTCGTGTCAAAAAATCTATTATCTGGCCCTTCTTGCAAATAACAAAGAGTGATCGCAAAAAAGAGTATTTTTCCGCCTATTTTCTGGGACCGCGGGTTTCAGGTTAGAATGTATTTTAAAACATACTCTATGCTGATCATTTACGAAGGTATACAATTTCCTGGTGAGCATAACACTGGTTTCACAAGTAAAGTGGTATCAAATTTTGATCAAGATTTTATAAAAATCAATAAACCTCGATAGGTTTTTTATAGAAAAGAATCCATTTTCTCAAGAATCTGTCGATTCCGTCGATTTCTTCATCTCCAAAATCAATGTTATGCTCACCGAAAAATGGTATTCCCTTGCAAATGATCGACATGAGATATTTTTCAGGATGCAATTCAACCCGAAACTTGCGGTCCCAAAAAAACAGGCGGATTTTGCGGTCACTCTTTGTTTGGATCAAATAAATATTTATTTTTGTTCAAGCAATATTTATTTGGACCTGTTCGAATAACAATTTCTTAGATTCAAGGAAATACTTTTTGCTGTGCAACCCACTGAGCATTTCCGCTAGAACCTTGCATTAACATTGCAGCGATATTGATGCGATCTTGAAAGTACTTGTCTTTCAATTTAAAAATGCAATATTACAAAAGTAACTTGCAAAAATATCGTTGAAATATCACTTGACAACGTAACATTGCTGCAATTTACTTGTCATTGGATGTTGTAATATTACTGTTGTAATTCTCATAACAGGTACTTTCAAGATCGCATCAACATCGATGCAATGTTAGTGCAAAGTTCTATCGGAAATGCATTCATGTTTAATGAAATGAATTGATTTAGATATAATTTGATGAAATTCGATTCGATCTACACATAATATTTGATTACCTTATTTGATGCGATTTTGAATAATTTAATCTCATCATGTATATCCTTGGGAAGAAAAAACGATAGAAATCGGTTTAAGTGATAGGAACAGATGGATTCTGTATCGTCTATTATTCAGGTTTTGACTCTTTTACTCGGTTTCTATCGTGTCTTTTTACTGGGGATATCATCTATGAACGAGATAAAAATTATGTACACATTATATACAACTAATATACACAGACACCTGAGTGGAAATATTCTCAAAATCATATATAATTTATATATAATTATATATAAAATCTATTAAATTATATATAATTTTGAAATTTTTATATACAATTTTATATACATATACAATTTTTTCACTTGATTCTTTCTTATATAACCCTTCATATCAACCCTTCATCTTCAAATTTTAGGTTAGAGTTTCGAAATCCCTTGATTCTCAATGTAATTTTCTCTTCTTCAGAAAGAGGAAAATGTTCTGCAAAATCGATGATGATTTTATTCAAATTAGATGGATTATTTATTTTCCTATTCAGCGTGTCAACATCTTTTATAGTTCTAATTTCGAAAAACATTCAAATAATTCTACCAAATGAGTTTTCATACAAATTTCATAATTTAATAGATTTCTCATGTTTTTAATCAAATCTTTTATTGAATTTCGTGAGCAAAACTTGGAAAAATTTTCAAAACCGGTCCCCAAGTATGAAAATTTCATGCGGTTTCCATGGTAATGGAATATCGAGAATAGATACAAATTGATATGACATTTGAAAAATTTCGAACAAAGATTTCTTACTGCTGGTACTCAATCACTCTACATGGATTGCGTTGAATGAAAATTGAATACCTACTCAATTAATTTGATGGAATGATTTTGTTGCTCGAAGGTTAGAATCTTCTGCTCTTGTATTTGTTTGACAACATCAAAAGCTCACCGGAGCTCAAATTCATGCGAATGTAAATATAAAGCCGCTCTTTCATCGAAAACAATTTCCTCTGTGTCTTATCAAAGGATAACCAAGGAATTCGCCAATCGCAATCGTTCTTACATATTCTACCCACTCGATGGACAGGACAGGGTGTACACAACCATGTTGTTATATGAAAATATTGGAAAAAAGAATTATACTGGGTACATCGATCAAATCCTCAATGATTGATTGAAGTACAGTTATGAATAAGAGATTTTTGAATGAATAAACACAGAAATGAATTGGTCTGTGGTCAAACGAACAGGGAATTGGAGATCCCGCAGATAGAGAACCAGTGTAACACCAGTGTTGGATAGGATCGATTATCAGGCAGTTCAATCTCCAGCATACACGAGACACAAGATAATTTATAAGTCGCTTCATGAGAAATACATTACAGCATTTGACATTGCTACTCGGAGATTAATCAACATTAACGAATGGGATTTCGCAGTTCCTGGATGTCTTTATCAATTTCATTCAAAGATAATTGGATAACATCTACCAGCATTGAACCAAATCAATCCATACAGCACTCGTTGTCTAAAAGATATCTTCAGAAATAATTGAGAAAAATCCAAGAAGTCTTGTGCAACATGAATAGACATCTTTTAGGAGTCTCAAACTGTTACTTGTTCACTTCTAAAAGATGTCTATTCGTGTTGCATAAGACTTCTCGCATTGTTCTTAATTATTTCTGAAGAAATCTTTTACACAGCGAGTGCTATGTGGGAACATTCTCGTCATACAACATTACCTAGATCACAGTTGAAACACTAATTTTGAAAAATCGAATCTTTTCTATAAAATATTCATCAAGTTTTTATAACAATTTTATAGAACTGAACCTTTTTTTGTATTTTACAAGAACGATTTGATTCAACAATATCCGCACATCACAGTAATTATAATCAATTTTGAAAGGTATTCAGCACTGGATACTATAACGAACAACTCGTATTTCCTGATGCAAAGCATAATAATTTATAATTATTTACATTATATATAAAATCTCTGGTATCGAATCTCAATGTTCATTTGAATACATAATTTATCAAAAATCACGAACTCATTCTTCCTGCATTTAAAATGGAATATGAAATGGATAGTATTTGGCCTCCTTCATTCTGTAAGAATATAAAAACGAAATTAATATGAATCAACAAATTTTGATTCATGAATAAATAAATTGTTAAAAATATATGAATTTATTCAAGATCTCACGTACATTATGAAAGGTGCCACACGTTGACCAGTACTCGCCGTTTCCAGAGCTGTCATTTCATCCGATGTTAATTCAAAATCGAAGATCTTTATGTTTTCTTCGATTCGACTCTTCGTAACGGATTTTGGAATAGGTGCTGCATCTAATTGAAACTGAAAAACAATAAACAATTTTATTTGCGCCTGTCCGAGTCTTAAAACATATCTACATATTTTCATCTTTGAAATTCTAAACAGAATTTGAAGATTCGTATCAGTCTTGAAACTTTTCCATACTTTATTCTAAATGCTTCTATGGAATTTTAGAGTTGCTAATATTTCAACAAAATGTGTCCGATAGGAAAGAATAGAAGAAAATTCATTTCAAAGGAATTCTATTCTCCTCAATTGTATCCTATTGGAATCTCATCCCAAATCTATGCTTCCATGTTGTTTTTTCAAACTTCGTTAACAGTACCGATTTAACAATTTTCATTTCCACTGCGAGAATTCAATAAAGAATTCTACACAAAGGATTGGAATACAAGTATTTCCATTATTCTCTATTCTTTTGGTATAAAATTCGAATCGAAAACAACAGGATTTCTGATTCTTTCCAATTTTTTTCTACACAAGATTCTTTACTGGGATCACAGAATGATTGAATATTGAAATTTACATACTACGTATCTCAAAGCAACTTGAGCTGGAGTTTTGCCATACTTCTTAGCGATTCTTTGAATTTCTGGATGGTTGAAATTGACACCTTCTTTGGATCCAGGTTGTCCCAAAGGTGAGTACCCGGTCACCGTGATGTCGTGTTTCTTACAAAAATCGATGAGTTTCCTTTGATTCACATTGATACTTACTTCGATCTAAAAACATTGAATTCATTTGTTTATTTTAGAAATTTCAAATATTTCCATCCATCTAGATTTTGACCAGATCCGAACAAATCTATTTAGATCTGCAAAACTGCAATTTTAGTTTATATTTGTCCACACACGTGTTCAAATTTGAGTTCATACATGGGAAAATATCAGAAAATGTTTGTTAATTGAACAATCAAATGTTCATCAAGATTAAATGTGATTTTGGATTCGGATCTAACCAGATCTACACAGATCTAATCAGATCTATTGAGATCTGAATAATAGATTTGAATCAGATCTTGTTGGCCAAAATTCGGATCTCATCAGATTTGATGAGATCTGATTAGATCTCAACTCTTTCTTTTCCCCGGGCGTTCAAAAACAAATTTCACAAGCCTTTTTAACAGCCTTTTTTGTTATTAGGGATGAGATCATCATCTATATTTTGTGGTAAAAAGTTGGAGAAACATTGATAACAAACTTCGAATGAACCAGCAATAAAATTATGATAATCTTATTGAAGAAAATCAAGTGATCGATTGATCTAACGTGGAAATAAAGATTCAAAATTATAATTCCACTATTCGATAGTTTTTATGAATTGATTATCGAAATTTTGATTCGATACTCCATAAAATTTTGTTTTCGAGTCTCATATGAAAATATGCCAACATAGTTTCTCATGTTTTAAGAATCCTCTCTAAAGATCAGCTGAAAAAAACTTGTTGAGAGGTCGCTCAAGATTTAAAAAAATTCTAAAAGTATTCAAAATTTATTTTTCTTTATTCTTCAATTCTTTTTCTCGTTGCGATGAAATTTAGTACCTAAAAAATAGTAACTTCCTCAAAGGTACAATTTTAAAAGTCCCTTGAATCTGATGAAAATTTTTTAATTCCTCGTTTTCGATGTTTTCCAGCGACCTTTAAAAATTCATAACAACAATCAATATGTCTTATTACTTTTGATTAGCACCTTGATGAATGAAAATACACCACGGGATGGAAAAACAATTTAATACACCACAAGAATATCAAGTTTTCTAAAAAATAAATTGAAATGATCAATAAAAGGTGATTAAAATTTAATTTCATTGTATCTTTTATATCATTTTGACACTTTTGCTCGAAAATATTAAAAGTAGGAAATTATAAAATGTTCATAAACTCTGAGCGATCTTTAAAAATAAATATTTTGAGCTGTAACTTTGAAGAAGTTACGATTTTTCAGGTCCTAAATTTTTCCGCAACGAGAGAAAAAATTGAAAAATCAGAAAGAAGTGAGTTGTAACTATTTGTAGAATTTTAAAAAATTATGAATGACCGTTGAGAAATTTTTGTTGAGCTGAGCTTCACACGGAAAAAAGAAAACAGCAATGATTACTACTGCGAATCACAAAAATACATCGAAACTCAAATTCATTCCATGCAGTACTGCGTTTCTCAGTCCTCATTACTGTCCAGTCAGCATTGACGAATTTCATTACAATACCCATCACTGTGATCGCGCTAATTCTCATTATCCAAGCGCGTTTTCATTTGTTTTTCAACCGATCATTGTCATTCACAGTAAGCAGTAATGTTTTCACTTTTCCGTGTAGAGAGGACTCTTGAAACATGTAAAACTAACATATTTCCATACGAGCCACGAAAATAAAAAGAGTCTATTTTTCGCGCCACCTTGATATATGTATATGCATGTTCCTTTTTTGAATTTGAAATAACTGTACATTCACCTGGTTATTTACAGGCTTAATTTGAGCTGCTCCAAGCAATCTTGTGATTTGTTCAGAATTGAAATTACTGATACCAATGCTGCGCGTTAATCCTTGACGCGCGCATTCTTCCATTCCTTTCCAGGTTTCAAGATAATCGGTGTCCGTTAATATGATTTTCCCATTTTCATCCGTAGGCCAGGTATCATCTCCATCCTACGCAATATAAATGCACACGTAACATGATAGTCTCAAAAGGAAAAATCATTTCATAGTTTTTCTTTTGTACCTGGAAAGCAAATGGCCAATGCATCAAGTATAGATCCACGTAAGGTAAACCCAAATTCTCCAATGACTTCTTACAGGCGGGAACCACGCTCTCTTCTTTGTGGAAATTATTCCATAACTGTAAAATAATGTCATCACTGAATTAGAAAAATGTATCGTTTCAAGCAATGAAAATACGTTGCAAATAATGATTTCTCAAACCTTTGTTGTAATGAACAAATCGTCTCTGGTAACGGTGCCATCGTCGATTTTTGCTTTAACCGCTTCGCCAATTTCTTTTTCATTACCGTAAAAAAATGCAGTATCGATGTGCCGATAGCCAAGGTCTATCGCATCCTTCACAGCTCTTTCCACGTCTCCTTTGTGAGACTAAAAAAAATATATTCAAATTTATCCCATTTGCATTTGAAGCAACTACGATTTCCAAAAAGATAAAAAATGTTCGATGAGGGCATTTCGCATCACTTTGAGATAGGGATAGACGATACTTACCGTATCCATATTTTTATATACAATTTGTATCGAGTTTCTATAAATTTCTATACAATTCTGATGGCAACTAGACATATATTGTATACGAAAATATGGATACGATAAACGAGGAGGTAACTTTCGAAACGTGTTTTGTCACAAAAAATCAAAAAGTGAGTTATTGGTATCACTGGTTACGTCTGGGTCATTCCTACGCCAAGTGATAAACTGTTTGCTTCAAAAGAAATTTTTGTCCCATTGAAATCTAACTTGAAAAACCAAGGTTAGTGAAGAATCAAATTAGTAACATATCAGTTTTTCGGCCTTCCTGAAAAATGATATTCATGTGACAAAACATGTTTCGAAAGTTACCTCCTCAAATATCACCCATCCCTTCCTCGAGGTTACCACTATACGGAGAAAAATGATGTTGTTGATATTGGATTAGCTCAAAATTGGCTATGGTAGCTATTCTTTAACTGCACTAACAAAAATTATTCCCATAGTAGCTAAGATTCAGCTATTGTAGCAGTATCTTTAGCTATCCAAATATCAAATAATACACGAACCAGCTACCACAGCTAATTCTTACAAGGAGGAAAATGTATGACAAAAATCGTATAGTAAAAATTCTCTAATACGATGTATTGAAAAATTTAATCACTTTCAAAACTCGATTTAATGTAACCTGATGAAACGATTATATTGAAATTGACTCAAAAATATAATAAGCTTTATACACTAATTTGGTCTGTTTTCACGGTGCATGTGGAAAATATCACATCTTAAATGATTGATTGTTAGTGATGTACATCACTATCTGTGGATGATAATGGAAATTATGGTGTTTCCTCTCAAATTCAATGAAAGTACCATAATTCCTGCTATAATTGTCAATATGGTACGCAAATAGTAAACCACACCCTAGTGAAAATGGGAGCGTAAGAAGGGGATGAAGCGACGCGGGAGAGTAAATGAAACGGTATCTAAGCGCGAAAGAGGCGGAAATTGAAACATTTCACGCTCCATTTGTTTCAAAGTTCGCTCCCAGCGAGCGGAAATTTTCACCAGGGCAACAGTAATTTGGGATGCAATATTCTTTCTGTTTCTAAATTTCGTTTTTTTTCATATTTTGTATTGACAGTTGCATAATAAAATGATAATACACTGTACAATATCGTTCTGATACACAACAATGTACGGTATGTACTGTGTATTATTTTAGGTTGTATAATTAATTTGAATAAAGTTTCTAATAAAACTTACAAAAAGTAAATATTGATCGCGCTCATGTGCTTATAATTAGAGGTGGGCGAATCTTTGCGAAGCGAATCTTTTGTATAAAAAAAAATGTTCAATTTGTATCGAATTCTATAAAATTTTTATCAAAACTCGATAAGTAATTTTATATAAGATTCGCCCACCTCTACTTATAATAATCAGTATTATATCCGATAGCTGTCCCTATTTCCACCATATTTCCGAATAAGGGTTATTATAAATCTAATAAATTTGATTATACATTTTTCTCCGTGTAGCTACCACAGTGAATTATTTTTTTCCGTACAGATCTTATCACTCATTTTATTTGAAGATAAAGTGACAACAAGAATAAAATAAAATTTTTTCCAGGGAAAAATCGTATTTCGTACTAAAAGAATGTCTCTTCGACTGATTTGTTTCATTTTATGAAATCACCTTTGAATGAAATGTGTGAAAAATGTAGTATCCACCATTGAGTATCCATTTATTAACAGAATATTTTGCTATTTCCACACAGAACATCATAACATTATTGAATTCACAAAGAATCATAATATTATTGAATCATGTTTTAAAAGACTTCGCGATATCTTATCGGTTATAATGATAGAACCTTTATCTGTTTTCCACCATAATTCTATCAGATATGCGGTATTTCAACATGTGTTATCGATAAGGTATGTATATATTTCTAAAATACTATACGAAATCCGTCTCTTTGTTTATTATAAAAAATTATGATAGCAATTGCTCAGTTAACTGATGGAAAAAAAGTTATCGTGTAAGTTTCAATTATGTGGAATACTGTTATCGGAATTTTCAATATTATACATAATTTATACACGAATTTATATAATATGGAATATTTTTCCAACCGGCATAGAGATATAGTAAATTTCCATTGATAATATATCTACATTTATTATCGGTTGGATACCTACTAGGCTCGAAAGGCAAGTATTGTGAAAGGAATAGAAAAGAGATTCTTTTTGAACGCCTGGTAGATCGTCGAATGATATTAGCGATTTATTGTTCCAATGTTGTCGATCGACGTTTTGGATAGATACCATCCGTTATCACGATACAAAATTTTGAAATCGTGGAGACGAGAAATGATGTTGGGATGAGATAGACTTCGGACCCATTTCATTTTTCAAATTTTTCAAAATTTGAAATGATTTCAAAATTTTGTATCGTGATAACAGATAGTATCTACCCGAAACGTCGATCGACACCCTTGGAACAATACATCGCTAATATCGTTCGACAATCTACCAGGCGTTCAATAAGGATCTCTTTTCTATTCATTCCACAATATCTACTCTCTAAGATTTTTAGAGTGAGATTTTACTCTTGAGCCAGCCAAAAGTGAGCTTGTCAAAATTTCGAGTGAAATTTCCACTCTTCTAGAGTGACAGTCTAAGGTTTGAGGTTAGAAACTCACACCTACTCCAATTCTAGAGTGAATTTTCCACTCCAAAAAGTGGAGGTTCACTCGAAACGAATGAAAATCCCACTCGAAACGGACTGGCTCACTTCTGAGACTTGGTGGAGTGAAATACGTGATTTTTCACTCTTTCGGATTTAGAGAGTACATTTATCACATGTGTATTGCACAGAGTTCACTAATGAATCGTCTATAAGAACTCTTGAGGAAAGTTAGAGCTCGAATGAAATTCTTGAACAATTCTTCACGAACTCTGTGCTATCTGAGATACCAGTCTTCTACTGCTTGCCGATTTTGAAAACGTGGTTTCGAGAAAAACGCGTTTGAAGTTTGAGCATGGGTTTACTATGGGAATTTTTAAAATAAAGGCCTGCTGATTTTTTTACCTTCATTCTGGTATCTCAGCACCATATAACTGCCGTTCTAAGTTCAAATAACTCTTCTCCAGCTCTTTATTGGACAATTTAGCGATTTTTGAAAGAATTCAAAATCGCTACATGATTGAGAAAGTCAGAATTTGTCATTTCGAAGCGCCCAGAGTTGCTTCAAAAATTTATATTCCAGGAGTCACTAAAGAATGTTGTTTGACATCATTTTTGAGATGTTTTTACATCATTTAAGCCAATGAAAAAGAAATTTCAAACAGATCAACCCCGTAATTCATCATCTTTCCATTCTCTTGGTCGCGTTAATAATGAGATTTATCCCTAGGAATCAACTTGAACGTTTAACATTTCTCATTTAACGTAACAAGGCGATATGCTATAGCTAATTCACGAGGGTGGATTTTAATATTGTTGCGATGAAGAAGATGAATGATTAATAATAATAAATTCAAAATACATTTTTTATACCAGATTTTTTTTAAAGATGATGCGTTTGAATCGAATGTAATTATACTTTTTTTGAAGCCAAATTTTGATATCCCTCAAAACTATTAGAAAAAATTGGATGAAGTATGCATTTAAAACCACTTTGGATCATTTTCCTTGGCGTTGAAATAATTTTAATCGATAGTTTCCCTGCTTAAAATGTCCCATAGAATCGTATAGAATATCATAAAGAATCATAATCTATGATATTCTATACGATTCTATATGACACTTTAAGCAGGGTTATCACTCGTCTTTAAATGTATTTTGAGAATTTCTCTCGAATGATCCATTAATATTTATCGGAACAAATTCATTCTCCTTTCAGATAACTTCATCTTCAACAGATATCTTCATGTTTCTTGTGGTTCATTATCATCATATGCAGGAAATAGCTGGAATATTCCTCAATTTGAACGAATCTTTTAGTTGGTTAACACGGAAAATATATATTATTCAATCCAGTACTTCACAATTGAAATTAGTATGCATTCTTTGGAGAATTGTATTTAATTTTTCCCGATTAAGGACACATGACATCGATACGACACGATTAACGATATGGGCTGGATTTAGTTATCAAAGATATACCGCATATAAATGCAATAATTTCACGTTTGGAAACATTTTTTGGAGACATAGTTTTTGAAATATGAGCATTTTTTAATTTTTTTCTCAAATCTAAATCACTCAAAAGCATTGTGTGCTACATACTTCTCTAAATTGGAAAACGGCGGATCTCTGGAAGAAGAATTTAATCGTTTATTTGAAATTTTCTGGCTTCCAGTCAATCAGAATTCAGCAACTTCAAATCATTACAGCTCCAAAACAAAGAATGATAGGATAGTTCAATTTTTTTCTCAAAGATCCATCGTGTTCCGACTTAGCGAATGATATCAAGTTCATTTATATATAGCACAAAACTTTTTTGAACGATTTGGATTTGAGAAAAAGCATCTAAGACTGCTCATATCTTAAAAACTGTGCCCCCAAAAAATCTTTTCAAACGGGAAATTATTGCATTTTTGTTGCAGAATACGCCACAGAAATCCGAATGATGAATCCCGAAACACCCTTTATAATGTATAAATCTATAAATCTGCTTTTACACAGTTGAAAATAATTTGTGCAAATGAAAAAAAAAATGTATGTGAACGAATTGATGCTGAAAACAACACATTCGCGTGTGTAATTCTAACCTAACAAATGAATTTGGTCGAGAGAAAATAAGTAATTTTCATATCAAACACATTTGATGTGTTACTTGCATATTACACGGAAGATCTGTTAATTTGACATACAGTTGCAACACACCAACGTAAATTAGATGTACCTAATGTGTTAAAATGACATTTCAACATTTTCTATGATGTTCCCATGACATGAACTCGAAGTAAGTCATTGTTTCTAATTTATTCTAGTTTGACATACAATAAAAGTCTGAAGTGGCTGATTTGTACTTACAAAAGATATCTGAAATGTCTTGGGAGAGTTATTCACATGGGATATGTCAATTTAACATTTTTATTCAATGTGGACCGTTTTGGACATGACAAATATGTTATATTTGACGAATTTGTTTCAACTATATAAAAATGAAAAGCCAAAGATCTGGCACACAATAAATCCTTATTTTATAGATAAACAATCAATGAATGTTAGATGAATATTTCCTCAGGAACGTGAAGAAAGATTCAAAATTCCCGGGTTAAATGATCGAATGAATCAACCGAGAGGTCCCTTCTAATGGCCGACGACGATCCATTCTCACATGACCGGCAAAGTATGCGCGAGCTTTTAAGGTGAATTCTTTGAAATTGCATGAATGAAAAATAAAACTAGAAATCCCACCTGATACGTGCCCAGACCAAACATGGGCATTTTATGACCGTTGGAAAATGTAACGTATGGTACTTTTGCCATGTTTTTTTCTCTCGATCTCAGTTCTTTTCTTAGTTCTCACACGATCACACTCTACCGTACTTCACCGACAACTGAATTCAATTGAGCAATCGAATGTCAGTTATTGGATGACACAGCTGTGGTTGGTATTGCGGGAACTTTCTTCTGATCGTCAACTGACGAGGGTGTAAGAATTCGCACAATTATGGATTGGTTATTTAGCAATGACGAGAGAGAATGTAATACGTCACAATTATCTCAACGTTTGAAACGTTACATTGGTCACTATGCAAGTTGTGTTACACTTGGAAACAAGCAAAGAGAGAGAGGAAGAGAGATAATATATCGAACCAACTTTACAAGGGAAGCAGTGCAGTAGTAGACTCGCTAATTTTATGCAAATATACTTTTATAGTAAAGGATGAAATTTCTATTCGTCAAAATTGAATAATATATAGAACTTGCTTTACGTCATCACAGTTTTGATCATTTTATGAAACGAATTTGGAGTTGGAAACCAGGAATGTTTCGATTCTTCGCGAATCAAACTGAATGAACAAATTTTCAAAACTACAGTAGAACCTCGATTATCCGAGGTAATGTGGGGAGAGCTCGGCTCGGATTATACAGAAAATATATATTTTTTGAGAAATTTTAATTCATCGAGCGTTTAAAATCATTATTGTGCAGCTTGAATATGTTACATAAATATTATTCAACATATTGATATATTTATATTTTTATCTTCCTGTTGAAAAAGTCCCATAAATTCTCATATATATAATTCTTATTAGTTTATATGAATTTTAACAAGTTTTTATCAGTCTATATGCGGGTTCTGTCCTAGAATTTATGGGTTTTATATGATTCCATGTAAGAATACAAAAATTATATAAGAACTTTATGAGATTCAATTAGAACCATTTGCAAAATCTCATAAGACCGTATAAAATCAAGTGTGTGTACTAAATTTCATGCGGTTCCTGTCCTAGAAATAACTAGAATTCATTAGAATTTATGAGATCTTTTAAACAGAGTTGGTAATAATAACCAAATGTCATAGTTGGATACTGCCAAACAAATATTTAATTATAGATACCAAATTAAATCTAACAACTAATACGTGTGGTTATAATTACCAAATCCGAGTAACAGTGAACATTTTCAAGTTGAAGCGACCAAATCTTCCCTGTCTGAAAAGTCCAATAGATTCCCATAAATTCCCATAGATGCTGTGACACTAGCCACTATTGAAACTGATAGGATGTTTTATTCCTATCAGTATTTATCGGGTTTTGCTGATCATACCGATGGAAACCCATAGAACATCGGATGCCCCATAGAATCTTATGGAAACCCTCAAGTCCTATGACACTAGCCACTATTGACACTGATAGGAAATCATGGATTCCAATAGGATTTGGCCTATCGGTGTCTATTGATTTTTTTCGCACAGGGTTGGTTGTAGAAAACGAAGATTCCGAAAACAACAAACAAATCAATTTGGTAAATATAACCAAACTCTTTTCTCAGTGTAACCAGATACGTATATATTTGACAATTATGAATTTCTTCTGCATGATAAATCCATGATGAATTATTATGGAAGTTCAAGATGGGTTATTACGTAATTAAGGGTTTATATGATGATGAAAATAATTTTATACATACCTTCCCCAATAAAAATATTTCTCTTCAAACCTTCAACAATTTCTCTGTGAAACTTCATTATCGCAGTTCTTAGAGAAAGAAAGAATTTTTTCAACAGATTCATCTTCCAAAACTCTGTGAAATTCTGCATATTTCTGAAAATTTCTATTGCCAGTAAAGGTTTCTCTGTACATTTCCAACTTATTGGTCAAAGTTGTTTTGTTGAGAAATGTTGAATTTTATCAACATTTTTCTACTTGATAAATGGTGAAAACATTTGACGAGGAAAGGAATTTTCTCCACGAATTCATACATTTCTCTGCAAACTACATTTGCAGAAAAAAATTTGAATTTTCTCTTTATTTGTCTATTCCAAGAATATTACGGCTTGTGGCGGAGAGTTGAGTTTTCTATACAAATTCATACATTTTTCTCAAATCGCATTTGCGGAGATAAAGTGAATTTTTTCAAATTTTTCAATCGACTCAAAACAACTTGAGTAAAATTCACTAGTAGGCCTCGAAAAAACCTCTCTCCCACGACCCACTCATTTTTCCTTTCGGAGGATTCTGAATCGATTAGTCTATATCCGACGGGAACGAATTTTTTAAAATTTTCTATCGATTTGACCCAGCACTTGGAAAAATTTACAAGTTAAGGTCGAAAAAAACCTTTCTCCCACGATCTACTCATTTTTCGTTTCATAAGATTCTGAATCGATTGGTCTATATCTTACAGGGACGAACTTTCAAAATTCTCTATCGATTTGACTCAGCACTTGGAAAAATTTACAAGTTGAGGTCAAAAAAATCCCCTCTCCCACGACCTATTCATTTTTCGTTTCAGAAGATTCTGAATTGATCGGTCTATACCTCACGGAAACGAATTTTTCCAAATTCTCCATTGCGATGATTCCCATAAGTGGTACTTTAAGATTACTGTAGTCATCTCGGAGATCCGCTGATGTGATAGAGGCTTTGCTTCTCACTCGCAGGACCCGGGTTCAATCCTCCCTGAGGAAAGTTCCTAAAAATAGTCTTTCAATGTGGCGTCTCTTCCGTAATGTCATTCAAGTCGAACTGGAAGGAGATTTGTAGAGATAAACTCTGAACAAAAATTTTTTTTCTCAAGCAAACGTGAATAGATCAAACAGAGATTTGTAGAGTAATGCAGAAATATGCAGAGAAGTATTTAACGTAATATGGAGATTTGGCGAGTTTTGTACGAATTTTGTGGAGAAATTCATAAAATATTACGAAGATTGGAAGAATTATGCACAATTTTGCAGAGTAATGCAGAAATTTGTAGAGTAATATTTATGGTTAAAAATCCTGCAAATTTCTCAAAGCGTCCGAAATCTGACAGTTATGTAGAAAAATCTGAAGAGTTTTAAAGAATTTTGAAGAGAAATATTTTTATTGGGGGAACTATTTATATCAAGAAATAAAACCAATATTCCATCAATGATTGCATTCCCTTAGAGAAAAGTTGGAACAGTTTTGGAAATCACAATTATTCTAATAATTTTCACACTCCTGTATATGGTATCTACGCCGTAGTGATTCAGATTATTGTATTATTCAATGAATTCAGGATGTTTCTGCTCCCACCTTCCGAATTTAATCAAATCATCAGTATCGTTTCTTTGAATTTTTACTGAGGTAAACTCCCAACCATGTTATAAAATCGTAATGTTCTTCATAGCTTTTAGAAAGAATTATCATTTGAACGGTAATGGTACTCTATTATTCAAGCTACGCTATCGCTTAAAAAATATCGTCTATTTTTCCTTTGTTAGATAGTTATCATAAAATTACAGGGTGAATTGAAGCTCCGAAGCTGAGGGAGGAGGTGAGAGAAAGAAAGAGGGAACGAAAATGGAGAAGAGGGGAGAAGGAAAAAGGAGAGTATAGGGGTATAGCATGATGCTCTAAAGCCTGCCAACACCCATCTACCCCTCTCTTTGGGCTCACCATCCACCCACTATAAATTCTGGGCAGTCAGCGAGGAAAGCTTTTTTCTTTTTCTCTTGGTTAAAGGGGAACGTTCATTCGATAACAGTTCTCTCATCTCGAACGATCATTCGGATTAAAGGAGATGAAACGGTTCACGGTATTCGTACAAACCACCTTCCGCGAGATATGAACATATCTCTCTTAAAGTAGAACCGATTGTTCGTAAACAAACACACTCAGTTGTTTTTGTTAGTATGGATTTGGTTTTCATGCGGTTCTTCTTTGTTTTTATTATTATTTCTCTGTTTCAGACTCACCTTGTAGGCCTGATTACTTCGTATCATTCTCATGATGTTCATGATTCCAATCCAGAACTTCTGTTTGTTATTAAGGAGACAAAACAATTGAGACACAAGAATGCAGAATATTGAATTTATTGATATTAGAATGATTGTTCGTTAACAAATGAATATACAGAGTACTTCGGGAAACCCTACACGCCCTTTCAAAGGCTGATTCCTGAGACAAAAACAAGACAACACTCCTTCCTGTAGTAAATTATTTGAAATTTCAAAGTTTTGCAGTCATAAATAGAACAGTTGAATATTTAAGTAGCAGAGGTACATCGGCCATTTGAGGAATCATTTCAAGTATACTTACGCGGTTACCATCTGATTGGTTGAAGTCAGCTCTGACAGTGAGCGTTTGACAGCTTTTTCCCGGAGAAAAAAAGTGCCTTATTGTTGCCTGGGGAATGATCTCTTGAAAGGGCCGTAATGTTAACTGTGGCACCCTGCATAATGAGGTATTATGCAGAGGAAAAACAATGGTATAGATTTAAAATCGTTGAATGATTGTTTATTTATCCAAACTGATACTCATGCGAATTGAGGGAAGATTTGAAAAATGAAATATTCAATTGTATCAATTACATGGGGAGAAAAATGAGCTGTAACAAAATCTCTTGGTGAAATCCCGTATGGAAATATTACGCTGAAAAATTTCTGAAGAACTCAGAGATTTCCATGGAAAATCTAATATTTTTGGGACATCGTTCTCAGAGTTTTTTCAGGGTTTGTCAGACTTTTTTTCGGAGTTTATCAGAGATTTTCTATTGAAACTTCAGTCAAATGATTATGAATATATTCCTGATAAAATTCAGAAAAAATATGATGAATGTCCGTGTTTTCTCTGAGAGTTATAAAAAAATCATGAAATATGACTAACCGTCAGAATTTTTCTCGGATCTTTTTCCGAATTCATCAGACATACTTCATCGAAAGCTCAGATCGATGATTATGAATTTATTCCTGACAAAACTCTGGAAAAAATGTGTTGAATCCCTGTTTTCCTGTACAATTAACCCTCAGTTACCCCACGTATTTTCGTATTTTTGCGTTAACCTTTCGGTGTGCTTTGCAATCAATCAAATGAAGCTTTTCCATGATCAAAAATGTACTATGGTTCTTGAACTTGATTCTTGTTCTCGTTACAAATAGTACCTCTTCACTCCTATGAACAAAGGTCAGATTTTTGGAAACCTTTCTGACTGAGGGTTAAGTAAAAATGATCAATAACGAGAAATATTTAGAACTTTTTTCGTGACTTCTGAGTTGAAGCTAGCAGCCATAAATCTAGTAGACGATTGTTCTGACTTTATATTAAATTACGTCAAATGTCACTCATGTTCATGGTTTTTCTACAGCTCTTGGAAGAAATACGGATATTTATCATACTCTTAATGAAAAATCTCTTATAAATTCTGAAAAAAGTCTGACAAACTCTGAAAAAATTTCGAGCACGATGGCCCAAAAATATTATCATAGATTTTCCATCGCAATCTCAGAGTTTCTTGGACCTTTGCAGAGGGAAATCAGAGTTTTGCAGGGATTTTATAGAGTTTTTCAGAAATTTTTCAGCAAAATATTTCTATACGGGATAGTGAATTTGTTGGTAGCTCAGAAAATACTTCGCTATCTTAAGAAATCGCCTAATCGTTTCAGCTATTGAATCACCTGCAGCTACGAATGATTTGCAAAAGTGAATAAATTTTGAGTGTTATAGTATGGTCAGAGGCCTGGAGTCGTTACGATATAATTCATATATACTTATGTATCAACTACATTGAATTATATATAAATAATGTATAATTTTGACAATTTTCACACTCTGGGAGCGGTACCATATTCCTGGCCTAGGGGCAGAAAATTTCCAAATGCGCCCCTGTATATGGTATACGGAATAGCAAATGAATTGAGTTAAAGCGATTGAATTTTTCCACTAAAAACTAAAACTGAAACTGTAAAAATTCAAAATTTACTATCATAATCAATGTAATTGTTAACACAGTGAAAAATTCGACAGCCTAATAAGGAGTATACATTAAAATTTCAAGATTTCAATGTGATAGTGAGTTCTTTCTCTGAATAAACAAAAACTTCCTCTCAGTCGGAGTGTTCAAGAAATTGAGTCGCTTTTCAACAGAGTCGAAAATTCGAATGGAGTATTCACTGAAGGAAAAAGCAACATGGTCACAGAAACAATGCTCGCATCGTGGAGGATTTACGGTTTAAGTGACTGGAAATTTGGCTGTAATAACCAGAAAAACAAAATAAAATCACATAAATCTGGTTGTGACAACTACATGACATGGTCAAAGTCAAAAACATGGTTATGGGAATCAAAATTTTCTCTCAGTGTTCTAATTGAATCCTTTATAAATATTCAATAAGTTCTACCGGTTGGAATAGATCATTAACATTTACCCATGTAAAAATTTGGCGATTCCGCCAATGTTGACCACGGGCAATGGATTGGGCTAGGCATGGCAGCCAAACGTAGGGTATCCATATTGGGCCCACGTTGAGTAGCAATAGAGGTAATATCGTGCCGGTATCAACAATACAAAGATGAAAAGTGTTGAAACAGTGTTGGTGCAAGTTTGTGCTAGCATTGGTTCAGGATTGAACCAACATTGGTTTTTTTAGCAGGGAATTTGTATCGGCCAATCATGGCAAAACCATTGAATTGAACCTACGCCAACACTGGCGACCTTTCACCAGTGTTGGACTTGCGTGCATCAAGGTCCCCGGCTAGGAAATACGTTGGGCCCCCTATACTGAAAAAAAATTTCTTCTCGCCAATAATTTGGTCTTCTAAAAAAATAATGTATCCGCCAATGTTTTCGCACTGTAGACGGAGCAGATTCTCCTAACGAAAAAAAAAGAAAACTGAGAACTGAACGGCCCCCGGCCAGCCTGACATTGCATTTCATTACTGTTGCCCCAGGAGTCAAAATTGAGGAGTGAATTGTTGTTAATTGCTGAAACGATATTATCATTTCATTCTTCACTCAGGCCTTCTCCCAAGGCTCTGCCAATCCTCGTCAGGGCTGGGTCAGCCTTGTGCCACTGATAAATTTTTACATGGGTAGAATCTTTGGGTTTGAAAGCAAATTTAATATATTTGAAATTGTGACTTTTGGTTCCGAAGAACACTTGGGATTGGTGATTAGCAGAGTCGACGATCTTCCCAATAACGCAATTATCATATTTATGATCACAGATCCACGTAATTAACGAAATAATTTTGATTTTCGGCCTAAAATTTCTGCCGACTTGCATCAGCCGGGATCTAAATTATTTTGTTGAATATATTGATATGTAACCCAAGTGTGTATTAACAGCGAGCCCAATCTAAGCCCAGATGAGATGATAACATCGTTTCCAGCTGGGCTGTATTGCTTTGCCCGAGGATTGGTAATACCATGAGCCTAGCATGAACCCTGACTAGGCAATCAATACCGTCCCTTCCTTCTTTTTGAAATTGGAAAATTGCTTTGAATTCTACCCCAGCGGGCATGAATTTCAGCTCCACTTTGGCCCGGTCTTGGGCCTAGTGTTGAGCCCCATCCTACCTATATGGGCCCAAGACTGGACCAAAGTGGGGCCAAAATTCATACACGCTGAAGATTGTACACACATGCTCGGGATATGAATTCACCCTTATCTTGGACTAACGCTGGTCCAAATTGGGGCCAAGTTCAAATGTGCCCGCACTAAGACTCATTATTTCCATTTCCTACCAACCATAATTGTATGGGAAAGCACAACAGGGCCAAGATTGAGCCATCATGGGCCCCATCGTCATTCTCCAATACTGGGCCAAAGACGATGGACCCAGCCTGGAGTCCATTGTGATTATGGGCAATACACGTTTGGAGATCGTAAGTATGATAATTGCGTTATTAGGTTAAGGGGAGGTTCTAGTCAAAATTGAAAAAAAAATCTTTTTTTTTGCTTTATTTTCATCCTTGGGGTCTTGAGAATGTGTAGCCAAAAGGATATTCCCCTATATAATTTATTTTAAAAGTTATAGCGTTTTAGATGAGAGAATGCGTCGGCCGAAAAACAGCGATGAACACGTGCTCGGAGCGGCTTCGAGAGAGGCGCAGTTTTCACCGCCAAAGCGGTGTATTTACTACAGGAACCTTCTCTTTGAAGATGCGGAAGGGTCCTTGTATGGTGCTGGAATAGCTGATTAGATGTAAGTGTCGAAAAACAAAAATTACTCATGGTTTTTTCCTTCCTGAAACTTTAGACGCGTTTTTCTCGAAACAACTTTTTTTTGCGCGCGGTACACGATTCAGCTTCAACGACTCGACCGATTTTGATGTTTGATGGCTCAATTTGAAGCTTATTCAATTTGGGGGGCCATATGAAGGCGTTTTTTTTTAAATTGTTTTTGATTTGTTTTTTAAAGTTGAAGCAAAGCAAAAAAAAACCGTGAAAAAAGGTTTTTTTTCTGTAAACGGCTGTCATTTTTATTAAAAGGGTTTTTCAAAAATCGGAAATTCATATGGCCCCCTAAATTTCATCTATTTTGAGAATATTTTTGGTTTCTTTGTTTCAGATCATTTGGCAGGGCTGTAGAGTGTTCCGCGCACATTGGTACGCATCGCGCACGGCTTTATTGAATGAGGACTGGCGCCACCATTTAATTTTTTTTTTGACAAAAAAAATATGATTTATATCTCAAAACATAGACCTTTAAGTAACAATAAAGAATTGTTCAAAAAAACATTGGCAATAGCATAAAAAAAAATCATGAAATGACGTTAATTTTCGGTCCTTTCGACTAGAACCTCCCCTTAAATGTTTTTCTACATTGTCAACCGCCAATTTCAAATTTTCTCCTAAATCAATAGTCACAATTTCAATTTCAGTCATTGTCGGTGAAAATTTTCGGTCGATCCCTAAATTTTGAATTGTCCAAAAAATATCTCAAGACACAGAATGTTTATTGAGAACTATACTATCCCATGAAGTTGATCTTCTATAAATTATAACTGCAAACAATGTCCACTAAAGAATGATACTATAGGAAGAGCAGAATTTCCCCCATGCAGAAAATTTCTGTGACATGTATGTGGGATATAATGTAAAAATGTCGCATATTGCGCGCAGTAGCGGACTATGGCCTACGCCAACCACGCCACGGCGTAGGGGCGCCAGGCCGTGAAAAGGGGGCACTCGTGTCGGAAGAAAAATTTGTATTCAAATTCTAAGAAATGAAGAATAATAACTTTTACGCAATAAAATAACATTTTTTGGGAATGAACATTTTTAATTTGTTGAAAAACCAATTTTTACTGCCTTGACCTGAGGGGTGATAAGCTATAGATGGCGTAGGGGCGACAAAAACATAAGTCGGTTCCTGATTGCGTGTGGAATTTGATACTTGTCAATAACTTCTAACTATACTACAGGGAAATTTTGACACCATGAAAGAAAATCACATCATTAAAACAAGATATCTCGAAACCCATTTATCTCCACCTTTCAGAAAGAAATTGAAAAAAATTCCAAATTGAACTTATTATGTCAACTTGTGAATAAACAACACACTGCACTTGAGATAAAATCCTCATAGGATTAAAAATCTTTTAAAATCTCCATATAAGTTGGTGAAATGTAAACTAAAATCCTTCGTGAACTTGAGGATTAATGCAAGACGCAAGTATCGGGTATTCCTATAAGGGTTGATTAAATATATATATATACAAACAGCATCGAAATGATAAATAATAAAAAAGAATATTCCCCTCGGAATTGTTGTTCTCTGTCAAGATAGAGAGAGTTTGCGTTCGAACGTGAGTAGATGAGAATAACCGTTTGGAGCTCTAGAGTTTACCACCACTGCTCTTAGTACCAACCCCTCCAGCGCTAGCATCACCGCACTGCCTATCAACTCATACACCATAAATTCTAGGCAATATCAAGGGAACTCAGTTTCATTCCCTCAATTTAAAGAGGAACGAGCATTCGATGAGCACCAAATTTGAACCATTCTGAATTCAACTAACCGAGTAGGAAAATTATTTTAGATATCGAGGTACGCTAATGAATTTAATCTGAAATCTTAGTGATATTGAGGACGAGTTCTTTAACGCAGCCACACCCAATTTCATCGATCAAGATGCAGGTTTGATGATGAATTAGATAGTTTGACACATTTAAAACGAGTTATGATATTTTTTTAGGAAATGTATGTGGGAAAAACAACTTTGGTTACCGTATTCATGAAGTTCACTTCATTTGATGACCCAAATTTCCCCACCGTCCACATATCCTGGCGAAAATACAATATTCGAATTGTACAACGGAAGAATTTTTTTCTCGTGCACTATCCGTTGCAATCAAGATTTTCACGTCAATATTATTGACTTTATTTCATTAGGATATGAAAAACAAGTCTTTTGCCATTAGAATTAGGGCTGGGGCTGGAATATGACTGTTTGTGATTTTATATACAATTTTTTATCAAGTTTCAATCAATATTTCATATAAATCTATAGAATTTTTTTCCCCAAAAAAAGTTTAGAAGTTTTTTTATTGAACATTTTCAAGTGAATTCTCAAATAATTGTGGTAAAATTTCCGAAAATTGTTTGGGAATTTAAAAAAAAATTCGTACATTGTCAAATAATTTGAAAATTTACAAATCCATCAGTTTTTCACCATACTTTTTTTGTAGAGACGCACAAAAATTTTTCACAGTCCACATTGAGTCGCATCACAGCCCCAATCTCAATCCTTAGATTGCCCCCTGGGTTAGCGTAACCCGATAAGCGTTTGAAACAGAAAAGAAGAATTTGAATGTGAATTGTCGGAATATTATTACTTCATTAAGATATAAAAAAAGTACAAGTTTATGTCAAACTTTGTGTGTAAAAATATAGATTGATTTTAAATGCGCAGTCTGAAGGTTAATTAGAATTGTTTTTCAGTACAGAGATTTCACATGATGAGACCGTAAATAGGGTGAATCTGTTCCATCAAGGGCCAACCTCAGGCCGTGTGAGGCCCGATTTTCGATATTCTCGCGAGGCTTTTGAATATAGACAAAGTGCCAACAGACAAGCAAAAAGATACGTAATATTTCAAAATTACCCACATAGCACGAATGTCTCAGAAATATCTCCAGGATATTCTGACAATATCACAATGTCTCCAGAATATCCTGAAGATATTACTGAGACATTCGTGCTATGTGGGGAGGTATGGAAAAACAATGGTCATACGTTAACACGTTAACGTGTCTCGAATATGAAACTTCAAGGCACGGAATTTCCTTGTATACAGCAAGAACTATAAATGCTGTCTGCAGACATGGAAATCTTCCGTGCCTTGGAGTTTATAAATCCAAGAGACGTGAATGTGTTTCCAGAAAGCATCCACAGTTCTTGCTGTAAAAACAGAAACCCGTGTGGAAATCAATCCTGGACATCCTAAGGTAGACCCCGGTCCCGTAGGGGTATATCTTAGGCATCCAATACAAGGTTGTCCACCCACGGCCCATGTGGGCCTCAGTTGGGGTTACCAGTATACTTCAGATTCATTTCAATCCAGAAATGGCCACCCACAGCCCTTATAGGCCCCGAGTTGCCTGGATATTTGATACCCATTACGGGGCCTAGATTGAAAAGTGTAACATTCCAAGTTGGGGCCATTTTTCAAGTAGGAATTATAAACCTGGCCCAGGTCTGAGCCCGAGAGAAATTTCCACACGGGAATTCCGTGTCTCGGAGTTTGAATTCAAGACACCTTAACGTGTCTCTGGACAGAGCCTGAGTTTCTCATATAATGATATAAAATTTGTATATAAACTAAATTGAATTATATATAAAATATAAACTTGTACATTTTCCCACTCGGACCATTCAATGCGGGATTCGATTTGTAGAAATCGATCCAATCAGCTCAAAGTCAGCCCTGGTTCCATTTCCCTCCGTCTGTACGCTCTTCACATATCGTGGTACGTTTGATTTTTACCAGACCAAACTAGAAAATAGAATTATTTTCTAAATCATATTGTTAAGCAACTAATAAGACTAATTGATTTCAACTTTTGGATTAATTTAATTATATCTTATTTGTATTTTCACGTTTATCGATGGATTCAGCAAAAATATTGAATTCCATCAAATATCTAGTTATCGAATGTATCGATCAGAGGATTGAGTTGTATTCGACACATCTTTCGTGTTTTATGCGAATTTTTTGTTTTTTATTGCTGTAAAACAGACGGTAAAAAGTAATTTTGTAATATAAACAGTTTTTAGTTTCAAAAAATGTCTAAAAAGTATTTTTCAGAATATTTGAAACTTTTCTTCGAAAGTTATCTTGTGGTATCACATGAGACATCTTGGACTCGTCTTGAGTTATCTTCAGAATATAGATTGCTATGTGAGAAGAAGCTAATATAATCGTGAAGAAATTCAGAATCGTAATTATTCACCCTATTTATTCAGTTTCAACATGTATGAAAAGACGAACAATCGTCGATGAATGAGCACACACCTCTTCTTTTTCAAACAGTAAAAAAAAAGCACGGTACGTAAAGTTTCGTTCCGTAAATTAATTCTTCCTCGTGTGCACGATCTCATTCCACTCCTCCGCGCAATATGAGCTATTAAACTTGAAATGTTCCTCCCTTCTCATTTGAAATTTTGTAAATAAAAGAAATATATCCAATAACGATTATGAACCCTTCCGTAAATTGACGCTTTTTTCCTCTTTCTGTCCTCCGAGAATGGAAAATCCACGCGATGTCTCATTGTACGATTACGATTATATTCGTTCACAAGCTCTCATTCGTCGCAGCATTTACACAAAACTTGATTGAAATTCTGACGTCGAAGCTTCGAACGTAGTAGCTTTTGAAAGCAACCCTCATCACGTCCTCTCTCGCATTCGTATCTTCGCCCTCGTGTCAGCCGGATAGAGGTGCATTTCCAACCCTCGAGCGCGCGTTAATTTTGCTAGGCGAATTGATTTCGAAGCTGGGTTCTCTCTCTCTCTCTCTCTCTCTCTCTCTCTCACGCCCCACATGAACGTTCCCTGCCTCCTCTCGATGTTTGAGTTTAATGTGCAGGGTAAATTGAACCAGGAATAGCACAAATGCTACGTGTGTATCCTGACGATGTTTTATTTCGCTTGTCTTGAAAAGTTATCGATTCTTTCGATTCTAGGAATCAACGTTGTTGTCTCTTCAAGTTGCGAGTAAATGACCGTGGACGAAATTTTTGAAAAAAAGTTCATAATCGATTCGACCTGCACGGAAAAAAATCCCCATATACTAGGAAAAATTACATGAAAAGTCAGGTAACGATTACAGTGTGGATTTCATGTAAAATTCACTACACAGTCCTGTTGGATTTACATTGTTATTAAAGGTAATTCACCGCAACACTTCTCTCATTGACATAAAGCTGAAACTAGCAGGCGTGAAGTTAGCAGTCGTAGCATCCTACCAAACGTTTCAGCTCCTCAAATTCTTAATAAAAATTGTGTATAAAGAGTTATGAAAAGCGGCTGCTAGCTCTACGGCTGCCGGGTCCAGTTTCATCTCATTTACTGTGGTAACAATGTAAATATAACATTGGTTCCAAAGTAAATTTTACTCCAATTGCATTCATGTGAGCAGTTATGTTAAATTCACAGCAGCCAATGTAAAATTTTCGATATAGATATCTAAAATCAACACTTGCCGTAACGTTAAATCACAAAAATATAAGAATAATGAAGGCATCAACGTGATAATGCGGCAGAACAACACCGTTTGACACTTTTATTACCCTGTTATCTTTATATTTGACGAACGCGGCGAATAAATTTGTCCCTGGTTTAACAATTCAATTGATCCATCAGTTTGATCTTTTTATCGATTCCCGTTCATTGCGAAATAAAATCATAACGTACGATTTTGTTTCGTGTACTCAGGGGCGGGGCCGGAAAAGGAATTTGGAGGAGGAGGAAGGCGGTTTAGAACCGGATTTATCTTTTTCACCCTGATACAAATAATCTATAAAATCTCATCAATGAAATTCAATGATACTCAATCAGCAATTCCACCATTCGTAATAGGGTTACGTTAGTTAAAATTTTCAAAGAATCGATTCTTTTTTCATTTCATCTTTGTAATGTACATACATTTAGGTACACACACAGAAAATTTCAAGTCAATTTGGCGATTATTGTCCAAGTTACACGCATATTTGTAAAATTTTTTTACTATCTGTCAAGTGCTTTTGAAACTTTGAATCCGTTTTTCTCCAAACTGTGTTTTCAAAGTCGGTGACCAAGATTTCTCGAAAACAGCTGGACCGATCAGTCTCAGATTTTAACACAAGCTTGACGATGAATTACTTTTTTTTATGAACAATTTAAGGCCAAAATTTTGGTGAAAAATCGATTTTTTTCTTTTTAGAAACCGCCATTTTGTCAAAAAATGTTATTTTGCTTATTCCATCGATTAATTACTATATTATACATTACTTTAACGGAATCCGTTTGGTTTTTTCATTTTAAAAGATTCAGTCCTGAGATATCGTTTTTTTTTCACAGGAGCTCCTGGAGATCAGCTATAACAGCTCTCAAAATTATTATTTTTACAAATAAAAAATGTTAAAATACTGTTGAAAGTTATCTCAATATATGTACAAATTTTTACATTGATCGATTCAACTATCTTTTCAGGAAAAATTCTTGAAAAATCGGGTTTGTTTGCGCCTCTTGACTGTATATAACCCCTTAATAGAATATTTCTACCTGGGCAGGTCGGATCCCTGCGGAAAATTCCAGGCAAATTTGGACAAAAAATAGCTCTCAGGAAACCGGTCAAAAATTGACTAAATTTCTGCCTGATTTTGTCCGAATTTACCAAATTGGAATATCCTGTCAATTGAACTAATGAAGATTGTTTCTGTCAATTTTCGACAGGATATTCTACACTGAAAAGAAAATTCCGTCAAAAGTCAATCGCCTTTTGTGGTAAGGGTTTTTCTTTAAGGGGGAATCCTGCTTTAGAAGACCTCGGAAAAGCGTTTTTTTGGAGAATTTTTTTGGATACGAAAAAATTAATTGAATAAAACGAACTTCCCGGAGTGTGTTCGTGTATGTTTCAAATTGATAAAAAAAATTTTCTCCAATGAGAAATAATGAAGGAAAGTGTGTTTTCTCCAGTTTTCATTTTCACAATCAACATTATCAACTGGTGGGAGTGATTGCAAACAAACTAAACCTCCGATTAAAATGAATCGAAGCTTTTTATCTTCAGTTTTGTATCCTCTTCTATTTGAACCTAAAAAGTTTATGGAAAAGTATGTCTAAGCAATTTTTGCAGCAAGTTCAAATGATTATTCTTCCTCCAAAAAGAGCTGTTTTCTTTTCAAATCCCGAGTAAATTTTGAATTCCACGATTTCTTCTGCACTGAGAAAACAGATATCTTGAAAAATACCATAATTTATGGATTTTCAGCGCTGGTGTGACCCGAGTCGGAATATTCACTTGCATGAATCTCTAAAAGTACCATAATTTCTTGGACTTTTTGAAATAAGTATGGTACCTTCCGTATAAAAGTCCAAGACATTATGATACTTTTAGAGGTTTTTCACCCAGATAGAAAACCGTGCTATGCATTTTCATAACATAACATGCTTGGAATAACTTGCCGTCAACTTGGTGTTGTAACCATAACTCAGCTTGTTAGGGGTGCACGTGATGGTCAAATCATGCATTCATCATGGGACTATTCGCTCCGCACAGCATGTTCGCATAAGCATAGTGAAATGCGGAAACACCTTGATACCATCATGGCAGAATTCACGTGTGAAACAGTTTGTAGAATTATTCCTGCATTATCGACGCATTTTTGTACCACGTAATGCTGCTTTGATGGGGCCAACAACATGGCTTATTTTTCTGAGAAAAATTTTCTCACTATGATGTGGTTGAACATCGTACCATAATTGTCCAACAATTGTGTCAAGTTATGTGACGCGATCCAAGAATTATGTTACCACGTTTTGCTGTGGCAAAAACCTAAAACTTGATGAAGCGTTTCGAGTCAGTATCACATTACTCAGTGAACAATTTCAAGAATACTTCATAAAACATCACAATACATCGATTTTGGTCAAGAAAATTGGATCCAATCTACCGTTGAAAATTATTTATCAGAATGATCAGTGCGAAGAGCTGGGAATCCCAGGTTTGGTGTTAGTTTCAAAAATTACTGTTGAACGAAAAAAACAGTTTCGTTTGAGAAATCTAAAAATGTTTATCGGTTGAACATTTTGTCTTATTTCCATTCTTTTTTCAAAATTTGTATTCAAAAATTTCAGGACCACCAATGTTTATCGCCTGATAAAAAAGTTTCATTGAATCTCATCAAAGCTCATTGGAATTGGGCAAAGGTCTCGTTGAATCTCATCTCATCATTTTTCAATGAGATTTGGTCAGTTTCATAAATTTCTCCAACGATGATCTCATTCAAAAGCATCAATTCTCAATGAATCTCGGACAATGTTCTGAGAAAATCTCATGAAGCTGCATTATGTTCGTTTCAATGGGTTTCTTTTACCGGTGTCAATAAGGTATCAATTATTGAATCTATGCTCATATATTATGAAACATACTACAATGAATTCTTTCAGATTTCATCGCCGTGGTATGCGTTAATAATGAATCGATTATGGTGGAACGGAATGTTTTCACATAATGCATCCATAATACATGAATTATGGCACCATGATTCGCTCTTGTTTCAGATGCCACATCGCTCATCGATAATTCATCAATTGTTGTGAAACATGATGTTCGCATAGATTGTCACCAATAACGATGTTTAATACGGAAACACCTTGGTACCATCATGCCAACATTCTTTCTCATACCATGGCTCCATTATGGTACCATTATGAACACATTTTTCTATCTGGGCAGGTAAATATTTAGACTCAGTCAGACCAGCGCAGAAAATCCATAAATTATGGTACTTTTTAAGATACTTTTTTCTCCGTGCGGGTTTTCTTAGTTCACATAGAAGAATGATCTATGAAAATTGAAACGCCGTTCGGTTTTCCTGTTTTAGATGAGAAATACGACCTGTATCTTTCCCACCGATAGAAGACTCGAATTGCGAAGCGCTTCGCGAATCTGGACATAACTCTTACATATATGATCTTTCCACGCTAGACAACATTCTTTTATTCACTTGGAAAATATATGAAAATACTCTGGAAAGTTCTGTGGATGAAATTATTTTCTTGGTACCTCAAAAAATTCTCAAAAAAACACTATTCTGAGGCCTCCTAAAGCAGGATCCCCCCTTAAAACAGATGAATACCATAGTCGAGTTAACGAATATACTGTCGAACTGACATCCCTGGTTGAAAGAACCCATTGATTCTGACCAATTCTCATTACATTACAATTAAACTCGGACAATGTTCTAGCCAAATCTCACTGGTGATTTTTTAATGAGATTTGGTCAGAACTTTCATGAAAATCTCGTTGAATCTGCCCAAATCTCACTAAATTACAATTAAACTTGGACAATGTTCTGACCAAATCTCATTGAATTTCATTTGTCAGATTCAATGGATTTTTTTAATCACAGATAACTTGCAGCCGATTCAATTGCATGTAGTGGAGTCAACAGTGAGTTTCAGTTGGACATATCCGGCCCCCAAGAGAACATGAAGGTCCAGTGGACGTATAATTTAGTTATTTTCAGGACGTACCGAAGATCCATAGGAGGTACGTAGAACGTCTGTGAACGTTCATAGGAGGTTATATGGACCATCAAATGTCCGCCATGAAATAGGTGCGAGGCACGTTCATATGTGTACGTACGTGGGAGGTCCATTGTACGTTCATGAAAGGTCCATTGTACGCTCATATGTACGTACATGGGAGGTCCACTGTACGTTCATGGAAGGTTCATTGTACGTTCATATGTACGTACGTGGGAAGTCCATTGTACGTTCATTGAACTTTCTTACGAGCTGCAAGAAGAGCTCTACCGTCACTTCTTTTTACGTCCATCAGCGTTTTTCCAAAGCTTCGGTTATCTAACTTTCAAAGGTTCCTAGAGGTTTGTGTTCTCTTGGGGTATTGTTACAGATCGCTTTGAAAGTTAAATAACCAAAGCTTTGGAAAAACGCCGATGGACGTAAAAAAAAGTGACGGTGTAGCTCTTTTTGCAGCTCGTAAGAAAGTTCAATGAACGTACAATGGACCTCCCACGTACGTACATATGAACGTGTCTCGCACCTATTTCATGGCGGACATTTGATGGTCCATATAACCTCCTATGAACGTTCACAGACGTTCTACGTACCTCCTATGGATCTTCGGTACGTCCTGAAAATACCTAAATTGTACATCCACTGGACCTTCATGTTCTCAACGCGCGTTATTCTACTGTTGAACCAACTTTTCAACAACCCTGTTGAAAAGATCTCATAAATTCTAATGAATTCTAGTTATTTCTAGGACAGAAACCGCATGAAATTTAGTAAACGCACTTGATTTCATACGGTTTTATGAGATTTTGCAAACGGTTCTAATTGAATCTCATAAAGTTCTCATATAATTTTTGCATTCTTATATGAAATCATATAAAACCCATAAGTTCTAGGACAGAAACCGCATATAGACTGATAAAACCTTGCTGAAACTCATATAGACTAATAAGATTTATATATGAGAATGTATGGGATTTTTCAGTGTATGTTTCCTGATTTCGGACGAAACCAGATAAAAATTGAGTCAGTTTTTGCTCGCATTTCCTGGGACAAAACCCGTTCAAAGCCTGGCAACGATTCTTTTACCGCGTCTGCCTCGAATTTTCAGCTGGGATTTAACTTCAGGGGAATCATTCAAATTTTTTCTAGGAGCTTGAAGTCCCCGTTATCTGTTCCTTTGGAGTCTATTACTGTTTCCTCGTAGTGATTTTAAATATAATTCTCTTCGTGCATACCTAGAACTTTACAAATACTTTTGTTCTAATTGAATACCCAATGAATAGGCTCCCTAATGGGCGAATGGACAAGCTTGGGACATCCAAACTTTGTCTGAAAAGAGTCTATGATGTCCAAATATGTCTAAATATTGTCCAAAACATGTCCACGATGTCTGTTTATGTCCATTCATTCAAAATTCTAGACAAAGTCGAATTTACTGTCTATCGTTTGTCCAAAACGCGTCTGAACCTTCTTATCTGTATGTCCGAAAAGTCCATCCAATGTCCACCATTTGTCTCAGTAGCCCATCAGGGCTATCTAAGACTTGTTGGAAAATATTGCATAAGACGTCTTTTAGATGATCAAACACACCCTCTTCAGATCTTATGTTAACACGATTCATTTGAATTTTGTCTGGAGTTTTCAGCATTCTTCTTCGTGGCTTGATTCCTATATGAAACAAAAGTTCCCAAAGACAGATTATGTTCTCCGACAACTGATCCACTTGGAATTAATATTTTTTAAATAAGTTTTGAACTCGTCAAGCGGGAAACTGATTCTTGGTATAAGAAGCAGAGGGTTAATTGCTCTTGCACGCATGATAAGAAGTTTGTATTAAAAAAAAATCGTATTTTCAATTCTTGAATACGAATTTTTATACAAAAAACAAATAATATCGTACTAATATCGCTGATTTTCAACGATAAATCAGATCTTCGAGACATGAACACCCTGTGAACGTGGTGTAGGAATTTATTAATGATGATCAAGAGCGCTGGTGAAAATCCTGTGCGTATTCTCAACACAAAACTCCAGCGTTCATTTACCAGCGGTCAGATTCAAGTTTTATTTGAGTTGGAGTCTGACGTTGGTCAGGGAGTGCTTGACTGACTCTAGATTCAACCGTTTGTATTTCATTCCAAGGAAAAAAAAAAGTCAGAATCGTCTCGAGAACCTCGCTATCCTGAATACGTTCACCCTCTTTTTTTCTTAATTCTTCGGTTCCCATTCGAATCGTTGTGAGAATCCTGAATTACACTTGTAACTATCAAATTGTACTGAAAACATGAAAGTAAGAATTGATTTTTACATCGAATAGCGTCAAGATAATTCCACACAACGCCAATGTTCTTGTAGAAAATTATTCAGTATTTTAAAAGGTATTTCATGCTATACAATCATAAAGATTTGAAAATTCTGTGATTCTTGAAAAAGAACGGAGTTTTTTTAAATTATTCTGATTGTGTTGCATGCACTGAGGGGAAAACAGTCATTGAGGCAAGAAAATCTTTCATCCAATGGTATCTATAAAATATTTCTTTGAATTAATTGAATATCATTCCAATGAATTGTTGGAGTGTTTCAGCAAGTGGAAAACTATTTCATCCATTAAAGTAAAATTCCATTGATGCGAAGAAGCATTTTATAGCTACCATTGGATGCAATATTTTTTTTGTCTCAATTACTTTTTTCCTTCAGTATGAAAACAGCTTTTCAAAAATTATAAGATATCTTTCATAAGAACTTTCATTTGGGAGATATTTTGAGACGTCTATGTGCTGTATAAGAGATGTTATGAGGGTGTTGAGGAAAAAAGAGATGTACCCCAAAATCATTCACACTTACCTTACTTTACTTACAATTTTAGTGGCGAATGGGCTGTTGATGCAAATCAACTGACATTTCTCTGAAACGTTTTCAATTCAACTGAGAAGAATTTCAAGCATAATCAAAATTGTTATAAATGCAATGCAAATTTATATTTCAATCTCTTTGGATTTTCAAATTTCACGTTTTTCGAACTTACAAAGATTGCGCGATGGTGATTAATTTGAATGGCAAACGATATCTCGAAAAAGTAGATTAGCTAAATTCACTATGGAATTATAGGAATGGGGGAACATACTGACTTTTAATGAAATTTACTATGGCATAACAATGGAGACCTAATCGAATTTACAATGTTTTATAGTAAATTTCATTAGAAATCAGTATGTTTCCTCATTCTTATAATTTCATAGTAAATTTGACTGTAAATTTATCTCAGTGTACTGTCGAAAGATTATTCAATAACAAACAATCAAAATGCGTCTACTATTTTTACATCAGTCGTTCTAAAATCAAACTTTCGTGTTTTCTGTGACCAGTTATTTCTTCTAGTACAGTTACAACGGTGTAGGATGCGGACAAATATGCGCCGAAACCATTATTCCCCCTTATACTAAATTTAACATGCAATAGCGTAATATATCAAAATAATTTGAAGGAATAAAAGGTGTACAGTGTGGTAAGGTGCTACAAACTCACTACTTTTGTCAATATATAATATTGTTTTATTAAATATTATTAAAAATAGTACTCATGAGGATCCATTTTATCGAAAAAAGGTGTTTCAAATGAATACGAGATGAAACTTATAACGTATAAAAGAAACCATGTGATCTGCTTAGTGATAAGAATAAGAGTAATAATAATGATAATGAAAAAGAAAATGATATTAATAGTAATAGCGAGCAATAATAATAGTAATAACATATAATGTTTGGCATCGTTATGTTAGTATTAGAAAACCTGTACAATTAATTGAATCGATCCATATGTGGCTGTTATGAAAAATTCTACATTCATGTATAAAATTATGTCAGTCACCAAGTTCATCAACATTGGCTATACAATATTAATATTTATTGTTATTTTAAAATGCATATCAATCAAATAATCTATCGATGATCGGGCATAATCGCAATAATAGGAATAACAACAATAACCAATACAAAAAAAGTAAATAATAGCGTGTAAATAAAGTATGCTTAAAATGTTTCTATATTCACATTTTCATTCTTTTTTTTTCTTCAACGAAAATAGTCGTAGCAGTAGCAGTAGCAGTAGCAGCAGCAGCAGCAGCACTTATCATTTTATAGTACAGAGAATTATAATTACACTAAACATTAATGATAACTGTGCTGTTGTTAAACCACTGATTCTTAATAAATTATGAATTACAAAAATCAACTAAATACGTACGGTTAAGAAACAAACAAGCACAAAGGATAAAAATATATCTATCAACATTTCTAATCGGCATCAAATTTTTATATAGTAATTTATATTAAAGCTCTTATCAAATTTTACTAGATTGCAACGTTGTCTGATCCCACACAATACTCTAGAACGAATTCTCGAAGTCGTTTAATATAAATTATATAATAAAAGTGATAATGATGATGAAAAGATTCTCAGTTGGGTATGAGTTTGAATGGTACTGTACGTGAGCGGACGATACACGGAATTCAAATGGCACATCGTGTGTAAATCTATCAGGTATATATACTGTACAAACAGTCGATTTTTGTTTTCGAATTTACAAAAGTTCCTTTTCCGTTTGTAAAATCCTGTCTTTTTTATTTCAATTTCCCCAAATCAACTATATTAGAATGGAATCAATGAAATTTCATTTCCGCAACAAATTTGAAACGATATTTGATTTTCATTTCAAATGGAATGGTATGAAATGGATTAAAAAGTAGTATATGAGATTAAATGATCAACCTATGCTTATATCGACGTAACTACCGATTTGCGGTGAGCGTAGCAAACAAAACATGAAAAAAAGAAGCACCATTGCTATCAACTAATCAAAAATGAGTACTAAATGAAAGCATTAACATCGCAAACTATAGGATATTCTAACTGAGATCATTGAGTAAATTTGACAATATTTCTACGTGAATTTCAATGTACATTTACTGGAAGTTCATTTCAGTCGATTATTCTTTTGAATGTACAATAAGTTTCAACTTTTGCAACAAGTACATACACACCATTTTCTATTTAAGAGCTACAAAAAATATATATATAATAATGTACAAATATATATTTATATACCAACGTCAAAACTTACACTGAGAGAAAAAAACTGTAGTTGAAATTGAGGCCAAGTAGTTTTTTAGCGACAATCTTCAAGGATTCAATCTCAGCTACAGTTTTGATTTCTCAATGTATTGATGGAAGAAACAAAAGAAAAAGAAATCAAACGTGCCGATAAGTAAATACAGCCAGATGATATCAAATATATATTCGAAATCAATTGCAGCAAATATATATACCATAAGTCCACAATGAATGAATGTTTTTGTAGGAAGAATATTATGCGGTAGCTCACCATGTGCGCATGGTAGGGTTATAGAACTATACATAATATGCACAGCATACTTCGTGTAGAAATGATTATCATTCGAACAGAATTGTTCTCCTCCCTCATCGACAAAAGAAAAAAGCATGTATACTTTCATGCGAACGATAAACAGAAAGACGCTTGTGAATGAATAAACTACCAAGATTGTTGATAATTTTGGAAATATGAGAAAGAAAAGCCTCTCTAGATTTTCAGGTCACTGTTATATATTTTATAATCTTTGTATGACGAGTTCATAATTTATTATGAAACACGGAGACGATAAGACATTTTGCTTTGCGTCGAGGTAATTGTTCTTTTTGTTTCATTTTTCTTCTTCTTTACCTTTTTCTTCTTCTCCTTTATCTTCAAGTTGCACTTTATACTCATCACACTCGACTTTTGAAAAAACAGTTGACAAAAATCAACATATACTATTACTAAATTCTACGAAGAGAGTATGGACTTAACACATCGAATTAATAATTCATATTCAACATTTTCAATCTCGTTTTGTTGTTCACACCAAAGTTTTCTTTCATGAGTTAATAATATAGAAAATAACGCATTTTTACATATATAGGATGCACAATGTGTTCTTATTAGGTGTACTCGTGGTTACGCATCTATTTACAAACATGAGAGCTTAACATTGAATCTAGAAGCAACTTCTGTTGGATTTGATATCATAAATCGGAACAATTTTCTTTTGGTACTGGTTCGCAATCGATTCCTCGAAAGTGCACAGCCTTGGAATTTTCATTTAGAACAAACAAAAACAAACAAAAAAGCACAATATGACAAATTCAATTCGAACACGTGAAAAACCATAGATTTCGAATTGTTAATTTTGAATTGAATTGGACGTTCTCGGAATTGATTGCATCGATTTTTTGCTGCGACTGATACCCTAGTCGTTATAAAAGGTGTGTGTGTGTGTTTATACATGTTGTCATGTGCGTGTTCTGTGTATTCGTGTAGAACTTTTATGATCGATAATCAAATTATGTCGAATGTATCTTGAATTGTACGTTATTGAAGAATCAAGAGTCGTGAATTGAACCAATTTTCATTTAATATCTCTCTAGACTCTTGAAACGTTGTACGAGAAAAAAAAGAGACACATTATTACTTTCATCGTCAATTCAATTCGATGAAAGAAAAACAATTGATATGTTTGTAAGTTATTTATTTAGAAAGAATCAACAACAACTTGTGTGTGTTTTTTTTTGTAACGACTTGAAAGTTTTCCTCCTTTGTCATTGTATGAAATTTTGATGTGTATTATACATGTATTAGGCAAAACTTGTATTTCGCTTTGTTTTATACAAAAATGTATACATCTTTGTTCCTTCATTATTACGTATATATTCACGGACGAAATACGCACTTACGACTAAATAAGATTAACATATCTATAGGTATTATGGTCAGCAAAAGAGCGAAATCTATTATTCTGGAAAACTGAAAAACAATCACACGTAACGACAAAACATATGCAAAAATCACAGTAAAGAGATGAAACATATAATTGAATTCTCAGGAACTAGTCTCAGGGTGATTTCCACACCGTCGACATAAAACTCAAAAAACAAAAAACCGTACGTCTTCATTTTCGCAAAAAGAATTCAAAATTCATATTCGATTCGTTGGATTTATCTGATCCCGAGAACGTTCGTGAGACACTCAATTATCTATTTTTCTCAAACTCAATGATCGTACGTGATGTTTCATTTTAATTCACGTCCTCTCTTTCAAACTAAGTTGTTTTTATCCCTCTGAGATCTTCGTTCTTTTCTCAAATTCAAGGCACGCGATAAGGAGTGGAAGGACAGATCGAGAAAAATTTTATCTATTAAAACCACCTTTTGGTGCCATTTTATTGCTCGCATCAGCACCTAATTCTATGCAACTCTTAACGGGGGAGAAGATAATCGATTGCTGCTCATTTTCGATTCATGGAAATTGAAATGCCGTGTACTGTACTTGAGCTTATTCGAGAAAATATTCCTAAGATTACACAAAACTTCAACACATTGCGGGAAAACAAATCATTAGAAAATATGAAGAGTTTGATTATTGAGGTTCAGAAATTTTCAAGATCACGATCGCGCGAATCATATAAATTCTCTATTAATTTGTATCATCACAATTTTTCCACTTTGAAGTGCGATTCAAAGTATTCCCCCCCCCCCCCCTCCCCCCATCTCTTCCTCTTATGAAAGTGAAAGACAGTCATCCGATAAGATCCAATTGACAATAATAAATTTTTTGAAAACAACATACAGCGTATAACAACACTCAAACAATGAATCACATGTATTTTTTTCATCTTTCTTTCATAATTTCTCTATTCGGTCTCTCGAATGATCATTTGATGATCATCAATCACGAATAAGTATTCCAAAAACTGAACATTTTGAATTTAACGCCGATCAAGTTTCCCAGAGTTGCAGTTAATCCACTGTCATTATTATTATCTCACATTTATCTTGTCTTTTTTGCTTCGTTTAAATCTTAAGTTTATTGTTTGTGAAATGTGTGTTGTGTGTATAAAAAAATATGAATCGTCTTGTTTTACTTCTTTCATTCTTTCTTTTTTTCCTTTCTTCCTTTCTATCAGAGGTAGATACGCAGGAAACAGAAGCGGTATGATTTTTCTTTTAAATATCTTTTGTTCTTCGTACTAATAATGTTTTGTCGTAACTATTGCTGCATGACCTGCTTTTCGATTGATCTCATTATTTACGTTATCACAAAAGTGGAGTTAACGCATCAATATATATACACACAGGGTGTCCCAGAATAAACTACCTGTATTTCACCAAAGTATTCCTGGAAGGAAAATCGAGAAACTGTTCCCTTCACCACCCTCCGCTCTGAAACTTCCAGGTTGCAAGTATACGTCGGTTATTTCATCTCTTAAACTATCTTTCGGATAGAAAAACAAGTTCTTCAGTCTTCTTTTGGAAAAGCGAATAGTTGGTTCTGCGACACCTTGTATATACACATACACATACATATATATATATATATATATATACATATATATCTTTGAATAAAATCGAAGGAAACGAACAAACGCACAAACCAGACAAAACAAAAAAAGAAACGATCTGATTTTTTCCTTGATAAAACATTTTATTTTTGAAAAATCGGTACATCGCTCGAAAAACAAACAAGGAAAAAAAGATCAACTTTCTCCACTTTCTTTTCTTTCTCTTCTTCTTCTTCTTCTTCTTTTTCTTTCAATTTTTTGGTTCAATTTATTTCCTTTGTAATATCGATCAAAACAAAAGAAAAGAAAAACAAAGACAAACAAAATATACATAACGCATTAAATTATATAAATTTCCATCACACTTAGGGATTCTTGCATTCCTTTTTGCAAAATAGTTCGACGTTTGGTGCAATCGAAAAAAACCAACTACACAGCACCTAAATTCCTATTTTTAGTTACACATTTCCCATATTGTAATAATAATAATAATAATAATAATAATAATAGTAATAATAATAATAATAATGATAATAATAATGAATAATCATAAAATAATTTCCCGGCCTACACAATGACACAAGAAAAAGCATGATCAATGAACAACAATGGGGAACATTACTTCATCTGTTATTTCCATCATATATATATCATATATATATATATAATATACTTTTTTCTCCCAGTTTCCAATAATTAATGACATCTCTCAATTATCCTCACTCATTCCGATTATTGTTATTTCCTTTCCTTTACCGAGCGCATATAGCTCTCTTTCTCTCCCTCTCTCTTTTTTTTTTGTTTATTGCAAAAAGAACTTAGAATCCTAAATTTGGTTAAAGTGTTGAAGCAAAGACCTACACGCATAGATAATTATATATGTTTATAATGTATCTGCATATATACATATATGTATATATACATATACGTACACGTGCACATATATCTCAATGTAAACAGATATTTATTCTTCCCTTCTTTATTTACAATTACAAGATCGTGTATAAGACAATCTAGAAAGACAAGAAAAAAACAAACCATCATATTGGAACGTGTTAATGGAAAAAAATGGCGTACACGTACGATAATATGTACACTAATATAATAAATAATAACTAAAATTCGTAATCGAGTTAATGAAAAATCGCGATCGTTAAATGCACAGAGGGTTTTGATTGATCAATTTTTGTTTTCTTTTTCCTTTATTTTCTATCCAAAAATATCAATGATATTTTGTTTTGTTTGTTTGTTTGTTTTTTTTTACTTTTTATCATTATTATTATTCTTCTGTAATTGTGCAACGCAGTTATGTTGTACTTCGTGTTGCTAATTTAGTATTGAATTTATAATAGAGGGTGATCGTTCACCCCGCAGTTGGATGAAATTTTCGATCCACGCGATATTTCACGCAAGGCGTGTTGTGTATTTGCGGCGCGATAGAGAGAAAAATGAGATTTCGAAGATTCGTTTATCATTGTCTCTGTTGTTTCAATTGTTCCATCTCTTTTCTCTTCGCTAGGTTTTTTATAAACAAAAATTTGCACAAACCAGCACCGTGATAGCTGGAAGCTCCCTGCGTATAGTAAGCGTCTCCAAAGCAACTCGATGATATCGTTCGTGTGACCATTGTCGTTGTGGTATTTGATGCTAGTGTACTTGGGCGATTTGGCGTCAGTCACTATTTCCTCCACCATTACCGAAATATTCACCTGCATCTCCACGACATATCGGACACGTTCTGTTCGACTGGAAGCAAAGAAGAGATTATTCGTTTCAGCAACGTAATCGAATATTGTAAATTAACTAGCAAGGAAAATTGAATTCAATCGATATTGTAAATCGTATATTAATCGATATGCCAAAACTCATGGCTCGATTAAAAGGAAGTAAAGCTATATCAATCGACTAACGAAATAATCGTTACTTACTTTGAGCCATTTGTCGATGCACTTTGAGTGAAATTCGTGCGAACAGGGTAGAACGCGTAACGACTGCAAAGCCTCAAAATCGCACATGCAAACGACGCAATTCGTTTGATCCCCTTGATGCGTTTCAGCGTTGAATTTGTACGAAGGTAACTGTTCGACCTCGGCACGCGTTAAACCGCGAGGTTTTGCTTCGCCGAGTCTTTCCGCGAGAGATAACAGAGCTTCGTAATTTTCAGTCGCTGAATCAGGCGAAGACAATTCTGCTTGGCTGTAGGGAGACAAAGGAGGATTGCTGAACATCGCTCTGTAATTCATAAAATATTCGTTGCTGCAAATCATAAAATTATTACAGATTAGTGACCGTGATCGTTGCACAACACTCCTCCATAATAATTTATTCATTTCAACATTGTTCTTTCAATATCACATAAGATTTGTTTTTTATATTAAAGAAAAATATTTCCTATCATTCAACCCTTGGACCGTAATAATAGATTTTCGAGGAATCCATAAATCATAAAGACGGGTTTAGTTCGTGTGCGTTGAAAACAATTTATAAAATAATATTCTTACTTTTACGGTCTAAGGGTTCATCTCAATGAAATTCTAACAGCTTTGACGTATTGAAATTCTCGGAAATTTTCATCCAAATTATTTTGTGTGTACTTTTATTGATACAATTTGCTTGAATATCGCGTATGAAAAATCGAGTGATAATACTGTGATTAGAAATCAATGATCAATTAATCGGATAATATCGCTTGTGCAGAGCGAAGTATCAATCAAAAGAGCTTGATATTGCATGAAATTAAGTCAGGTACCTAAAGAATCCAATTCAAATCATCTTACAAGCTAATGGACCCTACAACCATACGTGTACAACTTGGTATCATGAACAGACTTATTATTACATGAACGTAAGCCAATGATTACTCATATGAGTTACGAATAACTCTGGACTCGACTCAACGCCTTGAGGTATCTCACGGAGATTCGATCGGAGAGAACAAATGATAGGTAGGGAAAATTGGTACATATGCGCTTGTTAGGTGTGAATCCATCCCGGTTACGCGTAATCATATAGTTAACTGTTATAAATTCCGATAATTATTATTAAAATTATTTATAAAAATCAATAAAATAAATGTTACATCAATATATTAAGAAGATTAAATATTATCATTAAATTAGCAAGTTGTATTCGAATTTGATTGAATATCTAAAGACTTTGTTATTCGACTTTTTGAATCATTTTTAACAATTCACTTATAATTGTAGAATTTGTGATGTGAATTTCATTTACGTCTGTCTCTTCAACGGACTATATTCTTCTTATAATTTAATTACAGATAACCAGCAATTCAACAAAATTTATCGATAAAATAACGAATGGATAACTCATAGAGCTTATGTACTTACAAGAAATGCAATAAAAATCCTGGAAAGGGTGCTGGAGGAAGAAGTGGAGTACCTCTCCACCTGCTGGACCTTGCACGCCTGATATTATGCGCACTGGTCGTTGTCCGCCTTGTTCTCGTAGTGATCATTTCTAATTGATTATTCCGTGCTTCCGTAAGGAACACCGGAGATGGAGTTGTGACTTGGGTAAGAGCCGGAGGAGAGTACGAATGCGGTAAAGGTAATGGAGGGCCAGTCGTCGCGCCGACTCTATGATGATGATGCGATTCTATCAATTCCAATTCAACTTCTCTCTGTAATTGAAACGATACGGGATTAAATATTTCATACGTTACGATTTTTTAATACAAATGAATGTTCGTAAACCGTCTTACTTGTTGCGAGAGTTGATGATGAGCGTTGTAATGAGTCGTATGAACAGGTGGGGGAGGTGGATGGGTGTGATGAAGAGCCGCAACAGGACCACCGGTTGGCGTTGGATATCCTCTGGAAGCTGCACCAACTATGGAACCGACCAAACCGTGACTCGGATGGGTCGGATGCGCCGGGGAATAATGGCCGTGATGGTGATGCGCGACCTAAAAAGCGTTTTGTCAACATTTTCTATCGAAAACTATCCTCTTCGAAATTAAATTACATATATACTCCATTGATTGTGCAAAATAGTCGTTGAAATAAACAGGTTCTCGACGTAAGGTGCGAGGTTACATAGGAAACAGGTGCAGAAACAGGATATCTTTGGTACGTTATCCTCGGAACGTTTACCAACGTGTATGTCACGTATCAACGTATCTGCATGAATGCTAATGAGATATGTTAATCAAACGCTTATCCATTTCCTGTAGGAATGGTATAACGTACACCGCAGTTGTGCAAAACTTGGCGATTAGGAGCAAAAAGGTGAACCTTATCCTTTGGGCCTGTTCCTATTTGTTTCAAACTAACCATTGCATGGCTATTTGATGATCAAAATTTGACAAGATATGAATTTTCTTCTTTCGTGAAGTGTAACGGAAACCGACAAATTCATTCTCATTTCTCTGATACTTGAATAAAATTTCAGCTATCGAGAATTGAGAATTTCATTCGAAAGTGGGTTTGGAAAATGTATTGAATTTACAGAAATTGAATGAGAAATAGTATTCACGCTTTTTTCATGTAAATACGGAAGTATTGAAACAATAAAATGCACGAAGCAAATATACCATGAATATCTTCTGCATTCATCTTGTATACATTTGAGAATAATTCTTTTGAAAGGACAGTCATAATGGAAATCGAGAACCTTAAAACTTATGTACTAAAGAGACATAAATATTCACTTACTTGACACGAATGTGCAAACGCGTGAGGTCCGGTGGGAGGGGTGTAGATGCCGTGAAGTTGGCAAGGAATTCTGTACCCGGTAGCTTGTGCGGGATGCCAAATAGTTTCACCGCTCACGGTGACCCCAGGCCCGGAAGTCCCGACTTGTCCAACATCAACGACTACCGGGCCGTTGGCGCCTTGAGCGGGATGATGCCCCGCGCCTTGAGGATGATGAGGATGCGTTTGATGAGCATTGTGAATCGTATGATGGGAATTGTGAAGACTGTGATGGGAACTATGAATATTATAATGGGATCCATGGAGGCTGTGATGAGAATTGTGAACGGTAGGATGAGGATTGTGTCCGGGTGGGATGAAGGGATAGGAGAGTCCAAAGGAATCCGTGTAACGTTGGTAACGATTTCTAACGGTTGGGCTGCCACGAGTCGACATGTGGTTCCTCGGGGATCGCCTTTGAGCGTTCGGCGGGAATTCCCAAGGCGGTGGAGTGGTGTGCAAAGGCGGCGTTGGAGCGGGCGGAGTCGTTTCTCTCACCTCTATACCCGATACCGCGCCATTTCGCGATATTCTGCGACGTTTTCTCGACGGTGATTCACTCTGTAATCAAAATTCAATCCAAAAGGAATATATTAAACTTGAACCAGGAAACATCGTTCTTGCTAATCGCTGATGACCGCAAGAACTCGCAGATGATAATTACTTTAAATGAATAACGAATGATGCTAAAATTCTTATGATTTTTTTTTTCCCCATTTATGAAAAGAAGCTTATAGTAAGGAAAAGTTTATTATCTGAAAGATAAGCCACACCGTCACCAGTTGCAGGTATATAAAACCTCGAACGATACAACCGCTTACCTTCCTACCGTCATCTTGACTAGCTTGTCTATAATATGGTGGAGATGTTTGAATTTGCACAGGATTCAGAGGTAGTTGATTGGTAGCTGAAACAGAATTGAAAACAATTGTTTTTAGATAATTATATTCTAATGATATCTCAGCATCTTTGACCCGTTTAAGGTTCACAAAAGTATAAAAAATTCCCTGAATATTTTGAATAATGAGGAAAGAGTGGACCAGGGATCAATGAGCTTTGTTGTTTTTCATATCAAAGGTACCTAGGAGTCGACCTTGTTTTGTAGGTTGTGCATTTCAATGATACGTATGCATATCCTGCTAAACCAGAAAATCAATGTTAATGTAATTTAGAAGAAGCACGTTTGTAGGTTACTGAAGTCTGAACGAAATATCGTTTCAATCTGAACTACATCTGTTGATCCACTTGAACATATTTTCATTAAGAATTCCAACAAATTCGAGCTCTCCCAAAGAACAATGAAGTCAAACTTGATAAAATTTCATAAAGTATCGTTCGCATGTTCAAAAATCATTCCTCGCTACGGAGGACGAATTACCTCAATTCGAATTTTCTCAACCTTGTAACGGATGATACTACTTTTTATTATCTTAACCCCGAGCAATAACGAGACATTGGTAATCAAATTCCACTATCGATCGCTACAATAAATGAAATCTGTTTGTAGTTTCAATTCCACAGCTATTTAAATATCGAAGAATTTTTCCCCATCAATTTTTCAAAGAATTCTCCCAACGACGACCCAATATGACCGATAAGATAGCACACAACCGACGGTAAACAAACGCCGAGCGATAGGGATTTTACCCAAGATAGATATTTTTTCACAACATTACTTCGAAGAAACAAGAACTATTGTTGAAGGAAAATCGATCAACAATGGCAATCTCGTGTGGAGGGGAAAAAAAATCAAGTAATTTAATTTCATTTGCATAATGAAAGGAACTTTGGAATACTTTTTTAAATTTCAGGGATGTTTTCATAATGAAGTTGGGTTGACAATAGGTTTTTTTTTGTTCATTTTTCTTCCATTTGCGTTCGTATGTTACGTCAAGTCACGTGTGAATTAAATTACATAACTTCGTTCTATCTATAACACTCAGTCGTTGAACTATGGAACAATAAAACATTAGACGTGCTTTTTTATATCAAGTATTCGACATGATAATTTTTAGATATTTTTAAAACAATGATATTCAAGCATTTATATTTTTATTCGAAAAAACTTCACTTCAGGAGTAAATCATATTATCGAAAATCAGTTTACAGAATCTAAAATTTGAATAAATTGATCTTTCAAAAGTTAACGGTAATCGAATTTTCAAGCTTATAAATATCATAAAATTTATTGCATATCGTTGAAATTTTCACAAATATTTATTAAATTACTACTGAATGAGGGGAAACTACTGAAATTTCAAGAAGGTTCCCAGCGGAAGGGAAACGTGTAGAGTGTGTAAGGAAAATACATATAAACCTTGTCCCGAACGTAAAATGGAACATTTCGAGCATAGAATTGTTCCAGATTATGCTTTTTATGCGCTGTGATTGTTGCGATTTGAAAATTTCTCCCCAAAATCACCAACCATTTAATCCGATGATGTCTAATAGCAGTTTAGAATTTTCAATAATACCTTGAGAATTTCGTCGATACTCCATGTCGACGCCTGCACTGGGTCCAAGTCCTGGACTCAAATTCAGCAGCGGGCCACGCATGGTATTCTCCTGTAAAACAAAGAAAAACGACATATAGGAGTGCGATTTCGATGAACATTTAACTTTGTTTTTTTTAATATAAAAAGGAGATAAAAGTTTGAACGTGAATGATACGACTGCACGATGATATTTAGTTGACTATCTTCAATTGCGAATATATAAATGAGAATCCTCGATGATCCTCCTTTTATCTCTTTGAATCTCTTTCCAACATTTGTTTTAGAACAAGCATGAATTAATTTGGAATTAAAATTTTATTGAACGTATATCTGCGATTAGATAATAAAATTATAAACAGCACTCTCATATTTTTATTACCAACATATTCACTGTGCTCTTGAGAATTTTTTGACCCCGCATATCGATCGATGTATGGATATAGCACAAAGATTTGAAAGTAGAGAAAAAAATGAAGGAATCATTCGGTCCATAACGACTCAAACGATGTAAACAATACATGTATTCATACTTGCTCTCATTTCCCCAATTTGTTTTCTCTACTTCGTTCCCGCCCGAACTTTACGTAGTTAACACATACATTTTTTCAAAACCTTTCAAGCTTGTGATTAGGATTAGATATGGAAGAGGTGCGTAAAAATAAACTTATTTGAGGTGAATCTAAGAATACGGTAGATTTTAAATTCAAAAGTTGAAATTTTCGAGTTTATTAAAAACCTTTAAATATCGCGTCAGTTCCATTTTTATGAGTTACAAAAACACGGAGAAGAATTTTTTGTGTTTGGAGTGAACTGAAAAATTGAAAACCTCAGAACTTCTCATCCAAAATGGCGAACTGGAATATAGAAAGTACTTTTACGAAAATGCAATTTGGTATTTAGCAGTTTTCAGAATCACTGGTTGTGAATATGTTCTTCTTTTGAATACTTTTGAATACACGTGAAACAAACTGTGGGCTCATCGATAACTCATCAAATTTTCCACGACTAAAACTTCATCATGTCCTTCAATTCCGTCATAAGTCCTGCAGACAAGAAGACTTTTAAAGGACATTGATCAATGAAAAAAACAATTCTGACTCAACAAACCAAAATACTCCTCTGAAATAATATTGCACAGGAGATACGTAACATCAAAATATGTTTTTGTCGATTGAAGCTAATTCAGATGAATACTGATCATTAGATTCATCAGAAATATCTTCGATGAAGATCAATCGATTTAGTAAGTATTGTATAAATCCCTTTCTTGGGGGCGATTGCCCTAGAACAATCCAATAAATCTAATTTCTCTGTTTTCTCATTTCAAATGTACTCTCTTTTCCTTCATTCTCCCCCACTCGATGTGGATATAATATTATTAGAGTTACATCTTTGGACATGAATAATCGGGGGATGGATAACATTACATCCAATGGACGGATAATGATATATTAAATTAATAAAAAAAATGAAAAAAAGAATTCCTCCTCTCTTCTCTCTAAAATTTTTTTTTTTTTTTTCATCCTTTCAAATTTCGCAGCAAAAAAAGGCTTGTCAAAATTTAAAAAAATTTTTCTTTTTTTTGAGTTTCTTTCCAAAGTTTTGAGGTTGAAAGGATTCCAATTCCAATTCAGAATGGATTCTTAATTGTAAGAGTTTGAAGAGTCCATTTGAAGGAAAAAAAAAAATGAGTCGAAGAAGCGGACTGGGATTTTTTCTTTTCTTCAGATTTTTTAAGTTTGAAGTCATACACAAACAACGATGTATGCTTATGTCGTTGAAGTGTTTCGTTTTTATTTAATTTAAAATAAAAATCGAATTACAAAATTTGAGCTTTAAGAAAAAAAACCAATACATACATCCTCGAGAGGTTTTTTTTACCCAAGGAGTTAATTCGAGAAGTTAGACACTGATGATTCATCAAACTTTCTGAATTTGGATTCTCGTTTCGTTTATGAACGATTCAAACTTCAAGAACATCGTACTATTTCGAGTCCATCAAAAACCCACCTCCAGTCCGACAAATTTATACAATCATACTTTATGCAATCGCATACTTTAGTTGTGGGTTATAATAAATACTTCACGATATACAATATAAGTATATAGATTATAAATAAAGAATAGACTCATTAGTAATTCATTATAATTACACCTTGATATAAAAGCACAGCTTAATTCTTAATCTCTTTTTTTTTGCTGGAAGAAAGCGAGAGAGGAATGAGTGAAATAAACGTCACTGCACCCAACTATATTTATTCATCTGGAAATGGTTTGGAAATGTATGGAAATAAGTTTATCAGATCTGCCCTAAAAATAAACGGGATTAATAACATGGCTCAACTCATACATGAATGAACCTAAAATCCCTGTATCGTAAAAAAAAAGCACTGTCAAAATCAACATCGTGCAAATTTTATAAAAATCCACTCCAAAGTTTATTGAAACGAATTTATAATCGAATAATGAAATACTCACACAAAAAAAAAAAAAAAAAAAAAAAATTTCGAAAAATTCTTTTTTGCTTTAAATTAAAAAAAGTGTTTGTTAAAAAAAAAAATTTATATTTTTAGCAAGATATTTGATAATTCAAAAAAATTTTCTAGCCTGTATATCTACTACAATTCGGATTGCTGAATGGCAAGCGCGCTTGTTAAAAAGAAAGATATTCGCTGTACATTTTTTTTTTTAAATTCAGCAACAAGGTTTGCCATATCAGCAAAGCGAATTTTCGAAGTTTGCTGTTTCAGCAACATTTTTCTCTGAGTGCAGCTGGTCAAGATCTGAAACTTGGAGTATATTCTTCAAACTATGTTCCCAGTTCCCAGGAATGAATTTCAGAAAATAAAAACAGATGATTCATCTGATTTTGTGAGTTTAAATTTTCGTTTTGTTTTTATAAAACATTCAAATTTCAAGAACATCTCCAAATTTCGATATCAGAGGAACTTCAAACGATGTACAGAAATGACGTCATGCGGTGTGGATTTTTTCCAACGCCACCAATTTTTCAATGGGTCTCAAGTCTTTGAAAACTGTTTATATACACAATGAGAAATATTTGTATTGATTCTGCGACAAAAGTTCAAAAGCCGTTAACATACATATTTTTGTACTGAATTTTCCACACTCTTATTAAAAACACACAGGGTTGCAACGATTTTCCCCAACCAAAAAAAAATCCAATCCCTATTACACAGGCCTACAAAATTGAACTTTTTGTTTGGTGCAACAACTGTATCATACTTTTTTTTTTTTTTATTTTGGCTGAATCTCCGAATCTGGCTTCAAAATCATATTTTATTGTGTTTTTTTTAGATTTTTTGTCAAAGTGTGAAAAAATTTTTTTTCGACATATTTGAGATTACGTGACGTCGAGAATAATTTTTTTTCTCATGAACTAGTAGATGCATGCTATAAATATAATTCCTTCCTTCTGATGTTGAGTTGTTTTGTTTTTTTTTTTTTTTTTTGACAATGATGACAATGTGTGTGTGTTGTGTGATTTAGTGAATAGGTGAAAGGTGAAAATTTCAATTTTCAAACTCTCAGAAAAAAAAAAAAAAAAAAAAAAAAAAATCGCGCATTTGGAAGAGAAGAGAATGATATTTGATAATTTGAAGAATAATTTGATAAAAAAAATGTTGTTGTGTGGAAAAAAAAAATAAAAAAAAAAAAAAAAAAATCATTTATTTTTATTTTTACACCTGCGATTTCTTGAAAACTACACGTAGCATTAAAAAAATAAGTATATTTCCAGAGTCAGGGTATCGAATATACTCACAATCTGCTTTAGTTTTAGCGGCACCAAAATCATTGTAGACCTGTGTTATTTGCTGACACGCCATTATATCAAATTCAAACTACAGTGTTTTTTTTTTCATAAAATCGACTCAAACTTTTGTTTTCTCAATTTTAGAGTAATAATTCATTATCATTGATTTTATTTTGTGCTCGATCGTTTCTATGTTGAGGAGATAATGTGTCCCTGGTGAAAATGAAGCGTTGAACCGCAATGAAAGTTTAACAAACAGTCACCTAAGTGTAATTTAGGAGGGAATTGGAACATTTTCATGCTTGATTTCTTTCGATACCTGCTTCGTTCACTTTTGGATTATCACTAGAGACATGAGGTGAATTTTGTTTAGAATGTAATTATGACATTAATCGAGAATCAAAATATTTTCACATACACGGAAAAAAAAGGTATCTTGAAAAATACCATAATTTATGGATCTCTTGCGTTGGTCTAATCTAGGAATCCTTTAATGAGGGATTGGACAATCAACTGCTGATTACGGATTGGTCGGCCGCTATTAGTGGGATAGGTACTGATATTTATGAAAATATTCGAGATACATATTTAAAGTCAGCTTATTCATGTATAATACTTACAATTAAGTGAATCTGAAACATTCTTCGAACAAAGCATGTAAATACATTTGAGATAAATGATTTTAATAAAATAACATACACTATGCATGCTTAACTAAACTATAGAAAAAACCGGAAGTATCCCACTAATGGTGACGGATTGTCCGATCCCTCATTAAAGGATCCCTAGGTCTAACCCGAGTCAAAATATTTACGTGAAAATACCTCTAAAATTACCATAATGGCTGGGACTTTTATGGAGAAAGTACCCTGGTAGAAATTTGTCTGGGCATCCCATTTACCATCCACGTACCAGATGGGACACATCTGGGGCCAACTGGATAACAAATTTCAACCAATTTGACTCCAGTGCTGAAATATTTAGATGATTTATGTAGATTTTCCATGCGTCAACTGATTGTACAGTAACATTGGTAGTCAGAGGAATAAAAGGAAGCCCAAACGTTTTAGTTTGTTACTCGAGATTATTTTATTGAGATAAATTCGAAAGCAAATTTCGAAAGCAAAATTCGAAAGTTCTTGACTTGAGATTAAATTTCCAAATACATTTTCACCTTATTCATATGTGTGATTTTACTGAAGAAACATGATTTCACATTTCTAATTAATAATTTGCACTACATTCTAGGAATTCCCTGGGACACCTGGATGGGGACAGGCTAGAAAGTGCGTTACGAAACTAGCTAGAAACCAACTTAACATCTGGGAAAAGTAGCTGGGGCCCATCTAATTCCCAATCATAATTTCTACTAGGGTACTATACTCCTTTAAAAACGTCCAAGGAATTATGGGACTTTTAGAAGTTCGTTCACGTAGATATTTTGACTCGGGTCAGACCAACGCCAAAAATCAATAAATCATGATGTTTTTCAAGATATCTGTTTTCTCAAGGTATATTTAAACAAATCTATTCGAAAAAGTACTTATTAAGATGTAAATTGTGAGCATATATAAATTTATAATTCCTTTTTTCAACAAAGGATTCTTGATGGTTTAAATTCACAAATTTTTACCCACTTTTCTAAACCAAAATGTACGACCCTGCTCCACCGATGTATCGAAAAACAATTAAAATCAGCAATGTAAATTGTGTCGTCTTCCCTTGTTGCATTTTTCGCTGTTTATAGATTATTATTAATCGTGTAACAATAGTGAATATTTTTTCCAAACTCTCAAATATATTCACTACAATTTTGTATGAGCAGAGATCCAGCCCCCCGGACTCACGCATTTTCCCCTAGAAATCCGTTTCACATATTGAAGCTGGAACCCCAAAAAATCCAGATGGCGATTACATCGATTTGACCGAATTATAACCTCAAAATATCAATGTTACAAAGTTTGGTTTCGTGAAGATCGAAAGTTTACAGATGTAATAGTATGATTTGTTGTTATTTGTCGTTTTCTCTCGAATGTTTGCACTGAATGATTTTTTTTTCACAAAATTCATAGGCCAATTAACACGCAGAGCCCTCTACAACTTTTCAATCACTTTGTGAACAGGAGTTCTAGACAGTCAGAGAGGGCTGGCAGAGATCGGCAAGAAAGAAATTTTGATTATCCACTTTTTTATTTTCTTCCAATGCAAAATCCACATAAATATGATACGCTAAAAGCAAAAGTCGCACCCAAATTGTTGTCAAGCAAAAGCTGGACAGGAACTTTTGAGAGCAAGAATGGAACGTCAAAAGTTCCGAGCAAAAGCGATACGATTCCTGTGGTTGCTCTTTTGTTCGGAATTACAGGTGTATCACTTTTGCTCGGACCTTTTGACGTTCCATTCTTGCTCTCAAGAATTCCTGTTCTGTTTTTGCTTGACAACAATTTGGGTGCCATTTTTGCTCTTAGCGTATCATATATTATCCATTTTCCGAATAATCATATTTATCTATCCGTTCATTATTCATTTTCAAAAAAGTGGACAATATACGTAATTTGATTATCCATCACTTAAACAATAAATAATGTATTCAACAAATTATCCATTGCTCAAATAATGGATAATGTATCTTGAAACATCATCCATTACTCGAATAATGGATGATGTATTTGGAAAAATTATCCATCGAATAATTCAAGGAATGGGTAATCAAATTACGTATATTGCCCATTTTTAAGGAAAGTAATGCTGAGATATGATTATTTGAAAAATGGATCATATATCAAATTTTTCTCTCAATTATAATAACATATTTGTGAAATTTAATAAATAGATGTTCTATTTTAGTAATAAATTTTGAAATTTCATCGCTAAGGTTGAATGTTTGAACTATTAATCAATTTAATGTGGAAATGTGACATTTCATAAAGAATTCCGTATTAAATTCAAGAAATTTCTATAGTCACTGTAACTGAAACATCTCAACTAAACATTCCTACTACTATTAAAAAGAGAGAGCTACTAAAAATTTGATTGATTCAACCAAGAAAGTGTAGTTGATTCATCATTTAGTTGTACCAACTATATTTTCTTGGTTAAATTAATCAAATTTGGTTGAGGCATTTTATTCAGTAACCTCAAAAATTTTTCCCAGTATAACAATGTTATCATTGTGACGCAATCAATCTGGATAAATTTCATAAAACCAAAACAAATTCAACCAACAAATTCAGAAAACCCAGGTGGGTCGGTTTAGTTTTCAGAAACACCCTGAGTTTTTTGCAACCCTGAAACATGACCTTCGACCAGTTTTCATATCAAATTGGATTTCAAATTCCCATAAGATGTATAGTAAATTTAAAATACGAATATATGTGTTGATGGCTTCGAAATTTTGTATATTGAATTCACACATTTCTTAAAAAATGTGGATCAAATCTAGATTAGTAAGCGTTCAGGAAAGATAATCGATTGATTTCAAGTAATTGGAAAATGTTGATCTCCAGAAGTATTCAGGTTTTTTCAGGTATCACAACCAGCGATCTGATTTCAGAAAATTGCATTATTGAATTCCACTAGTTACTCTTCCGTCCAATCACTTTCGATCAATAAACAACAATTATGTTGAATTTTAAGTAGAAATCATACAGCACTTTCACAGTTGATTTCATGGAAATACCCTAGCAGAAATCACTCTAGTAATTCTCTAGGCCTCGCGAGGCCTCGCTAGGCCCTTGTGAGGGACTTGCAAGGCCTCGTAAGGCCTTATAATCGCCTAGAGAATAACTAGAGTGATTCCTACTAGGGTATTGCAATCCTATATCGCGATATTTTATAACATTTTACACTCGTATCCCATCGTAGAAACTTTTACGTACGGGAATGTGCCAATGACGATACGTACCTGCCCACAGATGTTAATGTGCAGGGGCGGAGAATTGGCAGGCGGGCCCGCTGGTTCTTGCTGAAAATGAGAAGTTGGCGGAGGCGGTGGACCTCTCGCTTGCGGACTATGCTGCGGAGGGGATTTATACCCCACGCTCGATCCCCCTACAGCGCCGTGGTATGAAACTTCTTTACCTGTTGGTCCCGAAGAAGTGCTGACTCCAGGGCAATCCCTAAAAATAAGATCATAATTTCTTTTATTGCATAATCCTCAATTTATCCTCTCAATTCTTTCATATATAAATATGAGCGAACTAATTTGTATTTATCACGTGATTGATGAAGGAAAACCATTCGAACTAAATCCGAGATCCATACCTTCTTTGCATGATCAATAATTTGAAAGAGTGTATGAAACTCAATCGAAGTGTCAAATCTCTGCCCAAATCGCGTTGAAACGAATAAAAACACGTACATGTTCGATTCGTTCCAGTTTGAACAGAAATCTTTAAAATTGCATGAAAATACATTTTAGCGGATTTCCGCTCACTTTATGGACAGCAACAAATAATATCTGTTACCTGCGACTGAATTCTTCTTGTTAAATTCATCAAGTTTTCATTGCAGTCAATTTTATTTACCGAATTTTATTTGTTGCTCTTGTTTTTGTCCGCGTGACCATAATTTGTTGAAACTCGCCTGAGAGAATAAACATCTTTTTGTGCGCAGAGACAAATGCAACCAACTCGGTTGGTTGTGGTAACCAATCGACTGGATGTTATTCAACCAACGAGTTAGTTGCTGCAGCCACGTGTTTTTCTTCATGTACACTTGACATTCCGAACGAGTGGTTACACAAGGTTAATTGTTGTTCATTGAATGAATAAAATAAATTTTCACGGTCTTATCCATATGTATAGATACATGCGCGAGCGTACACCTCTCGACATAGATAAAATGGAGGTGTACGATACGTTAAACACGTAATTCAAATTCACTTTGAAACGACGTTAACGATTGCGTAAGATTAACTAGATTTTAAGAATAAATGACAAAACAATATCAATTTTACAAACAAACAAAAATAAAATTGAATGATTTTTGTTTTGAAGGATCAGACAAAACCCTTTCCAATCCTCTGATCATTTCAAGTTTTTGATTTTTTTCAGAATATTTTCGGTGTTACGCAATGTATATGGTTGAATAAACAATTCGTTGCGTTACGCATTACATAAATTATATTACATGTATACAATGATGACGTATGAAACACCTAGTGCGACAACATACACCCTACAATGAATGTGGTGAATGAACGCGATCTGTCGTATTACACAATTTCTCAGGTTGAGTCCTCAATTTTCTCTTGGATGAAGAAATGATTGTTATCAAATACAGAATGTTCTTCCTTTGTTCCTATTTTCCTATGGTTGCAAAATTTTGCTGAAGCTGAAACTAGCGGCCGATTGTTATAACTTTTGTTATTTGAACTTGATTCGAATATATTTTTCACATCAGGAATCGATTGAAATGAAATACTTGATAAATTGCCTTCAACATGATTGTTGATGAGTGGTTGCAATATTCTCTGAAATTTACGTCTTAGAGATGAAAATCAGGACAAACTCAGAAGTGAATTGACAAAACCTTACTAACCGGGCTCTGACGAATAAGAAAATACTTCTTATTTATTTTGAAGAGATACCTATAGAAAGTAAAAGATGAAACTCACAATCAAAACATTCAGTTGAATGTAGGGAACATTTTTCCAGCCCAGAATGAGTTTGACAGAAAGAACAGACAGACCTCTCCTCTCTTTCGTACCTGAGTTTACAAAGTTTGGAAATGTATCTGTTATTCGAGACCGATCATTCCACGAAGAGAATTTGACTTTGACCTTGAGAAATCATCAGTTTTCCACCGTTTTTGGACATATGGAAATTCATAGAAGAATACGAAAGTCGTCTCATAACCCCATATTGCTAGATTTCAGACAAACGTTTGTAAATTTCGATCTGTCCTTTGTACATTACAAACGAGGGATTGTGTTTAAAACGAAAGTTTCCAAGAACAGGCCTTAACCGCGTATCAAGATATCAACACATATTCCAACACATATCTCGATACCTGTAAATATTTTATAACCTATTCACCGGTTCATTCTCCAGTCAATATTTACTAACCTTACACACATGATTGTAGAGTCAATGAAATATGTAATGAGAGTGAAGCAGTATTCATAGGAGAATACAAGATTATAAAATATTTACTCTTCGGCGGAAGCTTTTCTCTCGTTCGAACCCCGCTACATCCACGATACTCACTTTACTTGAAAACACTGTTACGTCAATAAAATTGCAAATATCAAATTAATTGAACACACAGGAATCTCGGGCCCCTTACATGAAAGATTTTCCTCGACTCCAATGGATCAACGCTAATGTATCAACGATGTCACTTCTATACGACCATCCGACGAGTGTTCGAATACACTTTCTGCGACGCCATGATCGTCATCGACTTCACAACCGCTTCTTTTCTGTGCTCGGAGCGTTGTTGATTATCGTCGATTAGGATCATCAAGAGCTCTTGAATGTCGTGCCTGGCTATGAAAATTGAATGCATCGGACTTAAACAGTGGTCTCCTCCTCGCATCGTACACGATCGTGCTCGAAAAATATTTACACCCTCCCATTGAAATTCCAGCAAGAAATTTGATTGATGAGCGGCGGGAAAAATGATGGATGTAACGATATATCGCGTAACACGAAAGGAGGAAAAATAATGTAACGCGAGTTCGGTCAATTAATACTCGATTTGACACCTGCTCAAATATAGGTGTTGTATGCAAGGTTGTAGCCGATACGATCGGGAAAAGCGTGATGTAACCACACAAACGTACACTCAAATATATTCTATATTATTCTTCGGAAACTACATAAGAAAAAAAACCCTCAGAGGAGTGTTAAAATATTTTCCCAACGTTTCATGAACCGCTCGAATAACGAAATTCTGAATTCAAATGCTCATATATCTCACGAAGGAAGATAGAAAAATTTCATTAGGAAATCGGATGCCGTGGTGTCAAAACTCATACACGTCGGTACTCGACTACGTTATCTGACGTTCCACTCTTTGCACTTCTTTCCATGAATAAATAAATAAATTCTAAAGAGGGCTGACAAAAGTAGAAATGAAATCCTTGTAGAAGGTTGAGCAGGTGCACGGGTCTATGGGCGGAGAAGGGAGAAAAGTCTATAGAACGGGAAAAAAGAACTAGGGGTATCGTATACCTTTAGATCTGAAAGATCTCTTCACGAAGTAAAGCACCCTTTTCCCTCCCATCTCATACAAAAATTCTTCGTCCGTATACACAGAGTGTCCTGAAATTTGTGGATCAGATTTTCAGACCACGAGTTTTATGTTACAGTAATATTTTATGAAACACTTAGCTTCGGAGTAAAGTACAACCTTTTTCGATCCATTATATTCAACTTGAATCATAACTCTAGAAATTCTTCCGGTAGTATATCGTCAACTTCTAACCATTTTGTGGAATATTTGATATCAAAATATTACGGACCCTCACAGTTTTGAATGATTTATCCTCAAAATTCTGAACAAAGTTCAAAAACATCAACAACGAAGTCGGAACAGCACGAAACAAAACCTCCCTAGTTTTCCCTGGTTCGAGAAATCCATCGGTACTCGCCAAATTGCATTTGAATTGGACCAAGATCTGATTGATCGATCAACCAAACCTTTGTTCAATTTCAATGAGATTTGGCGAGCATCGATAGGTTTCTCGAAGCAGGGGTTATCCTGTATAAAAAGAAAATATCGTGGAGAAAATTTCCAGCGACAAACACTGAGAAAAAGGATTTAGTTGAATATTAGCCATTCTGAATAAAAATCAATCTTAGTTGTCGTAACTAAATGTTTTATTTACATTAGGTAAAACTGTCTTATTCATATTTCAGACGACTAGACTTTTATTTACAACTAAAATTCAGCTAAAACAACTAGATTTCAGTTGCCGCAGCTACACAGCGAAACATTTTGTGTCAAAGGAAGTCCACCACTCGGAGTTTGCGTTGAAAACAACATATCAAATTCCGAAATTCACAGATTTTCAGTGTAAATTTAACATAAATTGTGAGTGGACCTCCTGGGACATACACAAAATACACGAAATTTTTCACTGTGTAGGCGCCTTTCTCTCAGTGAAGGGTTAATGTCATGTCTCTCAATTTCAGAAATGTGATAACGTAAGGTACGAATTCAGCCTATTCATTTGAGGTACAACTTCTAATGACCATCTTATGATATGATTTCCTAATTATTACTGGACCGTTAACCGATGTTATTCTCCACCTAGGTTAATTCTCTCATAACTAAACTCAGGCTTATCAGACTTGAGAGTTATTATTCGTGTAACCAACCGATTGTACTTTCTATTTCTCGTAAAGAACATGAGGTGTTTTCATTGTTAATGTTTTTTTTTTATTACTGTGTTCTATACCCGTTATGATATCGAGGCGACGGTGTCGGAAGTTGCGGCTGCAGTTGCGGCTGCGGTGGACATTGTCGATACGGATATTCCTTGCTGCCGCTATACTGTTGACCAACGTGTTGTGGATTGTGATGGGAATGCCAAACCGTGCCCCTCACGTGTGTCGGGGCTGTTGACTGTGAACGAGAATGGTGGCCATTTGGGGCACCGGTACCATTAACAACAGCTCTGTAACGTCCCTGCATGCCCAAGCCCCGGTGCTGATGATTCCCGGGACCATTCATTATATTTCTCACTGTCGACGTTTCCTTTCCGTCCTCCTTCTCCCTTTCTCTCCTTCAATACAGTCCCTCTCCTCCTTCTTGGTTTTTACGTTCAGCGCTTATCGTATCGTATTCCTCTTACTACCACTCTTCCATTATTTTTTCTCTCGATCATCTACGTCGTCCTCAAGTAGGATGCGCTTTCTCTTTCTCTTTTCGAGTTCTTCTTCTCTCATCGGCTTAGTCACACGAAACGAGGATGGAGCTTCGTCCTCGTTTTCTCTTACAACAACGATCACGTTTTTCTTTCTTATCTCGCTTCTCAAATGTATATTCTCCTCTCCTCTGGCTTTTGTATCTCACTTTCCGTTAGATCCACGACGGCGAGCCGCTGTTTGGCCGCCTGTGAAAAAAACGCGTAGCGAGATATTCCAATATTGCAAATCTTTTGTTTTACAACTATTATTATATACATGTACACGAATGCTGCACGTGTGTAGGATCGTGGTGGTACGTTAGCGGGATTAAAGCGTGGTTCTAGCGCTCGCGACAACAAACCCTCCACTCAAAGCACATATATCATATCCAGGAAAACAAATGTACATGGACGAATGAAAAATCGAGCTCCCAAATTTTGCTTGTTAATTTTGTTCCAGAATAACGTGGGATGTTAAGTTTTTCGTGCATGTACAAAGTAAAACCTTCGTTTACAAGAAATAGAACATTTTTGCATTTTTGTGGCGTGAAAGGAGTGTTAGAGTCAATGATTCACATAAAATGATTATTAAATGAAACTCTAAATGAATTTGATGGATGAATTATCAGAAAAAATCATGCAACTTATCTATACTCTTTCTGAAAACTATACAAGTGAAAAATCAGGGATGTTATTGTTTTCACTGCACAAAGAATAAAAATCCATCTGGAAGAAGTTTAGACAGTATTCGAATAAACATGATGCGATATATTACTATTCAAATGAAAGGAATACCGGTTTTCACGTTTTTGGCATATAATTCGGTTCGACTGATTATTTTCGAAAAAGTATCACGAAATTTACACATATAAACTGTATTTTTAGTATTAAACCGTTATCAGGGGTCAATTAAATTGAAATTCCGTGAAATTTTCAACACTTACATGCACAAGAATATTTTCAACTGATGTGCTTCAACTTATAACATTCATCGAGTATGAACAATACTCATTCGATCAGATGAATATTTATTTGTCCTTTCTCCGATGCAAATGTATCGATATCCAGAATCAATCAATTATTATAATCAGCACTTCGTTACCTCTATGGAATTATTTTTTGAATATTTTTGTATATATTCTTCGAAGAAAGGACATTCAAAGTTATCCGTGTAAGAATTATATGAAAATCGCAATGGCCATTGTTAGTATACTTTGTAAAAAATTGGTAAATGACAGAAATTTTGTCCACAGTTCGATTAAACCAAGCAGTATAAAATAGTGATTCTCAATTTACAATTTAAAAATCAAAAGCCTTAGGGATTTTCAATTATAGCGTATGATCACAGCTTTTAATTCTAAAGTTGAATGAACAGTTGATTCATTTTTTGAACTTTGAAATTCATTGTATTATGTTCTTCGACACAAATTAACATTCATTGAAACAATGAGTAGGGGACTAATGTTTTTTTTCGAATTTCCTGTTTAAAATTTGTAAAATTCGTTTATCAACTGAATTTTTGACTTTCGTCTTTTCCAACGACTTTTGTCTCTTTACCACTGAATAATAATACTTTGATTCAATGAAATCCAGTATAGAGTGCACTTTAAAAAAAATTTGTTGAATTCCAAACAAAAATGCTTGGAAATTTACAAACTTGGTTTGGAAAAATAATTTCCGAACCTTTTTTGTAAATTGCCGAACAAAAGTTTGTGAATTCTCAAAAATCTTCGTGAAATCACAAAATTTTTGGAATGTTTACAAACTTTTGTTTGGTAATTTAGAAAAAAAGTTTGTGTAAAAAACTGCCAAACTTCTTTGGCAGTTTAGGAAGTATATTTTTTACAGTGTGCATTGATCCGTACTTGGAGAAAAGATGTTTTTGAAATTTAAATCGTTCTATAAAATAGAAACAAAACGGAAATTTGAACTCACAAAATCAGCACGGAAAAAATTGGTATAGTGAAATATAGACGGACCAAACATTTGGTTATTACGATCAATCGCGCAATTATTTTAATTGAACTAATCGCTAATTTAACCCTTTTCGTCCTGAATAACACAAATTTTTTCTTAACTTTCGACTTCATATCTTTCAATGACACAGTTGTATAAAAAATTTATCTTCTTTCGAATACCGTTGAGAAAATCTACCTAAATCGCAAGCCGTTTTTCCACAAAATTTACGGATTTTTCACTTTTTTTTATTAAAAAAAGTATATTTTGAGATGGAAAAAATTCGGCACAGACCATTGAAATCATTATAAACGGTGTTATAGATGTCTGCTCTTTCAAATCCCGTTGAAATTTTTCCGAATTTCAAAATGGCGGATACAAAATGGCGTCCGCAAGGAAAAACTTTTTGTTTCAACTTTGCGAATTTCTTACTTGAAAACTATGGACTGAATCAAAAAATTTATAGGCATAAGAGAGTCTTAAAATGAGTCAAAGAATACGCTTAAATTTTTTCAGAATTTATCTCGGCATATTTTGAAAATTTCCATTTTCCAATTTTCCATGAATTTGGAAAATCGACTCGAAAAATTATGAGAAAATTTGAGAGTATTCTTTGGCAAATTTCAAGACTTTCTTGGTCCCATGAATTTTTCCAGAAAGTCTATACTTTCTGAGTAAAAAATTTAATATCTTTTTTAGTATAAAATCAACCAATTTTTTTCAGAATGGTTTACAACATTATTGAACATTTTCATTTCACTTTTTAAATTTTCAGGAATTATGTCTGACAACTATGGCTTTTAGGCAAAGCAATACTGATTCAAAATTAAGTATGAAATTTGTTTAAATTAAAACTGAACGGTTGGAAATAAAATTTACTGATAATTATTTTAAAATTTACAAAGAAAACTGCACTGAAGATTTTAACCAAATTTAGAGAACTAAAAAAGTATTACATTAGTATAGTTACTTTGAATATATAATTTTTCATGGGCAAGCATGTATCGAGAACATAATAAAAAATGTATAACATCCAAAGTTCTGTTTATAACTCCAAAAGATAGATATATTCTTAAAGCTGAAGATCTAACAACTGAATAAACTTATTAGGAAATGTAATTACAAAGTTCAACATTTAACAATTTTTCACAACGAAAATGTTTAAAAATGTTGTGAACCATTCTGAAAAAAATTAGTTGAATTTATACTAAAAAATATATTAAATTTTTTACTCAAAAACTATAGACCTTCTGGAAAAATTCATAGAAACAAAAAAGTCTTTCAATTTGCTAAAAAATACTCTCAGATTTTTTCAGAATTTTTCGAGTCGATTTTCAAATTCATGGAAAATTGGAAAATGGTAATTTTCAAAATATGCCGAGATAAATTCTGAAAAAATTTGAGCGTATTCTTTGACTCATTTTGAGACTTTTTTATTCCTATCAATTTTTCAAATAAGTCCATAGTTTTTAAGTCAGAAATTCGCAAAGTTGAAACAAAAAGTTTTTCCTTACGGACGCCATTTTGTATCCGCCATTTTGAATTTCGGAAAAATTCCAACGGGATTTGAAAGAGCAGACATCTAAAACACTTTTTATAATGATTCCAATGGTCTGTGCCAATTTTTTCCATCTTAAAATATACTTTTTTAATAAAAAAAAAATGAAAAATTCGTGAATTTTTTGGAAAAATGGCTTGCGATTTAGGTAGATTTTCTCAACGGTATTCAAAAGAAGAGGTCAAAATCTGTAACAAATGATGTTTTATAAATTTTTTATACGACTTTGTCATTGAAAGATATGAAGTCGAAAGTTAAGAAAGAAAAGGGTTAAGTAAGCGTATTGTGGTTTCGATTGACTCGTTTAGTTATTTTTATTGCACAGTTTGGTCTTTCTATATTCTACTATTCGCTTAGTGATTATCGCTATTCCTTTCTCTCTGTGAGATAAATCATCGTTTTTTATCTTTTCAAATCAATTCCTGGGAACTGGAAACATAATTTCAAGAATATACTCCAGGTGTTAGATCTTCAACAGCTGAGTATTCCGTTATTCGATTATCAATTCGTTTCAATAAACGATTTAATCTTCAGCAACGTGTCTGTGAAGTTGGCATATCAATTGTCAGCATCGCACAAAAAAGCACCAGTTCTAGTCGCATCCACTATAGTTCTACAGTTCTTGATAAGTTATTTATGCCAACTTCACAGACACTTCAGCAACATGAGAAAAGATTACTATATTTGTTTGCACGTTTGAATATATACTTCAAAAGCTATAATCGAATAATAATATAATAATTTGGAAACCATAAGTAAACAATTTCACGATGTCGAGTATCTTCAAATACTGTTGTTCGCTAGAAAGGATTCAATTGGAGTTCAATTGGAATGAATTGAAGGGGGAATGATTTCAAGTATTCGTGTATGAAGTTGAGAAAAGTTATTGGTAGAGACCACCAAAAGAAATCGAAGTTGAACGACGGTTACATAATATATATATATAGATATAAATTTTGCTACCTCGTTGCGTTAGCTATGTGACGTTGAAATCATTACCGCGTTTACGTAGCAACGATCACTGTTTACATCATCATAACTACCATATGGATGTAAAACTACCTGTCACTCGACTACTATTTTTTTTTTTTCACAACGAGAGTCAGGAAAAACAGCATTGAATATTATCAACTTTTCTCCACGTGCAATGACGTAAAAACGATCGAAAACATGATTTAATTCGATTGCAACTTCATCTTGAAAAATGTGGCCTGAATTCAACATTCGTTACGGCGAAGATATACTTTGAATAAAATCAATATTTCTTTGATTTTCTACGGCTCTGAATTACGTGATCAGGAGTTGCGTTCAAACGTTAGTTACTCGACGAGCATTTAATTTTCATTTCCAAGTGAATTTTGCCTGGTAGAAATCATTCCAGAAATCACTTCTTTGGGCCAGAGAATGATTCCTACTGTATGAAATTTGATTTCGTAACAGGGAAATTTCGCTTTTTCTAGTTCAAAAGCTTCGCGTGCGGTTGAGTAAATAAAAAGTTATGTTCAAGTAAAGTACAATGAATGGATACACTGTTGGAAATTTCTGCATCAATTTTAATAGTTTTGTTGGGAGTTGTTTTCAAGTACGTGCAGGAATTCAGTTTCATGCATGTTTTACATTAAATTAAATATAAACTATAGCACAATATATAGTTTTTTCAATGTTCATGAACATGGAATCATGTACGTAATTGAAAAAAAACTTCCAAATACTTTTGACAGTGCACAGTGAGGAGAACTGCTTATTAATTAAGTTGCTGAAACAAGAAATTTCGAAAATTTGCTTTGCAGATATGGCAACACTGGACTTGCTGTATTTGCGAGAAATTTACTATTACAGCAAAAATCTTACTCTTTTAACAAGTGCTTGTCATTCAGCAACCCAGAATTCAGCAGATATAAAGACGGCTAGAAAATTTTGCTGAATTAGCAAATATCTAATTTAGCAAAGCAGATATTTCGGAATCGCTTTTTCAGCAAGAATTTTTTTCCGCCTGGGATATTTCGTTGAGGATAATAAAAGAATTCGAAGGCACAGTGATGAATATATAAATTTTTTTAATGCGGTTTCGAACTCTGTTTTATTTCCAAAATATCATGCAGGTGTAAAACAATCCAAAAAAAAAAATGATGGGTTTGGAACATATGAATAATTTAACTCCCTATCAACATTTTCAAAACTTCTGTCATTTGAAATATTCAAGTACTTGGAAATTTAGTATCGAGATGGTATGGATTCATTGAAAATTGATGATAATGTATCAATAATTACAAAAAAAAAGAAGAAAAATAACCACGTCGTACATGATTTCGAAATGAATGTTTCGAATAATGAAACTGGCATTGTTTTGGAGGAAAGTGAAAGAATACAATAAGAAAGCGACGGAGAATGCACTGTATTATAAAGTTATTATTATAAATACATAGGTACGAGGGCTTTAGATTGCACAAATTGACGATCATTACCAATTATATTCAATGAGAATAGGGGAACTGTTAAATACACATGATTGTTTACTAAATAAATTCCATCACATAATATCGTTTTTAACTGTATACGTGTGTTGTGAGCGAACATAATAGAATGACGAAGTAGCGAAAACATCGTCTAGACACTCGCTAGTCTTCTTGTTTTCCTAGTAGCTTTCTTCTCCTATTCGTAGGATTATTATACCTAACATTATACGTTGCGTTTCTACGCTACGGTCTCTTCGTTCGATTTCCAAATTCAAACGCTATAATTTTTCTCTTCCGACTATTCACCACGAAACAATAATAATTTTAATGAACGATATTGAGACATAATCAAGTACTCGATGCTTATTTCCTAATACGACATCAATCGGATTCTACGACGACGGAGAAGAATAATTATGGTAACACGATATTACTATAGCTGTCGTATATTTTGATATTTTTCATTCAAAAACGTGTAGTGGTTATTTACCAGAATATACTCTCTAAATCTCTTCGAGTGAAAATACCCGCAAGTCCGATAAGAGGGAATTTTCACTCTCTTGGAATGAGGATTTCATTCTTAAAAGAAGGTGAAATTTCAGTCTTCGAACCAAGTTAAAACTTCACTCTGTCGGAGTGAAAAGTCACTCTTCGAGAGTGAATTTTTCACTCCAAGGAATTTAGAGAGTACGAAGATTTAAAAGTGTTAGATATATAAACAGTGAATCATACAGCAATGTACATCAACATTCAGATCTTTTTAAAATAAACAACCTCTAAAAATAGCTGTTAAATACATCTTTTTTTTTACACCACGCGATTGTTAATTTATTCGATTACTTGCGTACAACTAAGGTGCGATTGATTACGGCTCGGAAGCCAAGCGAGCATTACTTGAGAATGTTACACTACAAGCGAATTGTAAAAAAGCAAGCGCAGCGAACGAATGGATTAGGAGTGATTTTAATCGCATTAGAATTTAAAATGTTCATATTTCAGCGTCATGCCAATTCACCAAATTTACAGCGACCTGGATCGAAAATACATGTTCGAGTCATCATATAATGAGAGCAGAATTATTTTTCAGTGACATGCAACATGTTTTGATTGTTTTTCTTTCATGTTCCCAATAAAAATATTTCTCTTCAAAATTCTTCAAAACTCTTCAGATTTTTCTACATAACTGTCAGATTTCGGACGCTTTGAAAAATTCGCAGAATTTTTAACCATAAATATTACTCTACAAATTTCTGCATTACTCTGCAAAATTGTACATAATTCTTCGTAATATTTTATGAATTTCTCCACAAAATTCGTACAAAACTCGCCAAATCTCCATATTACATTAAATACTTCTCTGCATATTTCTGCATTACTCTACAAATCTCTATTTTATCTATTCACTTTTGCTTGGGAAAAAAAATTTTTGTTCAGAGTTTATTTCTACAAATCTCCTGCCAGTTCGACTTGAATGACATTACGGAAGAGACACCACATTGAAAGTCCATATTTAGGAACTTTCCTCAGTGAGGATCGAACCCGGGTCCTGCGAGTGAGAAGCAAACCTATATCACATCAGCGGATCTCCGAGATGACTACAGTAATCTTAAAGTACCGCTTATGGGAATCATTGCAATGGAAAATTTGGAAAAATTCGTTTTCGTGAGGTATAGACCGATCAATTCAGAATCTTCTGAAACGAAAAATGAATAGGTCGTGGGAGAGGGGATTTTTTTGACCTCAACTTGTAAATTTTTCCAAGTGCTGAGTCAAATCGATAGAAAATTTTGAAAGTTCGTCCCTGTAAGATATAGACCAATCGATTCAGAATCTTATGAAACGAAAAATGAGTAGATCGTGGGAGAAGGTTTTTTTCGACCTTAACTTGTAAATTTTTCCAAGTGCTGGGTCAAATCGATAGAAAATTTTAAAAAATTCGTTCCCGTCGGATATAGACTAATCGATTCAGAATCCTCCGAAAGGAAAAATGAGTGGGTCGTGGGAGAGAGGTTTTTTCGAAGCCTACTAGTGAATTTTACTTAAGTTGTTTTGAGTTGATTGAAAAATTTGAAAAAATTCACTTTATTTCCGCAAATGCGATTTGAGAAAAATGTATGAATTTGTATAGAAAACTCAACTCTCCGCCACAAACCGTAATATTCTTGGAATAGACAAATAAAGAGAAAATTCAAATTTTTTTCTGCAAATGTAGTTTGCAGAGAAATGTATGAACTCGTGGAGAAAATTCCTTTCCTCATCAAATGTTTCCACCATTTATCAAGTAGAAAAATGTTGAGAAAATTCAACATTTCTCAACAAAACAACTTTGACCAATAAGTTGGAAATGTACAGAGAAACCTTTACTGGCAATAGAAATTTTCAGAAATATGCAGAATTTCACAGAGCTTTGGAAGATGAATTTGTTGAAAAAATTCTTCCTTTCTCTAAGAATTGCGATAATGAAGTTTTGCAGAGAAATTGTTGAAGTTTTGAAGAGAAATATTTTTATTTACCACGTCCTCCGATGCACTGAGAATAAGGTTTCCTTCTGACAAATCAACGCAATTGATTGAGCATTCTTGAGAATTATAACCAAATCATTTATTCGATTCAAACTGATCGAAATTGATTCGAATGAATATGCCTTCTTCTCAAATTTAGATTCATCGAATCATCATCGGCATGGAGTTGATTTAAAGAAATATGTGCTGTATTTGTCAACTATGGGGTAAAATAAATGATAATAAATTTTTCTTTGGCCGTATCCAACTATACGATTTATTTACTCTAAACAAATCTTATTTGAGTCAACGAATCTTTTTTCTCAGCGTGGAAAGTTTATTTTATTTCGAATGCCTACGTCAAGTACCGTTTCGTACACTATTATAATTTCTAATCTCAACTCTCGTCTCATAAAACTTGAACATTTTTTTGAAAGAAATCTATTTTCAGAACCTGTTTTCAAATTGATTGTACGAGAATCAAAATATGCTATAAAATTCACAGATATTCTGGACATATTCGAATGATTTGATGTTCAAATAAAGTGATATTCATGTCGAAAGGGGGATTCTGTTCTATACTTTGAAGATGAAACTTTAATTTTCCCAAAGCCATATCATGGGGGTAGGATCGATGGTGAAACAGTGTATCACCCTATACCTTTTGCAATGCTGCAGTTAGAAACAGAGAGAACTGAGATAATGTTTTATCGATTAACCCTGGTTGTATGGGTTATTCTGAATAAAACGGTACCTCACATGGTGCTCTGTTCTCTACCCATATGTCGAACTCATCAAAGAAAAATATATTGGGTTTGAAAAATTTGTATTACGGTAAGAAGAAAATATATTTGCAATAAATCCAAAATCCTCACTACACGGAGATTCCGAGTTTAATAATAATAATAAACAGTTCATCTTCAATATTTGGAACGACAATTGTCAATTTGGGAAAAAAGAGAATCGCTGAAAAATATTTGTAGTGAGTTTATCGAAAATTTGTAATGAAAATATCAACGGTTGATTGTTTTATTGTTATTTCTCACAGTGAAATTATCAACTTATGGTAAATTCACTACGAATATTCTTGAATGATCCTCTTCTTCCCTAAGTTGACAGTTAGTTTTCTAAATATTAATGAACTCGGGCTTTCCATGTAAACTGTGGAAAAAATCTGCCATTTTCGTTTTCAATCACGTACATGAAATCAGATTCATACACATTCTACATTCAATTTAATAAATATAGATTATGCTATAGTTCACATCAAATTTAATGTAAAATGTGTACGAAACTGAATTCATGCACGTACTTGAAAAAAAAACTGCCAGCAAAAACATTCAAATCAACCCTTCGAGTACACACAGGTGCGAATTCGCACCAACTATTCTCATACTTTTCGTTTTTCGTAAAGAATTGATTTTATTCTCGGGTTTTTTTCACTGATCAAATTTGATATTTGTGAATTTTCTTCCATACCACGTTAGTCTGCATAGTTTTTCCTTCAAATTGAAGAAAAGGGAGGTCAAATTGTTCGAATAGGAACCGAATTGATAATCGGTAAAATTGCGTGGTGTACTCCGAATGTGTGAGAGGATGTGTGTACTTCATTTTTCGTACTTGAAAAATTTCGACCAAGAAAAGTTTTGTAAAGAATAGTTACAGTTTTTCTGTGAACTTAAAGAAAATGAAAAATGAAAAAAAATTCGACGACTGGCGGAGATCCTCACTGGTTGTCAATTTTGTCGAAAAACTTCCGCCAGGCGTGGAATTTTTTTTTATTTTTCATTTTTTCAGTCTCACAGAAAAACTGTAACAACACGGCAAAAATTAGTGATCCAAATTTTCGTTGACTAGTATGTCACTTTGGGACGGAGCACAAATTCCAGAAGAATTCGTACACTGGATTTTAATAATTCGTTGATTCTTTCCATTATTTCGACAATCGAAATGAAAAGTGAATTCCATCGGTGAAATCATGGACAAAGTCAACGAATTATTAAAATCCAGTGTACGAATTCTTCTCGAATTTGTGCTTTGTCCAAAAGTGACATACTAATCAACGAAGATTTGGATCACCAATTTTGTCCGTGTATTCTTTACAAAACTTTTCATGGTTGAAATGTTTCAGATGAAACCTCTGGCCATCAGTTTGCCTGCTAATTTTTTCTTATCGGTTATTTTTAAGCCACCCTATCGCCGCCATTTTGCGATGCCAAATTATCAAAAAATGTATTGTAAAATATACTTTATGATTGAATAGAAAATTCCTGATGAGAAAAAGATTTTTCCAAATGCGTCTTTTCGACTCGTTTAATTAATAAACAGTATACGATAATATTCTCAATCCTCTGAAGCTATCCAATCCATCCTCCCGAACGTATCACGTACATACATCCGCAATACAAATTTCAATCGAAACTTATGATCTCAATTCTAGTTGCAATAAAAACGATGTACTTTTTCCTCTCCGTTCTTTTAAACTCGATATCGATGAAAACTATGACTCCGTCACGAAGAAAACAAGATTCCTCGATGCGATTCTCTTTTGCCCCACGGAGGATAAAGGAAAGACAGCGTCTAGACAATCTCTAATCTTCTTACTTTCCTTTAGTTTTCTTCTTCAATCTATTTGGTTATTATCTTCAATATCATACCTCTCGTTTCAACCTAAATGATTCTCAAACGCACAATAATAATTTTCTCAAAGCGCCAGTACAATGTGCAATGAAGGAGGAGAAATAAATAAAAATGAAGAGAAACCGGTAATGTGTATTAAACTGTGCCGTTCACACACCGCTACTCTGATTGAACGAATTAGGTTAATTAGTATTATGCTGTAAAGTAACTGTACCGTTAATATTGAAGATGTCATTATCGGTAGGATTGTGTAATATTAAAATAAGGTGGTTTTCTCCGCGTTCTAATCGCGTTACGCTATCGTTCAACAATCTGAATCGATTTTTGCAAAATCATCATACCTGTCGAAAGAACGAGAAGAATAAAACTTACGAATAAACGATAAATCCCTTTCTTCGAAATATCAAACTTGTTACTTCAACTTTGAAACTTCGTACACAAGAGAACCATCCAAACTTTTGTGTCTCAATTTTCCATGGGTTTGCTTTTGGAATATTTTCTGTAGAATTTTATTTCCTATAGGAATCTTTCCTAAAAGAGACAGATACGAAAGAAAAGTTCTTCCTCGAGGAGAGTTGGGTTTTTTTTTCTTCTCGATAATGAATATTGGTATGGAGAAACATCGTTCGACATTATAATGAACTATATGAAAATTCAGGATTATTATTTCTTTCCTCGCACGCGAATAATTGGACATTTTTGTGACAAGAATGTAGTTTCACTCAGAGAGAATATTATGTTAGTTATACCGTGTAGGTAAAGAAGAAAAATGTGTTTGACTGAGAACATATATTCTCCTGATCCAAGAAAATCTCCTTTGTGTACTAAGAATATAGTTTCTTAGTTTAAAGCTCCATGTTCTTCTACAAATGAGATTTTGCAAAATATATGAAAAGAGAGAATATACATATATTCACTGAATATGACCGTTGCTTTTCTCAGAGGAATTTTTGTGACTCGATGGCACATAGAAAAATTGTCCAACTTGGAACTAAAAAGTGAGGCAGAGAACGAAAATATCGCGCAGGTAAGGTATTTGATTCGACGCATATGAATCAGTTCGTTGAAAAAGTATACGTACAAAAAATTTTCAAAGCTTACTTTCACTGGAATTCACCCAACCATTCATTTCAACCACACAAAATGTATATGGAAGAAAATATTCATTTCACTCTATAGCATCGCATATTTTCACGGTCAATAACATTGTGCAAGGGAATTCTATGAACAGGTAGAGATCCTTTCGATGAATCTGTTTCGATTTCTTTTTGCCGTGATAATGGTGGAGAGCGATGCTGTCCGGTGTATAATACCCTGCTGTTGTCCGCGATCCAAAATCCGGGGAAACGATTAAGTGAACCGGAATATCCAGCAGCAGGCCCCCGTTGGCCTTTGGGCTTTCTTTCCTCTCCGTATGCTGTGCGAACGGATTCTCTCCAGTTGCAGCAACAACAGCGGTAGCATTATCATCGAAGAATCAAATTCCAAAAAGAAATAACTTGAAATATTTTTGCGTTTCAATGAAGTATCATTGGAAATGAAATTCATTCAAATTTTTTATCAATCGATTCTTCATTTGAGAATTGGAAAACGATGAAAGGAGAAATATAATTTCTCTTATGATACGCATCGATTCAATTATTTCCTATGTACAAAGATGTGTCGGATTAATATTTTTAGAATTTACTTCCGCGATTGGGCTCGTTGCATCATAAAATTCATAATTAATTATTCCGATGTCGACAGACGTACGGCAACCTTGAGACAACAGTCAAAATATGACTCTGAAAGGCTTAGCCTTCGCGTTTCTTTTCAGATTGAATGATCAAATTAACCAAGTGACAATTGTGCGCTTGTGCATGTAACCTTTCCCTGCAAATTCAACCGAATCTGCGAGTTTTGTTCATCAGGTCGAAGAATCGATTATCGAATCCTATACATATGCATCGAAATAATCGTATGATTTTTATATATTATTAGTTACCGAAATACAATTTCTTGTTTGTGTTGCCTCTTTTTCCACCGAATCTCTTTGTGCGTACAAACGTACAAGCCCGAAACGTGGATCCTAGCGCGATATGAAACGCAGTTTGTACCATGCAGACAGACCTGAAGAGAAACCCGTTTACCTTTAAACTTCTCCTTCTTCCATCTCGTCTTTGGAAGAACTCGCGCGACGCGGCAAAAACAAAAACTACAGACTAAAGGAAATGATACCAAGCTCGGACCAACAGACAGATCAGAACAGGCCAGGTAGAAGTCAGAAATACTTTTTACACTTCATTCAAGTTGAAATCGTTGTTATATATAAAAAATATATATAAATCATCTCTCTAGATATCAATCGAGAGATGAACGATCTAAAAAGGAATCGATTCCTTTTCTATACAATCTATATCGAAATGATATAATGAAAATTAATAAAAAGCCCAAAAATGTTCATACAATTTAGATTAAAATTCGACAGACATTATATACAAAAAGAACAGATTCTTTTCAGACCGTGAGAAATGTATTCAATGACTGTTGGAAGGGCAATTAAAACGTTCGTAAAATATACAGTAGCAGAAATCTAAAGAACCTCTCATGGAAGTTTCGATCAGAAAATAATATGAGGGGTTCATCGTATGCCATATGGTAGGTTCGAGGAACACGCTCTTCCAAAACCATAATTTCACTTCTCTCTTCAGAATCCCAGAGGGAACTCGACTTAACAATATTCAAAAATTTTTATAATATCCCTTATAGAGATATTCAACATACCATCGAACTTTCAACAATTTTAAATCTTTGAAAATTGATTCAAACTGTACGACAGGGTACATCTTAATCAAGTTGCGACATCACAATATTTTTCATTTTTCATACGATATACACACTCGAATCTGAAGTAGGATTCATTGAATATCCTTATACGTAAGTACCCTCGTTTTCACAAACATATATGTGAAAAACGCATGAAGGTATAGAGCGTACAGCGAAGAACAGCTGCATTTTCGGTTCTTCGACAGCTGGGTTGGCTCTCTGTGTTACCAACGAACCAACCAGGGAACCAACTAACCAACCAAGTGGTCGACCGATCAACGTGACTTGGCTCTAGAAATAGATCTTAACGTGGTCGTCGTGGTCGTGGTCGTCGTCGTCGTCGTCGTCGTCGTCGTCGTCGTCATCGTCGACGTCGTTGTCGTCGTCCACTCCAGTAGCCCGAAAAAGGAACTAATGACAAAAGAAAAATATACCTCTAACCTGGCCCATACACACTCGACTCGAGTCAGGTCATGAGAAAGGAGAATGGATCTTCTCTCCTCTGTGTGCACGCATACACGTATGCCTGCCACGAACACTGGACAGGATGTAGCAGAGACGTGGCATTAAAAGAGTATACAAATACATATACATATAGATTTATAAACGTGTGCGTGTGTGAAACTGTATACGTCTACACGAGGGTTCCACCGAATCCTCCAGGACTCGCCACAGCCTCGATATAGGTGGACTCGAAGGAGCTCCAATTCTCCTATCGATCCAGCCAACTTCGTATCACGAAACTGGCTGGCACCCCAGGGAAAGGATAAGGGAGAGAAGAGAGTTGAAGAGAGAAATGAGCGACTCCGTTGGATATATTGTGGGGCTTGACTTGACTTGGCTTGGCTTGGCTTGGCTTGGCTTGGCTTGGCTTGGCTTGCCCGCCAATGAGTTGGCGATTTTTTGTATTCCATTCCAGTCATGCAATTATGCGTTTTTTCAATGCATTGAATATGGAAAGTCAACAGAAAGGAACGAAAGGGGAGGAAGAGAAACGACAGAGCTGAAAAATAGAATCAAGAAAGCGTTGGAGAAAGAAATAAAATAACAAAATCATGTTCGATCATTTGTTTTTTATTTCATGACCACACACACACTCTCTCTGAGGATTTCATTTTTTATATTCTCATAAACAACATTTTCACCTTTTATGTACAAGTAGAATGATTTGTTTTTGGTATTTTGGATACATCAATCACACAAGTGATATCGGAAACAATTTTCGACACGGATGTGATGAATAACTAATGTAATAACGAAGTGACATTTACATAAGCATTTGCAATTCATTAGTTGAAGTACAAAAATGCAAATCGAACGAGTATTAGGAAAACCGTGTTTTGAAAGTCTTAGAAACTTGGATAGCTGAGGAATAGCATAGGAAGAGGAGTTTTCCGTTTCCCCCCCACATTTGAATATTGTTATGCCATTTATCGAAGAACAAACAAGAATTTCAAAAACAATTAATTTCTCCATAAGCATTGTATTCACGTCCACGACACATAGGGTAACCGCTATCGCCAGGTCCTCCCCCAAAGCTCCTCGTTACCGCAGCAACGGAATTCTAGTTAGTGCGAGGGTTTTTCTGAACGACAGGTGAATAATGTTTTTCCAACAACAGATAATAATCATTCAAAACTGAAAAATAAGATCGACTCGTTGTTGAAAAATATTCTTTAATTACGCCGAGTGATACAATTCCATTGATTTGTTTATCGGTTCTCTTTATCCAAGTGGCAATATCACAAAACTGATATATGCCTCAATTGTAATCAAGATCAAACGGATCCAAGTAACAGAATGAAAAAAAAATAATCAACAATGAGAACAAAAATAGATTATGTATACCGTGCTGCGCGTATTCGAATGATGGAAAATCACATTGATACGTTCTATGTGTATTGATAATGATACGGATAACACAGATAACCGGATTTCCAAGCAAGGAAAACAAGTATCAGGGGGCGCCCATTCGATTTCCCGTACCCTGTCATTTGGCGTGAAGGCATGTGTTTTGAATTGACTTGCAGGTACCTTAAAATATAATATACATTCGCAAACCAGTTATGTGAATGAATAAGAGCCCGGAAACTGTTTTAATTTTGAAAGCCTATATATGCACGTACGTACACGTATATAGAAATTACTACATCGATTGCATTGCGCGAGAAAGTGATTATTGCACCGTTGCAATCACGAAACAAAGAAATATCTTTTATATACGCGATCCAAAGAGAATCGCGGTAACGGATCTTGCGTACTACTATCACGTATACACGCGTATTATAAATTCTGCTGCTGCATACGGTAATTGTCATGTCCGTGTGTACGAGAGCGCGTATTCCCATGCGCTCACTTTTATTCTAAGAAAATATTATTAGTCCGCCATAAAAGAATTAACACCACCGGGGTTCAAACTTTCGGACTTGCTCGAGCATTTAATTTTTATTCTCCCTCCCCTTCTCATCCAGGTCGAATATTGGCACGGTCAAATCCTGTTGTAAAATTTATTATTATACGATTCAAGGTATCCATAATAATCGTACGAACGAATCTTCCAATGTGAAAAGGAGCTTAGTCATTTCTCATCATTTCATATTTATGAGATGAATTATTATCATTTCAAATGCTACGAATACAGGCCTTACCTTTTTCTTGTTCCCTAAATAATGTGTTTGTATTGTGAATCGTATAGTTGTATATCCCAAATCATCTATTCCAATACACCTAATTACCGTATGGAACAAAAGAGATTTTCACGTTCTCTATGAACGAGTGCTTCCTTCAGTTTGGATGGAAATCCCTTTGTTATTCATCGAAGATAGAGATGAGAGAGAAAGGAAAGAGATTCCAATCGATTTGTTACTTGTATTCGACAATTACACAAAAATTTCGGGATTTCAAAATTGCAAAGGATGCGATTGATTGGGTATGAACTCGAAGCATACGATTGACATTCCCTGTTTCTCTTTTTAATATTGAATTTGAAGCAATGAGTGGGAGAAAAATACAACGCTTACACGGAGAAAAATGATGTTCTACACGGAAAGACCGGGTCGATTAATATTTAGAAAAATGACTGTCAATTTAGGGAAAACAAGAATCATCGCTGAAAAATATTCGTAGTGAGTCTATTAAAAATTCGTAGTCGATGTATTTATAATTGATAGTTTCACTGTGAAAAATACCAATGAACCTATCAACTGTTAATATTTTGACTACGAATTTTTGGTAGATTCACTACGAATATTTTTCAGCGATCCTCTTTTTCCCTAAATTGACAATCATTTTTCCAAACGTTGATGAATTCTTTCTAAATATTCATAGACCCGGTCTTTCCGTGTAAATATTATTACATTTTGCACTAAAGTAGGAGGATAAGTACAAATTCATGCTCAATAATTTGAAAAATCGTTCAATTTGGCGTAATTTCACATCATAGAGTCAGAATTTTTACTACACTGTGTTGTAAATGATTTTACTATTTTACTTATCCCGCTACTCTATTCAGTACAAAATGTAGGTAATATTTGAAACCTCATTCATCTCCTTGCACTTAAACTAAAGATGTTATTTCTGAAACTGTGCTGCACGAGTTGCTTCATCGTTGATTGATCGATGAGAAAAGAACCACAGAAAAATTAATACATTTATAATACAGGTTGGTTGAAAAGTTTCTGCGTTCGCAATGAAAGAATACTGTTTTTGTTACGAGATATATTTTTTTATTCAATATAATCTCCTAGAAGCTCAATACACTTGTTCCAATGATCTTCCAATAATTTTATCCCATCCTTATAATGGTTTTCCGGAAGTTCTGCAAAATAACCGTCTACGGCTGCTATGGCCTCTTCATTCGACGAAAAATGCTTTCCACGAAGGAATTGTTTGAGATTTCTGAAGAGATAGTAGTCGCTAGGAGCCAAATCTGGCGAATACGGTGGATGTTCAAGCAATTCGTACTTGAGTTCTTTGAATTTAGCCATCGTCAAAACACTTTTGTGAGCAGGTGCATTATCTTGATGAAAAATGATTTTTTTCTTCTTTAAACCAGGTCTTTTCTCACGAATTTTTTCATCCAGCTGATCCAAAAGGCTGCAGTAATATTCGGAGTTGATTGTTTTACCTTTCTGAAGATAATCAATGAACAAAATTCCTTTTGCATTCCAAAAAACTGATGCCATAACCTTCTTTGCTGATCGTTGTGACTTCACCCGCTTTGGAGCTGAACAACCAGCTTCAGTCCACTGTAAACGTTCTTGTTTCAATTTAGGATCATGGTGGTAGATCCAAGTCTCATCCATAGTTATAAAACGACGCAAGAAGTCGGTTTTATTCTGCTTAAAACGCTCCAAATTACGCTGAGAAATTTGTTTTCGATCCAGTTTTTGTTGAATTGTTAACGTGTGCGGCACTAACTTTCCAAACAGTTTTTTCATACGTAATTCTTCATGTAAAATATGGAGTACTCGTTCGTCTGAGATGCCTATGGCATTAGCAATTTCACGCTTAGTCAAACTTGGATCTTCACTAACCATATTATGTACATGCTCAATGATTTCTGCTGTGGTTGCAGTTTTTGGTCGTCCTTCGCGTGGATCGTCTTCAAGGCTAGTACGACCACGTTTAAATTCACCAGCCCAAAATTCAACGGTGCGTTTTGAAGGTGAGGACTCCTTATACACTTCTAACAATTGTTCAGAAATTTCCTTTGCTTTTAAACCCTTCAAAACAAAGAATCTAATGACTGCACGATATTCAATTTTTTCCATATTAAGAAAAATCAATGACACGTCAACTTCAAATGGCTTGTAAACAAAGAATGAATTGACAGAATGACTTGTAACTTTGCATGTGTTCTCAGGACAGATATACCAACTTGAGAACAAAAAAAAGTTTTGAGCTAGCAGTACTATCTCTTGGTGAGCGCAGGAACTTTGCAACCAACCTGTATGTTGCTGAAGTTTGAATCGTTGATTGAAACAAATCAGTTACTAAAAAAACGCAATATTCAGGTGTTGAAGACCTGAAATCTTGCAGTACCTTCTCAGAACGATGTTTCCAGTTCCAAAAAGTTCATTTCAGAAGATGAATAACGATGATTCATCAAATTTTGTGATTTGTCATTTCGTTTCTGTAAACGATTCGAACTTGAACCCAATTTTATAATTGGAATGGAAGAAAAACACATTTGAATATCTGTTCTTTAATACTTATTCTTCATAAACTGCACGGACTAAATTACAATAAAATGATAACCAAGTGATTGAGAATTAATCCAAGCTCAATGAAATTCAAGAAAAAAAAGCAAAGTAAATTCTGTGTTTCAAGACTATAACAGATATTCGAACAATATTCATAATATTAGAAAGAAATATTGTAATGACGAGTACCAAATTATTTGCTTGTTCTTTAATTTCTCTTTTCTATGACTCTGATTCTTGACTTGGTATTTATTGCCGCCTAGAAGAACAACCATGTGTCATATCCAACGCTGTAAAATATTATAGCAGGAATGACTTTAGATTCCTTTTCGTGTAAAGTTGAGATTTTATGATGGATAAAAAAAAAGTGTCTACGCCCTCGGACAAAGATTCTTTTGTGAGAAGGGACGCAGTTTGTTTTACCGATTGGAAGAACTGAAAAAAAAATTTTGTTCGTTGTTTCATTTGGAGAACTGGGAAAAGTTCCCTCATTCGTACACCATAAAACTCTGTTGTGAAGGAAGAAAAAATCTATGTTGTTATTCAAAGAATTCATAAAATACTAGACTGTAGTATCTGAGAGAATTGAAAAATGATTTTATTCCGAGGAAAGAATCTGCCGAGCATTGGATGTTGTATCGAAAAGGATTGTATGTTCTGTTCCATGAATGTCCAAGTAGCGTTGATTCCAACTACTCAAATTCCAGTGATGAATAAAAGACTTTAGATGAATGTAATGAAATGTGATCGATCCTTCAACTTGATATGTGCAGACTGAGGGATACATTAGCAACGAAAAATCAGTTTGATTCTAATTTACGTATTAAGGCGACAATGATGAATTATTTTTAATACTTCATTCTACAATTTTCTTCTTATTTTATAAAAAAAAAAAAACAAAACATGTTACAATTCTATTGGAATTTTTTAATTTGTTTATTTGAATAATTCGTTCTTCACCCACCATAATAAATTTGAACATAAACGTACTTTCTAAATTCGAAAGAGTGAAAATTCACTCCAACGGAATGGATTGCTACCGAAAGAATGGATCCTCACTCTAACAGAGTTCAGAGGGTAAATCTGAGAACCAAAACCTCTTCGTATAATCCTGACTAGCTTTATTCAGAAAAGCAAAAAGTTACTTATTTTACACGCATTTTTATGACCTCGATGACATTCGCCAAGTTTGCATCTCTACAATCAAATAGATTTCACTTTGCTCACACTCTTTTAATTCAGAATAACGCCGGTTTTCCTCATATTGTATAATTTACGAGCGGTTATTCAAGAAATCTTGTCATGCACAAGCCAGGTTCAACCGGATGACGCGTATTGATACTCGTCCCTGCCGGCCCGTTAACATTTTCCATAACAATTAGTAAAAAACAATGGAATTCATCTTTCCCCCATAATTTTGTACGGGTTTTTAATTCACGAAACCCCAGTGAGTACGATAAAAATATTGAATTTCACATTTTTTCGAAATACATTCTTCATTACCGACGATCGGATTTTGATTTTCAATGTATCTATATAGTTTCAAGGGGGAAAATACGAGCGAATGTACCTTTTTTTGATAAGATAAAATAATTGAATGAAGCACACTTCAAAATCTACATTCAAAACTGTCTTTATTTCAAAATGGCGGTCTAAATTTCCATCTAAAATCAAGAAACTAAAATTCTATCGTTGAAGTATATCAAAACACACAACTTGACGGAGAGAAAAACAAGAAATAAAATTTATTTGCATAGCTTCTATCAATTTTTAAATTAAAAACAAAAGTGTGTTTTTTTCAAAACGCTGTTGAATTTTCAATTTTTTATTTTTTTCACACCTTCGAGTTGTGCGTTTTTACATATGCTGACAATAGAATGTTGGTTTTTAGATTTCATAAAAAAATTGAGGTCTGTAGGCTGCACAGCGCAAAAACGAGAGACCAACTTCTAGCAGCTGTAGCTCCGCCATTTTGGAATATTTTCGTCTCAACAAAATTATAGAGATAGTTGGAAACGTAGATTTCAAGATATGTATTGTTCCATTAATCGATCCTCAGCTAATTTTTCGTAACAAATTCTTAAAACACGGTACTTTTACATGTATTTCCCCCTTCAACTCTGGTTAATTGCTGTTCCATTTCTCACTACTATTTGAAAATGATGAATATGATTGTATGAATTCATGTCCAATGGATATACGTGAAATTTCAAATCAATGAATTCGAGTTTTTTCGTTAGCAGTACTAATTTCATGCTGTACCAATCACTTCAAACAAGTTGAAATTCGATAAAAATGTTCATACTCCAGATAATTTCATCACCTCGACTTGAAAAATAAATCATGAACACGCATTTGCTGGGAAACCTATAGATTCCAGTGGAATTTGAATTGAAAATGAGTCCTCTTTTCATTCTGTATTCATCTGCAGGCACTGTTGCAACAAGATTACGAGAGAGTTTCACGAGGGAGTGGAGAAGAGCCTCTGTCATTCCGCTTTGCTTTTAGAGTGGTAGGGAAATGAACGAATAACTAGCTTTTCGAAGTTAGACCGATGGATCTCTCAAAGGATTCTTCGTCTTTGTGCGATCCTGTATAAACTTTTGGTTTTCGAGGAACGAAGGTTCCAAAAGAGAAGAAAAGAAAGAAAAAAATAAAATATTATAATGTGCTTTATTTTATTTATTCATAAGAAATGTTGTTTCATTAAATATGCAAATGAATCAAACTTTCGAATCGAAGATAATTTTCTAAAGAAATCATAGTCACTTGCGAGCTCCTCGCTTCTAAGACGATTCTTTTCAAACGAACAACGTCAAGGAGAAGAACAAAGGTATCCGAGCAGTGGCGTAAACTTCGCTTGAGTTGCGCAAGGATTTTCCAGCTGTTGTAATTCTCGTAGTACTTCAGAAATGACTCAATATTACAATACTCACCTACAAATAGGTATTGTTTATTTAGTCGAGAAAGAAAATAAACGGATCATTTTTTTTTCTCATTGTAATTAAATATGAAATAAGAGTCAAGTGTTTTGTGATTTTCTCACATCCTATAATGGAGGAAAATTATTAACAGTAAAATTGTATTTATTAGATTCTCATGATATTGTTTGTCAATTCAAACTTGAGAGATATTTATTTGATGAAGCGAAGACCACTTTTCCGAATATCGAATCCGCAAATATAATGTTACAAATATTTTATCATCAAACGGTAATCGTTGGACAGAGATAAAGTCTGAAATTATCAGCAGGCAATGTTTTCGATTTCACCGAACTGGATTGTTATTGAGTCAACTAGAGGCCTCTTTACATCTTTCGAACTTAGAATCAGTTTTATAGATTTTTTAGCCCCGGGGACCGAAAATTCATGAATACTTTGAGAATAAAGTTTTTGTCTCAAATTTTCTTGGTCTAAGGTTTTCTAAAATGGTGAAATTTGAGAAAAAACAAATCAAAATCCTCGTCTATTATCAAAGAAAATGCACTGTAAGAGCATCTAGGAGTCTACTGAGTCTTTGTATTGGAAGATTTCAGCACGTCTAGTGAAATTTTACGAATTTTGTACTGCAAAATTCCAATTTTCGGAATAAAATCTCAGGAGACGTGTTGAAATACTTGTACAAATATACTGGAAATGTACGACTTCCAGTAGAATACTAAAATTTCTCAGTAAATTTTACTATTTGCAATATGTTTTCGTGAAGATATATCTTATCTTGAATGTATCTTCGGTATATTCCAACTCACAAAACTTCCTTGCGATATATAAAATGTGAATGTTGAAATACGAAGCATAATATGCCTTAAGATGAGGTTCATCCTCGAAAATCTTCAGTGTACACATGCAGTACTGATGCAGCGATTCGCCCCAAAGGGAACCCTCACGTTTCTTTCAAACCAAATAATGATGGATATTGTGGGCAGGCCTCCAAAGAGACTCCGTCCTTCCTTTTCTTTTCCTTTCGTTTTTTTTTTCAATTTAACGTAGCAGTACGTTCTAAGGATCCAACGAAGATGATCGTTCAGGTATAACTTTATACATACACATATATATGTATGTGTGTGTACTAAAAAGGTTTTCTATGAAAAATTCCAACAGCGGGTGGTACACCTTCGCACTTGATGAACTTTTGAGATAGACATGGAGCTTATACGTGTATATTGTATATACGAACGATATACGTATGCGTGCACGTAAAATACAATACATATCGTAATGCACTTTCTTCATAAAAGAAATGTCCACGTCTTCATTTCAATGTTAAAAAAATATCCTCTTACGGCGAAGAGAAGACGTTCTTTTGAAGTGTGAGAAATTCGTATCAAATTTCTATCAAAACCAAATTCTCGTCACTCGATATTCGAAATATACATAGATGTTTATATATAAGTTTATGAATGATTAGAAATATGGAATCTTGAATGTTCATGGGATTCGTATACCATGATCATGTAATGACCCTGGAACCACGTAACTTGCCTTTCAAGTTATAGATAGTAATGTTTCAAAGTACGTTCTAAAGTAGCACGTTTCCACGTGCCACGATAATTGTAAATATACCAATAGTGACTCTGACTTGTTTCATATCGCTTTGTTAGCCGATTGAAAAATATCGACGTGACTCTAACGATAATTCACAATACTTTCCTCTTCGGTATCGTTATATGGTTTATCAATATTATTTATTGACAGAACATTATTTCGTGACAGAACAAAACCAGAAAGATAACGAATGACGTCTAATACGATGATATTATATTCATCGAATTACACACGAGAGAAACAGAAAGAGGAAGAAAGAGAGAGAGAGAGAGAGAGAATAAAGTAACGTCGTAATTATGTTGTCAAATTTCAGTTCTGAATCAAGACATTAATATTTCTTCATTCCATCTCGATTGAATCATAAATTTACAAAGGAAGATGAACTTTGTGTTACAAAAATATACTCCATGATTTGAGATAAAATGGTACATCGTTTTACGTTATTATTTGCGGTTTTGAGAGAAACACACACAATGAGAAATTTTGTATACTTTCAACAGGCATTTGTTACATAAGACACACAAAAGTTAATGTTATTGAAGTTTGAATCGTTTATAGAAACGAAATGAAAATTTCAACCCACAAAATCTAATGAAAGATCGTTATTTAACTCTTCAAATCAACTCTTTGGAACTGAAAACATCGCCTCAAAAAAGTACTGCAAAATTTTGGGTTTTGAATAAATTTAGTATTCCGTCATTCGATCACTAATTATTCTCGATAAACGATTCAAACTTCAGCGACATCAAAAATCAAAGTTCTTTCTTTTCGTTTGATTATCAACCGATGGATATTTCGAATACAAATTCTGACAATTTGGATTGATGATTTCACACCCAAAAGAAAAGTAATCTAGAAATGAGAGGAAAAATCCCCCAGAAAAGATATTCCACCTTTCTTCTCTTCGTAATTGAGAATATTTTGAACAAATGAAATTCAAATATTCTTTCACCACAAACAAAGACTAATCCTTTGAAATAGAGAGGAATAATTTTGATATTAATTTCTTCTGGGTGTAGAATTATGTAACAAAAACAAAAGTGAGCGAACTGATAAGTTGTTGTGACGTATTCAAAAGTATCAATGTCTTCGAATGAATCACTTGTTTGCTTTCATTCGGATGACACATTGAGACAATACGATACACCTTCAAGTGAATATGATTTTGTAATATTCTTTTATAAGTTATTCAAAAAGACGACAAATATCCGTTAACGAACTTTATGAGTTTCTACAAAATGTAATAAAGAATATAGATATGTAACGTTTATATCCGTTTCCATCGAAATGATGTAATAACAAACCATTGACTAGCAGACATCTAATTTTAACTTCACGTGAATCTGTTATTTATTTCCGTCGAAAATATAATCACGTGCAATGTACACATGAAATGTACGTTGTGGAATGGTTTTATATTGATTTTTAGCATTCGCATCCCTCCTGTGTTGCAGAGAAAAATTGCTCCTAAAAATCAATTTTTTATAATCACTCAAACGGATCGTATTGATACGATGCTTGAAGAGTATTTATGTTTACCATAATTCAAGTATATTTGAAAACGAAGGTTCATAATCTCATTATACCGTATCAATCGAATATGAAGCATAAGAACTCAATTTTAGGAGTCAATCTCCTGTTGAAACTCAATTCATTAAAACATATAGCGCCCGACGCCAGGAGCAATTAAGGCTTTCTCCGAGATGTTTCGGGTCGTGAAGAAGATCGAAGTGAGTTTTGTTCAGAGAAACAATAATGTTAATATTTGATTTTTTTCATTATTTATGCGCACAAAATTCCATTTTGCAGAATCCGTGAACAGCACTGATCATAGCGTTATGTAAAATTTCATGGTTTCACATGATTTTCTTATTTTTAAAAATTATTACTTTTCTGATCGTTTCTGTTCAGTTTGAGGGAGTTCTCTAGCAATATTTAGAATCAAATTTACAAAATTACTGTCCGGTAGAGAACCAAGGTGGAAAAAGAGCCAACTCAAAGTATGAACAATTATTTTTGTAACAACCACACGGAATTTTTCATGGTTTTGTTTCTTAAAAAATGCTTATTCTCAATCCGTTCTTGATCTATAATGGCTCATTCTGTTCCTCATGGAGTTTTTTCAAACACCTAGCCATCAAAACTTTCTATCTATTTCATTTTCACAATGATTACTCGTTTTTGTTTATAACTAGTTAAATACATCCTTATAAAAAAAAACTGTGTATTGTATTTTACATAAAAGAAGAATGGATTATCCTGTCCCTGTGATGACTTCATCTGAAATTAAAAAACCAGGAAGATTTTGTTGGTACATAAGTTTCTCTTAGATTTCAACGAAGGAATCAACAAAATATTCATTTGTGAAGTTTTTGGTAAAGGTGCAATAAGAAACCTCTGATTTTAGCAAAAAAATTGCTTGTATTGTTCAATTAAAAAATAAGTTGTATTTGGAAAAGAAACCAAATCCTTGGTTCAACTCCGAAATAAAATTATGTACTCTCTAAATCTGGAAAAGTGAAAAATCACGCGTTTCACTCCACTAACTCTCAGAGGTGAGCCAGTCTGCTTTGAGTGGGATTTTCACTCGTTTCGAGTGAACCCTCACTCTTTGAGAGTAAAAAATTGGGTCTAGAATTTGAGTGGCTGTGAATTTCTAACCTCAAACCTTAGAATATCACTCTAAAAGGGTGGAAATTTCACTCAAAATTTCGACAGGCTCACTTTTGGCTGGCTGAAGAGTGAAATCTCACTCTAAAAGTTTTAGAGAGTACCAACAAAATCTTTTTGGTTTTTTAATTTCAAAGGAAGCAATCGTGAGTTATCCTGACTACCACATTTTGTGAGGTAACTCGGTTCTCAACCCTACCGCTGGCTTAATTTTCCATATTTTTCAATGAAAATTCATCGGAATATTCTTCGATTAATGCTCAATAATGTACAAAAGTTATAAAAATATCAATACACTGTCAGAAATATCTGAAAGTTTTTTTCAATCACGTACATGAATTCAGGTTAATACACATTTTACCTCAAATTTAATGTACAAAAACATGAAAAAAATATAGATTACGGTATAGTTCACATTAAATTTCATGTAAAATGTGTATGAAACTCAATTCATGCACGTATTTGAAAAAAACTTCCAGCAAATGCAGAAATTTCCAACAGTGTAAATCAGTTAATTTGGAAAAAAATCACGAAATTATGTTTTTTGTTTGTACCTCAGACCCTTTCCCCCCTTAAATAAAATGAATATTGTGTTCTCATTTTCGTATTCTTATCAAATCGTATCATAAGAGAATCGAATGTCGTTATTTGAGTTCATTTTGTTCTCATGTTGCATCATTAAGTTAAAATACACACATACACCCAGATTTATCAAATTTCTTTCCAGATATACTTTCCAATCCGATTTAGGGAATGGTGTTGGATTCGAATGTCTCAGATACAGTACCGTCAAGATATTGGATTTTCTCGAAGAATTTAAAAATGTTCATATCTCAGATCAGAATTTGCCAAAAGGAAGGTTCATTTCAAATTCCTTGAGGAATCCGTGTGTACACAGTAAAAAAAATTCCGTCATTGTGTAAAAAAGAAGTACGTGTCAAAATTCAAGTGTTGAATATTTAACTACGTGTTGAATATTCAACACTTTTGTGTGTTGATTTAACACACTGATCAAATGCTGTTCGATCGATTCATTTTCAACACATTAAAATGTTATTCGAGTTTAAATTAACACTTTATAAGTGTCACTCTGGAATCAACACACATTGAGTGTGAAGAAAAATGGTTAACATTCGCTTGTGTGTTGAATTTGACGAAAAATTTTTTACTGTGTAGAATCATGTTCGAACGTTTAGAACCACCCTCCTCCTCTAAAATCTTTAGAGTAAGATTTTCACTTCTCAATCAGCCCAGAAGTGAACATATCAAATTTTCGAGTGAAATCTTCACTCCTTTAGAGTGATACTCTGAGGTCTAAGGTTAGAAACTCACAACCACGGCAATTTCTAGAGAAAATTTTCTCACTCTAAAAGAGTGAGAGTTCATTCGAAACGAGTGGAAATCCCACTTAAAGCTGACCAGTTCATCACTTTTGATACTTACTGGAGTGAAACGGGTGATTTTTTCACACTTCCAGATAAAAAGAGTGTATAACTCTTTACACTTGAAATCTCACGTCATACTTGGCTGAAGAAAATGTAATAATAATTCATAATTTTCTACACAGTAATTAAAATAACAGTAATTCATACAAAATGCTACCAATAAATTGCAGATGCTTCTGTGCTTTTATAGCCAATTCATAGATTTATACTTTGACAAATATAATTATTATTAATTTTCCGTTTTGTATGCACAAGCTCAATCTTCGATGAGGTGTATATAAATTGAAGTACAGAATAATCATTCTACGATGGGAAACCGACGAAGAATCATTTTTCTAGACGGTAGAATGTTGCTTGAATCGAACAAGTTCGCTTTCGGTTGATCAATATACTGAGATTTCACTTTCTTCTCAACCATAAGAAACCGTGTGAATTTTTAAAATAAAATGTTCACAGTTCATAAAGTGCGATTAAAAATCTTGGAAATAGGAATAAATATCAAATATTTACCATACTTGTTACAATAAATTAAGTTCATCGATCTCTCGATTCAACTGGACTCGTAATACTCAACAGCTACTACAGTTATGAATGAATTTATCAGAGATAAAAATTCTCAAATTCGAAAGCACATACAATTTTCTCCACCTCGACGCGGCAGCAAAGTATAACGCGTTGGTACACTCTATTACCAAATGATCCGATTCGAGTATAGGCAGCGATCAACCAAGCTTTCCAGCCATTTCAACGTGAACCGGATTATTTTCGTGTGATATATACACACTTTCACGTACAATCTTCAGAGATTGAATTTTTCTTCGATCCTTTTTTCATTTCCCCTCGACTCGCATAAGTTTTTGTCGGTGAAAATCATGATATCTCCTTAGTCTCTCATTTGGATTTGAATCTATATACACAAATTAATCGAAATGGAAGGAAGACGACAGGGAAGAATCGTTCATCATTCTGAAAATAGATGAGAATTGTCGAGCTCTGTATAAAAGATCGACTAGTTCGAACGAATCCAACTTGGATTCTCTCATTTAAATTGTACCATTCGATGCTCTCGATTACTTGACACCAATTTTCGTGGCTAAATAACGTACGCCTCATCGAGAAAAATGTGTTTTCATGAGAATCGAAAGGTGCGTGAAGAAATAATACGACGCATTGATATTCAACAATGCATACGTGAAAACTTGAAAGGAAGGCACATTTAAGGAAGAGCTTTGGAAAGGCAAGCAAGCGAACGTGTACACGGTCACGTTGAGAACGCTATTACGGGGACTATTGTGTTTTTGGTTGAAAAGGGCTCCTCTCTGAAATCGAGTTTGCTTTACATTTACAGTTTACTAAGCCTTGCCTTTTGAAAATTTTAGCGAAAGGAAGAGGAAGAGGGGGAGGGGGGGGGGTTGGGTTTGAAAGTTGAAATCTCTGGCTTGTTAGTTTGTACGATAGAACAAACGTAAACGAGGTAGTATAGTGGACTCGTATACGCACAGCGTATCAAGGCGACGATGGTTTTTACAGCCCTGAGGCCTTTACCAGCCAACTGGGACTTATATCAACCGTATATAGTCCCGTTCCCTTGACTAACTGACTGACTCTCTCTCTCCTCCTCCTCTCTCTCTCTCTCTCTCTCTCTACCCTCTTGCCTCTCTCGTTCTTTGTCTCTTGATTCCCACTTCCTGCGAAACCCAGATGGATCCCGCATTTATTTATCGGATCTTATCCATCTTCTTTGCTTCAAGTACACACACCTGTCTCCTCTCTCTTCCATTAGCAAACATAAATTCTATACTCCTTTTTCAATCGAATACTAGAAAACGTGAATCCGTACGTGTCTAACAATCAGAATTCATTCCATACCAAAAACATTATTTCATTTTGAAAAATACGATAGGAAAGTAAGTATTTCTCTATAAGTTTTCTTATGCGATATTCGCATACAAATTTGAAAATGTATTCATCATTCAAAAACAAAAGAAAAAAGAATTAGAGAACTTCTGGATGACCAGGTGTTGGATCAATGCGTGTATATATTAAATGTGGTGTATTCCTTCATCATTCTGCTGGTATTTACGTAAAGAAACATCTGCCGTTTATACTCCAGCATGTGCATTAAAATGCTATATATGAGGAACAACAAACGACTCCTTGAAGAATTTCGTCGTAACGATTAAATAAAAACTGCATTATTTGGGAGTTTCTCCAACTGCACGGCCTGTAAATACATTTTTATAGAATACACGAAAATATAGCCCGTTTGTAACATTATTTCATCCGGGGATCCGGTTCCGATTCGATGCCACAACAACACTGTAAAAACATTTCTTCTGAAAATTCAGACAATGCGACATTAATATTTTAGTCACTGTTTTTTTTTTTTATTTTCAGATAAATTTTACTGAAACTTAGTCAAGTGTTTCAAAATTCAGCAAAATTTTCCCGAACATCCAGGGAAAGAGAGGCTGTAAAAAATCACAGTCACATTTTCTGAATTTTCAGAAAGAAATTTGTTCACAGTGAACCTCTAATTGAAAAAGAAAATAACGGTATCCTGTATGAACGTATAATTTTATTCATTATAACTTATTTGCTTTGTGAATAATTTTACCCTGAGGTAATATTGAACACAGAGAGAGAGAGAGAGAGAGAAAAAAAAAGAAAAACAAGCGTTAACCAGATCCAATCCAAATTCAACAACCGCTGGACCTTGAAAAATGTATATTCATTTCAAAATTTGACCTCCGATATCGATTTCACGCATATCGTATCGTGTGATAAGTGTTATAACAATGGATAAAGGAAAATCCTGTCGACTAATTATCTACATATTATTGTTATTTTATCAACATACATAAGATATTCAGAAGGAAATGGAATCTATAACTCCACGTATATTGTTGTGGATGTCCGATATCGCGTATACGGATTCAGTTTTGTGTACGGAGCGTACGTGTTTACGCATACAAAAGCGTACTCACGCACACGCGCAAAACGAAGGAAAAAAAGGAGAGGAGGGATGACGGACCTTGAAGAGACGTCAAGTGGTCGAGAGAGCAAAATAACCGCAGACCGTGGCGAAGAGTGGAAGAAAAAGGACCACCGTCAATTTTTAAGGTCACAATTGTTTCTTTTGTATTGAAAAAATTGTTGATGTATACTGGGTGTCTCAGAATTCTTCCTCTCTAAAATACAATTCAAACTATTCTCGATGGTGAGCTTCGGGATACAAAAAAAAAAAAATATGGATCGATTGTAGAATATAGAGCATACTTTTTTACAATTCACACTCGCTGTAAAAAGGTTACATTAATAGTCAACGAATATCAGTTTGAAATCCCACTCAATATAACATGGTTAATTCCCAATAAACACACACACACACGTTATTTCAACGTTGAAAGAACGTTAGACTGACAAACGAACGTCAGTCGTTGATTTTTAGTCCAAAGTTGATAGGGAAATAGACGACCGGGAATTACGTTTTGATGACGTATAATACAAACTAATATTCAAAAATGACCATCAAACGAAGTCCTCACAAAACGCGTTTTGAACGGGTTTGAATCACGCGTTCAAGATGTGTTTATAACACCTTGTGTTTGAACTCCAATTGAAGATATTCTGCTAAAAATGTCGAACGAAACCGAACAATGGTTAAAATTTCAACAAAGAGCAAGATAGTGAATAGCGTAGCATACTTTCCAAATTCTGTCATACTCAGAAATACTATTGTTCTCGATATTGAATGAAAAGTTTTCAAAAAACAATCTGTGGGATTCAATTCACGTTTTAGAACCATCATTAGGACACGTCAATATTTGACGTCTTTTAAACGATGTTCAAACCGTTGATATGACGTTATTTTATGGTTGAAAAACACGTGATCTGCCGCGACATTTTTACGTTGAATCAACGCAAGAATATCACTAATTCACAAAGTGTGGTTATTGACTGTTTTTGACGTTTTTAAAACGTGCGTTTGTTTACTGGGTTAGGATTAATCTATTTCCCGAGTCAAAAAGTGAAACCTGATTTAGCTCTGATTCGTTGCGTATTACGGAGTGAATCAGGTTTAATCTCATTCTTCGCCCTGTTCTCAACCTTTTCTCGACCCGATTGAACTCTAGATCGATGCGTATTACGTAGTTGATCAGGCTTTAGGAAGTATTATAATTTTTCAACTCGGTTTTATTCACACATAACATATTATATTATTAGTTATCTGATGATCTATCGCCCTTTAATATAATAGATTAAGAATGCCATCATATTTTTATTAATTACTCATCATATTTATGTACAATGGATCATCAGTTAACTATCAATATATTACATTGTACAAGAATACAATAGATGGTCTTGGAAGTTATGCTAGATTAGGTCGGATTTCAAATTAATATATGTTAACTATCAACGTAACCTTTTTTACAGTGCTCAATTGCCGATTGAATCGATTCAACGTTGTTGAGAAATGGTTTAGTTGATGAAAAAAATGTTCAATTCCAAGCAATTGTAATGAATTCACAGTCCTCACAAATGAACGTTTGGAAATTCATATTTTCTAGAGCTACATTGTACCGAAGATTACGGTATTTTTAAGATGATATCTGGCGAGTCTTTATCACGCTAACGCAATTTTCATTGCCTCGATACAAATCTGATATTGAAATCATGTGATTGAAATAAATAATATATCGATATTCTTGAACTCCTCGCAGAAAATGCAGTTTGGATTTTAAATTAATGTTCCAATGACGCACGGAAAAAGAGTTTTTTTTTTCCTTTTATTTCGTCCAAAGTATTCAGCAATTTCCATGAATGTGTGGTAAATAATTTATCGTCCTGATTGTAAATTTCAACCCGGTGCACCATTATCATTCGATTTATATACGGTAACCGCTTATTTTTACTTGAAAAGAAAAAGAAAGTGGAAAAAAGGCCGATAGAGGTTCGTCGTATCATTGGGAAGAATCTTATCTTGAATTCGAGTATCCTCTAGTAGAGGAATTTCTTTAATAATGCGACAATTACTTCTACGTTCAGTGGAAACGTTGGGGAACGAATGATGGAAGAAATTTAATTGATAGTTGATGGAGCTGAAACTAGCAGCCAGTTGTGATAACTTTTGATTAAACGTTGTTGAAGCTTTGTTAATACCAGAAATCGATCAAGTAGCATCCCATCAAACGTTTCAGATCCTCAAATCTTCAATAAAATCGACTGCTGGCCTTACGGCTGCCAGTTTCAGCTTCGTCGATAATTGTACACTAGGGTGTTTCATTTCCTACCTGAAAATTTGATATTTCATGGCGAATGAAGAATATTCCCGTACGAAAAAAAAAACTAAGGGAACTAGAATTCCCCATTTCAATAACACAGGAAGATGGTTAACTTTGGTGTCAACTTGATTTTACGGTGTTCAACAAATTTTTTTCGAGTAAATGAGTATGATGAGCTTGTAGGGCATAAAATTTGCTAAGAAATTCTTCCCATGAGATAGAGCTGTACGACTGATAGTTTTGGAGTTACAGAGCTTGAAATTGCATTTATTGAAATTTACATTCAATTATTGTATCTGAATAAATGTATTATAAGTTATTTCCGCACGTCAGATCAATAAATAAAAGATTATAAGAGCTTTGATGTTGATTTTTATTGAAGTTCACTCTGAAAACTATTGGTCCATGTAACTCTATTCCATGGAAACATTTTTGTAGCAAATTTGATGCCCTACAAGCCTATTATATTCATTTTTTCTAAAAAAAATTTGTTCAACATCGAAAAACCGAGTTGAAACCAAAGTTCATGAGTTTCCTGCGTTATTTAAATGGGAAACTGGATTTTTGGATGAGCCAAGCCTCTTATTCACTTGGGATTTTTTTCCAAAGGTAATATATTCCTTCTTCTAGAAAGTATGAAATCCTCAAGTAGGACAGAGGAAACAAAAATCTCGCCCACAAATGAAACACCCTATTGTACACCGTAGAACGTAAAATGACGTACGATGCAACTTTTGAGGAAATTTTCAGAAATTGCTCAGAGCGATCTTGCTCCACATGGAAAAGAAAATCTGAAGCAATAATATCAATAACGATTTAACTGATGAATCCTTTATTAACAAGGACTAAAATATCCCTATCGAAGAGTGGAAATTTCCTTGCGAGTACAGATATTGGACCCAATGAAATGAAAATTGAAGTCAAGATAGAGTAGAATGAATTCTCTGGTGCGAACTCCAATTTTGAGATTTTTTCAAAAGCGCCTCAGAGGAGTATCTTCTCAATTATTCCGAATTTCATAGAAATTTGCAGAAAGTTTAAAGAGAATTTGAAGAATGTTTTAGAGTTCAGCAGAGAAATATTTCCACCAGAGTCGACTCAGACCTTTATGCAACGTTTCAAACGCAAGAGCAGAAGCAACGGGACAGGCCAAGTCTCTATTCTGACTCACCCACAGAGGAGAGACCAGGGTCTTTCATCCCACAAACACGTCTCACATAACGTTTTCATCTATAACCACACGCATAATACGACAACACCATTTCCGGCGTGAGTTTCTTCGTAAGCATATACCACGAAACATGTTATATTATGTTCTTTGGTCTTGGTTTCAGAAACGTCGTCGTCGTCGTCCTCGTCGTCGTCGTCGTCGTGGTAGTTGTCCTCGTCGTCGCCGTAGGTAAAGAGGGGCGTATCGATTCTTGGGTAGCTAGAGGTGGTAGACCTGCTATATCCCCGAAGCTCGAATTCCGCCTGATCGTTGTTCCGAAATTCAATGTTCAACGTTGTTCCCGAATTCAATGTTCCTCCATACTCTTCATACACAATTCGAACATCTGTATTTCAATGTCAATATTTTTGAACTGATATCTGAAGTTGTTTCTTCCACAACTCAAACACTGGCAATCTTTTTCGATGGGATTGAATTTCAAGAAGGCCCGAAACGTACGTGGTTTCGAAAATATGTGTTTTCAGTTATCTTGGCTTGAAATAAATCGTTGATAACTTGACTCAATATTGAGATGAAAAGCAAGTTCCTCGTGCTATCTTGAACGCACCTTTGAATAGCTGAGATAAAGATACATGAAAGAGAACAGAGTTGGTATCAAATTTCAAACGTGAATTCGGATTTCTTGGAAGAATAAATAATAAGGCCTTTGGGAGCACGTTAGGACTCACAGGAATAAACCGTAATAGAATTTGAAATTTCATGAAATTCTTGGGTTAGTACGAACAGCATTGGAAGAATAAATGTAAATTAGGTCCTTTCTTCTTAGATAGTTCTATGGGATGGAGCTGAAACTGGCAGCCGATTGCCATAACTTTTTACACAAAACGTTTATCAAGGATTTAAGCATCTGAAACGTTTAGTGGAATGCTATTTGATCGATTTTCAGGGTAGATAAAGCTTCAACAACGTTTAATCAAAAGTTACAATAACAATCGGCTGCTAGTTTCAGCTTCATTTCTATGGGAAATTCTCAAACGTGTAGGTTGTTGGCCGAAGGAGCAGAAGTCTGATGCTATGGATAATAAAGAACGAGTTGGATATACACGAAATATATTTTTGTTGAGGAAACCGTAGTATGCAGTGATCGATTATTCGGGGAGAATTTGTGTAGAAGTTCCTTGACTCTGTCTCTTGACTGTGCTCGCTAGAACGGTAGAGAAATCACGCATTGTTACAGGCATCATTGTACCAAAATGCTCATAATAACTTCCAATTGCATGATATATATATATATATATATATAGAGCTTTCAATTCCATTGAATCCGTGAATCGAAGGAATTGCTTCCTTCGAGTCATGAAAAACCACCACAAAATCATGACTCGTCTATTCATCTCAGGGAGTATTGAGTCACATTTGTGGCATCGAGAGAAAAGTCGTTAGTATCTTCTACGATAAAGTGTAATTAAAGGAAATATGCTTGTATCGGGTTTACTTTTTCTCATTAAATTCGATATTCCAAATCCACACAAATTATAAACGAAACGTAAGCACACAAAAATCCATAAAAACCACATCATATGTGCTAATTTGTTCCTATCTCAGCGAAATGATGTGTATCGCATATTATAAATGTGAAGCAGTTAAATATTCTTTTTCGTGCATTGGTGTCAAGCAGCGATACCATTCACGTATTATAATCGCAAAGCACTGTGTTGCAATCGACTCAAATATCTTGTGTAAGCTCGTGCAAAATAAAATTCCGGTGCAAGGTAAAAATTGCGGAAAAATATGTGCATGTCATTTTTCAAACTTCTCAGTAGGTCACAAAACTCTCCATGGGTTCTTGTTATTTTTCCTGGAACATAATTGCCATTTTGTGCATTGTTCAGGCGCTGATAGAACATTAAATTACACCCAAAAAAATTCCGTATGGAAATTATAAACTCAATTTGAATCAGGGTTCAACTAATAGCTGAAATATTGAAATATATGGAGAGGTTGCTTCAATGATGTGGGGTTGAAGATCATTATTATATATTTACTATTGCTTAGTATAGTATATTTGAAACTATTACATATTCTCAAATAAAATCGATTGGTTGATTTTCAAGGAGAATGTTTATGGATATCGATCAGTGATGGTGACCTTAAGAGAGATCGATCTTTTTTTATATAAAAGGTATTGACTTTTTATTGAAATATATAAAAATTATATATGTTTTATATAAAAAGAGGATCGATCCCCTTCAAAGATCTCCATCACTGATATCGATACGGGGAACCAGCACAATCATTTTAAAAAACAGTAGAAAAATAAACTTTCTAGAATTTTTAAACCCATCAATCAACTAGACTTGAAATACCAACTTTTATATATGAGTGCTAAGTGGAGTTGCACGATATTTTATATACAATTTTTAAAGTTTTTTTATCGATATTTTATAAAATTCAATATAAACTCGACAAACTTTCTATAAAAAAAGATCGATACCGTTAAATAACGTGCAACTCCAGTGCTGTGCTCCGACGTATCTCATGTTCACTCTCACCTCGAACAATGTTGTGTCATCGATAATTGTTAATTTGAAAGTACTCTCTAGAACTCGAAGAGTGAAAAATCACTCGTTTCACTCCAAGTGAGCTGGTCGGCTTCGAGTGGACTCCCACTCTTTTAGACTGAAAAATTCACTCTAGAATTTGAGTGACTGTGAATTTCTAACCTCAAACCTTGGATTATCACTCTAAAAGAGTGGAAATTTCACTCGAAATTTCGACAGGTTCACTTTTGGCTGGCTAAAGAGTGAAATCCCACTCTAACAATTTTACAGAGTAGACTGAGTGCATTGGGAAATGAACAACTAAACATTTTTCACTACGAAGTGCTACTTTTTCCAAAATGAAGCTGAAACTAGCAGCTGTAAAATTAACAGCCAGTTTTTTAAACTCTTGATTGAACATTGTTCAAGATTTGTTCATACCATCGACAGAAATCGATAAAGTAACATCCCATTGAACGTTTTAGATCCTCAGATCTTCAATAAAAGTGTAATGTACAAAATTATGACAATCGATTGCCACACGGAGAAAAAAAAAAAAAAAGGTTACTTACCAAAAAAAAATTTTTTTGCAAAAAAAAAATATTAACAAAAAAAAAAAAAACGTTAGTGTTGTGTTGGTTCATTTCAGTTCATTCATTTAAAATTTTGTTGTATCAATTTTTTTTTTTTTTTTTTTGTTTTTTTTTAGGCGGCGCTATAGTAACAGACCCATTTGTTACGCCAGCAATTCTTTTCTCTCCGTATAGCTTCACGGCTGCCAGTTTCAGCTTCAATTTCCAAAAATCATCTAGAAAATCATTCCTTCTTCTTCTTCGTGTGAACCGAGGAAACTTCCAACATTACAAATTTCCATAAGTACCCATGATGAATCTATCCTTCTTTATAAGACGTTTATGAAAATGTGTAAATTCTTCAGATTCCTCAAACTGAGAACCCAATTTTTTAGATGGAAAGAAAATTTTTTTTGCCCTCATTCTAATAAATCTTTCTTTCAATGGAGTAAAGTTTCATCAAACTATGACCAAGAATTTTCAAATTGAAACAAAAATATATCATTTCCTAAATTCGAAAAATAGTTTTCCTTTTCCATGGATGACTTTTTCCATTGAAAACAAGATTTATTAGAATGAGAGCAGAGAAATTTCCTTTGAATCTAAGAAATTGGGTCCTCATTGCAGTGAATTAACACATCGAAGATCCATCTTGTGAGACTAAAATTTATTGTGTGACTGGGAAAATGTTTAAAATTATAAACAATTCCATGTAAATACACCTGGATAATATTTTTTATACCAACATTGGATTTAATTCAATTGATTATGAATTATTGTTAGTTCATTTCCTGATCCCCTCACTCTATCTCGAATTTTTTCGCCAAAGATTTCTTACATTGGACTGTGGTTTTCCAGGGACCAGTTTCAACCAAACTCTGTTATTTTCGAGTGAAGTTTGAACGGAAAACATGTTGTTAAAGTTTCAAAGTGGATACACATTTCCTTCGCGAGTCTTTTTTAACAGCTTAGGAATTGTCACGAAACTGATCAAAATATAAAATCCATCCGAGTCGAACAAATATCAATGAATTCACTTCCTATTATTCCACAATTATATTCATCGATGAATACATCATTTGATTGATATTTATTCGGTACATATTATTAATTACGACTCGTAATTAGAGACACAAATGATTGCGATAAGCCGTTTCGAAGGGTAGAAATACAATGGATACTCGATTTTATGGGTACATTAAATGTTATATGGATGAAACAGGAGAAAGATTGTACTCAATTATAACATTGATCAACTTGATTCAAACATATGGAGAACGAATAAAAAAAATTTCTATGTACGCCGAATAAACTATTGATTGACAGTAAATTTAATTTCAGAAGAGGGTCAAAACAGTTTTCTTCAACTCAAAGTATTCTCCGAGCATTGGTTTTTCTTTTATAAAACCTATAAAACTTTGGGAAAGGAAGTTTAGACTTGAAGATAAAGAAGAGAAAATATATAAGGAAAGTTTTCCTACGGTATTCATATGAAAAGTCAAGTCCCTGGAGTCATTTATTATTTTCATGTACACTCTGAGGATTAATCAATTTTCATTCAGTATCAAATTCAACAAAATATGTCATTATTTTTACGTTTATGATGCAAAAATAACCACTTTTCATCGTACTTGAAATAGTGAAATTGATTCTTAAAAGAATCGATGTTGCTTTTACATAGAATATATCCAATTTTTATCGATATTTTTTTTATAAATCTATAAAAAAGTGTGTATATCACACTGAGAAAAATTAAATGTGAAAATAACCTCTATTTCGTATATTCTTCAGCCGTCAAGTAATGAAAACTGAAGCCAGCCTTTCAGAAGTGAAAATTACCTTTTCGGTGTTGAATTTCACCGTACATTTGGTTTGATTAACCAAAAAGATGGTATTTGTCACCTAACTCGTGATAATAATACTTTCACCGTCAAATACATTACTATATTGAAACACGATTTCTACAATGCAGATTTTTCTCAATGCACTAACTTGAAAATGAAGAATTAGTTCTTTTCACAAAAAATCCTTCAAATCTCGTGTGGAAAGTATAGATGGGTGATCTGAGAAGAATCAATCCTTTTTTATACAATTTTTAACGAACCTCAATATAAATTATATACAAATTCTTTGGGCTTTGATTGATTTTTTATATAATTTCGATTAAAATTCGATATAAATTGTGTAAAAAAAAGAATCGATTATTTTTAAATCGCCCATCTGCAGTAGAGAGAGAGAGAGAGAACAATTCTACGTAATCTGTATAAAAATTATATATAAATTATATATATTATCTTCTGTACCACATTGCACGCAAGTTGCATCTATGAACTGTTTATATTGTTATTTTTGTATAAGAACAAAAGGCTTCGTCAAACCAACGATGTATTTGAATATTTATAGATCTGGGGGAAATCGATCATTCAATTATAAATATAATCCTTCTTTCTCAAGGTACAGAGGAAAAATTGAAACACGCTTGCTTTCATGATACTGTGATCCTCAATCCGAGTGCTGTGAATTAAGAAGAAACTTCACGAAGAAGTACTTTATCAACCAGATAAACTCAACTCCAAGTTGTTGCGTATATAATGCACAGTGTATGGTGTTTATCGAAACATAGATGAACGATTGTTAAATTGAAACATCATTACCGCCCCGGCCAGGTGAAACGTTAAAATGAACAATGAAAAAACAGACTTTCGTATAGCGATGTCAGCTATAAATATATACATATATCCCAAGCTTTGTATATACATACGAAAGATAAATCATGTTTACAACATATCTCTATCGCGGGTTTGAGTGCGAATGACACATGTAACAACGATTTACCGTGCGACACATGGGAAGTTTTATCAAACGAAAGTAACGTTTGTAGCAAGCGATCGTGTTCACCAAGATGCGTGAGGAACTTGAATGAACTCTTTAAAAACAAGTGAATCATACAAATCAGTGGTTAAAAATAGAAAAGGATACTTCAGCCTTTGACATTCGAAAATAACTGGACGCTAGAGAATAACGCCCCCCAGGCAAAGCAATCCGCAGTAAAATTGCAGTGAATTCAAAAGAGGTGAAAACTCAAAAGAAGAGCACATAAATATGCGAAAAAAAGTGATTACACGTAAGACGAGCTCCGAATGCACAAGGTTTCGATCAATAATCTTATCGGAATCCTATCCTTTCAAGGAAATTACTGGATCGAAAATGTTGATGCTTCAACGATACATATATATACACACACATATATGTGTATATATATGCATATTTCGAATACTACAGGTTTGTACACAAACACGTGTAATCACGTGTCTAGAATAAGAAACGTAACAAAACAAAACTGTCGAAGTATGTCATACCGTAAAGGGACGTAACACTCCCTCGTCGCGGTCATTCTTGTCAACTCTTTTGCCTTCCGTGAATTTTTATCTTCCCGTTTATCAATTTTGTTGTCGTTTTATCACGAGATAACGGAAGAATTATCATTAATAAAATATCAACAAACTAATTCAACAAACAAGGGCACTGCCTTTTTCTTTTTAGACATATGAACACTTAAGAAAACACACACGTACGCGTGCGCGTTCACAAATACACTTATAAACACCCACATACATACATAATATACATATATATATACACATACACGGTATGGCAAAGAATTTGAGACGTACGGAGAACGGACCACGTGGTCAATCGATGATAGAACCGCACACGACGACGGCGCGTGACAGACTGAGACACGAAATTTCAACCAGCCAGACACGAGGGGAAGGGATATATCCTCAGGATGGTGGGGTTGGATATAATCGGGATACAAGGAGGGGATAGCGCCCCTTCTTCTCGGTGGGGCATATCGACGCAGGATCGTCTCACGCGGGCGAGAAAATACCCGCTCTATACAGGAATTTCATGACTTTTATATGGTAAATTTTCCAAGATTCGAATTGTATTGTACCCTGAACCTGGATGCGAGGAGAAATTTACTATCGACTTGATAAGACGTCTCCTCAATCTTTCCCTCAATGTCGTCCGTTTCTATCTGTGAAATTATAGTAGACGAACACACAGTGAAGAGTAAAACTCACTTCCATCCTGAATATCAGTTCATTTCAAGATGCAGCCCAAACTAGCCCTATTTTAACTGAAAGTAAGCATCGAAAACAAATGCACAATGGATACAATGGAAAAGGCTGAATTTCAGTCAAGTTTTCGAGTAAGATGCAGCCACATTCAATCAAACTTTTCACACTGTGAGTTCAACCAAGTTCAACTCCAAGAAGATGATCGTTCCTCCTCTATTTACGGCGAATCAAGAAAATTTTTATATAATTCTTTAAAAATTATATAAAATCTTGAATAAAAATTATATATAAACTTCTCACATGCCATTTATCGCGAATACCCTTTCAATTCATACTCCAGGAACATTTTCCGAATACGCTACTGGGATTCAGTTCCATCACGAGCACAACATCTTGAATACGAAACAATGGTTCGTATTATAACTCATTGTGAAAACTATGAAAAAAACCCTAATAGAAATATACAGCATCTATGTCCAACACATAACACCTTATGTATGTATGAAACAAATGTCATGTATTCCTTTTGTCTCTGCTGTGGTGGTTCCCGCAACTACGCACTCTACATCGAAGATACATGTTTGAAATCCAGCGACGCAGTATGTTGTTGAAAATCCCTGTGTTTGCCATCCATTGCCTTCATTGATTCAGAGAATCTAACTAAACTTGCGAATACAGAGTTAAAATATCAGAATCGTGTGTGTTCCGGTACACCCTATATAGTGGATTCCCTTTCCGATCCGCTCCCAGTTCAACCGGCCATCGCTTCGACCAGAAGAGCCGTGGTGTCGATCGGAAGAATTTCGAGTTCAAACAGTTAACACATGCTATTTGCTATTCACCAAACTAGGGATAGGCGAGATTTTGATACAATTCATATAAAATCTCGATCTATATTTTATAAAATTCAATGAGATGAAAAGAGTGGTTCATAAGAATAGAATAGAAAGATTGTTTTAGTAAATTCACCTGTCTAAATCAACCCATGGAATGATGATATGAGGAAAAATGTTCTCATTTGTTCCTTTTATCCCGTTAGGTTCTTTCGTTTTGTTTCTTTTTGTACCTTATGGAAGAAAAATAAAACGAACCTGCACCGAATTTCTCGTTCATGATAATAATGTATTATCGATGATTATACGCACGTACGTTCGTATAACCACACACAAGATTGAAGTTAATAAGGCAATCAAAATTTTCTCTGATCGTTATTCTCGTTAAAAGAACCACGCACAACATACATCGTTTTCACACCGCAGCCTTCAAGCGATTTTCGAGAAAAGATTCCCACGAGGAAGAGGCTGGTCCAAAAACCGACCTGAACTATGACCCGAGTGCATACATCATACCATATACCGTGTGACTCCCGTGAAACATCCGACTTAGATTTGAACTAAAAACAAGTTATTCTTTCTTCACCCTAGCGGGATAGATTTTGTTGCCTGATCGTGGGGAAATCCACCATAATAAATGAATGAAAGGATAAATCAATTGATTTTATATATTCTATTGATTCGAATCTTCGAATGCAGTGTTTTATATTTTTTTTCCAATTATTATGCAAGAAACTGAATACAGAGACCAGGATTGTTGAAAAATGAGTTCGATGATGATTTACGAAGAAAAACAACTCTTCCGCAATGTTAACATCGTCGATTGACTCTATCTTTCATCACATTTTGAAGCACAACACCGAATATTTTCTCCCACAAAATTGACAAAGGAATAATTTTATTTTAATATCCCCGAGGATCGTTTGATATCACGAAATCCTTTTTCCCTGCATGTACTGGCCAAAGTCCATTAATGTACCGATCAAGCGCACGTTAGGCTAGCTGGATTATTCGTCGAGAGAGTGGGAATCCTTCCGTCTCAATAAACTCGTATTCCCGTACAAAGATAGCCCCTCTCTAGAGATAACCTTTTCCGAGTAAAATTTGAAACTCGGGTCTATTTAGGAAGTTGCCTAATTTAAACTGGCGCTACAACTGGACCACATCCACGCTTTCGACACAGTATGCAGGTGGTATAATTATATAATAATACTGGACACGTATATATGCATGTACATATATTCGGAAAATGAATGTAATTCAATTAAAATCCCAAACCAAATTAAGCAACTCTCTCCCATTAGCAGTGACATTGCAAACGCAAATCGTGTTTTATAACTGACTCGGTACTCCAAGCGAAATAAAAATTTTCAAATTTAATCATCTACTCTGCCAAATCCTGGATTAAAAGAGAAGATTTTTTGATGAAGTTTTATTAATGTGTACGTACATGAACTTCATCGGATTGGCTGGTACTCGTATTTTTGCTACACGAAATTCATTGCGAGGAGACTTTGTTTTGGAATTTATACATGAAATGCTGATTAATTTTGAGGAAATTATATAAATTTCCTATACAGGTGATTGTAGTAGTTCCTAGAAAATTTACGGAATCCCAATTTTTACGAAACGAGTGCATCGTCGAGTGACAAGGTATAAACATATATTTTGTTCATTGCGTAGGTTGATTTATAAAGAGTGGAAAGAAAAACTGAATACATATGTTTTTGTGATAAAAATGAAAAGGGATAGATGAAATTTGGATGGTCGTACGAAGAGGCAATGAGGGGTTTATACATCCCTGGAGCCTATGGGTTTTAATATTGTCGAAGAGAGGAGACGAGAGGACAGGAAAGTGAACGCGCGTATAGGGGCAACCCTAAAGCGAGGGAGTGCTGTGTGGCTGTGATGCAAAAGCTATGCATGAAGGGACCTTCGAGTAAAAAACGTATACAGGAGAGCGCATTGTACACGCACTGCGTGAGTGTAGATGTAAAGTGAAAGAGAAAAGGAGACGAGGTACGAGTAGAAAACGAGCACAAGTAGACAGACAGGCAAAGCCAAGCAAGCAAGCAAGCAAGCAAGCAACCAACCAACCAACCAACCAGCCAACCAACTAACCAACCAACCAACCAACCAACCAGTCGACTAGCTAGCCAGGCAACCCTGGTTTAGTATGGTATGGTACAGAAAGAGACGCAGGAGAAAGACCGCACCCACGCTCCTCGTTTTGGTTCTCTTCCTGACAATGAGTGAGCATGGCAACGATAACGATGATGATGAGTAAAGAGCATTTGATCATGACGACACTGCTTTGAACACTCGTACCAGCGTTAAAAGATAAACCATGTCAAAATAAAGATTCCATTTCTTGCTGAGTCAAGCTTCTTAGCTCGGCGAGGAGAGATTTTAGGAGTTCTCGGATTTTTACAATTTTTTAACTAAAAAAATCAAAATTAATTGATCCGAATGGTGATTTATTTCACGATCAGATGCATTCTAAAAATTTAATTGGGAAACTTTCTCCCGAATGTCATGTTGATGTTGCTTTATGGAGCTCTTCCCACACTTTTTGGAATATTCAACGCTCGAAAAGCGGAGTAATTTTCCGAAAAAGAGGGAAAAATCCCATTGAAGTGAGACCAACTCCTCACAGTTTTCACAGTGTATTTCACTGGTTCAAGTGAAATCATTGAACTATTCGTATATAGGAATGAGCACTCCCTATTAGTTCCATACGAGACAAATATTTGAAGGTTGTAGGTTGAAAAGAGATGAAAATACCCTTACGATAGAGACAAAAATATTGGATTGTCTGTATCCAAAGAGAGAAGGAAATAGGGGTTAACGAGACTAAGCTATAAAATATTACTGTGTGATAGGTGTGTACGAGTACTCGAATTCTCCAAGTATTTTCGAGTCGAGTCAAGTAATTTTCACTAATCCAAACTTTTGAGCTACTCGAATTTTTCGAGTATTGGAAACAGTCGGTAGTTAAAAATGAGCCATGGCCTAAATATTGACCAGATTTTCCTGATGCAATTTCTTCTACATTTCAGTAGGAAATTTGGTATTTTGGAAAAACAAATATCCTGTGTCTTCGATAAATTAGTTCCCACCATATTCACAGATCCATATTCGGTTCATCAGGGTACAAAATGAAGATTTTTTTTTATTTCGAAATGGTTTTTTTCATATGAATGCTACGTGTGAATAGTGGTGGGAAACTGGAAGAGAAATGTTACCTACTTTTAGGTTACATTATGGTTCATTCACCGAACACCTGTCCACGTCTTACAATTTACTTTTGTGCATACTTGAAAAACGTGTCGGCCCTTTCTTATATTTTCCCTGCATCGTTCCTACGTTATACGAAAGATGAATTCTCCTTAATATTGGAAATACTTGGATATAAGGTTGAAAATTTCCATACATGCATAAAAACTTTTCATATGAGAAGAATCAGTTCAGAAAATTGCATAATCAATTCAAAAGTATTTCTTAGTGAGTATAAAATGCGTGCACTGTGAGAAATATTTGAGATTTTCCTATACCTATGCAAAGGAAATTTCCTATAATTGTACCGCAAAACCGAATTCCCGTACACCCAGAAAAATGGTATACCTGGGTTTATTTGATTCCACGAAAATTTGTTTGAATCGACTAAAATTTATTTGACTCAACTACAATGTCTATTTATATATGAACTTACTAGAGTTTCAGTTGGATCAAATAAACAATTTATTTCATCCGAATAAATTGTTATTCATTTCAAATAAAATTTACTTGAATCGAATAAAGTTTTATTGGATACAAGTAAATCTCTAGTAGGTTCATATTCAAGTCAACCATTTCTCTGGGTGTACACGTATAGGAATTTTCACATAAAAATATATTAAAATTGCTGTTTTTATGGGATTTCTACTGTAAATTTAAAGGATTTTTCCCAAAAATTTCCTATCCATGTATGCGTTAATTACTTCACATACATGTATGTGAAATTTCCCATAAAAATGTTTTAAAGTGTAGGTTACACAAAGGAAAACAGATACTAATGAGTGTAAGAGCTCTAACACTGGGTCCTATCTTTTTTATTGAATATGTATAAGGTAAAATGGCTATATCCTGGTCAATGGATATTATTTTGTTTGAATATTGATAAAACTGATGATCGAATGTTGATGGAGCTAAAAATGGCAACCGTAAAGCTAGCAGCCGATTGTTATAACTTTTTACACAACATTTTCGTTAAGGATTTAAGCATCTGAAAAGTTTAGCGGAACGCTGCTCAATCGATCTCTGGTATAAAAAAAGCTTCAACAGCGTTTAATAAAAAATTATAATTATAATCGGCTGCTAGTTTGAGCTTCATAAAATGTTGTAGTACATTTTTTGAATGATGTTTCCACTTCTGAGGAGTTCACTCGAACGGATGAACATCAATAATTCAACAGATTTTGTGGGTTTGAATTCTCGTTTCGATTCTATAAACGATTCAAACTTCAATAACATTAATCGAACAATTTTGAAGAAATTGAGTCTATTTCGGATAATCATGAGATACATTTATAACGTTTGTAACAGAAAAATATTCATTATTTGTTCAGAGGCGCTTGATCGATCACTTTTAAAATGCCCTGACGGAGTCATATCCAGTGACGAAAATATAGCCATTTACTTTATGAGAATAAGCATCTATAGATTACAGTACGAGCCACATTGTGCATTCCAAACTATTTGAGGAAATTTCCAATACAATAAAAATATCGCTCTTTGAAGCAATTCTACATGATTCGAAGAATCCCTGTACAGAGCGATATTTTGATTCTATCGAGGCACTTTTGAGTAGTTCAGAATTAATGAGTTGGCTCATACCATGTCGCTAGTATCTCCTTAATATGTAAATACTAGGTTTAAATAACTTTCAACATATTCTATTACTTATTAAAATCGGGTTTAATACTTCTCGATGAATGGGAATTAGAAAGACTGGAACAAAATTTGTATAATACGATTAGTACCAGGGTACATTCTAAATGAAATCTAGAATTGACCTGGACATTGGATACTCAATTTTTTAAAAAGAAAAGAAATAACTGAAGTGGAATAATTAATTTTTTTAATTATATATAATCTATACGGGGTGTCCCAGAATTCGCGGACCGGATTTCACAGATATATTCTGCAGCCAAAATGTAATAATTTCCCGTTTGAAAAAAGTTTTTTCGACGCTGAGTTTTGGAGATATAAGCATTTTGAGATTTTTTCTCAAATCCAAATCATTCAAAAACACTGTTAGCTACATACTTGAGCTTAACACTATTCGCTGAGTTGGAAAATAGCGGATCTGTGGAAAAAAAATTAAACTATTTTATCATTGATAGTTCCGGAGCTATAGCGATTTGAAGTTGTTGAATTTTGATTAGCTGAAAGCTAAAAAATTTCAAATCGCTATAGCTCCGGAACTATCAATGATAAAATAGTTTAATTTTTTTTCCACAGATCCGCTATTTTCCAACTTAGCGAATAGTGTTAAGCTCAAGTATGTAGCTAACAGTGTTTTTGAATGATTTGGATTTGAGAAAAAATCTAAAAATGCTCATATCTCCAAAACTAAGCGTCAAAAAAATGTGTTTCAAACGGGAAATTATTGCATTTTGGCTGCAAAATACACCTGTAAAATCCGGTCCGCGAGTCCTGGGACAACCGGTATATAATTCAATATAATTTATATATAAGTTATATTGGGAACGCACTATTATACCAACCGTTTTGACGTTGTCGAACTAACCATTTTCTTGTAGAACTACACTGAGAGAAATCGCTTAGTTGCGTGAGCAAAAATACATTAGTTGATAATCTTTTACTTCGTTTGAATAAATTTTTATTGAATACAAATAGAAATTATATTGCGTTGGCAGAAACAATAATTTGACGTTTATTCATTTCAAACAAAAAAGTTGAGTTAACAGTAGCATAAATAATTTATTTGTGACAACTAACAATTCATGCGCATCGAATAAATTGTTTCATTTCAAAAATGTTTATTCAAAGCAACTTAAAATATGTATTCAAATGAGTTCTTTAGCCAATAGAATCTGATTACGCACGCACTGACTACCATTTCATCATTTTCAATTTTTTCCTCGACATTTCTATCTATCCCACTTTTCAACGACACGCCTGCAACCGCGTGGAACGGCGATACGGAATTTTGGATTTTATTTTTGAAAGAATCGATTACTCCATAGCAAAAGTTTTTAATTTTATCGATTTATCGGTTTTGTGATCATTTTTGTCTGAAGAATGTTCGTACAAAATCTTTTTTTATCCAGTGAAATTGTGCTAGAATATAGAGCGAGTGGGAATGCAACAAATTTTTCAAAACCTCTCCCGACTAAAATATCCGCAGTAGAAATCATTCTAATTATTCTCTAGGCCTTACAAGATCTTACGATGCTCTTGTGCTCTTGTAATGACCTAGAAAATTACTGGAGTCATTTCTAGTAAGGTTGTTTAGAGATTCCTAGTAGATATTTGATTTTCAATAACTGACAATATATCAGTACAATCATCCCACATAACAATTTATGTCTTGGGATGTCTTTTTGATAAGTTTAAGGTGTCTTGCGCAACACATTTAGATGTCCTTTAGATATCTTTTAGACCAAAGAAGAGTTTATAACATTTTGATTCAATTGGAATATTTGGTTGTCACAAAGTCGAAATATTTATTTGTGAAAAGTGAAAGTTCTACTCAATCCAACTAAATTCGATTAACTAGACAAAATGCGTTGATTTGAATAAAAGTCGAGCTGCCTGATATATGAATAAATTATTTTTCTGCTGTGGCTAGCATTCAATTACAGCAACTATGTGATTTTTCTCAATGTAACTTTTTGATTCAAATTGCCTCTTAAATTATGCCCTGATCAGTACAATCAATTTTCTCCGTGCAATTGTTCTAAAAATTCTAAAAATAATAAACTCAAACTTCCATTTTCTTCTTCATTTTTGTACATCAAACGAAGAGATAGTACCGGAGATAGTAAAGAATTTCTAAAGAGATATATTTCCTGTTTTCTCTGAATGTGTGTACACATCTTTCATTTTATTTGATTTCCGCTCAAGATAAAAATTTGTAATTGAATGAAAGCGTATATTCCCTTCAGAGATTTTCTGCTGTACTTATATATCTCAGGATGGATAGCCGAAAAAAAGCGATTTAATGTTCATTTTGAACTGCCATGAGAAACTCTACGCGATAATTTTTATGGATTATTTTTGTGATATTATTTCAAAGATTTTACGATTATTTTATTATATTTTCTATCACTGGAGATCATTTCTCAATGTAGTACATCAAACTTTTCGATGATTGACTTTGGAATCTGATAAATCGTTTTCGAGATAGAGCATGACGCCAAACCATTTTCCTGTCACGTCGTTTTTATAGTGTAAGAAGGTTATATTTCCCTCTAGCGACATTCAATTTAATTGAGAATAGTCTCTATAGTTTGTTGTGCGAAACAATGGCGCAATCAGCTTCATAATGCAGTTGTTTAGCTTTCGTATCACTCAAATCCTGTTTTTATCCTTCGTTATTATCGTGTTATAAAATCGTAGTATGATTTTGAAATTTTATGAAGAAAACATAAAATTCTATAATCCACCTACTTTCGCGATTTTATTATAAAATTCTCGAATGAGCATTAGAGAATTTATAAAAATCCATTTTCTAAACCTCAGTGTTTCTGGTGTGTCAAAAAATTCAGAAACAGTGTCAAATTTTTATACAAATCATTATCTTTTCGAGTTCTACTCAATTTTTTTGCATAATCCCTTCAAAATGAGACAATCATTCATCACGGAATGTGTTATAATTATGAAAATATAACGCATCTCATCTCATTTCAAGTACGTTCAATGTCATAGACTCTAATTTTATTGCCTGCAAAAAACTTAATTCAACACGTATTTAAATTTCGTAGGTCATGAACGGAAATTCTGATTCAGACCAAATAATTCTACTCCTTGAACAATGTTTGGTTTTTTTTTATCCCATATTCAAGTCGTGTGTGTTCTATGATAACTAATTACAGTATTTTCTCGTTATAAGAGTCGCCTAGGGGCTGTAGGAGAAGAAAATAGGGGAAAGCGAATGTCCCCAACTCCTCTGCATAAAGAAGTAGGTTTCAAAACTCTCATTATAAGCGTTTTTCTTGAAAAATCTACAAAATTGAAGAAATATTGAAGGAAAACACAGTTTGAATGAGTTAAAGAAATCCAAAGACATTTTCCTGACGACACAAATGTAAATTTATGAGGAAAATTTCAGACTGATCCATCAATCCGTTGAATCGTTTTCGGAAGTTCTACCTTCGCAGCGCATAGCTCCTTGGTCGTTTTCAGGATATTTTCAACATGTTTGGACGTTCTTTGAACGTTTCAAAGCTCTCCGAGTGCTGTTTGGGTAAGAATTTCACACAGTTAAAAAAAATCAATTCAAAAGCGATCCAAACGGAGATAATATCTGAAAATGGTATTAAATCATATTCGAATTGATTCCTGGAATTCCAAATCTCATTCTACTTCAGTATACCTTATTCCATACTCAATGGATCTTTATTTGTCCAGTTTCGAAATAATGAATTCTTCCGACGCTTATAACGAGAGGTGCCCGGGAAAATTTGAACAGTTTTTGTCCGCATATTTCGTTTTTAAACTGATTTTTTCCGGATTGTTGAATAATGCGGATGAAAACAGTACTTTATCATGATTTCAGTCTGAATTTTTTCTCAATCACTTTTATTCGTTGAAGAAAAATTCAGACTAAAATCATGAAAAAATACTGTTTTATCCGCATTATTCAACAATCAGGACAAGATCAGTCTAAAAATGAAATATGAGGACAAAAACCGTCGAAATTTTCCGACTCGGGTGAGTTCTCAATTTCAAATCAGCATGAGAGTGGGGGTATTGCCAAATTCAGTCATGCGGAATTTATCTTTTCGACGCTTATAATGGATACTCTTATAACGAGAGGGTGCATAATTACACGCAGAAAAGTGCCTCTTTGGAAAATAGTAGAATTCACTATTTAATATAGCAATGAATATTTTCAATATGTTCTCAGTAGAATGAACTACGTAATTCACTGATTATGTGATGTGAAGTATTACAAAGTGTAATGCTACGTAGTATCTTTATGAATCACTATGAGGATTAGCAATTTCTATAATTTCCGTCACTCAATTCGAATTTTATGTGCCTACAAATCAAAATGTGACGTGATATAATTGACTATTTCACATATCGGGGGCGGCTGTTAATATTTTTTGAAGATCCTATATCCTATGAATAATATATCCTACCTTTTTACCGTCAAATATACTGTTCAAAAACTTTGAATCACACATCCATCTCTACCTCTTTGGGTGGGGAATTTTCATGTTCTCTAGTATATCAAAAATGCACTCGTATAACCGAATTCTTTCCCTTAAAAGTCCTCTGCGATGGGGTATCCGAACTCACTAAGCACAGTCCTGAGGAAGATAGTGAGTAAACACAACGTGCACGTACACACCGCGTTGGCTGGTGCCCAAGCTAACAACTGGAAGATGTGTTGGTGATACACGCATGTCCTCTATACATAAAGCCAGGTCATGAAATAACAAGTAAACGGATATCGGAGGTTATTGGAAAACCTTAATGTTGAGTATTGAAATATTGCTGATTACACTTCATCGCAAGGTACGAATTCACATAATTCTCACTTTCTATTATTAAAGCCATACGCTCTTCCTAAATAAGTTGCTTTGGATGAATATTCCGTGGCATTTTTCGAGGAACAGATTCACCCTTTCACTTAATGCATATGAAATATATTAGTCATATTTTTAAACCGACTGTTGAATATTTTCAGCTCTTTGTAGATATACATTCTCTAGTTATCTTGAGGTCTTTACGAAATTCCGCGAATCCCTTGACATAACTAGAGAATGCCTGGCGGAATTTTCCCAGCGATACACGCTTGTGATGCATTCAAAACGCTTGCTAAAACTTGAACAAAATCTTATTTCAATTCCAACTAATTTTGCAAAATTCAAAATTCAACTGAATATACTGATTGTTCTGAAAATTTCATACACGGAGAAAAACGACAACACCGTGTAGTAAAAATTCATGTTTTATGATGTTAAGTTGAGCTAAATTGAACGATTTTTCAAATCATTGAGCATTAATTTTTACTACACTGTGTTATTGTAAAAATTATACCATGTCACTTATACACTACTACTACTACTACTACTAGTTTAGAACAAAATGTAGTAATATTTAAAACCACATTTCTTTTCGTGTAGTAGATCTTTCGATCATTACCCCAGCGTGTATGAACTTTGGTCTACTCTGGCCCCATTTTGACCCAGTCTTGGGCCCATGCGGGGCCGGGGTGGTCCCATGGTACGTACATGCCAGGGTACATGTTATCACATACGCATATATTGGCGTTTGAATAAAACTGAAGGAAATGGATCAATGGATTTCAAGACTCTTGACCTATTTTGAAGCGTTACGCATTCAAAATAAAAGTAAGTTCTTTTTTTCATGAAAAGAGTTGTTCCCGCTTCCATTTCTCTCGACCAAAGCTTCATTGAAATATTTTTCTTGGCTTAATGCATCTGACTGAAAATACAACAAATCAGTTTCTTTCCCGCGCGATATACGTACAAACTTCTCTGCAATTGATTGGCACAACCTGTCTATTTCCTAATAAGTATCTATACTCATAGATGCACTGATAGATCAACTAGATGCAGGTCGTAGACACATGTGTAATGTCAATGACCTTTGAGGAGCAAGTAATTGCTTTTGTCCCTGCATTTGACGCTCATCGTATATCGATTATTTCTTTTCCTTATCGAAGAATTTCTTACCTATTGTTTCTGATCTAACTACATCTTTTTCAAGTGGAAGTTTCAGTCAAATTATCAATTCTGCACATTTTAATTGTTTATCATTGATTTTTGAAACATCGTATTCTCTCCTTTCACGATACACTTAAAAAACATCGGAAGTATCAAACAAGCTGTACAGGGCAGTGTTTTTGTTCGACACGACGATCCATGAGTCATTTGATTTGGCTAGTCAGAAAAGATTTGGCTAACGTCACGCCGCTGGTATTACCTTGAAACTGATTCGGTATTACTAACGCTCTTACACTCCACGTTAATTTTACGTCAAAATCATTCCGGAATCATGATTCATTATCAAATAATACTCGGGAATGTCTTATGTCCTTCGATGTAGCAAGGTTTCACATTCGCAACTCAACATTCGATATGCTAGTATTTTTATTGAATCGATATACCGGTAAGTTAGGGAAGCCAAGATGAAGGGGAATGCCGCATGGACTACTCAGTCGCTAAAAGAATGACCTCAAAATTAGGGTTCTTTCGCTAAACCATGATATACAAATATATTCGTTCGTTCTACTTCAACCCTTTGTACCTCCAAAACCAATCGTATCCTCAACGTAAAATTATATTTATGTTTTCTTTTATCATCATAAGGTATCATTTGGCATAAAATTCGAGATTTCAAAGGCAGAACATTTTTTTCTGTCACCATATGTTGATTGGAAAAGATGGAGAAAGACTTTGAAAGAACCGAAAACCATCCCTCCCCTACCAACAATTTTGAAGAAAGAAAAGGCGGTTCTTTCGCGTGAGGAAATTTCTAGAATCGGTTTGTTATGATATTCGGGTCAACGGCCGAATTCGAATTCAAATTGATAGGGTTGAAAATAGATATCGGAAATGTTGATACAGGAGCGTAATTGATGAATTTGAATTAATCTCGCAACACATCTATCAAAACCAAAAGCAAAGTACACCTAGAGATTGATAATAAATTTAGACGGGTGGAGTGATAAAGATTTGGAAAATTCAGACACAATTTTAGCATCGACTAAGAGAATAGAGCAAATGAAAGTGATGGCTCGATATCTCTACCTGCTGCCAAACAGGCGAGAGAGAAGAATTTTATACTCTCGCCTATTACGTTGCTGCGCGTGCGTAATCACAAGTTTGAAATTCTAGTACGCCCAGGAGGTTCTCTTCTTTGTTGATGTTCCATTGGGTAGAAGAAAATTTCGAATCGATAAATAAACCAAGTGTAATTCATTTTCGAGGCCATAACTTTTATGAATGTGAATACTTATATACGTTTCTATTCCTCTCGTAATATGGCGATATAAAAATTTCAAGTGTAAAACACATCCACAGAGAACTGACTTTCATCGAAGATCAAGAGTAATAATTTTATATAGTTTTCCTTCCCTTTTTTATCGTAAGTGAAGTTTTTACTTCCACTTCCCAACTCGACAATGAAATTCATAATAAAATGATTGAATTGAATTTTAGCTTGAGAATAAATGAAACAAAATGTGTTCTTCCATCAACGAAGGATTACATCTACATTTAGATTATATTCCCCCAGGTATTCTATCAAAACTGCTTTACTCTCTATCCTTGAATAGTACAATTGATTTACATTATAAAAGACCGGAAAGTGCAGTAATTTATTATAAGATAAAGAATGGAAAGGCAGGAAGAAAGAATAGATTACGCAATTTTCACTTCCTTCGTCCCAAATTATCTCGAATAATCGAAATTCCTGGAAAGTTCAATAACAGGTTCAGTTACGACAACAACAGCAATAAACGGTGAAGTTCGATACAAAATTTATCAAAGTTTTTGAAAAACACTTAATTAAGAGGTCGATCAGCTCGAAAAATTGTTATTAGGTGCACAAAGAAAAGAGATATGCTGAAAAATACCATACTTTAAAGCGTTCTTGGAAATATCTACAAAAGTACTATACTTTGTCATCAAATTCCAAGCAAGTAGTTATGGCAGTTTTAGAGGTATTTCTCATGTGATTAATTTCATTTGGGCAAGAGTAATGCACGAAGCTGAAGTTAGCAGGCGTAAAGTAGCAGACCGCGTTTATAAATTGTGCCAATGTAATTTTAAATGTTTTTTGAATACATATTTTCAGAGACTGTGATTCCAAAATCTCGATGATGTCGGTTTCATCATTCTACGATGAGCTAGAGTCCAAGTCTGCTAGCTCAAATCTGCTAGTTTCAACTTCATGAGTAATGGCTTGATCACTAAATATGGTACTTTTTAGTAGATCATCTTCTCCGTGTAACTTGTCACACGTCAGACGACACTGCGGATATAAATTTTGTCTACCTTTTGCATCATCCAGCAATCCTCTCAAATTAAATTCACTCAATCGATCTTTTTCATGATCCATACATCATGTTCTGACCTTGGTTTCATCTCATGATTATTTCCTAGTATTCTTTATGCTAACATTATTTATGAAATTCTTCCATGTCGTAATGCATAGCGCCCTTATCAATTGAAAAATTGGTGTGCACAGAGGGAACGGAAGAAAAAGAGAGAAGCGACCGAATGGCAGAGGAGAGACGGCAGGGAAGAAAGTGAGTGAACGATCGGTTCCGTTTGTGTCGTGAGAGGGCGGGAACGATTAGGTTAAATGTACATTCGTTCAGGAACGTACCTATTTGAATGAGAATTTATATTTTTATAAATAAACTTGTCGGTATAACAGATTATCGAATACGGTATCAATCTTTGTAACGAAAAGCGAAGTTTGTAAATTAAACACGGGTTATTCAAATCAAAGGGTGTCAGATTTCGGAATGTAATGTTGATGTTTCGGAGAGAAATACAGTGAACTGCGATGAAAAACACAAGGAATTTGTTCAAATTCGCTCATATATTCACAAGTTCGATTGAGAGTGATGCGGAGCCAGCTAGAAATCAGTTGTGGGAGCTACTTCGTGTATTTGATATCTAACTAGCCAAAAATATTGCTACACCAGCTAAATTTTCGTTACTATAGCAATAACTTTTGTTAGCACAGCTGAAAAATAGCTGCTATAACTAATTTCCAACTATTCAAATATCTATATCGTGTGTTTCCACATGGGGAAAACAATATACTACTTTTTTTTTTATTTTGCTTGCTAAACCAGAAACAGGAAGCTTGGTAAATCCAATTTTTACATAAAAATACGGAAGATTGCGAATTGTACTTTAACGTTCAATTAACTATTAATTTTTCTACAATATTCGTAATCTTTCGTATTTTTATGTCAAAATTCATTTTACAAACCTTCCTGTTTGTATGTTACTAAGAAAAATAGCAAAAATTCTTATATTTTCGAGCGGCATTTTTCCCCGTGCATGTGAATGATTGGAGCTTTGATACCCATAGAATATGGCCTCCACGTGATTCCTTTTTCGTCCTCACCCTATACTGTATCCTCAGAGTTCCCAGCAACCACCCATTTTGAAATTCCATGATCGATCGTTCAAAGTCGCCCTGATACTTTGTATATTCTCCAAATTTAAAAAGTGAAATTTCAGAAACACTTCCAGCTACACAATCTGTGATTATTCACTAATATCTCACCGATTTCATTTACAACAGGAATTCAGTTCTTTTAACAGTAGAAATAGTGATCTATTTAACTGATTTGAATTTGAAGAGTACAAAGGATGAAATTTTTAGCTGTATCAGCTAAATTTTTTGAAGGGCGATTTATGCTTGCAAAATTCAGTGATTTATGCTTCAATTATGCTCTTTGTTTGTCAAAATTATGCTCATATATGCTGCTAAATTTTTTTATTTATATCTTCTTATTGATTATAAAAATGCTTTTTTTATTGATTTGAGATTACTTATGTAAGTCAATGAGACTCAAAATTCCCATGAACGATAGATTTCCAGTGTCTGAACATACGTGATTCAGTGTGGAATAACTGAAATCTGAAGTTTCATCATTTCTGTTTTTACAACAAAATTTTCTCGATAAGATTACTCCGAATTAAATTGATGAAAAACCCTAAAATTTTCAGAAATGAATATTCAATAATTCACTGATTGTGGTACAGAGGTTGAATTTCGAAGAAGATTTTTTTTAATTTAAAAAAATAATGTTCAACAAAATTTTCAGAAAAACAATTTTTTTAATGAGATTTTGAGAAAAAATTTCTTGGAAATTTGAAATTTGCAATTTTTTAGATGATTATGCGGCATTATGCTGCTTCAAGTGGGAAATTATACTTTATTATGCCTCTGAATTTCTGGCTAATTTCAATTATATATTGCAGTACAATAGAAATATTGAGCTTCAATCGCATTATCTAAATTTATGCTTTTATGCTCCTAGCATAAAGTTCCTATCTCTAATGTTAGGATAGCTAAATATTTTACTTTCTAAATTTTTTGGAGTGAAAATCCATTCTTAACCCTCAGCCTACAAACAGGATGGCACGGAGAGAAATGATTTTGAAATGAGTGCTTGTGATGATAGGAATGAATAATTGAAACATAGCAAAAGGTACTGATGTGTATACTAATGAAAAATTGTATCAATCATTCCTATACTGTGGAGCATTCAGTGACAACCCATATAGCACAAGAATTCCCGCAAATAGCTCTTGTTATGCTAATCAATATATATTCATTATGAATATTTTGAATTCACAATGAATAACTCAATGTTGAGAAAGGATTATCATTCCGAGATTTCGTAATGAGTTCTGCGGACATTCAATACGTTTTCATTTTGAATTAAAAATATTCATAATGAGTATTTATTGATTAGCATAACGGGGACTATTCAAGAGGTCTTAAGGGAGTCTTTATGAATTTAAACTGATCATTGCATCATTGTGCTGGCTGGGAAACACAGTTAGCGATGTTTCCCTCATTCACGACAAAAATGTCATGAAATTGAATACGGAACGTTGTATTACCCGGCGTGGAGAGTGATTCATAATATTTCAAGGCAATGATTGCCAAGCACTGTATAGAGTAGATTCCGACACAGGAGAAAAGAATAGGAACCATTGCACGGTGGGCGCGGAATGATTCATAACACTTCGAGGTAATGATTCTCAGGCATTGTATGCCGTACATCATTAAGATTATTCATAGAGTAAATTGCTGAGGTGTGAGCACGAATCTACGAATGATTCAGAAACTTTCAGAAAGTTGAGAATTTCAATCGTGAGGTATAGCTATATCGATATAAGCGTTACTTCGGTTAGGTTAGATTGGTTATGTCCGTAGTTTCGAATCCCCATTGTTGAGGAAAAATTTTTTTTTATCAAAGCCTTGCATCTGAATCAATGGGACGAAAAATCGTAGTGGAATTTTTTTTGGCGCAACATTTGAGGATAATTCACGATATCTTCCTTTTGAATGATTATATTTATCACTGAGTTTTGCGAAGAATGGTAAGTATTTTTGTTTAATTCATATTATAATCGGAACTCAATGATTTAGTAGTGATTTTCATCTGAAGATAAGAACTATTACTACTCCCCGAATGAGAAACTGTTGATAGAAAAGTTCAGTTGTTATCAATTTGCTAACCTTTTTTTAACAATGATCCCTAGTATTTCTATATGGAGAAAATCCTACAATACTGAGTACTCCACTCGCAGAAAGGATTTCTTAAAATAAGAAAATTTTTCTTGTCGCTGGGACACAACTCATTTTTTTCTTGAGCCTAGAAAATTTTAGTTGAATCAAGAAAAGTTCGTTTTGGTTTCAAAAGAAATTTTCCTGATTCAAATAAAATTTTCTAGGCTCAAGAAAAGAATGAGTTTTGTCCCAGCGACAAGAAAAATTTTCTCATTTCAAGAAATCATCCCTGTGGGTGTGGAAACAGCGAAAAGTTTTGTGTCACAGGAGGTCCACTCATAGTTTGTGTTGAAGACAACATAACAAATTCTGAAATTCACAGATCTTCAGTGTAAATTCAACATTTTTGTGTTGATTTGATACATTTTTAACATAAATTGCGAGTGCACTAAGAGAAAGTATTAGTTGCCATTATCTGAAAAAATTAGTGAAATAACGTCTCAACTATTTTTTTTCAGTATCACTTACTAATTTTTATGGTACGATGTAACCGAAGGTTGGGATCGAAATGACTCGATTTTTAGTAAACACGACTATTTTTCACAACTACTTTTTAATAGTAAGCTACATTATAATAGGATAATTTATAAATTCTAGTTAAAATGACTTGTAAATGTGTACAAAATAATAACCTAGATAACAATCTACGAAAATCATATGACAAAGGTTAAAAAAATGACACTAGGGTTCATTTTCGTCTTGTTCTTGAACATTTTATCCACTTTTATCGCAATGTCGACCAGGGAAACTATATCGTTTGATTCCAATTTATAACCTTTATCAATACTTGTTATAAGAGTGAATGCCTTGTGAAGATACCACTCCCATTGTAGAGAAAAATACGCATTCAAAATCAATTCAGCCTTCAGACCCTCGACAATCTAAATTGCACAATTTAAAGTAGCAATTTTGACAACTTTGACTCACGCGTCCTATACGTTTGAAAGGAAGGAAAGTGTCCAAAGACAATTGAATACGAAAACAAGCTTGATTATATTGACTTTAATTTCTTAGTTGAGTCATTCAAAATTTTAGTAGCTGTCATTGAAAATATTTAGTGGAGACGTTTTAGTTACAGTCACTGTAAGAATTTCTCTCAGTGTGGACCTTCTGGAATATACACGTGTGTTAAAGATACACAAAATTTTTCACCGTGTAGCCGACACGACTGGCTCGTGTTATGGAAAAAAATTATTCCAACACTGCTGGTTACTGTAGTAACACGAACCAGCCCTGTCTCCGCAGTAGAGAGTCGTTTTTCTACACTATTCTCTACTGCGGAGACACGACTGGTTCGTGTTACTACCGTAACCAGCAGTGTTGAAATGATTTTTTCCATAACACGAGTAAGTCGTGTCGGTTACAGTACTCGGTATTGTAGAATTTTTCACGTGTAGTAACCATTCACTGTTCTTTTTTCTACGTGTGGCAGAAAAATCGATCATAATTTTACCAATATTCGACGGAGTAACTCAAATGTGACTCGACATTTGTCACCTTCGAACAGCGATGGGGATCTTTGAAGAGGATCGATCCTTTTTTTTACATAAACAATGTATAATTTGTATAGATTTCAATAAAAAATTCGATATTTCTTATATAAAAACGGATCGATCCTTTTGAAGGATCTCCATCACTAACTCCGAATGGTACTTTCACGGTCAGACCGCAAAAAATTATTCAAGGAATAAATTTTCTTTTATCGCCGCAGAAAAAATGTCTACTTCCGTCCCCTGTTTGTTCCATTTTTTCGGAGAATAATGAGGAAACGAAGATTTTGCCAAGACGTGGAATATCTTTCCCAGGGTTTGCATAACCCTTTTTCCTAAAAAAAACTTTGGACCGCATATTCATAATAACTTTTGCAATAAATTCCATTGAACGTCGTTGAGATGAATTCATCCGTACCACCACCTCCTTTTCTGCCCTATAATTTTTCACACATCCGGTTTATTCGGGGTTATAGAAAGAAGCTGTTATTGTTAAACCGGAAAACATCTTGTGAGCAATTTTTTGCCACCAGAGGATTTTTATTAAGGACCTTCGAGCAGCTGCAGGTATTTCTCATAGCCTGAATCTGACGTTGCTAGAACGAATCCTTTCGTTCAATAACTCGTTCACATTTTCCTTCAACTACAAAACTACTCTCCCGGAGATTCAAAGAAAATTCATGTAATATTTGCAAATACGTGCATCACAATTCGCTTGATCGATGAACAAAGCTTACAACTTCAAGACTGTAAATTTGAACTGAGACTTCTGGGAATCATTTTTCAAAGCACCGCGTGAAAGGATAAAAACCGCGTCCATGATCTCATTCCAAGATATCTACGTGGATTGCGAACAGTGTCGATACCAACGTCATTAGGGAGACCCTCAGATGTCTAGAACTGTGTCGGCGACCCGCATAGTCTATGCACCCTTTATGAATTAGAAAATTCCTCGGTACCCTTGTGGAGACGAGGGGTTGTGCCCTGGCACTCCGTTATCCATATAGGGGTGCGCACAAAAGCCAGGGGCGTATCCGGGAAACAAATACACGTACATCCACGTATTCGATACTGCTACACAAATACAAAAAAATCCGGATTTTTTTGTATAATGTACAATTCTTTTGGATTTTAACATGCCCTGATGAACGAAAAATAAATTATATAATAATATTACACTTACATTCTGAATATAAAGGAATAAGTTATACAATGAGTAAAATTACTGCACAGGAGATATAAAAAACAAAAACGGTAAGAGAAGATTGAAAAAAAGGATTCAAAGTGTGTTATAAATTTATATTTGAATTGGAAACAAAAATAACACATGCGTTTGAATATAATAATCTGAAAATAATCTAAGAAGAAAGATAATGCCTCGAGGCAAATGCTAGTATTTGTGAAATGATTCAAATTATTTGTATGCATGAATCTAAATAAAATCGGCAGGAATTACAAATGCAAAAGGAATAATGAGAGGGCAGTATGTGTGAAAGAAAAATGTGTAAGCGTATATATATATATACACATATATACTGATGGATGGATGTGTATATAGGAACATACATACCAAGAATATTAAGGGAGACCTGTTCGTGCATACACGTGTATATATATACACGTACGTTCGAAGCGTGAAGGAAATAGCAGGGACATTATGTGTTTGTGAAAGGCCGGAGCGTGTGGATGTACCAAATACAAGTGTACGGGTATGTATCATTGTGAGGAGGGATAAAAAAAACATAATGCTGGCAATGCGCATGCGTCACCCGTCGTGGGCGTTGAGAATGTGTTGACACCATCGACCTATAGTGCTAGACGGAGTGTAAGATCATTCTTTCTGTGAGAAAAAATGCAGAAAAAAAGGAGGGCAAGTTTTAGGGACGGATATCTCAGTCTCATTGTCGGGTATCAGACCCGTCCCAAGATGCTCTGAACACTCTCTGAACGAAACTCAATAAAACTGAATAACAATTACTGAAATGAAGAAGATGAGATCTCAATTTTCACATGGTCTCAAGAAGTAAAAAATATTTTGAATAAAAAATATTCTTCGATGCAAGAAAAACTTGAGACTTCTTATGTGGAGAAGATGAAAGAAAGAAAGATCCAATATATAATTACGTGCTTTAGCAGGACGATTGGAGAGTTCAGAAAATCGACGGATCAGCAAATTTAGGGACGAGTTGGAGACAGGATGATATTTTGTTTAACCCCTAGTCCTGTACATTGAAATCTTATTGGGACGGTCCGCTGGTTAAATTAATAAATGAAGCTGAAACTAGCAGCCGATTGTTGTAACTTCTGATTTAATGTTGTTGAAGCTTTTTTTCAAAGGTCTGCTAAAAAGTACCATAATTTATAGTGTCTAAGCATCAGTAGTGTCCAGATCAAATTATTTACGTGAAAATACCTTTAAAAGTACCATACTGGCTTGGACTTTCCTAAAGAAGTATACTACTTTTGTAGATATTTTCATGTAAATAATTTGATCTGGACAACACCGATGCTCGAACACTATAAAGTATGGTAAGTACCACTAAACGTTTCAGATGCTTAAATTCTACATAAAAATCTTGTGTAAAAAGTTATAACAATCGGCTGCTAGCTCTACGGCTGCCAGTTTCAGCTTCATCGGCGGCAATTATAATTTAGATTCCCCAGCTGAATTTCAGCTGGCGCAAATGGATGTCGAGTTGTTTGAAGTATGAATAAAACAGTTCTTTTGAGGAGGATAAACAATTTAGTCGTGGCAAATAAAACTTACTTGCACTAACAAAAGATGTGCGGAGTTTTTCTGAACACTATTGGTGGATTTCGTTCCCTCGTCGCGGGGGAATTGTTTTTTCATCAAAAATGAGGGATTTTTCCACTACTTTGAGGAATTATTTTGTTTTTTGGGCGTTGAATCCTATTCAAATGAAAGCAAAGTCCACCAGATTACGGTGAAAAATTCCCCATCTATGAAGGAACTTTGCTGCCACCATTTTTTGGGGGAAAATTCCATAATAATTTTTTAAGGTGTGGTTCAATTACATTTTTATTCGGGAGGATTAAACTTCCTAGTTGCTTAATATTAAACTAAACCTTCTCTTTCGATGTACACCAAGAAATGGGATTTTCAATTGTTATTTTAAATCTCTTATACACTGAGAAAAATTTTTTTGTACAATTTCCCATCATTGTTGGTAAATTTAGGATATAACCTGAAAACTACAAAATTTACTGTCAAACACGGTAAACTGAATTGTTATTCTATTAACATCTACGACCAAAGCGAGTGAAGATAGCTGGAATGATTGCAAAATTCACACATAATGGACAGCGTGTTTCGTCATTCTCAGAGTATATCCCAAATATACCAGCAATGATGGGAAATTGTACAAGGAAATTTTTCTCAGTGTGTATTCAAAGATCGTTAATTCGTTCCAAGACACGTGGCATAGAACGTAATCGACCTCTAAAGATACCCTAAAAAATCCGAGAGATAAGAAAATTTGGAAATCGTTGGTTTCTTAATTTCATCACGGGCACAACAATCAGAAAAATCTTTTTGTAAGGACAACATTAATAATCAATTATACAACATAATTACAGGATTACATGGTATCAAATTTAATACGATCAGTGCTCTATACCGATCAGAACCGAATCAAGGAAATACGCAATTTGATTACACGAAATGTAGAATTGAGTTAAATATAATCCAATTACGATGAAATGAGATTTAATTGACTTTGTACTCAAATAAAACTTTCGTCCGAGGATATCGACGTCTTTTCTTACAAATGACATCAAGGACCATAAAATGATGAAGATCGTTGAAGCGAGTGAACTGTTTAGATACGTAAATAAACATACAACCATTCATGTTTCGTTGACATTGCGCATAAAGAAAGAGCAAATAAATCCATGTATATGATAATGAAAATATCCAGTCTTGTGTGTGAAACGTACGCGAATATCATCGATGTGTGGTTCTGTTAATACAAAGACAAGAATGCATATTCATAATATTCATGCGGAATAAGTGTGGATTTGCATGTATGAGATGTAGATATTTGCAGACCTACGTTAAGAGAAAATATCTTGAACCTAATTACATATGTATGCGTGAGCGAAAGTAAACACGTAGTTGAATCTATTGAATATCTGTTACAGTTAACTGAATTCCATTGAAGGCAATAATATTTTGGTTAATTAAATATTCACTCTTGGTGAATGAGATCACGTATGAGATCTGTTCGGCGTGTTTTCGAATACATCTACATGATTTCATCCAATCACGCGTGAATCTTTTGAGGAATCTCAAATATTGTACTGACAAAATGTATTCTACAAATTCAGAGGAAAAAAGTTGCTGAAACAGCAAACCTCGAAAATTTGCTTCGATGGTATGGTAAAACTTGTTGCTGAATTGGCAAAAAATTTGCTACAGGGCATATTATACATCGAAAAAAAAGTTTTGTTGGAATGTGAACAACCTAAAACTTTAGTTATGTTAAACAAAATGATTTTGTTGAAAGCACAAAGTTTTTTGTTGTTCACATATCAACCAAAATGTTTTGTTGTTTTAACCAAACAGTTTTCTCGGTGTGAGGGTCAGTTCTAAAAAGAAACGATTAGTCCTAAAATTACTGAATTTTTAGTGAAATGTTTTCCTCTTTTTTTTCTTCTTTTAAATCGAGCATCCAATATTGCTCTGTTACAGAATGAGCCTTTCGTCTCATATCAAGGGGTATGTGAGTTCATGTTCTTGAAGTTTGAATTGTTTATAAAAACAAAACAAACATTCAAATTCACAAAATCCGTTGTTCATCTTCTCGAGTGAACTCCTTAGAATCGGGAACATAATTCAAAGAATGTACTACAAGATTTTGGGTCTTTAACAGTAGAGTATTATGTTATTCGATTATATAATTCGTTTCAATAAACGATTCAAACTTCCGCAACATAGTGAATTTAGTAGGAATGTTCATTCTGAGAAAATGAGAGTTTATGCCAAAAGTAAAATTAAAGGAGTATCCCTGGCATCACCACAGTCCCAGAAGAATTCTCAGAGATTCATACAGAACCCAACCAATTCAATAAGAATTCTTCATGAATTCTTCTGGAACTTTAGTACTGTGTGGAATATTCAAGAAATACTTGTCACACAGATGTTTATTTTTTTTTTTTCACAAATAGTGTCCACCTTTTCGGTTAGTTCTTAAATTTCCTTAGAACATGCCCTGATTTGCTATTACAGCAAGAATCTTGCTCTTTCAACAAGCAAGCGCTCTATTGTAGATATACAGACGGCTAGAAAATTTTGCTGTAACAGCAACCGTTTGGCTAATTTAGCAAAGCAGATTTTTCGGAATCGCTTTTTCAGCAAGAATTTTTCTCTGCGTGGCAGGTTACCGTACGTAGATCATGTCAGAAAACTGCGATGATTCGCATATATAATGTTTTTTAGGTAACCTGACGCGATATCGAGTAGATTACCGTGGGCGGTATCCCCTGAATACATTTCCGCTTAAAAGTACAAACCTTCGCAATTAAATTGCACGCTGGTTTGTACTATGTTCTAATTTTGCGATCTAACTCATTTGCCGTGCTAATGACTTCCTGATTTCGCCCTCCTCTTTGTTTCTCCAGCTCGTGCACATACACGCAAACAAATCAAACGAACAACAAATCATTGCAGGAAATTTGAACTCTAATGAAAATGATTTCAGGTGTTCGGTTGGCGTTAAAAAAGACCCTAATGGAGTATTCTAAACGTTACCTAAACCCACAATAACGTCAAATGGAAACATGATATTCTCCGTGTGTATCATTAGAATCTTTCAACTTCGTGATTAGTACGAATAGAGAATGCAACTAATCGATACGAACTCTAATATTATCGAATATAATCCGCCTATAACTGAATTAAAAATAAAATCATTCAATTTACCCACCACATTTATGAATTTTCTAATGATAAATTTGTCATAAAATATTAATCGACGAGTGCTGCAAGAGCTATTGCACAGAATCAGCAGTTATATGATTTAATATACATATAAGCTCGGATCTCTCTCTGCCAACTTTATTAATCATATCATTGTGAGATATTTACTGCAACGAACGATTGCAGAAAACCAATATATATCAGTCGTTACGTAGAATATTTTCAATACAACCGACATGGAATCGAATTTATTTTTTCTAAAGGAAAGAAAAATTAGTTATAAATCATGGAAATCACTTGGCTTTGTGCATAATTAATGGCGGAAAAAACGAATGAAATTGGCAGTCCAAACGATCAGCGATCAGTGAAATGAGCAAGATTTACTGTGACATGAAAATTGTAAGAAAAAATTAATAAGATCGTTGTGTTCTTCGATTCGATTACATTTTTCAAATTCATTCGATAACTATCGAGAATATTGTTTGGTTTTTAATTGTACTCATTGAAAAAGAAGCGACAATTCTTGGCTAAGTTTATCAAGGGGAGGTTTTCATCTACACGAAGAAAAACACATGGGAAATGTGTAGTACGATTTACCATAATAATGGCAGTTCTGAGGCACATGAACATTTATGTTGTGCATTTTTCCTCCAATTATGGTAAGCCATACCTCATTTTGGTGGAAATAACTTTGCATTTGACATATATTACTATAAGTTTTGAAAAAATTACTACAAATTAAGGGAGAAAACTACTATTATTATGGGGATCTCTGCTACAAATTTTCCTCCGTGTACAATGTAAAAAATGCGATGCCAAAACAGTGTCATAATCAACACAGAACCAACACCACGCGGATTCTATACGTGTCCACCCCGAAATCGGTGTCAAAATAACACTTTACGGTGTGAAAATGACACTATGAGGTGTGGAAAGAACACTTTCTGGTATGAACTTTTTCTAACACCGCGAATTTTTTACAGTGTAGCGAGCCCAAAACAAGGTGATGTTCTCGAATTTTTCTTGCATGGAAGGAAGTAAATAAAGAACCCCGGGGGTTTTCACACTTGTTAATTGAGTCTTTAAGGGGATACCAGCGGCTGGGCTTTTAAAAATTTGTTCGGGACGAACTACATAAAAATACGTACATTAATTCAAAATATCTCTCTGTACAGCATTTCTTGAACTACTGAAGAAGTGCTGTACAGAGGGATATTTTGAATTATTGCGTGCATTTTTTTTCAGTTTGTCCTGTAAAAATTATAGCGCTGGTATCACGTTAAGTACATAAAAAAAATTTTTTTTTAGTGAAAAATAATGCCATGGAAATTGTTGATACATGTTGGAACATAACCACCTAAAAAAACAGGGATCAATCGGGCGCCACTGTAGCACTTACAAAAATTATCAGGAATCAAAAACCCCAAAATTTCTATCAAATATATATTTGTTGGAGGTTGTACCAATAAAACCAAAGAAAAGTCAAAAATTAAAAAAATTACAGATATGCAAACTTTTACTGTAAAAAGAAAGTCTTAATCTGTTTGCATCTTAATTTCAGACAATGCTTTTTCCATTGTGTCGGCGATTGTTTTTTCGGCTTAATTTGTTTGCATCATAGATTCAGCCATGAAATGAGCTAAATTTAAGACTCTCTTTTTACAGTGTTTGGTAACGTTTTTTCACCTTTTGTTCGCTGTTTAAAGTGCTATACAAAGAAAAAAAAAAGGCAAATGTCATCTCCATTTAGGGTCAGCCTCCAATAAATTCTATCAGCTTCAAAATAAAAAAACAAAAGAGCGATCCGTTCAGTAGTTTTTGAGATATCGTGGGGCCAAACTTGAAAAACATGGTTTCGATAAAAACGCCTTCAAAGTTTTGGGATATGAGTTCTTTAACTCAAGACATTTTTTTTCATGTACTTTAAGACCCATTTAATGAGTTTCAAATAACTCGAGTTCTTAAGGGTGTCCCCTGGTCGATTTTTTCACTAGAAAATTACTAGATCGTTTCAACCATTTAACGTCATTAATATTCAATTAATTACATCGACCTTGAGATCAAAAAATCCAGAATAAATCAGAGATGCTGGCTCTGGTCTCAAAATAATTGTACATGGATTATATTTGTTATAATATCAAAAAAACTGAATAGAGGTTTCTTATTGGCTGATAACAAAATTTCGTTCTAATTATTTATGACGAGTTAGTTGAACAACAAGCAGACCAGACCCGAATTGTTTGATTGATTCTGAATCATTTGATCCAAAGTTTGATGCAATTGATTGAATATTTTTGACGTAAAATGGTTGAAACAATCTGGTAGTTTTTTGATGAAAAAATCGACCAGAGCACTCCGTTAATTTACTTCTTTCTTAAGAAGAAAAATTCGAGAAAATCACCTTATTTCGGAATTCGCTTGATGAGAATCTCCCCTTGAAAGGAATTACTAAATTAGGGAGAATATTGTTGATTAGCAATCTGTACGTCAGCTAGATGCAGGGTCGAATTTAAGGCGGGGTTTTAGGGGTTCAAGTCCCGAGACTCCCACGATCTGGAACTCTGCGATTTTTCAATATAGTCTTTATATAATTTATATACAATATCCGTTGAAGATGATTCAACAGCGAAATTTGATTTTCCATGGATGGGATGAGTCCCTACAACTCTCAGCTCCGGGGTCTCCACAATGCTAAGCCCGGCCCTGGCTAGGTGATCGTCGATTTGAATATCGTGTATTTCAAATATATTTTGAAATAATGAGTAATTTTGCAGGGTACCAAAATAGCGGCAGGATTTTTGAAACCATCGTTCGTACAATCTTTGAATAAAGTCCCGTTTCCTTACCTTGGATTTTCATTGTCGCTCATTGAACTCTCAGATATACTGGAATGAGCACTCCCTGTGATGGTGCGGTCAGAGGAAGACAGAGAGTTGAATATTGTGTATTGGAAGAAGATGAACCCACCCTTTCAGGTGAAAAAGAAAGCGAGTTGTGTGAATTCAAAGGAGAGGAGAACACTCCAACACAGTAGAGTACATGGCTGACAGATTGAGTTTTAGAACATTTCCACCATTAAAACTATTTGCATAAATTGTAATGCTATGGAAGTTTAGTTTTCAAAAAACATGCATTAAAATGATTTCATGTGAATTTCTGATAATGCTACATCCGACCTACGCAATGATAGTTTTGACGATAAAACTACTCCGAGACGTCACACGATTGAATTTTTGAAACGTAGAACATTTTTTATACGTCATTCGTTCAAGGTTTTTAAAGTTTTTAATACTCCAGCACACTTCCAACACTCTGAAATCAATATTCATCAACATTGAGATATCAGAGATGAGTACTTACTTTCAAAAATTCAGTGAGCCCTGGTACAAATAAACCATAAAATCTCATTGATGAATGGGAAAATGAATAGGTTTCAGTATGAAATCCAATGATATTCAATCAGAAATGTCACCATTCGTAATACGATTCAATAGAATATTTTCACCTGGGAGGTCAACTTTTACTTTTCTTCAATTCTTTATAATTACTAATCCATTGAAGCTCAAAATTCAACTTGTAAAATTAGGGAGAGAATTCATCAATGGAGTATTTATAGACGAAACCTTATGAATCGGTTACACCGAATCAGATTTATTAAGAAAATTATGACACAAATCGATTGCAGTGGCATTTCTGTGCACATGAAGATATATTTGTCGGATTATTTATGTACGGTTAAGAATCACAAATTTCTCGGTAATTTGAATCATCAGAATTTTCTCGAATTCTTCCCTGATTCAAAATTCAAACAATTATTTAGAGTTAGTATTGCTATTGGATTTGACCGTTACAAATTGAAAGAATAGTTAGTTATTGAAATCGATTGAAAATATCTCAGTTTTGCAAAATCATTATTGAGACGCGGGACTTAGATATTAATTTAAAATTCCACCCTAATTTATTCACGTGCGTTCAGCTGCATTCGTTATTCGGCCACGTAAACTCGGTCGATAAAAAAGCAGACTCGAATATCCTGTGAATTCAAGCATGCCCTGAGAGGTTTCACACGATGAATTCAGTTGATATATTTTGCATAGATTGAAAAGCATAATAATTCAGTCCAAAACCAACTGAATATTTTATTTAGCGCAATGATGGAGCTTTTGAACGAACGATACACAACCAAGTATTATTTTTTTTCGTGTATCACGTTGAGTAGGTGGTTGAATCCATAAGTGAAAATCAACCTACGATACCAATGATATTTCTCAAGTTTCTTTTCCTCCACCAAGTGTACAAGTGTACACGATAAGCCTGTTGGTATTTCATTCGCAATGCGTGCGTCAAAAATATAATGCGACATAACCTATATCATGTAAACAATGGATCGAGTCCGAACATCAAAATGCACACGCAAAGAGACGATGATATATTCGCATATGAAATTTACATTCTCATCTGCTCCGAGAATCTACGTGTGCTCTTTCTTTCTACCTGTATCGTTGGATTGGATTGAAAGAATATATAGTCTGGCGAAGAAAGAATTTCGTCAATTTGTGTTGTGCAACTAGCGAGAATGAAAGGAAACAAAAACTTCCAGTGCATCCTTCGTGGCTCGGTTTTCAGAAACATTCACAACATAATACAAAGGAGAAATGATTAGAATTGTTAGGTGTTTTTTTTTTATTGGAATTGCAATTTTTGGTTATGACGAATTTGTTGGATTGGTTTATTTAATGTTGTACGTGAATGCGATTGGTTGAGGAAAATTGAAAATTAATAAGGCAGAACGAAGGGTTTCCTACCTTTCACTGGAAAATAATCTTGCAATTTTCTTAGATCGACTTCATATCGGAGAGTGTTAGAAAGAAAGCTTTTCGATAAGTTATGACCAATTATTAAGCTTTTTATTACTTTTTTCTTCATTCACGTACGTAGCTGTTTTCACCAACCAACATAAGAGATTATACTGAGGTCGCCCTGTGTCTCTCTTTTACACAAACCGAATCACGACTCCACCCATTATTTAACACGACAAAAATCAACGACACAACATTTACGGGGCAATTTTCAATGAAACAGAGTCCGCTTTGTTTGATTTTTGTAGATTTTTCATTACATATTAACGACAATGGCTTTGATTTTTGCGCGTAACACGCTATCTGCGCCGCAAGTTTGTCAACGTTTCCCCAACACTAACGTCAAGCTTTCTCGTATCATTTCGATTGATCACCGCACTTTTCATGATGGCGCCACCAAATGGGTTGAACCCATTGCCCATTGAGCTCTATATATATGCTGAGGTAAGCACACATTTGTAAAAACTTCTGACAAGAGGGAAGTGTGAACAGTGGAGATTTTATCTTTGTTTATTAAACGCGAAACATAGGACGTAAAGTCAAACGGAGGAGATTCTGTCGTGTTCTATTCTATATAGCGATATCCTTTTCTACGTTTCAAGGTCATACTTCGATGCGCTCACTTCAGTTTGTGTATAGAACTCAATATCAGGTTCAGTGGTTCCAGATAGTGGTGCCAGAAACCAAGTTTTGTTCCCTCCATCAAGCCAGTGATGCCAGCATTTGGTCGACCGACTCGATTTATCCTCTCTATCACACCTATCTGTATAGAAATCTCACACACACAATCAAACCTTTGACAAAAGAAATTAGATTGTATGGAGCGTGATGGAGGAGGTAAAACTCGTCGACCGGCCGAATACTGGCATCACTGCATCAAGCCCCATCTGTGTATAAATTCCACGCACACAATGAGGCCGCCGACAAAAGAAATTTGATTGTGTAGAGGCAAAATGTCTCGATGGTGGGGGTAAAAGTTGACGAAAGTTGGAATTTCTGGCATCCCAGATAACACACAAAGAATTCTTTTTCAAGAGCAAGAATAGAACTCTTCAAGAATTCTTTTCGAACTAATGAATTCATATAGAGCTCTGGAGGAGTTCAATCTGTCGGACATTAACAAGTTCTTTGAGAGTACTCAAACAATACTTCTGATATTCTCAAAGAGCTTGTTAATGTCCGACAGATTGAACTTGTCCAGAGCTCTATATGAATTCATTAGTTCGAAAAGAATTCTTGAAGAGTTCTATTCTTGCTCTTGAAAAAGAATTCTCCGTGTGTTATCTGGGATCACTGGCCTCCCAGATCCGAAACGCCGGCCCTAAGGCCAGAGAATCATGCTAGCGACACCGTTAGGAGAAAGGAGAGGGAAGATGCTTTCAACTCGCATCACTCTTTTCTTCTAATGATGTCGCGCGCGACATTTTCTAACTGTGTTGCCAGAAAGAGAGGAACAAGAGTGCCCAGACTGCAATACATTGGTCATTCCAATCGACAGAAGTATTTGATTGGATGTAGGTCGTTGGATCTAAAAATTTCTGGCATCACTATTCCCTAGCAAGATTCTCGTGATGCTTCCGATGGTAGGAATTCATAGCCCCTGCGGGGCTTTGATAATGAACTCCCATTGGTTGATTCATGGCCCCTGGGGCTAAGGGCTTTCGCAATCGGAAGCATTGTCCGACTTTACTCATACAAGGACAGTAATGACGCGGTAAATTACTTGAGGCAATTTACTTAGCACATCTTGGAGGCTTCCGAAGTAGTTGATCCTGATACTTGGATTTTGATCCGATCACTTTTCAACCAATCGAAAAGCTGGAAAAGTGATCCAAAGATCAGGATCAACTACTTCGGAAGCATCCAATGAGTAAAATACTAGGTAATTTACATGTTGAGTTTGTTACAGTTTTCTACATCTGGGAATTCCAGTAAATCCACCAGAACCCAGATAGCAATTTAACCTTGCTGTAATGTTGTCAGGCAAGCTTGTGACAAGGTTGATATAAGCCTCCTAGTTGACACACGACAAGGGTACAAGCTTACAAAACCCTTGCAGTAGGACTATAGCAACTTTACACTGTCAAGGTTGTTAATAACAAGCCAAAAACAATCGAATGACAAGTGTGACAGGGTTATGACAAGCCTACATGTTATCTGGGAAATCACTAGTTTCAGAACAGTGATAGCCATTGAACTCTATAATATACTGGAATGATTACTCCCCAGATTATCGCGATCGGAGAGAGAAGTTCGAGCCTTACATGCCAGACAAAAATAAGTAGAATAAGGGAAAGAGAATCAGACAAAGATAAGGAGAATAAGGGGTAGGTAGACGTTCGAGAGAGAAGATCTTTTCACAATAATATGTGGCTGACCAGCCTAAACTATAGAATATGTAGGGAGTGCTCATTCCAGTATGTTATAGAGTTCAATGGTGATAGCTTTTTGACATCCCTCCAAAAAATTGCCAATAGAAAACGATGAAATTTTTCCTATCGGTTTCAATGTGGTTTCTGAAACTGGAATTCCCGATGCTGTGTCGTGGATTTACGATAGAATTTTATCGTAAATCCACGATACAACATCGGGAATTCCAGTTTCAGAAAGCACATTAAAACCGATAGCAAAAATTTTATCGTTTTCTATAGGAAATTTTTAGCAGGCATAGCAGAAGTGATTTACCGTAGTTTACTCGGTTTATTGCACTTGTAAAAAACCGGTAAAATACCAAAAAATAGTTTACGACAGGTAATTTGGCATCACTCTCAACAAACACAAAAATATGTATTAGTATTCATGGTACCCAAGCTACAGTGGATATAAAAGTTTCATGTTCGCTATCCAAAATTGTAGAAGGCGATATTATAGTCAGTAACACATAAGCCTTTTCGTGTACACATAAATGTAAAAAGGGGCATGTATTAGTGGCAGGGATGGGTTCTGTGCGCGTGCGATAAGTGATATGCGTTAACTAAGCGCAGATTATGCATAAAACATGTAGAATACGCAGAAAATGCAGACAATGCATGAAACATTGTAAAATTAATTTTGGTTTGAAATTCAAAATTCAGAATATATGAAATAGATATTTATGAGTGTTGAAATGGTCAACAATTCATAGTTTTGGAATTATAACCCAACTTGACCATACAAACAGATGATGCAGAAAACCCCCTTTAGTTATCTGCATTATCTGCATGAGTTTTATGCGCACATTATTCCTTGCATAAAACCTACCGTGGATGCTTCCGATTGCGAGAGCTCTTCGCCCCAGGGGCCGTGATTCAGTCAATAGGAATCCAGTATTCTAGCCCTAAGGGCTAGCCCCCGCCTGCAATCGGAAGCATCCCGTATTATGCGTACAGTCGGTGGATTTAATCGGTTCCCTCCCTATTTCATCAATTTGAGAACACCCATAAATAAATTTCGATCGTCATCATAATATTTAATTTCAAAACTTTCAAACCATATCATCGATCAACGTGAATTGTTCCTCGAATGTTTGGTTGGTTGAATTTCAATTTTTATCAAGAATTTATGAATTAGGACATAGTTTTCCACAACTCATCAAAGATGGGAGGGAACGGATTAAATCCAACGACTGTACCCAACACTGGTTAGTGGCTATAGTATCGCCCCCTACAATCTCGGCTGGCGAACATCCATAAATAAATTTCGGTCGTCATCATAATATTCAATTTCAAAACTTTCAAACCATATCATCGATCAACGTGAATTGTTCCTCGAATGTTTAGTTGGTTGAATTTCAATTTTTATCAAGAATTTGTGAATTAGGACATAGTTTTCCACAACTCATCAAAGATGGGAGGGAACGGATTAAATCCACCGACTGTACCCAACCCTGGTTAGTGGCTATAGTATCGCCCCCTACAATCTCGGCTGGCGAACATGAAACTTTTCTGTCCATTGTAGCTTGGGTACCCTGGATGCTTCCGATTGCAGGCAGGGGCTAGCCCCTAGGGGTAGGATACTAGATTATCTGGATGCTTCCGATTGCGGAAGCCCTTAGCCCCAGGGGCCATGAAAATGAACTCCCATTGGCTGATTCATGGCCCCCGGGGCCAAGGGCTTTCACAATCGGAAGCATCCTCCACAAGATGCCTTAGAATCATGGAAGCAGCGTTGCTAGTATTCCCTAGAAAAATCTTCAGCATCTGATGATTGGTTATTTCTTGTAAAACCGGCAAATCACATTTTCAATTTGAAAAGAAATGACCAATGCCAAAAATCTGAAGATTTTTCTAGGGAATACTGGCATCAGTGCATGGAAGATGCCTTGGAAGACTTTGGTGAAGATATTTTTTTGACATCTAAAAAATGTCTTATGCACTAAATTTCAACAAGTTTTGGATATCTCAAGAAAGTCTTGCAAACGATATGTTTTAGATACGCTGCCGATACAGCAAAACACAGTTTTGCTGTGTCTAGAAGATTTCTTATACAATAGTTTTCACTGTCTTGATACTCAAATAGCAAAAGTTCCAAAAACTAGATTTCATTGAATCCTTTCGGAGTCACAAAATGAACTACTGAAATGTCGGCAGAATAGAGTCCTTTGAGAATTCTATTTGCCTTTTGTCATACTATATATCCCTGAAAGCATATCCACCGATTTCTATGTTGCATCTCCGTGGCCTCTACGTGGATAAATGGTGGACGTGGATAGGACGTGGATGAACGGAGATTCCACGTGGAACCAACGTAGAGGCAACGTAGAAAAGTCCGGTGCTGTACGGGTACAGTATAATATATAGTATGACCCTGGTTAAAAGAATCCATTACTTCTGTCAAATGAAATTAAACGAGATTTGGCCAGAACATTGTCCGAGAATCAATGAGATTTGGCGAGATTCAGTGAGATTTGGCGAGAATCAACTGTTCTTTCTGACCAAATCTCATTGACATTTGCCGGATGAGATTTGGTCAGAACATTGTCCAAGTTCAACTGCAATTTAGTGAGATTTGGCGAGAATCAATGGTTTTTTTAAACCAGGGGACAGAAGGCAAATTGCATTCTCCAAGGACTCTATTCTGCTAACATTTCAGTAGTTCAATTTGTAATTCCGGAAGGATTCAATGAGATCTAGTTTTTGGAACTATTGCTATTTGGGATATTCGTTTAAGAATTCTAAAGACATCTTTTAGATTCCTTAAACGAAGACATCTTGAAAACAGTGAAAACTGTCGCATGAGAAATCTTTTAGACATTCAGTAGAAATCTTTTCCGACCAAACGGAATTTTTGCTGTTTGGACGACAAAGATATGTTTTGGATATCTAGAAGACATCTTTGAGATGCCTTAAGATTTGATTCTTTGAAGAAATGTTTCAGATTTTTCCAAGATACGTTCAAGACATCCCAGACAGCACAAAAGGATCACTAATGAGTTCTCAAAAAAGGATATGGCATGACTTTTGCCCTTCTTACTTCGACAATTTTGAAGATGTGTGACAGATATCATTCAGAAACTCTTTCAAAAATACCTTGAATAAATGTTTCTGACATCTCTCGAAGAAGTCTGAAATATATTATCTCGATATATCTTGAGGATATCTCCTTTGAAACGTCATTTAGATATCTAAAAGACATCTTTTCGATGTATCTAAAAGATGTCTTCCTAAAGATATCTTGCAGATGTCTTCAAGACCTTCGGTGTTTGTTGGGCTGCTGGTGACCACTGCTTTGCACCATTCTCAGACAGCACACAAGAATCCCAATTGAATTCTAAAACAAGAACTCTTTCAGAATACAAAATCTTCTCGAAGAATTTGAAAAAAATTCGATTCGTTAGATATTTCCCTGGTGAAAATAAAGTGTTACACTGTAGTTACAGTGCAATGCGAGGTTCATCCGAATGTACCCGGAGTGGTGTTTCGCGCCGTGGAATGCATCGCAAATGTATTTTGTTATACTTCGTTTTTACCAGGGTTACGAGTTCCGTTAAAATTCTTAAACAAGTCCGATGGAAGTTCAACGGAACTCGCAAATGTCTGACGGATCGAATTCTTTTGGAACTCTTTGTATTCTAAAAGAGTTCTTCGAGAGTTTTTCATCTTGTGTGCTTTCTGGGTTACTGTCTGAAATTCTGCTACCAGACGAGTTGTAATTCTTTCGGTTTTCATCATTTCTGTAGGGATTATACCGGAACCAATCAGGGGAATCGTGAATCCCGATAGGAATAACTTTATCGTTTGAAGGCATCTGCCGTACATTGGTTTCACTCGCGTAGCCTACTGTCTACGAAGATAGGGTCGTGCATAAATCACCAACTCCGATTATAAAGTCAATTATAAGTTTATTATAAAGTAAGGGTAGCTCAGAGAAGTGATACTGGTTCATCGTCGCCAGACGATGTGTACGTTATTCTCCAGAGGAGAAATCGGAAGAACTTGGATACGCGTGGATTCTTTTTGTGCGCTGGAAGCGTACATCTGGCTCATGTTCCAAAACCTTGCTCTCGTACTCTAGAGTATCAGTGTAACTCTTTTCAATTCATCAGGAAAACAGAGAAAACCGATACCCCAGAGTACGAGAGTAAGATTTTGGAACATGAGCCTTGTACGAAGTCTCGTGCTCAACTAAACTAACTATTTAACCGCGCGTTCCGCGAACTATCTTTTTGCGCGCTCTCTTTTCCCTAGCATGGGGTGGAGAGTCACGCATGTGTGGATGCGTTACAGCCCACATTTCTATGATTTAAACTCCATCTAGTGGAATGCGTTGTCATGTTCATGCTCCAGACAACTAGAGTAACTAGACAACTTGAAGCCGTGTTGCCTTAGAAAACGGCGAAGTCATTTTGTATATTATTATAAAATCCAAAATTAAATCTTATCGAAAACAATGTCGGCACGATACGATCGAGCAATCACAGTTTTCTCACCCGATGGACATTTACTCCAAGTTGAATATGCCCAGGAAGCTGTGAGAAAAGGTTCTACGGCGGTAAGTTTGATAATTTGACATAACCTCCAACTTTTTCATTATTATTTCTTTCACTGAACTTTGTTTTTCAGTCATTTATATGATCTCCTCACAGGAATGATCATTTCATTGACTTAAAATTGAATACTCCAATCTTAGTATAAAATTTACAAAGTTTGAGTTCATAACATAGGTTATGATTATCATTTTCAATTATCCTACTTGGAAATTAAATATTGCCACTGATGTACTTTTGTAGATTCTTCAATGATTCGACTCGTTGAAAATGAATTCCAAATATCCAATTCTTTTCAAGTTCTTAAAATAAAATCATCACTGGAGTAAAATGTATTTTAGGTTGGAGTACGTGGAAATGACGTAGTGGTCTTAGGCGTGGAGAAGAAATCTGTTGCCAAGCTCCAAGAGGAACGTACCGTGCGTAAAATATGTCTCTTGGATGATCATGTCGTCATGGCATTTGCTGGTAATTAAATCTTTTTACTGAGATGAATTTCAACGGGATATCAATGCTGGAATATTGACCAAATTTGTTCTGACATTTTATTCGAGAAGGAAGCAATAAAATCAGAATATCGCTCTGTATGGACCTTTTTTATTGACCTGAGAAAGTCTATATAGAGCCATATTTTAATTATATTGCCTCATTTTCGAATAAACGTCAGAATAAATTTGGCTAATTTCCTGGCACTAGGATCCCCTAAGAAACAGAATTGAAAATGTTTTTTTTTGAATCAATGTTATAAGGATTAACCGCCGATGCCAGAGTATTGATAAATCGTGCTCAAATTGAGTGTCAAAGTCATAAATTGACTGTAGAAGATCCGGTTACTTTGGAATACATTACAAGGTATATTGCTGGTGAGTATAATTTTCTTCCAATGGTGAAGCTATTCAAGTTATACTCCTTGCACAATAATTATGATTTTAACTTCAGGTTTAAAACAAAAATATACCCAAAGTAACGGTAGAAGACCCTTTGGAATATCTTGTCTATTGGCAGGTTTTGATTATGACGGGGTTCCACATTTATATCAAACAGAACCTTCAGGCATTTATTACGAATGGAAGGTAATTCTCTTTGAATCTTGCACGGAGAGAAATTCGGAGATATTAAATCAACGAACTCAACATGATTTTGCATCTCGCAACTGACGTGAAGCAAAATCAACCGATTGGTGATTTTCTATCACGAACTGTATGCTTTTCGAGCACCGAACTGCTTGATTTTGAATCTCCAACTTCACGGTGAAATAATATCACGGGATTCGAGAGTTATGCTCTCCGATGTTGTGATGTTTTTTCACGCCGTTCGAGATACAAAATCATCTAATTTCGAGATGAAAAATCACACAAAGCTCAGTGATTCAATATCTCCGAATTTCTCTCCGTGTGTGAAAACAAAAAAAAGAGAAACTAACAATTTTATTGATTTATAGGCAAATGCCACTGGCAGAAGTGCTAAAACGGTACATGAATTCTTAGAGAAGTATTATACACCGGAGGAAGTAGCAACGGAAAAAGGATCAATCAAATTAGCCATTAGAGCATTACTCGAAGTAGTACAATCTGGTCAAAAGAATTTGGAAATCGCAGTTATGCGGCGCGGGCAACCTTTACAGGTACGTTACACGAACGATTTTCTAATCACCTCAACTGTAATTCTATTCTTTCTTTCTTTGTCAAATGTAGATGTTAGATTCAGATACAATTGGGGAATACGTAACAGAGATAGAGAGAGAAAAAGAGGCAGAGGCTGAAAAGAAGAAACAGAAAAAGTGATGTTCTCGCGTACTATTGTACTTTCATTATTATATATTAATTCATGTTTCTTATGAAATAAATATATGACTAATAGGTAACTGAATGAATTATATTGTAAACACTTTTTTATTCCATAATGCATCATCTTGTTATAATTTGAATATTTGTGTGATCGATGAATTCATTTATCGGAATTAATTCTCAATATCAAAACATCATGAAAATAAATAATTTTTGAATATTATTCATTTACTGTATTTACTTATTATCTTCAACATTAAATGACTAATCATGCGCACACCTGCATTTTTTCTATCAAGAAAAAGTGAGTATCATTCGTCACATCGAGTTTTTCACTTCTCATTACTTTGCATAAATTGGAATCTCGTATCATCTAATTACTGAACATTTATTCAATCCTGTTAGTCATCGATTATAATTTGAACAAGTATAAATGAAAAGGTTACATTAGCAGGTATTTGAGGAACCAATCAACAGGATGCGATATGACACTAGTGAAATCTTTGATGCAACATTATCCACGTATAAACAATATTGAATTGATTTTACACTTCCGGTATGTGCTTCATTTGCATGGAAATTGGAAATAACTTCAAAATTCGTAACAAATTGAATCAATCATTTCGAAATTCAATGCACATTACTTGAATGTTTATTTATTGAAACAACCTCAACGAAATGCAATAATTTAATTATCATTAGGAAAATGTGAATGCTCTGGTGTAGAGCTTGATTGAAAATTTGCTAATATGTACAGTTGTGAATCGATTGTGAAAATAGTTTACATTGACATGTCTGTAACATATTCTGGAGATAAAGACCTTCCTCGATGATTAAAAGTTTGAAACGATGGTATATTACGTAGTGTTTCCCATGATTTGTTCTCCATGTCGACTACTGCCCGAATCTCCTTGAAATCACCGGCGATGTATAGCACGCCATACATTATAACGAACAGACTAGTTATACCTTGGATTACTATCTGTAGAGACAATACAATTGTATCAAATGGAAGAGTCACTTTGATATTTCAGATGTTTAATGACATTGCAGTAATGCAAAAATGAATTTATTAGATATTCTTAATTTGAAATGATATCAATGAAAGTACTCACATCTATGGGTAGAGTAGTGAATTCTTGTTCCGTTATCCTCAAATACGAACGATCTTTATAAAAGAGATCAATTAAAACATTATAAGAACCGTAATCGAAATCTAACCTTCTTTCATTACAGTAAATATGAATTTTAATACTTACGTTGTGCGGCTGAATATGCAGCATGTAATAATGATACAAAACCTATAAAAGTGATTAATTTATGCATTGCTGTTGCTGGCATTGTATTCTCATTAATTAAAAGGACGACAATAATAACGCTTGATGACGAAGATGATCTAAACAATTAAAATTTACTTATCCTGCTTATCCTTCTATTTATTATTTATTCAATCATGTCAAACTATAACGACCGATTTACAATAGTTGCGGAATCATAAAGGCCTCCTAGACACACAGAGTTCTTTCGATAAATGCTACCATCTAAAAAGTACTAGTTTTTAACGAATCGGGAAATTTCAGTCAACAGAGTTTCGGGCTAACGGGTGGTTACCCGGAAATTGTACTGAGAACATCTCTCACTTCCAACAGTAACGAAAACACTCTTCACGTGTGCGTTTCAAACGAAACTGGCGCGGAAAATACTTCATCAATGATTATTCAAATTTATTTGAAATTTTGAAACTTCCAAGATCAAATTCATCAAGACTTCATTTTGTTTTTCAGATAATTTTAAATTGCTAAACAATTTACTGACTTTTCATTGTTCTTTTGGCTCAAATTTTGAAGATACATTTCATTAACTTCAATCAAACTGATGAATAAATAATAGAGCAGATGCGTTGGGATTCAAGTTTTCAAACAGCTCATCATTACCAGTGAATTTTCAAATAATAATGCTGAAACTTAACATTTTTGAAAATGTACGATTTTAAAACCTGGACATCAAAGTGCTTGAATTTGAAAAACGACTCGATATGGAAATTTCTAATATAAAATTTATGATTTCAAAGTCAATTTTTTCGAATAAAATAAAAATAATTAAGCATCTTTTTAGAACCTTGGTAAGAAAATCTCTCTGAAAATTTCACGTTTCAGAGGAATACTGAGAGATTCAGGGGATGCAGAGGAATTCAGGGAGAAATATATTGAGTGCAATTTTTGGTTTGAAATTTCATAGGTATTCAGGGAGTTTCATGAAGGTTTGGAGATAAATTAGGAAAAACTGTGCGTTGAACTTTTTAGCGGAATTCATAGAAATTCACAAGAATTTTGGGGAAGTTACGGAATCTGAATAATTAGAATTCTGAAGGATTCAAAGAAATTTCGAAAAATTTCTAAATTCCCATCAAAGAAATCCAGAGATATTCAGAACATATCACGATCTGACATGTGTTCAATTTTCTCTGGATTACTCTGGAAAATGCCTCAAAATAAAGAGATTCAGAGAAATTTTTCTCACCAAGGAATGATTCAGCATTCCTTAAAATTCGATACTAATCCTCGTTCAAAATCCCTATCGAATCTCGCCAACTCTAATCTGGTCACAGAAAATCTTATTGAACTTGGCTGAATATCATTGAAACCTGCACAATTTCATGACTCCACGACATAATAGGGTGGAATAAGTATAAAGAGTTTTTAAAGAGATTCTGTACCATTTGGTATTTTATTAAAATATATGTACATATATATATGTATACATATATATATGCAGTTTCATCCAAATTACAAAAGGATAAGGTGTATGTACAATTATTATTGTTCTCTTAAACGTTCCACGTAATAATGTTATAATTAATAACAACATTGGTAGTGATATAATTATTGTAGTCACGGAAGTACCCAACAGTTGTCAAAATTTTATATATATAATATATTAATGACTTCTTTGCTGCCAACAAACGTGAGAACATGAAATTTCGAACTCAATGATCAATTTTCATGTAAAAGTCGAAATTACAATATGAAATTATTTTCACAGTAGCAAAATTGCGAATATATAATTAATCCACACAATTCCATATATTGAGATTACGCGTAATTCATTTGAATGAAAATCATACGTCAAGGATTTATCTAGTTCGAATCTAAACTGACGTTCTTTGTTATCAAATCATTAATATCAGGATAGTGATCGACACATAAATATTTAGATTTCGCTATCAAAGGCATAGCAAAACCGTGAAATTAGCTGATTTTCTTTGCAAGATATCTCAATCATAGTTCACCATTTTCGCACAATCATGCAGAGAAAATTACCCCAAATTTCACGGTACTGATATCCGTTTAAATGGCGTCACATCGAAATAATACACCGAAAAAGTTGAATTTTTAGTAATTTGCTGATTAGGAAGAAAGAAAAATTTTGTTCATTTGTTGACATACATACAACCGAACATTCATATAATATGAATTCTTCATTGTCATAAATTCCATGAATCAATTGCAAAGATATTGTCACATTATTTTTTGCACACATCTTTTTTCTCTAAAAGTTCCTGAGCTCAGTATAATTCTTTTTTTTTCTCAATTGAAATCTTCATATTATATATATATTATTGAGATAATTGTCTCATTAAAGCACTCAAGAACTCTTGAATGAATTATCTTGATCGTGGATAAAATTTCATATCTGAGATTAAATCAATTTTAACGAAGAACATCAGTCATTTCCTTCCGATATGGTATATCGATATATGCAAACATGCAAATGATTCTTGTGAAAAGTTTGCTATGGAAACAAAGAATGTATAATTTGAATTCTTTTTGATACGATTCCCTGAATACGCATTATAAACAAACAAGGGTGCGTGTATTTTAGTGCATGAATGTCATTTACAGAAGTTGGATGAATGAATTTTTAAATAAGAATTGAAAGTTTTCAATTCCTTTTAGTGAAACATTTCTTATAGATTGATAGCGACTTCTTCAATTTAAGAAAACTTCGAGTTAACATATAACATCGTAATTACCTTTTGCAAATCCATTTTAAAGTACAAAAGCAAGTTATGCATGTTCTGATTCAATTTATACTTTGATCACTTCACTATTGGATAAAAAAAATTAATCAAATGAATACAAAATTATATTAATTATTTAAAAACAAACTAAATTTTCTGAGTCGGTATAATACAAAAGGATATATATAACGCTACGTCTTAAACCAAAGATATGATTATTTCAATTATTTTAAAAGAAGAGATTTACATAAAAAATGTAACCATTGGAGAATTGGATTTACGCATTGAGAATGCAAAATATTGCGAATGAAATCATTTGTTCAACACGAAAATTCAATCGGTTGTATCTAATTCAACTTTCAATAAATATATTCCATACAAAAATCACAAAAACTGATTGGATCTTGATTTTGTGTTTTGTAGACTTACAATAGGTTTGTTGGTATTATGCGTGTGAAAAAAATTAAATATATGTATATTTATATATATATATATATATATATATAATTTTCGATTAAATCAATCATACTTCGTTTTTGGTAAATATTCATCGTGGAGTTGTCAATTGGAAAACTGTACGGATAGTTTTCGATTTTCATACGAATTGATGAGGGTCCTCTGCCTCACTTTCTCGATAATTTTATCACGTAAAATGAACATAGCACAGTACTCATCTACAACTATTATTCCTTTTGTATACTTCGTACAATATAGTGTATATATATAATATATATATATATGTATGATATGAAAGAGCTGTATTCGACCCTCTTCGTTCTTTAAGCAGAATTGGTTTAGGCAGAAAGTATAGAAGATAATGTTCTTTTGGTTTCAAACTATCGACGATTATACAGAATTTGTTATTTGCGTTTTGTCCAACAATATCGATATTGCAAGGCACTATTAAAGGCCTGTCACTTCTTAGAAAAATGATATTACAAAACAAAGCATACAATCATTGTATCATTACAATATAAATTCAGAACACAACAGGTGTATTGTATACGAATTGACCACTGGTTTTGTTTCTTTTTTGTTTTTTTATAGAAATAAAAAAATGAATACACGTGGATGCACACAGTGAATGCAATTGAAAGATAATTCTCCTTTTTTTTTCCAATCATTCAATTGTCCAGAAATTTACGATTGTTCAATTTTTTATATTACAAGCTTTCGAGATACCTACGCAGTTAGAATCGATGTAAATGTAATATTTACATACCTTGTTGAAGAGAAAAAGATGTTTTCGATATGTATATTGAATTAATGCGTTCACATAATTCGTGATATGTAATGTGATAACTTTAAAATCCAATTATCCATCCAACGTTTCGATATCCGAACTGCATAGGTATATCGAGCTTCAAATTTTGTCTTTGATTTCAATAACGTCAATACAGACTTCAAAGAGAAAACAAGATCACAAATAAGTGAAACATCGATCTCAAGATTTGTATTGAAAGAGAAATCATAGATAAAGAAGGATAAATCTTTATAATACTAAGGGACAAGCGGTTCTCTCGGGATCGCGTAACTCGCTTTATCTTCTTCTACGTTTGCTTCGCTTTTCCGATATGTTTGATCACAGTTACGTGCACAATATACAATAATAATATTAATAATAATATAACAATACAAAAAACGATTTCGTGCTATTGGCGATTATTACTAACTTTACATCAAAAAATCAATGATCTATCGTGTTTTGCGGATCAAAAATTGATACAATATAAATAAGAAATTATACTTTTCGTAATAAACTTTTAATAAAACAATAAAAAAAGAGTTGATTCGATGAAATTAGTTATGTGCATTTTATTTTTCGAATGAACTCTTTTCGTGAATTTAAATAAAATAAAGATTTCAATTTAAAGCTAAAGTGTACAGATTTTAATGATTAATAGTTTTATGCTAAAAAATTCATGCTCGTTCTCTTGCAAATTGTACGTTAATATCTTTAAAATGTTTGTCTAAATTATTTACAATTGTCCTAACGCATTCGATTTTGGAGTAAATTGGATTTCCTTTCTTTCGTGCCACACAGTAGCCAGACCAATTGCGTTATGAGATTACTAAAATGTAAATGATCTTGTATCAAAACAAAAGTAAATTAGTTTGAAAGTATAGCGTAGATTTTTTTAGTCAACTATGAATTCAATCACGTTCATGAAAGGTGTGAGATATGATTCAACATTTACATTTAAAGGTACATGTTTCACACATAAATTCATACATTCCTGTTGTTTTCTTATTGTGGATAATACCCTTTAAAATACTAGATTCTCGTAAATATTCTTAATAATATATTTACTCGTATTTGAGCGTATATTCCTCATTCGAATTATGTCAAATTCTATCAATCGATTTGGATTAATTAATTGACTATGTGGAATTAATTGACTATGATATATATATATATTTATATCTATATAAAGGCTGTCCCAGAGAACATTACGCTCGAGGCAAAAGCAAGACACTTTTTACTCTGGGAAAAAGTTGTGAAATGTTTAGTTTCAGAGCTGTCTTCGATTAATCGAGTGGAAGCTACATAAGTAATATTACTCGATCAGTGGAGTAACCGATGTACTTGCCACTTGAATGGTGAACTTATTTCATTTATAACTCCAAAACTAAGATATTCTTGAAGTTTGAATCGTTTATAGGAACGAAAAGAAAATTAAGACTCACAAAATCTGATGAACCATCGTCATTTATGTTTTTGAACAAATTCTTTGTAATTTTTGCAACTGAAGATATTCATCGAAGAATGTACTCCAAGATTGTGAATCTTTAACAGCTGAGTTTGTCGTTATTTGATTACTAATTCGTTTCAGAAGACGATTCAAATTTCAGTAATGTAAACTAAGCATTTTCAGATATTTCATTCAGAGAAAAGATGTGTTACTTTTGCTTCAAGAATCATTCCTCGGAAGGGATGCAATGTTTTCTGGGACATCCTGTATATATATGTATACATGTAATCTTTTTGTGTATAAAACGGAAACTTTTCAAACTTTGTACGAATGATATGAACATTGCTGTAATAATTTTATTCTTCATCTCTCAATACGCGTGTATATTTTGGTGAGTTTTTTTTCCTTTCTCACGTATATGTCATTGAGTATGAATAATGAAACATACAGAAGAAAACATCCAGAACCTCATCTCGATAAAATTGATCGATCTTGATGTTTATTTTTAGATATGCGTATCGACGAATGTCCGTGATTAACTCAAATTTGTCATATTCAAATGCTACGTATATGAGAAATAAAATAAGATTAAATGAATATTCAAATATACAATTGAATGTAATTTTTACGTAAAATTACTCAACTTTCAAGGCCATTCAGATATTTGTACATTTATAATGCCTAATGATTTCAAACTTTACAAATCTAACTTATTCCTTGCAATGAACCTCGGTCATGACCGCTCTCTTCTAATCTTCTCTTGGCTTCCTTTGTCCTGTTTTTACGTTCCTTGAGATCACGAACGATCGAATTAATGTGAAAACAGTTGTCCTTATATGATTGAGTTTAATTTTGCTTCGAGGCAGACATCTCAAAGCGTTAGATTTATATCCGCTACATTTATTTATACAATGAAAACTCCGTTACTAGCGTCGTTTTGAGGTGAAAATGATTTTCAATATTATTTTAAATAATAATTAACCCTTCGAATAAACACATCCTTTTACACTTTCGGAGTACACACAGATGCAAATTCGCACAACGCAACTTCACTGATCGATAACTCGGTTCCTATTCGGCCAATTTCACCTCCCCTTTTTCAATTTGAAGGAAAAACTTTGCAGATTCACTTGGTATGGAAGAAAATTCACAAATATCTCATTTGATTAGTGAAAAGAAACGCGAGACTAAAATCAATTTTGGACGGAAAACGATAAGTATGAAAATGGTTGGTGTGAATTCGCGCATATGTGTACTTGAAGGATATTGAAAATTGCTGATTATTTATGATGGTTTGAAAAATCGCAAACCGGTGCCGCACTCATAGCGCGGGTAACGGAGGGTTGGTTGTATTAGATTCTCGATTATTCTCGATGTAACCGCCAACACGTTTGCATCTATTGTACGCGGAATATTTTTCGCAAAGATTGTAATCAACGATCATACGTGTCGGTTTAATATGTCTTTACGATGTTGCAATAAATGCTAATAATTCCACATAAAGAGAAGAGTTCAACAGGTTATGGGCTCAGACACACGAAATTAATACCAGGGATGTCTACCAAAAGTCAATTTCAAAATTCTCGGCTAATTCTCGATTTTTCCCGGATATTTTCCTCAAATTTCCAACCATGGAATGATGTTTAAAAAGTAAATATCGAAGATCTTTTAGAAACTCACGGAAAAAAGATCTTAAACACTCTGGGTATTATATTGCGGAAAAGCATCTTCTCCAATTCAGTGAAGTTCAAAAATATTATTATACAAGTTCCTTGGACTTTTCCTTCATGAATGATGAAACTTTTTAAGACATCTTTTCTTTTTGTGTGCCGAAAGGATTAGTTATGAATGCAATCCCTTTTTGTTAAGAAAGATTTTTTTACGGATGCTGTTTAAGGATACGAAGTTACCATCCAAGTTTGTTTTTCCACCCGAAAATGTTATACACAAGGTGTATAAATCAAACAAAACTTATCAGAAATGTTGATTTGAATCTAATACTGACAATTGATCAAATTGAGTGTCTCAAAGATGACCATTCTTATTTTTTATAATTAACAGCGACGTAAAATAGATATCATATGACATCTGTTTCATCATTCAGTTAGTAAAGGGTTTATCTGTAACAAAAAATTCTTGTTCTGTAGTTTTTATCCTATTTTTTAGTCCTTCAATTTGAAAACTGAATCTTTTTTTAATTTTTCCCGATGGTTGGGCAAAATTCCCGGCGTTTTCCCGTTTTTCCTCGACTTTTTGAAATTCCCAGCCTTTTCCCGACTTTTCCCGAGTGGTAGACAACCTGTAATACATGAATGGATTCTTTAGAATCGTGAAAGCATGATGCCATATTGCTTTTGTGGTTTGTATCCATTGTTATCAGAAAAAATGTAGTGTCTACGCTGGTGAACCATAATTAACTCAAAGTACAATAAATCCGAAGACAGTAAATTGAACGAACGGGAATGATCCAGAAAAAATTGTAGTACCATTTTATTTAATTCGCATGCGGCTAGTAACACACTATTATTTTTCAGAAATATCTTAATCGGGATTACTGCACTTCAGGTTAATTATGGTTTACTTTCATACTGCAGTCTTCAAAAGAATGAACCAATTAACGTTGTACTCTGCATTTTATCTGACATCGCTGCTTGTATCGGTTTGGATCACTCTTATTAAAGAAAATTACGATACATGGAAAATCCAAATCGAAGCGTTTGATAAAGAACGACACGTGAAATTATGTAAATGGCACAAATGTGAAACCGGAACTGGCGTTGAATGATGCAGCTTCAGCAGCAGGCATCAAAGCGAAATCAGACTTGATGTTATCCATGAATTCTAGTGAGTTAAAATAGTTCAAAGGCTCTACGATCTTGAATGAAGCGTGGCTCAAATAAGAGAATCAATTCAAAGGTTCAGCCAGGAAAGCTACACCGTTGAAACAACTCATTTTCGATATAGTTGATAAGCTTCAAGAAACGGAAATCGAAATAAATGACGATCCCCTAACCATTATGCTGCTGTATAGTTTACCCAGCAGTTTCGAAAATTTTCGATTACATGATGATATAGATCGGAAAAATCACTGATCGAGGTTTCAGTGTTGTGTTTAAAGATGAAATAGCTGAAATGATTGATAGTGCCGAAAACATAATGATGATCGTGAAACGAGTGATAACAGGTGATAACGAAGCGTGTAAGAAGAAGCGATCTTCAGAAGAATGGCACGTCGTACTCGGACATCTAAACACAAAAGATCTTCGAGATGCTATTAGATATTCATCGATACATGGAATAGAAGTCAAAGATATAAACGGACTAACAAATTTCATTCCGGTACTGATCTCTGTAATCGCGGGAATCTGTATTGCAGTGTGATTTATATTTCCTGCGCGTTGGTTCACAATTTGGTTGCTTGAAGCATGCTCGAGTCGTGTTAACGGTTACGATCGGAGGCGACGAATAGTAGTAGTAGTAGTAGTAATAATAACAAAGCCATGAGAGTAAGCTGCGTACACTATCTATAACTCAATAATTCGATATTGTATCTTTTATATTCATTTTTTAATTAATCAATATTTGCCGAAGTTTAATTAAACGTGTCGTTAATGAGAATCTTCCCATAGTATCAGCCAACTGTATTTACAATTCGTTTTTATCGATCGCTTTCCATCGCAATGACCAGTGGGTACTGTTTTTATTTTTTCCATGTAGACTTAGGGCAGAAGAGAAGATACAGAGCGATGATTCAATTACGGTCAATCATTTTACAAAGAAGATTCTGGTAGAGTCATTACTGCTATTCTCCAGAATTGAATTGAATTCAATTAAAGAAATACTAGCGTACAGACTGAGCAAATACGTTCTCAGTGAGAATTCTCTGAACTAAATTCACAAGAAGATCTGCAATTTTTCTAGAAATAATTGTTAGTACTTCATATATTACGGTACAAAGCCGTTTTATTAATTTATTTTAGAGGTTTTATCTGCAGGACAATAGATAAAGTACCGAGATTATTTTCTGAAAATTCCAGACCTTTTCACGAGTTCTCACTAAGAAAATGTTTACTCAGAGGGTACCTTGTTATCTCCTTAAAACTGTCAGTATTAATTACTTTTGTTTTCTTCTTACATCTGTTGTCAACGTTCAGCTTCTTACAATTTTCAAATCTGCATTTTATCGACAATTTGCCTTTGTCGTTATTAATACCTGTTGTTTCAAATTCATTAAAAATGTTATTACTGTCGATTCTATGATCAAGTTGTTATGACAACTATCGAAATGCATGGTGTGTTTAAATATGTGCGATGAAATATCATCAAAGAGGATAGAAAAACCCTTAGAGAGTAGAGAAGAAATACACTTTACAATTGCCGTTGAATACTCATTATAAAATTTAAACAATGAAGAAGAAAAAATTATAATTGTGTATTATTATATATTCAACAACATATTTAGTTTCTCAAAATGCATGTTACGACATTCATCGATGTTATGATGTTGAAATGACGAATCTATTCTCTTACGTTCTTTCTTCAACTTCATTGAAATTTCAGACATATTTGAACAATGCGTGCATCACGCTGAATATCATATGAACAATCGGGAAAAACTCACCCATTATTCAACAGCAAAACCACAAGTTTCTTCAACTGCCTGTGTGAGTTTGTCAAGCATTTTCTGATAATTTGGATAACTTTGTGGAATATCTATCCTATTGAAACAAGTGTGTGCTTTTGGTAGATTTTCACTAGGTGCGTCTACAGCATGAATTGTAAAAAGACGTGGACCCGCTGCTCCCGTTGAACCTAGGCAAATTTAAATAACGATGAATTATTTCTACATTTCGGATCATTCGTTATCTTACCTTGCAAAGCTTTGAAGCCTTGTAAAGGAACTCTAGAACTTCCAGTGACAAACTGGAGTAACCTTGCTCTCATTTCTTCACCGTAAGATTCTACAATTTGCCAAAACCATTTCACAACTGGAGTATCCGGGGTACAGTGTTTCAATCTAGTATGCATCTTCCAGTCATTGATATCGATAGTTCCCAAACCACCGATAACTAATTCTAATTCTCGCTCGTCGAACGGTCTCAGCAACTGAGGTGGTATTAATTCATGAAATCCTTTTTGTAAAGCAAGAAATTGTTGTTCAATTCCTCTCATAAATCGATAATTGACGTATAATTTAACGTATTCTCTCTTGTTGTCCTCGGTAACAGAAATGTCTTTGCCACCGGGTTTTAGTTCATGATTCTTAAGGGCTCCAAAACTACTGTGCTCTACGGAGAAAGTTGCATCCAAAACTCCATCTATACTATTCTCCCTGTTGGAAAACAAATTATGTCGAATAATATTTTATACCAAAATGAAGTATAGATCTTTCATGATAAGCTGCTCTCAACTTACAACATCCACGTTAAACTTCTATGTAATTCTGGATCGACACCTTCGATATCACTGAGAGTAATCGCTTTGTTGAGTAACATTTTGTAAAAAGGGGTTGTAAATCCGCCATCAATGTGATGACCATGGAATACAGCAATTCCTATTATCCTTCCAGCAAAATGAAAGTAAGATAAATGTTCTGGATTAATTCCCGAATCGGGATTGATCTGTAACGTATAATTATCATCTCTAGAATATTGAAATAATCCATATTGAGGATTCAACATTTCATGGGATAACAAATATAGCCACTCTCTTGCAACACCGCCATAATCAAGACCTTCTTCCCCTCTGAACTTGACCATTAGTCTTTTCCGCATATCCTTTGGACGCATCTTCATTATCAATCTGTATGATTCCTGAAATATATTCGAGTTTATAGTATTGGAATTTTTAATTAACAAGTGCAATTTTAAGTTGAGTGAAATTAATCCTTACTTCGAAGATTTCATTCCTGGATACCTCCAATCTACAATGTCCACTTTGAGGTTGAAGGGCATTCAATTCTGCTCTCAGACATTTCAATTTCGCCACTAAATCACGTTTGTATTTAGGTAAGAGTTCACTGTCCATAAGCTCTTTCGGCAAATCTGACGCGGTTTGTGAATTATGGGTTGGATTGTTTTCCACTGAAATAAAAAAAAACGAATTAACATTATTTTTTCACTCTATTGCGCTTTTTTTTTTATTGAGAATTTCAAATAATATTGAATTCTTTATAGAATATTCACTTATCATTCAAAATATTTAGTTTTCACTTTTCCTCGCTTCTTCCCACTTTTCGGAAGAATTAAATTGAATATTAATAATTAAGAAAAATTATATTTTGTACATTTACACATTGTCACATCATGTTTGATCATTATTTTAGAAACATAATACGAGCAACACTTCCGCACAATCTCTCTCATTCAGTATCACTGTTCAATTTTCACCTTTTCTTATCTTTTGCAATTCTTTACAATTACGTAAATACAAGTATCTCAATCAAAAGCGTGAAATGTATCATGTGGCATATATTTATTTCAAATCACTTCTAATTGTCAAATTTCTAATCACTGCATAATAAAGTTTGAGTCAACAAATATCTTTCCGATCGTTGAATACCGTCACCTAATTCAATGAGCTTAAAAAATCTCACGTACGTGAATTATACGTTAAATTGGAATTGTGTGAATGAATAAGTTCGAAGAAAAAAATTTAGAGGTTAAACAGAAATGATTTAAACCATACTTAGACTAACGTCTAAAATTGACACCACGCACTGTATTCAGATTTCGTTTGAATTATGTAATTATTGTCACTATCGAATATAGTATCAAATGCGCAAATAAAATTGCTCTCGTACGTTGATTATCAAACATCATTTGACTTGAGAATGAAAGGAACTCTTTGAGAAATATAATGTGTTCAAATGTCATATCGAATTATGAAGGATATTATGTGGAATATAAAATAATGATACATTAATTTTTATTCTAAATCAAGGAGTAAAAGAATCACGAAGAATATTGAAGTGAATGGAAATAACGGACCATCAGATAAAATTGAATATTTTGTGAATATCAATAAACTTACTGTGAATGAAGGATATATCCTATATTCACTCAACTGAACAATTTCCTTTAAAACTAATCAAAATGTGAATCTTTCATTTATCACGCGAGACTTGATTTACAAATTTATCACAAAATTACAAAAAAATGGAGAAAGAATGCCCGAAAGATTGCAAATTTATGTTATGATTGTAGATATAATAAAAAATCAATCCAGTGAATTTTTTGACCTTGAGTGGCACCTCCAAGGTTATATCAAGGTCAAATTAATTTTCATTAGACAATTGTATAGTATAGATAGTTTCCTACGAATTTAATTGACAATACATATATATTTTTTTTGCAATCGAAAACAGCTCGGATTAATATATTTTTGTTTAGAATCCAGAGTAATATTAATTCTAAATATTCAAAAATACCGATATCATGTCATAAAATTAGGATTTATATGTCGAGGTGTAAATTTGGACACACAAAGTTCGATGCAAATTTTAAATAAATTGCATTCACTTACCTATCGGTGAATTATTGTTGCTTCCATTTTCCGTTCTTATTCTTTGCTGATTTGTATTCGCTGAAGGTGTTGTCGGAGAGGTTGGGGTATCGGCTGGTACAGTTTCGTTCAGAGCCGAGGATGTACTTGTATTATTCTGTGTTTGATTCGCTGAAGTATTGTTCTGTTTTCTGTGAATAAAAGGAAACATATTCGTACATTACGTGATATTGAATTTTCGTACCAGAAGTTGAAGAATTTTAAGTAAATCATGAAAAATTATGTACCTTAATAAATTGTTGATGATTTGGCTAGACAATCTAGGGTCAGTGAATTGTGTCGTCCTATTATTGTGATCAACGAAATAAACTCTTCCGCTGGGAGTTTGACGCATTTCCCAACCGCTAGGAAGAGGCCCAAGTTCATTAGCCAATTCATTGGCTGGTAAATCACGGGGTATTCTAGGATCGTGCCACGTAGAAGAACCAGTTGGAACATGATAAAAGTATACTTGTCCTTGTTGAGTTTTACGCATTTCTATAAAAGAAAAAAAATGTTATTTTATTCGTATGACAATTCATTTGAGTTTTCATAAAATTCTGATAAATGCTCACCATAACCACGTGGTAAATCTGGAGGTTGCGGAGGGTCGATTCTTCTTTCACGAACAGACATTACGTTATACCTCCTATTACTTCGATTAGGTCTACGCGGTTGACTATTGTTACTACTTCTGTCTAATCTTCCATTTACACTTTGATTACCATTATTTTCATCCGTATTTCGAGTCCTTCGCTCTCTCACGGATGACGCCGAGGGTGTATTTCTTGGAGTTTGCTGATTCGTTTGTGATTGTGATTGTTGCTGCAGTTGTGGTTGCTGCTGTTGCTGCTGCTGTTGTTGTTGTTGTTGTTGCTGTTGTTGCTGCTGCTGTTGAGTAGGTGGTTGAGGCGTTGTTGGCGTATTTCTCGGAGTGTTATGCGCCGAACTATCTCTACTAGGTGTTCTACTAGGTGTTCTTTCACCTTCCCATTCTGGAGTACGTCTCGAAGGACTATCGCTTCTCACATTAGATGGACTCCCACTCCCACTTGGAGACGTTGGCTCGGACAAAGGCAACGGTGGTGGTTCGGGAATTGTTGGAATAATGGCATTAGTTGGTCTGTCGAAACCGAAAAAAAATATAAAATTACTCAATTTATATATAAATTTTATACCTCCTCATCAGTTTATTTACTTTCAAAAGCATTTTTCAAAAATATATATTAATATACGTGTAAATTTATTTATTGATCAAGAGAAAATGTTTCACGAGACAGCAAAGTTGCTTTGGTTTCAAGGACAAACATCCAAGTCAATATTTTTCAAAACCACTTGTAATAATAACATTCCAGCTATCATTCTTAGTTCCGTACTGCAGAACTTGATTGTAAATGTGGTTTTAGAAATAAGTTCCGAGAGAAGAATGAACAATTTTCCAAAAATTCATTCAGTTTTGAATTAGCGATGTATAAAAACGTTGAAATCATTCGAATTATTTTCAAAATGTTTGAATATCGTGAATGAACTCCGATCAATAAAAGTTATTCAATACATATATTTTTGCAGAACTGTATCCAGAAATTCCCCATTCTTTTCCAATTAGAGGGTAACTGAAGGACAGAGCTAAGGAGGTCTTGTCTTCTTAGTTGTCCTTTCTTACACCCTGATTGGAGAAAGATAAGGAATTTCTGAGTACGGCCTTGTATTTGTGGGTAGCGAAAACAAAATGATAAGCACCGAATCAAAAATATCAAATTACTTTCATTTAAAAATACTTGCAGCATAGTAACTTGAATCTTTTTCACCACTATCCGGCAATCAGACAATGTATGATTATGTTGCACAAAGGAAATTTTTGTCTCGCTCACTTCCTCAAGCATTACAATTGAATGACAAAAGAGAGCTATAATGTTACGTTATGAGAACCTTACGTCATTAGTAATATAGACGTTTAATTTCATTTTCATTTTGATTTCGTTTGAATTTGTGAATTTTATCAATTTCGTAGTACTGAGTTTTTTGACATTCAAGAGAAATTATATTGTTTTTTGTTTCAGTACACAGGAATAAAAATTCAACCGAATAGTGAGTTATTTTCTTAAGCTGAATAAAGAACGGAAAAATCATCCAATACTCGTGTATTTTGGATGCCTTTGTTTTATAATGAGATTTTCACTACTTCAAAGTTGAAACTTTATTGTAAAACCCTCCCTGATGGAGAATGAAAATAAAAATTACATGAACATTTATTTAGAAACAAGACATGTTCTTTGAACATAATTCGATAATATCACTCTTATTTGGATGTTATGTAAACTATATAGATTTTTGTGAAATGAAGGAAACCCTTGAAAATTGTATATATCAAATTCGCATTTAAAAAACTTTCAATAAAGAAAATACAATTTCAACATTTTGATGAGAGCAAACAAATGAACACTTTCTCGTTTGAAAACTTTCTAGAAAATATGTAAAAATTCTCTAAAGCTACCATTTACTTAAACAATGATATATGATGAACTGTTTGATCATAAAAATAGATCACACTTTGGAAATATTGATGAATGAATAAATTTCCATGATTGTCCTCAGGAAAAATGAATTGTGAATGATTCAATTTTCACCCTTCACACTTTGCCCCGACTTATAAAATAAGTGATGAGTAATTTATTATTCAATCCTTTTCACGGGGAAACTCTGATCGCAATTGATACTCAAAAGTTCGTCCATTGGCGCTTTCACTGTAGAAATTACATGCAAGAGCATAATGAATCAACATACATAACTGCATTCATTAAGGGTCATAAAAACTAACAGTGAGTTTCACTAGCCAACATTTTTGAACGCTTCACCAATCCGTTAATTAGCGATGAGTTATCGCCAAGTAAAAAGTGATGGCCGCGTGTTTCTAATCGTGATCCATAGCGCATAGCTCTATCTCTGTCACTCTCATTGATTATAAACAAGAGTGACAGAGACAATGTTATAAGCGGTGGATCGTTGTTAGAAAAACCTTTCGATTTGTTTTTTTTTTTCCCCGATTTATTTTTTACCATCATTAAACATTCATTTTCGCATATCTGTCTGAACCAAACAATATATCCTAGATTCTTTTTACTTTGTTCATTCTATGCCTTTTCAAATTTCAATTTTGATCATCATATCCCCAATTATTTTTAATGATATCACGAAAAGGAGAAATTTTAGTGTACATTAAGAAAATACCAACGACGAACCGACCGAGTGAATATTTCATCTGACAAACTGCTCCAATCTGAGTTCATGAAGAGGTCGGAAATCTTTAGAGACAAAACTTTGTTATTTTTCAAGAAAATTCTTTTTCCAGATTTGTGGAAATTCAAAATTTGGACTATGTACAGATATAGATAAAGTACCGAAGTCATGAATTCAGCTCGAAGTAATGCGTCATAGAAAATGTTGACTCAGTCAATAAGCTGATATCCTGTTAATAAATGATGAAAAGAAGTCATCTCAATACCTGCTGTTCGGACGAATCCATTGTGAAGTTCGAGTATAATGATTGACATAATACAATCTTCCACTCGGCGTTCTCCTTTCTTCCCATCCATCTGGTAAATCCGTTGGACAACTCAAGTCCCCAAGGACATCGACGACAGCGTTATGACCCACCGTGTTGCTTATAGCACCGTTATGACCATCGCGAGATAACAAGGATACTACTATTTGACCTTTCACAACATCTGTATCATCCGAATAAGCTTTGGAAAGGTCTAAACGTTGATCTGAAAATTACAAAAGTATACACATTTCAATCAAGAGGATACGAATGCAGAGGTAGCTTTAACCGATTACATTATTTTTCAGACGGAAGTACTCGGAATGAAACTCATAAAAAAGTCTGAAATTTTCAGGGATGGATTTTGGATCTGTACAAACTTCTGTGAACCTTTTTTATAAGTTCGATTTTCAGTGTTTTTGTCTGGGAAATAATACCACCAGATGGAGCCACCTCTGCGCTTGTATTCTCTTCAACAATAAAACAAACACAGTTCATAAAAGAATTATCATGAAAACGAGAAAAATGAAATTACATCCTGTATCCTTAAGTCTGTGGATCGTATTCGACAGTATTCGCACGCAACCTAGAAATCCTCCACCTTGCTTTTTATGTACTTTCCTGTGATTCCATACTGAAATAGTGATGCCATCGCTTTTTCCAATATATCTGAAATATTAAATATGAATTGAATGTATGATCAAACAATTTTAGGGAATCAACGGATTTAGAATTTTATATTTACAAATCGTAATGTTGATTCCATTTAGGATCTAGCGTAGCTTTGCACGTATCCGTACTGTGACACTGGCCAGAACCATCCACAATTATTTTAGCAAATGGATCAGGCAGACCTAAAAACCATGTTGTAAAAGTATGTTAGAAAATTCAGTTCAGGGGTAACAATATTGATTTTCTAATAAAATATACTCACGAAAAAGATCTTTTCTAGCAAGGTTACGGGCACAGAGAACTAGAAAATAAATAGAAATCTTAGTTTCTGAACAAATATCGTACAGAAATTAGGTATTAAAAAGATGTTCGGAAATGGTATAAATACGGGAAATTGATTTCATAAAAATCAAAATATCCTTGATCGATTATTATCTATAATCCGAGACAAGATAACAACTATAGTTTGTTTTGCAATTGACTCGAATATCGATTAGCTTTGTTTACATTCGATGCTGTCTAATCATAACCCAATGCCAGGTGCAACTGGATGATTTGATTAAACTTTCAATTATACTAGTCAAATAAACGAAGTTCAAATACCATTGCCATATACAAACATCTCAACAATTTCAATTCAAATGATCTGACACGGAACCCAAATGATTCGATTGTTTTTTAATTATTAAATTGCATGTAATTAACGATTATTGAGGGAAAAAAACAAATTGAATGTAAGAAACGTTTGATGAATCATCTCTCATCAACGTGGGAAGTTCTCTAAAATTAACATCGCGTGACCTCCTGGAGTGTCACCATAATTTCGATCTGTAACAATCGTGTATGGTCAATGGGAAACTATTTTTTGGTTTACAAACTCTTATACAACATGAAAATCAACATTAAATATATTACTTTGATGTAACATAATGGGATTGTTTTGATTGATAAATTACTCTTATCGTTCGAGCTTTATTTGGAATAACATTAATTACGGCTTCTGTTACGGAGAAATAGAAGGCATAACCAAACACGAATCATGATGATGCTTAAATGTATCGTTGATAATTATTCAAACGCATCTTTCGAATATAGAATATATCTTGAAAACGCATGAATGTTGCGTTAATCGTAAGTTTCTTGGAGTATGTAAGTAGTTTTGACCTCTGACAGGGAGTTGCCATAACCCAAAGGACGAAGACCCTAGATTCTTGATTTTTCGATTTGACCGATCCTCACATCGTATTCATAAAACCTTACGAACAGGGCGAATGTTTGCCCAAACATTTACTGTTTTAGGGATAAAACTATGAGATGTGGGGGCCATGTTGTATAAAGTGAGTAAAACAAAAACAGGACATGATAAAATAAGAGTTGATTGTGCGTATAAATCTCTCTCGTGTTCGTAGCGGACTTTCACGTTCTCCGGGCACTGTTGAGGAGACACATCTTTTCAACACTCGACTTATCTTGCTTCACTCACTCGTTAAACGGATCTTCATGACCCCGTTCCTCCTGTTACCGCCTGAATTCGACATTTTCCACGCACATTTAACACTCTTGACCGTACATCGGCACTTTAATTAGTAAATGAAATTCTTTTAACACGCTCAGAGCGGTTGCACCCTACACACACGCAACACCATCGACAGACACAATGCACAAGCATCATTGTCGATTCTCAGCTGCATGCAAGTTCAATCTCGCATTCGATACAACCGCCATATTTACGCTTTAGAGAGATCGAGATCTCGATCGACGCGTCGCGCGTTTATGCCGCGATTATTCAAATTGTTCTTTTGCAGGGTTCAAATATACCTTGTTATTGTATCGTTATGTTACATTAGAGTAAAAATATTTTGATGAAAGTTGAATTTTCTATCGATATAATTCATGTTTTGCTTCAAAACCGCCTAAGTGTGAATGAAATTCGAGTATTCTGAAAAATAGGATTTCGGCCAGTAATTGTGTTCCCCCAAAGAGAACACACAACTGTTAGGATTGTTCGATAGAGAATGGATCCTTTTTTACATAAAAAACATATAATTTTCTTAGATTTCAATCAAAATTAGATACTTTTTATATAAAATAGAATCGGTTACATTCCCATACAGCGCGGACATAGAAACATTTCAGAAAGTTTTCAAATACCTTCCAAACACATTTCTATGTCCGCTTTTGTAACGGAGACGTTTCTGATACATTACTGGAGTATTCGGTGCTGTATGGGCTACTATTTTGAAGATCCATTGAAGATTCCATGAATGCAAATTTACGCCCACACAGCACCACAGTTCAGAAATTATAATGAATTCATTTGGAACCATAAGAATGAAAAAAATAATGCATTCTTTCTGAACTGTAGTGCTATGTGGGCGTGCAATCCCATACAGCACAAGAGTTCCTTCAAAGAGCTATGACAGGAAACATAAATTCATTATGAATTCTTGATAAACAATAACTCAGGTGTTCAGAAAGAGTTCATCTCGTGAATTCATCAAAAACTTCTTAGGCATCCAAGATGTATTCATTTGGAGTTAATTGAATTCATATTGATCTATGTTTACGGACATAACGGAAACTGTTCAAGAATTCTTTAAGAAATTTATATGAATTCATAATAATCATTTGTGCTGTCTGGGATAAATCTATATCCCAATAAATATTTTTGTGGGATTCTTTCGAAACACTTCAGGAGATATCTAAAAGATATTTTACCAAGGTCGGTTTAAGGACCCTGGTAAAAAACGTTTCTTTGGAAATCTCTGAAAATTTCTCTGAATTTCACTGCTAAACTCTGAATCTCACTGAAATACTTTGAAAGACACTGAAAAATCTTGAAAAACTCTGAAAATCTCTGAAAAATTCTGAAAAACTTTCATTTATCGGGCACGTTTTTCCACTGAAAATTCTTCTGAATGTTTATGAATATCTCTGAAAAACTCTTAATTTTTCTGAAAATCACTGAGACTCTCTGGGAATTTTAGTGATTTTCAGCGAAATTTTTTCACCGGGAGAAAATTGAGAGTCGGAGCTAAGACAGCATTCGAGGCCCCCTCAAGGTAAAAAGTAGGGGAAGGAATGTCCTTCAGAGTTTTTTTGCATCAATGCAGTTCCCTCAAAGGAGGCTTGGGGCTATAGCCCCCCTATCCTGATTCAAAAATTCCATAGAATCTGACGACATGAAATTTAATGGGATTTGGTCAGAAAATTATGCAAGATTCAATCAGATTTGGCAAGATTCAGTCAGAATCACATTGAAAAAATGCACTCATCTGATTGAATCACATTGAAAATGGTTTAATAAGATTTGATCAGAACATTGTGCAAGATTCACTGAGATTTGGCGGGAATGAATGGTTTTTTTTAACCAGGATGTCTAGCTTTCCCCTCCAAAATAACATTTGAAGAATTCTTTCTCAAAAACAAGAATAGAATTCTTCAACAACTCTTTTTGAACTAATGAATTCATGTAGAGCTCTGGAGGGGTGAACTTAATAAGTTCTTCGAGAGTGCTAAAATAATACTCAAGTCAGTAACCTCAAAGAACTCGTTAATGTCCCAAACATTGAATACCTCCAGAGCTGTTTATGAATTCATTAGTTCGAAAAGAGTTCCCTGGTCAAAAAAACTAAACAAACCTAAATTCCAAGTGGTCTTTGCCCGTATGGAAATATTTCGCTGAAAAATGTCTGCAAAACTATGAAAAATCTCTGAAAAAAAATGAAAAAACTCTGAGAAACTCTGAGAATCTCTGAAATTTTGATGAGAAATCTAATATTTTTGGGACATTCTTTACAGACTTTTTTCATACTTTTTTCAGAGTTTCTCAGAGTTTTTTCATACTTTTTCAGAGAAATAGTAACGAAATTGCACTCTAAAAAAAACTCTGACAAAACTCTAATAAATTGTTGACATTTTTCTGATTATTGAAAAATCCTGAAATTCAATAAATACATTCATACGCCGTATTCAAATATCATGTGTGAAAAAGTGTTTGAAAATTTTTTAATTTTTTTCTAAAAGTCAGAAAAATGTTAGCAATCCATCAGAGTTTTGTCAGAGTTTTTTCAGAGTGCAATTTCGTTACTATTTCTCTGAAAAAGAATGAAAAAATTCTGAGAAACCCTGAAAAAAGTCTGAAAAAAGTCTGTAAAGAATGTTCCAAAAATATTAGATTTCTCATCAAAATTTCAGAGATTCTCAGAGTTTGTCAGAGTTTCTCAGAGTTTTTTCATTTTTTTTTCAGAGATTTTTCATAGTTTTATAGACATTTTTCAGCGAAATATTTCCATACGGGTGGGTTTGTTTAGGAGCTACTATGTGTTTTTGTCTCGTGAATTTAGGAAGTAAAACTAAACCCGCAATTTATGATTCAATTCCAAATGCACGCAAACAATGACTTTCCAATTGTTTTAGTATTTAATTGTATAATCTATTTAGGTAAATCTGGAACTTCAATGAAACCAATTCTTCCTGCACACTTCCAGAAATGAGGAACTAGGTTTTTCAGGTTCCATTCCGCAATTCTATAAAATATTTTACTCCCACGAATAATTTCGGAAAGACTTCATTCAAGTATTCTTGAAGAATTCTGTTCTTGTCTTTGAAGGATAATTCTTCGTGTGTTATCTGGGCTTAATCTAGGCCTGTGTCTTTCTTCAAGAAGTTCCAAAGTTCTCTTAAGGATGTATTACACCTATTTTTAAAATAATGAAAAACTCACGAAAATCTCCGAAACGATTCTCAATGATCAAACAAATACTCCTGCAAAATTTCAGATCGATTCAGAGCTTCCTTCGAAAGTTACATCAAAATTAAAATCCATTAATTTATAGATTGAAGATTGAAATCATATATAAATGAAGATGAATAAAAAAATATCTTCCTCAATATTCATGAAAACATTCGGATCAGATCGGTCATTCGAACTCATTTTCAGTATTTTTATTGTGCCATGGATCATATTTTGAATCACGGGCCATCAGCGATGTATTATTTTCGAAATCTATGTAATTCATCCTTAAGAAATCTATTGTATATGTTCAAAATATTTTCGAGAAGATTTTTTCCAGATATCTAAATTTGTTGCGTAGGACATTTTTAGTTCTCTTCAAGATATATTTCAGAGTGATTCACAAAGTGTTCACTGGATTCAAAAATCTACATTTTCTTCTCAGATAGCACACAAGAATTCCAAATGAATTCTTAGGAAAGAACTCTTCAAGAACTCTTCTTATAAAGAGTTCTTAAAGAGTTTCGTAAAGAATTGAATTCATCAGACATTTGCGAGTTTTGTTAAAATTCTCAAAGGAATTTCATATACGGAAAAAAGTCCCATGTAAATTTTCTACGTTGGTTGTTGTTGATTTAACATAACGGCTCACATGAATGCTATTGGAGTAAAATTCACATTGGAACCAATGTTATATTTCCACTGTTACCGAAGTAAATGGGAGTGGTGTTGCTGTGAAGTAACTATGATAACAATAATGTAAATCCAACAGGACTGTGCAGTAAATTTTACATGAGATCCACACTGTAATCGTTACCTCACTTTTTTATGTAATTTTTACATAGGTATTTTTTTCTGTGTAGAATTTTAAGAGAAATCGTAAATATCTCACGAATCGAATTTTTTTATAGTTTTGAAGGACTCTTTGTATTTTCAAAGAGCTCTTTTTTTCAATTCATTTCAGATTATTGTGTGCTAAGACCTGGGTTGGGGTTTCAATGTTATACGTTTAAAAATATTCTTGTCTGTTTCGTACAAGTTCAAATTTGTGATCAATGACTAATGTACGAGAAGAACGCTATCTCTATCAAGATTTCATTTCCCAAAGAGAACATGAAGCTTCAGCGAACGTTCAGATTAGATCTGTATAGATCGGATCGAAGGTTCATGAAAGCTAACTTTTAGATTCACAAACGTTTGTCAAAGGTACTACGAACGTTGAATTGTCCGCTTCAAAATACTTTCGGGAAACATAGATGGAACGTTCATTGAAGGTTCATCGAAGGTTTGAGGAAGCTTCACAAAAATATCTATACTTAGATTAATTTATAATAATTCATGTGTATTAATCAATCCATTTTTGATATAAATTGATCCAAATTAACATAAGTATAGATATTCTTGTGAAGCTTCGTCAAACCTTCGATGAACCTTCAGCGAACGTTCCATCTACTAATGTTTCCTGAACGTATGTCGAGACGGACATTTCAACGTCCGTAGAACCTTTGTCAAACGTTTGTGAATCTAAAAGTTAGCTATAATGAACCTTCGGCCCGATCTGTACACATCTGATCTGAACGTTCGCTGGAGCTTTATGCTCTCTTCGGGTTTGGATTGGAAATATTCATAATGAAGATTTGATTACACATCGATCAGCATAACCGGAGCTCTTTTCGGGGATCCTTGTGCTGTATGGGGGAGCAATTCACCTGTAGATTTATACAGGAAAATTGCGTCGAAATAATCAAAATTCCTGTCCACGTATCGGAAAATTCTTGTATTTATGCTGAAAAATTGAATGTTCCTACACTGTTAAAAATTTCTGCATTGATTTCAATGTTTTTGCTGGAAGTTTTTTTCAAGTATGTGTATGAATTCAGTTCCATACACATTTTATATTAAACTTAATGTAAACCATAGCATAATCTATAGTCTTTTCATGTTTTTGTACATCAAATTGAATGTAGAATGTGTATGAACCTGATTTCATGTACGTAATTGAAAAAAAAACTTGCAGATATTTCTGACAGTGTAACTTAAAGAATCCAATCTGATGCTGACAGAAAATATATTCAACAGAATCTCGTAGAATTTAAAAATCAACGCCTGGTGAAAGGAAACGAGATACATCATTAGAAGACTAAAAAACACAAAGAAAACGATTCCAGAATTTATCCGTTTGTGATCCTTCGTTCGATTTCTATCATTTTTTTTTCATTCCAGAGGTTGTAACCGCTTAGAAACGGATTGAAAATCTGCCAGATTTTTTAATTCGAGAGAAACAAACTGGTTAAAATCGAACATAAGATTTTCTAACCGATTCTACCAGGCATCTGGAGCAGAGTATTGAACCGGGACTTTGTTAAAAGAAAAACTTCACCTCAAAAGTAATGTAAAACATTGTGTTACAAACTGCAATCTCTAGTATTGTGTTTCATGTAACTATATACAGCCTCATATACAATCTATATGAAATGTATACATAAATTATGTACAAATTATCAACAAACCGGAAACATTCTAAATTTGTTCCCTAGCAGAACACATCGAAATGTTCAGCTTGATCGAATCTATCGAGTCCAAGACTTCGACAAGTTTTTTTATATCGACGTCAATTCGATGTCCTATAAATGTCAAATTCACATTGATATCCAAAACCTATTTTACTTGGAATTGAAGGAACAACAGCGTTAGTCAACATGTTTCTTTCCAACGTATAGCAGTGTCCTTTCCTAACCAATCAGCTTTGGTTGCATCGTCAGAAATCGTTCAGTATTTTTGTAAATTCTTCTGATAAGTGCAGAACTTTGATAAAATTCATGAAATCAAAATTATATGTAATTTATATATAATTTAATATAGTTTATATATAAATTATAAATAATTTATAAAATTTCTTCTTTTACTCAAATTCTTAATTCATGAAGAAATCATTTGCAAATTTTTATAAAACATTGTATAAGTATGAATTGTAAACGGAGCGCATAAATTTGTTCTCCAAAGTGAATTTCCTTCCGCGCATGCATATCAATTAAGATGAGACTATTTCAAATTTTCTGCCCTCACAGGTATCGATTACATGAATGAACTCGACTAGATATCATTTTTTATTATTACTAATTTATTTTTCGACATCATAGCGGCATAGTTAGAAAATGTACAAATAAAAAATAAATATAGGCGCAACTTATTTTTGTTTAAGGCACGTTGATATTAAACTATCATATGCCGTTACAATTTTGCACTGACTTACAAATACAAGATACATAATATATATAAAAAAAATGATTCGTTGTCATTGCTCTACTTAAGTAGTTGTGATATAAGAAATATATAAATGAACATTCAGTAGACTGTTTTGAATAAGTGATACGTGATACGAATACACAGTACAAAATCGACAATGTCAAACTTCACAATTTTCAAGTGAGAAAATATTTGTTAATCCGTTACACTATTTTCATGAAATAAAATCATGGGAGGTACTTTCGTTTTTCTACACAACCAGGTGAAATTTCACATTCAATTTTTTACTGTGTAGAGAATGCAATTGTAATCCATCAAAAGATACAAATATATTTATTAAATCTAAGGTTTATGTGTAACTTATGATAAATGTGATAGAAAAAGAAAGAACAATTTTTTCCTTCATAATGAATGCAATTTTTTGTTTAACTACTATATAAAAGGGACTGCAGTTTATCAAGATGTGACATTATACGCGAATATATACGCTTTAGCGATAATGCATTTGGTCTTTTAGTTTTGTACTATTATTCTGTAAGAAGGTACTGATATTAGACTTTGGTTTCTTTAGAAAAAATGTTCTTGATTATAATATATGAATACGTACATATGAATATATATATATGCTCTCAATTGAAAGTTTGACGATCGAACTTCAATTACTTTTACTTCGAAATTACTCATGTGCCTCGAAAAATGTGTACATCACATGACGAGATAATTATTTCAATTCCATATGCAGTCCCTTAGTATACTTGAAAAGTGTTTTGTTGTTGTTTTATTTGTTGTTGTTGTTATTGTTGCTGTTGATGATGTTGTTTCAGAATTGTGTTTTTACGATTCTCCTCTGAAAGTGAGAATAGCATCGATAAGGAAGAGGACTCCTTCGATGATGGCGATCACTCCCTTGGCCAATCCTGTACTGCGGAAAGAGGTTGAGGCGTGGTAGCCTTGGAAAAAGCTGACGTTCATGATACCCGCCACGAAGAACAACAGACAACCAACAAGGGTGAAGAAGAGATCCTGGAAAATGAAAGAAGATTGTCAATGGAATTCTCAGGTATGAGACGTTTCAATATGTTTGAGCTATGTAAAAATTGATTAAATCATGCAAACGATTGTTAAACTTACCACACGTCGGTTGACTGGAGTTCCCATAACAACACCGGAAAATAGACCGATGAGAATGATAAGATAACCACCAAAGGCGGTCATCGTTATCATAGAATTGAAGGTATCTCCCGCATTGTATGAGTTATAGTGCAGGATTAGGAGAACGAACACTATAAGCTGTAAACAGAAAAAATTCATGATTCAATCGGAAATTTATACGTGAATGAATTTTTTATTCCCGTTCATGCCGTTGAAAGATTTATTTAAAACAAATCTGCTGATGTTTTAAGACATGAAATACAGTTCATGAGAATTTTCCACGATCAAGTACTTCTTACTCTGTAATTTTTCGCGTATTCTTGGTAACAGCAAAATCAAAGGTGAATTCAAGGCGATTTCTCACTTATTCAATCCCTCGAATAATCAGGAAGAAAGTAAGAGATTTCCTCTTCGACAACTATTCAAGATTACGTGGTGTTACCTTTTGAAGATTCGAACAAAACAAAACTCAGAGACGAGGAAAACAGGGAAGCATGGAATCGCAAGGGTTCGATAATCTAGTTGTCGTAGTTCAACAAGTTTCTGATAACAGGGTAATTAAACATCCTTCCTGTTGTGGTTTTTTTCTTCCTTTAATCATCGTCCTAATCATTTCTGAAGGAAGGTGTGTACAGATCACAATCTTGACTCTTTAAATATAGAAAAAAGGGATTGGTAGGCATAAGTTGAGTTGGCTTGCGTGACCGAAACCGGGGACGATTGTTATCTTGGTGGTTTATGTGAAGATGCGTGCCACTGTAACGAATTGACAAAAGAAATATGGTTTTGTATGTTCATTTGTTCGGTTGGGAAAGAACGAAACAGTATTGTGAATGGAAGTGGGCCGATGGAACCGGTGCGCTGACCCCATCTATGTATCGCCATAAATAACGTATTAGATTGTGATTACTGTGTTCTAGTTGCACAAAACTCAATCTATTTCTATGCAACAGGTTACTTCCAATCAATGCAACACACAAGGCATTAGACTGTAACTACCACTGGCCGAACGACACGTTACGGTACCGCGATTCTTTTCCTTTTCTTTTCTTTTTATTCTTCCTCTGTTCGCACTTTTTTATTCTCACACCTATGACGTGGGCTTTTTCATATAATCCACATCAAGAGAAAATAGCATTCGATACATTTTTCTGATACTTTTTTTCCTAAGCTCATAAACATGTGAAGCAATTGCGCGAATGTACAAATAAAATAACGTCAATGACGTGTAACTTTTGCTATGCTCTCCTCACAATTTTGATCACAAATTTTCTCGTGTACCAGAATTTACCTTGCTGATTTCCATCGAATGCTGCTAACAACGATCTACAAAACTTCTCATGCGCGTTAAAATTATCAAAGTATACATGCAAAATTCTTGCACTATTTGTTTTTCTAATAAACATATCTCAGGCTTCTGAAATTTTTCATTGCGGGTATTCTCGGATGTGAATATAACGCGAGATGAGAATCATTAGACTTGAGAAAGTTCTAGGCTGCATCGTGAAAGTGGTTTGACATAATATCACAACCAGATGTATTTTTCGAAAGGTGCGGAATTTTCTGAGATTTGTTTTTGAAGAATCGTCTGTCTATTCTGATTTGCTGACGCCATACAACGTATTCTACGATGGATAGTTTCAACTTTTATCCCAACATGATGTAACGTAAGAAATGAAATATAATCCACGTATACCTGGATAATAACGTTCTGCTCGGCGCTGGCACGAAATTAATCTCAGGCAAAGGAAATTATATTGCGCGAGATAAAAGTATCTGCAGAAAATGTGCTATTCGATGTTACCAAGAAAGAATTTTATGTTAATTAGGGTACCCAAAGAACAAAATTACAGCAACTCTTTCCAACACATCTCAAGATATCTTTGAGATGAATTTCAGATCTCTTATGCAACATCGCATCGGAGTAAACTTACACTCGAGTATGAGAAAAAAAATGTCTAAAAGACAATTTTTAGATACAAAAAGCAGTGGAACAGATGTTTTAAATGAATCTCGAACCCGTCACGCCTAACTTTGCGTGTCCCGCGACTGTATCGCGCTTCATCGATATGCTTTCAAGAGATTCCTCTTTTTTCCTTCGAATTTATTGTTAAAGCGTAAAAAGGTGATTATTCTTATCTGGTTCATGAGATTTTTTTCCCCTCTCTTAAGTTCTTTTTAATACTTCAAAGGTTTTCAATTAAAATATTATTCGGTCAATGCATAAATTATGTTAGAATACAAAGAAGAGGAATGATTTATTCATGTTGTTGGGTATACGATAAGTCATGTGTAGGTTCTATACGTAGGCCGTTAGAAATGTGAAGCGAATAAATCCTGGTAAACTGTTGCAACAGATCTATTAATGTACCCCGTATGATTCGAATCATTTTTTTCTCGTCTAACACGCTTCGAATGAGAATATTAAATAATTCTTCTGATTTGTGTATTCCCAAATACATTTTTCACGTCACGATGAGTGCATACCCGCATACTTTGGTGGTATTTCTGTTAAGGAAACAATCCGGGTATCATAGGATATTGAGATGTTCAGGGTATTACGTTTCCGCGAGATAAAAGAGAAGGATGCTTTTATAAATTACGTCATTCCAAGTTGTTCTTGATCCCACCTATAAGCTTAATAACATGCTGACCTTGATTAGGCTGACGTTCTATCTTGGAGAATTTTATATTAACTTCATTCAAAAATTAGATCCATTGATGGATATAAATAGATCGTAATTTAGAATACAATTGATAGATATACATTCACGTATGATATACTACCGAGGTTTCCAGATCATCGAACCTTCATCTGATTATCAACCGATCTCCCTGATCCGCACATTACGATTTTCAAAAGAATATATTGAAGTTGAAGACAAAATTTTGCAGAAGAATTTTATTACTGGAGAAATAGTGGGAGAAAAAATTATTGTAATTTAATTCAAGAAGAATGAATTCATGAGACATTGTTTTGATTGCAGATAGTTCTGATACACCAGATAGCTACCAGCAGCACGGATGGCTGAGGAATCCTAACGGAAATATTCATGTTGACTGATTTCCGGTTGACTTCGTGTACGACCTTAACAAGGAGAGAATTCTCTTGTGTGATAATCAGCAACGATGATGTCACATTCCAATCCTATGTATCTCCTAGCGAAGATTATTTGGCAAGCAGATTGCAACATACGAAACCTTTTTTTTCTTTTCAACAACTGTGCTTTTATGAATTATTCATTCCATTACCGAACAGTCATGAATTCGACTCAATGTTCGATCATTTCATGCTAAATTGAATGTGATATCAAATAAATTTGCGATATTTACGATATTCGAATCAGTGTATATGTGGAGAAATAATACACTAGTATACATTTCATATACGTCAAATGAATCATGTTTACGTTGAATGTGGTATATTTTGAAATTCACATTGTAAAGGCTTCGTAAACTTAGTACTCGAATGATCTGTGTAATGTAGATATAGTAGAAATGAAGAATACCACACGTTATGAGTTGAAAGGCTAAGAGGATTTAAAGTGTGTGGTGTAAATAGTGAAAATCGATATGAGGTGTAATACTTATACGTAGTAGTAAGGTATGAGTCGATGGGTATAAGTTTCCAGAAGGCTCATGAACAAATTGAAAGAGTAGAGGTGTGTCAGCGAAGATGACTCTTCAAGGATAATGTTTCGTTCCTCAGTTCGAAAATAAGAAAACCCAATGCGATAGATACAGCATTATCCAACTGATTTTTCTATATCATATATGTGGCTTCACTTTGGTTTCCTCGTCTTCTCATTCATCCTACAAACTACTCTTGATGAGTGACTTAATATCTACTGCGTTATATGCAGCCTACACTGTTAGATTGAATTTGATTTTTTTTTCATTACATGTGATGGATTCAACTCACATAAAAAAAAAAAAAATGTAGTGTAGAAAAAAAAAAAATAAGTTCCCAAAATTCTTTTCATTTTTCATGATTGTTTTTTTTTGAGTTGATTGAAATGAGAAAAAATTCACAAAAAGTTCTTTACATTTCATGCATTGTTGCATAAAAAAAAAAGAAAAGAAAAAAAAAGATGTGAACGCGGGACGTCGGACGCCACGTCGGCCAGCTCAAAGCTCTGTCACCAAGCCATAAGGAAGGGTTTGGAGTATTTTTTTATGACCTTGCGTTCATTCTTCAAACTTCTTCATCAAGATGTACTTGTAATATAGAAAACACTAAGAAAACCGTGTGATCTAACTAGTAGTACATAGTAGTAGATAAGTGGAGCGGATGACTTCAAAAGCAAAAGTATATAGGGGTGACCCATATAGAAAAATTGTTGTATTTTAGGGCGTATTTCTGCAGCAATAAGATGCAATTTTTTTTTTTTTGTTTTTTTTTTTTTTTGTTTTTTTATTCTTTTTTTTTTCAAACACAACATTGATTTTTTTTTTTTTTTTCATTTTTGATTGCCATTAGCCCATTGATGATTATATTTATTATAATATTATATTATTATATTATACTGAATAAATTTTTCTTTTTTTTTTTTTTTCACCTGTATATTAATTTCAATTTTCATGCGATACGATAAAAAAAAAATAAAATATATATCGGACCTATTTCACTTCACAAAAATTGAATTTTCATTCACATATGTACATGAAAAGTACATGAAATTTCAAGCAATTTTTAACAGTGTATGTATACAATTTTTATCTCTATTTGTCATCGTCTCAATTTCCATTATCACAACTGTGCATATTCTCTTCGACGCATTTCTCGAGATGAAGTAGATCAGACTACTTCATTGTTCTGATGAAGATGCATTGGCTTAATACCTAGTACGCGTAACTTTAATACTTCCAATTGAGCTTTACTATTTTGATTTCAAATGTAAAAAGTTTCTTCAATTGTACTAGCATTCCTTCATTGTGAAAATCTTTCCTCCAAAAGATATATACAGGGTGGGGCATTTAAAGTGTCGCGGGCGTTTTTTCCAAAAATAAAATGAGATACGAGAAAATTTTTCGGACAAAAATTGTAGGGTATCGAGGGGGACATCCGATGGTGGCCTTGGCTTTGACCTCAAATCTCATCTTCAAGGGCATTCTGAGGTCAACTCTTGTTTTTTAAATAGCATCTCATATTTTTTACTGCAGATTTGGATTCTAGGTCAAAAACCAAGAAACTTTTGTCTGAACCATTTTCCTGAAATCCGCAAAGATGGCGCTCTAATCGATATTGTTCCATACTGAATCTGACATTAGAATAACTCGAAAACGAAGGGTCTTGGAGGAGAATGTTTCGGACAAAAGTTGTCTGATTCCAAGGGGGACCCCTTGAACTGAAACGGAGGTGATGGGGTATAACAGACAAAACACAACACATTTCAATCGTCTACATCACTTGGATAATTTCAATGCAGTAGATGCTCAAAATGATGGCCTTCGACTTCAATACGCATTTCAAAACGTTTTACAAAAGATTGCTGAACTCGTGCTAAAATATCTTCATCGATGCTCGCGCATGCATTGATGATTCGTTGACGCATATTCTCAGGTGTAGTCGGTGCTTGTTGATTAACTGTATCTTTTATGTATCCCCATAAAAAAAAATCTGGAGAAGTAAGATCCGGAGAACGGGCAGGATGAACTGGTCCACGACGTCCTATCCATCGTCCAGGATAATCTCTGTCCAATATTTCTCGAGCTGTGACTGCATAATGGGATGGACAACCATCGTGTTGATACCACCTATTCAATCGTTCCTGAATAGGTATGTCTTCAAGTAATGTTGGAAGTACTTGATCTAAGAAATGTCTGTACTTCTCTCCATTTAGCGTATCTGCGATGAAGTACGGTCCAATTACTCGAGATCGAAAAATACCACACCAAACATTCACAGCCCATTGTCTTTGATGCTCTACTTGACGTAACCATCTTGGATTTTCTGTCGCCCAGTAATGCATATTATGTCGATTTACTTGACCATGATTGGTGAACGTCGACTCATCAGAAAATAATATATTGATGAAGTTGTTATTGTGCATTTGCGCTAGACCCCATCGACAAAACTGTACACGATTTTCGAAATCATCACCGTGAAGGTCTTGATGCAATCAAATGTGATACGGATGGAATTTGTGACGTTTCAGTATTCGAAGAACACTTCTTCGAGAAATTCCCGAATGGAGTTCAATTTCACGAGAGCTCACGTGTTGATTATTGGCTACTGCAGCTAGTACATTAACTTCCGCATTTTCTCCGCTAACAGTTCTCATTCGATGTCGTTTTTCCCTTGTAACACTTCCCGTTTCTGAGAATAATTTTGTAATGCGTTGAAAATACCTAATGGATGGCGTTCGTTGTTCTTTCAGGAAATCGTTCTGCATACAAGTCATATGCTTGTCTGGGGTTCTTATGCACTTCACCGTAAATGTAGATCATATCGATCTTTTCAGAAACCGTGTATCGGATATCCATGATTTTCAATTTGTCATAAACCAAGTAATAATCAAATGTAACTGACAAACTGACTTTCAAAATCGTGAATTTTCACTGAACCCCGTCGTTTGTTTACATCGCGTGAGCTCTGAATGGTGGCAATGTAGACGATTGAAATGTGTTGTGTATTAACAACTTTTGTACGAAACATTCTTTTGCAAGACCCTTCGTTTTCGAGTTATTCGAATGTCAGATTCAAAATGGAACAATATCGATTAGAGCGCCATTTTTGCGGATTTCAGGAAAATGGTTCAGACAAAAGTTTCTTGGTTTTTGACCTAGAATCCAAATCTGCAGTAAAAAATATGAGATGCTATTTAAAAAACAAGAGTTGATCTCAGAATGCCCTTGAAGATGAGATTTGAGGTCAAAGCCAAGGCCACCATCGGATGTCCCCCTCGGTACCCTACAACTTTTGTCCGAAAAATTTTCTCGTATCTCACTTTATTTTTGGAAAAAACGCCCGCGACACTTTAAATGCCCCACCCTGTATATATCAGCGTAACGACTGGAGCTGAAACTACAACCTGACTTAATCCGATTTTGCATAAAATTTGTATAAAGTATTGATTGTGTATCAAATCACATTGAGTCAGATTATAGTCCCCAGCCTTAGTACCGAATATTCTTTATCAGAATTTTGAAAAACCACTATTTCTTAAAATTTGAACTCTGTATCGCACGGAGAAAAAGGAATAGTTGATAATCACTAAGCGAATAGTGAAATATGGACAGACCAGACTGCGCAATCATAAGACGGTTACGATGCGATTGATTGTAGTGACCAAATGTTTGGTCCTTCCATATTTTACTATACCAGTTTTCTCCGTGATGAATAGAGTATTAAAAATTAATTCTTCGTTGTATTTCTTTGTCCTCATATCACCGAAGTTTCACCATTGAAATAGAAGTGAAACTTCAACTGCATGACACTAGACTCGGTTCCAATCCAGCAATCCAGACTCCCCCATTTCGCAGTAAAATCGTACAACATTCACTTCATGTCTCTGAGTTTTGTTTATTATTTAAAGAATTTTTCACAATAAAATTGTACTGCTTTTTTTTGGTTACTTACCAATTCGATGAATTTGACGATGGTTAATCTCGTGATGTTTGCCATTTTTGATTATCTGAAAGCACAAAAAGAAGAGATATGAAGATAAGATCGTAAGAAGGGATTGAATGTATTTCTGTTTTGAGGGGTAAATGAATATAGTGAAAGAAACGATGTCCATTTGCACCAAGTATGCGTAGAGCGCAAAGGACTGAAACCGGAATGAAACGAGAGTCGGTGGTAACTTGTATTAAAGCTTAATGAACCATAAAGACGAAACGAGATGCGGAAATCAAAAAAGCTGTGGTAAATAACTATACACAGAGCCGTACGTAAACGACAGGAAGTGCAAGACGTTCTGGGGCACATGTGCGCTTCTCTCTATATAACTATACGATATGGTGAAATGTAGGTTCAACATGCCTCGAAAACTTGACTTGAATCGGTGAACGGAGTTCGAGTTGACGGAAGACGGAAAAATAGAAATATTGTGAAAGGAAAGTTTCTTAACCTCGTGAAAGAGTTGTTTTTCCATACTTTCTCTATATTTTTTCTTCCCCATCGCGGAAATTTTGCAAAGTAAGGAGAATGGGAATTATAAACAATAAATTACTTCCAAGATATGAGTCATATAAAACAACCATAATCATAATTATATGACACATGAAGAGTGAATCTAACGATGATGTGATTCATTGAGCCTTCAATCAGTAATATCAAAATAGATTTTATCGTTACGTGATGCTAGTATGAAGATAACCGTGAATAAGATAGTTTGTTCCCATAACTTCTGTTTGTTTTTATTAAATACACTTTTGTAATGCGAATATTACAATTCTTGATATAACTTCGTAAGAGAAGTCGAGGAACGCAATTAACCCATTTGTAATAAAGGCGGGCAGAGTGCTTTTTCACGTTCGTTTCCCATGAGAAGGGAAATGTAATTGGTTTGAATTGATACATACATAGGGTGATTTCAAAGTCTTTCAATATCCTGGACATTGCATTGTTGGAATATGAGCGAAGAAATTTTCTCAGTATTAGCTTAAAAGGGAATACAAGATTTTTCAAAAGGTTTTATAAAATTCAAAATTTCCTATTACTTGCGTCCTAATTGAAATTTTCGAGCAAACAATTCATGATCCCGTTATATATTTTACATTCATGCTTGACAGCCAATTTACGAATGATGGTAAAAACAAAATACAATGTCTGGTCAGCATGTTTTGAACTTCAGTTTGATAAAAATCTATTACTCTGGTCTTTCAAAATTTTTCACTCCACGTTCAGGGGTCTGAACCCTAATTAGAATTTTAAAAAATCAATTTTTTACATTTTTCGGAAGTATAAGTATGTACACGGAAAGAATGAGATTTGAGTGGTTACGATCCTGGATTGTATTGAGCCCCATCTATAGTAAACATTTTTTTCAGATAGAAACCACCACCGAGATGGCACTCAGTACAATCTCACATTGAACTGCCGCAGACGGGAGTGGGTTCCATACAATATAGCAGTGGCTTTCATTTGATATTGTGCTAGGATCTATCTGTAAGACAGTTTAGACAGTACCCATTCCTTTGTTACCATTTGGGCTCCTCTCATCTAACTTTGATGGCGTTGCTGTGTAAAATTGAACTCACCAACACGCCAGATTGTACTGAGTACCATCGCTAAAATTATTTTTCTCGGTGGATTATTTCGAAGCAACCAAAGTAATCAAGTATAAATATCTTGGATAGTATGTTTTATTTGGTCCTTCAAACAAGTGAAGTGAATTTTAATAGAAAGAAAATTCTGGTTCTGGTTATATTCCTGTTTGATAAAAACACACAATATACATACTTTGGTGTTCAATAATTTTCACAATTTTTTAGGTTAGAATTTAATCCTTTCATTTTTACTAACTTACTTCTTTATATTCCTTGTATATTGTGTGTTTTTATCGAACAGGAATATGACCAGGACCAGTATTTTCTTTCCATTAAAATTCACTTCACTTGTTTGAAGGACCAAATGAAACACACACTACCCAGGAAAAAATCATTAGATCCATTCAGATCTAAATAGATCTGATTTTTGGTCAGATCTGGTTCAAAAGATCAGATTAGATCTGTTCAGATCTTGGCACATCTGGTTAGATCTGAGTAGATCTCGTTAGATCTGAATTGAATATTAGATTAAATTTCAATGAGCAATTGGTGGTTCAATTGTCAGAAATTTTGTGATATCTGTCTGTATATGAATTTGATTTTGCACATATATTGTGACAAACACAAGCCAAAATCGCAGTTTTTCAGATCTTAATAGATCTGTTTAGATCTGACCAAAATTTAGATCTGGTCAGATCTGATCATTTTTTCCCGGGTATATCCAAGATATTTACTTGATTACTTTGGTTGCTTTGAAATAATCCACCGAGAAAAATAATTTTAGGGATGGTACTCAGTACAATCTGGCGTGGTGGTGAGTTCAATGTTACACAGCAACGGCATCAAAGTTAGATGGAAGGAGCCCAAATGGTAAGATAAGAATGGGTAATGTCTTCCAGATGGATCCTAGCACAATATCAAATGAAAGCCACTGCTATGTTGTATGGGACCCACAGAACATGTGCGTGGTACCCAATACCGTCTGCGGCAGTTCAATGTGAGATTACCATCTGAGTACCATCTCGGTACAATCCAGGATCGTAACCAGTCAAATCTCATTCTTTCCATGTAGAAATATCATACCAAAATTTTATAATGATGGGAGTAGTGTAACTACACTTTTGAGCTACCTTTACTTTGCTACCTGCGCGCACTAATCCGCTCCGCTTGGTCAGGTACCGCGCGCTCTTTTGTTTACTGGAGCAGCTGCTATTTAGTGTCCCTATTTGAGTAGATTTATTTATGATCCCTTATTCTTTGAATAATGCAGTTTTGGCGCAACTAGTACCTTAGCTATACCGCTCTTCAACGTCAATATATAATATAGTTAGAAACTCCGGAGTAGCAACAGCTCTGCACGGAGAAAAAATTTAAGAACTAGCGCATGAGCAACGATTATATATCAAGCGCAGGAAGACATTCTCAAAATAAAAGCATGAACTTGTCCGTTCATCCCATGCGGCAATGCGATCCCAAGTAGCAGAAGAGGTTAGAAATGCTAAGAGCGTGTTTGGAAAATCCTACGAACATGCGTAGAACCTCCAAATGAGACTGTTCCGAATAATTATGTGCTATGCACCACCATAGAATATCCTAACGAATTTATTCAAAATAGTCTCATTCGCACATCCCTTTCACATTCATAGAGTCACCATAGCATATTCGAGAAGTTCTTGTGCTACTTGGGATAAGTGCATAGGTTCATATTCCCATTCCGAGGAGTTTCACGGAATAAACCGGTGAAACTTCTTGCGATTCATACGTCATTGGTACTCATGCGCTAGTTCCTAGATTTTTTTCTCCGTGTGCGCTTCCGTCCGCGCTCTTAATTTCTAAAATGAAAAAGAAGAGCTCGCAACAGAAAAAAAGCCTGGCAACGTCCAGGTTCTAAACCGAAGGAGCGAAAGTTTCAAGGGAAACCTCCTCAAGATCATGAAGAAGATAAAAGTAACACTACACTGAAAGAAAAGGTATGGCTCTCACAGCTCTACTATTTATTTGTTCTGGCTGTCAGGAGATATAAGGATGCCAGTATAGCTCCCACAGCCGAACGCGTCGTTAACATAGCAATCTGTCAGCTGTGGGAGCTATACTGGCATCTTTATACCTCCTGACCCACATAGCACAAATGTCTCAGTCATATCCCCAGAATATTCTGGAGACATTGTAATATTGTCAGAATATTCTGGAGATATTACTGAGACATTTGTGCTATATGGGGATAGCAAGAACACATAAAAAGTAGAGCTGTGAGAGCCATACCTTTTTTTCAGTGTAGTGCGTCTGCTCGGAAACTCAAGGAGTCAAAATGTACAAGTTTTGATGTACCCGTGAATCAAACATCAGGATACAGTATTATTCAGTTTTTTTAATGGTTTTTACGGCGTTACAATATAGTATTTAAAGTGCAAAGTATGGGATAAAGATGTATCGTTTCCGAAATATGGACAACGAGGACGCGGTTTTGAAATTCTTCCCACGTGTTATTGTGGAGAAAAGTATATTGATTCGGGTCCGCTAATTTCGACTGGGTATGAGATCAATCGTCGGCTAGTGTATGTTATGCGTTTGATTGGTGTTGGATTGAGTAGTATCAACACATTTTGTGGCCTTATGGAACTAGAAAGTGGTATAAGCTCTTCCGCTTATGATCACATTATTCACACAATTTCCACCGCTGTGCAAAGTGTGTTCGACCTAGCGATGCTCAAGGCAGTAAATGAAGAAAAACTGTTGAATGCTGCACGCGAAGAACCCGAAGACGTTTTAACAGTTTCGGCCCGGATAGCATCGGGAGGTTTTCTGAACGTTCATAAAACGTACTTGCTTTCACAGAAAACGTCCAAATAAAATCCCAAGACGTTCTAAAAACGTCACATGTACGTCCCAGGGACATACAAATGTTCTGTGATGTTCAATTTATGTCCACCATGCGACGTTTTGGGGACGTGATCAATGAAGATTTCAATGACATTCTGCGATACTACGCGTATGTTTGCATAGGTTAGTTTTCATGAAAGTATGTTTGGGAAACGTAACGAGAACGTCCCGGGGTAGATGAAAAAGACGTACTGGGAACGTATTCAGGTGCATCAAAAATGAATGTCTTCTGAACGTATTTAAACCTACTACACGGAGACGAAGCGCGCAAAACTAAGGTTATGTTTCTAAAACGTCAACAGGACCAGTGTTGCCACCAAATCCCGGAATCTATCGGAATTAGCCAGTTCCGTTTATTTATTAAAAAGAATGACAAATCACAGAATAACAGAATTCCCGGAATGGCAACGCTGAACAGGACATTCAATGCTGTCTGCCCACCTAACATTTCAATTCTTGAAGATATCTAAAAGAATACTTAATTGACAGATCTTTAAGAACTTTCTTGAAGAGTTCTTAAAGATATCTCTTAGAAGTGTTGGAAAGACATCTTGTAAAAGATTTCTAAAAGATATCTTGATTCAGAGATCTTCAAGAACGTTATTGAAGAGTTCTTGAAGATATCTTTTAGAAGTCTTGGGGGGATTTCTGAAAGATGTCTTGATTAAGACACGTTTAAGAAGATAAATTCTTCAGCAGCTTTGAGGTTATATGAGCACATGAGCATGAATAACACAGAATAAAACTTTGAATGTACCTGTTATTACAATCGTATTGTAAAAGAGGTGATTCCATCCATGAATTAAAAGCTTGAACCAATCATTGAGATATCAAGAAATTTGAAAGTTTGTAAAAAGTACGACTTTGTCGCCTTATGACGTGCACAATAAAATTACCGAATATCCACTTCACAACAATTCGTCAGAAATACTTTAGAAAGAATCTGCGGTATTCGCGAAATATTAACGACCACTAGAACACAGAATTGATTTCTAAATATGTTTCACTAAATTTATTCATCTTTCCTGTTTGTAATTACATTCAACTCTTTTGATATTTATTCATGTGATAACAGTTTGTTCAAAAGATCATTTTCACTTTGAAACTGGACACCGCTGACATATTTCATTATGTCATATTGACAATTATGGGCGTCTCTACCGCATTGTACGTATAGCTCAAGCGACTGAGGCGTAAATATATCGTAAAGTAAATGGGTTCGATTCCCGTAACAACAAGGGTCGCAATCAGGTAAACTTTATCGGAACGCGAGAGCAGTTGAAGAAACAGGAGGGAAAGGAAAAAGAAAAGGTTAAGAATTTTTTTTGTTAACAAATTCAAGAGTCTTCCAAGACGTTTTTATGAATTCTCCAAGACATCTTTAAGAACTCTTCAAGACATCTTTAAGAACTCTTCAAGATATCTTTTCGAATTCTATACGTGTTTCATAAGACATCTTTTAGGATTCGTTTCGGTATCTTTTAGAACGTTTTTTAAGACTTCTTACAAACGCATTGAGACTTCTTAAAGATATCTTTAAGATGTCTGAATGTTAGTTGGGTGGGGGGTGACAGCTCCTGGCAAAAAAGAGGATTTTCTTCTCCTATTCGCATAATCTCTTTGATTTTTAAACATTCTAAAAAAAATGCGAACGTTATTATTAAATCAAGCTACTGCGAAGGGTGTGAAAAGAAAAAGGAACAGGAGACACGCCTGAATATGAAGCGTGATACGAGAAGTACAAGGAGCATTGTCAAGCAAATCACTCGGGAAGTTCTAGCAAAATGGAGGTCTATGGTATCTGCGAAATGTTTTGGCAATCCTTAGAAACGTCTACTGTGCGTTATGGTTTTTATATAGGAGATGGAGACTCCAAAACCTTCAAGTTTTCGCTCGGTACAGCACCTTATGGGGGAGAGTTTGTTGTGAAAAAATAAGGATGTGTCTTGCATGTTGCAAAAAGAATTTTTAAACGTGCTAGTGACGCGGAGAAAATTCTCACACATACGAGAAAAGCCGCAAAGAAGAATGAGAAACAAACTCCAGCACAAAAGAAACAGTGAAGAAAAACAAGATCGCAGTGAAAGTTCCCACAGTGAGTACTCAAGATTCAACAATAAAATGATTGAAAGAACTCTCAGATGACTATGGTTTAGCAATTCGAAGGCATCCGGATTCTGTGGAAGAAATGAGCAGGGAGGAATAAAATCTCAACTGACGAGACACCACAGCATCCATACTGTTCCGACTCTTGGTGCAAATACAAAAAAGCTGTGAGAGATAAGACAGTTACAAGTTTCAAACATCCTCCCGCCCTGCTATCTAGGAAGATTTAACAAAGCAAGAATTACTTGGAAGATGCCTTAGTGAAAACACGCAGATCAACAATGAGTCATTCAACAATTGCGTTCGTGCAATGGCTCCTAAACACATCTTCAGCGGAAAAATCATTGTTCGAATAACTTGTCAAACTGCGGCTTGTATATTCAATGAAGGTTTCAAACCAGTTCTGAAGATCATATCAGTAATGGGAGTCAAAATCAGTCTGTCCGCCATGCAATATGCTACTCAACGTGACAGAGAACACGTACGTGTAGCAAACGGTCGCAGCACTGGTGCCTCTAAAAAAGCCAGGACGCAACGCAGAAACGCTATTTTGGATCAAAATGAACATTATGAAGAAGAGGAAGGCATAATGTATGGCGCACGCATCGCTGATCAAGAACAGGTAACATTTTTCCACAGTTCTTCTTTGAAAAAAACTTTGAACGCATTTTTCGCAAACCAACGTTTTCCGATGCCTTGTTGATGAAATCTCCGAAACTACTCAACCGATCCTTATCACATTTTTACCACATATTCTATGCTACTACAGCTACAGCGCACATCGAGGGTTTTTTCAAAATTTTGATTCTAACTCTCTCTCTCTCTCTCCTTTGCCAAAAAAACCGTGTTTTTTTCGTTTTTTTTCGGAAAATATCCGCCATTTTGTCAATTTTCAAAAAAATCAAAAATCGCTTGATATGCGCTATAGCTATTAACATATTGAGTCTAACGCTGTTCAATGTTTTTGTTTCAGACCATCCACCCCAGACATTTCATCAACAGCGCAGACACACCTTCTGTTTAGGACTTTTTTTGAACTATCATTTTCATGTACAAAAACTTACTAAAATTTACAAAAAAAATTTTGTTTATGTATTTCGATAGTGTATTAATACAGTGTAATAACTTTTATATCAATATTTATATTACAAACTGTTTAAAAAATTCTTCAAACCAAATAAATAGTTTATTTGTCCTCTCTCCACAAATATTTCTTGAGATCAATGAAATATTTAATCGAATTAAATAATTGAATGCTTGCCCCAAATAAATAATTTACTCGTCGCGAATAATCAGTCTTTGCATCCAATCGAATATTTAATTTCTACAAATAAATATTTTATGGAGAGAGGACAAATAAATATTTCTTCGAGTGTGAAAAACTATCTTTTTTCGAAAATTCTAAACGTAAAACAATATTCAAAAAACGTTCCATAAGGCATTTTAAATTTCTCCAAAAGATATTTTGATTCATGACGTTTCAGAAGATAACAATTTATATTCGACTCGAATGGAGTGGATGTTAAATAATATCTTAGTTAATCGAAACAACGTCTCACTGAAACAGAAAAGTTGAACGACTGTGTCATTCGTATACAACACACGTTCATCTTTTTATAGGAATGATCGTGGGAGTGTCTTTGATTGTTGTGTTTGGCCAACTGGAATATTACCTTGTTATCATTTTGAATAAAAATATACTGATTATAAATATGTTTCGATCCGATATGTAATTCAATATCTTATTGAGATGGGGAATTTTCTCACAGTCCAAAAAAAATGGATTCTGATAGAAAATAAATCAACTTACATTGGGGTGCTTCGGATAATAATCAAACGTTTCGTTTTAATTAGATGTAACTAGCGAGGGGAAAACGCTTTCAATTCAAATTTGTCGAATACCAGAGAAACATTCTTCTTCGGAAACTTTATTATTCTTTTTTTGGATAATTAATAATAATGAATAATGAATTTCTTACAAAATTGGCCAGTTCTATTATATTATAAGGGAATATTGTAATCGCTTTTAACAGAGGGATATTTGTGAAAAATCATGGAACACGCTGTTAGAAAAATCTGTCTTAAACTTAACAATACTATTATGAAGTTTTTTACATAAACATTTTATTAAATTTCACACGAAAGTTTGTATGAAATTTAATAAAATGTTCATGTAAAGAACTTCATAATATTATTGTCAAGTTTAAGACAGATTTTTCTAACAGTGCACTTTTTTTGTTTTTAAAGGAAAATTGTAATAAAAGTAGAAGAGAAGAATGATTTCATTCTTTTACTTTGAAAATTTATGAACTCGAAGAAGAACATTCGGATAATTTAAGGATGATTATTCAAGTAAATTGAAAATTTCCGTTTTGGGGAGTAGTTTGAATTCCCATATCAATTTATTCAGATGAAATGAAAGATTGAAAAATGAAAAATTCATTGCAAATATCGAGCTGGGTTAGTGGAACGAGAGTTACCATACGTTACAATGACCGTGGAATACCAAAGATGGATAGAATGCAGCAGAACTGGTATTTTATACTACACACAACCACATCTGTGGAATATTTATGTCGGTGTATTGTGCAAGAGGGTTCGCACAGGTTGGTACACGGTCTTGTGAAAGTTGCAAAATTTCACAAATATTTTCATGTTTCTAAAAAAAAATGACTCACTGGAAGAGAAATGCACTTTAATATGTCAAATGATAATCGATATCGTTTGTTGATCATTTGAATCAAATAATTATGAACCAAAGAGAGAAGATATAATTCAAAATTTTATGATATGACTTATGCAATAACGTAACCAGGTTTGCGTAAGGAAATACATCCTTTCTGGTTACAGGAAGTCATAGATGTTACACTGTAAAAAAAGAACAACTTCTAAAAAAGTTTGGTAGTTCCGTCCACAATTTTTCTCGGAAAAATCACTGAAATTGTTTAAAATTGTACACGAAAAGTTTGTGAATCCACAAGTGCTTCACCAAATTTTTCTTCTTGGAAATTTACAAATATTTTTTACAGGGTATCGAAAGATTCCTGGTATGAGAGAGAATTTTTTCAATTATCAAAATTGACAGGAACCATGCATGGATCATACACGTGTTACAGCGAAGAAAAATGTCAATAAACAGTCAAAATACTTGTAAAATTCAGGGACTGTAACGTTATCCACTTTCGTTATTCATTATATTAAAACTATATATAATCAATATATATAACGAGTAACGAAAATGAATAACATTACAGTCCCTGTTAAAATAACATGAGGAAATTGTTGGTCCAGCACATACAAAAATACACTGGGAAAAATGATTTACTTAAACTGATGAACCGAATAGAAGCCGGTAATCAAAACTGTCGTAACGACAACTATACAAATCAAGTAACAGCGACTAAAGTCAGGGTAATAAAATTTGAATATAGTTGAGCCAACACCCATTTTAATTATCCAAATATCAACAACTGTATCTAATTGTCAGAATTAATTTGCAGTGAGGGTAATAATTAATCATTTTTTTCGGTGCAGTAACATGCTTTTCACCTATCGCGATAAATATTACAACAAATATAATGATCCCATACGAACAATTGAACAGAATATTCTATGAAATATCCAATCTTTCCAGTACAAAATTGTAATTCTTTCACAGTTATTCGCTTTAAATATATTAATAATTGCAGTATTTCCACGACCACGACCCAATAACGAACTCACCTCTTTTATCCGTGAACAATCAATTTTCTCATAAACTGTTACTAAGATTATAGAGTAAAATATTCCGATGATTTACATTGAAAGTGCCAGGTTCCAAGATATATAGATGAAATTGGAGCACGTGTGATTCCAAATGAACGATGCCGTTGAGCGAAATGGGAGCAAACTCGCATACACGCACGTGTATGCTACTTTTATACACGCTGGTTTATTTAACCAGATTCATATGCGTAAGATACAAAAGTTTACACGAGAAAATGGATCCACGATCTCAAGCGGTTACTTTACATGTCTTGGCAACTTTAATTAGGATTTACAAGATAATTGAACGACCGTGACTTTGTACCGTATACACCGCTAGAGTCCATCACCTTGCATCAAACTCCCGTGCGTGTTTTGCATGAGTTTCTTTCTTTCAGCATATAAAATTTCATATCTATTATATGTTTTCTTACATCTTCTACTTGTCCTCTCTTCAAAACACGAACAGTTTGAAATGCATTCACTTATCCGCTTTCATTGTTTTTCCTCCGCAATAAAGTACTATTCTTCGCTCGTCATAAAGAATGAGATACACAGCAAAATATTGTTGACGATATTCGAAAATTTGAATGCTTCGTAGTAAATGATATCTCATTTGTTGTCTTCATCAAATTTGAATGATTTCGTGGAAAATGTGCGGACACGAATATACGCATTTTGGTTGTTTTTTCTATCCCATCCGACTCGTGGGAAATTTATGCACATTCATTACGTCAACGAAACGTTTTTGTTTATCCCGAATTAAAAGTAACATAACAATACGATATGTGGCTGAGTTCTTTATAAATTATTTTATGACGTTTCATATGAATCTGTATTTAACGAAGGAATTAAGAATCCACGAGTCATGTGTAAAAATAGAAAATTCAATGGTATTGCAAGTAAATGTTATCTTTGATTGCTGTTATGATAATTTTATAAACTCAGACTATCCTATAATTTTACATGATTGGAAAAAAAACATGGTGAATTTGATAAGTGCGTATCTAAACTCTACTTGATATTCTGATTCAAAAATACCGTGCAATTGAAGCTTTTTAACAATTGGTTACAAGGTTTTTTTTTTATTATTATTATTTGATGATGTATATAAGACGGGCCTCTTTCGTATAGCAGCGATTTTGGTACACGCAAACGCCTATGAATTATGCTAATTCCCGCCTTGTCTGATCAAAACTGACTTTGTACCCAACGTGTGCCACTTACGGGCTTTAGAAAAATTACCATAAGTTAGAAGAAAAGTGTTCATAAATGTTTATGTGCTCCAAAACTGTTGTGAACTCCGAAGGGATCCGTTTTATGGCGATAATGAAAATTTCCAATTAACATATAAGTTTTTTAATATTCATAAATGATTGATTTCTCGAAGTTGTTCTATCTATGAAACATTGCGAAATTTACCGCACATGTCAACGGTTATTCGTGATTATGCATTGATCGTACACACATAAACTCTCCTCGAGTTTATCATATACGCGCAAACAAATCATTCATTATTTACAATTGAAATGTTCTTTGTTTTTGAAAAAGTGTTTGAGATAGAAATGAGGGATCGATCGTCACACGGAAAGATGACCGTCCAGTGAGGAAATAAACACAAATTCAATTTGGCAATGAACTTGAACTATTAGGAACCGGTTATATAAACTACGAATTGGATATCTCCAACGGTACTCGAGGAGTGAAAAGAATTTATGAATTAACCAAGTTTCTCGAAGACATTCTCCTCTCGCATACATTTTTGTCCATTTGTTCAATTGCTCGACAAACGATTGAGCATGTAATAATTCATCATTTTAACATTCAAAATAATCAATTCGAACACACGAATCATCAACATCACAATAAATTTTGAAACTCATATTGACATCGAGTATTAAATTTAATATTTAATACGTCCAATTATCGAATTACGCTGTTGAACGTATAAATAGAATTTTATTACGAATAATTGAATTTTTCATGGTTTCCTCAATCGACAGAGCCGTTGAACTTTATCGTTATTTACCAACTGTTCATTATACCTTCCCCTCTTAAACGATACACAATGCTGGGCATAGTGTCGAAGGGATTGCAAAATGTGGTACGAGTGAATGAATAACATTGAATCAAGCCGAGTCGGGAAGTACGGACAATACTTTCGCGTGTAGTCGTTGACCGTGGCCAAGGCGAGGAGAATTCACCGTCAGATTCGAGCCGATCCGTTCTTTTTTAAAGGCCCAGTGTTGGTTGGGGAGAGGGTTCTTTTTGCAACCTGTCTTTGTGGGTTCACTTGTCGTTACCGCTCGCTTCGGAAGACCTGACCCGATTCAAGGAAAAATTTCTCCACTCGGCTTTTCACTTCCAACAACGATATCCTTTCGGACATCGTCGCATCTGCCCGGAAGTGCGACAAAAACAAACCGTTGTTGTCCTTCTGAAAATATTCCGTTGGGTATTTTCATTCAATGCGTTCTGAGTGACCGAAAATCGCGTTGAAGGAAGTTGCAGATTATCAAATAATCTGTCATGACCAACAACAATTCAGTTCTATTCTAATTGCTAGAGGAAAATTAAACAAATAGCAGGTCTTTCGATTTCCTTTATCAAATTTCAATAGGTGGGAGTATGAAAACATATAATCTAAGGTTGAGTGGGCAGAGGCTTATCGCAAAGAACGAAGGCGCCGTTTGAATTTCAAATATTCATGACAAATGCAGCAATCAAATGTAGAAAATTATTGATTTTTCAACCCTCAAATGAACACGTATATACCGTACATTCAATCCCCATGAACTTTACTTTTTCATTAAGTTGCTACTCTTGGGTATAGCATTGGCGGTAAAGAAAATATCAACTACTTGTGGTGGAATTGATTTTTATTTTCTAGATGTCGTGGTTTGAAAATTCTTTCCATTTCAATTATTCATCCTGTATTTGTTTTCGCATTTTTATTATCGTTGGTAATATTTTTATCGCAAGTATGATTAATTATGTGAAGAAAGAAAGTTTTCATAAAGGGGATAAAATGTTAACTCGAATTAATAAGATTGTTAAGATATTGAATTCAACGTTATTGATGTCTTTATCAAGGAGTGACGAAGAAATGATTAAAAAACATGGTTCCGAGAAGGTGTAAGATTTTGATCGATCGAATATATCGAATCGAAGATTTGAGACACGTAGAAGTTCATTTTACGAATGAGTGTATAAGGCAAAATATTATCATTCGATTTTCCATCGTATGATCAGAGTTTTAATCCATTGAATTGGAATTTGAATACAACAGATAGAAAATTGAGATTCTCAATGATTTGAATATCCTTCATGCGTGTAAGCACGCGATACACGATACTATATGTGGTCCTCTCACAACTGGCGTTGTAAATTAATTCACTCAACTTACGATCGTAGTAATGTGACTCATTATGTATTTTCAAGTTTAACCTGAATGAATGGCTTTCTCATTACATGTTTCTATGATGAATATTTATTAATAACAACTGAAAGAGAGTGCTCAAATTTAGAACAACTACCACAACAATGACTTTGAAGATTTTATTTGTCATATAATCAAGATAAAGTGGAAAAATCATTTAATAATAAAAGTACCCTAAAGCGACGATTATTTGTTTTGAAACAAAAGTTGATCAGCTCTTACTTCCTTGAATTGTTATCACAAGTGTCGTGCGCAACTGAACGTTACTGATTCACCGCTACGAGTACAATCATTATTTATCCTTTTTACGGAAAGGATGAAGTTCAAGTTTTTGTTCTTTTTATATATATAATAGAAGTTGAACGGCGTAAACGGAGATAAATTGAAAATATATGATTCCATAGTATTTTGTTATCATGCAATAAAAGGATTATCAACTATCACTTTTTTTTATTGATGTATCAAGTATGAAAATGTTGGGAAGGATTTTCATTATCTTTTTCATATTAGTAAGTTGGAACTAAAGAAGAGAGCATCATTCGATCATTGCTGGTTACTCTTTTCATATGTACCTGAACGTATTAATATCAATAATGATGTATCATTTCTTATAAAAGGAGTCCCATAAAGGAGCTGTTTTTTAAATAAGAAATTAATCAATTCCTATTGCAATAACAGGTACTTGTGAATAAAAACATATGAAATGTTTGTTCTGAAGTTTCGCATTTATATTCTTATCTTCATAACGCACGAGTACACCGTCCGACAGATAAGGCACATAAATTTTGTCCTCTATGTATTAGATATCAATTTTTGTATACATGCACGGGAAAAATGAACCGCTGATATCACCTTTACTTGTTCAATTCTTGTTCAATTTTCCGGTGTAGGTGACATATATCCTAATGGAAATGTCACACCGTGTTTTTTCAGTAGGAAATCAGTGATATTTTGGTATTTAACTATGAAAACACGATTTATTTGTGAATTTCTTACACCGATATCTTTTGGTTTCTTCTCAGTGGAGAATGAGAATTGAGAACGGGTAAAATTGGTTCTCACCAGAAAAGATTCACAAATACACCAAAAAACCACGGTGTTGAATCGATGTACTTGATTCTACAAGGATAATAATCGGAGTTTTGCTCCCTAAATCCAAATCAGTGAAAAGTACTGAGAATCAGTGAATTTCAGTGATTCGGATTTACAGAGTGGTAACATCAACAGTTCATTTTTTCCGCGTGGAAAAAATGCGACAGAGGATTTTGTTGCTCCAATCATCATTCGATTGTGTCAACTCGAATTGCCGTTGTCAAATTGCAGTTTCAAAATATCTTGTAAATATTATCGGGAAAAACTCCTGCACTCAAAAAATTGGACCATCATTTTCGTTCACAAGTGTGTAAAAAAATTCAATCTTAATCGGACGATCACAATAGATTTGTTGACAAATCCGAAACAAAAATTGTTTTTTTAATTTCAAAAAAGCATTTTTGGTCTAAGAAATTTCTGTAACAACGAATTGTCAACGTAGGACCTGATGTCATAATGACAGTCGATAAGAACTTCATAATAAACTCTAACGTGACAAACGCAACTGATATCCGAATATTCAAAAATCCTCATGAGAAAAAGAACATCACTACTGCATTGGAATTCATAACTTGTGCTTATTTGAGCTTTTAATTACACAGGTCTACAATGATTTTGGTGCCGCTAAAACTAAAGCAGATTTTGAGTATATTCGATACCCTGACTCTGGAAATATACTTATTTTTTTAATGCTACGTGTAGTTTTCAAGAAATCGCAGGTGTAAAATAAAATGAAAATGCACGATTTTGAAACGTTTTATTCAATTATTCCACACTTTAAGAACATTTTATCAAATTATTCTTCAAATTATCTCAAAATATGAGTCATTCTCTTCCAAATGCGATTAGGTTTGTTCAAATATCTTTTTTTTTCTCTGAGATACGACAGTTTGAAAATTGTGTTATTTCACCTATTCACTAAATCCATGAACACACAAATTTCAAATTGTCGTGTCACAGTAAAAAAAAAGATATTCGAGCAAACTCAACGGCATTCGGAAGGGGATGGATTATATTTTGAGGTGCATCTACTAGTTTCATGAGAAAAAATTACATTCTGACGTCACGTAATCTCAAATATGTCGAAAAACGGTGTTTTTCACACTTTGACGTTAAAATATCTCAAAAACCACACGTAATAATGCAATTTTGAAGCCAGATTCGGATTCAGCGCGCCAAAATACTTCGGAAAAGTATGATACAGTTGTTGCACCAAACAAAAAGTTCAATTTTGTAGGCCTGTGTTATCTCTGATTTAGTACTGTGATAATAGGTAGATGATTAGGATCTTCATTCTTTTTTTAGATAGACATTTTGATTACAATGGAACATTGAGATTTGTCATCGAAGTGATGAAGCTGCAACTAACAGACGTAAAGATAGCAGCCGAATGTTGTAACTTTCAATTAAACGTTTTTGAAACTTGATTTACTCGAGAAATCAATCAAATAGCATCCCAGTGAAGGTTTCAGATGCTTAAATCCTCAATAAAGCCGTCAGTTTCAGCTTCGTATCGAAGTTTAAGTGAAAAATGATCGAAGGAAAATTCAATCGTATATTTATATTTTCCCGATTGAACTATTTTCATGAGAACTCGTCGATGAATTAAAATCCTTCGAATGGTTAAAAATATCAATTAAGTATACGAGTCAAAGTCTTATGTCACGACAGAATCATTGATCGAGATGACATCATAGGAAAACAATTTTGTGTAAACGAATTGTTAGTGACAACACAACCTTCTTCAATATTATTCGATTAGATAAGTGAAGATAATGTACGTCATTTTCGCGCACGTTCAATGTTTTCGCAAATCCCTGGATATTACTCATCTGTGCTAAGTATCGTTTATAAGGTTGAGAATTAGAAATATTTACAGCACCTACGATCATTCTTCACTCCACCGACGAATACAAAATATTTTACACGGGATAAAATTAAACGATTTGTATAATTTTTCGTAACAAAAATGACAAAATTGTCTTCTCGAAATTAATTTGAAAAAGTTTTCATCGGCTCTCATTGTAATTTCACGTTACGTTTTTCATTGTTTGTTTTTTTCCTTTATCGTACCAAAGTGAACACGCTTGTTGGGGTAATGGAGAAAGATAAAAAACATCGTGACGTCACATGTGAATGATCCCTTTTATGGAACACAATAATTAGGAGGGTGGGTTACATTCAGTAGTGTTCAGTAATTCTTATTCATAGAGACCATTCAAAAACCAAGGGCTATATAGCGAAGAAGAATATCATGTGCGTAGGGAGAGGGAGAGAGAGAGAGAGAATTTGAATGGAGTTTTACCGATGCTCCGTCGCAGCCCCAATGAGATTCCAACAAATATTTATACCGTGTGGGGCATATCTTCGCTTGTATTCGGTATTTCTTGCTCTCGAAAAAAATCCAATCCTCCAAGTCTTTCCGAACCTTTTTTTTGCCAAAATAAATGATTCAATTTAGAATTCAATTATTCGTTTAGCAAAGATTTCGATGTAAAACAAAGATTATAATCCTATTCTTGTATTTTATCCCTTCCTAGTGGAAAAATAATCGATTAAGTCATCGCGAATCGTGATGCATGATTTAAGTTATTCATCATGTTTTTATTTATTGAATGACTCAACGAATACATTGATATTTCGAATTCTTTTGTGATAAAAGGAAAAAAATATGTCAACATGTTATCGTGGTTCATTATATTTCACGTAAACTTGATTATCTTTGTACATTTCGACAACGAAACAAAACGTTTAATTCTAGATCGAAACATCGAATATCTTGTTTTTTTAATTCAAATTAAACATTAGGTTAAATTACCGAGTCCATTATCTTACGCCGTCTCATTGTTGATCGAAATGTTCATAACTGGGACAACTAACTACCTTTATACGAAGGACTTGACATCAGAGTTGAAAAATTCACAATAAAATCAAATATGTGGGTTACTCGACTTATAGACGTTCGCTCCGAGCGATCTTCACATTTGTTTATTACACACAGAGGAATTTCTCGCAGTACGAAGCATAGTTTAATGAATTTCTAAATTCTTATCAAACTTTTCATGGAGATTATAAATAATGTTATTATATATCATGAATTCAAAATTAATATCGAAATTATTTGGTCTCTATTGAATGAAAAAACAAAAAAGAAATGAAAATCTCGTATCAAATTTCTCCTGCCAGCCCTTCGAATGACCACGCCCCACACGAATTATCGTGAGCTCACAGAAAACGAGGCTGGATTGTTGAAATGAAAATTTACATCGAGTGATTAGAACTTCTTGTGTTTATGACATTTATAATAATATTTATTGTCAAATTGTTCTTCATGAATTTCAATCGCGTATCAGATGGAGGATACAGAACGTAGTTTTCAAAGTATATCGATCGATATGATGATACGCAAAACGAAATAAACGTCTTACGAGGACGTTAGAAATGAAGCATCTTTGTACAGGATATTCCCTTACACGCGAGTTCTTCGAAAACTCTTTGTGCCGTATTTGAAATCATGGACTGCCTACACCAAAGACTTTTTGGGTGTAATTTGTTTATATAGACAGAAAAAATTCGCGTAAACTTATCTCAGAACCAGGACCTGTTGTTACGTTATTCACTTTCTTCACTCATTATATATAACATATATATATATTATATATAATCATCATACTTATTATATATAATATATATATAGTTTCTATATAATGAATATAAACGTTACAGTCCCTGCTGAAAACAATGTTGTTTTGAAGATCAGAATTATTGAAAAAAAAGATGCAAATTCAGGGATAAACCATGAGAAAAGAATGATTCATTCGTCACAGTGTTTGAAACTTTAAGCCGAGACGTATCGGGCAATGTCAATTTTGTATTGCGTATTCGTATTATTTTCTCAAACGCTCGACGAACAAATCGAAACAAATTTTGTTGTGAATATATTGAAATTGAACGGTACTCGGAATTTATCTTGGAAAGGGGATTGATATTAAATCCGAAACTTGTACATAATATAAACAATCGTTTGCAAATGAAGGTCAATTCGTAAACTTGTTTTCGTTGAATCGAGAAATTATGAGAAAATAATTCTTATATTGCGTAAAAAACAAAGAACACGATAAAGAATAATAATGAAGAAATGAGAAAAATGAAAATAATGAAAGTTGTTGCATTTGAGACGCACAAACACACCCACTCGTAACGCGTAGGATTCGGAGTAAGCGTCGTACGGGAAAGAGACGCGCCATTCCGAGGGGACGAAGAGAGAGGCATTCAACAGATGAATCGTGTACTCGACGAAGAATATTGCAATTATGTGAAATTTTATTCTTCCTCCCGTGAAAGTTAAAATTTTCTCTGAAATTAAAATTCTATGCCGAGTGGTACCAACGCCGGGGAGCAAGGATACCAACGATCTATAGTTTTGTTTATCATCCTCCATTTTGGAGCACAAAAAAGATTGCAGCATTATTTCACGGGATTCGAGAAAATGAAAAACATTGCGAAAAATTCTACCCTTTTTCCGAAAAAGAAATATTAAATATTCGTAATTTGAGGAAAAAGTGAGGGAAAAGGGGGACCGACGATTAAATGGATAACGATGCTTAAAAACGGATGCATTGAAAAAAGGAGAAAAATCTAATATATGGGGAACGAGAATAATCAAATGTGATTTGAATAATATATTTTTGGGTTTACTTACGTGCTCGTAAACTTCCGAAGATTCACACCGATAAAGTTGTAGATGGATGTTTACGTGACAAGAGTTGAGGAGCGACTGACGCCACGCCACGCTACGCTATACTATGCTATGCTATGCCCATACTACGTCTATAGACCAAAGTATGATTGTGTGAGAGAAAAGCACCGTTCACCAACATCATGCAAGTCGGTTAAACCGATTGGTATTGGTGTTGGTTGAGAGTCTTGGAGGCGCGTCACTTTGGCCGCGATTTTTACGACGCGATCGTTGGAGGACGCTCAACGCGACCAATACACTCTTTCTCTCCTTCTTTCCCGATGGCCGAGGTTGGATGAACGATCCCTCGTTTGTTCGCTCTTGATCGTCCGGTCCGGTTCCGAGTAAGATAAGTAGGTAGAAGACTACAGAATCCATGGTGTACGGAGAGATTTGTGTAGTCATGCAAAACCGTCATGATATCATCACATTTACCGGTCAATATTTTCGTGGGCTAAGGGATGATTCGAATGTACTTTCGTTGTCATCTCCTCGATTTTGATTATCTTCTCCTCTCTACAAATCATCGTGAAATAGTTTGAAAACAGTTGATCCAGAGCACAGTGCTTCATTCAAAGTCACGATGGGTGGCACCGTATTCGATGCGAGAAATGCAGATTTACATGGCGCACGTGCCAAACTTTTGGATACACCTTCCCAAGCGGTACACGGATTTTTCAGATGTGATATAAACATCCTTGGAACATCCTTAACACCTCCCGGTGCTACTTGGGTTGTATAAAATTTTAATCGACATTCGATCAATTTTCTATAAAAAATATCGATACCGTCGAGTCTCACCCATCCTCCGTATCTTGGTTCAATTAGAACAATGCAGTTGCTATAATTTATCACAAACACATGGTGTTCTGGTTATACTTGTCGTTTTCTGATTACCTGTATTTCATTTAGAGAATGTTTCGTGCAATTTGAATTGAAATTTCACTTTACATATCTAATGAGCTAGCACTCTGTCATCAAATGAAAATAAAAAATCTAATAGACGAAAGGCAGTCGAGGTAGAAATTTGTAGAGTAATTTCAAGAAGAGACTTGAATTCGGATCGTCAGGATTCGAGCGAAGGTCAGGTAAAATTCAATAGAAAAACGAAAAGAATCAAACGTGTTGTTAGAATTATTGAGAGAGGAAAAAAAGTAAGGTAACTCTGAAATTTTGCGAGGAAGAATGCCTGCAGAAAAAAAGATTAAGCAAAGTCGTAATAAAGGATTAGGAGTCCCAATACTCTATAATAGAGGAATTCGAGAAATAAATGGCGATTCCAAGAAATGGTTATGCGGAATTTGCGAGAATTTAATAAAGGAATACCGTGGAAATACTTGATGGTTTTGGAATGAATACTAAAGACGTTATGCAGAGGAAATGAGGTGTCGATATTATTTATGTTGAATGTTTCGAAGGATGTGATAAATATAATATGTGTTCATTAATCGTATACGCAATAACAATTACCTGCGAGCTGTCCGAATTGTGTTATAGAAATCTTTCAAATCAAAATTCAAGCAAAAGGGCATATTCTGTAGCCACACTGATGGAAGAACTTACCCACACAGCACTCATTGTCTAAAATATATCTTCAGAAATAATATCTCCAAGAACGTTTTCAGAAACCTTTTAGAAATTTCTGGAAAATGTATTTTAGAAAATTCTAAAAGGTTTCTGAAAACGTTCTTGGAGATATCTTTTAGAACACGGAAAAAAATGATATAGTTAGAATAACTCAAAACAATTGGCTATTGACGAGTTGGTTGTGAGAACTATTCGTTTAGGCGAGACAACTTTTATATGGTCACTACATCTTGATAGATTTGGTTATGGTGTTGATATAATATGGTAAGACTTGTTCGGTTATGATACCCAAATGGTTCGTTATAGTAACTAAATTAATTTCGTCATCTCAATTTTCCAGCTGTTTTTATAAATTTGATTAGAAATAAAGAAGACATTCCGCAGGAAAAATTTCTTAGACTTTTTCCGGGATAAAATCTACACGGAGAAAAATGCAGTTCGAGAATACAGTAATCTTTAATAGAAAATTGGAGAATATTTGTTAAGATCTGAGAGTATTTCTTGAGTTCGTGTGTGAGTTACATAGGTACCTAATTAAATTATAGTAGTGTAGTTCTGATTGCAATCATTCGAATATTCTAATTCGATTTGGAATATTTATAAACCAACATTATTTTCTTACATGAGAAAAGTAAAGCTGGAATATACTTGTTTGTTAATTAAAAATTTGTCTTCATGAATATAATTTATGAAAAATGTGAAAGAAAACCTGTCTTTGTATTTTTATACCCTGAGTTCTTTTAAGGAACCTGAATGAATTTGATTTGTAATTGCACATAGAAGATCAACGTGTTCAAGATTATTCCAAAGCAATATTCCTCGATACAAACGTTTCATTGGCTCAACTGTTTGTGCCGTTTGTGGTTTCGGTTTCAACCTAATTTAAACTTCATTTGACATATTTCGTTGAACGTAATAATTATACAAAAACGATCCAAGTCTCAATGTTGGAGTTTAAAGACTTATTTTTCACCAGAAACAATGCATCACGAAGTGTAATATTCAATGAAACAAAACGGTAGTATAGGCGCGTGGTTAGGGTGTTAGACTCTACTCTCTAAAATCTTTGGAGTGAGATTTCACTCTTTAGCCAGCCAGAAGTGAGCCAGTCGAATTTTCGAATGAAATTTCCACTCTTTTAGAGTGATATTCTAAGGTTTGAGGTTAGAAACTCACAACCACTCCGATGCTAGAGTGAATTTTTCACTCTAAAAGAGTGAGAGGTCACTCGAAACGAGTGAAAATTCCACTCGAAGCGGACAGGCTCACTTCTGACACTTAGTGGAGTGAAACGTGCGATTTTTCACTCTTCCAGATTTAGAGAGTAGGTAGGTCGAATTAGGTAGGTGTAGGCAGGTTCGAATCTCGGTTTCGACACGATCAATTTGATCAACACTTCACGATTGTGTCTTCGATTACTGTGAAGTTTCTATCATCAGCCGAAATCACGTTGACAAATTTTTTTTATTTCAACGTGAAAAAATACTTTCACTTCATTTTTTTTCTGATTCATTATTCACCAACATTTATAGATGAAAAAAAGCGAAACATTGAGGTTTTACTGCGAAATCTCATCACCACTCGTTTAGTCGTCACAACCAAATGCTCGAGGGTGAATGAATGCCTCTAAAAGCGTTTGGTTTCCATAACCAACTGGAAGTTGTACCTTGAACTAAGTGAGCGTATACTATTTTATTTGGTTCTCACAACCAAGCATTTGGCTGAGCCAAATATAGCCCAACGTATTTGGTTGTAGAAACCAAATTCCAGTGTACCATAACCATAAATTTTTTTCCGTGAAGTAAGAACAGTTTGAGACTTCTAGAAGATGTCTATTCATGTTGCATAAGACTTCCCTCACAGCACCACAGTTCCAGAAGAATTCTTGAAGAATGCATACAGAATACAATCAGTTCAATAAGAATTCTTTATGAATTCTTCTGGATCTGTGGTGCTGTGTGGGTTCTTGCATTGTTCTTAATTATTTCTGAAGGTATCTTTTAGACAACGAGTGCTGTGTGGGTAGTTATAGTCACCAAATAAATTTGGTTTCCTCAAATATATGATTGGTTGATCATTACCAATATTTGGTAACTATAACCAAGGGTCTTAGTTGTGAATCTGTATGTCGGTAATTATAACTGATTATTTATTTCTCCATATCCAACTATGAGATTTGGGAACTATTACCACTCAGGTGAAAACATTTTGTAGAATTCCCATCAGGAGTTGGTTCTACACGACTATTCTCGCTAAATCATGTTTTCAGTTACATTCATGGTGTAGAATTTGTATAGAACAACATCCTCACAAGGATTCTACACCATTTTTTTATCTGGGCAAATGCTGGTAACTGTGACTAAATCCTTCTCTCAGGGCAAAGTGCAAGACTTTTCCGTATGAAACAAATTTTTTTGAGGCTTCGTTCTCGAAATATGAGCATTTTTAGATTTTTTTTCAAATCGCTCAGAAGCATTTTGTGCTACATACTTGACCTTGACACCATTCGCTAAGTTGGAACACGGCGGATCTCTGAAAAAAAATTGAACTACCCTGTTATTTTTCAATTCGAAGTTATAGCGATTTCGAATTTTTCGGCTTTTAGTCAATCAGAAATCAGCAACTTTGAATTGGTATAGTTCTGGAACACAGGATGACAAGATAATCTGAATTCTTGTCCAGAGATCCACCGTATTCCAACTCAGCGAATGGTGTCAAGTTCAAGCGTGTAGCGTACAATGCTTTTAAGAGATTTGGATGAAGAAGAAAAGACTAAAAATGCTGATATCTTAAGAACTAAGGCCTAAAAAAATTTTTTTCATACGAGAAGTGATTGCATTTTGGCTGCAGAATATTTCCTTAAAATATAATCTACCCGATTCTTGTCATCCGTGATAACGTTTTGAAACGTTTTCGAATGAATGCCTGATCATTACAACATTACGACCTTGTGAAACGTTTTGTTTTATAGGGTGATACCTGTATTACACTATACCGGGTGTTTCATAATTCCCTGAAAGCACCTCAGAGGCGTTATTCTGCATTCACAATGCAATAATTTCCCGTTCGGAAAAAATTTTTTGGACGCTTAGTTTTTGAACTATGAGCATTTTTAGATTTTTTTTCGAATTCAAATAACTCAGAAGCATTATGTTCTGCATTCTTGAGCCTCACACCATTCTCTGAGTTGGAAAACGCCGGATCTTTGGAAAAAAAATTCAACTATCTCATCATTCTTTGTTTCGGAGCTATAGTAATTCGAAGTTGCTGAATTCTGGTCGGTTGGAAGCCAGAAAATTTCAAATCGTTGTAGCTCTGAAACAAAGAATGATAGAATAGTTGAATTTTTTTCCCAGAGATCCGGCGTTTTCCAACTTAGAGAATGGCGTTAAGCTCAAGGATGTAGAACATACTGCTTCTGAGTTATTTGGAATGGAAAAAAAATCTAAAAATGCTCATAGCTCAAAAACTAAGCGTCCAAAGAATCTTTTCCAAACGAGAGATTATTGCATTTTGGCTGCAGAATAACGCCTCTGAAGTATTTTCAGTGGATTATGGAACACTCTGTGTAATATAGAAAGAACTCATAAATATGAATATTCTTGCAACATGAGAGACCTGACGTATTCTCGAAAGGGTTTCTGTGATTTTTGTGATATACACCTTGGATTTATAACAACTTCTTCAATTTTATCAAAATTTTATGGCTTCCATGTACATTTTAATCATCGTGAGTATAATCACTCAACCCTGCTTGAAAGCCCAAACAACTCCAGACAAAACCAAACAAAAATATGATATGATTTTGTTCGTTTCTGTCGTATTTTCTGTGGGTCTTGTCCACACGGAGAGAAATTTGTAGTTAAATTTACTATGTTATTATTGTTCCCGAGGAACAGACTGAATTCTGTCGGATTTTACTATGAAGGGCATATTTTTACTATGGTACAACAATAGAATGCTGATCGTATTTACTATGTTTTATAGTTCAGTCTGTTCCTTGGGAACAATAATAACATAGTAAATTTAACTACAAATTTCTCTCCGTGCAAGGATTCGCCCGGATTTATCTGGATTTGTCCAGTTTTTCACACAGGGGAGATTTCATGAAGTTTAAGATACAATTGAAGGAAGAATCAGAATCCGCTTGTACTGTGATTCTCACTTCACGATCAATATTTTTGTGGAAGTCTTCTGAAACATTCTAAAAAATATCTTAAGGGAATATACAAGATACCTTATGCAACATCATATAAGATACATTTTAGATGTCTTTCATCAAAATGTCTTTTAGATATGTCGGAGGTATCTTTGAGATATTTGAGTTTAAGATATCTTTTAGATTGATGAAAGCAGAAAGCTCCTTCCAAAAGAAGTATCGAAAAATGTTTTCTGGATTGGGGGTGGACTTCCTTCCATCTAGCAAGAACCTGTGTGAACGAGCTTATATTTCAGACTTAATTCGGTTCTTACACTGTAAAAAAAGCGGTGTCAAAACGGTGTCAGGATTTACACAGAATCAACATCACGTGGATTCTATAGAAGTCCACCCTGAAATCGGTGTGAAAATAACACCAAACGGTGTTAGAATAACACTTTATGGTGTGAGAATGACACCATGTGGTGCTTAAACAACACTATTTGGTGTGAATTTTTGCCAACACCGCCAATTTTTTACAGTTTACACCCAGGTGAGTAGATATTTTCTTTTCTTTGTTTGAATCTTCAAAGTTCCAATGCAATGATTATTTTCTCCTTCCATGTTTCTTAAGGAAATGAAAGTATCGTGATAGAGTCAAAAAACCATTATGCAGAAGGGGGTATTTCGCCTTTGCCAAACGCTTTAAAACGACGAGAAAATGCGATTCCCAAAAGTGTGTGTGTGTGTGTGTGTGTGTCCGTATGTTTACGTTGCTTTTCGTTCACGATAACTTTTGTTATATTGCATGGATTGTGCTAAAATGTTTCCCTCGACGAGAAGACCAGGACCTCCCATTTGGGTTAAAATTGGATCAGGAATTTTGAAGATAGGAGGAAAAGGATTAACGAAATATTCAGCATTTGCCGTTGTGGATAACTTTTGATTTAAGATTGGTGATTTTAAATACTGTGTTTTTGCCAAATTTTTTGCGTCCACGAGGAGACTGAAATGTATCATTTTTGTGAGAATCGGATGAAAGCTTCGGGTGCTACGAAGGAGAAAAAAATCCTCTGTTGAATATCGTATGGTGCAGGATAATTCGCGTTGGGATGCATACATTGGGTGACTCTTGCACCAAAATGTGTGACTTGATGAGAGGATCAGAACCTACTATGCGGGTAGAAATTGGATTGTGAATTCCAAAAATACGAGCAAAAAAGTACCCAGTAAACACACGCACGTTTTAAAAATGTCAAAAACAGTCAATAACCACACGTTGTGAATTAGTAATATTCTTGCGTTGATTCAACGTAAAAATGTCGCGGCAGATCACGTGTTTTTCAACCATAAAATAACGTCATTTCAACGGTTTCAACATCGTTTAAAAGACGTCAAATATTGACGTGTCCGAATGATGATTCTACACCCAGAGAAATTTGTATTTGGATTTATTTGAATTGACTAAACTTTGAATCAACTAAATTTTCTACTTGAATATGAACCTACTAGAGTTTTAGTTGAACGAAATAAAGAATTTATTCTATTCAAATAAACTTTTATGAATTTCAAATGAAATTTACTTGAATCGAGTAAAATTTCATTGAATGCAATGAAATGTCTAGTAGGTTTATATTCAAGTAAACTATTTTTCTGGGTGTAAAACGTGAATTGAATCCAACAAATTTTTTTTTGAAAACTTTTCATTCAATATCGAGAACAATAGTGTTTCTGAGTATGATAGAATTTGGAAAGTATGCCACACTATTTACTATTTTGCTCTTTGTTGAAATTTTAACCATTGTTCGGTTTCGTTCGACATTTCTAGCAGAATATCTTCAATTGAAGTTCAAATACAAGGTGTTATGAACACATTTCAAACGCGTAATTCAAACTCGTTCAGAACATGTTTTTTGAGGACGTCGTTCGATGGTTATTTTTGAATATCAGGTCAAATTACACGTCATCAAAACGTAATTCCTCGTCGTCTATTTCTCTATCAAATTTCAACTGAAAATCAACGTTATGAAATCAACGACTAACGTCCGTTTGACAGTCAACGTTGACAAATAACGTGTGTGTGTTTATTGGGTAATTATCCACACGGTAAAACATGATTGTGGAATTTTTCCCTGAAAAATTGTGGCAGCAAAGTTCCTTCATACACTGTGAAAGATTGGCGGTGTTAGAAAGAGTTGGCACTAAAAAGTGTTCTTCCAACACCATTTGGTGTTATTTTGAACCGATTTCGGGGTGGACATGTATAGAATCGGCGTGGTATTGATTCTGTGTTGATTCTGACACCGTGTTGACACCGCATTTGTTACAGTGTAGATGGGGATTTTTTCACCATAATTTGGTAGACTCTTCCTTCATTCGTGGAGGATTCAACACTCGAAAAATAAAATAATTCCTCAACACGCAGAGAAAAAAAGTTGCTGAAACAGCAAACTTCGAAAATTTGCTTTGCTAATACGGTAAAACTTGTTGCTGAATTAGCAAAGAATTTGCTATTACAGCAAAAATGTTGCTCTTTCGACAAGCGCTTGCCGTTCAGCAATCCGGAATTGTAGGTATACAGACGGCTAGAAAATTTTGCTGGATTAGCAAATATCTTGCTAAAATAGCAATATTTTTGCTGTAACAGCAACCGTTTTGCTAATTTAGCAGAGCAGATTTTTCGAAATCGCTTTTTCAGCAAGAATTTTTCTCTGCGTGAAAGTGGTGGAAAAATCCCTCATTTTTTATGGAAAAACAATTCCACCACGGTGAAGGGATGAAACCGGCCAACAGTGTGAAGGAAAACTCCACACATTTTTTACAGTGCAAATATTGGTGATGTACTACTTTTCGCAAATCTTTTATGTAGATGAGGGGATCGAGATTAGGGTGGTTCTTATTTTATATATAAATAGTGTTTTTTGATTTTTTTTTTTGTCAACAACCAAGTTTTCTGTACGGCCCACCCTATAATTTTGTTCTACATCATGAAATAGTGCTACAATATTTTTTACATAATTTTCAAAAGAGATTTTGTCGTTGAAACGCCTGTTTAAAACGCCGTGAGGGCCCCTCAAATCTCTTTTGAAAATTATGTAAAAAATATTGTAGCACTATTTCATGATGTAGAACAAAATTATAGGGTGAGCCGTACAGAAAACTTGATGGTTGACAAAAAAAAAATGAAAAAACACTTTTTATATATAAAATAAGAACCACCCTAATCGAGATGTATAATTTTCGTGGAAATCGGATGAGAGGTCCAGGCGCTACGGAGGAACCACGAATTTGATATCGAATATTCTATGGTGTAAGATAATTTTTGTTAGAACAAATAAATTTGGATGATTCCTGCGCCAAAATGTTCGTCTTGATGGAAAGAATTGACTGGTTTTTTGAGGAAATGTAGAGGATGAATAGAATTTTGTCGATTTGGTATTTTTTTTTACGCCTCAAACATAATAAGAACATGGAAATAACGTATGGTTCTCCATACAGATTTCTTTATATTCATATTCGTACATATTTTATGCATAAAATGAGTTTCCATGGATCTAAGAACTTCCCAATAGACCAAAAAGATTTCTTATAGATATCGAGAATATCTTCGAATGTCTAAAGTTAGATATCTTGAAGACAACTTATTTGAAACATCTTGAAGAGATCTTTGGGCAGATATCTCTCAAATGTCTTCCAGAGATGCATATTTTTTGGGTTTTCGTCCCAGTATATTACACCTCCAGTTCTCTGGCATGTAAGAGAAAATGTCTCGTATAGCACACCAGTTTGGAAAGAGTTCATACAGAGTTCAACTGGAATTTGACGATTCCTTATGAATCCTTAAAGATTCTTTTCGAACATTTGTGTTGTATGGGATATTATGTGACTAGCGATACTATATCTCTCGTAATTCCATCGATGAAGCGCATTGAACTCTATATATGATCAGGATAAGTGCGATGCGCTGTAGTGCAACTCCAGAGAGAAAGAGAAAGAAAGAGTATAAGAATAAGATACAGCTATTCATTGAAAGCATACAGCTTCTCCGTAGCTTAACCCTCTCTTCCCTCGTTGTGCCTTGATTGGATGAAGACACAATCCCCACCATTTGCACCCCTCTCTCTCTCTTTCTCTCTCTCTCTCGCGCCTTCAGCACATATTCCTGGATTGCCGTGGTGATTTCAGTATGTATAGAGTTTAATGATGAACTGTAAATACGGATAATTGTGAATTATAGATTGTGGAAAATATCCATAGATCCGATAAACAACAGCACGGTCATTTCGAAACGTGAAAAATTCAGGAAATTGAATTCGTTTTCATAATACAATCATTAACTCTTTTTGCTCCAAATTGGTGGGGGAAGCATTTTAATCATGCTATGAAGGATCAAGCATAAAAATGTATAATTGTCCATGAAATTCGATGACACCACACATCCTGCATGTAATATATTTGCATATCTTTGAGGATCAACAAATTTTTTTCCAACGTTAAATTCTTCTCGTAAATGAATAATAGTGATAATCATTGTTAAGGACTCACGCCTAAATATGTCACGAACGTTGTTATTCTCATGCTTCGCTTCTCGAATTCATTTATTTCTGCCATGTTTAAAATCGAAATGATATATCACGTGTAACGGTACGTCGGTGTGAATTTCTGAAACGCGATCGATAATACGATATAATTTCTTATTTACGAATTGTCTTCGCATACTTTCAGCAGAATGTAAGGAATATATATAGTTTGCAGTCATAAGCGCGTGTGCGAGTACTAGATTGACTCATGCGTATATTCTGATACCCAGGCTGATGTGTATAGGAATGTATTCCGCGTCAAATATCTTTAACATTTTACTTCGATAATAATTATTACGATTTTAAGAATCATCTCGATCGTTGTAATTCGTACAACCGAGAAAATATGTAGTTGAATTCGGTACTTCAAATACCAGATCGATGATCGAACGTTTTTAAGTGTAACAGATGGATGGATGGGCTTTTAGCTATTTTTATTTCCGATCTTTTCAAACGTGGAATGATCCGAACAAACCTGATTCGTCAAAGATTATGATTGAAATTTGAATACAAGTTATTGCCAGAAACGTATAATCATTTGAACAATGCGACTGGTATTTCGAGAATTCTTTTCAAACTCTGATGTTCTGTAAGAAGGTAATCGAGAGTCTTCAATGAATTGAATTACCAGTACAAAGATTACGTTGATTCATATATGTCTCACAGATGACATCATTTCATAGTGATGTCACGTATAACGTTCAACACATCACGAAAGGATTACAAAACTTTTGTTTGGTGATTTCAAACTGCGTGTAACTGATAGGTCCGCAATTTCATTGCTTCAACCTGTAGCGGAATATCAAATTGTGAATTCATCGATAGATATATAAAATATCGAAAAAGTATTCAAATATTGTACATTGATTGGTCAAAAAGGTTCTGAAGTTCTCACAGAGCATTCCAAAATACTTCTCTGATAATGCTTTTGGGGTGTCCCATATGATTTTTTCGGAATTGTTTTGGAACATTTCAAGAATTATATCTTGGCTCTGATAGAGCAATTTAACCTTGTGTCAAGATTCTCATGCGAGCTTCCCGAGCAGCAACAGAGGTTTAAAGTATATACGAAATAATAACGTTCGTAGAATAGACGAATGAGATGGGAAGAATATATAATGAACGTTCATAGAATATTCGAATGAGACTGTTCAAAATATATTTAGAACGTACAAAGTACATTCGAAATGTACGGTATTCATTCAATCGACGTTCGATTGACATACCGTCGTATATTCGATCACATCCCCAATAAAAATATTTCGCTTTAAAACTTCAACAATTTCTCTGCAAAACTTCATTATCGCAATTCTTAGAGGAAGAAAGAATTTTTTCAACAGATTCATCTTCCAAAACTCTGTGAAATTCTGCATATTTCTGAAAATTTCTATTGCCAGTAAAGGTTTCTCTGTACATTTCCAACTTATTGGTCAAAGTTGTTTTGTTGAGAAATGTTGAATTTTCTCAACATTTTTCTACTTGATAAATGGTGGAAACATTTGAAGAGGAAAGGAATTTTCTCCACGAATTCATACATTTCTCTGTGAACTACATTTGCAGGGAAAAATTGGAATTTTCTCTTTATTCGTCTATTCCAAGAATATTACGGCTTGTGGCGGAGAGTTGAGTTTTCTATACAAATTCATACATTTTTCTCAAATCGCATTTGCGGAGATGAAGTGAATTTTTTCAAATTTTTCAATCGACTCAAAACAACTCGAGTAAAATTCACTAGTAGGCCTCGAAAAAACCTCTCTCCCACGACCCACTCATTTTTCCTTTCGGAGGATTCTGAATCGATTAGTCTATATCCGACGGGAACGAATTTTTTAAAATTTTCTATCGATTTGACGCAGCACTTGGAAAAATTTACAAGTTAAGGTCGAAAAAAACCTTTCTCCCACGATCTACTCATTTTTCGTTTCATAAGATTCTGAATCGATTGGTCTACATCTTACAGGGACGAACTTTCAAAATTTTCTATCGATTTGACTCAGCACTTGGAAAAATTTACAAGTTGAGGTCAAAAAAATCCCCTCTCCCACGACCTATTCATTTTTCGTTTCAGAAAATTCTGAATTGATTGGTCTATACCTCACGAAAGCGAATTTTTCAAAATTTTCCATTGCGATGATTCCCATAAGTGGTACTTTAAGATTACTGTACTCATCTCGGAGATCCGCTGATGTGATATAGGCTTTGCTTCTCACTCGCAGGACCCGGGTTCAATCCTCACTGAGGAAAGTTCCTAAAAATGGACTTTCAATGTGGTGTCTCTTCCGTAATGTCATTCAAGTCGAACTGGAAGGAGATTTGTAGAGATAAACTCTGGACAAAAATTTTTTTCTCAAGTAAAAGTGAATAGATAAAACAGAGAATTGTAGAGTGATGCAGAAATATGCAGAGAAGTATCCAATGTAATATGGAGATTTGGCGAGTTTTGTACGAATTTTGTGGAGAAGTTCATAAAATATTACGAAGATTGGAAGAATTATGTACAATTTTGCAGAGTAATGCAGAAATTTGTAGGGTAATATTTATGATTAAAAATTCTGCAAATTTCTCAAAGCGTCCGAAATCTGACAGTTATGTAGAAAAATCTGAAGAGTTTTGAAGAATTTTGAAGAGAAATATTCTTATTGGGGATACGTTCAATGATTATGCATGGCACCTATGGAGCGGTCTCATTGGAATATGCATATAACATATTTCGAGTATTCGAAGAACGTTCATAGTATATTCTAGTGCTACTTGGGTTGCGGCTAGATTAAATTGTTGTATGGGAAAATGTTTCAAGAGTTCTCCGAGAATTCTTTGAGAATATTTTTAGAACTCTTTTGGAATAAAATAAGAATTCCTCAAGAATTCTAATGGAATTTTCAAAGAGTTTTTTCTTTGAGTTTTTGATGGAATCCTCCGAGAGTTTTCTCTGACAGAAAGAGAATTCTTCCAGGGGATTATTCTGAACTAGTGTTACCGCGATCTTCGATCCGGATTGAAGATCGTCTCGGATCGGCTCGAAATTTCGAGCCGATCTCAATAATTTCAAACAATCCGATCTTCGAGCAGAGCTGAAAAAATTTCAGTCGATCCGAGTTCTGAGCTAAGCCAGAACTATGAGATCGACAGGCTAGATCGTCACTGAGAAAATTTCCTATCAGACGAAGGACCCTAGTTAACCCATTAAGTCCCAAAATGAAATTTTTTCGCTGCGCTTTTCAACGCTTGTACTTTCTGAGGGAAAAAACTCCTGAAAAATTCTAGAATAAGCATTGTCGATGTAAAATTGATTCATCTTTCAGAATCTGCCATCGGTTTTTCCGGGAAATGTCCCTGTGGCAAGATATCTGGGTTTTTTTTCCAAACAAAAGCGGATTTTCAAACTTTTTTTTTCTTTATCTCACGTTTTCACATTGGAATCATTTTAGAATTCTTGTTGTAACTACAGAAACCACGTCAATTTATCTCAAACTTTATCTTATGCTTTTGACAATTTTGAAAATCAATGTGGAAACCATTAAAATGGCGGTTCAAACGCGGAACAAACGTCAGCAACTTCAAAGATTTTTTATTAAAAAACGATGGACTTGAGAGAAAATGAGAAAATGAAAAAACCACGAATATGAGACGAAAAATTCAAAGATTTTTAATTAGAAAAAAATGAACTTTGGAAGAAATCTTTACTGAACAAAAAGTTCTAAGAATTGATCGAAGAATATGCTGAAATTTTTTCAGAATTTTTTAACGACTTTTAAAAATTTTTTCCATTTGACGATTTTGAAGATTCAAAAAAGTCGTTAAAAAATTCTGAAAAAATTCTAGCGTATTCTTTGATCAGTTCTAAGAACTTTTTGTTCTGTTTTGTTTCATTATCCGGATCCTATTCGGATTTTAATACTGAATATTTTTTCGAAATCCCACACGAAATGTGGATAGAATTCATTCGTCTCCTTGTTCGAGTTTTATTCGCGATTCCAAAGAATATCTTGTCCCAAAACCCGGATAGGATCCGAATGGAACCGGATAAAGAATCACCGCAAAACCCGTATACACGCCCGGATGGAATCTCGGAAATTTCATCCGGATTACCATCAGCCCACTGAGCATTGCAGCGATATTGATGCGATCTTGAAAGTACTTGTCTTTCAATTTACAAATGCAACATTACAAAAGTAACTTGCAAAGTGATCGTTAAAATATCACCTGACAACGTAACATTGCTGCAATTTGCTTGTAATTGGATGTTGTAATATCACTGTTTTAATTCTCATAACAGGTACTTTCAAGATCGCATCAACATCGATGCAATGTTAATGCAAGGTTCTAACGGAAATGCTAAGTGGGAGGATTATCATCTGGGTTTCATCAGATTTTTTTTACCAGGGAATGTGTCAATTTTTATTAGCAATTCTATCCAACCATCTATAACGGTTGCTGACATATTGTCATTCCCAGTTTCTATTATAATTTCTCAGATGATATTGGATTCCTTCAGATCCAGGCGTATATTGTCAGATTCCGACAGATGTTGTTGGATTCTGTCAAATTCCGTCATATAAATCCTCCCAAAGCAGTATTGAAATATTTCCTCGAAAATTTCAAAGAATTATGATGATATTGTAGTTGAGTTGGCTATTAGAGTTGAATGAGTGGAATGAACGTGATATATTCATGATGAATAGTTTATAATTACGGACGATTGGAGTCTGTATATCGCCAACTACTGATCAAGGATCATCGTGTTTCCTGCATGCTGATAATCACTGAGGTATAATGTTCGCTTGTATTCATAGAATGCATTGAATCATAACTAATGAATAAACAAAAGATTACAATAATAGTCATTTCTATTATCGAGTCTTCTCTATGAATCACTAGCGTGTTATTTCAATCATCACCGTAGTAAACATTTTTAGAGCGTGTATGTTGAATGGAATCGTTCTATTCCTTCTTGATATGCCGAAGAAAAGCAAGAATTCAAAAGAGTTATATTATAAATTACTATTTTGTTAGCACGTACGAGACAACTTGCTTAAATGACATCGTTTAATCTGACTTTTTCTAAAAATCACTGTTTTTTACACGCAGAGAATTTTGTAGTATCGATTACTACATATAATTCTTTTGTAATGTTGGACTATACTGACACTGTGACCGAAATCATTCAACGTTGATTTTTAAATACTTCGCGAGCATCTCTTTTCGCGGAAGGAAAATTGTAATTCTTCTATGTTTTGTGTCCAACTTTACTACATTGTACCGTAATTTCAATCATTATCATAGCAATATTCATCGTAATGTCAGTATGGTCCAACTTTACAAAAACATAGTAATATTGAATACATTTTTGTTACAATTCATACCACAAAATTTTCTCCGTGTATAGTACAATATAGAAGAGTTCTCCCATTGGGTACTATCAAATAACAGTAATGTTGAGGAAGTGTCTGGCTAGATGATATTATAAAGGCAAGTCTGTTCCGTACGTGCTAGCAAAATAGTAATTTATAATATAAATTTTGTTTCTGTGGATTACCTTGACTTTAAAAAAAACATTTTCTTCAACGTGAATTAGGGCTGCAGTTGTAATGTGACCGAATGTAATTTTACATAAAATTTATAGAAGATTGATAAAAATTCTATACAGAATCACATCGAGCCACAAGATAGCCCCAGTACTACAATGAAATTCATGGTTTCCTACAATAAACAGTATTCAAGTTACAGTTCTTGGATGTATTTAAGAATATATCTCTCTAATTTTAAGAATTAACAGCTGCATAAGCTGCGTATTACTCGTCTTCCCCATCTGGTTTACAGGCTCCGCCCTCAGGATCCCCCCTTGTTCAGATTCTTTTCAAAATACAGGGAAAATTCAATTACATACTAAACACGGAGAAAGGAAGGGACATAAGGAAACCATTATACCTCGAAATATTCAACTGATAAATTGAAGTGTGCATGCGTGTATGTACATATAGGCACGGAACATGAAGATTATCAAACATTGACAGACAGGCAGACAGACAAACAGATAGTTGGATAGATATAAACAGGTACGCGAATATATGAGCGTGCACACAGATAAACCAAGACTTTGGCTGCTTAGACGAACGGACTGGCAAATTGTAGAAATATATACCTTGAAACGTTCGACCAAAACTTTTCAAGCATCATTGTGACAAGAAATGTCAGTGATTTTCAAGTCTCACTAGTAAATCAATATGAATTGCAAAGATTATGAAACGGAGTATTTTCTGTGGAAAGATCTGGTTGGAAAAAGTTTTCGTAATTGAAAAATGAAATATAACATGACCATAATTCATCATTAGATACTCTATTTACGTATGACACACGTCGGTATGCATCGTGGATCGATTTAATAATGCGCTCCAACCTTTTACTTCAATTAGAATCCTCCTGGGAATTGTTAATCGAAGTGTGGGATGGAATATTTCTCTGGGGAACACCATTCAAGTACTTTATTTCCGTTTTGAGTTATTGAAGGTTTATTAAAGTGAATGAAAACGACTTAAATAAATAATACAGAAGTTATCGTTTTATTCTCACTTTATCAGCTGCGAGAAATAGTTCATTCAATGATGAGGAAGCTTTCTTGCATATTGTTAAGGGGCGCTGTCGATCCTATAGAAAAGGATGTCAAGCGATTCGATCCTACAGAAACTGGTCCTATAGAATAAAAGATGCTCACCAGAAAACATCCAAATGATTGGAGCCAATAGGGTTTAAATGTTGTACAATAAATTCTATTCCACAGTTTTTCCCCTTTTCGAAGGGGAAAGTTCAATAAAATTGCCGCGAACAACATTTTGGTGGAAAACCTGCTCATCTGCAACATGTGAAATTTTGTTTCTTTACAGACGTAGAGAAGATCGAAAAATCAAGTCTACAAATTTTTTATCCCCTTATGAATTTGAATATTGAGTGATTTGGTGTCCATGGAGTCCTTTAAGAAATGGGCAAAATTTTGCTACGTATTTTCTGGTCAACTAAGTAATAAATACAAATTTTAAATCCAGAGTGATGAAGTACATTACTAAAATTGAGCTTTGAATATGAAATTGGAACTGCAAATGATTGCTCAAAATTATGCGATTGATTATCAACATATTAACCTGCAAAAGTCAATAATTTTTTCAACTTATTTCCTCATGTTTGGGAATGTGTTTTGGGTTTTGGATTTATATTTAGAGCCAAATCCAAGCAGTGCAGTTTATCGCTATATATTCAAAATTTGTGATTATTGCTTAGTTTTTTAAAAACTACGTAGCAAAATTTTGTCCGTTTTTTAATGCTCCATGGCCCTTAAATAAATGATTATTATAATTGAATTCACAACTTGATTCATTTCACGTGAACTGAGATACGCTTGAGATACGTCACTTTGTCAGAATTCTGCAAGGAAGAAAATGATGTTGTTGATATGTAGATATAGCTAAAAAGTAGGTATGGGAGCCACTTTTTAGCCGTGGTAACAAAGATGATTGCTATGATAGCTAAAATTTGGCTGTCGCAGCAATATTTCTGGCTATCCAGATCTCAAGTACAGGAAAAATAGTAATGTTCACCATGCTAATAGAATTCTTTACCATTTTTCTGGGAATTATTACCAGAGAAAAATGGTAAAGAATCCTATTAGCATGGTAAACATTACTATTTTCTTCTCTCTGTGTAACTACCGTAGATAATATCCAATAAATAACTGATTGTCCCAATGAAATATTCATTTCAATCAAGTCACTTTATGTGAGATACATGAACGAGTTTTGGATTTAATTATAATAATTGTCTATTCAACTAAAGATTTATTGTATACAGGACAAATAAATATTCATTTGAGGCAGACAACTTGTTTTCTTGGTGCAACAAATCACTCAATATTGAAATTCATAATGCACTGTAAAAAATATACTTCCCCAAACTGCCAAAGAAGTTTGGCAGTTTTTTACACAAACTTTTTTTGTAAATTACCAAACGAAAGTTTGTAAACATTCAAAAAATTTTGTGATTTCACGAAGATTTTTGAGAATTCACAAACTTTTGTTCGGCAATTTACAAAAAAGGTTCGGAAATTATATTTCCAAACCAAGTTTGTAAATTTCCAAGCATTTTTGTTTGGAATTCAACAAATTTTTTTTTACAGTGTGGGATAACAAATTTTGAAACATGATTTCTCGATATTTCTGTTGGATCGGTCTCTGCACTGAGAGAAAAAAATTTCCGGGAACAATAAAATATTCAGTTGAATAGTCGCCATAAAATATTTCATTGATTTGAATAAACTCTCATTGACTCGATTAAATATTCATTCAATCAAACAAATATTTAATATGCTATGAAATATTTCATCAATGGAAACAATTATTTAATTGGGTCAATGAAAGTTTATTCAAATCAATCAAGTATTTTATATGGCAAGTAATCAACTAAATACTTCATTGTTCCTGGAAATTGTTTCTCTCAGTGTGGAGGGTCGAACCGCTCAACATTCTAGATTGAATTCTTTTCTGTAGGATCAGTCTTTGTAGGATCGAAGGCGCCGGGTTGTTAATTCGAAATACACGTTTATTGAAAACGACTCTCATTTTGTTTACCAATAATTTAAACATGCAATTGTATCGTGAGAATTTCACTCATCTGTAGATGAAGTATGAACAAGCAATCTTATATTTAATCAGCAGTAAATAAATTCAAGATTTATTTTTTACAATACAGTAATCTAAAAAGAGCCCTAACTAGAAGATCGTTTTGTCGACAGTCATAAATTTCTTACCGATAACAGCCTGATTAGCAAATCGAATTGTAGATCATTGGAGTGGGTAATAAACCCAGACCTCGTGACAGTGAACTCATTGATTTCAAATACAATTCTATCCACAAACATTCAAACAGAGTTCATTCTGTTTCACAGTTCCATATTAAAAACTTTCCAACAAGTTGTAAAAAATTTCTTCATGGATTTAGAAAAAAAGTTTGAAAGTTTTTTATACAACCATTATTTCTGGTGAATTTCTCAAAGGAGTTTGGAGAAAATCAAGTTTGATTTTTTACAAATTGTTTTGAGGAATCTACCAGAAAAAATATTTGTGTGAAATACTTCCAAATTCATAAGAAATTTTTTAACAGTGTAACCAACAAAGTCAAGGCAGCGCTTCAGCCCAAGCTCGCAATGCCAAGACTGACAATTAATTGCACCATGATCGGCGTGTCAAACTTGATATGCCAAGTCTGGTTAGCCTAGCCTTGGCCGATGAGTGGCCCGTCATAGCTGACTAAGCATTGATAGAGTCTTGGACACCAATGCTAGGACCAACCATATTTTGCCGTGTTGGATTTTCGATATATATGAAAGCTGAATGCTCAGCAGAGAACGTTATTACCATCCTAAACATTTACCTAGCTTATTAACATTGTTGGTAATTAGGCTACACCCGATGATAACTACCATTGATAATAGCTTATCTTATTAGCTCGGTAACTTCAGTGAAATTTTCCCACCAGGGATTATGATGAGATTTGTTAGATGAGTCTGATTTCTCTTTTGGAATGATTTCAAGTGGTATGAAATGTTTTGCTGAGGAATCGCGCGTCTTCTCATGCTCTTTCCCTTTTAGACGTTTGAAACTAACTTTCAACGTGAGAAGAAGAAGAATTTGAAGTAGTCGATTCGAGAACTGTTTCTTTTAGTTGCACGTGATACCGCAGCTTCTGACGAGGTTACTTTTAAATCGAATAATATAATATATAATCGTTGAGAGAAATTAAGAGCCATGGAGCATCAGAAAACGGATGAAATTTTGCTACGTACTTTTTACATAACTGAAAAAATGATCACAAATCTTGAATATGCAGCAATACGCTCTGAATATAAATTCGAAGTTCAAAACATATTCCTGAAGATGAGAAACCAAGTTATGAAAATTATTGAAATTCATAGGTCAATACCCCAATAAAAATATTTCGCTTCAAAACTTCAACAATTTCTCTGCAAAACTTCATTATCGCAATTCGTAGAGAAAGAAAGAATTTTTTCAACAGATTCATCTTCCAAAACTCTGTGAAATTCTGCATATTTCTGAAAATTTCTATTGCCAGTAAAGGTTTCTCTGTACATTTCCAACTTATTGGTCAAAGTTATTTTGTTGAGAAATGTTGAATTTTCTCAACATTTTTCTACTTGATAAATGGTGGAAACATTTGACGAGGAAAGGAATTTTCTCCACGAATTCCTACATTTCTCTGCAAACTACATTTGCAGAAAAAAATTTGAATTTTCTCTTTATTTGTCTATTCCAAGAATATTACGGCTTGTGGCGGAGAGTTGAGTTTTCTATACAAATTCATACATTTTTCTCAAATCACATTTGCGGAGATAAAGTGAACTTTTTCAAATTTTTCAATCAACTCAAAAGAACTTAAGTAAAATTCACTAGTAGGCCTCGAAAAAACCTCTCTCCCACGACCCACTCATTTTTCCTTTCGGAGGATTCCGAATCGATTAGTCTATATCCGACGGGAACGAATTTTTAAAAATTTTCTATCGATTTGACCCAGCACTTGGAAAAATTTACAAGTTAAGGTCGAAAAAAACCTTTCTTCCACGATCTATTCATTTTTCGTTTCATAAGATTCTGAATCGATTGGTCTATATCTTACAGGGACGAACTTTCAAAATTTTCTATCGATTTGACTCAGCACTTGGAAAAATTTACAAGTTGAGGTCAAAAAAATCCCCTCTCCCACGACCTATTCATTTTTCGTTTCAGAAGATTCTGAATTGATTGGTCTATACCTCACGAAAACGAATTTTTCAAAATTTTCCATTGCGATGATTCCCATAAATACAGTACTTTAAGATTACTGTAGTCATCTCGGAGATCCGCTGATGCGATAGAGGCTTTGCTTCTCACTCGCAGGATCCGAGTTCAATCCTCACTGAGGAAAGTTCCTAAAAATGGACTTTCAATGTGGTGTCTCTTCCGTAATGTCATTCAAGTCGAACTGGAAGGAGATTTGTAGAGATAAACTCTGGACAAAAATTTTTTTCCCAAGCAAAAGTGAATAAATGAAACAGAGATTTGTAGAGTACTGCAGGAATATGCAGAGAAGTTTTCAATGTAATATGGAGATTTGGCGAGTTTTGTACGAATTTTGTGGAGAAGTTCATAAAATATTACGAAGATTGGAAGAATTATGTACAATTTTGCAGAATAATGCAGAAATTTGTAGAGTAATATTTATGGTTAAAAATTCTGCAAATTTCTCAAAGCGTCCGTAATCTGACAGTTATGTAAAAAAATCTGAAGAGTTTTGAAGAATTTTGAAGAGAAATATTTTTATTGGGGTAAGTTTGCATGATTTTGAGGAATCATCTTCAAAGCTCAATTTCAGCAATGTACTTTATCACCACAGATTTGAGATTTCTGTTTGTTGCTTAGTTATTCAGAAATTACGTAGCAAAATTCCGTTGATTCCTTCCAGGGCTCCAGGGTCCTTAACAAAAACCAAAGTTTGACTTATTGGAGAACATAATCTCAGGATGCAGCTTCAATATTCACAAGACAGATTTACCAAATCTCAATTGAATAAACGGAAGAGAGAAACGAATGATTGATAATCAAATCAATTCAATGAACATTCAGAAGTATTAACTTGTTAGTCATGATTAAGATTCTCACGTTACGTGATGCGGTTTGTTGTGAGCAGCGAAGGTCATCTTACCAAAGCTTATTCGAACGTTGCTGAGAAAACACTCCATTTCAAATGTGAAAAATGATTGATAGATATATTTCATCACGAAATTTCGATCAAAATCATCTACATCTATCTAATCCTAGTTGGGTTTTCGAAAAGTACGTATGATTTCAAACGAAGTATGAAATTTTGAGTTCATCTGATAAAAATTTACAGTCAGGGAGAATATCTTGCCGTAACAGTAAAAATCCTGCTATTTTAGCAAGAAACTTGACGCTCGCTTTATCAGGAATTTTCTTTACAGCGTTGAGAATGCCATGTGTATATCTACGATGCTGAATTGTTGGAGCAGCGAGCGCTTGTTGAAAGAACCAGAATTTTTACTGTTTCTTGTAAACTTCTGGCTAATTCAGTGGAAAGCTTTCTGGTGATATCAGCGAAGCAAGTTTTCAAGAATTGTTTGAACAAGATTTTTCCTCTGTGTGTACATTTTCATCGACTTGATTCAATTTCCTGATAATTTCCTCTGAAAAAAATACTGCATTGATGATTGTGTTGGATTTGTAACATCACAATACACATGTACATTAATAACATGAAAAGAAATATAATATTTTTCTCTGCCGGCATAGCACGTGAGATTAAGTGTAAGTTGAATTGAATTAGGTTGTCTATAGACTGGCATCGTACAGGGACAAGTCCCTTCACACCACAGATCTATAGACATCATGCTTTAATGCTATGCATGTACGGTAGATAAAAATAAGGAACGATTTTTATATCAAGGTGGACAGAAGTATAGAAACAAGTTACGATTGATTTTTCAAGCAATGAACTTCTTCTATATGCAGTATTTTTTATGACGTTCAACAATTCAATACAATAATCAGTAGAGTTGATATTTTTTTACCGAGATTTTTCGTTATTCAACCACTTCAGCTGAAATTCGAACCTTTTGAAGATATCTTGCCAAAAACATGTCTTATGCAATGCAATGAAGAATCTTCAAAATTCCTTAACAAGACATCTTCAAGCAACATGTATGCAATATGTATTCAATTCTTATAAATTTGTATAAAATTTTTATAGAAACTAGACACATATTGTGTACAAAAGTATCGATACAGTCAATATCAGCCATCCCTAATCTGAATGTTAGTTGAGAAATATTTTTATATAATTGCAAAAAGAAGATGAAATTCTGATCTCATACATCATTCATACATAGTTTTTTTTCATCTTCAATCATAATTTACATTAGACCGCTAAATGTTGTCACATAATTAGCATAAAGATGATACGATTTTATAAACATTGATTAATATCAAAGGTTAATCGTCGAATTTAATATCCTGCATGTATTTTATTTCCCAGAGCAAAAAATATCGGGTTTAATTTGAGTGTAGACAGTTAAGTACTGAACAAACATCCAAATAAATTTCGTTGATTGGATTTGAATGCACCCTCATGAGAACTTGGCTTGATAACACTATGCAAAGTCACAATGTTGCCGTACTTGTACGGGAAGAGTCATCTGAATAAATCCGAATATCATCTGGAGTGAGTGTATTTCAAGTATCGCTTGTATTCTCTCAAAATAAATGTATACAGCTTCAAAAAATAATATATGCATTTGGTAAAATTTTACTAAAATACAAAAAATGTGATATAGGAATTTATTAAGGATGTGCGAGTAGAGATTTTTCGAGTACTCAATAAATTTTCCAAGAATGTTTTATGATGTCTGTAGACAGTGCGGAACGCTTAGCAAAAAAGGGCCTGTGGTTAAATTTTACCGGAGGCCCTTTTACGAAAATTCGAATTATGATTATTTTGGATGATGTTCTGAGAAAAGGGGGCCGCCTGCTGACGACGCCCGGGGTTATAGTCCCCCTCAGCACCCCCTCCCTCTAAAGACGACACTGTAGAGATTCTGGAAAAGTCAGAAATTTTAGTAGCTCAAAAGTTTTGCGTAGTGGGAAATACTCGCACACACCTATAATTTATATTTATCGAGTGACTTTTCTTACAGTAAATTTAGCATGTTTCGGCTTAATGTTTGTGACTGGTTCCAAACATTGTAGCAGTTTGTACATTACTAAACCGTTGGGTGAATTTCATCAAGATTGATAACAGAAAGACAAGACACTTCTTCAGATTTTTAAAACATCATGCGATTGGATGTTCGTATTCTATATTTTTGTATTCGTTGCTTCCAAAGCGCTCCACAAACACTCTGACGAGAACTATCTGAATTGAATTGAATTGATCTGGGTCTTATCACCAGTAGGTAACATAATTCGCATTCTCCTGTAACAAGATATGATATTGTTAAGATTTATCATTCACAGATAAGCTTTTTTTCACAAAAATTGAAAAATACAATTTAAATGAAATCCTTTTCAATGTAGTAACAGTTTTGATATTTCAATGTGAACAAATATTTTCTAAATTCAAATATCTTTGAAGTATATAAGTTGACGGAAATTTTCATTACCAACAGTTGATCAGTTCCCATGCATGAGTTGACTGGAATTGAGGGTAATTGAGCATCAAAAACTTCCTTACTAACTGTTGGTTCGGTCGCATCGAATGCGGCGTATTCTCACGATTGATACCAAAAATGGGAGTGTAATATGTTTTCGAATTTATTTCAATTTTCTCCGAATCATCTTTAGGGGTTCACATAACGTGGATTACTTGAAATTCATGAAAAATTTTTCCTGCAGCTCTCTTCATTTTGATGTAGTTGTACCAATCGATAAAACAGCAGTACAAAATCACTGGTCCATCCTCGATATTCTAAAACAACACGAAGACAAGAAAAAAACTATGCTGGAATCAAATATTCTACAACTAAAATATAAATATATGAGGAAGTATCGGTGGGTATTTGCAATCTCCAGATCTCATTCCAGTCACACGTGTTCCTAAATATATATCTATATGTATGAACTGTACAAAATTATTATGGGAATTTTACCCAAATTTGGTGGCAAGAGAAATCCCTCGCGTGGGGGAAATTCTTTTCCCTATATTTTGGGGCAATTTTTCTTCATTTGTAGAGAAATTCCCTTAAAAAAGAAAGAATTTTCTTCCAAATGAGATGAATTTTCCCCACTTGAAGGAGATTTACCGCTGAGGGAAAATTCCACTTACTTTTTACAGTTTATAAATGAAATATATATGAATTCTCAATATATATTTTAGTGCGACTGGATAGTTGAATATCTATCAGATTAGTATTCCATAGTATATTTCGAAGCTCGTTCAATCTATTCTTCCACTGTTAATTGAAACTGTGTGAGTATATCCACATCTGTTTCCCGTCAGCAGCACTATTAATCATTGCTGATAGATTATTGCCACCCGTTTCATCTGCGCATGTATTTATTATAAACCTTAGAAAGTCCTAGAGAAAGATTCACCCATGTGTTAAAGACATTCAGTGAAATGAAATCCAATTTCCAAACTCTGACATTTCAAATAGAATAGATTCACTTTGTCATAAAGGAATTCTTTGTGTGTCCAATAAAACCTCAGTCTGCACACGCATAAAGAATTTTCATCAGAAATATGTTGGTAGGTATCTAAAAATTGTAACATCTTGTCTTCGAATGAATGAATTGAATTGCCTACAATTTTTAGCTCGCACTCAGAGAAGAGAAGTGGCTGAAACAGCAAACCCCGATAATTTGCTCTGCTGATATGGCAAAACCTGTTACGAATTAGCAAAAAAATTTGCTACAACAGCAAAAATCTTGCTCTTTCAACAAGCGCTTGCCATTTAGCAATGCGAAATTGTAGATATACAGACGGCTAGAAAATTATACTGAATTACACTGTTAGAAAAATCTGTTTGGAAGAAATTAACACACACAATTGTGTATTAATTTTCAAACATTTTTGTATCCCCAAAATAATAGACAGAATTTTGAAATTCAAGCCACAACATTATAAAAATCGATGTAAAAAAATGCATGAATTTTCAACACCATATTACTTAATTTCCAAAATTCCTCCTAAAGGTTTCATCATGTTATGGTGTGAAATTAATACAAAAAATTCTGAAAATCAAAATACATATATGAATGAATTATTAGAATCGCGTGATTTGATTTTACGATGAATTTTCAACACCGCATTATTTCATTTTAAAAATCCCGCCTGAATAATACTTCATTATTTTTTGTTACAAAATTAATACAAAAAATTCTGAAAATGAAAATACATATTCGAGCGATTAGAACTGCGTGATTTGATTTCACAATTAGTGATGTTGATTTTACAACAAGTAATTTTCCCCACAAAAATTCACATCGAAAGGGTAGACCACGACTGTCCCGAAATTTCCTGATTTATTGAAAACTAATACTTTCTAGTCATTTCTCAAAATCTACTAGTTTTCAGCAGATCGGGGAATTTCAGTTTCACACACTTTCGGGATAATCGCATATATCGGGATATGAATTTTCATACACTGTGGTGAATATCAGAAACTTTGTTTGAAATTTGAGAAATATGTGATTGATTTTCCAATATTCAAATAAATGCAGAAATTCAATATCTACAGTTATGAATTTTCACAAACTGTTATGAATTTCAAAACTTTTGTTTGAAGTTCATGAAATGTGTGATTGATTTTTCAAGATCCAAATGTGGAATACAATTCATATAGCGCCCTTGAAAATTAATGTACTTTCTTCTATGAACGTATATTAACCCAAGTAAAAATTTTCATTTCGGGTTCGCTAAACAGGACTGGTGCAGGCGTGTTGCATTTTTCTGCGGTACTGTTGCGGACGTGATGTGCCCGCACTGGATCTGCAACAGTACCGCACAAAGATGCAACACGTCTGCACCAGTCCCGTTTGGCGAACCGAAATTAACATTTTTACTCGGGAAATTCACAAACATTTTTAACAGTGTAGCAAATATCTTGCTAAAATAGCAATTTTTTTGCTGTAACAGCCACTGTTTCGCTAATTTAGCAAAGCAGACTTTTCGGAATCGCTTTTTCAGCAAGAATATTTCTCTGCGTGCGTGATTAACAAGTTGCCTTCTCTCAGGAACTTGGATGTCGATCATTCAGAGCTTTGCCGTCACACAGGGGTCAAATCACAATGGAAAACCACTAATCTCTTTCACTATACGCTGGATCGCCCTGGTAAAAGAGAGGCGTGTCATAAAGAGTAACGAAAGAGTGAGAATGTTTCAGGTGACTCTTCAATCTTCCAAATATTTTATGATTACATTCCTGACACTTTCCTTCCTCCAGGGAAGCGTACGTGAGTTCCCCTATTGAAAATATTCCTCATGAACTTGAACAGTTTCACGTCAGTCACCCTAGTAGAAATGCTCTAGTGATTGACAAGTTTTGTAACGCTTAACTAGCCAAAAACTAGACGCTTGTAAGTGCCTCGTAGGGTTCTGGTGAGGTATTTGTCAGTGTCCAGTATCCGGCTAGTTAAGTGTTACAAAACTCGTGAATAACTAGAGCATTTCTACTTGGGTCAGCGCTGGAGTCGGTTTTTCTTACGCTTTTTGTCTTCAATTGCACAACAAAAATTCTCTCTCTCACAAGTTCCTCGCAAGTATTTACCAAAACCTTGCAAGGGTCTAGTTTTCTTTGAGTGCAGCATTACAAATTTCAAGTTATGTGAATAGGCCTAGATCGTTCTCCCGTTAGAATTCTGCTGAGATAATAACGTTCTGCAAGAGTGAGCCAAATTATAGCAAAATGGAAAAAAAAAATACGCAGATGGCACCGATCAGCGTCGATTAACTCTCAGCGGGAAGAACGTCAATCTGACCAAATCCATGGGATAAATTCTAATTACTGAATCACATAATTACCACATCTTGATCCACAGGTTGATGAGAAGTGATACTCTCTAAGGTCGCGATTGGACTCATTGGATCTGGCTGTTCTCTCTGATCCTGAGATGTACTTTCAATTTCACATCCTCCGTGTCTGATGAGTCCAGACTCATCTCCATACTTCCACCGTACGTAATCGAAAAGTATCCAAAATTGCACGAGATAAATCGTCATCCCAAAGATGGATAATATACATAAAACAAAGTTATGGATAAAGATTGGATGCTTCAACAATTCATCATCAGATATGAGCGTGATATCCAAATATTCATCTGCATGATGCATTTCCATGATTCCAGCGAATAATAACAGAAAAGCCGCTAAACCGCAACTCACCAGAGCCTTCATAAAAAGAATTATTAAATATGAAATTTGTAAAAATTTCGGTTAATTCGAGAATTCACTTACGATTATCGGCTTTTCACATAATAATTTTCGACAGATCCATAAAATCGCATAAACCGCGCTAAAGAGGATACAAAATGGATAAATGAAGAACACTGGATTTCTTTCTTCGGGTATTGAAGGAACTTTCTCATCTTTTTCTTGATCCAGCTTATTCATGTAATGATGAATGTAATGGAAGCATTCGCTTATTACAGTTATGCTCTGAAAATATAAATACATTTCATTGATGGAAGTGAAGAACGTTTTTAAATGAAGAGCACAAATGATAAAATATGATATGATATGTCGTAACAGCGTAATCATAGGCCAGGGAATAAAAATTTGAACAATTTGATGTGAATTTCAAGAACAAATCAATTTAGGGATATATCTATTGCTGGCATAACAAGCAGTTCTGTTATTATAACGCCTACAAAAAAAAGTAGCTGAAAGAGCAAGAAAAATCATTGACACAACTAAATGTTTTTGCGTACATAAACAAATTTGTTAACAGAACTAACGTCTTAGCTGCTGGAGTAAATATTTTTGCAAGGACAACAAATTTCTTTGCAGGCACTATATTTTTTTCCCTGGTATTTTTGTAGAAAAGATCACGATCTAATAGCCTAATGAAACTCCCACCTTCCACAAATATGCATTCTGTATTCAGCACAAATAAAATGTATCATTACGTATCCCACATAGCGCAAGAGTCTCCACAAGAACTTCTCGCTATGACAGTAAACATGTATTCATTTTTCCTGCCATAACGGGAACTGTTTAAGAATTCTTTGACAAGCGTTTGTTGATTCAAAATGATCTCTCTTGCTGTGTAGGATATTACATATAATAATGAGACTACGCAAGTTGTTCAACGAACACCACCCACTCAGAAGACATAATCTAGATCTTTGAAGTTGCAATGACTGTAAAAGTGTTCCCAACTTCAAACAGGTATATTCTATTTATTTGTGTATCACTTTCAATCGCTGTGTATTTGTAGATTTTGAGCGGAAATCAGGAAAAATTAATTTTTCACTTATTTATGTGATTGATTATACACCACCCAGAATTATAGTTCCGGTGATTATACGGTCTGGAGTAACCGTGAACAATCCAACATGAACATTCATCCAGCTTTAAGATATCCTTTAGAAGAATTCGAGATATCTTATGCCACGTATTCAGATATATTTCAGCCGTGATACGTATTTTAAACCTTTGAAAGATATCTAAACACGCTGCATGCGGTATCTTAACCTTGTCTAAAGGATATCTTGAGACACAAATCGTTATGTGGGATGTAAGTATAACTAATTGTATCGCAATACGTGTATATTTGAACACTGTTCTGAATAAACCAAAGATACCATTCTCAGGTGGAAGATTTTTGAGGTAAAGAATTCATATACGATCGGTTCTTACGAACTGAACAAAATGTAAACTGGCGTGCGCTAGATGCGAATAATTTGGATTCCTCTTGAATTCTTGTCCACCGTTGTAATGAATACCAGCCAATTTTGCAGCTTCACGAAGTTTCTCAAGTTCTGAACTGGTATCTTCCTTGATATCATTCATGTTGGTATGTACAGTTAACCTTATTCCAATGAGCTTACGTAATTGGCATACTGATATAATTACAATTTATAATGATATTCTTATCAATCGAACTTGTACAAATCGAAATGATGATGGACTAAATTCAAGGCGGTTCAAAAATAAAAATAAAAATACTGGGATTCGAAACAGAATTTCAGAATTTCTCCTCTAAAATATTCACGAGGTTGAATGAAAATGTCAGGCAATATCCATTTTCAGTGAATTGCATGGGAAATTTGAATTTTCAATGCATCTGAAAATTCCTAAATTATTGGCGTTTATATTTATGAGAAAAGAAAAACACTTCCAAACACGTTTTGGAAAAGGTGTTGACCATGATGATTAGAATGATTATCCCTGAGAAGTATTTGTCAGTGCGGGTATTCGGTCTTCCCTTTTCGAACATTGTAAAAATTGCAAGTGGAAAATAGAAAATGACTTCCAAATTTCACGGTCATTCAATTAGATACGTGAGATTTCTTTTTCTTTTATGGTATACGTGCACGTGGAACTTACGTTTTACGTGGGTCATTTTGTTGGTTTAGCAGGTAGAGGGAAATCTTTTTCTTCCATTATGGACCATTCCCCTCGATGTCTATCTCCTGTATTTTTCCGTTCTCTCGTTTCTCTCTATGGTTTTACTTTATAGAGGCTTTCAGACAAATGAGTGGACTCAATGTTTTCGGTTCATAAATGTGAAATAGAATCACAATAGTTCAGGACATATTCTATTACCTAATGAAAATGCAATTCCAACGTGTTCAGAATTTTATGAATGCATTTTATAAGATGGCTGTGCGGTGTTAGGATTCTACAAAAAAGTGTGAATAGGGAAGATCAGGATTGCTGTTCTCTTCTCAATTCTTTTAAACTTTTGAACACAAGAATGCAAAGGTTTTCTACCGATGAAATACAATTTTTTATAGTATCCCTGGTTGAAAAAATTCATAGAGTTTGAGGGAATGAAATCCAATGGGATTCGGTCAGAACATTGTGCAAGATTCAATGAGATTTGGCGAGAATCAATCGGTTGGTTTGTCAATCTCTCGAGTAAAAATTTTGATTTCGGTTCGCCAAACGGGACTGGTGCAGATGTGTTGCATTTTCGTGCTGTACTGTTGCAGATGTAGTGCGGGCGCATGATGTCCGCAGCAGTACCGCAAAAAAACGCGAACCCGAAATGAAAATTTTCACTTGGGCTAACTTGAGATCATATCCCTCTTATCAAAATTCATCGCAATGTAATCTTAATAATAATAACAGATTTAACCCTAGTAACATTGCGGTTTCATAAAATTCGTTGCAAGTCAGAGGAGACTAGGGATAATTGACCATAGGGGTAAGTAGATTAACGACGGAAATCTCGGTGAAGACGCAAATATCGCGTTTTTCAACTACAGCTGAATAATTGTCTTTATTAACCGGTTCAGTGGTTAGGGACGCAAAGTCACTGTCGCGTATTGTTGGGGAGTGGTAACACATTTCCAGTTTATGAACCATGTAAGTAAAATTTATCTTCCGTCCATGCTTTGTTGCGACGTAGACAAATTTATTGTTAATTACTTTCCTATTGATCCAGGTATTAGTTTTATAACTATTCTTCATATGCCATAACATTATTCTCGAGTCACTGTTGTAAGTTAGGTTTTATATGTGATCAAACACAAAAATGACGTTTGGGGCTAATTGACTACACTGTAAGAAATTTCCATAGAGAATTTCCTATACATTTATGTGAAGTCATTAACACATACACGTATCGGAAAATTTCCATGCATCGTGAAAGTAAAAATTCTATCATTGGTTCGTAATGTTCCTATACATTGATGGCAAAAAAATTACTTGTCACCTCAGGATCGAACCCGGGTTGTTCGGTTTGGGAGCGAGTACGCTATGATTTCAGCTGTAGCGGGACTCTGGTTGTTAGCGAGAACTTCCAAGTATTGAAACAGTAAGAGTGATGAAAATTTCCTATCTCTTTGTCGGGAAATTCCCATGCATGCCGGATTTTGGATAATAGTGTAAGAAAAATTCATATACATTTAATGGAATATCTATTCCCTATACGTGGTTGGGAATATTCACATCTTCTCGTGCAGAAAAATTCCGATTATTTTTTACAGTGTAATTACCCGTTTCAGGGCTGCACTGTAAAAAATTTTATCGGAAAATTCCTATATTTATGTGAAGTAATTAATACATACATGCGTTAAGAATTTTCCAAACTTGTCCGGAAATTTACTGTGAAATGTTGGGAAAATCCCATAAAGTTTGGAATTTTCAGATATATGTATGGGAAATTTCATATAAATGTACCGGAAATTGATTTCCTAATCAGTGATTGGAATTTTGCGGTTGATTTACACAGGAAAATTCCGATTATTTTCCATAGTGTGGATAAGTGGTGACCCCGTGATTTCACACTAATTACTACACGGAAAGACCGAATTCACTAACATTCCGAAACATAACTATGGATTTAGGGAAAAAGAGCATCACTGACAAATTTTCCTACACTATAAAAAATAATCGGAGTTTTCTTATACGCACACTGAGAAAACAGATATCCTGAAAATTACCATAATTTATGGATTTTCAGCGCTGGTCTGACCCGAGTCGGAATATTTACTTGCACGAATATCTAAAAGTACCATAATTTCTTGGACTTTTCAGAATAAGTATGGTACCTTCCTTATAAAAGTCCCAGATATTATGGTACTTTTAGAGGTTTGTTCATGTAAATATTGAGACTCGGGTCAGACCAGCGCTAAAAATCCATAAATTATGGTACTTTTTAAGATACCTTTTTCTCCGTGCAGCATTCGGAAAATGCCGGTCATGGGATGGGAAATAAATTTTCGATAAATGTATATGAAATTTCCCATAAATTCAAATAAAAATTCCAAACTTTATGGGATTTTTACTATCATTTTGCAGTAAAATTCCTAACGCATGTATGTGTTAATTACTTCCGAACATTCATGTGAAGTTTCCCATAGAATTTTTTTACAGTGTAGTAATTTTATCAAAAATACTAAAAGGTGATAGTCTCATGGTTTATTTTTCACAGTGAATCCTTCAGTGATGTTCCACTTCCCTGAATTGACAGTCATTCTTCGAAATATTAATAAACTTGGTATTTCTGTATATATTTATCAACCAACCCCGAGCATGGGGTAGATTAACCAAGTGTAAGTCATGTTAGAAAATGAATTAGATATGCACTACCATAGTTTATTTTGACATTTCCATCCCTGGTTGGAAGAATCCATTGAATATGACAAATGTAATTCAATAAGATTTGGTCAGAACATTGTCCAAGTTTAATTGTAATTCAAAGAGAATTGGTCAGAATTAATGCGTTCTTTCAACCAGAAATGATTAATTTCGAACAGCCTGATAGTGTCTCTATCAATTCAGCAGTTTCCATACGCATCGGTATCGAAGCAGAAAAAATATACATATCCTTGCAAAAACTTAGTCAACTATTCCCGGTCTCTCCTACCCTATCGAACACGATAAAATTTTTGAAAACTTGTTTTGAGATCAAACGCATATGCTCTTCACTTCGAATCTGAGGTCGAAAACCGTCCATCATGTTCAGTTTCCAACATAAGAAAGTCATAATAATTTCATGCCAATTGGTTGCGGTTACTTTCCATGGGTGTGAAATTGTAAATTATTCGTCAATTATGTATAATGAACCGATTATATCGCATGTGATCTTGAAGTTACATTATAGTTATGTCGCGGTGACATACTGTGTTCGACGAGCGGATACCGAATTCCGTATTGAACGAGTTGTTCGATGTGAATTCACAGGTTTTACTTCAAATGCAATGTTCAATACATCACAAAATAAAATCATAAATTTAATGAACGTAACTTGTTATATAAACAACTTCAATGAGAGAATCATTAAATTCTTCCTAAGAGTCTCAGACTTGGAAAAACCATGATGGAATTGAGTCCAGTGCGTGTGTTGATGGTTGCGCAAGGGAAACATTCTCGAAAGGATTGTATTATAAGCATTATAAGTCGCTGTTGGACTGATAGCACAAAGGCGTTCGCTTTCATCAAGGAAAGTTATGTCTATTCTAGAATGGCTCTCTTGACTCACGAATAGGTTACATTGAATTATATTGTTACGTGTAGATATTCACTCTTGATTCGTTCAATGTTTATTTCATTGATTAATTCAACACGTTCGAGAATTTTCCAATATTGGCCTAGTTACGTGGTTATGTAAGTTTCTAAACAAACTCATACTTGTCTCAAGAACGTCACGAAATTCTATTCGAATCTTTTGAATCAATTTTATATCAGATCTCAATAGAGCCCACATAGCACTCGTTGTCTAAAAGATATCTAAGTGTAACAATGCAAGAAGTCTTATGCAACACGAATACACATCTTTTAGAAGTCTCAAACTGTTTTGACTTCAAAAAGATATCTTTAAGAAACTTCTCAATGGTTTATGAAAACGTTCTTGAAGATATCTCTTTTGTGACGTCATTTGGATATTTAAAAGACATTCCGGACAGCACTTTTGGTCTTCAAGATATTTTGAGGAACTGTTCAGGAAAGTCTTGTGCAACATGAAAAGATATTCTTACGATGTCTAAAACAGTTCTTACTTCTAAAAGACATCTAAAAGATATCTTTTAGAAGATCTAAAATTTTTCTTGTGATATTATATTGTTTAGACATCTTATAGAAATCTTTTAGAAGTAAGAACTGTTTTAGATCTCTTAAAGATATCTTTTCATGTTACATAAGACTTCTTGAATTTGGCTTGAGATATCTTTTATAACTGAAATGCTGTGTGGGATGTCTATTCGTTTTGCATGACTATTTGCATTGTTCTTAATTATTTCTGAAGATATATTTTAGACAACAAGTATTGTGTAAGAAATCACTTCAATTATTCGAAACCGGGAGACATCTTCCAAAGATATCCCTGGTAAAAATAAAGCGTCGTACAATGTGCGAAAAGCATGCAAACAGGTGATTACTGTATCCGGTGGTTTCGCATTTTTGGACGATGTATAGTGTTCATGTATATGGAATCGGATTCATGTACGCGATGTGTATTTGTTATTTTCTAGAAAAGTGAGAGAATAGAGATTGAAAATCTGGCGATGTTGTTTTATTATCGAAGAACCGTATGAATATCTCAATTGTCCATGTACTAGACACGGTTAGTAATTTCTAAGGGAAACATTCCACAAAACCTCGACTTTTTATCTTGGAACATCTTTTACACAACCTTGAAGAATGGAGAATATAAAATAATTTAATTTCTCTCTCATTATTGTCTTCATTAGATTCAATATACATCATCGGATGATCGTGATTGTTCGAGGTTCAGATAGAGAAAGAACATTATAGAATAATCTTCAATGCCTTGATGCATCTCCGTATAGTGCGTGGTGAAGATAAAGTTGTATGTAATAGCAAAACAAGTTTTGTTTAGTATTGGTATTGAAGTGGGTAGGCAAGAAACTTCGCAACATGCATCTCATACAATGTTTTACGTTCTTATAGTTATGTTCCATGAAGCATAAATACCCTGCAACAAATATTCTACTGAATAGAATTGGTAACGGGATATTTAAATTCAAATTTTTTTTTTATTCCACGATTCCAAGCATTACATTTGAATTTGAAATGTTTTTCAATTCCTACTCGATGATTTGATATTTGAAAATCAAATTTGTTTAGTACTTATACCTTTAAATTCCTGTAACAGCAAAAGAGTCCCTTCAAAGAGCTCAAAGAGTTATGACAGTAAACATGAATTCATTATGAATAATTTGAATTCAAACTTAATGTTTAGAAAGAATTCATTGGATTTATATTGAATTCATTTTCACTGTCATAACGGGGACTATTCCAGAATGTTTTCAGGACTCTTCGAGAATTCAAACGGATTACTTTTGCTGTCTGCGGGTGGACTCCTGCATAATCTTGTTGTGCAATCTTGATCAATCTAGATAAGACTTCATCAATCTTGTTTCAAATAAATTCGAACATTAGATTATCTTAAGGCTCATGGAACTCCAAAAAAAGCGCGAAATTCTGCTACGTACTTTTCAGTGCCGTCTTTGAGCATAGGCGAGGTAGGCTCGGGCCTAGGGCCCCAGGCTGATAGGGGCCCCCAACTCTTTGGACTACCATTTTTTTTTAATTTTACAAAAAAAGGAATTCTTTGAAAGGTAAAATAATAAAAGAAGTAAAAAATGATACGAATTCTTTCTATTCACAAATAATTTTATTTCTTACTTTTTTAAGAGAAAAGTCAGTTATCACTGCTTCAACGTCAATACAATCCAGTACATTAGATTCAATAAACATTAATGACAAACTATTTAATCTCTGTTCTGTCATTGTACTGCTAAGGTCATTCAATAAAAATTTCCGAAAAAGAAATTTATATATATATATATAAGCAAAAAAATTTCCTTACATGGGCCCCCAAGCATTTCGGGCCTAGGGCCCCTTGACTATGAAAGACGGCCCTGGTACTTTTCCAACAACTAAGCATTAAATGAAGATTTTTAATATGCAGTGATGGAACACATTGCCAAGATTAGACTTTGAATATTTGGTTGAATCTGGAAAAGATTAAGTTAAAAGAATCCATTGAATCTGAGGAATGAAATTTCATGAGATTTGGTCAGAACATTGTCCGAGATTCAATGAGAATCGATCAGATTTGGCAAGAATCAATGGATTTTTTAATCAGGGAAGAATTATAAACACAATAATCTATAAATGTCAATAATTTCCACAAATTATTTTCTCACATGTTTAGATATTACTTTGAAGTTTCAATTTATATTCAAAGTCAAACCTTGGCAATATGGTCTATCATTGCATGTTCAAAAATTGTATTCATCGCTTAGTTGTTGGAAAAGTATGTAGCAAAGTTTAGCCCGTTTTTTTAGAGCTCCATGGCCGTTGAAGGGATTTGATAAAGGAAGCTGTAGACCTGGTTTTATGGGAATTTCACAACAGGGAACTTTCAATATTTGCAATCACCAAAATTTTCATGAATGTGATGATGTACAAAAACAATCGTATTCATTAGAATCGGTTAGAATGAAAATGTCCAATTTCATTCTCTAGTTTCTCTCGATTTTTAACTAACACGACATCGAATTAAAAAATTCAACGGTTCCGTTTGAACTTAGCCTGAGAACGAAAAACAAGTTATTGTGAATTTGGCTTACAACGTTGTTCTTCTACAAATTTTGTCGGTAATGACGTCGAGTATGAGGAAACTCGTAAAAAATGGGTTTTGAGAAACATCGAAATAGCTTAGAAAACAAGGTTGTTTTCTTTCTTTGGAGTTCAGGTCATTTTACAGTAAGTAAAGTTGTTTGGAACGGGTACATGACCTTTATTCGAAATGGATATTTCTGTATGAAGAAATCATCATACAATCGAATGGATCCTCAAATTCCAAAGCAAAAGAATGAAAAAAAAATTAAATTATAGAAGATCATAAATTCGTCCTTTTGTCCTCGTACTGACTTGTGATGTAAATCCATTACTCAAAGGAAAGGGAAAGTGTGCCACCAAATTTTCTCCCTTATAGATATTCAATAGGCAATTATGAATGAATTTCGAAAATTTTACTCTCACGTTTGCATCATCGAACTCCATAAAAGGTAAGAAATGCATATCAGAGTTTATTCTGTGTGAAGAAAAACGGAAAGAGAAAAATATACAACCTCTTTTATAGATCCACTCATCACATCACGGTCTTTGTAGCAGAAACTTTGCACGCAATATGCCAATTATGATAATAATTCCACATCCAAGCATATGAGAAGTTACATTACATCTGTTATATGGTCACCACAGGATATTTGTATCCATCGAAATTAACATACTGTATATTTCGTGCTCGTTTCAAAGATTGCGATGTATTAGGCGGAGGAGGGTCACGATATCAACCAAATCCATTTTATTGCGATAAAAATATCATTACGTTTATTGATTTTCAATACAATTCACGAGGAGAACCCAATCCCGAGTGAAAAAAACTTCAAAATTATATACAATTCAATACTCAAAGTAGAAAATTTTGTGTATTTTGAACACAGGTGCATGTCCTGAACAATCCATACGGAGAGAAAATTGCTGTAATTATAGCGACAGCATTAAATTGCTGTAAAATATACCAAAATTCCTGTTGAATCAATTAAAGTCTTCGATAAAAATGAAAATTTGTTGCAGTGGTCACATAAATTACGATAAATTTAATAGATATTGCGGTATTTAATGTTATCCCTGTAATTATCGGACTTAAAATTTGTGTTAAATATTAACACAAAGGATGTGAGAAACTGACACAGAAGTGTCAAATTTACATTGAAAATCTGTCAATTCAGTTCAAAACTCATCTGTGTTGATTTTCAACACGAATTTTGAGTGGACTGTTTCTAACACAAAATTTTGTACAATGCCATTTATGTATAAGTTATATACAATTATGTATAAATTGTATATAATCTTGAAAATTCTTCCCCTCGGGATATTTTTATTCATTCACATGGAATCATCAGAAAATTTCCTTCAAAAATATACAACACCTATGGAATGTACTTTTGAAAGATTGTTTTCAAATTAAACAGGCAAAACACGTTCTTCGAATTTATTCGTTGAATTTCATCCCGTATGAAATGATTCACTTGTCTCTCATCTTCCCTATAAATATTAGTACCGAACGTTTAGAAAACGTGGGGAATGAAGGTTTACGAACATTCCTGTGAATTAAATCGAACTGGTAAATCAAATACACAATCTCACACTTTTTACCACATGCAATTTTTTATGGATACACATAAGAGTTAAATGACCTTTCAAGTTTCATAGTTCTGTCGAAAGAACTCGGCAACCACAACGGTGACCGAAGCAAAGTTATTTTCGTTTAGGTATACCGATCCGAGTAACACGGCCATTTCCGGTATTATTTGAACAAACGCAGTAAAAAAGTAAACCCCACGAATCTCATTCAACTGGTAATTGAAACAATGATTGTAAATCATTCGTGGAATTTAGTCCAATTGTTTTTAATGAAATTTGCCTTTCAATTGCAAGTTCTTAGAAAAAAAAATATTTATTATCTTCTCGAAAGAATCGTGAGATGTTAGAATTCTACAACTTTCAATTATGATTTTCTATCATCTCATAAATACTGTAACGAACATGTTAACCTAGTTACGACATTTATTATGCTCCATTGTAAGCGCATCATTAAAACATAGTGTAGGAAGTTCCTTAGCGTGTATATACCCCGAACAGCGAATGCGTTGAATACTAGATTCTTTGTCGGTGCACCCATACGAGTGAATTTCAATATTCGCATTGCAATTTGTTCGCAGCGTTGGAGTACAGAGACGATGAAAGAACTGTATCTTGATTTCTCTGAACAAGATTTCTTCTCCTTGATCGATGATATCACTCCAGGCATCTTAGAGAATTTATCAATCCCAGAATTTAACTAAAAATCACTTCAAAAGTAAGAAAATTCCTCAACCCAAAAGCTGTTTCGAAGTACAAAAATCATGGAATCTGGAGATTAATTGGAACAGGATGTGACATAGGGCTGTCGGGAAAAACACGAAACGGAAGAAAAAAAAAAGGAAAGTAAAATACTGGTCCATGAGTCACATCCTGTTACTTCGAATTCTTATATCATGATTATACCTTCGAACCTTCAGTCCGGAAAGATGTTTTCGAGTGCTGACCAACTAACTGTTGCAGTTCGATTTCATTGAAACGATTCAATTCCAAAATTTGAATATATATACTATCAGTTGGTGCAGGCATCAAACAACAGTTAGAAGAAGAAAGAATTTTCTTCTTACTGTGTTATGATAACGCTGATGTATCTCGTGGAGGTTCAAACGCCTCAGCTAGATGTTTATGCTCTGGATCTGGTCAATGCACGTAAATGCACCGACCGAAAAATCTTACTCTCACATAAGTCATTTGTATCTAATCTTAGGCAGGTTCTTGAGAGATACGCGTTATTTTGAATAACTTTGTCAGATCTTCATGGACACGTTTTATTTCGAGCTGTGAGTCGATGTCAGCTTTATCGAACTAACTTCTAAGTCAATGCCCTCTTTAAAAAATCTAAACCGGTGAGTTATCGCGTATACGAAAAATTCGAACATTCAGAAAAGATATATTCATTAAATTAACAAAAACAAACATTGAAGACCTGTAAAAGACTGAGGAAAAAATACCCAGACAGCACGCAAAGTCCCTTTTGAGTTCGCAGAGAATTCAGAGTAATGAATACCTACGGAATTCACTTCTACACGGAAAAAAATGAACTGTTAAGTTTACCAGAATTCCGGTTACTAGATGGACAGCAAGGAATATCTGTGACTTTTACTGGAATTCTTGTTAAATTCACCGGAGCCCTTGTTAAATTTGCCGGAGACTTGATTCATTTAACTAGAATTCCGGTTAAAATAGCAGTAATTCTTGCTGTCCATATATTAACCGGAGTATTTTTTTCCGTGTATGAGTTCATGGAGTATTCTAAAGAACACATCGAGTATCAAAAGAATTCTTGGAAAATTCTTGATGAATACATGTGGGAATTCTTTAAATGTACATAGAAAATGCATGAAGTATTCGTATGAATCTTTATGGAAGTTCAAAATGTAATCCTGTTTTGCCCAAAATAATTTATAAAGAATACCATGAACTTCAATCAATAAGAATTCAATCAGAGTCTGCCTGAATTTGTAAACGTCTTCTAACGTCTTTTTGTCCAAGATACAATTAGTAGTATCCCGTACACCACCGGACATTTCTACGTTGCATCTACGTTGCCTCCACGTGGAATCTTCGTTCATCCACTTCCACCATTCATCCACGTAGAGTCCACGGAGATGCGACGTAGAAATCGGTGGGAGTGCTGTTAGGGTATATTTTCTCTTATAAATTGATTGAATAGGTGCGTATACGAGATTTTGAGAGTGCTTAATAAAGTGAAGTGAACCCAGACAGCACAACGTGCCACTGGAACGTTTATGGAAGGTTTATATAACGTAGGAGAGGTTTTCTGAACGTTCAGAAAATGTCCCAGAGACACATTGTGCTGTTAGGGAATTCTGCAATGTAATAATCAGTTAGTAATTCATTTCGGTAAAGTTTTGGATATAATAAAGCAATGTAACTCTAAAGAAAAGAAATGTGTGAGAATTCATGAATTGTTTGTGGATAATGAAGTGAATTATTTAATAACTCAAAATATGTGAACACGGAAAGAAAGGTTTAGCTGCAGCAGCTAAGTAGCCAGCACGGACACGGACAGCCATTAAATTGGCTCCTGCAGTTGAATTTTAGCTGTTACAGCCAAAAAATTTGCATTTGTAGTCAATTTATTTGCGGTAACAGCTAAAATTTAGCTGCAGGAGCTAATTTACTGGCTGTCCGTGTCCGTGCTAGCTACTTAGCTGCTGCAGCTAAATTATTTTTTCCGTGAATATTGCCTGTAAAAATGCATTAATACAAACGATTTCTCATGTATGGAAGGACTAATCGATTGTATCAAGTGTGGAAAATCCCTTTTAGAAAACGATGGAAAAAACTCTGTGATCTCCATCTTTTCCGACAAGAAATTTGTAAAAGACTTGATATTTAATTACAAAGGTTTATCAAATCATGAGGAAATTCAGAATGCCTGTTTTGTGGTGTGATTTATTTTCACTTAATGAATTCAGATATAAATGCATTATCCCAATCAGAAAAATCCGTAATATGCCAATGTTGACAACAGGTGCAGTACAGTGCCAGTATTGGGTCTCCAACACTTGGTCAACACGTACGAGATCAGTACTGGATACATAAAAATACAGTAATATGCCTGTATTGATAAACCAGTACTGAGAACTTAATACCGGCCAGGTACTAACCCAGTACTGGCCCTGCACTGATTGCGAATAATGGCATCAGTACTCAATCCCCAGTACTGAAAAGTATCATTCCAGACAAATGCCAGCACCCTGCCAGTCTTGGCAGTACTGCGCCTGTTGTAAATTTTCTGGTTGGGATGAATTCTTTTGGGCAGATTCCGTGTTCTTTCTGAACCCAAGTAACACGAGAAGTTCTGAGAATGCAATCGAACATTCCAAGAATGTCCTGGAATCTTCCTGGAATGTTCGAGCATATTCTTAGAACTTCTTGTGTTGCTTATTGGGAACTTCTATATGTTTCCATTTCTACTGTCATAACGGACATACTTTTGGAATTATTTTTGGATTCAAATGAATGATTGTGCGTATTCTCAAAGAATTCTCCCAAAAAGCGGGACATTCAAATGGTATTCTCTGAGAATCGTTTGAGAACTAGTTGTGCTATATTTTGAATATCAAAAGATACCTCCAAAATTATGTAATAAAACATGAATTTCTGCTTGAATGTATTTTTTACTACATCCTCTGATAAAACTGAGCGTCAGAATAAAGAGACGGGCTTTAATTAAAACCATTATTTCTCTCAAAGAATAAAGTTTTATATCTTCACCAAAGTAGATGTTAGGAATCGAGGGAGTCGAGAAAGAAAATAACAAAATGGGAAGAGGCATTCTTTTTTCACTTATTCTTATTAAAAAGAGAAAAAACATTGATTTTACTTATCGACGTTCAAAATTAATGTTCTTATCACATTCGAAAATTGCAGATAAACGACAAAAGGTCTTAACTTTTTACATAAAGAATTGTTTACAAATCATTAAAATTCCGTCTGAATGAATTGTTGTGAATTTTGAATATACCGACTATACAGCGCACAATTTTTGACTTGAAAAACAACTTCGTTCAAGTCAGGATTTCAGTTATGTATTGAACAAAAGAATGTATGCACATACCAAAGCGAAAAATCATCATTAATAGGTGTACTTGACATAGATTCATTCTGTGACACGCAAAATTATATCTCGCGAAGTGGTTTCAAATATCATGAACATTGTAATTATGCACTTCATTCGTAAGAGAATAACTGAAGAACCGAAGAAAGAGAACAGTTATTATCAAATTTAAGTAGGTATTTAGATTATAGAGTCATCAAAATGTATTTCACTTTCTCTTCTTGTTCTATATTTCTCATTCATCGTGAAAAATAATGTTGTACAGCATGTGAATATGCATTTATTCGGTACAAATAAATCTCTTTGCAGCACAAGAGGGTAGCTGGATAAGGGAGTAGCACGATGATTATCGAGAAAGGCACGGATGGAGGACCTTAAAAAAGGTGCGGAAAAAAGTTTCATATTTTACGATGGGTTGGACTCGGAGGGCGTATTCTCTAATATACGACTTGTGTTCCGTATGATTTTTGTTTTCTTTATAGCTATGGAAAGCGATACCACACGCAACTGTGGTCTTGAAAAATACGCCGTCGTTTGAATCGCATTTCAAACAGCGTTTGGAGTCAAATCTGCGGTCTCGATATGTTTTCAATTCTACTCTTCCCAAAATCTTGACGGATCAGATTCTTAGCACGGAGTATGACTAGTCCTCGGTTACACATCAATTGGTTTTCTACGAACTAGTCAAAGTAGTAACTGTATCACCGTGAAACTCGTATACCAGCCAGTTAGACTTGATATGAAAACTGATCAATCTGTAACCATCTGGAACTTCATCCACTTCAACCTGTAAACCTGTCAAAATGAACTTTACTTGACCTACATTTTCACGCAGTGGCGTTGACCAGGGCTGTCCTAATAAAAAAAAGAAGTAAGTTGAAATCTAATCTGTACAAAAGTTTGTAGAAATCTCGTAATCTAAAGATTCGAAAGAATGTCTCAAGTTGTAGTGGAATAGCAAAATAATCTCCTCTGACAAGCAGAAAATTCCATTCACAAACTGTATACGAAAGTCATAAATCAACGTTATCGATCGTTCACGATGGTAATAAGGAATTTCGTGATTATGTACTGAAATGTAATTTGCTTCGCTCCCTAAACACATCGGAATCAAATCGCAGTATATCAATTTCTGTGCACAAATCGAGACAACAATGACGATAATAATGAATAAAATATTAATCACAATTCATGATTAAACGAAAACTATCAACCATTACTCTTCATTCTACTTTCCTTTTTCGGTTGGAGAATAATCATTGTTCTGAGAAATCTCATTTCTCACTTTATATGAAGTATGAAAGAGAATATTCTGTTCTCTTTCTTCTTCTTCTCCTCCTTCTCCCACACAAGCTTGCGTCTAGTTTTCTTGCATCCCTCGCAACATCAAGATTCTCGACGTCCAATTGCTGTGTGGCTATGCTCGATCTTGTTCTTCCACCAGCAAGAACCAAGGAGTCCTAGAGACAGTGGAGGCACTGTGTTGATTCCCGACGTTTCTGGTTGGTTTCACTCCTCAGGATTTCCTGTTTCCTGCGTCGTGGATGACCCTTATATGACTCTTGTGCGGTTGCAGTTGAAACATCTACGCATAGTCGTTCGAATACGAGCGATGCAAAGAACGATTAAAGTCGATCTAAATACAATATAATCAAATTTGGAGTTTTCGTCGAATTATTATCAAAAGGAGTATTTCTAATATCAGAACATGAAGACTCCGGTATTTCAATATTCCATTGAATCCCATTTTTTGGGTGTTGAGGTGGAATTGTTGAACGTTCAATCAATTTCATTATTTTGAGCAAGTATTTATCGATGAAACGAAGTGGTGTACATTCTCCATCACGAGCGTCGGAGACAATTAAACGATGATTAAACTTCCATAAACTGTTCATCAATGTCATATAGTGGTCTCATCGAAACGACGCAACTCAATTTCATAACCCCTCTGCACGTGAGCGTGTGCTTTAACGTGCAGGTTTATAATCATATTATACCCTGTGTAACAACAAAAACAGAAAAGGATAAAACCAAGGTATCCAAGGTATATGAATTTAAATACTGAAATAACTCGAATTCATTGTTATTTTTTTCCAGCCTTAAAGATACATGCGCGTTATTGCGAAATGAGTGAAAAAAGTATAACACAGAGTATAAGAGAAGAATATTTTGCAGAGCAGGGGTGGTGGTACTTGTAAGAGGTATATGGACATTTATAGACCGATGGTGTAAACCTTTTAGCCAAACTAATGCATTGAACCTGTAACATCAGCCCGAGGCTCTAAGTGTGGATGCATTGTACTCCAACCCTTGCCGCCCATCGTCGATCTTTGACCTAACCTCACCACGCCCTTACCCTACAATGCTCACGCTAAATACCAACGGGAGGATTCATTATAGGAAATTCGTACGAAGCGTATTCAAACGCCATACACTTACACGAATCTCGTACACATGCGTGTGAAGTGTGAAGCTTGTATGCACTTGTAAGCGTACACATCGCACAAAGTATGTATCATGGGTCATGTAATTACTTGCACTCCTCTTCTTCTTCTTCTTGTTCCTCTATTATACCTGTATATAATTTCTCCAGCGTGTCGTATACACGCAATTACCGCGGGGAACGTGCAATTATTAATTTAGGTATTAGTCTACAGACCTATATACAGCGTGGAGTACAGTGTAAAAGGTTATAGGACTAACGCAAAGGTTCAAAGAGGGAGAATCTTCCTCTATTACGGCAACAATTTCATGCGAGATTGCGGAGATTGCTTTATAAACATCATTCGAGGGATAAGAGAGTAACTTCCCGAAAAGAAAAGATTAGATCTACTGAGATCTAGGTAGGGTAGATCTCTTCAGATCTAAATTTTGGCAAAAAAAAAGATCTACACGGAGAAAAAAGATCATGGAATGATCACTAGCAAAGATAGTGAACTGGTCAAAACTACGAATTCCTTTGCACAGTTGCTATCAGAGACGAGCAATGGTTCCTATTTTGATATAATATATTATATTTCAGTATACCAAAATAGGAACCATCGCTCGTCTCTGTTAGCAACTGTGCACAGAAAATCGTAGTTGTCATCAGTTCAATATCTTTGCTAGTGATCATTCCATGATCTCTCTTCTCCATGTACGAAGATCCACAGAGATCTCTTGAAATCTTTCTGAATTTTCCCATATTGTTTTTTGGATTCCTAGTAAAATTGGATTCTTTGGGAGTGAGTGGATATGAGAAAACTCCAAAGATTCTTGCATCAGTTGAGATCTTCACACTGAGAAAAGTGAACTGTAAGCATTACTATGGGAAAATGGCAGTTGAGTAACAGAACCTCTAACCCTAGTAGAATAGTCTAGTCATTCACGAGTTTGTAATGCTTGCACTAGCGAAAAACTAGCCAACTCGCTAAATACTTACGAGGCACTCACCAGTCTTTAGTTCGTCGTTAGTACAAGCGTTACAAACTCATGAATAACTAGACTATTTCTACTAGGGTGAGTTGATGATGGCGGCTACGTTATTTGGTATCCATCTTCATGTAAATGGTACAGGGCATATTCCAAGAAAATTTAAGAACTAACCGAAACGCTGGACACTTGATGTGTAAAAAAAAAAGGAAAACATTTGTATGACAAGTACCTACTTCCTTAATTTTACTTTTGGCATGGGGTCTTATTTCTTTAGAATTAATATCGCTTCTGAACTCAGTACACCCCTTGATATGAGGGCAAAGGCTCATTCTGTAACAGCCCTTGTTGAAAAAATCCATAGAATCTGACGAAATTAAATTTAATCGGATTTAGTCAGAACATTGTGCAAGGTTCAATCAGATTTGGCAAGTTTCAATGAAAATTACATTGAAAAAATACACTAACCTGATTGAATCTCATTGAAAATGGTTGAATAGCATTTGGTCAGAACACTGTGCAAGATTTAATCAGATTCGGCGAGAATCAATCGGTTCGTTTAACCAGGGAAGGCAATATTGGATACTCGATTAAAAAAAAAAAAAGCAAGAGGAAACAATTGAACTGAAAATCACGTCATTTTTTCAGACCTAACCGTTTTTACGTTTTAGAATTGATCGTTTTCTTTCGGAACTACCTTTTTGGTAAGAACTGACCCTTATAATATGCCCTGCAATGGTAACACAGGCCTGCGAAATATGACTTTTTATTCCCCCCTCGAACAATAATGTCTTTTTCCGCAGCATTTTGATGCGCTGAATCCGAATCTGAATGCAGAATTGCTCTATCACGTCAGGTTTTTGAGATATTTCAACCTAAAAATGTGAAAAACACTTTTTTTCGACATATTTGGGGTTACGTAAAGTCGGAGGGTAATTTTTTTTTCACAAAACTAATAGATGCACCTCAAAGTATAAGTCATCCTCTTCCCAATGCCGTTGAGTTTGCTCAAATATCTTTTTTTTTTCATTGACCCATATAAAAATCTTCAGGCTCCGCCAATGCTGACGACGGAATATAGCTAGACGCAAGGCTGCCAGCCAAAGCTGGGCAATCTATGTAGGGACAAGGATGGTTGACAATGGTCTAAACATTGTACCAATATGGGAAGTCATAAATCGACTTCGTTGATCCATCATTGATCATTGTCTGCGCCACGCTTGGCCCATCCTTCAACCAATATTGCTTGAAGGAAAACGCATGCTTTCAACAGAGGCTCTCTAGGGCTTGGCGGGACACTGCTCCAAGCATTAGGCAACTCTGAATGACAATGGATTCTCTAGTTGCACCAAGCATGGGTCGTAGCTTGGTCCAGCTTGGGCAATAGCTTGGCTCAGCTTGGGCGATGGCCTCGCTCAGTTTAGGCGTTAGCTTGACTCGACTTGAGTAATAGCTTGGCTAAGAGTGAAACTTCCTTCTCAAACAGCAAATTACAATAACTCTCACCAGAGTGATGCTTGTTTCCTGCGCGTGGCGAACCAAGCATTCAATCGATATATAAGCCTCCTTTGAAGATTCCATGACAGAAATAATTCTTCATCTGTTTCCAGACCCGCCTACTTCTACGCCAGGACCACCGGATTTACGTCATTCATCAGTTCAAACTAATCAGAAAAATTACATGTTGAAATTCTCCGACATTCATTTCGTTCAATCGAAATGATAAAATGGATTTTTTGTTTTATTTTCAATTACAATAAAAAATAAAAGTGACCATTGGCATGAGATGGGCGCAACCCTGCCGCAAGATTGCTACAGCGTTGGCTCATCCTTGGCGGACAAATTTTTGTATGGTCTGCCATTGACGGCATATGCTATCACAACCCTGTTTCCAGTGTTGGGTCTTGATTGTGGAAACAAATGGGCTGAGGCTGAAATGATGTTACCATTTCAGAGTTGCGCCATGCCTGGTAGCCTAGGCTCGGCCCATCTTGGTGAGCCTTGCGGCAACCCAGCGCCCATGGTCAATTTTTACCTGGGGAGACACGACAGTTTGAAAATTGTGTCTCCACCTATTTATTGGATACATGAGCGCACAAATTTCAAATTGTCGTATCTCAATGAAAAAAAAAAGATATTCAAGCAAACTCAACGGCATTTGGAAGAGGATGACTTATACTTTGAGGTGCATCTATTAGTTTTGTTGAAAAAATCACCCTTCGACTTTACCTAACCTCAAATATGTCAAAAAACAGTGTTTTCCACATTTTTAGGTCGAAATATCCCAAAAATCTGACGTGATATAGCAATTCTGGAGCCATATTCGGATCCAGCGCAGCAAATTACTTCAGAATGAAAATTTCATTTGGAGGAGAATTTCATTGCCGATCAGTGTAATAAATGTGAATGCTGATTATGTTTTTGGGACATATTACACAACTTAGAATCGTGGTAACTTAGCGAGAAAAGATCATACATGACCGTTCCATAGCTCATTTTAAACGGGAAGAGTAGTATAAATTGATACAGTTGAGGAAAAAGATCAAGAAAATTTTATGCCTTCTGTACATCAACCTCAAAAGTAGCAAAAAAATGCATTTTCCCAGTATATACCCTTAGATATCTCAAAATCCTGACGTGATAGCCCAATTCTGACTGCGGATTCGGATTCTATGCAGCAGATTACTCCGGGAAATGGTCACCAGTTCCAAGGTGGGAAAACCTCGCAGGCCTGTGTAATCATTCCCATGTGCGTGAACATTGCTACGATTCTCCATACTATCCGAAACCAAAATCGCGGAGCTGTCCTCCAATTACTATTTGAGGTGCCGGAAAGAATAACTCGCTTAGCGCTCGAAACGCGTCACAAATTTGATCCAAACGATCCCGTCGGAGGTCGAACAAAAAAGTCAAAACTTTGGAAATTAAAAAATACCAGGTCATAGAGCTTGAAAAAACAAGGTCAGTGTTCCGTTACCATTTTTTTCTAGGATGAATAGTTTCCGAGAAAAAAAATAAAAACTACACATTTTTTCATACCAAAAATCAATGTTTTCCAACATTAAACTCGTTGGATCTAATTCATTTTTCGGCGAATCGGAATAAAACTTACAGATTCTGATTTGTGAGACTTCACCAAAGACGACAATGTCGAAAAAATTTGTGAAAATGATTTAAAAAATTAATTAACTTTTCATTCGAAGTAAAAATCACGTGTTTTATGCTTTGCATTAAAAAAGTGTCGGGGGAAGTATGAGCTACAAAAAACTTCCAGCCACAAAGTTGTTTGCTAAGGTATGGACAAACTTTTTGGAAAGTTCCAGATCGATTGAATTATTAGTTTGCAAAATACAGGGATTTATTTATTAGCGCACAACGGAAATCTATCACGATTATGCGTCTTTTACCGGGTGACTATCAGGGTCCGTAGGAAAGATTGTATTCACTCACTTTTTCAACTCGAGATGTTTTTTTGGGTCGGAGAATTCGAATATCCAACTATTTTTACGAGATTTAATTTCCTTTATCCATGTTTTTGTTACGAAAAATTTGATTGAAGTTACAAAGAAAATAACTCGCTTAGTGCTTGAAATCACGTAGAGGAGTGATCATATTGGGCAATAAAAACAAGTAGGTGGAAACGAGTAATAAAAAATATACATATTCAGATTCTTGTAAGTAAAACTTCCTATTTCGACACATATTTCTCAAGATGAAAACAATAAATCAAAAACATTCTTGGTCTCAAATCAATAGTTTTGAAAACATACCTCACGATTACTCAGTCGTTTGTTAGCGAAGTCGAATGCTATTTTCAGGATGCGTGCTCAATAGCATATCAATCATCACCAACTACGGGATTTTGTGAAAAGCATAATGTGTTGAATTTTATTCATTCACAAATCAATGCTAATCGAAAATTAAGTTCCACGTACTTCGAAGGAAAGGAGTATCGAAAGAATTTGTCCTACCACTGTAATTTTCCAACATTAAACTCGTTGGATCCCATTCATTTTTGGTATGAAAAAATGTGTAGTTTTTATTTTTCTTCTCGAAAACTATTCATCCTAGAAAAAAATGGTAAGGGAACACTGATCTTGTTTTTTCAAGCTCTATGACCTAGTATTTCTTAATTTCCAAAATTCCGACTTTTTTTTTCGACCTCCGACGGGACCGTTTGGATCAAATTTGTGACGTGTTTCGAGCGCTAAGCGAGTTATTCTTTCCTACACCTCATTTGTACATGGTAATCATTGCATTCCACTTCTCTCAGTGCAGATGTGAATAGATATGAACAGATTTGTAGGGACTTTTGCCGAAATTTGGATCTGATAAGATCTATTCAGATCTCATTAAATCTAATCTTTCTTCCTCGGGACGATTGTTTTATTCATATCGATTGGAATTAGAAGAAAATTTTGAAAATATTCTCCATTGATCCGGTACTTGAATTTTCAGTAATTTATGGAAAAGATAATTTCATGTTTATCGGAGTATTTTATTTACCCCTGGTAAAAAAATCTCTCTGAATCTCTCTGAAAATTTCACGTTTCACAGGGATTCAGAAAGAATCAGAGAAATTCAGAGCAATTCAGCGTGGTTTAGAGGATTTCAGAGACTAGTGGATTGAGAGAACTTGTGCTTTGAATTTTTCAGAAGGATTCAGAAAAATTCAGAGGAACTCAGAGAGATGCAGGGAAATTCTGGGAAATTCAGAGAGGAACAAAGTCGGTAAAATTCTTGGTCCTGCATTTCAGAGGCGTTCAAGGAGTGTCAGACGCTTTCAGAGATAGATGAATTCAGAAAGATTGTGCGTAGAACTTTCCAGAAATATTCAGACGAATTTAGAAAGATTCACAGTAATTCAGAGAGATTCAGAGAGATTCAGAGGAATTCAGAGAAATTCAGAGAGGAATTAATTCAGCTAAATTTTTGGTTCAGAATTCCAGAGGTATTCAGGGAGTGTCAGAGACTCACAGAGACAGGTGAATTAGGAAAAATTGTGCTTGGGATTTTTCAGAAAGATTCAGAGAGATTCAGCGGAATTCAGAGAGGAATAAATTCAGTAAAATCTTGGTCCTGCATTTCAGAGGCTTTCTGGAAGTTCCAGAGACTTCCAGAGACAGATACATTAAGAAAAATTGTGCTTGGAACTTTTTAGAAATATTCAGAGGAATTTAGAAAGATTCAGAGTAATTTAGAGAGATTCATAGGAATTCAGAGAAATTCAGAGAGGAATTAATTCAGTAAAATTTTTGGTTCAGGAATTCAGAAGTATTCAGGGAATGTCAGAGAGAAGGTCACAGAGACAGGTAAATTAGGGAAAATATGTGCGTAGAGCTTTTCAGGAATATTCCGAAGAATTTGGAAAGGTTCATTCTAATTCAGAGAAATTCAGAGGAATTCAGAGGAATTTAGAGAGATCCGGGGGTGTCTGAGAAATTCAGAGAGGAATAATTCAGTACAATTTCTGGTCCCGCATTTCAGAGGCTTTCTGGAAGTTTCAGAGACTTCCAGAGGAAGATAAATTGAGAAAAATTGTGCGTGGAATTTTTTAGAAATATTCAGAGGAATTTAGAAAGATTCAGAGTAATCCAGAGGAATTCAGAGAAATTCAGAGGAAGCTTTGAAATCTGAATACATTAGATTCCCGGATATTTAGAGGAATTCGGAGAGATCCAGAGAAAACCAGAGAGATTCAGAGGAATCCAGAGGAAGCTTTGAAATCTGAATACATTAGATTCCCGGATATTTAGAGGAATTCGGAGAGATCCAGAGAAAACCAGAGAGATTCAGAGGAATCCAGAGGAAGCTTTGAAATCTGAATACATTAGATTCCCGGAGATGTAGAGGAATTCAGAGAAATTCAGAGGAAGCTTTGACATCTGAATACATTAGATTCCGGGAGATTTAGAGAAATTTAGAGATATTCAGGTCAATTCAGAGGGAGCTTTGAAATTTAAATACATAAAATTCTGAGGGATTCAGTGATATGCGGAGATTTAGAGAAAGTTGAAGAATTCAGAACGTACCACTATCGGAAAAGTCTCTAACTTCCTCTGAATCATTCTGGAATTACTCTGAATCTCCACTGTAAAAAAAATTTGTTGAATTCCAAACAAAAATGCTTGGAAATTCACAAACTTGGTTTGGAAAAATAATTTCCGAACCTTTTTTGTAAATTGCCGAACAAAAGTTTGTGAATTCTCAAAAATCTTCGTGAAATCACAAAATTTTTTGAATGATTACAAATTTTTGTTTGGTAATTTACAAAAAAAGTTTGTGTAAAAAACTGCCAAACTTCTTTGGCAGTTTAGGAAGTATATTTTTTACAGTGTCTCTGAAATTTGTCCCAAAATATAGAGAGGTTCAGAGAAATTCAAAGAGATTTCAGAGAGATTCACAGAGATTTTTTTTACCAGGGACGTGACGATTCCAGAGTGGCAAAAATTTGAAAAATTGGATATAATTTAATATAGCTCATGTACAAATTATATATAATTCTGAGAATTTTTTCATCTGAGTTGACGTTGTCATATCTTTGGGATATTATCGAGAATTTGCAAACACCGATAGAAGATTTGAAAAGTTTCATGTACTACAGTCAATGATCATTGATAACATTTCACATCAATGCAATATAGTATAATGTATTGTAAATCCACGTTGAAATCACCAGCAGATTTCAGCCGGTACATACCGAATAGATGCATTAAAATTTTAGTATAGAAGCCGATCAATAAATGTCGTATATGTTTCGCTCTCTCCCTTATGAAAAAACAGAAAAATTCAAGAGAGATACAACTGCGACAGGTACAAAGCGACTAATTGTAACTACCTTCGATGCTTGGTTTTTATTTCACCATTGGAAACGGTTTTTTTTCACGTCATACAGTGCGCAGGCAACATATAACTCTCATCGTTCCAGTTAACAGTCTTTGTTTGAATATATTCTACCAAATTCATTGAAACAGCAAAAATATTTTCAGTGGAATGAAGTGTCATTTATTTTTATTGAAAATCCTCAATTCTTTTTGGCAAGTTCCGGATTAAGGGGAAGGTTTTGCGTTGAAAGTGCATTCACGGAAAAAAGAAAATAGAGAAATTTAGCGTACAGGATGACAACACGTCGCTTCGAGTCTTTAAATGGGAATTTTTACAAAATATATTGTCGAATAATTCACATTATAAGAGAAAATTCAATATATTTTGTAAAAATTCCCATTTAAAGACTCGAAGGAACGCATTCTCATCCTATACAGTAAATTTCTCTATTTTCTTTTTTCCGTATTGGAAAGCGACGTCATCAAAGACATGCGTAATGTAAGTGTAATGTAATAGCACTGCCCTGAGGAAAGAAAGTTGTAAAATTTACATCTTGTTAAATCAATGTTTGAACAATTCAAAAAATAATCCCAGTTACTACAATTTTAGTTGATTTTAGAGTACACGCAGAGAACAATTCTTGCTGACAAAGCCATTCCGAAAAATCTGCTTTGTTAAATTATCAAAACGGTCGCTGTTGTAGCAAAAATATTGATGTTTTAGCAAAATTTTCCAGCCGAATGGCAAGCGCTTGTTAAAAGAACAAGATTTTTGCTGTAATAGCCAAGTTTTTGCTCATTCAGCAAAGCAAATTTTCGAAGTTTGCTGGAACAGCAACTTCTTTCCTCTGAGTGTAGGGGATGTAAGATGTACATCAGTCTTGGGATACATTATATCCACTGTAGCGAAATCAACTAAAATTCTGGTGACCTGAACAATGTTTTGAAACATTCAGGTCCCTAGTTTAAAGAATCTATTGAATCCCATTACATAATGACATTCAATACAAACTTTGCTATAGTAAATAACCATTTGAACTTGTACAAACTCGTTGAAACCCGTTAGAAGCAATCGAATTAATAGGATTCCATGAGAATTCAATGAGTTCGAATGGTCATTTGCCATTGCAAAGTTTATATTTAAATCTCATTGATCAATGGGTATGGGTATCTTATGTACTCAATAAGATGGACATTTTGCAAATTTTTCGTTCTCAGTGTGGTATACGTGTGATTTGATGGTACTTTAATTCGGAAGTTACATCCCGAGTCCCTCTTGCGATGCTTTGGTTCACCGCACGAATTTCGGGTTGAGGTCCGAGGAACCAAAGGAAGAACGGAATTAGGAAGGGACGCACTCCGATGGGAAACGATGACTTTAATAGAATAATAAACGAAGTACATACAAGATATGCGTCATCGTTCTACTTTCATAATGCAAGATATTCATGTACTCGGCAGCTTCGCAGTATGAACGTTAGATTGATTCAATAATCATTCAGCATGGCATACAAAGAAGTCATTGGGAGGTACCCTTTTCCATGTAACGCAACGCCATTAATTTTGCGCTTACAATCAAAATAAGGCGACCGATTATTCCAATATATCTCAACTGTAATTATTTTCAGTCTGTGAACTTCAAGGTTATAAGAATACGTGAATGTCAAATTTAATCGTTCGAAATGAAATAATGAAGCTTTGAAATGATTGAGTTATATAAAAACAAAACTTGACTTGCGACATTCATTGATGTTGAAACATCAATGAGGTAGTTGTAAGTGTACGGTCTATTGGCTTGTTTTTCCGCTGATTTATATGTTTGTTTGTCAGATAAACATTATTTCCATCATTTCTTTACAATTATTGACTATAGAATACATTCTTTTTACCATTTGAATAGAGACGAAAAATTTAAGACATAAAACCAAACAGCAGGGTTCTCTCAAGACGAGGAACTTCTGAATTAGACAAATGAATATGAATTCCTTCATCTTGATACAATAATAATCCGGGCAGTATGGATTTAGTTGTTTTGACGTTTGAAAATCCCGCCCTGAATGGTCCAACGATACACACGCGTGTGTATATATACAGGGATATGTACATATGAATCGCAGTTAGGGGAGAAAAGGGAAGGACTCTTATCGGAGGTCGCGCATGACGAGACAAGCTAATTGTGTTATCAGGGCCTAACGGACGCTGTTCATCCTCTAACCCCCTCGGCAGCGCGATCCCCCATCAACTTTATCCCCCTTCACCTCTTCTCCTCATCTCTGCTCTTCCGAAAGCGTGCGGTACGTGTTTATTTTGTATAAACCGTATGCATACATCCTGTGTGTTTCGAGCCGTTCGTTGTAAACTATGTATAGCTCCGACATTTACATGTACGGGTACGTATAATGCCGCTCTGATTCGTACAACAAGAACGCGAGTGCTTTTAATTGACCCGGTGAACGTCAACAAATGATTGGAGGGTAAGGGAGGGAATGAGGGAAATATTGATTTTTCTTTTCACCTTGACGATCGAAATATTTCTACTACGAGTCAGAAATCATGAATCATTTGTATACTTATCGAATTCAAGATTTCTGGATAATTTGAGAACTGCCGTAACATGGAGATTTAACATTCAACGGCATACGATCGATGAAAAATTGGTATTATTCATCGCGGATGAAAGATAACAGCATGACTTATATTTTATTACGCGTATGTTGTTCGTTGTATCGAACCGATGAACTTGAATAAGAGCAGTTGCAGTTCGGAATTCTGAATGAGAAAATTATGTATATATCTTCTACCCTGAGCTTGAGGTTGGCGGTAAACATTTAGCTTTGTATTCCACGCTATAGTTATTATCGCTAAAACCTATTTTGACAGCAAATCTCTCTAGCGTATCTTATATATCCATACATCTCATATATATATGTTTATCGTAGGGCAGCCTGAAGCGATATTCGAGCTCGTCAGTGCTAGTAAATCCTAACTAGAAATCCCAAGCGACTACACGACGCTTTACGCGCGTGTGATAAGGGTTGATGTAGAGCAAGAAGGAGCGGCTTAACCCTCTCGTGTAACGAAAAGGGATTCGCAACAGCGAGAGCGGTAGTTGCAATGACGTTAGCGGTAAATGCATGCAGGGTTACGACCCTAAACTTTAATACCTTCCGGCAGGTTTTCTTCGCTTGATTTATCTCGACCGAAGGGCACGACGGACGTGGGGGCTGTGAAGGAGCGTTTCTCCCGCGTACACCCATATTCCTGGATCGCGCGGAGCTATTCGTTCACGATGATACGCGCGCACGTGCTATACGTCCGTCGTTCGTGCGAGCTTTTCGCACGGACGGGATCCCCTCACGTATATTGTATATTTACTGCACAAAGAATGGACGGGAGGCCGACAAGGAGGGCGTTGCATCGATGTCTCCATAGTAGTTAATTATTTCTCTTTTCTGCTCTAACCCCGTAAAGAGAACTCTTTCAATCTAAATCAGTGGAATTCCCTGTCAACCAGTTATAAGTGTATACTAACCACTGTTTATTCAAGGATTGTGCATCGATAGAACAGAAAACGGTTCTTAATTCAACAGTGGTTATGACAACCGATTTGCGACGGAATTCCATTGATTCAGATTTAGAAATGATGGATGAAGTTGAAGCTAGTGGAGTTAGAATGTCAATCTAGGGTTTGAGGTTCGAAACTCACAGCCACTGCAATTCTAAAGTGAAGGTCCTCTCGAAACGAGTGAAAATCTCACTCGATGCGGACCGGCTCACTTGCTGAGACACGTGATTTTTCACTCTTTCAGATTGAGAGAGCAGCTAGTAGCGAATTTTGGATTTTCTAAATGAATTGATTTTGTGAAGTGTTGATTATTAAGACGAGAATCATGATAGGCATATTCCATATACGAGTTTCCATCAACTCCTTTCCTGCCATTAACACATTTATGAGAAAAAAAATCGTTTATAAACAAAACAGTGTCGGTAAACGAGGAGAGTTCGTATATTCGGTTATGTTCGACTCGTTTCGGTTCACTCCGCTCGAGCGCGAATAAAATAGTTATTATTACTAAACAGCGTAGTAAAGGCAATTGAGTCAGTCAAACTAACTACACCATCCGTAATATTGATCATACATGGACTACTGCACCGTTTTGTTGAAATCACGAATCTTTACTGAATTATATTTAGTAGAATAAATTGATTGCTTAGTGCTTTCAACGAAACAAGGTTCTACTAAACGATAATGGTGAACCTCACTATTCCAGTTTTCTCCGTGTGTGGGATTTAATTTCAGAAGACGAATGGAACGATGCACTCGTCGACATGATGCACGGAGATAAAGAAATTCGCTGTGGCAGCGAAATCTACTTTTGCTGGGTTTCTTTTGCCAGAGCAGCAAATTTTTTGCCGTGACAGCAAACTATTTGCTGTTCCAGCAATCTTGTTAGCTGCGACAGCGAATTTTCAGCTGTGGCAGCAAAATTTGTTTGCTATTCTATATATAATACCTCGATTTGCTGCGTCAGCAAATTTTTTCTCTCCATGTGGAGAAGTTTGAAAAAGAAAATTCCAAGGATTCAAATGTTTACAATAAATATTGCTTCTTCTCCTTATTATGTGACGTTTGTATGAAATGTAATAAATTATTCATCCGAATTAAAAAAAGAATGTGATAACAGGAAGCGGAGATCTGCGCGTACACAAAATCACGATTTTTTTTTAAACATTTTTGCTCGCCCCTCCCGTTCTTCAGTAACGATCAGCTTGAAACTCATATGGGACCACTATCAAGACCGCATAAAACTGTGACAAAAACTTTGCAACGATCGGAACATAGAAACGAAAGATATCTGCATCAAAGCGGTATTTTCAAGATTTTCAAATTTTTTTATTTTTTTTTTTATTTTTATTGCAATACACGGGTTAGCACCCTTTGATATAAAAAGTAAATACAGAGTCAATACAAGACAGCGTCCAAAGACGCATCAAATACAATTACAGTATGGTCATGCATTAACCCCCAGTTTAAACCGATTCAAGGAAACACCAAACAATTCCATCGACCGATCGAAATTATTGGCTAATTCACAAATGCGAGAAATCGGATCATAATTTCCAAATCTAGATTTAAATTGTACAGGTTTAAATAAAAGCGCTCTCCTAACTGGTCTACCGGGGATGTTAAAATTAACTTTACTCAGCAATGACTCGCAATCAAGACAACCATTAATCAATTTAAAAAGAAATAGGAGATCATTCATTTGTCTCCGCTCTTCGAGGGTAGTTAAATTCATTCTGTGAAGAATTCTGGAGTAATCATGGTCAGAATATCTCATAGGGCAGCCTATTCTAAAAGCAGCAAAGCGTCAAAATTTGTGTTGCACACTCTCAATCATTCTAATATCCTTCTTCAAGTACGGAGACCAGATGTGGGACGCATATTCAAGATGGGGTCTAATTAAAGAGGAATATAGTACTTTTAATGACCTAACATTTTTGAAATCACTAGAAAATCTTTTGACGAAGCCGAGATTTCTCAGCGCAGTACCACAAGCCTTCACAGAATGCTCAGAAAAATCCAATTCATCATTTATAGTTACACCAAGATCAACATAAGATTTAACAGTATTCAATGTAACATTTGCAATCTTGTAGGAGAATATGAGAGGATTCCTTGACCGCGAGATTCTCATTACACAGCATTTTTCTAAGCTCAGATGCAGAGAATTACGGGTGCACCAAGAATCTAATCTCGATAATACTGACTGTAAGTGATGAACATCCGCAAGACATTTTATGTTCTTGAAGATTTTTAGATCATCAGCAAATACCAGGAAATCACAATCATTAAGAACCTGCCCAATGTCATTTATGAATAGTAAAAATAAAAGTGAACCAAGGTGGGATCCCTGGGGCACTCCCGGAGAAGGTATAATCGGTTCAGAAAAACAGTTCCGAACTTTTACCATCTGCACCCGATCAGTTAAGTAACTCTGGAACCAAAGTTTCAGATTACCAGATATTCCAAAGCTACTCAACTTAGATAGAAGAACGCTGTGAGATACAGTATCAAACGCCTTACTGAAATCAGTGTAAATAACATCAACTTGTGAGTTATTCTCCAGTGCAATGGCGGTGTAATTACAGAAAGCAGCCAAATTCGTAGTAGTAGACCTCATTGACATGAAACCATGTTGTTCCGGGATAATAAGAGGAGACAACAAAGGAGTAATTTTGTTTCAAAGCTTCATACTTACCATGTCCTTCCCTCGCTTCCGATTTGTTGAAATTTATACCGTATAACTTACGCGTCGTAGATTGGATATGTTCAAAATTCCATGGCATTTTGATGATACGGACATAGAGAAGGCATACTTTCAAAACATACTTTCAAAGTATTGCTAAATAACGCGGATTGCAAAAAAAAATGTCCACAGTTTTCAATCGATTGAAGTGAGACTCATATGGGATCACTTTCGGATCATAACTATCACGCGGTATAAGTTTCGTCGCAATCGGATAACGAGCTGAGACGAACATTTTGGTCTAAGAGATTTTCGTTTTCGAGGCAAAAAAAATTTCGACCTTCGGAAACGATCACAAAGCTTTCCTCTAACGAGTAAGCAAATCCTCAGAATTATATATCAATTATATATAATTACTTATACCTTATATAAAAACGTACATAAGTCATACGCAGAGAGGAAAGGAGCGGGAAAATTAAAATTTGTATTAACAGATCGAAGACATCGCGGATAATACGAGATAACCTTGGTTAACAGCCATTTTGGTACCTGAGGTTTGAGAACTGATTCGGAGTAGTTTTAGGGCATTGAACACGAAAACAACATCAGATTTGTTGCATCAGCTCGTTTTTTATGATTTTTCTTATATATAAATTCATCAATTATATAGATTATATATGCAAATCATGCATAAAAAATGAGAGTGAGCTGATCCAAGAAATCTGATATTCGTTTTGCATTCAACACACCACAAACACTCCAAATTAGTTACCAGACCTCGGGCATTAGAGAGAAAAATTTGTTTTGTTGACCTGTGTAATTGATCAGCATTAGACCGGTAAGTCACACTCTGTAGAAAATTGTAAAATTTACATGTCTTTGAATAAACCCGACTAGAAATTCAATCAGGTTGACCTGTCGTTTGATTAGGACTCGACCAGGTTGAGATCAGATCCCAATCAAACGGGCGGTCACCCGATCAAATGTAGAGATCGACCGAAAATTTTTGCCGAAAAAAACTTAGGACTGGACGTTGGAAGTGTAGACGAGCTCCTTAATAATCCAATTATCATACTTACGATCACATTTCATTGTAATTAACAAAATACTTGCGATTTTCGGTTTACAATTTCGGCCGACAAGCATTAGCCGAAAATTTAAACCGAAAATCGAAATTATTTCATTAATCACATTGATATGTGATCTTAAGTATGATAATTGCATTATTAAGGAGCTTATCTACACTTCCAACGTCCAATACCAAGTTTTTTCCGAAACCAATAATCAGAGCTTCAATTTTAGTCAGTTTCGGCAAAAAATTTCGGTCGATCTCTAATAAAATGTGACTGAATTCCCGGTCGGAAATATGCGAACGATTCAAGAATATAGTTTGAACTACTACAATTTTCATTGATTGTACTTTGGGGGATGCAAGATATAAGTCAGCTATGGTATGCCAAGAAAGAAAGATTAGATCTAATAAGATCTAATAAGTAAATTTCATCAGACCTAAAGTTTAGCAAAAATGTCTAACAATCTGTTAGGCAACAATCTTTGGAGTTTCCTGATATTCACTCACTTTCAAATATCCCAATTTTGCAAGGAATCCAACAAAAGATAGGAAAATTCGAAAAGATTTCTGGAGATCTCTACGGATCTCCGCCCATGTGAAAATTTGACCACAGGTAATGGCTTGGGCCAGGCGTGACAGCCAAGCGTAGGGGATTCATATTGGGCCAAACAATTGATTGACAATGGAGGTAATATCGTGCCTGCGTCGGCAATGCAAAGATGAAAAGTGATAGAACGGTGTTGGCGCAAGTTTGTGCCAGCATTGTTTCAGGATTGATTCAACATTGGTTTTATAGTAAAGTTTTGTATCGGCCAACCATAGCAAGAACATTGAATCAAGCCTGCACCAACATTGGCGACCTTTCAACACCACTGCTCCAGGGATGAAAGTTGAGGCTCGTTGATTGCTGAAACGATGTTATCATTTCAGTCCTTGGTCAGGCTTTCTCCCTAGGCTCCGCCAATGCTCGTCAGGGCTGGCTCAGGCTTGCGCTACTGGTAAATTTTTACATGGGCATAGATCTTTTTCTGCCAAAATTCAGATCTGAAGAGATCTACATATATCTCGGTAAATTCATTTTTTTCTCGGGATATCACATTCGCTGTTATAAAATTACTATTCAAATCGTCATTTATTGAACTAATTGGTGTCTGAGGTTTGAGACCTGATTCGGAGTGCTTTTGGTGCGTTGAATGTGAAACGAATATCAGATTTGTTGGATCAGCTCGTTTTTTATAATTTTTTATGTATAAAATTCATCAATTATATAGATTATATATGAAAATGATGTATAAAAGATAATAGAAAGTGAGCTGATCGAAGAAATCTGATATTCGTTTCACATTCAACGCACCAAAAGCACTCCGAATCAGTTACAAAACCTAGGGCACCAGAGAAAACATTTTCTCTTGTTGACCTGTGTTATATTCTATTGTCGTGTTGTCCAATCTGTTGATAAAGATTGTAATTCTTACGCTTTTTTCTCTCAGTTTATATAATTTAATAATGAGTAAATATGAGTAGTATATAAGTTTAATATAAGTTGATATATGTTTGAAGATTTTTCCACTCAGAAATGAAATGTTCTTGTACTATATGGGATCTTATAACTCAGATAATACAGAAAGCTGAAAGTTCTATCAACGTACCTTGGTTCTGCTTGTCCTGGTCTCTAACCTTGACAGCAAAACATGTCCCTGGAATGTTGTCAGAACAACAAGAAGACCTGCTCTATGTTCCCCAAAAACATTTTATCAACGTTCTATAGTAACACTCTGTGATGCTGGGAAGAAGTGAACAGTGAATGGTGGAATTACACACGTGAGTTGATCGCGTGCGACATCTTTACACGAACAAAAAGGTCTTAGGGTAAACTACTACACCTCTCCTTTCATCTATCCGAGTAGAAAAATCTTCAAAATTATACACAATTCATAAGTATATAATCATATGTACCCTGGCCACAGTGGGGCCAAAACCCAAAAAGTTGGAAAAAATTATAAGAAGTTTTTAGAATTGCTTGGAAATTGGTACCAGGGGGTTTCGGGGATCACTGATTACGAATACGTTGTCAAAATTGCAAAAATCAAAATGGCGGATCCAATATGGCGGACGAAAATTCGAAAATTCATCGAATTTCTTTAAAACTCAGTACCCGATAGTTTTTGAGGTTGCTCATCACGAATCCGTTGTCAAAATTGCGAAATTCAAGACGGCGGATCCAATATGGCGGACAAAATTTCGAAAATTTATCGGATTTCTTTGAAACTCAGTATCAAATAGTTTTTCAGGTTGCTGATTACGAATCCGTGGTCGAAATTCCAAAATTCAAATTGTTTGATCCGATATGGTGGATGAGAACGGAATGGCAAATGTATAAAATTCTACACGAAAACGCCGGATTTATAATCATCGGCCCTAAAAAACCCCGAGTGCAAAGTGTAAAGGACAACCGACGAATATGATCATCTCAGTCCACCATATTGGAATTTGAGAATGTTGTCAACCGATCCAGTGACTCCGCAAACTTCCTAGCGCGAAATTCAAAGAAAATCCGATAAATTTGAGAATTTTGGTCCGCCATATTGGATCTGCCATTTTGAATTTAGGAATTCTGACAGTCGATTTATAATCAATGACCCCGAAAATTCCTGTGATACCGATTTTCAAACGAATTTGAGAACTCTTGATAATTCCCTCAAATTTTCTGTGATTGTCATCATGCGGTCTAAGACACTTCCTTCACAAAATCATGTCGGAATCTCAAAGGGGCAAAAAGTGGCAACTTTTTCTTGTTTCATGTTGAAGGTGAGGCCTTCGTCTACAATCTCCAATAAGTGGAATGGTTGGGAAATTCTGGGAACACAACTTTTTCCTCAACAAACCAAACGAATTTCCAAATTCAGAGATATAAAAATCACATCCAATCATTACACTGTTGTCATTTGCCATTCGATAAATTGATATTTCTCTGATTATTAGTATATTCTATACACTTTCAGCAGTAGATTCCATTCTTGAAAAGTTCGATCGGTTCATTTTTCGAGACACAGCGTCTCTTTGAACATGGACATCATTTTACTATTCCGTAGTCACACGAATGGTACCTCACAGGAGGGTACTTTCAAACTGGTATACAAGGGGAGGGAGAGCAGATCACATCTTCTTATATCTGAATTGTGATACTCGGGACATTACTTTACTTACCCCAACGGTCAAATATTCCAAATTACAAACTTCATTTTTTGTATTTTTTCCAACTTTTTGGCATTTGGCCCCACTGTGCCTGGTGGGAATCCCGATTTTTAGAGTTGTTCAGAAATCTTCACTCTCTAAATCTGAATCAGTGGAATTTCACTGGATTGCAGTGATAAGTATACCACTGCGAACCAGTGCATATACACTGCGAATCAGTGAGTATTCACTGATTTTCACAGTGAAATACGACTAATTGTAATCAGTGAAAAGAACATCCAACTGCAGAATCAGCGACTATTCACTGATTATGCAGTGGAATTCAACTGATTGAAATTAGTGGTATACTTATAACTGCGGAATCAGTCGAATTCCACTGATTCAGATTTAGAGAGCAGAATATTTTTAGAATCATTCTAAATTTTGGAGAGACTTGCAAAGATTTACAGAGAATGTTCGAATTTTGAGAGTTTTTCTGAGATTCTCAGGAATTCACAGAGAAATATTTCCACCAGGGTAATTTGTATATAAATTATATGAGAAATATTTCAAAATTCGCAAACCAGGTTCTCCAGGTGTATTCTGTAGTCGAAAAGCAATGATTTCCCGTTTAGGAAAATTTGATTTTAAGTTTAGTTTTTGAGATATACACATTTTTAGATTCTTCTTTTGAATCCAAATTACTCAAAATCACTGTGTTACATACTTGACCTTGAAACTATGCGCTGAGTTGGAAAACGGCGAATCTCTGGAAAAATAGAAGTCTCTTATCGTTATTCAATTTGAAATTTTTGGGCTTCCAGCCAATCAGAATTCGGCAACTGTTGATCATTATAACTCCGGAACAAAGAATGACTATATAGTTCAATTTTTCTCCGGAGATCTACCGTTTTTCAACTCAGCATGTGGTGTCAAGCTCAAGTATGCGGTGTATGGGACTTTTGAGTGATTTGCATTTGAAAAAAAAATCTAAAAATGCTCTTGTACCAAAAATTAAGAGGGTATTCTGGTATTTTTTTCTTTTTCCATATTTTCATAGTTTAGACTTCGAAGAACATGTTTTCAGGAGGGTTTTGTGAGAAAATGTGAGTATAATGTACTATTGTAACACTCACACTCTGAGGAGTCCGATTGAATGTCGCTGCATCTTACTTGAAAAATTTACTGCAATTCAGTTTAACCCATTGTGTCAGCATTTGTTTTCAGCTTAGTTTCAGCTAAAACAAGGCTGGTTTTGGTTGCATCTTGAAATGAATTTATATGCAGAATCAAAGCAAATTTTATTCTTTATTGTGTAGACTGTTTGAAATTGTGCTCGAATCTTCAAACGCGTTTTTCTCGAAACTGCTTTTCTAGAAACGGTGTGTATGATATAGTATCTCAACTTCTACTCAACTGATTTACTTGAAATTTGGTACAGAGCTCCTTTATACATCGCAGTTTCTTAGTACGAGGAATTTGTTGAGAAATCTCGTGGTTTTTTTTTCTCTCCAGGGAAAAACGTAACTTATTTTTGAACCGCCGTGAAAACAATTTTTTTCCAAAAAAACTCTTCGTAGCGCGATAGCTACATCTTTCTTCTCCAGGAATTTACAAGAAAAATGTTTTTTCACATCACTAGGTGAACTGCACACCAGGTCACGACAATTTTTTATGAGCCCTCACTTTGCCGGTCTGCAGTTCCTTTAATTTTGATTTTTTTGATAATATTCCTAATGTTGTGGAATCCTATAATGTCAATGAATAGCGAGTGGAGAAATGGATGGTGGAAACATTCATTGGATTTTTTTTCATGGCATCCGAAAAAACAACGAAAAATTTCCCCAAACGGGGAATTCTTGCATTTTGGCTGCAGAATACACTCACAGTAAAAATTTCATATGAGATATTACCATATTTATATTGTACTTTTGGGATATACTTGATTATGTCGTTCTGAACCACAAGTATACGAGCATTCACCATCCTCTCTCGTGAGGATGAAGATAAATATGTTATATAATTTGAAATAAATATAGTTCTGAGCTTCATAATAAAGTATATCCCACGAGTACCATAAAAATATAGTAATCTTCAATATAAAATTTTCTCTGTGCTTGTAGAATTCGATTCGTAAGTTCTGAAGCACTTTCTATACACTGTAAGAAATTTTCATAGGAAATTTCACATACATGTATGTAGAGTAATTAACACATATATTGATAGGAAATTTCCCTTGAATTTTGGGAAAATTCTTATGAATTTACAGTAAAAATTCCATAAAAACAGCAATTTTAATATATTTTTATGTGAAAATTTCTATACGTGTACGGGAATTCGTTTGCCCCATCACAAGTATAGAAAATTTCCTTTATATAGGTATGGGAAAATCCCGAATATTTTTTATAGTGTAAATTTAGAACAGTTTTCCCACTCAGATTTTCATGGACTTGGGACATATCCGACTAGGAATTTTTGCTATCACTCATAACAGCATGATTTGGAGTTTCTATAAGAGATGTTTTACTGAAGCATACCTGATCATGGATAAGTGAAGATCGAATAAGTTGTCTTTTATGCTTGGTTAAGTAGTCTAGGGTGACTTAGCTCAGCTCAAAGCAGACGTGGTTCCTCATAAAGTAATTGGGTAAGAGAATCTGCGTTCCATTGGGATCTAATACATCATCTTTATATGGAACACTGATTTTCCGGCAGAGACTGCGACAAGTATGTTGGAACGAATCCTAATCGGGGCTTGATAAGTTTGCCTCAGATACAACTTTTCCTCCCACTGGGAGAAGAAAAATTTGCTTTGTTGATATGACGAATCCTTTTGCGTAATTAGCAAAAATCTTGCCTATTTGGCAAGCGCTTGCTGATTCAGTTTGTAGGTAAACAGACTACTAGAAAATCTGTTGAGTGAGTAAATATTTTGCTAATTCAACAAAGCAGATTGAAAAAAATCGCTATCTCGGCAAGGATTTTCCTCTGCATGCTCAAAATCAAGTGCTACCGGGTAATATACCGAAGGCCACATCGGGTCCTTCCATATATTCCTTAGGAGGAATACTTATATCACAACATGTGGATAACCATTCATACTCTCTAAATTTAAAACAGTGAAATCTCACTGATTGCATTGAAAAGTCGATCACTGCGAATCAGTGCATATACAGGGCACAATCAGTGGATACTAACTGATCTTTGCAATGAAATGCTGATTCAACTGATTCAATCATCGAGCAAGACTCCCAACTGCATAGCCAGTGACTATTATCTGATTATGTTGTGAAATCTCACTGATCTCATTCCCAATCAGAAAAAACCGAATAATGCCAATGTTGACAACAGGTGCAGTACAGTGCCAGTATTGGGTCTTCAACACTTGGCCAACACGTACGAGATCAGTACTGGATACATAGAAATGCAGTACTATGCCTGTACTGATAAACCAATACTGAGATCTTAATGCCAGCCAGGTATTGATCCAGTACAGGCACTGCACTGATTGCGGATAATAGTATTAGTACTCAATTCCCAGTACAGAAAAGCGTTATCATCCCAGACAAATGCCAGTACCCTGCCAGTTTTGGAAAGTACTGGTCTAGTACTACGCCTTTTGTAAATTTCTGGTTGGGTTGAGCAGTCAACTATCAATTGCAGAAATAGTGAGATTTTACTGATTTCCATCGAAATCCATCGAAACCGGTTTAATTAATGAGATTCAATGGAAATTCAATAGTTTTATATGGTCATTTACCGTCGCAAAATTTGTGTTGAATTTTATCCAACATTGAAATGCACTGTTTCAATAGACTTTTTTTAACCAAAGAGGTTGATTGACAACACTCTGATCGGTTGCCCACAACGCCTTAGCATTACAGATATGATCAGGTCCCGATCGGTTTGCAGAATCAGGGCCTGACTTCAAAATCGAGTCGTGAAAATTCTGGGATGTAATTCAAACGTTCTTTATGTGAACAATCACATTTTTCGAAAGTTCAGAAAACCTTTCAGTGCTGCACTGAGAAAAAGAAACTTGTAAAATTTACATCTTATTGAGTAAATATATGAATGATTTAGAATTTAATGCAAGCGACCACAATTTTAGTTGATTTTGTAACAACGCACAGAAAAAATGATTTAGCTGCAGCAGCTAAGTAGCTAGCACGGCCACGGACAGTCATTAAATTGGCTCCTGCAGCTAAATTTTAGCTGTGACAGCAAAAAAATTTGCATTTGTAGTTAATTTATTTGCGGTAACGGCTAAAATTTAGTTGCAGGAGTTAATTTGATGGCTGTCCCTGTCCGTGCTACACGGAAAAAAATGAACTGTTAATTTACCAGAATTCCGGTTACTATATGGACAGCAAGGAATATCTGTGACTTTTACTGGAATTCTTGTTAAATTTACCGGAGCCCTTGTTAAATTTGCCGGAGACTTGATTCATTTAACTAGAATTCCGGTTAAAATGGCAGTAATTCTTGCTGTCCATATATTAACCGGAGTATTTTTTTCAGTGTAGCTACTCAGCTGCTGCAGCTAAATCATTTTTTCCGTGCGCATGTGAAACACACCATAGCTGAAGTGCATCTTACTTTCCCTGTGGTGGAATTAGATAAAATTGTAGTAGCTCGCCCTACATTTTTAAATCGTCCATATATTTACTTAACAAGAGGTACAATTTACAACTTTTTTTTCTCGGTGTGCATGGGATAGAATTCCACACTGAGAAAAAAGTATTCCAGATTCACTTCAATCAAATACGGTTTGTTAACTATTAACACATCTTATTTGACTCGAAGAAGGTTTTGCATAATTCATAAGTCTTTTTTGTCACGAACTCTTCTCTCAGTGCAGGGAAATCGATTTCGAAAGGAACAAATGAGGAACGTCAAGTCAGAGAAAATCACGTCAACCCACGTGTACACAAACATCACCCTGGTTAAAAGAACCCATTGATTTTGACCAATTCTCGTTGAATTACAATTAAACGTGGACAATGTTCTGACCAAATCTCATCGATGATTTTTCAATGAGATTTGGTTAGAACTTTCATGTGAATCTCGTTGAATCTGGCCAAATCTCACCAAATTATGATTAAACTTGGACAATGTTCTGACCAAATCTCATTGAATTTCATTTGTCAGGTACAATGGATTTTTTTAACCAGGGAATCCCATTGAACCGATTGATTCTTGTTGATTCTGATGCAGAAACACAATTCAAGCCCATTCATTTAATCTTTTCTATCGGTTTGAATTGAGTTTCTGCATCGCAATCGGTAGGAATCGATCGGTTAAATCGGAATTCAACCGGATCTTTTAACCAGGGCAGGCCATTCTTGGTTCAAGATTGACTGGTCTGGACGAAGCATGGACCGAAACTGGTTCAATGTTTATAAACACATGGAAAAGTAACACGGACCCAGGGAAAAGAGTTTAGATCCGACCAGATCTTAAAAACTGCCATTTTAGCTGGTATTTATCAACACACATGTTCAAATTTGAATTTACACATGAGAGAATATCAGAAAATTTTTGGTTACCACAATGTAATTTTCAATTCAAATTTGTCAAGAGTTAGTCAGATCTATTGAAATCCGAATAGATATGCATATGATCTCGTGAACCAACATTCGCTCTCTAAATCTGGAAGAGTGAAGTGAGCCTGTCCGCTTCGAGTGGAATTTTCACTCGTTTCGAGTGACCTCTTCACTCTTTTAGAGTGAAAAATTCACTCCAACATCGGAGTGGTTGTGAGTTTCTAACCTCAAACCTTAGAATATCACTCTAAAAGAGTGGAAATTTCACTCGAAAATTCGACTGGCTCACTTCTGGCTGGCTAAAGAGTGAAATCTCACTCGAAAGATTTTAGAGAGCGGATCTAATCGGATCTGAGGAGATCTAAATAGATTCAAACTTTTTCCCCCGGGAATGGTGTGCAATTTACAGGAACATCACAATCTCCATGAAATTTTTAACATAATTTGGAAAAATGGTCTCGTATCCATAACGAAATGTCGATGTTGATTCCGTTCTCCCGAATTTGGATATGAATTGGAATGGAAAAATAAATCTAGATGATAGTCGAATAGAGAAGGAACTTGCGTAGATAAGTATTTAGTCCCTCGAGTAATCATCAATGATGGAGAGGAGGGAGTCGGAGGGGAGGGGGTGGGGATAGGGCCAGGAGTAGCAGAGACTTGGAAAGAAACGACAGTCGCCACTCGATGTCCGCTCCGTCAGGATATTGTTATTCGTAATCGCGCACGCTCTGAATCATGATATATCGAAATATAAACAAAACATAGTACTATTCGAACATTGAATTCTCTTGACTCGATCCATTCGTTCGATATAACCAAGGAATGTCAACTTTTACAAACTAATCCGTTGATAACACTGTGCGGGGACAAATTGACCATCGAAATAAAACAAAAATACAAGACGATATGTACATGAACGTGTATGCATTTGTGTGTGCGTGTACATATACTTTCTAAGGATAAACGCCTGTCGAATTTCAAAAGTGTCCTCGAGAAATCCTCGGAAGGTTCAGTCACTCCCGTCAGGTTAAATTCAGGTATCCAAGTACCGGCTACTCTTGGCTCGTACTATATATACGTGTGTGTTATATTTTAAAAACGAAACGAACAAAGTGTGCCTTTTTCTCCTACTTATTCTCCTCCTTGTGAAAGTGAACGGGATAAATTAAATCAACCGGACGTGTCGATCAAGTCTCGAGCAACAGCTCGATATTTAATACATATATATACATGCATATGTAGAAACACAGAAAAACATATACAATTTATGTTAGGAAATAACATCCTATACACGAAGATTCGAACAACAATAATCCCGCCAATACTTTCGGGTTGGAGAAACGGAACTAAATGAGGATTTAATGAACCGAGGAACGGAACGGCGCGTAAAAAGGAAGACAGCAGACGTACATACACTCACGTGTATATATTGACTTGACTCAAATTCATTTCGCGATTCAAACATAAACAACAAAAAAGTCAAACTAACGAGGAAAGAAATCAATCGATCGATCGATCGATCCTTCGCCGGAGATATTAGACCACGTAATAATCTTTCTCAAACATATCGTTGCAGTCTTTTCTCCAAATGTGTGTTGGTTTTTGTTTTCTGTTCTTTCATTCCATTTCATGTGCTTTTGTGTGTATCTTGTGAGAAAGTGTCCATCGTTGGATCAGTGTAGAAAGAAAAGAAAAAAAGTGATATTATAAGGACCGGCACGTAGTAGTTTACCGTTCTTGGCTTCAACTTGGTGTATCGTCGTTTGTTATACAGCCGAATACTGGATTAGTTTCGTAATCGAGTGACAGCTGTGTATTTTCTTAGGTTTTTCGTGGTACCCGAGGGTATCGAGAGAGTCGTTGTACTGTTAAAGGGCAGGACAGAGGAAGAGTCAAAGGGTCGTGGAAAATCTCGTGCGGTCGGTGCACCTCGGGAATTCATATGGTAAGGAGTTCTATTTTTATACACTTGTATTATTTTTCTATTGTCTAATGAATCTTTTGACGGTTAATGGACATGGTAACGTGGAAAAGTCAAACACGGGTACACGTTTAGCGATGAATTATGGTATCGATAACAGAATTAGTGGGTGAAGGAAAACGTCGATGAGAAAATGTCATTCGGGGTTACAATATGATGATGTTGACGTATAAATTGTAGCCAATTTTTTCAGATACAACAAGTATGTTCCTCTCCATCTGCTACGACTCACAATTTATGAATAGTTTCGTATACTATCTTATGTGAATTATATACACTTTTTATTTAAATTATATATAATTTTCGCACATCGAATTTACTTCGCGTGTAGAGATGGGTGATAATTTTTATAGAAAATTTGTCAAGTTTGTATCAAAACTTGATAAAATATCGATCAAAATTTTATATAAAGTGTCGATAGTTTTGAGTTTTGTCCATCCCTGCTCAGGTATCTAAAAATGTACCGTCATAATTCAGTAAACTAATTTCATATTCGAATTGCATGAAGTTTCGTGCAAATCGTAATGAGAAAAATTTAAATACTTTGAGCTACTTAGTTGGGGTGTCTTTGTAACTATCTGAATTCTATTTGGAATTGTAGTTCATCGATTCGAGTTCATAATAGATTGAATGAAATTCACCTTGATAAAGAACTATCAGATTGTTACAACACCTTGATTTAAGGATTTAAGGAGTTTCTCAAGAAATGGACAAAATTCTGCTACGTACTTTCTGAGCAACTAAACAATAAATACAAATTTTAAATCCACAATGATGAACTAAATTACCTCATTTGAGCTATGAGTATGAAATTAGAACTGCAAATGATTGCTCAAGAGTATGCAAACCATTATAAACATATGAACCTACAGATTAATTTACAGTCAATAATTTTGTAACTTATTTTTTCATGGTGAGGAATGTGTTGTGAGGTTTAAATTTATATTTAGACCCGAATTTTAGCAGGAAATTTGATTGTTATATGTTTAAAAATTTTAATTATAGCTTAGTTATTCAAAAATATTTTTTAAAACTCCATTTTAAAAGCTTTTAAAAGTTTTTTCGGGATGAACTACATAAAAATACGTGCATTAATTCAAAATATCTCTCTGTACAGCATTTCTTGAACTGCTGAAGAAGTGCTGTACAGAGGGATATTTTGAATTATTGCGTGCATTTTTTTTAGTTTGTCCCGTAAAAATTATAGCCCTGGTATCACTTTAAGGATGATTTTGAATCATCCAGGGACTGCAACGTTGTTCACTTTCGCCCTCATTATATATAAAATATATATAATAAATATATAATTTGCGTACACTATATTTATTATTATATATGATGATTAACAAAAGTGAATAACGTTACAGTCCCTGAAATCATCCCTTCTAGGAATCATTCTATACATATTTTTCAGGTCCTTGAATTAGCAATGGCGGATCTTGAGGGAATCGATTCTTTTCTATCAAAAATTTATCAAGTTTTTATCGAATTTTATATAATTTTGATCAAAATTGTATAAAAATTCTATCCAAAAGAATCAATTCTTTCAAGATCGTTGATCACTACTTTGAATGGCCTCATCAAAACCTTGCTAGACCTATCGAAGCCTCGTTAGAACCCAGACAAGGCCTAGAGCGATCTTTACTAGGATTTTTACTTGTAAAACTTATCATCCGAATTTGAAACTTCTTCAAAACCATTACGTTCTTGAATTTCGTATTTGAGAATCAAAGTTTCTGGAAAAATATTCGAAATTATATGAAGCTACACTGAGAGAAGAATTTATTTGTATTTAATAAATCTTGTTTTGGATACAGCGAAATAAATATTTATTACATACAAACATAACTCATTATCCTCAGATAAGGTTTAATTTATAGTTATTAAGCCAAGTTTACGTGGAAAAAATATTTATTCCGCCGTATCCAAAGTAAGCTTTACTAAATACAAATAAACTCTTCTCTCAGTGTGAAGCTAGCAAACCGCGTTTGTAAACTAAAGTAATGTAAATTTCAATTTCCACAAAATACATATTTTTGAAGATTACGATTCAAAAATCTCATCATCTCATCTACCACAATTCTACGATGAGCTATAAGTTCAAGTCTGCTAGTTTCAGCTTCGTCAAAGTTATATATAATTTATGTATAATTCTTTTATATACAAGTTATACATAATTCTATAAAAAATTATATATAATTCTGAAAAATTGTCCACTCGGGATAAAAATCATAAGATAAATCGTGTTTAGAATTTATCAGGTAAAATCATTTTTCAACAGAATTCTTTCACAGGGGATGGAATTTTCACTTACCAAATGTATCAATTGTGCACAGAAGGGGTCACGTGGCAAAATATATCCTCAAAAGATCGAGGAAGTCATATACCGTTGAAATATCACCATGTATAGATATACCAGGGATGTTATCCACATATGGGGGATTGAATTTTATGATGAATATAGGGAGTAAAACTTTTAGGCACATGTGTTGTTTTCATCCTGAATTGGTCATCGAAGAATTACAGGCAAAATTTATGGGATTGCTTTTTCCTTATCAAGTACAGGGAAAAATAAAAAATTGCGAAACAATTATGATTTCTTTTCCTCTGTTCGTTTATTCATCAAATATCTTCCTTCAATGTATTCGGTACTTTGAGCAGAGAATATTCTAATGTTTGAATCGAAAATATCCGCGACAGGGGAATTCAGAAAATATGACATAAAACGCTAAACTAGTATCGAGGTTAGATTTGCTAACTTGTTACCAGTCCATATTACTTGATAGCTTCAATTAATTCAAGAATGAATCATTATATAATTCCTGTTGCGAAAGTGGATCTCCAACTACGTAAAGTTAGTGATTCGCTTCGAAAGAGAAAGAAATCACCTGACACGACACTTTGTTCTTCAAGAATTTGATATGAAAATTCGTCAGCAATGAAATTGTTCATGAATTCGACGGATGCCTTGAATACCAAATTTTGAAGTATCAAAACAGTAGATTCGCATTAAGGGAGGAAATACAATTAGAACGACAAAAAAAAGGCATTTTTCATGATTTCTTTTTCACCTAGAAGTTTATATTTGAATAGAATAAGCATTTGTAGTGTTATTAGTATACTATTCAGGTATATCAAAGTAATTTTTTTTTATTTTTATTCCACAAAATGGTGACCGTACACAGGGTTTACACGTAACACCTAGTCCGATGACAGCAGCGGGGGTTTTGCTGAGCGTAATTTTTATCTGAAAAAAAGACCAAAAGGAACTACTTTCGGTACACTCATAATTCGTAATTAAACAAAAAAAAAAAATATAAAATTTGATTCTCAAAAGTACCAAATTTCTTTGGTTAAACTGGAAGCTAATATAATAACGAAGATGTCTCCAAAACCTCATCCCGATCGGATCATTAGTTTTTTTAGTCATCACCCCCGCCAACTCGGAAAAACATGTTTCGAGAAAAACGCATTCACAGTTTTTGTTACTGAAAATAACAAAAAAGAAAAATACCTCAATATACTTTAATAACGTATCATTAACACTCCAAAATTCTTCTTCTAGGTGAACATTAAAATCGTGAAAAATGCCTTTGTTTTTGCCGTTTTAATTGTAATTTCCCCCTTAAATTTGATTAAACAATGATACGTGAGGTGGATTTTGAATTTGTTGGAAATATATTCAGACTGCATTTAATACAAAAGAACTGATACTTTGATTATCTTGTGAGAATTCTGTGCGTTCGTGATAAAGTGAAGATGGTCCAAGAATTCGATGATTGCTCATACAGCACAAGACCCCCCGCAAAGAGCTCCCATTATGACAGTTAACATGAATCAATTACGAATACTTTGAATTCAAAATGAACAAATTATCCAACGGGAACCATAAGTCAAAATCATGTCAACATTTTTGACAAAATATTCAGAAACTGTTGAAACAAAGAATGGGCCAGGTGAGACCCTATTTCGCACGATGTCCTAAAATTGGGCCTCATCTGACCCATTTTTCATTCCAAGGGTTTCTGAATATTTTGTCAAAGAAATGATCACTTTGTTCCCATTGGGTTCATCTTCAGGAAGAATTCATATCGCGAATTCACAAAGAACAAGGACTGTTGAAGAATTCTTTCAGAAATTCTTTGGGATTCAAAATGATTATTTGCGCTGTCCTATGAATCTGGCGATCCTACGAAAGGAGTGGAAATTTATCATAGCAGTTTTGGATCTTCACCATATAATTTGTATTTTACTATACCCGATGATCCACTGTGTTTCCATTTGGTAAACCCAGCAATACTTTGAGAATTGTCCTTACGTTCCCCATCGCGCCACGTGTCCTGTGTCCTGTCCAATATAATCTATGACTTTTGATTCCCATGACTGTATCTCGACTTCAATTGTATCTCATGTGAAATATATCATCTGATGGAATTAGGCTCACACTTTGCTTCATCCAATCTTTTGTCTCGAAGAATAATCTGTCTGGAAAAGTGATTGAGAGATGAGGTACAGCGTTTTCACTTTCCCCTCGTTCTGACGGGATGACATGTCACCTTATCGATTGAAATAACGCATCGGGGAAAGAAGAAAGGGCAAGAGTGAAAACCCTGATGAGTTATTTTTAAATCCTTTCCATAACAAAGTAAATTAATGTATGTTGAACGTGGAGTATCAACGTTTAAGACATCAGAGATCAGCCACATAGTGACCTTCTTTCACGTGTCTTCAATGTTGTATTGGTATGGGGTCATCACGCCCACGCCCAGTTCAGGCTGCTGTCAACGACTGGGCATTTCATGTTTCTGAAGGCCGTCTCCTCTATTCTTGATCTAAGGATATGACTTTTCTTGTGAACTGGATGCACGCGGCATCATAATAATGCTACCACTCTTCGTTGCAACTTCGGCACTCTATGTTACTCTGAGAACGAAAAACTAACGCCAATGCTCGAAGACTTTTTTATGAATTCAAATAAATTCACTCGATCTATGAGAGCTCGATGTATATAGTCTTATGTGATTCAAAATCTACTAGAGTTAAATCTAATTGACCTAGGCGTGAATTTAAATATGTACACACGTTACGAATGGCATAGAAGGAGGATCATTCGAATCAGATTTACTACTCGACGGTTTTGTAAAACACATATTATGCTTATACATGCGTGCCCGTTTCCAGTCACATCTCGTTCGAAGCTACGATTACTTCAGTGGTATTCTTTCGCAGGGGCTTTTAACGAAAAGGGTTAAGCACGGATTGAGGTTATTGTTACAATCGATAAGCAAGATAATTTGAAAGAGAAAAAAGAACACGTTACTTGGGAATTGAACATTCGAACTACCTCTGTTAGTTTGAAAACAACGGTACAAGGATGGTCTTTTGTTTATAAACAAAATGATAAAACTATAATATCATGCCGATACGTGATGATTGAAAATGAACATCGATGTTCTTACGTAATTATCTACAATTGATACGTGTTAATGATAATACTTATTTCTCAATCTTCCGAAAACCGATGATAATCGTCTTCATGATGAAGTGTAGCGAATAACTGAACGTAAACATACAATGAAAGAACATACAATTCGAAATTCTGTTCAAATTCATTCGTGCGTGTTTTACAGTTGTTCGAAGTTGACGTGGAATTGGATTCAGCAGAAATTGTATATGAAAGATTGGAAAAAAAAAACATATTCGGAACATCGTTTTAATCATGGATTTCTCATGAATGAGTCACCGTGTACAGTTGGATTAAAATTCAAGGAGAGTTTCATACCCAGACAATTTTTTCTGAAATTTGAAGTGGGGTTTCACTGGATTTTAAGATATGATCAATATGATTCATCAAAATTAATCTCTAAATCGTTATGTAGAAAGAATTTATCTCACAATCATCATTCAATTTGAATTTGATACTGAATTATAAATCACAAACGAGTTGATACAACTGTTCGCTCCATTGAGAGCAATTCTAATTAATCCCGCCATAAAATGTGTATGAACAAATGTTCAGAAAATATCGATGTCCTTTTTCTTTACTGTTAAAAATCTAAATTTCACTCCGAATTGCTTTGAATTTTCAACAAAAAAATACTTTCCTCAAACTTCAAGAACGTCTTGTCTTTTGTTGGATAAACAATTTATTTTACAGCGTTCATGAGATATATTCGGATTTTATTTTCGTGTTGATTGAAGATCAAAGAAATAAGACAGCACATATCACATACTTTGTATTAAAATTCAGGTCTTGTTGGAAGTTAATGGCTTTGAAATCGTGTTCGATGCTCAATTTATATTGGAATTTGATATCTTTTCGTTACGTGTATTGGTCGAAGTGAAAATACAAAACAATCGCATATTTCCTTATATAATGTTAATAAACTCTTTATCGAAACCATGACTTCATTTATATAAATTGTGATTTGATATGTAGGAAAAAATTCATCATTCTCGAAAAATGTCAAAAATCTAGATATTTATTTTTGAAGAACGTTTTGTCGCATGCGTCAATATTTTTTTTACATCAACGATGAATGTTCTTCTTCATTCGTAGGTGAATATATAGTATGTGCGATGTGTGAAATCAATTTCCTCGTTAGATAAATCTCGACAATAGGAATATTTGTATTTGAACACACGTTCGATCGATCAATATTACTAATAAATGTAACAATTATTACATCACAATACGGTCAGCCCGAATATGTTGCGTTGTTTTTTATTTTTCCTCCCACGCTTGCGTTGTACGTGAATAAAAGTTGCTTGAGAAACATATTTATTACCGAGACTCGAGTAACTCTTACTTACAATTTGTTCTATAGCTCTTTCTTGCTCTCTCTCTCAACCTGTATAATTAGAAAACTTTGTGCTCACCTATATTTTTCTTCAACGTGAAAGGATCTGGTCTTTGAATCCAGTCATTATTGAATACCGTTACGAAGACCATTGACTTTGACAAAATCCATATTCTCGTGAGAGAAGGTTATCGGGGAAAAAAAAGGAAACGGTAGACAAGATGATGAGAATCCCTGTTCTTGCAGGGAAGAGAAACAATCTTTTGCTTTCTTTGTTCTTCCTTCCGTCTAATGGAGCCACTTTTGTTTCGGGTTTGAATATTATAGGGTTGAATTTTCTCTGAAGAACGGATAATGGACGTAAAGAGCGGAGCAGAGATGGGAAGATTCAAGTACTTTGGTATTCAAATCGAATATAACAAGTACCCTTGAATAAATGTACTTGAAGTTGCCCTTCTCTGGTGAAGAATCGCATATAATGAAGTGTAGAATTGCTTTGAAGGAACAGAAGAATCGTGGAAACCTCGTGGCCTCTCATTATCGTGTTTTCATGTTCTCTTCTGTTTCTTAATTTAATTTTTGGAACTGCTCATATTTTTGTGTATCAACTGTGAAATTTTGTGAAAATCTGAGGCGATGTGATGAAAGTGGAATTCTTGTATCAGATTACTGTACATTTAGGAATACTTTGTTTAAATCTCAAGCAATCATAGCGTATAGTAGATGTATTACTGATTATCGCTGTTCCGATAAGTGAAGGTCAAAAGATAACGAGAAAAAAGGATCCTGATAAAGTACAGGAGGGTTGGATGGATACCTATCGAATCATAGTTTTTTTTTCCAGGCATAAAAGATGCAAGAACCTTACTTCTGGGACCATTAGTTAAGAAAAAACCGCAGAAGGTAAAGTTTCGTGTCCTCGTTCGAGGATCAAGAAAGTCACTTCGTGACAATGTTCCCTTCTAACCCTCGTGCATCACGTACCCAATCCAAATGCATATTTCATCATTTCCCCTGCTCGAGAGAATATAGGACTGATAGGTACAAGGAAAAGCAATGTCGTTTCATTCGTATCAGTACTTTGAGATTGATTAATCGAAATTTATGTGCAACGATAGTTAGAATAAGAAATATTGCCTCAATTCAATTCGAGTGTAAGATTCTTTTGTTGTTCAAGGAAGATAAGAAGCAAATCCATAAATCTTGAATGATGATGAATCAACAGTTGTAATCTTCCTTTTTCGATATATATGTTCCATCAAAGACGAGTTTTCCCTTCCAAAGAGAGGATGTCTAATGCGAGATTCCAGGTTACTGGAGGTCAGGATCCGTGTTCAGGTCGTATCGTGAGGCCATAGAAAAGCGGATCGAGATCAAAGTAGATTGCGATCGATCGTTCATTACAACTCTGTAGGGAATTAGTTGCTGCACTTTGACTCGTTCTTCGGTTATGGACTGGTCTGCGTGCCAGTAGCTATTTGTCTGCTTAGCTTTGTCCGTTCGCACTTTCAACATTCACAGGTCATATAATTTAGCATGTTATTCACACATCGAATGCCAGGAGACACTCTTATGAAAATAAGAGTACCGAGGTCGTCGTAATGCAACGATGCTCGCGAGCGACGTTCCGATTAAGAATGATTCAGAATCGATGAAACATCTCGATCGACTGCAAGTTTGAAGTTAGAAAAGAACCGAGAAGAAACAAAAAGTGTATGTCACGGTCGCGCAAGTTGGTCGCACGTACGACAATTACCCTGTGTACTTGAGTTGAGAGCCTCGAAAGTCAAAACGTGAGATGCATCTGCTGGTGACTTTGCGAAGATCCTGATATGCCGCCAGACAAGAACAAGTAAGTAAGTCCCAGACAGTTGATCGAGATCGATGTTGAATCCGATATTCCGTCCGAGTCTCATTAGAAAGTGTTGCGCCAACGAACTTCATCGTGGCCATCGGCATTATGGTTGTCGTCGTCGGCGTACGCTTTTTTATTCATATATGTAACAGGGATGGACATTCGCTTCGAAAGTCTACGCATAACGTATCTCTCAAACTCATTTGTTTGAACAATGAAACGATTTTCTTCCAGATCTGGTTTAATTGATGAATGATTCACGATTGAATGTTTTTTTTACACGTAAAACGTGATGAGGTCTGTTCTGTCATCAGGGATGTGCAACTATCTATAGAATTGAATCGAGTTGGGAAAAATTAACGGTACAAGCCAAATTTAGAAAAAATCCAAAGAGTAGAGAATCGTGCGGACAGTAGATTGAAAAATAAATAAAAATGAAGTCCATGCAACGAGTAAGGAATCGAAATGTATTTTAAAGTTTCATGATTTCAACGTTTACACTGTGAAAAGTCTGACTGAAAGTGGCTGCATCTTACTTTAAAACTTGACTGAAATTCAGTTTTTTCCATTGTGTCGGCATTTGTTTTCGATGCTTACTTTCAGCTGAAATAGGGCTAGTTTTGGATGTTGCTGAAGTTTGAATCGTTTATTGAAACGAGTTAGTACTCGAATAACACAATATTCAGATATTAAAGACCAAAAAATCTTGCAGTGCAACTTTAAACTATGTTTGCAATTTCAAGAAGTTGAAATCTTGGGATAAATACCGATAATTTGTCAGGTTTTGTGAGTTTGAATTTTCGTTTCGTTTCTATAAACGATTCAAATTTCCACAACATAGTTTTGGCAGCATCTTAAAAAAAGCTGATATTAAGGTTGAAAGTGAGTTTGACTTTTTACTGTGTAGGCTAACGTACTAACCATTTTCAAAAACCGCTGAAAGGAAAAGTGAAAAATCCAGAAAGTAGAGAATCGTGCTCGAAGTAGGCTAATATGTTAGCCGAAACGTCGAAATCATGAAACTTCAAAATACATTTCGACTCCTCAATTGTTACGTGGACTTCGTTTTTATTTATTTCTCATATTTAAGAAACTCCTGTTTTATTTGAACAAAACGATACCTAAATCAATAAAATTCCATTGAGTGTGTATATTGGACTAATTTCTTTCGCGCTCTTTAAAAATAACTTCTCCGTCTGAAAGATATACAGAGTGTTTTGCGAAGCTATTATAAAAATTGCATAATTTTCAATAAAAAATTATCTCCACTTGGCGGTCGTTGAATGAATCATTAACCACGATCGATAAGGTTTTTTCCCTCTTGATTCGCAAAAATCGTGAACGTTAAATCGAGAATGAAACTACCGCATTCGAAGGTCACTGTTACTTTGGATCATTTCCTTGTTAGATCTTCGCAGTTTCGGTAACACCCACTTATATCCTTGAAGAACAGTTTCTCAATTCCAAACTCCTCTGCCTTTGAGAAAATCAAGATCAACGCTGGTGAAAAAGGTAGAATGAATGTGGTGAAAGTAAAAATCTCCGATCCGCTCAACCTAGGCTAATGACTTTCTGGTAGTACTGTATAGGTCCTATCGACACAAACTTGTAATTCCTGGACATAATTAAACGACGGATCGACCTACATTCATGAATATTGTTTCCACAATTTATTGTGGATGCATTATTTCAATAAAATAATGTAATAATTCGCCAATTCGAATATTTAATTTTTCTAGTGGAAACGGTACACGGAGGGAAAGGTGCCTAGTTTATTCAATGGGAATGAAAAATATAGTTGTGTCAAATAAAATTTAGCTGGCACAACTAAATTTTTATTTACAGTGATTAAATTCACTAGCTGGCAAATATTTGAATTGACCATTTCTCTCAGTGTAAATCGAGCCATTTCGAGAATTTTTGATTGTTTTTCTGCAGATATTGCAAAATGAGTACATACAAAAAATAATATTTCAAAAGGTGATTCTGAATCTACCAGCGGATTCATAACAACTGATTCGTTTGGGCAGTGATTTTCAAGCCGAGGAATGCTTCAATGGTTTATTTAGACCCTGCGGTTTCCCTTATTCAAAACTAAATGCGACCTGAGAAACAAGGAGTAATTCCGGAGCTGGAGAACCATTGTCTAAATGAATTCATTGCTATGAATCCGTTGGTAGTTCCGAATTCATTTTCAAAAGTATTTGTATAAGTAAAAATTTCTATGTTTATCTCCTAAAGCTTTCATACTAGTCTAATATTTGAAGAGGGACATTCTTAATTTCAGATCCGTTTTTTTCAGTATCTGCATGGAGAAAAATGAAGGACCACACGTTACCTCATGAAATTATTGAAAATTTGTTTGTAGCTCTTACGATATTCTTAGTATGCCTCATCTCTTATCTAGTGAATCTTTTTCGAAGAATATAGAGTACTCCGAGGGTAATTTCTAGTCCTAGAAAAGCTAAGTAAGAGCTATCGCACCTTTGATAGCGATTACTTCCAATTGTTTGCGGAAGAGGATTTTTGAAGATATCTTTGACCCAAGTGTGTATTGACGGCGGGCCCCATCTACGCCCAGGGTGGGTGCCCATGCTACCCAACGTGGGCCCAACCTTGAGATGATAACATCGTTTCCAGCTTGGCCGTATTGCTTTGCCCGAGAATTGGTAACACCACGGGCCCAGCATGAACCCGGACTAGGCAATCAATACTGCCCCTTCCTTTTTGGTTTGAAATTGGAAAATCCCTAGCATGTATATACCATGGGGCCCACCCCGGGCCAGCATGGGCCCCATCCTGCCAATATGGGCCCAAGACTGGGCCAGAGTGGGACCAAAATTCTTACACGCTGAGGATTGTACACACATGCTCGGGATATAAATTCACCCCAATCTTGGCCTAACGCTGGTCCACATTGGGGCCAATTTCAAATGTGCCCGCACTAAGATTCATTATCTCCATTTTTTTCAACTATAATTGTATGGGAAAGCACAACAGGGCCAAGATTGAGCCAACATGGGCCCCATCGTCATTCCCCAATACTGGGTTAAAGAGGATGGACCCAGCCTGGGGCCCATTGTCATTATAGGCAATACACGCTTGGGGATCACTAGAAATGATGGTAAATTGGAAAGAGTAGAGTATTGGTGTCTATTATGGATAAAGCAGATTGCACTCAATTCAAATATTTTTCATAGCAAAAATTGATTAAGTGGCTTTCAAAGAAGCGATTCAACTACTCAAATATTTCAAAAAACATTTCTATCAAAAGTTACATCAATCCACCGCTAGCCAAATACAATTTAGTATACCACAATAGCAACCATAATTCGTTCCTATTACACGGGAAAAAGTTCCATGTAAATTTTACATTGCTTGTCATTAATTTAACATAACTGCTCACATAAATGCAATTGGGGTGAAATTTACATTAGAACCAATGTTATATTTACATTGTTACCGAAGTAAATGGGAGGATTGTTGCTGTGAAGTAACTATGATAACAATGTAAATTCAACAAGACTGTGCATTAAATTATACATAAGATCCACACTGTAATTGTTACCTCACATTTCATGTAATTTTTAGATGGGCATCGATCAAAATATTGGGCTATCAATTTTAGTAATCATTACGTATTATTTCCTCTCCGTGTGAGTAAACCATGATCGATCCAGGCACATGAATCATTTCGTACAAAGTGTTTTTCACTCTTTAATGTAGCATGACATTATATCATAGCTATGTAATATGCTTTATTATATCATAGCTATGATATATGAAATATATGGGGTTATATGATTCGAGCGAGCACCATGCGATGCACTAACAATATAACGTTATGTGACATAATTTAGTGCTGTGTTACACGACATGCCACTATACGATCTTCATAGCATGGGTGTTGTTCACGGAGAAAAATGAATTATACAAATCGTATGCTTCGAATTGCGTGTCAGTCTCTAAAATCTGTATATTGAGGACTGTGGAACTAGGTAATAATTAGGGATGTGCGGGTACCTGAGTCATCGGGTTTTTATCGGGTCGGGTTTTTCAATTACTCGAGTTTTTCGGGTACCCGATTACATTCGGGTAATTCAAGTATAGCAAACGTTTTCCTCAGCAGGAAATATTGTGACAGCAACTCGATCAAGATTGCTGACAAAACATGTGGAAGAGTTGTGCTTCCTCCATTCACATTTAAAAATATGAAAAAAGAATGATATTTATAAGAAGAATATTTATTTTCATTGATGTTCAAGTTTCTATATTGTGGTTACTAAATACGAAAATAGATAATATATTATTTATGAGATATAAATGTGATTATATTTTTCAATTGAATTAAAAAATAAATATAAACATTCCATGAAGCAATTTGGAGATTTCTTAATGCGCTGCATAATCAATTACATGGAGTAACAACCCTAATAGACTTGTAGTGAATATGGCATTCTTCACATTAGAATTGAATTCATATGAAATCCCCTTATTCCTACAATCGCTCAAGACAATTTGTCCTTAAAATATCAACGGCAATGGCAACTTCGAATAGAAGTTGAAAATATTAAATTCAAGCGATTTTATTATATTCGGGTACCCGACTTGGAAAACCCGATTTAATCGGGTACCCGACCCGACCCGACCCGAAGAGAAATACAAATACCCGAACCCGACCCGACCCGATAAAAAGTGCTACCCGCACACCCCTAGTAATAATGATTGAGACAATATTTTGAGAGTGATTAAACAAAAGCATTCACATTCCGAAGGGAACATGAACCTTCAACGTTTAGATTAGATCTGTACAGATCAGGCCGAAGGCTTATAAAAGCTAACTTTTAGATTCACAAACGTTTGACAAACCCGAGTAGAAATGCTCTAGTTATCGACGAGTTTTGTAACGCTTAACTAGCCAGATACTAGGTACTGGCAAGCGTCCAGTTTTTGGCTAGTTAAGGGTTACAAAACCCGTCAATTACTAGAACATTTCTACTAGGGGAAGTTCTATGAGCGTTGAAATGTAGGTCTCGAAATACTTTCAGGAAACATAGATATGGAACGTTCGTTAAAGGTTCATCGAAGGTTTGATACGAAGCTCCATAAAAATATCTATACTTATATTAATTTCCATATAAATATAGTTTCAAGTATAAATATAATTGTGAAGCTCCATCAAATCTCCGATGAACCTTCAACAAACGTTCCATCTATGTTCCCTGAAAGTATTTCGAGGCGGACATTCCAACGTTCGTGGAACCTTCGTCAAACGTTTGTGAAAATCAGAGTTAGCTCTCATGAATCTTCGGCCTGATCTACACAAATCTAATCTGAAGGTTCGCTGGAGCTTCGTGTTCTCTTCGGGATATAAAAAAATAATTTCTAGTATTAAATTTCTCATACTCATCGGTATCGGCTTTTGTCCTCATTTTATGAGGGAGTCACTAAAATCAATGAGAAATTGAAAGTATTCGATCAAATTTTCAAAGAAACGAGTCGTGACTTTCCTCACCATTCATGCAGGCAAATGATAAACTTTGTCCTTCGATGAAAATTTCTCGAATACGAGATGAGTCAAAATCTGAACACGATTACAAAATCAAAGATCCAGACTGATTCTACGTGTCAGGAATTCGAGAACACGTTAGTTGCATTAACCTCATTTTCTCTTCGCTTTCTTGTAGCCCCCACCTTCGCTTTATTATAAAAATTTAATCCGACCAAAAAGAGGAAAATCAAGAAGAAAATGAATTGAAAATATCATAATATTATTTGATAAACATTTCACATACGATCGGGTTTGTTTTCGAGGATGAAAGAGGTGGAAATTCCCTATTCCGGGGATAAGCGGAAGATAAAAAGAAGAAAAAAAAGCACGCGCGTATAAGAGATGATCGATAAAATGGTATTGGTAATTCAATCCTTTTGAAGCTCAACTTAATACCCATTTCCTATATCGCTGACCATCGATTCTATTAAAATCGACCATCGGTAGACCTCGAAAAGTGGATTTCATTCGAAGGATTTAAACGAACCGTTCGATGATATTGAATAAAATACCCGGTTGTGGAAAATGTATACACTGCACTGGCATTGTGCGGAAGATATACGCGTACTTTAAGCTTTGGAATAAATTCTGTTTCATCCGTGATAAAGAAACAAGTTTAATCAATATGTTTTTTCAATTTCAGTTTTCATCGCGATGCGTTGAAAGAATAATGAAGAACCAAACTAACGATTGATATTAATTTTGTTCATTTCGATACCGATGTTGGAGTGAAATTTCTGTTCCACCTCTTTTATATTTTATCATAAAATTATCATTGTACTCCATAGAATTTCATTGCTCATTCAAACCTGCTGGTTAAAACTTCATTGCTCTGGTGAGCGCGAAGTCTAATCTTTGAAATACTTTCCGAAGAATTTCTAGCTGTTAGATTTATGTAGAAATTTGATCACAAGTTTGAATTCTCATCGAGCGTAGATAATTTAAAACCGTTGTGATCGTGTTCCCCTATAAAACTCATGTGCGTGGTACAACAGTGACTCATTCTTGTCCGTCGTGTAGCGTATTGTGCGACTTCGAGTGATTCTGCAAAGTATTAAAGACTTATTTGTAAACTTTTAACGGGAATTGCATCAGTTACAGTGAAATGAGATCTGTGTCACATGCATACCACTTTATTCCGCACATGAGCACACGTAAATATTGTTAGTCATGATCAAAGTCGAGCAAATCTTGCGTATCAGGACCTGCTACGATGGTTAGCCTTTGGGTACCTATCGTTACAAAATAACGAAAAGCTTTGTGATCGCTTCTGGGGAACGAAAAATTTGGTGTCTCAAGAACCAAAATTCCTTAGCCCCTGATGCTTGTCGATTTGTCTGTCTTCATAAAATTGCATCACTCGATTTAGGTGATATAAGGGTCCCCTATGAGATTCACTTCGATTCATTCAAAGAAACTCTGGATGAGAAACGTTTATTGTTTTCACAAACGCGTGAATCTTTGATTCTAATGTATCAATCGATATGAAACTGTGACTGGGTGCCAGGTATTGGGACCTAAATCGGATACAATTATGATAATATGTTTCCATGAGGCTCCCATGTAAGTATCGATGAGACTGAAAAAAACCGAAGCTTGTCCTAGGATTGGGACATGTGTCAGGAACGAACCTCCGTGAAGAACAATTGGACCAATATTATTGGATAGTGCATCATTTCAGAATGGTGTTTGGTACAAGCGTAAAAACCAAGCGTTCATTAAAAATAATTGTACCGATGTTGTCCACATGAGTGGCACAATGTTTTCAATGGCTAAGGACTTGTGCATAACCATCGGGCCAAGACTGATCCAATCTTCTCCGCATGATTAGCCCCACACCCTAGTTTCACACACTAAGAGGGATATAGTTGATCTAAATAAGAATAAAACTCAACTAAATGGTAATAGGTCACTTTTGAATGTAATCATACACGGAAATCAACTGATCTTGAAAAACTCTTGACAAGATTTCAAAGAAGATTTCCCATGCAGGTATCGACGAGATTGAAAAAAACCCAAGTTTATCCCAGTCTTGGCACATTTAATTCATCGTTTCAACATGATTCATGTACGGTATTCTGAGGGAGAAAGTGAAGCTGAAATATGGATCAAATTACTCTTCGCGTCAATGTCTGTGATGAAAGAAGCATCGGTTGATACTTGATGAATCATGTGGACCAGGCTTGAAAAAACCATCAGCCTAAGCCTGTTCTGGACTCATCATTCTCCAATGAACAAAAAGACATCTTAAACGGATCTTTAAGATGTCTGGGTGAATCTCGAGATACCTAAGGATTTTTTCGTAGAGTTATCTTTAAGATACATAACAGATGTCGAATAACTTAAATATGTCTTTTTAGATATCGTTTCTCTTCTTCATCTCTCAGACTCTCATTTCAGACATCTGTGAGATATCTTCAAGATATTTCAAAATTGTCTCCAAGATATCTCAAAGATACGTTCGAGATCCCTTCACGATATGTTCAAGATGCTGTCAACAATGACAATTAGGGGTAGACTCGAGACTCTTGAGCGAAATATTATTCAATTTCACGATCTTCGAAGACAAACTTTTACATCAAGCCGAGTATGGGAATATAATAGTTGGAGATAACACGTCTGAGAGGATGAAATTGATCGCAGCCAGGATATAAAGCAATTTTTCCCTACTCAAGACCAAGACAAGACAAGACCTTTTTCGAGACTGCAACAGTTTTGAATAAGCATTGATGTTCAAAATCAACAAAATATTTTGAAAAATTTTCTCTCATTCCATTCTTCAAATATTTGTACATTGACCCAACGAATCTCGCATTAGAACTGGTAAGATTAAGTTTTGTTGATTTCACTCGAAAGTCTCGAGTCCAGCCCTCATAACAGTGTTAAATCGATGATTAAAAAAAGTTCTTCCGAGAATTTTACTATACCTCCTGTCGGTTAGGATCCGACGTATGCTTTTCCTTTCCCAGAAATTTCTATTGCTTCAGAGAGATTCGAACCTACCTACTTAAACTATCACGTACGTAAAGAACTGGGCCTAACAGCTTAACAGCTATGGCTTAGGCCATAACGTTGTACAACTGATAAAATTGTTGTTTGTGTAAAACTCCTCGAAATGTATTTCCTGAAAGAGTCTGGAATTTTCGAGGAATGAATCTAATATTTCATCTAATGTCGTACTGAAGCCGAATTTCAGTGAAAATTTTTCTCCAAAATTTTCTTTTGGAAGATAAGTTGATTTCATGATTTCGAGATATCTAGAAGAGATCTTTTAGATTGATCTCAGAGATACCTTGATTAGGATGTGTTGCATTTCAAATTCGATATCCTAATTCCATTTCTGAACGTTATCTTAAAGATATCTTTACGATACATGTTGAAGATATCTTTGTGAAGATATGTAGCCGTTACATCTTTCCGGTATCTTGCGGAAGATATCTTGATTTGATAATTTCAATACATCTAAAAGAGATTCTTTGTATGTACCCCAAAGATATCTCGGTGGAGGTGGTATCAAGATATCTTGTATTAATCTTAAATTCGGCACCTCAATTCCATTTCTGAAAGTTTTCCTGGAGATATCTTTACAATAAATCTTGAATATATCTTTGCAAAGACACGGAACAGCTGCATCTTTCAGGTATCATGAGAAAGATATCTTCATTTCATCACTCGAAGATTTCTAAAAACAATCTTCGAGATGTATCCCGAAAATATCTCAATTAAGATGTTTTCAAGGAATCTTTGTATTCATCTGAAATTCGACATCTTAATTTCATTTCTTGAAGTTCTCTTGAAGATATATTCACGTCACATCTTGAAGATATCTTGAATGTATCTTGAAGACATTTATGTTTATCGGGTCCCAAGTCTATGCCAAGTTTGGTGAATTGTTCAAGAAAAATCTCTGCAGGTCTTATACCAGGCAAGATTCATGATTGGGTCATTGTTCCATACGAACATGAGCTTTTATCCTTGAATTTGATGTTACTCTTTTCCGAAAGAACTTTTTTTTTTCAGGGAAAATAACCCCGAAAGGATTTTTCCGTGTTCTCCAGGATATTCAGGATTGTTTCAGAACTCTTCAGTGCATCCTTTGGGACATAAGATCTGGAATATCTTTCTGCCTGGATTGGAGAAGTTGAGAATGAACGAAGAAGCCATGTGCCCATTTATTAACAGAGTATTAACGTAGTATCCACGATATAATACCGTGAGAAAGTATAGAAAGAAGGGATGAAGATAAAAGAAAGAAACACGGATTCGCACGTATGAGACGATTTACCCGCTTGGTCACAGGGAATTGTGTGTTTGTACATTTGTATGTACTCTACAATCGTCGGACAATCATCTCTTGATGCTTATCAACAATTTTTATGGCCGTGAAAGAAAAGAAAAGAAAGAGATGTGTATAATAACAGAAGGAAAAAGAAAAAAGACAAAGTGAAAGACAAAACTTCAGAAAATAAGGAGTAAGCAGGAAGCGACGAGAAAGATGTCTTGAGATATTACGGTGCAAGAGGAAAGAGAAAAACAGACTCCATTATGTCTCGTATATTATTTGTCCAACAACTCTTTTACACGCAATGATACTTTCATTGCAGAAACAATGATACTCATTATATCGGGGTATGGAAGATGTACAAACAACGGTGTATCGACTATAATATTCTCTGTAATAATCAATATCCTAGTTATTATATCAAATACACTGCAAAAATAGTTTCTATTCTTGTGGAGAAGAAAAAAATGAAGATTCTGGGAAATTTATTGAAAATGAGTGTGACAAATATTCATGGAATTTCATTTCCATTGTTAAGTAATGCTCTTTATCTCAGGAACACTTAGTTCAAAAGTTAATAAAGCATAAAGAAATGATTATTTCATGGATAGTTGCACTTATTGTGGAAGATGAATGTACATAAGTGCGATCGGTAAAGAGATACCTTCGGCTAGTTATACTCGTAGCTTTCTTTCTTCGTGTATTCCTCGGAACAAGAACAATTAAGGCACCTGCGCTAATTTCTCTGCGGTACAGCGAGTCATTACCCGTGCGTTACTGTAATTTCCTGGTAGCACCGATCGTCTTGTATGCACACGCGTACATGCATTTCTATGCGTATACGTGTTCGTGGCTAGCACGTTAATGTGATCTTGAAGTTAAGCGAAGTTGCCTCTGATTGTCCAGATGCGAATGAAGAATTATTGTGCTTGAAAAGTTAGGATATTTGTCTACATTAGACGATGATATTCTTCTTATTCACCGTTGGAAATATTTGTGATATATGTATGTACCGTTAAGCATTATTCATCTTTATAATCCGTAATTGAATCTCTATTGAACAATACAAAATTCACATTCATCATCTTCAATACTTTTTGTATGGAAAAATAAGATTTTTGAAGAAATGCCAGTATACACTGAGCGAAAGAGGTCATTGAGGCAAGAAAATATGTCATTCAATGGTACCCATGTGGAAGTTGAAACCGGGACAGTACTGGCCCAGATTCTTTGACCCAGGGCCAGTATTGACTCGGTTAAAATTTTCATATGGGTATCTATGAAATATTTCTTTGAACTAATTAAATATTATTGCAATGAATGAAGTGTAACATCAAGTAGAAAACTATTTCACGCATTCAAGTAAAATTTCATTGATCTAAAGAAATGTTTTATAGGGATTTTTTTCCTCAGTGTAGGGCATTGAATTTTGCACTAAAACTTCTAAAACTTCATATAATCGTGTAAAATGATCACAGAATATGTATAATCATACGTTAAGAGTGATTATCATCCCTGTTTGTCGTTCCACGAGTTCAAGGGGAAATATGATAAAGGAAAGACCAGAGATGTTTCGTTTTGCACGACCATTATGGTTTCCTCATTTCTAAGATATGTCTTCAGTGAACAATTTCACGTTCAAGGTTCCCGACTTGTGTGTGAACTACCGTTTTGTAATGATTCTACTGCGTGTCGGTATGGTACATAATACCCAATGCGTAGGCGCGCAGAACCGTATACGCTGGCTTGTTGGTATATACGATACCAACTCATCTGGTGAAATTGAAGTGAGCACGTGCACATGTGATGTACGCTCAATAATTAAGTATTTACACGCAAAGCTATTTGTCTCTTTGACCCCGTTTTTGATTGTTTTTCTCAATGTTCAAATTTCTTTCCACAGCTCGTTAGGAAATGATAATTTACTGAAAATTTGTCGACAGGAAAGAACAAATACAGACTAAACGATTTATTACATGTTTCCATGATATTAAATCCTTAGGGTCCATACCCCCTGTATAATTACTGAAGATTAAATAATTATTTTTGAGATTTATATAAAAATATACATCATTGTATATGAAGCCATACTCGAGTGAACGAATTTTCAAAACTATATTTAATTTTTATAGAATTATGAATAACTTATGTATAAATTATATATAATTTAAAAAATTTCCCTCCTCGAGATGGATGAAATTTGACGTGATTATATGTAATAACAATTATATATGTTTTATATACGTATAATTACATGGAAAGAACCGGGTCTATAGTATTAATATTTAGAAATAATTTATCAACGTCTAGAAAAATGACTGAATTTAGGGAAAAAGAGGATCTCTGGAAAATATTCGTAGTAAGTCCACCGAAAATTCGTAGTCAAAATATTAACAGTTGATAGTTTCATTGGTATTTTTCACAGTGAAACTATCCATTGTTGATACATCGACTACGAATTTTCAGTAGACTCACTAGGAATATTTTTCAGCGATCCTCGTTTTCCCTAAATTAACAGTCATTTTTCTAAATATTAATAGAACCGCACTGAGAGAAATTCTTATAATGATTATAATTAAAACGTTTCAACTAAATATACTTAATGACAGCTACTAAAAATTTGGTTGATTCAACCAAGATATTACAGTTAATATAATCCAGCTTGTTTTCGTATTCAATTGTTTTTGGACACTCTCCTTTCTTTCACGCGTACAGGATGCGTGGATAAAAGTTGTGAAAATTGCTGTTTCAAACTGTGCAATTTGGATCGTCGGGGATCTAAAAGACTAAACTGATTTTGAATGCGTATTTTTTTCTACAATGGCAGTGTTATCTCCAGAAGACATTTACTGTCACACGCAGAAATGTAGGAACAACTATCGATATAGGTTATAAATTAGAATAAAACGGTATAACGATGGTAGTTGGCCTGGTCGACATTGCGATAAAAGTGGATAAAATGTTCAGAAATGAGAGAAAAATTAATACCAGGGTCATTTTTTCAACCTGTCTCATATGTAGAGTTTTGTAGATTATTATCTGGGTTATTATTTTGTACGGATTTACAAGGCATATTCTGACCAGGATTTATGAATTATCCTATTATAGTATTGCTTACTGTTAGGAAGTAGTTGTGTTTGAAGTAAAAATGAAGTAATTTCGATCCTAACCTTTGGTTTCATCGCACAATAAAAATAGTTGAGACGTTATTTTACTGATTTTTTTGGAATAATGGCAACTAATACTTTCTCTCAGTGCAGTTTTTCCGTGTATATGAATTTTTTTATATATACCCCCCTATACAACTGTATGATTTTTTATATAAATTTCAACAATCTTCCTATAAATTTCAATAATTAAGTATAGAGGATATATAATCATTTTTGACAAGCACATTCTAGTTGCTTATAAACTATTTGAAAATGACGATCTTAAAATCTATACATTATTCACTAAGAATCGCATAAAAAGTTGTTTTTTTTCTTTTCATAAATTGAAATTTGCGGTATTGTTATCAATGTTCACGGCAATAGATTATATGCATTCACATTTACTGCATAAGCAAATTGTTGGTGGTCGTCGCGGCATCTTGTATATCGCTGAGAGAAAGGTGTGCATGGTATAAATATATTGAACATCTCGTAATAGTAAAGTTGTAGTCGTAGACGCGCTGCTATTGAAAAAAAAACTTCGAAAGGTTACTCTGTGATTCTTATAAGCGTGTGAGAGTTAGAACGTGACAAGATGTTGCATAACTATCCAGGATGTCCGTTCATGTATGTGCCTGTGTTTCGTATATAAATCATCATGCGAGACAAGTTATGTCCGTTTATTTCTATTGAAGTGATAATTGAACAGCTGCATTTTTAAATTCGCATCAATCAAAATCTGTTGCAGGGAGATCACTTTGGGCCGCACTTAGGATTTTTTACGCTCTATATAATGTATTCATTCGCATAGCACGGAATTCGGTCAATGTCTGGTTTAGAGTACCATAAAAGTATCACATATGTTCACCACCCAAGTAGAACCAGAATATACTATGAGCATTTTACGCGTATCCGAAATATATTCGCGTGCTATGCTCATTCATGGAAGATTTACGAACGGATGTGTGACGGCACGGCAATCAAATGTCAATCGACTGGATATCGGACATTCCAAATGTATTACCCCAGCAGCGTCATTTGTGGAAGAACCTTACCAGCAGCTACACTGTTAGAAATGTCGTTAAATTTAATATATTTTTCATGTACATTTGTAAATGAAATTCCGATTCTTCCCACTGAGCATTTCCGTTAGAACCTTGCATTAACATTGCATCGATGTTGATGCGATCTTGAAAGTACCTGTTATGAGAATTATAACAGTAATATTACAACATCCAATTACAAGTAAATTGCAGCAATGTTACGTTGTCAGGTGATATTTCAACGATATTTTTGATAATATTGCATTTGTAAATTGAAAGACAATGTGCTTTCAAGATCGCATCAATATCGCTGCAATGTTAAGAAAGGTTCTAACGGAAATGCTCAGTGGGTTGATGATTGAAATGAGAATTCATTCACACGTGACTGAATTTTTAATTTTTGCTACATTATATCATACAATTAGATATATTTTTGTAACTGGAATTTCATTCGAATGTAATTAGAATTCCAATGAATTTTCCAGTTACGTGAATAAGTTTTGCTTCCGTTACATGTAATTGAAAGTTCAATCAGAAATTTCTAACAGCGTAGAGGGAGTCTAGCCGCACGCGAGGAACTTGAAAAGGCCTAGCACCGGCCCATAGAACCCTTGCTCAGATATGTACGTTTATAGAGGGAAAAGAAATTCGCTGTGACAGCGAACTATTTGCTATCACAGGAATCTTGTCACCTGAAGCAGGAAAAAACCCGAGTCAAAAGATTTTAATACTTTGGAGAGCCTGATCAACTCCGTAATACGCACCAATTCAGAGTTGAATCAGGTCGAATGAGGATTTTGAAAAGAAGATCAGATTGAGAACAGAGTGAGATGAGAGTGAGAAATGAAATCAAACTTGATTCACTTCGTAATACGCAACACGGAAAAAAATGTTTAGCTGCATCAGCTAGATTTTAGCTATCATAGCTAGATATTTCGCTGCAGCAGCTAAACATTTCTTTCCGTGAACGAATCGGAGCTGTATCAGGTTTCAATTTTTGACTCGGGAATGTTTGCTCTTTCAGCAAAATTTGTTTTTCATTTTGTATACAGGGTGGGGCATTTATCTTGAGACAACAATTCATCTTGTTTTTGTATATACAACATTTTTCAAGATATTCCGTTGTTACAAGATAAACGCCCCACCTTGTAAAATACTGAAGATTTTGCTGGTCCAGCGAAAAATTTGCTGCTTCAGTTCATCATGTTTCTCGTTCAGCAATCCAGTCAGCTGTGGCAGCGAACTTTTAGCTAGGTTAGCAAAAAGATTTCACGACCAAGGCAAAAATTGGAATATTCATTGAAAAATCCTCCAGCCGCACGACGTTTCCAATTGATTCAACTCTTTTTCAAGGACAAAAAAGGCCGTTTATCATAGCTGTACATCGGCTGATTCCATTGCTGGCCTTTCTTATCAGCCAGTGGTGGGCCACACTTGTGCCAATGATGTGAATCCATTGTTGGCCATTTAATGGTAGCCATACATGGGCCGATTGTTGGCTTTGTTTACATTATCAGGGTTTCCTGTATGGGTACGCGAACGGAATTTGGTTTGATTTATCTGATTTGTGGATAAATTCATCCATATTGTAATCAAAATCACAGCACAGTGACTTGAAGCTTTTGGAATGTGATATTATAGAAGGATGCTTAGAATACAGTGGATAGAGAAAGTAAAAAATGAAGAAGTACTTGAGAAGGTAAATGAAAAAAGAAGTCTTTCAAGACATGTCGTGGAAAGAAGAAGTAATCTGATAGGACACACATGAGGCATGATAGCTTATTGAAAACAATATTGGAAGGAAAAATGAATGGTAAAACTCGAAAAGGTAGACCTAGATTAAGTTATATGAAGCAAATCCTACAAGATGGGGGTTGTCGTAGATATGTAGGAATTAAGCGTCTAGCGGATAATACACAGAGAAAAGTTTATATTAACGATTACTATATTTTTATGGTACTCGTGGAATATACTTTGTTATGAGGCTTAGAATTATCCCTGGTTGAAAAAATCCATAGAATCTGATGATATGAAACTTAATGAGATGAGGTCGGAACATTGTACAAGATTCAATCAGATTTGGCAAGATTCAATCAGAATCACATTGAAAAAATACTCCCATCTGATTAAATCTCATTGTCAAATGATTGAATAAGATTTGGTCAGAACATTGTACAAGATCCAATGAGATTTGGCAAGAATCAATGGTTTTTCTTAACCAGGGGTATTTATTTTAAATTATAACATATTTATTTTCACCCTCACGAGAGAGTATGGTGAATGCTCGTATACTTGTGGTTCATAGCGACATGATCAAATATATCCCAAAAAGCAATTTAAATATGCTAATATCTGATATAAAATTTGTACTGTGTAGACAGGGTTGGAGGATTTCATCAGATCAGTCATAAGACTGATTAGTTCATGATGATGATGTAATAAAAATCGGCAAAAAATTGTTCATTATAACGAATTAAGCGAAATTTCGTGTTGGTTATTATATTAATTACAACGATTTGTGTTCCAGGTACGTACTGATGGGTTTTTCATCTTCGATACGAATGTGAGTAAGATAAATGTTATAATTTATACCACAGAAAAATGTTTCATGCAGCAACAAAGTATGTTACGCATACTCGTAGGTTTAGAGAGGATTGGGATAATCGAATTATCTCAATCAATCCAATATCGAAAGGATCTTTTAACTGAAAATTTAAGAGAACATTCTAATGTGAAGGTCGAAAGAAAGCATATTTTCAGACATTTTTTCCCTTGGGAACGATGAAACATAATTGGACAAACTTTGTCCCCTTGAAGGGAAGGATCAAGAAAAGTGAAAGAAAAATTCTCCTGGTCATGAAAAATATTTATTTATGTACTTATAGAATCATATAAGAGTGTTGAAGAAGAAGTTTTCTGCTGGTGCAGGTGATTCCAGTCCCCCCAGTGATTTGAAATAGGAAAAACAAATTAATTTTTTGATCTATTATGGTTGTCGGCACCGGGAGAATTTTATGCTTGGATTTATTTGGATTGATTAAATTTCTATTTAAACATGAACCTACTAGAGTTTCAGTTGAATCGAGTCAAATTCATTTGAATTGAGTCAAAATTTACTGGATGCAACGAAATGTCAAGCAGGTTCAGATTCGAGTAAATCATTTTTCTGAGTGCGTCCTTACCCTCATAAAAATGATTCTCTTCTCATGAAACGGCAGCCGTCTCACAATAAAAAAAATGTCTAATCTACTCCCTAACAAATGATTTTGAATACTTTTCCCCGTCTTTTTAGTAGAAGAAAGTCCGTTCTGTTATTGGACGAGTTCCGTTTTACTAACAGAAGAAGTCGTCTGTGACAAAGTGAAATTCGAATTCGTGTTGATAATCAACACGGATGAGTGTCAAATTCACAAATTTTCAATGTAAGTTTTACACTTTTGTGTCCATTCATCACACCCTTTATGTCAATATTTAACATGAATTTTGAGTGGACCGTTTGGGACATGCACGTGTGTTGAAAATACACAAAATTTTTTACTGTGATATGAAATGGAATCGTTTGAGACGGTTCCAGTCTCGTTATAAGACGAATCTCCGTCTGAAAGTATTTTGAAACGGAATCGTCTTATCATCAGATGGTATTTTTTTGAGTGTATCGTTGATACCTCGACTATTTTATTTCATCGTAAATTCAAAAAATGCCGACTGTTCTTGCAGAAGTGTTGAAAAAATACCTTTTTTGCGTCATAAATCAGGTGAAATCATAAGTTCAAATCAAAATATCAACAAGTTTGATGTACGGACGATAGCCATGATAGTACTGAATATAATGTCAAAATTTGAAGTTGGTCCGCCTGTTTGTTTTTCACACGGAGAAAAAACAATATTTATAATTAATAAATCTTGTTTTGGATACGGCGAAATAAATATTTATTATATACAAACATGGTTTACTAAGCACAAGTAAGGTTCATTATCAGTTGATAAACGTCTTATGAGGTTTGTTAACAATGATGAAACTTTATTTATATAGGTAATGAGCCAAGTTTATATGGAACAAATATTTATTTCACCGTATAAAAAACAAGCTTCATTAAATACAACTACCCTTGGAGGTATTGCCAAGACTGAAAAAAACTCAAGCTTGTCGAAAGGGTGGCACATGTATCAGAAACAAACCTCCGTGAAGAACAATTGGCCCAATATTGTTCCATGATTGTCAGTCATGGTACATTTGTTGATATTTTTGAAATGTTCACTACATTTGGTACAAGCTTGGCACAAGTGTGAAAATCGAGCATTCGTTGGGAACAATTGTGCCAATAGTGCCCACAAGAGTAGCACAATGTTCATAAATATTCACTGAATTTTGAATTTACAATGGCTGAAGACTTGGGGATAAACATCGGGCCAGGGCTGGCTCGATCTCCCTGCCATAATTAATCCTACACACTAGTTTTACACACCAAGCTAGATTTTATTGATCTAAGTGAAGATAGAACTTCACTTAATGGTAATAGGATACTTTTAAATGTAATGATGGACGGAGATCAACTGATTTTGAAGAACGTTCTTCGATAATTCATGTTTTAAGATAATTCATGTACGGTATTCTGAGGGAAAAAGTCATTAACTGAAATATGAATCAATTACTTTCTTCATCCATATCTGCGATCGAAGAAGCATTGGTCGATGCTTGGTAAATGAATTGGACCGGGCCTGGCAAAACCACTGGCCCAAGCTTGTCCTGATCTTATCATCAGTGAGTAAACTCTGATTTTGATGGGGCAGAAAATTTTTTGCTGTGACAGCAATCTTGTTAGCTATGACAGCAACTTTTCAGCTGTGGTAGCAACAGATGTTGATTTGTCAAGCAAAATTTGTTCCGTAGTCTATATACAACACCAAAATTTACTGAAAGAGCGGAAATTTTTTGCTGCCACATCTAAAAAATCGCTATCGTACACGGAGAGAAATTTATTTTCAAAGGTTACCGTTTTATTCGTAAACTGTAACTATTCGGAAAAATCAGACAATAACTTATAACATGACTCGTAATCATTGTCAGCTGTGATGGTGAAAATTTCAATTAATCTCAAGTTTCATCATCACGGTTGGCAATGATTACACTGAGAGAAAGATACCTAGCTGCGGCAACTGAAATTTAGTTGTCCTAGGTAAATTTTAGTTGGCGTAAATAAAAGTCTAGTTGTCTGAAATAGGAATAAAACGATTCATGCAAAAGGATTAAGAAATTTAGCTGTAACAAATGAAATTTATTTGTTTCAACTAAATTTTTATTGATAGGGACTAAATTTCCTGGTCGTCTAATATTTAACTAAATTTTTTTTCTCATTGTAGGAGTTATGTTATCAGTTATTGTCCGATTTTTTCGAATAGTTCTAATTTTTTCCAATAAAACGGTAATTCTTCTGATTACATTTTTGTGCGTGTAGCTAAAAAGATTGTTCTAATAACGAATGGTTTGCTGTCACAGGAACAAATTTGCTGTTTCAGCAAAAGGGAACCAGCAAAATGAGATTTCGCTGTCACAGCAACTCTTCTCTGTGCAGAAATCACCTGTGCCAGGTAATCCATAAAACTCTCCCAAAATTCGAGTGCGCGCAATTTGAACCCCTCTTTCGAAGCGTTACAAGATGGAAAACACCTCACCCAACTGTAGGATATCAATTTTATGGATCAAAACTATCGAAAATTGCCCCAAAGAACAATTCGAATTTTTCAACCCGTCATGTCTGCTTGGATTTTTTCTATCTCCAAATATCTTTCAAGAGTTTTCGATCCTCAATTTTGTCATTTATTGAAACTGATGTGTAAAAATCACTTTTTTGAATCATGAAAAGTTCTCTGTAAATGTAAGTATTTGCCTCACGTTTATATGTTTACACCATGTAAGTTAGTTCGACTTTCGTTGCCAATGCGCAATATAATCTGTATTATGAGTCACATACAAAGAGATATTCTGTAAGGTTGGTCAGGCCTTTCTTGCGAGATAGATATTCATAATAGGATTCGCAGAATGAGCTTATAATTTCGAATTGAACGATATTTCACAATCTCAAGGATTATTTCTAGCCTACACGGAGAAAAATTCTGTTCGAAAACGTAAGACTTTTTCACATGTTCCTCAGTAAACTAGATACAGGAAGATTTGTAAAATGATTTTTGACATGAAAATACGGGAAATTACGCATACTGTGAAAGAAGTAATACGTAGAATTGAAATTTTAAACGCTGAATGTTAAATTTCATAAAGCGGATAGTAAGATCTGGCTATTCGTTCGTGTTTTCATGTTGAAATTCATTTGACAAACCTTCCTGTTTCTGGTTTAGTAAGAAAAATGGGGAAAAGTCTTACATTTTTTTCTCCGTGTAAAAAGAATATTCTTGTCGGGGATTTCATTTTCCGAATTGTTTCTTACTCTTTGACGTGTCTATGGAACTCGTTGTGAATGATTTGATATGTAAGCACTTTCGTTCATCCCTAGATGAAGCTTATATTTATTTAAATAATGAATACGAATTTCTTCGTTTGATTTTATATTCAATTGTACACGGAAAAAATTAGTGATCCAAATTTTCGTTGACTAGAATGTCATTTCGAGACGGAGCACAAATTCAAAAGGAATTCGTACATTGGATTTCGATGATTCGTTGACTTTTCCCATTATTTTGACGATCAAAATGAGGAGTGAATGCCATTGGTGACACAATGGACAAAGGCAACGAATTATTAAAATCCAGTGTACGAATTCTTTTCGCATTTGTGCTCCGTCCGAAAGTGATATACTAGTTAACGAAAATTTTCTTCGTTAAAACGACGATGAATTTTATTTTCCTTCACAATGAGAGAATATATATTAGGTGTGCAAGTTGAAACTCGGCTTTAAGTTGGTTGCATGAAACAAAATATTTGAACGCATCCAATTCGTCCGCCATTTTGGATATATGTAGCGTGGACATTGCAGTTGTCATATCAGTCATTTTCAAGTAGTAATTTCCTGTGTATCAATTTTATGAGATGGATTTTGATAAGCAACATTTACGCCATTGTATTCTATTCTGTTTTCAAATGAATAAAAATGCTGCTCAAGCTGTGGAATCGATTAATACGACATTGGGTCAACATTCTGTGAGCCATTCAACAGTGAAAAAGTGGTTTACGAGATTTCGTAATGGAAATTTTAGTCTTGAGGACGATCCACGTCCAGGTGCAATCAGAAAATTTGAGGATGAAGAAATTGGAGTTTTACCGAATGAAAATCCATGTCAAACACAAGAAGAGCTTGCAGAACAGTTAGAAGTTACTCGTCAAGCAATTTCACTTCGATTGCATGCATTGGGAAAAATACAGAAGGAAGGAAAATGGATTCCTCATAAACTGACGGAAGAAAATAAAAGACCAAGAGTTGCCATTTGCATGAATTTGCTTTCTCGGTTCAAGAAGAAGAATTTTCTGCATAAAATCATTGCGAGGGATGAAAAATGGATTTTGTACGACAATCCTAAATGTATGAAAGCATGGGTTGATCCGGGCCAGCCATCTACATCAGTTGAAAAACCGAATATTCATGCAAAGAAAGTTTGACTCTGTGTCTGGTGGGATTGGAAAGGAATCATTCGCTACGCGCTTCTCGAACCTGGCCAAACTATTACAGCTGAGCGTTACCGGGCCCAGCTGATCAAAGTAAGTGATGCTCTGGAGGAAAAAAGACCATTTACTGGGCAAGGAAGGCGAAAAGTGATGCTACTGCACGATAATGCACGTCCACATACAGCAAAACCAACCCAGGAACTCATCTTTAATTTAGGCTGGGAAGTTGTACCTCATGCGGCATATTCATCAGATTTAGCTCCTTCCGATTATCACTTATTTAGATCAATGTCGTCATATTTGAAGGAGCAGCACTTCATGAATATCGAAGATGTCCGGAAATGGCTGGATGACTATTTCGTTTCAAAACCACCAAGTTTCTATCGTGAAGGCATTTATCTACTACCCGATACATGACAAAAGACTGTAGATAATAACGGCGAATATTTTAATTGATAATTCTTGAAAGAAGTATTTTTTTAATAAAATTGAATTTGACTCAAATGAGCCGATTTTCAATTTGCACACCTAATAATTTCATTTCACGATTCAGCGAACTGTTCCATTTTAAAGATTAAAACTTTGAAGTAATATTTTGATCTCATTATATTCAAAACTTCAAAAGTACATCCATAATTTATAAACACCTGACAAATCCTTTGTGATCGAAGCCAATACGAGATGTGCAATTCTTCGTGTATCGTGTATTAATAGCCCACGGAGAAAGGTTCTTGATTCTCTTTGACGTTGTAACTGGCTGTTGTATGATCACAAAGAAAGGCATACGCAACGATTGAATCGTTGCGTTTATTCTCCCGTTCGTTGAATCGATTATAGATGCATCTCAATGCTCAATCCCTTTGTTTCATCCTCCTTTTCCCCGCGTTGAGCAATTTCTAGAAATGAAAGGATTCGCAAGATTGATAAAAAAAAATCTTTTCATAAGAGATTACTCGTGGAAAATGGCATACGTATTCTGGAAGAACACTTGATAAACTAGTACGAAAATTGTCATCTTCCGGATTCCATGTTTATAATTCCGTGACTGACATTTCAATTTGGAACAGATTTTATTTTCACACGCGTACGGATAACGGTACAACAATTCCGTAATTGTTCTAATGAAATGCCCGAGATTTTATATGGAAATATCCTGTTTCGCTATAAATTCTCGTTAAGATATTTGAAATAAAATAATCACATCGATCGTGTTCAATCGTAACTCACAATGACCATATATATATATATATATATATATTGATTTCATATTTAACCGTGAGAATTTTCATCGCGTTTACAAATTATCTCACGTTACGTTGAGTGTAACAATAACAATGAAGAACATAACGCAACGTACATTCCCTCCGCGAAGAAAGAAACGCAGAACAGATACATTTTTTCTTATACTTGTTTCCTTTTTCAGTGGTATACAATTCTCTATCTATCTGAATCTAAAATTAACATTGCAGTCATTAATAAAAGACTAGCTTCGGTCTTGGCGTTCGAGCCAAGGGTGGAACTTTGAAATATCGTACACAACAAACCATGTGTGACGACAACACGCGCCACGTGCCATTACGCGGAGCATAGTACGCCACGTGTGTTAAAAACATCTTGTTGATCAAGGACAATTCCTTTGGAACAGATGGATGATGTTTCCTTTGATTTTGTTCCTAATTGAACATAGTGGTCTTCAACCCACGGACCCTCGGTACCGCTGTTTTTATGTTTCGAGAATAATGAAAGCTGTAGATGTCTTTTCAATCGAATCTACATTTGTATTACTGCCAAACTATTTTGAATGTACTAAGGATGATAGTTGGGTATATCTAATTATGGAGGGAGAAATCAATGTTTCATCGTGAAGGTGATTAATTAACGCACATTAGGATTCACTTGAGTATTTTCAGAGTTGTACCAAGTGCTTCTGGTTAATATATGAGAGGGTTTTCACATCCAAAGAAATTTATAGTTGTGACAAGTATAAGTGCATGTCATACACGTTGTCATACATTAACGTACATGAACATTCATCATCCATGTATTTCCAAGAATATATCCCCGATGTGAATATTCTATTTGTAATTTGATTTTTCAGTTATAAAATTGATGGATGATTCTCAGTTGAGAGGTATAAAATCTACAGGTGTATTCACGATATTTTATATTGATTAGCTCGTTCAGAGGTAACTCATCCATTTCTTGAAGATGGCCAACCGATTCATTCATTTTCCATGATTTTACAAGAGGCCAGGAGGAATATTTGGACCAGGGGAGATACAAGTTACAAACTTTTTCAGCTACCCAATTTTTTCGGTGTAGCGAGATGATCCGTTGAAACCCATAGTGAGACGTCAATTTTTATGAAATAATGTTGAACGTATCACGTGAAATCTCTTATTGTAGACACTTTGTATCTCCCCTGGATATTTTGTATTTCCCCTGGCAACTGGTCAGTTGGCCAGGGGAGGTACTTTTTGGAAGAAATTTTGAGATTAAAACAAACGTAGACCCAGATATCAATTTAACCTTGCTGCAATGTTGTCAGGTGAGCTTGTGACAAGGTTGACACACGACAATGGTACAAGCTTACAAAACCCTTGCAGCAGAGTTGTAGCAGCCTTAAACTGACAAGGTTGTTAATAACAAGTCAAAAAGAATCGAATGACAAGTCTGGCAAGCTTATGACAAGCTTACATGTTATCTGGGGAGTTTTGATTTACCTGAACATTTAACAAATTTAATGCTCAACTCATCATAGTGTATCACCAATAACGACAATAATGAATAAATCGTTCCTCATTGAGAACGATCAACCAGGGGAAATACCATGATTACATAACCTAGTACTAAATTCACCCCATGGACCAGATCAGGTCAAATTTGATCCAGCCCAGGTCCTGGTAAGGCAATCTCGTCAGGACCTGACAAGTCATGTCACGCTTTACTAATATAAGGACTTTATGAGGCAAGACTGATAAGGATTTGATGTGGAATCCCATACTAAAACCTCCAGAATAACTTGGAGAGATCCAACTTGAAAGATATGCACAGTTGACATTAGGATCAAATGGACTTATCCCTACGTGGGGCATCCACATCTAATCTTGATTAGGATTTCAGGAGGTATACCGTATTTCGGATGATCTTGTTAGGTTGACCCTATGACAATTTTTCAGTCGGGACATTGAAAAATCAGAATATTTCGGTGATCAATGAATATTTTGCTAAACGATTCAATTGATATTTGTTGGCAACTGTACATCATTCCTCCCCCCTCACAAGTGGATGGGAATTTTTGTAAAACATCCAATGATTATTTATGAGTATAAAAGGATGCCAGGGGAGGATACATGAAAGTTGAGGGACACAATCTGAACTGAAAAACAATCACTGTACGTACAAATATGTTGATAGTTCCAACCCTACGGAACGATAATTTATTGATGGGAGAACATATGGGCATATGCGAAAATATTCTTCCCTTAGCGGTCCACGATTTGGAAAAAATTTTTTTGTCAAGCACGCCTACTTAATATAGTGAAATATGTTCTTTGAGATCCAAATAATGTACTTTAACGGCTGAACACGTGATTTGAGGTGACGGTCGCTGGGTACATCGCTTTTTATCGAGAATTTCTGGTTTTTTGGGCTTTAAAGCTACCCAGCATCTTTTCACGGGGGAGCACAACTCTCCGATTTGGTGCGAATTGTTGTCAGAGGTCTAGAGAATGTTCCTTGACGGTGCAACAAAAAATCGACGGATGATGCCTCCGAGAAAAACGGATTTTTTATGTTTAAATTTCAAAACTTCGCCCAAAAATTCTGGAAAAATTTAAGTGGACTGTTTGATGAGAGATACAACGTTTTTGTTTCTGACATTTTTTTGATTCCGAGCTTCCTTCTTGAGTAAAAAAAAAGAAATAATATGAAAAGAATCAGATTTCAGCTCGATATGGGTGCGCAATTCAAACCTGCAAGATTACACTGTCTGGATGGATGGAGATTGTTGATGAGAGGCCTCGCATAGATTTTCCGGTATTTTTGAGCCCCTCAGTGGCGGCATAAGCTGAGCCCTGAATGATGACGAAAGGAGGACACATGAATACGTGGAAGAAGCAGCCGGGAATTGTGTTGTTTATGATTCTGATTTATAGGCCCATATTAATAGATATTTGAATTGTTATTCTTTTTTTTTTTATTGAGTTTACATCTTGCAAATGGAAAAAGTTATTTGTTCAATCAACTCCTCATGAAATCACTTACCATCATATTTCAATTATCTACTAATTTCTAAAAATCAATACATGTATGTTAGAATGAAATACAAAAAAAACAATTCTTACCAAAATAATAATTCGACAGCTTATGCTACTGAGAGGCGGAAAAAATACCGGAAAATCTTTGCGAGACCTCTCATCAACAATCTCCATCCATCCAGATAGTGTAATCTTGCAGGTTTGAATTGCGCGCCCATATCGAGCTGAAATCTGATTCTTTTCATATTATTTCTTTTTTTTACTCAAGAAGGAAGCTCGGAATCAAAAAGATGCCAAGAACAAAAAAGTTGTATCTCTCATCAAAGAGTCCACTCGAATTTTTCCAGAATTTTTGGGCGAAGTTTCGAAATTTAAACATAAAAAACCCGGTTTTCTCGGAGGCATCATCCGTCGATTTTTTGTTGCACCGTCAGAAAACATTCTCCAACAAGTTGGAGAGTTGTGCTCCCCCGTGCAAAGATGCTGGATAGCTTTAAAGCCCGGAAAACCGGAAATTCTCGATAAAAAGCGATGTACCCAGCGACCGTCATCTCAAATCACGTGTTCAGCCGTTAAAGTACATTATTTGGATCTCAAAGAACATATTTCACTATGTTTCCAAATCGTGGACCGCTAAGGGAAGAATATTTTCGCATATGCCCATATACACGAAGTATAATAGGATCTCGTTTTCTAGTGATTTCGTACGTCAAATGAGGAAAGAAGAGGCCAAGGGAGATCCTAAATTTCAGAAACGCCATTGAAATTTTATCACTATAACATGATGTACTTCATATTTAGATTACAGAGTTTCCTGTCACGAAATTCCAACTGGGATTCGACGTGGATTCCAACTCCGAAATTTACCTGTGTTTCCAGCTGGGATTCCTCATTTCCAGGTGGAATCTTAGCTGGGATTCCTATCTTCAGGTAGAATTCCAGCTAGAATTTCAACTCCAACGTGGGGTTTCAGTTGGAATTTCTGATCCCAGGTGGAATCCTAGTTGGAATTGGAAATCCCACATGGAATTTAGTTGGGATTCTGGATTCCAGGTGGAGTCTTAGCTGGCAACGCAGGTAAATTTCGGATGTGGAATCCCAGCTGGATTTTTGTAATAGGATTATGTATCATGCTAGCCCTTTTGGAACACTGTAATGCTCAATTTTCAGTATTTTTCTTTTATTGCCGCAGGAAATACCTCTTAATTGAGAATCACCGTAATATGTTTGAATCCCTACACAGGAAGAAGATTTGATTCAATATTCATTGTCTCATATGGTCTGACGGAAACAACATTCTCCTTGTTCCAAATATATTCGCTTTGAGTTGAAAAAATATTGTTCCACCTTAAATTTGGGTTGAAAATTTTTCTCCAACAGACACAATATTCTCTCGATTTTAAACGAATTTATTTCGAGAGAGAAAGAATATTGTTCCCCTTATATACATATGATACGACGGATATTGAATCAAGACGACTCGTGTATCGCTCTCTAGCATGATTTCCTACAGAGAAGCGTGTGTCCTAATTCGAAAAAGATCTGATCGCGCGTTATAAGTTCTTCCTTGAAACGCGAGAGATCAAAGTAATTTTTATCCTTTTTGAAATAAATTCTGAATATCCCTCAATCCTATTCATACATATGCATAAAAATGTCCACACATGTATCGTCTCGCATCTGTTTTTATGTATCGAATATAAAAAAAAAACATCTTAATGTTCAAAATTTAGAATAGGTATTATTCATCGGTGAATATGAGCGAAAGAAAGAAAAATATCATTTATACGATGACTGAAAAATCGTAAAAGATCATCAATCAAGTCTACTTTTACAACTAACAATAAAAGACGGGTTTCTTCCAAGCAGCAAAGTTCAATCGAAATAAATTAAGATTAAAGTAATGAATAATCAAAGATTTCAATATCTTAGTAGGTGACGATAAAATTACCACCTACGGCGATTGTGACATCCTGATTCCGTGGAAGGTAGGAGGAGGAGGAGGAAAAAAAAAGAAAGAAATTCAATCCTGCTCTCCATCTCATTTAAAATGTTTCTCATCCTCGCATCGATTATTAATAAATAACAACTCTCAACGGTAGGGAAATAATTATCCTACAAACTCTCCTCTCAAATGAATTCTCGATTTTTTTTCTTGCTTTGTTTCGAATCGAGGATGAGAGAATAAAAGAGTTAACAAATGTTTTCTCTTTTATGGAATTTTTTCAAACACATCAATTCCTGCTCCGTTCGGGATGCTTTTATGGCTCTAAAAAAGTTGAGAAACGTTTAAAGGTATGAACGCAAAAGACTCGATTGGGTATTTACTACCCGCATTGATGTAATCCTTTAACAGAGGATTTCCAACAAACGCCTGTACGTGCAACAAGACAAGGTGGATTGTAATCCGAGATAGGTTATCGAGTAGATCTAAGATCCGGTGGTGGTCTTGAATTTACAAACGTATGCAAGCGTCTAATGAATCAATTGATGTTTACCTGCGAATACACGCACACGAAGGTTGCTCGATTACCTTGTGACTGCTTTTAACCGTCCATTAACTATATACCACGGTTTTTGCAAATATCGAGGAAGAGTCTTTGTTGCGTTGAGTTTATTCATTCGATGCTCAAGCCTGGGGTAAAAAAAACCCCTCCTGGTGTGGATTCTCTGTAAATCCTTTATTAACGAAAATTACAATATTTATTGAGGTTCCTGCGGTTGGAAAGAAAACATCCGAATATCACTGAAACGTGAAATTCAAACGGTCAAAGGATACCCTCTCTCTCTCTCTCTCTTTGGTTTACAACTTCAATTTTATAGCGCGAAAATGTGAGGAATTGAGGGGGACCTTCCATCATTTTAAGAATCTGATTTAACTTCTTTAGGCCTCGATTTGAAATCTTTTATTGAAATCCAATTCGACGAATTCAGGTAAAGTCTTTCTGAGGAGTCGCTGACGGTAGCCAAGCGTTACAATCTTTGACAGGAAGAACCGAGGAAGATCGAGGTTAAACCGACCAAATCCAGGGTATACATTCCTTTCAATTCTGTGTTCCTTTGGATAGTTTTCTGTGATACATTTTTGTATTTTACTTTTGTTCTGTGGCAACTATATATAATTTTCCTGGAAGAGGATGCTTTGATCGTGAGAAACGATTGGGATTGTCTGATCATGTATTTATTCAATCCACTGTTTTAACGTAACTTGCTGTCCGTATATAAAATGTCTGTCGCGTCGTTCGTATTATATCGGAGGAATCAGTACGTATTTACAGCATCGAATGGAATTGAACGATTTTTCAAACCCAAAGGGTTGACAATGAATCTGATAAAGTTACATGAGATTCAATAGATCTCGAGATTTTTCTGAAATCTTCTGGTTAAATCCTAACTCTCTTCCTCTGCGGTTTATATCGAATAAATTTGGTGAACAAAGATTGAATGCGCATTAATAAATATAAATCTCAATAGAATTTGATTTAAATTGTCATGATTGATCACAATTACTCATGACGTCAATACACATGGAATATTTCAGATCGATTGGATGTATCGTGAAATAAAATAGAAACATTCCACACAGTTGCAGATTTATATGAACTTTCTCAAAGTAAACCTTTCTTCTTTGTGTAAACGCGTATATCAAATGGTGACGATGAAAAGTATGTGAAAAAAGCTTTGAAACTTTGTATACAAGTTAGAACCTGAATAATATTTTCCATATTACATGTATGTATACTGATATATGGGTTACATTGAGTATACATTTCGAGATTTTTCCCCATTCTCTAAGCTAGAAATTCAAAGTTGGGGTCAAAGTTCAGGCGATCGTATCAATAACATTGTCTGCTTTTTCCACCCAAGTTCTCGAACAGAAATCTCTTTGGAGATAGATGCTATTTTTCGACGGATGCTATGGAACGACAATAGATTCACAATGGTTACAAAAAGGGGCAATAACACCTCCGTTTACTCTGGTTTTCGTGTTTTTTCTGTTTCTTTTTTTTTCCTTTTATTTCGTGTGAATGACGCTTAAATCGTTCCCCGGGACGAAGATACACGACGGATCTCTTGTAAGATGGTCTGGTGGCCTTAGGCTGTCGGTCACTGACACTGTTTCACAACCCGCGCGACAGGCTCGACGCCCGTATATCACGTGATCATGGGAGGTAAGAATACAAAAAAAAAAAGTAATACATAAAAGCATTGATCAAAATCAAACTGAGAACCACAATTGTCACGGGATAAAACTTTATTGAACACAGCGATATCGATTCCAACTCAACGTTTATGGTATTCCAGTGTGAGAGAGGGTATTCGTAAAGTTCAAGGCAAAGAGTTTAGAGTTTTATCAAAAGATCATTTGAAAAGCATTATTCCCTCGATTCCACGTACAATTTGTTGTTGTTGTTGTTTTAAATGAAAAGATAACTCATTTTATTTCTACAAAATGGTATTGAATTTCAAGCGAAAGGATGGTTCGTAGAGGGAATCGAAGGGGAACGGAAAAGGGCACGTACGTTCACCCAGGGAAGGAGAACACTCGAGGCTTCGAGAGTCGAAACTTTTCCGTGACCTTGGAGAGATTTCAGTGTTCAGCAATAAATTGCTATCACGGTGCGTGAATAAACACGTGCGTGCACGACGCATACGCTAGGGCGGTAAATGAAGAGAGCTGTGGAATTGGCTAATGCTTCGAGGGAATATGTGAGTGTGCATGCATGCATGCACGCGAGCGTTTATGTAGTCTGACGATGGAGGGTTTTAAAATCGGCCTTAAGGTCGTCTGGTAAAAATGGAACCGGAAATCCACCCTCTTTTATCATTATTTCCGAATCGCTAAAATTATTCTCCGAGCCAAGGTCGGGAACAATTGGTTATATGAATGTATTCGTAATTTAGAGCGCAGAGAACACGAATAGATGGAACATCACCTGTGACCGAATATCGACCTGCAGGTATTCTCAACTGCGTGTTTATAATTCATCAAGAAATTCACCGGAAAATCAACGATTCTTGTTTATAGAATATTATCAAGAAAATGAAATTGGTGTTTATAATGCGTGACCATGCGTCGTGTATGAAGGATTAATACGAAACATTTTTTTTTATATAAATCACATCGTTGATTCGTGATTATTCGTAAAAAATGAAAAACGTATTACACAGTGTTTGATTTTAGAGTTTTACAAGTATTAAGGAAGACAGACAAGCACGTGCTCGATGAAAATCCTCTTCCCTGTACGTATACGTAGCCACACCAACGCACCATTCGAGTGTAGTAGAGATGAGAAAAAGAGAAGAGATCAACCTTGTGCGTGTGTCTCTCACGCGTCTCGGAGGGTTAACAATCGGGTCAACTCGTCAACTTAAACCAGTTAGCTGGAAGAACAGATGCGATCGCTATACACAGCCGATAAGCTACTGCCACACCACTGGCGCTTTAATAACATTATCTATCTAGCGATGGAACAACGACTATCCGTTCAACCCTAAACAAAATGTGCAATTAACTTTGCCAATCTTTCCCATACCCGAATAATAATTCAAATGCAATTCGTTGCGCTTGCGTATAAAAATCTGATATTTTATTTAGATTTTGCAATGTTTCAGTAAAATTCTTCCGTATATGAATCGTGAAAAACAAATCAATCAAGGTACCGTGTGTTTATCTTCATTGAATAATCGCATAGAAGATAAACATGATCGCATTATTCTTCATCATCAAGAGTGATGTACTATACGTATATAATATTCTCGTGTGGCGCAGGAACTAGTTGTAACCATTATCATCTTGGAGTCGTATATACTTGCAACAGAATACACAAAATAGAGCAAAATCTTGTACAAATGCGACATTATAATAGGCGGTACTGGCTCAAAAGAAGAGAGAGAGAAGGCGTCTGCAAAACGGGAATTTAATGTAGAAGATATACATTACGATGCGATGCGATACGATGCAACGCGCCGACTTCGAAGAAAATGAATTGAGAACAGCAAAAAAAATACAAGAGGAACGATGAACGAGATGGTTTCGTTCTACGAGACTCGCAGCATCACTTTCACGTCATTTATTCCGGTGATCTTTTGATTGTTATCTTCTTTCAACGTGGGCGGAAAGCTTTATTACGGTTTTGACGCCGACAATGATGCTACGTGTTGTTTTATTACAAGAGTTTCAAATGTTTTGCCAAATTTATCCCAGAGTCAATGACAATGTGACCTAGGGACAGTATAAGTTCGCGTTGGAATACATTACCTCACAAGATAGTCGCGCAAAGTACTACTATGCACCCCTAATTATGGTACACGTACACTAAGAGGAGGATTTAGTTATAGTTACCAGCATTTAGTAATAGTTACGTCCTGTATTGAATATAAGCTCCGGGAATGCCCGGGAAAAAATGATCAGATCTGACCAGATCTAAATTTTGGTCAAATCTAAACAGATCTATTAAGATCTGAAAAACTGCGATTTTGGCTTGTGTTTGTCACAATATATGTGCAAAATCAAATTCATATACAGACAGATATCACAAAATTTCTGACAATTGAACCACCAATTGCTCATTAAGATTTAATCTAATATTCAATTCAGATCTAACCAGATGTGCCAAGATCTGATCAGATCTACTGAGATCTGAACAGATCTAATCTGATCTTTTGAACCAGATCTGACCAAAAATCAGATCTACTCAGGTCTATTTAGATCTGAATAGATCTAATGATTTTTTCCTGGGTGGGCTTATGATTGATTGATAAATTTATTTGTTATAAACCATATTGGTTGTACAAAGGAGAATCGAGCATGAAATGTTAACATGAGTGAGATTATTACATAAGTAAAGAAAAATTATAATTACAGTTACAGTATATATCTTGTAGGCATGGCATGCGAGCGAGGTGAGAATATTCGATTGTTGAGATCCAAAGGAAGGAAAAAGAACAAGTAGTCAACAGAATCAATTACTCACATTCTAGTTTAGGACTTCAATATATCGTATCAATCCCAATAAACACATGCACGTTATTTCAACGTTGAAAAAACGTTGCACTATCGAACGGACGTTATTCGTCGAATTCATAACGTTCATTTTTGGTTAACGTCCGACGAGGGAATAGACGTCCAGAAATGAGGTTTCGATAACGTATTACTAAAACTAATAGTAAAAAATGACCATTAAAAAACGTCTTCAAAAAACGTTTTTGAAATGTACTTCAATCACGCGTTGAGGACGTATTGTTTATGACATTTTCAATGCTCGAACATCAATCGAAGATATCGCGTTGAGAATGTCGAACAAAACACAGCAACGTTGGACAAAAATCTAAACGAGAAGTGAAATAATGAATAGCGTGACTTCATTTATGAATATTTTTCTTCTTAAATTTTTGTGTTATCAAAAATCCCTTCTTTTCGCATTAATAGAAAATTTTTCAAATAATATGTCTGGTTTGATTCTCATTTTGGAACCATCATTATAACACGTCATTATTTGACGTCTTATAAACGACTTTTGGACCGTTGTTGTGACGTTATTTTATAGTTGAAAAACACGTGATCTGCCACGACATTTTTACGTCGAATCAACGGATGAATATTACTAAACGTTTTTCACGTTTTTTAGACGTATGTGTGTTTATTGGGATACCTAACATTAATTCTTAATGCCATGTATACGACACTCTATACTGTTTCTATACAATTCAGTGGCAAAAATTTGTTCCCCGACCAGATGGCGTTACTGTGAATTCCGGCGTACAATCTCTTCGCCCTGACTCCCCTCGTCGACTAATTAAACATAAACAAAAACAGTGTCATCCGCGGTCAACCTCAAAAATTATTTCCAAACCTGATTATTTTATGTATGTTGGTATGCATTCAAATAACAATGAGATAAAATGATAATAATAATTGAAAAACTTACGACTTTATGCATTGCAGAAAATTTTGGATGCATGTATATAGTTGCAAACGTGGTAAATAATTTGAAAAGTCAATTAAAATGCAGTAATCGAGAGAAGCGGTGTATTATATCGTTGTGCAATTTTGATAAAACTGAACCGAAGTTAAGCTGGGTCAAAGTGTCTCTTCACAAGAATCATAAAATTATTAGGGGAACAAATGTTGAGACGTAATTTGAAAGATCCTCACAACGTATGTGAAAAATAATATTCTTTTTCAAACGTTGCGAAGAAAATCCGAAAATCGTGTGTATTAGAATATTATTCATGATAATGCTGTTTCAATTCTCTTATTTATCATTACTTTAAATCTTACTTATTTTTGTTTATTATAAATCCTGCTTTCAAATGACCGGATCGACTACCAGCGCCACCACGATCAAAGGGAACAAATTTTTGCCACCGCTAAGTTCGAGTGTCACCTACGTGCTTAATGCTAATATTATACAGGGCCCAGTTTTCAACACACGCACGTTTTAAAAACGTCAAAAACAGTCAATAACCACACGTTGTGAATTAGTAATATTCTTGCCTTGATTCAACGTAAAAATGTCGCGGCAGATCACGTGTTTTTCAACCATAAAATAACGTCATATCAACGGTTTGAACGTCGTTTAAAAGACGTCAAATATTGACGTGTCCTAATGATGCTTCTAAAACGTGAATTGAATCCAACAAATTATTTTGAAAACTTTTCATTCAATATCGAGAACAATAGTATTTCTGAGTATGATAGAATTTGGAAAGTATGCCACACTATTTACTATCTTGCTCTTTGTTGAAAATTTAACCATTGTTCGGTTTCGTTCGACATTTGTAGCAGAATATCTTTAATTGAAGTTCAAACACAAGGTGTTATAAACACATTTCAAACGCGTCATTCAAACCCGTTCAAAACACGTTTTTTTGAGGGAGTCGTTTGATGGTTAGTTTTGAATATTAGTTTAAATTACACGTCATCAAAGCGTAATTTCTGGTCGTCTATTTCCCTATCAAATTTCAACTAAAAATCAACGTTATGAAATCAACGACTGACGTCCGTTTGACAGTCTAACGTTCTTTCAACGTTGAAATAACGTGTGTGTGTTTATTGGGGGTGACCCATTCTAAATAGCCAGGGCTTATATCTCTCGAAGTAATGGAGCTGGAAAACAATCCTCGAGAAAAAGTTGTAGGGCTCTGAAGGGGACATTTGACGATAACCTCGATTTCGACCTCAGACTCCATCTTCAAGATCATTTTGAGGTCAAGTTGTGTTTTTCAAATGGGACCCCCTATTTTCGACTACATCCTTGGAATGTACATACGTTGAAAACCAAGAAACTTTTGTCTGAACTAGTTTCCTGAAATTTGCGAAGATGGCGCTCTAATCGATAAAGAAAAAAAAGAGATTCAAGAAACACTCTTGTTGCTTTCTGTGCGGAACAATACTTACCTCTTCAGTTTTTTCTCCTCAACAGGGCCGTGTATGTATCGCAAATGAAGGTAACGTATTTGAGTATTTAGTCCCTAACAGCACATCCACCGATTTCTACGTCGCATCTCCGTGGACCCCACGTCGATCAATGGTGGACGTGGATAGAACGTGGATGAACGGAGATCCCACGTGAAGGTAACATGGAGGCAACCTAGAAATGTCCGGTGTTGTACGGGTGAATTCGCGAGATGATTGGATCAGGGAATTATCACTCAATTACGGAACCCGACTATTCCCAAAACCCACAGACACATACCTCTTTAGTCGAAATAATCGGCCCTTTTCAGGGCCACAGTGATGTGCAAAGTTCGATTGCGCAACCTCCTCGTGGTAACGTTAATGCCGACGGCAGTTCCCCGAAGATTGGGAATCAGGGCCGGATTAAGGCAGGTGGGCCCTGTTGGGAAGAAATAACTGAAGAGGTAAGTGTCGTTTCGCACAGAGAGCGGTAAGAGTGTTTCTTGAATCTCCTTTCTTTCTTTATCGATTAGATCGCCACCTTCGCAAATTTCAGGAAACTAGTTCAGACAAAAGTTTCTTGGTTTTCAACGCACATTCCAAGGATGTAGTCAAAAATAGGAAGCCTCATTTGGAAAACACAAGTTGATCTCAAAATGACCTTGAAGATGGAGTCTGAGGTCGAAGTCAAGGTTACCATCAAATATCCCGCTCGGAACTCTGCAACTTTCTCCCGAGACTTTTTCTTCCAGCCCCATTACTTTGGGAGATATAAGCCCTCGCTATTTAAAACGGGACACCCTATATATCCAATTCGGCCATGAAGAAATTTGAATATATTAGATCTTCATATTTCTTCAATATTAAATCAAGGAGTTTTTCAAATTCTCCTAAGTTTATAATCATTGGCTCCTCTATGACCCTCCACAATAACTCTCGTTCAACGAGTCCGGTAGAAGGGATTAGCTCGAAAATCCATGCTCTTTCAATTCGTAAATTCTCGCAATGAAATAAAACATGGGATACTTCCATCTCGGTGTGACAGCGGAAGCAGAAATTAGTATCTCTGAAGTCATAAGAGGTACCATTGATTATAATCTTAGTGCAGATGTTAGTTATCATCCTTATCTGAGCTATAGTGCCCCCGATGTCAAATGATTTTGAGGTCCAGGCGTTATATCCCAGGTATGCGTTGACAAATGTACCAAGCTTGGTGCCACGCTTGAGCCAATGCTAGTTAACATTGGGCCTAGCATGGGTACCAACATTGGCACCAAATTAGATTAATGTCTGGGATGATAACAATGTTCAACGCTTGGCATCCAAGCTTGGTTGAATATCAAAATTCAATATCAGTTTTATGTTTTGATTCGATATTGGTGCCACGACTGATATACAATCAACCTCAACGAATGGGATAGTTTTCGGAATATTGGATTTCGACACAGTCATTTTAGTCTAGATAGTTCTAAAAGCGTTCAGAAATAATGGGATGGATTCATAAAGAACCTTTTTAGGACTCTTGTGTTATCTGGGAGGACGTTGAGAGGATACCCGTATTTGGGCTGACGTACATTCAGGCGTATAATCTTTTAAGTTTCTGAAATGCGTATAAATTCCAAGTCCACGTCATGTGGCTATATCTAGGCTCACGGCGAGCAAAGTGTCGATTAAAGCTTGGTTGGTAAAGCTAGCACGGACATGGACAGCTATTAAATTAGCTCCTGCAGCTAAACTTCAACTGTTATAGCAAAAAAATTTGCATTTGCAACTAATTTATTTGCGGTGGTAGCTAAAATTTGGCTGCGGAAGCTAATTTAATGGCTGTCCGTGTCTGTGCTAGCCATTTAGCTGCTGCAGCTGAATTATTTTTTCCGTGTGATATCTGAGGTGCTATTAAGGGTTGGTGAGCTGTGACGAGCCAAGCATCAGTCGAGACTTAGTTAACGAAAATTGAACCAAACACGGCAAAATATGCTAGGTCCTATCATCGGTATCCACGGCTCTATCAACGTTTAGTCGGCTACGGTGGGCCAAGCATTGGCCAAGGCTAAGCTAACGAGACTTGGCATGCCAAGCTTGACGCCAGTCATGGTCCAATTGTCAGTCTTGGTATGCCTTGCCTGGGATTGACCTGTGGATAGAAGATCAGGCTTGGAGAGGAGCGAGCTGTCAGCAAGTCTTGGAAATATAAGTAGCTGCTGAATTTCTCAACGATCAAAAGCTTATGAGCTTGTAGGGATTGCATGCTAAGGTTATCCCATAAATTCTTCATCTGTGTGGGTTCAAAGAAAGCCTCTCTGACTTGATTTATCCAGTTAAACTTATTAGCATCGGGCGATCTCTCACCAAGCTTTTTCAATCTACAAAAACATACCTTGGTTGAGGTATCTATAATCTGGTAGGGACAAAATGTGTTCGATTCGATTAATAACTCGCTTTAGGATTGATAAAGCCAGTGGAGGCTGTCCAGTTTCAACCCTAATCGCGTTGTTCGGAGTATTTCTTTGCAGGAGGAGAGTTTTCTTAAAGAAGGCGCTCTGTATTTTCTCGATATCATCAGAGTGTTTGACTCCCCAGATTTATAGGTGTCAGGTAGTCGTATGGGCTTATGTTGGCTGTTCAAACTTAGGATGTCCTAGCTTTAGCCATTAAGAGGCATAGCGGGGTTGCTGATATTCAGCCTGATTTCTCTAACTTAGGAACACCCATATAAGACCCATTAGAGGCCAAGCTGCATTACCAATGTTTTCCCCTGTTTCGAAAATCTAGGCGCATCAACTATAGCTTGCATAGGGCCTTGTCAGGCTCCCCGCATTCTCCCGAAGATTCCAATTTTCAGTCCGATAATGTATAAACAAAGTAATGTTGGGTGGAAATGAGTCGACTCCTGAGTCGAAATGAAAATTGGTCCATCCCAGGCCTTGTTCGAGCTCAAATCGAAGCGATCTCGGTACAGATAATTTTCTATCGAAGAAGTTTTCACCTGGGATTCTCTCCTTGCAACATCGATTCGATTTGATACCATTCGCAACAATTTATTATTCTGTTCAGGTCCTAGTTTCAGCACATAGGCCCAAGTTGGAAATACTATGCAGCCCTTGAAGATGAGTGCGTGGCAATCCTGTCTAGGCCCTATAAGGGTAACCAAAACAGGGCCTGAAATAAAATTAAAAAACGCATAGTTTGGCCCAAACTGCCACCAAGAATTAATTTACACACGGGTTGGATATGGCAACATAAATATTTAGTTATAATTACCGACATACAGATTCATAACTAATACCAAATCCTGATAATAGTTACCAAATCTTGGTAATAATAAACCAATCACATATTTGAGGCAACTGAATCAATTTGGTAACTATAACTAGGTTCTTTTTTCAGTGTACTAGTAGTACGAAGGACGCATCTAGCAAAAATCGTTATAAACTCACAGCTATGGATTTACGTTTCCGCGATCCGTTGAATTTATTTCCATTTCCATGTCACAATTCGTAAGGATAATCAAATGTAATTGATTCCGTCATGATCGTGAGGAAAGTAATGAATCGATGAATAGATTCATTACCACGATAATGACATAAATCCTTGTGCATACTTGAAAATTGCACGTTGTAACTAATAATTTCCGGTATTCGCTGTTCATGATAATTATCCGTAATTTGTGTATCGATTCTTCTCTCCACCTTCTTGCCCTCTTCAACGTGAATTCATTGACCGTTCAAGGTATCGCTCGAAGTGAACTCCTCGTATTTGCATAAAGTTGTGAATAAAGCGGGAAAATTGGAAAATCGTTGGAGAGTATTAGAAGCTTTATAATTCAATCCCAAAGCTCCTCGAACTTTCAACGGAGGAAAAGGGAGAAAAATGGAACAGATCCCGGATGTGGGATTCACTTCCACGGAGGAAAAGCTTACTTTTCTCTATTTCTCTCTACGCTTACGTTTACAAGCTTCAAGTACCTAAAAGTACCTCTACTCGCGCTTTTACTCGCAACCGAAGCATAACGTGGTAGTAGAAGGAGCTGAGAAAAGTCACTTCTGGTACTGCGCTTTGCTCTACGTATATCCTCGTGTATACTTTGGCGGGAAGCCAAAACTTTCCAGACAGTTGGGCGCATAACTCGAGTACGAGGGCGTTTGGGTTCGTTGGGGAAGATAAAGGTGATCGGGGGGAGAGGAGGGGGGGGAAGAAAAATTCTTTTCAATTTTTTTTTTCGCATAGAACAATATTTATCGGACATTGAAATTAGACAGATCACGGTATTTTTACGGAAGACGAATAAATATACGCACTTCCTCTGGAACGACGGGGATGAGTCACCCTTCGGGTAACCCAGTTCCCAATTCCAAGAGAAGACTCGTTGCCAAATGATTTTCCTCTTTTCATTTCGCTTCGTGGTTTTTTTTTGTACAACGTGTGTTTTGATTCGGAAAGAGGTAAATACGATCTTTGTATACGTCTTCATTCAATTATCCGAACCCATTGTCAACTTAAAGTCAAACTGTGATTAAAGTACTTTACATTCATTTCAACTCCATCAACTTTTGTACATACCTTTGTTTCCGTTGAAAGAAAAGTAACGAGTTAAGTTTGGTCAGTCATGAATTGAATTTAAAATGATTCGCTGAATTTATACTACATTTCCTTCCAATTACATTGTACATGGAATCCAAGTCGTTGGGCGAACCTTTGTTAAACTTCATTGTAAGAAATTTGTACGAAGCATTCAGTTGTATTCACAGCATTCTTTCTTGTATATTCTTTCCGTAATCATACGTGTGTCCACCGTGGGTGCATTGACATCCACAATTCAGAGTTTGATATTTTTTACTGTTTTCCATAAAAATATCATTCGGAAAAAAACAATCGAACACATTGAGAAAGAAATTTTCTAGCGGAAAAATGTTTTTGAATTTTGTTCACTTTTGGCGCAGCAATATTTCAATAACATTCATTGATAATCTTTCAACTTCAATGAACTCCAATGAGAGTCAACAAATTTCACTAAAAGTTATTGAATTTTGCAAACAGTTATCGAATTTTACGCAAATTTTGTTGAAGTCAGTTGAATTTTGCCGATTTTCAATGAAAACCGAATGTGCCAAAAACTTGTCCTGTACCGAAGGAATATTTATGAAGATTAACAGAATATTTCTCAGGTACAGTGGTGATGGGAATTTATAAAAGAATTGATTCTTTTTTTATAAAGAAAATGTATATAGTTTTTATAGATTTTAATGTGTAACCGAACAAGCAAAATCGATTATTGGATAAGAATATTTGAAGATATCGATACGATAGATGACGATTACAGTCGATTGAGGTATCGATATACTATGTTCGGCCAAAATTGATACATGACAGTTAAATCGATATATCGCAAAATCCCATAATCGATTTTAGAATTCTGCGCAGGCGTATTGTGATCAGAATATTGTATAAATAGACAGCTGAGGACGTATAGTTTTAGTTTTGATTCAAATGCAGCAACCATCAAGATCTCTGGTGGAATGTAAAATCAGCTCAAATAAATAATGTCATTTGATGACTTATATCATGGAGTTTTGGTATATTCTTCCCTCCTTATAAAGAATATCCTGGCGACCAAAAATAGTCCCAATGTAACTAGACTAGAAACCTGCACTCGAACGTCATCGTTGGATTAAAATCATTCTGATTTTTTCGTTATTTCATTGGCTGGCTACAAATGGAATATTGATAAAAATTCGATATAATTTATATAGAAAAGAATCGATTCAAATTCGAAAATTTTATTTCAAATAAGCAACGAAATTCCAGCGAATAAAATATTTTATTTTAATATTAAGAAACATGAGATAAAATATTTTATTCTCCATAATCTAAAGCTGAAGCAGATGGATGGATCTTTCATTCTATTAATGAAAAAACATTGAATAAAATAATTCATTCTTTAGTTTTGAGTCAGTATTTTATTTTAAACGTTTTTTGGTGACATTTACAATATTTTTAAAGGAAATATATTACATTATTTAACTACACCCATTATCGAAAATCATCTCTTTTGATCAACGATCCTATGACAAATAACTGTGTGCACTGTATATTTGTAAGGGAAGGAAAAATTGTTTTGCTCAACATTCCAACCTTCAGCACTGACATGTTTATTTTGGATGAAACATTATTTCAATTACTATTTCAACTGATTTTCACACTAAATATAATATTTTATTTCCAAAACTATAACTCTGCGAAGGAATAAGATATTTTATTTTGAAGAATCCATACATGATGACAAATAGAATATTTATTTATCATTTGCATTGAAAAATAGTATTTTAGCCAGCTCTGATTGGAAGAAATTTTGTTTTCAGTGTACGGCATTGAGGATGCCAAATAAAGGGAAAAGAAAGGTCCTGGGTGCATAAACTTTCAAAATTACATAAAATTCATGTATAATTCAATAAAATTGTATGTAACATGTATATAATTGTGAATAAATTGCACATAATTTCGAAGATTTTTTCCCTCGAGTAATTGGTACCTAAAATTTAACACTCCGGGTCACCATAAAGCTGAAATCAGCGGCCAAAACCTGGCAGCTAATTGATACAACTCTTGATAGATTTATTCATCAAGTATTTCAGTCACGAAAACGCTTAGTTGAAAGACATTTGATCAGTTCTGGAGATGAAAAATATTGGGTTTAATCAAAAATTACAACAATCGACTGCTAGCTTTTGGCGGCTACCCATACAACACCACCTAGGTCTTTTGAACGTTCAGACAACACGCTTGGTAACATAGAAAACGTGCCAATAACGTCTCAGGATGTCCTAAGAACGTCATATGTATGTCCCAGGTACGTGCAAATGTCTCGATTAGTTCTATTCATGTGCACCGTGCAACGTTCCGGAACGTGTTCAATGGAGCTTCATGTTTTTAAGGGTTAGTTTCTAGCAGCGTCGCTACCATCCACTTACACATTCAAAAGCGTCTTGTATATACAGTATTTGATTTATGTATGAGAATGGGAGCGACTTGGTAGTATCTTACGAGAAGCACTACTTGGTAGCTCTCCCTGGTAATACTTGTAGCACTGAGGTAGTGCTACGTTATAGTTTGCATTATATATATGCTATGGTAGTAAGCAGTGCCAAAATCTTGGGAAGGCTACTACGTTGCTACCGTGGCACTCCTAGTAGCATAAACGCAAATTTAGGAGGGCTTTGCTGGCCGGGATTCCTCTGAAAAACTCTCAAAACTCGAACATACTCTGTAAATCTCTGTAAGTCTCTATAAAATTCAAAATAATTCTGCAAAACCTTAAAAATCTTCTGAGCATTTCTGAAAAACTCTTAGAATTGGAATCTTCGCCAGGGCGTTGGGAAAACATCATGAAAACGGAGCGTAGTAGATGAAAAGAATGTGTTAAAAACGTATTCAGGGGCATCCAAAATGCAGGTACTCTAAACGTTTGGAGAACCTACTTCCCGGAGACCAAAACGCGCAGAAGCAAGTGCATGTTTTCAAAACGTTCAGAGAACTTTCTATGCTGTCTAGGTAGTTTCAGCTCCATCTGGGCACCTACACTGAAAAAAAGTGTTAGTCTATGTATTAACAATGTTGTTTACCTGTAATATATAGCTATCTGAAGTATAAGAACATTCGTATCGCTACCACAGCTAAACGGATCCTTTCAAAACGATCTGAGTATGGCCACTGCGACTGTCTACCATAATTACATTTCAAATAATCAGAATAACCACACATTTTTTCAGTATATATCTGTAATAAGGTGAATTACGCAAATCTCCGTAACCTGAATATTTTGTTGTTTTTTGCAGTATACACGGTGCAGTACAAAACAATCGATAAATTTAAATTCTTCAAAGTATTCAATGAGATAAGACATTTAGACCATTCATAACTCTTGAAAACGTGATAATTCAATAGATACGTAACTAGAGCAACGATTGTACGTATTCAATGGAGTATATAAACATATATATATATATATATATATATATATATATATATATATATCCAGTCCAGTTGTTTAGTTCAATAAAATATCAATGAAGATGAATTTAGGTGCTACTAGTCGAAGGAACACACACGATAATTCCATCTGGGTGTTCGATTCGCATTACGTGCCAACTCGACCCGACACTCATACATCATTTAGCGAATGCGATTGACCAATCGTCATTGAGTACACATACATCATCCGATGATACGTTAATGGACACGATGGCGCAAAATCCAGTATCCGAACGGACGGGTGTGTGCATGTACATGAGTATTTATATACTCCTCCGTCCGATCATTCGCACCATCAACTATAAGGAGCAATTAGACACATGAGAAACTTATCGATACGAATAAACGTTAACCTCTCGAGTTGGTGGAAACGTATAAAGATATCGATATTACGGCTCGGTTTGGTTATTACGTTGAGTTGTTGATGAATGTTGTTTGGCTATCAAATTTCATTCCACACATCTTGATTATGTAGTGAAATTCAATGGGATTTTTCATTGTGTTTCTCGAGGTAATTGATACGCCATAGAATATAGAACACAGGCTGTTTCAGAATTCGGATTTTTGAGACATATTTGGGCGAAATATCATTTGAGGTTTAATTGTCTACACTGAGAGAACGGTAAGCCGGAAAATATAATCTGTACATGGAGCTGTATAAAGAAGAATTCGCTGTGACAGCGGAATCTGATTTTTCTGAGTACCTTGTACCGGAGCAGCAATCTATTTGCTATTACAGCAATTTTGTTAGCTATGACACCGACTTTTTAGCTGTGACAGCAAAAAATGATGATTCCTTCAGGAAAATTTGTTTGCTATTCTATACACGATACGAAAATTTGCTGGAGGAGCGAATAAGATTGCTGTGATAGAAAATACCCTAGTAAAAAGTAAACATATATGACCCATATATAATTAATACATATATAATCCATACACGGTCCATACATGAAAACGCGTGGAATCATATATAATCCATATACAATCCATATATGACCATATATCACCTATATATAATGCATATATAATCCATGTATGAAAAATATATCATATATGGCAGAATTTTTTTACATATGTAAAAAAATCTTGCATTCATGGGTCATATATGGATCACGTATGAATTATATATGGCCATATATGGGCAATACATGGATTCAATATGGATCATGTACGGATTATATATGAATTTTATATGGATCACATATGATTTTCATATGTGCTTATATGATTCATTTTTACTAGGGTAGTTTGCTGTCACAGCAAAAAATTGACTGCTGCAGCAAAAGATACCTAAAAAAATTAGATTGCCATGTCACAGTGGTTTTCTTTTGGCCCCGCGTATTAACAGATTGAAGAAATCACGGATCATAGAAGATAATAATGGCTCAACAGAAGTTCGATTAATTACTATCTACACTGTACAAAATACTTCGCAAACTGTAAAAGAGAGTTTGGCAGTTGTTTTCACAAACTTTCTTTAGAAATGATCGTAAAAAAGTTTGTAGATATCTAAAAAGTGCTATGATTTTAAAATTCGATGTGCTTTTTGATGATTTGATGATTTTAAAATATCCAAAAGTGCTATGAGTTCGAAAATTATTTTCTCAAAACAAGATTGTAAATCCCAAAGCATTTTTGTTTGGAATTCAAACATTCTCTTTTACAGTGTGAAGAAACAAACGTACTATTCAGATAGTGATTCATTGAACTGATGTGGAGTGATTATTTTCTATGATCCGCGATGTGTTCAATTTGTTAAGGGGGGGGGGGGGTATGGTTGTTTCGACGGAAAAAAGACATGTTTTTAAGATTTTTTTCTGCTTATACAGATGTTGTAAGTTTATTGAGTCAATCTCCATATGATAATGTGACATTCCAACAATACTTTACTAAATTTTCATCGCAAAATATTGGAAATTGAGCGAGTGATAAGAAATCTCCGGAGGTGCCTCGAAAAAAAGTTGTTTTGCGGTGTTCACGATAACTTGTGACAGAATCATCTGACACAAAAGAACCAAAATGCATTCGTTAAAGGAGATGTTTTTCGAGGTAATGACGAAGGGATTTTTTTTTTTCTTCATTTTTAAATTTTTCGCGGCACTTTGAGGCAAGAAAACCGATTTTCGCATGAAACAATCAGGCTATTTGTTGTTGTAAAATCAACAAATATTGAAAAAAAAACCCCCCCTCGTCATTACCTCGAAAAACATCTCCTTTAACGAATGCAATTTGGTTTTTTTGTTTCAGATGATTCTGTCACAAGTTATCATGAACACCGCAAAACAACTTTTTTTCGAGGCACCTCCGGAGATTTCTTATCACTCGCTCAATTTCCAATATTTTGCGATGAAAATTTAGTAAAGTATTGTTGGAATGTTACATTATCATATGGAGATTGACTCAATAAACTTACAACATCTGTATAAGCAGAAAAAAATCTTAAAAACATGTCTGTTTTCCGTCGAAATAACCATACCCCCCCCCCCCCTTAATAAAGAGTGTAATTTTTACGCTTCTTTTCTTCCAATGTAGATAGAAGCCATTTTTGATTTTTCTTGTCAAATCCACACGCAAAAAAAAATTCTTGCTCGAATAACGATCTTTCAAAATCTGCTTTGTTGGAGTAGCATACCGTTTGCTGTCACAACAAAAATTTTGCTGTTTTGACAAAATATTGGCTTATTCAGCAATTTTTCTACTAGTTTGTATTAGTGATGTCGATCCTGAGCGAGGATCGGGTCGATTCCAGGATCAGAGAGTTATTCGAATGGATCGGTTATACAGTTCGATTCTATGACTCATAAAAAAGATCGATCTTTTGGCATTTTCAAGGATCGATTTGGAAAGGATGGTCGAAGTTATTAGCGAGTGAACCACCTGAATAGTGGTTCACTCGCATAAAATTAGGCCTGGAGTGTCAATACATAATTTGTTCTATTTTCAACATGTCATTAAAAAAAAATGTAAATTAACATATTTATATAAAAAAAATTAAAATTCATTGATATATCTGAATATTTTCTAATTTTCGTTCATTTGTTGTTTTCTTTCCAAAATCTCATTCTCAAATTTGAACACGGTTGGAGAAATTCTTAAATATAATAGACGATTTCTTGTCAAATTTAATATTCCCATATTAAATTGAATGAAGTTTTCAAATTCAATAAGATTTATAAACATTTTTCAAGTTTTCATTGGAATATAAGAAAGTATTTATTAAATTTACAAATATCGTATTAAAATTCAAATCAAGAATTATATTTCTGAAATTAATGTCATATGATATTTAATAAATTGTATTATGTTAAAAATTTCATAACATTCTTATGCAATTTGGGGCACAGGGAATTTATGAATTATTTCAATTGTAATGGATTCAAAAGGCACAATTTAAATAACTTAATGGGTTTTGCTTTCAAAAATTTATTTAATACAATTCTGTACGAGCATGGTGGTTGCAAACACAATTCATGGTCAAATCAAATTCCGTCAACAAACTTTGAAAAGAAAAGAGAATCGATCAACTCGATCCTGGGAGATTTTTTTGATCGATCCATGATGGATCAGGTTTTCAAGGATCGGCAAAAGATCGATCAAAAGATTGACATCAGTTTGTATATCTACAATGGCAAATTGCTGGATCAGCAAGCGCTTGCTGAAAGAACAAGATTTTTGCTGCGATAGCAACCTTCTTGTCAATCAGTTGAAGGATCTCCGGCAACGTCATCCATGGAACTGTCTAGGGCCTCGCCAGAATCTAGCCAAGAGCTAGAAAGAGTCTAGTGGCTAGCGGGGAACTTGTAAGGGCCTAGCGAGTGCTGATCTAACGCTTGCTCGGGATTGAAAACAGCAGAAGTTGTCAAAACAGCAAAGTAAATTTTTTTCTCTTAGTGCAAATCACTCAAAAGCATTGTATACCATCAACTTGAGCTTGATACCATTCGCTGAGTTGAAAAATGGCGAATCTCTAGAAAAAATTTGAAATATCCTGTCGTCCTTCAACTCTCAGGTATAGTGTTTTGAATAATATAATTCCAAGGATTTTACGGAGACAAAAGAATAGGCTTGACAGCTATCCTTGATTTTGATGGGTACTTTTTGCGGGGGCAGCAAATTTTTCTCCTATGACAGCAATCTCTTAGCAATTTTGTTAGCTACGACAACGATTTTTTCGTTTTGGCAGCAAAATTTGTTTGCTATTCTGTATATGATACTAAAAATTTGGCTAGTTCAGCGGTGAATTCGCTCTTCCGATTAATTATGTTGCTCTTTCAGCAATCCAGTTAGCTGTGGCAGCGAATTTTCAGCCAAGACAACGAGAAGATTTGATATTTTGTATATAACACCTCGTTTTGCTGCGGCATCAAATTTTTCTTCTCCGGGTTGTAATAGCTATAATTCTGAATTAAAGAATCATAGGACCATTCATTTTTTTTCAAAGATCCAGTGTTTTCCAAAAGTTATTGCACTTTAGCTCTGGAATATGCCTTAGGAACCCGGATGATGGATTTTAAAACGCCAGATATCCTTCTTTCATCGATTACATACGATTACTTCATTCTTTTAAGAAATTCTGTTCTTCTATCAAAATTAGGATCTTCAATTATGTATGTACCTCCGCTAGCAAGCACTGATTCCCTTTGTTTATTCCAAGATATTTTCAAGAGATACCACTTCGGTACGAATCATTCTAGGCGGTGTTATAGCACATCTCTGGCGCCAAGCTGGAGCCCACGCTTGGAATCGTGTGAAAACAATTCGACAAAATCTAATAAACTCAGATCGATTGCAGCAATAACGAATCGAACACGGTCTAATGAATCCAAATAGTCCAGGAAACAAATTTTGAATATTTGAATACTCGAATCCTCTGTTCCATGGCCATCGATGTACAGATTTTCTTCTGGAATTGTCTTTCTTCCTACGATATCTCAACAATATCTGCTTATTATTTCTAATTAAGGTTAATAAAATCCATTCATGCGTCTTTATACTCTCCACGATCCATTCCAAACATTTTTCTCTGAAAGACTCCTTTATTTTCTCGTCCCTCGGTGTCTAAACTTCACAAAAGTCGTTTCTCTGAAGCAACCAACAACACGACAATCGTGTCTTCCCCCACGGGATCGGAACTTGATCTCAGGTATGAACAATAGAAGACTCCACCACGACAACGAGGGACGAATGATGTAGCAGGCGTGCATCGTCTTAGTTTATTTTTGAGCATATGCACCTTGGTGACCCTGTTACCTTGACCATCATGATGGTACACCTGAATAGCCCGATAACCCTATAGGCGTAATTCCTTAGCGAGCGTCTATGGTGTACGTATCTTGGCTTTGTACACGACGTTCTTTCCTCCCTATCCTTTCTCTATACTCTCGGATTTGTTCTTTTTTCCAACTTCTTAATCAAGATCACGGAAAGAACTCTGGCGTCACATCGGTGCCGTTGAAAAAATCTTTCCCGGTCTCGTGACTTATAGTTAATTCCTTCTTACTTCGCGGTGAATTGAACTACGGTATTATTTTTATGGACTAAAAACTGCGTACTGCTTTGTCATTAAAATAAATTCTTATCTCAATCGTTAGTGAAAAGATTTATTGAAATTGTTTTTCATCATCGTTCCAGTGAAAGTACGAAAGTAAAATGCCGAATCACGATTTTGTGATCGAAAAACGAGGGTAAATAAATAAGGAAGGCTTTTATCTAAATTACCGCATTCCAGATGTGTACAGGCTGAGATGAAGCGGAGAGATTGCTAACGCAATGTTAAAATCATGGTCCGTATCAGGTTTTTTTCTTTTGAAGAAAATTATGTGATTAGTTGAAGTTTTCTTCCAAGACAATCAACAGGGATGGATAAACGGAAAACGTGATATCAGAAACTGGACCATGGTTTTCATATATCATGAGCAATCTTTCTAACTCGTTTCTGGTACAGGTACCAAAGGAGAATACAAAAAAAATTTCAATCTATTCCATATTCGATTGTTTTCGTGATGATTCAGAGATAAACAGAAGACCATGTCTTTAATTTTTTAATTTATATGATTAATATCGGTTTTAAGGATCGATGAGTGCAAGGACAGTATAATTCGTAAAATTTCGCCTTCCTTCGCCAACAGATTAAATTAGGGATTCGGATTCAAGAAGATTATTCGATAGACGATGGGAAGGACACGCTCGTTATTCCTTGAGATTTATCGTCCTGCTTTATACGTTAAGGAGGAAAAATGAGGGGAGAAGGAGAAACATTTCGCATATATTTTCGTTTTCTCCCGATAGTTTTTATCGCTATTGGCCATTGGGAAAAAAAGAAAACCTTGGTAACCCCGCCGGTTTCGATCCTCGATGCAAATTTCGCAACGCCCAAGTGGTATGTAACAAAATTCTCCAAGTTGCTCCTAAAATAGGACGGGAGTGTTGTCGTTCGATTGAAGATGCTCGTTCGATTTTATGACCACGCACTACACTGCAGCGACTCGTACGAACGCATGATTGGTTCATTTGGTAGATGATAGATTTATGGATCCAGCAAAGCCAACAGCCACTTTCATTTGTTTTTCTTCTATTTTTTCAAGATTTTCGAATTAGATTCTTCTGTAATGTTTTGATTTGATCGTTGAAGGACGATGATACGTTTATCATCGTATTATTCATCGTCGATAGCTCACGCCGGAGGCTCGATATCGAATGTTTCCTTTAGTCGAACAACTTTCAGAATGGAAGTTCGTGGTAACGATTATGAAATATAGCGTCAGAGAAATTTCATAGATGCAATTAGATTTTAGATTGGCTCATTAACGAAATGGCGAAGTTGATTTACAGAAAGTTTAAACTTTCACTCAATGATAGTTTATAATCCCACGTACACGTTATAATATAGAGGATCAGGGGGAGTTTTGTTTACCTTCAAAGCCTTTACGTTTGAAAATGAAATTTTATATTAATATTCAATAATCATTTCTCATAGGGACTATGGATTGTCATCAATCTCGAGTCCTTCGATTTGTTCTTCGAACCTCCGTAAGGCCCCCTAACAGCCTGGAGATTGTTTATAAAATAATTTTCATCAGGTTACACACTTGAACAGCAAAATATATAAATGAAATCGGTAAGATTCGATGAAAATTGAGTACATGCACACTTTTTAACATCATCAGGGAAAAAATAATAGAATGCATTTGAATATGAGTTCATAAAACTCGAAGGAACATTGTTTCATATGGAATAATAGTTGCCTACTTTCCCTACCTGTGTAATTGCGCGAACCATTTCAAGGTTGAATTACGTATCATCGTGATAGAGGAAAATGCGAAAAAGTTTAGACACATATGTGCATAATAATACGCGGTTAGAGTAACTACAAAGAGAACGTATATTCATCTTTTCAATTAATTAATCAAAACGTTAACGGTATCTGATATACACGTCATGTCTTGCCAACTGGTGATAATGATTTTTCTATTATCGTGATAAATTATTCGTCGTATAGTCTAAGTGTCTTTTTTTCTAAATAAGATCAAATGCCAAATCCGATTATAATGATCGAATGTGCAAAATATCCAATGTCACGGTAATTCGTGTTTTATAACTGCACTATATCGATTATTCTTTCTTTTTTCTTCCATAATAGAAACATTTGGAACGGTTTCTGTGTTTCCACATGAAAATAATTCGAGATCGAATATATGTTTTGAAATAATGTATTTCAGATTTCCACATAGCATCAATGTCTTGATGATATCACAAAAATGTTCTGCAGTATTCTGGAGATATTGTAACGTTGCCAGAAGATTCTGGATATATTATTGTAGAATTTGTGTTATTTATTAAAATTGTTAAAAACACTAAAAGGCAAGGACGTTGCATCGCCAAATGCGCAACAATATGCTGTAAACCTGAAATTTCGACTGAATTTTTTGTCGTGTTGTGGGAAGGTGGCTTGGGTTCGTAAAATTATCAACCACATACAAAGCAAATTCCTAGCAACTTTGCATCAATTTATGGATTCAATTATTGCGCGCATTTCTACTGGCAGTAATTTTTAGATTCTTTCAGATAAATTTCTTCTCATTTATGTTAAAAATACAGCATCCGCATTTGAATTTCTTTTCGCTCTGTTCGATTTCTGTCACCCAATTTCAAGCATTTCAACATTTTCCTCACTGTTATACTTGCATGGATTCGAATTATTCGTGTGGTTCGGTTGACCACGTTGTGTGCAAAGTGGTGTAAGAATTGACACCAGGGTCAGGTTTTATGCGAGGAATAAAACTCGTGCAAATAACGCAGATGATTAAAAGGGAGTTTTCTGCATTATCTTTTTTTATGGTCAAGTTGGGTTGTGATGTCAAAAGTGCGAATTTTTTCAGATTTTAGCACTCATAAACGTGTATTCTCATGCATTATAAATTTTGAATTTCAAGTTGGAAATAATTTTCTGCATTTTCTATGTATTCTACATGTTCTATGCATAACACAGGTCTACAATGATTTTGGTGCCGCTAAAACTAAAGCAGATTTTGAGTATATTCGATACCCTGACTCTGGAAATATACTTATTTTTTTAATGCTACGTGTAGTTTTCAAGAAATCGCAGGTGTAAAATAAAATGAAAATGCACGATTTTGAAACGTTTTATTCAATTATTCCACACTTTAAGAACATTTTATCAAATTATTCTTCAAATTATCTCAAAATATGAGTCATTCTCTTCCAAATGCGATTAGGTTTGTTCAAATATCTTTTTTTTTCTCTGAGATACGACAGTTTGAAAATTGTGTTATTTCACCTATTCACTAAATCCATGAACACACAAATTTCAAATTGTCGTGTCACAGTAAAAAAAAGATATTCGAGCAAACTCAACGGCATTCGGAAGGGGATGGATTATATTTTGAGGTGCATCTACTAGTTTCATGAGAAAAAATTACATTCTGACGTCACGTAATCTCAAATATGTCGAAAAACGGTGTTTTTCACACTTTGACGTTGAAATATCTCGAAAACCACACGTAATAATGCAATTTTGAAGCCAGATTCTGATTCAGCGCGCCAAAATACTTCGGAAAAGTATGATACAGTTGTTGCACCAAACAAAAAGTTCAATTTTGTAGGCCTGTGTAATCTGCGCAGAGTTAACGCATATTACTTATCGCACGCGCACAGAACCCATTCTTGATTGACACTGTGCGAATTCTACACCCAAAAAAAGTTAATATCAAAATAAAAATATCCCTCTCATTTTGATGCAACTTCTTCTTTAGTATATGGTGTCGAAAGTATTCCTCTCCATTTGAGAGGATTAGTCTTTGCGGTGGAAGAATTTTCATTTGTTCAAAATGGTAGAGGGATATTCTCAATTGAAAAAGAAAACAAAAGTGAAATACCTTTTCTGATCGGGAGGGATTTTTTCTCTCATTTCCAGATTATTTTTTTTTTTGTGTGTAAACAGAAAACTTCTTGCTGAAATAGCGATTCTATAAAATCTGCTCTGCTGAATTAGCAAAACGTTTACTGTCGCAGCAAAGACTTTGCTGTTTTTAGCACCATATTTGCTAATTCAGCGGTATTTACACCTACAATGGCGAATTGCTGGATCAGCAAGTGGGTGCTGAAAAAGCAAGATTCTTGCAGTAAGAGCAAACTTTTTGCTAATTCAACAAGAAGATTTGTCATGTCAAGAAAGAAAATTTTGGACATTCGCGTTTTCCGTAAATTGGGCAGAACAAGAACTCTGTTCTTGATTTTTCTATCCTCAAATAACTCTATTCCTAAATATCCCCATTCTTACAAATCCCTATTCTCCCAAATCTCTATTCTTTTTAATATTGATTAAATATAGATATTTGAGAATGGAGAAGTAAAGATTAGAGTTCTTGTTCTGTCATACACTGTAAAAAAACTTCCAAAAAATAGTTTGGAAGTTTTTTACCAAACATTTTTTGGCAAATTCACAAACATAAAATTAAAAACAATTTTTGTCAACTGACAAATTTTTCCTGGGAAATCACAAAAATTTTTTGGAAATTTATAGAAAATTTGTGAATTTCCAAAGAATTTAGAAATTTACCAATCTGTAAGTTTTTTACCATACTTTTCTGCTTGGAAATTCACAAATATTTTTTACACTGTAAATTGTTTTCTCTCAGTGTATAAGAGCCGACTTCCAAATTCGGTATCAGAGTAACTCCAAACGATCTACGGTGTTGACATAAAATTATGAGGTACACTGAGAGAAAGGGTCTATTCAAATATTCGAAAGCTAGGAAATTCAGTCACTGTAAATAAAAATTTAGTTGCGCCAGCTGAATTTTATTTGTCATAATTAAATTTGTTATTTCTTTCGAATAAACCATTTTATTCATATTTCAGACAGCTAGACTTTTATTTACCTCAACTAGAGTCTAGCTAGCGCAAATGAAAATCTAGCTGCGGTAACTAACATTTAGTTGTCCCAACTAGGTACCTTTCTCTCAGTGTACAGACTCCTTTTTTACAGTACACTTCTTTACTTTTTTTTACTGTAATATCATTGATTTTTTGTCAGAAATTCAGATATAGAGAATGTGTTATAATTTCTGGGATTGAAAAATCAAAATGGTTGAGAAAATACGAGAAGAACGAAAATGCTCCAATTATAATTGAAAAAGAAACTCATTGCGCAAGATAAGACTCGCTTTCGTACAATCTCCTCAAAGTATGCGTAAAATGAGAAACTTGGCTGTTATTATCGATCTATAACCATTATCGTTGCCACATTGTTCTATGTAATATGTATATCGATACTACGCGAAATTAGTATGAAATTATTTTCACTTTAATGACCATAAACTATATTTTGCGTTCCTTTTTCTCCAACATATATTCATTAAAGAATGGGAACATGAAAGATTACGACTCCACGTGATATGGTTGTTACATAATATGTACTATTAAAAAACAAATAGTAAGTTTGAAATAGATACATCAAATTTATTAGCTACTCGAAAAGGAAATATGAAAACGAAACTAGATTCAATAGTGACAAAACACCCAGCTCTTCGTACCCTAATGGATATGTGACGAATGGAATATATCCGTGTAATGAACTTGTAGAATCGAGTCAGACAGCCATGTAGATATGATCCACTTCCGCTCAGAGAACATCATCGTAGAGTTGGTTCGAAGAGATACGCATTATTGAAAAGCGACTCTGATGGATAAAACATTACTATCTGCTTTGATGAATTTTCATTTTACTTCCTTCCTCGTGCAATGAAATAAATATTATGGCACTTGAGTAACATGTTTTTTTTATGACCACAAACTTTTTTATTATATCATTTTCTATGAATGAAATCGCAGAAAGCTCTTATTCCATTCCGCTGATGATGATTTCAAGTTCATTTCCTTCATCCACTCAAACGCATGAAAAAGAGATTTTTCATTGGATAAAAAACACCAAAATGAAGTTTTTATCAAATTGTATCATTTAATTTGAAATATTTTATTCGAAAAATAACTGTGACACGCGTTTATTTTGCATTCATTAACACCCGCAAGATATTTTTAAACTAATAATTCATTATCAGTTTTAATTAAGAGAGATACGACAATATCACTATCCGTTGACCGTGATGTGTTTCATAAACGACGTACATCTCCATTGTCTTCAAAATGCCTTCGTGGCTTCGTGTTCTACTTCTGAGCTTTTGGTGCGTTGGTTGCTTGGTCAGTAGAACCAGTTATTTACTTCCGACTTGGAGAAAAAATAAATAATCTCGATGGGAAGAAATTTATACGGAGATTCATACATATGAAATTTATACACAGATTTTTACGTACGAGAAAAAAAAAAAGGAATCTTGGCAGTTGGGAAGGTTTGGAAAATATTCCGTGTGCGTAAAATTTTGTGAAATTGTATGCAGGTCGTTTCGGAATTTATCAATCAACTTTCTACGCGAAGATAAATCATGTACAAAAATTGGAACAACGGAAGGAAACAATTTAATTTTGTTGTTGTTATATTCAAAGATCCGTATATGAAAATTTTTTACGTTTCCAACGCTTGTAAATCCAATCTTAATCACAACATGACGGAATGGTATAATATTATTATTGGTAATTAGTGAATCGCTTTCTTCAATCTGTAATTGTTTCAGCCCTGGTTCACGCTTGGGGCAAGCAATCGCCAATCAAACACTGACAATAGCTAGACTCAATATTGGTTCCAGCTGTCAGGCTTGGTCTGAAGTTGGTTCCAAGTTGGAATAAAGAATCGGCGGAGCGTTAAATCATGTTATCATTCCACAACGAGAGAAAAAGCGTGCTCCAAACGCAAGAGAGCCCTTCACGCTTCTAACGCTGTTGTTATAACGTGCTTTTAACGTATGGCAGCACCCTCAGAGGGCGTGGGACTCGTACTCAAAAAAGCACACAATTGAAAATTTTGTGTAAATGTGTTAAAAAATCCGTGTGTCATGAATTTTCTGTTAAATATTCAACACCACCACGTGTAACTTCTACAGACAGTCCTCGTGTAATCAGGTCTCAACTGATTTATAATGTGAAATCATTCAAACAAGTGAAAAAAAGTGTTAAAATGACACAAATTCCATTCAACTTAAGATTGAACATAAAAATTGTGTTATTCTCAACTATCAAGGGGAGATTGCCAGTGGTGGGAGCTATTTTTTTTATGAAACTTCTATGTACGTGTAACTTTAGTAGTCGTCGGAAGAACTATTCATTCATTTTGGTTTTAGCTTTCATTCTAATGGGAATTCATTCTCTAGATATGTAAATTTGAAGATAGAGTGCGAGTTGATATACGCAAAGAATTGAGTCCACTCAACCAAAGGACCGGCAGTGGCTTGAGTGATACAGTTTCAACATTCGGTCCCGACGATCCAGGTTCAATGCTCATTGAAGTAATGTTTTTTTTTCAATTTATTCTTATGCATTGTTTCAACACGAAAAAAGTGTGGTGTCCACATTTGATTGATGTGAAAAAATCCATAAATTACACTTGTGAACTATTGATTCACTACTTATTTTGGATTTCATTTGATAATATTTGTGTATTGAATTCACACGATCGGAAATTCCAATCAAAATTTTATCAACATCCTTTTGTGTTATATTATTCACATCGAGCTTGAGTTATTAGCTAACACAAACACATTATGTGATATCGATACAAAAATATGTGTGGACCGTTTGGGACATGTGAAATGTGTTGAATTTAACACAAAATTTCCAACTGTACATGGACTCATGCGTTCAACGCACTCTATAACAAATGCGTTAGAAGCTTCAGAGCATGCTTCTTCTCTCGGTGCACACTGCGCCATCCTAATGTCATGGATCACCCAACCTTGGGTTACGTTGCGCCACCTTAGAATCAATTGTCATTCTCATTACGATGCTGCAATCAGCCCGAGAAAGTAGCCCGATTTTTGTATCCATACGCAGGATTTGTGAATTTATAATATTACCATGTTCTGTTTTAGCGCTGTATCACACGCAGAGAAAAATTCTTGCTGAAAAAGCGATTCCGAAAAATCTGCTTTGCTAATTTACAGCAAAAATATTGCTATTTCAGCAAATTTTTCCAGCCTTCTGTATATCTACAATTCCGGATTGCTGAATGGCAAGCGCTTGTTAAAAGAGCAAGATTTTTGCTGTAATAATAGCAAATTTTTCGCTAATTCGGCAAAGCGAATTTTCGAGGTTTACTGTTTCAGTAACTTTTTTTCTCTAAGTGAAGCATGGTTTTCTATTTACGGGTAGTTGATAAATTGGTTTCATGAATTTACGATTGGCTCGTCAATTATTCAAGCCTGGAACAAGCTATTATTGCTCATTTTTGGACCAAAATATTACACGGAGAGAAATGTAGAATTCAATTTACTATGCACTTTGTAACTCAGGAACAGACTGAATTTAAAATGAGATTGACTATGACGAGACGATAGAAGCCTATCATGTGACTCAATGTGATTTTATATAAAATTTGTATCAAGTTTCAATCGATATTTTATACAAATATATAGAAACTTGATAGAAATGTTATATAAAATTACATTAAATCGTTTTGTAGCCTCAGCTCTACGATACTGTCAAGTATCGCCCATTCCTACAATATAAGGTAGATCAAATTGATTAGCGTTGCGCCAAGTACTAGCAAAACTAGATTCGGCTAACCTTGGCTGTGAACGCCAGCTTTGATCTGACTTACACGGAAAATCCACCCTTTTTTCACCGCTGTAATTGAAATAATTGCAACTGTAGCTATTTTTTAACTACCATAGTTGGAAATCGTGGCTGTAACTGCCCTAGTTTTGTGGTTGATATTTGGATAGCCAAATAATTTAGCTGTTGAATTTCCGTTGCAATAACTACATTTCTCGATACAATAACAAATAACTCGTAGCTAATTTTTAGCTATCCAAATAATAACTAATTATTTTTTTCCGTGTATGTGGTAAAATTTTCAGAGTTATATATAAGTTTTATACAATCATAAATCACTTACATATCAACTATATTGAAGTATATACAAATTGTACATAATTTTGAAAATTCTCCCATGTGGGAAGCTTACTTCACTCTTTTATCAATGAAGTGAAACCTGAAATTCATATTTGCGCCATCCTAAGCTCGAAGTTTTGCTAGTCTGGAGCGGCTAATAGTAAATAATTTTATTGTTCGATATATCTTAATTTCAACAAAGATTGTAAAGAGTCGAGCGTTAGTATCTCTATCGAGACTCAAGCACTAATCCGAATAGTTCAATGAGTCTGTGGCTAGAACATTGAACTGCCGAACGTTTCGAAGAATTTTGTAATACAAATTTTCGTCCGCTGCATCATCATGATTCTCAAACAACCCTTTATAACTCACGCAACAAAAAATGTTTGAGAATTCACGTACCACGAACCCAGCCCAGACTAGTTTACTTATCGTTACACGAGCGTGTACATTTGAATTATTGCATTAATATGACATTCGCAAACTGGAATCTAATGAAAAATCAAGCCCACTGCAATCACTCGTTCGTATACGGACACGCTCTGATAGACTCCGACGACGGAAAGGAACGCGCAGGGAATTTTCGAGAGTCTCAAACAAGATTTTCCTTTTATAATAATCGTCTGGCGGGGAGAGGGATGTGGAAGAGTGATCGAGGGTTAGTTCGGAGCCGAGATAAAGCAACGTTCTATCAATTATTTTCGCCTGGTTAATTATTATTTACAAACCAATCGCCAAAGTTGACGATCGTCGACGTACACTCGTTTGTGCGGATGGATTGAAGGAGAGAGAGGTCGTATATTAAATTAGATTTGACTTTTGTATCTCGTATCTCTCGCGTATACGGTACTCGAACAGAGTTTTAATTTAATGCTTTTCGACGGGTAAGAATTTATTGATTTTTTCTTGCCTATATAGATCCCATTACGGAAAGATAAAATTTGTATTACATGTTTTTCAAATCGTCAAATCCTTCTGTATGTAATGTTTTTGTTGTGGGAGTGGGCGGTTCCGATGTTTTTACAGGCTACAAATATTTCATGGAATGTCATTGAAATTGGAATTTTTCTTTGTTGCAGGTGAGCAAATAAGAAGTGGCTTAATACCCTATTACGGTTCGACGCATGTAAGTAAACGATGAAATCATGTAACCTCAGTACAGGAAAAAACACTGGGTATATGTTGATTTGAATTATTTTATGTATATTTGATTTTTTATTGAATTGACCAAAAAAGGTTGAAAGGGTTTCGTACAATGTATTCGGGAAAAATATTGTATCCGCGGGATTAATCTATTCAAAATGTAACATCCTGAATTGTGCTGTTTTTTTGGTCAAGTCATATTCAATACCACGATGTTCACTTCTAAAAAAGAACGTAGTATGGTCCTAAGCGACGATTTTAACATCGTCATTTAAAGGATAATATTTCTTCCATGCACAATGTGAAAGAATAAAACCACGTGTTTCTAGATTATCACTCACCGAATAGGTATTCGTTTTCATTATATATACTTAAGTTTCATACTTTTTTTAAACAAAACTCTTGAGCAGGCGGATGATTTTACGACAATCGATGCGTCGGTCGTTTATAATATCGGAGCCTGTGTTAAAGTTGGAGGTTGTAGACATTGATACACCAAAGCTCCGATTCTACCGTTGGAAAGCAGCTGCTTTCAAGGCTGCCTACTGCCGCGTCTCTCTTTTACATTCCACATTGAAAATATGAGTATTGAGCAATTATTGTGTATATGTAATACCGCATGATTATAATGGGAACATTCTAATCCGTGTAATTTCTCTACATGTTATAATAATTCTTGAGATTTTATCGTCGACTTGGAATCTACTCGGTTACAATTTTTTAATATGTATACATAAAGTGTTATAAATTTCATTAACGTCGCGAGGGGTAAAAGAGAATGTTCGCGAAGGTGCATAATCTTTTCAAAGTATCGCTCTTCGAGTTTTTATACGCACATTGAAGTTTCTTACAATGAAATTAGGGTGAAGGAGTTTTGTCACGAGTCGTGAAATTTCGAATTCATAAACAATGCGCATCAGCTTGATTCGAAAGGAAGAATTTTCCTAACGAATACGTGGCATGTGAGTCTTTGTTCTTTTCGCAAAGTAAGCCCGGGTGTTATTGTACTCGAAGATGAGTTGCTGCCTTTCATGGTCACCAAACGGTCTTTTCCTCTCTATTTTGTCCCTCACGCGGATGAGTTGTCGTTGGTAATACTCAACGATGATCATTCGACAAGGCTGCAACAACTAATATATATCATATTATGCCCTTTCTCATATTTCATCGAATGAATCATGACCTTTTGTTTTTGTTTTCGTGTAAAATCAATGTAAAAATTGATTTCTCGTCGTTAGTTACGAGTTTATGAGTAAAGTCCTTCATTTTGGATTTTCCTCGCAAGGACATGACGGAGCTGATTATTGTTTTGAAATGAAAGAGAGAGAGAGAGAAAAAAAACACGATTCTGAACTTTAAGAGCAATTTGAGCGATCAATCGTTTATGATCATCAATCCATGTTGTTCACGGAAAAAATGAATGATTCGCTTTAGTAGCTACACAGAGGAAAAATTGCTGTAATTATAGGGACAGCATTAAATTGCTGTAAAATATACCGAAATTCTTGTTCAATCAACCAAAGTCTCCGATGAAAATGAGAATTTGCTGCAGTGGTCACATAAATTGCGATAGATCCAATGGATATTGCGGTATAAATTACAGCAATTTAATGTTATCCTTATATTTATCGGACATAAGGTAAATTTTACAGCAAATTTTTCTCTGTATAGGAATCAGCTGTTGTAGCTGTTTCATGTATTTGATATTCGAATTGCGACACTGTAAAAATAAATATGAAAATTCTGAAACTTGCAATTGAAATTAAGTTCAATCACGAATTCATAAAATTTACTGCGAAATGTATCAAAATTCATATAAAAATGCATGAAAAATCGTAATTTTGTATGAGTCATCACACGGAGAGGAAAGAATTGCTGGCGTAACAAACGGGTCTGTTACTATAGCGCCTACAAAAAAAAAATTGCTAAAATAGCAAAAAAAATGATTGATACAACTAAATTCCCTTGCTGAAATAAACCGATTTGCCAACAGAACTAACGTGTTAGTTGTTGCAGTTAATATTTTTGCAAGGGCAACAAATTTCTTTGTAGGCGCCATAGTAGCGAACCCTTTTTTCTCCGTGAATGATACAAAATTTACATTTTAGCTCCTATAGTAATCAATTTTCTTACCACAGCTGATTTTTAGCTATCCAAATATCATCCATATCATTTTTCTTCGTGTTTATCGAACAGAGTCTCAACAGAAAGAAAAAATCAAAGGCCCAGGGAAATGATTTATGTAAAATAATACATGCCTTATTCGAGGATTTGACTTTCAATTGACCCGTTGTAATTGAAATACATCAAAGATGATAACAATCATTACCCGTCATCGTTATCCTAATCATCTATTCTCCAATGACGAAATAATAAAAGTCACTTTATCATAGCGAATAATGTCATTCGTAAGTACAGATATATTATATATATATATATATATATAAAATGCCTCACCGTTGTCTGTAAAAGTTGTCGACATTGGAATTTTGAAGAATGAAAAAAAAAAACACCTCGCGCACACGATCTTTCATCGATTATTGCAAATCTTGCGTAAGAGAATGTATTATGCTTGTTATTTATAATTAGAATGCACAAGATAGGTTCATTCTTTTCATACTAGCGGTCATTCTTGCGTTAAATAATTTTCATGTCATTCCTGTAATGATAAATAACGATAAATGACTAATTTGTTTCGTATCGATTGATAATTCATTACCGATATCAACGTTTTTATCGATCCTCTCGCAATCTAGATTTACAATGAGTTTGTATATGGATGACAAGGTGTACGAATCCAACCTTGAGATCACTTCATTTATGTTTCTTAGAATCTTCTTCGATTCAATTATTTTCCAATTTCGAACTATTATTTCGATATTATTCAATTTCTTCAACATTGAGAATTGAAAACCTTGGGAATGAATTTTATACCTTATCGTAATTAAACCTACTGATGAAATTGTTGGAGAAATACCGATCGGTATCCTTGGATGTGTTATGTTGTATGTATCAGGGTTGAGGATTGCATTCATCATTCTGACTAGCTGAAATTTATCATCTGTTTTATAGATTCGTGTTCCGATGGGATAGTTCAACTCACGTATTATATTATTATAATCTTATGAACGTGACGTTGAGCGGAGTCAAATACGACTTATTTTGAGAAATTAGCGGTTGGTTACGGTAATGCTTTACGATGGACCGTAGGTCATCTTATAGGTCATCTTACGTAATGTGCGATAAATCAGATATAGACGTTTGAACAATGTTATTAAGTGCATTCCCGCGAGGGGAAGTACGATGATCAATGTGGGATTTTTATATCTTGATTCAATTATTTGCTGTTTTATAATTCATAAGAATCTTAATTCTTCCTCGGGTGTTGTTATTTCAACAAACACGGAAAGAATTAATTAGCTGTTAGAAGGACAGCTGTTGTTTTCTAGCGCCATGGGTGAATTTTTGCTGCTGTATATAGCAGAATTTTTAGCTATCGTAGAATCTTTCTCTGCGTGTAAAAGAACCTACTAAATAACACAAAAATTTCCGGGATATTGAATCAATTAAATATCAACAAAATATTTGTTTTTTTTTTGATTGAATAAATATTTACTTGATTCAATGAAACTTTATTCGAATCAACAGAGTATTTTGTTGCGACCATTCAGTTAAATATTCTCCATTGTTCCCAGGGTGCAAACAAATGATCAAACTATATTCTGATTCCTTTCAGCAAAAAGTATCCCTTGAAAGTATCCAAGGTATACCTTGTCACGTGAAAGGAACGAACTCTCAATCTGACCGGTAATCACTCGATTTTGCAATTCCATTTGAAATTTGATAAAAATTGAATCAAGTGGGACATAGTCGAGCGCGATAACTGTAAATGTCATGATATCGATTCATTATTCAAGCTCGAATTCAACGTCTCAATTAAATCAGAAATTGGTTTGGCTTATATTCTCTGAAACGAGAAAGAAATAATGAGGAAAATGTAAAGAAAAAACAAAAAGGAAAAGAGTTGCACCTAGGGTAGAAACAGATGAGAAAAGTATCGAGAAGCAAAGATGTCAGTATCATTCATTCCGCTATAAGATGAGACCGTAATAAAATTGTCGATTCATCATTTCATTACACCTCTATTCAATTAGAATTGAAGAACCATTTATGTATACACATGTACGATATATATATATATATATATACCCATACACGAATATATATACAAACACAGGATCTTGAATGCTAATGAATTATCACTCTTTGGTGTGGAAACATATTATACATACCGGTTTCCTTCAACCTTCCTTCTTTTTTTCAGGATCGTCGAAAAACGTGTACATATCGAAGAGAGGCCAAGATTTCTAAATCCGTCCGTGGACGAGCTATATTTAGCACGCTTCTTTTTATTGACTTTTTTGTTTTATTTTCATACACATTCGCGCATGCAAGTTCACGTATAACCAAGTCGAGATTCTTTGTGATTTTGTTCCTTTTTTGGTATAGGTGAGACCCTTTATTTTCCACATAGCTTTATCTCCTCAAGCGTAGGAGAGGAATAAAAGAGTTACAAGAATGGATATGCCTCACGTCAGATTGGAATGGCGTGTAAAGGCATTCCTGTTCGGGGCCCATCACATTCATGAACTCGCGTTCAATTCTACAAAGATACATTGGTCTTGACGGTTTAATTTGTTTGCTTGCATCGTCGTTTGAAGCACACGACTAAATAAATCAAACATCATTCGAGAAGCCGGCTGAGATTGTTCCTACGTATTCGAATTAATCAGTCGATGATTTTTTTCGAGTCGATGAAGTGGAATCGTTAGATTCGATACTTCCAAATCTCTATGTTTTTATTATTCAAATTTGATGGGAAGTTCTCTGAAAGGTTTGTTATGCAAATTTCTGATAACCCGAATCTCAAATTTTTTCAACTTTCGGAGTCTTTGAAATAGAATAAAGCTAGAATAGCGATTTTAATCGTGGTTCTTTAATTTTTGGAATGAGGATAGTATTTGAAGTTGATAGGACTTCATGACACGTGAATTTTATACCGTGCTATTAGAATTTTAGTGAACCGTAAAAGTGTTTTATCTTTTGAAACAATTTACTCCAATGTTGAGAATGAAAATTGATTCGAGGAATGGAATTGGTAGCTCCACGAGCGAAACTCCAAGGACTAAAAATCTTGGATAAAATCCACATAAATAATGTAATCAATTTTTATATGATGTACCTCTCATATCGATATCATTATAGTTATTATTCATCGATTCATCGTATTCCTCCTTCCTCTTTTCCCCCCATTTCACCCTTTTTGTTCTCTTCCTCTCTACCTTATTCCGTTTGTTGAATAAAGTTTGATCACCTCCTGATATTTTCCCTCGAATGTTCCTCTGGCTCAGTCTCCCGTAACGATTCGCTTCCCCGAAGCCATGTAAACGTAGCAATTCATTTTCCAGAAGTTGCATGGTCTCAAAGTGAAATGCGGGGAATGCCCCTGAATGAGAACCAACTTTCAGAATATTTCAATGCTACGAACAATGGAAACATTTATTTTCTTCCTTCGAATATATCAAAGAAACGTGCTTGAGTGGCGTACCACCTCCTAGGAAGAGAAAATTCTCTATTGAAGTAAGAGAGAATAATAAAAATTGATGCGAAAAGTAGAGAGTAAAGTCTTCCCTCTCTTTCGTTAAATAAACTTTTTTGTTTCTGTTGGCAACTTTATAAATTTCTACGTATTTTTATGTTTCAGGTATGTATAATGGATTTACTTCTACGGGATTCCACTAGTTCATGTGAGTGAATCAAGTTTTATTTATTACTTTTGTTTTCTCTTCTTACGAAAAGTATCCAATTTGGGGTTTTAAGATTAATGGGTGTTTGAAGTACGTCGATAAATATTTATCTCCCGTCTTAGAATTTTATTGATGGGTCGAGTGCAGGGCGAGGCAGGTGCAGAGCTTGGAGTGGGATTTTCAGTCATGCTCGAAATAATGATAGTCACTGAAATCCAGCTCAGGGTGAAGCGCGTGCAAGACTTGGGGCGTGACTTGGATGATGATAATGTTACTTAAATTCAGAGTCCATGGCAAGACTTGGAGCTGAATTTGTGTGAATGTTGTGGCATGATCGTACAAGTTCAGCTCAGAGGGGAATGATGGATATGATAATCGAAGTCAAGCTGGTAATCGAATGACGAACTTGAGGTCTGATGGGGAGGAATATGAATTTAATATTCTATTTAAAGCTTTGCTCTGACTTGAATATAAGACAGTGATAAGTCGGACTGAATGTGGATGCATGTCACTTAGGGGTGCAGGAGACTTTCGATCAGTATCCGTATCGTCTCGGCGTCACAAGACGATACTGTTGCTTATGGAGTCGAGACGATACCGAGACCGGATATTCGATACTCGAGAATATCGTCGATACTGCGGGTGCACAGAAGCACGAGACTAATATCGGTATCGTTTCACACAAAATTGAGAATAAACATCTAATATTTGGACATATCATCAATATAGTGCTTTCAATAGTGATGGTTTTCTGACAAAATTCCTCTTCAAAAAGAGACGAGAAAATTGCCTGGTGGAAAATTTTCACTGGGAATTTTGGAATATCCCAAAGACTTTCAGTGCAATTTTTCAGGGGTGTTCTTAGTTTTTCAAAGATGTTCATAGATATTCAGAGGAATTTTCAGTGGGAAAACACAGTGTTTCCAGATGTCAAGACTGATAGAAAAATTAATTATACATTCATATTGAGTTTAAACTTCAATTAATTGATATTAATACAAAAATAATAGATCATTTGAACATTTATTCGGCTGTACACAATAATATCCCACGAGAATTGTGGATAATATTTCAGTATATCATATGAATATCATCAGTTGTTAGTCCAAATTCAACATAAGTCTTAAGGAGATACACGGAGAAAAAAATATACTACTTTTTCTCCTGTTGATTGCCGAACCAGAAACAGGAAGGTTTGAAAATGGATTTTTACATAGATGCTTTAAAAAATTTAACGTTCAGCCCTTAAAAATTCAATCCTATCTATGACTTTTTCTACGATATTCGTAATCTTCCGTATTTTTATGTAAAAATTCATATCACAAATATTATATTCCTGTTTCTAGTTCACTAAGAAAAATAACAAGAATTCTTATATTTTCGAGCGGCATTTTTCTCCGAAAAAACATTTTGTCCGTGAGACTTCTCTGGACTGAATTCATGGAATAGTCTACAATTTTCAAAGCATAATCTTCGATAGCGCAATACATATAGTATCAAATATCATTTCCTGTAAATTTCAGACTGTCCCTAGTGAAAAATCTTGAAACAGATGAAGCGTAAAAACCTTTCAATTTCCGCTTCTTTTGCGCTTAGATACTGTTTCGTTTACTCTTCCGTGCCGCTCCATCCGCTTCATTTTCAATAAATGTTTATTCGGATGATACGCTGGTATCCCCTCAATGAACTCTGATGAAATGTTTCTCTCAGAGAATTCACTTTCAACTTGGAAATTTCTCGAAATTGTATACTATTCTGGAGAAATGTTAGAATTTCTCGCTGAGACGGAGACCCTACTGCCGAATGAAGTGATTATATACAACTAGGCTTGTGTTCCAAAACTTTGCTCCCGTACTCTGAAATATCGGTTTTCTATGTCTTCGTTCTGATCAACTGAGAAAAAGCTGTGCTGTTCATTTGACCAGCTGATACTGCTACACTGATATTCAGAGTATAATGGTGGAGTATTACGATAACGATACCGAGACTTTCAAAGTATCGTCGAGAATCTCGTCTCGTGCACTCCTACTCACTTGAAAACTTGACTCAAATTCAGTCTTTTCCACACGGAGAAAAAGGAATTCGCTGTGGCAGCGAAATCTACTTTTGCTGGGTTCCTTTTGCCAGAGCAGCAAATTTTTTGCTGTGACAGCAAACTATTTGCTGTTCCAGCAATCTTGTTAGCTGCGACAACGAATTTTTAGCTGTGGCAGCAAAAAATGTTTGCTATCCTAGCGAAATTTGTTTGCTATTCTGTATATAATACTGAAAATTTGCTGGTGGAGCAAACATTTTTTGCTGCCATAGCTAAAAAATTGCTGTCGTAGCTAACACGATTGCTGTTATAGCGAATTTTTAGCTGGGTCAGCAAAAAATTTTGCTATTCTATATATAATACCTCGATTTGCTGCGTCAGCAAATGTTTTCTCTCCGTGCATTGTGTCGGCATTTGTTTTTGGTGCTTACCCAATCAAACAAAAAGACATCTTTTAGATATCTAAAAGATATCTCGCAATTATGAAAGATGTGTTGCAAAAAGGTCCCGAAGATGTCTTTTAGAAATCTAGAAGATGTCTTACGCGACTGATTTCGACAAGTTTAAGATATCTCGAGGAGGTCTTGCGGAAGATATGTTTTAGACGTATTCGATCAAGTCTTAAAGATGTCTTGAAGAATTCATAAAAATATCTTAGGAAAATCTTGAATCGTGCATAAAAAAAATTCTCCCCTCTTTTTCTTCTTCTTCCTCCTTTCTTCCCTTTTGATCACCCCCCCCCCTCTCGGGTCCTACAAATTCCATTTCATTTTGGATTCTTGGGGTTGCGAGATTCGAACCCGGTCATTTCACGACGTACCTACACTGAGAGAAATTTGGCGCACAGGTTATACTCGGCTCCGAGTGACAGCAGCGCCCGTCACTAAGGACGGTTTACGCGCTGAAACGGAGTAGCTTACTGAATTTTACCTGCCTCACTGTTTCTCCAAATACTCAGCGTGTAAGCTATACTTGTTATCGGAGTAGGAGCTACTCCACATTGCGCATAATGTGCACTGATCGGAGTAGCTGCTACTCCGATGTCACGTACAGGCGCTAACAGGCTAAAACGCGCAGGCAGTAAACCTCGAGTATAGAGGGAGCGCCAAATTTCTCTCAGTGTACGCTTCAATGACCTGAGCCATACGGACAATTTGATGACGGTGCTTATAATTGTTAATATCACATAGCGAGATATAATGTCAGCGGTGTATATTTCCAGAGTAGAAGTAATCTTTTGAACAAGGTGTTTATTACATATACAAATATGAGACAAGTTGATTTTGTTTAAAACTTGAACAGTTTAATGAATTTGGTGGAATATATTGAAGTACGTGATCCAGTGATCGTTAGTGTCTGATGAATATCATAGATACCTTTTCAATTATTTTATTCTCACTGTTATTGAAAAACAACTTATCAGTAAATGTGAATGAGAATTTGATGAACCCTGGTTCAAAGAATCCATTACTTCTGACAAATGAAATTAAATGAGATTTGGCCAGATTCAGTGAGATTTGGCGAGAATCAACTGTTCTTTCTGACCAAATCTCATTGACATTGGCTGGATGAGATTCGGCCAGAACATTGTCCAAGTTCAACTGTAATTTAGTGAGATTTGGCGAGAATCAATGGTTTTTTTAAACCAGGAAAATCACCGTACACGAAGACCGTACATAAAATTCAGCGTAAGAAGTTCGATAATTCGCAAAATATTGTAACTTTGAGGTTCGCTACTGCTAGTGCTAACACTGCAAGGTTACAAAGTCGTACTTGTCACGAAATTTGTTATTCTTTACATGGATTATTCAAGCTCTTAATTTATAAACGAATTCACCTTCTTTGCAATTCGATCGTGAACAAAGACATTTGAAGTGTTTATCCATATGCAATCATAACCTCAAAACTGCTGATCTTAAAGATACATTTAGCAAAACATCTCAAACATATCTGTTCAAACACATCTTCAAGACATATCGAAAAGATGTCTTTTAGATATCTGTTCGGTACGCTTCAAGATGTCTCTCCAAAGATATATTCAAGACGTCTTTTTGATATGTCTCGTAGATGTCTTTCACCCCGAACAGCACAACCACCGATTCTCCACCCAGGACTTCGGTGGACTGGAGGTGGAGAATCAGTGGAGACATGAGAGCCGTGGAAATAAGGGAGAAATAAGGGCCCATATAGCACAAATGTCTCAGTAATATCTCCAGAGTATTCTGGAGACATTGTAATATTGTCAGATTATTCTGGAGATATTACTGAGACATTTGTGCTATATGGGGGAGAGTCTCCGTTGAGAAAACGGAGAGGCGACGTGGATTTGTCCGCCCCCTTTATTTTCAATAAAATTTATGTTAGTGGATTCACTCATTGGAATTTGGTTGTGTAAATCGACAGATATGAATTTTATTGAAAATAAAGGGGGCGGACAAATCCACGTCGCCTCTCCGTTGCCTCAACGGAGACTCTCCCTTATTTCTCCCTTATTTCCACGGCTCCCATTTCTCCACCGATTCTCCACCGAAGTCCTAGGTGGAGGATCAGTGGTTGTGCTGTACGGGAAAAGATATATTCAAGATATCTTGAAGATGTTCATGTTTATTGGATACTTTCAGTCGTAACAGGGCTGGTTTTGGCTGAATCTTGAAATCAGCTAATATTCAGGATGAAAGTAAGTTTTACTTTTTACCGTGTTGTAGATGCAGCAGGATGAGACAAATCAAGTTTAGAACCGATAGATAAGCATGATCGAGCAAACCTTGAAAATTGATATGAAATTCCTTCAGGACTTTTTCGATACAAATTATACACGAAGAAAAAAGAATTTGCTATGACAGTGAAACCTAATTTTGCTAGGGATATTTTGCTGGAGCAGCCAACTTTTCGCTGTGACAGCAATCTGTTGATTTCTCCAGCAAAATTTGTTTGCTCTTCTATACAACAATACCAAAATTTACTGGAGGAGCGAACATTTTTTGCTGCCACATCTAAAAATTCGCTGTCGTACGCGGAGAGAAATTTATTTGAAAAGGTTACCATTTTATTCGTAAACTAGAACTATCCGGAAAAATCAGATAATAACTTATAACATAACTCGTAATAATTGTCAGCTCCTGCAGCAAAATTTGTTTGCTATTCAGTATATAATACTAAAAATTTTACCAGTCCAGCGAAAAACTGGCGATTCCAGTCAATCATATTGCTCTCTCAGCAATTCAGTTAGCTGTAGTAGCAAATTTTTAGCTAGCTCAACAAGAAGATTTGCTGCGTCAGCAAATCGTGTTTCTCCGTGCACGGAGGAAAAGACCCGCAAAATATTGTTGAATTAACAATAAGAATTATCATATATCAATCCACAATAATCATCGTAGAAATATGACAGTCAATATTGTTGAATTGACAATGTATTTTTGAAGAGACAACTTCTTGTTGTTATACACGGAGAAAAATGCAGGTCGAAAATATAGTAATCTTTAATAAACTATTCCTTAAAATCTGAGAATTTTTCTCAAATGTATAATAAAGACAAAACGGTTGACTTTTTTGTGGAATTGCATTGGAAAAACAATGAAAAATTATCATTACTTAATAAAGAATAGAGAAACATGTGAACTTTCCAAAATTTCACAAATTGAATAGTGGGATATTGAAATTTTGTTACTATTTTTGTAAAATTTCACGCGCGACTTTTGGAAAGTGCATATGTTTCTCTATTCTTTATCAAATATTGATATTTTTCATTGTTTTTCGAATGCACGGAGGAAAAAAATTCGTTGGAATAGCAAGAATTTCGCTGTCTTAACGAAACTCGTTTGTTAGTATATGGACAGCAAGCAAGTCCGCTGAAGTGAACGGCGATTCGTTGTTTCAGCGAATCAAGCTTCGTAAAATTAGCGAAGGACTGATAATTATAACGAATCAGTTAGTAAATACAGCGAATTAGCTCATTAACACAGGGAAATGCCATCGTTAGGTTATTCAATCCGTTCAGCGAAGACGGATTCGTTAGAATAACAAAATCTTTGTTCTCCGTGTGAAATTCCACAAAAAGTGGAATTTTGTGGACCATTTTGTCTTTATTATGCATTTAAGAAAAATTCTCAGATCTTAAGAAATAGTTTATTCAAGATTACTATATTTTCGACCTTCATTTTTCTCCGTGTAGGGACAAAAATTATTGTATATCCAACAATTCCTTTATCGCTAATTCTACGAAACACATTTCTCTTCCTGTTGATAAAATCGAGCCTTTGTCGAAAAGTTTTTCAGTGAATTTCGCGCAAGGAAAAATGTCTTGTTTATCTTCGATCGATCGTAGAAAAAATTGTAAGAAATTTTCAGCGAGGGGAGGAACGAATGAATTTGTTCGCAATGCAGCACTCGAATCTCTACACGCGCGAGTATATGATAAAATAGAATCAAAGACGCTGTGAGACGTCTTATCTTTGAGCAGCTCGTATCATTTCCTGCCGTTATGAAGGAAAAAAAAATCCGAGTAATGCATTCCCTTGGTCACTTAAAAGTAACTATAAACTTTCGAGTATACTCGTCAAACGTGCGAGAAGTATCATCAACATGAAGAAACTTGCAACTGACACTGGCGCCTGTAGGCCGTTGACTAGGGACGTGAAATAAAGATTATATCGCTGATCCGAAGGAATCAAGACGTGTAACTTCTCAGCTACCACATCGAATGAAAATGATATTATATTAGAATTTTTTGAAACAACTTTCACGCGAAGAAGGAACATTTCCTTTCTTTTCTCGTACAGATAAAAAATGTTTTATCGTCGATTCTTGACACAATTTCCCCCGAAACGTTGGAAATAATCGTCGAATGACAGCGTAGAATAATATATTTCTCGATCATTGGCACCTGCCAACGAGACTGACAAATGAGTCTGGTTCTGCGACGTCTAACATTGACCTCGTCTGATCTTTCCTTCCATTCTTTCTTTTATAGACTCGAAACCTCCTTTTCTTTCCCACTTCTTTCCATAAATATCATTGAACTCGTCGGGGAAGCGTTCTAAGTTGATTTTCGTATAACTCTAGGATGAGATTTTTGCTTCTCTTTTTTTTTCCTTGCATGATAAGTACTTGAAATTGAGTCATCATAGTCGTATTTTAGATGCACGTAACGTGGGCTTGTTTTTATTTCCTTATTTCTTATAATTACTTCCTTATTTAACGAAAAGCATTGACACGAACATGGTAAATATCACGTGCGCGTACATGGCATGCATGAAATGAAATGAAAATATTACATTGCGTGGTGATTGTGTGGAATTAGGACGATTCTTCGGTTCCATTGTTCGGCGTTGAAAGGAATGTATGTATGTGGAGGGAATTCTTCATTGATAATCACGTAAAGATATTTCCGTACGAGGGGTCAAAATTATAATCGAGTTAACATAATCCGTCGTGGGGAAGAGTATCGTATGGTCCCCACACGGCACCATCGTCTCCAGGTTATCGCACACTCTGTGAGCGTCATGTTCACTTTTGATTATCCCACTGGGATAATTTTTCATAAAAAGATGAGATAATTCAAAAGAGACTTGAAAATCTCTTCAAACCACTCCATTGAATCTCTAGACCCAGGGTTAAATTAGAACAAGATTGATTCATTGCTTTAATAATATTAACATGAATTTTTTCTGCGGACATTATCCATCTCACAAGCCTTTCCGGGAGGAACATTCCTTTGTAGATAGTCAGTACTTATGTTGAATCGATTATCAATGATACAGCTCAATGAATTTGTAAGGTCGTTACACCCCAGGAGATAGAATCTTTACTCGTAGAAGGAATTCGTCGAACGTTCCAAGTGATACTCGAAAGAACAAATTCAAAATTTTCTATCAAAGATAATTCAATCGTTTGAATTCATCAATTCATTAATTCATAGGCGAATTATTTTTAAAGAAAATAAATAATCCGATCTTCGTGTATTCCGTAGAACGATGAAGATATATAGTATATCACATAAATTCTTGAAACAAGGAAATGAAAGAAAAATTATTGAGGTTACTTCCTTTATGTCCTACACTCGTGTCTCGAACTTATCCCATTCACGCCACCGCGATATATGTTTACCTAAAAGGATAGAAAGAGAAGCGAATAGAGTCTAAGACTGGTGTGCGCTTCGCGTGTATCACGTGAAAAACGAAACAGGGTGGCAAAGTTGGCACTTTACCAGGGTAGTAGTACCATCTTCACAGGCTTTATATTTCTTTCAAGAGCCGACCCAGACGTGAACTTTCAGACACACAATTATTACCGCTCTTTTCCAAGCAACCTCCTTGGCTTGCGGCCAAGCATGTTGCAAACATGTTCTGGAATGCCTACTCGGACCGCATACAGAATTGACAAACTGAAATAATAAATGTACGTCGATGATGTAACGTTATAAATCATTACGAGTGCGGGGACAAAATGAAACAAGAGGTGCATCAAATTCAATAACCAAGTGAGATTTTGTAGTGATAAATCAAGTTACGTTGAAATGATTATCACAATGTATCAACCGGTTACGTGTCGTGATTATGTACTCCCTTGTGTGCGGTGTATAGTAGTAGGAGCCGCACTGCGTGACTGATGACTGACTGAACTCTCACGAATGCCAGCTGAGTCTAAGTCTTTTGCTTTCCAGATCAGATTCATTGACCTCACTGAATCCCTCTCTTTCGCGAGAGAAAGAGATATAAAGGCCACTTGCGTGTCTTTTTATCACAACACGAAGGCGAGGAAAAAAAGGAAAGATAAAAAGAGGATGATGACAGGGAGTAGGGGTGAAGTCGGGGAGGAGGGGAATTTACTCCAATGCGTGCTTTGTTGATGCTGGAAAGCCGCCCATTTGTTACGTGCTTTCCGAGTCAATCCCTTTTCAACGATTCATTCAGAATCCTTGGTAATTACAACGCATCAATTACCTTACCGCGAGAAGCCAAAATTATGTAAATCTCATTCTTTTCTGAATTCTTTCTTCTTTCCTTCGTATTCCGAAATGTTGTGTCATGTTTATTTTGAATTTTTTCAAGTGTTCTTGAAAATTCTTAATGTCATAATTTCAGAGAAATATATTGATAAACTGAAATCAACCCAGGCAGCACATACAGAGTTCGAAAAGAATTCTTTATGGATAAATTGTATTATTTGTGATACACGATCATGTACAATTACATTACGTGCCGTTAGTTGGGTATAATCATCCGTATCACGTACATAATTATCTTGTTCATCAACTCAGGTTGTTCATTCTTACGAAAAACTAGATAACTGGTTAGGCTGTTCTTTAACAGTTTTACTGTAATCATGATGATCTTTCTTAATCTGAAAGAAAAATATATACACACGCGCGTGAGTTTTTTTAATTTCCATTCCTCTGCGTGTGGTTTCATTCCCAGATAGAAAAATGTCTCAATAATGCCATCATAATAGTGACATGCACGCCAAGAAATGTTTGCATCATGGTACCAAGATGTTTCCGTAGAAAGTATTGTTATTGGTAGCAAAACGAGGTGATGGTACCATAATGAAGACATAATGTTTACATTTTATGCATCATTTAGGTCATGGTTTTCTATCTGGGTTGTTTTGAAAGATTCGATGCACTGACCTGCAATTTTCCAACCGAACTGTATAACACCCACAAACGAACCTGGTGGAAATATCTCTCTGAAAAACTCTCAAAATTCGAACATTCTCTGTAAATCTCTGCGAGCCCCTATAAAATTCAGAATAATTCTGAGCATTTCTGAAAAACTCTCAAAATTGGAATTTCCACGAAGGGAGTGAGAAAAATTCTAACAAAATTCACTTGACGATGTTCAAGATGGAAAAAAGCAGACGCCCAACAATGGAGACTCCAAGGGTGCCAAAGCACCCCCTCATTTGTGATACCCAAGTGGAAAAATTTTCAATATTCTATATAATTTATATAGAAGGATTATATATAAATCATATCCAAATTATACCTAATTTGTGAAAATTCGTCCACAAAACAGAAAAAACATCCTAAGAAGCTAAACTTTAGCAGCCAAATGCGTTAAAGTTCATTTTTCTTCTTTAGTTATCAGTAGTAAGATTCTTTGGGCGCCCATTCATCAGAGAAAGGGTATATTACGTTTATACTGTGAAAAACGTTGTACCGAAAATAACCCACCAAGCACCAAGATTTCGAAAAAATATCTTGAAATATCTTGCAAGCATCTTGCAGGATGACTGACTTAAAAATAGTTCACAGTTTTGCTAAAAGATGTCTCATTCAAGAGCTTCATTGTTCTCCAGAAATAACAGGGTGTTTTTTTCTTTTAGAAACCTGTAAGATCTATCTTTGGAAGAACTTTTTTTGCAAGAGCATTGGTGCTTCGTAAGAACTTTGAAGCAGATCCCAGCCCACCCACCGAGTAAATATTTTCTTAGTGAGGATTCTTCGAATTCTTTATTACCTCATTCATTGCGATAAAAAGCCTGGATTTCTAATTTTGAAAAATATTTCTCCATGAAAATGTTGGTCTTTGCATGAATTCTGTTTGGAAAATTCTTAACTGGACAATGTTTACAGAGTAGATACGCGGGTTTCTCCTTGAAGAAAGTATGGAAGGCTTTTGCGCTTCGATAGCACAGAAGGTGAAGTACACGTATTCATACGTTCCATTTTCTATTTCGTGAATAAACTTGTGCACAAGGGTGGTCCGATACGCCCCGAATCGTGAACAAATCCACATGGTTGGATCTCAAACGTGGAATCGTACAATCATTCGATTCACGTTAGATCTATAATGGCTTATACGAGCTATGGGATCCCTTTTAACGTTGCGTCTTCGAACAAAAATTGTCCAATATCGTCAAAAATATCTTCCTCTCTTCTGAACATTTTCTAAATTCCATAAAAATATTTTAAGTACACAGAAGAAAAAATTGCCTTCGCTGAGAAAAAGGGCTATTCAAATACAAATACGACAGCTAGGAAATTTAAACCTGGTTGGGACGTACTTGGTAGGAATTCGTTGATTCAAGGGTAGAAAAAAATATGTTCCGCAAGCGTCGACGTTTCGGGTCGATTCGACCCCTTTCCAAGATACAAAAAAGAAGGAAATCGTAGAGTACGCGGGAAAAAGGAAACAACACTGGTTACTGTGAATGACAGCCATCGATTGAAAAACAAATGAAAACACGCTTGGATAATGAAGGTTGGCGCGATCACAGTGATGAGTACTGTAAAGGAATTAGTCAACGCTGGCTGGACAGGAACCAGTACTGGGAAACGCAGTACTGCATGGAATGAATTTGAGGTCCAATAGATACCTGTGATTCACAGTAACCAATGCTGTTTTCTTTTTTCCAGTGTTGAGAAATCACTATTGTGGAGAGTGAAATTCAAAATTGAGTTGTCCAACGGACCCATCGACTCGGACGTGGGTGTTTTTTTAAACCTGGTTGGGGCGTACTTGGTAGGAATTCGTTGATTCAAGGGTACACTGTTAGAAAAATCTGTCTTAAACTTAACAATACTATTATGAAGTTTTGTTAAGTTTGAGACAGATTTTTCCAACAGTGTAGAAAGAAATTAAGTTCCAAAACACAAGTAAATAAATGTCGAGCGATATATTTTCAATATGTTATGCAGCCATCGACGTTTTGGGTCGATTCGACCCCTTTTCAAGACATAAAAAAGAAGAAAATCGTAGTAATTTCTCTACTCTACGATTTTCTTCTTTTTTGTAACTTGAAAAGGAGTCGAATCGACCCGAAACGTCGACGGCTGCGGAACACATTGAAAATATATCGTTCTACATTTATTTACTTGGGATTTTGGAACTTAATTTCTTTCCACCCTTGAATCAAGCTAGGAAATTTAGTCACTGTAAATGAAAATTTAGTTGCGTCAGCTAAATTTTATTTGTCATAAGTTAATTTTTTATTCCCATTGAATAAACCATTTTATTCATATTTCAGACAACTAGACTTTTATTTATCCCAATTAGAGTCTAGCTAGCGTAAATAAACATCTAGCTGCGGCAATCAACATTCATTTGTCCCAGTTAGGTACCTCTTTCTCAGTGTTGATTCCACAACACATTGTCTCATATATAACGAGAACAATATATATCTTGTAACAAGTACATTTGCTTTGAAACAAGGAAATATTGTTTAAAATGTTTCTTTGAAATTATTTGAAAATGGTGCAATAAAATCAACCAATTTTCATTTAGATACCTGGTATAGGTACTATGTGTCAATATATAGGTCTCCAAATGAAAATTATTGAATTTTATTGTCAAACTTCTAGTATCTTCTTAAGTTCAAGCAGAATTCAAAATCTAAATTTGAAGCGAAACAATATTCTCTTGGTTCAAAGCAAATGCGCTGGGGCCGAGACAACTATTGTTTTTGTTATATATGAGACAATGGGTGTGGAATCAAGACAATTTTTTGTCTGTGTATAATATTATATACAAATTATCTTCATAACATTCTAATTTTCGTGTTTTTATATTTATTGAAAACAACCCTCCCATTATTTCAACGTTCAGAACAGGAGGCCATCGAGAGAAAAGATAAATGATATAAAACTTGTACAAACAGGAAGAAATTCAAACCAGAAGTTAGAGACAGAGAGAAAGAGAGAGAGAGAGAGAGAGAGGGGGGAAAAAAAAGTTGGACCGCCTTAGGCTCACACGATCGTCATACGTAAGTAAGAGAGAAATAAAAGAGAGGAGGAGGAAGATGTGGTTTTTGTTTTTTATTATTTTCATCTTATCCCAGAGCAAGCAATTATGTACTTTGAATTATATCGCGTACGATAGAAGGAGGGATCAGGATAAAATTTCTTCTTCCTCCACCTCATCTCCATGCTCTTTATGATTTGTCTTTCTGACTTCTGATCACGATTCTTGTCTGTTCTTTGATTTTATTAAGTGTATTTTCTGATTATTTCCTTCGATTCCTTCGTCTGCTGCGATTTTTTTCTTCATCTTTCATATTTGCCATTTGCCGGAAAAAGAAACAAAACAAAACACAAGAACCGAGGAGAATTAAAATTGTAATAATTTATTTGAAGAGAAGCGCAAAATGCACACATTCTCAACGTCCCAATTTTCTCGAAAAAATCAAATAATTTTCATATTTTCATTCGTATTATTTACTCGAAACATTTTATCTTCTCTCTGCGTTCTTATTTTTTGTGGATCAAGGATAACGTGATTAAAAAAGAAAACAAAAAAACACACCAGAGAAAGAAAAACAAGATGTATTTCTCACAGGGATCTGCATCTCTCATACGTCGAGATATTTTCATTTTCGTTTGTCGATATGTATTTTTATTAGGAAGTATTTTAACTTAGCCAAGAAACGAATCTAGGGTCTATCTAATTATGTTGTGGAGAGGAGAACCGTCACGATTACAATCCCATGTGGAATGTATGCTTTTAGAAACAGCCGGCGTTCCATTTCGAAAGGCTACTACTCGGAGATAGTTCGTCCGTGTTCGTATGCATACACAATAATGTATATTTCTACAAGTCGCAAATAGATAACGTTCGATCTGTGTTATTGGGTGCTCAAATAACGGGAACGAATGTTTGTATAATTATTCCTTGAAAAATGAATTTTGTTACCTATCGAAAATACTTTTTCCGCTTGGATATCGTTTGGATTGTAGAATGAGATAAACTAATGGAAAGAAAGTATTTTCATCCACCATAAAAATGGAGTTTCAATGAGTTTTTTGGAAGTTGGTCGGGAGAAGTAATGATAGTTGTAAATGAAGGAATGTTTTCTTGAGCTATCGAAGAGAATAATAAACAAAAAGGAGAGGCAACGTCTTATAAAAATCCCTATACGGTGAATTTTAATCCCTAAGAACTGCGCACATTGAATAGCATCGATTGTTGTTACGAAGGTTCCTGATATAGAGGCAAATGTTATTCAAAGAGAGGTCGTGAAGCACAATGAATCACTTCAGAGTTTCGTGCAACGCATTATACGAGGAAGATGAGAGGAAAAGAAGAGACCTCGGAAATACTGTGATGAAATAAAATGCAAATTGTGTGCAACGGAAGATTTTTTATCGCTGTTCCGGCATTCCACGGGGAGGTTATGCCCGGAGAAGTGTCTGGTAAATAATAAAAAGTCCAATAAAAATCTTATTTTCCTTCTTCTGTTTGCGTTCAAATTTTATACAAATGTTCCATCAAGTTGCATTATATTTCGTAGGAAGGTTATGGAATTGTTTGAGATTTTGGGTCAACGTGGCAACCTAAACACGCGTGGTACCGCACGAAGAGTGGTCCAACGCGTATTCTACCATGAAAACTTGAAAAGTAAACTTCAATATACAACAAACATTTCAAATGTATTGTAAAATTGCAATATCGTAACGAATCGTTACACGATTCACTCGTGGAAATTCTAATACGTGTGTTTTCATATTTATGAAAGATCATTCAACAAGCGAATTCTACATAATGTACAAGAAGCGTTTGTATACATCACGTCTCGAGTGTATTAAAAGAAAAAAATCTCTGTACATAACAAGCGCTTTTGATCACACAGATCTCATGCATACGTCAACGATGTGCGTCCCTCAAAGGGTACCTTATCTACTAGATGAATGAGGAGAACATCGAGTACCACGCTGTACACGCTCATCTCATTATCGAGAGTACACATGTTGTGTTTGTTTTGCAATAATAATGTTGCACAAATTCGATTGTTCGAACAAAATAACAACAACAATATCGCGTTATCTTACCTTCAGCGAAATAAACGTTGGTAATAATGAATAAGATTACTGAATTTTTCAAAGAATTTCTGGAACAGAAATCCATCTTCAACAAAGAGATTCAATTATGAAAGAAAAAACATTTTATTGTTATCTATTTTTACGCAGGGATGTGAATGTTATTGGCCCATGTCGCGTGCAGAATCCACTTTTATTTTCAATTAAAAGGACATCGAACCGCGACAAAACTGATATCCACGAACAGAAAGAAAGTATAAAAATGAAATAACGAGTTTCGTTGTCCAGCTTTTATTTCTCTTGCTGAAAATCACTACTGTGATACCGTGTTTTTAACTCTTATAGCAGTTTTCAGGGTGGAGAATCGAAGATATCGATTCGAAAGCGGTTTAATTGGAAGTTGAAATTGTGTGAAACTTATAATTCGATAATTCATATCATTTTGATAAAAACTTTGTGTGTACAAAGTGACCACCGAGTATCTGTATTCTAAACCAAGGAAGGATGAATCATTTTTGTACAAAATATATCGAGTGTTTATATCGAGGTTTTATAAAAATCGATGACAATTATATACATTTTTGGTATAAAACAAAAGGATATGTTTACCTATCAAAATGCAGGGAAAGATTGAACAACGATGGAGCAGTTCTAGAAAACTTACACGGACCCTGCCTAGCAGGAAATAGCCCATTAATGGAAACACAGCCGATAATCAACCGATATATGGCTGACATTGAATGGCCAGCTATTGATTCCCATTGATAGATCAAGAATGGCCCAATACTAGGTGACAAGGCGGAAAAAAAACACTGAAAATACAACATTGTGATCTTGAATCAAATGAGGATAAATTTATCTTAGATTAATTTAAGAGCACATTGAAACTCTCATGAATCTGATACCCAATAAATATAACTTCTCAAAGTTGTATAAAATTGTTGCATAAGACGTCTTTTGGATATGTATAAGATATTTCCTAGACCATTGTCTAAATCAGCCAGTAATGGCTGCTAAAAACGTGCGATTAATAATATTCATGACCCGTTGATGTGCCATTACTGGGCCAATCATGAATTCTTTAATGGCCCAATATCGATTCATCCAGCAGTCAACCATTGATGGCTGCCAATTTTCGGCCGTTCAGGTACGGCAATGGCCCAGTGATGGGCCATTAGTGGGGCGTTTGTAAAACCCTGCACGGGCTAGCACGTATGTACCATGGGGCCCTATCCTGCCAATATGGGCCCGGTTTTTGTCCTCATTTTTCGTTTTTAGACTAATTTTGTCCTGATCGTTGAATGATGCGGACCAAAACAGTACTTTTTGATGGTTTCAATCTGAATTTCTCCTCAATCACTTGTATTCGGTGGACGAGAAATTCAGACTAAAATCATGGAAAAATACTGTTTTTGTTCACATTATTCAACAATCAGGACAATATCAGTAAAATACGAGGACAAAAACCGTCCAAATTTTTCGACTCGGGAAAGAAATTTTAAAAATGATCACATTTTCTACTAAATTGGCAAGATACGAGGAAATACCATTGTTACTGTTACACAATGTAGGGAAAATGTGTACTCAATTAATTTTTATTACACCAACTAACGATAAAAGTGGTGGTATTTTCTCGTATCTTGCCAATTCAGTAATTTTCAAAACTTTATTTTTCCCTGTCTACAGAACAAAATAAAAAACCAAAAACTTGTTTCGCCAGTGAAATTGTATTTTCAAATTCTGTTCATCGATCATGATGCACCCTGAACACGATATACGCTATTGAATAAAGTGAAAAAGAAAAATCTATAATTAATAAAAATGCAGATATACGACATGAAACCTCATGCAAATTCAAATCTCTGTACAAATCTCTGAGAACGGAGCGACGGACAAGCTGTCAAGTACTTTTTGCAGCTCAACGAATTTGAAACGAGTGGAGGCTAGGATATATAATACCAACTCAAACTTATACACTTCTTGCCACACGTCAAACAACTACTTCTTCTCTCACCAATAAAATGTCTCGAAGGAAATTGCAACGCGAACATTGCCTCGCCGATGATTGTTTTTCCATTTTGTTCCCATTTTTATTATTGAGTATGAAATATAATTTTTTTCCATTCCAAACAGAGAGAAATTAAATGGACTGTTGGAGTGGTACTCGCCGCCGTCGCGGCGCGTGGCAGGAGAACGATTACACGTACAAGGCACTTCTGATGGCGCCAACGAATGAGCCGGGAGTGTTTCGTAAAAAGAAGAAAAGAATCTCTGAAATAATCCTCGGGTTTTTTCCTCTTCTCCTATTTAATATTAGTGCTCGATTTTATTAGACTTCATCGTCCAGACGTATCTTGGATCTCAAGCTGCGTGTTTATAGTGGTTTTAATTTTTGCGAGGTGCTTTCCTCTCAGCCTCAGCGGCAAAAGCACAACCACCAGCAGCAACCATAAGATTTAATTTCTCTTCTTTTTCTTCTTCCTCACATCCTCTTCTTGTTTTTCCTCTTCTTTCGTGAGTTCGATGTTTTCAGATACCAGACACGACCCCCGTCTCGAGGAAATTTATATCCATCAGCTATCGAATTTTTAACAAAACATCGAAGCTTTTCAAACGATTTCATATACCCTCGAATAATTGTTGCGGAGATTTCAATCTTCTCATAATTATTGACAAAAATCTGCAATGTCGCGATATATTCCACGATAATAAAATACACCAAAGGGAATATTCACTGAATTTCATTTCTGATATTGTTTTTGTTTTCGATTAATTTGAATCATTCGATCGTCGTTCAATATTTGCATATTGGAAAAAGAGTAAATAAATATGCCATTGGGATTCGAATTACGATAACCGAGCATTGAATGAATCTGATTAATTTCCACATAAAAATGCTCCATTCGATTGAATTAAAAGAAAAAATGGAAATATGCGAAATTCATTGGTTTCGTATCAGAAATTTATAACCAATGATATAATAACGATTTTTTAAATTAAATAAAGCACATGTTTTATCTGGATCGAAGTAAACCTCAGCTATCTCGATAATTCAATCCATTTTACGAGATGAATTTTCTCCACCCTTCGTAAGATTAAGATCATTAATTTAATCTTTGGTGTTGTTTTTTCTTTTTTCATTCTATGCTGTATTAACAATTACCTTCCGTATGCGCAAAAAATTTGCAGAAAATAATACGCGAAAGGAAGTATCATCGATAATTCACAAAGCTGTTGAACGATTTATGCAAACTCAGCAGTTTATAAATAGAAGAGACAGCTCAACTTGTTTGTTAATATCATTTGTTTCGCCAATAAGATACCGTACCACATTAGCAAAAGAATCAAGGAAATCGTCTTGATTAATGTAACGGTGATCCCTGGAACAGACCATTTGCGGCTCCGCGTAACGATGTTCAAATGGAAAAGGGACCGACATCTGTCCACACATGGCTATTTAGTGGAACAATAATTCCCTGCACAATGATTACACCAATTTGAAGAATTAACAGCGTGAAGAATGATCAAGTTTGAAAGAAATTGTAGATTGAAACGTTCACAGAATCTGCATAACGAGTTAATTGGTATGCCAATTGTATACAATGCTGTTCTCACAGTTACAATATCCCCCGATGGTATCATTGAATAAGTTATTACTACTAACGAAGAATTTTCTAAATTTCCATTGTTCTTTTGGTGTTTCTTCTATTTTCGATCAGTAATAAATTAAAAGAATTATTCACAATAAAAAATGAAATTGTCCATGATATACGAAGAAGAAAATTTAATGTATCGGATGCAGAACCGGATAAAAAAGTTTCTATGCCTGGTTTTGTGAAATTCCTGATGTTAGCCAAGCGTTGAAATCCCTGTGGGGACCCAAACACGAACGAGATCAATTCGATCAGATCCATACAGTGAACTTCTAGTCGGTTTTTTTATGAGATAAAATATAAATGTATTCGTGTGGTAAGAACGAAGTATATGTCTTCTAGATATAGATTCTCGTGAAATGCCTTTGGTATGTGGATGCATTTTTTATATTTTTTATTAACAACCGTACTTAAAACTCGACGCATACCTTGCGTGAACAGCAGAAAAAGTAAATGTTATTAATTGAAAATCAATTCTTCCTTCGATTATTACATCATTTCTCCACGATATAACGTTTTCAAAGCTATAAATCGTATAACATCGACATATATTTACAATTATAATTGAATTATATTTCATTCTGAGAAGGAAAATATTCTGGATTTGGAAAGTATGTTACTTAATTTTATTCCTCCTCTTTCAATAAAGAGTTTAGTGATTTATAATCGTAATGAGTTTCATATAAGTTAATCGTCATTGAGAGATTAAGGAGAAATTTAAATTTAGATGATTATCTATGGTTCGATTTAATATCGTGTAACGATCTAACAAATCACGCTTGGTAAGATACACCAAATGACTCTCTTAGAGAGGCGTGAGAGGCTTTGGTGCACGCGCAAACATGCATACATAAAGTAAACGCGCGTGACGAGGAAAAGTGAATGCACGCGCCAATCTGTTTTTACCGTTATGCAGCAGCTTTATATGTAAAGAATTATACGTATATATGGCTACGATTATTATGTCCGTCGTATGAATAAGACGTACGTACACATTGGTCTTATATACGTTTATAATGAAGTGTACAGACCGAAGTGTCGTGCCCGATCGCAAGAGGAGACGTTGACATCTACGAAATATGTGCTCTGAAGAAAATAAATTCAACAAATTTTCAGTATAAATCGAGAAACAATGATTAGATCTCACAAAATCTAATTTTTTGTCAGATCTCAACAGATCTACTAAGATTCAAGGTGAGGACCCCTGAGGTTGCAACCACCCTCGCGGAAATATATCTACGCCGAAGTACGCCGAGAACTACACCATTTTACGCCCAAAACTACTTTTAAGTCCGCCGTTTCGAACACATTTGTTGATTGGCGTAGTGAATTACGGTGCTTCGATATTAGTTGAAAAACTACAACTTTCCACGCTCGAATACTTCAAATTATTCAGAACTACCACTCATTACGTAAATACATAATTACAATTTATGCCTTTTTAAGTTATAATTTTAAGAATGGATGGAAATTACGACCTTTTACAACAATCTACGTCGAAAGTAAAGAATACAAAATTACGAAAAACTACACCTTTTCAAGTACAAGTACTTTAAATAGATAAATTTATCGATTTTATTGATTTGATCATTTTTTCGACAAACGAAACTGAGAGCGATAATGATCTCAGTTCTTCTTAGAAATTCGTAGTTTCCACGCAATAGGTTGCATATTCGCGTTCCGTCGTGAAAAGTTCTCAAAGTCCCCACTGGTTCGTGAAAATTCTTGGAAATGCGTAGAAAATGGATTTTTCTAAGAGAATCTATGGACAAGTATGTCAGTGCAGTGGGACAAACTAAAACTGAGAGCGATAACGATCTTAGTTTTTTTGTAGAAATTCGTAATTTCCACGCAGTTTTTCTTACATGTTTGCGTCTCGTCGTGAAAAGTTCTCCAAGTCCGAACTGTGTCGTAAAAATTCTTGGAAATGCGTATAAAATGGAAATTATCAAAAGAAAGTTCTAAAAAAATCTATGTAACACTATGTCTCCGCAACGGGATATTCTTGAATATTCTTATATTCTTCACACTTGTACTCAAACACATGATCATCTTTTGTCGTTTATACTCCTGACTACTCCAAAATTACGCCCTTCCAGCACCGTGTCGTAGTCTGGCGTACTTCTGCGTTAAACCACGTATATTTTTCTACGTTATTTCACAACTTTTTATGCCATGTAAGTAAGCCTTATTCCGCGTAATTATTCGTACTTTTTGGCGTAATTTGGCGTAGATGTATATTTCCACGAGGGTGGAACCATTATTCCGAAATGAATACATATTATTCGGAAATGAAGCAGTAGAATTGAAAAATATTGCTCTGTACAGACCTTTTTCGATCAATGGAGATAGTCTGTACAAAGCGATATTTTGATTTTATTGCTTCATTTTTGAATAATTTGTGAAAATTGGTTTGGCTCTGGTTGGATGTTCAAGGTTCGTTGGTATCAAACTGCAATTTCGTATTTCAGCTTGTATTTGTCAATACCCATGTTCAAACATGACAAAATAATAATTGAACAACCAATTGCTCGTCAGAATGAAATGTAATATATTCCATCCAGATCTAAAGAGATCTACACGGAGAAAAATTTAGAGTTAAATTTACCATGGCACTTCGTAACCGAGGAACACACTGGACTTACAATGAAATTTACTATGACGAGACAATAGAAGCCTGATCAAATTTACAATGTTTTACAGTAAATTCCATTAAAAATGCAATCTGTTCCTCGGCCGCAATAGTTCCGTCCTGAATTTAACTATAAATTTCTCTCCGTGTAATGATTTTTTCCTGGAAGCTTCTGAATTGGATTAATTATTCTAATTCAGTGTACATGATTGACGGTACAATATAAATATTGATATTCTACACGCTCTGATCTGTTTTTCTCTATTTCTTTTGTCTATTATTCTACCGTACATAAAAATCAATGAAAAGGATTTTACAATTCCTCCCGAAACGGTTCATCTACATTCACACAGTGAATATTGAATTTTTTTTCCTGGCACGTAAGAGAACAAAAAAGACCGAACCGTCCAGATACCGATGATTTCCATGCAGAGCATTCATGGATAAAACTTGACAATTGTTATGGTAAAACGCGAAATCCCACGTTGCGGGTTCAGGATAATTTTAGAAAACTTCAAAAAAGCGAATGATACGTTTTCGTATTTAATAAATATATCAGAGAAACCACAACCAAATGTCTATTTAAACTATTTGTGGATCTTTTGAAGAAATAAAATGTCGTTTGTGGGTGATGAATGCAAATTCGCCCAAAGTTAATCTATCTCGTCCCCTGTGTCACAAATAAATCAATGCTCTCAGGTCGGCAACATTCGACGAAGGAGAAATAATTACATGTATCGATGATGAGCTAGCAAAACCAAAATCCCATCGCTTCCGGTATTTCTTGAGTTTATATCGATGACCGAGATCTTCTCAAACGTTAATTCGATAGTCGTAATTCGCTTCCTTGTAATATTAACATCGAAATCACTAGAGAAAAAAAAAGCAAAGTTATAGAAACCATGCTTACGGTTGAAGAAGTTCTCTTCGTACATAGAGGTGTGGTGTATCATTCGTCATGTACCGAGGAAATGCAAATCAGAACTCATTCATGAATGTTGAATGATGTCCCGTTATTTGAAAAATTGATCAATGAACAGAGAGAAAACCAATCGTCTTTACTTTGAAAATTTAGGGAATTTTATTGTATAATCATTCATTTGCTTGGGAAAAAATGATTTAGATCTGAATAGATCAATTACGTAGATCTAAATCGATAAAAATTTCACGTTAATTCATTGCGATTTGCGTGCATTAACGACAGTCTATTTTCTTCCCTTTTAGATTCCCTGTTACAAAAATCCAGCTGGGATTCCACGTGCATTCCAGATCCGAAATTTACCTGCGTTACCATCTAAGACTCCACCTGGAATCAAGAATCCCAACTGGATTCCATGTGGGATTTCCAATTTCAACTGAAATCCCAAGTTGGAGTTAAAATTCTGGGAAATAGGAATCCCAGATGAAAACGCAGGTGAATTTCGGAGCTGGAATTCACGTTGAATCCCAGCTGAATTTTCGTGACAGGATCGTTTCTAAAAATTGAGTATTTTTGGAAAAGAAAAATGATTAGATCTGCGTAGATCTAAATTAGGGCTTCACACGAGACTCTTGTCTTGAATTGAAAAATGATCTATATTTACTGTTCTAAAAATTTAAAACGTACAAATTTTGAATGGAATCGAGCTTCTACCTAAGGTGTAACAAAATCACATGGAATTCCGATTTCATCGCAGAGAATAACTAAGATATTCTCTCAATCTCGGAACTAGTCTTGGCGTTGGTCTCGATGAAGCCTCGTTGCATATTCCCGAGAAAAAATGATTTAGATCTAATTAGATCTAATGGATTAGATCTCCTTAGATCTAAAAAATGGAAAAATTCATGCTCTGTGGGCCGATTTAGATCTATTTAGATCTACGGAGATCTAATTGATTTTTTTCGAAAATATGTAGTTCTTAAAAACCATCTAAAAGTGAAGAAAATGGGCAGTAGATGCACGCAAATTTCGATTAAGTAATATGAAATTTTTTGTGATTTAGATCTATGTAGGTCTAACCAGATCTGTCTAGATCTAAATAGATCTACATTTTCCATTTTTTAGATCTAACGAGATCTAATTAGATCCACTTAGATCTAAATCATTTTTTCTCGGGTTTCGACATATATCTCTGCTAATTTTGTTTGAATGATCAAGGTTCCACCCCATTCCGTTGATTCCATTTATGCTATCAAATTATCTTGATCATCTTGATATTACAAGAGATTGGAATAATTATTGGTAACTATTTTATCTTCCTTTAACGCGAGTCTCGTGTGAAGGCCCAATATAAATAGATTTAGATCTACGTAGATCTACTTCTTTAGGTCTGAATTAATTTTCCCTGGGTAGGTCTTTGAATTATGAATTTTCATACATATACACGGAAAAAATCAGTAATCCAAATTTTCGTTGACTAGTATGTTACTTTTGGACGGAGCACAATTTGGAGAAGAATTCGTACACTGGATTTTAATAATTCGTTGACTCTTTTCATTATTTCGATGATGAAAATAAAAAGTGGATTCCATTGCTCGAATAGTGAACACAGTCAACGAATTATTAAAATTCAGTATACGAATTCTTTTCAAACTTGTGCTTCGTCCAAAATTCGTATACCAGTCAACGAAAATTTGGACTACTTGTTCTACATCAAACCAATCCTGTACAGTTCTGAAAGAAACATGTTCAAGGTCTTTTCAAAAATGAAATTATGACACAGACATTTTGTTTTCTATTTTCAGACAATTCCGATGCGTCCACGAGTTACGAGAGGAAGGTGACGGGGTGGAGTAGGGCTCCAACGAGACAGAAGGTATCAAAAACGAAGCGACAAGGTGACTGGAATCGAACCACAATAGACGCTGGTGATCGTAGTCGTCGTTGTTTCCCGTTGATCAAAGAGGAAAATGATGACCCCTTCGAGTTCGAATCAGCGACGGCACAGCGGACGCGCGTGGAGGTTCCTTACGGTAATTATTAGTCTTCCTCTCTTGATAGAAAATTCGCAAACGATGCCGACTGGGAACCTTGAAAAACCCTCCAACGCCTCGAAAAAATCCGAATTCATAGGATCTCCGAGCGAGCTGGCCTGGCAGGCATGGCTTCTGGCCGGGTCGCAGCAAAGCGGCAGCGGTTTGGACTCTGCCAATCTTCAACGAAGGATAACACCGAAGAGCGTATTCATTGCCCCGGCTCTTCAAGCCTGTGCCGACGGTTATCGAGCGGACACCATGGGAAGATGCGTTAAGAACATCAACATCAATCAAGAGGCTCATTTTGATTTCCTTCTTCAACGTTTGAACGCCATGTACGCGAATAATCGGGGAACTGGAAGCACTGGCGCCATTTCCAGCTTGAACGATCAAAATCGAAAACCACAATCGCCCGGACCACTTTTGCTCAACATTCCTCTTCTGTTGAACGTCAGTCCTCAAGGAACAAAGACCGATTATTCCGACATCGAAGATGACGAGGAAGAAGAGGTGGAGGAAGAACCTGATGACTCAATGGTGTCTCCGGTTGTGATACCACCTCAACGAAATCAGTCTTCCGAGCAAATAAAGGGAATAAATGATCGTCACGAAGGTGACGAGAAGAAGGAAAAGAAGGACGAGAGGAGAGGAGAGCGAGAGGAGGAAGAGTTGGAGGAGGAGGAAGATGAAGAAAGAGAAGAGGATATTACAGTAGTTCCGATACGAGTATCCAACAACGATACCATGGTGGATGGATTACATCAAGAAGGCGTGAAAGGGAACAAAGAAGAAGAAGAAGACGAGGAAATGTTTTTTCTTGGGAATACCAGTACCCCGGACCCTGAGGAAGATCATCAGGATGATTCTACGAAGTTTAATCAGCAGACCATAGTGCCGGTAGCTGACTTTATCGAAGAATCTAATTCAACAAAATTTACTGACGTGTTGGATTATGAAATACCTCCTACGAATATGAAAAAATTCAATGACACTGCCAAAAATGACGTACAATCCGAAGAAGTTACAGATATTCCTCCGATTTTGATTCTTCTAACGTCGGAGAAATCGACGAGTATCGAGTTTCAAAATGATACAAACAAGACGGAACCAGTCCTAGATGACGAGGAAACCACTGTGATACCTTTGAAATTATTGGAGAACGACGAGGAGGCTACCTTTCCTTCCACTATAAGCATTCCAGATATCACCGATAACACTCCTCCTGTTCAAGATGAATCTTCCGTATACGAGGACGATGACGATTACGTTGACAATCCAGATGAAATCCCAGAAGAGGAATCAGAATCGGAAATACTGAAACACGGGGAGGCTGGAATGACGATACCCCAAGAGAATGTCGATAAACTTCTGGATCAACATCGACATCAACAATCACAACAACAGGAAAAAAATGCAGAAGAAAAAGAAGAAGAAGAAGAACATGAGCTTCCTCAAGCGTTACCTCTCAAACAAGATGAACAATCCACAATAAATCTAGAGAGCACAACCGATCAATCGATTTCTGAACCATCAACTGAAAGTATCGTTATCTCAACTACCAATGGAGAAGATTTCCTTGATAACGTATCCACTACGATCCTTACCTTCTCCACCGATGAAGAAACTACTATCAGTACTTTCGAAACTGAAACCACTGAAACTTCGTTGGATGCGATCACCACTCTTCAATCTAAAACCGAAGATGTAACTCCACCGACTCTCCGAGAAAATGCCACGACAACGTCCAAACAACCCCATCAAACGACTACCGGTTCGAATGATTCGAAAAAAAATCTCGAAACGGATTTAAAAGATGAATTAATCGCTGCCCCGTCGTCGTCGGAGACTCTACTGTACGATCCTCATCCTAGTAAGAGCAAAGATGATTTTGAAACTGAGATTCATCCCATCGACGAGCCCAAGCGACCGATCATCTCAACTCAAGAAATCAGCAAATTCGAACCGGTACCGATTAAGGTCAGACCTGCACAAGATTTTGTTAAATTCCCAGATCACGTGAGGGAACAAACTTATGTGAGGTTTCCATCGGAGGATGTTAACAGTATTCATAGTCAAGATTTCAAGGAGAGACCTAAGTACGATCCGGATGATACGGAATCGAAGTTGAATACCAAAAGTAGTAACGTTCCTAGTCATCAAAAACCTTCTTATTGGTGAGTCTCTTTGTTTGATATATCCTTTTTTTTGTTTCTCATTATTCGATTCATACTTTATTGGAAACAATTTTATAAAATCAATGTTCGGCTATTGTTCCTTAAATGAAATTTCAGATAGCCACGAGTGAATTTATTTCCACGAGATGAGAACTAAATTCCGAAAATTCTTGCCTCAATGTCGTAGTAAATTGAGACGAAGTATGGAAATCTCTGTGTTTCGGGATTAGAATATTGAGAGGTGACCTACGATTCACACCATTTAGAAAATATTTTGAATATTTCAAGGCAGCTGTTTAGAATAGTACGCTTAGAATGATATTTTTACCAGAATGCACCTTTAGGTAATTTATTTTTAGAAGAATAGTCAATAGAAAACTAACTTTTTGAAATAAATTTGTATTCGATGGGATATTATGGAATATAAAAATTCATTTCATTCTCTTGATGGAAGGAAATTATGAGAGCGAAGTTTAGTCAATTGTTGCATATCATCAGAGTTTGCAGAAGAAATTTCTTAAACTTCGATTATGCAATATATATTTTGTAGACAATTGAATTAGTGTGAATTAAAAAGCTTTGAACTACCGTGACCGCTGATTATGGTTTTACGTCAAGCTTCGATCATCAATTCAAGGTTTTAGGGTTTCTTGAAAGAATCCTCAAATCACATCAAGTCCATGCTTGAGCTTCTAGATTATCTTCTCAAAGCCGGTCTGAAGATGCAAGGTGAATTCTGATAGGATTTTTATTTGACAGGTTTTGTTTGGGATGTCCATAAATTCTTCACACGTTGTTCTGAGATTGTTCAGAGGCAAGTCAACACGGAAAAAGTAATTTAGCTGCAGCAGCTAAGTACCCAGACAGCACAACGTGCTACTGGAACGTTTATGGAAGGCTTATAGAACGTAGGAGAGGTTTTCTGAACGTTCAGAAAACGTCCCAGAGACACATTGTGCTGTTAGGGTAGCTAGCAGGGACATGGACAGCCATTAAATTAGCTCCTGCAGCTAAATTTTAGCTGTTACAGCAAAAAAAATTGCATTTGTAGTTAATTTATTTGCGGTAACAGCTAAAATTTAGCTGCAGGGGCTAATTTAATGGCTGTCCGTGTCCGTGCTAGCTACTTAGCTACTGCAGCTAAATTATTTTCTCCGTGAATCCTTCTGTAGATGAGTTCTAAACTACTTGACGACGATCAAATGAAATACAGCATGCTCCTGGGAAAACAAATCTCTCTGAATCTTTCTATATTTTGGGATATTTTTCAGAGTAGTTTCAGAGTAATTTAGAGAAAGTTAGAGACTTGCCAGATGATGATACATACTGAATCTTTTTGACTTTCTTTGAATCTCTCTGAATTTTTCAGATTGAAGATTAAAAATTTCGAGACGTCTTTCTGAATTTCTGCGAATTCTTTGATTTATTTGGAGTCCAAAGCTCCCTCGATCTGAATTTGGGTGGATTTATCTGAATCTCACTGAATCTCTCGGAATCTCTCAGAATTTTTTTTATTTATATTTCAAAGCTTCCTCTGAATTTGTCCAAATCTCTTGAATTCCTCTGAATCCCTCAGAATTAAATTCATTCAATTTCAAAGCTTTGTTTCAATTGGTCCGAATGTCTCTGAATCTGTTTGAATCGCTTAGAATTTCATTTATTCAATTCCGAATGTTGAAGTTTGAATCGTTTATAGAAACGAAACGGAAGTTCAAACCCACAAAAAGTGATGAATAATCATCATTTAACTTTTCAAATCAATTCTTTGGAACTAAAAACATGGGTCAAAAGAATTACTACTAAATTTTGGGTCTCGAACAGTGAAGTATTCCGTCATTCAATCTCTAACCCGTTTCAATAAACAATTCAAACTTCAGCAAGATGATTCCGAAGCTGTATCTTAATTGGTCTGAATCTCTCTAAACCTCTTTGAATACCTATGAATTTCTCAGAAACCCCAATACTTTTATTTGTTCAATTTCAAAGCTTTCTCTGAGTTTGTCTGGGTTTCTTTGAATCTCTCTAAATCTTTCTGAATGCATCTGAATTTCTATGGATCCCTCAGAATTGTACGTATCGAAATTGCAAGCTTGCTCTGAATTTTTCCAAATTTCTCTGAATTCCCAGATATTTGTCTGAATCTTTCTGAATTCCTCTGAATCCCTCACAATTTTATTTATTTAGGCTCAAAACTTTCTCTGGATCTCTTTAAAGTCCTTGGAATCTCTCAAAATCTCGCTAAATCGCTCTGAATTTCTCTGAATCTCACTTGACAGTTTGATTCCCAATTCATCAGGATCTAAATGGTTCTGAATTTCTCCAAATCTCTGTGAAACTCCCTGAATTCGTTTGAAATCTAGGACTGCGAACTTTTCACAATTCACTCCTCTCTAATCCACTCTGATTTCCTCTGCATCCGTCTGAAACATTCAACGCAGATTTTTCCCTGATCCCCCTATTTCCGAATGTCTCTGGAACTCCCATAATTTCTTTCAAATCTTGAAAATTTAGAAAAAATTTCAAGAATATCACCCAATTACCTTCTGTCACAACTTTCCTAAAATCCTGTAAATCTCTCTGAAGTGCACTGAATCCTTGTTGAAACTTCAATGCACAATTTATGCCAATTTAACTGTCTTTGAATCTCTCTGAAACTTCCAGAATGTTCCTGAAATTTTGGACTGAAAATTTCATTCAATCTATTTCTCTCTGAATTTCTCAGAATCCCTCTGAATTCCTCTAAAAAGTCTAATGCATAAATATGAATTGTCACAGTTTGCCCGACTCTGAATCTCTCAAAAATTCCCAGAATGTCTTTATTAAAATCATGGACTCAAGTTTGACACAATCTATTTTTCTCTGAATTTCTCTGAATCCCACTGAAAAGGGCAGTGTACAATTTTCTCCCATCCACCTGTTTCCAAATCTCTATGAAACTCCCTGAATGCCTCTGAAATTTTGGACCAAAAATTTCACTTATGGTATTATTCTCTGAATCCTTCTGAACAATCCACCGCAAAATTTTCCACAATTCACCTATCTCTCAATCTTTCTAAAAGTCCCAGAACGCCTTTCAAATCTTGGATCAAAAATTTCATTGAATTTCCTCCTTTCTTAATGTTCCTGAATTTGTTTGAATCTCCCTGAATTCCTCTAAGAAGTCCAACGCACAGCCCTGGTGGAAGAATTTCGTTTACTTTTGACCCATTCATTTTTCATTGGAAATCAGCAAAATTCAGCTCAATTCAACTAAATTTCGGTAAAATTCAATAATTTTCCACAAAATTCATGAACTTTTGATGAAATTTGTTGATTTCCATTCCAAGTTCGTTGAAGTTCGAGGATTTTTATTGAATTTTATTGAAATATCGCTGTGCCAAAAGTGAACAGAAATTCAACAAATTTTTTCCGCCAGGGAGATTTCCCTAATTTGCCTATCTCTAAATCTTCATGAAAGTTTTTGAATGCTTCTGAAATTTTGAATCAAAAATTTCACTCAATTTATTTTTTTCTGGATTTCTCTGAACTCCTCTGAAATTCTCTGAATCCTAAAAAGTTCAACGCACAATTCTTCCCAATCTACCAAGTCTCTGAATTCTTCTGAATCTTCCTGAATTTCTCTGGATCGTGAAATTTTCAAAGAGATTCAGAGGGATCTTTTTCACTAATGAGATCCGTCATATTTTTCACTCCACACATTTTGTAAAACATTCATATTTCTTTGAATTTTATATTAAACTCGTTTCTATTTGTTTAGGTGGATAGCTCCACGATGGGAATTGGATCGACAATCGGCAGGAAACCAGCAACCTCCAGAACAACAACAACTTACTTCAACATCGATTCCGACACAGAAACAAAGGAATAGACCGATGTTGTTGAGATTTTGGACTAAAATGCCTTTGTTGAGGGATCCCAGTCTTTATTCAGGATCCATTAGGAATCGAGGATCACACGGTGAAACTATCGGTGGTAATCAACGCCAACGTAAACATCAAAACTCTAGATTTTTATCATCCACCCAATCTAGAAGGACTAGCCGCCTCGATAAAAGAACACCCATCGGAGATTAATGAAAAGTAAACTCGATGAAGGTTCTACATTGAACGTCCGGTGACTTTTACGCGCTTTGTCTTCAAACTGTGCCAAATGAACGAAGATTTTTCTCGATAACGACGAGATTTCAACCGTTTGAGAGGAAAAGAATCGGGTTTTTCGACGCTCGAAACGAAGAGAATGTATGTGTTCTTCTATTCGGAATCTGGAATAGGGAGAATCTGAAAAATAGAAATCCATTAACTATCAAGATAGTATCTCATAAGAGTATCCTTTTTTTTTGTTTTACTCGAACATCCAATTATTCAAATATTCCAAATTCCATTGCAATAGTTTCACTTGATCCTCGTATCTATTTGATCGATAATTTTAATACCGGATTGTATATGAAAGTCGATGGAAGTTAAAGTTTCAACTATTCGAGTTGTAAGAAAAACCCTTGGAATCGTTTAAATGAAAGGATAATCCTAAGTTTCCGACGGACGGACGAACGAACGACTGATCCGTATAAAAGTTTTATACCATGCCAGGTGAAGGTAGTACGAAAATACTGGGAAACTGACGGAATTTTCTCAGAGGGATATACGCTGCTGCTCCTTAGATAAATCTCTCTCCCTCGTATTCGTCAAAGTTTGTTTCTTTTCTTTCTTCTTGTTAAACTTTGACAAACATTACTCACAGAAACTTGAAATCTCAGTTTCAACCATTTCGATTATTCAAACCTTCATTCCATTAAAGTTTTAAATGCATTGAATGTACCTATATACCGGTTGTACAGTTCAATTGCAGTTCTCTTGCATTTATTCGAGTTTTGCATCTTTTTGTTGTCAGATTTTTCTTCGATTCTTACATTCTGTTTTGTCAATTATTCTCGAGCAGTGACGTATCCGGAAAAAGAGAAAAAAAAATATATATAATGTTCAAATTCTTGAACACCCAGAGATGCTTTATCAAAAAAAAAAAAAGAAAAACAAAAACAGACTGAATTTAGTGGTATTGCTTTTTATTTTGTAGTGAAAAGAAAAAAGTGCGGTATTTCCTCTTGCACAAAAGTATTCTTCTGCCTTTTCTTTATTATTAAGAAATTGTACAGCTGCAATTTTGTAAACTTAATTATTCTAATGATTTTAGTAATTCTCAGATAGATGTAGTATATATAAATATAGATATATTTTATATTAATGCAAAGTAGATTTCTCACGTGATCATTGTCATGATACTTTTTTCTACTGCTACCGTACATGAATGCTGTCAATATGCACATTTTTACTCTTCTCGAAACTTTCAAGAAACTATATAAAATCAATCAAATCGACATTCAATTTGTAATCCATAAATTTGTTTATATGTATTATATATTATATGTAGTAGAATTTTTTGTGTTTTTTTTTTCTCTCATGAGGTCAAAGTATGTTGCATAATATTTAATATACATGAATAAATATACTCTGCCATGACTTTATCAAAAAGTTCTCAAACGAGGAACTATAATTATCAAATTTTCATCGTGCTTGATGTAAAATCGATTTATATAGATTGTATACAAAATGATATTAAGACTCGAAACAATCATAAAAATTGACTGTTTTTGATGTCGCATAGCTTTAAGATTATGCAAAATGTCTAGCTTGGTATTTACAGTATCGTCCTTTGAATACTTTGAATATTCTTTAGATCGATCAACAAGTTTTGCTAATAAGATAAATTTATATTAAGTAAATTAAATCAACGTAAAATCGTGTACTACTTAAATTGACATTGCGGCCAGTAACTTGATTACTTCTATTTCTGTTTTTTTTATTTCATGTCTTTTGATGTGGTATGTAATGTCTTTGTAAATATTGATTTTATTAATGAACAAATTGTATATACAGCATAATTATTAATTAAGTCGATGATGTCGTATTAAATGATGCGTGTTTAATTGTAACTGTATTGACAAATTATTTTATAATATTGTATTATTTATAGCAAAATATATACAGATATATATAAATGTATATTACAAATTATGTCGTGACAAGACTATTTGTTAGTTATAAAAAGAATCAAAGAGGTTATTAAAACACGATAATGGTACATTACCAAAAACAATTGTAATATTGTCTATTTTTGATTTTCCTTATCCCTTGATTCATTGCGTTTAAATCCTTTAAACCCTCTTGCTAGAAAATATTTTTCGGTAGATTCGTCCCTCGTTGCATTTGGTCTAACAGATTTAACGCTATTATAAAATCTCAATAATTCTTGTTCCAATTGGGGTGATCGCTCCCCATCCCATACTTTAGCTAAAAAAGTTCCATTCGGTTTTGTATTCTCTATCGCAAATTTGAAAGCAAGGTATACAAGTTTCATTATATTTTCGTGATCCATCGTGCCTACTCCAGAAGCATTTGGAGCCATGTCGGATAGAATCACATCGGCTTTCTCCTCTTTCAATAGATTACTTAAAGCGATTGGCGTTTGAGGGAACGTGAAATCCATTCTTCCTAGAGTAATTACTCCTTCGATGGGATGGATAGGTAACCGATCTATAGCGATCACAGTTCCTTTCGGTTCATCTTCTTTGCCAGTAGAATTGGCAAATTTTGCTGCAACTTGGCTCCAACTTCCAGGGGCAGCACCGCAATCTATCACCGTTTGTCCAGGTGACAAAATTTTATACTTTTCATTTATCTCTATCAATTTAAAAGCACTTCTACATCTATAATGTTCTCGTTTAGCTTTCTCCACGTACGGATCACGAATTTGTCGAGCTAACCATAACTGTGAACTGTGTTTCTTTCCTTTCAAATTCTTTGGTTGTTCTTTCAGTAAATGACAACACGTGTGTATAAATCTTGTTTCGATGTTCATAATTTGTCTGCAAAAAATCATGTATTCCTAACCTTTCGTAACAATATAACCAAACATTTATAAATTCATGTACTCACTTTGAGGTACAGGGATACAAATAAAACACGCCTGAGGAGTGGAATCAGATTCGATGCATAAATTCGATAAATTAAAAATAAAAATTACACATTATCTTTATTTATTTGGTATACGCATGATGAATAAATAAACAAATCTCATTCAATACAGTGCGCAGCCATTGTTGGAATCGGTTGAAATTATGTGGCGGATCGTGGCATCATGTGGAATTCCACGGATGTGATTGGTTTTTAAATGATTGCGTTTGCTCTAAAATCAGCTGATTGTCGTTGGCATGCGCGGCACAAAATGGCGACTAAACATTCCGTCGTTGCATGAAAAGTCTTGCGTTGCATTTGCTTACCGGCGAGAAAATGTAAATGAATTACATGGAACGATTAAGTGAATATTACAATCTTATCAAGAGTATCAGAAATGAATTTAGTCGAAGGTAATCCGTACGGTAATGGGTTGCTGTATGCTGGCTTCAATCAAGATCAAGGTAAATCAAAGCATTCTCATTCTCTGTTTTTATTAAATGACAAGTGTGATCGCTGTCATAATAATTCTTTCTAACCTAATAATACTTTATTAACAAAAATTCAAAACGTGTTTATATTTTTTGATTTAGTTTTTAATTTGTATTTTCTCTTCTTGGTATCAAATGAATCGTGTTCGTTATAATCCATCAATGAATCCAGTTATAACTGTTAAATCTTGTTGTCTTAACCTAAATACTCTGCAATTTAATCAAGTGTCTTTCAATTGTAATTTAATACATATTTTTCGATGTTTCGTGGACAATGAGTACCCAAAACAGGTTGAAAATCGATGACAATGATTTTACTGAAGAGTTTACATTTTATTCCATTTTATGGATAGTTTTTTTTTGCATCCATATGTAACGTTTGGTGAAAATAATGTATTTTTTAAAATATTGTGAATCATCTATTAATTTCATCACGCGAGACGCGGAATGTTACATGTATATCAAAATCAAGTACAAAACAAAGAAGAAAATAAAAAGAAAGACTCCATTTATAGTTTATTATCAGCAGATAATGCTATCGTTCTCATTCAAACGAATATTTTTATTTTACAGGATGTTTTGCCTGTGGAATGGAAAATGGATTCAGAATATATAATTGTGATCCGTTGAAGGCAAAAGAGAGACATAATTTTAATGGAAGAGGACTCGGATACGTGGAAATGCTTTTTAGGTGTAATTATTTAGCATTGGTCGGCGGTGGAACTAATCCAATGTATCCCACTAATAAAGGTAATTGATTCCATTAAAAATCTTCAAATAATCGTCATATTTTTGAATTACAAGTTTCTATTACAATTTTCTGTACATTAGGAAAAAAAAGAAAAAAACATCAAAAGATTTGTGAAAAACAAACCACACGAGAATGGATTTATTGATTTTGTCGGATTTTTAAATCTTTTACATTTGTAAGAAACTTTTAACAAGTCATTGAATCAAAATTTGTTCACAGTTATGATATGGGACGATTTGAAGAAAACTTTTGCCTTCACGTTAGAATTCAATGCTCCCGTAAAAGGTGTGAAATTAAGAAGAGACAGGATAGTCGTCATACTGGAAGGTGTCATCAAAGTCTACACATTCACACAAAACCCACAACAATTACACGTTTTTGAAACTAATCCAAATCCAAGAGGATTGTGCGTACTCTGTCCACATAGTAATAATTCGTTATTAGCTTTCCCCGGACGAAAGAATGGTCATGTTCAAGGTTCGTCATTGGATCATTGAAATGAATTTTCATCTTTGAACTCGTATTTTTGCAATTTTTATATCATTGTATACGATTTACAGTTATAGATCTCGCGAATACGGAAAAACATCCTCTAAATATAGAAGCGCATGAAACACCTTTGTCTTGTATAGCTCTTAACTTACAAGGTACTCGACTGGCAACGGCCTCTGAAAAAGGTACGCTCATAAGAATATTCGAAACGCAGAAAGGAATAAAAATTACCGAGCTGAGAAGGGGAGCGAATCATGCCAATATTTATTGGTGAGATATATTTTTTTCTGCTAACAATTGTTTTAATATTCAATTTATCGAGGGATTAATTTTGTATTCTTTTTATTTTCAGTATAAATTTCAATCACGATTCAACGTGGTTGTGCGTTGCCAGTGATCACGGTACCGTACACGTTTTTGCGGTCGAGGATCAAAAATTGAATCGTCAATCTAGTTTAGCGTCAGCCACATTTTTGCCAAAGTACTTCAGTTCTAGTTGGAGTTTTTGCAAATTTGAAGTACCCGGTGGTCCCCAATGTATATGCGCTTTTGGAACGGGTAAAGATAGTATTATAGGTTAGTGAAGTTCTGTTAATTTCAATATATGTTTGACTAACCAACATCGCGTTATAATATAAATTGAATGTTTTTAATTTGTTTCAGTAATATGTGCAGATGGTAGTTATTACAGATTTGTATTCAACAAGAAAGGGGAATGTACGAGAGATTTTTATGCGCAGTTTCTCGAATTAACCGACGATAGAATGTGACTAGAAGACAAAAAGGATGAAGATTCTTAGAAGAATCTATCGCAAGTTGAATATTTTCATTTCTCAATTCGTCCCATCAGCTTCATATTCAGGAAAAAAAGGTTTAAAATATATAAATATATATAAAGTGTTGGTGAAGGGTGTTTTCTATGCATCACCAATGGAGGTTGAAAACTGTTTTACGAGTTGAACAGTATAAAACAAAGGACCAAGAAACAGAAGAAAGAATAGTAGAAAGGGAACGAGAAAACAAGAAGTTACGTAAACAACGTAGGAAAAAATTTTCTGAAGAGTAAAAATCATTTATTCCTTCCTCTCTTCATATCATAAATAAATCTCTCTGAGAGTTTTATTTTTATCTAGAGAAAGAAAATGCATATTCCGTCAAGATATTAAATATGAAATGAAAGTTTATATATTCTGAAAGAGAACAAAAACAAAAGAGATGATATATTAAATGATATGAAACTCGGAATATTAATTTCTCATTTTTGTATACGTTTTCTTTGTTTCGATTAATTTATTTGAATCATGATACTTCTCAAGATAGAAAACAAGTTGCGCGATATCGAATCATCCAAATGTATTTAGTCAGTTTAGAGAATAGCGTTGTAGTACAACTTTGTCTATAAGTTTCCATATTTCTTTATCTTAGCTTTATATTGAAGATCGACGTAACGTATACTTATAACGTATACATTTGAAATAGATCTGCGATGTTCTCGCTTAAATGTCCTTTAGCTATACACATTTCAAAATAATAATAAGCGAAAGAGAGTAATGGAAATTAAAATAGCGTATCTTCGGTAGTGGATCGATCTTTTGAATTCAATACAATGCATAATCATTGAAAATCATCTATTTAAACCGCATAATATAAGAATTTCATATAATTTATCTCTTTCAAAGAATATTCCAGGGATTGAAAAATGAATGAGAACCTATGAATACAACAGGATACCAACAGATCTGGGAAAATTAATGAAATTTAATAATTTGGGTGATATATAGGTTTATAGAATTTCGTAGATTTTATTTATATGTAAGCTTTTCTTCTCATTTTGTTCTCTTTTTCGTACATTGATGATATACAGAAAAACAAATTTTATCGAGAACATTGAGTTGTGTAAAATATAATGTCGAGTACGATAATGCTGATAAAATCATGCCTTAACAACGAAAGCTATTGTTCTATATTATAAAGCTTCTGCATGTTTTCCACGAATTTTTTAAAATCAATTTGTCATAATTTTCCTTTTATTTATGTATGATCAATATATATTGAACCATCGAATCATTGTACTCGAATACTTTGAGTGTCTTAAAACTAGACACACCGAAAACATGAATTTCTTTTTAATTATTTTTAGTGAGGATACAATTTTTTTATTCATTTTGGGAAACTATATATTAGAAAAATAATATACTTTGTTTTACGTGATGTTGCGTAGTTGGATAAAGGATTTCTTTTCGTCCATCGTTGTAGGATATATTACAATCAATTTCGGAATTGTGTTCCAAGGAAAAACAAATGTAAATCTAATAATGCACGAGAAAGAAGCGAAATATGATATATGATATACATATATATGTATATATATAATAATAATGACTGATTGTTATACACTGATGAGATAAACTATGTATTGTTTAAAATTAAATAATTTGTCTTTGTACAATAAAATCTATTATATCGCCTTACATCGATAAGCGTGTGGGAATTGTTTTGCTCAAGTTTATGCCATGATATGTGCAATTTTAGTTTGAATTTGAGTTCCATCAAGTGGAAAGTGTATTGAATTTTTATTGTTTTGTTTTAATTTTTTGCATTATTTCGGCTATCATTCTTTTTCTTACTATCGAGATGCAAATGGTTCATAAAAAATACTCCAAGATAAAAAATATTTCAAATAATCATGACGGAACATCATTATTTATATTCATGGTACAATACTATACGATGTTGATACAATACTGCAATATTGAAGTCCTATCTCCCTATGAACAGCACCTAGTCAAGGGATTACTGGCGATACATCGATTCTTTTGAAATTCAAAATCGATAGGCGCATATTGAAATTGAAAACATGAATAACAATTTCAATAATCTTCTATATATATTTATAATTTATTCTAAAATTTAATACAAATACAATTCTATGTCATCTTTCTCTAAACGATGAAAAAATTTGAAACATATTTTTCACTTGAAGTATTTAGATATTTTCTTTACAATACTGAAAATAAAACGTTCTTCGATGTTACAATCACGTTTCTTCTATGTATATGTATATATTTATATATTCTTTTCCGCTCTGATTTATTCACGAACGACATTCGATAAAAATTCGATGTAATTCTTTCGTTCTGACCTTATTTCACACTTGAAACGGCTTGTTAGCCGAAACTGAACTCAATTTGGATCTTTCAGCCTTCGATGGAGGCAAATTGTATCTCTTCTTTTTTATATTGTGCACCTCGTGGGTTAATCCTTTTTTGGTTTCGAGACTTTTGTAAGTACTATACACCACGAACCATACGTAGAAACTCGCAATAACCACGAAAAATATGAATATACCTGGAAAGTATGAGGAGAATTTGTAAATTTTCAAGGAATAAGACGGTTGATGGTTCTTTTTGTCACTTACGCTCAAATATATCCGCTTTCCCGCCGAGAATAGCTATGAAAGGACAGTCCTGCTCCACAAGGAATAAGGATATTATTCCAGCTGATATTATTGTCATCATCACCATCATCCATGGTGCCATAAAATGACGGTTATTCTGGAATTGAAGAAAAATTCATCATCCACAGCATTTCACGAGGCTTTATTGTCTCGTCCCTTGCCCAAATGTTGAATAGATTCATCGAAATCCTCCTCTACACTCCTTGGTGAAAAAATCAAATGCGCAGAATTTCGATCCAAATCTAATGGGTATTAAAAGGATTCTCATCCAGCGATCTTAAAATAAGGTGTTCCTTTCAAATTTTTTTCATGGAAGGAAGTAAATAAAGAGTTTGAGTTGTTTGACACTTACCGAATGAGACTTCAAATACATAAACTCAAAACTTTTTCAATAAAAAAAATAATGCCATGGGAATTGTTGATAAAAAATCCAAAAATTTTCATCATATATGTTATATTTGTTGGAGGTTGTATCAATAAAAATAATGCAAAGTCGAAAATTGAGAAAATAGCGGACATATAAACTTTTGATCGTATTTTTTCACTTTTTTTCTTTATCTTTCAAAGTGCTATTAGAAAAAAGCAAATACCATGGCCATTGAGGTTGATTCTTCAATAAATTCAATTCACTTTAAAATAAAAAAGAAAGAGCGATCCGTTCAGTAGTTTTTGAGGTATCGCACAGATTTGTTATGTGAACTTCTTGATTTGAAAGAAAATTTTTTATTCACCTCATGGCTCATTTAATAAGTGCAAAAAAAAACTCAGACTCTTTATTTACTTCTTTCTGTGAAAACAAATTCGAGAAAATCACCTTGTTTCGCAGTTCGCTTAACGAGAACATCTCCTTAATCGGTTTTAATTGCAATTCTGTACGTTAATCGGTGTGAATATGGGATCTTCTAATCGGGCTCATTGTTAAAAAGAGGTTGAAGTTTAATCTCGCTTGAAATAATCCCAAATATTTTTCAAACAATATTCAGAAAATTTGAGAAGATTCAATAAATATCTGTATTATCATTATATTGGGTTGGCAACTAAGTAATTGCGGATTTCATTCATAGATGGTGTCAGTTGAATTTTTAGGTTTGCAGACGTAGTACAAATGTAAAACACATCTTGTTATTTGATAGTTGGCAATTCAGCTGTCAATCAGTAACAAAAGTTTTTTGATCGTTTGCGTAGTTTTCGTTTGGCGTTCGTTGAAAAATGGAAAACCAAAAGGAACATTTTCGTCATATTTTGCTTTTTTATTTCCGCAAAGGGAAAAACGCATCGCAAGCTCATAAAAAGTTATGTGCTGTTTATGGCGACGAAGCCTTGAAAGAACGGCAGTGTCAAAATTGGTTTGCCAAATTTCGTTCTGGTGATTTTTCACTCAAAGATGAAAAACGCTCTGGTCGTCCAGTTGACGTTGATGACGCCCTAATCAAAGCAATAATCGATTCGGATCGTCACAGTACAACACGTGAGATTGCAGAGAAACTTCATGTATCACATACATGCATTGAAAATCACTTAAAACAACTTGGCTATGTTCAAAAACTCGATACATGGGTTCCTCACGAACTGAAGGAAACGCATTTAACGCAACGCATTAACATCTGCGATTTGCTAAAGAAACGTAATGAAAATGATCCATTTTTAAAACGACTGATAACTGGAGATGAAAAATGGGTTGTGTACAACAATATCAAGCGGAAAAGATCGTGAAGCAGGCCAGGTGAACTAACTCGAACGACAGCAAAAGCTGATATTCATCGAAAGAAGGTTTTGTTATCAGTTTGGTGGGATTACAAAGGAATTGTCTACTTTGAACTCTTACCACCCAACCGAACGATCAATTCTGATGTCTACATTGAACAACTAACGAAATTAAACAATGCAGTTGAAGAAAAGCGACCCGAATTGACAAATCGAAAAGGTGTTGTATTCCATCATGACGATGCAAGGCCACACACATCTTTGGTCACTCGGCAAAAATTATTGGAGCTTGGTTGGGATGTTTTGCCACATCCACCATATAGTCCTGACCTTGCACCATCTGATTACTTTTTGTTTCGATCTTTACAAAACTCCTTGAATGGTAAAAATTTCAGTAATGATGATGATGTCAAATCGTACCTGATTCAGTTTTTTGCTAATAAAAACCAGAAGTTTTATGAACGTGGGATTATGATGCTGCCTGAAAGATGGCAAAGGGTCATTGATCAAAATGGGCAATACATTACAGAATAAAGTTATTTAGTTCCATGAAAAAAGTGTCTTCGATTTTCTAACAAAAATCCGCAATTATTCAGTTGCCAACCCAATATTATTATTTATTGCTTTTCAGGAAAGAATATGGTGTTCGAATTGAGAATATGAGATGAAATTACCGTTAGAGCACCATACAACAAAAGTATTGTTGAAATAAAATGTATCACTGTGATGACGAGTCCGCAGTACATTGAATAGACTGTTTCTGTAAATAGATCAATTATTAGCTTAGCTGAATTTTAACGTTTTGCTTATGGAAGAACAGAATGAACAAATCTTGAATCTTACATGAACAGCTACACGGGAAGGCCCTCCGTTAAAAAGAGATTGAAATTTGTAACTTACCAGTCGCGTTATGATGAGCTATATCCATTTTTCTGGTATTCAAATGATTGGAAGATATCTCTTCCAAAACTTCTCTTTCGATTGCATCCTCGGTATCTCTCACGACCATTTCTTGGATGCCCATGGCATGTGTCAATGCCAAAACGAAGAATATTATAACGAACCCAGATGTAAACTGAATAATAAATTATGAGAAAAATTGAATTTGCAAAGAATGAAGTAAAACATAGTGGTAATGACATTTTTTTCTGATTACTGTTCATATACTTACTAATTGGAATACTGCGATCAGTATTGTACCTTGCCTAAGATTAAAGTAGTGGAGAAAGTTTTTCAGCAGGCCCACCTTCATTTTGGATGAATTTTTAATAATCCGTGCAATTCACAAAATATTTGCACACTGAAAGTACAAAAATTTGTTAAAATTTGAAGATTTCGAATCTTTCTACAAGTGAATTTACAGTTTGAATTTTTCATAATTCGTCAATTCATTTACAGTTAAAAATTTATTGTATTTTCTGTATCGTATCATTTTAGTCGCTGCGTGGCGCTGGTCAAGGAATTATCATAATATTCTAAGTAATTTTCGGGTCCAGATTAGTGCTGAAAAAACCTAGAATTATGTCTACCATGGATGCGATCGGAATGTTTATCCCCGCTGAAAATGTCAAGCGAAACCTAACAAAAATTTATATAAACGTCGGAACCAGTCCAGTTTTTGCCAGGTGCTGCCTGCGCTGAGAAAAAGATTTATGTATAGTTAACAAACATATATTTGATTATGGGGAAATAAATATTCGTTTGAATCAAATATATTCAGTTGATAATAAACGAGTGATATTTAGTAGAAATAAACGTTTGTTAATATAGTTGATAAATCGTATTTGACAGAATCATAATAAATTTGCATGAAATGAATATTTATTTCCCCATAAGCAAATAAACGTTTGTTAACTATAAATAATCCTTTTTCTCAGCGCATGGCATTGATAACAGGGTAGTTTTTTCTCTTCTTCATTTTCAAGTGAATTTCCCGTTGCACTATTATTCAAACCTTTTCAAAAGAATTATAGGTTTGAGCAATTATGTATCCCATATGTTCATAATATAAAATGCTCTGAAGAAGAATTTATTGTAATACTCGAGTTAAATATCTAGAGAGTTTAAATTCGCCAATAAAAATTTCCTACCTGCGAAGGGAGTACAATTCGATGGTTTTTCAAGAGAATAAGAGACTTATTCGTTCTCAAATCCTCGTCTATTTTTCAACATACAAATCGATTTGAAAACAGCCTGATTATCATCTTTCCATCAAATATAGATATACTTAAAGATATTTTCCATTTTCGTTAGAGCTGCATATTATTAGTTTCGAGTGACAACTTTTCCTTCAATTCAAACATTCCATATTGCAAAGTTTATGCTCCACACCTCAAAAAAACACAAGTTTCAACGACTAAATTGATGAATGAAAGACAATAACGGTCCCCCACAAGTTAGTTTTCTTCTTTTTACGGTGAGGGAATCAATAACTTTCACTGTCTTGTGGTTGTTCTAAAACGATACACATTGGGAGGGGAAACAATGTTGTTCGGAGGGATTGTCAAGCTCACGAAACGAATATGAATTTCGTATCTTTGGAAAAGCTTCACTCAAAACTCCAAGGGTGCAAGAAAATTCTGCTAGTTTTAGGTGTTCGCCGGGGAAGGGGTGTCTGTTCCCTCCTCTTTTATTCCTCCTTGTGCAATTTACATAGAGGCACCACCACTGAGTTGTACCACAAAACCACACGACGCACAAAGTGCGAATTCACTTCTTCGACCGGGAAACAGTCGGACTGAAAAGGAACCCCTGACAGTAGGCCAGACGCTAGCGCAAGCGCCGACGTACGATCCATTGCGCTGCATCCCTTAGTGGGTGCATATCACTTTTTTTACTTACCTGGGGTACTCTTGAACTTCGGTAACATCGGTAACATCATTTATCGGTGCATCGAAAAGAAACAACATGTCTAATTTGCAATTGAAGAATTCTTCAAATTCAAATTACATATCAAGTTATTGTTCACTTTCAGATGAGAATTCTCATGATCTTCACTGTAAAAAAATTTCACCGGAAAATTCTTCTTGTGTTCCAAGATGATTGAGAAATCTTGATCGTTCATTTGGATGGACAGAAACTCCATATGCTTCATATCTAGAACACAAGAGGATAAGTCTTGGAAAAACCTCATATATCAATTATTATTCAAAATCTCAATCAGGAAATTTTTAATATAAAGACTTGAAATTTTTCCTGCCAGAAATGACGAAGTCCAATAGAAGTGGAAAATTTCAGTGCAACAGTGATTAAATTCCGTTGCATAGCAACTGGAAAATTCCATCACACGACCTGAAAATTGCAGTTCAAAACCTGTATAATTCAATTGCATAGTAACTGGAAAATTCCATCACAAAACGAAATCATGGCAAAATTTCAGTACATCATCTCAAACTTGAAAATTCCAGTACAATGACTGAATTTTACTGGAATATCCATATTCACAGTGTTTGTAATTGTCGTGTGGTATCATTTAAGGAAATTTTATCGCATGCATATTTAAATATCATTGAAAATATAGTATCGTACGAGATAAATGATTATTAACCTGCTTCAGAAATCCGATTCAAACCTATTAACTCGTCCATCAGTATGAATCAGGCTTTTGTTCAGGAATTTTCCTATTTCATCTTATTCAAATAGACACGGATGGAAAAGTATTGCTGGCATAACAAGCAGGTCTGTTAATATAGTGCCTACAAAAGAAATTAGCTGTAAGAGCAAGAAAAATGATTGACACAACTGAATTTTTTTGCTGGCATAAACACATTTGTTAATAGAACTAACGTCTTAGCTGCTGTAGTGAATATTTTTGCAAGGACAACAAATTTCTAATCGGTTTGAATAGGAAATTTCTACTCAATGAGATATGATCAGTGAATTCGAATGTACATGATCCGAAATTCCTGATTATATCTCATTGAGTGAACATTTCGCATTCAAACCGATTAGATTTGGATAAGATCAAATAGGAAAATTCTTGAACAAAAGTCTGATTCATACTGATTGACCATTTAATAGGTTTGAATCGGATCTTTTAAGCAGGGTAATGCAACATTGAAGCCCCAGCAATGAGATTTCGAAACTGAAAGAAACCAGGAAAAATAAAATTTCACTGAGTATAAATTAAATTCTATGCCCTGGTTAAAAGAACCCATTGATTCTGACCAATTCTCATTAAATTACAATTAAACGTGGACAATGTTCCGACTAAAACTCATTGGTGATTTTTCAATGAGATTTGGTCAATGGATTCTTTTAACCAGGGTGAATTTTATCAACTTAGGAAGGTTTCAATTATAATTGTGTGCTCAAATCAATTATCATCAGAGGGTCATTCATTTGGACGATGAAATTTGAATGAGAATTTTCATTTGTATTCAGTTATGAACATTCAATATGAATGCAACAATGAAAATGATTATGATACGATATAAAGTCTGAACAAAAAAAGTTGTCCAAATAATTGGATTGCGGATAATGATAATCGAGCCGTAGACTCGTTAGTTCAATGTGGAATATGATTTCAAGTAGCCATAGAAACCCGATGAAAACGATGAGAACGTGTCGAATCGTCGTCTATCATCGCTTATTTCGTTCAATTTTAATCTACAGCAAACGTCGCTTCTATAATATTCCCCCACATTTCACATATCACATCAAATTTGGACAAATTATTAGATTTCGAGAATAAACATTGCACGTTAAAATGGACCGAAAATATCAAAGAGTGGGTTCGGGAGTGGGTGCGATTCATAATCCACCAAGAGCAAGGTACAGCGAGGAAACAAGAAATCTTGTCAAACGTAAGTTAACCTTTTCGTGCATTTGAATGAACATTGATTTTATATAGAATTCAATTCATATATGATACTGTATTTTAACTTTTTATTTTTAGTTTTAATGGAAGAATCTAAACTTAGTATGATGCATAGAAAATCAATTCAACAGGCTGTTGATAAAGGGGAATCTTTACCCTTGCCAACCCCAACAAATTCCAATCGACATAAATTTTCTGAGCCCATGGTAAGATATTTTCACCTCCTTTTGCTGTTCAATATACGGGACTCAAACTATTGGAAAAAATAGATATAGAATATGAAATCAGTAGAAATCGATGAATTAGGCCAGACGTGTATGTTTCGATAGTTATTATTCAAATTCATAAGAGTTGTAAAGTGCGCAATTATGAGCGTGAATAGACATTTCGTGGAAATTTATGCTCGTTTGCCATACAGCTGATATTCTAAGAATGGTCTGTAAACGTTTAAAGGGTGCTACTAGGGATCTTGTTGAAATTGTTGATATATGCTGTTTTCATTACCGGAGATATAATGTTCTTATTTTTTCAAGGTTTTTCATCCACGTGTATGGAAGAAAAGAAGTAAAGACATAATAGTTAAGAGTGGAGCTTACGAGAGGGAACAGTACCGGAGAACGCATCCGTTGCGTAAGATCATTTCCTTTTCTTTTGTTTCTATGTGTAGTTTGGACATACAGCTTATATTAATTCAATTCCAGGAAGCGAAAATTGAAACCCATGAAGCGTGGAAACTGTTTCAATTCCCTCCTCGATTGAGCTTAGATGACTTTTCGGTCACGCTTCCAGACCACTCTACACTGAGAGAAAGGTACCTAGGTGGGACAGCTTCCAAACAGCAGCCAGATTTTTATTTACGCTAGCTACCCAAGTAACAGAAGAGGTTAGAAATGCTAAGAGCGTGTTTGGAAAATCCTACGAACATGCGTAGAACCTCCAAATGAGACTGTTTCGAATAATTATGTACTATGCACCTCCATAGAATATCTTAACGAATTTATCCAAAATAGTCTCATTCGCACATCCCTTTCACATTCATAGAGTCACCATAGCATATTTGAGAAGTTCTTGTGCTACTTGGGTAGACTCTAGTCGGGATAAATAAAAGTCTAGTTGTCTGAAATATGAATAGAATGGTTTATCCAATGGGAATGAAAAATATAATTCTGACAAATAAAATTTAGTTGGCGCAACTAAATTTTTATCTACAGTGACAAAATTTCCTAGTTGTTGAATATTTGAATTGACCCTTTCTCTCAGTGGATGCGCAGTGGATTTAACGGGGTTGAATTTTCATCAACCCAATAAACATTCTAAAAAGTCTAAGATGTCTGATGGATCCCTTTCAGATATTTTTCAGGTTTCTCTTCTTACGTCTAAAAAATATCTATGAGATAACTACAATAGCTCTTTCGAGATGTCCACTAAATTTCACCGCAATGAGAGAAAATTGAAAAATAAAAAAGAAAGTGAATTTCGACTGTTTTTTGGAAACCCCAAAAATCTTGAACGACCCCTAAAAAATTTGGGTCGAGGTAATTTTCAAAGAGGACTCTTAAAACATGAAAAACTAACTTTTTAAGCCGGGTTTTTTACGTCACCTTAATAATCTCATATATTGTCATAATTTCCACATTCTCAGTAAAAATTCCATTAAGGGGGTAAACCACTCCACTCTCTAAATTCGAATTACTGAAATTTCAATATTGCTGCAGTTGAGGGGGGATCCTGCTTTAGAAGGCCTCAAAAAAGCGTTGTTTTGAAAAATTTGTTGAGATACGAAAAAAATAATTGAATAAAACGAACTCCTTGGAGTGTATTCGCGTATGTTTCAAGTTGATGGAAATATACTATTTTTTCCCACAACTGCAAGGAAAGTGAAAATCATCTGTTTAATTGCATATAAAATATTCATATGCATATTTCAAAACGAAAAGATAGTTTGCATTTTCCTCCCGCTGCAAGCGGGCAAAAAGTACTTTCCTCCCGCTGCGAGCGGGCGGGAAATATTTTCTTCCCGCTGCGAGCGGGCGGGAAATATTTTCCTCCTGCTGTGACACATTCGCTTGGAATTCAGCACTTTCTCCCCTAAAAATAGGTCAGGAAACATCAACTTTCCGTGCAGGTGTGGGAAAAAATTTTTTTCTAGTGAGAAATAATGAGGGAAAGTGCGTTTTCTCCAGCTTTTAGTTCCACAATCATTATAAACTGGTGAGAGTGATTGCAAAAAAACTAGACGTCCGATTGAAATGAACCAAAGCTTGTTATCTCCAGTTTCGTCTCCTCTTCTATTTGAATTAAAAGAAGTTTATGGAAAATTATGTCCAAGCAATGTTTATAGCAAATTTAAGTGATTATTCTTCCTCCAAAAAGAGCTGTTTTTTTTCAAACCCCGAGTAAATTTTGAATTCCACGTTTTCCTCCGGGTTTTCTTGGTTCACATAGAAGAATGATGTATGAAAATTGAAATACCGTTTGGTTTTTCCGTTTTAGATAAGAAATACGACCTGTATCTTCCCCACCGATAGAAGACTTGAATTGCGAGGCGCTCTACGAATGTGGACATAACTCTTACATACTCTTCACGCTGGAAAACATTTTGTTATTTACTTGAAAAACATATGAGAATACCCTGAAAAATTCGATGGATGAAATTATTTTTTTGGTACCTAAAAAAATTCTCAGGATCCCCCCTTAAAAGTCAACCACTGCATGGAATGAGTGGAATATGAGTGATTAGTCGCTGATTATTCAGTTGGAAGTGTTCCTGGCTAACTGAAATCGTGAAATTTGACTTCAAATATCGGCTAATATTCACTGATTCGCAGTGGTCCATTTCCCACTGCAATCAGTGGAATTTCACTGTTTTGAATTTGGAGAGTAGAGACCGAGGAGAAAAAGAAAATTTCGGGAAGTTTTTTCACAAAAAACTAACAACATATCGAAATTTGGTAAAAAGTTCTTCATTATTATATAACTATTGAAGTGTGGTTTTAAATTCTTTCGGCGCTGTAATAAACAAAAAAATCGAGGCCCCTCAGTACTTTTCCCTGAACATCTTTTTTCTCGTGGCCACCCTGGTAAAAAAACCGGATGGGAACCCGGCTCAAACTCGGATAGGAACCCGACTCACACCCGGATGAAATTTCCGGGATTCCATCCGGGTGTATCCGGGCGCGTATACGGTTTTTGCGGTGATTCTTCATCCGGTTTCATCCGGACCCTATCCGGATTTTAATACTGAATATTTTTCGAAACTCTACACGAAATTTGGATAGAATTCATTCGTCTCCTTGTTCGGGTTTTATTTGGGGTTCCAAAAACCGGATAGGATCCAGATGGAACCGGATAAAGAATCACCGCAAAACCCGTATACGCGCCCGGATGGAATCCCGGAAATTTCATCCGTTTTTTTTACCAGGGTCTTTTTACCGTGCCCAATAAACGCACACACGTTATTTCAACGTTGAAAGAACGTTAGAATGTCGAACGAACGTTAGTCGTTGATTTCATAACGTTGATTTTTGGTCAAAATTTGATAGGGAAATAGACGACCAGGAATTGGGTTTTGATGACGTGTAATTTAAACTAATATTCAAAAATAACCATCAAACGACGTCCTCAAAAAACGTGTTTTGAACGGGTTTGAGTGACGCGTTTAAAATGTGTTTGAACTTCAATTGAAGATAAATTCTGCTAAAAATATCGAACGAAACCGAACAATGGTTAAAATTTCAACAAAAAGCAAGATAGTACACTGAGAAAAATGAAATGTGGAAATACCCTCTATTTCGTATATTTTTCACCCGTGAAATAATGAAAACTGAAGCCAGCCTTTCAAAAGTGAAAAGTACCTTTTCAGTGTTGAATTTCATCGTACATTCGGTTTGATTCACCAAAAAGATGGTATTTATCACCTAACTCATGGTAATACTAACCAAAATAATGTATTTTCCACTGTCAAATACATTACTATATTGAAACATGATTTCTACAATGCAGATTTTTCTCAGTGTAAATAGTGTGGCATACTTTCCAAATTCTGTCATACTCAGAAATACTATTGTTCTCGATATTGAATGAAGAGTTTTCAAAATAATTTGTTGGATTCAATTCACGTTTTAGAACCAACATTAGGACACGTCAATACTTGACGTCTTTCAAACGATGTTCAAACCGTTGATATGACGTTATTTTACGGTTGAAAAACACGTCATCTGCCGCGACATTTTTACGTTGAATTAACGCAAGAATATTACTAATTCACAACGTGTGGTTATTGACTGTTTTTGACGTTTTTAAAATGTGCGTGTGTTTATTGGGTGTGGACACGGAAAACAAGAAATAGTTGCAGCAACTACTTAAATAGGCGATTTTCGACCATTTACTCAAGTGGTTGCTACAGCTACTCAGTAGTCAGGACAAATACACGGAGAAAAATAATACAATAAAAATTACAACATTTTCTAGTGAATTAATACTATATGTCTAATGTCTTGAAAAGGACTCCTCAAATGTGGAATAGAATACTACAACTGCAATAATTTTTACTACATTCTGTAAGAAAGTCTCTGAGACCGTTAGGTAATTGTGACGACATTTGACGAAATAATACTATTTTACTACATTATTTTTCTCCGTGTAAAACGTTAGCTTTCTCAACTAATTCAAAATACCTCAAGTATTTACGTTATATAGGTAGTTAGTGCAAGTATCGAGTTACTTGTCCTGACTACTAAGTAGCTGCAGCAATCACTAAGTAGATGGTCGAAAATCGACTATTTCAGTACACGGAAAAAAGAAAACAGCAATGGTTACTGTGAATCACAAAAATACATTGAAACTCAAATTCATTCCATGCAGTACTGCGTTTCCCAGTCCTCATTACTGTCCAATCAGCATTGACGAATTTCATGACAATACCCATCACTGTGACCGCGATAATCCTTATTATCCAGGCGTGTTTTCATTTCTTTTTCAACCGATCGTTGTTATTCACAGTAACCAGTAGTGTTTTCTTTTTTCCGTGATAGTTGCTGCAACTTTTCTTTTTTTTCCGTGTAGACAAGTAACTCGGGCAGATCCAAAGATACAATCATAAGCCAAGAGAATTTCGATTTGATATGATTTTAGGTACAGCAGTATATAGAATTATTCTTTTTTTAATCGATTTTTGCCAAAATGGCATGACTTTTAACCGGTTTTTCAACACCTTAATCCTGCAGACCAGGGTCTTCGAAGTTCTGTCGTCCTTTTCACCTTGTTAAATCATTCCCAAAAATCTGAAAAAATGTATGACACCTTTTCAAACATTCTATTGGAAATATCAATACCGATGTTACCCGAACAATAATTTTTTGATATTCATTACTCTAAATAAATCTGGACAGTTTACGAACGAAAAGGATTTTCGCTTGGACACGAAAAACCCTGGTTTGCAGGGTAAGGGTTAAGAACATTCGAACGAAACCAAAATCGCTCGAGAATCCTTAATAAAAATTGAAATATGCATTATAAAAAAAAATCTAAGTACTACTGTAGCTAGTGTTATATTGAATTGAAATTTTATTGGTTCATGATTGTATCTTCAACTTTGCTCGAGTCATTTGTCCGGCCACAAAAAAAAAAGATGTCCCGGGACAAATGCTGAACACCCTGGTTAAAAGATTCTTTTGACCAGGGGAGCCATCATTTTGTTATTTATAGCTCCGAAAGAATTTAAAAACACACTTCGATAGTTATATATCATAATAATGACGTTTCTATCCAATTTCGATATGTCGTTGAATTTTTTCGCAAAAAATTCCCGAAATTTTCTTTTGTTTTTCGGCCTCTAGAGTGGTTCACTTCCTCAAACACGGATAGGAGTTCTGTTAGTTTCTGATGGAATTTCCATTAGGAGCACTTGTGTTATAAGCTGCTTTCAACGCACGAGATTATGCTTAGAAAGCTGAAAGCTATAGAGCTTATGTTTTTCTCTCCGTGTCCGTGTGAAGTCTCTCTTGCAACATTTTAATGTAAAAACACTTCAAATGTATTTTCTGTGATACTTGCTTTGCCATGTGCTGCTTGAGCTTGATTCTAAAAGCAAAAATTTCAAAAATAGATACAGACAATTAACTTATCTTTTTTTCTTTTAGCTAATAAAGAAAATCAAAAACGTCACTTGGCTTGCATGATGGCTTATGGAAAAGACATGCCAGAAACTCCCCATGGTCCAAAATTACTTCATAAAGCGAGAAAGGAATCTGAATTGCCAGAAGACTTTGATCCCCTTTCAGAATGTGAGAATCAAAGATTTCTTTTTTATTATTGTTTAATCCATTCGTAATGGGTTTTCCTTGTATTTTCAATTATAGTGATTCAAGGAATTCGCGAAAGAATAGAATTTTTGAACGATATGGAGAATCTTGGCGAGGGAAATAAATATCGACCAATAATACAACAGGAGATAGCACAAAAACTTCGATTGATAGAATCAGTCGATAAGCAAAAATTGAATGAAGTGTCCGAGGAAACGAAAGCGTTTAAATATGAGAAACCACCGCCAAAACCTTTTCCTCTGGGTGACATGGACAATGAATTATAATTCTCCATTATTCGATATTCTTAATATTTCAATATTGGAAAACAGCGGTCTTGATATTTTAATACCAATGATGAACATATTTTTCACATTTTTGTAATTTTTCAATAAACTTATTGTGGAAATGATTTTGGCTTTATTAATTTTTTTTTTCATTTGCCAAGAAGTTCTCAGCCAGTAGAAGATCCCAAACAGCACAACGTACCACTGAAACGTTTATGGAATGTTTATAAAATATGAGGGAGGTTTTTTGAATATTCGAAGAACGTCCCAGAAACACATTTTGCTGTTAAAAAAGTAACTTGGTAAGAAATGTCGGATAAGCATCCGAATGAAACCCGCACTGAGAACCCAATTTCTTAGATTGGAAGAAAATTTCTTTGCCCTCATTCTGGTAAATCTTATTTTCAATGGGAAAAATAATTCATTTCAATGAAAAAATTTTTGACTGAATTAAAGTAATTTTTTCAAATTTAAGAAGGAATATATTTTTGTTCCAATTTGAAAATTCTTTGTTTCAGTTTGATGAAAACTTTTTCCTTCCAATTTATTTATTGGAATGAGGACAAAGAAAAATTTCTTCCAATCTAAAAAATTGGGCTCTCAGTGCGGAGAGATTCATTCAAGTGCATCCGAGCTTGAATATGGGTTTTGCGGGGATTCTCTATCCGCATCCTATCCGGATTTCGGTATTGGATATTGCTTGGAATTCTGCATGGAATTCGGATAGAACGCATTTGGTTTTCATTTGGAATTCTGATTTCATTTGAATCCAGCCCCTGAATACGGACAGAATGAGGATAGAACCGGATAAAAAATCAGCGCACAACCCATATAACATAAAGTGGAATGGAGACAAGGGTTGAAAGAGTTTAAACGTTTCTTTCTTTAGCTGTACCAAAGTAACACGAGAGCTTCTCAAATATGCTATGATGATACAGTGAATGTGAAAAGAATGTGCGAATGAGACTATTTTGGATAAATTCGTCAAGATATTCTATGGAGGTAATAGCATAGGGTGAACTACCCAGTAGAAGAACGATGACCAGTGAATGAACGATTCGTAAATTACTCCTATTGCGAAAACAAACAAATTATTCTGAGGTTGCAGAAATTTTTAATAATTAATCCTTTTATGAGTCGTTCATCTACAGGTAATTCACCCCAGCATATAATTATCCAAAACAGTCTCATTTGGAGGGTCTGAGCGTGTTCGTAGGATTTCCCACACACGTTCTTAGCATTTTTAACCTCTTGTGTTGCTTGGGTATGTTGTATCCACCAATTCATCTCATCCATTGCAATTCCATCCCTGGTAAAAGTGAAACGTGCTACAATGTGCGAAAAGCGCGCAGAAAGTGCGTGGAACACCCTTTTCGCACATAGTACACTGAAAAAAAAATGTCTTCCAACCAAATGAATAGTTGATTTGTCCTCTCTCCATGAAATATTTCTTAGGATTAATAATGAAATCTTCAATCGAATCAAATAATGGAATGCTTGGCCCAAATAAATGGCTCTTCTAAATGATTAATTTATTCGTCATAAGTGATCAGTTTTTGCAAATAAATATTGTTCCCAATGTAGCACATTTAATTCCTACCATGAATATATAGCGTGATGTGGAGTAAAGTTAATTAACTGCATTCACGTTAACGTGTCTTATCAGCGAGGTGTAAATAAAACTCGTATACGCTGAGATTTTACAATTACAATATTTTTATATATCTTTGATGACGGTTTGATGGTAACAACAGGTAAATACTACATATTGTACATTGAGTAGGCGATAGTCTTATTTAATTAGCGTATCGGTGTGTGTGACATCTTGGTCGAAACAAACACCACATGTTCATCGCAAATATGACGACAACAATGACATTTTACATGTCTCTCCGACCCTCGACGACGGTGAAAGGATATTTTTGTCCATGAAAACCACAGTAATAATGTATTTTTAAATCCTTAGCGATAACAGCGACAACAACGATAACAGTAATCGAGCAATAACAGCAACGAGATTGATAAAAAGTAATAAATAATAATCCCTTTTATTTCTAAAAAAAACACTGACAAATGCTGAATTAGACTTAAATTCGTCACATATAATGGAAAAATAAATGATTTTATTACTGTCGTTATCTTTCTCATCCTCTCAAACTTCGTCGTCGTTTATCGATGGGATATTCTTTCAATTTCTTCCCTCACAATTGTCATTGAAATCGTCATTCTGATAAATACACGGCTTATTATCATTGATTTCGCATTTATTATATTTAATTATAATGTAGTTAGAACGACGTAACGTCGAAGGAATGTGTGCGGATATAAACTCAGCGCTTCTTTTTAGAAAACTTGAATGAATGATTTGACTTGAGACGAGAAAGATTCCAACATATCAGAATTCATCAACGTGTGCATAAGAAATGAAAAAAAAAAATGTTAATTATTTAATTCCATTCGCGCTTTGAGATATGATATCGAATGAGTTTTGTTCGCTCTATTGTTCTGTCCATTTTCGATTCGATTATGAAAGATTGGAACCAGAAAGGAGATATGTACACAGAGCCTCGTCTAGTTTGCGCGTCGTATATATATATATTTTTTTAAACTAATTAATTCATTAATTAATAACTATCATCAGTACTTCTGTATCTCTTTCTTGATTTTCAAAGAAAATAGAAGATTATCTCTCTACAAGGATTGATCGAATATTTGAAACAAAAGAAAAATAAAAGAAACATTCGAATTCACTTTTTGTTGCTGGATTTTCAGTGGACAGAAAAGATAATCTTCTATTCTCTACCGCAAGAGAGTAGAGAATGGCATAATTCGCAGGAAGAGAGTCTTTAATTCCATGACATATACCACACGTCTTCGTTCAGTAATTCTTTGTTCGTTTTAAAATACAAAAATGAAAAGGAAATTGAATCATCGCGTATGTTACAAAATTAGAGACTCTTCTCGTTTGTGAATACACATACGGAATATTTCTGAATTCATCATTTTATTATGAAAAGATACTTTACATAAAACTTGATGAAAAATCGAATAGTTTATTCTTCTGGATTTCAAGAATATTTCGTATATCAAAAGTTTGCATGAAACTCTGAAACATTTGTAGAGATATTTTGCAGCAAAAATACATGTTTTGTCGAAGGTAAGAATTTTTTCATAAAATTGTCAATAAAATTTCATGATGAATTCTTAAATACTCTGTACTTTTACATGTCGTATATACAAAAAAAATTATATCTAACTCTTATTTCAAATGATTGATTCCTTCCTTTACATGAATTCGTTCATCTAATTTGAAGACAAATGTGCGCCACATTGGAATAAAACATAACGTTCTACGTTAAACAAGTGATGCAGCGTTCGAATACCCACGAGTTTAAAATAAATTGGAAGGATTTGTATAAAATTTCAATAAATAGTTGATCGAATAAAATAAATTAAAGAAGCCTAAATTCAATTTTCTCACGTCTGACGATAGTGATAACAAAATTCTTTTGCAATTAATAACTAGCTTGTCTCTCACTCGATACTCGATATGATTGATTCCACAGTATTACAAGCTCCCTCGTTTCGATTTTCTTATTATCATCGTTTCTGATATTACTAACAAACTAACAATTTTTTGTCCAGAAGGAAAAGGAATAATGAAAAGGAATATGACACCCAGAACACGGTATGTGTTTGAAATATACAAATTTACTTTATTCCTGAATCAAATATACTTTATACTGGAATGACACTTGAAATAATTAAAGTCATCTTTCAGAATTACTTCATTTCAAGCATACCGCTTTCCGGATGAAGAAAACAGGAAAAATTGTTGGAGTTACTTAAGTAATTGAAGAATGAGAATGATACGATTCGAAGCAAACACACGATAGGATTACCGTATACGAAGAAAATTGCTGGACGATGATTTTTCAATGTTATACATTCAAATTCCGAATACCCTCTCTTTGCAAAAATAAATTTCAGATGAGTGATATGAAAAATGTGTATAACGGTGAATCGAGAAGCTTGGAAAGATATTCAAAAAATGTGAATTTATAGTATTGAAAAAATACCTCGTCACAAAGGTATAATTTTCATATAACAGATCTTTTGCATTTTATCAATTCGTTCAAGGGGTCAAACGTGTGAACAATTTGATCACTTGAGATACTAAAATATGTTCTTGAGGCAACATCTGACCATTACAAAAAATTTGAAAGAGTTTTTACAAATTATTCCCGCATCACAATATATTTGTAAAAACTAATATACATTCACATTCAAAATGAGATCAAGTCGTTGAAAATCATCGATTTTATGTTTCAAAAATAGAATTTCATATTTTCCAATGTGAATTGCAGACAAACGACTCTTTGTGCCATAAAAAAACAAAATCTACTTGAATTCTTGTGGAAATATAATAATTTCAAATCCATATTCACGTCAAAATGATTGTAATTTCATTTCATGAGTAACTTAACTTGAATAAATAAAATTCAGATTGATGTTGAGGGTTGTACAACGAATATTACTTCATCACATTGTGAGATTTTTTATATCAAATCAACTTTACTTTCCAAACTCGATTTTGTTGAGAATCCCAAGGGGTAGACAATTTCCGCGAATTATCGAAGGAAAAAAGTACTTGAGCTACAAAAAAGTAATCGTGGCTGTTCAAATATTTCACACATTCCCATAAAATGTTGACAGGACTTGACAGTTCATGTATACCGTATCAAATGATAATAAATTCACAAACTTATTTAAATGAACCGATTTTACCTTCGAAAGAACTTATGTCAATCATTTTCAAGCACTCTTTGTACTATATGAATATCGAACCAGTACCGGTACTTAACAAACATATTATATTGAAATCACTGTATTTGTACTTAAAAATCATCAAACTTCTTTGTTTTATATCAAATAATTGACCCGTAAGGTGAAAGAATTCTTCGAGAAAGCAAGAACGTAGATTCAAAAGAAAACATCATACACGTACAATTTTTCCATATATTTCTTTTATTAATTAATAATGTAATCGAAATTACTCGATAACTATATTACAATAAGAGAATACTGCATTGGTACTGGCTGAACTTGTCAACAGTCTGTGTCTGCGTGGAAACGTATCATCGTATAAAAGGCAATGTAGGAATCACGATTTACAACAATTAATGTATACATTTATATAATAATAATAATATGTAAATAATATATATTTATATATGTATATATGTATATAGTATTTATACAGTTTTATATAAATATACATATATAAATATGAGACTAGATTTTCGGCGGGCTGTTTTATTTTCATACGTCCTCTCGACTTATACTCATCCTACTTGAAATGCTTGTTAGAATCTCCCAGAGAATGTCTACCTGGTGGCTTCGAGAGGTTTTCTGCCACAGGAAATGCGGCGGTCCGAATTAATGTATGTTCTTGAGAAATATTTTCTGTGGGTATTCAGTTGGATTGTTTATAAAATCTACCACTTCTATATAACATTTCCCGCGATAAAAACCTGTCAAAGTCAGGCAGGAATGTTTCAAAATCTTTTAACAGGCATTCCAAGGTGGGACACGTACACGATAAATCACGTACGATTATTTTATTCTTTTCGTTATTATTTGTCGATCATTGAAATACGATGTCGTTGCCATTTGTCAATTATATCACTATATTATTTCATATGCGGCATGGCTAAAACACACAACTTATTACAGATATACGTACATACTTATTAGACTTCTTTTTTTCTTGTTTTAGTGCAAAGTCTTGGTTTTTTGTTCGCTTAGATATAATAATGTATCTATAAGTTAGATTTCTGGCCGATCCTTCGAGTAGGTCGCTCACTTAGCAGTTATTTCATTATCTTTTTGCGTGATGAGTATTTTTTTTTTCGACTTGTATTTAATTATTATGTATACAATCGTTTCCCGTTGAAATCATCATCATCATTGTTCATATAAGAATATAAAAAGAAACCAAGATGAAATGACACCGAAGCAATTATTGATGCAATTGAATTTTTCACATTATGAAAAACGATTGAATTGATTTACTTTGACGACGGGAAGATCAGGCAGGTACGCAATGTGCGTAGTTACATTATCATTAAATTTGATACAATAATGATTACTAAGATGATTATTATTATTATTATTATTATTTACCGTGTTGTGTTTGTTTGTTTTTGTTTTACGTATAAATACATTTCTTTCCTCAAGCGCACGGTAAAATGTATGTATTTTGACCACCCTGAAAACATTGAATACTTCTTTTTACACGTTATTCGTATATTCGAATTGATGATTTTTAGTCTTGAAAATCAATGTTCATGAATTATTAATAATAGCGGTTATAAAATAAACTTTCTTCTCGTAGGATAATAGTTAAGAGAATTGATATAAGTACGCACATATTTGTAGAGACAGAATTTGAAAAAAATGTACAATAACAGATCAATCGTATTAATCGTATTAGACTTAGTTTTGTAAGCGTTATTAGCAATCTCAACAGACCCTAAATTATATTCACTAAATCTCAACTGAACTATCTTTCGTCCTTTCTTTTTTCTCGTCTATTATTCTCTTTCGTCAACTTTGTCTTCTTTTACACGATTGTATAAATCTTGTAACTTCAATACCGTAATTAACTTGTTGAACTAACGCGTGTATAATATTGTTTATTATATGTACACAGTCTTACAAAGCAAAATTTACAAACATTACGACAATTTAGTCGATCGAATAAATATATTTATATATATTTCTATATATATAAAATCTAAAAAATTTTTCTTCGCCTTCGAAGAGATGGATAAAAAGTCAACAAATATCTATTCCTTTTCCAGTATTTCACTTCCTATAAAATATTCTTCCTGTGAAGCAGAAGTAAAATTCACGATAGATTGAGATTTAAAATATAACATAAATTGAAATTGGCAGTGATAAAATATGAACGAAGTATACAAAAAATATTATACATATACATATATATACTTATATACATAAATTAAAATGCAGAATTGGATTTGGAATAGATATTCATTCACCTTTTGTACAAGATTTCAAAAGTGAAGGACAATTTTTTAAATTCGACTTTGAGAAGTCGAAAGCAACGTTTTGAAAATTATACATGTATGTATTTATATATATATAATTTTCATCGCGATTGGTTCGGGACGTAAGTTGAATTTATATTAATAAATTATAACTGGTACGTTTAGAACGCTCTTTATTATATGTATATAATAAAAATAGACATTTGGAAAACTATTACTAAATCGAGTTGAAAAGTTCAGCTTTTGTTTCTTATTTTTTCATTTACTCCTCTTTGTCCTCAATCTTCCTACGTCCCGAACGTAAGATTGAGTTGGCGCAAATTAGCAAAGAGAGGATTTGAACGTTGACTATGATTTCTTCGTTTTTCCTTTTTTTTATAGTTGAAAAAGCGAGGATAGGTAACCGATCTTCCTTTTGCGTGATAAAACCCGAAGGGAAACTTTCCTACGATGGGATATCATGTAACTTCTCATCCAAACGATGGATCATGAATTCCAACTGAATATCGAATTATACGGACAAATGTTTTGATATGTTTAGAAAAAGTAAAACAGACAAAAACAATGTTTTCCCCATCATTATCATCATCTAGCGAGCGATCTATCTACCTAGCTCATCGATTGGCCACCTACATATTTACCATTATTTGTTCTCAAAGCTTTGCATTATGCTCGTTTTCTTCATTCCATTCAAATATACATAAGAGCGTGTTATGTATTTTATTGTATGCGTTTACGTGTGTTTTTTTTTTGTTTTAATTAATGCTTTTTTGCGATATTCGTTTATATTTTTGCGCGCCTTCTCTTTATCGACCTTTATCCTGACATAGTGCTACTAGGAAGCTGACTAGATTATGGCCTATAATACGAAACTTGGTTTGGATCCCATCCACCCTCTTTTCACCCTCGATCGTACACGTATAGAAATTCTCGATAGTCGCACTGTCAGTTTGATTCTTCAAGATGTAACTGTTCAGTGCAAATATATATTAATTCACGTGAACCAAATATCATGTGTTGGAAGCAAATTCATGACACTTTACGAACCTTACGATGATTTTGATGGCGATGAACGATGAGGTCTTAGATTTTTGTTACGTTGTCTGTTAGACCTCGACAGGAGGTCCAACAATTCATTCTAGGCATTCGATTCCTTCAAATTGTCGAAGTACTTCATAATTTGATTGTAATCCATGCCAAGATTGAGATCGTCCACCAGGGTTACGGGTTCTTCACGACCTTGCGACGATGTGGGGGAGGATGAGAAAGACGAGGGAGAAGAGGACGGCGACGAGGACGGTGGAGTGGTTGATAACGAAGCCGCGGAAACAGCTGAAAGCGCTGAAGTTGCGGATATCGCGGTTGGGGTGGAAACGTTAACCGATGATGTAACTGCTGACGTTGAAAAGGATGAGAACATTGGATTATTCACTACTGTGGGATTGACAGAGGATTTCTTCTCCCTCGATTTTCCCTCCTTATGATGTCGATGTTGCGGTTGCTGTTGCTGCTGCTGTGACTGCTGTTTGTCTTCCTGATTTGCTATTTCTACGAATTCTTCGTCGAATTGTTCATCGCCGTTCTCTTTCTGATTCGAATTACTCCCCCGATTTTTACCTCCGTGAGGTGATTTTACATGATGAGATTGTTTATTGTGTCTCCCATGGACCACATGGTTATTATGATTTCCATGATTCACATGATTGTTGCCATGATGACTGCTGGCACTGGACGCCCTGTGACGATGTTTCCTTGGGGTTTCTGGAAGACGTGCTGTCACTCCAGTATTTCTATGCGGGGGTACTGGGGGTTTGTAATCTTCGTTACCGTTGTTGGCGCACACGCCAACGGACGATACCGAGGTGGCTGTGGTCGTAGTCATGGTGAGAGCCATCGTGGATATACCGTGAGGTGGTAACGGAGGAGGAACGGTATCGTTGCTGAAAATATGAATAAAATTTGAATACCGTTCGTCGAAATTCATCGAATGTACTTAAAACGATCATATTACCCATTAAGAGGCGTTGTAGTTGCTCCCGATGCTGTTGTCGCTATAGTAGTCGTAGCTGTTCCGGACAACGGTTTGGACGGGACTTTACCGGCGAAATGACCTCGAGACATTTTATCCCTTTTACTGTAAGTCGTGGTGTCCACGGGAACTGGATGATTAGGACGTTGAACTGCCGAGGGTAGTTCAATATGATTTGGATTATCGAAACACGTGGCCAGTTCGTTGGCTTCGGTTTCCGCCTCGTTCGCCAGAGGATTGCTGGTTATCCGGACCTTCGAAATACAGAATTTCACGTCAATGTTTCGATGACGCGTTATCATCGCTGAATCATGTCATACCTGTTGAGGTCCGCAAGCAGCTCTTTCCAGAGTAGCCCGTCCCAACCATACCCAATCGTGAGCGTTGGTGGTAGATTCCCTCGGTGGCCTCCTTCCAGACGCCAGTTGATTAGCCGCTGCTCTCGCCCGCGCCGCCCCAGAGAGTACGGGAAGGGCTGAACCGGTCAACGGGGAATCCGGGGGTTGAGGTTTGAACTTGCTCGCGTAGACCACACAGGAAACGACGAAGACGACGATGGCGAAGCAGAAAGCCGCTAGGAGGACGTACATCCCAATCTCGAGAGGGCTCATCCGTTCTCCGCCGTGATGCCGTATACCCACGCCGCCCATTCCCCCTGAAGACATGCCATTAGCTATAGCCGTGCGATGTTGTCGTGCCTGCACCAAAGGCTCGTGCTCGTGCTCGTTCTCGTCTTTCAGCGGTAACCCTTTGCACAGAAAACAAAGAGAGAGAAAGAGAGAGGGGAAAAAAGAGTGAGAAAAAAGTGATGAAGCTGAGAGGAGAGAATGCCCGCTCGGTCACTTGACTTGCTTCCTTTGTTTGCTAGACCCTCTTGCTTTCCTGGCAATATTGAGGCTGAGATTTTTCGATTTGACCTAAGAGACAGACCTAGTTTCATCACCCTTTGTAAGAGAAGAAGAAGAACAAGCCCTAAGAAAAAATCTTGTCTCACGTTTCTCAAACTTTTAACCCCCTTTTGTCGAGAATTTCATCGAATCTTTCGTTTGCTTTTTCGAGAAATTCTTCGTTATTTGCTCCGCAAACGAGTTATTAAAAGTTTGAGAAAGATTTCGATAAATTTTGTCATTAGGAAAAGGAAGTGAGTGGCTACGAACGAGGGGGTGCAAATATTACTAATCGATTTGTGAATCCTTCAAGCAGTGCAGAGTGCTGCTTCAAAGATCGAGTTAGCGTGTTAACATTACAAATTTCAATCATTCGCAGAAAAGAAAAGAGAATTCCGATGAAGAAAAATTCATTGTCGATCAAAACGAAGGGTAAAATGTCATTTTGAATATTTCATCGACGAACGAAAGTAGGTCAACAAGATATATATTTTCAGAATTATCAATTCTGGGAAATTATCCTTTTATCTATAAAAAAATCGAAAAAAAAATTATGAAAAGAGTTTCATCTTGATATCAAATTTTAAAAATTCCAAACATACTTTGTACGTCGCACGGTGCTTATAAATTGACAAAGTTAACGAAACTAAAGCTGTCGGTAATTAATGCTCAGAAAGTATTTTTGTATAAAAGTATTACACAGATCGATTAAAATAATTGGGTCATTTTCATTCGAGTATCAATATCTTCCACCCCTTTCACGGACAAATGAGAACTAACAAAGCATATTATAAAACCAATATGGTAATTAACTTCATATCGAAATGAAAAGGCGAGTACAAAGAGAATTTAGAAACAGTTGATATCTTATCTTTCCTTCGTTTAATAGTCTAATAGTCGATAGTACACGTCAAAGAGGAATTTATCTTGATCCGCTGTGGTAATTAAGAAGACGTAATAGCACGAGTGGATGAATAAATCATTACCCAATCAATTATCACGTATAACATTTCTTTGATAATTGAAATATTCTCATACGATTGAACATTTCAATGGGATCGATTCAAAATTCTCTAGAATATATCGGAATACCAAACGATTTTTGTTATTTTGTTTAGAAGGAAAACTTTGTTATGAACTTTTCAATGAATTTTTGTTGCATCGGGAATGACAAGACTCACAACCAGTAACAAAGAACATAGAAGTGTGTTATAAATATCAAAGATTGTTAGAAAAAAGCACGGATGCGATGAAAATCGAACTAGATAGAGAGTGAGAAAGAGAAAAGGGAAGTGCAAAAGTGCAAAGAACGAAACCCAAAAATCTATGCAAAGAAGTTACCGAAGGGGAACAGGATCTATTTACCGATGAGAATGTCATGTAAATCCGGCGCCATTTCTCCTCTTCCAATTTTCCTTTCTCTGTGATGATGCGAGCCAACCGTGCCACCGCCATCGTTCTGAACGAATTCCGGTCGATTTGGCATATCGCTGGATGCAAAATCTACCTCGACGTTAGCCGATGCGGTGGCGAGGGGTGACGAAGCGGTCCTCGTTGATCCTTTATTCGATCTTCTCCCGGAAAGACGACACGTATCGGCCAATTGAAGACTCACTCTCAGCAAATCTCCACGACCTTCCCCAACGGCTATAACACGCGGATGATGCGACGCCACCATAGGTGCAAAAGCAACCACTTCGGGATCTAAACTCTCCACTAGAAGATGATAGTCGTTCACCGCAATTTCTCTCAAAGGCGTTCTCGTTCCATCCGAGAATTCCACGTCGATGTCCAAAAGACCCTCCTATTTTTGTTTATGTGTGTTTCAATAAAAACAGGAAATGAATCATATTCTGTCTACGTGAATATCAAATGAATCTTCTTACCTGATATTGAGCGGTTAATCTTCTGGTGACCGAAGTTTCCGCCACGTAACCATTCTCTATGGCGGAATCCGGACTGATCGTCAGTTGAAGACCGGACACAACTCTGACGGAAAGTTTCGTTATCCAAACCCTATCGTTGCCAACTCGTATTTCTTTAGCGCCGATAACGCGGCCGGTGATCGGCGATAAGACTTGTACTTCCGTCCGCCCCACCCCACGACCCAACACGATTATATCTTGAACGAGAGTCGCTATTCTGGGATCGGAAACTCGCAAAAGACCGACCACCAAATCCGTCACTCTCAACCAAGTACGTCTGTTAACGAAGTAAGATACTCTTCCCGAATCGTGATCGGTGGCTAGAAATCTAGCATGAACCTCGATGGGGCTCTGCTGAAATCGAAGCCTGCAATTTGTCGGCGGGTTACGATCGATGGAATTAATTGAATCCCAATGATCGTTATTATCGTGGTATCTCTCTTCCTGTTCGTCCTCCTCTAAAATCACATCTGCGTCGTCCACGTCTAAGTTATCCTCCAACGAATCATCGATTTCGTGATCGGAAGAGTCGGCTGCGCTTCTTTTCTTTGTCTTACCGTTCGTACTTACATTCTCATTGGGACTTCGATTCACGTTTCCCGCAGCGGTGGTGATAGGGGTAACACTAGCGACGGTGGTGTCGGATATTGTCGGGGTGGGAGGAGAGGCAGGGGTACTCGCATTGAATTTCGTTTTATCAGGCGCAGTTTTCGAGGTGATATTCAAACTACGTTTACTCTTCCCACCCATTACATGTTCCTCAGGAACTTTCCATCCTTTGATCTGGCTCAATCGAGAGTCCCCGACCGTCACTTCCAAAGGGAACTCCGGCATCCAGACTGTAAATCGTGCCAGACCGGTGTACGTGCCATATTTAACGAGTACCGAGGCGTTACTCGATCCTCTAATTTCAGAACCGTCGACGTATACGCTGCTGCACGAAGATGAAACCTAAATGAGTAACAGAAATGCATGGAAATTTCATGTGAAGACGTGGTCGTTGTTATTGTTATGATTTTGAGAACACAAACTCCAAAGAACGCTTAGTTTTCACTCACTTTGAGTACACTCTCGTCCTCCGAATGACAAGATGATTGCAAAGTAACATCGGCGACCGTACCGGCTTGACTCACGATGAACACCTTCATCCCTTGCGAGACTTGTCGACCGGTCAGTACCGCGGTGTTCATAACTTCCCAATTCTGGTTAACAAGACAAAACAAGAACATTTTATATACAATACAATTTTTGTTTGCATTTTGAAGAATCTCGTACATGAATATTTTTCTAACTTCAACGGTTTCATTGCTATTTTCTGTCGTCATATCCACTTTAACTTCTACGCTTTATATATTTGGAATACTCGTTTCGTAGAAAATATGTATAAAATGAAGCACCGTGTCTCCTCTTTATAAAAATATTTCAAAACAGCTCAGGACGTTAACAAAATTCTCCCATGTAAAACAAATCGAACCCATGTTACAACCCAAAACTCAGAAATTTGAAGAGCACACTCCGAACGAGAATCATCAAGGAGAATCACGTTATTCTTGAAACTTTTCTCATGTATTCAATTTTTCAGCACATTTCACGAACTTAACGCCATAACGAAAGCTATTTGCGCTGCCGAGGTAACTCATTATAATTTCATATTCACACAAGTGATTAAAACTTCTTGAGGAGTAAAATTTTCATGAAATTAGATGTAATTGTAAGAAACGCGTTACCGCGTGTACGTGACGAAGTTGTTCAATAATGATAACATTTTTCATCACGTTAGACGATGACAAGAAACTTTATTTTCTTCTGTGAAAAAAAAAAGAAATTCGTAAGTACGATTGATGTTCATTCCGCCTCGCAGCATCACAATTTTTGTAATCATACTCCATCATGTAATACTATTTCGCAAAATCTCTACCAGAGATCAATGACCACAATCGCGTAGCGCGTAGTCATTTTAAAAATACAACCGAGTTGAGATGTAAATAATATTTATCGATTGAAGTTTTCAGCTCATGCGTACGTTTCGGTATTTCGGTTATGCTCGGGACAGGGAGAAAAAACACAGAAGAATTAAAAACAGTCTGGGATGTGCAATTTGGAATCTGACAGTAGCCAGAGGTAGAGCAGGACGGAACACAGCTATTTTGAAGTAGACTTTTGTGTGGACGAGCAGGCAGGGCGCCCTTTTGCAACGTACATCAAACGACGATGAGTATCCTAGCGAGAGGGAATTTAAATCTAACTCCGCATATCTAGTGTTCGCCCATTCGCTATCTATATTCATGAAAACATACAATATATACGTTTGAATGTAAAACTACCTGTTTCACCTTGGGGAAAACTGGAAAACTACTGTGTGTCCGCGGAAAAAAAAACTGCTGAACGAGACATTTGAAAATACATTGCAAATTTTGAAAAATTATCATCATTATAGAATAATTCAATATTTATTCTACCTAGAGGTTTTAACGAGTTCTTACAGAATTTGTGAAAAAAATTGTAAAGACTCTTATCGGAATTATTATACTCTTCTCTCATGAATTCTTCTCCCTCGCTTCTTCAACCGACGGCGGAAATTTGGAATTCAAAGAGGTCTTGATGATGCAGAACCTCTTTTACCGTTTAATCACAGGATGAGGAGATTCTGTTCGAAGTAGTAAAATATACGCGTGAAACTACCCTTACGTTGGGTGACTTTGAATAGTTTGTAACTTCGCTGAAGTGTAACTCGACAACTAGTCAACTTGTATGGAGTTGATTATGATATTAAATTGTAACTCAGTTTAAGAACACGACATCTAAAACAAATATATGAATTACAAGGGGAAGAATTTATTTGTAAAATTTACTCCACAACAGTAATGAAACTTTTCAAGTAAATTATCATAATTTTCATATAAATATGCACTATCAGAATCCCAAAATATGCACGAGAAAAGAAGAAAATATGCACTCATGAAAAAGTCACAATTTGATTTGGAATCAACATTTTATTGCTCAAATATTAAATCTAAGCTTCATAAATCAAATAAATCTCTGTAAATTGCACAATATACTTTAGAAAATAAAAATTCAACAATACAATTGAGCCCCCGGATCGAAAAACTCGCCGAGCGCTCGAACCGCGTCACAAGTTTGATGCAAGAGGTCCCGTCGTAGGTCGAAAAAAAAGTCGGAAATTTGGAAATGTAAAAATACTAAGTGGTAGAGATTGAAAAATCAATCCGAGTTACTCTTTACGATTTTTTTCTATGATTGGCGATTTTCGAGAAAAAAATCACAAACCATCAATTTTTTCACACCAAAAATGATTATTTTTCAACATTCAACTCGCTCCAACTCGGTCATTTTTCAATGAATCGAAATGAATCTTGCGAATTTCGATTCGTGAGACTTCCCCGAAGATGCAAATGTAGGTAAAGTTCGTGAAAATTAATAACAAATTAATAAATTTTCAATACGAATTAAAAATCACGTTTTTCATGCTTTGTATCAAAAAAGTGGTGGGGGAAGTACGAAGTACAAAAAACTTCCAGCGAGAATGTTGTTCGCTAGTGTTTGAACTAACTTCGTAGAAAATTTCAGATCGATTCGACCAATAGTTCGCAAAATACAGCCATTTATAGGATGAATATCCGCGTACGCGGCAAACGTGGTATTCGCTGGATTTCTGAACGTATAGTTTTGTTTTTTGGGTCGGAGAAAACGAATATTGGATTATTCCTGTGAATAAAATTCATGATCGATGCCTTATTACAAATAATTTAATTGTTCAAAAGGTCTTTACAAATCAACTGATTTACTTCAAACTGAACGAGCAGAAGCAACTGGACTGAGCAAAGACAAAATGAATGATGTCAAGTCGTTGATGCAATATTTGAGTAGTGAAAGGAAAAAAATGTATCAAGATTTTTTTGAAAAAGCTGTAATGAAGATGAAAAGAAGAACAAATTACAGATAAACCTAAAAGCGAAAAGTGTGTAAATCCGCAGTAGTAAACGAGAAGAGATGAAAACAAATGTACATGTGGAAAATAGATTATGTGAATAAATAAATATATTCGAATAAAAAACAACAATGAAAAATGTTCTGCACCAAACTTATTTCTCGCAACACAAGAAACTTTTTTCGTCCGAACAGCTCTCCCTTAATACCAATAGTTGATTTCTAAAGATCTTTTGAACAATTAAATTATTTGTAATAAGGCATCGATCATGAATTTTATTCACAGGAATAATCCAATATTCGTTTTCTCCGACCCAAAAAACAAACCTACGTTCAGAAATCCAGCGAATACCACGTTTGCCGCGTACGCGGATATTCATCCTATAAACGACGCGAAACTAGGACAAATTTTGGCTGCGCGCTAATGAATAAATGGCTGTATTTTGCGAACTATTAGTCGAATCCATCTGAAATTTTCTACAAAGTTAGTTCAAACACTGGCGAACAACATTCTCGCTGGAAGTTTTTTGTACTTCGTACTTCCCCCACCACTTTTTTGATACAAAGCATGAAAAACGTGATTTTTAATTCGTATTAAAAACTTATTAATTTGTTATTAATTTTTACGAACTTTACCTACATTTGCATCTTCGGGGAAGTCTCACGAATCGAAATTCGCAAGATTCATTGCGATTCATTGAAAAATGACCGAGTTAGAGCGAGTTGAATGTTGAAAAATAATCATTTTTGGTGTGAAAAAATTGATTGTTTGTGATTTTTTTCTCGAAAATCGTCAATCATAGAAAAAAATCGTAGAGAGTAAGTCGGATTGATTTCTCAAGCTCTACCACTTAGTATTTTTACATTTCCAAAATTCCGACTTTTTTTTCGACCTACGACGGGACCTCTTGCATCAAACTTGTGACGCGGTTCAAGCGCTCGGCGAGTTTTTCGATCCGGGGGCTCAATTGTTTCCAGAGCATCAATCCCAAATTATGAATTATAATTCATATAAAAATATACTACTATGTATCTTTCCAAACTTTCTATCTGAAATTTGTGACGCTTGTCGTTAAGTATCAATTTATAAGCCGAAAATGAGCGTTCTACATCTACCGATATCATCAGACAGAATTTAAAATATGGTGCCATTTCCATAGAAATCATTTCAGGGAGAATTCACTCGTTCGAGCACTTTGAAACTTGGATTTTTTGAAAACACAGTGTCTAATTTATTTCGGATTTTAATCGAGAATGATTGTGGAAAAGCACTTATCAATTGTGCAACTTCTTCTATTATTTTCATTATGATAATTCAGTTAAAGACCCTGCTGTATTGAAACCTAGGGTTCTGACAGTAAAGTTTCCAGAATACAGCTATGAAGGATCTCTTAGGGAAAGAATTTGATGATACCTCAAAGTTGAAAATTCCAATTTTGGAAACCCTTGACATCGTACACTAAAATATCCACTATCAACGAAAAAATATCATTATATGCAAAATTGTATGAAAAAGTCATTATATGCGTTTTGCATATGCACACATGCAAATGCATATAATCCGATGTCTAATTATAATTCACACTGTTAGAAATTTCTGCATTAATTTTAATGCATTTGCTGGAAGTTTTTTTTTCAAATATGTGCATGAATTGGGTGTCATACACATTCTACATAAAGTTTAATGTAAACTATAGCATAATCCATATCTTCTTCATGTGTTTCTACATTAAATTCAACCTGAATCCATGTACGGGATTGAAAAAAACTCCCAGATATTTCTGATAGTGTACATGTTATAGAAATCAAATTCACTTTGACCTGTTGTGAGAATCATTCCAAAATACTTTTGAGATAGTAGTTGTAACAAATCTAAAATGTACTATTTTCCGTAGGCTAAAATTGTTTTCTTCGTGATTAGGCCACTTCATTTGCGATGTAAAGATTACTTCAGTTCTAACAAGTAAACCCACCGAACTGTCACTCACCGATTTCGATGAAACTTGGCAAACTTGTAGAACTATGAAAAATAATCGACACTTATTCTTTTATATCGGCAATGGTGCAGGTTTAAGGGCAGAAACTACCCCTCGTAGCTGAGGGATGGTTTCCGCGTGACGAACGCAATGAGGCGAATTATTCAAAAGGTGAAGTGCTTATAGGGGGTTTTCGATGTTGCTGAATCCAAATCTGAGGTCAAAATAATGAAATTCATAATGGCGAAACCAATATGGCGTCTATTTCTTTTAGACACGAGAGATCGTGTCCCTGTTCGGACTAGATTATATCTCTGGATATCGCGATAAGCCTCCAAGGGGATGCCAACGTTAATATCGGAGCACTTTGGATAGAAAAGAACACGCCTATACGATAGAAAGAGAGGTCCGAACAATCGCTGGGGTCCCCTTAACCCATTAACGCCCAAGCGCCTCGATTTTGTGTCAACTTTTCGACGCGATTATTTGTAATGTTATCGTCTTTGAAAAATTTCAGTTTTCATATATTTTGGCGTGAAATTTTATGCTCTTTCAGGATCCGTAGTCAAACTCGATTTTTTCATAATGTTATCGCCAATAATTTGTGCTCTAATTATGGACAAAAGTGGACAAAATGCTTCAGGTTTAAGAGGAGATTTTTGTTATCGAAGTGAAATCGCTTTTTTTTTACAAAATGGCGGCAATAACGTAAAAATTTCATGAAAAACATTACTTACTTTTTTTCCTCGAAAACTAGATTTTATCAAAAAGTTCATGACAACCAAAGTGTCTGAGGAACAGTCAAGAAACGCTCACAAATTTTTTTAGAATTTTTTGAGACAATTCAGATTGTTTTGAAAATTCGGAAAATCTGATTTTTCAAAAACGTGTCAAAAATATTTGGAAAAATTGTTGAGTATTCCTTGACTAATTATAAGAAATTTTTGTTGTTTTGAATTTTTTGATCAAGTCCATAGTTTTCGAGCAAAAAAATAAGTAATGTTTTTCATGAAATTGTTACGTTATTGCCGCCATTTTGTAAAAAAAGCGATTTCACTTCGATAACAAAAATCTCCTCTTGAACCTGAAGCATTTTGTCCACTTTTGTCCATAATTAGAGCACAAATTATTGGCGATAACATTATGAAAAAAAATCGAGAACATTTTTTTTTCTTCCAATTTTCACGTTTTTTGAGTTTAAATCGGCCATATCTTCTTCCCTAGGAGTCTCATCATAATTTTGACTACGGATCCTGAAAGAGCATAAAATTTCACGCCAAAATATGTGAAAACTGAATTTTTTCAAAGACGATAACATTACCAATAATCGCGTCGAAAAGTTGACACAAAATCGAGGCGCTTGGGCGTTAATGGGTTAAATGCAATGAATATAACAGCAGAAGTCCACGGTGAAAACAAATCTCAACTTCCAAATAATATTATGCAGTTTCTTGCATGAACAATTTATTAAATTTCATGATAAGATATTAAATTCGATAATATAATTCATAAGATTAAGTATTTTTCTCTCAATGATAAATTCGCTTCCACTATTCGCAGTAACGATTGTAAATGTGGTCATCGTTGGAGAATTGTTCCATGCATATAGATTTCGTACACCATGCACACCTTTTCCATGTTTTTCTTGTAAAACGATCAACAAAGGTGATAGCAAAACACCGCTGGCGGGAATCAGTGGCTGTGTAGTGTAACTATGCATTGTTCAAAATTTCTTGAAACTTCATTCATTTTTCAAGCACACTTGTAGATGAAATTTCAAATTCTTGGCGATTGGATTAGGAATTCAATTACGTTACATTGAATTTTCGATTTTTGCTACATTATATTATCCATAATAGTATAGTTTAGTAACTGAATTTTCATTCATATGTAACTGAAATTTTTGGATTACGTGAGTGGAAATTGCTTCCATTACATGTGATTGAATCTTGCTGCCAAATTTCTAACAGTGTGGGTTATAGAATTTATTGACTGTGCCAATGCTTCAACTCTTTCTCGTCCTTCGAAGTAGATACAAACGCATAGAAAGCTCCATCTGGTGGCATTTTTTTCAGACAGAAATACTCGATACCGAACGCATAAAAAAGTCTGAAATTCCCAGAGATGAATCTCCGAAGGTTAATCTAGGTCTGCACAGACCTATGCGCTCGTATCCACTCAATGCCAAGGTACGCCTTATGTGCATTTCAAGATTGAAACCTGATTGATCAGAGTTGAAACCACCCATACAGGAAACCCCGATAATGTGAACACAGCCAATAATTGGCCCATGTATGGCTACCATTGAATGACCAACAATGGATTCATATCATTGGCACAAGTGTGGCCCACCACTGGCTGATAAGAAAGGTCAGCAATGAAAACAGCCGATAATCAGCCGATGTACGGCTATCAGGGTTGGGTTTATCACGTGATTTTTCAATTTCTTACGTATCATACTTGGTTTCTGATACGTAATATATGTGAGATACTTGAACCCTCCTGTCCCCCCAAAGGCAAGGGGTTGATTTTATGCGCAAGATACTCGGTTTCTTACGTGTCGTAAACTATGTAAAATACTTCGAAGTATACTACGCGCCATATAAAAAGTGTTCACACTTAACCACTCATTTGAACTAATATTGAATCAATTATTCTGGAACGCACTCATATCACCATTGGATATCATTATTATTATTATGCCCCAGTAATCTGCCATTGATGGCTGACATTCGAACATTATCCCGAAATTTATGGCCCTAAATCGGGATCATTTAGCCCCATTACTGGGCCAATCAATAATTTCATAAATGGCCCATTATTTATTGCCATTACTGGACCCACGTTATCATCCAGCAATTAACCATTGATGAGCCATTAATGGGCGCCATTAACGGGCGAAGAACGCCGTTTGTGGTCCAGTAACGTGCCATTATTCGGCTAATTGATGAACCCTGTATGGGCATTCTCTTCCCCAACCAACGGAATATGATGTTACTTCTTTTGTACAAATTCATTGGTATCTCTTTCCAGTTTTTGTCTATCGATAATTGACCTTTGTGTCATGAACTTGTTAATTATTATGGAAACAATTCTACGTGTTCGCTCGAACTCGTAAACCCATTTCATAGAAGCTTTAAATAAGTTTGGTGACAACGAAACTTCATCCCGAGTTTTTATAGCCCAACTGCGAATGTCAAGATCATAGATAGTCATTGGTTTTTGTACGGCTTCTTGGAACTTATTCAATGTTAGTTCAGATATTTTCTGCAATTTCTCAGATCGAGATCCATCATTTGCAATTTGTTGTTCCCAACGATATAATTGTGGTTTTGAATGGAATCGCTTGAATCATTCATGATTGATCACTTTATAATTCGCGGTATCGGTAGGCATTTGTTCCCTTACATTTACTCAATTGTTTTTTCAACTAATCTCCCGTATGTTTTCTTCATCAGTTCATAACCTTATTCACTAGGGGTGTGCGGGTAGCACTTTTTATCGGGTCGTGTTCGGGTATTTGTATTTCTTTTGGGGTGGGGTCGGGTCGGGTACCCGATTAAATCGGGTTTCCCAAGTCGGGTACCCGATTATAATAAAATCGCTTGAATTTAATATTTTCAACTTCTATTCGAAGTTGCCATTGCCGTTGATATTTTAAGGGCAAATTGTCTTGAGCGATTGTAGGAATAAGGGGATGTCATATGAATTCAATTCTAATATGAAGAATGCCATATTCACTACAAGTCTATTAGGGTTGTTATTCCATGTAATTGATTATGCAGCGTATTAAGAAATCTCCAAATTGCTTCATGGAATGTTTATATTTATTTTTTAATTCAATTAAAAAATATAATCACATTTATATCTCATAAATAATATATTATCTATTTCCGTATTTAGTAACCACAATATAGAATCTTGAACATCAATGAAAATAAATATTCTTCTTATAAATATCATTCTTTTTTCATATTTTTAAATTTGAATGGAGGAAGCACAACTCTTCCACATGTTTTGTCAGCAATCTTGATCGAGTTGCTGTAACAATATTTCCTGCTGAGGAAAACGTTTGCTATATTTGAATTACCCGAATGTAATCGGGTACCCGAAAAACTCGGGTAATTGAAAAACCCGACCCGATAAAAACCCGATGACTCGGGTACACCCGCACACCCCTATTATTCACTGTGATTATAAATCCTAAAAATATTTTGAAGCTCTTGAAAAGAACGCCATATTGGTTTCGCCATTATGAATTTCATTATTTCGACCTTAGATTTGGATTCAGAAACATCGAAAACCCCCTATAAGCACTTCACCTCTTGAATAATTCGCCTCATTGCGTTCGTCACGCGAAAACCACCCCTCAGATATGAGGGGTAGTTTCTGCCCTCAAACCTGCACCATTGCCGATATAAAAAAATACGTGTCGATTATTTTTCATAGTTCTACAAATTTGCCAAGTTTCATCAAAATCGGCGAATGACAGTTCGGTAGGTTTACTTGTAAGTAGATTTTATTCCAATTCAAAGTATCTGTTATTATAAATTTCCGAGCACATTGCGACGTTTTATATTTACTTCACACGAATGTAAACATTATCATCGCTGGATTAGTTTTCACCTTAGATACAAGAATAGAGCGAACATGAAAGAAAAGAAAGAGCAACAACAAAGTTTCGGTATGTGGTAGAAGTTTGAACCGTTTATAAAAACGAAACGAGAGTTCAAATTTACAAAATTTGATAAATCATCGTTATTTTCCTTTCAGAATTAACTACTTGAAATTGAAAACGTCGTTCAAATAATGTGTTGTAAGATTCTGAGTCTTCAACTGCGGTTGGGTCTGAATATTAAAGGATTCAATTTTCAACAACATAGTTTCGGTCTATTCCCCCTCTTTTGTATGTATGTTTCTACGGTTTATGCTTGATGTTTTTTTTTCCTTGTACGTGTTGATCGATTTCACCGAAAGACGAAGAGCGTATGGGGTGGTCACATAAGTCCACTGATTCGAAACTGAGCAAGTTTTAAAAATTTCGAAAATTCTCCAATGTAAATCACAAACTGTGAAACATGAATGTACAATTAATTGCATGTTATGGAAAATGAGAACATAACTCCCAATTGAATACTTTGGTAAAATTTTACCAGTAATTACAAGGAAATCACAGGCCATGTAACATTTTATTTCCAAATATACAAAAATTATAGAAAATTGTGAAATTCCACTAAAATTCAATGGACGGATTATGACTGATACAACTCTTGGTAGAATTTCACTTCTCTATAATTTTTGTATGTTTTAGGATGAAGTTTTATATTGTTTATCATTTCCTTACAATTATTGGTAAAGTCTTACCAAAGTGTACCGAGTGTACCGGTATGAAATGAGCGTTTTTTTTGTGAAAATGAAACACTAATTGCGAATGGGAAAGTGAAAAAATTTATCCAAAGTATTAACCATTGCTTTCTACACATTTTGACCACCTTTCCGGCAATTTATGGATCCCACGTCAATAAGAATGTTCGTCTTTTGAAGCAAATCAATCAGATACCCAATTTCCGACTTCTTCGTAGGAATCGAAGTGCTGCTCAGCCAATGCGTATCCCATCGATGAAAACAAATGGCAGTCGGAAGGGGCCAAGTCTGGGGAATACGGCGAGTTGGGTAGCAGGTCCCAGTCATGTGCTTTGATCGTATCCTGAACCGGTTTCGCTTTGTGTGCAGGTGCATTGTCGTGTAATAAAATTACTTTGCCGTGTCTTCTGGCCCATTCTGGTCGGTTTTCGATCAATGAATGGTTCAAATTGATCATTTGTTGTCTGTAGCGATTAGTATTAACAGTTCCACAACAACAGTATTAATAACAATTTTTGATCTCACCGAACACAGAGCATTGCTTTCTTGCCGAATCGATCTAGTTTTGCAGTCGATGTTGATGGTTGTCCCGGATTAACCCATGATTTTCTCCGTTTAGGATTCTTGAAATAAATCTATTTTTCATCGCCAGTAACAATTCGATGCAAAATTGATTTTCTTTCGTGTCTTCAAAGCAAAATGTCACAAGTGTTTTTTCGGTTTTCCATCTGTCTTTCATTCAATTCATGCGGCACCCATTTTCCACACTTTTGGATCCTTCCCATAGCTTTCAAACGGTCAGATATTGTTTGTTGTGCAACATTTAACATTGCTGCCATTTGCTTTTGACTCAAAGTATCATCTTCATTCAAATTGCTTGCAGTTCGGCGTCTTCAAACTTTGTTGGTGGTTTTCCACGTTCATCATTTCTCACGTCAAAATCATTATTTCTGAAACCATGTTTTGCATGTTGCTTCTGATAGAGCATGATCGTCATATGCCTCGACCAACATTCGATGTAACTCTGCAGCACTTTTCTTCAAATGGAAACACAAAATTAATGCTTTCCGCAAATCATCACTTTTTGGTACAAAATTTGACATTTTTAACACGATGGAAAAATATGATGTTGTTTGTTCAATGACTTGATCTTTATTAAATATGTTTGATAAATGCCATACCAACCAAACAGAACAAAAATTAAGGCTCGTTCACAACCAATTCTCCCCATCGACACATTTGTATCTTGACGCTCATTTCATACCGATACGACTGGTATCCAATTGAAAGTTATGTTTTCATATTTGCATAGCGTGTAATTTTACACTCATTTTCAACATAGGTTGTACCAATTAAATTAATTTGCTGTCTAAGGTTTCTGTTATATATTACGTATAATAAATGTATTCCACTTGAATATTACTTGTACATGCGGGAAGTATTCAATTGAACTCGCACTAATTAAAATTTACTAAATATTTGGAGTTCCTCTCACGCATGATGTAGAGAGTCACATGCAAATCATACATGTTATAATTGCAAAATTCACTTCATAACAGTAGTGAAAACTACTTCTTTTTTTAAGGGGGGGGGGGGGCTGCTTTAGAGGCTTCACAAAATCGATTTTTTTGTGTGGATAAATGTCTTCCTAAACTATCGAAGAATGTGTCCCAAAAATTTCAGAAGCAAATTTGAAATATTCTCGGAATTACAGAAGAAATAGTGAGCAAGCGTCGAGCAGGTTTACGGGCAGCCGAATCGCTCGGAGCGCGCGCGAACATCTGGGCGAAAACTAGTTTTTTGAAGAGTCTGAAGGGCTACTCTATGGAGCAGGAATCGATGATTGGCATATTAATGCGGTAAGTTCAAGAAAATTACGATTTTTTATATACGAAAACTTTGACGCGCGATTTCTCGGTTTTTCATTTTTACGATTTTTCCTAATTGGCAGGAAAGATAGGGAAAAAATGAAACGTCCTATCGAAACGAGATAAAATGGAATGTATTCGGGATTAAATTCTCTTCTAGTTGAATCTAAAAAATTTGAAGAAAGTTAAGATTAACCCACTGTTTAAACAATCTAAAGTGAATTTTTTGTTCCCAAAACATTGAATTTTTTTTTCAATTCGCGGAAAATTGTTGAATTTTCCACTTTTTGTTGAATTTTCTTGGTTTGACTAGAAGCTATACGATTGAGAAATGGAAATTTTTTTGGGTTCTTTGTTTCAGATGGAAATTGCAACCTGCATCTTTCTCGCCGCTCGACAAATGCGTACTCGAGGCGCCTCGGCGAAATGCTTGTACCAAGCATAATATGACATATATCTTGATGAAAAAATTTGAGAAGACTGTTGGAATATATAAAAATAAACCCTGAAAGTTTCGTTCCAATCAGATATTTCTTTCCTTCCCAAAATAATTCTCGAAAAAATCGATTTTTTGAAGCCTCTAAAGCAGGTTCCCCCCTTAATTTAAATTCTGTTCGGAATCTCTATACAGGTTGGTTGAAAAGTTTTGAGAGCAATAATGAAAGAATGTGTATTTTTTGATGAAATGATTGTTTTTATTCAATATAGTCTCCCTCAACTTCAACACACTTATTCCAACGATCCTCCAATAAGTTTATACCATCTCTGTAATGATTTTCCGGAAGCTCCGCAAAATACTGTTCCACAGCTGCAATAGCTTCTTCATTCGATGAAAAACGCTTTCCACGAAGGAATTGTTTTTCAAATTTCTAAAGAGGTAATAGTCGGAGGGAGCCAAATCTGGTGAATACGGTGGGTGTTCAAGCAATTCGTACTTCAATTCGTTCAGTTTAGCCATGGCCAGAACACTTGTGGAAAAAACACGTGCATTGTCTTGATGAAAAATGATTTATTTCTTTCGTAAACCGGGTCTTTTTTCACGAATTCTTTTATCCAACTGGTCCAAAAGCTAGCAATAATATTCAGAGTTAATTGTTTTACCTTTTTCGAGATAATCAATCAACAAAACCCCTTTTGCGTCCCAAAAAACCGATGCTAAAACCTTTTCTGCCGATCGTTCTGACTTCACCCGTTTTGGAGCTGAACAACTAGCTTCAGTCCAATGTAAACGTTCTTGTTTCAGTTTAGGATCATAGTTCAGTAGATCCAAGTCTCGTCCACAGTTACGAAACGACGCAAAAAATCGGTCTTATTCTGCTTAAAACGCTCCAAATTACGCTGAGAAATTTGTTTTCGATTCAGTTTTTGTTGAATTGTCAAAGAATGCGGCACTAACTTTCCAAAAAGCTTTTTCATATGTAATTATTCGTGTAAAATATGGAGTACTCGTTCATCCGAGATGCCTATGGTATCAGCAATTTCACGCATAGTCAAACTTGGATCTTTACAAACAATATCATAGACTTGCTCAATGATGTCTGATTTCGTTGCACTTTTTGGACGTCCACTACGCGATTGATCTTCAACGCTTGTACGACCACGTTTAAACTCTAAAACCCATCGATGTACAGTTTGAAATGAAGGAGCAGATTCCTTCAACATTTTCTTCATTTTAGTATGAATTTCAGTTGCTGATAAACCTTCCAAAACAAAGAATTTGATCCCTGCACGATATTCGGATTTTTCCATTTTCACAAAATACACTGACACGTCAACTTCGAATGGTTTGTAAACAAAGAATGAATTGACAGACCGGAATAAAATTGTGTGTGTGTTCAAATGAAGGATGAAATATAAAAATAGCGTATAAATTTTGATTCCTGTACTGGTTGATAGGTGTCGCTTTCAAAAATTTTCAACCAACCCTGTATTATTGCCTATCGAATTCACTACAAAGTTTAAATGCTTTTTTTTACAGATATTATCCATATATTAGCTCGCGACTTTAGTACAAATTTCTTCATTTCAAGTATATTCTACGATAAATTTTTCTCCGTGTATGATCTATATATTCCCTCATCATTTACATTGGTTTTTTCTCCAACATGATTATAAAAACATTATCCTTCCTCTTAGATTTGAAAAGCTTCTGACAAGATAAAGATGATTGTACTTTACAAAGTATTCACAAATTGAATACGGTATGAATAACATTTACAATACTTCGTTATTAATTTGATTTATAATATACAAAGACCCATGTAATGCGGATAAAATTCCATAATTATGAAATAAATGAATGCTTACAATGTACGTAACTGAAACCCCTGCTCGTTACAAATTTCATTAAATATTCTTCACTATTCTCGTTTCTATATGGCAAAGAAATGCTGCAAATCACAACATATTATCTCACACATTACACTTGACGGCACACCACGGTGCACATTCTCTAATTAATTAATCCGTTTGATCTTGATGGAACGGATAATCATGCTAAGAACATTCGCAACTATGGCTTTTAGAATTATTTATGAATTCACAAAGAGGAAGTAGGGATTTTTCCATGTTTGAGTTTGAGAAGTATTTAACGTTTGGTTCATCGGAGCATCGAAATACAATGTAAAGACGCGCTTGTTCGTTATCACTCGTGGCTTTATACTCGTTAAACGGGTCAAAATAATTAGACACAATTATGAAATATCTGATTCTTTTTTCGCAATATCGAAAAAGTCATGTAAGGTTTACGTTGGTGGTTGACCCACATCGGAATATCGAGAACCACCTTATAAACGGAGTTGATTACACGAACTTCTCTCGTCGTAGCTCAAAGACTCTTCTTCGTTCTATAATTTATGATACTCGCTGTTTTCGACTTCCTGAAAATTATTTACTTTGAATTTCCCGAGATGATGAAGTAAGAGCTCTCTCGCTTGTCTCTTTTAACGTTCGGATGTTAATAAAGGGTTGAAATAGAAAAGAAAATAATACGACGTAAATGAACTACCGTGTGTCTTGGATTTTAATTAACGCGTTGTAAACTCGTGAGGATGAATATATATTTATTACCTTAGATTATGTCTTTTTTATGAAGTGTATATGAAAGGAGTATTTTATGCGAATGAAAAAGGTAGAGAGATTATAGAGACATAGCACGATGTAATCTTTTTTTGACAGATGTAAGCATTACTTTTGTCGCATCTCATTTAAATGATCGCTAACAAGTGGGTAGAGAGACAACGGTATCTTATGTACATTACGCGTGAGTTTGATCTTCTTACACCGCGTCATGGTTTTTTTCTTGAATTCTGTTTTAATATATCGTAATTTTAACGCGTCAATGCCAATTGTACTTGTAAATTTCAATCAAAACTTTATAATTTTCTTACCAAATCCCATCCGATTTGATTTTAATGAATCGTGTGGATTTGTGCGATTAGAGATAATTTCCAATTCCAATTAAAATTTTCAATATCGTTTCATTAGCCTTTACCGAGAGATCATTTGGCCTTTCTGACACATCAATTTCGTCTTTGTGTTATGATTTGGGATGAAAGTATATCACTCCAGAGTATCTCTAATGTAATCCTTCAAAAAAAAAAAAAAAACTTCTTCCAACTTATCGGCTTATTTCATTTCAGATGCAAAAAACTAGCTATTTTCAGCTGAAAGTAAGCATCGAAAACAAATGCCGACACAATGGAAAAGACTGAATTTCAGTCAAGTTTTCAAGTAAGATGCAGCCACTTTCAGTCGGACTTTTTACAGTGTTCTTATAATTTAAATCCAATATTTCAATTTTGATCAATTGAAATTTTCCCCGCCAACATTCAAGCCGTTCGATTTGTTATGTCACTACTTAACCTAAGTTACTTTGATGTTTCAGAATTATAATTATATGTCAATCAGGGATGATATCGCTGTTCTAGGGGTCATAATTTCTTATATGGTTCATTTTTGAGTTCACGATATTCAGTTGCAATCGAATGAATACGTCAAGCCCGTATAAAAATATGAATCCAGGGTGAAATCAAGAGCGAATTGGAACCAGATCTAGGCCCGATCAAGCGAGCGTTACATCCCTCGTCAAAACCTGATTTTTCAACTTCATTTTCTACACAGGATATTAAGGTGCTTCCTTGAAAACTACATGAGAATAATAAATATTTATCAATCTGTTTTCCGATAAATATTGATTGAGTTCGAATAACCCTTTAACCGCGTTAAATCGGTAAACTAACTTTAATGAATATTCGTTGTAACAATCGGATATGTAACTTTGGATTTGAGTTGGAAATTCAAGTAGAGAGCAATTTGATTTTGTATCATTCGAAAAAGAAGAAGAAGGACATCGACGAATATATCTCTTTCAGAACAAAAATATCCGTATTCATATTTGATCGCTTTTGCATCATATATTTGGCACGATGTATATTGATTTGGAAAATTTTGAGCAGAAACGTTATTATCGGCTACAAACGATAAAAATACATATATCAATGATTTATCAGAGTTCGATGTTTTTTTTTTAATGAAGTTTATCTGCGAATACATTCGGAAGTGGAATACTCAGGGATTGCGCGAACATTTCAATTCCTTTCGCATCAATAAAATATTATCTAAACGAAAAATCTACGCACACACTAAAAAATAATCAGAATTTTCCTATGCTCAGCAACCAGAAGATGAAATTTCCCATGAATTTAACTGAAAATTACAAACTTCTTGGAATTTCCGGTTAATTACTTCCGAACATTTATCCGAAGTTTCCCATAGAAATTTTTCACAGTGCAGCAGAGATACGTTTGAATCTCAATTATCCGAACTGAAAACTGCAAAAGCCTGTGAAAAATAACTAGAAATAATTCATACACGTTGATCATGTGGAATCAGCAATAGCATTTTTTCATAAAACGCGTATACCACACGTTTCTGAATATTCACGAACCCTCATCAACATATTGTAAGGATTAAATGACAAAAGTTTTAATAACGCGGAGATCTTACCGATTGATCCAGTGGAAGCAAAAAAAAAGCCCACCTATTCTCGGCGAACCTGCATTAAAACTTTCATAATTTGCAATACGTGGAGAGTATTTTGGAACGTTCCGTATACGGAAGTATCTACTAATTATTCCAAAGCGGAAAATGCAGAACGATTCATGCAACTGGGACGAATGATATTTTTTTTGCTCTTCTTTTGTTACTTTTTTCTCTGACTCGAGAACGAAGAATACAAAAGATGAAAGGGAACACGTTATGAACTTCAACATCGCAACAAAAATTTGCTACAATTTTTCAAATGAAAAACACACCGAAGAGCCGATGATATGACAAAGAGAAAATAATTGGGAAATCAGATTTTACATTTTAAATATGTTGCAGAAGTTTGAATCGTTTATTGAAACGAATCGAATAATACACTGTTAGAAAAATCTGTTTGGAATTTAATGTAAAAAGTTTGGAAGCAATTAACACACACAATTGTGTATTAATTTTCAAACATTTTTGTATCCCCAAAATAATAGACAGAATTTTGAAATTCATGCCACAACATCATAAAAATCGATGTACAAAAATGCATGAATTTTCAACACTATATTACTTAATTTCCAAAATTCCTTCCAAATGTTTCATCATGTTATGGTGTGAAATTAATACAAAAAATTCTGAAAATCACAATACATATATGAATGAATTATTAGAATCGCGTGATTTGATTCTACGATGAATTCTCAACACCACATTATTTAATTTTAAAAATCCCTCCTGAATACTTCATCATGTTTTGTTACAAAATTAATACAAAAAAATCTGAAAATGAAAATACATATATGAGCGAATTATTAAAACTTCGTGATTTGATTTCACAATTAGTGATGTTGATTTTACAACAAGTAATTTTCCCTAGAAAAATTCACATCGAAAGGGTAGACCACGATTGTCCCGAAATTTCCTGATTTATTGAAAACTAGTACTTTCTAGTCATTTCTCAAAATCTACTAGTTTTCAACAGATCGAGGAATTTCAGGTTCACACACTTTCGGGATAATCGCATATATCGGGATATGAATTTTCATAAACTGTGGTGAATATCAGAAACTTTGTTTGAAATTTGAGAAATATGTAATTGATTTTCCAATATTCAAATAAATACAGAAATTCAATATCTACAGTTATGAATTTTCACAAACTGTTATGAATTTCAAAACTTTTGTTTGAAGTTCATGAAATATGTGATTGATTTTTCAATATCCAAATGTGAAATACAATTCATATAGCGCCCTTGAAAATTAATGTCCTTCTTTCTATGAACGCATATTAAATTCACAAACATTTTTAACAGTGTAGAACAATGAAATACTCGACTGTTAAAGATCCCAATTCTTGCAGTAGACTGTATATTATTTTTTAATTGATATTTTCAATTGCAAGGAGTTAATTTGAAGAGATAAACATCAACGATTCGTCAGATTTTGTGATTTTCAATTTTCGTTTCGTTTTTATTAACGATTTAAATTTCAGGAACCTTTTTCAATGCAAAAATTTCGTCTGAACATATTAGATGAAATTATATAATAATAGAACGAGATTTTCAATCTCTTTATATGTTTCCAAATCGGATTCATCGATTTTCATGAATTCATTACAGAAATATTTGAAGCACGAGGGAATGCAAATGGAATGTGGGACAGTTATATATCTCGATCCTTTTAAAACACTCTATTGAATTTTCACTCAACGTTTGTCGAATGATGGGATTCCTCGATTAATACGTGATGAGAAACTCAATGTAAAGGATAAATGCAGAATTTATATCGATATTCGAGCTATACTGATTTCCATGAGGATCCTCAATGAAATTCACGAAGTTTAAGAAAAATTTTCTCTTACATCACAAATGCTTTAGAACTGCGATATCCTGACGTTATGGGAAGAAGAACGTTGAACGTTGAACGTTGTCCATCCTTCAGAGTGGAAAAAACATGTAGAGCATATAGATATGGAGGAAGCGTCGGCGAGTTTTCTTTGATCTCTATAAGGTGCGATAGGAAAAGATCAAATGACATACACGCTTTCCCACTTTTTCGTCTTCCAAAGATCACATGCCACATCACGTAACCTATCGTGGATCGGAGATTGAGTGGTTTTGCATGTCATTTGATTTATCTCTGTCCCACATTATGATTCAAAAGAAATTGTCCATGCTTCCTTTACATCCGCATTTAGCTTGTTATTCACCCTGATTCAATTGAAAGCCGAAAGAAGATTTGACTGCGATTAAAAACTATATATAAATCAATATACAGCGTAATGAATGTTGAATGTTGAATCTTTCATTTCGTGTTAAGTCTTTTTAACGTCTACTTTTGTCACGCTCTTTTTCAAATGGTTTTTTCTTTCGTCTTGACGTTTCTCGACTCGGGGGGTGATACTAGAGAAGATAGAAAAAGCTTGAGTGGAACCGGATTCTTTCTTACAGTCTTACAATATATAGATATACCCTATACATCTATATGGTTATCGATCGTGTGCTGCTTGGTACTCTCGTGGACGGTTATTGCCAAAGTTAGCAGATTCTTTTCCAAAGGATTTTCAACTCTCGTACAGTGTTCTGCCTCTTTGAGAGGCAAGGGACGAGGGAATACGACGAGGAGGGCAGAGGATTGGGTTGAAGTGAGTGAAAATCGTATAGATTCGTGGAATGGTGTGCGTGATATTGCCAGGCTGTCTCACTGGCTGGCTGGCTTGCTGGCGCTCTTTATTCTTTTACCCCCTGTCAATGTACTGCATCTAGTTTCACATTGTTCTTCGCTTTTCTCCTTTCCATTTATCACATCCTTTGATCTCTTTTGATATGAAATTCCTATTACTTCGCACGAGCACCTAGATCGAGCATCGCGAGGGAAACTATGGTCAATTATGTGTCTTTTTGTTATTCATTGGATGAAATCCATATATCGGTGGACCGATAGAATTTAAAGAGAAAAGGTAGATAACGCTTAATGAAAATATAACGACGGGGATGGTTTTCAAATCCAACACATATCTTTCGAAGAACGAACGGGAAAGATCATCAATTTTCTCGACACACGATCGTGTAGTATAGATGAACGTATATCAATCTAAATTACGAAGACATTCATTTCTATTCCAAGATTAACGAAAGGTAATATCAAGTTCGATGCAAACACTTCACTTTCGTCGACTCGGAAATTAAACGATTTTCAGCGATCATTTAATCATTTTGAGTCTATCCATCACCAAATTTTCTTTCATTCGACATGATGACATCAAAATGCGATGCAAATGATGAACGTACATCAAGCAATATCGCTTGAATAAAATAAGCCAGCTGGGTTGTTTTTGGAAAAAGCCCTCTTGAAATAACCCCAAAAAAACCCTGGAAAGAGGGGAAAAGGTATCGAAGAAGCTGTTATTTCTAATTCAATGAACTATTCACAATTTACCTCTATAATTATGCACATAAGAAATTACTTCTGTAAGAAGCAAATGCGAGTGCAATTAAATCCAAAGGATAATTAAGTACACGGAAAGACATAGGTTATGATCATTTAGAAAAATGACTGACAATTTAGGGAAAAAGAGCATCACTGAAGAATTTTCGTAGTAAATTCATCAAAAGTTGATAAATTCACTGTAAACAATAACAATAAAACCATCAACTTTTATTATTTTTGATAACCTTATTGCAAAGATTTTTCAGCGGTGCTCTTTTTCCCTAAACTGACAGTCATTTTTCTAAATGTTAATAAACGTTATTCAAGTATCGATAACTTTTTTCTTTCCGTGTATAAGTACTGAATCATAGTGAAATAAAATGCATTTCCAATAAATCTTATAGTTCCTAAATAGGAATTAATCAATGTTTAGTATCAAAATATTTCGAGATCATTTAAAAAACAATATTGAATTGAAATGTAAAGTATAATTGTAGAATTTCAAACACGTATTTCACTTGTCATATCAAATGTACGTGATATGAACCACAATGTATCCCATATGACACACAAAAAATTCTTTTTCAAGAATGTGAATAGAATTCTTGTTGAACTCTTTTCAAACTGATGAATTCATCGAGAACTCTGAAACTGCGAACTCTATTTTACTTACATTAACAAGTTCTTTGAGAGCAATTAAACGTTTCAAACGCAATTCAGAAGAACTCGATCGTTGATGTTAGTGGAATAGAACATTCTCAGAATTCTTCATGAATTCTTAACTTCGAAAAGAGTACCATAAGAATTCTATTTATATTCTTGAGAAAGAATTCTTCGTTTGTTACATGGGATTTGAGACCGTGATATGAACAAACGATCAATTCGGATTTCGAATCAACAAAGCTATAAAATTAATCAAAACTATCAAAAACATAAATCTAATAATAATAAACAAAATGCCAAATTACAAAAAAAAACCCCGAAAGTCCACTTGATTGTGAAAAAAAAGAGAAAGAACCGACCTGGGTCGGGTTCTTTCAAACCTTGAATATTTATCACGATCAATAATGAATATCGAAATGTGTTTGATTGGGGTAAGGCGGGGTAATATGCCAGTGTGGGTGAGATGCCACTTGGGTGATATTTTCCAAAATTACCGCAGATGGTAGTCATAGCGTAGTCATATGTTCGTCTGAATCAGTCAGTCTACTGATTCAGAGGAACATATGACTGCCATCTGCGGCGATTTTGGAGAATATCACCTAATATAAATCACGTAAAATACAAACTCTTCCTACAAAAAAAATCTAAGATCTGACAAATTAGAAAAAGATTTTCTTGTATCAAGGATACCTAGCATCTCGAAGGAATAGTTTCCTTGTAAGAAAGAAATATATTTTTGTTTATAGTAATTATCTATCTTAAAGTGGTAATATTTCATTGAATTACCTTGGAGATAGGAAGAACAGCTTGAATATCGTCCTTTTGTATTTCCAAACGGGCTTGTAATTTTTTGCGGTCGATATGATGATGAAGATGATGTTGCATCTGACGTTGTTGGATCCGTTGTTGCAGGGGTTGGTCGATACTGATCGATGCCAGTTGAGAATCGTTATCTTCATCGCCCTCGTAAGAATAACGGACACTCCAAACTATTCTCCCGCCATCCCATGTCGGTCCTACACCTTCTTCGCTCGCCTCTAAAAGCATTGTGAGGATCTCCTCCGCTGATCTGAAATTGTTAATTATATCCCTGTTCTTAGTGATCGAGTATCTCTCAAAATTCTAATCTCTCGTATCATCTCTTTGTACATTCAGAAGAGGATTTTCACCCGCGAAATATACTTGTTTGCATAAAATACTCGAGGAGCGATAATTTTACATCAATTAACACGATATACATTCCATAACATCGTTACGCGGAATAAGTCTTCAGTCTCCTCAGACTTGAATCATAAATGCAAAGAGCGATACCCCTAGAATTGTTCATTCGAGTGTATCTTATTAATCAAACAGAGGATTCTCGTTTCTCGAACAGAGAAAGTATAAATAAATATTAAATCGTTCAATCAGCCAAATCCGCTGTAGAATCGATGACGATTCATCGAACAATTACTTAAAAGCCATCAAAACGTCAGTGGTGCGCATTCTAGAATCATTGAATAATTCATGTTCTTTAATGCTGGGCGAATGATTCATTCAATAGCCCTCTTGCAACTTCAATTCAATCAGATTTAATTGACTTAAATTCACAAGAGTAAAGAAGAATGCTTCTTAACGATCCCACTTATTCGAGAATATAATTTTAGATTGAGATACAAAACTGAAATAATCCACATTTAAAAATTCATGGATTTGAATGATACACCGATGTTTTAGAAACATATTATTACGATTGTTTGGATTCAGAAATCAGTATCAATAGCGGAAAAGACGAAACATTGGAACAAAATAAATGAGTCAATGAATAAATAAGCATTTCATAAATCGATATCGAGTATTCGATAACTTTACATCGTAGGGCAAAGTTTATTGCCAAACAACCCTGTTTATCAGTAGCTGATATTATAACTTCATTATTAATAGGAACAAATATTTAATACAAACATGATATATTGCTTTAAATTAGAATCGAGGAGAGCTGAAAACATTGAAGAAATCCCTAGTAAAAATAATGATAACGCTTGTCCAGGACTTTTTAAGGCCCTCGACACGAACTAGAGGGTGACTATAGAATCATTATTGCTAAAGGACTCTATAGATGATAAATTAAAAGTAAAGTGTTGGGATAGATTTCACGGTACGTGAGTGAGAAAATACCGCGGGATTACTGAAATGTGATAAAAAGATAGATATTATATGATAAAGTGGGGGAACCCATGTGGAGAATATAAAAGGCAACTTGCGAGGCCACTTCTGTTGCTCCAGCACGCGACCACCCGGTGAGAAGCCACTAAAGGGTCGCTATAGCACTAGGTTGTCGGAGCAGAGCATTCCACATCGCACCAAGCTGTATTTTAAAACTATTTTTCTTCTTTTTTGGAATCAGATTACTTGAGCCAACAAAAATATTCTCAAACGAACTATGAAACATTTTCCTTCATAAACTCTCCATTCAATTTTCTCCTCATAAAATTGTTTCTTTTCAATTCAAATCAAAGAGAATAATGATTGGATTGTCGTGAAACGTACAAACTACTTTTCATGCCACAAAAACGCAGTATTGATCTCAGTTACATGCTTAAATACACTCGACGTGTAATCGGGTCAATTGTTCTTCAATTTATATGGATCGTTTCTTCTACCCCTTTTCTCTATGTTAGTAGCTACAGAGGAATAATAAACTTGATTTCTTTGTCGTTAGAAAATTGAATGAACGTATTATTAATGGTTCACGTGAGAAATGTACGTCATTGTAGAAGTAATATTGAAAATCCTTTAAAACTCTGACAAATCATTGAAAAGAGAAATCATTTGCGAGTTATGTACTTGAATCTGACGGGAATAAGGACAAAAGGAATGAAATTGTCAATTTAACGTATTGAATGTGACAGAAATGATTGTTAATGGCACTTTCCTCCGTTTGAAAATGTGGACAAAAAAATAAAGAAGTTTTTCATTCAAATGTACAAAGAGTATACTTGTTTTATATAATTGGAACATAAAACAGATTTCTTCCTAAGATCGATTTACTCGCGATTCTAATGGAACGTGAAATACGAAAGTATTTCAATCAGCAAATATATCCTCTCACGCGATCATTGAACTGCGAACGAATCGTAGGCTTTTGTAAATCTCCTATCACCGTATACTTTATCCCTTGGTATCCATCCTTTAGAAACAATCCAATACCTGGACAGAGAATCATATTGCGAGAAATATATCGACCAATCGATTCTCGCGGATGGGAAATAACAAATCGCCTTTAAACTGAGTGCAGATACATCACGAGAATTGTATTTTTTAATCTGGAGCACGCAATATATGTTTCAATAAATATAATTGAGAAAAAAATATATATAGCAAAAAGTATGAAGATTTCTTCGAAACGATCTCATTACGTTGAAAATATTGATCCATCAATAGAATTCAACGTAACGGCACAAACGTGGAGAATGGATTTAATTCTTTGTTGATCATATACATTTTTAATCTCATCCCATTCGGATGATGAAATTGGAAATGAATATTTGAAGTACCGAAATTCAGCAAGACATTCACATTCGCATCGTTGATTCATGAACATCCCACCACTCGAGATAAATATTAATAATTTCAATAATTGCGCATTATTTCCGCGGTGTAACATAACATCGATTAGATTACCCCAACTTTCATTTTCGATTAGGAGAAGAAGAAGACGGAAAAGAGAAAAGAAACAGCTTCTTTTCTCCACAAACTAGAGCATCGCAGGGTTACCCGAGATAACGAATTGATGCTGCTTTACTTTGCTTTAATCACTCCTCGTATCTCTTTTCCTCCTTTCCGCTTGGCGTCTCAATCTCCATCAGTGTCGTTGATTTTTTCCTTTCGGCAACAAGAACATATATAAAGACTCGAGATTGAACGTTAATGCTTTTATGAGTATCTTTTATCGGGATATGTATTTATATATAAAACGAGGAGGATGTCGATTTTAATTTTAAAGACAGTTCTATTGGCGTTTGTTTTATTGGTGTGTAACGCGAACGCTTATCCGACCGAAGGGAAGAGTATAAAAAAAGTTGTCAATGGGGAGTCATTGTCATCGAATAATGGATTACTACGTGATACCGGGGTGTTGAGTGAATTGAAAGACGATGATAACATCAACGCGAGGAAGTACAAACGAGCAGCGATCGAAGAGATTTTACAACTCCGAGGTATGAACTTGTTAATTCAAGTTGTAATGTTTTGTACATCGCGATACCTCGTTGGGAATAAAATATCGATTGGATGTCCAAGTTTTTAATAAATGTTTTCCTCCATTTAAAATTTGTTATTCCCACAATGAAAGTTCACACACAAATTTATGTGATCGAATGGTCCCAAACGTCGATCGTATAAAACTTTGTTGCTATTTACACAGCAGTTTCTATTCACTTTGCTTTACGGTATCGTAAAACGAGTCAACGTTTGACGTTTTTTTTCCCTTCCTTTTCCCACATCTAACTTTTATACCGTTGAAAAATTTTGTTTTCTCACAAGGAGAGAATTACTGGTCACGTTTGTAGTTTGATAAATGAAAAAGATTCAACAATTCAAACGCAAATTGATCCTAAATGTCGTAAAAGTTGATAAATTCCTACTTTTACTGGATCATGGGGTATGCTGAAGCTGAAAAGTAAAGTACTTTATATCAGTGTCAAGCAGAAAGTTTTTCTGTCAATACACGATGAGATAGGAAAATAAAAACATAGTTCAAAGTTATTAGTTTCTAAAAGCAATTCCCCATCGTTTATAGTTACCGAATGTTCGAACAAATATTTGATATTGACGTGATGAATTTACACATTCGATCTCCCTATTTACACTCATAGGTTGATCGATACGATAATTTTCATCAAAATACTATGCCGTTAGAGAAAATTCGACAAGAATTATAATTTGATATTTCTAAGTAAATTAGACATGATTTATCACGTTATTGCATCATAAATCACGACAAAATACACCCAAGCTTGAGAATTGAGAAGCATAAAATGAAATTCAATCTTCTCCCAGTCAATTCTATCAGATTATCAAAATAGAATACTTGTAGATCTTCAAAAATAGGATTACCTCGACGTTTTAATTAAATTTCCCTTCGGTCTGTAATATGAACGATAGAATAAATTCTCTTTTTCTTCCTTCTTCTTTATGAACTCTTCGAATCATTCACCATTTCAGAATCACCTTCGGCAGTGGCGGTAGACGATGGAATCGAGTTGGAACGCAGAAAAAAGCAGAAGCAGCAGCAAGAGCATAATACAGACGTGAATTCCAGTGAATCGCATAGTAAGGCAGATCAAATGATTGTAATCGGGTATAAGAGAATTTCCAAGAAAGTAAAAATAATACCTCCCTTGCGGGTTTAGAATTCAATTTTTTTTTCCTAAATATCATTTTCACGTAAATATATCGATGATTTGATGATGAGAATAGATACAATAAGGGATAAAGAAAAGTGAGTATACTAAATGAACCCTGTGATTATTCCCGTCCATCCCTGGATCACAATCTACTCGCCATTGTGTCACCAATGATCAGAGGAACTATTGATGTATACGTTTGCCATGGATTTGCTAATAATTAATGTTAACTCAACTCCATTGGTTAAGAATATTTGCATATGGTAAATACGAGAGCCGAATGTTCTGGAGGTTCGATTATACAACGGCCAGCATCAGCAAATTTGAAACAAACCCATACCGATTTGCTCGGCAATTAGACATTCAACGGGTAACTCTACTCGACCACACACAATACGATTACAATTAATACAAATAAGAGAAGAGTTTCCAACGATACACAAATATGGTTTATACGAGTATTCCAACTTTTCTCAAAGCGGGATAGATGGAATGGGGTGAATAATTGAATGTAGGATCCCAATTTTCTTCCAAATGGATTTCATCATTTCAAAGAGATTCAAATTATTTCATCGTTTTTCGAATGATTAATAGATTGAAATGTGGTGTATTCAGTTATATTGAAAATTATTGATGTAATAGCAAGATCAGTATGATGGATTTGATTTTCATGTAATTACATAACATATATGAATTGAATATTTTCTGAATATAATTTTCAACAAAGATATACAAAACCGGGTGAAATCTTGCAAAAAACAGCTTTCGATTGAAATTCACCGACGCTAGGTATAAATGTGGAGCTTTAACGAGCAAAATCAGTGTGGGAAAAGTAGCAATCAATGGAACTGCAGGGTTTCTCATGAAATACTTATCTCGATCGAGTGGAAATTGATATGGGTGCTGAATTCAAGATTCGTTTGAACGTGAGGTGCAGGCCAAGCGAATTCCAAATTTCTACTATGGCTAGATAGGTTTTGTAAAAAGTTTATCACAAACTTTGAACCAATGCAATATGAAGAATCAATTCGTAGAATTTTGAATTACGATTTTATAACTGTTGTACGATTGATAAATAATATTCTTTTCTCAATGATAGATCCGGATTCAAGTTCCTCCGAAAGCGACGAGAAGAAAAAGGATGTTCTTCACAGGCAAGTGAGGTCTGCAAAGCGACGGGGGCGCCACGATGACGATGATAGCAGTAGCAGTAGCAGCAGCAGCAGCAGTAGCAGCAGCAGTAGCAGTAGTTCTTCCGAGGATGATGACGATAACCACAAGCGGCGCAGGAAATCTAAGAAAGACGATGACGATGACGACGATGATGATTGCGATAACGACGACGACGATGATGATGACGACGATAGCGACGACGATGATGATACCAAAGAAAAACACCATAAAAAATCAAAGAAAGGCAAACACAAAGACAGTGATAGCGATGACGACGATGACGACGACGACGACGACGACGACGATAAACGAAAACATAAGAAATCTAAGAAAGATAAAGATTGCGACGATGACGATGATGATAGCGATAGCGATAGCGACGATGATGATGATGACAACGACGATGATCATCATAAGAAGAAAAAGAAATCTAGAAGAAGTCGAAGTACCAACGATCAAGATAACGATCAACCCAATGTTCCGTTATCCACAAAATTCAATGAAAAACAGGCTCTTGGTAATAATCAAAATATAACAAACTCGAGGATCGAAAAGAAGAAGAACAAGTGTAAGGTACGTCTAACTGTTGGAAATGAGTTGTCCAAGTTAACAAACACTATAGACGAGAGAGAACAAATGAAGGAACGTCTACGTCGATCCTTGATTGGCAAGGAAAGTAAGAAAAAAAGTCAGACGAAGAAGAAAATTTGTAAAGGGAAGAAAGCTGCGGAGAAATTGTTGAAAAGTTGAAAATTCCGTAAAGAAGAATGTTTTGAGAACAACATCTACAACTACAAGGAGGAGCGGTATGAAGTTTCAACGAGGAACTTCATTCAGCTTTTGTTCATTGCCAGTAAAAATTCACAATTAGATCGGAAAATAATTGATTACTATGGGAATTTGGCAGGTGAAAAACAAAGTATTTATATGTGTTGTTATTTTATGTAAATAATGATCAAATAAACATAGGAGGTTATAAAAAGTTTGTTCATTATATTCCGTGTGTGACCATCATTATAAGTTCGATAAAAATGATTTGTATGGTAATTGAAACATCACAGTTCAGACCTCATTTTCTTCAATATAATCTTTCTACGATCAAACCGTCAAAACCACAGGTTATCAATTAGTGATATTTTTGCGTTGATGCGACGTAGAAATCTTGCAATACATCACGTGTTTTTCAACCATAAAATAACATTATAACAACGGTTCGAGAGATGGTTTTCAAACATGAATCAAACCACAAAAATTATTTTCAAAATTTTTCAAAAGTATCAAGACAAATGGTATTTTCAGGAGTAAATGAATTTGAAAAGGAGGATATCTCTATGAATTAAGTCTCGCTATTTATTATTTCGTGATTTTTTATTTCACTAAAATAATGATGTGAATGTTTCTGAATTCATATTCACATAAATCGATATTAAAATATACATATGTGAAAGAATTTAGGTAGTTAAAATGGGGTGAGAGAAAGAGAGATGAAAAACGAACGAATTAAATTGTATTGAATTTTCATCCAGTTTTGTTCAAAATTGTTGAACATTTTTATTAAAGTGTCTTTAATCGAGGTTTCAAAACACAAAAGCACGTAGAGAAATTAAGTGATTGATATTTGGATAGCTACAAATTAGCTGTGGTAGTTATTTTTCACTCGTGGCAACAAAAGTTATTGGAGTTAAAGGACAGGCTCCCCCCAAAACTTGAAGATTCATTTTCCCTGACTTTTCCTGACTTTCACTGATCATGTTGAAAATTTTCCCTGACTCCCGAATCAGTATACCCAGATGGCACACGCAGAATCCTAGTGAAAAAATTTTATAGAATTCCATGTCAAGATTTGGCTCTATGCAAATTGTATGGAATATCTATAAAAAAATCCATAGAAAGTCATGAAGAAAAATATTATTCGTCGAAGTTGTATAGAAATTTTATACAATTCGGATAGAGCCAAATCTTGATATGAAGTTCTATGAAATTTCTTCACTAGGGAATCCTTTTCCAAGAACAGGCACAGAATTCCTGAAGAACGTTTTTCGAACTGATGAATTCATTAGCAAATCTGGAAGAGTTTAATGTTTCCAGACATTCAAGAATGCAAAATGCCATTTTAGAATATTAAAACTCTTTTACAGTGCGGTATTACTGGAGTTCATTGAATCTTTTATCGTCAAATACAACCCGAGGTTTTGTATATGGATATTAATATTGACGTACAAAATATACATGAAGAAAAATATACTATATGAACTCCAATTTTTTCTTATTGATAAACTCTCTTTAACTTCCATTTCATAAATTATACCAAATCTAGTTATACACTTACGACCATCTACATTTATTTGAACGATTATTCAAATAGTTTCACTCAAAAAATAAAATAATCAATATTTCGTTATTAATATTCCTTAATCACATCTCTAAGATTTATAAATAAAATGAAGAGCTGTAAAACTTATCCAGGTGCAGATGAAAACATTTTGTTTTCACGAAATCCAAAAATCCGGCGCTGTACAGACCTAGATAAATCTTCAATTAGGTTCAGTTTCGAATATTTTGTACGGGAAAAAATGCCACCAGATGGAGCCCCATATGCGCTAGTATCCACTCAAGGTTCGCAGCAATGCGCAATCCTACACAGTAAAAAGTCAAACTTACTTTCAACCTTAATATCAGCTTATTTTAAGATGCAGCCAAAACTAGGCCTATTTCAGCTGAAAGTGAGCATCGAAAACAAATGCCGACACAATTGGAAGGACTGAATTTCAGTCAAGTTTTTGAGTGAAATGCAGACTTTCAGTCGGACTTTTTACAGTGTAGACATGTAATTTATTATTGATCAAGGTAGGGAATGTTTGGATACGCTCTTGAATGGTATTGCACTCTTGAAACGTTCGAAGGTGATCTACGAATTAAAATAAAATAAGCGCAGTGAATAGATCAATTGTGAATACTTATTCTTCTGACATCGCATTTTGAACCGAACAAAGGAATGGTATTCGCGAACAAAATCACAAGGTAATTCGATGAAATTTATACTTCACCCACTCAATGTTCAGAAAGAATTCGTATCAAGATTTCATAATGAATTCTGCGGGCATCCAATACGTTTTCATCTTGAATTCATTATTGGTCGCATAACGGGGGCTATTCAAAACGTTTTTGGGAAGTCTTTATGAATTCAAATTAATCATTTGTGCTGGCTGGGTGAAAAATACACTGAGAGAAAGGATTAGTGAACTGAACGAAAACGTACCCAACCAGAAATTTACAACAGGCGCAGTACTGCACCAGTATCAGCCAAGACTGGCAGGGTACTGGCATTTGTCTGGAATGATAACGCTTTTCAGTACTGGGGATTGAGTACTGATGCCATTATTCGCAATCAGTGCAGGGCCAGTACTGGTTTAGTACCCGGCCGGTATTAAGTTCTCAGTACTGGTTTATCAGTACAGGTATATTACAGTATTTTTATGTATCCAGTACTGATCCCGTACGTCTTGACCGAGTGTTGGAAACCCAATACTGGCACTGTACTGCACTTGTTGTCAACATTGGCATTTTACGGATTTTTCTGATTGAGTAGTTGACTCGACTACGCCAGGAGGTTAAATACGTTCAACCAACTCTGGAGGTTGCATTGAATCATTCCCCAGGTTGGCCGACTCTGTTGAGTCAACTAAGTGGATGATTAGGACAATGAAAAACAGTTTCCGTCAAGTGTCCATATACATTTGACACAAAATAACGAAGCATTGATTGCCTGCGAGGTTGACTCAATTACGTGAGATTTTGGATGAAGCTTCTTCTGTGATTTGTTGACGTTGACACACATTGGTTCATAAAATCAAGTGATATGTTTGAGACAATGAAAGGTGGCGTAGTTGAGTCTACAATTCCCAAATCACTTCAACTAAAAATTCGTTGATTCATTCATAAATTCTTCAACTGCGCGTGGTGGTTAATAAAGGCACTTTTATCTTTTTCTCAGTGTACAAGAGTGGACATTACACGAAAAAAATAATTTAGCTGCAGACAGCCATTCAATTAGCTCCCGCAGCTAAATTTTAGCTACCACCGCAAATAAATTAGCTACACGGAGAGAAATGTATTTGGAAAAATTACCATTTCATTCGTAAACTAGAACTATTCGGAAAAATCAGACAATAACTTATAACATAATTTCTAATAATTGTCATCTGTGATGGTAAAAATCGAGATTAATTTGGATTTTTACCATCACAGATGGCAATGATTAGAAGTTATGTTATAAGTTATTGTCTGATTTTTCCGAATAGTTCTAGTTTACGAATAAAATAGTAATTGTTCCAAATACATTTCTCTCCGTGTACAAATGCAAATCTTTTTGCTATAACAGCCAAAATTTAGCTACGAGAGCTGATTTCATGACTTTCCATGTCCGTGCTAGCCATTTAGGTGCTGCAGCTAAATTATTCTTCAATCTTCCCTGACTTTTTATAAATTTGAATGAATTTCCCTGACTAATGGAGTATTTTGAAAACATTCCCTGATTTTCCCTAATTTTTCATGTCTGGGAGATCCTGCATAGCGAATAATTTTTTTTCCCATGAAATTTTATAAATTAATTTCTATTTCCCTATCGAAATGTGAAAAAGAAATCGATGTTTTGCAATCAAGGACGAAAATCCGTTCGACGGTGCAACGTCCTTTCAACGTTGGAACAACGCTGGTGTGTTTATCGGGCGAAGAAAAATACTGCCCGTGAAACACGAGAATTCAGGAGTAATAACATAGCTACGCGGAAACCAATTTCCCATATTATTTCACAGGATATCAATTCCAACAAAAAGTTCCTTTCTTTCCTGTTTCCGTTCTCCTTCCATTTGTTTTGTTTCTCTTCATTTCAATATAGCAACGTACTTACGCGTTTGTTAATCGAGGCGCGCTCTCTTTGCGTCTAGCAGTGAAGGTAGCTGCCGTATTTTTCGCATTGATTTCCGTTTCGACAATCCAATTTGGACTGCTGGACGAAGCATCCAATATCTTCACACCAGACTTTACTCTCGCTCTGAAAAAAAAAATATCCAAAGAGAGATTTAATTGATTATAGAGTGAAATAAAAACAAGTATTTTCGTATATAAATTCAGTTTATCTTTTGATGATCTTTCTGATAAATTGAGGTATGATTTTTCGATTTTCAAAATGAAAAAGATTTCTTTCATCCAAAGTAATTTCATTTAACACTCCAGCGAAGTTTGCATAAGACTCGAATTGCATTTTACCGGGCGAAGTATATCCTATTACACGATGAAAGTGGTTCAACGGTAATATGATTTTGTTGCACGGTATACCTTCTTAGTGACATACTCGGGAAGATAAGGGCTATCTTTTCTATAGAATTCACAACAATGTAATGTTCGAGGGTTGCCTGTGGTATTCGATGCACTATAGTGCGCTTTGAACTACACACACGATTGAATAAAAAAGCAAATAAACACTGTGAACAATGTTCATAAGTTTCATATTTTTTATCGCGTAAAAGTCATTTCATCGACTTTGAGGTGAACCAATATTAGATTGTGAAATTTTGTTCTTAAAATGTTGTTATCAAAGTTTGAAAGTCGAAGAATGGACGGTAGCGTTCTACGGAGTTCCATTATAAACTTGCATGAGATTCTTCGGTTTGGCTTCCTAGTAAACAATGCATGAGTATGAATCAATATTTTGATCGCAAGGGATATTAGAGCGAAAATATGTTTCGATAGTTCGACATACTAGATTCTACCTTACCGTCGACGTATACATCGCAAGTAATAATTTGATTCTTCCCTGTAAACCCTGGTGGAAATCCAAAAGTGGAGGAAACAGATATTGGAACAAATGAAACGTGAGAATGTTCCAATTCCCTCCTAAATTACGCTTAGATGACTCTTCATTTTCCTTGCGTTTTCGTTGCGCTTCGAATTTTCATTTTCACCAGGGAAAAGAAAGTCTTAATAATCTTTTTGCATTTTGATTTCAAACAATGCCGTTCCATTGCGTCGGCAATTGTTTTTTCGGCTTAATTTGTTTGCATCATAGATTCAGTCAAGAAATGAGCTGAATCGTGTTTTTTTTATATTCTTGTTTCTTTAATAAATAAATAAATAATGTCTTGGTTGAATTTTCGATTTCAAGAAAGTTTAAGGAAGTCAAATGCAATGTGATATTCTCACGATCGATCTTTCTTTCTCAATCGAAACAGCAATTTTCATGATTATTGATTGCGTATAAATCACCCTGTTATCCAATAAATTATTCTCTCATTAAAGAGAACGTAGAAAAACAATCTTCAACCCTACCGATTTCTCACATTCTCTCATGAACTCTGAACTTTATCTCCCGGTGTACATAACGAATTAATGTCATTGCTACCATCATAATCCATTGGATCTTGGCCAACTGGTTGACTGTTGAAGAAGAAACAACTGCGTCTTCAACAAATATATCTTAGTCTAGTTTCATTCCACAAATCTGTTCGATAAGGATATATCCGTGATTCGGTTCTGCAGTTCCTCGAAACACTTGATTTCACCCCCACCGATTCGAGAGATCTATATTTGTGCAAAGAACTCATTGCAGAGTAAGGGAAAAAATACTATAATTGAAATATCAAGAGCAACAGAAATTAAATACCATCGATAAAACGATGATCTTTCAAGGAATCGAGAAAGTGGAATCATTAAATTTGTATCGTAAACGTTACTTATCCTATCAAACATTCCAAAGTGTTCGATGCGTATCTCGAATCAAATTCTCAAGTATTTCCAACGGGCGACTTCAAATCGAAGAAATTGCTTTAATTTTCCAATCTTCGGAGTTAATGGTTTTTGATGTTACTCCAGACGCTTGAGAATCTTGAGAATTTCACTTGAAATCGGAAAATTATTTGAACTGTAAGAGAATGGTTCACTCTCTTCTTGAATATGAAGTTATATTCGAACAAAAGATTTCAAGCCACGTGATAGAAAAGGCAAACGAAAGGAGACTTCGCACTTTTTTGTTCCTTCACAATAATTTGTTAATCAATCGAATACGTATTGAAATCAATTGTTGAAGGACGAAACAGTGGTTTCCAGAATATTTATATTCAAGGAGTGATCGAATTATCATATCGAAGCAAAGATTTGCTCGAGATGGTGGAATTGTTTTTCAAGAATGGATGAAACTTCATTAGAATTATGTTTTACAAGAAGTCATACTGAAATCCAGGGTTTGTTGTTTGCCAGGATACCAAGAAATTTGTATGCAAATTGAACTGCTACGTGATTTGAATTCACGAGTGAATAATAAGATTTTTGATTGAAACTCAAATTTCATCTCCTCGTAGTCGAATTTCAACATTCTGACGTTTGAACACAGAAAAAGACAGTTACATAAATTTCTAATTTTCCACGAAATCTATTGGGAAATATTTTTTATTCGGATACAAGTTAACGTTTACAGGTAGATGAATAAATTTCACTTGATTTGCATTTAAAAATTATGAATTCACTTTGTAACGTGCTTGCTACAGAGAAGATAATATTTTTGAGAAACGATCGTTGATTAGGTGAATGCCAGAGAAAGGCGATAATTTGATTTACCCCATTCGCAAGCGTCATCAATCATAACATTTCATCCGAATGCAACACAATACGTCGTTGAAACGATGAACATTCACGTCTCCAGATCGACGACGACGACGACGACGACGACGACGATGACGACAAATTCACATTTAGCGCAACTAATCGTTACAGGGAATGGAAGATAAAAGGGAAGGAGTTAATGCAGGTAGATAACCGGACAGGGAGAGACAGACAGACAGACGGACGGACGGACTGATAGACAGACAGCCAGACAAATAGACTCGGCTTGATTCAGTTCGATTCGACTCGAGAGATATAATTGGATGAAGCTGGAATATGGAGAATTTGATGCGTAACACAATCCTATTATTCCACGAGGTAGAGCGTGTCATGGGTTGTAAAGCATATAACCCTCATATCCGAGCTTCAAATGTGACGGAAACGCTGAAAAACGGTTTTACGCGAAAAGAAAAAAAAAATACGCCAACGTATTTGGCTTTGAAATATTTGATCTTCGCGAGTCAGAATATGCTTTCCCGTTCTCTCTTTTTTACGTTTCAATTATTCCCTTCTGTAAACTTATGGTTTCATGGAATCTCCGTATAGACAATTATATTTCAATTATTATCAAATTAGGTGAGAGACAAATAATTCTATCGAAACAAATCCTCGATATATCATCTCTCCATACGAATGATTAATATTCTTCTACACATCCCGGTTATTGAATTCAACGAAGAAATAACGTTCGATATCGATCGATGATCGCTCAATTAAAGATGCCCCGCAAATGATCCCGAGAAATCCTTGAGGCAGAATTTTTAACCTAAAGCGTTGTGCAGATTATAATAGTCTCGTTTATAAATCTTGAGGCTACTACGAATCTAAGAATTTACGCTCCAGATACCAATGACCGGGTCATAAGGTCGGTGTAACGATGACGACGTTACGACCGCACATATAACCCTGGAGAAGAATGCTGCAACGATGCCGGGGAACAACGCAAAGTCTACTCAGCGCGCCAACCAAGGAAAGATGTTAAAAGAATATCATCTATATATATAGGAATTCTTTCGTACGAATTGCGTAGCTCTGCATTGCGGTTGTAACCAGAAGGTATATCGTGCAGCTAATCTAAATACTTGACAAAAATTATATAATCCTTTCAACGAGAATATATTTCCATATAAAACAGAAATCACAATTATCATCTCAATTTTCTTGTTTATTAAAACGAGAATAAATTTCTATTATTCGGGATTTGTGTTTTTATAGAACTGAAAACAACTGGAATAGATAATCGGATAAACGGATTTATGTTAATTATATAAGAGTTGTTTCATTGGGAAAGAAGAAATTATTCTTCGCGATAAATAGAACGGAAGTGGTTAGATAAATTTTTATGCGAATCGACTGTAATTTCAACAGCATAACTTTGATCAAATGTACTGCCGTTGAATATGCAACAAGATTCTAAGAATTCCTTCGCACAAGATTTATGCACGGAGAAAAAGAGATCTTCAAAAAATAGTTGAGTTCGCTGTCATACGTAGCACAGCCGCTCCCGATATGTGAGACACCTAGTAAATTATGTCACGTCGCATTTTGATTGGTAGGCACATGAAATTCAAATTCAGCGATGGAAATTACAAATATACTATGCGGTATTGCACTTTGTAATATACTTTACATCACATAATCAGTAAATGACATAGCTTATTCTACCAGGGCATGTTTTAAGGGGCAGTTGTAACCAAAAAATTCGTTCTACAAGAAAATGGTTAGTTCTAAAACGTAAAAAGGATCCATGTATGCTGTAAAATAATGATTTTACTGATCGTTTTTACCTTTCGGAACCAATCGTTTCCGTGTAAAACTGAATTACAGTTAGTTACAACTGCCCTGTATTCTACTGAAAACATACTAGAAACATTAAATAATTTTTGAGTGTATCGGTTGGTTCCCGACGTTTCGCCATCATTGCAGCTGGCTTCTTCAAGGCGGTATTCTTCAGAATCCAGCTGCAATGACGGCGAAACGTCGGCAACCAACCGACACAAGACGCGGCTCCACTCTGGAAGCTCAAAATTTATTTAATTTTGCAAGCCGCGGAAGACCGCACAGCGAATCTTCGCTGAAGCAACTAACATTAGAAACATGTGTTGCTATATTAAACAGTGAACTCTGCTATTTTTCAAACAGGCATTTTTCTGCGTGTGCATATGGATGTTCGTTATTCGTCATTATAATTTACGAGTACAAATACACTGAGAGAAGAGGCATTTGGAAGTTCAGAAACATTACTGAAATTTTGCTTTTCATTACTGAGTTTTCTGCAACCGTTATCATATAATACAATATTTATGGCCGAATTCGCGAGATGTCATTCAATTCCTGAGCTCAGGAATTGAATGAGCTTAGGAACAAATATAGTACACAGTGAAAAGTTGAGCTTAAAGTGATCCCGAATATCAGCTTAAAAATGCAGCCAAAAGTGGCGCCTATTCCAACTGAAATTCAGTCTTTTTCATTGCCTACTTTCAGTTGGAATAGGCGCTACACTGTAAAAAAATTTCACCGGAAAATTCCAGTACATGTACTGGAAGTCATTAACCTGTACATGTACCGGAAAATTTCAGCACATTTGTACTGCAAAAATTCAGTGCAAACGTTATGGAATTTCCGCATCAAAACTGGAAATTTTCTGAGCCTCGGTACTGGAATTTTTCAGTACACGAGCTGGACTTTTCCAGGACATGTACTGGAAAATTAATGCTGAAAATATCCATGAAAATTGAAAAAAAATTGCTCACGCAAAGTGATTTTGCAGGGTCCTTGTGTTCCAAGATGATTGAGAAACTTTTGATCGTTCATTTGGATGGACAGAAACTCATGTCTACCTAACAGGATTTGAACCCACACTTTTCTACCTGCCTACCAACTGAAACCTAAGACCTAACCGATGAGCTATAGCGCGACATGTTGGAAGGCCAGCAGGTTACTACATATGCTTCATATCTAGAACACAAGAGGATAAGTCTTGGAAAAACCTCATATATCAATTTCATTGGCTACATTTACAATTATTATTCAAAATCTCAATCAGGAAATTTTTAATATAAAGACTTGAAATTTTTCCTGCCAGAAATGACGAAGTCCAATAGAAGTGGAAAATTTCAGTGCAACAGTGATTAAATTCCGTTGCATAGCAACTGGAAAATTCCATCACACGACCTGAAAATTGCAGTTCAAAACCTGTATAATTCAATTGCATAGTAACTGGAAAATTCCATCACAAAACCTGAGAATTGCAGTTAAAACCTGTATAATTCCATTATACCAACGATTAGGTTTTTTAAATTCAAATTTTTCTCAAGTCCTTTTTGAGGGAATATTTTTTTTTGGTGCACAAGAACTATAAAATTGTAGTACGAGCCGGTAAAATTTTCGCGAAATCATGGCAAAATTTCAGTACATCATCTCAAACTTGAAAATTCCAGTACAATGACTGAATTTTCAGTTATGCTTGGTAAATTTTCAGTAACGTAACAACAAAATCTCTGTACATGTACTGGAATATCCATATTCCAGTACTAGCACTGGAAATTTCCAGTCCAGTTGCACAGTAAATTTCCAGTTTTTTTTTACAGTGTACTTTTGGCTGCATTTTTAAGCTGATATCCGGGATCACTTCAAGTCTTACTTTTTACTGTGTACTGTTTACTGAATTTCCAAATGCCTCTTCTTTCACTGTAACTTGGTGTTTTTAGAGAAATCTATTTCCAACGAAAACAGTGGCGTATTTGGGCCTAGGCCAACCTAGACCTGGGCCCAGGGGCGGCAGGTCTGAGGGGCGGCACCACAACCAACCACAAAAATAAATTCGATATTTTGTGAATATGATTTCTTGAAGTTTTTATACATGGTAATATTGAGTGAATTAATTATTAAAAAATTATGAAGTTTCAGTTCCTCTTGTGCTTATTGAACTTCAACTTTGATTCATTAAATAATTCTAATTTTCATTGAAGATTAATTTTTTCAATTCTTATGTCAATTATATCAATAATCATTTTTTCATTCTTAACACGGAAAGTACCCTAACATACGAGTAATACGGATAGTAACCGCAATCGATTGCATTACTCTACACTGTCAGAAATATCTGAAAGTTTTTTTCAATCACCTACGTGAATTCAGGTTCAAACACATTTTAAATTACATTTAAGGTACAAACATATTAAACTTTTTATTCTTTGAATAAATAGCAATTTACTTTATTTTATGTTATGGAAGTTTCAATGAGGTTAGAACTACAAAGAATTATATCTACCACTCAAAATTCCCGCCCTAATATTACTTCTAAATTTTGAGACATCTGGTGATCAATTTGGAAATCTCTCGAATTGAAAATTAAAGGCTCGAAGAGCTGCTGTAACATAAGATTATCAAATGTAAAATTGAATCAATGCTAATAAAGAAAAGAAAAGGAAAAAAAAAACATAACATGAATGTATAGAATCATTATTTGTGAATTTTGATACTTGAGAGAAGGGCGGCATCATACATCTGGCCTAGGGGCGGCAAATTTCCTAATGCGGCCCTGCACGAAAATGTATAATACCACAGTAACCTATCGTTACGATACGAGCGAATACTTTACGTACCTAAGATGGACAGCGATGATGAGCGGGGGAGTCTCTTGATGAGGATCGGTTTTCGCGGGGTGCAAGAATGCTGGAACGTGCAACCGTGATCTGGGATAGAGAGGTTCATGAGGTACCAATAGAGTCAAAGTATCATCCGCTCTGATCTCCTTATAATCAGCTCGATTTGGAACCAGCGGTACCTGTCCCAAAGGTGTAACGGGTTGTATTTGAACCCTAGGTCGACAAAAACCGGAGCCGGAGGAAGAACCGTCCGTGGATACGTCCTCGGTACGCGGTTCCAGAACCGAATACGCAACTTGTACCAGCCTCGGCAGAGTTTTAGCGATCTTTATTCGTCCCGAGGCATCCGGAGGAGGTAAAGGTGCCCACCAATCCGCCGGTATAGTAATTTGAGCTAAACAAACTCCGTTCTCTCCGTCGGGACTGCACGCTGCCGTCAAAACGGTGGGTGATGATGAAGAGGACGATGACGACGACGAGGAGGATGACGATGACGACGAAGAACTCTTCGACCCTTGATTTCTCAGAGAATTTCTTAAAGGTGCGGAAAGGGTAGCGTGCAAGACGACGCAAACTCTCTGATGTCGAGCCATTAGCACCTGTCTCCTTCCGCCAGCCTCGCTTCCCGCATGAAATAATACTCTCAATACAGGGGAGTCCCGGGGAACGCTATTACCAACCAAATGAGCGGACATGTCGAGATGACGAGTACCCAGCTCTTGAGCGTCGAGTAACGTCGCGGCGGTGAGGTTTCTTCTTGTTTCCAGCCCGGGCAAAGCGTCTAAAGGATCAGGAACTATGTATCGAGCTGGAACGGTTTGTTTCGTGCTGAAGGGACCGTACGTTGCTCTCACGGAAACTGGTTCGCTCGTCTGGAACACGGTGAACTTGTCTATCGACAAAATCGAACCGGGTGGTTGAGCTGACATTATTCCTCCGGCTCCCGCGTTTCCATTAGCCGATGTCGCGATTGATGTGGTCGCCGACGAAGACGATGAAGACGCCGACGATGGTGGCGTTTCACCTCGCATTGGATAATACTGACGAGGTGTATGCTTCAAGAAGAATCCACCGTCTTTGTTCTCGAAATGCACCTCTACCGAAGCCGCGACATCTGTAACAAAATAATACAATTATGACGCATTTAAAAATCCATAAAAACTTCACAGAATTACAATATTTATAAAACCATTGAGACATTTGAATGGAATTAAATGTCAAGTGAGATCAAATAGGCGATAAAGAGTATTCTCAACAGATAGCGCACAGGAAATTACTTCAGATACCGCGGGAAATCAAAGGGGAAGCTTGTCGCACAATTCGTGAGAAGAAAAGAGAACTTTGATCCAATAAAATCCAGAAGAGAAGCTCTCTTCGGTACAGGGAGGAGTATCAAAGAAATCGATAGATGGAAAAAGCGATCTAGGTTTTGAAAATAGTTTCAATAAAACAACCAAATTCTTGAGCTCTCTAATACTCAGTGACTCATGTATTTGAATTGGATTCAAATAAAAATTCCAGTAAAATTTATTTCATCCCTTCGAATTAAAATGTTCTTTTTTTTTCAAATTCATCGAATATGAATATACTACTCGAAGTAGACTGTAAATTTACTTTCAACGATATATCTTTATTTATTTGAAAAACTCGATTATAACGAAATTATAAATTGATCTATCCACGACTGAAGCATACTTCTCCATTTTCAGAACCCGAAGCGTTCGAGAAATTCTTTTGAATACAACTGCGTACAACGTAGCTCTTGAAAATCGGATTCCAAAAGTATGTGAAAATATGTATTTTCAAATACATTTTATCCCGATACAACCGTGTCAAGATGAGTTATTTTTATTCCAGACATTCCAGCGGCTCATGGAATAATAAACAGTGGCGAAAGAAAAATTCTTCACAGAGGAGCGTACAAGGATGAAGAAGGGATATTTTTTTTTTCCACTGAGAATATATACTCTCGTGAGAGATTATAAAATTTGTTGGCAGGATTATTTGTTTTACGTACACATCCATAAACATATAAATCTTACTTCTCTCTCCTTTTGTAAGGAGAAAATTGAAAAAAAAAGGGGGGATGACGACGAATGATATTAATCGTCTGGAGTTTAAAAATTTATCGGCGAGGAAGAATTTCTATTGTTTTTGCAACACATGTGAATAAATTATTATCGAAGTTATGGAATTTATACTTCTATTCGAGTTGAATAAAATGAACAAAACAATTTTGTCAATTTTGTCTCGTTGAAAAGACGTGGTGCAGGGGTAGGCGTTTGATAGATCTCATACGACGCCCGTGATACGGCTAAATGACAACCGAGACGTTAGCACCGTGTCTACCAAACGGATCAAAATCAAACCGATATAAATCGATTTACATCCCACGCAAGCAAAAATCCCCCACGATTTTATGTTGTGTTTTTGAAGTTTCACATTCATCCTCGATACTCGAAACTGCATTCAATTTCAAACTGAATTGATATGCTAATATTCTCAAATACGTATCAACTCAACGAATGAAAAGTTTCTTATACCGGGAAGAAAAATAATACTGCAACGCCACAAGTGATTAATTAGATTTCACAATCGATGCGCTTCATTCCCGTAAGTCGAGTAACAAAAAAAAAAAGAGGGTGTTGATATCAGACAAGAATGGTTGTGACATTCAATTACTTGACTGAATCACATTTATCAAAGGAAGTGGCTTGGATTGGTGCTGGTGATAAATTAGATTCTGCCGACAGAAAAATAATGAAAAGCCGAGAATGAAAAAATTGTACGATTATAATTGAATTGAAAATCGATGTATTCGATAATTGATACTGTTGCTACGTAGAGAGGAAGGATGATACCGAATAATGATGCGCTTTGTATTGATCTCATGTTTTATATTTTTCCTATTACAACGTTCCACGCAAAATCTTCACACTCGACTAACTCGGAGAAACAGGATTGATACCTCGAATGATCATTACACGCGTTACGAAAGGATCCTCGTGATAAAATTATTACGATGATAAGGATCATAATCGTTATTATTATTATTACCGTACGTGTGAACCACATGTTGAGGGGGATATTTACGCAGGTGAGTATTTAGCGGGGAAAACGTTCTCACAACATCCGTTAAGAGTAACGTGCGGAGGTGGAGGAAATGTGCGCAGTTACGCTCGACCTGGACATAAATTCCCAAGTAAATCCCTGTGACTAAAGCGCCAACTGCCCACTACCACTCGCCAACCGTGTCAAGCAATAAAGTAAAATACGCTTGAACGGAGGAGGAAGAGCCGATAAAATTTCGGCATTTATCTCTCATCTTAACTCGATTTTCCTTTTTATTCTTCTCAACTTCAATTTGACGGGAATTCAATAAAATCACTTGAATTTCACACAGAAATTGAACTCTTGTAGATATTTAAGCGTGACAAACAACAAAGTCGAGAGTACAAACATGCCTTTTTAATGAGTCACACGCGGAGCACGGAAAGAAGAGAATAGAGAAATTTACCTTGTACAGGGTGTCTCCTGTTATCGAAAAATTCGATTCCAGGACTCTTCCGGGAGTTTGCAGGAGGACGATCGATTGAAAAGTTCTAGGACTGTGATCATTTTGTTTCATTATGCATCTTCGAGGATGAGACGAGCTCGTTGGACGTCGAATAAAAAGATACAGACACATCAACGTGTATACAGGGTTGCAAATTTGCAAGTGCACTTTTTAAGAAAGATTCTTCTCGAGTCCTATTTATTTTTCATTTCAGAAGATTCTGGATCGATTGCTTTATACCTTATGAAAACCAATTTTCGCAAATTTTCCGAAGGCCCGAATCAACACTTGGTAAAATTGACAACCCCGGCAACGATCTCTCTAAATTCTGTGGAGTGAATATTCACTCTTCAAAGGATCAAAATACTGCAATTCTAGAACGGAGTGGGAGCTCAACTCTTGAAGAGTGAAATTTCACTCTTCAAGGGTCAATATTCACTCTTTTTCCTAAGAGCGAGTTTTTCACTCCAAACACCAGAGTTGATTTCCATTCTTATAGAGTGAAAATTCACTCTTTAAGAGTGAAATTTTTCACTCTTTCGGAGTTGCAGTATTTTCACTCGGCAAGAGTGAATTTTCACTCCAAGGAATTTAGAGAGATACAACGCGTGAACAACGTACAAAGACAATATCTGTCTTATAGTACTTTTCACTCTTCGCAAGTTGTTCGAATATTATTCTATATTACCTTTCATTCTCTAAATCTAATATTACGAGAAGTATTTCCAATTTCTCATTGATTTCATGTATTTACTCTCTAAATTCTTTGGAGTGAATATTCACTCTTCAAAGAGTCAAAATACTGCAACTCTAGAACGGAGTGGGAGCTCAACTCTTGAAGAATGAAATTTCACTCTTTAAGAGTCAATATTCACTCTTTTCCCTAAGAGTGAGTTTTTCACTCCAAACACCAGAGTTGATTTCCACTCTTATAGAGTGAAAATTCACTCTTTAAGAGTGAAATTTTTCACTCTTTCGGAGTTGCAGTATTTTCACTCGGCAAGAGTGAATTTTCACTCCAAGGAATTTAGAGAGTACACAATTTTATCATGTTATTCTCCGACACAGAGGAATAAATTCAAAAATTCAAACCCTCTTCGATACTTTTTCTCTTCAAAGTTCGACCAGCTCGGATTTTGATATCGACTTGTGATTAAATATTATCTATAAATGAAATTTTCCGATCATTCAAATCATATTTTTGACTCCTGCAATGTCCAACGAAAATAGATCCAAAGTCTTCTAATATTTCAATTATATTTCGCCGAGTAATTGTCATATACGTTTTATGAGACATCTATTTCAAAAGGGACGAAATTTTCACTTATTGATTTTCATTTTATCGAGTAATGGTCGTGGAATAAAATATCAACTTGAAGAAAATGCTTCTTTCGATGAATATTGGTAGCAGGTATGTTTCATTTTGCATTTGGACAAAATATTCGATCGAGTTTTAAGCTCTAGGTATTCAATTGAAACATGAATATCGCAGTTTTTAATCAAAAATGCAATTTTAACTTTTCCAGGATGGAAAAAAATGATTCCAGGTCTTTTCTAGGATTCAAGCAGCGGTTCTGGTTTCCCAGGATATTTCCAGGATTGAAGAATATTTAAGGAGTAGTAGACACCCTGATGATAGGATGACAACGCGTCGCTTCGAGTCTTTAAATAGAAAGTTTTATAAAATATATTGGCAAATAATTCACACTATGAGAGAAAAATCTATTTTTGTCTCATAATGTGAATGATTTGACAATATATTTTGTAAAAAATTTTTATCTAAAAACTCGAAGCGACGCGTTGTCATCCTACAAGGTAAATTTTTCCATTTTCTTTTTTCCGTAAAAAAACAGAATTCGCAGCAAATTTCTTGCTATGACAACAATCTCTTTGCTATCACATCAATTTCGTTAGCTGCGACAGCGACTTTTTAGCTGTGTCAGCAAATTTTGCCAGTCCAGCAACAAATTTGCTACTTCAGTTAATCATGTTCACGATGTAAGAAGAATAGATGGGTTATCTTCCCTGTCGGTGTGAGAAATTTTTGATGCAGTTTTTGTCACAGTTTCAATTTTTGCCACCAGTTGGCGAAAATATCGTTGAGGCCAGATAAATTTCAATTTTTTCATTCAAATCAAGTTCAAATGAAAAATAACTTCCCTCTGGTAATCTTATGTCTTATAACACGATTTTAATTTCAACATCTAATTTGAATTGGCCGCTCTTTTTTGGCCTGAACTACTCGAATTTCGTAGTGGCAAAATCAAGAACTATGTGAGGAAAATTTCACAACACATACAAAAGATAACTCACCTATTCTTCTTACATCGTAATCATGTTGCTCTCTCAGCAACCCAAATAGCTGTGGCAGCGAATTTTCATCTAGTTTAGCAAAAAGATTTGCTGTTCCATACATAATACCTCGATTTACTGCGACAGCAAATTCTTTTATCTTCGTGCATATGTTTCGAAATGGGTTTGTAATTATAGAATATAGATTAATCATTCACTGCATTCAAGTGCATCAGGAAACATTTCTCTCTCCTCTTTTGGTTTCTTTGAAAGTACGATGAAGCGGAAGATAACATCCCATGTGGAAATTTGAACTGGGCCAGCACTGGCCCTGATTTAAAGAATCTGGACCAGTACTAGCCCGGTTCAAGATTCCACATGAGATAAGATAATGATTCACTTTCTTGGCATTATCAAGGACCAACTTCCAAGTTCTAATACATTTTATTGTTCAGCTATGCACTTTTCAAGGATTCAGGATTATTTCCATCTCTCGCGAGGATCTAGATCGTGTACGAATATCATATACCAAAGGAAAGTTGAACTGAAGATCATTCACACAAGATGCGCAGACCGGAAGGTGTTCTACTTTGTCACGGAGCATGCGATCTTCATTACAAGACCTATGTAAATGACTCAAGTGTCACTCGTTCAACAATCAAGATGCCATCATGAATGAGGAAATGAAGGAAAAAATGTATAATCGTCAACGGTTCTAATTCTGAACGAATGTAAAGTTTCATGAAAGTATATTTTGTAAAGATGAAAAATTCAGGTTTCAGTTATTCATCAAAGGGTTCTTTGAGACAGAAATGGAACAAAAATGGATTTCATGTTGAAGGTGTATATTTACAAATCGTTGACAAACTTTATTAGTCATAAATTTTAAGAATGATAATTTAAATGATTGAAGTATTGTGCAGTCCTGCTAATCACAACGTTGTCCTCTCGTGGTACTTTTCAAATCCAATACATGTTTCTAATATAATCTTTCATTTCTCTGCGTGGAAGTTGTTTTTTTCTCGCTCGACATTACCAAATTCTCAAGTGTTACCAATTTAAAAGCATATTTTTGTCGCTCTCGATCTTCCTTCCTCAATCAACTTGTCATTGAGAATCTTAGTCATTTTTTTGCTCCGAGATAATAGAAGGGGACGTCAAACCATTGATACTTTTTGGGTTGGCTCTCATCCAGTTGGTACTCCAAACATCGTCTAGCACCCTTGTTGTATTCAAGGGCCGTCAACGTTTCTGTTCCTTTTGGAAGTCCGGTGGTATCCAAGGATCTCTTCCTAAGTTCGTTAATTTAAAACATCATTGAAAATGTGTGTCCATCACTTTTTGATTTATACTCATTATGGACTTTCTTCTGAATTTTTAGAATACGTTCCGAAATTCAGATAAAGTTTCTCGAAATTCAATCAAATTTATCTACACTGAGAGAAATTTATTATATACAGTCACTGTAACCAAAACATTTCAACTAAACATTCCTAATGAGAGCTACTGAAAATTTGGTTGATTCAACCAAGGAAGTATTATAGTTGATTCATCACTCAAGGCCCATGGAGCTCCAGAAAAATGAGCAAAATTTTGCTACGTACTTTTCCAACCACTAACCAATAAATCAAGATTTTTAATATGCAGTGATGGAACACATTGCCAAGATTACACTCTGAATATTCTGTTGAATCTAGAAAAGATTTCTGAGAATTATCTAAAGAATTATAAGTTTTTAGCATGACCTACAAATGTCAATAATTTCCACAAATTATTTTCTTTCATGTTCAGATATTACTGTGGAGTTTCAATTGATATTCAAAGTCAAACCTTGGCAATATACCCTATCATTGAATTTTAAAAAAATTTTATTCATCGCTTAGTTGTTGGAAAAGTATATCTAGCAAAGTGTCGCTGGTTTTTTTTAGAGCTTCATGGCTTTCATTATATCAACTGTACTTTCCTTAATTGAATCAATCAAATTCCTCCACAAAAAAAATTTTAGGACTGAATCAATACAATAGTTTGTACTGAAAGAGTTCAAATGTAATTTGAACATTCACAGTGCAACTTTTTGACTTGACTCGGTTAAAAAACTAAATTGTAAAAGTTCAAAACAACATCGAACTCGGATTATAGTCACACGATGCGAGCCATTAAATCCAATAGTTTGGCGTGAGAGAGTGCGGCGCTGTGACGAACTACTAGAGCTCAAGCGATTGGACTCTCAGAGTATGAAATCTCGGACTCTGAGAGTCCGATCGCTTGAGCTCTCGCAGTTCAACGCAGCGCCGCACTCTCTCACGCCAAACTATTGGATTTAATGGCTCGCATCGTGTGACTATACGAATTCAATGTTGTTTTGAACTCTGAAGATTCAATTTTGAACTTGCATAACCAAATATAATTGTACTGTTAGAGTTACATAAATTTCAAACTCTCACAGTCCTAAAATTTTGTCCGTGTAGTAGCTTTTACTAAGAATATTTGGTTAAGGCGTTTTAAACCCAGAAAAATAATTTAATTGAATATTAACCTACTAGACATTCCATTGCATCCAATAAAATTTTACTCAATTTAATTAAATTTTATTCAAATGGAATAAATTTTTAATTAGATTCAACTAAATCTCCAAATCAATTCAAATATAAATTCCTCTCGGTGTAGTTACAGTGATCTCAAAAATTTCTCTCAATGTACAAATCCTATGGGAAGTTTTTCTGGGAGCGACAAATTCAGATCCACGAGAAATCGCGAATTTCATGACACTAGATCGATTTGGATGCGATTGTGCTGGCGGAAATTCCGCGAATCGCCCTTATATACGTGTTTACAGAGTGTGTGGAATCCGGAGGACCAGAAACAGTCGAGCGACAAATCCTATGGGAGGTTTTTCTGGGAGCGACAAATTCAGATCCACGAGAAATCGCGAATTTCATGACACTAGATCGATTTGGATGCGATTGTGCTGGCGGAAATTCCGCGAATCGCCCTTATATACGTATTTACGAATTGTATGCACTCCGGAGGATCGGGAACAGTCGAGCGACATATTCTATGCAAGGTTTCCTGTGAGCGACAAATTTAAACCCACGGAAAATCGCGAATTTCATGACACCAGATCAATTTGGATGCGATTGTGCTGGGGGAAATTCCGCGAATCGCCCTTTTATACGTATTCACGAATGGTGTGCACTCCGGAGGACCAGGAACACTCAAGCGACAAATTCTATGCAAGGTTTTATGGGAGCGACAAATTCAAATCCACGGAAAATCGCGAATTTCATGACACTGGATCGATTTAGATGCGCTTGTGCTGGCGGAAATTCCGCGAATCCCCCTTATTCACGTATTTACGAATTCTGTGCACTCCGGAGGACCGTATATAAGGGCGATTCGCGGAATTTCCGCCAGCACAATCGAATCCAAATCGATCTAGTGTCATGAAATTCGCGATTTCTCGTGGATCTGAATTTGTCGCTCCCAGAAAAACCTCCCATAGGATTTGTCGCTCGACTGTTTCTGGTCCTCCGGATTCCACACACTCTGTAAACACGTATATAAGGGCGATTCGCGGAATTTCCGCCAGCACAATCGCATCCAAATCGATCTAGTGTCATGAAATTCGCGATTTCTCGTGGATCTGAATTTGTCGCTCCCAGAAAAACCTCCCATAGGATTTGTCGCTCGACTGTTTCTGGTCCTCCGGATTCCACACTCTGTAAACACGTATATAAGAGTGATACTTGCAATTTCCGCCAGCAAAATCGAATTTGAATTGACTCAGATTCATGTAATTCTTGATTTCACGTGGATATGAATTTGTCGCTCCCATAAAACCTTGCATAGAATTTGTCGCTCGACCGTTCCTGGTCCTCCGGAGTGCACACAATTCGTAAATACGTATATAAGGGCGATCCGCGGAATTTCCGCCAGCACAATCGCATCCAAATCGATCTAGTGTCATGAAATTCGCGATTTCTCGTGGATCTGAATTTGTCGCTCCCAGAAAAACCTCCCATAGGATTTGTCGCTCGACTGTTTCTGGTCCTCCGGATTCCACACACTCTGTAAACACGTATATAAGGGCGATTCGCGGAATTTCCGCCAGCACAATCGCATCCAAATCGATCTAGTGTCATGAAATTCGCGATTTCTCGTGGATCTGAATTTGTCGCTCCCAGAAAAACCTCCCATAGGATTTGTCGCTCGACTGTTTCTGGTCCTCCGGATTCCACACTCTGTAAACACGTATATAAGAGTGATCCTTGCAATTTCCGCCAGCACAATCGCATTTGAATTGACTCAGATTCATGGAATTCATGATTTCCCGTGGATTTGAATTTGTCGCTCCCATAAAACCTTGCATAGAATTTGTCGCTCGACCGTTCCTGGTCCTCCGGAGTGCACACAATTCGTAAATACGTATATAAGGGCGATTCGCGGAATTTCCGCCAGCACAATCGCATCCAAATCGATCTACTGTCATGAAATTCGCGATTTCTCGTGGATCTGAATTTGTCGCTCCCAGAAAAACCTCCCACAGGATTTGTCGCTCGACTGTTTCTGGTCCTCCGGATTCCACACACTCTGTAAACACGTATATAAGAGTGATCCTTGCAATTTCCGCCAGCACAATCGCATTTGAATTGACTCAGATTCATGGAATTCATGATTTCCCGTGGATTTGAATTTGTCGCTCCCATAAAACCTTGCATAGAATTTGTCACTCGACCGTTCCTGGTCCTCCGGAGTGCACACAATTCGTAAATACGTATATAAGGGCGATCCGCGGAATTTCCGCCAGCACAATCGCATCCAAATCGATCTAGTGTCATGAAATTCGCGATTTCTCGTGGATCTGAATTTGTCGCTCCCAGAAAAACCTCCCATAGGATTTGTCGCTCGACTGTTTCTGGTCCTCCGGATTCCACACACTCTGTAAACACGTATATAAGGGCGATTCGCGGAATTTCCGCCAGCACAATCGCATCCAAATCGATCTAGTGTCATGAAATTCGCGATTTCTCGTGGATCTGAATTTGTCGCTCCCAGAAAAACCTCCCATAGGATCTGTCGCTCGACTGTTTCTGGTCCTCCGGATTCCACACACTCTGTAAACACGTATATAAGAGTGATCCTTGCAATTTCCGCCAGCACAATCGCATTTGAATTGACTCAGATTCATGGAATTCATGATTTCCCGTGGATTTGAATTTGTCGCTCCCATAAAACCTTGCATAGAATTTGTCGCTCGACCGTTCCTGGTCCTCCGGAGTGCACACAATTCGTAAATACGTATATAAGGGCGATCCGCGGAATTTCCGCCAGCACAATCGCATCCAAATCGATCTAGTGTCATGAAATTCGCGATTTCTCGTGGATCTGAATTTGTCGCTCCCAGAAAAACCTCCCATAGGATTTGTCGCTCGACTGTTTCTGGTCCTCCGGATTCCACACACTCTGTAAACACGTATATAAGAGTGATCCTTGCAATTTCCGCCAGCACAATCGCATTTGAATTGACTCAGATTCATGGAATTCATGATTTCCCGTGGATTTGAATTTGTCGCTCCCATAAAACCTTGCATAGAATTTGTCGCTCGACCGTTCCTGGTCCTCCGGAGTGCACACAATTCGTAAATACGTATATAAGGGCGATCCGCGGAATTTCCGCCAGCACAATCGCATCCAAATCGATCTAGTGTCATGAAATTCGCGATTTCTCGTGGATCTGAATTTGTCGCTCCCAGAAAAACCTCCCATAGGATTTGTCGCTCGACTGTTTCTGGTCCTCCGGATTCCACACACTCTGTAAACACGTATATAAGGGCGATTCGCGGAATTTCCGCCAGCACAATCGCATCCAAATCGATCTAGTGTCATGAAATTCGCGATTTCTCGTGGATCTGAATTTGTCGCTCCCAGAAAAACCTCCCATAGGATCTGTCGCTCGACTGTTTCTGGTCCTCCGGATTCCACACACTCTGTAAACACGTATATAAGAGTGATCCTTGCAATTTCCGCCAGCACAATCGCATTTGAATTGACTCAGATTCATGGAATTCATGATTTCCCGTGGATTTGAATTTGTCGCTCCCATAGAACCTCGCATAGAATTTGTCGCTCGACCGTTCCCGGTCTTCCGGAGTGCACACAATTCGTAAATACGTATATAAGGGCGATTCGCGGAATTTCCGCCAGCACAATCGCATCCAAATCGATCTACTGTCATGAAATTCGCGATTTCTCGTGGATCTGAATTTGTCGCTCCCATAAAACCTCGCATAGAATTTGTCGCTCGACCGTTCCTGGTCCTCCGGAGTGCACACAATCCGTAAATAAGTATATAAGGGCGATTCACGGAATTTCCGCCAGCACAATCGCATCTAAACCGATCTAGTGTCATGAAATGAGAAAGTTACTATTCTTCAAACACTAAATTTCATCGCAACAAGGAAAAAAATTCAAAAATTAAAAAAAAATTAATTTTGATTTCTCAAATTTTTTCAAATATTCAGCAAATGTTCAGGCATTTCTCCTGAGTTGATCTTCGGTGAAAACTTTTAAAACATGAACAACTCACATATTTCCATAAGAGACAGGTAAACAAAGAATGTTCGATTTTTTCGCGTGACTCCTATATATAACATATATATCAGTGGCAGAAAATCCTGTAAACCAGCTCATTACCTGTATGTTACATGATTGTGACATATGGTATATATCCTCCAAATTCATTCACAATTGTCATATTGTCCCTCGTATCGTCACGTGAATCAGTTGGAAATCCTGACGGCATTTGATTACCGTGTTACGTAATTTCCATTTTACGTTTCGTAATCTCGATGTAACATTCATGTAACCGTTTTCTTCGGATTGTAGTCCCAACGTCATCCCCTGCACATCTGTCTGCATTTTGTATTGCGTCAATATGCCTTTGACCATCATATTCTTCCACCGAATTTCGCTGGAATTCAATATTTCAATCCTCAAACTTAAAATATTAAATATCTCAGCAACCAATGAACGAATTCAATTCTTTCCAACGTATATCGAGAGCGACAAAAAAGCGACAAATTCCTATGCAATCCTTTTTTTTTTCTCATCCCTCTGAACCGAGATTGTGCTAGCGGAATGGTTCCGCTAGCACAACCTTCATTATTTCGGAATCGCGAAGAGCGACAAATTCGGGATTGGTGTTACAAATTAGCGACAAATTAGCGACAAATTCCTATATAGGTTTTTTTCGATTTTGCTCATCTGGTTGTTCCAGCGTAACGGACGTAAAAAGATTTGTTGTTCCATACATAATACCTCGATTTACTGCGACAGCAAATTCTTTTATCTTCGTGCATATGTTTCGAAATGGGTTTGTAATTATAGAATATAGATTAATCATTCACTGCATTCAAGTGCATCAGGAAACATTTCTCTCTCCTCTTTTGGTTTCTTTGAAAGTACGATGAAGCGGAACATAACATCCCATGTGGAAATTTGAACTGGGCCAGCACTGGCCCTGATTTAAAGAATCTGGACCAGTACTAGCCCGGTTCAAGATTCCACATGAGATAAGATAATCATTCACTTTCTCGGCATTATCAAGGACCAACTTCCAAGTTCTAATACATTTTATTGTTCAGCTATGCACTTTTCAAGGATTCAGGATTATTTCCATCTCTCGCGGGGATCTAGATCGTGTACAAATATCATATACCAAAGGAAAGTTGAACTGAAGATCATTCACACAAGATGCGCAGACCGGAAGGTGTTCTACTTTGTCACGGAGCATGCGATCTTCATTACAAGAGCTATGTAAATGACTCAAGTGTCACTCGTTCAACAATCAAGATGCCATCATGAATGAGGAAATGAAGGAAAAAATGTATAATCGTCAACGGTTCTAATTCTGAACGAATGTAAAGTTTCATGAAAGTATATTTTTTAAAGATGAAAAATTCAGGTTTCAGTTATTCATAAAAGGATTCTTTGAGACAGAAGTGGAACAAAAATGGATTTCATGTTGAAGGTGTATATTTACAAATCGTTGACAAACTTTATTAGTCATAAATTTTAAGAATGATAATTTAAATGATTGAAGTATTGTGCAGTCCTGCTAATCACAACGTTGTCCTCTCGTGGTACTTTTCAAATCCAATACATGTTTCTAATATAATCTTTCATTTCTCTGCGTGGAAGTTGTTTTTTTCTCGCTCGACATTACCAAATTCTCAAGTGTTACCAATTTAAAAGCATATTTTTGTCGCTCTCGATCTTCCTTCCTCAATCAACTTGTCATTGAGAATCTTAGTCATTTTTTTGCTCCGAGATAATAGAAGGGGACGTCAAACCATTGATACTTTTTGGGTTGGCTCTCATCCAGTTGGTACTCCAAACATCGTCTAGCACCCTTGTTGTATTCAAGGGCCGTCAACATTTCTGTTCCTTTTGGAAGTCCGGTGGTATCCAAGGATCTCTTCCTAAGTTCGTTAATTTAAAACATCATTGAAAATGTGTGTCCATCACTTTTTGATTTATACTCATTATGGACTTTCTTCTGAATTTTTAGAATACGTTCCGAAATTCAGATAAAGTTTCTCGAAATTCAATCAAATTTATCTACGCTGAGAGAAATTTATTATATACAGTCACTGTAACCAAAACATTTCAACTAAACATTCCTAATGAGAGCTACTGAAAATTTGGTTGATTCAACCAAGGAAGTATTATAGTTGATTCATCACTCAAGGCCCATGGAGCTCCAGAAAAATGAGCAAAATTTTGCTACGTACTTTTCCAACCACTAACCAATAAATCAAGATTTTTAATATGCAGTGATGGAACACATTGCCAAGATTACACTCTAAGTATTTTGTTGAATCTAGAAAAGATTTCTGAGAATTATCTAAAGAATTATAAATATGATAACCTACAAATGTCAATAATTTCCACAAATTATTTTCTTTCATGCTCAGATATTCCTGTGGAGTTTCAATTGATATTCAAAGTCAAACCTTGGCAATATACTCTATCATTGAATTTTAAAAAAATTTTATTCATCGCTTAGTTGTTGGAAAAGTATATCTAGCAAAGTGTCGCTGGTTTTTTTTAGAGCTTCATGGCTTTCATTATATCAACTGTACTTTCCTTAATTGAATCAATCAAATTCCTCCACAAAAAAAATTTTAGGACTGAATCAATACAATAGTTTGTACTGAAAGAGTTCAAATGTAATTTGAACATTCACAGTGCAACTTTTTGACTTGACTCGGTTAAAAAACTAAATTGTAAAAGTTCAAAACAACATCGAACTCGGATTATAGTCACACGATGCGAGCCATTAAATCCAATAGTTTGGCGTGAGAGAGTGCGGCGCTGTGACGAACTACTAGAGCTCAAGCGATTGGACTCTCAGAGTATGAAATCTCGGACTCTGAGAGTCCGATCGCTTGAGCTCTCGCAGTTCAACGCAGCGCCGCACTCTCTCACGCCAAACTATTGGATTTAATGGCTCGCATCGTGTGACTATACGAATTCAATGTTGTTTTGAACTCTGAAGATTCGAATTTTGAACTTGCATAACCAAATATAATTGTACTGTTAGAGTTACATAAATTTCAAACTCTCACAGTCCTAAAATTTTGTCCGTGTAGTAGCTTTTACTAAGAATATTTGGTTAAGGCGTTTTAAACCCAGAAAAATAATTTAATTGAATATTAACCTACTAGACATTCCATTGCATCCAATAAAATTTTACTCAATTTAATTAAATTTTATTCAAATGGAATAAATTTTTAATTAGATTCAACTAAATCTCCAAATCAATTCAAATATAAATTCCTCTCGGTGTAGTTACAGTGATCTCAAAAATTTCTCTCAATGTACAAATCCAAAAAAAACGTGGCTGTAAAAAATCCATCACTTTTTCTGAATTTTCAGAAAAAATTTGTTTTACAGTGTAAAACGTTACAAGATTTTGAGTAGAAATTATAAACCTTGTATTAATATTTTGCATGGAATTGTATATAAATTGATCATAAAATTTCTCATAAAATACTCTTCTGAAGGAATTATAGGCACCTACGATAGCAATAATTCTCTCTTCACCAGCCATTTAACGTTCGAGAAGTTTTATCACGTGACTGAGTGTTCGGACTTCAGAACGTACACACAGGTATTAATACTTCGCTAAAATTTGTAGTGACCTACTACTCTAAGTACGTTTCTCGGTGGAATTATGAAATTATAATGAAGTTAAAGAGGTGACGATCAAACTAGAGAAATATAGATCATTATCGTCCAAGGTTTTGATAGAATTAGAATTCAAGATACTAAAAATAGTAGCTTACATTGATTCCTCCGATAGTTGTTTACAACCCACGATTGGATAATCGTTTCTAAAACATTTGGTATTCAATAGATCGAAGTATAAGAATCCAATTTTAACGTTGATTTTGTCACTCGAACGATGAAGGCAATCGTAGAATTTTTCGTCGCAATGACAATGAACCCTATAATTGTGTGATGGAAAGAGATTTGTTTTTGAATTAAAAATACATCATACTTATTATGTATTACTTACAGACTATAATGAGGCTTTCAGACTTTGGTCAAGTTCTACTGGTTTACTAGCTATTTCATTCCTTTCGATTCATTTTTGAGAAATTTATTCACATCAAGGAAGAGAAGAATAATTGAGATGATAAATTACTTTTGAAAAAATGAAGTTTCTTATCAAGTAGGGTAAGTGCATTTATAGTCCGCCACCACAGCGTGTACAATTTGTTGTGAATGTTATGTGATTGGTAGACTACGAAAGTTTATGTAAATATACATTTTTCATGCCACATATCTTTTGAATATTTCACATGAATGATGCAAAGAAATATGTTACATGCTTTCTTGCAGATGAGAGTACGTATAACATATGTCATTCACATCATTTGTGTGGAAGAATCTCCAAAAGATAAGGAACGTGGAAAATGTATGATTTACATAAATTTCCGCATTCTAAGAATTGGTAATAGAGATTCACAGCCCTCGAACGAAAGCATCGTATCCTACTTTGAATAATCGAACAAACACAGTCCGATGTTGTAATATTGGAAAGTAAAATCGTGCAAATACGTGGATAATCCAACGTATTGCAATTACGTTATACCATGGGAGGGTTATAGCGTGGATTGAATGTCGTATGGAATAAGATAGGGGATGAGAGAAGCCATCGGCGTCCACAATTTCTGTTAAAACAACTTTGGCTACCACTACCACACCTTGTATAGAAACTGGGATTGGTCAAGTTGTGCTTGGTTCGCATGGCCTCGATAGTGTCGTCGCAATGGTCGTGTTCACGACAACAAGCGTCCGTTTCGGCAAAATGACCGAGATCCTCGTAATTCGCAGCCACGTTACCGCTTCCACACCACTTTGTTCCTATGAAACCAAGGTAGAAAATAATAATAGTAGTTGAATCTTCCGTTCTGTGTTCTCGAATCGCTATGGGAATGGAAAATCAGTTGCCAACGCAATTAGAGAAAATACGTTCATGTTGAAAAAATAATGAATTCGACGAGTCATCAAATCGGTTAAATGAAAAGTTACAAAAGATTAATGACTCGCCAGCGGAGTTGAATTTCGTTTGAGGAAACTGAAACTACAAAATATGATAATTACTCTCGGTAATTTATTTTACCAGAAATCATTCGAGAATAGTCGACGACGTGCATCAATTTCTCTTGCTTTTCGTTTAATTTATCAATGACAAACTTTCTAACTTTCAACTTGTGAGAAGCAAACACTTTGAAGGTATAAAAAAAACTCCGAAACTCGTATAACTCCAATAACGAAGATATCTCATATACCATCGCTATTTCGCTATTATTCAAGAATTCTTTATATTTGCTCACCAGGGAAGATTATTTTGATTTCCTCGAAAGTATTGTTCAATAAATCATTATCGTTCTCGTTGTCCTTGTTCGGCGTACCCATTTGAATGACCCAGCCTCGAACGGGGATGACCAGGATAAAAAATGAGAATATAACGAGGATATGAAAAATCATGTTATATAAGTCTTATTCTTCTTCTTATTTCGAGGAAGCACGAGATAACCGACAAGTCCAACGACGCACTGTGAGACGTGGAAGAACAATAGGGGAGCAACAAGACAAATAGTCTTAGACCCTACGGGTTGGTTTATATATATATATATATATACGTGTGTATACATCCATGTCAACGCAAGGAAAAAAGAGAAAGGAGATAAACAAATATAAGGGTTCTTCATTTTGACCTATTTTTTAATCTAATCAGAAAAACCGTATTAACGTTGGAATAAGATCAGAACGAGGTAACAGAAAGGAGAATAAGGACGGATTACAAACGTGAGGTTGACGCCGTTTTTACACATCGATAATCGTTTTCCAGAACCCCCTGGTGGTGCTTCGCTCGAGCAATCTTCCACGAACTTGAGATAGGACCGGACGAGACAAGATTTCTCGTCCTCCCGTCGAAAGGCGCGAAAGAGAGATAGAGAGGAAAAGAGGGGCGGAAACCCCGTCGTTCATTGTCGCTCGAGACGACGAAATCGATGACCGTGAGAGTTGAAGATATATTTGAGATAGAATGGAAAAGTTCAAGTTGCTCTCTTATCTCGAAAAAGAAAAGAGGAATGATAAAAATGAACTTGGATCAATCTTATTTAATGAATAGTTAGATATCGGGGAAGAGTTGAAGGATTATGAAAATGAATGCAAACCGTGTACAGGACTTTGAAGAGATATTTTTCAACTCTTCGTCAATTGAATTATCTCAATGCTTCGATCACTTCGTATACTCTTTCAACGTATTTGAATTTAAGGTACTCTACAAGGATAATTTTTGCTAGAATAATTATTTTCAACCCCAGGAAGATCGGATATCCAAGTGATTTATTAGGTCCCTCAATTCTGAAAGCGTGAGGGAACTCGTTGAGTGATTTGTTACATCCTCTGAGAGTAACACATTCATTGATATTTCAGTATCCATTTCAACATTCACATCCTTCTTGTCCTTCGCGCAGTTCACAGTCATCGAGATTAGGACAAAGGAAGTGTCTAAGATTACGTGGTCCCACGAGACCCTCCTGACGTCGAGCACAATCCGTTAACCACAGGCAGACCGATGTGATGCGCTTCTGAGAAACCGGAGGTCCAATCCCATCGATTCTACAGGTTTTCTCGAATTGACCTTCTTTCACCTTTATCTCCATTCGTTTAAGGAATTCTTCTACCAGATCCGAAGGTACCGATACCGTTGATACGGATGATTCTGATTCCCCTGCCGGCTTAGGACATTCGCAAATACCTTCAAAGAACAACAGCAACAACGGAATATACGATTATCTTTCGAATAATCAAACGAACAGAATTTCTCATAAATAATGGATGATTATCTCTGATACAATTAGAACGCAATTTGTAACGCGTTCGAATGTCCAGATGTTCGAATCAAACCACAATGAATTCGTTACGCGAACCATCGTAGCGCGCGAATAATTGCGTCGTTCGATTCATCTGGGATCAAATGGATTGCTTTTAAAATTGATTGTTGGGATAAATTAATTGAAATTGCATTACAAAAAATATCCTTTTGAAGAATTAGGAACTGTCAACCTTTGAGAATGTTTCCAAGATCTATCGACTCGTAAGATTCAGCACCGGGTACCCGAGACTCTTCCTCTTCGTGCTCTTGTTCTAATTCTCCTCCAGGATCGTAATTATAATCATGGTATTGATCTAGCGAATAACGAACGTTCGAATCGGCCAAGCGATTGTCGTGGTCGGGCAAATTATCTCCGCCGTCATCGTATAAATTATCTTGATTTCGATGATGGTGCATTCCCGTTTTTGTCTCGTTTGTATTTTCGGTCATCTACGTGATCGAATTCCCAACAAATTAGGGAGAACATTATTACAATCAACGAATATTCAATTCAATGATGTAAACGAAGGGATGTAAATAGACGCGATACACTCACATAAAATTGTTTACCGTAATTCTCTTCTCCATCGTTCGAAGATATCGAATGTTCATCTTTTGTCGTATCGGATGTCGTGTGTGTTCCATGAGACGACGAAGACGATTTTTTCGTGGATACTGATTTTTCACCATAACCCATCGCAGGAAACATTGCGTCCTAATGTTTCGAGGGGGAAAAAAAGAGATATCAAGTACACTTAATTGAGCCTTTTCCGTGTTCACGTGAAGTGCAGTTGGTTCGTTACCTTTGAGTCGGTTTCACATCTTTAAAGCATTATCGCGAAGAAAAGAAATGAGCTTCGGAGGAAAGTGGATTGAGAAGAAGCTCGAGAGCTATGCTCTTTTCGTTACCATTTTAATCCCATTTTGAGGGATGTGTAAAAATAATAAAACTAATGCAGTGAGAGATGATGTCTAGTTTTCAAGAAAGATGCACTGAGAAAAAGATTTATTTATAGTTAACAAGATTAGTTTATAGTAAACGAACTCTATATTATACGATGCTCTCTAGATAACTTTAACATTCGTTAACTATTAAAAAATCATTTTTTTTTTTGGTATGAAATTGATTTTCAGTTGATTGAAAAATTGAATTCAAAACTACTATGAAATTCTCTGAGTACAATATAAATTTTAGAATATTTTCACATTATTTGGGCCAATATTGAAGCATTAATCAATTGGAGAATAATGTAATTTGAAGGAAGATTATAATGAAGTTGAACTAACATCACGATTCATTAATATAACCATTTCACTCAGGTGATACACATCACTGCTTGCTTAAAATTTTCTGTAAAAACCCATTGACTCTACCGATTTTAATATTATTAGTTTATGTAGTTTTGAATGAGGAACTGTATCCAAATGATAGTGTATAATAGCGTTAATTAAAAATACAGTTAAATATCAGGAACTAGTATTCTATAATGACTCCTAATAGTTTCATATAGTGCATTTTAATCTACGTTATTACAAGCTGTTATTCCAACACAGTCCTTTTCTCATTCGAAACTATATAAATTATCAAAAATTATAGATTCAAAGGTAACCCTGGTAAAACAAATCCATTGATTCTCGCCAAATCTCATTGAATCTTACACAATGTTCTGACCAAATCTTATTCAACCATTTTCAATGAGATTCAATTAGATGAATATGTTTTCTCAATGTAATTCTGATTGAATCTTGCCAAATCTGATTGAGTCCCTCGCAATGTTCTGACCAAATCCCATTAAATTTCATTTCGTCAGATTCTATGGATATTTTGAACCAGCGGAATTATGTGTTATAAGTGTTATCGTGTTGTGGTGACTAACATAACGGTTACTGCACATGCGCCAACACTCAGATCGCCACATTCAAATATGTGAAGAGTCACGCCAAACTTATAATGTTTGTCACAAATCAGATTTCTTACCTATTAACAAATCTGCATTCCAGCAAAATAAATCTCGTATTGATCGGAAACCAGTTACTCACATTCAACTAGTTCTCAAATTCGATTTGAATGATTTGTATTTTGTGTGAACTCATACTCAACTGTGATTTATCATACGAAAAAGTTAGAGATATCAAATCACTTTGTTAAGAAATAAGAATCATTCGTTACTTAAAACAAGTATGGAATTGTTGATATGAAATAGACGTACAAAATGGATGGTTTTTTTTTTATTTTAAATGCTGTATAAAATAGATCCTACGTATCCCAAGTGTGATATTTGTTGACGGTAAATGAATATTTCTCACTAAGTGACAAATAAATGTAACTATTTCATGTAACCAAATTCTTGTCTCAGTGTGGATTATAAAACGCTCAACGCTTCTTGAGATTTGCAGTTGATAAAGAGCAGCATATCGCAACATAGTTCTGGATTTCATGAAAGTTTTTATGAATTTTACGACGCAATAAAGTCTCGTAACAGGGTCATACACGTGTACTTTGTCCTACCAAGGACAACTATGAAATTATCTCATTCCACGAACACAAGGATAAATCTTTTCCACTTCGCACACGCTCTGAATGTCGAAGGGATTTTTTTTTCATCCTGAGTTGAGATACGCATGAACAAGAGAAGAAAAAAAGAAATATGTTGTGGGGATGATCAGTATCGTTCGAAGTACGTTTACTCCCAAGTCGGCTATCTTGTCAGCCAATTTCCTCTCCACCGATAGCATCCTCAGCCGAGCGTAGCAAGACTGAGGTAATACTATAAAAACATATCTCCCACATGTAGGATCCCTATCATGTGACGTGCGTTTATCTCTGAGTCAGCTATCTCGTCCGTTATCCGAAGTCTTCACAAGGGAAAACCTGTTGAGAAAACTAATGTGGGCAAGGAAAAAATCAATCGAGATTCAAATGCTCGAGAGATTGGGAGCGCAAACGATATTGAATGTATATATATATACGCGTATGATAATGTTTTTCAAATTTATAAACTCCGTGAATTGAATTCTTTATCAAAGAAATGAAGATTAGAACAGGTTTTAGTATCAGTTGTTGTGCGTTGAGTCTTCAAACCATTGAACGAACATTGAGAAAAATATTGACTTTTGTGAGAGATAATAAAAAAAGTGGTTTTTGCGTGATAAATCTAATAAAAAAAGTATTTGGACTTTGGGAAATGATATCCCGATAGTATCAAGTTTCATCCAAAGGAAATAAGATGTATAGGTGACAATTAGGTAAGACTGGAGTAAAGATAGCAGTAATTTGCGGAACTTTGTAAGTACGTTTGGCTATCAACTTTCGAGTTCGTAAGGCCGTAAAATGAATAGGTTAATTCCGAATAAACTTTATTCCGGATGTAATAAATTCACTTGAGTGGAATTCAATCATTAAAGGTCCCAAAGCATCGAAAGAAGTATTCGAACTTTGCAACATTTGCAAATTTTCAATGTATAACAATATAGTATACGAATCCACAACTTTTCATTCCTCATTCATAATTGGATTTGTAATACCACGAATACGTGGGGACATATTCTTTCGCTGTCGGGCAAAGAAAAACTATTATTATATATTTTCATACACATGCGAATACGAGGTAGGATATATGGAATACTCGATGCCAAAGCGAACTGATTTAAACATCCATCAAAACATGAAATCTCATAAAACTTTTAATTGTGATATCGAAGTTCAATATATCCCAACAACACGTATATATGTTAAATAAAACGATTAATCCCTGAATTCATTTGCATAATCCTCCACGAGCATGAGATTTTTCATTGAAAATGTTGTGGCGCTATAGGTATAACCCTCATACATTTTCATAATAATCAAGGTGACAAATGAAATAATAATGAATATTGGAAATACGTCAAGTTCTCCTACCGCTTCTTGGTAGCATACGGTTCTCGAATCCAATGTACCAGACGATATTTCAAACTTCGGAACGAGTTCAAAAGGAACCTCTTCCTCTTCGTCCTCCCTTATAGACGATGGTGATGACACCGAAGACGATGACAATTCTTTGCCACTGCAATCCAGTTCGGCGAGATATACGTAGAGATTTAGAAATGTTCGAAAAGGAATCATCGCCGACCCACCCTCCGGTTCCTCGGTCAATAACTCGCACACGTATATCATAGTTTCAAGTAAATTCTATGGAAGAAAGATTGATATGATATCATCATTGACGATCGAAAGAAAAGATTACGAATAGGTTCATCAGGAAGTAACATCTGCTTTTGAAGTCATTTGAATTTCTTGTATGAGAATTGGGATAACCAATGGGTTCGAATAAAATATTTTTCCGATATTTCGTACTTTCGAGGAGTTTGCGAATCGATTTTTGATTCGACGGGAAGATAGGAAAATAGTTTGTTTTCGAGAGGAAGGAATTATTTTATTGTTCTCATTGAGGGGTGTTGGACGTACGAATCGTGATCGTGATCTGTCGGTGACATCTGGGAGAAGCGTCGTCTGCTGGGATAAAACTAGAATTGAAATTCAACTTATCAAAAGTTTGGAAATCCTGACAAATAAATATTTTACGTTCCATTTGAATTTTTATATTTCTCGGGGTTCTCTTGATGTTCGAGTTTCATTGATTATGAAATTCGACTCGATCTTCCACGACGTTGCGAGTTCAAGAATACTAAGTACTTTTAGTCAATAAATTCATTCTGATACTTTGAAAAAGACTATCATCGGGTTGAATCCATTCTTTCATTTAATACCCCAATTTAATCGATCACATTTGATTTTTATGACCCGTGGATGATACTTTGTGTACAAAAGAATCACCCTCGGCGCACGCAAAATCAGTTAAACATTGCGAGTAATATTAATATCCATGCATTTAGTGTTCGTTTTGCTTCCGTGTAACGCAAAATTACAAAATTCACTCAACTTCTCTTTTTGCGCAGTTTTCGATATTGGAAAAATATGTTACCGAATTTCCCATATGTATGTAACTCCATTTGTATAGATTGTTTTTAATATGTGCATATATGCATCACAGCGATATGATACGCCGAGGATTGATTTGAACGAATTATTAACAAAGAAAATTCGATATTTCGCGTATACGCGAAATGAAAGTATAATTCGATTCGATGATGAAATATTCGAATGGACGGAATATTGTGAAGGGAAATTCATCTTACGTTGCCCAATAATCCACAGCCGATGGCCAGGAAATGATAAAAGTTGCATTCTTCTCTGTTGGTCAAGAATCCACCGATCAATAAAATTCTATAGAGACCCGTTTCATCGAGATCGATCCCGTGCCAAAATTCCAACAAAGACCTCACGCTGATCTCATTCACGTGACCAAATCTGTTGAGCAGGGTTTTTAGATAAGCAGGCGTTATCCCTGTGGGATGTTCGAACGGAGGATATTCCAGTCGCTCCTAATTGTCAATTGACGATGTAATCATTAGTTCAATTAAATGAATTCGAGAGAATAAAGTGTGTAATTAAATCGCGCTCAAGCTTTTCTCATTCATTGACATACAAGTGATGCGTTGGAAGGAATTTTAATGAATCTCTACGTACCCTGGTAGAAAATTTGATAGACTTCTATCAAGAATTCATGTTCTAAGAGGTTCATTTGAAGTATACGGGAATATCAAATAAATAGTATGTCGTTTGGGCACAGAAGAATGTAAAATTCACAGGGAATACCTCTGAATCAACATCTAATTTATTTAATGTTAAGGGCACTCAAGCACCGAAAGGAGCGAATCAAACTTTGCACCAACTTTTTTCATAAATTATGCGTTTATTTTTAGTGAATAATCATAAAATCCACAACTGGGATTAGACTCTAAATATAAATTTTAGTCTTCAACTGATTTTCTGGGGAACATAAGAGAATTTTAAAATTAATAACCTCCGACTGTCGCAAAATTTCTTGTAATTTCATTTCCTAATATCTGCAAACCACGGAGAAATCCAAATCCGTATTTAGAGTCCAATCTCAGGTATGTACTCAATTATTATCGATTTCAAATTTGAATTTATTGAGTAATTTATGCTTGAGTGCCCTTAACGGAAGCCTATTTCCGTACTTTCAGAAACCTACATGTTTGATAAAAGTGGACAACAATTTTTTCACTGTGTAACAAAATAAATGATGTATATTGTCAAATCAGAATCTCTGTTAGAAACATTGAGTTTTCTCAAGCAATGAATTGAATTCCAACACATAACCTAACATTTAATTCAACTTTACCTTCACTGGGGGATCTTCTTCGTTGGCCAAGGCATGAAAGTAAGCTACTGTCCATCGTAATAAATCGTATGGTTGCGAACGAATTGCAGATTTTACATATGTTTTCAAAATATGTGGCAAACTTGGTGGGATTTTGATTTGTTCCGGACAGTATATGTTTTCTAATAACTCTGCCATCTCTTTTTACGTCTAACCATCGAATGAGAATTGAAAAGTATTTATTAATTAATACAGTCATATCATGCGATATTCACATTACGTAAGTTGTTTCGCATTACGTAATATTCAAGATTATAAAAGATTAGGTTGGATCACATTAAGAGTGAAGAAAAAAAGGAAAGTCAATAGGAATAGTTTAATATTAGAGGACGTATTCAGTCTATGGCAGGGGACTGCAACTTTATAAGAAATACCGTTGTCGTTTCGTTTGACGAACTCTGCGCCCTCGCAATAAAAAATTGTTTGATTGGAACTAAATCCATGACACCAGTATTTTTTATGAACTTGCAGCTCCTTGGTCTATGGAGAAGAACAACAAAACAACTAACAATTAATTCAACTTGCAAAACTGATCACATAAAGTTGACACTCGTTTCTTTTTTGCTAGCTTCACGGACAGAAGAAAATGGTAATATTTACCATGCTAACACAGTATTCTGTCTTATTTTATATAAAATTGTGATTATTACTATGTGAGAATAGAATTCTTTACCATTTTTCTGGTAATAATTGCTATGCTACATATACATTATATTATCACCATCCTTTTCTCTCCGTGAAGCTAGCAAAAAAGAAAATAATTAACAAAATTGAATTCTCTTGCCGACATAAACAGATTTGTTAACGGAACTAACATTTTGACTGCTCAAGCGAATATTTTTGCAAAACCAAAAAATTTTTTGTAGGTGCTATGGGAACAAATCATTTTTCTCTGTAAAACTGGTACTATTACTTCTGGCAATATTCACAGTATATTTTTCTCAATGTCCAACAACGTGCTTTGAAATATAGTCAAAAAATATTCCAACAAATCGATTAATGTACATCGAGATTAAAAATGAACTTTTGTTTCACGTAAAATCCCCGTTCGATGTTATTTTCTTCCTCGAATCAATCAGAATTTAAATGAAAAAAAATTGGAACAAAGCTGCAGTTCAACTTCTATACAATTCTTCTCTCCGACATTCAACCGTATCCTTTTGGTCAATACGAATGCACGCAATCAATACACGTATTCTGATTTCCCGAACAGTATAGCCTCAAGATACATTTTCGAGATATGACGGATGTATCGAGATGTCATCTCCAGTGACTCACCAAATATATCATGCATGGTATTTGGTGTTTGATCTATACAACGAACAATATCAACAACATATTATACTGTCAAGTCTCCGAACATTACATGTTGATATATTTCTTATTTATTGCAGTGTTATTTTGAAATCGCGATACATAATCCTCTATATTTCCAACACAATATTTCAATCAATTATGCTAATGGAATGTAAGATTTTATTTATTCATGCGATTCAAACGTATAATTTCACTCGAATGCTTTTGAGCTACTAGACGAGGGACAATTATCTCATGTTAATCTCAAAATATATCACCCACAAGGAATATAATGTACGATTTTGGGAACCGTCAATGATTGCACGCTTTATATTTAATTACATGTTTTGTTACAATAATTATAGGTGTATGCCAGGTAGGTAATGAATAATTCACGAATCTGAGCAATATTCGATCGCATGGTCTCTCATCGGAGTTGTTCATCGCTTGTGTTGAAACGTGAAATAATTCATACACGGTATACAGAAGATGGTGGAGACAGGTGATATGTGGTATATACGAGAGAAAACCGGGGTAGAAAAAGAGCAACAAATGTATGCTCTATATCAATGTGTGAGAATTGACGTCATGAATGGAGAAGAGGATGATGGTATAAATATTACATTTCACGATACTTGTTATCCATCGATATCCTGTTGTGAACCTAAATCCTCGGCACACGTATACGGATCTATATTTTCTTTCATTTCGTTCATTTCGAATGTATAAGAGGAAAAACGAAACATAACCGAAAACAAATAAAAGAACATTGCAAATCTGAATTTAAGATTTACATATATATCGTTAACACGATGTTTCGAATTGAAGGAAACAAAAGTATTGATTTTGTCCCTCCGCGTATTCTTCTCGTTCATTTTACGGCATTGATTATCATTAAACGTTTCGTCGTTCCCCCGGACATAAATTAAATTTACAGGGAAAACTCCGCTCGAAATTCCACAGTCACTCTTGGTTTCGAGTGATGAATGTAATTTCACTCGCGCAACGGCGTTCTTTCTACTACCATCGCTGCAGGAAAATGTTTCGATATGATAAAATTTGCCACTCGGAAACAATTAATTGTTTCGTAATATACATGGACCTTCCGAATGCATGCATGTTTCACTTGACGTGGAAAATTTACAATTTCACAAAGTATGCTTTGAAGACTGGCGAAATGAATATATTCAACGTCATTGAAATCTCAATGTTCTATGATTTCCTCTATCATTATCATATGGAGGATAAGGATGAAAGAAAAAACAAGGGAATAGGTGTGATCTTGTTCACGGAGAGAGATGTATGGTAATATTTACCATGCTAACATAGTATTCGTTCTTATTTTATTGAAAATCGTAAATGTTACTATGTGAGAATAGAATCCTTCGCCATTTTTCTGGTAATGAGTACTATACTACATAGAAATTAGACAAATAGAACTCAAAGCAATGTAAAATGGTACTGATTACCATGTTAAAATAGCTGTCATTCCAGTTAATGAAAATATGCACGTCAGCCCACTATTAATAATTAAGTAAAAACACAGTTATTATTTAGAAGACTGATATAATTTGTTTCTGACTGTGTGCTCCCTTTGCTTTCTATTAACCATTTCATAACCTAATTTATTTATTTATAACCTCATTCACTGAAAAGCCTTGTGTGGATATAAATGTCAATAGTTTAATTTAGTTTATAATCAATGAAAAAATCATGGTCAATATTACTTTATAGCATTGGATTCATGTTTAGTTGCATAGTACTGTCTCCAATGTAACATGGTAATCATCACTATGTTAACAGGGCTAATGTTACCACATAAAATCGGGAGCATCACTATATCAAGTGACTCGCATCATCTAAAAATTTTCGTCACCATGTAACATAATAATCATTCCCATGCTACATTGAGAATATGACTATTCTTTTCTCTCCGTGTTGGAAGAATCGAGAAGGTTAAATTAAAATTAAATTTCATTTCATAGAGGGGATAATGTGAGAATTGAATGAAACCACTTTATTCATTTTCCTGCACGAGTTATCTTTAAAACTAGAAACGAAATCTAAATTTTTCAAATTCAACTCCTTCTGTGAGCATCATTATTTACAGCTTCTGTAATGTTTCACTTGTATAGAGTGAATTTCAATTCCTGAATTGTCCATGAAAAATCTCATCCTCGTAGATAGTAGAGATTTGATAAATTTAGGAGGCTTCAACGGTATATTTATGAAACTGATATCTTTCAGATAACATTTAAAACTCTTGAAAAGACATCAAAAATGTGACAGATATCGATGCATCAGAGATCATTTTGACATCTCTCAGATAACATTATGACAGTTTTCAACGACTGTCTCTACTGGATTCTCACATTATCTCGTTTTATTTGAAATCGCTTCGATAAAACTTCATCATTTTTATTCGACCATTTATTGGAATATATACATACATATATCAAATAGCCAGACACAATTCAAAGAATTTTATTGGACCAATTCCAAATAAACTCACGTGTAAAAAATTCAGGGAAGTGCTTGTGTGGAGAATTCCCCTCTCTTTCCAAAGACATCAATACCAACCAAGAAAGATCTTCAGCGTAGAATTCTAAATGAGAACAGCCGGACAAAAAAACTCAGCTTTGAAGGTGATCATGAAGTTGATTGACATATTTGTACTTGGATCGATAAAAAAACAGATTTCAGTTCTAGAATTGAAAATAGCATTTATTATCATGTAATAATAATGATAGACTTTTGATAGATGAGTTTAGGATATTTTAAACTGAAATTCAATGAAATAAGACTGCGATGAGAAAATGGTTTTTCTTCCAACGATTCTACGCTACGTAGATTTACAAGAACAAAGTTGTCACGATACGTGCAATACGTTTGAAGAGTACAATTTAATATCCGCAATGTGGTTCGAAAGTAAGAGATATGAAGAAACGTGAGAATACCACTTCAAATATTGGTGATTCGAAGAAACGTTGCAAAGCTCTTTTCCACTAACGGTATCCGAAATTTCACAGCGATAAGCATGAAAAATACTCGAAATAACTTGCAAATTTCTACGATGTATATACATATCTTTCGCTCCAACTCACACGACAGAGCGTTATCTCGCTCTCTTTTTGAAATATACGATCAAACTAATTTAGGATATACAATAAGTATCTTTTGAGGCTTTGAAGTGTCTGTCCTTGTACGAAACAGCACATATCTGTACAAAGAGTACCTATACAATTTGGTTGATGCATGAATGAAAGTCGGTCATTGGAAAAAGCATGTGCTATTTGAATGTGTATCAATTCATATTTTTCAAAGAATATAATAAAAAATGGGCAAAAATAAATGGATTCTCATAAAACTAAAAAGGTTGGTGAAAAATAAAGCATTGAGTAAGAAAAACTGACTATCTGGCTTCCTTCTGCAGACATTTAGTTGGAGGAAGAAAATTGTCTGCCTAACGAGGTAAATTAATCCGGACCAGACGATTTGTGTTTTGAATAACCCATTTGAAAAAGATTGGAATTAATAAGCAGGAAGCTGGAGGTAGGAAAAGAAGGAAAAACACAGTCATATACGAACACGATGTGTACTAGTACGGTACACATGTGCCAAAACCTCTCTTCATTATTGAACAATCCTCGTGAACCGTGATTGTAGTTGTGTTTATGCGAGCAGGCGCAAATATAATTTATCGTGCATTTGGGGATTACTTCCATCCGTGTGTTTATGGAAGCACTTGTCGCCGTTTTGATGCATAATGAATCTCTTTCTGCCGAGCATGCACCCACTTCACTCGCATACCCACGTCCCATTACAATTGTACAAAAATGTGTGTATCTATATTGCGCACGACATCTTCGTTCATCATTTCTTTCTCTTTTCTCCTATATTTCATGCTCCAACGTATTCCGCTTTTTTCCAAGGACCATATCGTATACAAACACACGCTGTAATCATGGAAATAATTTCCAATCGATCTTGAAAAGAACGTGGTCTTTCATTATTCATGTCAAATGTCTACCTTGCGCATAAAAGGAGCTTTCAACGATTAATCTAATGAAAGAAAATACCATTCTCTCCCTCGGAAATTCTATGCTGTACATTTTTCTCGATGATACATCAAGGGATGACATTTCTGATGGAAATATCAAAGAATGTGTACTTTGGTTCAAAATTTGGATAAATAATCGATAAGAAAAGGTGAATTCTCTGAAAAGATAATGATAACTTTCGCATAGAGAGATGTTCTGTTATGGTAACGATTTATTCATTCCCATTCTGTTAATTTCTGCGTAACGTCAATACCCGTAACACAGCATTGTTTAGGAACATAATCATGCGACGATCAGTCATACAGGTACATATAGGTGAGCACATGTACGATGAAAAGCCATTACGATGCTGACATATCGTTCTCTTTGATGACATTCATGCATTTACCTGCCCAAGTAGCAATCACATGTAATCGACTGTAATCTCGTCGGATATAATCCTTGTATAATCTAATTTCGAAATTTATTCTGATTGAACTTTCATTATCATAAATTTCACGTGGATCAAAGTCTTTCGATACATGTCAACAAATTTAAGGGCATTTTCCGCTGATGTTGTTCATAAATTACTTGATAAATCCAAATTTCAAATAGATAACATCATTCTGAATTCTCCTATATGGCTTGCAGAGATATTGAAAAACTTGCGATGAAGAATTTTTGATAGTTGGAGATTATTATTTTTGAAATCCTCTTATACTTCCCATCAGGAAATTATGGTTTACTATGATGAAAGGCTGAAATTTATATTCAGAGTTTAATCCTGGTGATAGATTTTATTATTATGTATACTGAAAATTTTCGTTGAACGCATATATAATTTATGAAAAGAGGTAGTCACAAAATTTGGCTCGCTTTTTTTTATACAGAATTTTATACAGAGAATAATACTTATTCTTCGATACACTTAACGAACGGAATAATATAAATCACGAAGATCGAGTGTTTCAGATGTTAGAGCATTTTACACAACACGAGTAAACTTTCCACTTACAATCATATTGAATACTATATGCTGTTGAAATTTGCGGAATAACAATGAATCGAATCACTATATGCACTGTACATGAATTGTTGAGTAAATGCCAAACGTACAAAATTTATTAACCGTGCATTTATATTTTCCGAAGGAAAACGTACACTGCTAGCGTATTTCTACCCTTATGTATGTTTTATTTTCAATAAATTTTAGGACGCCGTATATCCATCACGGAGATACATGAATATGCAGCCTCCGTTACGACTCACGATTGATGTATTTTCGTTTCGTTTCTACATTCGAACAAAGATTTAATTGAATCAATTAAAATCGATTTCAATTGTGACCACCGAATTCATTTTAGCAATCCCATTAAATGCATAATTGCTTCGAGTAGCATTGTTTTGCATTTTTCATTGGGATTGTAAAATTTTGCGGGGAAAGCATTTCACATCCTAGAAAATTTAAGATGAAACCAGAGTGTCTCGTTACCGGGATAAAAATAATAAAATCGAGTTGGCTTGATTTTTCATAAGCACTTGACAAAGTTATCTGGAATTGGTTGTACCTCTGAAAGAATTTGACAAGGAATTTTAACTGTAATCTCAATAGAATTTGCCTCCATTCGAATCTAAATGGAGCTTATTGCTTTGTTCGCAATTCGATATTCTACAATTAAGATGCTCTCTGTTCTTTTCCAAGCTGAAATCATATGAAAAATGATTCAGTTATGACCACAAACTAAATAAAAATCGCCACAATTCATTTTTTATCATCTTCTATCAGAATCCAGAAGTTTGATGGAACATGGTACTGCGTTAGACGTGTATAATTTTCGATACATTCGTTTACAGTCTTCGAAAATCAATATAAATGCATCGAGATGAAACAAGTGAAAGAGGATGATATATGGCCATCCTGTGTAACGTTACTACTTGTTTTCGTTGACCCTATAAATTTTCTTTTCCCTTCATAGAAATATTTTTATTACATCCGTATTATGTCACGATAAATCATTCGCTAAACCAATGGTTGACATTTTATTTAATCTTCGGTCGAATGAATAATTGAATAAGAAACACCATGTAGTTGTGAAAAAAATTGATTCTTGGAATGGAACAAATCCTCTGCGAATGGAAATTTGACGGATTCATGCGAAGAGAAAAATGTTGGAATATAGAATGAAAAGAGAAAAAAAAAACGTATTTCTGCCGAGGTCATCCAGATTGAAACTTACGATTCAAATTCAAATTCTACGCATAGAGGGATGTGCTATCCCTTCTTATCATGTCCAACGTATCCAACGTACGTGGTCTAACGGGATAAGGAGAAAGGGTCCGGATGGGCAATCATAAACATAGTTCGACTTATTGCTTCCAGGCATTCAAATCTTCCTTTATCTTTGACATATATGTACTTTTCTTTCTCCTTTTGCCTTTTCCAATCCCAGGAACTCGTTCTTCCCGTCAAAGTATATACACGTAGGATGATAAAAGAAAAAACAAGAATAACGTAAACTATGCATTAGAATGGAAAAAAAGTCAGCCAAGGAACAGTCAATTCACTGATTTTTCCCGAGGTCTATCGCGATGTGATAGAGGAAATTCTTATAATCGAAAAGAAAAAAAAACCGATGGGAGAATTATTTCCCTTTGGCCGAGGGATATGATTATATTTCAGTACGAATATCGAATTATATTCTTGGCTTATCGGACGCTCGATTGATCCATCTCTGCTGAAGAAAAAGGTGATTTTTTCTCTGTTATAATTAACTTGTGGAACACCGCCCGAGCGAATAACGTTTCATTCTCTAATACGAAGGTAAATGGCATACATCTTAATGAAAATGCGTTGTAATTTCCTCAAGTTTCGTAACTCACTTGTGACAAAGTAACATTTTGTAATCAACGAGAAAATATATCTTCCTACTGGGAAACCGTTACCATTCCTTCAATACTGGAAGTTTCCTGATTAGATCCAGACTACTTATTATTCTCTCATTAAAATTAGTTCTATATTATTTTTCTTTTTGTTTTTTACGAATGAAGGAAGAACAAGAAATTTGTAAATTCAGAGTAGCGATTGTTCAATTTGCAGAACCGTTCACTTCCAAATATTGGAAGAAGTATCCCAGAGTTGTTTATGTGTCCCTTTGCGACCATAAACGTAGGTACTCCTATTGTATTCTCTAACCTCGCTTTTCTTCGCATGAAATAATGCTGAATACCGTTCTACGCTCTCTTGACAAAATAAAATATTATTCAATTCCAAGATTTTATCTTTGATATTAAAATTCTTGATCAAAATGACCATGTACTGCGAAATTGCAGATCATTTTGTTTCTCGATTTTAACGATATTTCTCCGGACAAAGGACAATTCGAGGCTTATTTTTTTCAAATAAATTCACCATGTATTATACGATTCTGGAAATTAGTTGCTATTCTTAGCTCTCTTTATGTGTCGAGAATGCGTGAAATCTCATCTTGCAACGCCCTGGTCAAGCGCATTTATCTTCATTGTTCGTGAAATGGAGGTATCCATCACGCGAACGCGCACAGGGGATTCTCTATTAAAAAATTACCGTGTAAATTACGGTAGTCATGGGACATCGTGACGTTTAGAAGATGATTCTTTGTTTGCCCCTTCGAAGTACGCAAAATATACGCTTATTACATGTCGTGAGTTTTTGAAATATTTCATAGTTATTGTGATTTCATCACGAAAAAAGAATGAAAGTTTGCTAGTTTTGGAGTTTCCGATTCAAAAACGACCATAACAATTTGAATTTTGCTCCCCTAGCGAAAAACATTCCAAAAATCTGAAAAACTGTGAAAATCTATGAAGAATTCCACTGAAAATTTCTCTGAATTATTATTGAAACAGTCTGGAACTGTCCGAAGAGCTATGAACACCTCTGAACAACTGTTTACTGAGAATCCCTGAAAATTTTAGAGATTCGCAGTAAAATTTTTCCAGCAGAGCCTCGATTTATAAAATCATAGATGTGAGTTCCAGCGGTTATTTTTCAGCATCAAAAACGTATACTTTTATTTTAAAGTGTAAATTCCAGGAGATAAACACTCAACTTACCAATAGCGATAAAATTCTCAACACTTGGTACCGAATGATCAGTAACTTACCTGAAACACAGAAAAAAAAATCCACTTAAAAATGTCATTTTTGTTCAAATTAAGCGGAGCATTCATTCCGCGCAAAAAGATGTTTCTGAAATATGATTTTATTGAATAGAATTTTCATATTTCCACGATTTTATGTTTTTCCACGATGTCGAAACCCTCGGCATATGAATGCTCCTTAGCTCCTGTTAAGGATTTCTCCTTTCACAGCTTCGCAAACGGTTATTTCGCATATACGGAAAGAATAAGATTCTGCAATTTATTGACCATTATTCTTTTTAACAGCCTGGTAATTGCAGTGGAGGAATCTCAGCTCCTTGCATCGATCGACATCTTTTTCTACTTCTTATTACTGCGTCGAAGAAAAATAATTAACCGTGTTCGAGAACTTGAACCTCCGTGTATATCGAGCTTCTGCTCCTACGGATGAGTACATTAATTATCTCAGTCGTGTGACCTATCATCAGCCTATCATACTTTCATCTTAAATGCGAAAAAAGACGTTGTACAAGGAAAAATGTTTCCGAAATCCATTAAAATGGATATTAAATGATATTATGTTTCACTCTCACAGATCAATATACCTTCATGTATATAAATGATTAAAAAAAGTGCAGTAATGTTGTATGGAAAGTAGGTAATGAAATATATAGAATAATTCAAAGCATTAATAAGCGGTTTTGAATGCAAAGTGAATTCATTTCACGACGAGAACTCGACCTTTTTCATTTTTGTTCAAAATATCTTTTACAAAAAGCTTTTTTCTTCAATTTCTAGAATATTTCAAGTATGAAACTTTGAAAACGACGATCAATTGAAATATGATGAATTTACCAAAATATTAATGAATTTAATGGATCGTTATGTGCAAATTGTAAATTAAATGAACAGTATCGATTTCAATCCAATATCACATACGCTGCACAAAATTGCCGTCAATCGTGGCTATATTACATCAAATTCGGAACTAGATTGGATGCACGAGATCAAACAATACGAATAATATATCGTATCATAATTTTCTGCAATTCAGATAATTGTGATTCTAAATGAAGCTTCGAATGCGATATAAACCGATTTCATGCTTTTCTATTGAGGAACAAACGTCTCGTTTGGCAGCATTCCTGAATGTTTCAAATGAACGACGATAACCACTTTCGCACACTTTTATACTACTCTTGAGCATAATAACACTTTTCCGAGAAGTAAATTCTCATTGGATGTGTCAGGATGCTTCGCAGTTTGCAGAGTTTCTATACTGCCCCTCGTGGAAGGGAAACTCCTCTCAACATCAAACTCTGATCCTCCGTCACACATGAATCTCAAATTTTTGTACTGCTTTTGAAAATTGATTTTACAATTTCATAATTTCCCCTATAAACACATAATTCCAAAAATCCTCTCAAGAAAGTGGGACGGGAGGGACTTTCAATGCTATTTCACTTTGTAAATGACAGCATTTTCATTACACTCTTCACAGCTCAGGTCAGTTTGCAAGTTCATGAAACGTAAATGTCTATTGAGGAGACAATGACCCGTCGAAGAGTTCTTTCATCGCCGGAAATTCGTCTCTCCTCAAAGGCGACATTTCTTTGTGAACCTTGCCGTGGGTGGTTCCAGAATTAAAAGTCGTGCTCGTCTGTTTCTCGGGGGCACTCACCTAGTTTTGCTTGAATCGAAGTTTTGGATGTTTTTGAAGGCTTTGTATCACCACTTCACGGTACTTGAGAATCCCTTCTGAAGATCATTCATGGTTCGTGACGTGCGAGGAAAAGACAATTTATTCATAATAAGAAAATGAACCATAGAATTTCTCATTGAAAAAAAAAAATAACACGGTAAATTGTAGATCTACGTTAAGTGAGAACGAAATAATACCAATTTGAAATTCTATCTTGAATTGCGGTTAGGAACGAAAGTCCTCATGGAATTCAGCTTTGATATACATATAGAGGCATTTTATTACCCAAGATGTTATCGAGGGAGAAAATCCTGATTGATTCCAACAAACTCAACACAATGCAAGGCCAAGTAAGGTTACAAGTTGTACATCGAGGATAAAGCATGAATCACTAGCATTGTTTCTAGGATGGATATTGATGGAAATACCTCAAGTCCACCGTATTCAATTTGATTATGGCGTTTGAATAACCACGTGTTCTTATATTTCATGAAAGTTGTTCATGTTACACAAACAACACATACTACACCGTCTTTCACTCAATTGTTTCACACGGAATCACCCTAGTGCATATAAATCGACTCGATCCACACGAGATTCTCATCAATATTCTCATTCCACGGTACCCACGAATATAGACGTCTTCTTCTCTCCTCTGTTATGGTACAAGTCATTTTCTAGGTCATACGTTGTGTATGAATATTCATTCGTACATCTATCAAATTTTTCTAATGTTCTATAAATCTAAATTTCAGAATCAACTATTGAATTATTAGAGAACAATTGAATACGTGTGTCAACATTTTATTTTAATTACAAGCCAGTTGAAAGCAAGAGAAACTAAAAAAGATTTGATCAAACCAAATCATTTTCTTTTAATAGAATTTTTTTGCAGTTTGAGTGTATCTTTTCCCGAAAGTCGTTAAGCAGGAGTTGAGATCTTTTCACCTTTTCCGTACGGGTGAGTGACAAATTGGTCGGGACTGGAGCGTCAGACACATGGCGTCAGCCACCCGGAAAGGGTCAAGTACTGCAGAAGTAGTAAAGGACCGCAAAGATTCATCTTCTTTGAGTATTTGAATCCTGGATACTTGAATCTCAATAAATGGAGAGGCTTTTCGTTTTCTCGAATTCATTTCAAATCCATTTCTCGTCCTAGTCTTATTTATTTGGGAAACATTTTTTTCTTCAGTATTTTATATTAAATTGAATTTCGACGTTCGTGGTATCAATTCACGGTAATTTCCTCCGCGTTTGAGTAAATCGATGTTAAAATAAAATACTATGCATTTGATATAGCATTCGTTAAGAACTTTACGTACGCTTGCTTAAAACAATAAAATTATAAACAAAGCGTGACGAATTCTTCATTATATATTTATTACGAAAATTTCTCAGATCCGAAGATAAGTTATAGCGTCGGAGCTACCTTCTTCTTTCTAGTCCATTATGCGCGCAAGGGAAGAAGACAGCGCTATTCCCTGTGTTCGAATTCTCACAATGTAATATATGGCGTTCGTTATGTCCGCTAGTATAATATTTACTATATTTTATGTCTTGATCTCAAGAGTTTCATAAAAGTTTCATATGAGTTTGGGTGAAAGATAAATTTTATGTACTATCCGAGTTCCTATTGATTATACCTCTTATAAAGATAACGCTACGTTTTAGAATTGAAAAAAGAACTTAATTACCAATTGACTGAGCTGTGAATTGAAAAACAAACAGAGAAAGTTCCTGAATTTACGAATTGAAACTTCGAACATGTTTAGTATCCGTATTATTGAATTCTCGCTCAAACATCCAACCTTTTTATAAAATTCTGTTTCCAACACTCACCTTTTAAATATTCTTTCCCAAATACATGTCAATAAATTAATGTGCATAATTTCGCCAAGTACATCGTAAAGGATACAATGAAGGGTTGCACAACAACTTATCAATTTATCAAATAAGATGCAATCTTTATATCGTTTGGATTAATGGAAAATAATGAATCAATGAATTTAATCAACGCAAAACAGGTTTTTGAATTATCACTTATCCAATTCCATGGTGATATAATCGACAAACGTATATCTGCTTGTTTCATCAAAACTGGAATTTCAGCTCTCCGTTAAATGTAAGAAAATAATTTATAATTGTAGAGATTGAAAGCTTGAACCGAATATAACGCGTTGAATATTCATTCACGTTGAATGAAAGTGTTTCTTTTTTGAACACCAACATCAGAATTCAATAAGATTTGGAAGATGAATTGAGGGAAAAGAAAAAATTTCACTTAGAAATGAAATATGTTATTTTTCTGAACTAGATATAAAATTTAATCAATTCCCTCCGAGAAACCTCTGATTCTATAGATTCTCCGTTCGGACGGAGAGTGTCTTCTGTTTACTTTTGCAACGTGCAATCGGACGTTACTGTACTACGAGTCCATCTTTTTTTCTTTATATATCTCTCATCGTATTTGAAATATTTTTTCGTTCACTTGGACATCAACGATTCATGATATTGGACAAAAAAGTTTAAATAAAGTGTTCAAAAAAAATTGAGAAAATTTTCCCAAACCAAGAACTTGTACATATCCTCCGTTAAAAATACAAAAGTACAATATGTTGTTGATTGCACTTGCCCTGCGAAGGAATGAAAGAATACAAAAAAAAAATGGATAAAAACCTTCAAAAATATTTTTCATTCTTTCTTTTTCAACTATAAAATCCGAATTTCAGAGGATGACGAATAATTCCGACCAGAAATCTACCTAAAAACTCGAACGAATGAAAATTCGAGTCGAAAGGATCGCAGATGGGTTTGAATGGGATTCGAACAACTGCTTTCACGAAAGCTTTTGGAAAATATGAGATTCGTATTATAACGAACAATCGGAATTTAGATACCGAAGTGAATAGAAGTGAACGTCCTTTGTGTTTCCAGTTTGAAAAAATGCAAATTTGGTTGAATCGTTCCACGGAATACGATCGTGACATATAGTGGAACTCATTTTAGATTGTGATGTTTTGTTAATCATTTATTATTAAGGAATCACTATATTGAGACGAATATTATTTGTTATGAGAGATTTGCAATGAAATCAACTGGTTATTTAAATATGTAGAACGGATTTAATAAGATGAATATGATTATGTGGCGATACAAAAAGTTATAAAACGATGTTTAGTCCACAAGCCGGACTCTGTTAGCTATTGACTTTTTATATTCAAAATGAAATTATGCATACCTTATTTGACGATAGTAATTTAACTCGATTTCTCAATCGTGGATGATTTTCAGAACTATTCAATAAATTTCCGTTGAGGAGAGAAGGAAATTCGATTTTCTCTTTTCCTTTATCAGGAAGCTTTGATATTTTGTAGAGCACTGGTTGTATAATAATTCGCTCTATTTCTAATATTATTATATATTTACATATTATATTCAGAATTATATTTTCAGTACAGAGCTTTCAATTAAGACGTTTGTTCTGTATAACGATCGATCGACGTCTCTCCGTCTTAGCTTCCCTACTTCCTGGTTTTGGTTTCCTTTCCCGCTCCTCATTCCTTACTCATTCCTCTCTCCATCATCCATATATCGCCTCGTTACAAGATGTAGGCTGTACTGAGGGAAAAAAGTCATTGAGGCAAGAAAATATTTCATCCAATGATATCTATAAAATATTTCTTTAAACCAATGAATGAAATGGTTCTTCACCGCATGAAGTGTTTCATCGAGTGGAGAACCATTTCATCCATAGAAGTAAAATTTCATTGATAGATATCGTTGAATGCAATATGTTTTTTGTCTCAATGACTTTTTTCCCTCACTGTAAGCTTTCGAAATTTTGTACAGCGAAGGTCTTTGGGAATTGAACAACGCGGAGGGTGAAAGAAAAATCGCTATTAACTACATTCAGTTCCAAGAGATCCTTCACTTTATATCTACACAATATATACGTAGATACGTGCGAACTCGATAAACCCTCCTGTTCAAATCCTTTATTTTTTCTCAGGGTGAAGTAACGATAGAGTTCCCTTGGGGGGATTTTCAACGGCCTTGACGTGATCCATTCATGTCTGTGAGTCTATTCATAGAAGTATGACGAGACGGGAAGGGATGAGAACAAAGAATTCCCTACACTTGTAAAATCATGCAGTTATCACCGGATGATGGAACGTGCTTTTCACGGCAGAAGGGTATACTTCACTTCATACCGCGTGCAATACCGCAGTACTTCGTACATTTTTTCGGCGCCAAAGTCATATATCACACACCGCATATTTGATTAGATACAATATCGTTGTTAGATGTGCATAAACGCATTCATAGGGAGTACTCGGACTTGTACTTTCAAACGTATTATTCGGTGCGTGTAACCGTTACATTATGCCTGAATAGTACGGACGATCACAATAAATAGCATTGCACGTAGTGAATAACAGTAGGACGTATACAATGTGTAGAATGTGCATCCCATATAGTGGATTATAGTATAGTTACGTGAGCGGAGAACGAAAATAGATGAGAGCGGTGCCTATTTTCCGGCAAGGCGCAGGGTGGCAGGCCAAGTTTCAAACCGGGGTCCCGTATTATTGGTATGTGTATGTAAAAGCATACCCATGAGCTTCGAGAGCTCGTCCGCGTCTCTTTTCCTTTTTCTCCCACATAAGATTATCGCATGCGCGTTTTGAGACAAAGTAAATCCTCGTGAAATATAAATAAGTAGCAGAAGAAGAATACGAGCGAGTACATCGACCCGGAGCGACCTGATACTGTAGTTTGAACTACATAAAGTAAAAGCGAAAAAGTGTGAGAATGCATAAGAGAATGAAAGAAATAAGAGGACAAACGGCAGGCAAAGTGGTTGAGGTGGAAAGAGGTATTATGTTCCTGAGTGTCAACTCTTAACGAGGAATTGTTATGGAAATGGCGAAAGATTAATTCCACCGTGGCGAAGAGGAAAATCGCAAATACGGCTATCCTGATACTTTTCATAATTAAAAAATTTGAAGAAAATCTTTTTTTTCTCATTCAAGGTCAAGATTTATGTTTACTTTGAAGAGACAACATTTTCAAAACACGGAAAAAAATATTCACTACAGCAACTAAGACGTTAGTTCTGTTAACAAATTTGTTTATGTCAGCAAAAAAATGTAGTTGTGTCGATCATTTTTCTTGCTCTTACAGCTAATTTTTTTTGTAGGCGCTATAGTAACAGACCTGTTTGTTATGCCAGCAATACTTTTCCCTCCGTGAAGAAATGAATCAGTGTTCCTCTAAATTCCTTGGAGTGGAAAATTCACTCTTTTGGAGTGAAAATACTGCAAGTTCAGGAAGAGTGAGATCCCACTCCCAAAGAGTGACTTTTTACTCCAAGAGAGTGAAAATTTACTCTTGTTGTTTACTTAAAACACAGTTTGTTCCACACGGAGAAAAAAGTCTTGCTGGCATAACAAGTAGGTCTGTTACCAAGCGCCTACAAAAAAAACTAGCTGAAAGAGCAAGAAAAATGATTGACACAACTACATATTTTTGCTGACATAAACACATTTATTAACAGAACTAACGTCTTAGCTGCTGGAGTGAATATTTTTGCAAGAACAACAAATTTCTTTGTTGGCGCTGTAGTAGCAAACCATTTTTTCTCCGTGCAGCCAAACAAAATTTTGGTTGAAATGAACGCGAAGAAACTTTTCGGTTGGCTGAAATAAAATTTATTTGTGTGTATGAAAGCCTTAATTATTGTGAACCAAATTTTGTTCACCCCAAATAAATTTCATTTCAGTCAACCAAAGAATTTCTTATTTGCGTTCATTTCAACCAAAATTTTGTTTCGCCGAAACAAACGTTTTCTCAGTGTTCTGTCGTGGAAATTCAGTCATGGAGTGAAAACTCACCCTTTTTTGAACTCGCAGTATTTTCACTCTTGGGGAGTGGATTTTCACTCCAAGAAATTCAGAGAGAAGGGAAGAGAATTCTAATTCATCGAATAATCATTACCCGTAATATCAAAGTATATATACTTTAACCCCAGTAGAAATTTTCTCTAGCAGATGATGAGGCAATAATCAGTTTTCCATTTTAGTGATCAGGGGATAAGGCAACAAGGGGGATGTAACGCTCTGACTAATGAAGAACTGATTGGAAAAACAGAGCAGATATGAGCGAGGAACTGATGAGGCGCTGATAAGCAGTTGTTGAGATATTTGTGAGTAACTAACGAAGCATTTATCACCCACAAAAATGCAGGTTATGTCAATGAAAATGTGAAATTATGATAATAAATTGATGATTTGTCACTCGGATAATAATTTACTTTTTTGTTTAAGATTTTTCCAAGGATTAAAATGTAAATTTCTAGCAAAACCCGTACTCTCTAAATTCAAAGAATTAAAAATCACGCGCTCCACTCCACTAAGTCTCAGAAGTGAGCCAGTCCGCTTCGAGTGAGATTTTCACTCGTTTCGAGTGATCCCTCATTCTTTTAGAGTGAAAAATTGACTCCAGAATTTGAGTTTCCAACCTCAAACCTTAGAATTTCACTCTAAAAGGGGAAAATCCACTAAGAATTTCGACAGGCTCACTTTCGGCTGGCTGAAGAGTGAAATCTCACTCTAAAAATTTTGGAGAGTAGGAAAAATTTTCCTAGACTTTTTCTTACATAAAATCTAGGAGTTTTTGCCAAGGACAAAAAATATATCAAACCACATGTATGGTGTTTCCACTTCAATCATGAGATATCATGAGATAATATTCAAGTCACTATACTTACTCATAATAAATAACGTATATAAACTATATTATTTCACAACAAGAAAGAATATATACATATTACACACCTCATTTCCTTTTACATCTTAAAAAATCTAACAATTTCCAAGATAGCTTTGTTATGTGCATATACTCTTTATAATTATTGAGTTTAGGTTTCATCAATCTGATACAGCAAACCCAGGATCGAATAATTCGAACCAATTCAATTCAATTTCTTTGAGATACTTCGAATTTTGGTTAAGACATATATTTAAAATAGGCGTACTTTTGCCATTGCAATATATCACTTCAATAACAATCAATATGTTCTTTAAGCCGAATATTTTTCATAAAGATTTATGCTCTTAATGTTTCTTGTTTTATATATATTTTAATAATCATATCAAACAAATCAGTTCCCAATAAGTTAATGATCATTTTCCTGATTAGTTTTTCCTCGTCAATGCCTCATCAGTGATAGGGAAAACTGGTTATATTTCTACTAGGATAAAAAATCACTACACACATTTTAATGCAATACACTGAACGTCTCTTCTGTGAAACATGCAAGAAAATAATTTAATTTACTTGGCCGTCTAATTAGTATCGCCCATGTCTTTTGAAAAACACCCTAGTACATTGTGTTAATATTCATGTCATTTCTGACAATGCATGGACAATATTACTCTCCGTGATTTAAAACGTGCATTTACATTTGACGTTGAGTATAAAGTGAGTCACATTTCAATCAAGAACACTGGTGGAAATATTCTTCTTCGTCTTACTACGTAACGAACAGTAACAGTAGGTTGTAGAGAAGATTCAGTTTCTTTCCTGTGTAATATATACTTTACGCGAAAGAAATACATCTCTTAGCGTAGGTCTGAGTAAAAAATCTTTAAAATAGTGAAATGAGGGAATATCAAAGAGTATTCATAAGAAAATTTATGAAAATCTCCACAGGATTCGATATAAGAATCTATTAAATTTCACATACACGTGCATTGAGCTTAGTATACGAGTATATGAAATTTATCACTTCGAGATGATTGTAAAGATGCATCAATTCAATCTGACAGGAATTAAATCTGAGAGCACGTTGATTCCTAGTTGATTTAGTAATCGAATCTAGTTTCATTTATATATAGTTTATCCATATTCAATCTTAACCGGGACCTCAAAAGGTACATTCTATCTCGAATGTCCTCGTCAGGTTTTGATGGAATCGTTGTGAGAAGGGAAATATTGTAGTTGGGATCGTGTGATTGTTAAGAGATATAAGCTGAATAGTTTACATTCCTAGCTGTCGTGACATCAAATAGAGTGTATTGTATTAAGTATTAGATGTATAATACTGGATAAGATCCGTTCCTCTTAATGCAATGTCTCTCAAATTAATACTCCAGTTTGCTGAACAGATTTAGCATATACATACGGTAGAAGAGCTTTTGAACTGATAGGATCAGCGGGGAGCCTGCTTTAACCGTTTGACCCACTTCATCGTTTTCATTGATAACGTTAAAACAAGGACCTGAAGAAATACAAATATTTTGTGCAATTGATGAAATCGTCACCTCGTTCTTTGAAACTTAAATGTGAAGGTATATGCTGCGTGGAAAAAAAGCGAACATTTAATTGTCCGAGTTAAATTTTAGCTAGGGTAAAGAAAAGTTCAGTTGTCTGAAATGTAGAGTAATTTACATTCTGTTCTTTTTTTTCCGTGCAAATGCACTTAATAAAAATGAGATCAAAATTCAGTATCAACTAAATGGTTTTAAATATTTGCTATCGATACCAACCATTTGAAAAGTGCTCCCGTGGAGATAGCAGAGAAAATATAAATTCACTTCTGTAAATGTCCTGCAAGGGCAACGTATTCACCTGATGATCGTGTATACAATGTAAATTGCTCAACTTCTCGGTACGTACTCATTTAAATTCAACGGATGGGGAAGTTAAGAAAGGTACTCAAAGAGATTCACTCCTCGCTGTTTTTTATACATAGAATTTTCCTATCCCGACATTTCACCGTGAACTCCCGTTGCACAAGAAAAATATAGCATGAAGAAAGTTTAGAAGTAAGGTGGTACACACCTTAACTTTGATTTGAATTAAGCAGTATTCAGGGAAGAAATCTCTTTTTGTTACATTCTCCATGGCATTCGTAATGATGTATCTGTTACCTGAATTTAATAAGAAACTTTTCATTTGGTGTAAATTCTATTCGAGTGCGTTTACTTGTGAACAAATTGATGAATAAAATGTATTCAATTCGAATAAAAGAGTCGAAGAACGACGAGTCTTGATAACGAAATGAAGACAAATTCATGCTCGGGAAAAATGTGTTCGCTGCAGGAAACGAATATATATGTAGGCAGATTTGAGATTAAGTGCTTTCCCTAGCTACATTAATTAACATAAAAATATTCCTCGATATATCTCTGTAATTACGTTCTCGGGAATCCATTGTGTTCCAATCTCGAATTAAATTCAAAATCTTCTTCATTTATTTTTTTTCTATTTTCAAGGATGCGGATCTTCTACTATATTCCCTAATAGGACGTTGAAGAACTTTGTTCTGTTCTTCCAATCTCCCCCAAATTTTCTCTCCTCGATTTTACACACCTGCCTTATTACCTTCGTTGTTCTGTCCACTTTTTTTCTTCCACGTCTGTTCTTGCCATCCTCACTCTCTTCCACTTTGTCTCTTAAGTAGAGTATTCAAGCTTATACACTTCCTCCAGCGTTTGCTCACCTTTTTTTTCATTCAAACTTCGTCAGTTTGCTGTACATCGTGTTCAACCTCTCTCTGTATACAATTTTTGTCTTAAATCTGCTTTTTTCGTCTTATTTCTTCGACACAAATTTGTTTGTTCTCCCTTAAATTAAGCGATAAATGATTTTTTAAATATATTAACCTCGATTCTCTTTCCTTTGCTTTCTTCTTCGTTTTCATATTTTGTATATTAATTCTCTTCTCATTCAATTCAATTCTGCTGGGTCATCGGATGAAATGCTTTCATCACTTTTGTGTTTTCTCCCCTTTCGCTATTATAAGTGCTGTATTCCATAATATTAACAGGGTGAAGGATGGGACTCGCTACAAGCATAAAAGATATTAATCTTCATTCAAAATGATGTAATAAGACAGCGGTAACAATATAAATTGAATTGAGTTTAACGTTTTTGTGTAAATTCATATCGTATCGTCAGCAAATGTAGGGCTATCATGCAGATGGAAATATTATTGACTTTCCACTGCGTATATACCTCAATTCCAACGTGTCTATGGGAGATCCTCTTTGTTCATGTACGCAGGGGTGCGAACTGCACAAAACTCCGAGTTGAAGAATAAAACCAGAAAGTATAGAAGAATTTTTCTTGAACATGAATGAAATGAAGTATCTCAGCAGGTGCATATGTCAAGGATACTGAAATGTAATTTAAAAACTATTTATTCGCTTTTGGATAAAGTAGGAACTCAAAAACACTCCAACTTTCTTCAAGTTCTCTTCAGAAGTTCATTTTTGTTTCAAATGCGTATGTAAACGAGAACATGAAGAGATATTCAGACTAAAAAACCCTGAAGTTTGAAGCTCACGAGTTCTCCTGTTGTGCATAACGTGGCAATGAATTTCCTTGTCGAGTGATTCCCAGGGCGAGGAAAACCTACTTCAAGTTCTTCTCGAATCAATTAAGATTTAAAACGATTTCATTCAAAATTTATCCAATTCATATCACCTTTGAGGGTGTAAGAGATTTCATTTTGCATGGATATCTCGAAACAGTTGACAAACAACTTTTTCCAACGCCAACGCGGTATATATATATAAAAAAAACGAGTGTATAGTGTTGGTAGATGATAATTTACCAGTCTTGAATAATTGTACAGAAGAGAATTGGTTGAGATAACTCCGCTGGTATCTTCGTACCTATGAACTATTATCTTCAAAGATCTGCAAAGGGGTGCTCGTTTCAAGATGAAACGATGGAAGACAGTGATGGATCTACAGACCGTAAGCTCATACCCCAAGTGTAGAAAATTCCTTCCTTTCCTCTTCACGAGTGCACAAGAAAAATATTATATCCTCAGAAAAATATGTTCTCCAAAGGACGTGATAACTCTCTTCTGCAAAAGGATCATCTCATTCGTTGTGACTATCGAAAATCTGACATTTTTGTCCACTTTGATTAGATTCATCAATAAAACACTTACACGGAAAAGAAGAAATAGTTGCAGCAACTAGTTGAATAGTCGATTTTCGACCATCTCTTTGAGTAGTCGCTGCAGCTAATTAGTAATCAGGACAAGTAACTCGATAGTTGCACTAACATAAATACTTGAAGTATTTTGAATTAATTGAGACAGCTAACGTGTTACTTATCCTGACTACTAAGTAGTTAGTTGCACTGCAACTATTCTTTTTTCTTCCGTGTATGATTTGAATCTTTCGGCATAGTAATACAGTGAAAGTTAGTGTATATTTTTGTATTAAATTGAAAATCCTCGTCCTTCAAGGTATCATGATTTGCTTCGACGAAGATCCTCTCATAAAATTCTCAACAGAGAAGAGTGGAGTTTCACCTTCTGTTCGATCGTGAATAATATGAGGAGATACAACAGGTCTGACGCAACCCTATTGAGAAGTTATTCATAAAAATCAGAGTATCAACCTTGGAATACAGTTGGATACCAAAACCGGAAAACTGGGTTAATCAAAGATTCATGAAAATAAATTTGTCATATTTTTGTGTTCATGAAAGAGGAGGGTAAAAAAAGGAACGATCCTTCCATCCAAGTCTATCTCCGATAGTACGGTAGGTTATCATCTTGAAGGAAACGTTTCAGTCCCTCGTCTCGTGTCAAACGTGAAAGACCGACCGTAAGAACAAAACTGTAACTGAAGGGGATAGAGGAGGTGGAGTACATCCGCGTGTCTGGAATGAGGAAAAGGACGGACGTCTGTCTAGGAAAACAAAGGAAAAAAAAATGGAGAGGTAGGTCAAATTGAGACTAGTTGAGTGCGGAAAGGAAGATGAGGGAACGGACGGGGAACTGGAAAAGACAATGGGAGCCTCGGGTAAATATCGATTGGCTGAGTATAGGGTATAAGGTAGGTACCTAAAACTACCAAGATACCACAAAGAGGTGTAGGAGGAGGTAGCGGTTGCGACGCCGACGACTCCGATCGATCGTCGGGAAGCGAGTAAACGTACATTTTCTTGGGATTCACCAAAAGAAACTACGTAAAATATTAGGGTGAGTTACATCAACCTTTATCGTAATTGTCGAGCATGATATTGATTCTTCATCATCGCTGGGTTCTTTCTGACCCTATTTTTCTTTGCTTTCTAATATTTAATATCGTGCCTTCCAGTTACCGAAGATATGTTGAGAATTGTGGCAATGTTGTGTTGAAATTGGGAACCTGTCATTTCCTAAAATTTATACAATTCGTTCATCGTAATCAAAAATCTCAAACCAACAAAATGATATTTTATTTTCATTTTTCACGTGAAAGATGTCTACGGTTACAATTTTTCAAAAGAATTTGTGTTTTGTTCGAATTTCCTGATAGGATGGTTAGGATATTATATATTTGATGCATAAAGCCAATATCGTGATAAACATTCATTGTGTACTGATCTTTGAGGCAGGGAGGTTCGAATCACTAAAAAATCAATTCACTTCTTTTCATAATGGCAGCCCGCAGGGAGGAATGGAGATTGTTATGTCGACTAAAGTTCTACCAAAGTGAAGATAGAAAGAAAGAAAGAACGAAAGACCATCTTCCAAATCAAATTGAATTCTTGAGTGGAGATATAATGGCAAAATGAAAAAGTAAATTCTGGATTGAAACTTGAAGGATTTTGAGAATCAAACAGTGTTATCCACTTTTAATGCAGGATCTCCCTCCATACAATATTCTCTACAGCACCGTCAATTCATTTCATGATGCGAATAGCTTTCAAATGTAGTTAATTATATCATATCACCGCGTATATAGTTATTTTAATTACGCATGGTTGAATGTGATTTCAGGTGCTGCCTGCGGATGACGTAAACATTCTTGAATACGTATGAAACATTCATCACAAAAAATATGTCAAGTTGCATTTTATATCACCCTTTTATAGTCTTCGGAAAAAAATATATTCCTGTTGAACTGAGATTTCAATGTTCTAAACTGTAGTTTTTCTCCTTCCCCTTTCCGTATGACATTATTAAAGAAGATCTCAAAACACCCTATAAATAGAATTTTCACGGGTAAGGACAGAAATCCAAAATGACTAATAGGTTATTTGTAAAATGCAAATTCGAAGAATCGAATGATTCACTCATCTCTCATGGTGGTCTTACTTCAACCAGAAAAAAGTTTTCGCAATTCAATGGATATTTTAGGTAACACGCGCATCCGGATAATATGGAAAATGTTTTGGAAGGCTTTACGTGAGTCAGATCGTTTCGAATACATGTTTCAAACACAGAACTATGCTGCTTTAGCTGAGTTCTTAGAAACCTCGGCTGTAGATTTAATTATAAATCCTAATAACAAGCGGTACGACGACTTCTTACGAAATGAAATTTATGATTTCAGATAAAAATTAGTAGGCGCTTTTTCCAATACAATTGAATTCCTTTCCATAACTGTAGACGAGGCGCGGCTAGATGATGTAAACCATCGTCAATGAATAAATATGGTGCAATCCGAATTCCTTTTTCATCCTCTATCGGCAATCAATTCCGAAATCATTAATTACTTGAACTTTCAACTATATATTCATCCGTTGTCTTCTCAATTTATCTAGAATCACGTGAAATATTTTTTCTTTCGCACGTTCCACGGTAAAGGTGACGCTGCAACATGGATTACATGAAATTTAATAATATCGCAGGGGGTTAATTCTCGACACACGAAGTATTTGAATTTTGTATAAAATAGGAAAATAAATTCGAAATAGATGGAATCTGGATTGATTGGTTATTGAAGCAGAAAAATACCTATCACCACACTGAGAAAAATGTGTTTCTTAGGACTAGCAATAAGTGAATTGTTGAAATTTTATTGTTGGATATACAATAATTTTTGTTCTTCTAACAACACATAGTTGTCTTGCTGACAATAAAATTGCCAATTCAACAATCTTAAACGATATTTTTACGATTTTATTGTGGGTTGAATATTATTGCTGGTTTTTTTCTCCGTGCACGCCCACGATAATTGGAATATTTTGAGAAATCAATTCCAATCAACGAATTTAAGTGAAAATCAACAACAACATACATATAACTAAATCAAATGTACAACAGAGAATTTGTCATAATTGAATCACCACGATATATGTGGAATTTAATAGAATGAAATAAATTTCTGTAAAATGAAATTCACTCACATTAAACGAAACTAATAGACAGAAATTAAACATGACGCGGAGAAAATTTCATTAAATACAGTCACGTGAAAAAAATTCTGTCTACAAATTTTCGGATTGAATGTGTATAAATTATAAGAAAATCTTGAAATAATATAAAACGATATTCTCTCCGTTTTATATCTAGTTTTGGAAATCAACGCTTTTTTCGTGCATCCTGAATTCGATAAATCATTAAAACATGGAATTTGATCGATGAGAAATAATATTTTTCAACATTTGAGAAATGATACTTCGCGATATGCTTCCTGTTGTTTTGAAACTAAATTTTACGAAGTAAGAAAGCATGTTACTGGAACTTTAATCGCAGACATATCAAATATTTTGGTCACGTTAAATATGCACTAGCTATTCCCGTGAGTAACACTCACCATCCCGGAATGCCAAACAGAAGACTATTGATGTGAAAATAGGAGCTATAAACACTCTCTTGGCGACGATCGATAGAAATAGTCTTCTGCGGAAAGATCACGATTTTTCTCCAGTATTGCGGACATGAGTTCATTATTGGCAGAATTACGATTGTTTACTGATTTTATACTTCAAAAATTTTATCAAATTGATATTGTACTGTAATACGTGTTTAATAAACATTTAGATAATAATGTATCGAATAAATAAAAAAGAATAAATCAATTTGTACACAGTACAAAATTTTGTGATAAAAACGGTTCACTCAAAATTCGTACTGAAAATCAAAATATATGAGTGTCGAATTGACATATTTTCAATGTAAATTTATGATTACATTTAAAAATGTATTTGGGGCTAAAGCTATAATCTGACTCAATGTGATTTTACATAAAATTATTATCAAGTTTCAAACAATTGTTCTTTCAAATTTATAGAGACTTGATACAAATTTTATATAAAATCACACTGAGTCACATTTTAGCCCCAGCCCTAAAATTATTATTGAAATGAAATTAAATCTACGTACAAAGAGGTGGCTCAAATATAAAGTCTTTTTTAAGAGAGTTTAAGAATATTTTTCTTAATTTTTCAATAATGATAAGACGATTCGTATTTTTGTGGAGATGTCTTCAACAAGAGTGAAGTATCAGCAAAAGTTGTAGAATTTTACAAAAATCAACAGTATGAAATTTCATGCTTGGAGTTCAATAATTTTCCATTTCTTACATAGAAAAAAAAGACACTACAATGAGTACACATTACAATGAGTAATAAAATATTTGAAACTTCTCTAAATATAAAGCACTATAATCCAGATAGTTACTTAATAAACAAGATATTCCCCGATATTAAATTCTTTATATCCATTATTATTATTCATTTTTCTCCTCCACGTAGAAATAAAGTTGAACAAAAATGTAAACCGTTTCATGTTTACCACAAAACTGCGGAATATTCTGAGACTTTCTTAAAAATTACTATGTTTTTCGGTCGTTTTTTTCCTCCGTGCACCACACTTGATGTCAGAATATTATTACGTCCCATATCGAAATTTGAAATCTTTCCAAGAGAAACTGTGAAACCCAAAAGAAGTTCAGAGGAACATGCAAACTGAAGGTTTTTAGTACATAATCTCAAATTGAATCTATTCGTGTTGAGATAAACCCTCAAATGCGATACTTATTTGGCCAAAAAAAGTCAATTTAGTGAAAGTTTTCTCACAAATTTGTTTTTTTAACAACAACAAAATGATCTCATCCCTTAAAAATTTTTCAAACTATCGGTCTATGAATGAACTTCGATGAACGATATAATCGAATGTTTCTCGTAATGATTCACGAATTGTAACTTGAAATTCAAGTAGACATATGAGTATGTTTATGGCAGGAAGATCCACGCTCTAGAACAGAGCGGTAAATCCAACTTGAGCCCAACACGATCTCGATGCATTTATCATTGCATAACTTGTGCTCTAATAAAGTGTGGTTTGAACTCAGGACACACGCGACGAAAATTTGTATCTCCTCGTACGGGTGAAGTAACGAGACGTGCTCTAATTAAACACGTCATTCAACCCTCTGAATAATTGTGCAGGATTTTTTAAGGGTTTGCTATAAAAATAATTTCTTCAAATTCGAGAAGTTACTGTACAGTTATCTTTAATAAACGTATGATAATTGTCCTTCAGTTCATGTACTTTTGCTCGAAATTATTTTCAGCAGAAAACTGTTTCATTTTCGTATCAATCTTATGACTGGTTTGATGAAATCCTGCAACCCTATCTATTATCCGCTAAACGCTTAATTACTACATATCTACGACAACCGTTATTTTGTATAATTTGCTTCATATAACCTTTGCGAATTTTACCATTCATTTTTCTTTTCAATATTGTTTTCAATAAACTATCATGCCTTGATGTGTGTCCTATCAGATTACTTCTTCTTTTCACGACATGTTTCAAAAGACTTCTTTTTTCATTCACTTTCTCAAGTACTTCTTCATGTTTTACTTTCTCTATCCACTTTATTCTAAGCATCCTTCTATAACACCACATTTCAAAAGCTTCGAGTCTTCGTTGGTCCGTTTTTCCAATTGCCCAAGTTTCGCAACCACATAATGCTGTGCTCCAAACGTAACTCTTTAAGAATTTCTTCCTTACCGCTAAGCCAATATTCTTTGAGCATAGTAACTGTTTCTTTTGGTGGAAAGCCTGTTTCCCTTGTGCTGCTATTCTTGCTCTTATATCTCTCTCGCTTTTACCGTTTTCTGTGATTATGCTTCCTAGATATTTAAATTCTTTCACTTGCTGAATTGTCTCTGCATCTATTTTGATTTTCGTTCTTCTTGATGTTTTTGCTGTTGTACAAATCATTAATTTTGTTTTGTCCTTATTTATATTCATACAATACTTCACTAGTAACATTGTTTTCATAGTGTTGAGAATATTTTCTAACTCAGCACCACTGGTAGCTAATATAGCTATGTCATCCGCAAATCTTAACATGCTTACATTTTCTCCCTGAATCTGTAATTTCAATTGCACTTGTTCCTTCTATACACAAATTTAAAATCAATGGTGATAGTGGGCATCCTTGTCTCGCCCCTCTTTTAATTTGTGCTTCTCCTTTTTGACCGTCCATTTCTATTATTGCGGTTTGATTCTTATATAATTCATGTTTTATTCTTCTATCCTTGAAATTAATTCCTACCTTTTTCAAAATCGCGAACATTTTCTCCCAATTAACATTATCGAATGCTTTTTGTATATCTACAAAACCTATATACACAGACGAAATTATTTACATGTGAAAATCGCGGAATATTATAACTAAAATAAGAAAATAAAATATTATTCATATTCATAAAAACGTGCCAAGCTCCTGCATAAGTAGAATTCAACTGCAATGACGTTAAGCTATGCTGTAAGAAATAAGTATAAAATTACTTGAAGTCCTTTACCTAGACCGTTTCTGTAAAGTGCATTTCCACCAACATTCAAGGTAATCCTGATTTACCCATATGTCACCTGTGAATTCACACGAATACTAGGATGTGTAATTTTCCAAGGATCAAGCACTGGTATAGAAATGAAATTACATTCAAATGTTAATATGAAATTGCTGCACTATAGTGGTAATTTTATAAATACTTAGTCCTAGTAACATGGAATTACATGTACATTTCAATGTGGAATTACTGTTAACACGTGTTTGTGAATTCACCTTCGGTGTATACTATATAGTATGTAAATTCACTCTTAGAAGAAGCATTTAGTTGAATATTAGAGAGTTAGGGAATTTGATTACTCTAAATTAAAATTTAGTTGAATTAAATCAATTTGATTCGTTACAGGTAAATTTTTTATTTTCTTCGGATAAATTTTTTTATTCAAGAGAAATAAATAATTCAGTTGGGATAAGTAGATTTCAGTTGCCGCAGCTAGGTACCTTTCGCTCAGTGCACTCAGCTGCTTAGTTGATAATTTTATATTGAACATGTATCAAGCGATTTTCCCAATAATGGATGAGTAAATTCTGTTACCATTGACGTATCAGTAAAATCGCTACCAGAATTCTTCAAAGAGCAAATGATTTGTCTGATATAATAAACACGGAAAAAATAATTCAGCTGCAGCAGCTAAGTAGCTAGCACGGACACGGACAGCCATTGAATTAGCTCCTGCAGCTAAATTTTAGCTGTTACAGCCAAAAAATTTGCATTTGTAGTCAATTTATTTGCGGTAACAGGAGCTAAATTTAATGGCTGTCCGTGTCCGTGCTAGCTACTTAGTTGCTGCAGCTAAATTATTTTTTCCGTGAAAAACATCCCATCTCTATCCACATGGAGAAAAATAAATTTTTGAAAATTACTACATTTCTACCAAATTGGCAGGATATAAGAAAATATCACTGTTGTTGATAGACAGTGTAGTAAAAATGAATGATTAACAAAATATTCTTTAGTACGAGCGTGCAAACTTCTGCATGATAAATCACACATTTTTACTACACTTCTATATCAATAACAGTGATATTTTCTCTTATCCTGCCAATTTAGTAGGAATGTGGTAATTTGTAAAACTTTATTTTTCTCCGTGCAAATATACACTGAGAGAAGAGTTTATTTGTTGTAAAGAACACTTATTAATTATAAACATACCATCTTTGGGTCAAATGAAATTTGTTAATAGTTAAAAAAACTTCACTTGATTGAAATACCTCTGGAACAATTTTTTCTCAGTTCATTATTCAACCTCTAACAAATTCACTTCGTTACAATTGTTTTTCTACAATCGGAACCTCGTCAAGACGACCTTTCCTAAATTAGACCTCATTGAAAAAGGCAAATCAAGAGGCGATGAAATAAGGTATTACAAAAATCTCAAAATTCAATAACAAATATAAATTTCTAACTCAGATCAAATAAGTTTCTTCTCCCCAAGGTCATTCACATTTATTTCCAAGAAGACCTTTGAGAGGACCGCCTGATTCTAGATAACCTCGTCAAGCCTTTATAAAACCTGATAATAAATTCTAGTAGGAGCAGGTGGAATTGTATGTTCCTCAGATCACTTACTGATTTCTCTCTACAATTCGCGTCTTTTGGATTAGAATTCATTTTTTCCCGTATAAACACACATATAAAAACTCTTTCCTTTCATACCTTATTGTAAAGATGGTTGATCGACATAAGTTATTCGTTTGGATTATTAAATATTCATTTACTACGTACAAATTTATATTTGAAATAATTTCAAGAAGTATCTCAACAAAAATGTGACGCTAGAATCGAAAGAATCGTTTTCCAAGGAAACAAAAATAATAAATGTATTTAAGGGCTTCAAGATCCTATGATTATCTGATAATTTACAGCATCTCGTGGAATACGTCGTAGTAAATCATATCCGTAGAGGAGTTCTAGAGTTAGAATCGAGTGGAAATCTAATATGATTGGTTCTAGAGTAACTGGCGTGTCTGGAATCGTATTCGGCTAATCATGTTCGTAGACTATGTCTAGTATTCCTAGCGCTCGATGATGATTCTTGCACACGTTCAAACGATGCGTTTAATCCTGATCTTCTTGGTTAACTGCAGTGTGTAATGGTACAAATTGTTTCTGAGAATGAACTTCAATTCAAAATCCACTCGTGAAAAAAATGTATTGAAAATAAACTTGTATTTTAATGAGACTAGAGAGATATATTCTCAAAATTACTACATCTGGTAGTACAATATGGGAGAATTATTCCAAACAGTACTGATATATTCCAATGACCTATGAATATGCATAAAATTAAACAAAAACGAATAATGGTATCCTGAAGTAACTGCACAAGACACAAGTAGTGCTGCTTAGGACACTCTTTGATAAAATATTACAATTCCAAAGGAAAAAACAAACAATTCCATCGAGTTCATAAATGTAATAATTCATAATACATTATTTTCTTCGTATAGAAGGTTTAATATATCACTTTAATCCGCGAGGGTTTGCTCTTAGATTTCCACTGTCTTTTCATTGTTGAACCATCATGGATTAAAGTAATCTACTACACACGACCGAAATCTAGGATTAGGACGAAGCTGTATGTAATATGTTTAATGAACATTTTTTTATTCCACTGAAATTCTAGCAGAAATACATTTGAGTAATGAAAATAAAACTTCACTTTTCCTTATCAAAAAAACATAATATTAGAAAATGGATTTTCAAATATTCACACTAGATCCTAACTTATTCCTTCTTTTTATGATTTTGCCCTTTTTCGTTTATTCTGATTTGCAACGGCTGGAGCGAAAACCCGTTTGTTTTCTTACATCGAATAATCGCATAAAAAAAGCATGTACCAATTTCCAGGACGATTATTAGATGAAAATGCTTAGTTCGCTCAATATACATGTAATTTATGAGTATGAATGCTTGTATCATTACACTATGCATGAATTTTCAGAATACAGAACAGACATATAATATTCGTGAACCAGAGATTCAGAACGTTACAGCACAACGAGATTTAGCACATAAATTAGGAATTTAGTTACACACGTTACACAGAAATTTCACTTGGAATTGAAACTTTACACCACAAGAGACGCCGCTTTCGGTAGGAAGAAAATAACTTTACATACGAAGTACAATGAGCACGCCAACTATTGTGTTTCTAGAGATTATGATAAATTTTGAAAATCCAACGTGGAAAGTAGGAATTCGTAACGATATTGCACGAAAGGAAAATGTATTTGTCGAATAATCAGCAATCGGTACCTTTTACCGGTGAATATTTCCAAGGTATAGTATGCTTGACCGACTTATAAAAATTCATTAATGTGTTGTCCTCATTGCGAAATATTCGTTTCAAATTTACGACACAGATATATTCTCTCATCTCGGGTTATGGGAATGCTATAAAATTCAGAAAATAAATGTTTAATAAAACAGCGATGAGAGGTAAGATCGTGGTTGAAGAGCAAATTCGAACATTAAAAACGGAGTGTCTTTGCGGTTCCTTCGAGTTGAATTGTTATTCTTTGAACTAAGAATATGATACAAGTCGCGTAGAATGAAGAAGAGTTCAAGTAAGAAAGTACTTCAGCGGTAATGAAGAAGATGTGGCATTCGACTACCACTTTGATAGAAATCTGGTTTACTTTTTGCTGCATTTGACTTGCATTTTTATATTTCATTACGTTTGAGTGTGTATTTCTCATTTATTCATTTATAATAAACCCAAAAGTATAATGAATGAAAATTATTTTCATGATTTCAAACTATTATTCAGACCACAAAAAATAGAACCACTCTATTTTCCGCTCCGTAATTGAAACTGTCGCGTTGATTATACTTTCTTCTATGAATGACGGCGGATTATCGATATCCAAATCCAGCTTGAAACGTACAAAAAGAAGAATACATTGTGCAAAAGCTTCAGTGCATTCAACTACTGCAAGATTGGAAGCAACGAACCTTAATGAATAGTTGAACCTATTGTTACTTGTTATTAGATGCATAGTAATTCAATAAATTCAATACATCACAGTCTCAGTGAATTGCTGTATATCAACTGTATATTGAGTTTTGCCATCGCCTCCTCCCAAACTCATCTAGCTCATCTTCCCGCTTCATAATGATGCAACAAATTCTTTTTCCGATCGCATAATATCTGGGAATATCTCGTCGCATGAGCATCTGGGAAATTACAATACACCCACGAATATAGGTCACTCTTGTGATATTTTTTTTTTTTTTTTTAATACGTGGAATGAGGATAGATATTTGTTCCTAACATTTCTCTCCCAACAATTGCACTGTAATAAAAACGTACGACCACTGAAGTATTAAAACAGCAATGATTTACGACCGTGTTCATACTTTCCTCGCGAATCACAGCTTCGATTCAAACTTGACATGTAATGGGATATTTATGCGTATCTCAACTCTTTGCGAATGTATCGAATTTGAATATAATTCTTCATTAAACTTGTCACTGTATTCGATAATTCAAAGATAATTTATTCGATCTATCGATCTTGAGATAAAAATAGAAAATTGATGGATTTGAGTGATAATCGAACATCGATTACGTCTAATGTTCAATTCAATCCTCATCGAACTTGTACTTTACTACTATTTATAATAATTTTAAAAGAAACATTGTGTCCATGAGAATAACATACACGTTTGAAGAATCAGAATTGAGTTTATTCCACACGTAATGTACGAGTTTTTGTACACGTTCGCTTTGTACGCGAAGTTTGAACTTTTGTCTGCGTTCGATAAAGTTCTTAACGGCGTATTGTTCATTGCTATCTCTACGTGGATCAGTAAATTTTATAAATACTGGAATGCGCACCAGCAGAGTTCTGTTAATGTCTTAATCAATAAGACCTCCCGTGGAAAGGAAAAAGAATACCGAGACCCGATCCCATCTCCTAATTAATTGGATTCGAATATAACTTATATATATATCCACGTGTACATGACTTCTTGATCTTCCTCACTCGATTATCGGGGTAATACAAATTACTTTTTATTGGGAAGTAATTTTCCTTAATAAGAAATTACATGCTTTTATACATATATACATATTTTTCTTCTAATGAACGTGTGAAGTATTATTATGTTATTGGTTTCACAATTTGTTTAATTAATCCTAGAACAGGCACGTAAAAAACACAGAAAATTTCAAATGGCTGTATCAACTGAATGGATTTGAATTCACTATGGATGGGATTTGTTCGTTAGAGTTTATAGTTCAAAAATATTTCCAAGAAAGAGATGCTCAACCGCTGGGAGAGAAAAAAATGTTTAGCGGCCTAAAAGACCCATATGTCCGTTCTAGGGTTAAAATGGAATCAGGGATGGACAAGAATGTACTCCACCAAATACAAAGCGAAAAGTATACACGGAGAAAAAAGTATTGCTGGCTTAACAAGGAGGTCTGTTACTATAGCGCCTACGAAAAAAATTCGCTGAAAGAGCAAGAAAAATGATTGACACAACTACATTTTTTTGCTGACATAAACAAATTTGCTAACAGAACCAACGCCTTAGCCGCTGGAGTGAATATTTTTGCAGGGACAACAAATTTCTTTGTAGGCGCTATAGTAGCAAACCATTTTTCCTCCGTGTAATTATACTCAATACTTTATTTGTTACAGAACATCAAATATAATTGTATTCTGTACTCTGACTCTTTTAGAGTATCAAATACAATACCAATCGAGGCTTTCTTTACTTTCGAGTACAAAATAGAATTGTACTTTCACTATTTAGGAATTTGAAATACAAAATCTCATTGTAATTTCCATTCCAAAGGAGAGGAGACAAAGATTACAATACGAACGCGTACTTGCGCTTTGGAAGTGTATGAGGCAATTTGTATTTTATGTCTCAATATTGAGAAGAAAATAGTGGCAAAATACATGATCATGGAATAAACATTGTATTAAAATGTGCTGCACACATATGTATACTTTTATCATATCGAAACAATACATCCTTCCTCAAAAGGATACATGAACATCTTCTATGCAGTCTTGAAACATTTTCCAGTTTTCCGCCAAAAAAGTTACACAACCACGCACGCACAACATCGGGTCCAAAGGACCCGAGCTGAATTTCAAATACATGCTACTCGAAAACTAAGTGGCGGATCCCGGATTTCCAAAAATCATTCAAAGCAGGAAGGTTCGAAGCTGCTTACATTACAATACCAGCCCTTGGCTGTGCATTGCAACAGAATGAGAAGTAAAAGAAAAAATTGCTCGGGTCCAAAGGACCCAGGTGCGTGGTTGAGGGTTCATCGAGTCGAAAATTATTTGAGGTTGCCCATCCCTGAGTGGAATTATCAAACATTTTATAAACATGAGAGACAGCACTGTAAAGAGTCTGACTGAAAGTGGCTGCATCTTACTTGAAAATTTGACTGACATTCAGTCTTTTCCATTGTGTCGGCATTTGTTTTGGATGCCTACTTTCAGCTAAGATAGGGCTAGTTTTGGCTGCATCTTAAAATAAGCAGATATTAAGGTTGAAAGTAAGTTTTACTTTTTACTGTCAGGGTACGGAATATTCTTTATGCAAATTTCCCAAGCAGCACGGACATTTTATCAACGTGCGTAAAACTTACAACAGTTCTAGGAAGTGTCCAATCACTCACATACAATGGGTAGAGCAAATTATATTTCATGGTACGTTCAAAGAAAACTCATTTTGCTGGAATGTAAAAGTACACAGTCAAAAGTGAAACTTACTTTCAACCTTAATATCGGCTTATTTTAAGATGCAGCCAAAACTAGCCCTATTTCAGCTGAAACTAAGCATCCAAAACAAATGCCGACAGAATGGAAAAGACTGAATTTCAGTCAAGTTTTCAAGTAAGATGCAGCCACTTTCAGTCATACTTTTTACAATGTAAGATTCATTGAATATATTTAGTTATACACTCTCAATTTTTTTTTGAGTGAGAATACACGCAAAAAAATGAAATACCTGTGGCAGCTACTCACTTCTTCCACTGCTGTAGCCAAAATAATTGCAGCTGTAGCTATTTTTTTAATTAAAACAGTAGGGATTCGTAGCTGTAACTGTACAGAGTTGGTGGTTGATATTTGAATAGCCAAATAATTTACCTGTTGAATTTTCGCTGTGGCTGCCACATTTCTGGCTGTTACCGCTAAGTGAGTAGCTCTTGTATAGGGTTACCAGAATATCTCTTTCAAAGAGAACATGTCCTCTTTTTCTCCTTAGATCTTTCTTTGTCTTTTTTTTTGCTGAATAATCTCTTTCGTTCTCTTTTTTTGAATTCAATGCGAGGAAAATAATCATTGATAAAATTAATTAAATTTTCCTCTTTTATGCAAATGCTCATGGATAAAAACAAATTATATACATTCAATATCGATATATATTTAAACCTCAATCACATAGAATCTGCATGTTGGGAAGTATGCGAAAGAATTGCGCACTTTTATATCATCAAAAACTAATAGCACAGCACTGAGCTCTATGACTACATCTCCACCTGTGCTAAATCCGGGATCTATAAGTCCTTTTTTAAAAGAATTCGCATTCCCGTCCGTTCTTACTTTTGGATTTTCTCTACAATTGGCTGGATTTATAAATCCAGGATTTAGAAAACCACGATGGAAAAGTGGACTATAATATACTTGATTGCACACTCCCCAGATATTCAGAGAGAGAAAAAAAGCAGTGAATGCAAATTTCTGTCATCAATTGCAAGTTCTAAAAAATATGAAAATAACCGTTCATGCAACTTCTATGATTTAATTTTCATCGAACCTAATTCCAATCACAAGTCTAAAAGAAAAAAATAATTCAAAAAAATGAAAGTTATGTGTTTTTGTGTGATACAATAAATCAGAATCAATCGAAATTTTTGTTTTCTTTTCCTGATTTTTTTGATTTTATAATCATTCTTTCTTACATAGAATGATGAGGTAAAATCAATATTTGGTTGATAATAATATAATTTCATATAATCTATCTTAGTAGCAAAGTGTTTGATACAAATTAAGGAAAAATAGTTTTATTCTAACGAACTGTTTTGATTTGTGATTCTTAATATGATTTATATTATCAACGTTTAAAGAATAAAAATAAATTTGCAGTAATTTTTTTGCACTTTCCTCTCCTTTTGGGAATGTTCTCTTTTCCTATACAATGCTTCTGGCAACCCTACTCCTGTAGCTGATTTTTGGCTATTCAAATAATAGCTAATTATATTTCCGTGTACTGTATAAATATGAGTCCAAGAAGGGTGAGATCCCACTCCTAAACAGTGAGCTTTTACTCCACTCTACCGGAGTGAAATTGAAATTCTCATTCCAAGAAATTTAGAGAGCATCGAATACATCTTATATGAATATATTCAGAATTATAAACGACGGATTTCCCACAAGCAACATCAAGTCCGACATTCGCAAAGATTTTCAACAGTCACAATACCATATAATTGCAGATGACGGATAACTTTTTTCATCTTCCACATTTCCTAGTTGCGATAGAACCTGTTACTTGCGGAGAAAAATAACACGAGCATAAAATTTTGTACATCTTTTATGTGATTCGTTGCAAGGTTTAAATACTTTCCAAATCAATTGTTCTCTGTGAACGAGACCATCAAACGACATGTCCCGTTTCACTCCCCAGCCCAAGTTTTCAGGGCAAAAAACTGTACCTGGAAAGGGAATTATCTTCGATACAGAGCCGTATGATGATTGTAATATGAAAATAAAAAAATAAAACAAGATATCGATTCGTTCATAAAGATTATCAAGAATTAAAAACGTACATATACGCGTGTGGATTGATGTATATTAAGCAGCTTATGGTCCCCACACACGCATGTACCGCTAGGCTGCAAGTTTTACGAAGCCGGTGTATCGATGCGCATCGGCTATCAGGGTTAACTGCGGTTTGAACGCAATTTATACGTGTGTATGTATCCATATACGCACATATATACATGTATTTTCATAGTTGGCACATAACGTTATGCATCGCATTCAACGAAAACGTATTTCGATCGGACTGTGAAATTCTGCTCAACTTTGTATACGTACGTGTACGCGATATGTGCGAAATGTACTACAAGTGAATGATTGGGCAAAGACACGCATAGCGAATACGGCCCGGCGCTCAATGGCGCTTGGCGATGGAAATCATCACCGTTATTACATGCACACGTATGCAAAACCACACGTACGCAATTCCACGAGGAAAGCCTATTTTCAACTCGAACATGGAATGAAAATACGATGAAAGATAAATTGAATTTCCTCCCGATTATCGTATTGTGAGATAAATTCGTAGAAATTTTTATGATTTTTATCAATTCTCTGTACGCGCTGGGTATGTATACTTAGGGGAATTGTTTGAATATTTTGCATCATTGATACGAGATTTGAGAATTCACGAATCTTTCGTTCGTTCAAATTTATCCTGATCTGGAAAAATTAATTTTCTTTTTCTCAACAAGATATCTAGTGAGGAAGCATTTAGATCAAAATAAAACATCATATTGTTGGCACAGTTTAATTCGTTTCGCTCAACCAAACACAATAACCGGTAAAACATTTGATGGAGTTAACCGTACGCATCAAAACAATGTTCCCTTTAAATTCATAGCACTTGAACACGGGAGCACAGCTGAAACAACTACAACGGTTTTCAGTTGATAGTTTATTTTTCTCAATGCAAGAGAATTGAGAATAGCTTATTTTATCTTCACTTTCTCCTTTGAATGTACTTACTTTTATTTACTCCACACGAATAGTCAATGGAAAACAATAAAAGAGTGATAAATGACACATTTTCAATTTAAATACAAAAGTTGATCGTGGGTGTGTTCGATCTATCGAATAATGAAATCAAATTTAAGATGGATGTAGAGTAGAAATATTTACAATTGCTTTTATATTTTCAATTTCTTTTTGGATTAACATCACGTCTTTCTAATAATAACCTACAAATTGTGGTCCCAAGGGACTTTAACTTATATTACTTTCGATATAATATTTCGATTAACGTGAAAGTCGTCGTCTCGCAAGTTTTAGTGACGAACTTTTCTTCTACCTTTTCAACCATGGAAATGAAATAATTCAAAATGAAATAGGTCTCCTCGTATATAAAACTTATTCTTCGGGTCGTATAATTGAATTTCAAAGAATCACGATACTCGGTACGATATTTTATGAAATGATACGAGATATAAAATGAAAAGGACATAAAAGAAATATATGTAGGATAATTACAAAATACCATATTCACGAAACAATTATTCGATAATTCCAGTATCAAGCGGAGTGATAAAAGATGCTTGTGATATTCTCTGATCCAATTTCAACCAATCAAAGATTTCAGAGAATATTTTCCCATTTTGTGATTTCGTGAATTACACGTTTGAAGCTAAATTTTCAAGAAATAATTAAATTTCTTTTCGCTGCAGATTTTTTTTTATGGTATTTATATAACGAATCCTTATACCCACAAACAGAGGATATTTCATATTCAAACGGAGAGCTAATGAAACGAAACCGACGACCTCCCAGAAGTTGATGCTTCCTTAAGTCTCTCACTTTCCATCTTATTTGTATTGCGCAAATATGCATGGTATCGTCTTGAAGAGAACATAACACATGCGCCGTCACCTCGTAAGAAAATAGGGAGGGCAAACAATAACTTTTGAGAGGTTGAGTTATGGAAGGTACAACGATGGTTTACTGTATGCAAGAAATCATTATAGATTGTTGTCTACTTTCTTTCAAGTACATACTTTGCCATTAATAAATGAATGATGAGACAGCTACTATTCTTATCCTGTCATTGGTTTTCTATTCTGAAATAATTACCGTACAACAGATTTCACGTGACGAACGTATACGTCATTTGTTGAAAATAATGAGCATAAATAAAATGTTCCTCTTTGGATATTGATTGATTGTGAGAATTTCAGAAACTTGATGATACAAGGAGGACTGGTAAGAGAGTGAAAAAAAGTGACGGAATCCGAATTGTTTTTGTCCAATAAAACAAAAATAATGATTCAAAAATTACGTAAATACCTGAAATAAAAGGGCAAAAGAGTATCGATAACGTTCTGGGAGTTATCACGATATTTTATTCATCATAAAACATCTCTACACATTTCGTTTCTCATCGAATGAAGGAAATGAAATAATCATCGTCGAGAAACGTATTACGCGCGTAAGGATAATTAATTTCCAGTATTTTTCCCAACATGAGGATTAAAAGCAACCAGGTACGGTCTGTTGTGAAAATTCTCGGATTAAATTCATAATTAAAGTGGGTACCGTACACATTGTACATCGTTGAAAATGATATAAAGTTTCGCATCTCAAGATCGATGAATTCTAACAATTCTTAATTTCACATCGAATACAAAATTTCATCAACCGATCAACTTTCTTCCTTGATTTCTTATTTTGATTTAGATTTGCAAAAGATATATTCTGTTGTAGCTATTTGAATTTCATTTTCAAGAGTGATAATTATCGATTCAATTTTTATAATTGATTTCATTTTCAGTATTTATTCTGAGTTTAAATTGAAATGAGCTTCTATTCCCTCCAGTTGATGCAGATCGAGTAAATTGACATTGATATGAAAATTGTGAATTGAAGGGAAAAAGATAATTAGACTGGATATATTCGATTCAATATGAAAAGAAAGGAAATCGGTTGGAATGTCAGTTATACTTGAAATTAAAATCAGTTATACTTAAAAAGTGAATTTGACTTCAAGTAAAATACTGTTCGATTGAATATTCATATTCATTGGATCAATCCATTAAATTATTATGACTTTTGATAGAAGTTTGACTATGAGGAGCAACGTTGGAGTCATACTTTTGAACTTGAGTATTCATCGGAAAAAATAAGTTAGTTGTGAAATAAAAGAATAGAAGCCGGTAGTAAAGGCAACTTCAAATTAGTAACAGCAACTGAAATCAGAGAAATTAAATTTGAATTTAGTTGAGCCAACGCCCGTTTCAGTTATCCAATTATCCAAATATCAACAACTGTATCTAATTATTTTTTTTCGGTGTTGAAATCAGATTTTGATTCCATACTTAGGATATAGTATTGATTTTATTGATCATAAATCAAATTTTTGTAGATTTACCTATATTTTGTTGGTCACAATCAGAATCAGCAGAATTCAAATTCAAAAAATAATATTATTTATCTTAAAATACGTAAATACATCGAAGGATGCATGTAGATTTTTAGAAATTTCGAAGCGGTCGAAAAAGCATGTGAATCTTCACGAATGAACAAATTTTCAAAATTATATATAATTTATATATAACTTGTATGGAATTATATATAAATCTAAAAAATTCTCCTACTCGAGCAAGACCTTTAGAAGGATACAAAAAAAAAAAACCGTCAACATTTTGTACAAAGTTTTCTCTGGTTTCTTCAACCATAAACCTCTCCATATAAATTCATTCTTCATATTGAAAAAACAATACTCCTATTCATTTTTGTTCTCAAGGTTACTCTTGCGTTTTCAATTTTCTAAAAGAACCTCGCTCTCTTTCACTATGAAATCACAATAATCCGTTCGTTGATATGAACTGAGTTTCGCGACGCGAGTGCATAGATGAATGAAAATAAAACTTCAATCCAGCATCGAGCAAATGTTTTGACCAATTTTTTTTTCTCCTCAGCCCAGAGGATTCTCCTCTCTATATCTACAATATTGATTGAATTTATAACCGATATAAAAGAATGTCATATACGTGACAAATTCGAATGATATCGGATATCAATTGGACCTGATCCTAGTTCTAGAATATACATCGCAATTAATTAGAATCGATCCCTCTTTGGGAAGAGGTCTCTTGGTGATTTGAATACCAGATTGTATATTGTACACGTAAATACGAAATTCAGTATTTCCTTCAACATTGTTGAGGTTCTTTGTGTTCTTGATCATTATTCATTAATATTTTCAATGAGTGGAATCAAGATTAAAGGTGATTAATTGAAATACGAGATATCGAAGATAACAAAGAAAATGATGTCAGGTTATACGACCCGAAACGTGAGATTTTGCTTAACACTGTGCGTCAGCTAAGCTGATCCTTCAGGAATGGACTTATGATCCTCCACCAAGAGATAATATTATTTTCTATTCGCGTCAACTGGATGAATATGGTAATTCAAAAATGAATTGCATCAGTCATTTGATATATCATTTTCCCATCCACGACATTTCTCTATCATTTTTTTCATTTCGTTGAATATAATTTTTTATTTTCACTTGCTGTTGATGTATACTCAAACATATATATGTATGAAGCATGAAACATTTGTTTTATAACACAAAAGAGATTTTAATATTGTATTAAATGTGAAATAGAATGTGTGGATATATAAATGGTAACAACCTTCCATTGAATTTTATTTTTTCAGTTCAGCGTATTACCGCGTTTATACATTTTCCAACTTGTTGATACAAATTTTTCATTCGAATCTTCATACATGGTACGGAAACATTCATGAGATATTACTTACAAAAAGGAAGAGAAATTAAAATTCAATACATAATGAAACGTTTTATTTTAAATACTGAAAACATGGATTTATCATCAATTGAATTAAAACGTAGGTACCTGGTTGTGTTGGAATATTCTGGACGAAATATTTGCAAGAAAAGTACTTATTTCAAAGTTAAGAAGAACTGACGTATGGAAAGAATAAAAAAAAAATAGGTGCAAAACTCTTCATAAGTAGTACCACGAAGTATTTAATTGACTACTCGTTATAAAAGCGTTTCATCAAACGTAAAATATGACTGTCACATTTACATAACGATCGTGTGCATGAAGAACGTCATATGCACATATATTTAAGTACAATGTAACGTGCACAAGTGGACTAAAAGCTTGCTATATGATGTTGGAAACGTTAATTCAGACCACGGTTCACTAACGAAGCGTCTCGTTTGGAAGCTTGATTTAATTTTCTGTGGCATCATGGTTTCTCTGACGAGCTAGAATGGAAAGCTCTCGTTCCACTGCATTCCGTTAGCGACCCATGTACACACGACGTCCGAGGGCTTGGACAAGAAGGTACATGTCCACCAAGACACCAATGACACGGAAAATCAAAGAACAGGAATTTATCCGGACAAGGAAAAGCAATCCAGCTAAATGTCTTGTCTGGCCTCGGTGATCGGCCAGGCTGTGTAATTTATGACTTGCTTACTCGTATAAAAATTTCTTCATGTTACAACGAGATGAAGGATTTCAGAGGAATATATTTGGACGGAAAGAATTTATAGAAGTAGGAAAATTCCGTTGGACGAGTAGGATGAATTACGTCGTACCGTGTGGACAAAAATATTGATTCTCAATAACATCATAATGATAATGACAATCCTCGTTTTCTTTTGAGGAGAAGGAGAAGCATCTCTTGAATCAAACGTGCTTCGGGTTCTGAAATGTTTGATTTATAAGTAGCACTAGATGTTCATTTTTGTAGAAGTAGGAGGGAGTTGCGGTAAGAGCAGCGGTAATACAGCTCCTGCTATATGAGAAACATCCTCAACTGGAAATCATATTTGCTGTACACAGGAGAATGTAGGATGATCGATATAAAGTGTACCATAAATATTGCGATATAATCTTTTCTTTGCAGTGTTCTTTAGCAATCAAGTTCGTTTAATAATGTATTAAAATGCTCTTGAAGGTTATGGACTTCGTTTAATACACTTTCCCTCTCTTAATGGATGAAAACATTACCATTAATTTTGTCTTTGCGTATATATATATATACATCCAAAAGTTATTGATTCTTGATTAATAAGTTGACCTAATTCGAGGAATCGAAATTCCATAGCGAATGCACGATACGGAACATGAGGGTTACTTCCAAACGAAAAAGATGAGTGTTCTTGATTTTTAATAGTGTCTGACATTTAAGACCCAACATTTCATTCTTGATGAGCGTGGAGAATGGAACAATTGATCCTGTGAATTGCAAACGTTTTCAAGTCCGAATTGAGACATTTTGAAAGGATATATTTTCGCATTAATTCTTGCGTAGAAACGTTAATTGCATCCTTGAACACAGGCAATTCGATAGAATATCTTATATATTTATCAAATCCTATAAAATATTTCATATTCGCTCTAAATAGGGTGGCCACTCGACCGGGACAACCGGGAAACCAGGAAATGGCCGGAAATTCTATATAAATAAGAAAAAAACCGGACAAAACCCGGGAATTTTTTGTCTAGGAATGCAAAAATAAATTATAAATTCCCTTTTTATGGAATGTTCATTCATTTTTAATGACGTGATTTTCGTATTGAGTGTAACAATCTTGTTTACTCATTGTTATTGAAGATTATTTGACTAAAAAATTCCAGTAGAATTGATTCAATTTGTCAATAAATTTGAATGAGAAAAAAGGAATTTTCAAACCAATGAAAAAATCCGCAGGCTACTAATTTTTAGATTGGCTGAAAAATTTCTATTGCCAGCGATCTACAGATATTTTAAACGTTCATTATCTTAGAGCATATACTACAGGGACGTGTAGATTAGGATATGTCGAAAAAAAACTTTCATGAAAATTCGAAATATTAAGTTCATTGGAAAATTATCTCCAAGGTCACGCACACTGTAAGAAGTATTTGTCAATTTAGAAAAACAGAAGTATGGTGGAAAATTCACGGATTTATAAACAGCAGATTATAGAGAAGTCCATAAGTTTTCTGTGAATTTCCAAACAATTTTTCGAGATTTTACCATAATTGTTTGTGAATTGAGTAAACAAGTTTTGAAGAAAAACTCCCAAACTTTCTTTGCAAGTTCGTTTTTTTACAGTGCGTTCACCAGAAAAACTTGTATTAAATTGAAAAATTTGGAGATTGCCCGTATGAAGCCCAAATTCTTGAATCTTCTTCAAAAAAAGTTTCATTTTTACCCGAAAGAAGTATTATAACTGAGTATTATTCATTTCGAAATAACAAACTGATTCACTTTTTACTTGATGCTTTGTTCCTTATTTGACAAATATTTTAGATTAGGCATTAAGGCGATTCACCACAAGCCAAGTTACTAGATATCTCCCCCAGTTTTCTCAGTAATCAATGAATACAATCAATTTTAATGAGCAGGTGCATCTTCTTAGATTATTGAAAAAAATGCAGCTACTCATTATTTTTCATTTTATGTGTTAATTCGTTTCTGAGAAAACTGGGGGGAGAAATTTGGAATCCAGTAACTTTTGCAGGGAGTAATGAATCCCCTTAAGTTACCAAGGTAATGGTAAACCATAATTAACCCGAATTGCAGTAGACTCGAAGTCAGTGATCCCGAACAAAATATTCCGAAAAAGATAATAGCTTTTTATTAGCCACATGCGAATGAAATAAAATATGACTGAAAATTTTTGGGGATCATTTCCGTTCGGGTTTACTGTACTTCCAAACAGCACAAGAGTCTTTAGAGGATATTTTATGAATACATTGTATTCATTATGAGCTCCTCCAGAACCCTCGTGATATCTGGGCTTCGGGTCTATTGCACATCGGGTTTACTATGGTTTACCGGCATAATAATTTTTAGTTATAGAATAATTTCAATTTATTTCCTGCTATTCTGTCAATGAAATTGAAAATTCGTATCGCCTTCACACGGAAAGAATAAAAACAGCACTGGTTACTGTCCATAACAGCAATCAGTTGAAAAACAAATGAAAACACGCTTGGATGATAGAGGTTAGTGCGATCACAGTGATGTGTACTGCAGTGAAATTCGTCAATGCTGTGACTGCTTGGACATTAACGGTTACTGGGAGACGCAGTAATAAACGGCGTGAATTTGATTTTTCATTCTTTTTCAGTGAATTACAGCGATTCACAGTAGCCATTGCTGTTTTCTTTTTTCCGTGCAGTGGGGAAACATGCAGTTTCGTTTATAATGCACTAATTGCCACTAGAATTTTTAATTCTTTTGAATTGTGTTTTCAACAGACGATATTTTACATAAATGACCGGGAATTTATTGCAAAAAGACTGGGAAAAACCGGGACTTCAAACCCATTTTTCACACGGAGAAAAAATCTAGGAACTAGCGCATGATCACCGATGACATATTAATCGCAAGAAGTATCACCGGCTTATTCCGTGGAACTCCTTGGGATAAGAATATGAACCTATGCACTTATCGCATTTCCGCATGGGATGAGCAGATAGGTTCATGCTTTTATTTCAAGAACGTCTTCTTGCGAGTGATATGTGATCGGTGCGCTCATGCGCTAGTTCCTACATTTTTTTTCCGTGCAGTGGCCACCCTGTCTAAATGATGAGAAGTTATCCAAAGAATAATCAACTGACGACACTGACGTCCGCATCCTGAATCACTGATTGAGTGCATTCCATTGACTTTGGTAAAAACGTACACTGTTGAAAAAATCTCCCTCAAGTTTCATAAAAATATGATGACATTATCACATAACACAATCTATTAAAACAGGGGGAAGTCGGGGAGGGGAAAAGTCAAATTTTGTGCGAACTTTTCTCAAAAGGTACGTAATTAATACAAATTTAAAGTGACTGATAATTAATTACGTACTTGGGATTGCGTACTGCCGCGCACTTTGGATTTCCCAATGCTTTCTCAAAGCTTAAAAACAAAATTGTGAAATTTATTGACGTTTAGAGGTTAAAATTTTACAATTTTATTTTTCAGCTTTGAGAAAGCATTGGGAAATCCAAAGTGCGCGGCGGTACGCAATCCCAAGTACGTAATTAATTATCATTCACTTAAATTTGTATTAATTACGTACCTTTTGAGAAAAGTTTGTTGGAAGAAACAACATTTGACTTTTCCCTTCCTGCTCTTTCTCATGCTTGAGTCTCCTTAATTTCAATAAGACATCTGTACATTCAATGATTAACTCTTTACATTTCAATGAGAAAGAATAAAATTTCATAAATTATAGCAAATTCAAGAACTGCATCAAATTTAATATGGAAATATTAAATTTCATAAGAAATTTTCTATTAAATATACACGGAGAAAAAAGATTTCGTTATTTTAACGAATCCGTCTTCGCTGAACGGATTGAATAACCTAACGATGACATTTCACTGTGTTAATGAGCTAATTCGCTGTATTTACTAACTGATTCGTTATAATTATCAGTCCTTCGCTAATTTTACGAAGCTTGATTCGCTGAAACAACGAATCACCGTTCACTTTAGCGGACTTGCTTGCTGTCCATATAATAACAAGCGAGCTTCGTTAAGACAGCGAAATTCTTGCTATTCCAACGAATTTTTTTTCTCCGTGTAAGAATTTTTCCAACAGTGTACATCCGATACGATAATTTGGTGCCAAACTTCAGAGTAAAAAATATCCCCATCCAATTGCCACAAAATACCAATAAAATCAATTTTTGGGAAAATGCCTGTAAATTTAATTGGGCCAATTACACATTTCCAAATGCCAGGCAACGTGAAAATTCTAAGATGAAGTTGAGTGTATTTGTTGACTTTAATGAGTACGAAATGAATTTGAGGTATTGAGAAGGATATCTTTGTACTTTACATATTCGCACAAGAATGATAAGTACGAACGAGATTTGACTATGCTTTGAATCATTGAAAATCTTATGAAAAGCTTAAGGAGGAAGTGCACGTCCCTTGACGCGCACTGAGTTTTCTCTCACCCTCGAGTGTATTTCCGTGCCTTGACTTGTCTGTTTTCATATTCAACTCTATACATAAAATGCAACATCTGGCTTGGCGTATCCGTGGAAGAGACTTGTATTCTAGATCGAGATTACGCCGACGGTTTTGTTGCTTCCGCGTTTTCGTGATTAAGGAGAAAACAAGGAATCACTTCTTCGCAAATATTCAAAGATCGTGATCTCAAATACGAGTTATCTGCCTTACAACATTGAAACTATGCGTATAAATGATTTTTATGAATTATTCATGAAGAATAATCGGATTACTCTCAACTCGAAACTTATTCAATAGCTTTTTTTTTTGTTAACATTCAGAAAAAAGACAATCAATTCGAATTTTCCTCCAACATTTCAAAGAAAGTATACAACATTTTATGTAAATATACGATGGAAGAATTTTTCCTACGGGTAATGACATGTCAAATTCCATATACTTCGCACGTCGAGACAATATCTCTGCTGTTATCACTGTGAGTCTTGTTGCGTAAAGAATAAAAGAGGTAGAAAGCATTTTTTTTGTTACATATGTATTCACACTCGCATGAAACACATAGACGAGAAAGGGAAAAAAAATAAGAGGTCTGAGTAGACTGTTGGCGGCTATAGCCCTTCAGGTACGCCTCTCTTCTCTCTGCCACTCCAAGCAGTTTTCGCCCCTATATTCAACGGAGACACACGACACGCAATGAAAAGATAGAGAGAAACACAAGGGGAAGAAGAGAGCAGCAGGTAGATAATACATATGCGTTCTGACTTCACTTCGTCTCGAGTATGTAGATAGCAGGGGGGTTTATTTGTGGTACACCACTGACGTGACGGAACGTGTTACAACCTTGCTCCTACTGCTATTATTATAACTATCCCTACAAATGCCACCACCGTCGGTACGGGGTTGAAAGATCGCTGTATTTCATTCGTATAAAGCTTGGGAATGAAAATAATGTTTACGACTATATATTTCTTGTCCTGTATCGTATAATCAAGTGACATTCTATTTGGTCGAAAGAACATAAATCGATTAATTCGATCATCGACACGTCAGAAGATTTTTAATATTCAAAGAATTATTGAGAGTCGCACAAAAAGTAGAGAATCAAAGGTAATTCCTTTTAACTGAAAGGAATTGCTACTACGGAAGGATAGGGTGAGCACAAAAATAAAAAAAGCTGTTGAAAACATATTTTTCCAACGAGCTCTTGTGAGGGCGTAAAATTTGAACGATACAAGTGGAAGATGAAAAACCACTCTTGAGATGAGAGGAAGAGATTCCGTACAAAAAGTTGGAAGTAATATAAGATAATGAATAAACAGTTTTCGAAAACAGGAAAAGGAAACCTTGTAAAAGAACAGTCAGAAGAGAGGATGGATTTACATGAGGTATATTTTCACGTAGAAAACTTGGATGAGAACTCGAGAAAATACTATAGTCATCATCCAGAGGAAAAAAAAAACATTCTAAGACGGTTCAGACGTATTTGTAAATATCAATACGCATTAGTCGGTGAATGCCTGTTCATCTACTGTTTTGAAGAACAATAAACAATTTCTATTGAATGTCAGCGAAGCGAGCATACTGCGAATTGTGAAAATGTATACGATCCTTCGAAGATTAGCAGCCAACTAGTTATGCCGTTTTGTCTCGGATACATCCGATCCTCGCAATTTCACATGAATGTTCCAATTCTCATATAAATTGAGATAAAATATGATTCTTTTCGTATACATAATTAAATTTCATTATGAAAACTCTGATAATCATTCTCAAGATTCAAAAATATCCATTCCAACGCACTGAGAGGAAAATTCGAGTGATCAACTATGGTGAGGTTGGATGGGGTAAAATTCAGCGTGCAGTCGAGTCAATTTATGAGCGTACTAAAATCAACCACAATAGATTAACTGAACAACCGTGTAGTTGACTTTAACATGTACATGAATTGACTGACTTTTAGACAAGATTTTCATGATATAGCCAAGCTTTACAAGAAACCTTGTTTCCAGTCAGGTATAATTAAAATGTTAATCCTGCCGGATGTTGATTGCATTTCAATAATTCTTTGCCATGTAATTTGCATTAAAATCCATCAAAAGGAGAATTTTCAGAAAATGAAATAACTCTACATAATTCAAACGAACTGAAATCCTTATCAACTTTCATTAAATCCTCTTGCATACAAATTCTATAGACCGAATTTGATGAACTTTCGAGCAACAAAAAATTTAATAATCTGCATTTCTCAAGACTGGGAATAAATCTCAAATCTGATTCGAAAAGATTGATGAAATGATTTCAATTATTTTCCCAATTAGAATCTCCCCTCGAATGAATGATTTTTCCATCATCCTATGAAGAATATTAAAAAGTATATTACCAATTCAATAGAATTTCTATAAGAAGAATTTATCTATATACAAGAATTATTGGAGACAAATCTGTTTTTGTGTGGTAATGGGATTATCGAGAGTGCATCGAGAATGCTGGAATTGAGTGCACGACCACGCAACAACCACCGCCTCCCACTCACTTTGATGAACAACGACAAAAGGGAATTCTTTCATTCGACTTGTATTACGAGTCACGACAAACGTTACGTCACCAACGATGACATGCGACCGAGAATCTAATTTGTTGATTCATTCTCATCTTCTCAATCGATCGATCTGTGTGCGGCTTCCTGAAAAGATACAGGAAGAGGTGGGTTGTGAAAATGAACCATCGATAATAAAAAAAATTGAGTACATAACACTTGCAACCTGTCACGCTTACATGCATAATAAATTTTGGTAAAATTTGAAATAGAACTCGCGTTCGTGCAAATTTACAACCTTTCGAGTCACACGCAAATTCCCATTTATTTCTCGACATTTTCAGGTTTCGCGAATCGAAATTGCATGTATGTCAATAAAGTTCTTCGAAGCATTATTTAAATGATATATAAAAGAGAAAAAATCATAATGGAGAGGAAATATAAATTCGGATTATGATAATCCAAAAAATTCAACTTTCTGTTATTATTATCGTCCTTTTTTCATTCAAATTGAATCAAGTTTTTTATATGTTTTCATTTCAGTATAAATGTAATTCGGATAAAAACTGTACTCTGCACATTTGGATGAGTTTAATATCATCGAATGAGAATTGATTATTACAGGAACTGAATTTTCACTGATCACAACAAATTGATTTTTATTATCACATATGAAAAATAAATGGAAGATACGGTTGTTCATCTGATTCTTTTTTTACTTTGAACGTTGAATTTACTGCATTTGACGGAATATCAATTCGATTTGTAAGCCATGAATTTACAGTTACGTATTTGGTGGGTTATTCAAAGTATTTTCAACATGATCCTGAAAAACCTCTTTATATCAAAGTGGGTCACGCCCACATGTACCAACTGTTCTTACAGTCATAACCGCAATTCGGTTTTTATGATGGATAAAAGAAGAAACATCAATTTTTGCAGCAATTAACCAACGAATAGACACGTTAATTAACTGAAAGAATTTTGTTGTAAAAATTACTGTGAAATTCCAATAATCGAAGGACAAGTAAAAATTCTTCAAAAAATTCCTGTGCAGCCTGAAAAAATGAGTGAATTTTTCAACGATTGAAAGTAATATTTTTCCAAAGTTTTACAAAATGCACAGTAATATTTAAAAAAATTCCTACTCGTCCCTCGATCACTGAAATTTCATTGTATTCAAATAAAATTCTTCCAGTGTTGTTGGTTATTATAATACGTACAATATATATATTCTTTTCAAATCCAGCTTCCAACAATTCTAAGAACTGTTTAAACATACCTTTTCTGTACATACGTTCTAACCATCCATAAGTATATTTGAATGTCGTTATGAGAATTTCTCCTTCTGCCCGTAAATGGAAGATGTCAAAGACAGTAAGACGAAAATATATATGTAAATATCATCCTCATGATTAACATGAATGATTTCTCATTTCGATAACTATTCTATTGATCAATTTATTTTGAATTGTCAAATGAGATATACAAGATTGAATCCTTGGATTTTGAAAAACATAATCACACATTGTTCTATTAATCGAAACACACCTAGTGATTTTCTAAATTTCCGGTCCCCATTGAACAAATTGAGATATGAATCCTCATACGATCTCACATGGATGTTTTCACGTTTTCAGTAATTAATAAAATTTCCTGAATACGCCAACGTTTAAAAGATTGAAACGAGATACAGCAAGAATAAATAAAACAGACCACGAGGATAATTCATTTACGCGGGAACTAAAGAAAATAAGTTTCGCAATCTTTTCATTCTAGAGCCAACGTGTAATGATGTACATCTTTTCAAGCCGGAAGTACGTGACACGTACAATGCCTCTCCATTTCACCGTATCGCACCGCACGAGCTTTTTATCGAGAAGAATGAGAAAAGATATATGTTGCATTGCATTTTTACCTTGCTCCTATATACAACGCGTATAATTCTTTGAATGAAAGTATATAAATTTAATTCGAATTCGATTGAATCTTTCTCTGCGCTTGGAGGAACGTGATTTTCCGACTAGAAATTATGATCAGTTTGAACCGATATGAACCTGGTGAGATTGTCCTAAATTAAGTGTATTTCTCAAGAACCTGACTAAGCTAGCCAAACTAGTCTAGTGTTATCATTATCATGTTTGTCAAGACTCGAGCATACAGAAAAAATCTATGTTTTAAATTACGGTGTTAGAGTATACACGGAGAAACGGTTACTATGAAGAATAGTAATTTAGTGACAGATCATTTTAAAATTGTGATAAGTTCCTTTCGAAATCGGATCGAGTACGAGAAACTGTTTACATTACCATTGAAATGGGAGCTTAACATCGTAATGATCACCAAATTGCGAGTCATCATTCACTGCCTATTCTGAAGTCGCGATGAGAACCAAGGCGAATAGTAATCACGATTACTGCAGTCCCATATCAGAACAGTGATACGGGTTTTAAATATCCGATAATTCTTACTCCTCCAAGTACGGTTCTGTGTTACGGTTTCAACATCGTTCAGCTTATAAGATGACCCAACCAGGAATTTACAACAGGCGCAGTACTGCACCAGTACTGGCCAAGACTGGCAGGGTACAGGCATTTGTCTGCAATGATAACGCTTTTCAGTACTGGGGATTGAGTACTAATACCGTTATTCGCAATCAGTGCAGGGCCAGTACTGGATTAGTACCTGGCCGGTATCAAGTTCTCAGTACTGGCTTATCAGTACAGGCATAATACTGTATTTTTATGTATCCAGTACTGATCCCGTACGTGTTGGCCAAGTGTTGGAGACCCAATACTGGCACTGTACTGCACCCGTTGTCAACATTGGCATATTTCGGATTTTTCTGATTGGGGATATTCTTTCCATGCAGGATCAGAGTTAACTTGACGGAGTCCACGAATAAGTTTAGGTTCTCAAAAACAACATAATCTATTCCAAACTTTCAAAATATGGCGTAGAATATTAAAAGTGTAATTATACGATCAAATTTTGTATCAAAACGCAAATTGAAGTTATTTCTCACATGAAACCATATTTCTCGAACAATGATGAATTATCTGAACAGAACTCAGTCCTGAGGGATTTAGAATAATCGATACTTTCCTGTGAATTGTACCGCTGTTGGCCATCAATTGATTCAACTTCGACAATGCAGATGAGTTTCTTTATTGGTGTTTTCCATACGAAATATAGATTACCACGCACTGCTTTTCAAATCCACTGTATCTCGAAAAGAGCCGAGATAGAAACAAAAATTTGCCCATCCAAGGCTTCATTCGAGACTTGGATGGTCCAATTTTCAATGAGAGAAATTTCCACCCGGGGACAGGTGAAAAACAAAATTTTAAAGATAGCATAGTTAAACATCTATTCGATTCAATTTATTGTATGTTTTCATTGGAAAAAGTATATAATTCACTGAAAACACAGTTTTCCAGCCAAACAAAATTTTTATTGAAATTAACGCAAAGAAACTTTTTGGTTGGCTGAAATAAAATTTATTTGGGGTGAACAAAATTTGGTTCACAATAATTAAGGCTTCCATACAGACAAATAAATTTTATTTCAGTCAACCAAAAAGTTTCTTTGCGTTCATTTCAACCAAACTTTTGTTTCGCCGAAACAAACGTTTTCTCAGTGTTGAATCGAATATTTGTTCCAATGGATCCAAATGAATATATTATAATTTGTGAATTGGGGAACAATTATTATCGATTGTTCTATTTAATTGGTCTGATGACAATAATAAGTACATTCAAGTCCACGCCACATCAAAAAATTGTACATCAAAGTGTGCGTAAACGAAATACTTGTAGACTCAATATGCAAGTCTGGTTTAAAGGCTTTAGTTTTCCCGGCACAACTACGTATTAACTTTGGAAACAAACGGTCACGAGATAGAATATAAGCTATGCACGCTATGCGCATATATTTGGAAACATACATATATATCTAAGCATTTAGACAATAGATCTATATGGCAATTTGTAGCTCACAAGGCAATGTAATTCGTATCACCGTTGAATGCGGAACTTGGAACGGTTAACTGAGTTACGGCATCTCTCTTTCCTTCTCTGCTGTCGTATGTAAAATGTATATATTTACCAATCGGTTAGAACGTTGCGGAACTTCTCAAACCGCTTCCTAACCGAGATCCATAATTGTTATATAGATGCATTATGATATATCACTTCAATGATTGAATTATAGCGCGGATCCCTTCAAGGGCTTCTCATACTAACTTTGAATTACAAAATTCACGAAAAAGCGAGAAATTTATTCCAGATACATTTACACTCACATTATGTAGTTTATTTCAAGTAATTCCATCATACATTACAGTTTCCAAATACGTACCTGCAACAAAAAACATCAAATTTATTCCAATTATTCTACAATTGATTTCTACAATGAGATCTTGCGAAATTAACCAACTAAGCTCATCTTTGATACCATGAGAAGTAATTAAAACAGAGAACAAAAACCTCCTGTTTGATCTCTAAAATGAGAAAAACGCAAGAACATTATTAATTTTCATACAAATGAAACGATTAATTTGCATGAGTGCACGCAATTTCGTACCACGCGAATGCCTCAACTGATTCAACTCCAATGGTTGCGGTTATTGCGCTTTGGATATTATTTTACGATAAAGGAAACAGTGACTTGATGATAGTACCGCGAAGAAAACTGTTGAATAAAAGAGATGTTATTTTTAAAAGAGTTTAATTTTCCTTTCACGTGGAATACCCTATTCCTTTGGATTCTGAAATCGTAATTTAGAGTGGTATGCGTAGGGTTGTGGTTGCGCAACGATCCAATCCTAGGCCACGAGAGCTTGTATATACATAGAAAAAGAGCCAAGAAATCGCTCGCAAGAGCCTACGTAAATAATACCCTGGCTTTCCTTTGGCAGAACGCAATATTAATTTCTCAGGGAAAAATGTTTACGTATCCCATGCATTGTGTATAAGAATGACATAACGTTATGTTAACTTACTTTAAACTTCGCGTGCTACCGAATCCGTGAAGAACTTTGAAAATTTATTATAAACACATAAACCAAGCATAATGGAAAAGTTTCAAATTTTTTATCCCACTTATTTCCAGACGATATATAGAACGTTGAGAATGTAAATGTACCTCACATTTTGGACAAAGAAATATGGTTGTGCTTTTGCAAACTCTACAACGTCTTGTACCTTCGAGATGTCGAGTGATGATATTTCCTACGTTATCTCGCGCCGTGTATTTGAAGGAAGATCATCTCACAACGTTCCTCTTCCTCTCTGTTCTTTTCTTTTTTTCCAGAGAAGATTATGTACATGTTCCAAAGAAGACGGAGATTTGTAGAACTTGTCATCTATTTTATTATCATTGTGTACGGCCGTGTATATAATATCACAACAAGATTATTAAATCGTGTTCTGTTTGTTCATTCTGAAGGAATATATTTTTTTTCAAAATTCTTTCATGAAAGTAGGAATGACTTTGAAAATGTAACCAACTCTTTTTCTCAATGCAAAAGGTAGTTTATATATTCCTGATTACCGTTGATGGTTTCCTTCGGATGCTTGCCTTTTATTCATTCGAACCCATGAATTGAGAACAATAAGACGAAACCGAAGCCTGCAAAACACGATATCTACTTTGAAATGGATTCAAGAGATTTTAATTAGATGCTGAAATCGATCAATCGTATCTCGTATCTTCGGATCTCTTCAAACCACCACGGAAACCTTATGTTTTGAATCGAATGACATGTTTTGTGTAAGATTACATGAAACAAAATTGGGGAGCACACGGGAAAGAATAAAGGAGTATATTTTACAAGAGTTTTTGGTAGCTACTAAGGTATTTGCAATATGGCTTCCTCGTTACAGAATAAACCTTCCTTGGACATTGGTGAAAAGTACTCCAATGGAGTAACTTCTATTCCTATAATGCATGTATGACTAATGTAAAAACTATGAAAAATTGTACTCAAGTACAACATCAATGTACACTGTAAAAAGTATGGGAAATTTCTTCTCATCCCAATGATAAATTTCATCCCCAGATCGTAGGGGAATTGTTTTTTCATCAAAAATAGGAGATTTTTCCTTCATGTCGAGGAATTATTCTCCCCTTTGGGTGTTGCATCTTCCAAAAAGTATAAGGGAATTTTTGGTGCAAAATTTCACAATCATTTTTTAAAATGTAGCTAAACTTACTCATGATCAATTGAAACAATAAAAATTGTTCCATCACCTCAGAAAAAACCTTCGCATTTGTTATTTATGGATAAATATGATATTCTAGGTGTTCTTGAATGCATCGTGAACGCAACAAACGTGGAATATCGCAAAGAAAGTTATGTACGCGACAACCGTAGAATATATATTCCAATGGCATACACGATACCAAGATTTTGTGACAATCAGGAGAGCGACATATGATGGTAGAGAATGGTTATTGAAGAGAAATTTATAATCCCCAGTGGCAGTGGTAGATCTAGTGGCTGGGTATCATAACAATTCCATCGAATTCACTGATTTTCATCCAACGTTTCCAACATCAGCGTAACGACCCAGATTCATTCACTGCCAGATGGCCGGGTTGAAGGTATATAGTGGTTACTCATGTTGTGTATACGGCAATGTCTGATGCGTATATCTAACCCTAAGGCCTCGTCACGGTAGTACTATGTATTGGGTACACAAATGGATCGATTCCAGTATATCCACTCACACACATAAGAATATATATAAATGTATGAATTGGAGTATTAACGATTTTACGAAGGAGGAGATTATTTTGTGCAATCCCACACGAATTATTCACCCTCGTGAAAAAAATAAAAAGATATATATATATTGCTTTCTAATCGATTTGATATTTATATCCTCCATCATGTTTTCCATCATATATCCTACGACCTCAAGCTAAAATGATAGATCGAATTTTTTAATTCTTCTTTGTTTTCTTCCTTTCTATCGTGCGAATCTATCGATAATAATTTATAAATTATCTAATAAGATTCTAACTCGGAACAGATTAAAATAACAACATTATTTTGAGTCGAACTTTTATTTATTGTATCCAGCTATCATTGAAAAAAAAAAAAAAGATCCATTTGTATTTTTATTCAAGTTTTCCCTAGCAACTAACAAAATGGAGTTTGTAGATACTTGATACATATTTTACGTATTGTATTGTGATACATTCGTGTATTCGAGAACTCCGATAAAGATCTTCGGAATGCTAGAATGAAATGTCGTGTAAGAGATATGAAAGAAGCAGCGCGGGGTATAAGAAGTTACACTTTACACATACTTACATCATAGAATACTTATTCGGTGTACTTTCTCAAGATTCACCAAGTAAGTTTGAAAGTATGACAATAGAATGTATCGCTACTTTCCTCAACTAAAGGTACGCAGATATATGCATAACTCTTTTTTTATATTTGCTACAGGATGTTATCGTTTTTGTGGTGTTCTTAAAAGCGCTATCACGTTCAATGCTATACGTGATTGTGGCTCTTGGAAAAATCACTGAAATCGTGAGGTAACGTATGAAATGTGAGACTTTCAATTGAACATCAGGAATTATTTGAATAAAAATGAGAAATTGGAATATTCGAGATGAAATGATTGCTCCCTTATCTCTCAACTGTTTTGAAGCAGATGTGATGTCAAATGCATTCGGCACTTAAATGAATTATTGTTATAGAAACTCCAAGCTTGAGAGCTTCAAGACACTCTTCGAATCCGAATCAATGAAATTCACTGATTCAAATTTACAGGGCGCTAAAAACTGAAAATGTCGACAATGTAAAGAGTATTCCTCACTTTAAAACTTGGCTTTGAAATTTAATTCAATCATGAGTTTATGAAATTCACTGCAATGTATCAAGATTCGTATGAAAACCTTGGAAAAATCATGAGTCTGCATGATATTTCATTCAAATTCGTATGGAAATTGAGAGAAGAATCTTGAAGATTAGGGTAAAGGCATGAAATTTGGTGATAGTTTGAATTTCAATTACAAACAATACCGTCCCCACGTGAAAAAAATATGCACAGTTTATACATAAGTTTTTATGCATAATTCATGCATAAATTATGCATATTTTGTGTAAGGAAATGAACATGCATAAATTATACATAAATTTTGTATAAAATGTGTGTGAAGTTAATATAAGCGCCCGATTATCAACATTCGATATGATTGAGTTGTTAAATCACAGGAATGATTGACAAAATTTACTTGGATTGAGAATTGTTAGAAACGTAATTTGCAATTTGCATGAAGGACTATATTATTTTATAATAAAACCACTGTATCCTGATCAAGAGTCAATCAAGAGTTCACCGTGGTGGAATTTGAGTTGGAACTCACACGCTTCATCATGATATGTTACATAATTCAACATCTAAAAATGCGCTGGTTTGGAATTCGATTAAACCTTGGTTAACATTTTCATATTTTAACTCTATCCAACATATTCCTTCGAATACCCTGGCGAAAAAACGGCGTGCACATAAAGTTCAAACAGCGTACCAATAACGTGATTCTGGCCAATATACGTTCAATGCACGCTTACTTCAATATAAGCGTGAGTACAGCGTGCATGAACGCTTTTCTTCACGCTCGATCCACGCTCAACTGCGCCAATTGACTCTTAATACACTCTCATGTGACGGTAATAACACTCCTATGCGACGCTCCAAATGCACGCTTTATTTTCACCAGGGTAAGCACATAGTGAACAGATGTTAATTCATAAAAATTTTGAAAATATTCAAGTATATCAGAGAAATATTTCACGAAAAATTTGGCTAAATCTCCAGTGCTAGTAGTATCTTCTTTAACATTCAACTCTTCTTGATATCAAATGAGAAGTGAAAAAATCATGCATAATGTTTATAGAAAGAGACAGGCTCACATAAATCATGTATATTTTACCCTAAATTATGTGTCAATCGTATAATTATTATACATAAAGTATGCATAATCTATATGAGCACATTTCTGTGCACATTATTTGAAAATAATCATTTCCTAGTCTTATATTATGTACTTATTAATCAGTTTTGGTTTAAGTGAAAAACAACCATCTGCAAAACACATTTTCATACACGGAAAAAATAAGTGATCCAAATTTTCGTTGATTAGTATGTCACTTTTAGACAGAATACAAATTTGAAAGGAATTCGTGCACCAGATTTTACTAATTTTTCTCGAAATTGTGTTTCGTTCCCCCACGGTGAACTCCTGATTGACTCTTGATCAGGATACAGTGGTGTTCTTATGAAATAACATAGTCCTTCATGCGAATTGCAAATCACGTTTCTAACAATTCTAAATCCAAGTAAGTTTTGTTAATCATTCCTGTGATTTAACAACTCAATCATATCGGGAGTTGATAATTGGGGGCTTATATTAACTTCACACGCATTTTATACAAAATTTATGTATAATTTATGCATGTTCATTCCCTTACATAAAATATGCATAATTTATGCACCAATTATGCATATTAACTTATGTATAAACCATGCATATTTTTTTTACCAAATGATAATGAAATCACATTTCTATCTATTGGTTATAAACAGTAATGATCAACATCGTTCTGGTTGTTGGCATGAAACAATTTGTGTCGTACATCAAATACTGCTTCTGAAAACAACATTTCACTGGTGAGTTACTATTCTCTGATTTATTAGAAGTAAATGAAACATATATTGGGAAAACTCTTTATGCCATACGAAAGAGCAGACTTGAACGAATTTTTTTATCATGATAAGTTATTTTTCATAGTCACGTATAAGTTGATATATCCTTATGAATAGACCAAGAAATTTAAGGTTTTTCAGAATGATTTTGAATGAAACTTCTATAATGATCACGGATTTATCAATTTTTTTATCCCAATGAAATCAATTTCTTTCAATGAATTAAGATGTATATACGTGGGAGATTTGTTGTACTGAAAATGGAGAGTCTTCATACATGGTTCATAAATTCAACGTTCATCCATAAATTTCATCTACGCACAAACCAATTTGTATACTGATCTTTATTTGGATGTTTTGCTACATTTGATGACAAAGGATAGCAAAGATATTCATATGTGGCTTTGAATTTATGCGTTTCAACGTTTTTAAGAACTATTAATTACCAAACAGTGGTTTTCTCGATATCATCAAATTAACCTACCTCAAATACAAACTCACTTACCTACGGATATTTTAATTCAGATCGAACTTGGGACGTTGATGTTCTATACAATTGTTGAAAACATGTGGAACAATACACTAAATGAAGTATAACTTCCTATTCATTCATTTACAGAAGTTATTCACAATCAAACGCAGAATGTCACCAAATTACCTTCCCTTACCCTATTCTTTGTATTGTGAAAGTATGAAATTTATACTGAAAATCTGTTAATTTGATGATGTTCTTGTTGATTTTCAATACAAATTTCAAAAGTGCAGAAGATGAATATAAAATCCATTGGAATGATGTGTTTTTCGCTTTCTCAGGGGAAAAATCCATATATATCCATACCGCAAAAATTCCACAATAGAAGTGCTTTTATTGTTCCATTCATTCGCACTAATCCACTTGTAATGGAATACGGCTTAGAAAATTAATTAATTACCTCAATCGACTAATTGAACGATAAGTAAAACCAATTATATTAGTTCTCGAGACTCACGTAGCATGGATTAATCAACAGAATTCCCTTCATTGTTTAATAACTCATTACAGACACAAAAGTTCTAAAAATAATCTTGAATCACGTTGATTATGCCGATGATAATTTATTTCATTTCCATAAAAAAAAAAAAAAAATCATTATTCATTTCATAATAACGCAGTCCTAAGGATTGAAAGGAAATAATATCCAAGAGAGAATATGTTTGTGCGTTTGAATGGATTCTTTGAGACCAAACACAAGACGATAGATAGTATCGCGCCAAATCGATGATACCTGGCGAACGTGGGATGAAAGCAGAAAGTTAAATATAATGGCAATTCTTTCTGCCTTTCCACGTTTTATTTGAAATCGATCTCCTCCACCCTGTGACTAGCCATTGTATATTTGCCCTGTATCCGGTTCAACAAATACGAACTCCTATCCCCTGTATTCAATCTTATATACCTCTATCCCGCGCCGAAATCCAGTATCTCGCACACGATCTCGTATAGTCCCGCAAACAGTCTCGGAAATGATCTTGCAAATAGTCACGGTTATAAAACAATCCGAGATATGAATGTAATAAATTATTGGAAAATTTTTATTTTCACCCAGAATCAAGAGATTACATTCCTGTATGGAAAAAAAACCTATGATACTGAATGAATATAGCAGATCTTTGAAATTCATATGAACTCGACTTGATTAAAAACGATTTACAGTTAGATAAAATAATTATTCTAAAATGACTACTGTTCACCAATTGATAGTTAGAGAAAGGAACTTTCTGCTTTTTTGAAGAGCGATTTATGCTTGCAAAATTCAGTAATTTATGCTTCAATTATGCTCTTTGTTTTTCAAAATTCTGCTCATATTTGCTGCAGAAATATTTCATTTATATTCCCTTATTGATTATCAAAATGCTTTTTACTGTTAATTTTAGATTGCTCATGTGAATCAATGTGACGCAAAATACCCATCAACAACGGATTTTTAATCTTCGAACATACGGAATTCAGAATTGAAACCAAATTCTGAAACCAAAATTCACATAAATGGATCATGAATTCTGTTTGTGCTAGATACACTTTTCTACAATATCAAAGAAACTAGGAGAATGAACCAACCCTTATATGAATTATCACTCATATCTATCACTATATTCGTCACTGATAATCAGAAATCGCATTATATGCGAATTTCTGGTTTTATTCCTTTTCATTCTCATTCAATACTTGATAATTCATCTTTTATTGGAAATATGTATATTATATGATTCCATGCAGTCACAATCATGTAAAATATTCAATAGTCAAGTTTATTATGTGCGTTTAATGATCCCCCAAATCGCTCCAAGTATTTCGGATTCGCTGTTTTCAGGGATAAAAACAAATCGATTGTTTTGCATTGGGCAATTTTGGGAAATTCATAGAGAAAAAATCCGCCTTTGACTTCATTCATTTGCGATTTTTTCAAATGATTATGCAGCAAATATGCTGAAACTCTCTCATGCTGCTCCGAGTGGGAAATTATGCTTTATTATGCTTACGAATTTCGGGTTAAACTCAATTACATAGTCCAGTGCAATAGAAATATGAGGCTTAAATCGCATTATCTGATTTTATGCTCTTAGCTCCTAGCATAGAGTTCCTATCTCTATTGATAGTTCTCCTATACCGTGCGAAAAATCTTGTTACAGGAATTGTATTAACAGTACATATTACATCTTCTTTTTTATACACCTGGAATATGAAATGGTCATCTGATTAATTCAACCATATGAGTTTTCATGTATCTCTGAATAATTCAAGTTCATGCTCTATCAAATAAGAAAATAGAATAATAAAGAAAAAGTCATCTCACGAATTCATTAGAATACAATAAAATACGACTAGGCTATGATCGTAGGTAAAACAAAATCATTCGCTCTATTCCCATTAATTTACCCCGAAATAAGTTGAGTCAACTTCAAGTGATCATAACATTCCTAAAAGATATCTAAAATCATTATTCTCAGAAAAACTTGGAGAACTATCGGAGAATGAGACTTTTCTGAATAATCGCTCATAATTTATAATCTTATAAAAAGTCTGGCATAAAGTTTGCAACGAGTTTTCGTTAACAACGTTGTCGCCACAAACAATCCAGTCTCTTCCTAACCAATAATACAAATTACCGATGTTAGGTAGTGTTTGGATTTCCAAATCCTCAATGAATTATTGAATTACCGATCCTAGTACCTTCTCAAGAACTACAATGTAATTCAAATATAAAAAATGGAAATGAATGTTCGAGCAAATGCTTTTTTTATAGTGGAAAATTGCACAATCGATTAGTCGAAGATGAAAAAACAATGCATGCATGCATGAATAAAAATTCAATAAGACAACAAAATATTTCATACGTTCAGAAAAGAGGGTTAAAATTTTTCACAGTTACGTAACTGAATTTGTACCATTGTTTCATAGGCGAGATATTTGAAAGACAACGCGCAACTTTCCATGCGAGATGTTCGTGGAAACATTTTTTTTATTTCATACCTATACGCGTATCTTGATGAAAATACAATTATTACAAACAATATGTCAACCCAAGTGACGAATATGTCTCATGTTCTCAAACAAATTTTTCAAGAAATAACGTTCAAAAATGCAAGATGAACGTCTTTGTTGCGTGCCAACGACAGTAGTAGTTATAACAAAATTGAGGAAAACGAATTCTGTAGTGTGTATGGATTAATTCTTTCAGCGGTACCTCATTCGGAACAATTTTACTTTGAATGAGAAGTTGGAGTAGTATTTATCGTGACTGCATCATCGATATTTCTCGAACATTGTATTCGGCTTCATCAGGGCAGAAAGGCAAACTTGAAACTTGGGGCTTGCCTCCGTTTCGATTTTATATGGAGCAGAGGAGACGATCAAGCGTGACCACGTCATTATTTTTACTCAAATGGTTGTCGATAACCACAGGAAAGAGAGATGAGTTGGAAAAAGGGTTCCTTTATTCTCGGATTCTAGTATACTAAACTGATTAGAGTTGTCGGATTGTTCTTTTTTCGTAAATTTTTCGTATCATTCGGTATTTTTCTGAAATATGAAGGGATCAAATTCTCGAATACGAAATAAATAATCCATTGGAGATCTACACTGTAAACAATTTTTCCACCGTCCTATTGTTTTTAGAAATTCACAAATGTTTTTTTAAGTGTATGAATGGTTATTATTCTCCACTACTTATCACGTAGATCGATTGTTCAGAGCTGTGGAGGTCGGAGGAAAATGTCTGTACGACTATTCAATTAATGCTTCTTCTTTTTTATGGATGTTATTTATGAGTGTTATGTAGTTCAATTCCGTGTAAAGATATTGTGGTGAGTAGTTAATTTTGTGTTCCCCAGACAACTGATTATCGTCTATTTTTGAAATGGATGATGATGTGAAAGACCATTCAAGTACTATAGTGTACCTCTCAGATGGCGTAGGTGTTTCCGGTTTGATTTGTGATTAAGAGTACCGTCTTTTTTCTTCGCTTCGACAGAAGCACTTTAAAATATTTCGATGAGGAAGAACATGATTTCATAAAAAATAGCTAGAATAATTAGATACATCTGTGTTATCTTGTATGAAATGAACATAAATTACATTTTTAATTGTACCCGATAACCATTTCATGTCTAAAAGATATGTTTCAGACATGAAATGTTTATTGGTTAGTACATGATTTTTTCTACTTATTAATAGCTTAGTTTTCCCAACATACTTGGATTAGTATTTAAAATTTCTTGGAAAAAAATCATTAGGTACAGTAAACAGATTTGTCCGAAACACATCGCAATTTTTCAACGTAATTCAACAAGGTTCAATGGGTTTTTTTTTTATGGAGAAACCCTATCGAATCTCACCGAATTGGCTGAGGCTGGGGCTATCGCGTGACTCAATGTGATTTCATATAAAATTTTTATAAAGTTTCAATCGATATTGTATAAAAATTCATAAAGACTTGGTACAAATTTTATATGAAATCATATTGAATCGCATTATAGCCCCAGCTCTAAAATTGGCTTCATACGGAACATTGTACACAACTCGATAGATCTTTTTATCCCTTTTGTGGTTTACATCGATAAAAAAAAATTATCAATTTTGATTGAAAAATTTTAATTCCCATGAAAACGTAAACATTTCAAACGATAATAAAAATCAAATTTCATAGGAAAACAACGACAGACTTCACAATCTTCAGTAAAACTGACCACTAAAGTTCATAATTTTCCCATCACCTGAAATTGAAAAGTTTCCTCATTACAAAAGCAATTTATCATAATACAAAGGGACCGATTAAAAACAATTTCCTAAAGCACACACCCCAGGATTCCATCATAAAAGAGAAATAATTGGCGTCGTAAATTGAAATTGAATGTTTTCATGGAAAAAAGAAAGAAAATCCCAGAACAATTACCATAGTTGTGGATCAAATTTAAAACGAGGACAAGATGCAGCGGGATATTTTTTGATTAAATGTAGAGTAAATGACCATAGTTCGTCCTCAATCAAACATCTCTGAATTATCTCAGGTTCTGCCACTGTTTTTTCATTTCGACGAGTTCCTTCTATTTTTTTCTCGAAAATATTCGTTTCTTTCCAAGTAACAACTAACTCAAACCTATCGAATAAATATCCTGTCCTCAAACGACGAATGTAATTTGTATAACCTTCACAACTTTAAGCTGCAACCCTCGTCACTTTGCGGCGAGTACACAAAATTCTAATCTCAGTGATAATAATTTTTAATACAGAAGTTTCAAGGAAACCTGACAAAGGAATAAAAGTAAGACATTTGCAAATTGCAGGTCATACAAATTAACAACACGTGCAGGAAAATGGATCTAGGCTCATTATTTTCCGTTCCAAATGTTAAACCTATTTGTCATCATTAATAATGACCCAAGAGTGCGATGTTCAAGTTTTTTGTCATTCTAAGCGAAACATGAAAATACCACCATCCCTTGAGTGTTGTAAATTTCTTGCCACCCATACCAGAAGGACAATGGAACACTAATGTATTTTATACTCCTCAAGGAAAAACAGCTTCAGCGGTGACTTTCTCCATTTTGAGTTTGTTTTGTTGAAGAGTTAGTTTTGTTGTAGGTTCTAATACCGGTAAGAAAATTTGAATAACTCTATGGGAAGAAAAGTAATGTGACATTCATCGCAAGGTGAGGTAAACTTCGGGATGTAATATAAGGATTGCTATATTGTGTCGTAGTTCCACGAGTATAGAGGAATCCAATAAAACTTTTGAATATCCGAATTAATTGGAATTTTATTCAATCGAGTAAAGATTTTGGAAAAAAGCAAAAGTATGCCAAATTTTTTCAGAAGAGATTTATTTTATATTCGAATACCGTATCTCGCTACAATTTTATTATTTATTCATTTGCCATATCATTCACTTATTTTGCATTATCCGATCATAAAGAAAAGTCTCGTGCAAGAAAAGTATTGTTAAGAAAGAAAGGAAGAAAGATATATTTATCCGCATGTAATTCATTCAATTTTCGCTCAGCCATAATTTCTCGAAGTGAAGTTTTCAGATAGCATTCAGTTAGAAAACGATTTAAACTTTATCCCCGCGGTGGATTGGGAAGAAGTTAAAGTTCCAAGGGAGGAGTTTCCCAGAACTATTTTAGTGTCCCGAAGAACTGATTCCATAGAATTTTACATGTGCTGTACAGGATTTTGTACACACTTCGTCAAAGAGTTACTTTCAGCAATAAATCAATGTCTCCTTGTTTCTTGGATACTTTTTTGGATATCCCAATAATGTTCCACGACAGCAATTATAGTCGGGAGTGAAAAAGAAAATGTATGAGAACCTAATGAAAAAATGCACCCCTCGCTCTTCAATATCAGTACATTTTCATGCACGATAGAACGGTATTGATTCAATAATGTGCTTCACAGTTTTTTAATACCTCCTGTGCACAGGGATTGCTATTTTACCCTATTTACCAATACCGTGACTTTTTTCGTATACTCGCGAATGGAAACGTGCCACCTATATGCTCTGGAAACGTAAGCAAGGAAAAAAAAGCATGTAGTGCATTTTCTCGTCATGCCTGCGATGCAACGGCTGTGAAATTGCATGGCGCTACTTTGTCCGCATATAAGCGTGTACACTCTTCTTCTACCTCCTCTTTCTCCTTTTCCTGCTCCAGCCGTTTCTATGTAGCAAATTCTCTCGTCCGGAGAGCAACGATGGCGCATCTCGGTCTCTTTCCGGCGCCACCTCTGTATATGGCTCTTGGTAAAAACCGAATGGGATAGTTCGCACGGTAATGCAACAAACCACTACCGTCCCCACCACACCCTACGCTACACATACTTCTCTTCACGTTCATATCCTGTATCCCATCTTCGTCTTTATATTCGAAAGTAGGGAATCAGTTTAATTTCATGTAATGGGTGTACGTAAAACGACAAGCGATGGACATGAAAAACGAATATTTGACTATGTGCCGACGGAATTTTGAAGCCAAATTCAGAAAGGTGATCTATGTAAACGATCAACAGGAACGAACATCGACGATTGAACTTCTTCTATCGATCGGAAGCGCATAGATGTCCAAAGTTGAAACCTACAGTTTGCACATTGATTCATTTTACTATATAATATGATTTCAACTCATCAAGTTTCATGTATAGCACGACAAATTCGAAACTCATCCGAAGCTTTTGAAAAAAATGCTTTACCGAAAGAGAAAAGGTATTTCGGATGAAATAAAATACGAATCACCTGTTTAAAACTACGCGATAGAAAGTGATGCATTAGGTACATCGTAAGTTGTGAAAGCTTCAATTCGTACTTCAAAGGATTTTCAACCTATTTCTAACCTACGCTCCCTATTTAACAGAGAAATAGCACTAAAGTAGCATTGGGTAAGTGCAGAACTGTACTTGATAACAGAGTTTGCGGGATGGATTAGCTAAGCGTGAGTTGAGTTCAATCTTCTTAACATCGTCATTATTGCATTTCAAACGATGAAGGGATTAAAGCAGGCCGTGAATTCGGTCGGCATAATACCCACTTCAAATGGATTCAAGATGATTCGAATTTCAGGAGAACTTTGGATTTCCATTTGAAATTTATTCAGGAACTCCTTTTCAATTTGAAGAATTCCGGAAATAATCTTTCCAATTTTGTTCCGTATATCATTCTTGTCGCTACAAAATACACATTTATTTATCAAATACTCCGAGAAAGCATCTCAAATTAAAATGCGATCAAATGCAGGAATGAAAAGGATTCATTTTTGACTGTAATCATAATGGAAATTCAGAAGGTAAGACATTTAAAGGATAAAACGAATTCAATTCCAGTTCTCATTTCTCCTGCCACTGTGCTGATCTTTTCATATTCCTATAACTCTAGTATCCAACATCTCTTACAATCTGCGCGCTACACTTTAATCTTGGCTCTTCTATAACTTTTTTCCGTCATTGTTCCTTCCGGTGTACTTTTTCTAAAGAAATTCTAAAGTTCTTCTGGTAACAGGCGTTCTATAGATCCACGTTCGTGCTATTTGAAATCTGAAGGAAGAGAGAATTTATTACTGGAACCGTACAAGAAAATAGGAATAAATTGTTGAGGAAAGATGGTTTACTTGAAAAGATATTACGATATAATTTCATACAGGTTGTATTCGAAATATATCAAATTTGGGAGAATAATTCGAAAGTACAGAATGTTGGAAAATTATTAGAATTAGTAAACAATGCAGACAAAAGCGAATTCATGAAGTGAGAATATGAAAATCCATGGAACATTTAGATCAGGTACATGTGATTCAGTATCGGATATTCAATGAAGCTCCTTGGTACGTGGATTTCCAATCCACGTTCGATAGACTTCTATTGAATCTCTAATGTTGTACCAAACAGACCTAATCAGATCGAAGCTGCGTGGAAGCTTCTTGAGCCACTCGAGTATCTCAGAAACATGAACTGAAAATAGGTCGGGTACTTAGAGGAACAATTTTAATGTGAACAATTTTGATCAATCATTTATTTCTCACTCACGTGAAGGTTTGTGTTCTCAATAACTTTGATATACATGTTTTACATAGGCAACGGAAAAAACCAAATTATTTCTCAACTCGTTAAACGGGAAACAATTTTTCACAGAAAGCTATGATCACAATTGCGGAAGAAAACCTCCCTTGCAAAAAAAAAGTATGGTCTTAATTGCTGATAAGAACAGCCCTTTTTATAAAAAAAAAAAAATAAAGTCATAGTTGCTGCCTAGAGAAAAAATGAATCGACCGTGAGAAGGGGTGCTATGCTTTAATTGGTACAGGGAATATTTATTGCTGGAACAGAATTTTTATCTTCATCTTCAAAAAAATCCATAGAATCTGACGGGCTGAAATTTGATGGGATTTGATTAGAACATTGTGCAAGATTCAATCAGCATCACATTGAAGAAATACATTCATCTGATTGAATCTCATGGAAAATGGTTGAATAGGATCTGATTAGAACATGAATGAGATTTGGCGGGAATCAATGGGGTCGTTTGACTAGGGAAGAGTACAAGATACACAGTGACAAATTTTTCCAGGAGGTCCACTCGCAATTTATGTTAAATATTAACACAAAAAATAGTCAATTTCCACTAAAAATCTGTGAATTTCAGAATTTGATATGTTGTTTTCAACACAAACTCCGAGCGGACCTTCTGTGACACCAAATTTTTCTCTGTGTATTCACAATAGTTTGAATTTAGCTGATGCACAGTTGAAAATTTGTTTCCACTTGATGAACGTACACAGTAAAAAATTTGTGTGTATGATATTCAACAGTTTTGTGTTAAATTAACACACAAAAATGTGTATTTTATGGACAAATGACGACAAAATTTTACACTGTGGACTTTTCGCAGGGAAATATATTCGCGATAGCGGTTGAATGTCTTTTGCTACAAAATACAGTTCAATAAATGTTTGATGATAAATGGAAAACAATTCAACTGAATTATTCTTCAAACCATCAAATAAAAAACAATTACCATGTTATATCTATAACATATACACGAGTCTTTAATATGAAGAAAGAGAGCAGAAGAAAAAGTTCGACCAAAATTTCTATAATGAGAATGCCAAGGTTTGTCTAAACGTTGTACGTTTCTCATTCTTTCTGTCTATTCGTTTTCTTCTTGCGACTTGTTCCATCCCCCTTTCATTTTCTATCCTGTGTTAGAATCGATCGATATAGCCGAGGAAAGAAAACTGGGAAAAACACCGGTCGAAGTAAAACCATTTGACCAAGTTGCCAGGACAATTTTCTCGTATGTGTATACGACACCCTTCTCTGACATACGTGAAATTTTCGGAATTACTCTGGAATCCCTCGTCGATGAAATTTCATTCACGATTACCATGAATGAATCAACGGAAAATCGAAACCTCTACATACCATAAATACATAATTCATTCATGTTTTGGTACCTTGGACGTGAGATTTTCATTCTAAATATCATACGATTCTAGCAAAATGTGATGCAATCACAAAAAAGTACTATAAAATAAAAGATAAAAGCCGTGAAGCTAGTAGTCGATTGTTATAACTTCTAACACAAAATTTTTTTTGAGGATTCAAGCATCTGAAACGTTTGGTGAACTACTGCCTAATCGATTTATAATATAAACAAAGTTTCAACAACGTTCAATCAAATATTACAACAATCGGCTGTTAGTTTTAGCTTCATCTGATTACCTGTTTAATTTCAACGAATGAATAAAAAATAATTACATAATTGAGAACTTATATGCAATTTTTCAAACTCAATCCTGTTTATAAAATATTCTAGAAAGAAGACAGAGAACTTTGTTCGCACGATGTATTAGAATGACTCATTGAAATAGCATCAATAATCGATACGTTATATCAAACTTGAATAAAATCATAGTTTACGATGTATTAACCTTAAACACTGAGAACTTAACTGAGAAGTCCACTTAACGTGACTAAAAATGTAGTGAAATGACAGAAGATTAGTTCCTGAAACTAAATTTTTTTGTTGAAACAATCAATATTTCTGTACAGGCGAACGAAATTTTTAGTTATTGCAACTAAAAAGTTTCTTCAATGGAGTTTCAAGCAGGGTTTCAGTCAACGGATGATTTAAAAGGAAATTTTCAATTCTCAGCTCTCTATGAATCCGACAGACCTCAGGAAAAACAAAATAAATCGTATGCTCGGTAAATACTCTCTGTAAAAACTCGTTAATGCTGTTAAATTGATTATACAATAATATTTCCCACGTTCCAACTGTACCTCTGGAGTCCATGACTAGGGTGAAGTACCCAGTAGATGAAGGACTCAAAAAAGAAGTAATTATTAAAAATTTCTGCTTAAAATAATTTTTTTGTTTTCGCAATAGAAGTAACTTCTTTTGAAAACAATCGAATCGTTTGAATGTAGCAGAAACTTATAATAATTACTTCTTTCATGAATCATTCATCTACTATCCAGTTCACCCTAATGAAAATAATTGTTTAACCCTCCGATTCGATTCTGAAACATTTTTTATGCAGATGATCCTGAAAATTATGTTTAGGCGGAGAGAGTTAAATGAAAAATATCTTATAGATATTCAAATACAATGCAATTCGGATAATACATAAAGGCAAATGTGAGTTCACTGTTTATCGGTTTAATCATTGTTCGTGTTATAGATGGAATATGCATGTTTGAAGAAAAGAGGAGATGAGAAAGCCTGAGGCGTTCACATAGCAGAGCCAAAGTTTGAAGTAACTTAAACTCGATGATAATAATGGGTATTACGTAAAGGCTGTATGTACAGATAAATGTAGCACCGCAAGGAGGACCAGCTACGAATTCTTCCCTCTACAAATATCATTTCATGAAATACAAAGTAATACAAGTTTGCAACATAAATTTACATGAAAATAGGAATTTTTAATCAACGTAATGGCATGCGATATGTCGACATCGAACTAAATCTTTATAGAAATAATCCACAGAATTTGAAATCAAACAATTCTTTCTTCCTGATTCATTTAAACAGAAATTCATCGATGTTCAAAATGCACATCTCAAATTTTATATCCACACCGTTCAAAGTCCCGCTGAAACTGAATATCATCGAACTATCATTCTAATCAGCATAAATACATATTCATACTCCCACATTACATGTTCAAATATATATTACAGATCCCAGCTTGGTTATAAAACTTCACTTTTCCATGGATCCACGACACGATTGAGTCGTCAACGTGAAATCACATGTAAATCCAAACTATTTCCGAGATACACAATTCCTTTGTTGATCCTTCTCTGCGAGTTCTCGTGATACGTATAATACCTTCGAATTTACAAATTAAGTTACACGTTGTTGAACGAGTCAATTTTTGTGAGAGGACAAGGGAAAAGATTGTACTATGAAAGAACGTCACATAGAAATCACACATAAATATTTTATACAATATTTCAACTGTTTCCGAACAGGATTCCTGCTATTCTCCTGTATACTTTTCTCCTTTTGTCCGTTTCTGCAATGATTCAAGCAGATTCGAATCCACGTCGTGAAGAGCACCGAAGCGATCAAAATGAGAGGTTTTTCTTTATTCATACGTGTTTCATTCAATTCTCTTTTTTTTCCTTTCCTTCATTTATTATTTCGACTTGATGAAAATTCTTTCATGACTTACATTCGATTTTTCTAGCATACAAGAAAATCACTCGAGCGTATTTGAAGTTTCACAAAAGGCTTTACATGTTTAAATCGAATAAAATGGAACGCAAAAGAGGTTTGCTAGATATTTTATGAATTCGAATATGATGATAAAGGATGAATGGACGTGTAATAAGAGGAGAAAAGAAGTGCGCGATTTCATATTTCAAGGGAATCAAATGATATTAAATGGAAAATAGTAGATATTCATAAAGAGTTGCTACGAAATTATGATTGATTTGAGTTATTTTTGAGAAAAGTGATCGTTGTTATGCTATTAAAGTGAGAAGAATATTCAATACTGGTGTAGTTGAATATTGAACGATGGAGCACTAAAATCCAACCCCTATTAGGGCCAAAATGACTGTTTCAGAATATTACTGTGTATACAATACGTATAAATCATGCGTTAGTCAATAAGCTCTCAGTCGAAAATTCTCTTTGTAATTAGAGGGGATGCATTAAACGAGAGACTTGACCAACGGTTTGAAGTGAATCAACATTTAGTACCCCTACTGTCGCACGAGCCACTCCGATCGACCCCTTTCGCTTTGTTTTATGGGTGTAAAATTACTCATTGAATACTAACAAAAGAGGGGAATCACTTATCTGGCTTTGTACTTGCCGATAAACATAAAAACACACATGGAAATGTTACTTTACATAACGTGGATATCACTTTTGAATGAATGCATGCGTACCGTCCATTCAATAGTACCGCTTCATACCAATGCGTAACGTACCCATGTGTAAATACACAGATATACACAAGAAGAAACACAGGATGAAAATACCACCAATTAAGGGGAAACGAAGGGAACGTTTGGTATTCATAAAAGCAAAATACAAATGCTTGTGTACATATATATATATATATTGTTTGTTAAATCTAGACTGTAAACGTTGTTAAATATTTCCAAACAAATGAAACACATCAATGATTTTATTCAATTCTTTCTGTCTACTTTATGCACTTCATGCAAAATGCATGTATACGAACGCATAATAGTACGTTTGAACGTTTTCATTATTTCATAATGATCTTCAAAGTTGAGAAAAAAGAGAGAAAACTTTGTCACATTGAATGCCTTGAATTTGAATCTTATTTGTTGGTATTATATTATGTTTCTTCTTGCCATCTGTGAACTCTGTTCGTTGTTAGACAAATCCTTTTGTTCGAATAGACTTCTCTTCACATAAGGTTTCAAAGAAATATCTGCTGGATGTAATATTTTTTTTTACTTTTGCTCTGTAGCGTGTACTTCAAACCGTCAGCTTTCTTCTTACGCTAAGAAGGGGTTGCAAAGACAGAGAACAGTTACTTTGCGATGCAAGCATTTTTCAAAATTCTGTATTTTTCCTGCTAACATTATTGCTGAAGATTCCTTTGTGGTGTGATATCTACGTCATCGACTCGGTACTTCTTTTTAGTACACATGATTCTCTATAAATCTCCCCTTCTATATTTGTTCTATCGAGTACTTCCTCATTCGTGGGCTTATCTGCCCACTTTACGTTCCATGTTCTTTCATACTACCACATTTCTAATGACGACAATCCTTATCTATGCATCTCTCCTTTCATTCATGCTTTACATTAGTCCGAACGAATGAAAAATTCATTCTTCGTTTGTGGATTACTTCAGCGTGATGGTCTTGTCTTCAGACCGAAAAAACTCTCCTGATTCATTATTCTTGGATGACATCTTTCATCGATAAACCCGAATGAACTTTATATACGGTTCTTCATTTTTTTGCGAATCAATGATAATAAATTCGAATTGTACTATTGGTATGGAATCAAACAAATACCGTTGAAAGTTGATTTTCATCCCTGGATCACGAAATGCACTTGCGATTTGCTTTTGTAACTCAACAAAGATATGAGCGAGTTCAGGAGAGTTTAACAAGCCCATAACATGCCCGCATTATGATCGTATCATACCCTAATAAAAAAGAATCAATTTGTTAAGGTTTGACGGTTGCGTGATAATTTTATGAAGTGTCTAATTTAAGATGACTGTTTACCGCATTGTCACGATAATTTCCGAATGATACATCAGTTCGGAGAAAGTATTGCGACGGTTCGTTAGATTCAAACAAATCCTCCGAATATCTCGAAACTATCACGTAATTATTTCAACCTTGAAATTAAAAAATTAAACAATGATGAACGTTAATTTCGATCGTTTGCTAAAGAGGGATATAATAATGCCATTATAAAGGATAAAAATGTCTATTCACTCTATTTTACGGTACATCAATTTTATATTCAATTAAAATATGGTTCTTACTCCATAAGACATACAGTGTAGCTCAAGATAATCAAGATAAGAGCTGAAAAAGATTTTTGCAATGTGTCTTTCTAAAGATATATAAAAGAGGCTATACATTTCTACTGACGCGGATCCCAGTCAAAGGAAAGGATACAGATCAATGTGGTGGTAACTCACAGAGCAAAGTGGATATAGAGTTGTATAAGATGTTTGATAGAGCCCGATAAAGAGAGATTGAAGGTCGATTACAAACAAAATATGGGATTTTATGAAACGGAAAGACAAAATGACAATGGAGAAGCCTTTCAATATCCCCAATGAATAACACGTGGAGTTTATATGGTACCTGCAGAGGGAAACGATAAAGTCAAATGAACCAAGCATGAAGTATACGAGATAATAATAGAGAAGCAAAGGGTATAAATAACCAAGACAAATCGACTGGGAAAAACACTATTCTCTCGCTTGGATCCCATCGGATAGATCAGTTTATTTAGCAAGAATTTCGAATGTACAGAGATGAAGAGTGCATTCCCTATTGTGAAGAATTAAATACGACCTTATTAAAATGAACAAAGTTTCATTCACAGCGATTCATCTTTCCAAGAATTGAACGATGAAATTCTTCCAATTGAACAATTTCGGAGATGATGGGGATATAATTTAAAAAATAAGCGATGAAGCAGTATGTTACGTAACGGAAAGGGATAACGTAACGCCAATAATAACATCAAGTGAAAGAGATGAAAGTAAAAGAGATGGAAGGGGAGCAAGAGAGACAAAGATATTACTTCCCTCTTGAGTTCTAATAGTCCCTTATTCTTCGGTCCCTCATGTGGTTCATCACCGAGAATGTCAACCATCTGGCACAAGGGAGGAGGTAGTGATTCTCTCTCAATCGCAATGTGCGCCACTCTTCCAAATGTGAGTATTCGTGTGTACTTAGTGGCGCCTAACCCACAAAATGCTCTTTAGAGGCCAGAAGTTGGTGAGGAAAGAGTCATAAAGATGAGGGAACAAGATAATTTGCTTTCTGGAGGGAAATATCAGAACGCGAACATGATGGAAAAAAATATCTATACGAGAAGATCATGCGATTATCGCTTGAATATGAAACCGGGAAATCTTGGTGGATAAATTTTCTTACACCGTGCTCAAAAAAACTATATATTTGATTTTTAAATTCAAAGAAAAATAGTCATCATTCACAAAAGATTTTTCTCCTCTTTCCTCCAAAGCTTCAAAGTCTTGTTGTCAAATTGGAAATCATTTCAAACAAAAATGACGTTCTTTCCACTTCGAGGAAAAGCAGGAAAAGAAAAAGAGGATTTGAAAATTACTTGATTTATTTTACTACATCTTCAACTCGTTATATAGGTGCAAGAAAAACAGAACCCAAATAAGAAACCAACAACTTTCTCTTAAAAATGATGAATTTTTGTTCTCAATTGGTCAAAAAACAAATATCAACTTTATGTCATTCATCAAGATATCATATTACAATTGAATTATACAAAAAAAAACATGCGAATTCTGGTTATCTTGATGTAACAAACATATAGAAACTGTATATTCAAAGGAAGAGAGGAAAAAAGATTCGTTTAAGTGAAGAGATTAAAATTAGCGAATCTCGTAGAAGACTCCGCACAATTATCTTTCGAGAGACGCTCAGTGATCCCCTACTTGTATTTCGCTGGTACTCGTTTAACATCTCTCATCAAAAGAGCTTCAACATCCTTCTTCGCCACACCTCACATACATCCAGATTGTTATACTTCAGCGTACACATAACACAACCGAAATTAAACTTTGTAACACAGCGTGGTGTAATGAATCACAGACCTTCAATGAATTGAAAGAAGGAATATGAATTGTATGAAAATGTATGTTTTATCATTATCATGATAATTGATTTGTTTTGAAAGTGAAAACAATTACAGGAATACTAGCGCGTTCGAAAATGCTCTAAAATATTACTTGGTATTATACAGCATTGCCTTTAGTGCATGTGCATGAAAAAAAAGAGATTACTCGGGCAGCTATTTGAACCCGCTAACGAAAGTAGCTGCAACATTATTATAGTTGCCGCATGTATTAACGTCCTTAATTGAAATAATCGCACTTCCCTAATAGACACGGGAACTACTTAACAGTTGTGGCAAGAATTCTTTTCCAGCGTAGAACTACTGTACAGAGCGATATTTCAATTTTATTAAAGCACATACAAGTCAATGTCATTGCAATTGAAGAAAATCTAAGTGGAAGTTTAGATGAATGTTGGAATTCTGAGGATGAGTTTGATTGTTCAAATTCCCTTGACCTATCAAAAGTTTGGCAGTAGTACAAATCAAAATACGTGTCCAGCACTCGAGACTAAGCTCGACTTGAAATTGTCTGTGAACTACAACGTAAATTAACAAATAGCGTAGCTTCGAGTAAAAATTTTAATTCAACGCTTAACTTTGGACATATCTTCGAATAACTGAGGGGAATTTGCTTGATTAATATTCCGCTGATGTGAATCTTGAAATCCTCAAAGAATTTCATTGAATATGTGTAGTTATCGTACTGACCATACTTGAGCTGGATAATAGCAGCGGGATACAGTTGGTATTTTGGTTGCGTTATGATTATTTCTAGACTTGAACGGAAGCTAGATCTTTGGTTTGATCAGTACTTCAACACCTTAATACAATTCCTGGTGGAAATTTGTCTGGGCGTCCCATTTACCATCCACGTACTAGATGGAACCCACGTGGGAGCAACTGGATAACACATTTCAACCAGACTTTAGTACCCCAACATTCAGTTGGTTTATGTAGATTTTTCATGCGTCAACTGATCGTCCTGTGACATTGATAGTTCGTCAACGCGGTCAGAGGAATAAAAGGAAGCCCTGACATTTTAATTTGTCACTCAAGATTATTTTATGGAAATAAATTCAAAAGCAACGTTCTTGATTAGAGATTACATGTCAAAATAAATTGTTAACTTATTCATAGAGGTGATTTTACATTTCTAATTACTAATTTGAACAACATTATAGCAATTTTCTGGGACATCTGGATGGGCACAGGCTACACGGAAAAAATAATTTAGCTGCAACAGCTAAGTAGCTAGCACGGACACGGACAGCCATTAAATTAGCTCCGGCAGCTAAATTTGAGCTGTTACAGCAAAAAAATTTGCATCTGTAGTTAATTTATTTGCGGTAACAGCTAAAATTTAGCTGCAGGAGCTAATTTAATGGCTGTCTATGTCCGTGCTAGCTACTTAGCTGCTGCAGCTAAATTATTTGTTCCGTGTAGAAAGTGCGTTCCAAAACTAGCTAGAAACCAACCTAACATTTGGGAAAACTCGCTGGGGCCCATCTAATTCCCAATCATAATTTCTACTACGGATTCTTATAGTATTTTAAGAATCAACTCCATCACATTTTTTCATAGTGTTCAAGATTTGTTTCAGAAATAAAGTAGAAGTGTAATTTTGAAAACTTAGACAACAGTTATCAGCTCCATCTCATAGCTGTTGATTAGATTGTTCTGCGATGTCTCACACGGGTTAGCGATCGGCGTTATTGAATGCGGGACAAAGTTATCTTAACGCCAAATCTCTGAAACGTAGCTCAATCAAGCCTTGCTCGGTCAATAGGTTCTACATAATTGATACCATCCTGTCTGTATCATGGTAAGAATATGGTTCTCAAAAATCACGTTGTTTAAATAATTCCTGTGTCTATTTCTGATTCATAGTTAATATAATAGGTTTCGAAGATTATATACCTTTCAAACTTCTTCACTGTATACATGAAGGGTCTCAAATTCCCAAGTAACACAAGAAGTTCTGAGAATGTGCTCAAACATGCTGAGAAGGTTCCAGAACATTCTCAGAATGTTCGAGCATCACGCAGAAAAGTATACGTCAACGGTTACTATGAAAAATAGTAATTTGATGACAGATATTCCAAAATTGTAATAAGTACCATTCAGAATCGGAGGGAGTGCGGTAAACTGTTTACGTTGCCATGGAAACGATAGGTTAACATCGTAATGATCACTAAATTGCGAGTCGTCACTCAATTCCTATTCTAAAGTCGGGACGAAAACTAGAGCAAATGGTAATCAATCCCATATACTTTTCTCCGTGCACATTCTTAGAACTTCTTGTGTTACCTGGGGTTGGCTATCGATCTTTATTTAAAAGTGAAAAATTAATTTAAGCAAAGAAATCGGAGAACAAGTACAAACATTGCCATTTCACGTATTTCATTTCTGTTTTTATGCATTTGAATTGGTCGGTTAATGCGCTTTGTAATGTATAACCTGAGTGTTCAAGTGCATCAATTTGACGTACTCGAGGTATTTGAATTCAATGCACTTGAAATGTCGTCGTTTAATGTGCTTGTAAGCATGAAAGTATTAAATAACAAGACTTCGAATACATTGAATTCAAATATCTTGAGAGCACTGAATTAATGTACTTGAACGTGTTAGATGGATGTATTACAAAGCGTTATAACCTAACAGTTGGAATGCATTAGAGCAAGGAACATGAGAGGTGTGAATTTCGAATAATAGTTCTTGTGGCGTTGACAAAAAGTCGTATTATTCTCAATCTTGAATAATATGCAGCTTGGTAGAGTCTCTAAGGGGCACGATGCTGTAACCACAACACAGTATCAAATCTGAAAGTTTTCTCTGAGGAATTAAATACCACCAAGCTCGAGATTACATATTCTTCGGAATTGTCACCTTCTGTTACTCGTCATACGAACACGGTGCCAGTTTTTGATTCTTCAAATCGTAATAAGTAATCAACTCTTCTCAATATCATTGAGAATAGTCAATTATTGTTCTGAATATCACTTGAAATAATATTTGTCCTAATACGACGCGAGTAACGGAGGGTTAATGAAAAGCTGAATTGGATAATTTATTTTCTCAGCTCAAATCAATGACATTTCAATTTTTCAAAATAAATTGCAAGTTGTGCTCTGCTAGGCAACTTAAAAACGTTAATCTGGGCCACTTTTTGTGATGAAGCTGGAACTAGCAGCCGATTTTTTGCAACTCTTGATTAAACCTTGTTGAAGCTTTAATAATATCAGGAATCGGTTAAGTAGCATTCCAGTAAAAGTTTTACATACTTAAACCCTTAATCAAAGTTTTGTGTAAAAAGTTATGACAATCGGCTGCTAGCTGTACGACTGCCAGTTTCAGCTCCATCCTTTTGTGCCATTCATGGTTTAATCGTTGTAGGAACACTAATCAATGTTTCTCAACAACAAAAACATATTCAACGATGTTGAAGCTTCCCTACAGATTGCATTCACGTTTGTACCTGTACAATTCTTGCTTCAAGATTTCATTTGTAGCTGAATTAGCGTTTCCGAACATTTAAAATCCATTAAGTGAACAAAAAATACGCACTCTCTTCAAATTGAAACAAATGATTAAAAAAATGTAGAGGTGGGCGAATCTTTTGTATAAAAAAAATGTTTAATTTGTATCGAATTCTATAAAAATTTTATCAAAGCTCGATAAGTATTTTATACAAAAGATTCGCTTCGTCAAGATTCGCCTACCTCTAGAAAAATGATCGCCGAAGTACACGGAGAGAACAAAATAGTACTGGCTACTACGCCAGATAGGACTCAGTGACATCTGAAGTGAAAAAAATGTCAGATAGCATCCACTGCTATCTAAATAGTATTCAGTACAATCTACGTTATATTCAATGCTATGTCAGATGTTACTGAGTATAACGTAGATTGTTCTGGATGCTATTTGGATGGTAGTGGCTGCTATCTGAAATTTTTTTACTTCAGATGTCACTGAGTACTATCCGGTGTAGTAGCCAGTACTATTTTGTTCTCTCCGTGTATTTTCACATGGAATCAATTCAAATATTCCTACCAACTGCTGTATTGCAAAATTCTCATAAATTGGAATAAATTTTGATTATCACTAGGACAGTAACCACACGAAATCTATTGAACACGTTTTAGGAGATTTCGCAAATAACTCTGATTGAATCTTATGGATTCTTATACAATTTTTGCATTCTGAAATCATAAAAACTTGTAAGTCCTTGGAAGGACATATGATAACATAACATATGATGTTGCTGAAGTTTGAATCATTTATTGAAACGAATTGGTAATCGAATCATGCAATACTCAGATGTTACAGACTCAAAAAATTCTAGTAAATTCTTCAACGATGTTTCCAGTTCCAAACAATCAATTCGAGAGAACAAGCACCAATTTTTGGGTGTTTTAACTTTCGTTTCGTTTTTATAACCGATTCAAATTTCAAGAACATGAACATATGGATTGATGACAATTTTTTTTTATTTATATCAACTAATAAGACTGACATATTAGAACATATAAGACTTTTACTACATTTTCAGTATTCGTTTATGAAAATATCGAAATTATATACAAGCGACGATCGACGAGGTGTTTCCAGTCTTCCTTAGTGGAAAAGTTTCGCTGAAAATTACTGGAATTTTCCAAATTTTTCAGTGATATTCATAAACATTCAGAAAATTTTTCAGTGACAAAACGTGTCCGATAAGTTGGAGTTTTTCAGATTCTTTCAGTATTCTTCAGAGTTTTTCCAGTGAGGTTCAGAATTTTGCAGGAAAATTTTCATATTCATATTGAATATATCGATTCAATATACATTCAACCTAGTATGAATTTCTGAATTCGACAGTTTTGAGCACCTGCAAACGAATTTCTAAAAAACATAAGTGAAATTAATTTGAAATCATCAAGCGAATGGTATAAATTGTCGACACACCCTCTCAGCACGTCAATTTCAATAAATTCCGATTCCATCCCAATCACATAAATTCATTCACAAATCCGAACGGAAAATAAGGACCAATGACGACAATCAAATGGAAAACAATTAACCACCTCCAACTCTCGAAGTTTATCGTGAGTTTTGTTGAGAACCAATCAAACGAAAGCATTAAAATAAAAAAAAAGAGAGCATAGAATTAAATGATATGTTTGTATATCGCCAATTAAATAAACTCACCGGCAATGGCGACGAAGAGAAAGAATATCCACGTATCCATGAGTCGGCCGGCTGCAACGATACGTAGTAGCTGGAAGCTGTTGTTGTTTGAGAAGGCTTGTTTGCCCATCTCAGTCTTGCCGACGCATAGTGAGTGTCTTTTGTTTTTACCTTCTCCCTTTTTCCAATCAAACACTTGCCTCAGTTTACTCTGTTCTATTCACGCATTTACTATACACACTTACGACTACTACTACTACAGATACCTTTACCACGAGGGAAAAAAAGAAAGGAAAGAGAAGCTTCTAAGGATATTCTTTCCTTCAAAGACCCGGAGCCGTCTTGAGTTTATTCAACTTTATAGGTTAGCTCACATCGTTATGTATTTTCGTTGTTTTGTTTTGTTGTTTCAATCGAATTGTTAAAGACCCTCTCTCACTGGCAATGACAATACACCAAGGACAATATCTTAAAAAACGAAGACACAACACTAGACGGGTCTGACAGCGGAGACGAAAAGATTACCACACGACAACGGCGGCAGAGAAGACGAAGACGGCGACGACGATGATGACGACGACGACGACGACGACGACGACGACGATGTTGAGATGATGATAAAGATAATGAATGATCTCCGAATGATGTGATATGTGGAGACGTTTAGTAGATACACATATATAAATACGAATGTAAATGTAGAGTGCGCGCGTGCGCTACCGTATCTCTAGCGCCGCGCGCGTGTCCTTGCGTGCTTCTTTTACTTCACTCTGCTCTCTTGCTTTTTTTTCAATTTTACAAACAAGTATCGACACTTAAAATCCTTGAATCAACTGTGTATAATTTTGACACTTCATGTCGACGCGTATGTGATGGAGATATAGCTGACCTATTGGAACAAACTTCGACTTTAGAACGAAAGATGATGAAATTCCAGGTTAGGATTCGACGATGAGCTACAATTAGATATTTTATTGAATATAATATAAGGGAAAAATTCCGTGTATTACGTGCGGAAAGAGAGGCTATGTGACACCGACGACTCGTGGGTCGTGTCTCTCGCACGATCCTCTCTTTCTCTCTCTTTCACCTCGTCCTCTCACCACCGCGTTGCCCGGAGTATTGACCGACTCTGTTCCTTCGACGCACAACACACGGTACGATTACTGCGACGACGCGGTGCGGAACGACCAAAAAGAGGGAAGAAGGGAGAGAGAAAGAGCGCCACGGCAAGGGACGCGCGTTGTGAATTTTCCTTGGCTTTGGATTGAAGACGGACCCAATAAACGGACCACCGATATACTTGCACTGAATCTCTCTCTTCGGTTTTTATCGAATTTCAAACATCACCGGCGAGTATGTGCGACACGTAGGTACTTGAAATGATCAATCATTTCTATGGATACAGTTTTATAATCACGATGTAACAGTTATATGACAATTCATGACATACGATTCGACAATCATGATTCGCAACTTCCAGATGATGAACATTTATATATAAATTATACATAAATTATATAAAATCATCCAACAATGAGTTTTTTCAAGGAAACCGAGCAAATTCGAACATTCAACCCACACGGCATTTCAGTTCTAAAAGATATCTCAAGCCAAATTTAAGGAGTCTTGTGCAACATGAAAAGATATCTTCAAGAGATCTAAAACAGTTCTTACTTCCAAAAGATTCCTATAAGATGTCTAAAAGATATAATCTCGGAAGAAGAGTTTTAGATTTTCTAAAAGATATCTTTTAGATGTCTTTTCCCGAGTAGCGCAAGAATATTCTATTATTCAAGAATAAATGCGAGAATATTCTATGGATGTTCGTAGAACATTCGAAGCGTATCAATATATTCTGTGCATGTTCATAGAATATTCCAAACATTCTTGTGCTACTTGGGTTAGAAGTAGGAACCCAAGTAGACAATCCGATTTCTATTAGATATGTGAAAGATGTCTGAAAATTGTGTAAGATATCTTAAAATTTTTCTGAAAGAGATCTTCAAGATATCTCAAAGATATCGGACGCAATACCATCATGTATCTCAATGAGGTCTTATGGGAGAGCAAAATTAGAAATCCGAAAAATGATATCCCAGATAACACAAGAAATTCTTGAAGAGTTCCCCAAGAACTCTGCATTCTTCTCAATTACCTTAAGACGTCGTTAATGTCCTGTTGATTGACAGAAGTCGTTGCGAACTCTTGACATGGATGATTAAAGAACTCTCACGGAATTCATGTGTTTATCAAATATAAAAATCATTGTAACATATTATGTCCCTGATAAAAAAAATCTCTCTGAATCTATCTGAAATTTCTCTGAATCACTCTATATTTTGGGACAAATTTCAGACAGATTCAGAGTAATTCCAGAGCAATTCAGAGGAAGTTAGAGACTTTTCCGATAGTGATACGTTCTGAATTCTTCAACTTTCTCTGAATCTCTCCGCATATCACTGAATCCCTCAGAATTTTATATATTTAAATCACAAAGCTCCCTCTAAATTCACCTGAATATCTCTAAATTTCTCTAAATCTCCCGGAATCTAATGTATTCAGATTTCAAAGCTCCCTCTGAATTTCTCTGAATTTCTCTGAATTTCTCTGAATTTCTCTGAATTTCTCTGAATTTCTCTGAATCTCTCTGAATCTCTCTGAATTCCTCTAAATCTCCGGTAATTCAATGTATTCAGATTTCAAAGCTTCCTCTGAATTCCTCTGAATCTTTCTGATTTCCTCTGAATCTCTCTGAATTCCTCTAAATCTCCGGGAATTTAATGTATTCAGATTTCAAAGCTTCCTCTGAATTCCTCTGAGTCTTTCTGATTTTCTCTGAATCTCTCTGAATTCCCCTAAATATCCCGGAATTTAATGTATTCAGATTTCAAAGCTTCCTCTGAATTCCTCTGAATTTCTCTGAATTTCTCTGAATCTCTCTGGATTACTCTGAATCTTTCTAAATTCCTCTGAATCTCTCTGAATTTTTCTGGAAAATCCCACGCACAAGTTTTCCTAATTCAACTGTCTCTGTGAGTCTCTGACACTCCCTGAATACCTCTGAAATCTTGAACCAAAACTTGAGCTGAATTAATTCCTCTCTGAATTTCTCTGAATCACGCTGGACCTTTCCAAATTCTTCGGAATATTCCTGAAAAGCTCTAAGCACATATTTTCCCTAATTCACCTGTCTCTGTGAGTCTCTAACATTCCCTGAATACTTGTGAAATCCAGAACCAAAAATTTTACTGGATTAATTCCTCTCTGAATTTCTCTGAATTTCTGTGAATCTCTCTGAATTACTCTGAATCTCTCTAAATTCCTCTGAATATTTCTAAAATGTTCCACGCACAATTTTTCTAATGTATCTGTCTCTGGAAGTCTCAAAAACTTCCAGAAAGCCTCTGAAATGCAGGACCAAGATTTGACTGAATTTATTCCTCTCTGAATTTCCCAGACTTCCCCCGCATCTCTCTGAATTCCGTCGAATCCCTCTGAATCTTTCTGAAAAATCTCTCGTACAATTTTTCCTAATTCACCTGTCTCTGTGAGTCTCTGACACTCCCCGAATACCTCTGGAATCCTGAACCAAAAATTTAGCTGAATTAATTCCTCTCTAAATTTCTCTGAATCTCTCTGAATTACTCTGAATCTTTCTAAATTCCTCTGAATATTTCTAAAAAATTCTACGCACAATCTTTCTGAATTCATCTATCTCTGAAAGTGTCTGACACTCCTTGAACGCCTCTGAAATGCAGGACCAAGAATTTTACTAAATTCGTTCCTCTCTGAATTTCCCAGAATTTCCCTGCATCTCTCTGAGTTCCTCTAAATTTTTCTGAATCCTTCTGAAAAATTCAAAGCGGGAGTTCTCTCAATCCACTACCCAAGTAACGTCAATGTGCGTAAAATATTCTCAGAACGTTCCTACCCAATGAATATTATGAGGACGAGGACTTGGAGACAACTGGTGGAGCTCTTAAAGAGATCTTAATGTCATCCAATGCGTCGATTTAGGAGATCTTACAGAGCTCTTGTTTAAGACCACTTCATGTTATCTTTATGTTATAAATGTTCCCTTTAAGATAACATAAAGTGATCTGAAACAAGACCTCCACAGGATCTCCTAAGCCGACGCATTGGATGACATAAAGATCTCTTTAAGAGCTCCTCCAGTTGTCTTCAAGTCCTCGCCCTCATAATGTTCATTGGGTAGAATATTTAAACGTCCTGCAAACATTCTCAGAACGTTTGACGGAGATTGTGTGTTACTAGGGTAGTCTCTGAAATCCTCTGAACCACGCTGAATTGCTCTGAATTTCTCTAATTCTTACTGAATCTCTTTGGAACGTGAAATTTTCAGAGAGGTCCAGAGAAATTTTTTTACCAGGGGTGTATATGGATAATGATTCAATGATTGGTTCAACTGATCTTCTACGTTCATCAAGCTTTTATTTATCGAACGATCATTCAATTAATAGAGAATATTGAACTTTAGGCACCTTTAAAAAATATAACCTACAAAATTGATCATACCAAATCAATCATTGAAATTTTTGGTATCGATGGGTGCTAAAATGTTTGTAATTTACACGAGTGAAAAACAAAATATACATGATTACTTCTTTGTTCTCATTCAATATTACTAATTACATATCTCTTTATTTTATGGACTCGAACCAACCATCATCACTCAATCATTCTTGCTAAACGCTTTCTCACAATCATAGAAATCTGCGGGAATTCAACATGTACATTGAATTCGTAGGAAGTTCTTCTTTAGCAGGGACAGAGTTTCATAAGAGTTCTAACAAGCGAACATTAAAGAGTTCTCCAAGTCATCCCAAAGTGTTCTTTCAATACTCTTATACTTCAACACCCAAGGGATTTATTATAGAGCTGTCAAATAATTCTTTTAGAATTCGAAGAACTCTTTGAGAACTCGTCAAGAGTTCGGAAAATAATTCCTCCAGAATTTAGTTCAAGACCTCTTTTGGAACGGCTCACGAATTATTGTGTTATCAGGGATATTTCAGAAGTCATACAAAAATCCGGGTGGTAATGTATATCATAATTTTCCTTAATTTTCATGAGAGTCATAATTCTTTATGTTTCCTCATTTGGTACAAATTCGAGGAGAAAATATTAGATTTTTATTACCGAATTTTTAATTTATGAGGAAATATGAGAAATTATGAAAAATTATGAGATCATGATACATGAATTCGATGAAGATGTTTCGAGAAGAAGACAGCATGCTGCAAATTAATGTATTTAGGTTCATAAATTCATTATTGTAATAGTTTAAGATATTCAAGAAGTGCAGTCGCGCCTATAAATATAGGATGAAATCTCATCAAGTAAGTGCATTCGTAAGTATGTTATTCGTATATATATATATATATATATATATATAAACGACAGTAAAGAGCAAGATGAGGAATGCCGGTAATGTTTAATAATGCTGATTTTAAAAAAGTATACAATGACATCCAACGAATATACGAATAAAATATCATACACTTACTTGGTGAGTTTTTATCCCATGAATAGGTCAATTGCACCTCTGAATCCCTTGAATCCTCCCACACAGCACGCTGGTCCCGATGTGGTCATAAAGAATCCTTTATAGATTCATCGTGAGATTCCTTAAGAGTCCCCGTTATGACAGTTGAGATAGAATTCTTTATGAATTCTTGGTATTCAAAAAGAATTCTTAAAGAATTCTCAAGAACTCATTATGAATTCTTTCCGGACTCACATATCGGGAGTTCATTTGGAACATGCCTGTGCTGTGGCAACTAATATATAACATTTTTATATACAAGATTCAACATTTCACACGTACTGCACGCGAGAGAATAAGGCAGAAAAGTGATGCGAAAGGCGAAGTCGGTAGACTCGATCTTTTCAGAAATCGAAGTCTTATGGATGGTATTTTAAGAACTCTGATGCCATAGATTTTTCAGATATATTTCAGATATATTATACAAGCATCTATAAGATATCTTCCTGAAGATCTCTGATATACATCTATAAGACATCTTTTAGACACATCTTGAAGGTTTCTTTCATCGGATATCTTATATTCATCTTTGAGAACTCAGGGTTTACTGGGAACTGTTTTAAATATCTTAAGGTGATACCCCACATAGCACCACAGTCCCAGAAGAATTCATGAAGAAATCTTATTGAACTGCTTTTGTTCTTTATGAATTCTTTAAGAATTCTCCTGGGACTGTGATGCTGTGAGGGACCAGCGCCGGGACATTAGCCAAATTTATTCTGACATTTTATTAAAAAATGGAGCAAAAGAATCAAAATATCGCTCTAAACAGACCAATTTTGTCAATTCTAGAAGGTCTGTATGGAGCGATATTTTAATTTTATTGCTTCATTTTCGAATGAAATGTCAGAATCAATTTGGCTACTGTCCCGGCGCTGGTATCACCTCGAGGATATCGTTTCATGTTGCACAAGACTTCTTAAACTTTTCTGAACAGTTTCTCAAGATATCTTAAAGACCAAAAATGCTGTGTGGGAAGGCATGTTCATAAAACGATCATTTTCTTGAAATATTAAATGTACTTCCCTGATAACACACGAAGAATTCTTCTTCAAAAACAAGAATAGAATTCTTCAAGAATTCTTTTCAAACTGATGAATTCATAAAGAGCTCTGGAGGAGTTCAATGTTTGGGACATCAACGAGTTCTTTGAGAATGCTGAAAGTATTGTTTTAATACTCTCAAAGAACTCGTTAATGTCCCAAACATTGAACTCCTCCGGAGCTCTTCATGAATACATTAGTTCGAAAAGAGTCCTTGAAGAATTCTATTCTTGTTTTTGAAAAAAGAATTCTTCGTGTGTTATCAGGGTTAACTGCACTGAATGCATCTGATAAGAAAATTCTATGAATTTTGGGGATATGTGATTGTGCTACTTGGAAACCTTTATCAATTCAGAAAAAGAATTCAATGATTCGATTTGGGTTTCACACATGTCTGAAAGATCATAGAAAATTACAAATAATTGTTTCTAACTTATCAGAATTCTAGAATCGATTACTCACATCCGAATAACCTTCGTTCAAAAAGTTTCATCGAACATCTCTGAAAGGTTTTGATTGACACTGAAAGATTCTAAGAACTTGTTTGTTGGAGATTTCCTGAGTGTTCCCGCTAGTTCCTGAGCTTGTGAGAATCGTGCACAAGGTCTCAGTAATTATCAGAGAAATGCTTTTATTCTTGAAGATTCTCGGAAAGGGAGCTTCTCCCTAAGGTTGAAATCTCTAGAATTGAAAAGAGAATTATTGTAACGTAGTTTATAAGAATCATTGATTTTACATGAACACGATGAATAGATACGTTTTCCCCCAACGATTCGAGTATAATATCTTCCAAAAATTTCAAAATTCTAATGAATATTGCAACTGGATTGTGGAAAAGACTTTTTCATCAAAATTCTATTCAATTAAACAATTATTGAATATCAATCTTCCAAGAGGACAAACCCTGATAACACAAGAAGAATTCTTTTTCAAAAACAAGAACGGAATTCTTCAAGAACTCTTTTCGAACTAATGAATTCATAAAGAGCTCTGGAGGGGTTCAATGTTTGGAACATTAACGAGTTCTTCGAGAATGCTGAAAGTATTGTTTTAGTACTCTCAAAGAACTCGTTAATGTCCCAAACATTGACCTCTTCCAGACTTTTTTACGAATTCATTACTTCGAAAAGAGTTCTTGAAGAATTTTATTCTTATTTTTGAAAAAGAATTCTTCGTGTGTTATCTGGAGAGGGTGTTGTGCAATCAGATTGCGTTTATATTATTTTTTGAAAAAACGCAAGGTTGCACGGAATTTTCTACGCATTTGATTGAGATTTTGAGGAACCCGAACAATACGACGGGTTCAGTTGAGATTTCAAAAGTGTAGAATCCAAAGTGTATGAACCAATCCCAAACAGTAAAATGCTGAGGAAATATGCAGCAAGTTGTTGAAAACGTACAACAACAGTTTGAAGCAATTTGCAGAAACGTTGCGTCCCCAACTACGCAACAATATGCTGTAAATCTAGGATCTTAGCTTGAGTTGTTATCGTCCCAGACAGCACAGGGGCTCCCACAAAGAACTCCCGTTATGCGACTAACAATGAGTTCAATATGAATCTGATGCATTCAAAATGAACTCTTAACGAACAACTTAATGGTCAGAAAGAATTCATATCGAGATTACATAATGGATTCTTCGGGCGTTCAATATGTTCTCATTGTGAACTGTTTGAATTCATCTTGAACTCATTGTAAGTCGCATAATGGGAACTGTTCAAGAAGTCTTTGAGAAGTCTCCATGAATTCAAAATGATCATCGGTGCTAGCTGGGGTGTTGCTAGGAAGTTGCTCGGTTTCATCAAACTCTCAATCACATGCGTAGCAAATTCCCAGCAACCTCGCGTAAACTTGATAAACAACGTCAGAGCAACGGTTGCACAGCAACTTTTGTTGTATGGGAATGGCCTAATCATGAACCAAGCCTGGCACAAGACCTGTCGATATTTGTCTTGAACAATTCACCAAACTTGGCCTAGGCTTGGGATTGATAAGATCAGGACAATATTGGGTCATTGGTTTTTTCCAACCTGGTCCAAATGATTCGCCAAGTATCAATCAATGCTCCTCTCATCACAGATATCGATGAAAAGAGTGATTTGATCCATATTTCAGCTTCACTTTTTCCCTCAGAAAACCGTATTAAATGTGCCAAGACTGGGACAAGTTTGGGTTTTTCTCACTCTTGTCAATACCTGCATAAGAAAGACATTTTGGAATTTTGTAAAGAGGTTTTCAAGATCAGTTGATTTTCGTGTATCATCACATTTAAAAGTGGCCTATTACCATTGAGTCAAGTTCTATTCTTATTTAAATCAACCGCACCCACAGAAAGGTTTTCTTATTGTAATAAAAATTTTATTATTATGAGAAATTTTTTTTTCTCAACATAGGAACAATCCTAATTTTTCTTCTGATAGAAAAATTATCTCGCCCCAAGTAAAATTTGATGATCTCTGGTGTTAGAATATTGAATCTTGGATCAAGAAAAATACCCGGGAAAAAAGATTAGATCTACTGAGATCTAGGTAGATCTCTTGATATACATGTAGATTTCTTCAGATCTAAATTTCCGCAAGAAAAGATCTACGGAAATCCACAGAGATCTCCAGAGATCTCCAAAAATCTTTTTGAATCTTCTTATATTTTTTTGGATTCCTTGCAAAATTGGAATCTTTAGGAATGAGTGGATATCAGAAAACTCTAAAGATTGTTGCCCAAGTTGAGATGTTCAGATGTGAGAAGATACCCAGATAACAATTTTGAGGAATTCTTCCTACATCATAAAACATCCTAAAATATATCTTAAAGAATTCTAAAAGATGTCTTATGAAAGACCTAATGACATCTTAAAGATATCTTACGGAAGATATCTTTAAGAATTCTAAAAGATACCTTCAGAAAACTTCAAGAAATCTCACATGAAGACTTCCAAAAGATATCTTTTGGTGTTTCATAAGACATCTTTTCGAATTCTTTAAGATATCTTTCAGAATGATCAAAAATTGTTATGTGGGTATGAACAGATTTGTAGGAATTTTTGCCAAAATTTAAATCTGATAAGATCTTCTTTTTTTCTCGGGTAGTCTTGAGATCACCATAAGCATTTTTTAAATGAGACTCAGAGATTTTCTTGATGCAATGAAGTTTTCATCGAAGGTAATGAAATCTTTCTTTTTACCCCGTAAACATTTTGCATCTTGCGATATATTTTAGACAAGCTTTAAATGTCCTATGTAACACTTTGAAATAAGTTTCAGATCAATTCTTGTTTCAAACTCGTCTGTAAGATATCTGAAAGTGTCGTACAAGACATCTGAAACCAAGATATCGCAAGACACGAAATGTTCAATGGTTACAATAATTGATTTTTTTCAAATAAAATATTGGTGTATCGCTTGGGATGGTATCTGGCACACGGTACACTGCTTTATTTGATTATCACTGTTTTAAAATTTATAATTCCTTTTCCATTTTACAATATGATATATTGGAATCAATTTTGAAAACTCTCTTACTCTGCTGCCAATCAAGGGAAGGGTTAAATAAGAGTCATGGATTATCATTTTTTTACCAACAATCCATGATGTTATTGCTTTGAAACAAAACCGCTTTTTGGTCGAACACTATTTGTTTCCGGAGAAGAAAATCGATATCAAGAATAAAATGGTGGTAACAACAAGGAATCATTTCTGTGAGTGTGTATCTATCTCAGTGTTCGAAACTAGGATGGGGGGACTCATCATGGGGAGAAGATTGGACCAGTCTTGGCTCGATGGTTATGCACAAGTCTTTGGTCATTGTGAACTCGGAATTCGATTACTAATTAAAAACATTATGCCCCTCATGTGGACAACATCCGCATAATTATTCTTACGCTTGTGCCAAGCTTGTACCAAGTGCAAAGACCATTCTGAAATTCTGCACCATCAGTGACTATCCATTGGAAAAAACGGGACAATCATGGAATAATATTGGTCCAATCGTTCTGAGGTTCGTTTCTGACGCGTGCACCAATCCTGGGACAAGCTGGGGTTTTTTTTTCAGCCGTGTCAATAATTATATGGGATATTCTTGCGCATTTGACAACGCAATTCCCTCCAAATACTTCAGTATTTCCAACAATTCACTACGTATTCACTCGATATTTTGTGGCTGAAATTTGTTCATACTAAATTTTGATTGAATTAAACTTAGTTTTTTTATTTTCATCAACAAATATGGAGTATCATGTCTCGGATAGGAAGCACCCATCATATTTATTGAAAAGTGAAACACATCTACACTGGCAATTTCGAAATTTATTCATCGAATCATGAAAATATAAAAATTCATAACACAAAAGTAACCATAAAATTATTCTTTTCATCTACTCTTTTGATGAAAATTTTTTCCCCTTCTAACTTGAATTCTCAATAAATTGTTCATAAGCGCCTTTTGTAAGATTGAAGTCTCTTTTATTAGTTCACTTTTCAGCTGTGGGATGTTCAGCATGGCGTTATTACATATTTCTCAAGATCATTCTTAACCAATACATCATTTCATGCACGCACCTCTTGACAGGAATGCACACGCAAACTTTGAATTTTCTATTGGTCGTTCGTACGATACGTACGTAATAATTCATAGCTTTGTAAAAGAGAATAAAAGAGAAAATATTTGTCAAGCAAGTTTTTGTCGGATAATAACAATGAATTCTCATATCATTTAATTTTTCACGCTTACCCGCACATTTGTACTCCATTTTGATGTGTGTCAAATTTCAGTTTTATCAGAAAATACATTATCATGATAACATTTTAAACAAAAACAACGATTTCCTCATTTACACAGATTAATTTTACAGGCAATTCTTGTTTCAAAAATTGGGTGGAACTGTGATTCGTTTTTCAATTGAGATATGAAAAGAGAGATTCTTCCTACGCGCTAATTATTTATCACGAACGAGGAAAAAATTTTGCACATTCGTATGCGTCTTTCACTCTGAAAATCTAGTTTGAAAAGTTTGGATCATCGTTTTTCGTCTGAGAATGATGAAGAAGCAAGTCATAGAAATACAAAAAATCGTGCGAACTTGTCTGCATCATGAACAGGATTTTCAATGTTTTCGAATTCAATACCTTTACGAAAAGAATCCACGTATTTTTCAAAAGATCATAACTGTTGTATGCTGTTTGTGATCTAGTACATCAAAATATGGAATATGAATTCAAAAAACGTTTGAATATTTGTATCACCTAGCCAACACAACATTTAAAACTTTTCTCACAATATTGTGACGTACGAATCTTGACAAATCCAATCTTTTGCATAAAATACTTGAGTTTCGATCAAAGTTTCATAGAATTCGATAGGAAGTAAAGATTGCTTTTTATACAGAAAATTATATTCCCGAATGGAAAAAAATGATGAAAATTATATATAAAATATATATAAATTATACCCGGGGAGGGAAAAAGATACTTTTAAGATATCTTAAACAATTCTCATTTCTAAAAGATTTCTATAAGATGTCGAAAAGATATCTTTCAGATGTCTTTTAGAACCAAGAACTGTTTCAGACATCTTGGAGATATCTTTTCGTGTTGCATAAGACTTCTTAAACTTTTCTCAATAGTTTCTTAAGGTATCTTTCAGATCAAAAATCCTTTGTGGTTTACTTTCATCCTGGATGTGAGCTTATTCCAAGATGGGGCCAAAACAAGAAAGACCGAATCACAGTCAATTTTTCAAGTAACATGCAATCACATTCAGTCGGAATTCTTACAGTGAAATTTGCTTTGCTGATATGAAAAATCCTTTCGCTGAATTAACAAAAAGTTCGCTATCACAGCAAGATTCAGCAGAGCAGATTTTCAAAAAGCGCCATTTCAACAAGAACTTGTCTCTAATATGTGTATACAATTTTCTATTTTCATTCGGGTTCGTTGAGATTCACACATTCCTGGTTACTCATCTAGGACGTGTCATATGCAACATTTTCTGCAAGTTTCAAAATTTCTATTTATTAAATTGAATCAATTATCAAAAAGCAACACAATTTCAATATAAAACATGTATACAATAGGGATTTCAAAAAATTCTGTCTAATTTCTATAAAATCATCTGTCCAAGATTTTATATACTTTGTATATAATTTTTTCAAATAATATCCTGCTTTTGTGTTAGTGCTCAGAAGATTTTTTCGAATAACAGGCATTAATTCCAACAAAGTTTCACAACAAAATCTGATATTCTCAATATCAACTTCAATCCATTTACAAACTCTTACAATTTAATAATTCGAATCACGTTGTTCAAAGCAACCGAATCATTTTCTTGAAACAATTATTATTTCTTTCGATGGATAAGAAAGCGTAGCTTTAGAAAAAATGTACTCTTCACTTGCTCCCCAGTTGAAAATAAATCGATCACTCTTATTTCCTTGCAACAAGAACTGCGTAATATCAACTCTTGGAACTTAAATGCGAAAATTATAAATCTCTTTACAGCTTTTCCTATTATTGCTATCCGAAAAGTTCTCATCCATTCTAGAAGTTATGAATGCTTTCGAGGAATTCGAATGGAAATTGAGAAGATATTTCATCAACTGAGAACTCGGTGAAATTATCTTTTAAACAAAAGTTAATAAAAGAAATTCGAATTAGAAAACTCATTAAATCTTTGAAATTGAATTAAAAAGAAACAATCATTGAAGCGTCGGATTTCTTCTATTTATAATAACATCAACTCGTATTGAAAGAGAGATTTGTAAATTAAACGCTAGTATATAATGCAATCTAATTTTTGGAACAGATTTCTGAACTATCGAAAGTTTCTTTTGTTTATAACAATACAACTTTCCTCGTGGAATAATTCTCTATTGGATTTTCCAGTAAGAACTTCAGGGAGATCTCTTTTTATTTTCTTGGTGTGTATTAAAATCTACCACGCACAGCGTGTAACGTTGAACATAGAAATAGTTAATAACAGTATATAAAATACGTTCCATGTGAAATCATGAATGCCGTGAACAAGTTTCATCTCACAAAATCGCATATTGAAGGAAATGAATGAGTTTCTTTTACTTTCAAGCTTCAAACACGGTATCTTTCGACTTCCCCGACCTACTTGCTGCAGTTCATGATGCGAAGAGCTAAGCACAAGGGGAACTAAATTATCCTCCCTTTCTCGAACTTATAATAATAATATGATTTCATATTCTTGGTTTATGTTTACCTACAATTATATAAAATCATTTATAAAATGGGATATTTAATGAAAACTATTGAATATTCTTCGAGTATTATTCTAATGTATTCTTTTGAATGAAGTTTTCAATAACGGCTATAAGATACTCCCTTTTATGTTATCCAACTCTCATACCGAGTATCAAAAAGAGAATGAACAAATCGTATGATAGAATTTTATGAGTAAATATGGGATTTTGTACCTCATCATTTCTTTTACGCGAAAGATAATTTTCAAAATTCAACATATATTTTTATATTGAATATAAACATTTTTTATGAATACAACCCACGAGATTCTCTCGAGGAAAATGTTCTCTCTTCTCTTGGCAAAATGCCATCACTCAAGAGAAATTTGAAAACAAGTTCCTTTCAAGGTTTTTTTTTATCGGTGGCATTTTGCCAAAAAGGGAAAATAATCGTGTTCAAGTACAAATGTAATACGTTCGAAATATAGTAATATGCACGCTGAAAGAAATATTTTATGACTTATAATTTTTGGAAATGAGTTTGAAGAATTGCTTTCAGTTTTAATTGGGGATAATAATTTTTAGTTTCTATTCTCAGATCAGAAAAAAAAACCTCAAACGAATAAGATCGTCATCTCAAGGATGTGAAATTTCATGAAATTCGAATGTAGATAGCACACAACTTTATTATCCTTCCAATCCTTGCAACACATATGAGCGTGTAATCATAATCAAGAAATATTTTATTTACAACGTGCTATAGAAATTTTACGTGGATTTTTATATCCAGGAATCACATATATTCTTTCCTTCTCGTCGGCATTCATTTTTTCTTGTCGAATGCTTTTGAATGAAATACGCCACTTGAAGCTCAGACAATCCGACTTTGTAGGGATTATATGCCCACGCGTTGCACCCCCCGTTGAGGTCTATGCAATATGACTGCACTGAAACTGAACAACGTCTCACCAATGTTCAATGGGAGTTTTCCCGCAACGTTAAAGAGATATATCAACATCGTTCTCTATAAACCAATTTTATTTTATAGCAAATTATTAAAAGTGGATAGAATATAAATCGAGAAGTACTGGGCTATCGATGGTTGTTTATATATTAGCATTATTGTGAGTTTGGTTTATCGTGTTGACTTGTGAAAACTTTGAATTGCTTATGGAAACGAATGATTGATTAGATTAAAAATAAACTACGACATGCATGTTCAGATGTTTTTCAAGGGTACAGTTGATATTTATACATCTCCATACTGAAAGAATTTTATATGAAAAATTACCGTGAAATTTCAGTGAACTTTAATCAGATTTATTCATGCTCGATTGAAAATTCGTTATAACAAACGATTTCAATTCCAGCGGTATAATTATACTGATTATGTGATTGAACTGAAGGTGCCGGGTATTTAATTTCCCACTTGTTAATGTACCTTTCAAATATTGACTATTCAATTGCAAACGCAAACCAAAAAAGACGCACAAACGCTTGTAAGCTTTATGAAATGAATAGATTCGTATAAATATTCAAGGGAAAAGAAATAGGTTGTGGTAAGCCTTCATCGATAAACCCAAACAGATTAGCCACTGATCCTCTACTTCGGATTGCAGTGGATCATAAGGGGAAACTAGATAAATAAATAGGACGCAGAAATACGTGTTGAACAAAAGACGTTTTGAGCCTAGTGATGTTGATTCTCAGAAGAATCGATGCTTTTTTGTACTGAATATATCGAATTTTTATTGATATTTTATACAAATCTATACAAACTAAATGCTTTTCTATAAAAAAGGATCGATCCTGTACAAGAATCCACATTCGACACTGAAGCAGCAAGAAAAGAACAAAGAAATGTCCGGGGCATCCGTTATTTACAAAATTCATGTGTATAGTTTCAGAAGCTTCGTCGTATCTTCGTTGCTTTAACGTCGAGTCTTCTTCCATCCACCTTATATCCACTCACCCAAAGTGCAGAATCTTTGATTGCCTTGGACGGGAATATATCAGTTTTCAAGAAAATATACCCTCAAAACATAAAACGTGTATACCGTATAATTTCTGAATAATAAAAGCAATTGTCGGCGTTTCCTTTGGGATATCTCGAAAAGTCCCTTATTGCCTGTTACAACGAAAGTTCATTATTCAATAAAAAAAAAAAAATATCAGACATTCACAGATCTTTCAAAAGAAAAGTTTTGTCGAATGAAAGGTGAAAACCACAAAAGCGATGAGAACTCAAAAAGATTGTCATCAGTTCAATGGAAAAATAAATGAGAAATGAATGGAAGAACAACTGTCTTTTTGTGAACAAGATTTCAATAGAACTTTTTTCCTAGGGGAAATGCTTTCAGACTACTTTAAGATGCGCATTTCATCTTTTGAAACTCTTTCATAGACTTTTCAGACCTCGAAGAAAGATATGACGCATGAGATACCCCAACAACATCGATTGTAAAAATGTGTCGAGTGGGCTGTCTTTGAGTTCTTTCTCTTCAGATTCGTACTTTTTATCGTCATCGTTTTCATCTTGAATAAATGTCAATTCAGCAGTTTGATAGAATAGAATTCAGATAAATTTCATTATTCTCAAAAACTGACATTCCAAATCATAATATATATATCAACAAGTGAATGTGGAAAAATTTAATGCGTTGCGTGCCAAATCAGATGCAAATCAAATCGAGGAATTGAAAATGAGGACAAAATAAAAGCATTGACAGGTTGGTGTTCAATCATCAGTTTGCGAATGTGAATTGCAAAGACACGATGAAAAACTATTGTATTCCATCAGATACGTTCGACACAAATCGAATGCACTTTTTTTGTGAACAAACAATACCTTTTTCTGTAATGCCTTCTACGATAAAGACTATCAGAACCGAAGATAAAACTCCCAAAATACGATAACTCTGATGAAACAAAAAAAGAGATAGGATTTTTATTGTTTTCCTACCATGCATCTCTACACAACTGAACGATTTGAAACGTGATTAAAAATGGGTGAGGGATTCGATGGGGAACCTATTTTTATGGGTAAAACCTGATTATTCCTTGAATATTCGATAAAAAGTTGTCAATATTGATAGAAAATTAAACAGCGTCAAAGAGACAGACGTAACGTTCTGTGAATGAATAGATTCAGTTTTTATTCTTCTTTGAAGCTTTTTTATTGAGAATATAAACGAATGTAACAAAAGTTATTTTACGAGTATGAGTAATGATAATTTATGACCACTTTGAATGAAAAGCTAATCTCAATGGAGATGAAGCAGAAACGCGAATGGACGTATTTGGTACGGTATAACGCAGGGTGCATATTCGATATCTATTGAACAGAATGCGTGAGGGAGAGTAGAATGCATTTAAATCTAAAACGAAGGACACTTGGGAGTTTCTCTTCCATCCACCCTTGCATCATCGTTTTTGCCCAACTCTCTATTGTTGTCCATGACTAACAGAATAAAATGATATTGGGAGGATTTGAAAATACAAGCTGAAACGAATTCAAACAAACTTGAATTCTTGAAAGTATAAACAATCGAAAAATCTCTGATTGTTTATTACGCTTTGAAAAAATTAGAATATTTTCTTTTATGTCATCATTTTTCCAATTGTTACATAATTCATGGGAGTGTATAAAATGGGTATTTCAAATTTCAAATGCTCACGTATATTATTTAATTGATTCGCGTGTTAAATACAGTGTTAAGGGAAAAAGTAAGGAGGAATAATGCTCGACTACCATCACTGTAAACATTTGAGCTCCACAAAAGTTTGGAAATGTAAATTGAATACGTTTCAGGTTGCTGTCAGACGCTGTTGCGTCTCTTGGAATTTGATTATAATCTTTTAGCTTATTATTAATTCCATGAATATTGCTGTATGAATTTAATTGAATAGAAATTGAATTGATTGGAATTTTCCAAACATAAATTCAATAAAATTTTCACGAAAGTACAACCTTTTCGCTCTTGTTTGCTCTTATGACATTCAACTTCACGACTCATAAGTAAGAAGAGGGATACTTTTGAATTTATTTTATTAAAAAAATCAATAAAATCTTTGTTACATTAATAGTTGAGAATATTTTTTTCATATTTATAAAAATCTATTCTATGTAAAGTGATTTACAAGGCATACAAGTTGCACTTACATTCATATATACAACATAATACCTAAAACATTATGTATATTCACAATTCTTGAACACTGAATACGTTAGATTTCAACAGATAAACCTTTGGAAAATATGATAAGAACGGTTGCAAATTTTTCCAAAGTATGAATGTATTTTTCCTACGAAAAGACATGTTTTTTTTGTGAGAAAAATAAACAAAGATGAATGAAGACTTATTTTAAGAAACGTTATCTATCAATCATGACTTGAAAATAACGGCAATGAACTGTGACACATATTATACTGAATCTTAAGAACAAAAAGACTCAATACATTAATCATGATCAACAACGGCTAACTGATGAGTTATATCTTTGAATTGATTTCAATTTTTTCCTTGTTCTTAATCATCTGTATCTGTACAAACGATATCTTATTAACAGCGTTCCAATTGCTTTTTCATTCTCAAGGTTTTCACAGAAGAAATGTACCCACTGCACACATTTTGATTCATTCGCCATTTGAAAAATCTCTCCAAATTCTTGGAATTATATATTTTTCCACTTTCTTCAGTAATCATGGTCTTGTAGTTCCTTAATGTATTCCTCATCTTGAATAAACGATATAAAATTAATCATAAAACAAGTAATTGAAAAATAAATTTATAAATCGCATGAAAATTTTGCTTTTTGCAATCTCAATTCAGATTGTCTTATCAATAGTAGCTAACATTATTAAATGTGATGAATTTTCGTAAACAGTGTTCGCAAATATTGAAATATTATCAGGTTGGATTTTTTTTTTGACATATCATTACTGAATTTGAATACAAAAGTATTTTGTAAGATAGAACAATGTAGGAAGACGCTTTAGTGACAAATCTAAGTTAAAAGTAAGTTGTGGATTGACTTACCAGAATCGTTGAAAGAACTCAATTCTTCTTTGTGTGGAAATTGATTTTTTTTTAAACAATCAATTATATTTTTCAAGTGAGCAATTTTTTTCTGGGCCTCTTTTTCACGACGTTTTGCAGCATAAAGTTGTTTTCTGTACGTATCGACTTTTAATTTCCAAGATTCTCTGATATGCTGTCTTGTGGGGCTATTGAAGCGTCGTTCGGGAGATACAGACGTTGATCGTGACACAAATTGTGGTGTGATTTCCTTTTCTGTAATAATATTTGTATCAAATCTATGTACTAAGTTGACGATTTCTATAATCATACTCAAACTGCAAAAAACATCCAGTTCCTGAATTTTCTATACAAAAGACACTCACCGTCATATTCCACATTTTCCACCGATTGTGCAGAGTTTGTCACATTCCCAATGTACACAGTGTTTTGTGGGTAATACACATAAAGCGTATTTGTTGGACTGTTTAAGACTTGATGGTTCAAAGACGAAGAAGTATTCTCCAATGCACTGTCACTTAAATCTGTGGAAAAATAAATTTCATCTAATACCTTATAATTATATTTGCTGGCAAAACAGTATCAAATTTACCTGAATTAGAATTTTCAAGATCTAATATTTCATTTTTCACAGATATATTAGATTCATCGCATGATCCATCAAGAAATAACTGAATAAGAAATTTAATATATCAAGACAGATAATTTTTTAGTTTAAGATGGATGAAATTCAAAGGTATTATTTCTCTTTACATTTGTAGATCACGTTCACTGTAAGTTTATACATATAAAAAGAGAAAATTGATTTCAACTATTTGGAGGATGAAGTGAATCAATTTTAATTTGAAAATCTGTATACTTTTTTAATTTTCTTAGTAATTCCATTTGGATCCCATTGAGGGACTCAAGGATTAAGAAGAGCATATCAATTTTTCATGAAAACAATTAAAATACTCCCATCAAATATCATTTTTAGATACAAATTATTGAAGAAATTAATTCAATCCACAATCTAATTGACGTTCCCTTGTAGAATGTTTCAAAATTTTATGTTACAGATTTTACACAATCGTGTCTATAAAAATGAGAGATACATGTTCAACTGAACCCATTCGAGTCTTGCGGTTATGTTTATACTAGTCATCTGACTTGAATTAATTTCATTTCATAACTTTTCAATAATGAAAACTTGACACCAATTGTTTTCAATAAACTATAAACTATTCAATAAAATTTTCAGTTCTCATACAGCATACAAGAATAGGTAGTACAAAGTTTCGTATACTCGTATGCTTTGATCCTCACAGTTCTTTAGTGATATTTACATACCGAAGGAACAGCATTTGGTTTCAATAAAATCACATTCGGACTGGAACGATCGATATCACTTTCTTCGAAATGTTTTGTACAAATTTTTCTATGTTTTGGGATATTTGGATCTTTAATACCCAATACTTCTATCCAAGCCTGGCGTTGTGTCATTGATTTGGGAAAGCTGAAATATTTCCAACAGGATAAAAAAAATGTCAATACTTTCTTTAATTTTCTACTGATGAATTTTAAAGAAATAATTTTTAGTGACTAAAAAGAGAATTATAATGAAACACGATATTTACTTGTGAAACCCAATTTTCCTGTTATGACTAATGTTCTGTAAACTTTTTCGAATCCCTTTGGTTTTGGAATCACAACCTTTGATGCAACACGTTGGCATTATTTGACTGAAAAATTACTTCGGTGACTGTTATTTTCAATAAATAATTGAATTGTAAAACTAAGAAGTAATCATTCTTCGAATCCCTACTTTGAGGTTATGGTTCACAGTTTGTGTACATTTTCCATTGATTCCGAACTTTTCGAACCAATGAAAGTGATAGTCGCTGTTGTAAAATGTTTTCAACATTTCGTAATTTCATCCCTCTTATTCGCGTTTCCTGTTGTATTCGCATGCAATTGGTTGAAATAAAATGAATGGAATGCGCAGAATGTAAACAAAGCTATGTCACGTAAATGTGACACGATGTGCATATGTGTGTTTTATATTAAATTTCATTGAGATAATACTGATAACACGGAATATTTTGTCTGGAAAGAAACATATGTAGTTGTGATAAGACAGTTAGCAACGGAAAGCAGGAATTGACGTTCAAATATTGTGATATTCTCAAGCCTTTGTAAATAAAATGTCTTCTTCGGATTTAAAGAATTGGCCTATTTTCAGCTTATTAGAACCGGATTTTATTTCTCGGATTCAAATGGCTTTAGTTTATGGTAATATCTTTTACGATTAACTGAATCAATTTTTCTAAATATTGTAACTTTCACATGCCTTTCGCTGAGAATACTTGCTAATGCTTGTTTGTACAAATTCATGTATTTTCTGACATTTGATTTCATATTTTTTTCAAATTTCATAGGTAACGTAGGTAATGAAGCTCTTATAGTTACAAAAGAGGATGAAGTATATGCTCTGGGAAGTAATATATCAGGCTCTTTGGGTACCGGAGATGCTCACAGTACTCTCCATCCCAAAAAAGTGGAAGCTTTATGTAAGAAAGGTGTAACAATGTTCGCGTATGGCAGTGGCCCCCACGTTTTAGCGTTAACTAGTGTGGGCGAGGTACATACATACATTCAGTGTGCTCTATTGCGCAATAGTAATTTTATGTTGTCACTGTTGAATCATGAATCTACATTAAAATACTTTGAATTTTCTTAGATATATTCTTGGGGTCACAATGGATACTGTGAATTAGGAAATGCATCTCCGACTCAAGGCCACACTCCCACTCTTATTGAAGCAAATCTGTGTGACAAAGTAGTAATAAATGTTGCTTGTGGAAGTCATCATTCTCTTGCACTTACCAATGAAGGCGATGTAAGATATTATCTTATAATATATCATTTATGTACAGTGTATGTTTGGAATTCATTCATTTTGGTTATTTCAATGAGGTATGCCAACAAAATATCAAAACGATCTTATTGATCTTCATTCAAGATGTTCGAATTGATTCGATATTTTTGTACAGGTATTTGCATGGGGACAAAATAACTGTGGCCAAGCTGGAACTGGAATGAATTCAAATCAGGGAACTCCACGTAGAGTAGACTGTCTTCTTGCAGGTAAAAAAGTTATTTCGATAGGTTGTGGACAAACCTCGAGTATGGCGGTAGTTGATACAGGCGAAGTTTATGGCTGGGGTTACAACGGTGTTGGACAATTAGGTATTGGAACTTACGCTAATCAATTAAGTCCATGCAAAGTCGTAGGACTCACAGATGTTAAAATAGGTAAAAATTTGTACACTGAACGGTATAATTACTAGATTACATCAATTATTTACTAACATTGAATTTATTTTATAATTTAGAGAAAATAGCATGTGGCTATGCCCATACTCTGGCGCTTAGCAATGAAGGTGTCCTTTACGTTTGGGGTGGCAACAGCTATGGTCAATTGGGTATAGGAAATAAGACCAACAACTGCAATCCTGTTAAGGTAGTTACATTTTATTTTCACTATTGAAATTATTCAGAGAACTGTATATTATTTTCCGAAAGAATGAGCTATACTTCATAAAAGTGAATCATTAAATCTGATTCCCTCGATATAAAAATTATGCGCATTATTAACAAGATGTAGAATACAGTTGAAAGTAGTATGTTCAATTTATATTCTAAATTTGTTTAAGTTTAGCGTAATTCATTATTGTTTTTATATCAGTCATGGTAAATAATGCCATGTTTCAAAAAATATTGAATCAAATCAAATTCATCTATAAATGAATAATTTTATTGAATTAAAAGATTCCTGTAGCAACGATGGGAAGAGTAACTGATATAGCTGCCTTACATTATACACATATAAGCGTTGCCGTCGGCGAAGGTGGACGATTATTCATGTGGGGTCAGTGCCGTGGCCAAAGTATCACCACTCCTACTCTCACTCCATTCTCTCATATACATGATGTTCTGGCTTGTTATGCCTTACCTAGCGTTATGCATAAATCTCTTAAAGTATCTACGGCAGAAGGAACAAGTATATTGCATTGTATGAAACAAGCATTTGATGATTCTGTACGTTTTTATTCAGCAAATACAAATGGAATCTTGAAATCAATAATATTAATTTCTGTTTCTTTTAATATTCTAGACTACAAGTGACCTGATCGTCAAAGTACAAGGGAAACCAATTCACGTTCATAAAGCAATACTTAAAATTCGATGTCAGTACTTTAGAACAATGTTTCAAGAACATTGGACGGAAAACACTCAGAGGTTGAAATTTTTGAAAGTAGTTTGAAAATAAATGCGATTTTTTATTTACGTGATATGTCTAAAGATGATTATTTTGCAGTGTCATCGAGCCTGATGCTTTTTCTTATGACGTGTATAGATCTTTCTTGAAATATTTGTATACCGACGAAGTGGATTTACCTGCAGAAAGTGCATTAGGTAAAACATATTTATGAATTGAATATATTTCAGTTTTATATATTTTTACTTTTATAGAATTGTTGGATTTAGCGAACGTGTACGTAGAAACACAATTGAAAAAACGATGCGTTCAAATAATCAAACAAAGCATTAACGTGACGAACGCCGCATTTTTGTATAGTACAGCTATCACGTGTAATGCTGAGGTAAGATTATAGAATTTTACGTTCGAGGGGAACGAAGGATACAAATTCATTAATTATTTTTCAGGAATTGGAAGAATTTTGTTTTAAATACGCATTGAGTCACATGACTGCTGTCATCCAATCACCTCATTTCGCGAATCTTGACGATTCGACGATCAAGACTTTTATTATCAAAGCTGCGAAAGCTGGAGCTTTCAAAACATGATTCCTCTCGCGTAGAATCATTGAACGATCGTGGGGAATCTAGATGACATATCATTTACTTCTACATCATGCTTATCGATTGAAATTTTCGTTGTGAAAAAACACATTATCTGTGTGTAATCATTCTTTAATGATGGCTATTGAAGGAGCGTAAGTGACGATTCAAGTAATCAAAGATCAATGAGAAGAAAGCCAACCTTTCTTATTCGAAATGATTTACTAGAATCTTTCATTTTCAAGCATTGGTGGGGAGAAATCTATTCTCGGTGTGTGAGTTTGAGCGTATGCATATGAATTCATTTTTTCCTCAATGTTTAAAAAGATGATTCTACATTCGTGGATGTACACGATTACCTGATTTTTATGGAATTCAATAATCGTTCACGGAATTCAGAATTTTAGTGAAATTATTCAAAATTTTTTGGTCTATAACTACAAGGTAAGAAAATTTGTATCAACTATCCAATGAAATTGTTATTTTTCGATAAGAATCCCTTCATTTCATTCTTCATTAACATTTCTCTCTAATTTATAACGAAAAGTATGAGCCAAAGACAAAATTCTTTCGAATTGGAAAATACCATCAGTCAATAATTTGTATAAAAAAATGTTGAATGATAAAATGATTTGAAGGTTGCTTCTAAATTATACGTCGAAATAATGACGAATTCAAAAATGCTAATAATTTTGAAATTATTTCATTGATTAGGAAACTGTGGGGAGTTGCTCTGAATTGCCAAATTTTGTTGAGGAATGAGCTGATTATACTGCTCTTTTAATCTAGGAAATATGTTTACAATTGCATTTAAAAACTACTGTGCGGGATATGTTAGCGAATCTTCGAATCGAATTTGTATAGAATTTTTAATAGGATATAGTTTCGCATTGAGATAGCGCAAAACTCGCGCATTTTCATGTAAAAGTGTATCTCCGAAGCGATGCTTCAAGGTGGAATGATTTTTATCTATTTATTTTTGCTCATTTTAAGGAAGAATTCTGAATTAGGAGACCTTGAGAAAGCGTTTTTTTTTTTAGATTTTTTGTGTACTACAAAAATAATTAAATGAAACAAACTTTTCGAGATGATCACATATACAAGAATTATGTGAACTAACAAAAACTCGAAGAGATTGTGAAATTTACTTGAGTTTTAGAAAAAAAAAAACTTGCTTCCTGGAAGGGAAAATCATGAAATTTGCTATAAAAATTTCAACTGTTCGTTGCATAATTTTTTTTAATCCTTCACACTAGTTTATAATAATTGTAAAAATCAAAACTCGAAAAAACTCACTTCATGTTATTATTTCACATTGAAAAATTTTTTTACAATTTTAAACATACATGAAAATATTTCAAAAATGTTCCAGATTCAATCACTTTTTTTCGTACAAAAAAATTCTGAAGAAGAACGCTTTTCTGTAGGCTTCTCAGTCCAGACTCCCATTTTAACTAATTGAATCAATCGATCAGTTATATAAAAATGTTTCCTTTTATCTTTGAAAATTAAGAGGTTCCAGTTTGCTAAATTAGCTGACCGGTCAAAAGTTGAAGCAGTTGTTGTTGGTTCTGTGAAAGAAAGTAATTTTGAAATGTTGGTATGGATAAAAGTTACTAAAATACTAAAAACTGAATTTTAGATAACATCTTGCAGTGAATTGTTGTATTCCTGTTCGATGGATTTTATTTCGAATGAGCAATCACATATAAATAGTATTTTATAAATTTATCATTCAGTTTACGATATACAATAATATGCGATATTTGAAAATCATGAAACGTTGAGATTTCATAACATTGTCATCCCCATTGATGTTCAAGTACGAATTGTGATAATTTTTATTGCATTTAATGAACAATTTAGATCTTTATTTTCATCTTTTGTATCGTATTTTAGATTCGATGGCAAAAGTACGATTATGTTTATTACATTTTAGATAAATTTTGTAGTAAGGTAGACTTCAAGACAACAGGGGAGGTTGCTTATGATGGTTGATTATTTGCGATAAACTTCAAAATTATATGTGTGTGAAACTCCAGAAGATACCATATGGTAGTTAATTATTGTATATATCCCAGACAGAGCAATTTATCGATGAATTCGTAATAAATATCTATGAAATTATGAGAATTCATCAAGAATTTTGTATAGATATATCAGAAATTATGGCTTTCTGGGATGTTCTAGTTTTATATTCAAATCAAATTTTTCTGTGAATATTCTGTACAAAAATGTATAACATCATGAATTTCTTTATAACTATATTTCATTCCAGCGCTTTTCAAGATCTCATATATTACCTCCCGATGAGGATCTCAAATCTTGTTTTGTATTCATAAATCGTACACAAACTGACTTTTCCATATTCAATCATGTCTGTGTAATTGATTCAAAGAACAGAAGTGTTTCTGCAACATGGGAATTGAGTCTCTCAAATTATCTTTCATAATTTGTTTTCACTGAAGATTGTGCACTCCAATATCATGTGCGCATTGACCCCCATTTTGATTATGAAGATAGAAAACATGTGATTTTCAATTAAAATAACTATGTTGTCTAAAGAATCCATTGAATCTGACAATGAGATTTAGTTCGAGATTCAATCAAATTCACATTGAAGGAATTCATTCATTTGATCGACTTTCATCCGCAATCGTCGGATCAGATTAAATCAGAACAATCTTCGACATTCAATGAGATTTGACGAGCATCAATGGATTCTTTTAACCTGGGCTCTCAGCACTTTGTCACAAATGGGGTGTCATGGTGAATTGTAGATGACAGCATAATACAATCTTGTCTGCGGTCAATCGCATTAGAATGAATATAACATCTTGTTGTATTAAAATTAGGAAAATTAGTTGAATCAGATACGATAAAGATTATACTATAGATTTGTGTGACGCTGAAAACTGCATTTATATGGAAATGAATTAAATTTGTATATGACAATATTTTGATGATGTTTTTTAACCCTTCATCTTAAATTATTGTAATTAACGTAAATGTTCTTACCTCGTGTTTCTATGTTCAGTATAAATTCCAAAAGAATACATCATCACAAGTCCTCTGTATTTGTTGATTATTGAACATGATATTCTGCTTCTTGTGGTTGATGAAAAATTGACTAGGAATTCTTTGTCGAGACAATATAACTTCTCCTATGTTATCTAACAAAATCTTCAAAGTCTGCTTCTTCCCTTATCTACGGATTTGCCGACAGAAAATATAGTTTCTGTATCATTTTCTATAGTTAGAATTACAACAGATTTGAGACAGATACTTCCTACTGGCATATTATCGTAAGTTTCTTCAAACTTTGAAGATTCTGTTGAATAAAAATGATTGTCATTATAATAGTGTCATTGTATCGCCAACCAAGAATAATTCACCTTTTATCACGTCAGCGATTTTTACTTATTATTTTAATTTCAAACATTGTTTTTTTCAATGAAATCTTATCGAAGGAGAATAATAATCACGATATAGGAACTTTGTGAAAAGATTTTCAAAATCTAATAAACATTTCATAAATAAATTTTGACAAATGTATGAATATGGTTAATTATACACACAATATAATTTGCACATATAATTACGAAATTTGGTCAGATTGTATTCACAAGTTCATTACGAGAGCTCTAATGATAAAAAGGAAAAATATGAATTTATCTGTCCAGCCAACGAGATAGCCAGGAAAACCAGGATAGTATATGTATGTATACTTTCGTGTAACGAGAACTCGAGAGTAACAATTTGATAACAAGCACGTACCCAGTATTCAGTGGGTCCTCACCACCGCTGCTGCTACTTCTTTTGTGGAATTCGCTCCGCATTGTGTAAGAAAAGGCTCTTCTCTTCCCGAAGAAATGTCGACGAGAATTAATTAGATGACGCACACGTGTTCATCCTGTACAAATACATGACGTATAAAAGCGAATAATCGCATAAATGTGATATTCAGTTGTAGGTATATGATGGAAATGTATGTGTGTCATTTCGAAATTGAAGGACTTAATAAAAATTCTGGATCCGTATTTCAGAATGTAGACGATGAATAACATTTCTTCAGTATACAATTTTACGTGAGAAACTTTATTATGGTTTTTTAAAAAGTATTTCACTAAAAGAAAAATGCAAAGTCACATTTTCAAATTATTATGTGAACATTTCGCAAACATTCCTCTTACACTTCAAGACCTTTTTTTCCAGAACTGTTATCAGCGTGCAAATGTTTTGTTATCGTGACAGAATACTCAGGAACAAAGTAAACAAACATCACAAGTTTCTCATTTATTTTCATGCTTTTTCTTATTTGCTTATCAACTTTGCGTGATTTTGTGAAAGAATTATGCAAATTGCAACGTGTTTAATTCTATTCGAGACATGCGAAGGTGCTACTGTTTGTTCCAGTACATCGTTTACAATGGAATTAATGCTGATATTTTGAATTATTCATGCATATAATTGTACATTGGACAAAAATTCTGAAATTTCACATTCAAATTGATTTTTCATATTTTATTTTGAAAGTGAATCAACATCAATTTTTTTATACTTACTGTAAATAAAAATGAAGAATCCAAATTGGGGACAATTCAATCGGATCCAAAAAGTGGATTGCAAATTTCATATGTTGCTGAAGTTTGAATCGTTTATTGAAACGGATTGATAATCGAATAACGAAATATTTAGCTGTTAGAAACCCAAAACCTCACATTATATTTTTCGAACGATGTTTCCAGTTTTAAGGAGTTGATTCGAGAAGATAACCACCGATGATTTATCAGATTTTGCAAGTTAAAATTTTCGTTTCGTTTCAATAAACCATTCAAACTTCAAGAGCATAATTTCATTGGATTTTTCATCGACGAATACCAGAATTTTTAGTGTGATTGAAATCTTTCGAACGGTCTCATAACACGATTCATATACATTTTTATCTCTCGATCACAAAAACAATGAATTTCGTATAGAAATATTTTACATAAAGAGTGGAAAAATGCGAAAGAATTTCGTTTGAGGTCCACATGAATCCAGTTGATGGGATTTGATTGCAAATTCAGGTACAGGAAATAGAAACGATGGCGAGAGTCCAAGCAATGAATGCGAAGCAAATATGTAAAAGGTACGGCAAGGAAATAGAGTGGAACAAAAAATATTATGTCGATGGAAACAGGAAAACAGATGTAATGAGGAAATGGAAAAAAAATCTCATGAATTAGAATAATTTTGCTACAATGTTCGTGTAACAAGTGCGAATATAATTTCTCTCATTCGAATTTATTGATTAAATATCTACTAGAATTTACTGATTTGTGTTTTTTTTAGTGAATATCATTTTTTTCTGTCTTTGATATAAATGATGTTCATAAGATAAAGTTTACAATAACATCAGGTCAAATATTTGCATCTGATTATTTGAAAGATATAATTTGTATTTATTTTTTTCGAACTGAAAAAATCAAACTTCTCGATTAAGAAATTTATGAAACATACAAAATTTTGATGTCACGTTATATGAAAAATTCTGTTTAATTCATTCATACGGAATTTTACATAATTTTTATATAGTTTTTTCCATTTGAAAGATTCTTCCAACAAACACAACGTTTAAAACTTTAAGAACGCTGCTTTTTTCTCTTGCAATTCTTTTTGGAGAAAAAATCAAGCGTTTAGGTCAAAATGACGTAAACTGTCGCTAAAAAGTGTTTTTTGATCTTGAAGAATCTAATCTTCTGTATAAAAACAATGTTTAGTTTCTATCGAATCCTATAGAATTTTTATCGAGACTTGATAGAGATTTTATAGAAAATACTGTGAAAAAATTCCTTCTGAAAATTAGAAAAATGTGACTGTAATTTGAAGTTTGTTAAAATTCAGCAAAACAAGAACATTCTTTTTCAGAACAAATTTTTTTTTGCAATGAAAATTCGCATATCACCAATTTCTGTATATAGAAATTTCCACAAAGCGCTATTTCACGTGGGTTGAAAGGACTTATAAATTCACCGAAGAACTTAACATCCAATCAGAATAAAATTAAACAATACGGACTTTGATAGCAGGATTATATAATATAGCAAACAACGAATAATCAAGATGCTGTTTCAAAAATAACTCATTCGAATTGAACATGAAAAAAAGCACAACTTGTTTTCATCATCCTCAGATCATTTATGAATTTTATCATGAAGAATTCAAAGTTTTGACAAATGTGCAACTTAAGAAATCTACAATCATCATAATGCAGCTACGACATGCCGTTGTTTTACGATGTTGTTTGTAAAAATAATCCTCGATCATTTGGTGCGCTCCAATTGTGAAGCTCCATTTAGAAGCACGAAGAGAAAAGAGCAGGATATGTAACTTGAATGTATTGTACTTCATCTCAAGGCAAACATTTTGACCACATTAAAGTTTTATTCTTCTGAAATATATATCGTAGCAGCTAGTGTTCTTGTGTAATAAAAAACAAATAATTGCTGAATTCTCGGTCTTGGTAAACAAAAGTACACCTTTATGCAATCATTCCGATCCTTTTAAAAAACGTAGATATTGACAGGCAAATTTAATTAATCCATCCTATTCACCGTTTCTTTTTTTATTCCCCATTTATGATGGAATGCAAATTTAAATCAACGCATCTCACTCCGATAATATCTTCGAAATAGTGCAATTGAACGATTCTAACGTCAATGTTATATCAGGCTAAACTTGGGATATAATCCTGCTAACTAGAAAAATCGTTTCTCGCATCTAGTGAAATCCGAAAAGTGGCTGTAAAAGGCACCGTGGTTGTTCAGGTATACAATGAATCATGATCAAAGTTTCCCTTTCATATTCATGTTTGGTGGAACGAATGTGGATGGATATTCAAGTAAATTGAAATCGGTCTAAAATAAAATGAACCAAGTCGAAGCAGTGGGTCGAGAGGAAGCTGGGTGAATAGAATCGATATAGCACGAGCCAGTACCAAATGACGTAGGTTCTACTTTCTGTATATAATGGAAATAAAAAGGTTCATAAATGATAATTTCCGTGCTTCCGTAGTTCCTCAAACATTCGATACCGAATACCTAAAATTCCTGAAATCTCGATCGGGAAGAACTCTGCGTAAACGCAACGTGCATTCTCTTTTCCTCCAATAAATTTAATAGATTGTATAAGAAATAATTATATCAAGATCTCTTTCTTTTATTATTACTATTATTATTAAATTCGTATTCATATTGAGAAGAAATATTTCTCATTCTCTTGCCAGCTGACATATTTTTAACAATATACATGTACCTGACCTGGAGCAATATTCGGTATACATGTTACATATATGTATACTTACTGATGAAAAAGAATTCATAACAATAGAGAATGTACTCATAGGAGCGTAGTTGTACTGTGTTTTATACATGGATATACTCAGTATCATTCTTTTATATTGAATAGTTGTGCGGTAGGGTAGAGTTAGAATATCGAGGGTTGAATTTTACCCACGACAGCCACGAATTCATAATCGTACGTATGAGGTTCTGAAACCTTTGTGAGAATCCACACTTTTGTTAGAAAAATGATATCGTAATTTCTTTTCCACAATTCCGAGTGGTCGAAATTGTTGAGAAGATATTTTCAAAAGTACGCTCTTAGAATTTCCTTCGAGAATAGATTTTGTTTAAAAGATCTGAGTGAACTTGAAGAGTTTTTTAACTTTCGCTACCAACGTTGTCTGATCGATGAATGTTACTACTCGGAGAATTCATCACACTAATTAGCTTTTGAAGCATGAAGATGTTACACGAAGAAAAATTTACAGTTAAATTTTCCTATGGGACAATAGAAACATGATCAAATTCACTATGTTTTAGAGTAAATGCCATGGAAAAGTCAGTCTGTTCGTCGGACACATTAATCACATAGTAAATTTAACTACAAATTTTTTTCCGTGTACAGGAAATTATTCATTTGAAGTATGAAGATGTGGTACTAGCCAATTTGAAAATATAGATGTAATTTACAATCAATTTTATACAATAGTTGGGAGACGGAGTTTCCCAATTACTTGGAATTTCTTCCGAATATTTCTGAATCAACGGTGATTTACGTACGATTTTTCACATCATAAATACGGGAGTACACCCAACCAAAATGTTTTGATGTGAAAATGATCATTCCTGCTGTACCGAGTATCATTGACCACACTGAGAAAACAGATATCCTGAAAATTACCATAATTTATGGATTTTCAGCGCTGGTCTGACCCGAGTCGGAATATTTACTTGCACGAATATCTAAAAGTACCATAATTTCTTGGACTTTTCAGAATAAGTATGGTACCTTCCTTATAAAAGTCCCACATATTATGGTACTTTTAGAGGTTTGTTCATGTAAATATTGAGACTCGGGTCAGACCAGCGCTAAAAATCCATAAATTATGGTACTTTTTAAGATACCTTTTTCTCCGTGCAGATATATTTTGATAATTTAACGGGCTACTAGCGTCGGTAACTCACGTCATTGGTTAGAAAGGTACAGAATCAAATGATAGAAAGAGAGGTCCGTTACCGACGCTAGTGTCCCGTTAAGAATATTGAAATTAATGCTCGGTATATCTGAATCAACAATACACGTATTGGATACCACAGAAAACTGAACGAGGAATGAGTTACGTGATGAGGTACAAATATAGGATCTCGTTAATGATCATCGTTATTGCCAGTAGAAATATTGACGGTAAACGACCATGGTAGCTTGTAAGTGGAGATTATAGTGGAAGCTCAATGTCTTTCAGATAATTTGGTTTGTTGGTAATACTAATTACCGGTAAAACCGCTGATCGTGGAGTTCACAGCTGCTGAATATATAGAACGATACAGAATGAGTTGAGATGGAGCGAACCAAAGATTGCGGAGTCATGTCATGTATTTTGAAATACAATAGCTTATATGTTATTTTATAATTCAGATCAAGTAATGAACGTGAGTGAATATCGTAAGAAGTGGGAGATGATGAGAATTGAAGAGATTTTAGAGACACCCTGAGGAAAAAATAGTAAAGCCAACCCCGCAGCGTCATTACACGGAGGAAATGATTTTTTCTCATTTTTCTTGCTAAACCAGAAACAGGGAGGTTTGTAACATGAATTTTCACATAAATACCCGTAAATTTCTACAAAATCACGAATAATCTCTGAAGAATGCCATAATATTTACTATCTTGCTCTTTGTTGAAAGTTTAACCATTGTTCGGTTTCGTTCGACGTTTTCAGCAGAATATCTTCAATTGAAGTTCAAACACAAGGTGTTATAAACACATTTTAAACGCGTGATTCAAACCCGTTCAAAACACGTTTTTTTGAGGACGTCGTTTGATGGTTATTTTTGAATATTAGTTTAAATTACACGTCATCAAAACATAATTCCTGGTCGTCTATTTCCCTATCAAATTTCAACTAAAAATCAACGTTATGAAATCAACGAACGACTGACGTCCGTTTGACAGTCTAACGTTCCTTCAACGTTGAAATAACGTGTGTGTGTTTATTGGGAACATAGCATTTTCTCTGCAGAAATCTGACAAATTCTACACTGAAAAATCTAATAGATTTGGAACATTCTTCACATACTTTTTCTAGAATTTTTTTTCGAGTTTAAAGATGTTTTTTTCAGACGAATGGGAACAAAAATGTGCTCTGGAAAAAAATTCGGACAAAATCCTAATCAATTATCAACACTTTTCTGATGGTTGAAACCCTGTAAATACATTCATATGCTATATTCAAATATCATACGTGAAAGAGTGTTTGAAAATTTTTGACTTTTTTTTGCAGCAGTCAGAAAAATGTTGACAGTTCATCAGAACTTTGTCAGAAACTTGTCAGAGCGCTATTTCGGTCCTATTTGACTGCAAAAAAAATAAAAAAACTCTGATAAAATCTGACAAAAGTGTACAAAATACCCCAAATTTGAAAAATCCACAGACTTTTGCAGAGAAAATGCAATATTCTTCAGAGATTATTCATGCTCTCGTAGAATCTTTCCTAGGGAAATATTTCCATACGCGTAGCCAAATTTTACTACACGCTTTATAAAATTTAACGTTCAGCGTTTGAAATTGCAATCCTACCTATTAATTTTTCTAAAATATTCGTAATCTTCCGTATTTTTATGCAAAAATTCATTTTATAAACCTTCCCGATTTTGATGTACTGAGAAGATTAAGAAAAAGTCTTGTATTTTCGAGAGGCATTTTTCTCCGTGTTGATACGGAGAATTTCCCTACGTGGTTGAGTCAATTTGATACAAATATTGAAATGATTGACCGGGGATTTCCAGTTGACTCAACCATCCACGCGAGATTCACCGTATCCAAGCACGTCGCGGGGGATTTTTATCATTAAGCTTATCAAATGCTTTGCAAAGGGATTCCGTTGTTCTCAAAAACAGTTGACAGTGTCATACAATACTGTTTGCGCGACACCCGAGTGGAGAAATTTCGAAAATCATCTACAGTTTAGTCCCAGAATTAATTATTCGCATTTCTGTGGCATACTCTGCAGAAAAAATGCAATAATTTCCCCTTTGGAAAAATTTTTTTCGAAGCTTGGTTCTTGAGATGCAAGCATTTTTAGATTTTTTCTCGAATCCAAATCATAAAAAAAGTACTATGTCCCTGGTAGAAATTTTCGCTAGTGAATCATGAGGCACTTACAAGTTTATCTCTTCTACTCATGAGGCACTAGTGAGGGAAACTCACGAGGCACTCACTACTTGAATGTAATACTCCAACTAACTAGATTCCATTCATCAAATCTAGTGAAACAGTCATCATTATCTAACGAGGAATTTATTAAAAACTAACATGACGCTTGTGAGAATAATTAGGGTGAAAATAAAAACTTCCCAATAAACACACACACGTTATTTCAACGTTGAAAGAACGTTAGACTGTCAAACGGACGTTAGTCGTGGATCTCATAACGTTGATTTTTAGTTGAAATTTGATAGGGAAATAGACGACCAGGAATTACGTTTTGATGACGTGTAATTTAAACTAATATTCAAAAATAACCATCAAACGACGTCCTCAAAAAAAACGTGTTTTGAACGGGTTTGAATCACGCATTTAAAATGTGTTGATAACACCTTGTGTTTGAACTTCAATTGAAGATATTCTGCTAAAAATGTCGAACGAAACCGAACAATAGTTAAAATTTCAACAAAGAGCAAAATAGTAAATAGTGTGGCATACTTTCCAAATTCTGTCATACTCAGAAATACTATTGTTCTCGATATTGAATGAAAAGTTTTCATAAAAAAAATTTGTTGGATTCAATTCACGTTTTACACCCAGAAAAATAGTTTACTTGAATATAAACCTACTAGACATTTCATTGCAGTCAATGAAATTTTACTGGATTCAAGTAAATTTTATTTGAAATTAATAAAAGTTTATTTGAATGGAATAAATCTTTTACTGATTCAACTAAAACTCTAGTAGGTTCATATTTGAGTAGAAAATTTAGTCGATTCAAACAAAGTTTAGTCAATTTAAATAAATCCAAATATAAATGTCTCTGGGTGTAGAACCATCATTAGGACACGTCAATATTTGACGTCTTTTAAACGATGTTCAAACCGTTGAGATGACGTTATTTTATGGTTGAAAAACACGTGATCTGCTGCGACATTTTTACGTTCAATCAACGCAAGAATATTACTAATTCACAACGTGTGGTTATTGACTGTTTTTGACGTTTTTAAAACGTGCGTGTGTTTACTGGGTTATTATTGAATTTATAATTGATTCAGAGATGTTCTTAGTTTGAACAAATTTGCTTCAACTCAGAGAATGTTTTTATTCGAGAATTTTGTTTTCTGGTAGTAACATTGTTTTCTTGCATCAAAAGAACACTGTCTGGAGAGGATTCTATTTTTAGAATAAAGAGACATGTTTTTCAATTTGATTAGTTATTCTTTTTGGTGTACATGCGTGGAACATTTTTTTACCAGTCATCCAGAAAAACTAATTAATCCAAATATGAATGTAATCAATATTTGGCGAATCTAATGAATAATAACTGCTTATTAATGATTTTAGTTAATAATGTATGAATCTAATCTTAGTAATGTTTAGATTAGCCTTGCAAGAAATTCACAAGTTTTATCCAAACATCACTAGTCGGATAAGATTTACAAGTGATTCATTAGTCGCTCACTAGTTTTATTTTAATAAGTTTTTCCCTGCAAATAACTCATGAGTCATGAGGAAGAACTTGTGATATTTCTACCAGGGGTGCTACATACTTGAGCTTGACACTATTCGCTGAGTTGGAAGACGGCGGATCTCTGGAAAAAATTGAACTATTCTAGCATTATTCGTTTTGGAGCTATAATGATTTACAGTTGCTTAACTCTGATTGGCTGGAGATCCGAAAATTTCAAATCGCTATAGCTCTGGAACAAACAATGATAGGATGATTCAATTTTTTTTCCAGAAATCCACCGTTTTTCAACTTAGCCAATATTGTCAGGTTCAAGTATGGAGAACACAATGTTCCTGAGTTATTTGGATTTTTAGAAAAATATAAAAATGTTCATATCTCAAAAACTAAGTCTCAAAAAATTTTTCTTCAAACGGGAAATTATTGCATTTTCGCTGCAAAATATGTCACAGAAATGCGAATGATGAATTCTGGGACACCCCGTATATTATATATGGATTACCCTGGTGAAAATGAAGCGTATACACAAAGCGAGAAGGAAACGTATACGAAGCGAAAAACGTTTCAACTCCCCCTTTCTGGAGCGTATGATACCTGCTTGCTGGAAAGTCATAAAATCATACGTTCTGTATACGTTTCATAAACTTCCGATCTCCCTATCCCGTTTCACATATGCTTCATGTAACGTAATAGTAGGTTATATGGAGCGTATGCGAGTCATATCTATTCTGACTTCAAATAACATCTTTCAGCAGTCGATGTCAATGCCGATCCATGGCTTATTGTCAGTGAATAAGACCCTACCATAGTGAAAGTCACCGGTTCAATTCTCACCACAGGGTTCAATTTTTTTGTCTAGATTTTTTGAATTTTTCCCGCTCTCTTTGTTCCAATTCCCGTTTCACATACTCTTTGTATCCTTCCCATTCAAGCTTCGTATACTTTCCATTAACGTTTCTGTTACCCTTCATCATATGCTTCGTTTACTCTTTCTTCTCGCTCCTATTTTCACCAGGGTATATACAATTTTGAGCATTTGTCTTCTCTTTGGAGCTCTGTTCTTTGTCATCATGGCTTACATTTTTTGAAACGAAATCACACGAATTTCCACTCCACACTGGCAGAAAAACGACCTAGTTGAAACATTCGTGGCTGCAATAACTTGAAATCTGGTTCGATTGACCAGGAAATGTGATTGTGATGTCCACAAAGAGTGGTTGAAGCAAAAATCAACTACATTTTTCAGGTTGGAAAAACCAGATTCTTTTCTTGGTGTCCCTGGTGCAAGGGAAGCGTGTCATAAAGAGTAACGGAAGCGTAAGCATGTTTCAGATTACTTTCCTAATACTTCTCATATGCTTCCTATCCACTCTTGGATTACGCTTCCGTGCGTAAAGTCCGATTTCTATGAAATTGGGGTTTCTTCGGATACGCTTCACACACTTCAAATATACCTTCGAACCACTCTTGACGTTCCACTTGACGCTCGGTATACGCTTAAATCCACGTTCCAAATACTTTCCAACTACGTTCCTGACACTTTCTATTACACGCTTCCCTTTCACCAGGGGTGATAACCATTTTTTCTGGACATCGAAATCACATTTCCTGGTGAATCGAATCAGATTCCAAGTTATCGTGACCACGAATGTTTCAACCAGGTCGTTTTTCTGTCAGTGCAGTCTGGAAGTTCAGACTATGAAGGTGAAATTACATGCGTGCGTTTGTTGCATGCGTTATCATCGGATGAAAAGAGAAGTTCTGGGGAAAAACAGTTTGCCTCTCCTTTCATCTAATGATTTCGCATGCGACAAACGCATGCATGTAATAGAAGCTTTACACGGAGAAAAAAAATTCGCGGTGACCGCAAAATCTGATTTTTCTGGAGTAGCAAATTTTTCACTGTGAGAGCAATCTATTTACTATCCATAGCCATTTTTTCAGCGATGACAGCGAAGTTTCCTCTGTGGCAGCGAAAAATATGTATAATAATACCAAAATTTGCTGGAGGAGCAAACACTTTTTGCTGCCACAGTTGAAGGATCGCTGTTGTAACTCACATGATTGCTGTGATAACAAATCGTTTGCTGTCAAAGATAAAAATTTGTTGCTCCAGCCAAACCAGATTCCGCTGTCACAGCAAATTTTTTTCGTCTCCGGGTATCTCATGATTATTACCACTCACATAAAAATTAGCTATCATTATGTAGATAGTACAAAGTTCTCGTGAGTCATTCTACCGTTTAGGGTGAACGAAAACTAAATATTTCTCTTTTGCCAGGATTTTGAGTGACAGAAGGAATATAGTTTTCTATTTATTCTCGAAAAAAAACAATGCCGATCGTTGACGAATAATATATAATGACAGAAAATACATGACCATTGAAAAACGTACTGTAACAAATTTGTGTAACAGTTAATAAAAAAACCATGATAGCAGCTATTATTCTTTATTCAAATTTACATAGTGATAAAAAATAATACATGGATCTTATTAGAATAGACTTGGAAATCATATAATTGGAATTCACATGAACAATATGACTTTTTATATACACTTACACAAATTTTCCACAGTATATAAAGAAAGCCATGAGCTGACTAGATTACTGATATGGATCTTTTTACTTTACATATATATTCATGTGTCATGTGTGTGCGTGTAACTGTGTATGCGTCCTTAGTGTATGTATATTGTATTTGTAAGAATGTATTTAAACGTGATTAAGGCAGCAAGAAACATTATCCGAGTTCACTTCGTTCATCTCACATCATATATATTTATATATACGTATAAGATACTTCTTTTTTGTTTATGTATAAGTACAATATTATATATGTGCTTTTTCCGCCCTGTATCTTTAAAAGATACTCGAATGCTTCACTTCTTCTCTCTCGTATGAGTTTTCATTGTCTTTATTCTATAATAAATATCTACTTACAGTTCTCATGACTTCTATTGTAATAATAATGATAATAATGATAACGGTTACCATTATTATTATCATCATCATCGGTATCATTATTATTATCATCACCGTACCATCATTAACGCGATGTCATTCATTTTCATATATGCAATTATATCGATTGTGTTTCAAACACATTGTGATCTTACACAATTATCCGAATGTGTATTACTTAACTATATCATTTTTAATAGTTTTTATAAATTTTCTTTTCATGTAATTAAATGTTTGCTTACGTTGATCAAGTTGATGGATATTTCAGGATTGACTTCTCGAATCTATTAGAGGAGGAGGAAAAAAGCGATTGCGGCCCGTTGATTTTTAGGCCAATTACAAAACGTTTTGTTTTACATATTGATAGCGTGTACATGTTCTTTAGGCCTTCTCATATTAATATCCAATACGGGCTATACAAGATTTTCTTTCTTTCACTCGTTACATTCATAAATTTATTCATAAAGTGTAATAATAAATGGCAAATATACACGTAACATACTTATAATAGTAACAATAATAGGGAAATAATGATGATAATTAACTTGGGGGGGGGGGGTCAGTAATAATGGATGTATTAATGGAATACGTATGTTAGACGAACGATCATTTAATTGTCTCATAGCTATATCAATCAATTATATATACGAATAATACGCACGTACATCTTCCTCTATATACAATATACTTATGTGTATAACGTGTAAGATGATTTTCTCGTCACTGATGAATTCTCTTTTTTGCATTGCCTTTTTGCATTTTTGTTTATCAAAAACCAGGGGTGTGATTATCAATATTACAACTTTTTAAGAAATGTTTGGAATGAAAATATTTGTGGGTGTGTATATATATATATATGTATATATTTTTTTCTTCCGCTCAAGCAGAATTTACAATTATCGTGTAATATATTTTCGATAATAATATCGAAAAGATTCATTTATAATCATCATATGATTTGATCATATCGATTTCTTATCGTGCGTATCGAGGAAAGTACTTTCTTTCGTATTTGTATTAACAGAATTATTATTCTCATTGTAATTATACTTTCTTTTCTTCTATTGATTCGATATAAGCAGTAATTTCACATCTCGTGCGGTCCATTCTATTTTTAAATACAATATTCCTGCTCTTCGAGAATGTCTGAACAAATAAAGTCATCGATGATTCATTTTTATCGAAAAGAAAGTTGCAAATAATTTTCTTCAATGATGTTTTGGTTTCAACTCACTTTTTGCCGCGCAAAATATCATCTTTATCACTTGAAATTCGCACAGTTTCAGTTATTCGTGTCTCAAAAATAGGGCGGAACAGGAGTTGTTATTTCGTATTCATATACAATTGAAAATCAATGAAATTTGGTTCCAAATTTTCAATTATCATTGAATACTTCTATGGATGCCCTGTATCTATAATATCTCAAGACTAATTTGAAATGCTTTGTGCTATGATATAGAAAATTTACTTCTTGAATGCCGCGAAATATCCTGCACGGAGAAAACTGCAGCTCGAAAGGATGGTAATCTCTAATAGAAAATTGGAGAATATCTCTCAAAATCTGAGAATATTTCTTGAAATCTAAGAATTTTTCTCAACTTCGTAATAAACATAAAACGGTTCAAATTTCTCTTGGATGTTGCTCGAAAAAAAAATCATAAAAACAAATATGAAGTTTCCAAAAGTCGCAAATGAAATTTTACAAAGTGAATAACAAAATTCTGTAATTTGAAAATAAGATTCCAAAATTTTGTTATTTACTTTGTCAAATTCCATGCGCGACTTTTGGATACATCATATTTTTTTTAATGATTTTTCATTGTTTTTCGAGCAATATTCAAGAGAAATCTGAACCGTTTCATGTTTATTACGAACTTAAGAAAAATTCTCAGATTTTAAGAAATATTCTCCAATTTTCTATCAAAGATTACTATCCTCTCGAGCTGCATTTTTCTCCGTGTGGTTAAAAAAATCCATTGGTTCTCGCCAAATCTGATTTAATCTCATTGAATCTTACTCAGCAATTATTCAATGAGATTTGGTCAGAAGCATGAATTCTTTCGATATGATTCTCATTGGATCTCGGACAATGTACTGATCAAATCTCATGAAATTCCATTCCTCAGATTCAATGGATTCTTTCAACCACGGAAATCTCAAATACTTTCCAGAAGTAAAATCTGACGGTGGTGTATGAGATATCTTCGATTTATTACTCTCTAAATATGGAAGAGTGAAAATTCCCTTTTGGCTGTTTACAGAGTGAGAATTAATTCTTTACACACCCAGAAGGGAACCTATCTTCCCGTTCAAGAAAAAATCTCACTCTTTCCAATTTGGAGAGCAATTTCTTGAAGCTTTAATTGAAAACTGAACATTTTTCAACACTTCGCTCTTACTACACCGTTATCTCCAGAACATATCAACAAGATGTATCAATCTCAGGACAAATATCGACAAATCTACTAAAATGCGACTTATGGGGGAATGTTTCTTCTCTCCGTAAGAGGCTATTTGAATGGGGGACGGGTCGAAATCCTCCGAATAGAAGGTATGAGAGTGTCAGTCCCCGGCCAGCCGCACAACCCGATGTTACCCCGGGAATATTCTTCACTTGAAATCTTCGTTTCGGTTTGTCAAACAGGCATTCTCAGTTAGGGTCCCCAAAACTCGCCCTCACAATGCTCAAATTTCAATACCTCTCACCATGGAAAAAAAAGTTTGAAAAAGCATTTTTCCTATAAATCGCACTTCTGCAGGTTTACCAGATTATTCATGTTAATCAATCTATTTATTTTTTATGTAATTCTTTCCTTGCTCTTTTCCTTTTGAGATTTCAAATCGTACTTTGAACTCACCGATCACCTATGATATGAATCATACACGGAAAAAATAATTTAGCTGCAGCAGCTAAGTAGCTAGCACGCACACGGACAGCCATTAAATTAGCTCCTGCAGCTAAATTTTAGCTGTTACCGCAAATAAGTTAACTACAAATGCAAATTTTTTTACTGTAACAGCTAAAATTTAGCTGCAGGGGCTAATTTAATGGCTGTCCGCGTCCGTGCTAGCTACTTAGCTGCTGCAGCTAAATTATTTTTTCCGTGTAAGAGACCAAAAATAATCACCAGAAGACAGTGAAACTCAGGAGAATTTAAGTACTTTATTCACGAAGGGACAAAATTCTTCTTGATATAATTTTTGAATTGAGAAAAATTCGTAGTCAAACGGGAACAGAGGTGGCGCATACCCTTGAGGTGCACTTCGATAACTTTGAACATCTTTTATTTTCGTCAGAAACAAGTATGGTATACGGATGGTCGTAACTTCTGAATTTTATACGTCGTTTGAGTCACCACACGTGTGTCATAATACTTTATACACAACTTATTCCTGTCCATTCATGTTCCCAGTTTGTGTTTGGTAACACAAGAACCGATAAGGTATTACCGTTTATGAATGTTGTTGGGCATAGTTTTGAGCATAACAGAACAATGATATTGTTTATTCTCTTCTTACCGTGTGGTTATGGTTATGACAGGGGCCCATGATGAAAGTATAGAACGTAACAGTCCGATCACGCGTAACTAAAGGTTTGTTTTCTTCATTTTTGTATAAACCCTCGAAGCAAAGCTGATTTTTAAAGATTGCAGTTCATTCAACCTCGTCAAAGCCAATTGCATTGGTTCCGCAACGTCGGCGACAAAGCGAGTTTGACGATAGCTCCGACTGGGAAGAAAGCATTTCTTTTCGGTCTTTTGTGCGGTGAATATGAAAATTATGAAAATGGAACAGAGTTCGAATAACTCAACATTGAACGGAAATATATCCTTCATCGATGAAGCTTCGCACATACTTTTGCAATATCGAATAATCATATTCATTGTTACACGAAAAAAAAATTAATTTGCTATGGTAGCTAGGAATTACTTGGGTATAAAATGAAAATCAGCCCATTAAAGGGTTGCTCTAGGCCCAAGCAGGGTTTCGGATTGTCCACTTTTCAAATTGGAAAATTTCTAACCGGGTACACGAAAGAAGAAGTATCGCTGTGATGATTATCTAAAGTATGGGAATATCACTATCGTTGCCATGACGAAACAGATCCTTCCAGGAATGATATAGACGGTTACCATAACGATATAGTATCGCCCCTACAACTATCTTTTCTAACTTTATTTCAGATCTTTACAATTACCACACTTTTTTTCCGTACAGCTGCGCAGGGTTGATAATGAATCACACATTTCTGTTGAATGGGATCACCAATAAGAAACAAAAAAGAAATTCAAAGACTGTCAACCCTGCTGTGGTAGCTACTTCGTGTACTTGATATTTGGATAGTCAAAAATTTTAGTACAAAAGCTACAGTTTAGTTGCGTTGCATGCACGGGGAAAAATGCAGATCGAAAATCTAGTAATCTTCGATAAAAATTTGAGGATATTTTTTATGATGAAGATAAAACGGTTTACATTTTTATTGAATTTCACTTAAAAAAGAATGAAAAATTTATCAATACTCGACAAATAATACAAAAAAGTATGAACTTTCCATTGTTTGTTGAGTATTTTTCGTTCTTCTTCAGGTAAAATTCAACAACAATGTGAACTTTTTCATTTTTATTACAAATGTAAGAAATAACCTCAGATGTTGAGAAATATTCTCAAATTTTTATTAAAGATTACTATATTTTCGATTTGCATTCATCTCCGTGTGGCAGTAACTATTGTTGCGCAGTTAAAAAATAGCTACCATAGCTTACATTATTTTGTTCTTCTTCGTACTTCTGAGCTTTCCGAGCTGAAGATTGGAAACGAACCCTGTGCAGATGTTCATCGATGAAGCAATTGTTGCACATTGAAAAAATCCAGGTGAGAATCCCCATGTGAGTTCACATAGATTCCTATGAATCCTAGGTTGGAATTTCACACAACTTTTGAGGGGATTGTTTTTTTCCAAATCCATTCTCCTCGTATCATCTTCTACTAGCCAATAACATTCTATACATTTCAATCAGAGGTTTCGTTCATAGGTCCTGCTATTGTTTCCAGAAATAATCATTGGAATTGAAGAAGAAAATCTGGAATTATTATATACGTAAAATGACGTAATTGAATAAGCTTAGAGCCAAAAGACGCTCACGAGTTAGCGATTTGGACGATAAATGTCGTTACACGTTGATCAGAGAAATAATATACACTTGTTACTCGTTTCGATGAATTCTTTTTTCTCGCTGTTCATTCCATTCATCGTGATTCTCTTTCCCCTTCTTGTTTTCTAAACATGCTTCAATTAATATTCCATTCTCGGCAGTAATAGGATATATCGCACGCTAGGCGTCAAATGTCGACAAAATATTTTCCATCCAAAGATTGTATTCGAGAATACGTATATTTATGTATATGACTTATTTTTCCCTTTATATGAAAGTGGTGCATTCAAAATATATCAATGGATGTATTCAAATACTTTTATACGTCGTATGCACTAAATATATAGAATTTTTAATACAAAATTACATGAAATTTAAAAGTATTTGAAGTTTCCAGTATTCAGATGGATTCAACTACGAGATTAGAATACAACACGAACTCTTCTGAAGTACCAACACTTTTTTTTTTCGTTTTGGATTGAAAAATTGTTGAATATCAAAATGTTTGAATTCTAACGTACTTTTGGAATATATAATGGTATCCATTACAAATCATTTGAGAGATCCATTGAGTTCTCGTCCTAAAATTCTATATCGTATGAGTGTTCGAATATTCGGATATCTTGGATATCTCTGATATTCGTAAAACTTGTTTATTGTATTGTACAGTTTGGTTCTCAGTTAAATACGTTTGTTTTTTTTCTTGTAATCTTGCGAATTTATCCATTTGAGTTGATTCGAGTTTGAATGGTACGTCGATATGAAATTCGTTTAGATCCTTCTCATCTTTCGTAGATCATTCGAATGTCTTGTTCGTTGACTCCCTTTCAAGAGGATTTACACGATTATCATTATCATTTTATTCATCTTCCAATTGTTTACAGTGACGAGACATGTACGCATGCACGCGCGCAATGAGACGATTAATTATTTATAATGTATCGTATGATGCCAGGCCAAGCATGATACCTTACATAGAAACAAAATACTTACATATTATATACGCGTGAACCGTAATGTACCTCGCTATATCGATAATCGATTTCTCTTATATATAAATAGTATAAAGCTTACTAGTTATATAGGCTCTTGTGGATAATTCATTAAAAAGTGATGAGTTATTCCCTTTTTTTGTTTTCCTTTTTTGCCCTCTCCATTGTCATTTGTTTCTCTCTAGAATGCGCAACGTGTTGAGAATTCTTTTTTCTTTTTTTTTTCGTTATTTTAATCGTTTATTGTTATAGTCACTGAGTAGATGTATAAGGGTGGATGCATTTATCAATATTTTATAATCACGATGCAGCATTTAATGATTACGTTTTTATCTTTCTCTTCTCGTAATCTTTTATACAATGCGACTATTTATAAGCATTCCATGCGGTTGAGAGTAAGTTGTTCTATCGATGACATTAATTTACTATGACAAATCAAAATAAATGTATATACGTATATATTTGTGTGATTACGAGTCACACTTATTTTACAAAGTAATATACATAATATATCATCAATCTCATTATACACTTTATATTCATTTTTTTTAACGTATGGACATCATTTTGTGAATGCTCACCATGATTTCAGGTTACTCAGAATATTCTCAGAATATTATCAATAAAAATCTTTTTGTACCCGTAGGGGAATCCACTACATTTCGATCACACCGCTTCATTTTTACTCCAATTTTTTGCAGTAAAAATGAAGCATTTCTGTCCGAATGTAATCAATTTTCCTAAGGGTAGTAATTTATTTGTTATTCGTGCAATCCATATCGCAATACAAAAACATTATTGGAACAAGTTCGAATTGATATATGATTTGAAAAATAAAAAATTCCTAACACAATTTTCATTTATCAGAACTTTTCGTGATTTAATAATGTTCCGATTGTTCCTTCTGAACGTTCTCGTTCGTCGTATTTAATCGATACGTCACAAACTTTTCATTACAGGTATCCGAAGTATCTTGTGACGTGTCCTCAATTTATCCAAGATATGTTTGCTAATATTTGATCTTCAACAGATCGGTTGACGAGTGTCGACTGATAAACGTGATCTAATTGTTACCGCGAGGGATAATGTGAATCTAAATACAAAATCAGGTGATCTTAACATATAAATTTCAATCAAAATCAGAAAGAAATTTATATTTTCATTGTAACATTCTTCCAGAATATTCCATGATCCCGTAGTTCGAAATATAAATTCAATCATTTTCCATGCAAAGAATTCGCCGCGCAATGTGAATTCTTTTGATCTCTGATGCATAACGATAAGTATCCGATATAACGTTCTTGTTTCATTTGATTTGAAAAATATAAACAATCAAATAATACGCGAAAGAATATATGTTATATAATATTTATATTCTTATGTATATATATATATACGTAGATTTGGATTCATATTAAATAGCGATGACGACAGACTTCGCTCGAGGAAAAAAATAAATTGAACGAGACAGAGAAAGAGAGAAACAACGAAAACTACTAGAAAATATTTCTAAGTCATTCGTCCTTTTTCTGCAGTCTCCATAAACTTTATTTTTTGTTTCTTGAATTGTTTTATAGATACATTCTCTCAGACATATAACAATAATTATATATGTATATATATACATATACACATACACTTATATATGTATATAGGTTTTTCCTTAATGCGATAATGACATTTATTTTAACTCGGGTTTTCTGGTTTTTTTCCCTGTCTTTCAACTCTTCCTTGAACCGCGCCGTGAGAATTTATGTATAAATGAACTGGGAAGTCAGTGGAAAGTACGTCGTACCTGTCAATTCGATTGTATTTTTCTTTTCATTTTGTTGAAAAAAAAATGTATATATTTTTCGAATGGGGTTTCGGAACATCGCGATTTCTGGCTGAATAGTAAAGGAAATAGGACACCGCGGATCATGGTCATCCGATGGACTGTACACACACACACACACATATATATATACATATATCTGTAATTTTCTATACCCACGTGGAAGATATATTGACGGGTAAAGTCATATATACTTTACACAACAATACATAAAGCTAGAGATTTATTTTCGAGCTTCGGTGGTAGGGGTGGTTTTCCAATGACACTGCGGAAATATATTGGCCAATGAATATCTCAAGGAGATAGTATTTTGGTATATTGTTGAACTAAAGTCTGTTTCGTTGTGGAAAAAACGTGTGACAAAATTGTAAATGTTCGAATAAATTGGAAAAATACTTTGAGGATCCAGGGATCGTTTATTCGGGATGAATCTGAACATGGGAAAAATAAAAGAATCATTTTTTGTGTTCGGAAACACATGATTTCTTGAACTGGGAATACTGCGAATTGGAAAAAAAGCCAACATGCTTTATAGAAGAAAGGGAAAGTGCAGTTGAGGTGTACGATTAGCCTGCGAGATGACATGAATCTTTTGCAGACCCTGAGGAGAAGAGTAGAGAATTTTGTAGACTCCGATATAAAAGAAGGAAAAAGATGGTTTTTGTCGCAAGTGTTATAAATTTTCCAAATTATACATAATTTGTATACAAGTATATGTAAATTATATATAATTTTGAAATCTGTTCCCTTGGAGTGCTTGAAAAACTATTTCCATCTATTTATCCGATTTCAATGAAACTTATATCACGTTTTATTCACAATCTCATAACAGTTCCATACGAGTTTTATTCCAATTGGTGCCCAACTGTGAAAAACAATTCCTCCAGTTTGGAGGAAGAAGTTTTCGTTCGTTCTATGTAACTGTTTGATTGCAACTAAACAAATAATAAACTGAACGTAACAAGTTTTCTATTTCAACTTGTCCTTATAAATATATCAAGAACATGGAAGTAATGTATGGTTCTCCATCCCGATTTTTTTCATTATCACAAAGAGTTGAAAAAACAAAATTTTCCACACGTTCTTTGGGATTCTTTTTGCAATCTTGTTCATCAGGGAATTATATGACCATGAAATACAACAAAGCCAGATCTTTTATATGATTTATGAATTGATTATGAATTCTTAATTTTGAAAGAAATTTATCTCCTCTAATTAGTATCATTCCTGTTTCCAATATTCGAGGTTTTTCAATACAAAAGAAAGAGGTTAAAGGGAAAAAATTCTAGATCTTAATCGATTGCATTTATTCAAAGTTTGGAATGTGGCTTGACTGCATTATGCAATACTCGGACACGTATTCGACGTTAATCATGTTCAGGTTATTGCATATTCCACGTGCCGGTGGATAACACAATTCTTGTGCAGTACATGGATGAACACGAACAAATCATCCATGTGACTATCCTAAATACGCGAATCACGATTCTATGGAGATTTCACAACGGATTCGGAATATACGTTGAAATGATGATGATATGTGTCCTTCGATGGTAATCACGGATGCATTTATGCATGAGCTTAGGAAGCTTGGATGAGTTTGTAAAAGCTTCACGTCTGAAAGATGACATGATCTTGTGTCAATTTTGTTTTTTTTTTGTTTCGATTCAAACGAGGGAAGTGAGATTTTTATAGAATGCAAGTCATGCGATAGATATTTTGAAATGTTTCGAAGTCTATCGAATAGTTTAAATCGGTGCCTCTGGAATACTTTCCAGTCCCTCGATTTCAACCGAGCTTCATAAAACACGTGCTAAAAATAAAATTAAGCATGATAATGGATAAACTGAAAACTCAGTTTCAAACAAAAGTGTATTTTGGATCATTCGTGATATCGATGGGTGTATATGATAATGGAGCGAATGAAGAGAAATAATAAAATCGCGGTAGATTCGATGGTATCGTGTGATCAAAACGATACGTTGGAGTTCGCCCCGAACATTCAAACAAGTAGGATCATGCGGCATGATTCCAACGATGTTTCATCATTAGTACATGTGGTTGGGTAGAAGGAAGTAGTTGGCCGATGGTAAACGATGGCGGGTACCGTCTGCAACTGTTTCGCGGCGTTTAAGTCTCCCCAATTTAATTTGTTCGAATGCAATGGACTGCAGTGGTAACACCGCATTGCAAACATGCGCACCTATATCGACGACCGCAGAGCATATAGATCGAATTGCGGCTCGCATTACCGTACATTCAGATTCTGTGTATTTGTTCGTATGTTTATGTATATATTTATACGCACGTATACCTAAGGGGTCACAGGTATGTCTACATTCAACCGTTGAACGAATGCTTTGAGGTTTTACTACGAAAGTACTGAATTCTGGCCGTACATTTTAGATGAACAACATTCGGTTCTTTCCAACAACTTTCAAATCATTATATTACAAAATTTTCATTACAATTGTTTACTTCCGGTGCAACGTAGATTTTTTTGTTAATGTGATTCAAGTTTATATGAACAGGGTATGATCTCGGGAACCCCGCCGGTCTCAAGAAGATTTTTTAAAGTACGTTCAGACGAGACATAAGGCTTCACGGATGAAGGATACGTCAGTTATTTTTTCTAAATTTGAAATATTGAAATCTTTTAGTAGTTGAAAGTTGATTTCTATAAAATAATACACATCAATTGCAGGATCTGTGACTAATTTCACTGAATCAAATTTAGGGAGTACATCAACTACACTGTCAAAAAAATCTACAAGAAACTTCCAGTATCGTAATGGAATCAATTAACCTGTACATTTGTGCTGAAAAATTACCCTTGAATCATCAAATTGGAGCGACAATCATCAAATTTCATGTAAAATACAAAAAAAATTCATCATGAACAGAAATTTTATAGTTTTTGGGCACCGGGAGATTCAAGTTTTTTTTTTTTTTTAACAGTGCACAGTTTGATTCAAATTTGTTATTCGATTACCCTGGTAGAAATGTTCGTTAGTAAATCTTTGGGCACTGATCAGTTCACTTCTTTTACACCGAGACTCTCATGAAACAAACTCACAAGTCACTGGAGAAGGAGTCAATGCTCTTTCCAATGAGGAACTGATCAGGAAAACTAAGCAGGCCCTAGCTAGGGATGAATGTCAAAGACAATATCTCACAAGGCGTTTACGAGTAATCAATGAATTACATTGATCAGTAAAGATTTTTCCTATTTTATTCGTTAATCCGAACTATTAAAACATTTCAAATTGCACCCAAAACATCATATTCTAAACATTAGAATCTACTCTATAATATGAGCCTAGTACATTTTCCTCTTAATATCACTGGTAATTCTTCTAACGTTCAGAGGAAGTCCCACATGAATCCTCTAAAACTCAGAGGAATATGTACTAGCCTCATATTTGAAAGGAATATTCTTAATTCTAGTATACGATTTTTTCAGTGTGACAATAAGCGTTTTGAGCCGTTAATTCAACATCTTATACATTGAAACCAAAATTTATTCCAGTCAAATAAGTATTTATTAGAATTAACAAAATATCCTTTGGAACCCAAATAATTTATTTGAATTAAATAGATGGTTTTAATCGTTTATTTGATTCCAATAAATTATTTTGGTTCCAAAGAATATTTTGTCAATTCTAATAAATATTTCTTTGGTACAGGACAAATAAATATTTATTTGACTGGAATAAATTTTTTTTTCAGTGTACAGTTTTGATCATTTGATGAGAATTCGAAATCATAAAAGGCTACACTGAGGACCCAATTTTTTAGATTGAAAGAAAATTCCCTTTGGCTTCATTTTAATAAATATTTTTTTCAATGGAAAAATTCTTCATCAGATTAAAACAAAAAATTTTCAAATTGAGATAGAAATATATTTTTTCTTGAATTCGAAGAATACAATTTCAATTCAATGAACAATGTTTTCCTTGGAATAAACTATCTTTCCCATTGGAAACAAGATTTATCAGAATGAGGGCAAAGAAATTTTCTTTGAGTTTAAGAAATCGGGCTCTCAGTGTAGAGAACTTCCTTTAAGGACACTCAAGCATCGGGAGGAGCGGAGAAAATTTTGCGCCAACTTTTTTCATCAATGATCTGATAAAATTAAATTTAAAATCGATAATAAGCAAGCACATACCTGAGATTGGACTCTAAATATGAATTTTGGTTTCTTCACAGTTGACAGTTGAAGATTATTATTTTCAAAATCCTTTTACACTCGTGAAAAAATCAGTAAGAGACTGAAATTTATGTTTAGAGTCTAAGCCTGGTCGTGGATTTTACATGAAACGCGTAATTTATGAAAAAAGTTGGCGCAAAATTTGGCTCGCTGGTTTTGGTATTTGAGTGTCCGTTAACCTTAGAACACAACACTTATTCTCTTTGCTATTGAACACAACACTGGGGTATTTTTGTATCCCACACCTTTGAACGCGATTTACGTAAATATTCGTCATGGGAAATGAATTTTGCAACACATCATTTTCTTCGTTTTTTCAAGACGAAAACGATAGTATGAATTTCAATGCAAAAATCTTATGAAAAAATTGCAAAATATTAGTTGAACGCGAAAAGAAAACGCACAAAATGGCATTTCGACTTTTTCCAAAAGATGGCCGTAACTTTTCGAATTTCCACCCAATTTTGAATATCCAACAAATTATCTAGGACACGGATAAAACAGAATTTTTTCTCAAAGTACATTTAATTGAGAATGTGAAAGTTGAAAAATTGATGATCCTCAAAAAAGGACGAAAGTCAATGTCAATGTTATGAAAACATTTATTCATGTGAAAATATAATTCCTCATGGTCGTCATTGGTAGAATAATGCAGAGAAATGTAGAGAAAACATTTGTCAAGTACTTTCAATCTTTTTGTCCGCATGTATGGCATAAATAGGTAAAATCAGTTACATTGGTAACAAAATTGATTTATATTTCTCTTTGAACATAAAAACACTTCGACTAATGACCGGGAACTTAAATTCTGTCAAAACTGCTGCAAACCCAAGATTTTCCTCCAAATTCTAAAGTATGAATTTTCACACAATCGCACAAAGTACCGATGTTACCACAACACTGGGGTAATTTCGTACCCCACGCTCACTTCGCGTTGTTATCAGTCGCGATCAAAAGGCAAATTGACGCTTCTAATCAACTCTTCCCTCTTTTGGAACCCTAAACTGAATTATGGTGAGGATCCTGGATCGATATGTAGCAAAGCCTACTTTGCCTACAACTTTCAAAACACCTTGGGGTACAAAAATACCCTAGTGTTGTGTTCTAGGGTTAAGAAACTATTGAAAATGCTCTACATTCCGTTCTTCTGAAATTATGGCAATTTCTAATAGTATCACAATTGAACTGTGACCCAGCCAGCAAAGTGCTTCCAAATTCACGTTTCCGCTACTAGCAGTGCTAGTGGGAGCAACGTAGTAGCTTTTCCATTACCGTGAGACTGCATGCTACCATAACATATATATGATTCAATTTATAACGTAGCACTACCTCAGCGCTACCAGTATTATCAGGAAGCGCTACCAAGTAGTGCTCCTAGTAAAAATACTACCAAGTCACTCCTATTTCCATACATAAATGAAGCCATATATGTACAGAAGATTTTTAACTGTATAAGTGAATGGTAGCACCACTGTCAGAAGCGCTGCCTTGATTTTGTTGGCTGGGGATGAAAAAGTGTTTTTAGCAAGAACTTTACCCGTTTCACCGTACCATTATTACTTTAATGGAAAGCACTTTAGCCATCCTCTGGGCCTTGGAAGGCCTGGCCCAGCTGTTATGGAGGACTATTCAGATCTCGTAAGATCTGGAGAATGACTAGAGTGATTTCGACGGAGAGATTGGTTTGACTTACCATTTACCAATGAATAGCTCACTAATTCCACCCAATCGGTGCCATTTAGTCCTAACTTATCGGTTACTGACTAGTGTTTCGTAGGTTTTTCTCAACTACTTTCCCCTCTTCAGCACCTCATTGGCCACAGGGAAAAATTTATAATATTTCTACCAGGGTACTCCGAAGTAGACATGCTGTATTAGCCAGAAACTATACATTTGCAGGTTCAGGGTGAGTTTCTGGTAACGGCCTTGCGAGTGTTTTTTTTTGGTTATTCAAGGCATCACAAAACTCGTGAATCCCTACAGTATTTCTGCTAGGGTTGTTTAATGTTATAGTATCAACCGATTTTTGTGTACTAAATTTTGATAGGAGCTTCACAAAACTGTGGTCTGAATGATTGAAGCAAAGATAAGCGGACTTTGAATAATTTAGATAATTTCTCCAATGCATACTAATGAAGAACAAAATCTTCTATCGAATTTTTTATAATCAATTTCGTATGTTCATAATTGTTGTTTTTTTTTAGGTAGAGGAGCTGTTTGATGTATTCGCTGTAGAATGGCCAAGCAGAAATGCGTTTTTTTTCGAACGAATTAAGAAGAATCCAGTAGAATTAATTGAAATTCATAATACCAAGAAAAACCATATAAATACTAACCTTCTTCGGATATTATTAAATGCGAGGAGAGAATAAAATTTTAACGAAAATGGCATGAAGTCTTCCCGTCACGCTTCAACAGCGTGAAATCATTGTATTTCAGATACCCGTGATACGCTAGAATCAAACATTGTTTACATCATTGAATGAACCTTATCACCGGAACAACGGATTTATCAACAACATTTCGAACTGCGTATTGAAAAGTACAATATGAAAAATGCATTCGATCGATCGATCAATCGTGAATTCCAGTACTTCGCATACGATGTTATTTTTTCAATTAATTAGCTCTTCGTATATTCTGAAATACCATAAAACTACGATAAAAACGTATATACAATCCCAAGCAACTAATTGAAAAAAGTAATAAAGAAGAAATTAAGTAAACATTCCCTTCTCGTTGAATCCTGCAATCCGAGGGAGCGCGAATCGATAGAAATACGATGAATTTTATCGACACCGCGAACGTTGATGAATCTATTTTTCCCCCTCTCCAGGCGGTACATAATAACGATCTTACGGCGATTTGATATCGTAGATGCAAGGATAAGCGTTTATCGAGCGACACGGTACACGTACAATGTACATGCATACACAGAGATCGAATTGCAGCTTTCGCATTAACCCGGACGTGTATGCACAGGATAGCTGCGTCTCGAGATAACGTTCTGGCCGTCGACGGCCCTGCCCCGTCTCCAAGCCCTCCTTTTCCACCAACCCCCTTGTTCGCCATTCACCCCACGCCCCATCCGTCCGTCCGTAAAGTTGTGCTCTCGTTCGTGCTTGTTCCACCAACAGTGACCCACATAGCATCAGCTATCCTATAAAAGGGATATAAACATGTTCGTGTGACGTGGTTCAGACACGTTTGATCAGATTTCATTATTATGATAAGAGAAAAAGTGAGAGAGATTCACTGAACGTATCTTTTATATCCAAGAAATATATTGTATACCAGTACGATGAAAAATACACATTCGTATGCTTCCTCTTTTCTCTTTCGCCATTCGAATTAGAATAACAGAAAAGTAAAATAAAACAAAATTATTTATACGTATTTTGAATTTATTTTGAATTCGTTGACGATGAAAACAAAATTTTTATATTTTTTTCTCCTTTCGAGTTTGGATTCAATGAGATTTCATGGAATGTACAATTGTAGATTCTGGTATTTCATAGCAAATTTTCAAACTGAATATCATCATTTTGGAAACAAAATAATGTATGCGAGAAAGGATAACTTGGCTTCGCATGAATTTTCAAAGTATATGCAAGATACAAAACTTAGATATATTGAATTCTCGAATCTACGTGAAAGGATCTGTATAAATCGATCAATTCGAGATATGAGTAGCTACGAGAACCGATGTCTCCCCGATGATAGAAAAATTCAAGTGAAGAATTGAATGCTTGTGTCAAAAATCTTGATTTCAATTTCATTTTCTGTGACTCAATGGATGCGAAGAATCGATCGATTCGGAATAATTATTACAAAACTTAAAAAATAAGAAGATGCGTCGTGATTAGTATCGTATTCACTCTCTTCTCTTCAATCACGCAAGGTAGCAATTCAAATGTGATCTTTTCAAATTAGCAATCCTCACGAAGGTTCGTGATGATGAAATCACAGTGACAATATTTCAGAGAGTACAAAAAAAACATCATTCGTGGGTGAAATTGTATTATCGTACGACAAATTTCTGTATCTCAACTTTACTCGAGAAATCTCACGATCGGGATAGAATGTGTGTGTACGAGTTGTTTTTTTTTTCTTCAATTCAGCAACAATTTGGAAGATGAAACTAATTGACTAATATCCTCTTCAGCCAGAATATGAACGCTCTGCTCCAACCTCATCAGAAATTACAAGTTTACCGCATACCTCAATCATTTTTATATAATAATACGTTCAATTTGTTCAATTATTTTATTTTATTCACTCAACGCACACCTGAATTCGATATCAATGCGTTTCTTGTTGAGAAAATAAAAAACTTATTCTCAACATATTTGCACCTGTGTGAAGGGCTTCCCTGATCGTACTTCACATGCGTATTATGGGCATGAAAACAAACAACTTTTTCCTTCACCGTTTTTCGATTTGAAGCTTAGGTGCCGAGTTGTAAATAAAATAAGTTTGCCATTCGGGTGGTTTGATTAATCAAAGTCATCTCTGAAATTTAAATTTAGAACAAAAATGGCGAAGGAAAAAGTTCACGTGCAGCACATCCACAGATGGTCAGAAATTTCTCCGTTCCTCCACCTTGTATTCACGTCTCCTTTTTATCCACCTCGCCTCATGCGTAAAATACACCTGTGATGCACGATCAGAGAATTCTGAAATACCCTGTACATATTCGATGCACATGTATTTCGTGAGCTATATCTTTCATACCTGGATTGATTTTGTTCGAACTTGAAAACTGTATAACGCTTATCACAACAAGGAACGCGTTGAATCGAGTTAAATTTTTCTTATTTAATTATAACAGATGTGAGGATGATGTTACATCATTCGGTGATTTTTTCCCAAAATATTTATCAGACAATTGATAATTAACAATGCGAATTTACGTAAAATACCAAAAGTTTCCAACAAGAAATGCCAATGAAACAATAATATCACCGAATGAAGTAGCTTTACTTGGAACAAGAATTCTGATTTTGATATAGAATATTTCTCTGATCCTCGCACAGAATAATAATTAACTTACTCTTACTTCATGCCTTGACTTTTTTCCCACCATCATTTTCGGTATCCTTCCAAGACATTCCGTATAAAATGATTTTTTTCCACCTACTCGATAGTTTTCTTTGCTACTGGGTGTTGTTCCCGTGATAAAATGGTCTTTGTTCGTTTTATTTTTTTTTGTTTTTTCTTTTATTTATCACCTTTAATTACTCAGAACCTTCGAGAACAATGATTAATTTTGCTATGTCGTTGGAAGATGCAGTTTCCTAGATTATGCATCATGCAATATATATATATTTATATCATATATATATATATATTCATATACATATATCAGGACTCGAGGATCCTTATCAACCGCTGATTGATATGTCTTTCGCAGGGCAATTAACTCTCACACTCTCTCTCTCTCTCTTTCTTTCTCTTTCTCTCTCATTGTGACATTCTCCCCGCTTTATCATTTGTTTAGGACGCCTTGTCGAGAAGTTGACTGTTTTGATATCTTGTCGATGTTCGGACCTTTTTTTTTAAACGAATGAAGAGAAACATTTCTTGTGTCCTTTAAGAAATTACTGCGCCTTATTGAGTTGATAACCCTATAACGAGGAGCAACGTCCAAGGCCAACAAGAAACTAGACCTTACAACAGCTTCTACGCCTGTTACTGTACGACGACGATAACGACGACGATGTGTAAGCGACTGTGATCGTTCCCATTATATCTAGCAAGGATTGCATCAAGATACTTCCAACCGATAAACACACCACTAGCATCGCCTGAAGTCTCGAATCGCTCGCCTCTCTCGAGTGCGTGCTCCAAGAACCGCTGCACGTATCCTTCGAGGCCATCTCCAATTTTGCTATAACAAAAAAAGAAGAGTAAAATACATAACTGGATTTTAATGAGAGAGAAAGACACGCATGTATCACTCCACCCCGCGAAAAAGATTTCGATGAATTTGTGATGATGAAATTTTTCAAGGCGCAATCAACCCGATCGCTAGAGATTTTTTGGTAGGCCCAATCAGAAAAAACCGAAGTATGCCAATGTTGACAACAGGCGGAGTACAGTGCCAGTATTGGGCCCCCAAGAGTCAGCTAGCACGTACCCAGTATGGAAAAGCGTTATCATTTCGGACAAATGCCAGTACTGTTGCAGTACCGACCACCAGTATCCCGCCAGTCTTAGCCGGTACTGGCGCAGTACAGCGCTGCTAGTTGTGGAATTCTGATTGGGCGTATTGCGCCGGTACTGAAGACCATTACCGATTACCAGTACTGTGCCAGTACCAAGTACCCAGTACGGAAAAGCGTTATCATTTCGGACAAATGCCAGTACTGCTGCAGTGCAGACCGCCAGTACCCCGCCAGTGTTAGCTGGTACTGGCGCAGTACTGCGCCAGTTGTTGAATTCTGATTGGGGGATTATCAAAATCTCGGCGATTCTTTTGAGTTCAATTGCTGCCTGGATATTACTGAAGGATTCCACGGTAAGTTTGTTGATTCTTTATACCAGGTTATTCAATATGTCCGTAGGATAGGGATATTACAGAAATGTCTCACCCAAAATATCCCGCGACAAAGTACCCCTGGGTAAACATTCCGGGACAAAATAACTGTTCCAAAAATATCTCAGGGTAATAATATCCCGAGACAAAATATCCCCCCTTCTGAGGAGTTTCCTACGCCAAAGTATCCTTTGTACAAATGTTAAGAAATTTTCATCCGTGTGTGCGTGGTAGGGAAATATGAGGAACATGGTTTTGTTCAGGCAGTGATTTGTTCACTTGGACATAATGCGATCATAACATTCAAACTCATTCCCCTCTTGCTGATTTGTAATATTTGCAATTCGTATATGATATCAGCCCGTACAGCACAACCACCGATCCTCCACCTAGGACTTCGGTGGACCGGAGGTGGAGAATTGGTGGAGAAATGGGAGCCGTGGAAATAAGGGAGAAATAAGGGAGAGTCTCCGTTGAGGCAACGGAGAGGCGACGGAGAAATGTCCGCCCCCTGTATTTTCGATATAATTCTTATTGGTGCATTTACGTAACCAAATCTGAATGTATGAATTCACGAATTTAAGTTTTACTGAAAATACAGGGGGCGGACATTTCTCCGTCGCCTCTCCGTTGCCTCAACGGAGACTCTCCCTTATTTCTCCCTTATTTCCACGGCTCCCATTTCTCCACCAATTCTCCACCTCTGGTCCACCGAAGTCTTAGGTGGAGGATCGGTGGTTGTGCTGTACGGGAGTGTTATGTGAGCTGTTATACGTGGTGGGCTTGTTATTATCCGTGATACGTGTATGCCTCTAAATTTCATAAAGAACCAGAAAGGCAAAAGTTTATTGATTGAAAATTATTTCGTGTTTTCCAAGCATAAAGATTCGAAAAACTGTGTTGCTTGGCGGTGTGTGGAGTATTCCTTGAAAAGTGCCCTGCACTGATGTATCCCTAGTAGAAATTTTGATATGGAAAATATCAGGTCCAGATCAGGCATGCCTGATTCCTGTTCAGGGCCTGACTTGAGTATCCGATAAGACCCTGATAAAAATGTAACGCAGGGAAAAGACAAGATCTTGATCAGGAAAACCAAACCTCATCTAAGCTATATTCTAAGATTCAATTTAATTTTCATGGAATTCAGTATTCATAAAATTTTTTGAAACTCCCCCAACAGAAAAAATTCTACTGATGATCCAAACAGACCTCAGTTGAACATATAAAAAAGACAGGTAAATTTCTAATGAGTCTTGTGAAAATTCTGAATAGTTTGATACATTCATCGTTCTGAATTGATCAGGTCCTGATTCGGCTGTCTTGTCGGTTATCACATGATTGAAATACGGATGAGCCAAGGCAATCCTGATCAGGTTCTGATAAGAATACCATGTCTGAGTTACCGAAAGGGAAAGTCTGACTGGGACCTGTGAACAACCTTGCGTTACATTGTTGTAAAGTCCTAAACAGGATGCCATGTCAGGACCTGATGAGGTAATTAAAAGTTTTCCTCAATTAGGAGTTCCCTATTGCAGCCTTACGAGGGCCATGCTTCCAATAGGGAATTCCCTGTCAAATTTCTACTAGGGATACTACAAATGAGGACGGTGAAACCGGTGAGTTGTTTTCAAAGTTATCACAATGGAACTGGTATGTCACATTCTCCTGTTATGTTATTAATTATTAATGTTGTATATGTTATTGATGATCGTAATTTCGTACATACTCATCCTGCTGATGTTGCTGCTGTCAAAGCTCAAGTAATTAAAAGCAATATAAAAACTGCAGCCGTTGCAAGTTCAGAGAATTGTAAGAATATTGTGACAGATGCTTGTGCAAATGTAAGTACAGCTGTTGCTGCAAATTTGCCAACTATTAAATCAATGTGCCGTACTGTACAGCGGGTGAGACGGGAGGAAAATTGTATTCCACCGAATCCAGAAAATTTGCAACAGTTAGTTGTACCAGAAGAATATAAAGTGACCAATAGATGGACAACATTCTTATTATATGACAAGGAAGATGCTAATAGGGTTTTATTATTTTCCACGAAAAGTAATTTGAAACTGCTGAAGAAATGCGAAGAATGGTATGCTGATGGCACATTTAAAACTGTATCAAATATATTTCAACAGTTATATACAATTCACGGATTATTCGATGGGATTGTAATACCGCTGGTATATGTTTCGATGAAGAAGAAGGATAAAGCAGCATAGGTCACAGTTCTCAATGAATTGAAGGACCTGAAACGAGGACTTAAGCCTGTAGCAATGACCATCGATTATGAAGCAGCTTTTATTAGTGCTTGTGGCGGAGTATTCCCTAATACATTCATACGTGGATGTTATTCCCATTCCGTTCAATGCGTTTGGCGAAATATACAGCAGTTTGGGTTGGAAAATAAATACTGTGAAGACGAGATTTTTGCTTTTGAAATTCGTAAACTGTGTGTTTTTAGTTTTGTGCAAGTGTGTGATGTAATTAAAGCATATGAGTTATTGATTGAAAGCAAATATTATAAAGACAATGAAGATGAAATGAGAAATCTTTTGGATTATTTTGAGCACACGTGGATTGGGGCTATTAATCGAAGAGGTAGACGCCAGAAACCTTTGTTCACAGTAGATGTTTGGAATTGTTGTGAACGTTTGAGTGAAAATTTGCCAAAAACGAATAATTATGTGGAAGGTTGGCATAGAGGGTTCGCTTCACGTATCGATGGGTGTCATGTCAACATATGGACATTTATTGCAGCATTCAAAGCAGAACAGAGTACCCAAGAATTCGTGTTGCAGCAACGGAAGGCAGAAGTTATCCCGTCTTTGAAACGTCGCTTAATTCAGAGAAATGAAAGATTAAAAACGATAATTGCGGAATGTAACGCAGATGAAATTTTGGAATATTTAGAAAGGGTTGCATTGTTGTTGCAATATGGATTTGTGATTGTTTTTTGTTGTGCACACTGGTGGAAATGGGAGCGAGAAGAAAGAGTAAACGAAGCGTATGCTGGAGGGTAACAGAAACGTTAATGGAAAGTATACGAAGCTCGAATGGAAAGGGTACAAAGAGTATGTGAAACGGGAATTGAAACAAAGAAAGCGGGAAAAATTCAAGATATCTATACAAAAAAAGTGAACCCCGTGGTGAGAATCGAACCGCTGACTTTCACTATGGTAGGATCTTATCCACTGAGCCATTGATACCAACTGCTAAAAGATGTTATTTGAAGTCAGAATAGGTATGGCTCGTATACGCTCCATATAACCTTCTATTACGTTACATGAAGCATATGCGAAACGGGATCGGAAGTTTATGAAACGTATACAGAACGTATGATTTGATGACTTTCCAGCAAGCGGGTATCATACGCTCCAGAAAGAGGGAGTTGAAACGTTTTTCGCTTCATATACGTTTCCTTCTCGCTTTGTGTATACGTTTCATTTTCACCAGGGCACATCGATAACAATCCAATTCAATTCAAATCTTTCAATATACAGAATCTTATAATATATAATAACAGATTAATTATGATTTTTGTGTTTCATTTGATTGCTGGAGCATAACCATGTTGACCCTAATAAAATCAAAGTATGTGCTCGTGCGTGGTGTAAGTGGAGGTATTTTGTCGGGGGATATAATGCGGGGGATATTCTGTCATAGACTCCGTAGGATAAGTGAGAAAAAAAAAGTTTAACAAAATACCATTTCATTATTGAACATAGTTGCCTTCGAGGGCGGTATAACGAGTATAGCGATTTTCCAACTTTTCGATACCACTTTTATAGTATGATTCCTCTTTCTCTTAAAAATAGGCTTCAGTTTCAGCGATTACTTCGTCATTGACCTTAAATTTCTTTCCAGCAAGCATTCTCTTGAGATCTGAAAACAGGAAAAAGTCGCTGGGGGCTAAATCTGGAGTATACGGTGGGTGGGTAAGCAATTCGAAGCCTAATTCATTCAAATTTGCCATCATTGTCATCGATTTGTGACACGGTGCGTTGTGTTACCTTAGTAAGTGCATTACATTGGTAGTGCTACGTTATAAATTGAATCATATATATTTCATGGTAGCATGCAGTCTCACGGTAATGGAAAAGCTACTACGTTGCTACCACTAGCACTGCTAGTAGCGGAAACGTGAATTTGGAAGCACTTTGCTGGCTGGGTTGAAGGTTAGTATTCAATAAAAATAATATAGAAAAAATTCTAGTAATTCCATCTATGTGTCATCTTACGGACTTTTTGAATGAACTGTTACAAACCCTAGTAGAAATGCTCTAGTTATTAACGATTTTTGTAACGCTTAACTAGCCAAAAACTAGACACTTGCAAGTGCCTCGTAGGGTTCTGGCGAGGCACTTGCAAGTGTCTAGTATCTGGCTAGTTAAGCGTTACAAAAATCGTTAATAACTAGAGCATTTCTATTGTCTCAGATACGTTTGCATCATTCTTTAATGGGGTGAAAAACAATAGTTTATTTCTCCTATTGTAATACTCGATCATACTCATATACTCGTTCCTTTCAAAATTTCCAGAAGATACATATATTATCCTTGAACATTACAACGAATGATTCTGGCTCAAAATAAAATTGCTTCCAGATGAGATACGAGAGAAGGAAATATAAAAATTGATCCTCATGCGAATATTGAATTTTTGAAAAGCGGAGGACGTATTTCACAATTTCCTTCGAAGAAGTTCGGATTCGATTCCATTCGAATTGCAATATTTTGCAAAGTTAGCAAAGTTGGAGAACATGTGTTTCTTAATAATGTTTCAGATTGATATTGAAGGGGATTGAATCACCGACGGAGAAACTCAGATATAAGAGATATAGAAAATTCAAGGAATCGTTCATCGATAAAATTGTTCAGAATTGTGACAAGGTTGAGTTGACGTTGTACACAGCACTTCGCTTGTTCAAGAAATAAAATCAACTTCTACGAATCACTTGAATTTTATCGTCTGAATATTATTGAATACTGGAATATATATGAATATTCGTGATATGTTTCTTTCTATCAGATTTCACTCTTTCGCCAGTTGAAAGTAAGCTTGGATGATTTTCGAGTGAGATTTCCATTTTTGTAGAGTATAAAATCTGCGGTCCAAAGCAAGAAGACCGCAAGTCGCATCTTTGACGAAAACGAATTTTTCATATGATTTTAATCGTAAAAAAATTCTGCATTCTACTGTGTTTTTCGTTTTCAGAGAAACTGATGACTTTTTTAATAGCAGCGGTTCGAAGTACGAAGAAATTAATCAAATTTGAAACGTCTATAGAGAAAAAACCGTAACTACCACCAAAATGGGAAGTCTATAATACTTCAATAGTCTATAGTAGGGTTACCAGATCTTACCCAGCTAAAAATGTACATCGACAGTGATAAAGTAGGACAAAAGTAGGATAACTAAGCTCGAAAGTATATTGGAAAATAGGACATTGAAGAGCTTTGAGAATCAGAAAATAGTTCAAATATTATGCAGAAATAAAGGGTAGGGGGCACGGTGTAAGAAGAATAGGTGATCCAACGGGGGCGTGACGTTTGTGATCATTTTTCAGTATTTACGAATTCGACCACTAGCAGCGCTGTTGACGTGACGAATAATGTAAACAATAATGGCAGCCTCCAAGGAACACAAATAACCTCAAAACAGTATATGGCAGCTGCGCGATTACTCCTCAATTTAATGCTCTATCTTCATGTGATGAAGGAAGCAATCCAGTAATTATGATAGCTACTCTCAAACCTTGCATATTTATAACAAATTACCCAATTGAAAAAAAAATCCAAAAAACATCCAAATTTCTGTCCCGTCTTGTTATGTGCAGAATTAATAACTCACTCATCGTTAGAATTAAGGGTTTGAGAAATACAAATGAATAAATGAATAATGGTGTTAATTTCCAACTCTGATAACAGGTTATGTGTTGGAAACAAAACGCCATTTTTGTTAAAATTTGTCAAGCTGCACATATGCCATCTGGTGAACTATCAATGAAATTCTAAGAAACTGTCACATCCCCACCACCAAAAAATGAGGGGTCGGTGCCGAATCAACGAAAAAAAATTTCCTAGCAGTATGAAGTTGTCATTTTGTTGCAGTATGAAATGAAATTAGTCATAGATCATTGATTAAATTAAACGAAAATTCTTTATGTTAACCTATTCACTGCACCCGTTTATTACAGTAGACACGTAATTCATCATTCTAATAAAATTATTAATGATCTTCCTAATCGATCGGTACAATCAAACTGTTTCAAACGTCTGTAGAGAACGAAAATCGGTTTGTTGTTATCATAAACATAACCATACCATAATCATAAACATAACAAAGGGAAATTAAGTTCACCGTGGGGTTGTGTTAGCAAATCAATGTTTTTTACTTTTCGTTTAATTTAATCAATAATCTATGACTAATTTCATTTCTCACTGCAACAAAATGACAACTTCATACTGCTAGTAAATTTTTTTTCGTTGATTCGGCACCGACCCAAAATGAGGCCAGTTGGATCACCTATTCTTCTTACACCGTGGTAGGGGGTGAATTTGCCGAACGAACTTCTTGCCGAATAGACATGATTTGACAATCGCTAGTAATTTCTAGTGATTATTGAAAAGTGACGAGCGATTGTCGAATCATGTCTATTCGGTGAAATATTCGTTCGGCAAATTCAGCCCCTACCGAGATAAAGTATAATCAGGTACAAAGATCGATGAGGTAAGTGTATCGAAGCCTGACCCTGCACGAGTAGCTGACCCTTTATGTATTAATTCAATTTAATGAACCAAAAATTTATTATTCATCCAATATTCATTGAAATTTCATGTTTCAAAACGTTCCCAATTTTTTATGCATAGAAATTGAGTAAATAATCGATCCTTGGCTCATTGAATTTTATTTACACATAGAGTGTCAGCTAATGGTACAGGGTCAGACAGTGGCACATCTACCTTATATAAATTCGATAATCTTATGAATCAATCGCTTAATAGGTTTATTCGATTTCTAAAGCAAGGCTGTACTGCAAGTTGCGGCAAAACCATGTAATTTGTGGATTTCGAAAGATACATCAGGAATAATCGAATCGATCATTTTACAGTAGCTCGACGTTTTTGCAAATGATGTGACATTTCGTCATGTATCGAAAAATGTGATTAGAAAGAGATTTTTACTACTCGGGTACAGTTTTTTCAATATAAAAACGTAGATATAATTCATTCTATGAAGGGAGGACGAAAAGAGTACTGAAGAGTATAAATCAAGAACCCTGACGGATGTTTCCCGCACATCCTGAAAGGAGTAGAGGTCCTGGTTTTTCCGGACGTATGGTAACCCTAGTCTATAGACTACAATGGCAAACCATTTCTGGGGTATATTATACCCTAAAAATGCTTCGCCATTGAGAAATGATTTGGTTTATTGATTTTGAAAGAAAACAGTTTTTCTTGATTTTCTCAAATTCGAGTCAAATGCACTTACGGTCTTTTTGCTTTGGATGGCAGAAGTATCACTCGAATAAGATGAGTTCACTTTTGAGACTTGGAAGAGCTTCCAAAATTGTAATCAGTATCATTCAGCATCGGAAACAGGATGACAAAGTGTTGACGTTGCCATGGAAACGGAAGTTAACACAGTAATAATCTACAGAAGCAATGGCATCGCTCAACTTCTATTCTAAAATTGCGATGGGAGCCAGAATGGATTGTAATCAATTCCGTGCAGTGTTCTCTGTGTAGAATTCAACGACGCAAATACGTATAAATTCACTCTTGCCAGCGTATCATGGATGTGATTCTATATGGAAATTATTTCATCTGGTATACAAACCTTGGTGGAGTTTATAGGAATTTCTAATAATACAATTCCAGGAGTATTGAAATGTTTTGTCTCTTACAAACAGTTACAGAATGTTTTGCTGGCGTGTGTTGTCTGACCATAGCGCACTCTATCTACTCGACCAACCTTTATACACGGAGAAAATCTTGGCTCGTGTTATGGGAAAAAAATCATTTCAACACGACCGGTTCGTGTTACTACAGTAACCAGCAGTGTTGAAATGATTTTTTTTCATAACACGAGTCAGTCCTGTCGGCTAAAATACTCAGTATTGTAGGATTCTTTTCGTGTAGCCAGAATTCGTAACAAATTCCCGACTAGAAATTCACTCCATGGACCAGATCAGGTCAAATTTGATCCAGCCCAGGTCCTGGTAAGGCAACCTCGTCAGGATCTGACAAGTCATGTCACGCTTTGCTAACATAAGGACCTTATGAGGCAAGACTAATTAGGATTTGTTGCGGAATCCCACACCAAAACCTCCAGAATAAATTTAAATTAGGATATGAACAGGAAATTCACACCCCAAAAATGTTGTATATCCCGCATGGAGAGATCTAACTTGAAATATATGCACAGTTGACATTTGTTGAGAAATATTTTCCTAATTTAGAGAAAATTCATTTCACCAAGGAGTATACGATCTAAAGTAACACATTTTCGCATTCACTTTTTCAAACTATACATTATAAACATATATGTTCATAATCTTCGGATAACCTAACAAGGTCTTGATGAGATTACAGCGAGGAAACCCTATTTCAACCTTCTAGGATAATTTAAGGGAAACCTAATTAGGATCAAATGGGCTTATCCCTACGTGGGGCAACCATATCCAATCCTGATTAGGATTTCAGCAGGTATACCGTATTTTGGATGACCTTGTTAGGTCCTCACCATATGTCAGGTTGACATTATGATACTTTCCACTCGGGTTATCGTACACAGCGTTGATTGATGTATTCTTTTGAATGTGTTCAATTCAAGGGCCTCAAGGATTCAATTTCATGGGAACAGGCCAATAAACGGAGTGTTCGATGATTTTGTTACAAACCCTACTGCTTTTAACAGCATGGTTCCTGTATTAACATATGAATCAGTCGTGTTTTCGTACAGTGAGAGAAAAGCGACACGGTCACAGGAACCATCCTTGCATGGTTAAGGACTTTTGGTTGTGGTGACCTGAAATCTGGTCATGATAATCAGGAAAACAAAACAAAATCACGTAAATCTGGTTGTGGCAACCAGACGGAATGGTCAAAGATAAAATCAACCACGTCGCCTGGTTATGAGAATTAGATTTTTCTCTGAGTGTATGAGACTTCAATATGAAGGAACTCTTGATTTGTCTTGATGCAGTAACCATAGCTATTAGAATTTTTTTCTTTTAATACGAGCCAGTCGCAAAACCTGAAGTACTCGCCGCTGTAGAATTTTCTCCGTGCAGCGTTCAATTTGGATATCTAAAGGGAGTCTTTAGGCTCTCTCTCCCGGCAAGAGAACCCCAATGGTGAGTGATCTCTACCAGTATTCTCATATGATGTTATCATGAAACCTTCCTATGTTTCCTAATGACTCGAATATCACTGATTTTGTATTGGAAATAAAATTACATCTTTTATACCTTCGCATTTAGATTCGAAACGAGAACACCATATACAAAACATTAGAAAGGTAATGATAATGTAGTATATAGCAGAAAGGACTGAGCTTAGAATGTGGATGAATGTGTACGAGATTACCGTTTGGTAACGTTAACTACCTTTATGAGCGGTTATAAGCGAGACAACGATCAAATTCGTTATGAGCAAACTTCAATATACGAGCGCTTAACGAGAATGCTAAATAATATGAGAACCAAAACGGCTTTGACGCATGGATAAAATAAGCAGATTATTACAACTGCATATAATGAATATAGAGGCTATATACCATCGTTGAGAGCTATTGTTAATTCAAGTCGAGTAATAAATCTACGTACAGTTGTTTAATTCCTACAGCATTCGTCAAAATGAATGTACATATCCTGATTCGAGTTTCATGTAGGAACTCATCAACGAATGAAAACTTTAATGGAGTTAACTTCAGCGAATCAATTTTAACGGATTGCTATTTGACAGATGAATCTTTTATCTGAAAATTAACAATTCTACAAATCGGATAGTTACAGTGAAGTGAATCTGTATGGATTATATTATTCCTTTTCTTTTTTTGTTCGAATGATTTTAATGCCAGGTCAAGTACGAATCTCGAATACAAGTTTCCAATCTTCAGTGACGTAATTAGATTCAAGTCAGAGTTGTAATTAACCACTTCGAATACGATATTTTCATGCTCGTACGATATAAAATTGTAATAAATTAAAACTCACATGTTTGCGATATTTGATTCATCTGTTTTATAAACAAGTAAATGATGATATTTTGATTGAAGCTTAATATAATTGGAAACTCGACTTGTATTAAATATCCAATCTTTAGAGGACAATAACAAACGGAGTGAATTTCATATACAGAATAAACCGAAGGGATACAACATCAACAAGCGGACTAAAGTATATCTACTCGAAACGTATACATATGTATGACAGTAATGTGGAATTCTAATGAACGACCTTCCGAGTAATTGCTGCCTGATATTCTCGAGTGTTTGCTTCCTTTCCCTATTCGACAGTTCGCAAACAAACGCTCACAGAATTATTATACGTGGAAAGATGTGCACATACAAAGAGTAATTATTATATGATCGTCTTTTTAGAAGCCAAGAGCCGACACGTGTAATAATATGCACATAAATAATAATCCTGGAAATTCGAAGGATTTTCTTTCATTTATTTCGAATCGATTCGACACAATAACAAAATTACGAAACAGTTTTTTTCTTTTTTATATAAAATAATGTAATACAGTGAATTATAGATTTTAATTCCAAAAACGTGAAAAGCCATGTAGACCGAAGTTTGGTAAAGGTCAAACGTGGAAATCGAATTTCGCAGCGATGCAGTCCGCTTTATTCCCTATTGGTTATATATATATATATATATATTTGATTCATGTCTATGATGATTTATATCTGGTATTTGCATAAAAAAAAACAATGATGTGAATTTTGAATGACTTTCGAGAAAACTTCTATAACAAAATTTAAGTTGTCCATCAATGAAACTACTCGTTGTTTTTTTCACAACTTCAATCAATCTGAATTTTCAAGGATTACCAGGTCTGTTAATACAAGCGTTAAAAGAGGGATTTATTGACAATTTGTTATTTTTAATTTACATTTCATTCTCAGCGCATCACCTCGAAACTGAATTTACTTCGAAAATAGAACATTTCATCCACCACATCCATCCAGATCTTCCCTTCCCAACTGAATTTTCTTCACAGTGGATATAATACTCTCATATATTTCTGTGAAACCTTACTCGAAAAACAGGACACAATAGTGCTTTTGCACACCAATGCCTTCGAGAATCCAGCCACAATCCCCACATCTAATTTGAAATTCTCATAAAAATCTAGAAGTGAGAAACAATACAGCGATAAATCAGTCGGACACAAAAGCCAAGAGGAGGATATAATGGATCTTCAGATGAAATTGTGCATCGAACCATGAGAGAATTTATTGGAACTTTAATGGATTTATACCGATGTACTCTTTGAATCCCTGCGAATGCCAGGGTGGTGTCTGAAGAGTGAAAAAAGAAACAAACAAAAAAATGAAGTTTATTCATCGTGCGTGATCAAAATTGACAATTTTAATTGAAGTTGAGTCAGAAGATATTCGGAATATAAGATATAGGATAATGTATTCCGATAATAATTTTTCAAACTTGTAATCATTTTTCATTGAAAAAAAATCGTGTTCCACGTTTTAGGAAGATTGTGAAAGGGAGTAGGATATAATAAACTCCCACCAAATACTAGAACCATTAATTCAGTTAAGTGCTGCCCACAATTAGAGTAATTGGAGGCAGCAATTGATGCCAAACGTTCGGTGTTACCAAATCGTGAGAGGGTTGTATTTTATCACGATAGCGCGAAACCTCCGCAGCAGCATTTGGTTACCTGGGAAATTTAGTTGGAATTCAACCGTGATTTTCTGTGATATGTATACCGTTTATTTGATCAAGTATCGGAAATCGTTTTGGTATATGATTCAATTGAGAATATTATCACCCCTGATGAATTTCAGAATGTTCGAACCTTGTAAAATCTATTCTATTGACACGTGCGCGATGGCAATTGCCAGGATGAGATAGGGAGCAAATATAAATGAAAGCAAAAGAAGAAGAATGAGATAGTTTGATATCACACTACCCCTGGCGGTGGAAAGGAACTACACGGGGGTAGAAAGGTGGTAAACGAGATGTATGGGGTATGAGGTGAAACTGTCCGCCAGGCAAGCAAAAGCAGGCAGGTAGGTAGGCAGGCAAGGTGGATCGATGCCCGCACTTTGTGCGCGCACACGTGCACGTGTTATACGCAATGTAAACGCACTCACGCACGCGCGTACGTTGATGCACGAACACACATACGAACGAATGAACATATGGCGCAACATGTACAATGAAAGAAAATTGAGGATAGGATTCGTACGTGTTCGTTGGTCCGGATCAAATACTCATCGTCTCTCCCTAACGTTTTTCCATTGTATTGGATTTTATCTCCTGACAATTGTCACGATTGTCGGAATTCTATAGGTCACAAGGAAATAATCAATATCGCAGTTCGATCTGACACAAACCGATGAGTTAATTATCGAAAATGAAAGAAGGACAACCAAAAGAAACGCATGCGTCCATTTATGACTTCGAAAGCTTGAAAAATTGTGGAATTACGAATGCATAGACCATATCAGAGTTACAGTTTTATTTCCTATCGAACTGTGTATTTCGTTTGTGCAATACGATTGGAGTGCACAGGTCGATCACGAGTCGATCAATCATTTCAAATTCATGCGTCTTTGTGTTCTGCAATTATAATAGGGTGGGTATGTGTTTGAATGAGCGATATTATGGGCACCGATGGAATACAACATTCAAAGAACGTCGATCGAATCTCAACTCGATTAATAATTGTTAAGAGGGGAACGTTCGAGGAAAAACAAGGGGAAGCCTGACCGCTGAAAGTGATATTGTGCTTGTAAATGGAAATTAAACTTGGACGAGAGAAAGCAGTATTGACACGTCGCAATTATAGTTTCTTTGGGATTCCATCAACGTGATTTTCAATTCATCAAATGTGATATATATCAACATTTCTTTCCCCAATGTCGGAAAATTTTGTTGTTGCATATACCCTGAGGGAAAACAAGTTGTAAAATTCACATCTTGTTATGGTAAACATATGGACAATTGAATGAAGAATAGGTAGTGTTTGTATTTGATTCATTTTTTTTTGGATTGATGATGTTTATTGACTGTTGAGGAACCTTATACGATATTTATGAACGTTCAATAAACCTCACTGGAAGGTATATTTTGCCTTATCTAAAAAAAAGATCTATTGAATGCAAATAAAATCTTCTCTTATGGCACCACAATTCTAGTTCACTTCACCACAGCTCAAAATATTGTGTCCCTAACGGTCCATTTAGAATTTGTATTGAGAACAAATTGTCGAAATTCCCACTCTTATAGAGTGGAACTCTAAGGTTTGAGATTAGAAACTCTCAGCCACTCTAATTCTAGAGTGAATTTTTCACTTCAAAAGAGTGAGAGTTCACTTGAAGCGGACTGGCTCACTTCTGAAACTTAGCGGAGTGAAACGCTTGATTTTTTACTCTTCCAAATTCAAAGAGTATGAAATGGTCGAATCAACAGATTTTGTGTTGATATACCAGATAAATCACGAGTAGACCGTGCGGGATATACACGTGTGTTAAAGATACACCAAATTTTTTGCTGTGTATTACAGTCTCCACCATAAAATCAACCTTTTACAACCTTTTTTTCTCAATTTACGACGTATTACTTATAATTGTAAAATTATCCTTCAATATTTTTGAAATGATATTATCTCCCTAGCACTAGTACATTCAATATATTTCCCCTTGACCTTTGATCTACTGAAGCAAGCAAGTGCACATTTTCAATAATTCATGAAGGCATTGTGTTATGGCGAATTTAACTTTTGTCTCTCCTGCTTTCACGTCTACTCAAACATGAGGTTCAACAATAATCATTAAAATAGAGCACACCAATTGTTTATTCAAACATAGTTTTGGAACACCTCAGGTGACTTCCTATAATTTTTAGAAAACTTAAAAATATGAATGATATATATACTTTGAAATATTGTTCTACTTGCACGGAGAAAAATGATTTTGAAATTCGTAGCGACCCATATAAAAATTTTTAGGTTCCACCAATGCTGACAATAGAATATAGCTTGGCGCAATGTTGACATGCGAGGCTTGGCAATCTATGAATATTCAATGTTGATTAAGAACAAATAAAATGTTGCGCCGATATCGGTGTTCAACGAATTTCGATTGTCAGCCTACCATTGATCCACAATTCCACCAGACTTGGCGCTTGCTAGGCTCATTCTTGGCCCAACATTGACTGAACGACAGATTCTATTGAAAATTAGGATCATTTGAAACGTGGTCGAATATTGCCACAAAGATTGAGCTAGTCTGGGTAAAAATGAGTTTTCAATGTAGCGCCGATCATTGGTAATAGCATGGCTCAATATTGGCATGCTCCTTAATTTCAACATTTGATGGCTGAATTGCTAACTACAAGTTACCGATCAAGTGTTTCTCGCGAGTAGTGAGAGATGTGTACGAGGAATATATAAGACTCAAATAATTCTCTGGAAGAACAGTCAATCGTTCTTTGTTACAGGTTACACCAGAGGGCTCCTACTGCTGATCCATACTGTGTATACTTCTCATGACAAACTTTGACGACAAAAAACACCGAGTTGTTCACAGATAAATAAGAAAAACACAATAAGATCCCGAATAACATATATTGGAAATTGTGAAATGCGCATACTTTTTACATATTTTTGGGTTGATTATTTTTCAAAGTTTTATCATCGGCGCAACATTGATAAACAAATTTTTCTATTGTTCGCCAATGATGGTCTATTTCATTACCACTTCTGCACCAATGATAGGGCTACATTGGAAAAACACATTGATAAATCATAAAATGATGTTATCATTTCAGTGTTGCGCCATGTTTGGCTGCCAAGCCTCGGCCATACTTCATCTACATTGCGCCATGCTAGTGCCAATGGTAAATTTCTGCATGGGGATGATCACTATCTTGCCAAGGATTGAAGCCAATTCTTGAAAAATAAGCAATGATTGCTTGTGATGATAGGAATGAATAATAGAAAAATAGCAAAGGGTACTAATGTGTATGGTAATGAAAAATTGTATCAATCATGCCTATGTTGTGGAGCATTCAGCGACAAACGGAGTTAGCGATGGTAATGGATGTCATTACAAAAACATCATGAAATTGAATATGAAACGTTGTATTGCCCGGCGTGGAGAGTGATTCATAATATTCTCAGGCAATGATTGCCAAGCAATGTATAGAGTAGATTCCAACACAGAAAAAAAGAATAGAACCATTACACGGTGTGGAATAATTCATAACATTTCGAGGTAATGATTCTCAAGCATTGTGTGCCGTACATCACTAAGATTATTCATAAAGTCAATTGCTGAGATGTAAGCACGAATCTACGAACGATTTATAAACTTTCAGTGAGTTGAAAATCTCAATCGTGCGGTAGAGCTAAGTCGGTATAAGCGTTACTTCGGTTAAGTTAGGTTGATTAGGTAGGTAGGATCGAATCCCCATTACTGAGAAAAAAATTTATTTCTATCACAGTCTTGGATCTCGGATCAATCGGACGAGAAACCGTCGGTCGTGGAAGTATGAATTCTAAAAGAATTAATTTTTTTTGCGTAATATTTGAGGATAATTCACGGCATCTTTCTTTTGGATGATGGTATTGAACACTAAGTTTTGTGAGGAATAGGAAGTATGTTCGTTTAGTTCATATTGTAATAGAAACTAAATGAATTAGCAATGATCTTCATCTGAAGATAGGAACTATTACTACTCCCCGCATAAAGAACTGTTGATAGAAAAGTTCAGTTGTCACCAATTTGCTAACCTTTTTTAGCAATGATCCCTCGTATTTCTAGCAATCATTCACTGTTCTTTTTTCTCCGTGTGCAGTTCTCGTTTTAACATTTTTTTCTCCTCCACCTTTCTTTTATTTTCTCTCACATATTCTGTTTTGGCTTTTTAACCAACCATAATATAATTTTAATCTCACGAGAACTGGTTGGTTCATGAATTTTCATTGATTCATGTATAAACGTTTCTAACGTTTTAAACACTACGCGCATTAATTTGATACACAAATTGAATTTACCAGACGGCCATGTGCATCAAAGTGATATACCCTAATCTTCCATTTTCCACGCTTTGCGTAACGCTTCTCTATAGATACAGGGTGTACTAAAATTCATGATGATAAATTATCAATGATGATTCCAATCGATTATGAGACATGCACTTGGGTTTAGAATTGGATAGATGGGGATGTTGAAAATATCACTCGTTATTGTAACTGTTACTATATTTCACGAACAATTTCTGAACATCTCAAACAACTACTGACGTTGCAATGATCCATCGATGGGATTTTGAATCATAAATACTTCAATTTATACTCTCTGAAATTTTTAATGAGATTTCAATCTTCGGCCAGCCAGGAGTGAGTTTGTCGAAATATCAAGTGAAATTTTGCAATCTTTCAGAACGATACTCTAAAATATGAGGCTAAAAACTCACAGCCACTACAATTCTAGAGTGAATTTTTCACTCTCAAAGAGTAAGAGTTCACTCGAAACGAGTGAAAATCTCACTCGCAGCGGACTAGCCCAGTTCTGAGACGCAGGGAAGTGAAAAGCGTGATTTTTCACACTTCCAAATTTAGAGAGTATACACTAAGAAAAATGAAATGTGAAAATAACCTCTATGTCGTATATTTTTCACCCGTTAAATAATGAAAACTGAAGCCAGCCTTTCAAAAGTGAAAAGTACCTTTTCAGTGTTGAATTTCACCGTACATTCGGTTTGATTCACCAAAAAGAAGGTATTTATCACCTAGCTCATGGTAATAATAACCAAAATAATGTATTTTCACCGTCAAATGCATTACTATATTGAAACATGATTTTTACAATGCAGATTTTTCTCAGTGTATTTTTATCGACCACCCGCGGGGAGTGACCCATACAACAAAAGTTGCTGTGCAATCGTTGCTCTTAAAGTTGTCTACCAAGGTCCCGTAAACTTGTTGGGAATTTGCTACGCATGTGATTGAGAGTTTCATGAAACCAAGCAACTTCCTAGCAACATAATAACAACTCAAGCTAAAATCCTAGATTTACAGCATATTGTTGCGCATTTGGCGACGCAACGTCCCTGCAAATTGCTTGTACGTTTTCAACAATTTGCTGCATATTTGCTCAGCATTTTGCTGTTAGGGTGATAGGGCTCACCTCATTTTGCCACACCTGATCTGGTCCTGGTGAGGCCATGATTTGGTACGCCTGATTAGGGTTGACCAGATTTGGCCCTGCTAGGTTTGTAATTTGGCATGCCCTGACATAGATCATTAAATCGGGCTCTGATACAACGGTGCGTTACATTCCTGATTTGAGATAAGGCTTCCCAGATCTGCACGGAAAAAACTGTTTAATAGAATTCACCAACGAGGGTGGTAAAATACGGCACTATTAGAATTTCTGTTAATAATTACTAGAACTGTAGTCAAAGCTACTACTGCGGTAGTAATTTTAACTGCGACCATCGTAGATTTTACTAGAACTCTTATAAATATTACGAGAAATTCTAATAGTGCCGTATTTTACTGACCGCGTTAGTAAATCTTATGAAACATTTCTTTCCGTGTGGTCTTGATCGAACACCTCATATGAATTTCTACTCGGGCAACTTGACGAATTCCTATGATGATTCTTGTTTCAATTACTGTACTCTCTGCACTCCTCAAAAATTTATTTTCAAAGAGTGAAACTGTGGTAACTGTACAACACAAAGAGAGAAGATTTAACTCCTCAAGAGAGAGAATTTCAACTCCAAAGGGATGAAATTGTACTGATTTAAAAGTGAAAAATGAAAAATCAACATCATATTTCTACCATTTCCAAACCAAATGTATTTTTGAGATCAAAATATGACTTCACAGAGAACAGGTATATCACCTGTTGATCACTGCCACTCGTGAGCACAATTCGTGGGCGAGTATTCTTCCTTTATTGTGAAATTCAAATTTTTACCACTCTGTCGAAGAAGAAAATGAAATGAAAATTTTTACAACGAATCTATCTTTTTGAATATTAAACCTACACGTGCTGGGAGAAGGATGGTGATGAAATTCGAATCAAAAGATCCTTCAGACCGCAAAGGCAAAGCTCAAAGGATATGTACGTGTGTACGTGTAAGTGAATGTACGTGAGGTAGACTAGAGTTTTCCACAGCTCCGAGGGATGCAGTAAGGGGAAAATCGACCTTCATTAAGTCCACCTTAACAGAGAGTGGATTTAGTTTAGTGGAAGAAGAGTAGACGTAGAGGGTGTTGGGAGAGAGAAGGACATGGGAGGAACCAAGTTCAACCTTGTTCAAATCCCTTGACGACAATGGAAAAAAAGGAGGAAGAAAAAAGCCGGGTCAAAGCGAAGGAGAAGGAAAATAAAAAGAGAACAAGTTTTTGCGCGTAGTTCACGGTCGTCCTTCGAGTTCTTTTCAAGCACGCTGAAAAGAGGGGCTCTTCTTCCCTCGATTCTTCAGTACGCTTCGAGTGTCCAATTAGAAACTTGAGTCGCTATGGGGTTTATATAGTCTGAAGAGCGATATTCATTTATCATACGATAAGACGAACCCAATTCATTATCATTCGGTATCACAACGATGTTGAATATGACGAATTTCATCTATTTATTGTGGAATTTTTCGTTCATATGGTTTTCAGAAAATAGTTCTGGCAATTTTCAAATGTTTTTGAATCCTTCCAAGCGAATCCGGTTACCTTCAATTCAAAGGAAAATCAAAAGAAATTTCTGTATCAATCCTATTTCAACGTTCTGCCAAAGCTCGCTGATGAAAAACAAAAACAAAATAAAAGAAATTGACGTAATAATTTTATTCTTGACCTATTTATGTATGCAGAGTTATAACATTGTTTTTTTTTCACAAAATTATGTTTTGGAGCATTAAAGTATGAGAGATGAAAAGAAATTTTGTTCTGCTAAATGATGGAAAACTGACGATGTTTTATCTACGCGAAATGGCGCTAACCATCGCAAAATGCGATAGGAATTATTAGATTTTCATGTATTCGAAAACGTTCGGAAACCACATCCGATAAATATGAAACTTTTGACGATCGAACTTGTACACCGACGTACAGTGGTTAAAAGATTCACTACAACGCACATATGGCACCCTGGTATACGGTATCAGGTTATCCCACATGCTACCCGTGAACATCATTCGATTTACCCGGCATCTAGTACCATATCGGAGGTGGAGTTTTTTTCGTATTTCATCGAGAGGAATTATATAAAATGCTGCTTTTTATTTTGTACTGATACTGGAGTAAATATTTTCGATATTAAAATAACTATTTTGAGAGCTCTCGGGGGAAGAAATGAAAACTGCTGTACGTTTTTCCTGCACTTTTGCAAAAAAAAATTCAATTGAATCCTGCTTAACACACATGACTCTCAAAAACTTTTGTGAAAATTTTACACGGAAACCTGTTTCACATATTCATTCAAGTATTTAATAATGATGCACGAAGAGAAATTTGGAGATATTAAATCAACGAGCTCCACATGATTTTCCATCTCGCAATTGAAGTGAAGCAAAATCAAGCAAATCGAGCACCGAACTGCTTGATTTTATATCTCCAACTTCACGGTCAAATAATATCATGGGATTCGAGATTTATGCTCTCCGATGTTGTGATGTTTTTTCACGCCGTTCGAGACACAAAATCATCTAATTTCGAGATAAAAAATTGCATGAAGTTCGGTGATTTAATATCTCCGAATTTCTCTCCGTGTGTAATTGAAATTTGAAAAGAATTGTAAATCTTTGAGTTGGGGAGTAATATCACTTTGTGGACGGAAAAATTGACGTTATTTTTTAAATACAGCTCAAAATCTAGCTATATACGTAGGATTTTTTCGAAAAACAAACTTTGAAGAAAATGGCGTCGTTTGAAATTTTTTTTCGATATTTGCGAAAAAATCGGTAAAGAAGCTGATATCGAGAAATCCTACGTACACTGAGAGAAAAAATTCATTAGCCCAAAGAAATACACTTCTTCAGACTTTGAGTTTTTTGAGTTGAATAACTGATATTCATGGCAATGATGAATTCATCTTTTCTATGCGTTATATCATAGAATTTAATAAACGATTTCATTAGAGTCTTTTTCTTCAAACCAAAGAAATATTTCTTTGAAGAGATATCTAAGACCTTGTTTCAATCATTCCATTCATTGAGAATGAAATTTCCAATTTCATTGAAACTTCAATTTTTGATTTATGAATAATTCTTTTATTTCTATTACTTAGCTTTTTAGATATAAGTATAAGATTATCATCTTAATTATTCAAAAATTTTGTATCAAATAATCTTTGCTATGATATTTTACTTCTTGAAAGGAAACAAATGTTTCTTCATCATTGATAACTAATGATTTCTTTGGATTAAGGAAAATGATATATGTATCCAAAGAGTTTTCATCATCCACAGAAAGATATGGGAATCAATATACTGAGAAAAATAGTCATTGCATCAAAGAACTAAATCTTTTCGGGTTCAACTTTTATTTAACGAATATACAATGTTCATTCAAAGATGATCATTTGATAAGAATAATGGATTACGTCGTTGAATGGAAAATTTTATTTCATCCAATCGAAGGAATATTTTCTCAACGCAATGTCTTTTCAAAAACAAATGTTGAACTGAATCATTACAACCCATGGATTGATTGAACTGCATAATTCATTGAAATGAAGAAATCGATTTTTGGAATCATTCAAAATTTTATTCACTTTCACAAACTGTGATTAGTTTTCGCAAGGTGTCGCTACTTTCTCACAAGCTCTGGCCTGATTCTACGGTTTGTATATGAAGAATTAATGTTGCTGTCCTCCCAGGAAATAATACTTGATCCAAATAAATAGTTCTTTCAGATTATGACGGTGAATTACAGATCCTTACCCGAAATGACAACATTGTTCAACCGGCAAGATGGTATGACTCCTCAACCATTCATTAAAGTCTGAGATGATTCAAAGTGCGCAGAATTTCCGTTTATCAAAAAGTTCAGAAGCACTAAAATGGACTATGAAATATTGACAAATAATACAAATTTTTTTATAAAACAAATCTCAAGAATTGCGGAGTTGAATACATTGCTTGATTGTCACTGTTGAATGAATCCATTTCTTTGGATGGAAAAAATATTCATTCGACTCAAAGTAATCTCTTATTGTTTTCAATGAAATGTTCATTCCGTGAATGAAATATTTTTTCAATCCAAAATAATATAATTCCAGTACCAATGCCCATGACATTAACACAAAGAATCCAATTTTTCTGACCCAAGTTTCACGACATGTTTATAAATGATTTATTTTGATGATTTAATGAGATAATTTTATAGATACCATTGAATGGGGTATTTCTTAGAATCAAAGAAATATTCTTTGTTTTAATGAATTTTTTTCCTCTGTGTAGATAGTTAGATTTTGAGTTATATTTTGAGAAACTTTTCTATCTTTTGTTCCAGATTGAAAATTGTGACCTCTAACCGTCCTACCATACCGCCATTTTGGATTAAAAAAATGGAATAAAAAGTATTTTTTGTATCCAAAGGCTGTATTTTCATATGCAAAAGACCCCATACATTTATAATTTTTTTTTGACTTCATTGCAACATTTTGAAAATAACTTAAATTTTTCCGTCCACAAAGTGATATTACCCCTTAATATTGACCCCAACTCGTCCGAGTATTCAGAATTATCCCTCAATATGAGGATATCACAGAAATACATCTCTATCCCGAACGGAAACTGCCCGATAAAATTCCATTTGTCGTTTGCCTGGAGTGAAACCATCGGCAAAGTTCGGCACATCTGTTATCGAGAGTAGAGAAATAGAGGAACTGGGAAACGTTTTCTCCTCCCTCTATCTTTCTTACATCGATTGCATTGTACGACAACGAATGTTACCTCTTCGTACATAGTAATCTGATTCAGTTCACGACTGAAAAGTCGTTGAACAAGTTTTTCAATGGCAAGAGAGGATACACGTGTAGAAAAGCAATTGTAGAGTTTCCGATTGAGATGAAAAGCAGAAAGGAAAAAAAGACGTCTGATAAGTATAATTACACGGGAGGAATAAATGGAACCTTTCGAAGGATGTATTGGAACTAACGAGGTACGAAACATAGTAGAAGGAAACAGGAATTAATTGTTTGCCTAACATAAATGAACAGAATGAATGTACATAATTATAGGAATAGTCTAAAATGTTCTCTCTGGAAATAAATTTACCGATATTATCGTATACCGTTAATGTTCCCGCGGATTCGAAGGGAAAGGTGTATACGTGTATCGAACATGAATAAATGTAGGAAAATATGATCAGATTGTCTCCCCTCGGTGGTTGTGTGGTCAATACTTGGACCGTGTGAGAACAGGACCATTAGCTCTCGTGACAACGACATATATCCACGTGTTCTCTAGGTAGCTTGCCTTAACCGCTATGCGGTTAACCTTTCAAAGCTCACTGACGTAATTATAAAAGCACTGCTCCGTATGCCCCCTCCCTTTCTCTCACTCTCGTGCGACGCGTTACTCCACTCACCTTATAATTCACACTTTCGGACCAAGAGAGTATCAAAATTCAAGTCTTTCGTTGACAAGGAAAACGAATTTATATACACCAGTATGAATACTGAATACCATTTTGTTAGTCAATGCAAATCAAGGAATTTTGCTGATTTGAGATTTATCGTATTTCCACTCTGTAAGGGATAAAAAGTCAAAGTAAGTTACAGAAGAAGAAAAACTAATAAACCGAAAAAGGAAAAGGCATGTAAGACGAAATTTAGATGATTATAACCCCAGTTGAGTTGATCTACCCATCGAGAAAGATTGCACACACTGTTAAAAATTTCTGGACAAAACTTCAAATACACGTAACGGAAGGAATTTCCAATCACGTAACTGGAAAATTAAGTTACATGTGTATGAAATTTCAGTTACGAAAATATACATAAATCCGTAAGAAAATGTAGTAAAAATTTGAAAATTCAATCACGTGTAAATGAATTCTCAATTCAAATACCAAGAATTGGAAATTTCAGTTACGGATGTAATTGAAAAAGTTATGAAATTTCAAAACATTTTTAACAGTGCAGTTCGGAGACCGACTTCAGTCTCCGCAAGGAATTTTCAGAATGATTCTATTGCTAAAACAGAACAATAATGGGGACTTGAAATTCATACGTATTTGCAAAACAAGATTTTCTTTTCTCAAAGTTGTCTCTATCGATCTACTTCTTAAAATGTTTTTTTTTAGGTAAGGATGAATCTTTACTAGAAAGAATTTATCAACATTTAGAAAAACGACTGTCAATTTAGGGAAAAAAGGATCGCTGAAAAATATTCGTAGTGAGTCTACCAAAAATTCGTAGTCAAAATATTAACAGTTGATAGTTTCATTGGGATTTCTCACAGTGAAGCTACACTGAGAGAAGTGGAATGTAATGATTACCATGTACAAATAGTAATTGGGGGACAGCTTCGCGAATTTGGTTTCGGATACTATGGAGAATCGTAGCAATGTTCATGCACATGGGAATGGTTATCATTTACGTGGAAATGGATATCAAATAACATACAGGTTGGTTGAAAAGTTTCTGCGCTCGGAATGAAAGAATACTGTTTTTGTTACGAAATATATTTTTTTATTCAATATAATCTCCTAGAAGCTCAATACACTTGTTCCAATGATCTTCCAATAATTTTATCCCATCCTTATAATGGTTTTCCGGAAGCTCTGCAAAATAACCGTCTACGGCTGCTATGGCCTCTTCATTCGACGAAAAATGCTTTCCACGAAGGAATTGTTTGAGATTTCTGAAGAGATAGTAGTCGCTAGGAGCCAAATCTGGCGAATACGGTGGATGTTCAAGCAATTCGTACTTGAGTTCTTTGAATTTAGCCATCGTCAAAACACTTTTGTGAGCAGGTGCATTATCTTGATGAAAAATGATTTTTTTCTTCTTTAAACCAGGTCTTTCCTCACGAATTTTTTCATCCAGCTGATCCAAAAGGCTGCAGTAATATTCGGAGTTGATTGTTTGACCTTTCTGAAGATAGTCAATGAACAAAATTCCTTTTGCATTCCAAAAAACTGATGCCATAACCTTCTTTGCTGATCGTTGTGACTTCACCCGCTTTGGAGCTGAACAACCAGCTTCAGTCCACTGTAAACGTTCTTGTTTCAATTTAGGATCATGGCGGTAGATCCAAGTCTCATCCATAGTTATAAAACGACGCAAGAAGTCGGTTTTATTCTGCTTAAAACGCTCCAAATTACGCTGAGAAATTTGTTTTCGATCCAGTTTTTGTTGAATTGTTAACGTGTGCGGCACTAACTTTCCAAACAGTTTTTTCATACGTAATTCTTCATGTAAAATATGGAGTACTCGTTCGTTTGAGATGCCTATGGCATTAGCAATTTCACGCTTAGTCAAACTTGGATCTTCACTAACCATATTATGTACATGCTCAATGATTTCTGCTGTGGTTGCAGTTTTTGGTCGTCCTTCGCGTGGATCGTCTTCAAGGCTAGTACGACCACGTTTAAATTCACCAGCCCAAAATTCAACGGTGCGTTTTGAAGGTGAGGACTCCTTATACACTCCTAACAATTGTTCATAAATTTCCTTTGCTTTTAAACCCTCCAAAACAAAGAATCTAATGACTACACGATATTCAATTTTTTCCATATTAAGAAAAATCAATGACACGTCAACTTCAAATGGCTTGTAAACAAAGAATGAATTGACAGAATGACTTGTAACTTTGCATGTGTTCTCAGGACAGATATACCAACTTGAGAAAAAAAAAGTCTTGAGCTAGCAGTGCTATCTCTTGGTGAGCGCAGGAACTTTTCAACCAACCTGTAATCCACATCATCAACTTAGAGATTCTGTCATTCAACTACCATTTTCGCATTTTTGTGATTGGTGATCTCAGAAACCATTCAGCAATTTTTTTCTCAATAACTATGGACTTGCGGGGAAATTTTGTAGAAACAAAAAAGTCCCAAAATCAATCAAACAATACCCTCAAATTTTTTCAGATTTTTTAAACAATTATTCAAAAATGCCAATTCTTCCATTTTCCGGAAAATCAAAAATGTTTTTTTACGGGTCTGAAAAAATTTGAGGGTATTCTTTGACCAATTCCAAGACGTTTTTGTTATCAGGAAATTTGTCCTAAAGTCCTTAGGAATCGAGAAAAAAATGGCTGAAGATTAGAAGTAAAATTTATTGTTTCGGACGCCTTTTTGTATGGATAAACATTTTTTTCCATCAACCTTAAGCCGATAACTTTTAGTTGATGGTCCATGGACGCGATATTTATCGGTATTAAGTATGTAGAAGAATGCAAAAGCAAACAAAAACATGATCTTGAAAAATTTTTTTTTAAAAAAAAACAGTGCTTTTTTTTAATTTGCAATTTTCACACAAAAAAACTCATTTTAGGGACTTCTGAACATCACCATTCGAAAGAGCGACCTTCAAAACATAGGATACAGTGGCTCAAAAATTTTTCTTCGACCTAATTCATTGTACAATGAATCTCTGAAATTTGGTGTCCAAAAGTGTCCGTTCAGGCGCTAATGGGATAAGTACAGGAATAAATATTTTTTATGGCCAACAAAATTTTTTTCCAACTCTCCTTGATTATATCTTTAAAGGAAAAAAAAAGTTTATTCGATTATATTCAATAGTTCCCGAGAAAAAAATCTTGAAAATATACTTTTTTCCGACATTCACATTGGAATGTCCCCTTGATTTCATATTCAATAATTCTGGTACCCAGGAACTGAAAAATTTCTGTTCATGACGAATTTTTCAGTTTACGTACAAGAAAATACCTGTTGTACCGGAATTTTCCCGTATTGCACATTAAATTTCATGTTTTTCATTCCAATTTTCCAGTATAAATACAAGAATTCTCTGATACGTGTACTGAAATTTACATGATTTAAATCTAATTTTTCAGTACAAATGTACAGGTTAATTGCTTCCAGGACGGTACTGGAAGTTTTCCGAATTTTTTTTTCACAGTGTAACAAATAGATAATAATTACAAATAAAACATATAAGGTTCAGTGATCGGCGATATTTTACCATATTGATATTCTTTATAGACAATTAGTTGAGTTCATATTGAATTTCATAAAATATCGATCGATGCTCCATATAAATTGCATAAAAATATCAATATCGTGAAAAATCGCCGATCATTGATACGGTTACACTGTAAAAAATAGTCTGAAATTTCCTGTATCAGATGAATATGAACATTTTTGAACTTGGAATTGAAATCAAGTTTAACTATGAATTCATTAAATTTACTGCGAAATGTATTAAAATCCTTATAAAAATGCATGAAACATCATAAAATTTCATATGAGAAGTCAGAAAAGTTTTAGATATTGATATAAATTTATGACATTGAGGAAGAATTGTTTACAATTCACATGAGTCAGATTTTAAATACAACATTGTGTCACGCACCGAGATGCCAAAATTGTGACATTCTTTCGCTCTGGGTGAACTGTTCATTCGATTGTGGTTTGCGCTGGACCAAGCCCAAACCAAAACATGTTTGTTGGACATTTCGATTGTCTATCCGTCTGACACTCTAGTGATTCAAACATCACTGATAGAGATTGGGTAAAAAGTATACAACTCTCAAGAGAAGACAACTGGCATGAATTAACATTCGGAAAATTGATCATATTAATCATGAATTTGATATATTACAAAGTGTGTTTTACATGTGTAATATATAAAATTTTATATTTTGAAATTCAATGAGTCTAATGATCATCTTATTGAAATCGATAGATATTGGATTCAATTTGGAGAGATCTGGCAAAGTGTGGGATTTGGCACTTTGCAATGCTCTTGAGGTACTTTTTTGTCAGTCTCTTAAGAAATGTACACTGTGAAGAATTGGCGGTGTTAGAAAAAGTTCACACCAAAACGTGTTGTTTTAACACCACATGGTGTCATTTTCACACCGTAAAGTTTTATTCTAACACCGTTTGGTGTTATTTTGACACCGATTTCGGGGTGGACATGTATAGAATCCGTGTGATGTCGATTCCTTGTTAATTCTGACATTGCGTGGACACCGCATTTTTTACAGTGTAAAAAGACAATTGTCAGATCTCTCCTAATTGAATCCAATATCTTCACAAACTTGACAGTTGACTTCCAACGAAATTTCTTCGAAATCGTTGTCACCCTCTAAACTTCTTGGAGTGAAAATCCACTCCTGAAGAGTAAAAATACTGCGAGTCCAACAAGAGTGAGATTTTACATGTGAAGAGTGAGTTTCCACCCTCTTGGAGTGAGAATTCCACTCTTATAAGAAGATAGAATTATACTCTTTCAAGTGAGTCAATATTTCACTCTGATAGAGTGAAACTGAACTCTCATAGAGTGAAAACTCACTCTGTAGGAGCGGAATCCTACTCTTGTTGGACTTGCAGGATTTCCACTCTTCAAGAATGAATTTTCCATTCCAAGAAATTTAGAGAGCTTCTGAATTATTTCTACGTGAAGTAGCAAAACATAACCAAAAGAATTCAATTATACGTAAGTTATGATTTATCTCTTAATATGGAATTGTAATTTTCTTTTATGATTTTTATATTACATCACGAGTAAATATTAATTTTCATCTCAAATAATAATTCCTTACACAGAGGGAAGGAATAATGATAATCACTAAGCGAATAGTAAAATATGGACAGACCAAACTGCGCAATAAGAATAACTAAACAACCCCATCGAAATTACAATACGCTTAACCCTGGCACGGGCACGTGAAAAACACAGGAAATTTCAAATGGCTGTAACTCATTTGAAACTTAACGGATTTCAACTCACTATGGGCGGTTTTTCTTCGTCAGGATGTATACTTTGAAAATATTTGGGTGAAAAACTACAGAGATAAAGAGAGGCTTAGATACTGCGGTAAAAAAAAATGTTCTGGGGTCCTAAAAGACCCCACATGCCCGTTCTACGGTTAATTGAATTAACGATAAGTTCAATTAGAAAAACTACGCGATTGATTGTAGTAAGCAACTGTTTGGTTCGTCCATATTCTACTATTACTGGTATTTTATATACCAGTTGTCTCCGTGTAATATATCCAACAATTCCATAACTTTCTGACAAAAAATTCCTCGTCTCTCTTGAACAAGAAGAAAAATAAAATCTTGGTCGAAAGCTCTAATCGGGCGATAAATGACAGGGTTCCGGATAAAGGCGAGTGAAAAGACATTCGACTACATCCCACCCTCTTTAAATGGATAGGTTCGGTTTTACCGGTATGTAGTAATCTCGTGACCTGTATACATGAAAATCGCAGAGAACAACAAGAAGGAAGGAACAGACTAAAGTGTACCAAGAAGAAAAAAGATCAAAAGGTGAGGGGCGTAAAAACAAAAAAGAGAATTTTCTTCTTCTACCGTAAAGAAAATCGTTTCGTCATTATTTATGCTGTTCATACTCTCCGGGTTCGTAAGCAGAAGTGGAAAATTAGATAGCGGCAGGTACGAATGGAGAATGAAGATATTGTGCACGTTCAACGTGAGAGTATTCCACCGCAGGAGAATCAAGAAAATTGAACTTGGCTTGCTTTTGTATTTTTTCTTCTTATCAATTTATTTTCAATTCATTTTGATGCATTCCATTTCGACACACCTGTAATCTTCAACATCAGACTCTCGCTGGTTTCTTTGTCCTGGTAAATGTAGAGAAAGAATTGGACATGAGCGTATCGTTGGCTAGAATAAAAATGACAATGTACCGAGAAATTGCTACTGTCGTGGTTCCCTCTTCTTCTTTCTTGATCTTTCATCTCTTTGTCTCTCCATCTCTTGCCGTCTTTTTCAAATAATATTCACCGTGCCTGCAGCTAGCCTTTTTTTTCCGCCACTCTTCTTGGCTCTCTCATTTTCTCTCTTTTCTCTCCTCTAGGGATATTCCCTGGTGCATACGGTATGTCTGTCCCATTGGATTCGCCACCCTCTTTCCTTGCCAACTAGTTCTTTTCAGTCCACCAGTTGTGAATCCACGAGTGATTTACTAGAATGACGTATTTCGTGTCCTCCCATCTCATTTTCTTTTCCGCGCAAGGTTTCTCTTGTCACATTCTCTTTTCTTTATCATTGTTTTTCTTCCGTGCTTTTTCACGAAACGATTAATTGAAAATGAGGGGGGAACGTGGTTTGTGTTTTGTTCGATTCAACGCAATTCGGGAGATCGAATATCCCATGCATTTTCAAGAGCAATTTCGAGTCATTATGAATAATTTAGTTTTATTTCGAGGCATTGTCGAGTTCGAATGAGTCTTGAAATATGGTTCTTTCATTGACAGATATACAAGAAAAACTTGTTTTTCAATCGCATTTCGGAAAAAAATGAACTGTTAATTTTACCAGAATTCCGGTTACTATATGGACAGCAAGGAATATCTGTGACTTTTACTGGAATTCTTGTTAAATTTACCGGAGCCCTTGTTAAATTTGCCGGAGACTTGATTCATTTAACTAGAATTCCGGTTAAAATAGCAGTAATTCTTGCTGTCCATATATTAACCGGAGTATTTTTTTCCGTGAATGGACAGCCACTTTTTGACTTCATCAACAAAAGTTCAGTTGTGGCAGTTTGAACTTTTTTCTCTGTGTTTAATTTGATTCTACGTAATAAGTCAGTCCTTCCATCAAAGCGATCATTCAAACAATTAGATATGTTAATACTTGAAAGAGTTGAGTTGGTTTTTTTTTGTAATCGTTACCAATATGTGTCAAAGCCACGGAAGGGGTAAGCGTTCCAATGTCCCGTTATTTACATAAATTTCCTTATAATTTACATAACGATATTCAAATTGGCGCATTAATATTTATGATTTTCTTTCTCACATAATTCATTTTATTTTCGTATCTGGGCGTTAGGATACATACGAATTGAATAAATCTCATTCTACGCGAACGAATCTTCGATTAAAATTGAATGTATATAATACTTCGTTCAGTTCAAAAGTTATTTTTCAAACATTTCAACCATAGAAGTATTTTTTAATACTTCTGGTCACTGAATGCAAACTCCCGAACGCATTGCACACAACAAAAATGGAAATTGCATAAAACCAATTCAAACTTTTTCCATTTGAGAAGTGATAATTGAATATTCTTTATCACTTCACTCTTCCACTTTCCACAGTAATCTTTTTTCATTCCAATTTCAATCCAAGGAGGATTCATTACTTGTAAGCTTGATTCCTCTCTTTCCACAACGGATATTGAAAAAAATTATAAGAATTTCGTAGAGTTGATGAATTAATTCAACTTCGCATTGCTTATACACATTCATGATTCTACCACATAAAATCCGGATGCGCATACCTTTTCTCTGAATACAAATTCAAAATTCAAAGTACGATAACAGAATGAATGATAATGGGTTGAAGAGAATTGAAATTGAAAGTCTGCAGTCTCTGAGTAGAGTGGAGCGAATGAAGACATTCCAATCCGAAGATGTATGTGAAGTACAATAGAATTCTGTGGATACGAGAACGCGCGATAGTTGGAAATTTCTTCGGTGTCTTCTTATCATCGGCATCGAGAGGGAAAGACGCAAACTTCTTCTCTGTAAGCTACCGGGTTCTAAGTGGGACACTTCGCGGAGCGCACTTGATACGAGCTATGAATAAATGATGTGAGCCCACACCAAGTAGCGGCCAACCATTTTCTTCTTCGTTTTTCCTTCTTCATAATATCGTAGTAACTCTCGTTGAAAAGTCACGCGAGCAGTTTGCAGGAAGACTCCATCGTGGATCTCGATTATTTATTATGAAGAGACTCTTGAATATTATACATTCGAATACTTTTAGGGACACGAGGGGGCTTAGCCTTGTTCCAAAAGGGCTTTTACAATTCCATTATTTTTTTCTTTTTTTGCTGAATTTCTTTTCAGAATACATCAAACGATCTACACGACACTCAGCATTTGCTGATTATGTGTTTCTGATGATGTACAATGAAGTTTATCGAGCATTTATCTATAATCTAACTCTTCAGGTGTTCGTTAATGAAATCTCTTCTATGCAACCCTTGATTCACATATCTGAATTGAGTTTGTAAAAATGATTCTATCATTCTCTAAAGTATTAGGCGTACAACTTTGCTTCCGCCGTATTTACAATACATGGTTGCATGGCATTGGGTGGTGGGTGGCAGTCGAAATAGGTTAGGTGATGAATGTCATACAGTGAGGTTGGACATGTGTCAACATAACACATCCCTGCTAAAAATTTCCTATGGAAAACAATAGGATTCGACAGTATTTAAGTCCGCTTTTTATCGTTTTGTATGGAATGTATCGGGACATGGGTCTTTATCGGATTTCTATGGGTTTTATCGTTTCTCATAGGTTGTGCACGATACATTATTCTGACCTTACTCAGTCGTACATGGTTTAATCGGGAGTTCACCATACATCCGATACCATTTTTTTTCATTTACGAATTCCATCATGTTGTATGTAGAACGCACGAAAGAGTACGTATAGTTATCTTTAGTGAAATTTCTATAAATTATTTTAATCTTTTCACTACGAGATAAAATTCAAAAAGAGTGTCAGTTTTTATCGTACTTCCACGATACACATCATATTAATAACTCTGAACATGGTTTTGATTGTTTTGTATGGGGAACGCAGAATCCCTAGTAACACACAATCTTCGTCAAACGTTCTGAGAATGTTTGCAGGACGTTTGAATATTCTAGGAACGATCGGAGAATATTTTACGCACATTGGTGTTACTTGGGATGCAATTCGTAGCACGAAACTGCACGAAAGTTATTGTCATGATGCTGCGAAGATGTTTGAATACACGAAGCTGTGGGATATGTGATGAAACAATTTTCCAACAATAAAACACAAACTGGTGCATCAACACTGAAGCAACAGTTACATTGCAACTTTTGCGGTAGGGTTCAAAGCTCCACGACCCATTTCGCCACCTATGCAACCAACGATATCACTCGGAAAATTTTTTATTCAAAGATTACATACAAAATGATGGAAAAATATCCGCATAGAGACCCATAAAAACCAGAAAATTTATATGGTTGACGTTCGGTAGGATGCTTAAAAAAATGTAAAAATTCTATGGTGAACTAACGATACTACTTGATGAGGAAAAATACGGAAATATCGTAAATAAACGATACAAGTCCGGAAATTCCGTATTCAGAAACCACATACAAAACGATAGAAAAATTTTCTATCGTTTTCCATCGGGAATTCTTAGCAGGAATGGGCTGAAAAGTCCCGGGCCTAACACATAGATGGCGCTAATTTTACTGCATTCATACCTGTTCCTCAGTTAGTACTAACCTTCAAAAGACAGCTGTCAAAATTTCAGCATATTCTATTCATCAGTTTGTGAGTTATTGTACTAAGAGTGACGCTACTGTTGTTATTTTTAAAATAATGGATCAAAAACAATTCCGTGTTTTAATTTCACACTGCTTCTGGATGGGAAAAACTACCGTTCAAGCGAAGCAATAGCTTGAAAAGTGTTATGGAGACTCCTTTCCATCGGAAACCACAATAAAACGTTGGTTTGCTGACTTCAAACGTGGTCGTAGAGACACCGATGATGCAGAACGCAGTGGACGTCCAAATGAGGCGGTAACACCAGAATACATCAAAAAAATCCACAAAATCGTTTTGAATGATCGAGAAGTGAGGTTGCGTGAGTTAGCTGACATCGTAAAAATATCAAAAGAACGTGTTGGCTTTATATTACATGAGCATTTAACTAAGAGAGAGCTCTGTTCAAAGTGGGTGCCGCGGTGGCTCCCTGTTGACCAAAAACAAGAACGCGTTGATGGCACTGAGCAGGGTTTGGCCATGTTTAAACGTAACAAGCCGGAATTTTTGCGTCGATATGTTACAATGGATGGAACATGAATCCATCACTTAACTCCGGAATTAAAATGATCGTCATCCGAGTGGACAGCCACTGGTGAACCTCGTCCAAAGCGCCCGAAAGCACAAGAATCGGCTGGAAAGGTTATGGCATTTCTCGGTATTTTGGGATGTGCGTGGTGTAATATTCATCGCCTATCTTGAGAAGGGAAATACCATCAACAGTGAATATTATATCGCGTTATTGGAGCGTTTGAAGGCTGAAATTGCAAAGAAACGACCGCATATGGCAAAGAGGAAAATTTTCTTTCATCAAGACAACGCACCATGTCACAAGTCGATCAAAACATTGGCAAAACTACATGAATTGAACTGCGAATTGTTTCTACATCCACCGTATTCGCCAGATTTGGCTCCCAGCGGCTACTGGCTGTTCGCAAACCTGAAAAAAATGCTCGCCGGTAAGAAATTTCGCTCGAATGAAGAGGTTATCACTGAAACTGAGGCCTATTTTCAGGCAAAAGATAAATCGTTCTACAAAAGTGGTATTGAAATGTTACAGCGGCGCTGGGATGATTGCGTTGTTCTCGATGGAGATTACGTTGATGAATAAAGCTAATTTTGAACAAAAAAAAACGTGTTCTCTTTGTGAGGCCCGGGACTTTCCAGCCGATGTGTTGACAACATCGTCATACTAGTGAATTTTTCATTACATCATAAATTTTTACCCGATCGAAGATGTCAGTTTTTGAGCCGAATTCTCGGCATTTGCGGGAAGTTTTGATTTTCTGCTTCCATTTGAAAAACACTGCGGCTGAGGCTCATCGAATGCTCTCAAGTACTCAGGGTGAGGCTGCTTTGAGTGAAAGAACGTGTCGTGAATGGTTCCAACGTGTCCAGAAGGGTGATTTTGATGTCGAGGACCGACATGGCGGTGGAAGAGAGAAAATTTTGGAAGATTCCGAATTGGAGGCATTACTTGATGAAGACTCGTGCCAAACGCAAGAGGAATTGGCAGAATCATTGGGAGTAACTCAACAAACCATTTCGAAACGCCTCAGAGCCATGGAAATGATTCAGAAACAGGGGAATTGGGTCCCGTACGAATTGAAGCCAAGAGATGTTGAATGATATTTCTTTACTGGCGAACAGCTGCTTCAAAGACAGAATCGAAAGAGGTTTTTACACCGACGAAAAATGGGTCCACTACGATAATCCCAAGCGCAGAAAATCTTGGGGAATGCCCGGACATGTCCCCACGGTGACAGCTGAACCAAATATTCATGGCACCAAGGTTATGCTTTGCACTGGGTGGGATCAGCTCGGTGTCGTGTATTATGAGCTATTGAAACCGAGTGGAACCATTACAGGGGATCAATATTGAACGCAATTGATGCGTTTGAGCCGAGCATTGAAGGAGAAACGGCCACAGTAAGTTATCCTTCAACATGATAATGCCCGACCACATGTCTCAAAATCGGTCAAGATATATTTGGAAACACTGAAATGGGAAGTCTTACTCCATCCTCTGTATTCTCCTGACATTGCTCTTTCCAACTACCATTTCTTTCGATCGATGGAACACGGCCTGAATGATCAGCATTTTTATTCTTATGAAGAAGATAAAGAATGAATCGATTCGTGGATCGCCTCAAAAGATGCATCGTTTTTCCCAGATGGGATCCGACGATCGCCAAAAAGATGGGAAAAAGTATCGGCTAGCGATGGCCAGGACTTTGAATTATAAGTATGTATTTACTTTTTGAGAATAAAGCCTCAAATTTTTGGAAAAAACGGCGGAAGCAAAGTTGTACACCTAATACCATCTTTCCCAATCCATTTCACCTGAAAGCTTTTTATTTGATCAAGAAGCTAACTAATATTTCCAAAGAAGAAGAGTTAGTGCCAAAACATTGGAGTTGATGAAGCTGTTCGAGTTTTCTCATTGCAAAGATAGTGTCAGGGGATTCAATTTCCCTCAATGTTTTCCCAGCGGTGATTTTGATGAAGTCGTATTTTAATGTTCTTCAATTGTAAAAGCGTGCTATTTCTCCCATGTACGGAAGTTTCAAAGCATTCTCGCAGTTTTCGAGTACTTCTCATCGGATGTGAAATAATTTATTCGGTACTTGAGTATCAAATTCGCTGAAATGTTGTTAAAGTAAGCGATAAGGCAGGAATATTTCAGCAATATTTACAAACCTACGACTGGAAGTCATCGAACAAAGTGAACAATGTGCAATAAATTCCATTAAATGATTTTCAAGTTTTTCGTCGTAAGAGTACAGGAATATCGTTTCTACTTTTTCATATAATACGTGTCATATGATGGTACTCGAAGCGTACGTGATGGGAAGTGGTACTTGTTCGTCTTGAGTGCAGAATTCTCCTATTATCGAGAACAAAAAGCGACTCATCTCCCGATGAAAAAAATTCTATTCCTAATAAAGAAAATTATGAAAATATACCATACAGGATGTTATAGAAATGTTCATGCCTAAATAAACATCCAATTCGATGGATCGGGATGGAATATATTTGCGATGGAATGCAAGAGTTTCAACTCACGTGTTATTATCTAGTAAAGTTTCGTTCCTCCTGGTATATGGGAATTAATTTATAAGATATTCTAAAATATTCAGACATAATATTCCAACAATAACACAGTATAAAGTTCGGTCAGAGGAAAAGAGAAATTCTTTTTACAGTCTACGGAAGAAGAGGAACATTACGCCAGACGACACCACATAAATTGAGAGAAGCTGTTAAGGACGTTCGAGGTCAGCAGGAAATGCAGCAAACGTAGCACATTTTACAACGTATAAGCTTCTCTCGTTTTATAAATTCTAATAATCGATCGTCAATAAGTTTTTAATACTTAAACCTACTAAATCTTTCATACTGGAAATAATATCTACCTATATATTTATAATGAAAAAATCTGTTTTAAGATTAAACTGTTTCTAACGCGAGTTAAAAAAATTCTCATATTCATTTGTATATTTGGAGAAATAATAAATCAACGCGATAATACAAATCTTTGAAATTACTAACGAGTAGAAACTGCTCATTCATCCCACTCGAAATTTCCTCTTGAAATATTTCATTGTGATCTCCGCTTTGTTCATGATTTCGAATATAATTCAGTATAATAAGAGCGGTGACTCAGATCTCCCGAGGAGAAGTCGAATAATTGGAATTTTCTTCCCACTTCTTATCTTTAGCTAAGCAGTTCCAACTGCATTTTTTTCTTTTTTTTTCTTTTTTTTTTTTTCAAAGGAGAAAGACGTATAATTATCTCGTTTGTCACGTACCACATTTTCTCCCTTCGTTGGGATTTCTTTCTCAGTTTCCTTTTCACAACATTATTTCAGCTGGCATTGAATTCCTCGTTAAACTCAGTAGGCAGACAAAATTATGGGAACTCCAGGTGCCCTTGTTTTACTCTCTCTTCAGTGTCGTATCATATATCATATCCAAAGAAGTGTACAGGGATACCTTCTCTGGAATATAAAAACTATTTCACGCATAAAGTATATCATTTTACAGTTGGAATAATTTCAATGTGACGAGAATAAAAGTTCCGAGTAATATGTTGAATATTCATGATAAAATGAACGAGAGAAAAAATAGAAATGATTTTCATCGTCACGAGGAAGGGTGGATTTTTCTTATATTTAGTCATGAAATTCAATATTTTCACTGTGTATGAGTTTGGTATTGTTCGGTGTTGAGCATCTCTTTTTTTGTTTTCTCCCAATTTGATATATCCGTCTGAAACAATCGACATCGAAGTGGTTGTGTCACTTCAAAAAGCAAGCGCTCTCCATTCATGTAGTTTCAATGCATTGTGAAGAAAATTAAATTGTTCATCTCGCATGTATCATGTAATATTATTCAGTCAAACGATGATGCAAAAATTGTGCAACAGTTGGCCATTTTATAGAATCGCAAAAAGTCATTTTCTGCGAAGATTCTGTAGATCGAAAGAAACATTGATCGTTTCGTTTTTTCCTTCGTTATTGGAAAATTTTATCTCCGAGCAAAAAAGGGGGTAGAAAAATACCAACCATTACGCTAAACATAAGACTTCTACCGTATTTTAAGATCATCTAATATTATCTTCTTCCCTTCCACTCTACCTTCTGGTTCCCTCTCATTATCATGTTCGATTTTCCTGTTATCTCTATTCTCAAATTCTACTTAATGTCCATTATCTCTCTCTCCTTCAACACCTTGTCTCTCCCTCTTTGTACTTACTAACCATTCAATTTGACCTGATATCTCTTTCTTTTTTTCTCTCCCATCACCTCCTTTGTTCTTCCGAGCCTTTCGTTGTAATCTTCAACTTTCTCCTTCCCTTTTCAACTCCCCATCAGTTTCGCCTGTTGCTTTCCCCTTTAACTCGCTTCGTTCGTTCCCTCTTTTCTTTTCTTTTTCTCTTCTTTCTCATTACTACTTCCGTCCAAAACGTTCTCATATTCATCGGATCCTTCCAACTGTTTTGATTTCTTCTTATCCTATCCTCTTACATTCATCGTCCGGTTAATCGAATTGCTAATGAATTCAATGACAAAAAGAACCACATTCGCAAGTATGATTATACCACGGATGATCTTCGAGACGAAGAAAAACTGGAGAGGGATGAAATTGGTCTCGTTACATTTTGTTAATGAAATGAGTGAATCGATAAGAGAAAATTTGGCGCACAGATAAAAATGTCAATAAAAGTCGATAGTACCGAAACAGGGTTAACGCGATTCATCTGGAAACTTTTCGACTCGAGTTCCACATACAATTCTATACGTCCATACGTCCCGGTGTACAAGTGTATTAGTGTCTATGTGTCTGCTATTTCAACCTTCAACTCTCGACCTTCGTGACTCCTCACACGGAGGCTTCCTGCATCAAAGTTACACAAAGACATTACACGTTTTGTGTGTATCGCGACCACGTTCTCCCTTGTATTTGAATTTCTTTCTTCTTTACACTTGTATCGCTGAGTCTCATTGAATTTCTTATCGTCACACGTGAGAGCAATTTATTTCCATCTACAAATATCCAATCTCACGTTCGATAATAAATTAAATAATTCCCTTGATTTATCGATTACAATTGACACCCGTGCTTGAGAATGATTTAGAAAAAAAAGAAAAAGAACATACCTCTGGTACGATTTTCTCTATTTTCCAAGTATTCGCTGTAACGTAAACAGGGATGGGAGAAGAAACGTATAGGATTGATTTTTTTTTCTTTAACATTAGACAACGGGATCTCGTTACGTTCCTCATTAAAGTGAGAGTTGGAACGAAGAGTAATTAAGGTTTACTCTCCACGAGACTGAGTTTGCTTATATTTGAGAAAATTGAATTCTTTTTTCCTCACCCTTTTTTTTTGTTTCAGTATCTTTCATATCTATCTCTCCATTCCATATTTCCCGAGGAAAATCAAATTTTGATTATCAGAGGATGCCATAATAATCAGATATTGTATCAAGAATCGATGTTGGGACGGAAGAAGAATCTCGCCAATTGATTTGTTCGTTCGCATGCATTGTTTTATGTTTTCATTTCAACGGTTGGAATCAACTACTCCAACTCAGATGTGGGAACAAAATCTACTTTCCGCTCAACAGGTGTCATTTGAGACAATCCATGAGTAAGTGGAAAAGGCCGAACCTGTTAACCCTTAATTAAGGTCGGTGATGTGGAAGATCCGTGTCTTGGGAGGACTCTTCCGTTTCGTTCCGTTTCGATGCCCGATTATCTTGTAAAGAGACGCGTGCTCAAGTGTATCTTCTTGTCGTTAACGGCAAATGTTGCCGAGACTTGAAGAAATCACCCTATATATTGAGAGGTTCTTTGTAAAATAAAAATATCGCATCAAACGTTAGACTCGAATGATATTCCCATACAATGAGGAGAAAAGTCTTTCAAAATTATGTGTTAAATGGACTGTATCGGAGTCTATCGCTCTGAACCATTCCACAAGGATATTTTTAATACCTACAATTTTTGACACCCTTTTAGAGAAAAGTACATCCTCATCTCAGTTCTTTTAAAGGTGAATTGACGTATAAGTGCGACATAGTACTTCGATTTCAAATATTTTCTGTGGTCATCAATTAAATTTCAAGAACTGGTGAACAAATTTTCACAACCCATGTAGAAATTGACGAACGACCCAGTACTGGAATCACGTTATTTGCCAACTGCCAACTGTTGGCAAACAACGTTGGAATAAACCCGGAATGATAACGCTGATCAACACTGGTCCGGCGTTGTTCACCAATACTGGGTCAACGTTAACATCAACCCTGAATCAGTACTGGTTTTTCATTGTATACCAACATTGACAATTGATTTTCAACCTTTGTACGTAGCTAATGAAAATAATTATACATTTTCAGCTAATGTCCATGGTTATATCGAAAGTAAAAGATATAACACATCTGTTCGTATGTTGCTGAAGTTTGAATCGTTTCTTGAAACGAATGAATAATCCGAAAACATGTGAAGAAGTCAATTCGAGAACATGAATAATAATTTCTTCAAAATTTTGCCGTATTAAACCACACATAATGGATAACGTTGAACGAGTTTCAAATCAACGTTGGCAAATCAGCATTGACTATCGGCGTTACAACAACATTGTACTGGTTGTTACTTCAACCACGTTACAACGTTGGCAACCAACCCTGGTAATCAGTGTTGTACCAGTACTGTTTCGATTGTTATGGTTGGTTGGAAGTCGGCAATTTCTGCATGGGAACTCTCAATAATTGAATATAGGCCTCATTTCTTCTCAATTTAATCTAAGCTCGAATAAGATTGTTGTGTAAGCGTGGCCCTTTTTGAAAGATAGAAAAGCATGTTTTCAAACGTTCACCAATCCGAGATCTTCCATAGTTCACAAAATGAACCATGGAAATCTTCACAGTTTGAAACTAGTTTCTCGATCAATTGAGAAAGTGGTTTTTGGACTAACGCAATCGATTTCTCGGTCTAAGTGCATTTTCTGGTATCTCACGAACTTAGGACTCGACATCTGTTAGGTACTATTTATTTACCACTCGCTGAAATCCCTAAAGTTTTCTACAACGATTCTATCGAATTAGGGATTTGCGATAGAGCTTTTAATAATCGTTCTACGTTAGACTCCACTCGGATGTATCCTACTGCAGAAAATGATGTATTCGAAGCATAAGAATATATTTTCATCGATAATCATAATAAGTATTTCTACTCACATGTAGCAGCTATCAGCTGAGGAAGATATTTCTTCCAAAAAGCGCACTGCTTCACTCTAGGACCGTAACCAATTTCTGAGGTATTAGTGTCCAAAGTCAGGTACTCTTTCTTTTCGGCAGTGTGCGGTGGCCAGTAAGCTTGCGTCCACGATCCAACGTCTCCCATGTTCGGATCCCTGCGAACAGAATGAACAGGTATCGCGTTTTAATGATAAATTTTCCAAAATACACGCGAGGCTACATTTGAACTGCCGTATAGATAATTAAATATTACGAAACAGTTTTATTTTTTCCTTAGGGTTTCCCTCAGCCGAGAAATTTTGTTACGAAGCAAATTAATCAAGCGTAATCTAATATGATTACGTGTGAATGTTGGAGGTAGCACATGGACCTTCATAACTCATGATTATACCCGGCAAATGCCAACCGACCATAAAACTTGTTGCTTTCATTAGCCGTTCCGAAATCTTCTGCTACCAGGGGAAAAAAGCAATATCGAGGGACACATCTGTATAATTGGTGACCATCTCGGCTTGGGCGTGGCAAATCAATTTTTTGATCTTCGTCAAGATTTGACGATCAAATACAAAATTTGGTAACGATATTCAGTTGAAATGTCGTATCAAATATTCCCGAGTTCAAATTGAGAACGTTTCATTCATTCCGTTCTAAAAAGATGAAGAAATTTATCCGAATTTCGCCTTGACCCTTTTTTACTTTTCTTGGATCGAAAGAAAAATTTTTCCCAACATTTTTCATTAAACGTCGATCCAACTTTTGTATACTTCTCAAGTTGTTTCATATTGTGTCGTGAGAAGAATCAATTTCTCTTGACAATGGCTTTTTTCACGAGAATCAATTACATGGCATTGTTGTTGCTTTGCTTTCGAGAATATAATATTTCGGTTTTCAACCGAATTTTTCCTCGTATTGAATGTTGAAATGGTTATTCCTCTCACATAGTCGAAAATCCTATTATGATTTCCAAACAACGCCATAAAAATGTATCGAACGATATTGTACGAAAGGAATTTGAAATGTTTGAAACATTCGAAAATATGCTGAAATCTCAATCTTATTGATTTGCCTTCATTTTTTTTCCTCATTTTATTGTCTCTTTCACATTCCCCGCAGAGGGCTTTGCACTTTTGAGGAGCTATTGTGTCTGACTGGAGCTTATCCTACTCGCATTTTGATCGTATTGTCTAGTACTGCTCGCGTTACTCAAATTTTACTGGCGCTGTAACATATTTGTTTCACTTTCACGTATTCCTACACTGTAAAAAAATTTCACCGGAAAATTCCAGTACATGTACTGGAAGTCATTAACCTGTACATGTACCGGAAAATTTCAGCACATTTGTACTGCAAAAATTCAGTGCAAACGTTATGGAATTTCCGCATCAAAACTGGAAATTTTCTGAGCCTCGGTACTGGAATTTTTCAGTACACGAGCTGGACTTTTCCAGGACATGTACTGGAAAATTAATGCTGAAAATATCCATGAAAATTGAAAAAAAATTGCTCACGCAAAGTGATTTTGCAGGGTCCTTGTGTTCCAAGATGATTGAGAAACTTTTGATCGTTCATTTGGATGGACAGAAACTCATGTCTACCTAACAGGATTTGAACCCACACTTTTCTACCTGCCTACCAACTGAAACCTAAGACCTAACCGATGAGCTATAGCGCGACATGTTGGAAGGCCAGCTTGGGTTACTACATATGCTTCATATCTAGAACACAAGAGGATAAGTCTTGGAAAAACCTCATATATCAATTTCATTGGCTACAATTACAATTATTATTCAAAATCTCAATCAGGAAATTTTTAATATAAAGACTTGAAATTTTTCCTGCCAGAAATGACGAAGTCCAATAGAAGTGGAAAATTTCAGTGCAACAGTGATTAAATTCCGTTGCATAGCAACTGGAAAATTCCATCACACGACCTGAAAATTGCAGTTCAAAACCTGTATAATTCAATTGCATAGTAACTGGAAAATTCCATCACAAAACCTGAGAATTGCAGTTAAAAACCTGTATAATTCCAGTATACCAACGATTAGGTTTTTTTTTCTAAATTCCAAATTTTTTCTCAAGTCCTTTTTGAGGGAATATTTTTTTTTGGTGCACGAGAACTATAAAATTGTAGTACGAGCCGGTAAAATTTTCGCGAAATCATGGCAAAATTTCAGTACATCATCTCAAACTTGAAAATTCCAGTACAATGACTGAATTTTCAGTTATGCTTGGTAAATTTTCAGTAACGTAACAACAAAATCTCTGTACATGTACTGGAATATCCATATTTCAGTACTAGCACTGGAAATTTCCAGTCCAGTTGCACAGTAAATTTCCAGTTTTTTTTTACAGTGTACTTGGGGAATTTTGAAACAATATATCTAGATTGCGCTACTTTTGGGATTCGAAATTGGTAATATTCCGTTGTATCGAAAAATTCTTCAAAATTCACGATACCGGAACAATTCACTTACCTTCGAATGTCTTTAGAGATTTTGTGGAACTTTAAATTTCGTATATTCGATTGAGAATAGGAATTGTAATGGAAAACAAAAGCTGTTCCTCATATCGATTCCATCGGTATAAAGAATTTATTGATAATCGTTTAGCATGCGGTTTTGCTGTAATTAAAATCGTCCCAGTTCTATGTAATTATAATGACATTGATATTAAAGATATACTTTGAATGCAGATATATGCATTCAGCGATATTTATGTTCACGTGATTTTCAAACATTTCAATTCAATTCAATTACAGAGATGTATATTTATATTTTGCTTCAATTGTGAAGTTGAATGTGAAAAGGTATCGACAGATGTATTTTATCCATTCGCTGAACACGATTTAGATAATTCTAACATTATAATTATTCATGGACTGAAATAAACTGTTAACTCAATAAAATCATGATGCATTACAAAAGAAATATTACGATACAAGATAAATTAATCCCTAAGTATACATTCAGCAATTCCTACACGGCACAATAGTTCAGAGAGAGAGAGTTCTTAATGTCTTCATTTGGAATTATTACAGTTCCAAACGAATTAATTATGAACTCTTTCCGAACTGATAAGCTGTCTTGGTTGTAGTTTATCTATAACCTTACCCCGTTTTTGCGAAGTTCGCCCAATACTTCATCATCCTTTTTGACAATTGTATTTCTTCAGGCGTGTATCCTCTCGATGTATCCAAAGGTTCACCGAAAATATAACTTATCTCATCGGCATGCATCACTCCTGTCCACCTTGGCCAAGGATTATTAACAGATCTGTTGAGAAAAAAAAGAAAGGAAAAAACAAAAATTAATTTTCATCTTCGTGACAAACGTTGAAGATTTTTATCACTTCCTATTTATCAATTTTGGAAATTAATCGAAAAATATCGCCATCCTTACAAAGTTCATAATGAGTTATAAAGATTTCCGAAACGTTTACCGATATCCTCACGACACACTTGTTGCGTAGGGATCGAAACTACGTTTACTTACAAGTTAATTATATTAGATTGTTCTGAACTTTGTCGATGATCTCGCGATTGACGTGTGTTCGAATGAACCGAAAGATCGAAAATCTTCAAAAGGACTCACCTATGTTTATAATAGTACATGTAGACCGTATTTCCTGTATCAGCATAGCGTCCAGCGAATTCGTTGACGTTGCACGTAAAATGATGATCGCCGACGATTTTATCGAGGGCATCGCGATTAACATGTGGATCGTCTGGACGTAGCCAATCAGTATATTCGTAAATAATAGCATGTCGTGCAATTTGATTGACGTAAGGATTCAACTCGGACACTGCACCAACAAATCGTTCTCTGCTGACCTCAACGTCTTCGGTACCATCTATACGAAAGAGGTCAGTGAGGTAGTAGATGATAAAATAGAAGCCTTCTTCGGTATTGGAACCCATTAGGATGCTCGCTTTTTTGAAAGACGCTGTCTGCATCGAACGTTGAGGCGTCTCATCGAGGAAAGCGCCATCGATCACCGGTACGAATGGGAATTCACAAATACCTAAAGTACCCCATTCGTTGTTCACCAAATCTATTGGATCTTGTTCGATCAAACAATCAATCACTTCACGCAAATTGTCGCGATCGTGAGGACAGCCGACTGCCTCCGCTAATCTTATACCGCGCACTATCGATTCTTCTCGGGAAATGATTGCCCAAGGTGCCGTCGCAGAGCCAGATTGCATTATCGCTTGACCGAATAGATGTCTGAAAACACATAAAAAGATTTTGTCCTCGCTGGTTTCCTTCCAATGGATTAAGATCATCAAATTTTATCAATTCTTGAGTCAAAATATAAGTATATTTGGTTTTGGAATGATTATCAAGCTCAAATCCGACTGCTTTTGTACCGATTTAACCCCGTTTATGCGATTTCCGTATCGATATTCGATATAACTCTAGAGAATCTCGGAGAAACCAAAAGAGTTCAAAAATTGCGGTACACCTTTGGTTACATTTTGGGGGAAATATTTTTCCCGTATAGAAATTCCATCAGTAACGCCATAATAATAATCGGGGCCTAACAAGGATTAAATGCTCAATGTGACGCAAAAATCATTACAACCTAATTGGGTATCAACGAGGCTCCCATCAGGGCCGGAATAATTCCATTTATCCCTGTTTTTTTCATCAATCATGGAGAAAATCTGATAAAATATGAATAAAATTGAAGAAGTACAATTTGAATCATTAGGTAAAGAGTAATTCACAGTTTTATTTCCAATCCAAACTCATTCAAATTTGTGAATAATACGAATGGAGGTTATGCATTAAGCTAAAACCAGCAACCTAAAGCTGGCAGCTAGCAGTAAGTGGTTCCAGCTATCCCTACAAACAATGCTTAACAGCGTTTCAATGGGCCGCTGATGGCCCCGCAATGCCAGGAAAGAGCCGTCATTGGCCCTTTGAAACAATCGTGTTTGCTGGGATGTTCACACGAAAAATCAATTAAGTAGCATTCTACTAAATGTCTCAGATGCTTAAATCTTTGATAAAAGTTTTGTGGAAAAAGTTATGATAATCGGCTGCTAGCTTCACGGGTGCCGGTTTCAGTTTCATTTATAAGTCAGATTCCATTTCAAAAAACAAATCTTATTATCGAAAATCTACATCTGACAATGAGTATTTCCATCATTCATACTCTAATACTAATTTCTTCTTGCGGAGCTAGCTAATGTTGCGTAATTGTTGAAAGCATGAAATTTCCATCGGGGAATCAATTCAACAAGTACAAATGTAGCAGGCATCAAAAATATTACTTTTTCGAACATTTTCAAGTTGAGATGACCTAGGGATTCGCGAGTTTTGTAACGCTTGACTAGCCTAAAACTAGACACTTGCAAGTGCTTCGTACATTGAAAAAAATGATAGAGTGTCGCAGTCCCGAAGGTCCATTTTCCTGAAAGTTCGATATACCGAAATATTCCTAGATGTAACTAGCCATCTAACTATTATATTTTAAGGTACTGAAATTTTGTCGAGACATTGCAGCTTCCACCGTGTGTTCAATATCTATGAAAACAATGGATTTCTAAAAATAAGATTTGAGGTGTTCCAAACCGACTAGGCATCGTTGGTTTCACTACTCAGACAGCACAGAAAGTTCATACTCAAGAGAATTCCTTCACTAACGTAATTTTTAATTATAATAAAAGAATTAGTTAAATACAGTGAGAAAACATTCAATGAATAAAAGAACGCTGCGACAGTTGGTGATCTAGGTAATCATAAACTTGATAATTCTCTACAATTATTACAACCATCTAACTTGACTCATACTTCAGAGAGTTGAAATAACCTCCTTTTTCTTCCGGAAAAAATAGAATTGATTGTTTATGAATCAATCAACTACATCTGCTTTGATAATATTCGAGAATTTGAAGTAATTTCAAGATTCATTCATCAATTATGTTAGCTAGGACACTATATTTGGATGTAAGATGATTGTTATGGGCCTGACTGTACCCTCATGGGCACCCGATTAGGACCTGATCGTTTATGCGTCACATTTCACATCGATTCCTCACTTGGCCCGGATTTGTTTGGATTGGGCCCTAATTGAATCCTGATCAATTCAACGAACTTAACTCAATCTCAAGTTGGTGATGTTTTGTAATAATATTTTAATTCTTCACCCCAAGAATATCAAAAAGATTTCAAAAGCGGACTACATCCTTTGGTTACTTTTTGATAAAAAGATTGTACAAAAGAATCGTTGTTCACGGTCCAAAATCGGTTAATATATACTGAAAATATAAAATAAACATTCTCTTATCAAGTTTGCAGCTTCCCAAAAAATAACTGAACGTAGTCCACAAAAATGGCCATCCCCTATGCAAAAATACTATTGATCCTAATAGTGATCGCAAAAATACTATTGGGAACTGTTGAATTTCAATAGTTAAAACTGGTTATGTTCAACGGTTTTCAGTATAGGGGTCGTCCATAAACTACGTGAACCATCAAGGGGGGGGGGGCTTGGCTTCAAACTACGTGGTTTTTATTTATCTTGTGCTTGGAAGAAAATTCTACATGAACATCCAGAAAAATGATTCACTCGAATATAAACCGAATGGATATTTGATTGGATCGAATGAGATTCCACTTGATTCAAGTAAATTTCATTTGGAATGAGAGAATAAATCTTTCATTTAGTTTAATGGAAATTGTATCAGGGTCATATTTTGAATAAGAATTCTTTTGATTGAAATTAATTTGGTTGAACGTAAGAAACTACGTTCCCGTGAGGAGGGGGGGGGGGATTCAGAGGAAAACCACGGTAGAGCCACTTGGGGGGAGGGGGTCAAAGAGTTGCCAAAATAGAGCTGCGTAGTTCATGGACGACCTCGTAGTATTTTTGCAAGCATTTTGGAGAGCAACAGTATTTCTTCATAATGAATTCTGGAATCGCCAATGAAATTTTGAAAACTATGTTCAGAGCGTTGAATCACAATAATAGAAAATCATGAGATTATGTCAAAACAGTGCCGTCTTTAGATAAAAGCTCTAGAAGGGAGGGCTTGGGTCCCCCCCATGCCATGTCAAAAATAATGATTTCAGATTTAGACAATGGAAATTTAAGCGTCAACAAGATTTTCATAACTTTCTTTTTTAAATCATTATAGATGGTTTCCTTAAAACAATTTTTATAGATTTGTTTGAGCCAATACAATACTTCACTTCCATTATGATTTTACATTTTCTACATAACAATAAACTTGGTTATTCTGTGCATGTGTCTATCTATTGGCAGAACAATTTTATTTATGTATTATTCTTCCCCAGTTTTGAACATTTGAATCAATACCTACACATCGATTCATCATCTTTTCGGTCAGAAAACAATTAGGATGAATGATGGATGGCGTCAGTATTGCAACATGAATTTATTCAAACTTTATTATGCTTTATTCATGATAAATTATCCAAATTCCCGTCATGAGTTATTGAGATTTTACAGGAAAATACACGGAAAAAATAATTTAGCTACTTAGCTGCTGCAGCTAAATTATTTTTTCCGTGTATAATTTTGACATATTTTGGAATATATATTCATAAAACAATACAAGATTTATAGGTGAAATATAATATTCTCGTAATACGTAGAAGTGTTTTAGATAGATTCAGGAAGACCCATCAAAGTAGATATATGTATATATATATATTTATGGATATGCACGGAGAGAAAAGAATAGTTATATCCTCAATGTAGCATGGGAATGATTACTATGTTCCATGGTGACGAAAATTTTTAGACGGTGCGAGTCACTTGACATAGTGATGCTCCCGATTTTATGTGGTAACATTAGCCCTGTTAACATAGTAATGATTACCATATTACATTGGAGACAGTACTATGCAACTAAACATGAATCCAATGCTATAAAGTAATATTGACCATGATTTTTTCATTAATTATAACCTAAATTAAATTATTGACATGTATATACACATAAGGCTTTTCAGTGAATGAGGTTATAAATAAATAAATTGGGTTATGAAATGGTTAATAGACAGAAAAGGGAGCACACAGTCAGAAACGAATTATATCAGTCTTCTGAATAATAACTGTGTTTTTACTTGATTATTAATAGTGGGCTGACTACCGTAATAATACGTATAATATATGTATGTCTATACACGTCGTGTGGATATTGCCCACAGCGTGCATATTTTCATTAACTGGGATGACAGCTATTGTAACATGGTAATCAGTACCATTTTACATTGCTTTGAGTTCTATTTGTCTGATTTCTATGTAGTATAGTAATCATTACCAGAAAAATGGCGAAGGATTCTATTCTCACATAGTAACATTTACGATTTTCAATAAAATAAGAACGAATACTATGTTAGCGTGGTAAATATCACCATACATTTCTCTCCGTGTGCTACGCGATGAAAATTTCAAAAGACTAACGTCCGTAAAAATGAATTCCTTACATGGGCCCCCAAGCATTTTGCGCTTCACCCAAAGGAAAAAAATGACATCAAAAATGACGTTGTCCAACATGATAAAATGGACCCCTCCCCTAAAGGTCTATTGAGTGGCTATTAGGAATCGAGTTCAATGATATTGGGTATGGGAATAAGGTTCCACCCTTTTTCAAGCAAAGTTGATTTTTATTCAAACAATGGATTATTACATCATGTTATTCAAAGTATGCACCATTGGAAGCGATCACTTTTGCCCATCTTTCAGGCAGCATACGGATTCCTCGGAGAAAAAAAGCAGGTTCTTTTGACTCGATCCATTGAGCCATTTTTCGACACTTTCGTGAGAAGTAAACCGCTCTCCAGTAAGGGCTGATTGCATAGATCGAAATAGATGATAATCCGAATGCGCAATGTCTGGGGAATACGGCGGGCGGGACAAGATTTCCCAATTCACTCCTTCCAAATATTTTTTAACAGGTTGAGCAACATGCGACCCAGCATTATCATGCAGCAAGATGAGTTTATCATGTCTACCGTCCCATTCTAGTCGTTTTTCTTTTAGAGCTCGATTCAAACGTATGAGCTGTAGTCTGTAACGATCGCCGGTGATTGTTTCCGACGGTTTAAGAAATTCATAATAATTGACATCTTTCTGATCCCACCAGATGCACAACATAATCTTTGAAACGTGGATATTTGTTTTCGGTGTCGATGGACCTGGTACACCTGGCAGCCCCCAACTTTTTCGACGCTCAGGATTATCGTAATAGATTCATTTTCCATCGCCAGGGACAATACGATGCAGAAAACTCTTTCTTTTCTGCCGTTCAAGAAGCATCTCGCACGTTACCAAACGTCTCTCGATATCTCTCTCCTTTAGTCGATGCGGCACCCAATTACCTGCTTTTTGGACCATCCCCATCTTGTGCGAGCGTTTACCGACGGTCGACCTGTCAACACCCAACTCTTCAGACAACTCATCTAGGGTTCGACATGCATCCTCATTCAATAATTGTTCCAGTTCTACATCTTCGAATTTTTTCGGTGCCCCTCCGCGTTCTTTATCACTCACGTCAAAATCGCCACTTTGGAATCGTCGAAACCACTCTTTACAAATTGTATTAGACGGGGCGTGATCACCGTGAATATTGCACAGTACACGATACGTTTCAGCGGCACTTTTCTTCGAAATAAAATAATGAAGCATAACTTCCCGCAAATGCTGTTTTGTCGGGAAAAACGTTGTCATTTTTGACACCAGATAAGAAATTATATTTACGCTTGTAACAAATGTCAACTACCGCAATAGACACCTTACATATACACTTCCAAATCACAAGTATAGCACTTGAGTGAACTCCAAAACAGTATCAGCAGCAGCACTTTTTCCAAGAGGGCGGAAACTTATTCCCATACCCAATACGTCGTAATTTCTCACGTCATTTCGACGTATCATTGAACTCGATTCCTAATAGCTACCCAAAACTTTATTCATTACAGAAAAAATTCATTTACAACGTGATTTTTGACGTCATTTGGAGCTTTGGGGAAGGGGTCCATTTTATCATGTTATACCACGTCATTTTTTATGTCATTTTTCACGTGATTATCAACGTCATAAACCACGTGAAAAATGACGTCTTTCTTCTTCTCTGGGCGGGCCCCGTAACGACGAAAGACGGCACTGGGTTAAAACATTGAACTCTATAAGGTTCGGTGCAGATTTTGAACACAAATTTATTTTTTGACTCGGATCGGCAAATACCAAATAAAACAGGTCTAATGAAATCTTCGTGCAATAGGGAGAATTTTTTATGTATTTTTGATGAGAAGAAAATATGCGACTGATGCACGGAGAAAAAAGAATTGCTGGCATAACGAGCAGGTCTGTTACTATAGCGTCTGCAAAAAAAATTAGCTGGAAGAGCCAGAAAAATGATTGACACAACTAAATTTATTCGCCGGCATAACCAAATGTCTAAACTGCTGGAGTAAATATTTTTGCGAAGACAACAAATTTCTTTGTAGGTGCTATTGTAGCAAACAATTTTTTCTCCGTGCGGTTGACGTACGCTCGAAACTGACTGTATTTCATGAATTGTCTGAGTTGTTCCGAGACAAATGTGAACACAATGTACAAATCGGATCGAGGTATAGTAGGCAAATACCTGGATAGAGGCGAAAGTAAATGAAGGGAAACGGATACCGCTCCTGCACTCTCGCCGAAAAGGGTAACGTTGTCAGGATTCCCACCGAACGCGGCAATATTGTCACGTACCCATTGGAGAGCCATCATTTGATCAAAAAGTCCGGCGTTCCCTGGTACATCGGCTGTACCAAAATATAGAAAACCGAGACTCGCAACGCGATATTGCATTGAAACTAAAATTATATTTTCTTCGGCCACTAGCGTTTTGTGATCGTAGACATCCAAAGTTGCCGATCCCGAATAAAAACCACCTGAAACACAAAATTGTTCCTCGGTGAATCATTTGATTTTTCCTGGAAACTGAGATGAATAAATTTACAAAATCTGTACCGATGTATGAGAGGGAAAGTGAGAATAGAGATTAATATGTGTGAACCCTCTTTTGAATTTCGCTTCACGTGTTATTATTGACTCCTTCGATACACTGAGACCAAAAAATTGTGAACTCAAAGACGGTTTATTTCTCTCAACTGCATCGTGTTGACTACATTCGACACACTCGTTGGATTCAATAATCATTTTAATCCACTTTTATAGGAGAATCCATTAAAGGTTATAAGATATTTGATGCAGACTATTTTATTTCAAAAAATGAATATATATATTCATATATATGTGAAAAAATGTGTAAATTAAAAAAGTAAATCTTCATTCGCGTTACTATTCAATCTCTTGAATCCTTTGATATCTTACCCTGATGATACGGATGATTGTACATATTAGATCTTATTTGAGGGGAATCGAACTCACATATCTTGAATTCTCTTGACCTATCTGAGACACTAGCACCCTAACCGTTTCTCTACAGCGCGCTCCGTATTTTGCACATTCAAAAGTTGTTATTGTACTACATAACCTGTATTCTACCATCACTGATCAGGTGACTTTCGAATGATCATTTTTCCATCACAACTAAGGATACGTTCAATTAATCTTCTCCTCCAATTGTTTCAACTCTACGAAATGAATTGATTCAACTACAACCATAAATTCAGTGAATTACCTTGATGTTGAAACAAAATGAACGTTGACGGTAGTATAACATCAATTTTATGAGATTGCCTCAAAGAAAGTATGTTTAGTTCAAATTTAATTCCTTCGTGGTAACTCTATACTTTGCAACTGCACGATGACGTTGAAATCACTTCATTGTTTTTCTCAGTGTAGCTGATTTCAGCGTGACCGATAGGGTATAAAAATTGTGTGCCAGGTTTTCGAAATCATGGCCAAGACTGATCAATTGCCGCTTATTGGTGTGAAATCTACTCTCTAAATTTGAAAGAGTAAAAAATCACGTGTTTCACTTCACTGAGCCCTGAAAGTGAGCCAGTCCTCTTCGAGTAGGATTTTTACTCGTTTCGTAAACCCTCACTGTTTTAGAGTAAACAATTCACTTCAGAATTGGGGTGACCGTTATCTTAAAAATATAATTTTTAATTTTTTTTTTCTGCTGCTAAATCTCCAGGCTAAAAAATCCTGAAAAAAAAAAAAAAAACCATAATTGGACTACTTTTTCTAGGGGTACCATACTTATTTCAAAAAAAAAAAAGAAATTATGGTACTTTTAGAGATTCATGCAAGTGAATATTCCGACTCGGGTCAGACCAGCGCTGAAAATCCATAAATTATGGTATTTTTCAAGATATCTGTTTTCTCAGTGTGAGTTTCTAGCCTTCAATCTTAGATTATCACTCTACACGGAGAGAAAGGTGCCTAGTTGGGACAACTAAATGTTAGTTGCCGTAGCTAGATTTTTATTCACCTTAGCTAGACTCTAGTTAGGGTGAATGAAAGTCTAGTTGTCCGAAATATGAATAAAATGGTTTATTCAATGAGAATAAAGAATTTAGTTGTGACAAATAAAGTTTAGATGGCGCAACTGAATTTTTATTTGGGACCGTCCATAAACTACGTGGCTCGGTTTCTGCGACTTTTTGACGCCCCCCCCCCCGCCCCACCTGGAAACGCAGTTTTTCACGTTCAGCTAAATTAATTTCATTCAAATGAATTTCTATTCAAATATGACCTCAATAAAATTGAAATTAACTGAAATGAAAGATGTATTTTATTGAAATAAAATTTCTCTTATTTTACGGAGAACATATTTCATTGAATATTGCAGTGTACCACCGGATCAAAGCGCCACATCGGTCTTTTCGAGAAAAATTAATGTGTGTTTCTATGCAATCGCACATTAATTTTTCTCAAAAAGACCGATATGGCGCCCTGATCCGGTGGTACACTGTAATATTCAATGAAATATTTTCTTTGTGTTCAAATGAGATTTACCTGAATGAAGAAGAATCTCATTTGATTCAATCAAATAGATATTTGGATTATATTCAAATGGATCATTTTTCTGGATATTTATATAGAATTTTCTTCCAAGTACAACATAAATAAAAAAACACGTAGCTTGGAACCGACTGCCCCCCCCCCTCCCCCATGTAGCCTAACGTAACATTTCATCTTACCCCTCCCTCCCCCTATATTGGTCACGTAGTTTATGGATGACCCCTTTACAGTGACTGAATTTCCTAGCTGTCGAACATTTGAAAAGATCTTTTATTTCAAAATAAAGGAGTAGAAATTTCACTCGAAATTTCGACAAGCTCACTTCTGGCTGGCTAAACACCTTCGCTACACAGAAAAAAAATTATCTTGTATCAAGACAATATTGTTTCCGTTATATATGAAACACGGATTGTCTCAGTTGAATGCAATTTGCTTCGAATCAAGAATTTTGTTTTTTCCTGTGTAGTTTTGGCTTCATCTGTCATTCTAAATATTTAATTCATTCCTAAATTTGAATCAATGAAATTCCATCGCAAATCAGTTATCTCACAATAAAAGAATTTTACTTGGAAAATTATCGTGGAATTCCAGTGATTGCGGGACAAATCAGAATTCTTGAGAAAAATTACTGCGCATTCTGTAAAATTTGTAAGAAATATCTCTCTAAACTGTTCGAGAATTAACTTATTTTTAAAAGCTTCCAGTAATTTTTCGAAAAATTTCTACTTGTCCTCCGATTACTGGAATTTCACGGTATTTTTTTGAAAAAATTCTTTCAGTACAATAAATGACAAAGGTATTCGTATATCAATCGAAGCGAACCAAAATGATTGCACAATTTCGTTGGGTATTTGAAATTATTGTACTAAATATTTAAAAAATGACGAAACTACAATTACAATTTACGAAAGAATCATTCAACCGTAAATTATCCCTATCGATGATTCTTAACGGAAGGGACAATCCAGGGTTAAAAATAAAAATCATTTCTCTTCATGATCATTATCATGGAATTTATCGATATTTCATATACACATCTGTTTTCCCCCTTTTTTTAACTCTCAGCAATAAAATGAGAAAGTGACAACAAACAACAGGTGGTTGGATGGGTTATGAACGAAATTTACAAACGACTGGAGAAAAAATGTGTACATGAATTATTTATTCCGCCAGCAAAAGGACTCTTAGTTGTTAATCAAAAAAGGGTTGAGAGAAGTTTATGTAAAATTATTCAAAAAGTTGATATTCCGGATATATCACCCTACTAGAACCGAAAAACAGAGACTTATGGATATATTCGGGTCCCTGATAAACCCACAACGAATGCTGAATTAGATTATCTCTAATGATCATTCGAAGTTTTGAAAATGGAATGGGAAATTTGATGATCAGTAATTAGGAAATTCTGTCCTAAGGCAAAGTTTTGGAATATAGCCATGGAAGGTAAAATCGAATTGTCTGCAGAGTAACGGAATATCATAAATTACCATTAATGTTAAGTACCGTAAAATGGGGTTACTTTGATCAATTTCAAAATTCATAACACTTTAAAAGTCAAACTACTTGAGATGGAATTTCACGGAATTAGTATCATAATCGGTTTTTATAATACTGTCAATATGCTTCATTAGAAAAAATTCGGTTCGTTAGTTTGGATTTGAATAATTGAAAACCCTATGATGAAAGTTACCCCTCAAGTGGGGTTATTTTGATCGCTTATATTTTAAGTAGGCGTTTGCTCAGTGCATGTTTATATTTCCTTATGGAATGAATAATAATGGTCAAGAAACATTCAAGAATGATAAATATTCACGAGAATAATAAAATAACGTGAGTATCTCCGTTAAATCTTTCCAACAAACACAATGTTCAAAAGTTGTCAAGAAATGCTGCATAAGATGTTTTTCAGGTATCCATTAGATATTTTTCAGACAATGATCTGCAAGATATTTATCAGGTAATTAAAAGACTTCTTATGCAACATTTTCCAGCAAGTCTTAGACACTGTGTTTGTTGGGTTTATTTACATTATTGTAAATAAAACAAAATCTTACTGGAATCACATAAACTCGGATGGTTTGATATGAAAACTGGAGCAAAATTTCACATATGGGTATCAAATATCAATGCGAAACTGAAATCCTGTATGATCTGTATCATGTAATGCAATTGAATGTCACAAAGCTCTCTTCACAGAGCATCTGAATTTCTCTTTCCGCGTTGATCAAGTTTTCTTCGCCCTTTGTTTCTTCTTTTCCGCAGAAGTTGGAACATTTCCATCATTTTGGTTTCCTGACTCAAACACTGATACACTCGCTCCCAGAGCAACATTTGATCCAGTCCTTCCTTTCATTATCACCCTATGTGGCTGATCAAAATCACACGACACCGTTGATCAAAGTTACCCCATACACCTGATCAAAGTAACCCCGTACACAAAATCTTTCAATCCTGAGTCCACATTGGGGAGGACAAATTTGAGTTTTGATTCATAGTATCTTTAAACAAATCTTTGATCAATCGCATATCGCAATCCTAAATTCATTGGAATTTAGGGGATGAAATTAGTGATGAAGTTTTCCGATATTATGAATTCAATAAAAAAATTACACTCATGTCTTTACTATGTTTCTCACATTCTTTTGTGATACAGATTGTTACATTGCTAACAGAATTATTTAGGGGTTTCTGTGTTGCTCACCAGTGAGGAAAAAATTCAAAACTGAATCTCATCTGCGCTCAAAATATTGTTTTATATACAAACAAAGTAGTTATCAAAGTAACCCCATTCTACGGTAGTGAAACGTACACCTGCATTGCATACGCGTTCTTTACATGTTTTTCCTGAATTTCTACATTACTGTATACACAATATTGCATCATCAATCAATTTCAGTCCAGTCTGAATTTGAAGATCAAAATGAAATGACGACATTCTAAATACTCTCCGGAGGGTTTTCTCATTTCATATTAATTTTGAAAAATCCACATTCCACCCTTCCTCACAGCAACAATGAAGCACAGCCACAAAGTCGGGATACCGTTCAACAATTCTCTTTGAATCTCAAGTATTTGTTTTTTCAACTAGACTTTTATTGAGAAGTATTGAATCCCTTTAACGTATATTAAATTCAGAAACTTTTGATGGAATTTCAAACTAACTTCGCGTTGAAATTATATCATAATTAAACTTCTGCAATTCATAAAATCAATACACAAGAACTCTGGAAGGATGTTTTTTTTTGTACAACTTGATAAAGTTTTATTAAAATATTGAAAAACTTGTCCAATTGTCTTATTTGGGACTACAACGTGAATGAGAATATGCAATGCGTTCAAATTAAAATCATAATTTGTTATCCTTGTACTAATAAGACCAATTTTTCTAAAACCGTCTAATCACATTATCACGTTGCAACAAACTAATTTAGTTTTACATACAACAAGAACTTTTTGAGATATTTTTTCTACCGACTCTTGTACCTTCGGATTACAAAGATTGGAAATTTTCAAGTTGTAGCTAATGAGAGGTCACGACTTCTCTTTGCCTCGTTGGATGAATAGCAGCAATTAAAGGGTAACCTGAGAGTGTACGTGGCATCCACGTGAGAGTGTGTCGAGTACAAGAGATACCGAGTTACGTTACCGTCTGATCACTGTTCCTCATATTGTCGACAATTCGTAATTGCCTGTTTAATCTGATTTGTCACTTTTTTTTCAATATAAAACTATTCATTCGTTGTTCAATTTCTTTTCTCATTAATCAATAAAATCCAAAAGATTTCTAATTTTGATGTAACAAAATTCTGACATCAGTGTTTGACACTAGACATCTTATTTCTATTCTAATTAACCCTTATCCCTATTATAATTACGTTTCCTACTAATTCTATATGTTCTTCGGTAGTGAAGTTCCCCGGGAGGGTGTAATCGCATTGACAAACAGAAAATTACTTTACCACCTTGAGATGCAATTCCAACGAAATGGAATGCATTCCTAACATTTATAATAAAACTTACTGTATCGATCGGGGATGAGTTTCATGATGATACGTGAGAGGAACAAATTTGATGAAGTGATAAGATTTTGGTGAATCTATCATTTGAAATTTGAAGTTCACTCGCAGAGAGTCCTCATCAGAACATAATGATCAACACACACAAATCAAGTTGATGTTAAAAATTGGGATATTTAACTCTGCTATTGGAGCAGTTTGCGCTGCTTTTCAACAGCCATGATATCTCATACTCTTTCTGGATCTATGTGGATATCAAATGGATAGATATCATACACGGAGATAAATTTGTAGTCAAGTTTACTATCGGATTACCTAATGGAATTTACTGTGAAACATTGTAAATTTTATTAGGCTTCCATGTCTCGTCATAGTAAATTCCTTTGTTGTAAGTTCAGTCTGTTCCTCGGTTTCAAAGTACCATAATAAATTTAACTCTGAATTTCTCTCTGTTTAGTGATTTAATTTTATATCCAGTGTATCAACTACTGGAAGTTAAATGCATCTGAGACAATTTCAAAAACAAAAAATTTTGATATTAAAAATTTCAAGGAATGCTACAACCCTCTCAGCACTCCTTTCTTTTGATACGAGCCTGGACCAAACCTTACCGTGAAATGATCAGATGAGATTCAATCAAACTTGTATTTAATTTCAATGAGTCTTCTTAATCAGGATAATTATTTTATTTGTAAATGATTCGTAATTATGAGGTGTAATTTATATAAATTTGAAAAATCTGATATATTCATACAGAATCATACATTGTTTTTATTCAGGATTATTTTTCCGGTGATCAACGTCGAAATAACATCAGCTTGACATGTTTTTGATTATTGTGTTCTCATTGAGAAAGCAATATTGAGGTAGAAGTTGAATAGGATTTACAGAATTGATTTTCAAAATTGAATGTCGAAAATCGCGGTATTGCAAATTTTAATGAAATTTAAACATGTAAGCACTCACCACCAAAAATCCATACCATGACAGCAGCATTAGTAGGCCTTGGTCGTGGTGCAACTACGTTGACGTAAAGGCAGTCCTCGCTCAAAGGGGTGTTTGGGTTCCACATGGTTGCGCCAGGAAAATCACCGAAAACAGTGTCGATTATTTGTACACAGCTGTTAGGTAAAACTGTGGCATTCAAAATTCCTGACCAATGTTCCGCTGGTCTTGGATGTCGAAACCTCAAAGGTCCTGTAAACATTTGAATGAAAAAAACCATTTCATCTTCCTGTCATTGAATATTAGAATTGATGTAGAATGAAGGAAAATTTTTCTTCGACAATCCAACAATGTTATCATTGTACGAGAAATAGGCACAATTTTACAAATGTAAATTGTGAAAAATTGTCTACGCGTGTAAATTTACGAGACACTTTCAACGTGCAGAGATATAGTGCAAAGTATAACTTTACAAACTACCTGTTGCGGAAAATTGCAGAACAGTAATATAGTGTGTAAGGAAAGTGTTCACGTCATTCAATCACATGTCCCTTGAAGTGATTTAAAAATCATTCGACATTGAAATCTCTACCGAATTTCGTCTTCCGCTATTCGAATCGATAACTGACGTAACGTAAAGTTTCTTTTCGATACGATACAAGTATCAACGAAATCTCTGATATTTAATAATTATCGATACATTACGCACGAATAGCATGAATTAAGCCGTGATATTACTTACCTAAAGGTTTTTGCGCATATGGTATGCCGAACCAAGCATCGACCTCTTTTCCAGTAGTCGCTGTCAGGGTCTGGCCCCTGACCTTACCCTTCTTGGTTTGAACGATCAACGGATCTTCGCCAGGAGTCGAATCAAGGGCTGCCGGCCTTGGTAATTCTTCACTCGACCATAAATGCTGACTCTTCGCTGCTGCTGCTGCTGCCGCCGCCATCTCCTCGTGAGCAAGGTCTGCGTGGTGTCTACTCCTATGAGAGGGTGAACACCTGATCACATCCAGGTACAGGAGCATTGCGAAGCACAGCACGCTTAGTACTTCATACCTCGTTGAAGAACATCGTTTTCCCCTCATCGGCATCGTGTCCTCACCTTTAAAATCAAATCACGCGGAAATTATTTATCTACCTTCGCTTTTCCTCTTCGTTTATGAATTATCTGATATATGAGAATCGGAGAAAATTGATGGTGTTAGAGGTCACTCCATTGACGTATCATATATCACGTTCTGGCTTCTGTAAATACCAAATCCAACGTACTTCGAATTCTGAGTTTAATTCACGCACGTTGAATTGAAACTTCAACTCTTAAAAGAAGTGTATTTTTATTTAAATTTATCGGCATAGATTATTTATAATCTAATTAGTGTCCGATCGAAGATTAAATCATCGACTGTGTTTCATTTCAAAGAACATCGTCAAAGATATATTTCTCCGAGTATCCGTACATGCGTGTACATCTATGTTGATTGGATACTTCCTTCTACGTGTCCCACTGACTGGTCTGTATACGTATCTATGTTTATGTGTAGCGTGTGGTGCGTTGTCATCACGCTAACGCGCGTGAGATTGACAAGTACTTTCAGCGAGTAGGTACGATATTAAGTTGTTAAACGCGGTAAAGTTCATAAAACGAATCGCACGCTACTCGAACCATCTTGATTTAATCGAAACAAGAGTAAAAGAACGGATCATCCGAATTACCGTATACATAACATAATTTTTATTTCATTTAATCAAAGCGAGCATGAGATCAAGATGGATTTCCCCGATGAGACTCGATGTATGACAAACGAATCTTTTATTCATTCAATTTTCAATGCTGCGGTTTAGCAGCGAAGTCATTATCGAGGAAGCTGAGAAATGTTTGCCCTAGCTTTGCATATGTTCATAATAAAGGAAAGTGAATGGAAGAGAGAGAAAAAAAAGCCAGAGCAAGTCTATGGATGGTGAAAAGTTTTCTTATTAACATTACACGAGATTAGTCGTAGAATTCTTCTACCTCTCTTCATGAAATTCATTTAAAATGTATCACCAAGATATTAGGGTCAACCTTTATGATATGGAACAGTTGAATCTTGAAATCTTGAGTGACCTACTCGTATCAAACGACTATTCTTATCCCGATGGAACGATGTTGAATTTAATCAAGAGATTTATCAATTGAAACAAATTTTTGCGTATGCACATCAACTATCAAATGCGACTCTTATAATTCTCACCCTGAAATCACCTTGCATGCATATATAATGCTAATCGAACGTGTGAACAATATCCCTTGCGTTCACCGAGAACAAGTTAATAACATCAGAGGCGTCCTTCTCGCGTAATGGTCATTCAACTTATTATTCTATTGCAAAACATGGTGCAAATATCGCTAAACGTTTGTGGAGCACTTGACATGCTAATTTCAAATTACATCTCTTGATACAATTGATATTTCAATTGACGATATGATGTGGAGTGAGGAGATTTTCCATGTCTGAATAAGATTTTTATATAATTTCAATAAAAATTGTACATAAAGATGTGTGTTTCTATGAGTTTCATGAATTTTATGGTAATTCTATAAAAAACAAATTCTCCAATATCTTCACTTTGAAGAATGGTTGTTGAATTCTAAACAAAAATGCCTGGGAATTTACAACCTTGTTTTAGAAAAATAATTTTCGAAATTTTTTGTGGATTGAGAAACAAAAGTTCGAGAAGTTTCGAAAATCTCCGTGAAATTATGAAACTTTTTCACGATAATTATCGGACAAAGTTTGTGTGAAAAACTGCCAAACTTTCTTTGGAAATTTTGGAAGTATTTTTTTATAGTGTTGAGACATTTTTTGTCATGAGATGAAATTTGATAGGGCTGCCACAGAATTTATGTACAGATATTATTGATGAATGCAATTGTGATCGAAGAGCAAATAATTGGAAAAATTGAGAATGGCGCAAGAACAAAAGGGATGATACGCGGATAAATACCAACATTCACGTGATTTACGGAAATTTGATTTACTACTTTTTTCAATTACTAATCAACCCCTGTTTTTTTTCAATATTTTTAACTAATCATTCTGAATCATTGATGAATAATTCGAGTTTGATGGTGTTTGAAGCCATTCATGTTACTTTTTTGAATGAAGCATTCTATCTACCTACATTTCTATAATATTTAGGCAATTAATTCAACAGACTGATTTAAAAATTTTCGAAAAATATGTTTATGAATTGGAAATGAGTTGATAAACGATTTTAATTTAATTTAATATAATTTCTTTGTATTTTGTATGAGATTATCTTTGATATACATTCAAAAATTCCTCCACTTCCATGCAATCCTCTTTTCCTACAACACGAATTAACTCTCTTTGATATTACTTCAACTTAAACGGCGGGACTGAATCCCGATTCTATTTGAAACACCACAGAAAAGCAAGTCGAATGAGTCTCATTTGCAAATCCATTGGAAACTCGAGATAAGTACATTCTAAACAGCATGAAGATCCGTTTGTACCGTGTGACTGCCTCACTGATAATGAGGAAACGTGCTACGCCTGGGGTTGATTTAGGTGAAACGGTACGTATATCATCATATACGAGTGGTAAAGAAGCCATAATAATAATTTCATATTGAAAATTATACACTGAACTTTCAACATATTTATCCACATAATTGTGAATAATATTTATCTAATTTGGATAAAATCATGAGAAAAAACTATACTTATATATATAAAAAAAAATCAATATTTTATATCAAGCACGACGCATGGTGTGTAGATTTATAAATGGTTTTCCATCAAAATTCAACGTAAAACTCAAGACAGATCAATTAGAAGAAATTACAATGGTTTGAGTTCCAACAATCTTGTGTATCGAAGATTCAAGTGAATCGTTCGATTCATTCAACAACAAGAAGATGAATGGATAAATGAAATAAATTGTAGATCTACAAATGAAATCACTTACCAACAATTTTTGAAAAATAAAAAACAATCACAATTCTATACAGTAGAAGAAATGATCACATCATGACATTACTTTGAATCGATACTTGAATGATTGATCACACACATTGTATTGAATTACACAGAGGTATTATTTTGTATGGCAATTCCTGTTTCATAGAATCACGTTGATGAAAACTCAGAAAAAGTGTTGAATTTATTCATTGAGAACAATTTTTCACAGTCTTAACCAAGCAACCTACCTCTCTAAAGAAGCACAGACGACTACAGAGACAACGAATAATCTTTCTAAACAAGTTATAGTTACGACTTTCGTCGTTGCGGCAGCATCATACGATCTAATCATTTCGTTCGATATAGAGGATCGTAATGTTATCATAAATCATAGGTAACGATTGACGGAATCTTTGCTCTTCTGTATACGAAGTGTGAGCAATGACAATTCAATTCTACACATTTTATCTCGTGCACTGAGAAAATTTAATGAACAACGTTACCAAACTAATATCGTAATTACGAGTTATATTCGCGTTATGAGTGGGTTAGGCACTAAGTTGTTGTAAGATAAAACATATACATGGAGGGAGAAGAATTTGCTGTGACAGCGAAACCTGATTTTGCTGAGTATTTTCTACTGTGACAGCAATTTTTTCGCTGTGGCAGCAAAATGTGTTTGCTATTCTGTATGTAGTACTAAAAATTCTGCTAGTCCAGCGAAAAATTGATTAATTTATGCTGTTTTAGTTGATCATGTTGTTCTCTTAGCAATCCAGTTAACTCCCGGATGGAAAAATTTGGACGGTGTTTGTCCTCTTATCTCATTTTTGGACTGATTTGTCCTGATGGTTGATTAATGTGGACAGGAACAGTACTTTTCCAAGATTTTAGTCTGAATTCCTTCTCCAGCTAATAAAAGTGATTGAGGAGAAATCAAGACTAAAATCTTGAAAAAGTACTATTTTTGTCCGCATTAATCAATCTTCAGAACGAAATCAGTCTAAAAATGAAATAAGAGGACAAAAATGGTCTAAATTTTTTCACTCGGGCTGTGGTAGCAAATTTTTCGTTAGGTTAGCAACAAAATTTTCTATTCTACATGTAATACCTCGATTTACCGTGTCAGCAAATTTTTTCTCTCCGTGTAATACAAAATATGCAGTTTACAGTTATACTCGTGGTTAACAAAAGTTAAAGTGCCGTTAGAATACGAATAGTAACAATAAACAGCATGCTATACACGGAGAAAAAGGAATAGTTGTAGCAACTACTTAAATAGTCGATTTTCGATCATCTACTTGAATAGTTGCTGCAACTACTTAGTCGTCAGGACAAGTATCACGTTAACTGCCACAGCTGACTCGATAGTTGCACTAACTAACGTAAATACCTGACAACTTACGAAGTATTTTCGTTAGTTGGTGCAACTATCGAGTTAGTTATCTCGACTACTAAGTAGTTGCAGCAAGTATTTGAGTAGTTGGTCGACAATCGACTATTCAAGTACACGGAAAAAAAGAAATAGTTGCAGCAACTACTCAAATAGGTGATTTTCAACCATCTACTTAAGTAGCTGATGCAGCCACTTAGTAGTCAGGACAAGTAACTCGATAGTTGCACTAACTACCGTGAATACCTGAGGTATTTTGAATTAGTTGAGACAGCTAACGTGTTACTTGTCCTGACTACTAAGTAGCTGCAGCAACTACTTAAGTAGATGGTCGAAAACCGACTATTTAAGTAGTTGCTGCAACTATTCTTTTTTTTCCGTGTAGTTGCTGCAACTATTCCTTTTTCTCCGTGTAGTCAAAATAATTGCAGCTGTAGCTATTGATTAGCTGCAATCGCAGAAAGTTATAGCTGAGATAGCACAAATCTTGAAACATTGCCTAGTAGCTCCTTGTGATAGTCTAGAAAGTGACCAGAATTATATCTACCAGGGATTTAGCTATGATATTTCTGCTGTGGCGACTACATTCCTCGTTGTTGCAACCAAAAGAATACACGGAGAAAAAATGGTTTGCTACTATAGCGCCTACAAAGAAATTTTTTGTCCTTGCAAAAATGTTCACTCCAGCAGCTAAGGCGTTAGTTCTATTAACAAATTTGTTTATGTCAGCAAAAAAATGTAGTTATGCCAATCATTTTTCTTGCTCTTTCAGCTAATTTTTTTGTAGTCGCTATAGTAACAAACCTGCTTGTTATGACAGCAATACCTTTTTCCTTCGTGTAGCTATGGCAGCTCAAAAATCGCTCTCGTCAATTCTTAGTTATCGCCAATTCTTAGTTATCCAAATGTTGGTAAATTATTTTTCCCATGTAGGAATCAGTGTAGTCATTCTTGAGACCTGAGATTAGTTTACAGAATCAGTACAGTAAATGTTAGTAGAGTCGCGCAAGTATAAATCACAATTACGATACTATTCTGGGGGAGTTGGTCTTGAAACTTTTTCACTATGCAAATACAAACATTTCTAACTCTGTTTATAAATCCTGGGAATTCAGCTATCGAAGCATCTTGCAATTCATTATAAAACGCCGTGGAGTATCTAAATCCGAATGCTGAAGCCTTAGGACATGTTTACACTGGAAATCATCAGAAACCAGATCATCATTCTGTGTTCCATACATCGCGTACTGGTCGCTGCCGCAAAGTATGAATAATTTTGGCAGAATCTGTACTCAGTTTAACCCTCTCGACTCTACGCGTGTATGTTTCTGAGAAGAATATAAATTGTAATACGCGAGACTCTGTTTTTAAATGAACTATACAACAGGTATGTGTCATGTCATAGAGGATAAACAGATTCACCGATAAACAAAATTTATGAGTTTTATTAAACTTTACATATCTCCTCTGAAATACCTAACGAAAACTAATGTGACTTTAATTTTATTCTGAGAACCATGAAAGTTCTAGTATATAAATACTACGTGGAGAAAATTTTTCATGCCAAATTGACATGCTAATCATAATGAACTTGCAACGAAATAACCCTGTATAAGTTCCACGGAGCAAATTTCCCACGTACTTTACACTGTTAGAAATTTCTGCATTCATTTTAATCCTTTTGCTGGAAGTTTTTTTCAAGGACGTGCATGAATCCAGTTTCATACATATTTTACTTTAAATTTCATGTCAACTATAGCATATAGTTCCACAGTTATTTCATGTTTTTGTACATTAAATGCAATGTGGAATGTGTATAAACCTGAATTCATGTACGTGATTGAAAAAAACTTCCGAATATTTCTGACAGTGTATGGATATCAGCGTTATTGTATTCATGAATTTAATAAACGAATGAACCCCATATTATAGAAAATAGAGATAATCAGAATGAAAAAGAACATTGGAAATGTATGTAATCGATTCATTTGGCCTTGAAAACATTACAAAGGACACTTGGACACTTTTGAAGAGAAGAATTGATTTCAAATATGCGGAAAAGGACTAATCTTGCTCAAAAAATTATAATTTACAGAATTTCTGATATTTTTATCTGAAGATTTGGATAAACATCCCAGCTAGAAATTGCCCTTTTCTCAAAATGAACCATCAAAGGGCTCAACTTGACTCAAGGCAGGGTCTGAGATGCGAAAAAATCACATTTCTAGCTGGGACACTCGGGGTTTAACGGCTCGGGGAAAATAAATAATAATAAGTGGATCTTCTGAAAAAGATATTCATCCTCGCAGCTGATACGAGAGAAATTTTGGGAACTAAAAACTTTTGAAATCCACTGATTTGAGAAGAACAAGTCGTTTTCAGATGATTAGATTAGAAATGTATTTCATAAAAACATCTTCAGAAGAAACCGTGGAAACAAAACATAATTTACAATTTGATTTCGTTAGGGTCAACCTGACAGTGGTAGCTGAGGGTTTATAGTCTAAATTTAATTTTTGTATTCATTTAAGGAAATACCACACTGAGAAAAGAGGCATTTGGAAGTTCAGTAAACAGTACTATATTTGTTCGACGAATCTGAATATTACTGAACTTTCAGCGATCTTTCATAAAACTTCAAGAAACATTACCGAAACTTTTCTTTTCATTACTGAGTTTTCTGCAATCGTTATTATATAATACAATATTTATGCCCGAATTAGCGAGATATCATTCAATTCCTGAACGCTTAGGAATTGGATGGGATGTCGCGAAGTTGGGCATAAATATTGTATTATATGATAACGGTTGCGGAGAACTTAGTAATGAAAAGCAAAATTCCAGTAATGTTTCTTGAAGTTTTATGAAAGATCGCTGAAAATTCAGTCCCAGCAAACACGACTGCTGGTATCTCAAAGGGCCAGTGACGGGTCTTTACTGGCATTGCAGGACCATCGGCGGCCCATTAAAACACCAGTCATCATTGTTTGTAGGGGTAATATTCAGATTCATCAAACAAGTACTGTTCACTGAACTTCCAAATGGCTCTTCTCTCAGTGCAGCGTACCATCCGAGTAAAGATTTAATGTGCAAGATTTCTCCGAACTGAACTTATGAAACTATCTGAAATTTTCAGGGAATAATCTTCGATACTCTATCAATTACTGTACACACGGAAAAAAATGCTCACGTAAAAATTACATGAAAAGTGAGGTAACAATTACAGTGTGGATTTTATGTATAATTTACTACACAGTCTTGTTGAATTTACATTGTTATCGTAGTTACTTCACAGCAACACTATTTCCATTTACTTCAGTGATAATGTGAATATAACATTGTTTCTCATGTAAATTTTACTCCATTCGCACTTATGTGAGCAGTTATGTTCAATTAACAACTAAAAATATAGAATTTACATGGGGCTTTTTTCCGTGCAGAACTGGAGGTGCGCTAAATGATTGCTCACATGTCATCGTTACAATGATTCCGATTACATTCAAGTACTCAGTAAAAATAACGATTACATGTGATCATAATCAGGGTTTTATCATATTCCAGTATATATAGTCATTTTGAAATGAAATAGGCCAGTAGTTGATCCGAATCGAAATACACCCAGAAAACGATATGCTTGAAGTAAACGAGTGATTCTTACTATAGCTCCAAATATCATTACAGTTGTTTCGAGTATTATTCTGTTTGATACATGCGTAATACGCTCATTATGAGGATAATTACACTTATTGTAAGAATAATTACACTTGAGATTCAAACATAGAGTATACTTGATTCAAGCATAAGAACTCTTCAATCCGAGCTTAATATATGCTTGAATCAAGTATACTCTATGTTTGAATCAAGTGTAATTATTCTTACAATAAGTGTAATTATCCTCATAATGAGCGTATTACGCATGTATCAAACAGAATAATACTCGAAACAACTGTAATGATATTTGGAGCTATAGAAAGAATCACTTACTTTATTTCAAGCATACCGTTTTCTGGGTGTACAGTGCGACCTCTCAGTGTTAATGCTCACTCTCTCACTGCAAAAATTGCCGTCGAAGATGTGTCTCAAAATATAACACGATATGTTTGATAATTCAAATCAAACACTTGCCTGTTTCAACTGGAAAACATCAGCATCTTATTTTGCGACCCTGACGCTTGAATACGTTTGTTTTCAAAGCAGATGGGAGAAGTATGATTTATCACATTCAACTTGAAGAGATGGATTATAATAATGATTTCTAATCATATAGTTGATGAGAATCTCGTTTAGTTTTGCTCCAAAATGGCACAATATACGTTTGGAATACATTGTTCCTGTCCTTCACTTTGACGTTGACGTTATAGTAATTCGAGGTGATGTTTCTACATACAGCTTTGGAACATTTTTGTTTGCTAATCAAACACGTCATGTCTTCAATAAAAACGTAGTTTTGTGTTTTGAATATGATTACAGTAACATTTTGAAATGTTTGAAAAGTCACTACAAAGGTATCTTAGAATAAGATATCAGTTTTCGCAGTGCTCCCTTCAACGCGAGGCAAGAACCGTTTGATTGACAAAGAGAGCAAGCGTTATTATTGAGAGGTCGCATTGTGAAGCTAAAAAATTTTTAGCAACTACCCTAGTACAGTTCACTCTGGTTATAAGCCTCGCTCACATTTGTTCCGCTTCACTGAGCACCTATGTTCTCCTACTCTACACGGAGAAAAAAGATCTGCTAAAAGTACCATACTCTATAGTGTTCGAGCATCAGTCTTGTCCAGATCAAATTATTTACATGAAAGTATCTACAAAAGTGGTATACTTCTTTAGAAAAGTTCGAGCCAGTATGGTACTTTTGGAAGTATTTTTACGTAAATAATTTGATCTGGACAAGACTGATACTCAAACACTATAAAGTATGGTACTTCTTAGCAGACCTTTTTTCTCCGTGTAAGATCGCTCGCAGTTTTGGTTCGTATTTTTTGCTATAAGTCTCTCTTGTAAGTATGATTTTTGGCCAGAAAAATTGGTCAATTGGAGACCATGGGGAATGTTGAATTTATTTTGATATTCAATAAGCACAAAGATGTCCATATAACGTTCACTAAAAGTTTAAAATGAGAATATGTTAAGTTCTCAAGTTATAGAATTTCATACGTGTGGTATGTTTCAACATGAATTGGGCGAGGTTTATAAGAAGTAGTAAGAAACAAAATTGTTACTTGTAGTGGAGGGGACATCAGTTTCTCCCTACACGGAGAAAACAGAATTGAGAAAACTGTCATTATTTGTGGAAAATATTACCATAATGTCTAGAGTCCGAGCGTTAGTCTTCAACCAATAAGAAGATATGCAATTCGACTTTGAAAGTTTAATATTTGTGAATTCAATTTTGAGAGACGGGTCTTTCAAAAGTACCTTATACTGACGGCAAAAATAATAAAACATTTATATCATTTATTCATAATAACATATATCGCTATCCGTAACGGTATGAATCAGAATGTATCATTTAAAACTTCACAACAACTTCAGTTGATTGAAGCAATACCAGTATGGCATATTCTTTGATATTCCTAAAATCCGATTTAGTATGGGAAAAATGATTCATTTGTATTCAAAACATTATTCGATTTTACGGCGAATTATAAGCGTGCGTACGTAAACCATCCCCCGACGTTCGCCGATGATTTCCGAACGAACGAACGACCGAGAGTGTATCTACGCGAAAGTGAGACAGAAGATTTTCAAATAAACGAAAATTTACTGCTGTGCATCTTTATTATTGTCATCTGCAATTATGCTTTTACACTTATTTGTGATTTATTATATTGATAATATTATAAATGAGATGTGAAATCTATGTCCTAAATGAAAAACTTGAGGATAACTGTATAAAACAACATAAATAAACATAATTTATATTCCATCGCTTGATTGAATAAAAATGTTCTCATGATTAATGGTGGTCATTGTCATTTCTTTTACCTCATTTATGTGGATGTGTGTGTATATGTTTTTGTTTCTTCATCACATTCTCTATTTTGAATTCAACATACTACTTTTTCTGTTTGAACCTTCTTATTTGAAGTTCACTTTGCCGCCTTTCATTTGAATTCACTTCCATTAAGTGGCACAGTGGAGCGCTCCTATCATTCCAACCTCTCACGAGTGGAGTCGAGATTGTTCAATTCGTATATAAACTGATCATTACATGCGTCACTATAACTTCATTCTTCTTGAGCTTATATATAAGCACAATGTATACATCACATTTGCGCGTTGAGGAATTTTCTGGTGTTCATAGGAGCAGCACAGCCAAGCAGACAATCGTGAGAAGGGGGACCCCGTCATTGGAGATACACTTTGTTATATGGTATATAAAAAAATACCTTCCTGAATGATCAAAACTTTGTCTAATTGCAGTCCCAAGATGGCGGAATTCAACATCTGTCACCATGAAATGAAAACACACAGAACAAAGAGGAAGGACGGGAAGAGAGGTGCCAAAAAAGCCGCCGCCACCCCACCCCCCTCCTCTCATTCTAATTATTTTCTGATCAGCCGGATTGTTATCATAAAGCTATATCTCATACTTTTTGGAAATCGTTGTATTTACAGAAAAAGTCCCATACTGTCTAGCAAAAATATCACTTTAGTCGTTTGGAGTTTTCTTGTGATGACGTGTACCAAAATTTGTTTTCCGTCATAGTAGAACATGCATGAATCATTGGAAAACGTGTCATAGAATTCTATTGGATTTTACTATGAGCAATTTTTTCCATTTATTATGGTATTTTTTGAAATAGGTACAGACGAACGCTCACACTCTATAAATTATGGTAAAATTTTCGACAAATTACATCATTTTTCTCATTACTGTTTTCTCCGTGTAATTTCGTCCTCTACAGCCCCCAAGCGAGGCTTATAACTAGATTAGACTGTAACATCAGAATGTTGTATACATACCATACACGTTCATAGTATATCTAGATATACCCTTAACGTTCATAGTACATATAAAACATTCGGTTGCTGCTTGGATATTATTGTAATCAAAGTGTGACTAGTAACCCACATGGAGAAAAATGCAGGTCGAAAATATAGTAATCTTTAATAAAAATTTGAGAATATTCCTTAAAATCTGAGAATTTTGCTAAAACACATATATAAACGCAATGAGGACAAAACAGTCCACTTTTTTGTGGAATTGTATTCGAAAAACAATGAAAAATGATCAATACTCAATAAAGAATAGAGAAACATATGAATTTTCCAAAAGTCGCATACAAAATTTCACAAAGTGAATAGTAGAATTTGAAATTTTGTTACTATTTTTGTAAAATTTCACGCGCGACTTTTGGAAAGTTCATATGTTTGTTTATCCTTCATCAAGTATTGATAATTGTTCATTATTTTTCGAATACAATTCCACAAGAAAGTGGACCGTTTTGTCTTTATTATGCATTTAAGAAAAACTCTCAGATTTTAAGAAATATTCTCAAATTTTTATAAAAGATTACTATATTTTCGACCTTCATTTTTCTCCGTGCATAGTGATTTTTCGGCTTTATTTCGATCCGAACTATCATTCGGGTCTACTAATCCCTACCGAGTGTCGAGCGTCGAGGGTCAACATTAGAAGAAAAGAGAAGGATTGTAGGATATTTCTTTCATTCCAACATTGTTGCTCGATGCTCGATGTCCCATGAAATAGTTCCTTCATAGTAATTATGCTCACAGCATCTTTTTATACTAACGCATTTGTAAATAGTTATTAAGTATTGTGCACTCGTTCTAACATTTTCACACTTTTGAATCCTGTCTGCAATCGGCTGGGATCTAAAAATTCAGAATTAAAAATGCAACGGTGAAGATATATCCGCCGCAAATGCTGAATTTTGTAAATGATTGCTTGTATTCGGTACTCTGAGTTTTGAGTAACGATTACTCTCGAGACTCCCAAGTATCGATTACGAACGACTCGTTACAGAAATACCGACCCACCTCTATACAGAACCGAAATTTTAATTTCAAAAACAAAATTTCTTTCACCGACTGAAAAAATTTTTTCCTCTGATAAAGTATCCAAGATTATTCCCTGAACATTTCAGACAGTTTCATAGGTTCAGTTCGGAGAAATCTTGCACACAAAATTTTTACTCGGATGGGACGCTGGTACCTTCTTAATAATCAGCCTTGGAAGGGAGAAAAGAATTTCATTTTTCATTTTACATGTAGATTTGACTTTCTTTACAATAGGTTGACAAATCCTACGGAGAAGATAAAATAATAAAACACGCGATAAGAATGTAAAATGAAATTTCACTGCCACATAAAAAAACAAAAATGAAATCACGGAGTTTGATGATATGAAGATTTTTTTTTATTACGGCTCGTTCTCAGACGCACAGTTTTTTCTTTCATCTGAAAATTCAATCACCGCTCCGATCCTAATATTACGTTAAAAGAAGTTGAAGGAGAGAGAGAGAGAGAGAAAGAGAGTCCTCTCTTCTTCTCCTTTTCCTCCTTTTTCCTCAACTTCCCCTGGTATCGGAATTTCTTATGAAGTGGCCGAACACAGAAACCAGAACAGCTTGCTATGACCCGATGTAAGAAGAAGCAAGATAGACAGGGAATGTGTGATGAAGCAACGAGAAGAAAGAGGAAGAGAGATATAATAAGAGAACTGAGGGTTATCTCTCCAAGTTGATCGATCGATACAGCCATATACCTTTCATTTATTTAAGCTCTCGTATTAAGAAGTCTTTCACAACTCCACCTTTGACTTCCGATAAATTCGTGTGTGTATTTCGCACGTTCGAGTACATGCGAAAAAGTAGGTGTGAACAAGAGAGCTTTTGAAACCCAATTTCAAAAAATACGAACATCAATTTATTCTTTAAAAGTTTCGAACATTTGAAAATTTTGAAAGATGGTAGATACTGATATTTCTACTCTCTGAAGTTCGAGTCAAATATAATATGAGATAATAATAAGAAATACAGCGACATGTATCATGTTTGACAATAATAAAATTGAAGTGGTTGATTCGATATACTGTTTCTCGCTCGTGTTTAGATAGAGAACGTCGAATCGTTCACAAACGTCTGTATCTGCTGACACAGTTCAATCGCATTACCCGGTAATTGAAGTTTTCTCGCTTGACGCGTCGATACTAACGTTTGCTACAGGAATATTCGATAGAGGTCCGATGTCTCGACTGGCATTATTATATCGAATTGATCAGAGTTCGTAAGAACTGTTTTCCCACGGTGGAAGTGTCTCTCAAAGATTTGATATTATCTTCTGTTATTTGGACAGTGTTGAACATCTTAAACTCTCACTCTCGTTTACCCGTTAAAAACAACCCCAGCGTGTATGAATTTTGGTCCTACTTGGGCCGAATTGGCGGGATGGGGCCAGAACCGGGAGGCTCTGCTTCCATCAAGGCCTCAAATTCTCCAAATTATACATAATTTTGTCGTGGTATCTAGAAAGCGAAAGAGAGAGGAACGAGGAGGAAAATGAAGAAGTCAGAGAAGTTAGATGAGAAGCAAGGAGAGGCAGGAGGAAAATATGATAAGGAGAGGGAAGGAAAAATCAGAAGTCATTTGGCCAAGGAATTCCAACGAGTTCGCTGGAAATATATAAGTCTCGAGACGGTATTGTTAATATATAATATATACACGTATTTGAACTTCGAGAGGAATCCAATTAAGGACAATTATACATCTCCGTTTCCCAAGCAACGTACAGATTTAAAGTTTAAACACTTTTATAAGAAGCAAAATAACACTGTTTACAAAAAATTCTCGTCTCTCTCTCTCTCTCTTCTCTCACAATCATATGTCTGTTCCCAATGCGAGAATAGAAGATTTTTGTTTATAAAAGATAGCATATACTTAATATGTCTATTCTATAAAATTCTCATTAGACTGACTTGTATCGATTTGAGAATCAATTACAAAAATTATTGAATTCAAGTGGATACTAGTGCCGGGACGCTAGCCATTTCGTCTTGGCCAGTTTATTCAAGAACTATTGATTTTATTGAATGAATTCATCCAAACTGAGTTTCCAAAGATTCTGTGAGCCATGAATAATCTTTAGAAACTTAGTTTGTACGAATTGATCCAGTACTTTTTGAATGGACTACACTGTTAGAAAAATCTGTCTTAAACTTAACAATAGTATTATGAAGTTTTTTACATAAACATTTTATTAAATTTCATACGAAATTTTTCATGCAATTTCATATTTTCATATTAAATTTAAGAACGATTATTAAATTTAATATGAAAATAGGAAATTTCATGAAAAATTTCGTATGAAATTTAATAAAATGTTTATGTAAAAAACTTCATAATATTATTGTTAAGTTCAAGACAGATTTTCCCAACAGTGTAGCCAATACGAAATGGCTAGCGAACCCGGCACTGGTATCCCCTTAAGATGAAATAAAAGACACTACACTGTCAGAAATATTATGAAGTTTTTTTCAATACCGTACATGAATTCAGGTTAATACACATTTTACATTAAATTTAATGTACCAAAACATTGAAAAAATATGGATTTTGCTATAGTTTACATTAAATTTAATGTAAAATGTGTATGAAACTCAATTCATGCGCATATTTGAAAGAAACTTCCAGCAAATACATTAAAATTAATGCAGAAATTTCTAACAGTGTAGATTCGTATTCGTATAACTGAGCATGTCATTCAATTTTTCGTTCTGAATGTTTGTATATAATCTTTGAACTATACATTATATGAGATGATTTGTTTTACGTTTTATATACAGGGTGATTCAAAATTCGCGCACTCTTTTTTGGGAGTAGATTCCTGATGAAATTCTAAAACGATTTGTCCTTTTGCACAATGCTCTCCGACGCATAATTTCCGAGATATAATTAATTAAAGTTGACTCGGTCATTTCATAAGTCAACAAGGAGAAGAAGAGAGTCATAAGGAGCGCTCACGAGCTCACAACAGCAGATCGATCATCGATACCGTATATACGATACTATTTACATACAAACAAAAACGAATGATTTGAATCGACTGTGGGGAAATTGATTATTGTCATGATGAATTATTACGATATGCTGGAAAATTGATTATTGTCAATTTTGTAATTTATTTATTAATTTGATGTAAAGATTTTAATTACGCAGACGATTTGTAAAATAGATATATTTTAAGGATTTCAATTCAAGTGGGAGAAAATTCATTCAATTTTTCAATTCATTCATAAATGTTTGAATTTTCATTCGAAATTTACATTCATTGAACGGATTATTTTAGTAGTTTTTACATTAGATTGGACATCCTGATTGATGTATTCGAATCCTGTGGATCGATGACTTGATCAATTTTCTTCCTTAATTGATCAATCACTTGAAGATGAATTTTTCGACTTAACAAAATGTTTTCTTGAACATCATCTCATTGATTTAAATAATCGAAATTTTATTTTATTATCATTTTTTCATTGTTCATTGAATTTGAAGAATTTATCAATTATCATGAATCATTCAAAACTATGAAGATGAATCAAATCGAACGATCATTGAAGAATCAATAAATTGAACGAATCACCAATAATTTCTCGACAATCGAAATCAATATAAAAAAACAAATCAAAATCAAAAACAATTCAAATGTAATTAATCTAATCAAATTCTTCAAATTTCTTCAATAATAAAAAAATTCTGATTGAAATTTAGATTTCTTTTTTACCTACTTGAATGAAATAACACGAAATTACAACTGTCTAACATTTAATTGTTGTCGTAATAAAAAATCATTATAAATTACAACTACTACTCTCGCATATATATCGAAATAAGAATCGTTCTAAAAAAAAATTTAAATTTGTATGTTTGTAAATCGTATTCGATATTATACCGATCAGCTGATCATGAGCGCCCTCTGCAAGCACCTTCCTATCTTGTTCTGTTAAATCACCCTGTATATATTTCTTTTGTATAGTTAGCCTTGAAACCACTGTACTGTCAATGTCTTGACGATAAAGTTAAACCGAATTTATCGAATATACGTATATTAGGGTGGTTCTTATTTCATATATGAAAAGTGTTTTCTGATTGTTTTGTTGTCAACAAACAAGTTTCCTGTACGGCTGAACCTCTAATTTTATCCTACATCGTGAAAGAGTGCTACAATATTTTTTACATAATTTTTAAAATATTGTAGCAATCCTTCATGATGTAAAACAAAATTAGAGAGTCAGCCGTACAAAAAACTTGTTTGTTGACAAAAAAAAATCAGAAAACACTTTTTATACATAAAATAAGAATCACTCTAACGAATATTGATAATTCATTTCTTGTTTCCTTCTTATTTGAAATATTTCTAAGTGAATTCTATTTGAGACTTTAAGCGAGCATTAGTTTGGGAACTCAGGTCTGGATTTTGAGCTGTGAATTGAGAGTATATGGTTGGATTCATTCATGATTTAGATATTTTCGAAAAAGATTTACAATTTGACTTGAAATAATTCATCAAGTGTGAGGTAACAATTTATACCGGGTGTTTCAGAATTCGCTGAAAAAACTTCATATACGTCATTCTGCAGTCAAAATGCAATAATTTCCCGTATTGAAAGATTTCTTTTGAGCCTTGGTTTTTGAGATACGAGAATTTTCAGATTTTTTTCCACATCCGAATCACTCAAAAGCATTGTGTATAGTACACACTTCAGCCTAACGCCATTCGCTAAGTTGGAAAGTGACGGATCTGTGCACGGAGAGAAATGATGTTTCAAATATTACTCAATTTTGTAGTGAAGCAGTGCGGTTAAGTTGAATAGTATAATATTTACAACTGAATGTAGTAAAAATGCATGTTTTATGATGTGGAGTTGCAACAAATCGCATGAACTTTTACTACATTCAGTTGTAAATATTATACTATTTAACTCAACCTTTGGAACATCATTTTTCTCTGTGTGGAAGAAACTGAACTACCCTGGTATTCTTTGCTTAGGAGCTATGATGATTCAAAGTCGCTGGAAGCTCAATAATTTCAAATTGCTATAACTTTGGATTGAAAAATGATAGGACACCTCAATTTTTTTCCAGAGATCCCCCGTAACTTGGCGAACGGTATCAGACTCGAGTATGTAGCATCCCAGGTAAAAATTGACCATGGGCGCTAGGTTGCCGCAAGGCTCACCAAGATGGGCCGAGCCTAGGCTACCAGGCATGGCGCAACTCTGAAATGATAACATCATTTCAGCCTCAGCCCATTTGTTTCCACAATCAAGACCCAACACTGGAAACAGGGTTGTGATAGCATATGCCGTCAATGGCAGACCATACAAAAATTTGTTCGCCAAGGATGAGCCAACGCTGTAGCAATCTTGCGGCAGGGTTACGCCCATCTCATGCCAATGGTCACTTTTATTTTTTATTGTAATTGAAAATAAAATAAAAAATCCATTCTATCATTTCGATTGAACGAAATGAATGTCGGAGAATTTCAACATGTAATTTTTCTGATTAGTTTAAACTGATGAATGACGTAAATCCGGTGGTCCTGGCGTAGAAGTAGGCGGGTCTGGAAACAGATGAAGAATTATTTCTGTCATGGAATCTTCAAAGGGGACTTATATATTGATTGAATGCTTGGTTCGCCACTCGCAGGAAACAAGCATCACTCTGGTGAGAGTTATTGTAATTTGCTGTTTGAGAAGGAAGTTTCACTCTTAGCTAAGCTCAAGTCGAGTCAAGCTAACGCCTAAACTGAGCGAGGCCATCGCCCAAGCTGAGCCAAGCTATTGCCCAAGCTGGACCAAGCTACGACCCATGCTTGGTGCAACATGAGAATCCATTGTCATTCAGAGTTGCCTAATGCTTGGAGCAGTGTCCCGCCAAGCCCTAGAGAGCCTCTGTTGAAAGCATGCGTTTTCCTTCAAGCAATATTGGTTGAAGGATGGGCCAAGCGTGGCGCAGCCAATGATCAATGATGGATCAACGAAGTCGATTTATGACTTCCCCTATTGGTACAATGTTTAGACCATTGTCAATCATCCTTGTCCCTACATAGATTGCGCAGCTTTGGCTGGCAGCCTTGCGTCTAGCTATATTCCGTCGTCAGCATTGGCGGAGCCTGAAGTTTTTCATATGGGATACAGTCAGTGATGTTCGATTCCGATTCGATTCTTTTGTAAATCGATTCTCCAACCTAAGAATCGACAATCGATTCTTTGCATTTGTTCATTGTTCCTTTTCTTTCAACTCCATCCATCATGATTGGACTTCAACAATTCTTCTTTCTTTTCATTTGAAACCATTTTCATCAGGTAACATCGAGTGAAAAATTGGGTATCCATGAAACTTCAATTCCATTATGATTGTAAATTTTCCCCATCAACGGGTCGTGAATAGTTTTTCTTTGTGGCGTCATCTTGTCGTTCTCAATCAATCAAGCGTTGCAGAAAAGGATCCGTGAATAACTCAGAACACAACCTGCTGTTGCCTTAACTGACCGTTTGCAAGATTCTATCCGTATAAGATTTGGGCAAATTGAACAAAATCCTCACGGAAAAAACTGTTTAATAGAATTGACCAACGAGGGTGGTAAAATACGGCACTATTAGAATTTCTGTTAATATTTACTAGAACTGTAGTCAAATCTACTACTGCGGTAGTAATTTTAACTGCGACCATCGTAGATTTTACTAGAACTCTTATAAATATTACGAGAAATTCTAATAGTGCCGTATTTTACTGAATGAGTTAGTAAATCTTATGAAACATTTTTTTCCGTGTAATATGGCCATTTCAACGATATTAGATCCTAGATTTTAAAAAATTCATGACCCCTCAGCGTATTTCAGTTTGATTGAATGGGTCGCAAACTGGATAAAAGATACTGATCGAATGGGAATCACGAGCATGATGAATTGCAACACAAGAAATTGTTGGAGATGATTTTTGGTCTTTCCATGATAATCTTATTCAAGTTGGATACAAATTTCCGGTAAAGATGATAAAAATGAGATGCCCTACGGACCTGAAGCATTATTCAGATCAACCTCTAATCACTCGGAAAGAAAATCCAATACAGTATTGGTTGAAACACAAATGAATATATCCAACTCTTTAGTATCATTGCGAAAAAATATTTGGCAAGTGTGTAAGCAACATCGGTACCGTCTGAACGTCTTTTTTCAAGAGCTGGAAATATTCTAACCGATAAAAGAAGCAGGCTTTCGTCAGATCATCTTAAACAATCACTGTTTCTCAATTCATTATCATACTGACAATTATAAATTGATCAGTCATACTTGAAATATTATGATTGATCATCATTATAGTATATCAAATAACAAATTGCATATTTTCTTACGTTGAAATGAAATACAGATACAATTTCTAAAGACCTCGTAACGTGATTATTCATGAATGAGGACACTCGAGCATCAGGAGAAGCGAGTAAAATTTTGTAAATTTCAATTGAAATTGGGGAATAATTGAGCGGTCCATATCGCAAATTGAATTCTGAACATAAATCTGGATTCTTTTATGGCTTGTGAATATTAGAGAACGAAGTTTACGCAGAACTTTTGACATGCGAAATTTATTATTCTGAAAATTCTCATGAATTGCTAAAAAAATTAAAATTCACATTTAGAGTTTATTTCTAGTAGTGGATTTCATTATTACGCATCAAAAATTCAAGTGAACTTATAATTTGTAGAAACAGTTGGCGCAACATTCAGCTCGCTTCTTCTGATGCTTGAATGCCTTTAATATAATTCGCTATTACCCAATGTTATGGTGATTGAAAGATCGTCATTATCTCTGCAAATTTTGAAGTAATTTAGAAAAAATTTGCAATCGATTTTTCAGGAATTGATTTTTTAAGAATCGAATTTTTGGTTTCGATTTTTTAGGAGAATCGATTCAAGAATCCATCCTTCAAGAAGAATCACTGCGTACAGTGCTCTCGAGTGATTTGGATTCTAAAGAGAATCTAAAAATGCGTATATCTCAAAAACTAAGGCTCAAAAGGAATTTTCGAATACGGAAAATTATTGTACTTTGATCGCAGAATAACGCCTGTGAAGTTTTTCCAGTGAATTATGAAACACCCGGTATATAATCAATATTGAATTATATATAATTTTGAAACTTTTTTAATCCCAGGAGCCTCAGATGGCGAATATGTCGAAGGGCTCAAAGAGTCTTGAAACCGCCCTGGATGGGGCCCATGCTGGACCAACGTAGGCCTCATTTTACATTCACGCTAAAGAATATGAAGATGAGAGAATTGGGAGTTTTAATCTGTTTTCATCTCAATTTCAGACAACGCTCTTTCCATTGTGTCGGCGATTGTGTTTTTGGCTCAATTTGTTTGCATTATGGATTCAGTCATGAAATAACTCTGAAATAACTCTGAAAATGATAATGAATTTCACTCCTTAATACTCAAACGTGAACTTCGAGCTAACAGTAGGTTGATATTTTTTGCACACTCTTATTTCATTTCAACTAGCGGTGAGAGAATGCGAATCGATTATCTTTGCGGTTTCTATTCTCCCTAGTTAGGTATGTACAAATGCATGCGTGAACTAGAGATGCCGCTCTTGTTATAGTTGCACAGAGAAGACTTTGGAGACTAATTAACGATAATACATCTGCGCTGAATATAGAGGTACCTACAATTGTATAATTCGATCGTTGGCACGCATTACCAGATAGGGAACAGATTAAAGGAATTAGAGAGGAAATTTTGGTATTTTTGTATCAAATTTTTTATTTCATCGAATTGTATAATACAAAGACATTTACGTCTTAATCTTTAATTTGATTTAAAAATAGTTTCACATTTGTTTGCACGAACTTCTAGTTGTTCAGAAATATATGTGGGTGTGGGTTATCTAAACTGAAGGTTTTAATAATCTTTGATGCCCGTCCAAGATAGAATTGGATTTTCACGCGAGCTGTAAAAAGCGATAATTTATACACCTCTATCATTCCGCGTGGGATTTCAAAGTACGTGGATTTTATAGCACGTGGAGTATAAAATTTTGTCTGGGGCGTGCTATGAAATGATGAATTTTTATGTTGAACGGAACTGAGTGAGAGGTTTATGAGGATTTCAATGGAATCTCTGAAACTGGAATCCTACCGAATCGAGTTGAATTCATTAAAATATTTGTGGACTTCTGAAATACTCTCTCCGTAGGTCGCTAATAATCGCTGGCACAGCGAATGAGAGCAGAGCACTGCAAAATAAATGAATAAATACTCTAATAGGTAGGCATATAGCTTATTCGATTGATTTGATTGAATTGTAAAATAATGTGGATGCTGAAGAAAAGTTGTATTCGTTTGTCCAACACAGTGAAAAGTAAATCTTAATTTCATGATCGACTGATTTTCAAATGAGACTTAAAATCAGCAATATTACGATTTCAGCCGTGATGTGAAATGAAAATAAGTTATGATTAGGTTTAACCGAATTAAACCAAGTAATACGCTGATTCTCAGCACTTTATATTTCATAGGGAGCCACGTAGAGTTTGATCGATAATTCAGTGGAAAATCAGGTTGACAATTTTTTCTTATCAGCATCACAATGGTTTATACCTGGATACGTGTGTACATGTAATTAATCATAGTCTCAATTGAATCAAGTTATTTAATGTTCTTTATTTATTACTCAGTGTGCGTAACAAATTCGGTAAAAACGTGGTAGAAAAAACTTCATAAAAGTTTGTTTATGTATCTTCGGTTTTGACACTTCTACTTGAACATCACAACGCATATTTGAATTGATTCAAACTTTCAAGGATATTCAAATTTCTACTGATTTTCATTTCCCTCAAAGATGTTTTTAAAATTCTTCTTCGACTTTACACTATTCTCTGAAATCTTTGGAGTGAGATTTCACCCTTTAGCCAGCCAGAAGTGAGCCAGCCGAATTTTCGAGTGAAATTTCCACTCTTTCAGAGTGATATTCTAAGGTTTGAGGTTAGAAACTCACAACCACTCCGACGCTAGAGTGAATTTTTCACTCTAAAAGAGTGAGAGGTCACTCGAAACGGACAGGCTCATTTCTGACACTTAGTGGAGTGAAACGTGCGATTTTTCACTCTTCCAGATTTAGAGAGTACACACGGAGAAAAAAGTATGGGAAATGTGTAGCAGGGTTTACCATAATAATGGCAGTTCTGGGACACATGAGCATTTATGTGCACTCCTCCTTCAATCATGGTAATCCATACCTCATTTTGGTGCAAATAACTTTGCATCTGACACATATTCCTATAAGTTCAAAAAAAATACTACGAATTAAAGGAGAAATGTTCATAAATGCTCATGGGTCCCAAAACTGCTATTATTTTGGGGATCTGTGTTACAAATTTTTCCCCGTGCACTTACTATAAAATTATACCGTTATGAAATGATTTATCACACCACTCGATCGTGACTGTAGCATGGCAAAGTGGTTGAACACAAAGGACGAGGACAGGATAATCCAGCAAGGACTAGGTTCGAATTCCCCAAAGATTGTTGTAGGTTTTCGGTCTTGAGCAACTATGATCATGATACAATCGCATAGTCGTGAATAAAGTTGAAAAATTGAGGGGGAAAACTGTTTTTTTTTTGTATTCGTGAAATAAACACCAACATATTTCTCATCATCGACGGATAACGCCATAATGTTGAGTGGGACCAAACAAACACATTCATCAGAATCAATTTGCTTTGAATTTCAGTTCAAATCCAGTCTTATTTTCAATCCATCAGCGATTGATGTGAGCTGTGCTCTTGTGTGAGTTCAAAAAGGTGTTCTAGTCACTGACTTTAGGTCAAAGAGTCTTCTTTTGGCTGCGTCTTGAATTCAGCTCACATTCTACTAGGCCATTCAATGTGTTCGTACGATAAGTAAGAAAAAAAACAAAAGTTTGACAAAACTCGATTTCATTATTCAACATAGTTGCCTTCGAGGGCGATGCAACGAGTTCAGCGATTTTTCAACTTTTCGATACCACTTTTATAGTACGATTTCTCTTTCTCTTCAAAATAGGCCTCAGTTTCAGCGATTACTTCACCATTTGACTTAAATTTCTTTCCAGTGAGTATTCTCTCGAGATCTGAGAACAAGAAAGAGTTGCTGGGGGCTAAATCTGGAGAATACGATGGGTGGGTGAGCAATTCGATGCCCAATTCATTCAATTTTGCCATCGTTTTCATCGATTTGTGATACGGTGCATGGTCTTGGCGAAACAACACTTTTTTCTTTCGCAAATGTGGCCGTTTCTTTGCGATTTCAGCCTTCAATCGATCCAAAAGTGCACAGTAATAGTCCCTTTTTGGAGATAGTCGATGGATATCATTCCCTTCACATCCCGAAATACAGAGGTCATAAGGTCGGTCACCTTATCGGCCGACTGTTGCGTCTTTGCTCGCTTTGGAGTAGATTCGTCGACTGCTATCCACTAAGCTGACTGTTTTTTGGATTCTAGGGTGTAATGGTGGAGCCATGTTTCATCCATTGTCACATATCGACGATAGAATCGTTGCTGTTTTTGGTCGACTCTGAGCTCACGCGGCATCCACTTTGCGCAGAGCTCTCGCATACACAAATGTTCGTGTAAAATGGTAAAAACACTACCATCTGATATCTTTACAATGTTAGCTAGCTCGTGTACCTTCAATTCGCGATCAATCATAACCAATTTGTGGATTTTTTCAATGTTTTCCCGGAATAACAGCCTCATTTGTGCTGGCACAACCACGTTTGAATTCAGCAATAATCCACTTCTCTACTATTTGTCTCGATGGAGCAGAGTCCGGATAATGTTTATCAAGCCATTATTTGGTTTCCACTGTATTTTTTTCATCAAAAAGCAATGCTTTATCAAAACTCGAAACTCATCTTTTTCCACTTTTTTTTCAATAACAAAAGTTGCTCAACACAAAATGCTATAACTCACGAATCAATAGTCAGATTGATATCAAAATTACACAAGTATCGGTCTGAAGGTTAGTAATAAATAAAAATCATATGAGAAAGTCTAGTAACGCCATCTATGTGTCATCCTACGGACTTTTTGAATGGAATGTTACACTATAAAAATTTGTATGGGAAACCTCACATAAATGTTCGGAAGTAATCAACACATACACGCGTTAGAACTTTTCCATATTTTACCGGAAATTGACTGGAAAATGATTATAAAAATCCTATGAAGGTTGCAATTTTTAGTTAAATTTATGGGAAATTCCATATACGTTTATCGGAAACTGATTTTCCGGTTGTTGCGTATAAGAAAATTCCGAGTATTTTTTACAGTGTAGCTGAAATTAAGTTCTTCTTTTTACCGTGAACGTCTTATTCCTCTGCTGATTCGCTTGAAACTTATATTAAATTATTATGGGACTACACTGAGGGAAAGCATCAATCCCTGTTATTCGAAGAAAAAAATATTACAAAGGGGCCCAACGCTGTTTTCAATAATTTAATCATTTTTTTTAGCCTCCATGACTATTTTCGGTTCCTTTGGTTGAGTTAACCAATTTTATTTCTCTTGGCGCACCCTTGTTGGTTAGAAGATGAAATGAATGCATCCCCACATTGTAAAAAATAAATCTTAGTTTCATTCTGAATATTAGCTGATTTTGAGATGCAGCCGAAACTAGCCCTGTTTCAACTGCAAGTGGGGACCGAAAACAAACGCCGAAACCATGGAAAAGATTGAATTTCGGTCTAGTTTTCGAGTGAGATGCAGGCACATTTGGTCCATCTTTTTACTGTGCAGAAATGACCAGGTCTGGTCTTTTTCTTTCTTCCCTGATCCACTTTCTTTGAATGAATCGAGTTGGAACTGATATAGAAATACACTGTAAAAAATCTGACAGGAACACAGTAAAAAGTGGAACTTACTTCCAACCTTGATATCGGCTTATTTTAAGATGCAGCCAAAACTAGCCCTATTCCAGCTGAAAGTAAGCATCCAAAACAACACAGTAGAAAGTAAAACTTGAAGTAATCCCGCATATCAGCTTAAAAATGCAGCCAAAAGTAGCGCCTATTCGAACTGAAAGTAAGCAATGAAAAAGACTGAATTTCAGTCAATTCCATATTACTTTGGAAATCAAGATAGAATTCTATCTTAATTTTCAAAGTGGGATGGAATTAACTGAAATTCAGTCTTTTTCATTGCTTACTTTCAGTTCGAATAGGCGCTACTTTTGGCTGCATTTTTAAGCTGATATGCGGGATTACTTTAAGTTTTACTTTTTACTGTGAAATGCCGGTACAATCGAAGAGACTGAATTCCAGTCAAGTATTCGAGTAAGGTGCAGCCACTTTCAGCCAGACTTTTTACAGCGAAATAGCTGCATCTTACTTGAAAATTTGGCTGGAATTGAGTCTTTTCCATTGTGTCGGCATTTGTTTAGGATGCTCACTTTCAGTTGAAATAGGACTAGTTTTGGCTGCATCTTAAAATGAGCCGATATCAAGGTTGGAAGTAAGTTTTACTTTTTACTGTGTATCATGTTTTTGGTCCATACTGAAAAAATCTCACTTCAATCTGATAATCACAATGGATGGTATTTGCGTGATAGTGAAGTAGTAGCATTCAATAAACCTCCAAATCTTGTCCTCATGTTCAGTCATTACTCTTTCCTTTCCACTGGAATCAGTTGGATTTGAATCAGTGAAATCTTGCTGTTTTGCTATTCAATGATTGACCACAGATTTGGATCAGTGATCCCGAATATTTGATTTTTAGGCTGATTTTGTTCTGATTGTTGAAAAATGCGGGGAAAAAACAGAATATTCTCCAACAAAGAAAAAATCCTGGTTTTGTCCGCATTATTCAAAAATCAGGACAAAAACAGCCTCGAACTCAAATATGAGAACAAAAACTGTTCAAATTTTTCGGCCCAAGAGATTTCACTGCATAATGGTTGCCGGATAGTCAGAGCAAACGATCACAGAGCTTCGCGTTGCTTCGTAACGAAGAATCGGAAAACAAAAAAATAGTCGTGAAAGAAAGAGACAATTGTCAATTGTTTTGGTTACATCGACAATTGTCTTTATAGCCGCTTTCTCCGCTTGAAGATGAATTCTTGATTAAAGTATCAGTACTTTGACCCTCAATAGCATCCAACATTTGTACCTACTTTTAATATTGAAATTCTGACATAAGATTGAAATTCAATCATTCAAATAAATATATGGAATTAGAAAATTTGTCATTACTCTGTACCTTGTTTCATTTAATTATTTGATACATCTCGAAGAAACATTTAATTATTCATTGGACAATCTCGTTAGCCGTCGAATATTCTATTCAAATTATCATTCCCAGATCAATAATTCCCACGATTCCAAAATCTTTCCCTGCCAAGACGTTTCGATGTTTGTCAAATGTTTGTACTGGTTGAGAATTTAATGTAAGATAATTAATTATCTACGTGACATGTATCGTTTGTGATGAAAGTAAAATAAATCGCTGAGCGAAATTCACCGCACCTTTTCCACGTTCATAGTAATCCTTGAATAAATACATGGAGTGAGGTATGTTTTATCGCGTCAGAGCTATTAAATCGTTGACACGCACAAGTATGAGTTTCAAGCTAATGTAAACGAACACGGTAATGAAATTGAAATTAAGTGGAATAGACGTATAACAGAGAAACGTGTATAATAACATTAAGAAATATGGAATACAATGTTTGTTGATCAAGCTACAATATGTGAAACTGTTCGTTTCGTACCCAAATGCGGAACAGTGATTTGATTTGAATTTCAAAATTCTACCGAAACTTCCATTTATTTTCAATTTCCCGTGGGGAGGCAAAGTGAAGTTGATTGAAAGGAACGCTTATCAAATTCTAGGAATTGTATTCGAACAGCGTTTGAGGTTCAGAGTTTCACCACTAGGTTTTTCGGAATGGATCTGCATTTGGAAAAAAATAACTTTTTAGTGTAGTGAGAATTGAACGATGTAAATGGACGTTGAGATTATTCGAATGATTGTTTTGAGCAACCACTTGTTGAACTTCAGACTGAGGAAATCTATTGCTCCGGGGAAATGTTTTAATTGACAAAAATTTGAACAAGAAATGGGAATTACGAATCAAATTTATGAATTAACAATGCATTCAATCAATGTATATTCAACATGAATCTACTACTATATCTTAATTAGTGTCTTCTAACGACGGGAATTGTGAAAAATTCAAAGCATTCATGCTACACGAAAAATAGAAAATTGTAAATTTCTCGGCATACACTGGGAACTCAATTCCTGGAAGAGAATTCCCCGCCCTTATTCTGATAAATGTTGTTTCTAATAGAAAAAATAATTCATTTCAATGGGAAAATTTTTCATTCAATTGAGATTAGATTCTTCGAATTCGAGCAGGAATATATTGCTTTTTTAATTCGAGAATTTTTGATCCATTGAACTGAATTGGTTTTCATTGAAAATGGAATGTATAAGAATAAGGGCAAAGAAAATTTCCTCTCAGTCTACGAATTTGGGTTTTCAGTGTAGGACAACGGTGCGCTTTGAGGCTTCAAATTGTGAACCACCACATGGGAGCATATATTTATACACGGAGAAAAATTGTCTATCATAAATTAATAGACTCGCTAGTATATTGCGGATATACTTGCATTTTGAAGTTATATACCAAATATTCTCTTCAAAAGTACCAGACTTTCTGGGAGTTAATGGTAGAATAATGACATTTTATAATAGAAAGTCTGATGCTTTTGATGAGAATGTTTGGTATATAACCTTAAAATGCAAGTATATTCTCAATATACTAACGAGTCTAGTAATTTATAATAGATAATTTCTCTCAGTGTATACCAAGAATGAAATAAGTGAGGGAAATTGAAATTTCCAAACGTAAATCCAGGCTTCGTTACCACCCTACGCAGTCAATTTTTACAATTTTCTCTTGCCCGTGCAAATTTTGAATAAAAAGGAATTTACGATTAGATTTTTCATAAAATCATGTTGATCGATGAGTACAAAATAACTTTGAAATGAAATTTTTTACAGAAAATAATTTAATCCCATCTCCTCCTCGATTACAAAACACCACAGCAAATTCAACTACAAATTCTTCTCAGCGTATAACCATTGACGCGAGATAGAGTCGGGCATTTGAATCAGAGCTGATAAATGAAATTCGATCTATCTTCAGCTTTCCACGTAACATCACAGAAAATCTTCGTCGCAATGCCGACGCAAGTAGGGATCGTTGCGACTCAAGGCTCGTGTATTATTTCTCCCAGGTGCTTGTTTGAGGTCGAGATCAATACTGTTTCTTCCCCTGTCAATTCCAACCGATGGTTCATTCCTTTCACTAAAGAATATGCATGAAAAAACAAACAAAAACTCCATAGTCATTTTATTCTCTTCACATAACTACGAATTGTGCGAAGGCATACGTCTTAGAGATGAAACTTGAATTTTATTCAAATGCTGAAACACTTACTTGCTATCCCTAGAATGTATTTACAATGGGACGTACACTCCCATCCTACCGATATGGGCCCAAGACTTGCCCAAAGTGAGGCCGAAATTCACACATGCTAGGAATTACATACCACTTTACGTATTTTTCGAGTTTTCATTATTTACTAGCCAAGAATAAGTATTAAATGAAAAATAACCCCAGGCTGTCGACTTTTCCCTAATCATGAATATCCCGGGTCGAAGAATTTGAACGATTTTTATCCTCCTATTTGATTTGGAGACTGATTTCGTTCTGATTTGTGAATATTGCGGATGAAAATAGAACTTTTTCAAGATTTCAGTTCGGATTTGTTTCCATACGAAGAACATTATTTCAGTTGAGAATCAAACGCCAGCTCCGAAATTTCACAGTTTTTATACATTCTTAGAATCACCCATACCTTCACTGAGAAAAATTCAGAGTTAAATTTACTATCGAATCATTGGAATGGAGGAACATACTGACTCCGCAATGAAATTTACTATAATATAGTGAAGTTTACTATGGCGAAACAATAGAAACCTGATCAAATTTACAATGTTTTACAGTAAATTCCATCAGAATTCAGTATATGTTCCCCCATTCCTATGATTCCATAGTAAATTTAACTCTAAATTTCTCTCAGTGTTGTAATAAATTCATCCAGCATCAAATCCGAATCGAATCAACAGAATATTACACGAAGAGAAATTTAAATGGAAAGATTACCATATTTCATTTGTAAACTATAATTATTCAGAAAAGTTAGATAATAACTTGTAACATAAGTTATAATTATCGCCAGCTGTGATTAGGGCTTCGCACGAGACTCGCGTCAAAGAAAGATAAAATAGTTACCAATAATTATTCCAATCTCTTGAAATATCAACGGAATAGGGTGGAACCTCGATCATTCAAACAAAATTATCAACGAGACCTGCATCGAGACCGATATCGAGACTGAGAGAATATCTTCGTTATCCTCTACGATGAAATCCGAATTCCATGTCATTTTGTTACACCTTAGGTAAAAGCTTGATTCCATTCAAAATTTTTATGTCTTACATTTTTAGAACAGTAAATATAGATCATTCTTCGATTTAAGACGAGAGTCTCGTGTGAAGCCCTAGCTGTGATGGTAAAAAAATTCAAATTAATCTCAACTTTTACCATCACAACTGGCAATGATTATGACTTATGTTACAAGTTATTTTATAACTTTTTTTAATAGTTCTAGTTTACGAATAAAATAATAATCTCTCCAATTAGATTTTCCTCCGTGTATAACTCTACAATTTGAATTTGAATTCATACCGAGAGGCCTTTCACTCAGGAATCGATTGTACATCAACGATAGTGATTCTCTATGAGTCCACTGATTCCGTACACTGTTACAAAAATCTGCCTGAACCTTCATAAGAATATTATGAAATCTTTTACATAATCATTTTATTAAATTTTATAATAAAATATTGAATTCAATAATATAATTCTTAATGTTAAGAATTTTTTTCTCAATGTTGATAATTTTGTTCCTCATTCTGATAATATATTTGTGAAATTTAATAAACAATTGTTACATTTCAGACAGAAATTTTGAAATGTCATCATCAATATTAAATTTAAGAACTATTATTGAATTCAATATGAAAATATGGTTTTTCATAAAGAATTGCGTATTAAATTTAAGAATTTTTCTAACAGTGTATATCTAATCTGTTAACTTATCGCTTCAATTCTCTGTGAGTCAGATTTGTTACTTGTGCATTGAATCGTTGAGTTCCATAACTAGAGCTTGATTCAGGATCGATTTCGGATCTAAGACACTCAGTGGTTGATCGTTTTCTTGGATTTCTGATAATTTTCAAAATTTTTGATAATGAATGGTGAAAAATAAGTTTACTCGAAGGTGTGAAAAACGCCAACAAACTTTTTCCAACTATACCGAATCATCATAAAATTGCCTCTTATTTTGATTCAAGAATACGACCTAGATAATGTTTAAACCTCACAATAATCGTAACAGATGTATCGGAGAAAACTTACTTCCGTGGTATATCAAAAAGACTCTTGCTAAGTTCTCGGTTATCTGAAAAGTAACGGTTCTAACATTCGACATGTGATTGAAATTCAAAGGTTTGAATGGGTCCAAGCCTTTGAATCGTTGTATAGAGCTTTGAAATTAAAATATACGCTGCGAAGTTCCAATCAAAGATTCACTTTGAGCACCAAAGCGAACAAATGTCGGACAAGTTTAATGCAATTGAAAGCATTCGACTGAGCTTCAGGTTTGTTCAAAGAGGAATAATGATTAATTCGAACACGGCTGGTTTGATATACGATTTAATTGCCATTAATTTAATTTTGTACCTCGTTGGAATAAAGATATCGGTGTTTCTCTCGCGAAACCTATCAAACGATCGGTATTGTTTATTATCGAATAAGACAATTTCAAGACTTTTGATGGGGTTCAGAGTTTAGATTCAGATCTAAATAGCAAAAATGGGAGACGATTGTCAGATAGTGTGAAAACTATCGTATTTATAAGTGTATTAAAATTCCCTACACGGAAGAAGAAAATCCTGGGTTTTTTACATGAAGGGTTCTGTGCGAATAACCCATGGCAACGACCACACGTTAATAGCACCAAGTTCATGCCTCAAATGCAAGTCACTGTGGAAAAAACGCATGGAGCTTTGGCGTTTGAGGCCAGTGGAATTTTTAAAAAATCAAAAAATTGGTTTTTAGCTTGAAGTACTCTTTGAGGAGCCGAAAATGATATACCGTAAACTACAAACATAGGTCCGACTAAACACGCACGACTCAACTGTTACAAAAATTTTAAACGCGTTTATTTTAAAACAGTATGTCAAAAGTCGGTGGGAGCTCTAGCTCCGCCAATTTTCAATGAATCACCTCGGGATTTTTTTACTGTATTCGTGATATGATTATCTAGTGAAATACACACGGGTTTTTCGAAATATTGATATTTGCGTTTTTTATTCAACATTAAGTAATGAAATTTAGGGTGAAAATTCTACTTTTTTCTTCAAGCCCATGCCATTTCGTGGAAAATGCACATTTTTCAAAACGGATACGTATTTCACTAGCTTTTGGATTACAGAGAATAATTATATTTGGTTCTGTGTTCTACGTCAATTCTGGACTGAGTTATTTATCCCACCGTACGACCATGAATTTTCACAGTGCTCCAGTCATTCACCTGTCAAGCCGCCATTTTTCACAATAAAATTCCACAAAAAAATTATTTTGTACTTTAATAGTAGCGGAACACCTTCATGTAGTTCAATTTGAATAGGGACTTTTTAATTTTCGGGAAAAAAAATCTGAAAAAGCGTTATTTTTGGAGAGGTCACTGTAGTGTTACGCCTTAACGTTTGGTCGTTGCCATGGGTTATCCATGTAAAAAAACCACGATTTTTTTCTCCATGTACAAATAATGTTTTTCAACGAACCGCCGATAGTCAATCAATATCTGTAAATATAAGATTATGACAATAATTAACTTAGGGCTTGAACAGTTCATATAAAGTCACATAAGATTCAATTATTTCAAAAATGAGTTGAATCGGAATTCTATGGAGTAAATATACTTACAATTTTGAAATTGTTGCACAATTCGAATTCAGTATGACGGGCAAAATAAACGGCGATGAGATGGGGAAGATGACGGCGGAGGTGGATGAAGAAGGGCCCTTCCTTCGATCCAGCGAGGGGGCAAAACCGCTTGTCCACCTTTTCGCCTACATTCCCAATTCAAGGATCATCGCTTGTCTGTTGGAATAGAATGTTTTGAATTACAACTTGGTCAGTTATATCAAATTCAGTAAAATTATTTTCTTATGCTGATATAATAATTCTGTGATTAACCTTCAAAGGACCGGGATTTGAGTAGTGGTCATGATCTCGGTGAAAAAATGGCAGAAAAAACAAGTATTCCATGTCATGTGACCAAAACTCTTTCTACGTCGCCACTTGAGTGAAGGTGTTAGTCCTCTGAAGGGAATCTCCTGATCTCGAGGCACAAATTTTACGTGTTTTTTTACGTGCGATAAAAAGAACAAAAAACATTTTTAGCAATCATTTTTTCAATCAGATATGTGTTGATGCATTAAGGGTATTCAAAAACATTCTCCAAAGGGAAGAAATTTGAAATTAAAAAAATTACAGACTGCTAAAGTGGGGCAATGAAAAGAAATGGCGCGCCCTGCGCTGAAAGAAAGAATTGGTAACAGTTATCGAATATATTCTTAAATATGACCATTCGAAGATTTGATAACATTGATCAAATATCAATAATATTCATAGAATAGTTGATAATTATGAACATATATCTTATATTTATTAATTGTCATCAATTATTTTATTGATTTCATTGAATATTTGATTAATGTTACCGAATATTTGATTGGTCATATTTAGGAATATATTTGATAACTGTTACCAACTTTTTTTCAGTGTGGTTGATACACTGATAAGAGAACCTAGATAAAGTTACCAAATAAATTTCCTTTCCTCGAATATATAATTACCAGAATTTGGTACACTGACAAAATTTTGTTGTAAAAATTACCGTGAAATTTCAGTAATCGAAGGTCAAGTGAAAATTTTCCAAAAAATTACTGTGCACACTGAGAGAAAGAGTCTATTCAAATATTCGACAGGTAGGGAATTTAGTAACTGTAAATGAAAATTTAGATGTGCTAGCTAAATTTTATTTGTCACAACTATATTTTTTATTTCCATTGAATACACCATTTTATTCATGTTTCAGACAGTTAGCCTTTTATTTAACCCAACTACAGTCTAGCTAGCGTAAATAGAAAATCTAGCTGCGACAACTAACATTTAGTTGTTCCAACTAGGTACCTTTCTCTCAGTGCAGCTTGTAAAAATGAGTGAGTTTTGAAACAGTTAAAAGTGTTGAAAATATAAGTTTTACAAAATGCACAGTAATATTTTTGAAAAATTCCTACTCATCCTTCGATCACTGAAATTTCAAAGTAATTTTTCAAATAAAATTCCTTTTGAGTAATAATAAGTAAAATTTGGTAGCTATAACCAAAGGTCTCAATTGTGAATCTGTACACTGAGAGAAAGGATCTATTCAAATATTCGACAGCTTGGAAATTTAGTGACTGTAAATAAAAATTTAGTTGTGCTAGCTAAATTTTATTTGTCACAACTATATTTTTTATTCCCATTAAATAAACCATTTTATTCATATTCCAGACAGCTAGCATTTTATTTATCCCAACTAGAGTCTAGCTAGCGTAAATGAAAATCTAGCTGCGGCAGCTAACATTTAGTTGTCCCAACTAGGTACCTTTCTCTCAGTGTCCCAGGCAAGTAATCCCAAGACTGACAATTGGACCATGACTGGCGTCAAACTTGGTATGCCAAGTCTCGTTAGCCTAACCTTGGCCGATGCTTGATCCACCGTAGCTGACTAAGCGGTGATAGAGCCTTGGATACCAATGCTAGGACCTAGCATATTTTGCCGTATTTGATTCAATTTTAGTTAACCAAGTCTCGATTGATGCTTGGCCCATCACAGCTAACCAACCCTTGACAACACCTCAGACATCAATGCTGAGACCAAACATATTTCGCTGTGTTTGATTTATTTTTCGTCAATCAACCTTTAATCGACACTCGGCTCGCCGTAAGCCTAGATTTAGTCACATGACGTGGACTTGGAATTTATTCGCATTTCATAAACTTGAAAGCGTATACGCCTGAATGTACACCAGCCCAAATATGGGTATCCTCTCAACGTCATCCCAGATAGCACAAGAGTTCTAAAAGAGTTCTTTATGAATCCATTCCATTAATTCTGAACTCTTTTAGAACTCTTGTGCTATCTAGACATAAGTGACTGTGTCGAAATCCAATATTCCGAAATTTCATGTGTCGGAATATATGTATTATATTCAATCAAGCTTGGATGTCAATAATTAAACTATCCTATTCGTTCAGGTTGATTGTATATCAATCATGGCACCAATATCGATTCAAAACATAAAACCAATATTGAATCTTGATATTGAACCAAGCTTGGATGCCAAGCGTTGAACATTGTTATCATCCCAGACATTAATCTAATTTGGTGCCAATGTTGGTAACCATGCTGGGCCCAATGTTGACTAGCATTGGCTCAAGCTTGGTAAAATTGTCCACGCATACCTGGGGTATGTCGGTAATTATAACTAAATATTTATTTCGTCTCAGCCAACTATGAGATTTGGTAACTATAACTAAATCCTTCTCTCAGTGTATGATATGAAGCTGAAGCTAGCAGACGTAAACTAGCAGATCGTTTTTATAAACCGGATTAATGTAAATTTTAATTCGTTTTAAATACATATTCTCAGAGATTATGATTCAAAAATCTCATTGGTGCCGGTTTCATCATTCTACGACAATTTTACGATAAGCTAGAGTTCAACACTGAGAAAAATCACATAGTTGCTGTAACTAAATGCTAGCCACAGCAGCAAAACAATTTATTCATATATCAGACAGCTAGATTTTTATTCAAATCAACGCATTTTGTGTAGTTAACTGAATTTAGTTGGATTGAGTAAAACTTTTACTTCTCACAAATAAATATTTTGACGTTGTGCTAACCAAATATTCCAAGTAAATCAAAATGTTATTTCGACTGAATTATTTAGTCGATAAAATATGATTGTACTGAAATATTGTTGGTTATTGGAAATCAAATATATACCAGGAATCCCTAAACAACCTCGCTAGAAATGACTCCAGTGATTTTCTAGGTTATTACAAGGCCTTGCTAGGCCTCGAAAGTCCCTCGCAAGGGCATCGTAAGGTCTTGCAAGGTCTGGAGAATAATTAGAATGATTTTTGCTGAGGATATCTAGTCAGGAGAGATTGTGAAAAATTCTCTGCATTTCCACTTGCTCCATATTTTAGCACAATTTCACTGCATAAAAGAAAATTTTGTACGAATATTCTTCAGACAAAACGTTCCAAAAACCTTTGAACCAATGAAACTGAAAAATTTTGCTATGGAGTAATCTATTCTTCTAACAATAAAATCCAAAATTCCGTATCGCTGTTGCACGCGATTGCAGGCGTGTCGTTGAGAAATATACATGGGTGGAAATGCCGGTGAAACAATTGAAAATGATGAAATGGTAGTCAGCACATGCGTAATCAGATTCTATTTGCTGAGGAATTTGAATTGTTAGTTGTCACAAATAAATTACTTATGCTACTATTAACTGAATTTTTGTATTTAAAATGAATAGACGTCATATCATTGTTTTTGCTACCGCAAACAAATTTTTATTCATCTCAAATAAAGATTTATTCAAATCAACTAAAAGATTATCAACTAAAGTATTTCTGCTCACACAACTAAGCGATTTCTCTCAGTGAAGTTTGCAGCTCAAGTCTGCTATCTTCAGCTTCATTGATATGATTCCAATTTTTGTTAGTCCAAGTTCCAAGTTAGTCACTTGAACGAAAAAACGAAGTACAAAGATTCTAAATTAGTACGAATGTCGTCATACACATTTTGTGTGTACAGAAAATGACGACTGTTTAAAAAAAGAGGTTATTCTTTGCCCTGTTATTTTCACTTTTCTCAATTCTTCCAAAATAGTGAAGAAAAACTTCTCGACATGAATCTGGTAAGGGTTAAAGAAGAAAAATTTATATCAAATTCCAAATATATCGGTTTCTCAGAATTTGAGATACCTATCATGTAAACCATCTTGAAAACATTAATTTTGAACAAACGCGTTTAAAGATAATTCGACCAAAGTTCCAGGCAGTGACCGAACAGTACAAAGTAAAACTTGCTTTGATTCTTAATCCTCTGTGAATACACTGGATGGTCAAAATAACCCATCCTTCATTTCGAAAAGTTGTATATCTCTGAAAAAGTGCCTTTACATTGCTTCGAATATTGAAAAAACTATCAACTGTAGAGCGACGCGGGTTTCGAATTCGTATTCAAAAGACTTCGACGATGAATTGAAAAAAAAAACATCGCTCTACGATGTTTTAAAGCCGAGATATGAGCGAACGAAAAACACTTGCATCAAACTGACCCACACTGGAGAAACATATTTTGTTAAAATGTGATCAACAAAAGAATGTTGTAATCCAATCAAAATGTTTGTTGTATTAACCAAATTTGTGTTGTTTAAACAAAATCCTTTCGTTGGAATAATAAGATCTATTTGTTATGATAAAAAAAAATTGTTATCATCACAACGAAAGCATTTTATTGACACAACGCAAATTTGGTTGAAACAACGAAAATTTTGTTGGGACAACACAATCCTTTTGTTGATCACATTTCAACAAAATGATTTTTTTCAGTGCACACTGAGAAAAAGGGTCTATTCAAATATTCGACAGCTAGGAAATTTAGTAACTTTGAATAAAAATTTATTTGTCACAACTATATTTTTTATTCCCATTGAATGAACCATTTTATTCATATTTCAGACAGCTATCCTTTTATTTACCCCAACTAGAGTCTAGCTAGCGTAAATAGAAAATCTAGCTGCGACAACTAACATTCAGTTGTTCCAACTAGGTACCTTTCTCTCAGTGCAGTGTATCCCATGTGTGAGGGAACTATAAGTGTATCCCCAGAGGGTTATTATAAGCTTATTTTATTTCATTAGTTGTAAAAGCCAGGTAGACCGCATATGGCTGGTATACCAAACAATTTTCCAAGTAAGATTGAGTTATATTCAGCCGGACTTTTCACAGTACGAATCATATAATAGCACAAAATACTGATATTTTCTCACAAAAATCCTTCTGCGGATACATTCTCACAAGTCTAACCTTTGAAAATATGCAGAAAAAAATTGATATTTCAAAAATTGTAGACCAAAACACCCCCGTAGAGCATAAAAGCAATGAAACATGTATAGCAGTAATCTAGTAGAACAAAATACGTGTAGTCAGACGGGAGGAAATATTCAACTATATTTTCTCATTATTTCAAGTGTAAATATCTTATGTTGTAGGAGTTTGAATCGTTTATGAAACCAAAACGAAAATTCAAACTCACAGGATATGATGAATCATCGTTCAAAGAATGTGTTGTAAGATTTTGGGTCTTTAATTGAAGGTCGACTGAATATTTCGTTATTCGATTATTAATTCGTTTCAATAAATGATCCAAACGTCAGCAACATAAGAACTTTGCAAGGATGGGATATTTTTATCGAAATAAACGAATCGAAAAACTGATTTTTTACTCAAATATCAGAAATCTATCCATACAGCTATTCCACCTATCGATTCCTCCTCTCCGTCCTAGAAATGCATAGTTCTTCACAAAATAATGACAAAAAAAAAAGAACTTTTACCGAGCCTCGTTTCAATATCCACGTGTTAATGCGAATGAATTCCTTTCTCACGTCGTTGCATGAGTATCCAAATACATATTCATTCGTTATCCTTTTTGTCCACAAATGGCAAAACGGATTTCGGGAATACAGTTGACCTAGAGATGTCACTGGGCTAGCGTGTTCATGAGCCATCTATAATCTTGATATACCGGTGATACTACACCACCCTCCCATCCTATACCTTGTCATATAGTCTCTGTTATTTTCTCGTACGTAGATATCGAAGTCGGTTATATACATTTACTTTTACACTCATATATATATTTATATATATGGATGACATGTGATGTAGCAGTCATTGCACGTACTCATCTGCATCTAGTGGTTTAATCATATATACGTAATTCTCACGGACTCGGCTGATTTGTGATATTAGCATTAATCGAAAGAATCGCGTTAAATGTCGAAAGTATAAAAACGACTGAAATGAGGTACGAATTTTTTCTCCCTTTTTTTTCACGCTAAATTTAATTTCGGAAAATTTCAAAATGTCACGAAGTCGGGTATCTTTATGTTCCGTCCAAAAATAAGGAATTTCTTTGTAGAACACGCAATCCTAATTGAACTCCTGGGGGGATACGATATCACTTGAGATTAAAATTCCAGTTGACCTGCTGACGAAGAAGGATTCATAAACCACGTTTATTTCATCATTTTTTCTTAGATATAGTTATACTCTCGGAGCACGAGCTTTTTTTCTTAGATTTCTCATTTTAAAGGAAAATTTTCAAACTCGTATTCAATTTTTTTGTTTTCATTATCCGCGCCTTTGACACCCCTGAAATAAAGTTTCATGATAACGACCGTGTCAGCCGGAACTAATACCGAACTATTCTCGAGAGTTATGGCCACCTCGCGTTCCAAATTGAGAATTCAAATGAAAAGAAGAGCTGCAAACTATCCACGAACGATGAAATAATCATTTCTTCCACAGTTTTTTTTATTGCCGCGAAATTTTATGACTCGTATATAACTTGAAATATTGCATGTAATACTTTGTCGAGTTGTGATTCTTCCCTAATGACATTCATCACGATAACGTCACGAACCTTGTTGTCGGAGAACAATTACATAGAATTTACATGCTATTGTTTCACCCTTCATTGGTATGTAACAAAGTAGTGATATACGTTCGTTCGTCAGTTAATTTGTCATTTCGTCATAAAATCAGAATAAAAAAAGAATCACTGTTTATGAACATTTATATTTCGAATAACCTTTTCCATCCGTTTATTTATATACAAGTTCTTTGCACTTTTGTGGAAAACAAAAATGACAACAGCGTACCGATCGTATTATATTCATTGAATTTTTATTTAATATATAATATAATATTGAGTTTATTGCTCATGAAGAGTATTACAGATTCTCTTATAGCAAGGAGAAGGCCATGTACAATTCAACTTGTTCTGTTAGTACTACCAACTATGTTTTATAATGACATAAGTAACAACGTGATTTATTCATTTAGTATAAAGGATCCTCATCTAAGTACTTGCTTAACGTAATTGTATAATTTACCTAAGTTTCTCTCACAATCTAAGTTCATCAAAAATTTGAATTCCAGAGCTCCTTCATTCAGAATATGATCCACCTCGAGTTTCCGGTCATCGAATATCGGGGTCAAATATTCATTCCTTATAGGCTGGTAAATGGGACATTTTAGAAGAATATGTTCCATAGTTTCATTGCTGTTAGAATTGCAAATGGTATATTCAGCAGTTGGATTCAGGTTATACAGAATTCCATTGAGTATTAACCTGCTTTCATGTTTACCTGTTAGTCTCATTTGAGCCATGATCCTTATCACCTCGATGGGGCATCTCAAATTTAAATAATATTTTTCTAAATTAGGTACCGTAGGCAGATTTTGGAAAAAGGAAGAAGCTCTCGCAGCCGTTAAGTTTTCGAGTCTGAGCTGGTTTTTAAGAATTTCAAAAACTTTTATATAATTGTCTTTCCAATATTTGACCGCGCAATTACTTTGTAAGTCCCCATATATTTCGGCACCTAGTGAGTCCCGAAATTGATTGAGCCAATTATATTTAATTGATGTATGATGGTTTTGCTGCAGTTTATATACCAGGTGTGTAAGTATGAAACCGGAATTTGCCCATAGGTGGCGCTAGATGTCGATGCAGTTACCGACACATCACGTTAGCGGTATCTTGTTATTGTATTCATATCCGACAGAGATTTCCAACTCACAATAACACGAGTTTCATTCAGTAGCATTAGTTTATTAGGGATAAACATGTCGAGTTTTGTGCCAACAAATTACGATTTGCGGACAGCACTACTTTTCTGTTTTCATCTGAAGAAAACCGCAGCCGAATCTCATCGAATGCTTGTGGAGGCGTTTGGTGAGCATGCTCTCGGTAAAACACAGTGTTTCGAGTGGTTCAAACGGTTCAAAAGTGGCGATTTTGACGTCAGGAACGAAGAACGTGGAAGACCACCGAAAAAGTTTGAAGGCGCTGACCTGCAAGCCTTGTTGGACGAAGACGACGCTCAAACGCAACAACAACTGGCGGATCGGTTAAAGGTGACCCGAAAAGCCATCTCCCTTCGGTTGAAAGCCATGGGAAAGATACAAAAGGTGGGGAAATGGGTTCCACATGAACTCAACGAAAGACAGTAGGAAAACCGCAAAACATCATGCGAAATGCTGCTCGCCAGGTTCCAAAGAAAGTCATTTCTCCATCGAATTGTGACTGGCGATGAAAAGTGGATATATTTCGAGAATCCTAAGCGCAAAAAGTCATGGGTTACTCCGGGTGAACCATCAACAGCGACGATAAGACCAAACCGCTACGGACGAAAGACAATGCTGTGTGTTTGGTGGGATCAGAAGGGCGTAATCTACTACGAGCTGCTGAAATCTGGGGGAACTGTCAATACTCAACGCTACCGACAACAAATGATCGATTTGGATCGAGTTTTGCGTGAAAAACAACCAGAATACCAACAAAGACGACACAAGGTGATTTTGCTGCATGACAATGCACCAGCGCACAAAGCAAAACAGGTCCAGGAAACGATAGAGTCGTTCCGTTGGGAGATTCTTCAGCACGCGCCTTACTCACCGGACCTTGCCCCATCCGATTACTACTTGTTTGCATCGATGGGACACGCGCTTGCTGAGCAGCGCTTTACTTCTCACGAAGATGTACGAAAATGGCTCGATGACTGGTTCGCCTCAAAAGAGCAACAGCTCTTTTGGCGCGGAATCCACAAATTGCCAGAAAGATGGAAAAAATGTATAGATAGCGACGGACAATACTTTGAATAAGTTACTTTGTATCATATCATTACAATAAACGTGTTTTTTCTGTACAAAAATTTCGGTTTCATACTTACACACCTGGTAGTCTAATGAGACATATTTTTGGTAGTCCATGTTCTTCCATCGACACCATTTTCAAAACCCATCTGTACGCCAATTGAAGGATTCTGTACTTTAAGTTAGTGATACCTATTTCAATTCTGAGGGAGCAACTTGGGATATTTTTAGGCAACAAAAGCACTCTTTTATAAAAATCAAACTGTACGGTTTCAATCAGATCCGAGTAAGCTAATCCCCAAATCATTGCATTATATAAGAGAGTAGATTCTACCAGACTATTGAAAAGCTTCATTTTAGTCGGCCAGCTATCTGATTTGGTTTTGGCCAAAATAGATAATGCCGTCCCCGAGGCTATTTTCGCCTTCGTTATGAATGCCTTTGTAGCCTGCAGTCCCAACGATGAAGATGCAATTTGTACACCCAAATAAGAATAATTTGGCACAATTTCTATTATTTCATTATCATATGTAAATTTGTGTCTCAAGTTTGCTTTTGTTCTACCACCAGATCTGAACTACACTGTAAAGAATATACTTCCTAAACTGCCGAAGAAGTTTGGCAGTTTTTTACACAAACTTTTTTTGTAAATTACCAAACGAAAGTTTGTAAACATTCAAAAAATTTTGTGATTTCACGAAGATTTTTGAGAATTCACAAACTTTTGTTCGGCAATTTACAAAACAGGTTCGGAAATTATTTTTCCAAACCAAGTTTGTGAATTTCCAAGCATTTTTGTTTGGAATTCAACAAATTTTTCTTACAGTGTAAGTCGTCAGCATACAGCAACATGATCAGGTCATTTAAACTCATGAGTCCCCTCTTCCTAAAGAAAGTTTCAATGTCCGCCAAAAGAAGAATGAATATAAAAGGACTCAAAATCTCTCCTTGTAAAACCCCTTGTGTAACAGGAAATTGCTCTGTGGAGGAATACTTACTGGTTTTGACCCGGACAGTTGCCTTGTCATACAGATTTTTGACCAATCTTATGATTTTGGGGCTGACATCCATCGCGAAAAGTTTTTGCCACAATTTGGAATGATTAATTGAGTCGAAAGCTCTTTTGAAATCGACAAATAAGCCGTACACTTTTTTTTGACCTAATCTTAATTGGAGTTGGATGGCGGTGGAGATCACGAAGAAATTATCTGTACATCCCTTGTTTTTTCTGAATCCTGCGTGGCATTCCGGAATGACTTGAGTTTTACTTTCCCATTGAACTAATCTAAACATCAAAATTTGGGTGAATATTTTGGTAATACAATTCACTAATGCAATGCCCCTGCAGTTACTTGGGTCAGATTTGTGTCCTTTTTTATACAACATGGTTAGATCCACTTCACTCCATGATTTCGGAATGCTTTCGCGGTCAAAGATTTTATTGAACAGCGTTGTGAGATATGTACATTGAATTTTTATTTCTCCAATGTGATTAAAAATTCTCCGAACCAATTGAAACACATCCCGATTTTGACACCTACTCTCTGATATTTTTACTCTCACGAGTGAACTTGTCAAGCTTTTTTTCTTGAATAAAATTTCTACTCTTTCAGTGACATAGTCTGAGGTTTGAGGCTGGACTAGCACAACCACTTCCAATCCAGAGGGAATTTTTCATTCTTTCAGAAAACACGACTCAATGAGTGAACTTTCACTCGTTCAGATTTAAAGAATAGATATGTTTATGATATTGAGAAAAACAATTGATAATCCATTTGCATTCATAATTGAATTGATATTTTCCAAATGATACAGAGAGAGAGAGACAGAGAGAGACATTCCAAAAATAGATGTTCACTTTGAAAAGCGATAAATGCAACGGAGAAGATGATGAACGCGAAGGATCTAAAAATACATCAACTGATTTCATAAAATACGGTATAAGAGTGGATGTGATAACCGAAGGGAGGAGAAATGAAAATATCTCACCAATGAGTCACCAAAAATAACTTCACGAGACGAAATTTTAGATCTATTTCCAATTTTGTCTGTTCTAAAACTGACTTATTTGTAACTCTCAACTTTTAACCGCAGATGGCTGCGAACATGAAAGAATGATTTGCAATGTGTTATCTTCGATAACAAAGAAAGTGATCTGCCACCTTTTAAAAAATACTCCAAATTTTTCTGTATACTGTATTCTGTGATTTAACTGGAAATTTCAAACTTGGTAGAATTTTTTTCACAATTTTACCGTGTATTCCCAAGTAAGTGCGAAAAATTTCTAACGCGTGAACGTGTCAATTGCTGCATATTAATATACCTATTGTTTTATACCACATTGAGAAATCAAAGCCGGTCAAATGTTTCAATAAAAATCCATTTTGGACTACAATATCTCTATAACATAATTATCAACGATAAAATTGTGTATGTAAATATTATTCGAGTGGATTCGAACTCAAAGTCTCATGAGGATCGTTTAATCATTGAGCGTCAATGTTGAAAGAATATCTACAACGAATACCAATAGAATGGTTGGTTGGAGGGATAATGAGGTGTAAAACGAGAGAGGAATCATTTTAATGACAATTAAATCATCGAGTTCCCCCATCATATGAATCTTCCACTTTGAAATCGTGAATCAAAGGCTACACGCGATTTCAAAGTAATACGAATTCATTATCGTATTATCATTATTCAAAACAGATTGATTATTAATTATCAAATTTCTGTATGAAATTTCCCTTGAATTATCGAGATTTCAATTTTTCTTCATTCATTTTGAAACACCGAGCATTTATATAAAAGATATGAGATCTCGATGATGATGTCAAACGAATGAAATATTTCTAAATGAATGAAAAAGAATTGGATGGTATGAGATGGCCCTTCGAAGTGCCATCTCAGTACATATTGGAGCGAGCTCAAGGTCGACCGGCACCACGCAAACCGAGCTGAGCATTCATTTCTCTTTATAATGCGAGAATAATAGACCGTATCGTTCTCCAGGGACATCTCGACACCATGTTTGCGTCTGTCACCCTATTTCACGATATTTTTTCTCCTAAATGCACGCAGGAAGATGAATGATTCTTTGAATTTTCAGATTCCCCTCAACGAACGACGTTGAGTTAGTATTCGAATATGGACATTGTTCTTGAAACATTATGAAACGTAAATGAATAAATAAAGTGTAGCTTTTGGCGACAAATGTTTGTAACCTATGGAAATTTTGGAAGAAAAATTATCAGTATTTGCATTCTATTGGTAGAAAATTTAAACCGGAGTTTCAGAATGGGGGTTTCGGTTGGGCACTGCTTTGGAAAGCAGCTAATACGTTCGGAATTGAATTGAAAATTCTGATTTTCAAATTCATTGGAACAAAAGATGATGGCCAGCAGAGCTACACGTCGCGCACGCGAAGAAAAATTCTTGCGGAAATAGCGGATTTTCTAAAATTTGCCTAGCAAAACGTTTGCTGTTGCAGCAGAAATTTCATTGTGTACCTGCAACGCCGAATTGTTGGATCAGCAAGCGCTTGTCGAAGTAGAAAGATTTCTGCTGTAGAAGCAAACTTTTTGCTAATCCAACTAAAGGGTTCCCAGCCAACAAAATCAAGGCAGCGCTTCTGGCAGTGGTGCTACCATTTACTTATACAGTTAAAAATCTTTTGTACATATATGGCTTCATTTATGTATGGAAATAGGAGCGACTAGGTAGTATTTTTACTAAGAGCACTACTTGGTAGCGCTGAGGTAGTGCTATGTTATAAATTGAATCATATATATGTTATGGTAGCATGCAGTCTCACGCTAATGGAAAAGCTACTAGGTTGCTACCACTAGCACTGCTAGTAGGGGGAACGTGAATTTGGAAACAATTTGCTGGCTGGGTTTGTTATATCAGCAAAGCGAATGTTTTCCTCTCACACGGAGAAGAAGGTATCTTGAAAGATACCGTAATTTATGGATTTTTGGCGTTGGTTTAACCCGAGTCAAAATATTCACGTGAAGATACCTTCAAAAGTACCATAATGGCTGGAACTTTGATGAGGAAGGTACCATACTTCTTTAAACTCTAAGAAATTGTGGGACTTTTAGAGGTTCATTCACGTAAGAATTTTGACTTGGGTCAGACCAACGCCAGAAATTCATAAATTATGGTATTTTTCAAGATATCTGCTTTCTCAGTGCAGTGCCAGCAGCGCTAAAACCATTCGAATGCTCTGAGGACGTATATATAGCATAAATAAACATACATCCAAGTACGTTTCTTCGAACGTTCATAGTATATTTCAATCGTTCAGATGCCATTAAGGATTGGTTTGAAAATTTTACAAAATATTTGAAATGGACTGAAGTAAATATTTTGAAGACTCACAGAAAAGTTGGAAACTCCTCGATTACTTGATGAGCTTAATGCAATGAACGAACTTAATGCGATAATCGTATCAACTTCGGTTAGTTGCACCAAACGAAATGCAGTTGACCGAATGAAAGGAACTAAACTGTATAAGCGGAAGGTATTTGTCTCAAAACACGATATCTTTATCAGCAGTTCATAGCTCTATCCAAACGATCACACTTATCCAGACAGTGAAATAGCATCATCAAAATCAACGAACAAATAGATTTATCGATAAATTAAATTTGATCGAAATTTATATTAAAATCGTTTCCTATTTTAGTCGAATCATTTCTATTTTCGATTAAAAAGTTCAATGATTGGGAACAGAAAAAACACATTATGAAATCCAGGAGTAGTAAAAGTTAATAGTTGTTCATTCTCGAGTTCCATCACAGTCTATTATATTCAGCTATAAAAAAACATTGAAAATTATTATTCTGTTTGAATTTGGAAAGAGTTCTCAATTATTCGATAATCGAGGAGGTTGAGCTATCAACATTGATGACGACGATGATGATATTCCAGATTAGGAATGACGATACAAATTCTCCGCGAAATGAATATTCATTTTCGTCAAATCAACGAATTCTCTGACGGATTTTGTCAGCGAAATTTCACATCTGTACATAGACCGGTGCGGTGGTATCTAATCGCGAGAATAATGCAAAGATCGTTGGCATTGTAAGACTGACGACAAACAAGGATTAATTTTCAATTTGCTGCTCAACCGTACACGCCAAGTATCAGTCATAGATGTGTGTAAATTCACGTGGAATCTATTGTTTCTTTGACTTCTATATAACTCGTATATTGTCCACATATCACCAATGCTGAACTTGTGAGGGAGATAAATATAATCCCTCTTATGATATCTATCTAGAAATTCATACCCAGACCTTTTTGGGATTCAGAGGGATTGTAACGCTTAGCTATTATATCAGGACCCTGACTCGATCAGGGCTCGATAAACAATCTTGAGAAATAACATGAGGTGCTAAAAACAAAGTGAAGTGAAGTTTGACTCAAAATTGACTAATTGTTGAGACACGTTGTCAAACAATTCTTTGAGGGGAGGTTCTCATCAAGCGAACTCCGAAAAAAAGGGATTCTCTCGAATTTTTTCTCAATGGAAAGGAGTAAATTGAGAGCTTGATCTCCTTCACACCTAGTCAATGAATCTTATGGTAAGGTAAGAGACCCTATACCCGATCAGTCCTTATATTCTAGGTTTTTGTGATTTAGTTGTGCGAAAACTCTTCAACCAAGACATTTTTTGTAATCAATGGATTGAAAATGAACTGTTTCATTTGAAACTTCTAGCTGAATTACTTCATAAATTCATGTAATAATGAAAATGATCGGGTTCTACCGAAACCTCAAAGGCATTTTTTTCGAAACCATGTTTTTCAAGTTTATCTGCACGATATCTCAAAAATTAATGAACAGCTCGCTCTTTTGTTTTTATTTTGAAGTAACTTGAATTTATTAGAGAATGAATCTAAATGGTGATGATATTTGCTTTTTGTTTTTTATAGCACTCTGAAGAGCGATAAAAAGATCAAAAAACATTACCAAAAGTTTGCATGTCCACCATATTTTCAATTTTTGACTTTTCATTGGTTTTATTTGTACAAATTCGAACACATATAATATATTTTATAAAAATTTTTGAATTTTCGATTTGCGATATTATTTGCAAGTGCTACAGTGCAGACCAATTGGTTGATCAATCGATTACTTTTTTTTTTTTGAGTTGTTCATGTTTCAGCACGTATCAACAATTCCCATGGCATTATTTTCCTTATGGAAAAGGATTTTTTTATGCAGTTAAAGACCCATCAAGTGAGTGTCAAAAAACTCAAGTTCCTAGAAAAAAATCGCTCCACGAGAACCTCCCCTCAAGAAGTGTTGGAGAACTCAGGGATAAAAACATTGCATCTTCAGAGTCCCTGAGGGGGATTCGATAAAAATATTGATAGTATTGTTTTATATAGACTATACATCAAGTCTCCCGGAGTCATTCTTGTATATTTCATTCTTTGACGGAAAGAAGTTTCCCGTTTGTCATCACAATCAAGTATATTTGCACGATTTTTTCCCTCGCTTATGAAATGAAATTGCAAAAGATGAATACCCAAACATCTAAGCAACTTTTGAAACTCAATGAAAATTCTAGGACAAGGTACATGGGTGAATGTATGTATTGGAATAGGCACGAGAGGCAATAGACACGACAGAAGAGAAAGTTTGAACAAGGGGTAAAGTACCAGTATGAGCCAGACACGGAGTCCTATTTCCCTACTGGCTAACTTTGCCATTTTAGATTTGCTCCTTTTTTTCGATTTATGTGTGTATACATATATATATGTATATGCACACATATGCACATGCACCGAAATGAGATTTTTTGCTGGATCTTGTCTTGCAATTCGAATCAATTTCAAACAGAAAGAAGCGAAAAAAGCGAAAAGATTGATCATATCGCTTGATAACTCAGAATATCAATGAAAAGTAAAAATACTTGTACACGGAAAGACCGGGTCTAATAATATCTAGAAGAATGACTGTCAATTTAGGGAAAACGAAGGTCGCTGAAAAATATTCTTAGGGAGTCTACAGGAAATTCGTAGTCGATATATCAACAATTGATAGTTTCACTGTGAAAAATACCAATGAAACTATCAACTGTTAATATTTTGACTACGAATATTTTTCAGCGATCCTCTTTTTCCCTAAATTGACAGTCATTTTTCTAAACGTTGATAAATTCTTTCTAAATAATAATAGACTTGGTTTTTCCGTGCAGTCGAATATTTTTTGGATATCCTTTCAACGATTGAAACTTGAATAGCTAGCGATGAATTTTGATATTTTTCGTATGTTGTAACAATTATTTATCGATGTGAAAAATAATGATCCAATAACGAGTCACGATATCATGTGAAGAATGAAAGAAAAAGGGAACGGAAACACATGAGATGGAACGACAGTACATTTTCTCTCATTTTTGCTGTCTATTCGTAGTTAACCAGCTGAGTGAAAAATGAACCTTAACATTTCCTCGATGCCCGCGGCCATACTCGAGAATATAGCCACATATTTTTTCCACCTGGTTGCTTTTATCTATCTCCCACTATATCCTTCTTTGCATTCAACAAATTTCACATCGTTTCTCCATCGATGAGCCGTGAAATTCATTCTTACCTACGTTCTAAAGGAGTCTGAATAAATTCAATTCCTGGTTACAAGAATCAAAAAAAATTTTGAAAATTCCTAAGAACTATACATTTGATATTTTTAAAACAGCGAGTGGTCGAATTTCGAAGCTTTAGGAATCCCAAAAGGATCATCCGTTCGAAGCTATACCACCCAGATAGCACAAAGTTCGTTGGATGTTTTTCAAACGTTCTGAGAACGTTGAAAACACGACCGGACGTTCTTAGAACGTTCTAAGAACCTCCGAGTGCTGTTGGGGTACTCAGTGTCGACATACTCGTGAAAATTCTTCATTCGATACTAGGGAAACTACCCAGGGAGTGGAAGAATTTTCAAAATTATGTATACACGGGACAAAATCGGCACGTAAAAATTACATGAAAAGTACACTGTTAGAAATTTTCAATGACATGTAATGGAAGCAAAAGTTGTTCACGTAACTGGAAAATTGAATGAAATTTCAGTTACGAAAATGTATATTGATGTATAATATAATATAGCAAAAATTTTAAATTCAGTTGCATGTAAATGAATTCTCATTTCAATCGCCAAGAATTGGAAATCTCATTGACAAATGTGCATGAAAAATATATTAAATTTAAAGATATTTCTAACAGTGTGAGGTTAAGATTACAGGATGGATTTTATGTAAAATATACTACAAAGTCCTGTTGGATCTACATTGTGATAATGGTTTCCCTAGCAAAACTGCTTCTATTTATTTCACTTATAATGTACATATAATATCGCTACTGATGTCAATTTCATTTGAATTGCACCCGAAGAGAACATGAAGCTTCAGTATAGATCGAGCCGAAGGTTCATGAGAGCTAACTTTTAGATTCACAAACGTTTGACAAAGGTTCTGCGGACGTTGAAATGTCCGCCTCGAAATACCTTCAGGAAACATAGATGGAACGTTCGCTGAAGGTTCATCGAAGGTTTGACGAAGCTTCACAAAAATATCTATACTTATATTAATTTTGATCAATTGATATGAAAAATAAATTAATTAATAAACATAAATTATCATAAAAGCTTCCTCAAACCTGCGATGAACCTTCAATGAACGTTCCATCTATGTTTCCTGAAAGTATTTTGAGGCGGACACTTTTCAACGTTCGGAGTACCTTTGACAAACGTTTGTGAATCTAAAAGTTAGCTCTCATGAACCTTCGATCCCATCTATACAGATCTAATCTGAACGTTCGCTGAAGCTCCAGGCGGTTATGACAATTCAACAAAAACCAATGCAGAATTTATATGCAATATTTTTCCATCTAATTTATATAGGGTTATATATAAAATATATTTGCTCTTTAAATCTGGAAAAGTGAGAAATCACGCGTTTCATTCGTTCCGAGTTAACCCTCGCTCTTGTGAAGTGAAGAATTCACTCTAGAATTGGAGTGATTGTGAGTTTCTAACCTCAAATTTTAGACCATCACTCAAAAAGAGTGGACATTTCACTGAGGAGTGAAATCTTACTGTAAAAATGTTAGAGAGTAAATTATATTGAATGATATAGGTATGAATAATTTATAATTTTGAGAATTTTTCCACTCGGGCCCACTGTGAGAAATAATTATGGAATTTCCCTCCGAAAAATGGTGGCAGCAAAGTTCCTTCATAGATGACGAGTTCTTTACCATAATTTCATGGACTTTTTCACATTTGTAGAATATTCAACACCAAAAGAACAAAATAATTCCTCAAAGTGGTAGCAAAATCCAGTTTTTTTTATGAAAAAATAATGCCCCCTATGATGAGGGGACGGAATCCACCAATGATATGTGGAAAAACTCCCCACATTTTTTACAGTGTAAAGACGGAGAACTAATGTTGCTGAAATTTGAATCGTTTATTGGAACGAATCAATACGCGAATAACAAAATATTCAGACCCAATTCCAGTTGAAGATTCAGAATATTGCAGCACATTTTTCAAACGATGTTTCCAATTTCAAGAAATTGATTCAAGAAGATAAATAATGATGATTTATCAAAGTTTGTGAGTTTGAATTTTCGTTTCGTTTTTATAAATGATTCAAACTTCTACAACACGAGAACAATGTCAAATGAAGATTTGATAACTTTTCAACAAATTCATCTGCACTGAGAAGAATGGTTCACAGAAAAAAAATTGCTGTGATTATAGGAATAGCATTAAATTGATGTAATATATACTGAAATTTCTGTTCAATCAATCGTAGAGATATAACCAGTTTTCCCCCATTACTTTACATATAAAACTGATTGACCAGTTTACATATAAAACTGATCAAATTCTGACGATTTACTGCCTTCATTCGCAAGAAATATTAATAGCTTAAATGTTTATAAAGAATATTCGGTTCAAAGAAGATATTGCATCAAGAAAAATGGTTTACTCAACTATGAACCTACTAAACATTTCATTGCATCCAATGAAATTTTACTTGATTCAAGTAAATTTTATTTGAAATGAATAAGAATTTATTTGGATGGAGTAAATTGTTCATTTGACTCAACTAAAACTTTAGTAGGTTCATATTTAAGTAGACATTTAGTTGATTTAAACAAAACTCAGTCAATCAAAATAAATCCAAATATAGAATTTTCTCGGTGTGATTGTTATTGAAGTGATATATTTCAATTGCGAAAGTACACCTATTTTAGATATACGTCTTAACCAAAATTCGAAGTATCTCGAAAAAATTGAATCAAATTGCGTCGAATTATTCGATCCTGGGTTTGCTGTATCAAATTGATGAAACTTAACCTCAATAATTATAAAGAGTATATGCACATAACAAAGCTACACTGAGAAAAGTGAACTGTAACCATTACCATGCAAAAATAGTAGTTGAATGACAGAATCAGGTTATTTGGTATCCATCTTCATGTAAATGGTAACCATTCCCATGTGCATGAACATTGCTACGATTCTCTATAGTATCCGAAACCAAATTCGCGAAGTTGTCTCCCAATTACTATTTGTACATGGTAATCATTACATTCCACTTCTCTCAGTGTACCTTGGAAATTGTTAGATTTTGTAAGGTTATAGTATGAAAGGAGATGAGGTGTAATATGTATATATTCTTTCTTGTTGTGAAATAATATAGTTTTGTTATTTATGATGAGGAAGTATAGTAGTAACTTGAATATTATCTCATGATATTTGATGATTGAGGTGGAAACACCATACATATGATTTGTTATATTTTTTGTCCTTGGCAAAACTCCTATATTTTATCTAAGAAGAAGTCCAGGAAAATTTTTCCTACGGGTTTTGATTTTGCACAGTTTTTCTGAATGAACTGCTGATAATGAACCATCACTTGGAAATACGAAACACTACAAAGACATAGCTAAAAGTAACAGATAACATAACGAGGGTTATCGACCATGCGATCATCAGACGTACGAACATGATAAATCATACAATGATATTCAGTTACGCAAGAATAAATGTTGCTTTTCAACGAGAAGCCTTTTATTTGAGGTGAGAATACAGCCTAGAACATTATGAAAATATCACAGAGTACAGAGTCAGTTGAATCAAGTGTTAATCTTCAAGTTCTCAAAGAATACGGGCATGGCTAGCCTCTCCTCTTAGTCTCAAAGAGCTTTTTTGCATGCTTAAAAGCTCTCGGATGTCGGCTCGCGCGTTTGAATGTGAATATACGCTAACGCTTTGGGAAAAATGATTTTCCTCCTCTCTATTGTTTTCATATCGTTAAATTCCGTACGAAAACAGATACAACTGGATGTTCGAGCAATGAGATTTATTCAAATCCGTTCGATGAATAAAGCGAAATTGAAGAGGAGCAGGAGGAAGAGAAAAACTAGGACAGAGAACTAGTAATTATTATTGAAGAGAAGAGGAAAGGCACGAACAAAAAGATGGGTAGAATTAACGAGGAAATATTTCACAATAATTGCATGCCATACGTACGTGCATTGGCTGATTGCATCGCATCAATTATTCATTATTATTCTCAAAATTATATTCAAACTCGATGCGCAGGAATGATTGCGTTCAAATTTATTTAGAGTAAATTTTATATATGAAGTTTTTGAAAATTGAAATATATTGAAGTTCAGCTTCTTCGAGAGTACACTTTTCATAATCGAAATAAAGCAAACGCATTAACGTAAATTAATCATTTGCGTCCCCTGAATTGAGAAATCTCGAGCATTTCGTCGCAATCACTCGAGTGAAACGCACATGTTACTCGCGGAGACCTATGATTGAATTAATTATACCAGTCATTCCCCTCGACCTAAGTTTCTATAACGAAATTAATCAAAGAAATTACCCAATGTTGTTTCGAACTTCAACAACGTTGCCAGAAATATCAAATTCACAGTTCGAATACTCGACTGCATAGTGAGATTGCGCGAATGTACGGGACGCCTGCACGTTGGCAATGCGTCGTTACCTGCAGCCGCAATGCAGCCGGCCGGTGAAGAAAAATCGTTCGTCGAGATCCGCTGCGTACTTGTTCATTTTTACCTTATCCACCTCGACTAACGAGCTTTCTGTAATTACACTGTTGAAGTGAAGAACGATCTCCTGGAATTCCCAGATCACAAATCATCATGAAAAATCAACTACCGTTATTCAATTATTCTTTCTTTCACCAGCCTGGAACCATTTTTGATGTATCCCGTATCCCGCGATATGAGATGATCTTAAAATCTGCTGTATTTGTACATAAGGGCTGCTTGTAAATATCAATGAATACGTATGAACCGGTAATTGAAGAAGAATGAAAAAGAACAACGGAATCACGTGCTGGCCATAACCAAGTCATAACACGTAAAACGAATCGAGCATAAAGGGGTTGTAAGAAAATAGGTAAACGATAGATCGACCTGAATAGATTAGGATTCGTAGCGAATGACGGTATAATGAGCGTAACGGGCACATGGTACGGAATAAATGAAGTACCTTCTCCCATCTGAACCTTGTCCTAATCGTCGACCCATCGAGATTTTTATCTTTTTTTTTTCTTCATTGTGGGTACGTATATGCTTCGTCATGTAATTTCAATGGCGCCGATTTGCTTGATAAAAATTTCAACTTTCTCTTCTTTGGAATTCTTTTTGAAGGAGGAGGACGGAATACACGTGCAATGAATCATTCGAAAAGATGTGAATTGATATTCTTGAAGTAACGATTCAAGCACTGCTACGAGTGAACTAATGGAAATTGGATACTAATCACTGGCGTTCCATTAGTTATTATTGTCGGTGCTAGTCGTTAAACTCGTAATAAGGGTAAGTCTTTCCATAAAGAAACTACCTGCATGAAGGGTAATACGTAGCACGAATTAAGGTGTGGTTACCTTATTATTTTGACCTGTTCTAGGATGAAAAATTTCTTTTCGGTATAATTTTCCTGCTTTTGATCCCTCAATTGAGTACGAAGAAGGGCGCATCAAAACTTTTCGAGTTGTTTCAGAAAGAGGAAAATACGAGGAAACTTTCCTCACGTGAATTACCGTCAATACAAATTTGCTTAATGGGGATCAATAGAACCAGTACGCGTTTTGAAATCATTTGCCGGTCACTGCATATACAATAAAGGTCAGATGTTTCATTCGATCAATTTTCCATACACCCTGCTAACTTGAATCATTCCACTTGGATAACTTGTAGAAGAGCTCTGGGGCTTGTAACGAATACAAGCGTAAAGTTGTCTCTCGATAACTCAATTTCAACAAGAAACAAAGATATTGAACGGAAGTATGAAATATAAAGAAGAAATACAAGTATTGTAACTGATACATGTTGGTATTAATAATATAAATCGCAGTAGATCTTCAGTGGACTGAAGTCCAACGTTATGTCGGGTATAAGAATGAAAGTTTGGCACAGGGACGCTACATGCGATAAGTCTTTAGATTTTTCTCTGAACGAGATTCATGAATTTTTCCTCGTGAAATAAGGGTTTCATCGCATATGTTTCGAACGATTCATTTTGATGAATCCATCGTGATATTGTTCGGGGTACATTATTTAGACCGCAATAGGAATGAAAACTCAATTTCACCCTCGCAATATCTGAAATCCAAAGTTTCTTTCTGTTATAAGTGAGTCAGGTAGATTACGCTGAGTAATTTAGTGCTGACTGACGAGACAAGAATTATGGTTTACAATTTCAAGCTTCGTAGCGCCATCGTAATAAGGTTTCCGTGTATCCTCACACAGTTACCTCCATCAAGGTAGCACTAATTTTAGCGGTACTTTTAACGAGATGTCATTAATAATACTGTTAAAATGTCGCGCATGAACGTTGGATGAACTCGTAATACCTCTTCCTGAGATAGGAATTAACCAAATAGCGTTGCCCTTTGCGTATCAACATACACGATGAAAAATTCCTCAACACCTGAATCTCTTTCAAATATTTTCTGTGCTTGGAAAATCTTTGAAAGCTGATCTTAAGAGAAATTGAAGATACTCAAATTTTAATCATCCAACACATTTATCTTTGAGGGAGGGTGAAGGATCGAACCCTAGATTCAAATTTCTATTCAGGGTAATACATTTTTATACCATTTTATCGATTATCAACTGATCGAGTTCCTATAACTTTCCAAGATTCCATAAGCGAAAATAACGGTAAATATTCGATTTTATTCTACAATGTATCAATTATAGGTTAATTCATCGAACTACCATTTGATTCGTAATTTCTTAATAATTCGTTCTCCAATGATATTTCAATAATACAGAAAAGCGAAAATATAAATGGTATGTATGCATTTTGAGACGACGCTTTCAATCAGAACAGTGCCTAAAAATAACATCTGTGACCCGACTACACTCGATTCCACAACGATATATTATCCGCTTGACTTGGCTATTTTTTACCCAAGTAATCAAAATCAATGAGGAATGTTATATTGATGTATTCGCTGTCAATTATGAAATAATAATAATCTTTTGCAGAGTTATGAAAGGATATTCGAATGGAAAAAAAAGGTATGTTAATTCATCTGATTTGCTTTCATAAGCTATTATTTATGAACATTGTTATTCAACGACGGGAATGCTTCTTCATTTCAAGGATTTCATTCTTGAATTGTTAGGGGTATCGAATCGAATAATGCAACATCGAAATATCAATTCGAGGATTGAAGATTCTGATCGACAGAGTTATTAGTAATTACTCTCTTACTCTCTAAATTTCTTGAAATGAAAATTCACTCTGCTCTCCACTTCAACATTGGGATTCACAAAGTACAAAAGGATTTTACAGTTTCTGGTCTCAAAGGCTGACCCATTCCTGATTTATACTACTGATTTTACATTTAATGGCTTTTCTCTTGACATTTTACCTTCTTCAAGTGTAATTTATTCCAACTATATGCCATTCTCTCGAGATTCTTTGTGCACACAATTATTATATATAATAATTATTCACGGAAAAACGTTTGGAATTCATCAATATTGAATTCATATTTCGTACAACATGATTAATTTCAGAAGAACGCAATATAATGACAGATATTCCGAAGACGAGAATAATTAGTAGAAAGAAACGGAAAAGATGATCTTCTTGTCTTTGAATTCCGTATTATCGGAGCGGGTTTCAAGGGAGGCAGGATGACGGAACAATTTCCTTTGAACACCGACAAATAACAAGGAAAATCGAACCAATGATGGTTGATGTCAAACCAATATGAGCTTATCATATCCCGTTTTCCTACGAATGGTGTTGAAAGTTGGGACTATTTTACACACGGAATTGTAAATGATAACAAATTTTGTGGCGTAAGTTTTGAAAATTATAAATTTCTTGTAATGAAATATTTCAATGAGATCTAGGATTGGAAACGAGCACAGGGGAAGAGGACAACCCGTCTTGACGGATCCTCTGAATGGAAATGTAAAATCATTGTGGCGTATTATTCGATTAAAAGTGTCAACTGACTTAAACTTGACGACGTGAATAATTAACTTGCAACTGAAATAACTTTTCACATGTTTTACCCACGAGAATGAATAATTTTCAAGAATCAGAAGAAAAACCTTGAGTAATCTTTAAATTTATCCCACCTAGAATTTTGATGTGCTGTAAAAAATTGTATTAGAAATATTTCTTTTACAAGGTGAAAAATAAATATCATTCAGTGATGATTAATTTGTTTCTTACGAGGTGAAATATAAGTGGAAATCGGTTATAGACATTTAAAAGGATACGAGCTAGCTATTATTAATGGAAAAAGAGATCTGCGATTGCCGGAAGGGGTACATAATCACGTGATGTAAATGGTTCTCATACGTTTCATTCGACCGGATCAAAGTGAAAGGTCAAACATATTTCTGGAATTCGGACTATCCGAAGAGACACTTTCGTTCAGTTGCGTCATGTGAAGTTTGTCATAAGTACTTCTTCCGTTGTATCGCAATGTATTCTGGACAACCAAGTTGAGAACCCTTTTTCCCAGGGTATGAAGTTAATCCTTCGAGATTATATTGGGTCTAAAAGAAATCGTTTTCAGACAATATTCATTATAACAAATACCCATTTATTTATCAATGTTTCATATATTCTCAATCGTACACGTCGTTTTAAACTCGCGGACGATCGAAGTTTGCATGACAAAATAGGTGTGTTCTCGGAGGGTTGATATATTCGGCACAGTATCATCTTCATTGGATTACGTACCGTATCAAATCTGATTCCAGGGCCCTAATCTGTTACGGAAATTCTTCCATCGATCAATCGTTTTCCGATTTTTGTCGGAATAACTTTGCCTTCGTAAGCAATACATTTTGTATTCTTAATTTGAATTCAACAACAGTCATAAACTGGTGCTCCCTCCAACAGTGGTTTCCCTTTCGCATGCCCTCCGAACGTTCTTTCCCCACATATAGTATCACCCTCGTTTTGAAGCTTCGAATCCCTGTTGAATATTAAAACCCATCTTTCCCTACTGTTGAATGGAGATAGCGGAGATCTGGCAGAACTAAGGAAAAAGAAAACAACGGATCTTCAAATTTCCTCCACCATTATCGGGAATAAATTCTTTACCTCTTTCTAACTGTATAGACCGTGAATTTCCGTGAGCGATAAGTTGTAGATTCTCAAAAACTTGAAAGTTTATTCGGATAAAAACAAGCTGGGATGAAATGGCGATAATATCAGGTGAGCTCCCTGTCCGTATGGACGTATATTTCAATTTTTGGATAATATATAATATATTTCAGAATAGAATTGATTGAGGATTGAATTTTTTGATTCACCTGCATTCAAGGAAAGGAACGCGAGACTAGGATGTGGAGAAAAGGATGGTTGGCAACCCTAAATCTGATAATACATGATCAGATCTGACCGTATTTCCTCGGGCGATCACGCACAAACTCCCTGATCTATGCTTGCCAAGGGGAAATTGCATGAATGAAAGGACAATTTGTCTCCGAAAGAACGATTGTCACCGTATTTCGCAAATTCAGCTGCTTCCGACTTCTACTGAGAAAACATTGTTTCCCGTATGTGATATCTTCGCGACGGACAAGCAAACATTTTTATCTCGATCGTGGGAACGTTTGGAGACTGTGATCATATCTCTTCATACATAATACTAAAAAATCATAACACAATATTTCATGCATGAGTTTGTGGAACCGTTTACGACGTACACATCAACGTTTACAACGGTTGAAATTATGCACAATTTTTGCCTGTTTAAAGAAATGAAAACCATGTTGACGAGACAAGGCAAACAATAATCCTGCAGCAAATATCTCAAATTGTAATTGATTTCAAATCCGTGATATCCCGCACGTTCCTATTAATGACATAATATTTAACTATTGAACATGACGTAATGAGCAAATGCGCGAGGATGTGCAATGCTGTAGATATCGGTGTTCGATCTTCGCTCACGATCAGCTGTATACATCGAGCTTAAAGCCTGTCGAAATTTATCACCGAGGCTCATTGGTAGGCCCGAGGCATTAAGCCATGCCACATATTCCACGGTAACTGGTTGATCAGCTTATCGTTAATCCGGTAGCTCTGTCGCTGTGTGCCAAGCCATGCGAACTAATTGGACTACCGTTAGGAACAATCGCAAGCGCACTCGCGCTATCCTCAATCACTCACCCTTTTCTTCTTTTTATTAAATTTCAATATTTACTTCATTCCAGAAAGAGGGAAAGAGAGAGAGAGAAAGAGGGCATTTTTTCAATCACACATGGCCTTTGCTTCGTAAAATTTCACTAGGTCAGTTAAAATTAGGAAAATCAATTACATTAGACATCGTTCGATACCGTTGAAAATATATACGGAATACACAGAGACACGTACGATTACTCCGACGAAAAAAAGGGGGAAAGAAAAAATGTTCATTTTCTAACGAGATTTTTCTTCATTTCGTAAACGAGAATATTTTCATTATAATTCGTGCGAATGAGTTATTCGAAACGGTCCCGTTAAATCCTCTACAAGAGTATAATTCATGTTGAATTTCGAAATACGGAAATTAAATATTTCTTCTCGTAATCAATATTTCATATTCGACAATATATGGTCGTGAATATAAGAGGATTACAAAAATAAATCAACTTTGGTATTTGTAGGGATATATCATAAAGTCTGTATCATTTTTTAATACAATGAATTTGCTTGAGCTTCTGTATAAAATTCACGAGTTTATTGAATATAGGTCAAATCGATTTATTGAAATTTCAAAGCCTATAAATGAAGATTTTAATATCGCTGTTAGAATCCAAATTTATGTAAAATATAAATGTGATCGCTCCGAGAACGCATTTTAATACCACAGCGATTATGAAATGAAATTAGTTAGAGTATATATGTATAATTCAATAATGGTTCCTTATCAATACCATTACTCGCGGTAAGAGGATTAAAATATCTGTTACGATTCTTCTTTTCCCCTATTCGACTACAGGTTGTACTATAGAAAAAAATTGCAAATTATATTTTGGAAATTTATTATATTGGATTCCCTCAAAAACGTCCGATGCGGTCGGATTTCGGAACAAAGCGAAAGAAAATTCATTTCATTTCGAAAGGAATTCTAAATTTCTATGTAAACATTCTTATCCTTTGATAACACAGTTCTCCCGGAGAAACTTCATTCCATTTCGAATTCTGAATTTTCTTCACAATGGAACGAGTATTCGGAGAACAAGAATTAAGAGATTTGTATTTTCATTTTCGTCCGTGAGAAATCCATTTTAAATGAGAAAATCCATCTCAGCATTTAATTTCAAGGGAAAAAAGACCAAAGATTTCGTGAAGTAAAGAGATTATATATGTAAATTGCTGAAAATGATTCCATAGCATTTTCTCACAGGATTTATTATTTTTTTGTTGGATTTTACATTTTGCGCAAAATTTCACGTATATTTATGTGAAGTGATGAACACCCATACAAGGGAGAGGAACTTTGTTGGAAATTTACTATCAAAATTGTCGTGAAAATTCCAACAAAATTAGAAATTTTTCATCCGAATAATTTGAGAATTTCCGATGAAGGGATACAGGGAAATTCCGATTATTTGATGTAATGTACCGCATATTACGAGGGAAAGGAAAAATAATGCTATGCACGGAGATTCATGGTAAGTAGAAATACACGATCTAGGGTGTCAGTAGTAAGTGACCTAATGTGTCAGACTCCACTGAACATTGATTTCTTCTATCATACTCTATACGATAAATGAAGAAAGTATGGAATAGAATTATAAGGTACGCATGTTGTTTCACACATTCGGAAAGAAGGTACAAATTTTGCGCTAAAAAAAATCTACATTTGGGCACAAAATTGAATTCAATGATCGTTAACTATCATTTCTTGTTAAAGTTTTTTTTATATGCTGTTTTTTTTTTGTTCAATCGTTTATTCAACCACTTTCACGTTGATGTGGCTAGAGCACTAATGGAAGGTGATGGTTCATTAAACTAAGTTTAACCTACACGGCAAAGGTAGAATTACTTGAATTATGAAGTGTTGTTCTTTTTCACAGCGTGACGACCACCGCACTGCAGAAAGTTTGGCTGCCGTTTCACCGCTATTTCTCTCCACAACAGAGGAGGAAGGCGAATTGATTTTCCAGGGATTCGAATCACATTCATGCCTGCGAGACATCCACGTCCGTAGTACGTTAACCGCTCGGTAATACGATTCGTGTTCTTAGCATCGATAACATATGATGGAAATACAATTTTCTCAAACTTTAACATGCGTAGAAGTACTGAACCAGTCCTTTCTCGTCTCATACTCTTTTATCAAATTAATACATGCTACATCAAGGATCTGTAAATTTGTGTCCTATTACAAACATACCTGCATAAATTTGTTATTATGAAGCCTCATATTGGAGTGACGTTCTGTTCAATTTATAAACAAAACACGAGTAAAAATGAATTTCATATAACTTCTTCTGTTTTATTTTTGTAGCTACTTGGTAGCTGCAAAGCAAGAATTTGTAATTATCTGTGATATGTTTGTCACAGCTGTAACAGTTGAAGAATACTTCAATTTCTATCTGTCCAAATATTGGCGTATCATTTGTTTCCGTGAACAATAATACCTATTTGTAATGTAAAAATAAAATTCAAAGTTGATCGTATTGCATATACACAACCTGCAAACACTCAAAGACGAAATTCCCTGGAATTGAGATATTTTATACTCCATGTGGAAAATACCCCACCCGAGATTCAACAAAACAATGCAAGTTTGCTGTAAATGGTTGTTGTACTATTTTCATTTCGTTGTTTTCCCGCATAATACGCTGACTTAAAATTCGTATTTAAACGGTAGAAATTGAATTCGGAGTGGGTAAAAAACAACACGTCAATCTTCATTCATTTTGACTTTCACATTCTATTTACTGGACAAACAGTACAATAGAGGAATCAAAGCAGACTCTGCACAGGTTGGGAAGACTGAAAATAGGTTGAGCTCAACTTTCTGTTCATTCTAATGAGTGTACTTTACGCTTCAAGGGTGTATGAAAACAGGTTGTGAAATATGTTGGTATAAATGTAACTTTAAATAAATTCTAAATCCAGTGGATTGAAGGAAGGCTTGAATTTTTGAAGTCATAAAAAAGCGTGATTTAATTGTTCATTGTAACGAATGATATGTGATTCACGAGTTATTCTATTATCGATGATAATAATAATACGGGGAAAATGTTTGTCACGGAACTAACAATTCAAAAAGATTGTTAACATTCTATTGTTGAGTGTACAATAATTTAATGTTCTCACAGCAACACAAAGTTGTCTTATTGACAGTAAACACAAATTCCAGATTTCCACAATGATTATTGTGAACTGATGTATGAACAAATTTTATTGACAATTCAACAATATTTTTGTGTTTTTTTCTGTGAATCTCGTCAGAAGCGATGAAGAATCTTTACGTGAAATAATCGTGGTTACAGGAATATCTCTAAGATCATTCCTAGAAATGTTCCAAAGGTGAGACGAGACAATTTTCCGACTATTCTGTTTCGATTATATCAACCCAAATGGAAAAATTTCCACAATTTTATATAATTTATGTATAATTCGATATACAATTTATATATAATTTCAGACATTTTTCGACTCGGGGAGTTGTTGAAAAACGACAAAAGGAAATCCATGGCATATCTAACCTACTTTTTTGGCTGATTTAATTTGAATTTACTTAATGGCGACTCCACTTTTTGGGTTAAGCCCAATTCATTCGCATGTTTAGTTGCAATAACTAGAAATCCCGAGTATATAATTTTGAAAATTCTTCCCCTTGGGAATCTGATCAATTTTCGTTTTCTTTTGCTGAATAAATCTACAGAATCTCATGAAAATTCAATAATACTTGGCAAAAATGTTGCCCAATTGTGAATGAGATTTTTCGGAATCTAATGCAGTCTCTTTTTAGTAGATCATGATGTAACATCGACACGTAAATATCCACATGATAACGTGGAAATTTGAACAGCCTACTGCAAAAACAATGGTTCGAGATTGTTCTACGGGATGAAAATTCAGGTATGATATTTTTTCACGTACAGGATGATCACTGCTTCATTGGTACAAAAGAACTGCAAAGATTAACGCAAATATATTTAAAATAGAAAATATTAATTCGATTGAAAAATCCAATTAATTCCGATGAAACGCGTGCACGGAGAAAAAGGTATCTTAAAAAGTACCATAATTTATGGATTTTTAGCGCTGGTCTGACCCGAGTCTCAATATTTACCTGAACAAACCTCTAAAAGTACCATAATATCTGGGACTTTTATAAGGAAGGTACCATACTTATTCTGAAAAGTCCAAGAAATTATGGTACTTTCAGATATTCGTGCAAGTAAATATTCCGAGTCGGGTCAGACCAGCGCTGAAAATCCATAAATTATGGTAATTTTCAGGATATCTGTTTTCTCAGTGTGGAATTCCAATGGACATCGATTAAAAATCATCAGATTTATATCGAAATTCTGCACTTTCATCAGGAATTGATAGAATTCTTCAACCAAGGTTGGGTTTTGCATGGAAAATGCATGTAAGCCGGCGTGATAAAAAATTTTGATGATCGAAATCCGCAGCTCTTCTTTCACGGACTACGTGACAAGTGCATGCTTTTACAATGTAGAATTCGAGATTTTCCGTTGGATAATTGTTTATTTCGCGAATAACACGGTCAGATAGTTAACGAAATGCTTTGGAAAGTTTTGTGAACCAAGTTCCATAGGTGATAGCCGCATGTGAATTGCACGATATGCCGGGCGAAGTGTGTTACCTTTTAATACAAATGATGGTGAATAAAATTTCAATATATATTCCTTGAAAAATGAAACGGAGTTAGAATAACTTCAAAGGATGATTTTAGATGATATCTGTTTGCGATAATATAAAATATTCTTGTGTCATTGATGAATATATTCAGTTTGCATGTTACAAATTGGTGTGCTATCATGTTGTTTCACGAAGAAAATAGAATTCCAATTCTGAATTTTATGGTATTTACATGGATAAGATCTGTTCATTAAAATCGAAAATTTCAAACGAGTACCGCAGATTTTTGTGTGAATTCAGATATGACGAATGTTGCATGATTACTTCAATAACCCTAGGAATCAAAAGTTATTTATAAACTATAATCAACGAGATTCAGATAATTCGCATGTTACACAAGTACTTGTGTATGAAAATGGTCAACCGTTACATTTTTGCTACATCGTTAATGATGTTTCTATGTAATATTTTTTGGATCTTGAATGGATATGTTAATACACGAAGAAAAGGTTCCCTCCTCTCATCGTAGAAATTCCAATTCTTCAAAATATTCTATACTCGCAGGATACGATCTCACGTGTGGCACGTGCTTCAAGACCTTGCAATCAAAATCTATGTAAAATTAATCAACATTTACTCCCTCCGACAGCTACGAATCCTCGATAAACATCATGTAAAACGAACATTCGTTTCAACTGTATTTGAAACGGAAACAGAGAAATCCGTGGGAAACGAACGATTTTCAAATATTCTGCTTATCGTGTTGACTTATCGTAACTGATTACTGTGTAATTGCCTATTTGCGTACAAGTAAATATGCATACACTAGCAGCGCCCAGGGAGCACCTGGGTTACGAAGACTCGACGAAGTATACAGAGAGATGTCAAGGAGAAAACAAGAGGAGGAATCGATCTCTGTCAGAAGAAGAGAGAAGTTAGGAAAAGCGTCTGGAAGGAAACCTTCTCGTTGGGAAAGAAAATGAAAAGGAAATGATAAGGCATGCTGAGACACTTACGGATTCTTGTACCAGCAAAGCTCGCCTTCGAGCCGCCACCGTCACGTTGCCGCCGTCTTCTCCTATATCCAGTTCGAAAATAACAAATGGTAATGATAGAATAGATAAACAATCAAAGACAACACAATTGGCTGGGAGTAGAGTCCACCTGAGGACGGAAAACTAGACGTATATGGACATATATGTATACAATTCGTTGTCGAATTAATTTTCCTCACTTTGTTTTGTCAAATAATTGACGTTATTTGCTAAATGAATGACACAATCGTCGGTAGATCTCTTGGAGAGAGACTTCGAGCGGCGCAGTCGTGAAAAGGAGGACAAAGACTATATCAGCACCCAATTTTTTCTATTTTTTCCGTGTTTTTAATCCCAACTTGGTTGTGTGTGTTTTTTTCTGTTTTATGAAGGAAACCGATGGAAGCACTCGAAATAATGTTGTTGTCTTTTTTTTTCTTTCAATATATTGTTGTATAATAAATATCACACGAGGCAAGATTAACAAATAACGGGGGTTTTGTAGAAGAACGACCGCGGGAAAAGTAATAGGCCGCTTAACCGTTCAGGCCGCACTAAAGAGAGCCGGGTCCGTGACTTGTAAGGGTGAACTACTGGTGGCCGTGATGATGGTGATGGTGGTGGTGATGACGGTGGTGGTGGTGCTGGTGGTGGTAGTAGCGGTCGTGGAAGTGGTAGGGGTAGCGGCGACGGAGGTGGTGGCAGTGCTGGTAGTAGCGGCCTGGTGGCACCCTCTCTCCGGTTCACCTCGGTTTCCCACCCCCTTCGCATCCTCCCCCTAACCACCCTTCTCTGTGTACTACTACCTGCCGCGACTCTTTCTCTCCAACTCTCTGATTTTTCATCAAATCGCAGGGGTTGCAATTTTTTTCTCTATACGCTAAAACAAATTTTTCTTTTCGTGCTATTTGTCAGAACTTTGATATACACGATGACAGGAAATCGCGACAAATTTGTATTCGTTTAATCTCGCCGGTGACTCCCGGAACACATGTTTCATCGAGTTTTCTTTTCCACGAGTTATTTGTTTGGAATACGTTCTCTTATCCGCGAATTGATATTCAAGATACCTCTCAAAATTGGATAATTTGCATAAAATTACATCATTCATTCATAAGATCGATTCAAAGAAAGGACAAATTTTAACAGGAAATGCTTTAAATGACATGTATATTCAGGCATTATATTATGGATTCGATGAATTTAATTTATAAATTCATGATCAATAATTGTAATTTAAATCGCGCAAATTGAAAATTGTTCCCTATTCGTTGAATATTGAGAACAAAGTTCAACCATACTTCACAGCAAAGAAACATTTTTGAGATCAGCGGAATTGTAAGATATCGTCGCAACATGAAATCCACAAGGGAGAAGTGAACCGTAGCTCTTTCCCAGGTGAAAAATATCCTTCACTATGAGTTACGTGTTCTTAAACTGGCAATGAAATACTTATATCTTGAACTAATTTTTCTTCCTAACGAGAGAATACACGGGTCGTATTAAGAGAACAATACAAAGGAGGAAATGTAGTATATTACTTCGAGGAGAAGATTTATTGAAATCAAAGTACTTGAATGTTGGATTATATATATTTTGAGTCCTGGATTTTTGTATGATACTGTTTGTGTGTAAATGTTCCTTGATTCGGAACGTATCAATGAATCGTACAAAAGATACGTAATACAAGTCAAATAAAAATTGTGAATGGAGCCCCAAATTCTGCACTGACGGAAAAACAACCTGGTTGAAACATTCGTGGTCGCAATAAGTTGAAATCTGGTTCGATTCACCAGGAAATGTGATTGTGATGTGCAGAAAAAGTGGTTGAAGCTAAAATTAACTACATTTTTCAGGCTATCACACCAAGAAAAGAATCTGGTTTTTCTAACCTGAAAAATGTAGTTAATTTTTTCTGGACATCACAATCACATTTCCTGGTGGATCGAACCAGATTTCAAGTTAATGCGGCCACGAATGTTTCAACAAGGTCGGTTTTCTGTCAGTGTGTACTAAAGAAGTATATTACAACTCTTATATACAGAAGAATGTAGCTCCAATCTGGAAGCCAAGCCGACACTCAATACTTATAAGAGCTGTTCCCTCGAGTCTTTGTTTTTCGAGGATTTTTGATAAGGAATGGAAATGAAAATTCACTTTATGAAAAATTATAGGTTTATTTGTAGTCGTCTTCATTATCAAATAAGGGCTCAATCGAGTAACTTTGACTAAGTCTTGATAAAAGTTGGGGAATTATGATCTTCAATTTTCAGCAGTATTATTTTTTAATTTTTGCTTTAATCGTTGATGAATCGCTGATCTAATTAATGCGAACGATCAAAGATGTCACTACGTGGATAAAGGTGAAGTACTATACTTGGGATATTACAGGGACAATTTTGGTATAGGATTGGTTGCAAGAATGAAACATTCAAATGAAACATATGTCGATTGAAAAATAAGCCATATTTAGTCCCGTATAACTGTATGTTCATATTTTCATACCTTTAAACATTTGATGTAACTGTTACGTTGAAGTTGCCTTAACGCAATATCAGGAAAGGATGTAACAATGTTACTTGTTATACCCTTAATTAAAGGAAGAGGAAATCTCATTCAGGGAATCATGAAAATATTGGGTTGGCAACTAAGTAATTGCGGATTTTTGTTAGCAAATCAAAGACACCTTTTTCATGGAACTAAATAACTTTATTCTATAATGTATTGCCCATTTTGATCAATGACTCTTTGCCATTTTTCAGGCAGCATCATAATCCCACGTTCATAAAACTTCTGCTTTTTATTAGCAAAAAACTGAATCAGGTACGATTTGACATCATCATCATTACTGAAATTTTTACCATTCAAGGAGTTTTGGAAAGATTGAAACAAAAAGTAATCAGATGGTGCAAGGTCAGGACTATATGGTGGATGTGGCAAAACATCCCAACCAAGCTCTAATAATTTTTGCCGAGTGACCAAAGATGTGTGTGGCCTTGCATCGTCATGATGGAATACAACACCTTTTCGATTTGTCAATTCGGGCCGCTTTTCTTCAACTGCATTGTTTAATTTCGTTAGTTGTTCAATGTAGACATCAGAATTGATCGTTCGGTTGGGTGGTAAGAGTTCAAAGTAGACAATTCCTTTGTAATCCCACCAAACTGATAACAAAATCTTCTTTCGATGAATATCAGCTTTCGCTGTTGTTCGAGTTAGTTCACCTGGCCTGCTCCACGATCTTTTCCGCTTGATATTGTTGTACACAACCCATTTTTCATCGCCAGTTATCAGTCGTTTTAAAAATGGATCATTTTCATTACGTTTCTTTAGCAAATCGCAGATGTTAATGCGTTGCGTTAAATGCGTTTCTTTCGGTTCGTGAGGAACCCATGTATCGAGTTTTCGAACATAGCCAAGTTGTTTTAAGTGATTTTCAATGCATGTATGTGATACATGAAGTTTCTCTGCAATCTCACGTGTTGTACTGTGACGATCCGAATCGATTATTGCTTTGATTAGGGCGTCATCAACGTCAACTGGACGACCAGAGCGTTTTTCATCTTTGAGTGGAAAATCACCAGAACGAAATTTGGCAAGCCAATTTTGACACTGCCGTTCTTTCAAGGCTTCGTCACCATAAACAGCACATAACTTTTTATGAGCTTGCGATGCGTTTTTCTCTTTGCGGAAATAAAAAAGCAAAATATGACGAAAATGTTCCTTTTGATTTTCCATTTTTCAACGAACGCCAAACGAAAACTACGCAAACGATCAAAAAACTTTTGTTACTGATTGACAGCTGAATTGCCAACTATCAAATAACAAGATGTGTTTTACATTTGTACTACGTCTGCAAACCTAAAAATTCAACTGACACCATCTATGAGTGAAATCCGCAATTACTTAGTTGCCAACCTGATAAATTAAAAAAGATTTATTTCTTCAATATTAGGCAAAGAATTGATACAACATATTCTGTACGTAAAACGAATATATATTCATTTCATACGTTTTCACACCACATTCTTCTCGAAATATTTCTCATATACGTTCCTTATTCTATTCTAACATCTTTTCGATATCTTATGAAAATAAAGTTTCAAAATGATATATCCTTTTTCTTCCTTTATTAGTTAAATTTAATTAAAATATTTTTTCATGTGTCAAACTCGCGTAATAATACAAAAAGTCTTTACAATCATCACAATGAAACAGTTTATTTCCAGATCGACAGACAAAACGCATTTCTCAGGTAAAGGAAATGAAAAATTTTTATATTCGTTGATATAATAGTACCTTCATCCCATTTTAATTTCTTAACATCAATGATATTAAATAATTTGTAATCAGCTTGTTCATTTCTTTTCTTCCTTACTTTGTTTTGGGTGTTCTATTTCCTTTAATATGTTTTCCTCTTTTTCCAAGTTTTGTTCTTGGTTCGCCCTAAGGGCCCATATAACATTGAAAAACAGACAAAATTTCGCTATGCAGTTTTTAAATTACAAATTTCAAATATAATGTAGCAATACAGTGCACCGCTAGGATTTGATTCTGAATATAAATCCAAAGCTCAAAACATATTCCTGAATATGAGGAATTAAAGTTTAAAAACTTATTCTCATTTGTAGGTTAACATGTTTATAATCGTTCGCATAATTTTGAGGAATCATTTGCAATTCCAATTTGATATTCAAAGCTCAATTCAAGTAATTTACTTCATCATTGTGGATTTAAAATTTTTATTTATTGCTTAGTTATTTAAAAACTATGTAGCAAAATTTTATACGTTTTTCAATACTCCATGGCCCTTGAATCTTTTATATTTGTGAGATTTTGAAGTAATATTTTCCTCTGACTCGCACTGAATTCTTTCTTGAATGCACTCCCTAGTGAAAAATAATTTCTACTCTATAATTCTACTATTTTCTCCAATAAAAGAAAAATAATGACAATGTGAAATTGAACACCACAGTAAGAAAATTACGAGGGAGGATGAATAAATAGAATGAATATTGACTTTTAAACGGAAAGTTTATAAGAAATTTCTTCAATTTTCGGTATTGACTAATCGAAAATTCGTTAGTTCAATCAAAAGCCTGAAAAGAACTAAGGAGCTCCGAACAACTGAAGAGTTCATTATTTCTTAATATAGGGCAGCAGAGGGTTGTAAAAAGATTCAGAGGAGAGCAAACGGTCATCGAGTTTGCTAAAGATTGAGGGAAAATCCTGTGCGCGAATATAAGATTTTTTCAAAATATAAGTATAAAACTGTTGAATGGAATAATTTCTAATTATTTGTGATGATTGTTTAAATATTAAAATTCAATTACTATATGGTTAATTACCAAAACAAATCTATTATACATATATGCGTATACATATGTATTGCATTGTTACTTAAACTTAATATGATTGATTTATTTATGAAGTTCATCTTATAATTGAAGAGATGATCTGAAAATTCACAATCAAAAAATACTTGTCAAACCAAAAATAAGTTTGAGTTGATGCGATTAATAATGCAATACAACAGTATATGTATATACGATTTATTTGTTTATAAATAACTCTCCAATAACTCGAATTATTTATAATTCATCACGGAGAAAAAGGAATTCGCTGTGGCAGCGAAATCTACTTTTGCTGGGTTCCTTTTGCCAGAGCAGCAAATTTTTAGCTGTGGCAGCAAAAAATGTTTGCTATCCCAGCAAAATTTGTTTGCTATTCTGTATATAACACTGCAAATTCGCTGGCGGAGCAAACATTTTTTGCTGCCACAGCTAAAAAATTGCTGTCGTAGCTAACACGATTGCTGTTATAGCAAATTTTTAGCTAGGTCAGCAAAACATTTTGCTATTCTATATATAATACCTCGATTTGCTGCGTCAGCAAATTTTTTCTCTCCGTGATTAAATACCCAATTACTAAAATATTAGAAAATGTAATTATATCATCATTAAATTGTTCATCAAAGAACAATGATGTGAATGTTCATTTATGAATACACACATATTTCGCATCTTATTTATTATGAGAATTTGTAAAAGTAAACTGTAAAAAATTGGCGGTGTTAGCAAAAATTGACACTGAATAGTGTTTTTTTAACACCACATGATCATTTTCACAACATAAAGTGTCATTCTAACACCGTTTGATGTTATTTTGACACCAATTTTGAGGTGGACTCATATAGAATCCGCGTCTTGAATCCGACACCGTTTTGGTACCGCTTTTTTACAGTGTAGTTGGGGTTCTTTCTCCAACGGTGCTTCCGAACACGGCAAAAAGAGAGTATTCTCGCTGTTGTACATTCTGTCAAAAAAGTACCGGGAATTCTTGAATGAAACACAAAATATTTTTTATTCTTCCAAATCTATTGTTTCGCCTTCAATGTAGTCCCCTCCCGAAATGATACATTTTTATGCCAACGAACAATCCAAGCATCAAAACATTTTTTATACGCTTTTTCCGGAATCGATTTCAGTTCACGCCCCGAATTCTCTTTAATATCTTCTATCGATTCAAAACGGGTGCCTCCAAGTGGTAATTTAAGTTTTGGAAACAGAAAAAGTCGGCTGGAGCCAGATCAGGTGAATAGAGTGGCTGTTCGATGATATTTGTTGAGTTTTTGGCCAAAAATTGGTTTACAATGAAAACCTTGTGAGATGGTGCATTATCGTGATGCAATATCCATGAATTTTCTTTCCACAAACCTGGCCTTTTTTAACAAATCTGCTGTTTCAAACGCCGCATAACGCTTAGATGATATTCCTTCTTCACCGTCTGACCCTCTGGCAAGAATTCCGAATGTACAACACCGCCATAATCAAAAAACACAGTCAACATTACCTTCATTTTTGATCGACTTTGGCGTGGCTTTTTCGGTTTCGGTTCAGCTCGAAGCCGCCACTCCGAAGCTTGTTGATGTTGTTGCATGTCATATTCGTAAACCCATGTCTCATCACCTGTTATAATGCGTGTGATGAATGTGGGGTCGGAATTGACTCGTTCTAGCATGTCTTCAGCGACCTGTACGCGATTCAGTTTTTGGAGAAAATTCAAATCTTTCGGAACTAATCGAGCGGCAACGCGTTTCATGCCCAAACAATCATGTAAAATAGTACGAACTGATTCGTGAGACAGAGAAAGTTCACCGGCTATCTCTCTCAAACTTAAGTGACGATTTTCAGTCACCATTTCCTTCACTTTATCGATATTAACTTCAGTTGAAGACGTCGATGGACGACCAGAGCGAGGCAAATCTTCCACCACATCTCGACCACTTTTGAATGCACTGTACCACTCATATGCACGTGTTTTCGATAGAGTCAATTCACCGTAAGCCTTCTCCAACATTTTCAGCGATTCGGCGCTCGAAATTCCATTTGCAACGCAAAATTTAAGACAAATTCGTTGTTCAATCTTTGTATCCATTCCCAACCAGAAATTCACAACAGGCGCAGTACTGCACCAGTACTAGCCAAGACTGGCAGGGTACTGGCATTCGTCTGGAATGATAACGCTTTTCAGTACTGGGGATTGAGTACTGATGCCATTATTCGCAATCAGACATCAAGACATCGGAAATGCTCTCGTTTGTACGGCTAAAACTGGAGGCCAAGAGCTAGCAACCGATTCTTGTGAACTTTGGATTGAAGTACACTGGCAGAAAAATATAGACTCGAATTCAACTGCATTTCTTCTCTCAGTGCCCAGGGGCTCTACGGGGTGTGACTGGGCATGCTCAAATTACAATACCTGGGCGAGACAATTTTTGATTGCCCAGGGCCTATATGGGCTATGGGTGGGCATCCCTAGATTGAAATATCCGGGGAGTACACTAGCAACCCCAACTGGGGCCCACATAGGCCGTGGGTGGGACCCTCTTATATTGGATGCCCAAGTTATACCCTTACGGGGCTCGGACATACTTGAGGATGCCCAGGATTGATTTCCACACGGGTATAAGATGTAGCTACTTCAACATCCGATAAAAAGATTTCATTAAAAGTTACCAGCCGCTGGCTCCTAATCCCTAGATTCCATTTGTGAAGATCTTTAGAACCAAAACGAATTTCATTACACAATCAAAATGAATGCTTTTCACAGTGAAATAAATGTTCTTCGCTCAACTTGTGAATACTTAAAAATATCATTTTTCTGTGATGTGATTGGAATTTCATCCTGGAGTATTGAATACGATAAAGGCAACAGTTCAATGACTTGAAACAACGTAGACTCGATGAGGTGATAGTCGTATCAGCCGGTTTTCTCTGATTTCTTGAACGCTATAGAAATAAAATCCCCCTTATCCGGTTCCAATCAAGTGAAGTTTAGTTTAATCCGGTAAATGTAGAGAATTTCAAACTTTTGCTTTCTTGCGCTTCTTCACTTCTGCTTCTCAATTTTTTCAATCTGATTGAATATTTCTACCCTCAATTTGTGATGTTGAAAAATATAATTGTATCTTTCAATATGAACACGTGCGTCTCGTACACCCTGTTGCGTGCATCTGTTCCCTCCAATACTTGAAATCTCGAGTTCTTTGATGTCCAAACACTCAAAAAAAAAACCTTGGATCCCATCTCATTCTTTTTCTTCATTAAAATTGACAAAATTTTCAAACTTGGGTTGAAGACGCGTAAGTATCAATGTTACAATGAATCGAACAATATTATCTTCAGTTATTGTGTTGACATAATCACACCCTTGATAAAAGGGCAAGTTGTTCTCATGAAAAAGAGAGAATAATGAACGTGAATCAAGGTGTAAACAAGAAGGAGGAGGAGAATACAGAAGGGAGAAGAAAAGAAAGTCAGAGGTGAAGGTGGATGAAATTTATTCGACACAATAAGTGAAGTATAGGCGGATCAGAAGGATCGGCGTTTAGGTGGTGTGTGCCGATGCTGGTGACATTTTAGCAACAAGGGGTGGAAGGTTGAAGAGGGATGGATGCGGTATGGTCGTCTCCACTAATATCTATTCGGTCACATTGGGATGGCTCGAGGATATGAAATAAAAATCAATAGGACGCGAACAGGCTTCCTGGAAATGTTCCAGCTCAACGCCATGCGCCATTCTTCGAGTTCTCCTCGAAGAGAGGGTGGTTTTACTTGGCTCGGCTTGGTTATCATTTGGTCCATACTTACATGCCCCCAAACACTCACACGTATACATTCCTCATCCTCCTATGCCGTATCAAGTTTTCTCTCCTTACCTACCGGTTAAAACAAGTTTTTTCATTCTCGGGAGGTGAAAACTTGATGTTATCTCTCTCGAAGATACATCAACTATACGTGCAAGTACTTTTCAATTTTCAGGGAATTATTTTTTTTTCTTTCCGCATTTAACTACGTTATTAAAAATTCATGTTTGATTGAAAATCATGTTGAAAAGAATTATTAGATTACTTATACTATTCTAAGCAAAGCATGAGTATATCGTTCTCTAGCTTTTAGTTTACTCAACGATTCTTGAGGTTCAAGAGAAATTCATACCCTGTAGTGCTATCCACGTGAATCAACAATCTCTGAGATCCTACGCAATAATTGATTCAATCAATTGATATTTTACTCGAATATCGTGATCCGAGGGTCAACAAGTGATCGAACGCAATACAAAACTGTATTGTACAGATTTGATAGTTCATTTCCGTCTTGAAAACAATCTCTCGAACTCAGTGACTCAATTTTCTGGCATCGTGTTCATTCATGAATAATCATTGCGTGCGGTCAGGAGTACCGAAGAATAACAAGTTTGGTGTTAATTTGCATTCAAAAGGAAGACTCAAAATTATCTGTATGTTATCATCACGTCAAATTTAATTACGATAACGTAATGAAAATATAAATTGAATAATAATCTTAGGTATACGGTTACTATAATTTTGCACACAAATCTTCTTATTGAAAAAACTTACTTCCAACTTTTCAAGGGGTCAAGTAGTTGGAGAATCCTTACGGAATAAATGAAGTATATAGTTCGTTTGAATAGAAACTTCTGCTGTTCTGAAAGCAAGCTGTTCATCCTTCGAACCCAATGAATGTACTTGGTTTTTATACTATTCCTGGACCCTAAAATTTTTTTTCTGTTTCATTATTATCAAACTGTAACATATTTTCTGAATATTTTATATGCAAAACAATTTTATTCCATACCGTAATTCACATTCTCAGGAGAATTTTTTTCATAAATAGTCATAAAAAACGTTCCTTTTGCCCTCAATTGTCCTGGTTACAAAAAATTCGAACGAACTCAAGCGTACACGAGCTCTGCTTTCCTAGATGGAAGAAAATAATTCTACAGTCGAAAGGATGATCCTACAACGACAGAGGAGTTTATTTTTTCGTTTCTGTGCATCATTTTCTTTCATGTTCCATCCGAGTAAATTACATGAGGATGATATTGTGCGTTATGTGGCAGATGGTTCGTACGAATAAATTATAATTCAAGTAACTAATCACTCGCTGAAGGGGTACACTGAGGACCTAATTTCTTAGATTCAAAGAAAATTTCTTCCCCATCATTCTGGTGAATTTTGTTTTCAATGAAAAAAATAATTAATTGAAATGGAAAAATTTTACATTGAATTGAAATCATATTCTTCGAATTTAGGGAAGAATATATTTTTTTCTTCAATTTGAAAATTCTTGGCTTTAGGTTGATGAAACTTTTCTCCATTGAACTGAATTGAACTCGTCTATTGGAAAAAAGATTGATTAGAATGAGGGCAAAGAAAATTTTCTTTTAATCTAAGAAATTGGGTTTTCAGTGTAAAGAACATGAAGAACAAGCATTCTTTGTGGATTTCAAAAAAACTACCCGTATGAAAATTTTGTTGGGCGTTCTGGATTGAATACAGGCCCTGTATGGGCGTACGTTGGGTATCAAAAATTATAATTGCCTAACTTTAGTCGGCTTGCTAATATTTGCCCTTAATTTTGATGACTCATACACCGAGAGAAAACAAATCTTAAACCAAGAAAACTTTGAAGCTATACAACGTGATATGGAGAAAATTTTCTTACCCTAAGTACGTATCCTTTTGAGATAGGAAAAAAATATATATTCTCAGACCAAGAAAATATGTTCTGAGGATGAAACTAATTTTTTTCAATTCTCTCAGTGTACGTGGCTGATGTGGAGCCAAGCTGCATTGCCGATGTTCCTCCTTGATATAAAAATTTAGCAGCACCTAACTGCTGCTTTATGAAAGCTTTATTTAGAAAATTTTAATTGTGCTGGGTTGAGATATGTACATACATCCAAGGGAATTGAATTCCCTTTAATTCAACACGCCCATGTAACACAGAATATTCTGAGAATATTCTCACGACATCCGTAAAACGTACTTGATCGAATATTCTCACCAAGAGCGTAGAAGATTCGTGAATATTCTTAGAAGATTCTTAGAACATTTAGATGAGACTGTTTCGAATATTCTAGGAACGTTCGTACAATATGCGTACAAAGTTTGTAGGGAATTTGATGAACAGCGCATGCGCAAGTATCGTAATGACATGAATTCAGTAATGGCGGATAATGTTGTTGACAGGCTACAGCCCCTTGGACAATATATTATGTTAATTTGTGTTTTGGGAATAATAAATCTATGAAAGGTGCATCTTAATATCGCAAATGTTCTCTGAGAGTGCCATGTATGAAAAATAATCCTAAAAAGTGTAATAAAATATTAAAAAATGCCGTACACATTATGATTGTCTGTTGCGATCATAAGTATCTCATCTATCTATGTGAATTCATAATATCGCTACCCATTCGTGATTACAGATGTCTAATGATAAAAAAAAGTGATTGTGAAGTAGTTTTCGGTGACATGCAGAAGTTTATATTGACGGGAATTCTTGTTTCAACAGCATTTTTTTCTAATATTCCCACAATATCCGTGGCATCATATTCTGAGAATATTTGAAACAGTCCCATTCAAACATTCTGAGAATGTGCGTAGAATATATTCTCACATAATAAGAACCTCCTCAGAATATCCGAATAACCTCAACGTATATTCTTAGAACATTCTCAGAACGTGCTTGTGCTACCTGGGTAGCTACAAAAATCGCTCCACTAGCAACATTTCTTCTGCGATCATTTTTTATCGGTGCACAAAAGCTATGTTAGTACATGCATATAGCTACAATGATAGCTGCAGTAGCGCAATGCACTCAGCACACAAGTTTTTGCTCTCACTGCGAATTCATTTTTTTCCGTGTTTTTGATAATTTCCAATCACGAAATGGCGGCTGTAGGATGGCTGGAAGATAACTGATTAAAAAAATCGGCGGGAAAGCTGGACATCCAATGATGATCGATTTTGTGGAAAAACCTCCACCAATCGTCGAATTTTTTTTATTCCGCATCTTATTCAAGTTTGCCGACGAACTGTAGCCATTCTTTACCAAACTTTTCTTGTTAGAATGTTTTCGGATAAAAACTGTAACCTCCGGCTTGCCCGCCGATTTTTTTTATGCACTGAGAGAAGAGTTTATTTGTATTTAATAAAGGCGAAATCTTACTTTAGATACGGCGAAATAAATATTTTTTCCACGTAAACTTGGCTTAATAACTAGAAATTAAGTTGATTAACTGTTACAAAACTTCGTATGACATTTTTGAACTGTTATTAAACCTTATCTGATGATGATGAGTCATGTTTGTATGTAATAAATATTTATTTCGCCGTATCCAAAACAAGATTGAATAAATACAAATAAACTCTTCTTTCAGTGTGAGTTATCTTCCAGCCATCCTACAGCCATCATTTTGTGGTGAGGAATTATCAAAAATTTTATTTATATGCTTTGATATTGTATCGATGAACCTACAAAAATTCATTGCAATTGAATAAAACCTGCATAATAAAAGAAACAATTTTTTGCATGCGCCTCCTTGGCTTGTCCAATTGTATTGACCCCCTTAATTGAATAAGTATAATTTCACTCATGTTTGTGATCTATTTTACAACTGTCAATAATATTTAAATTTTCTGCGAAGGGGGAAAACATGTATTTTGTAGTTACAATTAGTAATAACTGCAATTTTATCAAATTTATACACGTCTCTTATATTTTACATATATCTGTATTTCGTGTAAAAATTGTATATAAATTCATTTTCCAATAAAATTTTCTTCTAACGGTTTTGGTGATAACAAAAAAATTTGATCCATCTGTACAAAGAGCCTTCCGATACATAAAATCATGCGAAATGTCATTGAAAGCGGAGGGTTTTCGAAATTTAACAAAAAAGGTCTATTGGGATGGAAACGCATGAAAGGGACGTCAATTGGAACTTTTGAATTTTATGCTTGAACTCTTTATTCTGTTTCCACTTTGGTGTGCTCTATTTTGCATTAGCGAGGGATGAATAAGTTGAAAAGTTAAAGATGAAAAAATTTGAAATCTGTTCATTGATGATTTAATGAATTTCTGTGTTAAAATTCGTATTGATCTCCCACAAATTTGCGTTGTATTTTGGAAATTGACACCGATCTCAACACAATTTTTTCCGTGTATGATAAAAATTGTCAAGTTTTTATTGAATTTTATAAAATATCGATCGAAACTTGATATAAATTGTATAAATTTATACAAATGACTCCAGAATGATCAATTTTTACGGTAATCAAATGATTATTTTTCGATGATTATAAATTTGGATGAAGAATAAGTTTTTACTGCTTCTACCATATTGTAACCAAGAACTGTAGTTATAAAATCATTGACTTAGAATTGTCTTATACCAAAAAAATTAATCAAAAGTAACCGTGTTTGCATTACTTAACACTGTAAAAACTATAGTCTGAAACTTCCTACATCAGATGGATACGAAAATTCTGAAATTTGTAATTAAAATCTAGTTTAATCATAAATCTATGAAATTTACTGCAAAATTTATTGAAATTCATATCAAAATGCATGAGAAATCATAATTCTGTATGAGATATCATACAATTTCATACGAGCAGTCAGAAAAATTATAGAAATTAATACAAAATTTCTGTGTTAATTGCTTCACATAAATTTGTATGAAATTTAGGAAGCAAGTTTTTACAGTGTAGTTTTTGGTGAAGAGACCAATCGTTGATCGAACATTCACTGGAAAAAGGAATGAATTTCATTTTTATGGACACTAATACAGGGAACTCTATTACGGCTTGAAGAATTCAATCTGGACACTCGAGAGTTTTTTTTTTGAACTTCTGTGCTATGTGCCCCACTCAAATTGCGAAATAAATTTTATTAATAAGGATTCGCTAGAATATTTGTACTTTCTTTCCCCTGCAAAAACTAAATCATTCAAACCGATTGACGATGCAGATGTCTGGAATGATTCAAACTTATTTAGAATCATTCGACCCTCGAACAGCTAATTCGAAATTAGCACATTGAAAAAATTTCATTTTAGTAAGAATCAATCATTTGAATAATTTGTAATTGTTTAAGGGACTAGTACCGGTTTCAAGACTAAAAAACGACCCATATTTGAACTTTTTGTTTCTTGTTTCTTTTATTACAAAACTTTATACAAGCTTTTGCCTTCAATTTGTACATCTTTTGGGAGTGTATACAAATTTTTTTCACTTTTTTTTGATCGATCATTATTTACTACGAGGCGCCAAAGTCGAGTCCTCGAAAATGAGACCCTCACACTGCGCTGAGATAATCTCAAAACTGGTATGTCTCAAACAGAAATTTCAAGAAGCATTTCAAAGAGGAAGGTAGTTTACATCGTAATTCACCACCTATTTATGAAAAATTGAACGAAAAACCAAAATGACGGCTTTGTGAAAAAAGCGATGTAAAAAACACGTATTTTTCCACCTTTTTTCCCTTTGTTAAATGTTTTTTCACCAACTTTTTTGCAATTTTCTGGTGAATTACGGTAGAGGAGATCAGAATAAACAAATGCACCAAGAATAAAACAAATCTATCTAGTGCTTGCGGAGAATAAGTCAGCGCAGTTTGAAAAAAATGCTATTTTGAGTAAAACGCGTTTGAAGTTTTTTTACGATAAATTTTAAGAACATTTGGATTACTAAAACTCTCCAAGGATGGGCATTTTTGTACTCCTGGAGTATTTTAAGTAAGGAATACTTCTCGTTGACCTCATATGACAACATATTTTACACAAGATAAGAAAGTACCTCACCAAAAGTACTCCAGGAATACGAAAATACTCCCGGCTGCCCATCCCTGCAACTCTCTTATTTTTTCGAATTTCATTATAAAATTTTAGGAAGTGATTTTTGAAGGTATAAAGTTACATGAAATGTTATAAAAAAAAATGAATTTTTCCAAAATTCTAACCGGTACTAGTCCCTTAAAACTGACCAACTTTCTAACACTTTCTATTTAATAATATTATCCTTGCTGAAAATCCCAGACAGATCTGGACAAAAAATAGTTGTCAGGCTTTGAATGGTTTTTGTCCTAAGAAATCCAGTCAAAAACTGACAAAATTTCTACCTGTTCTCGTCCGGAATCACTAAACATGGAACATCCTGTTAAAAACTGACAGAAAAAATGTTATCAGGTTTTGATAGGATATTCCAATTGGGTGATTCCAGGCAAAACCAGGTAGAAATTTTGTCAGTTGTTGACTGGATTTCCTAGGACAAAAACCGTTCAAAGCCTGACAACTATTTTTTGTCCGGATCTGTCTGGCATTTTCAATAGGGATGCTATATGCATAACCCAGATAACACACGAAGACTTAGAATAAAGCTGAGACTAACAGCCGATTTTTGTAACTTTTGATTAAACGTTGTTGAAGCTTTTTTATACCAGAAACCGATGAGACAGCGTTCCACTAAATGTTTCAGATGCTCAAACCCTCAATAAAAATTTTGTGTAAAAAGTTATATCAATTGACTGCTAGCTTCACGGCTGCCAATTTCAACTTTATGAAGAATTATTTGTCCAAAACGTAAATAGAATTCTCATATGATTTTTTTTCGAATTAAATAGTTCCATTACAGACTTTAATACTTTGAGTCAATGTCAGCCAAACTGAATGCTTCTATGACTCTCTATTAATTAGTTCCAAAAGAATTCTGAGAGAATTCTATTCACGTTTTTGAAAGAGAATTCGTGGGCTATCTGGAAATGAGAACATCCGAGTGGAAAAATTTTCAAAAGTATACTGTTTGTCCTAGAAATTCATCATTCAAATTTTCTGTGGCATATTCTGTGGTATTTTATGTGGCTGTGTGCAATAATCTCCCGTTTAGATGATTGGTTTTAAGTTTAGTTTTTTGCGACATGGGCATTTTCAAATTTTCTTTCAAATTCAAAGCACTCAAAAGGACCCTCCCTACTCTCCAGACCTAGCCCCGAGTGACTATTATCTGTTTCCTAACCTCAAAAAATGGCTTGGCGGTAAGAGATTTGCGGACAATGAAGAAGTAATCGAAGCTGTAAATGGGTATTTTGAGGAGCTTGACGAATCAATCTATAGAGATGGCATCACTAGACTACCCGAAGGGAACATGAAGCTTCAGCGAACGTTCAGATCAGATCTGTATAGATCGGTCCAAAGCTTCACAGGAGCTCACTTTTAGATTCACAAACGTTTCACAAAGGTTTTACGAACGTTGAAATGTCCGCCTCGAAATACTTTCAAGGAAGATAGATTGAACGTTCATGAAGGTTCATTGAAGGTTTGGTGAAGCTTTACAAAAATATCTATACTTATATTAATTTCCATTAATTTTTGATTATTAATAATTAATGATTATCCATGTAAATTTTTGGAAATTAATATAAGTATAGATATTTTTTTAAAGCTTCATCAAACCTTCGTTGAACCTTCATGAACGTTCAATATATCTTCCTTGAAAGTATTTCGAGGCGGACATTTCAACGTTCGTAAAACCTTTGTGAAACGTTTGTGAATCTAAAAGTGAGCTCCTATGAAGCTTTGGACCGATCTATACAGGTCTAATCTGAACGTTCGCTGAAGCTTCATGTTCCCTTCGGGTAGAACACCGCTATGAGAAATGTATCAGCCTTGGAGGAGATTATGTTGAGAAATAAAAAAAAAAAAATTCTTAAAAACGTTGTTTTTCTTGGTCAGGCCGGAAACTTATCAATCCACCCTCGTAATTACATATAACTTATAGATAAACTATATTGAATTATATACAATTTTGAAAATTTGCCATTCTGGCACAGAGTAGCATCCCAGATAACACACGGAGAATTCTTTTTCAAGAGCAAGAATAGAACTCTTCAAGAATTCTTTTCGAACTAATGAATTTATATAGAGCTCTGGAGGAGTTCAATCTGTCGAACATTAACAAGTTCTTTGAGAGTACTCAAACAATACTTCTGATATTCTCAAAGAGCTTGTTAATGTCCGACAGATTGAACTCCTCCAGAGCTCTAAATGAATTCATTAGTTCGAAAAGAATGCTTGAAGAGTTCTATTCTTGCTCTTGAAAAAGAATTCTCCGTGTGTTATCTGGGATGCTATGATCAAGAAAAATATTAGATCGTGAATTTTACAGGAGATGGCAGCTCTTATACGTATACTGGTTCATCCAACAACAATTTTCGGTACTAAATGCTGGTGAAGGTGAATGTACAATTTATAGCGTAAACATAACCTATGATTTTGATTCATGAATTGATATGAATTTATCTAACCAACTGATTCTAGGAAATTTTATTTATAACATCAAATTTTCATCTACTTTACAATTCTTATCCACTCGTCTAGATAAAATCAAGTATATAAATTAGAAGAACCAACTTGATTTGCAGCAGTTTCAATCCACTTAACCTCAAATGTTGTGGTAAAATTTAAAAAATCTTCAATCTTGACACTTGGTTTAATAAGACGGTGGTCAATTAAATTTATTTATCCACCCTTTTCCTCCCATAAATCACTGATTTTCACATTTTTCACACGAATGAATACTTCCAATAATAATTTTTGCTCTTACGAGCCATGACACTTTTCCTAGCAAAACAACGCGGTTATTTGAATGAATTTCACCTGAAACATGATTTTCATGATTTCTAAAATATTTTATACGTATTTTCTTATAAAGTTATCCTTTTCAAAGTAGAGGTATTTGAAAGAACTGCATCAATAGCACTTGAGGATATATTCAAATATGCCGCACTTGTTCCGATCATATGGTATGCATCCGATAAACCAATGAATTATAAGCAAGAGAGAAAATAAATGATCTAGTATGTCTCTTCTTGTCACACATGATTGTCTACAACCAATCAAACACTTCTGTTGATTAGATCAGCCAATAACCTTCGATCCTCGCCTGGTTTGTGAATTCCCAGTTTCTGGCAACACAAATGACAGGATGAGATTGTGCGTATAAAACGTATAAAATCATGTTTACCGACATTCGTTTCGCGCTATGATCAGTTGTATGATGAATTATAATTCGCTTCACTTTTCTGAATATTCATGTCTACTGCTGATAGACTTATAAACTGTGTATATATTTTCGATACAAAACCTAAATCAGTTGAAATGTAAAATACAACACTAACATTTATACAAATGTATGTAATAATTTTTGTTTACCTCTTTTTCTTTGCATTCTCAAATTCTCACACATTTTGTTTATCGTAGGTGGTCATTCCTGTTTACATTCAAGTTCATTGGAAAAGATTATGTACATTCCAAGAAATAATAACACAAAGTTACAAACGTAAGGGCTTGTGGATCTTCGTTCAACGCCGTCCGTTTGAATTCTGTAAGAAATTCAATAAATTTGAGTGGATTGAATCAACAGAGTTAAAACATGACTTAAAAAGTAGTTGTATTACTTTACAGATTCATATTTTGTGTACAATCTCATAAAATGGATCCATTTGAGAGGGACAAGAACTTTGAAACCAGCAGTTTATATTCGACGCCGAGTAAAGATTCCCCTAGAAAATGTGATTTATCTTTGTCATTTGATTTTGATATTGATGATGTAATCAGTGATAATTCGTCTGACTCTGAGACAACGAATCTAAAAATTGATGTTTCGGAAATCGATACCAATGAAATTCCAAGTAAACACAGAAGGGAAGCGGTCGAAGAGATTTCAGTTTTCAATGAAATGGAGGAAGAGATAGAAAGGCAGCTTGACGCAAAAGCTGCAAAAACCAATCTAACTGCGACTAATGTGAAGAATATCCTCAAGCATGTTATTACCAACGAACATGTCATGGCTATGGTACATAAACATCTGCAAGATGTAGAAACACCCGACGACGATATGATTTTTGAACCCAAACTGACCAGAGCGAAAGCTAAAGAATTGGCAGGAACGCAAGTAAATATACCTTGGCCCATTACTCCCGTCAAGAAACCGTCATCCGAAGTACAAGTGTTGATCAATGAAGAATTATCGGAAGATTCTTCAGACGAAGAATATCATCCTGAACAAGATAAGCATAGCGACGACGATAGAGATAATTCGACGAACAGTGATGTAGATTCTCAACCCTCCACACCGATAAATCCCGTTGAATTCCAGTGCAAATCCGTCGGCGTTCAGTATGATCCTGAAGGAATTTTCAAAATTCCTGGAATTCCGGATGCCCCTACAAACGAGGAAAGCATTGGCCAAAGAACTCGTTCAAAATTATGCTTGAGCGAAACTCCGTTGGAGCAGATCGAACAAGCGTTTGTACCTCCCGATATTACTACTGACATGTACGATTGGGATTGCGAAGTTGACGAGGATTGGGATAATTTTTTAAAAGAATTTACTCAGCCTCTGACTCAGGATCCTATCGTGGAAGATGATCCTGAAGCAGATCCAGAATATAATATTCTAGAAGATGAGGAATCAGATTTATGTGAGCACCACGTTTTATTTGTACATCATTCATTCTTCACAAATATTTATTCGAATACAAATTTTAGTGGACAAAGAAGAATTGAGAGCGGATAAAGGCGTCAAGGTGACCCGCAGAGAATTGAATAATTTAATCGCGGAATTATTTGAATTCACCGATATATTTTCCAAAGAGCAGCAAGGGGAACAACAAGAGGCTCCAAAGAAGAAAAAATCTCCAGATAATTCGTTTACGTCCATGGAAAACAATTCAATGGTAAGAAATATGTCCCTAACTCTCATTTATGAAAATTAACGAACTCTTCTCCCCATAGAACATTGGTCCTATGGTTGACCTTTTACCAGTTCTCGCAGAACCCGAACTTCCGAAATTGGTCAATTTGGAACAACGGCAATTATTGGTCATTCAATTTCGACAACACGTTCAGTTCATGGTGCAGCATTTCGTCATGACTTACATGCATCCAACTCTGCATTCTCAATCCAAAACTTGTAAAGAGAATCTGAATAGTTTGAGGTATGGAAATAATATATCGACCGTGAAAGCGATGTGTAGAGAATATATATTTCTATTATTCATCACAGGTATTTGAGTAATGGACCAAATTCTGTTTTCAACGCTGAAAATTTGACGGATGCATTCCAATTAGTTTCCGATTGGGAAAACAAATGTATGGATACAAAATTTCTTGAAGAATATACAAAATTTGTAGAGGATAACGATGCCATTCCGAATAAAACTTCAAAAACTTCGTGGCAGAAAATTCATCCTAAATTTCATCCTGAATTGTCAAAACTGTTGATGGAAAGCAAAGCTTTGATGTATCCACAATTGTTGCCTCACATGCCGTTTTATGGAGGAAAGAATAACCATCTTAGATCACAGTACACAAAATCTGAAGAACAGTGAGTGCATTTTTTTAACGCTTAATTTAAATATAATAATCATTTGGTTAATAATACTTTTTAATGCACTTTTTGTTCTTTTATAGATTAATTGCGTTAGGTTTGGAACAATTTATCCCATTCATTGCCTCCAAACCGAGAAAATTTAAAGGGAAAAAAGCCCAAATACTGTACAGTGTTCAATGGATAAGACAATATTTATTACCATGTAAAGATCCAAGAGGGTTAATGAATATTATTCATAAACGTCGATTTGCCAAAGAATCCAATCCAATAAAGGTAAATTTATTCTTTATACATTCTACAATTTGAGATGAATGTATTTTCAAATTTCATAGAGATTGCAAGTACACCTTTAGAATATTCCTTAGTAAAAATGAATCATACATGAGTCATATATATATCCACATCCAATAAAAATCCACAAACTTCAATGGCAGTCAACAAATTTCATTACAAGTTATCGGATTTTGTGGACAATCATTGAATTTTACCGAAATTTTGTTGAATCCAGTTGAATTTTGCTAATTTTCAATAGAAACCGAATGTGAACGGAATTCAACAATATTGTAATCATGTATCAATGATGTAATCTTCAGACACCGTGGTGTCTATTTCCTTCATCGCTGCAACTTATTAGCAGTTGATCTTTGATTCATTTTCATTTTCCATTCCAAGAGGAATTTAGAAAAACTAGGAAAATAATCAATAAAATATCAAACTTTTGCATGTTGCGAATGAAGCATAATTTAAATTCAAATTATATCAAATTTTCCAGCATTATTTCGAAACAGGGTGTGCGCCTAGGACAATACATTACATAACCCTAGAATGCGCACTTACGCCACCAAAATCTCAACCTAAACATTTATTACCGGCTGTTTGGGTGGATTATTTGAATGAGGTAAGACTGATTTTTCCAATTTTATCATATTACTTTCTAACGTCAGAACTATTTTCTATAGGTTCAAGGAGACAATGATTGCTTACAGAATCCATTGAAAGGGAACTCATTTATAATGAATAAAAATCTACGAAATTATCCAAATGTTTCCAACAACAGCCCTTTACGTAACCCTATTATTAATATGTTACCAAGAATATTACCTTCAACTATGAAAAATAATAACTCAGCAAAAACTTCAGAAACCAACACCAATGCAACAAAGGGTTCTCCTAAGAAATGCAATGATAATAAAAAAGGGAATCAAAGTAATAGTGTAGCGAGTATGCCCATTTGGTCTCCTGACTTCTTTGATTCTCCAAACAAATCGATTCCGGCTTCAAAGGAAGTGAGTTTGAATGACAGCACGTCGGAAGCTGAAAATAGTACAGATCCTTTAAAAAAAAGCTCAGAACTCAACGAATCATTACCACAGTTGAGAAGAACAACTCCACGTTTAGCGAAAACTAAAAGCGCACAAAATATGAAACTGATGGCTCAAGTTTTAGGTTCCAAAAGTTCATCCAATTGTAGTACCATAAAATCTAAAGGAAAGACTGAATCTCAAAAAGATGTAGAGAAATCTGCATCGGCTAAAGTTGTAAGTATTTTCAATTGCAAAATATAATATTTGGTAACAACAAACCGTTGTTTTATTCCATTCTTTAGGATAACGAGGAAGAAATAGCAGAACTGATGTTGGCAAGTACCACAATAAAGAAAGATTATGTCAGTAGAAAGAAAGCCAAACAAGCTAGAGAACTGGAGAATATAAAAAGAGTTCTACAATCTGAGAATAACATAAATGAGGACGAAAGGGATGCAAGTAAGTTTTTACACAAAAAGTCCTAGATTTATCATATAAAATCGTATATTTAATTTCAGAATTTGCAGCATCGTATATTCAAAAATTACATGTAACCGTAGAATCTAATAATCCAGAAACCTTCAGAACGGTTGTAAAATTATTACTAAACTATCACGATAAGATAGAAAATATTACAAGAACGAAATATGAATCATGCGATGAAACTCCAACGCAAGAATTTGAAAATTTGGAAGAAAAACATAAAGCGTCCAAAGATGCGTTAGCTATCTCTTTATACAAAGATATCTGCCACGAATTACGAGATTATTCTGAATTATGCTCGGAATTTCTATTGTTTTTGAAACCACATCAAGCTGCAATGATTGGCAAATCAGTGGAATACACTATGCTCAAAAAGATGACAGAGTTTCTGAATGTCGCTCAAGTGTACTTTGCCAAACAACCTTCGCGTCTTGCAAAAATCATGCAAGCGATCACACAATTAGCTTCCGAACCATATATTACATTGGAAGACGTCAATACACTCATGAATCCTATTTTGAAAGGACATCCCCTCGTTATGGACTTATTTTTACAAATATTTCCTACCGGAAAACCACCGGAAAGGTAACAATCGTTGTACATCGTTGATAGTTGAAAATGACGATTCAATGAAACTCATATGATTCTATGTTCTTTCAGTTTGTTTGTACCTCACTTGTTTGAAAATTTAAGTTGCCCTCTCGGCCCGCACGATAGAAGTAAGGTTTACTCCGAAGATGCATCCGAATTGTACGAAAACATAGAACTGCCGATATTAACGTCCCAAGAAGATCCTTACGGGGGTGATAATTGTAAATGCAGTTGTCACAGTAACGACAACTCGAATTTCAAAATTACAACAGAACATTGCGTTTCTTGCGGCACGAGGGTATGTTTATTTAATTATCTCCCTTTTGTAAAATATAAAGCTGAATTTATGTTTCAGTATCTCAATGGAAGATTGTATTTGCAAACTTCCGAAGGATTAAGGCCAGCTAAAATTACATTTCCCGGATCAGAGGAAGAGAAATTAGAAAATATAGCGCGTATATCTTTGAAGATGATGGACAAATCTATCCCCGCTGTTCCGTCTAAACAACGCCGAAAATCTACCAAAACTGATACGAATCCCGAAGATCCTTGTACTTCGAAGACCTCTCCCCTCAAAGAAACTGAAGAAAATGAAAAATCAGGATCCAGAAGTCGTAAGGGAGCGAAATCGCCACCGAAATCGGGAGATCAAAAAAAGACTTTGAAAAGATTGAGATCTGGAGATGATGTGACAAATAATAATAAGAATCCTATTCCAATAGAGAATAAGAGTAAAAGGGAAAGACGGACTGAAAAGAGAGAGTTGAAGTTGAAACAACCGAAAGATACGCGTCAAGGAAATAGTGTGAAAATCAATGATATTTCAGAATTGAAATCCGAATTGGTTTCCGAACAGTCGTCGGAAAGAAGTAATGATGTTGAAGATAATATGTTTTCATATGGGAATACGCCGATAAAATTTGAAACAAGTAAGTTATTGGTTGAATATTTAGTTTTCAATCATTATATTTCATACCATACTGGACGTTTATTATTTTCAATTAATTATTGTAGAAATTGATTTTGGTGAATTGAATGATTCCAATTGTGATGAAGAATACATAGAAGGTACTTCAATGAATGTTCCTGAAACACAATTTTCGAATAACGAACCATGGTCGCGAGAGGATGATATGATTTTGTTGACGAGTATCAAAAAGGAATACTCGGATAATTCATTTTTTACGGTCAGTCGACAATTGAACCGTAGTGTTGAACAGGTAATTTTTCTATGTTCTCTTCTCTTATCGAGTTTGTCTTATATCTCAGGGTTAACGTTTTTATGATTCTTGAGAGCATGAAATTTTTGTTCTTTTAGAAGTTATATTTCAACACTCGGTAATTTGAAAAGAAAGAATATATCTTTTATGAACTTTTATAAATTTCTAATGAGATACTCTTTTTTTCCAGGTTAAAGAAAGGTGGCAAACGTTATATTCTTTACTAGAGAAAATGGCATAATTTATATTTCGTAATAACATCTTGTATATTGATTAGATTATATAAAAAATTAAATCTCAAATTCTTTTATCGTACACCGTACCTAAAAGATTTATCGTCACTGTGCAGGGTTAAACAGCCTGAGAGCTTCGAAAGGAACGAATAGCACCTTGCTATAAATGTATTTTTGAACGACTGGAGAATGATTGAAAATATGCAGCAATACTCTTTTAAGATTACGCTCCAAACATAAATTTAAAGTCCAAAGTAATTTATAAACATAAGGGAACAAATTATACAAAATTATCGGCATTCTTAGGTTATGCCAACAAGCATAATGGTTTGCACAATTTTCAAAAGTCATTTGATATTCAGATTTCTATCTCGAAAGTGTACTATATCATTACAAATATACAAATTTCATTTATCACTCAGTTGTTCGAAAAATACATAGAAAAAATTTGCCTGTTTTTTGAAGCTCCATGGCCTTTGAAAGTGATATTGAAAGAATTAATCAAATTCTATAACATGATTTTCATCAAATAAGTACATCAGTCTTAAAAAAAACATTCTTTATTCAATACAAGCTTAATTTCCTAAGTTTTTTGTCAATGCGTCAACACTTGATTATTTTGCTTGTAACAATTTTGTAGCAAATTTTCAAATAGTTTGTTCACATTACAAATATTACATTATCTTCCTTACAAGGATACGAAGTTGTTACAATCAATTTTTGAGATAATTATATATAAAAAGTTGTTCACAGTATTTGAAAAGCAACTTCATTCATTCATTTTGAATTGGTACAAACTCCAATGACATATTTATACAGTATCTAACTTCGCTTAGAAAGCGCTAAAACTGAATATTATTACATGTCAACCAAAACTAATTTTGTTTTTCAACCTACTATAACGTGTTCGTTTATTTCAATTTGTTTTGACAACTGTTAAAAATGTATATAAAAATCCAACAACAAGTTACAATCAGCAATAAACATGGAACTAATTGATTCAATTTCATTTTTGTTGAAAATGGATAAAGTTCTTGAAATCAAAACAGTTTTCATTGTACATCAAATTTCGACGATTGTTGAGAACTGCTTTGAATCGTGTTTACGTCTTTTATATCACGAAGATTGCAAATATAAAATAAAAAGATGGTTGTTAATTATTATTTATAAAACTTACGTGACTTATTATAATCTAATGCATGTTTGAAAATTTATATTTACATGCCAAGTTCATTAATGTTTTGTGATATTTATTTACATTAGAGATAAAATTTGGAATATTGTAATTATTTTGATAATAAAAATATATGAAGGATTTATTGTAATTTTGAAAAGGAATCCGTACATCTGTATAAATTGTTTCTAGATATGGTCATTTTGATGAACTTTTGTAACTGTCATTTGTAATCTGACGAAAAGTATTGTGTTTGAGAATGTTTGATTCATTTGATAGATTATTCAAGGTATAAAATGAAAAACTACGTATGTCGAGGATAAATTCATCATCATTTTGCAATAATATGTCATACGTGTGTACTTCAAATATGTAATTTCAACAGTAATCGGGAAATCATATTATCTTCGAATTATTGTGAAAATATTGTAAGAATGAGAACTAGAAGAACTTCAAGTAGAAACGAAATGAATAATAAGTCAAAATATAAATATTTACAAACATCAAAAAGTAATACGTTCTATTCTAGTTAGTAACATACAAAGTGAATGAAATAGACGATTCAAGTAAAGACAAGTACTCGAGACCACCTATCATTGTCATGTAGTCATTTTAAATACAATTTTTAGATACGGACAACCACATTCTCAAATATTAATCGCTAAATGAGAATTCTTGACGAGTATTTCATGGCAGCTGTTTTGTTTGAATTTTTACTTATTTATTTATATCGACCCTCAGGAGAATCTTTACTTCCGCTATATATATATACAAATTATCATTCTAATTTTAATTTTTGTTGCTATGTATATGATTTTCATTCAAATATAGATCACATGGATCTTGAATTTCAAAGTTTCATCATTCCCTCCAAAATGGGGACAATTGAAAGAAATTACGAGACAAATGAGGTCCTTTCATTTCTTGATCAAAACATGGAACCAAGTCCTATACGCTACATTGCATCATATATCTATATATTATATTTTTTTGAGAACACTACAGAACGGATACAAAGAATTTGTGAGCAATTTCCCGATTACAAGATTTTATTTGATCAAAGTGACAGAAGGAAATGAGATTTCAAAAATTTATATTCTGTTCAAATATCGTTAGGATTTCATTTATGTATTTATAGCTTTTTAAATCTAAAAATGTTATTTACAAGATCGATCATTTACTTGAAATACATTTGCAAAAATTACTCGATTTATGATCGCGGGATTTAATTTTTATAGTTTTGGTTGTACGTAAAACTTTGATTTCATGATATTTAATGGGGGGGATTGATTATCTGTAAAACGAAAATGATCTCTCGATAATGAAATAACATATTTTGTTTGGGCGAGTAGGGGGAGAGCGGGTTTAGAAATGCCGCGGGGAAGTCGTTTCGATGATTTCAATTGTAAAAATGAAAATCAATAACATATTCAGAACATGTTTCAATTCATTTTTATTTTTGGAAATTGAATCATCGATACAATTTTCTTGCGAAACTTTTAATCCCGCTCTCCTCTATGATTTTGATCATTCATATGAAATTGATTGGATTTTGTGGATATGATTTGAAAGAAAAACTTCAAAAATCCGTAACTATGAACTCAAAATAAGTTTTCAAACGTCTTCTCGAATGGTACTGTGATATTTATAATTACGCATTGATATCCTAAATGAATACTTGGTTCTGTGATTGGACATTACATTGATGTTGAAAATACGAACAGGATATGCAGTTCTTTTGATGGTTTTAGAATATTCAGTGATCAAATATATTCAATGTACTTTAATAAAATGAAAACTAAACAAAAAGAATTCATCGCTAGTTTCTTTTTCCTATCTAAATCGAATAATTTATCCCAAATTTTCAATTAATATTTTTCGTATTTCAATCATAATATCCCTAAAATCAAGAAATAATTTTGCATTAAATGTACGGATATCGTTGTACCGTTGTGACTATTCAACTCTGTATATATCGAGTGAAAAATGAACCAAAATTGTGCACGAAGAAAAGAATGGTATGCTTAATCTTAGTTCACAATTAATTCTAAAACGTTGTTAACGTAAAATACTTTGTATTAGAATAACATTTTGTTTTTTCATCAAAATGAGTTAAATAGACTTATTCGAAGAATGAAATACAACTGGGAATTCTAACTAAAAATTAAGCATACAATTTTCTGAGTGTACATGGTGTTTAAAATACCTCCATATTATCAATATCTACGTCAATATCAAGGAAAAAATCATCATCGTAATCTTGTACTTGACGTTGAATCGGGGGATGCTCCAAGTGATCTGGATCATCCGTCACTGGACTAGGTGGAGGATTAGTTACGGTACGATCAGAGTCTAAAGGCATTCTGTCCATTCCCGCGCCACGTCTCAATCTCGCTTCTTCCGCTATTTGTCTCGTGCAAAGCTCTGCCCTTGTCAATAACGCAGGTAAATCTTTTTCCGAGCCATCTGAAAAAGAATCATGAGAAATATCAAAGAACATTGATAGTTCAGATTCAATCTTTATCATACTTACTTTCAAGACTCCTCATCAATTCTTGCGTTTTACGAGCAGTTTTGGATTTGGCGGTCGCCTTCTGCCTTTGTTCCGTTTGTACTTTATCTTGGTAAAATATTTCTTTGATCTTCTCTTGAGGAATATGTTCGTCGTTTTTCACAAGCCATAAATACACTCCACCCGCAGTTCTTCTGCGGGATCCATTCATGATTAACATACCACCGTTTTCCTCTATTTTTTTTGTTTGATTAAAAAAATCAATAGCTTTTGCTTTTCCAATTATGTCTATAACTCTTCCTGCAAGAAGATTTTCATGTTGATTGAAATGCATTACGTAACAGGTTTGTATACTTCATTGTGAAATTATATTCATTTGAGTGTATTTAAATTGAATTCAAATATTATGTAACTGAAAGCATCTTACTTATAAGGACATCCTTTTTCTCACTGAGTTTCGCCGTTATATCAGACGCGACTTCCGCATCCGTGGATTCCGGAGTTGTGCATAAATCCTCTATCGTTCTAGTAGCACCCCGTTGAGCATCGATTTCCATAGAATTTCGTCGTTTACCTAACCTGAGTTTTACGTTACGCCTATCGGTATTTGTTCTCTTATTAGTCAGTCTCGGTTCCGCGTCTCTCTCGTCGTCCGTGCTATTGTTATTTTCAGGTTCTCTACCGTTTAGAGAATATCTCAAAGTATAGTTATAGCTCTCGACGCTGCGCTCTTGATAAAGAGATTTTGTGACGCCACAAGATACTAGATCTTCCGTCAGAGATTCTTCTTCCACTTGTGTACACCATACTTTGTATTTATCATTTTTTGTTTGCCATGGTTTACCCATGTTTCTACACTTTTTAATCTTTATCTTTGGTCTCTTTGTTTTTGTATGGGCAGAATCAGAATCTGTATCGCTCTCTGTATCAACTGAATTATCCGATTCGTCGCTGTATCCCATTGTCTTGGCAGTTTCTTCTGCTTTTATGGGAACCAAATGAGGTCTCTGAAGAATATTGTATGTCTCAAAAGCATCTTCAGGCTAGAAATTGGAAAATTTCTTCAATAAATTTTTCGAGATTTGGGGATCTTAATTTGACAAAATTGTCAATGGATTTGAAGATTATTTTGTTTAAGGAAATTGATTGAATGATAACTATAAACTCAAAACATGAGAATATTTTCAATAATTATTATGGAGAGAACTTTTTAATATATTAGTTGGAGTTCATAGGGAATCAAGTTAGGTTAGGTGGCTGTCAAAAAATATATCTGACCTCATCGTCAACGACCTCCCCATCTTCGAGGTCTAATGGTTCTGTATTCATATCTTGGGAAGGATGAAACACGCTTTTTCAAGGAAAATCAAATGACACCTCCGTTTATTTCAAATCAATTCGAATTCAATATGATCTATGCAATTCAAGTTTTCAGAAATTACTACCATTACTACATAGATTATTATGGGTTGTTTTCAAGTGCGGTATGTATAGTATGTACGGTATGTACAGTCGGTTGATTCGATCCGTGAATGGGGTTGCCAGAAAAAACCACCCAAACTTCAATCATTGGTGAATTCTTTTCAAATTAAAAATACGATTGGTTGGTTATACAAGAAGCAGCCAATCATCAGAGTTAGGCGGTTTTCTCCTGGCAAGCCTATCCGTGGAGTGGTACTTTCGATATGTTTTTAATACTTCTCTCCTATCTTCAATGAGTTGTGGAAAAATATGTCACAATTCACGAATTCTTGATAAAAATTGAAATTCAACCAACTAAACATTTGAGGAACCATCCACGTTGATCGATGATTTTTTTTTCTTTTTTTAACACGCAATATACCGCGTTAGAGATTGCTCGTGAATTGAGCTTAATCTGTTGATCGATGATATGGTTTAAAAAAGTTTTGAAATTGAATGTTATGATGACAATCGAAATTCATTCATGAGTGTTCTTGAATTGATAAAAAAGGGAGGGAACGGATTAAATCCACCGACTGTACAAGTTGAGACAATCCAGGACAGCTAGGGATTGCTAGGGACATTTATCGATTTTACCAGAAATCTCCAGTTTTCAGTCAATCACAAGGAGTTGGACTTTTTGCATACTTTTTGCCTATGGTTTTCCTGAACGCATTCAGTAATGAACCAATTCTACTATGCTCTAAAATGCTCTAAAATTTGTGTCAACGTATGTTCAAAATTACAAAACATTACCAAGGTTTTTTTTTTTGTTATTTTTCATTAATTATTCTATTCGATTTTGATTAACCATTCATTATCAAGTTTATGATTACATCTTTTCATGCACAAAGTAGAGCTTAATAAAAATAATTTCACATCTGCTGTACGATCTACTGCCAAATACTGAAAAGTGTACGTAGCTTTGAGTGTCTAACCTTGATGAACCACGGATATGAATTTTTGTATGCAAATTTCCTAGGAAAATGAATAAAAACAACAAACTGAAACTCAGAAACTTAACATCTTCAAGTAAAGCAAATTCTCCAATACTCAAACAAGGTATTTGTGTTTAAATGTAAATTTATTCTCAAATTTCTCATGTTTAGATTTGAAATTTTGTTGGAATTTGAATCGTTTATAAAAACGAAACTCACAAAATTAGATAAATCATCGGTTTTCATTTTTTAAAATTAATCCCTGGGAACTGGAAACACAATTTGAAGAATAAACTGTAGGTTTCAGATCTTTATAAGGTGAGTATTTCGTTATTCGTTTCAATAAACGATTCAAACTTCAGCAACATTATTTGAATTCTCTTGGATTTTGCTTCAAATTACGTTTGAAATAATTCAATTCAATCATTTCTCATGGGGTGTATCATAACTCCCCGTACGGATATTTATGTATATATATTAGGATTATAACTAATACTTGAATTATCCAACGATGAGCATATTTTATGTTCTTGAAGTTTGAATCGTTTATAAAAGCAAAACGAAAATTCAAACTCTCAATATCTAATAAACGATCGTTAATTATCTTCCCAAATTGACTCCTTGGAATTGGAAACATCGTTTAACAGCTGAGTGGTTTGTTATTCAATTACTAATTTATTTTGATAAATGATTCAAATTTCAGCAACATCATACTTTTCTCATCAAATTTCATGAATTTTGATTCACAATTGTAGGATAAGTTCTAAAGCAAATTCCATTGAAGTTTGGCTAACCCATAAAAAATGTACCATTCAATATATTTACCTTGCAAAGACGTTATTGATTTTCTGCCGATAGATAAAAAGTCAAAGAAATTCATTCTTGACAAGCAAATATTATCAACTTTGATTCTACTCTTAGTCTCAACCATTAAAGATTAGGACAGTTGTAAAACAAAAAGTTTCAAAAGAATGGATGGTATAATTTTACTTTCAATTGAATTATCGTTAATACAATTTCCCCATTTTGTATTGATAATATATTTCTATGATGTCTGTTCACAGGAATTTCAGACACAAATGGAAAATGTATAATTGCGACCTCAGAAAGTCCGAGTGAAATAAAAATTCCTCTGGATGATCCTGCCAGACATAGCACTCCAGTTCGTGACAAAGATATTATGAACGATTTAGAAAATTCTCCAGAAGTTGAGTATCATTGCAGTCCAATTCCAATGCCTTGTACTCAAGATGGAGGTAACGAAGTAGCATGGGATTGGCAAGGTGCAGAACTTAAGAGACAAAATAAAAATAAAAGAGACCAGAATGTACAAGATACACCTAAAAGATCCAACACTGTACAGAAGAAAAGAAATTTGAATTCTCCGTTATTACGTAAACCATTGAAGAGAAAATTGATGAAAAAAGAAAATATCGAAAGTATAGGCAAGTTTACAGCTGAACTGAGAGCGTTAACGGAGAATTTCATTCAGAAAAGTAATGAAAATCATGTTAAATCTCAAAGCGAGATTGAGAATCGATTGATAATGAGATTAGGCGCCACTCAATTGGATAGCGATATGCGAATTGTAGTAGATACAAAAGATTCCATAGAAGAAAATATTCATCCTCAAAGAGAGACCAGTTTGTTCCAGGAATTTTTTGACGATGCTATCGAAGAATCCTTAGTAAGATGTAGTCAGGAAGTGGAAGAAAACTTTAATCTGTATTTTGAAGCAGATAATAACAATAAAAATGTATCCAAAACGAGAAACGATCGGGAGTCGTCTTCCAACAGTGAGAGCAATATCAAATTCTCCACAGCACCCAACCATTTTATCAATTCCTCTAATAAATCTTCTAGCGATTCGTCTAGCCTCACAAATACCACCGCGGAAATGAAATTATGTAAGAACGGTCAAGATTCAACCACAACTAAACAACCCCTAACAACAATTTCTAAAACTGGAACCAACAATAATAATATTTCACGTATACAAAAATCTGGTTCTTTAAAATCAAGCGATGCAAAACATGCTTCGAATCAAGATAACGGGCATTTTGAATTTCCAGATGACTCCTTCGACGATATCTTAACTTGTATAGTTGAGGAAAAATTTGAATGTCAACTCGGATCTCCGTTCAACACAAAACCGTTGAGAACGTATATAAGTCCCTCAAAGAAGAGAATAAACGAACGTATTGATTCAACGAAGGATCAGAGTACCAGTAGTAAGCAGATGAAACCTGATTCACAAAAATTATCGTGCATACTTTCGAAAAATTCTAACTTGCGGGACAGTGACTATGGTAGTAACAGTTCGGATCAATCGAACAACACGATTAAAGAAAACAGGAAATTTTTCAAGACTAAGAGTTTGTCGGATTCTTCTTTTGACGGTAACAAAAGCCCAATTTCGAAATCAACGAATAATGCTAAACCAAGTAATACTAAGACTTCGTTAACACGTTCATCTGTAAGTACCAATCCAGCTATAACTTCCCTTGGTCAAAATATATCCCACAGTAAAAGTTTTCCTAATAACAAGATGAATGACGCTCAAGAACTGAATACCAACAGATTTGGGGGAAAAGAAGGTGGTAATGTTTTCGTCCGACATCATTCCGCGAGTAGTTTGAATAGCAATACAAAGATTGCCATTAGTTCACAACAGCCGGTACGATGTACTCCCGAAGAAATCGAAAGGAAGAGACTTGAAGCAAAAATGAAGCTGGAGATGAAGCGGAAATTACTTTCAGCAAATTCGAATACATCAAACGTTTCCAAAATACCTCCGAAAACATATGTAAAAAGATGAAAAGATAGTTTTGTCTCAACCTCGTGTTGATATATTCCACAGAATTTTCTTTACAAATATTTTTAAGCATTTGGTGGTTTGGTGATTTAAAAAAATCATCTTACTTCCATATCATACATTATTGTTGTAACGACTTTTTTTGTTATTTTTGTAATTCACAGTAATTTTATAAAGAATAATGAAAACACCAAAAAAATAAACAAATATTTTGGTAATATGTTTTTTAAAAATCCGTAACTGTGCTTTAATATAACGTTATACGCAATGCTCCTAACTGGTGAAAAGGACGATTAAAAGCAGGTTTAATTATCATCCAAAATTTTAACGAAGTTACGATAATACTGAAGTTCTTATATCTTCATTCTTTCATTTCAAAGATTTACGTTGAACTTTATTCGTCCTTTTCATTACTTCCTCTACGTTATCCAAGTTCAAGAGCAAAGATATCTCGATATCTCTTGAATTCATTCTACTTCCAATTGCTGCTTCTTTTTGTTTTCACGTCTATTTGTTTTGTTTCTTATGTCCTTCAGATACCACTTCGTTGTTTATCTCTTCACATCTTATCGTTTCCCTTTTAGAATCAAGAATATCATTTCCCGCTGCAGCATCAATTGCTTTCTTTTGTACTCACAAACTCTTTTGACGGGAAATTTCTCATTTTTTACCTTCGGTTTGCTTGTTGTTTTCTTAATCGAGTGTAACTTTTTTCATTTCCTTTGTTTCCCTGAGTTGAAATGTCGCATCGACGTTGATGCCTAAAGTGGGAGGGACTGTTTTTAAATTAAAATTTTAAATTGAGATGAACTTGAGAAGTCCCGTTCAGAACTGGAAAATGTTCTCAGAAAATTTCATTCGATTTGATTTGACGAGGCTTCAAAATCAATTGCAAAAATAATTAACAGTTTTACAGTGTTATCATTACTTGATAGGTTTCGTTGCTTCCACGTAGAATCTAAGTGAAGAATCGGTGATAGCAACCCCGCTGAAAATGACAAGCAGATCCTAACAGTTCTTGGGACAAAAACCGACAGAATCTGGCAGGTCCGGGCAGGAACCTGTCCAGATCTGCCCGGTTCTGCTCCCCTGGTAAAAAACGTGGATAGGTTCGGATGGATTCGGATAAAAATTTGAAGATGGATACAAAAATGTGATTGGAACGAATGGAAATGCAATTCAATTTTATCCGTTTCGATCCTATTTTTCTATCCATTTTCATATTTCCATCCAAATCCATCCGAGTTCGTACAAGGGTTGGTTTTTGTCCCAGGAACTGTTAGGATTCATCCGGATTTGCCTGGCATTTTCAACAGGGAACAGACTCCGTCGCTTGCGGTGGTGTGCGGGGTATAGATTTTCATTTGATTCATTTTATATTTTTTTTCTTTAAGAAAATTTGTAGCAGAATTGAAGTTATTTTGTGAGTTTATCAAATGATTGAATAAAGAATGTATTGCAGGATTTTGGATCTTTAACAGCCCTCAAATTACTAATTCGTTTCAATAAACGATTTTAAGCTCCAACATCATTCGAAGGTGATCGTGTATTTCAACGAATTGTCCGGGATTCAATGGAATTTGGCGAAGTTCAATCAGATTCACATTGAAGGAATTTATTCATCTGACCAATTCTCATTGAAAAATCGCCGGATGAGATTCAATTAGAACATTGTGCAAGATGCAATGAGATGTGGCGAGAATTCTTTCAACCAGGAATGATAAAACGTAAAACTCAAATTTTATGGAGAAATTAATAAGGTATTTTGGTCAAAATGGGGTAAATTTTCTTGAAGGAGTGATTGACGCAATTTTTTCAAAATTAAAATCTTTGAATAAGATATAAATCTCAAGCCCGAATGAAATTTTCTCAGCAAACTGAGTATACAATCCTTTTGACGGGCCTCCCCTCCCCCCCTGCCCCATAGACCCCATCTCTGTCTCTCTCTCTCTCTCTCTCTCTTGAACCTCTCCTTGGTGCCCTTCAACACCTCTTTTCCGCTCAAAGATCCAAATTCTCACCGAAAAGTATCGATTTTCTTCACTCGAAGTGATTTTTGCACCCCAATAAGGGGACCTTTCATCTTAAAATTTGAAAAATCGATTTTTTCGGCTGAGGATTTGTATCTTTCGTTCTATCGAACACCGTAAACCTCGTTCGAGTCTCGATTGGCCAACGAGAGGTCCAGACTAGTGATGTCGATCTTTTGATCGATCTTTTTGAAGAGAATTCCAAAGATTTTCCAGGATCGAATTGATCGATTCTTTTTTCATTTCAGAGTTTGTTGACGAAATTTCATTTGACCATGAATTTTGTTTGCAACCACCACGCTCGTACGGAATTGTATACAACAAATTTTTGGAAGCGAAATCCAAGAAGTTATTCAAATTTTGTCTCTCAAATTCATCGCAATTGAGATAATTCATAGATACCTTGTGCCTTAAATTTCATAAAAATGTTATGAAACTTTTCACATGACGCAGTCTATCAAATTTCATAATGTGATATTAATTTCAAAAATATAATTCTTAATTTGAAGAGTGTTCTTCTGAATTTCGATACGATATTTGTAAATTCATTAAATACTGTGTTATATTAAAAAAAAAACTTCTGAAGTCTCATAATTCATATTGAATTTCACAAAAAATTTTCTATTGAATTCAAGAATTTTCCCAAGAGTGTTCGAATTTGAGAATGAGATTTCGGAGAGAAAATAAAAAATGAACAAAAATGAGAAAATATTCAGATAGATCAATAAATTCTCATTTTATCATATAAATATGTTGATTTAAATTTTATTTGGATGACATAATGAAGATAGAAAAAATCATATATTGATACTCCAGGCCTAATATTTTATTCGAATTAACCACTATTCAGGTCAATTTCTTTTCGAGTTTGCTATCTTTGACCATTCTTTCCAAATCGATCCTTAAAAATGCCAAAAGATCGATCCTGCAAAATCGATCTTCTTGGTGAGTTATAAAATCGATCTATACACCCGATCCATCCGAATAACTCTGATCCTAGGATCGATCCGATCCTCCCTCAGGATCGACATCACTAGTCCAGACGCTCGCTCTTCGTCCTCGCTCTCGACGAAAAAAAAAGTTCATCCTTTTATGTATAATAATAATCCCAGATAGAAAACCATGCCCTAAATATTTTGTAACATAACGTGCCGTAAACATACTATCATAAACTTCGCTCAGCTTGCAATGATGCATAAAAAGTAAACATTATGTCTTCATTATGGTACCATTCCCCCCGTTTTGCTGCCAATAACGATGCTTTATGCGGAAACACCTTGGTACCATGATGCGAACATTTCTTGGTGTGCATGTCACCATTATGATGCCATTATTGAGACATTTTTCTATCTGGGAATGGTCATACCGATTCGAGTTCAAACACGTTGTGTATTTTTTATGTATTTTTTATATATTTTTGTTGAACTACTGTTTAAAAAGATAAAAAAAATCGATTTTTTTAAAGTGTCACGGTGGTATAGGCCCTTAAATCGCCGATTGAAAACTATAAATAAATCGTGAATTACCGATTCAAAATCATCATTGCATTCACAGAACGAATCACCAAAAAATTCCCGAACTAATATTAAATAATAATATTTAGAAAACGAGTATATTAATTACAATAATAATATTGAATAATTATATTAATTCCCGATTAATATTAAAATAATGCATAAATTGATGTCCATGTCTATGATTTTATCATTGAATTGATTTGTAATTTCACTGTTGAAAAGAATTTTCCTGAAAATTATGATTAAATGCACGCATATTATTCAATCCGAAACGTCATTCAACATCCGTTTACGATAGTTAGAGAGCTGATGGGATTTTTTATTAAATTATCTGCTCATCGTGCAGAAATGATACGTCAGTTACTTTTCATCAAGTCAAACTGAAAAATCCATTTCTGTAGTTTGAGTACCGCTGCTTTTTCAATTGATACCAATATGAAATGACAAAAAAAGACCTGTTTTAAATGATTTGCTCATGTCTGCCTTTAATACAGAACGTACAGTCGGCTAGTTATAGTAGAAATATACAAGTCCCAGACATGTTCATTTGTCTCAATGTGCTTTAATTAGTAATCACCCTGACAGCACAAATGATCATTTTGAATTCACAAAAACTTCTGAAAGAACTTTTTGAACAGTCCCCGTTATGGCAGTAAAAATAAATTCAATATGAACTCAATGAATTCAAAATGCGTACATGTTGAATGCCTGAATAGTTCTTTATGAATTCGTGATATGGATTCTTTCTGAAGATTAAGTTATTCATCAAGAGTTCATTTTGAATTCAAACTATTCATAATGAATTCATGTTTACTGTCATGATGGGAGCTCTTTGCGGGGACTTTTGTGCTGTATGGGCAATGTTGTTTCTTTGATTTATTATTCAAATTTGAACAAATGAAGTGCTCATTTTGCAGACTTTGATAATAATTTATTTCTGATTATTAAAATCTCAAATCAGGGCATATTATAAGGGTCGGTTCTTACCAAAAAATTAGTTCTAAAACAAAACGATCAGTTCTAAAACGTAAAACCGGTTAGTTCTTAAGAAATGAGCCAAATTTCAGTGAAATTTTTTCTCCTTTCTTTTTCTTTTTTTGAATCGAGTATCCAATATTGTCCTGTTACTGAATGAGCCTTTCGCCTCATATCAAGGGGTATATTGAGTTCAGTAGTGATATTCATTCTGAAAAAATAAGACTTCATGCTAAAAGGGAAGTATCAAATAATTAAAAAAATAGGCTGAAGTGGGGTGAAACGACGCACTTTCTCAGTCATCTACAGCATAAATCAATACATCAAACCTAGTTCACTCAAGATAAATATGAAAATTCAATCACAATCTTTAGATCTTCCTTGAATAAATGAGGTTTTATATATTATTTTATGCTGTCGAGGAACGGGAAAGTGCGTCATCTTACCCTGATTCACTCTACCTGTCACATAGATGTGTTTTTTTTTCTTAATTTAGAAATCGAGTGTCCACCGTTTCGGTTAGTTCTCAAATTTCCTTAGAATATGCTCTGTCTCAAATATCAATTTCTGCAGCCTCGATGTTTCTGAAATTAAAAGTTATTCATTTTTTAAAATGAGGACAAAAAATATCAAATTAAATCATTTGTTCATGTCTGCAACTTGACTGATTGACTGATTTATGCCTAAAAAACATGAAAATATATAAGCCAGAAGTTTTCAGTGTGTATTCGACCTTTGCAGACGTTTTTGATTAATAAATATTTCTCACTGGATCGCTCGGTCTAGTATAGTACTATAAGTCTACACGTGCAAACTCTGCTGTTGATTATTTAATTTGGTTACCAATATCCGTTGAATTGTTATATTTGATCAGCTTCATAATGCAATCTATATTATTTTATATATTTATAAAAAAACTCAGCATCAAAAGTTTCTGCAGAATTCATTTATATTCACTAAAAATCATAACAAAAAGATAAAAAAAAAAATATATGGATGAACACATCATTTGATACACCACTTTTTTTGCGATCAATGAATTCTACAAAAAAAGAAAACAAATATTTTAATGTCTGTAACTTGTATTAGTGACCTCAAATTCATCAGAAGTTGACGCGTTACAATTCGCAAATATGAGCACATGATTTATAAGAGCTATTTTTTTTTGTAATTTCGAAATTGTATTTTTTACAAAAACTTCTATCCACTGTTCGCAAAGCTACACAGCTTCAACATAGACCGTGTTTCATATACCTATGCAGGATTCGCTCAGTCGTATCGATCTGGATTTTCGATACAATGCAATGCTTGAAAATTACAATTTATGTTATCAGTCTAGTGAAAATGTATGTGTTCATCGTATTGAAATTTATTTATTTTTTCAATTTGAAGATCAACTTCTATGGTCCCTGTGAGTGAAAAAAACTGATTAAAATTGTGACCAAGGTACATTGTTTTGTGCCGAGAGCAGAACATCGCCTTAATACCAGCCTTCAGATCTTTAGAGATAGTGAATTATAAACTCATTTTCTTTTTAATTGTTGAAAATCGAGGATAGAACTCGACTTTTTGAAAATATTAGTTATAAATAACGATGAGTTTAGCTTAAAATCTTGAGGAAATTTTCTAAGAATTGAAGTTAATGCTCAATAGCATTTATAATTTATATAAAATTTATATGGGAATTCTATAGAAGTTCTGATGATTATAGTCAGGGGTGATGTTTGCGAACATCGAGGTTCTTATACACGAAAAAAAATGCAGGTCGAAAATATAGTAATCTTTAATAAAAATTTGAGAATATTTCTTAAAATTTGAGAATTTTCCTCAAATGCATAATACAGATAAAACGGTCCACTTTTTTGTGAAATTGTATTCGAAAAATAATGGAGAATTATCAATACTTAATAAAAAATAGAGAGACGTATGAACAAAGTGAATAGTAGGATATTGAAATTTTGTTATTGTGTTTGTAAAATTTCACACGCGACTTTTGGAAACTTCATGTGTTTCTCTATTTTTTATCAAATATTGATAATTTTTTATTGTTCTTCGAATACAATTTCACACAAATGTAAACCGTCTGTGTGATCTTTATTATGCGTTTAAGAAATACTCTTAGATTTTAGGAAATATTCTCCAGATTTTATTGAAGATTACTATATTTTCGACCTGAATTTTTCTCCGTGTATCTGATTTTTTTCCAAATTTGATGAAATATCCATACAAACTAAATTTTATTTGTGGATAGTGGATCTTATAAGCAGTTGAAATTGGATTCATTGGCGAGTTATTATATATCAAGTGGAATATAAGTCATCAGCCAAAAAATATGCTTATAAATAATTCAAGCTTTCTATTTTGAGATAATCATCGCAGATTTCTTGCAGATCTCGTTGAATATGTGTTTATAATCAGTTTTTCAAAGAGTTATGTATTCAATCTAATATTTCCATTTGTCAAATATCTTTTGTATTGGCATTAATCAATGTGGAAACACGTTCTTCTCATCATTTTTCAACTTTTAACGTTGACGAGGTGACGATAAATTTTTCTTTTTTGATTTGAAATTTTCACAATAGGTGACTATCATCCCAAAGAAACTTTCAAGCTCTCTGGTTTTTGATCCGAGAAGGAATGATTTCCGGTCTACCTTAGTGTGCAAAATGTAGACCATTTCTTTGATCCAAAACAGAAATAGCAAGAAAAGGTTTGATTTCCATACATGTTTTTCCTATGTGAACTAACAAGAATCTAAAGAAATTGTGGGCTTCAAAATTTACTCAAGGTTTGACAAAGAGAAACGTATACTTTGGAGAAGAAAATTGCTTAGACTTGCTATAAAAGTTTGTTCAAAATAATTTTTCATGAATGTTTTTAGTTCACATATAAGAGGATACAAACTGGACGTGAAAAACACGGAGAAAGATGCAGATTCAAAACACAGTGATCTTCAACAAAAATTTGAGAATATATATATTTCTTGAAATTGTAATACAGGTGGAACGATTCAAATTTTTGTTGAATTTCACTTGAAAAAGAACGAAAAGTTATCAATACTTGATAAACATTCCAAAATTTTATTATTTACTTTTTAAAATTTCATACATAGAGGTGGGCAAATTGTTACGAAGCGAATTTTTTGTATTAAAAAAATGTTTAATTTGTATCGAATTCTATAAAATTTTTATCAATTCATACACGACACTGCGTTAGGAATTTTCCATATTTTACCGGTAATTTACTGGAAAATGATGGTAAAAATCCTATGAAGTTTGCAATTTTTAGTTGAATTTATTAGAAATTTCATATACATTTATCGGGAATTCATTTCCTATCCCATAAATGGAATTTTCCGGTTGCTGTGTATAGTAAAATTCCGATTATGTTTTACAGTGAACTTTTGGAAAGTTCATATTCTTTTTTGTATCTTTTGTTGAGTGTTCACAATTTTTCGTTGTTTTTCAAGTGAAATTTAACAAAAATATAAACTGTTTCATCCCTATTACAGATTTAAGAAATATTCTCAGATTCTTATTAAAGATTACTATATTTTTCAATCCGTATTTTCATCCGTAAGGCTTTGGTTCGTTCCAATTGCACGTCTTGTTGTTTTGCAATCTCGCACACCAGTTTATGATAATTGTCACAACGAAAATTTGAGAGAACGTGCTTTATCTCAGTATTTTACATCGGGAGAAATTTCTTTGTAACCTTTAAATATATATAAAAATATCCCAAAATGCATTCATTCCTAAAGAAATTCTCAAAACAACATCTCTTTTTGAGCCTCATAATTGAGAATTCTCTTTTAAGGGGTCTTTCTGGTTAAGATTTTCAAGAAAAAATTTTTTTTTCAAACAATTTTTTCCCATAGAAAGAATTGAGATATCGTTTTGAAAATTTGTTGATTCAACATTAAATATTACAAAAAATGTTTTTCTCAGATTTAAACAAATGTTTCTATCCTTCTACTAATTTAAACAAAAAAACACTAAAAAATGATGGTGGGAGTGATTTTGGGTGACCGGATGATCTGAAAAAGGGAAAAAACATGGCAAATTATTCCTTGTTGAAGTGGCTATCGCATGAACTGGGATATTTGTTTTCCATCAAAAAATAACAAAATGGCGGCAATTTTTCGAAAAAATTGACTTTCGAGGGTAGAAAATCGGATAGAAATCGGAGAATTTTTGACCGATCGAAAAAATCCTAGTTCATGCGATAGCCACTTCGATAAGGAATAATTGGCCTGTTTGTTTTTCTTTTTCCAGATCATCCGGTCGCCCTAAATCACTCCCACCGTCATTTTTCAGTTTTTTTGTTGTTTAAATTAGTGTTACGAGAAAGAAAATTTGTTCAAACCTGAAAAAAATATGTTTGTAATATCGAATGTTCAATAAATATGCCTACAAATTTTCAAAACGATATCTCAATTTTTTCTATGAGAAACAAATGTTTGAAAAAAAAAATTTTTTCTTGAAAGCCTGTATCAGAAAAACCCCTTAAGAAAGTTCATTGAATCTGACGAAATGAAATTCCAGGAGATTTGGTCAGCACATTATCCGAAATTATGAAAAATTAACAAATCTCCGTTCAACCCATTCTCGAGTTAACAAATTATCAAAATTGTATATAATTTATATATAATTGAATATAGTTTATATATAAATTGTATATAATTTTGGAAATTTCTCCACTGGGGTCATTTTCAATATTAGATTCTTCATAGTCTTCATAAGAAATATTTCTTCACATTCATCAAAATTATCTGATTCATGTACGAGATATATAAATTGTGCGAAACCATGTCAAAATGCGACAACTCGATTCGAATCAAGTTATTTTATGTACAAAAAAGTATAATATATAATGTACACTTCTGTCACCGAAAGATAAATCACGTTAAACACATACGAAAGTGATATATATAAAGAAAAGTTGATTCATTTTATTAAAAAAATTTCGATTTATTGATACATACATTAGGGTATGTGAAGAAAAATTGTTTTTTGATTAATCCTCAAACGTCACACTAGTGCAAATTCGCACCGTCAAAATGTCACCCCGTATGGAAATATTTCGCTGAAAAATGTCTGTAAAACTATGAAAAATCTCTGAAAAAAATGAAAAAATTCTGAGAAACTCTGACAAACTCTGAGAATCTCTGAAATTTTGATGAGAAATCTAATATTTTTGGGAGACATTCTTTACAGACTTTATTCAGACTTTTTTCAGAGTTTCTCAGAGTTTTTTCATTCTTTTTCGGAGAAATAGTAACGACATTGCACTCTGCAAAAACTCTGACAAAACTCTGATGGATTGCTAACATTTTTCTGACTTTTAGAAAAAAATTTAAGAATTTTCAAACACTTTTTCACACATGATATTTGAATACGGCATATGAATGTATTTATTGAATTTCAGGATTTTTCAATAATCAGAAAAATGTCAGCAATTTATTAGAGTTTTGTCAGAGTTTTCTCAGAGTGCAATTTCGTTACTATTTCTCTGAAAAAGTATGAAAAAACTCTGAGAAACTCTAAAAAAAGTCTGAAAAAAGTCTGTCAAGAATGTCCCAAAAATATTAGATTTCTCATCAAAATTTCAGAGATTCTCAGAGTTTCTCAGAGTCTTTTCATTTTTTTTCAGAGATTTTTCATAGTTTTGCAGACATTTTTCAGCGAAATATTTCCACACGGGACTTTTCAAAAAAAATTTTTTTTGGCAATCGCATTTTTCATTGACAAATAATTATTTTTCTCAAAAATAAGTTATGCCATTCGATTGCTTGGAAAATTTTACCCTATATTTCATATAAATTTTTCATATTTACGTTGAAAAATCAAGAAAATACAAATGTTGAAAGTTCACGAAATTCCAATTCGCACTAGTTTGACTTGTACGGTAACCAACCCGAAGTGTGACGTTTGAGGGTTAAAAGGGTTTAAACTCTTTATTCCGACCCCAAACTGAACCTCCTAAAATCTGAGATCTCTAGCTTTAATTTTAGAGGTCGCTCAATCGAGTTTTATATTCCGATTTTACTGCCAGTTTGAAAAATGACCTACTATGTGGCATTTCGGACTTTTCGGACAACATTCGCTGCCAAGCATAATTTTGAAGATATCACGATGAACTTGAGTTCAAAATACTCGTAAGGGATCCACCTTTGATGGTGATTTACCCCTTTTTTTCGTGAGAAGGGTGGTTAACGTTTATTACACAGGGTGAAATTCATGAAACATGTGTGAAATGGAAATAATAATGATGAAACGAAGTGTAACCTTACAAACTATCGACGAAATGTTATTTACCTGTATTTTCGCATGGAAAAGGAAACATTAGGTGAGTACAGAGTTCTCAGTATGATTCAGTATCAGCTAGCAACCCTTATTTAGAGATGAGGAATGAATTTTCCCAAAAAAGAGGAGTTGTTTTTTTAACCCATTAAGGCCCATCGCTAAATCAGACGAGATATGGAAAAGTTTGCATATGAATTCATGGAATGCTGAGGAGTTTTCAAATTTGCAATAAGAAGATTTTGAAAAACAATTAATTTAACAAATCACAGAAACAATTATTCCACGTAGAAACTGATACCGCCATTCGATTGTCCGGCAGAAATGGTCCTAAGAATATGTATAACATTGTCATACTGGACCCTGAGTTTGTTGAAGGAAAATAATAAACAATTGTTAGATATTGATTACATCCGTTCCATCCCAACGTCAAACCAGTTGGGATGTAAAAAAGTTTGCATATGGATTCATGGGATGCTGAGGAGTGCTCAAGTTTGCAATAAGAAAACCTTGACAGAAAATTGTTTATAAAAAAATCATTCAAATCAATTACAGAAAAAATTTGTCCACTTGCAAACTGATACCGCCATTCGATTCTACGGAGAAAATCGTCCTGAAAACATGCATAACATTATCATATTGGACCCTGTGTTTGTTTAAGAAAAATAATAAACAATTGTTGGATATGAATTACACCCGTTCCAGCTCATCGCCAAACCACCAGGGATATGAAAGAGTTTGCATATGGATTCATGGGATGCTGAGGAGTGCACAGCTTTGCAATAAGAAAACCTTGAGAAAAAATTATTTAAACACTTTTATTCAAGGTTTTCTTATTGCAAATTTGTACACTCCTCAGCGTCCCATGAAAAAAGGGGTAGATTATCGAATATCTTGAGCCCTTACGAGTATCTTGAGCTCAAGTTCATCGTGATATCTTCGAAATTGTGCTTGGCAGCGAATGTTCTCCAAAAAGTCCGAAATGCCACATAGTGGGACGTTTTTCAAACTGGCAGTAAAATCGGAATATAAAACTCGATTGAGCGACCTCTAAATTTCAAGCTAGAGATCTCAGGTTTTAGGAGGTTCAGTTTGGGGTAGGAATGAAGAGTTCAAGGGCCTTTAATTAAAAAAAATTCTTTTTTGACACACCCTAATATACATACATGAATAAAATCAATTCTTCGAACGTGGATCTCCAAAGTTTTGAGGAACATATTGAAGTCTCTCAAGGATACTCTTGACAGAGCGATTCCATATGTTACGATATTCTCAACCCTCTTATGAAGCAATTGCAATCGACGACAAGATATCGTACTTGAGATAGTTATTATAAATCTTTAATGACGTATAAAATAACTGCAGTGATTACATCGAGAGGGTACGATAGATCATACGGACGTACTACTCCCTCTCATTCTATTTCTTTTATCAAAAATTATAATCATTCAATTCGAGTATTTCAATGAAATGTAGAGTACGTTAGAGCAAAGTAAATTCGTGGTGCGATGTTATCGAATTCAATGTTGGCGCGAGTGAGCCTATAGTTGATAACGACAAAAAAAAATAAAGGCGAGAAGAAACAGTAGGAAGAGAAGGAGAAGGAAGATTATCGCATGTCGTGTCAGGGCGTACGAAATTACAAAATAAAGGGACTCATTTACGCTCATGCGCATCAAGTAGAAATGGTACTTGGTCGACGGACCGTTGAATCAATATGGCGCGTGACGTCATGCGAGTATAACTGCAATCGAAAACGTAAACCGTTGCCATGCCCGCATATACCGTTCATTCGCCTTCATTTCACTTTTCAGTGAAATTTCTTGGTTGAAAAGGTTACCTTTTCCTCAACAGAATAATGTTATATTGCGATTTCTAAAGAGAAGTCTTCGTAGTACGGGTTCTCTCAAAGAGTACAAAGTACGGGGGATTTCGAAGCACGTGTCGTTGAGTATAATTGTAGTTCAATACCACGTGAATTCTTTTGTTAAAACTGATACCACTGTTACTTCTGTTTCTGTTTCTTTGACAATCGTTATTGCTAATTTTTTGTCCCCCCTGTTCAACAACTTTGACCGTTGTTGTCCCTGCTGTTATCGCTGTTAACACTGATAACAACATCGATATCTCTACGATACTCTACGATCTTCCAAGTACAATTTGTTTATATTTTGTCGACATTAGCACATTATTTAATATCGTCGAAGATCTGCGGGAGATAGGGCCGATACGTGGGAATGAAATTATCTTGCCGTTTAGAGTTACAATAGCTCTACTATCGGGATAAAGTTTTGGCCACCACCATCATCCCTATCTACAGCGATCAGCAACGCCACCACTAAGGGAAGAACGAAAACTTCCATCCCTTCTTTCCACACAGCTGTTTTTCTCTTGCTTCGTCTCATCGGGGATGTTGTTGGCAGTGTTAAAACAAAATTCATAGAGTAACGACGACGCCGCCGCCGCGTACTCCGATTAAACAGTGCCCGCGAATGCGAGATACGCCACAGCGGCGGACAAGAGGAGGAGGACGACGAGCACGACGAAGACAACAAATTGCCGGCTGTGATCAAACGACACAATGCTTATTCTTACGGTTTTGGTGATGATCGGGGTGTTCTGTGCCGTCACGACAACGACCAATGCCGAGGTGTTCACGAATACGTTTCTGGTGAGAATGAGACAACCTGCGGAACGTGATATCGCGGATCGTGTGGCTACGAGAAACGGATTCGTTAACCTCGGTCCGGTAAGTGTTAGCAACGTCAATTCTTTAACAGAATCGATTCTTTGAAGAATTGACATTATCAGTAAGTGTACGATGAATCATTATTTCGAGTCAATTATAGGTGTGCTTGAAACCGAAACCTCTGAATCTGATACAAATAATGTTATAATTATAATTCGAAGAATTTGAATTTATTCAAATTGATAGATAATGGTATATTTATTGGTAGAAGATGTTCACCAATGATGGAAAGGGGATATAAGGCTTGGAATAAGTAATGGATAAAATACCCTGTTTACTTTTTTCAAAGTTGCATGCATTCAATATGTGAATAATAATCTCAGCAAAGGTCATATGAAAATATAACAACATGCATATGTATGATATGTGATCTATACTCAGATTTATATATGTATCGTCCGTGATATACGATGCAGTTGAAATCTGCAAAGCGAAGGGGTAGAAATTTTTACCCTATGTTGAAAAGAATTCCCAAAATTGTATACAATTCGTGCACGGAGAAAAATGAAGTTTTACAAATTACTAAATTCCTACTAAATTAGCAGGAAAATATCACTGTTATTGATATAGAAGTGTAGTAAAAATGTATAATTTATTATGCAGAATTTTGCACGCTCGTACTATAGAATATTTTGTTAATGATTCATTTCTACTACACTGTCTATCGATAACAGTGATATTTTCTTATATCCTGCCAATTTGGTAGAAATGTAGTAATTTTCAAAACTTTATTTTTCTTTATTTATCATACACAATACATATGAAAATTGTATACAATTTTTGAAATTTTTTCCACATGGATTTAGTTGAGGAAAACCCAAAAACTCATCCAAAAAATAAACAAGGTCCACACTGTGCGAAATTTTTGCACGAATTTGGATATTTTTATTAGGACTTGTTTTCAAATATATGCATGAATTGGTTTTCGTGTACATTTTGGATTAAATTTAATGCACATGAAACTAAATTCATGTATTCAATTGAAAAAAAACTCTCAATGATGTCTGCTCTGATTGTAAAATGTGTGAAAAAAAGTATATTCTGGTGAGAAATAAATGATCCGCGAGTTAGATTCAAAATAATTCATTATTCTATATATTTTGATATAATTTATATATAATTTGAGGACAATAATTTGGATTGGATCGAAGAAATGTATATACTTTTTTACTTTTATGGAATTTATGCGTACATATGCTGTATATAATTTCTCATGAATCGGCAATGCACGTATTTATTCTGAAATATTTGTGATATAACTAAGGTGGAGAAATTTCAGCAAGGAATGTGTATAACGTTTTGAATAGTTGACAGTCGCATAGGCGTCTAGCGTCATACGTAAGATCTGTCACAATCTTCAGCATATGTATAAAATAAATTCCAACAAGGGACAGATTCTTCATGAAATTCATTGTATTCTCTGTGATTGTGATTCAAATTGAAATGTCACAAGGGGATTGAGAAAACAATATAAATCATCCAAGACGTTTGAGATATATTCAGGACCATGGAGCATCAGATAACGGATTTTTAAATATGCAGCAATAAAGTACAGCTATGAAAATTATTCACATTTATTGGTTAATATATTTATAATCGTTTGCATGATTTTGAGGAATCATTTGCAGATCCAATTTCATATTTAAAGCTCAATTTTAACAATGTACTTTATCCCTGCAGATTGAAGATTTGTGTTTATTGTTCAGTTGTTCAGAAAGTATGTAGCAAAATTTCGCCCAATGCTTTGAGGACTCTATGGTCCTTCCCTGGCAAATGTGATTATACTGTGATCATACTGAAATCATCCAGGATATTTGTGAATTTTCCATACCTCAATTATACTCAAATAATACTTTTGCTGAAATCAAACTGGATTTGTACTAAAAATATACCGAAATTTGATACGTTTTCGATAATAATTGCACTGTTAAAAACTTCCACATGAATTTTAATGTAAATCTACTGGAATTTTTTTCAAGTACGTAAGTGAAAATTCATGTACAGGTTCCACAAATTTCAAGTCTACATACATCAAATTTAATGTACATGGATTTGAAATTTAATGTATGAATACATGAAATTTGTATATGAATTTTCATTCGCGTTCCAGAGAAAAACTTCTTTGAAACTCATTAAGGACCTAAAAATTAAGGACCTTCAAGCGACAGACGAAACATGTGATAATTTTCGCATCCTTCTTTTATAAAATATGTAAGAATTACAAATTTCAAATATGTGATAATAAAATACATGCATGGGATTGCGCAAATTCTCATTTCATATTGGTTCTGAAATATAGGAAGCCAAATTTTTTGAAGTATAACCTTCAATCGTGAGAATTTTCCATCGATTCCATAATGTTTCAGAACCACTATGAAATTGAAATCCTCAATCCCAAGCATGTATTTTATCATCGTGTTCATAAAATTTGTATTTCTCACGTGGTTCACGAAAATATTTCGCGCAAAATTTCGTACCCTTCCCCAACAGAACCTAAAATTTGTGTACGTCCGGGAAACATCCAAATACGTTTCTCAGACGTCCTTCGGAGGTTTCCTGGACGTACACAAATTCTAGGTTCTGTCGGGGTTCAGTGTCGTTCAAGCACTCTCAACGACAAGACTCGTAGAGTGTAACCTAATGCGATTGAGAATAATCATTTCAAAATTTATAATCACAAAAAGATTATAATTATTCAATTTATTCCCTCAATTTCAAACATTATTGATGGTTATGTTATTTTCTCAAATCTCTATCGATTTAGTCTAAGTTAATTTTTAATGTACCGATACTTGAAATTCTAATTCAATTCCACATGGTTTGAAAGTTAATCTAATAATACTTGAATATCATTTCATGTACCTTCAAGTTGAAATTTTATGTACACTGGTACATTAAGAGTGCATTAAAATTCAAGAAATTTTTAACAGTGTGGGTATGGAGGATTCATACCGAATTCGTACGGAATAAATACCGAATGATTGGGAATATTTCGGTACACTTTAAGTACTAAAATTTCACAAGCATACGGTGTGTTTTTAGGTCACTTTTTATCACAACTTGGTATTTTACTGAATTACTACTAGATTCATACTGATTGCATGCCATGCCAGAATTATATTCACAGAATATTGAAAATTTCGGTATAATCGGATTCGCTAGGGTTAACGCACGATGGAAACAAAAAATTTAGAAGATGCGATGAGAAGTCTCAAAACGATGGCTGATCAAATTCATTGAATACACTGTTAAAAATTTCTGCATTAATTTTAATGTTTTTACTGGAAGTTTTTTTCAAGTACGTACATGAATTCAGTTTCATGCACATTTTACATGGAATTTAATGTAAACTATAGCATAATCTATAGTCTTTTCATCTTTTTGTACATTGAATTTAATGCAGAATGTATATGAACCTGCTTTCATGTACGTAATTGAACAAAACTTCCAGATATTTCTGAAGATGTCTCGTGCGATATTTGTAAACATATTTGAAAATATTTGGATATTTTTAAAAGGTATATCAAATATTTTTGCTTATAGAAACGTTGTGTGTATTCCTACAGGATTATTCCAAATATTCTAGGAAAATTGAGAATGATTTCCACTACACTGTCAGAAATATCTGGAAGTTTTTTTCACTTACGTACGTGAAATCAGGTTCATATACTTTCTGCATTGAATTTAATGTACAAAAACACGAAAAGACTATAGATTATGCTATAGTTTACATTAAATTTCATGTAAAATGTGCATGGAACTGAATTCATGTACGTATTTGCAAAAACTTCCAGTAAAAACATTGAAATTAATGCAGAAATTTTTAACAGTGTAGAATCCACGTTCAATGTACGGGAAAACATGAATTCGCTGTGACAGCACAATTTTAGTGTGTCTCGTTGTTGAATCCGTGATATCGAGAAATAGCTTCTGTAGCTATTTTTTACCTATTCAAATATTAAAGAATTCTTTTTGTCCGTGTATTTTATCTCTGTGTTTTCAAAACATATCTTCATTGAATTTTCATGTCTTCCATTTACTCATAAAATCTCAGTTAACATCCTTTACGGTATGCCTCACACATGTTCAATCATTCCAATGAGTTCTAAGGAATCCTGTTTATGCAGGAAAGTGCAGGGGAGTGAGAAACTAGAAATTCCAGCCATGCAATTCCATACTAATTCACAAAAACATCATCATAAAATTGAATGGGAGTGAATTACTGTCTTCCATCCTTGAAACTAAACATTTTTTTATTCATTCTCATTCAAGTCGCCTTCATAGGTAGTGGATTGTATTATTCACCCTCTCATCGTTTAAAGGTCTTTCCAGATGATTATGATCATTCAAGTAAATTGATTTCCAATGGTGAACTTTGGCCTTTTTTTGTACGAAAATTTAGAATTTGAATATTAAGTAGTATAACTAGACGAATGATTGTAGTTTTGTGAAAGATTCTCCCTCACATTGAAGAAATATGCCCCAGACGATGAGCAATATTCATATGTCAATGTGGGCCTCCCAGTAAACACACGCACGTTTTAAAAACGTCAAAAACAGTCAATAACCACACGTTGTGAATTAGTAATATTCTTGCGTTGATTCAACGTAAAAATGTCACGGCAGATCACGTGTTTTTCAACCATAAAATAACGTCATATCAACGGTTTGAACATCGTTTAAAAGACGTCAAATATTGACGTGTCCTAATGATGGTTCTAAAACGTGGGTTGAATCAAACAAATTTTTTTTTGAAAACTTTTCATTCAATATCGAGAACAACAGTATTTCTGAGTATGACAGAATTTGGAAAGTATGCCACACTATTCACTGTCTTGCTCTTTGCTGAAATTTTAATCATTGTTCGGTTTCGTTTGACATTTTCAGCAAAATATCTTCAGTTGAAGTTCAAACACAAGGTGTTATAAACACATTTTAAACGCGTCATTCAAACCCGTTCAAAACACGTTTTTTGAGAACGTCGTTTGATGGTTATTTTTGAATATTAGTGTAAATTACACGTCATCAAAACGTAATTCCTGGTCGTCTATTTCCCTATCAAATTTCAACTAAAAATCAACGTTATAAAATCAACAACTAACGTCCGTTTGACAGTCTAACGTTCTTTCAACGTTGAAATAACGTGTGTGTGTTTATTGGGCTTCTGCAAGTTCATGAATATGATCTGTGAAATTCTGTATTGAAACTATATATAATTTTGGTTACCTAATGAAATATCCTTGGTCAAAATATTCGAGACAAAATATCCGCGAACAAAAGTATCCGAGGATAAAATATCCTCAGATAAAACATCCATAACAGAAATTTTGGTCATTCCAGCGGGGCGCGGACAACGGAACCTAGTATTTTTGATCCCTGGTCAAAATATCTGAGATTTTATCACCGGTCAAATTGTCTCGGAAAATATATCCCCAGCAAAATATCTTGGACGAAATGTCCCGGACAACATATTCCTGTCCCAAATATCTCGTTTCCAAAAACAATCGCATTCGTCCAAAAATCGAGCCTCCAACAAAAAAGGTAACTGGTAATCCAAGGTGGTTGTTGATGAGCGAGCGAAGCCGGAGGTTCCCCCGAATCCCTGTAGTTACCAATAGAATGATCATATCAAAAGTGAGAACGATCCGTCAATTCAAACTAACGAATCAAAATTATGACAGTATATCATGAATTATTATTATACATTAGCACTAAAATAATATCTTGACAAAGTGAGAATATTATATTGTTCATGATAGACTTTGTGAGGTATTTAGGTTTCAAGATCGTATGTAGTCAATGTTTGTCGGTGAACTTGATTCAATATTTCGTATGATTTTATGTAATGTATTATCGAACTGCCTTTTCTTGTTATTGTAATATTGTAATTTCATGGAATAAAGTAGCATTTGGAGTGATTCCTGGGATGAGTGATGAACTTTGATAAGAAATGAATTTTTGAATAAAAAACGACTTTCGATTTATGAAAGTATGACGTATTTGTATTTTTGATCTTCGCGTGCGTGGCGTTCTATTCTCAAACAGCTCCCAGGGTGGAATGGGGGGGTCCAGGGCAGCCGAACCCAACCTAAAACGTCCCTGTACAAAAATATCCCAAACCAAAATATCCCGGACTAAAATATCCCTGTACATAAATGTCCAGGACAAAAATATCACACCACAAAAAATCCAAAATACAAACACATTATATTTTCATAAGTCAAAAGGCATTTTTTTATTCCAAAATTCATTTTTTATCAAATTCCATGACTTATCAAAGGAATCATTCCAAACACTATTCGAACGCTTTGGATTCGAAATTGTTTCGAATTCACAGAGGAATCATTATCAAATATTGGCAATATTATTCTCATTTCGGGGGAGGGGGGGGGGCTTTGCCCGCTCACGCATAGCCACCTCCGAGTATCCGCAACTTTTCAATCTTACACGGAGAAGAAGGTATCCTCAAAAGTACCATAATTTATGGATTTTCTACGCTGGTCTGACCGAGTCTGAATATTTACCTGAAAAAACCTCTAAAAGTACCATAATGTCTTGGACTTTTATACGGAAGGTACCATCCTTATTTCAAAAAGTCCAAGAAATTATGGTACTTTTAGAGATTCATGCAAGTGAATATTCCGACTCGGGTCAGAGCAGCGCTGAAAATCCATAAATTATGGTATTTTTCAAGATATCTGTTTTCTCAGTGTATAGTTCTCTTCATATTGTTGTGGCAGCATCAGTTCACACCAAAGCACTCCTCACACCTCATCAGTATCAGATTATTCCGTTTGTTATTCTTCTTCATTCCGGATATGTTGTGATTCAAAGTGAATTAGAGAAATTCACCCCCAGTTTCAGCTCTTGGTCTCAAATATTTTTTGGGAATCGAGATATTTGGGGCGGAAATATTTTGTCCGGGACAATTCGTCCAACATATTTTGCTGGGGATATATTTTCCGAGATATTTTGACCGGGGATCAAAAATACTGTGTTCCGTTGCCCGCGTCCCGGAAGGGGGATATTCCTTTCGGCATTGCATTTTTTGTAGTGAGATATTTTTGTCTTGGACATTCATGTACGGGGATATTTCAGTCAGGGATGTTTCGGGCTGGCATCGACTGCCCTGGACCCATTCCAGCACACCATAAGATATTGAAAAACTTAATTCGTAAATTTCTTCAACAGATAATGTTTTCATATCGCTTTCATCGCCACTTCAAAAGAATACATACTTATTTTATTTCTCATTATCCGAGCAATTCTGTCATTGACACGAGATTAGAAATATAAACTGAATTTTCTGATCGCACTTCAAATGAACAAAAATTTGTTAAAGGTATCAGATTATATAACTCATTCAAATAACACAACCTGAAAATTACCTCAAACAATCAATCATTTTACTCATTATCGCACACATCACCGCAATTGCGGCAGATTTATAACCATTCTACAAATCCACGGATATTTCGTCTGCGAATATTTGTTTCCGTCTCCGCCCAAACAGCACTGACAGTTCTCAAAACGTTCTAAAAACGTGCCCGAAGTCTCAAAGATGTTGGTTTCCAAAAGCACATTTTCCAAACGTCTTAGGAACCAAGGAAAACCAAGTATTTTATCTCTAACCTATACAAATGTATATTTATAGTTTTACTAGGGAAAAAAGTACCAAAAAACCATAAAAATATGTTTTGTATTGAATATTTGGAAAGATTCCTTTCTAGAAGTTCAAAACTATTGGCAGAATGTAAGTTATCAAGAATTAAGTCAATATATTAAGATTTACATAACCTCAAGATTGACGCGAAACAAAATTTCACTATCTGCAATGTATTAAAGAGATGCGAATGTAATTTATCAAATCTATCGATACAGGTTCCACCGCAGTTCATTTGCATCTCTTCGAAATGGAGAATATTAAAAGATTTGGCACAAGTTTGATCTTTAACAAATTCTCATTCAACATGTTCCATAAAGGTTCTATAGAAACCTAAATAAGACTATACCGGACATTTGTACATCCCTGGAATGTCTATGCGACATTTTTAAAACGTCCTGGAACATTTTTCAAACGTTCTTCTTGTGACCAAGTACGTTTTCTGAACGTCCGAAAGACGTCTCAATGCTGTCTGGGCGGATATTTTGTCCGTGAACATTCTGGCACGGAAATTTTGCCTCGGATATTTTGACGTGTTACCATAATTTTGACGTAGAATGCTCAATTTTATCATATCAAATTGAAAATAATCGACGTGTCATTGGAAAATCTTTGCAACCGTATGCAGTTTTTTTAGAGGAAACAAATACCCTGAACGAAAATTCTGAGTACAATGTTGTCTAATTCTCCTTATAAAATCTGAGGAACATGGAAAGAAAAGGAATTCTTCCGTACCGTGAGTCCACAAAATTTGTCAAATCAAACTGAATGAGATTTGGAAAGAACGTTGTCCAGGCTTCGATAAGATTCGGCACCGAAATAGCCCATTGAATCTACCCAAATCTAACCGAAAATTTCCACACTGGCTTCAACCAGAACATTGTACGAGATTCAATTGCACGGAGAAAAAATGGTTCACTACTATAGCACCTACAAAAAAATTTGTTGTCCTTGCAAAAATATTCATCCCAGTAGCTAAGAAGTTAGTGTTGTTTAACAACAAATTGGTTTATGTCATCAGAAAAATGTAGTTGTGTTAATCATTTTTCTTGCTCTTTCAGCTATTCTTTTTGTAGGGGCTATAGTATTAACAGAATTGTTTGTTATGCCAGCAAATCTTTTTTCTCCGTGTGGACTCGGCAAGATTGAATAGGTTTCTTCAAAGAAGGTGTCCACGTAGAGAAAAATCTATATCGGAATTGCTCGTGTGTTATATAAAGTTTTATGTTTTCCACTTCAATTTTCTAGTGCAAAACAACAATCTATTTGCTATCACAGCAATCTTGTGGAAGTGAAAAATGTCGACTTCCCCAGAAAAATTTGTTTGCTATTCTACATAAAACACAAAAATTTGCTGCTCTAGCAAGAAGAACCCAGGAAAATTAGATTCCGCTGTCACAGCAAATTTCTCGATACGAGTGCTGGAATTTTCATGATTTTAACGTAATTTTTTTTTGCACACACATGTACAAATTAATTGCTTTCAGTTTGATACTGGAAGTTTTCGGTAGATTTTTTCCACATCCTGTAAAACGATTGGAGCACAGAATTCGATTTCGATCCATCAAGAACTGATTTTGAGGAATGTGCGAGGGAATATTCAGGATGCATAACTTCTTCTCTAAGCTGACACGAACGTAATCAACTGGAAAATGGTTTTCATCAATCTCGATAGTTGTCTATCACATTTTCCGGAAACAACGGTTATATCGGGCCATGGAGATTGACTCAAATTCAATAAGAGATTGGTTTGTGTAGATGAAAGCGGTTCCATTTTCATTTTATATAAAATTTTGGAATTCCAAAGTTGATACTTGGCATAGACGATTCGTGAGTTCGATTCGAGTAACATGATTGATTTCAAGATTTCCTTTGTGGTCATTTCCTAAAGAGGATTTCCGATAGAAAGATCAAAGGGAGAAATTTGACTCGCATAAGGTAGTCCGCTCGGAGTTTCATCATGATCTTATCAAAGATATCGTGTAGATCTCTCGGGATGGCGGAAGAATTTTGTGCAGCTCGATTCTAAATTTTGGTTTCTTCGCTTACGAATGAAAAAAAGGGAAGTTTGGAAATAAATGTTCGTTCACTGAATTCGACATGAATTCACTGTTTTTGTTTGAATCTATCTTCAACCGATGCATTACATTTTCCTTCGAGCAAGGTGTTCAATAAATTCATTATTATTGATTCATCACGTAACGTATTGTTGACTATTCAATTAATCTTCCGATTACGTCAAACACAAGGAACATCACAATCAGAGTATCCCTAATGGACTGAGTATGAATTATTCTTCGATTCTATCTTTATCGGATGGATAGTTCAATGATGAACTGAATACATCCAATTATAATCCAAGTAGGATTAATGGATTACTGTTATTATGCATGAGGTGGTAGGTTTTGCAATCAATGTATTATAACTCTCGACGTCAACGTTCTGGTCTCTTACCGACAAGAAGTTCTAATTTCCAGGAATGCACAATTATTTTTCAATCTTTGGGTATTCATGTGAAAAATTTTAATGGGATTCTAAGTCAGAAGCTTCAGATTTCAGCTGATGAGTTTGAAAGGTTGACGTTGAATAACATAGAAGAGAGAAGTGTTTGTAGAATATTTGAGAGGTGAGTTGATTCTTCTACATAAACCCTTAACGGTCACACGGGGTGACTAGTTACCCTAGGCTTAAAAAAAGTGGAATTAGAGGTCTCAAACCTTTCAAATGAATACAACAAACAGCATCTGCCGGTAACAGACATGTGTAAGGTGTGACTTCACTACACAGTAAGCCTACATAATATTTTCACGTTCCTAATCATGAATATATATTTAAAATCTAATAAAACGCCAAAAAAACCCAATTTCAGGGTGCGTAATTTTTTTCATTTTTCTTTCCAGTAATTTTGCAAAATAAATATACTTTTTGAATAATTGGTGGATACTGTTATTTTTTTGTAGTAGTGGTATATATTGTGCGGACGACCCTGGAGTTTTAGTCGTTGATATTGTAAAATGGCGGAGTAGTGAATTTTTTTCCAACAAAAAGCAATTTTTCCTGAATTTTAGAACGCCATCTATGAATTAACCAAGTTTAACCATTAAAAATATTGAAGAACTAGTCAACGAACATGACACAATTAGTTAAAAGTCTCAAAACATCTACACATCTTGTCCGACCGGGTTTTCCAGCGTGGGGTAATGAGTTACCCCATGTGGCCGTTATGTGACCTGGGTGAGGTATGGCCGTTAAGATTTAACGGGGCGCTTCGAGACTTTGAATGTCCCTGGTGAAAATGGAGCGTTCTGGGAAGAGTTACAAAGACGTTATGAGAGAGTCCTACAAGAGTAATCGAAGGGTCAATTCAAAGTATCAGAAGCGTTTCGGAGGAGTCATTTGGCGGATGTAAAGCGTGCATGAAAGTGAGCCCAAAGAAAGTAAAAAAAAAAAGAAATTGCAAAGGGGAATCGAACCAAGAGCTCCTGAACTCGGGAGAAAGTCCTTTACCGCTAGGCTAACATCGGTGATTGAAAAATTGGAACTTTATTTCCCTCATGAACTGTGTCATAAGGGAATGTGCCTTGAATTCAATCTTTCTCATTGAATTAAAATGATTTTTCATCCTGAAAGTTTACAAATCAATTTCAATATCCCGTGTGTAATCATTAAATGTGCAAAAGAATTCAATTAACTTGCACATATCAAACATCATCAAATTACAGTTCGATAATTCAAAACAATTGTTGTTTAGTAATTATATTGGTAAATGTATCTTGAATACGAATAAAATTTTTTAGCTTGACAACTGGTATAAAAGGTAAAGAATACCCTCTAAACATTCTAACCTCAAAATCATATAATTCTCAATCAATCAAAACATATACACAAGGGAAGTCCTATAAGCGTGTTGAAAACCTCCACTACCGAAACATCGTAAACAGTAGGAAAGAGTTATTGAAGAGTTGGAGAAGAGTGTTCAGTAAGAAGGGTGTGCGTTTCCTAGTAGAAATTTTCTCTAGCAAATGATGAGGCACTGATCAGTTTTCCATTTCACTGATCAGGGACTGATCAGGAAACTTACAAGTTTCCGACAAGGGGTGTAACGCTCTGACTAATCAGAAACTGATTGAAGAAACTGAGCAGAAACGAGCGAGTAACTGATGAAGGACTGATCGGTAGTTGATGAGTTATTTGCGAGTAACTAACGAAGCATTTATCACCCACAAAAATGCAGGTCATGTCGATGAAGATATGAAATTATAACACTAAATTGATGATTCTTCACTCAAATAATAATTTATGTTTTTGTTTAAGATGTTTCCAAGGATTAAAAAGTAAATTTTCAGCAAAACCCGTAGGAAAAATTTTGCTAGACTTTTTCTTGGATAAAATGTAGGAGTTTTGGCCAAGGACACAAAATATATCAAACCATCCCAGACAACAAAAGTTGCTGTGCAACTGTTGCTCTTGCTTCGCTTCTCAAGTTTACGCGAAGTTGCTGGGAATTTGCTACGCATGTGATTGAGAGTTCCATGAAAGCGAGCAACTTCTTAGCAACATGAGAACAACTGCAGCTAAAATCCTAGATTGTCAGCATATTGTAGTGCATTTGGCGACGCAACGGTCAAGCAAATTGCTTCAAACTGTTGTTGAGTGTTTTCAACAATTTGCCGCATATTTGCTCAGCATTTTGCTGTTAGGGATATGTATGGTGTTTCCACCTCAATTATGAGATATCATGAGATAATATTCAAGTTACTACTATACTTAATCATAATAAATAACAAAACTATATTATTTCACAACAAGGAAGAATATAAGTATACATATTACACCTCATCTCCTTTTATACCACAACCTTACAAAATCTAACAATTTCCAAGGTAGCTTTGTTATGTGCATATACTCTTTATAATTATTGAGGTTAGGTTTCATCGATTTGATACAGCAAACCCAGGATCAAATAATCTGAACCAATTCGATTCAATTTCTTTGAGATACTTCAAATTTTGGTCAAGACATATCGGAAATATGTGTAATTTTACAATTGCAATATATCACTTCAATAACAATCAATATGTTTTTTAAACCGAATATTTTTTATGAACATTTACGCCATCAATATTTCTTGCGAATAAAGGCAATAACTTGTCAGAATTTGATCAGTTTCATATGAATTTTAATAATCATATTAGACAAATCAGTTCCCAATAAGTAAATGATCAGTTTTTCCTGATTAGCGTTTCCTCATGAGTGCCTCATCAGTAATAGGGAAAACTGATTATATTTCTACTAGGGACGCTCAACCAAATTTGCCTTAGAGTCATTTGGCGGTCGAAACTTTCCACAAACGCTTCTGTCACTTTATTGCACGCTTTGACGGCGTTTCAAGCACGTTCGATTTCTACCAGGGGTAATATATCTAAAGTGAAGGGAATGAGATAAATTGCAGTTCTCAGACATAAAAACAGTACTTCTATCATCTTATGCACGATATTACATTCACTGTGAAAAGAAAGTCTTAATCTGTTTGCATCTTAATTTCAGACAATGCTTTTTCCATCGCGTCGGCGATTATTTTTTCGGCTTAATTTGTTTGCATCATAGATTCAGCCATGAAATGAACTGAATTTACTTATACGTATACGTACGAAATTTCATATAAATTTGCGCACTCTGACAGCACAATTAATGTGTTTCTGAGATGTTTTCAGAACTTTCAAAAAACATTCTATCAACGTCCCAGGGTCACGTTGTGCTGTATGGGATATGCATTTCTATGAACAGGAAGGAATAGAATGTAATCTTAATAAATTATCGCACACAGTGAGGTCAAGTCCAAATTATCGAGGTCACTCATACGGTGTAAATGCCACGAGGGTCAGGAAAAGAGCCGTTAAGACCATGCGTGAACTTCTATGTGTGCAGAATGAGCGAATGCGTGACGAATATCAGATTTTCATGTGAGCTTTGAAACATCGTCTCTCTTCTCGCTCTGTTTCACGAAACAGAGATCCATTGGAATTCCATTCACAAGACAAAGCATTTGTTTTTCATTAATTTTTCCATTCTGTCTACTGTCGGGTTACTCATTTAATCACCAGTAATTCACTTTTTCAAATAGCATTACACTGTAGAAAATGTGGAGAGTTTTTCTTCACATTGTTGGTAGATTTCGTCCCCTCACCGTAGGGAAGTTGTTTTTCCATCAAAAATGAGGGATTTTCCCAACACTTTGAGGAATTATTTTGTTCGTTGGGTGTTCAATCTTCCACAAGTGAAGGAAAAGTCCACCAAATGATGGTGAAGGATTACCCATCTATGGAGGAACTCGGCTGCCACCATTTGAAAATTCCACGATTATTTCTATTTATTTGGATCCTAATGAATTTTATATACAAATCCGCACTTACCAACAAATTTTGATGTATACTGAAAAATGTAGGTGAATTTGAGATGCGGTAGTTATATTATTCATTGAAATAGGTATGAAAATGCCTGTGGCAGGGAAAGTGTGAACAGTTTTATAAAACGAACTTATGTTTTTGAAGTTTGAATCGTTTATAGAAACGAAAGGAAAATTCAAACCTACACAATCTGATGGATTATCGTGATTTATCTTCTCGAATGAATTCTTTGTAATTTTTTGCCCCTGAAAACATCGATCAGAGAATGTACTGTGAAATTTTGAATCTTCAACAGTTGAATATTTCGTTATTCGATCACTAATTCGTTTCAATAAACGATTCAAACTTCAGCAACATGATGAACTTAATTATTGTTGAAATACTGAATTTTCCATGCCTCTGACTGGATCTCATCCGATAAATAAGATGACAATTTAAAGATTACTTCAATATTATATCACGAGGTTTATCACTTCGTTCCTCATTGTATCCGAGTGGGAAGGTCTTCGTACGATAAAGAGCGTGATAAATAATGTGATGTAGTATTTGAATCCTCCCTTATGTGTTCAACAAATATTTTCTACATCATAAATCACCGCACGACGTTTGGAAATGAAATATCAGCGTTTCAAGAGATTCGAGACACTATAAATGAGACTTACATGTACAACAGTGAACCCGAGAGCTTCTATTATGGCGTTTCCTGGACTGACAAACATACCTCGTTAATTGGGGTAGCATGGTTTTCATTCAAATACCTTTAAGATACAAAGCAATATTCGTTACAAATTATTCATGATGTATACAATGATCTTTTGAAAATTCTATAAGGTTTTATATACAAGCCAAACTCTTCAAAATTCAATTCAGTCTTGTGTATTACTACGTCATTGATGAACCATGAATAATACATGGGGAGTGCTAACGTAAAAAAAGATCAACCCACACAAAATTAAAACAGAAATAATCCGGTTCAAATTCGGATCGTTTATCGAAACGAATTTGTAATTGAATATTAAAATTCTGTAAAATTCATGCTTTTACTTTTTCTGGATTTCTTTGTTATTGAAATGAATCAAATCTCAAGCATTGCCATCAATTCCATGCAAGAAAATTCGTTTTGATGAGAGATTCAATCTTCATCGATGTTTAATGAAAACTCATTTTTTTTCTCTGAATCCCAGAGTTTTGAAATTTGTATCATTTTTATGAAATTCAAACCAGATGAGTAACATAAAAATAATGAATTGGACACTCGAATGCAAAATACTTTCGCAACATTGCAATAGTTTCATCGTTTGTTTGCTCACACTCGCAAAGAATGTTGTGAAAAATCATCCTCTCTCCGAGAAGCAATGAATGTGCTTTGGGAAACTTCGATAACCAAGTTTCTTCATTTTCAGAAAGAAATGGAATGGATGAATGCTAGCAAATTTTACTTAAAAACAGAAAAAGTATAGAAAGATCCCCTATCAACTGTAATTGACAAACTCAAAAGTTCTTATGATTTTCTCAATGCAAACAACTGAACTTGGAAACATCTAGAAGAAAGTACTTTTTATGAATTATATTAATCAAAAGTAGAATTTATTTTATCCTCAAAGTTTGCTTCTCTTCCAAAGTGAATGAGGATATTTTGGAATGCATTTTCAATTCACTTTCAATTTTCGTTATCATTATATTATTCTGAATCTCTTCCACGGGACGAACATTTCATCAGCTAAGTTTAAACGAATCAATTTATTTTAGACAGTCTGATGAGAGCTGGTTAAGCGAAGAGCGTCAATTTTTGAACCGAGTGTTGGCGTTTCATTAATTAAATGAACGTGTCTTTACTTTCCATAATTTAAATTAAAATTATAAATTTGCTTCTTGCTCCGATCACGTTGTAGAATTCTGTCACGATGACGACTGAGAAAACAGCCGAAGGTAACCCGATCTTTTAATCTTTAAATTGTTTGTTTTTGATACGAAATACGCAGGATGAGTATTAATTATCCCGGCATTTACATTGTAACATGGTTCGAGTATGAATAAAGGGATGAATGGATTCCACGAAGTAGAATACATCTAATGAATTATTTGCAGATCAACTATAAATCATGTTTCAATGATTACGAGTAGGAACATTTAGGACAGAAAGGAATCGATTGTATAAAACAAGAACTAACCAACGACGCATCATGTTTTTATCATTATTATTATCATTGGACGTCTATGCAATTTCTTTGTAGAATTCCCTTTAATCTGGATCTCGAATAAGAAAAAATCCGTCAATTATTGTTGGAAAAAAATACCCACGTCTTGTATAAATAGCTGAGATGTTGTACAGATTACCTAACGTTGTGAGAAGCCTGCCCCAGTCGTACGTGGAGAGATTGATAGAATCTCCTCTCCAAAAGAGGAATGTAAGATGCTCTTGACGGTGTATTGGAAGCAGTTTGATACGATTTCATATAACCCACGTGGCGTAGTGATGTAATTTTATCGACGTCCCTGTAAATGATTAGAGTTACAGTTTTCAAAAGTGATATGTTCTCCCACAAGATAGACATCCCCTAATATCTCAGAGTTTTAGACGAGAGTGAGCGACAGGTTTCTGGGAACTAAACAGAAATTCAATTACTCGCTTTACTCGTATTCGTTCGACCGAGATTATCGCTTGGCTTGATTTCACTTCATCAAACGCTACCCACGGAGTATGCAATGTTCATTTCATGCACTATACTGCTTCTGTTGCATTGACAAATCATATCCAGCTTATATTCATCTCGAATCCAATTAGTTGAAGGGTGAATATAAATATCAATAAACTGTATTTTTTAGGGATGGGCGATATCCATCGATGTCGATATGATTTTATAAAATATATATTTTATAAAGTTTTGATGAAAAAATTCATACATATTCTATACAAAAGTATCGATAATATCGATATCGGTTATGCTCAATCGAGATTGAGTATACCAGATTGACCAGTTTCACTTCAGAAGGTTTATCAATTTTTTCTTCGGTTATCACTCGATCAAATCGATAACTGAAGCATATAATATTCTTTATTCAAACCCGAATATATAAGAGACATTTGAGGGATATTTACGAATGAGAATTTTATTCAAATGACTCTCACGAGCTTTGTTTTAATATTCATGCGAACCACAAATCTTGTGAAACGGAAATGCAATGGAGCTGAACATAAGGAATTTCCCTCCGCCAACGACCATTTCAAGAAAACCAGAAAATCATGCAGAACTTCCATAACTTGTTGAAATGTAACCATTGTATCCAGTTCTTGAATGCGTAAATGGGTGAACATTTCAAATTTATCAGCGTTGAATGTTCAATTCAAATAACACGATGTATACATAATCAACCTTTGTCAGAAAAGTTCCAGAACAATTTTATTCAATTCATGAGTTCGCAATACTGAAAAAGAACAAATGTTGTTTTTACAGGAGCTAGAATCAATGCAATTTTCTGTTTTTTACGAATTTTGTCCTGGAATTTTTCTAACAAAGGATTCACTTGTGAGTGAGTTTTAAACGTTACTTTTATCGAACCAACAATCATCCAAGTGGATGAATTTTCAAGATTGTATATAACTTATGTATCATACAATATTATACATAGTTTATTTATAATCATATATAAATTAACCCTCAGCCTCCACACGAGTGCGAATTCGCACCACCAAAAATTCAATAACCAGTAACATTTTACATAATACATTGCTTTCACATTGAATTTCGACACAGAATACATTACCTTCTCTTTTACCTGTTACCATCAATGAATTTCTCGGAAAATTTCACCCTGAATTCATGTAATTTTCACTTTCATCCCGATTTATTTTCACGAAATTACACAGGCTGAAAATTGGAAAACCAAATTCGCACTCGTGTGGAGGTAGCGGTTGCGTGAATGAGTTGTGGAGGCTGAGGGTTAAATATAAACTATGTATAATTTTTTTAATTTTTCCACCCGGGTAAATTCCTTATTTCCAATTCGTTGGCACAAATCAAATTTCTGATCAATTCTCTTCATATCAAAACCGTTGGTTAGAACTTTCAATTTTATAACAAATATTACTTCCTTCCTTTATTTTCCCGCAGATACGATAGAATATCAACAATTCGTAAAATACATCTGCATCGATTGAGAAAATTGGCAAGATGACGAGGGGTGGTCCATTTAAGGATATCAAAGAAAGAGAGCCCCTTGGAACGATGACAATTCCATCGACAGTAATCACGGTAAAATAGAAGGCAAATCAGTAGTAAACGTCGAATCTTCGTGCGAAAGATTAGTTGACACAGAGGGGTTGGCGTGGTACAACGTTTTAAGTAGATACTACCCATAATGGCAAGACTCGGCAAGGCTCGATCGACTGCAGTGAAAATTGCTTGGCTTTAATCTTTTCCGTTTCTTGTTATCATATTTACATTTATCGGCTCTTCGTTCCTTTTCTCAATATGGTGGCGTGTAATAAACCATTCATAAAAGATCCCACCAACCGAGAAAATTGCCTCAGAAATTGTCGGATGATGGGAGTCGTCGATTCAGCAGGGAGTTTGGGTAATAAAACTCTGTTCAGCCGAATATCATTTTCCTTTGGCCGTTATTCGAATAAAATATCCGTGACAATAAATTCTTACGACTCGGATTTTAATGCGAGACCTCATCGGTCCATCATCGGAATCGAATTTTGTCGTTTGAAAAACTTGTGAGTTATGTGTAGGAGTGTGAAAACCGTTCGATGATACCCAAAATGTCATTGGGTTTGGGTAAAGTTTTGATGGTAGCTGAGCATCACAATCGTTGTTAGAATCAAGTTTAGAGAAGAAATTCTAAACGGGTATATAGCATCAAGTGAGTTCTCAAAATGATCTGACGCCCTGTGTAAAACTAGAAAAGATCAATCGAATCTTGGAACAATGAGTCCACAAGAAATTAATAACCATATCGATAAATTACAAAAAATAGCTTAGGTTCGTGCACAAGGGAGTCAATTTTTGTTCTCAGGGAGGAATCATATTGGGTTGAAACTTTCGGAAATACCCAAAAAATTATATTTTAAAAACTAGAATCTACACAGAGAGAAATAATTACTATCATGAACAATATATTTTCTTGTTTCAAGAAATTCATTTCTCCAAAATTATTTTCTCTTGATTCAAGAAAATTTCTCTTGGCTCCACACCATATTAGCTGCATTCAGGAATATATTTTCTTGGTATTAGTAATTATTTCTCTCAGTGTACTCTATAAAATGAGCCTAGTACATCTTCTTCTGAATATAAGTGGTAACCCACGTAACCAAAAACGCTTTTGAAATACATTTTACCAAAGCATTTGAAATATATTTTCAATGCATTAATTTAATGTATTCAAATACATTTTAAATGTACGTAATGTATTTCTGATGCATTTGTCAAAATGCATTTCAAATTCTTTTAATAATATCGTCAAATAGGACTATTATGGGACGCTTAAAATGCATAGTGAATACACCTATAAATGCATTTCAAAACTATTAATTATAACATTGGATTCATATACCATATGCATTGAAAATTGACTTCAAATGCATGGGAAATACTCTTTTGAAGCTTAAAACTGATTCTATAAAAGTATTATTTTTTGGGTTTGTAATACCATTCGATCTCTTTCTGCTTTTATTTACGAAGACTATAATCAGCAAATACAATAAATTCTTTCGTTCTGTCTTAAAAAAATGTCATATCAATATTCTCACTGTATTTTCCATATCTTTATCATCTCTATCATCAGAGCATGCACGCATCATCTCTTCATTTCTGAATACATTTAAATTAAAAATTCATCAAAGAGACAAGAAAAAAAAAAAAAAAAAAAGGATGGATGTGTGATTTTGCTTTACCGTCTAGCGATACTGTTGGTATCATCGTAATTTTTTCTCTATTTATATATATATATAATAAGAGATGAGATATATATATATTGTAATATCGTATTATATTAAACGAAGAACTCCTGCAAAAAATCACATATCTCTAAAAAAAAAAAAAATAACATAGTACTTTTTTAAAAAATAAACAATTTTCTCTTGAACAATTTGTTTTGTATAAAGGAAAAGTTTGTTATGCAATTGGAGATATTACGCAAATAAATAACATATAAGTTTAGTTCTAGCACTCAAATGAATCCTGTACATTTCTATTGTTTGAATTGATCTAGAAGAGCATTTCAGTTTGGGAAATTTTTACGAATATTATTGAGAAAAAGTTTGGAAATTTCACTTGGGATATTTTTCGAACTATGAGAACTGTTGTATCCAATTTTTTCTTAGAAATTTATAAACAATCTTTTTGATACCTCAAAAATTTTGTCTGTCTACATATGGTTGATGATAGAAAACCGAATTACATTTATTTCACATGCTGTAGAACAATCTTCAAAGATAAAGAATGATTTTGATGCCATGAAGTGCAATTTGTATGAAATATTTTTCAAACCATCCAGGATGTATTTTACTTATAAATCTTGATTAAAGCCCCATCAAGTGCTTGATTTCAAATTTCTATCTGTTTGAATACATCAATAATATTTTCTTCCCAAATTCATTTGAAGTATTATGATGATAATATCAAATTAAAAAAAAACATTTTAAATGTATTTTATTCACATTTTGATAAATACATTTTCACAAAAGTTTTCAAAATATATTTCAAAAAGTATTTCAAAGAAACCTTTTCTCAACAATACTTTTGAAATGCATTTGAAATCTTTTACGAAAAATCCTTCATTCCAAAAACGATTTTAAATTCATCTGATGCATTTAAAATACATTTTAAAAGTGTTTTTGGTTACGTGGGAATTCTCCTAACGTTCAAAGGAACTCCCACGTCAACCCTCGAGAACTCAGAGGAACATGTACTAGTCCTCATATTTTAGAGGAATATTTCCTAGTAGGAATTATAATTGGGAATTAGATGGGTTCCAGGTAGTTTTCCCAGATGTTAGGTTGGTTTCTAGCTACACTGAGAGAAATTTCCTATAGTCACTATAACTGAAACAGCGCAACTAAACATTCCTTATGAGAGCTACTAAAAATTTGGTTGATTCAACCAAGAAAGTATAGTTGATTCATCACTTAGTTGTATCAAATATATTTTCCTGGTTAAATTAATCAAATTTCCAGTAGCTTTTGGGTCAAACCACGTCAACTATGACACTGAATATTCGTACATATTTGGAATAATAAAACAAGTACATGAATTCACAGTTCGCTCTCAAACTGAATAATAATTCAACCACATTTAAAAAAAATCCTATTTTCTCTTGGTTTTTTTCATAATTGAAAATTATAGCAACATTTTCTGAAAAAATTGATGACTCAAAATTCGTTTACAATAATTCAATGAAATTTTTATGAATAGTAATAAAAATGTATACCGAATTTAATCAACCAAATCGTGAAATGATATTATAAAAAATAACCCATTTTAAATAACAATTTTATAAAAAATTCAAATTTTGGCTGCTTTCTTCACACGCGATCACAATGAAATTCATATCAAATGTATAATGTTCTCTAAGCTTTGAGCTCCTGGAAATGAATTTTTGTCTTTATTATTACTTTAACTTTGGAAAATAAATTGTTTATCGCATGGTGCAACAACTAGCACGGGTAAGAGACGCGTCACTGATGAAATGCAACACTCTATGCAACATAATTAGTTACTACGGAATGAAAGATGCCAGTGTATCGTGAAATAATTTGTAAAAAGTCTTCATGAATCATATTCTTTTTACAAAAATATAAATACAACAACTGTTGAGAGTAAAGTTCTTTCAAAAGATATCTCTTCAATCGAACATGTAATTGCTAAGAAAACAAAGTAAAAATGACTGTTGTTTGCTAATTCATTGAAAAACTTTGTGGTGTCACGATATTGATTCATAATTTATAATTTCATAAGAATACAATTATAAGAACTGTAAAAAAAATATGATTCATGAAAACTGTTTATAAATTATTTCACAATACACTGGCATCTTTCATTCCGTAGTAACTGAATAGTTATGCAAGTTATGTTGCATAGTGTTGCATCTCATCAGTGACGCGTCTCTTACGCGTGCTAGTTGCTGCACCATGCAAAAAACAATTTATATAATGCTATGTACGAAAATTTAGTGTCACAGTTGACGTGGTTTGAGCCTTTTACTAAAAAAAATATTTGGTTTTGCTGAAAATAATTTCTCTCAGTGTAATTTTGTAACGCATTTTCTAGCTTGTCCCCACTAAAATTTCCCAGGAAATCGCTAGAATGTAGTTCAAATTGCTAAGTAGAAATGTGAAATCATGTTTTTTCAGTAAAATCACACCTATGAATAAGGTAAAAATGTATTTCGAAATGTAACCCTAAGTCAAGTACGTTGCTTTCGAATTTATTTCCGTAAAATCATCCCGAGTAACAAATTGAAACGTTTGGGCTTCCTTTTATCCCTCTGACCATATTCACGGACTATCATTATTCCTGTGCGATGGGTTGAAGCACGAAAAATCTACATAAACTAACTGAATGTTTGAGCACTCAAGTCAAATTGGCTGAAATTTGTTATTTAGTCGCCCCCACAAGGCTCCCATCTACCACATGGATGGTAAATGGGACGCCCAGACAAATTTTCACCAGGGTAATTCTTAATTCTAGTGTACTATTTGTTCAGTGAATATCGATGTAACCAAAACGTGGCGATGTGTTTTAAAAACAGATTTTCAATAAGATTCACAAAATCAGGAATCTAGAAGTTTCCCACATAACAATTCATGTCTTGCGATGTCTTTTCGATAAGTTTAAGATGTCTTGCGCAACACATTTACATGTCTTTTAGATGTGTTGCACAAGACATCTTAAACTTTGGGTTATTGTTCCGTCATGGTGAAATATTTATAAATGTTGTTTTTCGTGTGGGCGTGAACGTGATGCACATTGAACAGAAATAAAATGTAAATATTCATATTTTGATGTGGGATTTTCATATTTTATATACGATTTATTTCTGTCGAATCTTCACCGTCAGGACACCTCGAAGAGGAAGGTTCCTTGTCAAAGGTCGTATACGTGTCACCTCATAAAATTTTATCAAATAATAAAAAGGGTGTTTACATGTACAGGGTGAAAAATTTCATCATATAAAGTCCAATTTTCCTTCGTAAGCTACACTGAAAGAATTGTCTTGTAAAAATTACCGTGAAGTTCCAGTACTCGAAGGACAAGTCACAATTCTTCAAAAAATTACTGTAAAAATGAGTAAATTTTCAAACAGTTCAAAGTGACATTTTTGATAAGTTTCACAAAATCCACAGTAATATTTTTAAAACTTCCGACTTGTCCCTCGATCACTGGAACTTCACGGTAATTTTTCAAATAAAATTTTCTCAGTGTAGAAACATGAAAAGATTTCGACTATAACTGCTCTCAACTCAATTTCGTTTGTCCTATCAACGATAGTAAAAAAGCTGTACTCCAATAATTTCTACCATCGCTGAAGGTAAACGTTCATCCGGAATCGAAAGTAGTTATAGTCGCAAATGTCCCTGGCTTACGAACAAAAATAGGACTTTGGGTGATGAAATTCCTGTGAGTAGATTCTTGATACATGTACAACATTTTTTATAACCATTATATGCGCTACAGTAGTTGATTATTCATAAATGTTCGTCGAGTGAAATAAAAACTCGCTTTGAACATCATTTTCTCTGATTTGGGAATTGCATTCAATTACTTGATCACATTTTCTTTGAATGATTCATTGATTACTTATGCATCCGTGAGTCAATTCATCAAGTAGATTCTCAATAATTTTATAGATTCAAGGAGGGAGGTACAATTAGAAAGTGAAGAAAAGAAATACGATGATAAAACCCTGGAATTGAGATTCAAAGTCCTTCTATCTTTTTTCGACATTTCTCGAAAACGCCTTTCGGAGCGCTCAGAGATATTTTCGTACGTTTGACCAGTGGAATAGTCAAAGAACTATTTCAGATAGCTAACGCTAGCGACCTCTGGAACATTTTAACCTCCGAAACCATCTCCCTGAATAAGAAGAGGATACTACTCGATTCATTCGAAAAAGCGTTGTACGAAAAGGATAAACAGAGAGTTGATCATTCCTCCACCTTGCAAATATATCCTCATCTTACACTCTCACTCGGAATTCAGAAATATCTCCATCTTAGACTGAATAATCATCTGAAATGCTTCATGGCTCAGATCCATCTTTTTAATAACGTATCACAAAGAATTATAATTGATTCTGAGATTTATACTCTTCAATATAGTACGCCCTGTCATTTGTGTGGGTCTATTGCCAATATGACATTGTTCCATTTTTTGGCTGAGTGCCCGGTGTTTAATCCGCAAAGAATGGATATCTTAGGTTTCGACCAACCCTTGGAGAAAGTGAGAGACGCCTGGATCTCTTTCTTGAATCACCCCGATAAATGGCGAATTTTGAAATCATATAAATTTGTAAAACATGTTACCTCTTTATGTTAGTACAACTTAAATTAAGGCACTTCTTTGTATATGTACATATGCAGGAAAAATTGTTATTAGAAGCCTCAAATTTGTAACAGAAACATTGTTATTGAGCGACGCTTTTGTACTGTAAACTGTTCTTCATGTAATTTGATTCACTACTTTGGATATGATGTTAAACTCCTTGTATGGATCTGTTGATCCCAAACAAACAATAAATCAATATCTTATTTTGGGCTATTTATGAGAGAAGTTGATATACCTAAGAGGGTTGCATGGGTGTATAAATATGTGGGTGTACTTGTATGTAATCAAAACTTTGAACACGTTTTTCTCATAACAGCATTTTTGAGATTTGCGGGAAAAATATCTCAACAAGTTCTTAACCAATTTTGATGAAACTTGGAGGGGTTTTTCTCTTCTATGTGAATCGAACATCCCTGTATTTGAACTTTGGAAAATATTGACAAAAAGTCGCCAATTTTTGTTGAATTTTTAATTTTTCTCCAACGCTTGATTTTTTCATTTTTCTTCATCTTTATTGGTTTTACACAGAAGATATATATCCCTATTTGAAATAATTTCCCTTTTTAAACTGTTTTGGATAAAAATTACGGCCTCCGGAATTCCCGCAAGTTGATTGCTTAAATTTGAAGCTGAAATACTCTTCCAGTCCTCAAATATGTAGCAAACGGCATGTCGAATTCGGTTGAATATACATGAAAACCCCTTATCAAAGAAAATGTGTGGAAAATGCTTGATTTTTGATTCTCCAATTGTATCCTCCCCTTAAGGCACGGTTGGTAGAGACTCCCAATCATACCCTAGTAGAAATTTTGATATGGAAAACATCAGGTCCAGATCAGGCATGCCTGATTTCCGTTCAGGGCCTGACTTGAGTATCTGATAAGGCCCTGACAAAAATGTAACGCAGGGAAAAGACAAGGTCCTGATCAGGAGAACCAAACATTTCCCAATCAGGATCTGATTAGGGTGGTAATTGAATTCCCAATCACGACCTTATCTAAGCTATATTTTAACATTCAATTTAATTTTCATGGAATTCACTTTTCATAAAATCCTTTGAAACTCCCCCAACAGAAGAAATTATACTGATGATCCAAATAGACCTCAATTGAACATTTAAAAAGACAGGTAAATTTCTAATGAGTCCTGTGAAAATTCTGAATAGTTTGATACATTCATCGTTCTGAATTGATCAGGTCCTGATTTGGCTGTCTTGTCAGTTATCACATGATTGAAATACGGATGAGGCAAGGCAATCCTGATCAGGTCCTGATAGGAATACCATGTCTGGGTTACTGAAAGGGGAAATCTGGCTGGGACCTGTCAACAACCTCGCGTTACATTGTTGTAAGGTCCTAAACAGGATGTCAGGACCTGATAAGGTAATTAAAAGTTTTCCTTCATTAGGAGTTCCTTATTGCAGCCTTACGAGGGCCATGCTTCTAATAGGGAATTCCCTGTCAAATTTCTACTAGGGTAATAGAGACCCCCTCGTAACGGGGATGTCCACAATCTGGAACTCCCTGATTTTCTACAGTCGAAAAAACTTTCAAACGAACTGAAGCTTTTAACTAAAGACAATCTGTTTCTTATTTTGAAAATTGATTTTTACATATATTTCTTTACTTGGTCTTCAAGGGGAATGTGAACTTGATTTTGATAATATTTCAGATTATTATTGTGAGAGGATATCAATTCAAACAAACATTCGATTGCATGTGAAATGTTTTCAAGTAGTGGGAGGATATTTATCCATCAAATCTTGGTTGAGATATTTAAAAATTCTATTTGTATTGCATTCAACCCACATTTTCTTTTTCTATAGGAAAACTCTTTTGCTGGGTGAATGAAACTAATTCTGATTTCAATAATTGCTAAACATAACATTAATCTGAAGGAATTTTATTTGAACCAATGAACAAATCAATCTTCATCAAATGAAACATCCATCTGTTGCGAGTAACATTTTTTTTCAATTCTGATTTGAATCAACGCGAGTGAACAAATTTTCAAAATTATATATAATTCATAAATATTCAATATGATTTATATGTAGGTTATGTGTAATTTTATATAAATTATATACACTGAGAGAAAAACTTTCCGGGAACAATAAAATATTTAGTTGAATAGTCACCATAAAATACCTAATTCATTTGAATGAACCTTCATTGACTCAATTAAATAACTGTTTCCATTGATGAAATATTTTATCGAGTCAATGAAAGTTTATTCAAATCAATTGAGTATTTTATGGCGACTATTCAATTAAATATTTCATTGTTCCCGGAAAGTTTCTCTCTCAGTGTATAATCTTGGAAATTATTCAAATCGAGAAGTTGATTTAAGGGAACTTGAGTATCAGGAGAGGGGGGGGAATTCGAATCCTGCGCAGATTTGTCTCAGAAAATACGCAATTAATACAAAATTACAGTAAAAAAGAATAAACCGAGATATCTGAGATTGTGCCTTGGCGAAGATTTCAAAAATTTCTCAATTATTTCTGAAGGCTAAAAAGTAAAATTCAACAGATTCCACAATTCTTTTTTGTAGCCTTTAGAAATAATTAGGGAATTCAAAGTCTTCGGCACGGCATTGTCAATTATTTCAAATTTGCAGTAATTGTATACCTTCTGAGAAAAGTCTGCGTAAAATTCAGATCCCCCATGATGAATAAAGGGCCTTACGACTCCTCACCTCGGGACCTTCACAATTCTAAATTCGGGCCTGAATTTCATTGTCTCTACATCGTGAGAGAATTCATTGATTTCTCCGAAGAATTTTCTTCCTGAAAAGGGATCTCAGATTTTGCAAAATCGCACTGAGAAAGCAAATATTAGTATTCGAGAATAGAGTTTCTTTACTTTCGCGTATCACTTCAATTAGTTCGTGCAATTCAAGCGAATAAATACATTGATCGTATTGTCGATTGTAAAATAGGGTTGAGTTCTATGAACATTTATACGTGAATAGAGTCGAACGATCCTGTTCATACCGATGCTGTACAAAAGTGGAGTTGTGTAGCTGTTGCGATATATCTAAAAGGTGTACACGTGGAATCGAGTGGCTTTTATCGAATGGCGATGTATAAAAGAGGTGTATATGAACCGTTGTATAGCTTGACATTCATGTACAGGACTTTTATAAATCGATTTATGTAACCTTTTACGAAAGGACTTTGATGCACTCCATTTTTTATAATTCCAGACGATATATACAGAGATTTATGTATTATACATCTATCGCATGAGTAGGTGGGTGCTTTTTTTTTATTGTCTTGTTTCTATTTCTCTCCGATGGAGAAAAAATATCATTCTACGTATGGAGAGTTGATGTATTCACAACAATTGACTGGACGTAATTGAAATTCATCTGTGTACATTTATGTAAATCCATACAGAAAATGCTAAGCTTCCTTCGACTCTGCTTTTCAGATGTTCTCGAATCAAAAAATTTCTGGCAAGAGACCGAGTGCTTATTCGAACTATAATCATGAGATTGTAATTGTACATGGAGGAAATATTTCATTAAATATTACAGTGTACCACCGGATCAGGGCGCCACATCGGTTTCTTCGAGAAAAATTACTGTGTGATTCTATGCAACCACACAGTAATTTTTCTCGAAGAAACCGATGTGGCGCCTTAATCCAGCGGTACACTGCAATATTTAATGAAATATTTTCTCCGTGTAGTAATTATAATGCTATTGCTGATGAAAGATCCCAGTGAACAATGTGTTATCATCAAAAGCTTTGAAAGATCTCCCAAATATGTGTAAGAGGACTCCAGATAGACCTTCCAGAAGGTTGACATAAAGATAACAGAATGTTATCAGATGCGTCGATTTCTGAAGAAAATAAGGGATTGGCGAAATGTTATCCAAACGAACTCTTGAAGAGGATTTTCTTCTGAGATTTCAGAAGAATGATACCATTCAGATATGATAACATCGACAGAATTCTTCCAAAAGACCTCTCAAAAGCCCTCTCTTTCATGAGTGTAATGTTCTAACGTTTGAGACGAAATTTGAGCCACAAATGGTAAAATATGAATATTGCTGTCACATAATTGATGCTTTCAGATGGAACATAACATGTTGTTTAGAAATGATATCAAGAAACCGAAAACATTTGTATTCCCTGAATACTCAGTTAGTTTCAACAGACCATTCAAACCTCAACAATATGGATATCAACTACCTTCCGCGTTAAATGGATTGATTAGATCAAATCTAATTAGATCTTGTTAGACTTGAATCAAATCCTTTCCAACTTTCTAGAGTTCAATATTCAAATTCAGAATTACTATTCTATCATCGATGATAATTTCGTACAAAAGTTCAGTTTACCAACAAGAACAATAGAATTTATTAAAAGCATAAGAATTTTTTTTAGATTTTGCAACGTGAAGGAACGGTTCTCATGGGTATAAGAAAAAAGAGGTCGCTACTCTGGAAAAGCAGTGAGCCGATTGTAGGTTAATCTTTGTAAGGTTGCAAGAACTGATCATTGAGCTTACCGTATATTGCTCGTAGTAAAATTTTAATATAAAATGAAAAGCTCTCACCAGTACTTTAATCGATATTCACTCGTGGTGCGGACTTTTGACGATGAAGAAACAGCAATTTTATCAATTTATGTTCGCAAAATTTGAGGTCCAAGTTGTTTTATGATTCTCAGAAGAATAATGGAAAAATAATTTCTGAAGTTATTGTTTCTTATTATTTCGATTCATTCGTCAATGAATATGATAAGAGAGAATTGAAATGTGCTCGCTGCCGATAATATTGTACATTTAATTACGCTACCAGTCGATGAAGCGACGTAAAGCGTGTTTCAGTAATCCTCATTTCATCTTTGGACGTAACCACTCGGGGCTTGTTCAAACTCAATCGGACTTCAGGATGAATGCAAATTAATTTCATGAGCGGAGTATTGTCAGGGTTCTTTCATAGAGCGAATACATATTTTCTGTACTCGAAATTCTTCCTTGCTCTGGTGATTTGCATTCATCGAAGAGTGACAGGACAAATTCTGCACCTTGAGGGGGGAAATACAATTAAACGCAAAAAAATGCCATTTTCAAGAAGTTATTATTGGAATAATTTGAAATTCGTTGGGACTAATAATAGGTCCTTGGAGTATAGAAAGAAAAAATTTTTTGTTCCATTCTGAGCAATATCCCGAGCAAGCGTTATATCAGCACTCGCTAGGCCCTTACAAGTTCCCGCTAGCCCCTAAACTCTTTCTAGCCCTTGGCTAGATTCTCGTGAGGCCCTAGACAGTTCCATGGATGATGTTGCTGGGGATGACAGCTGCAAAGTGGCTTCAACGGAGTCCCTTGTTTTAATTGGCGAAAGTGATTATTCAAAAACTAATCATCCGATTGAGCTGAAATTTTCACGAGCTCTTCTCTGTACTATTTTATTTTATGTAGACTAAAAAAATTTTCGAATTTTTATTGCAAAATATAAGAATTATTGCAAAAAGCACTGTTTTTCAAAAAAATAAGCACCAAATGGACAATTTTTTTTTTCTTCAAATTATCCTAGTACCATCCTCTTAGATAGCTTGTAGCTATAGTTCAGTCCGATCGCCATGTTAGTTTAGTTTTGAGAGCACGCTGACCAAGACGCCTCTGTGTCATCAAAGACTTAATTAAAGAAGAGATGGACTCAACACTGGGGACATCCTCCCCATCATATTCCACCGTTAAGATATGATCGAAAAATCCATCAAATAGTGCTGAAAGATCGCAGATTAAAAGTTCGTGAGATAGCTGAGACCTGTAAGATGTCATATGAACGTGTACAAAATATTTTGCACCAACATTTGTATATGGAAAAGCTCTGTGCAAGATGGGTGCCGCGTTTGCTAACAGTCGACCAAAACGGCGAACAAGGTTATGGCTACTGTTTTTGGGATGCAAGAGGTATATATATACATTGATTACCTTGAAAGGTAAAAACTATCACTGTCAATACTACGCAGACTTATTTGCAACGTTTGAGTCACGAGTGAAAATAAAACGACCTCATCTGCGAAGAAAAAATCTTGTTTCATCACGATAACGCACCAGCGCACACGTCAATCGTTGCGATGGCTAAAATCAACGATCTGAAGTTTGAATTAATGCGAGATTTGCGGACATGAAGAAAAGTAATCGAAGCTGTAAATGGGTTTTTTTGAGCTTGACGAATCAGTCTATAGAGATGGGCATACTAGACTAGAAACACGCTATGAGAAATGTATCAGCCTTGGAGGAGATTATGTTGAGAAATAAAAAATCGTATCCTCGTTCACCGAGGATATACAAGTATAAGTAACCTAAATTTTCCACATGAACTGTTTGAGATCAAAATTGCGCCCTGGAGAACTTCCGCCAATTAAAACAAGGGACTCCGTTGAAGCCACTTTGCAGCTGCCATATTGCTCAGAATGGAACAAAAAAATTTTTTTTCCATACTTTCAGGACCTATTAGCAGTCCCAAAAAATTTCAAATTATTCGAATAATAACTTCTATTAAAAATAAATTCTTGAGAATGGCATTTTTTTGCGTCTAATTGTATTTCTCTCCTTAAGGGGGGAGATACAATTACAGAGTCAAAAAAATCGAATTTTCTTTTTGCCCAAAAACATGGTAAATTTCCCGTAGAATCCGATGGTGAAACTCCGGAATTAAAATTTGAAGTCCTTTTATTTTTCGTCGACGTTTTTCCAAGACGCCTCTCAAAGCGCGCAGCAAGTATTTTCGCACAGTCAATTGGAGCACACGTCTTCCACTGTATCTCATTTTTGTACGGTTATGAAAGAAATTCATACATGTAGGACGATTGTATACGGGTATATACATGTGTATGTATGTGTATATAGCTATACATTAGCGTTGAAAAACAGTTATTGAGGATTATAAATATCATTTTCCGATACTCAAAACTTTAATCGCATTTTTCTCAAAACAGCATTTTTGAGATCTGCGTACACGATATCTCAAAAAGTTCCCAACCGATTTTGATGAAATTTATAGGGTTTCTCCTCTATATGATGAGCTTCTATATGACTTCGCAAAGTATGATAATTGTTGCAAAAAAGTCAAAAATATTTGGTGAATTTTACATTTTTTTCGAAAAATTTGTGCCAAATCTTGATTTTCCTACTTTTCTTCACTTTTATTGGTTCATATAGCAGATATATCCTCGAGTAACATAAATTTTCTTGCTAGACTGTTTCAAATGAAAATTGTGGCCTCCAGAATGTACACTGGAAAAAGAGTTATAGTTAAGTAGTGATTCAGTTTCAAATAAATATAATGTAATATTATTTATTTTATTATTTGATAACTAACTATTATTAGGAATATAATAACTCAAGTTTGGTAACTATAACCAAAGGCCTCAGTTGGAAATCTGTATGTCGGTAATTATAACTAAATATTTATTTCGCCATATCCAACTATGAGATTTGGTAACTATTACCAAATGCTGGTAACTATATCTAAATCCTTTTCTTAGTGTACGCAGATCGATGACTTATAATCAAACCCGGTGTCTTTGGGCGCCATTTTTTGATGGAAAAGAACAAAAAAATACTTTTCTAGTCTTGAGATATCTAGTAAATATCATGCCAAATTTGATTGGAATTGAATCAAAACTTCTTAGTAAGAAAAATGTTTGGAAAATGCTTGATTTTTGGCCTTCTAATTGTACGAGGCGCGTTTATAAAGTAAGGGCCGTTTGGCCACAGAAAGGAATATACTCGTAAGAAACAAACTTTATCTTCATATTTAGTTAGGTACAAACTTACTTGACTTCTCTGCATAATCGCCGTTCACTTCTAAGCATTCTTCATACCGCTGTACCAGCTTCTTTAACCCCTCTGCATAGAAGCTTGCCGCCTGAGAGTTGAACCAGTTGACAACGGCGCTTTTGAGTCCCTCTTCGGTTTCAAAATAAAACTGCAATCGATGCAGTGGCGACACTCAATTTCACCAAAACCGAAAATGTTGAAGTAAACTCCGTACACAAGTCGAAAATTGATGGCTACAGTTTTTTGGGACAAAGACGGTGTTGTTCTGGTTGATTTCATAGAACGTGGGACAACAATTATAGCTGACGTGTACTGCGAAAAGCTCAACGAATTGAGACGTGCGATCCAAAACAAACGCCGCGGGAAACTGTCATCTGGCATAATCCTCCTCCACGATAACGCGCGTCCTCACACTGCTGCCAAAATCAAGGAGGGAATTCAAGATTTTCGTTGGGAACTTTTTGACCACCCACCGTACAGTCCTGACCTTGCACTTAGCGACTGCTTCCTCTTCTTGCATTTTAAACAGTGGCTCGGTGGACAACGTTTTGAAACCGAAGAGGGAGTCAAAAACGCGGTTGTCAACTGGTTCAACTCTCAGGCGGCAAGCTTCTATGTAGAGGGGTTAAAGAAGCTATGGTGCAGCGGTAGGAAAAATGCTTAGAAGTAAACGGCGATTATGTAGAGAAGTGAAGTAAGTTTGTACCTAACTAAATATAACAATAAAATTTGCTTCTTACGAGTATATTTCTTTCTGTGACCAAACGGCCCTTACCCGGACAGCACAGCCACCGATTCTCCACCCAGGTCTTCGGTGGACTGGAGGTGGAGAATCAGTGGAGAAATGAGAGCCGTGGAAATAAGGGAGAAATAAGGGAGAGTCTCCGTTGTCTCAACGGACACTTTATGAACGCGCCTCATATCTCCCCCTTTAAGGTAGGAAATACAAGCAAATGTACCTTTTTTTGAGAATTTATCACAATTCATTGGTTGAAGATAAAATAATGAAATGAAGCACACCTAGAAATATACATTCAAAACTATCTTCATAATTTTTTTTGGACAAAAATATTTGAAAATGGCAGAGCTACGAGTTGGTACCTCGTTTTTGCGCCGTGCAGGCTGCAGGTCTCAATTTTCATCTAAAATCAAAAAACTGAAATTCTATCGTTGAAGTATATCAAAAGGCACAACTTCTCGGAGAGCAAAACAAAAAATAAAATTCATTTACATTGCTTTTTTCAATTTTTAGATTAAAAACAACAGTGTGTGTGTTTTTTTTAAATGCTTCTGAATTTTCAATCTATCATTTTCATTCGTTTTGACTCCGCCAAGTTGTGCATTTTCACATATTCTAACGGTAGAATTTTGGTTTTTAGATTTTAGAAAAAAATTAAGGCCTGTGGCTGCACGGGACAAAAACAAGGGACCAACTTTTAGCAGCTGTAGCTCCGCCATTTTGAAATATTTTTATCTCAACAAAAGTAGTTTTCAAGATGTGTGTTATTTCATTGATGGATCCTCACCCAATTCTTCGTAATACATTCCTCAAAAGCGGTACGTTTACATGTATTTCTCCCCTTAATGTGGAAACATATTTGAATCTTTTCTTCAAATCATAACCGTACGGTATTTTATTATGAGCTATACACATATAGAAACGCGTTATCGAATAAAATGTTACAGCTCTTCGTTCTGTAATTCAATCACCCATTACTGAGAAGCAAATCATTTTTCCATTTTCATTTCCCGTAATTGAATTCTTGTCGAAACCTTTATTCAATATCTGTTATATTATTATGGATGTATTCGAATTTCAACGTAATTTTTATCCAAGCTGTTCTCGGATGATCTTTATAGAGATCAGTTTTGAAAATTCATAACTCAAAGAGCATAAAGAAAAGGAACTACTCTACACGTAGTTAATTCAGTTAAAATTTCATTACATCTATGGAAGTTTATTTAGGTTTGTGAAATTTTTATTCAAACTGATTTTCTCCAGGCAGTAAACGAAAAATGTTCACTTTAATCTGAAGTGTAAGTGAAATAAGAGATTTGTTGACCACAAAATGTAGTGGTACTACGGAAAATGGGTGGAAGAATTGGAGGTTGGCGAGAACAATTTATCTAACAAAATGGTTGTAAAAAGAGATGAATGTACTGTGTTAGAAATGTTGTACACACGAACGGGGCAAATGTTAGGCTTTAATTAAATTTTGAGTACAATGAGAATAATATAGTCGTGTACTCAATCGATTCAGAGAGAAACAAATTGGAATTTGTGTTTGTTTTTCTCGATAAATGAATAACAAAATATTTTTTTTGCTATGAAAAATATTGCTTTATTTCATTCTTTTCTGTTTTGTTGAGAATTAATTGAATCATTAAGTCATTATCGAATCTCGGGAGCGGCTATATTCACGTTAAAGGCTCTTTCACGAAAGTGTATACTCGGTGAAAGAGCTTACTTTTCAAACTTTTTTTTCCTTTGTTTCTGTAATGTGGACGTAATGAATTCTCATTATTGAGAATTACCGGCATTATTCTCGTGCTGAAGAAATTGTTTGGTACAAATATGAGAATGGTTTTGATCCAAGTATGACTGGAATCTCGGGTTGATGCACATAGAATTGAGAAAATAATCTAAATAGGGATTTATAGTGTAATATATTTGACAGGATAATGAAACAGAGAATTCAAACGAAATCATATTCCGTAGAGCCACATTCGACAGGGCGAAACTCATAATGTATGAAAGAAGAAGGAATTAGGCTCCTCTCAATACAAATGTTCAGGTATATCCTCGTTTCAAGGATTTTGTATTTCCCTCCTGCAAACTTTCCCATTTCAGCTGATGTAACATACAGGCCAGATACCTTCATAATGAATTCATGAGATTCAAAAAGTTTACCCAATGTATAAATTTATAATTACTTCCCTTCTTTTCATTCTTCTTCTTCTTCGTATGCTCGGATGGACCGTAGCTAGATTAGTCGATAAATAATTATGATTACATTTTTAACTCATCTTCAGGTGGTAACATTACGTACAAATTAATAAAATTAAATCCAAGTGATCGACTGTTTATAGACCGACTGTTCATTTGAAATTGTAGACCATGTCGGATCATACATTTGTCACATGTCCACATGCGTCCAAAAATTCCACAGAGAGAAAAGAAAGAATTTGCTGTGACAACGAGATCTGGGTTTGCTGGGTCCTTTTGGCTGGAGCAGAAGATTTTTTGCTGTGACAGTAAACTATTTGCTATCCCAGCAATCTTGTTAGCTACGACAGCTAGGTTTTCACTGTAGCAGCAAAAAAATGTTTCCTGACCTGTATATAACACTGGAAATTTTGCTAGTCCAGCGAAAAGTCGACTGCTTTAATCAATCATGTTGCTCTCTCAGCAATCCAGTTAGCTGTGCCAGCGAATATTCAACTGGGTTACACGCAAAGAGAAATTCTTGCTGAAAAAGCGATTCTGAAAAATCTGCTTTGCTAAATCAGCAAAGTGGTTGCTGTTGCAGCAAAAATATCGCTATTTCAGCAAGATATTGACTAACCCAGCACAATTGTCTAGCTGTCTGTATATCTACAATAGGGTGGTTCTTATTTTATATATAAAAAGTGTTTTCTGATTTTTTTGTCGTCAACATAGAAGGGTTTCTGTACGGCTGACCCTCTAATTTTGTTCTACATCATAAAGGAATGCTACAATATTTTTTACATAATTTTGAAACGCTTTTTTAAAATGCCGTGAGCGACCCCCAAATCTCTTCTGAAAATTATGTAAAAAATATTGTAGCACTCCTTCATGATGTAGAACAAAAAGAGAGGGTCAGCCGTACAGAAAACTTGTTTGTTGACAAAAAAAAATCGAAAAACCCTTTTTATAAATATATAAAATAAGAACCACCCTAATCTACAATTCCGGATTGCTGAATGGCAAACGCTGGTTAAAAGAGCGAGATTTTTGCTGTAATAGCAAATCTTTTGCCAATTCAGCAACAAGTTTTGTCATAGCAGCAAAGCAATTGTTCGAGGTTTGCTGTGCCAGCGAATTTCTAACTAGGTTCGTAAAAAGATTTGCTATTCTAAATACATATAATACCTTCATTCGTTGCGTCAGCAAATTTACGGTTTTTCCCGTTTTTCCAAAATATCATGCGTGAAAGTGAACGAAAGCACTCACGAGTATCAAATTATCTTTTGATTCTTCGATGAAGAGTTTCTCATGGTTCAAGATTCGTGTCGTCCTTGTGTGATATTTCTCGATCAAACACATTCTCCGTCTTTTGTCTCGAAAATTATATTTTCGCAATCCAGAGGCCGACTCCTCATAAATCTTTTAGGGTTAATAAATAAAACCCTTCGAATCTCCATTAAAATCCAGATTTAAGAGTTGAGCGCTACAAGTTTATCCAAATGAAATTTTATGAAAATGGAGGAAAAGTGATCGAAGCTTGAAGAAGATCGTAATGAACGGAAACATCGGGACACTTCGGATTGATAAAATAATATAAAATTTGCGCAACGAGTAGAACGAAGTGAAGTCATTGGGCGATTTCGTGAGATGAAAATCGATAACCGTACCGTATTTTCACCTTCTTCTTCGCGTCGGCGGTGCTTCATCTTTCGTGATTGAAACGGATCGAAATCATCACATATTCATGAGATTCGATAAATTGGATCGTCGTATGAAACTTTCAACGTGTTTCTTCTCATCTACCGGTGAAATTAATCGATGAATAAACATGATTTTTTCTCAGTAAAGTTCAGTTTCCTCTGGCTCTTTTGTGAGTCGATGATTCATTCATCGTCGGTTCTACGTGTACACGTGTATTGAGAAATTAGATAACTATCCGTCCCAGTTAATTTCTGTGTGACGCAAATCGTGGAAAATTATCCTGGTGAATCGAATGATACTCCCAGAAAGGAGGGAAAAGGAGACAATTGATTTGCTCATTTTTTGATTCAAATGGAACTGATGGGTAAGCATGCGAGGTAGGATTTATAAGCGTGGTTAGGGGTATTTTTACATCATTGTCAGATCGTTCACGTGGCCATTTTCTCATGTGACTGTACCCGTGTGTGGGATTGGGAAATATTGTAGTAATGGCAAATCGATCACGTTCCACGTGCGATAGGATGATAATGATGATGATGATAATGAACATTTCATACAAAATTGAGAATGCGTAGTTGAACTATAATACGAATCATTAATGACTCTTAATCCGAAGGATAACTTTATTACCTTTTTATTGTATTTTGGTTTGAAGGAAAGAAATTGAAGTATCAAGAAGGATGTGATCTATTATGACTTCGACTCGCGAAGTTATATTGTACGCTTAAATGGATTTTGAATTCTTCTTCGTCGATGAGGTGTACCCAATTCGATTAAGGAAGATTCAATTTTCAGAATCAAGCTCAATTAGCTATATCTAACTAGCACATAACAAATCACGTTACTCCTCCAGTCGCAGCTGCGAATCGCTTGATTGTGTACAAATGTGATGAGGGAATGCATCAACCGTTGATCGATCGATTATCCCATCGGATTAATATCGTTATCGATTTTCAACACGATAAATTTGTATTTTTTCAAGTGGAAACATGTGTAATAAAGAATCCAATAGAGGAAAAAAAATCATTCCTTCAATGATGGATAATATCTATCGAATCATGTTTTATGCAAGGAGAGATTTTCCTGGCTCTCGCCGTGTATCATACAATGGGGAGGAATTTCCAATTGCGTTAAAACAACTTTGGGGATAATAAATGAAACCAAATACTCTAAAAACATAGCAAATTTATGATTATCTCCACGTTTGCATACCAAGGTTATCTGTCTCATCTTCATACGTCTTTCTGTTCAGTTTTTTGTTACCGTAGCTATCTTTTAAATTGCTTGGGAGAAGATATTTAAATTTTCAACCAAGACGGCGAGATAACGACTTGATGGAATATCGCACCCACTTGCCAGTCACGAGTCTTGTGATTCATAATCTAACTGTGCGCCTGATTTTAATTTCAAATAATGTCTTTTTAAGTGAACAAGTGTCGGTTTTATGACACATTTCCATTTACATTCCAACCACTATTGTGATAAAATTTCCAAATTCAACAATTTGAACCACAACTGTTTTGGTTATGATACAATAATGAATTCGAATAAGGGTTGGATTAGAGTGAATTTTTTCTTAAATCGATGTACAACCACCTGGCCTGTTATCTTATCACATTCGGTATTTTTCGATCTTTTCGAGTAGACGTGTGAGTAAAATGAAATAGCAGTTTTTTATCTATATTGAACCTAATCTTCTTAAGCAAACAAATAGTTATAGGAGTCTGCTGTGAAAATTATCAACTGTATCATGTTTGATTATCCAATCGTGGATGATGCAGGGGTTAAACTGGCACAAAGTTAACAGAGATTGGTCTGATAGACGATAAACTGTAACATCAATATCATGAAATCTGTGCTATAGTTTATAAGAATTATTCAAAAAGTATACTCATTATAACGCTATGGAATATGAAATCAGTTTTTTTCTTCCATTCTCACGATCATTTCAATTCTCAAAATCTCTTCATGTTTGACTGAATCGATTATGAAAGTCAACGAAACAGCGAACTTCGTCGGTTCCATTAGAACTTTCGTACTTTCGACAGGTCAAGCGGTTGTATACCGATCTCTTCCTACTCACGAGGGAAATATATATGATGCTGAATACGAAAAAGTTTGATAACCAAGAAACATAGATGTATTTGTAATATACATTCAAATGAAGTTCCAAAAGAGTTTCAATGATTTTTAAAAAGAACAAGGAAACAAGTTTATAATGAAAAATGTCAGTATCTTATTTCTGTTGCGATTTCTCATTGATATATCATCGAGTGAAAGAAGAGAAATTCACGCATCTCAATCTAACAAATTTAAAAAACAAAGAAAAAAGAGAACGTAGGCTAAGGACGACTCCTTGTATTCTTTATATCGTTAGAATATTGATCTTCGCGAAGCCTCGCGTCTTTTGGGATTCTTCTTTTACATACCATATAGTGACGTAGAAGTACGTTTGCCCCTTAAATTATCACGCTACCCTGATTGAAAGCTCTTTTGGGAATTTCAAAATCTCTTGATCGGATCACATTCTTCATTGTAAGTTAGATTTCCACAATTGTGCGTCATTAATTCTTCATGCCATCGAAACATGGTGGAAAATTTACATGTCTTTGACAATACTTGCGAATTATCGAAAGTTATTATATTTTATTGACATGTGTTTTGTTATATGTTTGTTCTTTTATCAAAATGTGTAGTATGAGTATTGGGTACTTCATATTGATTTCACACCTTTTCTCTTCGAAAGGGAAAATTCGCCGCATGAGTTAGAATTCAGAGCAAAGTGAAGCTTTTTTTCCAAGTTGTATTACGAAACGCTTACTTTTACTCTCATGGGATTGACGTAACTCTTCTATTAAAGGTCTTTCATTGCGATAAAACTTTCTATACACAATGAATGTTCGATGTCTCGAATTGTCGAAAAATGAGAAATAAATTATATAACTGTAATCGTTTATTCAAAAATTCATGTAAATGAACTCATTTCTATGGATCGGTTGTAATTATTTTCCAAAGAATTCGACGTTTCAGGAACAGCTGTTGTACAACATACAAATTGTTTGATGTACACTGAAACAAGGGGGATAATTGACTGTGATAATTCAATTGAATTGTTTCGAGAATTCAAAATCACGTTGGAATTCTGTATATATTGATTTGCTTGTTACAGTTCATTCAAATTCAAGTATAGTCTCATCATAGTTCTATCATGTTTATGATTCAATTAATCTGATTATCTCGAAAGACGTGGGATGTACTGGTTACGTGGAAATGAAGGGTTTGGGGGGAGATAGAGGATCGTGTCGAGCTAGTTTGAAGATTATTCGATTTTCTTTGTGCGCTTTTAGTTAACATTTTCTGTTCTGCCGTCGAATGATGTGGAATAGTATTAAAACTTTCTCACTAAGAAAATAAATCCGTCTGATGAAATATCCAGAATTCGGTTGTCCAAAATAAATCATAAATTGTAAATCAATTCATTGTTGAACAAAGTCCTGAATTTTGCTATATCCAAATTTCAAATACGCCGTATTTGAGCACAAGGATTCTTTTCTCTCTGGTTAGCTGACAATAGTTGAAGTTTTTTTTCTTAAGAACAAGAGTATAAAATTTTATAACTCAAAGAAAAGGAAGTTCAATTTTAATTAACCTGCACAATTTGGACGAGAAAAGAATGTCAAATTGAATTCTCTCTAGTATCGAATACCTCCATTGAGAATTATCATCAGGTTGATCGAGTGTGTCATAAAGATATAACAAGATTATCCAAAACCAAGCGTACCTCTCAAGGACCAGACTAGGTTCAAACGTGAATCGTCTTGGAGATAATAAACGACGAGGATTTTTATTTCTTATTCTGAAGAGTTTGCAAAAGTTTTGAATTATCAAATTGCTGATAAAATCAGATCACAACATGAATCTGTTGCATGTTAGATTGAACTTGCCCACTAAAATTAGTATCTGAATTGCCATCTGTTCAAAATGTGTTACATTGAATGCCAATATTCCAATGAAACGATTTCACGATTATTATGGATTTTACGTCATTATGTAAATCGAAATACATTGTCCATCTATAGTTTCCCTTGAATATGTTACTGACGTATATTCTGATCAGATTCCACTTTGCATAACCGTTTTGTAATTCAGTATTCGCGCTATCGGGTATTCGAAACCGCTGAATTTCAAAGTTCTAGTAATTTCGATTTGAGAAATTCGAAATAGAAGACTGGGTGGATATTGGATAAAAAGCATTATGTTATTCACACTGGGATAATTTGATGTTAAGAATAATCGTAAAATTCCAGGGTACGAGGGATTCTTCGAAAAATTACTGTGCAGCTTGTGAAAATCAGTGGATTCTCAAATAGTTTGGAGCTCTCTAAATTTCTTGGAGTGAAAATTCACTCCTAAAGAGTGAAAAAATACTGCGAGTCCAACAAAAGTGAGGTTTTACTCCTGAAGAGTGAGTTTTCACTCTTTCAAACTGAGTTAAAACTTCACTCTGTTATAGTGAAAATTCACTCTTATGGAGTGAAAAGTCCCTTTTTGAGAGTGGAGATTTATTCTTCCTGGACTTGTAGTATTTTCACGCTTCGGGAGTGAATTTTCCACTCCAAGGAATTTAGAGAGAGAGAGAAAGATATATTTCCTACAATTTTTACATAATACACAGTAGTTTTGTGAAGAATTTTTACCTAGCCCTCGGATACTAGAATTTCACGGTCATTTCTCAAGTACCAGTGCAAAAATATTCACCAGGATATTTAAACCCTCCATTCACTTTTATCATGATCATAATGTTTCGTAAGAGATCTATTCAATATGAAGTACATTACGTTTATGAGTACCAGCTTCATTCTTTTCTCCTTTTTGCTGGGAAAAAAAAATTTCAAAGAAAATAGGATGGATTCTTTCCGTATTTCGACAGCATAAAGTTGTTCTTCAGACGCCCGAATCCATATTCCAAGAGTATGGAGTCGTGCATGTAATAATTCAAGTTTGCGGTAGTAAAGGAAGAAGGGGAAATGCCAGTCAAAGGACAATGACGATCACTGTATTATCTTGGTAACTATTGTATGTATCTGCACATGAAGGATGTTTCGAAGTGAAAAGCATATGACAAACACCGCTGGTATAACAGCTACCAGTTATATCGCGTTTAGTCATTCAACTTGCGTGATTCGTTGAAAAAACAGCATCATTCATTCCTCGACAAGTCAGACGTTCCATTCAGTTGTGAACCCTCTTTTCGTATCAAATGAATGCTAAGAATAACTTATACTAGAACAGATTCGTGTACACTCGATCATTCAAAAAACCTGTTCTCTTATTTAGTACATTTTCACAGCTCCCCATCTCATTATTTTCACGAGAGTATGAATAATACTTTCAAATTTCTTTTTCTCTCATACTTCTCCATTCTATCATTATTAGTATTATTTTTCAAGATGACGAATAGCTTAAATTATGATACATCTCAACGTCTATAAAACATTTCCAACCATAAGCATGATTCGCTTGATCAAATATTTCTAATAATTTTCATAAATACTTTCGAGGTATGTATTTGACGTGATATATTTTGAATTGCATTCCCTGCTTGAAAAATCCGATTTATACTTTCTAACTCGTCAATCAGGTTGAATCAGATTTTTGTCCGGGAATTTTCCTATTTGATCTTATTCAAATCTAATCGGTTTGAATAGGAAATTTCTCCTCAATGGAATATAATCCAAATTTCCTGATTATATCTCATTGAGTGAAAATTTCCTATTCAAACCGGTTAGATTTGAATAAGATCAAATGGGAAAATTCCCGGATAAAAATCTGATTCAAACTGATTGACGAGTTAGTAAGGTTTGAGTCTTAAGCAGGGTACTTTTGAGCTTTTTCTTCCTATGAAAATATTAATGTCACTATATAAACGTATAGAATTCGATGAGTATTCTCTCAAATCTCAGTTCAATTGTGAGTTTTATGTATATCAGTCAATAACGATATAAGACGGTATATAGTCGAATAATCAAAATAAAAAACCCTACTTGCATACAAAGTGGTATTGTGGATTCAGATTAAAAAAGAAGACTGTATAAAACATGGGGATTGATTTTTCATTCCAAAGATGGTACATGTAAAATTAATCCGTCAATATTACCATTACGGATGAGTACGGAGACACCTACGCAACCTATGAAATTTAATATCATCTTGTATATTATACCTTTGTGAAATCCTTGGGGAAAATGCTTGGCGAAGCCAGACAAAAAGCAGCAGATCCTGTAACAAAAATTGAAGGTTTTTACTAGTTTATATCCATTTTTATGAAATATCGATTGAGATTAGATATCCAGTCACAGGATCTGCTGATTTTCATCCGGATTTGCCTGGCATTTTCCGCAGAAATAATGAGAATATCCATTTCACAGCGTTTTGCTGTTATGGACATCGAATCTATACCCTAACGAGGTAGTAACCGAGAATAACGTTATCGTGTTTCTCTTTAAAGGTTCTCGGGAGTCAAACGGAATACCATTTCGTCCATAGAGCGTTACCACACGCGAGGAGTAAAAGATCTGTGGTGCATACGCGGAGATTAAAAGTTGATCCTCTGGTAAGTGATTTTTCAAAGCATTCATATGTTGCTTAACGATGTTTTTCAGACAACAAAATTTCTCGAGTTTCTATCGAATCATTCTTTTAGAAAAAATAGTTTGCACGGAGGAAAAAATTCGGTGTGACAACGAAATTTGAGTTGGCCGGGTACCTTTTGCCGGGAGAGCGAATTTTTCGCTCTGACGGCAATTTCTTTGCTATCACAGCGATTTTTTAGCTGTGGCAACAGAGAATGTTGACTTCTCCAGCAAAATTTGTTTGTTATTCTATATATAATACGGAAATTGGCTGGAGCCCCTGGTGAACATGAAGCGTAAACACGAAGTGCGAAGGAAGCGCATACGAAATGAAAAATGTTTCAATTACCTCTTCGCGAAGCGTGTGATGTCCACTTGCTGTAGAATGATGAAATCATACCTTCCATATACGCTCCATAATCTCTCGATCCCGTTTCACACACGCTTCATGTAAAGTAATAGTAAGTTACATCGAGCGTATGCGAATCATACCTATTCTGACATCAAATAATATCTCCAAGCAGTTTTTCCGAACGACGATTCATGGCTCAGTAGACAAAACCCTCGTCTACCATGGTGAAAATCACCGGTTCGATTCTCACTATGATGTGCGATTTTTTTATTTAAGTTTCATGAACTTTATATGTTTCCTTTGCTTCAATTCACTCTTCACATGCTCGTTGTATCCCTCCTATTCAAGCTCCGTATATTTTTCATTAACGTTTCGGTTACCCTTCAACATACACAGTAAAAAATTTTTCGTCAAATTCAACACACAAGCGAATGTTAACCATTTTTCTTCACACTCAACGGGTGTTGATTCCAGAGTGACATTTATAAAGTGTTAATTTGAACTCGAATAACATTTTAATGTGTTGAAAATGAATCGATCGAACAGCATTTGATCAGTGTGTTAAATGAACCCACAAAAGTGTTAAATATTCAACACTTGAATTTTGACACGTACTTCTTTTTTACACGATGACGGAATTTTTTTTACTGTGTACGCTTTATTCACTCTTCTTTCTTGCTTCCATTTTCACCAGGGGGAGCGAATATTATTTACTGTCCTAGTCAGAAAATCGCTGACGGACTATCTGAAATTTTTGGAGTGAGATTTCAGTCTTTAGCCAGTCACGAGGAAGCTTGTCGAAATTTCGAGTGAAGTTTCCACTTTTCCAGAGTGTGTTGGTCTAAGGTTTGAGGTTTGAAACTCACAGCCATTTCAATTCTACCGTGAATTGTTCACTCTAATGAGTAACTATTTAATGTCTAAGGGTATGTGGAACAATTTTTTTCGTGAGAATAACAATAATTTACTACAAAAATTAATTGTATCAACGACCAAAAATTATATGTGCTCACAAGTTAAATGGTTATTTCAACTCATCTTTTCTCCTCGTGTGAATTAAAAAAATATTAGATCTAATGAGAGCTAAGTAGATCTCATCAGATCTGAATTTTAGCAAAAATCTCTCTACAAATCTGTTCATATCTACTTACATCTGAAGATCTCAACTTAGGCAATAATCTTTGGAGTTCCTTTTGGAGTTTTCCACTCACTCCCAAAGATTCCAATTTTGCAAGGAATTCAAAAAAAATATAGGAAAATTCAAAAAGATTTCTGAAGCTCTTTGTGGATCTCCGTAGATCTTTTTTTGCTAAAATTCAGATCTGATGAGATCTACCTAGATCTTAATAGATCTAATCTTTTTTCCTCGGGTTTGGAAAGAATCTCAGAATATTTCTTGAATTTTCAGTGAACGTAAAATGGTTTATACTTGTATGGACTTTTATTTATGAGAAGTAAAAAATAATTTTTACATATCAACCTTTATAAAAGAATGAAATTCCCAAAATTCAAACATGGAATTTTACTATTCACTTTTTAAAATTCATTAATTTCTTCATCATTGTTAAAAAAAAGAACAAGGAAATATTCTTGGATTCTTCTAAAAATCACTTTATTCTTGAATCGCATTTTTCTCCGCGCACAGAATTAATACGCCATGACCTTGGATTAATTGTGTGAAATATAATGTGATCTAGATGGGGGATGGGGTCATAAAGAATATCCCTGCTCATATACACAACGCTTTTTCCCTTATACATTACAGATCTGTAGATCCCGATAAGACTACAATGTCTCTTGATCCTCTTAAAAACGACAAATATTTTTAGGAAATGTCAGAATGATTCAAGGATCGGGTTCAAATGATATCACAGGGCTGTCAAATAACTGTCATCTGTCCGAAGGGAGAAAAAGGTCAAGAAAACTTTGTGCTGTAATCTTTCGAATTGAAAGAGATGTTTCTCTGTTTACGAAAATGTGGGTGTGTGAATAAACGATCAACATACAACCGATTTGTGGGAAGGACGAGAATGTTGGGTTTCTTCTCGCAAAGATACGAGCGTGGAGAAAAGTCGATTGAAAATTTTGAATACAAATGAAATATATACTGTTAAAAATTTTTTGAATTTTCATTGATTTTTCAAGTATACTTGTGAATAAAATTGCCAATTTTCGGTGATTGAATTAGGAATTCAATCACATGTAATTGAATTTTTGATTCTTGCTATATTACATTATCTCAGGAACTGTAACGTTATCCACTTTCGTCATTCATTATATATCAACTATTAGGTGTGTGGGAGTACTCGAAATTTTCGAGTATTCTCGAGTCGAGTCGAGTACTCGTCGAGACAAGTATTTTGTACTACTCGAAATTTTCGAGCTACTCGATAATCTTCGAGTAATTTGTCGATTTTCTTAGAATTATCATGAATTATCATTTGCCAAGGGTAGAATATTCTTAGAGAACATAAGGGATCGTTATCCACTATCACATATAGATTATATTCATATTCATATATATTATATACTCTTTGAGTACTCGAGAATCTACAAGATACTCGAAAAATTTTCGAGTACTCGGATGGACTCGACTCGAAAAAATCACTACTCACACACTCCTATAAACTATATATAATAAATATATAATTTGTGTAGAATATAGATATATTATTATATATATTTTATATATAATGAGTAACGAAAGTGAATAACGTTACAGTCCTTGCATTATCCATAATAGTACAGTTTATTAACTGAATTTTCATTCAAATATAATTGAAATTTAAAAAACTTTTTCAATCACGCCAATAGAAATTGTTTCAATAATGTGTGATTGAAGCTTCATGTAGAAATTTTTAACAGTGTATATATAATCCTTTTTGTATTATAAATTTCATTATTCGATTATAATTATCTGTTGATGTGAATAAACTAATAAACATTTACAGTCAGGAAGTGTGTATGGAAACCATTAGTTAGTAGAATCCAGTAATATTCAGATCCTTTGTGAAATGCAGGATACTTAAAAAAGCATTACACGGAGAACAATGGAGGTCGAAAATATATATTTATTCAAATCTGAGAATATTTCTGAGGTTGTAATAAAGAGAAAACGGTTCAAATTTTGGTTGAATTTTACTTGAGAAACAATAGGAAGAAACTATCAATGCTTCTGCCGTCCAATGCACTCAGAGAAAAAAAGTTGCTGAAACAGCAAACCTCGAAGATTTGCTTTGCTGATATGGCAAAACTTGTTGCTGAATTAGCAGATAATTTGCTGTCACAGCAAAAATCTTGCTCTTTTAACAAGCGCTTGTCATTCAGCAATCCGAGATTGTAGATATACAGACAACTAGAAAATTTTGCTGAATTAGCAAAGCAGATTTTTCGAAATCGCTTTTTCAGCAAGAATTTTTCTCTGCGTGTGCAAGAAGACCGTAAGTCGCATTTTTGACGAAAATGAATTTCTCATGTCATTTTAATCGTAAAAAAATTCTGCATTCTACTGTGTTTTTCATCTTGAAAAAACTTTTTACTTTTTTAATAACAGTGGTTTGAAGTACGAATAAATTAATCCAATTTGATAAAATAGGAAGCAGTCTATAATACCTCAATAGTCTATAGACTTTAATGATAAAGAAACTTTATAACATATTCTAGAAATGGTTCACCATTGAAAAATGATTTGTTTGATTGATTTCGAAATAAAACAGTTTTTCTTGATTTTCTGGAATTCAAATCAAATGCACTTACGGTCTTCTTGCTCTGGACGACAGACTCAACAAACAATAAAGACAAATATGAATATTCCAAAAGTCGCGCATCGAATTTTACGAAGTCAATAACAACATTTCTAAATTTCGAAAATCAGATTTCAAAATGTTGTAAAATTTCATGCACGATTTTTTGAATGTTCATATTAGTTTTTATTGTTTGTTAAGCATTGATAGTTTCTTTTCTTGTTTTTCAAGAAATATTCAACAAAAATATAAACCATTCCATCTTCATTACAAATTTAAGAAATATTCTTCGATTTTCTGTAAAAAATTGCTATATTTTCGACCTGCATTATGAATTAACCACTCCATGTATTACAGTCCTCATTTTTGTTTCCATCAAAAAACAATTTAGTATAGAATGCAAGAGAAGTGAGCTTCATATGTAAAATAGCAAGTGAATACAGCAGATTTTTTATGAACTAAAATATGCACTGAGAAAAAAAAGAGAGAGAATTTTACAGTTTGTTCTGTAATTTTTGGCTCTATACCAAATTTCTTGCAAATACAGCAGATAAATCTGTAATGTTTTCTATCATAAGATGTAATAATAGAAGTAAAGTATTTATTTTGAAAAATGACATTTTCTTTCAGGAAATGTCACCGAACAAATTCTCTACTTCCAATAGTCAGTTTCATATTGAAAGATTCAGAGTTACCACGATAATAATAGCAATCAAAAAAATGTAAATATTGCGTTATGAACACGATAATATGAATAGCGTATGTTCTCACTGTAAAGTTTACATTTTTTCTGTCGATGCTGAAGACTCTTTAAACATTACATTTTTCTTTTGCAATGTATTCAGCTTTGTGGGTAAATCTTACGGTGTTTGGTTGTTACCGACCGATTCCATTGCGACGTTGTCAAAATTACATTTCCTGGTCGTTAACGGCTGTTTGAAAATATGAACGCTTACACATAGAATAGAGGGACCAGTGAACAACGAACGGGTCGTAGTTTATGTATTTAGGAGGTTACATGGGTTTCAGAGGCAAAAAACCAACGCTCATTTTCTCGATTTTTTTTTGCATATAAGGAATGCAAGTTGCTTCTTGAATTTTTGAGTACATACACAGTAACCTTTGAACTATATTTTGCCAAATTTGAACGATAAAATAGGGTTGTATTCCACAGGTAAACTTTTCAGGAAGAAGTTCATCAGAAGTAACAAGATTTATCTTTCCACATAATGCTGTGATGAGCTGAATTCTTAAGTTATCAGTGAAATAAGTTAGTCATTTAATTAAGAGACGAGTAGCTTCTCTGAAGATCAAACAGTATCCGTATGTAGTTGTCACTACCCATGCAGCGAAAATTTTGCTTCGTCTGAAAGATTTCTACCGAATGTGTAGAAAATGTCTTATGCGACAGTCTTCACTGCATACGTCTTCGTTTCAGGAATCTGGAGGAGAGATCTAAAAGAAATCTGAAGACAGCTTTCAGACTTTTGAAATTGAGACATCTTATTGAAGACAGCCAAAACTGCTGCATAATATATTGTATATTGCAGCACGAATCTTTTAGACAAAGCAGAATTTTTGCTGTAAGGGTAACTGAAGTCAGCACCAAATTAAGCATTTCACAAGATAATCAAAGGGAGAAGCTTTTCATTTTCATCAGTATATACCCGTGCAGTACCTTTCGCGGATTTTCAATCACCCTAACCTGCTAAAAATTCCCAATAAAGAACCATTCAAAACGATAAATTTTCTGTATAGTTTTCAATCAGGTTTTTGAATACGGAATTTACTATGTTGTAATCTTCTTAAACGATAGAACTTTAACCGTTCCTTATCGTGTCGTATAAAATTTAACAGGATGTATGTGGTTTCATCAGCAAATGCGTACAAAAAAAGTACCACTTATTTTAAAAATAATACTCATTTATTCTAAAATAAGTAGTACTTTTTCTTTGAAAATTTTACGATAACACCACTTACGTTTTATGATAAATTCTATAGAATACGATGAGGAAAGATAGAGTTCTATCGTTCAAGAACGATAAAAAATTGTAAATTCCGTATTCAAAAACCTAATTGAAAACTATTGAGAAAGTTTATCGTTTTGAATCTTTCTGTATTGGGAATTTTTAGCAGAACGTATTCAGAAAATAGTTTTAATTTATATCATTCATGGAAGCATTGATTGCCAAATTCTCGATGCATTGTCCCTTACAGAAAAATGTAAAGTTTACATTCTGACGAAGCAAAGAGTACATTTTCCCTGCTACTCGCATTGAACGAAGTAATGTCTGCGAAAAATGTAAACTTTCTTGGATCTACGTTGAATTTTCTATGTTGCATACTGAGAATGTAATATTCATTGTGGCTGCATTCGATTTCCTGCGTTGTCTCTCGAAGATGTAATGTTTACGGTGTGGTCTTTGAATTTTCTTCGGAATATAAAATTTACAATTTTTTTCGCACCACGCCAAATATTCCCTTAGAAAATGTAAAACTTGTGCACTTTCATATGAATTCCTCTCTTTTTTTTTTCTCAGTGTGCGTATGTGATTTACAGGGAAGTCTAGATCACAGTAAAGGTGCATGCATTTCGCGCGAAGAACGAGAAAAGAAGCCATGGCCGACTTTAAGGTCGACTATAAATAAAAAAAAAGCATCAATGTATTTACATTTGATAAGTAGTTTTATCAAATTTCACGACAATGATTTTATGTTACTAGATCTGTTATTCTAGATTCGCAATGTAAAATACCAAGTTTTGTATCTTCACAATATTCTTGACATGTGATATGATCAGCGGGATGGCCATTCCCTTCTATTTATTCCCAACATCCTTCTTGGAGGGGTTGGTCACCCTACCTTTTATATATCTTTCTCTTCATTTGTTCAGTTGGTAATTACGATGATTCACAGGCGTATAGTAATATTGAATTATCTTGTTGTATAGGGACATGTGAGAGTAAAGAGATGATGTGATATTAATATCATAAAGGAATGAGTTTTTTTGCCATTCAATTCAATAATCCTGGATTATCATAAATTAATTCTCTTTGACGATAACGAAATTTATTTGGAGGGAATTCAGTTGCAATATTATGTGAATAAATCATGTGTATAAATGTATTTTATACGTGAGTCTATGAATAATTGAATTTATATAAAGGCTGATATATGCACGGAGAAAAATGCAGCTCGAAAGGATACTAATCTTCAATAGAAAATTGGAGCATATTTCTTAAAATCTGAGAATATTTCTCAAAATCCAAGAATTTTTCTTAAGTTCGTAATAAACATAAAACGGTTCAGATTTCTCTTGAATATTGCTCGAAAAACAATGAAAAATTATCAATACTTAACAAATCATGAAAACAAATATGAAGTTCCAAAAGTCACGAATGGAATTTTACAAAGTGAATAACAAAATTCTGTAATTTGAAAATAAGATTCCAAAATTTTGTTATTTACTTTGTAAAATTGCATGCGCGACTTTTGAAAACTTTATGTTTGTTTTCATGCTTTGTTAAGTATTGATAATTTTTCATTGTTTTTCGAGCAATATTCAAGAGCAATCTGAAATATTTAAGAAATATTCTCAGATTTTAAGAAATATTCTCTAATTTTCTATTAAAGGTTACTATCCTTTCGAGCTGCATTTTTCTCCGTGTATCGGATGTTTCAGAATTGATTGTTCACATTTCTATGGTATATTCTACGGCCAAAATGCAATAATTTCCTGTTTTGAAGAATTTGATATGAAGCTTAGTTTTTGAGACATGAGGATTTTTGATTTTTTTTTCCAAAACATTATGTTTTATATTCTTGAGCTTGACACCATTTGCTAGGTTGAGAAACGGCGGATTTTCAAGAAAACAATCGAGGTATCTCATCATTGTTGGTTCGGAAGTTACAGCTATTTGAGGTTTTTGAGCTACCAGCAAATCAGAATTCAACAACTTCCAATCATCGTACACTGAGAAAAATTCATACTATAGCAAAAATCTCGCATTTCGATACAGCATTGTTGTCTTGATTCGTGTTGTGATTGGTGATTCGGTTGAGTGGCCGATTTCACCTAACTGTTTGTATTTTGATTCAAAAAAAGAAACAATGTTTTGTGTTGTGCTAGTACAGTGAAATTTACATTGAGAAAAAAGAAGTTGTAAAATCGAGTTTTTGCGGATTCAATATTGGGACGATTTCAAAAATAGTTCGAGCTACCAAAATATCAATCGATTTTATAGCAGCGAATGTGAGATATACTCTATAGCTGATATGAAACTTACATTCCTCGCTATAAAATTCTTTCAAGTTGCGGTAACTCGAACTATTCTTTGAAATCGTCCAAATAGTGACTCCAGAAGATGTAAATTTTACAAGTTTTTTTTCTCAGTGTACTATGATATAAAAATAGAGACCTGACGAAATTTACAATGTTTCACAGTAAATTCCATTAGAAGTCAGTGGATTCATAAGATCATTCATAAGATCCTTTAGGAAATCGACCTCTAAATTTCCCTCACTCCAACATAAACAATACAGGGATATTCCGATCTTTTATTTTCCAATCAGCAAACGTTGCCAAGCTCGAATATGTAAAACAAACTCTTTTGAGTAATTTGGATTTGAGAAAAAAAAGTAAATATGCTCATAACTCAAAAACTAAGCTTCGAATAAAAAACGCATCTTGTTTTCAGAATCTGCCATGAATTCTGAAACACCCCATATTGGATTTTCATGCGCTTTCTCATCAGAAAAAAGTTTAATCAGTATTCAGTTTTTCAGTTCAACTTCTTGAATCCTCGCTGAATGAATTGTGGAAAAATTCTCAGAATTATATATAATTTATGTATAATTATCCACTATTTATATATGAACTATATTGAATTATATACAAATTATATTCAATTTTTGGAATTTTTCCACATGGGATTTTATATGGCAGAAAATATACAAACTCTTGGACACATTCTATTCGAATTAAAAAACGGATTTGTCTAGAGACATGCTAACCCGTCTAGCTAACGCTAACTTCTAAATTCGAGACACGTGAGATTTTTCAATTCTCGTGGATATAGTGAATCCTTGAGGGGTTTACTACAAAGAGGCGAAATTTCTCGTGTCTCGAATTTTTTGAGACCGAGACACGCGAAAATTTTTGCCTGACTAAAAGTTGAGCATTCACTACATTCACGAGAATTCGAATATTTAACGTGTCTCGAATTTTTTAATTGGAGACAGGCTAGCGTGTATCTAGACACAGTCTTAAAAAAATAATGTATTAATAGTTTCGTTGATTGTGAATGTTACAATTTTTCATGTAGAGGGAAGCTTGTAAATCCAATGAAATTTCTCCACGGTAGAAAAATGTTGCGTCACTTTTCCATAACACACATTTTTGTGTAACATATTCAACAATTTTGTGTGTCAATTGTGTGATAACATACAAAACTGTTGAATTTTTTAATACAAAAATATGTATTATGGAAAAGGGATGCAAAATTTTTTGTAGAGTAATTTCTAAAATGAAAAGGCGCTTTAGCACCTCTTGTCACTACTGTTACAAAAAGGAGTTGGAAAAGAGTCATACGCTCCAAGTTATTCTTCACCAAAATGAAGTCAAGACAATGACTGAAGATATTTCACATTATAAAAGAGGCCTTTATTCTTTTCTGTCATGGAGCCTGGATTGTCTTCACCCAACGAAGCGAGTCGTCGCAGTGTCGTTAATATATTACTCTGAATATCAGGAGCAGGCTCCAATGCGGTTTATTTCATTCAAATCTTTACCCAATAAACATTCCGCGTTTGAAAGATATCTTTTAGACACGGATTGTTCATTGGGTATGTACAAAGTTTTGTGATCAAGATCAAGAAGGTTGTTATGCATAGAACTTGTGAAGTCTATTCTGTAGCATTTGAAGAACTCCTCATCATCACGTTAAAAATCGTGGAAAATTGATCGAAATTCCAGTCATTGCTTCAGTTTTCATAGGATGTGATTGTTCATTCTCTGGTCATTTTTGTTGCACGAAAAAAAATGATTAGTTGAAGTAACTATTCAACTTGTAAGCACATGAGGATCAATTTTCTTTCGTTAGAATAATTCATTAAAAAAATTAGTTGAATCAACGAAAAAGATTGTTATTCTAACGGAAAAAAGGTTCCATATGCGCTTACAAATTCAATAGTAATTCTTAAATAGTAATCTTTTAATTCCGTGTAGTAATCATGACATGAAAAGCAGTCTAGCATGAGTTGTAGAATTGATTTCGGTATTATAATTATCAATGTAAGAGACGGAAAGGAAAACTCACTTCTCAGGAATACTGAATATAAAAATGAGCTTCCCATCGTATCAAATGGAACCAAGGATGAAGCATGTAAAGGATAACATTGAATCGAATATAAATACGTAGGGCAATTTACGAAGTGCTTAGCGGAGCAGAATGTTCACTCACCTTGTAAATTCTGTATGACATTTCAACGTTGAGAGTTTCACAAATTTCACTCAAACTCTATGTTACTTCAAGTACTCGGAGGAAATGTTTTTTGATTAATTGACGTGGAGATGAATGGATATATGAAGTTACTGAGAAAGTTAATTCATCATTTTCCAAGTCTTAGAAATGTGCATATGGGTCACGTGAACTTAATTTGATATTTCATTCGTATGAAATATTCTTTTCGGTTTCAATGTAGTTCTCGATCGATCGAGTGATTATTCGCTTGTGCAAAAATCCATCATTTTTTATGATTCAAAAAGTTCTCATGGATCCGGGCTTTGAAGAATTTTCCAGTACGCATGCACAGTTCTTCATGATAAAATGTCAAAGGTCAACATTTAAATATTTCACACAATGAAAAATGAAAAGTACATCATATACATTGGACAGTTGAGTCTATTGCTTTCACATTCCGGGTATATTCAAATGGAGTGAGTTCATTATATACCAGTGGAAAAAGAAAGATACGAACGTGAGATGCGAGATCCGTGCATATGAGTGGATTTTTCATTTGCATAACAGTATATTTAGAACAATTGTTCCGGGGGATGTTGATGATTGGTGGACATCACAGAATTCTCCTACGTATTTGAAGATATGTATCTACTGATTCAACATTTAATACACAATTTATTACGAAATTCTTTATGAAATATTTGATTTAATACTGATTCTCAAATTTAATATCAGTGATGAAATTCCACAATTTCTTACTGAAATGTAATAATTATTCATTCAATTTTACAAGTATGTTATTATAATCAACAAGGGAATTCTTAACGTTAGGAATAAAATTCTTAACATCGAGAATTAAATTATTGAATTCAATATTTCATTATGAATTTCGTTTAATAAATTGTTTGAGTAAAAAACTTCATAACTTTTCTAATAGTGAATATTCGTATCACCAATCACGTGATGAATACGACAATATCGAAATTCGAAGACACCGGCTCTCGATAATTCATTTTTATATTCATTAAAAATGTTTTTGAAGTTTGAATTGTTTATTGAAACGAATTGGTAATTGAATAACGGAATAATCATCTGTGGAAGTCTCAAATTTTTGCGGTACATTTTTTTAAATGATTGATTCGGAAACATTTTCGGTTCGTTTCTATAAACGATTGAAACTTCAAATATATCATTAAAATACACTATGAAAGGTAATCGGAATTTTCTTATACACAGCAACCGGAAAATTCCGATCATTGGATGAGAAATCAATTTCTTGTACATGTGTATGAAATTTCCCATAAATTCAACTAAAAATCCCGAACTTGATAGGATTTTCACTATCATTTTCTAGTAAATTCCCGGTAAAATACGGGAAATTCCTAACACATGTATGTGTTAATTACTTCCAAACATTTATGTGAAGTTTCCCACAGAAATTTTTCATAGTTTATCAAATATTCTCAAATGAAGTTAATTTGTTTGTCAATGTATGAGATTCTCCCGGAATTTTTCTGTATCTAGCAATCAGAAATTTGCTAATAATCATATCCCTAGCATGTATGTACCAGCATGAGCCCCATCTTGGTGATATGGGCTCAAGGCTGGGGCAGAGTGGGGCCAGAATTCATACATGCTAGGGACGGAAAATTAATTCCGTGTAAGTGCATAAGAAATTTCATGACAATTCCATAGTAAACTTATATATTAATAATTCCATGCGTATGTAGGGGAATTTTTGCATAAAAATTTGTCACAGGGCATCTATATTTCGATTACATGAATAATCACACAAATCCGACGATATAATCAATTTTAATCAATTCAAATATTCCGAAATTCATTGAATTTGTTTCAAGCTCTGTTCACATAGAACGCATAAATAAATGCGTAATTTTATACAGTCCCCAGGTCAAAGTTCGTGTTCACAATCAACCGCTATAGGTTTCGAGCGGTAGAAGGAGTGGAACGATCTCGATATACGTCGAAAGAGAGGAATATCATTGAGAGAAGACATTGCTTTTCATTTAAAAGACATAAAATTACCAGACTGGAACATCTGTTTTTCTCGTTTTACATCTTTTTTTTCGATCCATAATAAGACGATAACCAGATCTCTTTTATTGACAGCACTTGACTGGTTTAAGATGGAGCTGGGGTTCAATGAATTTTTATGATAAAGTGAAAAAAATATTGCCATTCGTGTTGCAGGTTCATACAGCGGTGCAACAAGCAGGTTTCAAGAGAGTCAAAAGAGGTTATAAGCCACTGAGCGTTGACAATCTCGTGCCTCTTTATGAAATGAAAAATCCTGCGAACCCAGGGAGTAAAGACCCAACGGATCCGTATTTTATATATCAATGGTATTTAAAAAACACGGGTCAGAATGGTGGGAAACCGAAATTGGATCTAAACGTTGAAGCTGCTTGGGCTCAAGGTGTTACAGGGAAAAATGTTACCACAGCTATAATGGATGATGGTGAGTTCGATATTATTGCGTGAATTTTCTCCTTCACCCGATATATTCCACGTTTTTACACGTTCGCGTATTTTATTTTGTATGAGTTTTCTTCAATTATGAATTATATTCGACTTAGATTGAACGGTTTTGCACAATTGTGGCGGCATTTTCCAAGATAACATTATATCACTCGTTATATATATCCTACGGAAAATCTCTCGCATCGATGTCACGTAATGGCACCGAGTACAGTAGTTCAACCGTGAATAAAACGTTGCTTTTTATGTTCGTTGCAGGTGTCGACTACATGCACCCGGATCTGAAGTACAATTATGTGAGTACATTCGTGGTTCAACAACTTTTACTCTTTCTTGCAGTTAATTTAACATCAATAGCGCTTTTTGTGTTGCTACGTTATTCTTTTAAAATACCGACAAATATCAAGGTGGAAAAGTTTAATTCGAACGCTCAACAATAATGGTGTGCTTTCAATTTATTTGCGGGTTTTATGAAAATGGAACGAAAGAATTTCCTTTTTAGTGTTCCCCGGATGAAAAAATTTTATAAATTATATATAATTTATTATAGATAAGGTACACGACATGGTAGAGATTTCTGATCAAAGGTACACGGAAAAAAGTCCCATGTAAATTCTACATTGTTTGTTGTTAATTTAACATAACTACTCACATAAATGCAATTGGAGTAAAATTTACATTGGAATCAATGCTATATTCACATTGTTACTGAAGTAAATGGGAGAAGCGTTCCTTTGAAGTATGATAACAATGTAAATCCAACAGGACTGTGCAGTAAATTTTACACGAGATGCACCCTGTAATCGTTACCCCACTTTTCATGTAATTTTTACATGGGTATTTTTTTCCATGTAGTGTTGATCGATTTGATCCACAGATTTACGTACGAAAAATGACGATGAATTGAAATATACGGAATCGATGAATTTGTATTCCTTCTTATCGCTTGTGCGGAGAGTTCACGAAAATCTCTAATTTGGAGAAAATCGATATATCAAGAGGTAGATTATATTCAGCAACCTTTCGTTTACCTACTTCGTTTTCCTTGCTCATTGTTTCTGGTGTTGACTTAGAAGAGTCATTGATGGATATTAACATTCATTTCTCCTCCGTCCTTGTTCACGAATGATTAATTTTAACAGCTCTTGGCGTTTAAGAGATTAGATAGATCTCTCCCCATTATTAAGAATCACTCGAAACTCTACATTGGTAGAAAGAAACGGTAGAAACAGATAGAAACAGACCCTTCCAGTCGAATCTCAATATCTGTTAATTCCCTAACAGCATGGCACTAACAGGTTTTTAAAACTTTGTGCCAGTAGTTTGTGTTGTGGTTATGAATGTTGCTGTTGCTCTGTATACCAGGGCATATTATAAGGGTCAGTTCTTACCAAAAGGTTACTTCTGAAAGAAAACGATCAGTTCTAAAACGTAAAAACGGTTAGTTCTTAAAAAATGACCTAATTTTCAGTGAAATTTTTTCTTTTTTTTTCAATCGAGTATCCAATATTGCTCTTCCTGGTCAATCTGATTGAATCGCACAATGTTGTGACCAAATCCTATTCAATCATTTTCAATGAGATTCAATCAGGTTAGTGTATTTTTTCAATGTAATTTTGATCGAACCTTGTAAAATCTGATTGAATCTTGCACAATGTTCTGACTAAATCCCGTTAAATTCAATTTCGTCAGATTCTATGGATTTTTTCAACAAGGGCTGTAACAGAATGAGTCTTTCGCCTCATATCAAGGAGTATAGTGAGTTCAGAAGCGATATTAATTCTAAAAAAATAAGACTTCATGCCAAAAGTGAAATTAAGGAATACGCACGTTTTAAAAACGTCAGAAACAGTCAATAACCACACGTTGTGAATTAGTAATATTCTTGCGTCGATTCAACGTAAAAATGTCGCGACAGATCACGTGTTTTTCAACCATAAAATAACGTCATATCAACGGTTTGAACATCGTTTAAAAGACGTCAAATATTGATGGTTTTAAAACGTGAATTGAATCCAATAAATTATTGTGAAAACTTTTCATTCAATATCGAGAACAGTAGTATTTCTGTGTATGACAGAATTTGGGAAGTACGCCACACTATTTACTACGTTGCTCTTTGTTGAAATTTCAACCATTGTTCGGTTTCGTTCGATATTTTTAGCAGAATATCTTCAATTGAAGTTCAAACACAAGGTGTTATAAACACATTCTAAACGCGTGATGCAAATCTGTTCAAAACACGTTTTTGGAGGACGTCGTTTGATGGTTATTTTTGAATATCAGCTTAAATCACGCGTTATCAAAACGTAAATTCTGGTCGTCTATTTATCTATCAAATTTGAACTAAAAATCAACGTTATGAAATCAACGACTGACGTCCGTTTGACAATCTAACGTTTTTTCAACGTTGAAATAACGTGTGTGTGTTTATTGGGAAGTACTTGTCACACAAATGTTTTCCTTTTTTTCTTTTAGAAATCGAGTATCCAGCGTTCCGGTTAGTTCTCAAATTTTCTTAGAATATGCCCTGCTGTATACAGCAGGACACAAAGAGATTTTGGATATTTTAATCTCATCTGATATCAATTTCCATGGATATTTTCAAAATTTCTATTCCATTTTCATGAGATATAAAAATAGTTGCCTTGTAAAAGATCTGGAAAGCTTTTGTATGTTATCCATAAAATATTGTATATCATTATTCACCAAGAAGATTTGGGTTAAGAATGAATAAAGGATAATACTATGTATTTAGAGCATTTTCCTCCTTCGTAAAAATGTACTGTCGAATAAGGATAAGATGATAAAAAGTACTTGAGATGACATCTTATTTCTTATTTATTTTTTTCGTTCACAAAGGTATTATGTTTCTGCCTTGACCTATATTTCATTGAACACCTCGACTTGTGTTCACCCTATCGTCCTATTTCAACCCTATTCTCGTCATCTATCTCGAGCAAGAACGAATCCATCTCGGAATTCCCTTATCATCGAAGTATTCATGGTTTATGCATTTGATCTCATAGTTTGTCTTTCCCTTCCACGCGATACATATAGGTGATTGAATTAACATAACAAAAGGACGCGAACAATATTCAAACGTAAGCGTTATAACCGTGACCTTATCGTACCTTGAAACTCAGAATTGCGAGGGAAAGAGTGAAAGCGCAATGGCATGTTCACCCGGTCAGTAATTTACTGTGTCGCCATCGCTGTCGGGATCCACTTGATCAGCCAGCTAGAAGCCGACATATTAAGTGTGGATCAACCTCGGTTGGATCAAGCGAAACGTGCGCTGAATCACTCGATTACAAGATGCCATAGTGAGTTGCGAAAAATAAGTCTCGCTTTGAGAAAAGAGAGTGCATGAGTACCCGCTTAGCGCATAATGTACATTTATGAACCGTAACGATCGGTCCTTTCCGATATCAAGTTTTTCAAATAAAGTACAATAAAATATCTAATTGCTCGTCATTTTTCTTCGAAGAAACTAAATATAACTCCGCACGTAATCCACTGCAGGACAGCTAATTTCTCAGCAACATAAGCTAAAATTTAGCTGAAAACTTAGCTATTGGAGCTAAAAAAATGGCTGTCCATCTCACATTACTTTTTTCCCTGCGACCTATCGTATTGTATACGTTTGTCGATGTTTTGGAAAAAAGAAGAATAGGAGGCGAGGAACGGAAGGGTTGAAGAATTGCATCAACTCCACTCGAAGGTTGATTGTTCTTGATGATGATGTATAGTTTGAAATTCAATTTATTCGGAGCGAGGAATTGAATTTTTTCCCCAAGGAATGAGATCGCAAAAGTGCCGAAGTGAAATGAGTACGATTGCAGGAAATGGATTCATTTGAAATGGTGGATGAGGGAATGAGATTGAGCATTGTCTCCGAATAGAGGAAATTTATTCGTATAAATACCATTAAAAAAGAGCGATAAGGTATGTGTATCTACGAATGGTCATATTCTTATGATTTCTTTTCAATAACACTTGTTTCTAATTGTTTTCTTCAATGGTATCTTCATCTTTTCGATACTCAATTGATCAATAATGTAGTACGAAGAACGCAAGTTCTCAAGCTCTTAAGTGATGTTGAGCGATAAAAGTCTTGATAAGAAAAGCTAGGGAAGAGAAAGTACGTTATCTGGCTGAAAGGAGCTTCGCGATGAGTTACTACCCATGTAAAAGAACTTGCTAAAAACATCTTTATAGAGTTTTGTCTCTTTAGAATTTCATAGAGTTTCAATCGAATTTTGATGAAACTTTTGTTCAGTTTGAAACAAATTGTTATGCGATGGATAGATAATGCGAAGAAATTCTCAACAAACTTATGATTTCATCATGATTTTCAATGGAAAGAATAATTCGTGTGGAATTCATTTCATGTAGTAATATATGAATTAAAAAGGATATACATCCTTTTCATATCCGAAATCTTTTGATTTTTCAAAACCTCGAGTTCACGAGAGAACTTTCCGTTGTTTGCATATTACTTTTATTCTCGTTTCATATCTTTTTCCTCTTCGTGGATACAAGTTTTGACCCTATTTCAAATTCCATTAACTTTTAAAGTACAGGAGGTCACGTATAATGGGAGTGACACCGTTTATCTACGAGAAATTGGATATTATATGTTGAATATAGGAATAATGATTAGGGAACGTTCGTTTCAACGGGAAATTAAAGATGAAGTAGCAAGCAGCAACTCCTTCCTTAAGTTTGAATCTTCAACTCACGTAACGACATCGTTCATAATTTTGAAGATAAATTACATATTTCCTTTTCATGATTCATATTTTCCTCAAGGTGTTATAATTTCCGTTTAATACTGTGGTTACATTGAGTTATTGGGAAAGGTAGTACTCAATATTTTTCATACATTTTCTTGCCCTTCCTGCACAATATATTGAATGTATGAATTACGTGTTGCATGAATCAAAAGGATTATGGAAACTACGAGTCTCCTGAGGTTGCAAGCCTCATGTGCATATATGCGTCAATAATGTGTTATGAATATTCATTTATTCGATAACGATTGTGGGGCGATTGAAGGAAAATTGTGTATTGCTTAGAAATAACGCAGTGGTATGTTTCTGCGATAATTTTATGAAAATCCATCGATGTTATGTTCAGATACGTCGTTAAGTGATATGCGAATTCTATAAAATTGAATTTTTATACAGAGGATTTATTTCACATGGTTTGAATCTAGATAAGTTCTAAATCTCTGCGATCGGGCTGTAGTTCCTTATTGTAATAAATTTTTGTGGAATGTATAGTCGAAAGTATTGAAAACCTTGATGATCCCGCTTCAAGTGTCACCTTGGTGACAATTGAGACGAGCTTAATTACTACGGTCATGTTACTTTCTCTTGCAGGGGTAATCAAATGATATAACCTTGGTTGGAAGCGCTTGACCTACTGTAATCAAATGAGCATGTTCATAACGAGAATACACTCAAACCAGAGTAAACTTCAACGGAGTCGTTTGATTTACTTCAATAATCATGAAACAACAACATTCAGCAGAACCCTATGATTCCAAATCCGTGTGATTGATCGTAATTTGCATTTCTTCAACTTTATTCTCGTTTCGTCAGAAGAAATAGCCCTGGGAAGGCAAAAAAAATTAGGGACCAGTCGTGTAATGAACGTGAATTAATGGATTATACGTGAAGAGAAACAAAGAATTTGCTATGACAAGGAAACCTAATTTTGCTGGAGCACCAATTTTTTTTACTGTGACAGCAATCTTTCTGCTATGATAGCAAGCTGATTAACTACGACAGCAATTTTTTGGCTGTGGCAACAAAAAACGCAACTCTCCTAGCAAAATTTGTCTGTATATGATACTAAAAAATTTACTGTTTTAGTTTATGATATTACTCTCTCAGCAATTCAATTAGCTGCTGTAGCAAATTTTTCGCTAGGTCAGCAAAAAAACTTGCTATCCTATATATAATACGTCGATTCGCTGCGTCAACAAGTTTTATTCCCCGTTCATTGTTTTTGGTAAAAACTAAAAAGATGTCATGAAAGTACGAAGAATGCGACGTATCGAAGGTGGCGAACTTGAAAGGATCCTTCTAAGAAAAGAAAGAAGATTAATAGATAACGGTTTTCGCCGTTACGTGGGTTGGATACAAAGAAATTGCGAGCAGCAGAATTAATAGATGCTGAATTTAACGGAGGAACTATTTTCAGATAACATATAGTAAAATATACCCTGTGAATCCTTCTGATTTAATTAATTAATGGCGTCTCACGATCGAGTCGCATACTCTTTCTTGGATACATTCGCCATCAATTCAACCATAAATGTAAAAAACCTCTTCAAGATCGTCATCGTAACTTTATGTAACCGTATACGCCGCACGTATATTGCGGTCGTATACCTTCTTATAGTGAAGCAATTGAAACCGATCTTGCGAGAGGTATGAACATCTATAAATATCGCTGTTTCAACGATCCAAGATAATTGGTGTGGATAAGAATACTTGTTACGTTAAGGATGCTCAAGTAGAAAAGTTATAAACTTATATTTTATGTTGGTTTATAATTGGCAGTCAATTTTTGTTCATACTCATCTTCATATATCCTGGATAAATTTATATGAAAACAGATAATAATTCGCTCTGCACAAAGTTAATTGTAGCAGGATGATGACTCTGGAGATCAGAAGTAGGAACACCTTTGAATCATTGGAAGGATTTCACCCCTTAGACCCTAGAGTTAGGGGAACGGCGGGTGGTATGGCCCTCTTAAGGAAAAACTGAGATAAAATCACTGCAGAGTAAAAGAATGTCGCTATGGTGTGGGATACAACTTTTTGGAGTATTTCTCTCACACACACATCCTGAAGAAAGAACTTTCATCAGTGAAATGAAAGATAAGGAAGAATTTTAGTTTATAGATGAATTTATGAAAAATTCTTTGGTGTCGGGTGGTATGGCCCACCGGTAAATTAAAACGAGAGCATATTTTTTAACACAAAATTATTTGTTTTGAACATTGAATATGGTTTTTTCAACCCTCACTTAGACTGTGGACTGGATAATTCACCTCGATCGCAATAATAATATAATTTGTTCGTAATATCTGCACAAAGTTCATGTGTCCATCCTTCACAGATATGGCAGGGGATATGGTCACCGATGAAATCTTGGCATATCATCGAGACACGAATTTCCACGTGGAACGCATGCATAAAAACATTGTTTATAAATAAATTGTCTAAACAATTTTTTTTAAAATAAGTGTTCGGTAAAACTGAGCCCACCAATCAATTCTATGGAAAAACATTACATAGAAAAGATGTAACCTGAATCGATATTGCGATTGTTTATTATAAAAAAAATAAATCTTATTGGCTCTTTTTTATAACAATGAACGATCGCAATGTGGAAGTGGAAAATTTTTTAACTAATTTATTTAAAAAAAATGTTTTTACACACTTTTCTCACTTCACTTACCATAGCATGGGTTTGCCAAGATTAGATCGGCAACCGAGACCATGTCCCCCATTATTTCAGCATGAGCTCTAATGGGTTAATGTGGGCCATACCACCCGAATTACATGTGAGTCATACCGCCCGATCGAGATTTTTGACGAAAAAATTAGTTCATAACCAAACAAACAAACATTACCGCTTAAAATTCACGAGACGTGTTCTATTTATAGGGCAGGAGGAGGGGGGGGGGATTAATACTAGCATGACACATCATTTTATGGTGTGACTTATTTCAGTTCAGAACGTCTCGAAGTTTCGCCGACACAGTCCACCAAGGTCAAGTAAATAGAAAAAGTTAGATATCTCTTAACACACTGTATTGACAACAATGAGGTTTCTGCACATGATAGACATAAACAATCTCTCCGGGACCAAAAGTGTGTAGTGCTGTCATTTAGCGTCAGATCCTGGAAACACGTGGTGGGCCATACCACCCGCCGTTCCCCTACTAGATCTCTTTATCTGAAATACTCAAAGATAATCGAATGAAAAAATGAAAAACATCAACCAGTCAGCCCTTGTTACATACGAATAGAAAGTATGGCTGCAGGTTATTATATTTCTTTTTATGGAGTCATCTTTGAATTTCTTTGATAGGGAGATCGACTAACTTCAGACTTCACGGGATGCCGTTGACAGAGGTGATTAAATACTTGAATCAAGTTACTTGAGTTTTGTTTCTGATTCTGATCCTAAAAGCTCTTATCTTGCAACAATAAATGCAGTATTCTGTTGAATATTTTGTAGAAATTATGCAGATATTTGAAAAATAAAACAGAATTAATTGGGATTGTTAATTTAAAATGAAATTATCATTATAATCGGAATGGTGATGAAGTTCTCAAATTCCAAATCTTACTATCTCAATCATTTTATACTATGCGAGATTCCGTTTCATGTATCGAAGCGATAGGTATCAAATTTTCATCCTTGGTAGATAATATATTCCTAATCAATATTTTATACCTTTCTCTCGAAAATCCGCACGCAACGCTGAATACACACGGAGAGGAATAACGGAGTGCCACAACCAAATTGTTGGATAAATATAGCCGAGCCAGCTAATTGGATGACATAATTTATTAGACACCATAATCACTTCATTTATGGTATTAGATGTGGGGGAAAAATGATTGGTCTATTTTTATTCCACGAATAAAGACATCTACCGGAGTACTTAGGAAGTATAGATACGGCTGGAAATGTTACAGATTCATGTCAAGACGCAATTCTTCGACCTTATTCTTCATTTCGATTGTAATCGATGAGAGCACATTTGATTCTTAGTTTCAATATTAAGCACATCAAGTGTTCGAATTTAAACATTTTGGAATTTCTTTCGAGTCGTACAAACCATTGGGAAAAAACACCATAATAGAATACTAGAGAAGAGTATCCGAATATCGGCAAAAAATCAAGACTTTCATTGACCTTGAAATTTCGTATTATAAACTCGCCAGTGACCGAGATGAAATTGAAGGTGAATAATCTGTAGAGTGAAATGAAAATAGAAGGCAGCGTAGGGAATGTGACGAGCCAATCCGAAAGAACGTATTGCCTCTCGCCTAGAACAACGTCTGCTACGAAGTTAAGAGACTTAGGAACCCATTTGACTCTCGCCTTGATATTTGGAAAAGCTCTGGGGAGTCTTTTACGTTAACGATCCTTTCGTCTTGGTAGCAATAGCACGACAACCCATTCTCACTTGAGATGGTGTAAAAAAAGGAAGTCTGAAGAAGAGAGTAGTGTGATGACTTCGCATTCGAATCACTTCAATCAAAAATAAATGTCTGCTATGGTTTTTTGTACATTATCCGTATGTTGTTGTTTTTTATTTTCATGTAATGGTTATGTTACATTATGTTTCAGAATGCCAAAGCATCTTACGATTTTAGCAGTAACGATCCCTATCCGTACCCGAGGTACACGGACGATTGGTTCAACAGGTATGCTACTTATTTTTATACAATGTTTTATGGGAATTTTATGAACAATTCGTCCAAAGCTTCTGAAATTCCAACACGAGACTATTCCAACTATCTCCAAAATATTATATGTGTAGCCTGATAAATACCTTACCAGACATGGTGGACACGTTTAACTTTTTATCATAGCATTTTCTAAACTTTAATGAATGTACTTCGAATAGTATTAATTTCCAAGAATGTATAACAATATTCAATATGTACTGTCTGAATTCCTTTGAGTGAGAAATTCATTCTTGAAGAGTGGAAATACTGCAAGTCCAGGGAGAGTGAGATTCCTCTCGGCTTAGAGAGGGCAATTTTTCCTTTTTATGAGAGTGGAATCCTTACTCCAAGAAAGTGAAAATTCACTGTTATGGAGTAAAAACTCACTGAGAATTATAATAAAAGGAAATATAAAGAAAACAATGAGAGAATTTTCAGAAAGAATTACTAAAAAAAAAAATATGATTGAAGTTTGAATCGTAAAATCAAAACGAATTAGTAAAAAAAAAACGAAACACTCACTCAACCAGGACCAAAAGCCAAAATCAAATGATCATCCCAATTTCTGAAGCCACATCATTCATTTGCTCCAAACAAACATCAGATTTCAGATTTTGAAATTTAATTATTAATTTTTGAATTTCAACGATTCAAACAAAATTCCAATGAAACATCAGTAATCGAAAGAAATTTGTTAAAATATCAAAAAGTGAAACACAATAAATTTAAATGAAATGAGTGAATTAACAAATTAATAAGTAAGTGAAGTGTAATATGAGTGAGTTTTACAGAGTGCACAGTAATATTTGAAAAAATGAAATTTATAACGCAGTGAAATGAAAATTTGAATTGTGAAATTTTCTTTCCTGTTTGTGTGTTTTTTCACATACTGTCTGTATATATGTATAGTTGTACAGATGTGAGAATATATAGATGTATAATTATATCTCATGTATAATATTTATTACTGCAAGAAACTATACAAATTTTTATATTGGCTGGCTGGCAAAAAATTCAAAAAAAAAAAACAAAATCTAAAAATTTCAAAAATTTCTAAAAAAAAAAACAAAAAAAAAAATGAAAAAAACTCTGATAAACTGGAAAAAAAAAAAAGAATAAATAAGTAAAACTTTAAAAAAAAAAAAAAATCTTTGAAAAACTGAAAAAATTGAAAGAATGAAATTTATGGAAAATTCTGGAAAACCTTCACTCATCGGTCACGGAAAAACTCTGAATTATTTTCTGGGAAATGAAGAAATTTTAATTTTTTTTGAACTGAAACTGAAAATTTTAAAAACTGAACTGGAAAAACAAGATTTTAATTGACAAGGAAATTTTTTTTTTTTTTAAATTTTTTTTTTTTTTTTAAAATTTCATTTTTTTTTTTCTTCCAAATGTTTACTTTCAATATTCATCAATCTTTCTTCCTTTTCTTTAACTTACTTCTCTTTCTTTCATTTTCCTTCTTTTGAATATTTTTGTTTCTCCCTCATATTTTGTTTCTTCCTCATATAACACATACACGGATAGAAGATTATTTTAGAGGAGATCAAGGAAAATAAAATAAGATTAGAGAGAAGAGAAGACATTTTTGCACTTGGGAGAAGGCGAGAAAGAGAAAAAAGTTGAAAAGTTTTGTAGTTTTACAAAAAGAATTCGATATTGATAAAATCGATAAATGAAAATGAATAAAAAAAAAGATAAAAGAAAGAAATTAAGAAAATTGGAAATAAATGAAATATATGAAAAAAATAATATATAATATATATATATAGAAATTATATAAGAATCAAATATAGGAAAATAAAGTCAGGAAGAGGAAGCATAAATTAAAAGAGGGGTGAAGATTTAAATCTTTTTATCATATGTGATTTCAAAATATATAATTCATTGAAAAATAGAATTTTGGGATTTCCGGATGATGAGCTGAGCTATATCTTGAGTATAGCTATATAAAAAATGATATAAAAAAATAAAAATAAAATATAAAGTAAAAATATGAATGAAAATGATAGAAAATACAAATGAAGAATGAACAAAGAAAAAACAAAGAAAAAAGAAAAACAAAATAGAAAAAGAGAGAAGAGAAGGAAAGAAAAAGGAAGAAGTGAAGAATAGAAACAGTAAAAAAACAAACAAAAAAAAACGAAAGAAATATGAAAAAAAAAATAAAAAATAAAAGAGAAAAGAGAAAAAAAGAAACAGGGGAAACACTATTTCTACCAAAAGAATGAGCGCAAAGAAAGAATTTTAGTATTTTGAAAGAGGAGCACAGTGATATATTGGTTGGTGCAAAATTATATGGTTGAAAAACTTGGAAAATGGAAAAATTGGAAAACGGACCAACGAAGTTTGGGAAAATAGAATATGTGGTGTTATAGAAAGAAAAAAAGAAATAAGAAGGAAAGAGAAAGAAAAAAATGAAAAGAAGGAAAATGAAATGAAAAAAAGAAGAAATAAAAGAATAAGACACACACACATTGCACTGAATAAAATTGCACTGCATAAAATTAAATTTAGAAAAATCAAAAAATTTTTTTTTAAAAGTAAATTAAAGTTGCACAAGTAAAAACCGTACAATCAAACAAACAAAACTAACTATATTTCTCAACTCTAGTTGTGAAAATAAAAAAGATTCATTTAATCATGTATCATAATACATATTATAATATAAATGAAATGAAATATAGAAATATATAATAAAAAAAAATAAAGAAATTCAAAATAATTTTTGAATCATCAAATTCAATGCATTTTGCGAATCAAAAAAATACGATTTAATTTGAGTATTTTTCTAATATTCGTTTTGATTATTTTCACAATAGGGCCAAATCTATCACAAAATAAAAAATTAAAATTTTTTTTTGAATTTTATTTTTTTTTTATAATTTATATTTTATTTATATTTTAGCTATTTTTCATATATATTTATATATCTCTATATAATTATGAATATCATATATATTATTATTATCAATTAAAAAAAAAAAATGAAAAAAAAAAAAAAATAAATATACACGGAGAAAATACAAAAAAAAAGTAACATAATTTATGGATTTTCTGCGCTGGTCTTCTAAATATTCTTGAGTAAAACCTCTAAACTGGAAAAAACCACTTTGGTACCTATCTATTATGGAAGGTATACTACTACTTTAAAAAAGTCCAAAAGAAATTATGGTACTTTAGAGATTCATTGTGAATATTAGTGAATAGTCAGACCAGCGCTGAAAATCCATAAAATAGAATTTTTTATTTATATTTTTTTTTTTTGTATGGTGTAATTTTTTTTTTTTGCTTTAAATTTTTAATTTTTAACTACGGTTATTAGGTTATTTGTGATGATGTGATGCATGATAGTTCATTGAAAAGAATAAGAAAAGAGAAGGAAAAACTTGAAAAAGATAGACAGAAGATAGATTATAATTAAATTATAAATTATATGAGATATGAGAGTTGCATGCATGCAAATTTCGAAATTTCTATAAGAACACTATAATTTTTGTCAAAAATTGTTCAAAGTCCCTTCATATATGATGTATGAATTAAAATCGACACACACCGTATCATACCTGGGACACATGAATGTAAACAAACTTGAGTGCTAAACATTTCATACACAAAAACAGCCATATGCTGACCTTAACAAGGACAAAATTTCTATGAGGACAGTGAGTTATCTACAGTTTTACTTCGTTATACGCACGAGGAAGGTCAACCAAATCTCAGTGAGAGTAAGTATCGAAACTAAAATACAATACTTGTATAGTGATATTGAATGGATTCTCTTGTATATTCAAGTGCTGCGAGGAAAAGTCCTAACCTCGGAGGAACAAATAAAAAGTGACGCGTATCACGATGCAGGATTATCTATCCGCGAAATTCCAAATAAAATGAGTAGATCCAACACGTGCGTATATAATGATTCAAAATGACGCGAAAAATATGGCAAAAACCATGACACAGATGGCAACACTGAATTCACGAAACGTGACCACACTCAAATTTTGAGACGAATAATAAAAAAGAATACCACTGCTGTTGGAATAAAGGAACATCTACAGATGCTTGTAAGCACACGACGCGTGCAGCAAATATTACAGAATGATACACGATTCGAATGGAGTGAAATGGTAACGAAGCCCCCCTAACAAAAGGGCATAAATAGTGTTGCCGCGAGCCACGAAACGAGCCATAAAGAATTCTAGATTCTCGATTATCTGGATTGAAAATGTAACTCCTTTTTAGTCAATCAAATTGATTTGAAATTCAATTCAATCAACTCTCAACTGAATTTGAAAGTTCAAATTGGAATATACCTCTATGGAAACGGGTTCCAAATGAATTTATACTCGAGCCGGTTTCGAGCCAACGTTTCGAGCTGAATCTGTGCTATTTGATGTATGAATCGGTTGAAAATCCAAATCCACGGAACTGTGCGATAATATGAACCTTCGAACTGAACTACAGGACCATCCAACCGAGTATTGTGAGAATTTTTACTTCTTATAGTCTTAACTGAACCCAGTCAAAGTTAAAAGCTCGTTACAGCTCGTTTTGCGGCTCGCGGCAACACTAGTCATAAACGTGCACGATTAGAATTCGCGAAAACTCACATGACTTGGGACGAAGAATGGTAAAATGTCATTTTTTCGGACGAAAAAAAGTTCAACCTTGACGGTCCGGGTGGATCTAAATACTACTGGCATGACTTACGGAAGAATAAAACCATAAGCATGAGTTGAAATTTTGGCGGTGGAACTTTAATGACATGGGCAGCATTTGGGTATAATTCAAAAACGCCACTTTGTGAAATTTCAACAAGGATGAACGCAGACAAATATATTGAACTTTTGGGAGACATTTCAATTTGTTATATTGAAGAAAATCATAATGACAATGTTATTTTCCAACAAGACAACGCCGCAGTACATAACGCAAAGAAGACTAAGGAATGGTGCAAGCAGAAGAATTTATCGCTTATGAAGTTTAAGAAGCTTATGAATATTATCACGTGCAGTATATCAAAATGGGAAACAATACACCAACATTCAGGAACTGGAGACAGCAGTTAGACATGAATGGGATAAAATTCAACAATCAACATTGCAGAAATTAGTTGATAGTATGAAAAATAGAATATTTGAAGTGGTTGAGAATGAGGGTGATAGTACTGGTTACTGATGTTGAAATTTAGTTATTTCATATAAAATGTAAAAGACTGTTTTGCGTTGAATTGTAATATTTTGTTCATGACAAACAGAAATGATTACTTTTCCAATTTATATATTTATTTCCCACTCTCTGGTATATTTCAGATAATTTATAACATTCTTTCCATTATAACATCGGAATTATTCCTGTTGTATTCAAAAATAATGGTGTTCTTATAGAAATTTCGTCCACTGTATGTAGAAAATAAGCGTTTAGCGAATGATAGACAGGGTTGGAGGATTTCATCAAACCAGTCATAAGACTGATTACTTCATGATGATGATTCGAAATTGATTTTCCATACGATTGATGGAAAATTTCCGAATATTTCTTCCGGTGTGACGAAGGAAAACATGTGTGACTTCGTACATTGATATTTTCTCCAGGCTACGATAATCGTCCAACGATCAGTAATTTCACAAATATCGATTTGCAAAACCGATTTTCACGCAAATTTGACCTTCCAAACGAATCGTATGTTTTATTTAGAATTTATCGAGCGTTTAGCAGAATGTTTCTCGTAGGCAGGGACTAAAAAAAGCGGGATATCATGACAATGTCTCTAAGATTTCAAGAAACACTGATATCGTATGAATTTCCTCAACAAAGGATTTCCAGGTATCGGAGTGATATATACGTTTTTCCATTCTATTGGGAATATTAGGGAGGACAGTAAATAGTTGGGAACATCGATAAGGTACGAACATGGAAGATTTATATAAAAGGATGAAAAAGATACAACATAGGAGTAGAATAAAGCTTACATCGAAACGATGACGAATATTCACGGTTCATGAATTCGAAATTGAAGGATAAAGACATCGGAGCTGTCTCGTAAGGACTCGATGCGAAAGAAAATTGCTTGTACTATTCTCAGAAAGAGTAATGTCAGGTTGGGAGGAAAGTAAAATTACGTAAGGCGTTTTTCCTGACTTAAAATCGATTTTGCGTATTTGAAATTGTACAATGAAACCAAACATCCATGATGAAATAAGAGTGTCATTCTCGATTCATACAAAATCTCAGCCTTATCAATAATCGATAATCAAGAGAATGGGAAAAGCTGAAATGGCTGGAAAACATTCAATAATTTTGATACAAAGAGTCTGAGGACATAAAAAATGTAAGAATCTATTTCACTGGCTCGAAGGTGGTGAAGTTGAGTTATATAGACAACTTACACCCGAATAAAAATTATTATTACCGTCGAATTCTTCTTGTTCTCAGCGTTACCAGCTTACGGATTTTTCCTCATCGACAGTTCCATTCAATGGTGTCTTTTGATACGTGGATCCATGAGAAAAATCCGTAGGTCTAGCAACTTTGCTTCTTCTAGAAATCACTCGTTTATTGACGATTCTTTGAACATTTCATGTTAAATATTGCAGTCCAGGGTTGCAGGATACCCAAGAGATGAGGACAATTTCTCAGTGAACATTTTGTGTCTTGTGATACCTTAGAGATAGGTTTTAGAAGTTTTGCACAACACTTTCGATTAAGCTCTGCATCAATTCTTGTCTCAAATTAATCTCGGAGTGTTGTATAAGATATTTAGAAAGTGTCTAACGAATATTACAACATACCAGGTGTGTGAGTATGAAACCGGAATTTGCCCATAGGTGGCGCTAGATGTCGATGCAGTTACCGACACATCACGTCGGCGGTGTCTTGTTATTGTATTGATATCCGACAGAGATTTCCAACTCACAATAACACGAGTTTCATTCAGTAGCATTAGTTTATTAGAGATAAACATGTCGAGTTTTGTGCCAACAAATTACGATTTGCGGACAGTACTACTTTTCTGTTTTCATCTGAAGAAAACCTCAGCCGAATCGCATTGAATGCTTGTGGAGGCGTTTGGTGAGCATGATCTCGGTAAAACACAGTGTTTCGAGTGGTTCGAACGGTTCAAAAGTGGTGATTTTGACGTCAGGAACGAAGAACGTGGAAGACCACCGAAAAAGTTTGAAGACGCTGACCTGCAAGTCTTGGTGGACGAAGACGACGCTCAACCACAACAACAACTGGCGGATCGGTCAATGGTGACCCGAGAAGCCATCTCCCTTCGGTTGAAAGCCATGGGAAAGATACAAAAGGTGGGGAAATGGGTTCCACATGAACTCAACGAAAGACGGCAGGAAAACCGCGAAACATCATGCGAAATGCTGCTCGCCAGGTCCCGAAGAAAGTCATTTCTCCATCGAATTGTGACTGGTGATGAAAAGTGGATATATTTCGAGAATTCTAAGCGTAAAAAGTCATGGGTTGCTCCGGGTGAACCATCAACATCGACGGCAAGACCAAACCGCTACGGACGAAAGACAGTGCTGTGTGTTTGGTGGGATCAGAAAGGCGTAATCTACTACGAGCTGCTGAAACCTGGGGGAACTGTCAATACTTAACGCTATCGACAACAAATGATCGATTTGGATCGAGTTTCGCGTGAAAAACAACCAGAATACCAACAAAGACGACACAAGGTGATTTTGCTGCATGACAATGCACCAGCGCACAAAGCAAAACAGGTCCAGGAAACGATAGAATCGTTCCGTTGGGAGATTCTTCAGCACGCACCTTACTCACCGGACCTTGCCCCATCCGATTACTACTCGTTTGCATCGATGGGACACGCGCTTGCTGAGCAGCGCTTTACTTCTTACGAAGATGCACGAAAATGGCTCGATGACTGGTTTGCCTCAAAAGAGCAACAGTTCTTTAGGCGCGGAAACCACAAATTGCCAGAAGCATGGAAAAAATGTATAGATAGCGACGGACAATACTTTGAATAAGTTACTTTGTATCATATCATTACAATCAACGTGTTTTTTCTGTACAAAAATTCCGGTTTCATACTTACACACCGGGTACTGCTCACCTGAGATCGCGCTGTCAATATAAATCCAGTGGTAGAATGATCATCCTTCATTCTCCAGACTGATGTGTGCTGTAGGGAATCAATAGATTTGGATCAGATCAGCGCTGAATCACTATCAACCCTCAGCTGCCACACTGGGGTCAGGCTGAATCCAACTTGATTCAATCTTGAATTACCATCAAGAAACTCAATAATTCGAAATCTCCGCGCAATCTGGTGCCACTTTAGAGTTTCTTCACCCCACTCCACCCTAGCGTGACATGATTGTCCATGTTTCATATAATTCTTTTAATTAGTGATAATTTCATTTAGAAGCGAAAATATACCCATCGATCGATGACAAGAGGCGGTACATGTGTGCTGCACACATAATTTTTCAACAAATTCGAAATTAACTTTCCTTCAGGGAAATTCGTTGACAGAAAATGGGAATAGTTTTATTACTCTCTCAAATTTTTCCAAGACATATGTACGCATAGCTTGGCTTTGGTGTATATTCACAGTTGGGGTCATAATCGACCCCAGTGTGGCAGCCATGCTACAATGACGAAGTGTGACAGCTAAGGGTTAAATACAGTATTCTCGTTAGATTCGAACACTGCTACTGAAGTGTACCGAAGTTAACGGGAATATTGTTGCCATAGGAGCCATGATAACGATGTCAGTTCGACAGGAGTTTGCAGTAAATTTCACATAAGATTTACATCACAATCCCCCCTACATTGAGGAACATGATATATTGAATGACTTGCGCCTACCATGTAGCTAACTTCATGTTAATTTGATTTGGAAGTAAGTTGTTTCCGCATGTTTTACAAGAAAGAACAACATGGGCTGTTTAGATGTGTTTCCCCTGTCACTTGAACTTGGCATCAATATGTTGAATAAACTCCTTTCCAAGTCGATTCAATATAGCTTTCGTAGTGAAAATCCAAAGGTAAAGGAAGCGGGGACTGAAAGAAATGATGGGTGAAAATGTTCCAATTCTCTCATAAACTACGCCTAGATGACTCTTAGCTTACGTTTTCGTGGTACTTCAACGCTTTCTCTCCCACCACCCATAAAACAGAAAACACTTTTCAAATACATTCAAACAGCAGTATTTAAAATGTATACAAAATTCATATTTGATGTATTACAAATACATTTGAAATGTACCAAATGCATTCAAAAAACATTTCTGTTTGTCGAAAAAGGATTCAAAATACTTTTCTGATTGAAAAATGCATTTCAGAACCTTTTTCTGTTATATGGGCAGGGCTAACCCCACTTCCCATTCTCCATATGCCATTGAAAGAGCGTGATTTAAATCCTATCAGTCTTAACTCTATGCACTGAGGAAAAATTGTAGCTGAAATCGAGCCCAGCTGTATTTATTGTAGTGACAGTAGCCATATTTTCCATTCAAGTAGCTATGAACATTGACGTGATAATGAAAATCTAGCCAATTTAACTGGAAACTGTAAAAACCTCTCGCATCGATTGATTTCAGTATCACGTTCCTGTGAAATTCGTTCGACAAACAGAATTTAATCCTCGGAATGGACGCGAGATTTGTGCTCGAATTTGAATATCGTTTCATACCAAAATCATTCTATCATGAAACATGATATTATTTTCATCTGTATCCTCGAAGCTTTGATACACATCAATACATGAATTTAATTGGGTCATCCAAGGATTTTTCGCCTTCGCTTTCATCTACTCGGTTCGTATCCATAATTCGATTCCCGCAGTTATCTCGTTCTATTAAGTCAATTTTTTTCCGAAACTAGCAATAAAAATCATGAGAAATTCCGTGATCCGGATGTTCTATCTCACTTGAATCAGAATGAAATTATCGAGGAAGTTGAAGATCTGAGTATAAGGAAGTTTATCAATTTGCATCTATTACTTTGCTACAAAAGAATGTTCATTCAAAGAATATTCTAAATGTAATGATATCTAAATGTTTACGAAGTCATAATAATATATGCATCAACGATATCATTCGAGCAAACATCATTTTCCTCGGTCTTTTGGATAGCTCTGGGGATATTATATGCACTCTTTTCTTTTTCCTCTACCGTACTGATGCGTTGCTAAGGGCAACATGTGAGCACCGAGTGACTCGAAGAAATTGTTTTTGCGCACCAAACACGCTTGTCGTCCCGTCAACACTTGAATTGGACAATTGCGTTTCTCATTCGGATTTCAAGAGGACTACAAACCTTTTCCCTTATTTCGTTGAGTGACTGTGGGCAACCACAATCCTAGGAGTGCTTTACAGAACGTTATGTGAAAGTGGAATTGAACGATAACCATACCTTACATCATATTCCACCAAACTGCACTCTTCGATTGAGAATATGGATTCTCATTCAAGCATTCTCATACTCTGTGAAACAGGAGGAAATTCGTTTCATTGCAAAAGAAGTCCCTCGATCAGAAACCTACCCCCTGTTTTGAATCGAGCATGACCGCACATTATGATACCGGATATCATGATATCTTATTCAAACAATAGTTCAATTCATCGAATGATGGGAGCTCGTTTACAATAGCTTCAGAACTTGTATTGAATTTATAATTCAAATACAGATATAACACAATCGGAAAACATCTACATCTGAAACCAATTGTGATTCAATAATCATTTGACTACAATGATATAATTGTTTTCCATTCAAGCGCAACAAGTTTCATTTTTAACTAATCGAAAGTTCATTATCAATTCTAATGCAGTTGAATACTCAACGTCCCTAGCAAATTTATAGAAAACCACTTTGCATTTGAGAGAATCGATGAATCGTGGAAACGTTAACTAAAATGGAAATACCAATCTCACTCGGAGGGAAAACGAGAAAGAATAGAAGAATGAAAGAGGAGAAAGAGAAAATAAAAGAGGAATGAGTGGTTTTATTCACAATGTGAAAAAATGAAATATAGATGTATGGTATCCCAGGAGAAATATCTATCCCAACCATTATTTCATTGTTCAGCTCCTCACTGCGAATAGAAGGATCAACGCTGTGACAAGGTTCACGTTGTTTATTTTGTTGGAATGAATTTGAATTGCATGTTTTTTAAATATTCTACCGCTCGATCCATGAGTTACTCATAAACAAACTTTAGGTCATCGAGATGTGAACATATTGTCCAATACTCCAAGCGGTAATTATTGTAGGGATGACAATCTCTGACTCGAGTGTTTCGAATTGGAGAGTATTTATGATTAAGATACACGAAGAAAAAGAATATTTCAGAAAATTATTAAATGTTTGCTAAAATGGTAGAATAAGTGAAGATATCAATAATATTTTTGGGCAGGGTATAGTGAAAATATATGATTCACAAAACATTCCTTGGGATGCACGGAAAGACCGGGTCTAATAATATTTAGAAAAATGACTATCAATTTAGGGAAAATAGGGTTCGCTGGAAAATATTCGTAATGAGTCTACTGAAAATTCGTAGTCGATGTATTAACAAATGTATATAGTTTCACTGTGAAAAATACCAATGAAACTATCAACTGTTAATACTTCGACTACGAATATTTTTCAGCGATCCTCTTTTTCCCTGAATTGACAGCAGTGTTGCCAGAATTTTTTCCTCAGATTCCCCAATTCTGACGAACAAAATCCCCACAAAATCCCCAATTTGCACATTGATTCCCCAAAAAATCCCCAAAATTTTATTTTTCAAATTTTCCGCCAAAATAATTAATTTTTCCCGCCTTGAGCATACAATCTTGGACAATTGAACTTTATTTCTTTGTTTTATGTATCTCAAGTATTGCTGTTACAAAAGAAAAATGATTTATCTGAAAAATGTACGGCAAATACATAATAATCCAAATAAAACATTTGTTGAACGTGAAGGAAGAATAATATATTGATGAGAAGTATAAAAAAGAGCTAACTGATCAACTGATGGTATAGTGGGAGGATCTAATCCGTTTTCTTTCAATTTCATCAAATTAAGAACACCTTCAAATGAATTCTGATTGTGATTATAATATTTACCTGAATAGCACACAAGAATCCCAAATGAATTCTGAAAGAAAAGTTCTTGATAACTTTTGCAGAATACGACGAGTTCTTAAAAAGTTTCAAAAAGAATTCGATTCATCAAACATTTCCTCTTGAAATTCTATAGGAGTTCTTTGAGAATTCTAACGGCACTCGCAAATGTTTGACAAATCAAATTGTTCTTGGACTTCTTGGTGGGAATTTTTTGAATTTCAAAAGAGTTCAAGAAAAGTTTTCTCTTCATAATTCAAGAACAGTTTCCTACTTGTCAGTGGTAAATAAATAAATAAATGATTCTATAATGATTTTTGTGTATTATCTGGGGGGTTTCAGTACATAAGGGAATTGTTTTTCCATAAAATATGAATTTTCTCCTTGCTTTGAGGGGGTATTTTGTAGGGATCATGGTTTCGTCCGTGTAACAGAAATGATTAGTTCTCTAGAGAATTCTCACAAAATTATTTTATAACTAAATATGTTCTTAAAGAACTCTCAAAGAATTAAAAAAACTATTAAATAAGAAGTTAATTAGAAGAGTTATTTTCGATTGATTCACGAACTTCTGTACTATCTGAGCATTTACGTTACGAAGTTGTTTGACTGTACCCTCAGGTTCCAAATGTTTTAGTTCTAACAGAATTCTCCAAATCTCCCCAATTTTTCCATGATTCCCCACAAAATCCCCTAATATTCACGTTCCCCAATTCCTCCTCACACTGCCTTGAAAATCCCCACATTTGGGGAATTCCCCACCATCTGGCAACACTGATTGACAGTCACCTTTCTCAACATTGATAAATTCTTTCTAAATATTAATAGACCCGGTCTTTTCGTATGAGCGTTTCACCTTATGAGAGATGGGCAGCCCCAATTACTTTTTGTTTTCCTCAAAGTAGAGATTTTCAACCTCAAGTTGAAGTTGTCTGAACCTTGTCTGACAACAACAGTGGTGTTTTCACTTATCCTGATAATTCGGCGAAAATATAGTATATTGTCTTCTAAATTTCCGTTTCAAATTACAATACTAAATGATGACCATTGGTTCAATCAATCCCATTCCCGCATTCCTGGTTTATTAACCATATATCCGCACAAAGACTATAGAACAGGGTGTTCAAGGTATAATTGGAATCTTCATTTGACGAGAGTAATTAATTTTCATCGACTACTCTCTATCAACTATTGGATCCCATAACGTGACATTCGTTTACACTTGTAATTCTGACATTTTCCTTCAGAATACAGTATTACATCTCACGAATCGATACTCCAACTCTTCCACCCGGTTCGTACAGTGCATACATATCAAAATAGTCTCCACGCGAAAAACAACATTTTGAAAAAAGAGGTGTCCATTGAATATACACTATATCTCTACCGCATGAGAAGGTTCTTCTGCCTCATTTTACTGCTATGAATAATGAATAATGATCCGTTGATTTCTCTTTTCAGCTCACAGAATAACGATGTTGACCTTGTCCCGAGTTGTTTATTTAAGATGAATCGTTCAAACTGTCACCCATGTAATTGCACTCTAATCGTTTTTGATTAATTCGAACGTTAAATGATAGCACGTGGATGGGCCGTTGGTCGTGTTGTTGGAAAATTAAACGTTCCCTACATACTTATCGGATCTAATCTAATTTTAGTACTATCGAGCGATATATAAACTCTGTCTCTCACCCTCAATTGATTTTTAATAGCTCAACGGAGGTTTTTCAAGGATTAAATTGACTGTATCTCGAAGAAAGTCCATTCGAAATCGTTTCGATTTCGATGATGATTCGCGAAAGAAAATTCAACTAGATAGGACGTATTCTCTGAAGATACTTTTGGGCTCCTCAACGACGTAATCCTACCATTCTATCTTAAGCTGCCAATTAGCTTTCAACCCTCCACGTGTTTTCTCAGAATACTTTTCTTGATATTTCCACGTGATCCACCCATTATGACGTGTCAAGCATCTTCAGTCTTTCCGGCCACACATACAGTTCAATTTGTGCCCACATGCGTTCGATAAACACAAAGATAGGTTGATTGAAAGTATCTATCCTGACAAGAGATTCTAACTCGAAGAGCATATCATGAACTCGAATCGAATGCACGAATTCATGCTTTTAGAGTATGGATTCGTGTATCCCCAAGCAGCAACAGAAGTTCAAAGTATATACGAAATGGAAACGTTCGTTAGAATGTACGAATGAGATACGAAGAACATGTGATGAAAGTTCATGGAATATTCGAATGAGATTGTTTGAAATATCCTGAAAACGTACGTATAGTACATTCGAAATGTACGATATTCATTCAATCGACGTTCGATATTCGATTACATACGTTCGATGAATATGCATAGCACCTATGAAACGGTCTCATTGGAATGTGCATAGAACATATTTCGAATATTCGAAGAACGTTCATAGTATATTCTGATACTACTTGGGTTTGAGGTACAATACCTTCGAGTTGTTGAATTTCCGCGACGTGTCAGAGATGTTATTTTGAGATAATTCATTCGAAACGTTGCTATGGTGTAGGACAGAATGTTCTGCAACATTTTGTTCAGGGGGTTTCAAGTTATCAGCATTAGTATACAGCATTAGGACGGTTGTTTTAATTACGCGTGATAATAATTTTGCATCACAAATAATTCATGAAATGATGATTATAAATTTTCACGTAAAGATTATTCTCATGACCTCGAAAGTTATGATGGAAAATAAGAGATGTATTCACTCGAGAAAATTGAATCTTCCGTACGGTATATAAACTTATTTGTCTTGTTTTCTGAAGGAAATATTGCGCCAGGGCGTTACAACGTTGAATGTCGTGATATTGCACGCACTTGAGATAATAAATGAGTGTAGTGCCTTGAAATATGATCGCGGTTCAAGTCATTTCTCTGATTAGTTGGAATGTTCATTCATAACTGCAACTCTAATTATTTGAAATCTTCTTTATTAAATGTATCCTGCGAGTCTTCCTCGCAGAGGTAAATTTAATATCATTCTTTCCCCTGCATTGTCAAGACATTTTATCCAGGGTAAAGTGCTTCGTATTTTTCATTCATTTTCTTCGAAGCAAATTTATGCATCCAAGTTTTTATTACGGAACGGTCACATGGAAAAATGTGTGAAATATAATATAAAATGCATAATATGGGAATTTTTCGTTGGAGATTTCATAAAGTCACATCGAATATTCATTCACTTCGATGGATCGTATCGCTAAAATAATGAAGACTCTTGTTCGAAGTCAGTAATTAACATCATATAAATGTGTATCCTACATTCATCAATCAAGGATTTTTGTAATCCCCGTTTTTCCCTGTTTCCAGACTTTTGAAGTATATTTTATCAGAATATGATTTCAATAGGCATCAATCCAAGAGTTTACAATGCTCATATATGAACTTCAGAAACTTATTTATTCCACTACAGAGAATTTGATCTTCTTTTATGCAACAAAATCTCCTCCCAACTTTCAAGTCTTCAATCAAAGTTCTGTGTTGAACTTTTCAAAATAGTTCACGCAACTCTTTGTGTGTTTTTTTTTTTCAACTTAATTGTTTCTAAATCTTCTCACGGAATTTCTTGTAGCTTTTAGGTTGCTGAAGTGTGAATCGTTTATGTTGAAATGAATTGGTGATCGAATGACGAAATACTCAGCTTTTTAATACCAAAAATCTTGCAGTACCTTCTTCAAACGATCTTCCCATTTCGAAGAAATTATTTATAGAAAATAAATAACGATGATTCATCAAATTTTGTCAATTGGAATTTTCGTTTGGCGTTTATGAACGATTCAAACTTCAACAACATTGGCTTTTAAAGTTTCTTTCGTTCCGTTCATCCTCTATTCCCTTCCTTCTACTTCCTTGCGCGAACTCACAGGATATTTTTACCAGGATATGAGATGTGTTATCAAAAGGACATTGAGAATAATTTCCAAATGCCATCGATTTATAATTGTATCTTATCGCGAGTACAATGGGGTACAATGAAGACCGAAAATATATTCAACGGTGATAAAATCATAACGTCACAAGTAAGACTCGTAATTTTCTCTCAATGTCAACGACACATGAATTCAACTCCCTGGGGGAAGTTGATATATAGCGTGTCATTTAAAAAGTAATTATAGATAAATTCAAACTTGAGAAAACTTGAACTTGATGAAGATAACCGCAGTTGGAATCACCCTGAATTTACTTTATTGTGGAAGTTAGAGAATATATTGAAGAGAGAGAGAGGGAGAGAATACATTGTTAGAGTTACTAAAAGCGAGTTTTGCTAAACGATAAACATCTTCCAGCGTACCAGATAAGCTCATTGCTGATGTAGTGTTTGAATAAGTTACCTTAATGAAAGTCCTTGACAAGATACGACTATCTTTACGCTTCGACAATCAATATTCTTTGAACTTTGCTGTTCCTCAAAAATTTTGAGGAGTGGTAGATCTACGAATGAAGTAATCAAATCATCCTTTTCAACTTGCAAAAATAAAGAAAAATGAATTATGTGATTATAACATTTTAAGAAATCACTCGATGAAACGATCGAGTTTGAATTGATTTATATTCGAAGGTCTTCAATAAATCTTCGATCATGTGGATTAAATATCAATTTTGTTTAAGCCATGGGACCAGGTGTGCGGGTGAAGTGGCAGCGGCACGTGACAACGGGATTTGTGGAGTCGGAGTTGCATACGATTCTAAAATTGCTGGCATACGGATGTTGGATCAACCTTACATGACCGATCTAATCGAGGCAAATAGCATGGGTCACGAACCGCATCTTATCGACATTTATAGTGCCTCTTGGGGTCCCACGGATGATGGAAAAACCGTAGACGGACCACGAAATGCAACCATGCGAGCCATCGTTCGGGGAGTCAATGAGGTATTCTTTCTGTTTTTTATGCACAACAATTCGACATATCGACACAAATAATGAATAGTCCGCGATATCATCGCGGAGAAAAAAAGAGATCGCAATATTATAGGTACGACAGGGTAGCTCCAGCAAAATTTGTTGCCTATTCTGAAAATAATATTGAAAATTTTGCTCCGTTAATTATTTATGTTGCTTTTTTAGCAATCCAGTTAGTTGTGGCAGTGAATTTTCAGTTAGGCTAGCAACAAGATTTGCTACTCTGTATACTTTAATACCTTGATTTCCTGCGTCAGCAAATTTGTCTCCCGTGAATGAGTTTGTTTGTTTCTGACAGCAACCTCGATTCCAGTTTACTTATATGGATTTTCTCAATTCAGAGTTTGTTTGACGATGGAAAAATGAGATGAATTTTCTGATAAATATTTGAGTTGTTTCTGTGATATCCGTTGTTTCAATTTTATCTCCACCCGTATTGTGAGACTGAATTCGAAAATACTCTTCTGATTCTCAATCAATAGAGTTTCTAGATATTTTAAGGTAGAAAGTGTAATTTTATCCAGAAATATCGTCCTCAGAGTTATGAGATGTTTACAAGAATAAGGTGTTGTTTCTCATTCACTGCGATAAAGTATTCAAACCCCAGTGGCATAAAATAAGTTATCATTTCGATCGGAAGATAAAATGAAGAGAATAATCTCTGGTGATTACTGGTACGAATTTGAGATATAATGGACGTAACATACTATTCAGACATGAATATTCGATTGATGTTGTTTGAGACCTATAGACATCTAATGTATCTCACGAAATTTCTATACAAATTCTGTACAGGCTGTATAAATCTATATGTATATAGTATAATCCAGTATATCTCTTTTCCAGGTAGTTTCTACGAAACTCGAATAATCACTTTCAAAACAATACCTTTTAGGAGAGAAAAAGTGGCCAACGATATATTTTCAGTTCAAGCCCTATATCCTACCTGTGAATCTTTCTTATCTGTGAATCTTTTATCCGTGTCTCGTTTAGTATAACCCGTCACGTACTCGCTCAACGACTTTCTCAATAATGATCAAACCACCGACGCACGTCACTTATACCACTCCTGAATTCAGGATCCCGTTGTATATATCGTATACCTCTGCGAAATCGTTTCTTACAGCTGGTTTCATTATTGTTTTTTTTTCCTTCCTTTTCCCTCCTGTTTGGGTTTGAACTTTTTCTATGGCCTTTTATTTTCATCGAACTGTTCGTCTTTGTATAAGCTCAAATCGATAAGCGTGATTGTACAGCAAACATTTCAGTTCCATATTCAATTTCTGCCTTATCTGCTACAAATAAATTCAAATCGAATGAATTCGAAATAAGTAGAAAACACAATTCTACAAAACCCTTTTCTCGTGTTATCATTTCAATGAAACAGGAATGCTGATCTTTCAGGGTCGTTTCTGTTCAATCGCTAGTTCTCATTCACTCGCTTCAATGGTTTTTGACCCTCCACAGTCATTTCTTCCAACGTGAACCGCACGTTTGATCGTTGAATTTATTTTCTGTCTATCATCTTCACCGGCGACGTGGGACTGGATTTTCGAGGATAGGCATCGGACGAGAAAATACACGAAAATTCTTGTGTTGGAGGAGAGGAAAAAGAATCAGCTATCAATCGGATGTGTGCGATGTAATGTCAAGAATCTCATGAAGATCCTTCAGGGTCTCCCTAAGGATGAAAAATTCGATTGAAACCTCTGTTTGAACTTCGATAGAATACCAAGCGTGGTTAATCTATTCAGAATTCTATTAGACCGTTCGTTATTCGTTACTTGAAAATCAGTATAACATTTTTATATCGATCAAGAGTTTGATGAAAGAGAAAGAAGAATCAACAAGAAATCACTTTGGGAAATCAACTCTGTTGGAACTTACAAACAATTTTTCTGCTTCTTAAACACGCGATACAAATACTTCTCCCCTTCGTCGTAACCCTTCTTTTTTTCCTCTAAAACACAGATCTGTCGATCTGAAAATATTGTTTTTGAGATTGAAAATTTTATGAAATGATTCAATCGAAATGTTATAAGATTTTGAACGAGATTTCCGTACGAGTGAACGGAATTCGTATAGAATCTTTCAATGATTCAATTCAATTTATGTAAAAAATAAATTAACCGTAACTTGTAGAAAATAATGAAACAACAAACTCATTCGACAGACTTCTCTCGCCAGAGTTCACTTATATAAATAATGTGAATGAAGTATTGTTGATAAAAACAACAAGTTTTTCATTTGATAGTCAGAGATGGTGCTGAAGTATTGTTTAATAAACGATAAACTTTCCTCTTCTGTTGTTTCTAAAGCTTCTTTCGGTCGTGAAAACAAATGTATTGAAGTATTCCAGGGACTCTCAGGAGATTAGAAATTGTTTATTGATACAAATACGATTATCTCTCATCAATATTAGATTCATTCGATATGAAAACTCTGTGTACGATGGATATTTATTCTTACCATAATCATAGATACAATACAATACTCTTACCCACGCATCGGACTGAAATTCTGCGTGCGTCATAAAACAATAGTGTGACGTCATACCATGAAAGCTTGTTGTTGGAAAAACTGGTAAAAGGCTCCTGTGGAGGTCAAACCGTAGTTCATTTTGAATTGTCAGAAATGCAAGTGGGGAAATAATCACGGATTATAGATTCCCATTAATTTCCATTAGAATCTCACGTTTTAATCGAATATCGACTGAATTGCAGTTTATCTTCATTCGGAATTTACAATCGGAATGTAGAACTCATTAGAATTACATATTCATATCCCAAGCGATGGATAAAAAATGGTTTAATTTGGGCTGAAGATAAACGTATTTCTGAATACAAAAGACAATTTTCCTTTTTCTTTCCCGTATTCCAATTTTGGCGAGTCATGAGTTATTATTGTGCGCTAAAAGTTTCATACCCGACCGTGAATGTGCTCACTCGATCACAAAGTGGATTCCTTGGAGGAATAGATTAATCAAAAACTTCGGAAAACTTTGGATTAACACTCCGAGTTTCATGAAAGTATAAACTCTCACCGGTCAATTGAACCGATAGCGAGGAGAAACTTTAACTCGTCGATGATAAATTATTGTCCTCTACTGTTTTTATATCCTTCCACAGAAATCGTGTGACTCGTGAATACTCCTTCTATTTTCATTTACTATGGAGTTTGGTACACTGGAAGAGTTTTCTTATAAAAATTACCGTGAAATTTCAGTAATCGAAGGACAAGTAGAAATTCATCAAATAATTACTGTGATAATGGAGATAAGAAGGTCCAAGACCAAGGCAACAATAATTAGTGTTTGTCGAGACGGATATTTATTGTAAAATCCTCCAGTCGCACGACGTGTTGAGTTGATACAACTCTTTTTCGAGTACAAAAAAAGATATCTTTGAGAATAATGGAGAAATCCATGGAAACGGAAGACGGACCCATCGAGTCGAACGTGGGTAGTTTTTTATTCTTGGTCTTGGAACTTCTTATCCCCATTATCAACGATTTGCACACCAGGCACTCTCCAACCAAGAATAATTACTGTGCAGGTTGTAAAAATGAATGAATTCCCAAACAGTTGAGAGTGATATTTTTCACAAGTTTTACAAGAATGCACGGTAATATTTTTTAAAATTTCCACTTGTCCCTCGATCACTGAAATTTCACGATAATTTTTCCAATAAAATTCTTTGAATGTATCAAAATAATCCAAATACATGGATTTTTTCTTTTTTTTCCAATTTATGCCAGAGAAATTCAAAAAATGAATTCTATAAATCCTATACTGAATGTAATTTCTTATAATTTCAATTATTCCCTCGATATATACTTTATTATATTCCAATTCTTAGAACTTGTGTCATGAACGTTTATTTCGTTCTACAGATTTATAAATGTCAGTTGTGGTGTAATGATTATTGCGAGCAGTCATGGCGCAAATCACAACGTTCGCATCAGGAAATGTAATCAAAACAATTTTATCTCTAAAGATTCAGTAGTGTTCTCAATTTAGATGACATTACTACTATTGTGTCTCTCTGAATTATTCAACGTCTAATTAGATAATCAACGATCCCTTCCCTTCTCTTTCTTCCTCATGTCGTACAACTTTCATTTCATGTAATTTATCATTATTTTTATAGATTACCGAAGTTTACAAAATCTATTCATGTTATAAGAAAATGTGCAAAATATAAGGTAATAAAAAATGCAAATTAAATTGCAAACATATTGCTTTTTGTATACGTATATACATATTTTATGTATCGAAAACCCGTACTGAGAACCCAATTTCTTAGATTGAAAGAAAATTTTCTTTGCCCTCATTCTGATAAATCTTTTATTCAATGGACGAAAATTCAGTTCAATGGAGAAAAGTTTCATCAAACTAAAACCAAGAATTTTCAAATTGAAACAAAAATATATTGTTTCCTAAATTCGAAGGATATCATTTCAATTCAATGGAAAGTTTTTCCATTTCAATGAATAATGTTCTTCATTGAAAACAAGATTTATCAGAATGAGGGCAAAGAAATTTTCTTTGAATCTAAGAAATTGGGTTCTCAGTGCGAGTCTATAAATTTTCAAAATTATTCATGAATTATATATAATTTATATATGAGTTTAAGAAATATTTACTCTCGGGTACGCGAGAATGGGGGAATCTGTGAACATTGGTCTTATGAAGCTTGGAATACGTTCACCCTGAGAGAAAGTCTAGTTATCTGGAATATGAATGAAACAATTTATTCAAAGCAAATGAAAAAATTTAGCTGTGACAAATAAAATTGATTTGATCCGCACTGTGAAAAAATAATCGAAATTTCCCTGTAAACAGCCACCGGAAAATTCCAATCACCGGATGAGGCATCAATTTCCGATATGTAAGTGTGAAATTTTCCATAAATTTAACTGAAAATTCCAAATTCAATGAGATTTTTACTATCATTTTATGGGAAATTTTGGGACAAGTGCGGAAAATTCATAACGCATGCGTATGTTGATTACTTCACATAAATTTATAGGAATTTTTCACAGTAGAACCAAACTTTTATTTGCAATGACTAAATTTCCTACCTGCAATGTCCAATATTCAACCAAACCCTTTTTCTCAGTGCAGCTTTTACGTATGAATCGTGCATAAATCATTCAAATATTCCATCTGAAGAGATGAGAGAATTTTGAATTAGAAACAATTGAATTGGATATTGGAATTTCAGAATAATAATATGTCAATAATCGTACACTTTGACAAAGACGTTGGACAAATCCCCAAACAATAATAGTAGTGCACTGAGAAAACGTTTTTTCCAGCCAAACAAAATTTCGGTTGAAATGAACGCAATTGAAGAAACTTTTTGGTTGGCTGAAATAAAATTTGTTCAGGGTAAATAAAATTTACTTATCTGTATGAAAGCCTTAATTATTGTGAACCAAATTTTGTTCATCCCAAACAGATTTTATTTCAGCCAAACAAAAAGTTTTTTTGCGTTCATTTCAACCAAAATTTTGTTTGGCTGGAACAAACGGTGTTTTCAGAGAACCTTCCACGGATATTTCTCCTTCAATTTGTGGTAATTTTTTGGAAGACCCTTTTTTAGTCTCGAAAGAATCGATTCTTTTTTTTCTACAGAATTTCCATAAAAATTATATGAGAATCAATACCAACTTGATAATTCTTTTTATAGAAAAAAATCGATTTTTCCAAGATTGGCCATCACTACTGTCAGATGCAAAATTATTTTCACCAGAAGGAGGTATGGATTGCCGTAAATTGAAGGAGGAGTGCATATAAATGACTCGTGTCACTCAAAACTGCTTTCATAAAAACCTCGATTTCTATGCTCTCTCCTTTTCTTCTTTCCTCGAGTATACTTTTGATGAAAAAGAGAAAAGAAAGAAAGATAAAATGTAGTGCAACTTCGAACAGTTCGGAAAAATATTTCAGTAAATTCTTGGTCAAAAGTTTTCTCATTAAATGTACACAAGAGTTCAGTGATTGCTCATTGGGAAAATTCCTCGTTGATTCTCACCACAAGCAATTTCAAACCTTTAAAAATCCCTTTATACCAGGGTGATTTTAATTAATCATGTTCCGATGACAAGGTAAACACAGATTTACGCGAAGAGGTGGTGATCGATTTACAGGTCAATCAATCAATTTGATGATTAAATCAATTATCGATGGACTATATTTCGTTGATAATTGAAAAATAAAGTCAATATTTATAACTCATGAACATGAAGTGCAAAATACTTGAACAATAGCAGGTGTAGAAGAATTGATATTGTACGTAAATGAATTCCCTTTGCAAGAAAAATATACAGTTACTGAATCAAAAACATAAGGAAATAAGAAATACGAATATTTCATTATCACATCATTGTTCTTCGGTTTGTGAATTCTGTGCTCTTCTGGTCCTCTGTCTTTTTATACTCTCTGTTCATTCTTTTTTATCTTGTTTTGTCTTTTTTGTTCTTTCATCATTCCTATTTCCACTGGATCCTATTCATGTGGTATCTGGCTTACATAATGCATTGTACACTTTATACTTTTCATGTTCAAAGGAAATTATTGTTCACACCAAATTTCCCTGCGGTTCTGAAGTTTTGAATGGAGAGAACAAAAGTTTTTCATTGTGATTCAAAGAGTTGTTACCCACACAACAGAAATTTTGCTTTGTCTGAAAGATTTCTACAGGATGTATGAAAAGGTTTCTTATGCAGCAGTTTTGATTATCTTTAAGATGTCTTCGTTTAAGAAATCTGAAAGATCTCTTTAGATCTGTCAGAAAATTATCTCAAGGTATAAGAATCATCTATAAATTTTTCACATACCCATGATTATATTCTATAATAATATCAAATATAAATATCCCAGGTATGATTTGACAAACGTACCATGCTTGGTGCCAAGCTTGAGTCAATGCTAGTCAACACCGGGCCTAGCTTAGTTGCTAACATTGGCTAAACTAGAATAATGTCTGTGATGATAAAAATGTTCAATGCTTGGCATCCAAGCTTGGTTTCATATTGAAATTCAATATTGGTTCTATGCTTGCAATCGATATTGCTACCATTATTGATATGCAATGCTAATTTGAGCTGAATGAGTAGGATAAATTTTTCATTGGCATCCAAGTTTGATTGAACCTTCACATTTGAGTAATAGACCAAACTTGGTGACAGGTTCGAATCAATGCTAGTCATCACTGGGTGTAGCTTGATGGTCAACAATGTTACCAAGCTAAGTCAATGTTGAGGATGATAATCACGTTCTCTGCTGGGCATTCAGCTTTCATATGTATCGGAAATCCAACACGGCAAAATATGCTTGGTCCTAGCATTGATGTTCAAGACGTTATCAAGGTTTGGTTAGCTATGACGGGCCAAACATTGGTCAAAGCTCGGTTAACGAAAATTAAATCAAACACGACAAAATATCGTTGGTCCTAACATTTGTGTCCAAGACTTTATCAACGCTTAGTCAGCCATGCCGGGCCACTCATAGACCAAGGCTAGGCTAACCAAGCTTGGCATATACGAAGCTTGACCCCAATCATTGCAATCGTCAGTCTTGACACTACGAGCCTGGGATATACATATAATTTCTTACAATTGAGAGAATCAAACTTTGTTCGTGTCGATAGGCCTCAGTTTCCCCAATCGTCATTAGTCTCCACGTGTATCCTCAGATTATTTCTTTTAATTCTGAAATGGAACGTTCTTTGGACCAGTCTCTATTTCTATTCATCAGATTTCGTATTATGATCGATCAACATGGCAATAATTGTACCGATAAATTATAATTTAGAGTAGCTACTCATAAAATCGTTTAGGGCTGACTGGTTTTTCGTCCAAATCATTTCGATTCGCACGCTCTTCCCTACTTCTCGATGCCACCTCCTTATCCTCATCTTCTTCCACATATTCGAATATTCTTCGTTACAGATCTTCTTTAGATATTTTTTGGATTTTTCAAACGAAGACATTTTAAAGACAGTGAAAACTGTTGCATAAGAAATATTTCAGACATCCAGTAAAAATCTTGTACACAAAGCAAAATTTTGAAAGAACAGACCTATACGATAGAACGAGAGGTTCGATACACTCGCTAGTATCCTTTCGGTTGAATCCTGTTGTTTATGCCGTAGAATTATTCAGGATTTGTGCTTTTCTACTTAGTGTGAAGGGTGGAAATTAGTTTACACATTACGAGATCTTTGAAACTTATTGTTCTCGCGTTATCATTATGATATGGACATAGTTTTCTCATGTACAGTTCTTGAAAGAATTCCTTTCAGCCCGAATTTTGGACAATCCTATACTGTTTTGTGGTCCATATAAGTATCTCGCGAAATTCTCTTGTTCGGAACCAGGTAGCAGAATACAGGATACCGATTATGGGAATATTACAAGTCGTATCACTTCTCGTTACTTCTGACGTTGACAGTGACTGTTATCTTAAATGGATCAAGAACCTCCCTTGATTCTATTCTTCAACCTTCCAGTTTGTTGAAAGGATGCGTAATTCTATTACATTTACAATTTGCTTTCATGTAAAGTATAATGCGATTATATACCATTGTGAAAATGATCCAACAGGAACTCCTATTCTGACCCTTTTCGACATATACTCCCTTTTGTGATGATATTTGTTCTAGGATTAATGTATTATGTTCAACGGAACCCTTTATTTCTACGTTTCATACCAGGGAAATGAGGATTGTTAATTCTGATTTTCCCTATGAATCTTCTTGGAAGTGTAACGAATAATGTTCTCATTCATTTCAACTATGAAATAAGTTCAGTTTGGTGACGTAATCCGATATCGAAGGTCAAAATATATGTTCTAGAGTTTCTTAGTTTAAGTAATATTGTTATACGAGGGTGGATTGATAAGTTTTCGGCCTGACCAAGAGATGGCGCCACTAGGCCTACCTTGAGGTGGCGTTCTATAGTACCATCCTTAGATAGCTTGTAGCTATAGTTTCAGTCCGATCGCCATGTTAGTTTAGTTTTGAGAGCACGCTGACCAAGATGCCTCTGTGTTTTCCGTAAAAATGGAAAAGCTGGAAAATCGTGCTGTCATCAAATACTTTTATTTGAAAGGGTTAACGCCGAAGGACATTAAAGAAGAGATGGACTCAACACTGGGGACATCCTCCCCATCATATTTAACCGTTAAGCAGTGGGTTTCCGAGTTTAAAAAGGGTCGTGTGAGCACCTCTGATGAGCCTCGCTCAGGACGCCGCATTGAGGTCACAACTCCAGATATGATCGAAAAAATCCATCAAATAGTGCTGAAAGATCGCAGATTAAAAGTTCGTGAGATAGCTGAGACCTGTAAGATGTCATATGAACGTGTACAAAATATTTTGCACTAACATTTGTATATGGAAAAGCTCTGTGCAAGATGGGTGCCGCGTTTGCTAACAGTCGACCAAAAATTGATTCGAAAGAACATTTCTACCGCCAATTTGGCGTTGTATAAGCGTAATCCAAGCGAATTTTTGCGTCGATTCGTAACCGTTGACGAAACTTGGGTCCACCACTACACTCCTGAAACCAAAGAACAGTCTAAACAGTGGATTGGACCAGGGGAACCAACTCCAAAGAAGGCAAAAACAATTTTTTCGGCGAACAAGGTTATGGCTACTGTTTTTTGGGATGCAAGAGGTATTATATACATTGATTACCTTGAAAAGGGTAAAACTATCACTGGTCAATACTACGCAGACTTATTGCAACGTTTGAGCCACGAAGTGAAAATTAAACGACCTCATCTGGCGAAGAAAAAAATCTTGTTTCATCACGATAACGCACCAGCGCACACGTCAATCGTTGCGATGGCTAAAATCAACGATCTGAAGTTTGAATTAATGCCGCACCCTCCCTACTCTCCAGACCTAGCCCCGAGTGACTATTATCTGTTTCCTAACCTCAAAAAATGGCTTGGCGGTAAGAGATTTGCGGACAATGAAGAAGTAATCGAAGCTGTAAATGGGTATTTTGAGGAGCTGGACGAATCAGTCTATAGAGATGGCATTACTAGACTGGAACACCGCTATGAGAAATGTATCAGCCTTGGAGGAGATTATGTTGAGAAATAAAAAAAAAAAATTCTTAAAAACGTTGTTTTCCTTGGTCAGGCCGGAAACTTATCAATCCACCCTCGTAGCGTCAGCTGTGATGGGAGTCTCTTATTTCCTTACGTTTTGAGAACTAGTACTTGCCCTTAAATCAATGGAAAAGAAATTCGGCGTAGCAAGTCTTGAAACAACTTTTAAATACCGCTTACTAAACGATATTCATCGTTTTCATTTTCAATTTTTACATTGACTCTTCACATGGAGAAAAAAGTTTGCTAATGCCACTAATCGAGGTCTATATAAATACAGTATGGCAAATGCTTTTCGCTAAACTAGCTGTAAATTCACCGCCGAAACGAACCAGCAAAATTTTGAGTCTTACATATAAAATAACAAACGAATTTTTCGCCGCTACAGCTGAAAACCACTATCGTAGCGAACAAGATTGCTGCTCCAGTGAGAGAAACCCAATAAAATTAGATTTTGCTGTCATAGTACATTTCTTTCTTCTCCGTGCAATGAGAATAGAATATTCAATCTTCGCATCATCAATCTCATTATCCAATTCTTAATCAATGTATGTCAATAGTTGAAACTGTGAGATGAGTATGAGAATCTGCACACAGATAGCATAGCAGATTCTCGAATGGAGACTGATGACCTCTGCACCGAGAGAAAAAGTTTGATTCTTATCAAAAAATATTCTATATATGAAATAATATATTAATAATATATTTTATATAGGGGAGAGTGGTCTAACTCGGACCATGTTCTAAGTCGGACACCCTTATGTTTCTTGAAGACTTCAAACTCAATCAGCTCACCCGATGCATCCCTAGATACATTATTTGGTACTGATGATTTGTCCGCAAGTTGACGAATATCAATTATTATTACGATTTTTTACAAACAATAATGTGTTTTCAGCATCGTTGCGAAAAATTTTCTATCTTCGAAAAATCTGTGAAAATTGTGTTTTTTATTATCGATTCGAATAAAGTGTTGAATGTTTTCAGATCGGTATTAATCACTCTTTTTGGGGATATATTCATTTTAGGGATTCATTTCGTAAGTTTAGTGATATTTGATGCAAAATTCGAAGAGAACCTCTGTTCCATCTCGTACCACCAACAGTGGTTCCAACTCGGACCCCCTATTTTTTCGTATTTTTCATCATATCAAAACGCAAATGTGTTGAGGTGAGAGCATCAATAATCGAGAATGCTCTAGAAGTTCAGACTATCTAGTGAAATTTACCTTTTCTGTTGAAAATTTTGGAAAAATCCGGAAAAAAGGAGGACGAAACCCGCCACAAAACGGCAAGACCCGACTGTTTTGTCCGTTGCGAGGCGATTTTATCCCAGTTTCTTTATGAATTTTTCCGACATTTTCGATGAGCGAGATTGCGATAGAAGCAAAGAAAAGAGAAGCATCCAAAACCTCCAAAGAATTGATGAAGAGGCACATAGCGGAAAACCCAACATTTACAACCACGAAAAATCAACCTAGCACGAGCAAAGACAGACGATCGGCCCGTATTAGTGTTCCAGTTTCATATCATGAGTCATCGGATTCAGAATAATTTTTCTCGCCAGGTTTTTCTTGTTGAATGTCAGTTTCCTCTCTATTTCGATGATTATGTATATTATTTTTCTTAGTGAGAATTGTGACCAACATGTGTGATAAAACTTGATTTTTTTTCATCACAAATCACTGCTGTCTATGAATTATTTAAAGAAAAAACCACACGCATACTTCCAAAAGTTCGAAATTCGCAATAAAAAGCTCAAAAAATGGGCGGTCCGAGTTGGAGCAGGGGGTCGTCCGAGTTGGAACCATTGTTTCTGTTCAGACGAACTCAGAAACGATAAGAGATATGTCAAAAGCTTTTTGGAAAAATTTGAGGAACTAATAAATCTTACCAACGGCATATAATACAAGCCGATTGGTCAACATTGGAGAGTTTAATGCAATAAGAAGAAAAGGGGGTCCGAGTTAGGCCACTCTTCCCTATTAAATACCCTGTCACGGAATTCCAGCTGGGATTCGACGCGGATTCCAGCTCCGAAATTTCCCTGCGTTTCCAGCTGGGATTCCTCATTCCCAGGTGTAATCCCAGCTAGAATTTCAACTGCAACGTTGAATTTCAGTTGGAATTTCTGATCCCAGGTTGAATCTCAGTTGGAATTGGAAATCCCACATGTGGAATCCAGTTGGGATTCTGGAATCCACGTGGAATCCCAGCTAGATCTTTGTAACAGGCTATTACTTTGATTGAACAAATATTTAATTGATTCAATGAAACTTTATTCAAATCAATTGAGTATTTTGTCTCAAGTAAATATTTGACATTGTTCCTGGAGATTTTTTCTTTCAGTGCTTCAAGATTGAGCTCAGTTATTGCCAATGCTTGACACAACTCTTACCTATTTTGTCCAGTCTGTATTCCCGCGAGGATTGGGTAGCAGCTTGTCTCATGCTTGAATGGATACCGAGACAATCGTTTATCAATGAAACTACTTCATGATCAATATTGGTACAGCATTTTGCCATTCTTCGATCAACCTTGACTCTGCATGGATTGACAAAATTTGGAAATCAGTTTCACCGCAGTTGCTGCATGTACATTCAATTCAGTTCTGGCAAAAACAAGGAATTTTCATGCGAGTAGTTTTAAAAATTTGACAGGATGAAAATTTAATTTATGTATTCCATCATGAGGAATTCCTGTGAACTGGACAGGTTTTTCCTGTTCTTTAACATTCCTGTTATTGAACGTTTTGTTGCTTCCTTTCATTAAGGGTTTATAACCCGAAGGGGAACATGAAGCTTCAACAAACGTTCAGATTAGATCTGTATAGATTGGGCCAAAGATTCATAAAAGCTAACTTTTGAATCCACAAACGTTTGAAAAACGTTCTACGAACGTCGAAATGTCCGTCTCAAAATACTTTCAGGGAACATAGATCCCACACAGCACCACAATCCCATAAGAATTCATACAGAAGTTTTATTGAACTGATTGTGTCCTTTATGCATTCTTTAAGAATTCTTCTGGGATTGAATAATTAATTAATTAATAAACATAAATCAATATAAATTGATATAAGTATAAATATTTTTGTGAAGCTTCGTCAAACGTTCCATCCACATTTCCTGAAAGTATTTCGAGTCGGACATTTCAACGTGCGTGGAACCTTCGTCAAGCGTTTGTGAATCCAAAAGTTAGCGCTCACGAACCTTCGGCCCGATCTATACAGATCTAATCTGGACGTTCGCTGAAGCTTCATGTTCTCTTCGGGAATTCAAGTATACGATTATAGATATGAAAGTATGAGTTAGAAGTATAAATATATATTCATTTGAGAATTTTTGAAGTTGAAATAAGGCCCTTGAAGGATCTGCTCTGCCCATTATTCCCTATTCACTCGAGTCATGATGTAAACTGTTTTTTCATGCTTTCAATTTCCATTCCTCATTCATGCAAAACAAGAGTGGGATAGGAGTCAAATACAAAAGCTGTTGAGCAGTCGTCACATAGTTATGTCCAACGTCAATGTAATTGTTATCTTTCGAACATTAGAATCGCCAAGTTATAACGAGAACTATGGAATATGAAATCAAATGCGTAACGGAAAATATGTGAACTTCATGATTCAAGTAGGTCACAACGAGGTTTGAATCTGTGATGCCATTGGAGTTTGACATTATGATTCTTCGATTGTTTGTTCTAAGATTTCTTGGAACTTTACTCTGTGAAGTTTTGAACTTTTTGAGAATATAGTGATTCCTCCTTCTTGAATTGTCTTGTATAATCTTTCTGAAGTTTGAATCGTTCTTTGAAACTAATTATTAATCGAATCACGAAATACTCGGTTACTGGAGACCCAAAATCTTGCAGGACATTGTTAAAACGATCCTTTTAGTTGCAAGGAGTATATTTGAGAAGATAAATGACGATAAATAATCATATTTTGTTCGTTTTGTTGCTATAAATGACTTTTTGATTTGATTGACATAAGTGTATGCAAGTCGTTGTTCGCACACTTTTACCTGAACGGATTGAATTCCTGAGTCATATTATTCCCGAATTTGTATTAAAATAATTCTGGTGATTTTAGAATTCAAGCAGTTGAGTTCTGAACGAATCATTTGAAAACGGATTGCGAATCTAGGAAAGTGAGGAAAAAATTCATCTCAGCGTATAAGATTTCGAGTAAACAGTTTATAACTTCACATGCGTTATTCTGCAGTCAAAATACAGTAATTTTTCGTATTGAAGATTTTTTTAGGCTGACTGTTTAAGATATGCGCAGTTTCAGATTTTTTATTTTTGTTCCATTCAAACCACTCAAAAGCACTGTGTGCTACATACTTGAATCCGACACGAATTCACTAAGTTGAAGAACGGGGGATCTCTGGAAAGAAATTGAAGTATCCTACTATTATTTTTCGATTCAAAATTAATGGTGATTCGAAATTTTTTAGCTCCCAGCCAATGAAAATCCTGCAACTTTGAATCATTATAGCTTCCAAACGAAAAATTCAAGAATAAAAATGCTCATATCTTGAAAACTCAGCGTCAAAAAGAATTTTTATTTCGAAAAGAAATGCTAGAAATTTTCGAGGAGTAACAGGAAGGAACATAACGGTGGAAGGGGTGAGAATTATTGAAACGAAAACTCACCCTCTCAAGACCAATTGTCTCATGGCTCCAACAAACGGAAGTTCTGTACCCAAAAGTAAAATTCACTTATTACTTTTAGAACTGTGTCCTCATTGATTGGACCCATCAGGGAGTAGATTTTGGGGGTGTGAGTTTTCGTTTCATTCCTACCACTACTATGTTCCTTCTTGATACTCCTTGGAAATTATTGCATTTTGACTGCAGAACAACGCCAGAAAGTTGTTTCAAGTGGTATTAAATTTTCACGTGCACTCTATATGTTCTTTGTGGCATACACGGAAAGAAGAAAACACTACTGGTTACTGTGGATGACAGCAATCGGTTGAAAAAAAAAATGAAAACACGCTTGATTAATGAAGATTAGCGCGATCACAGTGATAGGTATTGTAATGAAATTCGTTAATGCTGACTGGACAGTAATGAGGACTGGGAAACGCGGTACTGCATGGAATGATTTTGAGTTTCAATGTATTTTTGTGATTCACAGGGACCATTACTGTTTTCTTTTTTCGTGTAGATTTTCCACAGTACTATGTTATAAAAATGACATTCAGATTCTTTACATTAAAGGGATACTGGCGACGTAATAGCAGCCAAATAGTTTATAACAAACTACGGGCAAACGTCGACGCGATTGAAAAAAGTGCTTCATACCAGGGGTTTCAGAATTCCTCATTCGCATTCCTGTGGCATATTCTACAGCTGAAATGCAATAAATTCCCGTACGAGAAAAATTTTTTCGAGACGTAGTTTTTGAGATATAAGCATTGAACATTGTTTTTTTAAATTCAAATCACTCAAAAGCATTGTGTGCTACTCACTTGAGTTCGACGCCGTTCGGTGAATCGCACGGAGAAAAAAGATCATGGATGATCAATGATCGCTAGGAAAGATAGTAAACTGGTGACAACTACGAATTTCTGTGCACACACTGAGAAAAAAAAGTTATTGAGCCAATGAGCCATTTCTTCCAATAGTGACAATGAAATATTCTTTTGATTTGATGAATATTTTATTGTGCCAATGACCATTTGATTGAATTGATGAAACATACTTTGGAATAAAGAAATATGCATTTGAATGGAAGAAATATTTCATTGTCACTATTGGAAGAAATGGCTCATTGGCTCAATGACTTTTTTTCTCAGTGCAGTCGCTAACAGGGACGAGTAATGGTTCCTATTTTGGTATATTACAATACAATATAGTATACCAAAATAGGAATCATCACTCGTCTCTGTTAGCGACTGTGCACAGAAATCCGTAGTTGTCACCAGTTCACTATCTTTCCTAGCGATCATTCCATGATCTTTCTTCTCCGTGTGGAAAACAGCAGATCTCTGAGAAGAAAATTGATTTATTCTATCAATGTTAGTTGGGACCTACAATGATTCAAAATTGTTGAATGCTGATTGGCTAGAAGCTAAAAAATTCCAAATTGCTATAACTTCATGGTGGCCACTTTCCAACCGACTTGAAACTCCAGGTCATTTCCAGGTTTTTCAAGGTTGATTTTCAATTTTCCCAGGTTTCACAATCCATTGCAGTAATATATGACAATAACTTACCCATAACTTACTGAGACTAGTTTTTAAATGTATGAGGTACGATCAACTAAAAAGTATAATGTATATTTTATATGCACTGCCTTGAACGAAGTCAGTGCAGCGAAATTGTATGTTTTCTTTTCGATGCAAGTATTGGATTCTCGCTGGGTGATGAAAGAAAAAAATAAAGTGTATCATCATGTGTAGAAATGCACACGATATGTCGTGGGAATTTTAGAAATAATCGATTATCTTGATTCTTATATGGTCCAATGGACTATTCAACGCATTGATCTTCGACTTCGCACATAATGAAACGGAATAATGGACCATCTTGGTCTTGTACACAAAATAAACCAGGGTATACGAAAAATATCGTTCCGATATATCGGTATTGCAAAATCGAATGCTGGAGATTTGTAGATCTAGATTATTTGTTGATAAATGTTATGAACAAATTATGTAAACAAATAACTGATACGAGCAATTAGTGGCGAAGAGGAATAATTTTTTCTTCTAATGGGCTCTAAATTATGTTGTTGATGAAATTTTTGATTGGAAATTTGACATCCGACATTGTTGATGAATGTTATCAACAAATTACATAAACAAATCAATGATCCTAGCAATTATTGACGGAGAAGAATAATTTTTTTGTGATGAGCTCTAAACCATATTCATGAGATTGAACAACCAACCATAATTTTTGGTTGGTTGATTGAGAAACCATTATTCATGAAATTTCCGAATCGAAATTTGACATCCGAAATTGCTGATGAGTGGTATAAACAAATTATATCAAAAAATAAGTGATCCACGCAATAATTGGTGAGAAGGAATGGATTTTTCCTCTGATAGGCTCTAAATTGTATGAGTGATGAAACTTCTGAATCAAAACTTGGCATCCGACATTGTTGATGAATGTTATAAACGAATTATACGGACAAATAAGTGATTCGGATAATTACTGGCGTAGGGGAACGGTTTTTTCTTCTAATGGATTCCCAATTAGGTTGTTGAAGAGGTATTCAAATAACAGTTTGACATGTTATAAATAAATTATATAAACAAATAAAATGATTTTCAACCATGTCGGATGTCAAACTTTTATTCGAATCCTTCATAAGCAACCTAATTTGGTCTCCATGAGAAGGAAAAATCATACCTTCCCTCCAATAATCGCTCGAATCACTGATTTGTTTTTATAATTTGTTTCTAACATTCACTCACAATGTCTGATGTCAGATTGTCGTTTGAATACTTTTTCAACAACCTAATTTGGAGTCCATCAGGGAAAAGAATCGGTCCTCTCCGTCAACAATCACCTGGATCATTCATTTGTTTATATAATTTGTTTATAAAATTCATACACAATTTCGGTGGCAAGTTTTGATTCAAAGATTTTATCAACAATTTAATTTGGAGCCCATCAGAAGAAAGAATTATTCCTCTACGCCACCAATTGCTCGTATCAGTTATTTGTTTATATAATTTTTTCATAATATTTATCAACAAATGATATAGATTTACAAATCTTCATCATTCGATAACTCTCTTACGAGAAAAGCGAGCGATTTTGATGGGAAAATAGCTTAGCATGTGAAAAATCATTACTATTCACTATTTGATTGAATAATTTGTTAATAACAATAATTATCCCGCATATACCGGTTATTCACTCACAGTACACCTGTGGGCATCGGATTCAAGTGATATTGAGCGCAGACAAAACTTTAGGACGAGATAAATTGAAGATTTTAAAAATTTCACGTTTTTTCTGCCATTTGCATTCACATAAAAGTTTGAATAAAGAAAATTCAAAAATCGACTCTCACAGATCTCTTACGAATTAAATGCTGAATCTTTTGAAAAAAAATAATTTAAATCGGTTCAGAATTACGCTCTGAAAGTTATTTTGAATCTCGTTTTTCTATTTCACTATGTAATTGCAATGTGAAAATTGAAAAGTGAACTATCCAGGTTTTTTCAAGGTTTCCAGGTTCTAGAATTTAATTCCAGGCTATTTCCAGATTTTAAAGGTTTCAAGGTTGAGTGGCCACCGTGAACTTGGAATTGAAAAATGATAGGATATTTCAATTTTTTCCGGAGATCCGTCACTTTTCAACTTAGCGAATGGCGTCGAGCTGGAGTGTGTAGCATACAATGCTTTTGAGTGATTTGGATTTGAAAAAAATTTACAAATCGTCATATCTCAAAAACTACCCTTCGAAAAAATTGTTTTAATACAAGGAAATCATTGCACTTTGGCTGCAGAATATGTCACAGAAATGCGTATGATGAATTCTGAAACACCCGTTGAAGCGATATTTTGATTCAAATTGAAACAGTTTTTCGTTAACGATTTTGCTGCTGACACGCCGGTAGTATTCCCTTAAGGTGGATGCATATCATAGCATGTTTTGCGAATCAAGATAATTATCACGTGCATTTGAAACTCTGAGTTCATTTGAACTATCTAATGAAGTTGTACCAGAACGTGATTTCTTATGTACATTGAGTTTGAAGTTGTAATTTCTCGTAAGTATCGTCAGAAATTATATTCAACATTCATGTAATGCATATCGGGGAAATTATTGATCTCAAATATGATCCCGACTGTGGTAAGAGTAAAGTGCGAGGTCAATTTCTACAGTTCTAAGTAATTTGATTTCAAAGTCTCGATATATATAATATCCACCAATAAATTCGTATTTCTTCCATGGAACACACTGTGTTTAATGCAATTACTTACAGTCGACATGAGCATCGTATTATTTCGAAGAATCAAAATGTATTTTTCAGTTGGATCGGCATACTTTCTATGAAGAAGTGCAAGTAAAAATGCATCCATTCGATAAATTCCAGTTGTATCAAATTTTTTACAGTATCGTTATCCTGCTAAAATTCTAGGCAGTTTCTTTCCCAGGTAATCCAGGCAAAAACTGGCAAACTCTCTACCCGAATCACCAACTCTAAATATCCCATCAAAAACTCACAGAAATTTTTTGGAACGGTTCTGCTTGGAATTCACAGACTGTGATATTCAGTCAAAAACTGACGAAAATTTTCCTGTTAAGTTTCGACAGAATGTTACAATTCAGTAATTCCGGGCCAAACCAGGTAAGAAATTTATTAGTTCTCGCATGGATTACCTGAGAAAGAAACCGTTCAAAGCCTGACGCTAATCTTCTATCCGGTTCTGCCTACACGGAAAAAATGTGTTGGCGAAAAATGACCCAAAGTTGAGTAAAACGGGGATATAGTGGCATTCTTGTGAAGTTTAAAACCCGGTTGACTTCATTTTACTCGACTACAGGTGAGGATAAATTCGAATGTTTTTATTATCTCCACAAGTTGAATACTGTTGAAAAACATCTGAATGAATATTTATCTGTAGTCGAGTTAAATGAAATTGACTGCGGGAATGCCACTATATCCCCGTTTTATCCAACTTTGGATAATATTTCGTCAATACATTTTTAGCAGGTCAGCCAAACGGTAGACGAAACTTGATGGGAGATTGATTTTATTGAAATAACATGTATGTAAAGTGAAGTATCAATTTTGTGCGTGAAAATTTATCTCAATTACGTGAAAATTCAGTCGTGGGATTCTGTTATATTGGTTGAAAAATCTCTTTAAAAATATCGTACAATAAAATCGAGTGAAATTCTTCACTGTACGCAACATGAGTGTGCATACACGGAGAGAAAAAATTTGCTGACGCAGCAAATCGAGGTATTATATATAGAATAGCAAAATTTTTTGCTGACCTAGCTAAAAATTTGCTATAACAGCAATCGTGTTAGCTACGACAGCAATTTTTTAGCTGTGGCAGCAAAAGATGTTTGCTCCGCCAGCAAATTTTCAGTATTATATATAGAATGGCCAACAAATTTTGCGCCACAGCTAATAATTCGCTGTCGCAGCTAACAAGATTGCTGGAACAGCAAATAGTTTGCTGTCACAGCAAAAAATTTGCTGCTCTGGCAAAAGGAACCCAGCAAAAGTAGATTTCGCTGTCACAGCGAATTCCTTTTTCTCCGTGTACGAAGAGTCGAATACGATAATTTCATTAACGGTGGCCAGTGGTATCAAACACTGTGCGGTTGGCTAAACAATAACTACTAACCTTATTGCATCCTGAGGATATTTTGAATGCAATCCCTCTACTGCAGGTCAATATTATTGTTGTGAGTGGGTGTATTGACATCAACTTTGATTCTTCCTGACCATATCCGGTGTTCCACGAATTGTTGATTTTACTCGGAACGACGGAATATTGTTATCTTTGATTAAATTCATGGGAATTAATTAAAAACAAAGATGATTTTCTTTTTAGGGTCGGAATGGCCTCGGGAATATTTATGTCTGGGCATCAGGTGACGGAGGTGAAGAGGACGATTGCAATTGCGACGGTTACGCAGCGAGTATGTGGACCGTTAGTATAAACAGTGCGATCAACGATGGACAAAATGCTCATTACGATGAGAGTTGTTCCAGTACATTGGCTTCGACTTTTAGCAACGGTGCCAAGGATCCAAATACTGGAGTAGTGAGTATCAATATCTTATTTATTCGCTGCTTCTTATCCAATATACAGCATCCCACTTTGTCGATCATCCCACGCAGCACAAAAGTTCAGTCAAAATCCTTGAGAACTCATGATGGATCAATGTGCTGCTTGGCATTCGATTCTATATTATATACAGTGTTCGAAAATGATTCCCGATTATTCAAAAATTCCTGGCATTCCTTCGATATGCTAATATTACAAGAAAGTACAATTTCATAAACTTTTTATCGACTCAGAAAGAAAAAAGTCCCTAATAATGCCAATCCCGTACAGCACAACCACCAATCCTCCACCTAAGACTTCGGTGGACCAGAGGTGGAGAATTGGTGGAGAAATGGGAGCCGTGGAAATAAGGGAGAAATAAGGGAGAGTCTCCGTTGAGGCAACGGAGAGGCGACGGAGAAATGTCCGCCCCCTGTATTTTCAGTAAAACTTAAATTTGTGACTTCATACATTCAGATTTGGTTACGTAAATGCACCAATAAGAATTATATCGAAGATACAGGGGGCGGACATTTCTCCGTCGCCTCTTCGTTGTCTCAACGGAGACTCTCCCTTATTCCTCCCTTATTTCCACGGCTCCCATTTCTCCACCAATTCTCCACCTCCGGTCCACCGGAGTCCTAGGTGGAGGGTCGGTGGTTGTGCTGTACGGGATGGTGATATCTCTGTTGAAGATATCGGATACATTCGGATAAGATACCTCATTCCATTGTTTTTATCTAAAGAGATTAAAAAAGGTTCAATTTGATCTAATTTAATCTCTCGAGATTTACTTCATTCTTTCTCGAAAAGATGCTAAGGAGATCTTTAAAAGATATATCACGTGGAATACTCCACCAATGCTCAAAAATACTTTTCAGAAGCTTTTTTTATCATCTTTTCTATAAAACGCTAAAATACCTGAGTTTTGTTTTAACTTGTTCTCAGAATTTGACCAATTTCTCATAACGTATGGAACAAAATATGACGTTTATCGATCAGAGAATCCCAATTTGAAATTTCAATACTTCATAATTGATATAATTGTGGACATGTCTCTCTATTGCAATAATATTTCTCTTTATGTACACAATTTTGCGTCCACCTTGTCATGAATGAAAAACGTTCCTTTCTTGTTTGTATTATTCCCTTTCCAACATATTCAAACATTTCTTCCTCTCTTATTTTCTCCACTATTTATTATTGCTTTCAAGAGAATATTATGTTTCCTTGTTTTCAATTCCTTTCATATCGTATTTATATTTTTTGCCTTTTCTTTTTCAACTTTCTGTATTATTTTTCTCTGATTCCACTATTCACTTTTTTCGAATTCTTCTTTTCATATATATATATTTTTCTTTAGTAATAAACCATTGCAGTCTCAACTCATCTGTACGCTACAATCGATTTCCGTGGCTCATTTTCAATTCTCCTACCATTTCCGTTTCAATATTTTCACTCGTTTTTCATCCATCAGACCTATTATTATCATTTTTTTCCTTTCATTTTCATAAAATTGTATTAATTCTTCTTTTAAACTCCTCCTGCCTTTGCTTCATTCAATCTTCGTACTTTTCTTCATCATTTTTCCTGTCACTTTTTTTTCCTCCTCGCCGTTAATATCTTCCAACTCCGCCAGAGGTAATAAGAAATCTATATCCTGTTTCATCTTTATTTTCATTTAGACTTTTGCTCGAACTCTCACAATTCACATAAAATAAATTCCGTATCACGATTCTGCATGACTTCATTCATATTCTTTGCGTGATCACACCGTCACCAGGAAAATTGCGTTGAAGTAAGTCTCATATTTTACAGGATAGAAGGTTCAGAATTCGTTTTTATCGATATATCCATTACGTGTGTTATCGTTGCTTAATTCTTGGTTATTTTTGCGTCGCGTGTGGCGTAGCGTATAACACATTTCCATAAACAACAAAATCCGATTGAGAAGTATCACTTCCATTTTTAGAATCTCTAACGATTCTCTGACTTTTTTCATTCAAAAATATATGTTCACCGACTCGTTATCGATTCTGATGGTCGTGAAGAATCCAGTCGGATAACAAATGTAGGTCTTGTTTGCAAACTGATGTAAAATATTAATCCTTCTTTTCATTATTCAGGCTTACGTTTCTGATATCACTGCGATGATTTCCTTCTTCTCTTCTCACACGAGTCATTCTTTTCGAAAGTATTAGGGGAAACAAAACGTCGAGAATCGCTCAAACCGTAGTTTGATAGAAAAAGCAAAAATAAACAAGGAATCTCTCTTCCCACAATGGGTCATCTACCGAAGGGTTCATGAGTGCAACTGTCAAGTTTGAAGACACACATTGACTATGAGTCATTCCATATAAAATTGTCTGGGAATGGAAGAAATCGTCGCCGACCCATTTTAGATTCTACTGTAACTTTGGAGGGACTCTTCCTTAGGGTCCCAAAGAGCGAAATTTACACAACTCTAATTTTTACAAACGCTCATTTCCGACAGTTCGAATTAAAACGTTCAAAAATTGTTATTTTTATGCTTAATCAAATTTAGCTGAATAGAATAGAATATAAATCCCCATAGCAAGGGGTTACACAGATATTACATTCTTACATGCTAAATCTTAGAATTCGCAATTACATTTTAATTTCAACACAATGCAAATTATACATAGTTTAATGCTAATAACTTCATTTCATTGGTTGATTAAAAAGGCTCTCACTTTGCAAATGTTTTTTACAAAGTACCATAATGTTTTGCACGCTCGTATATCGGGTGTTTCAAACATATCCGCGATTCTTAATAACTTGCTGTTTAAGCGATTATATGGTTTCTATGAGGTGAATATTGTATGCATTCCAGCAGCATATGTTCAATGGAGTCATTGCTTCCTGAATTACATACTGGGCATCTTTGGATAAAGTCGAATCGATAGAAGTCACCATTTATGTATAAACTGAAACCAAATTTATTAGCACATCTGAGCTGAGCGATAGTTTTACGGATTTGCCATGGCACATTTAACTTTAGATAATCAGCTATGGATTTTTTATCATTGGACCTGTTGATTGAGATTTGAAGGTAATTTATGTTCGCAACTAAAGAATGATCTTGATTATCTAACAGGTTTTTATATCTCTCAAGCATAACTTCTTCAACTTCGGCCCATTTCTCGTAACTCAAGTTCTCAGCTAAATGTGTATAGGAAGCGTCTATCGATCCAACTATTCTCATGAGTTGGGTTATCCAATTATATTTATGGTCTGAATTCTTAAGGTGTAAATCTATTAACTTCCTGAAACATATCTTAGGAAATCGATGGTCATCCATTTTCAAAATTTCTAAAATCCAATTCCAGGTGTTTCAAGATTACATAGGCCAGTTTGGTTCTGCCAACTTCAACTCTAACTAAGGCATTACAGGTATTTTTTGGCAGAGAAAGAGCGAGTTTGTAGAAATCCGTTTGGATTTTTTCGACTTGATCCAGAAATTTTAAGGCCCAAACTGGGCAGCCATATAACAGAATAGAGGCTATCATTGAGTCGAAAAGTTTCGAGATTCCATCTAGCGTATTAATTTTTGTTTTATTTATCATTTCTATTACAGACCAAATCGCTATTCTCGCCTTCTTCATTGCGTTCTTCATTGCTTCTATACCAGACATAGAAGAGGAGAAAGGCATTCCCAAGTAAATCAAATTTAGCTGTAAAATTTTTCCTTCCCAAGATATCTATCCGCTTGAGGCGACATTTTGAAGGGAAAAGATAACAGTTTTAGTGCCCGAAAAATTTGCTCAGTCGATACATCTGATTAATGGCAGCGTGCTAAAAATACGTGTTTTTGATTTATTTTTTGTCAATTTTAACCAACTCTGGCGTCTGGCCTGTTCAGAGTAAGCAGTTCATGTTACTCAGGAATCAAGTGTACATATCATAAACGGAATACAGCCACGAGTCGACCCGAGCAGCTCACTCCTTATGGAAACAAAATCGCAATCTTCGGGCTATGAAGTGAACATGTTGACTGCAAGATAAAAATATGAAACTTACAGAATCTACAGTTCTTACCTTCAACTTCAAAAAGCCATACCGCTCGTTTTGTTATTTTCATGTTTAAGGCATGTGCAAATAGTTTTTTAAAAGCAAAAATTGACCTAATTTTTTTGTCTTACAATCTCATAATTCCAGTTGCACTTGATTCCTCTTTGTGAATTCACAGATCATATCTTACCTTTTTATTCAACTTCAGTTTCTTTCATCTCTACAGTTTTTTATTCGATGCTTCAACAAATTGGTTGGAATAAGATACGAATAAAAATAATCATGACGATGAAAGAATTTTTGAAGTTTCAATAAAGTTATGGGCTTATTGAGTGTAAAATTATATTTGTAAGTCATATTTGATGGGAACGAAGTAACCAACAACAAAGTAACAATTTTAATTGACCATTATTTTTTATTTAACAATTAATACTATTCGTCTATGATATGCACACTTGATTTCTAAGTAACATAAGCTGCTTACTTCGAGCAGTCCAGACGCTAGAGTCGGTGAAAATTCACAAAAAAAGAGTCAAAACCCCGTATTTTTAGCACGCTGCCGTTATTCAGAGGTATTGACTGAGCAAATTTTTCGGGCTTACACTAAAACTGTTATCTTTTCCCTTCAAAATGCCGTCTCAAGTGGGTAGATATCTTGGAAAGAAAAAATTTTAGAGCTAAATTTGATGAAGCATGAAAATAACGAATTTTCTAAGTTTTAATTCAAATAGGCAGAAATGAGCGTTTGTAAAAATCAAAGATGCGTAAATTTTGTTCTTTGGGACCCTAAAGAAGAGTCCCTCAAAGTTACAGCAAAATCTAAAATGGGCCGGCTTTTTCAATTAGACTATTTCATATGGAATGACTTCTATAGCAAATAAAATCTAATTTCATGATTCATTGTAAATTGAGAATTCATTCCAAAGTGGAAGTTCAACATGAAAAAAAATGTTACTTCTTTAATACCCACGAGATCCACTTTTGTGAATGTAAGCTTTAGGGTGTTTCATTTTTGGGCGAGATTTTTGTTCCCTCTATCCTACTTGAGAATTTGATATTTTCTAGAGGAAAAAATAATTCCAAATGAATAACAGGCTTAGTTAATTCAAAAATTCAATTTCCCATTTAAATAACACAGGAAACTCATTAACTTTGGTTTCAACTCGGTTTTTCCATGTCGAACAAATTTTTTTCGAAAAAATGAATACAATATATGCTTGTAGGACATAAAATTTACTGCAAAAATGTTTCCATGGAATGAAGCTGTACGACCAATAGTTTTGGGAGTGAACTTTAATAAAAATCAAAATCAAAGCTCTTATAATTTTTTATAGATACATTTATTTGTTTAAAACCACATTGGTTGTACAAAGGAAAATCGAACATAATTAAATCACATAAATAAGATGATTACAAAATTGAAGAACGAAAAAGAAATTAATGTTACGATGATGATATGTGTCTTGTCGGCACGCCTTGTGAACAGAAGTAGTCAAACTGATTTGCTAAGACTCATAAATATTCATCTACCTTATAATTTAATGCTTTAATATATTATATCAAAACCTAACATTATATATTATGCTATATCCTATTCTAACATGTATAAATTTATTATATTAGGTCTTTATATTTTCTCATTGTCGAGTTAATAAGTTTCTCAAACTCTCCTAAGTTCACATTCAACGGATCGTATATGGCCCCCCACATTAACTCGTCCACAGAACCATTAGTTGGGTAGGGATCAGCTCAAAAACCCGAGCGCTCTCGATTCTTAGGGTTTCACAATAAACTAAAATATGGGTTACATCGATCTTGTTGTGACAGCAAAAGCAAAAATTGGTCTCTCTGAGGTCAAAAGAGGAGCCGTTGATTTTGATTCTTGTGGAGATGTGAGTTAACAACCTTATCTGAGCTATAGTACGCAAAGAATTGAGAGCAGCCTTCGATAATAAGTAATTTTGGGGGCTGGGTGTTATATAAACATGAGGATAAAAAATCAGGCTTGCAGAGGAACGAGCTCTTAACATGTCTTGGAGATATAGATAGCCACTAAATTTTTCGATAATTAAAAGTTTATTAGCCTGTAAGGATTGTATGGTGAGATTATCCCAGACATTCTCTAGTTGTATAGGCTCAAAGAAAGTTTCTCTAATTTGATTCATCCAGTTATGCTTATTGGATCCGACTGTCCTTGCTTATAATTTTTTATTTATCGATTTCACATGCGGAATTAACTTATAATACACTTCATGATGCTCTAAAATTCATAATTTTAGGAACTGATTATTCAAATACAATAATTCAATGTAAATTTCAATAAATACAAAATTATAGGGGATTTCAGGCCGATTTTTATTAAAGTTCACCTTTCAAGCTCTGTAACTGCAAAACTATTAGGCTCACAAGCTCATCATATTCATTTACTCGAAAAAGATTTTTTAAACAAAAATATCAAGTAAAATCAAGTTGACACCAAAGTTAACCAGTTATTCCTGTGTTATTCAAATGAGGAATCCAATTTTTGAATGAGCTAAGCCTCTAATTCACTTAGAATTTCTTCTTCTTCGGAAATATTTTTCATACGCCATAAAATATCAAAGTTTGAGGTAGGACAGAGAAGGAAAAAAATAACGCCTGAAGATGCATAATGATCAGTCATGGAATTTATTTTTCATTCAAAGAAATAATTGGATGTTCCTTTATATCATGTTTGGAACGAAAATTCGCGTTTCAAGTGTCACTCATCCTATATTATTCTCGTTCATCAATTCTTTTTACCGATAAACTCTTACGAAACCGCACTCACACGCACGTACTTATTCAGGAGAAATACGAGATCCAAGAGGAAATAATCGAGCAATTCATCTTATAACCACGCTTCGACAGTTGAGATTAAATGCTACACAACGTGTTCCCTTAGATAAACTGTATAACTCGCATGATCGATGTTGAACGTAGCAAAAGTTATATTAAATTATGTAATGTCATATTTTGATAAAAAAGACTTATAATATAGTCTGAATCTTTCATATAAAAAAGTTTAAATCGATCGTTGGAGACAGTTATAGGAGATCTTCCTCTTGAATAAAACATTGACAGTTATTTTTGGATATTATGGTACAATAAACAGCGAGGAAATAAAATCAAAGAGCTTCACTGATTTTGTTTCAAAAATATAGGTACGATAGATCGAAATATAAAAATAAAACGCACGATATCCTTCATCTTCCACAGGCAACTACAGATCTTTATGGCAAATGTACGACTACTCACAGTGGAACATCTGCCGCAGCCCCGGAAGCTGCTGGAGTGTTTGCTCTCGCTCTTGAAGCAAAGTAAGTTCAATGAGATCGTTATCAGTGACGTAAGGTAAATAAGAACAATATAACGCCTATTAGAGAATTTCTTTCCAAACCACTTCAGATCAATTTGATCGTTGTTTTCAAAAAATTGTATTGGTTTAAGTGCGATTTTTATTTATGTGTTCAAACAATTCGTTAATGACTTTTATTGGATTTTTATACTTCGTACAGTATGCTACAGATTTATTCGAGTAATCGTACGTAATATTCCTGACTGAAACTAATAGATATAATAAAGAGGAATCTTGACGGTTCATGTACCGAAAAAAAATGATTAGTTACCCTCACTCCAAATTAGTTCCAGCAACTAGATACAGTTGTTTCTATAGTTTACTAAATGAATTTGAAGTTGCATTTACTACAGCTTTTATTACCAGCTTCTATTCTTTTATTACCCGGAACTAATTTTCACAACTAACTTCAGCTCATTCGGTCAAATGAATGATTTGTCTCGGTGTGAGTTCATGTAAGATGGAGCTTACAAAAAAACGCGTGAAAAAGTAATAAGAGAACATGCGCACATTTCTGGTGAAAATTAGATATAGCTAAAGCCTAAATGAAGAGAAATTTATTACTCCATTCCTCCATGAAAGTGTCCCTAGTTAGTCATCGTATTGTCGAGAGCAGCATGATGAAAGATGATGATTTAGGGAATATTTTCTATCACTCGGTTCAAGATGGAGAAGCAAGCTAATATCCATGAGTAAGGCAAAAGATCAATGTCATGACCTTCGCAGCACAAATACATGTAGTATGTAACTCAAGGGCGGAACGAACAGGGTGGAGAGAATAATAAAAGTGTATTGCAACGAATGCAGACTGCATATGGTGCTTCATTTGAAACCTCCAACCAAATTTTTAATGTTATATTTTTCCAATATTCGAAGAGAATAATTTTGTTTGGTCAGGTGTGTTGAATTGCGATATCGTTACTGATTTTATCGTATGGTTATTGCGGTTGGTACTGTTTTAGGAAACTTTTTTTCTGAAATACAATATCCGCAATGTTGGCTTTTCTATCAACCGTTTCACTTTCTCTTTTCCCAATTGGATGATCGTCATGAGAATTCGTATTTTCTATCCCTCAATGGTACGGACAAGATCGTATTTCTCTGACAAACACACGAGAGATAGATAGAATTTCTACCGACGTATACGAAAAGGGACCCACGAAACTACCCTCAGATTTCCCCCAATCGCTTGCAGGCAAAATCTCAGGGCAATTTCCTTGATGATTTAATTTCCAAATGGGAAATATCATCCAACTCCCTGTGTTTTCATCAAATTGATTTTGAATTCAAGGTTTCCTTCTCGCATAAGAATCAATCTATTTGAAAGAAATGAATGATCTTTTATAAAATAATTTTCTCTCGCATTTGAATTTTTAAAGAACGAAGTGATAAGATGAGACATCTGTTCAGTCCACAGTTGACATGGCGAGACATACAGCACTTAACGGTTTTGACTTCCAAGAGGAATTCTTTATTCGACGCGAAAAGCAGATTCCATTGGACTATGAACGGCGTCGGTCTGGAATTCAATCACCTCTTTGGTTACGGTGTACTGGATGCCGGGGCAATGGTGGCTTTGGCGAAAAAGTGGAAAACTGTACCACCGAGATACCATTGCGAAGGCGGTTCGATATTCGATATCCAGTAAGTATCGATTCCAGGCAACATACACAACGCAAAACTGCAAAGAATATTGAGTTCGTGTTACGTAATAGGCATACAAATGTTCTTTCGCATCACTTAAGTATTCACCATCGATTTTCACAGAAGCTTTGATATTGTACACAATGCGGTCTTCCTTTTTGATGATCTTTCCTTTTCTCTGTTTCATGATATCACTGTTTCAGAAGAAACTTTTTTCATCAAAGAGGATTCTCCTTTGGCGAACTCGCTCTATAGAATTTTATTGAGTTATACTTTTGATTTTAAGCAGAGTAAAAATGTTTGTCTCATAATCGTGGATTCTTTTATCAAAGCACCCTTGACAATCTTCTCTTCAATTCGCGTTGTAGTCTTGAATTTCTCATCTTTACGCAAACCTCACCCACTACAGAGAAATTTATCATTTCGAGCAGGAACGAAGAACACGACTGTGGATGAATCCACCATGATTATTAGGTTTCGTTATTGACATTGCGAAAGACCAATAAATTTTATGGATTTTCTTTTATAGAGAAGTTACGAGCGATCGATCCCTTCTTTTGAAGATAAAGACTGATGCTTGCGCAGGCACGGAATACGCTGTCAACTATTTAGAACACGTTCAAGCTGTCATCACCGTCAATGGGACGCGTCGTGGTGATTTGGAACTTTTTTTAACTTCCCCGATGGGAACGAGGTACGCACAAAGTTACTCTGATACACTTCGTTTTGATCAGGAAATTTCAACGAAGTTTAATCTCATTTTTGTACAGATCAATGATTTTGAGTCGACGAGTTAACGATGACGACCATAGAGATGGTTTCACCAAATGGCCCTTCATGACCACTCACACTTGGGGAGAATATCCGCAAGGCACGTGGATGTTGGAGGTAACAATTTTAACACAATATTTCTTGTAAGATTCTACTCATTTTTCGAAACTGATGAAATCTTTCATGTTCGAATGACGTACAGGTGAGCTTTAATTCAAAGACACCGCAACGTGGATGGATTAAGGAATGGACCTTGATGTTACACGGCACAAGGGAGCCGCCGTACGTGAGTCTACCGGCAGCCGATCCGCATTCGAAATTGGCCATCGTTAAAAAAGCTCACGAAGAACGATCCACCGCCATGTAACGATAAACGCAAAATCTTTGATATCTTTGAATCAAGAAGTATTCACGCTCCACAATTATTTTCATTGATGGAGTCTTTTTTTCATTATAACTCTAATTTTTTCCCCCTCAATTCAAAAACAAAACGACCTTGATCGACATTTCACATATTATAAGATGCTCAAAAGACCATATAGTTGAGAAAAATTCAAGTACCGCAAGATCATTTATTTCAATTTTTATACCATCATTATTATTCCTTGACTCTCTAAAAGGCATGCACAATAAAAACTCATTAACGGTACCAGTTGACGAGAAAATGAGAAAAAACGATGAAATTAAGAATGATACTCGTCGCTAGAGCCACGTACTCACGATCTCACCTGGCAACAATAATTTTTCTTTTATTTTCGTTACTGAAATTGAAGAAAAATCAGTATCAGAGATCGTGGGCGAGCACGAGCACGCGATACCTAGTTTGGTCTTGCGTGCGAGAAATTTTGGGAACAATAAATCGTGGGATTGTCGTGGAGCTTACAGTGACGAGCCCGTCCGTGCTTTATCCGTGAACCATTGATTTCTTGATTTTTTCACATCGTTGATTTCCAATTAGCGTTCGTGGAATCAGAGGAGAGAAACTTATCACTTATTTGTGAAACATTTACGATGATAAAAACAAAAAAAAAACAAAAATTAATCGTGTGAGTGAGAGTGTGAATGAATTCGAGGAACGAAGACAGGGAGAAGATGAGGAAGAAAGAGAGAGAGGGAGAGAGTGAGAAAAGAGAGAAAGAATAGATTGTACATCGTAAGTATCTTTAATTCATTTTTTAGCCGAATTTGACAAAGAGAGATGGAAATGTTTATCATTGATGTGGAACAATGATGAAAAAGTACCTTCCATTGCTACCATCGAGGATCCACGTATATGAAAATTTCTACATTTTTCAAATATCAACAGCCGGGAGTAGAAGTTATATATGCATTAAGTATAAATTGTATATAAATTCATGTGTAGGTAGGTACGAAAGTTATTTGATTTCATTCATACACAACCGTTTAATTGCAGATTATCTGCCTCGCAAGATAAGATTCGCATTGTTCACGCAATTGCGGATGCAATCCCTGAACTTTAGGACCAGTTTACATATCGATGGATATCTTTATTCTCGTAGGGATGCATACCATAATTTTTTCTCCCGACAAGTACATGAATTTATCAGACAAATTATAGGAGTTAGTCACGAAAGGAAATTTCACTCGAAAAATATGTGACGTACGGTATCAACACAAAACTTGATGTGAACTCGTTGGATTTTGAAAATGGATGGAAAAAGTTAGTAAAATCTTATTGATTGAATTTGAGAGTTTGTTACCCCCCAAATCTACGCGTAGTGATTCACTGATAGATGTAAAATCCATGAAATTTCACTGATTCAAATCCAGGGAAGTTGTTATAATGAGTAGATCCGAATATATCATATAGAATTCATATTTGATTGAATTTGCTCTCTACTCCAAAGTATGTTCATTTTGAATAGTTGAATCGTAGAATTATGTTGTACAGAAATTAGCGATGCAAACAGATTTTGTTGGTTATTCAGAACGGATACTTTTGTAAAGTACACCACTTTCCATGCCTCTCCCTCGCATCCTTGATTTATACACGAAAAAGGATGATGTGGTTGATATTTGGATAGCTCAAATTAGCTGTGATAACAAAAGTTAGTCAAAGTATAGCTCTTTTGCTATCCAAATATCATATACATGAAATAACTACCATAGTGAATTATTTTTCCTCGTGTATCTTCAATTAAAATGTATTGTAACATCCCCACACCACACTCCCTTCCCTTGAAGACGGGACCCAAGGGTGCGAGGGGAAGGCGTGGTGTACAATTACCGAATAATAAGAATATTTTTCATGATTGTTTATTAAAAACATTATGAAGAATCTATTGGGGACCATGTTTGATTCATCTCCGACCTCTCAAGTGTTGGTTTCGCTTACATTTAGTATCATGTAAAAATTCGATGACGAATTTCCTTCGTTTTCGTCGACTATGGAATCCACTTGGATAATATTTGGATTGAATGAATTCACTCTCTGACTGAGAAATAGGGAATTTTTTGATTCCCGGGTCTACAGAGATCATGTTTAATAACATAATTTCAATGACAGTTAAATGTCATTTCGAGTTCCACAGTTTAAAGAAAATATTAGTCGAACGGTGAAGTTTCAATAATGAAATTAGGAGAGAAGCCTGAACATACCCATGTGTGTATGGACCAATGGCCCAATGATGGACCAAGCCTGGCACAAGACCTCCCGAGACTTGTCTTGAACAATTTACCAAACTTGGCCCAGGCTTGGGAATGATAAGATCAGGACAAGCTTGGGCCAGTGGTTTTGCCACGCCCGGTTCAATTAATTTACCGAATACCGTACATGAATTATCTTAAAACGATAGAAAAAATGTGACAAGGCTGGGACAAGCTTGTATGATCATTGGAAAATTTGCGTTCTTTGATATTTCAATCAATTTTGATTCTATTGTTAAATTATGCTCAAACTAAATTATAGTGTGTAGGATTAATTATGGCAGAAAGATCGGGCCAGCCCTGGCCCGATGGTTATCCCCAAGTCTTCAGCCATTGTGAATTCAAAATCCAGTCAATATTCATAAACATTATGCCACTCATGTGGGCAATATTGGCACAATTGTTCTCAGCGAATGCTCGATTTTGACACTTGTGCCAAGCTTGTACCAAATGTAGTGACCATTTCAAAAATATTAACAAATATACCATGACGGACTATCCATTGGGAACAACGGGACAATCATGGAACAATATTGCGCCAATTGTTTCCACGGAGGTTTGTTTCTGACACATGTGCCAACCTTGGGACAAGCTTGGGTTTTTTTCAGCCTTGACAATACCTGCATGGGTAGTCAGACATGAACAAATTTCAAATGAATCCAAATGACTTCGATTCACAAAGAAAAAGAGCTGAACCGTTATTGACCCAAATGGAAAATTCTTCAAGATCATCATCATGAAGTAATCAGTCTTACGACTGGTTTGATGAAACCCTCCACCCCTGTCTATTATCCGCCAAACGTTTAATTTCTACATATCTACTACATCCCTTGTCTTGTACGATTTGCTTCATATAACTTGCTCTAGGTCTACCTTTACCAGTTTTACCATTCATTTTCCCTTCCAATATTGTTTTCAATAAACTCTCATGCCGTAATGTGTGTCCTATAAAATTGCTTCTCCTTTTCACGATGTGTTTCAAAAGATTTCTTTCTTCATTTATCTGCTCGAGTACTTCTTCATTTTCGACTTTGTCTATCCATTTTATTCTGAGCATCCTCCTATAACACCACATTTCAAAAGCTTCAAGTCTTCGTTGATCAGTTTTCCCCATTGTCCAAGTTTCGCAACCATATAATGCTGTGCTCCAAACGTAACTTTTCAAGAATTTCTTCCTTACTTCCAAGCTTATATTTTTTGAGCATAATAACTGTCTCTTTTGATAAAAAGCCTGTTTCCCTTGTGCTATTCTTGCTCTTATATCTCTTTCGCTTTTGCCGTTCTCTGTAATTATGCTTCCTAGATATTTGAATTCTTTCACCTGTTCAATTGTCTCGGTATCTATTTTGATTCTCGTTCTTCTAGCTGTTTTCGCTGCTGTACACATCATGAATTTTGTTTTGTCTTTATTTATATTCATACAATAGTTTTCCAATAATATTGTTCTCATGCTGTTGAGAATATTTTCTAACTCAGTACTACTCGTGGCCAATATAGCTATGTCATCCGCGAATCTCAACATACTTATACTTTCTCCCTGAATCTGTAATTTCGATTGAATTTCCTCCTTCATTTCGTTCATTGCTTCTTCTATATATAAATTGAACATCAGTGGCGATAATGAGCATCCTTGTCTCACCCCTCTTCTTATTTGTGCTTCCCCTTCCTGACCCTCTATGTCTATTATTGCACTTTGATTCTTATATAATTCGTATATTATTCTTCTATCTTTATAATTTATTCCCACCTTCTTCAGGATCGCAAACATCTTCTCCCAGTCCACATATGATTTATATATAATTCAATACAGTTTATATATAATCTTCTCTACTCGGGACAATTCATAGCAGTAAACTTTTTATCGATCCGACTGCGTGTGTTATTACAGTAATGAATATTGTAGTACATCGGTACGATACATTCATCAGATAAATCGTACATATATATTGCATCTCTTGTTAACAAACCCTATTTCTCAGTGAAATTGTAGCATTACGAGATCCTATTTTGATTTCTCAAACTTCTCTTCAGAATTACTTGAATTTCCGATCTAATAATTGAAGTTAATTTTCAGAACAATTCGGAATATAACATTTTCAAATAGTGATGAATTTTAATAATGATAAACGATCGATACTTTTCGCAACCTGGGAATCTATAAAATTCCACACATTTTGTATCTTAAATTACATGACTCGAGAGGTTCGACAGGTCCATCAGCTTTACGTGAGAGTTATCTAAACCTAAAGAGACAAGTATTAATACACAACCATAGATCAAATCAAGAATGATACGTCACGAAAGACTCTCGAATAGAATTGGGATCATGCGTGAGCACTCGTAAGTGCTTACGCGGGGTTGGGATTCCAGTTTTGTACGAATCTTTGGCGTCCAAGAAATCAAATTTCTTTGATGATAATTCACATATGCCATCGTCCACAGAAAAGAATTTGATAGGTCGGATGAATTTTTATTGTCACACGCAGGGAACCCGTGAGATATTACATCACCCATCCAGCCAAGCAAAAATTTGTTATTGTCTAAAAGTCAGTAAGTAATGCAAAATACATATTTCAGATTTCTTAACCGAAGATATCTTAAAACTGATTGATGATTTTGTATCCCCAAACTGTTTGGTTTCCGGATCTTCAACTTCGCGGTGAAATAATATCACCGAGATTCGAGATTTATGTTCTCCGATGTTGTGATATTTTTCCACGCAGTCGAAATAACAAATCATCTAATCGCGAGTTGACAAATCAAGAACATTGTAAAAAGAAAGTCTTAAATTCAGCTCATTTCATGGCTGAATCTATGATGCAAACAAATTAAGCCGAAAAAACCATCGCCGACACAATGGAAAAAGCATTGTCTGAAATTAAGGTGCAAACAGATTAAGACTTTCTTTTTATAGTGAAGGTTAGGTGATGTAATATCTCGCGAGTTCTCTGCGCGTACTCAAATTGAAACCTAGACAGCACAATGTGCCCCTGAGACATTCACGGAACGTACACAGTAAAAAGTGAAACTTCAAGTTTCCAAAGTAAGATGGAATTGACTGAAATTCAGTCTTTTTCATTGCTCACTTTCAGTTGGAATAAGCTGATATTCGGGATGACTTTAAGTTTTACTTTTCACTGTGTACAGCGAGTTCTCTGAACGTTCTGAAAACACCCCAGAGACATATCGTGTTGTTAAGGAAGGAAGAGTAAATGCACCCCTCATATGAATAACAATTCATTTAATTCAAACAAACGGAATTTTCCTGTGTAATACGTATTATTACACAATTATACGTTAAAATCTTCATAAATCGACAAATATCTCGAGATAAAGAAGAATTTTAGAATTAACTTACACTGCGCTCAAAGTCATATTACATGAGCTATGCAAACTATTTAATTCAAACTTGACATTCGAGTGATTGTATGATTTTTTTATATCAAAATATCTTTCTTTGATGAAACAAATTTGTTTCTTAAGCTAAAACGTATGATTAAGAATCTGTATACACGCCTGTAAGTGTTTATTTGATAGTTTTATCATTGTTCACGTTGAACTATGTGTTTTAGAAGCTAGAAAGGATGTTTCAATATTCTATATCAGCAGAGAATGATATCGTTTCATGTAACCTGACTTGAATCATTTTCATTTTCGCATAAAGTGATCATTATTCGAAACAAACAGTTGACATCAATGTACAGAGAATTCTATGTATACACGGGGAGAAGAATACAGTTGAAATTACTGTGGTGGATCACTATCCACGGACCAGAAAAATTGTAGTATTTTCATCTGATTCTAGAAAACTTCACAGTAATTTATAACGATGTCCAGTACAATATTTACCGAATACAAAATTTCCCTGAGAATCCATGAATTTCTGAATTTCATTATAGGAATTCTTACTGTTTGGATTGGTGAAAGTATACATAATCCTCATATGGGGAACTCTTTTACTATGCGAAAATATGAATCTTCATGAAAATCTAAACTCGGTCTGGGCGTTGATATGGAGCACAGTAAGAAAAATTGTAATAAAAAAAGTAATGGATTATTCTCTCCGTATATCTCGATATCGAATTTGATTTCGAAATACTACACGACGAAATCTAGATTTTGCACGTCGTCTGACGATGCGAATTAGCCACGGCACGGACGGTTTGTCCGTATCTTAAGATTCATTCATGAACTATATACAAATATTTTAATGTTACGATTATTCAAATTTTATGCAAATTTTCGAATGGTGATAACTGCAATGTGTATGAGAAAAAAAAAACAAAATTTACATGGAGGACGAAAAACGTTATATTGGAAGAAAAAGAAGAAAACATATATAGTCCACGATATATTATAATCGTTGAATTTTACATTACGTTGAAAAAAAGAAATATGTTTGCCAATGCTCACCGCACTAATCGATGTAAAAATCGGAAAAATGAGAGAAGAGAAAAATATATGTATACATGAATATATGAATATTATATACGTTTAGAAAGTCTATTTTCATTCTGCTATTTGAAGGACATTGGTGAAGGGAAAAGGGGAATGGGAGATGGAAGAATATAATTCGTTTAGATACTCTAGAAGCGTAATTGTACCAAACAAAAAATATTAATAATAATAAAAAAAAAAAACAAGGAAATGGACATCATATTCAGCGGTCTGTGTGCACATAGACCATATGTAGTCGAAGTGGATTTAATCAACCTTATTCTGTATGATGTACGTGGATGAATAAAATCTTTATTTTTTGGCCTTCATCGTTTTCATATGTGTTTGAATGATTTTTCGTATTTTGTACCTTCCTTTAGATTCATAGATCCATTATATCTGTACATTAGTGATTCTTCCTACACAGTAGACAATTTTTTGTATCTTTGACACACGTGCATGTCTCAAAAGATCCACCCAAATTTTGGGTTAAATATTGACACAAAGGATGTCAGAAATTAACACAAAAGTGTTGAATTTACATTGAAAATATGCCAATTTGACCAGGGACTGTAACGTTATCCACTTTCGTTATTCATTACATATAAGTTATATATAATAAATATATAATTTGTGTAGAATATATATATATTGTTATATATATTTCATATACAGGGTGGTGCAAAAGTGTAGATACACCCTAATCAGTCCTAAACGGGTGGAGATAATGGTATAAGTTTTTTTTTAATCCAACGGGGGAACAGAATCTACCATGTAAAAATGAATCATATAAGAACATACATAAAACATATAGAAACCATATCCATATATAATTCATACGCAATCCATATTGAATCCGTATATGATCATATATGGCCCATACAGAATCCATATATGACCTTTCGATGCAAGACTTTCCCATACATGTGAAAAAATTCTGTCACATATGAAATATTTTTCGTATATGGATTTTATATGGATTATATATGAGTCATATATGATCATATATGGATCACATATGGATTAAATATGGATTGTATACGATTCTATGCATTTTCATATATGAATCATACAGTTGCATGCAAAAGTCTCCGGCCAAAGTCAGTTTCATGAATATAAAAGGTGTGAAGGGAAAGAATTTCAAAACTAATATATCATCATGGAGTACTTTTATCATACTGTCAAAATATAACACTTAGGAATTCAAAATGAACAATAACATATATCCATAACAAAAACAAAAATTTTCGCTCTTTCAAAAGTGTCCGGCCAAAAACAAAATATTTAGAAAATTCGATGTAACTCCGGAAAAAAACTCAAAAAATCATGATAAATGTCACATATCCATCAATACTTGGTAGCCATACCCCGTGATTGTATGACCGCAGCACATCGGTGAGGCATCGATTCAATCAGTTTGTGAATTTTATCTTGGGTGATATTTCTCCACTCTTTTTGAATGTTCTCCCACAAAACGGCTTTGTTAGAATGATTTTCATTCCCAATCCTTAATTTGAGCTCTTGCCATAAATGCTCTATGGGGTTCAGGTCCGGAGACTGACTGGGCCATTTCAAGACTCGGATATTCTTTGATGAAAAAAATTCCTGAACTAGTTTGGATGAATGTTTCGGATCGTTATCTTGCTGAAATATCCATCCCCGTGGTAAATTTTTTCGCGCATAAGGAAGCATTTGTTTCGATAGTATATCCCTATACATACAAGCGTTCATATTACCGTCAATCTTGAAAATTGGACCAACGCCTGACTAAGAGAAAGCACCCCAAATCATGATATTACCTCCACCGTGTTTTACTGTTGGTATTTGATATCGGGAATCATATCTTGTGCCTTGTGGTCGTCTGACATACCTTCTTCCGTCATTTCCGAACAAATTGATCTTCGTTTCATCTGAAAATAGCACTTTTTTCCAATCTTCAACTGTCCAGCTCTGATGTGTTTTCGCAAACTCTAATCTGGCCTTTTATTTTTTTGCTAATCAGTGGCTTTTAACTCCAATACGTCCAAAAGGCCTACTTCGTTGAGCCTGCGTGATATCGTACTCTGACTAACGTTAGCTAAATTTTCTTCCCGTAATTCACGCGCAATAACTGCAGCATTCTTCTTCGGGTCTGCTATAGCTTTTCTCTTGATCAGTTTATCTACACGACGAGTAGTTTTTCTAGGCCTTCCAGTACATGGTTTATCTTCCACAGAACCTGCTGTCTTCCATTTATTTATTATATCATTCACTGTTGATTTACCGACACCCAAACTACTAGCTATTTCACGTGAAACTTTACCTTCTTCGTGCAACTTGATAATAACTTTGCGTATGCTCACAGACGTGCGACTCGGCATCTGGATTAAATGATACTAATGTCCAATTGTAAATAAAATTGAATTCTTGATAGCTACATACCTCAGCGCTCAACAATGTAAACAAAACAGAGCTAATAATAGCACTTTGGGATTTGGCCGGACACTTTTGAAGAAGCGAAAACTTTTGTTTTTGTTATGAATAGATCTTATTCTTTATTTCAAATTCCTAAGTTCTACATTTCGACAGTATAATAATAGTACTTCATGATAATATATTGGTTTTAAAATTCTATCCCTTCACATCACTTATATTCATGAAACTGATTTTGGCCGGACACTTTTGCATGCAACTGTATATGAATTTTATATGTATGATGTATGGATTATGTATGGATCATATATGTTCGTTTTTTACTAGGGATACTAGGAGGGTGAGAAGTCCTCAATCTTGGAGGGGGCGGAAATATTGAACGAGGTGGGGGAGCTTGCGATAGCTTATTCGATGGGGATTTCCAGCCCAAATACAGCCGTTGTTTGTTTTTTGAAATCGGTCAATGTTTCGCCGAATTATGACCACTTGAAGATTGTTCTGGGAGCAGTCAGAGCCGGTGTTGAGCTTCCTAACTCTCCATAGGATGAAGATCTTTGGATGTTTTTTTTCAATCAAATGGGGAGGGGGGCGCATGATGTATCACAGGGCATATTCTAAGAAAATTTAAGAACTAACCGAAACCCTGGACACTCGATTTCTAAAAAAAAAAAAACAAAGAAAAAGGAAAACATTTATGTGACAAGTACTTCCTTAATTTTACTTTTGGAATGAAGTCTTATTTTTTTAGAAATAATATCGCTTCTGAACTCACTATACCCCTTGATGTGAGGCGAAAGGCTCATTCTGTGACAGTTCTTGTTGAAAAAATCCATAGAATCTGACGATATTAAATTCAATGGGATTTAGTCAGAACATTGTGCAAGGTTCAATCAAAATTACATTGAAAAAACACACGAATCTGATCGAATCTCATTGAAAATCGTTGAATAGGATTTGGTGAGAATCAATCGGTTCATTTAATTAGGAAGGGCAATATTGAATATTCGATTAAAAAAAAGAAAAAGGAAAAAATTTCACTACAAATAACATCATTTTTTAAGAACTCACCGTTTTTACGTTTTATAACTGATCGTTTTCTTCCAGAACTAACCTTTTGGTAAGAACTGACCCTTATAATATGCCCTGATGTATCATTCTACACTGAAAAAAAAATTTATTCCAGTCAAATAAATATTTATTTGTCCTGTACCAAAGAAATATTTATTAGAATTACCAAAATATTCTTTGGAGCCAAAATAATTTATTTGAATTAGATAAATGGTTTTAATCGTTTATTTGATTCCAATAAATTATTTTAGTTCCAAAGAATATTTTGTTAATTCTAATAAATATTTCTTTGGTACAGGACAAATAAATATTTATTTGACTGGAATAAATTGTTTTCTCAGTGTAGGGGAGTGGATCCCCGAAAACAACACCGGCTCTGACTGCTTCCAGAACAACCTTCAAGTGGTCATAATTCGGCGAAAAATTGACCGATTTCAAAAAACAAGAAATGGCTGTATTCGGGCTGGAAATCCCCTTTGAATGAGCTATCGCAAGCCCTTCCACCACATTCAAGATTTTCGCCCCTTCCACCCCTCCCCATCGCTCCCTTCAAGATGGAGGACTTCTCACCCTCCTAGTATGGCAGATTCTGTTCCCCGGTCGAATTTGAAAAAAAATTATCCCTATATTTCTACCCGTTCAGGATTTATCAGGGTGTATCCAGACTTTTGCACCATCCTGTATAATGAGTAACGAAAGTGAATAACGTCACAGTCCTTGAATTTGACACTCACATGCTTTGATTTTCAACACGAGTTTCGAGTGGTTCGTTTCTATAGAAATGTTTCTATAGATGTTATAACATCAACTTTCTTTACTGTGTAGAGATGTATTGAGATCGTTGGATATAAATTTTTAAAAAGAAGTATCATAAACATTGTTCCTTGTTATTCGAAGTTCTTGAATTCAAGAGAAGAACCAGTTCGGGAATTTCATATTTGTTTCATTGGCCATTCCGTTCAACCTGATTTCATGATTGATTGATTTCATTATAATTCCCGCAGGCTTTGGACACCCTGTTGATTCAATTATGATGTCGATTCTGGAATAGAATCAACCTTTTATATAGAACATGTATTTATTGTTTGATAGACTTTGACACAATGTCGATAAAAATTCGGTTGATTTTTCTGTAGAGAAAGCGTCGATTATTCACGGAGAAAAAAAATTTGCTGTCGCAACAGATCGAGGTATTATGTGTGGAATAGCAAATCTTTCTGCTAGCCTAGCTGAGAAATTCGTGGCCATAAATAACTGGATTGCTAAGAGAGCAACATGATAAATTAACCTTCTGGCGGGCGTGCAATTTTTGTTTTACACGAGCGGGCGCGCTGGTGTACAAAATACACAACGCAAGATTGATATGTTTTTGAAGTTTGAATCGTTTATAGAAACGAAACGAAAATTCAAACCTGCACAACCTGATGGATTATCGTTATTTATCTTCTCGAATGAATTCTTTGTAATTTTTTGCCCCTGAAAACATCGATCAGAGAATGTACTGTGAAATTTTGAATCTTCAACAGTTGAGTATTTCGTTATTCGATCACTAATTCGTTTCAATAAACGATTCAAACTTCAGCAACATAGATTGATACAAATATGGGGCGAATAGACAATTTATGGTAGAATACTGATACACAGAGGATGTCTGATATATGTAAAACTTCATGAACAACATTAGATTTGCAGTAATCAAAAAAACAGAGAATAAAAATTGTAAAATAAAATACATCATGAGGAACCAAAGAATGTCAAAATGAAATGTTATCAATCAGATAACATCGGATAGGTATGTGATATCATACATCACTACCTGATGTTTCAACCAAGCATTTCTGACAAGTTACGGACGTCAAAGAATGTTTCTCACATATGAATCTATGACACTGGATACATTTTTGTGTAGTTCTTGTGTTATCACAAAGCTTGCATCTGCCGTGCTTTCGATTCTCTTGGGATGCTTTTCCAGTTTTGACAGGAAAATACTTTTTTAGGAAAGTTCGAATGTCTTTGGGCAAAGAAATGATCAACAACGGAGGAATACATCTGACTCTCAAGCCGATCGTATTCCGTTTCAGATGAATTTTCAGTGAGAAAGTGATTTCTGTGTACACTGAGAGAAATTATCTACTAAAAATTACTAGACTCGCTAGTATATTGAGGATATACTTGCATTTTAAGGTTATATACCAAACATTCTCATCAAAAGTATCAGACTTTCTATTATAAAATGTCATTATCCTACCATTAACTCCCAGAAAGTCTGGTACTTTTGAAGAGAATGTTTCGTATATAACTTCAGAATACAAGTATATCCGCAATATACTAGCGAGTCTAGTAATTTATAATAGACAATTTTTCTCCGTGTACTTTATACACCAGCTCGCCCGCCGGAAGGTTGAAGTAGCAAATTTTTCGCTTTACTAGCAAAATTTTTAGTATTATATACAGAATAGCAAACAAATTTTGTTGGAGGAGCAAACATTTTTTCCTGTGACAGCTGAAGAATCGCTGTCATAGCTAACAAAATTGCTGTGATAGCGGAAAAATTGATGTCCCCAGTACACAGCAAAATAAGATTTCGCTGTCATGAATTGTTTTTTCTTCCTATGTCAAAGTTTAACATCCTTACCATCGAATTATACTCGTATTCGAAATGCATACCGTACTTGAGTAAAATTCTAAAGGGGCTGTACTAAGAGAACTGTTTAGTTGTCGTGTGTACAAATTTAGTGGAATACGACCTCATATGAAAAAATTTAGTTGTCTCAACTAATAATTAAGTCCTTCGACAGAAAATTTTTGTCGCAACAAACAATGTTCTAGTTCAGGCAATTTAATTTCTTTTCCACTGTATTTTTGTGTTACTGCAACTAAAGAGTTTCTTCAGTGTGAATGAAAATGTTCATTCATTATGCTCTACGGTGTCTAATTTCCTAAGCGGCACAGAGTTTATCGTTGAGAACCGAATTGAAAATCAGTACATAACAATAAACTCAATGGAGCTGTAAATTGTGAGTTTGCAATCATGACATGCTATGTATCAATGTGATTTGATGCGCAGGAATTTTTAACCATACTACCCGTGTGGAAATCAATCCTGGGCATCCTGAGGTAGGACCTGACCCCATAGGGGTATATCTTAGGTATCCAATACAAGGTTGCCTACACACGACCCATGTGGGTCCCAGTTGGGATTGCCAGTATATTCCTAGAATCAGGGTTCAGAAGTAACGCATAAAATGTACCGAGTAACGATAACGATAACTTCGTTATTAATTTTGAGTGACTAATAACGATTTTCGTTCCTTTCTCCGTTACTTTGAGGTATGGTTTTTTTCAATTTATATGATTCAGATCATACCTATGATAGGTTGATAGGCAATTGCTGGTAATTTTCAATGGTAAGGTAGCAAGTGCCCGAAAGGCTATTTACCCGGAAGCAGTAGAGTCTGTGGCTATTTGAAGAGGGCTAGAAATTTCTAGTCATTTTCCTTGGATTCACAAATGATTGTCTTTTGGGTATATTCTTCCAATTCTCTAACCAAGTTTTACGACTCTAGACACGTTCTGATATCTATAGAATTTACCGAGATTCTCTTCCGAAGACTATAATTTCGCTCTCAACTGTTGTTGTCAATAACTAAATGTTATAACACGATTTGAAAGTCACGACAGTCTTCGCGCAGAACTGTTGAATAAATATTCATGTTTTTTATACAACATTGGGGTGAATTTCCAAACTAATTTTCAAACCACCCTAGTAGAAATGTTCTAGGCATCCACGAGTTTTGTAACGCTCGCGCTAGCGAAATACTAGACACTTACCAGGGCCTCATTATATGCTTGTGAAGCGCTCGTAATACTTGCAAGTATTTGGTGAGGCACTCGCAAGTGTCTAGTATTTCGCTATCGTGGGCGTTACAAGACGCCCCGCCAGCACAAATGATCGATTTGAATTTATAAAGACTCCCCAAAGACCTCTTGAACAGTCCCCGTTATGCAACGTACAATGAATTCCATATGAATTTAATGGATTCCAAATGAAAGCATATTGAATGCCTAAAGAAATCATCATGGAATTCCGATTTTGAATTCAAAATAGTCATAATGAATACATATTGATTAGCATAACGGGAGCTCTTTGTGGGTACTCTTGTGCTGTATGGGTCGTGAATGCCCAGGCGTTTCTACTAGCGCGATGGAAGTAACGTGAAAGTAACGGTAACGATAACGATAATTCGTTACATTTTTAAAATGGTAACAGTAACGGTGACTTCGTTAATTTCTTGATAATGCAACGGTAACTGTAACGAGTTACTTTTTTAGGGCGACGTTTCAAACCCTGTCTAGAATATTTCAATCCAGGTATGCTCACCCACAGCCCATATAGGCCCCTAGTTGGCTATCATTGTTTTACCTGGGTATTTGATACAATTATACGGGGCTAGATTGAAATGCTTAACATTCCAAGTTGGGATCATTTTTCAAGTAGGGATGATAAACCTGGTCCAGGTCTGAGCCCGGGAGAAATTTCCACACGGGTAGATGAATTTTGTGAAACTATGCCAATATCCATTCGAATGAAATAGAAATAACAAGAACTAAGAAATTCTTTTTTGCTCGGGATCTGTTTCTATCATTTATAGTAGTTCTGAAGGCTCTTTTCACTCCATAATAATGAGAAAAACGTGTTTTTCGGCCAACTTCTTCCCCGAATGATGAACTGGGCAGAATAAGGAATCAAGTGTGATTTACGCGTACAAAAAAACTCATTCCCAGCTCCTCCCATCACGGATAATCGTTGAAAGGAATGAGAGTAGAGCGCACCCTGTGATTTTGACTCCTCAATACCCTGGTGAGAATATTTCCCTGAGAATTCCTGAGAATCTCTAAAAAACTCTCAAAATTCGAACATTCTCTGTTAAGGGGTTACATGGGTTTCCTCGGTGAAAAAACGACCTATTTTGGACAATTTTTTTCCCATATAAAAAATGAAATATTTCATTCAAACTTTTTACAGTCTCAAAGATACACATGTGACAAAGAATTTCTGAAATTTTCGTAGAAAAATATTCGAAACTCCGTGATTGCGACGTCATTTCCGATGACTCCTCGAAAAAAAGGTGCGTCCGTGTTGACAGCAGAACTCATCACAGCATCATCCAAGATGGAAAAACAAAAATCTGAGTTTTAGTTAAGACCATAAACTAGAACTTGAACGGAGGAAAAAGAGAACAAGTGAAAATTGGATTTTTGGCAGACGTTTTTACGAAAAAAATGAAAATTCCGGTGAAATTTCCACTACATTTTTGAGAAAAAAAAATAGTTGTAATTGAAAAAAGAAAAAATCCTTCGTCCAAGTCCTTGTGAATTGTATCTCGAAGACCTATTCGAAATTTCATCAAGATCGGTTGAGTAGTTCTCGAGGAATCTTGACAACCGGTTTTTTTCAAAATGTTTTCGCAAAATGGTTATAACTGGCTTGAATTTCAGAATTTTATCGTTCAAATTTGGCAAAATATAGTTCGAAGGTTACTGCATATGTACTCAAAAATTCAAGGAACAACTTGCATTTCTTGTATATAAAAAAAAATCGAGAAAATGACCGTCATTTTGTTGCCTCTGAAACCCATGTAACCCCTCAATCTTTGTAAGTATCAACAAAATTCAGAACAATTCTGAAAATCTCTGAGCATTTCTGAAGAATTCTCAAAATTGGAATTTCCCCCAGGGTAGATATTACGCACATTGGGGAACCCCCTCCATTCGTATCTTCAGATGTTTCTTATGTTTATTGGAAAATTTCAATATCTCATTGGGAGTCATTACCCAATCAATTTGCAGGAATATCGCACATTTACTGAAATTTTACTGCAAAAATTGACATTCTACAGTACAAACTCTGTAAAATTTCGGTAAATATACTGGAAAACGAATATACTGAAATTTTCCTGCACCGAAATGCAGAAAATTTCCAGTAACTTCAGAATTCCCAGTACTGATGACTCTGGTAACACACTGTAAAAAAAAGCTTTTGAAAACAATTTTGAATTTTTTTACCAAACATTTTTCAGTATAATTTTCACAAACAATCTTGATGGAATCTCAAATAATGTTTTTCAATTGCCAGGAGTTTTTGGAAAATCATGAAAATTGTTTGAAAATTTGTGGATTTCCAAATAATATGGAAATTTACAAGTCCATAAGTTTCTCACCATACTTTTCTTTTTGGAAATTCATAGTTATTTCGCATAGTGCAGTACTGAGTCAGTATCGATCTTCGTTTCTCTTTTCCCATGGTGAAGGATATATTCTGAAACCAAATATATTTTGACACAAAATTTTCAAGATTTCTTTCGAGTTTTAAGTACTAACAAAAGCGAGTCAAATTTTGCGCTAACCTTTTTGATAAATTATGCGTTCGACGGAGATTTTCAATGGATAATAATTAAATCCATCATCAGGATTAGACTCTAAAGTCAAGTTCCAGTCTTTTTTTGATTTGCTGGTGAGTAGAGGATTGTAAAAGTAATCATCTCCAATTGTCAAAAATTTTTTGTCATTTTGTTTTGCGATACTTGCAAACTATGAAGAAACCTAAATTGATATTTAGAGTCCAATCTCGGTATGTACTTGATTACTATCGATTTCAAATTAAATTTTACGAAGCAATTTATGAACAAAGTAGGCGCAAAATTTCACCCGCTCCTCCTGATGCTTGAGTGTCCTTAAGATTCACAAGAAGCACAACATCATGAAATCTGGGAGGGCAACGTCCCAGTTGAGAATTCATGAAAAAATTATTTTGTCTCGATGTCCCAAATATAATCTAGATAATATTTTCTGGCAGGTATATCGTCAAACCGAACGATTTGAACTTTGATCGTAACTTTGACACGGAGCAAACAGATCTTCGAAGAATAATGAAGTTCTCGGTCATATGTACCACAGTAACCCCTGATATTTAAAATAATAAATTATATCATGTCGCATTTCGATTTTTAGGCCCATAAAATTCAAATCCAGTGATGGAAATGATGAAAATTGCTAATCGCCATAGTAATTTATGAAAATACTATGTACAATCACATTTTATAATAGCAGTTCACATCGCATAATCAGTAGGGGAAAGTAGGGACCCTTCGTACGGTTTTTACATTTTTCATGTTTTTAAATCAATTATTTGATCAAAAATTCAAGTGATTATTTATCAATAGTACATGTATGCGAAAAAATTACCAGTTGATCACATCTCATGGTTATCAATTAATAATAATCTCAAGTCAATTCGAAATTCATATGAATGTTCACCCCTTATGGGGTACTTTCGGACACTATAGAATAATATTGTACAATGAATTCAAACTACAAATAAATCATGAAAAATTTTCATTTGACAATAAAAGTAACATTTATATCAATCAATGCAATATAATACTACAATTATTAATCATCCACAACTTTGTTACGTGTTCTTTGTTGTGTAATTGCGTCCCATGCTCCTGTTAAAAAAATTTTGATAAATAAATGGTCAATATAGCAGAATGAAAATATAGAAACATTGGTTTGTCATCAATGGGACACAAAATCAACTGTTAGCAATTCACCGTTCACCTATTGTGTCTGCAGGGGTACTTCCGTACGTGTCTGAATGTGCCCCATTGATGAAACAACAATAAAACATGACTTTCCCACTATATTGATATGCAAACCAAAAAAATGGATGATTAAAATCATGTTTCAGGAATGCATCTTCGTTACTGAGAACATATAGTTTAGAAAAACATAACATAACCAGAGTAAACATAGCTAGAAGCATTGATGAAGAAATTACTCACGAAATGCAAAAAGGCAATACTACCTACGAGGGTGGATTGATAAGTTTCCGGCCTGACCAAGAAAAACAACGTTTTTAAGAATTTTTTTTTTTTTTATTTCACAACATAATCTCCTCCAAGGCTGATACATTTCTCATAGCGGTGTTCTAGTCTAGTAATGCCATCTCTATAGACTGATTCGTCAAGCTCCTCAAAATACCCATTTACAGCTTCGATTACTTCTTCATTGTCCGCAAATCTCTTACCGCCAAGCCATTTTTTGAGGTTAGGAAACAGATAATAGTCACTCGGGGCTAGGTCTGGAGAGTAGGGGGGGTGCGGCATTAATTCAAACTTCAGATCGTTGATTTTAGCCATCGCAACGATTGACGTGTGCGCTGGTGCGTTATCGTGATGAAACAAGATTTTTTTCTTCGCCAGATGAGGTCGTTTAATTTTCACTTCGTGGCTCAAACGTTGCAATAAGTCTGCGTAGTATTGACCAGTGATAGTTTTACCCTTTTCAAGGTAATCAATGTATATAATACCTCTTGCATCCCAAAAACAGTAGCCATAACCTTGTTCGCCGAAAAATTGTTTTTGCCTTCTTTGGAGTTGGTTCCCTGGTCCAATCCACTGTTTAGACTGTTCTTTGGTTTCAGGAGTGTAGTGGTGGACCCAAGTTTCGTCAACGGTTACGAATCGACGCAAAAATTCGCTTGGATTACGCTTATACAACGCCAAATTGGCGGTAGAAATGTTCTTTCGAATCAATTTTTGGTCGACTGTTAGCAAACGCGGCACCCATCTTGCACAGAGCTTTTCCATATACAAATGTTGGTGCAAAATATTTTGTACACGTTCATATGACATCTTACAGGTCTCAGCTATCTCACGAACTTTTAATCTGCGATCTTTCAGCACTATTTGATGGATTTTTTCGATCATATCTGGAGTTGTGACCTCAATGGGGCGTCCTGAGCGAGGCTCATCAGAGGTGCTCACACGACCCTTTTTAAACTCGGAAACCCACTGCTTAACGGTTGAATATGATGGGGAGGATGTCCCCAGTGTTGAGTCCATCTCTTCTTTAATTTCCTTCGGCGTTAACCCCTTCAAATAAAAGTATTTGATGACAGCACGATTTTCCAGCTTTTCCATTTTTACGAAAAACACAGAGGCGTCTTGGTCAGCGTGCTCTCAAAACTAAACTAACATGGCGATCGGACTGAAACTATAGCTACAAGCTATCTAAGGATGGTACTATAGAACGCCACCTCAAGGTAGGCCTAGTGGCGCCATCTCTTTGTCAGGCCGGGAACTTATCAATTCACCCTCATATAACTTCACTCTCACTGCTACGAATGACCTAAAACTGCACAGACATCACATGGCGACTACTCAACATACTCGTATATAACCACTCATGTTAGCATAACTTTTCATTCGTATTTTCCATCTACTGTATGAATGTGCCCCGCGTACGAAGGGTCCCGATTTTCCCCTAAGTTACGTAACTCATTCTACTGAAAACATATTGAAAACATGTATTTCTTTATTAAATAGTGAACTCTGCTATTTTCCGAAAAGGCACTTCTCCACGTGTTTGCAATAAATTCGAGAATACCTATGTAGCACCATGTAGACTTCTAAAAGATATCGTTCAGAATGCTTTTTCTGCAAGAACATTGATGCTATGATGGGCATGATATAATGGTATAAGTATCATATCTGAGTTCCTAAGAAGAGAGGGAACAACTTCCATTATCAATTCTAAGGAAAAGTGCATCGCATGATCATAAAAACAGTCAGTTGCACAAATATTATTTCACCGCAAAAGGAAGAAAATCACTTTGGTGGGAAAAAAAACAAGTGACAGTACAATGTGGTGAGAAGGAATCAGAACAAATTCCAAACTATTTTGTGGGTTTTGAACGAATCCTGCTTTGCAAACTTCCAAGGCGATATCGATTTATCCAGATTGTCTCGCTGTTCGTCCTACTAGACGCGTTCAACGATGAGATCGTTGAGGCTGTTTTTTTTACCGACCTTCAGCTTTGGTGGAATAGTGAAAAATGATGGACATTAATTCTCGCTCTACACAAAAAAAAAGAAAAAGGACTGAGAAATATTGAAACGGATTGACTTTTCTTCGTTAATTTTAGATAGCGTTTTTTACCCAATTTCGTGCAATTGATTTTTTCCCCTCGAATCCAACGATTGACCCGTTATTTTTTAAAATAACTCTTATCGGGATAATTACCATTATTTTCTTGTTTTTTTCAGTTTGTGGGTTGATACAGAGAAGTTTTGTCGTCTCGATGAAAACAAAATTCTACCGAGATATCAAATTTAGGACTATCAGAGAATGCGAATTGACCTATTGTAAAAATAATCTCTCGGATAAAGAAGATTCGCATGAAAGAAGGAAGAATGAACGACAAGGTCTGCATTGGAACATCCATGACAAAAGAATTAGATTGGGGTGGTGCGAAAAACGATATTGATTTCGTACAAAATGAAAACTCACTCTAGAGAATCTTGGAAACTCTTCCAAGTAACAACGAAATATTTTTTCTAACAGCACGGATTTTCAAGAAAGTATTTTCCCTCTTCACAATGGGAGTTGTACGTGAAATGACTCAACAAGTAGAGAATTTGACGTTGAGAGAAGTCTAGAAAGGAAAATTGTAGAAAAGTGGAGAACAATGTACGAGGCATGAAGCATTTACTTGAATGAGGCAGAAAATATCCTACGGAAAAAAATTCAACCCTGCTCCGTATAGGTCAATTTCTTTTCATTCATTTGGGGTGTTTCTGAACTCAAGATATATTAGAAATCACACTGTTAGAAATGTCTTTGAATTGAATATATTTTTCATACACATTTGTGAATGCAATTTCCAATTCTTGGCGAATTTCAAATTCTTACTATATTATATCATACAATAATATATATTTTCGTGAGTGAAATTTCATTCAAATGTAATGCAAAGAAGTTCAATCAGAAATTTCTAACAATGTAGCGTTTGAGGTGGTTTTCCAAGAGCGAAGAGTAAGAAAAATGGCAATGAATTGATACGAACAGCACTGTTAAAAATTTCCGCATGAATTTTAATGTAAATCTACTGGAAGTTTTTTTTAAGTACGGAAGTGAAAATTCATGTACAGGTTCCACAAATTTCAAGTCTACATACATCAAATTTAATGTACATGGATTTGAAATTTAATGTATAAATACATGAAATTTGTATATGAATTTTCATTCGCGTTCCAGAAAAAAACTTCCAGTAAATATTCTTTGAAACTCATTAAGGACCTAAAAATTAAGGACCTTCAAGCGACAGACGAAACATGTGATAATTTTCGCATCCTTCTTTTATAAAATATGTAAGAATTACAAATTTCAATTATGTGATAATAAAATAAATGCATGGGATTGCGCAAATTCTCATTCCATATTAGTTCTGAAATATAGGTAGCCAAATTTTTTGAAGTATAACCTTCAATCGAGAGAATTTTCCATCGATTCCATAATGTTTCAGAATCACTATGAAATTGAAATCCTCAATCCCAAGCATGTATTTTATCATCGTGTTCATAAAATTTGTATTTCTCACGTGGTTCACGAAAATATTTCGCGCAAAATTTCGTACCCTTCCCCAACAGAACCTAAAATTTGTGTACGTCCAGGAAACGTCCAAATACGTTTCTCAGACGTCCTTCGGAGGTTTCCTGGACGTACACAAATTTTAGGTTCTGTTGGGGTTCAGTGTCGTTCAAGCACTCTCAACGACAAGACTCGTAGAGTGTAACCTAATGCGATTGAGAATAATCATTTCAAAATTTATAATCACAAAAAGATTATAATTATTCAATTTATTTCCTCAATTTCAAACATCATCGATGGTCATGTTATTTTCTCCAATCTCTATCGATTTAGTCTAAGTTAATTTTTAATGTACCGATACTTGAAATTGTAATTCAATTCCACATGATTTGAAAATTAATGTAATAATACTTGAATATCATTTCATGTACACTGGTACATTAAGAGTGCATTAAAATTCAAGAAATTTGTAATAGTGAGTGGAATGAATGTCAAATTACTTTCTTCCAAGACATTCCTCATTCCAATTATATCACTGATATGATTGCACTCGAATACATCTAATTGTATCATATGAATTAATTGTTTCGCGTGAGTTCTGAAAGAATTTTGAATTGTCCTATTGCTACCTTTTAAATTCTGTGTAATCCTTCTATATAGTTCATACCAAGTGTACTGTTCACGTGCTATCTTTGTATATTGTGTCGTGAATATTCCCCTTAGCGAGAACTACTGTATTAATTCTCTGGACCTCGCCAGGTCTCTCTAGGCTCTTATAAGGCACTTGAAAGGCCTAGAGAATGACTAGAGTGATTTCTACTGAGACCATTTCAATATGAAAAAAATCCCTTGATCGAGGAGAAGTATTGTTATTCTAAGTAGTCTTATATTATTCTACCCCATCAACCTTTTCAAATCTGTGTTTCACATCGAAGAGCAAATTATCGTATCGAACCGTGATCGAATCCTCTTTGTCAGGTTATACCGATCATCCACAATTTCTATTCCATTCATTACCTCCATTGCTCGAAACGAATTTCATCGAAGTAATTTTTATCCTCGTTTCACTGACTATCTTTAGCGTGAAAAATAGGAGCTCGACCTTCGGAATCGATCGAACGAATTCTCGTCGACACGGAAACCTTGCTTCTTTCGCCGTTGTTGCTTGAAAAAGCAGTCGCATTAAGAAAGACATTACAGAAAATCCGGAACACCAAACAAAGGAGGCAGCTTTGAAAATGCATTAGCTCGTGTTGAGTAAATGTGCATGTTTTACTTTTCCCCCCTGATGTCAGATTTGAATTGTACTTTTGAAATCTGCGATTATTTTATTCGAATTTTTCCCTTCAAGTTTTGCGTTGTGAATATTTATGTCCTCTTACTATATCGATTCATGAAATTTTTACCTCGATAAATCAAATCTTTCATGATCTATGCGGATGATAAGATTCAACTTGGCCTTTTTGGAAGATTTCAAATGAATCGATTCGCAGCAACGTACACCATACGGGAAATCTATTATCGAGCTCAGCGAGATACGTGGATTTAACAAAACTTAGGAGTTAGATTTTCAACGAGATTTTTCGAAACTGTATTTCATATAGAGAAAAAAAAACACGTGATTGTTTTCGAAGAAGAGTTCTGTCAAAGTGAATAGTTCTCATCGAGGCTCACTCTCACGCGACGTTTTAAAAATAGTGTTATCTCGTGGTGTTTCTTTTTATGTTATTTTGTGTATGAATTTCGAGTTTTCGCTTCAAACGGAGGTTTTTTTCACAGATAAAAACGGAAAACCTCAAAGTTGACGAGCAACGAAGGAACGTGAATTTAATTACTCCGAGTCATCGTCGAGCGGGAGATTAATATGCCCTGGAAGTCGAAGTTATTCATCAAACGACCCACCCACTCCCGCATCTCAATCGAGGTACCTATCCCTTATAAAAATTTCTGTTCGAATGATACATTTGAATTGTGGTTTCTGGAGTGAAATTTTCAAGAACCTTCTTCATAAACGAGATAAAAGTGTTTGTCTTTTCAAATTTTATACATGAGAAAAATGTAACGCATCATTCAAAAAATTCAATACAAAATAAATTTTCTAGTAGAATGCCATGGAAGTGATTTCATAGAAGCTCTTTTCACCACCTGGGAAATACTGATAAAATTTTTTCCTGTCTCGGTTTTCACCGACGGGATTAGTCATTGCCATTCCATACAAAGTCAAATTAATCTAGATCAACTGAAAATGTGTTCTCACATATAGATTTTTTGTCCTGCTTGTATAGACATGAAAGATTATCCTTTGATATCAGTACTCGAATACGTCAGCTCTGAATTGATTTTTTACTATATCCACGATTCTAGAGGTACAATTTATTCTTCTGACCATTTTGTTCATTGAATGATCGAAATCGTTAAAGATGTTAAGTGAGCTGTCTCAAGTTTAGATTGAGAGCGATTTCTACCGATCACACACATTTTTACTTCTTTTCTCTTTCTCCACGCTCGCCGAATTGTACAAAGTATTTTTTCCCTCCTCCCTCGCCATTTCTTCATCCTATGTTGTTTTTTCATTGTGACTGCAAGGTTGGGACGTTAGGAAAAAGAATCTGTAATGTAAGGATATAAATTATATCTCAGAATCATTTTTCTTATAAACCTTTGAGAAGTTTAATTTTATCTATTGGTTGATTTTTGAAACGTTAAGAGAATCCGAGTGGAGAAATGTTCAAATTTTATACAATTCATGTATAATTATGTATAATTTATGTATGAACCATGCTGGATTATACATATATAAATAATTTTGAAAATTCTTCTACTCGGGGAGATTTTTGTCAAATGAACCCGAACTGAGGTGATTTTCTCGGATGTTTTTCACTTGTGTAATTATTTTTAAAGTACATGAAACAAAATGTTTTTCCAATAAAAACAAACTCGTATGTCTAAACTTTAAAGGCGTTTTCCGAGTCGAAAAATTCGAACGGTTTTTATCCTCACATTTCGTTTTTAGACTGTTTTGATCCTGATTGTTGATATGCGGATAAAAACAGTACTTTTTCATAATTTTCAAAATCATGATCAATCAATTTCATTCGTTGGAGGAGAAATTCAGACTAAAATCATCAAAAAGTACTGTTTTTGTCTGCACTCCCTGGTAGAAATTTGTCTAGTAATTCACGAGTTGTAACACTTCCCCTCGTGAAAAACTAGAGAACTCATATGTATATTTATTATATATTTTATGTTATTAGATATACATAATATGTGTATATATATATCAAAATTGCCGTACACTTTTCTGGGAGTAGATTCTTGATGGAATTCTCAAAAGATTTTGTTCCGAAATATTTAGATCTGATCCTCAGATCCGGAGATATGGGTATTTTTTAATTTTTTGGAAAATCCAAATACCTCAGGAGCACCATATCTCTGACTTTTGAATCCAACACCATTCTCCAAGTCAGATCACGGGGTGTCCCTGAAAAAAACAATAAATCCCATTGAGCTTCCTTCGTTGTGGAGTTATAGCAGTTTGGAATTCTTTGTATTCCAGCCAATCAGAATTCAACAACTCTAAATTGCTATAACTCCACAACGAAGGAAGCTCAATTAGATTGATGTTTTCTCAGTGGCACCCCGTGATCTGACTTTGAGAATGGTGTTGGATTCGAAAGTCAGACATATGGTACTTCCGAGGTATTTGGATTTTTCAAAAAATTAAAAAATGCTCATATATCCGGATCTAAGGATCAGGGCTGAATATTCCGGACCAAAATCTACTCAGAACTTAATTCAGAATCTGCTCTCAGAAAAGTGTACGGCAATTTTGAATCACCCAGTATAAGAACACTTATAAGTTGGTGATTGAACTGAAAAGTTACTGAATTGGAACTATAGTTTTTCGTGAGGGCAAGTGTTACAACCAGGGTTATTCAACGATCAGGACAAAATCAGTCTAAAAACGAAATGTAAAGATAGAAACTCCAAATTTTTCGACTCGGGTTTTCTCGAGACGATGTTTGTCCAGTTTGTGTTCACGATATTCCAAAAACTACTGACTCTATCACTTTCTTCTTTTTCACTTCAAAGTAGTTTGGATTTATTGGAGGATGAGCCCAAAAGCAGTTGATATTTACTTTTTTTGTAGCACTTCAGAGAGCAAAAAAAAGCGAGAAGAAAATGCTACCGAAAATTCATGTCTGCAACTTTTCAATTTTGAATCTTTCATCGGTTTCACACACCAAGAGAAAAAGCATGCTTCAAACGCAAGGGAGCACTCCACGCTTCTAACGCATTTGTTATAACGTGCGTTGAAGCATTGAGCCCATGCTTTTTGAGTATGAATCCAATGCATTCTAAGCATGTTGCCATGCGTTGAAAGCACGTTATAGCAACAGCGTTGCTCTTTTGTATTTGGTGCATGCTTTTTCTCTCGGTGTAGGTACAACCTCTAAAATATACAATCTATTTCAAAACAATTCCTACAAGTACAATCGTGCAGACCAATCATCGTTTTTCAGGCAGTCATATTTTAGCAAGTGCAAACAATTTCCATGCAATTCATTATTATTAACAAAAACATCTTTATATGATTTAACGTGGTATTCTAGTACACGGAGAAAAATGTGTATGGTAGAACTAGCAATATAAGAATTGTCAACATTTTATTGCTGGTTATGCAATAATTCGTTGTCCTTACACGGAGAAAAAGGTATCTTAAAAAGTACCATAATTTATGGATTTTCTGCGCTGGTCTGACCGAGTCTAAATATTTACCTGAAAAAACCTCCAAAAGTACCATAATGTCTTGGACTTTTATACGGAAGGTACCATACTTATTTCAAAAAGTCCAAGAAATTATGGTACTTTTAGAGATTCATGCAAGTGAATATTCCGACTCGGGTCAGACCAGCGCTGAAAATCCATAAATTATGGTATTTTTCAAGATATATGTTTTCTCAGTGTACAGCAATAGCACATTGCTTCGTTAACCAGAATTGTATTGCTGAAAATCACTCGTTAAAATGACTATACGAGTTGCCATTCCAACTCAGAATAAACATTGTTGATCTGACAAAACAGTATCAAGCAGCGATAACAATAAGTATCACAGAATCAACAAAAAAAATTGTTGTAATGAAATCCCCGTGAGAAATTAATTTTCATCCACTTCAGGAGATAGTTAAAAATGATATCCAGGTGATATACATTCTTCTGCAAACCCTTCTTCGATGCAGTTTTTCTTGAATTCGCAAACATAAAAATCAATCCCAATTTCTGATTGATTAACAAACCTTACATGAAAAAATTCCTGTGATTCAAAACCTAATTCATTTATTCAATGTGCACAATTTTATGTTTGTCTTGAATATATTTTCATCGTTACCTCTCAACCAAGTCGAGGATTACCATGAATGGCAATTTAAGTGCTCAGTTGTCATCTTGGAGATTTGTTGATATGATAGAAGCTTTGTTTCCCACTCGGAGGACCTGCAATGGGTTCGAATCCAGCTAAGGTAAATTTCCAAAATTGAAACTTACAACTGCCTTTTCTTCACATATGAATCAAATCACATCGTCATAGAATTTTTGTAGGGATATATTCGGATGAGAAAGTTTTTTCCTCAGTCAAAAGTAATATTTTTTGAATAAGTAAAAATAGGGAAAGAATTGAATATTTGAATTGTTAATAATGTTGACAATATAATATTGTTGCGAGTTAAGCAATAGTGACGGTCATATTTTTACGATATTTATTGTGGGTTGATATATAACAATATTTTATTGTCAATTCAGCAATATTATTGTTAGTTTTTTTCTCCGTGTATAGAAACATGAGTTTCGGACGTTTTTTCAAGCTCCGTACAAATATAACGAAGAATATTTTCACTATTGATTATTTCAGCATTTGTTTGTTGATCTTTTGAGAATAGACAAAAAAAATATTCAAAATTAGCAAAGTTATAAGTTGGTGGAGTGGATGTTAAAAAAAAAGACTGCCCTGGCGTGCGTGATTTTAGCCCTTCTGGTGATCTGAAACAAAAAAATCCAAGGGGATCTTGATCATTGAAAATGCCGCTAAGGTGTGAACTTCGAACGAGTTAAAAAAAAAAATTTCGGACCAAATGGCGGCCATTTGAGGAAAAAAAATTTTTTTCGTACGTTTTTGATCCCCATTGCAGATTGTAAACAAATAGTAAAATGAAAAAATTTTTGTTGGTTGATACGATAGAGAGATGTATAAAGAATGTTCACACGAAATTTAAAATAAATCGGTTCAGTAGCACTTGAGATATCCCGCATGCCAGCTCGAAAAAAGTAGTTTCAAGAAAAACGCGTCTGAAGTTTTGAGTCAAGATTCCGGAAATTTCACCCATTGATTAGTACAGTATACTGACAAATTGTTGATCGACGATTCCTACTCGATGTAATGTACCTTCTACAACTTCAAAATCCTCATTCTTCGAAGTTCGTTCGACAGTATGTCAGATCCTGACAAAATCTGACAGGTTTTTAGAACAATATGTGATATTATCTTCCCGGTCGTACCAGGACAGCTGCCGCGTCCCTGAAATGGCTATAACTCCATAAATAATGAAAATTGCAAAAAATCCTCTCAAGGGCATATTCTTGGATGTCTGAACTTCAAAAATATGAAAAAAACAGTTTCGATTCTTTAAAATTTCTAGACTAAAATATCCCCTTAAGATTCATAAAATAACACGGGAAGAAAAAATTTGCTGACGCAGCAAATCGAGGTATTATATATAGAATAGCAAAATTTTGTGCTGACCTAGCTAAAAATTTGCTATCACAGCAATCGTGTTAGCTACGACAGCAATTTTTCAGCTGTGGCAGCAAATAATGTTTGCTCCGCCAGCAAATTTTCAGTATTACATATAGAACAGCGAACAAATTTTGCTGGGATAGCAAATATTTTTTGCTGCAACAGCTAAAAATTCGCTGTCGCAGCTAACAAGATTGCTGGAACACCAAATAGTTTGCTGTCACAGCAAAAAATTTGCTACTCTGGCAAAAGGAACCCAGCAAAAGTAGATTCCGCTGTCACAGCGAATTCCTTTTTCTCCGTGAAGTGTCAAAGAAGTGGCATTCTTTATTCACATTGTTCCATGAAAAAATCGAAAAAAATCACTTTATTTTGGGATCACTTGACGAGAACCGTCACTCAATCCTCCCTATGAAGGATAATACGATGTTGACTTTGTACATGAAAAAGAGAAAATCCGTTGTTGCAGCGAAATCTGATTTCGCTGGATACCTTTGGCTACAATAGCAAATTTTTTTTGCTGTAGTAGCTATCTATTTGCTATTCCAACAATTGTTTCAGTTATGACAGCGATTCTGCAATCGTGATAGTAAAAAATCTTGACTTCCCCAGTCAAAATGTTTGCTGTTCCACACGGAGAAAAATGCAGGTCGAAAATATGGTAATCTTCGATAAAAATTGGAGAACATTTCTTAAAATCTAAGAGTATTTCTTGAATGCATAATAAAGATAAAATGTTTCACATTTTTGTGGAATTGTATTCGAAGAACAATGGAAAATTATCAATATACTTGATAAGGAATAGAGAAACATATAAAGTTTCCAAAAGTCGTATGTGAAATTTTACAAAGACAATAACAAAATTTCAATATCCTACTATTCACTTTGTGGAGATTCATACGCGACTTTTGGAAAGTTCATACGTTTCTCTATTTTTTATTAAGTATCGATAATTTTTCATTGTTTTTCGAATACAATTTCACGAAACAGTGGACCGCTTCATCTTTATTATGCATTTCAGAAAAACTCTCCGATTTTAAGAAATATTCTCAAATTTCTAATCAAGATTACTATATTTTCGACCTGCATTTTCCATGAACAATTTTGCTGTCTCGGCAAATGATTCACTGCCATGGCCAAGGGATTGACTAACGTCCCGCGTAAAAATTTCTTGCTTGCGCCAATACTGACGATGAATTTAAAAATAGATAGGCGCAATGCTGACATCCAAGGCTTGAAAATCTATGTCGAGCCAACGTTAACTGACAAGTGGCACAATGTTGCACCAATGTTGGGAATCATAATTTCCAATGATCAATCCGTCATTGACTCAAGATTGTGCCAATCATGGTTCATCGTTGTTCCAATATCGTTTGGACAAAAGAAATTAATTTCATACGAACAATTTCATACACGGAGAAAAATGGAGTTCGGAAGTATGGGAATCTTTGATAGAAAATTGAAGAATATTTCTTAAAATCTGAGTTCATTCCTTAAGTTTGTAATAAAGATAAGATGGTTCACATTTTTGTTGAATTTTATTAGAAAAAGAATGAAAATTTACCAATACCTCACAAAAAATAGAAAAAAATATGAACTTTCCAGAAGTCACGCATGAAATTTTACAAAGTGGATAGTAAAATTTCGAAATTTTATTGGTCGTACATGAACTTCCACAAAGTAAATGACCAAATTTCGAAATCTTATTAATCATTTTGTAAAATTTCATGCGCGTCTTTTGGAAGGTTCAAATTTTTCCTACTGTTTGTGAGGTATCGATGAATTTTCATTCTTTTTGAAATAAAATTCAACAAAAATGTGAACCGTTCTATCTTTATTACGAACCTGAGAAATACTCTCAGGTTTTAACAAATATTCACAGATTTTAAGGAATATTCTCCAATTTTCCATCAAAGATTACTATATTCTCGAATTGCGTTTTTCTCCGTGTAGTACGACTGAATATTAATCCAAACGTTGACAACGTTTAGAAGAAATGAGTACCCACTGTAGTGCCAAGCCTGGTCAAAGCTTGGCTCAGGCTAGCCACGATCCTCAATTATACGTTTCCATACAAGAATTCCTGTGTCCAATGTCAAAGCGCCACCCTTCGGTATTATTTCCAACGCTCAGTTCGTTTCTCGCAAGCGCTCAACAAACTATGCGGTTGATATATAAGCATCATATAACCTTCTGATTTTAAAATTGTTGTCTTCGTCACAAGTCCTTCATCGAAGGAGAGATTTCAGCTGCGCAGACCCATGGACTCGCGGACATCAGAATTTGAATTATAATTGATTTAATTGATTTGTAAGGTAACCAGTAATCATTAAGTTATATTGAACTTATAAATACATTTTGTATTGAATTAATCAAATAAGTTTCTTCGTTTCAATGTATACAGATATTCTCTGGCTCTGGTGGTATAAAACATTTCAGATTCGGGCTGTACTTCTTAACATGTGTGGAGAGGAAGCAACCGATGTCGGAAATATATGAATCTGAATTTGTATTATATTTTTGCAATCGTTCAACGTAGAGTTGAACATCGGCGCAACATTGGCTCAACGTTGGCGCGGGATTGACGCAACGTTGAATCAATTTGGCCGAATATTGACTCAGTACTATTATAGCATTGATTCAAATTTAGCAGTGTAATAAATGATGGTAACTGCTTTGAATGCATGAAACATCTGACCATTGGCAGACCATCAAAAAATTCGTCTATCAGTCTTGGTTTGTAATGAGTACAAGCATGATTTGACTGCTATAATCGTACCAATGTTGGTTTGTAATTGGCAGAATACATCAATGGAACCTGTAACGATGTTATCATTTCAAGCTTGCACCTTGCTAACCGTCAAGGCTCGGCCCATCTTTGTCAGTGTTGCGCCATCTTAGTGCGAATCGTCAATTTTCACCTGGGGTAGCAAATTATTTGCTACGTTGGCAAACAGTTCGCTCTTCAGCGGATTCTTCTTCTCCGTGCATGAGCAGAGATTGAACACGATCGAAGGGAACGAAACATATAGTGAAAATCATTTAGATTTCCTCATTTGCTCATGGCAGATCGTATTCCATGTAAATAGAATCCCATAATTTTCAAACCCGGTATCTCGAATATCACGATAGGATTCGTGTAATCGAATCGTGAACGCAGTATTGCAGGTTTTCGCATTTCATGTTGTTGTATTCTTTAGATTCCACTAATGAGAATGAATAGGTTGTTTCGTTCGTTTCTCATGAAAACTTAATGAGCAAATTCATTATATCGTTCGATGCGAGGTGAAAATGCATAGTTAAAAGTGCGGAAATACTCATTATAATTCTATCACTGGAGTTTAATGAATATCATAATCGATAAGGATTTTATTGAAAACGACGTAGGAGAAGTTGTTGAAGTTGGATCTACTTTACACGGAGGGAAACAATTACCTCTGATTTTGCTGGAGATCTTTTACTTGAATAGCAAATTTTCTTGCTATGATAGCAATCTCGTAGGCTAAAAAATATCGACTCATCCAACTCAATCTTAATTATCACAGCAATCTTCTTAACTACAAACAGCTATCTTTCATCTGTGGTAGCAAAGAATGTTGACTCCTCCAGAAAAATTTGTGAGCTATTCTGTATATGATACCAAAAATTTTACTGTTGTAGTTAATCATGTTGCTACTCCAATTAGCTGTTGTAGCAAATTTTCAGCCAGTTCAGCAGAAATCTTTGCTATTCTATGCACAAACTACCTTGATTTGTTGCGTCAGCAATCAGCAAACTCCGTCTATATTATATAAATTCTGTTAATTCGTGAGAACCGTAAAATCAAATGAATGATCAGTGATATCACAAGCATATTACTTCGAACAATGAATAACAATTACAATACATCTCATAATTTTGTACTGAGCTGTATAACCCTTCACCTCCAACAACTAAAATATATTGCGCAGAGACTAAAACTTTCACCTCGGATCATTTCATTGATTCTTCCGTACAATTTTTTTTCCCAAAGCAAAACTGTAACATCCAACTCGTGCGTTCTTCTCAACGTTGAAATTCAATCATCCAAAACGAATGGGACGATTCTGGTTTATGTTTGTACAAAAATATTGACGTGTCGTAGAAGAATAATATTTGGACGTTAATTGTTCCTTTCTCCGCATATTTGTATACAAGAATAACTACGAAGACGATGACGAGGTTTGAATATCGAAGGCTTGCGCGGTACACTTTATCGGTTTGTTGGAGGGGTGAGCGAGAGAAAGCGAGTAGAAGGATCAGAGAGGGAAAGACAAGCACATAAGGGGGTTGAGTCGAATTCGCGGCAGTCCGCGTGTTACCCCCAAGCCGTAAAATAGGCGCGCGTTTTTTCGACTTCCGGTTGTTCTCCCAAAGTTATTCGGAGTATCCTTTCGGAATTGAAAATTTCGTGATATCATGTACGAAAATAGAGAATATTGTATTCGAGTGAACAAGTTATATGTTCTTTTTTTCGAAATAAATAATAAAATGGAAATTTGTTAACATATTCATGAAATCCAAGACGTCGCTTGTAATTCTAGTTCGATTTAATTGTTTCGATTCACAATGTTGATTGCGTGTCTGTTGTATCGTGATATAGGTGATTATTCTAGTGAATGCTGAGATTTAGCGTGGAGTATTAAAAGTCGTTTTGAGCGAAAATAGCGACCAGTTGGAGCGGTATTATATTAATGTGAGTAAGGAAAGCATAATGTTTAACAATATACCCTCATTGTTAGAGTCATTCTATAAAATTACGCATAAATATGAATACTACCTCATGGTATTGAATGAACTATACAATTAAAAAGAACAAACTAGATCATCAATTCTCGTTAAGGGAAAACTTTTTGTTTTTCCGTCGCGTTATATCGATACTACGTTCAAAGAAGAAACACTTGGAATGTGTATGCGATGGAAGAAAGCTTGTCCGTTTCGCTTATATTCAAGGTGTTTCAACAACGAGGAAACTTTCCACGTGCTTCAACGCGCAATTGAAGTTACCAGAGTTTCACACCGGGAGAAGACACGGGAGGAGACTTTTCTTTTGTCTGTGTTTTCCTCCAAGTGTCTTATACGATTATGTGCTATCCATTCATATATGTCTCACTCTTGGTTCGTAATGTACATTCTCAAGCCAAAGTTTCATTCTACGAAAACCTTGATCACATACTCCACCGACTGAAGAATACATAAGTCGGCGGAGGGTATTTTTTCAAATGAAAATTTTTCATTTTCATCACTTATTTTCTTTCAATCAAGGAGGGGCTTACCTTTTTATTGACCAAAACAACGGTTTTTTCTTGATTGTTTTTTTTTTCATAGAAGGAAATAAGTAATCAACTCAGAATTTTGGCTATTCGTTTGATACATCAAAGACTACAAAAAAATATTTTTCTCATTAAAAAATAAAGTGACCGTCTCAGAAAAAGATAGTCTACCGTTGGTCACTCTAGCACCTGCAAAAATGATCGGAAATTGAACAATTTTCATAAAATATAAGAGTGTAGTTGGAGCCTGAACTACAATCATCGCTGAAAGTCAAAAATCAAGGAAATGGTGAGCATTTCAATATTTTTTTTCGTTTTTCTTGCTCTTTTCCGCTGTTCAAAGTTCTTTAAAAAAAAACAGTTATGCATATATCATTTTGATTGTAGTTCAGGCTCCAATAAATCTGATAAGGTTTGAAACAAAAAAAAAGTGATCCATCGAGTAGTTTTTGAGTAATCATGGCCAACAGTTCAAAAAACATGGTTTCGAGAAAAACGCATTCAAAGATGTTAAGCACTTTTCAATTTTTCGGAATCATGGCCCGTGTATCGACATTCGTTCTCGGACAAATTTCCGAATCCATTTTTCCTAAACTAGATTTCCGAACGGAAATTTTTCCAAATGAATATGTTTCTTAAAACATTTTTCCTAATCCATTTTCCCTAATCTATATTCCCTAATAGAATTTTTCCTAATATGTTTTTCCTTAAATGATTTGCCCTAATCAACATTTCCTAATACAATTTTCCTAAAACGTTTGTTCAATTCACATTTTTTCTTAACGTATTCCTTCAAACCTGTTCTCAATTCATGTACTATGTTTTTCTTGCATCTATGTTCAAACACTCGAAGGTTTTGGAACCATGGCAACCGCTATAGTTCGGAGGAAATAATACGATGTAAGAGTGTCATTTATAATTGGGTTAACTAACAACAAAATTTTTTGTGAAAATATACCATGGATAATCCCAAAATTATTGGTAAAAAATTGATCTTGGGTGGTTATATTTACTACAGGACAAGATTCATTGGAACAAAAATTTATTGGGAATGTTCAAGAGTAAAGCGAAAAGAATGTAAGGGGCGATTAATCACGATACAGGTTGGTGATGATATAAAAGTGACCAACAAATCAGAACATGCTCACCCACCAAATCGATTAATCACAAAAATTGATATAGGAAAATGGACTAAATGATTTTGAAAAAATGGGCGTAGGGAAATAAGATTAGGAATTTTTATTTTAGGGAAAAAGGTATTTGGAAGAATAAACTTTAGGAAAACCGGATTAGGAAAAATGTACGGGAATCATCGAGATTTGGTGGCCCATATGGTGCCTCTGCTTACTATGGTACGATTATATGGGCGCCCAACTCAAAAATATTCATGTAAAATACACTTCGCTCAAATTATCGTTCGATTTTAATTTTCGAGACGGAAGATAGGTCTCGTTTTTGTTCCATAACTTTGAAAGAAAGATATATTCGACCAAACGGTTTTGGTAATGTATTCTACACATAATTTACTACAAAAAAAATGCCAAAAAAAAATTGTTTTTTTTGGTCGAGAGAAAGGTAAACCTCCCCTTAAATGAAAGAGAAATTTGTGCTTCCAACTTTTTGTCAATCAGAATTAAACAAAAATACAAGTTTCTTGTAGAAGAAATCGTTAAAATTCAACGGAGGTTGAGGACGATTTTCAAAGAAGTGTAAGAAATTCACTTATGTCACTCAAGAACTCATTGTCTCGCGCATCTTAAGTTGAACCCTAATAGCATTTAGTTGGAAGATTTAAATAGAACTTTGAGATATTGAATTTTCAATGAATCCTATCAGCTGTTTTTTCACTGTCAAAAATGTAAAACAAGTGATTTACATTCCTTTTGGAATCATCATAAGCGTTGTAACAATGTCAATTTCCCAACATAAATTTTGTATTGAAATTGATCATTCGGGAAGAAAATAAATGATGAAGTCATCTGAAAAATATATATAAATATAATACCCACCCAACTTTCTTTCTTCACGAACTATCACTGAAAATATGCATGCACTGTAGAAATCGTGCGGAGTTTTCCTTCATATTGTTGGTGGATTTCGTCCCTCCGTCGCGGGGTAATTGTTTTTTCATCAAAAATGAGGGATTCCTTCACCACTTTGAGGGAATATTTTGTTTTTTGGGGATCGAATCTTCTACAAATGGAGGGAAAGTCCACCATTTTTGGGGGGAAAATTCCACAATCATTTTTCACAGTGTGGTTATTGTAAAGATTTGTAGTATGGTTAGAGCAGATAGCTGTACACTGAGAAAAAAATAAAAGTGCCATCAACCGCCTTGTGTAGTTGAACAATTTTTAAGTGAATCAATGAATTTTTCGTTGAAACGACTTGGAATTTGTAGAATCAACTACAACGCGCTTCATTGTTTCAAACCTATCACTTGATTGTACGAACCAACGCGAATGAAATTCAAGGAATCAGAAAAAATTCTATTCAAAATCGCAAGTAGTTGGGTCAACCTCCCAAGCAAGAAGTGAGTCAACTCACGTGAACAGTTGCATGAACAAAGAATGTTGTCCGCTTACAAACTTCAGATCATTAATCGAATGAAAATAATTGATTATTCCAATTGATCCAATTGTTTGATTTAATGATGCATCAGGAACTAATCAACATTATCCTCGAGTTCAGGGCATTCAGATGTCCAGTTGATTGTTTTTTTTTTCAATATATCCACGAAACATGACCACGGCGTTTGCTTGAAAAGAATTTCACTTTCGTATTCATTCTACATATTTTTCAATCTCAGGAGATATTCAATAGAAATAAATTTCAAAAGACAAACTGAAGTATTTTATAACAATGTCTTCGGAATTAGTTTTTATTTCTAATGACGAGGTACAAGATACTAACAGGGTTTGGGAATAAGTTGCATTCTGTGTCACGAGAATCGCATATCGTCGTATAGCTACGTCAGTTAAAGCGTGAGTTTGATGAGATCAGGTAGGTACGTGGGTAGGTAGGTTCGATTCTCGATTAGGGCTTCAAACTCTCTGTTCTGACTGACAACCCACTGTACTTCTTTATCCGCCGTTGGTGGAGGAGAGAGAGTCTTCGTCATCGGTCAAAGAACACTCCCCTTCCATTGAATGGCTGGAATCGAAATTTGTTATCTGTTTTTTCTCGTTATTTGTACATTGGACATCAAATACTATGGAATTCAATGAACTTTTTTGGAAATTTATTGCAACCGAGTGTAGAATTGGTTCAACCACTCTTGAAAAACGATTGAAGAGAAAATCTGAGTTGATTCAGAAATTCAAAAACTTGGGATCAATTGTTACGTGCATTTGACACAAAAATGTAAGATAGTAAGTCAAGCACGTAATGAGGCTAAACAATTCTGTATCATTTTATGTCAAGTGTATTAAGATACTTGACGGAACCAATTTTTTATTGCTTCAACCATCCACGTAGTTGACACAACGGAGTCGGCCAACTTGGTGAATGATTTAATTCAACTTCCAAACTGAGTTGAACGTATCTAACCTCCTGGCGTAGTTGAGTAAACTACATTTTCGTTGAGTTCAGAAATTTTTTTTCTCAGTGTAGTGGAAATACCGAAATGTTGTTGAAACAATCCGTTCAGTTGTAGCAGCAATATCGATATTCTTACCTGCTGTAGGTAGCGACAACAGATGAACAGTATTTTCATAAGAACCATATTATTGTTTTTCCAGTGTATCATGACTGCTAGAATAAAAGTTACAAAACTTTGTAATTTTGCCTGAGGTTTGAAAATTGATTCGGAGCACTTTTATAGCACTGAATACGAAGACAACATCAGATTCGTTGGATTACCTCGTTTTTTATCATTTTTTACAAATAAACCCAGCCAGTAAAGTGCTCCCGAATGTGCGTTTTTGCTACTAGCAGTGCTACAGTAGTAACATAGTAGCATTACTGGAATTTTTACACTGCCTTGCTACCATAACATATATATATATATATATATATATTTCAATTGACAATGTCCCTGGCAGCAAAATGCTGAGCAAGTATGCAGCATATTGTTGAAAACGTACAACAACGGTTTGAAGCAATTTGCAGGGACGTTGCGTCGCCAAATGCGCAACAATATGCTGTAAATCTAGGATCTTAGCTTGAGTTGGTATCATGTTGCTTGGGAGTTGGTCGGTTTCATGGAACTCGCAATCACATGCGTCGCAAATTAAGAGCAACGGTTGCATAGCAACTTTTCTTGCATGGGGTAGCACTGCCTCAGCGCCCCCAATATTATCAGAGAGTGCTACCGAGTAGTGCTCCTAGGAAAATACTATTGAGTCGTTCGCATTTCAACACGTAAATCAAGCCATATATGTACAAGGACCTTTTGAATGTATAAGTGGATGGTAGTATCGCTGCCAAAAGTGCTGCTTTGATTTTTTTGGCTGGGAAAAGTCTTCAATTACATAGATTATGTATGGAAATTATGTATCAAAGATGATAGAAAGTGAAATAATCCGAGAAATCTGATATTCGTTCCGCATTCACCACACCAAAAGCACTCCGAATCAGTCATCAGTTGTCTTGGGCACCAAAGACAAATTTGTTGTTGCTGATCTGCGTAGCAGCGGAAACAACAGGGAGTAAGGCTGCCTATACTTCTCAACTCTCTTAGAACATATTTCATCCTACCCAGTTAAAAATTCCATCAAAAACGGACAGAACCTCTATCCGCGTCTAATGGAATCCAATTGAATTCCTTTAGATGCGGATAAAAGTTCTGTCCGTTCCTGATTAAATTTCACCAGGGTATTCCAACTCCAAGTACCACTCATTTTGAAATCAAAACGAACTTTTCTTGATTCAAGTAAAATTTTCTAGGCTGAAGAAAAAAAATGAGTTTTGTTCCAGCGACAAGAAAAATTCTCTCATTTCAAGAAATCCTTTCTGTGAGTGCAGGTTAGAAGAATATGCAAGCCACAAAGAAAAAGCCGTATTCGTCAGAGTGATAACCTATGAATAATTTATGCACCTTTTCCGTTAGATCAACTCATCACAGAATTCTATTGGGAAGAGTCGCCAATAAGAAAAGTTGAGCAATTGGAGAAATGGTCATTATGATCTCCTTACAGCCCGTTTGGAAATTTTCCTAGGCGTCCTGTATCGAATATAGGCCCCGTATGGGCTTATATTAGGTTTCCAAACTTGGGATTGCTTAGCCTTAGCCACTAAGGGGCCAAGTCGGATTGCTGATATTCAGCCTGATTTTTTCAACTTAGGAACACTCATATAAGGCCTATATGAGGCCAAGCTGCATCACTAATGTTTCCCTCTGCTTTAAAAATCTAGGCACACCAACTAAAGCCTACATAAGGCCTTGCCAGGCTCCCTGTATTCTGCAGAAGATTCTAATTCAAGCATCCATGTACACAACCCACGTGGGACCAAGCTGCATTTCCAACGTTTCCCCATGTTTCAAAAATCTGGGTGCACCGAACTAAATCCAAGTAGAAATGCTCTAGTTATTGACGAGTTTCGTAACGCTTAACTAGCCAGATACTAGACCCTTGCAAGTACCTCGCCAGAACCGTACGAGGCACTTGCGAGCGTTTAGTTTTTGGCTAGTAAATGTTACAAAACTTGATAATGACTAGAGTATTTCTACTAAGGCAGCCCGCATAGGGCCTTAGCCTTATACCCACACAGCACCGAAGATTTCATTAAGATTGCAGAAATCTAACATCTGGAACATTGAAATATTTCTATGGCATTGCTGTATGTCACACCGAGGTTTCAAAGAATTCCCTTCAGGAATATTGCAATGCTCGCTAATCTTACATCCTAATGCAATATTCCTGAATTATTTCTGCAATGTTCCAAGAATATTTATGAAATATTTCATTGTAATGTTTGTCTCGTAATATATCTGAGACATTACAAATAGGGAACATTTCAATTAACAGGTTTTTTACATATTTCTGTGAAAGTATACTGAAATGTAATGAAGGTGGAAGATTGAAATGTAATTGAGGGATTACTGAAATCTGTGGTGCTGTACGGGTATTGATTCCTCAATTGATTCAATTATATTCACAACAATTTATTATCCTTTTAAAAGTCCTAATTCCAACGCCTGCATTGGTCTCATCATGGGTGTCCCAAATAGGTCCAAGTTGGGGATACTCTGCAGGCCTTGAAGATGAGTGAGTGATAATCCTGTCGAGGCCCTATGAGGGTAACCAAAACAGGGCCTGAAATGGGAAAAAAAGAACGCCTGGTTTGGCTCAAATTGCCACCAAGAATTAATTTCCCTCGTAGAAATTTTTGCTAGTGGACAATGAGGCACTCACAAGTTTATCTCTTCTACTCATGAGTCACTTGTGAGGATACTCACAAGACACTCACTAGAATGTAACACTCCAACTAATTAGATTCCATTAATCAAAACTAGTGAAACAGTCATCATTCTCTAACGAGGAACTTATTAGAAACTAACATGACGCTTGTGAGAATGATTAGGGTGAAAATAAAAACTTATTATTGAATTTATAATTGATCCAGATATGTTCTTAGTCCAACAAATTCGCTTCAACTTGGAGAATTTTTTCATTCGAGAATTTTGTTTTCTGGTAGTGACATTGTTTTCTTGCATCAAAAGAACACTGTCTGGAGAGGATTCTATTTTCAAAATAAAGAGACATATTTTTAATTTGATTAATTATTGTTTTTAGTGTACATGCATGAAACATTTTTTTACCAGTCATCCAGAAAAAATAATTAATCCAAATATGAATCTGATAAATATTTGGTGAATCTAATGAATAATATTGATCTAATAAACAAAACTGCTTATTAATGATTTTAGTTGATAATGTATAAATCTAACCTTAGTAATGTTTGAATTGACCTTGCAAGAAATTCACAAGTTTTATCCAAACATCACTAGTCAGATAAGGTTTACGAGTGATTCATTGGTCGCTCACTAATTTTATTTCAATAAGTTTTTCCCTGCGAATAACTGTAATATCTCTACTAAGGTTCCACACGGCAGGGTATAGATCTCCCGACAATTTTTTGTGAATTTTCAAGATCGTCCCCCATTTTTCATCTCTCCCAGTTCCAAATCTCAATTTTTTTTCCACCCTCTTTGATTTGTCCTTCAAATGTTGAATAATTCACATTATATTATGTAGGTACATGCCCCGAACAAGAATGCAGATTAAGAATAAAAAATCTCATATCCCGAAGCTGATTTCTCCAAAGTTACATACTTCTACGTGTATAATACAAACATAAATCAAAATTTTCAATCAATTTCCATATGGTAACAGCTACTACATAGTATGTATATGTAAATAATATATACATTCATACTCGCAAACGAAACGTCTTGTTGAGACGAAGAAAGAGAGAGAGAGGGAGATTGAACAAGAATCTCCAGTAACGAAGGTAATCCCTTTTAGTTTCGATTTCAATGATGTCACACCCCTTTTCCATTGATTCTGATGTTTTAACGTGATCCTTCAGCTTTGATTATATGTCTCGGCTTCTATATATAACTTTGTACACCTTCTGGAAATCCGGCTCTGCGTTATAATTCTCTTTGACATAGAATTAGAGGGCTTCTCAGATATGTTAGCCAGTATGACGATCGTTGCGGCTTGATTGATATCTCTTTTGCCTGACGATTTCCTTTACCCTTGCTTTCTCTTCCTCTTCTTCCGTAACCTATAGCATGTGAAAAAGCACAGTATGGTCTCTGCATAGTAGTCTGTGTATCCAAATTTTACCGTATTCTCGTGAAGTCATATATAACTTTGGTCTTCAAAGTTCGTTTAAAATAATGCAAAGACCTCTCTTCCAACATAAGGCATAGCTTTAAAGGATTTGAATAGGATGAGACCTGCAACTCGCTTTTTCACGTCTTTATGAGTTGAATACAGTTAAGCGATGGTGCTCGCCTCGTTCGCATTCCGGCAATTTTCATGACATGCGTCATTGCCAGAAAAATGTTAATGCAGTGAAATGGTGTGTGAAGGTGACCTTACACAGCACATCCGTTCAGGAAGGGTTTGTAATGAATTCGCGTGGAACTGTAAGAATTCGAAATCTCGAACGACACTAGACAATACTGGATAAAAATTTAACCCTTTGGGGATACACTTATAGTTTCCTCACACATGGGATACATTGCGGGTCACCCAATGTGTTTTTTGACCCAAGTGTTTTTTGATCGCTCATATCTCGGCTTTGAAATATCGTAGAGCAATATTTTTTCTTTGAAATTCATCGCCAAAGTCTGCAGAATACGAATCCGAAACCCGCTTTGCTCTACAGTTTATAGTTTTTCCAATACTCAAGGGGGGAAATACAATTACACGGAGAGAATTAAATAATAAACATTGCGATGTAAACATGCCGCTGATTGAGTCGTTATCACGAGAAATCGCATAAAACGTAGGCATCACTTGTTTTCGAGGTAGTCAGTACTACGAAACATCGTAATCTTTACGATGTATTTCCCCATACAGCACAAGAGTCCCCACAAAGGAGTCCCGTTATGCGACTAATAATGAATTCAATATGAATTCAATGAATTCAAAATGAACTCTTTATGAACAACTTAATGCTCAGAAAGAATTCATATCTGAATTCCGCAATGAATTCTTCGGACATTTGATACGTTTTCATTTTGAATTCATTGAATTCATATTGAATTCATTATTAATCGCATAACGGGGACTATTCAAGAGATCTTGCAGAAGTCTTCAAGAATTCAAATTGATCTAGAAGGACTTCGAATTTTAATTTCGGAGTTTCACCATCGTACACTGAGAGAAGAGTTTATTTGTATTTAATAAAGCTTACTTTGGATACGGCGAAATAAATATTTTTTCCACGTAAACTTGGCTTAATAACTATAAATGAAGTTTATTAACTGTTAAAAAACCTCATATGACCTTTTTTAACTGTTAATAAACCTTATCTGAGGATAATGAGTCATGTTTGTGTGTAATAAATATTTATTTCGCCGTATCCAAAACAAGATTTATTAAATACAAATAAACTCTTCTCTCGGTGTATTCTACGGGAAATTTACTACTTTTTTAGGCAAAAGAAAATCGATTCTTCGGTTGGTCTAATTGTGTTTCCCCCTTAAAGAAATGTCAAGGTACTTTTTCAAAGATATACAACTTCTCGAAATGAAGGATGGGTCATTTTGACCCAAAGTATCTCCAGAGGGTTGAAAAGGAGCGAAATAATAATCAACATGGTTCAATTTACGAATATTTCAATTGCCAAATTTTCTCGTTTCTGAAAATGTCAGTCTTATCGATATTAATGGAGAATCTTTGAAATAATTTGTTTTGTTCAATTTCCCTTGTGAAATCATCATTGGAACATGTATTTATGTGATGTCTCTATCTATTATTCCATGGTTGAAAAGCGCGTGATATTATGCGACATTTTGACGCAGGGCCGTATTTCATTGCTTGAAAGCCCTGAGCCTACTTAGAGTGGTGGCCCATTTAAGGAGACGTAAAATCTTGAAATTTTTAAAAAGCGATATGAGAAATTCAATGACCCAGTCAAGGCTCAACAATTTATCTATTATGTGCATCGAATCAGATTCATTAAAAGAAATAGATTTTAATGATTTGATTAATGACCTTTAGGCTAAAAAATGTCGTAAAAAACTGTTCAATCAAAGTAAAAAAAAATTTTTAAGCGAATATATATAAGGTGACAGGCCCCATTGATGAACACCTCAACCCCCATTAGCGAACAATCGTTTATCTATTATATCTTTCCTATGGCATATTATTCTGAATTTATTTACATAACAGCGGTTGATTTAGTATCCAGTCAGTCATGCTTGGATGAAATTAAAGCACTAAATGAAAAGTACTATGAATCAAAAACCAAAACGTTCATTAAAGGGGTCGCGTTCATAAATGGGGTCATCTACCTTATATATATTTATTAGTTTCATTTTTAAAATAACTTGATTTCATTGTGTTTAAGTAACCTTTATAAAAAAAAAATATATAAAAATCTCAAGGTAGTTCTCCGGGAGAATTCAGGATCAAATTAGAAAAATTATTGTCAAGCAGAGCACCAAGGTTGAAGGGATTCGATAATCATATTCGTTGGGACTTATATTCCTATTTATGACAAAAAAAGAACCAACTCGAAGTATAAATAAACAACCTTGTAACAATAACGCGAAATTTGACATGGTTTCTTGCTCAAAAAATTTTTATTTTTGATCCGTTTATGACTGATAAGGGCTCATTTTGTTCCTTGTGAGATTTAAAAAACCTTTACCATGGGGATGTTTTTGTATGAGTCATCATGACACTGTCACACGCTTTTGTTTATAGGAATGTATTTTACTATTAATAAACAAAAGCGTGTGACAGTGTCATGATGACTCATATAAAAAAATCCCCATGGTGAAGGTTTTTTAAATCTCACAAGGAACAAAATGAGCCCTCATAAGTCATAAACGGATCAAAAATAAAAATTTTTTAAGAAAAAAACCATGTCAAATTTCGCGTTGTTGTTACAAGGTTGTTTATTCATACTTCGATTTGGTTCTATTTTTGTCATAAATAAGAATGATTCTTCTAATTTGATCCTGAATTCTTCCGGAGAACTACCTTAACGATTCCCTACGAAGATGCCCCCCTTTTGCTCGGGCCCGGTGGGTCCTGCCTCAAAGAATATTATTAATTGACAACGTGTGGTTATTAACCGTTTCTGATGTCTTCTCATCGTATGTGTGTTTATTGATCTGTACTTGGATTATGAACAAGTGGAACTTTTCATAAATTTTGATTTCCTTCTGGCAGACGTACCGTCAGTCGTTGAAGGGAACTTTTGAAGAAAAGAAATTCAAACTTCTTGCCGAACAATTACAGTTCGGGGATGAAAAAAAAATGACGGATATCTCCATGGATACATTTGAAATGTGCATTTTAATGGATGCAATTTAAGTACGGTCAACGGAGATTGCTGCATGAATAATTCATATTACGTCGTGAGACCTCTTTTCATTTTTACGATTATTTGTAAGTTTAGAACTCACAGTTTGCCAACATATTCTCGGAGATTGATTTTTATCAAGTGTTATCTGATCATTCGGTGTATCAATATTCAATAATTATTTGTTGTTGAAATTAATGCCATGATTTTGCGCGTGTTTTTAGAAATCAAAAGTTGAACCTTCGATTCTCTGATAAGATTCATAGAATCAATATATTTATTGGACACTTGAAATCTTCCGAATATCAATCGAATACCTTGATTGTAGCAATATTCCTGCGATATTTGTGCTGGGTGGGCTCTCTTCGCGTGTTTTTGTGAGCCTTCATACAGTTCCGTGAAAGAAGAAGAAAAAAACAAGTTCTTTCCCCGTTCGCATAATCAGTGATAAGAAATAATCTTCACTATAAGAGATCGTGAAAGTCATTTTAAATTACATGGTTGAGAGGAGAAGCCAAACTTTTCTCATTTCAGTATTTCATTGTAGTTAGGAAGTGATTTGATTAGATAAGAGGTTTCGTTTGAAAAGCACTTTATACATGAAATACTGTTCTCCTTCTGTTCAATGCATCATCAGTTATAAATATCGCTTGAATGATGTAAGTATGTTACAAATAACTTTGTTTAGAGCTTCGGAGAATTCTTCCTGTAACGGATCTCAGGAGACAGAATCTTTTTGAAAGAAAACTCATCGATCAGGTATTACAACCCGTGTGGATATCAATCCTGGGCATTCTAAGGTAGGCCCTAGCCCCACAGGGGTATGTCTTAGGCATTCAATACAAGATTGCCTACCCACGGCCCTTGTGGGTCCCAGTTGGGATTGCCAGTATATTCCTAGAATATTTCAATCCAGGTATGCTCACCCACAGCCCACATAGGCCCCTGGTTGACTATCATCGTTTTGCCTGGACATTTGATACCATCACGGGGCCTAGATTGGAAAATGTAACATTCCAAGTTGGGGCCACTTCTCAAGTAAGAATTATAAACCTAGCTCAGGTCTGAGCCCGGGAGGTATTTCCACACGGAAAAAAATAAGTAGCCCAAATTTTCGTTGACTAGTATACCAATTTTGGGCGGAGCACAAGTTTGAAAAGAATTCGTATACTGGATTTTAATAGTTTGTTAACTGTGTTCTCTATTCGAACAATGGAATCCACTTTTCATTTTCATCATCGAAATAATGGAAAGAGTCAACGAATTATTAAAATCCATTGTACGAATTCTTCTTCAAATTGTGTTCCGTCCAAAAGTGACATACTAGTCAACGAAAATTTGGATCACTGATTTTTTCCGTGTAGCACAAAAATGCCGAAAAGATATCTTGAGGTATCCTGCGGATGAGAATTCTTGAAGATGACTCATGCGACATAATCAAAACAATCTAAGAACTTCATTGTTATTTTTCCCATGCAGGTATTGCCAAGACTGAAAAATAACCCAAGCTTGTCCCAAGGTTGGCACATGTAAAATTGGCCCAATATTGTTCCATGATTGTCCCGTTGTTCCCAATCGATAGTCAGTTATAGTACATCTGTTAATGTTTTTGGAATGTTCACTACATTTGATACAAGCTTGATACGAGTGTGAAAATCGAGCATTCGTTGAGAAAAATTGTGCCAATATTGCCCACATGAGTGGCACAATGTTTATAAATTTATGAAGTTATAACTATTGAGGCAAGTTTGGGCGAAGGCTGCCCACTCTGGGGCAGGCTCGGGTCAGGCCTGGGCCGATAGTTATGCTCACTAGGGATGATATACTCGGGGATTTCTATGTTGGATTCCGTACGGGATCAGATGATTATAAGATTCATGTTATGGTATTTCAGTAAGATCTTATGAGTTTAGTTTGAGCATAATTCAACAATAGAATCAAGATTGATTGAAATATCAAAGAACGCAAATTTTCCAATGATCATATAAGCTTGTCCCAGTCTTGTCACATTTTTTCTATCGTTTTAAGATAATTCATGTACGTTATTCCGAGGGAGAAAGTCATGAACTGAAATATGAATCAATTACTTTTTCATCCATATCTGCGATCAAAGGAGCATTGGTTGATGCATGGTAATGAATTGAACCGGGCCTGGCAAAACCACTGCCCCAAGCTTGTACTGATCTTATCATTCCCAAGCCTGGGCCAAATTTGGTAAATTGTTCAAGACAAGTCTTGGCAGGTCTTGTGCCAGGTTTGGTCCACACACACGTGGGTTAGAACAACGGGGTTTTTAGATCATTCTGATTGTGTTGCATGATTCTGAAGGATAAGACTGTAAGATATTTCCAAGACTCTTTTCTGCAAAAACATTGATATTGCGTAAACTATGAGAATTTTGAGAGAACTTTGGGATTTTTTTTTCAATCCAACATCATTCAGTTCCTCAAACTGATTGCATAAAAAACAATTCTATTCGATGTTATGGCGTTTGAAAATCAGAAACAACAAAGTGAATCTACAATTGTGAAAAGCAAACGTTGTTGATAAAAAGTATGACAAATTGCTACGAGGCAACCTGGCAACTTCATGTACCTCTACATGTATCTCGAGAAGTTGGATCCTTTTCTTTTGTTCTTGAATACCTCGGGGCATTTAAAATGAGTCTCAAGAAATAACGTTCTGTAACTGTTGGATGCAAAAGAAAATTACGCTCAATTGTCTTCGATTTCATTGCGATTCAAAGAAGACAAAGGATCGGTACTTTGCTCGAGCTGAATCATTTGATATCGAATTCAATTATTTTCGATAAAACAGGAGGATGTTTAGTTACGGAAACATTTAATTGATTTGCAAAGTTCTCCACTCAACGCATTACGGGACCACCCAAACGTATTCAGAGTGACGAATAATTACTACACTGAGAAAAATGTTTGGTGACGGTAACGATCTGAAGTATGGTTATAACAGATAGTTGCAGTAGGGATACTTAACATAGACCGTTCTGATCTTTGACTATATAAGTATGGACTGCTGGTTGCTAACTTCAGACTTGTAATCAACATTGAGCAGCGCCGCCAGTAACCGCAAACTAAAATTGACTGATCAGCTGTTCGGTGTTGTGATTTGTTTTGAAATACAATCTAACCTCTGATCAAGGGAGTAATTCTTATTGAAATGTTTTCATGTTTACTTATGAATTTCCTGTTGCGAAATTTGGAAAGTTTCATAATAAGGACATTTTCTTATGAATCGCTTTGAGACTTTAACCAGGGTTGCTTTTCCAATTTTTCGAATTAGATTATTACATTCGTATTCATCTAAAAGTACTCATAGCTTCATAAAATTTTACAAACAGACTAGATTTTCTGAATGTTCAAGGAATATCCCAACGATATACTTAGTATTGAGGTTGTTTATTATAAATGTTTTATAACTGCTTTAAAAATATTTTGAGAAATATATATATTTTATATTTTGAGAAATATATATATTTTATATTTTGAGAAATATTTTGAATGATGATCATAAATAATAATTATGAGTAATCAGATGAATAAGTTGATAGATGTAATAATTCTCAAAATACATGCAAAAAATCAACCATCAGAACACATGATGCAATGCGACTAATATTCTCTGAATATTTATTTTACATTGTTTACGTCAATATAAGAATCGTATCTATTGCTTTTAACGATGATCCTCATTCTTATACTCAATGTATCAAACGTCAATAAATTATCACCTGTAATTCTTATCGAATCATTGGGTTTTTTCTACGATTATTCATACCACATTTTGAATTCCCGCGTTTTCGGTCACTTGGGCGGAGCCTAAATATCGAAAAATATCGTTCAATGTTGGTTACACATTTTCGGCAGTTTATATAGGAAAAGTGGGGGTAACTGGCAGTCCATACTTATATAGTCAAAGGTTCTGATAAAGATTCTAGATTGTTTCATACTAATCTGGATCGTTCCTGAAACGATCTATCCAGTTTGTGGCAGCAATATCGATATCCCTATACTTCAGATAGGTGTCACAGCTGAATAATATTGTTATGAAAGTGATACTTTTTCTTCAGTGTAAGGATTAAAGAATCTTGCTAACCTAGTAGAAATGCTGCAGTCATTGACAAGTTTTGTAACTGGACGCTTGCAAGTGCCTCGTAGGGTTCTATTGAGGTACTTGCAAGTGTCTAGTATTTGGCTAGTTGAGTGTTACAGAACTTGTCAATAACTAGAGCATTTTTACTTGGGGATAGCGTTAAAATCATGGAGAAAAGAACGTTGTAATTCATACGAAAAATTCATCACGGTAAAAGCAGCTCAAATTTATCCACATACCCGAGATGATCTGAGATATTCAATCAGGAGTTGTGTTGATTGAGATTTTATCGGAAGTCCTATTGGAATCATGCACTATATACATTCATGTATTTATACACAAGAGGGTCAAAAACACAATAATTATTCCAACCGATAGATAAAAAGTCTTATCTCACAATCGAGTTTCGTGCTTCAAAGTTTACCATAGCTTCGAACCACGACATCGGTACTTGGAGTGTACGTATATACAAGCATGTATGATATTTTTCAAGTCGACCTGGAAAACGTAAGCCATGGGCGGTAAGCACGGAAACTCTCACTTTAGCAAAAGATCTCGTTAGACCAACATTTTAGGAACCTTAATTGTCGGATGGACAACACCACTCCACGCGTCATCATCCATCATATTTATCTCGAGACAATGACGAATCGCCCCCGCAAATTTGAAGAAACAAACTTTCAAGTAAAATTGTACTCATCATCCACGGTAGGAATTACGGTTTTTCTTCTTTTTATTACGAAAGAAAGTGCCTATTATAAGCTCATACTGCAAGTCTACATTATCAGGTTAAATCACGAAAAGATTCACTTAATGCGCTATTGTTTGCCCTTGCATTTATTTTACAATCGTTTTCTTCATCTTCAGATCGAAATGATAATTTGATGTTGAACGATGTTTCTTCCTTCTCCTTTTCAAATGGTCAGAGGGGAAGGGATTTAATTGAATGAGAAAATCAATCTGTAAAAATATTCTAGATTGTATGTTTTTCTTTGTTTCAGGTATTTATACCACAAGACAACGCTATCCTGATGCATTCGGGGTTTGCGGCACTAAAATCTTCGAGATGATAAATACCTTGTTCATCGTGAGGGACTGTAATACCAATTTCCGTTGATCCAGAACATCACCCGCAAGATTGACTACCATCTGGAGCCATTTGCATCAAAATATCGTGAGATCAGTGATAGAAGGTTCGAAAGAACCCTGCAAATGTGGCTTTGTGCACGGTGAGCCGAGGTTACGGGGGCCGTGGGGCCCGAGGTGGGGGTAGCAGTAGAACTCGCTCTGAAGCAAGCGTGAGGTTACCTTTGAGTCCTCGCACGTTGTGTGCCCCTGGGGCTGGTAGCGGTGGCGGAGGTGGCGGGGGAGGGTGTGGAGGAAGCGGTCCACAGGGAGGGCCGCCAAATGCGCAAACGCAGAATCAGGGCACTGGGCCCGGTGCCCCCGGTACAACCAACACGGCCCCATCTGGTGGTGGAGGGGGCGGCGGTGGCGGTGCGCCGGGAGGAGGGGGAGGGATCAGCGGTGGAGCGTCTCACGACGAATCGGGCGGCCCTGGATTGCAGCCGGACGAACCGATGTTACAAGTCGAAAGACCCGTACAAGCGGGTACTTGGATATGTTGCGTGCCCTGTTACTGGCTCCGTCGCAGCAAAGCGGTTCACAAAGCGTTGCTCACTTTCGCCATGCTTCTGGTCACGAGCCTTCTCGTCACCAGTCCCGTGCTTTTTCTCATTACCACGTTACCGGAAGGAGATCAACCCCGTGAGTGCGCGCCTCTGGTAAGTGAATTTTTATCTCCAATATCAGAGTAGAAATTACTCTAAGAATTATTTAGGCCATCACAAGGTCTTGAGGATTAATATAACGATTTCTATTTGGGTATTCGTTGTTGAATAAATTGGAACAGGATACTTTACCGCGCTGGAACGGTTCTGTACTGTACGAAATTAAATTCGAATGTGCTATAAACTTCCATGTAGGGTAAGTGTGCCAATATTGCACCACTTGAGAACTTGTTTCCATTTTTTGGTATAGAAACTTGATGAAATAAAAATCATATGTCCACAAAATTCCTCTTGATTCATGCAATCTTATTTCCATGATAAGATTGGGCGAAAATAAAAAGTGTACTTGATAGTAAATAAATGAATAATTGATAATGTACCCCTAAACTGCACTTTGTGTGCTTAAATCGCAACATGTACACTTGACACGCCTATGTACGCCTTTAGATTATTTTGAGTGCAGGGGAATGTATCCAATCAAACGATGGGACATTTTATTACTCACATTTAGCACTTTGAGACTTTATACCTACAATTTCGCTTGCCGTATAAAGGAATATAAGCTCAACGCTTTATCAACACAGAAAATCAACCAAAAATCAGAGGAATCTGAGGATAAATCAGAAATTGAATTTAACTGATGTAAGACACACACCAGCAAATCAAAACTCAGTGACGTGATAGGATTGTGCGCGTTTCCGTTTTACCGATACGCTATAGTGATGCAATTTGAGCAATGTTGCAAATTAGGCACCTTTCCCTACGTATCAAATTCATACAACTTATGTACTTTGTTCGATATTCACATAGCTCTAAACATCAATCATTCTAAACTATAATGACGATAAACAATGGATTATTATTATTCAATCAACATTTTTCCACAACTACAAATTCAATATGCAAACTTGAGTTCCAATAAAACTGGACTCGCTCAATGTTATATTTCATTCGAATTGTCTCGAAAAGATTTTCATCAGTTCGTTGGATTGCATTCAAACCCACATCATTCTGTCTTCCTTCTTCATGCATCTCTCCATCAAATACGTATTTGATGAATTCCTTCCTACGTTTGGAATCTTCTTCATTATCTTGGAATAATAGCCAAGTTTTTCTACGTTCACCTGAAAAGTAGGTTTCTTATCTCACCTTTTTAACGTAATTCTCTCTTATCTCGCGATTTGAAAAATGACTGATGATTAATTTTGTCTTCCATACGGGGAATATAGCTGAAAGTTCTTTTCTAATTCTCTGTTAATTTTACTGGAGTTTTGGACGTTTCATTTTTCAAAGAATTCCACTATTAATTCAAACTTTAGCGTTCGCTCTTTTTTCTCTCGTATTTGAAGTTATTTCCATCATCCAAAGATACTTTGTTCATTCGACCGTCTTCATTTTAGAATACTCCTACGGTAGAAGTTGCATTTGTCTTCATTTTTAACAACATATTTCTAATGATTGTAAATTTCTATTCTCCGTCTGGGAGGTGAACATCACGAGGATAACTTTTGATGAGATTCGTGATTTAGAATACTATATAATAACATACGTATGCTAATATTGTTTATCATCGCTTTAGATTCTGCGAAGTTTGTGTGACTGGGTGTTGAGTTTCCCATGCATTTGTTGGAATGATTGTGTTCTGTAATCAGACGGACAATTCCATCAATTGAATTCTTTTGCCGTCTGCTAATCGCACAGTGACACGAAGTTGGAAATGTGCAGAGAAAAACGCAGCTCACAGATATAGTAATTATTATAAACAATAAATCGGTTATTCATTAAATCAGAAACAGTAGTTCAAAAATGGTTTAGGAAATGGATTTACACATGAAAATCCAATATTGTAAATTGAATTTCCAATTCGATCTTGATGATTGAATTAGAAATTCGATCACATGGAATTGAACTTTCACTTTTTGCTATATTATATCACTCATAATAGTTTAGTAACCGAACTCTCATTCAAATGTAATTGACATTTCATCAAGTTTTTCAATCACATGGGAGGAAATTCCTCCCATCACACGTGAATCCTAGAAAACGTAATTACACGTATACTCCAGAAAACGAGTAAAATTTCAAATTTTAACCGTGTTTGTTACTTTTCATTTCTTATTAAAACTATAAAAAATAGTACATTTTCAAGGCGTCCTCTTGTCCTTGAGTGGTACTGTTTGTGGTAAACACATCTCCGCACAACAGTCATAATTTCACTCCACAAAGAACCTCGCCAAGTAATTTCCTCTTTTTGTATTCCGGATATATAGTTTGTAGAGTTTTCTGGTTCCTGCGGACTGTGGGAAGGTAATAAAATATTCGTGGGAGGTCAATAGAAATCCGTTTCGCCTCTATCACAGAGTCAACAGTTCAAGGCTCAAGACGGTTGTTTCACGTATTTCACAGATTTTTGTATCTTCTTTAACGCAGTTCCTTCCATGCTATTGAATTCCTTCCTTTGCCAATTCAATTTCATACTTATTGCTTGGAGTAATGGAATAAATCTTCATAAAAACAGATTTCTTTCGTGTCGAAAGGGAATGGACAATTAACATAATTTGATGACGAGATGAACGAACTGTGAACATCACGAGGATAAGTATTATTCGTTAAATAGACAAATATTAGAGCAGATATACTTCAACAGAAATGATGAAATCACATTCGTTATGAATAAAATTTTGGCTGAACAATGGAACCTTATTAAAATAAACACAGTTCATGTCCTGATGAAATACTTGGCTCAGCAGCGGTACGATGTTATCGGTTAAAGCCTGGATTGTTGGGGAATGTATTGTAAGAATCGTGACTTGGCAAGATTTGAGTCAGCGATGTTGGAGGGCTGAATGCGCGTTTACGTATACACATCAGATAATTAACAATCACATGTTCGAAAACGTTCTTCATATATTTGCGGTCAATGGGCATAAGACATAGGAATAACCTTACGATAATACGATGTACACGTCATGAAAGGACAAGGCATGGAAATTTTATTTGGAACGGATTCAATAAACTGTCGCTTTTATAATTATTTCAAACTGCATACAGCCTAAAAAGACGTTTTTGAATATTCTTGAAGAGATGAATTTTGGATACCAAATGCATGGTACTTGGAGAAAACGAATGATATCAACTTAGATTCAGTACATTAATTGAGAATAGATTTCTCAGTAGAGAATCTTCTTTTGAATTGGGAGACAAATTTTATTTTGAACAAACAACAACTGAATTCGTTCCTTCAATTGCTATTGAATAACACGGGAGAAAAAAAAGCTATTTTTTAGCTCCCACAGGAAATATAGCTGCCATGGCTAAAATTTCACAGATCAATTATTTGGCTATCGAAATATCAACCATAAAACAAACCTGCGCAGTCGCAGCTATGATTTTCAACTGTAGCAGCTAATGAATAGCTATAGCTGCAATTATTTTAGCTATGAAGGTAAAAAAAGAGTGCTGAAGAAGTGAGGAGTTGCTACAGCTATTATGTCTTTTTTTTTGTATATATCATTCATTTCAATCTAATATCAAAAAATCTAGTTGCGAAACATTTAACTGTGAAAATATATCTCATCGCGAATGAACACCATCGCTCATTCAACTAGAAAATCTTCTTCCTATCTCAACGTTTCATATAAAACCGAGTGACCAGGAAAGGTATTAGAGACCTTCTATCTATTATTATGGTATAATGATTTTAGTTGAAACTTAGTTATACGATGAAATTCCAACCGCTAAACTTGCACGAATGGTTATGATGTATCCTAAAGGCAGAAGAGTTCCCCGAAATGAATCCAATACCTCTACCTAATTTGAAGTTTACTGGAATTCTACAAATATTTAACAGCTTTTAAGATTTCAGGTTTTAATTTTTATTATTCAAAATAGATCAATTTTTCAATTCAACTATTGTATTTTAATTATATGTTAAAAATATGTACCTCGACAATTTGAATTTAATTCAAATTCAGTATTAAATATATTAATTAGATCGTGTAGATTCAACACCTGGAGCGATTTATAGGGGAGAGTGGTCTAAGTTGGGTCGTGTTCTAAGTTCGACCCCTTTACGTTTTTTGCAGACTTCCAAATTAATCAATTTATCCGAAAAAAATAATTAGTTATCCTTACTCCAAATTAGTTCCAGCAACTAGATACAGTTGTTGATATTTGGATGACTGAAACGGGTGTTGGCTCAACCGAATTCAAATTCAATTTCTCTGATTTTAGTTGCTGTTACTAATTTGAAGTTGCCTTTACTACAGCTTTCATTACTAGCTTTTATTCTTTTATTATTCGGAACTAATTTTCACAACTAACTTCAGTTCATTCTAACTAAAAGAGATTCTGTGTTCCAACACGGACCGCCAATAGTGGTTTCAACTCGGACCCCCATTTTTTCACATTTGTGATAATTTTAGAACTCAAATGTGTTAATGTAAAGGCACGGTGATCGACAATGTCCCAGTCATTGATACTATCAATTCACGAACATTAATTTTGAACAAATACTTCACTGTAAGAAGAAAGTTTTAATCTGTTTGCATCCTAATTTCAGACAATGCTTTTTCCATTGTGTCGGCGATTGTTTTTCGGCTTAATTTGTTTGCATCATAGACTCAGCCATGAAACGACCTGAATTTGAGACTTTCTTTTTACAGTGTTGAATCAATTCAGACATGCTCTCAAACTTTAGCAAGTAAAACTACCACTCGGCGAGGCCGGACCTTCATCCTGACTGATGATGATACCATCTGCGAGATTGCAATGGAATCCAAAAAAAAGCAGCATGCGAAACCTTCGACAAATTGAGAAAGAAGTGTGCAATGGAAAGACAAAAATGTACAGCTAGCGGAAATTCGATCGGCTCGTATCGATGTCCCTGTTTTATATCATGAGTTATCAGATTCAGAATAATTCTTCCCGACATTTCTTTCCTTTTGAATGTCGGTTTTTTCCGAGGGGCCATTCACTCAGGATAACAAAATTAACACGTTTGAACTAAGCTATCTTATTGAATGATTCCCTATGCTGACAAATGACTTCGACTGTTACACAGTTTACAAATCGTTATTGGCTCACCTGTCTCTTAAAAGTGTTAGAGCAAGCGAAGGTTCTAACGGCAGAGTTGTACTTGCTTACCGGACTTTACCATCGCTGACTACACTGACTACACTGACTCCCTGTTCTTATTCTTAGCCCAAACTGTGATTCCTCGTATTATATTCTGTTACACTCATAACTTCGAAATTACTAACTTATGAGACGTTACCTTAGTTAGAGCATCTTATTGAACTGATTAATTACGATGAAGAATTTCACTTGAAACGAATAAGAGATTGTTGATTAAAAATCGGAGTTTCACAGAATTAATTGGTTGAATAGGATTGTTGAACCAGATGAAATACGGATTATAAAATTTATAACAGATAGTTTGGAAATAAAGAGGTAATGAAGATTCATGTTTGATTTAAGAATGATCAATTGAAAAAAAAAAATGTTTTAGAAAATAATTTTATTCTACAGTCAAAGAAAGGATTTTTGAATTCGAAGATATTTTTTGTTTGTTTCGTTTTGTTCTGAAAGGAAATCTGCTTTCAAACGAAGAAAAATTTATTGAAATCAAAGAAATTTTTTTTAAATTAACCTATGAACAAACAATTGATTTCATCCAACGAAGTTCAGTAATGTCATTTCTTAAAATCAAAGAAATTATTTTTTGTTTTGAAGATAGGTTCACTTCGAATTGAAAAAACAAAGTTAAAGAAACAATTTTTTAAATTTAAGGTTAACTTTTCTCTGGGTGAATAAACCAGGTTTCAATGAAATCAATATTTATATTGTCGTATCCAGCAAAAGATTTATTAAATACAAATAAACTCTTTCCTCAGTGTGTGAGATGAATTAGAATTTTTTACTGTGAAAATCGGAAAATTTCGGTATGTGTGTTAGAATATTTCATACCATTATTCAAATTTATGCAGAAATCCAGATTTTCCGCTATCTGGATACGGTGAGAATTAGGAATTCTTTACACTATATATTCACTTTCACGGCAAATGTCAATGAACTCTGATGTATACATATGAATATCCTTGAAACAATGTTTATACATCTGTTTTATTGAAAAATTTATTTCTTAAAATATCTATTTACCATTTGAAAATACGAAAAACTTTACGTACCTTTTTTGAAATTTTGAGAAAAATGTAGCGCCTACTGCACATCGAGAACTAAAGTTTTCTTATTCACCACTGACTACACTGACCCTTTCTCTTATTCGTACTCTTGTATTGTTAACGTTGCCTAAACTTGTTCGGAACCGTTGACTCACACACAACTGGCACAGACTCCCATATACTTCCAGCACTAATGCCGTTGTCTGTTGACTCATTGTTTACATGAAACGTTTATATTCTAAGATAACATATTTTGAATAACTTGGCTTAATTTTAACGATTGAATGTTATTCGTGTTTCTTCACCTAAGCGCTTTAGATAATTTTATACTTTAAAGTGACTACTCGTATTAAAATTCACTGACTCGCAAGTGAATGGCCCCTCGGTCTTTCACTATTTTAAAAATAACTTACACTATGAAATATCATTTATGCTGTGAAATGTAATCAGAATGTGCAATAGAATTTGATTTTCTGTATCATACATTGCTTATTTTAAGAATTATCGAAAACTCAACATACTCACATACTTTTGGGAGTCCGAAATTTGCAATGCAAGGCCAAAAGAATGGGTAGTCCAATTTGGAACAGCGGGTGATCCGAGTTGGAACCAATGTTTTCATTCAGATTGTTCATTACAGTTTCCGGTTTTCAGCCATAACTCACAACTGATGAGAAATATTCAAAAAGTTTTTCAGGGAAACTTTGGGGAATTGAAACGTCTCTCCAACAGCATACAATACATGGCGATCGGTCAACATTGCAGAGTTTGAGCAATGCAGGGTTGTCAACTAAATTATCGTACACTGCGTTCATCAGTCAATTCTCATATAACTAGAGATATGATTGGTTAATCTAAAAGAATTGACCAATCAATGTTGTGTGCGACAATTTTGTTGACAACCCTGATGCAATGAAAAGAAAAGGTTGTCCGACTTAGGTCACTCGCCCCCAGTCATGGCAATTATATGAGTTTTTCAACTATTTTTACAGCCAATGCAACCATATAAATAGTTTTCATTACTGCAAACAAGTTACCATAACTCCCAGCCAACTGTGGATTGGTTCCAATCATTAGTCAATTCGATTGATTCCAATGACATTTGCTAATAATTGATCAATTATTTGGGAATTATGTAGGATCAACATCACTTATTTTCTATTGGTAATATGGAATTTTGCATTGGTCATGTCATGTTAATAGGATAGAATTATTTATTATGTGTTATTTATTACAAAAAATTGTTGTGATTTATCGATTCATTCATCTCCGTCGTATCAGTGATCGCAACTTGTCGAATTTTATATTATTCGTGGCGCGATAAAATTGTCGCGATGAATTGAGGTTATTCATAACTTCAATTTCAATTTCGGAGCATGAATGCAAATTCCTATTGGTATTATAACTGAGTGAACCGGTTGAACTCCATTCCAATCAAAAAGTGTGGTTTCGGGTTATAATTTCTATTTGAATTAGCAATACGCAAATTGTGGATAATTATATATTATAATGTTAAATGAACGGATTCAGTTTCACAGTGCCGTCGTCACAGTTTTGAAATGAAAAAATTAAAAACAAATGTTCAACAAATTTGAACAAAATTCTTTCACACTGAAGTTATTATATTAGTATTTGAAAGTGATTCAGAGTTTTATAGTATATATCAATCAATACCGAGTTATTGGTCAATTTTCGATCATTCTCAAACCAAAATAATTGTCCAATAATTGCCAAATTATGGGTCACATTATTTCACAGCTGATGGCAGCAGCTATGTCCATGCCACTGACCAAAGATTACCCTGCAGTTGGGAAATCCAATGTTCCACTGAAATTGATCAATTATTGGTCGCCAATGCGGACGCAAAAATGGACAATCATTGATCAATCCCACCCAATCTCATTGGGTAATAATTGACCAGTTATTTATCAGCTTTGGTTAGATGGGCTCTTTACATAGTTGTGGATACTGGATGTAAATGGTTGTCCTCAAATAGTTGATGTGACTATTTAAATTTCTCTAAGTGAAGGACCTTGCAAAGGATATAATACATGAATGAGAAAAAAAAATCAATTACCGCCTGTTTGAATATCATGAAATGTGAATTCAGTGGTTTCAATGTACATTTACGAAGCCTCCTGTGGGAATTGTTATCACAAGCGAATAAAATACTACATTTTCCAAGGTGCATCGTTTCGTGCATGTGTTTTACTGTCACAAAGAGTAACAGGTTTTGTCCACAAGAGTTAAAATGTACGAGTTTATGCCCTCACCGAATGACGTGGCCTGTTCTGCTTTCTTGAATATTTTACTGTTCCTTCTCTGTTTTTCCTTCTTGCCTCTTCCGATTTTGAAGAGACATCAGTTGATCTCATTTACCGATCTCGATGAGGCTCCCTTTATCTACGTACTCAAAATATATATACAGTTCGCGCTCGAACTGACAAATTCTTTCAAGACACTCGATAAGCGATGAAAAGAAAATAACGATGCAATTCACTCTCCACGAATGTTATTATTAAAACATCGAACTTCGTCACGGAATCCAGATAATGAGATTATTCCTCTCGTGCAGAACATTTGCACACTTCGTCAGTTGGGATCAACTTATTCATTCTGTTATCGAAATATAAGATTTAAAAAAAATGTAAAATCCACTTTTATATAACTGAACTTAATCAATGCAATCGTTCCTTCAAAACGAGGATGAAATTCTGTCACAGTCCTATTCTCTAAATTCCTTGGAGTGGAAAATTCACTCCTGAAGAGTGAAAATACTGCAAGTCCAGGAAGAATGAGATTCCACTACCCAAGAGTGACTCTCCACTCCATAAGAGTGAATTCTCACTCCATTAGAGTGGAGGTTCAACTCGGTTTGAAGAGTGAAATGTCACTTTTTGATAGGAGTGAAATTCTCACTCTAAGAAAGTGAAAATTCACTCTGTAGGAGTGGAATCTTACTCTTGTTGGACTTGCAGTATTTTCACTCCAAGGAATTTAGAGAGTTCATGATTTGATTTCTTGAATAAAACCTCGTGAGTAAAATTTCTGGAATCCGTACAGTGGCAAAACAAGAGTAATAAAAAAGGATCGATTTCCTTGAATTAGACGCATCCCTGGATCAACGGCGTTTTGACATTATGTTCAGTATATTTTTACTCGAGACATTCTTTTTCGGTATTCGTAGAGAATGTCACTTTCATAATGGAGAGTCGTCTCCCACAAATCCCTCATGAGCGGAACTGTATTCTTTTCCAGCTCACAGAGCCTTTTGAACTTTCCCGCAGGAACGTGGATAAGACACATTCACGGAGGGATTTAAAGGAGAATAATGTAATTCTGATTCTGACAAAATTCTAGTTAAGGTAACAGTCATTTCAAGATTTGTTAATAGAACCAGATAGATGTACCTATCCTTGGAATTTTTCTTTTATCCTTTCCAATTACTTTAAATGCAACAGCTGAAGAACAAGCCAGGAAGGACTTTTTAAACCTGATATACTTTCATTTATCGTAAATATTTTCAATCGTGAATGGATTTCGATACCTTTTTCGTTCAGAGAAAATCCATTCTAATAGAAGAACATGAGGTTTCTTCCGTAAATTTAAATGAATCATCCCAGCCAACGCGACTGCTGGTGTTTCAATGGGCCAGGAATGGCTCTTCACCGGCATCGCGAGGCCATCAGCGGTGAATTGAAACTCCAGTACTTAATCGTGGTTTGTGGGGATGTGCGATGTCAATTTGAACAGAACTATGCAACTGTTAGAAATAGAATTTTGTTTCTTTACGAACAACATTTGCTCCGAGTTCAGAGTTTCGAAATACACAGTACAAGATATTGTGAATAACAAATATTCAACTGTCAATAAAAATCTTCGCAAAGGGTTCGAAGGAATGAAAATACATGTCGTGTTCGATTTTTGCTCGCCCTGTAAAAAGTAAATGTGGGATTTTTCTCCAAGTTGCCTGCAGCAAAAATCCATCAGTCCCTATGCATTGATTTCCCCTAAATTCTGGGGGAATGGTTCTTCTTCATTTGGAGATGAATTCCCTTCAGAGAGAAAGAAATTTCTCCCAAATGGGAGAGAATTGCTCCAAAATATAGAGGAGATGAATTTCCTCCACGTGAGGGATTTTTGCTGCCACTAAATTTCACAGTTAGAAAAATCTGCATGGAATTTCATAAAAATATTATGAAGTTTAAAATATTGAATTCAATAATATAATTCTCAATGTTGAGAATTTTGTTCTCAATTATAATAACATATTGTAGAATTTAACAAATAGTTGTTACATTTCAGAAAGAAATTTTGAAATTTTATCATTAATATTTAATTTGAGAACTATTATATTCAATATGGAAATAAGATGTTTCATGAAGAATTTCGTATCGAATTGAAGAATTTTTCCAACAGTGTTGGGGGAAACTTCACTTCCACTTCCCAGGTAGGAAATGCCAATATTGACAACTGGCCCATGCTTGGTAAAATATTGGGCTGCCAAACATGGCGAACCAATATCGGCCCAATATTAAATCATTTGTGATCTGAGAATCTATACCACGTTTCGTAGGGAATGTCATTACGACAAGTGGTTGAAGCTTGGCAAAATATTAAACTGTCAAGCATGGTGAACCAATATTGGACCAATGTACAACCAATGTTTATTTGAGAACCTATGCCACATCTCCATGTTTGTGATTTTTACAGAGTTGTACCGATATCCCTGCTAAAAATCTTATCGGTTTTTATGGGAAATTTTTAGCAGGGATGGCATGAAAAATTACGTCATTTTTTTCTCCAAGAAGTATGTTTGAAGAATCAGGTTGAAGCATGGCAAAAGTTAATATACACAACTTGGGCCAGGTCCGGTTTAATCGTATCAGTCAAGCTCCAAAATACTCATAATACATATATCATGAGACATTGGGCCATGCTTGGCATATTCTGGCCCAATATTGAGTACCAAGCCTGGCGCGAGGTTATCATTCCAAGCTTTCGCCAAGCTTGGGCCATTTTTCATCATAGATTCTGGCCCAATATAAGTCATAATTGGGCCAAGGTCGGGCCAAGCTTGGGTCATTTGTTAATCCCTACCTGGGTTTATACAGTACGGAATTTGTTGTTTCAAACACCTTGGAAAATATTTAAGAAATATATAAATATGTTAATTGCCAGAAAAAAAGAAAGAAAAATCTTCGTCATCTAACAAGAATTATTTGGGATTTTACCAAAATTGTCTGTAAATTCATTTAGAGATGTTTGGTAAAAAATTTCCAAACTTTTGTGGAACCTTCTTTTTACAGTGAAGAACGTACCTGTACATAATGGAAGTGTTCATAATAAATTCGATGGTCTATTGATTTAAATTTGGTGCTTTAGAATTTTGAATCAATATCGAAAAATCATAATACATTGTAAGACATTTTTTGTGGATTCACAAAAACAGTTTGGAAGTTTTTTACACAAACATTTTTTCCCATGAGTTCCTCAAGAAAATTTGGAGAACATCGGAAGTTTTGGTCAAGTAACAAAAATGTTTGATCTCTTACAATTTTTCTTTAGGAATCCACCAGAAAAAATGTTTGTATGAAAAACTTTCAACCTTTTTTTGATAAATTCACAAAGATATTTTTTCCAGTGTACACTGTAAAAAAATTTCCAAAAAAAGGTTTGGAAGTTTTTTACCTAACATTTTTTGGTAAGTTCACAAACAATGTTTGTCAATTGACAAATCTTTCCTGGGAAATCACAAAAATTGTTCGGAAATCTACAGAAAATTTGTGAGTTCCCAAAAAATTTGGAAATTTACCAATCTGTAAGTTTTTCACCATACTTTCCTGCTTAGAAATTCACGAATATTTTTCACAGTGTAGAGTTCAGTTAACTCGGTGGTAAGTTGAAAACGTGATGATAGTAAAAATCTTTGGCCAATTAATCCACTTATGAAGGATAATATTTTATAACATAGTGTTTACGTGGAATGAATGAGGTATGAAAAGGAATTAAATTATATAAAAATGAATGAAAATGAAAATATTGATACAGAATCTTCAGGGAATGATTGTGTATAACAATATCAAGTAAATGGATTTGAATTGCAGTACACGATTTTACACTTCCGTTGTGTATCATAGTAGAATTCCCGTACTCCAAGATATCAAATTGTCCCTTTGTTTTCGTTTTGAAACCTACCCGTCTGATTTTACATCTCCACAATTTTTCACAGTCGAATTCTGTTTTTACACCTCAAGCGTGTCACTCTACCAAGTGCCGCTGAATCCATTAGGAAGATTCATAGCACAACTCAGCGTGAGTGCCATTCTTCTGTTTCGAATGAAAACATATTTGAAATCGTTTCGGAAAATGGTTGAGAGAGGAAACCAAAGTGTTCCGGACAGCTGAATGAATAATGAATGAATTGGAGACACGTGGAAAATTTCGAAAAAATGAAAAAAGAACATTTTCCAGTTACATACTCTGATGAATCGATGTTTCTTCAATTATAATAATATTTCTTCCACTGTCAACGCCAAACTATACATTTCATATTCTTTTACGACTGTATTCCACCATCGTTTATAAAGCACATTAAAAATACTCATAAAATATATCTGGTTTGAGGTATGAATCGGTAATGGAATGTATATTGTTTACGATTCTCGATCGCACCGGAGGCTAATAAAAAAAGCTAGGTTGATGCAAATTTTTCAACGATACTCCGTTGCATAAAAATCTGTGTACACGTGTGCAAGAAATTTGCAATTTTACGATCGTGCATAAGAAAAATATTATATTTAATTGGAACAGAATTAATCTCGAATAACAATGAAATTCAGATTTCAAAATTTCACTCACAGAGGACACGTTATTTAAAACATTATGATATTTTGAAGCACGAATATAATTAATCAACTTGGTTCCAAAAGTGTTTCGCGTGATCCGTTGAGAAGAAATGACAAGAATTTTCAAGTGTAATCAAAATAATCCGCATTTAAAGTGGATAATTATTAGTATAATTCACGAATTTTTATAAATCCAGATTCGAAAGGTACAGAGAGTTCAGATTGAATGAATGTTTCAATGAAAGGTATGAAGGAAAAGTATAATAGTAGAAAGTGGAGAATGTTTCAAAGAATGTCTTCGCCTAACGATAAGAAGTTATAAATTATGTGCAACCTCGTTTTGTTGCCACAAGGAAAAACGATTATTCACATGAAAACAACGTCTTTATGTAAATTAGAATACTTCGCAGATTGAATAAAAATTCTACGCAATTTCGAATATTATGGAGGGATGAAAAGGTATCCATCTTCCCCTCGAATATATTATGAATGACAGTAGAATCGTCTCCAATTTACGAATCAGCAAGTTTCTTTATATATTCATCTTATGACATTACCTTCTTTTTACCGTACTGTTTTCCCCTGTACAAGAAAAACCTGCTTTAAAGAGATTACATCCCTTCATTGCATTGAATGTAGGTTCAGGTAAGATTTTTCTGAAATTGAAATTTTCTTATATTTAAACTGGATTATATAGAGATTCATAAAACATTCAGATGGAATTTAAGAGAAGTTTGATGTCCAATATAAATTGAGAAATTAAAATGCAGAAATTTACCTTGTACGATGACAACGCATCGCTCCGAGTCTCTAAATGGGAATTTTTACAAAATTATATTGTCAAATAATTCACATTATAAGAGAAAAATTTATCCTTGTTTTATAATGTGAATTATTTGACAATATATTTTGTAAAAATTTCTATTTAAAGACTCGAAGCAACGCGTTGTCATTTTACAAGGTAAATTTCTTCATTTTCGTTTTTCCGTGTACTATGAAGCGGTGAAACAATTTACAATAACAACGATAACAAATTTCTTTAGATAGACGCTCTTCCCTCTCTTGACAACAGTCGGAGTTTTCATTCCAGGATTCGAATCACCAAAGACCAGGGGATATCGTAAACTTATGACTCTAAAAAACCTGTCATGGAAATTTCAGATTTCTCAGGTATTTTATCTTCACTCCGCAGTAATTCTCATATATTGTTTCGCACCGGATACGCGAAATCGATTCCCTTCCGTTATAAAGTTTGTCAAATGTTGGCGAAGACGTGTGAAAAGTGGGAACAGTATATACTCCTTCATAATTCTCTCAAGGCATCGATGAGTTTCTCACATAAATCTCTTCGATTTCGATTATCAAATCAATTATACATTTTCCAACGGAGAGGAAATTGATTTAAACTGGTTTCTTTACTCTCCAACAGCAATCGATAGAGATTAAAGGGAATATATTCTTACTACTCCGACTACATAGTACATATCTTTCAACACGGATAATTGCCATTTCCATGTCCGCGATGAAACAGAGAAATCATAAAATTCTTCCAGATGAAGAAGAAAGAATTTCATCGAAATAAAGAACTCACCTTTTGTAGAATATATCCCATTCACTATTCCATCACTGCATGCGCGTGAGGAATTTTTTCAAAGATTTTTGAGTATCTTCATCTAACGAACATTCCTTCTTCCAACAAAGTTATATATGTTAATATCACTTCGAATCCTGAGTTGGGAGTCTTTGTTGGAGTTCGAAGCTCTCAGCTATATAAATTTCAAGTGTCTATCGTATTAGCTTCATCAAGTTAGAGAGTTTCTTGAACTTGTGTTGAAGAATGTTCCAAAGATATGGAAAATCTCCTACGCAATAGAAATAATAAACAGTACTGAGTATTATCACGATACATGAAATTGTGAACTGTTGTTTTTATAATGATACAAATGTTTACATGAATATGATAGTTGCGATGATTCATTATTTGAGAATTAGAACAAATAAGATGACATGTGAAGAATACCACACGACCTCTCGACACTTTGCGTAACATTGCTTATTATACAAATTTTTCATCTATAGTGTAGAAATGTTCTGTTTGTCATTTGTCAGAATGATACTGAAACCTTTCCGCTGAGAACTGTGAAGTATTATTCATTGAATGATAATCATAAGGATTCCAAATCCGGTATTTCAATGAGAGATATGTTATGAGCTTAAATTACAAAAGCGCATTATGAACTGAGAATCGCCCTAACAGGATTTATTTACAATTAATTGGTATTTCAAACATTACATGTTCTCTGGAATTAAACAACTCCAGTGTAATTAACATTCATTCTCAGTTTGGAATCGAAGTGTTTGTTGATGTAAACAATGCGGATACCGTATGCTCCAACGTGTTTTCTCGAGTGGAAGCCGTATTTCAGGGTGAGGTTTCGAGGTTAATGTCAACCCTACCTGAGGTCAGGGTTTTACTTTTCATCTCAATCTTTACTTTTGTTTTGTTTTGTAAATATCAACTTTTCCCTTAGTTTTTGGACCCGAATAACCTAGCGGAATTTATAAACTTCGATATTATTCAATATACTTTTCAGCAATTTCGAAACTTTTCGATATAATTTGGATTTTCTATTTGTCGTTGATGTTGCATCAGATTCTTCTGTTGTAATGTTTAGTTTCGTTCATTGTTATGCAATATCACGCGTCGAGATAACAACAGCAAGTAAAATTCTTTCCAGAGGAATGAATTGAAATAGTGTGGATTACATCAATCATCTTCCATAATTTGATGATTATTGCACTGAGAAAACTAAATAGTCACTACGACTGAAAAATTTTTAGTTGTCTTATAATAGTTGGTGCAACAAAGTTTTTTTGTTCGAGGAGCTATAAATAAAGTCACATGTCTATGAAATAATTAGTTGCGACAACAATAGAATATTTAGTTATACGTTTTGATCGATGGCACTAAAAATATGTAACTTTGACCCGTTAGTTGTATCAACTAATACATCACAGTGAAGGAAAAATACAAATTTTAGTTGATGAAATGAAAAACTTTCAAAGCAAATTGTTTGGTTTTTAGCATCACACTGTCAAAAATATGGAAAGTTCTTCTTGAAACTGTTGGTACTTTTTCACTACTTTGAAGAATTCTTTTGTTTTTTTGATGTTGAATCCTCCATAAATGAAAGAAAAGTTCACCTAATTATGGTGAATGATTCCCCATCTGTGGAGAAACTTTGCTGCCACCATTTTTTGGAAGGAAATTTCACAATTATATTTTACAGTGCAGAACTCATAAATCCCATCAACTAATCTTAATTCTCATGGTTTATGTTATTATATACTTTCAGTCACACTGAACAAAAACTGTTTTTGTCTCGTAAAAGTATTAGTTATTCTAACTAAAAATTGGTCACAACTATCATCTCAGTTGTGGCAACTCAAATTTTTCATTCAATGTTGGTTCCTGGCCAGGTATTGCATCACTTCGTTTTGTGGAGCCGTATTTTACGGAAAAAGTTGTAGCAAAATATTATACACTTCAACCGATGCTAGAGGCGCCATGAACAAAACAAAATAAATATGTGGAAACGATGTAGCCTAATTCATTTTTCTGAGTATACCAAATATGAAGAATGATTCTAACAGATCCACAGCATGCTATGGCTGAACGTATAACGCGCAGACTTCCTATCACGATGGCTCGTCACGCGTGAGAGTTCGATACCCTGACTCTCAGTACTCTTTTGCCACAGCGGTAACGTCGCATGCAAGGGAAAATCACGGTTGATACTTCAGCTGAAGTCACTCCAGGAACAAATTCGACGAAATAAAAAGAGTTAACGGTCGATGAGTCACATAGAATATCTCAGGGAAAGGGAGAGAGAGTTTTTTTTATAGTCACAAATAGAAAAATATAATATAGACAATTATTTTTCTTCAGTATAAGTCAGAATCAAATATGGTGAAATAAAACAATCAAATTTTGTTGCTACAACTTTGAAGGGTTGATGAAATTTATATAGTTGTGCTTTGCTCAATTATTGTCCGAAGTTTGGATGAAAATATATTTTTGGTTAACACAACTATAAAAATATATTTGATGTCGTATTTCACTAAAAAATTTAGTAAATTTTCTGATTGTGGCAAGTGAGAAATTAATTTTACTTGGAACTGAAAATAGTAGAATCAACTGCAAAGAAAAAAACGAAACAAAATCGAGTTCGATTAGATGAGACATCTTTTGGTAACCTGAGGGATTTTGATCGAAAAGATATAAACTTTGCACAATTCGCAAAAGAAAAACTTCTTTCCTTTCTTGTTCCAGTTCTTCGTAAGTTCGTTTTAAGAGGCTAAGTTTAATAGGGAATCGTATACATATATATACCTATTATATCTATGATTTGTTAAAAGATTAGAACGGTGTTTTGAGTATCCAATTCTTGGCTGTCAGCCACAATCATGGATGATAAATGTCCCAGTCCGAAGTTGTTCTGAAAACAGAAGACGGATATCGGTGGAAAATGAAAGAACAGATAAATCATTTGTCGTGTTTTTTTTTTGTTTCGTGTAATTCAGAGGCTTTGTTTCATGATTGTCATGTTACAAAATACGAATTGATATGCAAGCGAAGGATTCATTTGAAGATATGATGGTTTGATTCATAGGTACTTTTCCAGAAAACTAAATTCAACGTAAAATACATATTTTCATGAATTCTTCCTTGATATATTTTCTTTCACCTTTTAATATTACAAATTCTTAGCTCTGTCTTTTTCCTCTTTTCAGTTTGTGGATACGACTCATGCATTATTCCTTTCACTTTCTCATATCTCTCAATTCTCTTTGTGCCGTCGTCTAGCTCGGTACCGACTTGTTGCGGGTTCTTTTTATCCGCTACTCTCTTATGCATTCTTTGAGGTACTAACGCGTGGTTTCGTTTGTGTGTTTTGACAGGGGTTGTTGAATTCCTGTGTCTTAATTGCGGGTTCTTTTGAACCTGTGGACTAATTTTCAATGTTTGATACCTCATATGACTTTGAAGTGAAATTATTCTTGAATTCTCATTCAGTTTCTTAATTTGTAACTTTTCGAAATGTATTCCATTCGAGTGAATTGTAATTTTTGATTTTTATATATTTTGCTGGAGTTTGAATCGTTTATTGGAACGAATTGGTTACTGAATAACGAAATCCTCAGCTGATGAGGACCCAAAATCTTGCGATATATTCTTTGAACGATGTATTCAGTTCCAAGGAATTAATTCGAGAAGATCAACACCGATGATTTCTCAGATTTTGTGAGTTTGAATTTCAACAACATTTTTATATGAGATATTCCGAGTTTAAATAATTCTTCTCGAAAATACTCAAAACTGGATTTATAGAATAGTCTGAAAGATTCATCCCTGAAAATTGTAGACTTTTTTAAGAGCCCGTACAGCACCGGACATTTCTACGTTGCCTCTCTACGTTGTCTCCACGCCCACCATTTATCCACGTAGAGTCCACGGAGATGCGATGTAGAAATTGGTGGATGTGCTGTTAGGGAGTCCAGTTTGGAGTATTTGGGATCTGATGATAAAAGGTGTTACCAGATGAAATCACCTCTTCGCTCGTATCCTATTAAAAGACCGTGCGTTCCTTACATTCTTCTATTTGTCTTGATTTCCGCGTTATTGAGTGAAAAACTGACGAAGCGAGAAAAATATCAAAGGTCGAAAACAACAACGTAGTAAGACAATCTAAAACTTTGTAAGAATTCATTTGTCTTCTCTCGAATTCAACTTACGAGTTTACGTATAAACCCATCCCGAATGTCATTGGTATTGGAAAAAAGTGCAGCTTCTATGAAAAAAAAGAAGCGTCCAACGATAATGATGGAAATAATGATAGTAACGATGATGATGGGAAATCGTTGATTCTGCTCCAATAGTCTGGGTTAGAGAAACTGTCTCTGTCATTAAATATCACAAGAAATGAAAGACGCGGACGACGAGGAAAGTACTCGACGAATGAAGAACAGAGAGAACGACGGGAACGACCCTGCTATTAGGTTCTCTTCTTTCGCAACTCTGCTCTGTCATTACCAACGAAATCGAAACGAATAGGGAGATACGTGCTCTCTTGTTCACTTGGTTGTGGATTCGATGGTTCTTCAAGTACGTGTTATACTTTTGTCACCGGATCGAAGTTTTCGCTATCGATACTTGTATGAAGAATAGATGTTGTGGGGAATGATTCAATTTTAGCGGTGTATATTCTCACGATACATCATTATAAATTCATTATAAAACACACATGACTTTTAATTTCATTTGCTTCGCTCGTCGTATGCATCCCACGCTTTCCCATACATTGAATAAACCTTGAAATTAACAAGAATCATTTTACATTTTGAATCAATGAGCACGTAACTTTACCCTGGATTATTGAATTTCTCAACCCTATAGTTAGAGACAAACATACGTTCAGGAGAAGAGAACTGATTTGCAAATTACAATCTTCCTGTTAACGGGAGATGTAAATAATTCCAGTAGTTTGTCACATACTTCGAAGTAGGTACTAATTCGTACAAATTGGATGAAGGTAATTGTGGATACGGAAACGCATGATAAATACAAAGGTTGTGAATTACTAATACGTCTGACAGTCAGTGTTCCAAGTTTCCTTTTCTATCTATGTATTCTTTCACAAACGAAACAAAAAATACTTACAAAAGGGGTAATAATAAAAAAAATCTTATTACCTCATTTTAATTGGAATTTATAGAGAAAATCTTGTTGATAGAGGGAAGAAGTGAAAAAAAGTCAAGAAGATATGTTTGGATAAGAGCGAAGTTGAACCAGAAAAACACGTGGGAATACATATTCATATTCGCATAGACCGAACGCAAAAAACTCCTCATCATCTCCATCTTCATGGACATCTGATGTACAGGAAAATGAGTCCAAACGAAATTAGTCTCTTTGATATTCATTTTGGATGTCTACAATTTTTTTTTATCAAAGACTGTATTCCTTGTGAGAGTAGTTGTGAATGTCAAATCTATATTCAAAAATCCAGATCCACAAAGGATAATATCGATATTGTCTTATTTATGATTAAAGGACGAGGCTTGCGTCAGAGAACGCGACGGACCTGAAGGTGTATGTGAGTCAAAGGCATGTGAAGAGGCTTCGAAAAGGATCGTCGCTTCCATGAAAAGGGGCGTCGATCCGTGTAAGGACTTTTATCAGTTCGCCTGCGGTGGCTTTCGCGATCAACAACCGTATCAACCAAGCTCAAGTTTCAGTATACTGCAGGCACAGGTCGACGATCACATTCACAGTGAGTACATTATACATCCGATGTCCAATATACATCCTACACATTAATGTGTATGACGGAATATATCGTTCATGTTTATTTTGTCTTTTGCTGTTATTCGGTCATCATTCATGGGATTTAAAATACCAATACACGTCTTATTTGAAGCATTTGGATTTTCAGTCAATCAATAGTTTGAAACTTATGAAAAATCAGTACGAACTATATAGATTTTTCAAACATATTTAACCCTAGAACGGGCACGTGAAAAACACAGGAAATTTCAAATGGCTGTAACTCATTTGAAACTAAACGGATTTCAACTCACTATGGGCGGCTTTTGTTCGTCGGGATGTATACTTTGAGAATATTTGGGTGGCAAACTATAGAGGTGAAGAGAGGCTCGGATGCTGGGGTAGAAAAAAATGTCCTGGGGTCCTAAAAGACTCCACATGCCCGTTCTAGGGTTAATCACATTTAAGAATTTGAAAAGAGAATTCGTGGATAAGGTTACGAGAAACTATGGCTCCATTTAGAAGCAATGTGAAGGCAATGTAGAAATCATCGCGTGAAAATTGAAACCACTCTGGTTGAACAAACCGATGGATTCTCGCTCAATCTCATTGAACCTGATCCAATGTTCTGACCAAATCCTATTCACTGTGAAAAAACCGTTGTCAAAATCAACACCCCGTGGATTCTATAAGAGTCCACATCGAAATTTGGTGTTATAATAACTCTAAATGATGTTAAAATAACACCGTGAGGTGTTGAGACAACACCGTTCGAGATGAACTTTTTCTGACACCGCGGTTTTCCTTACAGTGTTCGACCATTTTCAATAAGATTTAATCGAATAACTGTATTGTCCCAATGTGATTCCAATTGAATCTTGCCAAACCTGATTGAATCTTGCACAATATTCTGACGAAATCTCATTAAATTTCATTTCATCAGAGTCTATGGATTTTTTTAACCAGGGCAGACATTTCCACGTTGCCTTCCCGAGTCGAAAAATTGTAATGCTTTTCAGAGCCTGATTAACTCCGTAATACGCGACGATCCAGAGTTTAATCAAGTCGAAAACAGGTTAACACCAGGTCGAATGAGAAGTTTGAAAACAAGATCAGGTTGAGAACATGGTGGGATCAGGGTTAAAAATGAAATCAAACCTGATTCACTCCGTAATACGCAACGAATCAGAGCTAAATCAGGTTTCACTTTTTGGCTCGGCTTCACTGTAGGAAATTTGACGGTGTTATTTTGACACCGTATGGAGTCATTCTGACACAATTTGGAGTTATTCCAACACCGAATTCCGGGGTGGACTTTCATGGAATCCGCGCGGTGTTAATTCTGACATCGCTTTCCTTACAGTGCTTACGTTGCTACTGCATCGAGCCACCGTTCTTCTGAACCTCATTAACGTTGTCCATGGATTTTTTCCCTAAATTTTATGTGTACGGAAGCACGAGGTTCCATGGAGAGGCGACGAACTCGTCGGTGGTGGCACTCTACACAGAGCGAAATATTAGATTATAAATTACTATTTTGCTAGCATGTAGGAGACAAACTTGCTTTATGATACCTTTTACTCAGATACTCTCTAGATAGTAAAAGAATTCAAGAATCCTCCCATACTATCAGGAATAGGGATTTTTTTTAGAGAGTCTTTGAGTAGATGATATCATGAAGCAAGTCTATCCGTACGTGCTTGCAATATGGTAATTTGTAATGTAATATTTCTTCCCATCCACAGGTCTTGAACAATCTAACTTAAAACGGCATCAAATTCTTAGTTTTCCTGATTGTTTTCGTTTTCTTTCCCTTCTGCTTTCTACACGGAGGAAATCCTACAATACTGAGTGCTGTAGTCCACACGACTAGTTCGTGTTATAAAACAATAATACGCAAACAATTCTGGTTACTGTAGTAAATACACTGTGAAGAATGATTATGGAATTTTCCCCCAAAAAATGGTGGCCGCAAAGTTCCTCTACAGATAGAAAATTTTTCACCATAATTTGGTGAACTTTTCCTTCATCTTTGGAGGGTTCAACACCCAAAAAACAAAATAATTCCTCAAGCCCTCATTTCTGATGGAAAAGCAATTCCCTCACGATGAAGGGATGAAATTCACGAACAGTGTGAAAAAAAGCTCCCCACAGTTTTCACAGTGTACGAATCAGTCGTGTTTCTACACTAAAGAGTCGTTTTTTCACACCACTCTGTAGTGTGCAGACACGACTGATTCGTATTTACCACAGTAACTAGGATTGTTTGCGTATGATTGTTTCATAACAAGAACTAGCCGTGTGGACTACAGCACTCAGTATTGTAGGATTTTCTCCGTGTAGATTCAATAATGGTAGGTGGGGTGATTGAAAAAAACATGATTTTTGAAACTTTGTATGGAGTCTAAGAATAAGATTGAGCCCAAAAGAAAGCAAATTAGATGATTTTTAGATGGTGCGCAAAGCGATTGTTTGGATTTTTGCGTTAAAATGCGAAAAAGTTGTTCATTATAAAATGTTTCATAACTTCTGCAATTTTGTATAGAACTTGACGAAATTTTTATGCGATATCTGTGAACTTTTTTTTTATTTATTCCTTTATTTTTACACAGATAGATATGAATAGACATTGTAATATATAAATATGGCTTAGAAATGAAAGGAATTGGTTATTTACAATAAAATAGTAATAAGCTAATTGATTTGATGATAAATATTGATTACATATAATATTCAATACACATATGAAATCATAGATTTTTTCCGATTTTAGGGCCGATTGAATCAATGAAAAATTGATTCAATTAATTAATCAATTGGTTAATTGAACCCGTAATTGATGTTAGTTCAGGAAAATGCATGCAAGCACGCCTCTTGCCGGGTTTCTTGAATAACTCACCTATAAAACATCGTTTCGTAACGTTTGATGTAAAATAAACGAGTTGGAAGTAATTTTTTTTATAAACCAGCTACGTATGATCTATAAATTATCAAAAAATTCTACAAAATGTTGGAACAGTCCTTGGAATACTTTGAATCATGTCGGGACAATGTTCACCGGTAGTTTCAAGAGCTAAATGTATTCAATGAGGTGATATATTCTGCATTTAGCGGATCAACGGTATAAATTTGTATTAAAAAATGGCTTAAATATGAATAATTGGTTCGTGCGCCCCCTAAACTTGATTTGATGTTCAAGTGGGCATAAAAAGTCACCTTATTACGCAAGTTTAATAGAAATTCTCGGATACATTTTTTTTGGTATTGAATTATGAAAATTTGGTTTTCAATTATTTATAAAAAAACAAAAAATTGAAAAATCAACCCGTGAACCATGCAAATTTCGAAAGAATAGGTTCACAGATATCGCATAAAAATTCCGTCGAGTTCTATACAAAATTGCAGAAGTTATGAAACATTTTATAATGAACAACTTTTTCGCATTTTAACGTAAAAATCCAAACAATCGCTTTGCGCACCATCTAAAAATCATCTGATTTGCTTTCCTTTGGGCTCAATCTTATTCTTAGACTCCATAGAAAGTTTTTCAGCCCGGCACTCATTGAAATTCGGAAAGCATGTTTTTTTGAATCACCCTAATGGGGGGTTATTTGCTCCATTTCTTCGGAGTAGCAATTTTGGACTTTAGGATAGCGTTGATATAAATTATACCAGGTGGATTTCAATTTTAGTCCCGTGTGTATCATATCATATGTTCGATTACGCTCTTTATAACCGATGGAGAATATTTATTGCCTGAGTTTACATTTATGGCAACTAATAAACGACAATATAAAGATTTTATGGGTGTGTTAAATATCCTATATCGCGGATATCATCATTGGGCTTCATGAAATACCGGATACTTTTTCGATGTTAATGAGAACCATGTTCATAACGCATATGTTTACAGATCAATTGAAATTACACATGAACGTTCTGCGCCAACTTTAAGCGGTCGATTCATGTGTTTTTCCGTTTTATATATAGAGAATGTTTAAATCGTATACCCAATTTTGAAGTGTGCGAGTGTATCCGTTAAATGGATCAAATGTTTCATTATAAAACGTCTTATCTGAATTATTGACATATATCCACATTTTGAAGTATTTAAAAAGTGACCCTGATAAAAACACATCAATTACCAATGCAGATTACCACATAGTAATTTTCTGATGAAAAAATATGCTGTTGAAGTTTGAATCGTTTACAGAAACGCAACGGAAATTCAAACTCACGAAATCTGATAAACCATTGTTTCCTTCTCAAATTAGGTTCTCAAAATCAGAAAAAGCATTAAAAAATGATTTTGCGAGATTCCAAGTCTTTAACAGCTTAGTATTTTGCTTTTCAATTACTAATTCGTTTCGATAAACGATTCAAATTTCAGCAACAATGAAAAAATCTGGTATCGTTAGTGTGTCACCATTCTGACGTATTGAAAACAGAACCTTCATACATCGATGAATCTATTGCTGGTGATTACAATAAATCCTCCATCCGGTAGTTCTTTCAGAAGAAATATGATTTGATCAATTAAGTCCTCAAAAAACTCTCCTCTTGTAATACATTCAGATTTATCGACAGAATACAACGTATACCGATCAAACTTTTGCAACGAAATGATATTTTTATTGTTATTAAAGCCAATCGAGTTATTTCATTTCGATTTGTCTCTGTAGTGCTTTTTAATCCATACATCCATCACTTTGATAATCTTCCTCCCGTTGAAGTCATTAATTCGTTTATACGAAGAACTTCATTCCGAAACTAATGAATTTTGAGTATTGTACATGACGATGGCCAAAGACATCGAAGAATATTTTCACCCAATGGCTTTGTTGCAATAAATTCAATTTCTGTGATAACTTCATATATTTTCCCAGAATTGATGAATGAATTATAAAGGAAAATTAGAGAGCTTTGTAAGGAGCTACTTTATATATCGAATCGTGATAAAATGTAATTGAATTCTCTTGAATTTTGCTGAAACGTCTTCATTATACCTCGTTGTTTTACTTTCTCAATGTTACGGGATTTCCTGAATTAATTCTATCCAGACTTGTTCTGATGAAAAATTGAGACAATTCAAATGAATTCCATAAAAAAATTCGAAAGACTGTTTATTTAGAAGAAGAAGAAGAAGATTTTGATTATTCCGATAAATGAATCGATAAATCAATCCTTTCCCCACAATATGCAACAATTTTCAAGTTACTGCAATGCGCGTGTTTCCAGATTATTTCGAATTGAGTGAATTCGTGTAGAATTTGATAATAATTTTTCACTTCGTATCATTGAGAGATCCTCCGCTTCATCTTAGAAAATGAATTTTTTAATCAGCATGATGAAACGGAGCTCCATTTTCGAGCTCCAAACAATTCTCTCGACAGCGTGGATAAAACCGAGAAGCGGACATTTAAAATTTAAAAGAGTCGAGGAGATGGAGCTTGTCCGTAATACCAACGGATATTGCAAAGAATTAACGTATAGCGTGATGACAGAGCTAAACAATGAAGGAAATTCGACCGCAGTTCCAAAAACACAGAAAGAATTGTCTTCACATAAGTACATCTTACATGTCCCGAGAGAAAAAATGTCCAAAACTGTATACATTATATATAATTTAATATAGTTTATATATGAGTTATATATGAATTAAATTCAATTTTGGAGGATTTTTCTTTCGGGGTGATCAAAATTTAACCCACAAATTTAATTGAGATATCATTTTATATACGTTTCGGATAAAATCTCAAATTTTAGGTGAAAAAATCTGATGTGATTCATTTCATCCAATAGATCTGAACAACCTCTCTAGATGTGAGATTCCAAATGCTCTAAGGAATCAAAGTTTTGCGGATGATGTTCAATAGAACTGTATCGATCCATCACACACGAGTCGCGTTTATTATTCAGAAACACATGAGAGATCATCGCAGTGACAGTCAACTGAGAAAGGCTTATCGATTGTTTTTAAATTTCTCTTACGACACTATCAAGAATTGAATAAGTCATTCGCGTGTCACAATAGACCCTACTCGATAATCAGATGGAAAAGGATCGATTCTTTTTGACATCATTTTACTCCTTGGCGTGGATGTGAATGTCCACTAAGTGGAGCAAGAACAACATAGTCAGACATGTAATTTCGTCCCTGTGAACAAACTACAAAAGATGAGAATAAGGATGAACCGAGATCGAGATATAAGATTTCTCCGACATCTCCTGCAAAATCAAAGATCTCTCGCCACCTCCCAAGTAGAAACGCTCTTGACACTAGACACTTGCAAGTACCTCACCAGAACTCCACGAGGTACTTGCAAGCGTCTAGTTTTTGGCTAGTTAAGCGTTACAAAACTTGTCAATTACTAGAGCATTTCTCTAAAACTAATTAAGTTCTAGAGGAGAATTTTAACCGATATGTTGATGTCAAAGGGAACAAAGGAGATAATCAATCAAGTAATTGAATCAAGTAATTTTCAGAAGACACATGGATACATCTTCGTGAGAACAATGATATTAGTTCCTCCATCGTTACATCACACTATGTAATATTTGCCGACACTCTCACGCGCATGGTCAATATTGACGAAAGAGTGTATGATCGAAAATAAAATATTTGAACGTTGGAATATTGACGAACTCAAAAGTCACATGATCCGACGAACCACGAAAACTGAATGTCGAACATGTCGATAGCGGATAATGAACTCTTCGCTTTATCGACATTCATCGACATTCCATTATCGAATGTACATTGGGTTAGGTATTGGTAACGAAGGATGAACGTGCCGTTGGATAAAGATCGATGTTACTTTCTATCACCGAGTGAAAGTTATAAAAGAACACTCTGTACTATATTTTTTTATACGAATATTTCTATATTCGAGCAAAAAGGTGGTCAAGATCGAGGGTCAAGAACTTTCAACTTCCAAATATTTGTTCTCAAATGTATGAACGCGAAGAAAAAATACATATCCATGTGATGTACAACCGTTAATACGAAGAAAAATTGCAACATTAGTATCACGGGGCATTGGATAAAGGACGGAAACTTCCGTAGGGAAGGAGGAAAAACGGAAACGGTATGCGGGTCAGTTGCGGAGGAAAAATTCGTCAAGGAAAAAGAGAATGGTGGATCGCAAAAGGCTTGGCACTTGGGACGAGAAGTAGTCGCCAGAGTTTCCCTTCTCCCGTTTCCACGGCTGACGGCGCAGACCTTTGGCGCCAGGATTTTTTTGCTCCTACTCATAAAGCCAGATTTTTCCTTAGTCAATGATGGAAGAGGAAACACAAGAGGGACACAGAAAATAGGAGAATGTAGGACGTGAGAGAGACTCAAACTTTTTTTCCTTTCCTCCGGTCTTTTTATTCATCGGATCGTCCTAGATCAGTCCTCGAGGCCAAGATAAAATTGAACCATAAAACAATAAAACTTATCTAGTGATGTTTGATCGTTATTCCGCTATGTCAAGCGTAACGATTTTATCTGTATGCGTGACTGGAATGTGGAAAGATGTATTGTCTACTATCGTGGTACAGGGTACATATATCTGCGAGACAGAGGGAGATAAATGACATTCCGGATGAGAACATTATTTTTAGAAAGAATATTTAAAATAGAATGGAGTACCATTCGTTGATTGCTATTTTGGGGTCGAATGGAATGTCGGTTATTTCGATGTTTATATAATTTTTCATCGATATAGAGTAATTAAGATGGTTGTAAAAGCACTCGTATCGTGTTCATTACAATTCAGATTATATCCGGGTGGTCTAATACTACCATTCTTGATACATTCCGCGCACTTAAAGTGCAAAATTTTTCACTGTCATCTGCTGCTTATGTCCATAATACATCATACCTCTTTTTGATCTTCACTTTATCGGGTAAGGATATTATTGAGAGAAGAAAACATAAATCATTCTGACATTTGAAGTACAGTCGAGCTAAATCAAAATTACAAATAGAGATCTCTCGTAATCCAATAACATTTTTATATGTTACCCGCATGGTTGAATAATTTCTTAATTTCAATGCAAAGAATTGTGAGGAAATTTCATAATTGGTTATTCAATCCAAAACAAGTTTCATTATGAAATTTCAGGACATATTTTTAGGATTCAAAAATTTGACATGAGGTTTGAGAAATTCATCATTAGATTCAAGAAACTGCGAACAGTTTCATAACATAATATCCAGGGTGGAGAACATTTTCGAGATTATACTATACAAATTATACATATATAATTTTGAAGAAATTTCCACTCAGAATATTATGAAATTTCAGTTGGATTGTTCGGATAAACTTGATTCGAAGTTACAAATATATTGAAAAATTTGAAATTTTATCATCTCAGAAAAAAGCTGTTCTATAAAAAAGTATTCGTTCTAAAAATTATATATAAAATATATGGCATATGAGAATTATAGAGAGTTATAGTAGAAATATCACGAGTCTTTCCCGATCACCCATGAGGGGTTAGTAAGGAAAAACTAATTGGGATAAACTGGAGAGTTATTAGCGAATATTCGGTGAGGTAGACCCGATGAATTACAGATGTATAAAACTGGTCAGAATTTCACAAATTTCCCCCAATCCATACTAGTTAGAAATAGCTAACCCCAAAACCCAAAAAAATAAAAGAGATATTGTCAAAGACGAGAAAAAGATGCCTAACCTCTATGTCTAGATTTTATAACAGCGATCACTGGCGATTAGTACTAAAAATACGTTCGATAATCTCCGCAGCCGATATTTTAATTCGTATTTGTAAATAAAGGTACACGGAAAAAAATATTCCAGTCAATTTAAAAAAACTACTCCTCTAAGAAAAATTCGGTTACCCAAACAAGAAATCAAGTACTCACAACTGTCGTCTTCTGTAAAGGATACCAGTCACAAACAACGAACAATTTTATGTTTCATCAGATACAAAACAAAAACCAATTCCAAAAGTAGGGTTATGTCTTTATGTTATGTTTATTGAAATCACTATTTTAAGCACTGTCAATTTTATCACTTCCCGTACAGCACAATCACCGATTCTCCACCCAGGACTTCGGTGGACTGGAGGTGAAGAATCAGTGGAGAAATGAGAGCCGTGGAAATAAGGGAGAAATAAGGGAGAGTCTCCGTTGAGGCAACGGAGAGGTGACGTGGATTTGTCCGCCCCTTTTATTTCCGATAAAATTTATGTTAGTGGAGTCACTCATTGAAATTTGGTTGTGTAAATCGACAGATATGAATTTTATTGAAAATAAAGGGGGCGGACAAATCCACGTCGCCTCTCCGTTGCCTCAACGGAGACTCTCCCTTATTTCCACGGCTCTCATTTCTCCACTGATTCTCCACCTCCAGTCCACCAAAGTCCTGGGTGGAGAATCGGTGGTTGTGCTGTACGGGTTATATTTTACGGTAATGAATTCTGACAATTTTTCAGCGCGATGATTCCGATATCTAAAAGTAGGAAGAATGTGTAGTTTAAATGTAGTGGGTCAACTTTCATGGTACAACCGCCAGGGGACTGGTGGAACTGTTTACTAGCAAATGTTTACATCAAATAAGCTCCAAATTTTAAAGTACGGAATAGCTACGTTGGCAAGGTATTAGGTTTCGATAGGTTAGGTAGGTAGGTAGAGCAGGTTCGGTTCCCCGTTAGGTTAAAAACATTTCACCATTGCCAACAAAGTTATTTCAGACAACAATGATTAATGTGTGTCATATTGCCTTTCTACCAAACACCATAGTGAAGCGAAGTTTGGTGTTATTTTTTTTAATCATCTTTGAATAAATCAATGAAAGTAAATTTAGTGAAGAATCATTTTGATTTTTTATTGATCTGTGGAAATTTTATTGATATTTACGTACTAACAAGTGCCTCGTGAAATACTACTAAACAACGGGTCAGTGTTTCTAGCTAGTATCTGATGAGTTAGAGCGTTACATTCCTCACTAGCTACTCGTGAATATTCCTCACTAGTTCCTCACAAGTTGAACGGGCAAACTCGTAAGTGCCTTATGATTAACTGGAGAGAATGTCTACCAGGGCATTGCTAACCCTCAGTTACCCCACGGGGGTCTAAAGGGAACAAGAGGTTTTAGAAAATCTGATGTTCCGTTTATAGGAGGGATGATTTGAAACCAAAACAAGGATGAAGTTTAAGAACCATAGTATTTTTTTGATAATGGAAAAAGCTCCATTCAGTTGATTGCAACGCACGAGAGGTTAACGAAAACATACAAAAATACGTGGGATAACTGAGGGTTGAGGATTCGTCGCAATTTCTTGAAAACTCGAACATCATTTGTCACCCTATTCCAAATGTCCGACAGATAATTTTCTGTTAAGATTTGGTCGGCTTTTGTCCCAGGGATGATGATTTCCGACGGAACCAGACAGAATTTTGACCGGAATCTGTCAGGATCTGTCGGACATTTTTAATAGGGCTCCATCTCTCAATGTGTAAAGATTCAAATTCAAAACAAGCTGAACTCGGTGAAATATAACAGTCCATTCGAAAAGAATGACACATAGAATTTTTTCCATATAATCTTTATTTAGTACTGACCTTCAAACAATACATGTGTGATTTTGATAGCAATCTAACTATTGATTCGCGAGTTATAGCATTTTCTGTGAAGCAATTATTGTTATTGGAAAAAAATGGCAAAAAATTAATTGTGAGTTTTGATAGAGCATTGCTTTTTGATGAAAAAAAATACAGTGGAAACCAAACAATGACTCGATAAACATCATCCGGACTCTGCTCCATCGAGACAAATGGTAGAGAAGTGGAGTGCTGAATTTAAACGTGGTCGTACCAGCGCAAATGATGCAGAGCGCAGTGGACGCCCAAATGAGGCTGTTATTCCAGAAAACATAGAAAAATCCACGAATTGGTTATGAACGATCGCAAATTGAAGGTGCACGAGCTACACGGAGAGAAAAATATCCCTGTCATAACGATACTGGATAGTTGTTATGACTATCCAAAGTTCAGTGGTATCAGTATCGTTGCTATGATGATACAAATCATCCGAGGAACGATATAGATCGCCAGCATAGCCATCTGTATCGTCACCATAGCGATACACTATTGTCACTACAGCTATCTCTTCTCAACTATACTTCAGATCGTGATAATAGCCATACTTTTTTTCCGTGTAGTTAACATTGTAAAGATATCAGATGGTAGGGTTTTTATCATTTTACACGAACATTTGGGTATGCGAAAGCTCTGTGCAAATTGGGTACCGCGTGAGCTCACAGTCGACCAAAAACAACAACGCATTGATGCTTCAGAGGCGTGTTTGACGCTGTTAAACCGTCATAAAATCGAATTCTATCGTCGGATGAAACATGGCTGCACCATTACACACCAGAATCCAAAAGACAGTCAGCTGAGTGGACAGCAGTCGACGAATCGAATTATATGTATATTCATCGACTATCTCCAAAAAGGAACCACCATCAACAGCGACTAATACTGTGCTCTTTTGGATCGATTAAAAGCTGAAATTGCAAAGAAACAGCCACATTTGCGAAATACAAGTGTTGTTTCACCAAGGTAATGCACCGTGCCACAAATCGATAGTAAAATTGAATGAATTGTGCTTCGAATTGCTTACCCACCCACCCACCGTATTCTCCAGATTGAGCTCCCTGCGACTTATTCCTGTTTCCAGATCTCAAGAGAATGCTTGCTGGAAAGAAATTTAGGTCCAATGATGGAGTAATCGCTGAAACCGAGGCCTCTTTTGAAGATAAAGAGAAATCGTACTATAAAAGTGGTATCGAGAAGTTGAAAAATCGCTATACTCGTTGTATCGCCTTCGAAGGCAACTATGTTGAATGATGAAATCGAGTTTTGTTAAACTTTTGTTTTGCTTCCTCGTTAGAGGGAAGCTCTGTGATCGTTTCGAGGGGCCGAAAATTTTTTTGTCTTCAAACTAAAAATCTCTTAGGCCAAAATGTTCCTCGAAACTCGGGGAAAATTTTTGGTTCCGTGTATGTCTGTCTGTCTGGATGGATGGATGTGTGAATGTGTGGATATCTCCGCTTTCTATTATCCGATTTTAATGAAATTTGAACCACGCCCTAGTGATAACCTGATGGTGGTTCGATTGAAAACTGTGGAAAATTTTGGTTTCGCGATTCACATTATTTGACAATATTTTGAAAGCATGCCTTCCCCATCTCGGTATCATCCAAATGCCATGGAATTTGAAGCATGATTAGTTTACGAGGGGTTAGTTGTACGGTGTAAATTTCAAACAAATCGGAATTGAGGGAAGAAAATGGTAAGCACTAAGCTTCGAAACAAAATTTGAAAATTTCGTAAACATCGTTATCATGCGGATAACTTCCGTTCCTATCATCCAATCTTCATGAAATTTCCTCCACAGCTTTATGCAGTGTGGATCACAGTCCCATATAAATTTCAATCTGATTCTCTAAGAAAAACGGGAAAGGGAAAGAAAACATGTTATCGAAAATTGTGATTTTGCGACCGAGCATGTCTTCGCTTCCTGTTATCCGATTGGAATTAAACTTTTACCACGTTCTAGTTGTGATCCAATAGTGTTCCCATATGAGTTCCATCCCAATATGTTGAAAACCATACGTTCGACAATAACGAGGAAGCTATGTGTCAATTGGCAGAGTTTGTTTCTTACTTATCCTACGGACATATTGAATGACCTGGTAATGCACAAACGACGCTTAATTGCTGTAAACTACATCAAACTGTTGTACTTACAATTTAAAAACAGAAACCTGTTTTAAGTGAGTAGAATTACATATATCAGCTCGTCTCCAATGACGAAATACTGACTACGAAGCCTTAGACAGTAGCGGAATTTACGTAAGAAGAAAAAAACGGTTTACTATGCGCTCTACACAAACCTGATTAATCTCACGTCGTATTTAATGGGTCAAGTTTGCTTCACTGAGATCCAGTTTGTTGCGCCGAAATATTCCGCTTTATCCCTGTGCACACCGCAGGATACTACGAGTTCCTTTATCATGCGAAGCGAGAGGTATCTCGCTTGAAAATCCAATCCGAATGAATAGGTAAACCCGTCCTCATATTTATAAACGAATCCACGTACAATCTTCTACCCACTCTCATGTAAAATAAATAATGTTTGCGAAACCCGCATAACAATATTCTTCGCGAAGTTGGAAAATTTTGGATGATCATAATCTGCTGGGAACCTCATTGAATGTTAATGAAGTTTTCCTATTCAAAAGCATCCCTCAGCGTCCATGGAAATGTCATACGGGGTTTTGTTTTTTTTTCTCTAAGTTCCTTTTGTGGAAGCGAGAATAAAGTTTCATCGTATGTCAATCGATGATTGCAGAAATTTTCTTCGAAATGTATTGTAGAATGTAGGTGGAACGTTGATAAGTTGACAAGTAGTTCCAATACATTGTCCAGATCTCGTGAATATCGACGTTCATATCGATACAAATGGTGGGAAATATTTTTGAATGATTCAATGCAACCTACAACATCGAGACTCGGCATCAGCAGTCCTCGATTCAATCTCATACTCGCATTGATTCTGTTATTGATAAAATCGTGAGATGATTTCGAATAAATTTATATCCGTTCTATTATACCCAACATATATGTCAAATCGATATTTCTCCAATCTGTGTTAATTGCAACTTGTTTTTGCCAATTAGACATGTTGAGAAGCAGCGCGGGTGAATCATAATAAGGAAACAAGTGCAAAATTCGAGGATTTCATGGAAGATTTCATTCATCAAGATCGATATAAAATGAGGCCAGAATAATTGTCACGGCACTCAACGCTGATTGGATATAGTTCATATAAATCATATTAGAATCCAACTTGTTTTTTCAAGCGGAACGTGCAATCGTTGATTCATCAAATAAATGGAATGATTTCCAGGAATTCTGATCGTAAAACGAAACGATATCAAATAGAGAATGCTTTCATAGAGTCAGAGCGGAGATGAAATTCATGTGATTTTTTTATTATGCGGCAATTAAATGATATTGCGTAATGAGAACGGAGCATAAAAAATAGAAGAATTTAGGGAGAGTTATTTTTTATGGGGTTGTATTAAGTGGAGGATAGATAATATAGGATAAAAGATTCGCAATATTTGTCAAGTAACGTATACATTATCTGTTTTAACCCTCGGAGGATCACATCACCTGTATGAATCAGATAAATCGATCGTTCATTACACCAGTTTTCACATTTAATGATCCCATTGTGTCCAGTAACTTCTTTCTGTCTGATCTGTCTATAATAAATCAGTATCCTTAACCGTAGTAGACAAAATTTGTCTGCGACCATTTTTTGTTAGGATGTGATTCTTTACGACGGCAAGCAAGTCAATAAATCGAGTTAGATACACTCACTTATCTCAAGTTCTTCAATGTTGGAGAAGAAGTGGGAAAGATGGTGTTGCTCTTTTTATCCGTTGTCTTTTTTCTCTGTTTCTACAGTGCCCGGGTTGGAAAATTCGATAATAAAGAAATCTCTTCGGAGCTCTTCATTGTTCGTTCACCCACTTCATCGATAGATGATCCGATGTACTCGTCCTCATTCTTTCTCCACACATTTCTCAATAAATGACAATGTACAAAGAAGATTCGTAATCCTGTCTGTCCGTAGTTTGAGTTTTATGCACGAAACATGAATTCATTTGGATTTGCGATTGATAAGTATCATCCTTAAATGGTATTTTGTTTTATAACTTCCCCGCTGAGACAAAAAAACTCACTCATTCTTATGAATATGTTGAAAACTGATCTACAGTCAACTTTTTAAGCTCGAGTGTAAAGAAAATTTTCATAAAATTCAGCTGTCCACAACAATGAAACAATGAAAATTAGGTACTTGATTATGTAACAAAAATTGCATGTGTCTTTTCTCGTTCGTACTTTCTAATGTAGTTTATAATTCAAGATTTTCCAACTCGAGAGGGATATTACGTTGTGGATATAGTTATCAGTTCAGGCGGAAACTGTAATTGCAACTGCGCGAAGAACTGTGTTTACTACTTTTCGTGCGTGATAAATATAAACGAGTACATGTATGCTCAAGAACATGTGGATGCTTCTACGTTCTCTTCTTCATGATGAAATTCAGTAAAACAAAGAATTTACTGGAACTTTTCATTCTTGATGCTACATCGTTATTATAGCTCTCCCCTTTTATTTTAATAAACTGGGTCGAGTATGAATAAATATTCTTATGAATATTGTATGAATGCAAGCATGTAACCCTGGATATGATTTTGTTAATTAACAAATCACGTTTTAAGAAAGATCACAAGATGAAGAAATGATTTTTGATATCTCGGAGTTGAACATCATTCAATTTCCACAGCAAAGTAGGATCTGAACTACCTCTAACTAGCTTCAATTTACACAGTTTTTCAGAGAATTATGTCCTCATTCATGGAGAAGACAGAATCGATATTTGGTATTACGAAAACTTCTTTCAAAGAGATAGGAAATCACATATGTCGATATCTCATAAAGTTATTCTGGAAAGTACGTAGTATGGAGACAAACGAAGTGACAAGGTCACTTGCAGTAAAATGAATAAAGCATTGATTCGTGAGTGAAGATTCAATGATACGTTTGTGGGTGTCATTGATCATAAACAAGGTGACTATATCGGTTATTATATCTCATTGATCGTATCAAATAAAAAAACAGGAATTGACAATTTAATCAGTGAATTCTGTTTTCCGTAATCAGGAGTGAAAAACCCAATGTGACAATTTTTCTTCCCACTAAGTTTCTAAAGACCCACCATTAAGCGGTTTAATCCGACAATAATTACAAAATCCCCACAAAATACTCCCAACGAGAGTATCATTACCGGCCATATGCAGAAGTAAACGGGAATTCACCGAGAACATTATAACATGGAAATTGAGCGAGGTACGTTTGCGGTGTTGTGATATTAAAGCTATTTTTGTACTTTTGTGTACATATACAATCATCAAGATTTTTCTTTGAATTTTATCTCGTTCCATGTTATATGAGATGAAATATGGAAATGAATTTCGAAAAGAGTGCGTTTCTTGTTTCGAGAGTGAACAACATATGGAAGCAATTAAGACGAATCGCTGATCTAGTATTCAATCTAAGAAGAAATTTTACACATTCAATCTGAAACAAGATTATTTTTCCAGCTATTCGTCATTTGAATAAAATTGATAGATGGTTATAAAGGGTACCACGCTCCGCGTGTGTCCCGATTCATTCGCATACAAGGTCGTGCAATATAAACATATATATTTATATGTATATATGATGCTCCATAAAGGGCGATGCGTGTACGTGTATGTGTGAAACATGATTTGTAGGCTACATAAGCACAGAATCGCGGTCGAGCCACGTCATCCTCTCCACATTGTCCTGACTCGTGTAACCGAATGGATCCAGCAGTTAAGGAATTGCTTTGCGCGTCATCCGTCGTATTTATTATGTACACGTATACGGATGGGAATATTTGTATATCTATGTGTAGTAATACGTCTCTGTATTCGCCCCAATCCTCACCTTTGTGTACAGTGTACCTGATGTATGGCCTTAGCTCGATGAATAATGAACAGGTCTAATTGAGAAGATCAACATTTAGTTAATTCTTAACATAATTACACTTAGGGACATAGAATTGATGATTTTATACCAAAGAAACTCAGTTACATCTCTATAAATGTGGGTACTGAAAAGTAGTCGTGTACAGTAGAAAATTTTGTGTATTTTTAATACACGTGGATGTCCCAAACGTTTCACTCGAAATTTGTACTGAATATTGACACAGAGAATATGAGAAGTTAACACAAAAGTTTTGAGTTTACATTGCCCGAAGGGAACATGAAGCTCCGACAGATGTTCAGAATAGATCATGATAGATCAGACTGAAGCTCTGTTGGAGCTCAACTTTAGATTCGTGAACGTTCGACGAAGGTGCGATGAACGTTGAAATCTCCACTTGAAAATAGTTTGAATGAACGTTCATAAAACGTTCATCGAACGTTTGCTAAAGGTTCGTTCGAGTTGCAATTTTTCGATCAAAGTTTTTTTCAAAGTATATTTTTCCACGAAAAAATGAAAGATTGAGGCATTTCTAACTATAATTGTAATTCCGTCTGAAACATAAAAAACTGAAGGTTGAATGAATCTTTGTGGAATCTTTAATAAACGTTCTATGAACCTTCATTCAAGCTATTTTCAAGCGGACATTTCAACGTTCATCGGACCTTCGTCGAACGTTTCCGAATCTAAACTTGAGCTCCAACGGAGCTTCAGTCTGATCTATCATGATCTATTCTGAACGTTCGTCGGAGCTTCATGTTCCCTTCGGGTTGTAAATCTGTCAATTTGCCACCCATCTGTGTTGGATTTTCAAGACGAATTCTAAGTGGATTGTTTCTAACGCAAAATTTTTTACTGTGTGGTAGTATTTTTCAAGTAACAGAAACTAATAATTTCTCTTGATGTAAAAAAACCATTTTCATGCTGATTTTATCCTGACCATTGAATAATGCGGACAAAAATCGTAGTGTTGAGGAGAAATTTAGACTAAAATCATCAAAAAGAAAGGCAGAAACAACTTAACTGTTGTCCAACTGGCGCCAAATGTTCGCCGGATTTCAGACGGTACTGGCTTACGTGGCCAGACGGTCTTGAGCCAGTATCGAATTGATACTGTTCGGAGAATACCTAGACCGTACAGAAACGGAACCTCGTCAGTACCGAATCAGAGTTGGTTGGATGGTGAAATACGGAAAAAAACGATACGACACCAATATCTCTATGCAACGTTGTTCTAATACGGGATAGATAGTGGATAGGGATCCCACTGATCCTTCCAATCACACGGATACTTTGATGAGACAATACTGCGCCAGTATTGAGCCAGAGTTAGCAGGGCTGTGGAGTCGTGGAATGATGGATGGAGTCGAATGTTATTTCATCGACTCCGACTCCTCTTTCGACTCCTTAAAAAAAAAGTTAGTTTTCATGAAAGTACGTTAGAAAAACATTACGAGAAAGTCCTGTAGTATACGAAAAGAACGTTTTCAGAACGTGTTTAGCTGCATTAAAAGTGAAAATGCTCTAAACATTGGAAATATGTGCTTTTGGGGGTTAAGACTCGCAGAACCTAGGCTATGTTTTTGAAACATTCAGAGAACTTCGTGTGCTGTTTGGAACACGTTTTCATTTCTTTGGCTCATTTTTTCAAATACACATATTCAATCTTCTCAGGTGAATCTCAGGTGCATCAGTTGAGAGATGAAAATTGCATGCAAAAAATGTTCTCAATTTTTCTCCAACACAAACGAGGAATCCATATGTTAATTTATGGACAATGTATTTTCACACGTTGATTCGAAGTTCAAAGTGTAATGTTTCGAAATCAAATGCATAGAATTCTCTGTTGACATAAATAAGAAGAATAAGAAAATGAGAGTAAGAATTGATGTGTTTGTTTTTATAATCTGTTCGGTAAGAAGGTGCTATAATTCTTTATATCAATGGAACTATAGAGGTATGAGAATGGAGAAAGGGAGTCATAGGAAATCTCTAAGTGGGAATGTAACGTCCCCGTAAGACTGAGATCATTCAAAGAATTGATTCTTATCAAAATGAAATTTTTCCAATGAGAAATGTACTTACAAATTTCAAATTAGCCGTTTCAGGCTCGAATGATTCTGAATGAGTTCGAATCACATTTTTGATCAGAGATTTGCACCATCAATCGTTCCGAATGATTCCGTTTCTGCAGGGAGAGCTGAGGTTGTTGCAGCACTGAAATCCCATATATACGGCATAGGAGTTGAAAAAGAATTCTTAAGAATTCATATTGAATTCATCCGCACTCTTCTGAACTGATTTGATGTATGGGGTTTCTCTCTCTTTTTATCAGTATCACAAGTTTGCAATAAATACGAAAGTTTCAAATGAAAGATAAGTCCGTAATTATTACCTAATTATTCAAAAAGCTCCATACTGCTCATTTCCAACGAATCTTGCTGTCACTACATGTTTGTTTGCTTAATAGATTTATATTGCACTTATTCTCATTACCAGGACGGAAATCGTTTTGGAGTTGTTTGAGAATCATTCGCAGATTGTGTTGATTCATTGATGTTATCAAAGATGCGACAGATTCACAAACACTAGAAAAAATATGGGGAGTTTTTCCTCGCTTTAATGGCGGATTCCATCCCCTGGTCGTGGGAGAATTGTTTTTCCATAAAAAATAGGCGATTTTTCCTTCATTTTGAGGAACTATTCCGTTTTTTAGGTATTGAATCCTCCAAAAAAGTAAGGCCAAACTCTACCAAATCAGGATGTCAAGTTCCCTATTCATGGTGGAAGATTTTTGGTGAAATATTCTATATTTATTTTTTACAGTGAAGAATGAAAACATTCAGAAACAAAATATTTTTGATTTATTTATTCTTGTGTTTATTATATTTTGAAATAATCAGGGAACGTGCTTTTTCATCCACCCTGTTGGTTCTAATTGTTCATTAAGCTGCTGCATATAAAAGTATACAAACACGGAGAGAAAAAATTTACTGACGCAGCAAATCGAGGTATTATATATAGAATAGCAAAATTTTTTGCTGACCTAGCTAAAAATTTGCTATAACAGCAATCGTGTTAGCTACGACAGCAATTTTTTAGCTGTGGCAGCGAAAAATGTTTGCTCCGCCAGCAAATTTTCAGTATTATATACAGAATAGCAAACAAATTTTGCTGGGATAGCAAACATTTGTTGCTGCCACAGCTGAAAATTCGCTGTCGCAGCTAACAAGATTGCTGAAACAGCAAATAGTTGGCTGTCACAGCAAAAAATTTGCTGCTCTGGCAAAAGGAACCCAGCAAAAGTAGATTCCGCTGCCACAGCGAATTCCTTTTTCTCCGTGAATCCATGTACTGCATCAGATCAACGGTTCATGAATGGAAGTTTTAGAGAAAATTCTTTGTCGAAAGTTGTTGACGAAGTTTTTTCTAACATTTGGAATATTTATATCTGTTGAACAATGTTGATGGGAGAAATAATTCATGCATAAAATTTTGAAATAGAACATTAAAATCAGTTACGACTTGGAATTCTGTTATATTGTTTGCATTTTAGCCTCGACATATCCAGCAAATCAAACTTCAATAATATATCGATAAATAAAATATTGAAACACAGGTCGAAAAACCTCGATAACGAATAATGTCTATCTTAAGTCCAAGTTTGGTTTTTTGGAATTTTTATTCATGAGAATAAACACTAGAGCCGGAGTCGGAGTCGGCTATGTGAAAGCTTCGACTCCGCAGCCCTGAGAGTTAGTATTAGCATTCAATATGTTCGATAGATGACAATGTGCCAATATCGATAGGACTTCGGCTGACTATGGAATCGGTAGTCAACTGACGTTAGAATCACGATCTTGGCAATTCAGCTGTTGTAGCGAGCCGAAGTCTTGCCAGCATTAGGCCAGAGTTGGTATGATCATTCAATATGTTTGAAAGATAGCAATGTGTCAATATTGATAGGACTTTGACTGACTACGGACTTGGTGGTCGAATGACATTAAAATCACGATCTTAGCAACTTGGCTGTTGTAGTGAGCCGAAGTCGCGCCAGCATTCGGCCAGAGTTGGTATCATCATTCCAGGTGTTTTTAGGATTTGATTCCACTGCGGAATCTATGGTGAATTGTATAACTTCAACGGTCCCATTACAATGAATGGCAATTTGAGTGATTCGTCCTGAACCCGGAGATCAGCTGATGTGATAGAGACTCAGTTTCTCCCTCGCAGGACAGGGGTTGAATCCTTACTCCGTGAACTTTCAAGAAATCACTTCCAAGTGCCTTTCTCCGATGACGATAATGAGAACAATGAATCATTGAGATTTTCAAAGTTCACATTTAACGTATTTTTACTTGAAATATGATCACTCCTGGTAACTCCGGTTACCGGTACTGTGCCAGTACTGGGTCGGGTTTGAATTTGTACATAGGATGTCATCATTTCGACTCCTTGTCATTTTTCATCCAGCTCTGGCAAAATAACTCATCCTGTTGCAATGCCAGAGTTTCACCATAGCAGACTCACATCAAATATCGCTACCGCCGTGGTGAATGTTTTTATCCGCATTATTCAAAAATCAGGACAAAATCAGTCCAAAAACGAAATATGGGGATAAAAACCGTCCAAATTTTTGGACTCGGAAAAGAATATTGCAAATGTATTTCAACCGCTCAATACGGCCACATGTATCACACGAGTTTTCCATGTGGATCTCATTCAAGAATCACATCTCGAGTGATAGAGATATCCATATTATCCAGCAACGCGTTGAAGATTCCAACGCTTTGATAATAGAATTACATTTCCAACCATTATTCTCATGTCTTTCACCAGAGAATAATAAAACACTTGCATCCTCTCCATTATCCGAAGTGGAAGCAGCTATTGTTTGCGCTTTGGAACGATCAAAGAATCCATATTCGTTCTTGCATCGTTTACCCACAATAGAGTTCAATGAATGTTTCGAATAAAGAAACTGTTCTTCGAGTTATCGTCATCGAAGCATATTTTTCTCATCCTACAATAGGTCTAGACGTGAGTTTTCACGTCAAAGAAGTCTTCTTCACTTGGTTGTGTTCTATTTATTTGCATGAATAAAAGATCAGTCTTTTTGCGTGGAAGATGGGAAAATGGTGATACGAATTCTTGAAAAATTGGAACTATTCTTCCGATAGAGGATTTCAGGGTACGGAAAAAAGAAATTCTCATTTTGAATGTACTCTCAATTATTTTCATTGAATAATAAATTCGAGCACTGGAAATGTTATTTTCTCATTGAGAATTCTGTATTCTCTTGTAAAATAAACAGAACACAGGATATAGTATGCAAATGTGTTATAGGAAATGATGGAGCAAGGAAGATTGGAGGTGGTCTTACCATTTTATAAAATCAATACCATACTATACTTTTGTACGTTCAAAAAAAAACGAAGAATGTGCATGACTCAATGCATTGCCTCTGTCATCTCCATTCTCCAGTCGAGTGTCTAAATGAGATATGGGTTGAATCGAACAACTTTGCGTTTCAAGATTTTATCCATAAAATCATGAAAAATCTAAATCTCAAATCTTTGAGATCAGGATCAAGTGAACTTTTAATCATCCTAATTTCGATTTAAGGCGTAAATTTGAAAAACATGCAGTTCAAACAAAGAAACTTGTACGAATGCCTTTCGTAAAAATAAACTCTGTAATTTTTCAATCATTTGTTTTCAAAACGTTACTTCCTCTGCCCGAATGTAATTCCTTTATTCATCATGAAACACGGAATCCATTCATTTCAATTGAACGATGAATTCGTACGATACGAAGAGAATTTTTATAGTTGCCGCTGGTTTATCCGTTACAGTGAAAATCCTTTGTAGAAGTATGCACTTCTGGGATTTTTGCTAAAAATACTTATATGAACATAAAAGTACTATTATCGCACCGGTTTTGATGTTGCATAACAGATTTCAGGTGGTAAACAGTACCTTATCCGTACGAGATCACAGAGAGGAGAAGAGATTCAACTTTGATGCAACCAAATTTATTTTGAAAGCTGACTTGCTGCAAACAGTGAACTCCTCACCGCGCATCAACTATCTCGTTAGAATTTTATCATGATGGAATTGAACAGTATCTTTCTCTGCGCTTTCTCGTAGAAATTTCTCTGTTCTACTTTATAAACTTCTATTCTCCCGACTAGATATTTATCCCCTGGACTTGATCGGGGAATTTTCAGAGCAGGATTTTCAAGAGAGAAATCATTTTTTCAAGGTAATAGAAAAATTATGTAAAGTTCTCGATTCAAGGAGGTATCTAGAAGCTGATGGAATCAGAATGAGACTCTTGCTATGAGCACCATCTGCTTCTTCTGCTCCCATAAGATCGGATACCGAGCGGAACAAAGATACGGGTGGTGCTCATAGCGAGAGTCTACTGTACACATTTTTCTAAAATGATATTCTACGAGAGATAGTGAAGTTAATTGACATTCAAAAAAATCACTTCAGAGAGAAAGAGTATCACTGAAGAATGTTTATAGTGAGCTTACAAAAAATTTCTGATGAGAATACTAAATGTTGGAAGTTTTGTTGTTATTTTTAAACTATCAACTTTTGGTGGAGTGAAAGAATTCCTCAGTGATACTCTTTTTCTCTAAATTATCATTTATTTAAATATTCATACTCTCTGTTTTTATGTGTATGCCTTAGTAGAATTCACGAATATGAATGATTCGGAAATATATTTTTGGAAAACCCATGCGTGTATGATGGAATACAATTCTGTCGATAGATCTCATACATTATTTTGTAACTTCCAACTGGAAGCTTGATCGTTGTTGTTCGGACAACCATGAATTCGTTAGAATATATATTGAAAAAGTTCAAACGCGGAGCGGAGGAAGAAAAATTTGACGCGAGATGAGTTTTTGAAAACGAGTTGGTTTGGAATAATCCTTTCGAAACTACATTGAGAATAATTTATTCTCTCGATGGTACTGAAAAATTGGAAAAGACTTTTATCGACTCGAACAGTCAATGAACTGTGAATATTTTTCAATAGAAATTTATGTGCGGAGTAGAACTTTTGTAAAAGTATCTCAACTGCTTATGTATTTTCACATATATCCCTGATACACCCATTTATTTCTCCAGCTATTCTAATTTATTCTGCAATTTTTCTCATTTATTTAACATTTCAGGAAGCAAAATTACAACTCGCTATTCCCTAAATGAGAGTGCAAATTCATGATGCATTACTCCATAGTCTTTGCCACAAGCGGTTCACTAACCACAAACCAGTGCATCTATGTTACTTCACGCAACGTACATTGGTTTTCTTACATTTCGTGCTACCTTCATCCGGATACATATTGCCGCTTATTACACAGTGATGCTAGTACGTTCTTCTGAGTTGAATTATAGCTTTTGGAGAGGAATTTGTTTCTCAATGCATCTAATGCCTGACCATTCATTAATTTCAATTCTACGAATTCTACGATGTTTAATTCATATATTTCAGAGGAATAAAAACAGGAAACTTTCGTGTGTTCCACTGTTCGCACTGTTCACAATATACTAGTCAAAATACCAATGATTTTGATGATAACTCTTGGATTTTATGTAAATCAGAGATTTGATACCAAATTATTTGAAAACATGAACCAGAGTTCCGGTGGCTGTATGGGAAGCAAGGAATATCTGTCACGTTCAACGTAATTCTTGTAGAATGAACCAAGTTTTTGGTAAATTTCACAAGAATTCCGGTATAGGTGACAGATATTCCTTGCTGTCCAAGCATATAGCAACCGGAATTCCGATAAAGTTACAGGTCATTTTTCTCCGTGTAATCATATTACTTTCATGAATTATGCGAGTAGAAAAACTTTCAGAATTATATATAATTTATATACAGTTCAATATGGTTTTCATATGAATTATATATAATTTTGAAAATTCTTCCACTCGGGTGCTATTATTACGAGTATTAAATCAAATAGCATTATACGTCCCAAAACCATAAAATGGTTTATTAAACTCTGTCTATGGCACTTTCATTGCGAACAGAGCTCGTTTTTGCGGTTGACGAGATTGTTTTTTTGCTCATAAAGCACCATGTTCGAGATCCAATAAAATAACTGGTACTTTCAAGATTTTTATATACCACTTCCGGAAGTGTAGGATTCTCAATCGGATACATTTCATGTGGGGAAACGTGAATGATTGGAAATTTAGGTGCAACATGAGGTGATGTAATGCAATAAATTATGTATTTCATTTTACGTTTTTCCGATTCGAGCAATTTCACTTTTGACCCCATTCAGTGTTCAATTTAAAATTCTCCAAATTTCTGCATTCGATATCTATCCAAATTCTCAGGATTATTGATCTCATTTAGGATAGGAAATGCATTTATTGAAATAACATTTGCTGAATTTTGCTGGCAAGCAAAGTTCAAAGATGAACATCCAGTAGTCACTGCCTTTCGTGATCAGACCAGAACAGCACACTCATTCGGAGGATAACACTTCTTTCAATTTTGTTCAATCTTCTCAAAATTTGGCAACTTAGAAAAGAAGAGAGTAGACTTCCCATTCAGTCTAGTCGATGGCGTTATTCGTTTCCAGTAATAACTTTTCTCTCCGAGGTCGAAAGACGGCACACGATAAATAGACTCGTCTACAGTTTAACGATCGATACACCATTGGTTTTCTCTCTCGCATTCTTCGAGGCCTCTGACTTTCGCGAAGCTAACTATGGCACAATGAATTTAGAACAGCTTTTAGATGGCATTCCTTTAGAAATCCAGTCGACACTTGTATTCGAGGGTTATCCATGTTCCAAAAACAAGATGAACGTAAGACACGGAGGAGGTTATCTATCATTCATATAGAAAAGAGGGTAAAAATCTCGGAATATTCCATGCATATGATATTTGAACGGGATGAAATATCGTGGATGATCAAATTGTGGATTAATTCAAGATCGTTCTTTACCTTCGCTGAGGTATATCAAGAATTTAATCCAATTCCATGTGAATAAATTATTGCACTTGTAAATTTAGCTCAGGCATCTTTACGTTACGTGGAAATTATTTTCTTCCCTTACTCCGCATCGTGGAAATATTTTTTTGAGTCATTGAGTGAAGAGATACTTAACGGGATGATATCTTGATTTTTAATCCCTTCGGTTAACGGGAATTAAGATTTATCTTAATTATATATCTGAGATTGAATTTGGAATAACTACACAGCTAGTATTAGGATGAACGAATTTCGCGGAATGAGAAGTTTCTTGAAACCTCGACATCGAGATCTTCGTTGCTGGGAGTGATTACATACCGGAGATGTAATCTAATGACGATGGGGAATACACGGACAGGAGTTTACTGAAAAATTCAATCCCGACAAATTTTGTGTTATAACATTTCTATTGGATTTATTGTAGTTTCATATATGTTCAACGCTTCTCGTTTTACGAACAAAATATACCTATTTATGGACAGTTGAAGTTTATCAGTAGGGGAGATCAAAATAATAGCTTCCTCTCTCTCTCTGTATTGTCCATAGAAGAACACTCCAACCACCAATCAATTTTTTTTTCGATGAGTAGACTCGTTATACTCAAACAAACTTCATTAACAGTTAACAAATGTCACACGAGATGTATCTAAAAGAAGATTCATCGAATACAATAAAAATAAATTCTCCCTTCGGTCCATAAAATTTATCTTCAAAATAAGATGTACTATAAATCTGAGTTTGAGTAATTTCTCACGTATGAATATTTTTTATTTCGATTGAAGAGTTCACGAGACCTCGCTTTCGAATGACTCCTTATAAAATCACTGTAAACCGAGTTACCAAAGACGACAGTGAAGAATAGAGATTCACACATGAATATGCATCTAATCCACCCAAGATTACTGTGGCAAATTAAATTCCTTTGGTATCCAAGGAACAAGCTTAAATTTATGGGAAATTCTCAAATCAGAGATCAACACACGACGAATAATCTTCAATAATTATTTTACGAATTTCACAAGTTTGGAATTCCTCGATATAATTCTCCCAAAGTTCGCACTTGAATGAACTTTCATTCCATTTCTATACGAATCAGATTGTTTCATTGGTACATGGAAATGCAAACGATTCAACTTTTCGACTGTTGTTCGAAAGATCCGGACTCTTTCACGTTTGAACATGTGTGAGCGTGTTGAACATAGAATTTGGTCAAAAAAGTATGTACAATTGAAGTGGTATACGAATACGGTGAAGTGGGAAGGAAAGTAGAATGCGTATTAGGTCACTTGAGACATCGCGCAAGGACGGATCGAGTACCAGGTTAGCGGTACTATAAATAATTCACGTTAATCGATATATGCACACACACAAAGAAGAAATCTATTTTATGCATGTTTTTTCATAGACTATTGTTCTACCTATTTTACATATCTTGTCTGATTCTAATGGACTTTCGATACTTTAGGATATTTGTGATTTTTACCTCACGATAATCACTGCATTTATATGTTCTGCATTGATTGAATGTAATATTACGATCATTAGGAAGATACCTCACGTTCGAGTAGTATTTTATAGATTATGCTACAATATGATTCAACTTGATTTTCCTGTTCGTGAAATAATAGCATAGAACGCATTGTTTCCTGTTGAATGAATTTAATCTCAGTTAAAGGGCATTGTAATCATATTGTGTTACGTGACTGTAATACAGTAGTTGCAAATATTAGTACTGTTCGGGCGTGAATATGGCTTTGTACAAGTCGACTGCATATAAAATATATGCAAGTTCATGACAAGAGTCTTATCGAATGTGCAAACATGATAATCATTACAATGCAAATAAACCGCTGTTGTTGTCCAGGATTTAGTTTATGTTCCTGTAATCGAATGAATGAGAACAACGGTATCGACTGTGAGAATGATTAGTAGAATCTGATAAGCTGACCAAAATATTGTAGAGAAATTAAAAGTTTTCGTTATTTGAATTATTCTTAATTCTACGTTCCAGGGAGGAAGGAAGGAAAGAAAAAAACAACTATGTGAATATATTTTGTTCAAGGGAAAGAAATAGAAACAGATTACATATCCGTCGCGGAAAAGTCTCGACCATCTAACACCCACAGCATCCCAACTGAACCAAGGTCATTTATGTTCATCGATCATGGAACTAGACAACGAAACGACGAGAATGGAATTATCCGAGCACGGGCGTACTGATAGTAGGGTTTAAACTCATCCTTCTCAGATGTGACCTCAAAACATTTGTTTTCGAGATTTTATCAAACTAACCGAGGGATTTCAAGTTTGAAACTATATGTAAATATTCGAAAGAGATGCTTTTATATTTCCAAATTGTCAAATACGATTCGGTCGATTCAATTCTGCAGGAAGCTTTCGCGCGGAGGATGCGTATTTTCCCTTGTTTTTTTTTATAACATATTAGGAATAATTGGAATTAATTCGTAGCGTTTTTTGAATGAAAAAAATTCTTTATTCCGAATGAAAATCAGAGAATACATCAATCAATGTATTGTCCATCGCTTTCGAATACTTTCGACCACCTTTCGGGCAAGGAATGAATACCGTGTTGGAAGAACGCATCATCTTTGGATGCAATTAGACTTGTGTAACTCATGAACGAGCCCGTTCAAGAGAGCGGCTGACTCGACCGAGCCGAATGAAGTAGTTCAGAGATTCATAAAGATATACTTCAGTAATTGCAACTAGATATTTTCATGTTTGTACCACTGATTCTTACTAAACAGAAGTTCCTACAATTTATTCAGACTTATCAACCTTCGCAAGGGAAACAGGCTTTTTACCAAAAGAAACAGTTATTATGCTCAAAAAATATAAGCTTGGAAGTAAGGAAGAAATTCTTGAAAAGTTATGTTTGGAGCACAGCATTATATGGTTGCGAAACTTGGACAATGGGGAAAACTGATCAACGAAGACTTGAAGCTTTTGAGATGTGGTGTTATAGGAGGATGCTCAGAATAAAATGGATAGACAAAGTCAAAAATGAAGAAGTACTCGAGCAGATGAATGAAGAAAGAAATCTTTTGAAACACATCGTGAAAAGGAGAAGCAATCTTATAGGACACACATTACGGCATGAGAGTTTATTGAAAACAATATTGGAAGGGAAAATGAGTGGTAAAACTGGTAAAGGTAGACCTAGAGCAAGTTATATGAAGCAAATCGTACAAGACAAGGGATGAAGTAGATATGTAGAAATTAAACGTTTGGCGGATAATAGACAGGGGTGGAGGGTTTCATCAAACCAGTCGTAAGACTGATTACTTCATGATGATGATGATGATCAACCTTCGGGATACTGGAGGAGGCATGTTACTAGAAATCGCGTGATCGCCATAAAGAGAGGGGCGCAGAATATATTATCATAGTGAAAGAATCTTTTACTATGATAATATATTTCCTATACAATTTTGATTCACTGTAAATTTTAGATTATGCATAATAGGTAAAGAAAATGGGACCGAAAAATAGTTCATAGAGGATACTAAATTGAGTTGTGAGAACTTCATTCAAAATCAGCGAGAACTAATTTAAATTCTTGGTTCAGTTTGTAAAATGAAAATAGATCCATTGCTTATGTTACGAAATTGATGGTTTTAAATGGATGGAATACCAAATCAGAAGGATAAAATTTGGAACACAATATTTTTGCAACATCGTTGCCCAGACCCTGTTATAGGGACTCTATTTTCTATGCCCTTATCACTTTACGTGGAACATTATGTGAGGGAACAACGAGAACAAAAGAAATGCCCCCCTAATTCATGGATATTTACGAATTCTTCATTAGATTATTCTTCACGAGAATAATTGAACTATTTAGCTCAATTGAAGTATATCACTGAACTACTTCAATTTAGTGAACGAGATATACTGAACTACTTCAGTGAAGTGAACTACATAGCCCAAGTCTAGATGCAATCCACGAATTAACGGATTTTTGGCAATCTTCGTAAGAAGTGAATTTTTGCTCAGCCAAGCTATGAGCCATCGAACGGAACAAATGGTTACCAAAAGGCGCAATATCTGGAGAATACGGCGGGTGGGGTAGAACTTCCAATTCAAGTGTTTCGAGGTATGTTTTCACCGGTTTTGCGACGTGCGGACGAGCATTTTCGTGTCTTTTGGAGTATTCCGGTCGTTTTTCTTTCAATGCACGGCTTAAGCGCATCAATTGTAGTTGATAACGATCCCCAATTATGGTTTCATTCGATTTCAACAGTTCATAATAAATCACACTCATCTAATCCCACCAAATACAAAGCAGGAGCTTAGACCCATGGATATTTGGCTTTGCCGCTGATTGTGATGGTTCGCCGGGCTTAACTCATGACTTTCTGCACTTCGAATTGTCGTAATGGATCCATTTCTCATCGCCAGTGGCAATTCTATGCAAGAAACCTTTTCTTTTCTGCCGTTGAAGCAGCAGTTCACACGTCAAAAAACGCCTCTCAATGTCCCTTGGTTTTAATTCATATGAGATCCAACGTCCTTCCTTCTGGATCATGCCCAAACTTTTCAGACGTTTTCCTACCGTTGATAAGTCAACCCCCAATGATGTCGAGAATTCTTAAAGAGTTTGACATGAGTCTTCATCGAGCCACGTCTCCAAATCAGTATCTTAACATTTTTTTGACTGGCCAGATCGCTCTTTGTCATTCAAGTCGAAATCACCAGCTTTGAAAAGTGCAAACCATTTTCGACACGTTTGCTCAGCTACACCATGTTCACCATACACTTCCACTGAAATACGATGGGTTTCAGCAGCACTTTTGTTCATATTGAAGTAATGGAGTGAGACTCCCCGCAAAAACACTTTATGCGGTATAAATTTTGACATGTTCGATAAGTTATGAAGTGTTGTTATTCACGATTCAAAAAAAGGTTATAACTAATAACTGTTTCACGGTGAATAGATTATTGTAGGTAACAATGGAATACTGTACCACCTACGTCAGCTTTTGTATAACGCCACAAATTAATTCCAACACCTAATAATTTATTGTGCAATTTCGATAGGAAAAAGCGACAGGAATTCCTGAAAAAAATTTAATATTGATATTTTGTAAATTGTCAAACTGGATGTTGAATTATTCATGTGGATATCTTCCATACTTCATCCATCCAAGTGTCCAAGTACACTAGCTGAGTATTCTTTGAATCATGGCGTGATATGCAACAGTTACGAACAACATGCATACAATGAATAGATCGCAATATACAAAGTTTGTTTCAGAGGTGCTATCAAATTGCCGGGTGATAAAGGCATATCCAACATCGTTCATCATCTCTGATTGGAGGATGTTAATCAAAAGTGCTAGAAAGCTGGTATCTTGAGAGCTTACGTGATAGTTTCTGTTGCTAATAGTTTCAAGGAGATAATTGAGAATGTACATCGATGTTATTTGTATTTGAATATCAAAATAAATTCTCCCCCTCTTGGAATTTCAAAATTTATCGATCGTATCGTCAATATTATGTCGTCATTTGAAAAGTGAAAATATTCTCATCGACCGATGCTCAATCTGCGACGTTTCGATAATCTAATGACGCGTTGATTTATGAAGATACCGCTGTAATGGCCCTCCATGATGCCTTATTGACTCGTTGGATCACCGGGGTTCCTAATTTAGAAGAGCAACGCGGGTCACAGATTATTAAATAAATCCTCGAAGGGTTCAAGTGGATATAAGCGCACATGTGGCTCCATCTGGTGGCATTTTTTTCAAACAAAAATACCCGAAACTGAACTTACAAAAGAGTCTGAAATTTTCAGGGATGACTCTTCGAAAGTCAATCTACGTTTGTACACAGCCAGGATTTTTGATTTTCGACTATAACAATATTAGGTGTACAAATAAGTTTCCGCGGTTTTTTATAAAAAATTAGGAATTTATTGTAAAGGAAAAGTACATTACGTTTTATTCAAAGTATTTTCCATCATTTGCCACTACTTTTCCCCATCTTTCTGGCAACATTCGGATACCCCGTCGAAAAAACTCTTCATCTTTTGACGCTATCCACAAATCTAGCCAAGTTTTGGTGTCTTCATATGATGTGAAGCGCTGCTCAGACAGACCATGTGCCATCGACCGGAACAGGTGATAATCAGAAGGGGCTAAGTCTGGTGAATACGGCGGGTGGGGTAAAACTTCCCAGTTGAGTGTTTCCAAGTATGTTTTTACCGGCGCCGCAACATATGGACGAGCATTATCGTGTAAAAGAATAATTTTGTCGTGTCTGGAGTAGTAATGGGCGCGTTTTTCCTTAAGTGCCCGACTCAATCTCATCAATTGTGTTCGGTAGAGAGCTCCAGTAATGGTTTCGCTTGGTTTCAGCAATTCATAATACACGACACCAAGCTGATCCCACCAAATACACAGCATGAGTTTTTTCCATGAATATTCGGCTTAGCTTTAGATGTTGATTGTTAGCCGGGCTTAACCAATGACTTTCTCTTCTTTGGATTATCGTAGTGAATCCATTTTTCGTCACCAGTGACTATACGATGCAAATAACTCTTTTTTTTATTCCTGGCAAGCAGCATTTCACTCATGCATAATCGGCGTTCAACGTCTCTCGGCTTTAGTTCATATGGAACCCAATTTCCTTGTTTTTCAATCATTCCTAACGATTTTAAACGATGTGAAATTGCTTGTTGAGTCACTTGTAGAGTAAGTGCAAGTTCTTTTTGCGTTTGGGACGAATCTTCCTCCAATAGTACTTCTAATTCCATGTCTTCGTACACTTTCGGCCTTCCACTGCGTTCTTTGTCTTTAACGTCAAACTCACCGTTCTTAAACTTTTGAAACCATTCCTGACAACTTCTCTCACTTAAAGCAGCTTCACCATATGCTTCTAGAAGCAATCGATGCGCCTCAGCTGCAGATTTTTTCACATTAAAGAAGTAAATCAAAAGTTCCCGCAAATGATGCTTATTCGGAATAAAACTTGACATTTTTGCACGAAAAAAATTACGTGATGCTGATACGGAATCACTAGTACTTTAAGGTTATGGTGTTGCCAGATGACTAAACTTGGGATATTACGTTTTACATCTGACAATTTCTCCATAACCTTCTGGTGGGGCCATCTTTTGACAAACCGCGGAAACTTATTTGTACACCTAATAGTTTATAGAGTTTTCAAATCTTGTCTGAGAGACGCTAATTCGCGTGATTCTACGGATTTGGTTTTGAGAACAGCAATTCAGTAGCAGGAGCGTATGACGAGTTCTTCTTTGAATTTGTAATTTGTGCCGTGGGAGAGATTCTTTGACCTCAGCCGCTGAACCGAGAATGAGTTTCGAGCACTTGAGAACAGTGATGGCAGCATTCGGTCGACCAGTTTTACCCTCTCCATCACACCTACCTGTACAGAAATCTCTCACACACACACACACAATGTAAACCCCGACAAGAGAAATCTGATTGCATAGAGCGTGATGGAGAGGATAAAACTGGTCAGCCGACCGAAGCTGATATCACTGCTCGAGAGAGAGAAACACGTTGAAACATGCTATTCCTTCGCTCAATCTCCGCCCAACACGCGAAGACCTGGAAATACAGTGCGCTCTCTGAATAGTGCCGCGGACCTCTTTCTCGCCCAAATGCCTACCCTCGATGGAGCGAGGAAGACACCATTCGGCACTATTCGGAGAGCGCACTGTATGTGCGAGAAAATCGTGAGGATACAACACCATGGTTCTCAAAAGACCACAATCCCTCAATTTAAGCTCGGGCTCGCTTCGGGGGAAACCTTTTCACCTTAACATGAAGTGGTCAGCTTAGAGAAAGCGGAGTGAGAAATGCTCCCGCGATAGCCCTGGTCATATCCTCTTTGGATTATTATTATCTGCGGGTGCATGGTCTGGGACGTAGCGCACCACACGTCGTGGAGTAGAACCTGCCGCCGTGGTCGCACTCATGGGGGGGCGTGTTCGGCTACGCACCACGCTTGGGTTGTTCGTGGATGCGTTGTGCATTCGGTAGGGTTCAACCAAAGTTGCCAAGTTAAATGGACGTTCTAAAGAAATCAACGAATCTAGCTGTTGTGTTTAATAGAATGACCAACGGCAGGAGCCTGATTCCCCCTGACTGGTCAACTCTGTTCAGTTTCCTGAAAGTCCGATGTCCAAATTGCGGAATCCCGAAAGATTGTGAGCAACTTTGAATAGAACTGTCAGATGACTATTAACCAGTGTCGGACTGGTCCATCCGGCAATCGTTGGGGGCCCTTCGGTTGTTGAGGGCGCATTCATTTTTCAGTTTTCTTTTTTTTGTAGGAATTATGATGAAATCTTGATTCTCCCAAAAGTATTCCCCCTCCAGGGAGCCCAACATAATTCCCAGCCGAGGGCCTTGATACAAGCCAGTCTGACACTGCTAGTAATGTCTAGGAACAGTTTGGGATTTTGCAATTCGAGACATCAGACTTCTGGGAAAATGAACCTTCGGATCTGCTTTTAATCCCGAATGGAGTAATCCCGATTAGAACTCAACCCGATTGAGTTTTAGGAACTTTTGACGCGCTTGGTAGTTGACTGGGAACGGATATTGGTTATTTGACCTCATTTCTATTCGGGATTATTTCATTCGGCATTGCCAACTTTCGGGATTGGACGTATTCGGTATTGCTAGACTAGACCTTGCGTTCGACCAATTCTATTCGTCATACGCTCTCGCTCGTGAATGGGTAACCCGGAGTTACTCAGAACCAACAGATATATCGCTGCAGGTGTCTTTTGACAGCTTGCATATATTTTATTTCAGACACTCATCATAAATCATCCACGTACGCGAAAGAAAAAATGATACGGATGTTATTTGAGTTCTATTGCACAGCTACACTGTAAAACAATTCCTTCAGAAAATCCAGAAATTGTGACTGTCATGTTTTACAGCGACTTTTTTCTGAATTTTCAGATAAATTTTCCTGAATTTTGAAAAACATGACTAAAGTCTCAGAGTACACTCCAAAATTGAGTTGAAGTTTCTTAAAATTCAGTAAAATCTATGTGAAAATTTAGAAAAAATCGCTGTGAAACATTACAGTCACAATTTATGGATTTTCAGGAGTAGCGTTGCCGGGATCCGAGCTAATCCGAGTTTTGAGCATGAGCTCGGCTTGGCTCTTGTTTTTGACAAATAGGCTCGGCTCGCAAATCGGATCGAAGCTCGGATTCGCTCGAAGATCGTCGAGCTAGATCGAAAATCTCACGATCCTACTTCGTTCAAAACAAACGTGAATAAAAAATTCTTGCACCCAGGATCTCCTTGAGATAGAGCATACAGTACAGGCCATAAGTTTGAATTAACCTAAAGACATTTCACATTTTTACATCTTCGCTGTTCGAAATTAATTTAATTCATATAAACTACATGAATAATAATCAAAAAATGTCTAAACAATATGAAACACAATAAACTTATGTGAATAAAGTAAGTTGATATTCTGAAACAAACACATCAACTGGAAAAATTGTTTTTCCTTTGGGTGTATTCAAACTTTTGGCCTGTACTGTATTTCTAAAGCTCTTGAAGTTCAAGTATGAAACAACGTTTTCTCAAAATTTTTATGACTCGGCAAATCAAATTTCATAAATGTTAGTTATAAAAACTCCATGAATGCATCTCCCAATGAATAAATAGATAAATATACCATTGAATTTATCTCCAGAGGATTGGCGATGGAGAAAAATCCACTTTATAAACATATTTTCTTAATATCGACTGTGCTACTAATTAAACATTAAAAACAATATTGTTTCAAAAACCGATTCTGACAAATGAAATTTCATGAGATTCAATGAGATTTTGCAAGGTTCAGTGAGATTTGGCGAGAATCAATGGTTTCTCTTCACCAGGGTTCTTCGTCTAATAGGAAATTTTGTCAGTAACGATCTAGCTCGTCGATCTCATAGTTCTGGTTTAGCTCGAAACTCGGATCGACTGAAATTTTTTCAGCTCTGCTCGAAGATTGGATCGTTTGAAATTATTGAGATCGGTTCGAAATTCCGAGCCGATCCGAGAAGATCTTCGATCCGGATCGAAGATCGCGGAAACACTATTCAGAAAGAATTTTTTACAACGTGAAAATAATTATTAATTATGCAAGGACCAGATGTCATATCATATACCCTGAAATGCATCAAGATCATCTGTGTGATGCACTAGTTTCGTTTCTGAAAAAAATATTCTTCAGAAACAAGGATCGCATTTCATAAAACGAGCAATCAATATAAACGAGACCACAATATATATCCTCAGTTTCATATAAATCTGAGGGTATTCCATTCATCCATTAATTCAGTTTTATTTCTTCTTTCTACATTTATCAAACTTAATTTTACTCCACGAGTTCCCGATTTATCCCATCGTTATAACAAATGTAATTTAATGATAATTGATGACAACGATATATATTCTTGATGGGAAATATAATTAAAACCTACAACATTCATTCAGTGGATCACGGTGAATTGAATCTGATTTGTAACCAGATCCTCGAGTTTCCTCATCAATTTAGTTTAGGAGGATTCAGCGATCTTATTATCATAGGTGATGAACGGATTAAATTCATCAAATTCATAGTGCAAAAAAGAATTATATATATATTATATATAATTATTTGAGTTCATTTAAATATTATTCAAATTAATATCAGGACATACGTATGGTACTAACACATGGAATTGGGTATGAAAATATTGATTGGAAAAATCATTGGATTATATATAATATAACAAATGTATATAGTCGTTATTACATACAGGATATATGAGTATATATATATATATATAATTTTTTTTTACTCAAGCAGTTCGTAATGTGTTGCAGTTCGACTTCATAATTATAAACTTCGATGAACGGATTCTCAAATTGAATTAGTGGAATTAACATTTTGAGATATTCTCACATATATTTCGGATAATTACCATTGATATCGATTTTCCAATGTTACAGAGATGCTGGCTAACGAGACGGGGCAGATGATTGGCGTCTTTGAAAAGCTAGGTCAATTCTACGGTAGTTGTCGTGATTTCAAGGAGAAACCGGTGAATTTCACACCAGGTAAGAACATGTTTATTATGTTCTGTTTTCTCTTTTATTTAACGGAAAAGTGAAAATTACACGAATAAAGGACAGCGCGAGGGTGGATAACTCGATTGTTTCATTCGTTCGTTATATATAATTTTTTGCTACAACAGTTTATTCACATTTCAAGGAAATTATCCTGTATTCGAGTACTACATGTACGCAAAGGAATATCCTACCGTGGCTGAATACGAAAGTTATACAATACGCGCTTCGAAAATTACGGAATTAATTTCAGGGTATTTCCAGTAGAAAAAATTTGACTAATTAGGTTTCTCTTTATGTGAGATGTTTTAATTCTATACCATTGAAGTAGAATGTTTCATCGATATTTATACAATACTCGCCATAATCTTCTTTGATTTATTTGACGACTTAGGTCATTCTAATCATCTAACAAGAATCATTGGACATGAAAAGTGCATTTAGCAATGGTCGTACTCCTCATACCAATTGATCTGCTTTTAGCGCTGCGACCATACATTGTTATCAAACCGATGTATCGAATATGAATGAGAGAAATCTTGGGTAGGGTAGACCGAGACGAATCGGATCACTTTTTTTTCAATGAATACAAATGATCCGAAAGAGAGTTTTTTCAGTGAGTCTGTGGATAAATTCTGATGGTATACATCTTTGACTTGAGATCTATGCAAGAAAAGGATATTCAAATACACAGTTCTTTGTTTTACAACGAAATAAACATAAAATGGCCAACATCCGATTCGCCCCAAAATCGAGGGTGAAGAAGATCATTAATAAAAACGGAACGTATGTTGATGCAAAACCGATTTAAACTTTGAAACTCTTTTTTGGACCTCAAATACGTTTAATAAATGGAAGAATTTTATTCCACGCACTTGCGGCAAATCAACGGTTCTATGTGACTTTTCTTGCCGGCACATTTTTCACAAGACCATTGTTTACATCCACTGCCCTGAAGCCAGTCTTCGTTGGGTGGATGTACGGATTTTTCAGAGCAAAATATACCAGTCCCAGGCTGTTGGTGCACAATGTTGCCTGTAAGTCTCATATGATTAAAGGAAAAACTCATCACCTAAATTGTGATCCGAATCACCCCATACACTGAAAACACAGTTTGTTCCAGCCAAACAAAATTTTGGTTGAAATGAACGCAAAGAAACTTTTTGGTTGGCTGAAATAAAATTTATTTGAGGTGAACAAAATTTGGTTCACAATAATTGAGGCTTTCATACAAACTATTTAATAAATTTTGTTTATCTTGAATAAATTTTATTTCAGCCGACCAAAAAATTTCTTTGCGTTCATTTCAACCAAAATTTTGTTTCACCGAAACAAACGTTTTCTCAGTGTATACTATTTGGGAGAAAACATTCATCTGCTCATGAATGACGTGATAATATTGTCTGAATAATTTACTCATCTAATTCAGTAGATCACGAACTATACACATGAACCGGATTGGCATGATTTTCAACGTATCTTGTTAATGAAAATTTCAAGAATCGCGATAGCGTTTTTATATCAGCGATAAAATTCTCCTCTATGCACACAATGCTACAACTTTTATCATCACCCAGAACTAAATGATGTGCGTTATGGTCATGTTATCCTGTTTTTCCAGTAGTTGGTGAGGTTATGTGAGCATTTACACGTTAAAAGAGTGTAATTGATAATAAAAATGATCAACAACAGCGAATTTGCTTATTTTGATCCGATTTACCCCGTTCTACCCTACACTGAGAGAAAGAGTACATTCCAATATTCGACAGCTAGTGAATTTAGTCCCTGTAAATAAAAATTTTATTTGCCACAACTATATTTTTTATTCCCACACTGAAAAAACATTTTAGTACTTCCAACTAAAAAATAATGGTAGGTGGAACTATAAAATATAGTCCGCTAAGGCGACAACTAAATAATTTGCGGTTGGCAAAACTGCAAAATACAGTTGAATTCACTTCTGCCAACTGACGCAATGGGACAAGAAGGCGCAACTGCAAATACGTACATATAACTGCAACTACTAAATCAATGAGTTGCACAAACTAAACACCAAACATAGATTCAGCATATTATTTTTGTCCCGTGCAACTATAAATGTGGAGTTAGAGTAAGAAGATCGCTATAAACCTACAGAGCAGCAGTTTTGCCAAATAGAATGAAAATAATAGAAGTTCGGGACTCGGAAAATATGTATGAAATTGGCAACAGTATACTCAACTTCATCAATTCGACTTATTGCACATTTTTCTACACCGGAGAAACTGTCACATGGATGACCAATCGTTTGGTTGTTTCGCACATATTGATGGTTCATGTGAACTAAAAGAATATCTTTTTGACACTGATTCTCCGTGTTCCATACACCGATGGCTCATGTAAGAACATTGAAAACTTGTTTTCATGCATTAGAAATCGATGCGAAAAAAATTACTTTTTCGTTGCAAATTGGCCATCAATGTGTATGCCTTTGACTACCTGCGTGATAGTTATTCCGTGTACGATACACTGAGAAAAAAAAGTCATTACATCAAAGAAATACATTTTTTTGAATCTGGCCCTCATTGAACTGAATACATGTCTTTTCAAACAATGATGATTCAATAGAAATAATGAATTATTTCGTTAAATGAAAGATATTATTTTATTGAATTCAGTTTCCTCCAATCCAAGAAACATTTTATTGACACAAAGATTAATTCTTGGGATTAGTCAGACCGCGAAGTGCAAGGCTTGATTCTAATTTCATTCAAAAACGATTGAAAATTCAATAACTTATTTCTTCAATTTTATTACGTCACGTTTTGTAGGAAAAGCTCGAATTTTCAATTCAAGGTGTACAAATTTGTTAATAACAACGTTTTCGAATCAATACTATACTGCTTGGAATGAAAGTAATATTTGGTAAGCATGATTTTGTATTTCTTCAAATCCACAGAATGATTTTTATATTCAAATGATTTAATTCATCGATATGAAAGTATGTGCAATTGATTCTCAAGAAAATTCAGTAAGATAAAGAAATGGATTTTCGAAATCACGTTACGTTTTAGTTACTTAGACGACTTTCGGTTGGTTCTCGCAAGGTGTAGTCACTTTCTCACAAGTTCTCTTTCGACAGTATGGTTTGTATATAAAGAATTGATCACTCTGTCTTCTTAGTAAGTATTACTTCATCCAAATAAATATTTCTTTCAGATTATGGCATTGAATTACAGGTCCCGCATGGAGTGATAGGCACTATTCGCCTAACAGACGGCATGACTGAACGATCAATGAAGTCTCATTTGATCCAAAGTGCTCAGAATTCCCGTTTATCAACAGATTAAAGGAACGCCAGAGTGGACTATGACAGCTTTACAAGTGTGATAATTTTTTTTTACAGAAAAAATCTGATATTGTGCTCAATGACTTCTGAAACATCATTTATTGAATCAGGATGGAATTCACGAAGTCAAAAAAGAACATCTTGAAGTTGATGATTTATTTCGATGGATTGAAAATTTTCCTAATTGATTCAAAAACTTTCTTTTTTGAATGTTTGAGTGGTTTCATTCCTCCGAAGAAATAATTAATTGAATCAGAGTAGGTTTATTTTCACTGAAGAAAGGGTATTTGATTCAAAGAAATGTTTCTTCAGGCTCAAGAATTTCAGATTTGAATGCATTGTTTGCATGAATACTCAGATTGATAAGTCCCATGAAATGATTTCATTGTCACTATTGGATGAATTCATCTCCTTGGCCGGAAGAAATATTCATTACGGTCATGACTTTTTTTTCTCAGTGTATAATGAATGAGTACTGGATAAGAAGATATACTTTTCGCACTCTTCAACCGAAAAATATCACATCAATTTTTCTTTTAAAATCATTTTTAATAACGTGATGATTCAATATTTTTGTTTGGAAGATTATAAAAGTATAGAAAATTTAATCATCCTAAAGTAACAAACTATTTTCTCACCTTTGCTATTCATATCTTCATCTTTTTTGCAAGTCTGGGTACTCTTCAAATCACAAAAGAGCATCTCAATCGGCTTCTTCTCTGCGTAATATATATTCTCAATATGCAAGTTTCATTCCCCATTCATATATGAACGATCCCCATGAACATGAATATTTTGAAACACAACTTACATTCTGGAAATTTGGAAATCTTTTTCCCATGACTAACTTTTTGGTATTCAACACAACTATATTTGTACTTAATAGAATAACTTTGTTTTATAGTTATTATGCCTCCAAAACTCAGTTGTCGCCTCAACGAACTACACGGAAAAAAGAAAACACTACTGGTTACTGTGAATGACAGCGATCGGTTGAAAAACAAATGAAAACACGCCTGGATAATGAGGATTAGCGCGATCACAGTGATGAGTATTGTAATAAAATGCCTCAACGCTGACTGGACAGTAATGAGGACTGGGAAACGCAGTACTGCATAGAATGAATTTGACTTTCAATGTATTTTTATGACTCACAGTCACCATTGCTGTTTTCTTTTTTCCGTGTATAAATGTGAATTTGGATCAACTCTGTGCTTTCTTAGTTAAAACAACTGTGAATTCAGTTCGTTCAACGAGAATTATAGTTGAAAGGACTAAAATCCATTTGACTCTATAAACATAGTTGTGGCATCTACGTTCGATTTTTTTTTCAGTGCATTGAATAAACCATTTTATTCATGTTTCAGACAGCTAGCCTTTTATTTACCCCAACTAGAGTCTAGCTGCGGAAACTAACATTTAGTTGTGCCAACTAGATACCTTTCTCTCAGTGTATTGACACGTCAAGAGCTCGAGATTTATCATCGTATATGTTGAAAATTTCGATTAAAGGAATGATTAGGGATTAATAGTTCCGTATTGATTTGAAAATATACCATTTGGGAAATCCCAACATTTATTATTATCGATCAGGGAATTCAGTTATACCGCATTGATACAGTTTATTTGAATATTTTGACGCAGAACCGATTCATTCCCAGCAGCAAGAACTTGATGATTTAAATAGAAATTGGCCGTTGATCATGCCGCATAAAGATATGGTGCAGTCAAGCGAATAACGGATAGAATGCTCTCCATTGTTATTTCAGGGAAAGATTTATATTTGAATTAAGATGCATGGTCGTATGCGGACGATATGTTTTATACTATTCTCGACCACTTCTGCTTATATTGTTAAAGGCTCATCAACTGCATCTGTTTTTTTATGTATATGCGTTTCATGCTGTTTTTCGGAGGTTCAGAATTCATTCTCATCACAATAGAGAATAATTTGTATGAGAGGTTTATGAAATGCATTCAAGATTCTACAGAATATGTCTATCCATTGACCCTTCGCGTCACAGTGGTACATATACTTTTTGAAAATGGTGTTCTCGATATTTAATGAAAGCTTTCAAATATTACAATGGAGTTCCCTGCTGTTTTTAGTTGTTGTGGATACAATATTGATATTTTCATCAATACATTATACATATATGAATTATTTTCATAGGGATAAACAATATAGTGACTGAAAAACGATGAAAACATAGAAATAATTCATCAGTTTAAAAGGAGTCCTATATGAGCATATAAAATTCACAGAAGATTTTTATGTCTTTTGGGTTGCTAATTACGATTCCGAGGTCAGATTTCTGAAATTCAAGGCGGCGGAGAAATTTTGCATGATTGGCCTAATTCCGACAAAAATTAGCGTGCAAAATTTTGTTGAGTTACTGATTACGGATCTGAAGTTGAATTCCTAAAATATTGAACGTTCAAGATGGCGGATTCAGAATTAGGACAAGAATTAGCGTGTACAGGTCTGTGTGGTCGCTGATCACGGATCTGGAGTGAGATTTTCGAAATTTTCAAAATTGAAGATGGCAAGTTCAAAATGATGATGAAATTTTGCATAATTGGCTCAATTTCGACGGAAATCGGCAAATAAGAGTGTATGCGATTGCTGATTACGAATTTGAAGTCCAGAATTTTCGAAACTCAAGACGTTGGATTGAAAATTGCGGTGAACTTCCGCATCAGTTGCTGTATTTGAAAAAAAATCAGCATACAAGGCTTCTCGGGACCGCCGATTATTTGTAGCGGTGGGGAAATAATTTTACTTTCAGTTTCCTTTCTTAGCATAACCCAGATCTAATGACGAGGTCGTGGAGAGTCTTTTGGTCTTGTTATGGAAAATTTGACCGACATTTTCAAATGCCATCTTGAATTCAGAAAATTACGAAAAGTCGACTCTAGATTTGTGATCAACGACCCCACGAATCTTTGTATACCGATGCTCGTCCAAATTCAGCCGATTATGCAAAATTTCACCGCCACTTTGGAACAATATCTTGGATCTTGAAAATTTTGGAAATCCAACTCCAGATTCGGAATCAGTGCCCTGAAAAACTATAGATTTACATACTCCAGAAAATATTTGTTCCATACACTGAGAAAAATGTGTTTCGTAGAACTAGCAATAAGAGCATTGCTGACATTTTATTGTTGAATATACAATAATTCTTGTTCTTATAGCAATATATAGTTGTCTTATTGACAATAAAATTGTCAATTCAGCAATTTCATATGTCAACCTACAATAAAAATCGTAAGAATATGACCGTTAACATTGCTGAATTGACAATTCTATTGTTAACAAGACAACATGTATTGCTATAAGAACAAAAATTATTGTATTTCCAACAATAAAATGCCAACAATTTTGTGATTGCTAGTTCTACGAAACACATTTTTCTAAGTGTACAATAATGCGTGACTCAAAGGGTTAAACACTCTTGTACATGCGTGTGCAATATACTCGTCATGCATGCATCATTGCATACATTTGGCAATAAACTCGTTTGGATCTCTCCTGTGTGAATTTATTTCTGCGCTACCTTTATACAAGATAAGTTGATTTGCATTTTGCATCGCGTCGGCGATAACTAATTAATCGATACGAGATAATCATCAACATCAATCTCTGCACAAAAAACTCTGATTCGGTTGATAGGGAGAGAAAGAGGAAAAAAAGAAAACGAATGGAAGTGCATTTGTTCTTATGGAGAGATGCGGTAAAGAGGTTTTTTTTCAGAGATAACCTCGACATTATTCTGGCCAGTGGTGCTAACGAGTGTGCTTTTTCAGCTGGTGGTTTACCGTCATCTCTCGCATCACCGCCTTTATCTTCCAACTGATGTATTGCTGTATACATATGCATTGCATTTCCAAAGTGTGATGGTTGTTCGGAATGATTCGATGGGATATGCGTTTGATCACGTAAATAGGATGAATCTACAACGCAATATTACAACTTGAAAAATTTACAATACCCTGATAACACACGAAGAATTCTTTTTCAAAAACAAGAATAGAATCCTTCAAGAACTCTTTTCGAACTAATGAATTCATAAAGAGCTCTAAAGAAGTTCAATGTGTGGGACATTAACGAGTTCTTGGAGAATGCTGAAAGTATTGTTTCAGAACTTTCAAAGTACTCGTTAATGTCCCACACATTGAACTCCTCCAGAACTCTTTATGAATTCATTAGTTCGAAAAGAGTTCTTTGAAGAATTCTATTCTTATTTTTGAAAAAGAATTCTTTGTGTGTTATCTGGGTATACTTCGTAGAGCCGATAAATGTATTGTTTGTTCCAAGGAAAGAATTTGCAATATGCATCGCTCAATCAACTCTTCATTCTATGAATTCTGAAAAACTGTTTTGTATTTGTTCAAAGAGGTTTGAAATTCAACTGGGAGGTATAATCAACCCTTTCAATTACCAACAATGGCATCAATTTATACGTATTCTGAACATAACGAAAAAGAAAATATTACAGGATAGACAAAATAGTAGGATTCATTTGCGGCACGTTAACGAGAGAGTTATCAGTAGACATCGGATTATGTGCATATGCAAAACGCATACAATGACTTTTTCATACAATTTTGCATATAATGGTATTTTTTCGTTGATAGTGCATATTTTAGTGTGAAATGTCAAGAATTTCCGAAATTGGAGAAATGAATAGTGGATCCGAACGATAAACGGAATTTTCAACTTTGAGGTATCATCAAATTCTTTTCCTAAGAGATTCTTCATAGTTGTATTCTGGAAACTTTACTATCAGACCCCAAGGTTTCAATACAGCAGGGTCTTCACAACTGAATTATCGTAATAAAAATAATAGAAGAAGCTGCACAATTGATACGTGCACTTCCAGCATCATTCCCGATTGAAATCCGAAATAAATTAGACGTTGTGTTTTCAAAAAATCCAAGTTTCAAAGTGCTCGAACGAGTGAATTCTGCCTGAAATGATTTCTATGGAAATGACACCATATTTTAAATTCTGTCTGATGACACCGGTAGATGTAGACAAGCGTCACAAATTCCAAATAGAAAATTTGGAAAGATACATAGTAGTATATTTTTATATGAATTATAATTCATAATTGAGGCGGTAGCTATAAGAAGGGCACATAGCTAAAAATTCAAATTTCAGAAACAGTAGTTGAAGTTTTAAAATGTAATTAAAATGTGTTGAGCATTGTTTCAAGATTCTGAAATGTTCAAACCAACCAGGTTCATCCTTTTTGTTTAAGATTTGACCGTGAAATGACGTAAAAAGTGCCATTAAAGGTTAAATAATACAATTCTTTAAAAATACGTTATGTGCCCTTCTTACAGCTAACGATAATTTTATTAGGGTAAGTGTGAAATTATTAAAGTAAAAACTCATTATTACACTGAAAAAAGATATTTTAATCAACATTGATGAATTAGTATCGAAAAATTGCACATATTTAATATAATTCAAGAAGAAAAAGTATTTATATTTATTAATGCTTTTAGCCTTGTAGATGTCGTCACTAATCTCTTTCACGGTTTCACAAGGTGTTTCTTTCGCAGTCATTTCTTCAAAAAGCATTTCTATCCTAGCTACGCTCTCTTCATCTATGAACTAGTTGACAAACCATCAGTGAACAAACAGGAATTGTCAAGTGGGGCAGCCTGACGAGCAACACAGAAATCAAACAGACTCATCGAAACAAAAACAGGTATACCAAGCCCAAGACACAAGATATCGAAACCAATTTTTCAGGGTATGTTCAGAAAGGAATAGTGGTTGATTTTCAACCTTCTCTGCAAAAAGGGCACATAGCGGTATGTGCCCTTATTATAGCTACCGCCTCAATTTAGGATTGATGCTCTGGAAACAGTTGTATTGTTGAATTTTTATTTCCTGAAGTATATTGTGCAATTTGCGGAGATTTATTTGATTTACAAAGCTTAGATTTAATATTTGAGCAATAAAATGTTGATTTCAAATCAAATTGTGACTTTTTCATTAGTGCATATTTGGTGCATATTTTTTTTTCGTGCATATTTGTATGCATATTTTGGCATTTTCATAGTGCATATAATCCGATGTCTAGTTATCATCTATTAATATTCCATCATAGCATTGAATTTTCTTCTCTCTATAAACCTTTTTTTCTCTTTGTTTTTCTTGATAGCTTTCATTAACGACCTGATTCTGTTTACAATAGGACATAATATGAAAGTAGAGAATTAAAGAGTAAGAGATACAATTTCTTTCAGAATGATTCAAGTACACGATTGTTCAATTGTGACAAGAATCGTATTAATACTCTACAATATTGATTTGGTTCCCGAGTATGTGCAACGTTTTCTGGTAATAAATGATTGGAATATCATTTTCTGAAAGTATTACAGGAATACATTGTCCCTGAAATCGATGAATTCTCTCTTCCGTATATCAAAAACAAGTTTTCCTCCATAATATATGAAGAAAAACATCGAACTATGAAATCCAATAGCACTATCAATATTTAATCAACATTAGTAACGAGTTATCTATTCATATATGCACCCGTTGGTGTCACAGATGTTTTGCATTCATTCTGTCGCCTCTTTTTATTCCTCCTTTTTCTCTTCCTTTGCGGTGGGCAGAAAAGTGGCAGAGTGGCATGGTCGATCCTATCGATTATTCATACGTACGGAAATCACAGCGCACGTAGGATAATAAAAACGAGCTACTGAGACTGTTGGGCAAATCGTACGTCCGTGTGCGTGCAGATAAAAGTTATACATAGATGGATGTTGTTGGTGCAGCATCGTGATGGGATTTCGGTATATTCACCCATAACGTTCGACACCGCAAGAGATTTATGACGATTTGGATTTGACTGTTTCTTCATACAGGAACGAACAATCTATCATTTGTGTTCGATGCTCGCAAGATTCCACAAATTATCCAATTCAAATTAAAATCATGAGAGTGTGTGATTGTGATGTATCTCTCTCTCTGCTATTATTTGAAAAGTTGGAGAATCACAATTTATCCTGGAATTCCAGAAGGAATTCATGCTATTTTCAAAATATCAGAAAGATTATTCCAATGCAAATGGTGAAATCTCCCTATCGCTATGCAAATCATTCTGAATTTAATGTCTACCCACGAGACTCATAATCTTCATTCCATTATATTGACATTGATAGGAAATATTCTTCTCATAATGGATATAATTATTCGTTTAGGAAGATATAAATATACAGTTTTCGATTTTCCTTTATTAAACTCATCACAATAGTTAGTTCTTCGTGGAAGAGTGATTAATAATCATCGCGATCATACACCATTTTTAGATATCCGGAATTTGATTTCCTCAAACCGTTGCTAAATATACATGTACAGATCGAATTCTTTTTGATTAATGACACAATGTTCGCGTTCTATTTCCATTGTCGTTTTAATTCAGATCGATGAATAAAAACTAGTTTGATGATATCATAAAAAACACAACCAAAAATGATCATGTATGAAACGGAGATATGTTTAATCCAAAAATGAATTCCACGAACAATGATACAGGCGAAGAAAATTATTGCTATCTGTAATTTTCATCCCTCCTCTCCATTCCTGTTGTTCAACCAATTCGATTGTGTAGTCTAAATACTTGGTTCGTAGAATCATAATATTAACGTAACCAATATATCGGTGTGCGCTTTGCACTGTTTCAATGAGATTCGATTGCAATTTCTGTTCACGCATTCGATAATAAAGACATAAACATACACCGAAAAACACATACAACAAAACTTTTGTTGTTTCAACAAAAGAATTTTGTTGAAATGTGATCAACCAAACGTTTGATTGAAAACCATATTATTCCTTTGTTGCACACCTTTGGTTTCTAGGTAAATACATTTTGCTTGGGAAACCAAATCATATCGTCTACAGACTGAAAATATTTTGTCCTGATAAGAAAATCATGGGTCAGATTGAAAAAAAAAAATCACCACCAGTAGAGTTGAACTCAGGTCTTCGGAACTGGAGGCGGAGGCTCTATCACTCAAGCCACTGCCGATCACTTGGATAGGGGGACCTTCTTTGCATATATGAAGTTGTGTTCATGTTTCAAACTCGAACACCAAATACTAAGCCGTGTTAGGATTGAAATAAGGGTGATTTTCATCGCGAATATCTACCTATCATGGTACATGTACACATGACTTTCATTGAAAAGTAGCTCCGGGCTCTTGTGACATCTCCTTGTAAGATTCAATTAACAATATGCATCTCAGTGCACGAGTTTATATGATTGTAATAAATCAAAGTATTCTTCCATGCAGGAATGTATTATTTTATTAACGACACAAAACTTTTCAAGTGAATTTACGTTTCAGAAATGCAAAAGAATATTTTCACTACAAAGATGAAATCATTATGAAGTGACAAAATTATTTTGTTTGTGGAACAAAACCGCGTAAGTTTTGTGAAAACAACCAAATAATATGTTTTTTTCAAAGGATGTGGGTAACCGAGAAATGTACTTGATCTTAACCAAACAATTGAAATCGGTATAGTTCGAGGTACAAAATGATTTATCCTTTTGGTTCCCTTAACCAAATTATATAGTATGGTCATGAGGAATCAAACAACAAAACACTTTTGTTAACATTAGCAAAACTTTTTTTTCAGTATGCTAAGAATGGTACTCTCTAGATTCCTGAGAGTGGAAAATTCACTCTTGAAAAGTGAAAATACTGCCGGTCCAGGAAGAGTAAGATTCCACTCTTGAAGAGTGACTTTTCACTCCATAAGACTGAATCACGATGTAAGAAGAATAGGTGTGTTATCTTTTGTATGTATTGTGAAATTTTTCTGTCCTAGTTCTTGATTTTGCCACTACGAAATTCGAGTAGCTAAGGCCAAAAAAAAGCGGTGAATTCAAATTAGATGTTAGAAATACTAATCCAAATTGATCAAGACAGAAATTAAAATCGTATTATAAGACATAACATTTACAGAGGGAAGTTATTTTTCATTTAAACTTGATTTTATTTTAAAAAATCGAAATTTATCTGGCCTTCACGACACTTTCGCCAACTGGTGGCGAAATTGGAACTAGGACAAAGCCTGCATCAAAAAATGTTCACACCGACAGGGAAGATAACAAACCTATTCTTCTTACATCGTGGACTGAATTCTCACTCCAACAGAGTGAAGGCTCAACTCGGTTTAAAAAGTCAAAATTCACCTTTTTACAGGGAAACGGCGGGTGGTATGGCCCACCACGTGTTTCCAGGATCTGATGCTAGGTGGCAGCACTATACACTTTACTATACACTTACTGGTCACGGAGAGATTGATTCTGTCTATCATGTGCGGAAACTTCATTGTTTTCAATACAGTGTGTTAAGGGAAATCTAACTTTTTCTATTCACTTGTTCTCGGTGTACTGTGTCGGCGAAACTTTGAAACGGTCTGTACTGAAGTAGGTCAGATCATACCCAGCAAACACGACTGCTGGTGTTTCAAAGAGCCAATGACGGCTCTTTACTGGCATTGCAGGGCCATCAGCGGCCCATTGGAACGCCGTTGATCATTGTTTTAAGGGTAAAATAAGGTGTCATACTGGTATTAACCCCCCCCCCCCTCCCCATATATAGAACACGTCTCATGAGTTTTAAACGGTGATGTTTGTTTGTTTGGTTATGAACTGATTTTTTCGTCAAAAATCTCGATCGGGAGGTATGGCCCACATTGAATCAGGGTGGTATGGCCCACATTGATCCATTAGAGCTAATGCTGAAATAATGGGGGTCTCGGCCGCCGATGGAATCTTAGCAAACCCATGCTATGCTAAGTGAAGTGAGGAACGTGTGTAAAAAAATTGTTTATAAATAAATTGGTCAAAAAATTTCCCACGTCCACATTGTGATCGTCCATTGTTATAAAAAGAAATAACAAACCAATAAATGTTGTATTTTTTTTATAACAAATAATCGCAATGTCGATTCAATGTCGTCGTTTTCTATGTATTTTTTTTCTCTTATAATCGATTGGTGGGAACAGTTGTACCGAACACTTATTTTTAAAAAAATTGTTCAAACAATTCATCTATAAACAATGTTCTTATGCATGTATTTCGCATGAAAATTCATTTTTCAATGTCATGCCAAGATTTCATTGGCAACCATGTCCCCCATGGGTTTACCATAGGGGGTCGTCCATAAATTACGTAAGACGTTTAAGGGGGGGAGGGGGTTCATGGAATTCTTACCAGATCTTACAAGGGGGGAGGGGGAGGGGTTGCACCAAAATCTTACGTAAGATGGATGTAACTAAATATTGAGAAATTCAATTTCAACTGATTTCGAAAAACACATATTTCCTTCAACTTTTTCAAAGATTTTACAAAGATGATGTTCTGTAATCAAGTATCCTTGGATAGTCAATTTTAGTAAGTTAATAATCATCAATGTTATACCATAATTGAGTCATTTATAATTTCTGTACACTTCTGTATTATATTACCTTACCACATGGGGGAGGGGGAGGGGTTTAATGAAATCTTACGATGTCTTACAAGGGGGAGGGAGGGGGGTGAAAAAATGCCAAAATTGTCTTACGTAATTTATGGACGGCCCCTAGGCTCTAATGGGTTAGATTTGGATCGTCTGGTCCATATGATAATGTAGAATTTTGTTTCAGTTGACGATGCCTAAATTCAAGAAAAAATCTGCTGGTGAAGGTCTGCGTAGAGAATGGTCTGATGAAGATATGATATGTTCTCGTTTTAATTCACCGATTTTTGGATGGTGCGCCATACCACCCGACACTGAAAAATTTTTCACAAATTCATCTATAAACTAAAATTGTTCCTGATCTTTTATTTCACTGATTAACATTTTTTCTCCAGGATGCATGTGAGAAAAATACTCCAAAAAGTTGTATACCACACCGTAGCGACATTCTTTTACCCTGGAGTGATTTTATCTCAGTTTTCCCTTGACAGCGCCATACCACCCGCCGTTCCCCTAAGAGTGAAATCCTCACTCCAAAAGAGTGCAAATTTACACTATAGGAGTGGAATCTCACTCTTGTTAGACTTGCATTATTTTCACTTTTTGGGAGTGGATTTCCACTCCGAGAAATTTAGAGAGTACGATGGAAATATTTTTCAGGAATTTTATAAATATGTTATTTAGATAAATATATATAATTTACGGAGAATCATATATAAATTGCATACAAACTATATCGAATTTTACACAAATTATATATAATTTTGAAAATTTGCCCATTTGGATAGATTCATCGATTTCATAGTTTCAGGAAAAACATCCGAGTGTTCATGTACTCTTATACACAAAATATACGTTATATGAAAATCTGATGATCGAATGATACTAAATTATCTCAAATAGATCTGTTTCTAGAATAAAATCTCGATGGACGTTGTTTCATGCAATATTAGAGCAAGCTCAAGGGATTTTTCTTAATTAGAAAGATAATCATGTTGAAATTGAATGTTCCGGCAATGATAAATCACATGTCTCATCTCGTCAGCACGATAGAAAACGATGAGCACGTGATTGAATCAAAGGAATGAAGTGAACGCTAATGAAAATTGAAATCGAGTTCTGGATGATGACTCGTTATTACAACACGTATTTCCCAATGAAGTAAAGAACTGAATATCGATACCAATGAAAATATTAATTTCGCAACACATTTTGTGTTTATATACCCATACAGTACAAGAGTCCCCACAAAGAAGTCCCGTTATGCTAATCAATATGTATTCATTATGAATACTTTGAATTCAAAATGAACTCTTTATGAACAACTTAATGCTCAGAAAGAATTCATATCGGAATTCCGCAATTACTTCTTCGGGCATTCAATACGTTTCCATTTTGAATTCATTGAATTCATATTGAATTCATTATTAGTCGCATAACGGGGACTATTCAAGAGATCTTGCAGAAGTCTTCAAGAATTCAAATTGATCTTTTGTGCTGGCTGGGTACATATACATATATAACATCACTTCTACACTCAAAAAAATACCGTCTAATGATGCAACGAGGCTGCATAATCATAAGACGATCCCGTTTCAAAATACTTTCAGACGGGGATTTGTTTTATAACAAGACAGGAATCGTCTTAAACGATTCCACTTCACCAACAGACGACTTCTTCTATTAGTAAAACGATTCGAAACTCGTCTAATGACAAGACGGGGTCCTTTCTAGTGATAGGACGCGGGGAAGGATACTCAAACTCACTTACTTGGGAGCAGATTAGAAAAATTTTTCTTGTCGTGAGACGAATACCGTCTTGTGAGAAGACGGGATTCATTTCAAGGTTAGACGATTTTTGTCTGCTCATAAAACTGCACGGTTATTGTATTAAGACAGCCGATTCTAATGGTAAAACAACGAATATGTTTCAAATCCCTGGTGAAAAGGAAGCGTGTAATAAAAAGTGTCAGGAACGTAGTTGGAAAGTATTTGGAACGTGGATTTAAGCGTATACCGAGCGTCAAGTGGAACATTAAGAGTGGTTCGAACGTATATTTGAAGTGTGTGAAGCGTCTCCGAAGAAGCCCCAATTTCATAGAAACCGGGCTTTACGTCCGGAAGCGTAGTTAGAGAGTGGATAGGAAGCATATGAGAAGTATTAGGAAAGTAATCTGAAACATGCTTACGCATCCGTTACTCTTTATGACACGCTTCCCTTTCACCAGGAATTGCTACCGTCTCATGATAAGAAAATTATTTTTATGAGTGTATTGGATTAATTAATTTCACAATGTATCAAAGTAAGTGTCAACTTTGATAATGATAATTATTTACATGACGCTGTAGTTTATCAAGGAATGTGAATTTCACTTTTGAACATGAGTTGTGCAATTAAATCTTTTTTCAACTTCTACTGCATCTGGAGCATCCCGTACAGCACAACCACCGATCCCCGGACATTTCTCCGTCGCCTCTACGTCGCTTCGCCGTCCATTCGCCTTGTATCCACGTCTCCCTTTTCTCCACCTCGCTTCCACGGAGATGCGACGTGGACATCGGTGGGTGTGCTGTTAGGGATGGAAGTTCTTCAGAATAGAAGTGAAGAACACCTTTAGATTTAGGAAGTGAATTTCTCACTATTTGACTGGTCAAATTCGCACTTAATCGTATGAATTATGTTCTGACCGCGGCACGGATTGATAAGGGAGAAAGATGTACGATTATATACACGATCACAGATTTTTATTATTCCCACATTTACGATTCCTCCAATGGAAGATTGTGCGAAGATAAACGTTCTCCAGCCACATGCAAACACGTTGTTTTTAAGTTGTTAAAGATTGGAAGATGGTTGATATGCATGCATCCAACGAGATAACGTCAAGCAAGTTTCAAGCTGAGGAAATATTTTTATGCAAATTTTATTGTGGGATGCATCAGAAAGAGAAATTTTATCTGCAGAATGGAAGAGAAATATAAATCTTATCCTGAATGGGTTCACTTCGAAGGGTGGAGACAGATAATGGAATTTCAAGCAGAGGTTACACGAACATGAGAAAAAAATTCAATGTTTGAGTCAAAAAACACACTATAGCAGCGAAACCTGATTTTGCTGGATACTTTTTGGTGGAGCAGCAAATTTTTGGTTGTGATAGACGTCTATTTGCATAATCATTCGTCAATTGGTCAGTCAAGTGCATCTGATGCAAAAATTTGTGGTATATCCACAGCGCTCCTGTCCTATCTTCATTTTCTTCCAACGCTACCTGATCATCATGATGGTAAGTGGCATACAGATGTATAGTATATCTGCGTCCTTCTTGCTTTTTCTTCATCTACCAGTGATTCTATTGAAAGAATCTGATAGTAGTATACTCAACGCAAGGATCTGTTCTTCATTTTCCTATGACGCTACTTGATGATATTGATGATGATTGATCGATGATCGATCATGCTGATATGTAATGTACAGATGTATGGTACACCTATATCCTTCTTGCTTTTTCTTCTTCCACCAGTGATTTTATTGAAAGAATCTGATAGTAGTATACCTGATGCAATGACTTGTTGAATATCCACTACACTCCAGTCGTCTCTTCATTTTCTTACGACGCTACCTATTGATATTGATCCTGTTGGTACATAATATACAGGTATATGATATATCTGCATCTTGCCTGTTTTTCCTTCATCCACCTGTAATTCTACTCGAAAAATCTAGGGATTTATTATAAATTGAATCCACTTTGTAATTTGTAATTCATCCATTCGATACAAAATTTCCACAAGACTGCCTATATGAAATTGATAGTGGTGGTAGACGACGTACAAGCCTATGGTATATTTGCCCCTTTTTCGTGTTTTCTTACACACCTGCGATACTACTCAAGCAATTCGATAACAACTCTTGGTCAAGAAAGTAGCAGGCCAATGAGCAAAGACAAAAACGAAGCAAATATACGATTCGATCTGTACGTCGTCCACCACCACTATCCATTTCATTTAAGTAATTTCATAAGCAATTTTGTATTGAATTGATGAAGGACAGATTATAAAGTGGATTCAATTGATAATGAATGGCATGAAATGGATGATTAAAGATTATGTAACGAATCAATATCTGATTCATTGCTTATAATCAGAAGGTGGAATTCATCAAATATCAAATATAATCAGAACGTGGAATCATCCAAAAACCCCAACGCAGTACAAAAAGTTTCTAGAATGAGGAGTTCATGACACAACAACCTCAATGAGACAAAGAAGTTTGAAAACCGTTGAAGGTTGAGGATGGTCTCCAGGCACTTTAGTTCCATTGAAGTATATCAAATATTTTAAATCCAAACTATTAATTGAACAAAACGATTTCTCTAGAGGCAAAAGCACAGCAGATATGCCACAAATCTTGACGACATAATGGACTCTTCAGTTTCTCGGAGTAGAATCACAGGTCGATGGAGACAAAGCAAAAATGAAGCAGATGAATCATAAATTTGTGAGCTAGCTATTTAGCTAGACAATAGCTGTCACTATCAATTCCATCCGGTGACCTCTTAGTCGAGTGAAGCAAAGGCAAGAGTGCAGTGAATATATCACAGATCTATCCGATACTATTATTAGATTCTTTGCAAACATACCGCAGATCTATATGTTGGCTACCAATGCTATCAACTTCATTTATATTCAAGAATCTGATGACAGCCTTTGTCAAAGAAACCTACTGAATCTTGTACAATGTTCTAGTTGAAGTCAACACAGTAGAATGTAGTTCATGTTGTTGTTGTTGTAGTCCATATGGTTGATTGATGTCTGATTCTTAATCAGATTTGGTTAGATTCAATGGACTTCTTCATCAAAACTACAAAGATAATAAAATTATATTAAATGTACCTTTTCTTACCAGACATCCTTTGATGGTTTTCTCTCTGAAGAAAGATGAAAAACACACGCACAATTATTTGAGAATAAGCAACATCTTTAGTCGCTTTAGTTGAGCTCAAGTATAGTCATTGTCGATCAGGGTATGCAGGGAGGACAATGTTTGATTCATTCACTCACTTCTCTCGGAGCAGGCTCAATATCATCTGTTTCATCATTTGCTCATGATTCTAGTTGAGAAATAGTATATAGATCAGTGGACTGTCCATCAAGGGTACGGTATATCCACTATAATTTTACCTGTGGAGAAATAGCAAATAAACTTGAATAATTCTCAAGCGAGCTTGGTATAATCTTTTCCATCAATTGTCTACGATTCTAATTGGAGAAATTGACAGTAGCTGGCTGTCCGTCAGGAGTTATGATATATCCATTATGTTTTGGCCTATAGAAAGATTGCGGATCAATTTGAATCATTCCCCTTGAGCATACTTCGTATGATCCATTTGATCATCTGCCAACGACTCTAGCAGGAGCATAGGACAGTAGCGGACTGTCCGTAAAGGTTATGATATATGCGATATGCGTTTGCCTCAGAATTTATAAATTTGAATTATTTTCCTTGACTAAACCTTGTATGATTTTCTATTATTTGTCTCTGGTTCTGGTCAGAACAGACCAACAGGAGCAAACTGTCCGTCAAGGACTATGGTATATCTGCTATGCTTTTGCCTGTAAAGAAATCATGCATTTCATAAATAATCCATCATACAGAGCTTACCTGTGTATATTCCAATTTTCCGAATGTAGCAAATAGATTTATTTATACCTTTCTTAAACTTTTTCTGTTTTTTTTTTTACAAATAATCTCTTCGTCGTTTATCCATTCATTCACTCATTCATTCATGAATTTTTTTTAAGTAATATATAAAAGTACATATAATTCCAAGTTATTTGTTTGTGTTTGGTTGTTGTTTCTCAATAACCTGTAGTAACCTGTAATTCATTCATTTTATAATTATTCTTTTAATATTATAATAACCTATCGACACATTGCCTCATTGACAGGTTATATCAGGTTATATTTGTTTACGTATTTACAATGTATATCAGGGTTGTCAACTAAATTATCGTATACTGCGTTCATTGGTCAATTCTCATATATCTAGAGATATGATTGGTTAATCTAAAAGAATTGATCAATCAATGTCGTATACGATAATTTTGTTGACAACCCTGTTAGTGAGTGATGTAGAGATTCCGAATCGAAATCGATTTTACCACCCCTATAGAAACAAACGGATTAATCAATCATTGCGCCTACTGTACATAAGGATCTACAAAATAAAATACAGAGAGTGTAAATTTATTCATGTTCACGTACAACTGAACGATGAAAGTGATGCTCTGTTGCATACCTCTGTAACAAAAGTAACCATAAACATACACAAAATGAATCTTTTTGAGAGTTACGCTTTGTCGTCAAATGCCTTGGATAGATTGCAATGTATAAAAAAATCCTTGAGAGAAGATGTATTCAGTGCGAATTCAGCATGGACAACCATACTTGATAAGGTAACATAACTGTAAGAACTCAATGTTTACGTGCACACAAATATTTATATATACATGTTTATTTAGAAAGAAGAAATATTTGAATCTGATGAAGAAATGGAAGCAGAAGAACAAGAAGAAATAGATGAGGACAAAAGTGAATCTCTAGTAAATCAGCCAATGATCAACCACAGAGCTTCCACACAATTTTTTTTCACTCAAGTGCCACAAACTTTTGATCAAGAAAAATTCGCTCAATCCACATTAGAGACTTCTGGAATCATCGAAGTTTTATATGAAGAGTTAGAACTTAAGAATCGTCGTTTCGACATATTTAACATCCAAGATGTTTCAGATGAAGAATTGTTGAAAATAGCGACTGGTCTGAAACCAAGAATAAGTGTTCAAGGTTTACAAAATTTATGTTATTCCCTGAGTAATATCAACATAGATCAAAGAATAAAGTTGATAGATGTGTTTTGTACAAATCTAATACTTCCTAAGGTGAGTGAATATTTTTCCTCTTCAACAATTGAATATAAAGATCAACTCTTAATTGGCATACTTCAGCTGAATCGCAAGCATGGCACTTTGGAGTTCCAGTGGATTCCAGTCGAGAATTGTTTTCATCTATATTTTGATGTCTTATTGCTACTCATAAAACTTATGACACATCTTCATTAAATTTAGGTGTGTGCAAGTACTTAACTTTTTCAAGTATTTTCAAGCCGAGTCGAATACCTTTCATTAATTGAGAATTCTTGAGCTACTTCAATTTTTCAAGGTACTTTGAATTTGTTGAACTATTCGAAATTTTTCAAGTATTTTGTCAGTTCTTTTAGAATCTCTACAAATCATCATCCCTGATATAAACATTTTTCGAAATCTAACGAGTTCTCAGAAAATCATTGGATAATCACTACTTGCTGAGAATGCGTGAGTCTGAATACTTTTCATACTCGAGTATTTCCATTTTTTTCTTTGGAATTAATCGTGTTACATTGATTATTCATCACCGGGTATTCATCACTATTGAAGGTTCACTCAAGCAACATCCACCAGCAGAATTGGTGATTTTTATTAATCAAGAAAAATAGTCATTCAAAAAAGTGTTCATAAGTATAAATGTATTCTGACCCGCCCATCCCTGCTATTCGCATACCCCTGATAGAATTCGTATTTTTCTTACTTTCTCGAATTATGACACTTCTGTGAAAGAGTAGTTATAAAGTATTGAATTCTGAAGGTTAGATTGATTATATTCTTGAGAGGATACCAGCACTTTTCCGGATCTCTCTTTATATAGGCGTATCCTTTTCTAACTAACGGGCTTGAATAGCAACTCTGGTATCCAATTAAAAGTAGGAAATGATTTTTGTTCTTTATTCATTACATATTAATATATCAATAAAAATACAAGAATATGAATGGTCTGATGCTAATTTTGGTCCTCCAGAACTCCAAATGTCAAGCTGAAGGTTGAATAAGAATTTCAAACACAATAATATTTTACTAGTAAACTTCGATGGAACAATGTTTTCATTTTTTAGCTAATTGAATTGGAAAGTTCATCAAAACAATTGGAAGCATCGATAATTGAATTCATGATCAAATTTCCAGAAGATGTACAAAAGTTTATTTTCGTTCCTTTATTGAACATGGATTTGAAGGACAGTACCATTATCACTTCCATAATCAAACATTCGGATCGGCAAAGAAAAGAAATTCTTTCTATGTGAGTTTTCACAAATTTGGTATGAAGTAATAGTCGCTCAGCTTCCAAGCACAAGGAGAAGAAAATAGTCTTGAAATATCCTTTTATTCTTCCACGTTTTGTCCGGCTATGCAGTCCTCTTAAGAGGATACCAGCCTTAAGGCGTATACTACTGGAGCGAGTAAAGGCTACGGAGAAGTGTGGTGAGTTTAAATTGAATATAAAATGAGAGTTCCGACTTTTAGGCAGTGCTATTTTGTTTAAATCTCATCAGATAAAAAAAAGACAATTGCCTAAAAGTCGGATCTCTCTCTCTCTCTTATAATTTAACCACACTTATTTCTATTGAAATCATAGGCAATGTTCGCTCCAGTAGTATATGCTCTAAGATACCAGCATAGGAATTCTCCAAATTGAATTTTTGAAAAGATTTGAAATTTTCTAGGAATAATCCTCAAGAGGATACCAGCGTTTGTTTCGGACCTCTCTTTCCATTGTATACGGTCGTCTTTGTCCAACCAACGTGCTCGGATGGTAAACGCTGGTATTCTCTTATGGTCTGTCTACATAACCAACGTAAACGTAAGAACGGATGCGCAGAAACAGTATATGAGTTGTGCGCAGTCGTTTACGTTTACGTTCTCCGTTTTTTCAGTCTATGTAGACAGACCAGTAATGGTCTATCTACACAACTTATGCAAACGCAAAAACGCAATGCGTAGGAACCATATATGAAAACTAAAGCATCCTTACGTTCCTTGCGTTCATGTTTGTGTTGGTTGTGCAGATGGGCCTTGAAGGTCTAGATACTAGAAGTTTCTTCAAGATCAAACTACAGCATGAATGATATATTTTTCATTTCAGAGACTGTATTACGTACCTGAAAGAGATCAAACCCTGGCACATTCCAGTTTTGCAGAATCTATCTCCTATGCAGTTAGATGCAATTCCCAAAGATAAATTGATCAAATTACTTTCACAAAAAGCAATTGAGTTTTCCAAAAATACAAATTTTGGTAAATTTTTTCTCATGTTTTTGAACACAAACTCACCTTTCACCAACGAACAGAAATATTTGTTGCAAGAAATCATAGCGGCAAATACTACTACTTTCAAAAAACCCTTGGAAAGAGTTTTGCAAAACATGACATGATTGAAACATAAGCATGAATATTGTATATTTTTTTGTATGATGTGATGAAAATTTGTACATAAGAAGGAATATATTTTTTCTCATTTTTTAATCAATCACTTTCTGTTTACTTTCACCTTTAGATTTCTTATTTTCTCTGCATTTTGCCGCGAATAGAAAATTTGAAGAAACAACAGGATATAGTTAGAACCATTAACTTTAGTAATCCTATATACAAATTTGTACTAGCATCTAATTTATGTGCAGAAAAAAATTATGTTCATGGATGAATGAAGAGCCGTTCTCTCGATGTTGTTAATATTTGTGACACTCGATGGAAATCCCCAATATCACAAAAGAATCATTTGTTGGTACACTATTTCACAGTTGAAGCTCAGTCATTCGATTGCTTTTTATATAAATTATTCCTAATAATTTTCAATAGAAATAAGATTTCCAAAATACTTGGAGCGTAAAAGTCCAGAACATGATTTTGTATCACAATCACTTCTCACAGCTCTTCGACAATTGTATACAAATTTTATAAATGTTTCAATAATCATCCTAATAAACGACAAACTTCCGAGAAGACAAAACATTAGTGAGTATTTTATTCGACCTGACTTGCTCGTGTGATAATAACAAAAGAAGTCCAACATTACTAGTTATTGTATAAACATGAATCAGTCGTGTCGGAAAAATACTCATTATTGTTTTGATTCGTTCGCGCAGATGCATAGAATATTTCCCAGTACGTTCTGTTCTTAGAATCATTTAGTATTGCTTGATATAAACAAAACCTCAAGGAATCGCTCATAGGAGCCTTCGTGGGATCCCATAAGGGTTCCCCTGAGAATTTGGCACGAAAAATTATGACCAAAACCCATCTGGGAACCCTTATGGGATTCCACATGAGAACTCATGTAAAATCCTACATGAAGTGTTTTCGAATCGCTTCATCCTGAATACTTATATCAAATCCCCCAAAATAAGAACTTTGAAGACTGTAAAGACTATTTTGATCAGTATGAACAATGGTAAACGAATACTGTTTGGAACAGTGGACTAGTGATCTTGTAACGGGACAGAATGTCAAAACATATTAAAGAATAAGTTTATATAAAACAAGTACAAATATCTGCTCAGACGAAGGTGATGAGCAAGAATATACAAAAACACTCAACAGAAACAAGAATAATGAAAAGTGACATAATCGTAATAGGGATACTTGATGAGCGAATTCCGAAAATACAGAGATTTTGAAAATTCGCAATTATTTTAGTTTTTTCTTGCTCAGAAGACTGATCCGAGCAAGATAAAGTTTAATGTACCAAACAAAATCACCATATTCGGAAAAACGAGGTTTTTGGTTTTCGAGGTTCGCACCTATATAAGAAGCGTGTGAGATAGCGCGAGTCATTCGTTGCTTTCATACGACAGAAGACACATCGAGTGCCGATCACTGAAGTGCATACGTTTCATCTACAAATCATTCAAATATTTGAATAACATAAGAATTTATATTGTTAAATAAATTATTGCGGAAATTGAAAAGTTGTGTTTAAACAATAATTATAACCTCTCCACGGTGTTGCGAAGTTATTAATTATTATATGGTGTTCTATTCTTCAAATGAAGAAGAGGTTTGCTTGTTTTACCTTTTTTTTAATAAATAAAAAATAAGCTGGCGACCGTGTTTTCGTTTTTATAAATTTTTCTTGAAGAACTGAAAGTATCGCTGTGGTGAATCAATTCATCGTCACCAAGTTATGAAGACGAATCTGCAGATACCGTATGAAGTAAAGTTCATTTAACTACGGTATCGTTTCAATCTCTTTTGATATTCAACTATTTTCTAAAAATGTGTTACATTAGTTGACCAATAATTGATATCTTTTTGATAGCTTAGAATTACGATTTTCTTAAGTTAGATTTGATTTTTCAACATAGTGAAACATTGTATCGATGGAAGAGCTTGGAATGAAAATAGATTCATCTTTTACGCGAACAAGTCTTGCTTCAAGTTTGTGCAAAATGTTATATCGGGCTCAATTACGATATTCAAATTTTCCTTGATGGTTTGATAAATCTCATAAGCCCAAAAGTACTAAGATGGTTACCTAGAAGGGGGTTCCCAGATGGGTCCTTGTCAAGAATTTTTTGTGCCAGATTCCCAGGGGAACCCTTATGGGATCCCACGAGGCTTCCTATGAGGGATCCCTTGGTGTTTTTTCTTTGATCGGGTGAGTTCAGAAGCTATAAGAAAATTCTTAATTCAAATTTCCGAGTGTTACGATTTTTGGTTTAGATATCTGAAAGCATATCAAGAAACTGGACAGAAAAAATATAATTTTCCCCCAGTCATTGTTCAGATCACCAAATTGCTTCCATAATTCGTTTACAATATCAAGATATTATATTCAACTACATACTTACATCATTAGACATCATTGTGACAAGAGAATCGAACAATCCTGATGGGAAAATATATTGCTTTCCTCGTCAGAGGGATGCTTTGTGATCGTTTCCGGGGGCCGAAATTTTTTTCGTCTCCAGCACGAAAATCTCTTATACCAAACGACTCCGCAGAACTCAGAGAACAAATTTGGTTTCGTGTCTGTCTGTGTGTGTGTGTAAACGGAGAAAATCCTACAATATTGAGTATTGTAGCAGACACGATTGGCTCATGTTATGGAAAAAAATCATTCCAACACTGCTGGTTACTGTAGTAACACGAACCAGTCGTGTCTTCGCAGTGGAGTGTCATTTTTCTACACTATTCTCTACTACGGAGACACGACTGATTCGTGTTACTACAGGAATCAGCAGTGTTGGAATGATATTTTCCCCTAACACGAGCCGGTCGTGTCGGCTACGGTACTCAGTATTGTAGGATTTTCTCCGTGTATGTGACATAAATTGTGACCGCGCATATCTTCCGTTCCTATTATACGATCGGTATGAAATTTTCACCACAGTTATGTGCACTTTCAATAGTGGCTTGATATAAGTTTCAACCCGATCCTCACAGAGGAACGCGAGGAGGAGGGGAAAATGTTTCAAAAATTCATGATTTTGCGACCGTGCATATCTTCGCCCCCTGTTATCCGATTGTAATGGTATTCATACCACGTTTCAGTTACGATCCCATAGTGATCCCGTATAAGTTTCATCTCAATCGGTTGAGAAATGTGGAAATACCACCCATATACCATAATTTCATTCGGTAGCATCTCAATGTCCCGAATGACAAAGTCCCATCATGACACCCAAGATAACAAACGAAGAATTCTTTTTCAAAAACAAGAATAGAATTCTTCAAGAACTTTTTTCGAACTAATGAATTCATAAAGAGCTCTGGAGGAGTTCAATGTGTGGAACATTAACGAGTACTTTGAGAGTAATGAAACAATACTTTCAGCATTATTGCTTATTCAGCTCTTTATGAATTCATTAGTTTGAAAAGAGTTCTTGAAGAATTCTATTCTTATTTTTTAAAAAGAATTTAACACAAACGAGAAAGCCATGTGCCAATTGGCACAGTTTTTTTTCTCCGTGCACGAATGGGAACGGTATCATTGATTTGAAAGTAAGATATTCATAATCAGTTTCAACATGAAATTAGTGTAAATTACCCATATAGAAATTTCCATAGTGCAACGTAGATAAAGTATGGCCGAGGCTTGGCAACCAAGCATGGCGCAAACCTGGAATGATAATATCATTTTATGATTTATCCACGTATTTTTCCAATGAAGTCTCATCATCGATGAAAAAATGACAATGAAATATACCATCATTGGCAAACAATTGAAAATTTTGTTTGTCAATGATGCGCCAATGATCAAATTGAAAAATATTCAACCCAGAAATATATAAAAAGTATGCGCATTTCGCAATTTCTGACATATGTTGTTTGAAGTCTTATTGTTTTCCCCTCATTTGTTTGTGAACAACTCGGCGTCTCTTTTCGGTAAATTTTGCCATGAGAAGTAGACACAATGTATGTTAGCTCAGCGGTAGGAGCCCTCTAGTGTGAGCGATTGACTTTTCTTCCAAAGACTTACTTAGCCTTATATGTTCTTCGTATACGTGTTTCACCACTCGCGAGAAACACTTGATCAGTAACATAGCAGAAATATTATATAGGTTGCCAGTGTTGAGCCATGCTATTACCAATGATCAGCGCTACATTGAAAGCTAATTTCTACCGAAACTAGGCCAAAGTTTGGGGCAATATTGAACCACATTTTAAATGATCAAACGAGCGTTGAATGGAATCTATCGTTTAGTCAATGTTAGGCCAAGGATAAGCCAAGCTTGACGCAATTGTGTCACAATAATAGGCTGACAAACGAAATCCGTCGAACACCACGGCAGTGCAACATTGTATTTATTGTTAATCACCATTGAAGATTTATAGATTGCCAAGCCTTGTCTGTCAACATTGCGCCAAGCTATATTTTATTGTCAGCATTGGCGAAGCCCAAAAAGTTTTGTATGGGTTGTTTCAAATATTTTGGACGTACAAGGATGAAGCATGAACAAATAACGGATATGATTGTAACATTGTTCTTACAAAATTTCATCTTGTCGATGTTTGAATCGTTTATTGAAGCGGATTAGAAATTTAATGATGAAATACTTCACTGTTAAACACCAAAAATTTTGTATTGATTCTTTTGAGACATGTTTTCAGTTCCAAAGAGTTGCTCTGAAAAGTCAAATAACGATTATTCATCAAATTTTGTGGGTTCGTTTCGTTTCTATGAACGATACAAACTCCCGCAACATCAAAATTTCATACAAAAAGGCGAGGGAAAGTAGGTAATCACTTCACCCCGTGTACCGCAAATACCAAAGCGTGTTCTACTTGAAAAAATGATCAATTAAATATGCAGAATACGAAGTTAATCGTTTGTGAAAAGAATAATGTATGCATTGTTACAAAGTAACACGCTCAATGGTCTGTGATAACATTCCAATTCACATACTTTGAATATTCAATCTCACACGGTATAATGAATTATTCCTGTTCGAAAATTCTTGTAGATCACGTTGAGAATACCAGGAAAGTTCTGTGATATCAAACTTTTGTGGAGAAAACTCAATGTTTTTCCTATTTTTTCATGAGCACTCTCCAGCAAAATATGAGAGGACAAAAAATGGTCACTTTCAAATGAAATAATCATGTGCGGTATTATTTGTTTACTGTTTCTTTAAATTCTTTTGCCGAAGAAAAAAAAACCATGAAATCGTCATTGATTACCTGTCACTCACTTCTGATCGTAACTCAGAATTCTCTGCTTAAAATCGTTACAGCAGTTGAGTAAACGTGACACTTCATGCAGTTTCTAACGAATGAAAATGTTTACCTCGTCAAACGTAGGTACTTTACCATGTAATTCATGAAATTTGTATCTTGAAGTCTTTGTGAATGTTCAAATTTGACATAAAGCCAAAGTTAGTTAGTTCGTTTGAAACTCTCTAACCCTCTCTAATTCTGTTAATAAATAACAAGGGGACAAATAGTGAGATGAAAATTTCGTCAGAAAAATCCATGGCAAAGTGAAAATACAAATGGATTTTGAATCTGGAGTCGAGGTAAGTTGCGCGATGGAACAGCCGAATGAGAATTTTTCCACGGATGGATTCCAATTGCGTACGTAAAGACGAAGCATACGACAAACGACAGGCAGCTGCCGTTGCAATGGTTTGGCAGCTAGAAAATTGATCGCAAGATTCTTTGATGGAGAAAAGCACCGAAGCATTCCATGAGCGGAACCATTTATGATTTCATACGTAGAATCTAGAATTCTTCAAGTTATTATTAGAAATGGAACTTATCAAGATTGGAAAGATAGAATCTTGGGTTATTCAAAAATTATAATCCATCGACCGAACTCCGAACAAACTATCTATCCGTAATCACTTTGACAAGAGGTTCGTGACATTGACGATTGATGATGTAACAGCATGAGCAGAAGAACCGATGGCGTGTTTGAAAAACATTCGATTCCTCGAAGGTCCATTACATTAAGAAATTTCACAAATAGCTCAGTTACTCGATGAGTCAAAGTATTCACATTTGAAACTTCGATTTGATAATTCGTGAATATTAATATGCTTCATACACGAATTATTCGTTGAATATTCTTGGGTATTGAGATGCCACGTTGAAAATTTCGTATCGAATGATTATTCGATATGTTAAGGGTCTGGCCATAAAATATAATCTCACAAAATCATGTTATACTGGTTCCAAGAATTTCGATTGCTATATTTTGTATTTTAGAATAGCAATGAAGTGATACATCAAACACCTAATCAGGTAAAATAAATGGCTTGAACGTGTTGAAGTTTTGAAACTGTTTTTTATCGATTCCATCATGGACAGATTGAGACGGTGACATACTTGCTGATCATGATAAATACGTTCATAAAGCATATACTCCACCGGCACCATCTGCCACACATCTGTTTCCCTGCTGGTGAAAGATTTTTTGATCTATCTCTAGAATCAGGATTAAGTTAATTTTCTGACAGATTACGGATACCAAGATATCGCTTTAAACCTTTATGATTCAGTCGAAATATATCTCATGCATCGTGTAATATGAAAAAGCATTCGATCGATTGGAAGAAACATCGTTTAACGAGCTTGATAAATATTTTCCCAGAATTTATTCAGAATATTCAAGAATTGAAGCAATCGATTATTTCTACTTCGATTCGAGGCTTTACGAATACATACGAATTATTTTCAATCTGCAATTTAATATCCACTTCAGATGCTTCGTGAGCAGATTTCTAATTTGGTGGTAAATCATTAAACTCGTAGTAGCGAATGATAACATGAAAATGCGATATACGATATCTGATTCATGAATAATGCAATATTAGTAATTTTAACTTCAGACAATCTTGCGATTTTGGTTGGTTCATAATGTAACATTATAATTTACGTGATGTGTTCATTTTCGATTGAGTTTCTTTTGCGATTAAATTGACTGCGCGTTTTGTTTTCAAGGTTGAACATTTTCAAAACTCATCCGATGTTTCCACAAAATGACGAATTCGTGGAGAATTTCATGAATACGCAAGTTTTCCATTGAGTTATCCAAGGTGTAGGATGTGGGTGACATTCTGCAACGTTCGAGATGCATTCAATCTAACGGGATTGCATCGTAAATACGAAATAGGGTGATTTTGCAGAAAGACGTGGGCAATGAGGAGCAAGCGAAAGATATATCTTTGCCATCATGCAGAACGAAGCTACTTTCACTCGTGGTGGATGATGATTCGCCGTCGTATTATTAGATATGCATCAAATTCCTTTTTGATCTCTCGCCCCTTCGTATCGGTTGATTCAAATTTCATCTTCAATGTCCGATTTCATTATTCATTCGCTATTGACTGGATCACGTCCACGTGAAAGATTTGACTTCAATATGGAGCTTTTCACAAATGGGAACATAATAATTTCAATTATTATTTTATTTGCATGGTAATTTTGTAATAAGTAACTTGGAAAGCTTAAATTACCTTTAACATGAATGATTAAAAACTTCCTCATCCTCGCAGAGTTCAGCTGATTATAAAGCAGAGCACAATGTAACAAAGAACACTGTTATTTGCATCAATTTAGGATGTTCAGAGGATAGATTGTAGGGTAATAGACTGTAAATAGTAAAGTTGTGAATAATATTTTAGAGATGCCCATTACTTCGCTTCGTATCGAATGTCTGGAGCGTCAAAAGCTCGCGTTGAGTGATTTTCAACTGTAATTTTGGAATTTTACAACAATTGTTTCATTTTAATGAAAATTTTAATATATGAACTCAATTACGATTCGGTACAATATACAAAACAATTTGACCTGCCATTGTCTGTTCTTCAATGAGACTAAATAACGAAATCAATCACTTTAATGAATTCAAATAACATAAAAGACCGAGGTATTAATCTCAATTACAGATTCATAAATTTACATTTGAGAACCGTCTTATCGAAATATACTTGAATGATATCGTTTCCATCGAACGGATGAATATTCAACGGAGTAACCATTTGTTCGGCATTTACCCTTTTGAAATATCTGGACATTGTGATTCATTCTACGACGTATAGACTACTACATGTGGTGCATTACCGTGTCAAGAACTTGCTCAGGGGAATCTCTTTCAACTCGCTGTCGTGTTACTTGGGAAAACCATCGATCGCAACGCCCATTCTTACGTATTTCCTTCAACTCTTATTCACAGAACAAAATTGATGATCCTTGATAAAAGTATTACATTCTGTATCTTCAATTGCGAACAAGAGATGTTGATATTGATTCTCAAATTCAATTTCATAAGATGTCTTGAGAATTTTCGATTGAACATCAGATTGGGTTGTCTCGATCAGAATCAAAAACGAATGTACTGCTTCGTTTGGAAGAACTTATAAATCATGTATATCTTGAGACATACATATTCAGAATTTTCTTATTCTTTACGATGCAATGATATTTTTGTCCTACTTCTTTATTCAAATACCTGGAAATTTGTATGGAAAGATAATAATTGTGAGATGATAATCGAAGTAAATTAACGCGATGAATGCAGACATGTAAGTTGTGTATAAATTGTATATAATTCCTAAACATTTTTCCAATTGGGTAAAAAATGAAAACCAACCTTCTTCTTATATTGCATTCGATCTCGAGGAAATCCAAGTTCCGCATTCAATGAAAATAGGCGCTGCAGAATACATTCACGAATTCTTGTAAAACATTCATTTTCATGATACTTTTCTGCGGATTTCGTTTCCCTCTTGGTGAAATTTCACGCAATGCAGAGGTGGAATTAGATTCATTCACGTAAAAATACATAATGCTGAACAAGTTGATTCACTGTAACCTACAAAGTCTTGAGAGATTATTCGAATTTCTCACTTATGAAATACATGTTTCGTGTCATAGTGTTGAGATTTCGATATTACGAATGACGTTTTTTTTGGAGTTATGGAGGGAATATTAAATTCAGCTAATTTTAAGACTGAATCTATGATGCAAACAAATGAAGCCGAAAAAACAATCGTCGACACAATGGAAAGAGCATTGTCTGGAATTAAGATGCAAACAGATTGAGACTTTCTTTTTACAGAGCATAGTGCGGATAATGTTGACTCTAGAAATTGTGTCAAGCTAGAAAATTTGGTTTGAAAATTACTTTTTGAAAGAGTCAAATATTTATCGATGATCATGCATCGGTTCAAATTCTTCATGTTTTTTCGACTTAATCGAATTTGTTGTTTGTTCAGTTTGAATTATTCACGGCATATTCTTTAGTTGACATGAACGCATGTATGCAAATAAAAGTCAACTTTGGTTACAGCATCGTGGTATAATCCGTTCTAATGGATCCCCTGGAGAGGCGTACTAAATTAAGAGTCTGATGGAATAGGGTAACTAATATCCTGATGTTGCCAAATACCCTGAGCTCGGAGGATGTACTCAATGCATTAACCAATTGAAGAAATATATGATATACAAAACCAGTAATTTTGTTTCATTTTTGTTTTGAAATTCTATCTTTGACTGCAATGCGACTCTCGTACAGTGTTGTGGAATTCATATATCATGTGGTATACACATGGAAGCTCAAACCGCCGCATAGGTCGATTAGATACGTGATAAAAGTATGGGCCATTAAATGTATCCGATAGTAATGTTCTTATTGCCATTGAGGACAGACGTGCTCGTGATTTTTCAATTTCCAGATAAAAATACGAGGTGCTCAAATCGAATCTTAATGTTTTGTACATGCGGAAGGCGGAATGTCAGAATTTCTTCAGTGGTCACCGTGATCATATCAACAAATTTTGAATATTCATCTGAATAAAGAGTGACCGCAAGAAAAGTATTCTTTTCGCCTATTCTTTGGGACGGTCGGTTTCAGGTGAGAATGTATTCTAAAGAATGCTCCATGCTCATCATTTGCGAGGGAATATCTTTTCGCACTGAGCATGACACAGATTTTGGAGTTATAAAGTAGTATCAAATTTCGATCAAGATTTTATAAAAACCGATAAACCTTGATAATTTCTTTATAGAAAAGGATAGATTCTATGAAGAATTTATCAATTTTGTCGATTCCTTCAACTCTAAAACCAATGTTACGCTCACCGGGAAATAGTACACGGAAAGAATAATTGAGCTGCAGCACCTGAGTGGCTAGCACGGACATGGACAGCCATTAAATTAGCTCCTGCAGCTAAATTTTAGCTGTTATAGCAAAAAAATTTGCATTTGTAGCTAATTTATTTGCGGTGGTAGCTAAAATTTAGCTGCAAGAGCTAATTTAATAGCCGTCCGTGTCTGTGCTAGCCATTTAGCTGCTGGAGCTAAATTATTTTTCCCGTGTATTCCCTCGCAACTGATCGACATACGATATTTTTCATAATGCATTCCAACCTGAAACTCGCGGTCCCAAATAGGCGATTTCTGCGGTCCCTCTTTGTGCCAAATTCACAAAGATACACTGTAAAGAATGTGCGGAGTTTTCCTTCACACTTTTGGTGAATTTCGTCCCCTGATCGTGGGGGAATTGCTTTTCCATCAAAAATGAGGGATTTTTTTTGTTTCTTGGTTGTTAAATCCTCTAAAAATGGAAGGAAAGTTCACCAAATGATGGTGAAAAATTCCCCATTTATGGGGGAACTTTGCTGCCACCATTTTTTGGGAGAAAATTTCACAATAATTTTTTACAGTGTACGTACAGTGTTATTGATAGAAATTTTCAATTCTAAAAAATATAGAATGGATATGAATTCATATATACATTTATAGATATGTAAGGTATCCTTTGCTGCCAATGTGATCAAGCGTTCTAACCGATCTTTCTCTTCGTTAGGATAACATGTTTTGTTCAGTGAATACGGTATAATCGATAATGTTTCATGTTCCGCGTAACACAAGACGCATCAGTTATGATACACTTGTACACGCACAACCTGTTATCATTAATTTATACCCATTAGAGCAGGGTGAAAATGATGAAGTTCAAATGACGTTGGCCTAACTTTGAGTGATGAATAATCAATACCCGAATACGTGTTCTCACGATCAAAGGAAAATTAGAAAGGACACGATATGTAGAGAGGGTGCCGTATGCTTCGTAAGATTATACAATAATTCTCAATGACATGTTTTCGTATTGTGTAAACTCTATTTCAAACCTTTTGCAGAATATTTTCGCAATGAATTTTCAATAATAAACACATGGAGACAAAATTTGCTGATACAGAAAATCAGGGTATTAAATTGAGGATAGCAACCCTGTTTCGAAAATCCGATTTAAACTCATTAACTCGTCGATCAATTTGAATCAGATTTTTGTCCGGGAATTTTCCTATTTGATCTCATTCAAATATAATAGGAAATTTCTACTCAATGGGATATAATCAGTAAATTCGAATGTACATGATCCGAATTCCCGGATTATAGGTATCTCATTGAGTAAAAATTCCCTATTCAAACTGATTAGATCTAAATAAGATCAAATAGGACAATTCCTGGAAAAAAATCTGATTCATACTGATTTACCAATTAATAGGTTTGAATCGGATCTTTTAAGCAGGGAAATCTTTTCACTAACTCAGCTAAAAATTTCCCTTCCGCAGCTACACGGAGAAAAAATCTAGGAACTAGCGCATGAGCACCGATGACGTATCAATCGCAAGAAGTTTCACCGGCTTATTCCATGGAACTCCTTGGAATAAGAATATGAACCTATGCACTTATCGCATGCGCTAGTTCCTAGATTTTTTTTCCATGTAACTGGAAGATTGAGATATCAACATGATTTACTAGGAGAACAAAATTTTCAGTATGTTATACAGGAAGCGAAAACATTTTTCTGGAGGGGTCGGAACTTTGTTGCCACAGCTAAAAAAAATTTGTCCCAATTGACAAGAGTGTTACGATAGCAAAAAGATTGCTATAACAGCAAAATCAGATTCCGTTGTCACACACTGTAAAAAATATTCGGAGGTTTCCCATACTTATGTAAAGGAAATTTCCTATACTTGTACGGGAGAAGCAAATTTCCGTACACATATAGAAATTTCCACATGGAAATATATTGAAATTCCTATTTTTATGGGATTTTTACTGTAAATTTATAAGATTTTTCCCAAAATTTACGGGAAATTTTTTAAAGTGCAGTGAATTTGTTTCTTCGTACACGGAACGGAGCCACTTTGGGACGGAGCACCAATTCGAGAAGAATTGGTACACTGGATTCTAATGATTCGTTGACTCTTTCCATTATTTTGGCGATCAAAGTGAAAAGCTGATTCCATTGGTGAAACAATTGACGAAGTCAACGAATTATTGAAATCCAATGTACGAATTTTTCTGGAATTTGTGCCCCGTCCAAAAGTAACATACTAGTCAACAAAAATTTGGATCACTCATTTTTTCCGTGTACACTGTACAAAATTTTCTATAGAAAACCTTCATGTATATTTATGTAAAGTAATTAACGCATACAAAGATGAAAAATTCTCCGTATTTTCTTGTTGAAAATTTACCATCAAAGTGTGTTAAAAATTCCATAAAATCAGGAAGGTTCACATAAATCCAAGGTAAGCTCCTTGTACATAAATTGGAAATTGATTTTCTACATGATTGGTAAAAAATTCCCGTTCGCTGAATACAGAGAGTTATTCACCGCCATTGATAATATTCTTATACAATGACAAATAATAGTATGAAATTCTTTCCGAAAGATGAGCCAGCGCGAATAATGTTCTAATCAAACGAAACCATAATTTGTGGTATATTGGAATGCCTTAATCGTTTCAAGATATGTTTAACTGGGTGTTACAATGAGCAGAACAATAAATAGTGTGTCATCATTTACGGATAATCCCTAAACAGCATTCAGAATTACTCTCTTAGGGCTTTACGGACTGCTCAGGTCGATTTAGTACAGCGTTCGATGAGCTTTAATGGAAGTCGACTTCATTCCAACGAAAGCTGCAACTGTAATGAATGTTTATGACCATGCCAAATATATCTTATATGAATAATCTATGAAGTTTGGTATCATGCTACAAAGGCGTATTTAGAAACTCGTGAACGGAATTATTGATACATTCATGAACGATCGACGTGGATGAATGAACAACCAAGTGTATCAATTACGTGAAAGATGTGGAACATAATTCGAGTATTTATTCTGAATCTATGATCGATGAATTCTATGAAATTGACCAAATATTTTTTCAAAACAATTCAGGTAAATAACTTGTTCTGTTTTGGCTTCGAGAATGCATTTATCAAGACAAAAACGTGATATAAAAAATCTTTGAGTACCCGTGTGGAAATTTTTCCGGACTCAAACCTGGGCCAGGTTTATAATCTCTATTTAAAATGTGGCCCGAGTTAGGACACCTGGATTGGCCTCAACTTGGGGTGTTACGCTTTTCCCAAACTTGGCCCATATCAAGAATTCAACTCAGGCCAATTTGGGGAGTTTATTTTAGCCCATATGAATTTTCAAATTTCATGCTGGGCTGGGCTTCAGGATATTTGGGTGATATTCCTCAGACAAAAGTCAAATGAATTTGCTCCAGCAAAATGTTCTTTGAGGGTTAGCTTTCGATAGATCTATGCTTCATGTAAAATTACCATCAAATCAAAAACAAATTAAAATTCCCATCCGCTCTTGTATGTAAATTTTCAGAAAGGTAATCAAAATGTTTTTTCCAGTCAGCAAAAAACGTATCAAATTTTTGGAATTTTCATTTCGAGCTCATAGGTTGTTTGAAATTCGTTTCAATTGTTATAACTTGGAATCTAAGAGCACTGGAAGAATAACGTTCAAAAACATACACTGTAAAAAAAAACTGGAAATTTATTGTGCAACTGGACTGGAAATTTCCAGTGCTAGTACTGGAATATGGATATTCCAGTACATGTACAGAGATTTTGTGGTTACGTTACTGAAAATTTACCAAGCATAACTGAAAATTCAGTCATTGTACTGGAATTTTCAAGTTTGAGATGATGTACTGAAATTTTGCCATGATTTCGCGAAAATTTTACCGGCTCATACTACAATTTTATAGTTCTTGTGCACCAAAAAAAAATATTCCCTCAAAAAGGACTTGAGAAAAAATTTGGAATTTAGAAAAAAAAACCTAATCGTTGGTATACTGGAATTATACAGGTTTTTAACTGCAATTCTCAGGTTTTGTGATGGAATTTTCCAGTCACTATGCAATTGAATTATACAGGTTTTGAACTGCAATTTTCAGGTCGTGTGATGGAATTTTCCAGTTGCTATGCAACGGAATTTAATCACTGTTGCACTAAAATTTTCCACTTCTATTGGACTTCGTCATTTCTGGCAGGAAAAATTTCAAGTCTTTATATTAAAAATTTCCTGATTGAGATTTTGAATAATAATTGTAATTGTAGCCAATGAAATTGATATATGAGGTTTTTCCAAGACTTATCCTCTTGTGTTCTAGATATGAAGCATATGTAGTAACCCAAGCTGGCCTTCCAACATGTCGCGCTATAGCTCATCGGTTAGGTCTTAGGTTTCAGTTGGTAGGCAGGTAGAAAAGTGTGGGTTCAAATCCTGTTAGGTAGACATGAGTTTCTGTCCATCCAAATGAACGATCAAAAGTTTCTCAATCATCTTGGAACACAAGGACCCTGCAAAATCACTTTGCGTGAGCAATTTTTTTTCAATTTTCATGGATATTTTCAGCATTAATTTTCCAGTACATGTCCTGGAAAAGTCCAGCTCGTGTACTGAAAAATTCCAGTACCGAGGCTCAGAAAATTTCCAGTTTTGATGCGGTAATTCCATAACGTTTGCACTGAATTTTTGCAGTACAAATGTGCTGAAATTTTCCGGTACATGTACAGGTTAATGACTTCCAGTACATGTACTGGAATTTTCCGGTGAAATTTTTTTACAGTGTAGAAATGAAGATACGTTTGAATTCATTCGGTTTCAGAGAGTTCCCTAGTAAAAATAAAAGACAATGCAATTTTGATCTAACAACATTGAGCGCGCCCCGAATGTACGTCAGCTTTGATTTTTACTTGAAGGTATCCCGTAGAAGCCAAAGTTACTAGATTTCTCTACCCAAAATATTCGAAGATGACTGAATAAAATTAATTGAAACAACCAGCCAGACCTGCTGTTGATATGGAAGAAGGTCTGGCTGGTTGTTATATTCCATTCTATTGAGTCATCTTTCAGTATTTTGGGAAAAACAATCCGAAGTATTTGGTGAAAATTCTGTTGACTATGTTGAAATACTCTATAGACAATTCTACCAACGTTAATATATGAAGTATCCCTTTGTTGCATGTATATAGGTTAATAACACCAAAAAAAGTATTTTTTGTTTATTACCTCCTCCCAATATTTAAAGAAAACTGAACGAAACAAAAATTTCCGATACACAAAATAATGAACTAAAATTTAAACTAGACAGGATCTGACAGGTTCTGTTTTGCTTCGTCTGACAGATGTACAAACCAAACAATGTCTGACAAACCTGTCAGATCTGGGTCAAAATGTTGTCTGGTTCTGTCAGATATTTTTAACAGGGGAAACAATGATAGCCAACCAAGGGTTTCTATAGGGTGTGGCTGGACATGCCCAAATTACAATACTTGGACTAGAGAATGGTGGTCTGCCCAGGGCTCTTATGGGCTGTGGGTGGGAAACTCTTATATTGGATGCCCAAGTCATACCCTTACGGGGCCCGGACATACTTGAGGATGCCCAGGATTGATTTCCACACGGGTAATCATCACTGTTATACTGATAAAATGATGAAATTAGCTCAGAATTTATAATATATTTCAACAAAATTTGATTTTAATCAGATACAAATGGTTTCATCAGCATGAAATTTGTACTTTAATAAAACAATAGATACGTCTCATTCCTCACATGATAACACGCTTTATCTTCTAAGCAACAAATATCGTATGATATCGTACAACGCTGTTTCCAACTACAAGAGTGATTATTGTAGATGAATATTCATAACCTGTTCAGGTCACTACCGCAATTGCCTTAATTATTCCTATACAAAGGATCACGTTCGGAGAAATGGATGTGATATTCAATAAAATCATATTGACAATTTTTTTCAACCGATCGCGATCATATCATCTCATTCAATTCAACTTTCCTTCTATCACTTCCATCAAAATTCGAAGAAATCAATGTCTCCCATCGAACGTGTAGATAAAACACATCAATCACCCATATAGACAAAAAGATATCTTTTCGAAATCTAAAAGATGTCTTGCGACTTCCCAAGATGTCTTACAAACTGTTCTAAAAGGTATCTAAAAGAAGTCTAAAAGATGTCTTATGCGACAGTTTTAGATATCCAAAACATGTCTTGAGTAAGACATCTTTTAGAACTCTTACTAGATATCTAGAAGATATCTTTTAGACTTCTTCAAGATGAGTTTTAGATATGATGCAAATTTTTCTTAGGACCTCGCCCCTGATTGATAAAAAAAACCCATTTACTCCTATTAAACGTGCAGAATTCGAATTTTAATGTGAATTTATTACATTCGATAGGAATGAATAGGTTTTATTAACCACGGTTGAAGCACACTTTCAGATGATCTGAATATATATTCCATCCCTGTAACTTCCCCAAGACACAGATCTTTTAGGTGAAATTCACGTTCATTATATGTACATTTATGTTCAAGGAATGTTCGGACCATCCAACGTCCGGACGTTCAATGCACCCCCACTGAATATTCTTTGGACCTTCGTGTTTTTTTTTTGGAATTACAAACTATGACCGTAGAATTTTCTTGTACGCCTGTTCAAAATATCTCATTGAATCCACTGATTCCGATGCAGATTCTATTGGTTCAATAAAATTCTTTAAACGGAAGTACTTGAACGAATGAAGTTTTCAATCCGTGCAACATCAATTGTGGTCCGACGTGATCCAATTTGGTCAGTAGAAACAATGCACACTATGGGATTCGTTTATTTTGTTTCAAGTTTAATCGAAGAGTATAGAAACATTCTCTACAAGTTTATTATTTCAAATTGAAATTTTTTTTTTTGAAAGAAGTTTCATCGATAGAAACAAGTCTTGGCAAACAAATACTTTCCTTCGAAATTATGTAAATATACTCAAACTTCTAAGTGTGTTTATAATTAACAAATTCAAATTCAAGCGAAGGTGCGTTTGGGATACGGTAATCAGTAAATAAGTTCAATACATGATGGAAGAAACTGATTGCAACACTCCTGCTGAAAATACCAAGCAAAACCTGATAAAAACTTATGGATCCAATGAAAGATGCAAGACCCGCAAGGTTTCATAAGGTTTCATAATGAAAGTCGCCAATTATTTGATTTTATATCAAAATTGATATTTTTTTTAATTCAGGCCTATAATCATTATCGGTATATTATTATATTATTAATATTGTGATTTTGATTTTCAAGATATCTAGAAGATGTCTTGTATTAAATCTTCAAAGACATCTTTAAGATAACTTCAAGAGACTTCTTAGAAATGTCTTCAGTGAGAGTCTATAATTTGTCTTTGTTTATTGGATTGCAATCTCTTCATATACTATGTGTATTGTAAAAATAGATATGCATAATGAATCCTATGGGATGTATACAAGTTTATAACTTTTATCTGGAATCTTGGGAGAAGTTGGCACAATGAAATTGAGAATAAATGAACTTTAGAATCCTGAAAACTTCTGCGTTCAGTGAAGTGACACGAAGAGAAGTGACTTTCAAAAAAGAATCCAGACAAGTTGCATTCCATTGAAAGGGATTCTATGCATTTCCATTATAATACAGAAGGAAATTACGGTACTCATTCTCTTCTATTCTCATGACGAATTAGAAATGTTAATGAAATTCATCTGAGTAGATTTGAATAGAAGAGCTCGGAGAATCAGTTCATATTACGACAGAGTAATGAAATGATGGTACAGAAATTTGCTGGCGTTTTTTTTTTATTTATAAAGAAAATATATTCAATCTGCATTCAAAGTAGCATTTCATGAGATGTATAACGTCAAGGATTATCGCGTTGAATAAAAGTTTATTGAATCGCATTCATCTAAATTCGCCAAACGCATGTTCTTGCTATCAATGATCACGTGTTTCAATTTTGTTCGGAATTATACCACACTTGATTTCACGATATCGATCCCTCTTACTGTAGATCATTCATTTGACCTATAAAAATTGCAACGTAACGAAGGAACCTCAAGGTTAATTCTGGTTCACCGATCTCTATCCTCCGATACGCTCGTGGCAAACGTAGATATAGTAAAGTGGATTACACATGGTATTGGTAGGTGTAATGGTGAATGTGATAGAATCTCGAATGTGCGGTTATCAACGCTGCTCGATCAAGGACTCAATTACCCGTGTAGTCTGTGATCAAACAAAACGGATTAAAAAAAAGCTTGAGGTATGTGCGAATGAGAACTTAATTGTTTATTTTCGATCATCATTTCAAACTTGAATTTATCTTATTTATATCCACAGCAGAGAAAGGAGACTTTTTATACTCCGATGAAATTTGCGGTGATTCCCCACGAATCGTTGTTTTATATCAATTTGAGAAAAATCTTCGATATCTTGTAGGAATTATATTTAATTTTGAAAATTCTTCCACTCGGGCAGTTTCATCCCTTTCATCACTTTTAATCTTCATTACGCGAATTCATTGGAAGAGAAAAACAAGTTCCACGGAAGGACGATCATTCATCAAGCTTAACTACTAATTGGAACTATTCCGCAAGATTTCAAGTCTTTCAAAGGAGAACAAATTCTAAACGCAAAGTTTTAACAGGAAATAGTGGAGGTAAAAATGTCTGCCGACTGAAGAGTCATAGTTTTTTTGTGGCTTTGAATAATACACATGCAGATATGAGAGCTAGCTGGTTCCTGTGTTCCACCTACAATGCCGGTATAAAATCCTAGCCATAAGTCTTCTTAGCTTCTTCTCTTTTTCGCAAAAAAACGTCGTCAGCGGTCTAAGGTACACGAAGAATAGGTACGTGAGGATATACATATACGTAGGTGGATGAACAAGAACGAGTACACTATTCTAAAGTTTACGAGGAATCATTTACATTGTGGAACGTCATTGAGGGAACAATAATGTGAGTTTTTTTTTAATATATATACAGGAGTTTCTTGTTTCATTTTGAAATTAGCTTTCTGGAAGGAATAATGAATTCAGATTCACTGATGGGAATTAATTTATCCCTCCTAACAATGCGCATTCTACAACAGGAATAATACCACCTCGATTGATAATATATACTAATATGTGGGTGAGATAGCGGTCGATTTAATCGACCCAAAGGCAACCATCGATTCCAATTAGACAAATAATAATGCTACCAACGACATCAGTGCATCATTATCAACGTTTTGCGTGCGGAAAAGATTTATTACAATTCGATAATTTCTCTTTGTGTGGCCTATGCGCTTTGATATCTACAAACGATCTCTGCACAATCGCGAGAGATGATTCATCACGAGATTGTTCCCGGTTACCATCAATTATTTCGAGTATACAAAAGATCAATGAGTCGTGGTGAGCGATTATTACCCTGCAACGCAACTCTTCTTGAGAGATTTCCATCTAGGTACTCTCTTATTGTTTCTCAAAACAATTGTATGCAAAAAGAATTCCTTTCCTGCCGTAAGTTTGAAGAGAAAATGAAGTCGTTCGATGGTTTTCACTGAGGCGAAATTATCGTTGAATGAATTTTCGAATCAATTTAACTGGATGTATCAAAGAATTATATCTTAAATTATTGTCCAACCTTGGCATCAATTCCTTCCGTGTTCATCGAAAATCTTATGAACTGAATCCGAGTGTATCTACGTGTACATTGGAATTGTTCAAGGTCAAGAGATACCTTACATGCACTCCATATTTAATTGACATCACAATAATTTCTCTTAGATGGTGTAAGATGTTACTACTCCCTGCCTCACAGATGTGACCTACAAGATTGACTGGTTGGACCTTGACACCTTGGACTTCATTACACGCAATCTTAGAATTTACATCCATTTCTCTTCAAGTGGAAATTCATTGATCCGCTCTTCAAACAGAGTTAATTCTTCAGAAGTGTTATATCATTCAAATGGATTATTTTCCCATTTCTGTCTAGCCTTTTTTGTGTTCTTTCAAGGGATCATCATTGCCAACTTTCTCTCCCTGTTGGACCCTGAACCTTGAGTATTCAAAATCTCGAGTTGATCAATTTCGAAAGATTACTGGCATGGTTTATGATTTGAGTTCAAATCGGATTTTATGTCAAAAATATTAAACTTTGTTGAAAGTTAGTTCGGTATGGAAATTTTCATTTCATTATAATATTTCACTTTCTTTAGAAGACGGTTGGAAATGTTTTTCAAAAGTTTTTGTGATGTTTTTGAAGGAAACTTCATGAAAAATTCAATGAATTCAAACAACTTACATGAACCTTAGTTGGTGTGGCAGGAATTCATTCGTAGTTGGTGAATCCTTCAAAAATTTATTATTCCTTATTTTATAGTGTAGAGTTCTCTGAAAATTTAAGCTCAAGCAGACACATCGACAATATCTGAAAAAATAAAATGCAAAAAGTTTGCATTGAGAATGAAGATGAAATTTTTGATTGCACGATGTCATAGCCTTAATCTGAATTTTGGAATAATCAATTGATCGGAATTATCCCATGTCGCACGGGGATATTTGAATGAAAATGAACTCAGTAGAGAAAAGTAGCATTGATCAGACGTGTTGGAACATTATCATAAATGGAATGATAAATTCGTTCAGTACCCCCCATATGGCCGAGCTATCAAGATCCCTATCAAGATTTCATGTTCAAGCTCAAGATTTGATAAAACATATGCCACGTTACAGGTATGCAAACTTCCGAAGAAACCTCTCCAACAAAACTAATAAATTCTTGGAATCTGATTCTCTTCCCAAAAATAATGTTAGTTCAGTGTATTTTTCTTTGGAAAGTCAAAATGTACCAAGCAATCCACGTTTGTGTGAAGAAATGGCTGGGACAGCACTTTACTTCTTTTAGAGATGGAAACATGAATCTCTCCAAATCATATACCCATGCTGTGTTCAGTTTCCTTTCTCGTAAATCTACCTCAACTTTCAGTCTTATGAAGGACTAAGAAAGGATGAAAGAAGAAAAGAGCATTCCCGACAGAGGAAGAGAATGTGTAGGAGAGAATAGCCCCTGAAGAGAATGAGAATGAACAGTGTCATTTGCTTTGTTTTTCCGTCACCTGCGCAACTTCACGAAGAAAATTGTATTGAGATTTCAAGGATCTGACGGATCTGACCAACGAGAGGAGAAACAATGGATTATAATACTGTGCTCTTGATGTAAAAAGACGAATATCGGTAAGCTTATTTTGTCAGTATTTTGAGAATGATAATAAATAAATGTTGCTTTCTCACACGTGGAGATATATTTTTTCGCTTCACCGTATCTACGTTGACATGTCTAAACCTTTTGGAATGCTCTCAGTGGACGATTTCACGTGCCAAATGTTATCTCATAAATTCTTATGAGTTTCTCGTGCAATAAATCAATGGTCCCATTGCAGAAACTCTGAGAAAAAATCTTGTATCGCATAAAAGTATGCTTCTCTTAAGATAGAAAAGATTACTTTTCTCTCTTTAAAGATTAACTTGACCCGATAAGAACTGTGAAAGGCTTAACCCCCTGGTATTAAATACCGGGGACTGTGTCAGAAGATCGAAGGGATAAGAAATCACGCAAGAATTCTTAATAACAGTCCTTTCAACATCCCGTGCAGTTTTAAAATGTGATACGATCGCATGAGTTTGTGTTTCAAATTTTGTATGTAATTCTTGCGATGAGATAATTCCGAAATTCAAGCATTCTTGATGGGAAAAGTCTATAGGGTTGAAGTATATTCGTTAGAGATGAACGAGAGGAGTGGTGAAAATTTACATTGAGCTCCACAGAATGCCAGTCCATTTCTCATTCATTACTGAAATTTTATCAACTGTTTGGACAAATGTTTTACCATTTCACGATGGAGTGTTGATGTAATTCAAACTATGGTGGAAAATTGGTATTCGAGAGGGAATTAAATTCTGCATCGTGAAAAGTGATTACGATGGAACCTCTTTAAATTGAGGACCTCCTCAAATCGAAGCATATTGGGTCTTTCTTCTCGATGAAATACTCTACACTGAGAAGAAAAACTTGCAAAATTTACATCTCATTGAGTAAGTATGTGGATGATTTAGAATGTAGTGCAAGTGACCACAATTTCAGTCGATTTCACAACAACGAATATTAAATACACCACACCTGATGTGAAATATACTATAGCTGATGTGCGTATTATACATTCCCTGCGGTAAAATCAACTAAAATTGTAGTAGCTCGAATTATATTTTCAAATCGTCCATATATTTACTTAACAAGGAGTAAATTTCACAACTTTTTTTTCTCGTTGTACATGAATCAAATCTCGATAAAACAAAAACTCTATAATACGCAAACATCTCCTCCACTTCTGATATTCGAATCAACGAGGATCGAATTTAAACAAAATTCGTTGGGTCTTTTCAAGATCTTAAATATTAATTTCTAAAAATTCATGAACAGAACAACTTTTTTCTCATCAAATATGTTTTGTAATCAGTTTTACATAAATTCTAATTCACAGAGTATAATGTTTGTATTTTTTTAATATATATATGCAGATTCGTTATTCCAAGAACAGCTCATTCCTCGAGTTACGCATAAACTTTTGAAGTCGCAGGCGGAAACTCAACTTCAGCGATTCTCACGTGTGTTGAATAGCCGAAGGCTGATAGTATTTCTCGCTTGAGAGTAAAAAAAATGAACATCAAAACAACAAAAATAAAATAACTAGGTCAAATTGATGACAATCAACCTCACGCAACCTTTGTTTCTGTTGAACCGCAAACCATGATGCGTGTGCACTTATATTAAAGATCATTTTCCCAATAGCAATTAACATAAAATAATAACGCACGCGATATTTCTCGTTGCAAGAAAAGTGCATATAAAAGGGCACCCTTCGAAACTTATTACATTTAAAAAGCCAGCGTATATATTTCATAACAGCCACGTGAGAAATGATTCAATAGTGTTCCATAAAATTTATAAGGTCATGCGTTACGATGATTATTCTACAATATATTTTAGAATTCCAGAATTGCGCGTGATTTTGTATTATCAGAAATGTTTCGAATATATCGGATAAAGTCATACGAATTCGTGGTAAGCAATACAATCTTCTGAACGATAAGAAAAATATATTCTCAAATATCATTGAAATGACTGTGAAAAATTAAGAATTTATTCCAGAATCATTCGAAAAGTAACGCCATTCCTAACCTTCTACTTATCGTAAATCTCTTAGCTCCTGAAACAATCCGATTTACGATCACAAGGCTAATAACTACATAATCCTATCGACAATAACTATCGCAGTTGATAAGTCTTCTCTCTTGTTATAAAACAGGGAATTCAGACGCAACCGAGGGGTGTATGTATATCCGGATGCACACGTGTAAATTCATCAAACCCTTTGATATCGTAGAGAAATCTCATTTTCAAAAGATTAAGAAAGGAAAGGGAGGAAGGATAAATTCAAATTCTTCCTGAGAATAAAAAATACCCCGGAAATTCATTCAAGGTTTTGATATTAGATTGAAATATCGTTTGAAATATGTTCCGATATTAAAATATGAACTGAATTCAAATGGTTTTAGTAATTTTACACTTCTTACTAGTGGATCAAATCAAAGTCGGTCGTAAATGGAATGAGAAACAATTACATGATCGTTTACGAGATCTTGGGAGAGTTTCAAAAATCTATCAAGTTATCTCTCTACTGGAAACTTGATGGATAAAACGGAGAGTCTTGACAGGATGTGTCAACACCGATATCAAATTATCCCTATCACATTGACATGACATTTTTATAAGCTTCCTCCTTGACGTGTGGGGAATTTGGTTATCCCATGTGGAATATGTTCCACAACAATTTCACATTAACGATTAAAAAATAATAGAAAACGTGAGAAGAAAATAAAGATAATTTGCAAATGAAATTTTCAATCTTTGGTAATTGAATTGAGAATTCATATACGCTTCAGGGGAGATTCTTATCAAATTTCGAAACAAGGTGATTTTCTCCAATTTTTTTTCTCAAGAAGGAAGTAAATCAAGAACTCGAGTTATTTGAAATTCATTACATGGATCTTAAGGTACATGAAAAAAATTTTCTCAGGTTAAAGGATTCGTATTCCGAAACCTTTTTGAGGCGTTTTTCTCGAAACCATGTTTCTCAAGTTTGAACGGATCGCTCTCATTTTTTTTATTTTGAAGCTGATTGCATTTATTGGAGGATGAACCTAAATGGAGATGACATTTGCCTTTTTTTCCCTTTTATAGCACTTTAAAGAGCGAAAAAAGGTGAAAAAACGCTACCAAAAGTTTGCATTTCTGTCACTTATTGAATTTTTGACTTTTCATTGCTTTTATTGGTACAACCTCCAACAAATATTATATATTTCATGAAAATTTTTGGATTTTTGATTCCTGATCATCTTTGTAAGTGCTATAGTGGCGCCCGATTGATCACTGTTTTTTCAGGCGGTTATGTTTGAACACGTATCAAAAATTCCCATGGCATTATTTTTTACTGAAAACAATTTTTTTATGTACTCAAAGACTCATTTAACAAGTGTGAAAACCTCCGAATTTTTCATTCACTTTATTTTGGAGTCGCTACACGGAGAGAAATTTGATGGTTGAAAATGGTAAAATACATAGGTAATATCATCATAAAAATTGCTAAATTGAAACTATTGGGAATAGCTTGGGAATAAAATGATCACGATGGTAAACTTCACTTTGTGAAAAATTTCAAAATTTCTTCAGGAAAACTAACAAAGGCAATATTGATGATTCCAGGCATTGTTCATACTTTTTACCATCAGCGATCGTAATGTTTCTTGACACTTTATTTCAAGATTCTCGCAAGCAAGAGCTCTAAAAATCGAAGCAAAGGCAATAATTTTCACCATCAATGATGATAACATCATTCACTAAAATGAAAAACAAAATTCACTAGCAAAAACATATTTCCAGGCACATTCGTTAGTTCATGTTGTCCAACCTTCGAGTTATTACCACCATATTTGTTGATTGCAATCATGTTATTAGGTGTACAAATAAGTTTCCGCGGTTTGTCAAAAGATGGCCCCACCAGAAGGTTATGGAGAAATTGTCAGATGTAAAACGTAATATCCCAAGTTTAGTCATCTGGCAACACCATAACCTTAAAGTACTAGTGATTCCGTATCAGCATCACGTAATTTTTTTCGTGCAAAAATGTCAAGTTTTATTCCGAATAAGCATCATTTGCGGGAACTTTTGATTTACTTCTTTAATGTGAAAAAATCTGCAGCTGAGGCGCATCGATTGCTTCTAGAAGCATATGGTGAAGCTGCTTTAAGTCAGAGAAGTTGTCAGGAATGGTTTCAAAAGTTTAAGAACGGTGAGTTTGACGTTAAAGACAAAGAACGCAGTGGAAGGCCGAAAGTGTACGAAGACATGGAATTAGAAGTACTATTGGAGGAAGATTCGTCCCAAACGCAAAAAGAACTTGCACTTACTCTACAAGTGACTCAACAAGCAATTTCACATCGTTTAAAATCGTTAGGAATGATTCAAAAACAAGGAAATTGGGTTCCATATGAACTAAAGCCGAGAGACGTTGAACGCCGATTATGCATGAGTGAAATGCTGCTTGCCAGGAATAAAAAAAAGAGTTTTTTGCATCGTATAGTCACTGGTGACGAAAAATGGATTCACTACGATAATCCAAAGAAGAGAAAGTCATGGGTTAAGCCCGGCGAACCATCAACATCGACAGCTAAGCCGAATATTCATGGAAAAAACTCATGCTGTGTATTTGGTGGGATCAGCTTGGTGTCGTGTATTATGAATTGCTGAAACCAAGCGAAACCATTACTGGAGCTCTCTACCGAACACAATTGATGAGATTGAGTCGGGCACTTAAGGAAAAACGCGCCCATTACTACTCCAGACACGACAAAATTATTCTTTTACACGATAATGCTCGTCCACATGTTGCGGCGCCGGTAAAAACATACTTGGAAACACTCAACTGGGAAGTTTTACCCCACCCGCCGTATTCACCAGACTTAGCCCCTTCTGATTATCACCTGTTCCGGTCGATGGCACATGGTCTGTCTGAGCAGCGCTTCACATCATATGAAGACACCAAAAATTGGCTAGATTTGTGGATAGCGTCAAAAGATGAAGAGTTTTTTCGACGGGGTATCCGAATATTGCCAGAAAGATGGGGAAAAGTAGTGGCAAATGATGGAAAATACTTTGAATAAAACGTAATGTACTTTTCCTTTACAATAAATTCCTAATTTTTTATAAAAAACCGCGGAAACTTATTTGTACACCTAATATTTTTAATACATTCTTGAGTACAGTTTATAATGAAAAATTTCAATTACACGGAGGGGATTTGAACTTGAGAATAATGTACTTATATCTCCCTATAAAACTTACAATTGGAGCCGCTTTGCTACGCTCGCACTTATGAATTCGCTGTTTTGAAGTTTCATTGAAAGACTAAACGAGGGAACCTAAACTGGACAACTCGTTGTATGCGATAATTGTGAGAAAATCTCAAGCGCTGTTGGAAAATGTTACCATCGGCGCTTGTATTATACCAACCCGTCATTATTGGTAGTAAATGTGATTCGTGGCTTTCAAAATTCAGAATAGTTGTACAAACGAAATCTATTACTGTCAAGTGAGGATAATTTTCATTAGAAGAGGTATTTATTTCGTTTGTTCATAGTTCTTATTACTGAAATATATTTTCTCACGCTGAATCTTCATTTTTACCATCGTAGCTGACGATTAATTTACTACGTGCGTATAAAATAATAACACTTATTAATAGTAATTTGCACAATCAAATTTTTCTCCGTGTAGATGAGAACCTCCCCTTAAATGAAACATTACCTTTTCACCTACAAAGGGATTCTAGTTTTTGCTTTCAGTTCAAATTTATATCTACTATTCTATTTCTCCCTCATTCATTCTGTTTGAAATTAAGTTGGACGACATATATTTTTGTCAGGTGAATAATTTTTGTTTCCGTCACAAATCAACCCCGATGTGAGTATAATTTCTACAAAGTCCAGTTGTAAATATAAGTTCATCTATTCGGTGTTGATGTTTTTTTAACAATGCATTATCGTCGGCGACTGACATGTATCTTCCATTTCCTTTCCAAGCTTATTCCCATACGGTTGGGGATAACTAACGTATACCCGTAATCAAATTGAAATTGATTACATTCTCACATACCATGACAGCGCTAATTCCTCTCTATACGTAAACTACATTATTATCCGCCAGATTATATCAATAGGTATGTGTTTCCATGATTCACCGAATTAACCGCAGCTTGCATTGAACAATACAGGTTACTATTGATTGTCGATATGAAGAAAGGTTGTTTCGTGCCGGTATTATAGCGCTGTATGTAGCTTACAATTATTTACACGATTGGAAAAGTTGGGGTGAAATTGGATGCCCTATGAAATTTTTAAAGTATGGAAAATTCTTGCAACGTATGTATTATTACTCGGTTTATTGATGAACATGAACGGAAATGGAAGGTGGTTCAAAGCTTCCCTGGAATTTGTGTAGAATTCGTCATTCGATTCAATTTTTTTTTTGTTACACGGAAATCTAGAATCAAGTTTCAAGAGAATAAAAAGATATATGCACGATATTAAACATTCTGAATAATGAAAAATCGAAGAATATATCTGGATGCATCGGATTCAATTTCTAAGAATAGAATAAACATCCGTTTGCGAAATATTCTCTCATTGAAAATGAGAACGGTCGAATGTTTCATCTGGTAGGGCATGTCGTGCGACTATTGGATTGCATGGAAACATCCTAGGCCTTGGGGCGAATGGTACAGCATTTCCATAACTTTGTGTTAGTTTCAGAATTCGAAGAATGACGGTTGTATATCCACCTGAAATGCAGTGAATTTGCTTGAGGGCTGCATTTTCAGAATCCTTCGGATATTATTAGGTATGAGGAGGCGAACTGACCTAAGGAGGGAACGATGAAGGACAAAGATCCAAAACAAATATTCAATAGAATCTTCTTATTTTTGTGAACACACATGAACATGTTTTCACGGGTGTCGGACATTACAATGAAAACAAATATCCAAAATGGGAAGGAATCATTTTGGAATTCCACATATTCTTGATTCGATTTTCATCTCCAGTGAGGAGTAAATGTCATTCAATTCATTCGAATGTTTATGCACGTCGGATTACTTATTTTTCATAATACGAAAACAGCGTCTTGTAATGGATAAGCTTTCCTGAAAGTGATTTTAAATATCGCGCGTTGTTGATTTATTACTCTGTATTGGAAGTACATGTATGGATGCGCACGCCAATACTTGGTACCCTGGTCTGGTGGATAAATCACACGTGTCATGAGCTTTCTTTGAATTTGCACACTTTCACGAGCACATGTTTCGTGTGTTTCTGAGCTTTTCATATTTATAAATATATTTATATCCAAAACATACGAACAAAATTGTATATAATTTTCATATAATTATATATCATTTATATACAAAAAGTATATTGAATTTTATATAAATCATACATAATTTCGAAAAGTTTCCCACACGGGGGTGTTCGTTTCTTTTTTTACAAAATATAAATCCTGAAGGTACGATCCTCCCATTCGTATATCTCATCCTGACTAGGAGAATATTAAAAATTATACAAAAGTGAAAAATATATTGAGTTTTATCATAGGTTATATATAATTCTGAAAATTGTGTCCATTCGGGGTCTTTATTGAGTGATTTTGTTGTATTTTTTTCATATTCTTATATTGCAATTATTTTGTGTGGGGTCCGTATATTTGAAATAATGAAAATTTCCCGCCAAAGCTTTTTTTGAGAATACGCACTGAGAGAAAGGGTCTATTCAAATATTTGACAGCTAGGAAATTTACTAACTGTGAATAAAAGTTTAGTTGTGCTAGCTGAATTTTATTTGTCACAACTATATTCTTTATTCCTATTCAATAAACCATTTTATTCATATTTCAGACAGCTAGCCTTTTATTTACCCTAACTAGAGTCTAGCGAACGTAAACAAAAATCTAGCTGCGGCAACTAACATTTAGTTGTCCCAACTAGGTACTTTTCTCTCAGTGCGTTGCTCCGCCACTCTACCTATCATCATCATCATCATCATCATCATCATTTTTTCGGGACGAGTATTCGGTCTTCCTCGTTTTGAGAATTCGAGGACTTTTGTAATAGTGGGGGGGGGGGCTAGTTAATTAAGGTTTCATATGAATATCAATTGTTTTGGTGTTTCAATTCCTATTCGTAAGACAACCTTTGGATTTCATGAACTATTCAGCTACTGAAAATAATTAACAATAATGTTGGAATGTTGTCACGGTAGTGTTCCTTTATTAAACTCCCTAGAATTTTCACACTTGGTCGATCTACCCCATGCTCGGGATTAATTGATCAATATACTTGGGGTAAGTTGAGGGGGGGTTTATCTTTGTGAAGGCAAACGCAAGGGTCATTTTTGGCAATTTATTTGAGGAGGGAAATACATGTAAACGTACCGTTTTTTGACAATTTATTACAAAGAATTGGCTGAAGATCCATCAATGACCCTACACGGGAAAAAATTTACTGTTGCTGCAACAGGAGGCAGCCATATTGCAGCAACAGGAAAAAATCCTGTTGCAGCAACAGGAGTAGTTTTGTAGCTGCAACAATGTTACAAAATCTTTCATTATGGGATAAATACGCTTTATAAAATGAATAAAATACAAAGCTTTTATCTACTTTCTTTATGACTTTATTACCCTCTCAAATTTTCCAATATTGAATTACAGTAAATGTCTTGTTGCAATGTAATCTAACCCTTTTTTTCTCACAAGAAGACAAGGCCCAATATGAGGTAACAGGTTTTGTTTTTTAATATAATTACGATTATTATCAATTCGAACATCCCACGCATGGTAATGTTGATCGAATGCCACAGTAGATATATAATTCAAAACAAAGTAAACATCATTTGCTACATTGTAAATTTTATAAATTTTTCCAAATTGAGGTTCTTCAGTTTCATCAATATCTACTACTACTACAGTATCTAATTGATATCTATATATCATAAGGTGCGATTTAAAGGTTAAGTTTCTTCGTATTGCAAGAGTCATATAAACAGGCTCGAACAACCGAATTTAAAAATATCACTTCGTCTTTGTTAAGTAAATTGTCATAAATGACTTATTATTTCCCTCAACTAATATAATAATTTAGTCGGGAATCATGAGGTGATCACAATGGAGAGAACATATTGATGACTATTGAGCCTTATATTTGAAAAACTCAACAATATGATTCTTATCCATCTTTGAACTTTTGATTTTTTATTACAATTGAACGTACCATCTGTTGTAAACCTTTTACAAAACATTATGGTAAAATTATATTAAGCCTTTCTCCACAAAAACAAAATTTTCCGCTCTTCTGATCAAATATTCTCAGTTTTTTCGAGTTTCATACAAAGTCAATCCGTGATAAATGTCAGCTGTCTTCTTCACATAATCGGCTAATGTAAATTCTTCCTCTTCAGTGAAAATTTTTCGACTCTTTGCATATCCTGCGGCATCACGAAAACTCTATCCTTTATTTCTTTATTCACCAAAAGTAGATAAATGAAGAATAGATTTTTTTCTCTTTATTCCTCCAATTACTGTATTGCTTCATTCTTAATCATATCTTGCTTCAAATAATTCTATTCCTCAATATTATGACTGATCTTAAACATCTCTATTCTCATAAATCTCTTATATGTATCAAGAACACAAGAAAATCGATATTGATTGGATATACTGACGAGTCATTCAGCCTATAAGATTAGTCAATTAGCTCCAAAGGCGATTATTGACTGTGAACACGTGTGAAACCTACACTCTTGAAAATTTCTTGAAATTTCATTCATTTTTCAAGTACACTTGTGAATGAAATTCCCAACTCTTTGCGATTCAATTAGGTATTTGATCACATTTCAGTGAATTTTCAATGTTTGCTGTATTATGTTACTCATAACAGTACAGTCTACTAATTGAATTCTCATTCAAATGTCATTGAAATTTCAAGAACTTTGTTAATCACGTGAGTAGAAATTGCTTCCATCACATGTGTGGTAATTGAAGCTTCATGCAGAAATTTCTAACAGGGTGAGCTATGACAGCAACTTGAAAGTCATGTTACATTATATCAAAAAACAACTATAAAAGTAATATCCATATGAATCGGAGAGTCATAAACAATGAATTTATGATAACAAAAAATGCACGGGAGCAAAATTTTACTTCCGCATATAAAAAAAAAAATTCACTATGGTAGCTGGTTCGTGTATTTGATATTTGAATAGCGAAAAGAATTCTTATCACGGCTAAAAAATAGCTACCACAGCTAATGTTTAGCTATTCAAATATCAACCACATCATTTTTTTTCGGTGCATGTCTCATAAATTAATAATCTTTCAACACCTCAAAACGATTTGTTACCGTAACTGCGTGTTTCGGACCAATGAATGGGATGACGATCACGCAAGGTGTCTAGCAGTCGGGAATTTCAAGGAAATCAGCCAATCAAAAATTCAGGTTGAACGGAATTACCAATAAAGCAAACGAAAATTTCTGGGACTAGAGATCCTGGTACGATCTTCAGCCTTGGTTAAACAATGCAGCATTTTCATTACCGACAAAATCTTCACCGTTCGGCTACCCATATAAAAATGTTCAGGTTCCGCCAATGCTGACAATAGAATATAGCTTGGCGGAATGTTGACAGCCAAGGCTTGGCAATCTATAAATATTCAATGTTGATTAACAAGAATTATAATGTCGCACCGATATCGGTGTTCAACGAATTTAGGTTGTCAGCCTACCATTGATTCACAATTCCGCCAGGCTTGGCGTTTGCCAGGCTCATCCTTGGTCCAACATTGACCGAACAATAGATTCTAAGAAAGAAAGTGAGGATATTTTGGAACGTGGTTGAATATTGCCACAAACTTTGGTCTGGTCTGGATAAAAATTAGTTTTCAATGTAGCGCCGATCATTGGTAATAGCATTGGCTCGATATTGGCATGCTCCTTAATTTGAACTTTTGATGGCTGAATTGCTAGCTAAGTTACCGATTTTCGCGAGTAGAGAGAAATGTATACAAGGAATATATAAGGCTCAAATAATTCTCTGGAACAACAGTCAATAGTTCTTTGTTACAGGTTACACCAGAGGGCTCCTACCGCTGATCCATATTGTGTACATTTCTCATGGCAAACTTTAGCCGCAAAAAACATCGAGTTATTTACAGACAAATGAGGAAAACACAATACTGCCCCAAATAACATATATAAAAAATTGTGAAATGCCCATAATTTTCATATATTTTTGGGTCAATTATATTTCACAGTTTTATCAGGATAAACAAATTCTTCTATTGTTCGCCAATGATGGTCTATTTTATTGCCATTTCTGCACCAATGATGTGGCTTCATTGGAAAAACACATCGATAAATCATAAAATGATGTTATCATTTCAGTGTTGCGCCATGCTTGGTTGCCAAGTCTCGGTCATACTTTATCTACATTGCACCATACTAGCGCCAATGGTAAATTTCTGTATGGGTACTTATCGCTGAGTGAACTATTCCCGATCTCCCCTACAAAGAATGAAACTTAAGGGGATACCAGTGCCCCAACGATGCAACCCGAGTCAAATCTTTTCTGACAAAGTATTCGAAAATAAAGCAATGAAATGAAAATATCGCTCTGTACAGAGCGATATTTTCATTTCGTACCTTCGTTTTCGAGTGATTTGTCAGAATAATTTTTATCGTGTCCTTCTCTAACCAATGCTTTCAGTTGCATTTTCAGGGGTCGCTGGTATCCCCTTAAATTCATATTCTTTGAATATGAATTAACCCTAGCAGAAATGATTCTAACCATCTCATAGTTAATGTCAAGGCCCTGTCTAGTGACTAGCTTCACTGCTAGTCCGTTGAAAGGTGCTAGACAACCGCTATAATCATTTTCACTGGGAGATAAAACATCACAATTTTGACTTATACTTTCAATAATCAATCAATTACCACAAACACAGACGTATCTCGAATATGACCATTAGTTTCTACAGAAATAACTTCTCCACAGTTGGAACTCGGAACCTTGTGAACATCCATTCATATTTTTTATGATCCGACTAAAGTGTTCTCACAGAATGATATTCCGCTCGATTTTATCTTCCTGCTCCCTGTTACTATGAGTATCATTCAGGTTCTCACGTCCGTGAAGAGCAGAGTTATCTTGAACGTTCTTTTCTAACACGCACTTATCTTCGACAAAAGTTGTTTCTCAACACCCTCTCTTAGGTCGCGCCCATGAACCTTCAACTGGCATCCCTTTTTCCCTTTCAACACGGACATTTCCCTGAACCAAACCTTGTGTTCGTGAGGCAGAACAAGATGTTTCGGTTCTTCCACCTTTGTCATCGGATCTTCCTCGTATATGACTTCTCCTATGTCGTTCAGTGTTGCTTGATTCGCGAATGTCACAGGGTATAGGATAGTAAATTCTCATTTGAAATATACTCTCTTGAGTTTTGGAGTGAATAAAGTTGGATCGGAGGGTTAATCAATTTCCATGAATATTCATGGAAGTATATTTCAGTCCACAAATTCTTTTCTACATGTTATCAAGGATTCTAAATCACCCTGCCGAAATATGACCTGGTTATATTTGATTATTGTTTGGAAATCTGTACATCTATATCCTGAAGAAGATTTTTTATGGGACAAGGAAATGAAAATTGTTCTGAAAAGGACGGTTTTTTCAATGAAATTAAGAATGTTTCTGTAAATCCTTCTACGAATCGTGCGAATTGTGTACTCTTTAAATGGAAAAGAGTGAGATTTTCACTCGAAGGAAAAAATAGGTTCCCTTCTGGATGCCTAAAGAGTAAATTCTCACTCCGATAAAGTGGAATTTCATTCTCTATCTTTCCATTTGAGTGAGATTCTCACTCTTTCGTATTCAGAGTATACTCGATTGATTAAATGTAGAAGAATTCATTCATAGTTTCCTCTCGTTTTATCTATCAAAACTAATCTAGCACGTGGATCAGAAAATAAAGTGAAAATGTATTCACGGTTGTGACAAAGGACTTCAAAACAACAAGATTCAGAAAATCAAATGTCACACAAGAGTGATACGAATATCATTAATATTGTATCACGTGAAATTACTATCTCCATCTCCACTCTTGCTTTTAAACTGCTATGTTTAATTTACTCTCTATCCCGTTTCGAATGCTATTCGATGCTGACACATGGTCGTTCAGAAAGGTCGGACAAAGCGGAAATGAAACTTCCCAAGGCCCGTTGAAACGTTTGGTGGTTTATATGTATGTACGTCTTAATACCCTTCCTCTGTCCCTAATCCTATAACGATGTCACATTATATGTATATTCATGATGAAACTCATTCCCACCTTCTTGAGATACATAAAAAGTTTGAGACCATCATTGAACTCATCTAAAAGTATCATAAGCTTTTGAGATACTCAATCGTTTGTGTATGAAAGTCATAACTTCCATAACGAGGAGAAAGTTTTGATTTTTATGGTATTCGACAGTTTCAAATTACCAATTGAATGTGAAATTTATAAAAATTTATTGACAAATATCATTTTGAATCTTGATTGTCTCTTTTCGATGAGTGAAAGTATACTTCATTACGATCCACGTATTTCGTGTAATTTGTTTTCACAAATTCCAATCTAAACTTTTCATTTCAATTTCATCGATTTTCAATTTGCTCCTGCTTTAACAGTTTTCCTAGTTACCCACTGAACTTTCCACAATTTATTCGAAGCGTTTCCTCCCGCAAATAGATCAGATCTACCTTCATATACTCAAATGTGTATACTCGAACTCCCTTATACACGTTCGATTCGTGATACGGTACATGTGTCTGTTTCACGTGGATGTTGTAACTTCCTGTGTAGCGGGTAACTCCAAATTGAAGATAAAGTATTTTATTATGATATTTTTTTGTGTACAATATCCAACGAACTGAGGCTTCCAATTTATTCATTGAATTGGTCCTTTTCTTACATAGATATTCTCTTCACTTCCTCATTTTTTCCTCCTTGGATAGAAAATTGAATCGCTTTTCAACCAAATTGAATGAAAGAAGGGAAGGAATAGAACGCTCCAGCTTTATACCAAGACTATTCCGGTTTCTATCAGTTGATTCTCATCAATGTGTTTTGCAAACAACGTTAAGATGTTGCATAAACTGCAAATTCAAGTAGTTTATTTCAATAAGAGTGATTGTATCGTGTAGTTATTTGATAAACGCTTGGAAGTGTGTGAATGTATTCATTATAAAACACTTGAATTTGCAGCGTTATAGAATCAGTAGAAAGTAACCAGAATGATCAGACATGCGAACATCGTTCAAATAATTCTATATAATTTCAATTAATAAGCAAAAGAAATTGACGCTGTTATTAAACGTGTATTATGAAAGTTTGATGAAAAGTACTTTGTTCTATCTTTGTTTCGAGTGAGGGTGAAGGAGAGGAGGAGACTCATTTTCTTCAACTCTTTTTGAAAGTTTGAAATTTTCCAATTCGCATCACTTATTTTTCAAAGGGAACAAGAAAAGAGATCAATTTTCTCCAAAAGCGAGCGAAAGTTACCACGAAATAGGACATTAATTAGAGAATACGTGTCTCACATACTTGTATTTCTTGTAACTAATGGCTATGCGAAAGCTCCCTCAAGTGCAATCAGAAATTTCTTAGTTCTTGAAAAGGGTGATTAATGCAATCTGGTACCTAACGATGTTAATTTTGAGGGGACTAAACAGAAGGACGTGATCGATGGAGAAATACGATTGTCGCGGGAATCGTAGATAACGATTGAATTCAATCAAGTCATAAGATACTCGTATAACTAGTTAACTGACGTGTGCAGTTCAGGTTAAACTCATTTACCGAGAGTCTCTCTGACGATATAACATGCAAATGTTGCATTCACGTGATAAGAGATACACGAATTTTCGTGTCGCGCTGTTGTGAATTCAGACGTGATATTCGCAAGAAATGCATACACAGTTTAACTTTCATAAGGAGATCTAGGTCATAACGTGCCACTATGGAAAAAAAAGAAGAAAGAAAATTATCACGAGATGAACAACTTTGTATAACTCATGCGCATACTCTTGGAATGATACACAATCATTCGTTAGATCGTATGTTCCCTGAGGGAAAAGATTTTCCAAAAGATAGCATTGGTTACCACTCTCTGAATTCAAAACAGTGGAATTTCACTGATTCAATTGGTCAAGAACACACGGCAAAAAAAGAATAATAGTTGCAGCAAGTACTTAAATAGTCGATTTTCGACCATCTACTTGAGTAGTTGCTGCAGCTACTTAGTAGTCAGGACAAGTAACACGTTAGCTGTCTCAACTAATTCAAAATACCTCAGGTATTTACGGTAGTTAGTGCAACTATCGAGTTACTTGTCCTGACTACTAAGTAGCTGCACCAACTACTTAAGAAAAACTACTTAAGTAGATGGTCGAAAATCGACTATTTAAGTAGTTGCTGCAACTATCTCTTTTTCTACGTGCACTTCTAACTGCATAACCAGTGACTATAGTCTGAATATATTCACTAATAAGTTACTGATTCCATTCCAGAAATAGTGAGATTTCACTGATTCGAATTTGGAAAGTAGAAACGATAGGAACAGGTGACAAAGTTGCTAACGAGACGAGTGATGTTTTCATATTTTATTAACGATTGTGTACAAAAATCCTTAGGTGCCAGCAATTTACTATAATCTTTAGTAATCATCCTATGATCTTTTTTCTCAGTGTTGAAATATTTTGATAATCTTTGTTGGTTGATATTCAAAGGGAAAATCACTTTGATTCGTTCAAAGGTGGAAGGTTGTCTGAAAATTCAGTACAACGTTCATATTCTTCTGACGTTTCGTTCTGAAAATGATAGCGCGTAGTGAAACGAAATACTAGTTTGATTGACGTCACGATTTTGGAATACGTGGGGGTTAGTATGTATCGTTATATGGATATACATCGATAGATATTTGCATAAAGTGAATATCGAGCATGGACCAAGGCATAAAAAGCCCGCGCATATACGTATCACACAATTCTATTCAACATTTCAACATCATACCAGATTTCTTCTAGTAATACATATCAATGAATGTTGAATGGCATGAATTCGTTTCTAACTTATTCACATGTTTCATAGATTCATTGAACTCTTCATGAAGAGTTTCGAATAATAACTCTATTCGTGTTTTTCTTTGAAAAAAGACTCTGATTTTGTTCCATATTTTGAGATTGATATCTGAATTCACAGGTTTCTTTTTTCGAGTATATTTTATATTCTCTCAAGGAAATAATGCACAAAGCTGTTTTTTCATGTTCTTTCGCCCGACAATGACGGGATACATAAAATCAAAAGTCGTCATAAAAGATGAGTTATTCTAATGGCATGAGTTACAGTTGCAACGCACGGCAGAGAACTTTCACCACGTGTTCGAAATATATTCGTATTCTCCCTTGAAAACGTCTCAACATAAGTTCAACTTTATCCATTTTCCAAGAATAAAATGTAAATTTTTGAATTTATAATCTTATGATTTGAACAGCTTTTTTTTCGAGAATTTTGATAATCTTTAGAGTGAATTACTAAAAATTCTCACGTAACCAAGCAAATTTCATTCCATTTCATTGACATTGAGTTCCAGAATTCAATACCTTTCTCTCTGATAATAATAAATTTATGACTCTATTCGAAAATGTGCGATTATATAAAAGAAGATAACACGATCTATCAAAATCGGAACTCATATTTCACATCAGCATTCATATCGAATTATCGTGAAAACTGGAATCACTTTGTTTCCACAACATTCGAGAGTCAATATTTGTGATCAATATCACATACAATGAATCGCGTTCGTGTCTCATTAATATGTATTTACTGCTTTTTGTTTCAGTTTATGAGCTTCTAAACGAGCTCGGTGGCTATCTACCTCCAAAGAGCATTGTTTCGGCCGATATTACACCCATAGTCTCTGCGTTGCTGAGGGTAAATGGGGCACTTTTGTTTGATCTCTACGTGGACGTGGATCTTTACAATCAATCCAAATCATCCGTGTTCTTAGATCTCCCCGTAAAGAATCAAGCAGATATTACGTTTCTGGACGATCTGGTAAGAGTGATTATTTTTTCTCCAATTAAAAACACTTTTATGACATTAGCATCGTTCTCTAGATGTGCACTGAGAATAATAAATTCTTTTTTCAACGGAAAAATATTGAGTTCAATGGAGAAAGTTTTCATCAAATTGGAACAAAAAATTTTCAAATTAAAACAGAAATGTATTCCTCCTTGAATTCGAAGAATGTAATTCCAATTCAATGAAGAATTTTTCCATTGAAATCAATTCTTTCTTCCGTTGGAAACAAGAATGAGGGTAAAGAAAATTTCTTCAAGTCTAAGAAATTGAGTTCTCAATGTGGAAAATTGAAAGTTCAAAACAGGGATCTTCATTGACTCTTCGATACCGTACGTCACGTCCAAGGAAAAAAAGCTTTATAACTTTCCCCTTCGAGTTTTTCCCTCACATTTTCGCTGATTGATTTTCGTAATAAGCGCAATTAAACAAAAATTCGAATGAAGAGAAAATGTTATTGATTTTTCGATTCAATTTTCGTTGGATTTTCAGTACGATCGAATCACTATCGGTATTCGCAAGAGTACCTCCTCAAATCAACTAGTATTATTGATGTTCGATTGTTCTCCTCTCGTAGAAAAGAATTTCAATTGAGATTCGCATGAATGATTCTCACGTTTGTGGAGATCAAAGTAGTAACCAACATTCTTCTATACGTTTAATCAAAGTTAGACAATTAATGAATTGATTCAAATAAAATGTAATTCCAAATTGATTACAATGAGTACGTGAAAACATTATTCTATAGGAATCGATTCTTGTGAATTCACCACTTACTTGTCTCATGAGGAAGCAATTTCAGGTGACATCATTTTGTACTTCTTATGATTGTTCTTAATTGCATTTGAGAATTCCATTCTCCATTGCAGAAGTTTAGAGAGAATTCGATTGCTTAGGTAAAACTTAAATGCATTCCAAGCCGCAAAATTCCTATGAGTATCGTTTACTTGATAAGATTTTCACCGCTTCAGATTTTGAACTTTGAATTTTAGTTGTTTCAAACATTATGGATGAATAAATAAATGAAGGAAACAATATTTTGTGACTTTCAGTATCACGATAGATTTTTATGATACATTATACGCACAGGGAATGCAGTTATTTTTGAATTGATGCTTTGAAAAATTTTGGGGTCAGACATAGAGACGCCGAACATGTTCGAAATCGATACCACAAAAATAACGAAATTCTTCTTTCTCCTTTTATACTAAATTTGAAGAACAGTCAAGTGTCTCTAATTTTTTAGGTTGGATTCAAAATTTTCTTATGAATTGCAAATCAAATGTATATATCATACTTTTCAAAATCTCAATAAGTCAGTGAGAAATTCCACGAGCACGTGATGATTTACTGCGAAAGCCTGTAGTTCTTTTATACAAAGTGTAGTATTCATAGGAACTGCTCAGGGAATGATCAACCTTTTTGAAGCAGGGGATCGTGCATGATCATTATAGATTTTCATTGAGACTCGAGTACACTGTTAAAAAAATCTGTCTTAAACTTAACAATAATATTATGAAGTTTTTTACATGAAATTTAATTTAATATGGAAACATGAAATTTAATATGGAAATATGAAATTTCATACAAAATTTCGTATGAAATTTAATAAAATGTTTATGTAAAAAACTTCATAATAGTGTTGTTAAGTTTAAGACAGATTTTCCTGACAGTGTACTTACGTTTACATTTGTACAAACTAGCGATGCTGATTCTTTTTCATAGAAGAAGTATTCAGTTTATATAGATTTGTATAAAATATCGATAAAAATTTGATATAATCTACACACAAAAGAATCGATTATTTTAGGAATCGACATCACTAGTATAAACATGCTTTGATGAATTCCAAACGGAATGAATGAGAGAAAAATAGAATAGATATAAATTTGAACTAGAAGCAAGAACTAGAATCCCCTTTTAGGTGGAAAAATAATGTTTCATTTAAAGGGAGGTTCTTATCTAGCGACCCCAAAATAAGATGATTTTCTCGAATTTTTTCTTCATGGAAGGAAGTAAATGAAGAACTCGGGAGTTTTCACACTTGTTAATTGAGTCTTTGAGTACATCAAAAAATTTTGTTTAGTAAAAAATAATGCCATGAGAATTGTTGATACGCGTTGAAATATAACCACCTGAAAAAACAGTGATCAATCGGGCGCCACTATAGCACTTACAAAAATTATCAGAAATCAAAATTCCACAAATTTTGATGAAATATATTATATTTGTTGGAGGTTGTACCAATGAAACCAATGAAAAGTCTGAAATTAAAAAAATGACAGACATGCAAACTTTTGGTAGCGTTTTTTCATCTTTTTGTCGCTCTTTAAAGTGCTATAAAAAGGAGAAAAAAAAGGCAAATGTCATCTCCATTTAGGTTCATCCTTCCATAAATTCAATCAGCTTCAAAATAAAGAACAAAAAGAGTGACCCAATCAGTAGTTTTTGAGATATCGTGGAGCCAAACTTGAAAAACATGGTTTCGAGAAAAACGCTTTGAAACTTTCGGGATACGAATCCTTTAACTTGAGAACATTTTTTTCATGTATTTTAAGAGACCCATTCAATGAGTTTCAACCAACTTCAGTTCTTAATTTACTTCCTTCTTGAGAAAAAAAAAAATTCAACATGTTGTTGAAGTTTGAATTGTTCCAAAAAACGAAACACAAATCTAAAATTACAAAATCTGATGATAGTTTCAACAATGCATTGAAAGATTCTCAGTCTTTAACAACTGAGTATCTCGTTACTTGATCACTAATTCGGTCTAATAAACGATTTAAACTTCGAACATATAAAAATTCGAGAAAATCACCTCATTTCGGAATTCGCTGGATGAGAACCTCCCCTTAAATTTTTCGCTTGCGAATCGATAAAATAAATAATTTGCGTTGTATCACAGCAGTCGTATCGCGAGATCTCCTCAATTATATAACTCGTTACGTTATCAATATTTTTGAACAAAAGGATGCATAAATATTGTACAAAGTTTGATCCCAAGTTTATGAATAGAGCTTTACGTTGGGAGTCCATGAATGCAGGACAGCAGATAATTCCTGTAGCAAATATGTGGTAAACTACCTCGAGTACATAAATCCTGTTTGCGGTTTCAAGATGTACCGAAACCTCCTGTATCCTAGATTTCTGAAACGTTTTTAGTTCATACCTCGTGGCGATATGTCACCCTTGGTTATTTTGTTAACAAGGGAATCAATGAATTCTCTCACATTATTTTGCATCGAAGATAATTTTTCCTAAGAATATGTAGTGTTCAATGAAATTCTTGATAAATATGTGGGAATTTTACACATCTAAAAACAGATTCGCAAAATGTGATTCAAATCAACTCATTTTCTCACATAATGAGCGATGAATTTTGTGATAAATTCTTCGAGACGCTTCAAACGTTTGAAAATTATATTCACGCGTTTTCATGTTATTTTCAAACGGATTATCGAAACAAAATTATAACAGAGCATTGAAATTGAACCATTTCAACAATAATGAAGAATTACAGGAAGTAATTCCATGTGTTTTGCATAAAAATCAGAACCAGCAGATGGTTTGTAAGTTCTTTTCTGTCATTTACTTGCATACAATCAACATATGATTAACAATATGGAATATATTTCACATTCATGACGTTGGCGAGTATCATATACGTAAGTTTACGGATACGACTGTATGTAAAGTTTCACGCGCACGAAATGTTATCTGAGTACTCGCTTCACGTAAACCGACTGAGATAGGAACGACGGAACCGACGAGCGAACTTTGGAAAGAATAAATAGGTCAATACGTTCACAATTTTGAATTTCATGCTTCCCAGTCTATTCTCTTCTACAATTTCATTCTTTCGCGTTATAATATTTGATTATACCTGCATATAAGTTACATTGATCGCATTATTTTGTGTGGTAGCATTTCAAAAGTATTCTCATATTCCCTTGTTTCGTTTCCATTTAGAAATAGAAAATCGTATTCATATTAAAAAATGAAATAGACTATAAACATATATTCTTTTTTATCTACCCTATGACTTTTCAATTTATATAAAATTGCAACAATTTTCTCGAACAAGACATGGGTATTATCTTTGTAGTTTGCCGGGTTCGAGGAATAACAAGTTTTGAATTTTCATTAAATTCTCTGTTTTGGAGATAATATTCGAGGTTCATTCAAATTTATTCCTCAACTTTCATTTGGCTCCTCTTGTTTCATTGTTGCAGAAGTCCTATGAAAACATTATAACGAGAAAATTTTATCCATTCTCTCTTACGAGTCAACGATTCGATGAGTGATGAAAATAAGAGTTCATATTCTTTCCCCTTCATCATTTAATTTCAATTTTATTTCTTGAGTTTGTAAGATACGTTCGAATGATTTGAAATTATGATTCTCGATCTATGTAGATCCTACTGGATTAGAGAATGATCGATCGATAGAGAAAATGTAGAATTAGGTGCAATGGTTTAGCTCGAGAAAGCTTGAAAACTTATGATCAGTACACATATGAATTATGTAAAGCGATTCGAACTTACCTACACGGAAAGACCGGGTCTATCAATGTTTAGAAAGAATCTATCAACGTCTTGAAGAATGACTGGCAATTTAGGAAAAAAGAGGATCGCTGGAAAATATTCGTAGCAAGTCTAACAAAAATTCGTACTCAAAATATTAACAGTTGATAGTTTCATTGGTATTTTTCACAGTGAAACTATCAATAGTTAATAAAGTTTAGGGAGCCCCCTATTTGTGATTGAATAAAAAATAAGTTCAATCAATTTTTAAAACAAGAATTCTCATTCAAAATATTCTCAGGTTTTGTACTTGCTTTTGTTTCAGAATTTTAACCCTCTAACCGTAACCCCGGTCTCACAGACCGCTATCAAAATTGTATTTGCTCGTAATTCGAACTTTTTTGGTTAAATTGTTTGACATTTCATTCCTACTCTGCACAGAATTGCTCACTAAGTTCTGTACATAAGCCCACTATCCTACCTCGTAGACATTTCTAATGATCTAAAAAATGTTTTCTTCACTTCTAACAACATTGAATATCTAGAAGAAGGTGATAGCGGTCTGTTAGACCGGGGGTTACGGTTGACGTGATTTTGAGCAGGGTTACGGTTTAAGGGTTGAGCAAATCAAATTTCATAATAGATTCGAATTTCCGTTTGTGAATTGTTCTCATCCAGACAGCACACAAGGATCCCAAATGGGTATTGAAAATGCCCAATATACTTTTTTGAATTCATGTCACCTATTTTTCATGGTGATTTTTAAAATTAATAAATTCAATTCAGATTTTGTGCTGAGGGTCTTATCTTATCTAAATGTTATATCATTGAATTTGAATATCTTGAATTTCTTTATCTATTTGACTCATTTAGAAAATAAATACATTTCAGATGTATTGAAAGTGTATTGGATATATGCATATATATCAAATAGAATTCATAATGAAAATTTGTACAACAGACGACACATATTTTTCGTTCGAATTATCTCATCGTTATGGAATTTTCACCACAATTGTAGGCAAGATAAATGATGGTCCAATATCAATTTTAAGCTAATTCATCTAGAGCAACTGAATAGGCAATCGTTCGATTACAATGAAACTTATATCTAAATAGCACACAGGAGATGTAAAAGTCAATGATTTACATCATGCAGATTTCAAATGGAAATAGAGCAAAAAAAAAGTAAAAACTGAGCTTTGAAAGGAAATTTTGGGATTCTTGTATAGCCGCTATTGCGTAGGTATATTTCACTTAAATTATCTGATTGAGGTAGAATTTTAGTCACATTACCCAGCCAACCATGGATTGGTTTCAATCATTGGTCAATTTGATTGATTCCAATCGCATTTGCTAAGAATTGATCAATTATTTGAGAATTATGTAGGATCTCTGGGCGCATGTCCATTCATTGAATAATGATTGATCGAAAATTGATCATTCTTGGAGGACCAATTGTTGGTCGCCAATGCGGACATAGAAATGGGCAATTATTGATCAATTTTGTGGTCCATAGAATTGGGCAAAAATTGAGCATTTAACATCCGTCGATAATGGAAAATCTGAAAATATAAAACATCACTTATTTTCTATCGGTTGTATGGAATTTTGCATTCTTGAGGTCAAGGACAGAATTATTCATTATTCACGTATTGTTTATTACAAAAAATTGTTGTGGTTTATCGGTTATTCATTCATTTTTGTCGTATTAATCGCAACTTATTCGAATTTCGTATTATTCGTGGTGCGGTAGGATTGTCGCGATGAATTGAGGTTATTACTCATAACTTAAATTTCGTAGCATAGATGTAAATTCTCATAACTGAGTGAACTGATTGAACTGCATTTCAATCAAAAAGTGTGTTTTATATTTGAATTAGCAATAGAGTAAATTGCAGATGATTATATGTTATAATGTGAAATAAACGAATTCAGTGTCATACATAACCATAATTTGTGTGCGGTTGTTATTTTCGAAAAAGACATTACAACTACACCCAAATTGTTTAAACAATAAACACCTGTCAAAACCCTTCAATAATAAAAATAAATTGCTTATTGATTCAACCTTTCACACTATATCAATCAATAACCCAGTTATTAGTAAATTTTCTATCATTCTCAAACCAAAATAATTGGCCAATAATTGCCAAATTATGGGTCACTTCATTTCACAGCTGATGGCAGCACCTATGCCCATGCCATTGACCTAATATTGCCCCATAATTGGAAAATCCAATGGTCCACAGAAATTGACCAATTATTGGTCACCAATGCGGACATAGAAATGGACAATTATTGATCAATCCCACCCAATCTCATTGAGTAATAATTGACCAGTTATTTATCAGCTATGGTTAGCTGGGTATGGACCAAAGTGATAATTGTTCCATATCAATCTGATTCATTTATAGGAATTGAGTGAGGGTGGGAGAGGATGTAACCAAAAACTGTGATTTTTTGCAAACGCGTATATCTCTTGTTTTAATCATCGATCACAATTAAATCTATACCCTGCTTCTGTAACGATTTCATCATGATATCTTTGTATGATTTCCATTCGAATCGGCGAAGAGATTAGGCTCGAATGATAACATTTCATTTGCAATTCGCATCATTTATTATAAAATAATAAATTTAATATGTAATACTTGAAATTAAGAACTGGATTAGAAATACGAAAGCCTTTTGGGTGTCTATCAGCAAAATATTTTGAACTGTGCGTAAATAATAATTATAATGACTATTGGGTTCAATTTTTTTGTTTATGACAAAAGGGGCCCCACTGATTGTTCGCCTGCTTAATCCGCGCCTGTCCGTGTACGTGCAATAGCTTTTTGTTTGAAAAATCCATTTGGGTTGTATTTCGGTCGTAATTGTGTGGACACCAAATGAATTAGCATCACGTCCGTACAAAGTACATGTAGTAGCAATTTATCTACATGGGATGGTCGGATGGTCGCAAACTTTAAAGAAGGTCTCGATCATCGACAAAACGGAGAAAGTTTTGTCCTCGAATTTGTTTGAAAGTTTGTAAACGAGAATAAAAATAAAGTGAGGAATTTGAATGTATGGGAGAAAAGTGCTGACTCAAAATTGAAATTTGAAGATAAAGTTTCAAAGTTGATGTATCCAGAATTGTTTATCGTTATTTATTGTTGTTTTTTTTTCTCGTATATTCTTCATTAATTTCAACTTTTGATTTTGAATTCGAAATCAATCAAACTTTGATCACATGTCAGACTTTTTTTATAGTTTATGAAGGAATTTCACGAACGTAACGTATCGTGGACGTGTAACGAAGTTGCATTACACATTCATTAACGGGGTCTGAATCAGCGACAAACCATGGGAAGTTACCTCGCACGTATGATGTTGCAAGACAGTGCATGGAGACGTGGCAGCTTGCTTTATTACACCTGCTGTTACATCTCAATTTCACTTGTATATCCCGATGCACCAGTTTCTAGTAGAACTCATTCCTCATTTGTAGGTCAAAATTACATGCTTTTCTACTTGGTTTTAAATCAACGTCAGTACTTCATCGTCCTCATTTAAAAATCAATATCATACGTTACTTGTCAGAGGTGACTATTCGTTGTTGATATTGATTCTAATACTCTGATATTCCTTTAGTAAATATTTGTTTATTTGATATCTCATCTCGTACATTATCCGCTGTATCTCATGAGACACTTAATTTCTATTCCGATTCATTCGATTTTTTTACATTTTTCGTTGACTTGGATTCCCAAAAATTTTACTTGATATTTTCATCATTTGGACTGGAAGAAGGAATTTCAAAGTATACCTTGTTACAATATTTGAAGATTTTTCAGTTGAAGTTCTACTTGAAGCTGAGTTTGAGTGCTCTGAGTGGGGTTTAATTATTTTTTCTTTAGTATAGTCAAGTTTTGCTCGATTCTGAATGTTCATTACGTGGAGAGGAAGGATTCATTGAAGCAATGTGATTGATTCCTTCAACAATTTATATTTGTTTAAACATTCGAAAATGGTTTTCGTAAGAAGATGAGTTCTGTGATGAAGTGCTAAAACTTATGCTGCTATAGTACGTCGTGCATGTTCTGCAAACGGAGGAAACTACCGGACTAAACTTCTGTTATTGGATTACGATTGAATGATATAAGCATTATTTTGTTGTATTTTTTCTCTCTCCCTACTTTCATGTATGTATTTTAATATGGGAGGATTGAAAAAAAAATTGGATGACTGCCCACACAGCACTTTTGGCCTGCAAGATATTTTGAGGAACTGTTCAGAAAAGTTCAAGAAGTCTTATGCAACATAAAAAGGCATACATAAGATGTCTAAAACATTTCTTACTTCAAGAAGATATCTTTTAGAAGATCTCAAACTCTTCTTCCGAGATTATATCTTTTAGACATCTTATAGAAATCTTTTAGAAGTAAGAACTGTTTTAGATCTCTTGAAGATATATTTTCATGCTGCATGAGACTTCTTAAATTTGGCTTGAGATATTTTTTAGAACTGAAATGCTATGTGGGGTTTTGTTCTGAGGAATTTTGTTGATCACCAAACGTTGTTCTATTGCTGTAAAAAATCATGTTCCACTGCCGAAATTCATACGTCGAGTGGAAATATTGGTATGAACGAGTTTTGATTATTATAAACAAGATTTTAGTGGATTGTCTGTGAATAAAATTCTTCAATTTATCGTGTTTGTAAATAAATCCTCCTGAGTCTCAATATCACGCAACAAAACTTGAATAGAATTTCAGAGCAAGAAAAAATATTTTCATCAAACGAAAAACAGAAATACGGAAAGTTAGAAAACAGGGAGCAAGAGAAAAAATACAAATTGACCACAGTAACGGATAGGAAGAAATGATCGAGGGAATAAGAAAGAAGAATACGTCTCTGGGGAAGAGGGAAGAGTTTGAAAAATCGTTTTCTTATCAATAAAGCACCTGTCTGACGAAATGTACAACGAAGCCGACTCAGCATTATCGAGAATGGTATCTCACGGACGAATCAATTGACAATCAGATGAAATAAAGGATTTTTGTTTAGCCCCACGATGACACCAATTGAAAATAGGGAATCTTCAAACATCCTTGATCGAAATTCTTCATATTCTCACCTGATTTACAAATTCTTCGAAAGATACACCTACAATGATCTCTACCTCCCAGCGCATAAAATCCACGCAGCTGTTTATTCGAATGAAATGCACAATTCTTATTCCAGATTCGTTTTATATTTGTTATATATAAATGAATAGAAACTCACCGATGCATAAATTTGTTTCATAAAGAAACTCTCCGACTGATTTTTAATTGGGCTACGAATGTATTGTATTTTCGGTAAAATAGGTCACTACAAGTTGTTTAGTCCATGATTTAATCAATAGATCCGGCCAATAATTAAGAGAACTCCGGTATCACTGCTTCGAGTAATTTAATTTTCAATAATCCATCGAAACTCCTGTTCACCACTTTAGCATGATTTCAAAGTGAAAGTAAACATACATTTCCCACACCAATCGTAATCGAAAGGATGGATGATTAGGCATGCTTTGAAAATACTGTAGTGATAATAAGAAGAATTAGCTTATCTCGTCGGGTCAAAGTGTATAAATATCAAATTTTCATCCCTGACATGAGCATAAGAGATATATGTGTTTATCTTCGCACATGAATGACGAGAAAATAGACGAAAAAGTTTCGCGATACCGATCTCATACCTTCAGGGCAGAATGCCAATCGATTACGATACTTCGCTCGAAGGATAAATTCTTGACTTGCAGTTTTATCACTCGTGGAGGATTTATCTTAGTAATCATCGAAGGAATGGGAATTTTGAACATCACTCGACTCGACCAATTTTGATGAATTTTCAATACTTTTGAACTCATGTATGCAGTAGTTGTAAGAATATTCAAAACAGGTTATCTAAAATTTACGTAAAGGGTGGCGTTTGAATTTGGCAATTTTGAAAAATTCTAGTCATTCCCATCAATTGATGATGAGAGAAAATTTTTCTCATAATCAAGTTTCGTGTCAAATATTCTCAAATCAAATTGAAATTCGAAATTCATTAACTTCTTGATGTATTCAAGGAGAGTATGATATAGGAATTCTGCATCACAGAGCACGAATACTTCGTTACTCATGATACTAGAGTTCTAGAATAGATAACACAAACTCAGTTTCAATAGATAGTAGTAGTCCCTTCATCCTTGCATCTCCTTGAATTCAAAATCACACAAGGTTGATTTAATTCTTGATCATTGATTCCGAGTCGTCGATGCAATTACATCATTGATCAATAATGAATGATTTTAGACCATTCATCAAATCTCAAATAGGCCTTCAAAAGAGAGCTGAAACATTCATATCTTGTCATTTATGTTTAAGAAATAGCATCATCATTACACGTTCGCAAAACACTACGCATACAATATTGGTCATTATTTAATACAACTCAGACCAACCGTTCTCTAACGAATTCCATGAACATCCTCATTTGTTAAACGGTGCTTATCGATTTGACTGATGTATTCTCTAATCGTGGAACAACATTGATGTACCATCAGCTTGAATGTGGTTAGTATAACGACTAAGCTTTCTCATTGTTTCTCTTCGTACATTCACATCAATCAATATGATGTGCAAAACCCTTGCCGTCTGGATGGCAAACAAATTCTGCGGTAATTTAGGAAGAACAAATAATCATTGTTTCTTAAAGTTTGTCAGGGAGCTGCTTTTTGCGTTCCACGTATGTGCACAATTTTCTAAAAATAGGAAATTTGTGTTGTGTTAGTAACATTGTTTTCTACGAAAGTCGTTCATCATATTGTTGGACAGGATCCTACGAGCACACGATATTTTATCATCTTGTCATCGATTTTGTTCTGGAATTCATCAACGTTGACGTAAAACGACAGTCGTAAATAAATTGTGGGATATTAGATCGATGCTCAAACATTTGAATTTCATATGAGCAAAGAAGAAAGATTATTGGCAGACGATTGTTCTTTACAATAATGACAATTGCTATACAATTGAAAGAATTTTATTGTTAAAATTACCGTGAAATTGCAGGCATCGAAGGGCGAATAAAAATTCTTCAAAAAATTACTGTGTAGCCTGTAAAAATGAGTTTTTATACAGTTGAAAGTGATATTTTCCATAAGTTCTACAAAATGCACAGTAATATTTTGAAAAATTCCTACTCGTCCTTCGATCACTGTAATTTCAAGTAAATTTTTCAAATAAAATTCTTTCAGTTTATAGATTCGAATGGATGACACACAAATCTTGAGGATTATTTGGAAAATAAGTGATATCAAAATTGAGAATCAGTTGACATTCATTGATTTCACACCTGATGATGATTGGAATTGGAGATGAACTTTCAATGACGAATAAAGTAGGTCCAGACAACACAGCAGCCCCTGATGTATTCATGAAGAGGTCTTTAAGAATACTCATAGTCCCAAAGACATTCATTATGATAAACTCATCCTGAACTGTTGTGCTGTCTGGGACCAGGAAACGTTGCCAGCTTTCCATCAATAAAATGATTGATCTTATCAAATGTGTTGTGAATTTTAACAATTCAACACCTCTCTCAATTCAATTCTGATTGAAAAATCTACGCGGTGAGTATTGAATAGTAATGGTTTCAATATCACATATACGATATCTGTATCAAAAACCAATGATGTCTACCTTCGATGAGATTGTTTGTGATGACTACATATAACACCATATTTACATCATCATGTTTATTCTAATTTCTTAATTAATTCTCTCCGTGTAATGTTGCTGGAGTTTGAATTGTTTATTGGAACGTATTAGTACTCGAATAGAACACAATATTCAGCTGTTGGAGATGAAAAAATCCTGCAGTGCATCTTTGGACGATGCTTCCAGTCCCAAGGAGTTACATCGAGGAGATCAATAACGATAATTCAATCAGATTTTGTGAGTTTGAATTTTGGTTTCGTTTCCATGAACGATTCAAACTTCCACAACCTTACGTGTATTATTTTGGTTTTCAATTCTTCTGCAATACGATTTAATGAATTTCGAATTCAAATACAATCTCAACAGTTTCAGGCATAATCAGGTAGCAATTGAAATTCATGTTGCAATTGAAAGCTGGTTGAAATAAAAATCCAGCTGTCTGGAATATATATAAAATAATTGATTGAACTATGAAGAATTAAATTCATTTGGTTGAACTACATTTTTATTCAGAAGGGATTAAATTCTTGCGATAAACAAATTCAAAGTGAATCAAATTTGGCCAAACCGTAGCTCATTGTTCGATTGAAGCTAATGGTAACCATTAAGAGCTTTTGAAGCTTTTTGAAAATTTCCCCTGTGAAGTGATTATCGAACGTTCGACAAACGTTAATGGAATGCTGACAGTTTTAGTACTGTACACTTTTACCGTAACAGACAAGACGAATGAAAATCCAGTGGAAACCTTCCAGGACAATGAAGATTCTACATTTCATTCACATTTATAATCCAGTCGTAGTTTCTCTTGTTTTCTCACTTCTTCTGCTTCTTCACTCCCGATCGCACGTATGTGGAAACATGCGAGAATGAAATAAATGGTTTCAAATCTACCAAACATAAAAAGTCGACGGACAGCTGGTGAAATGTTGGCAACGTCATGGGGATGCTGGCATCGGTTACTTTACTTGCTTTGTAATGGGGCCATGTTGATATATATCAAATGAAAGATTCATGTCCTTGCAACTGCTTCGTTGTTTCAATGGAAGTCATATTTTTAGCGTACCAACCCGCACAAAAAGTTCTACATTTGTGGGAGTAGAATTTTTACTACAAGAGACATTAATTGATTTCCATAACAAAGGAGAATTGATAGAAAAGATTGATAATAATATTATTTGTATACCATCAGAATAACTTTCGAATCATAACAGTTGAAGATTCTTTGAGCGAAGTTTTGTGTTTTTCAATCAAACTTATATTCATTCGGGAATCAAGGTCAACAGGAATGCAATGGGGTGAAGACTCGTTGTATCGGAAGCATCAAAGATACTCGAGTGCTCGCTTCTTTGAAGACTGAGCTTTTGAAAAAATATATTCCAAGTGTATATCTTGTTCGTGAATCGAAAGAGGTATCTCGTGTCATTGGTTACCATTTATTGAAAGTCCTTGAGCATTTGTTGAACACGAGACTATTCTGAATGCTTAAAAAAAGCACTTTATTCAGGAATCAAATAATAATACAACAAAGTCGAACTCTCTGACTTTGTGAATCAATTGAAGCCAGTTTTAGAGATTGGAACAATTATTTGCAAAGTTCTATACTATTGGTGGTTGTCGGAGCAAGAGGAATGTCATGATGGATGTGAGCAATGTTTGTGATTATTTGTGAATGAATCTCACCCATAGAAATATCTTCTCTCTTTATTTTACTGCTAGTCTGGTTTTTTCTTTTGGTGTTTCCTTTTAGGAAAATGATCAACGGGGACAATAAAAGATAACCAACGATTTATTGGGAGAAGGGAACCCAAAAAATCATATTCTAAAAATCTACTCCATAATATAAGTCTAGTACATCTTCCTCTTAATATAAGTGGTAATTTTCCCAACGTTCAGAGGAACTCCCACATCAATCCTCTGAAACTGAGAGGAATATGTATGCTAATCTTATATTTTAGATGAATATTCTTAATTCTAGTATTGTGACGAGCCCGTCAAAGTTTGTGGCGTGTGACAAACTCGTCATTAAATCCTGTAACCTGCAACAAAGGAAAGATTATTAGTATAGTAATTCGAAAAAGATTGATTGAAACGATACTTTCTTACCATAACATCATTACGCTAGCAATGCAACACCTGTATCCATGCTCCCTTGTCTCACCATCCGTGGGGTAGAAAACCTGTAAAACATCAACATCAAGTACACACAGAGAATTTAATAAGTAAATAAATAAAAGAGGGGTGTCATACCTGTTATAAAAAGAAACTATCCAACGCTGTTGATCTGGATAAGCGTTAACCTGAAAAATAGTAACTCTAGTAAAAAAAATAGTATAGAATATAAGTAGATTCTAGAAAAATAGGAACGATACATAACTTACCACACAGAGACAGAAAGTTACCTGTAAATAGAAACATAAAAATTGTGAGAATAAGTAAAAGTAAAATTGATATATGTAAATATTGAGATTACTGGAATATCATCCAAGCTCTTTTTTTTCAAGTTCAATCAAGTTTATTGAGATCACTGGATATATGTAAATAAGAAAACTTTGTAGGTTACAAATTGATACACTCGGGAGCTTCGATAGGAAAACGCACTTCACGACACCAGAACCGACACACCCGAAAAAGTTATTACCCGATACGAGGTCATTGGTTGTTGGTTATAAATGGCTCAGGCACAATAAGAATGCCTATACGCCAATTTTAGGTCCGATACGAGGTTAAGCGCGTGAAGATGACACTCGATGACAGTACGTAAACATAATCTGTCATTCATGTTGGAATTGTACTTCGCGTACCGCGCATGTCCAGGATGAGTTCAATTTGATCCTCAAGCGAGGCGATCGATAGTTTCCTGATCGACTGGATCGACTTCGTTTCACGCACCAACTGATAGGTGGTGGAGTCGCCCGCGATTTGAAAATCATTCAAGCTGGGAATAAGACGAGGTACCCGAACTGCGTTATCCTGACGAGATTCTGCATAAAAACTTCTCTGCTGAGTCAAGTAATAGCCAGGGGCCTTCAACTCTATAGGATGACCCCAAGCCACATTTCAATTACGGACAAGTATTCCATCAAGGTGGCGCTTTGATCGTATTTAATCGAGGTAACCTGAAAATTATGCTGACCAATTTTGATTTTGACATATCAATAATATTTCAACAATAAAGTGTGAACAATAATTTTAAAAACAAATTATATGTTTTAATATATAATATGGTCTTAGAATTTTCTCATCTTCACACTTTATTCTTGAAATATTATTGATGTTTCAAAATCAGAATAATTTTGAGGTTACCCTGCTACACGAGGCCACCATATTGATTTTTAGTGCACATCAAAGTACTCCGCTTAGAGGGCGCAGAAATGAGTGCAAATTTATTTTACTTTTATAATGTTGAGTTGTACCCCCCTGGTAATAGCTGAGTTCATTGGGTACTTACATCCAGGGGTATGACACTCCGTTGAAAAATGTGTTCTTAATTCGATGTAATCCCCGCACTCATCCTCCCCGCTCCAGGTGGCATTTTCATTTTCGTCAGCAATAGAACTGACTGAACTAACCGATCATAATCTTTTTTTTTTGTTTTGACCCAAATGTTGACAAAAATGCTGCTGCTGACGAAGTTTTAGGCACGCGCTTGCCGCGGGTGGGAGTGGGGGAGGGGGGGGATACAAATTGCGACCCTCATTTTTATACGGTGAGCATAGGAAGTGTCATACCCCTGCTTACATCCAAACAAACCAGTGATGCCAGGACTCCCCAGAAAAATCTTCAGATTTTTGGGCATTGGTCATTTTCTTCCCAAATAAAAATATGATCGACCGGTTGTACTAGTGATCGGCGAGGTAAACACCCGTTGGACCGAAAGCCCGTTAGGCCAAACACCTTTGGACCGAAATTTATTCGACTGAATGACAATAATCCGAAAAAGTCTTGGTGACATTTTGTCTTATTCGCACACGACTAGTAACGTATAGTAAGATTTCGGATTATTGTCATTTGGTAAAATAAATTTCGGTCCAACGAGTGTTTACCATCGGCGATACGGACTCAAAGGATCGATATTGTGTATCGATACGTATTAGTAGATCAAATATCGATACACTGAAATATCGTGAAATGAAGTATCGATATCGTTAATATCGCTATACCGATATCAGTTTTGAGGGAGTTTTCAAACAAAAGTCAGCAGCCCATTTTTTACTTTCGGTGGTGTATTTCAACAATTTGAGTTCCTTTGAATCATTTTGATGAAATAACCCTAGGTTTTCTAGTCACGCGATTGGTCCGCAAATAAACATTCGAGTAAGCCAATTACAATCGCCGTGCGCCATATTCGGTTGGAATCGCGCCTTGTCTTGCAAATTTAGTCACCGCGTGCTAAAACTCGCGCCTAGTTCCGTTGGATCTGGTCGAAAGATCCAATTTTTCAACGTATCCACGTAAGTCACGTGTGCACACGTTAGGAAAGTCGACTCAGGGATCTAAAATATAATTAATGATTAATTAGAGCTTACATAGTTTTATCAAGATTTTGGCGAATTAACAATTAATAATTGTAATACTAACAGAACTGACCAGTTCAATCTTGTGAAAGAGTTTGATCAATGAATGTAATTTACTTTGTTGAAAACATGACATTATTGTGTCGTTTATTCTTGAAATAATAATCTGTGACGCGCGTTCCTCAACCTATCGAATCCGAACCTTGGTCTTCCGACGAGCGAGAGGCAGTTTTGAAGGTAAATTCTTCAATTTACGATATCTTCATATATCAACGCGTTAAGGTCTTCAAAACGAAACGTCACAGTATATGATTTTCTCAGTGGGTAGGATTGAGAGGATTTCTCTTGTATTTTCTGAGCTTCTAGCAATAGATAATAATCTAAAGAAAGTGGATTGCAATTCGGTAATGTCCTACTTCTAAAGAGACTGAATTCACCCATCTATGATTTGAAATGTTCGCGTCCACGATTGCACTGAGAAGAACAACACTTGTAAAATTTACATCTCATTGAGTCAGCACATGGATGATCTAGAATATAGTGCAAGTGGCCACAATTTCAGTCGATTTTACAACAACGAATATTGAATATACCACAGCTGATGTCAAATATACCATATATAGCTGATGTACATATTACATACCCTGCGGTAAAATCAACTAAAATTGTAGTAGCTCGGATTATATTTTTCAATCGTCCATATACTTACTTAACAAGAGGTACATTTCACAACTTTTTTTCCCGGTGTGAAATTTGTCTAGGCACCCCTAATTGCTCTTGAGAAAACTGGAAAATTTCTGAAGAACAAATACAATTCCTAAATTCCAACGTAACTTGTATACTGCTGGATACGAATTTGATCATCACTGAAATGAACCTGCAGGTTGTAAATTACAGACAGGACACATGCCGCGGGCGTTGTTGCGATAACAGTTCCTCCGGTAACTCAAAGAAATCTCGGCAAGTTGATAGGTTTGTTTCTGATAGCTTGTCAGCTAGCTCTCATCATATCCGCAACGATACATCATATGGAATGAATTTGATCTAATATTTCTCTCACACGACACAGGATGTATTCACTCGTCCCCGAATAAAATATTTCCATGAAGTTTTAAGCCAACTCGATTACCTGCTCGAAGTAGTTTGAAGATTCATGGGTGTGCTCATGACTTTAAAATACAGCGGATATCCCAGCGTTTTGTCATGAATATTATAGGACTACATAATTCAAAATAAGACACCAGGAACAAAATATGCGATGCAGAAATATAAATTATGAATGAATCACGAACAAATGATATGAATTTCACATGTGTCTCCATCGTTCTTTGCAGATTGTGCGATAGGGATACGTCTATATAAAGTTTTTCACAAAAGAAATATCGAGATAAATCTTACACGCCGGTGTATGTATTACAAGGAATAGAAATCATACTCTGCATAATTTTCTCTGCCTCCAATATCTGAGTTATGAGATTTCTTACATATTTCTTCCGTTCCGCGCAGGATATCTGTCCTATGCATGTATATCCGTCCGAGTCTCAAGATTGATGTTTTTTGAAAAATCCGTTGATACAAATTTATAAAAAATATTAAACTTATCCCTCCAAGGGAGTAGGTGCGTGAAGTTGTGCAATCTGCATTCCAGTTTGAAGAATTAGTTCCAAAAATTCATCGATAAAAGGTAAGAATAAAACTCAGTGATATGTGCAGAGTATTTGAAAACTGCGGGTTCCCGAAGATATTTGATTAAAATGTTTAAAGAAGCTGGTCCCACTCGAACACGTTGCTGTGAAATTGTATACTTCCACAGATTGAGTTTAAAACAATTATCCTTTGTCCATGTTAAATAACCCGAGGTCCATTAACTTCCTATGCGAAATGAGTGTTCATTTGAGCCACATGAGAGCTAGCTATTCAATCGATAATACGTATAGTTGCGGTTGAGGAAATTTTAGGAGAGAAATTCTATACTCCGAATCATATCATATACGATCAAGAACTTTCTTTATACGAAGAAAAATATCCTGATATTCCTATCGCTTTAAATACGATTTGTGTTCCTATTCATACTTGAAATACGAGTTAACATTTCAGCGGAAATTTTGGGAGAAGAATCAACTGGATTTCGAATCGGATGTACGTCACAGTCCAAAGTTTGATAACTGTCAAGGGTTTGATAAGGGACATTATGGTCTGGATGTTTCCAGAATGGAAAGAATTATTGTGTGATATTATTTCATCAAATCATTTATCATTTCAAGGACAAATACATGCTCACCGTGTTGATATATTTTCAGGGTGAAGAGTGGTTTCTCTTTGTACGCTCGTCACTCTTCCATGGCTATCATTCATCTTGCTTTGTGAAATCTTGACAATTCTTACAACTCAATAATCTATCTGATTCGTGAACAACATTTTAATAGATCATGATAATCCATATTCAAAGAACAAACAAGCTGCGAAGAATTTTCTGTAGGTAAAGCATACCAACAAGACAATCTGGAGCCAGAAACGTCCGTTCGAGCAGAAGAGAAGCGAGATGAAACGGAAAAAGAAGGAGAGAAATGAATACACTCAGAGAGAACACGAGGAAGGCTAAATCAAAGAGAAGAATTCTTTGGCCTGCTTCCAAAATTAGCACACGATACTACCTTCTTATCTCCCTAATATTTCATTTTTTGTGTTAAATCTCAATGCTTTCTCTTTCCGCTCACCTTGGATTCGGAATCATTGTTCCGAGTTACCAAATCGAACAAAACATAGCGATTTTCCATCGGTCTGCAAGATATTACGCTGGGTGGTTCTTTTTGATTACATACAGTATCGATGTTACTGACAGAAACCAATGTTTCTGCCCGAATGGTTATGTTTTTCCGATTATTGTTCTTTTGGAGATAGTTATAATGATTCATTGTTATACGAGATCGAATTTCTTGCTGTTACATGTCAATTCAAATATCAAGTCCGGAAACAATTCTATTTCAAGAATTCAAATAAAAGAATAATACTGTAGAAAATTCGATGCAATTATACGTATCAATACGTATCGTTTGTAAAAATTGTATGAAAATTCTTTGGAATTCTGAGAGTTGGAGAAATTTCTTGAGAGCTCAACACAAAAGATATCTCTGGAAAGATGTTGGGATCTTCATTTCTTTTTTGTACCTCTAATTAGCGTTCATGCCAAATACTTTGCCAAAGGCCCGAGAACTCGAACAAGCAACGTCCCTACGTTAAATCCAAGGTTAGATTGATCCCATTCAACGTTCTGGGAAAGGTTTGCGAAATTAGTTATTGTACTTAATGTAAGAATTTATTTGGTGACATATGGTCTCGATGGCATTGAACATACTCTAGGGAAATCATTGGAGGGAGTGTTTTGAAATCATCCGTGAATGAAATTGAAGATGACTGAGTAATTCTTCATACTACATCATTTTATCAACTGTTATTTCGATAAATGTTTTGAAATAATTAATTCATTCCACAGAGAAAAGGAATTTCGCTGTGACAGCAGCAGGAGCAGCAGGAGCAGCAAAGTTTTTCGTAATTGCAGCAAACTATTTGCTGTCATAGCAGTCTTGTGCACTACCATAGTGAATTTTTAGCCGTGGCAGTGAGAAATGTTTACTCCTCCAGCAGAATTCATTCGCTATTCTATATATAATACTAAAAATTGTGCAAATGCAGCAAAACATTTGCTGCTTTAGTTAACCACATTGCTCTCTTGGCAACTCGAGAAAAAATGATTTAGATCTAATGGATTAGATCTTCTTAGATCTAAAAAAATGGAAAAATTCATGCTCTGTGGGCCGATTTAGATCTATTTAGATCTACGGAGATCTAATTGATTTTTTTCGAAAATATGTAGTTCTTAAAAACCATCTAAAAGTGAAGAAAATGGGCAGTAGATGCACGCAAATTTCGATTAATTAATATGAAATTTCTTGTGATTTAGATATATGTAGATCTAACCAGATCTGTCTAGATCTAACCAGATCTGTCTAGATCTAAATAGATCTACATTTTCCATTTTTTAGATCTAACGAGATCTAATTAGATCCACTTAGATCTAAATCATTTTTTCTCGGGAATCCAGTTAGCTGTGGCAGCGAATTTTTAGCTAGGTCAGCCAAAAAATTTGCTATTCTGTACTCCGCGTCAGCAAATTCTTTTCCTCCGTGTAGATACTTGAAATATTGATACTTATAGTAAGGGAGAGTGAGGAACAATTGAACGCAGGAATCAATGTGCTTTTATATTTAATTTGGAATAAAGCAATTCGTCAACAGCAGTTTGAAAGAAGAATTAATTTCATTTATTCATTAATTTTCTTCATTTCCAACGATGACGTTGCGATTGAAAAAGTATTTTCTCCTGAATTAAGTAGAAATGCACTCTACTTTCTCCCACTTCACTTCCTATCATTTAATCATTCGCGTGTAATTTCACAGACGCACCTGAGCACAGTAAAACATCATTTCTCAGCATAAATTTGAAAACTTTCATCGATAGCATTATAAAATTGTCGACAAATTATATCTTGAACTTCTCATTGATTTCAAATGGTCACAAACGTCGCACTCGGCGATCTAAATAATGGCTCTGTTATGCTAATGACAATTATGGTAATGCGAGAATCGTGATAGTTTGGTACGTACTTTCGATGGGTTTGTGGTAGTTCAATGTGGATATTAATGAATTCATTCACGTAATGATTGTACGCTCGATTCAGCTACATTTGTTACAAACTTGTAGATCATACAAATCGTGAAGGTTTTGACAGCCGTTGAATGTATTAATCTTTCACAACGGCACAGTTTAGTCGAGTAAAATACCCAGATGTAGCTCGAACTCAAACATTGTTTTTACAAGGTGTTACAGTTTTTTTCTACCGTTCAGTAGCGGTTCATTTGTGTGATATAAATAAAAACTACATGTTGAAACTCTTCCACGTTCATTTCGGTAACTGATGACGAATGCTATTAATGACTGCTTTCAGAACTTCCAAAGTTTCGGAAGTTTGAATTCATCCTAAGTTTGATAAAACAAAAAAAGATTTGTGCAATAACAAAGTTACTCGAAGTTTAATGATGTCTTGTTTTCCTCATTCGCTATAGGGAAAAATATATCTACTTCGAAAGATCACGACACGGAGGAGCCGAAAAGTTCGTAATGATCTCTCATGCTATTATCACTGTCATTTCTCTACGGATTTCCCATTAATGTTCCACTTCAGGGGACTTCTAACTCGAGGAAAGAGGAGAGATATTCCATGATAGACGTTGTCATACCACTGCGACAGTATCAATATATATTTCTATCTTCTAGGAATAGCATCGTTAGTCTTTCGATCTATAATCAGATTCTTCAGATGGAAACTTGATGTACATTCGATACCTAGATTTATTCAACACTTGAAGCTCAATGTGAGTTTTTTGATACCCTATGCTACCTTTTTTTTCCTTGAAGAGAAAAGAATAATTTTCCACGATATATAAAATAAGACGTTGAATGCTTGAAAGAACATATGGGTTTAGATATATCACTCAATACGTTGGTGACTGATTGGTCTTTAGGGGTGACGTTTTGATATATTTGGCATTCCACTCCAGTGTACTTTGGAGTCGCTTGGATCATTCATGCCCTTGGTCATGTGAGTTAGAATTGTAATGGAAGACCAATAGATCTCTGCGTCTTTTACAAAGAAAACGATCACTTCCCAAGTGTGGAGCAGCTCTGGCAAACCTATATCACACACATGATGGATCACATAAATATTCTTCATCATCTATTCAACAAACATGATTTTATCGATACTAATTTATCCTGCAATTGAGAAGATTCTCCCACTCTCCTCTTTTTCATATAAAAAAATCGTACGATTCGAATCATAACATCCTCGGATAAGTTGAAATCTCTGAGAGCAGAGTATTCAACGTTCAGATAACAAAATCTCAGAGGACAAATGCATCTTGGTTAATTCTTTCGAGCAATTAAATTTCATCGACCAAATGGAAACGGGGCGTGACTCTGCATTGCGAAACTCATGCCATTTTAAGTATCTACGTGAGAGAACTTATTTATGGTCAACGTATGAGCTTATGTGTGTTTGTATATTATGAATATGTGTGCGCATACAAAATACAAGTATATACTCAACTACGTAGATGAGAAAGACTATGCAATGTGTACCGTGACTCGGTACTTGGCGCGCTTTCACGTTGTTTGCCAAATCGTTACACCCTCGTATGCCTTGGCAAGCTTCCTCAAATGGTCCCCTACTCAATTCTCTTATTTTATTCGCTATCCTTTGCTTCTTATTCCGTAAAATAGCCCTTATCGATTCCGCCGGAAGGAACTCTTAACACGAAAACTTGAAAACTATCTGCTTTGGTTCTGCTTGGTTCGGCGAAAATTTCACCTAATTCCTTGAATCAAATTGGATCGCTGATTCGTTCAATCTTCTATATCTTTATGTTGTAGCATGACGAACCGAAATGGTACAGAACTTTTTCAACCATCGACAGAAGGTGGAAACGATCGAATCATGAGGAGAGTCTGGCGTATAATATGATTAAGGTGAGTTTTTCGTCGGCAGCACGAAATTCGTATATTCATAACTGAAAATCATAATATTCGTGATTCGATCGGATTGTTTGTAACGAAATGAAGGAAAATAACAACTCATATCCAATGCGGTTACAATTATTTCTAATTGCGTATGTAATTGCAAATGTTAAGCGTTATATGCGATTACATCCCATCACATCCACGTTCGTGTCAAATCACGATAGAAATTATCCGTGGTACACGAGTGGAATTTTTATACATTTTTTATGTAAATTTTTTGGAAGAATATAAGTGTTGAGGAATAATTTTTACAATTTCACCCTATGATTAGTATCCTTATCGTAATTCGTAACATATCTTGTAAGATTTTTATTGTAAGCAGGTGTCATTGGAAAATCTTCTTTTCTTAACCATTGACATATTATTTTGTATCAAAAATATATCGTTGAAAATTAATAATCTGAGAAAATCACGTGGGCAGACGAATCCTCATAATAATAGCAATTTCGGGATGTGTGAGGAACATTTATGTATATTTCTCCTTGTGGTAATCCCTGCTTCCTCTTCGCAAAACTAACTTTACGTTCAACGTGTGTTACCAGAACCGTTAAGAAAATTACCATAAGTTAAAGGAGAAATGTTCATAAATGCTCATGTGTCTTGAACTCCTGTTATTAAAGGGATCAGGGTTGAATGTCGGTTATGCATTTTTCTTCATGTCACACAAACTTACACCATGGAAAACCAGGAATACGTTTACATGAATCATCAAATCCCAATCAAACTTTACGATTCTTTTAACATAAACTGTTAGAAAAAATCTCAAATTTAACACGAAATTCTTTATGGATATCATATTTTCATATTGAATTCATTAATAGTTCTTAAATTTAATACCCGAAGAGAACATGAAGCTTCAGCGAACGTTCAGATCAGATGTGTATAGATCGGGCCGAAGGTTTATTACAGCTATATAACTTTTAGATTCACAAACGTTTGACAAAGGTTCTACGGACGTTGAAATGTCCACCTCGAAATACGTTCAGGAAACATAGATGGAACGTTCGCTGAAGGCTCATCGAAGGTTTGACGAAGCTTCACAAAAATATCTTTACTTATATTAATTTTGATCAATTTATATGAAGAATAAATTAATTAATAGGCATCAATTATTATAAATTAATCCAAGTATGGATATTTTTGTGAAGCTTCCTCAAACGTTCGATGAACCTTCAATGAACGTTCCATCTATGTTTGCTGAAAGTATTTTGAGGCGGACATTTCAACGTTCGTAGTACCTTTGACAAACGTTTGTGAATCTAAAAGTTAGCTTTCATGAACCTTCGATCCGATCTATACAGATCTAATCTGAACGTTCGCTAAAGCTTCATATCATGTTCTCTTCGGGTATTATTGTTGAAATTCTACAATAAAATTTCTCATTGAAATATAATACACCAAGACAATTCTATACTTGGATTTATTTGGATTAACTAAATTTTGTTGGAATCTCAAAAAAATTCTCAACATAAAGAATTATATATTATTGAATTTAATATTTTATCATAGAATCTAATGAATTGCTCACATAAAAAACTCCATATTATTCTTATGAAGTTTCAGGCGATGTTTTCCACAGTGTACATGAATATTTGTAGATTCTTCCATATAAGAGATGTGAAAAATTCATGATCAAACTGTTGGAAACCAGTGAACGAATTAGGTTTATTAATATTGGATATGAAACAACGAATGCATTGAAAAGAAAATGTGGTCACGGTACCAGCGTTTACGAGTATCGCAACGAGCATGTTTGACGCGATGGAGCGTCAGGAACATGATTTCATTCTCCTTCGTCTTGAAGAGGAATTCTGGTTCGGGGTCGTGACTGCATCAATCTTGGAATTCGTACGTTTTACGATAGGAAAAACCTCATAATTTGGATTTTTATATTCCAAAGTGCTCCATACCGAGAATGCTGTCAGGAAAACATATGAGAATAAATGTCGAGTGATATCAAATTGAGATATATGATTTTCATGTACATTTATTCACAAACCTATATGTACACGACCAAAATTTTAATCTCAACTCTCGCAACGTATCAGGAATATTTGTGACGTGATTATAACGAATTGTTATATTCTTTCAACATGAAAGTAGTTGAATTTAAAAATGATTGGGACTTTGCGCGGTAGGGATGAAAGTATCGACATTCTTTCATATAATTTGTGTCGAACTTCGACTGATATTTTATGAAATTCTATATGAAAACTTGACGAATTTTCTATTAAAAATATCGATATTGTCAAATATCAACTTGCCATCACTGGTTCCAGCCAACAAAACCAAGTTGACCTATACAGCACAAGAGTTCCCGTTATGCTAATCAATCTGTATTCTTTATGAATATTTTGAATTCAAAATGAACTCTTGATGAACAATTTAATGATCAGAAAGAACTCATATCGAGATTTTATGATGAATTGTCCGGGTATTCAACGCGTTTTCATTTTGAATTAATTTAATTCTTATTGAATTCATTATTGGTCACATAACGAGAACTATTCAAGAAGGCTTTGAGAAGGCTTCATAAATTCAAATTGATTTTTTGTGCTGGCTGGGAATGCTTCTCGCAGTGATGCTACTACCATCCGCTCATACCCTTCAAAGTTCTTTGTAAATATTTGGCTTGATTTATGTCCCTGGGAAAAAAAATGTCTTTGAATATCTCTGAATTTCTCTGAATCTCTCTATATTTTGGGACAAATTTCAGAGAGATTCAGAGTAATGCCAGAGTGATTCAGAGGAAGTTAGAGACTTTTCCTATGGTGATACGTTCTGAATTCTTCAACTTTCTCTGAATCTCTCCGCATTCACTGAATCCCTCAGAATTTTATATATTTAAATTTCAAAGCTCCCTCTGAATTTACCTGAATGTTTCTAAATTCCTCTAAATCCCCCGGAATCTAATGTATTCAGATTTCAAAGCTTCCTCTGAATTCCTCTGAATTTCTCTGAATCTCTGTGGATTACTCTGAATTCTTCTAAATTCCTCTGAATATTTCTAAAAAATTCCACGCACAATTTTTCTTCATTTATCTTCCTCAGGAAGTCTCTGAAACTTCTAGGAAGCCTCTGAAATGCAGGACCAAGAATTTTACTGAATTCATTCCTCTCTGAATTTCCCAGACCCCCCTCCCCCGGATCTCTTTAAATTCCTTTGAATCTCTGTGAATTCTTCTTGAAAATCCCACGCACAATTTTTCCTAATTCACCTGTCTCTGTGAGTCTCTGACACCCCCTGAATACCTCTGAAATCCTGAACAAGAAATTTAGCTGAATCAATTTCCCTCTGAATTTCTCTGAATTCCTCTGAATAACTCTGAATTACTCTGAATCTTTCTAAATTCCTCTGAATATTTCTGAAAAGTTCTACGCACAATCTCTCTGAATTCATCTATCTCTGGAAGCGTCTGACACTCCTTGAACGCCTCTGAAATGCAGGACCAAGAATTTTACTGAATTTGTTACTCTCTGAATTTCTCAGAATTTCCCTACATCTCTCTGAGTTCTTCTGAACTTTTCTGAATCCTTCTGCAAAATTCAAAGCACAAGTTCTCTCAATCCACTAGTCTCTGAAATCCTCTGACCCACGTTGAATTGTTCTGAATTCCTCTGATTCTTTCTGAATCTCTCTGAAACGTGAATTTTTCAGAGAGATTCAGAGAGAATTTTCTACCAGGGGTGTGAGAATGGCAAAGTCTTGGTAGTATTCTACTGGAAACACTACTCGGGAGCGCTCTCTGGCAATAACTCTCTAAAATTTTTAGAGTGAGATTTCACTCTTCAGCCAGGCAAAAGTCAGCTTGTCGAAATTTTGGGTGAAATCTTCACTCTTTTAGAGTGATGGTCTAAGATTTGAGGTTAGAAACTCACAGCCTAACTGAGAGAGTGAGGGTTCATTCGAAACGAGTGAAAATCACACTCGAAGCAGACTGGCTCACTGTTGGGACTTGGTGGAGTGACCCATACAACAAAAGTTGCTGTGCAATCGCTGCTCTTACGTTGTTTATCAAGTTTCCGTAAAGTTGCTGGAAATCTACTATGCATGTGATTGAGAGTTCCATGAAACCAAGCAACTGCCTAGCAACACGATAATAATTCAAGCTAAAATCCTAGATTCACGACATATTGTTGCGCATTTGGCGACCCAACGTCCCTGCAAATTGCTTCAAACTGTTGCACGTTTTCAAAAATTTGCCGCATATTTCTCCAGCATTTTGTTGTTAGGAGAAACACGTGATTTCTCACTCATCCAGATTTAGAGAGATTTGTAGCGAAAGAGAATTGTTGCGTTATAAACTGAATGATATGTACGTTATGGTACCAAGACAGTATCAAAATCCTGAAAATGCTAGTACGTTGCTATCATTGCTCTGTTAGTAGCAAGAACATAAATTTGAGAGCACTTTGCTGAATAGGTGCAAACCGAGAAAAAGACTGAATTTGTAATGATCCGTATTAAAAATGTCCGACAGATCCTGACAGATTCCGGGCAGAATTCTATCTGGTTCCGTCGGAAATCATCATGCCTGGAACAAAAACCGACCAAATCCTGCACAGACTGGAATGCCAGACAAAGCCAAACAAAACCTGACGAATTCCGGTTGAAATTCTGTCTGGTTCTGTCGAAAATCATCATGCCTGCCCGTACAGCACAACCACCGATCCTTCACCTAAGACTTCGGTGGACCAGAGGTGGAGAATTGGTGGAGAAATGGGAGCCGTACCAATGCTGTATAATGCAGGAACCAAATCTGAATGTATGAATTCACGAATTTAAGTTTTACTGAAAATACAGGGGGCGGACATTTCTCCGTCGCCTCTCCGTTGCCTCAACGGAGACTCTCCCTTATTTCTCCCTTATTTCCACGGCTCTCATTTCTCCACCAATTCTTCACCTCCAGTCCACCGAGTCCTAGGTGGAGGATCGGTGGTTGTGCTGTACGGATGGGGCAGAAACCGACCAGAAAATTATCTGTCGGACATTTGGAATAGGGATTTTCAAGCACAATATATTGGGAAAAGAATACACTGTCAGGAAAATTTGTCAGCAACTTGATAAGAATATTATAACGTTTCTCACATGAACGCTTTATTGAATTTCATAATGAAAGATCGAATTCAATAATATAATTCCTAATGTTAAGAATTTTTCACTTGATTTTGATAAAATATTGGTGAAATTTGATAAACAATTGTTACATTTCAGAAAGAAATTTTGAAATGTCATCATCAACATTAAATTTGAGAACTATTATTAAATTCAATAAAGAATTTCGGATTAAATTTAAGAATGTTTCCAACAGTGTAATTAAATAGCATCAAAAGCTTGAAAACAACGACATCATCAACTTAGATTCCATTAGACTCGTAAATCAAATGAATATACATGACTTGTATCATTTGGAATCGATCTAACTCCATACAAGTTTATTGTTCTATATAGATTGAAGAAATACATGCCGATAAAACTTACTTCCATCTTTCATGCGAACTATACAGAACGCAAAGGAGGGATCTTGTGTAAAAGTTGTTGAGTTTCTAGTGGATCGTTGTACGTCTCAGGTTTACGTGTGTTTACGTAAACGCCGAATCCATGAGTGATGCAAGGGAAGTTTCACGTAGGAGCAATGAAGAAACGATGCAATATGAGAACTTTCTCAACATATATAGTCGTTTCCACAAAGAAATAAATACAATCATAAAGTCACCTGACAGGAGCTTGTGAATACTTCTTTTTCCTTCTATCGTTACTCAAAAATTTCGAACTCCTCTATCGTTTATAATTTTTAGAATAGAAAGATTCAACAATATCTCGCACTTTCGGAAAGATTACTCGTTCTCTGAGTCAATTACAGGAAATATTAATCCATGTCAACAAATTTTAATTCGCAGTTAGATCACTTTAAGATAGCACGATCCGTGTTATTGGATGCCGTTAATTAAAACCAACTAGACGAGCGTAATTTGATATCCATTAGTCTTGAAACTCAACTTTGTTTTTCATGTCGTGGACACAGATTTGAAGAGAGATATTATTTTTAATTTTAGTGAAATGCTGGATCTTCCGATTTAATAAGTTGTTTGTTCGAAGATTTATGTGAGTGAAAGAAACGTTTGTTCAAATCTTATGCATATCATTGAAGGGGGAAGAATTTTACAATGGAAGGAACAAAGTAGGGACTGATGATGGGGATTCTTGAAAAGGATCGATTGTTTTTTATATAAAATATATATAATTTTTGTAGATTACAAACAATATTAGCATTTTTCCAAAAACTGTTACAACTAGCCCCTCGCGCCTAGTGTTGCCACGATGTACAAAACGAGCTATCACGATCTTTAGATTCCAGCCTCGTTCAACTGAAAATACATTCTTCCATAGTAACAACAATTGGGTGGGAATACAATCTTAAGAACAGTCAACTTGTTTTGGGAATCCAAATTGAAATATACGTGTATGAAATCAAGTTTTGAATAAATCTTTATTCGATCTGGAAACGATCTGAATTTCGATCTGGCTCGAATCGCTTGGAGTGTTAATTGAATAAAAATTAAGATCAACGGGATTGCAGCTCGATGTCAACTGACTCATAATCGAATTTCAGTTCTCATCTACATTTTAACCAATTTTTACTGATCGTGATAGCTCGTTTTCCGGATCGCGGCAACACTACTCGCGCCTCTACATATAAAGCCGGATTTAAAAATTTCCCTCTTAACGCACTTATAACGAAGTATGACAGGCGGCAGCCTAGTGTTCATCTACCCTTTGTTACACATTGATCGAAGAGGGAAACAAAATTTACAAATCCGGTGCTGAATGTATAAGAAAAAACACGGATTATGCTATTGGAATTTGAGCTCAGGGACTTCTTTCACCCAATAACGTGTTGTATAACAATTGAATTATACAGTTCATTTATAATTAATTTTGAAATTGTGTAGATTTTTCGCTTCAGGAATCATCCAAGCTGCCTTCCCTGCTGGAAGGATCTCATTGAACCGATTGATTCTCATTGATTCCGATGCAGAAAACCGAATAAAACCCATTAAAAATTCATTCTTAATCGGTTTGAATCAGTTTTCTGAATCGGAATCACGAAGAATCAATGGATTCAACGAAATTCATTGAGCAGGGTTCGCCAATTGTGACTAGAACAATCCAAATCAGAGAACATTTCATTTCCCTCACATCGACACAATACCGATACCCACCAAACCCCAATACCTTTCTTATTGGGAACATGCAAATATATATAAATTTTCTTTGATAGGACAGCATGGAACTATAATATTCGATGATAAAAGTTCTATCCCGTCCCCACCCTTTCATCCGATACGTTTCCATCCGACCGAGGGTTCGCTATGTCCTCTCTACTTTTTGTGATTCCATTTTGTAAAGGGAAGCGTCGATAGAATGCATGAATTCCTAGATTTATTTCGCGATAACGTCGAGTTTGTTCCCGTATCTTTGTCTATACGATACTTTGAATTATTTTTCATTTCTGTTGGCAGTATAGTTGTAAATATATATCCTCCAGACTTGTGTCGAGTTTACCGTGCTATCGATGTTGCCGATGGCGACATTACGGTACCGTATATACGCGACGGCGCATTTCCAATTCGGATAATATGAGGCTGTTAACCCGTTTCGAAGATCTCTTTTATATCACAGAAATGTTTGCGCAAAGGATTCCCAGAAAATATGGATGCGGTATGATAAACGAGTCGCATTAATGAAGTTTTACCGTAGAGGAAGTTTGAATGCACATTGTTACTCACTTACCATTCCTTTCTTTCCTTCTTTCTTTCTACCTCTCGCGTTGCATAAACTTAATTTTCAAAGTTTTGTATTTCCTTTTGAATTGATATTCCGATTCGATCGTATAATTTTTATCGAATGTGTTTGATGAAAACATGATCTAGTAGGAATTTCTATTTCACTGTTAATATAGAGATTTTATTGTCCGTGAAGTTTTGCGGATTTTATGGACTGTCATTATCGTTTGTGAAGTAATTCTCGTAAAGCTTGGATATTTCAAAATATCGCTCCTTCCTCGACATTAGTTTTTCGCGCGATAGAAACATTGAGAGAAAAGGTACATCGTGTGCTAATCTATGGATTTTTATTGACAAAAAACATTCCAGGGCGTTTCAGGAAATTCACTTTTCATCGTCGATGAATCAAACCCAAGAACAGTTCAACGGAATTCTTTGGTTCCCTTGCTTGGTATCTACGTAACTTCGACAGCTCGAGAGCTCTATAATCTAGTTACCGTATCCCGACTTTTCCTTCACTTTGGAACTTTCTTTTTCAGTCTCCTTTTCTCGTGCATTCGGTAATATTCTTTTCCATGAATCTTTCAGTTCTATTCTACTTTTCCAATACATATCTTCTCTCCTTTGATTCTACATGCAATATTTTCATTCACTTTTCATATCTTATTTCTTCTGCAATTAATTTCCATTGTATTTCAAATCTCTTCACCGAAGATCGGATGAGGAGGGGTATCAAAATAATCCTATATATCATATTACGCAAATTTACATACTGCTTCAGCGATTCCAAATGGATTCGGACGAATGATAATCTACCCAATTAATTGATAAATGAAGTTCATGCGAATATGGATCAGTGAACGAATAGCTTGACCAACAAGATTTACGATTAGCTTGCAAGCATCGAACACAAAAACCAAGTACGTTTCTATATAGCACAGATAGTAATTTGAACATATGCGAGTACAGTATGTACCTACTATTCTCAATTATTATCCTAAGATTTTATGTGGTACGTGATTCAATGTGATTATTTATATAATCATTAGAGAACGCTAGAGAATTTAAATCTCTGTTGAGTTCTAATCAAACATGAAAATCAATTTGAAATCATAAGTTGCAGTTGTTGAGTTCTAGTGAAGTTCCTAATCTTGAAATCTGGAGGCAAAAGAAAGATCGATAAATTTTATGTAAGAATCTTGAACGGAACCTTGATCTAATTCAAAACTCAAAGTCGATTGAAACGATAGAAACAACTATTACGTTTAATCTCTCAACAAAAGTTGAGTAACAAGTTTTCAAAGAATAAAGTATAACTTGCCGAAGAGAGTGAGGAGTCATCTCAACAAAACAGTGATATCGGCAGTTTACAAAGAATCAATTTTCATTTTACAGAAAAAATGGTCATACATTCACCCCCTGAAAATATTCGAATATCAAAAACTGTGGTTTCTCGACCTAACACTCCTCACTCATTAAACAAAGACGATTGGATTTCACAAAGCCCAACTCTACCATCCACGCTGAATAAAATTTAATATCTATTTAAGAGGATTTTTAAAAGCAGTAAATAAACTCCCTCATGGGAATTTGAATTCCATTATTAATCCTTTTTCCGACGTGAAATATCCGCTTTTCTCGATTTTCTCATTTAATCCTACAATCACTTCTTCGCATTCTTTGTCTCTTTCTGCGATTTTCAATGAAATGATGCTTACTTGCCTCATTGATTACTTCGACTCCGTACTTTGGTCGTTAAAATATTCACTCGCAATTATAACGTATCAAGATTTTCTTATTGCGAAATCTTGCATATTTTGAATCTTCAACAATCAGGAGACGAATAAATACTTCCTATGAAAAAAATTCTTTAAACTGCCCATGTGGAAATTAACGAATGCCCCAGTACTGGTTCGGTACCGCTGCCATAGCTGCCAGTGCTGTCAAATTTGGAATGCCATTACTGGCCCAGGTCGTTTGACAGTACTGAACCAATACTGGGATGATAACAATGTCTGACATAAGGCCCATTATTGGCGTTCAATTTTGCCGTTACTGGCATTTGAACGTAGACAGTACTGTCATTTCAACCTAGCCAAAACTGATATTTCAATTGTATCTGAATCAGAATTCCAATCCAGCCAACATCGGGATTTCAATTTTCCCTGAACTGGCATTTCAACCGTGTCAGTGTGGGAATTTCAATCTCAACAGTACAACTATTTCAATTCTATCTTTAATGCCTTCCATAGGGATTCTCCATGGCGTACTATTGGCACTTTCAATGGAAAGGTGAAAACAAATGGAAACACTGCGTGTGCTCTTACGGTAATTTTTATAATATCAAAAAAGCTTGCCAATTTTATCTCATGTATGTCCCGATTGTATTAAAACGAAAAAATTGAATTTTCATAAAATAATTTATAATATATAATGTATAATTTCCTACTAACCGACAGGTGATTTTGAAATAGATCACTGCAGGGTTAATAGTGGCTTTGGGTGAAATTTTGGGCCAACTTTTTTCATAAATTACTTGATAAATTTTAATTTAAAATAGATAATCAAACTATTCTCTCAGTGTAGCCATGTTACCGCGATGGTAAGTTCACACCCAATCCACAATCGCTTTTGTAGTGAAACACTGTTACATCGATGTTGGCACAGTATTGTCTTTTCGTGAAATTTCAAAAGATTGCCAACTTGAGTCAGTACTGGCGCAGTGTCTGCTCCCTAAAGTAGCCATGTTTCCGTAGAAATGTGTCGACCCCCGACTCACTACCAATTCTTTTGTGAAATAACGTGGCGTCGTTTTTGGCGCTGTACCGTCTCTGCATAACGTTTGAAAATATTACCAACTCCGGGTCAGTACTGGCACAGTTTCGTTTTTCTACAACCTAGGTGTTCTTCAATCAGTATTGATTCGGTACTGATCCAAGACTGTCTGACCAAGCAAACCAATACCGTCTGAAAACCGTCAAACAACCAGTTGAAAAAGAGTAATGGCACTGTACGGGGGCCAGTTGTTTTGGCCAAAGTGTGGCAAATACAAACTTGCCAGTACTGGGCCATTTGTCAACTCTGGCAATTTCCACATGGGTGTCTTTGATATGAAAATTTGAATCCAAAATTGTCGATCATGTTTACACAATGAACTAAAAATTCAGTCTCGCTGACTCCATTCGTTATTCAAGATTCAGAACTCATTCTCAAACTTAGTAATAGTAGGAACAAATGAATTGCTGCAACACTTGTTGCACAGTTTATGACTCTTTTTATCGAAGTCAGTTTTTATCGAATTCAGTCTTACGTTGAAGAAATGAGAGTAGATAACTAAACAATGTGTAATGGAGAATGGGATGGAGAATAGCGGTTTTCCGATGCTCAAAAGCTTCAGATCGAAACATAATGCACATGACAAACAGATAATTAATAACTTATACCACTCGTCATAAGAAAATTGTGGCTTCCACGGATCAGTTTTTGTTAACTAATAATACACTGGGAAAAATATCTATTTGTCCGCTTTCCATAAAATATTTATTTGTAGAAATTAAATATTCAATTAGATGCAAAAACTGATCACTTGTGGCGAATCAATTATTTATTCATAAGACCAATTCATTTGGAGCAAGCATTCCATTATTTGATTCGATAAAATATTCCGTTAATCCTAAGAAATATTTTATGGAGAGAGGACAAATAAACTATTTATTTGGTTGGAAGAAAGTAATGAAACATCCTTTTTAATTTGAAATTCTTAATTATTTGTTTATAATTTGAGATTGCTTTATGTATTTAAAAATGACTTGTCCCTTGCTGACAAAGATGGAACTGCATTTTTCCTCTTTGTGAATTTTGAATTCCTTCTTGTTATGGTTGTTGCAATTCGCAGACAAAACAAATATAAAATTCACAAGGGAAGAACAATAAAGTTGACATTTTTTTGCCTTGGGTTGGAGTACTCGACATCCACCCAGGCTTTTGTTTTTTCAGAAACATTGAGGAGAAATTCTAACAACAGTGCTATACGTGACATATTTCGACATTTTTCTTACACACTCAAGAACTCGTATAATAATTCGAATACATGAGTTTCATATGATTTATCGAATGAGGATAAAAAAATCAATGCTAATTCCATTCGTGTGACATTTTTTCATGCTCATTATATTCTGTTCTCATGTTAATGAGAATAAACGGCAGCTGTGTACTTCTTACGGAATATAAAACACTGAAAAGGATTTTTAATTCCAAGATCTCTCAATCTTTTGTTATATTTAATGAGAGAGGTACTTCACTTGGATCTCAGTTTCTAATTAGACTTGATGTTGATCTTACCATCGTGAACGTTGATAGGACTATACGATACATATATTTCTACAGGTTGGGAACAAGAATTGTTTACATTCCTTCAAATTCGCATGATATATCCAGTAAGCCAAGACATCGTCTAACTATTGGAAGGAAATATCAAGTTCACGAATGAATAATCTCTACCGTCCTGTTCGTACTTTCTTAAAAGGGGAAGTTTATGAATTAATCGTATTCATGAATTCATGTACTGAATTTGTCCTGTGCGTACATAGAATAATCCGTTCCCATAGTTTTGTTTGAAGTACCTGGAATCCAGAAGATCGCATTTATCCGACATTCATTAGCACTAGATGTGAGAATCGGGCAATGTAACCCAGATAGCACAAGATGAGTTCTACAATAACTCCTAATGGATACAATGTATTTTCAAAAAACTCTTTCAGACCTCTTGTGCTATCTGGAAAGTCCACCCTGTAATGTGGAAAAGGGTAAAAACACGCAACAAATCAAACAGAATAAAGAATATAGGTACAGTTGACTTCTTACAATAATGACATTTTCAATGCTACAGTCAACAGTTACTCAGAAAAAAAAACAGAATTCAATCTCCTCAGAATAAATCACACAGAGTGAATTTGGTTTCCGTGGTATTCAAGTGAGAGAATAAATCTTCGTTCTTCTTGCCATAAAACCTGGAAGATCGATTCCGTAACCAGGAGAGAGATTTAAAAATAAAGGGATTAAGTTTTCAACCTTCGATCCAATTCTTTTCCTTACTAAAAGGAACTTATTATTCGAGTAGCCTCCTGACACAGAGGATCGATATTGTCTCTCTTCGTTTCGACTCGTACGACAAGGATGATGTATTTTAATAAATTATTCCTCGAATATGATCAATTCAGGGAACTCATATTTGCTGTAAAAAGACCGTGTTGACTTGAATTTCGAAGAATCGTTTCAAATGTGAATAATTATTATACTTCCAACCACTTTAATCCCTGTTCGAAGTTTTCAACAATCATGGGAATAAATACTCCAGTTTGAAAATGTCACGAGAAAAATGCTTCCAGAGAGGAAATAAGGTGAATCATAAAACTACACATTTTACGATGAATCATGATACGCACGCTGAGATATACGAATGTATGTATGTATGTAAACGTATCATTGTTTTTCGGATATAGAAAAATGTTGTGACAGATTACAGTTCAGTGCTTTCTTTTTGCTTGTAGCATTCCGATAATAAAAGTGACCATACTTGAATGGATCACCCATCAGGAAATAAATATCGATTCGGTAGGATAAAAACTTTCTTCAGATTTATTTTTTCTTTCATTGACAAAAGTAAACGAATGTAAGGGGGATTGAACAAATTATTTTGTTTTTCTATTGAGATAGCAGTACGGTCAGTTCTCTTGTGAATAGTGAAATTCTTACGAAGCTGTTTGTGGACGTTGTAGATTGTTCTATCAAGGATTTGTCATTTGTGGTTCGAGGTATAAAACACCATCTAATTTTTGTGATATTCCAGATTGTATTAGGTGTATAACTCTGCTTCCACCGTTAGATGGCTGTAGCGGTAAGTAGTAGTTGGGATAAATAGATCATAGATGTCATACAATACGCTAAGGTATTTGTAAACATAACGCCATTGAAATATTAGTCGATTTGTGTCTGCATCATAAAGTTATTCTCGATTAAACATGTCAGCTTACGAGCCAAATTCTCGTCATTTGCGGGAGGTTTTAATTTTCTGCTTTAATATGAAGAAATCTGCGGCTGAGGCTCATCGAATGCTCTCAAATACCTATGGTGAAGCCGCTATTGGCGAAAGAATGTGCCGAGAGTGGTTTCAACGCTTCAAGAACGGTGATTTTAACGTCGAAGACCAGCATGGTGGTGGAAAAGAGAAGGTTTTCGAAGATGCAGAATTGGAGGCATTACTTGATCAAGACTCGTGTCAAACGCAACAAGAATTGGCGGGATCATTGGGAGTGACGCAACCAGCAATTTCAAAACGCCTGAAAGTCATGGGAATGATTCAGAAACAAGGAAATTGGGTGCGGTACGAGTTGAAGTCGAGAGATGTTGAACGGCGTTTGTGTGTTTGTGAAGAGCTGCTTGCAAGGCAAAGACGGAAGGGATTTCTGCACCGCATTGTGACTGGGGAGGAAAAATGGGTTCATTACGATAATCCCAAGCGCAGAAAATCATGGGGATATCCCGGCCATGCTTCCACGTCGACGGCCAAACTGAATATCCACGGTTCCAAGGTTATGCTCGGTATTTGGTGGGACCAGCTCGGCGTAGTGCATTATGAGTTGTTAAAACCGAATGAAACAATCACAGGCGATCGTTATCGAACGTAATTAATGCGTTTGAGCCGAGCATTGAAAGACAAACAGCCGCGATACAACGAGAGACATGATAAAGTGATTTTACAGCATGACAATGCTCGACCCCATGTTGCGAAAGTGGTCAAGACATAATTGGAAACTTTGAAATGGGAAGTTCTACCCCACCCGCCGTATTCTCCAGACGTTGCTCCCCCGGACTATCACTTATTTCGATCAATGGCACACGGCCTAGCTGACCAGCACTTCCGGTCTTATGAAGAAGTAAAAAATTGGATCAATTCGTGGGTCGCTTCAAAAGATGACCAGTTTTTTCAACGCGGGATTCGTATGCTGCCCGAAAGATGGGAGAAATGACCAGTTTCTTTTACAATAAAGCCTAGAATTTCGGGAAAAAAACGCAGGAAGCAAAATTATACACCTAATATAAAATTCACATCCATGCAGGTATTAACAGGACTGGAAAAAAAAAACCCAAGCTTGTCCCAGGATTGGCATGTGTATCAAGAACAAACCTCCGTTAAAAATAATTGGACCCATGATGATTGGTTCCATGATTGTCCCGCTGTTTCCAATGGATAGTTAGTCATGGGACATTTGTTCGTATTTTTGGAATGTCCATTGCACTTGGTACGAGCGTAGAAATCAAGCTTTCATAAGATGAGTATTTAAGCCGATGTTGTCCACATAAGTGGCACAGTGTTTTCAATTAGTAACCGAAATCCGAGTTCACAATGGATAAAGACTTGTGCATACCTATCGGGCCAAGACCAGTCCAATCTCCTCCCCAGGATTGACCCCACACTCCAGTTTCACACACTCAGATAGATATATTTGATCTAAATAAGAATAAAACTTTACTCAATGGTAATAGGCTACTCTCAAATGTGATTATACAAGAAGAACTCTTCACAGGATTTCAAGATGTCTTTCCCATGCAGGAATTAACAAGACTGGGAAAACGCCAAGCTCGTCCCAGTCTTAACACATTCGATCTATCGTTTTAAGATCATTCATGTACGGTATTCTGAGGAAGAACTTTGAGCTGAAATATGGATCAAATTACTCTTCTCATCGATATCTGTGATGAAAGAAGCATTTATTGATGCTTAGCGAATCATTTGGACTAGGCTGGAACGAACCATTGGCGCAAGCTTCTCCTGATCTTATCATTCCCAAGCCTGGGCCAAGTTTATTGAATTGTTCAAGACGAGTCTCGGCAGGTCTTGTGCCAGGTTTGGTCCATGATTGGACCATTGTTCCATACACACATGGGTAGAAACCCCATACCAATTGTGTACAAAAAAATCTACATCGTAAATGTCATCTATCCCTAATTGATTCAGCTACGAACCTAGATCATGCGATTCATATAAAACATTTCCCGTGTTCTTTCTTGTTACAATGTATGCTAAAAAAACAGCATCTACTCATTGATATTTATAACAAGTATTCTTGTATGGGATATAAAATTATTCATTCCCTCTCTTATAATGACGTACTTGAATATAACTTGGATATGTATTTATTCAAGTGTCTAGGCTGATGGTAACATATCCTGGTGCGAATGTATGATAATATCATAAACATCGTGCGGTCAAGGAAATCGATGAAAACCTGACAAGATCTTTGTATATGAGCCTCCAACGAATTCGTCAGCGTATTTATCGAAGAGATATATTATAGGACGAAAAGCCACTTAAATCTCTCTGGAAGATACTAATCAAATAGTATTTTGTAATTGGGAGTCAACTTCACACTGATCCATATTATACTAAAATATGAAATTTGTATTCTCCCTTTACCACTTTTTCCACTTGAACATTTGCACTCTCGATACGTTGCTCACACCTGTACATTCGTATTATATTACGTGGAAACCATTTTATAATCGTATCGGAATAAAATATTTTATTCACATTCTTGCAACATTTGAATAACAATAACTCCCCACCCGAATTTTCACGATTCAATTGAATTTCCTCTCATCATCAAAAACCAGAAATATAGAAATTTTTAATGAAATAAAATGAAAAATTAACACAGAAAGAAGAATATTCAAATTCAATGCGATAAATTTCATATTTCAGCCTATAGATTTGGTAGGATGTCTTAGAAATATGAAATTGTTCGATTTTGATTAAACATCAAAATGTTATGTTGATTCCAAAAATTATTTCATTGTATTTAACATTCAATTCACAAAGACTATTTATAAATACATCAGAGAGAATGGAATTACATGTATAAAACATTTGTTCCAGTCATCTCGGAAATAATATCATTCTTTACTACCACGGCATGATGTTTTGGAACAGTGGGTGACGTGACCTATTTCCGTAAATTCTCTATTCCTTCTTGTAAACGGCCAACTATCGATTCAATATCCTGAACTGGTTCCAATTGTTTATGAGCATTATATCAGTTCTAAGTGAAGCATTCAAATCTGTGTTTTGCAATGGAAAGAAAGAATAAATTGATTTTAGAAATATTTTATGCAATCGATTTACTTTAAACAGTTGTCGTCGCTAGCGTGAAGCGGATACGTGAAATGAAAAGACTTCGGCAACTTGCTGATGCAAACTGAAAATCCTCCTTTATCTCTTCATACCGTGACACGCATTCCGACCTTTTCACCCCAATTCAATCTCAAAAGATAGAAACCAGATAAGAAATTACCAGATGCAAGAAATAATCCAACTAAAAATCGAATAAACTCTCAAGTATCTCAGAAGTTGTAGGTACATTCTCATTTGAAAGGAAGAGAAAACGGGAGTGTAAATGAATGAGTAAAGATAGAGAATTCCAAACTTGATTAACTCAACCGAATTAATTCACTTCCATGTACTCGATGAAACTCATAGGTGGAGGTAGTTTAATCACTCTCCTCGTGCAATCGGAACTTTTTTTTCCAAGCAAAACGAACATTGGAATAGCTCTGAAAGGGGGAACTTTTGAAATTCACTTCGCTTGGTTGTTTTTTTTGCTTCGAGTGATTCCTCGCGGTTGAAGTAACGATTATGAATTCGTGAATGTGTTTCTATTTCCTCGCTTTCTTCAGAAAGAGAAGAAGTAATTTTGACGAATCTCTAACAAAATTCTCCCTCCTGATCATTAATTTTTTCATTTTTATACCTACACTTAGAAAAAGGATTCGTTGAATCAAATAGGATTTTTTTATAGTAAATAAATCGTATAGTTGGATACGGCCAAAGAAATATTTATTGATATTTATTTCATCTGTGATGGCACGTACATTCAGATTTGAATAAATTCATAATAATATTATAATTATAATGTTAGATTTTTATTAATATTTGAAAATAGATTCAAATTTGGAATTATATAATAATTATGTTTCATCATTAGACACCTAAATTGATCGAGAGAGAGAGAGTATGGGCATCCACGACGTTGACTCGTTGTAGAGGAGATTGTCGAAGGAAGATGATTTTTGTCGAGTAAGGAACACCAGTGGGGATCCAAATTATCCTTTTTATGTATTTTCTTTCTGGTTGATAGTCCCATGCAGACGTCTCAGTACATTGTAAAATTATATGTATAATAAATTCGTGCACCATCCCCTAGAGACGTCTTTCCTTATCGTGAGCTCACTACACGGAGAAAAAGGTATCTTAAAAAGTACCATAATTTATGGATTCTTAGCGCTGGTCTGACCCGAGTCTCAATATTTACATGAAAAAACCTCTAAAAGTACCATAATATCTGGGACTTTTATAAGGAAGGTACCATACTTATTCTGAAAAGTCCAAGAAATTATGGTACTTTTAGATATTCGTGCAAGTAAATATTCCGACTCGGGTCAGACCAGCGCTGAAAATCCATAAATTATGGTAATTTTCAGGATATCTGTTTCCTCAGTGTACCCATATAGTATCGGGAGGTTTTCTGGACGTTCCGAAAACGTGCTTGGTTACACAGAGAACGTGCAAATAAAGTCTCAGGATGTTCTAAAAACGTCGCATGTATGTCCCAAGGACATGCAAATGTCTTGGTTAGTTCTATCTATGTCCTCGTGTGACTTTGTGGTTTTTCGAGGTTAGTTTTTATGAAAGTACGCTTAGAAGACATGATGAGAACGTCTGGTAGTAGATCAAAAGAACGTGCTTAGATCGTATTCAAGGATATCGAATGGGAAGGTACTCTAAACGTTTATAAAACTTGCTTCAGCGGGACCAAAACACGCAAAACCAAGAGCACGTTTTCAAAACGTTCAAAGAACTTTCTGTGCTGTATGGGTAGTATCTGCTGGTCCTTTTTCCATCCCTCCTTATAATTTCGATAGAGGGACTCTTCTCTTCTTTCTTCTCAATGTCTTCTTGTCGATCGCTCTATTCCCCCCCCCTCTCTCTCTCTATACTTGTAAGAATGTTATTATATATGTAACATATAGTTGATAAACACAACACATATTTCTGTGAGTCAACTTCACACTGATTATGATATAAGATATCTGAATTTGTTAACAAGTCTTATTCATTCAAATCAATTTCGATCAGTTTGAATCAAATAAATGATTCGGTTATAGTTGATAAATATGGATTTCTTGATTCAACGCAATGTTTAGTTATAATGAATAATTTTCATTTGTACGAAACAATACCTCTTAAAAATGTTCAACCAAGTGCGTCGATTTTTCAGAAGAAAACCTTTTTCTCAGTGTCTATGATCCCCAATCGTGATATTTATACACAAAAGTATCGTTTATAGTTTTTCATGATTATTCCACACTAAAAGTATAATTCGATTTCAAACAGGAGAGGAATATAGGGTTGAGAATAAATTCGCACTCTTGAGGAATATATCGATAGTTCGGATCGAAGTTACGAAGAGAGAAAAATGTCTTCTGACAGGAAAATTGTATTCCCAGAGGCTATATTTTTTCCTATTATCTCGCAGTTGAAAGCGTAGATAATTTGGCATCTATGCTTTGAGATTCTCCACACATGATTCCCACGATCAGATTATTCCACTCAATTTCATTTTATATGAGAGCGATTCTCTATACAACTTGTATATTGAAATGACATTTCAGAGGATTACTCTATCCACAAAAGATGTGTGGGGTCGCGGTCTGCCATACTCAAGTGACTAAACGGATCGAATGAATTGATTTTTGAAGACAGAACTCTCGGATAATTTCTGCATGTTCTTTATAAATATATTTGAAAGCAATTCAGCTGTGATAACTGAATTTTAGTAGATGAAAACAGTGTAGATACAAAATTAAGGTACAACAATTACATAAAAATGTATTCACTTCAGCTAAATTTTTAATTAGAGTGGCTAAATTTCCTAGTTTTCTAATATTCAACTAAACCCTTTGCCTCGGTGTATGGATGACACTAAATTTTTCATGTATGAACAAACAATATCATTGAAACGCAAATCTCTGAACAACTATCGATCAATTCTCTCATTTCATTCTGTTCTTCGTGTCTGTCATTGATTCATTCCATCCATTTTACAGATATCATTCAAGTTTGAATGGATGATAGTTCTTCAGCGAGAAGGATCAACTATACATACCCTAGTTTAAAAGAGAGTGGTTTGCTATTCATAATGATACTAAACGCTTGAAAAGAAACAAAAACATCCCAATATCTCTCGACCGACCAACTCTCCTTTGAGTATTGTGCTTTTCATAGCCTCACGAAATATTGATGTAAGAAAGTCGGCCAAACTAATGCATCTTAAGTGTACTTATCTGTGGGAGAAAAAGACCAACGAATCAATGCGACTCTGAAATCCAGTCGATAGAATTTTCAATGTATTCATTCATTTTTCTTTCACATTGAATATTAAGATGACAATCATAAATAATTCACTTGTGTTCTAGTTTTCAAAACTGACCCTGACGCTTAGATGATCGTGTTTTTATAAGAAACTGTATAGAAGTGAACGTTACAAAGCGTACATGTTACAAAGTTTGTCGTGTTACCGAGGGAGATGAATATTGGTGATGAATAGCAGCTGATTCATCTCAATCGACAGGCATTTCCTACTCGAATAGAAATAAAATTCTTCAGGAAAGAAGAATAAAAAATCTATCCCTTAATTTGTTCTTGAAGAATGACGAATGTGCTGCTGATATTCTCTGCTCCATGGGATGAAACTTCCCACGTAGAACTCAACATGGTTTTCATCCTCTTCAGTACAAATGGAACCGAAGATTGGAAAATGCATCTAAAAAAAATGTACTACTGTGTTCAAAAAATAAAATGACATAGGATTCATTTTCAAAAATCTTTATTTATTCTCCCAAATCAAGTTCATTTCCTTCAAAATAATGCCCCCCCCCCCTCCCCGGATACAATGCACTTATGCCAACGCATTTTCCAATCTTCGGAACACTTTTCAAAGTCGATTTCCGGGATGGCCTTCAGCTTTCTCTTCGATTCAGCTTGGATCTCCTCTATCGACTCAAAACGGTGTCCCCAGAGCGATCTTTTGAGTTTATCTAATAGCTAGGATAAGCACGGTGCCCAATCAGGTAAATACGGTGGTTGTGGAACGATATGGGTCGAGTTTTTTTGCGAATAGTCACGAAGAATCAATTCAGCAGTGTGAGCCGGTGCATTGTCGTGGTGAAAGAACCAAGAATTGTCTGGCCACAATTCCTGTCTCTTTAGACGAATAGCTTCACGTAAATGACGCATAACCCTCAAATAATATTCTTTGTTGACAGTTTGACCCGGCGGAAGGGACTCAAAATGCACAACATCACGATAATGAAAAAAAACAGTCAACTCAACCTTCATTTTTAAGCGACTGTGACGCGTTGATTTTGGTTTTGCCTGACGTTTAGCGCGATATTCACTTGATTGATCAGTTGTTTCTGGATCGTGAGCAGAAATCCATGTCTCATCTCCCGCAATAATGCGTTCCATCTTGTGCCGATAGTCAGAAAGAATTGTTCTACACACTTCAACGCGACGATATTTTTCAAGGAAATTCAGTGTTTTCGGTACCAATCGAGATTTGACGCGTCTGAGGCCCAAAACATCCTTCAAAATGGTATGAACTGGTCCTTTTGAAATGCCAACCTCATCAGCAAGATCTCTAATTGTTAATCGACGATTGACAAGCACCAAATCTTTGATTTTTTGGACATGAACTTCGTTAGTTGAAGTTGATGGTCCACCTGAGCGCTTTTCGTCTTCGACACGTTCTCGACCTTCTTGGAACTTTTTTTATCACTTGTAAAAATTTCTTTCCGACATAGCCTCATCACCGAAGGCTCTCTGCACCATCCTCAACGAATCAGCAGCAGAAAATCTATTCCGCAAACAAAATTCAATACAAATTGTTTGTTGAACAAATGCAGACATTATAAATATCGAAAAATTCACTTTCAGCAGTTTACACACGAAGCGTATCTCAAACACTAATGAATATTTTGATGTGACCCTTGGCGCGGATATCAAAGATACACGGAGAAAAAAACTAACAATAATATTGCTGAATTGACGATAAAATATTGTTATATATCGATAATTTATATTTAGATACCTATTTAAAAAAATATTACTTTTGACTGAGGAAAAAAATTTTTCATCCGAATTTATCTCTACAAACATTCTATTACGATGTGGTTTGATTCATATGTGAAGAAAAGGCGATTGTACGTTCCAATGTTGGAAAGTTGCCTTACCGAGATTCGAACCTGGGTCCTCCGAGTGGTAAACAAAATATTTATCACATCAGCAGATCTCCAAGATGACAACTGAGTACTTGAATTGCCATTGATGGTAATTCTCGACTTTGTTCAGAGTTAACGATGAAAATATATTCAAGACAAACATGTGCACATTGAATGAATTCCTCTTATTTCATTTTCAGACTGATCTTGTCCTGATGGTTGATTATTGCGGACAAAAACAGTACTTTTTAAAGATTTTATTTTGAAATTTTCCTCCAGCGAGTAAAAGTGATTGAGGACAAATTCAGACTAAAATCTTGAAAAAGTACTGTTTTCTTCCGCATTAATCAACCATCAGGACAAAATCAGTCTAAAAATGAAACAAGAGGACAAAAACCGTCCAAATTCTTCGACCAGGGAATCAATTAGGATTTGCACCACAGGAATTTCCTCCGAAACGAATGAAACTCGTCAAATTTGTTTGTTAAACTCATGCAAGGTTTGTTAATCGATCAGAAATTGGGATTGATTTTTATGTTTGCGAATTCAAGAAAAACTTCATTGAAGAAGGGTTTGCAGAAGAATGTATATCACTTGGATATCATTTTTAATTGTCTTCTGAAGTGGATCAAACAATTTCTCACGAGAATAATCCCATGTAACACAGAATATTCTGAGAATATTCTTAAAACATCCGTAAAATGTACTTGATCGAATATTCTCACCAAAAGCGTAGAAGATTCGTAGAAGGGATTATACCCCAGGTAGCACACGCACGTTCTGAGAATGTTCTGAGAATATATGTTAAGGATATTCGAATATTCTATGGAGATTCTTATTACGTGCGAATATATTCTACGCACATTCTCAGAATGTTTGAATGGGACTGTTCCAAATATTCTCAGAATATGATGCCCCGGATATTGTGGGAATATTAGAAAAAAATGCTGTTAAAATAAGAATTCCCGTCAATATACACTTCTGCATGTCACCGAAAACTACTTCACAATCAATTTTTTTATCATTAGACATCTGTAATCATGAATGGTTAGCGATATTATGAATTCACATAGATAGATGAGATACTTATGATCGCAAAAGGCAATCATAATATATACGGTATTTTTCAATATTCCATTACACTTTTGAGGATTATATTTCACACATGGCACTCTCAGAGAACATTTGCGATATTAAAATGCACTTTTCATAGATTTATTATTCTCAAAACACAAATTAAAATAATATATTGCCCAAGGGGCTGTAGCCTGTCAACAACATTATCCGCCATTACTGAATTCATGTCATCACGATACTTGCGCATGCGCTGTTCATCAAATTCCCTACAAACTTTGTACGCATATTGTACGAACGTTCCTAGAATATTCGAAACAATCTCATCTGAATGTTCTAAGAATCTTCTGGGAATATTTACGAAACTTCTACGCTCTTTGTGAGAATATTCGATCATATACATCTCACGGATGTCGTGAGAATATTCTCAGAATATTCTGCATTACATGGGACCGATTTATACGTTCGAAACATACAGCTGTTTTGACAATAAATGGATTATGTTTCGACAATTTTTTTTTGTTAATTCTGTGATACTTATTGTTGTCACTGCTTGATTTCGTTCTGTCAAATCAACAATGTTTATTGTGAGTTGGAATGGCAACTCATATTGTCATTTCAACCAGTGATTTTCAGCAATACAATTCTTGTTAACGAAACAATCTGCTGTTGCTATACGAACAACAGCTTATTGCATAACCAGCAATAAAATGTTGACAAATTCTTATACTGCTGGTTTTACCATACACATTTTCCTCCGTGTAATCTTACTAACCTGAAAATAAGAGCACTTCCCCAAATACATTTGCACACAGAGTCTGAATTCAGATGTCACCTTACTTTTTGGACACACTAATTTACTCGTAAAAAAAAAAACGGTTGGCAAAATTCATCATGTCGAATAATCTCGAAGTACGTTCCCAGCGAACACCACTGCTGGTGTTTCAAAGGGCCGATGACGGCTTTTGACTGGCATTGAAGGGCAGGGGTTTGCAACTTTATAGGATGACCTCAAACCGTATTTCGATTACGGTCATATTCATTCACATGGTGGCGTGTCGATCAGGGGCTAAAACAGCAATGGTGGCCTAGTATAGTGACATAACCGTAGGATTAATCTCATCAGTTTGGATTTTGAGAAATCAACAGTATTTCAACAATAAAGCATCAGAAACAACTCTGAAACTGAATGAGTCCAACTGATAATTCGGTTTTAGAATTGTTCAATGCTTTAGTGTTGGAATATTGTTGATGCTTCGGAATACAGACTAACTATAATAATTTTGAGGTTATCCCGGTGTACCAGATCGCCATATTGATTTTTATTTCGCATGAATATTTATTTAGGAGATGGCGCGCAAATAAGTGGCCATCAGCGGCCCATTAAAACGCCGTTGATCATTGTTTGTAGGGTTGACATGTTTCGAATTTCAAATTCCACGCCATAAATAGAGCGGAATTATAATTAACGGATGAAAAACAAGTAAATTCTGTTTCATGTGAACAATATCACAACATATTTGGTAAAAATATCAATTTTACAGTTCGATTCGACGTGACACGTATTGTCACGTTATCCTCTGAACTTTGATAATTTTCTTTTTTCCGTCTGACCAAACTGACGAAAAAAAAGAAACCCAGAATGCAGAGTTCCGAAAACTGAAGTGTAACATATATCAATTATTCCCTATTGCAGATTCTGTTTCCGCATCAATGCGAATTGAAAATGCAATTCAGATATCAGTATTTGTTTTTATCACGTCATTGTAATTTATCTAATTTCCGTTTAAACCTTGTTCATTGTTGAAAATGTCATCATTCACAAATCCTATGAAGAATCTACTAATTAAATTCTGTAAGTATGCATTCAGTGGAGTTTCAAGCACTGTATGTTCGTTTCAGATACATTAGAAGAAGATAATTTCTAAAATGAGGCCTTCTTTAGTTTTCTGAAGGATTTTGCCAAATTTCGCACCAGCATCCCTCACGGAAAAAAATGAACTGTTAATTTTACCAGAATTCCGGTTATTATATGGACAGCAAGGAATATCTGTGACTTTTACTGGAATTCTTGTTAAATTTACCGGAGCCCTTGTTAAATTTGCCGGAGACTTGATTCATTTAACTAGAATTCCGGTTAAAATAGCAGTAATTCTTGCTGTCCATATATTAACCGGAGTATTTTTTTCCGTGTTTGGTCCCTCAAAGAATATTAAATGATATGTTACATTCAATTCTCATGTTCATGGAGTACAATTTTTTTCAAATGAAGAGTGAAAAACAATGTAGTTGGTTACATTTAACGAAGAAAATTCGATTATTTTCGGTATGAAGCTTCTGCATTTTAAAATTCTACCATCTAGACAATTTGTTCTGAATTTAAGATACGATTGTTTCCATACGAAGAAATCGAATGAGAATTCTCATCTGTTCATTGGCTGTTAAATGTATAGGAATCAATATTGTATTTTCTGAAATAAGTTCTCCTGGTGCGCGTATTGTTTGAAACAATAACCAGAGGCGAATTGAGGTATACAGTACACATGATACAGTTTCGGCTGGAACATTTGTCGACTGGGATATTTCAGAGTTATTCATGTTTGTGAAATCGTTTATTTTCTTTCCTTTTTTTTCTCTTTGGAACGAGTTCAAAGTTGACTGAACAATAGGTCGATGGTATATCTTGTGAAGAAAATTTCATGTAGGATGTCCGAATAGTACAAATATATGACGAACGGATTTCAACATCAACAAATTTTGCATCATTTTGAAGATGTTTTTGTGGGATTTGAATGAATCAATTCGATTCGTACAATCCAATTGCAATACGTAAACTACTTATTCACTGATTTCAAAATACAACCAACAACTACCCTTCTCGGATTGAGAATGAGAATTGGGAACAAATGCCAACTCGATAGAAAGAACTGATTTTCGGTTAAATTCCAAAGATTTAAGAGTTCCGCGACTTGTATAATTTCATTAAGAATTGATTCAATACTCTCCTGTATCGAAATTAAAACAATATTTTGAATGTGATTCGAACATTCAACACAACCTTCAGTGATTTTTTAATCTCCTGCTTCTTGTTTACAGAATAGAAAAGAGGAATTGAGGTCTCGTAAAATGAAGAGGATCATTCAAAATCTTCTCCCGAAGAATATGAATCCTAATGAACGGTCGTCTGAAGGTGATTTATTATTGCAGTTTTGTTTGGCGCTCAACAAAGTAAGTAAGAGATGTAAAATCATTAATAAACATCATCAATTGATCTCCCTTCTTTGACATTGTCTATTGTATTCGTTACATCAATCTACTGAAATGGAGAACGAGGAATTAGTGAAAAACAACGTTTTCATGCCTCAATCATTCATTGTCACGAATGAATTATTTTCTACATCGAATATGGTTGTTTCATTCGTCATTAGTTTGGGAGAACGATTATTGGGTATCGATATCAAGCCATTTCGCGGGAAAATAAAACAGTATCTACTACTACTGAGATTCGTTCCAAGTCAAATTCGATAGTGAATCAGATTATAATACTAGTTATGTTTACCACTTTAATCCGTGGCTCATGTTGATTTTCATATCACAAAAAATCCGATAGTTTCCTTTTAGGTCTTCGATATTATCATCTATCACAGTAAATTTTGGCGAAGAGCCAATCTGAGGTCTATTATTATTCTTCTTTCAAAGCAAGTGTTCATAACTCTCTCAATGGACTTCCGATAAGCCCGACATCGAAACGAACTATTTTATCACATACATTTCGTTGAAATATGAAAGCACTTATTAAAATGATCTCCTTATGAAATGAATAAATATGATATCCAGATTATTTTGCAATCATAAGATGATCTACGATCGAATCACATAGCTTTGTCAATTAACTTATAATGTTCCGCGAGTTTTTTTCTATACTTTTGTTCCACAGTTCGCATGTGACAAACATCGAAGAATCATAAAATAGGTCGAGGACAAATATTGGTTGACATTCATTCAGCAATTGTTCCGCAAATCTAAATCTACCATCCATACGTAATGCCGTTGAAGTGTATGTTACGCAATGAATCACTTTCTCGCATACAATTTATTTACTTTGCATATAACAAGATTACTTTTGGATAAAGTTTGAATACACAAGATATGCACACATGCTCAAATTTGTTCTCCATAACACGCTGAATATATTATTACACGTTACGTTATACTTGTAGAATGTACGATAAGATACAATATTTGCTCTGGTATTTGAAATGTATCCATTGACATTTCTATGAGGAATATGGAAATTATCACCTGAAAATCAGTTTCAACCCTCTACAACTACGTGGAAATAACATGTGACACACGAAGTCAATTAATGAGCAAATATAACAGGCTTTGAGGTTCATTTTAATCAACTGAATTGGACATCCTTGCACATTACACATTTCCATTAAAGATTCGAAATTCTGAAAGGATATCGATTTTCATGTATTACGAATAAAAATCCACTTACTACACGATACTTCAGTGCTAAAAAAGGATTTCTAAAAATCTTCTATTTCTTCTACTCTTTGCATCTTCTTATTTATATTCAAAATACGACATAACATCGTAAAAACATCCACGTATTTGAAATCCCTTACTTCGTTGGCTTTGAAGAATCATTCGATGGATATTTATTCTACATACGTTTCATATTTTCCAACACACATTATGAAAGCTAAACTCTTCACAAATATCGAGAATAAATTTGATGAGATAGATGCACCATATTCTATGTCGCGAATTTGAGATGTTGTTTTTTTTTTCACAAAAGGACTCAACGAAAATTTCCATCATTGTATTTGGAAATTAATCCATAAATTTTGGCCCGTGCATCTTTCAATAATAAAAATAGAAATCCATCACTCAACGAGACATTCCATTTATCATCCCATTGATCCGAATAATCTTTTTCTTGTATATCGATTTCTTTTTCAAGATTTATCCCAAGCACAAGGATTTGTACAGTTGGGTAGATGTCGATCAAAGGATTTACGTGCCGTACAACATAACCCACCTTCAGGAGAGTTTCGGTTATGTGAGTACATGTTCACCTAAATCGAATTACTTTGAAGAAATAGAAGGATAATAGAATAAAGTAGTATGTAAGAAAGGAAAGAAGAAATTCAGTTAATTCGACGATCTTTGGTTAGATAAGGTGGGGGACGCTGCTGAACACTACGCTTGGTACTGCCACTGCCGAACTATACAATCGTAGTATCCGTGATCGAGATCAAAGGATCCAAGGATTGGACGAGGATCAAATATTTTACGTTTACGTCACGGCTCCTCGATACTTTCGGAGTCTTGGAAAATTATTGAATCGTTTCCCCAGGAGGTGAGTTTTATATCACGCTTTCGACCCATCTCTAGTTTTTCTTTGTCCTTTTGTTCCAAAAGATTCGATTAAATTGATATTTCATTGGATATTTATCTTCTCCCATGTTGCGAAAATATGAACTTATACAGAGTAGTCGATCGTTCAATCGCCAACAGCAACGCAAATCGTATAATCAAATATCATCCTCATAGTTTAATTATTCTTCAGAATTTAGCATTCACATGAAATTGAGGCATGATGATATTTTATCAAACACGTTTCACCGAATCCAAATACAACGAGTTTACTCGAGCGAGCGAAATTGGTTATCAACGAAAGCAGGAGGTAACCATTGATCAGATTCGACATCGACTTCGATTCAGCGACATACAAATTGCGTACTGATAAATGTTATCCCATATTACCATTGGAAGTTAATGAACTATCGAGGACGCGGAGAATAAATGAAAACAAAGTTTATTCATAGGAAGACAAAAGAATAATCGAATCGTGACGAAATTGTTTGCATCACGTCGCACGCGATCCAAGGTATTCATTGAATACCAGAATGGCAATAATTGTTTTCAATTCACATACGAGAGAAAGGAGAGAATATGTTGTTTGGGATTTGATCCAAAGGGATCGAAAAGAAGGTGCTGCAATGGAGATTGGGGGTTGAATCCTCAAATCATGTTTCAATCAAATTTCTATCACTTCTTCCCTCGTTAGTAGAATTGTATTGAAAATTCTATTTAGTAAATTTAATTGAGAAGCACCGGAGAAAATTCCACCTCTCAATGAGAACTAGGACTCCTCGGAGACGCGGGGGGACGTACCGATTCCGCAGGTTTGGATCGAACCATGTGAATTCCAAAGCTGTTTGATGAGGAATGGGTTGAGAGCAGAAAAGTGCTTTTCTGCACAGAAATGGAAGGCGTAGCTTGTGGAGAATAGGTGGCGAGTAAAGGAGTTGAGAATTGAATGCTGAAACTTGAGTTATTTGCCAACGATGAATGCTTGGTACCCTTTGGAAAGTCTGAGATTGATTCTATCGTCACCAGCGACTGTGATACTGGAGGTACCACGATAGCGCATTCATTATGATACATCAAAGATAACTTGTTTTTGACGAGATTAAGAATCATTTGTCGGAAAATTATCAAACTTGTTCCTTAGATAACTATGATTCATTTTCTTGAACGATGAACGAAGTGAATCTACTGAGACTTCTCTTCAAAATAGGTATTAATTTAAATTGTACATAGAGGATCAGAGATAACGATGAAAGAGATTAAAACAAGAGACGTATTCGTCATACATTACTTGTAATATTTTCAATGGAAGACGTAATAGATGGAAAGAATAAAGATCAGAGATTGACTCCAACTCAACTTTCATTGATTTTTCACGACACGGAAAAAGCTTTCAATGCGATAGACCCCGAGAGTCGGAGTTTTGAACAAAGTGGATATGAAATATTGCAACGGCAGAGTCAGTAAATTACGAATTCTGTGAAAAAAATTGCGATCATATTCTTCCGGTGAAGAGAAAATGAATGCGTAAAGGATTTTTTAATACTTCTCCAAGTGTGGGAGGATTTGTTTCATTTGCATATCTTCTGAGACCACTGCATCTGTGAACCCTGAGTTACAAAACATTTGAACGTTGATTCTCTTTTTGTGATGGGATATGTAGAATTATTAATGCCATGAATATGCAAAGTTTCCAATATAACGCGAAGAAATGAGATTTATTAAGAATTTTATCGAAGGTAATTCTAAATGAAATCGTTATCGCTATCGGTTATGTTCATGATTTTACCCATTATTGTTCCATTCTCTGCGCAGATTGTAAATATCAGAAATGAGAGTGATGAAGGTTTGACCAGGGAATCTTATACCAATGTGGCTCCTTTTATACAGCTCCACCTTTATCTTAATTAAATCATATCAAGTTGTGATACCATCAAAGTAAGAAAATTAAAATACATACCGACATGAAGAAAGTCATAATTTCGTAAGTACCCGAGTAATCACAACGAGGATTCAAAGAGCGGAATTCATAAACTCATGAAGTCATTTTATTCCTCTTTTACGTTTTGCAATATTCCTTACTGGATGGCATTTTTCATTATTTAAACTACTGCTCCTGTTTCGTCTTCAGTCTGTTCCCTGTCCTTTTCAATTTTTTTCCCTTTCATAGCTTTGTTATTCTTCCACTTGCCCTTACATTTCACTGTCTCATCCTTCGCAAGGCTGTGACACCGTTTCCTTATTTCGTACAATCACTCAGCTCTTCAGAGTTTTAATTCTATTCTTGAATGTGTCGCGGATATTTCGCTATACTCTGTTTTCGCTGCTTCTCTTCCTTGATGACGATGAGTGAAAATTTTATACCGTTGCAGGGTTGTGATTTTGAATTATACATATATGATACAGTGAAGGATTCCGTATTCAACAACGAGTAGAAGGGAAGAGAAACAAGGCAAAGTATAAGATGATGAAAATTCAAAGATTATATCCCACAGAATTCTGGATCAAATTTTTATCTCATTAAACGTAACTCAGCTAACCGAAACAAAGATACGCAATAAACATCTTTTATGCGACCTCACGCTCCGATTAAAATCCTTTCGACCAAAATGTACGATCATAAATTCGACTTTTTCCTTCCCTCGTCCTCGTTCCCATTGAATACACCGTACATCATTGGAATGTCATCGGGAAATATTCATATTAAGCGATGGACCATAAATTACTTTAAATTCATCTATTAATTACATCTCGTACTTCGACCTTGCAATCCAAACCATAGATTTGCTAATTTGATTGCACCGCTGCCAACTCCGTAACGCTAATATATTAAATTTTGTAACACAGCGATGACAGGGTCGAGCTATCGAATGAAGGTCAAGGACACGCATACTTGCTCTTCGCTAGATATTTTGTTTGACGTATATTTCATGGATCGATTGGTTTCTGGGATACTGATATAACTGTGACACGTAGGGACTAGCTCGTAAAATGAGTCGGTTTCGAGAGTTCTAATAGATCTCTCAACTCTGCCCATGACAAGGTTTATAGTCTTTTCGGGAGAACAAATATACGTTTACGACTCATGTGTATAAACATTTGTGAACTCAGAATAGCATCTTGAATTTGTAGTTTCATATCGAATCCTATGAGCGAAGCTTTATACGATTTCTATTATTTTTTTTATTTAATTGAATTTACAACTACCGTCAACAAAATATTCGTTACAAATTTCGTGTTTTTTGTTTTAATTTGAATTCTCAAATATGTAACGAACTCTCCAGAAAGTGTATAAAAATGATCAATATCGCTCGACGAGTTTCTTCAAATTCACTCCAAGTTCGGATATCATCGATAACGTTCTGTCATTGATGGAAATCCTATCACCTTGACGAACCAGGATGTATGTACACTCATTCCACATCTCGACCTCCCCGTGTTCATTGATATCGGCAAATTACGTTATCGACATTCAGACCGAAGAGTACGCCCGAAAAGTTATGTACATTGCACACGTACAATATTGGTAACCAACGAACCGTATTTTGTTTTTTTATTTTAGGTACCGAATTTCGCTCCGAATAGAAGTGGAAATTAAAGCGATATATCAATTGGATTGATGGAATGCATGGAGTCAGTTTGAGTATATAAAAATATAATATATAACTCGAGAGTTGGAATAGTTCGGAAATGATTGATTATTACGATGAATTCAATTTCCCATTCGAATTTGTTATATTTCATCAAGAGGTTTAATTATCTCAATTACTAGTTCCACTAAAGCACAAGAGGGATACAATTTTTTATTTTACTAATCAGAATTCGACATTCGAACGAGCATCCGAATCGGTACCATCTGTTTCCAAGAAAGAACGTATCGCATATGAATTTCTACTATTTTCCAATAATGTTCCAAGATTAAATCCTTATGAGTCTGATACGAATCTTTGAATATAATGTTCCACAGTTCCACGTTCCTTTCGATATTGAGTTTATATCAATCTTATAATTGGGCAATGTTTTTCTAAATTTCATCAACAATATTCCATTCCAAACTGAGCGTGAAATTTTCAATTATTGGAGCGCAGAATCTTGAAAGATCATGAAATGAACAAAAAAAGTTGTTATTTTCATTAAACGAATCTGATTTTCCTCTACTTACACTATTTAATGAAAGTATTGATTACGATAAAACTTTGATTTTTTATTCATCTTAGTGAAAAAAGGGATTAGTTTGAAATACATGGAAAATTGTACAGAGTTGTACTGAGTTGCACACTGAAAAATTCACTTGCTTTTTTCGGAGAAATCCTAGGGATGAACATATTAACTTACATTCCGTTGCAATGATTTGTATATTCTGAATACACTTCGGAAGAATTGACTATACCGTTTGAATAATCGAACCATCGAAGACGGGGTCAACGCTATACAAATTTTAGGAGCGTGACTGAATTTGTAATCCCGTTTCCATCAACTCCACCTTCTTCCGTGTTATCAATTTTTTACGCTTGTCATTGCAAATAAAAGTACTTCCATTCATTCGTCCTTCAATTTGAAATAACTGAATCACGAATTTCTTGGACCTTCGCATATTCGACTTCACACAAAATCGATCAAGCAAATAAATTACATTATTAATCCCAATGAATCATCCGTGTGGGGAGTGTTCTTTGAAAAATCATAGAAACTAGGGGTGTGCGAACCGTTCGAATCTCGAACCGAACCGAACTCCTACTGTTCGGTTCGGTTCTAACTTCGAACTCGATCAAGAAAAAAAGTTCGGTTCGGTTCGAGTTTCGAACTCAGATAGAAGAAGAAGTTCGGTTCGGTTCGAATTACGAACTCAATTAGTAAAAAAAGTTCGGTTCGGTTCGAGTTTCGAACTCAAATAGCGGAAAATGTTCGGTTCGGTTCGAATTTCGAACTGCATTCATTAAAAAAATTTGGGTCGAGTTGTTCATTTGTCAGTTTGAATTGGAATCCATCTTCATCTTTCTTCATCTCCCGTGTTTTCAACTAGCGCCTCTATGAAAGTTACATAGGTACTATCCCAAAACAGTATGTATATATATTGTTTTCTATGTAATATAGTACACGGTACCTACCAGAGATAGTGCTAGTGTAGCTCTCAAATCTTTCCGCTTTCTAGAGACCAATATCCCAGACAGCACCTTAAGCTCTCGAAATATTTTAAAAACGTTTCTTCTGTTTCGCGACCTTTCATTGCAACAACTACGTTTTCGAAACATTTCTAAAACGTACATTGCCAAAACATACATATGATTCATGAAGACTCGTCATTTCGTAACTAACCTACGCTAACCTACAAATCATTGCTTTTCAAAGTTTGATACATGATTAATTATCCACACAATAGTAAAACCACATTGTTTTGTAAACAGTTAAATAATTCTCATTGGGAAACATGAAAAACAATGAAAATACATGTATTGAGAAGAGTAAAGCGACGATATTAGAATGTACTTTAGAGTCGAACTATTTTCCACTGAATCTAGCACTTCATAAGCTTATACATGCAATTTGTTGCACACAATATGATTTTACTTCAATATAATTGATTTATTATATATTTCAAATGGAGATATTTACAGAAATATAACAATTCGATGATTTAGGAAAACTAATTGAACATGTATCAATAACGTTTCGTAAAAACGTTAATAGAACAAACTTGGACTTTTTCATGTTTTAAAAACATACATGCGACGTTTAAAAAACCTCACAAAACGTTTCTGAAAGATTTCGTATTTCATGAAGTACGTTCATTGCTATATTTTTTTTGTTCGATAATTTTTTTGCTCTGGGTTTATAATTTAAATATAAGATTGGAAAGTTTTTCATTAAACCTTTTCTGATATGAATTCCTAATCGAGGTTTTATGTGAATCAGATAATTCATTTCATCTAACATGAATTCATGAACTCTTATGAGACTACATTTGAAAATTCCCCTGCAGAAAGCTGTCGTGAACATCTTCTCAATATTCGTGTAGAATCAGAACAAATTTTTTTATGCATCACCTTGTATGCATACCTGGTTCTTTGCTGATTGTGTTATAAAATGTTTCTTCTTTCACTAACACTCATCGTTATTATTTTTTGGCTCGGATACTATTTAAAGGAGAATAGAGAAGACAGACACGTTAACATTTACAAATGGTGGGCTGATCACAGGAACGTATTCAAAAAACTGTCTCCAATTGCTCAGAAATATCTCGCCATTCCTGCAACAGAAGTTGCCAGTGAACGATTATTCTCTGGAGCAGGAAACGTTGTTAGTATAAGGAGAGAAACCTTATCAGAAGAACATGTTCAAGAGCTGACATTTTTACATGACAATTTATGAACCTTGCATCTTTTGTAACATTTAAAATTCTTTGATTATTATTCTCTCATTTGAATATTTCATTGTGATAAATAATCAATCTCATAAGTACCAGTATTTTGATGAATAATATATCCCTTTAGTATATAGTATTTTTGTCTGAATAAATTTTTCTCATCTGCTAAAGAGTTGAACTGATGTATCAGAAATAGAAATGCAAGAACGCTGTGCAATTTGAAAAAATTCTAATCAATGACAAATAATAATTGAGGTTTTCATTATTACCTAAATAACTCCAATGTGCGTAGAATATTCTCTTAAGGTTTCTAAAATATCCAAACGTTTTATGAACATTCTTAGAATTCTTTACATACTTTTTGTACCATCATTAGGGTAGGCTGCTTTGATACTGGCTGGAACAGGCTGCATATGAAAAGTCATTTTGGAAAATTGATGATGGATTCTACTTTCATAAATCTATACAATTGAGTTTTCATTCATATTCATATTCATTTGTATTTTTTCAGTTTTGATTTTTTCATGAGATGTTTTAAAGTTGGAAGTAAGTCCAAAATTTCAAAGTTTCTTTCGGCTTTTGAAATTTCGGTTTGACTTGAGGAATATATTTGAAGTCCGGTTTGAGTTGAAAAATAAATTTGAAGTTCGGTTCGACTTTTCAAAGTTCAGTTCGAGTTCGGTTCGACTTCGAACATATATTTGAAGTTCGGTTCGACTTTTCAAAGTTTGGTTCGGGTTCGGTTCGACTCTTTAAAGTTTGGTTCGGGTTTGGTTCGATTTCGAACATATATTTGAAGTTCGGTTCGAGTTCGGTTCGACTGAAAAATTTAAGGTTCGCACACCCCTAATAGAAACATTCAGAGATCTTTTAATTTATTGAATCCATGTACAAGAATTGCCAGTAATTGAAGTAATCTGAATAAATTCAAGTGAAAAAGTGTCTTAAATTGTACATAATTTATTTATAATTCATATATAAACTATATTGAATTATGTAAGAATATTATAAGTGATACTGAGAATTTTTCGAATCGAAAAAAGCGCGCCGGGGAATACGATGCTAGAGATCAATACTAATGAACCGCTTTAAGATAGAAAAAAATGTATATAAATCGCGAGATAATTGAAATTGAAAAGAAATAAAATACCGACTAATTTTAATAGTCGAGGTATAGAAACTACTTCACGGGTCGACCTTATTTCCTATGATTCCTTTTTATGATTGGTCTTATATTAAATCGTAACATGGAAAAGGTTGAACCGAAAAATCGAAGATAAGCTGATTCATTTTAAACCTTCAGAACCAGATGGATTTCGACTACGATGTGAGAGATATTATTATTCTCCCAATTGAATATTCCCTATACAGTAGTACCATAGTACCTTGAATCCCATTGTTAAATACGGGAGCAAGATAAGAATATAGAGAACTCATCCCGCTAGTCTGATTTATGTTAAGCAATATTCACCTGGATTTTCATTTTCTATTGAAAGTCATTGTACCATCCAACTTCATTTCGAGGGATCGACATTTTTAAGTTAATAAAAAATCAAATGGACGTTCCATTAACATTCACCTGTCTATCCCCTGTTGGAATCTTTGATGGGAATTTTGATGAAAGCATGCGAAAAGGGATTATCTTGAAAATTCGATTTTGAAAATAGGGAGATATTGAAAAGTGTGTAAGAATAATTTTTGAGTTGTACTTGCAATGCCTTCTCCATTTGTGAAGTTATGAATAATTTAATTTTGCAATCTGTTGAATGATATCCATTAATTGGAATCTGTTTTCCTTTATGTTTCAGGATCATACATAACGGGCTGTTATTATTATACGCGACCGATGTGTTGTACGATATCGCGAATGTGACTACGAATAAAGACTGGAATCTCTCTTGTTACAAGTTAACCAAGAATGTATTCAGTGAAGTAATCGCTGCTCTCTACGTGCAAGAATACACTCCACAATATTTGGATACCATAGCGAACAGGGTGCGTACTCTTCAATCAATAATCGCTGAGAATAAATCGTTCTTTTCCGCTAAACACGACTTCTGAAACTTGTCAGAAAATATCTAAACAATGATATCTGTCGAACAGTGTTCTAAAAAATTCTATTAGATATTCAAATGACATCTTATGCGATATGTTCTGTCCCGACGAGTTTTAAATATGGCGTTTACTGGACAGAATGCATGCACGGAGAAAAAATGGTTTGCTTCTATACACGGGAAAAATAATTTAGCTGCTGCAGCTAAATTATTTTTTTCGTGTAGCGCCTACAAAGAAATTTGTTGTCTTTGGAAAAATATTCACTCCAGCAGCTAAGACGTTAGTTGTTCTGTTAACAAATTTGTTTATGTCAGCAAGAAAATGCAGTTGTGTCAATCATTTTCTTTGCTCTTTCAGCTAATTTTTTTTGTAGGCGCTATAGTACACTGAGAAAATAGCGATTTGAAGGCTCAGTGAATAGTAACATATTTGATCGATCAAACTAAATAGTAAGGTGACAGGCCCCATTAATGAACACCTTAACCCCCATTAGCGAACAATCGTTTATCTATTATATCTTTCCTATGGCATATTATTCTGAATTTATTTACATAACAGCGGTTGATTTAGTATCCAGTCAGTCATGCTTGGATGAAATTAAAGCACTAAATGAAAAGTACTATGAATCAAAAACCAAAACGTTCATTAAAGGGGTCGCGTTCATAAATGGGGTAATCTACCTTACTGAACTTTCAGTGATGTTTTATACAATTTCAAGAATGATTACTGAAAATTTGGTTCACATTGGTCAGTGTTCTTCAATCGTTGTTATATAATACAATATGCATGACTCAATTCGCCGTGTGTCACTCAATCACTAAACGTTTAGGAATTGAATAATACCCAGCGAATTTGGTCATGAATATTGTTTTATATGATAACGATTGGAGAACAATGAGTAATGTGAAGCAAAATTTCAGTAATGTTTCTTGAAATTTCATGAAACATCGCTGAAAGTTCAGTAATACTCAGATTTATCGATCAAATATAATTCTATCTACCGAACCTCCAAATTGCTCTTCTCTCAGTGTAACAGACCTGCTTGTTATACCAGCAATACTTTTTTCCCCGTGTGATATTTCAAAAACATCATTGTATAATTTACGTGGAATAAATTGAAAATTTCATGTACGAATATTTCATTAGGAGTACAGTGTGAGATGAAATGCCTTTGGAGTAAAGTTACGGGCCATAAAAGGAACTCAATGTTTCCTCGCCTCACGCCCATCGATTTTTGTGAGTCGATAAGCTTTGGTATGGCTGTTAGCAAGTCTTTTTGATTCCAGAAGTGCAATAAGCAAACTTCAAAGCAACATTGAGCTATTTCCGAGCTTTGTGGAGTATTCAAGGATACATTTCAATTTTCGAAATATTGGAAATTCAACAGTCAAGAGGTCGCAATTCAGAATATTATACGAGATTCTAATAAAACTCAGCCGTAAAAACATCGCAGACTTTTCCTTTGAACTACTATGTCTTTTCTTCTAGATGTGATCGGTGTATACAAGCGCGCGTTTCAGCATTCGCTTTGACGAATGTATATTTCATCGACCACAGCCCGAGATTACTCACTTGCATGCAGAGAAAAATTCTTGCTGAACAAGCAATTGCTGTGCTCAATTAGCAAAACGGTTGCTGTTACAGGGGAGCAAGATATTTGCTAATTCAGCAACATCTTCTAGCCGTCTGTATATCTACAATTCCGGATCGTTGAATGACAACAAGCGCTTGTTAGGAGAACAAATTTTCTGCTAATTCAGCACCAAGTTTTGCCATATCAGCAAAGCAAAGTTCCAAGGTTTGCTGTTTCAGCAAGTTTTTTTTCTCCGAGTGTGCCAATCAAGCGGAGAGAAAATATGAAAACACCGAAACCGATTGATATTAAAATTGAAGAAAAAAAAAACCCATACTTTTTTATTTCCTAATAAGTTATTTATGCTCAAGCAAATTTCACTCCATGTGCTAGTTATTCGAATGATCTCCTCTAATGTTGTTCTTGTAACCCTAACAATCGTGAATAGATAGTGACTCGCGTTTTACGTTGAAAGTTTGAAGGATATTGTAACTGTTCTGGAACAAAGATGATTTATACTCTGCACGTACCCTTTTCAAATATGTTCCTCGTGAAAAGTTTGTACAAGGAAATGTCCGAATTATTCAAATTCACGAATTATAGAAGCCAGTATTGGTTCCGGTGGATTCTGCGCTTATTTACGATGCAATATTTTCCACCATCACGTGTTTATCATGTTCTTGCGAGTTTTCGGTTGATAAAATTGAGAAAATTCTCTCAATAAAATTTGAATGCTCAATCTCTTAGATACACTATGAAAAATGTGGGAAGTTCTTCTTCACGGTGTTGGTGAATTGTTCTTCCATCAAAAATGAGAGAATTATCTCATCGCTTTGAGGAACTATTTTATTTTTTGGATGTTGAATACTCTACACAGATAAAAGTGTTTTTTCGAATCTAAGACATTGTTATTTGGATTGTCGGAATAAATATTTTTTTTATGTACAAAAAAATGTATTCTTTGGAACAAGGAGTAAACTTGAATCGAAAAATTGTCATACTTTTCAAAGCCTGATCAACCCCGTAATACGCAACGATCCAGAGTTTAATCGAGTTGAAACGAGGTTATCATCAGGTTGAATGCGAATGTTAAAAGCAAGATCAGGTTAAGAACAGGGTGAGATCATGGCGAAAAATTAAATCAAACCTGATTTACTCCGTAATACGCAACAAATCAGAGCTAAATCAGGTTTCACTTTTTCACTCCGGAACAGTACATTTTTTCACATTAACAAAATATTGGTTCCAGTCAAAGAACTATTTATCTCGACAATGCTCAAACTTGGCTGCCATTATTTTTTGGGGGAAAATTCCACAATCATTTTTTAGAGTATACCAGAAAAACACAATATACAAATATCAGGTTTGAACTACAAAAGGCAGCATAAACAAACACTCCGTAAAGCGTCTAACTTGTTTGCAAATTGGGTCACTCATTCCACGTCAAAGTCATGTGATAAACATAAAGATCGTGTTCAATGATTCCTCCACCCTTATTCCTTTACATAATTTTTCTTTCATATTTATACCCGGAGTATCAGTTACGTATGATATTGATTAATTTGTAATGCATTGAAGGTGGGAAAGCTTTTCGAACGAGTTAAAGAGACTGTGGCCGAGCGTATTCTGGTGAAGTCTTGGTTGGACGATGAAACAAGGACTCAGGCACTTCTTAAACTCAACAGCTTGCGTGGCAGGTTTCACGTGTGGCCTGGTTTTTTCAACGATACCTTATGGGCACAGGAAATGACTGAAGTAAGATTTTCATCTTTGAGCTGGATTATACTTGCGTATGTTTTGATTTTATAATCGCCGATATGTTGATAACTTTATTTGTAGGTTGAAATAGATCCAGATGATTTCTTTACTACCGTAATCAGAAGGTTTCAACAAATCCGCATGGTGAATGATAAGATTCTACGAAGCAATCCCATTAGAAAGTAAGAATATTTTTCATCAACTATTTCAAAATTTGCAAAGAAAGACGTGGAGAGTTTAGACAGCAAATTGAAATTTTCAAACGATTTCTTCATTTACAGACGACATCATCCGTATACAATCACCGCATATTACGAACCATCGACCAACACTATAGGTGAGTGAAGTATGAAATTCTTCACGTTAAATTATGATTACTTGTGAGCTATTGTTGTTTTGAATTATGGAACTAACTGATACCAAACATATGAACGCTTCAGGGATTCCGCTAGCGTTGATGACGGCTTGGGCATGGTCGTGGGACGGTGGACCAGCTTATGCTGCCTACGCTACATTAGGATCAGTCATGGGCCATGAGATTCTACATGCATTTGATCTCCATCGTCGTAGATTACCTATGGACCCAGATTTGAACGTTGAAAATTGGCTGTGGATTACACCTGAATCTTGGAAACGACTGGAAGTGAGAATCGAGTGCGTCGCTAGACTGTACGCAAAAAGTTTCTGGAAAAAAGTCCAATTCTATGGAAACGATGTCGCTATAGAGGTATTATAACTCATGCTTTTTTCCTATTTCACGGCTTTTCGGAGAAAAAGGTATCTTTAAAAATACCATAATTTATGGATTACTGGCGTTGGTCTAACCCGAGTCAGAATATTTCCGTGAAGATAGCTCTAAAATGACCATAATGGCTGGGACTTTTATGAGGAAGGTACCATACTTCTTTATAAAAGTCCAAGAAATTTGGATTCAGGTCAGACCAACGCCAAAAATCCATAAATTATAGTATTCTTCAAGATATCTGTTTTCTCAGTGTATGAGAAATGGACGATAGAATTCAAAATATTCACAATATCATCAATTTTTATATCTAACTATCAACTATGAAGATTAATTTCTATGGTTCATCTTTTAAATCTGGAATTGGTACTAACTGACGATGTTCTCTAATTCGTAGTTCGATTGGAACGTGACCAGGAATGAAAATGTAGCCGACATTGGCGCTTTGCAAATCTCACACAAAACCTGGCACACTCTAACAAATGGCAAAGACCGTAGCCTTCCTGGATTAGAAGCGCTTCGTCCGAGCCAGCTTTTCTTCATAAGTGCCGCCCAGGTATTATACATATTAATTAACAGTAATTATTTTGAAATACCTCGCTGTTGCGTGAGAAACTTGGTTATTCTATGATTTTGTTCAATGGGACAGTAACTTATTCACAAATAAGTATAGAACAAAATCATAATTTCTTATCTGGAGAGAGTTCCATAAGGATTTTGTGATCATTTTCAGACTTATTGTTCTAACATGACTGCCGAGGCCTACATCCTCTCCGTCGAACTTGATTATCATACCCCTCAGCCAGAAAGGTAAAATCAAATAAAAACCACTTGAATTAGAAGACCAGTTATCAAACTAGATATATCAACATTTTTCATTTCAGAGTCAACGGGATAATGATGAATTCTCAGGAATTTGCCGAAGCATTTCGGTGCCCAGTTGGAAGCAAAATGAATCCGCCAAATAAGTGTACAACGTGGTGACGGTCACTTTTGCAGATTGCTATTTTCTATATCGAGACGATAGTTCTATAACTCTCGTCTTCCACATTGTGGTTCAGTTTGGAAAATGAATTGGGAGAATGCAAGAAGGTTTTATGAGTAAATAAGGGCGTTCGGATGAGCAAATCTATTTTTTCAACTACCAACGAACGTCTTTTCTGTGAACTTGAATTTTTCCACGTGAGTTTCATTTAAGAAAACACTCTTCCTCTCGAATTTTGTATCAATAATGCGGATGTTTACAAACAAAATTGATATAAAATTACAGAATCGAGAAGAGCGAATAACGGACACAAAGATGATTAATCGCTTAAAACACGGAGAAAGATGTTATATATTTCGAGATGAACCTGTGACAACTCGACTACCTGAACACGATCACCTTCATGACGGAGAGTCGACGTAGATCTACAAATCAACTTGTCATAACAAATATTTTTAGAGTCCACCGCAATGATTCTGAGTGATATTCGCTCCGTCATTGAATTACTTTTCATTCATTCAAAAAGAAAAAAGTCGATAATGTTGATATCTTTCCTCAAAGACGCTTTAAACAAACTAGATTATTATAGTACAAGCAATAAATATATTCCAGAAACAATTCGATCATAAGGATGCACAATCACGCGTGCATGATCCGTACTAAAATCATATTAAAACACATACTAAATCGTACTTTGTACTTTGCTTGAAACCCTGGTTATAGTTCACATCGATCGGTTTTCTGATCCTCAATCGATTCTTTCATCATCCATCCCTCTACAATATTCCATTGAATTCCCCCTAGATCGATACACAACATCAGGAAATCGCAATAGATGCTCAGATGAATGAACGTTTGATTTAATCGAATCACACTTCACACAACCAAGTCATTGGAAAAATTCACTTGAACCAGATTTTATGTTCCGCTAAGCACACTAAACTTCCTTTTCTCAGAGGAAGTATATTCACTCTTACTTCTTAATATAAATATATATATAATATGAATATGCTTTGCAAATTTTTATACATTTGAAATTGAATCTCAGAATCACATTCCAAAACAAAAAATGAGAATATGGATCACGCTCTTTCCTTCCACATTATGCTAAATTTGTACATGATATGATACTATTTTCGTCAAGGTATACTGTTTTCATACGCTTAAACATCAAATATCGAGATTTCAGTTTGTCTTCACAATTACCAAATCAATTGGTGAACATTGAGAATTGTTTATAAAATTGGAAAAGAAAAAGCATATTTTATAACTGGAATATAATCGAAGTGAAACTATGAGAAACTAAGTTCGTAATTGTCAATGAGATTGAAAATAATTTTGAAAATATTGTTATTCAAATGGAATACGTCATTGTAGTTTTGTAATGAGATTAAAACCATGTAAACATTGGGTATCAATGTTGTATAGTATACCATCTTCGTTGTTCACGATTGGAATAAATTGTGAGCACCAATGGAACAATAATGATAAATTAATTAGAAATTACGTATATCTTTTAGTGAAACTGATTGTACTTCGTAAGCATTCTTAATATTTGAAAAATAATTTGTGAGGCAGGGAAAATGATTCGATGGTTCAAATGAGTATATGATGAAATATAGCACATCACCATTGGGTAGAGCGACGAAGTAAATATTTCTTGAACTCGTCCGTTCAGTTGATTGCTGGAAAGTGGAGAGAATTATTATTTGATTCAAAGTGATGAATAAAAATGAGAAATATTTTCGTATATTGTCATCGGTATCGCGTGAGAAGTGGAAAAAAATTGAGGGTGAAAGAAAAACCAATTCAATTTGACAGTGCCTGATTTGTTTTTAAAGTTCATCGAATTCCTTGTTTCGACTCTAAATTTTTGTTAGAAATTCTCCTGATATTTCATATCCATCGTTTGTTTAGCATAAATTAATATAAACTCTTGTCATCGCTACTACATACCTTTGTTCCCAACAAATAATGTTTCTAATAAATTTGTATTGTATAAAATTTGAACAACGAATTGTTTCCGGAACATAGAGAAATGAAATCGATCGAGGCACATTTTTATACACGTTTGAGAAGTAGAGGAAAATTATATCCAGTCTCTAGGGAATTGCGATGATCGTACCAATCAAAATGTGATGGATAATAGACGAATAATCTAAAATTTCTATATTAAAATGATGCAGATCCATCGGAATGGTATCATTCTCCAAGTGTAAAATTTGTGTATCGTATTTCTGAAGTGTTTCCAGCGACGTTGAGAGGAGAGTAAATATTTTACTGTACATTATTATATTTCTCATTTTTATCACGACCTAATCCCATGTTGTTGTGCTACTTCGGCAATGAATTATTGTGAAGATCTGACTAGGTGACTAATATTTTCTAGCACCGACCGTTTTCACTCTCATGAATAGTTTATAAATCGTTGTAAATAATAAGTAGATAACGTACTTGCACATTTCTTGTCAATGGCCATTTCAGGGAACTTGTATTTCAATTTCGATGAGATTTTATTCAAGAGAAAAATCAATTATACTAGGTAATTGAACCATCATTAATTCTGGGGCGAGAAATGATTTCATAATCAATTATTATGTAATTTGATAAATTATTCTTAATATTGGAAATCACTAAGAATCTTCCTTAATTCGGAATCACGGAATCCTTTTTACTGATTCGGAGCCCTGCTCAAAGAATCTCATCAAACCGATTGATTCTCATTGATTCCGATGCAGAAAACTAATCCAAACTCATTAAAAATTGATTCTCAATGGGTTTGAATAGGTGTTCTGCATCGGAATCAATGAGAATCAATCGGATCAATGAGATTCTTTAAGCAGGGAGTTTTCACCATTGTGTTGTGTTGTCGATGTTTCAGGATTATGATAGTAAATTATTCCATTCGTGATACTTTTAAGTGATGTTGAATCAAGATTCTGATTATCCATATATCCGATAATCATTTTGTGAAAAGAATACCAGAAGTTGACTGAAATAAAGGCTATTTATTTTCAAAGAAATGAAAATTCATTTACAAATTCAATGAAAGAATTATTCTGAATTTTTACAACTCGCTGTTGACATTGAAATACAAGTTACATTTTGATTCAATGAATTGTCTTATTTATGGAAAAATATTCTTCGAATCATTCCTGTCGGCTGTTCAAATTTTTATCGCGAATTCATGATTTTTGTATTGTGCAGTACAAGAGAAGGGAATATCACATCTGACAATACAATTTTATATTTCTTATGAGGAGTGTTCTTTACAAGAATGGGAAATATTTTTGCGCTCCCGGAGTACTTTTTATCTTCTATAAAGATTGTTGTATTGTTATATGAGATTAGCAAAAATCACTTCTAATTAAAAATATTCTTGAAATACAAAAGTACTCCCCGACTGCCCATCCTTGATTCTTTTGAGAATAATTGAAGATTTTTCACATAAGAAGTATTTTATCTAGTGAAATCCAGCTTGAACCCTTCTTCTATGGAATTTCAAAAGTAGAAAGAGAGAGAGATTTTCAAATATTACCAAGTTATTCGAAGATTGTATGAAAATGTAGAAAAATTGATTTTTACTGGCGTGATGAAAGTTATTCAATGATAAGAAAAATTGAAAAATTACTCCATTAAAAAAGGGCTTGGTTGAAATTGATCAAAATGATATCATTTTTACGGCATTTAAAATGAGTCGCGCTCATGAGGTTTTTTTCATTCAGTGCTTTTTTGTGATCATCATTCGATGTATTATTTAAAAAAAAAAAAACAATTCTAAATCCTGTAAGAAAAGATATTGATTTGATAAGAGCGCACCATCCGAGCAAGTTGGACAAACCTACGCGATAAAAAGGGAGGCCCGGAGAATACGCTCGTCCTCTTTGGAAACCAACGTACCGTCTAAGAGAACATTTCCTCTGAAAAACTGCTTTGAATTGAACTCATGAGAAGATCTGAAATTTTTATGAATCAATCCTCGATGTTTGATGTGCATCAATACAAAGAAAAAAAGTTTATCTCGAATTGTGCTTTCTTCTTCTGAGCATACAATATTTGAAGTCTTTACGGGCGTAGATCAAATATCGAAGATTTACTCGTGAAAATTGCAGAACTTTCGGCCAATCCATTGTTGAATTAGTATCCTTTCAAAAGAATCATAGAATGTCTAATATCTGCTGATTGTTGAACAATGCTTATGACACAAATTCATAAATAAGACAATTCATTGAGTATGTCATTGAATAAGCTGACGGGTAGCGAACTTTGTTGAAAATTAGTGCAAAATTGAAGAATCGCGATCTGTGATATTCTTAAGCATTATTAGCAAGCGATCCAAAGCATCATGGCCCGCTTGAAGTGACTTTCTTTTCGAAAATAAAAGAAGTCGGTAAGTAAATTTATTGGAATGGTCGAGTACGGCATAGTTCTATCTTCAATCCTGATAAAAGTATTGAAGGGAAATGAATTATGTGCCGTGCGAACATCAATGTGAATGTATACGGCTGGATATGATCGATTAAATGGCAAAATAAATATGGTTTATATAAAATGATACAAACTACCAGTTCCTTCCACCTTTTCCTCCCATTCGATTACACTGAAAAAAAAATTTAGATTAATATTTGCCCAGCCAAACGATTTTATTGGCATGACTAGAAGCTTGACGGTTGTAATCAAAATTTGGTTATGCCAATTAAAAAGACCCTACCAAATCACTCTGAATTCATCTTGTCGGAGTTTGAATCGTTTATTGAAGGGAATTGGTAATCGAATGACGGAATACTTAGCTGTTGAACATCCAATATCTTGCAGTACATTTCTTCAACGATGTTCCCAGTTCCATAGAGTGGATTCTAGAAGATGAAGACCTATGATTTCTCAAAGATGAGGAAAACTTTTCTGAGGGAGTTCAGGTAATTTGAAAGATTTTGGTGAGATATAATTTTCTCAACACTGAGAAAAAAAATGTTTTGAACCGATCAATTTTTTTTTGAGTCAAAGAAATGAATTCATCCAATGGTATCTGTGGAGTTATTGCATCAACTTCATTTAAGATGTGATTCACACGGAAGTGGTGGGATCATTAATTGGAATATGAGGTACTTAGGATTGATTAAAAAGTTACTGGATGGAAAATTTTGATTTTCGAATTCGTGGAATATAATTTGATTCCATGAATTATGCATTTGATGGGCAGAAGTCATTCATAACCATTTAATAACCAACTGTAATGCCAAAATGATAATTTCTCCTTTCAATAAAATATTTAATTATTTGAATAAAAAAAGTTTTAAAATAGGAAAATATCAATATAAATAATGTAAATATTTCTTGCATTCGAAATAAAATGTTTTCATGAATATTAAATGAAAATTTTTGTGTAAATAAATCAATATTTGAAACAATGAATATTCTTCCCTATCTAAGAAATCATTTCATAGAAAGTACAAAGAAATTTTCTAATCCTTCAGAGAACTTGTCGATATGAATAAATCTTTCTTTCAAATCAATGATATTCATTTTGATTGGATTAATGACATTTTACAAAATTTCCAGAATAAAAAGAAATAAGCAGGAGTCAGAGAATTCGCGCAAGGGTGGAGCCGACTTTCTTAGTTCCTATGTGATCTGTAATTCATTTGAAACAATTGGATTAATATGATCAAGAAGTTCGGAGAAACTGTTTTTCTCTGCGATCAAGTCATATCCGTTGATGATGTTCGATGCCGGAACCTGAAAGAAATATTTATTAGGACGGAACATCACTTACTATAGGTTTACGGTGAATTAGTTCTTTATATGCGAACTGCACTGCAGGAAGATAGCTTATGAGAAAGTATTGCCACCTTCTGAGAAGTAAACGCAATTTGTCGGAGTGAATTCAATACATTTTTATTTAAAAAACATATTTCTTTGGTTCAATGAATTCATAAATTCGATCGGATTATCCATTTTATGGACTCGATGAAACCTTTATTTGCAAAAAGCACTGGAATTTTGCAGAATGTATAAAATTTTGACCTCATCAAACGTAGTATTGACGAGAATGATCAGGTTGGCAGTTTATTGACTAGAATCCTTCTTCAATCATAAATGAAAATTTTTAATGAGGTAATTTTTTAGATGTTGCTGAAGTTTGAATGGTTTATTGAAACTAATTAACCATCGAATAAGATAATATTCAACTATTGAAGCCCAAAAATCTTACGGTGCATTATTTAAACGATGTTTCCAGTGGCAAAGAGTTGATTCGAAAAGATATGTAACGATGATTTATCAGATTTCGTGAAGTTTAATTTTCGTTTTGTTTCTATAAACGATTCAAACTTCGAGAACACATTTATTAGCATGAATAAAATAGCTTTATTCGATTTGAATTCCCAAATCATGGGTTATAATATTTCATTCCATTGATTTAAAAACTATCCAAACTATCATTGTTAATATGAAATCTGTTCTATGAAATAGATTTCATCCAAAGGATTGCTTTGAAGTTTGAACTGAAAAAGTATCTCATTGTGGTCATGAATTTAGTTTTCTGTTGAAGAAATAGAACTCTCGGAATTCAAATTCACAACTATTCGGTATATAATTTGATTTTATTATCTGAACAAAACCACTTGTATTGAAATGAATGAGTTTACATATTTTATAAAGTTGAGTCAATAATTTATAAGTTTTCAGTTAATTGTCGGGAGAAAGAATAATAATTATTATTTCAAATTCAAGTCTGAATGAGAACATTGAGTTTTCAATACATAACGTATAAACCCAGACAGCAAAAATAACCCGTTTGAATTCTTGAAGACTTCTTAATGAGTTCTTAGAACAGTCCCCGTTATGTCAGTGAAAATGAATTCAATATGAATCCAATGAATTCAAAACGAATACATGTTGAATGCCTGGAGAATTCTTCATGAACTAACAACATGAATTCTTTCTGAACAGTAAGTTGTTCATCAAGAATTCAATTTGAATTCAAAGTATTCATAATGAATTCATGTTTACTGTCATAACGGGAGCTCTTCGTGGGGACTCTTTTGCTGTATGGGAACAGTGGGTTCAATTGATCCTTTCCTTTCTTTCCGATAGATCCTTGTTGTCATTTCATTCTTAATTGATTAGAAACATTTTCAAGTGCATGAATATGTTCAGAAGAATATTTCTCACATATTTATCCACTTGAAAATGTTCCTGATCAATTAACAATGAATTGGCATTAAAGATCTATCGGAAGGAAGGAAAGAAAACCCTTGATAACACACGAAGAATTCTTTTTCAAAAATAAGAATAGTATTCTTCAAAAACTCCTCTCGAACTAATGAATCCGTAAAGAGCTCTGAAGGAGTTCAATGTTTGGGACATTAACAAGTTCTTTGAGGGTACTAAAACAATACTTTCAATATTATCAAAGAAATCGTTAATGTCCGAAAAATTGACTTTTTCCAGAGCTGTTCATGAATTTATTGGTTCGAAAAGAGTTCTTGGAGAATTCTATTCTTTTTTTTTAAAAAAGAATTCTTCGTGTTATCCCAGATAGCACAAGAATTCTTAAAGAATTCTCTATGGATAGATTGTATTATTTAAGACCTCTTTTAGAATTCTTGTGCTATCTGAGATCTGGGACGTTTTTCTACAGTATTAGAATGCACCCATACAGCATACCAGTTTAGAAAGAGTTCGCGGAGAATTCATTATGAATTTTTGAGAATTCTTTTTGAACTCCTGTGCTGTGTGGGTAGCCCACCAATAATTAAACTGTAATAACAGGCGTTCAATCAATCGAAAAGTATTATCCATTCATAACCTGCACTCAGAGAAAAAAAGTTGCTGAAACAGCAATCCTCGAAGATTTACTTTGCTGATACGGCAAAACTTGTTGCTGAATTAGCAAATAATTTGCTGTCACAGCAAAAATCTTGCTCTTTTAACAAGCGCTTGCCATTCAGCAATCCGAGATTGTAGATATACAGACAACTAGGAAATTTTGCTGAATTAGTAAATATCTTGCTAAAATAGCAGAATTTTTCCTGAAACAGCAACCGTTTTGCTAATTTAGCAAAGCAGATTTTTCGAAATCACTTTTTCAGCAAGAATTTTTCTCTGCGTGTGTAAGTCACATAACCTGAATAATTTGAAAATTGAGTATTAAAGTTTATGTATTGCTGAGAGAATGAGCAATAAAGTCAATTACTCACTAAAATTGAGTATTTTACGTTTTTTACATAAAAGGTGTAATTTACATCATGTATTTTACATTTTTCTACACGTAATGTAAAAAACCGTTAGAATCGTGTATTTTAACATCCCTGGTCCGGTGCTGTACGGGATGTTACATTTTGAATAGGCTGATTTTGCAGTATAGTCCTTCATTACGATTTCCACATCGTAATATATGAGATGATATTTCTTGCGTGTACAGTGGCTTGAAGTTGGTTTCAAAGCGGATTCTGATTCCTCGATCCAGCCAGCTCAATTTGATGTTATTATAACTCAATTCAAATTGATTCACATGACTTAAACAGACATGTGATGTGATGTGATGTCACAAGTGTTCGTGAAAAGAGTTATATTTGGAAATATTAAATAAATACTGAATATATTTCAATTTGATTCAATCTGAATCATGGATAATTGAAATTTCATTTATCCTTGTCGTTTTCGATATTTATTTTTGTACAAAAATGATCAAATACATGTGATGCACGATACAGTATTATGAAGATGTTAGTGTATATCAACTGTGAACCAATTTTTTGGTTAATTGTTCAGGTAAAGTTTTTAAATCATGGAAATGTAATATTTTAACCCATCATCATCATCTCAGAGTGATGAACTCCTTAAGGTACTCACTCAGAGGAGTCTTTCATTCAAATTCATCATTTTTTTGAAATTTCTTTTTACGAAACTCGAAGTGTCTTTGTTATAAATTTAGTGATACTTAATTGAATCTATTTGTTTTCCAGTTCGTACTTACAATTTTGAATTTTCATTCGATAATGGTGGTTGGATTTATTCCTTATATATCAGAATTTACATATTCCCACGAATCGCATCCTCTGAGAAATTCAGATTGTTTGTCGCGTTGGCCTTTGAATACTTACATCAACGATGAATATATCAATGCGAATACATCTTTCGATGAGAAACCTTCAATAGAAATTCAAGCAATTCTGATCAAAACTCCAAATGCATCGAAAACCGATGAGTAAGAATCATTTCCGATAAGAATATTTTCATAATTCAGTATTCAAATTCAAATTACAAATATTAACCAACAGAAGTGCACATTCAAAATCACAAACCTACGGACAGATGATAATGTTGAAAATGAAGCTCCATAATATTGGGAAGGTATTTTCAAAGTAATTTCCTTTATCTACAGAAGATAATAAGGGATACATTTGAGAACTCGATATACCGTTAACCGAATGCTTCCCGTTCGCAGACTTCGTTGAAAGAAGAATATATAGTCGTTGAACATGTAATTGATCCTATCACCCAGAATAAAGACAGACTCTTGTATCCCTTGATCATTAAAGTCAGACAAGAACAGTTATTGCAGACCTACGGACTGAAGCTCGAAACAGTGAGTATATAAAGAATCAGCCGAGAGTAACAAGTTCTCGAGGGTATTGTTGCATACGTCGATAATGTTTCCATTTCCTCATCGGAGGAGTCAGAGACGAATGGAACGCAAGACAAGTTATCGACAGAGAATCCCTGCAGATACATTCTCGAGAAGAGAATGTATCTGAATTCTTAGACTAAGCTTACACTGATAACTTATCGTTAATCGACAGTGATAAGTTTCAATTTTATCAGTAGAGATTAAACTCTCATTATATACAACTCTCAAACAAGGTTCTCAACGCGGAAGCGAGAGAGGAAGTAATTAACAAACATGTACCAAATTATGCAGGATGTAACGACGAAGAGGGCGGAGAAAATCCCACTTGCGGTCATATGTTCTTCCAAGGAAAACCAATTCCGTACAGTCAGGTGTTTTGCGCGTCTCCCACTAATGAATTGAATCGAAATCAATACCTGATAATCGTCAATGAATTTTTATTTCCCCAGGGATTTTGCTGTTCTTGTGATTCTAAAATTAACGAAGATACTCAACCTCCCACTATGAATGCAACGTTCGAAGATTTTTATTCCAATTTCCAAATGGACTGCCAGAATGAATTCTGTGACGATTTGAAAATTCAAGCCGAATATATTCATTCGTTCACAAGATCTTGGAGTAAGAGTCGTTATCCGATCGATCAAAATTCATCCACGCAGAGCGGTCTGAAAATCTCCGAGTGCGATGATCAACCCCGAAATGATACCACATGCGAGAAAGATTCGAAAAACGAATCGAAGAGGGAACAAGAAACAAATTCAAAATTCAACAGATTTGACGAAGAGAGTGATTTGATTTCAGAATTGATCAGTTTGGAACGCGAGTACGAGAATTTTGAGAGAATGAAACAACAGGAAAGAAATTTAACAAATAAATTCAATGGATCAGAAAATTTCACACAAATCGAAGCAGGAACTATCTCTACAACTGACAGGAATGAATTTGGAGGGAATTCATATTTGGCCGCAACAATTGAAGGAACTGATGTGGCTCGTCATTATGACGATAGATCGCCAAATGGAGGGAATTCATTCAAAATTGGGAATATAACATTCATGGAGGCAAACAGTACCGGATATAATTCTTCCATCGAAATTCCCACCTCATCGAGTGGATACAATCAAAGTACAGAGATTGAAAGAAGCACCACGGTCGATACATTGAGAATTAACGTATCGTCCGCCATAAAAAGTGATTCATCGGCAATTAAAATTGATAACGTAAATTCTGAGCACCATGATTCTCACAACGATTTGAATACAGGAGCTGTAACAACAACAAATTCCTTGAGAATCATTAACGGATTGCAGAAGTTGCATGACCCAGTATCAATTCAATTAGAAGATACGAAATGGTCGTTAAATTCGAAAGATTTCACTGATCCAATGAAAAAGCAAATCGCATCGTCAACGATGAAACCTTTTTCGGAAACAACGAAACCTAGAATAATCGTCGATCGATTCAAAATCGTGCCGAAGTTGTTCACAGAAGTACCATCAAAGGTAACAAATGAAATTCCCGTCGATGTACATGAAAATATTGAACATTCAGGACAATTGGTTTTCCGCAATGACAATGGAATTGCCAAAGATGGTACAAAATATCCAGAAAATAATAGTTTGGGAGAATACAAAAAACATTGGAGTGATATCGGTGGAGAGAGTATTATCGATGAGAATCTAACTGAACAAAGGAATAACCAGAACCTGGCAAACCCAATATCATTTGATAACAAATCGAAAGAGAGAGACAGCCAGAACGAAGAAGCGAAGCAAACGATCCAACAAAAAAATCATTCAATTATATTGCAGAATACAAAGAACAATGATTATTCGAGTAAACTGAATATCCTTGTTTTCCCGTTGCTCAATCTACCGAACACGGAACACGAGAAGATGAAAGAAATTCAAATTCTCAATTCCACAATGTCCAGCAATATCGATACCACAAAAAGCATTAAATTCGATACATCGGAAAAGACTGGAATGATGTCATCTGAACACCATAGTTCGAAATCAGACCAATTTCACTCCACCGAAAGTTCCGAAGACGATAATAATAATACAAATGCAAAGTTCTCTCTCCCATCAAATCAAATGGAGAACAAGAACGAAACTGTATCGACGGATGTATTATGGAAGAAAACAAAAACTCCCAAGAACGAAACTCAGTTTTTGGTTAAAGAGATTTTCATCAATGAAATTAACGAAGAAAAAGTCGATGGTACGTCTACCATTAAATCCATCATCGATATGAAATTTCAAACGAATGGAGAAGAAAATTATAAGGTACATCCATGGATTCACACAACTCAAGTGCATTCCATGATGGATTCCAGCAAGAGCTTCCTTCATTCTAACAAGAAAAATATTAAGAAATTCCTTGGAGCGGATCCTTCTCTGTTGAATTGGAGGAAAGCATCGAATCTTGTAAAATACGAAAAAGGAAAAAATGAAAACAAATATGATACTCCGCTCTCGCCGGATATTTCTATCTCGAAAACTGATGATGATATTAAAAAAAGTAAACAAAATACGCAAGCTCTAATCGTGGGAATTTCAAATGACTCCTTAAATCCAAAGCAGGAGGACGGTGAAGCAAAACTTATGGTATTTTATGATTACGTAGCGCCAAAAGATGATGATTTGCGAATCAAGAAGGATTTGAGTGCATCGCGGGGCCACTCTAAACGTGACGCCAAAGCTGAAGAATATTACTATCCTCGTAACGAAGACAGAAGCAGCGACGAATCCTGTACAATGGATAAACATCCTCGAACTTTTGCTACCATGATCGAGAAGTGGTGGGATAAAGTAAAATTAAAAAAATTTTGGAATCATTTGAATATTTTCAAGATGATTCTCCATGGAGGTAAAACAGATGATGAAGAGTTGAAGGAAGTGACTGAAACGAGTACTTCCACTACAGAAGGCAATTTGAATACAGATACGTATGGAAGCACTGAGGTAACGGTTTCAAGTATACCAGAGATCAATGACGGGGATGCGTTGGGTACAACTTCAACGAATGATTTGGCTTTAGATACCTTGGACTTGATCACACCGATTAAATCATCGAATGACTACTCGAGTGAGGATTATTCAAGCGAATCCATGTTCTCATCTACGACGTCCGCTACAAGCGATGTTGAAACAATAACGGATATTGAACACGGTTCTTCAGCGACCTCTATCTCCAGTATATCAGAAACCACTAGAGGAATCCAAACAACAAAAGAAATAAGCGATGAAATCACCACAAATCGAATCGAATCGTCGACGTTTTCCGATCACGACTATGATACAACACATTCAATCAGCACCTCTTCTGAATATCCTGCCAGTGCCTCACAAACAACAAAAGAAATTGAAATAACATCCGAATCTGCATCATCGACAGAATCATTCGATCAAAATTCAGAGAGTCCTAGCGATGATATGAAAATGAAAGAGAATACAAGCAAATCCCCCACTGAGCGATCAACTACTTCGATGAACGATAACACCGAAGAGCCTACCGTCCAACAAACTCTCGATCCATTGAAAATCTTAACCGCGGAAGATGATGCGTTCAATGAGAGCTCCACGCACACAAGTACTCCCATCCTATCGCAGTCTACAACAGAAATTGAAACAACTTCTGAACATTCAATTAGTACTACAGAATCATTTGATCAAAGTTCAGAGCGCCCTAGCGATGAGTCTAAAATGAAAGAGGATACAAACAAATCCCCGCCCGATTCTATGGTATCCGAGCGATCGACCACGTCGATGATCGATAACACTGAAACGTCTACCGTCCAAATGGAAACCGTGGAAAATGATGTGCTGAATAATACGACGACAGTGATGTATGAGAAACCAAAGATTTCGCAAGATTCGTCACCTGATACAAAGTGGCTCACGACGACGAGCGAAACTGACTTTGTTAATATTTCGAATGATCACTCGGGAGGAAAATCTTCGCCTATGATCGATGGGATTACAAAAAGTACGAGCGAATCAATAACAACGACGAATCATATGACTACCGATTCGAGTTCCTCCGAGTACCCTCATGCGATGAATCAGAAACAAAGCGAAACAAGCGATGCGAATGATTCGATAACGACTGATGCAAACTGTAGCACGACAGCGGAGAATTATACAACACCTATGGATGAATTTGTTGAATATGACGAAAGCAGGGATTCGACTGATGATACTCCAGTCGCGATAAGTACTTCCGATGATCAATCATCTCGGAAAAGAAGATACGTATCAACATCTCGAAGTTTTGATTCGATCTTCAACCGATTCGCGACGTCATGTCCTTATGAATATCTCAACAACTCAGACCATAGTTTCAAGCCCCTGCCAAATCCCGAATATTCAAAATACCATATATTGAATACAGAACGTGAAAACTCGATTCATGATCAAAGCTTGCCAATAGAAGACGAAAATCGAAGTATGAATGAAAATATTCAATCTGAAAATTCACATGTTTCCAGTAGAAGAGAACTACTCAGCTTACATGGGAAGCGTAAGTTGAGACTGAGTCCTCGTAAAACCCTTCGATATGGTACAAATATTGAAAATCCTATAATTAAACGGAGGAAGCGGAAAATTATGAGAACAAAGAACGATAAACGTGGCGAGAAGAGGAAGAAAAGGAGAAGGAAGAACAAAAAGAGAAAAATAAAAAGACATATTAAATACGATGGCACTCAAATTCGAGGCGGGCAGAATTGTATGGATCAAAGATATCCACGGGATGTGGACGCTGAAAAATATCACAAATCTACGCATTGTCTACGATTTAGCAGTTTATGGTGAGTTTTGAAATATTATTGTGTCCAAAAAGTAAGGTGACATAGCATTTTCATGATTGAAAAATCTATCCCAAATCAAGTTCATCGCCTTCAGAATAATTCTCTTATGCCAACGAATTTCCCAATCTTCGGAATAGTTGAAGGCTGAGAGTTCAAAAGGGCCTAACCCACATCGAAATAATTTTTCAGGAGGTGATGAAAACGCTCTCATTTTCCCGATTCGTCAAAATCAACAGATTCATGAGTGATTTTACAATTAATTGGACCCATTTTGTTACCCTGTATGAATTTTTTTGGAATTTATGCATTCTTCTTTATTTTATAAGTACTCCAAGTATTCAGGGGCCTAACCCAAGGGGATTTGAAAGTTCGAAAGGGCCTAACCCACAAAGTCATGATCTTGATCTTGCCTTGTCACGCATGTGGTATCAGTTTCACTTTGAACTTGATACACCATCAGTACAGCGTGTTATTATTGACTTTTATATGTTTAAATCATACTCATTTATGAATACTTCCTAATAATTCGTAATTCTTTTGAAAATAAATGTGTTGAGATATAGTCGAAACATTCGTAGAGAGTTATAATTAGAGGATTTCGAAATCAAAACTCGCATTTGCCAACGAAACTACTTTCAGGAGGATGTTTTTGGTCGCTGATTACAAATTCGTTGTAAAAATTTCCAAATTCAAAATGGCGCATCTAATATGGTGGACCGAAATTGACAATTCATCGGATTTCCTTCAAACTGGTTATTCAAGGGTTTTTGGGATCGCTGATTACGGATCCGCTGTGAAAATTTCCAAATTCAAAATGGCGGATCCAATATGGTGGGCCGATTTTGGGAAATTTCATCGGAGTTCCTTCAAACTCGGTTCCCAGAAGGTTTTGAGGTCGCTTATTACGAATCCGCGGTAAAAATTCACAAATTCAAAATTCTGTATCTAACATGGTGGACTAAAATAAACAATCCATCGGATTTTCTTTAAACTGAATATCTTTAAGTTTTTAAAATTTTCTAAATTAATATCTTTAAGTTTATAAAAATTTCCAAATTCAAAATGGCGAATCCAATATGGTGGGCAAAAATTGAAAATTTCATCGTATTCCCTTCAAACTTGGTTTCTGAAAGGTTTTCAGATCGCTGATGACAAATTCGTTGTCAGAATTCCGAGATTCAGAATGGTGGAACCATTGTGATTGACCAAATCTCGAAAATTCATCGGAGTTCCTTCAAACTCTGTATCCATTGGGTTTTGGGGTCGCTGATTACGTATCTGTTGTCAAATTTTCCTAATTCAAAATGGTAGATCCAATATGGTAGGCCGAAATTGGAAATTCACCGGATTTCCTTCACACCCAGTACCAGAAGGTTTTGAGGTCGCTGATGACAAATACCTTCTTGAATTTGTTAATTCCGTTAACGGATTCGTAATCAGCGACCCATAAAACCCCCGGATAACGAGTTTCAAGCGAATCCGAGTAATTTTTAAATTCGTGTCCGCCATGTTGGATGCGCCATTTTGAATTCTGAACCGAGTCAGAATAATATTGAACCATCTTCATCGTACCAGTTCGGCAGGAGAAGCTTTCGCACGTACAACTTTACTTCTGATTGTGGTATACTCTTCCCCTTTGCGACGTGAGTCACGACGCTTTTTGTTCTTTACGCTCATACTCCACTGTTTTATGAGTTTCGCTTATGAATAAAACGCCGAAATGCTCAAAATAACTTGAGCAATAACACCTCGTTTGCAATTTTTAGAATCAATTTGTAGCGAAACAGATATACACATTGAAAGTCGTCAACACTTATACTACTCAGAACATTCCGATCAACAGGGTAGGTGAATTTCACAATATCAACAAAAAGCGACCGCCAAGTTGTTGACTAAACACTCAAGTATGCACCACTTTTGATAGATGGCATTCTCAAACAAAGGGTTTCGTGCAAACCTACCCGAAACGATGAAAAACATCGTTTTTCCATAACACTACGTATGGGGTTAGGCTCTTTTGAATAAACAGGACCACTCGGGTTAGGACCTTAGAAATTTTGACTCCCGATTACAAGAAAACTACGTCGAAATTCAAAGTTTTGATAACACCTCGATATAAAGGCTTAGAATGACAATCTGAAAATGAATTAAAACCAATTTCGAATTTTGTGTGGGTTAGGCCCTTTTGAACTCTCAGCCTTCAGTTGTTAAAGTCGATTTCCGAGATGGCCTTCAACTCTCTCTTCGATCCAGCTTGTACCTCTATCTATCTACCCCACATAGCACTAAATGTCTCAGAAATATTCCTAGAATATCACGAAAGTCTCATTTGAAACATTCCAGTTGAAATGTTCCCAGAAGATTGCAGAAATATTACGTATACAATGTTTCATGGTAGATATTCTGACAATCTCCCCTTTGAAATATCGAATATATTACATTTTGAAGTGTTCTGACAATGTTATGATTAAAATATCCTGTGAATAAAACAATTCTGAAATTTTTCAAAGTCCAGGTTCGGGACGGTTAGAAAGTTGAAGAATTTTTGTTATTCATATTTCATATTTCGTTATTCATACTGATCGATTCAAACTTAATTAAAAGTGTGAATATTTTTCCATTACAAAGATATTTTCCTCAGATGGACTTTTTTTTGAAAAATTTTGATCAACAAATATTCTTTGTCAATACAAATGCTTGCTTATCTTACAGTGGAAGAAAAATTGTTTGCCTGGAAACAAATCCCATCTTTTACCGGTAATCAAATTATTTTATTCCACTGTAAAACACATGATTGATGAAGACAATACCTACGCAGCCCAACTATACAGAAAAGCCTTCTCAGAATCGTTCATCCTATGGAGACAAATTTTTTAAATTCTTATATAAATTCATCCTGGCACTTGGTAAAATTTGCAAGTGGCCTTTTCAAAAAAAGTGTCTCTCAAGTGGTATTCGTTTAACATCACAGAAGATTCTCAATCGATTGGTTTATATCCTACGGAAACAGATTCTCGAAGTTTTTCCATCGATCCTACTAAAAAACCTCTCTCCCACGATCTACTCGTTTTTTAAGTCAGAAGATTCTGAATCGATTGGTTTATATTTCACGGAAACGAATTCTTCAAACTCCTATCACGATGATCACAATATATGGCACTTTGAGAGTGGTGTTATCATCTCGGAGATTCACTGATGTGATAGAAGCTTTGACTCTCACTTGCAGAACCCGGGTTCAATCCCCACTGGGGGAACTTTCTAACAATCGACTTCGAAGCAGGTTTTCTTCCACTCAAAGTGATTCTGACCAAGCTCGTTCAACATTTGTAGGAGTAAACTCTGGAGAATATTCTTCTCAACTCAAAGGAATATTTTTTAAGCTTTTAAAAATATGTGGGGTTTTTACAATTTTGTCCGTACAGAATATCGCTGGAATGATCACAGTAATATTTCAGAATGTCTCCAAAATGTTACCTCAAGGATTTCAGCAATGTTTCAGAATATCTCCAGAATGTTACAAAAAGACAATATTGCTGGGACATCCGGTGCTATGTCTCAGCAATGATCTTCTATCGACCCAAAACGGTGTCCCCTAAGCGGTTTTTTGAGTTTGTTGAACAGCCGAATCAGGTGGTTGTAGAACAATACAGGTCGAGTTTCTGACGAATTGATCACGAAGAATCATTGCAGTGTGAGACGGTGTATTGTCATGGTGCAAAAACCAAGACTTCAAAATGGTATTGACTGATTCTTTTGAAATGCCAACATCATCAACAACATCTCTAATTGTCAATCAACGATTTACAAGCATCAAATCTTTGATTTTTTGGACGTGAGCTTCGTCTAGTGTTCCCGCGATCTATAAAACGAGCTATCACAATATTTAGATTCCAGCCTCGTTCAACTGAAAGTACATTCTCCCATAGTAACAACAATTGGGTGAAAATACAATCTTAAGAACAGTAAACTTGTTCTGGGAATCCAAATTGAAATATAAGCTTATGAATTCAAGTTTTAAATAAATCTTTATTCGATCTGGCTCGAACCACTTGGAGTGTTAATTGAATAAAAATTAAGATCAACGGGATTGCAGCTCGATGTAAACTGACTCATAATCGAATTCCAGTTCTCATCTACATTTTAACCAATTTTTACTTCCCATAATTTCAATTGAAGGACATTGGAATGTAAAGGTCGTGATAGCTCGTTTTCTGGATCGCGGCAACACTAGCTTCGTCAGTTGAGGTTGATGGTCAACAGGGACGCTCTTCGTCTTCGACACTCCTTATACCACTCATAAACATTTTTCCTCGACATAACCTCATCACCAAAGGCCCACATAGCACAGAATGTCTCAATAACATTGCCAGAATATCAAATTTGAAATATGCAATATTCTCCCGGGAAAAAATGATCAGATCTGACCAGATCTAAATTTTGGTCAGATCCTAAACAGGTCTATTAAGATTTGAAAAACTGCGATTTTAGCTTGTGTTTGTCACAATATATGTGCAAAATCAAATTCATATACAGACAGATATCACAAAATTTCTGACAATTGAACCACCAATTGCTCATTAAGGTTTAATCTAATATTCAATTCAGATCTAACCAGATGTGCCAAGATCTGATCAAATCTACTGAGATCTGAGCAGATCTAATCTGATCTTTTGAACCAGATCTGACCAAAAATCAAATCTACTCAGATCTATTCAGATCTGAATAGATCTAATGATTTTTTCCTGGGCTACAAAACATCTCAAGAATATTGCCAGGATGTCTCCAGAATATCTTATGCCACCATCATTGTGACATTCTGAAGACATTCTGCAATATCACTGAGATGATCCCTGGTAAAAACGCGGATAGATTTGGATAAAAATTTGCAGATGGATACAAAAATAGGATTGAAACGGATAGAAATACAATCCACTTTTATTCGTTTCAATCCTATTTTTGTATCCATCGGCAAATTTTTATCCGAATCTATCCGCGTTTTTACCAGGGATTGTCGTCATATTCTGAAAACATTCTGAAATATTGCTGAGATCATGTTGGGGATATTTTATACAGAAAAACATCTGATAATTACATGTATTAACAATGGTACAAAATACTGCTTTTGGTGAAATAAAATTTCCTTCAGATTGAATTCCTCTACAAATTTTGTGTAGAATATGATTTGGATGGCTTTGTGAGAGAGATACACATTGAAAATCGATTATTAGGAAAATTCCCTCAGTGAGGATCGAGCCCTAGTTCTCCGAGTCATAGACAAAGCCTCTATCACCTCAGCTCATCACTGAGATGACTTCAATGCCCTCAAAGTGCCACTCTTGGTCATCTCATAATAATGTGTTCCTGATAAATTCGTTTCCGTGGGATATAGACCAACCAAATCAGAATCCTCTGGAACTGAAATTGAATAGGTCGTGGGAGAGATTTTTCTTTCGCCCTCGACTTGTAAATTGTATTGAGTACCGGTTCTGATGGATAAAAATTCTTATTGTCATATAAAATATTGATACTGAAATATTGTCAGAATATTTCATTTGCGACAAACATGAAATATCCCTCATCATAGATCTCCAGAACATTGCAGAATATCTTATGTACAATATTTCAATTGCAAGATTCTCAGGATATTTGTAATGGAATATTCTATCCGCAATATCTATGGAATTTCATAGAAATATTTAACATAGAATGTTTCGAGTGAGATATTTGTGATATTCTGAGAATATTACTGAGACTCTGTGTGCCATGTGGGAGCGTTCTGCACCATCCTCAACGAATCAGCAGCAGAAAATCCACTCCGCGAACAAAATTTAATGCAAATTCTTTGCTCAACAAATGCAGAAATGATAAAAATCGGAAAATTCACGTTCAGCAGCTTACAAAACGAAGCGTATCTCAAACATTGATGAATATTTAGATGTGACCCTTGGCGCGGATATCAAAGAGAGTCCTGTCAACCTAAAAATAAGAGCACTCCCTCAAATACATCTGCGCGCGGAGTTTGAATTCAAATGTCATCTTACTTTTTGGACACAGTAGTATATCCGTGAGGATAATCTGATTTTCATTCCTTCGTGTAGGTATTCGGTGTACGAACTACTAGAGCCCAAAGTGGAACACACAGTGTATATTCAAATTTATGAGAAGCATTCGATGCCAGACGGATCAATTGAATGGGATGATTTGACCAAGGGTTCAGTGATTAAGTAATATATATGTCAACTGAAAATTGTTTCTATCAACCACATCTGCTAATGAATCTCATTGTACAGAATTGGTTCTTCGATGAATTATTATACGACGAGCGATCCTTCGATCTCTTTCAAATACAAAGAAATTCAATTAGATTCTAAAACACCGTCCTACGATTTGAATCCAAAGAACGATCGATTGCTGGTACCTTTAACCGAAGGGATCGAATCAACGAACGAAGGTTTTCAAAATTCTAATATAAGAGATTCGTTATGAAGCTATCACATCTACTTAATATCACGTTCATACTCTCTCATCCTCCGTTCATCTCCATTGCAGGAGGATCAGGAGAATACCTCGTGTTACAAAAAAAAGCAATCAGTGCAAGTGGTAACGAATGTGACAAGGCCGGCGTGGGATTCGCAGCATTTTCCACTCAACCAAACCGGTGTGGACGCATCAGAGGGACTTGTTTGAGAAATCAACCTCTGACCTATTGGAGACAGGACATGGTATTTTATGACAACGTACAACGAATTAATCTCACCCAAGTTTGTCGCGGGATGTTAATTACTCTGTGGTGTGGTTTTTCCAACTCATCACCCTACTTTCTCTTTCTGTACTGTATCCGTTGAATAAGAACAGAAATATGAATTTGTGTATTCGTTGAAACACAAATTAATTTCCGGTGAGGGGATACGCGTGAAATCTCTTTTTTCAACCAAATTGTTGAGGTGTAGGTTTTGATTGTTTCCGATTGTTACAAGAATGTAACATGGTTATTACAATTGAATCTTAGTCGTCAAAATAAAAATTTAAGGTTTTTCCAAAATTATAAATAATTCCACACTGCACATTCTGAAAAAACGTATCCCTTGAAATGTTATGGACATCTCTTGATAGACGTCAGTTCTAAGAGATCGTTCTGTTATTGTTGAAAGTACAAATACCTTTTCTTAGATCTTAGAAGTAAGATCGTATATAAACACTCATTGATCGAGTGTATTGGTTTCTCTTGTTCGTATACGAATGTATTCATGCAAATTTCTTTAGGAAGCCCGACAATCTGGACGGCCAGGATGTCACTTTTTGAGCAATTACGCGAGGGTCCCATCCCAACCTTTGAGATACGAACGAAGAAGGTCCGGAAGCAGACAATTTTTAACATTAGAATATCATTCCCACCATACATCGATGATCGATATTGAAATAAATACAGAAATCAATGCTATCGTAAAATATGGGTGAGTTTAGAGAATGACTGTTCAATGTTCTTTCTTTTTCAATTCAAAACTAATCATCATTGCCATGAAATAATCAGTCTTATGATGACTGGTTTGATGAAATCCCCCAACCCTGTCTATTATTCACCAAACGCTTAATTTCTATCTACTACAACCCTTGTCTTGTATAATTTGTTTCATATAACTCAATCTAGTTCTATCTCCACAAGTTTTACTATTCACTTTTCCTTCCAATATTGTTTTCAATGAACTGTCATGCCTTAACGTATATCCTATCACCCAGGTGAAAATTGACGATTGGCACTAGGATGGTGCAACACTGACAAAGATTGGCCGAGCCTTGGCGGTTAGCAAGGTGCAAGCTTGAAATGATAACATCGTTACAGGCTCCATTGATGCATTCTGTCAATTACGGACCAACATTGGTACGATTGTGGCAGTCAAATCAGCCATTATTGGCAACCCATGAAAAAATTTGACACTCGATCTGAATCCAAGATTGGATCATGATTGTACTCATTACAAACCAAAACTGATAGACGGATTTTTCTATGGTCTGCCAATGGTTAGATGTTTTATGCATTTGAAGAAGGTACGATCATTTATTACACATAAATGATGTTAACTGCTAAATTTGAGTCAATACTTGAGCGCTTGCGAGAAACGAACTGAGCGTTGAAAACAATACTGAAGGGTGGCGCTTTGACATTGGACGCGGGAATTCTTGTATGGAAATGTATAATTGAGGATCGTGGCTAGCCTGAGTCAAGCTTTGACCAGACTTGGCACTACAGTGGGTACTCATTTCTTCTAAACGTTGTCAACGTTTGGATTAATATTCAGCCGTGTTATGAAATTGTTCGTATGAAGTCAATTTCTTTTGTCCAAACAATATTGGGATAACGATGAACCATGATTGGCACAATCTTGAGCCAATGATGGATTGATAAACGTAAATTATGATTCCCAACATTGGTGCAACATTGTGTCACTTGTCAGTCAACGTTGGCTCGATATAGATTTCCAAGCCTTGGATGTCAGCATTGCGCCTATCTATTTTTCATCGTCAGGATTGGCGCAAGCGGAAATTTTTACGTGGGCAGATGCCTTCTCCTTTCAACGACATGCTTCAAAAAATTCCTTTTCTCATTTATCTCTAGAAGCACTTCTTCATTTTTTACTTTCTGTATCAATTTTATTCTCAGCATCCTTCCGTAAGAAAGTATTTCTTTGAATCTCAGGAATTGTTATTAAATGAATATTTTTTTGACACAAACAAATTCCTTATTTGGAATGATGGAATGATACAATTCTTTTCCATGAACAAGATATCTACTCCTATCTAAGAAATATCTATTTGGATCTAGTAAAATAACAATTCCTTAGATACAAAGAAATACTTTTGTCTGTGTACTGCCCGGAGTGCTAATAAAATTGCTTCTCGGTTCTCCTTTTTTTCCTAAAACCGAACTGATCTTCTACTAATCTACTCTCTATTTTATTTTCCATCCTCTTGTATATAATTTCCTACAATTTGCGCATTGGTCTGCGCCTTGTTTTTTTTAGAATGATGACAATTTTATTCTTCTGGAAATCTTTGAGTACTTTTTCATTTTGATACATATCTCTGATGAATCCAAATAGTGCGGCACGAATGCTCTCACTAAACTAATATGTGAAATTTTTTCCAAAGGCAAAAAAAAGTGTGCGAACCGTTCGAAAATTGTACAATAGTCTCGTTGTTTTAGAATAAAGTTCATGATAAAAGGATCGTCAATATTCTGATGAAGACTCTTTCTAATACTGTATATTTCGTGTAAAGATTGTGTTTTTACGATGCCTAATTTCTAGTTTATAACATCCCAACACGAAGCAAAATCATTTCCTATCGTTTCTCGTATAATTTTCGATCATCGCATGTCAAATCGAAAATCACGTCCTCAGTCCAGAAATCTGAAAACTAATTAAAGCTTGGTATAGTTGCGATAACCAATTTCATTACCCACAAGATATGCATCTATTTCATCAGAACACGAAATTCAATCTCCACATATGAAACTATTGTAACATTATCCCCATAAGATCCGTTCATTAAAAGATAAATACCTCGTGTCTCGTGAGATTTTCACCAAACACATTTTATCGGAATATTGATGATACGTATCGTATATCTTCGTCTCTGTAGTTTCTCTTATCATGGGATATACGTTTCAATCGTTTGGGAGTCTTGTGTCAAAGCGTTTATATTGTTACCGAGTTTCAGATCTTCCAACTTCTGTATATCGGAAGTTTACGTCAACAGTATTTCCGTAGAACATACAAAGATTGTGGTGGTGCTCAGTAACAAAGGATCGCTCGCGTTATTCTATGAAATGAGAATCGTTGATTGTCCATCGAGTTTACCAAAATCATGGAAAGGAAAGAGGGAAACGGGAACTGTCTCGTCTGAAAGCGATCGTACAGTGGTAGTGAATATCTTTGGAGAATTCCCGTTGAATGATTTCTCCTGTTCAGGTAAGGAAAATAATATTTTGAGGAACTGTCGCACGAAAGAAAATGGTTAGCTATTATTTGGATAGCTAAAATTTAGCTACGGGAGCTATTTTTAATTTAGCTATCACAGCTAAATTTCTCACTCTGTTAGCTAATAAAATAGCTCCAGCTGCAATTATTTTAGCTACACTGGTGAAAAAAAGGGTGCTGAAAGAGCGAGTAGCTGCCACAGATATTTTCTTTTTTTCCGTGCGATTGCCTATCGCAATGAACGTGAAGAATGATGATAGATGTCCTCGTTTTATTTCGATTATAGTGGAATTGCTGAACGAGCGTAAAGAACTGGTAGCAAAGAGACAATTTTATGTGGAGAAAATGAAACATTGCTTCTGCTGGCAGCATTGTTTGTGTGAATGTTCGAATACAAGCAGGGATAAATCAATTTGTCGGCCGATGTCATTGGTGTATTATCATTCCTGTGGATTTCAAGGACCAATTCCGATATCATCATCGTCATCATTATCATCATGGCCATGGATGAGGATCATCAGACTTGTCGTGTTGTGTACGGGAATTCTACTGCTTCTTCTCATCGTCATGGGTAACATTTTTCCGATCCGATTCCAGTATCACATTACATGGGAATTTTTCTGCGAATCAAAATCAATACAACTAATGGAACCACCCATCATTCTACGTTCGTGTGTTCTTTCAGAGATCTTGTTTGGTTCCTCTTTTTTTTTCTGTTCTCAATCCTACGTTATTTCATTGAAAGATGGTATTTTTATTTCTTGCGAAAAACGTAAAATTGAATTCATGTGTACACAACATAGTAAATAGATCATATGTAATTGATACACTATTCAAAAAATCTGCTTGAAACTCCGTAAGAATATTATGAAGTTTCTTACATGAATAGTTTATCAAATTTCATAATAAAATATTAAATTCAATAATATAACTCCTAATGCTGAGGATTTTCTTCTTAATTTTAATAACATATTTATGAAATTCTGAAATTCCATCATGAATATTGAATTTGGGAACTATTTATTAAATTTAATATGGAAATATGAATTTCATAAAGAATTTCGTATTAAATTTAAGAATTTTTCTAACAGTGTATGTCCGATGTTATTAATTATCCCTAGGGCTCCGCACGAGACTCTCGTCTCAAATTGAAAAATGATCTATATTTATTGTAACAAGGTGTAACAAAATCACATGCAATTCCGATTTCATCGTAGAGGATAACGAAGATATTCTCTCAGGCTCGGAACTAGTCTCGGTGCAGATCTCGTTGCATATTTCGACATATATCTCTGCTAATTTCGTTTGAATGATCAAGGTTCCACCCCATTTGATCTTGATCTTCTTGATATTTCGAGAGATTGGAATAATTATTGGTAACTATTTTATCTCTCTTTGACGCGAGTCTCGTGCGAAGCCATAATCATCCCTGATGTGCAAAATAGATGAGATAAAGATTAGGAATATAACCATCCATCACGCTCATGTGGTTCTTCTTCTCATAAGGGTCCTCCAATTTTGCACCTGCGTAGTTTACTTGCGAGTACAAATAATTCTTGGATCCAATAAACGTTTTTGTGGAAGTCTTTCGGAACTCTCAAAAGAATATCTTGAAGATATTTCATGCAACATCATGAGATGTATTTTAGATATCTCAAAAATGTATCTGATAGGATACGTTGAGGATATCTAAATTTTTTGCACAACATCTATTTAGATCTGTTGGGAATATGCTTTAGCGTAATTCAAAAGTGTTCATTCGGAGGTAATATAGAATATCATAACTCAAATTTCTCGAATTCTAAAAACCGTTCGGATATGAGATCAGAGCGAGAGATGAAGTCTATTAACAATAATTGAAAACACTAATCGCCTGTTGTGCTAAAACAAATATTTTATCAGGTTTGCTGAAATGCCTGATCGGAATCATTGTGCCTCCCGTCGGTCTCTGGGGCTTGCATATTCAATTGGGGAAGAGGAGGAAATTTAACAAATATGAAGTGAATTGTGGATGTAACGTCGATGAACCGACTGATCATGATGATGGTGAACATAAGCATATGAAACAACCAAGCAGGTAGAGAGTCAGATAAGATTTTTAGTATCCCTGTGCGGAAAAAAACCAATACAAATCTCATCGGTTTCTATTTGGTTATCGTCATAGCACATTAGAATTCCTCGGAATTCATTGGATTTTTCACACAGGGACGTTGAACAATATTCGTATAATATTATGTATTCTAAAATAATTTTTCATCGTTTTCACAGAAAAATGCAATTTATTTTGAACTTGACTTTCTTTTTGACCTTCCCAATAATGCTTTGTTGCAATTATGCGAAAAGAAACTATGGATCCAATCTTCCATGTTCCTGTTCAAACGGATCAGAGGTAAATTATTTACTTGATATCTGCGTACCTTGCTGAAAATGCCAGGTGAATCCAGACAAAAATAATTATCACCCAACAAACAAAAAGATATCCATTAGTATCTGAAAGATGTCTTGAATTCATGGGAGATTTTCGTGAAGATATCTTTTTGACATCTAATAAATGTCTTATGCAACAAATTTCAACAAGTTTTAGATATCTCAAAAAAGTCTTGCAAAAGATATGTTTTAGACGCGCTGACAAACATACACGAGAACAATGTATTGACGAAAGATTATTCAAAGTTGAGTAAAACGGGGACATAGTAGCATTCCCGCGGAGTTTAAAATCCGGTCAATTGTTTCATTTTACTCGACTACAGATGAAAATTCATTCGGATATTTTTCAACAGTATTCAAATTGTGGGGATAATAAGAAAATTCGAATTGATTTTCACTTGCAGTCGAGTAAAATGAAGTCAACCGGGCTTAAACTTCGCAGGAATGCCACTACACAAAAATAATCTATTTGACCGAATGAACTGAAGTTAGTTGTGAAAATCAGTTCCGAGTAATAAAAGCTGTAGTGAAGGCAACTTCAAATTAGTAAGGTGACAGGCCCCATTAATGAACACCTTAACCCCCATTAGCAAACAATCGTTTATCTATTATATCTTTCCTATGGCATATTATTCTGAATTTATTTACATAACAGCGGTTGATTTAGTATCCAGTCAGTCATGCTTGGATGAAATTAAAGCACTAAATGAAAAGTACTATGAATCAAAAACCAAAATGTTCATTAAAGGGTCGCGTTCATAAATGGGGTCATCTACCTTAACAGCAACTAAAGTCAGAGAAATGAAATTTGAATTTAGTTGAACCCAACGTCCGTTTTAGTTATCCAAATATCAATAACTGTATCTAGTTGCTGGATATTTTCTTCGTGTATGTTTTAGATATGTGGAAGACATCTTTGAGATGGTGCCAAGATATGTTTTGATTCTTTTAAGATACGTTTTGGATTTTTCCAAGATACGTTTTACATATTTTCAAGACATGTTTTAAATGTCTCAAAGATGTCTTTTTGAAATCATTAGGACGTCCCGGACAGCACGAAAGGATCACTAATGAGTTCTGAAAAAAGAACATGGCGTGACTTTTGCCCTTCTTATACATAGACAATTTTTAAGATGTGTAACAGATATCATTCAGAAACTCTTTCAAGATGTATTTTACACCATGCTGATTCGACATCTGAAAGATTCAGAAATCCCTCAAACACATATTTCTGACATTTCTTGGAGATATCTGAAATACATCTTTTCAATGTATCTAAAATATGTATTCCTAAAGATATCTTGTAGATATCTTCAAGAACTTCAGTACTTGTTGGGCAAGCTTTGAGCGGTTTTTGTCCCAAGAAATCCGATCAAAAGCTGACTAAATTTTTATCTGGTTTCGTCCAAAACCACCAAACATAGAATATTCTGTCGAAAAACTGACAGGAACTTTCACATCAGTTTTTACATCAGAAATTAGATAGAAGTTTAGTCGGTTTTTGACCGGATTTCCTGATTTCGTTCGAAGCTTGATAACTATTTTTTGTCCGAATTGCCTGGGATTTTCAGCAGGGTATATTTCTATCCCCATAAGGATTATGCAAATTTCCATGTGATCATATTTCAACAAGATTGGTACCTTAGACAATCGAATAATTTTCCCTTAGATTACTTTCGCAAGTGACCAATCCTCCAGTGCTAGACTGCTTCGTATGAGAACGTACAATCACGAGGAAGATTCAAACGTGGAAAGAGAAGATACAGAATACGTGATGAATGAATTGAAAAAATCTCAGGAATCGTTACGAAGTGTCAACCAATACACGGTAAGAAATCATCGGTCACACGATCGTAGAACGCACGGCAGGATCAAATCAAATTCATAAATACAAAGATACATTGAACTGTAAAACATGTTTTGGAAAACTTCACAAAAATTTTAGAAGGTGATTAAAAAATACATGCGTTAGGAATTTTCCGTATCACACCGGAAATTTATTGGAAATTCATAATAAAAATCTCATAAAGTTTGGAATTTCCAGTTAAATTTATGGGAAATCTCATACACCCTTCACTGGAAATTGATTTCTTACACATAATTGAAATTTTCCACACGAAAAAAAAGGAAATGAAGAGATTTACCTTGTAGGATGACGACGCGTCGTTCCGAATCTTTGAATGGAAATTTGTACGAAATAAATAATTCACATCCTAACAGAAAAATCTATCTTTGTCTTATAATTTAAATTATTTGACAATATATTTTGTAAAAATTTTCATTCAAAGACTCGAAACGACACGTTGTCAGCCTACAAGGTAAATTTCTCCATTTTATTTTTCCATGCGGTGGTTGCGTGTGGGAAAATTTTAATTATTTCCCTCAACAAAATATTCACATCTATCAGTTTAGAAACTTACAGTTGCACAATATCGTACAAAGATTACATCGGGGGTTTATTTTTCTATGGAATCAATGCTTTTTACCAGATTATCAAAATTATTCGCAATTCTTTTGATGACCATTCAGTGAATCAATTAATTTTTGTGTTGATACTGTGAAATGAATATCAATTCCACCCGAACATAGATATATTCAAGGGCGTCATCACTACCCTGGTGCACTCAGAGAAGGTTTGTTCCAGTCAAACAAAATTTTGGTTGAAATGTACGCAAAGGAACTTTTTGGTTGGCTGAAATAAAATTTGTTTAGAATGGACAATAACTTTTATTTGTTCCAAACAAATTTTATTTCAGCCAACCGAAATGTTTCTTTGTATTCATTCCAATCAAAGTTTTGTTCCATACAAACTTAATTTTCACTGTAGCCCTGGACAGAGATGAGTTGAAGAGATCGCTAACGAGATATGAAAACCATAGTCCGGTTTCTGATTGGCAGTATCACGTTTTCCGTTTATCCCTTCGTGCTGGTTGGTTTAGAAGAAGAATTCAACCAATCATATATCTTTCTTCGAAAGAAAAAAACGTGATACGGACAATGATTTTAACATTGCGTTAGCAATCTCTGTTATTCATCTCTGCCCTGGACAAATCAAGCTTCGCTTCAGGACAGTCATGAAACTCCATCCCTCGGAATCTACAAATAAAATATGTTCTTCTTGCACGGAAAAACTAATTTAACTGCAGCAGCGAAGTGGCTAGCACGGACCAGTGGTCTCAGATTGGACTCGCAAACGTTACGCACACAATTGCAACTGTACGTCAGTGTGAAAAAAGAGAGGGTATGGTTGCGCGCGCAACCCAGCATGCTTTCTCTTTTGCTCTCCCGTCAACTATCCGATGAACAATGGAGAAAGCATGCTAGGTTGCGCGCGCAACCATACCCTCTCTTTTTATACACTGACGTACAGTTGCATTTGTGTGCGTAACGTTTGCGAGTCCGATCTGAGACCACTGGCACGGACACGGACAGCCATCAAATTAACTCCTACAGCTCAATTTTAGTTGTGGCAGCAAAAAAATTTGCTCTCACGAGCGAATTGAATAGCTGTTCACGTTCGTGCTATCTACTCCGCTGTTGCGGTTACAATATTTTTTCCCATATGGTATTCTTCCCAGCAAACACAACTGCTGGCGTTTCAAAGGGCCAATGACGGCTCTTCAGCGGCATTGCCAAACCATCAGCGGCCCATTGAAATGCCAGTAATCATTGTTTGTAGGGTTAGCGTTGCTTCATGAATTTTGGAGGAAAAACTTATTGTTCGAGGATTAATCTTCATGTTCTCATTGAGTTTGTAGCGAAGTTGCTAACTTGGAATCAAACTACATTAATACATTAATAACTTCCATGCATAAATCTCACATGAATGATTTAACTCGGAGGAAAATGTACTGAGGCCAAATAACCCATGTTTCGATGGAATAAATATTTATTCCGCTGTATTCAAATAGAGATTCATTAAATATACAGAGATGTGAAAGGATTTGAAATGCTTGCGTTTTCGTGGTTTTCTTCTGAAAAAAAATTCCTCCGAACATGATATGATTTATATTTCGTATTTCATAATAGATTTCCGAAAGCATTTCGCATTTTCCATACAAAATGCATTCCAAAATATGTGATAAAATACAAAATACGGAATATATCATCTTCAGGGACATTTTTTTTCCAAGAAAACTATAAAAATAAAGAGCAGACGTGCAGAAATGGGGCAAAAAAGCAGCAAAATTTGTTGACAATACCAAATTTCCGCTCAAAAGCATTTCAAATGCTTCCACATCTCTGTATACAAATGAATTCTTGTCTCAGTGTGGGAGCATAATTCCTTATAAAGACGAATGTACACCCTAGCATGTATGTATTATGGGCCCCATCCTGCAAATATGGGCCCAAGACTAGACCAGAGTGGGCCAGAATTCATACACGCTAGGGATTAATAAAGAGGATTGTTTATGTAAACAAATATTGCACTGTTTGAGAAGAAGCGAATGATTTACCGAATGGAAACTAAATTTTTTTTTCAAATTCTGATTTATTCATTAATAAGAAAGATTAATTTGAAAGGTGGACAGTGCGGTTGAACAGAGGAAATGTCTGTTCCACCGTATTCAACAAACCATTTGATCCTAGGGTGCAAAAGTGTTATATAAATCTTTTGATCGGATTTTTGCATCTCGAAATGGTGGAAATGATTGAAGAGGGAACATATTTTGTCGTAATTCAATTCTTTCATTTGACAATAATTCGATCCATACGCATAGAAAATTCATGTTCCATTCATCCAACAAGTACACGCGAATACGTTTGGGAGAGAAAAAAAATGTTTTTCGTTTCGACAAAATACATATCAAATGTTTGTGAAACATCATCGATCATTCCTTGCAACGATTCGAATGACGTGCATGAAAACCTTAATTTCCTTTTCCATTTCTAGAAAACCCATCGCCACACAGCGCGTGAGTAACTCTGACATCGAGCGATGGTGGAAAGAAAGATTACATTTATGTGGATTCTCATCGTGATTAGGAATAAAATATGATAATTGACTAACATGATAATTTCAAATGTGTGTAAGTATTGATATAATTAAACATTGTGTAACATATGAATTCTTATTGGCTTGAGTATGTTGGAATAAATAAATGTTCATCGTTGTATAAAAGTTATTCCATTGTAAATGATTGTCTATCTAATTTCACTAACTTCCTCTTCTTCTTTCAATGATACTGAAACAAGCAGCCGTGAAGTTAGCAGAAGAAGTTGTTATAACTTTTGCTTCAACGTTACGGGGACTTTGTTCGTGCCAGAAATCGATGAAGTAGCATGCAATTACTCGTTTCAAGTGCTGGATATAATTTCTCTATAAAACATCATCAAAATCGGCTGCTACCTTTTTTTAATAGCTTTATTTAGATCTATGAATGATATTTAATTTTTGTTTTCACCTTCTCTATGTTTCTAGTGACTTTTTGGATGTCCCGAACAAGAGGATACTTCCATCCCACCTTCTCATTCCTTCTCTCATTCTCTCTTCATCGTCGACGGAGGTAAGTCACGTTCGAATGATAAATACCGCGAGTACACGCGGTTGGCGTGCACAGTGCTGTAGAATTAAGAGTTCAGAACCCGTGAGAGAGTCTTTCTTCGAAGTTCCCTACGATTTGATATTGCTCTCTCTGATTATTAGATGAACTCTTCGAATCTGAAATTATTGAGGATTGGCAATTAGGATTTGATCTCCGTTATTAGGACTAACCATAATTGAATATCCAAATTCTGCAGTTTTCGATAATAGTTATATGGAATTAAATTGAGTATGAAAGGGAAAGGAACGCATATCGTACCTCAAAATCCATCAGAATGTAATAATTTTACTTTTATGTTTCAGGATGATCAATGTTCAAATAGGATTCTGTGTTTGATTCAGACGAATATAATTCCGTGTCGTTTGAATTTCACAGACCAGGAACAAAAATTGAAATATTCAATTTTATCCGAGGGGTAAACCACTCTAAAATCAGCAAGACAACAAATCTGTCTTATGAGCCTCTTATAATAGTCTTATTGACAGTTATATTGCGTTGAGCAGAACAGAGCTACGCTTACTTCAACATTATTTAGAGATTTTTAATTTGGAAAAATCATGATTTCAACGTGGTTTACTCTTCGATTTTATCGAAGAATTTCATTCGGAACTTCTATTTGTAATATAATATAGCAAAAATTTAAGAGTCACCCTGACAGCAAAAGTTGCAGTGCAACTGTTACTTCAGTGTTGCTGCCCCAGTTTATGTTTTATTGTTGGAGAATTGTTTGATCTCACATGTCATAGCTTCATGTATCCAAACATCTTTGCAGCATCATGACAACAACTCTAAAGTTTGCTGCACGTTGCTGCGCATTTGACATCGCAACCTCCCAGCAACTTTCCAACAACACACACTGAAAACACAGTTTGTTCCAGCCAAACAAAATTTTGGTTGAAATGAACGCAAAGAAACTTTTTGGTTGGCTGAAATAAAATTTATTTGGGGTGAACGAAAGTTGGTTCACAATAATTGAGGCTTTCATACTGACAAATAAATTTTATTTCAGTCAACCAGATATTTTCTTTGCGTTCATTTCAACCAAAATTTTGTTTCGCCGAAACAAAAGTTTTCTCAGTGCAGTGAAGAATTTTGTGTAATTTTAACACACGTGCATGTCGCAAACAGTCCACTCAAAATTTGTGTTGAATATTGACACAAAGGATGTGAGAAATTAACACAAAAGTGTTAAGTTTACATTAGAAATCTGTCAATTTGACACTCATTTGTGTTCAATTTCAACACGAATTTCGAATGGACCGTTTCTAACACAAATTTCTCACTGTAAACAGTTGCTCCGTATTGTTGGGAAGTTGTTGCGAATTTTCCTAGCACTTTGCTGTCTGGGCAGTCGCGTATCAATGAATCCTCAATCTAATTACTAAGAATTGCAAATTGAATTCACGAATGTATGTAAAAAATGCGTCAAATTTGAAGAAATTTTTAACAACGTAGGTGGGTGTACTGAGATCCAATGTTCACATCATACTATAAGACCTCCTGAATTTAATGACATCTAATTACAATCACTCGCCTGGAGTGGTATCACAAAGAATCCCGTAATTCAATGCACGTATTCAGTTGTATTGGTAAATTATGAAAGTTGTTCCATGATTTCACACGCTGTTGTCCCCGATTGAATTCAGAGGGGTGCTCGTCAAATACAATTCACGCAAATATCAAATTACGATGATTCGAACCTAATAACAAGAGAAAATACGAAAGGATTGTTCGTTTTGGAATATTTTCAGTAAGAGAATTCAATGGAATACTTGAAAAACAATAAAGCTAATAAATAGATATACGGCATCCCAAGAGTTTTTGATATCGCGCGAAGAATTTCTCTTACGCTACTCTACTATTATGTGCACGATATGAAAAGAAGAACACATACATCTGGTGTCGAATCAAACAGCTTGCATCCAAAATTCACAATGGAGATTGTGAAAACAATAGGTAGTAAACCAGTAGTTTCCAACAGTCAACTACTACGTGTAGAGTATTTTTCTCTTTCGCCTTTACAGATCTTTCTTGGCTATTATATCTCCGTTTCTCCATCCTCCACTGCATTTATTGTAGTCCATGGTTTGCTAAAATACAAACCTTTATATTCGCAAAGCTTTTACCGTGTAAAACAAAAGACACTGATTCTGAGTTCACCGTGAAGGGAGCAGATGATTCACCGTGGAATGAGAGACATTCCTTCATCAAAAACAAAGAATTCGGAGAATTTCATAGTCTCGTGAACAGTAGTAATGCCCTGCAGTGCGCTGCTCCGCGAATGAATCGGTTTTAATACGCATAAGAAGTGTCCGATGCGAAAAATTTCATACTTTCAAAATATGAAGCATATTTCGCAGAATGCTTTTTCACGTCAGTAATTTCTGAGCTGTTTTCAAAGCGTTAACATTAATTATCCCCTACGATGAGGGAGAGGATATTCATATGATTCAATGCGAATAGAATCAATATATCGTTCATGTATGTTTTATTAGTACAATTATTACACTGAGAGAAAAGTGCCTAGCTGCAGTGTAAAAAATTTTATCGGAAATTTCCTATATACTTATGTGGAGTAATTAACCTATACACGCGTTAGGAATTGTCCCAGCTTGTCCGGAAATTTACTGTGAAATGTTGGGAAAAATCCCATAAAGTTTGGAATTTTCAGATAAATGTATGGGAAATTTCATATAAATGTACCGGAAATTGATTTCCTAATCAGTGATTGGAATTTTCCGGTTGATATACACAGGAAAATCCCAATTATTTTTTACAGTGTGCGACAAGTAGGATTCAACTGTTCCAGCTAAATTTTTACTTATATTTACCAGATTCTAGATTCTGGCGTTGATAGAAGTCGGATGGTTTGAAACATAAATAAAACAGGAATACAAAATTTAGTTGTTCGCAAATGAAATTTAATTTGCACAACTATACTTTGAAAAATAATCGGAATTTTCCTGTGTACATCCAATCACTGATTAGGAAATCAATTTCCGGTACGTTTATATGGAATTTCTCATACATCTTCTGATTCTGAAAATTCCAAACTTTATGGGATTTTTCCCAACAATTCACAGTAAATTTCCGGAAAAGTTGAGAAAATTCCTAACGCATGTATATGTTGATTACTTTACATAAATATATAGGAAATTCCCGATAACATTTTTTACAGTGTATTTTCATTTAGAATGACTAATTTTCTTAGCTACCCCAGCAACGTCATCCATCGAACTATCTAGAGCCTCGCGGGAATCTAGCCAAGGGCTAGAAAGAGTCTAGTGGCAAGCGAGGAACTTGTGAGGGCTTAGCGAGTGCTGATATAACGTTTGTTCGCTCTCTGAATTCCTTGGAGTGAAAATTCACTCTTGCCGAGTGAAAATACTGCAACTCCGAAAGAGTGAAAAATTTCACTCTCAAAGAGTGAATTTTCACTCTATAAGAGTGGAAATCAACTCTGGTGTTTGGAGTGAAAAACTCACTCTTAGGAAAAAGAGTGAATATTGACTCTTGAAGAGTGAAATTTCACTCTTCAAGAGTTGAGCTCCCACTCCGTTCTAGAGTTGCAGTATTTTGACTCTTTGAAGAGTGAATATTCACTCCAAAGAATTCAGAGAGCGGGTATCTACTATTCAACTGGACATCCGAGAAGAAAAGATTAAATCTAATGAGATCTAAGCAGATCTCAAGAGATCTAGATTTTGGCAAAAATTCCAACAAACCTGTTCATATCTACTTACATTTGAAGATCTCAACTTAGGCAACAATCTTTGGAGTTTTCTGATATCAACTCACTCCCAAAGATTCCAATTTCGCAAGGAATCCACAAAAATATAGGAACATTGAAGAAGATTTCTGGAGATCTCTGTGAATCTCCGTAGATTTTTGTTGCCAAAATTTAGATCTGAAGAGATCTACATATATCTCAATAGATCTACCTAGATCTCGGTAGATCTTTTTTTCTCGGGCACTTTTTCTCACTGCGTACGGAAAAATATTCTCTTTTTTTATGATCATAAAAATAAATAGAATCAATACAACTTATATGAGAAGCCTAAGGAGATACAGAGCAAAAAATCATCCCTTCCTCCCACAAGAAAATTTGTTTTTATTTCCCATTCAGCCCAATAAAAAGTCTTGGATCGCATTTACAGGAACACTTTCAAAAGCATGTTAATCCTCCTCAACAGGAACATTATAACAATTCCACATATATCAAAGAGGAATATTTCGCTCGGTGACAACATAACAGTCTCGACATTACTTCCGACAACCGTACTACAGCGATGATGACCAAAGGGCGTTGGAAGAGAGAAAGAGGAATGAGAAAACTAGAAAACTTCAAAATCTCATGCGACTTGTCACTTGTACCCGCATAATGCATGTTACACGTTACTGCATCACGTTGAACATCACGCCAACCTTTTCCTCTCTTACTCATAAACATTTTCGACCTTGTTTTGAAATACTGACAAGGAAGAATGAACTATCATGTAGAACGTTATACTCGACAATCAATTCACCTCTGTAACTCTCTCAACAAATTCAAATATTTCCTTGTTATCGAGCATTCCAAAATCTGATACTTGGGAATTATGATTTCGTTATACTTAATTTGACAACATCTTCAACTGCTTCACAAAAATCTTCCGTTTGCATTATCAAGTTCTTATGCGTTTAGTTTTCATTCTATTTTATTCACGAAAAACATCGAAGAATTCATTTAATCGCGGTTGCGATGGATCATTTGATTCGTTGAACAATGATTCTATTATATCCTGTGCTTTCTCCATTCTATAAAATATCTGAAACGGACTGTGAAAAAAGTATTATCTCTGGAAGCAATAAGTGACGAAGAAATTGAAAGTTTCACAATTTCTTCCGTTCTTTTATGGAATTTACAAACATTTTCGACAAGATCTTCGTTTCGATAAAGTGGAGAAATATTCTTTCTTGCTCAGTGAAATGAAAAAGACAACCATCTGTAGAATTGAAAATCCATATCAATGACCTACTGCGATGAATGAAAAATCTTTTACACGGAGAAAATATTTCATTAAAATATGACAGTGTATCACCGGATTAGGGCGCCACATCGGTTTCTTCGAGAAAAACCACTGTGTGATTCTATGCAACCATACAGTAATTTTTCTCGAAGAAACCGATGTAGCGCCCTAATCCGGTGATACACTGTAATATTTGATGAAATATTTTCTCCGTGTAGACGTTGAATCCCCTACAAATGAAATCTCCAAACTCCTTGGAGTGAAAAATTCACTCTTGATGAATGAAAATACTGCGAGTCCAGGTAAAGTGGAACTCCACTCCTGAAGAATGACTCTTCACTCCATAAGAGTGAATTCTCACTCCAACAGAGTAAAGGTTCAACTCGATTTGAAGGGTGAATTTTCACTCATTCACAAGAGTGAAATCCTCACTCCAAGAGAGTGAAAATCCATTCTTACGCGTAAAAAAGAAAATGGAGAAATTTACTGTATAGGATGACACAATGTAAGAAATTTCTTTGTGAATTCACAAAAAAATTTGGCAGTTTTTTACACAAACACTTCTTCTAGTGGATTTTCAAACAAAATTTGGAGAAAATCAAAAGTTTTGGTCAACTAACAAAAATGTTTGATTTCCTCCAAATTTTGTTTGGAAATCCACTAGAAGGAGTGTTTGTGTAAAAAACTGCCAAATTTTTTTGTGGATTTACAAAGAAATTTTTTACAGTGCAATGCGTCGCTTCGAGTCTTCAAATGGGAATTTTTACAAAATATGTTGTCTAATAATTCGCAATATAAGACAAAAATAGACTTTTCTCTCATGATGTGAATGATTTGACAATATATTTTGTAAAAATATCCATTCGAAGGCTTGAAGCGACGCGTTGTCATTCTATACTGTAAATTTCTGCATTTTCTTTCTTCCGTGTATGGAGTGAAAAATCACTTTATAAGGATGGAAACCCACTCTTGTTGAACTTGCAGGATTTTCACTCCGAAAAATTTGCAGAGAAGAAAAAATCCACCAAATCGTGGTGAAGAATTCATTATTCATGGGGGAAATTCTACAATTATTTGTATGAAATTATCAACATAAATCAATGCAGACACACGGATGAAATATGTTTCGTTATTATATCTGGTACATTAATGATGGAATCATAAATGATGATATCAACTTGTGCACAAATTGAGCAAGCACGATGCTCGGCATCCCCCGTGTTACGCGTTTTGACAAGCGCGAGTATATGTCTAAACATGGATATCTTTCTATTCGCCTGCAAAAATCAAAAGGCACAAGTGGACCCAGACAGGTATACATAATATCTGCCCACGTCGAGCCGAGTGTAGTACATTCACACCAAAGACTTATCTCTCGCTCTCACATGCGCTCGTTTGCGCGTTAAAAGCTGTTCCCTCTCTCTTCTACAACCGGTCGAATTCTTTTAATGAAGGAGATGTTCTCCCAAAGGTACCTCCACGTGTAGGCAGGGAGAAGGTGGACGTGTACGGTATGGTACGGTACAGACAGCACGCACCGTCTTCATCCCACACCAACGTTCGTAAGATGAATCCACGCATACGAAACCAGTACGTACAAATGGATCCTTTTTCTCGATATCTCGTATGCTGCGTATCTATCATTAATGTTATCCCATGGCGATATTCTTCCCGTCACTCAAGTTTCTTTTATTCACGTAGGTCTATCGAATCGTTAATAACTTCATGTGAAACCCAGGGATTGCGCTATTCTATTGTATTTGGTAATATCCTAATAGACTTGATATGCATATTCGATTTTCTTCCGCGTGACAGAAAACTGACTTATCGAAAATTATAAACTACGAAAGGAATTGTGCTTAATTTTTCGAAGTTCTACACGTGTAGCTCGATATGTAGCTTAGGGTGTGATTTTATATTTTCTAGAGGAAAAAATATATTCCCTTTGGAAAACAATTCAGTTTCCCATTCAAATAACACAGGAAACTCCTTAACTTTGGTTTCAACTTGGTTTTTCCATGTTGAAGAAATTTTTTTCGAAAAAATGAATATAATAGGCTTGTAAGGCATAAAATTTACTGCGAGAATGTTTCCATGGAATAAAGCTGTACGACCAATAGTTTCGGGAGTGAACTTCAATAAAAATCAAACTCAAACACTGACAGAAAAACCACCGGGTTGGAACATTCGTGGTTACAATAACTTGAAACCTGATGCTATTCATCAGAAAATATAGTTGTGATGTCCAGAAAAAGTGGTTGATGCCAAAATTGACTACATTTTTCAGGTAATGAGAACCAAATTTTTGTCTTGGTATATAATAACCAGAATATGTGATCAATTTTGGCTTCAATCACTTTTTCCGGTCGCCACAATCACATTTCCTGGTGGATCGAACCAGATTTCAACTTATTACAACCACGGATGTTTTTTCATCAGTGAAGCTCTTATAATTTTTTATTTACACTGTAAAAAATAATCGCAATTTTCTTATACGCAGCAATCGGAAAATTCCGGTCATGGGAGGGGAAATCAATTTCCGATACATGTATATGAAATTTCCCATAAATTTAACTGAAAATTCCAAACTTCATGAGATTTTTACCATCGTTGTGCACAGTGGGTCAGATGACTGGAAAAACTGGCCAAAAGTCGAGTCCAGATTTTTTGAAAACAAGTTTATGGGGATGAAGTATATAAGTTCAAGTGCACTTGGTGAATATATTAAGGGGATCCAAACATTAGTGTTCAATTGGTGGTAATTTGAGAATGAATAATTGCATATCAAAAGTGGATGAAGCTATGTTGAAAAATTCTAAGTATTTAAATCCAGCTGAGAAAATTCATCACAATATGCATGGTTTCTTTATCTCATGACTTCACTACAATCAGAAAAGGAACAGAACAAGGATAACGATGTGTTACAAGGCATGGGTGCATGATTTTATGAATATTTTCTATGTAATTTTCATTTTGTCCACGCTATCAAGAGGTCGTTCCGCGACGTTTCGCGTTCAATTCACACCAGACTAGGATTAATGTGTTACTATTGTTGTGTACTAGAAGTTCAATCGGCGCTTTTTTGCGCTTCTTGCAGAAAACGTCCGATAAAGTATAAATATGTTGTGTAAAGCCCATTCACTGTGGAGTAAATGACAAGAAAAAAATCACAAACATTAAAAATTGCACCAGAACATTTTGCAACTTGTTACTCAGGGGCTTTCCGAAGTGACTAATTACGGATTTGGTAATTGAAATATAAAATTCAAAATGGCGGGTCTAATATGCTGGACGGACATTTTTAAATCCATAGAATTCGCTCAACATTTTCGTCACTCGGAGATTTTGGAGGGTGCTAATTGCACACTTGGGATTAAGAAAACCAAATTTGGATTTGTAGATTCAATATGGCGCACAGTGAGTCATATCACTTTCGAAGCTGGCTAAAAGTCGATTTCGTGAAAATAAGTATAAGGATAAGGTATATGAGTCCAATTACGTTCGATATATTGAGTTAATTCAATAGTTATTATTCCATTGGTAGTGATCAGTGCCGGATTAATGGTTATCGAGGCCCCTGGGCGCTTGAGCATATGAGGCCCCTTGTAAGGAAATTTTTTTAGGGTATTCTTTTTCTTTTTAATTTTGGAAAATTTGAGTCCCCCCCAGGAGCCCAAGGCCCCTGGCCCAGGCCCATCTAGGCCCATACATTAATCTGGCACCTAAAAGTACCACTAAAAGTACTTTTAGCCGCTATAGGGCCCCGATGTGCCCTGAACCGGTACCGCTTTGGGGGCACCGGTACCCCTAAAAGTAGAGGATATGCATCTGAATTTTGAAATTCGAAGAACCTTCAAGGAGTGAATTTCAGGGTATTCTGATAGATGTTTGTTAACTTATAATTATGTGTGTGAATTTTCGACCACCATCCTTGATTCGAAATTTTTTCACTCCCAATTAGTAATCAGTCATCCTGAAAATCCCTGATTGGAGAGTTTCAAAAGAATTCGATCAATTTTGAATTTTCTATCCGCCACATCGCATACGCCATCTTGAATTCTCACCATTTGATTCCAGATTCGTGATCAGCGACCCCAAAAACCCCCGAGTGAAGAGTTTCAAGGAAATTCGGGGTATTTTGAAATTTTCATTCGCCATATTGGATCAGCCATCTTGAATTTTCAAAATTTGATTCCAGATTCGTAATCAGCGACCCCAAAAAACCCTGTACACTGAGTTTTAAACGATTCTGCCGAAAATTTGGATTTTGACTAGTTTTTAGTGTGATCTGGCTCACTGTGTTGTGTAGTAAATTTCCGGTAGAATACGGAAAATTCCTAACGCATGTATGTGTTATTTACTTCCGAACATTTATGTGGAGTTTCCCATAGAAATTGTTTACAGTGTAGGAATTACTTATTCAAATACAATAATTCAATGTGAATTTCAATAAATACAAGATTATGGGGGATTTCAGGCCGGTTCTTCTTAAAGTTCACCTTTCAAGCTCTGTAAGTCCAAAACTATTAGTCGTACAGCTCTATCTCATGGGAACTTTTCTGTAACAAATTTTATGCCCTACAAGCTCATCATAGTCATTTACTCGGAGACAATTTTTTTAACACCGTAAAATCAAGTCGACACCAAAGTTAACCAGTTATTCCTGTGTTATTCAAATGGGGAATCGAATTTTTGAACGAGCTAAGCCTCTAATTCACTTAGAATTTTTTCTTTTACGGAAATATTTTTATTTGCCATAAAATATAAAATTTTCAGATAGAACCAGTGTGACCAACACTGCATGATTTATGCATTATGTGCATGTTTTGATGTCAATTCGCATACAACAAGATTATACTGCATAATGCATAATGTGGCGCATAATTTTTAGAAATCATTGCATAAAAGTTAATCCAGTCTACTGCAAATTTTATTCAGTTATTATAATGTGAAAGAATGTGAACAATTGAGAGAAAAGTAATTAATTGTTCTAAATAATCTCGGATTGATTCTGAATTTTGTGATTTAATTTAATCGATTGGATATTAAGAACGTAAAACGATTGAAACGATTTTGTAGTTTTTCAGGGGAAAAATCCACCAGCAAACATCCTTCAATTAGAGGCGCACGATATTTCATGGTATCGATATTTTTATAGAAATTTCATCGAGTTTATATTGAATCTTACAAAATATCGATATAAACTTTATATAAATTGTATACAAAATATCGATACCGCGAGATATCGTGCACCTCTACCTTCAACTCTTCTCATGGACTCAATGAGATACTAAAAAAAAAATAAAATATAATATATAATATAACAAACAGGCCATATATATGATATATCACATATATTCATATATATATATATAATATATCATATATATATATATAATATATATATCATATATTTTTTTCATTGTATATTATATATGGATTATTTTTTTTCCTTATATGAATCGAACCTTACATACATTTTTTTTGGTGATATGATATATGAGTTTTATAAGGTCATATATGGCCCATATATGAATTATGTAGGGGTCATATATGATTTCTACAAAGTCCATATATGAATCAGATACGGTTTATATATAGAGCATGCATGAATCATTTTTACTAGGGTATTGTGATGGGTTAATTCAAAAGAAAAAGTGCATGGATTATGCATAATTGGTTACTTTGCTTAGTAGGGTCCAGCAATACCGAATACTTTTAATCCCGAAGATTAGCAATTCCGGATAGAAACAAACCCGAATGAATTTTAGGAACTTTTGACGTGCTTGGTAGTTTACTAGTGACTAATACTGGTTATTCGGCCTTATTTCCATTCGGGATTATCCCATTGGGGATTCAAAGTATTCGGTATTGCTGAATCCTACCCTTTGCTGTATAATTTAGCAGTAGATGAAATTGCATAGGAGTGCACAGGGCATAATATAAGGGTCAGTTCTCACCAAAAAGTTAGTTCTAAAAGAAAACGATTAGTTTTAAAACGTACAAACGGTTAGTTCTTGAAAAATTACCCAATTTTCAGTTAAATGTTTTCATTTTTATTTTTCCAAATCCAGTATCCAATACTGCCCTGTTACAAAATAAGCCTTTCACCTCATATCGAGGGATATCATTGCTTCAGTAGTGATATTCATTCTAAAAAAATGAATCTTGATGCCAAAAATAAAACCAACGAAGCATCAAATAATTCAAGAAATACTTGTCACACAAATTTCTCACTCCATATTGGAAGGGTTTTCTCTCGAAATAGAAGGATCATTTCTTTTTTTTTCAGCTGATGTGCTCACAGCATAGTTTATAAAAAAGGAATCTTGATCGAATAAAACGTAATGAGATAGATGAGTTCAAATGAGAGACTGAGTGTCCACCTTTTCGGTTAGTTCTTAAATTTCCTTACATTATGCCCTGGAAGTGCATAATAAAATCACTCCACAAGGCATAATCTTAGTACGAAAAGTTGGTCACCCTGGGTAGAACGGAGAAAGAAAAAATAACGCCCGAATATGAAACACGCTAATGTAGCTGCTGTAATGGTGATATGTATCACAGAAACATATAGAGCTGAAACTCGCAGCCGTAGAGCTAGCAGCTGATTGTCATAATTTTTTACACGAAAAGTTTATGAAGGATTCAACAAGGCATCTGACATCAACAAAGCTTCAACAAGGTTTGATCAAGAGCTACACAACATTGGGCTGCTAGTTTCAGCTTCATGAAAAACATCGATTCAATACAAAAATTCGATACTTTTTATATAAAGAAAGGATTGATCTTCTTTACTACACTGCAAAAACTCTAGTACCCGTGTAGAAAAATTTAGTCTGGCAAACATATTGGAAGAATCTGGCCAAAAGTATGGCAAAAATTCGGCAATACGTAAGAATGGTCTGGCGAAAAGTATGGGGTTTGGGACTCAGCCATCCTTTTGCCAACCCTTTATTCGAAATCAGTGAAAGTTTGTCCAAACCATGGAATAAATCTGGTGGAATTAAAATAAAAAGATGACAAAAGTAGGTGCATACTGGTGATAATACACCTCATCAATGTACTCATTTTGTTCAAATAAACGATGGAATCAATCACCAGCCCCAAATATGTTTGAAATAAATCAAATTTGCCGTGAATCATCATGAGACGTAGACTCATCTCATTTAATCTCTAATAAACAGTGAGAAATCCGCAAAAAATTTTTTAAAATAGGATCAAACAAAGTGTGCAAATACTGCCATTCTGAAAAGAGTGAATTGGACGGCCGTTTTCCAACCCTACATACCAGCTGAAGAGCTAGTAAACTATTCCTGATAGTGCGCAAATTTTTGTTATAGATTTCAATAGTTGGCTCTACACAGATACCCTACCCGCATATCGATCGAAAGATCTTGCGTATCAGCATTGTTCCAGTATTCCTTCCATCTCGAGCGATAAAGGGTCTTAACGAACCTTCCGCTGATACGTCCCTGGTAAGCGGCCCTCGATCACGATCTCGATCCACGCGGGCCAGTCTTGCCGCGCCAGCACGATTGAGAGGATCGATGTTGCGTCTTGAAAATACGCGTGTTGTTCTTACATTCTCAAGCATCATTCGTATTGAATTAAATTTTTGTGTGAATGACGCGTGAAGTGCATTAAGTGATCATCATTATTCCATCACGTATGACTCTCATACTATAGTGCGAAATCACATTCCTAGTTAATGATTTCAATTTGAAACAAGCATCGATTACAATGCGAATGTAATTTATTTTACTCCAAAGTGATTTTTAATGGTTTTTGAAATTCAATCTTCATAATTTCATTACGTAACATTCTTCTTTCGACCAAATTTTTGTTGCTACGATTAGAGCTGAAACTCCAATCTGATTCAATGTAATTTTATATAAAGTTTATATAAAATTTCTATATATTTGTATAAAAACTTGATAAAAATTGTATATAAAATCACATTGAATCAGATTATAGCCCTAGGTCCTAGCCGCGATATGATAATATATCCAGACAGATAATTTTCAGGACCAACACGTTATCCGAGTCACCGCGTTTGTATTATACCCTAGGACACGTTATACGAAGAAATTACAGTTCTAATGCATCATTATTTCTGTTGTTACCGTGCTTTACATTTTCTTTTATATATCATCCATTAAGTAAATGTTATAATACATCGTCTCTCAATATTTCTCGATATATTTATGAAGAATAATAATATTTTATCAAGTTCGAATAACGGTACAACAGTCAAACATCATTTACGTTTTCTTTTCCTCCAGTATTTCTACTTCCAACTATTTTTAACTCTTCTTCCTTTCTCTCTATGAAGTTATAAAAAACAGAGTACACGTATATAGGTACACGAACGTCTTCATATACAGGATCTCTGATATCGTTCAAGTGAAACGTGCATCGTGCCTGGTACACAGTAGGAAATACCAGGTAATTATTGCAATGCCCAAGAGGATCATGTCTTGCTTACAAGATTCTCGTTTCAATTTCTCAAGTAGAATATTCACGTGGTTACAAGTGTTCATTTAAGCTCATCCTAATGTCTTATACCTCGGGTGTACAAAATTCAACTCCTTCGGTTCTCTTTCTCTCGCTCCATCAGGTGCTCTTTGACTATTAAAATATTCAGTCATTAAAACATGTATCGAAGTAATTATATAATTACCCGTATTACGAGTTCCGTGCGCACGAACATTCAAAGTTCTACACTTTGAAAGATCCGCATGAATAATATATGAATTTGAAATCCCTGATATCATCATTTCAAACTTGAATTTACAACAATTCCCTCGATTCGATCCATCATACCGCTATCGAGTATGGCTTGAAACAAATGGTCATTACGATCTGTGGTATTTCTAATTACTATCTTTAACTCGTCGAGAGTTGTTCGAATAACTATCGCAGTTATTTTGTAACTTTTTCGTCTAATCTTCTTCGGCGTTCCATCGATCATCAGAGGAATCAACAACTACGTTCCCAACCGATGCTCGAATCACCGTATCTCGTGCAGGTTTCTTTGAGATCTTTGTGGAAAGACCGGTTATCCCCGTGTCCAGAAGCCCAAGACTCAAGTAAGACTAGTTGGCGATTAACGTTGATATATCAGGCGGAGAAGGTGGAGGGTCACGTTTATACCGAACGAAAACCGATAGCTTTTAACTGCAAAATAATAGATAACGAGCTCACAGCGAAAAATGATGAATTTCAAAAATGCATTTATTCCCTCTTCTCGAGAATAATAAAAAATAAGACTAAGAAATGCATTTATACAACATTACACAGCATTGTACACGATGCTATTCGGTAGATGCTATGTGAATAGATAATTTAATGGTGCATTCGAATGCAGTAAAGAGAAGATAATACTCGAATGCCCCAACTTTCATGATTTTTCTCCGAGTGATTGTCGGTGAACCGTTATTACTCGATTTAATGATCCGTGGCTACAGCCACGTCTATATAGATACATTCAAAAGCATCCTTCATATTTCTCTTTAATAATCAAATTGAAATCGTTGCGGTTAAGGTAATACTGTGGTGATATAAAAATATAAAATCTTAACGATTATCACAGTGTGTGTGTGTGTATGTGTGATTTTTAAAAACACATTGAAGAAAAGAGGAATATAACTACCTGTTGGTTTTATAGCTGTTCGCAAGAATGATGGGAGGCGTGATTGTTTTCTGAATCAGTGGAGCATATTAATGCGTTCGATTATCAAGTGCTTGTGATAAATGTATTCAAGTGCAGTGTATCGTACATGTATGTTCTTTGAGGAATGTAAGGAAATAGATAGATCGTTCTCTATCTTATCGAGTTTATAGCTGACCGCAAGAAGATACATTTCATGTTCGTTACGCATCGAGGAAGAGTGAGAATATGTTAATCGTCGTTGTTTTTGTGGGATGGAATGTCTTGTAATTCACAATATGAAATTTTGAATGAATTCTCCGCAGCCTCTATACAATTTCTTACGATCTTAGACAACGCTGGACAATGCGAGTGGATTACATTCGAGAGATAAAAACAAATAAAAAATGATGTAATAAATCTCCAATGATTAAAATCACATCGTATGAAATTACTTCGGTCTACCGCAACGAGAAATTTTCTGGATAGGATTACCTTGGTCGATTACGAAGGACAGGGTACTATTGCTTCCATCGGCGAAGAGGTATGTTATGCGGTATAAACACACATGTGCGTATGAGAATATTTATACGCACAGGTTGTGGGTTTTATTCAACGCAGTTATGAAATGAATAAGAACGTATAAATAATTATTATCCGTGACTGGAAGAAGTTGAAAATATTCGCGTGATTCTCGTTTCATCTTTTCATGAAAATTCATGAATTTTATTTATATTTTTATGATCGTTGAACGTAATCCTTTCGATCATTCTATTCTCAATTAGTCCCTCGTTTCGACAATGAAATTTGATGGAAATACGATTGAATTCGATTTAGTCATTTTAATTCACTTAGGAACAAAGTTTTGTGTACCAGTATCGTTAAAAAGATTGAACACGTATTAAAGATTGATTCTGTTGTTGTAGACATTGTATTATGACTCTACGCTGAAATTTCCGATGACGTTACAGATGAGAATGAATGTTGTTTCTCCACCCGTCATCCACGTGATTTCTGTTTTATCCCTTCTTACATTGGACTTGAATGCGCAAAAAAAAATAATTAGTTACCCTTACCCATACAGGGTTCATCAATTGGCCCAATAATGGCACGTTACTGGACCACAAACGGCGTTCTTTGCTCGCTAATGGCGCCAATTAATGGCTCATCAATGGTCAATTGCTGGATGATAACGTGGGTCCAGTAATGGCAATGAATAATGGGCCATGTATAAGATTATTGATTGGCCCGCTAATGGGGCGAAATGATCCCGATTTATGGCCATAAATTTCGGGATAATGTTCGAATGTCAGCCATCAATGGCAGATCACTGGGGCATAATAATAATAATATCCAATGGTGATATGAATGCGTTCCAGAACAATCGGTTCAATATCAGTTCAAATGAGTGGTTAAGTGGGACCCAAAACACGTTTTTGTTTTAGGGAAATTTGTCGTTCCAGTTTTCACAAGATCAGAAATGGATGGTTTTTTTTTCTAAATAGATTTGCATGTCCGATATTTCCACAAACTCAAATGTAAAGTTATACGAGTCAAAAGCACTCTCGATAAATCAGTTGAATTCAGTTGCTTATTCCTTCAAATTTTTTGTTATTTACATGAGAAAGTAATTGATTATCTAAATAAATAAGAATTCATTTGAATCATGTAATACGTATTTGATGGATGTGAATAATTTATTCAGCGTAATAGAAATAAGGCCAAAACAAACTATTTTCACGGGTGATTACGAATATAATACATTCAACTTTGAAATTCATTTCACTTAGTAATAGACCATATTTCAGCCAGTAACGGGGAATCAATAAATCGTTGGCCGTTTACCATAGCCGTACATCGGCTGATTATCGACAGTTTCTATTGCTGCCCTTTCTTATCAGTAGAGATAGGAATTTTATGCTTGAAGCATAAAAGCATAAATTCAGATAATGCGATTGAGGCTTAATATTGCTATTATCTTGGACTATGCAATTGAATTGAGACCGAAATTCGCAAGCATAATAAAGCATAATTTCCGACTCAAAGCAGCATAATGTACTTTCAGCATATATGCTGCATAATCATTTGAAAAGTGGCAGAAGGGTCGAAGAATTTTGCAATTATCAGTTCATCCTATAATTTGAAGAATTTTGTCATATTTTTGAGTGATTACACGGAGAAAAATGTGTATGGTAGAACCAGCAATATGAGAATTGTCAACATTTTATTGCTGGTTATGTAATAATTTGTTGTTCGTACAGCAACAGCACATCGCTTTGTTAACAAGAATTGTATTGCTGAAAATCACTTGTTAAAATGACAATATGAGTTGCCATTCCAACTCACAAAACAATATCAAGCAGCGACAACACTGAGTATCACAGAATTAACAAAAAAAATTGTCATAACAAAATCCATTCATTGTCAAAACAGCTATACATTCTCAACGTATAAAGCAGTATAATTATTCTCGTGAGAAATTGATTTTGATCCACTTCAGGAGACAGTTAAAAATTATATTCAAATGATATACATTGTTCTACAAACCCTCCTTCGATGCAGTTTTTTTTGAATTCACAAACATAAAAATCAATCCCAATCGCTGATAAATTGACAAACCTTACATGAGTTTAAACAACAAATTTGACGAGTTTCATTCGTTTCTGAAAAAATTTACGTGATTCAAATCCTCATTTTTTTATTCAATGTGCACAATTTTATGTTTGTCTTGAATATATTTTTATCGTTAACTCTCAACAAAGTCGAGGATTACCATAAATGGCAATTTAAGTACTCAGTTGTTACCTTGGAAATCTGATGATCTGATAAAAGCTTTGATTTCCACTGGGAGGACCCGGGTTCGAACCTCGCTAAAGCAAGTCTCCACCAGAATGTTTGTAGGGATTGAATTCCGATGAGACATTTTTTCCTCACTCAAAAGTGATATTTTTGAAAATAGGTGAATATAAATTATTGATATAACCACATGATATTGCAAAATTGAATATTTGAATCGTTAATAACGTTGACAATATAATATTGTTGCTAGTTTAGCAATAGTGATGGTCATATTTTTACGATGTTTATTGTGGGTTGATATATAACAATATTTTATTGTCAATTCAGCAATATTATTGTTAGTTTTTTTCTCCGTGTAGGAATTGTTTATAGTGATCACTTCTTTCTTATCTGCGTACATTGTCGTGATTCAGGAGAATTTAGAGACAGGTGTATTGAAGAAGATCATGCGTTAACATTTTCAAAAGGATTTGAAAGAATTCAAGAAAATTCAGAGAGGGAAAATTTGAGTAAAATCTTCCCTCTCTGAATTCTTGGGAATATTGAGGAATTCAAAGTTCAAAGTGGTCCAGAGATATTCCGAAAATCACAGAGGAATTTCTGGGAACTTTTTGAAACTCAGTTCGATTGATTCAGAAAAAATCAAAGGGACTTACACAAATTCAGAGAAGCTTTAAAGTCTAAATAAATGAAATTCTGAAGGAGCCGGGGAAATTTAGAAAAATTCAGAGGAATTTGAGGAGATTCAGGAAAATTTAGAGAATGCTGTGAAATTCTGAGCCATTCAGAGGAATTTACAGAAACTCAGACGAATTCAAAGAAAGCTTTGAATCCTACATACTTGAAATTTTGAGAGATTCAGAATAATTCACAAAGATTACGAGGAATTCCAAAACAAATCCTTAAATCCTATTGAGAAAAATTTCAAGGGACTGACAAAAATTCAAAAAAAGTTGAAGGAATAGAGATTCAGAATTCACGACTATGTAACAAGCTTTTAACTTCCTCTGACACACTCTAAATCTCTTAAAACAATGTCCTAAAATATCGAGAAATTCAGGAACACAGACAAGTAAATCAGGGAAAATTGTGAGTTGATTTCTAGTAAGGCATTCAAAGAGATTAAGAGAAATCCCAGGAAAATTTTAGCAACTTGGTTTGAATGATTCAAAGAAACTCACAGGAATTCGGGAAGATAAGATTCAGAAAAACTTGAAGAAATCTTGGGAATTTGAATAAAATGAAATTCTGGAGGGTTCAGACCGATTTAAAGAGATTTAGGGAAATTCAAAAACATTCGAAGACTCAAATGGATTTGAAGAGTGCTTTGGACTCTAAATGTATCAAATTCAGGAGGATTCAGACAAATTCGGAGAAATCTTTGGAATCGAAACAATTTCAATTCTGAGCGATTCAGAGAGGTTTAGAAAGAGTTTGAAGAATTCCGAGGAATTTTTAAATCTCACCTTTACATTAATATCAGCCTTTTGCCTGGAAAGGTCCAAACAAAGTAAATTTGGGGGTGAATGAAGTAGGTAATGATATGCCGTGACAATTAGTATATTGATGGTATAATTGAAAATGATACCATCGTTTGAATACCATGGAATAGAAATAGAAATATCATTGTAATCGAAAATTACAGAGCAAGTATGAGCATAATTTTAGCCAACCAAGAGCATAATTGGAGCATAAAAGACTGTATTTTGAAAGCATAAATCACCCTTCAAAAAAGCATAAAGTTCCCATCTCTACTTATCAGCCAGTGGTGGGCCACACTTGTGTCAATGATGTGAATCCATTGTTGACCATTCAATGGTAGCCATACATGGGCCGATTATTGACTATGTTTACATTATCAGGGTTTCCTGTATGGGTACTACAAATTAGTTCCAGTTGTTGATTTTTGGACAACTAAATTCAAATTTAATTTCTTCGTTTATCAAATTGACGCAAAGTTGCTGGGAATTTGCTACGCATGTGATTGAGAGTTTCATGAAACCGAGCAACTTCCTATTCGAGCAAATGAATTCGAAACTACCAACGGATTCATAGCAACGAATTCATTGAGGCAATGGTTCTTGAGCTCCGGAATTACTCATTGTTTCTCAGGTTGCGTTTAGTTTGGAATAAGGGAAACCGCAGGGTGAAAATGTACCATTGGAGCATTCCTGGGCTTGAAAATCACTGCTCAAACGGATCAGTTGTTATGAATCCGCTGATGGATTCAGAGTCATTTCGAGCAACACGATAACAACTCAAGCTAAAATCTTAAATTTACAGCATATTGTTGCGCATTCGGCGACACAACGTCCCTACAAATTGCTCCAGACTGTTGTTGTACGTTTCCAACAATTTGCTGCCCATTTGCTCAGTATTTTGCTGTTAGGGAATTTGAAGTTGCCTTTACCACACCTTGTATTACCGGCTTCTATTTCCTCCGGTATGAGAATTTGTACCAGCAGTATTCAGTTAATACTGAATTACCATGAACTTTGATATTTTGGAAAGTCAATACAACAAAACGCAATCAAAACAAACGAATATTATGTACCAATGATGTAACGAAGTCATCCGAATGTTCGCTTCAAACACGTACCAGTTACATCATATGAATTGTGATGTACCCGGGAAGTGGAATTTTACTTACCGATTCGTGTAATGTAACTGGTACGTGTTTGAAGCGAACAACCGAATGAATGCGTTGGTTACATCATCGGTGTACGAGATTCGTTTATTCAAAGATCGTTTGATCCTACAAGATAATGTAGTTTTCCTTTTCCAATATCGATAATAATTCCAACGATCCTTGTTCGCAGAATGTGAAAACAGCAACGATGAAAAATTAATGGAATACAAGAATGAAAATTCACAAAGTTATATGCCCTCCAACTGGAGTCGTAAAGATCTTCAATGAGTTGTTTTCCTGCTCTCTTAAAAAATAGATATTGACGGTGATAACAGTTATTAACTGGTACTATCGACACGAATGCATTCACGCGCCGTACAATACGTATATGTTCTTCTCGATCATCGTTTGAGAAGGCTGAATGAAACCTATACTATCACAATGCCGAGAGTCGAAAGCGCTCGATCCACTCGTCGGTCTGTCGACTCCGAGCCGGCTGGTTGGTTCGTGGTTATCTGCGGTGTGAATGCACTTGTTGATATAGTACCTAGTCAAGGCTGGTTAATCCTGAAAAAAGAAAGATAAAGAAATGAAAATGAAAGAGAACATGGAATGAAATTGTGCAGAGCGAGGATGAGACAGATTTATTCAGAACATACGTATCCGGCCAACAAATAAAGATCAAAGACAATTATGTTGCCGTAGATTTTCCTCTGGTATTAAGACCGAACATTCTTGCACGCTTTTGAACTTCCCTTGATTATCACTCTCATGACGAGTCCAATCTCGTCGTGACTCGTCCGTTCTTTCCCTGTCGCAAAGGGTACACGACGTTTCACGATTCATCCTCTCCACTTATGCGATACCAAAACCAATATTACGAGTCAAAGAATATGTATTCTATATAAGATAAAAATATTCTCAAAATTGTTTGTTAGGATTATTTTTCCTTTGAATGAATCTCTCAAAATAACAGTCAAAAACACGATATTTATGCAATTCACGTATACACACATCCCATTCCAATCTACTTTTACAATGATTTCATATTCTCCTCACAACAATGATGTACCCTATCATATCGTTTGATCACTTACAATGCTCCATCATAATTTATAGATGTTGTTTACTTATTTCTTTGCAATCATATTATATCGTATTTATACATTTGGCATAATGATAATAATTCATCAAAAAACACTCGCACAACCTCATTCCATTATAATAAAATGAAGTGGGAATGGTATTGCGATTCTTTTCATGTGACGAAGAAAATCTTTTCTCATTCGCTTGACGGTGGTAGGGGTGGTGCAATATCTCGGTACTAAGTGGGGTGACACATTGTATATTATACACCGTCGACCACGTGGTTTATTTGCGAAAGAAAAAACGGAACGTAGAAGAGAAGAGTTCTCGAAGCCGTTGACATGTACATGTGCTGGTAAGAAAACAGACAGAAGGGGAAATATAAAAGGAAAAGAAAATGAAGCGAAAGAGAAAGAAGAAGAGGAGAATAGCCAGACCGACCTCAGGGGCCGCACATGTGCGGCTCTTGGTCGATATAAGTATTAGGCCCCACGCAGAGGGGTTCGGAAAAAGCAAAAGCAAAAAGTAAACTTTCCATTTGTATTGGTTTAACGAGAAAGTCTTTCGCTCCACGTTTGTAGATCTCGATAAATTATGTTGTTTGAAAATTCGGTAATTGAAATATAGATTAACTAATAGGGCTCAACAGTAGAAATCATTTATAATCTGATTCTGATACACAGTTCAGTGCAGAGAACTGGATACACGACCGTGCAGAATTCAAAGCAAGCCCCAAAGATGATTATCGATAATGAGAAATATTTCATTCTCTCAACGCGAAGTAAAATAAGCGAGTTTGATTCAATTGCGCTTGAACGAATGGATCAAATACAATACTGCACGGAAAAGCTTAATTTACAGCAACAGATTTCTATCTTTATATATATATATATCATTGTTCGCATATAACGCTCCCGGATGCGTTGGCTCAATGTAATCCATGCTAATCCAACATAATCTTACGTTCCAAAAAAAACATGTTGAAGATTGATGTGGAATTCTCGTCAAATATTATTTCATTGTTTGGATCTGGTATTTTAATTGAGTTCATCGAGCATAGTCGATTAACAGGGTGACGACAGAACCGGGAAATCAAGGAAATCTCAGGGAATTTCGAAAATAAATTTGGAAACTCAGGGAAATGTGTGGGAAGTCGAGTTTCGAATTGAGATTCGGTATCGCCATTGTTTTCTTTTCACTTTTACCCAACTTTTAACTGATTCTTATGGAAATCTCACATTGGAAATAATACATATAAATATAATTTTTTGATTTTTTCTTCTTATCAAAATGAAATTGAATGAAGGGGACATTGAACAATTTTTCAATACAGGAAATAGCTGATATCTAAAGGAATATAAATGAATTGTAATAATCAGTCAGATTTTTGAAACTTTTTCTAGAATATTTCGAAAATATCTAATTCTTACAGTTCATCTGTATTCGTCCAGTGAATAAATTTGAACTATTTTCTGTATTGATAAATTGTTGATTGTTAATTGTTCTTTTCATTCAATTCTATTCTGATGAGGAAACAACTTTCAGTGATTTTTTCAAAAAATCATAATGGACCAAAATTTATCCAGTAGAACATAGAAAGTGGGTTTGTAACTTTCACTACACAAAAATTTGAAAAATCAGTCAACAACCTGATAGCACATGGAAAATTCTTTCTCAAGAACGAGTAATAGAATTGTTCAAGAACTCTTTTTGAATGAATTCAACAAGAGTTTGGAGGAGTTCAATGTTTGAGACATTAACGAGTCCTGTGAGAGTACTGGAACAATGCTGAAAGTATTCTCACAGTACCCTCATAGTATTCGTGAATGTCTCAAACATTGAACTCCTCCAGAGTTCATTATAAATTCATTAGTTCGAAAAGAGTTCTTGAAGAATTCTATTTCTTGTTCTTGAAAAAGAATCCATCGTGTTTTATCTGGGTACAGATCTCATACAGCACGTCTACTCTGTAAATCCGGATCAGTGAAAAGTACTGAGAATCAGTGAATTTCACTGGCGAATCGGTCCTAAGTCGTCCACAGTGGACGACTTAGCACTGGTTGGTCAGTGGAATTCACTGATTCTCCGTACTTTTCACTGATTCGGATTTAGAGAGTAAATATGGCATTTATCAAGTAATCAATGGATATTCCAATATTCGTCTAATATTCATTTGACGTCCATTGGATCTGCATTGGATGTCGAGAATATCTTAGATATCCAATTTATATCCTTGTGCCGTATGAGATTTAGCTACAAAAAATGATGAAACAAACCTCCAGAAAACCTTTCATTTATATACAGTCACGAATCGCATTGTAGTTGTTCTCGAAAATTTTCGAGAATACTTTCCCAGTAAACATTTTTGAATCCCTCTTTTGGATCACTCTAAAAGATACATTGAAGCGATCGAAAAGATGCCTTACAATCAGGGTTGAAAAAGAGCCGGCCTTTTTAAATATTATCCAAACCACTGGATAAAATTGGTTAAAATGGTCAAAATCGGTCAAATTTGGTCAAAATTGGTCAAAATTTTCAAACTTTCTATTTCAATCGTTTATTTCATTTGTTGTGTATGGGATAGAATTACATAGTTTATTTGTACAGCAGGAACTCTCTGTACGCAATGATAGAAGGTCTTTCGGCCGAATTGACATGATTTGACAATCGCTAGTCGCTTTCAGATAACATTAAGGAATGGCTAGCGATTGTTAAATTATGTCGATTCGGCCAAAAGACCCCCTACCGTACGCAATCATCTGTGTCCTTTTCTCGCACACAATTGAATATTGAGTGTAAAGGACACAAATAGTTGCATATACAGAGTTCCTATTGGAAGTAATTTTTGGTGTAGTAATTTTCAATTTTTTATATGTCTGGTCGATTATTAACTGTTACAAGAATTTTTGTCAATGAGATACGTCAACTCGCATTGCTGTGATCGTCAATTATCGTTAATCGATACTTCATGATGAAATTTGAATATTGCATTATGCTCAGTTGTTCCAACTTCATAACAAAATTCATTTCATTAATGCACACTGTTAGAAAAATTCTTAAATTTAATACGAAATTCTTTATGAAATACCATATTTTCATATTGAATTCAATAAAAGTTAATATTGATGATGAAATTTCAAAATTTCGAATATATAATATATTATTACAATTAAGAACAAAATTATCAATACTGAGAAAAAAATTCTCAACATTGAGAATTATATTATTGAATTAAATATTTTATTATGAAATTTGATAAAATGATTATGTAAAAAACTTCAAAATATCCTTACGAAGTTTCAGGCATATTTTTCTAACAGTGCATTTAAATCTAAGGCTCTTCTCTCGTGTGCCAGCATTTCTATGGAACAGAGAAGAATTTGAAAACTGGATTGGTTCGTTCACCGTAACTCGCTAATAATCATTGAAAATCCCCTAAATATTGCAGTTTATGGAAAACACTAAGGTTTCTCTCCCATGCAGCCGAATTGTCTGGAAAGGAACGTTCACAATTGGTGGATTCCTAGTGTTGTTATAGTCGTATTCGAATAAGACTAGGAGTCCACCAGTTACGATCGTTCTGGAATCATAATTTTGGAAAAAGATTTCTCATACATATACAAGAATTTCCACATATAAAAATATATAAAAATTCCTTCTTTTATGGAATTTTCACAGTATATTCATAGAATTCTCTCGAATGTTTATGGGAAATTTTCCATTAGTTCATTATGAGTAACATTTATGAAAGTATTGAGTTAGCTAAATAAGCCCAAACAGCTGCTTAGACTGAGAAAAAAATTGGCTCAATTGTAAGAACATATTTTTTTGTGCTAAGAATACATTTATTGTTCTTATCTGAAGAAGATGTGTACTTGTGGTAAGAACATTTTCTTCATATTAAGCTGTATAATTTTGAATCAAAAAAATATCGGATTGGACTCGGTCAATCCAATATTTTCTTGGTTAAAGATGTTTTTTCTCTCAGTGTAGCAGCAGCTCGAGAGCGTTCCAGAGCATCTGGGATTTATTCAGAAATTTAGCTGTGAGGGTCATATAAAATATTTTTCGGACTACAGTTATTATTGAAAATTATTTTTGGGATGTTTTTACATCGTTTCACCCGATAAAAAGAATCGAACTAGAAAAAAAGTAAAACATATGGTTTACCTATTTTACTTTCAACCGCGTCATATTTAGAAATCTAACTATCAGTCTACTCTCTCAATACGGAAGAGTGAGAATTCCACTAGAATGAAAAGACAGGTTCCCTTCTGGCTGCCTAAAGGTTAATTCTCACTCCAAAAGAGTGGAATTTCACTCTTTAGGCAGCCAGAAGGGAACCTATCTTTCCGTTCGAGTGGAAATCTCACTCTTTCCAATTTAGAGAGTAGGGTCATGAAGTATCGTCAAAGTATATTGTTAGTGTAAATGCTTGAAATTCCCAATGTTTTTGTTCATTTTTCATAGTGCCACTCAGTGCATGTTACAAATTTTTCTTACATCATGCATTAATTTTTATAGTGAGACTATTAACTTCAAGCGTTAGGACTAACATAATTTTTCAACAATCCTATTTATCCCTAAACTAATAAGTCACGTTTTTTTAATATTGATTATAAAATGTGTTTTTCCCACGTGGCCTTCATTCTTTTGTTTGTCTGAAAACTATAAGACCTTTCAGGATGCAATTTCTTTATGGGGACATTTTTGACCAATTTTGACCATTTCAGACCAAAAATTCAGAAAAAATCCAGGCTGGCCAAAATTGGTCGAAACCACAATAAAAGCCAGTGGTGGCTGAAATAGTTTCAACCCTGCTTACAATGTTGCATAATACACCTTCTATATACGTTTAAGATATCTATGTCTCGTAAGATTTCCACAAAAATGTTTATTGGGTTCCCTCTCATCATATAAATTGGGAAATAACCCTGCTTAAAAAGACCTATTAGAACCGATTGGAAAATTTTTGCCTGAAAATTTGATCGGTTTACGTCAAGGAAGAGGTGATCAAAATCTCGCTAATCTTTCACCTGTATTCAAGTGGTCCTTACTCTCTTTTTAAAACCAATTAAAATCTATTAACCTTGAGCGGACGGGACTAGTCCCAAAAGGGACCACCCTGGGAAACACCATTTTTCTTGTTTCTCAGGGGGAATTTGGTGTGTTGAACACAGGAGAAATGGTAAAAAATTTTTTGAGTCACCCCATCCTCTAAAGGTCAAGGAGGTAGCCTGGTGTAAAACATCAGAAACAAGCACTTTTCTGTGAATGTATTTCAGAAACAGCTGTTCAGCATGCAGTTTTGCAATTTGCAGAATTTATTGTTCGCATATTGAAGAATTCAAATTAATTTTTTGGTGCAATTATGTGAAAGTTTGAGCAAGGTACAGCAGCAAATATGGAAAAAGAGTTAAAATTCACTCTCATGGAGTGAAAACTCACTCTTTAGGAGTGAAATCTCACTCTTGTTGGACTTGCAGTATTTTCACTCTTTAGGAGTGGATTTTCCCTCCAAAAAATTTGGAGAATAATTTTTCTGAAATGAAAAACAAAAAAAGGTGTTTGTCTTTTCTTGTTCTACGCCAGGCTACGCTTAGAAGATATTTTCTCTCAGTATTTGGTTGGATTGTCCAAGCCACCAACATCCCCAATTTGTGAAAATCGGCGATTCGGATGATTGGAGTTCTACTGTATTACTCTTATTTGGTCATGTATTTTACCAGAGCTGGGTTTGTTACGTAATTTTATAATTTCTCACGTAATATACCTGGTTTCTGAAGTATAATGTATGTAAGATCCTTTAACCCTCCTCAAGAGCAAGAAGTTGATTTTGCACGTAAAATACTCAGTTGTTTTTTACATCGCTATCAAAAAAATCCAGGTGAGTCCTATGAAAATCTACATGAGAATTTCTGGGAATTTCATGGGTACCCATTGATTTCAATGCGGGTTCCTAGGCAATCTTAGGTGTGGCTCGCGGTGACTTTTGACAGGGGTGTCATAAACCATATAAAATACTCGGAAGTATATTATTATATCAACTCTGCACGGAGAGATATGTAGAAGTAAATTTACTATGGTGATTTGTAATCGAAGAACAGGCTGAACTTACAATGAAATTTACTAAGACGAAACAATAGGCAGTAAAAAATTTTGTATTAAAAACTGTCCACTCAATATTCGTATTGAAAGTCAACACAAAAAATTATCAAATTGATAGAGTTTCAATGTAAATTAACACTTTCGCCTCAATTCCACACATTCTTTGTATCAATATTTAAAACGAATTTTGAGTGGACCGTTTGGGACATGCGCATGTGGTAAAAATACACAAAATTTTTTACTCTATAGACACCTGATCACATTTACAATGTCTTACAGTAAATTCCATTGGAAAGTCAGTCTGTTCCTCGGTTTCAATAATCACGTAGTAAATCCAACTATAAATATCTCTCCGTGTGCGTTCAACGATGAAAATTATCAAATTTTATGCTTATCATCAAAATTCTATTTGCTGAGTCGAAATAATCAATACTTGAGCATTGGAAAACATTTTATTCGTACATAATATAAAAGTTCACAAACCTCAGGGAAATTTACAAAAAGCACTCCTGGAAAACCGAGAATTCTCAGGGAATTTGAAAATAAGATTTTTGTCGCCACCCTGATTAAGGATCCTCAAGGATCACAATAAACAGAAGATATTCCCTGCCAACTCTTTTCATAAATCACACCTCAACCGAAAATTTTCAATCATCTCTTCTCTTAATATTTGAAAATCATGAGGTAATTCACATTGAGTTGTTGTTATCCATTTCTGATGCTTGATTCCTCCCAAATTCAAAATCTAACAATCGTTTATTCTCTGTATAATAATAATTATAATAATAGATCATGTCGCTTTGATTACAATGAGACGTGTCACCACCTTCGCGGTAAGAAGATCTCCACCCAATTGACCCTAATAACAAAGTCAAGGAGCTTTTAGGCATGAACAGACCTTCACTTTGATTCGATGCTCTTGAAATCCAATTATCTGAATTGACGTATTTTCTCGATTCATATTTTTAGAATCTCATTTGCGAGAAGATAACGTTCATCTCGAGATATTTCTCTTTTGATCAAGAATGAATATTTATACAGATGATTCATGAGTACTTTGAAGGATAATGCTAAAAATTTGTTCCGTAATATCGTAATCAAAGTTCAAAGTATTTTTGTGAAAATTAAACTTCCATTAAAGGATAACGAGACGGAAGGAACTTATTATGACACGCCATTTCCGACAGATGGTACCCAAGCAAAAATGTTCCGTCTAGGTACGTGAGTTTGCACCACCCTGGGTTTGTAGTTTTTATACCATTTTGAGGATCAAAATAACATTGTCCGTGGTGAAATTTGATGATAAAACATACTACGTATCATGACATGCAATTATTGGTAGTGATTTTTTGGAAATTTCAAAGAACAAAGAAACCCCCGTGTACTCGAATGTGGAATTCATCGTGAGCGATTGAAACAAAAAGTCATTTTCATTGTTTATATTTCATCATCGAAGATAATGATTGTTGGCAATCATTTCAATGATGATGCATATGGCATGTCATTATCATTCCATCCGTGCCACGGTCGCGTATAAACCCACGCGACGATGCTTATTTCCATTTATAATTATGGATGATATGCCTGACTCTGTCTCTCGTTACATGAATATAATTATTGTTATGCAATATTTGATGCTCGAGAGGTTCTTTTTATATAATCGTATGATTGTACTCTCAAGTTATAAATAATACAAATTATGAAGGATTCATGGGTTTTGTAATTCCTTTTTATCTTCTTCTTCTTCTTCTTCTCCTTTCACCCCTTAACGTGCTTTGGATATGAACCATGCGAATCACAAAAATATGATATCGAATTTTCAAACGTATCCTGTCCCTCTTGGCTCTTCTCCAACGGACCGGATGCATTTAGAGGGTCATGAAGGAGGAAAGGGTGACGTATAGGAAATTACCCTCGAAAGTATGAGGGTACATTTATTTACGTTCCGTATAATGTGGGTTCAGGTTTTAGTCGCATGTTCTGAGTAAACCGAGACTATAATCGACGATCTTATCGATTATTGTGCTTTGTGAAAAATATGATAAGCATCATAATATATCGTCATAGAATTAGAAAGGATTTGAGCGGGGAAAACTCTTTAAAGATGTATTCGTTTTCTCCTTACAGTTGAGCGCACCGACCGTTTCCTCAGAGAATAGCTCATGGAAAATATGTTGAAAAAACAAGAGAATTTCTGATTGTTAATATCCTCCGATAAAACTGGAAACCACAAGCTCATTACCAAGTTCAATGACTCTCCATTTGATATCGTCCACGTACTCCCTAGATCATAATATTAATCTAGAAGTCCATAGCTGCGCTAACAAACGTTCGCCATTGATTTTGATTCTGACCCAACTCTATTCAATTATCACTTCTGCAATTCATTCCTCTAGGAACAAATTTAATTCCCTTCGCCTTCGTTTTGATCTTCCCAACGACCTCGTTCTATTTAGTCTATCAAACAAGGCATTAAAAGCAGCTTTAACTCGTTTTATTCGTGTTACATGCCTCTCTCTCTTTTCTCAATACATGAATTTTCATTCTCAAGTATCATTGTTGAGTATATTTAAAAAATCTCGTATAATTTTGTATTTCCTTTGCTTCTGTGTTTTTCAACCTGCACCCAGTTTCCTTCCGTTGTTGGAACAGTTTCGATCCTTTCAAGAGGAACTATTAATCCCTTTGAATTATTGGAAACAATCAATTGGGGGTTTTCTTAGCACTTGTTTACCACACTTCACAGGAATCACATACTTTCCACACTGGATTGATTTCCACCCCAGCTACAACAATTGTTATGAAAAATCAACAATTGAATATTTTTATTTGTCAATTTTTTTTAGAACTTATTTGAAGTTTCAAGTAAATAAAGTATGAAAAGAATAATGGAAAAGCGACTGTTTTACACAATAAAATTGATAATCTCATTATTTTTCAATATTTTCGGCTGAAAGCTGGACATCATACTTTTATGAAGCTGAAACTAGCAGCCGATTGATGTAACTTCTTGTAGAATTATTTTATCAAGTATTTCAATAGCAAAAACATTGAGTTGAAAGTCATCAGATCAATTTTTGATATGAAAATTTTTCGAATCGAGTTCAATTAAAAGTTGCAATAACCGGGTGCTAGCTTTTGGCCGCTAGTTTCAGTTACATCATGTGAAAGGAATTAGTCATCCAGTGGCTGCTGATGGAAAAGTATTTATTCTGAGGAATGGAGGGAAGAAATTTGTAAGAAAACCAACTATGCGCTTTCATCAAAAATTTCCAATTCACAAATTTGAATAATTGTTACAGACAGATTTAATCGGTTCACCGGAATGTTACTGCGCTACAAAACAGTGGCATCCTCCGGCTATCGACATATGTCGTCATGCACCCCGTGCCCTTACATGAAAACACTCGCAATTGAGGTAGAATAGGGCTGGGGCAGATTTCACCTCAGGGTGGTAAACAAGGGTTAAAAGAAAGCACGAGCATTTGGATGAAAGAAATCGATTGTATGAATAGCGAGTTCATTTGTAGCACGGATTGAATAACTGGAGATGATATGTTCTCATGTGGAAATGTAGGTACACTGAAAAAAAAATGTATTCCAGTCAAATAAAGATTTATTTGTCCTGTACCAAAGAAATATTTATGAGAATTAACAAAATATTCTTTGGAACCAAAATAATTTATTGGAATCAAATAAACGATTAAGACCATCTATTCAATTCAAATGAATTATTTTGGTTCCAAAGGATATTTTGTTAATTCTAATAAATATTTATTTCACTGGAATAAATTTTTTTTCAGTGTAATAAACCGATAAGGAAATTTGTCGTTAATTTTCACTGTAGCGAGTGCAGATTAAAATTCATCAATACATATTCACAAAAAAATAAGCGAATCATTGTAAGAAACTCACCAAAAAAAATCATTGAAATTCTTTGAAAAGTCTCACCACCCTAAAAGATTTAAAAATAGTTTTCAGTGATAAAATTCTGATATGAGGACATAAAACTAATTCGTGCACTGTGACAGGAATGAAATATGAGGCATTATTTCATCTCGTTGTACAGGGAAATCAGTCAAACATGATCTCCGCGGAGTTATCATTACACGCTTCGAAGACTTCGCACTCTTATCGTACACACGACGTATGTACTGTAAACGAACTTCAAGATTAACATATTATATCAGAATGTTACGGAGTGCCATGAAGATGATATTAATGGAGATGTTCGTGCAATATTGCGTTATAAATTGATCAGTCTCAAGACCGAAAATGTAAACAAGAAATGTAATCGTGTTCGAAACAATCAAAGTTTATAAAAATTCGCTGGATTCATGTTGGATTATAAGATTCAATCAAAAGAAGAAAAAAACAAAGAAAGTTTTTATCAAAATTCTTATTTAATAGATGTTATTTTTAACCGAAAATCGCATGGCAATTTTCGTCCATCGCTGATGATGAAATTTACTGATGACTTCATATATACCTATACAAAACCAATCAACGCATTCACTTGAAATATTATAAGCTAACCGATTTCAAACATTCTCCTTTCATTATATATTGTGCGAATTTATAAAATGATGAACATTGATCAAACTAATCACATTAAAATATAACATTTATACAGAAAATTAATAGGCTTGTTCTGAGTTCAGAGAGTTTATTGAAACTGATCAGTCTAATATCTTGGCAATTGACCTACCATCCATTAATCCAATGAAGAAAAGATGAATCAGTCGAGTGATTACAGAAAAGGTTGGGAATGAACAAAAGTGATATTTCAAAAATAAATCTCTTTGATAGATAAGCAGGAGAATAAATGTAATACGTTCACTGGAAGAATTTTGCTTAAAAATTACCGTGGAATTCCAGTAATCGAAGGACGAGTGAAAATTCTTCGGAAAAAATCACTGTGCAGCCTGTAAAAATGAGTGAGTTTTCGAACAGTTGAAAGTGAGATTTTCTATAAGTTTCACAAAATGCACACAATTGTGTAAATTAACGGACAAAACTGTTGAATATCATACACAAAAATGTGTATTATAGAAAAATGACGCAGTAATTCTTACTTTTCCCTCGACCACTGAAATTTCAAGATGATTTTTCAAATAAAATTTTCTCACGATTTCATTGACAAATATTACACTGAGAAGACTGTTCAGTCGTCGTGACTAAAAATTGAGTAAAATACGACATTTGATAAAAAATTGAGTTGTCGCAACAAAATATTAGTTCCTCCAACTAAAAATTTTAGTGGAAACAAACAATATTTCAGCTCAGGCAACTTGAATTTTTTATTCAATGTCGTTTTTGGTCACTGCAACTAACCGAAGTGTTTTCTCAGTATACAGGGTGTCGCAGAATTCGCGGACCGGATTTCACAGGTATATTCTGCAGCCAAAATGCAATAATTTCCCGTTTGAAAAAAATTTTTTCGACGCTTAGTTTTGGAGATATGAGCATTTTTAGATTTTTTTTCAAGTCCAAATCATTCAAAAACACTGTATTTTACATACTTGAGCTTAACGCCATTCGCTAAGTTGGGAAACAGCGGATCTGTGGGAAAAAAATTAAACTATTTTATCATTGATAGTTCCGGAGCTAGAGTGGGTTGAAATTGCTGAATTCTGAAAAAATTTTTTTCAACCGAGAAATTATTGCATTTTGGCTGCAGAATATACCTGTGAAATCCGGTCCGCGAATTCTGGGACACCCTGTATATCATGCAAGATTTATACAAAAACAATGAATATCTCTACTGATTTTAATCGAATTATAATATATTATTCAACTTATTCTGCACTCAAAAGAAATTTTATGTAATTTCAAACTGTGGAATACAGTGTATCATTCTTCATAGTGTAAAATGTTTGAATGCATCATGAAAGATATCTATCTTCACTCGAATAATGTCTTTTCATCCGGATAGCTCATTTTATTTGGCAAGAGTCAATTTCGTTCATAATTGCGTCTCACTGCGTATGGAAGGAAACTTGATTAAATATAATTGCTATTAATCCAATCACCATTCGTTAGACTTATGTCAATGAGATAATTATTTTGGTGATTCCAAGTGGTACATCTAATTGGTTCAAGTTGGAGTCAAAATTCAAAGGATTGATCTTCGCAATCTATTATCTTTGTGTTCTTTAGTTTTCGACGGAGAAGTAATTCATCAAATCTATTTCTTTGAACATGAATTATTCATGATTCACACGATATCCATGATTCCGAGGAGAAATATTTTCAAAATTATTTACAATTTGTATAGAACTATTGGATAAATTATATATAATTTTCAAAATTTCTCCACTCGGGATACCAGATTCGAAAACGAGATCGTTTTTACCCTCTCCATCGACCACTTCCCTTCTCTCCCACCATGCGGATTGAGTGGGGTGAGCGAGAGAAAAAGAGGAACTATCACTCTCTCGCTCGCCTGACTCAATCCGCATGATGGGAGGAAGGGGAAGCGGTCTATGGAGAGGGTCAAAACGGTATCGGTCTCGAATCTGGCATCACTGCTCGGGATGTTTTTGAATTTAATGTTGAATTTGATTCATTCACCCAACACTTTCAATGATGTTAAATACATAATTTCAGACCTATATAACAAACTCCTTTAAAACGGGTGAAATGGGTGAAATGTTGTTGCATAATTCTCGAACAACTCTGAAATCCACTGGAATGAATTGCTAAGATTGAACTGTACAGAGGTGTGAAAATTATTAGAATAATTGTGATTTCCAAAACTGTTCCAACTTTCCTCTAAGGGAATACAATCATTTATGGAGTACTGGTTTTATTTCTTGATATAAATAGTTCTTAAGCCCTCCATTTTTGAACGAAGAAATATCCCATGATTACTATTTAACAATCTCATTTGTACAAAGTTCTTTTTCATTGTGAGCTACTTCATATGTCTTCAAATAACTAACAATGCGCAATATTTTGATATTAAGAACTGGTGTTTCATTGTATCAAATTTATATACACGACAAGAAAAGATAGTTGAATTACGATGAAACCAATAAAAATCCCGGTCGGAATTTGTTGTTAACTATTCCAAATTCCCAGCGGGTATCTATCGTCACACACTGTTTAGTTTGAGATCGAGGTGTTGAGATCATTGGAGTGAAAGAAAGATTAGAAAGGAAAATTGTTATAATAATCAACTCAGAAATGGAAGGATGAAAAACTATTATATCAACAAGACAAAGTAGTACTCCACGGATAAATGCATAATCTGAGACAAAAGTTGGAGTTGTCTTGGAAATAACAATTATTCTAATAATTTCCACACCTCTGTAAATAGTCATCAGATTGAAACTGCGAATAATTTCTAAAAATCACAAACGATTGTAAACATATCAATCTACAAATGTCAGTAATTTTCATCAGCGTAATTCTACACGGAGAAAAAGGAATTCGCTGTGGCAGTGAAATCTACTTTTGCTGGGTTCCTTTTGCTGTGACAGCAAACTATTTGCTGTTCCAGCAATCTTGTTAGCTGCGACAGTGAATTTTTAGCTGTGGCAGCAAGAAATTTTTGCTATCCCAGCAAAATTTGTTTGCTATTCTGTATATAATACTGAAAATTTGCTGGCGGAGCAAACATTTTTTGCTGCCACAGCTAAAGAATTGCTGTCGTAGCTAACACGATTGCTGTTATAGCAAATTTTTAGCTAGGTCAGCAAAAAAATTGGCTATTCTATAGATAATACCTCGATTTGCTGCGTCAGCAAATGTTTTCTCTCCGTGTAGCAGTGTACTTCTTTGTTGCATATTCAAAATTCTCCATCATTGCTTAGTTGTTTAAACAATATATAGCCAAGTGTTTTCCATCCGTCTTTTGATGCTCCCAAGCCGTTGAGCTAAGAAATTGATATACTAAACCTTCTGTCTTCCCATGTAAATTTGTTTTCGTTCATTTATTTTACAAGAAGAATGTTTGAAAACATGGTAACATGTTAAACAACGCTTGAGCACAGAGAGTATCATGGAACTGAATGTTGTTGAAGGTGTTGGTATTTCTACTACAATTAACACAAACCTTCAAATTAGTCCATGCCGATTGGCAAAGGATAGTGTAATGAGCCGTTGTTTCTCAATTATGTGAATACCGCGATTGTCCCAACACCATATCCACTACATTGACTTGCATCCCAATCATGGAAGTTGCAACTAAAATTCGAATATTCTTTTACCTTTCGATATTCGAATCTATAAATTCAAGTATGTACGTATGGAATCAAATGGAAATGACTTTTTCTTGTCAAATATTTATGAATTTTCACGTTCGACATTCATGTGGATGAAATGGAGAGGCAATTGAGGGCATTCGAGTACCACAAGAACTTTCTTCACAAATTTTCAGTACCTAATCGACAAATCCACGACCAGGATTGAACTCTAAATATAAATCCCAATTTATCACTGATTTCCTGGGGAGTGTAAGATGAGTCAAAAAATCTTGATAATTTCGTTCCTCAATATTTACCAATTACGAGAAAAACCAAATTCATATTCAAAGTCCAAATTCGAGCATCCGTTCAATTTCAATTCAAATGTATTAAGTGATTTATGAAAAAAGTGAGTGCAATGCTTCAGTGCCTTTGATGTGAAAGAAAAAATGTGAAATGCAATTGAAGCTGTCCAACTCGAACTATGAAGATGATTCATAACTATAATTTGCGAAGAATAAATCAAATGAATTGGTAATTGACGAATGATGGAAGTTAGAATAGAAAGTTTATAATCAAAACCACTTTCCATAGTATCGAAGGATGTTGTTTTTCCTCAAATACTCGTAATGAGGGGTTATAATTTCTTTCATGGTATCTTAGCACGTTATGAATTCATTATTAATGTATCTTACTGAATCAAATACTCAAGTATCCTATTATTACATTTATTATAATTTCACTGTGCACATCAAAACGATTACAGTTAGGTGTTATTAATATCTTTGAAGAGAAATGAAACGGGAAAGGAAAGTGTATGACGGTTGAATCGTCGTTACATACATAAATGATAATTAAGATGGAAAAATGAAGGGGAAAAAGAGAAACGAGAGAAGAAGAGAAGGAAAACCTACTACGCATCACGTTAAATGGAATATAAGTGATTTCAATAGCTTTTATAGTTTTTAATTCTAAGGGAAGAAACTCTCCGTATGTCAGAACGGGATGAATTAAAGATAACTAACAATTGGCATTAAACCTCACGCGTCTAATTAATATTCAAATCGGGAGCAATTGAAACGGTGATAGAGAGAGATTTCATAAAATCATTTATTTATTCATAAAATATATCAGTAATGTCTGGGACTAGGGCTACGACGAAACGAAATATTTTGTAATATCGCAGCAATATTCGTTAAATGGAATGATCATGAAGTAATTATTCCAAGATAAAATCGAATTAATATCATAGATGCGTTGGCTCATGTTCTAAGAAATGGAAAACACAACTTTTACTTCCACAAACCGAGATTCCAGTTAATCTGATATGTTGATTGCAACGAGAAAGTAAATTATAAATCCTCAACATTTGCCAAGATTGTTATCAGCTAATTTTAACCCATCGGACGATTAGACGAATTCATATCAAGATACGAATTTACGTGAAATATCAATTCCAACTCTGAGTTCTTGAGTTTGAAAAATATTGAATTTTATTGTAAAAAGAATTGCAAAATATTTATTCTCAATTACCGTCAAACATATATGGTCTGATATTGTGATATCAATAACGAGGATGTTGGAGTACTTTCGAGACTCAGATTTACTTGAGATATTCGATGCAGCTCAAAGTTTGTAGTTCGTGTTCTCTGCTCTTCCGCAAGTTCGGCTACCCCAAGAAAATTGGCTTGTTGACACAAATTACTTGTGTGTAAATATTTACTCAGTCGATGGTTTCCTCGCAGCGATGAACAGAGAATTGATTTCAAATAGATATTCTACTCATTCCCTAAACATTTTGCCTCTTATTCGCTGAATTCGTTTTAATTTTCATGTAAACTTCCTATCGCGTGTTCCCTTGGAAAACAAATTCCAATTCAATGAGGCTTACGATTTGATATATTGAGAAACAAAAAAACAGAAATCCTAATCAAAAAGTGAGTTTTTGAATTATCATTTCACAGATACGAAAACTTTCAATTTTGTTACTATCCGAATTTATTTGCAATTGAAATTCCAATAATATACTTTAGGAGAGATGAAAATATGAATTTATGATTGAAAGAAGATATACGGGCTGTAAAAATGTAGATAGAATTGTTGATGATTCATAATAAAAAGCATATTGAAAAGAAAAGTGATGGAGAGTATAAAAAAGAAATTACAAAAATCAGCGTATCGACTTGGATCAAAGTGTATGCCATGTGAAATCAGCTCACAGAAAAACTAGAACACATCTCTTATGAGCCATTTTTATCGAATCAAATCAGAAGAATTTTAATAAAATCAACAATGATTAATTTTCGTGAAAATTGAAAAATTCGACATTTCAGCTGACACTTTGCACGTATGTTGAGATAAAACACTTTCAATTGGAATCATAGTGGAATTCGTTCCCTTCATCGGGAAATTGAGAATAGCAGGTTTCAGTGAGAAAAATTAATAAATCTTGATATAAAATATGAGGATTTTTCAGTAAAATTGATGAAATTTCGTCATAAAAGAATTTATTCCTCGATGGTATGAGAAATTTAGAAATACGGGTATTTCAACTGAACATTCAGACGTTCTAGACTGTATAAAATAGAGAAAAACAGTGTAATTGAATCGTAGCAAATTCCAACAATCTTGAAAATCTGTTTCCTTTCTTCTTCTGGATTTGAAAGGACATACTTCAGTAGAGAAAAAAAACAAATAAGATCGGAGTTGTTTGAAATCATGATAAATTCGCGTGAAACGTGTATCGAATCGATTCGTTCAACGAACGCTTATGAAATATAAATCATGAATTAAGAAGAGAAAAATATTTCGTCCTCTCATGAATACTCAAAAATTTCCAACATTTGTCCATTTTCCCACCGATTCGTTCAACGAACGAATACATTATCGGTTCTATGTTTGTTTATCGTTCTCCGAATGTTTTATCATTTGTAAATGGAAACGCATAGATTGTAATTGAATTCTTCACTTATCATTGTTGTACCATATCACGTACATAGCTGTTATTTGAGCTTAAAATAACAATGGATCATTACAGTTGTTGATTCGTTCCACGGATGAATAGCTCATACAATCGATAAAACGTACGTGAAACTTCTTTGCCGGTGCCGAATTCATGTGACCGGATAACGTTCCATTACCGGAAACTACTTTGAAATTTTAAACATGCCATCGTGGTAAGCCCGGAAGCGAAATCGTACGTGTTACCCTAACGTGTTTGATTTGATGAATTTGAACTTGATCCACACCACGCGAAACCTCAATCACATTTTCTCCACATCCATAACATTCATGCGAATAAATGTTCAAATTTTATGATTGCAGGATGAACGGAGTTCTGGAATGATCGAAGGATGAGTGAAAAAATCATTTCGAAGATTTCAAATCTCAAAGATGTGAGTAGCGAAATCACCGCAACGCAAAATGCTCGCATGGTTTTGGGAAATTCTAACCGTCACGCGCGGTCTCGGAAAGAAGATGTTCCGCGTACAGTTTATTGGAAATATATCGCTGGTAATGAACGACCGAATCAGAGTTCTCATTCCAGTAACGGAATGAAGAATGTTGTTGACGAAAAACAATCTTCAGATAAAAGAGGTTCGTTATTTCAGCAAAGATATCAATTCGAGATGGAGAAATCTGAGAGTGGGAATGAGAATAGAGTAGATCAGTTGCAACAACGTTTCGAATCGGTAGTACATCGTTATCAGAAATCCAAACTTCGATCGAGAAGATTCATCAACGACTGTTCGCAATCGTACCAAACCGTCAAAGATAACGATAACGATCATTCGAGTAGCGAAGAAAGTATTTTTAGAAATAAATCGAAAAGTACAAGCTCGATCGATACTCAATCGGTGAACAATATACTCGATGAGTTTGAGGATCTGGATTGTAGAAAATCTTCCGATTTGAGCGATGTCGATTTCGGAAGTATCAACGTGGAATCAAATTTTGAAGCTGTGGTGATGGATGCACAGGCTCAGAAACAAGAACCGCAACATCGTTCGAGGATCACGTGCACGACGTTTCATCGAGAGAAATTACAACCAGTACTCAAAGTGCATCAACAAACTCAGGTTCGCCAACGCTCGCGCGACAGACAAAAAGATTCGATCAAACATATTCCTCCGAGTTCGGAAAACCGAGGAGCTTCTTCTTCGCATTCTTTGATAACTTTGAGAGCTATGGACGATAGCGATCGCTTGAATACCAAAATACCGGAAATTTTATTGCGCAAAGGTGAAGTTCAAAAAAGAGTTGACGAGTGGTTGAGTCAAACGCAAAGTCACACCTTCCAAACATCTTGGGAAAAAGGTTTGACTCGTTCGAACAGTACTGCCGATCAAAAATCTCAGAGAAGATATCGTCAAGATTCTAGAACGAGAGCGACGGAGGACACCAAAGAAATATCATCGAGTTACGATGATCTCACTAAAGTTCAGGATCGCAGAATTGAATCGAAAAAGAAGGTTTTGGAGAAAGTCAGTGTGGGCGTGAACACTTCGAGAGGTTCGTATAAAGATTACTTGGCGGGCAAAGGTTTGACGAAACAACAAGATTGCGGTTCTTCGTTGACCCCTTGGAGCTCGAAAATCCCTCAAAGAGGTCCCAATTTTGGTTTGAGAAATGCGGAGACTGCTGTTAAGGAGGAGCATAAAAAGAGGGATAATAACACGAGGGATTCAACGGGCGGGAAAAACGATCAGAAAGAGAAGAGCTTACATGTCAAGACGGCGATAGAAAGCAACAAGTTTACCGATATGGTTAAAAACAAAAATGAAGCGGATCGTAGAAAAACTACTTCGTTTGGCGTGGAGCCCGTTACGAACGACTGTACCACAACGACGGCCTTCCTGCCCGGTAGACGGCCATCTTTCAAACGGTCACGAAATCAAGCTGATGTCCGTAGTGGTGACACGATGCTACTTATTAAGGAAGAAACAGGTTCAAGAACATCAGAAAAAGTCACGAAGGGCTCGACCACGGAGAATGATAGCGGTATTAACAATCCTGCTAACAGCCAAGACCAGACGATCTCTCCAAACAAGGAAAGAGAAAGTAGGCGATTGCTCGTCCAGAATAACGAACAACAGCATCGGTTTCGTGATAAAAATGAAAATCATTCCGAATCGACAAATATCGATAATAATGATAAAAAAATTACACCGAATTCGCGTCCGAGCGCGGACCAATTACAGCGCGAAACAATTTACGGCACGGTTGGAGCACGAATTCTCACGTTCCAAGGTAATCAACGACGACATCGACAATTACCGGCGGAACCTCGTGAAAAGGTGACATCGAAGATCGTTCAGAACACAATTATCGAAACTCCGTCACGTGTTCTCGATAAACCACCACTTCTCCCCAAAAAAACTCACATCCACTCTACCTCCGACTTACCGCAGTCGAATTTCAAACCCAACAATCGGGTTCATGCAACTTTACAACAACTGAACGAACGTAATTCCATCAGATCAAACATCGGCGAAACGATTGGGAATAAATCGCTCTACGCGATCCCAAACCATCATCTCCAAGTAGAGAAAATTTATGAACGCAGTCTCGAACCGCAGGTGATCCATGCCGACAACTTTGAATCTCTAGTTCAACCCCCCGCTTCGAATACCGCGAGTAAACCCGATCAAATCGGACAGGATGTTGTTGCCCGCGAGGAGGAGCATAAGAACGAAGAGAAGATTTATGAGAAACCAGACAATGTTGGAGAACGTTACTCGGAACACCTGAAAACCATCGAGGAAGATGATCGGAGAAGCGAAGACTCCAACGGCAAGTATTCTTGCGTAAAACGAACCCCCAAGGCATCCCCGTCCGTACATCTCCCTTCGAATGATAGAAGTGAAAATTATAAAGTGTCAAGGTGGGATCAGAAGACTTTGGTTACGTTTCAATCCGTGAATTCCTCTAGTCAATCCATTTCGAACGAACTCAAAGACGCAAACGATTCCGATAAAAAGTTCTCGGAGCCGACGATCGTTCTAGAGGACTATAATCCCCCTTCCTTGAATCATTCCCGGCAGAACAGCAATTTATCCTCAGCTACCATTCCTCTCGACGAATTGGAGTCACGAAACAAAGATATCTTCCAATCGGATAAAGTTACCAACGATGCTGATTCGATGAATGATTCGAAACAAGAAAATCGCAATTCCATCGTCAATGAGATTCTCGTAAAAAATCTCAAATTCAAGCAAGAAATGCCAAAATGTGGCAAGAACGAGGCTTTGAAAATAACATCTCTGAAGCCGTTGAACTTTCATAGCGTGCTGAGTGATAATTATGAGAACGTTCAGTCACATAACGTGCGATCCAAGGAGAACCAGGTATATATAACCAAAGAGGAAATGGAACGCCGAAGGCTGATGGACCTGCTGAAGAAAAAAGATTACGAGGCTGTGAAATTGGTGAGTGAATATCTCTTTTTCTGTTTTATTACTCTGTAGTTCGATGGGAGAAAATGATCATCATTTGAAACCAGAAAGGACGAAGAAATCAAATTATGTTGTGAATTTTATGATTTTGGTGGGATAAAATCGAAATGTGTTTTGCTTATCGCTCGATTGAACGTCGCCGTTGAGTGGAAAATATATTTTTATTTCGACAAATTTCAGGATATCATTCAACCGCGTGGTTTGCTTGAAAATGAGTGTTCTAGGTAACTCTAGCGATTGTCAGCGATTGACATAACAAAAATATCTTCTCATGAAAACGATACTTTTCTTCACTGAAGTTGGAAAATGAATATTGAATCAAATTCGAAGATACATTCTCGAACTTGTTTGAATCTGAAATTGAGTGGATTTTACAACTGAAAACAAGAAACAAAAAAAAACGTATCCCTCGGAACTCGTTATATTCATAAATTCGATAAAAGGGCTTGGTCAGTTGAGCATGTATCTCGGAGAAAAAAGAAATGTATAAAACGTAACATAGGAATCATTACGAAGTTTGAACATTTTCATAAATCTCATTCGGAATTGAAGATCCTTTGAAAATTAATGATAATGGGGAGAAAGTAGATGAGACTTCATTAAAACTTTGATAATTACTCAACACCAGAAAGAGAGCAATTAGGGATAAGGAAGTTTGCGATTTGGATTTTACGGGAAAATCTGAACAAGTATATGAGATATGAAAAAAGGTGTTGTCCAATGAAGAAACAAATATGTGAACATTCTTCCCCTGTGAATTGTACGTAAATATACATCGTGTAATATCCTATACATTTCAAAATCAAAGGAAATATTAAGGGGGGGTTACGGCCTGTACGGTGGAAAAAATCCACTTTTTCAAACATTTATTTATAACATACGGTTGATTCTTATCAAATCACAGTATTATGAAACAACTTTTCAAGAATATTTTGTGGAAATTTGAGTACAAAAAAATTTTAACTCAGCTATTAGCAGCAAATCTGCCTAGAAGTCTAAAAAAAACTAGTTCTGCGATGTATGAGTTTCCCCAGGTAATAACGTCGACTTTTTTCGAAGTTTGTTGTTATTTTTTGTTTTACAGTAACAGATATGACGATTTTTTAAGCGAAAATCACGTTTTTTGACTCTCCAGTGTCACAAAAAATCGAAAAACCAATAAAAACAAAAAAAACTCGACGTTGCTACTTGGGGAAACTCATACACTAGTAGAATCACTTTGGTTTTTTTGGTCCAGATGATTTAATCACGAGTTATAGCGATCACCGCAAAGCTATTTTTTCTTCAGACATCTAGGCAGATTTGCGGCTAATGGCTGAGTTTTGAATATTTTGTACTCAAATTTTCACAAAATATTCTTGAGAAGTTGTTTTATAATACTGTGATATTTGTATTTGATAAGAATCAACCGCATCTTATGAATAAATGTTTGAAAAAGTGTTTTTTTCCACCATACAGACCGTACCCCCCCCCCTCTCAAAAAGAGTATTCGCAAGAATAAAACCTGATTTTCACATATGATTTGAACTGGAATTGATTGTTCTGAGTCAGTAAAGTTGTTTATATTAAAGGGTCTCTATATATCACTTACCTAATTGTGGAAGTTTCATCATGAATACGTTGTTGTGCCACACGAAATACACAGAAAACGTACTGTGCGTTTAAATAGAATGCACGAAAAATGATTTTTTATAAAAAATTATAATGTTGAAGTTTGACGTCACATGGAGAGGTGAAAATGGTGAAAACTGTTTACGTTGATCTAGATTAGTTTCACTCGTTATTTGATTTCCATTACAACTTCTGCACACTTCGATGTTTAAATTTTCGGAATTTTAATAATTTAAAAATTCATTTTGCAGTCCAACTGAGAAGTTGACACACATTCACCCTCCAGTTTGTGAATATTTTGCTTATAAATCATGGAAAACTGAGTATATGCAAAATAACAATTTTGAATTCGCCGCAATTTCTCCCACTCAGTTTAGAGGAAACATGGCGGACCAATCAAAATGCAGTCACATTTTTCAGCCTGTTGACCAGACTCTGATTAAGGGGAGGGGGGGGGGGGTAGAGTTAATTCGATCAGAAAATAGCCTATTTTTATGAGTATTTATTGAAAAACCAGTTGATTTAAATGAATTTATTTTAACGGGACATTATTAAGTAACATTTGAAATATATTGTGTGAAATTTTCATTGAAAAATATCCAGATATGCGCCGGTGGAAGCAATTTTTAATGAGCGCCAAAAACAAAAGGGTTTTGCGGTGGACAACATAACTCAGGATTGGATCATCTGAAACAAAAAAATCAAAAAGATTCTGTTAGTTTATGAGTTTTTCTAGGTAACCTCGTCGAGTTTTTTTTTTTTTCAATTTTTGGATTTTTCATGGCACTTATAAGTCAAAATACCGATTTTTGACGCAAAAAATCAACAATTAAGTCGTTATAAAATATACTTTGAATTAAAAAAAAAAAAAAACTCGACGAGGTTACCTAGAAAAACTCATAAACTAACAGAATCTTTTTGATTGTTTTGTTTCAGATGATCCAATCCTGAGTTATGTTGTCCACCGCAAAACCCTTTTTTTCTTTTGGCGCTCATTAAAAATTGCTTCCACCGGCGCATATCTGGATATTTTTCAATGAAAATTTCACACAATATATTTCAAATGTTACTTAATAATATCCCGTTAAAATAAATTCATTTTAATCAACTGGTTTTTCAATAAAAATTCATAAAAATAGGCTATTTTTTGATCGAATTAACCCCCCCCCCCTTAAAGGGTCTCTAAATACGACCAGCTCGATGCTGCTCAACCGTCAACTCTGTCGCACTCTGCTCTTCCTTCAAACAGTTGATAAACTGTCCCATATTAGCATGACTGATGCGAACATGCTCATTAAAAGCACGATGCCACCCCTCCTCAGCATTATTAGTGTGAGGAGAAAAAAATTATTATCTGGTCCACCTACGACTCTACTAGCTTAATATTTGGATAGAAATACCATTCGAAATAGAACCATTAACCATCGATAAAACCATTCAAAATCACAATACAATCGAATCCTAAAAATACCCACGTAGAAATTGACGGATGGTCCAGTACCGGCTCGATACAGGCTGCCAGGGTGCAACCGTTAGCGGCCGGCGTCGGTCGGACTACGGAATGATAACGACCAAAAACTCTGATCCGGTACCGGTTACCAACATCAATTCAGTACTGAAAATCAGTGTGGTTCCGACATTGAGAACTAATACTACTAGTATTGATCGCTATTCAAGTACCGAGGACTGTTACTCAACCGTTATTTGCGCTGTTGTAACTTTGGAAGGTTTTGAATGCATTATCAAAATTTCTGCACTAGGGGGAATTTAGAGTGAAATTTACTATTGGATCATAGGATGACCGCCAACAGTTGCAAACTGGCAGCCTGTATCAAGCCGGTACTGGACCATTCGTTAATTTCTACGTGGCCAATCAAATCTTCTCTCAAAGTGCACGAGATATTTATTCACATTGGTTCGGTACCGAATCAACGTTGGAGGCCAACACTCGCGTACTAAAATTGTGCCGTTGTTAATCCAACATTGGTGGAAAAGTGGTCAATAACAGTTGGTTTAAATATCGAACCGGTACCAACACGAACTTTATACACAGTAAAAAATTTTTCGTCAAATTCAACACACAAGCGAATGTTAACCATTTTTCTTCACACTCAATGTGTGTTGATTCCAGAGTGACACTTATAAAGTGTTAATTTGAACTCGAATAACATTTTAATGTGTTAAAAATGAATCGATCGAACAGCATTTGAACAGTGTGTTAAATGAACACACAAAAGTGTTAAATATTCAACACTTGAATTTTGACACGTACTTGTTTTTTACACAATGACGGAATTTTTTTTACTGTGTATGAAGTCGGTTAAGTATCGATCCGCAATCGGCAGACAACCGTTGGTGGCCCATACCTTTTCAGTACCTATTCTTTCGTCCCCATCGGCTCAGTACCGGAATTTCTACGTGGGTACAAAAACAAAAACGATTGAAACATTGAAAATGGGATACAATGATATGGGAATATTTTCGTACAGGGATATTTGACTATGGGATCAAATGACCGGGATATTTGAACGTAATACCGATCGCGCATTGCAACTAGATATATATGGATCTCATATTTATAGTTGCAATGACCATAAATTTTTCGAGTGAGTGTAGAGCCATGTGGAGCGCGTGAAGTACACACACGCGCCATGTTATTATAATAAGAAAACATACCATTCGTATCATGTAAGAACAGAAGCGGACAATTCTTGTCATGTAGTAAAATGAAATATAAGTATCTCCGTCGTAAATCAACCAATCAACCGAGAAAAGTCCTTATCAAACGTTCATGTTTATGTAGTATAATAAGATTATCTTCATATCTCGCACCCGTGTGATGAATTTTCAATCATTCAATAACACAGGCCTACAAAATTGAACTTTTTGTTTGGTGCAACAACTGTATCATACTTTTCCGAAGTATTTTGGCGCGCTGAATCAGAATCTGGCTTCAAAATAGCATTATTACGTGTGGTTTTTGAGATATTTCAACGTCAAAGTGTGAGAAACACCGTTTTTCGACATATTTGAGATTACGTGACGTCAGAATGTAATTTTTTCTCATGAAACTAGTAGATGCACCTCAAAATATAATTCATCCCCTTCCGAATGCCGTTGAGTTTGCTCGAATATCTTTTTTTTTACTGTGACACGACAATTTGAAATTTGTGTGTTCATGGATTTAGTGAATAGGTGAAATAACACAATTTTCAAACTGTCGTATCTCAGAGAAAAAAAAGATATTTGAACAAACCTAATCGCATTTGGAAGAGAATGACTCATATTTTGAGATAATTTGAAGAATAATTTGATAAAATGTTCTCAAAGTGTGGAATAATTGAATAAAACGTTTCAAAATCGTGCATTTTCATTTTATTTTACACCTGCGATTTCTTGAAAACTACACGTAGCATTAAAAAAATAAGTATATTTCCAGAGTCAGGGTATCGAATATACTCAAAATCTGCTTTAGTTTTAGCGGCACCAAAATCATTGTAGACCTATGTAATATTTCAAAGTTTTAAAAATGGAGGAATTTTTTCACAACTACAGCGTTTGACAGATTATAGAAAGAGTTTATTAACTCACCACCGTGTCTCCCGAACGTGTAAATAATAACATATTTCATATTTCCTCTCTCACACATAAGTAAAATAATAATGTCCAATCCCAAGTCATTTGAATCGTTTGAAATCCTCTAGTCATGCGATAATAGAGAGAAGCAAAAGAAGAAGAAGAACGTAGAGAAAAGAAAAGAAGATGAAGAAGTGAGCTAATTTAATGTGAGAGTGGAGTGTCCGTGTGTCCATGAAACACCGGTTCTGAATGCATCTTCGGGAGTATGGTGCTTCTGCTGGCATACGAGAAGTAGAAAGCGATGTCAGAGACCGTGAAAGGTTTTGAATGAAACCTGTGTAAGAGCTGGAATACCTCTTTATGTATTGCCGACGTTATTTCGCTGTTCCCGACGTCAAGATATTCCAAATGAAAGGGGGATAGGCGAAGGCGATTCATTCATTCATTCATGTTCTTGGCCAACGTAACGTTATTTCGTTGAATGATTCTGCAGTTTCGGTCGACATTGGATTTGAAAAGTTTGTGAGAATTCCTCAATTAAAATACACCAGATGAAACAATAATTGAGTCTGTAGAAAAATATTATACACTCTCATTCTTCGAATTTGAAAAGGTGAAATGGTAGTAGGTATTTTTCTTTCTATATACCCTCTCAATTTGATGCATGCGTGCGTGTTAAGTTGAATTGCGAGTGAAATTTATTGCACCTTTCTTACGCGTTGAACCATTTCACTAACCGCACACCTAATGCTCGGCATTCAGCGTGGTTAAATCATAAATCGTTACACGCTCTCGGCTCTTCAAGTCTACGCAAGACAATCTGCCCTCACGCTATCATTTAGTACAATACTGTTATGCCTTCGAGTGTTGGTTACGAACCTACCCTTTCATTAAAACCCCTCATCAAATTCTATTTGGGTTTACCATAAACCTCTTTCATTTATTCGTTTTTTTGTCCTTCAAATTATTCGGAACATCAATTGTTAGAAAGATAAAAAAATAAGTTGATGTTTATTTGTTGGTTTGCTCTCGCGTCATTCATTTTCCAACATTTTGGGATGTGACGAAACGATGTTGATCACCAACGGTAGTCTATTTTATTTGAAGAGACTTGTCATGCGTGTTGACGTTGATTGCTCGTAATTGATTATTCTGTAAACCATTAATCTTTGAAGCACATGTCTTTACATGTGATTGGTAATTCATTCGCGAGAGTTCTATTTGTCACGGTCTAGCAATTCACTCGATGTTACTCAAATTCTTACCGTGTCAATAGAATTCATATTAGACTCATTTGTAACGTGCTATTGATTCCGAATGTATAATAACTGCACATCATAACAGTGATATCAGGTGATTATAGAATTAATTATAATCGTGACACGATGAGCAAACATGTGATATGTTTCGTTACATTATTTCCTACGATCATTCATGAATCAAACCTGAAATTCATGCAGATTCATAAGCTGAGCCTATATATAAACATCGATATCATGATCATGATTAAAAAGTTAGTCTTCTATTTTCAATGAATTCATCAATTCACATTAATCACATTGAAAATGTATTCGATGAATACATTTGATATCCTCGAAGGAAATATCGATGATGCAGATTTATCATTCATGAATATATCATTACGTTGAGAAATGAATTAATCTTCTATTCGCGTTTCTCAATTATTTTATAATTTCAATCACAAGCTCATTCGGTATCGTAAAACTCCACCGATAATTCTCCCAATGAATTGCAACTGGACAGAAAGAATTGTTCGTATTCATCTTCAAAGTAGGTAATCCTTGTCCATACATCGTGCATTTTCGCGAACGTGAACGTTCGATATTTCCAAAATATATAACACGTTTGTAATTGTATGCTTTCAAGTTGGATTGAATTGACTCTTCAAACAAATCGTTATGTACCTACTCATGCGTGAATTGCATTGAACGCATAATCGAGGTCGTAAATTTCTATGATGGAGAAGGTTCTCGTAGACACGCGTTGTTGACGGGAAGATAAATGCACCCCAGGTATCTACGTGTGGATACGTACATAGGTATGCATCTGTGAATTTCCGCGTGGTATGATTGTGCGTAATTACAATGAATAAGTGTCAATGAGTGATCAATTTGAAATCGCTAGTGGTAATCCATTGGGGTGCTGAATTTTCATGGATTTTGTGAGATATTGGAAGTTCCATGCATACATCGTCATGTTTAATCGTTCAGTCCTCATTCGAAACGTTCAACTGTGTCAAAAAGCTACCCGGATAGCAGGAAGTTTGTGAAGAATTTCTCGAGAACTTCATTTGAACTTAAAAGTTGTTTGAAAAGTATTCAAGTATGTGTCGAAATGAAAAGGAAATGAAATCAGATGAACAAATTTCATGAATTCCAGTATGTTCGGAAGGAGATTATCGATTTTATATACTCAACTAAAGTTTGCAAGTTATAATGTATTTTACTGTACTCCATTAGCTACAAACTTAACTTAACTTAACTTAACTTAACTTAACCGTGTGTTGATTGTGAAATTATATACTCATGGATTCTCTGTAATGATTATACGAAAGGAATTAGTAAAAGAGTCTCTATAAATTTTAATTTTCGTTTATATATATATTCTATGTACACGGAGAAAAAGGAATTCACTGTGGCAGCGAAATCTACTTTTGCTGGGTTCCTTTTGCCAGAGCAGCAAATTTTTTGCTGTGACAGCAAACTATTCGCTGTTCCAGCAATCTTGTTAGCTGCGACAGCGAATTTTTAGCTGCGGCAGCAAAAAATGTTTGCTATCCCAGTAAAATTTGTTTGCTATTCTATATATAATACTGAAAATTTGCTGGCGGAGCAAACATTTTTTGCTGCCACAGCTAAAAAAATTGCTGTCGTAGCCAACACGATTGCTGTTATAGCAAATTTTTAGCTAGTCCAGCAAAAAATTTTGCTATTCTATATATAATCCCTCGATTTGCTGCGTCAGCAAATTTTTTCTCTCCGTGTATGGATATTCCCACAAGTTCAATGGTTTATCCAAATGCATTCGAAGTTGAATCTAATTCAAAATGAGGGAGTTCAAAAATGAATTTCCTTTAACGTGATACGAGCGGTATAATTTTTACGAGACAAACTACAAAAGAATGCGTGCCTCAATTCAAAATATCTCTCTGTACAGCACTTCTTCAGCGTCTCAAGAAATGCTGTACGAGGAGATATTTTTAATCGATGTACGTACTTTCACGTAGTTTGACCCGAAAATATTTTTGAGAGCCCAGTCGCTCGTGTGCCCTTCAGCCACCCAAGTGTGTATGAACGGTGGGCCTAATCCCCACCCAGGGTAGGTACTCATGCTGCCCAACGTGGGGCCAAGCTGGGCAGACGAATGGGGCCAACCCTGAGACGATAACATCGTTCTCAGGTTGGCTGTATTACTTTGCCCGAGGATTGGTAACACCATGGGCCCAGCATGAATCCAGACTAGGCAATCAATACTGCTCCTTCCTTTTTTTTTTGAAATTGGAAAACTGCTTTGAATTCTACCCCCGCGGACACGAATTTCAGCCCCACTTTGGCCCAGTCTTGCACCTATTGTTGAGCCCTATCCTGCCTATACGGGCCCAAGACTAGACCAAAGGCTGACGAAAATTCATACACGCTGAGGATTCTACGCACATACTTGAGATATAAATTCACCCCAATCTTGGCCTAACGCTGATCCAAAATGGGGCCAAGTTCAAATGTGCCCGCACTAAGATTCATCATTTCCATTTTCTACCAACCATAATTGTATGGGAAAGCTAGTGTTGCTGCGATCCGAGCTAATCCGAGTTTTGAGCATGAGCTCGGCTTGGCTCTTGTGTTTTACAGTGAGGATCGGTTTGGAGATCGGATCGATAGCTCCACTGCTCGGATCGGACCTCGGATTGGCTCGAAGGTCGTCGAGCTAGATCGACGATCTTACAATCTCCATCCAAAATACATGCTAATAAAAAATTTTTGCATTCAAAGGCTCTTTGGAATGGAACATATTTCTGAATTAGTACTTATGAATCAACGCTTTCTCGAAATTTGCATGACTAATTGAATCAAATTTTACAAATGTGTTGATTATAATAACCCAATGAATGCATCTCTCAATGAATAGTTGGGTGAATACATCCTTGAATGCATCTTCAGAAGATTGGTGTGATGAAGAAAAACCAATTTTATAATAGAAAAATATCTTTGTAAATATATTTCTATAAAATTTCTGACTTTGCTACTAATTGAACACAATATTGTTTCATAAACCGTAGTGAATATGAAAAAAAAGTACACTTGAACTTATATCATGATAATCTCAATGTTTAATCTCAATATTATAATAATTATAATCTCAATATTGTTTCATGCATAAAATTAAGTAGTCTTTCATCACATGTTTTTTATGTTTCCTCGTCTGAAGGGAAATTTCCTCAGTGACGATCTAGCTCGTCGATCTCATAGTTCTGGCTTAGCTCTTAAATTTTTTCAGCTCTGCTCGAAGATCAGATCGTACAGAATTATTGAGGACGGCTCGAAGATTGACTCGAAATTTCTAGCCGATCCGAGACGATCTTCGATTTGGGAATATTTACGCCTCAATATTTTCATATTCGATTACAAATTTTCATTCCCGGTAACCTATATTCAAACTTCGACAGTGTAAAATATTTTTTATCTGGGCGTGGAAATGTAACTCATTCGCTAACAGAAAAGCATATTCATCATTTACTTTGATCTCAACTTTCCATTCATTATGGATTTGTATAGAGAATTTCATAATATGACTTGTACGAAAATGGAAATACTCTCCAAATTTTATTTACAGTGGTAAGAGTTTGTAAACAAAGTATGGTCGAGAAAGTTCCGAAGTACAGTACACTCATATATACAGCAAATTATCTTTAAACGTCATTGAGAATTCTTAGAACTCACTCTGAGTTGAGAAATATTACGCTAAAACGCATGTAAGATCTGTTTGATTGAAAATTGAAAGAAGAATAGTGTTTTATGATAATATCCATATAAGAAGAATATGAAAATTTCAGAAAAATCCACACGGAAAAAAAAGAAATAGTTACATTAAGTACTGAAATTGTCGATTCTAGACCATCTACTTAGTAGTCAGAACAATAAAGTAACACGTTAGCTGCGCTAAACTAACTCGACAGTTGCGCTAACTATGTAACGTAAATACCTCAGGTATTTTGAGTTAGTTGAGGCAGCTAACGTGTTACTTGTTCTGATTACTGAGTACAGGGTGACCCAGAATTTTATTGAAAAATATAAACACGACAGATTAGTTTACAATCATTTGTGGAACACAATATCGTCCAGGCGACCGCCATTTTCAACAATACATTCATTCAGTCTTGTTACAAAATTTTCAAACACTTTTTCAAGTATAGGTCGCTGAATTTTTGAAATTTCTTCAGAAATCCGAATCGAGTCATCGCCGTCTGGGCCGTACGTGGTTCCAGCAAAATGGTGCAACGTGTCACTATTAGGCAGAAACTCTCGCAGTACTGAAAAAAACGTTTGGTAACCGCATATTGTCGCGTCGCACGAATTTCGTTTGACCGCCGCGCTCGTCTGATTTAATTGCTCCAGATTTTTTTATGAGAGTACCTTATAATTCCCTTGTTACAAAATGTGGATAGATTCGGATGGATTTGGATAAAAATTTGAAGATGGATACAAAAATAGGATTGAAACAAATAGAAATGCAATTCAATTTCATCCGTCTCGATTGTATTTTGTATCCATTTCCATATTTTTATCCGAATCCATCCGCCTTCGTACTAGAGCCGCGTTTGTGACACACATTCACGAGATTCAGAAGACCTAAAAATTCGGATTTCTGAAGAAATTTAAAAAATTCAGCGACCTATGCTCGAAAAAGTGTTTCAAAATTTCTCAAAGACTGAATGAATGTATTGTTGAAAATAGCGGTCACCTGAACGATATTGTGCTTCACAAATGATTGTGAACTAATTTCTCGTGTTTATATTTTTCAATAAAATTTTATTCAGCAAATTTTTGTTGATTAGTTTTCGAGTTATTAAAAAAACAAAACCGTCCATCTTCTCTGGGTCAGTCTGTAGCTGCAGCAGCTATTCCTTTTTTCCGTGCATTGAACCCGGATAGCATGGGGAGGTCTTCTAAACATTGACGAAACCTACTTGCTCACACAGAGAACGTTCAAATGAGATCCTAGGATGTTCTAAGAACGTCGCATGTATGTCCCAGGGCAATACAAATTTTCCGTAATGTTGTATTCATCTTCACCAACCGACGTTCTGGGGATGTGTTCAATGAAGGTGTCAATGACGTTCTGTGATGCTACACGTATTTTTGTACAGGTTAATTTCCATGGAAAACATAATAAGAACGTTCCATGTCAAATGAAAAGAACGTACCGGGAACGTATTCGAGGGCATTAAAAATTAAGGTTCTCTTAACATATCAAAACCCACTCCCCGGAGACCAAAACGCATAGAACTTACCCTGGTTAAAAGAACCCATTGATTCTGACTAATTCTCATTAAATTACAATCAAACGTGGACAATGTTCTGACCAAATCTCATTGAATTTCATTTGTCAGATCCAATGGATTCCCAGGGTAGGTTATGTTGCTAAAACGTCCAGAGAACTTCCGATGTTATGTGAAAGGTTTTTGATTGAAAATTTGACTCTGCAGGATATTTGAGCAAATCTCTCAGAAATAACGGCAAATTATTTTATTTTCAATTATAATATGTGTATACAATATATACGATTAGTACCGAAACAATTAGACATCGTGTATGATAATTCAGCTGGCTATATACACATGAAACGATTGAATATAAATTAAATTGCAAAGATTCATTATAAATACACCGGAAGTGCAAGCAATTGTTCAACGTTCGACTATAAAACTTGTATATATTTTCCTCTCGTTTGAAACAAATGTACGACTGAATGGGTGAGATGAAAACACTTTTGCCGTGTCTTGACGAGGATAAGTGCACGTATGAATGATGTGTAAGTATATATACACGTGTATGCACGTACCCGAAGAGCAGCTAGAGGCAATGTTCAGTTTTTTGAAGGGTAAACAGCAAAGTACACGTGCAACTGTGCTTCCACATAGACATACGAACCAATGTGTAGGTAACATACATATGGGTCTACATATACATTATGTACATTTGATCATGCGTAGGAGTAGAGCTCCGGAAACAGATGAGAAAAATAGGGGTAAAGATGGAGGAATACATAGAGAGATAAACGGATAGGAGGAAGAACACAGAGAACACAAGAATCGCGAAACATAATATCCTTATGCTTTTGTACTCCAATTTGTGCTCATTCTTTTGTTCTACGTATCAAAGCTTGGCTTGTGAATTCTAACGCTGAATGGTTAATTGTTGCAACAATCTATGTGTTGATGAATTTCTGTAATACGAAATACTCATTAGAGGAATCTGCTTTTCAATAAATGAAATATCCCTTTGATCAATCGTTTTGCACTTTACCTACCCATGTGGATAAATATTCAAAATTATAGATAATTGTATTTAATTCAATATGATTTATACATTTAATTTTTATATAATGATGCACTGAGAGAATAGCAATGTGGAGGTTCGGTAAATGGTATTATATTTAATCGATAAATTTGAATATTAATGAACTTTCAGCAATTTTTCATGAAATTTCAAGAAGGATTATTGAAATTTTTCTTGCTTAGTAATTGAGTCACACACAGCGAATTTGGTCATGAATATTATAATAAACAATAACGATTGAAGAACCCCCAGTAATGTGGAGCAAAATTTCAGTAATCCTCCTTGAAATTTCATGAAACATCAGTTCTATTCATCAGTTTCAGTACTATTTAGATTTATCGAACAAGTATATTACTATTCATAATAATAACCCTCATCCACAAATATGGTAAAAATAGGGACAGCTATCTGACATAATACCCAAGTAACACAAGAACATTTCAAACATTCTGCGTTCATTCTGAGATCATGCATAGAATGTGCAGGTGAGACTGTTTTGGATAAATTCGAAAAATACATTCTAAGAATATGCATAGAATATACTTATCCGCAACAGTCCCATTCAAAGATTCTATGAATGTTCATAAAATATACTCAGAACTTCAAAGAACCTTCTTAGCATTTCTAACCTGTTGTGCTACTTGGGTACTAATTACTATAAGCACATGAACAAAATCAATATTTACTTTTTGTAAGTTTTATCAGAAAATGTATTCAAATTAATTATACAACATAATACACAGTACATATCGTACATTGCTGCGTATCAGAACTATCTTATACAGGGTATAATAATTTTATTATAAAACCCGAAGAGAACATGAAGCTTCAGCGAACGTTCAGATTAGATCTGTATATATCGGATCGAAGGTTCATGAAAGCTAACTTTTAGATTCACAAATGTTTGTCACAGATACTACGAACGTTGAAATGTCCGCCTCAAAATCCTTTCAGGAAACATAGATGGAACGTGCATTGAAGGTTCATCGAAGGTTCAAGGAAGCTTCACATAAATATCTATACTTAGATTAATTTATAATAATTTATGTGTATTAATTAATTTATTTTTCATATAAATTGATCAAAATTAATCTAAGTATAGATATTTTTGTGAAACTTCGTCAAACCTTCGATGAACCTTCAGCGAACGTTCCATCTATGTTTCCTGAGCGTATTTCGAGACGGACATTTCAACGTCCGTAGAATCTTTGTCAAACGTTTGTGAATCTAAAAGTTAACTTTGATGAACCTTCGGACCGATCTATACACATCTGATCTGAACATTCGCTGAAGCTTCATGTTCTCTTCGGGAACTGTCAATACAAAATATGAAGAAACCAGAATGTAGAAACGGAAAAAATATTGCATTTAGAATGACTGTTGTAGTTTACTATTCGTGCACTATATTGAAAATTACAGCAAAAATTACGGTATTTTCATCAAATTCGAGAGAAAACACCACAATTTTGATTATAATTTTCAACATGATCCGCAGATAGTGATGTACCAAAATCATTTAAAATGTAATATTTTCTCCCAGACAGCACAACGTGCCACTGGAACGTTTATGGAAGGTTTATAGAACGTAGGAGAGGTTTTCTGAACGTTAATAAAACGTCCCAGAGACACATTGTGCTGTTAGGGCTACATGCACCGTGAAAACGAATCTGCGCATAATTCAACAGAAGGTATACTAGCTGAATAGAGAATCATACATGACTCCCATTTCCGATCACATTTTCAACCTCCAAAAAGCCAACCAAGACGAAAGATTGGATATTCACCGAGTTCCCACAGTTTCGAAATAAATGATGCAATCTGTACCGAACTTAGACGTTCTCGTCTCCTTCCTACGACCAACATTATGGAAGAAGAATGTTATGCAAATTCATGCATCTTAACAAAAATTATCTTGAACCAAAGACATTTGGAGACACTTGAGAGACGGATAAACAAACATACACGCACACACACACATTCTCACATCATTTCGGGGGTCGAATTTTTTTGACGTTTCAAAGTATTGTCCAGGACAAAACATTCTCTATGCGATAATAGATTGTTAACCTTTCCACGATATTTGCAGTTTTTTATAACACAGGACTACATTCGATCACTCGAAAACACGTTGAAATATGAAAGAATTTTCATTACAATGAACGATAAGTGAATTGACAAATCCAAGTCCCTACTGCGGAGTATACGACGCCCGAAGAGAACATGAAGCTTCAGCGAACGTTCAAATTAGATCTTCATAGATCGGGCAGAAAGTTCATGAGAGCTCATTTTTAGATTCACAAACGTTTGACAAAGGTTCTACGAACGTTGAAACGTCCGCCTCGAAATGCCTTCAGCAAACGTATACATGGAACGTTCGTTGAAGGTTCATCGAAGGTTTGATAAAGCTTCACAAAAATATCTACACTTATATTAATTTTCATTAATTTATGTTCATCATTTAATTGATTATTCATGTGAATTATTGGAAATTAATCTAAGTATAGATATTTTTGTGAAGCTTTATCAAACCTTCGATGAACCTTCAACGAACGTTCCATGTATACGTTTCCTGAAGGCATTTGGAGGCGGACATTTCAACGTTCGTAGAACCTTTTTACAACGTTTATGAAGTTTTGATTGAATGATTTTATTGGGTGTATTAGAAATTTTGTTACGAATGTTCTTTCTATTATAAATCACATAGATGTGTATTATATATTTTAATACAGGTTATTGTTGTACATGTTTTTATTATAATTCATCATGATCAGTGTATAAAGCTTATTATATTTTTCAGTAAATAAAAAATTATAAAAATATATTAGGTTACATCAACTTGAGTTTTGTAACTTCCAAATCGCTCTTCTCTCAGTGTATATAAATCATAATACAGTTTTTGAAGTTTCTGAATTTCAGTCAATTCAGTCTTCTTCATTGCTTACTTTCAGTTGGAATAGGCGCTACTTTTGGCTGCATTTTTAAGCTGATATTCGGGATCACTTGAAGTTTCACTTTTTACTGTGTAGTTTTCAGGAGGGAAATTTTTTGAATTGGTGTAATTCTATGAAAAAGTGTGAAAAAAATCAAATAAATATAAATAGCTACATCTCCGGGTCGAAAAATTTGAACGGTTCTTGTTCCCATATTCGATTTTTGTCATGATTTATGAATATCACACACAAAAATAGCAGCTTTTGAAGATTTTATTGATTAACTGAATCTCTCCTCCACCACTTTTATCCGTTAGAGGAAAAATTCAAACCAAAATCTTGAAAAAAGTCCTGTTTGTGTCCACAATACTCACAAATCAGGACAAAATCAGTCTAAAAATCAAATATGAGGACAAGCAGCGTTAAAATTTGTCGACCCGGATCGAAGATCATGTTCCATCTTCCCTCTCTGATTTCTGATGAGAATTTTATTATGACGAATACAATGGAAATTAGAATAGTTATAGCGACCAGAAACCATTCATCGTCCAACGTAACGGACAGAAAGAGAAATGAATTCCCTAGTAAAGCGAACTTCAATAACGTAAAAATACAACTGACCATCGTCACAGGGTATCAGTTTTGTCTAGTTTATTGCAGTCATAAATTCTACTACACTCACCATTCGCTAACCATTCGTACGTGAGTTATGCGTAAAAGCGTGCAGAGGTCAACATATGGGTTTCCAACATATCTGTTCTTTGTGCATTCATTGACTCTTGTTGTGTCAATCTTTGACATTAATTTAATACTTCATTAACCAATCATTCAGTTTAATCCATGATATAAAACTATAGAGATTGAAAAAAATGTTATCGAGGAAATGAATCACAAACGTCATCACGGTTCTTCATCAAATATTCATATAATACCATTTCAATCAACGCATACGGTCTTCGCATTGGTAGATTTTGTGCTAAATTATTATCAAATCACAGTTACGTGTCAGAAACACTCCAACGTCTGTATGTATCCACACCTGTATATCCCACCCAAACATTAGTAAGCCTGTATATGGATATTAATAGGATTTGTTGAAGCATGTTCCAGTCTGTACCATACGTTTAGGTCGATGTGCTTGATCGCAACGACATACTGCGTGTACATCGAATATTGTATATATTATATAAACGCATCCTCTTGCACTGCTAGGTCGAGTGACAGCTGTATTCACTTTGCATCATATTTTTTCTCCAATGTGGTCTTTTCTACTCATTCGCTTGCTGTGAAGAATAGGGAATATTGTCATTGCTTATCCTACAATTATCTTCGAAGAGATACACTTCGAAGATCGGAATCAATACAGTGAGGTTCCGTTAACACGATGACACTCGAGTTTTGGATGATGTAATGAGTATTATCTGATATGATAATCCGCAATGATGTGTTCAATAGGAGTGCAATTATTTAACGTTCCTTCCCATCTTCTTTGATTACAATTCTTTCAAATTCATACATGATCGACAGAATAATGATCATCGAATGATTTGGACAATAAGTATCATCAATCATCATGTAACGAATTCAAGATGAGTGTTACAATAAGAGCAAAATGACAATCATTGTCTGTTCACTTGTGACTGCTTGGGTTTCATTATACCGATCTGTTGACACGAAGAAAATCATCGAATATTATATGTCAATTGATCAAGTGTCGATTATGTTGACCCTATATCTGCCCATTGTACAATAATCTCTCATCGATGATACCATTGGTATTCAGTTCCATACGTCAATTATGGAAATCAATATTACATGAACATTATGAGCATGCCATCATGCATTCCTGAATTCGATTTAAAATTCCCACCTCAAGCCAAAATAATTTCTCTGCGTGTCTTTTATTATTGATACAAAACTTGCTCCGTTGTTTCTTCAATTCATTCATATGTGATCGATCTCGACGATCGAATAAAAAAATCAATGTCACAGGTAGTTTTGATTTCATACCGCATCGTATGGTAATAACAATGAAATGAAACGTTCTCCCGCGTGATCAGCAACAAAACTGATTTTCCCTACGCAAAATAAATTCAAAAAGTTTTCTCCGAAACAAAAAATCAAAATCAGAGGTCAAAGAATGAGGATCGCCTCGCCATTACATCGTACACATACACCACATTGTATTTTCCTCGCAATCACGAAACTTCGTATTATTCAACCAGAGAATTTAATGAACTCGGATGTTTTTGAACATTTCACGGGAAATATTTTTAAAGTGAATAGCTTGTCAAGTACAAGCATTAGTCGCGTGTTAAGACCATTTATTTAATACGAGAATCCTTGAACAGAATTTTTATATTCGTTGTGGTGGACATTTTTTCACCAACGGCCAGTCGTTTGAACTTGGCACAGGCTTGAAAAAATAATCCTGTGGAAAATACTCCATTCATGAGATTGATATTCTCACTGTCGTACATGAAAGAAAATCTTTTAAAGTTGATATACCGAGATACGTTGGACGGATTTTCTCTTTGAATTATCCTACGGGCAAAGGAATTGCATTTTCATCGATTTTCATAAATTTCGCGAAGGAATAATTTTGTTCCTGTGAATTTTCAAAAGGATCAGGAATTTATTAAGCCATTGCTACTAAAGCCACATCATTTACAAGATGAGCTGAGTAATTTTGAGAATCTCAATTATATATTCTGTTTTTGATTACAAATTGTAGATGCAGAGGGAATGTCTAATCAATCAGTCACAAATAGATTCCCGTTGGATGTCTTATCTGCTTCACTCTCTTCATTGGATTTAATTAATGAAATTTTAATTAATACAGTCACTCGATTCCTCCTTGATAAATGTAGGCAAGCTAATTGAAAGCGTTTCGATTACAAAGAATCGATGTATTTCCTGGCAAATCGAGAAATTTCGATTGATTGATTCATTTGGATGAAAAGTGAAATAAAATACATACAATTTTTCTCATTATCGATATGAATAATCAAAGGGTCTGATAATTCAACGGAATTTGTTGGGTATTTTATTTATTTTTCATTACAAGTTACTCCTCAATCGAGTTCTCATCGAGTAAAAGCTTTTTACTGGAGAGTTTGTTTTGTATTTTATAACATTCGGAATCCATGAATGAAGAATACCAGGAAATTTCCTCGTCATAGTGCAAAATGCTTTATTTCATCCACATAATTTCATTTATTCGTTTGTTTTTTCAAATGATAACTAAATATTAAATTATTGGATTCCAAAGAATAGGAGATAGAGAGATTCCCATCGTACTATATTTTTTCATACCGTACACGATTTGTTGGATGATTTGACTGCAAATTCAAAGTCTTATCTCTCACAACACAAACTTGAAATAAAACAACGAACGATTCCACGAGGAAGGAAGAATGGATGGGCGATCGTATGCGTTAAATTCAGCAAATAGTGCACAACGGGCAAAAGTTCGACAAACGAAGAAAAAAAACATGATTCAAATTACTAAATATCTGAAAAAACATTCATGGGGTAATTTTTTCTATGTAGTTGCCATTTATTGAATAGCAATTATCGAATCGCAATGAATTCCCATGAAGATTTCGAATCTTATGCAGCAATCTTCTACATTCATCTAGTATAATTAGCATACTTCAGCTCGTAAGATATATTAATACAATGTAAAAATCTGTGGAAACTCAGAGTGAGAAATGGTACTTTCTTTTTTACCGAACACATATATAAAGAACGATGCAGAAAAAGATAGATAACACTGCCGTTATCTTCACTCGCTTGCTCTTATTTGAGCGAAAGTGTATCAGTGCATGCCTCATTGACATCCATCGAATAAAATCCAAAATAAACGAAATTGCGATAATTCCATTTCGACGATGATGAATCATTTCACGGCATATGAAAATCACTTTTTTGCATACAAATCACAATCATAAGGGTCCTTTCGTGTTAGGACACATGCTGAAAGCTTCAGCAGAGCGGAGTTTTGATAGACGAATGCGACGAAAGATGAAATAACTTTATTTGGCTTTGGTAAGTCGAAACTCCTCGATTTCAATGGCCGGGATTTCTTCTAGAACGTTCACGGTGGAATAAAAAAAAAGGAGAGTAAAAAAACAATTCGAGTAAGGGAAGAGTTGGAATACATAGAAATAAGAGGAAGATGAAAAAGAAGGAGATCTTTGTGGAATGTCGAGCTCGATAAGTTTCTCTCTTTTGCTTACCCTCATTCTCCACTCCCCTTCACGCACACATACATGTATGTATTGTATGTACGTATACATAGATATACAACACATCATGTTCCTTTCTCTCCACACGGATCTGCGGTTTTCCGGTCTCTTTGTAGCTTTAACTTTTACGAAAGAGAACGAGATATACCTGACGAAGGAGAGAGAATAAGGGATGGAGAAATAAGAGAGTATATCTGACAACCAGTTCGACCTATAAGAGAGCGTCTTTGCATTGAACGTACCAGAAACGAGAACGTGTTTTACTTCTCTTTCGACCATGAATTATAGGCTTTGGTATTCAATGTCCACGAAGAAGAACCTCGGTACATTCTGCCTTGGCCAAACACGAAGGATCACATCCCAAATTCTTGTAAAATGTTTCCTCCGACATTTACATCCGTCGATTCGTCACGAAATTAGGACTATGTTCAAAAAAATCCATTCGACAAAGATTTTTCAAAAAGGTGGAGGTGAAATAAGAAAAGAAATCGACACATCGCTCGACAATTCTTCTATCATTTTCCACGGTGTAGGAAACTCATGAGTGATAAACGACATTATCATCGATAAGGGAATGAACGGACAAGGAAAGAATCGCATAAGCTTATAATCCTGTCATGAAGGAGCATTTCTAGTTTGGTTTGTGGTATCCCTGGTGAAAAAACTTTTGGTGAATTTTATTCTCAATTTGGACACTTTTTTTTATTGAAAATTGGCAAATTTTATTATTGTTCAAGATCTATAGATCTATACAATGAGTTAGATATAGTTATAAACAATGTTCTATATATGTGGTATTAAGATATTAACAGATAAATAAAGTAATAGTGTGAATCGTGTACATACAGTTAGGTTGATCTAATGTTAACACAAGAATAAAAAAGAGTACATATAAAATACAGATAAATTTAATATTAGAATATGACTTCCATCAGCCAAACAGAAACTCAATGAGTATATTAGGGACTCAAGTCTCGTTAAAGACTATTTTCAAGTATTTCTACATTTTTGTAGTTATCCATTTATCAGGATTAGTCAACATAGTGAGCCATGCTTCTTTTGCCACTTCTGGGTTACATTCATTACCAATGATATCATCCCCAGGAACACTAAGGGAGGGACACTTCACTAAGATATGGAACAGCATATGATTATGAAGTATGGGAGTATAACATCGGTGACAGCTCCTATTGTTCTGTATATAATACACTTCCGAATCTATAATCACTCTCTTGGGTTTATATTATTTATTAAACGTAACTGTGCTACAAGAGGTCTTAATGGGGCTTTGATTCTAAGTTCCAGATATTTTTGAGGCCCTTGAGATATCCTCAGATGTGGTGAAATCTGTAAGGTGAAGGATCTGCTAATCTTTAATAGATCTCTTTCGAAAAGAGGACTCAATTAATTCTTGTTTGTTTTATATAGGTTGCTCCATGTTTGAGTCTATCCCATAAATCAAGGGCTTTGGCTGTCTGAAGAAAATTGGCAAAGTTAGATGAATTTGATTTAATTTCATCAAAATTTATTAAAATTCATATTTCCAATTTGTGAGGGAAATTCAACATGCACTGGAAAAAATATTTATTTGTCCTCTCTCCATAAAATATTCATTTGTAGGATTTGCATATTCAATTAGATGCAGAAACTGATGACTTGTGGTGAATAAATTATTCATCCAGAAGACCAATTTATCTGGGGCAAGCATTCCCTTATTTGATTCGATGAAATGTTCCATTATTCTTAAGAAATTTTTTATGTACAGAGGACAAATCAACTATTTATTTGGCTCAGAGAATTTTTTTTTTCCAGTGTGGAGTTTAATGAAATTCAGCGACATTTAACAAAACCCAATAAAATTCAAAAATGTTTTCCATAAAATGTACTGTGAAGAATTTGAATTTGAGCAAAAGTTGATTGCTCTTTTACAGTGAATTATATCAGATCGGTTGGTTTCTCAGTTACAATATGCGATTGTAAATTAATGGAATCATGTTGCCAAGTGTCTTGTGAGTTACTTCTAATGATTCTCAAAATTCCATACTATGAAGAAATATAAGTTAAACAGGCAAATGAGAGAACCCTCTCGTGCAATAGCTCAACGTGAATGAAGGAAAGCACTGCTACTTGCGAGCAACTTGTGATGCATGATGAGTTTCTAACAACTTCGTAATGATTATCGTGCACAGTCGTTAGCAACACTTCACTGGTTGTTGCACGTGCACAAAATGCTATCTGAATGAAATCTTAGAGAGTTTCATGAGATAGAAATTTATTCGAATAGGGCTTTGCACAACAATTGGCTAGATGCTGCGGGCAACCTTCGGGAGCAAAATTCTATCCCATTCGATCTCAAATTTCAAACAAATTTACTAACAGTTGCTGATAAACGCTGTGTAAAGTCTCGCAATGAGTAGGGAGTCTTCAGCAAAATTGTAACCTGTTATGATAGACGTTAACCCTTAGTCTGTAAACGTTTTTTTGGTACACGTAAACTGTAAACGGGGGTCATTTATGTCCAAGGCAATGAAAAAGTATAATCAACCATGAGGAAAAATCTGAAAAAATTCATGTAGGTTCCATAACTTTTCTATTATAAAAATCTATCTTGATATTATGAGAAACAAAATTTTTTCAACACTATATGAATTTTAAAAATGTAAAAAATGAGAAAAGTAGTTCTTTGTTCTAAAAATCATAACTATTGAACAAATGAACGTAGTAAAAAAATTCAAAAAAGGAATTGAAGTTGAGAAGTTGCATTTTCCAGAAAAAAATAGTACAATCTTGTATTTATAAAAAAAATGCTTAAGTTTTGAACTTGAAAATAGGGATTATTTTAATTGCCTAATGTAGATTTTTTTTTTATAAAATACATATTATTATGACTCTTCAAGTACTTTCAATCAAAGAAAAATATTGAAGTATGAGATCATTCACAAAATTTTGATTATAAACAAAATGATAATAATTGCTTCTTGATTTAATTAAATAGAGTAGTCTCGACAGAAAGTTAATCGATGGTCTTCACATACACGTTTTTTGCATTTAACATAACTTCCAACATAACCTCTCAGGTTAGCTGTATGCATTCAAAACATTACAGTATTGTATAATAAATGATTTGAGTTCTATAGAATAAAATTTGTTTTTTACCTCAAAATTTCTGATATACGTAGTCTGTAAACGGGGGTCATTTGTGTTCACAAAAAATTTGAAGTTACTCGTACGACAAGTGTTTACCGAATTGGATAACGATACTTAGGGAACTGAAAGCATAACCTAACACAATTTTTCACAACATGGTCTCATCCCCCTCCCTTTCCTATTTCAAAAAATATGGAGGGAACAAATTTATGTGCGGACACAAATGACCCCCGTTTACAGACTGAGAGTTAATTTATTATTCTTATCATTATACTAGTTTTGAATTGTACACTGACAGAAAAACGACTTTGTTGAAACATTCGTGGTCGCAATAACTTGAAATCTGGTTCGATCCACCAGGAAATGTGATTGTGATGTCCAAAAAAAATGATTGAAGCACAAATTAATTACATTTTTCAGGTTAGAAAAACCAGATTCTTTTCTTGGTGTGATAACCTGGAAAATGTAGTTAATTTTGGCTTCAACCATTTTTTCTGGACATCATAATCACATTTCCTGGTGAATCGAACCAGATTTCAACTTTTATTGCGACCACGAATGTTTCAACCAGGTCGTTTTTCTGTCAGTGTAGACTATGTACTTGAAATGTTCGAATCTAGATTGATTATTGCAGAGAACTATGTTCCTAAAAAATACACGGTGAAAAAATTCCTTCTGAAAACTCAGAAAATGTGACTGTAATGTTTCACAGCCACGTTTGTCAGAATTTTCAGCTAAATTTCGGAAAGTGTTGTAAAAATTCAGTCAATTTTCTTAACCCTTTCAGGACCGTTAGCACATATTTGTGACATGAGTTTCGAAATTTTTCATGAGAAGTGTATTCGGTAAAGGTCTACCCATTGTGGTTTATCTCAAAGAAATAGGACCCAGTATGCACTATGATTTTCCTCGCTGAGAAAATATATGTTTGAACGAAACAAAACTCAATAAATTCATCAAGTTTTGAGAATGATCATTTTATTTATATTTTTTTCAGTAAAATACTAATATAAAATGTTTTCCTCAACTTCCTTGCACTTTTCAATTTCAGTAACAATATATGACAGAAATCTTTTGTATTCACCTTGGAAAATTGAGGGCGAAACCTCTTTTCAGGACGACAGCCCCAAATACGGACCGCACTATATCTGATGAAATACAGGAGCTGAATATTCTAATGCAATTCTTCTAATTCTCCTCTACGAACAGCTGTTATTTTATGGTCATAAAAGGGTTAAATTCCAGCAAAATTTTCTTGAAAATTCAGAAAAATGTGCCCAACTAGAAATTTGCTTGATCAGGCATGAGGGCTTGATTGGGTAATCTCATGCCTGATCAGTACCGGATCAGGATCGGATGAGATTGCCTTTCGTGCTGTGCTACTTAGAGTCCCATCAGAACATGATATCAGTTTTTGACCAAGCCCTCATGTATGTGCCTTGAGTAGACGTAGTTTCACATGAAGATATGTGCAATCAGGTGAGAAGATCCGCGCCTCACCGGGATCTGATATGTCTTCCTAACATGGAATATTGATTTTCCGACGCAGACCGTGACAAGGATATTGGACCGGGGCCTTATCGGGGCTTTATAGATTTGCCTCAGGTATAGATTCCTCTACATATGATCAAGTGACACCACGTGATATAATCAGGGCCACGTCGGGCCCTCCCGTATGTCCCTGTCGTAAAATACTCATTTCACAACAGATTTATGTAGTGTTAGAGAATTCAATCCTTATCAGGCCCCTATATCGTTGAGTTATGAAAATCGATGCCTTATCCTCTTCATTTTTGAGAGAAATCTGAAAAATTCGAAAGATATCTCAGGATATATTTTGCCACGGAATGTAACTAAGACTCGGTACTCTACTCTCATCAACCATCCACCTATGCATCTATCCATTCGAGTGTCTATCTATTCTGAAACCCATTTCCACATATTTTTCTAAAACTTCAGATACCATTCAGTGATATAATAGAAAATGAAAGGTTAAAAAGGTTGCAAATGTCACTTGAAAAGAGAAGTTATATGCCATCTTGCTTGAATCATATCTAGCGTATGTTCGCCATCTTTTTTTCATTGTATATGACTGTATGTAGCCATTCGATTGTAATTCTTACACGTTATATTTAGTGTTACCACGAACGACCCGTTGCAAACGCACTGTATATTCCAATGAAATGTATATTTTGATGAATTTTCATTAGTGGTGTAAACATCCACTTAGAGAATTATAACCGGTTTACATTTCCATCTGACGGGAGATAGGTTGAACTAGATCTAAACTGGGAGGGAAATACTCACTGATATTCACACCCCTAATGTACGGATATCATCACGCATAAATCAGTATTGTATCCACATGGCCATAAATCATGAAATTCAAAATTTACACAGTTATTGTCAAGTGTAAATCGAATGACAAAAATACTCATTACCATAAAAATTTACAATTCTCAGTCTTGATACAGAATCTGAATCATGATTTATACAAGACATGCGCCGAATTTCACACTCTATTGATGCAAGTCTCTCGCCAGATGGTGCTCAAAATCCATTTCATACATATTCATGCGAGATTAATTCATTCCTTTGTTATCAGTTTATCACGAGACCTGATAGCAGAATCTGGCTGACATGATCTGAACATGATAATGGCCCTAGCACTTCTTCTGGTTCATTGGTACCTTTTCTAATCAGGTTAACTCACGAGGTCCTGATCATTCTTACCTGATAGTTTCCTCATCACGTCTTTGCGTTACATGTATGATCGGGTCCCGATCGGGCTACAATATCAGGGCCTGACTACTGTCATGATCTGATTATGATAATGGCCCCTGTAGTTTTTCTAGTCAGGTGACTCTGAAAAATTAAAGTCATATTTTCTGAATTTTCAGAGAGAATTTTTTGACAGTGTATCAGCATTTTATCAATCGATATAACTGAAGCTCATATTGAGTGACTGAATAGGTTAATGTACTGACCGCAAGAACAGCAGTCCTTCGATGACGCTCGAGGGATTCAAACCCCAATTCGCTCTTTTCATTTCCCTCCTCCGCGTCGAAGATCATCGAGGAGAATATCGATATTTGGGAAATCACGTTAATCCATTTCCTTCAGTTGTTTTGCCATTTTTGAGGTAACGCAGAACAGATGGATTCAAATTATTCGAATTCATCTCGATACCCGACTAGGAATGATATATATATATATATATATATATATCCATCAACATTGATCAATGTATGGACCACGTACAACTCGTACAAAAATTTTCACTATCGCACACAATTTGTCATTCTCGTAAGATTAATACCCCGCAGTCACATCTGTTTTTCTTAAAGAACAGAAAAGTTCGAAAAATCTTCAATCCATCTGACAGAAGATAATACAACAAGGGGGAAGAAAGATTTGGCCCAAGGGTTGTTTTGTATACGTGGATGTGTGTTTTTTTCTCATTTCAAATCTGTCGCTGACATTCGCTGATTTATTGGTTTCCAAACTTTGAATTTTCGGATTCAAGACTCGAATTGATGAATCCGCGGAAACAATCGATTTTTCTTTTGTTCGTGTTGCCTGAAGTGACATGGAATTTTGTGTTTCTAAATGAAACTAAGGACTTATGGGATTTTATTTCTTGTGATCATGCGACTGAAAAATTGATGCATACTTACGAGTATAAGGCATGAAACCGTAAATTTTGATATAAGTCGTTTTATATACACAACTATTATATGAAAACTATGATCAAAGTGTGTTAGAAAATCTCGTAAATTTCGGTTTCATAGAATTACTCTCAAGGGCATTTTATGTAATTGGAAAATCCTGGATCGTACAATATATTCTCACACACGGTTATAAAATTTAGAGCTCTCTGAATATTTCTTCCTCGAACAATACAAGTGAAGGTTGAATTTTGAATTTTGAAATACTCGATCTATCACAAAAATATACATATATATATATTTTAATTAAACGTTTTCATAACTCGGTTGCGGAATAATGCGATGTATTGTGGATACGCGAGTATACCATATTTCTATCACCTGTTCGAGAGCAGAAGAGACTAATGCACTGTGCATCCTTGGTGAAATATTACAATATAGATGGTAAAGCATCTCGTTCTTCTTTAGAGGAAATGCATTAAACCGTTTCTCGATTTTGTTACAGTCCATGTGATATTCCTCTTTGCATGCACGTTATAGAAAGCTATGATAGTTCGAAGATTTATTTGATCCGAGAATCAAATTTTATTGAAAACACCGTGTGAGCTAAGCAAACTACAACATATTCTTCTTCGTGTTATCCAAAATCTGCATCAAAATCAAAATATATGTAGATTGATTTTCTTTTATGATTTAGCGGGATCGACACGCGAACAGGAGAATAAGGAATACCAATGACTTTGGAATTCAAGGATAATGTGTGGCATAGATCGCGTCGTATTTTCTCTTGTAAAACATGATCGAGTGTATAATGACAAGTAATGGAACACAGTCAATACAGTCAATTAAGATGGAGTGTAATAGGGATTTAATTTGCTGTAATGGGATGTAATGAACCGCAATCGAATAATGGGGTAATAGAGCGTAATAAAGGAGCAGAGAGGTGTAAACGATGTGATGAACTGAAAGAAAGAGGTGAGAATGCGCGGATTTATTGAAGGTATAGACCATCCATGCCCCATATGATTATCAATTTTGTGTAATAAAGGTGTCAATGCATTCGAATTTACAAAATTGATGCGCATTCCAGTTTCTCTCGCGTGGAACAATCTAATAATTCTCACCATTATTCGTATCAGAGATTTTTGAAATTAGTCCCTATTCCGCTCCTACGCCCTCCTCTGTGGAATTTGACAAGAACTCTTGAACTATGATCTTTTCAATTCACAGCCATTGGATGAAACATGAATACACAGAGAAAATACTCCATTAAGGGCACTCAAGCATCAGGAGAAGTGGAAAAAATTTTGTGCCAACTTTCTTCATAAATTAGAATTTGAAATTGATGACAATTGAGTATATATCCAAAATTAGACTCTAGATACAAATTTGGATTTTTTTTCATAGATTGCAGATATTAGGAAATTAAATTACAAAGAAATGTTTGACAGCTGGAGGTTATTTTTTTTTTTAATTCTCTTATACTCACATTTAGAATCTGATCCTTGTCGTGGATTTTATTATCATTCATTAAGAAATTTCCGTTGAACGCATAATTTATGAAAAAATTTTGTGCAAAATTTGATTCACTTCTTTTGGTTTTATAGAATGACACAGCAAGTTTTCTCGAAGAAACCGATATGGTACCCTGTAATATTTAATGAAATATTTTTCTTCGCGTATACATGATATTTCGATGAAGACAATAATAACTAAGGTTTAATATGGAACATAATTATTCCAAATGTTTGTAAGGAAGAAAAAAGAATCAGAGAAACCATGTTCATTCCGTTACAATAATTGGCTTAAGGACCAAACGTTCCTTCCGAGAATCTCAATCTACAAGCACGTTGATTATTTTCGGGTTACATGTATTACTTCCGAGAACGGTCAATGAACGTCACATGGACAGACCCTATCTTGTTATTTCAACGGCAATTAATCATTAAAGATTCTGAAACGGTTGGTCTGCATTTGATGTTAACAAAAACGGTATATATTCGATGCATGGAATTCCTTTGATCAAGAACCTTTCCACCATACATCTCCTTGATCGGTGAACTGAAAAAATTCAACGAGCCTTGGGTTGTGAACATTGACTCCATTCAGTGCGCTGGACCTATACCGCTGAGTATGTGTATCTCAATGTTCCATCATGGAGAAAAAAATTATTTACAAGGAAAAAAAAACGTTCGCTATTGACCGATCCATGATATAAAGTGATAAAAATTATGGACAGTTGGGGAAGCGCTATCAAAAGCACTTATCAAAAGTCATGTCATGAAATGACATTTTCACAAATTCATTATCTGGTGAACGACTGTAAAGAAAAAGGCCAAAAGATAAATTTGATTTATTTTTAGATCATACACATCACATTGAAGTCAGGGGAAAAAAAGAGGGTTGAATCAGTGATGCCAGAAATTTTACGATCCAACGGCCTACATCTAATCAAATACTTCTGTTAATTGGAATGACCAATATATTCCGGTCTCGGCTCTCTTGTTCTTTTATTTTTGGCAACACAGGGTTAATTGCTTCAAAATTGCGACAATGAATCATGCAGTGTCTAAGAAATAATTGTTCATTAGTTGATTTGTTCATTACATCTCCAAAGGTCTTTATACTGGCATTTATCTACACTGTAAAAAAATTTCACCGGAAAATTCCAGTACATGTACTGGAAGTCATTAACCTGTACATGTACCGGAAAATTTCAGCACATTTGTACTGCAAAAATTCAGTGCAAACGTTATGGAATTCCCGCATCAAAACTGGAAATTTTCTGAGCCTCGGTACTGGAATTTTTCAGTACACGAGCTGGACTTTTCCAGGACATGTACTGGAAAATTAATGCTGAAAATATCCATGAAAATTGAAAAAAAATTGCTCACGCAAAGTGATTTTGCAGGGTCCTTGTGTTCCAAGATGATTGAGAAACTTTTGATCGTTCATTTGGATGGACAGAAACTCATGTCTACCTAACAGGATTTGAACCCACACTTTTCTACCTGCCTACCAACTGAAACCTAAGACCTAACCGATGAGCTATAGCGCGACATGTTGGAAGGCCAGCTTGGGTTACTACATATGCTTCATATCTAGAACACAAGAGGATAAGTCTTGGAAAAACCTCATATATCAATTTCATTGGCTACAATTACAATTATTATTCAAAATCTCAATCAGGAAATTTTTAATATAAAGACTTGAAATTTTTCCTGCCAGAAATGACGAAGTCCAATAGAAGTGGAAAATTTCAGTGCAACAGTGATTAAATTCCGTTGCATAGCAACTGGAAAATTCCATCACACGACCTGAAAATTGCAGTTCAAAACCTGTATAATTCAATTGCATAGTAACTGGAAAATTCCATCACAAAACCTGAGAATTGCAGTTAAAAACCTGTATAATTCCAGTATACCAACGATTAGGTTTTTTTTTCTAAATTCCAAATTTTTTCTCAAGTCCTTTTTGAGGGAATATTTTTTTTTGGTGCACAAGAACTATAAAATTGTAGTACGAGCCGGTAAAATTTTCGCGAAATCATGGCAAAATTTCAGTACATCATCTCAAACTTGAAAATTCCAGTACAATGACTGAATTTTCAGTTATGCTTGGTAAATTTTCAGTAACGTAACAACAAAATCTCTGTACATGTACTGGAATATCCATATTCCAGTACTAGCACTGGAAATTTCCAGTCCAGTTGCACAGTAAATTTCCAGTTTTTTTTTACAGTGTAGCACTCCAAGCAATTCCATGATTTATAAAGAATCCATTTCTTATTCTACACATATCATCAGTTGATACGATAAATACCGATAAATATGTATTCGAAAATTCTGTGATGTTAAGTGAAGCGGTGGAATGAATAAAAAGCATGCTACACTTGAAAGTTAAACCATGATTTAGTGATGGGGAGCACAAGAATGCTGTGATTACAAATATTAGTATCATCTTCGTAGTAGTTTTCTTTGAATAACATTACACGAAGAAAAATTTAATTGGAAAGATCATCATTTTATTCCTAGACTGGAACTATTCGGAAAAGTTAGACAATAACTTCCCTACTGGCGAAATTGTATTTGTCGTAGTTCAGCAAATGCAACGAGTTCTATTTAGGGGCATTACTGTTTCCCAGCTGGGATCAATTGTTGAACGAATTGCAAAAGGTATTGGTTCCCGTAAATAGACAGTCTTGCGCCAGTACTTGATCTCTACCACTGAATAAATATTCAAGTTTCGCATAGAGAGAAATGTGGTTTTAAATATTACTACATTTTGTTCTAAAGTAGCAGCATAAGTGATATAGTATAATTTTTACGAATGCTCTTCATAATTCATCATTACAAGTAAAAATTCATGCTTTATGATGTGAAGTTTGCACCAAATTGAACGATTTTTCAAATCATGAGGCAATAATTTTTACTACATTATGTGTTGTAGAAATAAATTATACTATCTCGCTTATGCTGCTACTTTAGTAAAAAATATAGTAATATCTAGAACGTCTTTTCTCTACGTGTAGGAAAACGGAACTTAGCCAGTATCGAACTGGGGTTAGCCACGTTGTAGGATAATATGAAAATACAATACCGGGTCAATGTTCATAAAACATTGTCAACATGCAACATAGTATGAAAACACCAGATTGCGCTTGTACTGATACAAACCCATATAGGAATTTACCATTGGCGTTAGCATGGCGCAAAGTAGATGAAGTATGGCCTAGGCTTGGCAACCAAGCATGGCGCAACACTGAAATGATAACATCGTTTTATGATTGACCGATGTGTTTTTCCAATGAAACCCCAAAATTGGTGCAGAAATGGCAATGAAATAGACCATCATTGGCAAACAATAGAAAAATTTGTTTATCAATGTTGCGCCAATGATAAGACTGTAAAAAATCATTAACCCAAAAATATAGGAAAATTGAAGACCCGGATGCAATAACTCGCCGAGCGCTCGAAACGCGTCTCGTTCTAAATCAGAGCTGACCCAAGAGGCATCGAAAAAAAAAGTCGGAATTTCGAAAAACTAAAAATACTGGGTAATAGGGCTTGAAAAATCAATACAAGTATCCGTTAACAATTTTTTTTCATGATCAATAGTTTTCGAGAAAAAAAATAAAAACTACCTATTTTTCAGTACTAATATTGATTGTTTTTCAATCTTAAACTCACCGTAACTCGGGCATTTTTCCACTTATCAAGATGAACCTTGGAAATTCTGATTCGTAAGACTTTCCCGAAGACAACAATCTTTGGAAAATTCGCAAAAGTTAATAACAAATTGATAAATTTTTAATTCGAAGTAAAAACCACGTTTTGAACGCTTTGCGGCGCACGGGAGTTTGAAGAATTTTCGATTTGAGAAATGTTAAAGCGACAAAGTTGTTTGTCAATGTTCGAAGAAGTTTTCCTGAAATTTTCAGATCAATCGAGTGAAAAATGTGGAAGATATTAAACATTATGTACGATAAACCGTCCCGTTCGTCGCAACGGCCAGTGCTGTTCAACTAAGATACACGACATTGCATGCGCGATGGTTCTGAAGCGAGTGTTATTCGATATTATTCAGTGAAATCTTTGCCGATTTGTATCAAATTCATTATGTACATTCGTAATGCATCAGTGAAGCCCGTGATTCAGTTTAAATCTTGTAAAATTACCGCATTGATCAAATTTATTAGATACAGAAAGAAGAAACATGAATGTCAGAATTTTTGATTCTCGAGTTTTAAACAGAAAAATGATTTAGGTAGGTTTGGATTCCAGTGAACTTCAAGCGATAAAGTTGTTTCTCTATGTTTTATGAAGATTTGGTGAAAATTTGAAATCAAACAGAAAGGTAGTGAACAAGATATTCTAATTCAAAGTGACCGCGTGAGATGCGAGATGTTACGGTATCGCGTCAACCCATCTCGGGTGAAATGTTTATATGATTCGAGCCGCAATCTTTTATGTATCGTTGGATGAATATTTTTCCAATTGAAGAATCATTGAAGGAATTAAATAAAGTATGTTTATAAATGCACCTTCATGACTGAATTAATGGCGAAATGAAATAATTGCAAACTCGAGCTGTCAACTTTGAAGGGCTGCAGAGCCACCATATTGTTTTTTTTTACTTAAAAAAAATTGTATCAATACTCCATAATGCCAATAATATCATGTACTTGTCCGAATTACAATAAATTAATGCTTTCAGTTTTCCATAAAAAATTATTGAAAAAACAGTCGTCGACGAGACAAGACAACGCCAGTACTGAACCAGAGTTGACTACACTCTGGATCACAAGGAGATTCGATACTCTAACAATATCGATAGAATATTGTCCCACCACGGAATCGGTAGTCCATCGGAATTGAAATCAACTTTGTCGCGATACCAATGTTTTGTTGTGACAAGATTGCCCCAGTACAGAACCAGAGTCCATACAAAGAACACAATAAAAACATAATACTGTGCCAGTATCGATAGAACTTCGTTTAAATTTTGAGTAGGTGGTAGATCATAGTACTTCAATGGAGTGCTTACAATGAATGGCAATTCGAGTCATCCGTCGTTAACTCAGAGATTGGCTTATGCGATAGAGACTCGGTTTTCCAGCCGCAGGACCTTGGTTCAATCCTCAATCGATGGATCCTCAAAGGGTCATTTCCAAAGTGCCTTTCTTCGATGATGATGATGATCAGAAATATATATTTGTAAGATTCCGAAAGTGTAATTTTCATCATAATAATTTGTTTTTGATACCTGAAATTTGTTGAACCGGTAACTTCGATTACCGATACTGTGTCAGTATTGGGTTAAAATCGAATTTTCACGTAGGATGTCATCATTTTGACTCCTACTTACCGCTTATTCACCCCTGGCAAAACAACTGATTTCCTTGAAATGTCAGAGGTCCGCCATGAATGGCCAAAATAAAAACACAAAAAACAAACGAAATAAGAATTCAAGAAGCCACTACCGTCAAATTCGAACCGCCAATACTGCCAAATTTGGAACTTCAATATCCACGAGATTGAAATTCCGATAATGGGCTTTATGTAAAAGATTGTTATCATTTCGTCCATTTTTCTGTACCCAAGTAAAAATTTCTTGCTTCCGCCAACGGTGACAATAGATTATAGTTCGGCACAAGGCTGACTGCCAAGCCTTGGAAATCTATGTAGAGTCAATGTTGATTAAAACATGATAAAATGATGTACCATGATTGGTAATTAGGGAATTGGTTTCGCTAATCTATGATTGTCTCAGCATTCATTTAGGCCTGGGGCAAGCTATCGCCAATCCCGGTCCAATATAGACGGAATGGAATATATAAGTGTTGTGCCAAGCATTGTCAATAGATAAGCGCAATCTTGACCGCCATCGTCGATCTTGACCCAAGCATGTTGTTGAAATTCGAATTGTTCACAGAAACGAAACAAAAATTCAAACTCACAAAATCTGAGAAATCATCGGTGTTGATCTTCTCGAATTAACCTCTCGAGTTCCTTGGAACTGAATACATCGTTCAAAGAATATATCGCAAGATTTTGGGTCCTCAACAGCTGAGGATTTCGTTATTCAACGACCAATTCGTTTCAATAAACGATTCAAACTCCAGCAAAATGGCCCAAGCTTTGTCCAATGTTGGTTCTATGTTGGAAAACTGGATTGGCGGAGCGAAAAATGATGTTATCATTTCACAGTTGCACCTTCCTAATGTCGAAGATTGGCCAATCTTCAGCTACGTTGCGCCACCCTAGAACCAATGGTCAATTTTCATGTAGGTACTGGCGACTTTGAAATTGCCTGTACTGGCAACCCCGGCGACAGTACTGTGCCAGTAGCGGGCCATTTAGCAGTTTCCACATAGGTGAAAACATAAGTCATCATCATCGCCAGCTGTGATGGTAAAAATCGAGATTAATTTGGACTTTTACCATCACAGCTGGCGATGATTATGACTTATGTTACAAACTATTGTCTAACTTTCCCGAACAGCTCCAGTTTACGAATAAAATGATAATCTTTCCAATTAAATTTTTCTCCGTGTACAAATTCACATTGTGGAACGATGAAGTAAGGTTTTGATACAGTTTTCGGTGTCCTTGAAAATCAAATTTCTTCGTCTGTATTAAAACCGCAATGAATCTAAATGGTACTGAACTTTTACTAATTGAGTGATACACAGCGAATTTAGTCGTGAATATTTTGTCATATAATAACGATTGTAGAACACTGAGTAATGTAAAGCAAAATTTCAGTAATATTTCTTGAAATTTCATCTAACATCGCGGAAAGTTCAGTAATATTCAGATTCATCAATCAAATATAATACTATTCACTGAACCTCCAAATCGCTCTTCTCTCAGTGCGTTTTGTATAATTGAAATGTACACACAAGTATTGAACAGCTAAAACCTCTACAGTGATTTATTCAAAATTAATTTTGTCTCCCGTTGAGGAAGATTAAAATTTCAAGAAACTTGTCACAATTTTCAACCACGTCTTGAAAGTTATAAATAATGGTACTTGGTAGTCTAGCACACCTTGCAATCTTGTGAGCCCTTCATAGCGACTGGTAAGAAGTTGGATGGAATTATCAATAACTTATCACTTGTCCGTAATTGAAAAGGGGAGTCAAGCAGGGCACACATTTACATCATATGAATCTCTTACGCCTCGTGCAACAAGATCTTCGAGCGCTTCATTGAGGACAAGTTCATGAGCCCCATCTGCACTTTCTGGTCTCTTCAGAGGACCCCTAGGTATCGGATAAGTTCCCTCAAACGAGGGACACTAGTGTTTCAACATCTCACGATGATCTCATGATGATCTCATGAATTGTATGTGACATACATATATATGTATATATGTATACATGACCTCGCTAATTCAAAGATGTAAAAGAAGGGAATCTATCTTCTTACCCTCTACTTCTTTGTTTTCAACCTTTTTACTACACAAAAACTATGTTTCATGATTTTTCAATGAATTTGGTACTGAATTTAACTAAGGATCAGTAAACATATATAATGTATTGATTATAGATCCCAAATACATTCTCTGAATATTATACATATACTAACTTTATTTATTAATTTTTTTTTATTGAAAATCACCATTCACAATCGCGTATGGTTTAATATGCGTATATTGGTAACATACGCACGCTTTATTGTGAAACGTTTGAAGAATGAAAAATGAGGTTTGTAGAGCATAGGACGTACGATGAAGGGTGAGAACGAATTCGTTCAGTGTAAAATGAAATTTTCCACAACAAAAGTTTTCTGTAATCGAAAATAGGAGAAAAAAGAAATACGAAGGGTCACGATACCTATCTGTTTTTTTTCTTCTATACGTTATTTCCCTTTTGCCGGCACATGGCACAAGATTCATCAAATTCCCTCCGATTGTCTTCTTGTTCTCCTTCATATTTCGAAATATATTTGAACAAAGAATAGTTGATAAAAATTCTATGGAGTATCGTTAATACACAATTTGAACCCAATTGCATCAATAGTTGATGAAATGTTTCACGTTTGTAGCATCGATATAACGCACGAGCAAAGGAGGGAATGCAAAGTACCAGAGCATATTCATTTAAAAAGAGTTGCAATTTTCTGAAGTGTTTTCGATGGCTTTGAGTAACGAACAAAGCACAAGTATCCATACTTTATTGCATCTTCCATGTACGAAGGGATTTGAGAATATATATCCACTTATAAGAGGGAAAATAAAAACGTTTCACATCTTTTATAACTGTTCTTTCTCTACCGAGGGAAAATGTCTATAGATTGTGCAATAAAGTACATTGTAAAAAATGATTGTGGAATTTCCCCCAAAGAAATTATGGCAGCAAAGTTCCACCACAAATGGGGGATTTTTCACCATAATTTGGTGGACTCTTCCTCCATTTGTGGAGGATTCAACATCCGAAAGACAAAATAATTCCTCAAAGTGGTGGAAAAATCCTTCAGTTTTGATGAAGAAACAATTCCCCCACGATAAGGGGATGAAATCCACCAACAGCGTGAAGAAAAACCTCCCACATTTTTCACAGTGTATTACACAGTACCTATTGAAATTATAATATCGAATGTTGTCACGGCTATCGACAAGTGTTTCTTGACCCTCAAGGGCCTGTTAAAACACCCGTCAACAGTGTTTGTAAATAAAATCTGGCACGTTTAAAATATATCAATCAATACTGCTTACACTTTTTTTCTGTACAAATATTTTATACCTCACACATTCCGTCCCCGAAAGGATGTCTGGAAAGTCTGGAATGAATTTTTTATCGGATAAGTTTTTCCCTCGAAAGGAGAACTTTTGTTTACATCATATTGTACAAGACGGATGAAGAGTGACAAAATTTTTTGTCGAAGACTCTTTCTTTGAGCAAATCACACCAGTGCTAAAAAGAAACGAAGTTCAGGAGATGTAATTGAGTAACAGGAACACAACATGAGCTGAAAGACCGAACGATATACGCGAAGTGCATGATATAGTGCGTGTCTGTCGTAAGGAAACCTGATTTACGTAGAAATTGGAAAGCTCCCGAGCTACGAAAGAAGAAACGTACTTTTTCAGTGGATTCATGCAAATTAGCCGACTCACTTATGTTACTACACAGTAATAAACCTGTCATGGGTGAATTTTTCTCCCGCATAAATTCGAATTAGGATGACAGAAGGGTCGTTCCGAGTACTGTTTTGAAAAAGGTTGACGAATTGCGATCATATTTTTTCAGTATTGAATGATGAACGGAAAGAATAAATTGAATACAACATAGAGTATCCACTTGCGGTGAATTACGTGGCTGATTTCAATATTGCGGTTGTAAAGTTTGAAACATGGTTATCGTTGTCGTTCTGTTGAGTTACGTTATCGTGGAATCATTTTTTTTTTGTCAATATACATGTTTTTCTTGCCACCAAAATCTTTTTGTTGACAAGAATTTCAAAGTGTCCATGAGGTTTTGAATAACGTGACATCACAACGCAATATTTTTTTATTACATCCAATTTGAATGGACTCCGAACAACCTTGATCATTCGGAGAATCAGTAGACCCTTTTTTTCGCAATACTCCCTCCTCAAATTTTTTTTCATCCTCTTTTTTGCGAATCTACCGATCTTTAACTTTCCATTTTTTGTTCATCAAAAGTACTGATCGTTCATCGACGTCGAGACTGGAGGGCTCTGGTCGGTATTTTGAAGAGCCCTTTAATCCTCGGCGCGTGAAATATCCGCGATGATGCTCAGAAGGTCGTTCAGTGTATCCTTCAAATCTCCTGCTTTTACCAACCCCCCTACTGCAAGGAATGGGTTCACTACGGCTCAACGGTTCTCCCTTTTATATGCTCTCCTCTTTCTCTCGCCCCACTTCTCTTTTCTCTTTCTCGTTGGATTGCAGGGGGGGATTTGAGCAAACCGGGAGGGTTAAACAATGGCTAACATTAATCTTCATATCCCGTCATGAGCCACGGAATAAAAGCAAAGCGTGTCCAGTTTTGTGTCCCGAACACTCACACACGTGTAATAAATCATATGCGAACAGATCTAGTACGTACGTATGAGTTTCAACGGCACAGCTTCAATGCATTATACGATAATAATTAAAAGGAAAGCTTTAAACCTGATATTTACTGGCCGGGTTTAATCATCCACTTATGATTGACAATGTCTGATTTGTTTTCCAACCGATAAGTGGAATGTTAATTGAAAATAAATCACTCGCCTGAGTTTGATATATTGTTTGCAATGAGTGAAATTCGTGCATCTTACGATACAAAATAGATTTAGATGAAATAAATGAATAAAGTGATAGTTTTGTAGCTGAATTGAATGATTCATTTTCTAGGAATAGATAACAAGAACCAGTTGAATTCCTACACGGAGAAAAAAATTCGATTTGATAGCGAAATCTGATTTTGCTGGAGCAGCAAATTTTGTGCTATGATAGCACTCTGTTTGCTATCACAGCGACTCTTCAGCTATGGCAGCGAAAAATGTTGACTTCTCCAGTAAAATTGTTTGCTATTACGTACATGATCCGGAAATTCACTGGAGAAGCAAATATTTTTGCTGCTGCAGGTAAAAAATCGCCATCGTAGCTAACAAAGTTTAAGTTAAGGAAAAAATAATTCGCTATGGTAACTATTTCGAGTATTCGATACTTGGATGGCGGGAAAAAATTGCTGTAAAAGCTAGATTTTAGCTCTTGCAGCAATAACTTTTGTTGCCACAACTGAAAAAATAGCTACCACAGCTCATTTTCAGCTATCCAAATATCAACATCATTTTTTCCCGTGTATATGGATACTTTTTGCAGAATTTTGAAATATTTTTCGGAGAGTGCTTACAATGATCCTTGATACAAGAGATGTAATACCTCTCCAACGAAATCTTTTACACTGAGAGGAAAAAAATTGCTGACACAGCATATGTCTAAAATTTCCTTTGCTGATACCACAAATCCTTTTGCTAAATTAGCAAAAAGTTTGCTTCTACAGCCAAGATCCTGCACGGAAAAAAGTCCCATGTAAATTCTACATTGATTGTTGTTAATTTAACATAACTACTCACATGAATGCAATTGGAGTAAAATCTACATTGGAATCAATGTTATATTTACATTGTTACTGAAGTAAATGAGAAAAACGTTCCTTCAAAGTATGATAACAATGTAAATCCAACAGAACTGTGTAGTGAATTTTACACGAAATGCATCGTGTAATCGTTACCTTCCTTTTCATGTAATTTTTACATGGGTATTTTTTTCCGTGTGCTCTTTTAGCAAACGCTTGGTGTTACAGCAATTCTGCATTACAAATATACAACTACTGAAAATTTGCTAAATTAGCGAATGCTTGCTGAAACAACAAAGCTGTAACAGCAAATGTTTTGCTAATTGAGCGGAGCAGATTTTTCGAAACCCCTATTTCAGCAAGAATTCTTCCCTACGTGGATCATCTGTATGAATATACAGTACCACGAGGAAAATTTGAAGATATATTCCAAATTGAACTAACAACTTCCTCAATTATATTTTCGTATAATTCTGTACTTGAATGCATCGAGACGGTAACTTCCATTGATGAATTTTCAGTAGAAATGGAAATTTGAAGCACAATTATAATTCATTTTACTCCTGTTATTGCGTTAATTTTGCGGAAGAGAATACCAATCGCATTGCAACTCAAAGTTTCTCCACTGGTTCTCGAAGGTTGAATCGTTTGTAAAAACGAAACGAAAATTCGAACTCACAAAATATGATACATCATCATTATTTATCTCCTCGAATGAATTTTTTGTAATTTTTTTCAACTGAAAACATCGATCAGAAAATGAACTGTTGGATCAGGATACAAATGGGCATCGAGAAAAAAGGGTTGTAAACCTCACATCTTGCGAAATCAGTATTTGGATGATTTTAAAAAATAGTTCAAGCTACCACAATTTTAGTTGATTCTACAGCGAGGAATGTGAGCTTGAGATCAGCTGTAGTATATCTCGCATTCACTGTTTCAGGATCAATTTGAATTGTGGTAGCTCGAACTGTTTTTGAAACCGTCCAAATGTTCACTTCGCAAGATGTAGATTTTACAACTTTTTGGTCAGTGGAAGATTTAAAAATTTTCCCACACTGAGAGAAAAAACTGTATCTGAAAATGAGCCCATGCAAATATACTTTTCAGTCACAGTAGCCATATTTTCTTCAATGGAAAGTATGGCTACTGTGACTACAAAAATGTACTTGAACTCGTTTTCAACTATATTTTTTTCTCAGTGCACATTCATTTTCAGTTGCGCATATAATTTTGATGATATGTGAACGCAAAATAGAATTCTTGCTTTCACTTTACACTGCAAAAAATATTTGTAAATTCTCAAGAAGAAAAGTATGGTGAAAAACTTACGGATTCGTGAATTTCTAGATTATTTGAGCATCTGAAAATTTCCTGTGAATTTCCAAAGAATATTTGGCAACTGAAAAAAATTGTTTCAGATGTCACCGAAGTTCTTTGTGAATTTACCAAAAAAATGTTTGAAACTTTTTTGGAATTTTTTTCACAGTGTATCTTTCATTCTTCAATCCATCTATTCCATGAATTATATGGGCATCGTTGGAAACGGAATGTTATCTAGGAGTAATTGTTATACACGGAGTAAAAGGTATCCTGAAAAATACCATAATTTGTGGATTTTTGGCGTTGGTTCAACCCGAGTCAAAATATTTACGTGAAAAGTACCATAATTCTCTATAAAAGTCCAAGAAATTATGGGACTTCGAGAGGTTCGTTCACGTAAATATTTTGACTCGGGTCAGACCAACGCCCAAAATCCATGAATTATGGTATTTTTCAAGATATTTGTTCTCTCAGAGTAATTACAATACACTATTGCTCAGTAAATATCGTTTGATTGTTGATAAATCTTCATTTGAAAGAAATATATCATGTTTGTATAGAAGACATCATCCTCAACATGTCCTTAAAAAAGAGGGTTTTATAACAAAGACCTGAATTTCTTCGAAGACAAATGGAGGCAATTCAAGGAAACAATCCAATTTTTATCTCTTCATCTAATCAAATTAATGTGATTCATTCGTTGTACAAACAAAAATCAGAATTCATTGAGTTTAGTATTCCGGAATATGAAGATTATTCTTCGATCATCCGTGTGAAAATGTAAAAAGGATGCAACCCACTGTACAGGAACATACACACGATCATATCCATAAACGATGATTCGGATTCGTATATGGAAACATGTAATAATCTCATGGATTTTCACGTTAGCACTGCTAGGAAAAGTCAGTTTCTTTTCCCGCCTTCATTCGAAATTAATTGAAGTGACAGATTAATTCCATTAGTAAACGTGTTGTTACATGAAAACGCGAGAATCATATACATGTTATTGTAAATTAAATTAAATTAAATTCTCATTCGTGCTTTATGCATTTTATGAACATTCAATGTGATGAATTATGGAACTGCTCGGTACTCTCATTTAATCACTCAACGTATTGCATTTTGATGTACGAAGGTATTAAATTAATGAAACGTTCAGTGGAATCTCTATCGAATAGTATGTTGAAAGAGTATGTTGAAAATATCCGGTCGGAGTGAATTCAAATCTCTAAATATGCAACAAAATAATCACAAATAAATATACAAACTATAAATGTACATGTATTTGGAGATAACGATCCCTTTTTGGTCTCTTGACCTGTAATCAAATGATATGACGTTGCGGTTTAAAACAAAAGAATCATATCTTCACCTAGAGAATATTCTCGAGAAGAGTGCGAATTCCCGTACAACCGATAAACCCCAGCGTATTGCGGCACCTACTAGAACTTATAAAAAATTGATGAATTACAAGTTTATGTACAAATTTATATGAATTCTACATGCATGCGATACATCTCCAAATTTGTGCATGGAACGTCATAAATGATCCAAATATAACTCTTTCATTTGAAATTCGTAAACGGTAACGGTGTTAGCGAACAACAGTACTCGATTTATTTCCGACATGCTGACGGCAATAAAAGTTGATTCCCTTCCTCTTTGCTCTGCTGAATCTCTTCTCTTTACGAAGGTACTCGAATACAACTCCCCAGGGAATCCGACTTGAACCATCAAGCATTAGGAACAACTGTTTCCAATTCTCAGCATACATTATTGAATGCGGAAATATTTATTGTTTTTTGAATATTCTTTATGGTAAAAGTACGAAATGATGTTTCAAAGAACAATCACAGAGTCATAATGCGCTTGAATTGGGAAGCTATTTATTCGACTGTTCGTGATATATTGTTGGATAAAAAATAATAATCAAATTTACTTGCTGAACGTGGGATTTTATGAACAAGAGAAACTGATTTTCATTCGATGTCGAATTGAAATTTCATATCAAAAGATTTTGCTTTTCAAATACCGAATTCTGATCGAAGGTAATTAAATACGAGTTTATATTCCTACAAATTCAAATAACAATTTAATTTCAGTCCAATTGCCATTGTGTACTCGATAATGCATTCGTTTCAACTTTTCAAACTGCAAAATATAAATAAAACAACATAACATGGGTTTCTCACAATTTCATGTTTTTGATATGGAGAACAATTCGTATACTATTCGTTTGTTTATTCATTTTGGATCATTCAACAACAAATTATGCTGATGGAAATGATTTCCAGCATTTATATCGCATTGAGTAATTCATTGAGTGTAAGGTAATAATTATTGGGTTGAATGTGATGAATGGTTGACATTCCAATTAGCATTTCTATACAATGTCTTTTTTCAAGATCATGTCAACTCTTTGCATAGTGGAGCGATTTATTCTGTTTACAAGGTATACATTCATTTTTTTTTCTACATCAAAAGTCACGCATAGTAATCACGATATCGATATTTTATATACAATTTGTGTACAGTTTTTATTAAAATTATATAAAATTTGATATTATTGTTGAGAATATTGATATCGTGAAATCTCGTGCTTCACTAGTCACGGAAGTGATGTGTCAAAGTGTTAATACATCTTATAAAAATCATTTCCATAGAATTTATCCGTTTTCAAAATTTTAAAGCATGAAATGAATGTTTTCTCTCTTTTCTCATCAGGAAGAAAATACTATAATATGATTGTTGAGGTAACGATAATAGGAGGGAGAAATTCTCTAGCGATGGGATATGTAACAAAGTTTTGTGATAAATTCTCATCGAACCACATTCAACCCTTCAAACTCACTCGAAAGTCAATTGCTTTGTCTCACTTTATATATCTAGTACTCCGTCTTCACATAATGTGGTTAGAATGGAATGGAACATAAGGGCTTTTGGATACCCTCCACGAACTGAACTTTGGAGGTTCGAGTTTACGGTCATTCAAATATCTCGAGTTTATGGCTCGAACGATTTTCACAGCCATAATGATGTTATCAGCACTTATAAATGAGGATAGAATACGTGATTTACGAAGATCTGAAAGACTATAACGTCGTAAAAATGTTATCGAACGCAACATCAGGATGAAACCGTAGTTTGCGAGAATCATTTTTGTCGTACGACACAGGGGTGATTTTATTCCACTTCTCTGAGTGAAACAATAAACGATTCATTCAATTTCCTATCTGGAATCACTTCATAGTTTGCGGAGAGAACCGATGGTGTTTAATTATATGCGTCGAACAACCGCTGAAACACAAATTGATCACGATTCGGTGTGAAGAGAAATAATTGAAAATTTTATAAAATGTAGAAGTTTATTTCTCATGTACGTGATATAAAAAATCGTAAAGTATACATAACTGTCCATTCAAAAAGTCCGTTGGATGACACATCCCAATAAACATTTCTATGGAAGTCTTCCGGAACACTCTAAAAGATATCTAACAGAGATCTAAAAGATGTCTTATGCAACAAATTTAGATCTCTTTTAGATATCTTTTAGATTGATCCAAAAGACTGATCCAAAAATGTTTATTGGGATAGATGGTGTTACTAGAATTTTCTCCATGTGATTTTTATTTAGTACTAACTTTTAAACGATACGTGTGTAATTTTGATCGCAATCTGACTATTGATTCGTCAGTTATACCATTCTGTGTGAAGCAACTTTTGTTATTGAAAAAAAAAATTAACAAGAATTAATTTTGAGTTTTGATAAAGCATCGCTTTTTGATAAAAAAAAAATACAACCCGATCAAAAAAAACCTCAAGGGATACCATAAGGGTTTCCCAGGGAATTTGGCACAAAAATTTTGGCACAGAACCCTTGTGGGACTTTATATGAGACATTGTATTCAACATAGAATCTTATAATTGGTCAAAATTTCTTGGAATTTCATGCTTTCCGTATATACTTGTGAAATAAATTTTCAATTTACCCAACTGTGAATAAAATTAATTTATATATAATTGAACTCAGGATTTCTGAAATATTGAAATGAACAAATTATGAGAAGGTACGTGCAATTATTCATCTTTGAAATTAGAATTCCATTCAAACATGAGGGGTATCTCTAGTTTCTCTATTTTCACAGGGAAAGGTATTAAATATTTCCATCATCAAAATTCAGGGTGGCGTTATGATATTAGAGTTTACACCAGGTGAAATCAATATCGATAATGTCAGGTCACTGCAATTTTTATTCAATCCTTATAATCAAACTGTATTTTTTCGAATTGAAATTACAAATATATATTTTATATTCATCAACATATTCAATTCCAAGCATTTGTTTTTACAATACAAAAGTACGTTAAATGAAAATGTGTGTTAAACCGTAAAAATTGAATTTTACACATTTTAAACTTTATTCGCATCAATTCCAGAAAAATTAGACAGATTGAAACATGAAAATGAATTATTCTGCACCACTGAAAATTGCTGTCAGATCCACTCAAAAAATAGTTGCCAGAGCTATCGAAAAGATATCAATTATTGGTAAACTAATGTACCACATTTTTGGAGAATATTTCAGTATCAGAAGAGATCACTGGGCCAGTGTTGCAAACAGTATTCGTCCACCATTGTTTATACTGATCAAAATCATCTTATCACTCATCTAAGTTCTTATTGGGGGAGATTTGATATGAGTATTTAGAATGAAACGGTTCAAAAACACCTCTTGTAGGATCTTACATGCGCTCCCACGTAGGATCGAGGGTTCCTATGAGGGATCCCGTAAGGTTCTTTTTTATCGGGAGTGGAAACCAAACAATGACTTGATCAACATTATCCGGATTCTGCTCCATTCAGACAAATGGTAGATAAGTGGATTGCTGAATTTAAACATGGGCGTACCAGCACAAATGATGTAGAGCGCAGTGGACGACCAAATGAGGCTGTTATTCCAGAAAACATTCAAAAAATTCACAAATTGGTTATGAACGATCGCAAATTGAAGGTACACGAGCTAGCTAACATTGTAAAGATATCAGATGGTAGGGTTTCTACCATTTTACACGAAAATTTGGGTATGCGAAAGCTCTATGCAAAGTGGGTGCCGCGTGAACTCACAGTCGACCAAAACAACAACGAATTGAGGCTTCAGAGGAGTGTTTGGCACTGTTAAACCACAATAAAATCGGATTCTATCGTTGATATATGACAATGGATGAAACATGGTTTCAACATTACACACCAGCATTCAAAAGACTGTCAGCTGAGTGGACAGCAGTCAACGAATCGAATCCAAAGCGAGCAAAGACGCAACAGTCGACCGGTAAGGTCTCTTGATAAGATGACCTCTGTATTTCAGGATGCGAAGGGAATGATATTCATCGACTATCTCCAAAGAGGGACTATTACTGTGCACTTTTGGATCGATTGAAAGCTGAAATCGCAAAGAAACGGCCACATTTGCGAAAGAAAAAAGTTTTGTTTCATCAAGACAATGCACTGCGTCGGAAATGAATGAAAACGATGGCAAAATTGGATGAATGAGGCTTCGAATTGCTCACCCACCCGCCGTATTCTCCAGATTTAGCCCCCAGCGACTTTTTCCTGTTTTCAGATCTCAAGAGAATGCTTGCTGGAAATGAATTCAAGTCCAATGATGAAGTAATCGCTGAAACTGAAGCCTGTTTTGAAGAGAAAGAGAAATCGTGCTACAAAAGTGGTATCGAAAAATTGAAAAATCGCTATACTCGTTGTATCGCTCTCGAAGGCAACTATGTTGAATAATAAAATCGAGTTTTGTCAAACTTTTGTTTTTTTCTCACTCATCCTACGGACATATTAAATGACTTGGTAAAGTGCATGAATCATATAAATTCTTTTCAATAGGTATTCATAGAATTTACCACTGTTTGAATTCATTTGGCACTGTTCGATTCCACAAAATGCTCCCAGTACGACCACTTCGGTTATCCGTTGCTATACCAAATATGAATATTTGATACAGTGATCATTCGGTATCCTGTGCAGAAATTCCTGCAATCGCAAGAATCAATTCAAAATCCGATTGAATTTTCATAATGAAGCAAAAACGAAGCGAATCCCATCGAAAAAAGTGAGGAAATCGCTCATCGAAGAACCATTGAAACAGTTCAAACGGGTTTCGGCGTTTCAAATGAATACACTACTCCTGTGAGCACATTGATGTATCTCTCTTGTTCCGAGTACCTCTCATTCGAAATCCTGATTTTCATGTAGATATTCACCTTGGATAGTTCAAGTGGGTGTATTACCTACAGTATTATGGAAATTTCTTCCTTTCTGAACATGGAAAAACTATTGCCACGCTGGTGGAATAAAAACGTGTAGAAAAGGGGGAGAGTTTGTGTGCATATAGGAATAGGTTATAAGCGAAGAAGAAAGATAAAGAAGAAGTAGTAGCGAGAGAAGACCGCTTTGTGAGATCCGTTCGACAAACACCAGTTTACAGTCGAGAAGGCATCTTATGTTAGAGCTAAGACCTACCGTTCTCTCAATTTCCTTCCAATCCATTTTGAACGGCTTTCGATGCTTTAGAATCTTTGGAAGGGAAAAAGCTGTATGATTTCTTATATGCTAAATGATGATGCGTGTGCGAAGAAGAAGAGTATGAATTGAATCGAAGCGTTGTTTATCAATTGTGTGAATATTTTCTCTACTTTTCTCGCTTCAATGTTCCGCTTTCAACCTGTTTGCATGAACATGTTGAATCCACGATCAAGCGTGTACATTTTGGATAGTATGTGAATTTTTATGTGTTCTGAAGGATACTTTTGATCGGTAGGTTGAATTTTCATATTGAAAGGTCAAGAAACTTGAGTTCTCCCCTTTTGCATAGTACCACGATATTGGTTCAGAAATCAGGGAAATGGAGAGAGTACCTTCATCTCGTCGATCAATCAAAGAAGACGTAGGTGTAGGTGTAAAGCTTAATCGATTGCATCCAACCATGAAGTGAAGCGAAAAAGGGAATTTGAGATGTTGTAACTTCGTAGGAAACCGTCAAAGGAATATGTGTTCTACAAAAGTTCAGTAAAATATATTCATGTCTATAATTTTCATGATTTTTAAACAGATCCTCTCGAATCAGATTCCAAAGAAATTATACAATGATCGTTCCCAAGGTCTGTGTTGATATTGTTCAAGTTGAGATGGATAATATGAATGAATGTGGAGAGTACATACGCGGTATATACGCATCCAAGCTGCAATTCGGAAATTGGAACGTAGTCGGTTCGAGAAATTTACGGGCAGGCATCTGGCCAGCTTAACAAAGCTTCCGGCACGGTGGTTTCAAGAGGACTTAATTAGCTCGTGTGGTGGGTAACTCAAGTGAACTGACTACGAACGATCGTCGCGTCGACGTTCTCTCTTGGATTCTCTAGGTTCCTGCCAGCGATCCGACTCCGTAAAGTAAACAAATATAGGGGCATGAGGCTTATATCATGTCTTGTGAACACATAACCACCGCGTGGGCTACCAGGAACCTTAATCTGTCATGGTTAATATCTGTGTTATACTCAGCGACAATACAATGCACTCTGTACAAGTGCATTCGTGTAATTAATTTCCTCGTATAATGTTTTTATTCAATATACTTCTGATAGTAGATCAAACGTGATTTGTTATTATATGAATCCTTGACGTTGAAATCATCAACGCTTATTTGGAGAGAAGAACATTTTTATTGCCAAGCTTTTTCTTTTATTATCCCAATAAATTAGATTCTCATCCGAAGAAGAATGAATGCCGAATATGGAACATGATCTCCGATTATTACTCCTCTCTGCGCAACAACGGTTTCACGATCTAAATACTTCATGATTTCTCATAACCAACTTTCTTGTTCAACAACTTGTATTTTCTATGAATTCTTCAGAAATATCGAGATTAATTTCAAAATTCCATCAAGAATATTTATAAAACAATGAAATCATATATCGCAATTATTCAATTACGATATGAAAGATATCGAATTAAGCTTCCATCGAGAACATTTCCAAAACAATAGAATTGCATACTCCAATTATTCGACTACGATATCCGAGAGATATACCCCACGAACGCTTGTTGAATCTCAAAAAGTCAAAATGACGTGAAAATCCTTTTTGCGCGTGCAGTTCTGAAGACGTTCCGTTCATTTCACGAATGGTACAAAACGGTTTTGGAAAAGAGCATACTTGAAATCTCTTCGAGAAATTTATTCCCGAATCTTCCTGCGTATCATCTTGAAGAATTTCCAACTATCAAGAAAAGATTGTATGTGTAAACTGCTCTTATACAACCTTCACAAGATGCTGAATTCAACTCGTGCATAATCAAAGGAGTTGCAGAAAGTATTTTTAAAAGGGAAACAAGTACACGTGGAGATCGTAATGTATGGTGTTTCTCTGCACGTGTGTGTAATCCTGCATTTGCGAACATCAACGATAAATCACTTGTCAGACGCAGCGTGATGATACCGTTCAAGGCAAATGAAGAGAAGTGTACTCTAGAGGGATATAGTGGTTATAGTGTAGGTCCAAGATCGTGTTATAGTTGTTCTAGTAAAATAGTATGCACATAGTACTGTAATGATTATATTCTTCAACTAAAGCGGTGAGTGAAAAGTGATTCTAGCGTTGGACATCGGTAACATCCCCCGAAAAAAAGGTTCTCAAGAATACTCAAAACACAATTTGGTCCAGCAAAACAAGATTTTGGTTGAAATAAATCAGGGCTTCCCCAGACATTGGAAGTCAGGGAAAGTCAGGGAAAGTCAGAGAACGTTTTCAAAATGCTCCATTAGTCAGGGAAATCCATTGAAATTTATAAAAAGTCAGGGAAAATTGAAACATTTGATTCCAGCAGAAAATTTTCAAGGACCCGTACAGCACAACCACCGATCCTCCACCTAGGACTTCGGTGGACTGGAGGTGGAGAATTGGTGGAGAAATGGGAGCCGTGAAAATAAGGGAGAAATAAGGGAGAGTCTCCGTTGAGGCAACGGAGAGGCGACGAAGAAATGTCCGCCCCCTGTATTTTCGATATAATTCTTATTGGTCCATTTACGTAACCAAATCTGCATGTGTGAATTCACGAACTTGAGTTTTACTGAAAATACAGGGAGCGGACATTTCTCCGTCGCCTCAACGGAGACTCTCCCTTATTTCTCCCTTATTTCCACGGCTCCCATTTCTCCACCAATTCTCCACCTCTGGTTAGGTGGAGGATCGGTGGTTGTGCTGTACAGGGAGTAATGTCCATTTGTGTATTTTTTACCCAGCCAGCACAAATGATCAATTTGAATTCATAAAGACTTTCCAAAGACTCTCTGAATAGTCGCTGTTATGCGACCAATAATGAATTCAATAAGAATTCAATGAAGTCAAAATTAAAATGTATTGAATGCACGCAGAATTCATTATGGAGTCTTGATACAAATTCTCTTTGAACATGAGGTTATTCATTAAGAGTTCGTTTTGAATTCAAAATATTCATAATAAATACATATTCATGAGCATAACGGGAACTCTTGTGCTGTATGAGTGAAGTATAAATTTCATTGAATTGCCTTGCGATTTTGTTTGCGAATACCATTCCTTTGGTTTGGTTCAAAACGCGATGTCAGGAGAATAAGTATTCACAATTGATCTATTGACTGTGCTTATTTTATTTCAATCCATAGATCGGCTCCAAACGTCTCAAAATACTGTAAGAAAAGCGGTGTCGGAATTAACACCGCGCGGATTCTATAAAAGTCCACTCCGGAATTCAGTGTTAAAATAATTCCAAATGGTATTAGAATGACACCATACGGTGTCAAAATAACACCGTCAGGTGTTGAAACAACACCATCCGGAGTGGACTTTACCTAAAACTGCCAAATTTTTTAGAGTGAAGTGTAATACCATTCAATGGAATATTCAAAAATTCACTACCTTACTTAAAGTGAATAATAATAAATGACATGCTTAGAGTTCCACATCACCGCAAATCTTGAATGGCTAAGAGATTTCTGAAGGCTGAAAAATAAAATTGTAAAATTTTATCCTCCGAACATTAACAAATTTGAATTTTTCCGTCCCCCACTTCCTTATGCTCGAGTCCCATCAAAGGAGAATAGTGGATTTCTCGATACACCCTTGATACCATCATATGGATAGGGAAGTATACATATATGTACGTATCACACTCATATTCAGAGGAATTTGATGACGATGCGATATACTGGTAAATTGTAACGATATTCCATCATAAATCATGACAATTCCACAATTTCATCTATAAGCTGAGTTTGCTTAGTGGCGTCCTAAGTTACCCCAACTCGCTCCAAGTATTTCGGATTTGCTATTTCCAGTTATAGAAACAAATTGATTGGTTTGGTACAATTTGAAGCAACTTGTGTGCTGTCTGGGTATACTTATTTGAGAGTCAGGGAAAATTTTGAACATGGTCAGTGAAAGTCGGGAAAAGTCAGGGAAAATGACTCTTCAAATTTTAGGGGAACCCTGTGAATGCACAGAAACTTTTTGGTTGGCTGTGAAACATTTCCTGAAAATTCAGATCGTTTCTGTAATTTTTTACAGCAACAGGTCTGAGTTATTATGAAGTTTTTCTGAATATTCAGATTCATTCTGAAAATTAAAAACAATATGAATACAGACTTGGACAGAATTGGAAAAATTACAGAAACGGTCTGTCAATTTTTAGAAATCTTTGTACAGTAAAACTGTTAATTATTGTGGACCTAACCCAACAAACACTGAAGACCTTGAAGACATTTACAAAATATATTCAGGAAGACATCTTTCAGATATAAGTATCGAAAAGATGTCTTTTGAATATCTGAATGTCATCACAAAGGAGATATCTTCAAGATATGTCGACATGATATCTTTTAGATATCTTTAAGGAATGTCAAGAACATGTCTTCAAGAGATTTCTGAAAGATATCTTTTAAATATCGAATCAGCATAGTCTAAAAGACATCTTGAAAGAGTGTCTGAATATTTGTTACACATCTTAAGAATTGTCTAAGTAAGAAGAACAAAAGTCAGGCCATGTTCCTTTTTTAGAATCATGAGTGATTCTTTCGTACTGTCTGGGATGTCCTCATGATTTCAAAAAGACATCTCAAAGATATCTAAAAAGTATCTCAAAAGAATCAAAAAAATATCTTAAGGCATGTAAAATATGTCTAAAACATGTCTTAAGGGGTTACACATATTTGAACGGTCTGAAAAAAAGCCTTCTTTGAGAAATTTTTTTCGTTGTGATAAAATAAATCAATGGAAATAAAATCTTGCAGGTTTATTACCCAGTAAGCACACGCACGTTTTAAAAACGTCAAAAACAATCGATAACCACACGTTGTGGATTAGTAATATTCTTGCGTTGATTCAACGTAAAAATGTCGCGGCAGATCACGTGTTTTTCAACCATAAAATAACGTCATATCAACGGTTTGAACATCGTTTAAAAGACGTTGAATATTGACGTGTCCTAATGATGGATCTAAAACGTGAATTGAATCCAACAAATTATTTTGAAAACTTTTCATTCAATATCGAGAACAATAGTATGTCTGAGTATTGACAGAATTTGGAAAGTATGCCAGACTATTTACTATTTTGCTCTTTGTTGAAATTTTAACCATTGTTCGGGTTCGTTCGACATTTTTAGCGGAACATCTTCAATTGAAGTTCAAACACAAGGTGTTATCAACACATTTTAAACGCCTGATTCAAATCCGTTCAAAGCACGTTTTTTGAGGACGTCGTTTGATGGTTATTTTTGAATATTAGTTTAAATTACACGTCATCAAAACGTAAATTCCTGGTCGTCTAACTCCCTATCAAATTTCAACTAAAAATCAACGTTATGAAATCAACGACTGACGTCCGTTTGACAGTTTAACGTTCTTTCAACGTTGAAATAACGTGTGTGTGTTTATTGGGTATACATTTATTGAAGTATACAAAATAATTTTTTTTTCAATTCCATTCTTCAAGATGGGGGATTTACAAATACTTTAGAAGAACGTGTTTTTTTTTGGAGTGGTCTACGGCAGGACAAATCCCATCTTTATTTCTGCACCTAGGATAAGAAAAAATTTTTTTTCATACTTCACATTCAATTTATCAGAAAAGTACACACGATTATTGGAAAATAATGATTTTTTGCAATTTGACACAAGTTCAAAGTCAAAACTTTTTTTTTCACCAAAAAACCCGATCTTTAAACGTTTATAAAACACGTAATCATCCATGAATCTCAAAAATCGTGTGTACTTCTCTGTAAAATCTGTCTAAGAAACTACAGTTGAAATTTCCACATGGGATGGATCATGCACATAAGAATTGTGCACTTATTTATTATGCACATAAAAAAATTGAATTAAATTTGTTCACATATTAATTTTAGTTGTTCCTAATACGTTTGATAAATGTGCACTGATAGTCGTGCACAGTGAATTGTACAAATGAAAAAAAATGAAAAATATAAAATGTAAGATTGTGCACCTTACATTTTGCACCTTTGGGAATAGTCAATATTGTTTTTCATGCGCAAGTAATCATGCACAAAATTTTTATTCACAAAAACTTGCGCATAAAAAACAATATTGAATATTCCCAAAGGTGCCAAATGTAAGGTGCACAATCTTACATTTTATATTTTTCATTTTTTTTCATTTGTACAATTCACTGTGCACGACTATCAGTGCACATTTATCAAACGTATTAGGAACAACTAAAATTAATATGTGAACAAATTTAATTCAATTTTTTTATGTGCATAATAAATAAGTGCACAATTCTTATGTGCATGATCCATCCCATGTCGAAATTTCAAGTCGATTGAATGAAAATTGAAAGAGTTATTTGTCCTGCTGCAGACCACTCTGAAAAAACACGTTCTTATAAAGTATTTGTAGATCCCCCATTTTGAAGAATGCAATTGAAAAAAAAATTATTTTGTATACTTTAATATATGTATAATGAACCTGCAAAATTTTGTTTCCATTGATTTATTTGATCACAACGGAAAAAATTTCTCAAAGAAGGCTTTTTTTCAGACCGTTCGAATAAGTGTAACCCCTTAAAACAATCGAAAACATATTTTGGAACCATCTAAAATATCTTTGTCCTTCATTCATATCTTTGTTAGCGTGTCTAAAGAATATCTTGCGCTAGACATTTTCGAGATATCTAAAACTTGTTGGAATTTGTTGCATAAGATATCTTTTAGATGTCAAAAAGATATCTCGACTAAAAATTTTGTGAGGTAAAAGTAGGGGTCTTATAAGGTAACATAAGGCCCTGAGGTTTGCCCACGATGTAAGAAGAATAGGTGTGTTATCTTTTGTATGTGTTGTGAGATTTTTCTGTCCTAGTTCTTGATTTTGCCACTACGAAATTCGAGTAGTTAAGGCCAAAAAAAAGCGGTCAATTCAAATTAGATGTTGGAAATACTAATCCAAATTGATAAAGAAAAAAATTAAAATCGTATTAAAATACATAACTTTTACAGAGGGAAGTTATTTTTCATTTAAACTTGATTTTATTTCAAAAAATCGAAATTTATCTGGCCTTCACGACACTTTCGCCAACTGGTGGCGAAATTGGAACCAGGACAAAGCCTGCATCAAAGAATGTTCACACAGGGAAGATAACACACCTATTCTTCTTACATCGTGGGTTTGCCCGACCAAATTTCTAGTCGGGATCCTCACGAAAGCCTTTCAAGACATCTCCCGTGATTTTGAGACATCTTTTAGATAGACGGAGAAAAAGGTATCTTAAAAAGTACCATAATTTATGGATTTTTAGCGCTGGTCTGACCCGAGTCTCAATATTTACCTGAACAAACCTCTAAAAGTACCATAACATCTGGGACTTTTATAAGGAAGGTACCATACTTATTCTGAAAAGTCCAAGAAATTATGGTACTTTTAGATATTCGTGCAAGTAAATATTCCGACTCGGGTCAGACCAGCGCTGAAAATCCATAAATTATGGTAATTTTCAGGATATCTGTTTTCTCAGTGTACTAATAGATATCTTTTGGTTTGTTGGGAATTTTGTTTATCCCGAACCAATTTTATTTCAGCCAACTAGCAAGTTTTTTTGCGTTCGTTTCAACCAAAATTTTGGTTGACTGGAACAAACGTTTTCTCACTGAAGCTCAGTTTGAATACAATATATTCATAAAGAAGTCTTTCATAATTCTCGTGCTATCTAGGATTATTTTTCCCTATTCAAGAATTCTAAGAACTTGATTTATCCGGTATACCAAAGATCAGTTGAATTCAATGAATTCCATCCTATTCAAACGATGCTGATATTTTAGTGTCAATTTCCTTCCTTAGAATGGGAATTGAATAAATCAACGTTAATCTCAAATTTATTCCTTTCAATTCATATAATTGATGGAGAAAATTCTTGTACATTACAAACACATAAATTTTCATTTCCATTATATAATATATCATGACAACTACTGAAGCATTAAACCTCACAGAGGGTCATGTTTAATTCGTTAGTCTTAATAATGAAGTTTTGGGGTATTTATTTATTAAGTAGACAGAGAGAACCAAGGATATAGATGAGATTAACTGTGACTCCAAGGAAAGTCTCATGTGAGTGAAATATATACGATTACATGATATATTAGCCCTATATTTTAGGAGATATGATAAATTGGGTTCAACGTGACAAATCGAATACCTAGCCAACAGTTCGAACTCTGAAAGTTTCAGTAAATTTTTCTTTTTTTATGAAAAACAAAAAAAAGGAGGACATAATTTTCTCTCGTACAATATTTTCTTGGGTCTCCAAATCTTTCGTCAGATGTTATATTTCATGAACTTTCTATCCATTTTTCAATGTTCGCGGCAATTTATTTCCTTGAGGATTCAATTGATTTTCGAAAATTCGAGAATGATAATAATAACAATTAGAAATAGTATGATAAAATCAATTTCCTAATCATTTGTTTTATTCCACAAACCATAGCGTTTTGCGACAAAGTTCAGTATCAGTTGCATCCACCGCTCTATTTTTGGAACATCCTTCAAGAATTATTTATAATCGTAGAAATTTTTAGTTGGATCGAGTTTTTGCATGGAAGTCAGTATAAAAGGACAATCCTCCACGCATAAGAAAATGAATTATCGCAGTGTTATCTGCACCGTGGGAACTATTTGAATTCTTGGGAAAGCTTGAAAATGTTATACGCGCGAAGAGAACGTAGAATACTATTGTTTCGATGATATCACGTACAACGATAGAACTCTGAAAGAAAGTGGTCGTTGAGAGTGAACGATCAACCAGCGAATGGCCGCGAAAAAGTTTTTCCACGAGTTTATGAAGTTATGAGTTGAGAATAAAAGTAACAAGATCAAACGTGACGTGATAATGTAATAAAAAAGCACGGCTTATTCCTATCTTATTAGGATATGAATATAAAATATGAGATTAATGTCGAGTACTGAATGAATCCTGAACTACTGTTCAATTTGTCAAGTTGATGAATAGATCGTGACAGAGATAATTGGAAGCTTGACTGATTTCATCTAATATGTACATCCAGAGAAGATTTGAAGAGATTCGTTATATTCACAAAAAATATAATATTTTGGTTTTTGAAAAATGATATATGTTACAAGTACATACATATATTTTAACTATTTAATTGTTGCACCTGAATATCTCTGTTTACACTGATCATCGATTGCAAAATTTCTCTCACGATAATATCAGAATACATTCGCAAATGATTTATGTAAACTCTGTATGTAAACTTTGTAATGAAGTCCAATTAATCGCTTAATCGTCATTGCGAGGAGGTGATTATACCTTCGTTTATTTAATACACATGATCAATATTTCTCCTTCACTGAAAGAATTTTATTTGAAAAATTACCGTGAAATTTTAGTGATCGAAGGACGAGTAGGAGTTTTTTAAAATATTACTGTGCATTTTGAAAACCTTATAGAAAATATCATTTTCAACTGTTCAAAAATCACTCAATTTGACAGGCTGCACAGTGATTTTTTGACAAATTTTCACTGGTATTCCATGGTTATTTGAATAACCAAAGAATTGAAGTTTTCATCCTGATTTTGAAAGATCGAATTCAGAACAAGTTTTTTTTTTATTGTTCTCAACGTGATGCAAGGGATGAAAAACGAGAATTAAATAGAGAAAATAAAGATCAGACACCAATCTGGTATTCTCGATTTATACTTTGTGGAAAAGCAAATACGGAGTTAATGACGCATCACTCGAACATTTGGCGCTTGATTGAAAAAAGGAGTGATGTTCGACAAGGGAATTTTACCTCTGTTACGTACGATAAGTGGAGAGCAATTTATCTCTACAAATCAGTCCCAATGGAATCGGAGAAATCTGAATAAAAGAAAAAAAGATTACCTGAAAAGGATGAGTGAAACTAGAACGAATGTTATCAATCATTGTTTTTTTTTAGGAGAGAAATCTAATTATTGATTGCAATACCAGTCAGTAGCGTGAACTATCTCTCAAAAGAGTAATATATGATCATCTCAAGTCTGGACAGTGTTTTTGCATATTTATAATTTCATGAACTTCATAAAATGAAAATCCTCCCGATGAGTTACATAAAAATTCCATAAAATGTTCATGAACGTTGTGAATAAGTTCTTTTTTACAATCTATACAAAATGTTTCCAAATTATTTTCAATTTCATTGAGAGGGATTCAGCAATTCTTCTTCAGATACTTGACTCGAATCTATTCCATGTAAAATATTGCTGCGTAGTGCAGAAAAAAAGGGTACAACAATCCAAGAAAATCCCCATATCAAAATAAATCCCGAACATGGTCTTGAATGAGCTTAAATTCTCCTGGGAGAAGGAAAAAAAGAACGACGTTGGTTTTGGTGATAAATCTTTATATCATGCTTTGTTACACAGTTCATAAACTGAGTCCACGTTTCGAATTAATTTGTAAGATACTTTGTAGTCTTTCGAAAAGTTTTATAATCGAAAGGTTATTGTCCAGACTTTTATCTAGCGTGAAAATTCGATACGATATCCGAGATTCCGATTTATATCTGCAACTGTTCAGAAGGATTTATAAATTTTGAATTTTTAGATACCGTGATTTGATTTAGAACTTATTCGATTTGATAAACATTTGGGACAATAAAAAATACCCTACGTCATGATATTCTTGGAGAAAAATATGAAATCTCGAAAGATTCTTGCGAGCAAGTAACGTTAGGAGGATTTCAGGATTACAGGGAGACAATGAGACTGTGTGTGAGATCGCAGAGCAACGGCCGAGCAACAAGATAATAAACCAACCCTCTCTTATTATCCGTGTACAAAGAAAAATGGAATCAACTCTGTGACATTGGTATGTGTACTCAGACGGAATTTTGTAAGAGCAATTCTCATAAGAACTATACTATCATTTTCATGAGATTTATTTCTATCGTCCAAGTGAGGAGACTGCTGTTTTCACGCATGATTTCATGATGAATGTGACGATTTGTTTAATCATTCTCGAATTTTGTCTTTCATTTGTAGTAGATAAACTATGAAATCTCAACAATCTGGTCCTTGGAAAGAGAAGTCGAAATTCATTCAAAACACGATAAATAAATGGATGCAATGTTATTAAGGGGGGAAATACATGTAAACGTACCGTTCTTTCAGAATGTATATTACGAAAAATTGGCTGAAGATCCATTAATGAAATAACGCACATCTTAAAAACTACGTTTCAAACTATTGAATTTTGTTGAGACAAAAATATTCCAAAATGGCGGAGCTACGAGTTGGTCCCTCGTTTTTGCGCCGTGCAGCCTACAGGCCTAAATTTTTTTCTAAAATCTAAAAACCAAAATTCTATTGTTAGAATATGTAAAAACGCACAACTTGACGGAGTCAAATACAAATGAAAATGAAAAAAATGTATAGAAAGAGGAAGAAGAAAACAAATGGAAGATAGATCAATAGATCAATAGAGAGAAGCTGAGATCTGTCTGAGCTAAGTTCGTAAACGTTCGACGAAGGTGCGAACGACGATGAAATGTGAAATGAAAAATGAAAAATGAATGATGAAACGTGAACGTTCACGTTCACGAAACGTTAACGTCGTTCGTGTTCAGTTTTTTTTTTTTTTTTTTTTTTTTTTTTCAAAGTTTTTTTCCCAAAAAAATTGAAATTGAAATTTGAAAGATTAATAACATTAATTGTATAAAAATCTGAAACTGAAAACTGAAATGAATGAATTGAAGTAAAATCTTTGATTCTTGAGACCTTCTTCATTCTTTTTTCAAGATTTTTTCAACGTTTTCATCGTTCATCGTTGAAACGTTCTTCGTCGAAAACTTTCAACGAGCTTCTGTTCAGTCTGATCTCATGATCTATTCTTCTCTCTCGTCTCGTCTTCATGTTTCCTTTCTTTGTATATTCGAAAAAAAATTCACAACAAATTTTTTTTCTCTCATTCATCATCTGTAATCATGGTCATCTATTATTATTTATCATGGATGGATGGATGTGATGATGATCATGATCACAACAAGCAATAATATATATATATGATATTTATATACACTTATATCATTTTATTTTTCATTTTTTTCATCTGACGCTAAAAAAAATTGGAATTCGGAATATTCAATTATTCATCATTCATTCTCATTCTCAAATACAAACAAAATTATTATATAATCTGTCTGTAGCCAACTCAACAACATTATCCGCCATTACTGAATTCATGTCATTAAAATGCTTGCTGCTGCTGCATCATCTCAATCCCTGCAAACTTTGTACGCATATTACGAACGTTCTAGAGAGAATATTCAAGTCCCCCAATTCGAATGTTCTAGAATCTTCTATAAATATTTTTAGCTTCTACTACTCTTGTAAGAATATTCGATACAGTATGTTTTACGGATGTTGTGAGAATATTCTCAGAATATTCTGTGTTACATGGGATTTTGAAAAAAACACACTCTTGTTTTTAAGAGGTTATATCTGTTTGAAGCCTGAAAATAAGAGGGTTTTCTGTGAATTTTTTGTGACTCTGCAAATGGAACGATCAATACAGTAGTGAAAATTGGTATAAAGGCCCTTGAATTATGAAGAAAAACATGGGTTTGATGTTTATCTAAAATATTCATATGATTGTTTTTGTTTCGAGTAAGTGCAATAATCAAGAAAGTCTTACAAAGACTGAGCCTCGTTGTTTTATTTTGAGGAAATCATGGAATAATTGCAAAATCAGCAATTTTATGTGGAAATCAGTATAAAGGCACTTGACATCGTGCGAATTCAGGGAATTTACATTCTTTTACAAGATCTCTACTGTCCTCAGTGGTTGCACTAACATCAACACGGGTTTGTTTATAAACATAAATCTCACAGTTGAACGGTAGAAACGCTTTTGTGAAGAGTAGTAATCAGTTATTGCGAACATGCCACGTGGTGACCAATATTATTGAGCGAAGAAAAAGCAAAAATTAGTGCTTACAAGGAAATGGGTTTATCCAATCGGTAAATCGCGAAGAAATTAAACCGTTCGAGTTGGGTGATCGATAATTTTGTGAGATTAGGCTCACGATACGGAAAAAATGGAAAGTACGGTAGGACAAAAAAATTGTCTGAGACAACTGAACGATTAATTTTGCGCCAAGCAAAAGCTGGAAATGTGTTTTCTTCACAAATTGTGGCTGAGTTGAACTTACCTATTACTGCCAGAAGGGTCAGGCAAATTTTATCAAAAGATGAAGATCTGGTATTCAAGAAACGCTGCAGTAAATCACCTTTAACGGATGCTCATAAGAAAGCCAGAATAGATTTCGCTCAAAAATACATGTCCTGGACCTCAGAATGGGACCAAGTGATTTTCAGCGATGAAAAAAAATTCAATTTGGATGGGCCAGATGGATTCCAGTATTATTGGCAAGATCTCAAAAAGGAGGAGCAGGTGAGCACGAGCAGAAATTTTGGTGGAGGAAGTGTCATGATCTGGGTGGCATTTCGAGCCACTAATAAATCAAATATTGCGTGGTGTCCCACTAAAATGAATTCAGACATGTATATAGAAATATTAGAGCCTGAATTAGTGCGTATGTATGAAGAGTTTAATGATAAAGAACTGATTTTTCAACAAGATAATGCTTCCGTTCATCCGTCCAAAAAAACGAAAGATTGGTTCAAGCAGAAAAATATCAAAGTCCTCAGCTGGCCAGCAAGAAGTCTAGATTTAAATCCGATTGAAAACCTTTGGGGAGTACTCCCACACAGCACCGAAAATTTCATGAGGATTGCAGAAATCTAACATCTGAAACACTGAAATATTTCTATGACTTTGATGTATGTCTCACCGAGGTTTCAAAGGCCCTTCAGGAATATTGCAATGTCCGCTAATCTTACATTTCAATGCAATATTTCTGAATTATTTCTGTAATGTTTCAAGAATATTGATGAAATATTTCATTGTAATGTTTCTCTGGTAATATATCTGAGACATTGGAAATAGGTAACATTTTATTTGACAGATTTTCGACATATTTCTGTGAAAGTATACTGAAATGTAATGAAGGTGAAAGATTGAAATGTAATTGAGACATTACTGAAATCTGTGGTGCTGTATGGGCCTGCAAGGCGTGTTCATCGAAATGGACGACAGTTTCAACCAGTTACTGAGCTTAAAAACGCGATTCGAGAAGAATGGATGAAGATTTCCGATCAAGAGACAAAAACCCCTATCAACACCATGCCTGAGAGAATTTTTGAGGTAATTAAGAACAATGGAAGTGTAACAACGTATTAGAAACATTTATAAAGCTATTCATTATTCTTATTTGTTACTGATTTGGTAAAAAAAAAAAACAAATGCCTTCATACCGATTTCCGTCAAAAATACAGAAAATTTTGTTTTTCTCTGTGATATTCTCAAAATAACATAAAATAATATCACTTTATTATATTTTATATTCGATAACACTTGAAAGTTGTTAAATATATGACATAAACGTTGTTTGAGAGAAATAAGTTTGTTATTTATGCAGAAAACTCAGTGCCTTTATACCAATTTCCACTACTGTATAAGGTTCCGAGGATTCATTATACATATCTTGAGGTGACAAAAAAATTTTTTTATTTCATTACTGAGGACAAAATAGCGGCTTAGTTGTGTAAACAAAAGAAGCGTATTTTTTGAAGGCGCTCCACGGTCGACACCAGAAGTCTCGTATGTCTGCAGCTAGAACAATAAACAAAATTTTTCCCTAATCTACATGAATGTTGCTACAAAAGTACGTAGGATTATGGAGAAATGTCGATTTTTGCAATTTTGGCATCAATTTGAAGAAAAAAATCGCATTTTCGACGAAAAAATCGACCATAATTTATTTATAAAAATCGTAATTGTCCATCAATCGTAAAAATTCTATGCGCTTTGATGGATAATCTATCCGGGAAGCTACAGTTAAATTTTCAAGTCAATCGGATAAAAATTACTCGAGTTTTGATGTCGGCCGATTTTGAACAAGTGGTTTTGAGAAAACGCGTTTGAAGTTTGAGAATGAGTTCACGATAAGAAATTCTTAAAATAGAGGCTTGCTGATTTTTTGATCTTCAGTCTGCGATCCCAGTGGCATATAATTGCTGTTGTAAGTTCAAATAACTCTTCTCCAGCTCTTCCTTGAACGATTTAGCGATTTTTGGTAACATTAAAACTCGCTACATAATTGAGAAAGTCACACTTTGTCATTTCTCACCGCCCAGAGTTGCTTCAAAAATTCATATTTTAGGAGTTTTCAAAGAATGTTTTCATAAATAAATATTGTTTGATATCATTCTTGAGATGTTTTGACATCATTTAAGCCAATAAAACAAATGGGGAAAGAAAAAATTTCAAACAGATATAACCCCTTAATCTAAAAATTGAAAAAAACAATCCAACTGAATTTTATTTTTCGTTTATCACTCCGTCAAGTTGTGCATTTTGATATCCTTCAACGATGGAATTTTCGTTTTTTTGATTTTAGATAAAAATTGAGGCACTCGTAGCTGCGCCATTTTGGAATATTTTTGTCCCCAAAAAAATTTTAAAGATAGTTTTGAACGTATATTTCAAGGTGTGCTTCGTTCAATTATTTCATCTCCAACCAATAAATTGTAATAAATTCTTAAAAAAAGGTACATTTGCTTGTATTTCCCCCCTTAAAGTTGTTTCTACTATGAGAGCAGAGGTGTAGTAATGGAGGTATTTTACCATAAATTGATATGCATTCAACGATATGTTTCTCATCGTTTACAAAGATTTTTAAACGCTACTCTCATGCGTATAAACGCAAGTCCATGAGCTTTACTTATCCCTCCTTCTCTCCATGCATAATACTCGAGCGAGTCGAATAATTGCAGCTCCTCTCCAACCTATAATCGATGTTTGGTTTGTAGCAGCTCCGTTCAGAGTGTAGTCAGAGAAGGATTTTAGACATATTCTCAACTTGTAGCCCTCAACAATGGAATGAGATGTAGTAGAGCGTAGATCCAACATAAACACATCATCTGCAAGTGGTAAAAGCTGAAAGTAGCATGAAGAAAAATTAGATCAATCTCTTTCAGAATGCAGTAAATTCCTGTTGATGTGTTTGAACATTTAAATGGTGGTATATCTTTGAAATTAAATTCATTCACCAAAAAACATCCCTGTTTATTATTCTTATTATCGATCTGTTTCACGAATCTGCAAATTCCATTCAATTAATGGATCATCTTTCTCAATACACATTCCTGTAAATGTCAATTTTCTTGCATTTTCCATCTGGAAATATTTCAACCAAGTTTTGATTTATTCTCTCCACGGCCATTCCCTTCCCAAACTTTTATACCCTTTCGATTCACTTCAACCACACAATCCTGATTTTCACTAGCGATAATAAGCTTCTATAATACTTTGCTTCCCGTGTATTACAAAATTTATGGCCTGTAGAAATGTCTATTTTATCTTTCGACTCATGAATTATTTATTCTACGGTCAAAAGAAATGCAGAACAGTTGCAATTTCTTCTCATAGAATCGTTCCATAACATTTGACATCGCATTCTCAAACATACGGTACATCATGCGTGCGTTTTATATCGATCCAATAACAATAGAAGTGAATTTTACACATTTTTTACATTTTTATCAACATCAATGAAGGAGAATCAAATTCGAGAATCAAATTCATCGTAAATAGTGATAGAATTGGAAAATTGAAGTTCAGAAATGTGAAAAATTTCTTTATCCCGTAAATCACATACCGGAGAGTAAATTTTGAACAAGTACGAACGATTCCCCGTTCGTACCTGCGTCGAGAGAGATCGTTTAATCAAGGTTTATAAAGAAATTCTTCAAATATTCTTTTTGGTACATTATATAAGTTGTATGAAAAATTTTATCTTCAACTCTGTGACACAATAACATTCCACAAATGACGTCACGTTGAAGTTTGAGGATATGTAACACCCTTTTCTACTCTCCTATGGAGGAAGGTAAAACGAACTCGCGACCTGGACCTTTATGACGCCCAAGAGTACTTTTGTCGTAACGATACCCGAACGGCCACTTGCTTTCGTGTGCACGGAGGAAAATGCTTTTTTTCTCTTTTCCCCAGCCCCTAGGTTTGATGATATATGGCTTCATGCCGAGGATATGTACAATAAATTATGAGTGTATCGTAGTGTTAACTGCTTTGAAGAAAATAGATTATGCACTCATATATTAAATATAACGGCATTCTATATAACATATGTTGTACTATGTATTACACGCATGATATTTATAAAGACATTTTAGCATTTCTTCATCGTGTTACATTCGAACGTCCATAATTTGAACTTTGGAAGGGAATCATGCGTGAGTTCAAGAAGAGAGAAAGGGGAAGTGAGTCAAGAGTCGCGCAGAATAAGCGACTTATGATGCTGTGTTAGCGATATAAACAGAAACATAAATACATTCCAACTGTTGGTTTATATTAGAAAAAAATCTGTATCTTCGAGTAATGCAAATTTACACATTTCCTCTTGCCGTATATTCCTAAATATTATAAGAATTTATTCGCTCTGTACAATCTCTCAAATGCAAAGCCACGACTACCCAGCAGTAGACTGTAAAAAAGTGCAGATTTTTCTCCACACTGTTGGTAAATTGCGTCCCCTCATCGTGGGGGAATTGTTTTTCCATCAAAAATGAAGGATTTCCCCACCACTTTGAGGGATTATTGAGTTTTTTGGGTGTTGAATCCTCTACAGATGGAGAGAAAGTCCACCAAATTATGGTGAAAAATTTTTTGTCACCATTTTTTGAGGTAAAAATTCCACAGTTATCTTTTACAGTGTAGACTTCGCATAGCTATTCCTCTAAGCTGCATGGGAGTTGAAGCGAACTCATGTGGAAATCACCAGAGGTGATATCCTCATGGTGGAAAATGGCTATGGGAAACTTCACATAAATGTTCGGAAGTAATAATTAACATATACATGCGTTAAAAATTTTCCGTATTTTACCACAAATATACTGGAAAATAATAGTAAAAACCCCATGGAGTTTGGACTTTTCAGTTCGATTTATGGGAAATTTCATATAAATGTACCGGAAATTGACTTCCTGTCCTATGATCGAAATTTTCCGACGGCTGCGTATAGGAAAATTTCAATTATTCTTTACAGTGCTTCTATTTAGCATCCTCTTGAAATCAAACCTAACACGAGTTGAGAAAACGTGGATAACATGATTAGAAGATGTTGCTGAAGTTTGAATCGTTTACAGAAACGAAAAGAAAATCCAAAGTCTCAAAATCTCATAAATTATCGTTATTCAACTCCCCAAATTAACTTTTTGGAACTGAGAACATTAATAGTCTAACACGTATGTACAATTGGGCTCACACTGGGCCAGTATGGGCCCAGAACTACACTGAGAAACAACTATAGCTAAAAACGAGCCCAAGTACATTTTTGTAGTTACAGTAGCTATATTTTCCATTGAAGGAGCTATGAAAATCGCTGTAATAGTAGAAGTATACACTGTCAAAAATTTTATCGGAAAATTTCTATATACGAGGTGTGTTTAAAAAAGTAACGAGAATTTTCGTTTTATGAAAAAAATATTTATTTATTCATCAATATCTATTTTGTCCCCTTCAAAATAATCCCCCTTGGATATAATACACTTGTGCCAACGCTTTTTCCAATCTTCGAAACACTTTTGAAACTCGATCTTTGTAATAGCTTTCAGCTCTTTCAGCGATTCGCTTTTAATGTCATCTATGCTTGTAAAACGACGGCCTTTTAATGTTCTCTTTATTTTTGGAAATAGAAAAAAGTCACATGGAACCATATCTGGCGAATATGGAGGCTGAGGCATCGTTACAGTTTTGTTTTCGGCCAAAAATTCACGAACAAGCAATGAAGTGTGAGCAGGTGCATTATCGTGGTGCAAAAGCCATGAATTGTTTTTGCCATGAAACATCCGAAAAAATTTCATGGCATGAGCCGACTGATATGCCAACCTCATCAGCGACTTCTCTGATTGTGATTCGGCGATCGTTCATAACCATTTCTTTCACTTTTTCCACGTTTTCATCGGTTGTTGATGTGCTTGGGCGTCCGGGTCGTTCGTCATCTTCAACGTTTTCGCGGCCATCTTGGGAACGCTTATACCACTCGTAAATCCTTGCTTTACTCATAGCAGACTCACCATATGCCTTTGTTAACATTTTACAAATTTCACTACACTTTATTTCATTTTTTACGCAAAATTGAATACAAATTCTTTGATGCATTTTTTTTCACAAACGAAAATCGCCGAGCTCGAAAAAACACGTCCAACGTTAGCGGCTGCCACTTAGAAAGTAATGCTGAAAATTTTATCGTACTTCAGGGGCATGTGTACCAACATAATAAAGAAAAATTTTATACAGGCGGACTCTCCAAACCCGCGAAATTTAAAAATTCTCGTTACTTTTTGAACACACCTCGTATTTATAATATGTGAAGTAATTAACACATACATGCGTTAGGAATTTTCCCAATTTGTCCGGAAATTTACTGTGAAATGTTGGGAAAAATCCCATAAAGTTTGGAATTTTCAGATGAATGTATGGGAAATTTCATATAAATGTACCGGAAATTGATTTCCTAATCAGTGATTGGAATTTTCCGGTTGATGTACACAGGGAAATTCCGATTATTTTTTACAGTTTTTTCTCTCAGTGTATCAACAAAATCTTTTTTCTCAGTGTTCATTTTAGCGCTTTCATCCACCTAACTATAAACACTTGTCCACGTACATTGTTCCTTAGCTCCTACTTGAACACTTGATCATTCTCAACGCCTGATTTCCACTTCAAATCAACATCTAAAATCATACTGTTTCACAATCATGTTCATACGCCTGTTGTATTGCATTTTGTCGATCATGCATCAGTGCACTGATATTTCCATCGAATCATTGGAGAATGAGACTTGTATAATTATTTCATTAAATTTTGAGGGTACTAAAACTGTTTTTCTGTTTCATTTTACACCCCAAGTCGTATATTTCAAGATAATCTCAATAATTAATTTGCAGTCAATGACGAAAATTTATTGACCATTATAAGGAATACTATGCAAAATTATGTCTGCCCAGGTTATAGATTTTTGATGGTTTGCATATTTATTCCGTCGTTCTTGTGTATCTACTTCGCAATATCCCTACATAATGCAAAAATCGTTAACAGCGCATCGTAAGTTACAATATGGTCTCGCTTATTTTCTTGCCGCGCGATACGTGAGTAGACAAGGTAATGCCTACATTTTACGGCATAACGCTGGAAGATCTTTAAAATATCATGTAAAAAGTGCAGTCCGTAAAATCAAGGACGTTTTTCATACGCTAATGTGTGAATATGCGTGGTTTTCCATTCGAGTAATAAGAGTGAGAGAAAGTAAATTTTCACCGTAATTTAGTACGTTCGTGAATCACGATCTCGTGTAAATCATATAAAGTACGGGGGATAAAATTAGTCACGTGTGTAGAATTTTTCTTCTTTCAAGAAGGTATAACGTTGGAAAGATACTGTTATAAAGCTGATTAATCATCAACGATTTCAGTAATTACTTACAGTTCTTCTGAACTGCAGTCTATTCGGTTTTGATATTATTCTATCTGGTCTTGTAGCTCATGCATATGTGATGGCAAGATAATAATGAGATGATTGTTACGTATGTGCTTAAAAGTTAGTATATACATTGATGTTCCACTTCAAAGTGAGATACGTAAACAGTATCCAAGTTTGAGTATGTTTTGAGATAGGTAATTATAAAATTTTCTGCAAGAAACTGGATTTCAAAGTTAACATGTCTAAATCTTTGAAAAAAAGAAGTAATTGAAGCAACTATTTAAATACTCGATTTTCGACCATCTAATTAAGTAGTTGCTGCATTTACTTAATAGTCAGGACAAGTAACTCGATAGTTGCACTAACTAACGTAAATACTTGAGGTATTGTGAATTCCCAGATAACACAGAGTTCGTGAAGAATTCTTCAAGAACGTCATTTGAACTCTAGAGTTCTAAAAAAGTTCTTCAAGAATTCATCGACGAACTCTGTGCTATCTAGGTTAGTTGAGGCAGTTAACGTGCTACTTATCCTGACTACTAAGTAGCTGCAGCAACAATTTAAGTAGATGGTCGAAAATCGACTATTTAAGTAGTTGCTACAACTATTCTTTTTTTTCCGTGAAAACTTTTCCATAACACTTTGAATTCTGTCTCATAGTACCATTCACTCAAGTTATGTTTGGGAAATAAAATTAATTGTTGAAAAGTGATAACGAGGAATAGATTAGTGTTGACTAATAATTTCCCGAGTAGGATTATTTGAAAGTACAAAACGAATGTGAGATAAAACTGTATTAAGTAAAACTATGTTGGATAAAATCTTGTTAAATGGACCTATTGCAGATAAAACCGCACCGTATTTCTGGAAATGCTCTCAGTTATTTTCAGCTAAAATCGAGGTGGCCCAACTTGGAGCGAGTTAATCCACAGCAATTTTCAATCTTTAATTTTCTCATCAGTGAGAAATTTCGAAAATTCGGGCCAAGATACTTAATTTCTTTCATCTCGCTTTTCTTTGAGCATTGTTGGGCAACGATCAGTAGATATACTTTGATGAAGAGAAAAAATATTGTATGAATCATTGTAACCTCGACTAGTAAAATGTGTCCCTGGGACCTCTTCCGAACGTTTAGAAAACCTCCTCTACGTTTCATAAACCTCCCATGAACGTTTCAGTGGCATATTGTGCTGTCTGAAAAGAAGCTAAGATCGATACCTTAGCGAGGTGAATTTTTTCTTACACTTACAGAAAACCCACCTGGTTGAAACATTCGTGATCGCAATAACTTGAAATCTGGTTCGATTCACCAGGAAATGTGATTGTGATGTCCAGAAAAAGTGGTTGAAGCAAAAATTAACTACATTTTTCAGGTTATCACACCAAGAAAAGAATCTGGTTTTTCTGACCTGAAAAATGTAGTTAATTTTTGCTTCAACCACTTTTTCCAAGTTATTACGACCACGAATGTTTCAACAAGGTCGATTTTCTGTCAGTGTACCAGTATTTTTGGAATGGAAAATAAAAGCTAATAATTTGATAAAGCACCTAGAAATAAATTTTCTCAATGTCAAAATTGAATTACCCGAGAATCATCGAAGTTTAAATCATCCTTCGTTCTAAAGGTAATAATCATATTTTATGCGACAAAATTCATCTTGATTCAATAAAAAGGTATTTGAACCGACAATATATTTCATTCGATTTGACAATAGTTACGGAACCGCGGAATATTTCTCATTGAATTTTACGAACCATAGTTTGGAACTGAAGAGAGAATATTTCAACCTCGGCAAAGAGAGCAAGAGTCTTCACTATGTGACTTTGGTTTCAATTACTTAGAGTGAAATTTCGCTGCAATGGAGTGAAAATTGAGAACTGTACGCCAACGTGTTTCATTCGAATGAAAATACGGGGAAAATTTACTTCCTGAAGAATGAGACTGTTATCCTGTTATTAATGTCATCCTTAACCTTCCATTTGTGGAATTTTGTGAACATTTGAACATGAAATATTTAATAGTCATTCGAATGATTTTCGTTTTTACACCTTAATTGCTCATCAAACTCTCCTTTTACAAAGGAAGAAGCATTGAACAGCAAAACTCGAAAATTTGCTCTGCTGATATGGCAAAACTTGTTGCCGAATTAGCACAAAATTTGCCATCAGAGCAAAAATCTTGCTCCTTTAACAAGCACTTGCCATTCAGCAATCCGGAATTCTAGATACACAGACGGCTAGAAAAGTTGGCTGAATTAGCAAATATCTTGCTAAAATAGCAATATTTTTGCTGTAACAGCGACCGTTTTGCTAATTTAGCAGATCAGCTTTTTCGGAATCGCTTTTCCAGCAAGAATTTTTCTCTATGTACGAGAATAAAGAGATTGAGTTTCAGAGTATCTTGAAATCGGAAGAATCCATTCAAAAGAATACTTGAAAATGATATTTTCAATTCTTTTTTCAATGACTTGACCCAGCTGGACTCAAATTCTGGATTCAACACGGAGAGAAATAGATACTAATGGTTAGAATACGAGGACAAGTATCCAGATTGTACAAATTTATTCTCGTCCCTAGTATCCATATGCTAAGGGGTATAATATATTTAATACTCCTTAGCATATGGATACTAAGGACAAGAATAAATTTGTACAATCTGGATACTTGTCCTCGTATACTAACCACTAGTAAATTTCTTATACCCATTAGTATCTATTTCTCTCCGTGAAAACGTGAAAGTACATTAAAAATGCATCCAAACAATTCTTTTTGATCTTTTTCTTGATCTTCTTTCTCTGCGTGTTCACAAAGCCATCTGAGCACCAACTGAAATCTGTTACGCACGTTGCATGAATTCAAAAACCCGTATTGTATATTCTTGTTTTGAGAGACATAATTTATTTGTACGACCCATGTGTGCACAAACATTGAGCCAACCTCAGCCTTTTCCTGGTACGAAATTGGCCAGCACTTGCCAAGAATGGCCTGAAATTGGCTTTATGTTGATGCACACAGGGGGAGTCAGTCATATGCGAATGCCGCGCAGAAATATTTCCTTGACTCAGAGAAGTACTTGGTTGATACAACTAAATTTCATTCAGAATACGAGCCAGCTAAGGATTTTGATATGATTTAGTTCCTTAAACAAAATAATTTCTAGGTAACAATAACAGCTTTGGTAATCCATCAAATCATTCTGTTTATATATTCAAAAGTAAGCAACCAAATATTTAGCCGGATCATAGTCGCTGAATTTTTTCTCAGTGTTCTTCTTTTCCTTATAATAATTGGTTTGTCGAATGGTGACTGTTCTTTTTTCATGCCATGTTCTTGAATTTTACAACTAGACCCTACAGCCGCCGCTGTTTCACCTCACATACCAAGAATAAGACCGACAATTATGCGTTTCATAAAACCTTCACCGCAAAGAACTCGTCTAGATTACTTGAGTTCATTCGAAAACAACCAAATAAACGGTTCTTTTTATACCCGAAGAGAACACGAAGCTCCAACAAACGTTTAAAATAGATCAGCATAAATCAGACTGAAGCTTCGTTGGAGTTCAAGTTTAGAATTATAAACATTCGACGAAGGTCTGATGAACATTATAATGTCCGGATTTCAAGGAAGGTTCAAAGAACGCTGATTGAAGGTTTACCGAAGATTCATTCACTCGAGTTTCAATTTTTCAATATAAGTTTTTTTCACGAAAAATTGAACGATGGAAGAAATTATAATCATAATTATAATTCCCTCTGAAACATGCTCAACTGAAACTAGAATGAATCTTCCAAGAATCTTTAATAAACATTCTATGAACCTTCCTTGGAATCATTCTTAAGCAGACATTCCAATGTTTATCGAAGCTTCGTAGAACGTTGACGAACCTAAAAGTTGGTTCCAACGGACCTTTAAGCTGATCTCTTCTGAACGTTTGTCGGAGCTTCATGATCCCTTCGGGTACTTCGGGCGAAAAAAACTCTACATCAAAACTTATCGTGATTCGAAAATTGGATTATGATTCAATAAACTTAGGCATATCGTTCAAATCTCACACAACGCGTTTGAAATTCTTTCTCTTTAGGGTGAATCGGAATGATGAAAAAGCTAGAAAAATTCTCTCCCCAGAAGGACTCAAACATGACACATTGATATTACGCACAAAAATATACAATTAAATCATAAAATTCAATTTCTCTATGCGATTTGCATCGGAAACATGATGCAATGCAAGACTTTGATCATCCAAATTCAATTATTGTCAACGAGGATTCAAATTGTTTCGCTTTGCACCTAATGTAAGTGACATGAGGATTCGACATATCTGCTTCCGTGACGTTGACTCGATGCGCCATGAAGTGCATGTGCTTTCGTAATCACTCCGCATCGTAGCGCCTCGAGTAAAATATGATTTCATTCGAATCACCGACAGGAAAGTACAAATATCGTAGACAATTTTTATTGAAATTGTTTCGTTGGGAGAGTATTAATCGATAAGTTAATTTACACTCGCAGGAACTTCTTCATCATATTCGAGGTTTCGAACATGTTGGTACGAAGTACCATCCCCAACGCTTCATCAGAAATCCTATATTATAACACAAGATTACAACTCACTTTACTTCATAATCCAATTTTCCATTCCTTGACAATCTAATACCGACATCGAAATCTACGCTTATCTGTCTTCTTGAATGTGTCAGGGGCTGAATACCCGTTGCAGATACATTTGCGTGTAAATTACGACCACACAGCGCATTGCACTTATGCTATTGCATGGGTAAATACAGTTCCTGTATAATTGCAGTGTTTCTACGATACATGATGTCTATACATTACTGACCACCTGCTCGTTTTCATACATGCTTGCATATCAGTACAAAATTTCTGTATCCAATGAAATGGAAAATCGTTATGTATGACTATAAGATTTGTAGATTGTAGATCTACCTGTGAATTAACAAAAATTAGAATATTTAAGACCTTTTCACGATGAAAAAGAATGTACCGTTCTAATATAGAACCTAACGATACTGTTGTAATCTAAAAAGATTCTTCACGCGAAGAGTGTTGAATTGTTCCGTATTTAATGGTATTCGGGAAGAAACAAATGGATGTGACAGCTACTCACGTCAACGTTTTCCAACTATCGTTTAAAGAAAACACTTACCGTACTTGTGTTGTGACAGTTTCTTCAGCAACAACTATTAATATTGTCCGAAATACATCACTGAGAACTGTGTCGAAAGATATTTTGCACTTGCAATTAGAATACCACAGCTGTCATGGTTCATCGATCTTGGAAACTTCTCAATTCACAATTGAAGTTATGAATTCATCATATATCGTGTGTCATGTTTCAAGTCACACGATATTTTAGCTTTTTTCATTCGATCTACTTGGGATGAAGATAACACTGCTAGCTAGCTAGCTAACAGGGAATAATAAGGAGTTACATGAGATACAAGAAACGTTCCGGTTATCATCCTAAATTTGCAAAGTTAACTGTCATTGGAGTTAATTTTACATAGAAGTAGCAGTTTGACCGTACACGTGACCACCCAAGACTCCTATGTAAATCCTTCGGCGAGCAAGTACAATGTTCAATTAATTCCATGTAAAACACGATGGGTCCCTTGTGATATCAGGTTGGTGACACAAACGGTACGTCGACCCCTATCTGACTTTTCAGTATCTAATTAATCTCATTCAAAGCACACGTATTTCTAACACTATTGATTATTCAAATATTATTGATTTTCCATTGTTAATGAAATACTTTTGCCTTCGAAATCAATTCTTTCAGCTGAACTTTAGTATAATTAAGAACAATGTCCTGCTCCTCTGTGCTGTTCTCTTAGTTCATCAACTCGATAGTAGAATGAGAAATTAGAGAAAGAAGTCACGAAACAATTTAGTCTCGTCGAAAGATACGATAGCAATATTCTTCCCAAGAAAAGGGAAGGAAAAAAGACAAAGTAGAAGAACGAGAAGAAGAAGACAAAGCATTGAAAGGAGCAAGGTACAAAAAGAAAACGCTATAACACCTTGCCCAGAGGTTACTGCTTCACCTCTTTTCTTTCTCCTCTTCCTTCTCTCCTTCTTCTTCTTCTTCTTTCTCTTCGTTTCCGTTTCTCTAGCAGACTGAACTAGCTGCTGTACCACGTCTTATCCATTTATCGTCTGGTCTATTGGACCGGAACCATTTTTTCGACATCCCACCAGTCGCCGCCACTGCTACCGCAACGATTGTGAATTTGATTTGCATTCTTTTCTGTTCGTATCTGATAAGGCACGTCTCGGGATTTCGATTGGTAGGCGAACGGCACGCATTTCACTCTTTCATTAAGGATTTAACCATTCATCTCGTATACTGGTCAATTGATAAACTGTGTACACGTGACCCGTGCATCAAACGATATCGTGTCCCTCTTCGATTTTCTCTTTCGATTCTGTACCACATTCGGTGCTTAAATTCCAGGAATAAAGGTTGCGATGCAGAGACATCGTCTATGAACTGCTTATATATGAAATACATGAGGATTCTGGGTTGAATGTTTGATATCGGATTGCAAGTCACTTATTCATATATCTGAAAACGTCACATTACTGAAACAAAACGTCGATATTTACGTTTCGAATTTTGTACACAAATTCACATTATCTGTAACGTAAATAAAGATTGATCATTCAAATTCATTGCGCGTGAAACATATGTTCGTAGCGAGTAATCAATTCCAACGTTCGATCAAAACGTATATTCTTTTCGAACAAGAAATCGTAGAATCATTTATCACTCTTCCTACAACGATGGAGAATAAATGGGAAGCCATAAGAGTTCTAAACCTCTGTTTGTATATTTTTTTTTCTTTGGCAGAGAAGTGTGGAGTTAGAGTTGTAGTGGTACCATTAGATATCGATTTCCACCTCTCGTCCATAGCTGGTAGCGCGGAGTCCGCTGGGACATTTGTGGTAAGTCATGTCACGTCCAAGAAAAAGAGTAATTCATCGGGTTTCATCCTTTTGTTGATAATGTTTAGAATTGGGTTAAAACTGTTCGTTTTACAAAATTTTGTTATTCACCATACTCGAGTGTCACGATCGCAATAAATTAGTATCTCGCCGATACAGCAAGATTCGCATAACATCAGGAAAATTCTACGCTTTTTACAAATCAATTACAATGAAAATTGTTTTGAGTTTTTAATTTATTCTAATTCTCCCTTTTCGTGATTATTCAAAACTGCAGAGATTCAAGTGCTCAGCCTAATCTGCTGATACATTACCTTTACAGTAACATATGATAAATCATCAGGAATTCTCTGCAAATCGTTGAAAGCACAAGAGAAAGATCTCAAAAAGAATTCAGTATGATGAAGAAGTACGAAGAACTGGTATCCTGCAAACGCTATACGCAATACACAGTTTGCATACGTTGTGAAATATACCTGAGTGCATACTCGCGCACATGCGTTATTACAATAATACCATCGCGGCAGTAGTAGTAATAGCAGTTTGAATTTCGTCTCTCACGAAAATCACGCGCGGCAATTTCTCGGTTTCCATTAACAAGCTGCAGAGAGGCTGACCCCGGAGGTTAATCGAGAGAAACGTGGTGCTCGGTCCAAGAACACATAAGCCAAACCAACATATACCGGACGATAGAAGAACTTCTCTACGTCCATGACGTCGAGGTGTACAAGAGCATTGATTCGGATTAACGCTAACCGGATAATTAACCCAGTTACATGGTTGTTCCCTTGTCGACGCGACGCAACTGCTGCAAATGTTTCAAACGAGTTCATTGTTCTGGGTAAAACGATACGTCTATTGGTCGCGGCTGCTACTATCAGAAGCTAAACAATCGACGCAGTTGGCGCGTGAGTTACCACGTTTCACTTGGGATGTGTAATCGGGTACCCTGTCGTTGTTTCAAAGGACTAATTCGTTCATTCGCGATTCAATGATTTAGGAATTCTATACTTCGAGAAACAGGGAAACGAGCATACTGTTTAGAAGAGGTGTTGCCACTTGGTTTCACTAACGTTGCACCTAATTTGTGAAAGCAGCTAAATTCGAGCTTTTGTCACTAAATAATCGAGTATCGTTCGCACTTTGAAAATGTATATCGTTGGTCTCTCATTTCAGAAGCATTCACATATAAACAAAATGAAAATTGACATCCAGTAGTTGTTTGTTGATGATTAATTCAAACTTCGACTCCTCAATCTTGACAGCATTAGCAAAAGATTCAAATTTTCCCATGTTTTATATGAATGGAACGAGACGCGGATTTGCGCCTAGGGCAGTTTAAGCCATGGCCTAGGGATGACAAATCTGACTACATCGCGATATAATTATATAAAATTTATATATAATTCTAACTCAGGGAACGGGATGATATACCTGGCCTGGGGGAAGATAATTCTCAAATTTCTCCCTATGCGTAACAAATTATTGTGAAAAATCATTCTTCAATCTCATGAAATATCAATTTCAATAACAGAGGATCATTTCCATTCCCTATGCGAATCAATCGATTAATTCTTTTCCTGGTATAGTATCTCATAAATGATTGGGCTCGTTGTATTTTGAGGTAATTCCCTTGCACAAACATATATTTCCTCGATGAATTTGAAATATGCGTAATTTTACCCTCAGTAACATCAGAAGCTTTTAAAACGCATTTCAACAGCGTCCAATACTACGCTACACATTTTTTTTTTACAAACATTCCTGTAAACAAAGGAATTCGTAAATTCATATGGTATCGAATGCCCTACGATACATCCCATACACGTACCTCCATATATCGGTGGAACGTAGCCAATCGTGTTGATGATATTCTTGAATTCTTCCTCATAATTTCAAGCTGAGTTTTTGCAATTCTGAAATGAATTACCTTCTTCAATTACCAGTTGGAGTTTTCACCTTCACCACAAATAACAAACTGTATATTCCTGTCTTCGGTAGATACCCCCACAGAAAGGTTTTCTTATCGTAACAAAAATTTCATTATTATGAGAACATTTTTTTCTCAACATAAGGACAATCCTAATTTTTCTCCTGATGAGAAAAAAATTCTCTCCCCTCAAATAAAATTTGATAATCTTGGCGTCAGAATATTGAATTTTGGATCAAGAAAAATAGTTCTGAAATCACCATAAGCGTTTTTCAAATAAGACTTGGAGATTTTCTTGACGCAATGATGTTTTTATTACAGGTAATGAAATCTTTCTTCTTACCCAATCAACATTTTGTATCTTGCGATATATTTGAGACAGACTTTAAATATCCTATGCAACACTTTTAAATAAGTTCCAGACCAATTCTTGTTTCAAACTCGTCTGAAAGATATCTAACAGAGTTGTACAAGACATCTAAAACCAAAATGTTCAATGGTAACAATAATTGATTATTTTCAAATAAAATATTACTGCATCGCTTGGGATGGTATCTGGCACACGGTACACTGCTTTATTTGATTATTAATGTTTTAAAGTTTATAATTGCTATCCCATTTCACAACACGATACATTGGAATCAATTTTGAAATCTCTATCACTCTGCTGCCAATCAAGGGAAGGGGAGCGTGAATCGTTCAGCGCCGCCTTTGAGAATATTCATCTAGTTTCAGCATAAGAACATTTTTCTCACCACAAGAAACGATGGTTTTCACAAGAAATAGAGATTCTTACGTTAAACAAAAGTCATGAATCATAATTTTTTCTACTAACAATCCATGATATGATTACTTTGAAACAAAACTGCTTTTTGGTCGAACACTATTTGTTTTCGGAGAAGAAAATCGATATTAAGAAAAAAATGATGGTAACAACAAGAAATCATCTCTATGAATGTATTCTCCACCCTGTGGTAACCGTCAGTTCTTCAGAATTCCAATAATGCTAGAATGAAATTGTTCAAACGTATAATAAATTTTGAATTGACTGACAGGATCTTCGACATAATTGGAATAGCAGAGGTTAACCATGGGTTACCACGTGAAGATCTCTGGCACCGTGTATCGATTACAAAATTCAAATAATGAAAAATCAATCAGTTTTGATTTGCTGCACAAAAATCTGGGAAAAAATCACAAATGATATAGGTCACAGCTGAATTCACATTGGCATACTTGCGGTGGAACTCATAAACGATATTCACTTCCTTACCCAGACAATAGTATTCAAGGCGTCCAAATTGTGTAGATAATCCGAGCTTTGCATTGTAAGGTACAGGCAGTCAGGGTTAACACATTACAATTCCTTCTTCCTTAAACAAGACCGAGCAGTACCGGAGTTCATCCTGAACTTGTTCCCTTTCCACTCGTTCGAGTCCTAACACCAAAGTTTGTTATGTTGCGGTATTAAGTGAATATTCAAGCGAAGAAATAGGATATGGATGTATACCTAAGTCTTCACATTGAAAACCATTGTAATATGAAACGTTCAGAAATCTGGAGGGAAGGAAGAAGTCTACTCGAGGGTCTATCGTCGAGTAAACAACCTTCAAACGAGTGACCAACATCGGAGTAGAACGTACTCGAACCAAGATTGCTGTATTTGAGTCGTCGCTCTGTGAAGATAATCATATCGCGCAATGAATTCACTTTATTTTCCATATCTTCCTGATTTTTCACTCAAGAAATTGAGTTCAAGTACGTTTTTTCAGATGAAGTACTACCATGTCCAAAGAGTAAGGTGACATTTGGATTTGAAACTCTGTGCGCAAATGTATTTGAGGAAATGCTCTTATTTTCAGGTCAGTAAGACTGTCTTTGATACCCGTGCCAACCCATACAGCACAAGAGTCCCCACAAAGAAGTCTCGTTATGCTAATCAATATGTATCCATTATGAATACTTTGAATTCAAAATGAACTCTTTATGAACAACTTAATGCTCAGAAAGAATTCATATCGGGATTCCGCAATGAATTCTTCGGGCATTCAATACGTTTCCATTTTGAATTCATTGAATTCATATTGAATTTCATTATTAGTCGCATAACGGGGACTATTCAAGAGATCTTGCAGAAGTCTTCAAGAATTCAAATTGATCTTTTGTGCTGGCTGGGAAGGGTCACATGAAAATCTTCCTTAGTGTTTGAGATACGCTTCGTTTTGTGAGCTGTTGACAGTGGATTTTTCGATTTTTATAATGTCTGCAAATTTGTTGAGCAAAGAATTTGTATTAAATTTTGTCTGCGGAGTGAATTTTCTGCTGCTGATTCGTTGAGGTTGGTGTAGAAAACCTCTGGTGATGAGGCTATGTCGAAAAAAAATGTTTACAAGTGGTATAAAGAGTTCGTATCGAAGACGAAAAGCGCCCAGGTGGACCATCAACGTCCAAAAAATCAAAGATTGGGCGCTTGTAAATCGTCGATTAACAATCAGAGATCTTGCTGATGATGTTGGCATTTCAAAAGGACCAGTCAATACCATTTTGAAGGATGTTTTGGGCCTCAGACGCGTCGAATCTCGATTGGTACCGAAAACACTGAATTTCCTGGAAAAACTTTGTCGCGTTGAAGTGTGTAAAACAATGCTTTCTGACTATCAAGACAAGATGAAACGCATCATTATGGAAGATGAGACGTGGATTTATGCGAACGACCGATCAATCGAGTGAATATCGCGCTAAAGTTGAGGCAAAACCAAAAAAGCCGCGCCAAAGTCGCTCAAAAATCAAGGTTATGTCGACTGTTTTCTTCGATTATCGTAGTGTTGTGCATTTTGAATTCCTTCCGCTGGGTCGAAATGTCAACAAAGAATACTATTTGAGCTTTATGCGTCGTTTGCGTGAAGCTATTCGTTTAAAGAGACAGGAATCGTGGCGAGACAACTCTTGGTTTTTGCACCACGACAATGCACTGGCTCACCCTGCATTGATTCTTCGTGACTATTTCGCACAAGACTCGACCCATACCGTTCCACACGGAAAAAATAATTTAGCTGCAGCAGCTAAGTAGCTAGCACGGACACGGACAGCCATCAAATTAGCTCCTGCAGCTAAATTCTAGCTGTTGCCGCAAATAAATTGACTACAAATGCAAATTTTTTTGCTGTAACAATGTGTCAATTTAATGGCTGTTCGTGTCCGTACTAGCTACTTACCTGCTGCAGCTGAATTATTTTTTCCGTGCACAACTACCGTATTCGCCTGATTTGGCACCGTGCAACTTCTGGCTATTCAACAAACTCAAGAGACCGCTCCAAGGACACCGTTTTGAGTCGATAGAGGAGATCCAAGCTGAATCGAAGAGAGAGTTACACTGAACTGATTTTCCTTAGTAAAAACAAAAACAGAAAAGTTTGTAGGATCAATTTTCACATGAAAATACAGAAGGTTACGAATATTGTGAAAAAATTGACATGCAGAATTAAAATTTTGAACGCTGAACGTTCAATTTTATAAAGAGTATAGTAAAATTTGGCACTTCATTCGTAATCCCCCGCATTTTCATGTGAAGATTCATCGAACAAACCTTCCTGTTCTTGGTTTAGCAAGAAAAATAAGAAAGAGTTTTATCTTTCCTTCTCCGTGCACGGAAAAAAATACTCCGGTTAATATATGGACAGCAAGAATTACTGCTATTTTAACCGGAATTCTAGTTAAATGAATCAAGTCTCCGGCAAATTTAACAAGGGCTCCGGTAAATTTAACAAGAATTCCAGTAAAAGTCACAGATAATCCTTGCTGTCCATATAGTAACCGGAATTCTGGTAAAATTAACAGTTCATTTTTTTCCGTGTGTATATTCATGAACTTCCCTACTTAGAAGATCCGATTCAAACTTATTAACTGGTCAATCAGATTGAATCCGATTTGTGTCCAGGAATTGTTCTATCGAATCTTATTCAAATCTAATCGGTTTGAATAGGAAATTTTTACTCAATGAGATACAATCAAGAAATTCGGATCATGTACATTCGAATGCACCGATTATATCCCATAGAGTAGAAATTTCCTATTCCAACCGATTAGATTTGAATGAGAACAAATAGGAAGATTCCCGGACAAAATATAAGTTCATAAGTTTACATCGGATTTTTGAAGCGGGGCCATTGAAGAGCATCTGTCCTCAAAAAATGATTTATATTGATTTTCGTATGCTTCAGAATACCCTATTTGAATAGAAAAAATTTTCATAGTTGGAGATTTTTTTCAAATTTCACATGAAACCCATTTTCAAAGGCACGTAGAATAGATATGTCGGTTTAATTAAATATTTCTCTAAACTTTCCCTATTTTTCCACGCCCAGAACCTTTCAACGTATCCACACAAAAAAAAGCCAGGAGAAGCTTGATGGTTTTCGTGAAAAACTATAAATCAATAGAATATTCCCTCGTTATGGTTGACAGAATATGATTTCCTCGTTTGAACGAAACATGGGACAGAAGATTTTCCAATAGTCATACCACAGTATGTTTTTTCATTCTCTCATCGTTTCCTGTATAGAAATCAACATAGGAAAAAGAGAAAGAAAAAGGAAAACACGGATAAGAAGAATCGGAGAAAATTTTGTAGCGACTAGAAACGCGTAATAGGTACGGTTAAGAGGATACATTTAATTAGGTTAAATTGTATAATTAGGAGAAGGGAGAACCAGATAAACGTAGAAGCAGAGAAGAAAATTGAGGGGGACTTTAATAAGGAACATTCGCTGGTTCGTGTTTATTATAATATTCTTGTGTTTTTCGCTCTCACATCTTTCATGCATGAATTATAATGAAATTCACGATAATGAAGAACTTTACACAATATTTAAATAACAAGAAATAATGATTGTCTTCGAAAATGGTTGGTCAATTATCACGTTTATAATTCAACCGCTTTGAATTTATTTGAAGTTACATGTTTTCAATATGAACCTATCTATACACGTTAGCGATGTTTTAATGAATTCTCTACATACTTCATCAAATTTATCGCAGTATCGAAGTATGTACTACAATATAGTTCATTGTAATCACACGTGACTCTTCATAGTCCATATGTATTACATAAAACAATATGAAATCATGTTTCAATTTCATTAGAAAATGAGTCTGAACCTTGATTTTTTTTTATTAACAAATTTTACTATTCTTGAACGGATGAAAGCAAAACGAGTAGCAGAGTTTACGATGAATGATTCAATTCAAAATCCACAGACAACCTCCAGAAAGATCTTGTGGTCACGTTTGAGAGAATCACAGAAATATTGCGTCCAAGTGGACGAGTTTTGAAGAAGTTCCAAAGAACAAGTTTTGAAGTTGTTTAAAAAGAACAAAAGAAAAACCTTCTTCACGTAAAATATGGTCCGAGGAACCAGCCAACACGATCGTGAATTATTGTTGAAATGAACTTTTTGATTCAAATTTTATTCAACATTTCAAACTCGTACGGATCCTTTAATCTCGATTATATAATATAAAAATATGAATTCTTCTGAAAAGAATAATTTCCTTCGTTTCAGTTCTTTTATTCTCGAGAGCATGAAATGGACGATTCTCTACCAAATAGCTTTTGCGAGAAGACCTTTGGTTTTTTTTACAAAATCAGATTTCGCTGTCACAGAGAATTTTTTGTCTTCGTATATAAATCGATTGATAAATATGTTTCGCATATTTCTAAGTACCACACTTGTACAGAGTTTATGAATTTTGTGAATGAATTGAAACCGATTTCATTGAACTATTCATTCACCTTTGCATTATAAATTTGTGTGCTTGCACATGAACATATATATGTCAGTGGTCTCTACTCACGTGTTTGCCAGTTTACTGTACGCGCCGTACGGTTCGATACATTGCAATTCAACAATAAATCGAGGAAATAGATGGGTTCTGTACGTTTTTGTGTAGATATTCATACATGCATTCGATACTCCTTCGCGAGCATACAAGTTGAAGAACTTTATTGCATTTGATGCTTAGATACACAAATTTTTACTAAAATTGGTATTTTATTTTCATCATTCGACATTCGGAATGTACTATACATGAAATACAAAAGAATAGCTGAGACAACAAACGATTTCTCGTCACAGCGCCTGAAAAAATAAATTAAATGAACCAGCATTAAACAATCCACTGAGCAAGCAAATCTGTATTGAATGATGTATCCTTTATGTATCAATCCACTACTAGTGATGAAAATTTTACTAAACGTATGTTTCTTAATTCTTATGTTGCAGGTGAGTTGGAAATATTCTCGTTCTCACACGATCAACCATGCACGGAGAAGTATGATACTGAGTACATACAAGGTATACACTATTTTCATTCTATTCCAAAGCATTCTACACGGAGAGAAAGAATTTGCTGACGCAGCAAATCGAGGTGTTATATATAGAATAGCAAAATTTTTTGCTGACTTAGTTAAAAATTTGCTATAACAGCAATCGTGTTAGCGACGACAGCAATTTTTTCAGCTGTGGCAGCTAACAAGATTGCTGGAACAGTAAATAGTTTGCTGTTACAGCAAAAAATTTGCTGCTCTGGCAGAAGGAACCCAGCAAAAGTAGATTTCGCTGCCACAGCGAATTCCTTCTTCTCCGTGTATACAACACCCCTAAATGGAAATTCATTTTCTAGAATTGGGATTCGTTATCAGGAGTTTGATAGATTCAATTCTGATCTTTTGCGAATTTATTTTCAATTTGTCCTCCATCGATATAAAGCATAGAGCGTCGATCTGAAAGGATTAAAACCCCCGTTCGAGATGCAAATGTCGCGTTAATGGCATAGACCGAAAACCTTGAAGAATTTCCCTGCAAGTGCCGGAGGATCTTGATCTTTGTCACCGGCAGACACGATCTGAGACTCGCAACCTTTTTCCTTATTTCTTTCACCTTGTAAGTTCGTTGATACGAAGGTGCATAGGTTTTTGTACGCGACGTAACACACATTTATATATATATACGCATACATTCATAATACCGGCGCTTTGGTTGCTCCGGGCAACCGTACAGGGGATGAATCTACGCGACGACGCCGGGCGTCGAGTTTCCTCGGTAGCGGGCGGGGCTGTACGTTACAACTCTCAGTGCGCTATCCGACGCCGAACACTGACCACGTACAACGTGACAACAAACGACCCTCTCGTTTCTCCTCTCTCTTTCTCTGTTTTCCCTTTCTTTCCATCTATTTCACCAATTGTCGTCCTCGTTTACTCTTCCTCTCGACTATTCTTCACCCCCCTTGATTTTTTTTTCTATGTGTCTGATTCGTATCGTCCGTCAAAGGATACTTAGAACTACCCCCAATCTTGTAAAATGAAACCTGAAGCAAAACGTGGTCAGTCGAACGTTTAAGCGTGTGTCTACAGTGATGTGACAATCGCCGGTTTAATCTGAATATAAAGAATAAAACTCAACGAAATATGAGCATAAACAAAAGTTTCAGGTTTGATCAAATGAAATTACAGAATGTGCATCAATGTTATATCGAGTGGAAATGATTCAACATGTAACAGCTTACGTGAAGATCATTCAGTGGAAAAATTATAATTATTGTGAAATTTAAACTGGACCGTATTCAAGAATCACGACTGTTGATCAAAATCAAAGAGTAAGTGGAAATTGATAAAAATGGAATATAAAGAACGTAAGAGATACATATCGAGGCTCTTTAAGTATAAAATTAGAATTTCATTGCCATTCGAGGAATACCCGTTTTGGTCCTTTCCTTCGCGAGGAGGAGGAGGAGGAGGAAAGTTCATTGACCTTCCAGAGATTCAACCTTAAATGAGAAAACTTCTTTCACGATAATGGATTTATCCTTTTCAGAAATCTTTAAAGAGAATTGATTCCTTCTCCGAGAATCCAATTAACTGTTTTCAAAAGTTCATCAACTTGTCTTTTCTTCTTGATAAACTTTACGAATTGATCAACGAATATCGAGAGGAGATTGAATGATTTTTAAAGTGCCGCAAAGAGTTGAAACGTTTCGTGAATTAAATGAGAGAATGTAAAATGCAGCTCTCGTAACGTCGATGTATGAAAAGAGTTATAAAGGAAGAGAAGAGTTATTGCTCGTTGTAACAGCCCTTGTTCTGTCAGTACCGGTGGAGTGTTTTCATTTGTGAACCTGTATTACATGTTCCATGAAGAATTTTTATGTTACTAGAATTCATTTCATCTTTCCCCGTTTCGATATAAAGTAGATGAAATAGTATAAGTTTATGTTTTATAAATTTTCGATACTGTGGAAAAAACTTCTGAAATTTCAAGCAAAATTTATGAAACTTCCTACAATTACTAGAATTCTTCCCATAAATTATAAACAAAGTAATGGAGAAAAAATTGCTCCATAGTTCTTTTACTTTGGGAGTTTAATTCAAATATCTTTGTTTACAATGAACTATTGTATGATATACATGCTTTGTTGGCTACCAAATTAATTAATTTACCTTCCCATTTATGAAAGCCCTGTGAAGGATACACATGAAAAAGGAATCGTAAAATCGTGTATGCAAAAAATTATGTCTCGAATACTTGATCAGCTACCACATATTTCAAAATTGAAACTTATATACGTAATTTTTATTTTTGAATTACATTTTTTTTGCCTCCACCAACGCTGAAAATTGCCAAACCTTGAAGTCTATGTAGATTGAAATAGGACCAAATACTGTACCACTGGTGATAATTGGTGGATTAGTTTCTGCAATCCAAGATTCTTTCGGCATTCATTCGAGGGTGGGACCAGTTATCGTCGATCCTCGGCCCAATATAGACTGAATCGTATAGATAAGCGTTAGCCACCATTTTTACAATTTTGATCTTATGTTGAAAAACAAAGGATTGGAATTCTAATCTCTGGGTCCAACAATGTGAAGAAGTTCCTCCTGAAAATTCAGAAACCATCACTATAATTTGTCACAATCATTTTCTTCTGAATTTGCAGACAATTGATTAAATTTTCAAAATAGGCTCCAAAATTCAGTAAAATTCATCTTAAAATTCAGAAAACAGTGGCAGTAAAAAATACCACACACTGAGAGAATTTTATTTAAAAAGTCACCGTGAAATTTCAGTGATCGAAGAACGAGTAGGAATTTTTTCAAATATTACTGTTTTTACAAGGTGTACAGTAATTTTTTTTGAAGAATTCTCACCTATCCTTTGATTACTGGATTACAAAATTCTTTCAGGGCAGTCACATTTTCTGTATTTTCCGAGAGAATTTTTTCACAGGGAATGATCAATTATTTTCATTTGGGTTTTTGTGTTTACTCAATTATTTTATTAACGGGGACGCATATAATGACTGAATTGAGGGATGAAATTATGCTCGAGAGGTTTCTAATTCCGTCAGATTCTCCGCATCGCATTCGTTCAACACCTAAATACTGATCTCAATGATAAAAGAAGCTCCGATATATTCATGTTCCGTAGTAATGAAAAGAAACCGTTATATTGGATTGATTTTTAATTAAAAACAAAACAGCCGTTGTTGCTAATCGTTGGCCATAGCCAATGGGCTGACCATAGATAAGCCAATTAACGTGGTCATCGGAATTAAAGAGACCTGCGGATCCAGAGAGATGGAAAATCTCTTCAACTGCACGATAATTGTGTGGCATCACAGTCAAACTCCCAATGGATTGATTACCAAGAAATGTATCATTCTTATCAATCATAAACGATATTTTTGTTCTTTTATCCAACTGAAATAATGTACTTCACTTTGAGAAACACTGTAAAAAAAAACTTCGAAAAACTTCCAGTACTTTACTGGAAGCAATTAACCCGTACATTTTTACTGAAAAATTAAATTTAAATCATGAAAATTCGTATTTATTCTGGAAAATTGAAGTGAAAGATATGAAATCTGATGTAAAATACGGAAAAAATTCGGTACAACAGGGATTTTCTTGTACGTAAACTGAAAAATTTGTCAAGAACAGAAATTTTTCAGTTTCTGGGTACAGGAAAATTCAAGTCTTTTTAACAGTGAAAAATGAAGTATTCGATATAATGAGACGACAAGTGCAATTTTATGTAGTTTATATAGAAAAACAATGAATTGCTTCACGAAGAGAATATTACTCTCAACATTATTGTTTTCTGCATGTTATTGATATATATCTTCGAGGAAATTCATCCCATTTCTTTGCTATTATTTCCTACATTTTCCTCCCTACAAGAAAAAACACCACACAGTGGAACATTTTTTCAAGGGAAGAAATAGAGATAAAGCTGAAACTGGCAGCCGTAAAACTAGCAGCTGATTGACATAACTTTTTACACAGAATTTTTATCAAGGATTTGAGCATCTCGAACGTTTAGTGGAGTGTCATTTGATCGATTGCTGGGGTAAAAAAGCTTCAACAACGTTTTACAGCTGCTAGTTTCGGCTTCATCGAGGACCCTTCGAGGAGTATCAGCAATAATCTAATGAATACAATATCGCTACTTGTAGAAGTAGGAACCCGCAACTTCTCAAGTAGAAATAGTCTAGTCATTCGGAAGTTTCGTAATACTTGACTAGCCAAAAACATGATATTCGCGAGTCCCACGCTAGAAACAGAAACTTACGAAGCACTTGCGAGCGTTTAGATTTGGCTTGTTAAACATTACAAAACTCATCAAAAACTGTAGCACACCTAGAAAAATGATTTACTTGAATATGAACTTACTAAACATTGCATTGCATCCAGTTAATTTTTACTTGATTTAAGTAAACTTGAATTGAAATGGCTAAAAATTCATTCGGATCGACTAAATTTTTTATTCTCTCTAGTAGGTTCACTGAGAGAACAGTCCATTGTAAATTGTACTATTTTGATGAGTAAAACGTATATTAGTTACATTAACTAATGCATTAGTATATTCGCATGATAATATAGCGAAAGTAACTAATTGAAAATCGTTGAAGATACTACAAAAATTTGTGACGAAAATATAGCGGTTGAAACTTATTTTTTAGTAAAACTTCCTACTATCCTTGAATAGTAAAATCAACTCCGAAAACCTGTCCCTATTTACAGTTCAGATTAGTTCACTGAGAGAAAAGTCCACTGTAAATTGTACTATTGTGATCAGTAAAACGGATATTGGGTACAGTCACTGATGCATTAGTATATTTGCATGATCATAAAGTGAAAGTAACTAATTCAAAATCGTTGGAGATACTACAAAAATTTGTGAAGAAAATAAAGGTAGTTGGAACTTATTTCTTAGTCAAACTTTCTACTATCCTTGGATAGTAAAATCAACTCCAAGAACCTATTCCTATTTACAGTTCAGATTACTTATTTTTGATCAGCACACAAAAATTCGCTTAGTCAACATGACTGCTTTCCAAAGTATAAGATTTGGCATAATATCTACCATCTATTTATAGGTTAATTTACGAATGCTTAATTTAGTAAGCTTCACAATTTCGATTAGTAAAAAATATATTGAGCAGAACAACTAACTTCATATTAGTGAACTTGAGTAAGTTGATACAGAAAATTCAATTACTTAGAAAAAATCCGAGACTATTGAAATTATTGATGGAATCAAGCTGTACGTGTATCTTAAGCAGCTGTGCTTTGGCTTTCATCCTAGTGTGGCTCAGTTTTCGAGATATTCAAGTTTCAAGAATGAACGCGAGTTGATATATCCAAAAAAAGATCCATTCACTTGAGCGAACGGCGGTGGCTTGAGTGATAGAATCTCGGCGTTCAGCCCCAACGTCCTGTGTTCAATTCTCGTGGAAGTGATTCTTTTTTCCTTACACTGAATAGTAAAAAAATAGGTCATCTGACTAATGTTTAATAGCAAGGATCTTTTGTGCTCTTACTATTCGTAGTATGGAAGCAGTAGTGGATTTTACTACCAAAAAATAGTAAAAAATGTTCCCTTCTCGATGGGTAGGATTAACTAGTTCATTTTACAATCAATACTTGGTGGAAAAATATGGTATTCTTTACGAACATTCATGATCTATCGAACTAACAACTTCTACTATTTTTCATAGTTGAGTCCTTTCACGACTCAGAAAAATAGTAAATTCTACTATTTTTTTTCTCTCATTGTTCATATTCAAATAGAAATTTAGTTGATTCAAACAAAATTTAGTCAATCCAAATATAAAATTTTCTAGGTGCATTACCACCAGGATTATCTTACTGTTTTTCCTAAATCTAATCCTGAATAATAAATTTAATGAATAAATGATTACATTTATTCTTCATTTTCATCTCACCCCTTTGAGGATCAAACGGGAGTTTTTCTGGAATGAAAGTCCCTTCATTGATTTTGATTCTATTTCTAGAGCACCCTGTAGAATATCTAAGTGAATCGCGTTTGCAATGAATCTTCTTTAACGTAATTCCCTTGGCTGTACATTTGGCACAAGTAATATAATATCATGTGTAATTCAACTTACCGTTTGTATCCCACAGTTGTTTATTCCAGCTGAATGAATAGTGTTCCAAATGATCCAACTGAACATCTACTTTGTTACCCACCAATTCACGTAGATTCATATTTACTACATTTCTACTCGGTACACTGTTTGTCTTTGAGGAAATTATGTTTTGGGAATGCAACAGGTTTTACGATGTAAGCCTCTCTTGTATGAACTCAACAAAAGATGTACCGATGCTACTGTTCTATTATACATATATACTACATAAATCCGAGATGAATAAAAGATTCGTATCGAATATTTTTGCCAACAAGAAAGGCAAATGTATTGAATTCTTCGATATGACAGCTCACATATCATTCCCCTAACGATCGCTTTTGATTTTCTTCACTTAGTCTTCCTCGTTCGGTTCTGAATTTTTCTTTTATATATAAACAATCTTCAAGTGTATAAATATAACTTTGTGCGTCGAAGAGAGAACTTTGATATAAAATAATCGATCTGTCGGTCGTTGATCGTTGTTAAAGTTTGTGACGAAACGAAATAAAGTTATGCTTTTGAATCGATTGCTTTGAAACGTTTCCATACATTATTTGTTTCACACATCAATTCCCTGTCATCGTTTCATTCCTTCCATTTCACGTATCCCTGTATTTGTTATTTCGTATGAAATTTGGATACGTCAAAGCATCTGTTCTATGTAAAAATCGTAAATTTGATATTTCGGAGTGAATAAATCGTGAAAATTCATGCAACAGATTATCGAACATTATTATTCGACGAGAGGTGGAGAGATTATCAAAATTATTAAATGAATTGAAATCGGATTTTCTTCCACTCGTTCGTATTTTGTATCATCATAATGATGATTCGAGTGGAAAGGGAGAATATCATATCTCTGCGAATGTCGCAGAATTACAGTTATACTGAACAATTTTGAGAACTAATTGAAAATCAATATAATCAAAAGTGCGAGGTTTTTCTTTGTTGGTACCCTCATTGCTTTTTCCCTGTGACGATGAGATATGTTAACAGGAATAATATCGATAATATCTCACGGAGTAGTATTTACATCTATCAACCAAAGATAAGATTGAAGTTTCAAACCACAAATCTTCAAACATTTGAGATAACGTCATTAATGACGAATCTGTCTACAGTTCTGATGATGTTCGTATAGTACATGACAGATAATTCCACAAACTTCAAAACTCGAAGTCCTCAAAGAGCATCATCAAGTCAAATTCCAATCTTGAAGTTTGACCGCAACTCGGGGTGTTGTTGGATCCCGTTCCGTGGTGTGCATGCACTTATGAAATTTTACGATAATCCAAAAGTGACGATCGTTCACCTTCATCGAAAGGTATTAGAATGAAATTTGAATCCTGTATAAATTTGTCGATGATCGAGAAAACTTGTTATCTCGGAAGTAGAATAATAATGCTCCCACGAGAAGGAGAAGACACATACACAAGTTTGGAATTACATTGAAGAATTTAACATAATCGATTTATTCTAGAGAAGGAAAATTCTTTTTCCTCATCGCCTATTTTCGTTCTTGACTTTTTGATTCTTCTCACGTCCAACATGGAAACCTATGCGTTCTCGATAAGAGCCATGCCCTTCGAGTGAATCGCATAGATACTCGGAAAATCTTCTCACGAAGAACCAATTGGAAACTGGTTGAATCCTTGTACGGTGATAAGCGAGGTTCGTGACCAAAGCGAACTACGTAGGGATATGTGTGTAGCACACGCCCCATGCTCGTCGACAACGCGTGACGAAATTCAATTAAAAGGGAAAGTAACAAGTTAATTGTCCCCGATTAATCACCCGTTAAACCGTCCAGGGGTGACTTCAGCCAAGTATCGGGTGAGTTGGACGAAGTGCTATTGTGTCCTGGTATGTACATTCGTTTATGATTACCGTACGCTGTCCGATCATAGCCTGTATACGTGTGTTGCATTCAATTTCCCGTAGAACGTTCTTTACCGAACCCTGGGAATCGCGGGAACCTAACAAGGCGTGTAACTGAATCAGGGATGGGGACTATATCGCGACTAATCAACCTTCGTTCTCGGTTATTGCCGTGCCGTTGATTCACTTTTTTCCCTTGCATCCGAAGACAAAGAATTCCAAATATCGAATGAAATAAATTATTCGTGTCTCTCAAGTTCAAGAAGAAAAAGCATGTTCTCTTGGTAAACGTCAGAACCAAATTAATCTTGATCAACAATTTCAAGCAGGAGGATGAAAAGGAGATCCCTCGAAGCGTGAGTTTTGTTCGATCAACAGGCAGGCTTTTTCTCCTCTTTGTTTTACGACGATAAATCATGGCGATGGTAATTTTTTTCACCAACCAGAGACTATGTCTCAGTTCTGTCCTAACCTTCGTGTCATTAACGTGATATTTTCTCGTAAAGTGAAGAAAATGGCTCGCTGCCGTATATCCACTAAAAATAAATTATGAAAAATTAGATCCATTGTATCCGAGTGGATGTATCATCGTGTATTCACTCAAGAGTTTCAATTCTATTCTTCTTGAACTCACGATGAAGTTCGTGAGCGTGTATCTGCGAATAAATGCATGAGGTGTTGATAAATATTTCCATGAGATAAGGATAATCAGTTTTTACTTCTATTTCTTGAAATAAGGGGGAAATCGGGGATGAAGAGGGAAGTGATGATGAGAAAAAAAAGAATGAAGTATCGAGTAAAGAAAAAGAAGGAATAAAGTGAGAATCTTTCCGAATTCCAAACTCGATGATCCGTAAGCTCGAGATAAGCGGGGACAGGGAACTTTGATTCATCGTTCAACGCGGGAACTCAACGTCAGTAATACAGCTGACAACTATGTGTCTTTTCGTTTTTACATTCCTCCCGATCAGTGTCGGGTCTGTTAAACCGTTTTCAAATGTTATCCCAAATGATCTGATTGATCCAGTTTTGTACTTTTCAATACAAATTGATGAATTTTATTGAAATGGGGTCGTTTTTCAAGATTTTTTCCTACGGTTGCAGTATATTTGCAACTTTTTTATATTATCACAAATATATTCAACAATGCGTGAAAAAAAATTTCCGTTGAAAAATATCCTATCTAGCGCCGATGGCAGCCCATCTGCGATGAGATATCTAAAAGAAGATTCTTTGCGGTGCGTAACAAAGGGTGAACTATAGAGTCATCGAAATTCAAAAAATCGAAAATATTCTTCCATCATGTTTATTTCTCTTGCAATTGAACAGACGGAATGAAAAAGAATTTCAGAATTTCAACCTCCGGGACGCTTTTGAAAAAATAGTCACGATTTTCACCTAAACACTCATTCTGTTATCGCTTATGAAATCGTCCAATGTGGACAGAAGAATAAGAATGTATATTCAATCTCACACGAAGATTATACCAAAGAATGTGTGCAGTACTTGATCGAGATGATTGGCACAGTATTTGTTCAGTTATTTTGAACACGAGATTCAAAAACATGCAGGGTTTTAAGAAAAACGCGTTCAAAGTCGACGGTAACAATGTCTTTTGCACGAAATGGGAAAAATCAAAATGTTTGTAACTTGGAGAGTTTGATTCGGATCGTTGTGAAATTTTCACAATGTATTTTCACATCGATTTTATTGGCCCGAACACTCATACAGCACCGGGAGGTTCTATCAACATCCTCGGAACGTCTTCTGAAACATTGGAATGTTCTGAAAATGTTTCGGGACGTTCAAGAAACATCGCATGTCTATACCAGGGATGTACGAATGTCTGATATAGTTTTATTTAGGTTTCCATGGAACGTTTATGAGACATTGAAAATGAGAATATGTTAATGTTCAATCTTCCAATATTTTCCATTTGGAGCCGATGCAAATGAACTGCGGTGGAGCCTGTATCGATGGATCTGACAAATTCCATTTGCATCCTTTTAATAAATCGCATATAATGAAATTTTGTTCCGCGCCAATTTTAAGGTTATGTGAATCTCAAAAGATTGACTTAATTCTTGATAATTTATATTCTGTCAATAGTTTCGAACTGCTGAAATGAAATATTTTCAAACATTCAATACAAAACATACTTTTATTGTTGTTCGATGCTTTTGTCCCTAGTGAAACTATAAATATAAATTTGTATAAGTTAGAGATAAAATCCCTGGTTGAACAAACCGATTGATTCTCGCCAAATCTCATTGAATCCTGCACAATGTTCTGACCAAATCCTATTCAACCATTTTCAATGAGATTTAATCAGATTGGTGTATTTTTCCAATGTGATTCTGATTGAATCTTACCAAATCTGATTGAACCTTGCACAATGTTCTGACCAAATCCTATTACATTTCATTTCGTCAGATTCTATGAATTTTTTACATCAGGGATATTTAGTTTTCATATAACGTTTCGAGAACGTTCTGGAAAAGTACCATAGCATTTGTCAACAATATCCCCGAAACGTGTTTTCCAGCACATTGAATGAATTTTCTCAAAATGTTTAGGAAATATACTTTTGGGAACCAACATCTGTGGGACTATGGACACGTTTTTGAAACGTTTTGAGAACTTTCGGTGCTGTCTGGGTATAAATACGCATTCCTCAAAGACAAATCTTAGGACGGTTTTTTTCCATGCTTCAAATCATTTTGTAACAAAAACTCTAAGAACTCACTAAAAAAATATCAGAATTTATTTGTTTTACAAGGAGAAAATATCACGCAGCTAGTCAAAAACATGTACGTAGATGGTCAATGTGCAACGAAAAAGCATGCTTCTCGCATTGATTTTCAATCTGGAACATCAGTGTCCAATGTTCATACATGAGCGATCGGTGTATTGCACACTAAAAATCAATACAAAAACATGGTTTTTGGTGTACATTGACCATCAATATGCAAATTTTGATTATCCGCGTGTCCACAGAGAAAAATGAACTGTTAATTTTACCAGAGCTTTGGTTACTACATGAACAGCAAGGAACATCTGTCACCTTCACTCAACCCTCCGTCTGTGAACGTTTTTTTGGTACCCTCCGTCTGTAAACGCAGGGTCATCTGTGTCCAGCCGTTGTTCAACCAATTCAAAATGATGAAAAAAAAAATCTGAAAAAATTCATGCTGCTCTTTACAAACCTTCAACTTGACATATCAATTATATCCAAAAGAAATCAAGCAAGAATTGATCGAAATCGTTTAGGCCGGGACATGAAATATTCTGGTTTACAGACGAAGGGTTTAAAATCTCTTCAAATTCATCGGAAACTCGGTCAATTCAATAAGTATTCTGGTGAAGATGACAGATATTCTCTCCTATCCATACGAGAAAAATTCAATTCTTTTCCCGCTGATTCTCACTGAAATTAACTTTGTGTGTCTACGATGCCGCGACATCACTTGAGCAAAAAATTGTGTAGAAACATCACTTCTCACCTGTTGAATCCTCGCTTTTGATAATTGTCATTTCCATCATCACCATTTACACAAAGAAGCACAAGTTCTTCATTTTTTTAGTCTATTCGTTCATCAAGAAAGTATTATTTTCACATTTTCTCACTTCGAAACTTGCTTCGTAATCGATGGAGTATAAATAAAACGAATATTATAATGTTTTCTCAATCAACATCTTAATGCTTTTTGTAGAAACTCCATATCAAAATAGTCGTTGCAGAAATGAAAATTTTATACATAGGAATAATAATACAAAAACCAAGACGAAGACGATATTTTTAAGACGAAGTTAAATATCACAAAGGTAATTTAAGGGAAGGTACAGATAATAAGTTATTCCTCATAACTCGAAAGAATGTGGAGAGTAGAATGAATGAATGAACGAATAGAATGAGGGATGAGGAGTTATTGAAACGAATGAATGTGAGAAGTGGATCATAAAAGAGGTACGAGGCGATAGATGAGGGGTACGTTACGATACGAGAGAATACCAAGAATTATATTGCAAGATCAAGTCGAAAGGAAATTTATGAAAAAATATCAAAGTTGACGGCAGGACAGGTTGAGCGAAAGACGTGTCACAGAGAAAAATGGGATAATTAGAAGAGAGAAAAAAGCAATGAAACACCGGTGTAGTAGTATTTAAACATTGATGAACGTTTACCGCTTTATTGAAATACTTTCCTTCAAAGCAAAAGTTGCAACGTGTTTTGTGATAGCCGTGTAGACAGGTTTGGAAGTTTATGAACCAACTTTAATCATTACTTAAATATGTGAACATTTTAATAGGATAGTTTTGAGTACAGTTTTGAAGTATTCAGAATCGTTGACAGGGAAAATTCATTCAGTATTATTCATAACAGAAATAATGTTCATGGAAAAAATGTTATCAATTGAAATATTGATTGATGCTTAATTGTGAGTTTTTATCTGAGGTTTCCTTTTTTGTTTTTTATTTATAAATTCCGGATAGTTGACATTCATTCGATCAATTCTTTTCTTCCTTTAATAACAATTGTTTGTACACTGAGAAAAAGATTTTCTTCTGACAAATCAACGCATTTGGTTGAATAATTTTGACAGATATCGTTTCATACAAATGAGACTTATTCATTATCACCAAACATTGTGTTGAATCAAGAAATTTATATTAATTAATTATAACCAAATCATTGATTCGATTCAAACTGATCGAAATTGATTTGAATGAACATGGCTTCTTCTCAAATTTAGATTTATCGACTCAACTATGGGGTGAAATAAATATTAATAAATTTTTCTTTGGCTGTATCCAAATTCCTATTCACAATATTTTTACACAATTAAATTGATAACATTGAATTAGCACAATTTCAACATTGAAGAATTCATTTTCGATCACCGAATACGGTTTAGATGTCCCAGAACAATCAAATAGACTTGAAAGTGGATGCAATACCTACTCTATGGTTCTAAGAAATCTCATCTCCGTACACTTCCACGATAGTCAACTTTGGGATACTCTAATTAAACCTATGGTTCACTGGACTAACCGGAGTGGAAGATGTGCGGTTTACCGCCAGAGGTACGCTCTTACTCCTTAGCTCGTTATTTGGTTCGATCTATTTCGGGATATTTCTTTTATGTTTAATTCCCATATGACTGCACGGTACAAAAATTCCTTCTGAAAATTGAAGGAATTTGACTGAATTTTCAGAACGCTTTCCGAAATTTAGTTAAAATTTATCTGAAAATTCAAAAAGAAAAGCCGCTGGAAAACATCACATTCATTTTCTCCGAATTCTCAGAAGGAATTTTTTTACAGTGTGGAACAACATTTATGCCTCAACTCGTCAATTCTAATAACAAAAGAAGATCGAATTGATGAATCGGTGACAACCTATATGTATTGTACCGGATAGATGTATGTAAAATCCTGTCGAATTACAATTTTACAGTTTTACAATCCGTTGAAGGTTCCATTCCAATTCGTCGTATCATTCGAATGATATGGTAGATTGAACATTGAATTCAACAAACGAGTTTAATGATTCACAGATACGTAAATAGGATTCTACGAATACTCGAATCAGATTAATTCGGATTCTGTCAAAGTGCAAACGTAATATTCAGCCATACTTTGTACGAATGTATGATTTGAATGATTACCAGCGCTGTACTAATGAGCAATTATACGTCCTCTCGACGAGATTAGGATTCCTGAGAGTACTAACAAACAGGAAGTAACTAATCTGTCACATTGAATCTAACGACCTTCGGTATTGAATATTCAAGTATATCTCATTTGATTAATGTAGAATGAAGACCGTTCCATTGTGATTCGATTGAACTGTGATGGGATTTGATTTACATTTCAAAAGTATTGACTGAAATATACACTTTTGCAGCAATCTCTTCGCTATCACAGCAAATTTGTTAGCTACGACAGCGATTTGAAGGATGTGGCAGCAATCTTCGCTCCTCCAGCAAAATTTATTTGCTATCCTCTACATAATATGCGAAATTTTGCTAGTTCAGCGAAGAATTCGCTACTCAACGTTGAGAGAAAGATACCTAGTTGGGACAACTAAATACCCAACTAACATTTCAATTCTTGAAGATATCTAAAAGAATACTTAATTCAGAGATCTTTAAGAACTTTCTTGAAGAGTTCTTAAAGATATCTTTTAGAAGTGTTGGAAAGACATCTTGTAAAAGATTTTCTAAAAGATATCTTTTAGAAGTCTTGGAAAGATTTCTGAAATATGTCTTGATTGAGACACGTTTAAGAAGATACATTTTTCGGCAGCTTTGAGGTTATATGAGCACATGATCATGAATAACACAGAATAAAACTTTGAATGTACCTGTTATTACAATCGTATCGCAAATGAGGTGATTCCATCCATGAATTAAAAGCTTAAATCAACCATTGAGATATCAAGAAATTTTAAAAAGTACGATTTTGTCGCCTTATGACGTGCACAATAAAATTACCAAATATCCACTTCACAACAATTTTTCAGAAATACTTTAGAAAGAATCTGCGGTATTCACGAAATATTACAACGACCACTAGAACACAGAATTGATTTCTAAATATGTTTCACCAAATTTATTCATCTTTCCTATTTGTAAGTACATTCAATTTTTTTGATATTTATTCATGTGATAACAGTTTGTTCAAAAGATCATTTTCACTTTGAAACTGGACACCGCTGACATTTTTCATTATGTCATATTGACAATTATGGGCGTCTCTACCATGTTGTACGCATAGCTCAAGTGACTGAGGCGTAAATATATCGTCAAGTGAATGGGTTCGATTCCCGTAACAACAAGGGTCGAAATCTGGTAAACTTTATCGGAAGGTGAGAACAGTTGAAGAAACAGCAGGGGAAGGAATAAGAAAAGGTTAAGAATTTTTTTTGTGAACAAATTCAAGGGTCTTCCAAGACGTTTTTATGAATTCTCCAAGACATCTTTAAGAACTCTTCAAGATATCTTTTCGAATTCTATACGTGTTTCATAAGACATCTTTTAGGATTCGTTTCGGTATCTTTTAGAACGTTTTTTAAGACTTCTTACAAACGCATTGAGACTTCTTAAAGATATCTTTAAGATGTCTGAATGTTAGTTGGGTGGGATGTTAATTACCGTACTGAGAAGAATAAGTGTTGTGAAAATAAATTACCTTTTCATATAAATAGTAACGCACTTCACGGTAGAATATATATCATTTTCGTGGTTGTCATGGTAACTAAGGGAATAAATATCATTGGATTGTTCAATAAAGCCGAATGAGAGATGGAAAATAGGTTAAACATAGTTTAATAGGCTAGCCCTCGCCGTATGAAAAAGTATTTTTTCACCAGTGTAAAGCTGGCTTCATTTTCCATCATTTCACAGGTGAAAAATATAAGAAATAACGGTGATTTTTACATTTCATTGTTCTTAGTGCGTAGCTAGATTTTTATTTACGCTAGCTACACTCTAGTCGAGGTAAATAAAAGTCTAGTTGTCTGAAATACACGGAGAAAAATGCAGTTCGGAAATATAGTAATCTTTAAGAGAAAATTGGAGAATATTTCTTAAAATCTGTGAATATTTTTTCTTGAAATCTGAGAGTATTTCTTAAGGTCGTAATGAAGATAAAACAGTTCACATGTTCGTTGAATTTTATTTGAAAAAGAATGAAAATTTATCAATATCTCACAAACAATAGAAAACAGTATGAACTTTGCACAAGTCACGCATGAAATTTTAAAAAGTAACTAATAAAATTTCGAAATTTGGACATCCACTTCGTAAAATTTCATGTGCGACTAACTAAATTTCGAAATTTTATTATTTACTTTTCAAAATTTCATGCGTGACTTGTGCAAAGTTCATATTGTTTTCTATTGTTTGTGAGGTATTGATAAAACTGTTTTATCTTCATTACGAACTTGAGAAATACTCTCAGACTTTAACAAATATTCACAGATTTTAAGAAATATTCCTCAATTTTCTATTAAAGATTACTATATTTCCGAACTGCATTTTTCTCTGTGTATGAATATCATTGTTTATTCAATGGGAATAAAAAAATTTGTTTGTGACGAATAAAATTTAGCTGGCACAACTAAATTTTTATTCATAGTAACTGAATTCCCTAGCTGTCGAATATTTAATTAAACCTTTTCTCTCAGAGTATACACGGAAAAAAGAAAACAGCAATGGTTACTGTGAATCGCAGTAATTCATTGACAACAAATGAAAAATCAAATTCACGCCGTTCATTACTGCGTCTCTCAGTAACCCTTAATGTCCAAGCAGCATTGACAAACCTTATGTATTGCATTTATGTGCAATAAAGTCAATTACTACTACTACTACTTAGCAGCATTGACAAATTTCACTGCAGTACGCATCACTGTGATCGCACTAACCTTTATCATCCAAGCGTGTTTTCATTTGTTTTTCAACTGGTTGCTGTTATGGACAGTAACCAGTGCTGTTTTCTTCTTTCCGTGTAGTTAATCGTGTTGCTCTCTCAGCGATCCAGTTAGATATGGCAACAAATTTCTAGCTAGGTTTGCAAAGAAATTTGTTATTCTACATAAAATACCTCGATTTGCTGCACTGTACAAAATATCTGTATTGATTTTAATACAAAAGTTTGGAAGCAATTAACACACATATTTCTGTATCGGATCTCCCACACTTTCATGGAAATTCAAACACAATATTATCTTGAAATGGTTTTCATACAAAAATTGCTTTGAATCTCATACAATCTGTTGTGAATTTACTACACAGAAGTATGTGTTAATTGCTTCCAAATTTTGTGTGTGAAATTCACAAATTTTTTCTAACAGTGTGCGACAGCAAATTTTTTTCTCCGTGTAAAAATTCCTGATTGAATTTTCAATTAGATAAAATAGAACTAGAAGTCGCTTATATGACTAAAAAGTTGTTGCACATTTCAATCACGTCCAAATGAAATTCCAGTAATAAAAATCTACGTTATCATGGGTAATTCAAAAATAAAGCAAACATTTGAAATTCAGTCACGTGTAAATGCATTCTGTATCCAATTACCAAGAATTGAAAATTTCGTTTGCAAATATACTCGAAAAATGAAATCCAAAAAAACTTTTAATATTGTTGGTATCGGTATAAAAAAATAGCAAAGCGAGGAAAAATATATGAAGAGAAAGAAACATTCGGTAGAGGGTTGGTAAATATTCTCTGGAAATCTTTATAATTGTTCTAATCAACAATTCTATTGAAATCTCACAAAAGAGATGATATTCCTGTCGGCATTCTTGCGCTCTTGAGAGATTTTTTCCAAAGAACTGATATTGTCGTGAACGTATCGAGCTATGGAAATTTGATTGATCTATCACTATAATTCACCTTCCGGTCTACAATCCTTGATTTTTTTCCATTCTCCATAAACTGTGTCATTGTTTCCATATAGAATCTGATTATTTCTTCTGGGACCGAAACTCAAAATTCGAATTTTTATGAGCATCAAAAGTTCTTCTTCAAGGACCATGGAGTTGTTCAAGAAATGGGCCAAATTTTGCTACGTACTTTCATGATCAACTAAGCAATAAATGCAAATTTTACATCCGCAATGATGAAATACATCCCTAAAATTGAACTTTGAATATGAAATTGGAACTGCAAATCATTTTTAATCATTTCTATAACTTATTTTCTCACGTTCAGGGATATGTTTTGGGCTTTGGATTTATATTTAGAGCCAAATCCTAGCAGTGCACTTTATTGCTATATATTTAAAATTTCCTTAGTTACTCCAAATCAATTCCTGCAACAAGATACAGTTGTTGATATTTGGATAACTAAAACGGGCGTAGGGTCAACTGATTTGAAATTTAATTTCTCTGACTTTAGTTGCTGTTACTAATTTAAAATTACCTTCACTCCAGCTTTTATTACCGGCTTTTATTCTTTTATGACTCCGAACTAATATTCACAACTAACTTCAGTTCATTCGGTCAAATAAATTATTGTTTTTCGGTGAAGCCTGCCGATATGAGTACAAAAGGGGGACCAAAAATTCATACACGCGATAGATCGAACACTCGTGATGAATGTATGAGAATAATGAGGAACGAATAATTTCGCAATGCAAATGGGGTGAATCTGCGAAAATCAGTTTTGTAATCCACAATCGTGCCATACTATTTTTACCTGTAAACTATGTAGAGAATTGATAACCCAGCACCGCAGCTTAATTGCAAATAGCCATTCACTTTATAAGCTTCGATCAACTATAATTCGGTCAAATCAACTGACACTCAGTTTACTCTTGAATAGAAATCGAAAATTCATACACATTTGATATGATCCGTCACGAACGCGCGTGTGAAGACCGTAAAGCACACAGTATAGATATGCACGAAAAATCCTTTCTCGTGAAACATCTGTACAATGAGTGAATCATATCGATTCAATGCACAATTCTAAAAACTCCAACTCCTCGCAGTTTTCTTCCTCTCGTATTTTTTGTATATCTGGAATATGAAATGTTTATGAATTCACTTCTAGTAGAGTTACAAGCGAGTGAGTATAAAGTGAAGAATAATTATTTTTTCATCACACATTCTCCAACTCCAATGAAAATAAAATATCCAAAATTGCTGTGGAAAGAACAAACATTCGGAAAATACCGAAATTGTGGATAAATATTCTCATGGAGATTCGATTTGAATTCATTCTGCGTGTGATAATAAAACAAAATTTGTCATCCAAACGTAATCGAATTTTGAATAAAATACAATTAGGAACGTTCCTTCGACGAATTATTTTGATTCCTGCCAAACAACAAAAATTGTTTGATTATCAAAATTCATCGGAACCCACGTTGGTGACCGTCTCACAGAAGTTCGGTCAATAAATCAAATAAATGGACCGTACACCGAAGCGTTAAAATCTCGTTTTCAACTATAATGCTGCAGCTAGCTCCCATCCTCCCGATTAACTTGTCATCACATAACTCTGCATCTCGCTTACCCGTTATGGTGCCATAATTTCCACTCTTTCGTCCACACTCGTGGAGAATGTGAATTCTCATGTTGTCATCCGTATAGACGTTAGCGAATAAACGATAAATTCGAAAATTGAAGCCTCCCCTATTTCACGGTAGACAGTCTTCTCATACTTTCACGTATTCATCATATTTTGTGGGCCGTTTGTAGAGTTGGAAATCATTTATTTTAGCGATTCAATCCAGAAAAATAGAGCGAAAGGTACGTGAAAAGACCGGACAGCATTATTTTCTTTTTCTTGTAAGATAGATATCTTTTCTCCAATGGAAATTTGTCTGTGCGGTATAGGAGCTCGACACTCCATAGATTTTCGTTTGAAACCTTGAAAACACTGGCAAATAATTTGCATGAATATAAGTGTCCTGAGACTGTTCGAACCAATAAGAGTCCACAATGGCGTTTTATATTCAAACGTGAAAGAACGAGTAGGGGACATCCGACGATTCGAAATGTAGGTAATCCTTTGAAAGTGCACATTAGAGGAACATGAAAGATCAATTCAAAAGGAAAGATTATTGATATATTTTGCAAACCAAGGAATATAGAATGTATTCTTCTTCTTAGATACCTTCAAATATATGGAATCCAAATTCTATGCTTTGTACATCTTTTTTATTACACATCGTATGTACTAAATCGAGTGATTATAATCTAATCATTTTATATGAATAAATTTGGAACCTTTTTTCGAACCTACTAACCCCATTATATATAATAAAAAACCAATATAACGTAAAAGTAAATTAATTTCATCAACGGGAAACAAAATCCGCTTTCAAAAACCACTACGATTCTGATTATGAATTCCCACCATCGCAGAAAAGGAGAAAATTAAAGTGGCAATTGTCAAGGGAAGTTCTAAAGACTGTGAAGTTTAATATTCAATTTTGTAGTTCTTAGATTGCTTTCCACCAAATTTCCTTCCTTCTTTTTGTTCCTTCCTCATTTCCATTGTGTGGTGAAGTGAATATTCATTGATGCATGCCTCGTGAGTATAATGGTTCACAATGGATAACTAAGTTATTGAATTTTCAGAATACTGATGCTTGAAAATTAGCTAAAAGAATCCAATCTCTGAGGTAACTCTATTTCCTAAAGAACAAAGAAATGAACCATTTTACGGTCGTTTATCCTACGTTTGGAAAGTAGTACAGCGCTTGTGGATTTCAATCAACTAAAAATCGTTTATGAATCTTTTATTGCATCAAGTTTTGTCAGATGAAAAGCCTTTTCTTGACTCTTCGCTTTATGAATAAATAAGTCGTGCAGGGAAACCCTCAAATTCAGAGTTATTCTGTTTCGTATCAGTTTTATTTTCAGTATCAAATATCAGTTTGGAATTCAATTATTTACAAAGTGGATTTCAAAAGGTGAAAATTTGTAAGAAATAATGAAAATGTATATTCGATGTGTACATATTTGATTATTAATAATATCATATCGCGTACCTCCCGAGCTAACTAGTTTAAGTGATGAAGTAACACAATGTATGATTTCCGGTTTAATTGATGTAACTCTCGTACAGTTTTAATACACGTCGGTTGTATCTCACACATCTGTGATACAGTTCAATTATGTTACTGCTCGTTTGTTGGAGTTAACATATATGTTCGCAATCATGTATTTGTACAATATATGCAAGCGAGAGTACATATGGAACCATATAAATTCAGCACCAAGCGGAATAGTTCTAATTTTATCTTGAATTTCGATATTTCGTCTCTTCCATGAAATGAAATATAACATTCGTGTGTGCACCACGCAAGTTCTTCAGAACGTTTAATTTTTGGTGAATGCTATTTACATAGCGATCGCTCCATGTTTCTCAATTTGTTGCATGCTCTTCTGACCGAATGTTCGATTCCACGCCATGAAATAGCCCCTGAAATAAACCAAGATGGAAGAATTATTACGAATATTCAAAACCTGTTTAGTTCTGGTTTTAGAATTAATCGTCGTGTAACCCAAAGAAGATTCAAACTGAATTGTTCTGTTCTTTCGTTGTAGGTATATTCTCATTTGTCACCAAGTGTTTCTCTATCGTTATTGTTTTTGTTACGTAGAAGAAATTCCGAGAGCTACTCGAACTCGACGGCTAATCCTGGAAAAATAGAGCAAAGGAAATTACAAGAAGAATAAAAGAAAAAAGAGGATGATCCATCACTCTAATGAGGTGCAACTTCTAACTTATGTGAAGATCGTGCTTGTCGAACCAACTGCGAACAGATAACCGATTAGTAATTTCTGTATGCTCTAATAAGTTTTTTGTGAGGGAAAGAGAATAATGAAAGGCAGGATATCGATAAATTTCATATCCACTCGGATCATGTTTTATAGGCCCTCGATAACGATATGGTCAAGAGGAAACTCTAGACTATAATTTGCCAGGGAAAAAATTCAACAGTTGTACCTCACAGCTGCATAGCGTTGTTAAACTTAGAGAGAAAAGCAAGCAGGTCAATTGTTCAAGGGATAGCTATTTATTTGGGTATTGAAATCTTATGTGAATATTTGTTTAAATTATCTTGAGATTCTTCAAAATTGGTATCTAAACGACGAATTTGCAATACTATTCTTCGGGTGGGTCATAAATTACCCGAACAGAGGCGATTTGTCCTTCGAAATATGTTTTTCGCTATTTTCAGGGACAATTTCATCTTCCCAGTATCCTTGATACGAATCGTCATACAAAATGCTGACCAGGAGAATTTTATTCCGAGTCATCAACTTTTTATCGTGCTCCAGATAAGACTGATCGAATTATCTAAAACCAAAGTGTTGACAATGTGAGAAAAGCACAAGAAATGGAAAGGAAATCTCGGAAGCATATTATTGTAATCATTTGTGAGATACTAAATTGAATTTTTTTAATAGTACTCGTAGCTTCTGAATGAAACGTACAAAATTATGTGCACTTTATGTTCTTTTGAAACCAAACGCTTCGCTCTCAGGATAGAGTAGGTGAAGTATCGTTTTGTAAAAGTCAAAGGGATGTAATTTTCAATTTATTGCATACGCGAGGATGAAATTTCAAAGCTTTCGGCATTTGAAAACGATCATTTTGTTTCCTTGATATCCCAATGAGAGTTATTAATGATTTTTTCCTTTGACAAGTTCAAACTATATTTCCCGAATGATGGATGAATATTCCATATTCTCCCAAATTTTGATTCAATCAAAAGATGTTCGCATCGAGCAAAGAGATTTGAATACATTCGCGAAGATAATAAAAATTACGGTTTTAATATCTCGTTGAAAGAGCTACGAGTACAGAAATTTGAACCAATTCTTCTACCTCATTTCATTCAAAGTCGTCCAGCGGAGAGAGAAAATTCTAACGTTTCATCCATTGTTTCGAATCTCTTTACCTTCCTCAATGTGGGGTGGATTTGGGAGGGATGAAATATATTCATTCAAACGTCGCAAATATCCCGAAGAATAGCATAGCAAAGAGTGAGATTCGTGAGGTATAAGTTTCAATTTTAGAGAAGATTAAGAAATCGAAGCTTTCAATTTGATTGGCAGAGAGGAAAAGTTTTTATTTAATCTTCATTAAAAACATTGCACCAAATTGGGAAAAACTTCTAAATTACTGCCTTGAGATACAAGTGAGGATGACACGACCAAAATGTGGAAGTAGACAAGATGCTCCTAATGAAATAACGGAAATAAGATGAAGATTGCTAGTGGGTGGAGAAAATTACAAAGATTTGACGGTGAATGTATATAGAACTCCAGTGAAATGCTGAATTGTCTACTCCCAAACAACAATGAACAATGATGTAAGTTTAGAATTCAGAATATTACACGTTCTACATGGAAAAAATAATTTAGCTACTCAGCTGCTGCAGCTAAATTATTTTTTCCGTGTATGTGTTTTCTATTCTAAGTTTTGTAAAGCTATTACAAAATAAATCTAAAATTCACATTTGAAGTAAAAATCTATCACGAATTTTTCAGGCTTGGGAATAAAATTGCGTGTATGAAAGACATTTTAAAATTAAAACATGGTATTCCGCTGTTTCAAAGGGAACATTAATTTAGACTCACTAAAATAAAAAATATAGCAGAAGAAACACTCGTGCGTGGTACAACATACATACATTCCAGATTTTCTCCCCTGCTCATTCAATTTGAATAAACATCCTTTGAATTTGAATGTACATAAAAAAGCTTGACGTCATTTAGTTAACTTTTAATTTGGAAAATGGTTTGAATCCATTAACCATGACAATTTCGTTTGATGAATAATTTATTAGAAACGCTGTGTATTCAGAGCACTCTCAAGATTGATGTTAAATTGAATTGAAGCGAATTCCTCATTATATAGAACAAGTAAACATTATACTTATTAGTATCTGTACAGATATTGACACAACATCTCAACATTCTTTGTAGATCACATATAATTCTCTACTTCGTACCTGCACCCGAGAAAAAATGGATTAGATCTAAAGAGATGTAATGAGATCTAATTTGATCTTTTTAGATCCAAAAAATGGAATGCGGTAGATCTCTCTTCACGCGGACCTCAGTACAAATCAAAGCTCCTTTTGTATTTAGATCTCTGTAGATCCAAATAGACCTGTCTAGATCTAAATTTATCCATTTAGATCCAAATTGATCTACGTCAGTTCATAGCTTTTTTTATTCTGATCCACTGAGATCTTCTTAGATCTGGGTAGATCTATTGTTATCCAAATAGATACACCATTTAGATCTCAGCAGATCTACCGCATTTCATTTTTTTTATCAAAAGAGATGCAATTAGATCTAATTAGATCATTTTTTCCCGGGTGAGGTTTCAATTATTCAGTTCCCTTTCAAATGGGTCTACTTCTCGGTTTTATGCAATGTAATTTGGAACATTCCTAATCCCATTCACTTGCAAGTCTTCATCCCTGATATGCATAATAATTCCTAGAATATTCTTAACCCTTTCCGACACTCAATCCATATATGGGACGATGTTTTTCAATGCGTTTGTGATTGTAGATAGAATATGAATAAATCATTTACAGTAGCTTCACTCCTGATAAGGTTCTAGTAAATACATTTGCAAATGGGAAAAGATGGTGTCAATTGATTTCATTCGCCTCTGAAGGACCGTAAAAATTCTTAAAACACATTACCACGAATATAAGTTTGTGGCGGAAAGGGTTGAAGAATTATTCATAAATTCTCATAGTCCCATAGAACTCATTTTGAATTATTGTACTGTCAGGGTATAAACTTTGATGAGATCTTTGACAGAACTTTTGAGAAAATCGTTCCCAATACGGAATTTTCAACCTTGTAATTGGATAGGGATCTGAGTACACAATGTGATTACCATTACACAACGGAACAACCGTAATCAATGACTCATGCGCAACGTTAAAGCATATCATAATTCCATGGGATCATTGTACATCCAAAATCCATCAATTGCTTTTGATGCACGCTAAACAATGAAGTGATGTCTGAATCCAAATCTATAGGATTGCTCACGACCACAGATGTAATCCATAGTTAGAAATCAATGCATTCTGCTGATTAGTTTATGCTTCTGTTGAATTCAATCATGACGATTTGATGTGAATCGGTTTCGCTCGAATTAAGACCGTATATGCAAAATACTCATTACTATTATCATGTGAAAAAATTCTTCAACATCTTAACTTCTCTCAATGATCTGTTGTTATTTCATTTGGAAAAGCTGTATCCTTGACTGATGATTGAATAAACGATACTCGAATAGTGGTTGAGTTCCTTCTAAAATTCTTCTTTTTCTTTCCATCACAAGAGGTAATATCGATTCATATACTTTCTTGGAACCTGTGATACCCCCGAGTTATTTGAAAAGTATTTCAATGTTATCAAGTGAACATAGTTATCAGCATTCTCTTTATTAATTTGTATAATGAAACCTTCATAAGATACATGTAAATGAATAATATGAAAATCTCACCAAATATGCGAATTCACCATTGAACAGCAAATAAACAATGAATATTTCATTGCAAAAAAGGGTTTCATGATTCTCTTCGTATGTTGAGAATATACCAAGTGCCACACTGTAAGAATTGATTGTGGAATTTTCCCTCAAAAGCAAAGTTCCTCCATAGATGGGGAGTTTTTCACCATAATTTGGCGGACTTTTACTTCGTTTGTAGAGGATTTAACATCCAAAAGACAAAATAGTTCCTCAAAGTGGTGGAAAAATCCCTCATTTTTGATAGAAAAACAATTCCCCCACGGTAAGGGGATGAAATCCACCAACACGGTGAAGAAAAACTCCCCACATTTTTTACAGTGCATCTCAAGAGAGTTTTTAGATGCGTGAGTTGAAGTTGATTTTTTGCAGGATTTTTCATCTCGATGTTGCGCTCAAGGATTAAAAACTGAATAAAAGTAAGACACATCTGTTCGAGTCAAATTTTCATCATCGCCATATAACACCTGTACGTTACCCGCGTATTTCATGTCTCATTTATTATTATATGCTTCGAAAAGCTCGCACCTTCGTAATACCTAAAAGAAAAAATTCTGGAAAAGGTGCAGCTGTCCCTTTTAATACTTTTATGTTCATAATTTTCTGAAAAAAATAACAACTACATATTCGTACATCACTCTCAAGTGAATTCCATCAATTTTACTGTGAAAAACTTAGTCACGAGGATTGTTGCCCTGGGAGAAATTTATAGTCAATTTCACCGTAGTAATTTTTAATTGAAAAACACACCAACGTGATGAATAGAGTGGTCCTTATTTTTGAAAGTAGGAATATTTCGCATGCTACCCCATGAAATGGTTCTTCGACATGGAAAAATAACCTGTTTTAAACGTCAGTTTCCTGTGTTAACGTTAACCCGTGCCACCGAGAAGTTGAAGTTCAGGAAACGTTCAATATATTTGAAATATATTTAGGGCAGTATTCAAAATGTTATACATATATAACATCCCGTATGGAAATATTTCGCTGAGAAATGTCTGCAAAACTATGAAAAATCTCTGAAAAAAAATGAAAAAACTCTGAGAAACTCTGACAAACTCTGAGAATCTCTGAAATTTTGATGAGAAATCTAATATTTTTGGGACATTCTTTACAGACTTTTTTCATACTTTTTCAGAGAAATAGTAACGAAATTGCACTCTGAAAAAACTCTGACAAAACTCTAATAAATTGTTGACATTTTTCTGATTATTGAAAAATCCTGAAATTCAATAAATACATTCATATGCCGTATTCAAATATCATGTGTGAAAAAGTGTTTGAAAATTTTTTAATTTTTTTCTAAAAGTCAGAAAAATGTTAGCAATCCATCAGAGTTTTGTCAGAGTTTTTTCAGAGTGCAATTTCGTTACTATTTCTCTGAAAAAGAATGAGAAAACTCTGAGAAACTCTGAAAAAAGTCTGAACAAAGTCTGTAAAGATTGTCCCAAAAATATTAAATTTCTCATCAAAATTTCAGAGATTCTCAGAGTTTGTCAGAGTTTCTCAGAATTTTTTCATTTTTTTCAGAGATTTTTCATAGTTTTACAGACATTTTCCAGCGAAATCGGGTTTCACTTACATCATTTTTTCATGGGAGAGAAACACTCTGAGGGGTAGCATCCAAAAAAGTTGAAAAAAATTGTTCCTACCCGAATAAGGACCACCCTAGTGATGAACTTTAAGGGACGAATTTCCATATCATTGATATCCCAGGCTCGTAATGCCAAGACTGACAATTGCACCATAATCGGCGTCAAGCTTGGTATGCCAAGTCTGGGTAGCCTACCCTTGGCCGATGCGTGGCTCGTCATAGCTGACTAAGCGTTGATAGAGCCTTGGACACCAATGTTAGGATCGAGCATATTTTGTCGTGTTTGATTCAATTTCCGTGAACCAAGCCTTGACCAATACTTGGCTCGTCATAGCTAACCAAACCTTGATAGCTTCTCGAACATCAATACTAGCACCAAGCATGGATTTCCGATATATAATCAAAGCTGAATGCTCAGCAAAGAACGTTATTATCATCCTCAACATTGACCTAGCTTGATAACATTATTGGTAATAACCAGCATTGATAACAGTTTAGCTCATTAGCTTAGTAACATGGTTGGCCACCGAGCTACACCCGGTGATGACTAGCATTGACTTTAACCTATCACCAAGTTTGATCAATCGCTCAAATGTGAATGTTCGATCAAACTTGGACGCCAATGAAAAATCTATCCTACTCATTCAGCCCAAATTAGTATTGCATATCAATAATGGCAACAATATCGATTGCAAGCATGGAACCAATATTGAATTTTGATATCGAACCAAGCTCGAATGCCAAGCATTGGACATTGTTTTAACCCCAGACATTAATCTAGTTTGGTGCCAATGTTAGCAACCAAGCTAGGCCCGGTGTTGCCTAACATTGGCTCAAGCTTGGCACCAAGCACGGTACGTTTGTCAAAGCATACCTGGGATGTATACATAATTTGAATTTGAAGTTGTTCTTTACTAGAGAAAATTATTTGTTCGAGATGCCGAAACATTCAGAGATTCGAACGTTCGATTACTTTTGTTCCTAAATTCTTTTGTCATTAATTTTATCAGCAACATCGGTGCGCTATATGTAAACGAAGCTTGTCAATAGAAGTGCAATGGCATCTATATAACATAGATCGGTGTACAGATGTGGCACATGCACAAAGTAAATCACAACGTACACATAAACCTTGGCATGAATACAGTCTATGTAAAATGGAACAGCTTTTCCCTTGGTCCCTTTAATAGGAAATAGAATTAGATTCATTCACGTGCTGTAAAATGCAAACGAATAATGAATACATCTCTCTTCTGCAGAATATAACACACACGACTAAGAAACTGATTTTCTGTATTATTCTTTCAGTATATATTTTGTCTAATTTTCATATTTTCTAGACACAGAGAACTTCAAATGACTTTAATTTCATATCATAAAAAATTCTTATCCTCCAATGTTGCAAGAACTAGGCGTTGATCGATATTCAGCATTCATGAGTTCTCACCAATAATCTGCAATATCACACGTCTTATTGCAGTATGATATGATTCATGGAGACCTTCCATTCTTCCCCATAATCACCGCGTTCTGTGTATACTCACCCATAAATCAGTCCACAATCCGTACACAATACTGAAACTACATTCTATCACTTCCACCTAAACCTCGATCAATTGATCAGAACGAGACAAGAAATTTTCATTGGGTAAACGTTTGACCGAATAATCGTTCCCTTGATTCCCTTTGTTTTACAACTTCTGTTAACTGGTGAATTGTTGAGAATATTTCATTTGTGGCACAATATGACGAGAAAATCAGATGGACTCGAGAAATGTAATCGACAACGTCAAGTACAGAATGCTCCTAAGGCATATTTTGGATCCTGTTCAAATGCTATTATTGTCAAATGCAAACTATTGTAACAAGTTTGTGACATAGAAAGCGTATAAAGCATTTTACACGACACTTGTTAAATGTCAGGAGGTAAGTACGAATAATGACTAGCGATTTATGAAGTACTCTGTCGAGGTTTTGTGGCGGATTCTAGGTAGATAACGATTCGAAGAAGACATCGAATTTACTGCACTCTGTACGCTAGTGTTAACATGACAGGTCTGATATGTTTTTATGCTTCGTATAACGTTCCTAATTAATCGCTGGAATATTGTAGGGGAGAGAGATTTGTTCGTGTAACAAAGGTAGCCAATGGATAGATAAGAATTATTTTCACATTAGATCCGCAGAAAATAACTATAATAAATGGCTTGAATCCATAAATCTTCAAAATTCAGGGTGTTCTCATGGAAATTTGGTATCATTGGGATTCATTATGCAAACCCCTATCGATTTCATATACATTCCCATATAGTCTGTGCTAAAATGATAGGGATTTTGAATGCGATTAGTTCAAATTTACGAAAATCTGTTCCAAATCAAATGAATTCGATTGATTTCTCCCCTTGGAATGAGATCTCAAATTTTCATGCAAGCTGTACAAATATAGGGAAGTCAAAGAAATGTATTCAATTCTATAGCGAGGGTGAATTACTTTTTCCATTACAATAATAGAACTCATTTACCAATTACAGCGGATAATATGCAAATTAACTTGCCGATCTTTATCCGAACTAGAAGAAGAACGCATAATATCCGCGAAAATCCAATATACTCGCTTAGGTAGTTACAATTTCCATCCAACGATACAATCTCGTTTTCAATAAATTACATGACAAGAGTCGGAACGCGCAGTCCTCTGACAGCTTGATTTTTAAGTCGTTCATTTAAAGTTTGCAAAATCCTCGCGAATCCTACAGATTTTCACGTCTGACGGTCATAAAAGAACAAAAGAAGAAAAAAATATAGAATAAATGAACGAGTAGTCGAGCAGTCGCGTTATACTCTGTCCGCCATTACTTCTTGTCTGGAGTGGCCGTTCGGAAAGCTCGGCGCATTTTTATGGGGTCACCGCAAGGGCAATCATGGCTTAGTATAATCCAGGTCTCTTTTTCTGTTTCTGTGTTACTCATGGATACATACATCCACTATCCTGTATGCGCACAAACACCAGCCAACGGTAAATTCGCTGCAGCGAATTTGCAGTTGCAGCTAGTATCGCTCTCAGAGGTGGATAACTATTGCTTTAGCGTTTCTGCCGACATATCCAAGATATATTCTCATAAATTTCCAAGTCTTGATGTTTTTTCAAAAGATAACATCAACAATCCATTCTAGAAAATTTTACGAATATACGAAAATATATGTACATAGATTATTCACGCATTATCATGTAAACGAGAAATTCTAACTAAAACGAACGTATACTTTCCGTTACGGAAAACACGACAAAATGTCTTGATTATTATCATACTCTCCTGGTATATTCTCTTTATAGAGCAGCATATTAGAGAACGTACAATAAATTTCAATTGTAAAGAGGATGCCTTTTATTACCCTAAATCATACTTTCTCGGAGAAAAATTTGACAAAGCATAAAATATCTGTATTTCTTCGTTGATCCATGCTGGAAGTAAACGACGGATATGGTTGGGATCTCTCTCACACAGATGAGTACAAGTAAAACCTTCTTAGCTTGTCTTCTTATCCTATTTTATATATATCATGTATATATATCAAACAAATGATTTATAAATTCCAAAAATGGTTTGAAAGGATGAAAGTATTTAACCCTTGAAAAAGGGTTTAACAGAGACGATAACAATCTCTAGACAGTAAGATAAAAGTATTGATATTCGATGCTACATTCTATCCAGTTAGATGGTTCCCGAGTGACGTACGAAGTTTTCAAGGGAATAAAGAGTGTGTTGCCAAGCTCTACACGCTCTTCCCTGGATTTGTTCTCGACATAAATGGAACTAGGAATAGATTTACTTCATTTATTCCAGCAAACGTTCATTCGCTCCAATTCAACTGTGTTATTAAAGTTTAATAGGGACTGTGGAATTTCATTTACTCCACCTTGCGTTGAATACCTAATAAATACGAAGATAAATTTGAAAGGTATCACTGAAACGTTATGAATGAAAGCACCACGGGCGATAGAAACTTCATTCGAGATAATTTTCTGAAATTGAATTTTTGAATTTCCATATTTAAAAATTGAGAATAAGAAACAAATATTCGCAGTTCCCGATCAGATTGTATAGAAAACAAAACCTGAGCTCGATGATCGTTCTCATTATATTGTTTGCATTGAGCATGTTCGAAACCAGCATCTGTTTCCCATATCCATTTTATGCAAAACAGCAGTGAAAGACAAATTCGTAGAACTCTCTGTGTAAATCTCTGTCGTACGTTTTCAAGTGCATAAAATGAACATATCAGAGGAACAGTCAGTAGAATAGTTTGAAATTAAGTGTACGTGAACGTGTGTCTACTTACCGAACAGACGAGTTCCTTCTTCTTCCTTTTCCAAATCTCTTCCAACTTACTCCCCTACGATCTCACCCGCTTCATTGAAAAATGCGAATCGTGCGAGAGTTGAGATACAGTGAAGTCTTATTCTTGATACGAAAAGGAGGTTGAATAAAATGAATTGTTTCCCATCTCGTGAAATATGAAAACATTCGAATGATACGATTTTCACATTCCTTTCACATAATTTTGTAATAAATATACTTCATTTCAAAGTATAAAAACGTTTAGGTTCCGCCAATGCTGATAGTGGAATATAGCTCGGGGCAATGTTGACAGACGAGGCTTGGCAATCTATGAATATTCAATGTTGATTAACAAAAAATATAATGTTGCATCGATATCGGTGTTCAACGAATTTTGGTTGTCAGCCTACCATTGATTCACAATTCCGCCAGGCTTGGCGGTTGCCAGGCTCATCCTTGGTCCAACATTAACCGAACGATAGATAGATTCTATTGAAAGTGAGGATCATTCGAAACGTGGTTGAATATTGCTACAAACTTTAGATTAGTTTTCAATGTGGCGCTGATCATTGGCAGTAGCATGGCTCAATATTGGCATGCTCCTAAATTTGAACTTTTGATGGCTGAATTGATAGCTAAGTTAACGATCGAGTGTTTTTCGCGAGGAGTTAGAGATGTATACAAAGAATATATATATCAGACTCAAATAATTCTCTGGAAGAACAGTCAATCGTTCACAGTAAAAAGTGAAACTTAAAGTGATCCCGAATATCAGTTTAAAAATGCAGCCAAAAGTAGCGTCTATTCCAAGTGAAAGTAAGCAATGAAAAAGACTGAATTTCAGTTAATTCCATCTTACTTTGGAATTAAGATAGAATCCCATCTTGATTTCCAAAGTAAGATGGAATTGACTGAAATTCATTCTTTTTCATTGCTTACTTTCAGTTGGAATAGACGCTACTTTTGGCTGCATTTTTAAGCTGACATTTGGGATCACTTGAGGTTCTACTTTTTACTGTGTTCTATCTTACAGGTTACACCAAAAGGCTCCTACTGCTGATCCATATTGTGTATACTCCTTATGACAACCCTATTCCAAATGTCCGACAGATAATTTTCTGTCAGGATTTGGTCGTTTTTTGTCCCAGGCATGATGATTTCCGACGGAACCAGACAGAATTTTGACCGGAATCTGTCAGGATCTGTCGGACATTTTTAGTAGGGAAACTTCAGCGACAAAAAATATCAAGTTGTGTACAGATAAATGGTAAAGACAAAAGAGTGAGATCCCAAATAATATATATTAGAAAATGTGAAATGGGGATACTTGTTATACACAGTAAAAAGTAAATCTTAATTCCATGATCGACTGATTTTCAGATGAGGCTCAAAATCAGCAATGTTACGATTTCAGCCGTAATATGGGATGAAAAACAGTTATGGCCGTATTAAAGTCAATTAAACCGGATAATATGCTGATTATCAGCAATGCATATCTTATAGGCAGCCATGTAGAGTTTGATGGATAATTCAGTAAAAAATATCTGAAAATAAGATTAGAATTCTTTCATTTTCAGTGTTACAATTGTTTATACGTACACATATATATTTGCATATAATTAATGACAGTTTCAATTCAGTCAAATTATTTCAGGTTTTTTATTTATTATTCAAGGTGTCTAACAAATTCGGTAGCAGTTTGTAATATCACTTTCGTAAAAGCTTGTTATCGGATTTTCCGCACTGTCAATGGATTTTTTATGTCGACACTTTCACTTCAACATTACAACACAAATTGGAATTCATTCAAACTTTCGGGGGTATTCAGATTTTCACTAATTCTCAGTTCCCGTGAAATGTTTTCCGAATTTATCTTCGACTCCACACTACACATACCATCAAATTATACTATTATGAAATTATTTATCACATGCGTCGATCGAAACGGTACCGTGGCGACTTGGTTAAACGCAAAGGACTAGGACAGGTTATTCCAGCAACAATGTGGGTTCGAATCTCCCGATGAGGGTTAAAGATGTTCAATCTTCAAAAACTACGATTATAATATAATTGAATAGTCAACAAGTGAAGTGAATAAATTCACACAACAGGGAACTTTCATTTTGCATTCTCCGAATAAACACAAACAACTTCCTCATCGTTGATAGGTAACGCTATGTTGAGAAGAACAAAACAAAAAACAATGGACGAACCCATTTATCAGGAACAATTCGCTTTGAATTTCAGTTCAAAATCAGTTTTAATTTCAGTTCAATAGGGATCAATGTAAGCTGTATTCTTGTTTGAGTTTGAGAAGGTTTTCCAGTAGCTGTCTTCTTTCGGCTGCATCTTAAATTCAGCTTATATTTTAACTGGAATCAAGTTTTTCTTTTTACCGTGTATATTTTTGGGGTAATTATTTTTTACAGTTTTATCATTGGCGCAACATTGATGAACGAAATTTTTCCATTTTTTGCCATTGATGATCTATTTCATTGCCATTCGTGCACCAATGATGGGGTTCCATCTATGTTGTGCCATGCTAGCGCCAGTGGTACATTCCTGTACGGATAGACATATTGAATTGAATAGTAGTAAATTTTTTTTCAATCAACGGAAACCCATAAGGTACATCAAATAAACAAAATTCACGCGTACCTAAAGGAATTTAAAGTGATTTTGGTTTCCCGTATAATGTATCGTCCTTGAGGATGGCATTAAGCTACTTCGATTTACTTTGAATCCGTGGAAATCTTACGAGTGAAAATACGACTTGGAAGGTTGTCAGTTGGGTACGGTGTAGAGACACCAAAGCTCTCATTCTTTTTCTTCTCTTATTTTCCCTTTGAATTTCCCTTCCTTCCACCTTTGGCAACTTATAAACTTTAACTCCCGTGAGAGTTAGGATCGAACTTCTAGTCTGTTCTTTTTTTTTCTTCATCTTTATTGTCTATCGGTTCGTTGATCTTTTCATTCCTCTTTCTATCTCTTCTATCGAGTTATTACCTCGTAATTGTCTGTATCGTAATTTTCCTGGAGGTAATGATGCGTGAATGTTCCATTTGTGTGAAAATATATTCGACACACTTTTATGAACAGTCTAGTAAAATCCCCGATGGTGGATACCATTGTTATATCTTATTCCTTCGTTTTCTCCTTGAATGGATTAAAAAAACTATTTATACAGTGGATGACACAAAATCAGCCACTTTAAAGAATTTTATATGACAACGATTGTACTGATTGTTTCGAAAAGTCTTCTGTCATCTTCGCGATACCATCTATGGCTCTCTCATCGAGCAGCCCTTTTTCGTGTACTTCATAGTTCCAGCAGTTAAGATGGCCATAAACGATACACATTCGTTATTTATTAGATTAATATGATAAGTTTGTTGCAGAGTTCCGACAGCTGTTATCATATATATCATTCAGTTTCTTACACGAAAGAAAAACACAATCACAAGTTGTCAGTGTATTGTCAAATATGTCACACGTTTATTTTACGTTCAAGGAAAGTGAAGACATTTCAAAGACGAAGTTTTTCACTTACAAAGTGTGGTTTGTGCTTTCGTTGTATTTCTATATATATTGAACCACATTCATCCAGTTTTCTCGAAGGCAGCCTTCCAATCTCTTCGTATGAAATTGCATCTTAAGATGGAAGAAACTCTCGAAAAACTTTTGTTCCCCGGCTAATCTTTTCGCTAATTGAATTTCTTCGACAGACTCGGGAAAGAAAGAAAGAAAACGATAGCTGTTCGAGCTCATGAATTTCTTCATCGACGGATAAAAGGGAAAGGGGATGCCATGAGAATATGAATATATACACTTGTGAATAAAATCAGAGAGGAACAAGGTTGAAGGAACGAGAAGAGGAAAATACCGTCATAATATTCGATTCACGTTTGAATGGAGGAATAAAAAAAAAAACTTCACCGATAGAGCTTCGATTTAATACGTCGTACTCCGATGTCTAATGAAGTTTTCCCTTATAATCGGAAGCGCCTTTTTTTTGCTCTCGGAATGAGGAACGTTAATATTCATCTCCATTTTTATCGGTTGCGGATAGGAATCATGCAGAGATGCATGATCGAAGAAATTAAATGCAACAGGCGTATGCACATGATTGTGAAATCGTATGATTTTAGATGATAATTTGAAGTGGGAATCAGGTGTTGAGGTTAATCAAATGTTCAAGTAGGTACTAGGAAACAATCTACGTGGGCAAGTGTTTATAATAACGTTGATGAAAGCGCTAAAATGAACACTGAGAAAAAATATTTGGTTGATATACACCAAAACAAATTTTCTTGTTGACAAAACTAAAAATTTAGTGCACTGAGGGAAATTCTTCATTGAAATTTACTGGTTTTACCATTGGACGGGAGACATATTTGGCATAAAAATTTCATATACTTGGCGTGAGATTACAAATTCATGAGAAAAAACAGTAATTTTTCATAATACGAAGTTTGAAAATTAACACCAGTGGGAATTCATGTGAAAAAACAGTAATTTCTTATGACACAAATTGTAAGATTGATATAAATTGAAAACCATAACATTTTCGAGAATGATGAGTGGCTTCGGGAAAATAAGCAAGGTTCGTGATCATGAACCATCATGTTCGACGCCGGCGAAAATAAAATTTATTTTTCGGTTAATATAACGCTTGGAACAATTACTGGTATTTCTCATCAGTTTGTAATCACATGTCAAGTATATCTCTCGCTTACTGACAAAAACCAGTAATTCTTAATGATACATTTCTCTCGGTGTGGATTCAATCAAAATTTGGTTCTCCCAACCAAGAAAATCCTATCAAATCACTTTTAGTTCAGAGAATCAAACGTGATTTGGTAAAATAATTCGCTTAGCGCAGTTATATTGTGGTTAGACCCACTAAAATTTTAGTTGCGAACTAAAAATTTTTAGTAGATACAACAAAACAGTTTTCTCAGAGTTGAAATCAAGTTCAAACATGTATTGCAATAGGGAAGTCATTTTGGAGGGAAAAGGATACATTTCATCCCCGCAGTTGTTCATTCAATCCTAATCCTAGACTTCTAAAAACATATGTAACAACTCTGGAATCTTATAGGGATGTTAAATTTGACAAGTTTACTAACCTCGTTTGCGCGTTTCCTTGAATACAAATTTAAAAATCCTTATAAATGTTTACTGTCAAGTAATCAATTCTATCAAATATCCTTATAAATGTATCAAGAGCATTCAAATACTCTGAATTGTTGTTAAATTTCATGAAAAACCACTCCAATAAGGAGATATTTACAAATTATATAAAAGTTATATACGAATTCGATATTAATTTTATAGAAATTCTATCGAATGTCTCAATTCTGTCTAAATTCTATTGTTTTTTTACATATTTTCACAATATTCTACGATAAGGTTATGCAATGATTCATTTTGAACCATTGCAAACTACACTGAGAGGAAAAATTTCCGAGAACAATAAAATATTTAGTTGAATAGTCGCCATAAAATATCCAATTGATTTGAATAAATATTATTAAATGAAATATTTCATAGCATATTAAATATTTGTTTGATTGGATGAATATTTAATCCAGTCAATGAAAGTTATCGAGTTATTCAAATCAATTGAGTATTTTATGGCGACTATTCGAATAAATATTTCATTGTCCCCGGAAATTTGTTCTCTCAGTGTACAAGAGCTGGGATAAAAGGAAAATGCAGGCCCAAGAAAAAAACATCGAATATAACTAAAGTATTGACAAAGCATGGAGACGAAGCAAAATCATGTCGATTACCGACTCATTCTAATTATTCTACATTTCTGAACTTGTGTTGCAACGAAAGATGAAATTGAATTCGAAATTCAGCGATGACGTTTGTACACATCATCAACTGAATGTACGTTGTAAACCACACGTTTGAAGTTCGAAAATGGAAGATTCCCTTCGATTTGCACTATTCAAAGCGATACATAGAATTTCGTTCTATCAATAAACTTCTTTCGTCATTTGCATTTGATATGGTTAACGATTTCATAAAAAATACACTATACATCAAACGATCGATCACCCAACTAGAGAATCACATCATTCGCCTCATATTTTACTGTTAATGCAATTTCATAAAAAAACCGTCTATTTTACAAATTCTTATCGGGATAAGCATTCATGAAAAGATGCAAAAAGTTTCTCTTCGAATTCCACGTTATCGTCTCTGGTCTTACAGCGGTCGTCGTTTGAATTTAATGAACTCTAATTGACTTGCATGAAAGAATTTTCAATCTTCTATGACTTTGGAACTTCACGTAACGCGTAAACTTTGAAACGAAAAATTCATTCATCTTCCTTTGAATCATCATCATCTACGCTACCACAAAGTTCCGTCAAATAAGATTGGTTTCATTCATCATTCCTGAAATTGAGAATCGAGTACCTCGGACATGTTTGTGACACAATTTCAAATTTATTTTTGGAATCTGAATTCTTTTTTCAGTTTTCTTTGGAAAGTACTGTGTTCCGTGAAGCGGAGCAGCACTTTTCAGTTCGTGAGTTACAATGTTTCTGGTGCTTGCGAACGAATATTATCCCCTGTACGGATGAAAATATCAATCATCGAAGAGAATCGAAGGCATGTATGTGAATGAAGAAAATTGAAACCGTTAGATTTCAGATAAACTCATGATGCTGAGATATACATATATATATATGTGATTTACTTTCCTTCTTGAGTAAAAATATCTGTACATGGTAGATACATATGTAATTCATGACCATGAGATGAATCATAAATTTTCAGCAACTTATAATTGACTTTTCCCATCTTCACTTCCAGCTTCGGCTGATAGAGTTTGCTGACGTCCCTTCGGTCTATCTCTTCATCTCAATTCATCGATCGCTCGATTTTTCTTCATTTCATCGAAGTCATTGAACTTTTGATTGAGTTTTATTCAAATTTTCAAGTTTCAAATCACAAGTAGGGAATAAGTACTGCGACTTTTTATAACCTAATTTAATTATGCAACCAAGCGATGTAATGAATGATTTCCAAAGTCATAAAAATTATATATTTACATTATACAATGATAAATGAAAAAGGATTCAAGGAAGTGGTCTAGTCGAGGGCCTGTTGTTTCTAATCTTTTTTGGGAATTTTATTTAGGAATCTGAAGAATACATTTTTTTTGAAACTTCCACATCATTTTTATTCATCTTTTAAGAGTACACTGCAAAAAAAAAGCAGGATCAGAATGAATACTGCACGGAATTTATAGAAGTCTGACCTGATATTTAATTGGTGTTGGAACAACACTATTCACTGGGAAAAAATTTGATGTCGCAGCAAATCGAGGTATTATATATGGAATAGCAAATATTCTCGATAACATAGCCAAACATTCGCTGCCAAAACCGACTGGATTGCTCAGAGAGCAACATGATTGATTAAAGCAGTCAATTTCTCGCTGAACTAGCAAAATTTTGAGTATTATAACCAGAATAGTAAACAAATTTTGCTGGTGGATCAAAAATTTTTGCTGCCATAGTTAAAAAATCGCTGTCGTAGCTACCAAAATTGCTGTGATAGCAGAGAGATTGCTGTCATAGAAGAATTTGATTTGCTGCTCCAGCAAAAGGTACCCAGCGAAATCAGGTTTCACTGTCATGAAGCATTCTATCTTCTCCGTGTTTGCAATTTTCTTACAGTGTATTTATAAATTTCAACAAGTTCATATAACATGAAAAGTACGCTGTATAGAACATCCCTATAATATGTGTGTAAAAATTCTTTGGATTCTTTCTCACAAACTTTCCAAAAAGATAAAAAAAATCGTCTCCCCGGGTCGACGAATTTGAACGGTTTTTGTCCTCATATTTCGTTTTTAGACTGATTTTGTCGTGATTGTTGAACAATGTGTACAAAAAACAGTACTTTCTCATAATTTTAGTCTGAATGCCTCCTCAATCACTCCCATTCGTTGGAGGAGAAATTCAGACTAAAATGATGAAAAAGTACTGTTTTTTGTACACATTGTTCAACAATCACGACAAAATCAGTCTAAAAACGAAATATGAGGACAAAAACCGTTCAAATTTTTCAACTCGGGTCTCGACTACACGACCCCTTTAATCTCAATTTGAAATTCTAACTCAATAAACTGATTCAATTTAAATGAAGGAAAGCTTTTACGTCGGTTTAGTCATAGAATTGATAACAAAATGAATTCCTCGGTAACCATCATCATTCTATGTCCGAATCAATTGTGATTTTCTACGTGAGTTGGAAGAACCGTTTAGATGAATGATTATACGCACTTTTCATCAGTTTGTACACGAATCCGCTGAATCTCATTATGTAAACTCGAATATCTTGAGATCCCAAGCTATTCCACGACAATTCTTGGTGAGCTTGATAAATGATACGCTCAAAGGGTTATTTTCAGTTTGTATGAAAATATTACGACATCATTCAATGTTGTGTAAATCTTTGAAATAATATCAAGTAATTCAATTCAATTATATTTCAAAACAAATATTATAATATTCTGTAACTAAATTCCAAAGGAAGGATAGTGGATTAGTATGAATTTTAGTAATTTTCAATTTCGAAAGGAGTGTACTCTCCTCCATCCATTTCATTCCCAAATAATAACAATCCCCTAGTATAATCCAGCCAATTCCGTTTAAATGATTGCTATTCTCTTGCTTCTCTTTCCATAATCACCCAGCTCCTATCCTCTTTTTCCCCGCCCTTCCATCGGATCGCAATTACCGAAATGAAATGTGCATTTATAAAAATGATATGGAAAAAAAAATTCACAGGATAATTATACCAGGGAGGGAAGATATACAAATCTATATACGTATAAAAATTGTAAATATTTTTCACTTTCATTCATGGTCGAAACATGGTACAGGTTTCTACTTGAATAAAGTACTGGGAATAACAACCAATCGAAGTCTTGCAAAACTTTTAATTCGTCGAAACCACGGTCGTAATTTCCGTTCGTGAGTTTCTCAGTGAACGATCCGCAAATAACAACCTAACTAGTTCGAACCTCTCTGGACTACTAACCAAGCAGCGTTGTTGGCGGTGGTGGAACTACTTTAATCTACTTAGAGCATTCTAAGATTCAAGAAGACATCTATGTCAATGAACGCGAGTACGTTGTGTTTTCTTATGTATCTCGTAAGTATCGGGAACAAGGTACATTTTTATGCCTGTAGATTAATATCATAAAATAATACACGTTTAAACAAGCATTCTTGATATTGAAAAGATGTCTTAGATGGAAGGAAAAGAGAGTACTCTTTGGATTTGGAATAGTGAAATCCCATTGATCGCATTGAAAAGTTGAAGTGATTTTGGCATTGAAACGTCACTGATTCAAATTTAGGGAGTATAGAAGATGAACATGTATTCCGTTGACCGCGTCATTTGCATGAACCATCGAACACATTAATTCACCATGATCGTTTTGTCACTCAATTCATCACTCCGCGGTTATTTGCGGAAAGCCGTTTACGATGGTTTGTAACTTCTTGTAAAACAGATCATAAAACTCCAACGCTCCTCGCAACAAACATCTCGGAATTCTCACCAACATTAGATTCTCTTCTCACCGGTGTTCACCATTCAACCTCGTAAACTTTTATCTTTTCGGTTGGTTCGTCGAGATAATAAAATGAAAATCTTATGTGAAATCACTGAAGAAAATTGTATGGATTTGGATATCGGTATTGGGAGATTACCAATCGTATTCGCGTATCAACTCATTCTAAGATATTGACGTTTTCTCATAAGATTTTTTTTCTCGATGATATAAGGAATATTCGATCAAACGGTTTGTAAGCTTATCACCTTTTTTGGGGTATCTCGATGATCAGATCTGATGGGATGCATTTTATCCATCTCATGAGGATAATTTTGTCATTCGCATGACGCAACGCAGGTCTCGAATTTATAAATAATCCATTTCACGCTAGATTATAGCTCTAATCGCGATATTTTTTCCCTAGTACTTTTCGCATTATATGAATCTTTCAATAATATTTCCAGAATATTTTGGACATATGACTCAATGAATAAAGTTGAATAAGGCTTTTCTTATCAGGACGCAGATCAGGTTAGTCATATCCCAACCTGATTCAAATTATCCGCATCTGGCCCTAATCAGGAGAACGGATCAGGGTTAGATAGATTTTTATAGGGTCAACCTCATTAGAACTATCATCAGGTTATCCTCATCGGTTCCGGATCTGGAATCCTCGATAGGTTTTTATCCACTCGGACCTGGTCAGGCCCAGATATGAAGCCCCATATCAGGCATCCCATTTGAGGATCCGGTTCGGACCACTTTAAGGCTTACCGGATAGGAACTTCTACTCGGGTCTGTGAGTTGTGTTATGCGAGTCATGTTGAATAACACAGAGAAAAATTTGCTGTAAAATTCACCTTATGTCCGATAAATATAGGGATAACATTAAATTGCTGTAATTTATACCGCAATATCTATTAGATTTATCGCAATTTATGTAACCACTGCAGCAAATTTTCATTTTTATCGGAGACCTTGAGTGATTGAACAGGAATTTCGGTATATTTTACAGCAATTCAATGCTGTTCCTATAATTACAGCAATTTTCTCTATGCCAATGAATCAAGCTTTTCAAAATCAATCGCATAAAAGGCTTTTGGAGTGACAAGAAATGCAATCAACAATCACATACCTACCGTTGAGTATGTAAATTCTACCCCTATTTGCACTGAAATCCCCTTACCTCTCATATTCACGATCATCTCTTATGTTCAAACCCTACGCTCAAGTAATACCAATCAGCTAGTTTGAATTTTTCATTATTGGAAATTTCATTCCTCAATCTCCTCGCATTTACTAGATAAAAGACTTTTGAAATTTTTTCCATGGAAAATCTGTTCGATATTTCACATTCTTACAATTCTATGACGAAGTCTTATAAAATCATGCACATAATGAAATTTTCAAGTAAATTTTCATGTGTTATAAAAATTCGTGAAATAGCATGTTGATTGAAATTGATTCATCATTTAAAAAATTCAAGGTGGAGAATTTTAGAAAGTGTTTTATAAATTTTACCTTCTTTTCAATGCAATGGTTCTTCCTTGTAATTATGTGTGACAGACTGAGAACACGATTTCTCAAACTTGAAGGAAATTTCTCTGCCCTCATTCTGATAATTCTTGTTTCCGATGGAAAAAATAATTCAGTTCAATGGAAAAATTTGTCATTCAATTGAGATCACATTCTTCGAATTCAGGAAGGAATATATTTTTGTTTCTATTTGAAAATTTTTCGTTTCAATCTGATGGAAACTTTCTCCATTTCACTGAATTTTTTCTTCCATTGACAAAAAGATTCATCAGAATGAGGGCGAAGAAAAGTTTGTTTCAGTCTAAGAAATTGGGTTCTCAGTGCACATACGTATATCATAAAAGTACACAGAGAGAAATTCATAGTTAAATTCACTATGGAAATTATAGGAATGGGGGAGCATACTGAGTTCTAATGAAATTTACTGTAGAACATTGTAAATTTGATCAGTTTTCTATTGTTACGGCATAGTAAATTTCGTTAGCAGTCAGTATCTTTCCCGATTCCTATAATTTCATAGTAAATTTAACTATAAATTCCTCTCAGTGTATAGTATGATATGATCAAATATTCCCATACGTGCACTAGAAGAAGTTTGTTGTAAAAATTACCGTGTAATTTCAATAATCGAAAAACAAGTGAGGATTCTTCAAAGAATTATTCGGCAGCCTGTAAAAATGAGTGAGTTTTAAACAAGTGAAAGTGATATTTACTATAAGTTTTACAAAATGCACAGTAATATTTGAAAAAAGTCCTACTTATCCCTCGATCACTGAAATTTCACGCCAATTTTCTAAATAAAATTCTCTCTGTGCACTGTGAAAAATATACTTCCTAAACTGCCAAAGAAGTTTGGCAGTTTTTTACACAAACTTTTTTTGTAAATTACCAAACAAAAGTTTGTAAACATTCAAAAAATTTTGTGATTTCACGAAGATTTTTGAGAATTCACAAACTTTTCTTCGGCAATTTACAAAAAAAGTTCGGAAATTATTTTTCCAAACCAAGTTTGTAAATTTCCAAGCATTTTTGTTTGGAATTCAACAAATTTTTTTCACAGTGTGTGAATATGTATTGATAATCACAATACTGCCAAAGATGATCATCACTGTTAGAAAAATCTGTCTCAAACTTAAGAATAATATTATGATTCCGTAATTCGTAAAAAATTCGTAATTTCGTAATTTCGTAAAAAATTTCGTATGAAATTTAATAAAATGTTTATGTAAAAAACTTCATAATATTATTGTTAAGTTCAAAACAGATTTTTCTAACAGTGATTCATATACGGATCAATCAGTTCGGTATTTAACATTTTAATGCAGTACTAGTTTACTTGTTAACGAGCATACTTAATAAGTATTGTAAATACAGGGTGGGGCATTTAAAGTGTCGCGGGCGTTTTTTCCAAAAATAAAATGAGATACGAGAAAATTTTTCGGACAAAAATTGTAGGGTATCGAGGGGGACATCCGATGGTGGCCTTGGCTTTGACCTCAAATCTCATCTTCAAGGGCATTCTGAGGTCAACTCTTGTTTTTTAAATAGCATCTCATATTTTTTACTGCAGATTTGGATTCTAGGTCAAAAACCAAGAAACTTTTGTCTGAACCATTTTCCTGAAATCCGCAAAGATGGCGCTCTAATCGATATTGTTCCATACTGAATCTGACATTAGAATAACTCGAAAACGAAGGGTCTTGGAGGAGAATGTTTCGGACAAAAGTTGTCTGATTCCAAGGGGGACCCCTTGAACTGAAACGGAGGTGATGGGGTATAACAGACAAAACACAACACATTTCAATCGTCTACATCACTTGGATAATTTTAATGCAGTAGATGCTCAAAATGATGGCCTTCGACTTCAATACACATTTCAAAACGTTTTACAAAAGATTGCTGAACTCGTGCTAAAATATCTTCATTGATGCTCGCGCATGCATTGATGATTCGTTGACGCATATTCTCAGGTGTAGTCGGTGCTTGTTGATAAACTGTATCTTTTATGTATCCCCATAAAAAAATCTGGAGAAGTAAGATCCGGAGAACGGGCAGGCCAATGAACTGGTCCACGACGTCCTATCCATCGTCCAGGATAATCTCTGTCCAATATTTCTCGAGCTGTGACTGCATAATGGGATGGACAACCATCGTGTTGATACCACATATTCAATCGTTCCTGAATAGGTATGTCTTCAAGTAATGTTGGAAGTACTTGATCTAAGAAATGTCTGTACTTCTCTCCATTTAGCGTATCTGCAATGAAGGACGGTCCAATTACTCGAGATCGAAAAATACCACACCAAACATTCACAGCCCATTGTCTTTGATGCTCTACTTGACGTAACCATCTTGGATTTTCTGTCGCCCAGTAATGCATATTATGTCGATTTACTTGACCATGATTGGTGAACGTCGACTCATCAGAAAATAATATGTTGATGAAGTTGTTATTGTGCATTTGCGCTAGACCCCATCGACAAAACTGTACACGATTTTCGAAATCATCACCGTGAAGGTCTTGATGCAAACAAATGTGATACGGATGGAATTTTTGACGTTTCAGTATTCGAAGAACACTTCTTCGAGAAATTCCCGAATGGAGTTCAATTTCACGAGAGCTCACGTGTGGATTATTGGCTACTGCAGCTAGTACATTAACTTCCGCATTTTCTCCGCTAACAGTTTTCATTCGATGTCGTTTTTCCCTTGTAACACTTCCCGTTTCTGGGAATAATTCTGTAATGCGTTGAAAATACCTAATGGATGGCGTTGTTCTTTCAGGAAATCGTTCTGCATACAAGTCATATGCTTGTCTGGGGTTCTTATGCACTTCACCGTAAATGTAGATCATATCGATCTTTTCAGAAACCGTGTATCGGATATCCATGATTTTCAATTTGTCATAAACCAAGTAATAATCAAATGTAACTGACAAACTGACTTTCAAAATCGTGAATTTTCACTGAACCCCGTCGTTTGTTTACATCGCGTGAGCTCTGAATGGTGGTAATGTAGACGATTGAAATGTGTTGTGTATTGACAACTTTTGTACGAAACATTCTTTTGCAAGACCCTTCGTTTTCGAGTTATTCGAATGTCAGATTCAAAATAGAACAATATCGATTAGAGCGCCATTTTTGCGGATTTCAGGAAAATGGTTCAGACAAAAGTTTCTTGGTTTTTGACTTAGAATCCAAATCTGCAGTAAAAAATATGAGATGCTATTTAAAAAACAAGAGTTGATCTCAGAATGCCCTTGAAGATGAGATTTGAGGTCAAAGCCAAGGCCGCCATCGGATGTCCCCCTCGGTACCCTACAACTTTTGTCCGAAAAATTTTCTCGTATCTCACTTTATTTTTGGAAAAAACGCCCGCGACACTTTAAATGCCCCACCCTGTATATGCGCATACGAAACGTTTATAGAATAGGGAGTGAATACGAAAAAGACTGTTTTTCATGGATTATGAGTACTCGAAACTTCATTGAGAGGCGGAGTATTTCATAATATACTTTCAATTTGTGCAACTTTGTTTTCCTTGTATTCTTCGAAATATTTTTCAAAAGTCATCTGAGCAATACTTTCAGTACATGTATATTAGAAAACCGCTCAAGATTGATAATTGATGGAATATTCTATCGATTATTCAAGACTTTGACACTTCACAATCATCCCTTGTGGAACTATGTACACATCCAAAACATTGCGACAATACAAAATACCTGCCATTTATCACTCCCGCGTATTATCATTTCCTCTCACGTCTCCCCAGTATTTCTGTAATTCATCTTTGTTCCTGAGATCAGAGCACAAATTTATAGGCATTCCATCGCAGTGTATATAAAGAACTTCAGCGCAAATACCTAACTCACGAAAACCGATATTAATTCGTCGCATCAATTGAATCAAAATTGAAGCCATATTCTGAAGTCCGTAATCGCCAAAATAATTAAGAATTGTGTTCAAATACCGTATAAAAACCTTAAAATCATCACAAGCAAGACACCAGAAAATTGCATCAACTACCAAGTTCCGTTAGTCACTTATGCTTGATGAAACGATTATTGATCATTAATGTTCAACGGGGTTCTCTTTGATCCTCCACTCGGAAGAACGCGGAACAATTGAATCCTAACGACACGAAAAATTGAATTCAAATGTCTCTCGATCGTGATTATCGAAAAAATTCTCCGAGTCATATTTTCGATAGTATGATTCTCCAATTAAACATTTGATGTGATTTATGTTTGTACCGACGAACGTTCCACAGATTCATTCAGAACGATTGGAAAGAATTCAATTCGTGAGAGAGATGTTTCTATTACTCCATTTCAAAGTTTTGAAAGCATAAGGACGACATATCCGCGTCGGCTGTACAGGATAATTGAGAATCGTCAATCAAATTTCTATGACATAAGGAAACTATTGTTGTTTGTAGAGACAACGCGACTGCTAACTGCCATTCTATCAATCATCATGAAAATTAAAGTATTACGAAAATGGGCGATGTTTGGAATTCCTTGATCCTCTTTCAACCGATATCGATTCCTCTGTCCGCGACAAATTCGTTCGAAAATATTGAGCCTTTCATCCCCCAATGACCGATGCTAAATCTCATTCTCACGTTCTCCAATTCAAACACAACAATGATGAAACAAGTTTACACGGGCGAGCGAAAAAGAATGCGGAAAGAAGAAAGGAAAGGTGGAAGGGATAGTTTTCCGTATTTTTCACAACGTTGAAGGCGACAACTTTCCATCAAGTCTAACGCGAAAACAAATGTCCTCGTCGGCGTCGACGAGAAATAAAATACCTGGGAAGAACGGAAAAAAGAGGCAAAAGTGATGCAACTAAAAAGAGTCGGAGGAAAGAAGGGCAGCACATACGTATTCTTTCTGACTCGTTTGCTCGCTCCCTCTTCTTCTACTCTCTCCGGCTGACATAGTAGGTACGTACATAGTACGTTGGGGGTAGAGATATGGATTCCCGTGCGCGACATTTTTCCTTGACTTGAAATATTATGCATAGAAGTAACGGTCCCCTGGGACTTAAATTATCTGATACCCTTCGCTTATACGTATATCGTTCAGACGCACAATTTCATGGTGTTTTCATGAAATCCGTCTCAACTGGGAGACAAAAAACACAATGGCAGCGTTTATAAAAACCACAGTTTTCTGTTCATTTTGCAAACGTTGTTCAATCAAAATTCGTCTCATGGAGAAATATCGTTGAAAAATCGTTAACTCGTTAGTCTTTTTGTCACCACGATAATCATGTACACGGAGAGAAGTATACGGTAACGGTTACTATGAAGAATAGTAATTTGGTGACAAATATTTCAAAATTGTAATAAGTGCCATGTGAAATCGAATCAGCGTTGCCAGCCTCCTGCTTTCTTCCGATGGATCAGCGTACCACGTACAGCTGTTGAATGGAACGGCCAATGACGGAAATAGAGAAAAGCAGGAGCTGGCATCCCTGAATCGAATTGAGTACGATAAACTGTTTACGTTGCCATGGAAACAATAGATTAACATCGTAATGATCACCAAATCGCGAGCAGTGATGCCAGATTCGAGACTTAGACCGCTCTTACCCTCTCCATCGACCGCTTCTCCTTTCTCCCACCATGCGGATTAAGTGGGGCGAGCGAAAGAGAAAGAGTAAGAATCACTCTCTCGCTCGCCCAATTTAATCCGCATGGTGGAAGAAAGGGGGAGCGGTCGATGGAGAGGGTAAGAGCGGTCTCGAATCTGGCATCACTGATCGCGAGCCATCACTCACTTCCTATTCTAAAGTCGCAATGAGAACTAAGGCAAATGGTAATCAATCCCATATACTTTTCTCCGTGTATCTCGTACTGTGGTGCAAGGAATAGTCGTTGCACGAAGAGTCGATTTAATAATTCTTCATCCCTACAGTTTGGTATTTTTGAGGACAATAAGAAAATATAAGAATACTTCAATAAGAGATCATTCAAAGTTTCGTGAAACATTCGAATCGGGAATTCAACATCAAAGATTTTAAAAATCATCCTCTTCTGTTTGTTGAAAAATCCAATTCTGTCGGATTCGGAGGAGAGTTCATTTGAGAGAGGATAATACTTTGTCATAGGAGAATAAATAGAAAAATCGAGTCATGAAATATCAAAACAAATAACAACGCTGCAAAAAAAAATTATCTTATTTCTCTCTTGCATACTTAATATTATAGAGTTGAGTTGTACTTTTCATCCCCGACTCATTCTCTTTCCATTCTTTTTCTTCCCATTCTTCCATTTTCCCATTTTTCCAACATTATATTCTCCTATTTTTTTTATTTTCATTTTTTTTGAATTTTTTGATTTTTATTTTTCAATTTCATTTTTTTTTTTTTTTCAAATTCAAAATTGAGATTTTCACAATGAATTTTTCACATTTTAATCGAAAATCAATTCGAATCAAAATGATCAATCTGAATGATCATTTTCAATCAATTCCGGGATCGCTGATTCAGAATCTGTCAAAAATCATCAAAAATCCATCATCATCATCATGGTGGATTAAAAAAAAAGAAAAATTCGATTTCTTGGAATTTGAATTCAATTTGGAAGTGGGAATGAGTGATTGATTATGAATTCATTGAATTTCAAAAAATTCAAAAAAAAAAAGAATTTTTAGCATTTGAGAAGTTGAAAATCAATTGATTGTGTTTGTTTTGTGAACGTTAATTTTTAGAGTGAGCTGATTATGAATTATGAATTGATAATGTCAAAAAAAAAAAAAAAAAAAAAAAATTTATGGTTGAAATTATTATAATAAATATTATGATTGAATTTTTTGAAATTGGATTTATTCGATGAATGAATTTAATCAACAATTTTACATTATTATAGCATAAAATTTTTTTTTTTTTGGAAAAAAAATTTAAAAAGTTTAAAAAGTTAAAAAAAAAAAAAGTTCTCTAAATCAAAAAAAAAAAAAAAAAAAATTAATAAATATCAAAGAAGAAAAAAAAAAAAAATCCAAAAAAAAAAAAAAAATAATAATAATAATTTGGAAATGTACAATATTACAATTACAAATACAATCAATCAATATATAAACAATATCCCCAGCAACGTCATCCATCAGACTGTCTAAGATGAGAATAGATAGAAGGGGGGGGCTAGAGAGTCTAGTGGGCAGGGGGATATAATATAGGCTGCGGAACAGCTGATATATATAAATATATTATATAACATATATTAACACACTATAAATCAATCTTTGCTTATAATTATATTCTCACGCCCGCCCCGCGCACAGAGTTGCGCCATTCAGGAAAAATTCTATGAAAAATGGGGAAAAATGGCCAATGATGAATGGAATGACCAATGGGAGACCTATTCCCCCGAACCTGGCAACAGTGCCGTTCGACATATTGCGGTTGACGTTTGACGTTGACGCTTGTGCACGGACAAAAAAAAAAGGTGATTGGTTGATCTTCACTTCTTGTACTATTTGATTCACATGAGTGCGCTACTGACAGAATGTATATGTGCGGATGAATGTAAACAAAACAATATAAACTCAAATAAATGATATATGAAAATAAAAATTATATTTTAATATATTTTTTTATATTATTATATTTTTACAAATAATACAATCAACACAATGATCATGATATGATGATATATTCATGAGAAAGACCAAATGAGACTGTTTTGGATAATCACCTTCTGAGCTGATCCATACCTTCTATGTAACATTATAATTATTTGTTTTGCTTCTAATAATATAACAATAAAGTCAAATAATACAATTATGAAATAAAAAACCAATTTGAAATATAAAATTTTCAATCAGGAGTCATGAAAAAATGAAAAAGATTAATCATTATTGATATTTTTAAATAATATTTTTGCAAAAAAATTTTATAAAAAAAAAAAATAAAAAGAAAAATAAAAAATGATAGAAAGAATTAATTTTAAAGAATTCTCAAATGAAAACAGAAAATGACATGAACGAAATGATACACGTGACAAATTTCATCATCAAAATCACATCCCACCAACATCACGTACAATATACATTTATCTTATAATTTATTTATTTAACAAAAACTAAACAAATTAATATATATACAAAATTTTTGATAACATCAAACCATTTTCAAAAAATTTCTCGAAAATTTTGGTGCACGAAAATTAGATACTTTGCCTATACTATCGTATATATATATACAATTATTTATTTTAATTTTATTTTTTTAATTTTTTTTTTTTTTTTTTTTTTTAAAAAAATTTATTGTTTTTGATGAATGAATGATGAAGAAGGAATTCAAATCCGCCATACCATATTATGCCTACCTTGAAAAAAAAACCCAAAAACCACGAAAACGAAAACAAAAAAAAAACAAAAAAAAACACCACACCCCAACTCCCCCAAAATCCTCTCAGTTTCTTCAGTGGTTCAACATTGTTAACATGGAGAAAAAAAGAAAAAAGAAGTAGTACCATACTGTAGTCTTTTCTGATCATTTTGTCTTTTCAATCATCAATAATTTTAAAAAAAAATACTAAAAAACTGTATACTACTTTCTTAAAACTTACTAAAACTACTACTTTTATTTTCATGTTTTTTGTAAATAATTTGATCTGCTGATGCTGCTCGAACTCTAGTAGTAAGGTTTTTTTTTTTTCTTTTTCTTCGTGTGTAAAATGATCATCACGGTGTTTCAAAGACAGTGGTCTGGTCTTTTTTTTTTAAAAAAAAAAACTTTTTTTATTTTATTATATCATGGACTTCAGAATGGATGCAAAAAAAAAAAAAAAAAAATCATATATATAACATATCAAATCAAAAAAAAAAAAAATCGATTTCAGAGATTGTTAAAAAATCACACTGTGCTGTGCGTGTGGTGTATTTTTATTGCATATAGGAGGAACATTGAGAGGAAAAAAAGGGGTAGTGACAACAAACAACATCAAGATCCACTGTAATTTACTGTAATAAAGTGTTTTCCGAATATATCAATTCTGCCGTCCCAGGCAAAAAAGTTATTAACTCCAAATTTGTTCGAACGGAAAAAATCCAGAAAAACTATTCCACATCAAAATTGTGTGCACAGAGAAAAGTTTATATTAAAGATTACTATATTTTTATGGTCCTCGTGAGGCTCAGAACTATATTTATTGCAAATTATAACATATTTATCTTCACCCTCACGAGAGAGTATGGTGAGGGCTCGCATACTTGTGGTTCATAACGACATAATCAATTATATCCCAAAAGTACAATATAAATATGGTAATATCTAATATGAAATTTTCACAGTGTGATGTAACTAATATTTTGACAAGAATCAAGCGGTTCTAGGGCAAATAAGGGGTGCTGTTTTTGATTATTTGAAAAAAAAAAATCAATATTTTCAATAATAACAAATGAAAAAATGAGTTGAGGGTGTTTGGTGAACGAAAATACCTATCAAAAGAATCGTGACTCGAGTTACGGTTTTTTTCCATTTAACAGCGCTCGAGCATTATGCTATGATAGTTCGCTTCACAAGCGAAGAAACATGTCAACTCGGTATGCGACGTTCATGAAAATCACCATATATAATTGAATTCCAAATCCATGTATTAGATATTTCAAAAAGCAATATTTCTTTCACGTGGAATCAGGTGTAATTCTGCCTTTCTTTCATGTTTACTTGAACGATTCGAATCTATACATAATCAGGAGCGGACTATGGCCTGTGCCAAAGGCGCCATGGCAGGCCATAAAAGGGCGGCAATCGGGTCAAAAAAAAATTTTTCAATTTTAACAATTTAAAAATGGTTTTCAGGAGAATAATATTCTAAGCATTGGAACGGCATTTTTTGATAATGAATATTTTCGTGAAAAATTAATGTTTGCTGCCATATGAGGGGGGGGGGGGGGGCAAGCTAAATGGCGCAGGGGTGGCAAAAACCAAAGTCCGCCTCTGTACATAATGGCACCTAAGATCTTTATTACGACCATTTCCGAACTGTGCCGAAGCCTACGACTGGCTTTACAGTTTTCTTCCTTGGTAAATTGACTCCGGGCTCAAGGAGTTTACAAATCAAGGAAACTTCAACTCCGATGAGTTTTTTCCCAATAGTACGAGATATTTGCTCCTCCCTGATTTTACCGACCGAAAAGACTGTAACTCAAATTACGATCTTTTCGTTTGGCAAAGTGGTGACGTATTAGATGGTTCTCCTCGTTTTGATGTAAGTTACGGCTTTTTCCTGATGATTGTCTGATTTTCAACTCGTTTCCAGAGAAGAAAAATGTTTGTTATGCAAAAATTAGGAGCGATCATTGATTCCTATTGACACAGTTAAACGCGCCTTGCTTCCCTAAATCGAATGATATTCGATGAACACTAATTTCCAGAAAAAAATTGAGTCAACAATTTCTTTGCCTGGTACGGCAGAATTCGCCTGAATATTGAGACCCAAGATAAAGTCATTGTCGAATGTGGAACATTTTGCAACCTCAATGAATGTTTTTCCTCTTTCGCAGACAAACCCATTTCACGTCTAGCCTTATGGTTTTTGAAGTAATGCAATGTAAATCCTCATGATTCATACACACACGCAAGTCGATTTTGTATTCAGGTATGCTGTCTTTTTATTCTCTACTTTTCTCAGTCCTTTCTCCGCGACTTTTACAAGGAGAGAAGATATTCATGGGGGGGTATTAAATGGAAATCATGGTTCCACGTGCGAGACTATGTTTGCAAACACGACCTCCTGATAAAACGAAAGGCAAGAGAGTTGCCAGATCTGCCACGCTTTACTTATGACTTGCAACCATTTTATAAATATTTAACAGTACCCGTACCACATCATACTTCCTATTTTGGTTCTCTCTCATTGTATGAACACTTGCCGTCCCTTCATCCCACTTAAACCTATTTTGAATTTTCATGATACATGTATGAAACGAGAACATTATTCGCATCTTTATTCGAAAGACTGTGTTGTCTTCTCAGACAGCAAGGTTGACTCTTCACGGTACACACGTGGTGTAGTCTTATGTGATGCAGAATCGACTTTTAACCGAATTTTGAATTGAATTTTAGATTCGAACATTACAATGTACTTCGTGTACTCGAATCTCAAAGGACTCGGTTTTTACTGCTACCTTTGAAACGAGATTGTTATCAGAGCTGGTGCTATGAAGTCAGTCATGTAATTTAACTTGAGTGTCAGTTTTGTCATATGACATGTCTTGCGTTTGTAGTTATGTTACCAAGACGTAGTTTTGTGACTGTTCATAGCGTTCTCATCTCAACTTTCCAAAAAGTGACAAAGAGTGACATGAAACGACTTCGTGACATTTAAAGAACAAAAAAACACCAATTTCATCGCTCCTGTCTGATGAGTTACGATCAATTACGGGAAAACATTAATACGGATTTCACATTTGATATCACATGAACACCACGTAAACATAGAATCGAGTATCTGTAAAGAGAATGACACTAATGTACATAAATTATAATGGCAAAGGTTTCGTATTTCCGTTCATCAGATTTGGAAGCGAGAGAATATATGTATATTTCAGCATAATAGAATTAGTGATCTATTAATAATGTGATAATGAATTACACAATCATTTCATTTCGCTATGATGATTTATTTTACTGAGACAATATTCCAATTGGAAGTTTATCTTGGTTCAAAACAGGGCATATTATAAGAATCAGTTCTTACCAAAAAGTTAGTTCTCATAAAATTACCTAATTTTCAGTGAAATGTTTTTCCTCTTTTTTTTTCTTTTTTCAAATCGAATATCCAATATTATCCTGTTACAGAATGGTCCTTTCGCCTCATATCAAGGGGAGTTCAGTAGTGATATTCATTCTGAAAAAATAAGACTCCACGCCAAAAGTAAAATTGAGGAAGTATCAAATAATTCAAGGAATACTTGTCACACGAATGTTTTCCTTTGTTTTTAGAAATCGAGTGTCCACCGTTTCGGTTAGTTCTTAAATTTCCTTAAAATATGCCCCGGTTCAAAATTTTTCTACTTTTTCAAAGTTTATTATAAAATCACCCAAAAAAATACCTATGTGTGTATGGACCAATGGTCCAATGATGGACCAAGCTTGGCACAAGACCTGCCGAGACTTGTCTTGAACAATCTACCAAACTTGACCCAGGCTTGGGAATGATAAGATCAGGACAAGCTTGGGCCAGTGGTTTTGCCAGGCCCGGTCTAATTCATTTACCAAGCATCAACCAATGCTTCTTCGATCGCAGATATGGATGAAAAAAGTAATTGATTCATATTTCAGTTCATTACTTTCTGCCTCAGAATACCGTACATGAATTATCTTAAACGATAGAAAAAATGTGACAAGACTGGGACAAACTTGTATGATCATTGGAAAATTTGCGTTCTTTGATATTTCAATCGATAACGATGGTCTTCAAAATGAGCCAGAAGTCCTAAAATTCTGTGAAGGGTTCTTCAAAATCAGTCGATCTCCGTGTATGATTACATTTCAAAGTATCCTATTACTATTAAGTGAAGTTCTATCCTTACTTGGATCAATAAAATCTAACTTGGTGTGTAAAACTAGTGTGTAGGATTAATTATGGGAGGAAGATCGGGCCAGCCATGGCCCAATGATTATCCCCAAGTCTTTAGCCATTGGAAATTCAAAATTCACTCAATATTTATGAACATTGTGCCACTTATGTGGGCAATATTGGCACAATCGTTCTCAACGAATGCTCAATTTTTACACTTGTGCCAAGCTTGTACCAAATGTAGTGACCATCTCAAAAATATTAACAAATGTACCATGACTGACCATCCATTGGGAACAACGGGTCAATCATGAAACAATATTGGGCCTATTGTTCTTCACGGAGGTTTGTTTCTGACACATGTGCCAACCTTGGGACAAGCTTGGGTTTTGTTTCAGTCTTGGCAATACCTGCATGGGTAACTGTAACTTAAAAACTATACCATATTACTACACAAAAGTGTCTAGAATTGAAATTAGAAACAATTATTTGACAGAAATGTAACCACAATTGAGGTTTTCAATTCATATAAATCTAACCATACTCTCTTCGATGACTTTTATGACTTCTTTTCACTTCATCGTGAATGAGATATGAATATTTCCATTCGCTCTCCTTACGAAACCGCACAACCGTTGAAAGAGAATCTCATTTCACGATTTACTCACACAACAACCTAATTCACTCCGCCGTCAAATTTGAAATATCTGTTATCGCGAATGAGATTTGAAAATCTCGATAAATCATTGTTGTCTCTCACAACTTGTGCGCGCTGGATCAATTACAATGCGACGTCGGTAAATAACGAATTACGGTGCTTTCAATTTACCCGTTGGTCGTACAATATCCCTCCCTGTTCGTGCCCATACGTGTGGCCGAGAACGCATACACGCACGTGTGCATACACCAACGATTGACGCCTCTCACGGAGGAAAGCTTTTCTAGTTTTGAGCCTGAAATTCGATTCACAAGATCTATGAATCGATCTTTCGAAATCGATACAAAACGCGTTCGATTGTGCAATTCTGGCTATCTCGTTCGCATTATTCTTCAAATCGATATCAAAGTTGTTCGATGGCTAGTGAATGCGAAATGGACGATGAACTCTCAAAGTGAACAAATCGGAACAATATACGATGACTGTTATGTTGAATATAAGAATGCGAAGTGAGCATCTGTGGGTGTTCGACTATCAAAAGTACATGAAAATTCTTACTTTAATTATCATTCGATCGAATCGATTTGTAACAATTCCCGATACTTAAATTCACATCTAGGGCAACTTAGATACCTGAATAAGACTTCGACGGGTGTTGTAGTTTTTACAGTATAGATTCGATTTTATGGAAGTTCATTGGCGTGATAGTACATTTTTAGGTTATTATAATATCCTTAGCACGAATGTACAATGGGACCAACACTGGTCTAGCATGGGCCCAAGAGGAGCCGAAATTCATACACGCTAGGGATGTTTGCCCGTGATGGCTTGTTTGTTCTCATAAAATGAACCTATATTCAATTAGATTTCAAGATTATCCTGAACTTACTGACAATGATGTGACTTTTCACAGTACAATTTTTCTCAGCGTGCATGTCTGAATTTAGTGAATTTTGGATTTAAATCTTTTTATTTCTTACTGTTACATAATTCCCTTGAATAACAGTGACTTGAGAATTTCATGCTTGAAATATGTGGAGAAACTGTGTTTTCAGTGTATTTGAAGTTAATTTCTTTTTCTGAACTCCATTTTCTGTTTCTTCGAGAAGTGGATCACAATATCAACGAGACATTTCATTTTATTCCAAAAACTAGCCGTCAATCTAAAATTTTCTCAGGAATTTTCATTGATTAGTCTTCCCATCAAAGATATCGAAAAGAAGCCTCGATATGTAAATCTACGAGAATAATTGTGGATATTTAATTATTTGCATAATTTATTCAAGGAAACTAGATGCCGTTCCATCGATGAATACCGAGGAGAATTCCTATAAAAATTCGACCCATGATGGACTTCGTATTCCTTCCCGCAGCATAAAATCAACTTTTGATTCATCGAAATGAACACAGAAGAAGAAACGATATCAAATTGTGAAATTTCTAAAACCTTCGGATCAATTCCCTATCGTGTATGGAAATGAAGATATCCAAGGAATCAACCACAAACGTCGATGGAAAAAACAACAACAGTGTTCGTGTGAAGTTCAATCATAGTGTACCTGATAACGTCAAATGAAGGGAGAAAAAAAGAGAGAAAGAATTCATTGACAATACGATGAGTGCAGAAGATTCATTCATATCTCCTTTAATGTTGCATTTCAAAGATTTATTGTTTCACGTGATACGTCTGAATGTGATGAAATATAACTTGATAAGTTGATTAGACGATAAGGAAATGTTGAATAAGATATTGAAGTTAGATATTGTATCGCTATAAACTCCTACCTAAGGAGACTGAGTGTTGTAAAACAGAAACGAGGAGTGAAAAGACCGGCGGGAGGTCGTCAGCCCCGTGACGTGGGGGTGACGGGACCTGCCTCCAGGTCAAACGCTACGACATCACAATAGGTTGCCTTCAAAGCTCCCTGTCTAGGGGGTCGGAGGAGGAGGGGGCGTCGGCAGGAGCAGCAAGGCATTCGAGTACCGACGAAGGAATTGGTGCGAGTATGTGCTGCGTTCTCCAAGGAGCCGAAAGAGTTTTCCCCTCTGCCACAACGGGGGCAGGGGGGAAGCACAGTTCCGGTAACGGAGCTGGCGGGGGCAAAGGTAACGTCACCCCAATCGGTGCTCAAGATCTACCTCTTGAATCTCTTTGGGCAGCTGGGCTTGACGACGGAATGGGATTTCCTCAAAGATGCTCCTATGCGAATCACCATAGCGGCAGCCTAATCAACTCTTCTACCGGCCACTCGAATACCAATCCAGAGGAAATTTGGAGGGAAAGAAATCTCTCTGCTTACAGGTAATCAATCTTCCTATCTCTTAATTCATTTCAAATTACACTTCTCACCTAACTTTTGGTCTTAAAACCTGTTCAGCGATCTCCCTGACATCTCGATGAGAATACATTAGTCAAATCTTTAGAATTGAATTTCAACTGTGTCAAATCCAAATATATGAATCTAGATTTTCTATTCCAAGGAAAAATGCCATAAATTCGATTCTATGCATTATATCAGATCCACAATGAAGTTCGCATTCGTACGACTCTCGAATAAATAATATATATATATATATATATTCTATTTTCATAGAACTCCAACCACTTCGACCGGGATTGGTTCCTCGATCACGGATGAGATATGGACGTCGGCGAATGAAAGAAAATTTTTTCGTACGTCAACGACGTCAACCGGTATTGGCAGTTCATTGAACTTGCACAACGAGAATAATCGATCGATCGAATCTCGAGACGGTGACATCTATTCAGCGACCGATATCGAGGATTCTAAGGATGCTTCATCGTCCTTCAACAAAAGGTATTATGCGAATACACCAACGAACACAACTACCACGACTTCTGGCTTGGGATCGTCCTCGGATCGACAATCCGTGGAAACTCATCGCGGTTCCAGCGATTTACCCGATCATCTCTGGGCAGCCGCAATGGAAGATGGCTTTTCGCGTTTCAATGCCATCAAATCTTTACAAACTATCACCCGTCAGCCAAGGCCGAATCACGATTGGGTTAAAACGGAAAGAATATCCAGGTTCACGAAACATCGTACGATCAGTAGATCGCCCCAAGAACGCGAACAAGACGAAATTTGGACGTCTTCCAAGGGATTTGGCAGTGAAAGTGTCGAGACTGATAATGAGGGTGGTAGTTCGATGATGTTGTCTGGGTTCGCGACACAACGTTTACACGGTCAACACAGATGTGGACAACATCAGACTAGAAGGAGCTTCTCTACCTCGATTGTCGCGGACTTGGCTGTCACGCCCGATGGATCACAGCAGAGCCTTGGAAGTGCAGAATTTTTGGTAAGTTGGATCTCGTTGGGAGAAAAATCAAGACATATCGGTTGATATGTTCTAATAAACACTTGTCGAATGGTTTGTTACATTTATGTTGCAATTACTCGAAACAGATTTCAAAAGACACAGAATGAAATCAATCTTCGAGATCAAGTTTTTGATTAAACTCGAAACTTTCTTCAAAATAGGGAAATAATTTCATTCTTGATTAGGGTCATCCCACGGTGTCTTGAATTGAAAGTGAAATCTCTTGGATTTGAACTATCGAGAACTCAATCATCTAATAATGCATAAAGTACATCTAATGGTAGATCTAGTTGGTCTTGTCAATTCTATTGTGCTTTCATTCCAACCCATTTCACATAAAACGTACTTCAACATTCTACCATATCTCATTATAAAATGTCTCGTCTGTCTTGGGTCTTCCAGTTTCATCTTTCTTCACGATAATATAACTTTCAAATAGAAAATGAGGTTTATGTAGATACATGGACCTTGATATTTCATCCACCATTTACGAGAAGTCGTTCGAAGAAGAGTCAATCAATTGGTGAGAGATCTGCGACAATCACGCTGCTGTATAAATCGGACAGAATTTCGTAGTCGTATGAATTCTGGACCGTCATTCGCAAAAATGTGGACAAGCGCTGTCGTGAAATAGTACAGAACCTTTTCGGTTGACCAATACTAGTCGGTGACATTGCTATTTCCGTTGCGTTTCATCGATTTGTTGGCAATACCTCACGGCGCGCCGTGATGGTTCCCTCCCAATTTCAGGAAGTTGTAATAGCTGATTCCGGCTGCACCCCACCAAACAGCTACGAATATTCGACATCGGGGTAGTGTCGATTCAAGGAAATGTTTTGCCCGTTCATCATGGTCGAACCTCCGTGCGGAAGGCCATCCTTTATCGTAAAGAATCCATTTTTCATCACCCGTCACAATGCGATTCAAGAAATCCATTCTCCTTTTGCGTCATACAATTGTCGAATGACTAATTCCAAGTCGTACGTGTTTGATGACTTTAGAAAAATTCATATCGAAACATGATATTGCAAGATATCATGAATTTAATTACCACGTCCCTTTGCAAAATTCTCAGCCGCTATTCAATTCAGGTAATTCATCAAAAACTTATTCACATACCATTTATCAAGATTACAGTCAAATTTTCACTTCATCTAAATTATCTCGCTTCTATGCGTATAAAATGATTCATGACACTGGTTTTTCATTTACATTGATAAGAGGGATGATCGACTCTTCGAACTTTTATTTTCAAAACTTTCCAAAGCTTGAATGAAAATTCATACTTTCCCTGGGGTGAAATTTCATGTTTGACAATTTATATGCATTTTTTCAATGCCTCAACGCAAATCAAAGCATTAAAAAATTGATCAACGATTTTCTGAATCAGTAAAAAAGATGGTCCTTGTTATGTTACATCCATTCGAATACATCCGCTTTCGCAGGATACGATTGTATCATTGATAAAATGATTAATGGAAAAACAATTTTTTTTAATCAAATTTTTATCCATTCATACTGTCTATGGATACATTACGTTTGAAATAAATAAATCAGAAGATTAGTATGGAAATATTCAAAAGATATCATAAATTCAGATTATTCATGCGAAAAAATGATTTTGACGAAATCCTTTAATTCGTTCCAATTTCATTCCTCCCTCGAATTTACGATTTGACGGGTTAAAACTATTTATTCCCATCATTGAATCCAGAAGAATATAATGGAAACAAATCGAAATGTAATAATTGATTTCACGAGTTCAAAAATTCCGATTCCATTTTTTTCTGAGTTAATATGCTTGAAATGTTTCTTCTCGATTTGAAGGAGAGAACTCGATTTAGTTCCATAGCAAAGGGGTTCATGATCCGACAAAGTCACATGCTACAAATTCGTACTCGGGTGCAATTGAAAATCCAGTGCTTTTCAAATTTGTAAGCGAATATCGAATTTCCTTTAAGTGAGACCAATTTCCTGTATCCCTTTCATTTTGATCTGCACAAAGCGAATTCCATCGAACTCGATCGAAATCGGATTTTAACGTTTATGAAAAATTTGAAACTCTTCTACAAAATATCTAAATATTCCGACAGAAGATTTGACTCGAGATTTCAAATGATACTAAAATACTGCATAATATATACTTTATTCATTAGCTAAATTCAAGGTGATCTCCCTCTATATTATTGTTATAAGTTCTAAATTTATCCACACATTCACTCTATTACTTTGGAAAGACAGCTTATACAAGGTCAGTGACACCACTCAGAAGCAGAGTCAATGACTACGGATGAATCTCATTGAGCATAAATTTCACTGTGACTTCAAACTCTCGTCGATGGAAGAACGTATAGTCAAGGCTACATGAAATTAAACTCAAGTACATTTTCAATTCTTTTGATTGAAGAAGATTTTGTCATCCAATGAGAGCGGATAAGTTATTCCGGAGAACCATTGTGTCAAAATTCATCGCTGATAAAACCATTCCTCCAATTCATAATCGAAATCAACTTCTCTGATTCGATAAAAATCAGTTTAGATATTTCTAACAGTATTTTCTCGGAACGCTGATTGCTCTGTTACTTCGAGTACATCATCTTCTTTCGATTCATTATAAATTATTCCATTCAAATCAAGAGAGATGTAGGAAGCATCACGTCGTTTCATGCGATAGGAGGCTCCGGCTTCCTAAAGCATGTTTATATATAATGTACACCCCCTGTCGTTTCCCAAGAATCGTTGAATGGTATTTCAAAATAATCTTACCGAGAATCATCTTGCTATCAGAATTCAACAACCCCTTCTCATAATTATATTGCTCCTTCGCGTAAGAAGATATCACGTATAATAGATGTTTTTGATTATTCCATGCTCGAATACGGTACTTGATTGCGGAGGAACTCAGAGAACATCCATCAATCAAATCCTACAGCGATTTTCTACTGACTTCGAAACGGATCGCATGACACGAGAAAGAAATAATGAATCATTCAATTAGAAATACTCGAATCTTCACGTGTTCTCCAATTTCAAAAAATTCACTGTAAATGTACTGTACAGTCATTAACAATTACATGTACCATGTAATTGTAAAAATTTCAACACATTATGGAAAAAAAAAATCAAATGGAAAAAAAAACATCAAATTTTCTGAGCTGAGCCTTGGTTTTCAGTTTTCGAGCTACTGGTTTTGGACTTTGATTTTACTGGAAAATGAAGGAAAAAAAAAAAAAAAAAATAAAAAAAAAAATTGGGAAAAATAAAAACAAAAAGTGATTTTGTGATTTCCTTGATGTCCAAGATGATTGTGTTCATTTTGATGGATTTCATTTGGATGGACAAGAAATCATGAACTACCTAACCTTTTCTACCCTACTACCCCTACAACCCTACCACTAACTACTGACCTAACCGACCTAATGTTGAAGGCGACATTGGAAGCATATGCTTTATTATCTCATACTACAGAGGATAAGAGAACAAAGGGAAAGATAAATAAAAAAAACCTCATATATCACAATTATAATTATTATTACAAATTCAATTAAAAAAAAAAAATCAAAAAATTTTTTTTTAAAAGACAAAAAATTTCCCCAAAAGAAGAGTGAGAAAAAAATCCAGTGAAAAAGTGATTAAATTCCGAGTTAATTTCCGTTGCATAGCAACTGGAAAATTCCATCAAAACCTGAAAAAAAATTAAATTCAATTCTCAATTCAATTGCAAAATAACTCCAAAAAAAATCTGAAAAATTGAGAAAAAAAACCTTAAAAACCTGTATAATTCCAAGTATTTTTTTTTTTTTTTTTTTTTTTTTTTTTTTTTTTTTTTTTTTTTTTTTTTTTTTTTTTTTTTTTACAATAAAAAATTGTAAAATGTAGTAAAATTTTTTAAAAAAAAAATCAAAAATCAATTTAAAATTTCAGTACATCATCTCAAACTTGAAAATTCCAGTACAATTGAATTTTTTGGGTATGTTTTTCAGTAAATAGTAACGTAACAACAAAATCTGTGTGTGTGTACTATAATATCCATATTATAGCACTGGAAATTTCCAGTCCAGTTGCACAGTAAATTTCCAGTTTTTTTTTACAGTGTCGGATATCGCGGATCGATAACGCACGCTCCTCTTTTTGATCGTTATTCTTCGTTCTCCAGAAATGTTTCATTAAACTCGAAACATTAACTGTAATTCATTTCATCGTTTCGAAATAAAAACAAAATCATCGTTCCATTTGGATTATTTCTCTGTGGAAGGCAGCAGTTTTCAATTCACTTTTCCATTAAACTACATGCATTATCATAGTCTTTACCGTGAACTACCAAACGTTCTCGAATTCTCCGAAAAAACTCTTTGAATCAAGGATTATTATGATGATGATGGTATAATGCTGACGTTATTAGTTCGTTTCAGACCTATCGAGGAAACGATGGTGAACATTATCGTGCATGTACAATACCGCTAGTTTCCAAACTTTTACTTGAATTCAATCGAAATTATTCGTAGAACGTGAAAGAGAGTTTAGAAAGAAGAGGAATGTGGTGTTTCTCTGTTTTCTTTCATATTCAACATACTGAACATAATGTGTAATTTCGATGTTTCCATGGATATGATTTTTTATTTATTTTTTTAGAAAATTTCATGAATCGTGTACTACAGTAATTGTTACACGGTGAGAAGAGAATGGTAATATTTACCATGCTAATATAGTATTTAGTCTCATTTTATATAAACTCGTGATTGTTGCTATGAGAGGATAGAATTCTTTACCATTTTTCTGGTGCACGGAAAGACCGGGTCTATTAATATTTAGAAAAATGACTGTCAATTTAGGGAAAAAGAGGATGGCTGAAAAATATTTGTAATGAGTCTACCAAAAATTCGTAGTCAAAATATCAACAGCTGATAGTTTCATTGGTATTTTTCACAGTGAAACTATCAATTGTTAATACATCGACTACGAATTTTCAGTAGACTCACTACGAATATTCTTCAGCGATCCTCTTTTTTCCTGAACTGAAAGTAATTTTTCTAAATATTAATAGATACGGTCTTTTCGTGTGATAATTACCATGCTACATATATAATTCTATTCTCATATAGTAACAATCACGATTTTATATAAAATAAGACCGAATGCTAACTATGTTAGCATGGTAATATTATTATAAATTTTATCTCCGTGTACAAACCAGATTATATCGCATCATCAATCATTTTTGCATGGCTTTTTTCTGTTTTTATTGAACCAAATCAGTTTCATTGATGACTGACAACAAAATTACATAAAAATAAGTGTGTAAACTCAATAGTATATTCAATTGCAATTATAGATCCGTTCAATAAAAATGACAGAAAGTGCATATGAAAGTATTGATTATGGACAGAATTCGGTATCTAGTCATTGTATTCGCCAATTAATTCAATTCACAATATCATGATTTGATTGCCCGATCATTTAGAAAATTCATGCCTCATTAGTTCTCGATATAGAAATGATCTTGAATCACCATAACGATGACCAATAAAACAAGAAATAGAAGATTCGTGAATAATTCAGTTACCACATAATTGATAATTACTCGATACGAATATTATATCTAACGCTGGAGGGAAATTTGATTCAATTTGTTATTAGAACACGTACAGCAGCTTCCTTCATAACCACGATATTAATTTCATTACATCCGTTAATATTCGAGCTCATTATCTATTCTGTTACTCAAATCATCGTATTTGGTACAGAAGATGTAACCTGCATCAAGTACTCTGGAAAACTCGAATTGTCTTTAAATCAAATTCAATTCTCTCGAGCAGATAGTAGAATAATTCCTAATGAACTCTTATCATCCTTCCGAATAACAGAATATTACTCAAGGAATCAAACTTCATAAATCATATTTATAAACGTTTCGAATTTCTATCGTTAATGTGCTTTTCATTTCCACCAAAACGATAATTCGTACGATTCCAATCTCTTCTATAAAGATGAATATTTTGACTGGGAATTCAATGAGTAGAAATCGTTAATCCTCTGCATTGAAATTGTTCTCCAATCACTCGTGACAGAATAATTATGTTTACTTGTTGAACTATGAACTTTTGTTCGGATGAACAAATGTGGACATGATGTAAATTGTTTGTGTAGCCTATGAAGTGGTGCGTGATAAATATGCAGAACCCAACGTCGTGCTTGTATCAGGATTGTTCTGTGTTAACGGTATGAAAGAATACTGTCGGAACGGACATCAACGTTTTAATGCGAGAGAAAATTAAAGCGTACAAGCGAAATGTATCGCACATTTCATTATAATTGACTTCATCGATCATTGGCTGGATTTCGATTTATTATGGACACTCATTTTGATGAAATCCCAAGAAAATTCTCAACTCTACAGATATTTTGTACAATGAGATCATTACGATTTATGTGATATTTATGTGGAAAATAGGTGAGAATATTCTGCCACTTTGCAAATGTGACTTGATATTTCATTGCATGTAGAATGGAAGACCGACAGGTGTATGGCATGCGCAATTGAGAAAACTTCGTACGGAAGCCTCTCAAGAAAACTGACACCTGTGTTCTCGCTCGTAAGGATTGTTTACCGCTTCGTACCATGTTTCAAACTTCCAAAAGTGATCCACATTTCTAACGTCTGAGCCTTAATCCTATTTGTAGCAACGGATGAAGAATTCTCTGGAAGACCATATTGAGGGAATGAGAAAACTTTCTTGTAAATGTTGACGATTGAAATTCGAAGACTCATCCAATGGTTTTGACAAGTATTTTGATGGAAACTTGTTAATGAAAATGTATGATTGTTTTGATTCCAATTTCAACTGTCAATTGATTACACAGAGAAAGAAGTATTTTTTGCTGCCACAGCTTAAAAGTTGCTGTCACAGCTGGGCAGATTGCTGTGATAACAAATAGGTTGCTGCCTCATAGCAGAAAATCGGCTACTCCGGCAAAGGGCATCCAGCAAAATAAGGCCTCGTTATCACAGCGAATTTTTTTCTCCGTGTATTTATTTGGAATGACGTAGGATCGAAGCGTTCGATACTCGGCTTGCAGCGCTTCAAGTCCTCCAGATATATTTGATCCACAGACATCCTGAGTTCTTTTGTGAATAAAAAAAAAAAACTACTTCTACGAATCTAGAGTTTGGAATTAATCTTAATCATCATCCAGAATCCCTGCGTATTCAACCATTTTCCTTTTCAGAGAATCAAGACAATCGCGACCTCGATCATATGAATTTGATTGAGTTCATTCAAATTTTGTGAAAATCGAGTCCTTCTAATGACGTTGATGATAATAGTTAATAAAAGTTGGGAAAGAGTTGACAGATAATGCATTATAACTTCGTCTGAACCGTCATGCCAGACGAAAATATTGTAAATGACGATCCAATATTCAGAAACATGAACGTGATATCCATTGTTTATTGCAAGAACTTTGCGAACAATATGAAACATCCTGGAATTGCTCGTTTCTTTCTAAGTGAATAATCCTCAAGATCTTATCTCCGTTACCCATGTGTTTTCATCTGAAAATTCTGTCCCTATTCAAGAATGAATGTCAGAAGACTGGAACGAAGTTCGTGAAAGTACGAAACCCAAACTTTGCGCGTCACGGAAATTCTATTTCCGCTGTTGTGTCAAAATTGAAGAAAAAATGAATTGTTCGTGTAACATCTCAGTCTGGACATCACCTTGAATAGAGTCGAAGGAACGTTGAATGAAGAGAAACTTTGGAATCTATAATATTCTTTACCGACGCGTCAAGTGTGTACGTTAATGCGAAACATTGTGTGGAAAAGTTTGAAGAAAAGCGTAGAGCTAAGGTACAAAACTTTCAGCGGCGTTAAAGAGTCGAAAGCTTTTTGCTTTATGGTTTTATTTATCTTTCACCTCCGTCGTCGGCCACCTCATTGCCAGTGCATACTACTCTTTCTACTCATCTCACGGCAAGTAGACTTGCCGCTTCCAAAGCGTGCAAGCTACCATTCTTTCTCGTACAACCTTTACTTTAACTTCATTTATGTGAAGTGTTCTTGTCCCCCTTTTCTTTTTCATTCGAGGCCTCTTTTTTTAATTACTTTTCCTCTCTCTCTCTCTCAAGCCTTTCGTTTTCCTACATACATAACAATTTTTACATCAAACCCGCATGATATTTTATTCAGAAGAAATGATTAAAGTTTGGTTTTACTCGCACTTTGTCCTCTCTTTTTTTAATGCTTCGCATACTTGAACTTTGGGGAAAAATTCGATTTTTCACATCTCCATAATATTTTATTTTATTTCAATTACATTCGCGATGTGCAAAAATACAAAATAATCATATTACGAATCATTCGAGTGATTAAAACTTTGTCGAATAATATAATTTTATCATAAGAATAATTGAAACCCTGTCACGGCGTAAGTTTTCAGTATGAGATTATGGATATAATATTGCGTGGAGGAGGAAATTCATTTCTCTATGGTGGTAAAGAGAGCAGAGAAAACACTCGCACATCGGATCTGCCTTTAATAGAGTTTTTTTATTAGTTACCTCTCCGAGTGGAAAGGCAATTTTTATCTGTAGTGGAGAATTCTTCGTACACTCTTCTCTCATCTTATTAAAATATTTTGATATTGAACAGATTTTATACAATAACGAAATTCAACTGTTCACTGTTTTGAATTTTCATATTTTTGAAATGAATTTTAACTTTATTCGGTTGAACTTTAGCGCATAGTGGATGTTTTTCTCGCACAAGTGTTTTACGATGAGCGGTATGGGGGAAATTTATGATCTTTTCTATTCGACAAATGAATTGTAAATATTTGATAAATTCGTGACTCGTGGATTTAACTTTTATTATCCTATCGAACCATCCCTATACATCGACTATCCAATCACATTCATTAGTATCTCCAATTATTCAACTCACAACGTGTAATCCTGGACACCGATATAAATATGTAAATCCGTATTTAATATCGAAGAGTGATTAGAGTACGTTCATCAAAGCTCTTTGACTACTCGACAAGAATCAATCGAGGCTTTGATGAGTCACGAATTGATTATGATGAGCTTCCGTGAGAGAAACGATTAGTTGCAGAGAAATCCTCTTTACAGGTATTCGTCGAATCCCGTGTATTATCATGCAGCAAATACATTACAATATCCTTGTGAGTGATCGGCATTCCCTGTTTTAGCCGATAATGATTCATACAAGGAATGATTGATGCTGATAATATAGAATCACGGATAAATATAACAAACAAAATGAAGTTTTGTGTTATCAACGTACACGCAGAAAACAGATGTATTGAAAAGTTCCATAATTTATTGAGGATCAGCGTCAGTCTGTTACAGATAGAGTTTTTACTAGAGTTTATTTTTCAAAAGTCCCATAATAGGATGTATTTCTCCAAGAAATTATAGTACCTTTGAAGCTATATTCAGATAAATACCTTCATTTACAACAGACATTTATAACAAAAATTCAATAGGTAATTCTGCACTCGAAGTTGATTGAAATTATTGAGACAATTGCGTGCAGCGGAAAAGAGAATACACGATTCTCATTCTTTGGACGTCTTTCAAGGAAAGAAAATAATCAAATGTGGTTATAAAAACCCCTTGTTCTCCAATTCACGAATAGCGGACTGCACGGTATATGTCTGCGAAAGTTGCTTCATTCATTCAAATATATATCCTCTAACGATCCTCTCCTCCTTCCTTCAAGAAGAGCTCTGTATTTCCCTCAATTCAACCCTCATCTGATACAATCTTTTGATCACTCGAGTATACAAAGCAATCGGCCAAGATCTAATTAACTTCCTCGTCAAGGTGCGCAAAAGCCACGTCGTAACGACGATCTCGAGCGATACAGAAACACGTTTCATTAAAGCCCATTTGTCAGTTAAACCCTCGTCATGTTGATTTTGCTACCTTATTCCCTACAACGACGAGAATACTCGAGACTCTCATTTACCATCGTTTTTCACCATTCCCCTATTTTTTCATCTCCTCCTCTCCCCTACGTTTACAACACTGTTTTTTCTTCCACCTCCTGATGATTTTTTACTCGTTGTTTCCTCATCGCTTTGGGGCCCGGAAAGCGTACAGCGATAAAGCACGAAATCATAATCGCCATGTTTCTCCTCTCCTAACATTCTCGTTTCGTTTTTTCCTACCTATTACGGAATTAGAAGAACGAACACCCACAAAATTAAAAGACGTAAGAAGAATGAGAAGACGTTGGTATATATATATATATATATCTATATAGACGTGTATGGATTGAACAAGTTATTTGGAACACGAACCATGTTGTTACTTAGACTCTTGATTGTGACCTGAAATATTTTATAACACGTTCGTTATGAGATATACAATCTTATCTTCAACAGTTCGGTGGAAACTATCTGTAAATAACGTGAATATCGATTATATCAAAATTATACAAAATGTTCTTTGGATAGAATTTGTATACAATCCATATGGAATTGCTTTTACGTGTTATACAAATTACATGGATTACACAACATTTCTATAACTTGTCTTCTTTGAAGCATATAAAACATTATTCCCATTAAACGGATAATTGATGTAAGAGATTTTATTGGGTTTGTGAATATGACTCCGCCCTTTTTTGTTGAAATAAAACACATTTGCTTGTTTAGAAAATTGAAGAACAGTTTATTCAAAGTATGCTCCATCTGCAGCTATAACCTTTGCTCATCTTTCAGGTAATTTATGTATTCCTTGCCTGAAGAAATCCTGATCTTTTGAGCTGATTCAATTATTAAGCCAAATTTTGATACTTTCGTATTTACACTGTAAAAAATTGCTTCCTAAATTTCATAGAAATGTATGTGAAGCAATTAACATATACATTTTGTATTGAATTTTCAAAACTTCTTTGGCTTTGCATATGAAATTTTATGATATCTCATACAGAATTATGATTTTTCATGCATTTTTATATGAATTTTCACACATTTTGCATTAAATTTCATGAATTCATGATTGAACTTAATTTCAATTACAAGTTTCAGAGTTTTCATGTACATCTGATATCGGAAATTTCAGAATATTTTTTACAGTGTAGCGAACCGTTCTCCTGTAAGATCTGAATGCATTGTCCGAAATAAGTGGTAATCCGACCGAGCTATGTCTGGCGAATATAGCGGGTGGAAAAGTACTCCCCAGTTCTGTCCATCTAAATATTTTTTCATGACATGTGCGGTGTGTGGTTTGGCATTGTCAGTTGCAGAATTAATTGACTGTGCCTATTCATCCATTCTGGACGTTTTTTTTTTCTATGGCTCGCTTTAAATGCATTAGTTGTCGTCGGTGAAGTTTTCCATTAATAGTTTGAGAGGGTTCGAGCAACTCATAATATACAACACCTCTCTGATCCCACCAAATGCAGAGCGTAACCTTGGCACAGTGAATATTTCTTTTTGGCTGTGATGGGCCCAGTTCACCTGGCTTCACCCAAGATTTTTGGCGTTTTAGATTCTCATAGTATATCTATTTTTCATTCCCTGTGACTATTCGATGTAAAAATCTTTTTCGTTGCTGTCTTTGAAGTATTAGGTGTACAAATAAGTTTCCGCGGTTTGTCAAAAGATGGCCCCACCAGAAGGTTATGGAGAAATTATCAGATGTAAAACGTGATATCCCAAGTTTAGTCATCTGGCAACACCATAACCTTAAAGTACTAGTGATTCCGTATCAGCATCACGTAATTTTTTTCGTGCAAAAATGTCAAGTTTTATTCCGAATAAGCATCATTTGCGGGAACTTTTGATTTACTTCTTTAATGTGAAAAAATCTGCAGCTGAGGCGCATCGATTGCTTCTAGAAGCATATGGTGAAGCTGATTTAAGTGAGAGAAGTTGTCAGGAATGGTTTCAAAAGTTTAAGAACGGTGAGTTTGACGTTAAAGACAAAGAACGCAGTGGAAGGCCGAAAGTGTACGAAGACATGGAATTAGAAGTACTATTGGAGGAAGATTCGTCCCAAACGCAAAAAGAACTTGCACTTACTCTACAAGTGACTCAACAAGCAATTTCACATCGTTTAAAATCGTTAGGAATGATTGAAAAACAAGGAAATTGGGTTCCATATGAACTAAAGCCGAGAGACGTTGAACGCCGATTATGCATGAGTGAAATGCTGCTTGCCAGGAATAAAAAAAAGAGTTTTTTGCATCGTATAGTCACTGGTGACGAAAAATGGATTCACTACGATAATCCAAAGAAGAGAAAGTCATGGGTTAAGCCCGGCGAACCATCAACATCGACAGCTAAGCCGAATATTCATGGAAAAAAACTCATGCTGTGTATTTGGTGGGATCAGCTTGGTGTCGTGTATTATGAATTGCTGAAACCAAGCGAAACCATTACTGGAGCTCTCTACCGAACACAATTGATGAGATTGAGTCGGGCACTTAAGGAAAAACGCGCCCATCACTACTCCAGACACGACAAAATTATTCTTTCACACGATAATGCTCGTCCACATGTTGCGGCGTCGGTAAAAACATACTTGGAAACACTCAACTGGGAAGTTTTACCCCACCCGCCGTATTCACCAGACTTAGCCCCTTCTGATTATCACCTGTTCCGGTCGATGGCACATGGTCTGTCTGAGCAGCGCTTCACATCATATGAAGACACCAAAAATTGGGTAGATTTGTGGATAGCGTCAAAAGATGAAGAGTTTTTTCGACGGGGTATCCGAATGTTGCCAGAAAGATGGGGAAAAGTAGTGGCAAATGATGGAAAATACTTTGAATAAAACGTAATGTACTTTTCCTTTACAATAAATTCCTAATTTTTTATAAAAAACCGCGGAAACTTATTTGTACACCTAATAGTATTCCACAAATTGTTTTTCGACGTTCCATGTCTCTTTCTCTCAATTCATGTGGGACCCAGTTATTGAGTTTTTGAACCATTGCCATTGCTTTTAAACGCTTCGCAACAGTTGATCATTCAACATTCAATATTGCAGCCAGTTCTGCTTGAGTCTGGCAAGAATCCTCTGTCAATAATGCTTCCAAATCAGCATCTTCAAATTTTTTGGTGGTTTTCCGTATTCTTTGTCCTCGGTGCCAAAATCATTATTTTGAAATCGTCGAAACCATTCCTTGCAAGTTGTATTAGATGGAGCATGCTCACCGTAGTTTCCGCTGCACTTTTCTTTGCAATAAAATAGTGTAACAACACTTCCCGCAAACGATGTTTACTTGGAACGAAAACCGACATGTTCAAGGAGGTAAAAACTTGTAGCTCACGAACCAAACCAAATGTCGCGTAGTGCGTTTGACAGCTGACAAAAAGTACTGTCGAATACAAGTGTTGCTATATCTATCAGTACACGTAAGCAATATTAACAACCACATGTGTTAGGATAGGGCGGAGTCATATTCACACACCCAATGTATGAACTGATTCTTTTATTGAATCCACTTATATTAAGTTCATAATACAAACTTATCTCAGTCAAATTTTGATATTCAGAAATAGAAGTTGAGATTTCACAGATTATTGAAGTTCACTAGTCGAACGTATGCAAACTTCCTCTAACATACTCATAAGGTTGCATGAGATAGTATTACCTATCATCTAGTATGACCGAGCTGAGGTATAAGAGAGAAATAATATTACGTATATCCCATGAGAAAAAGAGAGACGCTGATATAGATAACTCCACAGCTCGTCGTAGATATACAACGCAGGAAGTAATTTAGTTACCCTGGTTCCTGATGGGCAAATCAATTTTCTGGCAATGTGGTAGACTATAACAACAGGTCAACGGTTGATCGAAGTAAGAAAACTTCAGTATGATGGATACAAAGTAATAGAGATTCTTCGAAATATTGATAATATTTTTTAACTTATCTTCTCATCAAATAATTATGAAATTTCTGATATTATTGTGAGAGGAATCGATAAAACCTACAAATTTTCGTATTATCATTTGTTTTAGGGGAATTTTGAAATATTTTTATAATTCTGTATGATCGAGGAACATCTGGATTGAGAATGAGAAGTATTCGATTAACTAACAAAATTAACAACCAAGTTCGACAATCTATTAAATTGACATTGACGAATTGGACAGTTCACCTACGTCCTAATAGGAATGATAATAATTGTCAATCGTCAGATTTCAAAGAAAAATAGTTTACCGGGAATGGAACGTTCATAGAAAAATTATTCATGATTTCACGTTTCAATGATTTTATCGAATTATTATACACAACAACATAGAAAATTGATTGAGTTAGTCCCAAGCTCTGTGAATAAAGTCATAAGACAGTCGTAGACAATGTTCTGTTTGTTCTGAACAATTCAATAAATCCGGTACCAGCATCACGATTTTGATCCGGTTTCGCGAATGTATTGGAAACAAGAATTGGGAGACAGTTGTTTGAATAGCGAACCTTAAATCAAACTTTCTAATACAACTTCGAAATCGAATTTCCGTGTTTTGGAATAATTTCTGTATAAATTTGATTCAAAGTGATCATACGCGACACCAGATTCCATCGTTAGCATCGTCCTAACGACATAGGATGCTTTATAAACATATTAACCTTTCCCATTAAACAATGATAAGATTTATCTAAATTATTCATATATTACGTCCAGTATAATCAATGTTTCATCGTACGATGGGCTGGATCCGTAGGGATGATAGCTTGTATACATAATCTGTTGAATAATTCGATCAGATTGTTAATTCGGATAACAAGATGATAGTTGGCTAATTCGCAGGAGCTCCTCTACACAAGGATCGATAATGCGTCGTCGTTACCAACCGCTTGTTCACAACGTGTTGATTGAATGTTTGTTTATATTGCCAAAATTTACAACATCAACGCAGGGGCCCTGCATTGAAAACATAGGTTTTCAACAGAATTTTGATTCAAATAAACGCAAAGAAACTTTTGGGTTCACTGAAATGACATCAACAATTCATTTATTTATCATAAACAAACTTCATTTCAGTCTATTGAAACTTTTCTTTAGCTTCATTTCAACCAAAATTTTGTACCTCTGAGAGAAAAGGTCTTCTCAGGGTGAGGATCAGAACCATTTTATATCTAGTTAGTGCATTTATTTTTAGAGAGGATTGAGAATCATCGAATCAACATCATTGGCAGTATTGCAAGAAAAATGAACATCACAATGCATGCTTGGAATTGTTTCTTATCTCCGCAGAAAAACTTATCCGTTGTCTTCTAGGTTTTGTTAGAAATTGTCGTTTCGCAGTTATTGTATGTTGATAAGGGACACAGTGTTGGTACCTTTTAAAGTCTGTCCCGCTCATCCACTGTAACGAGATTCCTTTGTGCATTTTACGAGAATTTTATTAAAGAATTTCAACTGCGTGAATGCTATTGTTTATAATTAAATACATCGCTCCACATTGTCTCATAGAAATTTTTCATTATTTTAGGTGAATCTGATGAACAAAGATTGTCAGTAATTCAGCTTTATATAAAAAGTTGAATGAATAGTTCTATGTTTCCAAAGTTACCCCAATTCCCGTTAGTTACTTTCCTGAAGTTCAATGATCATATGAGGAAAAATCAGAAAAAGATTTTTATGACTTCACAAACGCATGAGTGAGCAAATATTCGTATGAGCTACATAACTGAAAAGAAGAGATTCTGTGGAATACAGATCACCGATGGGAACTGTTCAGCTTAGAAACAGATGACTTCCACCTAGACGAGAATTCCAAATAATAATGGTTTTATGTTTGAAGATATTTTCTTTAGAGCAAACAGCTCACCCGGTTTAAGGTCAGCTGTCTTCGCTCTTTTTCAAAAGCAGGATGGTTAAATCGTCCTTGTATGCTCGTATGTACCAAGAATGAGCCAAACTTTGCATAAACCTTCTTAAGTTTCTTTTCCCCATTAATTCAGATATATGATTCTCGTTTCATCGATTTTTCTCCTTCTCTAGATATCTCTCAACGGAGTTACACTAGCGATGAAATAAATTCAATCAAATCAATATGGTGCTCATAGATTACTTGTTAGATATCATGATGCTTTTTCTTCTTAAATTCAATTGTGAGGTAGTTCTTTTTCATTTCTATTGTTAGAGCATGCATGAAATGTATAATTTGGAAGATAAATTGTTAAGGAATTGATAAGGTATAAAGGAACACTTCAATCAGTTATTTTTCAATACATTTAGAATATCATAAGAGCATCAAATGATGGAGCTGTGAATGCGAAATCGAATGCCCCAAATAAGATGTAACAAATCAATCTTTTGTTACTGAAAATCACACGGACTACCCATAAATTTTGTGGTGTCAACAACTTTCTTTGCTCAGTACACGTTTTCTGGCATACGCTTTCTACGTGTATACATATTTTAGAATCCGGAAAGGAAAGAAGCAACGTTTCGAATAGTGGAAATGCATATGAAAAGTGCTATCGATATTTATGAGATACTCAAATATTTCTGAGGATTCTATCTGGACAAACGAAAAAGAAACATTGTGGGTACGTTTTTTGAATGCGTTGAAAATACAGATGAGAAGGAATTTATCGAATTGTTTTCGAACGCGCAAAGAAAAATTGAAGAATTATTCATGTGAAACATTGATAAACTTAGATCAAAAGTTCATTTGTATACAACTGTGTTATACAATTCATGAATACGAGAAAGAAAATAACAAACTTTCGATTATTATCTTTGAAATCCTAACAAGCGACATGTATAGGGATCGCAATCACGATGCGCGTTCACTTGAAATACCCACCCTAGTACATTTCTAAAGTCATCATCGTACCACTCACCCAGTTTTCTGATACTACAACGGCATTGTCAAGTATGGAAATGGAACGGATCAGTTTTTCCACGCGGGTTTATTCTCCGCAAGACTTGAACATCTCAATGCGCGCAATCAGGTTTTAAAAACTGTGTTCATATATCATCACGAGTAGGGAGGGAAGTGATTATGGAACGCGGAGGTACCGTCATTGCCGAAGGAATCAAACACAAGAAGATCTTAACTTCAGAATAGACCCAGTTACGTCGGTAATAGTGATTGCACTATTTACTTTCTTTGCATGCTAGCTGCCGTATTCGCAGTAGTGATGCTCGTTCAATCTAGAACTTTTCATCCGGTCGGAAACGAGATCGTTCAAGAGAACACTTCTCGTCGCTGCCAACTGCTACTGCCGCTACTAGTGCCCGAGGAACAGGATTTCCCATGGGAACATTATCATTTCAGCTTCCGGGGATTACTGTAGTTACGATTATTGATTTGCGAGCCTTCTATGGAATATTCATGCATCAATATTCAATGGTTTCTTGGTTTGTTCTGTATCAGACATTTCGTTCTCTCTTTCGTTACTCGTGGAAGATTTTTCATCGGTGTGGATCATATGCACTTTCGATTCTGTGGGAATGGAATGAATTGGATTTTAAATTAACGACAAAGATCTGATCATTTCCATTGGTGCAAATCGATAATTCGATAAATAAGAATGAATTTTTTCTCTTCCATTATTGCGGTGTGAAAATGATAAACCTAGGGTATAACCTTGCTTCCGCCGTTTTTTCCGAAATTCGAGGCTTTATTGTAGAAAATTGGTTATACATTTATGATTCAAAGTATTGTCCATCGCTGGCCACTACTTTCTCCCATCTTCCGGGCAGCATACGAATCCCGCGTTGAAAAAACTGGTCATCTTTTGAAGCGATCCACGAATCGATCTAATTTTTTACTTCTTCATAAGACCGGAAGTGCTGGTCAGCTAGGCCGTGTGCCATTGATCGAAACAAGTGATAGTCCGAGGGAGCAACGTCTGGAGAATACGGCGGGTGGGGTAGGACTTCCCATTCCAAAGTTTCCAAGTATGTGTTGACCACTTTCGTAACATGGGGTCGAGCATTGTCATGCTGTAAAATCACTTTATCATGTCTCTCGTTGTATATGCTCGGGTCGAACGCATTAATTGCGTTCGATAACGATCGCCTGTGATTGTTTCAGTCGGTTTTAACAACTCATAATACACTACGCCGAGCTGGTCCCACCAAATACCGAGCATAACCTTGGAACCGTGGATATTCGGTTTGGCCGTCGACGTGGAAGCATGGCCGGGATATCCCCATGATTTTCTGCGCTTGGGATTATCGTGATGAACCCATTTTTCGTCCCCAGTCACAATAGGATGCAGAAATCCCTTCCATCTTTGCACCCAATTTCCTTGTTTCTGAATCATTCCCATGACTTTCAGGCGTTTTGAAATGGCTGGTTGCGTCACTCCCAATGATCCTGCCAATTCTTGTTGCGTTTAACAAGAGTCTTGATCAAGTAATGCCTCCAATTCTGCATCTTCGAAAACCTTCTCTCTTCCACCGCCATGCTGGTCTTCGACGTTAAAATCAACGTTCTTGAAGCGTTGAAACCACTCTCGGCGCGTTCTTTCGCTAATAGCGGCTTCACCTTAAGTATTTGAAAGCATTCGATGAGCCTCAGCCGCAGATTTCTTCATATTAAAGCAGAAAATTAAAACCTCCCGCAAATGACGAGAATTTGGCTCGTAAGCTGACATGTTTAATCGAGAATAACTTTATGATGCAGACGCAAATCGACTAATATTTCGATGGCGTTATGTTTACAAATACCTAATCCTATTGTATGACATCTATGATCTATTCATTCCAACTACCACTTACCGCTAAAGCCCTCTATTGCAAAACGGCGGAAGCAAAGTTACACACCTAATATTATGGAATTGACTCGTATAATCCTTCATTTTATAGAAAGAACACTGGAAGAAGGAAAGTACGATGAATCAAACAAAAGATTTAAAAAACATTTTCATGTTTGTGGTCACTGAAGAAGAAAATTAAGAAAGTTCATCGTAAAAAAATAGTTTTAATCACTAAAAACGTGGTTGAGATATTTTTTTTCATATCCGTTTGGTAGAAGTGAATAACCATTTTTCTCAGATGTAAAGTAATATATTCTGGACTAAGGATTTCAACATATTAATATTTCAGATTATAACCATTTGGCTACATATTTTAATTTTTCAGGGAAATTTTTACTATCCTTCATGAGAATTTTCACGAGACAGTAGTAAAATCAATAACTGATTCGACAACATCCTTTTTTTTTATCAGCTGACGTTCATTCCTCTATCTATCAATTCGACATCTTCCAATGAAATGCAAACTTCATTCAACTCTGTGAAAAATATTTTACAGTTGTAAAACACGTTGGCTTCCACGTTTTTCGAATCCTCTCGTGCCTAACAAACTCCTAGAATCATTTTTATTCTGGGAATAAGTTCAAACATTCAATAATTGCATTAAAATAATTATATATACTCAATCAGCTGATCATATTCATTAAATAGAGAATGGGCTGTTCCAAAGAAGAGAGTGAAGGACGGAGAGGCATTTCATGTTTCTCACAATTTCAAATTCTTATGAACATATCAAATTGAAGATTCATCAACTTTCAAACGTCCTCAAAGGATCTTGGGAGTCTTCCACAAGATTTCCAGAGGCTCTTTCAAGGACTCGAACGAAAAGGAAGGTTCTTAAGGGTCTGTGTGGAGAAGTTCTAGAATAGTTTTGTCCTTGATATTACTTCGCTAAAGCCCAAAATGGAGCCGCGCGAAAGTAGAATTGTTTCTCTCCTTTGTGTACGATACTCGTAAGGTTATGTGTCTCTCATCAACAGCTTATATCTTGCTTTCATGATCCCACAAAGCATAGTCGAGTCAACGTTAACGTTAACGTTATCAAAGTCTTATTAATATCTTCCATCTTTGCTCATATTATGGTAATCAGGAAATTTAACTTCGCTTTTGATCGCACATATCCCAATTACATTCTCATTCTTTATACACGCATTTTTTAGCACCCTTTTTTCATCCCTGTAGCTAGAATAATTGCAGCTGTAGCTATTTTTTAGCTCTCGCAGTAGGAAATCGTAGCTGTAACTTGACGGGTTTTGTGGTTGATATTTGGATAGCCAAATAATTTAGCTGTTGAGTTTTCACTGCTGCAGTTACATTCCTTGCTGCTACCGCTAAGTGATTAGTTGTGACAACTAAAAAATACCAGCGTAGCTAGTTTTCAGCTATCCAAATAATAGCTAACTATTTTCTTCCGTGTATACAAAATAATACTTTCCAATGAACCAAGTCCCTGCGATTATTGTCCAACTATTGGTCATTCCATTCACAGCAAGAATCGGCAATCATTGGGCCTTTCTATGTTTTATTTGATGACAACCCTGGTTAAAAGGATCCATTGAATCCGACAAATGAAACTTCATGTCATTTGGTCAGGACATTGTACAGGATTTGATCAAATTTGGCAAGATTCCATCAGAATCACATTGAAAACCCTGCATTCATTCGTTTAAACCTCATTGAAAAACGTTGGATAGGATTTGGTTGAAACATTGTACAGGATTCAATGCGATTTGGCAAGAATCAATTGATGTTTACAATTAGGTGAATGAAATCCTCATCACTGTGATATATCGCAGTGATGAATGAAGAGTTAATAATTGTCCACATTTGTGAAATTTATTTGTGACGAAATAACATGGGATCATGATTTCAGAATTCATATCACATACATAATATACGCGATTTACAAAAGGATTTTCACTACTCACAGACATTTGCAATCTCTAAGCTGAGACAATCACTGATTGTTGATTCACGAATTCACAAATATACGCTCGCGTGAATCACCAAGAACTTTGTTTACGGTAATAAAATTCCAAAGACAAAGACGGAAAGCGGCTAAAATTCGTCCTTCGTTCGTGGCTTGACATGTCCAAAGTATTTCAGCTGAGGCAGAATTGAGAATTCCAAAAAGTAGTTGGCTGCTAACGAATAAACAATTCTTTAAAATGGATACACTGTGAGAAATAATGGTAAACTTTTCCCCCGAAAAGTGGTAGCAGCAAAGTTCCACCATGCAAAACGAACTTCCCGCGATAATTTGATGAATTGTTTCTTCACTTCTGAAAGATTCAATACCCAAAAATCATAATGGTTTCCCGAAGCGGGGGGAAAACCCCTTTATTTATGATGAAAAAAACATTTTCTCACGACGAGGGCATGAAAACCATCACCGAAGTGAGAACAAAAATCCCATAATTTCTGAAGTGTACGATTACAATTGAAATCGTTGGAAAATCACGAGAATTGCCGCATTCTTCCTGAAATGTCTAATGAATGCGCAATTTGAAGTCCGATAAATCGATTAATTGCACGGTGAAAAATAAATGTGGTGATAGAAAAACAATCTCCCCCCGTGGAGTAAATTCATTTCTCCTATATTCTGATGGAATTTTTCTCCATTTGGAAAGAAATTTGCTTCAGGAAGGAAGAATTTTCCTCCAAATGGAGGAGAATTCTCCCAAAATATAGGGGAAATAAATTCCTCCGACTAAATTTGGGAGGAAACTTCCCCTTCACTTTTCACAGTGTATTATCGATGATCCAAATAGACGGATAATCCAAAACTGAAACTGAAAAATAGACCGTAAAATTATTACCATTCTAATTGAAATCATAGACATTGTTCGGTCCTTCGATTCCTTTGCCTATTAGGTATCCGATAATCATGACGATAATTCCCAAAACGAACACTCAAGGGATAATCCCTACCATTATTCACTTACGGAACATGAAATTATATTCCACATATCCTCTTTCATGTACTTTCGCAGACGAATCGATCCGAAATTCATCTGGAACGTATGAGAGCATATCCTAAAATCTATTTCAACCAGTAAGATCGATTGTTCCATTAACTTCTGATATTCGATTCGCAATTTCTTACACCAATCCGCTTCTTCACCTTTCCTCAATTTCTATGTCCATTATCCACACGTAGGGGCAAGAAGTGTACTTTCTCAGCACCAACGGAAAATCCAATTTCATGACTCGAACTAGTTATGGCTAGAAAAATTTCACGATCGAATATGAAATCCATAGAAGGATTGCGTAACGAATGTGAAATGTTCTCTCCTCTCATCCATTTCGATTCATTGTTCTGAAATTCGATGATGAATTAAATTTCCCTACACATCACCTACGTGAATTTTACAAGAAAAAAGAAAGAAAACTCTCAATTGATGTGATGTGAAAATTATTCCCTCCAAACAAAACATTATCAACACAAAAGACGCAAACAAATGCTCACAAGACGCTTTTCTACCCTATAATGTTAATACGCTTAGGACTTTATGGAGCGTGAAGATTAAAGTAAAATAAGCACGTGATTTCATTAACCTTGGGTGAAAGTTAGTCGAAGTTCGTCTGGAAGCTCGTCATTCGGTGAGTTGAATTTGAGTGTACCCAAGGTCGTTGAGTCGGTGTTGGTGTATTATAAAGTCGAATGAATCATTGAGATTCGTAAAAGAGCTAAATAAACAAAGAAAAACGGGTTTTTGTATACGGTCTTTCCGACCGTAAAAACATTTAGACCCTGACTTCATTTTCCTCTCTTTTTCAGCAAGTATACTACTTCAAGGTGACGATTGTCACCCTGAATGAAATCTCACAATGAATATGACACGAAAATCCCATTTTGTAAACATCAATGTGTCTCAAAGATTCCTCTGGTTGATTTAGCTGTCCCATACCTTCTATGTAACATCAAAATTAAATGTACATCAGATACGTTCAGCTGACTGCCACAGTAGCTTTGAGATGAGTGCAAACTACCTCTTTATATTCCATCCTGAAAGAGATGCAAGCAACTCACGTCGTCCCATAAAGAATGCACAATAAATATAAATTTTCGCAGTAATTCATTACAATACTTACACAACCCAATACAATATTCATATTTTGTTTTTACTATCCGCGTTGACATTCCTTTGGGAACCGACATGACAGAAGCGGAACGAACGAATAAACAAAGTGAAGTAATAAAAGACAAGTATAGTGCGTTGAGTTAATTACATTTGCATCTCAGAAAGTTTTCTTGTTTCTCACGCGACCCGACTAGTCGCGACTCATCTCGAAGTCAAGACGGAAAGTGTGATAAAATTTATTGTCCCATCATCAACTTGTTTCAGTGAATTCATCGTCCTTCGTCGACACATTCTTCCGTCCACAAAGAAAAAGCAAGTTGGAAAAACTTTGCCGGACTCAGCTTTGTATATCCATACACTTTCTCAAATTCCTAACCGCATACAACTACTTTTTCCGGGTCAATTACGTATTTCTCACAAAAATATATCATTTTGAATATTCTATTACTAGGCATGAATGTTTAATAAAATCCCATCAATGTACACTTCACAGTGCAAATCTTGAGTCGTTGTTCGCTGGGATAATTCGAATTCCAAATGAGCTGCAGTTAAGAACAAGAGAGCTCGTTTCCTTGAACTCCATCGAGGTCATCAATCAGTACTATGACAGAGATGCTACTTGTGAGTGTTTCATGGATATTATACTGAATTCAAACGACCGAAACGGCACGATAAGGCGTATGCATAGAGAATACGGCTAGGTTTAGAATGCAAGGTAATTCACGTCCAAGTACACAAAATTATCCATATCTTTATATTCTCTCATTTCTATTCAAGTGCATGCGATCCATTAATCTCATTTAATTCAAGGCAGTTTATTGTAATAAATAGCCCACTCCAGAAGACTGCATTGTTTTACTTTTGCTTTGAAAATATTCTCGAAATGATGTCCATCAATTTTAAGCCACCCTGTGTATATTCATCAGCTAGATCCGATAATCCTGTGTCGAAGAGAATTTATAATGAATTCCATCGAATTGATAAATAATGACAGTGTAGTCGTTCGTTGTATGTATTGAAAATAATCGAAGTAAATGGAATGAAAATGAGAACGGAAAATAAATTACCTGTGGAAATCCTATCCGCTCACACGATAACCCTATGCTATTAACGAGCTGACATTTCTGTTGGCAAAATATATGAGAAAATTGCAAGATTTATTCTCATTTTATAATATGATGCTAATACGTTCGAGCACCACGATCCGAACAGTCAAATTTTGGTTCCCTCTGAGATGGAGTTCATAAGTGGATTCACTTTCTCAGGGTACAATCGTCTGTATTCAGCGATACATCATTTTTGAGTTGAAATTCCAAATAGAGAGAATTTTTGTTTCATTGTGGCGAACGGTGGAAAAAATCTTCTCTGTTCGATATGGAAGAAATGTGAAATGAAAGTCGTCGTTCAATTTAAACATCGCTTGACATTCTTTTCTTTTTTCATATCGGGGCATTGTCGTATCTCACAGGAAGAGCCCGAATATACCAAACTTTTCACTCTAAATTGACACTGTTGTCCACTTTTGAAGTATTTATTGGTATGAATAATACACTCTGTCAATCGATAGAAATGTATCCAGAACGTTGCCTACCTCAGCCATTCATGTATCACGTTATTATTTACGAGCTATCACAAATATACATCAAAAAAGTATATACAGGAAAGCTAAAAATTCAATAACCGATTGATTTCGAGTGGAAATCCTTCTCGATTCTTCGAATAGCAATCACAAATCTCCCTGTTGCTATAATTTCGGTGACAATCCAAATTCGTGTGGAACACAAGTTGAAACTCACCCTTCAGAACTAATTATAGCGAGTCAGATTTAAACAAGTATTTGACAAACTCTCTTTATTTACCACTGTTTTGAAGTTTCCCGGTCCCTCGCGATATGAACATTATGTGATAGCAGTTACCCCATCTGACGTTATCGTCTTTATGCAAAACGTCTCCAAATGTACAATCAATCTCTAGATCATTAGATATGGCACCACTTCGTTCTCTCTCTTTGACGTGATCAGTTCAATTTATGTGAATTTACCTTACGGTTAACGCGTTCAATCCGTTCAGTAAATATTTGAAGCAAAACGGTGATTTACTTTCAGTTCTTTCCTATCGGCAATTCTGTGTGTGTTTATTCCAAGTTTCCTACTGCCGAATTATAGATGAGTATAGATCGTGATTGTGTTCCGGCATCACGTGGAGAGAGAGAACGTCCCAACCGGAAATTTACAACAGGCGCAGTACTGCACCAGTACTAGCCAAGACTGGCAGGGTACTGGCATTTATCTGGAATGATAACGCTTTTCAGTACTGGGGATTGAGTACTGATGCCATCATTCGCAATCAGTGTAGGGCCAGTACTGGGTTAGTACCTGGCCAGTATTAAGTTCTCAGTACTGGTTCTATTTTTATGTATCCAGTACTGATCCCGTACGTGTTGACCAAGTGTTGGAGACCCAATACTGGCATTGTACTGATTTTGTGTTCATTCCAGGGATAAATATCTATTGTAATTAGTGCGTAAGTCAACACAAATTATCATTTGATGTAAGAATTCAGAGAATACTTATTGAATTTAGTATGTGTGAAATTCATTTTCCTTAATACAGTCCGCTCCTATCCGCATAAAATATCAAAATCTTACTTTCTTACATACAATTAATTGATGTCAACTCGGCATTGGCCGAAACACTCACAGTATCCCTCGTACAGAATCCTCCATACAAATTCTTGAGAATATTCTAATTTCAATACAATGACCCAACCAGAAATTTACAACAAACCAGTACTGGCCAAGACTGGTAGGGTACTGGCATTCGTCTGAGATGATAACGCTTTTCAGTGCTGGGGATTCAGTACTGATATTATTATTCGCAGTCAGTGCAGTGTCTGTACTGGATCAGTACCTGGCCGTTATAAAGTTCTCAGTACTGGATTTCTATGTATCCAGTCCTGCACGGAAAAAAAATGACGTGTGGATTCTGCATTGGCTGTTGTTATTTTGACATAACTGCTGAAGTACATGCAATTGGAGTAAAATTCACATTGGGACCAATGTTATATGTACATTACTACTGAAGTAAACGGCAGGCGTGTTGCCATGGTAAGTATGACAACAATGTAAATCCAACAGGACTCTGGAGTCAATTCTACATGAAATCCACACCGTACCCTGGTGAAAATAAAGCGTATACACGAAGCGCGAAGGAAGCGCATACGAAGCGAAAAATATCTCAATTCCCTCTTTCTGAAGCGTGTGATGCCCGCTTGCTGCGAAGTGATGAAATCATACGTTCCATATACGCTTCATGAACTCTCGCTTCCGTTTCACACACGCTTCATGTGAAGTGATAGTGTGTTACTCCTAATAATATCTATAAGCGACTCATTCCAACGAAGATTCATGGCTCAGTAGATAAAACCCTCGTCTGCCATTATCGAAAGTCATCGGTTCGATCCTCGCTACGGGGTACAATTTTTTTATTTGGGTCTCACGAATTTTGTACGCTTCCTTTGCTTCAATTCCCTCTTCATATACTCTTTGTATCCCTTCCATTCAACCACCGAATACTTTTCATAAACGTTTCGGTTACCCTCCAACATACGCTTCGTTTACTTTTCCCTCCCGCTTTCATTTTCACCAGGGTAATTATAACCTCACTTTTCATGTAACTCTTACGTGATCATTTTTTTAAGTGTGATCCCGTACGTGGTGGCCAACTGTTGAAGACCCAATACTGGCACTGTGCTGCACTTGTTGTCAACATTGGCATAATTCGGGATTTTTTTGATCGGGGAATTATCATCGAGTATAAAAAAACCAAACCATCTGACCCCGAATAGGAAACTTTTTGAAATTATATACAATTTTGAGAATTTCTCCATTCGGAACTCCCCTATAAATCCATACAATATACATATAATAGAAATTCTATAAACCCGACAGCAATATAATGCTTCTACCGATCGTTACAAATCCACCCCACAAACCAATACAAATCCAATGCAAATTCCATTGGGAAAAAAGAGTCCCCAGTCCTCGAACGAAGGAATGAACAATGAAGCTTCCTTCGGAGAGTTGAAACGACTAAATGTGTAACTCATTTTGAACAAAGTTCCTCGGTCGGTGCTGTATCAGAATTGAAGTTTTTCCTCCCTCAACGTGAACGAAAATGTGTGCTTTTGCCAAACTAAACGTATCTCAATATTACGTCTCTACTTCCCTGACCTACGGCAAGAGACGAACAACCAAAAACATACATCGGGCAGGGATGTTATTACTTGCTTGCATAGCCCTGTGAACATTTCACGCTTTAGTGTCACAAAGACACCAGCCAACGTTCTCTCGGAATACCTATTTCATGGAGAAAAAACAGTTTGCCTCCGTCTTCGTCCCCTTCAACTCATTTGGTGACAGACGGTGTATGCTGCTCCTCGTAACGTCACACGAAGGTACAAAGGCGGTAAAATATAAACGTCGTCCGGACAAGTCAAGATAAATTTACCCGGACGTATATACATTATTCGCGTAGGTGTGTACCCGGTGGTGTACCGACAAAGTAACATGTAGGGTGGTCTTCTCTCCTCGGTACCCGAATGGATGTGTATTAACGAGGAGCATCCTTTTTTCCGCTCCCTCTCGGTGTGGGACAAAAACTATCGAATAAAGTTTCAAAATATCAAAGACTTTGAATCTCTTTGAATTCGGAATTTTTCAATAATTATCTTCTCAAATCAGGTGTTTTCTTCATCAAAGTTATATCTGGCATGAAATTATGGGTACTAGTTTTTTTAACAAAGTTTTGCAGCTATTCGATAAGATTTGTATGCAATCGAGGAGTCATTTTAGGCTGATCGGTTTATATGTATTCGTTCGTAATGATATATTCATACACGGAATCGTCGAACGTTAACGATAAAGGGAGTTGATGAAGCACCTCACGTTCGCTTCGGTTGCTTCCTATTCGGCGAGCAAAGAACAAATTACGCTACGATTTAGCTGAACCTCTTCCCAGGGAACGAAAGTAAATTATGGATAAGATCCTAACCCAAGCTATCTTAGGAGCGTATTTAGAATTTTGTGTTGGATGTTCGAATAATTCACGGTATTATCTTGGCTTCAGTTTTGAAAAACCTTCCACTTTGAAGCTTGGGGAATTGAATATAAAAGGATAGGAATTCCAAGTTCATAACAGGCTCATTTTGAAAAGCATTTTTCTGATATTCTCATGCAAAAATATGAACAATAAACGTTGGATCAATGCGAGTAGAAAACTCCGAGATGGAATAATGAAATTACAGTATTGTGGTACGGAACTTGTAATATCTTATCGCATTTTTCTAGTTGCTTGTAATAAATGTAAATTGCAATAATTTTTATCTTTTAACCGTGCAATCTGCTCTTTTCCTCATACAGGATGAGTTGGGAATATTTTTCATCAAAACATCGTTTCTTTTTATTCTCCTCACGATATCATATCTTTATTTTCAAAGTGCTTTTGAAATTGTTTCAAATATTCTTTAGTTTATCGTTTTGCTCAAAATTTGAATTTTTAGGTACACCTAATCCTTTTACGATTTGTTTCTTCAACTTTTCATTCTCCACTCACAAGTATTGTACGTCCTGTGAAAAAATCGTTCAAGTCTGATTATGCGTGTTCAGGCCTAATCATGGACATTTTTCGGGAAGAATATTCGTGTTTAATACTAACTGCACGTGAGTGAGCTTGATTACACCTGGTCGTTTATTTTTGAGCTTTGTCGTCACTTCAAAGGCTTCAATTTTGTACCCACACGGAAACCCATGATCAAGCTTAACCATCAGCGATCATGCCTGACAAACCATTCTCGCTCGTGATCATTCAAAATCCCACCAACTGAGGAATATTCATACAAGATGACTCTGTGTTGATTTTTCTATCACAAATATACATGCTTGATCATGCTAAATCGGCCCCAAACGCAGGCGCGTACGCCTGATCACGCGTGATCATGCCTGAAAACTGGAAAATAGAAAATGGGAGCTGCATAAGCACAATAAGTAGAAATGATTCAAAACAAATTAGTGTTTGATAACATTATTATAGTTCCATTCCTTACAAAAAACTGATTGATTTTGTATGAATTTGTCATGTATAATGGAGTATAATTAAGCGTGATTAGGCGTAATTGGGCATGATTTAGTCATCAGCCTTGATCAGGCGTGAGCAAGCGTGGACAATTTTTTCACGGGACTTCATCCGATGATCTTTCATGTGAACTTTTCTCCGTGAAATAAAGACATTCCTTGCTTTTCTCAATACCCAGATCTTTTGGATTCTTGAAAAAACAAATCGAAATCAATTTATAATAACTAATTTTATTCTTAATATGTGACTTTGTAAAATTCATTACAATTTATACCCCATATACACGAATAATAAACATGATGCATAGATTACAAAATACATCTGCAAAACCACACACATAATATATTCAAGATGTATGAGACACGAAGGAAATTACATATCAGATTTACGTGCGATTTGCATATGTGTGTTGAAACAAAGGTAAATAAATATAACGAAATGAATAAAATTTGCATATTGAACATATGTGACGTGTAGATGGAATCAGGTGTATGCGTATAAATTTCTCAAAGTTGTTACGACTCTTAAGTAATCCGTTCTTAATCAAATTTCAATATCACGATTTATTTTCCTTTCATATGGAATTGTTTTGTACGGTGCTTGACGTTTATATTCGACGAAACGTGCATTGAGAGGACCGTTGGTTTTACTTTTTATTTTTTTACGGTATCAGGAGAAAACAATCATTTCAGTAGAGCGTTTGTTTTTGATAGAGCATCCCTCCTCTTGGTCCTGGACCTCCTGCGGAGATATGATAAAACTTCAAAACAAAAAGATCTTGATCCAAAAATCGTTCATTTAAAACTTTGTTTCTTCTCGGATTCTCAAAATCCATCGTTCTCTAATTATTAAAATTCAAACAACAACGCAAAGTAATTAATAATCCACAGGAAGATGTAGGAAAGTAATTTTTGGCAAGTAATTAATGGAAAATCCAAAGACGAAAAAGACTTCAAGGAACTAATTTATCAAAATTACAAAGCTTGCAAAAGTTGAACGAATAGCTGATGTTGAGTCGAAGTTGGTAGTGAACTTTTGAAATTATTCGATGAAAGACCTTCTATGGATAAGAGAATAAAATTACAAGAAACATGAATCGGAGGAATATTATTAAAATCCTCTTCGCGTCCAATGCTCGACGAAATATTTCAAGAACGGAAATTCATGATCCGCGATGATGATTCCAATCATTAAAACCATCCAAACTGAATGAAAAATTATACCTGATCTACACTGTAAAAAATAATAGGAATTTCCCTATTCGCGACAACCGGCAAATTCCAATCATGGGATAGAGAATCAATTTTCGGCACTAAATTTCCAGTAAATTCCCGATAAAATACGGAAAAGAGTGACCGCAAAAAAGAATATTTTTCCGCCTATTTTCTGGGACCGTGGGTTTCAGGTTAGAATGCATTCTAAAACATACTCTATGTTGATCATTTGTGAGAATATACAATTTCCTGGTGAGCATAACACTGGTTTAAGGGGTAAAGTAGTATCAAATTTTGATCAAGATTTTATAAGAATCAATAAACCTCGATAGGTTTTTTATAGAAAAGAATTCATTTTGTCAAGAATCTATCGATTCCTTCGATTTCTTTATCTTCAAAATCAATGTTATGCTCACCGGGGGATCGACATAAGGTATTTTTCAGAATCCAATTCAACCTGAAACTCGCGGTCCCAAAAAAACAGGCGGATTTTGCGATCACTCTTTCTATCACATATGTGTGTTAATTACTTCCGAACATTTATGTGAAGTTTCCATTTTCTTACAGTGTAAATCATGTATAACAAGTACTAAACTTTGAATCGCATGTGAATAAAACGATTGATTAATCGTATGTTAGATTCGTGTATGTACCCTATTCAGAATTCCGTTGAGTTACGTTTGTACAGGCGTTGCACGAGGTCAGTGTAAAATCGTATTCAAGACGCGTAGATCGTGTCAATACTCGATCTATGCATATCTTCCGGAATAGAAATACTGTTTCACTAAATCCCATAACATTGGAATAAATTCAAAATTTGAAATAGAATAATATCAAATAATTTGAAAATAATTTATTCCTCTGTTGGAAATGCTCCACACGGAAGCGACTGTATGTCTCAAATTGAATGCATCATTGTTTTTTTTCTGTTTTTAAACTGTATTTTGGAATTTTTTGAAATGTGAATATGATAACCACATCACTCTTTGACTCATTTCCATAAATTACACACGTCTCACGAAAGTGGATGAATATTTTATTTTCTCTGATGGATGGTCAAACACATATTCGCGTAAAATGTTGAATTATCCTTCTTTGTATTTCACAGCACACATCATGTAATGCATGTGGAAAGAACATCGTTTTATCATGTACCATGAGAAGAGTATCCATTTTTACATTCTATTCATCGCGGTACACGCGAATATCAATTTGTTTGAACAAATATCTGGCAATATTTACAACATCGATGGAATTTTATCATTCGATTCGACTCTGGTGTTATAAAATAATTGTTTTCAATTCCATTAAATCCAAGTAATAAATTCAATTCGAAGTTTAATTTCCGTTTGGATTTCAACATTGCTAAAATTTACTCATCGAAATTTGAAAGCATGAGATTTTAGTGAAATTTTAAGGTGAAGTTACTATCGATCAAGTACTTTCCTGATTAAAAACGCTATACCAAACTCTTATCAAATTTTCATCGAAACCTTTTTACGTGGATAGACGGACATTGATCGAGGCTATTCAAAAGTCTTCTATATCTGTATCTTGTAGTGTATATCGATTAACTATCGAAAGAACACTGAGAGAAGAACGGAGCTGAATTTGAACCCAGCTCCATGTTTGTGTTTACAATAGCCGTAACATTATTAAAGCAGTTATAGAGAATAGCTGTGACAGTAATAATATAGCCACAGTAACTGCCAACATCATTGTGAGTCCAAATTTGGCTATGATTTTCTCTCCGTGGATATTTCAATTCCAATCACGAAAATCTATCGATGAATTAACACACTTCTTCTATTGTTCTTTCTGTATATTAAGGTAATACCAGCGTACCCTCTGGGGAAACATTTTCTCGGCGAGAATCCTCGGAACTAAATTTATGAAAAGAGCTGAAATGTTCAGAAAATAATCTTGAATACTCTATCAAGTGCGGTACATCGCCCAAATTTCGAATTTAAAAAAAAACAATTTTTTCTCAATCGATATCAACAAAATTGTTTTCGAAATTTGAAATTTGGGTGATGTACCGCACTTGATGAACTACTCAAAATTGTTTCCTGAAAATTTCAGCCCTTTCTATATATTCTGTTCGTAGTATTCTTGCCAAACAAATGTTTACCCAGTCGATCAGCTGGTATCTCCTTAAGGGGATACGAGCGGCTGGGCTTTTCTGAATTTTTTCGAGAAATGCTGTACAGAGAGATATATTGAATCGATGCACGCATTTTCACGTACTTTGTCTCGAAAGAATTTGACCGTTCGTATCCCCTTGAAGGGAAGAATACAATCAAGTTGAGCAAAAATATAATATATCAAGTTCATCTAGAACTTTGATGATCTTGAACATACTCTCTGAATTTCTTAGGGTAAAAATCCACTCCTAAAGAGTGAAAATACTGCAAGTCCAACAAGAGTGAGATTCTACTCCTAACGAGTGACTTTTCACTCCATTAGAGTGAATTTTCACTGTCTTGGAGTGGGGATTCCACTCTGTTGGAGTGAGAATTCACTCTTATGGAGCAAAAAGTCACTCTTCAAGAGTGGAATCTCATTCTTCCTGGACTTGCAGTATTTTCACTCTTCGAGAGTGAATTTTCCACTCGAAGGAATTTAGAAAGTACGTAAAGGATATAAATGGATCGTTCTCTTGTTGAATGTTCAGAAAAAGTTGGTATGTAGATTCCTGAGTGGACAAATTTTCAAAGAATATATACAATTTATACATAAATTATATATAATTTTCTAATCCCTCCACTTGGGATCCTTGTTGAAAACACCAGCTTGATTCATTTGAGATTTCCATGTTCTCGCAGTTTGAATCGTTTATAAAAATGAAACGATAATTAAAACTTGCGAAATTGAATAAATCATCAGTGTTGATCTGCTCCAATTGATGGTTTGAAACTGGAAACATCGTTTGAACAATGTACTGCAATTTTTTAAGTCCTTCACAGCTCAGTATTTCGTAATTCGATTACCAATTCGTTTCAATCGACGATTTGAACTTCAGCAACATCATTTTCAATAGGTAAAACCAAGATTAATTAAGGAGCACACGGAGAAAGATGCAGGTCGAAAATATAGCAATCTTTAATAAAAATTTGAGAATATTTCTTGAAATCTGAGAATTTTTCTTAAATGCATAATAAAGACAAAATTGTTCACTTTTTTGTGGAATTGTATTCGAAAAACAATGAAGAATTAATTATCAATACTTAATAAAGAATAGAGCAATATATGAACTTTCCAAAAGTCGCGGGTGAAATTTTACAAAAATAGTAACAAAATTTCAATATCCTACTATTCACTTTGTGAAATTTCGTATGCGCCTTTTGGAAAGTTCATATGTTTCTCTATTCTTTATTAAGTATTGATAATTTTTCATTGTTTTTCGAATACAACTCCACAAAAAAGTGGACCGTCTTGTCTTTATTATGCATTTAAGAAAAATTCTCAGATTTTAAGAAATATTCTGAAATTTCTATTAAAGATCACTATATTTTCGACTTGCATTTTTCTCCGTGTACCAGGTGTTCGATCGCTTTGAATGGGAGGTGATTTTCGAGTGATGATTTTCTTCGAAATTTGAAGAGTATATTTCATAAATAATGTATACATAGTAATTTTTCTATCCAACATATCTCGAGTTTCCAGGCTTTTACACCGCCTGGAATGAAAAACAAAAAAGTTTTCCCCCAACTAGGAGGTATGATGCATGCAATGGAAAAAATTTTGAACTTTAAGGGGGATAGCCATTGTGATGGGTCAAAAAATTAGTGATTTTAAACATTTTTTTTGACCGAGTAAATAGAGGAATTTTTGGATCGGGTTTTTTTTTATTTTATTAAGTACACATCTAATAATTTTTCCACAAATTTTTATCAAAAAATATTGAATAGTTTAAAAAATACAAATGATCCCGTAGCGCTTGAAAAAAAATTCGCCCTCCATGGCGGCATCGATTTTTCAAAAATCAGTACTCTGAAGAAAAAAAAGAAAATTCTATTGTCATCTGTATGAATGTAGTCATCGTTGTACGTGGCCGTTTATTTTTATTTTGATTTTTCACAAAATGGCGACCGATTGACAATATTTCCATTTTTCCGACCTTATTTTTTTGGTTTTGAAACAGTTTAAAAAATAGTAAAAAAACAAAATTTTCCAAATTGGCTACGCTTAACCTTAACCACTACTAAGACGAACGAAACAAAAAAAAGAAATTAGAAATCGGTTTATAATTGTTCGAGTTATTGATGCCGTCAGTTCAAAAAAAGTCGTTTCGAGAAAAACGCGTACAAAGTTTTTAGTCCATTCCTCTCGCAGCGTTAATCCGGGCTCTCACTAAAATCATTGTAACATAGTCAATTTTTGAAATATTAACTTGAAATTTAGTACACATATTTTTGGATATATAAACTTTGATTTAAAACAAACAAACAACAATTTTTTTTACCCATCACAGTGGCTATCCCCCTTAACAAAATAGCGAAGGTTTGCAAAAAAGTTCCGAAAATTTGCTAAAAAATCTGATATTTTTCTCGACACGGCACAATTAAATTTTGTATCCAATCGAAAAACCGAAGAGTTATTGTATGGAGAAACAAATATTTGATATATTTTTATTTTTCTTGAGTGTTCTTATTTAGATAAATTCGAATTTAACGAAGTTTCTCACTCGGGAATATCATTCGATATTTTTCCATGGGCCCTATTGTGTACAATTTGCACCAACAATTTTTTTTTTTTTCAAATAAATCAGAACGATACATCTCCAGCGTCACAATTTTCACGATTCGATTGTATGCTAAACACATGCACAAAGATACATGACTGATTGTACATAAAATCTCATTGTAACCGCTTCCGGAGTGCGTGGGTAATTTGTGAATATTTAGCATGAAAACCGCTCTGCGAAAGATAGATGAAAATTCTATATTGTTTCTTGATTCATAAATCTTTCGATTCTATTATACGAAGAAAGTAAAATGCTAATATCTCATATCATGAGTCATGATTCCAATTTCCAGGTAATGAACGTATATGAATGGACGAGAGTAGTCAGTACATATATTCATACGTTTGCTTGATCTTTTAGTTACTTTCAAACAGTATTATAATCAGCTTGAACTTTCTCTTCACAATGATTTGACTTTTATCACTGCCCCGACAGAAAGAGAAAGACTTTTTCGAGACCATAGTGGATTCATGAATCTATTCTATAACGAATGTTTATTTAGTCTCGATGAAAATTGCATTTCTCCTTCAATTTAATCGCAATTTAAGCAAATTGATTTTAAAATATTATCAATTAAAAATTTCAAACCCGCAAGCAGAATTCCAGCAGTTGTCATTTTCAGGTACAGCATTAATCACGAAATTTATAAATTTCAAATTCTTAATTAGGAACAAAAAACCTTATGTAAAGTTTCATTACTACGGTTGAAATTCTTGATGAATATTCTATATTTTTAAGGGAAAGCAATTAAAAATGTAGATCGTATTTAAATAAACAACCCTTCGGTGAAATAATTCTCATAATGCAATAAATTTTCTCTCTTGTTTCAGGTACGTACTTCAAACTTGATCATTAATTTATGCAGAATTATTGTAAGTATGAGCATATATTTTTCTTATCATAATAATAATTCATCGTCACAAGTTCCTATCTAATGATCAAGTTTTATCACTTCTTCATTTGGATGAATATTCGAAAGAGCTTTTATTCCAGTTCTTTGAAAGTATTATTGTTCTGTATAATTATAATCAAATGCACTGAGAGAAAAAATTTCCGGGAACAATAAAATATTTAGTTGAATATTCGCCATTAAATACTTGATTGATTTGAATAAACTTTCATTGACTCAATTGAACAACTGTTTCCATTGATGAAAGATTTCATACCATATTAAATATTTGTTTGATTGAATAAATATTTAATCGATTCAATAAAAGTTTATTTAAATCAATAAAGTTTTTTATGCCGACTATTCAACTAAATATTTTATTGCTATCAGTGTATTGAATTTGACCTTCCGCTCGGAGTGAATATTATTACAAAAAATGTATCGATTCAACCCAAAAATGTTAAGTTGATTCTCACCACGAAATTCGAATGGACAGTTTTGAACGAAGAATTTTTAGCTATGCGGATATAAAAGATGAAACGATCACCAAGTAAAAGTAGATATATATTTTACATCAGAAGTTGGTCACGATTTATAATAATTTTCACTAATTATCTCTCTCAAAGGAAAAGAACGATATCGAATGTCTCTTGAAATGATTGAAAAAGTATGTTCAAACTTTTTGTTTTTTTATCAAACAATAACAATTTTTTTCATGAGAATGAATTTTTTCAAAATATTCATCGCAGAATTTGAACTGCACACTGTATTTCATACAATCGAATCAATAGATCTGCGTAAAATTCAAATATGAACTCGTAAATATCCCTCGGAAAGCTATTTTGTATCATTCTTTTGAATTCAAAAATATGTCAATGGAAGATGATCAATATCCGGATTTACACCTGGTGTGTGAGGTAATATAACATATTCTATGTGAAAAAGTTTTATAGAAATTCCATACGGTACACCGTATACAGATTTGATTACGTACAATGTATATGAATTATACATACGTCAAATATATAGAAGATCTATCACATATTTCTCTACATGGAGGAAGAAATATACTACTTTTTCTTATTTTGCTTGCTAAACCAGAAACAGAAAGGTTTGTAAAATGAATTTTTACATAAAAATATGGGAGATTACACGGAGAAAAATACAGCTCGAAAGGACAGTAATCTTTAATAGAAAATTGGAGAATATTTTTTAAGATCTGAGAATATTTCTCAAAATCTAAGAATTTTTCTTGAGTTTGTAATAAACATAAAACGGTTCAGATTTCTCTTGAATATTGCTCGAAAAACAATGAAAAATTATCAATACTTACCAAATCATAAAAACAAATATGAAGTTTCCAAAAGTCGCGAATGAAATTTTACAAAGTGAATATCAAAATTCTGTAATTTGGAAATAAGATTCCAAAATTGTGTTATTTACTTTGTAAAATTTCATGCGCGACTTTTGGAAACTTCAATTTTGTTTTTATGATTTGTTGAGTATTGATAATTTTTCATTGTTTTTCGAGCAATATTCAAGAGAAATCTGAACCGTTTTATGTTTATTACGAACTTAAGAAAAATTCTTAGATTTTGAAAAATATTCCCAGATTTTAAGAAAGCTGCATTTTTCTCCGTGTACGAATGAATACCTGAATTTTACTATACGCTGCATGAAATTTACACTCAGAGAAAAACATAGTAGAAATTACCATTGGGATAGTTGGGAACCCACTGAGCATTTCCGTTAGAACCTTGCATCAACATTGCATCGATGTTGATGCGATCTTGAAAGTACCTGTTATGAGAATTACAACAGTGATATTACAACATCCAATTACAAGTAAATTCCAGCAATGTTACGTTGCCAGGTGATATTTCAACGATATTTTTGCGAGTCACTTTTGTAATATTGCATTTGTAAATTGAAAGACAAGTACTTTGAAGATCGCATCAATATCGCTGCAATGTTAATGTAAGATTCTAACGGAAATGCTCAGTGGGAAAGGACTCAACTATGACTCATAATAAGTTTTACTACTTCGTAGTTCAAATAACAATTTTGATTGTAGAAATTACTATTTGGAGTAGTTACGTTCACAATGAAAGTCAGTGTGACCATTAAACAACTATTCATAGTTGAGTCTTTTCCCAACTATTACCGTTTAGCGTTAGGAATTTCAATCCTACCTATTATTTTTTCCACAATATTCGTAATCTTCCGTGTTTTTATGTAAAAATTCAATTCATAAACCTTCCTGTCTCTAGCTACTGAGCAAAATAACAAAAATTCTTATATTTTCGAACAACATTGTTTTCCGTGTATGTAAAATTCCTATCAATTTTTCCAACGTTGAAGAAATTTGAAAAACCCCTACCTCTGTCCTCAAATTTTTCGACATAAAAATTGAGAAGAATGACCGATCCAAATTTCTCGAATTCAGGAATTCAAAGTTCCAAAGGAAACACATCCAACGCAGTATCTTCTCACGAAGAAAGAAATCAGAATATATATCACGCGAGATATGCGGAATGTGTATCTCAAATGTTTTAAATATTCCACCATACGGATTGTCAAGTGAAAATCACCATCATTCGTAGAATATACTTTTCTTATTTTTTGAATGAAGAGCAAGATTAATTTTTTTTTCCTCATCGCTTTTCATCGGCTCTAATTAAAACAGAATCGTTCATCCCTCTGCGCCGTACCTTTGACAGGAATAAATATATCCTCGGCACGAACCACACGCGCGATGTTCATTTAGGCATTTTGAATACAGTATCCAAGGCGCGGAATATGAAAAGTTCGAACTCATATTCAGTATAATATTGCATAATGTTTTTTTTCCTGAATCGAGTTGAATCCCCCGAATAATCATGAATAGAGGTTTTCAACGTCACGTGCTTCGTACGTATCCCTTTAGAAATGGAAATGAAAATTATGTATGTATTTCAAGGAAATTTATTTTCAACTTCTGAGCATGGAGGATGGTATACGTCACATTGACCCTACTTTATACGGACGTATTTTTGAATTCTTAATGGTACAATTGAGTATAATATTGAGCGAGATGTATCGAAGATGTATCCGCGATACTCGAAGGAAATGTCATTCAAATATGTCGATACTTCATAAATTTTCCACTTCGCATAATCGTGAATGATATAATACATCCTGGTATAAACACATTGTTTGAATTAATTGGGATTGATAGCAGTTCCTCATTTTTAGAGATAGGAACTTTATGCTAGGAGCATGAAAGCATAAATTCTGATAATACGATTTGAGCTTGATATTTATATTATCCTGGACTATGTAATTGAATTCAGCCCGAAATTCATAAGCATGATAAAGCATAATTTCCCACTCGGAGCAGCGTGAGAGAGTTTCAGCATATTTGCTGCGTAATCATATAATAAAATCGCAAATTTTGAATTCCCAACAAATTTTTTTCCTAAAATTTTATTGAAAAAAATGTTTTCCCTGAAATTTCGTTTCCACAATTCTGAAAAAATCTTCTTCGAAATTTGGACTCTGTATTGTAATAAATGCATCATCAAAAATTGATCTCATGAGAGAATGAAGTTAGAGGCGGATTTTTCTCTACGAATTCACCAAAATTGCCCACTGCAAAGCAATCGATTTGTTTTCATCCCTGAAAACGGCGAATCCGCAATACTAGGAGCCCTTTGGGGGACCTTTGGGCGCACATAATGAACTTGACCATTGCATATTTTATATGATTGTGACTGTATGGAATCATATAATATACATATTTTCAATAAAAGATGAATTATCAAATATTGAATGCACAGTGGGAAATTTTGTGTAAATCTGTTAGAAAATCCGTGTGTCATGAATTTTCTGTTGAATATTCAACACAAACTCGTGTAACTTGTACAGGCGCTCCTTGTGTAATCAGATCTCAACTGATTTATAATGTGAAATCATTCGAACAAGTGGAGAAAAGTATCAAAATTTAAGATAAAAATTGGGGAGATCGCCAGTGGTGGGTGCTACTTTTTGACGAAACATCCATATACGCGTAACTCTGGTACTCGTCATTCATTTTGGTTTCGGCTCCCATCCTAATGGGGCTTGGTTTTCTAGATATGCAAATCTAAAGATCGAGTGCAAGTTGATATACGCAAAGAAAGTACCCCCATCCAAGTGATAGAGCTTCAACGTCTGGTCTCGACAATTTTCAATTTATTCATATGCATTGTTTTAACATAAACAAAAAATCCATGAATTACACTTTTCTGCCGTCAATGCAGTACTCATTTTGAATGTCATTTGACAGTACTCATGTGTTGAATTTACACGATCGGAAATTCCAATAAAAACTCAATCAGTATCCTTTTGTGTCATATTATTCACATCAAACTTTGGTTATTAGCTAACACAAACACTAGGATGGTTCTTATTTGACTCAAAAAAGTTTCTTTCAGTTTGTTTTCATTGTCTGTTGTCAACAAAAAAGTTTTTTTTGTATGGGGCACCCTGTAATTTTGTTCTACATTATGAAGAAGTCCTACAATATTTTTTACATAATTTTCAAAACAGATTTAGGGGTCGCTATCGACGTTTTCAATAGGCATTTTTGATCCCTATTTCAAACGACGGTAGTGACCCCTGAATCTCTATTGAAAATTATGTGAAAAATATTGTAGGACTTCTTCATAATGTAGAACAAAATTAGAGGGTGCCTGGTACAAAAAAAAACTTTTTGTTAACCACAGAAAATCAAAACAAACTAAAAAAAACTGTTTTGAGTGAAATAGGAACCACCCTATCAAACACATTATGTTGAATCGACACAAAAATTTGTGTGGACCGTTTGGGACATGTGGAATGTGTTGAATTTAACACAGAATTTCCAACTGTGTGAGAATGAAAAGGAATAAAAACAGAAATTCGCGTATAATCCGATGTCTAATTATCAGTGACGAATATAGTGATGGAAATGAGTGATAATTTGTATGAGGGTTGATTAATTCTCCTACACTGGAAGAAAAAAAGCTGCTGAAACAGCAAATCTCAAAAATTAGCTTCGCTGATATGGCAAATCTTGTTGCTGAATTAGCAAAAACTTTGTTATTACAGTAAAAATCTTGCTCTTTCGGCAAGCGCAACTGATCCAGCAATTCGGCATTGTAGATATACAGACTGCTAGAAAAATTTGCTGAATTAGCAAACATCTTGCTAAAACAGCAAGAATTTTGCTACCACAGCAAGCGCTTTGCTAGTTTAGCCAAGCACATTCTCTGAAATCGCTGTTTCAGCAAGATTTTTTCTCTGCGTGTAGTTCCTTCGACACTGTAGAAAAGTGTAGCTAGCACAAACAGAAGTAATGATCCATTCACGTGAATTTTGGTTTCAGAATATCAGCCTCCAAATTCACTAAAATGATGAAACTTCATATTTCAATTATTCAATTCTGCATTACGTATGTTTAAAGATTAAGAATCAATTTTTTATGGGTATTTTGCGTCACATTAACTCACATAAGCAATCTCAAATTAACAGGAAAAGCATTTTGATAATCAATAAGAAAATATAAATCAAAATCTTTTGCAGCAAGTACGAGCAGAATTTCGAAAAACAAAGAGCATAATCGAAGCATAAATTACTGGAGTTTGCAAGCATAAACCACTCTTCATTTTTATAGTGACAGTACCATTTTTGAACTGTTCAATCAAAGTTCATGTTTCCAAATCCACTCGACTTCGCGAACCCAAATTTTTCACCTGAATCACTTCGAAGCGTAACATCCAACGAATGCGTAGAGATTTTATGGATCAATCCCAAGATCATAAACTTTTATTAACCCCAGAATACTAATATGTCGTAAAAATGAGGACTCATAAACTCTGGTTCCGCGATATCGTACAATATGCTGACATTAATACACATGATGGAGATATCCTGTTTGTGAATTCATCTAATTAACGTGGACAGTGCTTTGCCATGCCGCTTTCAACATGTTTCCATCATAGCCTCAAAATTATAAAATTTCTATAATTTATTCACAAATAGGTAGATTAGGATCTTCTTTGTTTGCTCGTGTGAAATGAAAATGATTGAAAAATAGTACTATCCGTTGTTATCAATTCATCCTTTTATGCTACAAAGAATATGCAATCGCATTCAAAGGTTATTTCTAAAAACTGTTTACAGCGGTATACAATTTCAACGATAAATTTTCTGTAGGTGCAAATATTTAACGTGACTTTATTTTATTATAACCAGGCGCTGAACAAGGAAACAACAAATTGTGCAACACACCTAGGATATGGAACATTTATTGCATCTGATAAGGCGATACTTACCGTATAAAGTTAGTTTCACCGTGATAATGAGGACAATGTATTCTCATTTCAAGAATGCGTTGTTGAACTTGTACAAGGATACGCACTGGTATCCACTTATTAACCGTTGTGAATAATTTTCTCATCATATTTGACCGCTCTGACTTTGGCAATTGAACATTTGATCTTTCAATCTTTAGATAGATTTTCATAGGAGTACAGAAAAATTGTCAGCAGTTGTGTTCTCTATATATTCAAAATGATGATCTCTGACTTTGGTATCCAACGTCCTAGCCTATAACAAATCACACACAGCTAACATGTCATGTGTTCTACAGTTATATTAGATTGCTCCACCGTTGACCCTCTATAATGTGGTTAAAGTAGGGCAGAAACGGATAGGCAATGAGTTAGGTAATTTAACGTAAGTGGTGTGCTCTCACGTTAGAATGCTAAATGTGTGATTTACTTCACAAGAAGGTTTCTATTATGCTGGTCTTTACGTTCATTGACTGCTTAGGTCATCAGACTTGAAAATTGAACTCGAGTATTCTCGAGTGATGAACTGACCCTTCGTTATCCGTAGGATGAACTCAACGATGGAAGATATTCCATTGGTCTTCTTTATTCTGAAAAACAAACATACTCGTTTCAAGGAAAAGTTTCCCTACAAATATATCAATGATCCATCGCTCCTTTTTTCTTTTTTGTATAATATATATTCAACCTGGCGAACACAGCACGAAGTTGAGGCTGTGATTCTGGAATTAAAATTCGACAATTAATTGCAAATGATCATCAATTTCTACACAAGATCATAAAATCGTATCGGGTTGTGAAGTTTTCGTCATCATCATTCTCCAATATTTAGAAAGTTATTCGCATAATTTGAATTCAAGTTTTTGTTTTCGTGCCAGATTACGTAAAATCTGCATTTCCTCGGATAGTGTTTTTTGTCGCGTCTTGAGTAACGTGTAGTCCAAGATCGTAGCAGGGCATCGACACGGATCTGTGCGTCAAGCGCAGTCACCGTTGGTAGACTGTAGTAACCGACGTGATATGACTGTGCCAGGAGATATCGTTGGGTAAGGTTAGGACAAATCGCGTTCACGAGTCTCTGAATTCTTGTACCGGTAACTGGAGTTGGTAGGCAGTACAAGAATGGCTCTAGGACCGTAATCGCGGGGCGCCGTCAGTATTGAAGTTGTTAAAGTGAACTAAACGTTGCTGCTCGTGCTGTTCGTAGAAACACGTTTCCATAAGTCCGCGATGATCACCATGCCGATGATGATGATAATAATATATACGGTTGTCGGTGTTGAACTCACACGCGTACGGTTGAGCGCTTTCCCCCGTAAGTAAATTCTATCAAGCGGCATAGTCGAGTGGTGTTGAAAGGATACGGAGAGGTGACGAAAGGACGCTCGTCTAATTCTCCACAACAATACCGTGGAAGAGATTGTCGTTGGACCGAACCGGGCGATACACATATTCGCGTTTGTCTTGAATTTCGTCAAATGGAATTCTGAAATTTTGTGTATACTTTATCCTCCGATCCAAGCGACTCCTCTTTCTCCTTCTCAAACTCGTATCCTATGGAAGGAATAAATTTACTGGGATATTTCGCACGTGTTTTCGGAGTGATTCAATGTACGCGTCTGTGTGTGGGTGAAGTTTTATTTTCGCGCGGTGATCTGTTCGTATGAGAATCCTGAAATCGCATTTTCGTGTCTGTCGACAGAGTGAAAAGAGTTATTGTCCTTGTGGAGTTATTGGATGGAAGGAATGTGAAATATTATGTGATTATGTATGACAGGGATTGAAATTAACCATTCCTGTGCAATCGTGAGTCGTCTCGTTTCGTTCAATTAGTTTCCATGTTGTAGATACATTTCGGAAAATATCATTCTGTATTAATTCGATTGAAAATATTCTTCAACTTGAATATCTAGCCACGAGTGTATGTATATTTTCTTACACAGTTCTTGCTTTCGACGAGAGGAATGTTTCTTACTCTCTCTCTCTCTGGAACACGGTATTAATTCTCGCATTATGCATGATTCATACCTTATGCGAAAGTATATTGTGTATTATCATTATTGCATTTATATCGCGCGTTTGAAATTTGATACACAATGAATCTGATCAGATATCAATATCTCCGAATTCAGTGTTTAAATTATTCATAAGTTGCATCTCCTTTTTTCCCGTTGGAAATGGTTTTACGAGAGGATTTTATCATGTACAGATTTCATAGAAGTAGTGATGGAGGATTTAGAATACGGAATACTCGACAAAATACATTTTTAAATTTTCCTCCAGGCTTCACCATCTTGCTGCCCATACTAGAGATTATTTTAAATCAAAGGTAGAGTAAGAAGTCGAGAAAACTCGTTAGATTTCCATGTTGTGAACATAAAACATTCAAATTATCTTTTCAATTCCCATTAGAATACTGAAAGAACCTTCTATCGCGAATCTCAAGTGAAAAGGATTTGATGAAAATAAGGAAAAAAACATCGAAATGATATTAAATCTCAAGTACGCATATAATTATATACAAACTATACAGAAATTATATATAACTTGTGAATTGTAGCAATCGTCTCCAATATCAAAATCATCACCCTGTACAATTCTTGTGAAACATCAAAGGTTTCATATCGATTCCTTAAAGTAGGATAAAGTTGAAATCGCTGAATAGAATGAAATCGGTAGAGAAATCCATGCAATCAATGGATTAGAACTCCTGCTTTCTCCGTGAAACGTAACAACTAATTAATCGAAACTGCAACGTGGGCACTTGAACGATGATATTGGAACTTTTCCACAATTCTATTTATAGCCACATCAAGTTTATTGCTCATCGCGCAAAAACTCGCGGAAAAAAGTTCATTCCGATGATAATAGAGATTACAATCTTCCAATTATGTATCAAAATTTTATGTTTATATCAATTTCATGATATAATCCCTTATGAAAACAACCGAATTCCGAACTTGATGTGTTTAAACTTCAAATTTTGGTTTATAAAATTGATAGAGTCATCTCTTTTGTCGTTGACATAATTATTGTCACGTCCAAAGATATTCGAAGAATATTTACTTCAATAACAACAGGATAGGAGTTAATATGAGGGACATTTCACGGTCACATGACCACATTCGACCCCATTCATAAAAATCGAAAAAATTCAGTATGTTTCTTTGAGACCCAAACAAAAATTTGAAGAATTTATGTCTACATAATAAAGATTTTGGAATCAATGCTGAATGGCACTTTTTTGCAACAGCTCATGGGAAAGGACCGTGTGATGGTCTCGGTGGAATGGTCAAGAGTCAAGCTCGAAATGCATGCCTTCAGTTTGGGTCTCAAAGAAACATACTGAATGCTTCCGATTTTCATGAATGGGGTCGAAGTAAATTTGAATCAATTGATTTTATTTATTGCAGCAATGGTGATTACACCAAAACCAGTGAATTATTGGAGGAAAGATTTTGTACTCTCAGAGCCATTAAAGGGACACTTGAGTTTCATACATTTATACCAGAAGAAGACTTGACTTTAAAAATAAGAACAAAAACTGTATCAATATCGAGTGAGTCTAAGGTTTTCAAAATGAAATAAAGTGTAGTATTTATAAAAGATCAATTTATATTATAATAAATAAAGATTTTTGTTTATTTGTAATATCGTACTCATTCTCATTTGTTTGCTTTATTGCAAAAAAACTCATTTTCTTCCGTTTATTAATAATTTGTTTTCTTTCGTTTTCATAATTCATGAATTAAGCGCAAAATTTGAATTTTATTCATTCATTTATTTTCGTTAATTTTTTATAGCACTTGGAAAAATGTCGACCACCTTCTTTTTAAGACTGTTTTTCATATAAAATTTTCCGTTCTTTTCAAAAAAAATACAAAAATTGAAAAAAAATTTGGGGAACAACGTGAAAAATGCATTTGAAATTTTTTTTTTGGTTTTTGAAGCTTTTAAACATATCTGACATGAAAACTGATATTTTTTCCATAATCTGCGAGGAATTTCACGTCGAAACTGATATTTGGAGATTTAAAAAAAAATCAATTTAAAGCCGAGATATAACGATGAAAAAAACAAAAAATGAGAAATGACAAACTTCATTAGTTTGGCACAGATCAGCGTGTGGATAAAATTGGGGGTTTAGGGCTCAAAACCTCTATTTTGGATGAGTACTTTAAGAGAAAAAATTTTGGAAAAGATCTGAGAGGGTCGGACCTGAAAGTGTTCCATGTGACCATGAAATGTCCCATGAATATTAACACCTCAAAATATAAGTTCCCCTATTTTGTGTCATGGACAAGGATGGGGAGAAACAGAGCGATCGGAGGAGGAAAGTTAAAATAAAAACACCAAATATATATGTAATATGAATTTTATTACATTAAAGTTTTGAATAATTCAATACGAGACAGTTCGTCTTCAGTTAAATTCAACAATTTTAAGTCAGCATCAGAGATTTCAACGTATTTTTCTATTAAACTAATACAGTCTGAGCACTTGAAGAATTCTATTTCGTTCGTTTCACATGAATTTTATGGAAATTTTCAGTCAAATTGATTCGATAATTCTCTAACTTTTGGATTCGATAATAGATACACTCTTGAAGACAATTCAATCTGTTGACATTCCTTTCGAGTGATTTCTTAACTTCACGCAATGACTCATTAAATCTTATTTTCTCCTTTAGAAAAATAATTCTCCTAAAAATTTCAAATTCAGCCATGGAGATTTGTGTAAAGAGCTCAAAATAAATCTTTGCTGATGGAAATGTCCATCAATTTATTGTTAGTTAAGTTTAATCGACTTGATTATTCACTGTGAAATTCTTTACACTGTGCAACAAGTTTTAGACAATGTTTACAATTAAAAAATTCAACCTTGTTGGTTGTGCAATTTCTGCACTTAACTATTGATTCGAGTTTTGTCATTATTTCCAATTTAGTTGAACGAAAATTCAATTTCTTTTGAGCTCTTTTGAGATTTCTCCAAATGCTATATTGTTTCTTGGAATCCAAATTATTCTGAATCAAAACTGCTTCCTTTGATTTGATAATTTCTTCAAAAACTCTAATTTGTTCTTTAATATCAGTCATATTTTAATAATTTATGTATGTATTATCTTCTTTGAGTAATAATTGGAATGTGTTTGTTTCCAATTAAGCATAAGTGAAATTCTTGACAGTCAATGTTTCCCAAAATTGTTGATTTTTTGACACTATTACAAGGAAGAAAATACATATATTTCTGGTTTCATTTCCCGAAGAGAACATGAAGCTTCAACGAACGTTCAGATCATATGTGTATAGATCGGGCCGAAGGTTCATTGGAGCTAACTTTTAGATTCACAAACGTTTGAAAAAGGTTCTACGGACGTTGAAATGTCCGCCTCGAAATACCTTCAGGAAACATGGATGGAATGTTCGCTGAAGGTTCATCGAAGGTTTGACGAAGCTTCACAAAAATATCTATACTTAGATTAATTCATAATAATTTATGTTTATTAATTCATTTATTCTTCATATGAATCGATCGAAATTAATCTAAGTATAGATATTTTTGTGAAGCTTTGTCAAACCTTCGATGAACCTTCAACGAACGTTTCATCTATGTTTCCTGAAGGTATTTCGAGGCGGACATTTCAACGTCCGTAGAACTTTTGTCAAACGTTTGTTAATCTAAAAGTTAGCTTTCATGAACCTTCGATCCGATCTATACAGATCTAATCTGAACGTTCGCTGAAGCTTTATGTTCTCTTCGGGTTGTAATCGTAGCAGTTGTATAACTCACGGAATATGAATCTAAGAAGAAGATACAAAGAAGAATTAATCCTTATGAATTCGTTAATTCAATAAATTCAACTAATAGCACACGCGTTGAAATTTGTACATAAATCAAACGCACTTATGAAAATTCGCACACTTGAAATATTGAACACTTGGTAAGGAATTAAACACTTATAAGATTCTGACACTTAGAAGAATTTAGCACTTGTAAGAACTTTGAGCGATGGAAGGTTGAAACTTGTAAAAAAATCGCGAGCAATACTGAATATTATATTAAGTGCATGGGTTTTTATACCATCAAAATCCATCATGGTGGACCCGTTTTGGTAGATCAGAAAAATCCACTTTGACTCCATAGATAATATCTTTGTGCACGTCATCCTATTTCTCATAGCAGTTCTATGGTGGTCATGCGTTGGCATTTTATCTATCACGTGAACAGATATCTATCGGTTCACAGTGCAGTTTTTGCACGCAGTTTGAACTATGATTGAGAATTTATCAAATAGAATTTATCTATAATAGAATATTGATTGAACATTGATTGAATTTGAATGAATATTGGAATTACTATAATTATTACGACTGTAAAATGAATGAAAGGACATTGAATTATGATTTATTCATTCAAAGAGGTATTCCAAGAGGTAGAATGAACAATACGTTCATTCAATTTTATTAGATTCATATAAAAATTAAAATATACATATACGTAGAAAAAAATACGAGTTCGTCACATTACATTCAAAATTCACGCGGATTTTCACGACCCACTTTTCTCTCTTTTTATCACACAAAATCAGATTTATCAATTCAATTTTCAAAGTTGCAAGTCATACTTCTTGTCTACCTTCCAATTTCTATCCCAGACATTTCTCGTAGGACTTGATTTTTTAAATCAACTTCCAGCATTCAATACTTTCTGAAATACACCACACAAATCGTATATCACTCCACTTTCTAAAACCCACGACCCTAAATCTACCAGTGACGTATACCAGAACAACCTCTTGAAGAAATTGTCGAAGATTTGAGAACAAAAAAGTAACCTTGAAGTCCGTGTTCGCTTTGCGCATTCTGTGAATATTCTTCTGGATTCTTTCCAATGGGCGTTTATCGAAGAAAGTTTGACGCGTTCGATTATTTCAGTACTCATCAGTTTCATGCTTAGTTCAGTACTCTAATTGTTCCATTTAAAAACTATCATTGAATCTACTCGATATAAAATTATGATCCATTTAACATGTACTTTGCAGCCGATTAACTCCGTTTTCGAAAGCATTAATCGAATCATTAAACAAAGGGCTATACCAGTGTGAACGCTCAGTTATATAATTTTGTCTATGAAAATATGATTTTCTATGAACGTTCATAGGATGTTTGAAACATTTCCATCGTAATATTCTATGCATGTTGACAGAATATTCATATAATATCCACAGAATGTTCTCATGCTACATGAAAAACATATCAATCGATTGATCATTGTTCTCAAAGATAGAGTTGCCCTGGTGGAAAAAGTGAATAATTATGAGTCAAGAACCAACCATTTCGTGTGAAATTTGTTTAGAAATTGGCTTTTATGGGCAGAAAATGTCCAGCATTCGAATAGTCACTGGCCACTTTTCGAATCCCGAATAGAAAAATTTTCAAAATCGTATACAATTTATATATAATTTGATAAAGTTTGTGGATTATAGGTTGTGTTTCATTATATATAAATTGTATATAATTTCGAAAATTTAATTACTCGGAATGGGAGTGTTTGGTCTAATTTCGATAGGCAAATTTTTACCTAACAATTATACAACTCTCATGAGTAATACCTGACTAGTTTGAGATTCACATGTTTTGAGCAAACTAGTGTTGCGTTCTCGTGTCGTCTCGCCGAGACTGACCGGGTCTCGATTTGGTCTCGGAATTTATAATCTCGTCCCGGTCTAGTTTCTGTCTCGACAAAATCAGTATCAGTCGAGATTTTCGCCATTCTCGGTTTCGACAATTTGGATCTCGGAAAGGAATTCTTCGTCTAGATCACTAGATCAAACAAATCCGCAATTGGATAACGTGTACCATTATTATATCTGGTGTGTAGCTAATTTAAACGAACGGAAAATAGTTGGAAGCCAGAAGAGCTGTTCAATGTTTCCACCAGGAATTTAACTCGAATTCAGATCATTTTTTCTCCGTTTGAAATCATATCTTTATGCGAAGCAGGTCATATCAACAATAAAATGACGTATTATATTGTGTTCAAAATGGTACAGGATTTTGGCGATCCGTCGCAATCATGAAACAACTCGAGTGCTTTCAATTTTTTTCCTATTCGCATCAGGCATCGAGAACAATATAATACTGTTGAATATGCATATACATATATGCATTTCATTGTTTCGATTCCATGCAGTGGTGCAGTAATTAAACCTAGGTATACACGGAGCTGTTTTTCGTACGGAACACCCTATTCTCTTTTTTCGCATACTCCACATATGCGTATGTATATATACATACACGTAAACTATTATATTCTACGTGTACAATTACAAACTACTCGACGTGTGATAAAAATTGCACTGCACAATATGAAATAATGAATCCCCATTTACCGTTGGTGTCAAATTAGTACCCTGGCATCATAATGTTCATTTTCGAGCAAATAACGTAATAAATCGTAGTTCTTTGATACATTTTCTTGCTCTCTCGTCCTCCTTTCTTTATAACCATCGTTTCAAAGAGTATCATAAAACCCCTCGAATACTCGCGCAAAGGGAATAATACATGCGTTATCGATCAATTTTTGATTCCTTTTCAATTTTATGTAGGTCAACGATTCTAAACATACTCGTGATATTTAGATATACCAGGAAGAAACCTCTCGTACTTCGATCGTTTCTCGAAAGATATAAGATCCAACCCCATTCTCCGACATCAACTATAATACATTCAATTATATGCTGAACGAGTGTAGACTGTCGATAACATTGTTACAATATTTCCACGAATTATATACCCACGTAAGGTATTCACCTTACATCGAATATTTCAGACTTTATTAATGTTTGCACATCAATTCCTTCGAGTATTCGTATAGACGAATCTTTGAACATTCGAGAATACCTCTACTGAATTGCACACAACTCGATGCGCATTCGGTTTTTATCTTGAAATCAAGTTTCCTTTCTATGAATCGAAAACATCCTTTATACATTCAAATATTCCTTATCCACTTTTATGCTCTCTTCTCAACCTGAATCAAACGCATCAATACTTTCCTTGGAAGAAATGGAAAAACGAAAGATCAAATAAACTTGTCAGATCTGCCTTTCGCTTCGATATTATGTTTTTGAACGTTCTGTTCTTCAAAAATCTATTGAAATGTTGAAACGAAAGGCAGCTTCTTAACGTAACTCCCAGAAACATTGAAAACACAGGTACCTCTTCATTTCAACCTTGCAAATTCCGTTTGATTATTTAGAATATAATATTTTCAGTGATTCTTTCGATTCACTTATTTATTGTGAAGTTGAGAAATAAAAGAAGAATAAGTTTGACATAAAATGTAAATAATCTGAGTCCGACATCTCATGGTTATTATCACTGTCATAAAATCGGTTCATAAGAATATTCTTCATTCTCACTCCTTTGCCTTGAGTGATCCCGCAAGGAGCAATTTATATGCCACACATATTTCTCGAGTCTCAATTATGTAAATTTCAAAAATTCGATACTCATATTTTATAAGAGTTACAAACTTCTCAATCCACTATTTTTCTCCCCCTTTTTATGTAACTTTATTTTTCAACGTCAACATGAGTTTCACTCCAAGTCGTCTTTGTCCTCGCAAAATATAACGTTCTCGTAAAATCATCTACTCTCCCAAAAAGGAACTAATAATGATACTAATATTCTTTATTCGAATTCGTTTCGCATTTACGAACGGATAAGAAACAAATCATACACAATCTATTGAAAAATATCGAAAAAACTGCCAGACAAGTTGATTTTATAGACGTCCCGAAGCCCAATACCATCTCAGATATGTCGAGTGAAACGTCACGTTCCTTTGATAAACATAAACGATCAGATTCGATGTTTTATTCATCGCTCGCTTTCAATTCTCTCAAGTCTCAAGGAGAATGGATCAAAGGTGTACATTATATCATAAAAGAATCGCTTGAGATACATGTAAATTTATTTGATATTCTTTGTTACATGTACTGTTTATACAGGAAAAAAGATTGACAACGAATCAAAGTCATACATTTTTCAGATCCAATTTTTAAGATTGCAGATAAATGTATATTATTATCATTCACGACAGAGGGTACTCCAATCGGTTTCAAACACGAAATGTTATTGAGAATGAACCTTCACGTTTTCACGCAAGTTACAAAGTCTTGAACAGCTTCCTGTAATTGACACCCCGCACTTTTTACGCCGCAACGTGGACCGATAAGACCTTTGAAATTCGCAACAAAGTAACAATAAGAGTCGATACCTACCTCTCAGGGATGTTATGTACTAATGAATCTTGATGAATGCAACAGATAATAGACCGGCAACCGCAATGTGGCGTTGTACTGATTCACCTGCAGTAACGAAAAATCTTTTTCAAGAGACACTAACTGGTACGAATGAAAAATGTGGGGAAAAGATTCTTCTAGGCATACATAAGATCTCTGAATGAAGAATATATATTTGATGTTCCTCTTATCAAGTTACTACATTCATTTTCTATCCCGAGTTGAATGAAATTTCTCCCTCATCGATCTTTCTGTTCCACATCTTTTTATCACTATTTTTCCCATCATGCCGATACGAAAAGTGACATACAGTGAAATTATTATTCGACCTGAATTCCTAACGAACGACTTTGAAATCTCCTCTCAGAGCTATGACTCTTTCTTCCTTACCGTAGATAATACAGTCTCACAGCTCTACACTCATTTCATTCCCCTATTCGTATCAAATTTTCTCTTGTACAATCCATCCATCATACTTTGAGTTTCTTCTCTTCATATTTCATCGTAATTTCGTTTTTTATGAAAGTCGTTAATATCATTCGCATCATAACGTATAAATACATTTTATTTCCTTCATTTCTTCTTTTCGCGAATTCTTCATTCGTTACCCCATTTGTTCATTTTCATTCTCAAAATTTCCAACATATCAGAAGTATTTGCATTAACCTTCCTCTCTTTCGCGTCCGCTCTCCTCGTTTCCACATTCGCGTATAATATTGTACTTCGAACATACATATTTACTCGCTGTATTTCGCGGAGCGTGATTATTCTGATTCATCGGACCATTCACTCGTAGACTGTGATAACATTTTCAATTATTATTCAATCACTTAAAATTTATTCGAATACACATTGCTGCAGTTATTATACATTATTATCCCGAATATGAGTCTGTAGTACTTGGAAGCTTTTTCATTTTAATTTATGGATGCAATCGTGTCATACGCTATATAAAATTATGAGAAAATTTAGCACAATTTTTTTTCCCAACTATAAATTCTATCTACGAATTCAATGGATTTGAAATATTGAGGAATAAAACTTGAACACTCAAAATGGTAGATTAATGAAACTTGAATAATCGTGGAATATGTTTATTTCCGAATCATCCGCACGAATCTCTTGTTCTCGCGGAAAAAAAGTCATAACTGAGAACGATGAGATTCTGGTTAAGCGAATGATGTATCCCTATATATGAATTTTGAGTAAAACCCTCGTTATCCTTCTGCTACTCGCGTTCGGATGGCAGATTAAATACCTTCCTTATTCGTTTCTTCCTTACCCGATATCTCGTTACGCGTATATGAATCTCTATGGGATATCATCGTTGACCCGAAAGATAATGCAACTTTATTTTACGATCTCCCGCCGACGTAAGTGGCTCTTTAAATGTCGACGAGCACCGACGATATTCACTTCATGTCACGACTTTTAAACACATTTTATGCTATTCTTCTTCTCATATTCTATCTGTACACGTACAACTTGTAGGTCGTATAATTTTATGTTCATTCATATATCTATACCTTTTGGTTACACTTACCGGAGGTGTACTCGCATTCAAACACTATATTCGTATCATTGTTCCTCGATTTACTATTGAAATGATGCTAAAGTGTTGTACCGAATATCATAATTGAAATATATACACTTGCTGTGTACAGCAAAATTGTGTCGAATGTTTGTTCTGCACTGGGGATTATTTCAAAACTTCATGATTTTTCAAGTTGAAATTTTGTTGATCGAAAATCGAAATGTGAAGTTCTCAAACGGAGAAAAGGTATAAGAAAAAATGTTTCTGTAAATCCGAAACTCGAGGTTTGTACAATTGTAGCTCATTTCGTGTGGGATTCTTGACTGATTCTGAGTCACGTCGAGTTCGCTATGCTCTCTCACAGAAGTGAAATTCACCGGGATAGTAAGAAAAGTTCTGGAAACTTCCAAAGGCTTTTAGCGAATTCGACAGACTGCAATGGATTTCACAGGATACCTTCTACCTTGTACTTGTGAGTACGGATAACAAAGGATCAAGATATTCCCAAAGCACGTAAATTCAATAATTCTTAAGTTATTTACAAGTTATCCTACTAATTCAAATGAATTCTCTCATACGCTGGGAGAAAAAAAGCTTGAACCAAGCAAATATTGAATTTACCGAGTTCAATGAGATACTTTATTGATTTAAAATGAAAAAAAAACCTTCTCCGAACGAAGAAAATATTTTCTCAAATGAAAAGTTGTACGGTATAACGAGAAGAAAAGTAAAATTATCACATCAACTACACATGTTTTTCAGACGAGGGGAGAAAATATTTTCTTGGAATAAGAAAATTTGTTCTCAGAGAGAGAGACAAGTTTTTTCTCAGTGTAGCTCCAAAATTTCAATGATTCTCGCTACATTCTTATCTTTACAATCTCGTATCATCCATTTGAATTGAATCCATACATGGTTCAATCGAAAATTAAATTTGTGTGCAAATAATTTCACTGGAATTATTAAGCTTGCAAACTAATAAGCAAACTATGCTACGCTTCATTTTAGGTTTCATAATTTGTTCATAACATCCTCTACGAATGCAGTTGTTTGAAATTATATTGCAATTCCTCTGTATTCCAAGTTTCTATTGAGAATCCTCAATTTTACGTTCCAATCAATCGCTGTTAATCAAAATACGTTGTACAAGCAATTTATGATCAAATCGCTGGCAGATACACCAGACATACAACAGAAATTATCAGAGAATTCAAAAATTCTTGTATCATTGTGAATTGTATGCATTATTTACACAAAGTATTCAAGCATCTGTATCGATGGATTCAAATCACATTCTTGATGTACGTAAAACTTGCACAGAAAAAAAAACAGTGAATTGAAACAACTTATAAGCGCAGATGAACTTATTTTTTTCGTTGAAATAACAATTTTATTCGTCGATTCAACTAAGTTTTTTTAGTAAATTATTTGAAATTGGTTAAATTAATCCCCTGGGAGAAATTTGTTTGGGCATCCCATTTACCATCCACGTACCAAATGGAACCCATGTGGAGCCAACTGGACAACACATTTCAACCAATTTGACTTCAGTGCTGAAACATTTAAGTGATTTTTATGTAGATTTCTCACGCGTCAACTGATCGTACAGTGACATTGATATTCAGAGGAATGAAAGGAAGCCCAAACGTTTGAATTTGTCACTCGGAATTATTTCATTGAGATAAATTCAAAGGCAACGTTCTTGACTTGAGATTACATTTCAAAATACATTTTCACCCCATTCATATGTATGATTTTACTGCAAAAAAACTACAAAACTAGCTAGAAACTAACTTAAAATCTGGGAAAACTAGCTGAGGCCCAAAAAATTCCCAATCATCATTTCTACTAGGATCAATATATATTTTTTATTCTACTGAAAAAAAATGGAACCATATGCGCTTACAAGTTAAATACTTGTTACAACTGATTCTTTTTCCGCCGTGTGCAGTTGTTGAATTGTGCTTTGAAATTTTCTTATTGTATGAGATTGGATACATGTATGTACATTGTAATACAGAACGCTATCCGCGTTAGTCATAAAACTCACAGATCTCATAAAACAGTAGTTACGATTGGCGAAAAATTGAACAACGTATAAGCTCTTTTTAAACGGAACTTTTTCTTTCTTACCCTCGCTCGTTCACGGGTCTTCAATACTTTTTGCCCCTCTTTTTGTTTTTCTACTTCAGCTTTGCGTAACATCCACACCTCCGTTCATGTTCCGCTGCTGTAATCATATAACCTTCTTCTCCTCTTCCCTCTCCTCGATGCGATCATTAAAGTTACGTGAGAATAAAATTTCGAACTAGGGCATCATCGTCATTCTCAATGCGCAAATACAAGTTATAAGCATCGTTAATTCGTTTTGAACTGTTAGAAGAGCGTTAACAAGCGTAATAATATTCCTGCGTTCACGCTTCCGTGAGTTTTTCGTGACGAGGATGAAGAGTGGTAGTTCTCGTTCATCGTATAGCTTACACCCACGTTCACTGTACAGATCCATTCATTTATTCATTCATTCATTCATTCACACGCGCCAATGAAAATTTTTTAGTTTTGTGTAAATTTGAATCAAACTTGAGATACTCTGACAAATTCATAGTTGAAAATTTTGAGTGAATCTGTTAGAAAATCCGTGTGTCATGAGTTTTCTGTTAAATATTCCACATAAATATGCGTAACTTCTACAAACGTTCCTTGTGTAATCAGGTCTCAACTGATTTATAGTGTGAAATCATTCGAACAAGTGGAGAAAAGTGTCAAAATGACACAAATTTCATTCAACTCAAAATTTAAGATAAAAATTGGGGAGATCGCCAGTGGTGGGAGCTACTTTTTGATGAAAGGTCCATATACGTGTAACTTTGGTACTCGTCATTCATTTTAGTTTCAGCTCTCATTCTAATGTGTGACGAGCCCGTCAAAGTTGGTGTAATGTGACGAACTCGTCATTGAATTCAAAAACCTACAACCAATAAACAAGATTAATATAACGCACTTTATAAGGATTTAGAATGGATACGATACAGCCTTACCGTAACCATATTAGTTTGTTGGTGTACAATCCTACTCCCTCGTCTCACCAGCCTTCGGAAAGTAAGACCTGTAACACATGAGGGATTAGAAAAAGAGAATACAATAATTAAAAGAGATTGAATAAAGAGATAGGTGGCATACCTTTTGTAGTCACCACTTAATCCAGCGCTAGTGACCCGAGTGAAACATAGCCTGTAAAAATAGAGAGAATCAATAAGGGTCAATGAAGAGTTAACAAAAGGAACGATACGTTACTCACCACGCGAAGTCCCAAAAGTTACCTGTAAATGGAAAGATTATTAGAATAAGTAGAGAAATGAGAATACGTATTGAATACGAAAACTATACGTTACCTAAGTAGAGACATAATCCAGATGATCGCGAGGGAAGTTTCCGGGGAATTTCGGTCCTTAAAAGCACTTGGAAGGTGATTTTCCACTGAACACTCGCGAGTATACACTTGTTAAAAACGCGACGCGAAAGGGATGACAGGTTGTAAACAAACCTGGTCATCCATATTGAATTTCCCAGTTACTGACCGCGCATGTGCAGGGTGTGTTCAATTCGATCCTCAAGCGAGACGATCGATAGTATTGAGGTCGACCCTGGTTTACGCGGCAACCGATAGATGGCGGAGTCGCCCGTAACGTGAAAATAATTCAAGCCGCGAATAAGAGGAGGTGCCCGAACAGCGTGCCCCACTTCACTATCCAGGTCGAAGCTAAAACCGCAGTATGGATCAAAGTGATAGCTGAGTCCATTGGGTGCTTGCATTCTTGAGTTTACGATATCTTCATATATCAACGCGTTAAGGTGTAATTTCATACGAGCATCAAACGTCCAGCGTCGAGCGACTTTCCACATTTTCTGGGATCCAGCGTGAACGCTAAACAGTGTTCAGCTTTGACGCCGTTCTAACCCATAATTGAGTTTCAGCACAGTCCGTAATTATTCAATCATTCTCAATAGTGCAGGATAAAGAAGGCACTTCAGCCCAAACAATATATATTCATATATGTTTAATATTCTTTCTTCCGCACAGAGAATAGTTAAATGACAACTTTTAACTCTCAAATTGAGCGTCGAGAAACATCATGAAGCTTTGACGCTGAAATCTAGAACCCGGGAAAATCGCTCGACGCTCGTGTGAAATTACAACTTTAGGGTCTTTGAAATGAAACGTCATCAATGGGGCTCAGTTGTCTAGATATACAAATCTGAAGATCGAGTGAGACTTGATATCTAAGCGACCGGCACACGTGTGACATTTTCACGATCTGGCGGGATTCAATTCAATATCAATCAGAATGGCTCGAGACTTGTCTTCTAGAGGTTTTCTGGATCGCTGATTGAGAATCTGTTATCAAAAATTCAAAATTTAAAATGGTGGATTCAATATGGCGGACCAAATCTCAAGAATTCATCGGATTCCCTTGAAACTCGGTGATTGGGACTTTTTGGGGTCGCTGATTGTGAATTCATTGTCGAAATTCCCAAATTCAAAATGGCGAATCCATTATGGCGACCCGAAGTTTGAAAATTCATCTGATTCCCTTGGAACTTTGAATCTGAGAGGTTTTAGGATCGCTGATTATGCATATGACTTTGATTATGTCGTAAAAATTCGAAACACAATCCAAGATAGGGTTGAACCTTTCCTCTTCAACTGTCTCGCACCATATGCGGAAAACATCAGCGTGAGGGACGCCGTCACCCGTCATCTTCAAAAATATATAAAACTTAGATCCGCAGGCAAATAAGATATCTACAAGAAGGGGAGGAACTGTTCTTCAGGAATATTGGGGAGCGAACACAATATTCGGCAATATAAGAAAGTTTTTCTCTCCTAAACTTGATCAAGTCACTACACAATGATTGAAATTGTATGTGAAATTATTTGAAGGCCACGCACAAATACGTAATTGGAAAATCAAAGAATAATAGTGTGAACTGAGCTACATGAGACAGAGATTTATATGTAGAATGAACGAACTATCTTCCGGAGGGTCTTTGACGACACGGAGTCTTTTTGCAACTTTCTCCCTTACTAACGCTGCTAACGCTCAAACAGATTCCTGAGATAACAAATCTAAGGTGTTTTTTTCCGCGAACGCCGCGCGATAAAAGTCAAACAACTACAGTTTCCCTTTAGCCAGTTAGTTTACTAAAACATGGCGTGATATAAATATTCCGAATTTGCACCTCGAATTCTTGACTTTTGCAGCGCTAAATGCGTCAAATGCCACACTGTGCGGCGGTAGAGCTTCAACGTCTGGTCTCGATGATCCGTGTTCAATTTTCATTGGAGACTATGTTTCAACATGAAAATCAAGTGCGATTTTCACATTTCATTTACATCAAAAAATCCATAAATTACGCTTTTTAACTGTAAATTCGGTACTTATTTTGAATTTTGTTTCACAATACTTGTGCTTATGTGTTGTTGAATTTACAAGATCAGAAATTCCAATCAAAATTTAATCAGTATATATTATCCACATCAAGCTTGAGTTACTAGCTAAAGCAAACACATTACCTTGAATCAACACCAAAATTTGTGTGGACCGTTTGGGACATGTGGAATTTATTGAATTTGATACAAAATTTCCAAGTGTGTTCAAACAAAGTTTGAAAGTATTCCAAGTTCTACGACAGAAGTCTATACACTTGTTGAGAAAAAAGAACTCTCGTGCACAACATTGGAAAGCAGGAGACTCAAATTGCGAGACAAATTGAATGTAAATCCAAAAAATCAACCTGAACGATTTCATTCTCATCCATTCCATCCGTAATCTCTGGTCTTTCAATCGATATACATAATTCACAGACTGTATTCAAAAAGTTTTCTCATTTTTCCATAATATCGAACTTTATTATCTTTCATTTCTTATACATTGAAAGGAACAATATCATCTTTTTTCATAAACGACTCGATACTCCTTCCAGCAAGTTTTTCCTTGTCTTTGCTCTTGTATATCGATTCTTTTCTGAGATTTTTCATTATCTCAATTCTTTCTCCCTATATATCATCTACAGTACCTTTGATACGAATAAATTTCATATTCCTTTACATTCAATTTGAATAAAGAATTACTGCGCACTTAGAATTCGATTTTCATTAGTACAAGATGATATATCGAATGAATGAAATCAAGAGAATTTTAATTTTGAATAATCAATAAATACCGTTTATTTGAAATATGAGATATCCATATACTATACATAGTACAACGCTGTTGTGTGAGGAATTTTGCAATAACAAACGCTGCTTTCTGCACGTTATATAGTAAGCCATCCCACTTATTACTTTCTCCGAGGTTAATTGAAATCGAGTCTCGCCAACGATAATTGCCCGTTTAATTCAAGTTGAAGTGCCACCCCCTAACACCGAGTGTCGCACACGCATATACAAGTACAATCAGCACGCGACTCGTGCAAATATCCGGTTCAACGATGCACACAAGCTTTACGTTGAGTGATTATCATCCACCTCTGTTCAAAATTTATAATCGAATTTCCAACTCCTCTCTTTCAACTTATAATATCAAACAATAGCTGGAGAGCATGATTCGAACGATATTCGGTATGAAAAAATATGTAAAATGTAGATTAGCGTGGAAAAGATTTCGTCATGATAATATCATCATCAGCAGCCTCTCTTCATCGGTACGGCGGTCTTTTTCCATCTCGTTGCTGATACTCATCAAACTTGTGATCACACAACATTGTGTGAACAGGAGAAGCATGTTTCGAGATTGCATTACCTTCGTGTCTTCTGTTAAGATGAGAACGAGAGGAAGAAGAAGGAGGAGGGATGGAAGAGAAACTGCAAGTACGTTGCCATCTCGTTTCGGATGCTGTACTCGCGATCCTCCTTTCCCCCATTCATGATTCTATTGGGGTTGTTGTCGGCACTTGAGCGCTTCTTGTTGTCATTGTAGAACGTTGTTGTCTCTGACGACAGAACTTATTGCAATGGATACCCCAAGACAGAGTGTTACGATATTTTGTTTGATGATAAGTATAGCGAGCGATAATAACTCGTACCGTCGATTTTCTCTTAGAAAAGTCCCTCCGCATTCTATTTTATTCCAAGAATGCGAATGCATTCCTGAGTTTATATCAAGAGAGAATTTAATGAAATAGAAGGTATTTTAGCAAAGGTATGATATTTGATTCTCATTACGGCAAAATTGGAGTTTAATGTTTCATCGAATTCCTTTTCCCTAAGGAATGTATACTTTTAATTCAGCTGTTTAGTTATGTAAATTGGTACTCCTTGACTTTATTAATTTTGCTTTGTTGGAATATTTCTCATTCGTTGTAATTTATCATCCGAAAAATATGCGTCTCTCGCTCTTCGAATTCCAAGAAATAAAAAGTTCAGTATTTGATTTTATCTAAAGAATGAACTATTCAATTCGAAGGAGATTTCATTCATAGGGAAAAAACACGGACTCGAAGGAATCTCTTTGGAATGTCTTTTTACCTTTTTTCTCAATTTAGCGAATGAATAAAAGCGAGAGTCTTGAAATCAATTCTGGAACAATCTTGGAACTTGAAATAGAAATATGTGACCTGGCCTACGAAAAAGGGGGCTCAGGTGTGAAAAAATCATTTTTTCACTTTTTTGCCGATTTGGATGGAGTAAAATATGATCTTTCGAATGGCGCAAACCAGAAGTTAAAAAGAAGAGCAGAAATGATTGAAAATGAAAAAAATTTGGAGATTAAATTATAAAATAATGGACATCATTTCATACGTTAAAAAATTTTATTTCAAGGCAAAACCACGTCATTTTATATAAAAATTCACAAATTTACAATTAAAACATCAGAAGCGAACAACTAAAGCGAAACTGATAAAATGACTTGTTTATCTTCAACAGCTGTTTTCTCGCAAACTTGTTTTCACACCTAATCAGCCCCCTTTTCGTAGACCAGGTCACATATAATGTTTTGTGAAACTCTGTAATATTCAATTACAATGACATAGCGTACCCTGACAGAATTTTGCTCTAAGAATTACCGTAAAATCCCAGGGACTGGGCAAAAAGTGGAAAAATTGTTGCGCATCTTGTAATTCTTCAATAGAAAATATGTCCCACAAATTTTACTGAATGCTCAGTCATTTTTCGAACAGTTCCCACTTGTCTCTTGTTTATTGGAATTTCACGATGATTTTTCAAGTAAAATTCTTTCAGTGTAACATTGTAGATTCTATCTTTGTACGAATACCGTCGAGTGTCTGAAAAATGTTGTGAGTAATAAATCCACTGTGAGAGAATATCCACACAGTATACAATAAGAATATTTCATGCTGTTTGACTGTAACAAATTCGATCACCGTTCTTGGTGACCTAGAAACGAGAAGGGATACCTACATTTCTCACGTTCAATATGCATTTATATTGTATATTTTGATAATAAAAGTAGCAAATTCAGGTACAGTTTTAAACTCGATACTCCCCTAGTAGAAATCACTCTGTTCATTCTCGAATCAATTACTAGGCCTTGCAAGTCTCTTACAAGTGCCTAGGGAGACCGTATAATGGCTCGAAGACTGACTAGAGTGATTTCTACTAGAATTCAGATAAACTAAAATGTTACCCAGAGATTTATAGCGATACCTCTCTTATTCATCGACATGTAAACACTTTGTGATCTTCAAACTTCTCACGTTTGAATTTCAACTTTTCATTTTTCTTTTTTTACGTTCCAAACCCTACGATTAACTCGTTGGAATGACCGCCATTTGAATAATCACGCACCACACCAGAATGAATAATAAAAAATAAATGGGTGGAAGCCGAAGGAACTTGTAATGAAAGGTTACTAACCTGATTTATTCAAAGGACCGGTTCAACGATATATCATTTCGCTATGTCGGTTCAATAATACTCACGTATGTTATCCTCATAATGAGAAATATCTTCAAAAATTCTAATTCTTCTGACGATTGTAACATCGTGAATATAGTCTATGGCACTCTCGTTCAATCAATTTTATTGTATTGTGTCGAATAAAAAAACTATGAATATCAAAGATAGAGTTTCAAATTCATGTATTCAAAGAGTCATCGTGTCTTTTGTCACTTCGTCCTTCATTGATCGAATAAACAATTTTTATGCACCGAAGAAAACAAAAATTTTTGGTGCTTTTTTAGATGAATTCTCAATTTCGACACATCATTCGCATAATCAATCGTACATTTTTCTCGCGGTTGTTCAATTATACGAGGAATGTATTAAAAAATCGTATCGTTTAACGGTGAAGATATTTTCGAGAAGTATATCGATGCCATGTTAAATGGAATGGAAGGAAAAGAGGAGGGATATGGAATCGTCCATAAAAGCAGTTAATGGTTCATTCGTCTGAAGAAATTTCGTGATAAATATCTACATTAATCTCGGTATTGAATTTTCGAGTAACCTCTTGATACAATTCTGAGATGACAAACGCTGTTAGAGTTCTCAAAAGTACTCGATAAATCACGACAATTGTACTAATCGAATAGTCTCTACGTTATTTGAAAAGGAATATAATAAATTCTCGTTATCGGAAATCAAAATTGATGGCCATCGATTGGTTGGAGAATATTTTCAACATCACATTTCGATGGAATCTATCTATATTTGGCATATCCCTGCGAGATAATTTATTAAAACGCAAGTTAATTTCATGCCGTGCGACTTGTTTCACTTTTATTCATCACATTACATCACTTCTACATCGATTTAATCAAGGAAAACAATGAAGCAAAGATCAGGAAGAAATCCTCAAAACATTCTAAAGTATGAGTTCTCGATCAAGAATGATTCAACTTCACATTCGTACAATAGTAAGCATGCTCGATAAAACTTGTCGTAAAGTTTTACCACGAATCCCTCTCTTTTTTCCACGAAACGACCTCGTCCGCGATCTTACAACAGGTATTTTTAACCGCTTCAAACTTCACATTCCACGCCTTCGCGTAGAGATTTCTCTTCAGTCGGTTATCGATCATCGTGTGATTTTTTACATTGAACATTCCGTGTCGTATTTTTTTCCTACACGCGTTTCTACTCTTTCGTTTCTCAAATGAAATATGCTTGGATACCGATATTCTTCAAAAATCACAACCGTTCGCATGTCATTGCTTCGTAAAAGACATTCGTTTCCACGGATTTGTGTTGAATAGATACGATTGGGAATCAATTTACTGATTGAAATGTTGTGTATTTAGGACGTATTTCCCGATCCCTATGTGACAACGCGGGAGCAACTTCTAAGTTCCATTGGAGCGTCAAATGTATTAAAAGTAGACAAAAGTGTGCCAAGGAAATACCAGGAGAGGAAACGAGACATGTCGTCTCATTCGACTGACCTAATTTTATGTCATTGTCGCATGGATGTCGTAATATTGGATGTTTTCCCTCGACCATTATAGTTGAAACATCGAAGTATCGAATGAGTTATCGTCTACTCAAATTGAAACGAAAATAAAATTATACGATCGTGGATGTACTATTTCAAACTTGAACCCAACGGTATCGAATGCTACATTTACGTTTCTATTATGACACTGTATTCGAGGCAACATTTTTTTACATTTTATGTGAAATCGTTCATTGATATTTCGTCATTATTGAATTGGATAGGTGTACAACTGTTAGGAAATTTGAAAAAATACAAAACTGTTTGATTTCTTGCAATTTATCTGTCCCTTTCGAAACACGGTGATCCTGCTGCTGTTCCAAATATTTAGAATAAATTGATTCATTGATTGAAGTATTGCTTGAAAATAAAGAATGATCTAATCATATAATCCTAAGATTGAATGAAAATATGAAATCTTTCAATTAACGTATCTTATCTGGTACTCATCTTCATGGAAATAACCTGTTTTTCAACTTCATCTAATTGGCGGAGTAATAATTCAACGGTTGAAAACTTTGTATCAAGAACTCTCATTAAAATTTCTGCATAAGGCTAGGGAAAAGAATCTACATTCCCTACATATCCACTGGACAGAATAATTCAATTCGCGTGAAAGAAGTTTACAATTCAAAGTATGTAGTCTTGTTATTGTCTGTATTTCACAATTCACGATCAACCATCCAAAAGATTTTTCTCCTGTATAGAATTTTCTAGACAACATGTTAATTTTCCGTTTGTAACGAAGAACAACCATCCCATTATTTACAGTTTGAATTGTTTGCAATAAACAACTCTCACGTATCATACATTTAATAGTCGAAGAGTTTCAAAGTTTATTGCTATTATCCACCTTTGATTCATGATCACGATGTTAATCGTTTATTGAAACAAATTAGTAATCGAATATTACATATACAACTCTTACAGTACATTCTTGAAACGATGTTTTTAGTTCCAAGAAGTCAATTCAAGAAGATAAATAACGATAGTTCATCAGATTTCGTTTCTATAAACGATTGAAATTTCTATAACATCGATGTTATAGATTCTTTTCTTCCCAAATACGTAGTTTCAACATAAAATTCCAAATATACAATAATCTTTGCTTAACAAAACTTTATTTCTCTGGGACCAAAATATCAATGGTGATTATTTCTATTATTATTCCATGCTGAATCCAATCCAGTATTTCGATGATAAATAAAATTCAAACACGACGATAATAGCCAATTCGGATGCGTATGTTTGTTTCGTGATATTTTGAAATCGTTGTCATTCGTGGATGATTCACCCGTGTGGAAAATATCAACGTGTGCTATAGTGGATTGAAGTTCAAAGTGAATGTAAAATGAGGACGTTAATTGGTGAAGTGAGAAACGCTTTTTGTGACGTCAAATAATGCCGCAGCAGAAGTTCAAGTGTTACAAGTGTAAGAATCGTCTGCCCGACCTGACCAGCGACATGTGCAGACTGTTGTCCTACAGGAACCTGAATGGCCTCGTAAAGAGTCGGGCTGACGGAAGGGAGAAGGAAAAGTGGAAGAAGAACGAGGAAGAGAGAAGGTCATCGAAGCCGGCGTTTGAGGTCAAGGTAGGACAGAAAAAGACAGAACAAAGAAAAGATAGAAAGAACTTGCGAGGTGTTATAAGGGTAATCGAGGTCATCGATCTCCCTTTGATCGATTCGATGGTTCCGATAACCTTTTCGAAAGTGCTAAATCACGGTATGAAAATAGCAATGTAATGAATGAGGTTGGGAAAGATTCTATTGAACCCTTATGCAAATAATAAATTAACGGAACAACTTGATGCTTTGGAGTTGACCAACTTGCTTTCTCATCTTTGAAAAGAATTGAGTTGCTCAAATTGTTTTAGATAGAAGACATTGATTTTATTTCTCTGCACGCAAAGAAATTTGGGGCAGGGATAAGTTTTACTGTCATTCGTTTTGAAAGGTGATATAAATCGCCTCTGCCTTAGAATTTACAACCAATTTTCTTCCAACAAAATCAAAGTACCGAACTATGGGAACAATATTTGAGAAATCAATCGTCGGTTCCAGTGCAAGATGTGAGAATAAAGATAATCATGTCCAGTGCAACGAGTAGGTGACTTTCACTGTTCATGCTTTGTTAGAAGCATCGTTCTTTCATTTCGTTTTATTACGAGTCTGAAATCATGTTGCAACTGTTTCGTATATGATCGCCAACGCAAAGAGAAACTTCCTGTAAAGTTTTTGTGATTATTAACTAAACATAAATTTCCTTCGCGAAAACTCGTTTCACCCTGGTTAGAAAAATCCATAGAATCCGATGGAATGAAATTTTGCAAGATTCAATAATTTTATCACAGTCATCAGATTGATTTTGCAATCAATGAAATTCATGACTCCTAGATTCATTTTTCCACCCCAAATATAAACGAACAATACACTCGAGCAACATACATTCTTCATCCAAGTTAAAATCCCGAAGAGAACTCGACGTTCTTGTTCATCTTGAGGAAGAAACTCAATATTATCGTTTCACTTCAATGCAAAAACGTAGGATATAATGTTTTACCGCCACACCCCTTGAAATGAATTCACAATTCAATTTTGTTACATAAGAGTAAAGTGTCATTGTTTATGAGTCGTAGACAAAAACACTTGTAACGAGAAGAACGAAGTAAATTAATTTTCGAGACAACAAAAGCACGACTAGATGAGAAATTTACAAAGGGAAGAGATAAGGAGAATTCGGCTATCAAAGAAAATTACCAAGAAGATAGCATATTACAAAAAACGTAAAAATGAAGAAAAATTTCCTTCCAAAAAGAACAGGAAGAACGAAATGAAAAAAGAAGGAAGGAAGAATAGATCGTTCGGAGTATAAAAGGTTTATATTCGAGATGAAGTTTTCACATAAATTGCTTTTGCAATTTCTATTAAAACAACTGATAGCACTTTTAATATACTCTGTCTTATTTCAGTTTGTAAAGTATACGGGGATGAGTTTCATACAAAATTTCATATATAAATAATACAAAATATTTACATCGATGTAACTTATTATTTACTCTATTCGAAAATTCATTTTATCTCGTAAATTCTCATTCAAAATGAATGATAGGATGAGAAGTTGGCGTAAATTTATCAGCTACGCTATCGGAGAACTGACGGAATGTAGATCACGCGTTCTGAATTACTCTTGGCTACAAAATTTGATACAACGTGTTACATAAATAATGGATAATCAAGAAATTTCACATTTTCGTACAATAAATGGAGTTTGTCTAAACAGAGCTCACGTGTAGAGATGAATCACTTATTAATTTGATCGGGTTTATTACAGAAATCAAATACCTCTCATCCCACTCTGATGAAGCTGAAACTGGCAGCCGATTGTTACAACTCTTTACACAAAATTTTCATTAGGGATTTGAGCATCCGAGAAGTGTAGTGGAAGGCTACTCAATCGATTTCTGGTACAAAAAAAGCTTCGTCGACGTTTAATCAAAAGTTACAACCCTATTGAAAAATTCCAATAGAAACCGATAGGTGTGATTTTATCGGAATCAATGGGTTTCTACTGATTCTCCATGTCGTTTTGTCACAGCCGCTAAAGGTTTCTATTAGATTTCATGTGGAAGTCAATATTCTATTGGTTTTTATTGCAACAATCGGTAGAACCTCATGAATACAGATGGAAAATAATTTCCTATTGGAAAACCATGTCGTTTTGGCACAGGATCTATGGGAATCTACACTGAGAGAAGAGTATTGTTACGCCAAATAAATTTCTTTATTCGATAATTTTTCAATATATATTCTCTAACTGTTAATATATTCAGTGATAATTGAGAAGTATTAGCGTTGTCTATAAAAAACCTGAAAATGAGTCACTTAACCATAAACAAAACATTGATCTATAGTAACACAATCTAAATCACCCATAATTAAATTAGTACAACTCCAATCAACTAAAATAATTTCGCATGAACTATTCCATTCTTTTATGGCAAAAAACAATAATCAATATGTGAACATCATCTTTCTTCACGTGAAATATAGTTTCATTACCAGTTGATAAATGTTATTTGAGATAAATAGTTCCCCGTTGGATACATTTCTATCTACTTATTACGTTTGGTTATGTCAAATTCAAATTCATTGACAGTTAATAAATCTGATTTGAAACGAATTACACGTTGTTCAACCCAAATTTTGCCTTTTATTCACATCGGAATATTGGTATCGAGCTTGCGCAATACACGGGGAGCGTTACTTTACGCTAGTTTGGCCGTTAGATCCGCTACCAGTTTGAACAGTTCAACTTTCAAAGTTTTTACAATTACCGGTAAATATTTTATACACTTTAACTGTGAAAATTCAGTTAGAATTAAGCTGAAGATTTATGAGTAACTCAGGGCTGAAAGATAAAATTGTATACGGCCGCACGATTGAAATCACATCGAAAAATTCTGAAATTTGTTGAACAATTTTGGCAGCGATATTTGTGAATTAGCTTCGATCAAACTTAATGGTTCTGTTTATAAGAAAGATAATATAATTAATTTATCTATCAATATTCGTGATAATCCAACACCTGATATTATCAATCATATATTGTGTAATAATGAGAATAGAATATTCTTCACATATACAGATTGTGAAAATTTAGGTTCTAATAATCATTTGAAAGCTCACGAGATTTCAATTCCATGCTGGATTAAAGAAAAATTGTTCATATTCGATTGTAAGAAATACTTCTTAAGACCTATGAAAATTCATAAAACGGTTGATGGCCGTAATGTTGTATCTCGTCGAGATTTAATTTGAAATAAAAATTTTTCCACAAATTTACATCTGTTCATCATTTTCATACATGTATGAATATTAAAAATATATCTATATTTATACAGGATTGTCCAAAATTTCTACAAAAAAAAATTTTATTGTATGTAATATTCTTTTTTTTGTCTTCATAAGCCTGGAACATTAAAAGATCCTAATTACTCTCGATTCTGAATAATTTTAACCGTTGGTGATGATAAAAGTTGCAAGAAAGTAACTTTCCCTTAAGAAACTTTACTACATTTTGATCGAAACACTTCATTTCTACTCTAATTTTTTGGAGTAAAAATGAAGTGTTTCGATCAAGATGGCGTAAATTTTCCTAAGGGTTCTTGCTAGTGCTGATAGTGAAAATGATTAGGAATCGAAAACAATTATTGTCCTGATCTTCCAATGCTCCTGGTTTACGAATAAAAAAAAACAATTTATACAATACAGTTGCATCAAATAATAGCACATAAATAAAGATTTTCTTCATTTCACAGGAACATTCGTTTGAAATGAAGAATGATTCATCTATAACCAATTAACATTGACTTGTCGTGAAAGGATGATTCATTGGATATCAATCAAGATTTATTTGACATTGAATATCATTTATTAACTGTTAATGAATCTATGTTTGAGAACACAGAATATTTATTAGCGAACCAAAAAAGACGATTGATGGGCAGGAATGGTTCATTAACTCTTAATTAATATTTTTTCTGTACAAAATATGCCATATGAATAAATGGTTCCTTAACTGTAAATGAATATTTATCTCGCCGTATCCAACTCAAGGATTTATTAACAATGGATAAACTTTATCATATACAATAAAACTCTTCTCTCAGTGTATCGGAATATATTGGAAAAATCGGCTGTTATAGTTGCAACTTCATCCCATTCGGATCTTTATTCAGTAGGGACACTCGATTCTAGGTAAAGTTGTCAGATCAAACTGATAATTTCTAGTTGGAAATAATTAAAATCGTAACTCTCCCTGTGATTAATGTACGCTATAGATTCGAAAACAGTATAACAACGTGAAGTACGTTCAAAATTGCACAATTGCGTGATATCTTGATACTGAACTGGGAAACAAAGTTCCATTCACTTTCAGCTGCATTCTGCGAAATATTATGTTGCTGCTTCATGAATTGATTTCATGCTATATCGTGTGTATATTAAATGAGTATTTCACGTCGATACATGTAATTTTCGAATTACCACTCATTCGTGCAATCTGTTTGATTTTTGATTCCAAATAAAAATTCTATAATAACCTTCATTACAACAAGAATTGAGAGATTATACCGTTGTTGAAGTAGCCTTTGGAAATCCATTTGGATCAAATATTGTTAATCTCTCTGATTCATATATTCCGACAAAACTGACTGCGTTTTACATTTATATCGGTCAAAAGCTATTCATTCTTTAAGCTTTCCTGGGATTTATATTCATTCTATGGGCCTGTTCATCACAAATTGTGAGTTAATGTAAAGACTCATTCCTATTCATCAAGATCATTTGAGGTAACGATCAGTTAATATTTTCACGGAAAATTGGCATCTGAGAGAGCCTTTTTCCCGGTTACTGTAGTGCTTGGTATTCAATGACTAGGAAGCTTCTTTTCATCGGTTCAGGGCAATAAAAAAAAACATACTTCGAAGAAAAAATGTGATCACTGCTATCTCTCTGTTTAGAATTCCAGAGCAAATTTTTGTTATCAATTATTTAACCAGATATCACACTTTCTTTCCCATTTCATCATTTGTGTAGTTATTTTATTATTCATCATACATATTTGTTGTGTATATCTTCACTGCATATTTCAAATTTTTGTTACAATATTCGATATGAATGTATATTCCGTTCATGTATCTTGTTCCATCCCCATCCGAAATTTCCCCCTCGTCGCCCTATTGATCAATCAATAAATGTCCAGCATCACATTTGGAATATTTCATTTTCATGTTACCTACCGCAGGCAGGGAAAAAACATCTTTCCTAAAAAAACATCGTATTTTATTTTAGGTGGTGAAAAAATATTGATTAGGGTCCGGCACCTTGTTCTCTCGTCAGAAAAAGATTTCTTCTCCTTATACCAGATATCGCAATAATATTTTCACAATTCAAATACTCCTCATTCCATCACGAACACCACACATCACGGTAATTTGCATTTCCAACATTTGCACGTATATTTCACTTGTCATGTCTTACTATTCCTATTTATCTGTTGCCACAGCGATACAGCATTTATGCAAAGTGGTTGCGTTGAATCCAAGCATATGTTTTGTCTGGTGGTCGACATAAGGTTTGGCATAACCACCGCTGTGCCAAAAACAATCTCAGGGACTCGCCCTGAAAATGAGCTGGGTGCTGCAAATGGTCTTTGGAACATTTAGCAGAGAAATCGAGCATGACAAATAATATGCTCATGAAATTCAATAAAAAGTTCCAGGGATTGAGAATTTCATAATCTATAACAGTGAGAATTCAAACATATCTGAAAGAAAACCACAAACCGTCGGAAAAGAAATCCCCACAAAGGGATGTTTGATGTGTGACGGAATCAAAGTATCACGATTCATCTTACGACCTATGAAATTTCCTTTTATTTCTCTGAGCTTTGGGAAAGGTTCACCTTAATCCAAGTTCAACATTTTCAAAGAATATACTGAATTTTATAGAGCTCAATCACTCTGTACTCTTTCTCTTTTATCGCGTTTATCTCTTCCATTTATTTACCTACTCGCTGGAATAGAAATCTTTCATTTGTATTTTCTTTTTCTCGTTGTCTTTCGAAGTTTAAGGGCTCTTCAAAAGCTTCCTCCTATCGCCGTGAGGAATCGGTACATTTCATTTGAGAAAAAGCGTTACTTTGACCGAATAAACTACGATTTACAATAATGGCTTGCATTCGTATTATGTTAACAGGAGCTTTGGACTGAGCAATATAGAAATGAAGTTGAATTCAATTGAATATTCTTTCTTTTTCATCTATCTTTCAGTCCTTTGTCAACCTCCTGTGACGATATGGTTCATAGATTCTATGGAATTTCAATCACATCTTGTACTTCAATTACTTTTTCTCCTCAAAGAGTTTGACATTCTCATATTTTCATATATTCTTGAAATACTTCTGATCTCAGCTCTCTCTGAATCAGATGTCTAGATTTCTGCTAACTAGTTCAAAAATTGGACGAATAATCTTCATACGAGTTTGAAAAACAGAAGATGGAAGTTTTACAAAGCTGTTTTTGGACGATGCTGAAGTTGTCCCAATTTTTGTATTCTCAAGCAGGATTTTTAAATTTATATTACTACGTCCTGCCGCGGTCATGTACACAAGGTTTTTATGGGATTAGTTCATTGACCTGAGTTAGTCGCAAAACCTCAAGTTTCATACTAAAAAGAAAGATTGTTCATTAAACAAAAAAAATGATATCGTAAAAACTATTTCTCTTCAATTGTACCATCAACGATCTATTTGAACGATTAAATCAAGAAGAAAAGAGTGTTTACTAGCCATGGTACGTGGCAAGTCATTTTCCAGCATAATAACGCTCGGTTGCACGTCGCAAAAGGCACGGAGCACACTATTCATTCGCCGGGCTGGAAAATGCTTCTTTATGTGGCTGATTCACTGAACATAATTCCTTCGAATTACCATTCCTTCCGATATACCTAACTTAAGCTAACCGAAAATATATAGAAGATATTATATATTTAGAGTGAGTTGCTGCCTTTTTTTCGTAAAATGAAATTCTAATTTCCTTCCCATGAGGTTGATGAGTATTTATTGATTTTCAGTACCGATACGTGTAACATTGAATGCAATCGATCAGATCTAAACACTCGATATTCGATGAAATCCTGAAAATTGCGAGATTTTTGGAAAACAGAAGCTATCGAATGATTGATAGATTTTGTTGTTTTAGGTCCTCTATTGAAATAAATTGAAAAAAATCATTGGATACAAAAAGGTTTGTCTATCAAAGCGACAGGACTGAAAGAACAGGTTCATTCACGTTAATCCAGTGAAATATAAATTGGATAAAAGTTTGATAATATTTACACGCAGCACTAGCACAAGTTGATTTTTAAAATCGATAACTTTGGGGGAAGAATATATCTATATTTCTATTGTTTTTCATTGTATTCATACGACCCAGTAGAAAATTTCTATAAAAAACTTCACATACATTCATGTGGAGTAATTAACGCATACGCGAATGAGAAATTGTCCGTACTTTTGTGCAAAGTATATTTCTTATAGACATCCTGGGAATTAGTTTTCTATTGATTGAAAATTTCCGATTATTTTTTCATAGTGCAACTCATTACGTCCTCACATATTCAACAACCGATTTTTCTAAATTTTTATTTCAAGATAAGCCATGCAAACCTCAAGATTTTCCAAAATTCTCCACACGTGAGAACGAGATAAATAAATTAAACCATTGGAATTAAATAACCTTTCCACCATAGATCACGAATACTACGCAATCTAGATGTCCTTCGAGATATTCCAATAGAATTCTTATGGATTTAAATAATCTAGATGAACCCTTCTTACGTACATTCGCGACAAAATTATATGGTCACCCTCGCGCTCTATTCATCCACTCCTCCCTCGTTCAATTTAATTTTGTTCTCTCCTACACGCGAATTGATAACAGCAGCAAGAAACATGAAAGAAACATAAACGAAGATGAGCACATTTTTATTAGGAGACGGTATTTAAACGGTACGAGCTATGAACGTTGGAACGAAGGGGATGCTCGGCAAACGTTAAGAGAAACTTTTCTCACCGAGAAACGTCTTGTCGGAAAATCTAGCTCGCTGCTAGTCGTTTTGGAGTTCGTTAAACTGCACCAGCGAAAAGTTTCTTTATCTGAAATGAAATCCGTTTTGGAGGAGAAAAAGGGAAGGAAACGAAGAAGGAAAAAAGGGCAGGGAGAACGAGATAGAAGATATCACCCGTCGACGTGACAAGAGATGGAAATTAAAAATTCCTTGATTTACTAAACGAATCTTATCCGAATACGGACTCCGTTTATCGAAGTTTACCGATGAGTAGAACACTGTGTTCGATAATATGAATTATTGAGGAATTCGAAGATTAAAATCTTGGGTTTACGGAAAGGATTGATGTGGAAGGAATCGATTCGAGCTCGATTCAAACTTCCACACTTTACAATCCAATGGAGTGGAAAAAATGCACGCGTGGAGAAGATTTTGTACCGTGAATGAATATATTTGCGTTACCGGTGAAAGCGGAGGTTATACGTACTCTGGGAAGTTCATATTCGTTTGAGTAGTTCGGAATTTTATTTAGGAATCGTTTGATTGCGGTAAGAGTGAAAAACCACAAATCTTTCTATTTGAAGATGTTATTAACTTAGATATCGTACTTCTCATAGAATTCCATGCAAAAACATATCGCGATTCTGTTCTGTTGCTGAAATGCTACTGTGTAGAAATAAATTTCGTTGAAAATCATTCACTTTGTTTTTCCAAACAGAAAACGAATACAAACAGCTTTTCATATACACTCAGAGAACAGATATTTTGAAAAATACCATAATTTATGAATTTTTGGCGTTGGTTTGACCCGAATCAAAATATTTACATGAACGAACTCTAAAGGTCCCATAATTTCTTAGACTTTTATGAAGAATTATGGTATCTTCTTCATAAAATTCCCACCCATTATGGTACTTCTGGAGGTATTTTCACGTAAATATTTTGACTCGGGTTAGACCAACGCCAAAAATCTGTAAATAATTATGGTATTTTTCAAGATACCTTTTTCTCCGTGTATGCATAAAATATTCCACTGCGTTCATCAGCTTTGATTATTTCGAATAAATGAATCAATTATTCAATGTATGATTTTACTTCCTCATTTCATTTATAGTTATCAACGGAATGTGTGAATATCTCAACACCCCGTGTAGAAAATTTTTCAAAATTGTATATAATTTATATATCATGTATCATACTTTATGCATGTCACATTTCCGGATATATTCACAATATTGTTTGCTCATTGAAATTCATTTTGTTCAGAAAATTGAGATCTCATTCTATAAATTTCAAAACAACCTCCAATTGCTTACCATCCGATGTTGCAATGGAATTTAATAACACTCGATTCATCCTATAAAAATACACTCACTTCCCGTGATTGAAAAAAATCCTCATGTGCTTTAGAAAACGTTTCATATAAGGACGTACGAAGGAGACCATGAGTTATCGAACCATCTTTCCACGTATTGCATCGATTTCTTCACGTTCAACTCATTTTCCGCTCCGATACCTCTTCATTATGAGCTCTGATTTCAGTTTTCACTCGAACGTCAACATCATTTATTATCTCTAAATAGTACGAAGATGTTCCTCCATTACAAGATAATCGTGTGATTTCTGATCCTTCCAATCGTACAAAGAATGATGATAATAAATGATATCGATTGATACGTTGTAGAATAATAGAATTGAAAATCATCTTCTTCAATTTTTGTGATCGAAAAGGAAATTCATCAAAATGATTGACGCTTCATTCTCCATTCGCTTTTTCAATAAAAAAAAGTATATGTAAGAACCCCTAAAATTGCATTAAAAAAACTTCTTTATTCGTATCTGCATTGACATTCGGTTCCGTCACTGCGCTGGTATGTCCACATAGGAGATGACCATAAAAAAAAATCAACCCTCCGGAAAGTAAATGGTTCCACCGAATACCGTAAATACAGTCGCACTCCGCTCTCCCTTGGGGATGTTTCGGAAAGTCGTAACTTCCCAAGGAACCTTCGTGAAAATTTTATTCGGTGTTCTTTAAGTTTGCATCCTTCTAGTACGTATTCCATGAATGCATTTTTATATGCACAGTCTATAGGTGCCCGAATATCTCCAGACGTTTACAAATACGCTTCGATGCATGTTGCGATATAATAATATATGCATGTTCTTTGTATACGTATAATTTTCTCGCTTCACGAATTTGTGTACTTTTTTGTTCTTATTTTATTTTCATGCTCGCAGGGAAGAATCAATGTTGGTACTGACCTGTCACATAATTGAATGTATTTATTAACTCATTTAGTGAGTTTACTTTGTTCTTTTTCTAGAGAATAAAAGTTTTCTGATCTCATATCTTCTGAGAAAGAGAAATGATTTTAACGAGCAGACTTATTTCAACTCATGCTCAATGCAACATAGAGCTTCCTTATTTGCGGTTTGTGAAATGATTGAATATATTCATCGGGAGTAAAAAAAATCAGTAGCTACGGGAGCTATTTTTTAGCTGTCACAGCTACTCACTCAGCGATGACAACAAGAAATTCAATAGTTGAATTAGTTGGCTATCCAAATATCAGGCACAAAACCTGTGCAGTTATAGCTACGATTTCCCACTGTGGTAGCTAACCCTTTCTAACCTGGCCTAATTCTGATAATGATAAAAATTTGTTTTTCAATAGGTAATAGTTTTTCTAGCTCCTAGTATAAATTCTGAATTTTTACAGAATTTTTAGTAACGTAGATTAAAAATTACTGACATGTCCATTCCAATGGACACAGGGTGTCTACACGGAAAAAAAAAAATAGTTGCAGCAACTACTTAAATAGTCGATTTTCGACCATCCACTTAAGTAGTTGCTGCAGCTACTTAGTAGTCAGAACAAGTCACTCGATAGTTGCACTAACTAACATAAATACCTGAGGGATTTTGAATTAGTTGAGGCAGCTAACGTGTTACTTGTCCTGACTACTAAGTAACTGCAGCAACTACTTGAGTAGATGGTCGAAAATCGACTATTTAAGTAGTTGCTGCAACTATTCTTTCTTTTCCGTGTATGACTAGAGCATCCCAATCAGAATTTGACAACTGGCGCAGTACTGCGCCAGTACCGGCTAACACTGGCGGGGTACTGGCGGTCTGCACTGCAGCAGTACTGGCATTTGTCCGAAATGATAACGCTTTTCTGTACTGGGTACTTGGTACTGGCACAGTACTGGTAACCGGTAATGGTCTTCAGTACCGGCGCAATACGCCCAATCAGAATTCCACAACTAGCGCTGTACTGCGCCAGTACCGGCTAAGACTGGTGGGGTACTAGTGGTCTGTACTGCAACAGTACTGGCATTTGGCCGAAATGATAACGCTTTTCCATACAGGGTACGTGCTAGCAGACTCTTGAGGGTCGAATACTGGCACTGTACTCCGCCTGTTGTCAACATTGGCATACTTCGGTTTTTTCTAATTGGGTGATTTCCTATTTGCAATCACTGCAGTGCCTGTATCGTATCAGTACTTGCTCGACATCAAGCTTTCAGTACTGGTGTATCAGTACTGGCATAGTATTGTATCAGTACTTGGTCGACATCAAGCTTTCAGTACTGGCATAGTACTGTATCAATACTTGGTCGAAATCAAACTTTCAGTACTGGTGTATCAGTACTGGTATAGTACTGTATTTCTATGTATCCAGTACTAAATCCGTACGTGCTAGCCGACTCTTGGGGGCCCAATACTGGCACTGTACTCCGCCTGTTGTCAACATTGGCATACTTCGGTTTTTTCTGATTGGGATACACTGTAAAAAAAAAACTGGAAATTTACTGTACACCTGGACTGGAAATTTCCAGTGATAGTACTAAAATATAGATATTCCAGTACATGTACAGAGATTTTGTTGGTACGGTCCTGAAAATTTATCAAGCATAACTGAAAATTCAGTCCTTATACTGGAGTTTTCAAGTTTGAGATTGTGTACTGAAATTTTGCCATGATTTCGCGAAAATTTTACTGGCCCGTCCTACAATTTCACAGTGCTTGTGCACCAGAAAAAAGTATCCTCTCGATAAGAACTTGGAAAAATTTCGAATTCAGAAAAAAAAATCTAATCGTTGGTATACTGGAATCATACAGGTTTTCAACTGCAATTTTCAGGTTTTGTGATGGAATTTTCCAGTTGCTATGCAATTGAATTATACAGGTTTTGAACTGCAATTTTCAGGTCGTGTGATGAAATTTTCCGGTTGCTATGCAACGGAATTTTCCAGTTACGCTGGAATTTAATCACTGTGGCCCTGAGATTCTCTACTTTTGTTGGACTTCATCATTTCTGGCAGGAAAAATTCCAAGTCTTTGTATTAAAAATTTCCTGATTGGGATTTTGAATAATAATCGTAATTATAGCAAATAAAATTGATATGTGAGGTTTTTCGAAGCCTTATTCCCTTGTGTATTCTAGATATGAAGCATATGTAGTAACCCAAGCTGGCCTTCCGACATGTCGCGCTATAGCTCATCGGTTAGGTCTTAGGTTTCAGTTGGTAGGCAGGTAGAAAAGTTTAGGTTCAAATCCCGTAAGGTAGCTATGACTTTCTGTCCATCCACATGAACGATCAAGTTTCTCAATCATCTTGAAACACAAAGACCGTGCAAAATCACTTTGTATGAGCAATGTTTTTGTAATTTTCATGAATATTTTCAGCATTAATTTTCCAGTACATGTCCTGGAAAAGTCCAGTTCGTGTACTGAACAATTCCAGTGCCAAGGCTTAGAAAATTCCCAGTTTTGATGCTGGAATTCCATAACATTTGTACTGAATTTTTGCAGTACAAATGTGCTGAAATTTTCCGGTCCATGCACAGGTTAATTGTTTCCAGTACATGTACTGGAATTTTCCGGTGAAATTCTTTTACAGTGTAGGAAGAAAAATTTAAAACATTTTTATATCACTATTCCTCATAAATCTTCATTAAATTTCAATGTTCAATATATCAAACGAAAATTACAAAGAATTTCAACGAAATAGGTTATTTTCCAAAAGAAACATTCATTAACACAGTGCTACGAAAAAGAACAAATTAAAGATATTTTTTTGAATGGCCTAGTGTAGGTTGTTGGTCTGGTCGAATACAACACAAAACCATGTTTGAAAAATTTTTTACACCCTCAAATTTCCAAGTTATGGTCAAAAAACTGATTCTTGGGGCTTCTGTACAATTGAAAATTTCTAACTCAGCCATTTTTTGACCAATTTGAAAATTCCAAACGGGTTTTGAAAGAGGAATGTTGGCACTTTCGAGACATATATATGATTTCGAGTATTAAATAGAGCTTAGTGGAAATTTGTTCTCAAAAATTTGAAATTTTCACCTGTTTTTTTCATTTTTTCTATTTCAAAAGCATTTTTTTGCAACTATACTTCAAGAACCAATGGTTCATCATACATAGTATTGAAGTGTGTTCAATTCTGTGTAGAATGAGTCGTCGTTCATTGAAATTGATCAAGAATTATCGGAGTTATACAATTTTTTCGAAAAAAGGAAATTTCGGTCTTATACGAAAATTATTATTATTATAATATAATTATATTAGCCTGAGTTCTACCTATTTGGCCTATATTCTTTTCTCAGCGAGATTATAGTACAAGTCAACATCATATTCGATACCATAATACGTCATAGAATACGTCATGATGCATAGAATATTATTAATTGAGCTCCACATCAATTTTCACATAAGACCGAAATTTCCTTTTTTGGAAAAAATTGTATAACTCCGACAATTCTTAATCGATTTCAATGAACAACGACTCATTTGACACGAAATTGAACACACTTCAATACTATATATGATAAACCATTGGTTCTTGAAGTAAAGTCGCAAAAAAATGCTTCTAAAATAGAAAAAATGAAAAAAACAGGTGAAAATCTCAAATTTTTAAGGAAAAATTTCCACTAAGTTCTATTTAATACTCGAAACCATATATATTTCTCAAAAGTGCCAACATTTCCCTTTCACAACCCGTTTGGAATTTTGAAATTGGTCAAAAAATGGCCGAGTTAGAAATTTTCAAATGTACAAAATCCCCAAAAGTCAGTTTTTTGACCGTAACTGGAAAATTTGAGGGTGTGAAAAATTTTTCAAACATGGTTTTGTGTTGTATTCGACCAGACCAACGACCTACACTAGGTCATTCGAAAAGTACCTGACCAGTGTAGCACCGTGCAATTATAAATACAGGCTGTTGATGAGTGTTTAGAAACACGACAGAGTATTGGCTTATATTTTTTTTCTATTTTCAACTCCAACCTATGTAGCATATCGGCGCCACGTGCAAAGTAGTATCAGTGCAGGGTGTCATTCCGTTCAACCTGATTTTAGGACTGATTGATTCCATCAGAATTCTCCGAGACTGAACATCCTGCAGTGATACCACTCAAAACTCCAATATTATAAGAGAGTTACAACTTTATCGTCTTCTTTTATTTTCATCTTGAAATCCATTGAAACACGATTATTAATTTCTAGTCGTTTTTATACGTCGGCCAACCGTAAGAATTTTCTTGATATTAATTTTCGTTCATCTTCACTGAAAGAAAGCATTGGTACAGTGGGTGGATCTAATCCGTTCCTGATTACTTTCGATGAGTTGTGGAAAACTATGCTATAATTCACAAATTTTTGATAAAAATTGAGTTCCAAGCTCCTAAACACTTGAGAAATGATTCATGTAGATCGATGAGATCGTTCAAAAGTTCCAAATTCAAATATTATGGTTACAATCGCGATTCAATTGTGGGTTTTCTTGAGTTGGTGAAATTTGCAGGGAACGGATTAAATCCACCGAATGTAACAGTTATCAAATATATATTCTCAAATATTCGATAACATTGAACAAATATCGATGATATTCATAAATTCATAAAATACTCAATCATTATAAACACGTACATAAAATGTACTAATTGTCATCAATTATTTTATGAGTGTTATTGAATATTCGATTAGTCGTATTTGAGGAATATATTTAACAACTGTTACCAGCCTTTTTTCAGTGTAGTATTTTATCTTTTTGAATGTACACTTGTTACCTTGTTGTAGATGAATTTTGTCAACAGGCACCCAGTGTCCATTGTAATGGACACATGATGCTGTTGCATAATATAGCTGTGTATTAAAATACTTTAAAATATGAAAAAAACTTTTTGGTACTCAAAACCTCTTCGAAGTTGAACATGATTTTTGGAATATTCAAACTGCATCCTGTAGAATCAGTAAAATTCGTTTAAGTAATGGAAATTGCGGTATCAAAAATTTCGAAATTCTCATCACATTGGTTCCGTTTGAAAACATACCATACTGAAAATATAATTCTGAATAATTTTCTTATCGTCAATTGATACCTTCATCTTCACGATATCATGGGTTTCAAACTGCTCTGATTTGTGGAACGAGTTTGATAATTTGCCAAATTCTATGTCCATTGGAATGGGACGTCAGGTCAGGAAGGGCTGAAAAATAGCTACAGCTGCAATTATTTTAGCTATCTCACACAGCATCACATTCCCAGAAGAATGCATAGAGAATTCTTATCGAACCGATTGTGTTCTTCGTGAATTCTTCAAGAATTCTTCTGGAACTGTAACGTTGTGAGGGACAGCATTGAACAAAGGGTGCTAAAAAATTGAGTAGTTGTCACAACTATGTCATTTTTTTTGCGTGTGATCCAAAAAACTTGATTTCTAACGGACTGTACACTGAGAAGAAGGATTAGCGAACTGAACGCTAACGTAGTTGCCTCAACTACGCCAGGAGGTTAAACACGTTCAACCAGTTCTGGAGGTTGCATTGAATCATTCCCCAGATCAGCCGACTCTGTTGAGTCAAGTATCCATATACATTTGACGCAAAATAACGAAGCATTGATTGCCTGCGAGGTTGACTCAACTACGTGAGATTTTGAATGAAACTTTTGTGATTTGTTGACGTTGACACACATTGGTGGCGTAGTTGAGTCTATAATTTCACTCTTAAATTCTTCAACTACGCGTGGTGGTTAATGGCACTTTAATTTTTTTCTCATTGTACCAAACTCGTCATGCCTTTTGCTTCGTCAAACCCTTAACTCCATATACCATCATCTTTTGTTCTAGCGTATGTCAAATCATAATACGTTTTAATACGCTTAAGAGTGTAACAGCGCAAAGCACTTGCTTGTTGACATAGGTTGCATGTACTTGACTTACCTAAATTTTACATCAGTTCGAGAGCTTCTATGCTTGAAGATAGAGTATGCCAGTTCCTATCTTTAGACATCCCATTTACATTGTACATGTTCCTCTAAATATACGTACACGTGTATGGAAGAGATATATATCTGGAGTGTACTTACTCACTTGAAGCACAGTATCACGCGCCGACGTCTATCTTTTGGTTTGTTACCTTAGACACATATGTATACATATATACATATTAAGAATATGTACATGAAACTCACATCTCAAGATACATACAAGGTGTGTATCACCTTAGGAATTCGCCGCACTTGAATCACATGCAGTAAAACTTAGATACACGTAAAGGTCTTTCGTGGACCAAACGAAGAAGCTTGAGGGGAATTTCGACTTCGCAAGCTAAGAACACAAAGTATGAAATAATTTGATGAACTCCCAAAGCCTTATCTTTCAGCAGAGAATTAGTAAATTATCATAATGCGGGATGAATTATGTATGATACTGGTACGTACGTATTATCACATGTCGTACGATAAAATGTGGAAATTCGTGAACGATAATGACAATGATCCATCGAGTTGGAGAGAAATGTAGAACATAAATCCTAATCCCGAATGTAAATCTCACCTTCGTCGATTGAAAATCCAGGAAATTTTTTTTCGATTCTCGCGCATCGTAACCTAGACATCGATTTATGTAGATTCGAATTCACTCCCAAATCCAGTGCACGGGACTCGAAAGTTTCCAATAGCGTCGTCGTTGGATCGAACGTTTTTGGGGTTGGGATTTGAATGAGTGATCTTTCGGAAATATCACGTAGGAGTATCCCTCTTCCGACCACTGTTTTCGATCTGAAGAAAATTTGAACTAGATCAACTCATACATTCAATTCCTCTTGATGTAAAAATGACGTGAACGATGGGAACAAATTCCAAACGCACGCTGAGCTTTGTGCAGAATGTTGCACTGTCGAGTATTTCGAATCCTGCGAGACAGTTCATGAATATTTATGGATCAACAGCAGGAATGACAAAGGGACAAAGGGATCTGGCTTGGGGGTTAAATGCTCGGTAAACACTAAAACTTGTACCGAATCGAGCTCAGTGACCGACAAAGTTGCGGATCATGAACGAGTACGTCCTCCTCAAATCTCTTCCATTGTGTTATTTCAACGGAGGAATCAGTTTTAAATAGAATTACACGATGGATTAGAGGGGAGAATTTATAATGAAAGATCATGAATTCCCAACGAGATAATAATAAACAAAAACTCTGAAGAAAATTATAACATCGTGAAAAATGTGTTTCACCCTCATCGAGGGAATAAATATTGTCATATTTGCATCACGGGAGGAAAAGATTTATCCTTTCGAAGTATATATTTCACTCACAGAAGAGAATTTACTTATTCTAAAGAAGAAATGCTTCCCTCTGCGCTCTCGTGTAATACCTTTGTTTGCTAAAGACGCCAACGGTAATTACTCCTCGAAATAATGACTGCATTCGAAGTTGGTTGATCTCTTGTGAAACTCAAGTGAAACTTCAAATGAGAATAATAATCCTCGATCTTCGTTGTTTGTTCAATGAAATCCGAGAGAAATATTTACTCTGTACAATTTTATAGAAAGACATGAATTAAAAAACAACTCATTAATAGCAAGAACGTTTTCATGCTTTGGCTGAGGTAGCGTTTAATTAATCAAGTTCCTGGGAGTCCGTAAACATACTTGACGAGAAATTTCTTGAAAAAGGAGAATTGGCTCATGTTCTGGGTAATTCACAACAATTCCAAGTTTCTGATACAAATTCGTTCTCCGGACTATCGATGTGACGTTAAAGACATCATTTCCTTGAATATAACAACATCCGTCCTGTCTTTCGTGAATTATCGTACAAGATATATGTATGCGAAACACCGCAAGTTTGATAGCCAATCTCGAGACTAATGTGACAGCAATCGGTAGCGTGTGGTCGATCGAACAATAAACTCTAGATAGATAGTCGATGTACTCGATAACCCAATTAATCAGGGCTATACAATCTCGCAATGCCGAAAAATATATTACACCAACACTCGTTACTCGCAATGATCTTGTTTCGTCGCCAAGTCGGTATACGATTGCTCATACCGAAACATGGAGAAGGTTTAGTAACTTGGGGAAATGTCAGGAATTCTTATTGAAATTCGAAATACTCTGTTGAATTTTGCTGTTATTAATAAGTGCTTGCACCATGCTTTCAGTTGCGGCATAAAATTCATTTTTCATTCATCATTTTCACATTTTTCTCTTTCGAACTAATGAAAAGTAGTATAATGAAATCCAAGTAAATACGTGTACGTGTGTATGATGTATTAACATTTACTTTTATAATTTAAATGCTTTTCCTCTTGGTTACATACGTATCCAATTTTCATCAACTCCTAGTTCCTACTTGATTAATATTTATGGATGAATGCGCTATAACCGTGAAGGATAATTCATTTGACGTAGAGAATTTTTTCCCGCAACAACGGACAGAACAGTTGATGGAATGGCCATTGGACAACCCAAAAAAGCGATTGCGATTAGTTAATTGTTCGAGTGGATGAATGGAAATCTCGTTTCTTATTATTCTGAATACAATATAGATGGAATATTGAATGCAATCTAACACACTCCTTTGAATTGTCAAAACATTAGTTTGATTTATTTTTTTCGAAAATACACTGTAAAAAAATTTCACCGGAAAATTCCAGTACATGTACTGGAAGTCATTAACCTGTACATGTACCGGAAAATTTCAGCACATTTGTACTGCAAAAATTTAGTACAAATGTTATGGAATTTCCGCATCAAAACTGGAAATTTTCTGAGCCTCGGTACTGGAATTTTTCAGTACACGAGCTGGACTTTTCCAGGACATGTACTGGAAAATTAATGCTGAAAATATCCATGAAAATTGAAAAAAAATTGCTCACGCAAAGTGATTCTGCAGGGCCCTTGTGTTCCAAGATGATTGAGAAACTTTTGATCGTTCATTTGGATGGACAGAAACTCATGTCTACCTAACAGGATTTGAACCCACACTTTTCTACCTGCCTACCAACTGAAACCTAAGACCTAACCGATGAGCTATAGCGCGACATGTTGGAAGGCCAGCTTGGGTTACTACATATGCTTCATATCTAGAACACAAGAGGATAAGTCTTGGAAAAACCTCATATATCAATTTCATTGGCTACAATTACAATTATTATTCAAAATCTCAATCAGGAAATTTTTAATATAAAGACTTGAAATTTTTCCTGCCAGAAATGACGAAGTCCAATAGAAGTGGAAAATTTCAGTGCAACAGTGATTAAATTCCGTTGCATAGCAACTGGAAAATTCCATCACACGACCTGAAAATTGCAGTTCAAAACCTGTATAATTCAATTGCATAGTAACTGGAAAATTCCATCACAAAACCTGAGAATTGCAGTTAAAAACCTGTATAATTCCAGTATACCAACGATTAGGTTTTTTTTTCTAAATTCCAAATTTTTTCTCAAGTCCTTTTTGAGGGAATATTTTCTTTTGGTGCACAAGAACTATAAAATTGTAGTACGAGCCGGTAAAATTTTCGCGAAATCATGGCAAAATTTCAGTACATCATCTCAAACTTGAAAATTCCAGTACAATGACTGAATTTTCAGTTATGCTTGGTAAATTTTCAGTAACGTAACAACAAAATCTCTGTACATGTACTGGAATATCCATATTCCAGTACTAGCACTGGAAATTTCCAGTCCAGTTGCACAGTAAATTTCCAGTTTTTTTTTACAGTGTAGAAAGTATGAACTTTATATGAATATCGAGAGATATAACCATCGTTACGTATTCAAAAAATTGTATGATTCATACAGGTATAGTGTCGAATTCTACACCCTAGTCGCGTATATATGACTTCGTCAAATACGCTTAATACAGACGTACGGCAGAACCAACGTGGTACATTAACATTTACCACTTGGAGAGTTCTCAACGTTCGTCAACCTCTTCGCTTATTCCGGTTGTACTTGTAAAAGCTCCGATAAAAATACTGCAGTACACTTTGGTGCGAGTCACTTTAGAGTACAACTACTGCTTGAATGTTTAGGAAGCATCAACATGATGCATAATAAAATGCATAAGAACCTTCCAAACTCGAATACGAGGACAAAAACCGACCGAGTAAAAATTTTCGTTCCGGGTTCGCCAAACTGGACTGGTGCAGGCGTGGTGCGTTTTTGATGGTGCGCCCGCAATTCGTCTGTACGGAAAAAAATGTTCAGCTGTACCAGCTAAATTTCAGCTGCTGCATCGAAATATCTAGCTATGATAGCTAAACATTTTTTGCCGTGTGCAACAGTACCGCAGGAAAACGCAATATGTCTGCACCAGTACTGTTTTGTGGACTGAAATTGACATTTTTACTAGGGCATCCAAATTTGTTCGACTTGATGTACTTTCTATACCCTGAAAAAACGTTTGTTTCGGCGAAACAAAATTTTGGTTGAAATGAACGCAAAGAAACTTTTTGGTTGGCTGAAATAAAATTTATTTGTCTGTATGAAAGCCTTAATTATTGTGAACCGGATTTTGTTCACCCCAAACATATTTTATTTCAGCCAACCAAAAAGTTTCTCTGCGTTCATTTCCACAAAAATTTTCTTCGGCTGGAACAAACTGTGTTTTCAGTGTGAATTTGAAAGAGTGACTATTCCCAGAACCTTGCCTTCTTTTGGAAGCCTCATCTGCGGTAGGGTTTCATCTCTATATCCCAAGTGGGAGTATTTTTTCAATTATATATAAATTATACATAAACCAAATTGAATTATATGTGAATTGTATACTGGGTGATTCAAATTTGCCTTACACTTTTCTGAGAGCAGATTCTCAATGAAATTCTGGAAAGATTTTGATCTGGAATATTCAGACCTGATCCTTAGATCCGGAGATATGAGCATTTTTGAATTTTTTGAAAAATCCAAATACCTCGGAAGTACCATATGTCTGCACTGAGAAAAATGGCTGATTGCAGTAACCAATTCGTTGGTTCAATATGGTCTAGCCAATTAATTGGTTGTCACAACCAATTATGTGAGTGTCACAATCAATTCTGTTGGTTATGATGACCACGTCAAAAAATGCAGTTGGAGCAATCAACGAACCTGGTTGTTACAACCACATAATTGGTAATGATAACCAATCAATTGGTCGGACCTTATTTAACCAACGAATTGGTTATTGCAACCATACATTTTTCCCCGTGTGACTTTCGAATCCAACACCATTCTCAAAGTCAGATCACGGGATGTCACTGGAAAAAAATCAATCTAATTTAGCTTCCTTCGTACTTCCGAGGTATTTGGATTTTTCAAAAAATTAAAAAATACCCATATCTCCGGATCTGAGGATCAGATCTAAATATTCCGGAACAAAATCTTTCCAGAATTCCATCAAGAATCTGCTCTCAGAAAAGTGTACGGCAATTTTGAATCACCCAGTATAATTGTGACCATTTTTTCGTTCGAGATATATCAAAAGTTAGTTTTTGTAGTCCTAGGAGCTTCCGGTAAGAAATACGTGAGGGGGCTTTGAGGAATTTTAAAACGAACCTGAACATCTCCAAATTTTGGAATTGAAAACTCTGCCAATTTATACACTGAGAACCCAATTTTTTAGATTCAAGGAAAATTTTCTTCGCCCTCATTCTAATAAATATTTTTTTCAATGGAAAAATTCTTCATCAGATTGAAACAAAAAATTTTCAAATTGAGACAGAAATATATTCCTTCTTGAATTTGAAGAATATAATTTCAATTTAATGAAAAATTCTCTCATTGGAATGAACTATCTTTTCCATTGAAAATAAAATTTATCAGAATGAGGGCAAAGAAATTTTCTTTAAATCTAAGAAATCGGGTTTTCAGTGTAAGCTCAAAGCTTCCTCGTTTCTGAAAACATTGTTTCCACACCTCTCAACCAATTGAGGCGCAACTCGTATGAAACTACTATGAGATCGTAACTAAAACGTGGTATAAGTTCCGTTGCAATCAGTTAACAAAGAACATAGATATGAACGGTGACAAAATCACAATTTTCGATAAAATATTTTCTTTCCTCCTCCGGTTCTTCTATTGACACTTCATATACCTGTGGTAAAAATTCCATACGGATCGGATGATAGGAACAGGAGATACCCGCTTAATAGCGGCATCCACGAAATTTTCACATTTTTACTCTGGAAGTTTATTGCTCACTGTATTTTTTCCCTCAAATTTATATTGTACAATTAACACCAGAGTCAAAAAATTTGAATATTCTGGAAAGCTTGATCAACTGCGCAATACGCAACGATCCAGAGTTGAATCAGGTCGAATGAGGATTTTGAAAACAGGATCGGATTGAGAACAGGGTGAAAATTGAATCAAACCTGCACGAAAAAAATCAGTGATCCAAATTTTTTTTTATTAGTTTGTCACTTCTGGACGGAGCAAAAATCGGAGAAGAATTCGTACACTGGATTTTAATAATTCGTTGACTCTTTCCATTATTTCGACAATTAGAATGAAATGTAAAATTCTATTGTTGAAACAATGGACCAAGTCAACGAATTATTGAAATCTAATGTACGAATTCTCCTCGAATTTGTGATCCGTCCGAAAGTGACATACTAGTCAACAGAAATTTGGATCACCAATTTTCTCCGTGTGATTCACTCCGTAATAGGCAACGAATCCTAAATCAGGTTTCACTTTTTGACTCTGGCACCTCGTGAATTAAATTAGCTCAAAGTTCCCTGGCATTCAGACGATACGAAATAAGGAAGGCATGTTTTCGAAATATTATCAAATAATGCACTGGAAAAAATACTTATTCGTCCTCTCTCCATAAAATATTCATTTGTAGGAAATTAAATATTCAATTAGATGCAAAAACTGATTACTTGGGGCGAATAAATTATTTATTTAGAAGACTAATTTATGTGGGGCAAGCATTCCATTATTTGATTCGATTAGATATTCCATTAGTCCTAAGGAATATTGTATGGAGAGAGGACAAATGAACTATTTATTTGGTTGGAAGAAAATGTTTTTCCATGTGCGAATAGCAAAAACAAATTTTCCACAATTTTCAACCGAATGAAATGAAACTGATATGGGACGACTATCGGATCATAACTAAAACGCGATATAAGTTTTATTGCAATCGAATAATAGAAAGCGGAGATATGCGCGTTCGCAAAAATGACAAATTTTTGCCACGTTTACTCTCTTCCATCAAGTTCTTGTGCACGCATCGAACTCAAACAAATATGGGACCATCATCCACGTTACTTACAACTGACGATTGTATAATTCAAACGGGAAATATGCGCGTTCGTGTAAATGTTGACATACAGACATCAGACGCGACCCAAAATTGTTCTCCAAGTTTTGGGAAGTAGTTTGGTGTAAGGAATTTTGATTTCAGAAGAAAAGAAATATTCGAATCTCCAAAACTCATCTCACTGGGCTTCCTCTTTTCGAGGAAGCGAAAAACCAACATCAGAAATATTCAACTAAATACGCTACAATTCATTTCATCGCATCTAAAAGACCGTAAAATGGTAACTATATTCGCTGTTACATCGAAGCTTTTCTCCAATTTTTCACCAGGCGATAAAATGAGAACTATTAGTGAACGGAAGTGAGAATTTTTATGGCAATCTCTCAGATGCAGGCAATTGGTGCCAGACCGCCAACGTGAATTGGGAATTATTTACGTATTCCTCACCGCGTTACTGGTTCACCCTGCGAAGTGAAGGTACTCGTGAATTTTGAAGCTTCAACGTTGCAAAGATGGAAAGAATACAGGTTCGCGTCACATATACATCTACCTTCGAATCGATGTGTTGAATCATACACGAAAGTTTATGTACACAACCATACGAAGGAAGACGTTGATCTAAGAGAGTATGCGAGAAAAAAGAAAGCGAGAAGAAGAAGCATTTCTCAACGTCGCGAAAACAAATGGTCCACGATACAAGTTCGCCTCAGTTGGTATCCAATGGCAGACAAGTTGGATATTGCAAACTCGTAGAAGAGGATGTCGTTGTTACTCTCGACACACAATCTTTTTTTTCATACACATTTTTTTATTCAACAACAAAACCTAATATACTCTTCTATCAGTTTCGATCATTGCCGACATTATTCATCTGTTATCCAATGCATTGCTGTGTTAACGAGGAAGTATAATTTCTTGTATAATTGTAGAATTTTTGAATGATTTTAGAATTTTATTGAAATAAAATACTCGAAATTCAATACTCTTTCTAACACGTTGCTTGGATTCAGGACCTCTTTGAAATAAAAACATTCAAAGGAACACGTGTTTGTGCAAGGCGCAAGCGAAATCACGGATGCTCTTAGAGAGAATAGTACAAGAATATAAATTTCCCACAACCAAAAAGTTCCCCAATAAAAGTTACAGACACCTGAGTGAAAAGACAAATTGATCAAACTAGAATTCCAAACCGAAGTATAAAAGAACACATTCGACCAATTTGTGTTTCTATTCGAAACTCACGTAGTTTTTCATAGTTTGCATCGATGAACTTTGTTCTTTGAACGTTTATAACTTTCTGCTTTTCGTCTCTTCTTCGGCGTTGTTTTCTCGACGATACATTTCCAATGTCGATAAAAATGAAAACTTTTCATCATGTTCTCAACCAGGCGTTCCGACGCGTAACCTAAATTTGTGTCCTTCTAATCTAACAATTGAATCATTTTTTCGTTGAATAAGAATCCTTTTTAAAAAGATTATTTCGTGGATCCCAACTATGCTTTACAATTTTGTCTCGGTCATGGAAATCCCACAGAGAATAACCTACCTGCGACTGACGAAATTTTTACCAAATTTCATGATCTGAATCCCTCACGGCACTCTCACGTCAGAATAATAAGGAAGTTGGGAGGAAATTTAAACGAGTACCCAGAAGAAACCAGAGAGTATGTAATTTCATCGAGATATCCAATTTTCTTAGACTCCGCTGCTATCTTCAAATGCAAAAATAAATTTTTCACAATAATGAATATAATATTTTATAATGAATTATTCTCCTTCTTCAAGAATGTTTCTAGAAGTTTTGATTAGTTTTCTAATGATAGAAGAGTGATTGTATCTTTATGAATGGGATATGGGTTATCCGCGTCGAGTTTCATACGAGAAAACTTCGAAAGAAGTAAAAGCGTGGAGCATATGAAATTATTTTATTACAAAAAAGAAAAAGAGCTTATTGTTATGGTAACAGAAGTGGAATCATAATAGATTCTCTAGCACATTTTTCTTCTCGATGTATCGTATGTATGCGGTTATAAAAAGTATATTCTCAGATGGGGGTGAGTATCGATTTTATATCCTCACGTATCGTACTCGGATTGTCTTGAGACTTCATGCAAACACTACTCCAATAAGAAGAAAGGAACATTGTCATTTACGTTGCAATCTAAGAAATGCTTATAGTATCTACTCTATTCGGAGAACTGCTTCGCACCGTTTGCGAGTGTTTCGCTTTGTGGAAATTAATGTTGTACATGCACTAAGCAAACTATAGGGAGAATTTCTCGATTCAAACGTGAATAATAATGCTATTTCTCCCTCATTGCTATAGCTTCTTAGATCAAATAATATACGAAAAAGCTGCACTTGAAATTGCCATCTTCCTGTCTTTCACAATTTTGTTTTCAAAGTTCAATATTGAGGCTAACGAATGATCCCGATTCGATCATTGCCAACGGTTTATTATATACCACGCAAATGAAAAATATTGTACGAGAAGTCTATGTTTTTACCTAGCATAAATTCATCTCTCGTATTGCGATTTCAAAACAAGTCATGTTTTTGAGTCCTCTCCATTCAATGCAGCTTGATTTATAATCCAGTGTTTTTTTCCTCCAGGTCATCGTCGATAAATTTGGAAAACATTCGCACATTATTGGATAGATTTCTGCATTGCGACCGCGGTCGCGACGCAAGGCAACACGAGCCGAGAGTGATAAAACGCATTGCCGTTTTCCGTCCGATTTATCAGCTAATCCCATATTTATTGGACACGAGGCCAATTTCCAATTTACGCGTTGGTTAACTGCCATAGCCAGTAGTCGGACGTACGTTAACCTACGGAGGTGCCTAACTGCACCCACCAAGAGGCTTAGCGTTATATCCGGCTTAATTGAATTGGGATTAAATTAACTTCCGGCTGTGATGGAACTTCAACTTTAGCTTTCTCCTCGCACCTTGTCGCCGTAGAACATATCCGTATCGATTTCAAGCATCAATTTGTTCCACGTTTCTTTTCAATGCGAATAAAAGTACAATTACAATTTGATATCGTGTATAAAAATGAATGGAAAATTCATGTGAATTTTAAAATTGAACATTTCATTTATATATTATATCATTATATATTCATAACGAACATATTCAATTTCTGAATCATTTCTCCCCGCCAGACGTCGAATATTATCATATTCGTAACACGATTACGTGATATACTTCCCGCGCTTCAAGATTAACAATGATCATTAGAGCATTAAACTCCAAATATGTTGTGCGAAAATTCTATCAAGTATTAAATGAAAATTCAAACGGAAAAAACATGTTTCATGGTGATACATGGGATCTTGTTTGCTTGTTCAACATTTCGATATGTGTACAATATTGGGGAAGACCGATAAGAATGACGAATGTGGAGGCAATATGGACACGTTTCGTGGAAAAGATTCCCCGTGTTATAATTTATGACATAAGCCGGGAGTTAAGAATTCCGCATCTAGAAGGATTCCACATTGAAGATGCCTCGTTTATAGCATTCGTCATTATTTCTCACTTGAGCACTAAAGCGATCGATAAATCAATTAATTATTCATTCTAGCAATCAAGTACAAGTTAATCACCTGAGAGATTATTCATCACATCGCTCGTTCCCTAATACCATTTATGAATCCACCAGAGATTAATTGAATCATTCAATCGATGCGATATCGACTTGCCCACCTTTATTCACTTTTATCCAATTCCAAAACAATTCATTGAAATATCGATTGATTCAAGAAGGATTCGAAGGATTCATGTATCGTTTATCATATCTGGTCTTCGATTAAATTAATTGACAAGAATTATCGAGATCCTTTGCATCAAAAGGAAAATTAACGACGCGTTATATCGATTCCAATTGAATTTCTCCTCTAGCACAAAAAAACTTCCAGTATCGCACTGGAAGTAATTAAGGGAGGATCCTGCTTTAAGAGGCCTCAAAATAGTGTTTTTTTGATAATTTTTTTGAGGTACCAGGAAAATAATTTCATCCAACGAACTTTCCAGAGTATTTTCATATACTTTTCAAGTGAATAAAAAAATTTTGTCTAGTGTGAAAAGATCATATATGTAAGAGTTATGTCCAAATTCGCAGAGCGCTTCGCAATTCAAGTCTTCTATCGGTGGGAAAGATACGAGTCGTATTTCTCATCTAAAACAGAAAAACCAAACGGCATTTCAATTTTCATACATCATTCTTCCATGTGAACTAAGAGAATCCGGAAGAAATCATGGGATTCAAAATTTACTCGGGGTTTGAAAAAAAAACAGCTCTTTTGGGAGGAAGAATAATCACTTAAACTTGCTATAAAAATTGCTGAGACATAATTTTCCATAAATTTTTTAGGTTCAAATAGAAGAGGATACAAAACTGAAGATAACAAGCTTTGATTCATTTCAATCGGACGTCTAGTTGGTTTGCAATCACTCCCACCAGTTTATAATTATTGTGAAAATGAAAACTGGAGGAAACACACTTTTCTTCATTATTTCTCATTGGAGAAAATTTTTTTATCAACTTGAAACATACGCGAATACGCTCCAAGAAGTTCGTTTTATTCAATTATTTTTTTCGTATCTAAAAAAATTCTCCAAAAAAACGCTTTTCCGAGGTCTCTTAAAGCAGGATCCCCCCTTAAGCTGTACATTTGTGCAAGAAAATTACATTCAAATCGTAGAAATTCCAGTACACTTCTTGTATGAATACTGGAAAATTGAAGTGAAAAACATGAAATTTCGTATAAAATACAGGGAAATTTCGGTGCAACAGAAATTTTCTTGTACGTAAACTGGAAAATTCATCATTGCACAGAAATTTTGCAGTTTCTAGGTACCGGAAAATTCCAGTTTTTCCAACAGTGTACATTCCTTCTAAACTTCTTAGTTAGTAGTTATTAATATTACTGAGAAATCAAATTCTACTGAAACTCCACGTTAATTGAAGAGCTTTTATTTCAACACAAATTTTCATAAAAAAATCGAATCCGCTGAAGATGCACAGTAAAAAATTTGGTGTTAGGAACAGTCCACTCAAAATTCGTGTTGAAAATGAAAACATATGAGTGTCGAATTGACAGATTTTCAATGTGAATTTAACACTTTTGTGTCAATTCTCTACTACGTCCTTTGGGTTAATATTTACCACAAATTTTGAATGCACCGTTTGAGACACGCACGTATGTTGAAAATATGCAAATTTCTCTACTGTGTAGCAACAATATATTTGAATCCGTATCATGGAAACAAAAGTTATGAAAACAGTTTGTTTTCCATGGATAAATCAATTGAATTCGCCTGTTCAACGGTTTTATTGAGTATTTTAATGGGCGAAGCATTGAACTTTAAGCACAAAAGCTGAATCGACTCTTACGGTTGGTAGTCGGCGTCGTTGTTCAAGCCCCTTAAATGTGATCCTCCTATTTCATTGAAAGGATCCTTTCAGAAAGTCGCGACAGCGCCATTTGTTGTCCTGACCAGGGACTAATTTTGATAAGTTGTCCGCCTCGACAAGACCAACCGCTTCTGTAAGACCAAGCTATTTCTCAAACCCTTAGGGCATATATACGTATTTGGGTATGGTGCTCGAGACAGGAAATGGATGGAGATCGGAATGAGTTTCTTAGCGGAAGAATGAAGGAAAATGAGAGGAAAAGCGCCACGTGAGAAGAATGAAGGAAAAATGAAGAATAAGCATTAATTCATTCACTTTCTTCTGATCTGTCCTCGCATTTACATTTCATCATAACGTATTGTACCATTTACACAGATTGTTTGTCTCCCTCGACAGCTGTTGAGATTCCTCTTTGAGAATTCTTTATAATGGAATGAGAAAATAATTTGTGTTTTCTTGACATTTTATAACAAAATTGTATTTATTTTAATTCATTATCCATTCTTTGTGATGAATAATCGAACTCTTACATCTGTTATAGGAATTAGAAAGAAGTTACACGCTTTCGACACCTGGAGGAAGTAGTCCAGTTTGTTGTCCACCTTGCAGCCCACCTCCCGCACCTGCGGCTTACATATCCAGTGCGAGAGCGTCTTCTCGTAGGCTCGGTACTGGAAGCAGTCTAAGCGGACCTCCCTCGCCCGAAAGAGATCCCTTGGGAAGATTATTGAGGTAAATGTTCATAATACTCCATAATACGAGGAAAGAAAGTATTTCCTTTACCCTGTGCCAAAATCTTCAATTAAAGCGTACCATCAAAACCATTAGTCCCTAAAATTACAACCGCAAATTAATTGTGAAATTCTATCACGTCTTTAAAAAACAACGTATCAGTCTCAAAACTTGAAATATCGATTTCCCCTGGAATTTAATTGTCATGCTGCAAAAATCAACTAATTCCCCATACGATTCGTATTCTCTCTGAATAGCAGATTAGATCTTGAGAATAGCTTATAATATATAACTGGCTTACAAAGTCGACCACAGTTCGCAATTAGTACGCAACTGTACCACGTTAATTGGTATTCCACTATGAAAAACAAGAACAGGACATGCATTGCAATGAAATAAACCTTCTACCCCAGTTACATAATTTGCAAGCAAACCTATTGGCTGAAAATTGACTATTTCTGCTTAAATTTCACCTTGTTTGTAATTTATTTCCAAAAGTATATCTCTGATCTTCGTTGCCCGCGCAAGAATCAATGAAAAATTGTTCGATGAATACTTAAAGCAATTCAACTCAAGTAGTTGTGAAAATTCGCAACGAAAATACATATTCATGTTCCGCAATTGAAGAATCTTGTTTATGGTAATTTTTGTAAATCCAATGAATAAAAACGGTGAACGTCGGATTTATATTCAGTTGATTATATTGGAAAGTCTTAGAGCACTTGTGCGCGACATGCCTCTCATTCCTTAGGGTATACTTGGAGAAATTGATCGAACTTCTTCTTGTTGCAGATTCTTGAAGACTTTCTATAGGGAGCTTGGTACCCGTGATCCTCCCCATTTACCGCTATGGGCGTCACCGTTGCCCCTAGGTACTCTCTGTCCAGCACACTTCCAGCCACATCTGCAACTGGTACACAAGAGCGAACAAGAACATCGTCTCGAGAATATCAAACCCGACCAGATTTTCGCTCCCATAAGGGTGAGTATTATAAATCGCCTTCGATCTTTTTTTTCTCTCTTCCATTCTAACAGGATCTCGCGATGCGTTGGTTAAACTTACGGAAATTCTTTGGCATTCAGTTTTTCCGCTCTCATACAACTCGAATGATCTATGAATTGCCTCGTTGATCCTTGATCCTGGAACTACGAACGTATTCGATGAATATCAATAGAAGATGATTGAGAATCCAACGTGAATATTCAACCGTCCGAAACAATTCAAATGCAATCGCGTTTTTGAATTTGTACATTTAAATTGTTTCATTGTAACGTCAGACAACGTTGACACGAATCAATTCTTCCTTTCAAAATTATATATAATTTTCAAAAAATTCATCTTGATTTACTTCGTATGATATTCGTATGAAGTCGTTCAACAATTTTTCAAAAGTGTCAAGATAATTGATCAACATGACAATCAAAGTATGGAATGAAGTAGTCGACATCCAAATAATATTCAAATGAAACACATCATTCAATCTTATTAAAAAAATTCTTTAATTATGGAATGAAAAGAGAATCTTATTTTTTCTAACTCTCTTTGAATTGCTTAATAAACTGTCTTCGGTGGAAATTATACACAATTCATACACGGTCCACGGAGAATTTTCATTTATTATTATTCTTAATTCAGGTGATAATGCAACTGACCTGTGATAACGGATGAACGTAAGAAGATTAAAATGATTCATGCGAGGATGAATAGAAATATATGTGAACATATACATACATATCATGTGTTGAAATACAATAAAAAGAATTGTACAGAACAAAGTTTAACGTGGCTCGCGTGTTCTCTGCGTAGCAAGTGAATATGTAAGAAAACTGATTTATGGAACACGATCATTCTGGACGTGCACATTTGCATGATATCGACTACGTAATTGCAAGGGAACAGCGACTCTTTACGTGGAGCTGTGAAATACTATAGGTATAGAGGGTTACGAGGCGCAGTAACAGCAGGTCGTGGCAACTGTTGGAGTCTAAAACTTCATGCACCAAAGTACCAACTTCTGGAGGGAATGTAAAAGCCAAGTTACTGTCAGCTCTTCTCTCTACTTTCTTTTTCCTCTTTCCATAGAACGTGTATAAGAGTTCCTTCGACTATTATCTTCTCCTGCGGCATTCCCTCCGCTTAGATTTTCCACGAAAAAGGAACTCCCATGCCGATTTTGCCAACGACAATATATAGAAGCTACAGAAAAAGAACGATAAAAGGAAAGAGAAGGACAAAGTTTTGTGTTCTTAGATTCCTTGTCAGTTTCACGAAGCAAAGCACTTTGCTCCAAATAATGCGATAAGACTCTACGAATCGGTGTATAAAGCTGTCGGGATTTACGATATTGCTTTGCTTTCCCGGCAAATATTTCTCGCGATGTGATTCAGATTATTGAATATCGATATGATGTCTGAGAATCAATTGATGCGTTTATTTAATTAGAAATAGACTTTGTTATATTCCCATATCGATGAGCATTCGCTTGGAACAAAAGTAACCGATTTGGGATGATTTCCCTATCACGCGCAGTAACTTTTCATTGAATAGAATTCAAATAAGAGCACTAGGAAACGCAAGCTCTCGTATGAATCAATACACTCGATTTTCACTTGAATTCCTCCATTACTCAAATCCATCAATTCTCATTTACCTCATGTTTTTATTCCATTCCCAGGGATGAATTTTCCTCCGTACTCACGCAAATTAAGAAACATTTCCTGTTTACAACACGGATATAGAGCAAATCCCTCCATTCGTCCATTAAAGTATCGATCCAGGACAAATCCTCGAGTGAAAAACATGGAAAGAGTATTTAGAAATTCTTGGAATTTGTTTGTGCATACAAATGGAAACTAATTTTCACCGTGCTTCATTCCTGGCGACTCATTCTAATTCATAAAAACCTCTCGAAATCGTGTACCGTCCAGAACTTTTATCGCCATTGTTCTTACTCGAACAAAACAAAACAATACAAAGGCAAAGAAAGAATCCCAAGCAGAACAAAATCTGATGCTCATTTGGGATATTTTTTTTCCTTCATGGACCAGATCCACACCTCATTATCCGTTAGATCTTATTTCACATTTTCGCATTATTTATTTGATCGAAGCATTAGCAACTTCAATGAAAGAGAGCATTTTTTGCAGTATTCGTGGAAAGAAAAGTCCAGGTCATGGCCTTGCTACCCCGTGGCACAATGAACGGACTTTTTGCGACATACTTTCGGGATAATAAAGACCCTTTAATACGGCGAGACAATTAAGAGACAAACGCCTCGTAATAAAAACCGTCCGACTCGAGCGTAATTTCACATAATATAGGATTTCAAAAAGCGTGATATCGTTATGCAAACTCCAAGGATACACATAGTTTCATATAATATGTTCAATAAACGAACAAAAAGGTCCAGTAATAATGGATGAATACGAATGTTGGATGAGAATTGTCTCTTAGTAGCTTCACGTGAAATGAAATTATTCTGAAAATATAATGTGGGAAAAGATATGAGAGGAATATATTCGTTTGGTGGGCTGATAGTTTACGACAATCTAGATTGGATAGAGCGAAATGTTGAGTACAATGCGAATTATTCATATGTCCTAATAAAATCTTGAAATTTCCTCTCGTATATGAAGAAAACTTCGCGTCTAAAAATAAAAATGTTGGAGAATTCATTTGAATCCAAGCTCAGGTTTTATGGAAGATGTATCGGTAATTACATTAATGAAATCAACAACGTTAGCCCTGAGTTACCCTACGTATTTTCGCATATTTTCTTCAACCTTTCGTTGTGATTTGCAATCAACTAAATGAAGTTTTTTCCATGATCAAAAATGTACTATGGTTCTCGAACTTGATCCTTGTTCTGGTTTCAAATCGTACCCCTTCATCCCTATGAACGGAAGATCAGATTTTCGAAAACCTCTTGTTCCCTTTAGACCCCCCCCCCCTGTGGGGTAACTGCCCAATAAACACACACACACACGTTATTTCAACGTTGAAAAAACGTCAGACTGTCAAACGGACGTCAATCGTTGATTTTTAGTTGAAATTTGATAGGGAAATAGACGACCAGGAATTACGTTTTGATGACGTGTAATTTAAACTAATATTCAAAAATAACCATAAAACGACGTTCTCAAGAAACGTGTTTTGAACGAGTTTGAATCACGCGTTTAAAATGTGTTTATAACACCTTGTGTTTGAACTTTAATTGAAGATATTCTGCTAAAAATGTCGAACGATACCGAACAATGATTGAAATTTCAACAAAGAGCAAGATAGTAAATAGTGTGGCATACTTTCCAAACTCTGTCATACTCAGAAATACTATTATTCTCGATATTGAATGAAAAGTTTTCAAAATAATTTGTTGGATTCAATTCACGTTTTAGAACCATCATTAGGACACGTCAATAAATGACGTCTTTTAAACGATGCTTAAATCGTTGATATGACGTTATTTTATGGTTGAAAAACACGTGATTTGCCGCGGCATTTTTACGTTGAATCAACGCAAGAATATTACTCATCCACAACGTGTGGTGAGGGTTAAGAATAAGTTGAAAGGAAGAAATTCACATGTGATAAATGAATATCAAATATTCATCTCCTTTTCCATTCTCCTCATTTTCAAACGATCAATAGATTTTGTAATTAACGGTTATTTCAAAGGCACGAATATTTATTTAATTCGAATCCACGATAACACGTGGATTATATATCCACTGTCCTCATAATTTTCGTTGTTCTCTCATTCGCCTTCTGTTTCATAACAAAAGGTATACAATAATCATGAATTTTTATGTTGCAACGTTAATAAAGAGCTTCAAGCTATTTTTTTCCTTCTCTAATTTACAACCGAGTCTTTCGTGAAATTAAAATAACTTTACAGGGACGACAGTTTTTTGCTTTCATCAATATTCCTGTTTTTGTGTTCTTAAAAAAATGAGAACATTAAAAAAACTCGTTCCAATCAAAATTATCCTCCTAGTTGGAATTAAATTATCGCTTCTGCAAAGTTGAATATTCGTATCCATGGATAAGAATTCCTGAATTTTCCTTGTTAAATCTATGGGCTTGAAGGATTAAATAAACAAATAGTCGTTTGTCTTTCGCGTCTGACGTATGGTATCTACTTTGTACGCGCAACCACCATCCACCGATTCTGTGACCGCATAGAGAGATTGATGGAATCAAATATGAATCGAATTGTCAATACACGAGAGCGTTGAGATTGTTGTTTGTGAACATCAAACCCCGTTTGTCTTTACCTCCGATCTTCACAAACCCCGAATGACGTCGTAGGATGATGAATGTTCCAGTATTTCCTTTGATAAATTTCTCATTTGTGGCAAAGAACAAAGAGAGGATGAACAAAAAGAAGACTTTTTCGTTCATCGTTAATTATGAAAGTGATTTTTAACTGTTGAATAGGTTTCTTTTCACTAATTTCTAATTAACTTTCCGTCCGTGCATTCTCCAAGTGATACAAAATCCTTCCAACACATCTTCACGATTTTTCCACGATTCCTATATTTCATGCTTGTAAAAATTGAATATATTTTATGAAGGGATTAGTTACATTAATCGATATAAAACTTAGCGTGAATTTAAATTACCCTGTGAATTATCGTCACAAAATCTAGCGTATAAATGAAAAGAGATTGCTTTTACATAGTTACTGAAAAAAGAAAGAGATGAGAAAAATATGAGAATGAATGTTCGTAGTTTGTTGGTTGAGTGAAAATATGGTGATGAAACAGAATTGAAAAAACTATAAAATTAAAGTGCGACATGACATAGTTACATCATTCGTTACACTTACGTTACACTTCTTATCATATCGTTTATCATACATTTGATATTATATCTACCTATATATCACGATTATGGATCACAATGTTTCCAACAGCTCGTGAAGAATTATTCTTCTTGTTTCGTCAATGACATTAAAATTTTCATTCTTCATCCAACCTCCCTGGAGGAGATGAAAGGGGAGAATCGAACAAAGAAAACTCAATTCCATCAGCGAGTTGCGATTCAAAATTTCTTATTCCTTGATTTCATATCCATTTCGACCTGCAAAAGAACTCAACACAATTCTTGATAAACTCACACCTTCCTGTTTTCATTTTCCCAAAGATCCCTTTTCTCAGAATTCGTAACAAACTGGGATACGTATTCAATGTAAGTACACTGATTTAACGATACGATCTTATGAGAAGACACAAACGAAGAAAACTGTCTTCACAGCGGACACAGAGAAAGAATTCACAAAGCTTTGTTGGGCGGTGCTCCTCAAATGATCCGTGAACAAGGGAGAGAGAAACATAAGAGAAGATTGGTTCGTGTGCAGTAACAATATTTCACAATCACCTTTGACACGGGTGGAATTGGATTGATGCTTAAATCTTCTAAGAATCGCTTTTATTTTGAATTATACGAGCTACACACGTATCTCTGCATCGAATCTTAATCCTGGTTATTTGGAAAGAAATACTTGTCTTACGAAATCTAATATTCGATCATTTGAATAAACTTGTTTCACGAAGAACACGAATCGAGATATTCTGTCCCGGCTCGGAACCCTAAAGTGGGAAATCCATTATAATCGCATTAGAAGTTTAATTTTATCAGAATTTGAATTGGTCAATCGAAAGTTCAGAGTGCCTAAAGTATGCAAACTACGTAGAAAACGTTTCCACAGTTTAGTTTTCGGGGGAAGATTTTTATTACGTGTTTTAGGAATTTATATTATTCAACTATTTTCATTATCTGCAGTAGGAGGATTACGTTGAAGTGGGATATTAATTTTTTTTTTTACATGAAAACTCAATTCGCGGGATACGAAAGACGATATTTGAAAGGAACAAAGTTTTGCAAAAGTGGATTTTCATATTGAAAAATTCAAAGTCGACGCGATAGAAGAATTCTTTGAAAGGAAAAATAATTGAAACAATTCCCCCATGAAAGCACAATGATTCATTGATTTATCTTTCCGTCAAGAAAATACCTCTGCAGTAAACCTGCATCATTCTCCCTTTTCAGCGCCGCATACGTTTATCCTACTGTCTCCAACCCTGCCAGAGACACATCATGAATTATTTCTCGCCACAGAAAAGTGTGGTGAAACAAATTGTGCTGTTGTTCCTTTCTTTTTCTTTTTTTAATACCTGAGAGTACGAATTGCAGAGTCCATTTTTCAGTGTCATTTACACAAAAATGATATAAAAATACATCCTTTCTTATGCTTTTCTTCAATTTTATACCTTTGATTACTAATTTTCAACTCCGATATGACTTGTATTACACGAGATATCCTGTATATTCGAGGGAATATACACTTTCGGGGAAGGAAAAATAAAACAATAGGTACTGTATTGATTTTTTTCCTCCGAATCCTGCTATCCATTCAAGCTGTAGGTCGTCTGACTAACTCGTGTACGGTCAGTATACTTTGAGAAGATCCACTCGTATAACAATGATCCTTTTGGGCGGAAGAAAGGTAAAAGAAGATGTTTGAAAATCTCAACTTCTGAAAATCATGAACATACTCTGGGCTCCCGAGGATTGAATTTCTCTGACAGAGTTGAAACGATTTTGTGATTTGTGGTCAAAACCCCGGACAATCGAGGGTAGGATTGAGAAATCTATAGAAACTCATTCTAGTACTTTACGAGGTTGTTCAATGAGGATTTTGAAAAGCTTTGATCCTATTTTAACGATGAATCCATGTTGACAAGAGATCGGATCATTCTAAAATTCCAAAATGTTCATTAATTCAACGACAGATAGAGTATATCGAATATAAATTCTACTTCAGAAGATTGATAACAAATAAATAAAACAATTTGATGGAATTTTACTATACGCAACACTATCAAAAAAGTAAATAATTCCATGGAGTAAAGAAGAGAGATGAATATTGATCACAATAACATGATTTTCTCTTCGTAGAGGTATTGTCATGCGATACCAGGCGCAAAAACACATCGCATCGAATGTAACGTTTGAAAATAATCAATTGAAAAATTTCATTATTCGCTCCTAAAGACAGAAAATGAATTATTTTTCTGCATCCATTGTTGATTGAATATTCCGACAACTCAATTAAATACATTATTTTTCGATCGTTAATTGTATTGGGGGACAATTGGATTCTCACCAAGTGGATGCATATCAATTTAAAAATCAACGTTTTTGCATTTCATTGGCATTTCATTCGCTCTCTTTTTTCTTCGGACTGGATATAAAAAATTACTTTAAATTCACTGACATCCGTGCAAAATAAGAACGCGTAAGAAATCAATCGAGAAAGATCAAACTTTCTGTGAATGTTTTAACTAGTGATTTATATTTGAAAGAATAACACTCAAATCTTGGCTATGCAATCCGAATTTGGAGTAGAATTTATCTGAATTTATTGCGGTCATATCAATGAGGTATTATAAATTAAATATACGAATGCCTGGCTAGAACAATCGGAACAATAACATTGAATTTCGATTCAAATTATCCAACCTTCATAATTACATGCATAAAAATGTTGAATTTGTCAATCGAAATAACGATCAAATTCATCGAAAACTGATATAATGTTATTTATATAAAAATTCTGTACAAATTATCCACGAAATTGATATGAATTCTATATATAATAATAAAAGATTCCTTCAATATTACCCTCTCACATAACTGCAACATTATCGTATTGTTATCGAGTACCGTATCGCCAAAACAATTTATGTCCGATGAACACGTTTGATAATCACCCGGTTAGCGCTGAAAGAAAAAAAGAATTGTCATCGGTTGACACAATTGCGACAGATAACGTGAATATTATAAACAATGCTCATGAAACTTATGAACTACATCTCTCCTTCGAATCACGAAATCAACATTTTATAAATACTTTGAACATATCTTATAACACGAACGAGAGATAAAACCATTTAATTGCTGGTACAATCGCAGCGCACTGTAGTAAAGTGTCGCTAATATCACATTCACCCAGCGCAGAAACGGAGACTCCTTAGGGAAATATTATTAACGGATGCTGTTCGCTACGAAGAACTTATCGCTGAATAACCCACTACACTACTCATTGTTGCGTATTGCCAGAGGGCAATTCGCAAACTTTAATGCTATTGGCATGTGATTAATGGAATGCCAGTGAATACATTGCGAACTGCGATAAACCATCTTCATTGTATTCAATGATATAAGAAGAACTTTTGTTTCATCGATTTTTATAATTAAGAATCTGCTCGATTCCCTGATCCTTTTTCCGTTCCACGAAACTTTTAGAACTATTGATGTTCGAATTTTATGCGCACTTTGAAGGAATTCAATTCCAATTATGAAACCTATGGATATTCATTAGATTTCTGAGCGAGAAAGGTTGTAGCAACAGCGAAAATATCACAATGACGCTGGATAATTTAAGTAACAACTACAAGACTTGCACTGTCACAAATATGAATTCTCGCTGCAATAGCTACCCTAGTAACACCAGGGATTTGGTGTTTATTTGAATAGGTCAAAATAAATATATTTTGCATAAAAACCAATTTTTTATTTGATAAAATGAACAAATAATACATTTTTTGAATGAACAAAATATTCATCTCTGGCGGAGAAATATTTATTTGGACCTATTAGGATAACAATATCTTACATTCAAAGGAATACTTGACAGCTGCCACGGCGAATTCATTTTTCCGCGCGTCGTATCAGTAGATATTTCAGAAATCTAAGTACTTTATAAACAGTAGTGTTAAAAAAATCAGTGATATAATAGATGACGTAGATGGTTTTTACAAGTCCATAACGGTAACAGCACGGAAGAGAAAATTCACCGTGATAGGAAAATCTCATTTCGCTAGATACCTTTTATTGGAACAGCAAATTTTTTGCTATGATAGAAACCTTGTTAGCTATCACAGCGATTTTTTTAGCTCTGAGAAAAGAAAATCTCAACTCCCCCAGCTAAATTTGTTTGTCACTTTACGTATACAATACACTGAGAACCCAATTTCTTAGACTGACAGAAACTTTTCTTTGCTCTCCCAAGTCGAAAAATTGTAATACCTGTTAAAGCCTGATTAACTCCGTAATACGCATCGATCCGAAGTTGAATCAAGTTGGAAAGAGATTAACATTAGGTTCAATGAGAATTTTGAAAGCAAGCTCAAGTTTAGATCAGAGCGAGATCAGGGTGAAAAATAAAATCCATTCTGATTCACTCCGTAATACGCAACGAATCAGAGCTGAATCAGGTTTCACTTTTAGACTCGGGCTCATTCTAATGAACCTTTTGTTCAATGGAAAAAAATTCAGTTGAATCAAAAAAGTTTTCATCAGATCGGAACGGAAAATTCTCAAATTGAAAGAGAAATGTACACTGAGAGAAACTGTCTATTCAAATATTCGACAACTAGGAAATTTTGTCACTGTAAAGAAAAATTTAATTGTCCCAACTGAATTTTCTCATTTTCATTGAATAAACTATTTTATTCATATGTCAGACAACTGGAATTTTATTTACCCCAACTAAAATCCAGCTAGCGTAAATAAAAATCTAGCTGCGGCAACTAATATTCAGTTGTCCCAACTGCCCAAGCGTGTATTGCCTTTAATGACAATGGGCCCCAGGCTGGGTCCATCCTCTTTAACCCAGTCTTGGGGAATGACGATGGGGCCCATGTTGGCTCAATCTTGGCCCTGTTGTGTTTTCCCATACAATTATTGTTGGTAGGAAATGGAAATAATGAATCTTAGTGCGGGCACATTTGAACTGGACCCCAATTTGGCCCAGCGTTCGGCCAAGATTGGGGCGAATTTATATCCCGAGCATGTGTGTACAATCCTCAGCGTATATGAATTTTGGCCCTACTTTGGTCCAGTCTTGGGCCCATATGGGTAGGATGGGGCTCAAGACTGGGCCAAAGTGGGGCTGAAATTCATGCCCGTTGGGGTAGAATTCAAAGCAATTTTCCAATTTAAAAACAAAAAGGAAGGAGCAGTATTGATTGCCTAGTCTGGGTTTATGCTGGGCCCGTGGTGTTACCAATTCTCGGGCAAAGCAATACGGCCAAGCTGGGAACGATGTTATCATCCCAGGGTTGGCCCCACGTTGGGTAGCATGGGCAACCACCCTGGGCGTAGATGGGGTCCGCCGTTAATACACACTTGGGTGGGTACCTTTTTCTCAGTGTAATCCTTCTTAAATTCGAAGAATGTCATTTGCATTGAATGAAAAATTTGTCCATTGAAATGAATTATTTTTTCTATCGGAAACAAGATTCATCAGAACGAGGGCAAAGAAATTTTCTTTAAGTTTAACCCTTAAGGGGTTATATCCCCCTTATTCTCTAAAAAAAAAGAAACTTTTTTCAATCATTTTTTTTTAGCATTCCTTCATGATAATCATGAACAACCAATACACCAATCGATCGAGCCGCTCTTCAGGAATAAGAAAAACCTTTTTTATTGAAGATTTCTCACAAAATGGCGGCTGTAGGAGCGTTTTGCAGGAATCTATGGTTTGAAATCGGCAAGCAGCAGAACTCGAAGAGTTTTCATCCGATCGACTTGAAAATTGAACTGTAACTTCATCGTGTGATTATCTAGTAAAGTACACAGGATTTTCACGATTGGTCAACAGGATTTTTTTTTATGAACAATCAAAGTCGATTTTTTTTTCGAAAATTCGAATTTTTTGTTCAATGTCTCGCCGGTTTGCGAAAAAAATTCTTAAAATTATGATTGTGTGTACTTCGGTAGAGAATCACACGATGAAGTCACAGTTCAATTCTCAAGTCGATCGGATGGAAACTTTTCGAGTTCTGCTGCTTGCCGATTTCAAACCATAGTTTCCAGCAAAACGCTCCTGCAGCCGCCATTTTGCAGAAAATCTTCAATAAAAAAAGTTTTCCTTACTCCTGAAGAGCTGCTCAATCGATTGGTGTACTGGTTGTTCATGATTATCATAACGGAATGCTCAGGCCACACCTCACCCAGGCCACATAACGGCCACATGGGGTAACCCATTACCCCACGCTGAAAAACCTGGTCGGACAAGATGTGTGGATGTTTTGAGGCTTTTAACTACTTGTGTTTTATTCGTTGACTAGTTCTTCAATATTTCTAATGGTTCAATTAGGTTAATTTATAGATGGCATTCTAAAAACTGGTCATATAAGTCAAATTCAGGAAAAATTGCTTTTTTTGCAAAAAAATCCACTACCCCGCTATTTTACAATATTAACGACTAAATCTCCAGGGTCGCCCGCACAATATATACCACTAACACAAAAAAATAACAGTATCCACCAATTATTCAAAAAGTATATTCATTTTGCAAAATTACTAGAAAGAAAAGTGAAAAAAATTACAAATCATGAAATTGGCTTTTTTTTGCGTTTTATTAGATTTTAAATACATATTCATGATTAGGAACGTGAAAATACTATGTAGGCTTACTATGTAGCGAAGTCACAGCTCACACATGTGTGTCACCGGCAGATGCTGTTTGTTGTATTCATTTGAAAGGTTCGAGACCTCTAATTCGACTTTTTTCAAGCCTGGGGTAACTAGTCACCCCATGTGGCCGTTGAGGGTTAGTGAATTGAGTTCTTAGTGTACTGAAAATTTTGCTGTTTCAGCGAATAATTTGCTGCAACAACTAATTAATTAGCAGCAGTAGCAAAACATTCGCTATTCCAGCCAAAAGTAAACAAGCCAAGTCATATTTAGCTATCCAACGCGCGAATGTGTTCAATTAACCAACTGCAGCACGATTTACTGCGAGGTGGCAAAATTAGTATGAGTATTTCCGATAGTCAGTTTCCATGTAGCCGGCTTCTTGAACGGAGTAGATTGCAATTTCTGGATGGAATTTCATATGCGCAGTTTGAACCATATCTGAGTTATAGGGCAACAACAGTAGATCCATAATAAATGATGTATGATTTCCATCATTCTCTCTCCCTCTGTAAATTTGAATTCGCTTTAATGTAGACGCAGTCTATGCGTTCACCGATCAAAAGCTCACTCTAATTCTCCGAGACAATCAAAAATCCAATTTACATACGGCATTTATTACGGCATCGACGAAAAATCGATCAGTAATATCTTCTAAATGAATGCTCTACGCCAGGAGATATCACTCCCTACACTGTTAGAAAAATCTGTTTGGAATTTAATGTAAAAAGTTTGGAAGCAATTAACACACACAATTGTGTATTAATTTTCAAACATTTTTGTATCCCCAAAATAATAGACAGAATTTTGAAATTCAAGCCACAAGATTATAAAAATCGATGTAAAAAAATGCATGAATTTTCAACACTATATTACTTAATTTCCAAAATTCCTCCCAAATATTTCATCATGTTTTGTTACAAAATTAATACGAAAAATTCTGAAAATGAAAATACATATATGAGCGAATTATTAGAACTGCGTGATTTGATTTCACAATTAGTGATGTTGATTTTACAACAAGTAATTTTCCCTACAAAAATTCACATCGAAAGGGTAGACCACGATTGTCCCAAAATTTCCTGATTGAAAACTAGTACACGGAAAGAAGAAAATAGCACTGGTTACTGTCCATAACAGCAATCAGTTGAAAAACAAATGAAAACACGCTTGAATGATAGAGGTGAGCGCGATCACAGTGATGGGTACTGCAGTGAAATTCGTCAATGCTGCTTGGACATTAACGGTTACTGGGAGACGCAGTAATGAACGGCGTGAATTTGATTTTTCATTTTTTTTCAATGAATTACTGCGATTCACAGTAGCCATTGCTGTTTTCTTTTTTCCGTGTACTTTCTAGTCATTTCTCAAAATCTACTAGTTTTCAATAGATCGGGGAATTTCAGGTTCACACACTTTCGGGATAATCGCATATATCCACGGAAAAAAAGGAATTCGCTGTGGCAGCGAAATCTACTTTTGCTGGGTTCCTTTTGCCAGAGCAGCAAATTTTTTGCTGTGACAGCAAACTATTTGCTGTTCCAGCAATCTTGTTAGCTGCGACAGCGAATTTTTAGCTGTGGCAGCAACAAATGTTTGCTATCCCAGGAAAATTTGTTTGCTATTCTGTATATAATACTGAAAATTTACTGGCGGAGCAAACATTTTTTGCTGACACAGCTAAAAAATTGCTGTCGTAGCTAACACAATTGCTGTTATAGCAAATTTTTAGCCAGGTCAGCAAAAAATTTCGCTATTCTATATATAATACCTCGATTTGCTGCGTCAGCAAATTTTTTCTCTCCGTGTCGGGATATGAATTTTCATAAACTATGGTGAATATCAGAAACTTTGTTTGAAATTTGAGAAATATGTGATTGATTTTCCAATATTCAAATAAATACAGAAATTCAATATCTACAGTTATGAATTTTCACAAACTGTTATGAATTTCAAAACTTTTGTTCGAAGTTCATGAAATATGTGATTGATTTTTCAACATCCAAATGTGGAATACAATTCATATAGCGCCCTTGAAAATTAATGTACTTTTTTCTATGAACGTGTATTAAATTCACAAACATTCTTAACAGTGTATACATTTGAATTCTATTCAACCAGTTCTGTATAAAATATAGGGTAGACTGAGGCCAATCGGATCAAAATAAAGAAATTCGCTGTTGTCGATCATTTTATTACACGGAGAAAAGGGTATCTTGAAAAATACCATAATTCATTGATTTCTGGCATTGGTCTAACCCGAGTCAAAATATTAACGTCAAGATACCTTTAAAAGTACCATAATGGCTGGGACTTTTATGGGGAAGGTACCATACTTCTTCATAAAAGTCCAAGAAATTATGGGACTTTTAGAGATTCGTTCACGTAAATATTTTGACTCGGGTCAGAACAACGCCCAAAATCTATAAATTATGGTATTTTTCAAGATATCTGTTTTCTCAGTGTATCAATTACACTCTTTTAACGTGTAAGTGCTTACATAATCTCACCAACTACTGGAAAAGCAGGATATCAAGGCGACGATATAATGTGTAGCATCGTATGCATAGAGGAGAATTTTATCGCTGATGTAAAAACGCTATCGCGATTCTCGAAATTTTCATCGACAAGATACGTTGAAAATCATGCCAATCCGATTCATATGTATAGTTCGTGATGTACTGAATGAGATGAGTAAATTATTCAGACAATATTATCACGTCCTTCATGAGCAATTGAATGTTTTCTCTCAAATAGTATATGGGGTGGTTTTTGAGTCATATGAGGCAACAATTGTGCATCAACAGACTGGTACTGGTATATTTTGCTCTGAAAAATTCGTACATCCACCCAACGAAGACTGGATTCAGGGCAGTGGATGTAAAGAATGGTCTTGTAAAAAATGTGCCGGTAAGAAAAGTCACACAGAACCGTTGATTTGCCGCAAGTGCGTGGAATAAAATTCTTCCATTTAATCAACGTATTTAGGGTTCAAAAAAGAGTTGCAAAGTGTAAATTCGTTTTGCATCGATATACGTTCCATTTTTATTAACCCCCAATTTCGGGGCGAATCGGATATTTGCCATTTTATGTTTATTTTGTTGTAAAACAAAGAACTGTGTATTTGAATGTTCTCTTTTTGCATAGATGTTAAGTCAAAGATGTATACAATCAGAATTTATCCACAGACCCACACAAATGCCATGCATTTATCTTTAAAATCATCCCCAATGAAATGTAATTTCAAAGGCAAAGTACAGCGTTTTGGCTTTTCCACTGATACTTTTCCAGAAGTGAATTTCGTAAAAATGTGAAACTAAATCGTTCTTTTAACAAAATTTGCATTACCTACCATGTGTGTTACGTACTTTTGAGTTGAATTACAAGTCGTGCTTTTATCTGTCTTTCATTTTTACGTGAAGTTTCATCAAAAAGCCAGTGACATTGAATTACATTCAATAAATTCTGACCTATTTTCATTTGGTTCCCATGGAATTTGTCATTCCAAGAAATTTAACTCACATTTGAAGTAACGTCTTTGTATTATTCGATGAATTTCACAAAAGATGAGGTTCTTCGCATACTCAGTTCAACAAATTTCATACTATAATAAAAAAATACATTTATGAATTCTAATGATATACTCCTGAAAGTGGTTCATGAATCTCAATGATTTAATGATGATTTTTATAATCGTAATCGAGTTGAATCGTAATTTTATGGAATTTTATAAGAAAAATCTTCATTAAAAATGAAATAACAAAGATTCGAACAACAATATTTCTTCAAATACAATTATCCTCTCTGCATAGAGTTCTGTAATGAAACATAAAACCTGAATTCTTGTTTGAGCTTAATTTCCATCTATGTATATCCATGTCATCCATTTATTATCACGTTCGCTTTAATATACATCATACATACATTATCCTGTCACTAATATACATCTCGCAGATCGATACGATCCGTGTACCTAGCGGAACTGCACCAAATGCGGACAATGCCTTGTGTTCTTTGAAAACATACATCGAAAAATGACCCTCGTATAACTGCCCAAGTTTCACAACGTAGTTAGAACAGGGAGAAGGAAAGAGAACCAACCCATGAAGAATATGCCGTGGCATATAGGAACGAATTAATGGATGGTAATAGATGAGATGGGAAGAGTTAATGAAAATAAACGAAGATATGTATATTCATATATTTACATTTGCTTGTATATTCTAACTTTGATTTTCCTAATAATTATAAGAGAAATTTTCTTAATTTTATATAATTTTTATGGAATTATATATAACTTGTATATAAACTATATTAAGTTGTGTGTAATTGTAATTTTAAACGATGCACAAATGATAATAATTGAATTGTTTTTGCTCAATTTTTTTGTATGTGATAGAAATCTCGAATAATTGAAAATAATATCCATCGTCTATCCAAACGATTAAACAAACTTCCTTGACTAGGAAGTTAGATCGTAATTACATGAGCAACTCAAGAAGATTACAATATAGTACCAGGTTTTCCAACAAAGTACCATGCACATTCACAGTTTACAAATGTGGGCTTTTGAAACTCTCTTCGTGCTGACATTCGGTTCATAAAGTTTAAAGTTGTGAAAATTACCAACTTGTGAGTCAAATAATCTCGGGGATGACTGGAAGTCAAATAACAGGATACAATTAACTCATTTGAAATATCTCAACGGCTTTGTGTTACACGTACGTATGTACTTTCGCACTTAGTTATCGGTATTAAGAATAATTCAGTGTAGTTACTGTCCGTTACAGTATCCAAAGGATGACATAGTCATGAAATGTAATGTCCATCCACCGAAGAGTAGTATAAGACAATTTCATGGGAATTAATTATACTTTGTGTTCAATTTAATCCTCTGAGGATACAGTTATAGTTTCCTCACACATGGGATGCACTGGGTCAGTTTGACCCACGTGTTTTTTGATCGCTCATATCTCGACTTTAAAACATCGTAGTTCGATGTTTTTTTCGCCTTGCTCTACAATTGATAGTTTTTTCAATATTGAAAGAAATTTAAAGGTACTTTTTCAGAGACATACAACTTTTCGAAATGAAAGATGGGTCATTTTGACTCAATGTATCCCCAAAGGGTTAAAACGACACAATTTTCTTGAATTCCCCTCTCATTGATCCTAACTTTTCTGTTATCAAGAATTCAATTGATCTAATCTCGGCCTAGTTCTCACATAATAGCATTGATAAATCACAAACAGAGCGAGACCGCCACGTTTCGCTCCAATAATTATCTTCAATAATTAGATGTCGTTTGTCACCTAAACCTAGAAATAGTATACCAGTATTGTTTTTCATCATTCGAATGATACAACGTTTTTCTCTTAATTTGAATTGTTGGAATTCTCATTTCAATTGACATTGAGGGACATTGACTCTTCACTTTGCATGACAACGTACAAAGAGAAGTATATTTGAAATGAAAAATTTAATACATCAAGTACATTGATACAAAAGGAATCAAAGTAATCAACGTGCTAATCTTTATATATGAATCTTCATAAAGATTCTTGTATATACTTCAAGAAGTTCCCCATGGTTTTGGCTCATTTTTGAAAATTCTCACATTCATAACGAAACTTCAGTTGTCGAAGCTGAGGTGGACTTCCACGTTGCAAAGTTTCACAGATTATGTAACAGACCAGACTATCTTCGAAGTACAATGTAAGACTCAAGTTGTTTAGTTCAACCTGAATATCCGCATAGTTGGTACATAAGCAATCTCAAACTTCTTCGTGTATGACGTTTCGAAGTACATTGTTTCCAATATTTACGTTTCACATTCCTGTCATTTGTTCCACAAGTGAAATACTATAAATTTTGGAATTCATTGGTATTTGAAGTGTCAAATCCAACCAGTTCTCTCCTTGAAAGCATTCCGTAGACCCTAGAGTTACTAGATCTTTCTACCCAAAATCCTTGAAGGGGAATAAATAAAATGGAATAACAAAACCAGCCAGACCTTGTTCCATACAAATGGAAGGTCTGGCTGGTTCACTGAGAAAAATTTCCTTGTACAATTCCCCATCATTGCTGGTACTTTGCAATCATTCTAGCTATCTTCACTCGCTTCGGTCGTAGATGTTAATAGAATAACAGTGCAATTCACCGTGTTTGACAGTACATTTTGTAGTTTTCAGGTTATATCCTAAATTTACCAGCAATGATGGGAAATTGTACAAGAAAATTGTTCTCAGTGTTGTTTTATCCCATTTTATTTAGCCCTCTTCTTCAAGTATTTTGGGTAGAGAAATCTAGTAACTCTACACGGAGAAAAATTAAGTTTTACAAATGACTATACATTCCCACTGAATTGGCAGGATAAGAAAAAATATCACTGTTATTGATATAGAAGTGTAGTAAAAATGAGTAATTTATCATGCAGAAGCTGCACGCTCGTACTAAAAAATATTTTGTTAATCATTCATTTTTACTACATTGTTTATCAATGACAGTGATATTTTCTTATATCCTGCCAATTTGGTAGAAGTGTAGTAATTTAAAAAAATTTATTTTTCTCCTTGTAGGGTCTACGGGATCCCCTTGAGAGCGGGGTAAGGTTAATTCAGTGAAAAAAAGCAGGTTTTCAATACTTTTTCTAGCGACACAGACACTGTGAGTTTATTCAGTAAATTTACATATAATAATACAACATTTGAACAATATTGTCCTAAATTTTCATTGCAAAATATTGAAAATTGAGGGAGTGACAGCCCAGTGAACAATATGTTATCATCCAGAGCTCCTGAAGATCTCCCAAATATGTATAAGAGGTCAGACAGACCTTTCAGAAGGTCAACATAAATATATCAGAATGTTATCAGGTACGTCGATTTCTGAAGAAAATAAGAGATTGCCAGAATGTTATCCAAACGAACTGTTTGAGAGGATTTCTTTCTGAGATCTCAGAAAAATTATATCATTCAGATATCAATATGGTAACATTGACATAGCTCTCTTAGAAGACCTTTTAAAGACTTATTCCTCTCATAAGTGTTCACTGGGAGTGAATCTCCGGAGGCGCCTCGAAAAAAGTTGTTTTGCGGTGTACATCATCACTTGCAGAAGCATCACCTCAACAAACAAATCAAAATGCATTTGTTAACTGAGATGATTCTCGAATTGAACACAGGGAATTTTTCTTCCGATTTCTCAATTTTCCGTAGCACTTGGGAGCAAAAGAAACGATTTTCGCTAAAAAAATCGGCTAATTTGTTGTGATAATATTAAGAATTATTACAAAAACAAAGCTCCCCACAGTACCTGGTGAATTATGTGAAGAAGTACTGTGCAAAATTTCAAAACGGATAGTCCAGTGGAATATGAATGATTGATACAAACTGCAAAACGACTCATTTTCTGGGCGCTTCCGGAGATTCACTGTCGCCTGCTCAATTTTCAATATTTTGTAATGCAAATTCAGGAAAATATCATGTTTTTGAAGTTTCAATCGTTTATAGAAACGAAACGAAAATTCAAACTCACAAATCATTGGCGTTCATCTTCTCAAATGAACTCCTTAGAATTGGAAGCATCATTTCAAGAATGTACTAGAAGATTTTCGGTCTTCAACAGCTGAGTATTTTGTTATTCGATTGACAATTGGTTCCCGTGCAACACAACCACCGTTCCTCCACCTAAGACTTCGGTGGAATGGAGGTGGAAAAATGGGAGCCGTGGAAATAAGGGAGAAATAAGGGAGAGTCTCCGTTGAGGCAACGGAAAAATGTCCGACTCTGATTATTTTCAATAAAATTCATGTTGGTGCACTGTAAAAAGTCTGACTGAAAGTGGCTGCATCTTACTTGAAAACTTGACTGGAATTCCGTCTTTTCCATTGTGTCAGCATTTGTTTTGCATGCTTACACTGAGAACCCAATTTCTTAAATTCAAAGAAAATTTCTTTGCTCTCATTCTGATAAACCTTGTTTTCAATGAAAAACATTATTCATTAAATTTGGGAAAGAATATATTTTTGTTTCAATTTGAAAATTCTTGGTTTTGGTTGGATGAAACTTTTCTCCATTGAACTGAATTTTCGTCCATTGAAAAAAAGATTTATTAGAATGAGGGCAAAGAAAATTTCCTTTCAATCTAAGGAATTGGGTTCTCAGTGTACTTTTAGCTGAAAAAGGGCTAGTTTGGGCTGCATTTTAAAAGAAGCCGATGTTAAGGTTGGAAGTAAGGTTTACTTTCTACTATGTGGATTAATACATTCAGATTTGGTTATGTAAATCATGCAATATTATGAATTTTATTGAAAATACAGAGGCGAACATTTCTCCCTCGCCTCAACGGAGACTCTCCCTTATTTCCACGTCTCCCATTTCTCCACCAATTCTTCACCTCCATTCCACCGCAGTTCTAGGTGGAGGATCGCTGGTTGTGCTGTACGGGTTTCAATGAACGATTCAAACTTCCGCAACATATTGAAATTGACTGAATAAACTCACACTATCTGTATTGACAGAAAAAAAACTATTGAAAACATGCCCTCTTTTCACCAAATCAACTTTATCCCGCCATTAAGGCTTAATTATCTACACTGTAAAAGATTTCTTTGTGGATTTCCAAAAGAAGTTTGGAAGTTTTTTACACAAACATTTTTCCTGGTGGATTCCTCAAAAAAGTTTCATTTTTTATAAATTTTTTTGAGGAATCTACCAGAAAAAACTGTTCGTGTAAGAAACTTCCAAACTTTTTCGATAAATCCACAAAGAAATTTTTCACAGTGTAGAAACCTCCACTCATTGTAAAATTCCAGTCAGAAGAAATCATTTGTTTATCAGAAATCATCGATTAGAAATATTGTGAATAATTGATTTAAAATTCACACTACATATTCGTATCCTAGATTCACGAAAAAGGGAAGTCAGAAGTATGAAAAGTGAAAAGAGGAAGCAATTTTTTTCAATTCTCATTTCACCATTCTATTTTTCTCACCCACTTTCAGGGTCTCCATATTCTTTTCTGTGTTTATTCTCGCTAGCATCTTCCAAACTTCATCCTCCTTTTATACCTTCTATTTGTTCCTCTCATTGTTGACGACCCGTCTATTGTATTTTCTGAAGATCCGACATTATCCGCCAACTACTGTTTTCCTTTCTCAGTTCAATTCTCTCCGATATTCTCTTACTCTTTTTCTTCCTATTGATAACTTCGACGAGAGTAGAAGAAAAACTCTCTCAAGGATTCAGAGCGTCAATTAGGCTGAAAAATGTTTATTTTCATGGAAAAGTTCTTTGAAGATTTAATAATTCGAATTCACAATCATTTAGTAATTCATTCTCCTGATTATTTCCCGTCATTATGTTTCGACTGAAATCGATATTTCGAATAAATTTGTTGAACAATATCAAAGAACGATAAAAAACCTTGTGCCAATATTTGTCATCTTGACTATTTCCCATACTAGATATATGCAACGCATAGAGGTGACAAGAGGTTAGAATAAATGTGTTGGCTGTATATCATCCCACGTATATCCGCGGACAATGGATAAAGGATCGATAAGTAGCTAGATCTTGAGGCCTTGAAGCGTTTCGCGCCCAAGCACGAACGGAGCTTATCCTTTAACGAGCTCACAATCCTTCATACGGATCGACGACACTGTATTGCCAGCGCCAGGGATTTATCTTCTGCTCTATAGCCGCGTATAGCAGAACAGGGAAGAGAGAATCCCCTTCGTTCCATACATTTCGTTCAATATCCTCCTCTTGTGCACGCATACACGTATTTTGAACTATACTTATATCCGTTATGATTTTAATATAATTTGAAATAAAAATAAAAATATTCCTATCCGTGTAGCACGATCCCTGATCCTTCACCTAGGACTGGGATAGAATGAAGGCAGAATACTGCTGAAGAAATAAGAGTCATGGAAGTAATGAGGAAGAAATAAGAAACGGAGATACGATAGGGAAATGTCTGGGTCTCTAGAAAATCATGTATATGATCAAAGATTGTATCTTTACACACACTGGAGCGATGTGGGGAGTTTTTCTTCATACTGTTAGTGAATTATGTCCCCTTGTCGCGGGGAAATTGTGTTTCATCAAGAATGAAGAATTTTCCCACCACTTTGAGGAATTATTTCGTTCTTTAGGTGTGAAATCACCTACAAATACCCACTGAGAACCCAATTTCTTACATTCAAAGAAAATTTCTTTGTCCTCACTCTGATAAATCTTGTTCTCAATAAAAAAAATTATTCATTGAAATGGAAAAATTTTCCATTGAATTGAAATCATATTCTTCGAATTTAGGAAAGGATATATTTTTGTTTCAATTTCAAAATTCTTGGTTTTAGTTTGATAAAACTTTTCTCCATTGAACTGAATTTTCGTTCATTGAAAAAAAGATTTATTAGAATGAGGGCGAAGAAAATTTTCTTTCAATCTAAGAAATTGGGTTTTAAATGCAGGAAAAGTCGACCAAATCCTGGTGTAAGAGTTTGCGTAACAAGGGAATCCCAATTAAAATATCCTAGACAAGAAAAACCCGTCAAAAAGTCCTTTGATGAATTGCCATATGCCCAAATATCCCTTTCGATTCGTATCAAACATGAACAATTCAAGCTTATTCTACGCAGAACACAAACACTCTGAACATGAACATGATACTTTGAATACGCTCATGAGATCGAAAATGATAGAACTGTTTCTCATCATCCAATAGAAGACTTTCAAAATTAAATGAAATATTATTAATGGTATATAATATATACGGAGCGTTTCAGAATTCACTGAAAAGACTACACAGGCGTCATTCTGCAGCCAGAAGGCAATAATTTCCCGTTTGAAAAAAAATTTTCCGACGCTTAGTTCTCGAGATATGAGCATTTTTAGATTTTTTCTTCAAACCCAAATCATCCAACAGCATCATATGCTACGTACTAGAACTTGATACCATTCGCTAAGTTGGAAAACGGCGGATCTCTGACAAAAAATGGAACTATCCTATCATTCTTTGTTCCAGAGCTACAGCGATTTGAAATTTTTGAGCTCTCAGCCAATCAGAACTCAGCAACTTCAAATCGCTGTAGCTCTGGAACAAAGAATTATAGGATAGTTCAATCCTTTTTCCAGAGATCCGCCGTTTTCCCACTTAGCGAATGGTGTCAAGCTCCAGTACGTAGCACATAATGCTGTTGAGTGATTTGGATTTGAAAAAAAATCTAACAATGCTCATATCTCGAGAACTAAGTGTCGGACAAATTTTTTTCAAACGGGAAATTATTGCATTTTGGCTGCAGAATGACGCCTGTGAAGTTTTTTCAGTGAATTCTGAAACACCCAGTATATATACAGTTATACTCGTACAAAACTTATACATAAACAACATTGAATTATATATGAATGATGAATCATATATGATGATACGAATTACGCGTAACTTCACAGTTAAAAAATTCGGCAACAAAATTCAATTACAAATACACGGAGAAAAAGGAATAGTTGTAGGAACTACTTAAATAGTCGATTTTCGACCATCTACTTAAATAGTTGCTGCAGCTACTCAGTAGTCAGGACAAGTATCACTTTAGCTGCCTCAACTAACTAAAATACTTGGTAAGTTGCCAGGTATTTACGTTAGTTGGTACAACTATCGAGTTAGTTGAGGCAGCCAACGTGATACTTGTCCTGAGTACTAAGTAGTTGCAGCAACTCTTCAAATAGATGGTCGAAAATCAACTATTTAAGTAGTTGCTACACCTATTCCTTCTTCTCCGTGTAATAGAAGTAATTGCCACTCATTACCAATTCGATTACCAAACTATATTATCCTGAATACACTGTTAAAAATTTCTTGAAATTTCACTCACTTCTTGAGCATACTTATGAATGAAATTTTCAATTCTTGAACGAATGAAACCAATGGATGGAATTCTGAGTAATTGTTAACAATGTTACACGGAAAGAAAGAAATAGTTGCAGCAACTACTCAAATAGGCGATTTTCGACTATCTACTTAAGTAGCTGCTGCAGCTACTTAGTAGTCAGGACAAGTAACTCGATAGTTGCACTAACTAACCAAAATACCTGAGGGATTTTGAATTAGTTGAGACAGCTAACGTGTTACTTGTCCTGACTACTAACTCAAGTAGCACAAGAACATTTTAAATATTCTGCGTTCATTCTGTGATCATGCATAGAATATGCAGAGGAGACTGTTTTGGATAAATTCGAAAAATATGTTCTGAGAATATGCACAGAATATACTTATCCAAAACAGTCTCATTCGAAGATTCTAAGAATTTTCATAAAACATGCTCAGAACTTCCAAGAACCTTCTTAGCATTTCTAACCTGTTGTGCTACTTGGGAAGTAGCTGCAGCAACTACTTGAGTAGATGGACGAAAATCGCCTATTCAAGTAGTTGCTGCAACTATTCTTTTCTTCCGTGTACATTTTCGCTACACTGAATTACAAACAAGAAACAACACATGATTCTGATAGTTCTGTCACTCAAGTGACATCACATAATCAATATATCACACACTCCTCATTACAATCGACCTGAATTCTCAAACAAGAATCATAGACCATCAGCTCATTTAGTTCAGGGATCTTTTGTTCGGGATGTTTGACGTAGAATAATTTGGACATAGGATCAACACGTGCTGATATATTTTTCAGCGGGACCTTTTGGTTGGAATCATTAGTCATGAGGCCATATGACCGGGATATTTGAACATGACACCGGTGTAAAATTCCCCAAATATGGAGGAACTTCGCTGCCACCATTTCTTGGGGAAATATTCCAGAATTATTTTTTAAAAGTACAAATGATGATACGTAAATTCATCACAGGGAGTCGTTTTGAAAATACAATAAGTCGGCATTTCTTCATCGTCTTTCCATTGTATCAACGAAAATTCTCCCGTTCCTGCCCCAACATTCCACCCTGTGGAAAATAATTGTGGAATTGCCATCCCGAGTAAAAATTTTCATTTCGGGTTCGCTAAACAGGACTGGTGCGGGCGTGTTACATTTTTCTGCGGTACTGTTGCGGATGTGATGTACCCGCACTGAATCTGCAACAGTACCGCACAAAAATGCAACACGTCTGCACCAATCCCGTTTGGCGAACCGAAATTAACATTCTTACTCGGGATTCAAAGAATGGTGGCAGCAAAGTTCCTCCATAAATGGGGAATTCTTCACCATAATTTGATGGACATTTTCTGCATTCATAAACAATTCAACACCTCAAAGTGTTGGAAAAATCCCTCATTTTTGATGAAGAAAGTAATTCCCCCACGACGAGGGGACGAAATCCATCAACAGTGTGAAAAAGATATCCCCATATTTTTTTTATTGCACCGTATTCCAGATGAAAGATCGATGAAATATAGTAATGTTCAATACAACATTAATTGAAACACTATTATACTGAGACCCACATTGTACTTTTACAAAAATAAGGGAAGGAAGAAATACTTGAACAAATTTTAGAAAGAAATCAAAGAATTATTGATAGAACGTACATCGAATAACGGCTCGAGTGACGCAATATGGTCCTGTGGGACTACGGATAGCGGTATCGAATAAGATTAGTAGCTCACATGGGAAGGTTTCAAGTTCTAATTGGTTATCAACTGCTTTCTCGAAGTTGAGAGAGGATCATGAAGTGCGTTCAAAATCTTGATCATGACCTAACGTGAGATCTTCTTCTATATTACTCTTTATGGCAATAGGATTCCTACATCTTCAGAAATAAATTTCCATTACAACCGATGATGTGCTGAGTAATTATTCCTGTTCGGAAAGCTATCTCATGATATCTTTCTTCACCAGCAGAAAACATCAGAATGTTCACCAGTGGAGCATGAAAATTTTTTCATGGCATATTCAAGGGGAAGATCTTGGATGGTTATGAAACTCGTCTTCCAATCTCGTTAAGATGGATTCCTTTTTCCTTTTTTTTTCTCCGATCATAAAAACACACTAAAAATGTCGATATTTTTCTCTATGCCGAATACCTCGTATCCTCAATTATTTCAATTCAATCTACTCGAACATTAGATGCCACGGTACTCACAAAATAAAGGCTATAATATTCACATATCCTTGTAGGTGAATGATTTGAACTACAAATGCAATGACCTTATTCAGCAACGAAGAGGATGAATACCTCCACTTCGAGTCATCCATTATATATGCGTAGTTAACTCTGATATCCATACATAAAAGAGATTCACTTCTCTTCGGAGTGAACTGAAAGTACGTCATTGTAAACGTACAGTTTGCTCTGAAGTAAATCGTGAATATTCAACTGTGCACGTCATTGTCTTTGAATCATTCCTCGGATATTTTTTCAATGATAATTCAAATTTTGCTATTCTCCTTCAGAAAATTTCCAATCGTAAGGACTTGTGATACTTCAAAAGTATATTGTTTTGCGCTTGCATATTTGAAAAACATACAAATATGAATAGACTTGAAACAACCGTCTTGTTCGTTGACTGGGAAATCCCACTTCAAACACTTTGACCGATGTAACGTTTGCCTATCGGTGAGCGCTGATAGAGTTGATATGCCTAAAACTATTGATATTACAGTAATGAATTTCAGTACTGTCGTCCAAAGCAAGAAGACCGTAAGTATATTTGACTTGAATTCGAGAGAATCAATAAAAACTGTTTCCTTTTAAAATCAATGGGACAACTATTTGATTCGTACCTGGTCGCTCAACAAACACTAATTTGGCAGTCTGTTGTAATTATGTATCTAATGCACTAAATGATAACTGTCAGGTGGATACTGTTTGTACGGATTTTACGAAAGCCTCCGACACTGTTGATCATAATATTTTACTGTCTAAATTATATCACTTGGGTATCCGTGGTAATATTCTCAATTGGATTAGTAGGTACTTGAGGAATAGAACCCAGACTGTAAAAATTATGAATTTCACTTCCAGAATCTTCAATGTCTGCTCCGGTGTTCTTCAGGGATCTCATTTAGGACCACTACTATTTATTTTTTCCATAAACGATATTGGTCTCAATTTTAAACATGCAAATTATTTACTTTTTGCTGATGATTTGAAGTTGTTCATGAGAATTTCATCTCATATTGATACCGTTAAACTTCAGGCACATTTCTGTAGTTTGGAAAAATGGTGTATCATTATTGAATCATAACTAAATTCCTCTAAATGTCAGGTTATTAGGATGACACGTAAGCTGCATCCTTTCGATCTTCCGTATAAGTTAAATGGTTCAACGTTAACCACAGTAGTGAGCTTATGCGATTTGGGTATTACAATTGATGTTAATTTCGATTTCACCACCCACTATCAAAATATGGTAAACTCTGCGATGAAGCAGCTTGGATTCTTGAAGCGCATGTCTAAGGATTTTAAGAATCCCTCAACATTGATTTCTTTATATAATTCTTCAGTTAGACCTCATTTAGAATATACGTCTCAAATTTGCTGTCCTCATCAGGCCAAATATTGCTCACTCATTGAGAGAGTTCAGCACAAGTTCTCGCGTTTTTTAGCATACAAAAATCATACTCCCATAGCCCTCACCTGCCATGATTATGATCCAATAATGAGTGTATGCAGCATGACCTCTCTTGAATCTCGAAGACTGAAAAATGATTTGTTATTCATTTTTAAGATTATTAATGGTCAAATTAGTTGTCCTGAACTTCTCTCACTTGTGAATTTCAATGTACCATCGAGGTCTCTCAGAAAACCACTCTTATTCAATGTCCCTGTTCTTTCTTCGCGCTTTATTTATACTGATCCAATCAATCGTATTTTGAATCTGGCTAATAACTTCAGAAAAGAGATTGATTTCTTTTCTGGATCTGTTTCTATCTTCAAATCTTCTGCGATCAGGGTCTGTACTAATTAAGAGTTGTTTTCTGAGTGATTCATAGATTCTAAGCCTGCGTTGTGGAAATTCTTGTATTACAAAGTTTCTTTTTGTAACACCTGCCGTTTGCTTAGTACTCACATTTGTACACAAAGGGCGTAATAGCCCGATGAATAAATAAATAAATGAATAACTCATCATTTTTCAATGGCAACCCACATAACAATTCATGTCTTGCGATGTCTTTTAGATGAGTTTAAGATGTCTTGCGCAACACATTCAGATGTCTTTTAGACGTCTAAAACTCTTCTTTGGTCTAAAAGATATTTAAAAGACCTCTAAAAGATGTATTCAAAGATATCTTCGAAGATGTCTTCGAAAACCTCTTTTAGAGGTCTTTTAGATATTTTTTGAACCAAAGAAGAATTTTAGACATCTAACTGTGTTGCGCAAGACATGTTAAACTTACCTAAAAGACATCGCAAGACATGAATTGTTATGTGGGAAACCATTTCTAGGGTATATGAAGGGTGCTCTGTCCGATTTCATAAAAAAAATTAGGATTTTCCATAACAACCATTAGTTCATGCACTTACGGTTGTTTCTCGACCAAAAATACTTGTCAAGAAGGCCGTAACTAACCTTATGGTCTTTTCCTTGCCAAGGAACTGCAACCAAGCCGAGGCCACTTTCCAAAGCATGAAGATGGTTAAGTACATCCGAATGTCAGAACTGATGCACGAAGGTAGTTACGGTTTTTTTTATCAGGGAAATGGGCAATCAACTCCCGGGATTTACAAGAGAAGAAAACCGTAATTACATAGAGGTGATTTTATTTTGTATTTGGGAGTCTGCTTCGAAACTTTTGCCAGAGAGAAAGACCGTAAGTGCACTTACGGTGTTGTTATCCGGTAAGATGTTGACGTATTCGAATAACTTCCCATTTTTGTGTTAGTTACGGCTTTTTTTCTATAAACGTTTCAAATTCAATGAATTCTTTCGTACTTTGAACTGTTATTATCAAAAAAGTAATACACCCTTTCAAAATAAAAAACACAGTAAAATGCAGGATTTCTTCACGATTAAAATGATATGAAAAACTCTTTTTCGTCAAAAATGCGACTCACTGTCTTCTTGGTTTGGACGGCAGAGTACTCAAAGCATTGAAGTACACCCACTTATGTTAAACCTTTCCGACACAAACCTATATTTGTGGTGATGTGTTCTAGGACCTTTTACGGTACCCACTTCAGAGGCAAATCAATCAATTGGCACCATTTTTTCCCATTTGCTAATGTATTTACTAGAACCTCATCAGGGGTGAAGCTACTGTGAATGATTAATTCATATTCTACAGTTACAAACGCATTAGAAAACATCGTCCCATATGCATATGGACTAAGTGTCGGGAAGGGTTATTTGATCCAACACGTAAGATATAATATACAAATACAAAATCAAATGAATTGTTCCAAACGGAACAAACCAGGGCTTTAACGCCAACACATTTTTTGGGAATCGTGTACGGAAATGAACGTTTAACTGTACCACCTAAATTTTAGCTGCTCCAGCGAAATACCTAGCTATGATAGCTAAAATCCAGCTGATAAAGCTCAACATTTTTTCCGTGTACTTCCTCACATTGTATCGAAGTCCATAGTTTTCTTCTGCCAATCCAAACTGTGACACAAATAAAACTGAAAGTCTGATCAATTGATCACGCAGAAAAGTGCCTTCTCAAAAAAACAGCGGAGTTCACTATTTAATATAGCAACACATGTTTCTAATATATTTCCAGTACAATGAGCTATGTTATTCACCGATTATTTGATTTAAAGTGTTACAAAGTGCAATACCACGTAGTATCTTTGTGAATCAGTATAAAGATTAGCAATGTCTGTAATTTCCATCGCTGGATTTGAATTTTATGTGTCTACCGATCAAAATGTGACGTGACATAATTTGCTACACCCAGAGAAATGGTTTACTTGAATATGAACCTACTAGTGATTCAATTGTATACAATAAAATTTTATTTGAAATGAATAAGAATTTATTCGGATGAAATAAATTGTTTATTTGATCCAACTAAAACTCTAGTAAGTTCATATATAAATAGACATTGTAGTTGATTCAAACAAATTTTCGTTGAATCAAATAAATCCAGGTATACCATTTTTCTGGGTGTATTTCAGATATCGGGGGGCGGCTGTGCTACGTATGACAGCGAACTCTGCTATTTTTTGAAGATCTCTCTTCTCCGTGATGTTCTAAAAACTTTTGTTCTTTTATCTTTTATTTATCTTATCCACATTTTCTACTCGGAGATTGTTATTTCGAAAGAAGAAGAGAATCCTTTTATTCTCAAGTTACTCGCTTTCACATAACAAAATGACTATTGCATAATTCAAATCTCTGGACAGCGAGTGTGGGTGAATTGAATAAAATGTTTCGCTACGGTATCATGTACTTTGTGAATCTCCAATTTAAATATGACATTTGGTCAGGATTGAAATAGGTTATATCTCCACGTACAAAGAATATCTTGGTAACGTGATATTATTGTTTTCGAAGTGGAAAAAAATATGATAAAAATAGTATGAAAATGTATACTGTACTGTTCAATTCAATTTCGTGATATGGATATTCTAGATATTTCAATCATCATCATAGTTTGAAATGTTCTCCAAATTTAATTCCACCCTGCAACAAATGATAAACGAATCCGAGTAAGTTGAGTTAAGACAGTTTATTCGGATTTTTTACCAAATTTGCAGCAGGGTTATGACCTTATTTCTAATTGTATTTCTTCCAACAACAAAACTAATCCATCTTACGATTCTCATGTTTCAGTTGAGCGATGGCACCGTCTCGGAAGCTCCCCGTCGTGTCGCTATAGAAGGTGGTCCGGGAAGTGGTCGTACAACTCTCTGTTTACGATTGTTACATAACTGGGCCACACAAGGAGATGTTCCTGCTCTAGCTTTCATCATTCCTCTACGCGAATTGCGCGGTAGTCCTCTTTTGAATTATTTAGCACGTGAATTGTTTCCAAGAACTGCCGCCCTGGGTGACGCTGTGGCTCAGGTATGGCGTACCTTACATCTAATGGAAGATAGAGTTCTTTTCGTCCTCGACGGATACGACGAATGTATCGGGGGCAGGGCATCGCTCGGAGATGCCGCCGATCTTCTCGAAGGACGACTTTTCCCGGATGCCAGGATACTGGTCACTTGTTCACCCAACAATTCCAATGCCCTTTCGCCGTTAGTTCAGAGGAGGATTCATTTGGCGGGTCTCGAATGGACTCACGTCGAGAGATTATGCGTTGCGTATTTCATTCACAATGATAACGCCGAAAAAGCGTGCGAGTTCCTGGAAGCCTTGAACGTACAGCCACAACCAGTGAGACAGTTGGGTCAACATCCATTAGGATGGATTATGCTGTGTTGCTTGTATCAGGTAAATTCATTTCCATCTCATCCAAGAGACACGTCATTCGAAACGGGATTAGGATAAATTTCAGAAGCTTTTGAAACCTCAAACTCAATCAAAATTTCTTCACGTACGCGAATCGGGGAAAAAAAGAAGTATTTCATCGGTAGAAAAACTGCATGACAGGGAAAATAAAAAGCAAGCTCCTTACAAGGTTATAAAACCATCACTTCGGAAGATTGGAAACATCAAATATTCATCAAACTTTTTTCAAAGACTCGTGAAAATCTCAAGTTCTTCTACGTCGTAAAATTTTAAAAATCGACATCTCGGTTTATGCGAAGGAGATTTTTATATCTAAACTTCCGTAAGGTATATATCGACGAATTGATTTATTTTCTGAGAAATTCTCATCCTCTCTTCCGCGAGAGAACGCAAGAAAATTAATATTCTCAAAACTATATTTTATACGTTGTCGATATGTCGAATCTCGAATCGAATTCGAATATTCTCCTGAACTTTGGACTACTTCTCAGTTTTAGAATGAATAACGTTAAATGAAGGAATTAAAATCGCTACTTTGTTCTTTTTCAGGACTCTGGAACGTTACCTACGGAAACAAGCGCCTTAGTACAAGCTGCGGTAAAGTGCATAGTCAAGAAAAGTTTGGATCCTCCGGTACCGTACAACGAAGAAATACCTGGTCACTGTCGAAAGCGCCTCGAAGATTTCGGCAAATTATCTTTAGCTGCATTGAGAGAGGGCAGATGTTGTTATACCGAGACTGAACTCAGGGCGAGAGGAGGTGGAATCGAAGTCACTCGTTTAGGATTCTTAACCAAAGGATTGACATTCGGACAGAGACGAAAATCAGATCTCTACACCCCGATACATATGGCAGTGGCAGAATTTTTAGCTGCTTATTATTTGACTTCGGTGGCTCAGTACGCGAATATATTGAGGCGGGAATTGGAGGGTCTTCCATCCGGGATCATTAGTCATCTAGCCGGGTTACTTGGTCCTAAAACGCATTTGATTCTCAACCAACTGTGTCCTTTGGAAGTCCCACCGAGAACTGTTTTCTCTCTCCTCAAAGCAGCCGGAGCATCGGATGGTAATATATCCGCGGTATGTCGATTACTCGGAGCTGGTCCTGGTTTTGGACCAGCACCCAACGAAAAACCACCGGCTCCGTTGGTTCACACGTCGCCCTTGGAACTCGAAGGTTGGGCCAGAATACTCGAGAGTTCCGCGTGCAGTCTCGAAGCTATTGAAATAGTGTTTCAAGTGGAGAGAGGTTCCGATCCGAGGTACCTCGATGACTTCTTCGAAGCATTGGCGAGTAACGAGAGTGTCAAACTTGTCAGGATAGCTTCGCTTTTGGGTCAGGAATTTCCCGCTGATGAAGCTCAAAGACTCGCTAGTCATCTCAAAAGTGTATTGAGCAAGAAGAAGCTGAACGATTTCGAATTGGTCATCACCTGTCTCGAAGAATCCGCACATGATAGGTGAGTTTCAATTTTAGTTTCGTTAAATTTTTATTCAGAGGGAACTGAAAAAGCGCTGTCAAGACATTTTTAGAGTTCGATGATTGAATTTTATGGAAAGTGCACATCGTTTCACGTGGAGTCAATAATTAACATTCATTTTTCTGCGAAAACGAGAGGAGTTTAATTGAACACACACAAAGTGGTGTTCATAACCGAAACGATGTGATAATGGGGGACAGTTGACGCTATCAAACGCGTGTACAAATTTATTCACCCTGACGCATGAAGAATTAACGAGAATATTTTATGATCTGTTTTGCACAGAGATGAATTGATAGTCAAATTTAGGTTGATACCATCGTAATGAGGGAATATATTGATACTATAAACGGCTGTTCACGGTACACCGCTAACTCAGTTACATTTTCATGGTTTTTTTTTCCTAATTCTCTAAGCATTACACGTGTCTCTGAGAAAAGAGCTTTTTTAGCTTGTTTAAGCTCCATGAGGATTCACTAGATGAAAAAACAATAGATGGATGTGATAACGAGAATAAATTCAAGAGATACATTGTATATTTCTCGTAATGCTTAAATTCTCCATGCATCAACATTTGTACAGTAGTACACTCATTAACATTGATGCGAATGGAAATTGTGAGGAATAGAAATATCTTTCCACTGATCAAAACGATTACCCAAGATTCGATTACGCAAGAATTAATGTAGCAGAAATGGGAAAAAGAATAACGAATAGTTCGGTATAATTGTGATAATATGCACGTTCAATGGTGAACGAGCCCTGGTTTCCCAAGAATAGGATTTAATTCAATCGCGCATTCCCATGAGATTTCCAGAGTTACTCCGATGAATTTCGTATTATCGAGATGAATCAGAATTTCATTTCGCATTATGATGTTGAAGGAATTCCTTTTTTGTTCCTTTTTATACTGTTTGAACAAAAGCACGAAAATGCGGTGTGGTAATTAAAAATTATATTGATAATTCGATCCAATAGAATACGAGATGTGACTGTATTAAACCAGAGACATTAAATTAGAGACATTAGAGAACAATAGAGAAAAAGTATATGCGGTAGCCGAAAGATGAAACCGAAGATATATATCGTGTATATATAAATGCATATTCATATATAAAAGGTATCCAAAGAATGTCTCGACGTGCAACAATGAACCCTGTGAAGAGGTGGATAGAGAGGATAGAATGTATCGTCGAGAGCTTTTTGAATCGTATACTTTGTCTAGCTGTTCTCTTACTTCTTCTGCCTCTTTTCATTCTTCATCCATTTTTCCTCCCCAAGGCGAATAGTAGTTAGGTATATCTCTCTCTCCTGCTTCCCACTTTTCAGGCCCGAAGATGCACTCACCGCAGATTGTTCTCCACGATGAAGAAGATGGTTTGAAAAAAGAATAAACAATATATTATACTAGATTGAGAGAGAAAAGCAAAGGAGAGAAAAGTCGAAGTATACTGGTCGCGGTTGGATTTAGAACTCGACAGTTCTTATTACATTTCTCGATGCGAAAAATGCAAAACATTTTCCTTAATTTTCTGCTTGGAGGGTGTTTACAACTTTCAACGTTTGAAATAACAAATAAGTATATTTAGTATGACTCCTTACCGCGTATTTTCATAAGGTTCTTGCGTTTCTCTAGACTTTTTTCATTTTTATTTGATTTCATTCCAGTAACCCAGGTTTGCAACTCGTATCCTCTCGTTGCATTGTTATGTTCTCCTCGCAACTTCCTCCCACCGGAGGAACGAAAATGGAGAAAGAGTTGATACCGTGCATGGAATATCGAGAAGCCCCGTAGTCCGCGTGAATAAGGATAAAGGGAAGATAAGAAAGCGAGAGACAAGTTTCGTAGCAAATTTTCGTCTGTGCATGAAAGTGCCAAGAAGTTATAAAAGCAGAAAGCGTACCACCACAAGTATTGTGATATGAAAACTGTTTCTTTTTTTCGCTCGAAGGATCTCTCCTCGCGCTAGAGTATCGATTTGAACCCTCCGACGTACTTTGTTTAAATCATTCTTTCGCGATTGAATTTTCAATTTAGATTCACAATGTCTACTCCCATTCCATTTGATGAAATTTTCTTTTTTAAGACGTATCATCTTATCGACTGGGAACTGATATTCCGGTATAGTCGAAGTATCGTAGGTGGATGAGTAGAGGAGTAACTTGGTACACTTCACAAAATTTTACTACCGTGATATGAGGAAAAGCAAAAGGGGAGCAGCTGAGTGCAGGAAGCATTTGCATAATCATTCTGGTTCGCCACACAGCATTTATACACGTGTTCTTGGTACAGAAATGCTTGGGTTTCTCTCGTTTAGAGATTCTTACGAAGCCAGAGAATTTTTCATTTACACAACATTCATTTGATACTGAAAATTCGTAATAATGTGCTTTCACTCGGAATAATTGTATCGATCCACGATGTTTTAGATCTCATAAAAAGAAAATAAAACTCAGTTCTCGAGATTTCTTTTTTCAAATGTTAAGAAAACATCCGATTTACCACGTCACGAAATCCAATACAGTTGATTTTTCATGTATCAACTCCTCCGGTCGAAAGATTTTCCCTTCTCGAGACCAAAAATATATACGTTCGCATTATCAAAAAGCACGTGCGAAGGAGCAATAACGACAGCTTTGGGGGAATTCTCGAGTTTTCTTATTGTCATTTGGTGTTGTGGGTTACGACAGAACTCGGATACGGGAGACGAGAAATGAGTTTTCCTAGCTAAGGAAAAAACTGGCTGCTATAGATATTTGAGCAATTTCATTGTAACCTTTCGCGATACAATTTTTCTATATATCGTATATATCGTAGGATATGGCATATATCCCACGAATATCCCCTTTCTCTTGTCTCTACTCAATCCAACCCGCTGAACAAGTTGATTCTCCGTAATACTCTTTGCCTGGTGCATCGACGCTGTCCGTGTCAGCTTATTTCATGTTCGATATCGATTAATCGAAATTCACCTACACTTTGATTTTTGTTGTGGAAATTGTCAAGTTGGGGGAAAGTATTTGACGATTCCGTTCAAAGACAATTTTTGTTTCAAAAATGAAATGTGAAAAAAACATAAAAGAGGTCCGTACCAGTCGTTTAGATTTTAATTGATACATCAAACGTGCTCCATTATTTTCCTCGAAATCAAAAAAAGGAAGAGATACAAATTCCTCTTGAATCAACACACATTATTTCCAGGGAATCATCGATCCATGTAATTACAAGGTTATTTCGTTTTTCAAAAGAGCTTCGAGTTTCAGTTTATTCAAACGTGATTCTGATTTTTTTTTTTTTATTTTATGATTGAGATGGAAGAAAAGTGAATTGGAATCAAATAGAATATTGACTTCGGCGAATCGATGAACAAATAGCAGTATAATCTTTGTACTTCGATTTCATTTTCAGGGTATACACATTTTTTTGTCATTGATTTTCTTTGCGCAACAACAGGGAGAAATTTAATTGGAACTGACTTTATTGATCGAACTTTCATGTCAAACAAAATGAAGATAGATTGATGAAGTTCCTCTGCATTTCCTAGTTGGACAATAAACTTCAAAGAACGATTCTATATCATTTATTGCTAATTAGTGAAATTCAAAGAGCATCCTTAATATCCTTTTTTTATTCTGTACATGAAATCAAGTATAGAAAGGATTTTTCAATTCAACGGAATCGAATAGTTCGTTAAGGATAATGAAATTCTTTTTTTTCTTTTATTTTCTATAACCGTGATATGACTGTTCTTGAGAATTTTGAAACGAATTTTTAGAAGAGAGAAGTATAACTTGGGGTTATCAGATTTAGATCCGAATGGGAAAGAATCTACTCCTACAGAAATTTCTTGAGTGAACTTCAACTCTTCTGTACTTAGTTTTGAAAACTTTGATGTTCCATTCAGAAGGAATCGCAGAGCCACAAACTATGGAAGTACACCAACAAGCCATGAAAAAGTTGGAAAGTATTATATGATATTATGGAAAACCATTTTCGTGACGGTTCTGATAGCTGAAAGGGAGAATGATGATCACTGCATAACAATCACGTTCATCCAGAAAATTGGAATTTCATTTTTGGTATATGCCTTGTTGGGAAATCACACACGGAGGAAAGAGAAGTTTGCTGAAACAGCGGAATCTAATTTTGCTGAGTTCATCTTGCTGCAGCAACAAATATTTTGTTATCATAGCGAACTATGAACGCTGCTGTGGCCTCCAGCGAATTTTGATATTGAATATAGAATAGCAAACAAATTTCCCTGGAGAAGTCAACATTTTTTGCTGTGATAGCAAATATATCGGTGTCACAGCGAATATTTTTTTCTCCGTGCATGTTTCTCGAATTCATGTTGCCGATTATGAATTTTGAACGTCATCTGGAAGTTTCGAGGAGATATTACTGTATTGAAACTCTCCATTACTCCACTGTGTATGAATTTCCTCATTTTCGGCATAAGCCATCAATTTTTATCATTCAGTTACACGCAAAAAAATGAAATGGCTGTGGCAGCTACTCACTTTTTTAGCAACCTTTCGTCACTGGTATAGCTGAAATCATTGCAGCTGCAACTACTTTTTAGCTTTCACAGCAGGAAATCGTAACTGCAACTGCCCAAGTTTCGTGGTGAATATTTGGATAGCCAAATAATTGAACTGTTGAATTTTCGTTGTGGTAGCTATGTTTCTTGCTGCTACCGCCAAGTGAGTAGCTACGATAGCTAAAAAATAGCTCCCGTAGCTAATTTTCAGCTGTCAAATTAATGAAGTTGAAACTAACGGATTTGAGCTAGCAGACTTGGACTGTAGCTCATCGTAGAATTATTGTCGTAGAATAATGAAACCGACACCAATGGGATTTTTTAATCATAATCTTTGAAAATATGTATTTTAAGAAAATTAAAAATTACATTGGCACTCTCTAAATCTGGAGTGGTGAAAAATCAAGCATTTCACTCTGCTTAGACTCAGAAGTGAGCCAGTCCGCTTCGAGTGGGATTCTCACTCTTTTAGAGTGCAAAATTCACTCTAAAATTGGCGTGGCTGAGAGTTTCCAACCTCAAATCTTAGACTTGCACTCTAAAAGAGTGGGAATTTCACTCGAAATTTCCACAAGCTCACTTCTGGCTGCCTAAAGAGTGAGATCTCATTCTCAAAATTTTAGAGAGCACAATTTATGAACGCGGTCTGCTAGTTTACGCCTGCCAGCTTCCAGCGTTATATCAAAATAATATATATACATTATACAGGGTGTCCCAAATAAGAAAATCCCCATAAATCAAAATAAATCGAACATTCTAAAATCTCCCAATTTTGGATTTAGTGTCCACTTATTCTCAATATTGATTCATCATCGCTAGTTTGTAAGAAAAATACACTGTTCCTATCACGTCTCTTCAGGAGAGTTCACTGTTGACCATATCTTCAAAAGTACGATTGTGATAGAAAAATGCTCCGAGTAAAATTTTTGTGTTTCTTCATGTAGAATATGAATCCACAAAAAAAAATAAGGGAGTTCTGTTTAAGAAAATGTTATTACTTCTCCAATGTCCTTGAAAACTCATTTCAAAGTCAAACCTGTCAAACCCCGTAACGAAACCTGATGTTTTCATCAGGTTTCGTTGTTACTGAATTGATTAATCTTATTTCACTTATTTGCGAAACTTTCAATCAACAGATACTTTTCGACGCATGAATATCGGTCGCCACCCCAATTTTTATGTGAATAAGGGAAACACAATGAATATAACACGGTTAATACGGTTGACATTTCACTTTTATTCGATGTTGGTTCTACAACGTTCTAGTGAGAAGTGAAGTCCCTTCGAGCATCGAGCCTTATTTATACATTTGGAGCCGTTTCGGCTATTAACGTCTCGAATTACAATTTTAGTTAAATTTTAACAATTAGTTGAAACATTCTCCTTATAACTTCCTTCTGAGGAGTTTCATTAAGATTCAAACTGTACTAATCAATTTCTAATTAAGAATACGAAACTTAGTTTACTCAAACTGATCAGGTTGTCTAATTTTGTTAAATAAAGAAATAAAAGGTGTCAAACAATAATTATTGTACTCAGAATTTCTTCCCGAGGAAGATGATTGATCTCTTACTGCTTCGAATTCTTTAATAAACTGAATGCGGTAACTTTATTAATCAAAATTATTCGATTTTCCATTTTTGAACAAATCATCAATAAATAATTATGAACTAGTAATCGTTTTACTTAGAATCTCTTCCCGAGGAAGATGATTAATCTTTTATTATTTTAGATCATGTATAAAGATGAGTTCGGTTACATCGTTACGGGGTTCCCTATTTCGTTTGACTCTTATGGAAATCTCATCTGAACTCTATTTTACCCCTGCATTGCAACCATATTTGAATCGTATTAGGGAAATCAGATAAGTTCTTTGTAAGGGCCTCATAAGAACTTCCTCACTCACGATTTTCGGGTTCCAATCCGATCAGGACCTTGTTAAAAATAGGGAATGTCTGATCAAATTTCTACTAGGGCTCAAACGATGCCCCTTCGAACCTAACAAGTTTTACTTGAAACATCTTCTTCTTTACTCATTTCTTCTCAAGATATTCGCGTGGATTTTGTTATTCGGGACACCCTGTATATATATATATATTCTTAAAAAATCTTGCAATTAAATGAATGTTTCTTGCTCAAGAATAGACACCTACTGTAACTCTAAAGATAAAGAGTTTGTAATTTTTCCAATCAATCCATACTCGATATATTAATAACTCCCAATGAATCAAAAATTTGGAATTTCAACTTGTAAAAAACCATGCCCTTTCTATCTTCGTTACTACCATAGTGGAATATTGATTTTTCTCCCACGTATACATACATATATTCCAATAGTTGTTTGTTTTTCACACAACAGAATTTTTCTTTGTTAAAGATGCTTAAAAAACATACATATTCCTTGATATAAAAACACCCGTATCACTTCAAACGCATGGATGCTTTCGTACTATACAAAAACGAACTACTCTGAAAATTACAAAAGGTGTTGTTGATACGCGGATTACAAAAATCCGAATGACCGATATCGGAATTTTTTCACTAAAAGAGTTCTCAAAATATATTGAAGATCGTACGAACTATTGTTCTAGGTTTTGTATCTTATTCGAAAGATGTAATCAATTTATCAAATATTTCAAAAATGAAGGACGTCATATCTCAAGGTAAATAATGAAGGGATTGGTAATAAAAGAACGAAGTTTCTCCAATGAGTTAGATTGTTATTTCAAACATGTGACGGGTGGAAAAAAGATACAAAGTACAATGTTCAACTTGGAATCATTTCGACTTTTTCGTTCCTATCGATTGCTTTTGATGGAATTGGAATTTATTTTAACTCTCGATAAATTGGAAGGAATTCTTGCTTCAGTCACGTATCTGCATTGTTCTCGTTGAGAAAAGATAGAATTTGAATGAAATTACGGATAATTTGATTTACACGACATCTTCAAGAAAATTGCACGGAAATGTCCAAGATCTCAATTGATGTTGAAGAATTCGGAAAATCGATTACAAGGACGAATGACATATTTCATTCAGGGATACATGGATAAAATACAGTCAAAGTGAAAATGTGGTACATGAGTTCAACATTCATACCGAGAAAAATAGTTTATTTACCATAATAAGCGGGAGTCAATTGTGAGAATTAGTTTCGAGTAATAGAAGAATACAAGCCACCCATGTAGCACAAAAACATTCTAAGGATGTTTTATGAATATTCTGTCATCATGCATAGAATATCACGATGAAACTGTTTCATACATCCTATGAACGTTCACAGAATATACTAGAGGAAAATATTCTAAAGACTTTCGATAGATGCTCTGTAGAACATTGTGGACGTTGTGAGAACGTTCTATGGATGAGAATAAGTGGATATTTGAAACAGTCTCACTCGAACGTTCTATGGACGATTTTTATATATACTTAACGTCATATCAGAATATTCCGGGTACCTTTGTTTTTCGCATGTTATCAGAATATTCCCAGAATATTCTGTGCTACATGGACGGTAATAAAAACTGTAGTAAAAGCAACTAAATAAGTCATCGCACAGAAAAAAGAACTTAGTTATACCACACGGAGAAAAAATGGTTTGCTGCTATAGCGCCTACAATGAAATTTGTTGTTCTTGCAAAAATATCCACTGCAGCAGCTAAGACGTTAGTTCTGTTAACAAATTTGTTCATGTCAGCAAAAAAGTGTAGTTGTATCGATCATTTTTCTTGCTCTTTCTGCTCATTTTTCTTGTAGGCGCTATAGTAACAGACCTGCTTGTTATGCCAGCAATACTTTTCTCTCCGTGCAGTTATTTGATGCAGTTGTATTGAAGATAATTGTGATGATAAACCAAATATCTGCCGGAGATAGTTCGTTGGTGGTCACAATCGTTTTGATTATTTGCTACATGCAAATCATATCGTTATGGAGTATATAGTAGTTCATCAAGTAAGAAAAATATCTACTTTGCTTTGAGATAATTCATAGAGCTACTTCTCATTGATCCTATCGTTCCTCACGCAGTCCCTACACTTATGCGAATGTGGTTGGAAACAATCAAGTAATATGTAAACATATGTGAGATATTTCATGCGATAAGAGGTTACAAAGTTTTGAAATATTCTATAATGATATTCCTTATGAGTTTTAAATCGAATATAAAGTTTGACGATAAATATCTTCGTATTAAATATCTTTTTCTTAAATTTTCTACACTCTAAAAAGTGAGTGGAGTTGTCCCCCGAATTGAGTGGCAGTAAAAATCCCCAATGCGAGAGAAATTCAACTCCCTTATATTTTGGAAGAGATTCTCCTCCATTTTGGGAGAGGGAATGTTTTCTCCAAATGAAGGAAAATTGCCGCAGAACAAGGGGAAATGAATTCACCCCACACGGAGAATTTTTGCTACCACCAAATTTGGGGGACAACCCCACATTTACTTTTCATAGTGTATTCATATTATTGGAAATATTTCTATATTCTAAAAATATATATGTTCATGCTATGTATGAAGTTTTTAGAAGTTTTCATTTACAGGTAGAGTCAAATCGATATTATTGTTTCTCATAACACACAGAGAAAAAAGATCATGGAATGGTCTATAGCAAAGTTAGTAAATTGCTGACAACTACGAATTTCGGTACACAGTCGCTAACAGAGATGAGTAATGGTTCCTATTTTGGTATATTAAAATACGATACAGTATACCAAAGTAGGAATCATCACTGGTCTCTGTTTTTTCTCCGTGAATGTGAAGATCGTTTTCTTCATACTGTTAGTTTATAAAAGAATAAATATTTAATACAAGAAATATAAGTCCCTATCTCACGGAGAGAAAATGATTTCCCTAGTGGAAATTTCAGATAGAATTGAATTGAATTCGCCTAAGATTCAATCCGTTTGATCCAATTCCAGATTGAAAACTATTAAAACGGATTATGATGCAATCTAAATTAATTAAAAACATCCCTGTTTTCACCAGGGTTGCTACTATATAGCGCCTACAAAGAAATTTTTTGTCCTCGCAAAAATATTTACTCCACCATTTAAGACGTTAGCAAAAAAATTCAGTTATTTCAATCATTTTCTTTGCTCTTTCAGCTAATTTGTTTTTTCTAAGCGCTATAGTAACAGACCTGCACAGAAAAAAGTTCATATTAAAGATTATTAGACAATAGGAACTATAACTTTGTATTTTCTCATTACTCCGCATATTGAATTCAAGAAGAATCGTGGTCATCTGTCGCATACTCATGGTTCTTTCCGCTACAATAAAGTATATCCCACGGCTACGATATAAATATATTAATTTTTAACACCAAATTTTCTCCGTGTGCTTATGTTACCCCAGCAATACTTTTTCCTCCGTGCTCTGATTATATTCGGATTTTCCTCCAGATTTCATATTCCAAACGAATTTCTTCGACGTTCTCTCCATGCCTCATATGAATTTTCTTTCCACACTTTCAACTCTCCCTACATCATCGACTCATCCACAATAGAGATATCGAATATTTGAATAGAAGTGTTACATCATAGCTACTTACTCACTTCTCAGTTCATTCGATATACCCATCGATAAATTCTCACAGACAACTCCACATCGTTTCTGATTTGTTACACCTTTTTTATCAATGACACACAACAGGACAAGAACCGCAGTAAATTTACTGCGAACCACAGGAAAAGGGATAAGAAATACGAAAAATCGATACATCGATCGAGCAGAGCATTCTTCCCATTCAATCGCGTTGAGTGCAGGTTCGAGGGAAAAACAAAACATAAAATCGCGATACGATTGATATCTTCAAAAAGATTGGAAAAATTCCAGATTTCAGCTTATGCCCGTGCAACGAAAATGGGGGATGAAAGAGAAAGGAAAATGAGAAAATGAGAAAATCAAATGTAATATTTTAAACTGAAGCATGAACATTTCAAGAATCATAGATCATTTTCTACTGTTCTTTTCCTTTTCTTGCGAAAGAATTTATATGATATACGAGAAATCTTTCCCTAGTGTTCCACAGATATATCGCATAAAAATTTTGGAAACGAATTCATCAAAGTTTTTTATACGTCAACTTTGATTATACAAGAAAGATCGAAAACTCTTCTCGAAGACAAAAAAGTGAAATAAGAGTTGCAAGATCCTTTCCTCGAAGGATCTATATTTCTGAGAAGGGTCTACAATAACGTGCAGGACATGACGTGACCCGAAACGACATACAGAAACCACAAGAGGAAAATGAGAATACTGAAACTAACGTAAAATATTTCACGGCTGACCCTTTGAGAGGATCTTCCTTTGATACTTTTAAGCAAACAACGACAAATCTAATGGCACGTGTAGAGCAATACATTTCTCCACGCATGCAAATTCACACTTCGTTATTCCAGAGTAATCTATTTTGTTTAACGCCAAGCACTTAAAGTATATCGTGGTCAAGAGCTGACCACACGTACGACACTGTAGCGATGTGGTTTTAGGTGGATTTATGTGAAAATGTTGAAATGTTGTTGATGGGAACTCATGTGGAAATCCCACGAGGGATGCTATGATGTTTAATGAGAGCATCCACATACGGATTTCTATAGAGGAATTTCGATGATAATCGTTAATGAAGATTAATGATATTTACTTCAACACCTTTATCGAATAGTCATAAAATTCTCCACCCCTAATGATAGGTCAAGAATTTATGAACGTTTATATTAAAAAATGGAAATCTGGAAAGCAGTTGGAGTAACGTAGGAGAAACCTCATGAGGAAACTTCAACAACTTCAAATCGAATTCATGAAATTTAGGTCAAACTACAAAATTGGGCACAACTTTGAAACCACTGTGATGTAAAATTGGAATAGTTACTCAAACGAGTGTCTACGATTTACCCACATGTGAAGTTTTAGTAAACAAAATGCCGATATTGGGGGTCATCGTTTTGATTATATGCTTCATCAATCCCAATGTGGGAATTGTTCTCAATTGTTAACCAAGATTGGTTGAGTATAGCTCGCCAAGCCTTGGCTACCAGCCTCGCCCCAAGCTAGATTCCGTCGTTGAAATTGGCGGAACATAGAAATTTCTACATGGGAAGGGATTGGTAATAAAAGAACGAAGTTTCTCCAATGAGTTAGATTGTTATTTCAAACATGTGACGTGTGGAAAAAAGATACAAAGTACAATGTTCAACTTGGAATCATTTCGACTTTTTCGTTCCTATCGATTGCTTTTGATGGAATTGGAATTTATTTTAACTCTCGATAAATTGGAAGGAATTCTTGCTTCAGTCACGTATCTGCATTGTTCTCGTTGAGAAAAGATAGAATTTGAATGAAATTACGGATAATTTGATTTACACGACATCTTCAAGAAAATTGCACGGAAATGTCCAAGATCTCAATTGATGTTGAAGAATTCGGAAAATCGATTACAAGGACGAATGACATATTTCATTCAGGGATACATGGATAAAATACAGTCAAAGTGAAAATGTGGTACATGAGTTCAACATTCATACCGAGAAAAATAGTTTATTTACCATAATAAGCGGGAGTCAATTGTGGGAATTAGTTCCGAGTAATAGAAGAATACAAGCCGCCCATGTAGCACAAGAACATTCTAAGGATGTTTTATGAATATTCTGTCATGATGCATAGAATATCACGATGAAACTGTTTCATACATCCTATGAACGTTCACAGAATATACTAGAGGAAAATATTTTAAAGACTTTCGATAGATGCTCTGTAGAACATTGTGGACGTTGTGAGAACGTTCTATGGATAAGAATAAGTGGATATTTGAAACAGTCTCACTCGAACGTTCTATGGACGATTTTTATATATACTTAACGTCATATCAGAATATTCCGGGTACCTTTGTTTTTCGCATGTTATCAGAATATTCCCAGTATATTCTGTGCTACATGGGCGGTAATAAAAACTGTAGTAAAAGCAACTAAATAAGTCATCGCACAGAAAAAAGAACTTAGTTATACCACACGGAGAAAAAATGATTTCCCTAGTGGAAATTTCAGATAGAATTGGATTGAATTCGCCTAATAAAGATTCAATCCGTTTGATCCAATTCCAGATTGAAAACTATTAAAACGGATTATGATGCAATCTAAATTAATTAAAAACATCCCTGTTCCCACCAGGATTGCTACTATATAGCGCCTACAAAGAAATTTTTTGTCCTCGTAAAAATATTTACTCCACCATTTAAGTTGGACGTTTCCCAGTTCTTTCCAACACATTTATGTCAGCACATTTATGTCAGCAAAAAAAATTCAGTTATTTCAGATCATTTTCTTTGCTCTTTCAGCCTAATTTATTTTCTAAGACGCTATAGTAACAGACCTGCACCACAGAAAAAGTTCATATTAAAAGATTATTAGACAATAGGAACTATAACTTTGTATTTTCTCATTACTCCGCATATTGAATTCCAAGAAGAATCGTAGTCAGTCTGTCTATCATACTGCCATGGATTCTTTTTCCGCTACAATAAAGTATATCCCACGGCTACGATATAAATATATTAATTTTTAACGCACCAAATCCTTTCTCCGTGTGCTTATATTACCCCAGCAATACTTTTCCTCCGTGCTCTGATTATATTCCAGATTTTCCTCTTGAATTTCATATTCCAAACGGAATTTCTTACCAGAGCGTTCTCTCCATATATATATGAATTTTCTTTCCACACTTTTCCAACTCTCCCTGCATCATCGACTCATCCACAATAGAGATATCCGAATATTTTGAATGAAGAGTGTTACATCACTTAGCTACTTACTCACTTCTCAATAGATTCATTCCCGATATACCCATCGAAATAAATTCTCACAGACAACTCCACATCGTTTCTGATTTACATTTACACCTTTTTATCAATGACACTACAACAGGGACAAGAACCGCGATAGTAAATTTACTTTGAACCACAGGAAAAGGGATAAGAAATGCAGAAAAATCGATACATCCGATCGAGCCAGAGCATTCTTTCCCATTCAATCTAACGTTGAGTGCAGGTTCGAGAGAAAAACAAAACAGCAAGGAATCAACATAATACGATTGATATCTTCAAAAAAGATTGGAAAAATTCAGATTTCTAGCTTATGCCTATTACAACCGTGAATGGGGAGTGAAGGTAGGAAAATGAGAAAATGAGAAAATCCAAATGTCAATATTTCCAAACTGGAAGCATGAACATTCACCAAGAATCATGTAGATCATTTTCCACTGTTCTTTTCCTTTTCTCATATGCAATAAGAATTTATATGATATACGAGAAATCTTTCCTAGTATTCCCACAGATATATCGCATAAAAATTTTGAAACAGATTTGTATCAAAGTTTTTATACATCAACTTTTGATTTATAAGAAAGATCGAAAACTCTTCTCTCAGAAGACAAAAAAAGTGGAAATAAGAGTTGCAAGATCCTTTCCTCCAGAAGGATCTATATTTCTGAAGGGTCTACAATAACGTGCCAGGACATGACGGCGGCCCAGGGAAACGCGACATGCGAAACCACAAAGAGGAAAATGAGAATACTGAAAACTAACGTAAAATATTTACAGCTGACCCTTTGAGAGGATCTTCCTTTGATACTTTTAAAGCAAACAACGGCACAAATCTAATGGCACATGTAGAGCAATACATTTCTCACGCATGCAGAATTCACACTTCGTTATTCCAAGAGTAATCTATTTGTTTTTGTTTAAACGCCCAAGCACTTAAAGTACTACTGTCGTGGTCAAGGCTGACCACACGTACATTACACTGTAGGCGATGTAGTTTTAGGTGCTGGATTTATGTAGAAATGTTGGGAAATGTTTGTTGATGGTAGGAACTCATGTGGAAATCCCACGAGGGGATGCTATGATGTTTAATGGGAGCATCCATACGGATTTCTATAGAAGATTTCAGTGATAATCGTTAATGAGAGATTAATGTGATATTTGCTTCCAGCACACCTTTATCAGATAGTCGCATAATAGATTCTCACCCCTAATGATAGGTCAAGTTTGCCATGACGTTTACTCATTAAAAAATGGAAATCTGGAAAGCAGTTGGAGATAACGTTTAGGAGAAACCTCATGAGGAAACTTCAACAACTTTAAAATCGAATTCATGAAATTTAGGTCAAACTACAAAATTGGCGCAACTTTGGAAACCACTGTGATGTAAAATTGGAATATGATTACTCAAACGAGTGTCTACGATTTTACCCACATTAACGATTCCTTATTGTTTCTTATTATTTTGCAAGCAAGATTTTCTAATGAGGAGCAAAATCAGATTAATATAATTAAAATTACTACTCTGCGCTGAAAGAAAGGTACCTAATTGGGACAACTGAATGGCTTAGTTTGCCGCGGCTGAATTTTATTTGCGCTAGCCAGACTCACATTAAATAATCGCCTACAACTGTCGGAAATATGAATAAAATGGTTTATTCGATAGGAATAGAAAATTTAGTCATGTAAACAAATCCTTGAATTAATTCTTCATTCCGCATCAAGGAGATTTTCTAACCGTAAGATCTATTTGAAAGAATTTGGAAAAACATTATTCAAGAGATATGTTTTGAACAGAGAAGTATAATACGCTAGATTCGCTGTGCAACAATTTCTACGAAGATATATTTGTAAGATGGTTTGGAAGGCTTATCTTCCCTCCAAGTAACACAAAGAATAATACAGACGAGGACACGTTTTATGGATACGGGTAGGATATATTTATCCTGAATAATATCATTGGAACGTTCCACGTTCATCAACTGAGATATCTGAATTATTCGTACATCGCTTCGAGACAATTGGAAAAAGGAATAAGGAAGGAATATATTATTCAGGATGAAAACAAAAGTTTCCTATCGACATAGATCTACTGAATAAATAGTATTTGATATTGAAATATGTACGCATTTACGTTATGATTTGGAAAATTTTCTCATCGTTAGAAATTTTTATAGAATTTTCAACATGATATAGGAGTCTATTTCCTGATGTAGTGAAAAATCCTATAAATTTAATAAATTCCCATTCAACCTTCAGTTTAATTGAATAAAAAGCAGACAACGTGATACAAAGAGATTGCTGAAATTGATAAATTTTTTCTTATTCTTTGAATGATAAACAAAAAGTTAGAGCATTCAGATGGCGAGTTCTTAGATTCAAAGGAAATTTCTTTTGCCCTCGTTCTGCATTGAATCTTGTTTATCGATACCAAGAAAAATGATTCATTGAAATGGGAAAATTTCCCATTGAATTAAAATCATATTCTTCAGATTGCAAGGAAAAATTTATTATTTGTTTCAATTTAAAAATTACTTGAGTAGAAACTTTTCTCCATTGAACTGAATTTTGTCCATTGAAAGAAAGATTTATCACAATGAGAACGAAAATTTTCTTTTCATTCATCTACTTCACACTGTGGAAAATTTTTATGGGAAACTGCATAAATGTTTAAATAATTAACACATACATGCGTTGGAAATTTTCCGTATTTTACTGGAAATTTACTGCAAAATGATTCACTGTAAAAATCCCGCAAAGTTTGGAATTTTCTGTTGAATTTATAGAAAATTTCATATACATGTATCGGAAATTGATTTCCCATCCCATGACCAGAATTTTCCGAATGCTGCGTATAGGGAAATTCCGATTATTTTTTACAGTGCACTTGATTTGTAGAAATCAGCCTTGAAATTAAGCTCCAGGTCAAAAAGCGTGAGGAATGCGCTGGTGAAAGGCCAGCGATAGTTCGTTTTGATCCTCCGTGGCTAATATTCTCTTTCCATAATTATCATTATAAAACCCGCTATTGAGAATAAAACGAAATTTACTGTACGAGATAATAATCCCAGGCATTAATGCGAGAAATGGAGATTAAAATGAATCGTATGATTAAATCCAAAATTCACAAGGAGGTATGTTATACACCTCATCCCTACGTTATAACGAAATTTACTGTTTTTCATATCGAGAACTACTGTACCATAAACGTATGGAATTATATGATTCTGTCCTAAGTTTTTCTTTCTTCGCGTACATACTTATACGTATACACAGAAAGAATTGAAGAATAAAATGATTCTCCTGCAATAATGAAAAAGTGGTCGAGTTTGTGAAAGAACGCAAAAGGAAAATTAAAGCAGAATGTTGAAGAATTTTTAAGAGAAAGAAACATAGGAACGAAGGTGAAGGAGAACGAAGAGGGAAAATAAAGTTTGGTGCACTTCTTTTAAAAACTGTCTCTCACTTCCTCTGCTTTACGGTTTTTTCATCACTCCACTCAACCTGTCTTGAAACTCGCTTTACACTTTCCACGACTTTTTCGTACTTTTTTCCCATCTTTTAATCCCTTTTTCTCTCGCTGGACAAAATATGCACTTCTACTCATTTTGTCATTACCGAGGGTGCTCAACCGTAATAAAACATATTCGGACGAATGTACAACGAAAATATTATCAGAGTGTTTTTAGTTTTTCTTTTTACTCTGTTTTTGGTCATCCGGCAAGTCGAATCTTTGTGTGTTGTCGGTTGGTTGATTCTTTTGAAGATTTTAAGATCCATGTGTCTGAGGTTTTTATCCTTCTTTCCTAGAAATTCCTAATTAGATATAATAAAATTGTTGTCCTTCGCTGTGTTTCGAAACTTGTTTATACACAAATGCTGGTATACGGATCTTTTCCATCCGTTATGTGTAATCTTCATTTGTCTCCGTTATCCAAACCTATATTCGTGTAACCATAATTGAATTGGACTAATAATACAGATCATCGATAATACATGTAAACGATAATATCTTGTGTCCAGAATATCCTGTTCAAAAGGAATTGGTAATTTGAATTCCAATGAATGGGATTTCTGCAGCATGAATTACAGCGATACATGATCAACAATCTCCACCTGTCTCATTAGAAATAATCGAATAAAATAAGTATGATGGATGACAAAAGACCGGTTTACAAATTTATTGCGTTTTGTAATTTATCGAAGAGGATAGAGAGGAGAAATTCACAATCACGAAGAATCCCGCTTTGCATTTCAAATAGAAGAAAATTAGATGTTGTCGTCGATTTCAACGAATATTCTCCGAATAGAGAGCGAGTGAAATTACTGATTACCAAATATTCGTTATTCACTTGATACGTTCATCACTGGATAGGAATAATAGTATAACGAGAGCTCAATATTAAACTCTACCTCTTGCTATCTATGATTTGGAATCGTATATATTTGATTATAATTACGTATAGATCGTATATATCGCAGGAGGATTAAATTCATCATTCGACGGTAATCAGTTCGAAGATTTTGCCCATCCATGTATATTCTACACGAATTCATTTTCTACTATGTATTCGGAATATTTTACATGTTATAACAATATCACCTCTACACTGAGAGAAAAGTTTGTTTGTTCACCTTGTTGAAAACAAGGCTTCTTAATTGTAAACAAACCATCATTTGGATCAAAAAGGATCTGTTAATAGTCAACAAACCTTATTTGATTCACATCAATTTGAAACACTTTTTTCTCAGTGTGTAGATGCGTGATATTTTCATTCTTCTACATTTCTCGCAAATTCGAATCACGTATTTACCGTTCATTGATAATTATGCAGATCTTCTGTCAAAGTTCAGTTGTATCAACCATGAACATCCTATATTCGAAATTAAACTCGAATCGATTAAGAGATCGGATATTTCGTCGGACCAGACCCGCAAGTAGTACAATTTATGATTAGTCAGACGCAACGCTCAACGCTAACGTGACATACATTTTGAAGTCTTCGAAAAGTTAGAGTTCCATCAAATCAGGCCACTCTCACACAGGAAATAATTCAGCAATCCTCAACGCGTAATTGCATAAATTTGAAAAGAAATTTCATTCTGTAAGAAAATTCTCTCGGAGCTGATCGCTTAAATTAATACACAAATAGACTTTAAAACGATTGCACTCACACCTTAAATCATTAAACACTTTTAATTAAATATTAAACAAATACAGAGGTGTGAAATTATTAGAATGGATTGTTATTTCAAACACTCCAACTCTTGGCCTCGGATTATGCATCATCTGTGACTACTATTTGTCTGATTGTTGATATAATAGTTTTTCCATCCTTCCATTTGAGTTGATTATTATAACAATTTTTCTTTCCAATCTTTTTTCACCTAATGATCTCAAACTAGACAGTATGTGACGATAGATGCCCCGCTGGGAATTGGAGTAGTGCACAACAAAGTCCGACCGATTTTTATTGGTGTCATCGTAACTCAAATCCATCATTCCTTGTCGTGTATATAAATTTTATACAATGAAACACCAGTTCTTAGTATCAAAATATTGCACATTGTTAGTTATTTGAAGACATATGAAGATGCTCATAATGAAAAAGAATTTTGTACAAATGAGATTGTTATATATTAATCATGAAATATTCCTTCGTTCAAAAATGGAGGGCTGTAACGTTTCAAATGTTTGAATACGCGTTGGTGACTTTAATCATGTGGAAATCCCACGAGGGATGCTATGATGTTTAATGAGAGCATCCACATACGGATTTCTATAGAGGAATTTCGATGATAATCGTTAATGAAGATTAATGATATTTACTTCAACACCTTTATCGAATAGTCATAAAATTCTCCACCCCTAATGATAGGTCAAGAATTTATGAACGTTTATATTAAAAAATGGAAATCTGGAAAGCAGTTGGAGTAACGTAGGAGAAACCTCATGAGGAAACTTCAACAACTTCAAATCGAATTCATGAAATTTAGGTCAAAGTACAAAATTGGGCACAACTTTGAAACCACTGTGATGTAAAATTGAAATAGTTACGTAGTTACTCAAACGAGTGTCTACGATTTACCCACATTAACGATTCCTTATTGTTTCTTATTATTTGCAAGCAAGATTTCTAATGAGGGCAAAATCAATTAATATAATTAAAATTACTACTCTGCGCTGAGAGAAAGGTACCTAATTGGGACAACTGAATGTTAGTTGCCGCGGCTAGATTTTTATTTGCGCTAGCCAGACTCTAGTAAATAATCGCCTGGCTGTCGGAAATATGAATAAAATGGTTTATTCGATAGGAATAGAAAATTTAGTCATGACAAATCCTTGAATTAATTCTTCCATTCGCATCAAGGAATTTCTAACCGTAAGATCTGTTGAAGAATTTGGAAAAACATTATTCGAGATATGTTTTGAACAGAGAAGTATAATACGCTAGATTCGCTGTGCAACAATTTCTGAAGATATGTTGTAAGATGGTTTGGAAGCATCTTCCCTCAAGTAACACAAGAATAATACAGACGAGGACACGTTTTATGGATACGGGTAGGATATATTTATCCCTGATAATATCATTGGAACGTTCCACGTTCATCCATGAGATATCTGAATTATTCGTACATCGCTTCGAACAATTGGAAAAGGAATAAGGAAGGAATATATTCAGGATGAAAACAAAAGTTTCTCGACATAGATCTGAATAAATAGTGTTGAAATATGTACGCATTTACGTTATGATTTGGAAAATTTCTCATCGTAGAAATTTTATAGAATTTTCAACATGATATAGGAGATATTCCTGATGTGAAAAAATCTATAAATTTAATAAATTCATTCAACCTTCAGTTTAATTGAATAAAAGCAGACAACGTGATACAAAAGATTCCTGAAATTGATAAATTTTTTTCTTATTCTTTGAATGATAAACAAAAAGTTGAGCATTCAGATGACGAGTTCTTAGATTCAAAGGAAATTTTTTTGCCCTCGTTCTGATGAATCTTGTTATCGATGAAAAAAATGATTCATTGAAATGGGAAAATTTTCCATTGAATTAAAATCATATTCTTCGAGTTTAGGAAAAAATTTATAATTTGTTTCAATTTGAAAATTCTCGATTAAACTTTTCTCCATTGAACTGAATTTTCGTCCATTGGAAGAAAGATTTATCACAATGAGGGCAAAGAAAATTTTCTTTTCACATTCATCTAACTTCCACACTGTGGAAAATTTTTATGGGAAACTTCACATAAATGTTTAGAAGTAATTAACACATACATGCGTTGGAAATTTTCCGTATTTTACTGGAAATTTACTGCAAAATGATTCACTGTAAAAATCCCGCAAAGTTTGGAATTTTCTGTTAAATTTATAGAAAATTTCATATATTAGGTGTACAAATAAGTTTCCGCGGTTTGTCAAAAGATGGCCCCACCAGAAGGTTATGGAGAAATTGTCAGATGTAAAACGTAATATCCCAAGTTTAGGCATCTGGCAACACCATAACCTTAAAGTACTAGTGATTCCGTATCAGCATCACGTAATTTTTTTCGTGCAAAAATGTCAAGTTTTATTCCGAATAAGCATCATTTGCGGGAACTTTTGATTTACTTCTTTAATGTGAAAAAATCTGCAGCTGAGGCGCATCGATTGCTTCTAGAAGCATATGGTGAAGCTGCTTTAAGTGAGAGAAGTTGTCAGGAATGGTTTCAAAAGTTTAAGAACGGTGAGTTTGACGTTAAAGACAAAGAACGCAGTGGAAGGCCGAAAATGTACGAAGACATGGAATTAGAAGTACTATTGGAGGAAGATTCGTCCCAAACGCAAAAAGAACTTGCACTTACTCTACAAGTGACTCAACAAGCAATTTCACATCGTTTAAAATCGTTAGGAATGATTGAAAAACAAGGAAATTGGGTTCCATATGAACTAAAGCCGAGAGACGTTGAACGCCGATTATGCATGAGTGAAATGCTGCTTGCCAGGAATAAAAAAGAGTTTTTGCATCGTATAGTCACTGGTGACGAAAAATGGATTCACTACGATAATCCAAAGAAGAGAAAGTCATGGGTTAAGCCCGGCGAACCATCAACATCGACAGCTAAGCCGAATATTCATGGAAAAAACTCATGCTGTGTATTTGGTGGATCAGCTTGGTGTCGTGTATTATGAATTGCTGAAACCAAGCGAAACCATTACTGGAGCTCTCTACCGAACACAATTGATGAGATTGAGTCGGGCACTTAAGGAAAAACGCGCCCATCACTACTCCAGACACGACAAAATTATTCTTTCACACGATAATGCTCGTCCACATGTTGCGGCGTCGGTAAAAACATACTTGGAAACACTCAACTGGGAAGTTTTACCCCACCCGCCGTATTCACCAGACTTAGCCCCTTCTGATTATCACCTGTTCCGGTCGATGGCACATGGTCTGTCTGAGCAGCGCTTCACATCATATGAAGACACCAAAAATTGGGTAGATTTGTGGATAGCGTCAAAAGATGAAGAGTTTTTTCGACGGGGTATCCGAATGTTGCCAGAAAGATGGGGAAAAGTAGTGGCAAATGATGGAAAATACTTTGAATAAAACGTAATGTACTTTTCCTTTACAATAAATTCCTAATTTTTTATAAAAAACCGCGGAAACTTATTTGTACACCTAATACATGTATCGGAAATTGATTTCCCATCCTATGACCAGAATTTTCCGAATGCTGCGTATAGGGAAATTCCGATTATTTTTTACAGTGCACTTGATTTGTAGAAATCAGCCTTGAAATTAAGCTCCAGGTCAAAAAGCGTGAGGAATACGCTGGTGAAAGGCGGGTAGTTCGTTTTTGATCACTCCGTGTATGTTATAACTTTCCATAATTATCATTATAAAACCCGCTATTGAGAATAAAACGAAATTTACTGTACGAGATAATAATCCCAGGCATTAATGCGAGAAATGGAGATTAAAATGAATCGTATGATTAAATCCAAAATTCACAAGGAGGTATGTTATACACCTCATCCCTACGTTATAACGAAATTTACTGTTTTTCATATCGAGAACTACTGTACCATAAACGTATGAAATTATATGATTCTGTCCTAAGTTTTTCTTTCTTCGCGTACATAGGTACTTATACATATACACAGAAAGAATTGAAGAATAAAATGATTCTCCTGCAATAATGAAAAAGTGAAGTCGTGAGTTTTGTGAAAGAACGCAAAAGGAAAATTAAAGCAGAATGTTGGAAGAATTTCAAAGAGAAAGAAACATAGGAACGAAGGTGAAGCCGAGAACGAAGAGGGAAAAATAAAGTTTGGTGCAATCTCTTTTTAAAAAACTGTCTCTCACTTCCTCTGCTTTACGGTTTTTTTCATCACTCCACTCAACCTGTCTTGAACCTCGCTTTTACACTTTCCACGACTCCTTTTTCGTACTTTTTTTTCCCCTATCTTAATTCCTTTCTCGCTGACAAAATATGCACTTCTACTCATTTTGTCATTACCGAGGGTGCTCAACCGTAATAAAACATATTCGACGAATGTATAACGAAAATATTATCAGAGTGTTTTCTAGTTTTTCTTTTTACTCTGTTTTTGGTCATCCGGCAAGTCGAATCTTTGTGTGTTGTCGGTTGGTTGATTCTTTTGAAGATTTTAAGATCCATGTGTCTGAGGTTTTTATCCTTCTTTCCTAGAAATTTTTAATTAGATATAATAAAATTGTTGTCCTTCGCTGTGTTTCGAACTGTTTATACAATAAATGCTTGGTATACGATCTTTTCCATCCGTTATGTAACTTCATTTGTCTCCGTTATCCAAACCTATATTCGTGTAACCATAATTGAATTGGACTAATAATACAGATCATCGATAATGTTACATGCAAACGATAATATTCATGTCCAGAATATCCTGTTCAAAAGGAATTGGTAATTTGAATTCCAATGAATGGGATTTCTCAGCATGAATTACAGCGATACATGATCAACAATTCCACCCGTCTCATTAGAAATAATCGAATAAAATAAGTATGATGGATGACAAAAGACCGGTTTACAAATTTATTGCGTTTTGGTAATTTATCGAAGAGGATAGAGAGGAGAAATTCACAATCACGAAGAATCCCGCTTTGCATTTCAAATAGAAGAAAATTAGATGTTGTCATCGATTTCAACGAATATTCTCCGAATAGAGAGCGAGTGAAATTACTGATTACCAAATATTCGTTATTCACTTGATACGTTCATCACTGGATAGGAATAATAGTATAACGAGAGCTCAATATTAAACTCTACCTCGTGCTATCTATGATTTGGAATCGTATATATTTGATTATAATTACGTATAGATCGTATATATCGCAGGAGGATTAAATTCATCATTCGACGGTAATCAGTTCGAAGATTTTGCCCATCCATGTATATTCTACACGAATTCATTTTCTACTGTGTATTCGGAATATTTCACATGGTATAACAATATCACCTCTACACTGAGAGAAAGGTTGGTTTGTAACAAACAAGGCTTCTTAATTCTAAACAAACCATCATTTGAATCAAAAAAGATCTGTTAATAGTCAACAAACCTTATTTGATTCACATCAATTTGAAACACTTTTTTTTCAGTGTGTAGATGCGTGATATTTTCATTCTTCTACATTTCTCGCAAATTCGAAACGCGTATTTATCGTTCATTAATAATTATGCAGATCTTCTGTCAAAGTTCAGTTATATCAACCAAGAACATCCTATATTCGAAATTAAACTCGAATCGATTAAGAGATCGGATATTTCGTCGGACCGGACCCGCAAGTAGTACAATTTGTGATTAGTCAGACGCAACGCTCAACGCTAACGTGACATACATTTTGAAGTCTTCGAAAAGTTAGAGTTCCATCAAATCAGGTCAATTCTCACACAGGAAATAATTCAGCAATCCTCAATCGCAAAATTTGCATAAATTTGAAAAGAAATTTCTATTCTGTAAGAAAATTCTCTTCGGAGCTGATCGCTTAAATTAATACACAAATAGACCTTAAACGATTGAAATAATTCACACCTTAAATCATTGAAACACTTTTAATTAAATATTAAACAAATACAGAGGTGTGAAAATTATTAGAATGATTGTTATTTCCAAAATAACTCCAACTCTTGCCTCGGATTATGCATTTATCTGTGGACTACTATTTTGTCTGATTGTTGATATAATAGTTTTTCCATCCTTCCATTTCTGAGTTAATTATTATAACAATTTTTCTTTCCAATCTTTTTTTCACTCCAATGATCTCAAACTAGACAGTATGTGGCGATAGATGCCCGCTTCTTTTATTGGTGTCATCGTAACTCAACTATCATTCCTTGTCGTGTATATAAATTTTATACAATGAAACACCAGTTCTTAGTATCAAAATATTGCATATTGTTAGTTATTTGAAGACATATGAAGATGCTCATAATGAAAAAGAATTTTGTACAAATGAGATTGTTATATATTAATCATGAAATATTCCTTCGTTCAAAAATGGAGGGCTTAAGAACTATTTATATCAAGAAATAAAACCAGTACTCCATAAATGATTGCAGCATTCCCTGAGAGGAAAGTTGGAACGGTTTTGGAACTCACAATTATTCTAATAATTTTCACACCTCTGTATACCGGTTTATATAAATCTATTTTACCGATTCAAAACCCAAATCGGTAGCAACCTTGGCGGAAAAATTTCGTTCAATTTTGGTACAGCAATATTTCAATGAAATTCAATAAAAATTCCCAAACTTCAGAAAATTTCAATGGAAGCCAACAAATTTCACTCAAAGTTATTGAATTCTGTGGACAATTATTGAATTTTACTAAAATTTTGTTGGATTCACACTGACAGATAAAAGACGACCTGGTTGAAACATTCGTGGTTGCAAAAACTTGAAATCTGGTTCGATTCACCAGAAAATGTGATTGTGATGTCCAGAAAAAGTGGTTTTAGTCAAAATTCACTGCATATTCTGATTATCGCCCCAAGAAGAGAATCTATTTTTCCTAATCTGAAAGATGTAGTTAATTTTTGCTCCGACCACTGTTTCTGGACATTACAACCACATTTCCTGGTGAATCGAACCAGATTCCAAATTATTGCGACCACGAATGTTTCGACCAGGTCATTTTTCTGTCAGTGCAGTTGAATTTTGCTGATTTTGAATGAAAACCGAATGTGCCAAAAGTGAACGAAACTCAACAGAATTTAATGGAATTTTTCCACCAGGGAATGCTCTCCGACTTTGCCTCTCTTTTTTCACATCGCGTCTCAATATTCACCCTTCTTTTTCCTTTCTCATGCATGCGCAACTATTCAAATTATCACTATATTTGTTTATAATTCTTCCACACAGCAAAAAATTGAATAATTATGGTAGCTACTTTGTGAATGCGATATTTGGATAGCTAAATTTTTGCTCCTACAGTAATATCTTCTGATACCATAGCTAATTTCCAGCTATCCAAATATCCAAAACATTATTTTTTTCTGTGCATTCCATTCACGCACAAATGTATAATGATAATAAAACAGCATTTTCACCTTCATTCAAGTTGAGAAGAATTTTCAATCGCTCGAGAGGTTTACGGTCTTGATACTTTCGCGTGAAAGACTTTCGGCTTTCTTCGCTAAGTAGTTGATAATGAACGGCATACAAAGATCAATGATACGACCTAGTTCTATGAATCATAATACATCCTACTTCAAACATTTTCCTCGATATTTTGATTCCAATTCCACAAATCACATATTGCTAGACCCGATGTTCAGAAATGAATACATAACCTCTCATATTTGAGAGATAATTCATTACCTCAATGATTCATGGAAATTTCCTGATTATAAATACTTAATTGGTTACAGGTTAGAGTGTGTGGTTAATGCGCTCTGCCGTGGCTTAAGTCATGCTTCCGGCTACCTGTCGCGTCTGGTACTCGACATGAATCTATCTGGCGAGCAAGTGTCCCGAGTCTGTGAAGCACTTCGCGGCTGCGTTCAAGTGCAGGCATTGCACCTGCCTCACCTGGGTTGTGGATCGGAGGGTCTCGCCTCGGTGGCTGAATTACTCAAAGAACGACCGCTGCTGGCTCTCAACCTCGCCGGGAGTTGGGGAGTGAAGAACGAGGATCCATCGAGCTCTGGAATCAGTATGGGTAAAACTTTGCTATTATTTTTTGTTCTTTTATCCCAATTATTTCATGTTCTTCTTTTTCTTTATTGATTTATCATGTTTACGAAAGCTTCTTTAGTAATCTTCAACTGTTGAAAAAGTTTATTTTGACTCTTTTTTTACGAACTTTCATAGATTTTTGGTCACTGCACGAATAAAGAAAGAAGGGTAATCCTTGCAACTGAGATGGTAGATTATAAAGTCATTTCTCACTGTAGAATCTACAAACAAGTTTGGAGCATCATCATTTTGAAGTTGGTAAAAACCTCTAGGAGTTCAATTTACGATATGATCTGCGAGCTGATAGAACGAATGTGGGTCCATCGTATGCTTAATTCTTCTTTCTTCTCTTAATACATCTCTAGTATCAATTCCACATCTGATATAAAAAGTACATTCATTTTCATTGATTTATTCTATCTGTTTCCAATTCCATATGCAATTATAATAATTTTCTTGGCACACGAGCGAACCATTTTATAACATCGAATAGGGATCACATAATCGAAAAATCGACGAAATTGCCATCGGATAATGGAGATGCCATTGTGAATATTCTTCTCCGAATAACTATATATCCAGCTATTATCTTCACATGATTTAATACTCGGGTAGATTTTCAATGTACAAATAAGAAAAATAAGTAATCGATTCATTCCCTTCTCGCTATTATTACTCTTCTCAGAGAATATGGAATTTCATTTTCCAAAAGATTTTATTATATCACATCGATATCTCAAGCATGGATACAAATATATTGAAAAAGAGAAGGACAAAAGAGCGGTAGGAAAGAAAGTTTGTCCAGAGAAAACTTTGAATCAGAGAATTCAGAATTAGAGTATGGGAAACTCAGCAATGAGGCAACAAGCGTGTCTCGCAAAATCGCTCGTACATTTCTCGGAAGTTTCCACCAGTTTACATCCGCGGAAGCATAAGGGCAGAACTTTGGCCCTTCGGAACTCCAAGCTGTTGCCATTTGCGCTGCAGCTTCCGCAAATTCCTGACACTACAACAGGGGAGAAAATCTTGACAAAGAAGGGACGGACAAAACTCGAAGAAATTCCAATAATTTACCCGAGAACACAACTCTTAATGAGTCATGGGACTATAATGTAACAACAAGAAGAATATATTATCTTTAAACAACGAGGAGAAACGATTCGAAAGAGAAAAAAAAAAAAGGTTTGAAACGACTAAATCGATAAAGTCTGTACCGACTAATCGAATTACCTTGATGGTCGCAAACCATGTTTACGATCCAAGTATTTCGAGATACTGGCAATCGTCGAAAGAGCAAATAAAATTCCATGGAAAAATTGTCCCGCTTCTCTGCGTTGAATATTTAAAATCCCAACTATTATCTTCTGACATAAAAGTTAGGGATTTTAACATTCATTCTGCTCTGATTTACAGTTCCGCATAGTTGAGATTTGTGACAATGAGAATCACAATTCTCTTCCAAAGCACTCGTAATTACAAATATTTGTGGTATTCCAATCATCTGACCTTCCCCCTAACACTCCCGTGCAACTCGTTGAAATGGATCAGGGGAAATGATTCTCACATTCTAGTGGTTTTATTATCTATGCCCTAGTATTCAAAAAATATATGAAATTTAATCTCATAACTTTATGACTGATTCTACTAAAAAATGATTTTATACATGAAAAATGTGTGAATTTTCAGAACGAGACAATTTTTCATTGTCCGAATATCGCATAGATTCGATGGTACGATGGATACGAATAAATCTATCTATATTTATTTCTAAAGCTTCGAGGAGCGCCTTTCCTGTCACTATATCGGTAATGCGTTTCTCTCGAGCATTTGAAGTCTTCTCTCCGTTCCTCGATTTATTATACGGAATAATCCAAAACAACCGCAGCCCTCTCTTCCTCGGATGCACTTCTCAATCAACTCTGAAATGAGTTTTCCTTTGGTGAAATCTTCTGAAGGGCTCAATTCCGTGAAAGTGAAATTGGTAGGTACTTGTTTATTCGCTAAGCAAATACGAAACTATTCCCAATCTCCCCTCGAAAACTAATTTTCACACAAAGTTTACATTGAAATTAATGAGAGGATAATTCTTTATTACCCTATCTGAGATCTTTCGTTTGATGGCTTGAAAACGAGTGTATACGAGTGGCACCTTCGAATGATATCTTCATTACTGAAATATCACACGGAGATAAATTCATTTGAGGAACTTTGAAATTTTTGAAATAATAATATCTCTCTTCATTGAAATTCTTCTTCCTCTCTCTCCCTGTTTGTACCATTCCATTTTTGAAATATGCCGCATTTATATCGTTCTCGGTTATCATACCTATTTCTCGAGCATTTGAACTGTTGAAACTTTGAAGGAAAGTTTCGAGGTGTAATTCGGTAATCTCTTTGTTCCGCTATTCCACTATACATCGCACATTTGAATCTCCAGTTGAAATGTTTCTGACGTTATATGAAAATTTTTTCAAATATTACTAATTCTGTGAAAAAAAAGAATAATTATTATTCCACCGATTCACGTGATATACCTTATAGAGATGAGTTGAGTTGACGTAGAATGTGGATGGGATTGATTTTCCAGAGACCTCGTTACTCACGTTCTCCAATAAATTACAAAATTGTTCAATAACTGGATGACATTCAATTACAGAATGGTCCGTCGTGCATAAACATGCTCAACTTCGAACGGAATATCAAAATAATTCTCTCTCACTCTCGGAACACATTCTATCGAATGACATATCTAACTTCGATCGTGTCAACATGATTTCATGGAATAAAATTTGAAAAATATTCAGATAGAGTAAGCTCATTGTCGATGTGCTGATTCGTCAAAAATCTCCCGATCCTTCCTCTCGAGAAATATCAAATGTCTTTGTCAACACGAAGAGAGAAGATTACACCGGAGTAGCTGAATCGAACAAGAAATGAGTCAGAACGAGATTTGAAACCTGTAAACCACCTAAAGTCAGATCGTTCTTTGCCCCTTTTCTTTGCTTTTTGCTCTCTATTTCCTCTGTGTGAAGTACCACGGTCGTTGATGGCGCGGGATAAAAACTATGAGGTCAAAGCTTTATTTCTTTCGCTTCTTTCCTTGAATCGTCACGACACCGAGAGATCTGTCAATGAAAATTGTCGGCAAGTTCGCCGAGAGATCGTTATATGAAGTAATTGAAAGAGAAAAACTGTAGTTCCGCGCTGCTGATGTGACAATCGTTGCACGATTGTTGAAATATGGTTGAAAAAAAAAAAAATTGTGTTCACCCAGCAGAATGAAAAATCATTTAAACAAAACTCAAATTATATATACTTACCGAATGAATTGTCTTACGAATTTCGTATTTCCTAGGATTTATCCTCCTAGGACTTTCCATCAAGTGTTTGTAGTTTATTGCTTCTATTCTATGTGAATTGGATCACCCAATTTTCCTCTACTCGTAATCTTTCCTGTGCATCAGATAGAATTCTAGAAACCTTCCGTGGTATTTAAGATAAGGGACAATCCTTTATATAAATACATCTTCCTTAAAGTTTCCGCTACAACTGCAGGTACGCGAATGCAGTGACAGCTGTAAATTGGATTTACTAATCTCCTTTAAATACTTGTTTCCGTTAACAACTTGAAGAAATCTCTTCGTAATCTCATAAATCTTTCATGATAAAAAAAGTTAACAAGTTATTAATTGCATTCATTTAACACGGATAGTTGATCTACTTGTTGATTTTATATCAAATCTACCCATACCAAAATTTTTGGGCTTCGTCAATGCTGATGATAAAATATAACTTGGCGCAATGTTGACAGACAAGGCTTGGCAATCTATAAATCTTCAATGTTGATTAACAATAAATAAAATGTTGCACCGATGTCGGTGTTCGACGGATTTCGTTTGTCAGGCTATTATTGTGGCACAATTGCGCCAAGCTTGGCTTATCCTTGGCCTAACATTGACTAAACGATAGATTCCATTCAACGCCAGGATCATTCAAAATGTGGTTCAATATTGCCCCATACTTTGGTCTAGTTTCGGTAAAAATTAGCTTTCAATGTAGCGCCGATCATTGGTCATAGCATGGCTCAATATTGACAACCCATGCAGAAATTGACGAACGACCCAGTACTGGAATAACGTTATTCGCCAACTGCCAACTGTTGGCAAACAACGTTGGAATAAACCCGGAATGATAACGCTGATCAACACTGGTACGGCGTTGTTCACCAATACTGGGTCAACGTTAACATCAACCCTGAATCAGTACTGGTTTTTCATTGTCTACCAACATTGACAATTGATTTTCAACCGGTGATGGTAATCCATTTAAGCCTTTGTACGTAGCTAATGAAAATAATTATATATTTTCAGCTAATGTCCATGGTTATATCGAAAGTAAAAAATATAACACATCTGTTCGTATGTTGCTGAAGTTTGAATCGTTTCTTGAAACGAATGAATAATCCGAAAACATGTGAAGAAATCAATTCGAGAACATGAATAATAATTTCTTCAAAATTTTGCCGTATCAAACCACACATAATGGACAACGTTGAACGAGTTTTAAATCAACGTTGGCAAATCAGCATTGACTATCGGCGTTACAACAACATTGTACTGGTTGTTACTTCAACCACGTTACAACGTTGGCAACCAACCCTGGTAATCAGTGTTGTACCAGTACTGTTTCGATTGTTATGGTTGGTTGAAAGTCGACATTTTCTGCATGGGAACCTATATAATATTTTCGCTACGTTACTAATCAAGTGTTTCTCGCGAGTGGTGAAACGCGTATGCGAAGAATATATAAGGCTCAAGTGAGTCTTTGAAAGAACAGTCAATCGCTCTTTACTATGAGTCACACTGTAGAGGGCTCCTACCGCTGAGCTATAATACATTGTGTCTACTTCTCATGACAAAATTTACCGACAAAAGACACCGAGTTGTTCACAAACAAATAAGGAGAAAACAGTAAGACTTTAAACAACATATGTCAGAAGATTTCTGGGTGAAATATTTTTTACTTTGATCATTGGCGCAGCATTGACAAACAAAATTTCCAATTGTTTGCCAATGATGGTATATTTCATTGCCATTGTTTCATCGATGATGAGACTTCATTGGAAAAACACGTAGGTAAATCATAAAATGATGTTATCATTCCAGGTTTGTGCCATGCTCGGTTGCCAAACCTCGGCCATACTTTATCTACGTTGCACCATGTTAACGCCAATTGTAAATTTCTATATGAGTAGTATTAAAACTCATGAGAAGATCTTTGTAATTGTTTTCGAGAAATACTTCGATCGATAAACCACTCTTCGTTAATTAAGTAATCGGCGGTCTCGCATTGATCATTGTTATAGCAAGCGTATAACACAATCACCATTCCGAGGGGAGAGGAGAATTCATGCTCTCTTGATAGAGGCGTAAACAGACCAATACTCCGTACCATCGAATGCTAACTTATATACGTACAAATACCGTTTGAGATACGTATGAACATCGTATATACGCATCGAATGCATTAGAGCGGCCTTTATACGCTACCAATCTGATGTGAGAGGGATGTTCGATACGTGATGCAGAAAGACAGCCATTTTCGTAAGAGAATTCTCTGTGCATCTATGTATGTCGGTCTGTATATGTACACATACATATACGTATCTACATTCCGTATCGAGAACCGCAAGATGCATTCCTCAATCGTTCTCAAATACAACTTCCCTATGAAGAAACGTTCAATGGATGTAGGAGTATACCTAAGGAAAACACGTAACAACTATCTTTGCTGTTCCGAAATACAATCATGTCCCGTAGATTGTGTACAATGTGCGCTTAATATAAGACAATACGATACAAGATAACTTCTTGAATATTTTCCATACAATGAGAAAACGTTTGTTTCGGTGAAACAAGATTTTGGTTGAAATGAACGCAAAGAAACTTTATCAAACCGAATTTATTTGTCTGTATGAAAGCCTTAATTATTGTGAACCAAATCTGATTCACCCCAAATAAATGTCATTTCACCCAACCAAAAGGTTTCTTTGCGTTCATTTCAACCAAAATTTTGTTTGGCTGGAACGAACTATGTTTTCGGTGTATTTATATATAAATTAAATAAAATACATTCTACGTGGAGAATATGTATTATTCACTCGAAATATCTTGCTCTCGTGTATCGCTCTCAAATCTCATCACCTTAAATAAAAAGTTTGAAGTTGTTGCCCAAGGGTGAGATATTTACTGATTTCCCAGTTGTGTAGCGCGAAATATTTCTATCTCTGCATAACAACTTGATTCCGCTATGACAATTCCCTCCACCACCGAGAGTATAATCAACTATTATTGAATCGAGAAACCGAATATCGAAATCTTTCGATCTGGTTAACTAAACTTTCACGCTTCATTTTTTAATGGTACACCAAGTATGTATAAATTCATAGATGGAAAATTCAAGAAGATTGAGATTAACCTTCGATTGAGCATATATGTGCCGGTTGAGTAACTGAAAACTTAATTGAAGCGTTTTTCCCATCAATTTAAGAACTTGTCGTTTATACGAAACTTTCGTACCGCCCTGTCGTTCTAGTTTGTAATTTATCCGATCGACAAACACACCTGCGACCACATTTCGTTCTCATACACGTAACTCGAGATGAAGAAGGAACACGGTATCTCGAATTCGGATCAGACTGAAATACAACTCGCCATGCATCGGTCACGTACCGAGTAAATATTGATATTATTAATAATCATGCATCGATAACCAATGTCTCAGAATTCGTTGAATAAATTGAGAACACGGTGATGCGATTTTTCTTCAGACCTGATAAATTTGCGTTTCGTATCAATTTTATATAATTTCTGTTCTTGAGGATTCTTTTTGTATTTGTACTTGAATTTCCTGCAACCGTAGTCCGTACCTCGCTTTATAATTCGACGATCGGAGAAGAATTAACTCCGCAGATGCAGTTTATTAAAGAGAAATCGAGAGAATTTTCAGATCGCCTCGGTAATTAGAAATTGCAGTAACACGCCCTCGGTCCCCATTTACAAGGGTATTCACGGTAAAAGAAGCTGACTTCCTTCGCATCAATCACGCTTCTCTGAATTTATCTCAACGACTGAGGTTTCAATGTAGTAGTTGTAACGAGAATTTAAATTTGAACCTCGCTGATGGTATTTCTTTTTCATTTCCTTTTTTCAGAACCCACGCGATGTTGGTTCTGAATATCGTGTACCATTAATTATATTTCAAATTTGTCGAAGGGAGACTGAAGGAATTGAAATCAAGGGCAACATTTCTACGCTTATCTTTAATTTTCGATTATTATCCCTGGTAGAAATTTTCTCTAGTAAAATTCGAGGCACTTGCAAGTCCAACTGTTTTCACGGTGAGGGCCTCGCGAGTGAAACTTACAAGTACCTTGTGAGGCATGTAACGCTCAAAATGGTGAGGCACTCGCTAGTTCTACTCACTAGTTACTCATCAAAAAATAGTGAGAAACGTGAAAAAAACTATACATGAAAAAAATGCTAGTCAAAGATGTAGTAATAATTTTATATAAATACTAACTTTGACTTTAACTTTTTTTTTTGTAACTTTGTTTTAGTTTTCTTGATAAATCTGGATAAACCTGAAACAGTAAAGTTCAGAAAATGAATGTTGACTTGAAAGTACGAGAGACCTCAAATGTGAATCAAAGAGTAACAAATCTGACTGACATCCCAATCAGAAAAATCCGTAATATGCCAATGTTGACAACAGGTGCAGTACAGTGCCAGTATTGGGTCTCCAACACTTGGTCAACACGTACGGGATCAGTACTGGATACATAAAAATACAGTAATATGCCTGTACTGATAAACCAGTACTGAGAACTTAATACCGGCCAGATACTAGACCAGTACTGGCCCTGCACTGATTGCGAATAATGGCATCAGTACTCAATCCCCAGTACTGAAAAGCGTTATCATTCCAGACAAATGCCAGTACCCTGCCAGTCTTGGCTAGTACTGGCGCAGTACTGCGCCTGTTGTAAATTTCTGGCTGACATTTAAGATGCTGAAAAATTTACAAAACAAAATGCATACTAAAATTTGACTGTTGAGTGACTTGAGTTTCAATCAGATCTGTTACGTTTTGTTTTGCATTCATAGCATTTCATATTTTTTGGTGAAAATCCATTTCTGAATTTTTATCGCTTCAAGTTTTCACAAAAACCTAAGAAAAGGTTTTAGATTCATATGAAAATTAATACATTTTTGAATGGCATTTTTCTCCGTGTACATTGACGGAAGGTTCTTATAATTCTACACTTGAACAAGGGAATATCCCAAGCAGCAACAGAATTTCAAAGTATATACGAAGTAGAAACGTTCATAGAATGTAAATGTACGGATGAGATACGAAGAACATATAATGACTGTTCATAGAATGTTCGAATGAGACTGTTTTAAATATACTTAGAACGTACGCAGTACATTCGAAACCTACGATATACATTCAATCGACGTTCAATCAACGTGCTGTCGTATATTCGGTTACATACGTTCGATAAATATGCATAGCACCTATAGAACGGTCTCATTCGAATGTGCATAGAACATATTTCGAATATTCGAAGAACGTTCATAGTATATTCTGGTGCTGCTTGGGATTGAAATGTTAAAGAGATAACCAGTAACACTAGGGTTTACAGGATGTTTTCAAATTATTGAATATAGATATTACATTAAAAATAAACCTTCTTCTCTGTGTGGTGCACATATGGCTCATATATGATTCATTTCCACTAGAGAAGTAATTCCCTGCTCACAGCATTTAATATCAAAAAGTTTTCAAATAATTTTATTTTTTTTTGCATTTTTGAGAAAGAAATTACTGTCTAGATAACATACAAGGATTACTGATGAATTTTGAAAAAAGAACTTCTCTTGAACTCTTTTACAATTCAGAAAATTCTTACAGAGTTTTCAAAAGAATTCTTTGAATTCCAAGAATTCCAAAAGAGTTTAGGAAAAGTTTTTTCTCAGAATTCATAACCCACCAAACACAATTTGTTACTGTATCATAACTACAATGTAACTTAAGATCACACGCAATATCACCTGTTCGTTACATGCAATGGGCTGGTCACTTGTAATTTCACACCCATCAAAAGTTGCTACAATGTAACCACAATATGACATGTTTCATTTTAGCAATATCATGGTTTCATCGATCTGTTATAAGTTATACTATTAAACCCGATATATTTTTTTCACGCCAGTTTTGAGGATGAACACACATATATATATATATATGCATTTTCCAAAAAAGAAAGGTCATCACAATTGCATGTAACCGCCATGTAACCAACACAAAAAATGTTTTGTTATAATGACGTAGCGGCTACTTTTCTTGAGTGTGAAATCACAAGTTACCTGTACATTGCATGCAACAAGCAGGTTACTTTGCATGTGATTTTGAAATTACATTACACCGATGATACGGTGACGAACTGTGTTTGGTGGGAAGTGATTCTTGTGTCTAATCTGGGTTATCAGATGTATGTTACATACAATACCCGTATTGCAAAAAATCGTATGCAATTCTTACACGGAGAAAAATGCAGCTCGAAAGGATAGTAATCTTTAATAGAAATTTGGAGAATATTTCTTAAAATCTAAGAGCTCTTCTTAAGTTCGTAATAAACATAAAACGGTTCAGATTTCTCTTGAATATTGCTCGAAAAACAATGTAAAATTATCAATACTTAACAATTCATAAAAACAAATATAAAGTTCCCAAAAGTCGCGAATGAAATTTTACACAGTGAATAACAAAATTCTGTAATTTGAAAATAAGATTCCAAAATTTTGTTATTTACTTTGTAAAATTTCATTCGCGACTTTTGGGAACTTTATATTTGTTTTTATGATTTGTTAAGTATTGATAATTTTTCATTGTTTTTCGAGCAATATTCAAGAGAAATCTGAACCGTTTTATGTTCATTACGAACTTAAGAAAAATTCTTAGCTTTTAAGAAATATTCTCAGATTTTAAGAAATATTCTCCAAATTTCTATCAAAGATTACTATCCTTCCGAGCTGCATTTTTTTCCGTGTAGGTTATCATTGAATAATTCAGTTCACATTTTATTTACTGTTCAAATAACAAACAAATCATAACACTTACCATGAAGTTTACATTTTAAGTTTTCTTCGGTACTTTCTGACTCTCTTCCGAACCAGTCGGTTAAATTTCTTTATATTTTTATCACTGAATCACGTAAACCTCTGAAATCTTTTCAACCTCGAAAATTCTCCACAAGATATGGCGGAAATTTTACTCTCCTTTCAAAACGTTGATAGCGGTATCTTGTGTTCACGTACATGCATTGAACTCAATACGCATATTGATTAATAAGCAGTGTTTGCATTGTTGTCAAAAATTCTAAACATGATTGTTATATTCAGAAGCATTACAAAGATTAAATGAACATGTGAGAGATTTTTTCATTTTGCGGTGAACATAACATCAATACAATCACTCCAGTTATTCTCTTGATTGTTACAAGGCCTCGCAAGTTCTTCACAAGGGACTAGTAAGGCCTTTGTGAGGCCCAGAGAATGATTAGAGTGATTTTTGCTAAAGTATCTACCAGTCAAACTTGTGAGGAACTCACTGTTAACTTGCAAGTTTAACTAGACTAGTTTCGCTTCAAGAAAAACTTGCGAGGGCCTCGAGATAACTAGAAAATGCCTAAAATAATTCCTGCTAGGGTATATTCTCACAAAATAAATGAAAAGCAGTTGTATGAGAATTCGAATCCGGGATCTCCTGGTAACTGAAAAGCTGTGACCTCTCAGGGTATCCCTTCTATGTGACTCTACATTCGAACAAAATACAGTATCAGGTTGAAAAAGCAAATGAAAAATCAACATGTACGCTGTGACGTCCTTCCTCTTCCAAGAAGAGCACGTAGAATATAAAGTGCGAAAATGCAAGTGCAGCGTTCAATACCCAACATGCACTCTTTGATGTTTGTAGTACGTGCGGTATATAAGGTATTGATGTCTACACTTGAAAATTTCTCATGAAAGTTCCATTTGCTGTAATATACATTTTTGTTATCTCTAAAGAATTTCAAATGATTGCTCATTTGCATTTCTGCATTCGTTTTCACTTTCACGTTTATTCTCTTCGGGGGAAACTTGTCAAACAATTTCCTCGAGTTTACTTTGTCTTTCTGCATGCTTTGCAATAACATCTGACACATATTTGATAGTTCACAAAAGAATTTCTAGTATAAATTAATCATTGAAACTCGATCGAAAGTTGAAATTTGAATTATTGAATATATCCCTCCTTAGCCATCGCAAAAAATGTTCAAAGAGATTTGCAAATCGGATAAAATTTTCCCCTCTCCAATCTTGCAGAAATTTGGTGACAATTTAATAGAACGCGCTTAGAATTCATCTACGTGAGCTCTGACTACATGTACGTACAACGTCTCTTCCCACGATTTTCACAATATAATCTGTGCGCACTGACGCGATGTATAATTTTACTCCGTTAAGCACGTACGCTTGTGCATCCATATGTATATGGATACGTAGGGATATATGTATATATATATATATATATATATATATATATATATATATATATATTCGTGTGAAAGATCATTTTCCACCAGCCAAATTTGTTAACTCAGTAAAACCTGAACACATTGATTACAAGGCTTCTCTTTGAATTTAAATATGTACATTCTCACTTCTTCTCTACGACTGGTAATTGCGCCCATTGAGATTTGATTATTCAAGGTCAATATTCACGCGAAATGATGATCCATGAAATTGAATAAAATGAGTTCATTGGAATTGCAGTTACTGTTTTAGAGATATTAATTATGTTGAAAGTAAAATTAAGAAATACCGTAGAATCTTCATCAACGATTCTTTAATTCTGATTAATTCTTGCAAGGACAAAAATGAGTTATTTTTTAGCTCCCACAGCTACTCGATTAGCAACAGCAGCATGAAATGTAGCTGCCACAGTCAAAATTTTACAGCCAAATTATTTGGCTATCCAAATATCAATCACGAAACCTGACGTTCTTGAAATTTGAATCGTTTATAGAAACGAAACGAGGATGAAAACTGACAGGTCTGATGAATCATTGGGATTTACCTTCTTCAAGGAATGTACTACAAGATTTTGGTTCCTCAACAGCCAAGTGTTTCGTTATTCAATTACCTGCAATTCGTTTCAAGGGGATGAATGCGATAAAAAAAACAAATAAGCACCCATTTTTCCCTCAGATATTCATTAACGTTCTAACAACAAACATTCAAATTTTTAAGGAAAAAAATCAATAATTAGAGAAGTTACAGAGGGACAAAGTGGGTGGTGAAACAAAAATCTTGCACCCAGGTTAACATGATTGCGGTGGGTCTAGTGATGTGGAACAAATAAAACCGAAATATTCTGGATCGGCGAGGATGTCGTTATCGTCCGTATTTCAGAGAAGAAAAAAAAATTCTGTCGGCAAAATGGCGGCTGTTTGAAATAAAATTCAATTTTTGACCTGTTTTTTTTTCACTTTTCCGAATCTTTGAAAATAGTCAAAAATCAAATTTTCACACGAGTCTGGTAGGGACGATAGAGGGATATACAGAGAAGATTTATACCAAATTCCAAGTAAATCGGTCTATTAAAACTGAAGATATCGTGTCAACCGTCTTGAAGAAAGTAGTTTCGAAAACAACGCGGTTGAAGATTCGAGGACAATTTCAAACACTCTACACATTGAAAAGTAAAACTTATAACATATAAGTTGATTTCAAGATGCAGTCAAAACTAGCACTGTTTAGTGATGTCGATCCTGTGTGAGGGTCGGATCGATCCTGGGATCAGAGCTATTTGGATGGATCGATTCTATAATTCACAAAGAAGATCGATCTTTTGGCATTTTCAAGGATCGATTTGGAAACAATAGTCAAAAATAGTGAACTCGAATAGAAATTGACCTGAATAGTGGTTAATTCGAATCAAATTAGACCTGGAGTATCGATATCATAATTTTTTCTATTTTCAACATGTCATTCAAATAAAATGTGAATTAACATATTTATACAATAAAATTAAAATTCATTGATCTATCTGAATTTTTTCTCATTTTTGTTCATTTGTTATTTTCTCTCATTCTTAAATTCGAACACAATTCGAAAAATTCTTGATTTTAACAGAAAATTTCTTGTGAAATTCAATATTCCCGTATTGAATTTGATAAAATTTTGTAATTCAATATGATTTATGAAATTTCAAAAGTTCTTTTGGCATATAAGACATTGTTTATTGAATTGACAAATATCGTATCAAAATTCAGAAGAAAATTCTTCAAATCAAGAGTTATGTTTTTGGAATTAATATCATATTATGAAATTTGATAGACCATGACTGCTGCCCCACCGGACTTGAAACAGAATTGAAATAGGATTGAACCAAAGGAAATGACCACTCAACAAACGAGTACATTTTTCACAAGAGAATGCTTGGATAGCGATTAGATAATTCCATTCCAATCCTATTTTATTTATGTCCGGTGGAAACATCCCAATGAACATTATGAGGACGAGGACTTGAAGACAACTGGAGGAGCTCTTAAAGAGATCTTTATGTTATCCAATGCGTCGGTTTAGGAGATCCTGTGGAGGTCTTGTTTTAGATCACTTTATGTTATCTTGAAGAGAACATTTATAACATAAAGATAACATAAAGTGGTCTTGAACAAGAGCTCTGTAAGATCTCCTCAATCGACGCATTGGACGACATTAAGATCTCTTTAAGAGCTCCTCCAGTTGTCTCCAAGCCCTCGTCCTCATAATGTTCATTGTAGAGGTGGACTCGAGACTCTTGAGCAAAATTCAAGAATAGTAATTATCATTCAATTTTACGATCTTCGAAGACAAACCTGCATATCAAGTCAAATGTGGGCATGGAATAGGTGGAAATAACACGTCTGAGAGGATGGAATTGATTGCATCCACAATATAAAACAATTTTTCTCTGCTCAAGACCAAGACAAGACGAGACAAGACCTTTTTCGAGACTGCAACAGTTTTGAATAAGCCTTAGTGTTAAAAATCAAAAGAAATTTTCTTTTAATTTTCTTCCATCTCATTTTTCAAATAGTTGTACATTGACGCAGCAAATCTTGCATCGGAACTGGCAAAATTAAGTTTTGTTGGTTTTACTCGAGAGTCTCGAGTCCACCTCTAGTTCATTGGGATAGTCTGTGTTATACAAAGAGTTTTATAACATTTTTATGAAATTGAGGCACAAGGAATCTGACTTGTCTCAAGATTGTGATGGATTTAAGAGACAAATAACTTGTAATAACTTTCTGGGTCCAATAAAATTTCTTACACCAACTTTGAAATGAAAATATAATCGATCAATTCGATCCTGGAAAATTTTTGATCGATCCATGATGGATCAGATTTTTCAAGGATCGGCAAAAGATCGATCTTTTCCTCTTCAAAAAGATCGATCTCGGATGGATCGATCAAAAGATCAACATCACTAACCCTGTTCCATCTGAAATTAAGGGAATACCAGCGATCCCTGATGATGCAACCTGAGCCAAATCTTTTCTGACAAATTATTCGAAAATAAAGCAGTAAAAGGATTTTCAATCAATGAAGATAGTCTGTACAGAGCGATATTTTGATTTCATTCTTTTGTTTCCGAATAATTTGTCAGAATAATTTTGGTTGTGTCCTTTCCTAAGCAATCGGCTTGGTTGCATCTTCAAGGGTCGCTGGTATCACCTTCAGCAGTCCCCTCCGACTCGAGCTTCTACGTGTTCACATGATGTCCAGAAAGTTGTAGATGGCTCTACACGACTGTTGGCTGGCACTTCAATTTAATTTACGTTATACGTAATCGAATAATTCGCGGAATGGGAGAAAATAAATTTATTGGCCCATGAAAACACAAATTTAGGGGAGACCGGGTACGGTTGAAACATCGCGAATAACTCAACTGATGATTGACTAATAATATGGCATAAATAACTGGAAAATAAGTTTGTACACGCGAGGAGCTCTCCATTTCTTTTCAGCGATTTGAGCCATTGCGAGCTAATCATTAGTTATTCACGATGTTTCAACCGACCCCCGTGTTTCAACCGTACCCAGTCTCCCCTACAGAAATCACAACGCCAGTTTGTCTTGACAATTCGCAAAATGAAACTTTTTGGTTATGTTTACCAATTGTTTCGGACCACTAGATCATTCGCCACCTGGATTTTGATGGACATTATGTGAAAACGAGGAGTATTGAAAAATGTGTGAGTTGGAGCTGAAAACAAATGCTGACACAATAGGAACGAATGAATTTCAGTAAATTTTTGAAGTAAGATGCAGCGACATTCAGTCAGATTTTTTAGAATGTGAGTCATACAATGGTACATTATACTCACATTTTCTTACATCTTAAATCTTTCTGGAAACATGTTCTCAAAAATTTAAACTATGCAAATAAGCAAAAAGAAGAAAATCAATTTTCCCAAAATTCTAGATCAGAATACTCCCTTAACGAACGATTCAAAATTCAGCAACATAAAGTCTGCGCAGTCACAGCTACGATTTGTTACTGTAGCAGCTAATAAATAGCTATAACTGCAATTATTTTAGCTATAGCAGTGGAAAAAGGGGAAAAGTAGCTGCCTCGCAACAGCTATTTCATTTTTTTTTGCGTGCGAAGAAAAACCCATCAAAAGTATTTATGAGACTCTCCACGTGAGCTCATAAAGTCTGATCAGCCTCGATTCTTAGTTCATTGATTCTTATAACGCTGTTATAAAATCTCATAAAGCCCTGTATGCATATAAACTCATAAAACCTCATAAAATTTCACAGATTTCACTTGTCAGTTTTGATCAGATCTTTTCCGTAGAGTTTCTATCAATCATGACATCTATTTTTTACAATTAAACGAGTGAAAAAGAAAGCAAATACTTATGTCGTAGGATTAAAGAATTTGTTAATACATAGTTCAGATTTGTGCAGCACCACATGCAAAAAAAATGAAATAACTGTGACAACTACACGGCGAAAAAAATATACCACTTTTCCTTATTTTGCTTGCCAAACCAGAAACAGGAAGGTGTGCAAAATGGATTTTTACATAAAAATACGAGAGATTACGAATGGATAACTGAATTTTACTATACACTCTATGAAATGTAACTTTCAGCGTTGAAAATTGAAATCCTAAATTTAAATTCCTTTTTCTACAATATTCGTTGTTCTCCGTATTTTTGTGTAAAAATTCATTTCACAAACCTTCCTGTTTCTAGTTCACTAAGAAAAATAACAAGGATTCTTATATTTTCGAGCGGCATTTTTCTCCGTGTACTCATTTTTTGAATACCCTTTCTTCACTGTTATAGCTAGAATAATTGCAGCTGTACACTGTTAGAAATTTCTGCATTAATTTTAATGCATTTGCTGAAAGTTTGTTTCAAATACGTGCATGAATTGAGTCTCATACACACATTTTACATGAAATTTAATGTAAACTATAGCATAATCTCTATTTTTTTCATGTTTTTGTACATTAAATTTAATGTAAAAATGTGTATTAACCCAAGTAAAAATTTTCATTTCGGGTTCCCCAAACAGGACTGGGGCAGGCGTGTTGCATTTTTCCCGCGGTATTCTTGCGGACGTGATGTGCCCGCACTGGATCTGCAACAGTACCGCACAAAAATGCAACACGTTTGCACCAGTCCCATTTGGCGAACCGAAATTACACTGTTAAAAATTTCTGGACAAAACTTCAAATACACGTGACGGAAGCAATTTCCAATCACGTAACTGAAAAATTAAGTTACATGTGTATGAAATTTCAGTTACGAAAATATACATAAATCCGTAATAAAATGTAGTAAAAATTTGAAAATTCAATCACGTGTAAATGAATTCTCAATTCAAATACCAAGAATTGGAAATTTCAGTTATGGATGTACACTGTAAAAAAAAACTGGAAATTTACTGTGCAACTGGACTGGAAATTTCCAGTGCTAGTACTGGAATATGGATATTCCAGTACATGTACAGAGATTTTGTTGTTACGTTACTGAAAATTTACCAAGCATAACTGAAAATTCAGTCATTGTACTGGAATTTTCAAGTTTGAGATGATGTACTGAAATTTTGCCATGATTTCGCGAAAATTTTACCGGCTCGTACTACAATTTTATAGTTCTTGTGCACCAAAAAAATATTCCTCAAAAGGACTTGAGAAAAAATTTGGAATTTAGAAAAAAAAACCTAATCGTTGGTATACTGGAATTATACAGGTTTTTAACTGCAATTCTCAGGTTTTGTGATGGAATTTTCCAGTTACTATGCAATTGAATTATACAGGTCTTGAACTGCAATTTTCAGGTCGTGTGATGGAATTTTCCAGTTGCTATGCAACGGAATTTAATCACTGTTGCACTGAAATTTTCCACTTCTATTGGACTTCGTCATTTCTGGCAGGAAAAATTTCAAGTCTTTATATTAAAAATTTCCTGATTGAGATTTTGAATAATAATTGTAATTGTAGCCAATGAAATTGATATATGAGGTTTTTCCAAGACTTATCCTCTTGTGTTCTAGATATGAAGCATATGTAGTAACCCAAGCTGGCCTTCCAACATGTCGCGCTATAGCTCATCGGTTAGGTCTTAGGTTTCAGTTGGTAGGCAGGTAGAAAAGTGTGGGTTCAAATCCTGTTAGGTAGACATGAGTTTCTGTCCATCCAAATGAACGATCAAAAGTTTCTCAATCATCTTGGAACACAAGGACCCTGCAAAATCACTTTGCGTGAGCAATTTTTTTTCAATTTTCATGGATATTTTCAGCATTAATTTTCCAGTACATGTCCTGGAAAAGTCCAGCTCGTGTACTGAAAAATTCCAGTACCGAGGCTCAGAAAATTTCCAGTTTTGATGCGGAAATTCCATAACGTTTGCACTGAATTTTTGCAGTACAAATGTGCTGAAATTTTCCGGTACATGTACAGGTTAATGACTTCCAGTACATGTACTGGAATTTTCCGGTGAAATTTTTTTACAGTGTAATTGGAAAAGTTATGAAATTTCAAAACATTTTCAACAGTGTAACATTTGTACTCGGGAACCTGAATTCATGTACGTGATTGAAAAGAACTTCCAGATATTTTTAACAGTACCCAACCAGAAATTTACAACAGGCGCAGTACTGCACCAGTACTAGCCAAGACTGGCAGGGTACTGGCATTTGTCTGGAATGATAACGCTTTTCAGTACTGGGGATTGAGTACTGATGCCATTATTCGCAATCAGTGCAGGGCCAGTACAGGGTTAGTACCTGGCCGGTATTAAGTTCTCAGTACTGGTTTATCAGTACAGGCATATTACTGTATTTTTATGTATCCAGTACTGATCCCGTACGTGTTGGAGACCCAATACTGACACTTTACTGCACATGTTGTCAACATTGGCATATTACGGATTTTTCTGATTGGGTATAGTTATTTTTCAGCTACCACAAGAAAAGGAAATCGTAGCTGTAACTGCACAGGTTTTATGCACTGTAAAAAAATTTCACCGGAAAATTCCAGTACATGTACTGGAAGTCATTAACCTGTACATGTACCGGAAAATTTCAGCACATTTGTACTGCAAAAATTCAGTGCAAACGTTATGGAATTCCCGCATCAAAACTGGAAATTTTCTGAGCCTCGGTACTGGAATTTTTCAGTACACGAGCTGGACTTTTCCAGGACATGTACTGGAAAATTAATGCTGAAAATATCCATGAAAATTGAAAAAAAATTGCTCACGCAAAGTGATTTTGCAGGGTCCTTGTGTTCCAAGATGATTGAGAAACTTTTGATCGTTCATTTGGATGGACAGAAACTCATGTCTACCTAACAGGATTTGAACCCACACTTTTCTACCTGCCTACCAACTGAAACCTAAGACCTAACCGATGAGCTATAGCGCGACATGTTGAAGGCCAGCTTGGTTACTACATATGCTTCATATCTAGAACACAAGAGGATAAGTCTTGGAAAAACCTCATATATCAATTTCATTGGCTACAATTACAATTATTATTCAAAATCTCAATCAGGAAATTTTTAATATAAAGACTTGAAATTTTTCCTGCCAGAAATGACGAAGTCCAATAGAAGTGGAAAATTTCAGTGCAACAGTGATTAAATTCCGTTGCATAGCAACTGGAAAATTCCATCACACGACCTGAAAATTGCAGTTCAAAACCTGTATAATTCAATTGCATAGTAACTGGAAAATTCCATCACAAAACCTGAGAATTGCAGTTAAAAACCTGTATAATTCCAGTATACCAACGATTAGGTTTTTTTTCTAAATTCCAAATTTTTTCTCAAGTCCTTTTTGAGGGAATATTTTTTTTGGTGCACAAGAACTATAAAATTGTAGTACGAGCTGGTAAAATTTTCGCGAAATCATGGCAAAATTTCAGTACATCATCTCAAACTTGAAAATTCCAGTACAATGACTGAATTTTCAGTTATGCTTGGTAAATTTTCAGTAACGTAACAACAAAATCTCTGTACATGTACTGGAATATCCATATTCCAGTACTAGCACTGGAAATTTCCAGTCCAGTTGCACAGTAAATTTCCAGTTTTTTTTTACAGTGTGGTTGACATTTGGATAGATTCTTGCTGTTGACGCTAAGTGAGTAGCTATGGGAGCCGAAAAATAGCTTCCGTAGCCAATTTTCAGCTATTCAAATAATAGTTAATTTTAGATCAATTTTGTATTCATATGCGTCCACTCAAGGTTCGAATTTTCACATTCTTAATTTGTACGTTTATTGAACACGTTCTTCAGAGCTTCGTGTTCTCTTGGGATAGATACAACAATAGGATGAAAATTAAACCCTGATCCGTAATAGGATGCTTCGCTATACAACCACGATATTAATGAATGAATATTAGCGCGGGAGATTGTGCACACACACCAGGACAAATTACACAATACGTACTTCACAACGTCATGACGATTTGAATCCAAAATTGACAAGAATATTATTATCCTTATGTAAATTCACACGATACCGAGTACTATGCACAATACTAATGGGTTTTAAAACAAGAATAATATGACTATACACGTGAATCCGAGTTGAAATACGAAACAATTCGATTTCGCGACATTATAGAACTGTATAATAGCGTAATTATGAGTCGTAGTTGACAATTTATATAACCAATACTTGCTCTCGAATACAATAATTCGAAAAGAAATATATTCTACACTTTTTATAACACTCACTTGAAACTATAGAATCAACGTCCAGAGAAAAACAAGAAGTTTAAATTCAGCACGTTGTAAGAAAACTAACGCATTGAGATAACGATGAACAATGAGCCACATCCGAAAAACAACCACCAAACATCCTCTTTCACTGAAAAGGTTTTTGTGCTTGAAAATAAACAATACCGACAAATCTTCAGTCACGTTAGCCGTATTATACAATTCGTCGAATAACTGTGACAAAGAATCACGGAATGATTTTTCACACTCTTCTTAAAATCGATAAATTATCATTGTGACATGGAGAGAAGTAGTTTACCTAAATAAACTATTTGAAACTAGAATTTGAACCTCTCTCTAACTGGTAAAGAGCCCTCGCTGGTGGAGTGGTACAGACTTCCTTCCATGTACTTTTCGACTTATAATTAGAGAGACCAAGAACCTCATATTATATGAACAGCGGAAATGTCGCTTCCAACCAAGCGTTGATAGTGCTAACCTTAATCCATCTACAAACTCATCTGGGTATGAGGTAAACCGAAACAAATACAATTACGGTCAGCTTCCCTGTTCACACATTTGTATTGTAGTCAATCCTTCGGACTTGAATATTCTTCAGGACAAAAGCAATGTATATCGTTTCAAGGACGGCAAAATTGAGTAAATATTTCTCATCTTCGACCAAAAAAATAGGGTTTCGAAGCCACATAACCAATGAGAAGAATGTAAAATGAGGATGAATTAATTCTCATTGTAGAGAAGATAAACTCGAATATTTGGAAAGATATTCAGTTTCAAAATTGATTATGAGAGGAAAAATGCATTGGCAAAGATCCAAAAGTTGTCGTCGTCGTTCATTGTGGCTGAAGAATCTTTGCGAGTCGCACTTCGGTGAAACTATTTAGAGTCGCTGCGTCGAATACCCACATAACTGTGATGACTGTTAACCTCAGTTCAACAACCAAGCTTATTTTGGTCCGATAAAGCCCAAGAATACTTCCCTCCAATCAAACTTTCAAAATTGAGGAAAACCATTTGATTCATCCAACAATATTCAGCATTAAATAAACTCTTGACAAAGCGTTGAAGTAAAAGAAATGAAAGAAGAAACGAGTTGACTGCACAAAACAATCAAAAACTCTAAACAAAAGCTCCAAGTTTGATTCGAACTGGAGTTGGAATCTTTTGTGCTTGAGCGCACAAACGATAAATACTCTGTCATGCAGACAGTTAAGAGGAAGTATATTTATCCCTTACTAGAATACTTTCCAAAGTACTAGCTTTTTCTTTTTCTTTTGTTCATTTATTTTCAAAACGGTACACGTTTACTGATATCGTAAAAGACCAAATCAACCCAGGACGGAATTTTACTAAAAGAAAAATCTATGCTTTTCTCTGCTATCGTGAATTTTACATTGCTGTATTTTAGTACCGAACTCTGTGATTCTTCGAGTACATCAGTATTATAACTATTATTATATATAACACTTATTTTCAAGATCGTTGTACATTTACGATAGTACCTGAACTTCATATTCATCCTTAATCTTTGAATATTCAATACACATAAACTCCAAGTATATGCAATCTGATTTGATTAAATATTCATAACCGCTGTATGTGAAGCGATCAGACATTTTAAGATTCATTCATATTCAACGAGTTTGTAGCGGGTAACTTCAAATGGATACTAAATGTCTCTCTACATTTTTTATTCTTCTTGTTTTGACGCAATGTCATAAATTGAAGTAAGGTAAATAACACCACGATACAAGTACACGCGAAATCCTTTATAAAATATTTCTATGTTGTATCGAGATAACTTTTAATGCTTTTTTATCAATCATGAGGTTCTAATATTCAACGAGGAGTCAAGGCAAAATTTGATCGAGCGTGTGCTCTTTTATCGAAAGAACCAAAATTCAAAATTCGTTTCTCGGTATTTTCTTTCCTACATGCGGTGATTAATGATAATAAATTTATTCTGAAAAAAAAAATATTTTTTTCAAATAAGTAAAAGGATTTGGCATGCAATTCGAAATTTTAATTTAAACATTCGAAACAAAGTATTTTGGAATTCAATGAAAGTAAGACACGTTTGATCGAATTCCACTCACTTAAAAACCCAATAAAGTTTTGAACAATGATCAATGAAAATGTTTAGCGCAGAATCGAATCAGGGCATCCAACACCTTTCTCTCTGAGAACCCGATAACCAAATTCACGCATCTTGGAACATCGAAACGATGTGTCAACTACAATTGGAAAACTTGATTCAACTACCTCAGGGCATTGAAATAGAACGTTAGTGATAAAGCCATCGAATATTGGAATCTTGGTCCAATTTACTTTAGAAGTCAAATTGATGCACGAGTGACCAACTGTAATAGGTAGAACTGTAAATTCGTTCATGCACATTATGATACGCTGAGAACGACTTGTGATGATCACGCCTTAAAAATTCCTTTCTCAAACTCAAATCCCACCCTATTTATGCGTACATTTTTTGGTACACGGGAAAAATAATTTAGCTGCAGCAGCTAAGTAGCTATTAGGTGTACAAATAAGTTTCCGCGGTTTTTTATAAAAAATTAGGAATTTATTGTAAAGGAAAAGTACATTACGTTTTATTCAAAGTATTTTCCATCATTTGCCACTACTTTTCCCCATCTTTCTGGCAACATTCGGATACCCCGTCGAAAAAACTCTTCATCTTTTGACGCTATCCACAAATCTACCCAATTTTTGGTGTCTTCATATGATGTGAAGCGCTGCTCAGACAGACCATGTGCCATCGACCGGAACAGGTGATAATCAGAAGGGGCTAAGTCTGGTGAATACGGCGGGTGGGGTAAAACTTCCCAGTTGAGTGTTTCCAAGTATGTTTTTACCGGCGCCGCAACATGTGGACGAGCATTATCGTGTAAAAGAATAATTTTGTCGTGTCTGGAGTAGTAATGGGCGCGTTTTTCCTTAAGTGCCCGACTCAATCTCATCAATTGTGTTCGGTAGAGAGCTCCAGTAATGGTTTCGCTTGGTTTCAGCAATTCATAATACACGACACCAAGCTGATCCCACCAAATACACAGCATGAGTTTTTTTCCATGAATATTCGGCTTAGCTGTCGATGTTGATGGTTCGCCGGGCTTAACCCATGACTTTCTCTTCTTTGGATTATCGTAGTGAATCCATTTTTCGTCACCAGTGACTATACGATGCAAAAAACTCTTTTTTTTATTCCTGGCAAGCAGCATTTCACTCATGCATAATCGGCGTCCAACGTCTCTCGGCTTTAGTTCATATGGAACCCAATTTCCTTGTTTTTCAATCATTCCTAACGATTTTAAACGATGTGAAATTGCTTGTTGAGTCACTTGTAGAGTAAGTGCAAGTTCTTTTTGCGTTTGGGACGAATCTTTCTCCAATAGTACTTCTAATTCCATGTCTTCGTACACTTTCGGCCTTCCACTGCGTTCTTTGTCTTTAACGTCAAACTCACCGTTCTTAAACTTTTGAAACCATTCCTGACAACTTCTCTCACTTAAAGCAGCTTCACCATATGCTTCTAGAAGCAATCGATGCGCCTCAGCTGCAGATTTTTTCACATTAAAGAAGTAAATCAAAAGTTCCCGCAAATGATGCTTATTCGGAATAAAACTTGACATTTTTGCACGAAAAAAATTACGTGATGCTGATACGGAATCACTAGTACTTTAAGGTTATGGTGTTGCCAGATGACTAAACTTGGGATATTACGTTTTACATCTGACAATTTCTCCATAACCTTCTGGTGGGGCCATCTTTTGACAAACCGCGGAAACTTATTTGTACACCTAATAGCACGGACATGGACAGCCATTAAATTAGCTCCTGTAGCTAAATTTAATGGCTGTCCGTGTCCGTGCTAGCTACTTAGCTGCTGCGGCTAAATTATTTTTCCCGTGTAGAAGAAAATTCAAATAACGATTTATATGATTTTACGTGCAAGTGTAAATTCAAACAATCAAATTCAATTCTCTGTGATACGTTCGAACAGGTTCAGGCTCTGGAAGCAGCGGGTGCGCCTCGAGTACTCTTGGTACATTACCTTTGACGCGTTGCTACTCATCTTTACCACGAGGCGCTTTGACAGCTTACGGGAGTTTAACAAGACCAGCCACTCTTCCACGACTTCCATTGGGTCTCGGTCTTGGTCCCACTCCAACGGCCAGTAATGGACAAATGCCACAAAACGATAGAGATAGAGACAGCAATGGGAGTAGTAAAAGGAACAGCGACAGCGTCCTGTGTCATCGATTACCTCTTCTACATCCTCTCCCAACTTGTGACATATCCAATCATCAAGGAACCGGCTTCCATGAGATATTCAACGCCATCAGGTAAAATTCAAATTTAGTATAAATTCAATTGAAGAATTTGCGATATAAAGTATCACAACAAATTCAAAGGTTTATAACATTCGACATGAATACCACGCACATGCGAGGTGCAGTAAATACAAACCTGTTCCGCGCTAAGTGTTTGCTTCTATAATGTACGACCATTGATCGTTCATTGTCTTTGGTCTATTGTGTTTTCACCACCACGATGGCTGCAATCGTAGACCAATGATTTTGCAAAGGACAATACAATGCTTTCAATTGTGTTCGCTAGTACGACCCTACGCTTCATTGAATTCAATTTTTAAATTCTTCTCTGGTCTACGCAGAACTCACGATAAACTCACTCGTGAAAATGAATGAACGATCCATTGTGGGATGATATTTGCATAGAAGTAGGCACTTTATCGTACGATGATCATTTATTTAAATTCATATGAAAAACAACCAACTTGAATTCTCGATAGGAAAAAAAATAATTAGTCCTTGCGAATACACCCTATATATACTTGCGACAAGGATCACCGACCATTTTCCATACCCCTATTGACGTTGACATCGTATTCATGTTTTAATTAAAAACAGGGATGTCGTTCTCTCGAAGATTCTACCATACGTACGGATACGAGGACCTTCGTACAGGAGAAAATTGTGCATTTGTGTGAAAGAATAATCACAAAATTAACTCATCCTCGCATATAATCAACAGCTCTTCCGATATGTGACTTTTTCGCTCGTTAGAGAGTATAATTAGGAGACTGAATTCCGTAACGCTCGCTCATTGAGTTAGGTCTCCCTAAAAGGGGGATTCTATGATATCGTTACACATGTTTTTCACATCATCGTTTGATTAAATATTCAACTCGACGTCGGAATATCGTACATATGAATCACAATAGCTTTGGATGTATTTCCCTTTCATGAAACGACATTACATAGAATTTTGCAATTACTTATTCGGGGAAGAAGAAAAACATCACAGCATGTTTCGTCTCTTCATAAATTTCGGGATATCTAATCTCAGATTACGAAGCGTGAGTTACGGGGTAGGGATACGGATGTTTGAAGTATTTATTGTTATTTGGGATGCTGGATGTATTCATAAAAGCTATGTGCGAGGGATAAAGATAATCCACTTATCGTCAAGTTTCCATTGTTCTCTTATCGTTAGGGATTTGAAGATCACTTCAACTTCCTGTATAATAAAAAACAAAGGCCAATAAATTGTATGTGGGACAGGTTAATAGGTTCAATCCCTGCCGACGTCGTCTTAACTTCAAGTACAATATATTCGCCTCCGAGAAACTTCATTGCAATTATTTTCGAATGAATTCTGTTGGAATTAGATAACGTTTAACAATCATATTAATGATTTTCCAAAAGAAAAAACTACTGGAGGAGACAACCTATCAGAAGTTTCTATAGTCATTCTTTTAAGGACACTCGAGCATTGGGAGGAGCAGGAAACATTTTCCGCCAATTTTCAATCGATAATAACCAAGTACATATTTGAGATTGGACTCTAAATATGAATTTTGGTTTCTTTACTGTTTCAAAATATTAGAAAACGTGTAATAGTTATTTTGTAAAGATATATATATAATCTCCACAAAATAAAGGGGGAAATTGTAACGAGGCGCGTAGTATATGCCGATGTGGTGTGGATGAGTGCGTGATGATAAGAGAGAGATGGAGAGGGGAGATTTTCGAATTCGAGCGATATTCGATCGAGACCTCCGCGGAGTGCGCACGTACAACGAAACGTAGCTAACCATCGATCAAGGATACAAAGGATTCGTCTAAACTATAAATAATCCATGAAAACGAATACCAGTTATATAACGAGTCGACATGGTTGAGAGAAACTAAGGAATTGAGAACTCTAAGTTGGATAAATCTCGATCACGGAACCAAGATGGCCTAAAATATCATCTATTCAACGAATATCGAAGACAATCTCGTTCTCTCCATCCTTCCGGCCTCTAAGAGAAATATTCTTTGTACATGATATAATTGATAAACATACACGCTCCTTGATATAAAATAATGGCTATCTGGCCCGGCTTGTGGGCCGAACTCTTAACCGAGTTCATTGTTATACATGAGCGTTATAGACACAGCCTCGTCTATCGACACAGCCCTGGTAAAAAAATCTCTCTGAATCTCTCTGAAAATTTCACGTTTCAGAGAGATTCAGGAAGAATCAGAGAAATTCAGAGCAATTCAGCGTGGTTCGGAGGATTTCAGAGACTAGTGGATTGAGAGAACTTGTGCTTTGAATTCTTCAGAAGGATTCAGAAAAATCCAGAGGAACTCAGAGAGATGCAGGAAAATTCTGGGAAATTCAGAGAGGATCAAATTCAGTAAAATTCTTGGTCCTGCATTTCAGGGGCTTTCTGGAAGGTTTAGAGACTTCCAGAGACAGATACATTAAGAAAAATTGTGCGTGGAACGCGTTAGAAATATTCAGAGGAATTTAGAAAGATTTAGAGTAATTCAGAGAGACTCACATGAATTCAGAGAAATTCAGAGAGGAATTAATTCAGTAAAATTCTTAGCCCTGCATTTCAGAGGCGTTCAAGGAGTGTCAGACACTTTCAGAGATAGATGAATTCAGAAAGATTGTGCGTAAAACTTTCCAGAAATATTCAGAGGAATTTAGAAAGATTCAGCGTAATTCAGAGAAATTCAGAGAGAAATTAATTGAGCTAAATTTTTGGTTTAGGATTTCAGAGGTATTCAGGGAGTGTCAGCGACTCACAGAGACAGGTGAATTAGGAAAAATTGTGCGTGAGATTTTTCAGAAAAATTCAGAGAGATTCAGAGGAGTTTAGAGAGATCTGGGGGGGTCTGGGAAATTCAGAGAGGAATTGATTCAGTACAATTCTTGGTCCTGCATTTCAGAGGCCTTCTGGAAGTTTCAGAGACTTCCAGAAGAAGATAAATTGAGGAAAATTGTGCGTGGAATTTTTTAAAAAAATTCAGAGGCATTTAGAAAGATTCAAAGTAATCCAGAGAGATTCAGAGAAATTCAGAGAAATTCAGAGGAAATCAGAGGAAGCTTTGAAATCTGAATACCTTAAATTCCGGGAGATTTAGAGAAATTTAGAGATATTCAGGTAAATTCAGACTGAGCTTTGAAATTCAAATTTGTAAAATTCTGAGGGATTCAGTGATATGCGAAGAGATTCAGAGAAAGTTGAAGAATTCAGAACGTATCACTATCGGAAAAGTCTCTAACTTCCTCTGAATTACTCTGGAATTCCTCTGAATTTCTCTGAAATTTGTCCCAAAATATAGAGAGGTTCAGAGAGATTTCAGAGAGATTCGGAGAGATTTTTTTTACCAGGGAGGGTCTATCAAAATTGAGAAAAATGACTGTCAATTTAGGGAAAACGAGGATCGCTGAAAAATATTCGTAGTGAGTCTACTAAAAATTCGTAGTCGATGTATTAACAATTGATAATTTCATTGTGAAAAATACCAATGAAACTATCAACTGTTAATGATTGGACTACGAATTTTTGGTAGACTCACTACGAATATCTTTCAGCGATCCTCTTTTTCCCTAAATTGACAGTCATTTTTCTAAACGTTGTTAAATTCTTTCTAAATATTAATAGACTTAGACGGTCTTTCCGTGTATCAAATGTGTTTTCCATTATATATTTGGCTATGAGTTTAATCATCTAGAGCTCTCACAATAATTTAATAAAGTAATGGTTTGGCAAACCACAAACTATTACAAACGAAATTACAAAAAATTTTTTACAGTTAGAGGTTATTCCTTTCAAAATCCTGTTACACTCGCCAGAAGATCAGTAAAAGACTCAAACTCATATTCAGAGTCTAATCCTAGTCGTGGATTTTATTATTACACAGGCCTGCGAAATATGACTTTCTATTCCCCCCTCGAACAATAGTGTTTTTTTTCGGAGCATTTTGATGCGCTGAATCCGAATCTGGCCGTAGAATTGCTCTATCACGTCAGGTTTTTGAGATATTCTGACCTAAAAATGTAAAAAACACTGTTTTTCGACATATTTGGGGTTACGTAAAGTCAAAGGATAATTTTTTTTCACAAAACTAATAGTTGCACCTCAAAGTATAAGTCATCCTCTTCCAAATTCCGTTGAGTTTGCTCAAATATTTTCTTTTTATTCATTGAAATACGACAGTTTGAAAATTGTGTTTCCACCTATTTATTGAATACATGAGCGCACAAATTTCAAATTGTCGTATCTCAATGAAAAAAAAAGATATTCGAGCAAACTCAACGGCATTTGGAAGAGAATGACTTATACTTTGAGGTGCATCTATTAGTTTTGTGAAAAAAAATTACCCTTCGACTTTACGTAACCTCAAATATGTCAAAAGACAGTGTTTTCCACATTTTTAGGTCGAAATGTCCCAAAACCTGACGTTATACAGCAATTCTGAAGCTATATTCAGATTCAACGCAGCAAATTACTTCTGAAATGAGAATTTCATTGCCGATCAGTGTAATAAATGTGAATGCTGATTATGTTGTTGGGACATATTACACAACTTAGAATGGTCGTAACTTAACGAGAAAAAATCATACATGACCGTTCAATAGCTCATTTCAAACGGGAAGGATAGTATAAATTGATACAGTTGAGGAAAAACATCAAGAAAATTTTATGCGTCCTGTACATAACCTCAAAAGTAGCAAAAAAATGCATTTTCCCAGTATATACCCTTAGATATCTCAATATCCTGACGTGATAGCCCATTGCTGACTTCGGATTTGGATTCTACGCAGCAAATCACTCAGGGAATGGTCACCAGTTCCAAGGGGGGGAAACCTCGCAGGCCTGTGTTATCAACTGGAAATTTCCATTCAACGCGTAATTTATGAAGAAAGTTGGCGCAAAATTCGGCTCGCTCCTTTTGGAATTTGAGTGCCCTTAAGGGGTTATATACAGTTGGAAGGCCGAAAAAAAGCGAATTTTCCAGAATTTTTTCTGAGAAAACTTTTAGATTTATTGATCTAAAAATTTGTGCACATATTATGGTATCTTTTAACTGTATTTTAAGACTTAGTATTAGTAAAAATATTCATTTATAAGGAGCTACGGCTGATCTCCGGGAGCTCCTCTCAAAAAAGACGTTTTGCGGTGACCACTATATCTGTGAACTGGATCCTCTGAAATTAAAAAACCAAACAGATTTCGTTGAAGTAATGTTAAATCTAGTAATTAATCGAAGGAATAAGCAAAATAGATTTTTTTGACAAAATGGCGGTTTCTCAACAAAAAAAATCGATTTTTGACCAAAATTTCGGCCTTAAATTGTTCATAAAAAAAAAATATTTATCGGTGAGAAAAAATCTTCGATTAATTACTAAGAAATATATATAAGAAACTCGTGTTAAAATTTGAGACTAATCGGTTCAGCCGTTTTCGAGTAATGTTGGTCACCGAGTTTGGAAACACAGTTTGGAGAAAAACACATTCAAAGTTCCAAAAGCACTTGACATAGAGTTAACAAATTTTCAAAATCTCCGTGTAACTTGGACAATAATCGCCAAATTGACTTGAAATTTTCTGTGTGTGTACTTAAATGTATGTACATTACGAAAATGAAATGAAAAAAAAAATCGATTTTTTGAAAATTTTAACTGTATATAACCCCTTAAGCTTCGTAACAGCCGAAGAGTTTACTAACCGGAAAATTCCAATCACGAGATAGGGAATCAATTTCCGATACATTTATATGAAATTTCCCATAAATTTAACTGGAAATTCCAAACTTTCACTTAATTTCCGATAAAATACGAAAAATTCGTAACACTGTTAATAATTAATTCCGAACACTTATGAGAAGTTTTCCATACAAATTTGTTATATCCTCAAAATTCCACTCATCATGTTTTTTACGATAATCACCATAGAAAAATAGTCATCAACTTCTTTTTTCAAAACAGCGATAATTTTATATCAAACCTTTTCACGATAATTGCATTCTTAGCAAACATCCAACAGCATATCGCGATTCTATCTCGGTACTTATTTGAAAAATTTCCAGAAAGGTTTCAGTTCGTATAACGAAGGAAAATAAACGAAAGATTTCCATTCTACAAGATTTAAATCACTTAATTACGTACAGTTTATGAAGGAACATTCTTCACGTTCTCCACTATACACTAAAGAAACGATGAAATAATCTCGATCTGGATTCAATCCGGCACGGTGGAAACGTAGTCAATTTTCTTCTCAAATGGTCCTTATAAGATATCGGATAAAGAACAGTTTGGGCAACTTCAATTATGTAAATGAGATGAAAATTCTACTCCAAGTAAGCATACTTAATATTCATTCGTCTAAGCTGGATCCCCTTTCTGAGAAATTTAAACAAAGATACATACAGCTTTTCAACGTACATGCTTTTTCTTTTTACCACCTAATTCATGATATTTCATCAAATGTCTACATTTGTTATAGAAATATGAGATTTTTCAAAAAATGTTTTTAGAAAATAATAAAACCGCCTCGTTCCAGAGGTACTCATGAATTATAAAACACCGCGACCAAACGTATGGTATTTATATATTTGAAATTCATTGAGCATCGTGAAATATACGAAGAGTATCCGTACTTATCCATCCATGACGTTACAGCCAATCTGCCAAAGGATTTCCATGTGTATATATAGTGATACATGTATGAAATTTTCATCGAATTTTCAAGGGTCATATCTCTTCCACGCGATTGAAGGACACGTTGGAAATCTTAAAATATATCAGGGAGTTCGATACCACCATTTTAGATGGAATTTGTCTTCCAGAGGTATAGTAACTTCTTGATAAAGCGGTGATTTTATATATATTCTAGAGAGGGATCTTATTTCCAATCTCCTTCCTCTTTCGTGATTAACTTTGTTCCTAATCATTTATATATAATTTTTGAAAATTTCCCCACTCGGGAGAGCATTACACGATGAAAACAAAATTTGCTACACTGGAAACAATATTTATTTGTCCTCTCTCTATAAAATATTCATTTGTAGGAATTAAATATTCAATTAGATGCAGAAACTGATTACTTGTGGTGAATAAATCATTTATTTGGGGCAAGGATTCTATTATTTGATTCGATTACATATTTCATTAATCCTGAAATATATTTTATGGAGAGAGGACAAATAAACTATTTATTTGGTTGGGAGAATTTCTTTTCTCCAGGGTATGACATCGAATTGTAACTATGAATTATTTGCAAAGGCAGATAAATTTGGTGACGGGGATCCTTGAGAAAGATCAACTCTTTTTTATATAAAAAGTATTGAATTGTGATTGAAAACTATAAAAATTATACATTTTTCATACAAAAAATGATCGTTCCTTCTCGAAGATCCCCATCACTAGCTAAATTTGAAGTATTATATGTGGATTACCACAAAAGAATCGAGCTATACTTGAATGGAAAATTAATAAACTATTATTAAATCATATATCACACTGAAAATTTTTCCTCTCGAGTAGTGCTTGAATTTTTCCGCTCCCTAGCGTGTATGAACTTTGACTCACTCTGGCTCCACCCTAGCCCAGTCTCGGGCCCATATCGACAGGATGGGGCCTATGCTGGCCCGGCGTGGACCCCACGGTACAGACCTTCTGATCAAAAAGTACCCGGAATTCTCTATTCAAACAAACCGCGCTTGAGATATTGTCGGAATCTTTTATTTTCCATGTTATTTAATCCGTTATTTAGCGCTCAAATGTCTGTTTGCGCCTCATTCGTCAGAAGTTAGTGCATGTTGCCTTGTAAACGAGTCAGTGTTTGTTGTGTTCTGCGAATTTCGCAATGTTGAATTTGGTTGAGCAAAGAGTTTGTCTAAAATTTTGTGTTTTTAACAAAATTTCATGTGCGGAAGCGTTGAAGATGTTAACAAAAACCTACGGGAACTCGACGATGTCGAAAACACAAGCGTACGAGTGGTACGAAGAGTTTGGAGCAGGTCGTATCGTGGTTGATGATTTGCCTCGTTTTGGTCGTCCATCCACCAGTATCACTGACGAAAATATTGATAAAATGAAAGAAATCGTCCTCGCAAATCGTCGTGTGAGCATTAGGGAGATAGCATCCGATTTTGATGTCTCGTTCGGATCGGTGCAGAACGTTATGCACAATATTTTGGCCATGAGACGAGTCGAAGCACGGCTTGTGCCGAGAGTGTTGAATTTGTTGCAGAAACAGCATCGCATCGATGTTGCTTAAAGAAATGCTTTCTTTGGGCCAAAATGTTATCGAAGGCATCATTACCGGTGACGAAACATGGGTCTATGAATATGACATCGAAACTAACCAACGATCATCGGAATGGCGCTTTGCAGACGAGTCAAAACCTAAAAAACCGCGACAGAGTCGATCTAAAATCAAGGTTTTGTTGACTGTTTTCTTTGATTGCCGTGGTGTGGTCCACTCCGAATTTCTCCCACCAGGCCAGACAGTGAATAAGGAATATTACGTGAGCGTATTGAAGCGTTTGAGGGGAAACATTCGTCGCAAGAGACCAGAACTGTGGAGAGATAACGCACCGGCACACACATCTCATCTTGTACGCGATTATTTGACTAAAAACAATGTTCATACCGTTCCTCAAGCTCCGTATTCACCTGATATGGCTCCTTGTGATTTTTTCCTATTCCCACGAGTCAAGTTACCACGCGGGAAGCGTTTTGAGACGATTGAGACAATACAGTACAATTCGCGGAAGGAACTGAAAGCGATTCCGAAATCGGTCTATGCAAAATGTTTTGAAGATTGGAAGAAGCGTTGGAAGATGTGTATTGCTTGCAATGGAGATTACTTCGAAGGAAATAAAGTGAATATCGATAAATAATTGAACCGTTTTCGTTTCATTAAGAAATTCTGGGTACTTCTTGATCAGAAGGTACGTGCCAGAGCTGTGCAGCTGAAATTCCAATCTCACAACAAATCAGATTGTTGTAATAGTGAAAAATTCGCAATCTCGGTCCATGGTACACACACACTGATAGAAAAACGACCTGGTTCAAACATTCGTGGTCACAATAACTTGAAATCCGGTTCGATTCACCACGAAATGTGATTGTGATGTCCAGAAAAAGTGGTGAAGTGGTCATACCAAAAAAACATCTGGTTTTTCTAACCTGAAAAATGTAGTTAATTTTTGCTTCAACCATTTTTTCTGGATCTCACCATCACATTTCCTGGTGAATCGAACCAGATTTCAAGTTATTGCAGCCACAAATGTTTCAACTAGGTCGTTTTTCTGTCAGTGCAGTGAAATATGATTTTGCTGTCATCGTGAATTGACATAAATTTATAATTTTATGTATCATCACAGTTGAATCTTCCCCCAATCATGCAATTAGATGAAAGAATAAAATCTCCACACCTTTCCATTAACGTGATATAACGAAAATACAATTCTCAACGCTCGATTTTATATTGTTTGTTTCGAAGGACTTGCTTTTACATTAATTAACAAAGCTTGTGGTCTGTTACGTACGGTTGCGGTAGCACTCAGCCCCCTTACGTTTTATCGTTTACTCTGGAAACTTGATAATATTCTTTACGACTTTCGAGACTTCTGCTTTTCTAACCCCTCGTTATTTCATTTTAATGACAGAATTCAGTGATAATGTTGTCTTCAAAATTTCATATATTTCATATTTACGGATATATTGCAAACTGATTTGATATGTGGATAAAAAATCACCTGATCGACAATCGTGATCCAAGTGTTAAAAATCCATAAATCATTGCAACATACGGTATCACGATCTTCATCTTCACCAGTCAAGAGATCCACTCTTTCATAGTCGCTTCCCATACAGATTTCCTCGTGACATGAGAATGATATTGATACAAACATAAATTATGGCAAGAAACAGTTCCTTCCGACATCGAAAAATCATTTTTCATAATCATTTCCGGCATAGCACAATGTCATTGAGCCCACGTTGATAAGCGAGAAATACCATCCGATCTGTAACGGCTTCGTCGTTGTCCTCGTCCTCGTCCTCGACGTCGTTGGAATTTCGCCAGTCACGGGCTTACATTTTCACCCGATTCCTCTCTCGAGACCCTCGACATACGTCGATCCTTAAACGCACGATTGAAAGCTTATCGATAGCGGCGCTCCTTCCTGCCTGTCACTGTGCGCAACACGTTATCGTTCCTACATATCCACAACTACCTTATCTTTGCAACATATTTTTCCAAAAGCTTGCCCCAATTTACCACGTATCACCTACAAACTAGTTATGTACGGACCCCATTTGTCAACAATCCAAAAGAAAAAGGCAGAGAATCATCCTTATTATTCGAATTTGTATTTTTATTGTATCATGAGTCGAAATTACGGTTCGAAAATTATATTCGAGATTGTTTAAAACTAACGTATCGAGAGAAGAATAATAAACTGCTTATGATTTTTACAATATAATGGAGAAAAATTGTTCCTTCCTTTTCGTATATTTCCTTTTCGCATGAATCGATTGTCGTCGATCGTACGAAATGTGAAAAGGTGAAATAATTTTCAGTTTCCAAGGAAAAAGGGAAAAACAAAGATTCGAGTCACACCGTAATTCAAGTTGCATGCTTGACGATCAATATCGTAACTACGTGACCTGCAATATCTATTAGAAAACACTCGTTCGACTAATAAATTATATTTTTGCAGGAATCGAAGATAAAATGTCGTAAATTTCACTTTTTGCGAAAGTTACGGAGTCAAATGGACAAAACTTCTGACCCGGAAGTTCCTCGCGTTCGTTCGATCGATATATTTGTATTGAAATAATAAGGATAGTTCGAAATTAACGACTGAATAACGTTTTGTATATATAACCCTGCATTTCGCCGCGTAATAACTGACCCAAAAATGGATGTTTCCATGCACACCCGGTCTTCTCATTTATTTGCTTCATGCTCGTACTAACTTTGTCCTTTTGTGATCTCGATTATCACTATGAATTGGTCACGTAGAAGACTACCCGGTAGGCAGCGCGCTTAATTTATTTTCTCGAAGCTAATTTCGCAAGTATACGGTAAGAAGAAAAACTTAATTTCAGTTAGAATATGAGCTGAATTCAGGATGCAACCAAAAGAAGACTCGGTTGACTTCGAGTCAGCCACTGGAAAACCTTCTCAAACTCAAACAAGAATACAGCTTACATTCATCTCTATTCAACTGAAATTAAAATTGATTTCGAACTGAAACTGAAAGCGAATTGTTCCTGATAAATGGGTTCGTGCATTGTTTTTGGTTTTGTTCTACTCAACATGGCGTTACCTATCGACGATGAGAAATATGTTTGTGTTGATGCGGATGGTACAAAAAAAATTTCTATAATGTGTGAATTCATTCACTTCACTCGTTGACTGTTCTCGATTATATCGTGGTCGTAGTTTTTGAAGATTGAACAGCTTCAACTCTCATCGAGAGATTCGAATCCACGTTTGTTGCTGTAATGACCTGTCCTAGTCTTTTGCGTTTAACCACTTCGCCATATGGTACCGTTTCGATCGATGGACGTGATAAATCATTTCATAATAATATAATTTGATAGCACGTGTCGTGTGAAGTCAAAGATAAATTTAGAAAACATTTGACGGGAACTGAGAATCAGTGCAAACATGAATATCCCCGAAAGTTTGAATTCATTCCAATTTGTGTTGTAATGTTGAAGTGAAAGTGTCGAAATAAAGAATCCATTAACAGTGCGGAAAATCCAATAACAGGCTTTTACAAAGTTTGTATTACAAAATATTACTGAATTTGTTAGGCACCTTGAATAATAAATGAAAAACCTGAAATAATTTGATTGAATTGAAGCTGTAATTAATTATATATGTATAACCACCCGACTAGAAATTTACCCCATGGACCAGATCAGGTAAACCTTGATCCACATCAGGTCCTGATAAGGCAACCTTATCAGGACCTAACAAGTCATGTCACGCTGCACTATTATGAGGACCCCATCAGGAAAGACTAATTAGGATTTTGTGAGGAATTCCTTACTAAAACCTCAAAAATAAATCAAAACTAATCTATGAGCCTGTGTGAAAATTGCAGTTCGGTTGACAGATGTGAGGTTAAATTTATGTGATCAACAAATGGATGAATTATTTTTGTGAAATGTGTGGTGGTTATTTCTTGAATAATGTGTATCAAAAAGTCTGTTAGTAAGTGCAAAATGATTAAGTAAATCAGTCATAGCTGTTGTAACGTGTCAAAAAATCGTAATTTGTTGATGCAGTGAAAATGAATTTTCTTCAAATACTTAGCACTTCTAGGCAAAAACTCAGAGATCATATTGATTTTGTAAGAAATATGAGTCATGAAGAACTCATTTGATCAAAAATATGTCAAAAGAATGTTCAAAATGAATAACAAAAAACTTGAATTATTCACTTGCAGCTCGTCGGATGGTTTTATTTTTCAAATCGAAGAGCACTCTTGGAGTTGAAATTTTCAAATTTGAGAAAAAAGCCTTATCTTCTGAGTTGAATTTGTTGTTAGGGTGATAATAAACTTGTAGGAAGAGTTTGAAAGTTGAGTGGAATCTATATTGATCAGGGAAGTCCAAATCGTGTGGCAAAAGTTAGAAAATCTGTCAACTTAGCTCACGGCGCATGGGCTTTTCTTCACTAAACCAAATGCTGGCAGGAGAAATTCATCAAAATATAGTGAATTGAAAGTGATGTGAAGTAAGAGAGGACAGATACATGCATTGAATTTTATTAGTTATTATAAAAATGTTGATAAATATGGTAAGGCTATGTATGACTCAATGTATCGTCTCTCAATATTTTTGTTTCAATGATTTGCATTTTTGAGTGTGCATTTTCGTATCTTTTCACCAGTAACTAGTGTTAGGTTGAGAAAACATGCGTATCGAACCTGTTTCATAAATATAATAACATTTATTTGTAGGAACATGACACAACATTATTGGAACAAAAATATGGGAAGACGACACTTTGGATCTTCTATAGTCTTTTCTTATTTTTTAGAACGTTTATAAGAACGAATAAAATCTAATGAACATTTCGGTCCTCTCTTACTTCACATCACTTTGAATCCACTTATTATATTAATATTTTGATGAATTTCTCCTGCCAGCATTTGGTTTAGTGAAGAAAAGCCCATGCGCCGTGAGCTAAGTTGACAGATTTTCTAACTTTTGCCACACGATTTGGACTTTCCTGATCAATATAGATTCCACTCAACTTTCAAACTCTTCTCACAAGTTCATCATCACCCTAACAACAAATTCAACTCAGAAAATGAGGCTTTTTTCTGAAATTAACAAATTTCAACTTCAAGAGTACTCTTTAATTTGAAAAGTAAAACCATCCGTCGAGCTGAAAGTGAATAATTCAAGTTTTTTGCATTTCATTTTGAACATTCGCTTGAAATATTTTTGATCGAATGAGTTCTTCATGACCTTTATTATTACAAAATGATTGGGATTTCTGAGTTTTTTCCGAGAAATACTGATGTAAATTGATATTGATATAGATATTGTCGTTGTTGATATTATCGTATATTTGAATAGAATTAATTGTCACCACATCAGCAACTCATGATTTTTTACATATTACAGCAGTGATAACTGATTCAATAATTTATTTTGCACTCAATAACAGATTTTTTTATGCGTATTAATCAAGAAATAACGAAAGAAGAGTACTTGTTCGAAACTTATATTTGATTATGACGAAACACATATTCATTCAGTTCATATATAATCTTTGAATAATACTCAGATGATGTGATGTGTAGGAAAGAAAAATGATGCTGAATAGTCAATAAATCAACCTTATGAGAATTGTGATAAGTTAAATGAAATACTTATTTCGCTGGTGATGGTTGAACGTTTGCTAAGTTTTTCTCGCTGTATGCATAACGTGGAAAATCTTGTGAAATTTTCATAAGTTCCGCCTAATTAAAACCCAAATAGTTAGTTTTCAATTCACATTGAGAATAGATTGAACAAATTGTTCAACAGTTTTCAGAAGTAGGTAATGTGTTCGGAATGAAGGGATTGAATTTAAAAACAGGCACAGTTGAAAATCGTTCAAACATGTTCTTCTTATTGAAGGAAAATTTGTTTAATCAAAGAGTGTACAATCTGAAATCAAGTCTGTACATTCTTGTATTCAGTTTATCAAACTATGTCCATGATCTTAGGATGACCGAACGAGGTCCTGATGCGGATACAGCGAGGAAAACCTACTTCGACCTTTTCAGGATAATTTGAGGAAATCCTGACTAGGACCAAATGAGGTCATCCATACGTGAGTCATCCACACCTAATCCCGATCAGGACCGTAACGGGTATTCCTTATTTCGGATGACCTTGTCAGGTCCTCATCATATGTTGGGTTAACCTGATGACAATTTCCAGTCGGGCAATTGTAATACTGAAAATGAAAGAATTCTAAACTTATTTCCAGATATTTCTGACTGAGATATCCATTAAACTCTCACAGTGAAAAATTTTTCCTCATTGTGTAAAGTGTTAAAAATTGTGTGTAGAATGTTAAATATTCTACACACAAAGTTTAACACTTTACACAATGACGAAAAATTTTTTACTGTGCTGCCTGACTGACTATAAGATGTGCATTGCTGGTAATCAGCACATCACTCGATTTAATTCAATTTAACACGGCTATAACTCTTTTTCATCCTATATTACGGCTGAAATCGTAAAATTGCTGATTTTAAGCCTCATCTGAAAATCAGTCGAACATGGAATTAAGATTCACTTTTTACTGTGTATACCAGCCAGGTGAACTGAAAAGCTCAAAGTACCAGGGCATTTATAACAAAAATCAAGTCACTATCGTATATAATGTGACAAAAATATTCTGATTGAAAACGTCCATTAAATCGCATTCATTGATACGAGCTTCGCAACGGCCAATGACCACTCAAGAAAATGGTTTTCAGCAAGGTTTGAGGCACCCTTAGCTGCCACACTGGGGTCAGACTGACCCCAACATGATTCAATCCTGAATTACCATCAAGAAACTCGATAATTCGAACGCTCCGCGCAATCTGGTGCTACTTCAAAGTTTCTTCACCTCGCTCCACCCTAGCCTGACATGATTGTCCATGTTTCATATCATTCTTTTCCATGATACAGTGATAATGCCATTTAGAAGCGAAAATATACCCATCGATCGATGAAAACAAGCGATGCATGTGTGCTGCACATTTTCACAAATTTGAAATGAATGTTTTCTTTAGAGAAATTATTTGATTGAAAATGGAAATAGTTTTAGTACTCTCTAAAATTTTTTTCAAGACCTATGTACGCATAGCTTGGCTTCGGGGTACGTTTACAGTTGGGGTCATAATCGACCCCAGTGTGGCAGCTAAGGGTTAATCACTGTAAAAAGAAAATCTTAATCTGTTTGCATCATAGATTCAGCCATGAAATGAGCTGAATTTAAGACTTTCTTTCTATAGTGATGGGCTTGAATGATCATCTGTCGTTGCAAATAGTACTCAACAAACCATCTCCACCCAGAGTATTTATTTGAGGGTATTAAATATTTATTATTCATTTTCTAAATCTGAAAGAATGAAAAATCACGCGTTTCACCCCACTGATTCTCAGAAGTCAGCCAGTCCGCGCTTCGAGTGGAATTTTCACTTGTGTCGTGATTTTTCACCCTTTCAGATTGAAAGAATGATTTATAAATAAAACATTCATTGAAAATAATATTGATACCCTGATACAATACGCACAATAAACCCGCAAAAGAAAATATCGAAGTTCGCGAAAGATGGCTTGAAAAACTTTCCAAGAATTTCTCACCGGGCAAAGTTCGAGTTATGGATATAATGTACACGTACACCATAAAGGTTGAAGAAATCGTGAAAATCCTCTTCATCGCAGGATCGTTTTTCCTTTAAGCTCCCGTAGCTTTTCACTTGGAATATAAAGCATCGTGAACCGAATCTCCGCCAATAAAGCTGTCGAAACGTGAGTTTGCGCTCAACGCAATCCCAGGTTGCAACTAACGTTTGACTTACGATAGCGGCTTTATTATACGCTAGAGCTTTTATCTACCGCACCCACGATATTCAACATGGCGGCGGTTATAGGAGAACACGACATTTATTTTTATTTGAAAATTTTTCAAGTACCGGTGTTCGTAGATCCCTGCACGCACACCACCAACACGATACCAGCGAACAGTTCTAAATACGAAAGCCTTTACACCGACCTATACGGAAACACTTGTACGCAAATGAAATAAAAATCAACGCTCAAAAACGTGGAACAGCACGTGTAAAAAAAAAAAGCAGCTTGGAGAACGGTTCATATACGTTATACATGTTTTTATCGCTATACAGGTTGTAACACATGTGAGATCGTATAATACGAACTTTTTGATGCAAGGAATCAAATAGAAGTTTCATTTTCTTTCTTTATGTAGTACAAAGCATTGAAAGAATTTATTCGAACGATGAATGTACTACTCCAATGTACTTGTAAAAATGAATAAAAAAATCCTCGAGTATATGTATACGAATTTGAATTGCAAAACATTAAAAGAATTCTCAGAAGTGGAATTCGTTGTTTCTTCGTTTCTTTTCTTTATCAGGATTTATGATGAAAATGGTGAATGGGAAAATGTAAATGGATCGAATGGGTTCTCCCACGTCATACTTTTTTCAATGGCTTCTTTTTGGAATCAAGAAAATGATGGATTCTTGTTATATTTCTCCCTGCGTCACACATTCGGAGCATGTAATATATACTCGATAATACCCGAGTAAATTTACCGTGTTCTAGAAAACCATTAGGGACACGCTCGCTATTAGATATTGTGGATAATATACAGGTACACACGTCTGACTCGGGTGCACCCGTTAAAACCAGCTGAGTGAACATCGCATCAAGGAAGGAGTGGATGCCATTACAATCAGGCGCAATCTCTAACCAGCCAGAACCTGACCATTCTTCTTGAATTACCCATACGCAATTTAATGTACTTATGCTGCGATTTCACACGTGCGTGTTCGCATGTGCATGGCAAATAATGATCGATAAATTTCCTGGGGTTCGTTTGATGATAGATGGTGGTCATTATTTCTAATTGCTTACGGAATTGAATTTTGTGGGAAATTAATCTATGGTTGAATTTCAAATTTCTTTTACCTGGAATGAAAGAAAATAGATTCGTAAATTGTGGAAGTTGTTTCTATTCAAATGGAGAAAAAGGTATCTTGAAAAATACCAAAATTTTTTAATTTTTGGCGTTGGTCTGACCAGTCAAAATATTCACGTGAAGATACCATAATGGCTGGGACTTTTATGAGGAAGGTACAAGCAATGATGGGACTTTTAGAGGTTCGTTTACGTCAGACCAACGCCAAAAATCCATAAATCATGATATTTTTCAAGATATCTGTTTTCATAGTGTAGAATATGAAATTTTCTTTTCAATTGACGGTGATTTTTGGAAAAACTTGAAAAAGTGGATACAAATGTGTTGTTGCGAATAGAAAATGAATCGAAGTTTGGGTTTTTTGTATGTTTCAGAGAACCAAACTGTAAACTTAGATCGTTAAACGTATCTAAATGTTTATTGGGAGGATTGGATGCCGGATGTCTCGGGGAAACTGTGAGAAGGGCTCGAAATTTAGATGCATTAAGAGCAGCCGGTGCTTCTAGACCGGCTGATGTGATGCCTTTGGTTCTCGCCTTGACCGAAGCACCTTGTCTTCAACTTCTTGACCTGGCTAGTCCACGATTAGCTTTGGATGATCATCCCTCAAGACTGCTTTGTCACGCTCTCGCTAGGAACAGTACTCTGAAACTACTAAGCCTCGAGGGATGGACGTTCAGGATCGAGGTAAGTAGTTTGAATAATTATTTTCTCTAATTTTCTATTATTCTTTCAACCTTGAGTCTTCTCTTCGAATAAACCCTCATGCCTCAAATTTCATGCACCGGAAGAAATAATTTATTTGATCGAATGAACTGAAGTTGGTTGTGAAAATTAGTTCCGAATAATGAAAGAATAGAAGCCGGTAATAAAAGCTGTAGTAAAGGCAACTTCAAACTAGTAACAGCAACTGAAGTCTGAGAAATTTAATTTGAATTGAGTTGAGCCAACGCCCGTTTTAGTTATTCAAATAAGATAACTAAACCAGAGACCAGATCGGGTCAACTGTGATCCAGCCCAGGTTCTAGTAAGGCAACCTCGTCAGGACCTGACAAATCATGTCACGCTTTACTAATATCAGGACTTTATCAGGCAAGACTAATAAGGATTTGATGCGGAATCACATTCCAAAACCTCCAGAATAAATTTAAATTAGGATATGAACAAGAAATTCACAACCCAAAAATTTTGTATTCGGCATGGAGAGATCTAACTTGGAAGATATGCACAGTTGACATTTGTTCAGAAATATTTTCCTAATTTAGAGAAAATTTATTTCACCAATGGGTATGCAATCTAAAAGTGAGACATTTTTGCATTCAGTTTATTGAACTATACTTTATAAACATATATGTTCATAATCTCAGGATAACCTAACAAGGTCTTGATGAGATTACAGCCAGGAAAACCTATTTCAACCTTGTAGGATAATTTAAGGGAAACCTAATCAGGATCAAATGGGCTTATCCCTACGTGGGACATCCACATCTAATCCTGATCAGGATTTCAGCAGGTATACTGTATTTCGGATGACCTTGTTAGGTCCTCACCATATATCGGGTTAACCCTATGATAATTTCCACTCGGGATCTAGTTGTTGGAACTAATTTGGAATAAGGGTGACTAATTATTTTTTTCGGTTTGCTTTGTATCCGACTGAGTAAACATTTTCTCGGTTAAAGATTTTCTCCCTTAAAGATTATTTGAATACATTTTTGAGATTTTTCAAGCTCTCTTATATGAACTGTTCAATTATTTTACAATTGATACCACTCAGGGTGTACTCGACCATCGAAAAAAAACAAAGTATGTACACGAAGGGCTTTTTACAGCTCTCGTAATAAAACCATACTATATCATATCCATGATTTCAGTTCATCATGTAACTTTAGAACGATGAAAATGTATGAAATTGATTTCCCCTCGCATGTGAATTTCTTTGAAATTTTCTGTAAAAATTGTTCACCAAGTACACGTGAATTGCGAGGTGGAATGTTATTTACCTTTGATATTTTCACGTGATGAAAATTTCTCCCAATACGCGATAAAATTCATGTAAATGTTGAGGCATATATTTTATCAATAGTTCAGAATATCACATAGATCTCTACGAGATATGGATTTAATCGATACCTGCCATAGGATATCTGCAATTTTCTCGTGAAAATAATAACCAGTATTCCTGGTCCCGTGGGTTCTGAAAAGTTGATATCGATTTATTTTTTATTTCATTATTCCCTATTCTTCTTATTTTCTTTTCCCCCATTCTGCTTGTAAATGAATATTGTTTTCATAATATAAATCGAACCCAAAATTCCAAAGGGATATCAAGAATGTTTGCAAGTATCGAGTAAATGACGAACGATTTCTAAGTTTGATCGATTCTTATCCCAAGTATGCTTTGACAAATGTACCATGCTTGGTGTCAAGCTTGAGTCAATGCTAATCAACATCGGGCCTAGCTTGCTCGCTAACATTGGCACGAAACTGGATTGATGTCTGGAATGATAACAATGTTCAATGCTTGGCATCAATATTGTTGCCATTATTGATATACAATACCAATGTGAGCTAAATGAGTAGGATAGATTTTTCATTGGCGTCCAAGTTTGATTGAACATTCACATTTGAGTAATTGATCAAACTTGGTGACAGGTTCGAGTCAATGCTAGTCATCACCGGGTGTAGTTCGATGGCCAACAATGTTACCAAGCTGGGCCAATGTTTAAGGTGATAATAACGTTCTCTGCTGAGCATTCAGCTTTCATATATATCGGAAATCCAACACGGCAACATAAACTTGGTCCTAGCATAGATGTTCAAGACGCTATCAAGGTTTGGTTAGCTATGACGGGCCAAGCATTGGTCAAGGCTTGGTTGACGGAAATTAAATCAAACACGACAAAATATGCTTGGTCCTAACATTGGTGTCCACTGAGAAAAGTGAACTGTAACCATTACCATACGAAAATAGTAGTTGAATGACAGAATCAGGTTATTTGGTATCCATCTTCATGTAAATGGTAACCATTCCCATGTGCATGAACATTGCTACGATTCTCTATAGTATCCGAAACCAAATTCGCGAAGTTGTCCCCTGATTACTATTTGTACATGGTAATCATTACATTTCACTTCTCTCAGTGTCCAAGACTCTATCAACGCTTAGTCAGCTATGGCGGGCCACGCATCGGTCAAGGCTAGGCTAACCAGACTTGGCATACCAAGCTTGACGCCGATCATAGTGCAATTGTCAGTCTTGGCATTACGAGCCTGGGTATGTTCATTTTGAATACTATGAATCCTATTTCTTACTGTCAGCTTTGCGAAACTAAAAACAAATATTTAAATGTTGCTTCAATGATCCTTACAGCTTGCATTGAGCCTCAAGGACGTTAACGAAAGCATCAACTGTGCATCGATTTCGAGTTGCCCCTAATAATACAATCGTCTTGAAACCAACGTGCGCTGAAAAATAAACTTGAATGAATGCGAATAGCGGTTGTTAAGTGTAAAACGAGGGCTGGGTTCAAGAAATGAAACTGAAACTCAACATTGAAAGAAAAAGAACAATAACAAGAACCACCGAGAATATAACGTTCGAAAGACTTCTTTTCTTCCTCCGCATTGTTCGTGTGTATAGCTTGTAACTCGCAATTTCGCAAGTACACCCCGTAGCGATATCCTCGCGATATATATAAACTAAATTTCAAGTAGCTGAATCCCGATAACGACGAAAACTCGTTCGAGTCGATCGTTTGTTCCCTCACTCGCACGATTGCCCTGAGAAGAATAAATCGCCAGCTGAGAGCAGTTTTACTTGTTTCAACTACACCGTCGGTTTGGTCACAGCGAAGTTAATAACGTAATTGTGTCAACTACGGTTGGTTGCGTCCAACGCTACCGTAGTTGGATTATATCGATGGAAGTTTTCATATCCCCGATTATAAAATTGAACGCATCCTACTTTCAGTTCTCAAATTTATCATTTTGATCAACGCTCGATAATTTGAAATTTCAATGAAAATATTGCCCTAATGAAGTGTCGATGAAGAATATCATCCACCGACAAAATATGTAAAATATATTTCATATTTCCGCGATAAACTATGCTATGAGATCACGATCGAAGAAGTGGAGGAAGAGGTCTATGGTGCATTACCGAAACACTTCCTGGAGGCCGGATAATGGGAAATCGATCTGAGTATACAGAAACGACGAGAATGAAGTCTAGAGTACGGAATAGGGATGATGAGTTCATCGATATACTGTCATTGATAGTATATTGCAGTATCAAAGACTACAAGATCATGTGTTTCGTAGGCAGAGCTAGGATCGCGATACTTGAATCTGAAATGAAATAATCCATATACTTGGGGACAATAGAATTTAAAATTTATCGACCAATATTGACGCGTATACGAAATATTGTACACAAATCCATTCAAATTCTACTATGAAAATCGTTTGGATAGTTTTTGTCAAAAAAAAAAGAAAAATAGCACATGGGAGAGTAAAAATGAGGGAGGATTATTTTGGAAACCGTAGAAGATTCGTTCATTTAACTGGGCTCAAAAAAAGTTTGCGATGATACGTAACGAAAAAATATTCACCGAATAACGGTTCCAGAAGATTAAATAAAATACGTCAAAAAGCTCTGAAAACGTGCATAAGAGTATTACACGAGAATAAAAAAGGTATTTTGAATTTCATGTGTGTTATACGTTTAAAGTATCTAACAAGGGTTTTAAATTTCAAAAGCGTTACATTGAGAAAACATGAGAGAAGTTGATGTCATTGAATTTATACATACAACAACTCATGAAATTCATCGGTGTAATCGCTCAATGAAATTTTTCATCAATTAATTATCAGTTGAATTTCTTCATTGATCATGGATTTTTGGAGAGCGTTTCAATGAGAAGTGATATTGCCGAAGTTTGAATCGTTTATTAAAACGAATTAGCTATTGAATAACAGAATACTCATGTGTTCAAGGTTCTAAATCTTGCAGTACGTTTTTTAAACACTCTTAACAATTTCAAGGGGTTGATTCGAGAAGATCAATGGCAATGATTCATCAGATTTTGTGAGTTTAAATATTCGTTTCGTTTTTGTAAACGATTCAAACTTCAAGAACATGAAAAATGTACTTCATCCGCTGGTAATCCAACGATCTATATCCAATCAAACATTCCTGTTGATTAGATCTCAGTTTTGGCAGTACAAAAAAGCTTTTTCTCAATTTTAGCCTGTAGTTGCTAATTTTGGGTCACGATTAAATTGGAATAAAAAATTCTATCAATTCTCATTTATGAATTGTATTAGTTTATATATGAATTTTTAAACCTTTTTTCTCAGTGTAATTTGAGTGGTGGAATATACAGGTACATCTAATTTCGGGCGCTCCCCAATTTCATGCGATTTCTGTCCTAGAAACAACTAGAATTCATTCGAATTTATGAGACTTTCCCACTGGAATAATAAAAGTTATATTTTATTCGAAATAAAGCACGCATTCTTCTTCGTGAAAAATATTTTTCTTGTAATTTCCTGTCTAGAAAAGTATTCCTCGATGTAACTCTACGTAACTTCTAGATGCAAACTAGACATTTTCCACTGAAAAAATTGTTCACTCTATCTCAAACCTCCATGAACATAGAAGATATCTTTTTACTCCAAGAACTGCATTGTACGACAAAAGTAACAACTCTACCATCTGAATGTGCACGTCTTATATCATTTACTCTTTATTCTGTTCTTGAGAAACAAAACTTATTTTTCCAATGCACGCGAAAACGTTTATTTTGAGATTTTTTTTCCTCTTGATTGTACTTCCCTGACGTCGTTGTCTACTAATTTTTTCCCTTCTATTTGCCTTCATTCGTCATCCCCTTCTGTCTTTACTATTCCATCTCCGATATCCATTTATCCTTCTTCTTTTCCATTTGTTTTCTTTCTTCGTGTTTCAGCTTTCTATTGGGAGATGATGAAGCTTCCTCAGTTTCTTTCTTTTTGTATCTTCTAACTAATTCAGAGTCTTTTGATAATTTATTACCCATCATGTCTTTAATTTCTTTGAGACTTATTCTCTTGCTATTTCTGAGACGTCACTTTCCGGTTTTCTCTCAATATTTAAACCAATTTTCTCCACGACAACACCTTTTTCGCTTGATAACCTACTTTTTCCTTCTTCTACATTTTATTATCCTTCTGGCTTTGTTTCTCGCGCGTTTGTTCCTTTTCTGCAAACTTTTTCACCTTTTTTCTCAATTCGTTGGATCTCGGTATAGAAAATTTATTTAATGTTTTATACTACATCCAAATTGTAAGAAAACGCGATGGAGATTTTTTGTAATTGGTCAGCAAACAAAGAACCACTGATAGGTCTTTATCTAGATTACTTAACCACCCTTCACCCCCTTGGAATGTGAATACTTGGTATTCTCATGCTATAATCGAATCATGAATTGTTACACGAAGAAAAGAAAAGTATAAATTTCTCCACATAGCCCAACAACGGTGAGTTTCGGGACTTTAAGTAGTGAATTTCATAGATTCATTGTATTTATATCATAGCGTATATTTTAGTTGTAGTTTCCTTAGTTTTAAGGCGATACCAGCACTGTAAAAAACATTTCTTGTAAATTACCTACATGAAATTGAAAAATCACACTTTTTTTTGTCAAAGTACTACGCTCAGCATGGGAGAAATAAATTTTTATTGTAAAAATTTTACGCTGAACATAGGAGAAATCAATTTTTTTCATAAAAGTCCTGCACTCAGCGTTGTAATATCACACAATTTTGTAAATTGTTCACATTCAGTGTAGGTAATAAAGTTCCCTACATCAAGCGTGAACAATTTACAAAATTGTGTGATATTACAACGCTGAGTGCAGGACTTTTATGAAAAAAATTGATTTCTCCTATGTTCAGCGTAAAATTTTTACAATAAAAATTTATTTCTCCCATGCTGAGCGTAGTACTTTGACAAAAAAAAGTGTGATTTTTCAATTTCATGTAGGTAATTTACAAGAAATGTTTCTTACAGTGAGCGACCCCTGAAGATATAATCAGACCCTTTGGTCAGAAAAGGACACAAACAAAACTATTCTCACAAATCACACTGTAAAAAATATTCAATGTGAAGAATTACTTTTATTTCAATTGAAAAATCACAGTTTCTAGTGAAAACACGATGCTCAGCGCAGGGAAAATGAATTTTCATTGTAAAAATCCCACGCTCAGCGTTGTGATATTACAAAATCTTGTAAATTGTAATATCACAACGTAGGTAATAAAGTTACCAACCCTGAGTATGACAATATTTCATAACTTGGTGAAATCACAAATTTTGTTGTAAAAGTCCGACGCTCGACACTGTTAGAAAAGTTCTTGAATTTAATAGAAAATTCTTAAAGAAATGTCCTATTTTCTTATTAAATTGAATAGTCATTCTCAAATTTAACATCAGTGATGAAATTTCAGAATGTCTTACTAAAATGTACTATAATAATTATTCATTAAATTTCATAACTATGTTATTCAAATAAGGAAAGAAATTCTCAACATTCAAAATAAAATTCTTAGCATTAAGAATTATAGTATCGAATTCAATATTCGATTATGAGTTCTGTTTAATAAATTGTTTATGAAAAAAACTTCATAACTTCTCTAACAGTGAACGTAAGGAGTTTACAATTTTTACAGTGAATTTTCTACGCCGAGCATAGTAAAAATACAAGAAATTTTTTTTCAGTCTATCCAAAAACAACCCATACAGCAAAACTTTTGCTTTGTCTAAAAGATTTCATATGCAACAGTTTTTCACTGTCTTCAAGATGTCTCAGTTGAAGAAATCTAAGAGTCATCTAAGAGAGATCTAAAGACATCTTTTAGATTTCTTAAGGGGATACCAGCAATCCCCGCTGATGCAACACGCGATACAAGCGTACCAACTGACCCTGGTGAAAATGTCAACGCTCCGGAAGCGAATATTGGAACAAATGAAGCGTGAAATGTTTCAATTTCTGCTTCCTTCGCGCTTAGATACTGTTTCGTGTACTCTTCATACCTCTCTCACGCTCCCATTTCTACTAGGGGAATTAACATTTTCTTGATAAGGATACTCTGAACTGAATTCATGAAGGAGTATGAAATTTTCAGGAATCAATCTTCAATCCTTCATCTATTGCTGTACATCGCCCGAATTTTGAATTTCGAAGAAACATTTTATTCTCAGTCGGTAACACCAACCTTTTTTTTTCGAAATTCAAAATTTGGGCGATGTATAGCAGTAGATAGAGGATTGAAGATTGATTCCTGAAAATTTCATCCTTCTTCATGAATTCATTCCAGAGTATTCTTACCGAGAAAATGTTTACTCAATCGGTAATCTTGTATGGCGGGTTGCATCAGTGGGGATTACTGGTATCCCCTTGTATCCCCTTAAAGGGTTATATACAGTCAAGTGGCGCAAAAACAGCGATTTTTCAAGGATTTTTCCTGAAGAGACAGTTAAATTCATCAATGTAAAAATTTGTACACATATTGAGATCACTTTTAACTGTATATTTGACATTGTTTATTTGTAAAAATAAATTCACGGTGACCACGATATCTCGGGACTGAAGCTTTTCAAATAAAAAAACCAAACGAATTTGGTTAAAGTAATGTATAATCTAGCAAGGGGTCGTCCATAAACTACGTGGGCCTGTTTTTGCAATTTTTTAACCCCCCCCCCCCATGTAGCTCTACCGTGGATTTTCCTTGGACACCCCCCCCCCCCTCCCACGTGGGAACATAGTTTTTCACGTTCAGCTAAATTAATTTCAATCAAATGAATTTTTATTCAAATAAGACCTTAATAAAAGTAAAATTAACTGAAATGAAAGATTTATTTTATTGAAATAAAATTTCTCTCATTTCAAATGAGATTTACTTGAATGAAGAAGAATCTTATTTGATCCAATCGAATATATATTTGGGTTATATTCGAATGGATCATTTTTCTGGATATTTATATAGAATTCTCTTTCAAGTACAACATAAATAAAAGAAACACGTAGCTTGGAACCGACCCCCTCCCCTCCCCCATGTAGCCTAACGTAGCATTTCATCTTACCCCTCCCTCCCCCTATATTGGCCACGTAGTTTATGGATGACCCCTAATTATTCGAAGGAATAAGCAAAATAAAATTTTTTGACAAAATGGCGGCTTCTAAAAAATATCGATTCATACAAAAATGTTTGTCTTAAATTGTTCATGAAAAAGAAAAAAATGACTATTGGTGAGAAGAAACCTTCGATTAATTACTAAAAAATATACACTGAAAAAAATTTATTCCAGTCGAATAAATATTTATTTATTCTGTACCAAAGAAATATTTATTAGAATTAACAAAATATTCTTTGGAACCAAAATAATTTATTTGAATTAAATAGATGGTTCTAATCGTTTATTTGATTCCAATAAATTATTTTAGTTCCAAAGAATATTTTGTTAATTCTAATAAATATTTATTTGACTGGAATACATTTTTTTTCAGTGTAGTCAACAAGCTTGTGTTAAAATTTGAGACTGATCGGTCCAGCAGTTTTCGAGAAATCTTGGTCACCGACTTTGAAACCCCAGTTTGTAAAAAAACGCATTCAAAGTCTCAAAAGCACTTGACATAGAATAAAACAATTTTACAAATATGCGCGTAACTTGGACAATAATCGCCGAATTGACTTGAAATGTTCTGTGTGAGTACTTGAATGTATGTACATTACGAAAATGAAATTAAAAACATCGATTTTTTGAAAATTTTAACTGTATACAACCCCTCAAATGAAGACATCTTGAAGACAGTGAAAACTGTTGGATAAGAAATCTTTTAAACATAGCAAAATTTTTGCTTGTATGGGAACCCACACAGCACTTTTGATCTTCAAGTTATCTTGAGAAACTATTTAGAAGAATTTAAGAAGTCTTATTCAATACGAAAAGATATCTTTGCGATGTCTAAAACAGTTCTTACTTCTGAAAAACATCTAAAAGGCATCCTTCAGAAGATCTAAAACGTATCTTCCGGGATATCTTTTAGACATCTTATAGAAATAGTTTAGAAGTAAGAACTGTTTTAGATATCTGAAAGATATCTTTTCGTGTCGCAAGAAACTTCTTAACTTTGTTTTGAGATAACTTTCAGACATGGAATGCTGTGTGGGGAAGGAATGAAATCAAAATATCGTTCTCTACAGACCTTCTTCAATCAATAAAGACGGTCTGCGGAGAGCGACATTTTCCTCTTATTGCTTTATTTTCGAATAATTTGTCAGACAAGATTTGGCTCGAGTTGCATCGTCAGGGGCCACTGGTATCTCCTTCAAAACAATATTGAATTATACATTATGAAATTTTTGCATTACGGAATATGTAAGAACGAGCTCATTCTGCTTCATTTCAGTCCTTTAATTCAATATATTTCGAAACCTAAACTCATTAAAAACTCTGTGAAAAACAAAAGTCAATCTCTTCCACTGAAATATAAATTCCTCATCCTACAAAAAATATCCAACGCTTGTGAAGATAAAGTTTGTCATGGAATCCAAGGATATTCCGGAAACCTCACAAAATATCAAATTATATACGTTCAACAAACTTTCCATCCTATCGTTGCTTACCGTGTTCCGTACATTTTCCTCCTCATTAATTATTCATATTCTATACAACCAGGAAATTTCCTTAAAACATACCCTTGTGATTTCAGTTCCCTGTACTATACGAAGATATCTTCAAGTATTCCATTCACGTGATTACACTGAATTATTGATTACAGCGGATTTTTTTATATGATTCGTTATTACAACAACTTTTGAATTTGTATGCCAGGCTTTTTAGGGAGCTTTGATGTATATAAAAAATAAATTGAATATAATAAGAACAAAAATTTATACTACAGTTGTTTTCAATTGTTTTCGAATGTGGAGAATAAAACTTCGTATCGAGTTTCATGGTTTGTTCATGTAACTGAATATAACATACGTGTATATATCCAGCATCATATCATGTGAACGAATTTAATTATTGCTGAAAGATAATGAATACGTTTTCCAAGGCATCGGGATTTGATTGTCTGGAGAACCTTTGATCATTTGATCCTTTTATGTTAGTCACGTTACATTCATGGTACAAAAAAAAAGAGACAAGAGAAAGAAATTCATAGAACGAGATCTATGTTCTGAAATGTGCTTGGAATTCTTAAGATGGTTAAGACTTTCCTCTCCCGATTACATTTAAGATGAAACAGTGCAGTAACGTGAGACAGGCACAAAAAAAGTATCGAGACCAACCTCGAAGGGAAAAAGCTCGAGCTTCGTCAAGTAGATCCTAATTTTTAGCTTGTTCGCAATCACGTTTATGATTCTTATATCACATTTATCTGCGTTTTATGCTGTACCGGGTCAGTATTCGTATTGTACATATATACATCTGTCATTTCAAATATATAGTTGCACGTTTTGACGAGTTACTTGACTGGAAAAAACTTTTTCAATTAATTATTGAATTCTTATTGTAGAGTAAAGATGGAAAATATGAATATCGGTTTGTCACGAAAAGTCTATCGAGTGATCAATAAAACCTGAGAACTCTTGAAATGAATTGTCACGCAGCGGGATTTTGAATGCATTGAAAACTCTATTCTCTTGTTTCTCCATTCTGAAAGAAACAACGAACCCTTCATTTCTTTAAGCCAATTTAACACCGCAACTAATTAGAGTCGGCCATCAACGGTAAGGGTCGAATATCTCCATCCGTTGCTAAATAGCTTATCCAAATGACTTTAATCTTCTCCCTTGATTGTATTATTTTCAATTAAACTCTCTCGAATCACTGAATGAATCACACTCGGAAAACGTGATCGATAATAAGAGCTCTCCCCGATGGAGGAAAATATTCCCTCTCATTTGCATTCACAGGCCGTGATCGATCATGACATTCGAACATGCGAAAGTTTAAGGAAACCAATTTCATTTTGACATTACGTTACAATTCGTTGTAACATTTCTCAACTTTGTAACAACAGGATAATAAAATGTTCATCGAAGTGAGTGAACTTTCATTTTCTCAATTCAACGCTTCTCGAAGGAGACTTTAGCGGTAACATTTTATTTAGAATTCTCAAAAATTCAGGTAAATAATTCATTACTCTAGCCATCTTATTGTAATGAAAGATAAAAAGGTGCAGAGATAAGAACAAATGAGAAGAAGGTTGGAAGGAAGTGCAGGCGGTTGAGGTATTATTTATAGCTCTGCTAATTACGAAACAAAGAACCTTGAGAGCTTTGTCGTCCACAATGTTGACAGCGGTAAAAGTACTAGAAGTACATTAAATTTTGCTTTTTAATATTTCATTCCACATTGAATCAAATTCTTTGGGGAAAAATTCCTTATTCCTTCCTAATCAAATCACCCTTGAATCAACTAGATTTCTCAGTGAGTATTGTTCATTCACTCTCAACGATATTTCCAAGATATCTAACAGGTCTTAAATACATCTGAAAGAAAGATATCTTTCAGAATGTTGTAGATGATTTCCAGGAGAATGTGTATTGGGTTTTCCCTGGTGAACAACCAAAAGTGGAGGAAACGGATATTGAAACAAATGAAACGTGAAAAATGGTTCAATTTTCTCCCAAATTACGCTTAGGTGACTCTTTGTGACGCTCAGATGACTCTCGCTTGCGTTTCCGTTATGCTTTCGTTACGCTTCAACGCTTCATTTTTACCAGGGTTGTCTTGGAATCTTTCCGTTTCGAAGAGAACACGAGCCGAACACATATCAATTTTATAGGTCGATTTTCAATGAATTTATATTCAACGAACCGCTAATAAATCTTCAAATGTCCATATCTTAAGATTTTTGGTTCAACGAACGTCCGTTGAACGTTCCCAGATAATAGAATTCTTCAAGAACTCTTTTCGAAGTAAGGAATTCGTAAAGAAGTCTGGAAGAGTTCAATGTTTGGGACATTAACGAGTTCATTGAGAGTACTAAAACGTACTTTCAGCATACTTTGAGCCCCTCCAGAGCTCTTTATGAATTCATTAGTTCGAAAAGAGTTCTTGAAGAATTCCATTCTTGTTTTTGAAAAAGAATTCTTCGTGTGTTACCCTGGTTAAAAGAATCCATTACTTCTGACAAATGAAATTAAATGAGATTTGGCCAGAACATTGTCCGAGAATCGATGAGATTTGGCCAGATTCAGTGAGATTTGGCGAGAATCGACTGTTCTTTCTGACCAAATCTCATTGACATTTGCTGGATGAGATTCGGCCAGAACATTGTCCAAGTTCAACTGTAATTTAGTGAGATTTGGCGAGAATCAATGGTTTTTTTAAACCAGGGTATCAGGGTTGGCATTTTTTTGGGAGATTTGATCTCTTTCCATGTGAAATCAGAAATTTTGCAATATCATTTTCCATTAGAATTCGATCTGACAGCGGTATTTGATTTTGAAAAAAGATTACATAGAAATGTGATAGAAAGATTAAAAAATCATTGTAGCAGAGGATTCCCTGAACCTAAAAAGTCTGAACGCAATCTTTCGGAAATGCAAAAGGGTTTCAAGAGCATTTTTGAACGTCAAACATTACATTATCTATTCTCGCAGAGACACAAAAATCTTTTCGCATGATTTTATTGTTTCCTCATTTAATTCCATTTACATGAAAACTTTTTTGATCCAACGAACCATGAGGAAGTAATATCATTGTAGCAGTTATGTACGCAGTTGAACACACAACATGCTAAATTATTTCCTCTGTGTCGTTATGGTAACACTTTCTTGAATTCTTCGCTCCCGGAATTGAATTTCATTTTCCTTCATTGTCGGTGAAGAATTTTTAATTATCAAGCGTGCATTTTCTCTGTAAATGTTATTTTTCATGTATTCATAGAAATTTGCTCTTCTTCAAAAACTTGAAACAAAAGATGAAAAAATACCAGAAACTATACTCGCTTGCTGATAGATCCATAGTCGCAGGGACTTGAAATTTGTTTACGGTGATAAAACAAAATTCAAGACAAAATCAATTTCACGTTTTCTGGTTACGAGAGCCAGATTTGTTCCTCTGAGGAAATCCCTGGTGAAAATATACGCTCGTAGTAAGCACACTCGGAGCTGACAAGAAACGTAAAAAGGTTGCAATCTTCTCTTGCCGAAGCGTATAATAATTGCTTGTTGTAGAGTATTGGAATTATACGTTATCAATACGCTTTATAAATGTTCCATGAAAGGTAATGTGAATTATTTCAGACACACTTTGAGTATCGGTTTTAAACTGTCAGAAATCAGAGCATTCCATTGCTGAATAGGTAAGACGCTGGATTGCAATGATGACAATCATGGGTTCGAATCTCGCCAAGTGGTTGAAACTTTTATCCTCCTATATTGTTCATCCTCTTTATGGAGTGTTGATTTTTATACGCTTCTTTTGTTCCAAACGTCGCTTCAAATACTCTTCGAATCCGTTCCATTTACTCTTAGTTCACTTCTCATTAACGCTTCTGTTACGTTTCTCTACCATACTTTTTGTCTGCGCTTCATTTCAGTTTCCATTTTGACCAAGGTATTAACTTCGAAAAGTATTTTGAGAAATCAAAACAAAGTTTTAGAAATTCCAATATTATTCATGTCTTATACAATACCAGAATATTTGTTACACGCGGAAATGTAAAATTCATCCGAAAGATATCTTACATGCAGCTTTGTCCGTTTGGGAGATATGATAACGTACACGGATATAAAAGAATGGGAAACCCTCAAAAGAAACCTCGCTTTCATAATATTTTTGTCTCGAACCTGGATGGACGAAGAGAAAAGAAAATATGGTCAGTATAAAATTACATGGCACAATTTTCATCGTGTTGATTTTGAGAAAAAGCAGCACAACGTGCGTTCTAAACGTACCGTACTTTACGAGTATTGAAAATACAATAAGAATCGAAGACAAATGTTAACTCAGATTGGGAAGTACAAGTACGAGAACATTATCTCTCGTTAATATCAGAATCTACCATTGATACTCTACACTGAAAGAATTTTGTTATAAGAATTATCGTGAAATTTCAGTAATCGAAGGACAAGTAGAAATTCTTCAAAAAATTACTGTGCAGCTTGTAAAAATGAGTGAATTTCTGAACAATCGAGAGTGATATTTTCCACAAGTTTTACAGAATGCACGGTAATATTTTAAAAAATTTCCACTTGTCCCTCGATCCCTGAAATTTTACGGTAATTTTTTGAATAAAATTCTTTCAGTGTACATTTTGAAAATTGGTAACGGTATAAAAGAGCGAGGATGTGTGAGAAGAAGGAGAGAATTAATAAGAGAGGGCAAGAAGAAGAGGGGGGAGAGAGGAAAGGTAATGATAAGGAGGGGAAAGTGGAAAGGGAGTCAAAGACACCACTTGGTTGACGATCGTCGAAAGAGATAGCCAGACATCTCTTATATATATATAGAATTGATCGATATAAAATAAACGACACGTGTCGATGTTGAAAAAAAAGAAATTAATTAATGTCGTAAACCTCGACCACGACAAATCGTTTGAATAACTTGATTGAGGAGGAAAATTCAACGAGATCTTGGAATCAATAACAAACGAATCCAGAAGGAAGAAACCAAAATCCAAGGAAAGATTCGATATATCCAATACACGCCTTGAAAGCGGACTCTCTTCCTTTCACACAACCAGATGAGTCTCTCTTCTCTTTCTGCCTTCTCTCATCTTTTCCGAAGAAAATCGTTAGTTCTTTTGTATATTAGTAATTTTTAATCAAATCATTTTTTATCCTATTCTACACTGTAAAAAAATTTCACCGGAAAATTCCAGTACATGTACTGGAAGTCATTAACCTGTACATGTACCGGAAAATTTCAGCACATTTGTACTGCAAAAATTCAGTGCAAACGTTATGGGATTCCCGCATCAAAACTGGAAATTTTCTGAGCCTCGGTACTGGAATTTTTCAGTACACGAGCTGGACTTTTCCAGGACATGTACTGGAAAATTAATGCTGAAAATATCCATGAAAATTGAAAAAAAATTGCTCACGCAAAGTGATTTTGCAGGGTCCTTGTGTTCCAAGATGATTGAGAAACTTTTGATCGTTCATTTGGATGGACAGAAACTCATGTCTACCTAACAGGATTTGAACCCACACTTTTCTACCTGCCTACCAACTGAAACCTAAGACCTAACCGATGAGCTATAGCGCGACATGTTGGAAGGCCAGCTTGGGTACTACATATGCTTCATATCTAGAACACAAGAGGATAAGTCTTGGAAAAACCTCATATATCAATTTCATTGGCTACAATTACAATTATTATTCAAAATCTCAATCAGGAAATTTTTAATATAAAGACTTGAAATTTTTCCTGCCAGAAATGACGAAGTCCAATAGGAGTGGAAAATTTCAGTGCAACAGTGATTAAATTCCGTTGCATAGCAACTGGAAAATTCCATCACACGACCTGAAAATTGCAGTTCAAAACCTGTATAATTCAATTGCATAGTAACTGGAAAATTCCATCACAAAACCTGAGAATTGCAGTTAAAAACCTGTATAATTCCAGTATACCAACGATTAGGTTTTTTTTTCTAAATTCCAAATTTGTTCTCAAGTCCTTTTTGAGGGAATATTTTTTTTTGCTGCACAAGAACTATAAAATTGTAGTACGAGCCGGTAAAATTTTCGCGAAATCATGGCAAAATTTCAGTACATCATCTCAAACTTGAAAATTCCAGTACAATGACTGAATTTTCAGTTATGCTTGGTAAATTTTCAGTAACGTAACAACAAAATCTCTGTACATGTACTGGAATATCCATATTCCAGTACTAGCACTGGAAATTTCCAGTCCAGTTGCACAGTAAATTTCCAGTTTTTTTTTACAGTGTATTATATCATAACTGTGAGCGGTAATTTAATAATTAGAGACCGGATTATATGCAACAAAAAAGTGCAAAATATGCAAGAAAATATCTCCAAATATGCAGTAAAAGGTAAAAAATATGCAGTAACAAGTCAAAAGAACTTCAACAAGTTTTGACACATGAAAAATTCAAAATATGGAAGTTGTGTATTGATGATCTTGGTTAAAAAATCCCACCAATTCCTATTGAGAGTGCAACACTCCGATTGAAACCTAATAGGTATTAATCGGCGTTGACTGGGATTCTGCATGTTCAACCGGAACGAATGAGGTTTTTTTTATCAGGGTACAGCAAGATTTGTCCGAATTGAAGGATCATCAAATGCTTTCTACTTCGTTGATTCAAAAGTTCCGATAGTTTCAATATTTTTCTCGAATTTGATGGCAGTACGGTTAACGTTGAAATAAATTGTCACATTTGCAAGGCCGGATTTACCATAGAGGCGAACTAGGCGCCGCCTAGGGGCCCCCACTCATCGATCAGGTTTCGCAAAAATCGAAATTTCAATTTCTCAATCCTCATGGAAAAAATATGTAATCTTGCTCACATCCTTACTGCGGAAACAGTTTTGAAAATCAAAGGAATCCAACACTTTTCAGTGAACAAAATGTATTTAAAAGTATTGGAATATAATACTTCTGAATACACTCCGAAAACGCTATGTTCGAGATGAAGTCAGTGATTCTTCCTGTAGCTACCAACAACCCAAACCTGGCGTTCTCTCGATGTTCAGTACTCTAGATTTGTTTGAAAAACTACGAACACCTCTGAAATCCTCTTAAAAAAACTCTTCTGTGATAATCCATGAAATGTTCAGAGATTTTCAGTGAAACTTTCCCATCAGGGTGACGTTCCCTGGGCCTATTATTTTTGCAATGAGTACACTGAGAGAAGAGTTTACTTATATTAAATGAATATATTTATTTGGCATCTGTTCAAAAATATTCATTAATTATGAATAAATATGGTAATTGTCAATAAATATCATAGTTGGCATACATACGATTGATTTTATGTGACATTCAGAACAAACAAATCGTTCATTTAGTCCATTTATTTCATGTGAATGATTTTATTTTTCCCTCAAGTAATAAACGATTCCTAATTTACAAATAGACGGTTTGATAAGTACAAGATTTTCATGAGATAAATATTAGTAAACTAAGAATATGAAGAAAAGAATGGTTGATTGACTCAAATTTCAAATTAAATTTCAACACAATAATTCAGTTTCCCAATGTGTATATCTTTCCTCTCAAACACAGATTTGTTAATAATTCAGAAATTTGATTTGATATGAACACCTTGAATTTGATTTGACTCTCAATCTATATTGCAGCAGAATATATAGTTGTGTATATATATGTATAACCATGGAACATTGAAAATTTTCTTGCGTTTCAAGAAATCCTTTTTATCCGGAAAGAATATGAGAGACAGTCTTGTAGGCTGAATTTTCCTACAAAATTATTAAAATATTTCACTATAAGTTTTCATTCAGTTTGTTCAACTTTATAATTACTGTTAGAGAATTTCTTGAATTTAATATAAGAATTCTTATGAAATTTCATAAGTGCATTTCAAAATCAATAATATTCTGGGATTTACAACTTTTTTTATGAAATTTCACTTTTTCATGAATTTTTTGTGATAGAATCCTATTACATGTATGATGTCATGACGTCAGCATATATGATATCTAAAACCACATCGTATTTTTCAATCGGTTTCTTCAATCGTGATGTAGTCGAGGTGGTTGAAGCGTTAGGTCGTAATAGGTCAGGTTAGGTAGGAAAGCAGGTTCGATTCCCCCGTTAGGTCACAAAACTTTGTGCTTCAATTGCCTGACGTACATTGATGATTACAAACTCACTCTAGAGGAATCTCGAGAACATAAAATTCACGAAGCGTGAAGAAATTTAGTGATAAATCAAATTTCCCATCTGAATTTTTTTTTGTATTTTGGCAAAAATTCGTAACAGTTATTGAATTTAATACACAATTCTTATTATGAAATACATTGTTAAATCTAATAATAATATTCTGTAAAGAATTTTATAATAATTATCATTAAATTTAAGACATATTTTTCTAACAGTGATAATATTCTCCCGCATAATTCATCATTTCATTCGATTAATTCCAGAGTGTTATTCCAATTTTGTTTGATTTGATTTATTCTCACGAATATTCAAAGCAAATTATGCGACAATTTTCTCAACCTCATATCACATTCAGGCAATCTAACAATGCTTTGATGTACATTCCCAAGTTTTAGAATTATAAAACAGGAATTTGCACAAAAACACGGTTTGTTAATAGTTAACAAATATGGATTTAATACAAAAAATGATCTCAAATATGACGCTGGATGATAACAACTCAATATTTATTTCCCCATAAGCAAATATAGGATTTGTTAACTATTAACAAATCTTGTTGACTATAAATAAATACTTTTCTCAGTGTATTTGAATTGGCTTGATCAATATTATTTCTTTTATAAAAATCTCGTGAAATTCTATTAATATAATGGATCAACATATTCAGAAATGGAATGGATTATAAAATAAAAATTGATAACAAAATCTTATATTCAATAACATTACTCTTGTGGAAAAACGTCATTTTAATAATTACTTCGCTATTGTCCTCATTGTTTAAATTAAAATGAGTTATATTCAGTGTAAGAAACGGGAGTTCATTATGAATTATAATGTCACGTCACATCTGAAATAATAAAATAATAAATACGAATATTAATGCAAGTTCTGTATATATACAGGGTGTCTTAAATAAGAATATAAACGTGAATATCATCGGAGGAGTAGTGGGAGCCAAAAATGTTTTAGGTGAAAGTTGTTAGATTCAGAGGGGGGTTGTTTGTGGTGACATCAGTTTTGACCTTGAAGTGAGTTTTGAAGGTCATTCGGCAGGTGATAACACTTTTTTTAATGGGAACCACTAGTTTTGGTTATGGAGTCGTTTTCTACATGAGAAAACATGAAATTTTATGTAACGCGTTTTTTTGTAAGAATCGTATTTTCAAAGATATTGCAGTGATCAGCTAGTGAACTCGTGTTTCGGATGAGACCGAGACTGCTCTCGGTATCGACCCCGAGATCGAGACGAGATCGAGACTGATACGAGACGACTCGAGCCATTATTTCCCGAAACCGAGACGATATCTGTCAAGCCGAAAGTCTCGACGATACTTAGTTTCTCGAATGTATTACCGGCACCAAGAATCTCGACTTGGGACCAAGAATCTGGACTCGAGACCCGGTCAGTCTCAGCGAGACGAGACGATACCGAAACCCTCCCAGCGGAACTTGAAAGAATGTCTTAGGTACGCAAATAGTGATGTCGATTCTTTTTTATACGGAATATCGTTATTTTTTTCATCAAATTTTCATCGATATTCCATACAAACCAAAAGGAATCGATTCTGTTCGAGAATCGGCATTACTATCCGCAGTGATGACCGGGTCTCGATCTCTATTTGCATATAATCCGGTCTCTAATTATAATTAATTGATTGACGTGGTGAAGAATTCAAACTTCATGTAATATATATAATTTAATCATCCTGAATATTTGTATCGAATTTTGGAAGACCTTTAATGACACATAAACGATTTTTGTAAACACTTCGTCTGTCGTTTGTTGGTAGATATAAGATTCTATACAATTTCCTTTAACATACACGGAGAGAAAAATATCGCTGTCATAACGATACTGGATAGTTGTGATGACTATCCAAAGTTTAGTGGTATTAGTATTGTTGCTATGATGATACAAATCATCCGAGGAACGATATAGATCGCCAGCATAACCATCTGTATCGTCACCATAGCGATACAGTATTGTCACTACAGCTATCTCTTCTTAACCATACTTCACATCGTTATAATAGCCATACTTTTTTTTCCGTGTAGAGTTATTATATTGAATATTAGTGATCTCATTGTGACACTGCGTTCCATTCCTTTTGTTTATACACATCCAACTATCTTCATCTCTTCTTTATCATCGATTCATATAAGATTATTCCATGATTTTCTCATGAAATAATCTTCAGGTTTAGTTGAAACAATAAAACGGTTCAGATTGAAATTTTCTCCACGATGATGGTACTCGAGGTGAATTTCCAATCTATTTTTTCCAAGTTGAATTGAAAAATCTCGATTTTTGGTTACAATAAGTAGTAGCAATTCAGCATACACAATTTTTTTACACTCGGCGGCGTGAGAATTTTCTTTCTGAAAGAAGGACGAAAACACTTTCCCCTTGAATCAGCTGAAATTTATCTTCTCTGGGAGTTGGACGGTCCGATATCCGAAGCTTTGTATTATTGCATCGGTCGAGTTAGGGGAGTTCTTAAGTGATTTTCGACGACCCGAGATAAGATCCAGCCACAGGCGTATTTTAAAGGACTTTGCCCTCTCTGCTCCTCTCTTCGCCTCTCGGCATCGCTCTTGTTAATATCGCTCGTAATAAATTTCTCGCCATTTTCATTCTGTCTTGCCATTCTTCGTCTTACGATGGTCGTTACCTATTCCACTCGGTTATCACACCGAGTTTTCTCAACGATCTCGGGGGTGTATCAGTTACACGATAAATGCAAGAGCATGGCATCGATGATTCTTCCTGAAAATACAACCTCGTGTGTGACAGAATTTTCATTCGACAAACGATGAACCCCCGAAGGGTTGAAAAAAAAACAACTTTAATACAACGTGAAAGGAATCTAGGGTAGAATACGGATGCCATTCAACAATATTTACATGTGAAAACAATGGGGAGGGATTTTCTCCAAGAGCTCTTCCTCGAGGAAAAAAAAAAAGAATTTATCATGCAAAATTATCACGGTGGTGATACACGTACTCGAGTGAAATTTCTTCTTGAAATGAGTTCAATTGCTTTTGAGAAATCTCAATTTTCAGAGTAGTGCACTTTCCTGTTGTTCGTTCTTGGGTTTTCTTTTTTTTTTTCATTCATTCATATATTCTACAACGCGCTTTTCTACAATAATGAGCAGAATAAGGTACAGATTCAATGAATCGTGAAAATAAATGGATACGAGAAATTCAGTTCAATGAAATGAACGTCTATTTCAACATTTTTCTATTTATCTTCTTTGGGAAATTATGTTGTGGCATCTAAAATTCGTTCAATCGATATTTGCCGCATATGGTACCCTATTCATAAAACATTGAAAAGGAAGTTTATTTTATTTATAAAGGGAAGTACCGCGAAACGGATTTGTATGGATACAACAAATTTCTTGCTTCTGTAATTTTGGATCCGTTTCAAATACCTTCGAATTAGTTTAATTGGCAATTCCTGATTTATGTATATCATCAAAATTCATCTAAAAGTTCTCCCATGAACCACAGTCACTTGAATAAATTAATTGCCCGAGTGGAAAAATTTTTAAAACTTATAGCTACAGCAGTTAAATGGATTCAAGTTCATTTATTTTTTTTTTCAGTCACCGATAGTTAGATGTGTCGCACCCCTGAAACTAATTATATATAATTTATTTTTTTATTCCCACAAGAAAAAAAAATTCCTTCTTTTCATCTACATAAAATCATCGTGGTGTCATATTTCATGTAATATTCAATAACGCAAAAGGAAACCATCATAAAATATTTTTAAACACCTTGGCTGATCATATAATTCAGGAAAGATAGGACACACGTGTCTTTATGACTCGATCTTACCATTCTCCTTTTATTCTCTACCCATGCCGAGGCATTTTTTCTTCCAAATATCGTATCTTACGTGTATACGAGTTGGGTCAATCCATATAAATGAACTTCATCACTTACGATTCTTTTTTCCCTACATAAAAGTAGTCTGGAATCACCTTCCATGCCTATATACTTACGATTCCTCTCTTCTCCGCGTTGTCCTGAAATCAAATTATCTACGTTAACCGTTGCGTGGAAAATATAAATTCATAAAATTCATGTGGAAATCCTGTAAATCATTTCCTAAAAGAGAATACATCAAAATATACTCATTCAATGTTTCTATACACATTCTTCCAACTGAACATTAATATGAATTATTTGTTGGCAGGAATCGGACAGTTTAGCTGTTTTCTCAGAACTGCTTCGATATACAAATGTTCGTGAATTGAGTCTGTGCAACGCGCGATTGCATCTGGCCATTCACGAAGGTCCTTTATCAAGATTAGGCAGACGTGACGATGCTGGCGCTGAATTGTTGAGAGCCGCGGCCCCTCCAGCCTGCCCTGCGATTGTATTTCTACGTTTAGCGGGTTTCCAAGTGAGTATGAAATTTTTGTGTTTAGAAAAAGAATTTGGAATCTCCTCGACGCCAAATTTACAAAATTACAACCTTTATTAACCCCCATTCTACTTCAATTCCAAGTGTCTTCATCCAAACTCATACAGCACAAAAGTCCTCGCAAAGAGCTCCCGTTATGACAGTAAACATGAATTCAAATTCTTCACATCACGAATTTATAAAGAACTATTCAGGCATTCAACATGTATGCATTTTGAATTCATTGGGGACTGTTCAAAAAGTTCTTTCAGAAGTTTTTGTGAATTCAAAATGATCATTTGTGCTGTCTGGGAAGCATAGAGGTATTAGAATAGAGGAGGCAAGCATGGAGATTTCACATAAGTGGGAACGTCATCCCAATAGAAAGAGAGAAGAAACGAGAGTGCCAGAGTGTCACTGTCTTTCGTGCGATGACGTATTGAATGAAAGACAGTGACGCTCTGGCACCCTCGTCTCGTCTCTCTGTTTATTGCCATGACGCGATCAGCTCCAGCATGCCCCCTCTATTCTAATATCTCTATGCTGGGAAGGCACGGGGTTCAAAGCGACATCTGTCGATAGCCAAAGGATGCCACTACTTTGTGGCGCAGTAACATTCCGGTGGACCCATTAGTCTGGCCGCACCATTTATTGAAATTTGTAAACTGAAAATTTTTGATGAAAACATATAGTTCATTTTTTTACAAATTTCTTCCCTTCATTTCTCAGTATAAATATTTTTCCATCAACAGCTATTGGACGACTAACTTCTTTCTCAAAGAGTAACATTCCTGTAAAAGAGAAGAATCTAGATAAATTTGAATTGAATTTCGTATCGAATTACATGTGAATCTAATCAAGAAGGAAGTTGCAATTCGAGACAAAGGTTTCGGATTGAGCTCTTCGATAACCAGTTCAAAGCTGCTTTGTTTAACTAAATATAATTAATAAACAATGAGTTAATACACTGGTTTTCACAGAATTCTTCACTAAATTAATCACACTCACACTTGCATTACATCTAATAATAATGAAATTGAGGTAACGAGCCGTTGCCAAGCGCTTGCGGTGACACGAGGAGTAAGAATCAAAATAAACTCTTTGAAGTAACAACTAGAATGAATTCAATATTCTCTTGATGAGAATATCGCGAGAAAGCAAAAATACTGCACCTATGCAGTCTTCCACGAGCGAAGGACGAGAAAATTCATGCGAAGATAAGTCTTGTTAAACGATTTCACTAATCGAACGTAGTTCGAAACAGACAGTGATCGAGCGTTTCCGAACGCTTCGCAAGCCAAATTCAAATTATCTTGTCCTTTGAAAGAGAGAGTAAACATACAGTGACATAGAAATCTGAAGAAAGTATACAAAATAGCAAGGAGTACTGTCGATCATGACATACTCCGAAACAAAAGTGAAATTCGCGACAAAATGAAATTTGCGTACATTTATTAATGAATATTATTCCGAAACAATTCCAAAATATGATGTCCAATTTTCAGCTCAAAATATTGAGAAGTGAAGTGTGATAAACAAGGGTTAACAAATTGAAGACGTCGCGGATCATGGAAGATGATCGCACCACATCAGTTCAATAAATTACTATTTGATTCTCTTCTATGATCCGCAATGTCTTCAATCAGTCAATAAACATTGTGGTCCCTGCTAAAAATTTCCCATAGAATCCGATAGAAAAATTTTTCTATCGTTTTGTGTGTGGTTTCTGAAACTGGAATTCCCGATATTCCATAGGTAATTCACGATAAGAGAACTGTACGGCTGTTTATGGGGTTTTATCGTATTTTCACGATAACAGTTGCTACTAAAAAATTAGTAGAGATTTTTTTCTATTACTTGCTGCGTGATTCCTGAATCTGGAATTTCCGTAGTTGTGTAAATCATTCACGATCTAACTGCGAATGACCGTGGAAAATTTTTTTATGGATTCACAGAAAAATTGGTAGTTTCTTTTTACACAAGAACAAGAAAATTAAAGTTTCGGTTAAGGAACCAAGGAGGTATGATATTCTCCAAACTTTGTTTGACAATCCACTACACTGAGAGAAGTGGAATGTAATGATTACCATGTACAAATAGTAATTGGGGGATAGCTTCGCGAATTTAGTGTCGGATACTATGGAGAATCGTAGCAATGTTCATGCACATGGGGATGGTTACCATTTGCATGAAGATGGATATCAAATAACATAGTCGACATCATCAACTTAGAGATTCTGTCATTCAACTACCATTTTCGCATGGTAATGGTTACAGTTCACTTTTCTCAGTGTAGAGGAAATGTTTGTGTAAGAAACTGTTGAATGTATTTATGAATCCACAGCTATAGGGACAACTGCCCGTGTGGAAATCAATCGTGGGCATCCTTAAGTATGTCCGGGCCCCGTAAGGGTGGAACTTAGGCATCCAATATAAGAGTCCCACCCACGGCCCATGTGGGCCCCAGTTAGGGTTACTAGCGTACTCCCCGGATATTTTAATCTACAGATGCACGGAAAAAAATGCCAATGTAAAAATTACATGAAAAATAAGGTAACGATTACATTGAGGATCATATGTAAAATTTACTACACAGTCCTGTTGGATTGACATTGTTATCATAGTTACTTCACAGCAACACTACTTCTATTCACTTCGGAAACAATGTAAATATAGCATTGCTTCCAATGTAAATTTTACTCCAATTGCATTTATGTGGGCAGTTATGTTAAATTAACAACAACCAATGTAGAATTTACATGGGACTTTTTTCTGTGTGCTCACCCACAGCCCATATAGGCCCTGGGCAACATAAATTATAGGTTTTATACTTGTTGTGAGAAACGTTCATCCAATGTTCATATGAATCAAATGCACATTAATTGTTGACAATAATAATGAATAACTTTTTCCAGGTGCTCTGTAAACATTCATGTATGTAAAAGTGACATAACAAATATTTTACATATTTTTTGTAATGTATCAAGTTTCATCATGATTAATTTCCTTTCCACAAAATTAAGAGGAAAAGTTGCATTCTTAACTGATTCTGGATCAATTTTCCATCCTTCGACTATATTTGATGCTTCAGGAAAAGAATATATTCTCTTTTTCGACATTAAGATTTTCCCGTAAATAGATATTGCGGATGCCATTGCTTCAGAACCACCATACATCTTTTCGATTTCCATTACATAGCCATTTCTAAGGAGAACCACATTATTTAGAGTTTTGGTTGTTATGTGAATTGAAAACTTCACAACTACTTCTTTTACCAACAAAGTAGCATCAATGAATTCGGATTTTTTTAATTCTTAAATTCGATTGGCAATGACATTTGCTGCTTTTTGCTGGAGCGAATTCATTTGGCTTTTATTTGAGGAATATCACCCAAATATCCTGGGGCCCAGCGCAGGATGGAACTTGAAAATTCATATGGGCTAAAATAAACTCCCTAAGTTGGTCCAAATTTAATTCTTGATGTAGGCCAAGTTTGGGAACCACGACGGGGAGGCCTAGATTGAAAAGCGTAACACCCCAAATTGGGGCCAACCCAGGTATCCTAACCAGGGCCACATTTTGAGTAGGGATTATAAACCTGGCCCAGGTCTGAGCCCGGAAAAATTTTCACACGGGTACCCCCTCTCGTGTGTTCCCCCATACAAAATGATAAAAATCATATTTGAAGTTATTGACATGATGTGTATGGTGAAAACACGATAAATACCGATACATTTCTGAAATTTAATTTTCTGGTGAGAACAAGGTAATTATTTAAAGCAATTCCACGATAGACAACTATAGGTATCCTTTCGTGCTTTCCCCATACATTACGATAAAACTCGTGTAAGCAAAAAATGGTATCAAATGTATGGGAAACTTCCGATTAAACCATATAGAACTGAAGAAGGTGAGAACAATTTATAGCGCATAACCGAAAAGAAACGATAAAACCCACAAAAATCCGATGAAGACCCATTCGCGTTGTTTCACTATAGAACCCCATTGGGACAAATTTCTTCACCCCAGAAATCAATTGAATGGCATCCCACTAAACGTTTTAGATGCTTAAATCCTTAATAAAAGTTTCCCATGTGGAAGTGGAAACACGCGCCGTTACTGGCTCAGTACTGATGCCAGAGTTGCCAGTAATGGCAAATCCAAACTTACCAGTACAGGGCCAGTTGAATCGACGGTACTGGCGAGTAGTCAAAATGATAACATCATTTTACATAAGGGCCAGTAGAACATTCACAACAGCGTCAGGACCGATTTTTAATGTGAGCCATCTCATGATAACAGAACCAATTGTTCTGCCATACCTGGATGAGAAGTGGTAGAGAGTCAAAATAATACATCCTATGTAGGAATTCAGACCCGACCCAGTACTGGCACAGTGTTGGTAATTAGAGATCCCCGGAGTTATATTTCAACTAAAAAAAGACAAAATACATTGAATTTTCTCATCACCGTTATCTGAGAAAGACGCTTTGGAAGTGGTTTCATGAAAGTTCACTGGGCAAGGATCGAATCCGGGACCTGAGAGTGAGAAACAGAATCTCGATCACATCAGCTAATCTCCGAGTTGACAACTGACCACTTAAATTCCCATTTATTGTACTAATTCCCTTGAAGTCACACAATTTACCATAGACTCCGTAGTGAAACAAGATTCTACCAATACTGGCTCATTGTTCTCTATCGAACGTATCGAATGATCATACCAACTCTGTCTTGATACTGGCGCGACTCCGGCTCACTACAAAAATCAAGTTGCCAAGATCGTGATTTCAATGTCAATCGACTACCGTTTCCGTAGTCAACCAGAATCCCACCAATACTGGTACCATGTCGTCTATCGAACCTATTGAATCATGATACACCAACTCTGGCTCGATGCTGGCACGACTCCGTTTGACCACAACAGCCGAGTTGCCAAGATCATAATTTCAACATCCAACGACTATCGATTCTGTAGTCAACTAGAGTCATATCATTACTGGCACATTGTTGTCTAACACACATATAGTATGATAATACCAACTCTGGCTCAGTATTGGCGTGACTTCGGCTCACCACAGCAGCCGAATCGCCAAGACCGTTATTTTAATGTCAATCGACCACCGATTCCGTAGTCAGCCACAGTCCCATCGATATTGGCACATTGTCGTCTCTTGTACATATTGAATGATAACACCAACTCTGGCTCAGTACTGGCGCGGTTCCGTTTCTCTGCGATCTGGGTATTCTACAGGCAGTATCAATTCGATACTGGCCCGAGACCGTCTGTCAACGTAAGCCAATACCGTCTGAAATCCGGCGAACATTTGGCGCCAGTTGAAAAACGGTGATGATTTTGAATAGGCACAGTTGTTTTTACCGAAGTCTGGCAAATACAACTTTGCCAGTATCGCGTCATTTGTCAACTCTGGCTATTTCTATCTACTTCAGTGAAATATACGGCTCCTACAACTACCCTGTAAAAAATCCTACGTAAAATTGTTAGTTCCAAGAGCGATAATAATAAGACCCAGTATAGACTATAAAAATTCCTTCCAAGCACACTTTAAAAATGGTATTTGACATGGTGATCATCATATGAAAATTTTCATAGTTTTCACAGCCCTGCAATTTTACGCGTCCACAGTGGGCCAGAAACTCAAAAAAGTGGCCAAAAATATAAATCCTTGTTCGATTTGTTTCAAACTGGGTCACATGGGGTTTTTCGGGTCGCTGATTACGAATCTGAAGTCAAAAATGCATAATTCAAGATGACGGATCCAATATGGCGGACAAAAATTGAAAAATCAACTGAATTCGCTCGGAATTGGCTGTCATGGGGTTTTTGGGGTTGCTGATTACGAATCTGAAGTCAAAAATGCATAATTCAAGATGGCGGACCCAATATCGCGGGCAAAAATTGAAAAATCAACTGAATTCGCTCGGAATTGGCTGTCACGGGGTTTTTGGGGTTGCTGATTACGAATTCGAAGGAAAAAATGCATAATTCAAGATGGTGGATCCAATATGGTGGACAAACATTGCAAAATTTTCGGCACTAGCCTGAAAATTGCTGTTCGAGGGTTTGTGGGGTTGCTGATCCAAAATCTGAAGTAAGAAATGATGAATCAAGAATAACGAACCAAGCTGTAATTGTAACATTAACTGAATTCGTTAATTCAGCGGATTTTATTTAACGCACTGAAATTCCTCAATCGATAACATTCATTTGATTAAAAATTCTGACACAGAGAAAATTCGCTCAGAAGAATCTCAGTAAGGTGACCCTAAAACCCAGTACGATCGTTATATACATATACAACAACCCATCTATTCGCAGCACTGATGCTGTTAAATAAATATGTCCCTTTCTGCCGTACCCGGAGCCACGAACTTGGACGTAGGGACTGTAGACTCCTTGTTTTTTTTTGTACTTTTATAGTTTTAAATTTTTTTTTGGAATTTTCGTTCAATTTTGTATTTGTTTTTTTTCTTTTTCTAATTTTTTTACTTGTTCCTAATTCTAAACGCAATTTTCAGCTCTTGAATGCTCTATTCTTAAACCGTTAATTGTCATCCTCAGACAAATTTTCAACGTCGGTTCACAATCAGCAACCACGAGCATTCCTTGATAATAAATTTTCAGCCAAACTCCGAATTGTTATATTAGATCTACCAGTTCGAATATCGCATTATTGACTTTAGATTTGTAATCGATAATCCCACAAACCCCCGAACAACGAAGTTTGAGTGAATCCAGCTGATTTTATTATTTTAGTCCGCCATATTGGATCCTTCATTTTGAATTTTTTTCAGTTCTTACTCCAGGTTATCATAATAGAACGTAATCACCAATCTCAAAAAACTTTGGTCACCTCTTTTCGGAAGAATACCGAAGAAAATATATGAATTCATTTGAAAATATTGAAAATCCATGTATGAAAGCACAAAAAAATCAATTTCTTCGATGTATTTGTTAAAAGGCGCAAAAAGGCGCAGGTTGACTTTAAAGTACACTTCATCCGGAATGTAATGAGCCTAATCTGATGTTCATATCTGGTGGAACTCAGGGGAATAGTTAATTGGAAGATTGGAAAATGATAAAAAAACTCTATATTTCGTGATATTGTGTTCAGTTTTAACTATAAACAGTGAAGATGAACACTTTTCCCATCGTTTTAAGTTTGTTTCATTGTTGTTCTTCCTGAAAAAATACAAAAGAGAACTCTTGGATGAGCGAAGTTTGCAAATGATGCAGGTTTGCACATGACACTTGAACAGTAAAGTTCAACCTATTATGCTTGGGGATATTGGTTTAATTTGTACATACATGCATCAAATCTCATAAAAATTTGAGAATAGTTGTCTCAAAGGGTCCTATAAATGATGAACTACTTGTTTTGTAAAAAACTCAAAGTTCATTTTTGGCATTTTTGGCCACTTTTTTGAATTTCTGGCCCACTGTGGCGTCGAATCATAAATTTGTTGTCAGGAACGCAATTTGATGGATATTATTAATTTCGACAGTGCTGGTGAATTTACTGTTTTCAGAATGGGTCCGATTATTATCGCATCTGAGAATGTCAATATTACAAACTGATGACAAATTTTGAGAAAGATTACAAAATCGCTGAACGGAGAATGGCAAATTTATGATAAAATTGTAAAATTACTATACTCGTTACAGTAAAATAGCCCTGGCAAATTTGATAACCGCTAGCACATTTTATTTGAGGATTGTTTACAGTGTACAGTCGATGTAACAAGTCCGTTGAATTCTAACGGAAATATTTTTATATACACTGTAAAAAGAAAGTCTTAAATTCAGCTCATTTCATGGCTGAATCTATGATGCAAATAAATTAAGCCGAAAAAACAATCGCCAACACAATGGAAAAAGCATTGTCCGAAATTAAGATGCAAACAGATTAAGACTTTCTTTTTCCAGTGTAGTAATATGCGTTATTGCTGTTATCTGAGAATTTCTAATCCATCTGAATGATAGAAGGAACGTATATGAAGGTATACAATCGAAGAAAAATATTAAAAATTCAGTAATAACAACGTATTCAAAGATACTTCCGTTAGAACTGTAAACGAACTTGTTACACCGGCTGTACGCGTTTTTTCTTAGCTACAATTTTGTCTGAATGTAGAATTTCGTTGTAACACGAAATCTCAGTAGAAATAGATCGAATTGGCCAGACATTGCGTTATGAACTTCTACATAATATCAATCGATATTATTATATTATATGAATAATCGAATTATCTCGAGAATTCTTTCTCATCATTCGTACTTTCATTCGTCGTTCTATTTGTTTTGAAATTATTGATATTGATACAAATTCGTGGGGGAGTTTTGAGAGTGCAATCCATTTCCATCGGATGAAAATTTAATCTAGAAAACGTATCCTCAAGAATTTTATTCTACATGCATTTCCAATGCATTCCAAACAATAAATTGTGAATTGCGACACGAAATCCAATTTCCATAGGAAGAATTTTCACCAAAAAAGAATGCAAACTATATGTCATCCTCTCCAAAGTGCATTTTAAAAGCTTTTCGTGTTATGCGAGTTTCCTTTCCATCAAATCTAGTTTAATAGAGATCACCTGTACGTCTCTACGATGTCCTCCCCGTATCATACATTTTTGTACGATTTCATACAACCTCTCCCCTCCCCTCCTTCCTCACATTCTTTCTAATCCTGTAAAACTATAAAATCCGATTTTCCGATTCCATAGGATCGCTTCTAATGGAATCGAAATTCTTTTCTTTGATTTTCCAAAAGAGAACTCTCAAAATGACTGTACAGAAAAATTGTTGAGCAATTTTAATTGGTTTATGAAATCGTAATTATTCCTAAATTAGATAATATCGATGTACAAAACTCTCATTCGATACGTTTATTAGGCCAATAAAACCGACAGGGTAATACGATAACGCGAGGTAGGTGCTGGAAAAAGTGCACTGCAGTAAAAGAGAAACGTCTCGGGGGAAACAAATGGGAGCAAAAATAAAAAAAAAACGTAATGCTCGCCATCACAATACGTGTGTACCCTTACGTATAACACGCACCCATATATATTGTGATGTCAGTTCCACGTGTTTGTAAGCTTAAAGTTCTCCCCTAAGAATATAAGATGCCTTACAATGGACGTATATGTGTACGTTCATGAATACTTCACCCCTCTATATGAGATCTTGATACAAGTATATAGGGTTTCTCATTAACTTCCACCATCGTACAAGTTTTCTCGACATAATTCAATTCCTTTAAACTTGGATAATACATCGATTGTCTTCACCGTCTTAATATACTTATTCCATAAAAATGTTCAAAACTTTATCCCAAAGCTCATAACGTATTTCCAAACTCTAGAAGGATTTCTCCATAAATCTTCAACAAAGTTTATCGGAAAATCTGGTAATTCTCTAGATTTCTAAGGCATCTCTCTGGGAAAACTTTGAAACAATTTGTGTGAAAAATATATATATATATATATATTTATTACGAATAACGTCTACATGAAATTTCACACACGAATATTTGAGTTAACGTCACAGGCAAGTTACCTACATCATAATTCGCAAACAATTCACAAAGATCAAACAGATGACAATATTTCTAACGGTAATTTCAATCTCGACAATGACGCCCGTACCTATCCCCAAGATATATTTTTCTCCGTGAAACTTGATATTTTATGGATGAAGCAAATAGTCGGTAGTTTTTTTCATTTTCAAATAATGAATAATTTTCCCCAGAAAGGAGAGCACGAAAAATATTTCTACAATTCGTACATGATGTTTTGACTACCAAAACAAACGTTTCATTATGAAATTCCTCTCATTTTCAAAGCTTTTATCTCAATAAACGTAAGAGAAGAGAAATGGCTCATGAGTCTCTGTGATGTCATGATACAGCGTTACGTATTCCATCGTGATGTTTAAGATATGAGATCGAGAAAGAAATTTTTAAAATATCATAGATGTATTACTTCGGGGAATATGAAAAATCCAAAGGAATTCTGACGCTTGAAGTTCAATTTTGAATAAGTTCTCAAAATTTAGATTCTCGTTTCAATCGATTCTAAGTATATCAGATCGTTTTGTGGAAGTACAAGTGAAGTACTTGTAGTTTGGCTTTATCGCAATAGTTTCAGAAGTGATATAAACTCCTTGTTCTTTTTTTTTGTTTCAATATCAGCATAATAATAACAAAACGTATAAAAAATGTAGACGTTTTTACCATTATACTTATCTTACGTGCTCCGAATCTCCTTGTATCTCTCTTTTTTTTCCCTACAAAGAAAAAACGCGTGGGAAAATGTGAAAGCGAACTTATGGTTAAAGCTGATACTTTTAGAATGAGTATACATCCATGAAACTTTATCCTCAAACTTATGATCATTCATTCCACATTCCTGACGATTTTTTCTTCGACTCCTAACGGCGCGTGCTTAATTTCACCAAGAACTGAGAAGAAGTTTCTACAAGTTTGTAGATAAAGTTTCATAAATGTTCATGGATATGTTCATCCCCGCTATAAAGATTTGTCTTGTATACCCTTTTTTTTATCGAACGTGGCTTCTAGGAAAGAAACCCAATTCAACGATATATACACACACCCTATACAAGGTTTTATATAATTTTTATATAATCTTTTCACAATTCAATTCAATTCAATTCAGTTTTCCAGTCGAATCAAAATTTGATGAAATGGGATTGAAATTTATATTTCAAGCGAGATAAACCGTACTCGAGTCGAATAATTTACACTGTTTTCATCCTCCGTGAAGAATTCACAATTTATTCTCCTCGACTACCGTTTTTATTCCATTTCGTTAGAAAATTGTTATCTGTTTCTGTCTCTCATTTTCAAAACAATAATCTAGAATGAAATTTATTCAAAATTGAATTTATCAATACAAAATAAATAAAATTAGTTTCAACAGATTTCATTTTAGATTACCTTTGTCCGGATGCCAGATAAAATCAGACTCAAATAAAAACCTGTCGTTTTTGTCCTGTTTGTTGAAAATTACGGACAAAAATATATTACAATTCTTACACGAAGTAGAATAAAAACAGTAATAGTTGTGGAGGATAAATTCAGGATTTTTCACAGAGAACAAAAACAGTCTCCGAAATCTTTCGACTCTGGTATCCTCGTTCATTCTTGACGTCCCAAGATAAAGTGAGAATTAATTTCAATGAAATAACTTGCGCCATCCCTGACGTGGCTTCATAAAATAAAGTCCCAAAAGAGTCAAGCATAAAAGAACTTTTTACGCTCACGGTATAGGCGTGTTGTAAAGATATGAGTTTTCTTCTGTTCTTTGATCATCGACGCAAAAATACTATGAAAGAGGACATGAAGTGATAAAGCAGATAAAAAAATATGTATCAAGTACGAAAATATGTGTGTAATAAAAATGATAAATTATGACGCTCTTTTTACTTCTCACCATGATTCGTGCGCATTATTTTCAAGACTTTCGTGAAAATCGATATCGCATTTCTATCTTTTTGATAATTATTATAGTGAACATCCTCTGGCTAAAGGGATCTCATCGATAATTTCAATAGGAATTATCTTTGAAACATAGAATCCGTTGTAAAAAATAATCAAATATGAAAATATGCTTTAGGAATCTTACCCTCATTCTTTTCCCTTTTTTTCTCTTATCGTCTTATCTCTTATCTCTTCCACTCATCTCGTCTCTTCCTCTCCCACGATCCTCAAAAGATCTTCATTCATTCTTCAAATCTCAACATTTTCTACTTGTCACGAGTTCGTGCAGTGCTTTAACCCTCTTCCCTCGACTCTTTTTATTCTAAACCTTGCTCACTTCATCCCTCCCTGTTTTTTTATCTTTTGATATTTGCCTACCTTTGTCACCTTCCTGAAACCGAATCCAGTTTATAAATGAGTAACCCAACGCTATAAAAAAATTTTTCTAAATATTTCATGGATTTCAGGTAACCGTGAACGATCGTCTGGCCCTACGCGGTCCTCTTCTACTGCCTTTCCTGGCAGGTTTCACAGCCCTGAGCGAACTAGACCTCTCCCTGGACAAATCGACAATCGGCGGTGGAAATACTGCTTCCTTACTCTTCATCGACGATAAAATGTTACAACAATTCTTCTCCTGTCTATCCACGTATTTTAGAAATTTGCAATCACTCAGGATAAACTTCTGGCGTATAACTCTGGAGGACAGTGACAGAACGATGCGTCAAATAGCCAGACACTTGAAGCTCTGCAATCTCAGCTTCTTAAAGGCCAACGGTCTCATCGTGACCGACAGTGCAAAAAAGGTACAAATGGAGCACGTTTTTGTACAAACGATACTAACGAATCTGCAGTCCCTGACTTGGCTGTGCCTCGACGGTATCGAACTGACGGAGACTCAAGCGGCGAGTGTTGGCAAATGCGTGAGAGATCGTTATCTTGGAAGCAGTTTGGAAATCAGTGCCAAGGACGTTAACGTGAAATCGGTTAAAGCTCTAGTCGCCGCGGTGGAGGATGGCGGCCGGGCCGAGGTGGTTTACGCGGGTGGTCCAAATTGTAGATTGAAAATCACTAAAATCTCCAAAACTGGAAAAAATAAGAAAAAATAAGAGAATTGTAAATTTTAGAATATTCGAGAGAAAAATGTAAAAATACAATGGCATAACGATCACAGCTCAAGTACTTCAATCAAATCGATCTTTCACGATACAGGAATCTCATACTTGTACCCATTTTCATAGGATTAAAAATCATATTCTTACGACAATGAAATAAACTGCCACACGTTTCAATCAATATTCGATTATTTATATCGATTAGAACTTTAACAAGCGATTTGCACTTTGAAAGTAATTCAAAATCAATATCTAAAACAATGAAAAACGATTTTGAAGATAAGAACAAATCCTATTGAAAATTGAAAATATAGCGTGTAAGAGTTGAAAGATTCTTTTTCAAATGGAATGAAAATGAGGAAAAAATACAAGAAATTCACGTTTCTCGAATTTAGATCTATCGAGTTATCAATTGAATTATTCATCAAACAATAAAATACGTGCCAATACTCCAAATCTTATCCTAATTCGATTGTTAGATATGCTGCAATCATATATCAAATCATTGATCCACATATTTCGAAAGTCGATAATAAAATTATATATGTACAAAACGATAATCAACTCTTTTATCATTAGTGGAAGAAAGAAATTCAAAATCAAAGCGTTGCAATGGAAGGAACGATGTCCATCGATAATTAATAGCACATAAAAAAAATTGATATGCATATTTTACGAATAACTCAGTCCTCTGACGTATATATTAAAACTAAAACTGATTTTCGAAAACGAATATTTGTGATTTTGAGCGTCGGAAATCCGATACCGTGTGTATTTCAAATTTTAAGACGTAATTTTTAAGGAAAAGAACTACAAGAGGCTATCGCGTTATAGGTATATCATCGTTTATGTAAAATTGGAATCCAGCAGTATTCCACGATCCTTGTGAAAACTTTCCGATGAAACTTCGAATTTGATAATTAATATCGAAATATTCTTGTTTCGTGAAATTATTTATACATTACATCTCCTGTCGAATGAATCTTGTTATGTACAAATTTTCAGAATTGTATATAATTTATACATAATTCTGAAAATGTACCCATCATAATTGAGTGCATTCTCCGTTGTTGCGTATTTACTAAGAATTCATATTAAATATTGAGAAATTATAAATCCATGAACGTTCACAATAGCCATGAACTTTGATTTGTTAAACATACATCATATGTACATATACATTATGAATACACACATAGTTGTTAAAAATCTGTTGAGTTCAGATTCACAAATTGTAGCAGTATGAAAATTCATACTAAATTGCCATTTTTAGTAGAAAGTCATCACAAGGACAAAACGCAAGAATATTGTAAACGAAAAAAACAAAGAATCGTTGATCGAATACCTTATCAGACTTTTCGACTCGCTGTGATTTTATTATTTGAGCACATCATTGTCATTTATAATATAGAATAATTTTTCATTGAACGAAGTTAGTAAGATTGTAGAATCTCATCCGAAAAATTCGACTAATGAAAATATAGGAGAGAATAAAAGAGAATACATCGAGTAGCCACACACCTAGAGCGTCCAAAGAAAAACGCTTAACACCGTACAAGATGAATTTAGTATACATACATAACAGTTAGAACGAAGGATCGAGATTATTAAGGAATATCATATAATTTGTAAGAGAACTTGTTTCTAGAAGTTGCAGGTGTTTTTTTGTATTTTATTTTTCATTCTCGAAAGAAGATGAAATCGAGGCCATTGTGAACACGAATGGTCAAAGAAGGGAGACGTTGATGAAGAGTAATCGAAGAAGAGGCTGTTGCAACTGAATCTGTATAGATATATACGTTAATTGTTGTTAGATAGAGTGTAAGATATTCAGAGTAATATATGATTATTAGTCTATGATTATTATTCGGTATGAAGAATAAGTTAAAAATTGAATTGGAGATGATAATCCAAAATAAACATGGCTTTACTTAGAGAGAAATATTGTTGGGTACTTGGAGAAATTTTATAGATTGAATTTTAATGTAGCGATGTATCTTTGAAGAAGTGGGAAAAGTCGAAAGATGATTGTAAATGAATATATGGAACCTATGATGATGAGCTGAAGCGATAGCCACTCTTTGTATGATGTTAAGAGGTAATTATGCGATATGATTATCGAATCGTGCCGCACGTAAGATTTTTTGCTTATATTATTACAGTTTTTAATCATTTTATACATTCTTCGATTTGATTTAGAGATTATTTGATCCGTGTGAATGATATTTAACTACGCATCGTGTTTAATTTAAATGTAATTTTTCTAAATTAATTTATTCAATCCTTCCTTTTAGTGCAATAAACACAGAAAAAACGATTCATTTGGTTAAAATGATACTTGAAATAACAAAAAATTGAATTAAAAATCAAATTATACTTCATTTTTCACTGCTGGTGAAGTTAAAAACATATTATTTATGAGGATTGGTATTCCCTCTGCCTATCTTTATATACGTACAATAGAGTACATTGATGATATACTGCCATACACACTCAAAACGCTGAGTGTGCGATATTCTAACATATTTCGGTTATTCTAAATTAATGGCGTACAGCCATACAGTCAGGTATCCATTTCACTTTCTTACTCTTATAAAATTTTTCGATAAAATATTCTCAACCTAATTATCGGTCTATATTTATACATACATACACCTTTACTTATATTAAAGTTGAACGAATTTTTCATTTTTGATAATTTCATATGTATATAAAGGAATAATTGGATATAATGTATGGTGAAAAAAATCATCCTATTCAATATGACTCGTCATATTGATGAGCTTACTCTGAAAAAGAAATGTGAATTCATGTGACTTCATTCGTATATTCATTGACATAGTTTTTATCGATTATCAATTTTTACATGAGGCTGAATGTTTATCCTTCTTAAAATTCATTATTTTTTGTACATTTTCTTTTACAATGAAGGTACATTGCCCTACGTCAATGACACAACAAGAAACGCTAAAGAATTCTACCACAATGAAACTACTTCTTAAATCATTTACAATCAAATTAATAATTCAATATAAATCACAGAGGTGACAGAATTATAGAATTAGGACAGAACATTCTTTGAATCAAACAGTGTATACAACGTTGTTATGTGAAATCAGCTTGAACGATTTTATTATAAATATACATAAATAATATATGTATTTATATGTGTAAACATATCCTTCAAATAAATGTCATATGTGTTTAAAGAAATGAAATTATTATTTCCGTTCATTCTCCAATAATAATGGATAATCGTGAATAATTCATCTTCAAAATGATTTGAGTTATCTTAAAAATTTGTTCACATATTCTATGGATTTTAATACTTTTTCTATTAGAATCAGGTATCGCAACGAATATACAAAGCTGATAATTATGTTTAATATTTGTTTTTATTATTTACACGCTCTCCATGTTAGTTACATGCATTAATTTCCATCTTCGTCCAATGATACGTTGAATATTTTCATTAAAACGTAAATCATGATTACAATATTCTCTAAAATTGCACTCAGAATTCATCTTTTTTTGTCTTATAATCACAAAGTCGTTTCATATTGATTTGATGTTGAAATATAAAATTTATATGGTTCATGAGAATGCATTTGTTTGAATTTTTATCTATCTATCTACGTATCTATTTGTCTATCTATCTACATAATATAAATAAGAAGTAAAGCAATTGCTTTACAATATATCGCATATACTATACATATCAATAATTAGGTTTTGGCCTGCTTCATCACAATTCAAAGTTCATTTATAAACAAGTTACCTCCATTTCATGGAATGTGAATATTTCCGCATACTGAATCATTATAATATCTTTATATTCGAATATCATTCATGTTAACACACTTCAGTACTTTCAACTATTTCGTTACATCATGATAAATCGATTCTTTTAATTGGAAAAATGAGTGAAAAAATGCAAGTTAGTAGAAACAACAAATATGATACCCTAATAGAAACGATTTATATATCACCGGTGATATGTATAAATCATTTTCCTTCGGATAAAAAACATTTAAATACATTTCCTCTTTGTCTTCATCGCTATAAACAATATACCTTAAATTATGAAACGTTTCCAACATCGTAACACCTATTAACGACGAATTAAGATATAAATAAGTTCAAATTTACACTAAATTCTTATATATTTTTTTTTTTGTTTATTGGCATATATTTCTCAATGGAAGCAAAAGAATTTCAAATTTCACAGCATCTAAGTTCATCATTTGTCAAAAAAATTGTAGAAAAATTGATTAAAGATTAGAAAGATTTCATACGGAATGATCATAATAAAGTATTTTTATCAAATTTTCTGCACTCCCTTAATCGGTAGATGATTTATTGTAAAAGCATCAAATTTTATTTATATTCATGGAAGGAAAGCATAAGAAATGTGATGAGATCCAATGGAAAGACAAATCTGCTTGAAAATTTTCCAACTTTTTTCCGTTTTGTTCTTAGTAATACAAATGCTCGTCATTAAATCCCCGCTATTTTCATTCAACGTACATTATAAAAAGAATATAAGTATTTAAAAATTGTCCTAAGAGCGAGAGCATATTTTACACCATATGACTCAAGTTATGGAGGGAATTTCATAATGTAAATTATATGTATCAACTCGATAAGTAGCTTATACTGTCATGAGAAAATTCGATTCTACAAGTGTATAATTTTGTTGTTATTTAAAAAGTATACTTCTAACTGTTGATATTCGGTTTGAACATTTGATAATACAAATATCTCCTCATCTGAAATTCTCAATTTTTGATCAGTGCATTGAAAATTTTCTGTAGAAACTGGCTTACGAGTAAAATAATATAAACAGATTTTTTAAAATTTATCATTAAGGTGTCTATGCTGCTCGATCGATAGACTCATTTTTTACAAAGTACTTGAAATTATTCAACGATAAAGAATATACATACATGTACTATGTATTTAAAATCGCATTTTACATTGTTGAATGTATTTAATGTATTACAAATATAAAAGAAAAATGGGAAACGAGAGGTATCGAGCGATGCATGATTTTCATATTTTCTCTAGCTATCGAAATGCTTTCATGCAATTTACATACATTATAGTATGCGAGTAATATAATTTTGTGCACAATTATATAGCATTTGAAAGTCTAGAAATTCAGATAAAGATCAATGTAATGCAAAACATCATTGAGAATTTCAGACTCCATATGAAATTTAAAAAGAATATAAACTCTGAATGAAAATAATTAACATTGGCCTTATATCGGTGAAGCAATTAGTTTACTGTGTACTAAGCACCAAGGATTGGTTTGATGAAAAAAAATTTTCATACAATTTGTAATCCAAGCCTATAATCATTGTCCTTTAATACCATACAATCGCATAGTCTAAGAACCGCGATCATGTTTTGAATTAAAGCATTGTTTCTCATTTCTTTTTGACAAACTCCACAAATTAATAAAGTTTTAGAGCACTGATTAGAATATTTATTATTTTTATCTTTCAAAGATCACATAGGGGCATAATCCAATTGAACGGTAAGTTGTCGTACCCCAGCTGCTTGAAAAATCATCTGCGTATGAGCTACAACGTACTTAGGATCTACAGTTCTAGCTACCTCTAATTTCAAACATCCTACATAAACGTCGGAGCACAGCGTCCAAAAGTGTGGTTCTTGAACACTATAAACTCCAGCTAATTGAGTCACTTTGTTATAACACTGTGGCAAGATGTGATCCAATGCCGTAGGCTGTCTCTGCATGAGGATCTCCCAGGATTCTTTCATGAGGGAAAGTACACTTAACACTATCAATATCGCGATAAGCATGGAACAAATAGGATCGGCTATCATCCATCCAAACATTTGCATCAACACGGCAGATATAATGACTCCTACAGAACCAAGAGTATCTGCCAATATATGCAGGAAAACTCCCTTCATGATTTGCGAGTTAGACCCAGTAAACGACGTATCTATTTCGATATCGTGATGATCGTGACCGTGATGGTGGCTGTGATGATTGGCATGGGAATGACCATGGCCGCTATGCGAATGTGAATGACCGTGACCTCCGTGTCCATGCCCATGACCATGTTGAAATGCATATACTCCTACTAAATTGACTATTAATCCCAACACAGATACCACAAAGAGTCTTTCGTGTTTAATTTCTGGTGGTTCGATCGCTCTTTCCACTGCTTCCGACATAATGAACAGGGCAATGAATAATAACAGTAATCCATTCACAAATCCTCCAAGCACTTCTGCTCTGACATATCCATAAGAATATCGATCGTTCGCTCTCCATTTCGTTATAACTGATGCAGCTAAACCAGCTAATAAGCCGGTACAATCGAAGAACATATGAAAACTATCTGAAATCAATCCCAAACTGTTGGTCCATATTCCATAAGTCAATTCGACAAAGGCAAAAGATAAATTCAACAGAAGGAATAGAAACAAATTTCTGGTATTTTGATCTGCAAAAATCAGCCGTTTCCATCCCAATAAGGTTTCCTTGATTCGACTTCCAATGTTCCGTGAATCTTTATGAGATAGAGGTAACATGTTTCTGAAATATAAAAAAAATTATATCATTCGTTATATATGAATAAGAAAAAACAATTAGCAATGAAATATGGTTACATATGGTAGTTCGATTTACTATAAAATCTTAGATTAATCAGTTCAAATTATACAAATTCGGTTTTTGAAAAATGAAATTCGAGTGAATGAACTCAAAAATTTGAAAAATTGATTACATAAATTGAGATATTTAAATAAATAAAGTATAAATAAATATAAAAATCATTGAGACATTTAATGAATTACTTCAAACTCGACGTACGTACGAGTCACATGAATCAAATGATATTTCAACAATGAATAATCTGCAAAAACTTTTTTAATTCAAGAAAATTGATTTTGATCAATCATATGAAAAGGAAATTTGTTGACACGTATACGCGATAATGGCAGATGACTTAACCTTTAAAAATGTTTTCATGAACTCACTGTTCTATGTTTTTTCTAATAAATCTAGATGAATAGCTGGATATAAATAACCAATAATTTTTTAAAACCACTATGGTTCAAGCAAATACATTATTACGAAACATAAAAAATTTTATATAAACCGGTTCAACAAATGCTTGAGGGAGCGCGCCATGATCGACACGCCGAGACTACTTGGGTGAACAAATCTTGTCATGAAAATTATAGTAGGAACAGAGAATATCCTTTGTCGATGTAACAATAGAAGAAATATTTAATACGTGGGTTTAGTCTTTTAATAATATTGACACATCGTCGTTGATCTTACAATGCTTTTTTTTTTTTTATTTTCAATCGTGGTTAATTATGACTAACGTAGTTCAATAATAGAGGGCGCAAATGACGACGATTATTTTTCAATCCAATATGGCTGTTGACGGATATCCACTCTCTTTCTAAAGTGATAGCCATCATGGTGAGTGTTCTACGAAGTTTTCTGAGTTGTTTTATCGATTAATTACATATATTTCAGTGGAATTTATGAAAATATTCAACGTACAAACAGAAAGATTCACTTTGATTTCTTTCTTGTGTCTATAATTGGTTTACTTGCGTATTTAAACGCGTACCTAACCTGTGGTAAATTGAACGCACATGGCTAGGACAGTGCATCCTCGATTATGGTTGACAATAAGACTCTAACTTATTACAACAAATTTTTGCTTTTTTTTTCCACGTTGTTGTCTATTATCTCACTAATGCCGACGTTGTTTGTTGTTACGTTATATAGTTTTCAGATCTGATGTCAATGTTTTTTTTCTTATTCTAATAGAATTGTTGACATTCCGCTGTATGATGAATTATATTTGATAGACTTATTCCGTGGTAGAATAATACTGATTTAATGAGCCTGATTTTCATACTTTATATTCGATATTTATGTTCCTGTAAGAATTCTATGTTATATCGTTGATATTTGTTTTTAGCCGCCCAAAAAGGATACCAAAGGGTCTTCGAAGCAACCCCAAAAGACTCAAAAGAAAAAAGAGGGTGGATCCGGTGGAAAAGCTAAAAAGAAGGTTCGTTGCATTTCTTTCTAATCTTTTATAAATCATCAGAAAATGAAATCTTGCAAATTGTATTTGAGGTTCAAGCAATGTTTAACACAACATTTCTAAAGAAGAAATTCATTCAATCTTTTATATATTCGTGCACTATTTTCAACTCTTTTGATAAAGATGAATCCTATTTAAAGTATATTTGATTGACCGTTCATACAAGAATTTCAAATGATGCAAAAAATGAAATTATCTTGATACTCTGTGAGAGTAAAACACTGATTTAATGAGTCTGATGAAATATAGTGAATTATTAATTATTGTGTCATCTTTTTTTTTGTACTAATACCATGGAATTGATTCTTTAAATTGCAGAAGTGGTCCAAAGGAAAAGTACGTGACAAATTAAATAACCAAGTTCTATTCGACAAAGGTACTTACGACAAATTATTGAAAGAAGTACCACAATACAAATTGATTACCCCTTCAATCGTGAGTGAAAGATTGAAAATCCGTGGATCACTCGCAAGGAGAGCCTTGATAGAATTGCAACAAAAGGGACTGATCAAACAAGTTGTACAACATCATGCGCAGTTAATATATACCCGTACCACCAAAGGAGATGATCCTGCGGCGTAAGATGTTTGTACAAATATAATTGGTTTAATAAAAAGATTTAAAAAATCAATACCCATTGATTTCTCACATTTTCTAATAAATCTTTGGATCGACAATTGTATTTGGAATATGAGACACCCTGTTTTTCAACTACTCATTCAAGTACAAATTATTGTGATAACTGTACATGATAATCAGAAGAAAACTAAAACATGGAAACTAATTGAGTGCATTCCGGAATCCAAGAAAATAATTGAAATCCAAACTTGCCTTTGGTTTTTGTTAAGATTGAGGTAATTTTAGTCCAATCATTTATTACAAACTATTTGGAAATATTTCAGTAAAATCAAGATATTACTCTGTGGTGCTTGTAAAATTGCTATACAGAACGATGATTTTTGAATAGCTTGGAATAATGATTGGGCTCGTACAGTAATCAATTCCCTTGCATCTTGGACGAGTTGTGGAAAACTATGTCATAATTTACAAATTCTTCATAAAAATTGAATTTCAACCACCTAAACATTCGAAGAATGATCTACGTTGATCGATAATATGGTTATTACAAAGTTTTTAAATTGAATATTACAATTACAACCGAGATTTATTTATACGTGTTCTTAAATTGATGAATTAGGGACGGACTGGATTAAATTAGGTCCTTTCGTTCTACGTGTCCTGGATTGTTCCAACTTGTATCAAACCAATCAATTCGTTTCTATAACTGGAAATAGCGAATCCAAAATACTTGGAGTAAGTTTGGGTAACTCGAGGCACTACTAAATAAACTTAGCTATTGACCAGTGAACTCTACAGCATACATCTGGAATAAGTTCTCCCTAAATCCGCGCAGTTGGAGTGGTCTAAGCTAAGGTTGTTTAGTGGTGTCCCAAGTATTTTAGATTCGATATTTCCAGTTATAGAAACAAAATGATTGGTTTGGTACGAGTTGGAGCAACTCGGAACAGGTAGAACGAACGAACCGATAGTTGATTGCATGAGCAAAAGCAAGTGAAACACCCAATTTTTTTCCTTTTTCCCTTTAAACAATATGTATTGGGAAGAGATATCCTGTTCCAATTTTTCGGATCTCTCACTCTCTTTCAGATTGTTTTCTAACCGGATCATGCTATAGAAAATTGAGAAAGTGCTTATTCCAATATATGATGAAGTCCAATGCTATTGACCGACTGTTCAGAGTACTTTGGATGAGTTTAGGAATTTTAGGTCCTGAGTGGGTCATCATCACCCCACGGATTAATTAGATTGATCAACTGATTAAAACTTTTAAGGAGATACTAACGGCGTGGCAGCAACCAAATCATTTGTGACAAATTACAAGTGAATAATGCTTCAATTGGTAAGGTAGCAAGTTCCCGAAAGACGATGATTTGTGAATCCGAGGAAAATTAACAGAAGTTCTTAGTCCTCCTCAAATAGCCACAGACTTCACCACTTTCGGGTAAATGGTCTTTCGGGCATTTCCCAGACAGCACACAAAAATCTCAAATGAGTTCTGAAAAAAGAACTCTTTCAGAATACAAAGTGTTCCAAAAGAGTACAGTCGGTGGATTCCTAGATAACACAAGACTGATTTCAGCGCCGCCAAGGGAAAGGTACTTTTGAACCAATTTCACATGAAGGCACTAATACTGTTTCAAAAAACTTTTATGATTTGTTGAGCATTTGCATTAGTGTATTCATGTGAAATTAATTCCAGTACCCTTCCCCTTGGCAGCGCTGAAGTTCATTCTAAAAATTTTCTTACTGAGTTTATGCCCCTTGACAAGAGTTTTAAAAAAGTTTATAATTAATGCAATGTATTCATATAGAACTCTTTTAGAATTCTTGTGCTATTTGGGTTTAATCCGTTCCCTCCTATTTTTGATGAGTTGTGGAAAACTTTATCATAATTCACAAATTCTTGATAAAAGTTGAAATTACACCACCTAAACATTTGAAGAACGATCTACGTTGATCGATAATATGGTTATTACACAGTTTTTGAATTTAACATTATAATTACAATCGAGATTTATTTATGGGTCCATAAGAATACCAAGATTTTCGAAACAGTTCTTCGGAAGTATTTAAAACGGATTCATAGGAAGTTCAAGGAAAATACCAGTTATGTCCGCCTAAAACTGTTCGTAGTGGTATTCAATCGACATATCCATGCGTTCGCAAAGAATTCATCTTGACAACCAATTGTATTCACCATACAATTCTAAAAGAAGTCATTTTGAGTTCCAATCAAAATATATTTAGAATTCATCATGAATTGTTCCCAGATGTCAAATTAAAATGTTTTATGAGCTTTTTCTACAGTATATAATTGAATATGTATTGGATAAATGTTCAAGATATTCACAACCCCTTATATTTTTTCACGCGGAGAGAGATTTTGTATGTTGAACCCCTAGACTTCATACCGGAGCCTCCCGAAGCAGAGAGAAGCTGAGAGCGCTTACAAGCATTTATGCGCCGCTAGTAAAAGTTCCACTGGCCTCCTGGCGGTTGGATCATGGAAGTATCCATACAGCACCGGGAGGTTTTTTGAAGGTTCCGAAAACGTACTTGGTTACAAAGGGAACGTGCAAATAACGTCTCAGGATGTTCTAAGAACGTCACATGTATGTCCCAGGGACATGCAAATGCATTGAACTCTATACATGTCTATACATACTGGAATGAGCACTCCCTAGATTAGCGCCGTCAGAGAGAGAAGTCATATACGCAGTGAATGTACGACAGTCATCGCCTTACCCTGCCACTTACTACCTTAGCTAAAAACATGGATGATTTCCACAATTTTTGTAGCAAAGGTAGTAAGTGACAGGGTCAGGCGATGTCTCTTGTACATTCACTGCTTTTTCTCTCTCTGACGAAGAATTTCTATTGAACATGTGGAGAGTGCTCATTCCAGTATGTATACAGTTCACTGTGTAAATGTCCCGTTTAGTTCCATTCATGTCCACCGTGTGATTTTGTGTTTTTGAAGGGTAGTTTTCATGAAAGGACGTTTGGAAGACATGGCGAGAACAACCTGTAGTAGATAAAAAGAACGTCCTCAGAACTCAATCAGAAGCATCAAAAGGGAAGATCTTCCAAACGTTTGGAAAACCTATTCCATGGAGACCAAAACACGCAGAACCAAGAGTACGTTTCCGAAACATACAGAGAACTTCCTGTGCTGTCTGGGTAGACCCACAGCGATTTTATTTTTCAATAACAAAAAATTACGCACTTCTTTTGATTACTTTTCAATACGTATTTTATCAAAATTTAATTATATATCGATACTGAATGGATATGATTCTTCATGATCATGAATAGAAAAATTAAAAAATGAGAGGGGGGGTCGGTGGGTCTGTTTCACGTGATCCACTTACTAGCAATAGAACCCCGGCCGTGAGCGCTATCATCTTCTCTGTCCGAAGTAGCTGATCCAAGTGATCCGGATCACTTGGATCAGCTAGTTTGGAAGGCTCCACCGAATTGAGGATATATTGAAATTAATGGAATTATGTCCAAGTTCTCAAATTGAGGATATATATCAAGATTTTGAGGTTATGTACCAAACAAGCTTCATGCAAATACCAGACTTCCTTTCATTGAAAATCATGAAAATATTATACATTTCAGAAGGCACAAATAACATAACGAAGATTACATCGAGGCCATTCTTCAAAATGTATATAAAGCCTAACCTCAAAATCCAAAGGAAATCATTAATCATGCGCTTGTAGTGAATACCATTTCCAATCAAAGAAAAGACAATTCATAGTTATTTCGGTAGTATGCAAATAAGCCCAACTGGTAATGAGCCCGAATGACACTTAAGCCCGACTGCATTTAACCCGAATGACAGTTGACCCGACTAATTATAAAAATATAATCAAATAAAATGGAAAATTAATCGAAATCAGAGCTTATTCAACCTTTTACTACAAAGATGTATAGATTGAAGGTTGATTACGCTCTGATTTCGATTAATTTTCCATTTTATTTAATTATATTTTTATAATTAGTCGGACCAGAGATGAATAGCAGAGATTGTTGCTAACGCAATGTTAAATCATAGTCCGTATCACGTTTTTTTCTTTTGAACAAAAATATATGATTGGTTGAATTTTTCTTCTAAGCCAACCAGCATGAAGAGATAAACGGAAAACGTGATACTGCCAATCAAAAACTGGACTATGGTTTTCATATCTCGTTAGCAATCTCTTCAACTCATCTCTGGTCGAGTCAACTGTCATTCGGGTTTAAAGTCGTTCGGGTTAAATGCAGTCGGGCTTGAGTGTGATTCGGGCTCATTACCAGTTGGGCTTCTTGCATACTACCGTTATTTCTACCCACACAGCACCACAGTCCCAGAAGAATTCATTAAGAATTCTGAACGAACTGCTTCTGTTCTTTATGAATTCTCTAAGAATTCTTCTGGTATTGTGGTGCTGTGAGGGTGCCCTGTAATCTATTCCTTTGCTGTAACCATTCTATGCGTAAATGCAGATTTTATAGATGTCAACAAATATCTATGGTGTTATGATTAGCATCTGGGTGAGTAGAATGAATACATCTCAACTTTCAAAGACATAACCTATAAAATTCCAAGAGATGAATTCCGAACGTGTACTTTGCGAACTATTCAAAAGAATTCATTTCAATCATTTTCTGAATTAAATTCTGATTCTGTTTGAATACCGCTATGGATATTTTCAGGTGGATATAACGGATATCCCAGATAACACACGGAGAATTCTTTTTCAAGAGCAAGAATAGAACTCTTCAAGAATTCTTTTCGAACTAATGAATTCATATAGAGCTCTGGAGGAGTTCAATCTGTCGGACGTTAACAAGCTCTTTGAGAATATCAGAAGTATTATTTGAGTACTCTCAAAGAACTTGTTAATGTCCGACAGATTGAACTCCTCCAGAGCTCTATATGAATTCATTAGTTCGAAAAGAGTTCTTGAAGAGTTCTATTCTTGCTCTTGAAAAAGAATTCTTCGTGTGTTATCTGGGATTCTCTGAATACTGCCTTTGAATTCTGTTTGAATACTCTGAGAATTCTTATATGAATTCCAAAATAATTTCAGCAAAACTCATTTCAGATCAAATGAATTCTATGAGACTTCCCTGGTGAAAACGCGGATAGATTCGGATAAAAATTTGCCGATGGATACGAAAACAGGATTGAAACGAATAAAAGTGGATTGTATTTCTATCCGTTTCAATCCTATTTTTGTATCCATCTGCAAATTTTTATCCGAATCTTTCCTCGTTTTTACCAGGGTTCTTTACGAATTCACTCAATGTGATTCTATTAGAATTAAAAAAATCGAATATATTCCGAATTCATATGGGACTTGTGTGTTGTCTGGGGTTTTCTTAAATTCATGAAATAGGGAGGGAACGGATTAAATCCCACCGATTGTATGTATATAGAGCTCAATGTTGTGGCTTAACCATTTTTTCACCATTCATGTGAATGAACCATAAGTTCATTGGGATTTTGAAACTATTGAAAACTGTTAACAAGACGAAGCATCAACAATCACAAAACTCTCAGGTGATTTTAAATTAATTACTTATTATATTTTTTAAGGGCATTAAAAGATACATAAAGAGGTGCGTATAGCAAATTTTTCCATAAATCAATCAACAAAATATCATTATCACTCATCCTCAATCTTTATTCATCACTATGTATTTTTCCTTCAAATAAACAAAAAAGCTCAGCGATATTTGTCTCTGCAAACCAAATGCATATCGCATCAAATTTTAACGACATTTTTTAAAAAGTTTCATTCACATCGTCATCGGAGCATTCTTCATCGAAAGTTGTCAATTAAAGGCCGGACTTTATCGAATTATCTACATTATCGGAATCTCATTGACTACATGTAGTATGCTTCACAATTCTATACTGAAAATTCCAGAACCTTTCGAAATTGAATTATTTTAAATTCATCAGATTTTCAAAGTGATTTTGTTTAATCAAAATTCTTGTAAAATTCTTGTCAAAAATAATCAAGGCATGTCATTAAACTTTCATCATCCTTCCAACAAAACATTGGTGGAATAAATCATATAAAGTTTCATTGTATGCACATTCGTGTATTATTTTTTTTATCAAATTCTGTTGGAAAAATTTTAAATTTTAATAAAATTCTGTATATTACATAGGGTTTCTATTCAGTGTTTGAAACAATCCTATCGTTTTCCAACAGACTTTTTAGCAAGAAATACACCATACAATAATATTAATATACTTATCAATTTCTGAAGTTGTATTGTGTTAAATCATAAATCTAACTTACCGGCATGAACCACTTTGTAAAAAATTATTTTGTAAATTATCAGATGACAAAAATTGAAAATTAAAATTGTTCTGTGAGAGCGATTTACAAGATACAGCAGAAATATGTTGAGATTATCAAAGTCCTCTGCTTAGATTTGTAATATCCATACAAATTTATAATTGGTTCGGACCAGGGTTGGGTACGCAGAATACGGTAGGTTTTATGCAAGGAATAATGTGCGCATAAAACTCATGCAGGTAATGCAGATAACTAAAGGGGGTTTTCTGCATCATCTTTTTTTATGGTCAAGTTGGGTTATAATTTTAAAACTATGAATTGTTTACCATTTCAACACTCATAAATATCTATTTCATATATTCTGAATTTTGAATTTCAAGTCGGAATTGATTTTACAATGTTTTATGCATTTTCTGCATTTTCTGCGTATTCTACATGTTTTATCCATAATCTGCGCATAGTTAACGCATATTACTTATCGTTCATTCCTCGTTCACACTCAAAATCTTACAAATTTCAGATTTTGAAATTCCAATATATTCTCTCTGTACCGAGCATAGCGTTTCCAGATTATGAATATGTTGAATGATATAGATCAATGTTCGATTGAAGCAATTTATCATTTAAGTTGAAATCATTTCCGATAATCAACATTTTGCTATAAACTTGAAATATCACATATGATATTATTATTCGGGAAGAACACTTATTTACCATATTCAATATTTGAAAAATTATAGTCGCTATGTTTTAGAGAAACATTCAATGTAATTTTTATTTGCGAATGATTCAATTCCTCATCAAATTTTCAATATTTCATAAGATACCGAAGTAGTAATAATCTTAAATTACATCGATTTTCATTTGAATTTAGATCTGTGAAAATGTCAACACGAAAATCCAGGAAAAGAACAACGGTTGAGAATTGTAACAATCACAGTCAAATACCAGCACCGATGGATTATATTGATTTGACTGTTGAAACCCCGGTACGCCAGCCAAATAACTCTTTAAGGCGTTCTTCCCGCATTCAGGCGACCAGACCAGATGTTTCAACATCTATAACTATGTATGTATCCACATGATTTAGCTCTAGTAAGTTTATCTAGTTTCTGTTTCACATGGAATTGTGTCTATCTATTGGAAAGAGAGATCGCTGAATGTATTATGCAAAAAGAATTAAATCTATCTCCATAATAGAGCAACAATATTGAATTAGGTATGTTTCACAGAAAGGTTGTATCTCTGTACAATAGTATTTGATTGACCTATAGAACGTCTAGGGAATATTGTACTCTAATATACAGGTCCTCCAGAAAATATTACAGCCTTTTCAAGGGGTGATTCCTGAGGCAAAAGCAAAATGGGAAAAAGCTATGAAAGGCTTAGTTTCACCTGTATGAAAATGTTTGGCTAAAACATTTCTACAAAACCATAAATGATCCCTAAAAAACATAATATTTTCTCTGCAGAAGTCTAAAAAACTCCGAGAATTTATGGTATTTTTATGAAAAATCTACTGAATTTGGAACATTCTGCGTAAACTTGTCTTGAAGCTTATAATAGCTTTCTGAAGTTTTTTCATTTCTTTCAGACAAATTAGAACGAAATTATGCTCTAAAAAAATTCTGACAAAATTCTACTTAATTTTTACCCTTTTTTTAATTTTCAAACACCCTTTACCTATGAATATAACATATGTATGCATTTATAGGATTCAAAAGTTTTTGAATAATCAGAAAAATACCAAATATTTATCAAAATCTTTTCCCAACGCAATTTCGTTCCTATTTGTCTTGAAAAAAATGAAAGAATCCTTATAAACCCTAAAAAAGTCTATACAAAATATTCTCAATTCATCAAATTTTTCATCAAATTTTAATAGATTCTCAAAGTTTGTCGGAGTTTTTCAGATTTTCGCAGAGAGAATGTCATGTTTTTCAGAAATTGTTCAGAAAGTTTTGCAGAAATATTTCTTTACAGGCAGAGAAGCTATCTTCGATCGGTTGAGAGAATGCTAGATAAGTATACTCATCGATCATTACAATAGTCGATGTACGTGCCTTCTGAATGCTCAACTTATTTTGTTTTCAATTTCTAATATTTTACCAACGGCAGGAGTGTCTTGTTTTGACCTGAGAAATAAACTCTTGAAAAAAAATTGCTCAAGTTTTCTCAGACAACCTGTATATTTGAATTCAATGTTATTTCAATAAAATGAAGTAATAAACTTGATGAAATTTCAGAGATATGGATGTAACGAACGACGGAAACTCTACAATCGCTCTTGACATTGACGAGTCAACCGATATAATTAATCTGGACGATACCCATTATTCTTCCGAAGAAGAAACTGTACCGTATGTCGAAGACTCCTGCACTGGCAACAAGCCTTTGACTTGTCCAATATGTTTCGAACTCTTAATTAACAAACGTAAACCAACTTCCACAAAATGTGGACATATATTTTGTGCCCCCTGCTTGAAACAAGTTCTTGACTTAACCAAAAAATGTCCAACATGTCAGAGACCTGTCAAGTTCAAAAATTGTTTGCGCCTATATTTCTGATGATATAGAGAGAGTTAGTTTGCCTTTTTTTACACAAGTTTCCATTCAACTCCATTTATTTATAAAACTTTTTATATTACTATAATCGTAATATTTGTACACAGGATAGATCTACAAAATAGATGAAATCATCCATAAAATTGATCAAAAGTATTTGAATATAATTAAATTGTAATTGTTTTTTTTTTTTTTTCATAGAGAGATACTTTCATTACATTCATTATCAAGTAAGATTAACCAAGATTCATTTGATAAAACACAGCATTCTGCATTTGAATGAATGTCTATGTCATATATAGATATTTAGGTACACATATATTTCAGTTTGAGGTAGATCTTACATCGATGATTTATGTAAGTCTGTTGCATTACCTCAAGATTAGCGTTAAATAGGTATATTGACCATTCTATTAATTTCGAAAATGATCTACTCTTGGTACTGAATCTTTCTCTTTGAAGAAAGATAACCAGTGTACTAGATGAATCTTAACACACATAACTAGTGCCTCTAGGTGTAACGTTGATCAATAGAGGTGATACTAGCGGCGTGACATGGCAGTAGTCAAATCGTTTATGGCACATGTTTCAATTTAATACAAATATAATACAAAGCGATATTTTGATTAAATTCAAGTGTTTGCCCGTAATTTGTCATACAAGATTTGACTGCTGTCACGCCGCTAATATTCCCTCAAGTATGTATGTTGAACTTTTGAGGAAGATATTCCTTCCTTATTCGTGTTTCGATTTAATTTAAAATAATTTATCATTATTATCATCAATTTGAGTAGTGTTGAATCTTTTTCGCAAAATTCAAATATGTTTGAATATAATGAAAATCTCAAATTACAATACACATTCTAATTATATTGAGATTCATGTCGCGGGTATCTCATCGGGGAAATAAAATTTTGTTTTATCCAATTCATTAATTCTTCATTTGTCAAGTTTTATCTGGTTTTTATCAGAAATGCGGAATACAACAAAAAAAGTACTTGAAATTCATAGTTTTATCCTTAAATGACCCAAATTTTCAAAAATTGAGGTAACAATCAATGGTGTGGCAATAGCGCTAGATCAAAGTTTGTGTAAAATCATCCAACAATACTTGAATTTGACGAAAAAAAAAAACAACGTCGATGTATATACGTAGTTCTATCGTTGAATAAATATTTTTCTAAATTCAAGAATATACCAGAAGCATGACGGTAGCCAAATAGTTCATATAATATTGTAGCGCAGGAAAATATTTTGATTTTTATTGAAGTATATTTGAATAATATTGTACAAAATATTTGATTAGCGTAATCCACCTGGTATCTCAAATCACTAATACATTATGTTACGAACAAGAAGAAAAAGAAATTTAGTTAAAATCATACCAATGGTATCCCTTTAACCAACTCGTAGTTACATATGAATTGTATTTAAACGTGATGGTCGATGAATAGATTTCAAGCCAATTCTGAAACATGTCTCAAATATTCTTGTGTTACTGAAATTAAAAAAAATCAATGGAAGTGTATTTTGCATAACTATAGTTTCTATTCCTTGAGATTCCATTAAGAACTATTTTCTTTGATTACTTCATCGGAAATTTTAATTCAAACACCTCAATTTTTTTAACAATCAATTTTATTACCTGTTTTCTAATTATTTAATCAACATTTTATTTGAATTCGCAAAAACAAGTTTATCGATAGAACATACATGAATGTTTACATTATAAAACTATAAATCCAGTTTTATATAAGTAATTCATTTTGAGCGCACATGTTGTTGGAAGTTTAATTTAGAATAAATTACCGACATAGAATTGTTCTAAAATTAGAATTTTCAATGTTTGTTACCAAATTAATGAATTTTATTTTTTACAAATCAGTAAAACGTAATTAAAAAAAAAGAAAAAATTAAAGGGATGTATTTTCAATCTAAACCCTATTCCTTTCTCTTTAAGCTCAAATTTTGTAAATCAGTAATTTGATCAAAAATCTCATCAAACGTCGTGGAATGTAGATAAGCATTAATTAACATTAAAATTTATTAAAAAACATTAATATATATGAAAACAATTTGATTCTTTACTGCAAACTTTTGAATGAGCTTTCGATTACACTTCATGAAACTTCATATTTACTCAAAAATAGGATATTCTGTTGAAAGAAAAAGGCAGGGTTGAATTGAGGAATTTTTTATATTAAATTTTTATTAAAATCTTCACAATCTTACATCAAAAAGCCTGTTACAGATATAATAATGTCGAGTTGCTTTTATTCCCTCATATCATTGTAGATCGAATTGAGTTGATGCACGGGAATGAATTTGATCTGTGAAGTAACAATTTGATTTCTATTTATAAGGCGAAGGCTACATGACTGTCACATCTTTGATCTTCTTCCAAACTAATTGATTGAAAATTATAATATAATCCACAACTGTAAATGAGGCTCATTAAGGAACCTCGAATACAGTAAAATTAGTATTTTTTATTTGAATTGGAAAATACAATCATAAAAATCTACATCTTTTGAAAATATTCTAAAGTCTCTGAGTGAACAAATGTTCAACGTCAGAGAAAAAAACTAAATAAAATTATACTTTCCCAGTCGATATTCCTGTTACCTTTAAAAACCCATATTAATAGAAATCTGGTGAGAAAGGGTTGAAAGATGAAAGAGAAAATAAAAAATGGTATTCTGGATACACAAATTGATATAAAAAATGATATGTTGATTAGGTAACAATCTGATATTCTTACGAGCATTTCAAACTCCTAAAATTACAAAATCTCTCCCTTTTCCCAGTTTTCTCAAAAATGAAAAAATTAAGTTAAAGAACCCTAACAGCACATCCACCGATTTCCACGTCGCATCTCCGTGGACTCCACGTGGATAAATGGTGGACGTGGATGAACGAAGATTCCACGTGGAGGCAACGTAGAGGCAACGTAGAAATGTCCGGTGCTGTACGGGAAGCTTGGTGCGTGCACTTTCTTTGTACCACAAGAAAGATGCATGTACTCATTATTTTTGCAAAAAAAACTGGGGGGGGGGGTTACACGTCGTTCAATAAGTCCCGAGACTAACAACATTTTTTTTTCAAAAATCATTTTTGTTCATCAATATAATCTCCTTTCAGAGTGATACAATCTTTCCAACGCATTTCCAACATTTCTATACCATGTTTATAGAAGGATTTATCCTTTGCTTCAAAATAGGCTTCAGTTTCGGCAATGACCTCCTCTTTCGAGCCAAATTTTTTCCCCTGGAGCATTTTTTGAGATCAGCAAAGAGCCAGTAGTCGCTGGGGGCTAAATCTGGCGAATACGGGGATGGGGAAGCCAATCAAAGCCCAACTCGTTGAATTTTGCCATTGTTTTCATGGACTTGTGGCATGGTGCATTGTCTTGGTGAAAAAGGATTTTTTTCTTCTTCATGTGCGGTCGTTTTGCTGCGATCTCCTCCTTCAAACGTACCAACAAGTCAATATAATAATCACTGTTGATCGATTTACCTTTTTCCAGGTAGTCAATGAAAATCACGCCATGTGTATCCCAAAAACAGACGCCATGACTTTGCCAGCAGGCTGCGTTTTTGGACGCTTTGGGCGGCTTTCGCCAGCCATGCGCCACTCAGATGATTGCCATGTTTCATCCATGGTCACGTATCGACGCAGGAAATCCTTTTTATTGCGAATAAATAGAGATAAACAGCTCTCTGAATCGTCGACTCGTTGCTGTTTTTGTTCCACTGAAAGCACCCACTTGGAAAAAACCTTTTTCATGCTCAATTTTTCATGAAGGATTGTAAATACGCTTCCAGAAGAGATCTGTGTCATTTCTGCAATCTCACGGACCTTCACTTTGCGATTTTTCATTACGATTTTCAACACTTCACTCACATTTTCCGGTGTAACAGCTTCCAATGGCCTACTCGAACGTTCCGCATCGTTTGTGTCCGTACGACCACGTTTAAAGCCAACATACAACGACAAATCGTTGATTTGGATGGAGAGGAGTCCGGGTAACGTTTTTCAAGCCATTGCTGGGCTTCTACGGTGTTTTTACCCATTAAAAAACAATGTTTTATCAACACGCGAAACTCGCTTTTGTCCATTTTTCAAACAAATTACAAAGTGACTTTACTCTAATCTCGATAACTCTGCTGTTCGTGGTCCGATCGACGTGAAATTTTTACGCGTTTCATGTGAAGGTTCGCACCCTAGGGAAACGTGGCCAGTTTGGTACTACTAGCACTATCTCTAGGTGTTAGTCTCGGGACTTATTGAACGATGTGTTAAAGGGGCAATTTAGTGAAATTTTTGTGCCTTTGGAATACATTTGATAATTCAGATTTTTCTTTAAAATAATAATAACTCCTTAGAACAAGCAGGCTGCTTTATTAATGATTTTCTTTCCTGTTATCGAAAATTCACAAAATAATGTAAAATTACATTAAAAACTAATTAATCACTAATACACCAGCATAAGAAATAAGTATCTCTTATTCTCTTCGAATAATTAATTTTATGAAATCAATTTGAAAAAGAGTTACTCTTATTAATAAAATGAATCCACGGTGTTGGCGGGTTTCATATCTGCACCAAAGATCGCATAATTCTGTCTAATAGAATCAAAATATTAATTCCCATGATATAAAAAATGATAACCACTATTACTACTTTGAATTATGGTTATAAAAATATTCAATTCAAATCAATTACACAACTCTTGGGTTATTTATTTTCCGATGTTCACCATATTTAACGACGCCTTGCTGTAAATGTTGGAAAAATTCGGAAAAAACTGGGTCCAAAACTGCCACAAAACGGGAAGAGGTGAGCATTTTTTTCCGTTTCTCGGCAGTTTCCGTCTCGGTTTCTTCCCCAACATTTCCTACATTTTTAATATGGCGTGCCATTGCATCTACTTTTAGATTGAAATTTTGTGAAAAAGAGTAAAAAGTAGGATTAAAAAATGAAAATACGTACTCAGTTTTGATTTAATATAATGAATAATTCTCAAATATCACAAATCAAAGGACTTTTGAATCCCAAATATAAGAATCTTATTACTCGAAAATTTCGTTTTCCAACATTTGGTATCTTTTCCTTTTCATGGTCTTACGTAATCGATTTTACCAAATAAGATTTTATTGCTTTACTTATGATTCCATATTGGACGACGTTGTATCATCTGCTTTCGATTCCAGTGAAAAAGGTGGAATTCTACAATCGAAAGCATACCCATCTTCTCGTTCCATTCTAAAGGTTCCCCTGAAAAAGAAATTCAAATTTCAAGTCGTCTTTTTTTCAAAACTGAACAGATCCTTTTTTATTATAAATATACGAATTTCATGAAATAAAGAATTATTTACCACATGTGGCCACTAGGTGCTTGCAGGCTCACATGACTACTATATTGAAAAGCAGGTAAGTTTTTGGACAATACTGGTTCTTGACCCACCACACCCCTGCCTCGGACAGTCTCGAGAGTTCCCGAAAGACTGAATATCCTCCAATGTCTTTCACGCAATTGTACACTTAATTCACCTAAATTCTCTAATCTGATGCAATAACGCCACTGTAAGAATGATCCAAGTTTTAATAAAATGAACTAGAAAAGAGAAGACGAATTATTGTGGGGAATAAAAGAATTGAAAATTTACCCAATAAACGGACGTGGTTTGACTTTCTCGGCAACCCATGTAAAACGGTATGACTGTAACACGTATATTTTCTGTGGTTTCTTTGTGTACATCCGATAACTCGAGCCACGGGTGATTCTTCTTTTGCCAAGCCCTAAGAGTTTCTTGAGCTACGAATGGGGGATCCTTCTCCGGATGATATGTCAAAAATTTGTCAAACAATTCATGTTGTAAAGCAGTTTTTTCGTTTGTAGTGTACGGTAAAATGTCTTCATGTGCAACGTAATCGAGTCCTGGTATCGCGTACAAACTCCGACTACTTTCATGATTTCCCAAGAACGTTACTGCTTCCGTTTGAGCTCGCTTTACATGAAACGATAAAATGATAGTTCTAACTGTTGGGAGAATTAATTTTGCTACTAAATCTAATATGACCTTGAATATTTTCTCTTGAATTTCTAGTTTGATATACGCGTATGTATAATTCTTTCCATTAATTCGTTGAATTGAAGGAATACGAGAGACGCAGTATGTTTAGATTTGAAAAATGAAATCATTATTCAATAGGATGTAACATATGTGTTCTTTTACTTCAAGATATTGAAAATATACGAGATACATATTTGAGGTGTCAAATAAATTTCCAAATCCTTACTATGTATGGACAATCTCTTTGATCGATCAACACTTGGTAAAAAGTGTGTGTTCTTCCTTTTACTTCTTTCCCCACACCATTGAAATGTTCTTCTTCGCTGCTGAGATGAATGAAAATTAACATTATCGATGCATTCTTGGAGAACAAAATTGATATGAATAATAAAAACATTGAAAAAGCTAAGCACAAAAGAAATATAGTTTACAAATGCTGTAACTAAACATGTTAAGATCCACGATATAAAATAGAAGCAATTTCCCTTTATATCAAAGTGAAAATTTGATCAATTTAAAACAGAGAATATGCATCGATTGTCAAAATTGATGATATATGAACAAAGAAAACTGTACCCTTCTTTTTTGTTTGGAATATCACGATCGTAAACTCTGGCAAGCCATGGAAATAAAATAACTCCTCGATATCCAAATACTCTATGCAAAATCAACTGTCCGGTGTCATATTTGCCCTGTAATTTTGGTGTTTCGAGTTTCCCTACTTCAGCTAATCTGTAATAACACAAGATTCCTGTATTATTATATGATGCGAAGAATGGATGACTCGAGTACAAAATCGCATGTTGAAAATGAATAAATATTAAATTTTGTAAGTATTTCATTACCTGATGTATCTCGCTTGCAATAACACACATTTTTTTGGAGTTTCGAGGAGAGAACGTTTTAAACTTCTCGTAATCAAATTTGATATTAATTCCATTGTCACAAATTCACTTTGAATTGATTCGTCGAAGAAATATTTATTCTAAATGTACAATTGTTATTGTATGCGGTAATTGCGTTTGTAACATTTCTGATTATCGTAATAATTTTTCCGAAGCACGAGAGGTTATGATATTTATACGTTTGACATGGTTAAATATTGATACTATCGGCATTCGCACAGATGTTGAAGGTATATGTCCCAGAGAGTGATCCAGAAGGGAAGAACTTTAAAGGAACATTTCCATACAGCGTCAGGTGTTTGACGATTCTCTAGTATCAATTCATTTTGAATTAAAAATGAACTCCCATGGAAATCCTTGCTTGTTGGTGATAATTTGATATGTTTTGGAACGCTTCTTTTGCGCGCTCATTGGTGCATAGAGATTCTAGATAATTTCCTTTCAATTATCGAACTGTTATGTTATCTACCGCGCTGCTGTTATTTTCATTCACAGTCCATCTGTCCACATCTGTCACTGTGTGTTAGATACTCGAAGAATTGTTTGTACAAGTACCAGTTAACCTATACTTTTCAAAAATGAAAATAAATAAAAAATCGCAATTTGAGAATCATTCAAAAATTCTTAACCTATAAAAATTTGTTAAAACATGAGAATTTCGTGTGATTAGGCGTTTGAAAGACATTGAAAGGAATTTGAAATTATTCCACATCAAACATGGAGAATGAAGAACGTAAACAAGAAATTAATGACTTGAAAAATATCAAATTCAAACGTCCTGTCAAACCAAGTTCCAACCGATTTGAAGAAATTAAACCAACTAAACGTTCGTGGTTGTCATACAAACAGGACACAGTGAAGAAAAAAGGTATTGAATGTTTCATTTGTTATCAAAATCACATTACACGATGAAAATCATTCTTTAAAATTCCTACCAACATATGCTTATTTTCTTTTATTCAGCATTCACAAACAATTTGATAAAAACTCGATATTTGTGATTTTATTTCATTCTTAAGATCATAAATGTGTCGGGAATTGGTTTTTTGTTTCAATTATTGACCAAATAAAATATGATTTGAAATCATAACTTTCAAGCAAAATTGAATGTAGGAGAAAGTACTAAAGTTCAGTTGAATACATATCATTATATCATCAACCAACGTTCTTTTGCAGCATGTACTTTGAATACATCGAATAATGTGTTGCTGAATCAATGAATGGACTGTTACAATGATCGGTCGAATAAAATATCAGTAATAATTTCGAATTCTTTTGAAATTAACATACACAAGTATATATGCATAATACTTTCCTCGTTATGCCCTGGTTATTATTTTCTTTAGCTTAGTTACAAGAATATAATAAGACCTTAAATTCTGCAGGAATAAAAATTTGTAAACTCAGCTTTAAGTTAGTAACGAAGTCATAAAATATTATATTTCAAGTTCTAAACAAATTTGCATGAAGATAGATGAAACGATGAAAACATGCTTCCAATATTTACTCTGTAAATCTTAATCAACATAAAATATCCATTCATCGATACTTAATCCTTTATTAGTTTAATCAACTGACAATATCTATGAAATATCACAGATGTGTACAATATTTTTTGAATTCTGTTTGACATATGAAATGATTTTTCGTTGAGAGTATACATCGTGTAATCTAATCTGTCAATAATCTCCCACTTTTGTATCTATCCCTAAGTGAAACAGATAATAGGACACGAATACTGATTAGGAAAAGAAGCAAAATGAAAAAAATTCATATTATTTTGAGTTTGAATAAAAACTTAGTTGGTTTTATGCACAAGATATAATTAGAATATAATATTTTGTTACAACATTTCAACTTATTTTGTAAATTGAAATTTTTAAACAAAAGTATTCTTCAGAAGATCTCTCTTTTTATCTGATTTAAATGAGATTTTCAGTCTTTTTGAATATTATTGTAGTTTCTGGAAGTGAAAAATTCCTCAAAACATTGAAACAAAAGTGAAATTTCAGACTCCGACTCCTGATCCTCGCTTTCCCCATTCACAAAAATGAAAACTTCAGCCTAAAACATTATTCCGCAATGTTGGTAAAACTTCAGTAACAGAACGACACTCCATGCCATTCCTAAATCGAAAATCAAGAACTTCTAAGCCAGCAAATAATTTTATGCATGCAAGAGAATTTTTATCCTCGGAACTAAGTTAGTATTTATGAGAATTGTTGAAGCTGTTCAAACATTAAAAACGATGATTAGTTGAACTTGAATAATACTTGTATATGTATGTACAACTGTTACATCATACTTTTAAAAAGCATTAAATTTTATAAATTGCAAAAATTGTTATCTCACTTTCCGATATCTACGATATACCTATCAACATAGTCACGCGAGAAGTAAGAAATTCATTGGTATTGCGTACGCTAAATTGATAGAACAATGTTCGAATTTTCAATACTGGCATTTTGCCGGAATGATGTATGATTTCGAATCCTAAATACGTTTCCATTGACCGCGATTGTCAGGGAAGAAAAAGCGAAGAATACAGCATAATTTAAACATTTATATATATATATTTATACTAGGGAGAAAATGTTTTGAAATTAAATTGTTTTATAATGAAAGAAGCTAATAACGATCCAAGAATAATATTGAAAAAAATTGAAATAGAACATCTTGATGAATTATTTGTTAAAAAAAACTCACAATGTTTGGAGTTCTCTAAAAACCAACATTAATTTCATCATTTATTTCTTCATTGCGTATTTAAAGACCACTCGGTTATAAAATATCCTTTTTGGTGTAAAAATTTTAATGATTTAACGTATTGTTACGCAATGAAGTATATAAAAACAAAGTTTCATACATAAGCATAGCTGCATAATAGTCGATATCGCAAAATGACTTTTTTATTCCGTTATGTAATTAAGAATATGAACATGTATAGATGCGTAATGGTATACAGCATTTTATATTTTGATGCTAAACGTAGGAATTGAGTTTGAATATATCGAAAGAGTGTCGAAATTGACATACATTTTCTTTTCCGTATATTATTTGTGATCATCAATTTGAGGCATTGTGTTTTCTATTCTTATGCATGAATCATACTCTTACGCATCATTAATTCCCATTATACGTTGGCGGATCGGTGATTTGGATGTCATCCAGGTAGCAAAACATTTCCTGAAATTACAAAAAAAAGTCTACCCAGTTTTATCAAACTAACATATGAAATTATACTGATAATTACGCGAGAACAAGATTAATAGAATAGTTACGAGTTTATGATTGATCACGTAAATCTGTTATACGTGTAATTGAATTATGTATTTTTCTGAAAGAACGTCTAATGATGCCAGAACAGTAACAGAATCATATCTTCCTTACTTTGAACTAAAGAATCTACTTTTGGAATGAAAGCATCTTTAAAATGATATATATCACTTATGAACAATTTCAGGTGTTACTTTAAGCGAATTCTTGAAAATAGAATTAACGAGAGGATACCAATTAGAACACGATGAGAAAAGCTTTTCCGCCCGGCGTGAAAAAATCTATTCATTTTTCAAAATACCCAAAGAGGTGGAAAAATTTATGGCCTATGGATTCCTCCAGGTAAATCTAAAATCATCAATTTATAAAAACAATTGATATAATTTGATATTGAAATTTTGTTTTTCTTGCAGTGTGCGGATTCTTTTCTATTTATTTATACTTTTTTACCTTTGCGATTCGCGATGGCTTTGTGGGCAGTAATCACAAGACCGTTAATGCATATTCTAAGGTAATGCGTATTGAAAAATTCGATATATTCTATTATACAAACAAATGAAAATATTTTTTAATTTGTTTTCAGGAGTAAAAAAAAAGTTTTTAAAAAAGAAGATAGGTATTTAAGACCAGCTGAAGTATGTGATTTATTAAAAGGAGTTGTAGTGATAGGTTGTTGGGCGGCTACGTGGAAAGTGGACACTTCCATGATGTACCATTTAGTCAAAAGTCAATCCGTCATCAAATTGTATATATTTTACAATATGTTGGAGGTAGGAGATCGTCTGTTCAACGCCCTTGGTCAAGACGCTATAGACGCTTTACTGTGGACAGCCACCGAGCCTCGTTCTCGAAGTCATTCCAGACGTTCCCAGCATTTGGGTACATTACCACATCTTTTGTTCGCTCTTGTATATGTCTGTATCCTTGAATTAATCAATTTTCTTTCAACTATGAATAACAACACAGACAGATTAAAACCTATCTGTGGTTTTCTCACGTGAAACTAAATTGTGCATCGTTAATCTTATAATCTTTCTTAAGGAAAACAATATGTCAGATGTTTAAGGGGATACCAGCGCCGGGACATTAGCCAAATTTATTCTGACATTTTATTTCAAAATGAAGCAAAAAAATCAAAATGTCGCTCTACACAGGCCAACTTTATCGATTCGAGAAGGTCTGTGTAGAGCGATATTTTGATTTTATTGCTTCATTTTCGAATAAAATGTCAAAATAAATTTAGCTAATGTCCCGGTGCTGGTATCACCTTAAATCATGATTCATTTGTTTTGAATTCCTCTGCTCGGAAAGAGATACATAATAGGAAAATTATATTCCTTGACTGTAGATTAAAAACCTTTAGTTCTACACAGCATTCTCATATTATGTCAAGCTACAACTCTGAATGTAGCTATCAACAGTAGCAATAAAGCTCTTCTGACCATTATGATGTCAAATAACGTAAGTAGCATATGCTAAACATCAGTTGAAATGTTCAAATATTGAAGAATATAAATTGATTTTCAGTTTGTCGAATTGAAAGGTTCTGTCTTCAAAAAATTCGATAAGAATAATTTGTTTCAATTGGCTTGTGCTGACGTGAGAGAACGCTTTCATTTAACGATGCTTCTTTTCGCCGTAACTTTGCAAACGATGAAAGAATACGCTTGGCGTGCTGATCGGTTAGCGTTGCTCTCAGCGGATTGTATATTACTACTGGTGGCTGAAGTTTTTGTAGATTGGGTAACCATTGATTACTTTGAAATCGTATTTTGATATAAATTCAATAAACACACATTGATGTATACAATTCATCATTTCAGGTGAAGCATGCTTTCATCACTCGATTCAATGAATTACCTTCTACCGTCTATAGCGATTACACGATAAGTTTAGCCTACGATATGGCCCAAACGCGACAAGAAACCGCATTCTCTGATCAATCGGATTTAGTTGCCAGAAGGATGGGTTTCGTTCCACTCCCACTTGGAGTGGCGATAGCTCGAGTGCTATGTACAACTTTGACGCCATCAGCGAGGACTTCGAACTTTATACTTTTCCTTTTAGCTTATCTAATCCTCGTTGCGCTTCGGATTTTGAATAGCTTGATTCTTCTGGGCAAAGCTTGCAGTTTGATGTCTTCGCATGTACATTCTAATTCCGCAGATTCAAATGAAAATAATAGTACCAGTGTAAATAATACGAAACTTGCTACAACAATGTTTTCGAATAGCGCCGTTAGTATCAATAATGTTTGTTTAAACGAAGCTCTCATTCAAAATTCCGATGGGATAAATACAGAAGTTCAAGAGACTATAGATGGAACTGTAGCTATTTCCAAGCAGCTTATCAATACTGAAAATGAACGGCTCTGATGAAATCTGTACGTGTATATAATGTATATGAATTTATATATATATATATGAAAGGTTTATATAATTTTTAACCAAAGAATAAGTTATACGTTTTTGAATGTTTCATGTTAATTCTATTGTGACAGAGGTGGGAAATTTTTTGTACTAAAAAATAAAGACTTGGTTATTGTTTTACATGAAGTTGGATGATCATTTTTCTCCCGTAGTAGTAGAGAATTATCGAGTATTCCTTTAACATGAATATCAAGCAGATCATTTTATTTGCTTAGTACATTGATAGGAAGCAAACTAAAAGTTTTATCAGATGACGTTTAGTTGTTTGCCCTTACTCCTTTAAATCAATCCAACGCAAAGAGTGGAAGCAGTAATCGCAAATCTGAAATGCTCGCATTACTCACACGGACTGACTACGGTACATATATGTGAAGACAGGTACAGCGTCACATATGTTCACGTGTATTTAATTTTGTCTCTGTGTAGTAACGAATACCGTTTCTCAAATCTGTGACCATTGATTAGAAGAAGTTTTTTATGATGCATCGATTGGCTCAAAACACGTTCTCCATTGAAGAATGTACTTTCATTTATACATATACTTGAATTCACATGCTAAAGAAGATACCAGTATTACCTTCCCCGAGACCGTTGGTTAGAAAAAGACACGTCTATAAGATAGAAAGAGAGATTCGAAAAACCGCTAGTACCCTCTTAAGGGGATATTAGCGCGATATCAAACTTCTCTTTCTATCGTATAAGCGTGTCTTTTTCTAACCAACGTGTTCGAATGGTAACCGCTATAGAAATCTCTTAAGCTCTCGTACAAACATAACCTGTACGCACGTGTGACACCATTTGAAAGTGTTTGTTTATGAATCTTACAACGTACTCATAGATTCTGATTATTGACATTGATAGATGCTGATGAGTGAATGAGAAAAAACATTTAATCCTCTGTACATTTTTCCCCTTAAAAAATGGCTGAAATTCCTCTCAGTTTAGCAGAGAAAACGTTCATTCTTCATGGTGTTGACGTGAGTTTGTATAAAGTCATTATAATTCATTTGAAAGTACTTGAATCAGTTTCAGATGAATTGAATGGTTAAAATACATTTATAAGTTAAAAATGACAAAATTACTTGAATCTTGATTGTTATTACAGGACAACTTTAGAAATGATGGAAGAAGACGGTGCGATTATCGTTCCATGGAAGTAGAGACTAAAATAATGCCACAAGCGAATGGTTCAGCTAGACTGCGTATTGGAAATACAGATGTGATAGCTACTGTAAAAGTCGAAGTTGACATTCCGTTCCCAGATGCACCGTACGAAGGGAAATTGGAATTTTTTGTCGATTGGTAATTTGAGGAATCATGAGTGAACCAATATTGTTATGAGCATCCAATAGAAACTATAGAAATTTATTTTTAAACAAAAGAAAACAAAATGAGTGATTATGATGGCAATGCATCAAATTATAAATACATAAGTTTTGTTCCTTGTTTATGTAAAATAATGAAATTCCATTGTTTACTCTTCATGCAAAAAAATATCTTCACAAATCGGATGATTTCAGTTCTGCCAATGCAACGCCAGAATTTGAAGGAAAAGGTGGTGATGATTTAGCCACAGAAATTAGTAATATCCTAGCAACGGCTTATCGAGCGCATGATGTTTTTGATTTGAAATTGTTAACCATTTTACCACACAAGAAATGTTGGAAAATGTATATCGATATCTTGGTGAGAGAAACATTATTTTCGGTCTAAAATTGTTCTCATTTTGCCTAAAAAGCTCAATTTTTTCTCAACAACATAATTGAAGAGAACGTAGATTGTTTTAGGCAAAATTGTATAAAATCCTTCCCCCCCCCCTTCAAAATTTCAAGCATCGATATGGAGTTTAGATTTCTAACAATTTTTCAAGATCCTCCAATGCGGTGGTAACTTATTCGACGCTGTGGGAGCTGCTGTCAAAGCTGCAATTTACAACACAGAAATTCCTCGAGTAACTGGGGCGATGCTCGATGGTGGAGAAGCTGATATACAATTATCGGATGATCCGTACGACTGTGTTAAATTAGATTGCACTAATTTTCCAGTTATCGTTACATTATGCAAAGTAAATACATTTATATGATAAAAATCGATTATCATAAATTGTATGATGATCCAAGAAAATCATCAAATTTTTCAGATTGGAGAGAATTACGTGGCCGATCCTACTTCTGAAGAGGAAATGTGCAGTGCAGCTAGTATAGTTATGTCGGTTGTACCGAACAGTCGTATTACATCTGTAATTAAATTAGGCTATGGCAGTATTCAACCTACCACGTTAATTACAATGCTGGAGGTAATATTCAATGTTTTTCATCAGAATTATTATGAAGTTATGTGAATTTATTCAACCTTCTGCTTTTAAAAATAATGTTAATAAGAAAATATTTTATGAATACGAATGGTTTTCAGATGGGTACAGGAATTGGTACGAAATTAAACCAAGGCCTCATGGATACTTTGAAAAATGAAGAAAACTTGGGACCGAACAGACCAATATTTGGATTTTTCAGATAGAATATGTAATAAATGACATCGTAAAAAAGTATAAAATTTGTAATTATTTTGTTATGAATTTACGTCAAAGAAATTTCTATAAAAAAATCTTTAGACTGAAACAAATAAAATTGAAGGAAAATAGACAAAAAAACTAAATTGATTATAACGAATCTAGAAAAACGTTGGAAAGATATTTTTCCAAAGACAAATTCTAGACTTCTAAAAGATATTTTTTAGTGCTGCATAAGACATGAGCATTGCATTGAAATATCTTCAAAACATAAATTGTGGAAACAATCGCTAAGAAGGCAAAATACAATTGACGAGTTTCAGTAGAATTTAATGAAACGAATATAATATACGAAGTTTTTATCAATTCCTTTTGATCCCAAACTATGCTCATTCTTAAATAAGCAAATTATAAATAAGCTTATTTTAATTTATAAAGTATTTTTGAAAGTTGCATTAAATAAATAAGGAATTTTCAAGATTGATTTTTCTTTGTTTCTCATCACATCTCTTCGGAAATTTATTCTCAAATCAATTACTATTTTGAGAAATAAAATTTTCAATTCAGCTCTCGGTTGCCCCATGCGAATCTAAAGGAAATAAGAGGTTTTTGAAATCTCGTAAGGGTAAAAAGGTACGATTTGAAGCAAGAATGAAGATCAAATTCAAGAACCTGAGTATATTTTTGATAATTGAAAAAGCTTCATTTAGTTTATTGCAACGCATAACGAGCATACGCGAAAGTACGTGGAGTAACTGGAGGTCAATTATAAATATGGCAGTATGCACTGGATGTTGGTCTTGAAAAATAATGTAACTCTTGTAGAAACTTCAACATTGAGCATCTTTTAAAAAGGGTGAAATACGGTGGAGAAAATTTGGAGTAACTGGAAACAAATGATTTTGCCTTAAAATTTGAATCATTATTAGAAACATTTTGGAACAAATCCTTATTTGCTATCTTGAAATGTCAACAAATTTCATAACATGAAGAATTATAATATTTATTAGAAAACTACGTACATTATGTAGACTGAAAATTATATAGGACTTTTCTCAAATCCATGAGTGGCAAATTCTTGAGGTGTTGGTTTGTGAAAATGAGGGTAATTTGGATCGTCGTAGCGTACCATCGGACGTGATCTCATAACTCTCCATCCTCCTTGTCGCCACCATTGCTAAAGACAACATCGGTGATTTAGTAACATTTTTGATCAGCATGGCACAATGATTGATAATGTGAATTCCAAGTTACTCACATTTCTATTATATTTGAAGTAATAAGTCGCACAATATATCCCAAATATGGTGTAAACCAGTTTGGCTGCTATACCTCTGAATACAAAGGCTGGGGTTGGTCCCTGTAAAGATAGATTTGTGCACATGAAAATTAACATCTTGAAAAATCCCATAACTAAATTTAGATCATCAGATTCAATTGACAAAATAGTCTGCTTTAAATATTATAATTCTCATTATTGATTATAAATTAATAAGTATTCTAATTATTCTAATCCTGATGACATTGCGATATTCCCAGGATCTCCTGAGACCATCGCCAGGAGATATATACTTTATGCGTGATACTTACCACAACTTTCGATAGAGCGTTTTCCACTTGATTCATTGGGAACTTATAGAATCTACGTATGAAATTGTATTTTTTCCTATACATTTCGGGTGGTATAATAGGTTCATCGGAAGATAATACTTGATCTTTCAACCATTGAGCACGCCAAGCTCGTTCCGCATCTGTCATACCTATGCATCTTTCTCTTTCAAAGGCCATACGGCCCTCGATGGTCATTGGTTTAACGCCATCCTCCGTTAAAGGCATGATTATGGTTTGAATCTATAAACATGTTCAGTCAGAAATTTTATAACGATTCATGTTGAATTTCATAAATATATAAATTCACATCCTTAAGGAATGCAATGAGTCTTTCAAATTGGGTCCCAAATATTAGTTTTCATCACTAAATTCTAGAAACCTCTTTCAGAATATAAAATTAAATTTTCATGCAAAATCAAAACACTACACAGTTGATTTTTAAAATACGTATATTAAAGCCTCCAATTATCACTGTTCATAGGGATATAGAGACTGAAAAATACTGAACAAAAAATGAAAAATTCTGTAACTCACTTACAAAGCAAATGTGCTTTCCAAAGAGAAATTTATAGATATACGAAGTATTGTGTTGCTGCGTTAGTTAGTAACTGATTTTACTGCTTAAAAGCAGTACATAAAAGTTATTGTATTGCTGCAGATAAAATTTAGGTTAGACGATTGTTACGTCACTTGTCAGCCACTGATCTCTACAGTGGATAGGGGATAGTTTGTGATGAATTGAAGCCGATAGCAGACTATGAGCCCTGAGCTTGAAGGCGCAGTGCCACTTTTTGGAGGGAGATTTAAAAATCATAAATACACTTTTATACAATTCATCGATAACAATTCAATTTCTACTATTCTTTTTGTCTTACTTGATGAAAAAATATTCCAAAATAATAATCAATCGCTATTTTGATCAACAAAAACTGTTGAGAAATAAGAAATATCATTTTTTTCCCATCAAATCCGAAAGATTAATGTCAAGCACTATGATGTGGTATCCCAGATAGCACAAGAATTATATAAGAGCCCATAATGAATACAATGTATTCATACAGAATTCTCTTAGAACTCTTGTGCTATCTGGAATATATACGATTTTTTATAATACAGAATGCAATTGTACCTGAATAATTAATGGAACGAACATTTCCCAAATAGCAAAAGTTCCAAAAACTAGATCTCATTGAATCCTTTCGAAATCACAAAATGAACTACTGAAATGTCAGCAGAATAGAGTCCTTGGAGAATTCAATTTGCCTTTTGTCATATTATATATAGTACATACTATATATAGTAAAAGGCAAATTGAATTCTCCAAGGACTCTATTCTGCTGACATTTCAGTAGTTCATTTTGTGATTCCGAAAGGATTCAATGAGATCTGGATTTTGGAGCTTTTGCTATTTGGGTCTTGTGATGTATGCCCAGACAGCACAACTAGTTCTCAAACAGTTCTTAGAGAATACCATTTAAATGCCACGCTTTTTGAGTGAATTCTTTACGAATACGCACAATCATTCATTCGAATCTAAAAATAATTCCAAAAGTATGCCCTTTATGTCAGTAGAAATGGAAACATAGAAGTTCAGAAAGAACTCGTAATCCGCCCAAGAGAATTCATTAAGTATAGATAAATCACACCACAAAACAGACATTTTGAACTTACTCATAATTCAATAAACCTTTGTAATTGAATATCAAGTTTTGTACAAATTTTCTATCGAAGAAGATAGAGATCATAAAGTTTTTTCCATCGTTTCCCAGACAGCACACAAGAATCCCACATGAATTCTGAAAAAAGAACTCTTGAAGAACTCTTTTAGAATACAAAGTGTTCCAAATGAGTTTCAAAAGAATTCGATTCGTCAGACATTTGCGAGTTCCGTTAAAATTCTATGAGACTTCTTTGAGAATTTCAAGGGAACTCGCAAATGTCTGACGAATCGAATTCTTTTCAAACTCTTTTAGAACACTTTGTATTCTAAAAGAGTTCTTCAAGAGTTTTCTTTCTGAATTCATTTGAGATTCTTGTGTGCTGTCTGGATTTCTATAAGGGATTTTCCACACTCGATATACATCGATTAGATCGTCTGTATCAATGCATTTTTACAGTCAATATTCACATATTTTCAGTTAATGAATAATCCCAGATAACACGTGAGCCGTTCCAAAAGAGTTCTTGAACTAAATTCTGGAAGAATTATTTTTCCGAACTTTTGACGGGTTCTCAAAGAGTTCTTTGAATTCTAAAAGAATTATTTGACAGCTCTATACCCTGGTTGAAAGAACCCATTGATTCTGACCAATTCTCATCAAATTACAATTAAACGTGGACAATGTTCTGACCAAATCTCACCGGTGATTTTTCAATGAGATTTGGTCAGAACTTTCATTTGAATCTCGTTAAATCTGGCCAAATCTGACTAAATTAAGATTAAACTTGGACAATGTTCTGACCAAATCTCATTGAATTTCATTTGTCAGATTCAATGGATTCTTTTAACCAGGGTAATAAATCCCTTGGGTGTTGAAGTATAAGAGTATTGAAAGAACACTTTGAGATGACTCGAAGGACTCTTCAATGTCCGCTTGTTAGAACTCTTATGAAGCTCTGTCCCTGCTAAAGAAGAACTTCCTACGAATTCAATGTACATATTGAATTCCCGCAGATTTCTATGATTGTGAAAAAGCGTTTAGTGAGAACGATTAAGTGGTGATGGTTGGTTCGAGTCCATAAAATAAAGAAATATGTAATTATTAATAGTGAATGAGAACAAAAAACTAATCATAAATATTTTGTTCCTCACTCGTGTAAATTACAAACATTTTGGCATCCATCGATACTAAAAATTTCAATGATTGATTTGGTATGATCAATTTTGTAGGTTATATTTTTGAAAAGTGCCTGAACTTCAATATTTTCTGTTAATTGAATGATCGTTCGATAAATAAAAGCTTGATGAACGTAGAAGATCAGATGAATCAATCATTAAATAATTATCCTTATACACATAATATGTTAGAATGATTTTTATATTTGATAAACACATGAGCTCCGTGAGAGTTCTTTAATCATCCATGTCAAGAATTCGCAGACTTCTGTCAATTAATGGACCGAGCTCGTCGAGAGTTCTATCGACAGGACATTAACGACTTCTTAGGGTGATTGAGAAGAACACTTGTCGATTACTTTAGAATTCTTGATGAATGCTTTTTACAAATGCCGAGTTCTTCAGGAACTCTTCAAGAATTTCTTGTGTTATCTGGGATTGACTTCATTATTCACGAACAATCCATGAATTTTCACACATTGCTCTTCTTTAGAGTTACATCACTTTGTTACATACAAAATTTTAACCTCCAAATCATATGATATGTCATTTATTCTCACATATTATATGTTTCTTGCACCGAGATGAATTACTAACTGGTTATTACATTGTTTATAATTCACTTCACTGTATTAAGCACCCAGATAACATACGAAGAATTCTTTTTCAAGAGCAAGAATAGAACTCTTCAAGAACTCTTTTCGAACTAATGAATTCATATAGAGCTCTGAAGGAGTTCAATCTGTCGAACATTAACAACCTGGAGAGAACATGGAGCTTCAGCGAACGTTCAGATCAGGTGTGTATAGATCGGGCCGGAGGTTCATTAGAGCTAACTTTTAGATTCACAAACGTTCGACAAGGGTTCTACGAACGTTGAAATGTCCGCCTCGAAATACGTTCAGGAAACATAGATGGAACGTTCGCTGAAGGTTCATCGAAGGTTTGACGAAGCTTCACAAAAATATCTATACTTGTATTCATTTCGATCAATTTATATGAAAAATAAATTAATTAATAAACATAAATTATTATAAATTAATCTAAGTATAGATATTTTTGTGAAGCTTCCTCAAACCTTCGATGAACCTTCAATGAACGTTCCATCTATGTTTCCTGAACGTATTTCGAGACGGACATTTCAACGTTCGTAGAACCTTTGTCAAACGTTTGTGAATCTAAAAGTTAGCTCTAATGAACCTTCGGCCCGATCTATACAGATCTGATCTGAACATTCGCTGAAGCTTCATGTTCTCTTCGAGTCCGAATGAATTCTTGTTGATCGGAGTTCATGGTATTCGTTATAAATTCTTTTGGGCAGAACAGAACTACATTTTGAACCTCCATAAAGATTCATATTCACTGTCATAACGGGTAGTCTTTACGAATACTTCATGCATTTTCTATGTGTATTTCGAGAGCTCCCACATGTATTCATCAAGAACTCTTCAATAATTCTTTTGATACTCTATGTGTTCATTCAGAATACTCCGTAAGTATTCTTTAGTCTGAATTCTCTGCGATCTCAAAAGGGACTTGTGTGCTGTCTGGGTGAGAAGATTAGGGATCATTTCTCCAGGGGATAAGACGAAATGAAAAAAATTGCAGATATAATCAATGGAATTTTGTACATTAAGAAGAAGGTTTATTTATAGTTAACAAACATATATTTGCTCATGGCGAAATAAATCTTTATTTGAATCAAATGTCTTTCTTGATTAACGGACAAGTGATGTGGAGTAGCAATAAAAGTTTGTTAATAGTTAATGAATTATTTTTGTGAAACATTGATTTCGTCATAACTAAATATATCTTTCCTAATTACCCTGATAACACACCAAGGATTCTTTTTCAAGAACAAGAATAAAATTCTTCAAGAACTCTTTTCGAACTAATGAATTCATAAACAGCTCTGGAGGAGTTCAATCTTTGGGACATTAACGAGTTCTTTGAGAGTACTAAAACAATACTTTCAGCATTCTCGAAGAACTCATTAATGTCCCAAACATTGAACAACCCCTTCACAGTTCTCTATGAATTCATTAGTTCGAAAAGAGTTCTTGAAAAATTCTATTCTTGTTTTTGTAAAAGAATTCTTCGTTTGTTATCTGGGTATATAAAATAACCTTTTTCTGTATGCGGAATGGACCAGTGTGGCCAATACTGCATAATTTATGCATTACCCAGCCAACAAAATCAAGGCAGCGCTTCTGGCAGTGGTGCTACCATTCACTTATACAGTTAAAAATCTTCTGTACATATATGGCCTCATTTATGTATGGAAATAAGAGCGACTTGGTAGTATTTTTACTAGGAGCACTACTTGGTAGCGCTTCCTGATGATACTGGTAGCGCTGAGGTAGTGCTACGTTATAAATTGAATCATATATATGTTATGGTAGCATGCAGTCTCACGGTAATGGAAAAGCTACTACGTTGCTACCACTAGCACTGCTAGTAGCGGAAACGTGAATTTGGAAGCACTTTGCTGGCTGGGTATGTGCATACTTTGATCTGGATTTGCATAGAAAAAGATTGTACTGCATAATATGTAATAAAGCGCATAATATTCCAGGAATCAGTGCATGAAAGTGCATCCAGTATACTACAAATTTTATTTAGTTATTATAGCAGAAGAACGATCTAAAAAGAGAAAATTAATTATGCATTCTAAATGAGCTTGGATTGATTCTGAATTTTTTGATCTAAGGCTTAATGCAATTGATTGGATATTAATGACGTAAAACGATGGAAATGATGTAGTAGTTTTCTAGAGGAAAAATCGACCAGGGAACACCTGTAACTCTCCTCATTGATCCAATGAGATATGGCGGTGGATTGATGTAAAAGGAAAAGTGCATGAATTGTGCACAATTGGTTACTCTGCTGCATAATTTGGTAGTAGATGGAAGTGCATAAAAGTGCATAATAATATCACTTGACAAGGCATAATCATCATATAAAAAGTTGGTCACCTTGGAATGGACTAACCCTTGGTATCGCGATCTGTGATACCGCTGAGGAAAAAGTTTCAATGCCTCAAATCTTCCATCCAACTGGATTTAAGAACATTCGCTAGCCATGAATCTCCGCATTTAGAACGTCTCTGTTTGGCTAAAGTGGGAATAACACCGTGAAATGAAACATAACGATACCAATTGAAGGATAAGAAAAAAGAATCCAGCCAACATTCAAATATTTCAAGGGGATACCAGCGCCGGGACAATATCCAAATTTATTCTGACATTTTATTCAAAAATGAAGCCAAAAAATCAAATATCCGTGCAGAACGATATTTTGATTTTATTGCTTCATTTTCGAATAAAATGTCAGAATAAATTTGGCTAATGTCCCGGCGCTGGTATCACCTTAAAAATACATAAAAATTCCTATGCGATACAATAAGAACAAAAACAAACTCTTCTTAAATGTTTTGGAATTCTATAAGGTATTTTTAGGATTTCTTCGTAAACTAATTTGGATGGCATTGTAAAAGAAATATAAAGATCTATCAACGGAAAGTAAAGCAAAAGAATAGTTGAAAGCATGCCGATTATTTCGAAGAATGAGATGAACTATAATGAAATACATGGAAAATATACCATCGGTGACATGACAAAACGTAACAAAGTTGTGTACTTAACAAACGTCATTGTCTCATGTCACCGACGATATTTCTATCCCTCATACTTATACGGTATCGTCTTCCATTGGTGTTTAGTAAACCCTACCCCCTCGCGTTCGATGGAAATTTTGTCGAGACCCGCCATCAGGGCCCAACGTCTCAACCAATCGGATGGCAAGTTACCCCTACTTTCGTTGAGCTGCACTTCTTTCAAATTACCTATCGGCTGTGATTCTTCTTACGGTTCGCACATGTAACTTTAGATCTTCAACCGGGACAGTGAATCGGATACATTATTTTACTTTTGTGATCCAAAATCTATCGACAAAAACAAAATGGAAGTTTTATCCGCGGGTTTATTACGTATCCCCAAAGTGGATTATTTTTTATTTCCGCTTAATCCAAGTTTAGAAGAGGAAATGCGACGCCTGTTTAACAATTTTAAACTGGAACAAACTGCAATTTCGCCGGCTCCAAATCGTAAGTCTTGATGATTATTTTGATTGTATTTTTCATTATGAGATCGAATAGCGAAGAATGGAGTGTATGTATTCGATTTACTCGTATTTCAATTGTATAATGTTTTGATAATATCATTCAAAACATGTTTGTAAAGTTTGTTTTGATTTAAAACATGGAAATGAAGGGAATGTTTAAATGACTGTTCACTTCTCAGCAACAAGATCTTGATAACATGATGATACAATGAATTATACGAAGCATCTAAAACTTACGGAATTTTTATCCATTTTATCACTCATATTTGAATCATTGTTCTTAGAAATTGCAGAAATAATAATAAGGTAATTCGTCAATGTGGAATGACTTGTCGAGATGCAACAGGTGTTGATGATTTCCCTTTCTGCTAATTCGTGTGTTTCTTTAGAAATACTCTTTAAAAAACAGTCCTCTCATTCAAAACAAGTCAAGCTCGGAAAATTAAATGGGAATTACATGAGCAACGTCAAAACAAAGGTCGTTATGAACTAAAAACAATGTAGTTGTCATTTGCTGCCAAAGTAGCGGGACAGGGGATTGTATATTTTTGTTTATAATGTGACTGAATCGTATTTGAATCGTTAAAAGAAACGAAAATTCAAATCCACAATATCTGAAAAATGATCGTTATTCAACTCTCCTGATTAACTCTGTAGAACTGAAAACATCGCTTAAAAAATGTACTGCGAAATTTAGAGTCTTCAACAGTTGAGTATCTCGTCATTCGATTACTAATTCGTTTCAATAAACGATTCAAACTTCCGCAACATTATAATGTGTATTAATTTTCAATCTGTATAAACTAGATATTTATTTTATACTGAAGCATCTGAAATATTGTAAAACATTCCCCGCCCTCTCATCTCGTCACCTGAGTGCCATATCAACCTTACTTGCCGTCATTTGATAATTAACTAATCAAGCATGTTAAGCAAGTTTGTAAATAATGCATGTTTTCTTGCGATACTTCCCGCACTACCTCAAAGTGAAGAATATGTGAGAAGTGACTGAGACTTCGTAATATCAATAGCGGGGTAAACAAAGTAAACAAACCATGAATAATCCTGTAAATTTAATATGATTTAACACAGTATACAGTATCAAAAATACTACAGAATGTGTAATTTCTTCAGGGTTATACCAACAAATTCTTTTTGTACGTTTATTCAAGAATACTTTTTGTTTATAATTGGAGGATTTTTATACAGATTCATATTGTTGCAATTCAAAGTACTGTCAAATCAAATTTCAACAAAGGATTGGTATCCCCTTGATGGAAAATTTCCTATAAAAACTTTAATTATGACGACAATAGCATTCTCTTGTAATCAAATTAAAACTTGAAAAATGATTTTGAGAAAAGACTCGTATATTCGTTATCTTCTGTATTACACGCAATTGAAAACAGTTTTATAAGAATGACCAATCTTACACAGTATTGAAATACATTTTGAATGTCATAGAGATTGAGTTGAAAGAAATTGTAAGTGGAACAGATATGTTTACACACGAACTTTCTTGTAAATCACTTCTACGAAGATATAATCAACACTAACCGTTGTGTCCTTGTGTCGAATCGTATCATTTCTATTTGTGATTCGAGTTTTGAATATTTATTATTTTGAAAACCAATTTTACTTTTAGCGAAACTATATTTCGTTGCATTTTCGGGAGAAATTCCGAAGAAATTGATCAAAAGAGACGCTGTACAGAGTGATATTTTGAATCACTGTACGTACTTTTACGTAGTTTGTCCCCAAAAAAGTTAGTAAAGACCCAGATTAATTTTGGTTATTATAAATGTCGTTTGGGGAACGAAATATTCGGGAATTGTTATATTTGCTTCTTGAACATGCGTATATCAGAGCTCGATAAAAGAGATACTCTCAGGAATGGAATAATTCATCAGCAAAATAAGATTCTAAGAACTCCGAGAGTATAGAATTATAATTTTACCTTTGGAAGTCATACGATTGAAGTTCTTAGAATATAGAAAATTTGTAATATGTTCATCGGCTTCGTTTCAACGTGTTTTTGCGTGATGAGAGACACACGGTAGGAGAAAGAGAACAGCGCAATGTAAACAAATCCGCCTAACTACGTAAAGGTGCCGCATAATAGCGGCATTTCTATTGATCTATAATTCTTCATACCATGTTTTGTTTTTCAGAATTGTAACATTTAAAGAGTTTTCGTCGATCGTTGAAATTAATCCAATTATGTGAATTGCATTGTATTCGTTTGAAATTAATGTTAAATCAACCGGAGTATTTAGAAATGTGACTTGAATTTTTCTTTGGTAAATGCCCCAAGAAAACACAGACCTTCTAGGTGAGATTTAGGTTCATCGTACGCAGGGTTGTGCCAGTAATTTACACACCTTCTGTAATCTACACAGTGTTTCTTTCATGTAAATTGCAGGTAAAATACTGGAATTTACTGTAATCTACGTATTTTACATGTGTATATTACACTGTAAATTACTGTCGAAAACCTTTGATGACACGTCAATTACCGACACTGATTGTACTTATATTCACGTTCAATTACTTCAATGGAATGTTCAGTGGACTATTGAATGTTCTAACGTTCAATGCACCTCTATTGAACACTCTTTGGACCTTCGTGTTCTCTTGGGGGATATATTGTGATATCAAAACTATTAATTTTACAAATTGTTATCCTTCTTCCAATGCACCTTTAAAAGAACTGCACTCTATGAAAAATATTCCACACTGTAAACAATACTTGCGAAATTTTACTCCAAAAAATGATAGCAGCAAAGTTTCTCCATATATGAGATATTCTTTGCCACACTTTGGTGGACTTCTCTTCCATTTGTGAAGGATTCAAGACCCAAAAACTGAAATAATGCCTCAAAACGGTGGAAAAATCCCTCATTTTTGATGAAAAAAAAAACAATTTCCCTACGTTGGGGGGACGAAGTCCACAAACAATGTAAAGAAAAACTCCCCACATTGTTTAAAGTGTACTGTAGAGAATAATTAATGATCACACGTATGAATACGATTTGTTTTATACTTGATCATTGGAATCTTTCAATGTAAATACTTTTCAATTTCTTTTCGAAGATTCAAATGATCGTTTGTGAATTGTTTTCAGTGATCAATTCTTTCGAAATGTTTCTAAACCAATAAAATCTGCATGTGTGAATTTGCTGTTCATTTCCAACCTTTCTTACGATTCTGTTAGAATTTCATTCCATATTACTTAATTGCTATGGGATTGATTGAAAAGATTATTGAGGGGTTGATCCGCCTGAATGCAAAGAGCTCTCATGTAAGGTTTTGCAGTGTTCAAGTTGCGTAAATTTTTCAGATCCAGTCCTTGTAATTGAGGCAGAGGTGCTCGCTAGCACAATTTCGGGATTTCCGATTGGTATTCCCACCTAACTCATAATTATCATGAGTTGAGCCACCGGAAATTGTACTGAAAAGAACAACTCTGAATTGAGATATTGTTTTACATATTTGTATACAAAGGGGTTAAAATGTGACTTACTGGATTTTTAATCGCGAACAGAAATTTAATTTGGAAGATTACCATTTCATTGATAAACTAGAATTATTGGGAAACGTCAGACAGGGTGTCTAGCTGTCGGGAATTAGTCAGGAATTGTACTTTCGCCGGGAAAAGTGTGTTTGTGCAGAATTTTTAAACTTAAAAAAGTTTTCCCCATCGACGAATAATTGTTTGTATTGAATATTGATTATATTAAATATTGATATTTTTTGTTATAATTTTGAGAGTTATGCAAAGATTCTCAGATATTTTCAGAATAATTTCTTCAGCCAGGTCTAGACAGCAATGAATGATTCACCAAAGAATTCTTGAAAAAAATTCTTTTTGAATTCTCATAGAATTCCAGAGACCTTACACAACTCAAGAAGTCCTATTTCACGGCCCTGTTACAAATAATCTATTAAATCTCATTGACGAATGGGAAAATGAATAGGTTTCAATGGAGTTTAACGATATTTAATCAGAAATTTCACCACTTGTAATAGGATTTAATAGAATATTTCTACCTGGGGGAGATTCGAGAGTTGTTTCAAATATTCTCTCAGAGGTCTTGCGACTGTTTCAAGAATTTTCGAACGAATTCCCAAATGTTCGTGAAATAGTCTGTTTCTGACTTCTTCAAGATGTACTTGATATACTTGATTTTATTTTCAAAACGCATTATAATTAAATAAAGCCGAGTGGATATGAATGATTTGGATTATTGATTGTAAACATGTCCATTTAAAATGATCAATATTGGAATATTCAACTTCGAATTGATTTTTCTTATTAGATTGATTTATGCCATCAAAAATGTTAATTGAAATTGATGTGTGTGCATTTGATTGTCGATCCGGGAATTTCCCAAAAAATCCTGGAAAAAGTCGGGAATTGCAAAATCATATTTTGCTAGACATCCTGGTCAGACATTACTTTGTATCATAATTGTATTAATAAATTCATCCAAACTGAGTTTCCAAAGATTCTGTAAGCCATGAGGAATCTTTAGAAACTTAGTTTGTACGAATTGATCCAGTACTTTTTGAATAAACTAGCCAATACGAAATGGCTAGCGTCCCCTTAACACGCATTGAGTGAAGATTGATCTTGATTTTTGCCATCCTAGCTGGCTATGATTATGACTAAATTATGTTACAAATTACCATCTGACCTTTCCCAATGGTAAATGACTATATTTTCGATACTAGATATGTCTTCGTCATAGCATTCTAAAATTCATAAATGAAACGCCTGTGAACCAATAATGAATATTTCCGGTACAAAACGTTACACTGACAGAAAAACGAGCTGGTTAAAACATTCGTGGTAGCAATAACTGGAAAACTGGTTCGATTCACCAGGAAATGTGATTGTAATGTCCAGAAAAAGTAGTTGAAGCCAAAATTACCTACACATTCTGGTTATCACACCAAGAAAAGAATCTGGTTTTTCTAAACTGAAAAATGTAGTTGATTTTTACTTCAACCACTTTTCCTGGACATCACAATCACATTTCCTGGTGAATCGAACCAAATTTTAAGTTATTTCAACAAGCTCGTTTTTCTGTCAGTGTACAAATGCATTTAATAATTATATACGGAATAGGGGCCGTCCATAAATTACGTAAGACAATGTTGGCATTTTTTCACCCCCCCCCTCCCTCCCCCTTGTAAGACATCGTAAGATTTCATTAAACCCCTCCCTCTCCCCCATGTGGTAAGGTAATATAATACAGAAGTGTACAGAAATTATAAATGACTCAATTATGGTATAACATTGATGATTATTAACTTACTAAAATTGACTATCCAAGGATACTTGATTACAGAACATCATCTTTGTAAAATCTTTGAAAAAGTTGAAGGAAATATATGTTTTTCGAAATCAGTTGAAATTGAATTTCTTAATATTTAGTTACATCCATCTTACGTAAGATTTTGGTGCACCCCCCCCCCCCCCTCAAACGTCTTACGTAATTTATGGACGACCCCATACACTGAATTCGTTCAAAATTGCTTAATTATCAATTTCATCGATATTTGGACAGAATAATATCCAATGACGAAGATATGACCATTTACTTCAATGAAGATGTAACCATAATCGTTGGTTAGAAAAGAACACAACCAAAATTATTTTGACGAATTACTCGAAAACGAAGGAATGAAATCAAAATATCGCTCTGTACATACCTTCTTCAATCAATGGAGATGGTCTATGTAGAGTGATATTTTCCTTTTATTGCTTTATTTTTGAATAATTTGTCTTACAAGAGTTGGCTTGGGTTGCATTGTTAGGGCTCGCTGGTACCCCTTCAATTCTAGTTTACGAATGAAATAGTAATCTCTTCAATTAAATTTCTCTCCGTGTACAAAAATACAAACATGTAAGGTATACAACATAACCCGAGCAATTTTTATCCAATCAACTTGGAAATTTTAACTGCAACTTCTTAGGTACCCTTATAACATTTGTAAATTTTGTACTTTCAATGTAGTAAATTAAGACCCCGCAATAACAACACACGCACCCTCTTCTCCATTCGAACGGTTGTTGCCTTGCGTTGACAGTGTTGCCAGAAGGTTACATTTGTCACATTTTATGTAACATGAACGTCAAACTTTAACGCAAGAATGCAAGGCTGAATATTGCCGCAAAATATCATGTAATATTTGATCAAGGTGCTCTGGCAATACTGTGCGTTGAATAAAGGTGAGTGCTCTCATTGCGGGGTCTTACTGTACATAGAATGTGCAAAATTTGAAAATGTTATAAGAGTAGGTTTTATACTGCAGTACTACACACGATTTTGACAATTGATTAAAAATTACATTTTTGTTCTGAGTTCAGGTCGACCATTTTAATTATTTGGTCAATTCTCCATTTGTAAACCAGGGTATTTTATGTCCCGATCCAAACGATTTTGGTCAATAATTCTTACTTGATCTCTTTTAAACAGAAATATAATCAAATATTCAATTTTGAACAATGATATAATTGATATGTTAAGTTGAAGATTTGCAAAGCAGCATGAATTTTTTCAGATTGTTTTTCATCATGTCAAATTGGTTAAACAACGGCTGGACACAGATGACCCTGGTTTACAGTCAGAGGGTACCAAAAAAACGTTTACAGACGGATGGTTGAACTGGTGATAGTTCTGAATAATCGTGTGTGACGCGGTATAAAACCTATCTGAGAAGCTAGAGTGAAAAATTTCAAGTCGATTGGATAGAATAAATTGCTCGAGTTATGTTGTACACTATTGTACCTGTTGATAGCAAGAAAAAATATCACGTATGACCAGCGGTCACACCGACATTTTTTACTTGATATCAGAATGGAAATTATTTTGCATACCTAATTATATGTATGTCAGATAAACTTTTTGAATTTTGTCATTGCTTTATAAATAGCGAAAGAGAAAAAATTCCTCGAGAAAAGCGTCATTTTGCACCAATCTCCGTAGTTTGCACCTTTTTAAGGGGTTACATGGGTTTCAGAGGCCACAACAAAAGCTAATTTTCTCCATTTTTTTCTCTTACTATACGAAAGACTTTTATTCAGTGTTTTTGGCATATGATTGGGTGACTTTTGAACTACATTTAAAAAAATATGATGAATTGACTTGATGGCAGTCGATTTTCGGAGGTCTCTCCACAAAAAAGGTACTTTGCGGTAGTCAAAATTACTGGCGACTGCTTCATCTGAAAAATACAAAAAAAAAATATTTTCTCTTAGTATTAGAGTAAAACTAGTCCCTGAACGAAGGATTTGAAGAAAAAATGAAAATTGAATTTTTGGCAGTGATTTGAACGAAAAAGATCACTTTTTCGGTGAAATTGTCGGTATTCATTAGGGTGCCAAATTTTTTTGTAGTTCAAGGGAAAAAAATCCTTCGTTCAGGGACTAGTTCTACTCTAATACTAAGAGAAAATATTTTTTTTGTATTTTTCAGATGAAGCAGTCGCCAGTAATTTTGACTACCGCAAAGAAGAGGGACCTCCGAAAATCGACTGCCATCAAGTCAATTCATCATATTTTTTCATGACAATTTTTCAAAATGTAGTTCAAAAGTCACCCAATCATATGCCAAAAACACTGAATGAAAATCTTTTGTATAGTAAGAGAAAAAAAAATCGAGGAAATTAGCTTTTCTTTGACCTCTGAAACCAAAAAAACAGCATATTATTTTTGCAATTTTTTATTCCAGAGTACCTCATGTATTAATACTTTCATAATTGTTGTACATTATTGAGCATTTTCATTAAAAAAAAAAAAAAAAAAAAAAAATTGAAAATAAGGCCAGTGACAGTGGCGAGGACCGAGTCGCCTTAAAAAATGTGATAGTCAGGATAACTCATGATTGCTCCATCTGAATTTAAAAAACCATAGAGATTTTTTCAGTACATAAGATTATCCTGGATTTGAACGAAGGAATTAACAAAATATTCATCTTTGAATGTTTGGTCAAGGTGTAATCAAAGAACTCTGATTTTTGCGAAAGATTGCTTTTCTTGTTCAATTGAAAAAATGAATTGTAATTGGAAACAAAACACATAATCTTCCTTCGTCCAAATCCAGGATAAACTTTTGTACCGAAAGAATCGTTTTTATACTGACAGAAAAACGACTTGGTTGAAAGATTTGTGGCCGCAATAATTTGAAATCTGGTTCGATTCACCAGGAATATGCTTGTGATGTCCAGAAAAAGTGGTTGGAGCAAAAATTTACTACGTTTTTCAGGTTAAAAGAACGAAATTCTCTTCTTGGTGTAATAACCAGAATATGTAGTTAATTCTGGCTTCAATCACTACTGCTGGACTTCACAATCACATTCTCTCAGGGTTGGAAAAAGGCCGGCTTTTATTACTTTTGTCCTAGCCATTGGATAAAAGTGGTTTAAACCGGTTAAAATGGTCAAAATTGGCGAAAATGGTCAAGATACTGAAAATAATGCAAAAGCACCGTTTTCTGACTACATCTCAAGTATTCGGCCGCCTGATGCGTTTTCAAATGATTATTTGAGTACTCATGTTCATGAACAATTCCCTTGCAATGTGCAAACTAGATATTTATCTGCTCACCCTTGTTCATTAAAATGCAAATGAGTGTGATCAAGTTTTCTCAAAATATAAAATGGTCGGAGACCGGTGCCGTTGTATTATCTATTGGGCGACATTGGTACAGGGTTTCACAGACTGCTCAATAATGAATCATTACTGAGCCATTGCTATAATTGAACAGCTGGCAATTGGTGGTCATTGATGGCCCATCAGTGGTTGACCGCTACATGATAATTCGGGCCCAGTAAATGGCAACCAATGATAGGCCCTTCAAAAATTAACGATCGGCTCAATAATGGCACATCTAACATCACTGGTGCATAAATATCATTAATCGCAAGTTTGTAACTATCATTCATGTTTGATTTAGACTATGGTCTGAAAGATACCCCAGTAAAAATGGAAGTATCGGATTGATCACTCCGTGATCAAAAGTACGGCTCATGGCCTATTCCCATACTTGCAATGTATAGCTTTAGGCCAAATCCCATACTTTTGATCACGGAGTGATCAATCCTGTACTTTCCATTTTTACTGGGGTATCTATTGGATATCCAAAAGCTGTCGTATGCAACAATTTCAGACTAGTTTGAAAGGTTATGATTATTCATTAAATTTTTTCAACATGAATGGGAATTTTTATGGTTTTATAATGAAAAAAATTTAGTCGCTGTACGTTTTTACGAATATATGCGAATGTAATCGACAGCAGCGATTTTTCAACAGAGGTTGAGAACAGCTTAGCGCTGAAACTTGAAATAAATCTTCTACACATTTTATTATAAAGTAGTTGAGGTTCTTTCAAATACCTCTCCATGTAGTGCAATTGACACATATTGAACGGTTATTGTACCAAATTATTGTTCAATTACCACCAAGTGATTTAGAGTTGAATCATATAAACAATTTGACAAGAAATTGAAGCGGAAATCACTTTGATTGGAGAGTGAAAAACAATGTGTATATATTGAGCATTTTTACCATTTTTACCAAAATTTTGAAACAAAAACCAGGCCGGCTAAAAGTGGTTAAAACCATAATAAAAACCGGGGGTGGCTAAAACTAGGCCAACCCTGCATTCTCTGGTGAATCGAGCCAGATTTCAAGTTACTGCGACCACGAATGTTTCAACCAGGTCGTTTTTCTATCAGTGTACTGCATTGTTTGAGGAGACTCGGTTCTCACCACTACCGCTGGCTTAATTTTCAATATTTTGTCATGAAAATTTATCAGAATATTCTTTGATTGATAATTTATTCTGAAAAGAAAAAAATCACAAAAATATTCTTTCCCTTTGTTTCTCAGACCCCTTTTTTTCCCTTAACGTAGTTTTCTGGGAGAATTCAGGATCAATTTAGAAAAATTATTGTCAAGCAGAGCACCAAGGTCGAAAGGATTCGATAATCATATTCGTTGGGACTTATATTCTTATTTATGACAAAAAAAGAACCAACTGGAAATATAAATAAACAACCTTGTAACAACAACGCGAAATTTAACATGGTTTTTGTCTCAAAAAATTTCTATTTTTGATCCGTTTATGACTTATGAGGGCTGATTTTGTTCCTCGTGAGATTTAAAAAACCTTTACCATGAGGATTTTTCCATATGAGTCATCATGACACTGTCACACGCTTTTGTTTATGGGAACGTATTTTACTATTAATAAACAAAAGCGTGTGACAGTGTCATGATGACTCATATTAAAAAATTCCCATGGTAAAGGTTTTTTAAATCTCACGAGAAACAAAATCAGCCCTCATAAGTCATAAACGGATCAAAAATAAAAATTTTTCAAGAAAAAAACCATGTTAAATTTCGCGTTGTTGTTACAAGGTTGTTTATTTATACTTCGATTTGGTTCTTTTTTTGTCACAAATAAGAATATAAGTCCCAACGAATATGATTATCGAATCCCTTCGACCTTGGTGCTCTGCTTGACAATAATTTTTGCAGCTGAACCAGTTATGAAATATTACGGATAAACGCTTCAATTCAAGGGCACTTAAGTATCAACAAAAGCGAGCCAAATTTTCGATGGATAATAATAAAATCCACGACCAGGAGTAGACTCCAAAGTCAAAAATCAGTCCTTTTTTCTCATTTTCTCGCGAATATAAGAGGATTTTGAAAGTAATAACGTTCAACTGTCAAAAATTTTGTGCAATTTTGTTTTCCAATGGAGAAACCTGAATTGATATTCAGAGTCCAATCTCAAGTATGTACTTGATTATTATCGATTTCAAATTCAATTTCATGAAATAATTTATGAAAAAAGTTGGCGCAAAATTTCACTTGCTCTTCCCGATCCTTGAGTGTTCTTAATAAAAATTTCACTCTAATCAAATCGCATTTTCATTTTATACAACTCGAACAGTTCCCATTGATACGAAACTAACTATCTCAACCACCATTAAATGAACTCCGATTCGAATTTTGTACCTCAGAAATGAATACGCTTTTTTTTCTGCGTATAGGATTTAAAACCGATCAACGTACGATTATTATTATCCCTACCGAATACATTGAATTCTAGATAAAAGAACGTGAGAATGAAGGTTGAGAATACGAGATCCAATCCGTGCCTTATCTTTATTACATATCGTTTGTTTATAAACATTCTCAATGCTTTCCGGTACAGGGAAGAAAGCAGATTTCAATCTCATCGTCTATACTTACGATTCATTCTGAAACTTTCAAACGTATAACGAAATTCCCATTTATTTTGATCGAGAGAAATGGAAAAAACATTTGCAGAGAAAGAACGAAACCGCATGAGGAGTTCTTCCAATGCTCTTTTAGAGTATTTAACTTTGTTTTACGACGCCCTTTGAATTCGTCAAAAGGAATATTGTTTTTTTGTCATTGTTTCGACACATCCTCTAACAAAATATGTTTTCATATGCTACCGTGCAGTTTCACATTGTGCTACTCCTCTACGTACACGTATTGAATGCATATGCGTGTGAGTTTCCACTCATTTCACCGAAGCGTGAAATTTATGATCTATGCTACGTGATATTTTGACTACTCTATTGAACCTCGTATTGCCTACCACTATAGGTGGCAGTTCTCAACCGAAATGAAAAAAAGTAGCACCACCAATTCGATGTGGAAAGTATTATTGAAGTGCTGTTGCGAGCGTGTATAAATCTGAGATAAACAAGAGAATTCATTCATGCTAGAAGAGAAAACAAATGCCATGGCATTCTTTTATGATACGTATTAGTTTTATTTTCTTCTCAGAATTGAAATTGAAAACCACTGTGGTAGAGGTTCTTAATCACAGTGTATCGATTATTGTGAATCGAGAATTTGTAATATTCTGAAAAAACAAAATGTGGTTTTATTTCTATATGATGTTTTTATGGAATAACATTTTATTTATTTCAAGATAGTTAGCAAGAACTTTGTTAGGAACCGTTCATAAACCAACGTAGCCCCATTTTTTTGCAATTCTTTGAAAATGTAGTCTATCGTGGCTTTTCACTCAAACCAACTCCCGCTCTCATTACTTAGGCGCATAATTTTTTCTTCAAACAAATCATTTTTTTTTTTCATCTCTCCACGTAGCTTGAGCTGAAACTAGTAGCCATAAAGCCAGCAGCCGAGTGTTGTAATTTTTGATCGAGCGTTATTGAAGCTTCTTTTTATACCGGAAATCGATTGAGCGGCGTTCCACTACATTTTTCGAATGTTAAAATCCTTAATGAAAATTTGGTGTCGAGATTTCAGCTTCATTACCGTAGCATTATTCCATCTCTTTCCTCCTCCTCCCCCACACAATTTATAGACGATGCTTCCGCTCAAGTTCAATAAATGGGCATTTTTTTCAATTTTATAACATATATATAAGCTCTTCGAGGTCCGTGAATTTTATGGATATTTCTCTCAAATCTCATCTGAGGAATATAAAGCAGTTGCAATACTCGCTGCACTTGACAAATTATTCATATTCATGTGAGTCATCCTTCAACTTTGATACACAGATTGAAAAGGCCTCGAATTTCTTCAACCAGATAAGAATACGCAAAGATCAAGAAGTTTTTCGCGTAATTGCTATGTGCTAAGTATGAATGAATTGAAGGTGTACGACTTCTTCTAAAGTTTCACGTATCTAAACAATATCGTGTGATTATCTCTTTGGTTTTAACACGGGTGACGCGCTGGTCTTATCTCACTTGGTGAGTTACATATTGCGACAATCTTTAATAGCTCGCCATAGCTTACGAAGTTGGTGTTTCATTCTTTCCTGCTGAGAACGAGCGAGAGGATTTTGTTATGGATTAATGCTGCAGACAAAAGAAACGAGGAATGTTTTTCAAAATAGCTGAAACATGTAAAGTTTTTTGAAAATCTTTCTGAAATTTCAAAGTGAGAAGATTATAAATGATTGAAATTATTTTGAAGACCAGTAGCTAGGGTATTATTGGATGATAATATTTTGATCTCACTTTGTTACAGAAGATGAAATAATGGAAGAGTTCCGTCTGAATGGTAGAGATTACGAATACGATCCTGATGATACCGCTGTTTTAAGCACCCGAATGAGGCGAAAGAAGCACAAAAAACCATTACCGACTGAATGCGTATTCTGCCGCAACAATGGAGAACAAGAAAAATATTATAAGGAGCACACTTTGAAAGACGTAGATGGAAAAATTCTATGCCCTGTTCTTCGGTGAGTTTATTTTTCATTCTTGAATTTATATACATATATATATATTTTTCAATATTTTAATCAAGTTGACAATTGTTTGTATCCTTATTTCATTTTTCGCAGGAGGTATAGGTGTCCTATTTGCGGGGCATCAGGAAATAATGCTCACACGATTAAATATTGCCCAAAAAACAAAAATCCCGAGTCAGTGGCTACGCCAAACACATTGAAAACTATGAAAAATTCTACGGGAAAACGTCGTCCATCGAAATAAATCACCCCACACGGGACATTTCTTTTGGTGCCAAGATAACTTACAGTGTCCGGAGGACACTACTCCTTTTTGATTAAAAAAAATCTTCCTCTGCAATCTTTTTATAGATTAATCTAAAGATATTTTATAATTGTATTTTTTTCGTTCACACGTTTTTGGTAGAACCTGAAAATTGAATAATTTCTGCGTATGAAGAATGTCCTTGAAGGAATACCAATGCCAAAAATGTTTCCAGATTTATTTGCTCGAATTGTATTAGGATATAGACAGCGTCTAGTTGACTATTTTTCGTTTGCATATCTGGAATATACGTATTCGTTCCAGGAAGTTATAGAATCTAACTGCGTTGATTTGTAATGATTTGAACAAACCAGTTTCGTTGACTAAAATTTTCAGCGTTATCGGGTATAATAATAATAATAATGGGATTAATTGATTTTTTATACACTCAAATATTTTTAAAAAAACGCGAAGAAGAATAATTTGGATGTTTTCGTTTTAAAAATTTCATCAACCGCTGGAAGGTCTATGTTGAATATATAGTTCGAAAATATTTGAACGATTATGAGATATTTGTACATTTTTTGCATCATTTACAAATCGTGAATAACCGTTTATTATTATTATTATTATTATTATTATTCTGTATTTTTAATTCTAAAGATATCTGTACAGGAATTGAAAACATTTTTATTCAGACGCGATGCCCAATTATTTTGATTAATCACAGGAGTGAATTTCTATAAAACACAATCATGCATGTTCTAGAGGGCAATGAGTTATTCATGGTTAACGAAGATGTGTATTCTTCTGTATTTTTCTAATCAAGGAATTCAAACAGATTTGACAATAGTGATTGTATCATATTTGTATCAAATCTGAATATTTCAATCAATTTACTATCGCAATAGAATTGTTTAATAGCTTGCATCCAATAAAACAATCGAATTTTTTTTCTATCCAAGCACAAAATTTGCCATAGAAAGTCATCGATGAACATGAATTTTTATATAAATTTTGGAATTTTTGAATACATAAGTATTTGATAAATGACTTCGTGTAATAGTAGCAGCAAGTTGGTTAAGCAACTATTATACCGTTGTGTACCGATCATATTTGATCCGCTTTAATTTAATTGAATTTCAATTTGACTTGTCAATATGAGATTTCGAATGAACTCAAGAATCAAAATAACATTTTTATTTTGTCAACACCATCGTTCGAATGAAGAACCAAAATTTTTGATTTTTTGTTTTCCCGTTTTTGATTTGCGAATTGAAAAGAAAAAAGGACCACTGCACCAGTGATTGACCATTACTCTAGAAGTAACACTAGGAACCCAGTGGTTTTTACATAAGCAAGAAAGAAATAATGTATATTAGAAGTACATTCCCGGCAAACGAAAGTTTGCTCATTATTTAGTATTAAGTATTAAATTAAATTATAAGTTACAATTAATATTTATCGAACAAGCCATTGTTCAGCATATATTATTTTATAATTATATATTTAAATCAAATTCTGTTTAGATGAAATACTTGTGTATCAATTTGTTTTCATTATAATGTTTCCGAATCAGCAGCATCACATTACGAATTCAATCTCTTATCGTGCGATTCGCAGTAACCCTACTGGACAAGATTTTATAACTTGTTCATAAGATTTCATCAATGCAATTATTACCATAAAATCGCACGATTTGTACTGTGAATCATGTATCGCATTTTATACAATTGTACAAATATTATTTTTTCCGTCGAATGAATGTGAATTCAATCAATCGTCGATGAAACGTACTGACATTTCTGTAATGCTCGTTTTAGGTTTTAGATTTCACAATTTTCAACTTATGGAAAACTAATTTCTATAGAATTATTCATGGAAATATCTTTTAAGGTTTTTCTTCAGACACACGTTGGAATTTGTATTGGCGGTATACCTGTATGTATAATAAATATAAATATAATGTCAATGTAAATTTCGCGTGTCCTTGGAAAACCACGTCACAATCAATAGAAAAATGAGATTTTATTGAAGAAATTCTTTAAAATTCATAGGGTCACAAAATATTGACGGTGCATTTGATTTTATCAGAAATTTTTTATAGGAAATTATTTCTCTTCATTTAATCCCATTCACATAACAGCAAATTTTCATTTTACTTTTGTTTGGAAAAAAATGAGTTCTGTCTACTTTTTTATACTTGTAGATATATAGATATAATTTCGGACTTCCCCTACCGATAAAAAATCATATTGTGTGAGTTTTATCAGCTATAATTATTTAAGTATTTTTGTATTGATAATATTGATGTTATTAAAAACATATATCACAGTAATATTATAATTTCTTTTTATTTTATAATGATGTGATTTTACCTTCATGTATGATAATATGATCGGCGGAAAGGTCGACATAAGTTTTAGTTACTTTTTTATAATTTATCTTGTGAAAGATGATGTATGGGGCGTTAGATGTTGTCACATTGAATGAAACGAGTCATGGATGAATTATTAGGGGGATATTAGCGTCGTGACTGGCTATTCTTTTATGACAAACTATTCGTACATGCTCTGACGTGATGAAAATCTTTCTGTATTTCGTAATTATTTTAGTTTATAAAGAATTACCGCGCTAGTATCTTCTTAAGATTGACTCTAACCAAATCTTTCATGTGCAACATTTATTGAATACCCATAGAAAATGCTGCAGTGATATTTTGAAAACAATGAAGAATCTGTCAGAAATCTCACACGACAGTTTAGGCTAGCGTCTCTGCACTAGCACCCTGTTAAGTTCCCTATCACGTGCGCTTCCAGCTGGGATTCCTCATTTCCAGATGGAATCACAGCTAGATTTTCAACACCAATGTGGGATTTCAGTTGGAATTTCTGATCCCAGGTGGAGTATTAGCTAGCAACGCAGGTAAATTTCGAATCTAGAATCCATATGGAATCCCAGCTGGATTTTTATAATAGGGGTAATACTAGCCTCGTTACAAGCCCTTTTTTGTAAACAAATACGAGTTATCGAAGATAGTATCCCCTTAATCGAATATGAAATAGATGATAGATCAATAATATCTAATCTAACATTGTTATTAAGTACTTTTATTTCGTATCCATTGAAGGAAAAAATTGAGTATTCGAATAACACGAACGTTAATTCAATTTTATTTTGATGACATGTACTTTGCATAACAATACTACTGTTTTTTTCTAATTTATGATGCAAATTTGCTCTAATGTCTACTCGTTCAATAATTTGATTTCTAAAAATGTTTGAAACATGAATACATTATTCTTATTGTATCGAGTCCATCTGTATAAGAAATTCTTCCATACATGTGAATTGATATACAACAGCTAAAAGATTGATGGAACTGATGTAGTCTCGTATCTAAATCTAACAATCCCCGTAAATTCAGGGAAACTCCTACCGGTCGCATCCTGCGTACATAAAAGCGTACGTTGGTGCTGATAGTCGTTCAATAGGAGGCGAGCTGTCGAATAGACACGACCTGTTGTCATGTGGCTCCTCGTCACATTGTTTCTAACTGCTTTTGTAATCCGCGTACAGCCATCGTCGTCAACAATTTTGGAAAGAACATCCACAACAGAGAAACTCGGTGCGAGCAAAAGAATTGTGAATGCTCCGAATCCATTGTCTACAGATGCGATACCGTTATTTTTTTTACATCTTCTTAAACACAAAATCAAATATCAGAGATTAGAAAAAGTACCAACAACTCCGGAAACCATCGATTGCATATGTGTACCATATTACTTATGTGACGCTAATCAAACGATCATCGCCGATGGGTTGGGAAACATCGATATTCGGTAAGTCGAACTGTTTTCGTTTCAAAATGATACAACTCGGTACATGATGCCATACAGCACAAGAGCTCCCGTTATGAATTCAAAAAGAATTCATATCGAAATTTCATGATGAATTCTGCGAGCATTCAATATGTTTTCATTTTTAATTCAAAATATTCATTATGAATCCATATTGATTAGCATCACGGGAACTATTCAAGAGGTCTTTAGGAAGTCTTGATACATTCAAATCGATCAAAGAATGTCTGACAAGACTTTTTTAAATATTATTTCTATTTGGAACACGCACTCGATTTATTTATATGGATTTTGATTGTAAAATTCGATTATTGTGTTATTTTCAAACAATGCATAATTGTTGATTTCTTAGAGAAGATAATTAAAAAATTGTGTACTCTGAGTCATCGTACACGAGAATTAAAAAACGGATGTAGACTATGATACAATGTTACAATTTTGCTTATTCGTAAACAGTCCATCGCGTGAGGTGTACGATGCTTTAATCGATGTTCTGTATGCTGTATATGTATATACACGTATCATTCATTCGTATGAGGAGTCAATTGAGTGATGGAGAAAAAAGAACAAAGTTATATTCCTTGGGTCAATGATACATATTATGATCTATTATTTTTTATCACAGGAGCCGAAAATGTACAGGTGATCTGGAAATATGTTGTAAATTACCAAAGATGACTAATGCAACGATGGCTTCGGTGATAACGCCAACTGTGACAACGGCTATGCCTCCTACGACTACAACTACAAAAGCAACAACTACAACCACCAAACCAACGACAACGACTACAAAACCAACAACTACAACTACAAAACCAACGACCACAACTACAAAACCAACGACCACAACTACAAAACCCCCTACTACCACCACTACTACAGTTCCTCCAGTAATATTTCCAACTCCCGACATATTTCCCCCCGCACCCCCTAATATAAATTGTTATTGCGTATTGATATCACAATGTGATCCAAATGGCATGATAATCACCTCTGGCTCGAACGTTATCGATCCACGCCAGCGATTATCCATTTGTCCAAGACCAGATCAAGTTTGTTGTACTTTACCTATAGTTTCGATAAATCCCCCGGTAATACCCGGTCCTGTTCAACAAGTTTGTTTCTTATGCGGCACGATACAATGCACGACCAATGGAGTAATTGTAGTTCCCGGGACCGGTGCCATTGACCCAAGATTACCCTACAACGGAAACACAGTAGGACAGAGAACTAAACGAAGTGTTTGTAGCGACATGTCAAATGCTAATCCCGGTGCCAACGTTGGCCCGTTGAAGAATCCTGGCACACCTCAAGCGTGCCACTGTGTAAAATCCTGGTTATGCTCGGAGGGAAACGCTATTACTCCTGACGGACTCGGTATCATCGATCCAAGATTCACTACGTGTACTTCCGACGAAGATGTTTGTTGCAAACCAAATGGAATTACAAATTCTGCAAATTTCCGCATTATATCCGCAAAATCCATCAATAATTACATCGTGAATCCGGGAAAAGAAACATCCCCTATAGAATTTCAATGCGGAGTTCGAGGAGATTCATTCGCGCCAGGTGGGTAGAAGCTTATAAACAGTTTTGGGTAAGGAAAAATTCCTCCTACTTATTTATTTTCATTGAAATATGTATAGAAAAACCTTATCCTGCGGATTCCGGTCGTACGTACTTCGCAGAATTCCCGTGGATGGTAGCTCTGTTGACCAAACAATCAAACGGCGGGGCATATGTATTTCAATGCGGTGCATCCATGATCAACACCAGAGCTATACTCACCGCAGCTCATTGCGTTATGAAGTATTTAAATGCTAAAATACATTCACCACATACAGCACACAATCCTCCATCGATCCTCCACCTAATACTTTGGTTGAATAGCGGTGGAGAAATGAGAGCCGTGGAAGTAAAGGAAAATCTTCGTTGGCAATGTCCGCCCTCTGGGTTTTTGATAAAATTTATATTGGTGGATTTGTAAATCCAGCAATATGAATTTTGTTGAAAATACAGAGTGCGAACCTTTATCCGTTGCCTCTATCGAAGTGCTACACAGCAACAAATAATCTGCTATGATAACTAGGAATTAGCTGTAGTAGTTACATCGAGTATTTGATACTTGGATAGCTGAAAATATTGCTGTCATAGCTTTATTTTAGCTACTATAGCAATCCCAGGTGGAGGATCGGTGGTTGTACAGTGCGGTATATTCACTCCTTTTTCAGATTTTCTTACATAAAAAAATGTATTATTAGCCAGGAAGTGCCCACGCTAGTCGCGCGTTTTGGACAATGGAATATGCAAAGTACCAACGAAAAACTTCCATTCAAAGAAGCTAAAATTCAAGTTGTAATCACTCATCCACAATTCTACAGCGGTGGATTGTATCACGATGTGGCTGTTCTTATTTTGGCAACGTCAGTTACCTACGAGTTGAATATAATGCCGGTGTGTTTACCGGAACAAGGAATGGCTTTCAAAGCAGGAACAAAATGTTACGCTACCGGATGGGGTGTTAATTCTCCTGGTACGGTATTGATCTGTGTTTTATTTTGTATCTCAATTTGCTAAAGAGTGTTGTGAATAATGGAGTGTTGAAAAAAATCAAGAAAATTATTTTCATAGATCCATCGGGAAAATATCAAAATGAACTTCATAAAGTTGAGCTTCCGATCGTTGACCGTTCGGATTGTCAAAATCGATTGAGAAGTACCAAAGTGGGACCTTATTTCGAATTGCATGGAACATTTATCTGCGCGGGTGGAGAATCCGAGAGGGATACGTGTCGCGGCGATGGTGGAGGGCCTCTGGTTTGTCCAACGGCAAGTGGAAAGTTCATTCAGGTATGTCAATTTTCGTACCCGATGAATGGGTTTATTGAAAACACAGCTTTTGTTTTATTCTTGATAGGCTGGAATCGTATCTTGGGGTATAGGTTGTGGTGGTTCGATACCAGCCGTTTATGCAAGTGTTTCGCAACATCGACAATGGATTGATCGACAACTTGCTACGTATGGCGTTCTTTGATTTTTATATATTACAATTCATATAGGTATTCAATATTTTGATGAAACTAAACTAAAAAGAATTAGTCTTGTAGAGCTAATTACCCTAGCGATTTCAAAGTGATCAATTTTTTGGTTTGGTGAAAATTTGATCAGAAAATGGTTACCCAGATGGTTTTTGCCATATGGGCAATGACCCATTTGTGACCGAAAACTAACGGTTGCTTGGAAAAAATCTGTCACCAAAAACACCCAGAAAATCACCAAATTGAGATTGGTTGAATTTTTGTTGAAAAAAATCGCCTAAACGACCAACAATTTACCAAAACCAAGATTTTTCACCAAAATGTAACCGAAATTTTTGTTTGCTTGTCGGTTCACCCAGATCCGCTAGAGCAAGTATACATTTCTAACTATTTTGATTTGAAATACGAATATGTGAATCTAATTGAAAGAAATAAGAGACGATAGATAATGTTCTCCATAGTATGTTTTTCAACTTGAAGCTTTAGTCGACCACAACCAATTTCAACTTTGCTTGAATTTCCAAGATGAGCAACTATAAGGATTGTAAAGGGAGACTCCTACTTCATCCACAGAAAGTTATCCCAAAAATGTTCAATAAGTATTCACGGAATGCTATTTGAATTTCACGTACAAAGTTGACAGATAAAATTCACTTGAATAATATTTATCCTATGACACCATCTACCAAATATATTACCGGAAAACCTATTGATGTATACTGTGTGTGATTTAAATATGTGCCTTTGTAAGGAATAAGTACAACGCTAGGAGTGGACAATACACACAATCATTAGATTCGCACGTGTCATTAAATACTATTAAATCACTTTCATTGTGTTATTGTGACCTATTTTCACGTTCGTGAGTTTTTTCAAACTAGTTTATTTAACAATGATTTCCTGTTATCGCATTATTCGAATGAAATCTTCGAAAGAATGGGACAGTATTTTTACATATTCATTCCATGTTCATATAGTACGATAATTCTTGTCCCAATTATTCATTTAGTTCTTGTTACTAATTTCAGATACAAAGTTCCATTAGCATAAAGATATAAACAGAATCATTTGAATTCAAAATCAGAGATTAATGTTGGAAAATTAATAACAATAATAATGGAATAGTCAAAGAAATTTCAGGAACCCCAAGAAGTGAATATATCTTTATAACGTGTTTACATTTTGTTTTTATGTTGCTTTGAAATTTGAATTCGATGTGAAAAAATCTCCTTACTTGAAGAATAATCTATTTTTCGCTATATAAAATATCCGAAGTGATATTACAAAGTGATCTTTGACACACGTATTTACTGATAACTGTTTTAGCCGTTACAAAAGAAAGATATCCTGTTACAATGAAATTAATATGTATTATTAGAATAATAAATTGAAAGGTGATTGACAAGCTGAGTATTCTGTGACATAATTCCATTTTTTTGCAGCATAACACAGAGAAAGAAAGCGAAAAGATCTGAATGTCTCAATCGATAAATGTAAATATTTTGATCTTGCTCAGAACGATTATTCTGTGATAAATTCTAGTTTATTGAATCGTTGAATCATCGTCCTCATTAAACAACTTCTGTTCGAAATAATTTATGAAACATTCATGTAATTCGATGGATTTTGTAGACAATGATAACTCTGATATAGATACATATTTTACAGTTACTGGTATTGAAGATCAATGATTCATGCATCTTATTTGTAATTACATAATTGCTCTGTCTTTTTGTGTGTAATAACAAAAACAGTGAGATAAAAATTTCTCGTGCAGAGTATAAATTATACCGATTGGTTAGAATTCAGTTCTTGATAGCGGTGACGACACCGGGGAATGCCACGTAAACGGTGGAAGGGTGAGATGGGAATAGGGAAAAATCAACTTCCATGAAGGTGAAGTGTCTGACGCTAAGGAGCAAACTCGTGGAACAAATCACAGCTTGGACAGAAATTGAGAGAACAAGTGGGGGATCTTCTCTCTTCAAGCATATCCAAAGAAGTGGGGAATACAGACATAAACCGAGTCACAACTAACTACTTGATGTCAGAGTTGTTTCAATTTTCCCAAGTTGCTGTTCGGAGAGAGAGAGAGTGTCAAGTAACTGTGGAGCAGGCACCATAGGTGGATGTGAGATAATCAAAGTAAGTGTATCAGGGATTTCATATCATTCGAAATCCATTTTCATATTCCATTCATAATATCGAAATATTTCCATTCATTTTTTTACTCACTTTTTTACGATTGATGATTTTCATTATTTTTCAGTTTTATTATAAAAATCCCTTTATAGGAGTCTAGCAGAATCAGTTTTAATATCTCCCCATACAGCACAAAAATCCCCGCAAAGAGCTCCCGTTATGACAGTAAGCATGAATTCATTATGAATAGTTTGAATTCAAAATCAACTCTTGATGAATAACTCAATCTTCAGAAAGAATTCATTTTTACTGTCATAACGAGGACTGTTCTAGAAGTTCTTTCAGAAGTTTTTGTGAATTAAGAATTATCATTTGTGCTGCCTGGGTTATTAAATCTATCAGTTTAACATTGTATTGTTCTTATCAGATTTTGGATTGATTTGGAATACACGAAACTAAAACTAAGATCCAACTTGCTGCAATTTTTCAAATTAAATTTCGCAAAAGAGGAATCGATTAAACTCTTGATAATACATTTATACTCGAAGTTACAGCAGAAGACAACACCTCTTGTATACGAAGATATTTTATTGACATCACTTCGACTTCGATTGGCATCAACGTTTTTCAAAAAACTTGATTTTCCTGTTCATTCTCAATCTATGAAAGTTCATTAATATATCATATTGCGATGAAAAAATTTTCAATTTCGGAATGCTGAAGTTTCTGAATTGATCAACGCTATTATTCAACTGATATAAAATCATCAATCACGTTTAATCAATGTAAATTTATATTAGGGAAATATACCGGTATTAGTCCACCCTAGAAATATGTGGAAATTTTGAAAATGAATCTTAGGAGAATCTTACAATTGAGTTCTATGTGTTACTTGGTACGCACATTCAGCTAATTAATGTTACCGGTTTCTGAGCAAGGCAACCGGTTACCAGTTAAAGGTCATTGCCAGAAAGACAAAATACTTCATTATTCTCATGTTTTGGTCATTTTGTGATTATCATGAATATTATCTCTCGATTAGACTGATTTAAAAATATCAAGATCAGTCGTGCGTGGAAACAACAATTCGGTATGTTCTCATAGTAGCTGCCATAATAATATGTGGAAGAAAAAAAACCAGAAGAGAGAATCTATAAAACGAACTTTGATTGATCGATTGACTTTTTGTATTCATATGAATGGTCATCAAATCGTCTCAATGATCGATCATGAATTTTTAACAAGCTATATTTTTTATTAATCAAAGAGCAATCATTGTTGGAACTGCAATTCCTAGACAACGAAGTTACCGCGCAACTGCTCCTTGGTGAAAAAATTTCACCTTTCGTACGCTCAGTTTTCATTGAAAATTAGCAACATTCAATAAAAATTCTCAAACTTCAATGGAAAGCAACAAATTTTAGTAGAAGTTACTGAATTTTATCGAAACTTCGCTGAATCGAGTTGAATTTTGCTATAATTTTCAATGAAATTCAACGGAATTCTTCAAATTCACGCAAGATTGGTGAAGATTTACTGAACATAGAATTCAAAGTTTCACGAATCTGCATGGAAAAAAATGGATGTCCCATGTGTGCATGAATGTGGGGCCGATTTCGGTTCATTCTGGACCTACACAGTGACAAATTTTGTGTATTTTTAACACACGTGTATGTCTCAGGAGGCCCACTCGCAATTTATGCTAAATATCAACACAAAAATGTTAAATTTACACTAAAAATCAGTGAATTTCAGAATTTGACATGTTGTTTTCAACACAAACTGTGAGTGGACCTCTCGTGCCACAAAATTTTCCGCTGTGTAGGCCAGCCAATGTTGGATCAATACTGGATCCACGTTTATGCACGCATGAGGTTGTTGATATTTGGATAGCTAAAAATTAGCTATGGAAGCTATTTTCTTTACCTGCGACGACAAAAGTTATTACTATAGTAGCTGAAATTTAGCTGCTACAACAATATTTTTGGCTATCCAAATACCAACTCTTAGAGAACTTCACTTCATTCTGACCGAAACGCTTCATTTGTATTGTACAATATGTTGTGTAAGTTTGAGTTGTTGTAGGAACAAAACGAAGATACAAACTCACAAAATCTGATAAATCATCGTTATTTATTCTCTCGAATTAACCCCTTGGAACGGAGAATATCGTCCAAGGAATCCACTTGAACAGTTTAAGTCTTTAATGAATCCCTGCTGTAAATGCCAGGCAGATCCGGACAGAAAATATTCGTCGGGATTTGATCGGTTTTTGTCCCAGGAAATCCAGTCAAAAACTGACAAAACTTCTACCTGGTTTTATCCGGAAGCACCAAATCGTAACATCCTGTCAAAACCTGGCAGAAAAATTTTCGTCAGTTTTCGATCTGGAAAACCTGTGTTAAATTTCATGTACCGGATTTTGAATTTTTTTTCGTAAAAGTTTGTACATTGAATTTGAACATCTGAATGTCTATTGTGTTGTCTATCAATGTAGTGAAGTTAGATGCGTATAAGGTTATTAAATTTGATGTAAAAATATACATTAATGGTTATGGAATTTACAAACATTTCTAACAGTGTATTCGCCCACTGCACTGTGGAGAAATAATTGTAAGATGTTTTCCCAAAAAATGGTGGTAGCAAGATCGGTTCATGAATAAGGAATCTTTCAACATGATTTAGTGATTTTTTTTATTTGTGAAGGATTCAACACCCGAATCATAAATAGAATCAATCAAAAGATCGGAAATAATTTCCATATTGTGAGATTGAAGAATGAAATATACCAAGGGAACACTTATAGGAGGACGAGCTCTTTAAGAGGTCTTTTACAAGAGCTCTAGTGATGTTATCATACTGATATCCGAATGGTATCTTTTCTCTGGGATCTCGGAAAAAAATCCTCTTGAAGAGTTCGTTTGGATAACATTCGCATACCTTTATGTCAACCTTCTGAAAGGTCTATTATCTGATCTCTCACACATATTTGGGAGATCTTCAAGACTTCTTGATGATAACATATTGTTCACTGGGTAGCGTGGAATTATGTTCTAACAGCGTATAAAGAGTGAGAAATCAGACAAATATTGTCTGTGCGCACTGTTCACACATTGTATTGTTGCCAGGGTTGTGAACTTCCCAAAGTTCTGGAGCAGATCAGCCCTATCCAACTCCCTGACCAAACTATAGAAGACTTGGTATTCTTAGTGTAGCCAAAAACATTAAACCGATAGATTGCGCCACTTGTGTTGGTCTATTCCTTTTAATTTGATTGGACGACTGAATAATAGGTATATTTTATGCAGCCCACCAAGACCATCAGCGTGATATGCGGATTAGTTCCATTTGGCGATAGTAAGGAACACAAAGAGTGGGGGAGTTAGAGAGGGCTGGAGCAGATCAATGAAAAAATGTGAAAAATTCGTTTCCGTGGGACATGAACCAATCGATTCAGAATCTTCTGACATCAAAAACGGAATAGCACTTGAGAAGAACATTTTTAAAAAAGTGCACTTTGAAATTTTACCAAGTGCTGGAGCAAGTCGACGAAAAAGTTTCAAAAATTCGTTTCCGTGAGGTATAGATTAATGAATTTAGAATCTTCTGAAACGAAAAATGTACAGGACTTGAGAGAAAGAGGGTTTTCCCGAAGTCGACTTGTAAATCTCACCAAATACAGGGGTTCAAAAAAGAAAGAAAAAGAGCTTTCGAATATCTTGAAATACAATGTACACACGACCATAATGTGTAAAATCAGTGCATTTGATGCACTGAATCTCACATGAAAGATTTGGCTAGCGTTCCGGGGCTAATATCCTCATAGAAAAGAAAAGTGTAGAGCGTGTCGTGACGGGATATTGTATAAAATTGAAGGACATAAAATGGAACATTTTATAATTATCCAATCATCGAAACTGCAGTGTCACTTTGTACAAATGATCTTGATTTTCTATCACGGCAATGCTGCTGTGGAAAGAGGTTTTTCAATAAACGCTGATTGTTTGATGGATGATCTTTCTCACGAGTCATTGGTTAGTTGCACAAAGAATAGTATATGATTCAGTTTTAAACACAGGAGAAATGGAAAATGTGCAAATAACGAAAGAATTATTATCTTACGTTGCACAAGCTAATAAAAAATGGAAATCTGCCCTGAAAGAAGAAACAAAATTAGAGGAAGATGAACTTGAGAAAACTAAAACCAAAAGAAAAACTCTCAGACGGATGGAAGAACTGAAAAATAAAAAAATTAAAATGTTTGAGGAAAATTGTTCATCAATGTAAACTATTGAACAAAGAATTGCGAACTTAGAGAACTCATTAAAAACTTGAGTATTGATTAGTTGAAATCAAGTGTTTGTGAGATCATACTTCTCCATTTTTGTTGTCATTTTATGTTCACACAAAAATTCAAGACTATGTGTCATACGTGTACAATGTCATTCAGTATGTTATCTATCAAAATTCATAACATCGGTTTCTGTTTCTATTACAATGTTTGTTATAATACTTAAGATTCTTGAGTTATTTGAAATTTTTTCAAATTTTGAGCTGAATTTTACGTCTAATTAGATTTCATTTGTTTATTTATTCCGATGTCAAGTACAAAGGTTGTTTTTTCAATACAGTAATGATGCATGATTTATGTGTTCTCTGTCTAAAATACAGCTCAATAGTTTATTGCCAACAATCTTGTTCATTTTGATTCTTATCACATGCGAATTTCTCATATATTAATAAATTAATTCACTTCATTAAGCTGCATGGATGGTAATATGTGTATTACGTCATGTATTGTAGGAGAAGGAGTTTGAATGATTTAATATGGAAGATCAGATTTGTATTTATACTTTCAAATCAAATGATATATTGCTATCCTGAAATTTTCCAAATTTCGACCTGGAAAACCTGGAGAAGTCAGGGAATTTTGACACCTTGTGGATATCACAATCTGTGAATTCCAAACAGAACCGTCGCAAGGAATTTCTGTCATTTTTTGACCGGATTTCCTGGGACAAAAACCGATCAAATCCTGACACAGATTTTTCGTTCGGATCTGCCTGGCATTATTTGATCACTGTTTCGTTTCAACGAACGATTCCAACTTTGGTAACAATTTTTTTGGCGGAAAAATGAAGCGTTCTTGTGAAAATGACGTAAATTTCCACACGGAGAATACACGAAGTAGCTACCGTAACCAATTCTTAGTTACCATAGTGGAGTATTATTTCTCCGTGTAGGCAATTTTTCAGCCACACGATAACTACTTGACTTGAAATTTCAAATTTACAGCATATTTTGCGTATTTGGTATAGCGTGACGTCTCGATAAATTGCTCTGAAGAATTGTTCAGTGTTTTTAACAATTTACCGCATACGTGCTCAGCATTTTGCCGTTGAGAGTGAGATTTTACTAAATTCCATAAATGAATTTGAAAACACGTTGACCACGTTGAATATTTATCTTCCAAATAATACATTATATATCGATATGATAATTTTCTAATGAAAAATGATGTTTGCTTTTACGTCAACTATCTGTATAGACTCTTCTTAGGATTGAATAATTCGTCACGTGATTTTTAAATATCATCCTAACAATGAGGAAGTCAGAATAAGGTAAACTTGTTTTGCGGTGACGTCAAGTGTTGAAGTAAAGTAGCACTTAAATTTAATATATGTGTACATTGTAATTTTGAAACCAGTAGTCTGTCGGAAGATTTAGTTTATCCGCATTTTCAATGAATTCGATTGCCTTCCTTTTTACCCGTGGAAAGTTTCATTTCAAATATCTGGGAGCAAACGCATCCCAGAATTCGGAAGAATTTAAATAATTAAAAATACATGAAATCATTGAATAATTTTTTTTACAGTTGGAGAATGAAGAGAGTCACGTTACTTTTGCTCGGCGTCAGTCTCTGTTCGGGATTTCCGCAACAAGGCAGTGGAGGTTTAGATCAATTGATAAACGGAGTTTTCACACCCGAAGAAACGCCTATCGTAGCATCAAATCAACCAAACGCGGTCGGTGGTTCGACTACCGCTTCTGCAAGCAATACCACTAACAAGTCAGGTGTTTTCTTGGGTTCGCAAAATTTTCCCACTGCAAGAACGGATTGCGAATGCGTCCCATATTATCAATGTAAAAACGGAAAGATCGTTGAAGATGGAATTGATTTGATCGATGTCAGGTAAAGGTATTCGAGGTTGAATATTCGAACGAAATGTGCTACTTTTCGGAATTCTATTTTCTCACAGGGGAACCGGGGGAGAATGCCAACACTATTTGGATGTCTGTTGCAAACCACCGGATCGCCAAGATCCAACGGAGCCGGTTACTCCAAGACCAACGCCAGTGCCACCGAATCCAAGATCAGGATGCGGATATAGAAATGCCAATGGAGTTGGATTCAGAATTACGGGACAAACGGACAACGAAGCGCAGTTTGCAGAATTTCCCTGGATGGTGGCTGTTTTGAGTGAAAGACCAAATTCCAACGGCTCTAATTCTCAATTTTTCGAATGTGGAGGATCTTTGATTCACACGAGAGCTGTTCTCACCGCGGCACATTGCGTCAATGGGTTAATAATTGGAATGTTTTTTCTCGCAATCATGTGAAAACTTCAAATTAATGTATTTTTATTATCACTCTAGGAAACTTCCATCTCAGATAACAATACGTGCAGGAGAATGGGATACTCAAACTCGAAATGAAGTTTTACCTCATCAAGATCGTAGAGTGCAAAGCATAATAATGCACGAGAACTACCATTCCAGTGCTCTTCGCAATGATTTTGCCATACTCATTTTAGAGCAACCAGTGGATATCGCGGGCAACGTTGATGTCGTTTGTCTAGCTGAAATTGAACAAGCTTTCGATGGAGCCAGATGTTTTGTCAGTGGCTGGGGGAAAAGTTCTTTCGGTAAGATTTTCATATGAAACTTGTAATTCGATTTCACCTCTGGTTTATTTTTGATTTACCAAGTTTCGCTAATTTATTCTTTGTAGGCAAAGAAGGTAGATATTCGGTCATTTTGAAACGCCTGGATGTACCAACTGTACCACACGATACCTGTCAGAGTGCTTTACGTAAAACTAGATTAGGAAAGTACTTTGTTTTGGACAGTAGCTTTATGTGCGCTGGAGGAGAAGTCGGAAGAGACACTTGTCAGGTAATCATCTAATTTTCATGTACATTAATTGCTTCAGAAAAGAACCTCAAATTCAGTTCCGATTATACCCAAGTAGCGCCAGAATATGCTATGAATATTCTGCGAATACTCGAAATATATTCTATTCGCGTTTCGATGAAACCGCTTTATAGGTGCTGAGTGCATTCTTCGAACCTACGTAATCGAGTATTCAACGACACTTTAATCGAATGGATATCGTACACTTTGAATTCTATGAATGTTTCTATGCCGTACTGCTACTTGGGTATTATTTCCGTATGACATATATTTGAGGAGCAGAATAAAACGAAAAGATATTGCAACTTTATCTATTCATTGTATTATATAAAAATGCACGATTAATTCTAGGGTGACGGAGGAGGTCCTTTAGTGTGCCCTGTTCAAAATGATCCAAATCGATATGTACAAGCTGGAATCGTTGCATGGGGAATTGGATGTGGTCAAGAAACTCCTGCCGTGTACGCGAATGTAGCTAAAGCACGAAAATGGATAGACGATCAAATGACGAGATCGAATCTCGATGTGAACAGTTATCGATACAGTTCGCAAGTTTAAATTACATTTCAATGAAAATTCATCAAACGTGCTAGTTTATCGAATGTTCATGAATGACAGTATCTGGAGAAGTTTCGAACATATTTTCAATTGCGGATTGATTACCGCACATGACAAGATCTTTGTAGAGTGAAAAAAAGAAAGATAACTATTTTCATACTACTATCAACTTGATATCGTCTAAATGTTCATGTAAAATTCATCTACCAAACTCAGATCAATTCAATTTGTAGTCCCTTTCTATTCATTTCACTCACAGATAATGTGATAACAACCTAAAAATCGTACTAACAGAATTTGATTTTTTCGATAATAACAGAAGTATCATTGTTTCGAATATAATTTATATCATATAATATCCATAATTTCATAATCTTTCTATTATGCGTGTTGCGCATAATCTGTGAAGTAAAAAAGGTATTATTTATCTATTCTATCTATTCGAACCATGCAAGTGGCGATGTTCTAATAATATTTCACTGTATAATCATTTCAATTCAGAATAATCATTTATTCTGAAACTGTGTTAAAAACAAAAGAGAATCAAACAGGTTTCTTTTGTATGACTTATTCCATGACTTATATACAATTTCTTCAAGGTTCTGTTTTATCCTTTTATCTCATTACATGTAGTATCATTTTTATATCAATTTTAATAACTTGAATCAAATCTAGTCTAATATCAGTTCATGGAATTAATTTAATGTAAGTTTTCAACTTTTTGTACTGTGTATCAAGTTCATTCTTCCTGATATTAATCCAATTTCAAATCGAATGTAATATGCAATTGTGAAAACTGAGAAAATGTGTAATCACTTGGTAATACATACAAGTTTGACTCACTATCTGTATATATGTGTACGTATATTATACCAAAACCTCATATTCCTGTGGAACACATACTTTCGTTCATTCAAGGATCATGTTTAAAATATATATATGAATCAGTCGCATGATCAGTTGTGATGATTTATGTTCTTTGTTCAGAACGATTTGACAATGCAATCTATATGAAAAAATTCAAGAGAATTGTATTCTTTGTTCGAATCTATTTCATGAAAAATAGTGAAAAAAACACAAAGAGTTGATATACCGTTTTGAGAAATTTGATATCATGATGATTGTTCAACTGTAAAATCAACAACCTGTACACACACGTTATTTTGCAAGAAATTCAGCTTCTGGAATTATAGTATATCATTATTATCGTTGGAATGACCTATACTGTTGCTACTGAAATGTGATATGTCCGGGATGCTGATTCATTGTACTCTGAAATACAGGAAAGATTTACTTTTCCCTGACACCGTTCTAAACTGACGCAAATCTCTTGGTTCGCGAGAAGAATCCTATCGGGGAATTCATCCCGTCATGTAACAACTTCAATGAGTTTTATCATGGAAATTCCAATTCAAACCAAACCACAAAACATTGCATAATAAAACTACTTAATTGAGCCTTCATTCTTAGAAAAAATGATATCAAGATTCGTTCTTTGTAATTGTACCTCAAAAACTCCTTCAAACGATAAAACGGTCGATTACGAAAATTTGGCTTCTGATCAATGTCGAAGAAGGCAGGGTCACGTGTAAGGATTAAGCAACGATGATTCCAAGAAATCCACTTACTACATATAATTTTGACCTTAACACCATTTTACTTTATCCTCGTCAGATGTAAGAAAGTGAAGTACCTTTTGTATGCGTATTTTTTCCACAAACTGTCAATAATTTACCTTCTCATCTAATATGAAACTAACAACATTGTGTGTTATTTGAATGAAATAACGAGTACATAATTGACATAATTGTTTTTACACCTGCAATAATTTCTTGTATGCCGGAAGTTCTTTTAGCAGCTTTGTTATAATATCAGTTCCGTTACCAGTGACGACATTGCAACAGATGGGAAATACTATATTTCCAGAGTAATTTGTAACGTGCATCATCGTTGAAAGACCAACTACTCAATGACAATCAAATAACATGAGAATCCCGATTTTGGTTCTTCTAAGAGGTATTGAAATCATGAAGATCTCAAGTATAACTGAAAGTGGGGATATTTCTCACCAATTCTTTGGAGTAGGGATACTGGACATATACAGAGGAAACTTGTCAGTGACTTTCGAGTCAGGGTCAGTTGATCGTGTATTTCTGAGCAGAGAAGAAGACGATTAATTTCAATTGAAAAGAGTTCGATCGTGATTGGTGTAATTCAACTTATATTAGCAGTAAGTACTATGCTGCTGACAAAAAAAGGAGATGACATTTTTTCATCGTTAAATCATGAGATTTGAATCAATGTTTTCTGAAAAAGAATTGAGGAAAAACATTTTTCGTTAATCCTTTATGATATTTTCATGAGTATTTGATAAAAAATTTGAAAAAAATCCCAGATCTCTCGACTAATAGTATTTCTATGACCGGAATTGATCATCACGGATTTACGAATTCACTTAAAATGCAAATCAAAATCAACTCACGTGAAACAATATGAAGAAAAAAAAACTATAGATTATTGATCAGTATGCTCATTGAGTGAAACCATCGATGTACCGGTTCGTGTTAGCGTACAGTAACCAGTTCTCAGAAAAGGTCATCTCAGGACAGTGTTCAGTATGTAATCTTTAAATTATAACTCGATTGTTATCGTTACATAATTTGATTCATCAATTTACATATTTTGCCTTCGCCGTTGTTTCAACACGTTTTCCGTGTTTACATCAAATAATTTTGGATTTATGATGCGAACGAAGTATACAATCGAAGTTGGAATGATTCAAAATATGAAAAATTTATATAACAATGATAATATTATAAAATAAAATCTCAGTAACTTTTTTTCTAAGTATTCTACTTTGGAAAATAGAATTTCTTTGAATATCGATCTGAACATAGTATATAGTTTATATTACTCCTGATTAACAAATTCCATTTGAGAAGATAAATTCTGTCACAGCAACATTCATCATGAAATATATTTCCTCACTTCGGACTTCGTTTCAATAAACGTTTATCATTAATTCTTTGTGCTATTAAATTGTCTGATATAAATATTCTTTCACTCCAATCAAATATCTCGATGATGCCGGAAAATAGCCTCAGAAGAAAAAATGAAGCTTGTATTCAGAATTAGTAATATCCTGTTTACATATATGTTTTATAAAAACAATGATTATATCGAGTCTCATTTCTCCTACAAATAAAAAATAATAACATTGTAGGTCATGTACAAGATTATCGATAAAATATGCACATCTTATTTGTTAAAGAAGATGAGATGTTTCTTCTAATTCTGAACATATCTATAAAATACGCTGGTTTATCAACGGCATTGCAGGACCGTCAGTGGTTCATTGTTTGTAGGGTATAATTAGCAATTGTTTAATGTCCTTGTGAAAAATTGTCAATCATTCATTTTTGTAAGACAACCCTGTTTAAAATGCTCGTTATAATCCGTTAGAAGATTTCTGCTCGACCTGGCCCAGTTTTTGTCATGGGAAAGGAAATGAAAACACTGGTATGTTTTTTCTGTCTGGCGTTCTAAATCCAAAAGATTCTATTAGATACTGAAAATAATTTTATAACCCAGATAGAAAAGCATGCTCTGAATGTTTTGTAACATAACGTGCCGTGTAAACATACTATTATGAATTCCGCTCAGCTTGCAATGATGCATAGAATGTAAACATTATGTTTCAATTATGGTGCCATCACTTCGTTTTGCTACCAATAACAATGCTTTATGCGGAAACACCTTGGCGCCATGATGCGAACATTTCTTGGCGTGCATGTCACCATTATGATGGCATTATGGAGACATTTTTCTATCTGGGTAATCGATTTTATTTGATATTTGTGGTTTGGACAATCTAATTACATGCTAAAGAAAAGTATTTTTAGAAGATATGTCAAATTTTCACCGCATCTTCCCATGATAAAAACTCATCAAACTCAGGCAGAAATTTTTCAACAGATTCTAATGGACCTTTTAAGTGCACTCAAGCACCAAAAGAAGCGCGTCAAACTTTGCGCCAACTTTTCTCATAAATTATGCGTTCCCTGGTGAAAGGGAAGCGTGTAATAGAAAGTGTCAGGAACGTAGTTGAAAAGTATTTGGAACGTGGATTTAAGCGTATACCGAGCGTCAGATGGAACACTAAGAGTGGTTCGAACGTATATTTGAAGTGTGTGAAGCGTATCGGAAGAAACCCCAATTTCATGGAAACCGGGCTTTACGCCCGGAAGCGTAGTTGGAGAGTGGATAGGAAGCATATAAGAAGTATTAGAAAAGTAATCTGAAACATTCTTACCCTTCCGTTACTCTTTATGACACGCTTCCCTTTCACCAGGGTTCAACCGAAATTTTTAGTTAATAATCATAAAATCCACGACTGGGATTAGACTCTCAATATAACTTTCAGTCTTTCACTGACTTTTTGGTGAACATAAAAGGATTTTCTAATTAATAACCTGCAATTGTCAAAAATTTTCTTGTAACTTCATTTTCCAATATCTGCGAACCATGGAGAAACTCAGATTCGTATATAGAGTTCAATCTCAGGTATGTACTCAATCATTATCAATTTCAAATTTAAATTTATTGAGTAATTCATGCAACAAGTTGGCGCCAAGTTTTTTCCACTTCTCCTGATGCTTGAGTCAGTGTCGGACTGGCTTGTATCAAGGCCTCCAGCTGGGAATTATTTCAGGTCCCCTAGACAAGGCATACTCTTGGAAAAATCAAGATTTCATCATAATTCCTACGAAAAAAAGAAAACTGAAACACGAATGAGCCCCCGGCGATCGCCGGGGAGCCGGGTGGGTCAGTCCGACACCGGCTTGAATGCCCTTAAGTACGGGAAGCTGACAGAAAGATATATTTTACATATCTATTTTGAATGAGATGCCTTCTCAATATCATAGAATGGTTGTTTATCTGAGGAGATTTTTGAATCAATCCATCTCATAACAACTCATTCTCAAGAGTTTAAAGTGATAATTTTCAAAATAAAACAAAATTTGATTAAGACACAGAGTTGCCAACTCTCATACTTGAAATTACTTTGGCTATTCATTGCTGATGTAAATCGACCGGCGCACCACAAAACGGGAAAACCCCACTGCTTTGTCCGTTTTTTGTCCCACTTCTTCCCAAATCTTCCCAAGATTGTCAACAGAGAGGCTATATGGAGGAGATTTTATTTCAAAGAAGGAAAGACGAATATCGACCGGTTTTTTGGGTTTTATTTTCAACTCGACAAGTTCAAGTTATTCATCTTAATATTCTACTTTTATTTCGTACGAATACGGCTTTTGATAGGTTGGTCGAAGGCTTCAACCGGTACCCGGCCTAAGGGTGGAAACACCAGCCAGTTGGCAACCCTGTTAAGAGAATAAATGAATCTCATTGATGGATGGGAAAATTATTGAAAAAGTTTTACTTGATTACACAGGCAATTGCTGTTCCAAGAATGTGGCGATTGGTTTTGATTTTGGCGTTGGTCAGCTGTTGTAAAACAGCGCCGCAACAACCGGGCAGTTTAGAGGATTTGATCAATGGGGTTTTCTCGCAACCTCCATCACCTACGTCAGCTGCACAACCTGTGACAAGAGCACCTGAGAAAGCAATACAATTACAACCAGTTGATGATCTCGACGATCTGATCGCGGATGTTTTCCGAACGAGCAATAAAAGCACTTCAAATTCTCCACCTCTGAGTAATAATTCTACCATGCTGGGTTCCAAAAACACGGAGCCGAATAGCGAAAATTGCGAATGCGTACCTTATTATCAGTGTCATCAAGGAAGTATTCTGGACAACGGAGTTGGCCTCATCGATATAAGGTCGAATTTTGATGATAACAATGAACCATTTCCGCGGTGAGTGCATGACCCAAAGATTTCGGTCTCTGTTGACATCTCTCCGGTTCCATCTGAAACGAAAATTCCATTCAATTGAGAAAATAATTGAATTCTCATTTGTTCTGTGTTGCACAAAATTTTCATGATGCACTTTTTTATGTTCATTATGAATGAGACTATTTATCTTTGGACGGGCATTGACTGCGTTTGTATTCTCACATTTTTTCATGATTTGGAAATTCAAAGAGTACGAAGATTTTTATTTGTTTGTTTTATTGTAAATAGAATTCATATAAAATGTGAATCTCTTTGAATTTTCAAATACATTTGTTTATGATTACCTGAATATTCATTTTTGAAACATCAATGCTCATTTGGATCATAATTTGTTCACACTTTCGAAACAAGAAAAAGGGGGCGAGAATGAGACTTGACTCAAATCGTTGGATTGATTTTGAAAAATTCGCATCAGGTATGAACAAATTATGAAGGAAAGAGTAAGATTATATATTTGTTCTTTATATTTACTAATTTAATCTGTACAATCTTTTTTCTGACGTGGAAACTCATTATGCACGGTAAACATTCAATTTTATTCATGAGTTCATCAGGATTGATATATCCTTGCGTTCACATCACATGATTTGTAGATTCTCTGAACAGAAATAAATTTTCAGTAAGAAAAATAAATTCCAATGATAGGTTTCTCACATTTCAAACAATATCATCAATATCATCGCACAATGTTCTTCAACCGCGTATGTGTACGCACGTGTTTTATAACGATGTAGAAGAATATACTTTACTATGCTGAACACATTGTGGGAAAAATCATTGTTCAAATTGCTGCAAGTGCGCGAACATGGATAAATAAATAGAATGAATTTGGATTAATTGTCGATGTTTGTAAACAAGCGAGTTTCTATTCAGTTTAATAAACTTTTATGTAAATTCATTAAAAATCTTGTAACATAATTACGAATGATCATGAATAACACAGCATTAAATCCAACACGCATGCTTCGATTAAGATGAGTATCTTAATTTTGTATTTCACTATACGATATAGTCATTATATAATCTGCTTTTGCGATACAGAGTTCAAGGTCCCTGTGATAACTACTTGGACGTTTGCTGTGATCCCCCGAATGTCAGAAAGCCAGAAGATAAAGTAACCCCACCACCGAGGACAAGAACAGGTTGTGGAAGAAGAAATCCCGAAGGAGTGGGTTTTAGAATTACCGGGCAAACTGATAGTGAAGCTCAATTCGGGGAATTTCCGTGGATGGTAGCTATTTTGAAAGAAGAAACCATTGGGTCCAATGGTCAAACATCTAAGTTGAATGTTTACCAATGCGGGGGTGCTCTTATTCACACCAAAGTCGTACTCACTGCTGCGCACTGCGTTAACGGGTTGGTAATCTTTATAATGATCCTGATTATAATATTTTATAAAATTTCGGATAAATTTGTCGCATTGAAAAGTTGAAACAATGAACAATAAAAACAAATATTTAATATTATATGACATATTTTGTCGATGAGAATAGATATTATTTCAATCAAATATGTTATTGCTTATGAATTATACTTAGATTGTTGTGATATTTAGATGTCTCAATCCAATATTAAGGAATGGGCATATAAATAATTGAAAAAACCCCAGCTTGAGTACTATTTTATGTTCAATGCAGGAAAAAACCTTCAGAATTGAGAGTTCGAGCTGGAGAATGGGATACTCAAACGAAGAACGAAATCTTCCCTCATCAAGATCGGTTCGTGGAGAATATAATAATTCACGAACAGTTTCATTCTGGAGCTCTTCGGAATGATATCGCTTTACTGATTCTTTCGCAACCAGTTGAACTCGCTGAGAATGTTGATATCGTGTGTCTTCCGGATATTGGAACAAATTTCGATGGAGCTCGTTGTGTTGCTAGCGGGTGGGGCAAAGATGTATTTGGTAAGAACTGAACATTTGAAAATTTTTAATAATATTGCATAAGAATAATATTGTTTTGAATTCCAGGCAAAGAGGGTCATTATCAAGTGATTCTTAAAAGAGTAGAACTGCCAATGGTTCCACATCCAGTCTGTGAAAATTCTTTACGCCAAACTAGATTAGGAAAATATTTCGTTTTGGACAAAAGTTTTGTTTGTGCGGGTGGAGAACCTGGAAAAGATACGTGCAAGGTATAGGATGCTTATGGTCTTCTATGAGCGTTTAGAATTTAATTGATATTTGAAAATTATAAATAATTTTTTTCTCGATTCTGCGAAGAATATAATATATTTACTTTATTGCAGTTAAATTGATTTGAGGTATTGAAAATATTCTGTATTTCACTTATTCAAACTAATTCGGGTTCTTGAAGAAATTAAAAGAGAGGTTTTATATCGCAAGCAATAAAACACAATGATGATCCTGTTTTATTGCTTTTGTCAAGCACAAGTGGGCAATCGGTATTTAGGTCTTCAAGAGAATCCTGTAAACCCTAGAATTACTAGATCTCTCAACCCAAGGTACTCGAAGATGATTTGATCGATCAAAGAAAATCTATCAGCTAGACCTTCTGTTGAGTAAATTTTGAGCTTCCGGAGTGGAGGCGCATCTTCTATCGGTTGGTTGCCGACGTTTCACCATCATTGCAGCTGGTTTCTTCAGGGCAATGATGGCGAAACGTTGGCAACCGAACGATACAAGACGTGGCTCCATTCCGGAAGCTCAAAATTTATTCAATTTTGCAAGCCGGGAAAGACCGCACAACGAATCTTCGCTGAAACAACCAAACTTTCTGTTGATATGGAAATAAAAGGTCTGTCTAATTGATTGATTGTTTTCATTCTATTGAATCATCTTTGAGTACTTTGGGTAGAAAAATCTGGAGACTCTTAGGTCTATGGGATACGTTCCATTGTAATGCTTGTAATTATCAATAAAAATATTCAAAACACACCTAATTGAATGAGTAAATGATGAAGAAGGGAAAGATGAATTAGACATATATTGTTTTTAACAATTTGAATTTGAATTTGATTTTTTTTCACTCACAGGGAGATGGAGGAAGCCCATTGGTTTGTCCTGTTCCAAATGATCGAAATCGATACGTTCAAGCTGGCATCGTAGCCTGGGGTATAGGTTGTGGAGATCAAACCCCTGGAGTTTACGCAAACGTTGCTCAAGCTCGTCGATGGATCAATGAGCAAATGGCTTTTAACAATCTTGATACTACAGTGTACCAGTATCATCCTTAAACTTGTGCTGTTCAATTATCTTTGAGATAATAAATTTTGTCCTTTTGTACAAACCACAGATCATTAATTATCATGTTTTTTAGTATCCGCCAAATGACGTACCTTGTTAACAAATTTTCTTTGAATTTAGAGATGATGTACAAAAATACAAAAAAAAATTCAAAGAATTTTTGATCAGGGCATGGAAGATATATTATATTATTTAAATTATTCCTAATAAACGAGAGTATTATAATGGATATTTACTCATAATTAGCTTTCGATTGACATTTTGGATATTTCAAATATTTGTTTGATTTTATCCGTAAATAAATAAAATATTGTGAAAGTAATTTGTACATTATTATATAATGTATCAGGTCCAGGTATTATGATTTAATATTCGACATGGATTATATGTTGAACGTCAAAAATTTGGAACGACACGTTCTAATATTTCAGCATCATTCTACGGTTACCTACTGTGAATTGTAATTCTGAGATTTGAGAATTAATAGATCACCGTATTTGTTTAATACTCGAAGGAGAGGCTGTAATTTTTTCAATTCATGCATTATATGGATGAATTAGTGCTCCTCATTCGCAATTTTGAAATGAAAACTGTTACAGAATTTGCCGAGATAAATCGTATCTTGAACAATGATATTTGTTCAATGGAAGAATAAATGGATGTCACGATGACGCGTTATTGCAGGGGCATATAAAATATAAAAGAAAAAAAATACATGTAAAAATGTACATGCATAGCACAGAACTTTTATAAAATAATCAGAAAATAATTGCTGTATTATATATATGAAATAAAAGTTTTATATCATAAATTACGATTATGTTGAATTCATTGAGGATTGTTTAGATATCTGAATAAATTATTTATTTATTTTACGGGTATTATCTTTTATATTATCAGTTAAAATCAAAGCAAAATGAGTGTAACAATGAAGAATACAAGAAGGTGCGATACCAGTTAATGAAGGGATGTGAAGCCAAAAAATTGCTAAAGCACGTACTAAAAATAAAAATGCAGAGAATTTGACCAATTCATAACATTTGATTAGAAAAAGCTATTTTAGAGTAATTGATAAAATTTTTTTGATAGAAATCCTATGAATCATTTACAATTCAAGCATTCAGGACGACGTGATCTTAAACGAGTTCTTGAACAGATCCTAATGTCATTTGATGTGTCAGTTTAGGAGATCCTTATGTTATAATGTTATGTTCAAGAGACTGTGTGGAATTATAACATAGAGATAACATAAAATGGTCTCGAACAAAAGCTCTCCCACACAGCACTCATTGTCTAAAAGATATCTTCAGAAATAATTAAGAACAACGCAAGAAGTCTTATGCTACATGCTAATACACATCTTTTAGAAGATATTTTCAAGGACGTTTTCAGAAACCTTTTAGCATTTTCTAAAAGCTTTCGAGAAACGTTCTTGAAGGTATCTTTTAGAAGTAAGAACAGTTGAAGACTTCCAAACGATGTCTATTCATGTTACATAAAATTTCCTGCATTGTTAATTATTTCTGAAGATATCTTTTAGACAACGAGTGCTGCGTGGGCTATTAGATGACATAAGGATCTCTTTAAGGGAGCTTAAGCGTCAAAAGATAAGAGAGGGAAGGAAGTCAAATCTTGCCCAAATTTCTTTCAGGGGGTCCATAATTAATCAAAATTTGAAGTGAATGATAAATTACATACTTCAGATCGAGCACTACCGGGCACTTGGAATTTTTCAATGATTTCTGAAGGCTAATAAATAACATTCTAAAATTTGTTGTTGAATTCTAAAATTCAAAGTGCTCAGCAATGCTCAATCTGAGGTATGTAATTTATTATTATTTACTTCAAATTTTCATTATATCTTTACGTATCTTTCGAAGTAAGTTTGTGCAAAATTGGGCTTCCTTTCCTCTCCCATCTCTTGATGCTCGAATCTTTTTAAGCGGATACCAGGGTTGGTAACTCACTTCATTGGTTGGAAAGAGATAGGAAAAGAGGTACAATACCGACGCTAAGTGTCCCTACTAGTTAAGGTGATACCAGCGACCCCTGAAGATGCAACCACAACCCATTAGTGAGAAGAAGATGCGGCTAAAACTATTTTGACAAGTTACTCGGAAATGAAGCAATAAAATAAGATGGTCTTTGCGGAGCAATATTTCCCTGTAATAATTTATCAGAAAAGATTTGACTCGAGTTGCATCGTCAGGGATCGCTGGTATCCCCTTAACGGGCTACTAGCGTCGGTAACTCACGTCATTGGTTAGAAAGGGACAGAATCATATGATAGAAAGATAGGTCCATTACCGACGCTAGTGTCCCGTTAAGGAAATCCTAGGAATACGTCGGTATCGCGGCTTTCTTTCCAATCAGTAATAAAAGTTACCGACGTCAGTGTTCACTCAAGACTTTCTCGAGTTATCTTGAGGGGTCGTACTTATAATGCTCGCTGGGATGTCTTTATCCCACTCATTGGAGAATTTTCTTTTGTTTTAGTCAAAAACCAATAGATCCTGAATATTTTGAATAATTCTAAAATCATAGCATGATATAGAAAATTCTTCATCATATCTAAAATAATGTAGGAAAATAAATTGAAAGGCAAAAGAACAGTCAATTATGTAAATTATTTTTGTTTCCGCTAAAGTACACAACTCTGTAACGTAAATATTGTGATATTGTATACTTTTCTGCGTACGCGCCTCTTATGAATCATACAAGCAGTGTTGGGCATCAATACATTTGAATTGTTTAGCTCATATTCAATGTGCGGGTGGAAAGAAATCTTGAGTTTTTCATGCTGACGGGCAGTAAATTATGTACTTCACTGAAACCTTTCTTTTTTCATGATTTTTTGTCGGATGTTTCTGTATAATGTCATTCATGTGACTCTTTTCGCCATCGGATTGTATGCATATTTACTAGGAAATATTGGAAAACCCCTACAATTTCCATTGCCACGTGATTTATTTAGCTGCCGGGAGAGTAGCTGTGCCATATGGGCCAGTTTATTAAAAAGCTGCTACATAAATTTGTATATAAAAAATTCTAAAGAATCTTTATGACTCACAGAATATTTAGATTCCCTTTGAACGACAACATTCTGACAAGTTTCAAGTTTATCTATTGAATATAAACTAGCCAATACGAAATTATTAGCGTCCCGGCGCTACACGGAGAAAAATACCACCCGAAAATATGACTTTTTTTTGGATTTTTACTGAACCAGGAACAAGAAAGTTGACAAAATTGATTTTTGAAGACTGGCAAAAAATTTCAAACGCTGAACGTTGGATTTTATGAAGCATATAGTAAAATTTCGCTATTCTAGGTGAACAAAATTTGAATTCTATCTATTATCACTTTTTTTACGACCTTCGTCATCTTCTATATTCTCATGTAAAAATTAATTTTTCAAGGAGATGCTATAGCGCCGGGACATTACACGGAAAAAAAATTATGGCTATTATAACGATCTGAAGTATGGTTAAGAAGAGATAGCTGTAGTGACAATACTGTATCGCTATGGTGACGATACGGATGGCTATGCTGGCGATCTATATCGTTCCTCGGATGATTTGTATCATGATAGCAACTTTCATATTTTCAAAATATTCAATTATTGTGGAGAAATCTTACACGAAAGATTTGACTAAAGTCCCGACGCTAGTAACCCCTGAACCTTTCCTGATTCTGATTTAACTAGATAAATAAAAAAAAAGTTTCATATTCATGAATGAGACACAGCATTTTCATGGCTATTAAAGAAATGCTGTGTTGGGAGATATTTTGAAAGTACTGAAGTAGTTTTGGAAAATTTTATACAGAGTAGGGGTGCACGCGATATTCTCGTCGAGACTGAAAAAGAATACATCATCTTAATTTAAACGTGTTCCAATGAGGTATCCACCGCACAGAATTCCGACTTCGTATCTAATGAAACGGAATAATCGATCATTCCGATTTCATAAACAAGATCAACCAAGATATGCTTCCGGTACCGTTTGTCAGTCTCGTCTCGTCTCGGTGCAACGCTCAATGCAGATCTCGATATAGATCTTGATCATTTTCATTTGCAAGATCAAAACCCGTCACAAATTTGTTCCGTCTGATGCGGAGCTTCAATTGAGTTTAGTAAACCATGTCTTACAAACAGTAGAATGATGAATATAGATCATTTTCCAAGTTCTTGATGCGAGTCTCGTGTGCACCCCTAATACAGAGGATTGGAGGTATTCAATTAAGTGCTCTCCCTGCGAAATTTTCCCAATGAAGAACGATACATTTTTCCTGTAGTTTTCAATGAGGTTTCTGAATATGAAATTTACAATATTATATCGTTATCAAACGATAGAACTCTATCGTTCTTTATCGTATTCTATGAAATTAAACAGGATATATGGGGTTTTCTTTATCGTGGAATTCGTATAGAAAAAGTACTAGTTATTTGAAAAAAATGTAGTCATATGTTCCAGAATAAGTGGTACTTTTTCACAAGGAATTTCACGATAACATCACATACATCACCGTAAAAAGAAAGTCTTAATCTGTTTGCATCTTAATTTCAGACAATGCTTTTTCCATTGTGTCGGCTTTGTTTGCATCATAGATTCACCCATGAAATGAGCTGAATTTAAGACTTTCTTTTTACAGTGATTTTATGATAAATTCTATAGAATACGATGAGAAACGATAGAATTCTGTCGTTGAACAACGATATAACATTGTGAATTCCGTATTCAGAAACCTCATTGAAAACTATAGAAAAAACTCTGCCAATTGGCACATGGCTTCCTCGTTTGGGTTGAAAAAAAAGACATGTTTTTTTTCCCTTTCCCGTTTTTCCTAGAGAATCAGGTTGAAATTTATATAGGACTGCGATCCACACTGCATGAAGCTGTGGTGAAAATTTCATGGAAATTGGATGATAGGAACGGAAGTTATCCACGTGTTAACGATGTTTACGAAATTTCCAAATTTTGTTTCGAAGCTCAGTGCTTACCACTTTCTTCCTTCAATTCCGATTTGTTTGAAATTCACACCACAGCTAACCCAATAAACACACATACGTCTAAAAAACGTGAAAAACGCCCAATAACACCACGTTGACATTTACAGTAGACTCTCGATTTAAGCACCATCCGTGTCCTTATTCTACTTGGGATGCAATCTCATGTGAGAAAAAGACAAAGATGGTGCTTAAATTGAGAGTCTACTGTACTCATATTCTTCCGTTGATTCGACGTAAAAATGTCGCGGCAGATCACGTGTTTTTCAACTATAAAATAACGTCACAACAACGGTCCAAAAGTCGTTTATAAGACGTCACATAATGACGTGTTATAATGATGGTTCCAAAATGAGAATCAAACCAGACATATTATTTGAAAAATTTTCTATTAATGCGAAAAGAAGGGATTTTTGATAACACAAAAATTTAAAAAGAAAAATATTCATAAATGAAGTCACGCTATTCATTATTTCACTTCTCGTTTAGATTTTTGTCCAACGTTGCTGTGTTTTGTTCGATATTCTCAACACGATATCTTCGATTGATGTTCGAGCATTGAAAATGTCATAAACAATACGTCCTCAACGCGTGATCGAAGTACATTTCAAAAACGTTTTTTGAAGACGTTTTTTAATGGTCATTTTTTACTATTAGTTTTAGTAATACGTTATCGAAACGTCATTTCTGGACGTCTATTCCCTCGTCAGACGTTAACCAAAAACGAACGTTATGAATTCGACGAATAACGTCCGTTCGATAGTGCAACGTTTTCTCAACGTTGAAATAACGTGCATGTGTTTATTGGGAACCCGCCGTAAACTGATTATCCTACAAGTTTCATGGCATTTGGACGATACCGACATGGGGAAGGCATGCTCTCGAAATATTGTCAAATAATGTGGATCGCAAAACAAAAATTTTCCACAGTTTTCAATCGATTAGGATAAAACTCATATGGGGCCACTATCGGATCAGCACCACAGATCTCAGTAATGTCTCAATTACATTTCAATCTTTCACCTTCATTACATTTCAGTATACTTTCACAGAAATATGTCAAAAATCTGTCAATTGAAATGTTACCTATTTGCAATGTCTCAGGTATATTACGAGACAAACATTACAATGAAATATTTCATAAATATTCTTGGAACATTGCAGAAATAATTCAGAAATATTGCATTGAAATGTAAGATTAGCGGACATTGCAATATTTCTGAAGACATACAGCAATCTCATAGAAATATTTCAATGTTTCAGATGTTAGATTTCTGCAATCTTGATGAAATCTTCGGTGCTGTGTGGGTAGAACGGGATATAAGTTTCGTTGCAATCGGATAATAGGAAGCGGAGATATACGCGTTCGCAAAATCACGATTTTTCGAAAAATTTCTCCTCACTCCTCCCGTTCTTCTGTAACGATGAGGTTAGAACTTATATAGAACCACCATCAACACTGTACATGACTCTGGTGAAAATTTTATTACGATCGAATAATACGAACGGAAGATATACACGTTCGCAAATTTGTTACATACACACAGACAAACAAACAGACAAAAAGGAACCTGATTTGCTTTTTTTTCCTCCCCTCCAATTCCGATTTGCCTGAAATTTGTATCATATAACTAACATCTCGTAAATCGAATATACTCAGAGTTCCAAGACATTCGGATAATATGGACATGGGGAAGTCATGCTTTAAACAAAAATACAGATCCCAAAGAAAAATTTCCCACAGTTTTCAACCGATTTGGATAAAACTTATATGGGACCACTATCGGGCCATGACTAAAACGTGGTTCAAGTTTGATCAAATTCGGATAATAGGAAGCAAAGATACGCGCGTACGCCAAATATTCATTTTTTGTCAGAGTTCTTCTCATCCACCCAATTCTTCTGAATGAATCAGGTTGAAACTTATATGGGACCACTATCACCCTAGTCCACGACTGTGATAAAAATTTCGAAACGATCGGATAAGCAGAACGAGAGATATGCGCGTACGAAACTTAGGGGGGCTACAGCCACACAGACAGACAGACAGACAGACACGGTAACAACATTGTTTCCCGAGTTCTGAGGAACATTTTGGTCTAGGAAATTTTGAATTTCGAGACAACAAAATTTTCGGCTCCTCGAAACGATCACAAAGCTTCCCTCTAACGTTTTCCATTGGGAAAATTGAGCAGGGCTCGGGCCTTTATTTGCGATAATGATTATGAAAATCATAGTGAACGATAATTAAGGGCACTCGAGCATCAAGAAAAGCAGGTAAAATTTTGCGCCTACTTTTTTTCATCAATTACTCGATAAAATTGAATTTAAAATCGATACACAGAGAAAAAAAATTCATTAAAACAAAGAATATTTCTTTGATTCTAAGAAATACTTTCATTCAATGGTATCTATAAAATTATTTCATTAAATCATCAAAATAAATCATTTACAAGCATGTCGTGAAACTTGGGTCAGAAAAATTGGATTCTTTGTGTTAATGTCATGGGCATTGGTACTGGAATTATATTATTTTGGATTGAAAAAATATTTCATTCACGGAATGAACATTTCATTGAAAACAATAAGAGATTACTTTGAGTCAAATGAATATTTTTTCTATTCAAAGAAATGGATTCATTCAACAGTGACAATCAAGTAATGTATTCAAATCCACAATTCTTGAGATTTGTGTTATAAAAGAAATTGTATTATTTGTCAATATTTCATAGTCCATTTGAGTGCTTCTGAACTTTTTGATAAACGGAAATTCTGCGCACTTTGAATCATCTTAGACTTTAATGAATGGTTGAGGCGTCATGCCATCTTGCCGGTTGAACAATGTGGTCACTTCGGGTAAGGATCTGTAATTCACCGTCATAATCTGAAAGAACTATTTATTTGGATCAAGTATTACTTCCTGGGAGGACAGCAACATTAATTCTTTATATACAAACCGTACAATCAGGCCAGAGCTTGTGAGAAAGTGGCGACACCTTGTGAAAGTGAATAAAATTTTGAATGATTCCAAAAATCGATTTCTTCATGTCAATGAATTATGCAGTTCAATCAATCCATGGATTGTATTGATTCAGTTCAACATTTGTTTTTGAAAAGACATTGCGTTGAGAAAATATTCCTTCGATTTGATGAAATAAAATTTTCCATTCAACGACGTAATCCATTATTTCTATCAAATGATCATCTTTGAATGAACATTGTATATTCGTTCAATAAAAGTTGAACCCGAAAAGATTTAGTTCTTTGATGCAATGATTATTTTTCTCAGTATATTGATTCCCATATCTTTCTGTGGATGATGAAAACTCTTTGGATACATATATCATTTTTCTTAATCCAAAGAAATCATTAGTTATCACTGATGAAGAAACATTTGTTTCCTTTCAAGAAGTAAAATATCATAGCAAAGATTATATGATACAAAATTTTTGAATAATTAAGATGATAATCTTATACTTATATCTAAAAAGTTAAGTAATAGAAATAAAAGAATTATTCATAAATCGAGAATTGAAGTTTTAATGAAATTGGAAATTTCATTCGCAATGAATGGAATGATTGAAACAAGGTCTTAGATACCTCTTCAAAGAAATATTTCTTTGGTTTGAAGAAAAAGACTAATGAAAGCGTTTATTAAATTCTATGATATAGTTCATAAAAAAGATGAATTCATCATTGCCATGAATATCAGTTATTCAAATCAAAACACTCAAAATCCGAAGAAGTGTATTTCTTTGGGCTAATGAATTTGTTCTCTCAGTGTAATAATCAAGCAAATACCTGAGATTGGATTCTAAATATAAATTTTCGTTCCTTCACAATTTGAAAGTATTAAAAAACGAAGTGACACAAAATTTTTGATAGTTTGAGATTATTATTTTCAAATTTCTTTAACACTCGCCAGAAAATCAGTATAAGACTTAGAAACTTATATTTAAAGTCTAATCTTGGTCGTGAATTTTACTATTTCCGTTGAACGCATAATTTATGAAAAAAGTCGCGCAAAATTTGGCTCGCTTTTTTTGGTACTTGAGTGCTCTTAATTCACTATATTATTCTCGTGAGATGAGCCGATTTTGAATATTGTAGAATCAAATATTGGAATAAAGATAATTCTTTTTGACTACTGACTGTTATGAGAGCAATAAAATTTTCTTTAGCAGATTTCATTCATTGAGGTGTTTTATTTTATAACACGGGCGTACTGAGCAATATCCCTGCCTCTCTCTCTCTCCCTCTCTTCGTGCGTTTAAACATGCGGTTCAAAGAAGGATCGAAAAGGGGAAGCAGCTTTTTCCTCCCTCAATCCTTTCTTGCCCAACATGTTTGAAGAGAGAGAAAGAGAGAGACAGCCTGTGTTTTATAATATACCTATATTGAAGTACGTATAACTCAGATATGTTCCCATTTAGATATAGTTTAGTTTCGTCAGCGATATGTTATACAACTAGTATAATCTCCTTTCTTTCTTACCCATGCAATTGAATATTTCTTTCTTCACCGTAACAGAAGATAATGAATCTTTTGTCTTGTTCTATTCTTTCTTCAGACGCAACACTAATTGATTACCTCTTTCTAATTAAATCCGAGCGGTACGCATTTCAAACTATAGAGCTCCATGAGTCAATTATACTTTCTATATCCAATCGCCTTTGACAGGGATAGCGTTGACTGATTTATGTTTATATAAACAGAGTAAAGGACGGAGTAATATATATATATTAAAATAATAGTGTATGAAAGAATTTCACGCGTCAAACGCGGTGATGAAATTCAAATGCGTTGCTTAATTTTGAAAGTTTTTGCAAAAAATTTATCGACTTCGCGCAATAGGAATTTTTTCTAACGTCAGGTTTTCAATCTTGGAGATCTTCAAATATTTCGAAAGATGACAAATTCTTTGAAAACTTTGTGGCACTAAAGATAAAGCAAGTTACAAAACAAATTTTGTATAAAATTGATCAAGAGAATGATCTTTAGTTTACACAGGAAAAAAATGATACATCAAATCCATTGGAAAGGATGATTCTTCTTACAAAAAAACATTGAGAATTTGAGATGAGAGTGGTTTAAAATTTTTGAAAATATTCAAGATTTCTATATAATTCATATGAGTGTCGTTTTTGTGAGAAAAATCTGTTGAATGAAGAATTTCTTGATTATGTTAAAAAATGTTTAAATACACTGTTGTTTTATGTATTTCTTCTCAAAATTTGTAGACAAAATATCAGAGAGTATAAAAATGTCCTACATTTGTTTCCTCTGAATTTGGGCTATCAAAGATGACGAGAAAATTTTTTGGATTTTTTGCAGTGGCGTAGCGGAGTGATTTGGCGCTCGGGGCAAAGTTTCCTCAGAGGAAAGATTTTCACAATTATATAATTTATATGTAATTCAATACAGTTTATACATAATTTATATATGTCATTTATACATAATTGTGAAAATTCTACTACTCGGGTCGCACTTCCTACCCCCAGTCAATACATAAACATTTTTTATTTGTTTATTCTGGCGCCCCTCTATCCATGCACCCGGGGCGATCGTCTCCTTCGCACCTCTCTAGCTACGCTGCTGATTTTTTGGCATTACAAAACTACGACATTGTCCATCTGTTGGTGAAAAATGTATTTATCTTTTTGAAATGACATAGATTATTATTCAAGAATTTTGATCCTCGGAATATGCGTTGAATGTGAATTCTTAAATGTCAACCAAACGAAAATACGCAACAAAAAGAATGAAAACTCGCTGTTATATTCCTGGAATCGCTTCCCTATACCATCTCATTCATCAACAATATTCTGTAACGAAGAAAGATTTATTCTCACTCGTACCTTTGTTCTGCAACAGTCTAGGGGAAAAATCCATTAAATCTTGTGCGGTGGTAAATAATTATTCGCAAAGTTTTCATTTCATTGGCTACTAGATCATTCAATGAACTTCTTCCATCAAGGTAAGTATAAAAACCAACCTGTCGTAATCGAGCACTGATTTTTTGAAAAATAATAAACCTCTCGAGCATTGATCATTTTATCTTTGTTTTATAATTCATACGACTACATGCTGTGTTCGTACGATACAACAGGAAGGAATGCAGCATCATACTGTTACTGTTCTCGTATGAATTGAACAATATATTCATAAGGGTGGATATCAAATGTTTCAAAAGGTAAGAATGTTTCACGAGTGAAAGAATACCCCCTAGCCAATGATGAAAACAAATCCGAGAATCAGTCACTATTCCAAGTTCCTTCAACATTCATTTCTCTTTCTTCGTATGTTTTCATTTGATCTTAGAGTAAATTTTTTCATAGCATACAAACGAAACACAACGGTTCAAAGCTGTGATTTGTGTCTCGGTCTCGCATTTCAAAACGAACGTTAGTGAAGAAACAACATAGATGTCGAATGCGAATATTCATTTAAACAGTTTCAATCAGTGGATTAATAAATTCGTAAATTAGTATATCCCGATTAAACGGTATAACACTTACCTGAAATGAAAGAAAAATAACACCGATAACCTTGCATCGTTTTTTCTTTGATGATAAGAAAACTTGGGATTGTTGTCATTCATACAGTGAAAAAATATGAATGGTAAAACGATTGGGATTGGTGAACACTTTTCAACATGACCAATGAACGGATTCTTAAACGGAAAATGTGGGTATCGATATATCGATCGTCGTTGTTGCGATCCATATCGAAAGAATTGAATGTTTTGTGCGGTGTAAAGTACCAATATCCAAGTAAAAATCTTGTGCCGGTCATTAGGATCACTACTTTCATGTTTTACTTAATCCACTGTTCTTTGCATTGTTTAATTCTATATTACGAATCATTCAAAAAATAATTCAACCAGTTTGAAATTTTACCTACCCTTATCCGTATCTGCCAAGTTTATATGCAGTGTTACGTTGTGTATCTAACTTCATTATTTTTCAGAGAATTTTGTGAAGTTGGCTGTGCATCTATAGTTTATTTCTACATCAAAACCGGGCGATAAAATTTATATGAATTCTCGTTTGATCATGTAAACTTTTACTCCAAAATGTTGATAACATCGATAATCGTCCAAGTGATGTAAATTTCGTTTTACCAGGATTTTATGCGCGTATGCGAGGGAAACCACTTCTTTCAAGTTCATTGATAATTCAAAATATTATTTTAGTTGAAACAGAAAAAAGAATATGAATTTAATCCAGGAGCAAACGAATGGAGATGGATTGGTGAGTAATTGAATTTCAGCTATAATTTTGTGCATGAATATGAAAAATTCTGTGGTTTATGAGAACTCGGAATCAAATGGACATAAAAACTTCAAAATCTGTACAACTAAATTACTGATCTGTTTGTGCCGATTCTATGAAATATTTTATCAATAGATACAAACATAGTTGAATGTGGTGATCGGGAGAACAAGTGGTCTGTAACAATACTTGTGTAAATATTTCAATTTATACGACATGGCTAGAACCAAACCTCGGAAACGGTTCCCAACTGTGACGAGGATAAGAGTTAATAAGAGAGAAAGATCTGATAGGAGTGGAAGCAGAAGCAATTCCATTGAACAAGAAAATACAAGGATTATATCAAAATTCACTTTGAAAAATCCATCAACCAAATTTGATAAAGATCTAAAAGTTAAATTAGACCCTAACTGTGTATCAAACTATCTAGCGGAAGTTAGTAGAACATCCAGTCAACGGAGTATAACTACCTATGGACAAGATGATACAGCATCGGTCGCATTTTCCAATTCACTTTGCTTTGCAACTCAAACAGTCAGGAGGAAAAGAAAGGTATATGTCATGGATACCGAAGATTCATCTCTTACCGAATCACAGTCAAAGAAAACTGCAAGTTTTCGTTGCAACAGCAAAGCTGGTCATAGGTCTATATTATCTAAATTGCTGATTTCAGCGACGAGTAAGTAACAACCATCGATCTATGTTGGCATGTAAGAAGTTTTTCAAATGCAAAAGATTTGACACTTTGGTCGAGAAGAGTAATTATCTGCACGCCAATGTTTTAAATCTCTTCAATTTTTAATTTTTTCATGTACCCTTTTTCTCTATAATATATTCCCTACTATACGCTATCCCAGCGAAATGCCAAAGTGATTCACATGAATGCATAGCAATTTACTGTAAACATTAAAATTGTGATCGTGCTGTTGAGAAGTTGCTTGGATACTTCGATACCTCCATTATGTATTTATCAAATTCCTATCAACATTGTGAAAATTGAACAACTGAAGAAAAGTTGCTCAGCAACTGGTGCTCTTATATTGTTTTTGAAATTTACGCAAAATTGCTCAGAATGTGCTGCACATGTGATTGAGAGTTTCATAAACAACCGTAACTGAAATCCTAAATTCACAGCATATTGTTGTATCGTTGAGTATGTTCAACAATTTACTACATATTTACTTAGCACTTCGCTGTTGGGGTACTCTTTCTTTACTATGTATATTGAATTCATAATGATTGAAAGATCCATATTATATTTATTTTAATCTCCATAATTTTTCTATTCTACAGGTTCGATACAGAGTTCGCAAGATAGGAAAAAATCATACTACGATAGAAAGAAAAAAGTTTTCAGTGATTCGGATTCAGAAAAAGCTTTTAAGGGAAGTAAGAAAACAAGCCAGAAAAAAATATGTCCTCTGCTACATTTTCACAATAAAATTAAAGATCTCGAGGTAACGCAAAGATCACCTGAATCGTTGAAAATTAGAATTTCACGCAGATATTCTGAGGGTTCTGGCCGCCCATTCATTCAAAGTGAAATTTTACCACCGCAGTCGAGCACCGAAAGTTCTCAAAATAATAATCATCTCGCAACTTGTCATTCTCAAAACAAGTCAGCAACAGATTTTAAATGCAATTCTCAGAGTAAGAAACGGAGAAGAAGCAACGCAAGCGATACTTCAACTGGATTCTGTGAAAACCAGAGTTCGATGGATGATTCGGAATTTCATGATGACAAAGTCAAGGGTGTAAAAAAAACCCAATTCCCATCCTCTGGGACCAAAAAAGAATCAAAACGCAATTCTCGCAAAGTAAAAAAGAAGAAAATTGCTAAAAACGATCGAAGTCTCTCCGAATGGTTTGATTTGACCGAAACCACGAATTCAAATTCAAAATATACTCGAAGAACCATGATGAGCAAAAATAATAATAATAATAATAATAATAATGTTTTCAACTCTCAATCGTCATTAAGTAAAATAGACGGCTCGGTACTTACAGAGTTTTTGGATTTTCAGAACAGTAGCAAATACAAATCAGAATTGATGTCGAATTCATGTCCGGATTCTCAAAGCCAGGAAAATCAAACTCCATGTTTAAAATCTGAAAGTAGGGCACAACCGGATTCATTAGATGAACAAGATTATACAAACCCTGATAGTTTGAAATCGAATGATGACGCGAATTCAAAAATGAACTTGAGAACCCAGTCGACCACCGAAATTGTCCATAATTCGTATCAGATTCCTCAAGATCCTGCCACGCAAAATATTTCAAATTCAAACCCTCCAAATTTGAAGATCGATAGGGCATTCAAAGTGAATAATGTTCATACTCTGAATCTCAATTTGTGTTCTCAAAATTATGACAATCGTCAACAAATCCAAATAGCTTCACATAAAACTCCTAGTCCGAGATTTCCAATTTTTTTAGAAAGAAATTTAATGAATGCCAGAAATAATTCTAATTGCGAAGGAAATGTAACCAAATTTGGTCTCACACCTACCACCCCTTCCGTCAAAAGTTCTTTTCCCCTTGAGCAGAATCAAAGCTCTTTGACTATCGAAGATGAACAAAAATTATTTCATATGGAACTGGAAAAGCTTATCGATGATACAGTTTTGGACAGCGATGGCTCTCACAAAGGAAATAATTCGGAATTTTTGCAAGGAGAAGACGAATTATCCAAGTTTAACGAAACCCTGGATGTGAACTTGAATTCATATAAATTTGATACAACTTCCCAAAAAGCTGCAAACAAAGGTAAACAAAATACATGGACTTTCGTTCCCAATGGAAATTTGGAATGCGCAAAGGTGAATGACAATTTATATCATGGTCGAAAACAAATGGAAGAATGCGTCAAGTCACCGTCACAGCTGTTGATGAATACATCATGTACTTTCGAAAATACCAAATTTCCGTTGGTCCCGGCGAACTGCAAAAATCAGCCCGACAACGATTCAATTAAACATTTGAAATCCCCAGTTTCCCCAAAATCACCATATACGGGTAAGATGATTAATTCTGGTGATTGTGGCGCATTAATGAAATGCTACAAACAATTACCAAAAATTACTGATGAACATGTACTACCACCTAATAAGAGAATCAAAATTAAGGGACTCAACCAAAGTATCAAAGTAAATAATAATCAAACCGTATCGCCAGGGTCCGAAATTTCCAAAGGAAATTTGTTATCAAAGTCAACTGTGCAAAGTCAAGACGGATCTCACAAAAATCCACCATCGTTGATCAATCACGATTTGAATTCAGGAGATGAGATTCCAAGTTTTGACTTGATGGATATTTTCAATTCTGACTTGGAGCAGGATGCCCTGAATGAGAAAAGTCAAACACAAATTTCGATCGGTTGGGTATTGGACTCGAATATCGAAGAAACATTACTCACGAAAGAGAAAACAAGTAAAATCAATCCATCGCCAACTAAATCTAACTTAGAAAAGTTCAGTATTGATCCACATGAAAAAGTTTTTGAGTACCTCAAGAAACAAGATGAAAATTTTAGATGCGGTACTTACGATTCGTTCGACAATTTATCACAGTCTCCGAATCATGAAGTTCATTTCAACAAAAATTCTTCTCAGTATTCTTTGTTAATTAATGAGTCAAACAAATTCAACGACGAATCCAATGAAAATTCAAAACCGACAAAGATTGATTTATACGCGAATTCGAAAATATCTGATGAGAAGTCTTCAATTAAAAATGCAATTGAGTGTTCACGGAAAAGCAGAAATCGGATTCATGTCCCCAAAACGAAGAATTGCGTATCTAAAAATTTAGCTTCATTGTACTATGAATGTGACGATAAAGTTGAATCGAATTCTCATCGCTCTGTTGGAGATGTAGAGAATCATAAACCAAATGACAAAATCAGAAATATTCCTGCAACAGTAACAAATGCAAACGAAATGTCAGATATTTCAGGGGTAAGTGAATTAAGTAAGAAAATGTGCGGCTCAAGATCTACAAAAGACGTTGAAGGAAATCAAAGTACCGTACATCTCTCTACAAAACGTTCTCCATTCAACGAAAATGAAATTCATTGCACAGGAGCTAGTACTAATAATTTAAATGAACAATGTGAAGAATTAATAAGTGAGGAATTGAGTAGTAAAACAATAAACGAGTACAAAACTAATTTAACGATTGATCATCTGTCCATGCCTATAATCGACGATTTAGAAGAACAAAGTTATCTTGGGTCCTCATTATTGGTTGCTGGATCAACCAACACTTCCGTACAACACCATGAGGACCAGGGAAAGGCAAATGATGGATGCGAAGGAAGTGATGATCACAGAAACATTGTAAATAATAGGATACGAGAGATAGAAACTGAAAAAGATGAAATTCATAAAACTGAAAGTGATGAAAATGATGATGCTATTTCACTTTTTGCCGAATCCTTATGTAATTCAATTTTTGCGTAAGTATTGTAGATTTTATTAATTGAAAACATCTTGACAGATTTATATTCTTGTTTTATTCTATTATCGTCGTACTTGGATTAATTATTATTATTTTTAAATATCCAGGGAAGAAAAATATCTGGCGGATAACGACAAAAGGCAACAGAAAAATAACTTGCTTCATTCGGAATCTTATGAAATGAGCACTCAGGCTCTGAATCCTTTCATAATGAAAAATAAAATCGAATGTGCAAAAGAAATCAATTATTCTTCTGCAAGAGAGAATGAGAAAGGTATAAAGAATGAAAATGTCAGTCATTTGGAAAATAAACCAACGATATCAACGATTAAAAGACCAATAACTGAAAGATTAAGTAAAAGAGAAACCTTGCCTCAACCGAACAATACAACAAACCATTCTTTAATCACTAAACCATTACCTCCTAATGAAACAGAAGTGGGCTCTGTATGTAAAATTAACAATGAATCAAGTGTCTTTAGTTATTTCCGAAGATATTGTTTCGCAACGCTCAAAACGGGCAATTGTTATAGAGGGAATAATTGCACATTTAAACACGATGTACGTATAATATTGATTTATAAAAATGTTGCAATAATTATCAATAATAATCCATTGTTTTCTTTATAGATCAAAGTCCTCGCAAAGTCCCTATGTTCTCAAAAAATTCATTTCGGATTAAAAATACTTAAATGCGCCGTCAGCAAAGAATTTCGCAATTTCGTGGAGATATTTTATGTCAAACTGTTACCGTATCTGAATAACCCTCAAATAATAGAATTTTACAAAATATTATGTAATTCAAACATAATGAACACAAAATTAGTATCTGACACAGTCGCTGAAATGGTTGACAAAAAAATGTCCGTAAAATTAATTTTAAATCATCTAACTCAACATCTCAAACCTGATAATACTAAAATCCGAAAGGATGTATATACTGCGATCGAAGGACATATTCTACCCGGACATTATTGGGAAATAGTGAAAATTATGTGTGCTGATGATCACAAACCTTCTCTACAAGTCATAGAAAAAGTTGTAACTGAATGTGTAACTACACAAACTCATATCGAAGAAGTCAATCAAAATCTGATAAGAAAAATGTCGGGAGAAGAAATCGAACAGATGAATAAAATTGCTATGAATAAATTCTACAATCTGATGAAGAATAAAAATCAGCCAAATCGTAATAAAATTTTACCCGTTGCACCTTATCATACCGTCAAACCAATTGAAAAACACGTGGCTATTGAACCTCCCCTTGAAAAATCGGAAAGACAGGCTCAATGTCTTGACGTTCAGGAGAATTGTCTGTCACAAAACTTTGATAAAGTAGGAGAAATGTATTTTCCAGAGAAATTTGCCCCTGTTGTTCATGTGCAAATGGAAGAAGCGGAAACGGAAAACCAACAAATTCTAGAAATGGAAGATATTGATTCTTACATGGTTCATTCAATAGGTATGTGAAACCTATCACGTTTAAATTCACTAACAATTTCTTTCATTCGTTGCCGGATTTACTTGTACTGAGATATCGAGGTAGAATGATTTGTTACAGCTCTCGAAAATTTAATCAATAGCAGTCCAAGAGTTTTTAAAAAAATCAACTGTGTTTTTTGGTTCCTGCATGAAATTTATTACTGGGACACTTAGGAGAGTGGTAAATCTGGCTCTAATTCAATTCACAACTCACATAAACAATGTTTTGGATAATTTTACAGATGATCTACTAGAACCGATGTCCCAGTATAGGGATAGATTTTGGAAATTTTATATAAGATTACATTCCCTACAAGAAGGCTTGAAACATCAGGATTATGATTACGTTATTAATATTCTGGATGAAATGAGTAATACCCCTGCCTCAGTGTTTGTTCGTGCTTGTTATGAAATTCTTAAAAAGGAAGTAAAGCGATCGCAATATCATTTAATCAACATTATTAAGAAATCAGGTAATCGTCATTTTAATATCGAAGACACTTGAAAATAGTGAAAAATCTTTCGATAAATTGTTTTAGATAAATTCTTAATAGAGTAATCAAATATTACCATTTGGATAATCAATTGTTCATAGAGGCCTTCTATGTTGGCAAGTCCATTTTATACAATTTTGCGTATATTAGCTTATCATGTCGGAAAAAGACAGAGATGAAAATTTGCAAATAATTGGCTGATAATGTAGACCGATTTTTTTATAAAAGTTTTGAAAGATCGATTTTTGAACGGATTTTGAATCAGTGTAAATAGAAAAGTCGATTAAAATTTTATACCTTCTAAATAATTGAGAAAAAAAAAAAAGAATTATCGATTAGTTCTTGAAAATTAAATAATTTTGCTTGGAGTACACAAAAATTATTTTTCATTTATAAGTCAATAATGTTTCATTGAAATAAAATTTATCGAACATGATATTTTATTTTATACAAATTTATTCCCTTTCATTTTACGTTAAATAGCGGTATGTAACTTTTGTAACAAAATGTTCTTCATGCATAATAGATAATATGCATATTCAACCAAAGAATGGATTAATAGTTTTGATATGATAATAATATCATTGCTCGAAAAAACTCTAGGCCTTTGTTTTATTATTATTACTGTTATTATAGCGACTTGTACAAATTGCTTCTATACATTGCAATATTTGTACTTAGATGTAAGAATATGAGTTAATAAAATAATCAACTTCACAAACATAAAGACTTTGAATTTTATTTTTTTCGATTCAACTACTATTATAACTATCTAATCACCATTTTGGACACTTTCAGTCCAAACCAAGATGACCGAATTCATGGGGAAAATCTTATACGACTTGGGAGTGAGCATTCTGATCGATTTAGTCGACAATGAGAACTTGGTGCTCGCTTATGAATTGCTTAAATGTTTAGAAATTCAGACCTTGCACCATGACGCTGCTTTTATTTTATTATCAGCAGAAATATATATCGCTAACAGGAATCCTTTAAAAGCTTTGACCCTACTTAAAAGTGAGTGCAGATTAATTCGTTAAGATTGAATGAAAATAAAAATCGTACAATATCAACTATTGGAGTTGAAAGTTACAGAATTTTGAATTATTGATATCTCATTTTTGCTTTCATCAATTAATCAAATATTTGAAAAATCCAGTTTAATTCGTAAATTTCATTTTATACATTGATGGAAAAATTCAAATTTGAAATTATTGAGATTTGTCGAAACATGACCTGTACATTTCAACATAAAAATTCGTTAATGCTTTCAGAACATAATATCATTTGCAAAAATCATGCAAAATGGCATCTTCTCAGTCATGCGAAAGATGAAGCACATAGAACCGCAGTGATAACTCTTTTATTGGAAGCCCTGTGCAGAGAATGCAGTGAATATGCATTGCAATTTTTTCAGTTTTTGATAAAAGACCAATATGACATCTTCAGCCCAGTAGGTAAGAAGACAAAGTTTTAGATCATTCTTGAATATAATAATCGTAAATAATTAAAAACATTCATCAATTTTCTTTTTTATAATGAGAATTATGATTATGTTGAACAAAATAAAAGTATTCGTATTTGAATTTTAGACTTGACACTGCAAATTGACAGATTAGTTGCATCAACTTTATATTTGGGAAATACCGAGCAAATCACCGACATTGGGAAGCTTATAATTCATTATAATTTTACACTTTCAAGAAATACTTATCGGGCACTAGTTGCAACATTAGTTAGAACAAATGAGGCTTTGGCCAAAGAAATATATCAGTACTCCACTGTTTTCAACGCATATAGTGTTTTTCAGGTAAGTATTTGAATAATTCATTTTATCATGATTTATTGTCAAATGTACATCTCTTACAAATTTTCAAGAGAAAAAGGGTCCAGTTTTCAGTGATCTTTGATCGAGCAAACCCATAAAATTCGCTCTAATTAAATCGAATAGGATTTGGAATGAACTTTGTGCAATTTTCAAGGTGCAAAGGGTTTTTCATTGAAGAAATATATTAAATCTAACTAAATCTGATTGAACATTTTACAATTAGCTTCAACTAGAACATTGCATTTTTTTGAAACATGGATATTTGGAACAATAGCTAAATCTTTTCAGTGGGATTATAGAAATAAAATAATAGAAATTACTTGTGCTCATAATATATAAATGTATTTATTATTTCCTCAGTTTGAACCCATTACGCATATTATAATAAATTGTGACTGGACCAAAGAAGAATTATACCTAATCTTTAAAGATTTGTTCGAAAAGCTCTTGCAAAATATTGGCCCAGGGATAGGACGACTTGGAGCAAATCAGCTTCGCATCATGCTGAGTTTTGAAGTAAGTTTCAACACTTTTCTTGATTTTTTTTTTTTGAACTCGCATTGTTCAAATAACATTTCATTGAAATTATTTTTCTTGTAAGTAAAATTGAAATTCGCGATTTGATTTCACACCAAATGAGTTTATATTTTCCTTATTATAGACTACGCGAGTTTATTTGAAATGTTATTCATATACGTTACCTTATGCGTTAAAGATTACAATCAATTATATTACTCGGAAATGATTATCTAGGTATGCCCAAACAACAAGTCGCTATTATATGATTATATCTCCAATCACGGAAATGAACGAAGGGAACATAGTCAGTTCTTGGTACAAAACGTGTTACAAGAATTTAACCCATCCATCACTATTGTAAAGAAACTCAAACCAAGCAAATTCCTGAAAATCAAGAGTAGTAGTCTGTTACAATACTTGAAGGCTATGATAACATCACGCTAGTCAAAATTCTATCTTTCAAATAAGAAATATATAGTACAAACCGTTATGTGGGTCATAATTTTTCCTCAACCCTACCACAAATGCCAGATAAAAACGGATTAAAGTGGACAAAAATCGCATAGAAACAGTTTCTGGTATCTAGTATTCGCAACAGAGAAGAATAATCATTTTGTGACTTTAATCGATATATATTCCACGTGTACAAAAAAAACAAAGAGACAAATTTTTATGTTTGTTTTCTTTTGAAAATATTTTCGATTGTGGTACTTTTTTAAAGTTAGAAATGTGCTTGAATAATTTGAACATAAATATTGAACCAAGGAACAATAAGAGTAAGTATTAAGTATCTTAGGAGTTCATTTGATATTGAACATAGGAAATAAGATCAACCAAAAAAACTGTTGAAAATAGAATTTTTTTTGAAACTAAACTGTATTATTATTCAATTAATTTTAATGTTCGAACAGTATATGTAATGATTATATTCTTTCCCTGATCTTTCAAAATCTTTCAAGTGATTGAACGTCATTGGAAATTTATGATTTCTTTTTTGAAATTTCATCTTCAACATTTGATAATTTTGTGCAACAGGGATTAAATTGGTTTGAGATACTATTACATGTATTTTTTATAAATTGACTTTATTGATTTGAATATACTTTGATCACCCATCGTTATCACAAAATATAGATATTAGGTACATTATTTACAAAAATGAAAAGCGTATTAGTCAAATTCAGGTATATCGTCGAATGAATAACCAGGGACTTTGCGATAAGCTAAAACCGCTACTCTCATATGATAAGCTCCAGGTATGAACATCAATGTGCCCAGAATAATAACTGGCCACATTCGATCCGAATACTGAAAAAATATGATAATTCATTTAAATATTCTGATCAACTTTGTGATCTTACACAGTGAAAAATCATATCTGAAACTGTCGACTGACAGATTTAGGTATCCAACGAATATTATTTAGATAAAGTTTGTGTAAGGCTTTGAATGGTAATCCAAAGGATGTTTAACAAGACAGTTTCAGATATCGATGTTTACTAATCAATCGATTCCTTACCTTCGAATCAATATGACCACTCACGATTAAAGTACCAATAATTAGCATCACAGTTCCACCGATGAATAACAGTGCAGCCAAAATAATAGCTTTCCAAGGTACTTTTACCGGTGGAGTCACAAACTAGGACAGTAAGATTATCATTGTTTATATAATTTTTATATGTATTTATTGTATGAATATGATCAGTTTTATATGAAATAAAATTATATGAGTTTAATCAAGCAATTTGATTGAATTCCATCACCTGAGAATCCACAAAACCATTGTCCGTTTCTGTTAGTTGCGTATAATCCACATTGTCGAATTGTCTATCTCCTGTAATTTTCCTCCTCGACATGCTTACTTTGGAAATATAATCTGAAAAATGGAATATATTGTTCAAATAAAATGAGACCAAATGAAACAAAATGCTCATTATGTTTCTTCTTTTCTAAATTTGAAGTATAGAGTATAGAAAAATAGATCATTAACTTCAGCAAAATAAGTCATTAAAATTATATTTTACTGTTTAACGTTTTAACGTCGCAGCTTACAAAACGATTTTCCATGGTCATTTATATTTGAATGTCACAAAAATTTGTTGACACTTTTCATTGATAAGGGATGTATATAATACTTTATTACAATTGATATCAGAATAGAATTAGTCCTGCGCAGTTTATCCATAGTTATACAGTAAAAATCATTATTTTCTATCCTACAATTCAATCTTTATTCGCTTACGTACTTGAATTCAATCGATTATTTTCCTCGTTACTTTTTCCCGCGCAAAATGTAAACCAATGAAAATTATACATTTTTCCATCAACTACCAATAACGTCATTGAGTAATTGAATTAAAATTTGAATGTCATACAATCGAATGACGAGTAATAAATAATCAATGAGCGAATAAAAATTGAAATATTTCTACAGTAGAATTATTGGAAACTTACACTTTCAGATTATTTGAACATATTTGCATACCGATTCCTCATCTTTTATCGAAAACTCATAATGCACGTATTAAAATACACTCTCTGAATAGTCTTTTTTTCAATTTCGATCCCAATACGATGGACATTGAGTGGAATTTATCTATTTTTCAGAGTTTGGTTAAGAATTCGATACCGTTTCTGTTTTATGACTCATAGATGTCATCGCAATTGTATTTCGTGCTGTTTTTCGCGATCATCTTGCGCCATCTGTATAAGATAATTTTACCTACCGGTGAAACAGAGAAGTTCTATGCGGCAATTTGGTTTTATAGATGTTTTCAAACCGTTCTGACAATATTTTCAACATGTTCGAACGTTCTTGAAATGTTTCAAAAACCTTCGAGTGCTGTCAGGGAATTTCCAATTGTACAGTTGTTTCAGTATACGATTTCACAAGGTGTTATATCATCGGATTTTTCAATAACATTTCGCGACATAGATCATATTTCACTGCTATGCATTAATAAACTCAGTTCGTTACAGATCGACTAATGCGCTTATTAATTCCCATGGAACACAGAATATTCTGAGAATATTCTCACAACATCCGTAAAACGTACTGTATCGAATATCCTTACAAAGAGCGTAGAAGCTTCGTAAATATTCATAGAAGATTCTGAAAACATTTGGATGGAACTGTTTCGAATATTCTAGTAACGTTCGTACAATATGCGTACAAAGTTTGTAGGGAGATTGATAAGCAGCGCATGCGCAAGCATCTTAATGACATGAATTCAGTAATGGCGGATAATGTTGTTGACAGGCTACGGACCCTTGGATATAATATAATATTTGAATTTGTGTTTGGGGAACGAGGAATTCATAAATCTGCATTTTAATATCCCGAATGTTTTGAGAGCGTCATGCGTGAAAAATAATCTTCGAAAGTGTAATAAAATTTGAAGAACTATCGTATAAATTATGATTGCTTGTTGTGATCATAAGTATCTCACCCATCCATGTGAATCCATGGTATTGCTAAGAATCCATGATGACAGATGTTTATTGATTGAAAGAATTGATTGTGAATTAATTTTCGGTTACATGCAGAAGTTATATTGGCTGGAATTTCTATTTTAACAGCATTTTTTTATAATATTCCCACAACATTCGTGGCATAATATTCTGAGAATATTTGAAACAGTCTCATTCAAACATTTTGAGAATGTGCGTAGAATATATTCGCACGTAATAAGATTCTCCTTAGAATATTCGAATATCCTCAACGTATATTCTTAGAACATTCTCAGAACGTGCTTGTGCTACCTGGGTTGTAGTAGATAATAATGGTACACGGAAATAAAGAGGGCTAGAATGAAAAAATTTTATAAATTATATCCAATTTGTATATAACTCAACATAGTTTATATACAAGTTTTTTATAATTATACATAAATTATATCTAATTTTGAAAAACTTGAGAGTAGCTATCCCCGGTTAAAAGAACCATTGATTCTCGTCAAATCTCATTGAATCTTGTGCAATGTTTTGACCAAATCCTATTCAAGCATTTTTTAATGAGATTTAATCAAATGAATCCCTGGTGAAAATTTCCGCTCGCTGGAAGCGGAGACTGAAACAAGTCAAGCGTAAAATGTTTCAATTTCCGCTTTTTCCGCGCTTGGATACTGTTTTGTTTCCCCTTCCACGTCGCTTTATACCCTTCTTACGCTCCCATTTTCACTAGAGATGTGTTTTTCAATGTGGTTTTGATTGAATCTTGCCAAATCCGATTGGATCTTGTACAATGTTTTGACCAAATCCCATGAAATTTCATGTCATCAGATTCTGTGGATTTTTTTAACCAGGGGTTGCAGCTTTCAAACCAGTTCGGAAGTAGTAGGGGACAAATGTCGCTCGAAAATATAAGACTCCCTAGGTTTTTACACTGAAAAGAATGTTTTATTGTTTCAACAAGTTTTTGTTGAAATATGATTAACAAAATTTGTTATTGCAACATGTTGCTGAAGTTTGAATCGTTTATTGGAAGGAATTTGTGCTCGAACAGCCCGATATTCAGCTATTAGAGACTACCCCGTTGAAAAAGTCCCATACATTCTCATATATAAATCTTATTAGTGTATATGAATTTCAACAAGTTTTTATCCCCTCGTGCAAACGCGGACGGATTCAGATAGAAATATGGAAATGGATACAAAAATAGGATTGAAACGGATTGAATTCGGATTGCATTTCTATCCATTTCAATCCTATTTTTCTATCCATCTTCAAATTTTTATCCGAATCTATCCACATCTTTTACCAAGGTTAGTTCATATGCGGTTTCTGCCCTAGAACTTATGGATTTTATATGATTTCATATAAGAATACCAGAATTATATGAGAACTTTATGAGATTCAATTAGAACCATTTGCAAAATCTCATAAAACCGTATAAAATCAAGTGTGTGTACTAGATTTCATGCGGTTTCTGTCCTAGAAATAACTAGAATTCATTAGAATTTATGAAATCTTTTCAACAGGGTAAGAATCTGACATTATATCCTTCTAACGATGTCTCCAGTTGCAAGGACTTAATTCAAAGTGAAAAATAACTATGGCCCCACACAGCACAAATCTTCTGACGACGTCCTCAGCAGATCCTGGGCATATTGCAATATCCGCCCACACAGCACTCGTTGTCTAAAAGATATCTTCAGAAATAATTAAGAACATTGCAAGAAGTTTTATGCAACATGAATAGACATCTTTTAGAAGTCTTAAACTGTTCCTATTTCTAAAAGATTTCTTCAAAAACCTTTGAGAAGTTTCTGAAATATATCTTTGAGAAAATTCTAAAAGGTTTCTGAAAATTTTCTTGAAGATATCTTTTAGAAGTAAAAACAGTTTGAGATTTCTAAAAGATGTCTATTCATGTTGCATAAGACTTCTTGCAATGTTCTTAATTATTTCTGAAGATATTTTTTAGACAACGAGTGCTGTGTGGGATCCGGCTCAAAATACTCCCCATTGCAAAAATCCAGGTAGGAATCCGGGTACTCATCCGAAATCCCCATAGGAAGCTTGAAAATCCAGTTGAAACTCCTGGGAATCCATGCAAAAAATTTCCCATCTGAGAAACTAGAGTAGGAATTTACGTAGGAAAACATGGGAACCCATCTGGATTCCTGCACAGATTTCCACCTGGATTTTTTCAATAGGGTTGTCCGGTTCTGTCAGACAATTTTAATAGGAATATAGTACACCAGAAACATGAAGGGTTAAAAAATGGATTTTTGCATAAAAATACGGAAAATTGCAAACATATAGGATGAAAATTTCAAACATTGAATGTGGAATTTTATAAAGCGTACCGTGCTGTAAATTCATAGATTTCCATGGAATTTCTATGGAATTTCATTATAAAATGAATCGTCAAATTTTCATGGGAAAAGTACCAGTTATTTTGGAACACATTACTTTTTTTCAAGTAACTAGTACTTTTTCAGTAGGAATCTCACGATAAAACCACATAAGTGCTGTTAAATCCTATGGAGAATGATGAAAAATTATCACTCTATCGTTCTATCGTTCAATAACGATATAACTTTGTAAGTTCTGTATTCAGGGACCTCATTGAAAACGATGGGAAAACTTTATCGTTCTCCGATCGTTTTGCATTTGGAATTTTTATTGCACTGTTAGAATTATCTGTGTTAAATTTCATGTAACAGATTTGGAAGTTTTTTTCCCATATAAATTTGTATATTGAATTTGAACACGTGGAGTTGGATTAATATGCAACTATTAAATTTGATGCACAAATGTTTAGGGATGGTTATGAAATTCACAAACATTTGGCGATTCAGTATTTACAATTTTAATCCCACTCATTCCTTTTTTCATTTTTCGTCATACTTCGTATTTTCTTGTAAAAATCCATTTTCCGAACCTTACTGTTTTTAACATACTAAAAACAAAAACAAGGAAGCGTCCTATATTCTCGAGCGGATTGTTTTGCTGTATTTTTTTTACGTCGTTGATCAAACTAATCGCACTTCTCTACACTGAAAATCAAGTTCCGAAACGGTTCACGTTACGACATCAACAGTTGATGTACGTGAAAAGGTGAAATTGACAACCACAGAAACATTACTGGCTCACTTCATTCGCATCAACTGTTAATGTGCAACTCATTAACCAGCGACGTAGAAATAGTCGGAATTACTATTGGAATAGTTGGGAAAGGACTCAACTATGACTGATAATAAGTTCCACTATTTCGTAGTCCAAATAACAATATTGGTTGCAGAAATTACTATTTGGATTGGTTACGTTTACAATGGAATAGTTAATATATCCATTAATCAGCTAACTATTAATCTACTATTTTTTTTTCTCTCAGAACAGAAACAGGATGGTTTGTTGAATAAATTTTCACATGAAGATACAGAAGATTAGGAATTCTGTAGGAAAATTTTCAGAATTATATGAAATTTATATACAATTACCCAGGAATTATATATAAACTATACAATTGAATTCTATACAATTCGGGAAATTTTTCCACTCTGACAGATGCAGTGAATAGTTCAGTACAATTGATTTGACACGGAAGAAAATGAATAGTTGCAGCAGAATAGTTTGCAGTTGATTTTCGACTATCTACGCAAGCAGTCACGGCAATTGCTTAGTATTGTTAACTTAGTGTGTTCAATCAACTAAATAGTGATCGTAAATACTTTCGTATAGATGATCGGAGATCGACTAGGTCAGTACTGATTCCTTTTTTTTTTGGATCAAATTCTAATTAATATCAAAGACGTTGCCCCTTACGTTTGCAGAAAAAACTACAGCGAAGTCAAAAAGTGAAACCTGATTTAGCTCTGATTCGTTGCGTATTACCGAGCGAATCAGGTTTGATTTCATTTTTCACTGTAATCTCACCTTGATCTTGTGTTCAAAATTCTCATTCGTCCTGCTTCGAATCTGGATCTTTGCGTACTACAGAGTTGATTAGGCTTCAAAAAGTATTGGAATTTTGCTACTCGGGATCGCGAAGATTCGGTAGACTTTCACCACATTTAATTATACATGCCATTCACGTTGCTATATTTTTTCTCAGCGAGGATATGTTTTGCTCTATTGTTGTATAACCGAAGATGAATCTTACGAAGTTTAAAGTATACTCAAGGGTATCCAGACGCGGATAGTTACATTCCTCGAATAATTCATTCTGGATGACATTGCGTGCGATGAATGAGTCTCAGCGAAAAAGGGAAGATCAAGTTGGAGATACAATAGGAATTGACGATTTCAGGTAGAATCATCATCCATGGAAAATAATTTTACGAAAATATTCATCATTCTCCTTGTAAAGAAAGAATTATATATATTCTATATAATTATATTTGATTGATTTTGAGTTCATATGCAGTTCCGTATACATCTTTGAAAAAGAACGAATATATAATTTTTATATGAAAAAGGATCGATCTTTTTCAAGGACCCCCTTTACTATATATACTATCCCTGGTGAAAAAATATATTTAATTTATATACAATTTATATGAAATTGAAAAAAAGTGTTACCTACACGGAGAGAAATTTGTAGTTAAATTTACTATTTTATTATTGTTCCCGAGGAACAGACTGGACTATGACAGGTCCCCCTATAAAACATAGTAAATATGATCAGCATTCTATTGTTGTACCATAGTAAAAATATGCCCTTCATAGTAAAATCCGACAGAATTCAGTCTGTTTCTCGGAAACAATAATAACATAGTAAATTTAACTACAAATTTCTCTCCGTGTAGGTGTGTGTCCTCGTATAAAGTTTTATAATCCGTATATAAACTTCAATGAACATGTATAGAGCATACAGAATTTTTTTTTTACTAGGATCGTCACAAGTGGATTATATACGACATAAACATCTATCAACTCGATCCATCTGACCGCACACAACATGCTTCATACGACCTCAATTGATGTAAATATTGTATCAAGTTTCAAGATCATGATAAACTGGAGACAACCAACACTTTTCCCAGCTAAAACTTCATTTATCTTTCAATGTACAAGCGATGCTGTATTTTTATATTTTGTTCAGTTTGAAAAATTTCGTTCTTAATGACATGAGAATTTAGATAGAAAGTTTAACACGCTGTAAAATAATTGTTAAAACAACATTGGATTTCCGATTATATTCGATTAAAATGATATCGTAAGTAGTCGAGTTAACTCAAATCTTTTTCAATAATCATTCTGTATGCTGATATATTACGATAAACGAAATAGAATATTTTATATTAGAGCATCTTCATTCTCGTATACTTTTCATCCCGCACATCTATGAGTACCATATGTTGAATTTTTATCTGAACTATACATTTTATACATAATTTACACGTGAATAATGTACATGTTTCATAGATATTTAACATATTTTGCGAAGCGAGGGTTCTTTTGGCCTCGCACTCTGTCTTGCGGTCTTTTAATCTTGAGTTTTTGTTTTTGATCTTTTGCTCTTTCGTTCGGTGTCTCTTTTGGTATGGCATGTTCAGTGCTACGTACGATTACATCTCTGGCATCTTGATAACTCTAGTACTGAATAATTCAATATAGCGCAATAGTTAGGGACTGTCCATAAATTACATAACGCTATTTATTATTTCCTTCGACAAGGAACGACAGAAACAAAAGCGTTGCGTAATTTATAGACGATCCCTTACCACAAATTCTTAATGTGATAGTAGTAGCGTGGCAGCAGCTAAATCGGATATCACAAACTACGGACAAAAACTTCATATTAATGAAAATATCGATCTGTACAGCACTTCTACTTGAATCAGAGAAGTGCTGTACAGAGCAATATTTTGATTAAAATGAAGCGTTTGACTGTAGTTTTTACTTGTAGTATCCCCTTAATCAACTAAATTTGAGTAAATTTCAAATCTGGATACAGAAAGTCGTGAAAATAGCTGATTATTATGAAAAATCTAACATCGGTATGATTCATATTTCACCGTTCTAAATACACGGAAAAAAATGTTTCATAAGATTTACTAACGCGTTCAGTAAAATACGGCACTATTAGAATTTCTCGTAATATTTATAAGAGTTCTAGTAAAATCTACGATGGTCGTAGTTAAAATTACTACCGCAGTAGTAGGTTTGACTACAGTCCTAGTAAATATTAACAGAAATTCTAATAGTGCCGTATTTTACCACCCTCGTTGGTGAATTCTATTAAACAGTTTTTTCCGTGTAGTTGCAGCAACTGCTTAAAAAGTCGATTTTCGACCATCCACTACTAAGTCAGGACAAGTAACACGTTAGCTCCCGTATGGAAATATTTCGCTGAAAAATGTCTGCAAAACTATGAAAAATCTCTGAAAAAAAATGAAAAAACTCTGAGAAACTTTGACAAACTATGAGAATTTCTGAAATTTTGATGAGAAATCTAATATTTTTGGGACATTCTTTACAGACTTTTTTCAGAGTTTCTCAGAGTTTTTTCATACTTTTTCAGAGAAATAGTAACGAAATTGCACTCTGAAAAAACTCTGACAAAACTCTAATAAATTGTTGACATTTTTCTGATTATTGAAAAATCCTGAAATTCAATAAATACATTCATATGCCGTATTCAAATATCATGTGTGAAAAAGTGTTTGAAAATTTTTTAATTTGTCTCTAAAAGTCAGAAAAATGTTAGCAATCCATCAGAGTTTTGTCAGAGTTTTTTCAGAGTGCAATTTCGTTACTATTTCTCTGAAAAAGAATGAAAAAACTCTGAGAAACTCTGAAAAAAGTCTGAAAAAAGTCTGTAAAGAATGTCCCAAAAATATTAGATTTCTCATCAAAATTTCAGAGATTCTCAGAGTTTGTCAGAGTTTCTCAGAATTTTTTCATTTTTTTTCAGAGATTTTTCATAGTTTTACAGACATCTTTCAGCGAAATATTTTCATACGGGCTGCCTCAACTAATGCAAAATACCTCAGGTATTCACGTTAGTTAGTGCAACCATCGAGTTACTTATCCTGACTATTAAGTAGCTGCAGCAACTACTCAAGTAGATGGTCGGAAATCGACTATTCAAGTAGTTGCCGCAACTATTTCTTTTTTTCCATGTATCAACCTGGCCAATTACATGCATCTTTGAACTGAGAGACTCAACAAAAACATGTAAAACACATTATTTAAAAATCAAGTTGTTGATTTACACCCTACAAACAATGATTACTGATGTTCTAATAGACCGCTGATGGTTCTGCAATGCCGTTGAAGACCCTTTAAAACGCTTGCAATTGCGTAGGAAATTATCTCAGAAATAACTCTAGGCCCCGGAAGACCTGCTAATAGCCTAGAGAATTACTAGAGTTTTCTGCTGGAGTTATTACGACACGTTCTTCTCAATTTCTCGAAAGAAGACCTTGCACATTTTCAAAAACAACAGGTTTTTTTCGAGAATTGTAGTTCTCGTGTTTGTTTGCAATGAGAATTGCTACAATGAATGAACTGATAACAGGAAACATATGAATTTATTTCAAAAGTTCATTCGGTATGAAAAAAAAAACGTTTGTGACAAAAAATGCGATTAAGCAAGTTTTTATTGCAGAAAGTGAAAATCCACTCCCGAAGAGTGAAAATAGTACACTTTGATAAGAGCGAGAGTTCAGTTCTATAAGATTCAATCTCCGCTGTATTGGAGTGAGAATAGAACTAGGGCAATGTGATTTTATATAAAATTTATATCAAGTGTAAATTTTTATTTTATATGAATTTATAGAAACTTGATAAAAACACATTATAGTCCCAGGCCTAAGTGAAAACTCGAGTGATAAAATTGTCTAAATTATGTATAAAAATTTATGCACTCGGGAATTTTGCTCTCAGAAAGAATTGAAAAATTCTCCCCCTTTCGAAGCGAGTTGAAATTTCCGTGCTATAGAGTGAAATTCTCATTTTGAGAAATTTAGAACATTTGACAATAATTTTTTTTAGATTCATCTGAAATTGCTTGTGAGTTTGACGGAATTGTTGTATTATCGCGCGGAGAGACGTGGAAATCCACAAAGGATGGAATTAAAGTTCTCCGTTTAGAATGTGCAATATATACAGATCAAGCAGACATGTGAAAAATAGTATCTAGGGACAATGTGCGAGAAAAGTTTCCCAAGTGGGAGATGTGCATAAACAATTTTCGCTCAAAGAGAACGATTACGTTGCAATTGTGGACAGAATAACATATAACGTTTTAAAATTCAGTAGGTAAATTCACGTACGCTTATTCGAAATCTGTTCGACGATACAGATCGAACGATGGTTGAAAGATGGATTCATACTCCACACGCACTCAGATAATTTTCTCCCAAGCAACATGTGGAATATTCATGAACGAACACACGTATCGTATCAGAAAGTACAATCGTAAGTTGAGGATTGGCCAAGTTTCATTGTACTTGAGTTACGTCACCTGGAATTATCTTCCCTTTCCAGGGACGTGAAATGAAGCACGAGGAAGGGGTGCAAGACATAATAAAATGGTTTTTCAAACTCCCTCGTCGAACACAGTACTGCGGAAAAACGTAGAACGCCTGCGCGACCGGCATCCGTCGGCGCACGGTGTGCGGAGTATGACGGTGGCCCAGGGGCGGCAGTACGGGTTCAGGGGGCGGCGAGGGCAGGTGGTGTGTGCGCGTATGTGTTCGTCTCGACAGCCAGCCGCCTTGCCGCGCTTGCCTCCGCTTCCTTTCTCTACATTCGAACGAACGATACGGCTCCATTCGATTCACAACTCCGTTGTCGACCGATCTCTACAATCTTACTGAATTGTGCCTAGTGATATTTCCAAAGTCGTTTACACCCTCTTTTTAACGGGTCCTATTCTCTTCTTGTCATTCATCTCTGGATCGATCGATCGATGAGAGATACTGCTTTCGTTTATTCCCTACGCCCTTTACTTCACTCCACTTCGTTTACAACTACTATATCCATTGAGAATCTCTGCAAAGAAGAAAACCAGGTAAATCAATATGTACTTCTTACAACTTATATGTATGAGAGTTTGTACATATGTAGAAGGGATGCATACGTATGGTATACGAACACCGTTTAACGTTGAGGATTTCAAGTGCGAAATTCAAGGATCGCAAAAAAGCAGCCCTCATCGTACCGTGAATTCGTATGAAATTGAATAGAATGGTTGCCAAGAGGAGAAATCAAAATTGCAAAAAGAAATTAAGTAGATTTGATAGAGAATCGTAGAAAGGGAAATTCGAGTAGAGTAATTATGTTCCACTTTCGAGTAGCGGTAGACTCAAACTTTTGAGTAATAACTATACTTGTGGGGGCAATCAGAATGGTAGTTTTTGCCACACGCCTGTGCATAATGTTAGTTCCTATTACCGACTTCCGGACCGGTAGGTATAGTAGATTCGCATGCATAGGTACTTGCTGGGCAGCTGATACCCTACAATTAGGATATTGCGTTGACACAGACCGATCAAGGCATAGGGAGATAGGGAGCTAATGGTAAAATTAATCCGTCGAGTCGAAGATATTCAGTGGAAATATATATAATTGATCGCAGCGAGTTCAACGATATTCTAATACATTCACAGTAGCTTATTGAATTTTTTTGATTTCTCGATTAAACTTTCCAAATTTTACTGTATAAATTGCTGTATTGTGAATTTCGATATCATGCGAAAACATGGAGATTGTACAAGTACATGCAGATTGCTGAAAACTATTTATAAATTCACACGATCGTCATACTACCGGTACTTTTATGATTTAGATCTATCAGATTATCTACGTAACAAGAGAATTACAATTCATGGTATTCAAAGAAATATATTTCTTGTATCTTGAATAATAAAACTAAATTTTATGACTATGTTAAAAACATTATCGTAGCCTTGCAAGTAATTTAAGATGTGAATTACCCTGTGGCGCTTGTAAGGTTAACCATACATCCATAAATTGAACCAAATTTATAATCAATACGATTCCTTTTTATTCGAATTGCCATTTTTTCCGGACATCTTTGAATACACGTGACGTTTAGAACGGCGAGAACAACTGTACTAATCAATCAATCAAATATCCCTCGATTTTGATGAATTTCTGATTTCATTTCATATCTTCGCTTTCGATCAGAATGCATTGGAGCCGGCTTTATACACATTCTTCATATAAGTGGTTTTCTATGTAAAAATACAGAAAAATCACAAAATGTATATACAATTCTATACAATTTTCATAAAATATTCTCAAAGATGAGTGGATACCATTCTTTATGATAATTTTTATGCAAGTTTTATTGGAGAAAACCGCGGAAAACTTTTATTACAATGCGGTAGAAAAAACTTTCATCCTGTACGTGAATTTATTCTGATACAAACTGAGACAAAATTCATGACAAAATATAGAAAGCTGAGTTTTTGTTCATTTCTAAAGATGCGAGCAATTTCAATTCCACTTCTGACTGTGTGGAATTCCTATCTGGTATTCGTAAAGGGATAGAAATATGTTTTTTTTATTCTTTCGAATGGATCATTTTTGGCAAGAAAAGATTTAAGCATGAAGCGATCTCACAAGACATAATCTACACTGTGAAGAATAATTGCAATTTTCCTGTATCCATTGATGGGGAAATTCAAATCACTGATTGGGAAATCAATTTTTGGTACATTTGTATGAAACTCCCCATAAATTTATCTGAAAATTCCAAAGTTTTTGGGATTTTTCTCAACATTCCACAGTAAATTTCCTGACGAGTTCGGAAAATTCCTAACGCATACGCGCAGAGAAAAGTTACCTAGAAAGTGACTACGTTTTATAGTAAAGTAAGGACAAAATCACATATTGGGGTGATGTATTGTATTTGTTCATTAAATAGAATTCTGTTATTTATTGATAGAGACTATAGTAATTTCACTTCGCTGTAAAGTATAGTAATTTTTGAGGTAACTTTTCTCTGCGTGTATATGTGTTAATTACTTCACATGAATATATAAGAATTTTCCCATAAAAATTTTTCATAGTGTATTGAAGTCTAAAACTAACCGAAATATCGAATACTCAATTGAAAGAAAAAGAACTCAAGTGGAAGGATTTAAAAAATTATATACAATTTATATATAATTCAATATAATTTAAATATAAATTATATTGGGAATGTGCCGTTACACCAACGGTTTTGACGTTCTAAAACTAACCCCTTGTTTCCCTTGTAGAACTAACTTTTTGTTCAGAACTGACCCTTATCACAGTAAAAAGTAAAACTTAAAGTAATCCCGAATATCAGCTCAAAAATGCAGCCCAAAGTAGCGCCTATTCCAACTGAAAGTAAGCAATGAAAAAGACTGAATTTCAGTTAATTTCAGTTGGAATAGGCGCTACTTTTGGCTGCATTTTTGAGCTGATATTCGGGACCACTTTAAGTTTCACTTTTTACTGTGTAAATTATGCCCTGAAATCTCAGATAATTGGAATTCAAAGAAAATTTCAGTTTGAAAAAATGTATATTCTGATAATGCAGTTATGAACTAGAGTGGTGTGAAAATCATTTCCATTGCTGTTTAACGAGGTGTTGCATTTTTAAGAGTGTTGTTCTCTTGAGACTATACCAGCGCTGCTCCTAAATGATGGCATCCTCGTGTCAGGGAGAAATACCAAGATGAGGTTCTGATGTTCATAAACGCCTGTATTTATTTGATCAGTGTTTTTTTCTTTCAAAGCGTTTTCCTAAACACATACTAGTTCACATTGACCTGAACTAATTGTGTGTCATATTCAATCAATTATCGATTGATCAATTTGTGTCGAGTGAATACATATTGCTCGACATTGATAGATGATATTATTCTATCTATCACGTACAGATTTGTATTCGAACTTCATTTGGCATAGAATAGTGCATTCATTGGGGTGGAAATTCGCTAATAGAACGACGAAAACCGCCATAATTCAGTAGATTCCTGATTCAAATCCCGGAAAAGCGGATTTAGAGTAATACGGAGCAGTTTGAAGAATTTGCAATTATAAGGTTGAGTAAGATCGTATGTTAATTTTTGAATGATGAGTTCGATTCGTTCCTAATTCATTCAATCATATATTTATCGTTTTATGTGCTGTAAAAACTCGTGTCTTTTTATACATTTATACGCAAGCATCGTATCGCGCGCGCGCAAATATACACGCGCTCGCACGTGTACCTACTTGAAATGATGTTCTCGTCCGCTTCAAATGTGACAGCATACAGTGACAAACACTTACACTTTTCACTTTTACAAATACCGTACGTTGTTGAAGTACGTAAGGAAGAAAAAACGTTTGGAATAATGTTTTTACTTACCGACCTTTCGAGAGCATACGAGCGAGGATAGATAGCTCCATTCGGACCAATTGTTTTTTATAAAACTTACGCGAAATCGGCAATTATTCCCAACATATCGTGGAATAACATAGGATGAAGTTTTCATAACTGCTCAAACGTTTCAAAACTACCAATAATTCAAGTACACGGAGCGCGCAGAGAAAAATTCTTGCTGAAAAAGCTATTCCGAAAAATCTGCTTTGCTAAATTAGCATTCCGGATTGCTAAATGGCAAGCGCTTGTTAAAAGAGCAAATTTTTTGCCATATTAGCGAAGCAAATTTTCGAGGTTCGCTGTTTCAGCAATGTTTTTTCTCTGAGTTAGAGAAGAATTGCTGAAAAATTATCGAAAATTGATTAAAATAGGAACATAAGAGCGTTTTGGCGAAGTGTGAAAGCCGGTTTTTTTACAATACTCAACTTGTGAAAATAATGAAAACATTTGAATGAATTTTCATCTGCAGCCGAGTACCCTGTTAAAAATGCCAGGCAGAACCGGACAGAAAATTGTTGCCACGCTGTGAGGGGTTTCTTTCCCAGGTAATACAAGCAAAAACTGACGAACTTTTTATCCGATTTGCTCCGGAATTACGGGATTGGGATATCCTGTCGAAAACTGACAACAATTTTTTGGGAACATTCTGTTTGAAATTTGCAAACGGTGATATCCAGTCAAAAACCGCCGAAAATTTTCCTGCCAGGTTTTGACAGAATCCCTGGTAGAAATTTTCGCACTCACGAGTTTATCTCTTCTACTCATGAGGCACTAGGGAGGGAAACTCACAAGGCACTCCCTAGAATGTAACACTCCAACTAACTAGATTCCATTTATCAAAACTAGTGAAACAGTCGTCATTATCTAACGAGAAACTTATTAGAAACTAACATGGCAACTGTGAGAATAATTGAAGTAAAAATAAAAACTTATTATTGAATTTATAATTGATTCCGATATGTTCTTAGTTTGAACAAATTTGCTTCAACTCAGAGAATTTTGTTCTCTGGTAGTAACATTATTTTCTTGCATCAAAAGAACACTGTCTGAAAAGGATTCTATTTTCAGAATAAAGAGACATGTTTTCAATTTAATTAATTATTTTTTTTTAGTGTACATGCATGAAACATTTTTTTACCAGTCATCCAGAAGAATTAATTAATCCAAATATGAATCTAATAAATATTTAGCGGATCTAATGAATAATATTGATCTCACAAATAAAACTGCTTATTAATGATTTTAGTTAATAATGTATAAATCTGATCTCAGTAATGTTTGGATTAACCTTGCAAGAAATTCACAAGTTTTATCCAAACATCGCTAGTCAAATAAGATTTACAAGTGATTCATTAGTCGCTCACTAGTTTTATTTTAATAGTATTTCTACTAGGGATGTTACAGTTTGGTGATTCTGGACAAAATCGAGTAGAAAGTTTGTCAATTTTTGCTTGAATTGTCTGGGAAAGAAATCGTTCAAATAAGCCTGACAACAATTTTCTGTCTGGCAGTTTTTAGCACGGTAAAACGAAGTTAACCGGATTTTAAACTTCACCGAAACTCCCCCACGTCCCCGTTTTTCTCAACTTTGAGTCATCACTTTTGGTCAATACCCTTCCTCCATGTAGAATAACCATTTGATTTGTTTTTTTCTCTAAATTATTCACTAAAAAGTTCATTATGAGAATAAATATCCCGAATATTCAGTAGAATCCAATGAATTATGCTGGGAATACGTTATTCATTGAAGGTTACAGTTATAGCGCTGAAACGATGATATAAATTCAACTCCACAAGGACAATTTCCATCAAATTCGCCATATGGCTCAAATCCAAATGTTGTGTCATTATATTCATGATTTCGCAATAAAAGAAGAATACTCACTCAATACTCACATGGAGATCCGTTCTCAATACGGATGTTGCTCGCTTTCCCTTTTTAAAGCTTCACCAAGTTTGTTAAACAGTATAGATAATTTATTTATCGATACCTACGGTCAACAGGGAAACATCACCGTACTTCATTTTAAAAATATTTCATCGATATTCGCCATCGCGTTCCGATAGGTGGTTTTGAGAACAAAGGGTGGAGATTATCTCTGTTGATCGACATATGGAGTTGATCAGCTCTACGTAAAACAAATTGCAAAAGAAGTATGAAAAATACATGAAATACGTCACAAGCGGTAGAATAAAATGAGTTGAAAAGCACAAATATTTGAATTCAAATTAGATTTCATCTGAATAGAAAATAATGCCACAAATTGTTGCTTCGTTTGTACCGATTGAATGGAAATTGATACTGTCGGTAGGGCTGGAGTAGGGCTATAATCTGACTTAATGTGATTTTATATAAAATTTGTATCGAGTTTCAATCGATGCTTTACACAAATTCATCGAAATTTCATACAAATTTTATATGAAATCACATTGAGTTTATAGCCTCAGCCCTAGAATGGAGATTCTCGAAAAAATTAATTATTCTTTGTAGAAATGAAATCGAAGTTTTATCAATATTCTATAAGAATTTACAAAAACTAGATATATTTTCTATAAAAGCGAATCAATTCTGTCAAAGAAACCCTGTTACCGATGGTCGACAAACGCGTGTGGACTTTTGTCGCATTTCATATAGAAATGATAGTGTTATTTCATTCGAGCAGCAAGGGTTATAAAGAGTGCTGTTTTAGTTTACACTTGTCTGAATCAAGTGTGATACAATTATAACTGTGCGACACATCAGTTACTAATCCAATGATCCTTTCTTTGATTATGCACTTTTACAAACATCGGAAACCTTAGATTCTCGTCACTCACTCGCAAAGCAAACAAATACTACAGTGACCCACATACGTATCAGTTGGGGATCCGTCAATGCTGCACAATTATTTTCCTACACAAAGGGTCCATGTATTTTTATACTACACAGATTTTCACTACATGAATTTATAGTGCTCAGTTTCTCGTCAACTTTCTACACAAAATAAATGTACATCAACTATTTAATTGGACAAATTTATCCTGCACACATTTTCAAAGAGATGGGAACAAAAGTGCACCTGTAATTATTTTACTGTACAAATGTTCACTAGATAAACATTATTATACACAAATTTTCATTAATTCGTGCAATTCTACACCGATAAAATGTTGCCAAGCACATTAATTGCAATCACGGAGAAAATTAGTATAGTAAAATATGGATGGATCAAACATTTGATCACTACAATCAATCGCATCGTTATTCTAACTAAACGCATCGTTGATTTAAGTAAGTGTATCGTCATTTCGATTGAGGGGTTTAGTTCTTATGATATTTCTGAATCATACCCACTTCAAGGAGAGTTTCTTGGCCAACAGATTTGAATGGTATCTTTCGAATTGCATTGAGAGGGATTATTACTAACGATTCCTCGTAGGGAATGCAACTGCCAAGACTATTGTCTAGTGATTACAATTATTCCTTCATCACATGCAACCATGAAATTGTAGTTGGGACATTTTAGTTAGCACTTTTAGATCCACTCATATCTCTTGAGATCTCTTTAGATGAAAAAATGCAATGAGATACCCTAGTAGAAATCACTTTAGGTATTCTCCAGACCATTACCAGGCCTTGCAAGTCCCTCACAAGTGCCTGGTAATAGCCTAGAGATTTACTGGAGTGTTTTCTACCAGGGTAGATCTGTTTAGATCCAGATGATGTCTCGGGTTGAACATTGTTTTTGTTTCATTTGATTTTTAGACTGATTTTGTCCTGATTTGTGAATATTGTGGACAAAAATAGGATTTTTCCAAAATTTTATCCGCAATATTCACAGATTAGGATAAAATTAGTCCAAAAATTGAATAGGACAAAAATTTTCCAGATATTTCGACCCGGGGTATCTATTTGAATAACAATAGATCCACTTAGATTCAAATGAAAGAAGTTGTGAATTGACCTAGATCAACTTAGATCTACAGAGATCTAAGCACAAAAGGAGCTGAGCTGTGTACTTGTGTCTGCATAGATCTATTTATATCCATTTGAATCTAAGGAGACCATTGTCATTCCATTTTTCTCATCGGAGGATAGAATAGATCTAAATAGATACAATGTGGAAATTTCGTGAGAAAATAAGCTTCACTGAGTTTCACTGTAAAACGAGATTAACCATTCATTAATATTTACATCACAGTGTTATGTCACAATAAGATATTTTGTTGTTTGCAGATTTCTCATCTGTAAAACGAGAAACGACATTTAAAGCTCCTTCCCTATCCTTATCTTTTACTTTTGCTGTTTTTATCGACCAACAACGATTATTTCCTATTGCAGAGCGAGATGGTATTATTGTATCATTTTGGACACGTATTTTCTTTTAATTACTTCTTCCTTATCTTTACTCCATCTTCTTTATTGACGCGTTATGCGGCAAATTCAAAAGGATTTATTGAAATAGTATCCGTGCTATTTTACATAGATCTAAATAGAACCAAATAGATCAAATTTAATCTCTTCGGATCTCATTCATTTTTCCTTGGGATTTAATGTTGAAATATTACCTATAACAGATGAATTACAATATGTAATCGTATTTAACACGTTAGTTGCCACGGGGGTCACTGGTAACCCCCCGTGGCGCTGAAGTGCGGTTTCGCTCGACTCGATTGTTTCTTGTTGTAGTCAATTATCTCACACTGTTTTTTCACGTTGTTCAGTGAGTGTCCCACGTTTTTACTGCTTTCGAGAATGTCAAACAAACAGGTAAAACATCGATTATAATTTTATATTCTACAGAAATATTCGCACTTCGTATCTTCTATTGAATTGTTTAGTTAGCTCTTGAAGGGACACAAACGGCTTAGCATTAGCCTATTTTTTCGAGACAAACTACGCGAAAATACATGGGTTGATTCAAAATATATCTCTGTGCAGCAGTTTCTGAGATGCTGAAGAAACTTAATGAGGCATACTGAAATTTGTCGAAATTATGTATTTTTATCAATTTGCGCGTACCGGTCACCGCTGGCCCCCACCGCCAATTTGAGTACTAGCCGATCGATGTTCAACGTGTCGATTCAACTATTTGAATTGAAGAAGTGATAATGTCCGTATTCGAGCAGGGAGTATTTTATTGTTCTCCAATGTTTCGCCCAGATACTGAGCATTTTCAAGGACAAAGATAATAAAGCAAAACTCTTCGCCGCTATGATTTCTTTGTTATCTTTATCCTTGAAAATGCTTAGTATCTGAGCGAAACGTTGGAGAACAATAAAATATTCCTTGCTCGAATACGGACCTTATCGCTTCTTCATTATGGCGCCAAATACGAGTATTTTTTTACATGGAAAAAAATATATTTGAATTAAGTTTATTGAAATATGGCAAAACTTTAAAATTCGCAGAATTTTGGCAAATCACAAAGAAAAAGGATGGTTTTTATTTACATTTGTTAGGAATTCGCAAACAAATTCTGTATTGAATTTAATTCTCTTAGGTGTTTTTCAATCATTGAATATCTTCATAATTATTCGAATTGTGCATGGAAAAACATTTACTACCCCTAATAATAGAGCGCATGTATTTGCAACGAATAGCAGACTCATGGAATATAGGAAAAATTCGGACAATTTTACTTGCAATTTTTTAGCTTTCGTTGTATCTGTGAACATTGCCTTTATGTAATGAAATATTTTTAGCTGCACATAGAGCGGGTAGTAAGAATTTTCTGCTCCCTGTTGAAGAATTGAAGAGGTTTTTCAGCAGAACTGTGAAATTAGAGGGCGTACGAAGCGTAATCTGAAATATGGGAAGCATTTCTAAATTGTATGAAGAATCAATGTGGGGCGCATGATACAGTCGAGTAATCATCTGTTATTCCAAGAATAGAGATTTAAAGGAAAAAAAGGACATACGAAACGTAAGAGAAGAGTCAATCGAAATATTATTACACACATCCTTGCAGTGCTTTTTCAAAGGCTCCATCTCTACGAGGAATAACATCGACATGATGAGGCTCCATTCACGTTATAATCATAAATTATTATTTTTTTCCAAAGACATAATTGTCCAAATAGCACAAAAATATTTGAAATATTGTATAAATATTTATAAAAATACCTTGATCATTTCTGGGAATTGTTTGATATATAAGAATGAATATTCCACGAAGCGCAAGAACTCAAAGAAAAATTGTTGAGAATTCATATAAAATTCTTGAAGTCAGCACAAAGTGCCACTGGAATGTTTATGGGAGGTTTTCTGAACGCTCAGAAAATGTCTAGGGGTACATTTTGCTCTTAGGGCAGTCGAGTATGGACTTTCGCTGATCTGGTATACTATATGGGTGCCCTGCTGAAAATGCCAGGCAGATTCGGATGGATTTTAGCAGGCTCCTGCCTGGATTTGCCCGGTTTTGCTCAGTTTTTGTCCCAGGAACTGCTAGGATTCATCTGGATTTGCCTGGTATTTTCAGAAGGGTGTATTACAAGATTTTCATTCTGCAGATGACCGCAAAATATTTTCAACACCATTGTGTTCTCATGATATTAATTTTATTCTTCTATACATTTTTATGAATAAAAATTATAAAGTTTTTATACTTCTCATTTCTCGAACACGGATTCATATGTATAATAACAACGTATAAGTAAAAAATATCAGTGAATTTATGAGTAATAAGTATATTTTATCATGTTTGTAGAATAAAATTTATAATTCATGCATGTCTCAATCTTAATATTCATCAGGTTTGACTGTGTAAGATCACCTCGCTGTTCAGCTGCCACATTTACTCAAATCCCTTGGTCTATGGTTCCTTCCTTAGATTCTCTGTCCTCATCATCTATAATATATCATCTGTCATGTATAATACCCCAGCTAATATTGACACATCTGAATGTTAGCTGGGACTCTCTGATAATGAACAAAAGTTTCATAAAATGTAAAAAAATTTGAATAAACTGAAATTTAACCCCATTTACATTTTCCAACTTTTTACCTCTATTTCCTATCAAGAAACGATTTGAACTGCAACGACGGTATCCCCGACAGTTTAAATCGTTCATGTGCCCAAAGAACATCACATATCGACAGCCTCGAATTATAGTGAAGTAACTGAAATTCGTTTCAGAATCAAAATAATGTAACTCTATTGTTTTTTATACGGACATACGTTCTTCTATTCCCGTGAAAGAATCGTTCAGGTCTGATTATGCGTGTTTAGGCCTAATCATGGACATTTTTCGGCAAAATTATTTGTGTCCAATACCGACTGCACGTGAGCGAGCCTGATTACACCTGGTCGTTCATTTTCGAGCTTTGTCATCACTTCAAAGACTTAAATTTTGTACCCACGTGGAAACCCGTGATCAAGCTAAACGACCAGCGATCATGCCTGACAAATCATTCTCGCTCGTGATCATGCAAAATCTCGCCAACTGAGGAATATTCATATAAAATGACTCTGTGTCAGGGCCGTCTTTAAGGCAGGGCACACCGGGCCCGAGCCCAGGGCCTCCTGCAAAAGGGGGGGCCTCTTCGTAGAGAATCGATAAGATTTTTACATATTTTCTTAAAAAGGTTACTTGAACAAAATGAAATCAAGTTATTTTTAAAATAAAACTAATTCTAGACATACGAACAAGTGGAAATTCAGTCAATACTTATTTTAAAGAAAAATCATAATGATTAACGTTAGAGTGGTTTTTGAAAAATTTCAAGATTTTACGTCTCCTTACATGGGCCTCCACTCTAAGTCGGCCCAGGGCCTTGAAGCAATGAAAGACGGCCCTGCTCTATGTTGATTTTTCTATCACAAATACACATGCTTGATCATGCTAAATCGATCCCAAACGCAGGCGCGTACGTCTGATCACGCATGATCATGCCTGAAAACTGGAAACTGGTAAATGGAAGCTGCTTAAGCACAATAAGTAGAAATGATTCACAATAAATTAGTGTTTGATAACATTATTATAGTTTCATTCCTCCCGTGGAAAAATCATCCACGCCTGTGCACGTCTGATCAGGCTTTTTTCATCAGGCGTGCTCAGGCATGATTATGCCCTATTGTTCATGAAAAATTCATACAGAATTAATAAGGGTCATAATTTGGCAAAAAGAAGGATTCCTCTCATTATCCTTCCTCCAATTTTACATCTTCTGGTTTACACTTTTTAGGCATGATCGCGCGTGTTTCTAAACAATTACACAGTCATTTTCCTTGGAGAAATCCCCCGAATCCCCGATCCGATGATACACTGTAATATTTAATGAAATATTTTCTCCGTGTGATAAAACAAATCAACACAGAGTCATTTTGTATGAGTGCCCCTCATTTGGTACAATTTTGCATGATCAAGGGCGAGAATGGTTTGTTTGGCTTAATCGCACGTGATCCAGCTTGATCACGGGTTTCCACGTGGGCACAAAATTGAAGCCTTTTTAATTATGATTGAGCCAAAAAATGAACGATTAGGTGTAGCCAGGTCCAAACACGTACAGTCAGTGTTGAGCACGAGAAATTCTGCCAAAAATCTCCATGATCAGACCTGAACGATTTTCTCACGGGCTTACAAAAAACTTATTGATTTTGTATGAATTTCTCATGTATAATGGAGCATAATCAAGCGTGATTGGGCGTAATTGGGAATGATTAGTCCTCATCACGTGGGTACAGAATTGAGGCTTGATCAGGGTTTAGTCAACAGCCCTGATCAGGCGTGAGCAAGCGTGGACAATTTTTTCACGGGTTATCGAACGGAATTACAGTTACGTTATTATAATTCGGGGGCGTCGAATATAGACGATAAAAAGTGGAATGTGGTTGCATCTTACATTGAGAACCCGATTTCTTAGATTTAAAGAAAATTTATTTGCTCTCATGCTGATGAATCTTGTTTTCAATGGAAAAGATGGTTCATTCCAATGAGAAAATTTTTGATTGCTTTAAAATTATATTCTCCGAATGAAAAAAGAAATATATTGCTGTCTCAATTTGAAAATTTTTTGTTTCAATCTGAAGATTGGGTTTTCAGTGTACTTGAAAATGTGATTGGAAGTCACATCAGTCTTTTCCATTGTGTCCGCATTTGTTTTCGGCGCTGACTTTCATTAAAACATGGCTACTTTTGGTTGCATCTTAAAATCAGCTAATTTTCAAGATGGGAGTGAGTTCTACTTTTTATCGTGTAAGTGTTATATACCGCAGAAATCAAAACCATGCATTCTATTCTTCAATATAAATGATCTATTAGTGACATAGAATGTTACGTAACAGTTCAATATTTCTATGTTTCATAATAGTTATATATGGAATTGATCCAGTAAATTAATTGACAATTGTATTATAGTTCCTCACATTGTTACGTAAATGGGTGGGAAATTGTGACTCCAATGTAATTTCTGTGTTACGTAATCGTTATTCCACGTTACGTGATTTCAATGTGATATTTATGTCACCGTACTTACTGGGTGAAAACATTTTGTTGAGCTAAAATTAAATACCACTCGCATTTTCCAATTTTCGATCACTGTTTCTGGTTATTGGACAATTACGTCTTTGCAGTTTCAATCGTTTCTGAATAGGAAACAGTGATTGAGAATTGGAAAACGTAAATGGTGTTATATGAATCCATATATTCGAAAAATGAAGAACATGAACTGTTATAATTTTTATTCATAAGAATTCATAAGAGAATAAAAGAGTTGAAATAGTTAAATTAATTTAAAAGTATCAACTACATTTTTATGGTTGCATTTGATGGAGAAATAATTGAGGTCACTAAAAAATAGTCACGTTAGGTTGATTTATTACAAGAATCGTTAGGGCCTTTTTCAATTGTTTTTCTTGTAATATTGACAACTAATGATTCCTCTCAACAAATTTCAACAAACTCTGCTTGAAGTTGTTATAGTTTAGAAATACTGCAATTATACACTGTAAAAAGGGTTACGTTGATAGTTAACATATATCAATTCGAAATCCGACCCAATGTAGCATAACTTCAGAGACAATCTATTGTCTTCATGTATTATATAATATATTAATAGTGAACTGACGATCCATTGTACATAAATATAATGAGTCATCAATAAAAATATGATGGCATTCATAATCTATTATGTTAAAGGATGATAGATCATCAGATAACTATTAATATAAGAGATTATGTGTGAATAAAATAGATTAACATTGATGTTATGCTATATTAATTCAGATTTCAAACTGATATTTGTTAATTATTAATGTAAACTTTTTACAGTGCAGCGCTTGGCAATATTTTTTCGGTGTTGAATTCTTGTTTTGCACGGGAAAAAATGTTTCATAGAATTCACTAACGCGTTCAGTAAAATACAGTACCACTGAAATTTCTTGTAATATTTATAACAGTTCTAGTAGCATCTACGATGGTCGCAGTTGAGATTACTACCGCAGTAGTAGATTTGACTAAAGTTCTAGTAAATATTAACAGAAAATTTAAACAGTGCCGTATTCACCAGCCCCGTTGGTACACGGAAAAAAATGACCACGTTAAAAGTGAAATTACAATTACGGTGTGGATTTCATGTAGGATTTATTTCAGAGTCCTGTTGGATTGACATTGTTATCATGGTTACCATGGCAACACACCTGCCGTTTACTTCAGTAGCAATGTACACATAACATTGGTTCCAATGTGAATTTCACTCCAATTGCATTCAGGTTCAGGTCAGCAGTTATGTCAAAATAACAAGAACAAATGCAGAATCTACACGTGATTTTTCTTTCGTGTAAATTCCATCAAACATTCTTTACCGTGTGTATACACGGGGAGAAATTTTTAGCTGTATCAGTTAAATTTTAGCTATCATAGCTAAATATTTAAGTATGCACAGGATAGTTAATTTTTTAGCAACATTAGTTGAAATTTAGCTAAAAATTTTGCAGCAGCAGCTAAAATTTAACTATACACTGTGAAAAATTTGGTGTATTTTTAACAAAAATGTATCAAATCAACACACAAATGTTAAATTTACACTGAAAATCTGTTACACTGATGTTGTTTTCAACACAAATTTTTCGCTGTATAGGAGCTCTAAAAATGATTGTCCATCTCACAGCTAATTAGTTTTTTTCCATGTAATACCGAACTGAAAATATATTTATCGACACAATCTATACATTCTTCCGGTGTAGAATTTTATAATAAAAATGTATGCAGTGAGTTAACTAGTTTATATTTATTTTGCGTAAGTTGGCGAAGAATTGTGTAGTATCAAAATATATTAACCCCTTATGTAGAAAAATTAATAACTGTAAAGTATGAATTTGTACAGTATGGAAGGCGATTCCCTTTTTTTTTTACTCTGTATCACATCTGATGTATATCTTACATTTCCCGCTGTAACATCTAAAATTGTAAAAGCTCGAAGTATATTTCAGAGTCGTCCATACATTTATTTAATAAGATGTAAATTTAAAACCTTTTTTTTTTCCAAGGTAAAGTTCCACTTGGATTTCATGTAGCAATCGTAACCTTATATACAATCTATGTGGCTTTCATATTTTTCAAGTTCGCATAGATCATTTTATGCATATATAAAATAATACGAGAAAGTGCAGAATGTAAGTAAAAAAAATATTTGATTTGTCACATTGAGGGAAAGTTTGATGAACAGAAATAAATTTTATTCGGTGTGTAGGTGTCTCATTTATGTTCAAGAGTGCATTTATACCAAAGTTCACGACGAAAGAGAATTCATTTGTTTCTTTGTTCGTTTTTGCACTTTTATCTTCATCGATAAAAATATTTTTCTGAAATGCAAGCGTCGTGAGGAAAGTATTTATGAGTTTCTAACTAGTATCGCCCAGTATCAATGATAAAATGCATTCATACGGAGAAAAATGCGGTTGGAGGATGATGCAATTGATGTAAGAATTTAAGAATATTTGTCAGTTTTTTCAAATACAATCGAATGATTAGCATTTTTGTAGAATTTTCTTCAACAAAACTGAAATTATTAGAAGAGATTGATGAATTATAAGAAATAAGTGGTAAAATTCCATGTTCAACTCTCGAAAAATCCGTATTTTTTTGCTCAAATTTTGCTATATATCAATAATATTTCATTACTCATTGATGAAAATTTTACAAATCGAACCATTTTATGTTTCCCAGAAAAACTATGAAATATTCTTAGATTTTCTTAAAAATTACCATATTTTCCAGTCACATTCTTTTCCATACAGGATTAAAAACTGTGGGTCGTTAAATCGTTTTCGACTTTGAAAAGGATATCCCTTTTCCATGCATTTTATGTATAAATCTCAAATTTATATTTGCTTTGTAAAATTCACGAAGAAAGGTGGTACGAACTTTCGTTGGCTTCTATCGACGTTTGAGGTCCCTTCAAATCTGTACTTTCTTCTCTGACTTGATCGAAAACGAGAATGTTTCTAGTAGAAAAAAAAACATAAAGATTTTCTATACTTATTGTGACAATTTATGTACGGACACATATAATTATATATTGGACCATTATTGAAAATTTGATGTAATTATATTTCATTAAAAAAACATATAAATTTTATCATATATAATTAACTAAAATTCCATAAATGAGCCCACCCAAAAGTGGTAAAAGTATTGTCCAAGCCGCCACGTGAAGGTTCGAAAAAAAAATCGGAATTTTGAAAATCTAAAACCACGCGGTGATAGGGCTTGAGAAATCAATCTGAGTCTCCGCCTACCATTTTTTTCTATGGTCGATAGTTTTCAAGAAAAAAAATAAAAAGCACCTATTTTTTTCAAATCGAAAATCAATGTTTTTCAACATTAAACTCGTCGTAACTCGGCCATTTTTTCATGTATCGTAATAAATCTTGCGTAATCCGATTCGTAAGACTTTTCCGATGACGTACATGTTGGAAAAATTCGTGAAAGTTGATAAAAAATTATAAATTTTTTAATCCAAAGTGAAAACCATGTTTTTCATGCTTTGCGTTGAAAAAGTGTCGGGGGAAGTATGAGCTACGAAAAACTTCCAACGACAAAGTTGTTCGTTATTGTATGGAGGAACTTTGTGGAAATTTTTAGATCGATTGAACTATTAGTTTTGAAAATACAGCGATTTTAATATGAACGCGCAACGAGAATTTTTCATCATTTCGCGTCGTGTTACCGGCTGAATATTGGAGTCCATAGGAAAGATTGTATTCATTTGATTTTTCAATGCGTGTTTATGTTTTTTGAGTTAGGGAATCTAAATATTGAACTATTTTGGCAAGATTCGTTATTTGTTCTCTTTACAAATAAATTCATTGTTTATAATGTTTTTATGGATAAACCATTCGCTTTGAAGAAAAATTTTCCTTCGAACAAGAAAGGTTCCTTTATTCTATGAAACAAAAAACTTTATACATATTATTTTTTACAGAATAAGAAAAGTTTTGTTGAAATAATTTTTCCATAAAACCAATATTTTGAATATGAAATCGTTTCAAATAGATAAAATTTACGATTACTCAGCTAAAACCGCTCGAAACTCCTTGAAAATTTGCATACATATTCTGTATGCACTGAAAAAGTCATTGGGTTGGTGATAACGATGGGAATATTGAGCATATTATTCAATCATGTTTAACAATAAATTTATACTAACCAAAATCGTGCTGGGCCAATTTTGTTGCGTATCCTTTCCGTGTGATACTGCTCCCAGACATGGAGCTAACGCTTAGTTCAATCTCTAAAATAAAAGATGAACAAGTCATTTTATCAGTTTCGCTTTAGTTGTTCGCTTCTAATGTTCTAATTGTAAATTTGTAAATTTGTATGTTAAATGATATGGTTTTGCCTTGAAATCAAGGTTTTTAACATATGAAATGATGTCTATTATTTTATAATTTAATCTCCAAGTTTTTTTCATTTTCAATCATTTCTGCCCTTCTTTTTGTACATTTTTAGCAAATTTCCCTACCAGTTAGAAACTTCTGGTTTGCGCCATTCGAAAGAGCATATTTTACTCCATCCAAATCGCCAAAAAAGTGAAAAATGATTTTTTCACGCCTAGGCCCCCTTTTCGTAGGCCAAGTCACATACAGCTAGTGATGGGCAATCTGGACAGAATCGATTTTTTTCTAATAAAATTTGTATCAAATTTCGAATTTCAAAGATTATATGAAAATCAATAAAAATTCGATAATTCTTATATAGAAACGAATCAATTCTGCATGGAAAAAGTAATTTAGTTGCATCAGCGAAGTGGCTTGCACAGATACCAGCAGCTAAATTTGAGTCCCGACAGCAAAAAAATATAGCTAATGTATTTGTCACAATAGCTAAAATTTAGCTGCAGAAGCTAATTTGATGGCTGTCCGTGTCCGTGCTAGACACTTCGCTGCTGTAGCCAAATTATTCTCTTTGTGCGTGAAGATCGTTCTTATATAAATTTCAATAACATTTGTGTAAAGTTTAATAATTATATATAGAATGAATATGATTGTTTACCACCCCTAAGGGTGGTAAAAGGATTTTTCATTTTTAAATACGAATCATCATTGTTCACATTTGTTCCAGGATGGATTGTCCAGAAGCGGTTGAACGCGGTCGAAACTTTCGATTGCTAACCGAAGATGAACTACCGCAATTGTTGGATCTTCTTGAAGGATATTTACCTGAGTCGCTTAAGGTAAACATTTTTATAAAACATGATACGTGTAGAAATGTTGAAAGTTACATTTTTTGGCACAGACTGACTACTTTACAAGACCTAACATTGACAAATTGTTTGTTTCCATGATGTTATTATTGCACTCTTCATCCAATTGAAAAGTAACCACATAATTAACTTGCGTTCAGTTCTGAAAATACAGAAGGATAAATAAAACAGACGCAAATTGTAAGCGACGTGTGGAAATAATCGAGTACAGAAGAATTCACAAGCAACACGTGAAGGATATAGAAAAGAATTGCCAAATATTTGGAAGAGACCAGACGCTCAACTATTAGCAGAGATTTTATCATCGGTTAGCAATATTTCTCATTTCGGTAGACAAGGAACTGATGAAATATGAATGTTATTTATATTATTCGCGTTTATAATCGATATATATCGAATATAGCTCACATGTCTTCTACTTGAAGCTTTTTCGTATTTGATTTACGTAAGAAAACCAACAGCTACATTGCATAAACTACAATGAATTATTTTCTATTGTTGGAAATCTACTCGTTTAAGTTATTTTAGTTTAGATGAAATTTCACCGACAGAAGTATCTTTTTTTTTGCTTACAAAATTATTTGAATAGAGCGGTCTTCAATTTTTCCTATTTTAAAATCTAAAATAGGGTAGACCGAGGCGAATCGGATTACTATTTTTTTTAATGAATAAAGATAATCAGAAGGAGAGCTTTTTCAGTGGGTCTGTGGATAAATTCCAATTTTATACATCTTTAACTTGAGATTTATGCAAAAATAGAATATTCAAATACACAGTTCTTTGTTTTACAACGAAATAAACATAGAATGGCAAATACCCGATTCGGCCTAAAATCGGGGGTGAAGAGGATCATTAATAAAAATGGAACGTATATTGATACGAAACGAATTTACACTTCGGAACTCTTTTTTGAATCTTACATACGTTCAAGAAATGAAAGAATTTTATTCCACGCACTTGCAGCCAATCAACGGTTCTGTGTGATTCTTCTTGCCGGCACATTTTCCACAAGACCATTGTTTACATCCACTGCCCTGAATCCAGTCTTCGTTGGGTGGATGTACGAATTTTTCAGAGCAAAGTACACCAGTACCAGTCTGTTGATGCACAATTGTTGCCTCATATGACCCAAAAACACTCATAATCCAACTCGTGATCCGGATCACCCCATTTACTATTTGGAAGAAAACATTCATCTGCTCATGAAGGACGTGATAATATTGTCTGAATAATTCACTCATCTAATTCAGTACATCACGAATTATACATATGAATCCAATTGGCATGATTTTCAACGTATCTTGTCAATGAAAATTTCAAGAATCACGATAGCGTTTTTACATCAGCGACAAAATTCTCCTCTATGCACACGATGCTATAACTTATATCATTGCCCATAACTGAATGATATGCGTTATGGTCATGTTATCCTGTGTTTCCAGTACACTGTAAAAAAATTTCACCGGAAAATTCCAGTACATGTACTGGAAGTCATTAACCTGTACATGTACCGGAAAATTTCAGCACATTTGTACTGCAAAAATTCAGTGCAAACGTTATGGAATTTCCGCATCAAAACTGGAAATTTTCTGAGCCTCGGTACTGGAATTTTTCAGTACACGAGCTGGACTTTTCCAGGACATGTACTAGAAAATTAATGCTGAAAATATCCATGAAAATTGAAAAAAAATTGCTCACGCAAAGTGATTTTACAGGGTCCTTGTGTTCCAAGATGATTGAGAAACTTTTGATCGTTCATTTGGATGGACAGAAACTCATGTCTACCTAACAGGATTTGAACCCACACTTTTCTACCTGCCTACCAACTGAAACCTAAGACCTAACCGATGAGCTATAGCGCGACATGTTGGAAGGCCAGCTTGGGTTACTACATATGCTTCATATCTAGAACACAAGAGGATAAGTCTTGGAAAAACCTCATATATCAATTTCATTGGCTACAATTACAATTATTATTCAAAATCTCAATCAGCAAATTTTTAATATAAAGACTTGAAATTTTTCCTGCCAGAAATGACGAAGTCCAATAGAAGTGGAAAATTTCAGTGCAACAGTGATTAAATTCCGTTGCATAGCAACTGGAAAATTCCGTCACACGACCTGAAAATTGCAGTTCAAAACCTGTATAATTCAATTGCATAGTAACTGGAAAATTCCATCACAAAACCTGAGAATTGCAGTTAAAAACCTGTATAATTCCAGTATACCAACGATTAGGTTTTTTTTTCTAAATTCCAAATTTTTTCTCAAGTCCTTTTTGAGGGAATATTTTTTTTTGGTGCACAAGAACTATAAAATTGTAGTACGAGCCGGTAAAATTTTCGCGAAATCATGGCAAAATTTCAGTACATCATCTCAAACTTGAAAATTCCAGTACAATGACTGAATTTTCAGTTATGCTTGGTAAATTTTCAGTAACGTAACAACAAAATCTCTGTACATGTACTGGAATATCCATATTCCAGTACTAGCACTGGAAATTTCCAGTCCAGTTGCACAGTAAATTTCCAGTTTTTTTTTACAGTGTAGTTAGTGAGATTATGTAAGCACTTACACGTTAAAAGAGTGTAATTGATAATAAAAATGATCGACAACCGCGAATTTTGATTCGATTCACCTCGTCTACTCTATTTGATCATTTTTCTATGGATTGGTTGCATGATTTATCAATTACTTTCTCCAAACTTCAATTTTATTCCTTGTTATATAATAAAAGATTTATCTTGAAAGCATTGGAATCTTATTTGGCACAATTATTTTTTCCGCCTTGATCTATTTTCTCTAAATCTGAATTAGTGGAAGCCCACCTGGATTGCAGTGACAAGTATACCACTGCGAACCGGTGCATATACAATGTGGACAAATCAATATTCGCTAATTTTTACAATTAAAAAAAATATAACCAATGATAATATTATGATTAATCAGGGACAAGAAATTTCAAACGCTGAACCAGGGACTATTCACAGATCATGCAGAGGAATACACGACTGATTAAAATGAGTGTTATATTTATAACTGCGCAATCAGTGAGATTCCACTGATTCGAATTTGACGAGTTGGAAAATCATATTAGGATCTCATCAACTTAGCTAATAATTTAGGATCGTAATATTAGCGTATGTCATCAATCAATTTCGAGTGGAAATGAATTCCATTTGTACGTACAGAGAGAATAATTGCGTTATTGCGTTAGTTTTAATCAAAGGAAATCTTGTACATCGTATCATAATCCTATCCGTGATGATATCCAATCAATGCGAGTTTGAGTTACGAACCAATCAAATTCCTAAAATTCTTGTTTTATTCTGCAGTTTGTCTACGCAACTGAGTATTCCCGTTTGATGATTGTTTGGTCCTATATTTGAACGAGACTTGTCTTGAACAATTTACCAAACTTGGCCCAGGCTTGGCAATGATAAGATCAGGACAAGCTTGGGCCAGTAGTTTTGCCAGGCCCGGTCCAATTCATTTACCAATTCATCAACCAATGCTTCTTTGATCGCAGATATGCATAAAAAAAGTGATTGATTTATATTTCAGTTCATGACTTTCTCCCTCAGAAAACCGTACATGAATTATCTTAAACCATGAGTTATCGAAGAACGTCCTTCAAAATCAGTTGATCTTCTTCGTGTATGATCACCATTAAAAAGTATCCTATTACCATTGAGTGAAGTTCTATCCTTACTTAGATCAATAAAATCTAGCTTGGTGTGCAAAACTAGTGTGTAGGATTAATTATGGCAGGAAGATCGGGCCAGCCCTGGTCCGATGGTTATCCCCAAGTCTTCGGCCATTGTACATTCAAAATTCAGTCAATATTTATAAACATTGTGCAACTCGTGTGGGCAATATTGGCACAATTGTTCTCAACGAATGCTCGATTTTTACATTTGTACCAAGCTTGTACCAAATGTAGTGACCATTTTAAAAATATTAACAAATGTACCATGCCTGAGCCAATTGTTCTTCACGGAGGTTCGTTTCTGACACATGTGCCAACCTTGGGACAAGCTTGGGTTTTTTTCAGTCTTGGCAATACCTGCGTGGGTTCCTGTATCGCTTTTTGAGTCAAATGAAGAAAAAATTCTAAAGGTTTTCAGTTCCACAATTGTACTGAAAAGTGTGACGTGAAGATTTTTTTGATAATATTTCAAATATAACCAACATCTGTTCATAAGTTTTTTCAATTTGTTCGTCCTCTACAAATTCTACCCACCGTAAAATTGATTATCTACGTCAATGTTTAAATCGAAAATAGAATAAAATATTATACTGCGCATGGAAGAAGTGATTTCTTTGATATGGTACAATTAAAAATCTTAATGAAAATGCTTTAAAATTGATCGATTGCATACTTTCAACTGCTCCCTTTAAATTCCTTTAATATTGTATTCCAGGAATGAAAATTCGTATGCTCGGTTTCGTATCTCATTAGAAGATCGTAATCTCGAAAAATAATTAAGTACCGAGATTCACGAATGTTTTCACATCGTATAGAAGAGAGTAAAAGAAAGAAGGGTTTCCATTGAAAATATGTTTCTCAATCGGACATTTTTCTGCTGCGGATGTGAGTAACGAATGCTGTTTTGTAATCAATAATTTCCGTTTTCTTCCTTTCAACTCGCAGAAAATTTATTTAATTGGAATGAAAATTGAGAACCGACAAAATTGCGTGGTACAAATTCACACCTGGGTGAAATTTAACGGAAGGATTGATCAATATCTTATATATATATATTTTTTTTTTCTTACACGAATCACAAAATTCAGACCACGAAGTTGGAGACATTTCTCCATCGACTCATCGTTGAATAAAATTAAAATATTCTTTCCGAATGGCAACGTTACATCCAAATCCTTGCTGATCCGTGGTTCTTGATGGATGTCGACGTTAACATAATTTCACGTCATATTCTTCCATGACACGTAATTCAACACGGTATATAAATATTTTAATATTATTCCGTTGATAAAGCGAGATAATGTTCCATAGATAAAGCGATAAGAAGTTCGTCATATATGTCTTTTGGTGCATAATTGTCTATATATTTTTATGTTGATTCGTCATCGAAATTTCTTGTTTTTTACCATGCACAGTATATATTTGATCCTTCCTACGCAGAATGTGAAGACCGATCTAACGCCATTTATCTTGGATAGGTATTAAAGCCAAGTTCATAAGACATGCGACACAAGTAAGCAACCTACGAAGGCAAGGTCAGGGTCGTGTATGCTTACACGCGGGCCCCATGTCATATAGCCATAGTCTTGCATGTACGGTTGTGTGAATCAGCCACACCGCACTGCTGATATTTCGCGACCTCGACTTTCGAGATCCTCTTTGTATGTTTTATAGTTAACTCAATTTGGTTTTCATTTACCGCACCGTTTTGCTGCAGAATAAATATCTTTGAGAAAAAAGGAAACTTCCGCATTTCAGGTCTCCTTGGTTTGAATCATAATTTTTACCTTTGATGATGTGTCAATCGAAGAATATTTATGGATTTGTGGAATCAAGTATCCAAATTGGATCACGTAGAATTTTTCATTTTTATTTTATTGAATTTTGAAGAATCAAGCGATGTTTTTTCGTTTAATTCGTATAATATTTTTCTTTCATACAAATACCTGTCGATAGGGAGTGAATGTTTTTCTCCTGACAGAAATATATCAGAGATTGCGTTGAATATTTATTTGATTGAAATGAATCTTCTTCGTTGTTTCGCGTCCGCAGAGCCAGGCTAGATTACCAGAGTTGACTAAATTTAACTTATCCGCTGGAAAAGCAAGATTCTCGAACTTATTGATTGTTGCTCCCTTTAAGGGGAAACCAACGATGCGACGGTGGCAAATCTTTTGTAAGAAATTATTCAAAAGTGCTCTGGTATATAATTAAAATATCGCCATCCGCGGCGTATCTGCTTGTAAGAAGAATTGCTGCGCCAAGCGATATTTCAATTGTATTCGAGAGTTTCGCAACTCATTTTTTAAAATAAATTCCCTTTGATTCACACCTGAAGTGAGGAATTGCCATTCAGTGGTATCCGTATTACATATGATATGAGTGAAAAAATGAAACTGCTTTCGAAATCTATTGCACATTTATTAACACTTAGAAAAATGATTGTCGATTCAGGTGGAAAAGAGGATCGTTGGAATCGCCGAAAATTGGCGGTGAAAATCCTAAAGGTTAATCGAGTCATTGTTGTTCTTTATCGTGAAATGATCAACTTTTGGTGAATTCACTACGATTATTTTTCAACGGTACTTTTCTTCCCTAAATTGTCAGTCATTTTTCTGAATACTCACAACTCCCGTCTTTTCGTGCACTGTAAAAAATTTTTATGGACAACTTCACATAAACACGGAGAGAAAAGTATTGCTGACATAACAAGCAGGTCTGTTACTATAGCGCTTACAAAAAAATTAGCTGTAAGAGCAAGAAGAATGATTGACACAACTACATTTTGTTGCTGACATAAATAGATTTGTTAATAGAACTAACGTCTTAGCTGCTGTAGTGAATATTCTTGCAAGGACAACAAATTTCTTTGCAGGCGCTATAGTAGCAAACCATTTTTTCTCCGTGAATGTTCGGAAGTAATTAACACATACACGCGTTAGAAATTTTCCGGATTTAACCAGGGCATATTGTAAGGGTCAGTTCTTACCAAAGAGTTAGTTCTGAAAGAAAACGATCAGTTCTAAAACGTGAAAAAGGTTGTTTATTAAAAAATTATACCCAATTTTTAGTGAAATGTTTTCCTCTTTCTTTTCCTTTTTTTAAATCGAGTATCCAATATTGCCCTGTTACAGAATGAATCTTTCGCCTCATATCAACGAGTATATTGAGTTCAGTAGTAATATTCATTCTGAAAAAATAAGACTTTATGCCGAAAGTGAATTCGTTTCATACGAATTGGCAACTAACCGGTGCAAGCCGCGGAAGACCGCACAGCGAATCTTCACTGAGAACCCAATTTTTTAGACTTGAAGAACATTTGGTTGCCCTCATTGTGATAAATCTTGTTTCCGATGGGAAAAATAATTCATTTGATTGGGAAAATTCTTCATTGCAGAGTTAAAACCATGTTCTTCGAATTCAAGAAGGAATATATTTGTGTTTCAGTTTGAGAATTTTTCGTTTCAATCTGATGAAAACTTTTTCCATTTGAATGAATTTTTTTCCATTGAAAGAGAGATTTATTAGAATGAGGGCAAACAAAATTTTCTTTCAATCTAAGAAATTGGGTTCTCAGTGTTCGCTGAAGCAACTAATCTAAAATTAAGAAAGTATCAAATAATTCGAGAAATACTGGTCACACAAATGGTCCTTTTTTTTTTTTCAATCGAGTGTCCACCATTTCGGTTTTAAATTTCCTTAGAATATGCCCTGGATTTAACAAGAAATTTACTGGAACAGAGTAGTAAAAATCCCATAAAATTCGGAATTTTCAGTTAAATATATGGGGAATTTCATATAAATGTACCGGAAATTGATTTCCTATTCCATGATCGGAATTTTCCGATTTGCGTATAGGAAAATTCCGATTATTTTGTACAGTGTGCAGCAAAAAATTCAATGTTTGATAATCTTACCACTGACATAATATTTTTTGTTAAAAAACATCTCAAATTATATTATAAAACAAGGAAGCAATAGAAAACAATGGGAAATGAGATGTGCTTTTTCCATTGCCGTATTATTCCCGACGATTTCTTGTGATTCCTCATCACTTTTTTGTGCATATAATAAGATTTGAGGGGTGTTTTTCGCCGTGGTCGTGTCATGGCTGATTTCGTATGGTAAACTAGACCCCCGATATCCGAAATGAGGTCTCCCAACATAATCCTCTATCGCCTGCTATAAGGCAACCATTAACTAACTTGTGATTAGTATGTTTGTCGTGCGGTCTGATTTCGGGCGTGATTATCGACGACGAAATTCTATACATTATCGCACATCACAAAATTGACGTTATTCCATAGTCGTTTCGCTATACCTTGGAAAATGAACAAATTCTTCGACTATTCACCGATATCCATTTAGAAAATTATATAATGAATCCTACGAGATCCAAGATCATCCAAATAAGGGTAATAATGATTTATTTATATATTCGATACACCTGATGTCATCGGTGTGCTAAATTTTTCCGGTGATTCGTGGAATTATTTATTTTTTCCTCGGTGTAACGCTTACGATCACGAGAAGGTGTTTTTTTTCACCTCCTTGCATTTAAGATTATCGATTCTCACTGAAATCGCAAACACGATAGGAATGCATTACATGCATCAAGAGTGCATGATCGCGGCCTTGACCCCTGAGTTTGCAGGTCTTTTCAGCAGAGTTTACGAACACGGAGACGGGTACGTTTATTCTTGTTTCGGAGGAATTATATGACACGAGAACATGGTTTGATTTGAATAAAGATACGAGTATAAAAATCAAAGGTTTGCATCATTTATGAGAAAACACAATTTCCGATGAAACAGTACTACGAGTGAAAAACTTTTCTCTTAGATAATCCTTTCTTTTTCCTGATTCATCATTCCGCATAGAATATTGTCCTAGTTCATTGAAGCTGCTTTGTTCTTATTGATTACAGTTTCACCAAACTCTCTTAACGTACATGCGAGATAGAGTATGGGACTTTTACTTTTACGTCGCAAATAATTGGCCAGATGATCCGATTTGTCTACACTTTCCAGGAATGACGTTATCCGTAAGTGTTTTTCAGTAATCAATATGCTACACTGGAAAAAAATGTCTCCCAACCAAATAAATGGTTTATTTGGCCTCTCTCCATAACATATTCTTTGGAATTAATGGAATATTTGCCCCAAATGAATTGGTCTCCTAAATAAATAATTTATTAGCCACAACACGGAGAAAAATTGTCCATTATAAATTATTAGACTTGCTAGTATATTGAGGATATACTTGCATTTTGAAGTTGTATACCAAACATTCTCTTCAAAAGTACCAGGCTCCCTATGAGTTAATGGGAGAATAATAACATTTTATAATAGAAAGTCTGGTACTTTTGAAGAGAAAGTTTGGTATATAACCTTAAAATGCAAATATATCCTCAATATACTAGCGAGTCTAGTAATTTATAATAGATAATTTTTCTCAGTGAAGTAATTAACTTTTGTATCCAATTGAATATTTAATTTCTGTAAATGAATATTTTATGGAGAGAGAGGACAAATAAATATTTTTTACAGTGTGTATTAAATATTCATGTCTGTGGGTGAGAGATGGGCGAGACGTACACTGAGAACCCAATTTTTTAGATTGAACGAAAATATTCTTTGCCCTCATTCTAATAAACATTTTTTTCAATGTAAAAATTCTTTATCAGATTGAAACAAACATTTGTCAAATTGAGACAGGAATATATTCCTTCTTGAATTCGAAGAATATAATTTCAATTCAATGAAAAATTCTCTCATTGGAATGAACTATCTTTTCCATTAAAAACAAGATTTATCAGAATGGGGGTAAAGAAACTTGTTTTAAATTTAAGAAATCGAGTTCTCAGTGTATCGATTTCGATACGTTTCTATAGCATTTATATGTAGTTTAAATACATTTCGATAAAATTTTGATAAAAACTTGATACTTATTTTATAGAAACGTATCGATAGGTATCGCCTGTGGGTTCTAGAGATCTATCGTTCCGAGAGTTCTACTCTGTGAATCCAAATCAGTGAAAAGTACTGAGAATCAGTGAATTTCACTGATTCAGATTTACAGAGTAGATGTTTCAATTCCATCCAGATTATGACAATTTTAATTGACACCTCATGTCATCATTCCAGCGCGTATGAATTTTCAGCCCCACTTTAAGCCAAGTTTTGGGATCATATCCAGTGTCGGACTGGCTCCCCGACAATCGCCGGGAGCCCTTCGGTATTTGAGGGCCCATTCAGTTTTCAGTTTTCTTTTTTTTTTGTAAGAATCATGATAAAATCTTGATTTTTCCAAGAGTGTGTCCCTTCTAGGGGGGCTTGACACAAGCCAGCCCGACACTGCTCATATCGGCATAACACGAAGAAAAAAAAATATGAGACTTTTTCTTATTTTTCTTGCTAAACCAGAAACTAGTTTCAGTTTGTAAAATGAATTTTCACATGAAATCCCGGGAAATTACGAACGAATATATAGTCAAATTCTACTATACGTTTTATAAAATTTCAACATTCAGCGTGTGAAATTTCGATTCTACCTAATACTTTCACAAACCTTCCTGTTTTTGATTGAGCAAGAAAAAGTCTCATTTTTCTCCGTGGATGGGACTCATACTGGACTGAAATGAGTCGCATTTTATACACATGCGAGGAAATAGTTTTGATCAATTTTAGAATCCTTTTCCTTTTGAAATCATTCATCGAAACAGTAACAAACCCGATCTCTTTGTATAACGAACATATTCGATGTCCTTGAAGTTTGAATCGTTTGTAGAAACGAAAAGAAAATTGAAACTCACAAAATCTGATAAATCATCGTTATTTATTCTCTCGAATGAATTCTTTGTACTGTTCTGCATAAAAGTAGAAAGCAGTTGGAGTGTTTTCTGCAGTTGCATGCAACTGCAAACATGGATTAGAAAATGTATTGCAAGATTTTGGGTCTTCAACAGCTGAATATTTCGTTATTTGATTACTAATTCGTTTTAATGAACGATTCGAACTTCAGCAACACCACATTTGTGTGGAGAGAGTATTAATTGATTCTCAGATACTATGGATGCAAAACGTATATGAAAATTACACAACTGTTAAATGATGATCGCAAATCCGTGAACCTCATTAAATCTATTGAGAATTCTCTGCAATTACTCTTTATTGTATGTTCAGCTACTGTGCTGTATTATGGACATGTATCGATTAGTTTTGAGAATCTAAATTGTTGGTAATTATAGCTCAATAAGAGTTCTGGAAGCTAAAGATAATTAGATAAAAATTAATTCATTTTAGAAATTATCAAATTCAAAAAACTCTGCCACTGTATTGTTTTAAATAATTCATTTAAACATACAATCATGTGTTTCGGATACAAAATTTTAGTTTAAATGATGTTATATTATTTGTATAGATATTTCCCCTCGATACAATATGAATATTTTTCACGCAAACCCCGTTCCTGGCACGAATATCCATAACCCTCCTTATTCCCATCCGATGAATATGGGCTTTTCATGCTTCATACGCAGGAAGAGAAGAATCTCTTTTTTCAATATAACATTTTCTCATTTAAAAAATATATCATGTCTTCTTATTTGAGGAAATGTGATTTACACACAAAGTAGAGACGAGATTAAAATTGACTAGATTTAAGAATAAAGTTTAATAACATTTCATCGATGTTTAAAAAAGAACATTCGAAACTCATATTCATTTTGGTTTTAGAACACGTTGTGTCTTCGCAAGAACAGAATGCAAAAGTCCGCGTCATATCTTTTTTGGCACATCGCCAGTGTATTTTTTTTATCAAGTCTTTGTTCAACATCGTCTCATCATTACTTTGATTTTATTTGCAACAATGATTCTCTTCATCTTTTCAACTGATCGATCAATCACCCGACATAGTGGATTTCAGTAAAAATATAAAAATATTAACCGAATGCAATGTCAGATGAAAATTGAGACATCTAGTACGATCATCCATCATCATTTACAATGAAAATACTTAATCGAGTTTCTAAATGATATGTTCATTGATTATTCCAGCCACACGGTACAATTTTCGAAAGTGTGGGAATTTTCTGTCCGAACGATCGATTGGATCTCCTAAAAGTTGTACGCGATGAAGATATTTTAATCAATTGGGCAAATCCATTGTACATTAATTTTATGCATTGTGAAATTGCGAATGAACTGATACGTCTGTACGAAGATATTGGCACTGTGAAAGCAGTTCTTTGCGAGGTTTGGGGATCTATTGATCCGTTAGAATTGGAAGACGAAGTTCCAGTAGAAACCGAAGAAGACGCACCTGACGTTCAGGTACTTGCATTTGAAAATCTGTTGGCTTATGCTGTTTTATTTTGCGTTCCTTATTTTATTATGAATCTTCTTCATTAGCATTTTTGCAGAATTCAATATTGAATTTAACCAATCACATGATGGTTTATAATTTTGTTCGATAATTATAAAATTCCTTTTATATTTCTTGATAAAAATCAGTGGATGGGTACGTTACTCGTTACCGTTACTCATTTTATACGAAATATATATAATAAATATATAATTTCAATACAAATCGTGATTTGTCACATATATTTTATATATAAACGAGTAACGGTAACGAGTAACGTACTCTTCACTGATAACATTCCTTTTCGATCTCATCGTTATATAATATTGAAAGATTTAAAAATGTATTTTAAAGATTCGCTTCGATTTGTGTAAATCGACTGCGCTCATCATGAATAATTTTATATTCTCCGAAAAAGAACAAAAAAGATCTCTATTTTGATGGAATTTATTCAGAGGAGGGTCTAACTGGGCTGGTGGCCCGGGTTTCACTCACATGCCTGGCGGCCCTTTAGATAACTAATTATACATTCGTGAAAAATAAAAATATCCTTTGATTTTGGTCACTTTGTTCTTTCCGTTCTTTCAATACCATTTAACGCAAGGTCATTTTTTATGATCACCGCAAAAGGCAGTAAAGGATTCCTTTTGGAGATATAAAAATATTAAATGAAATGAAGTTAACTTACTGAGAAGAACGGTTCCCTTCAACCGGTTTTTGTAGCTAAATTGCATAATAATAAATGTTTCACATAATAAATATTCCATGCCAATTTCTCGTTAAGTGGAAATAAACAACTCGCATCTAGTTTGAACTCTCAATCGTTCGTAGTTACTTTACCTGTTACGCTTTCAAACAAATCTTTGCGAAATTGAAAGGGGAATTCAAAATTAAAGACTCAAAAGGTATTAATAGCCGTACAAAACGTATATATTTTTATCCTGAAGTTTAGTTCTATACACGCCTCGCTCTTTCTGTTCGTTGAAGTTTTCTATTCATTTTCCGAACAACTATTTTCAAATAATCGATGAAATCTGACTCACTTTTCTTTTCGTTGAGGAAATAATTTAAAAGATATAAGTCAAGTTTGAATAATTTTCATTGAAACTTGTGCAGAGTAGGAAATAACATTAACAAAAAGTTAGATATTTTGTTCCATGATGATTCACGGATTTGATGATTTTCTCGGTATAGGTTTTACCATTGAGACCTGAACACGCTGAGGGAATACACGATTTGTATCCAGCAAACGACATGGAATGCCACGAGGTCTTCCTTCGACTTATCAGAACATTACCAGCTGGTGGGGTGTTCGTTGATGGTAATCTGGCCGCTTGGATGATACAATCTTATTACGGCGCGATGTTCTCCATGCAGACCAGGCCAGAATACCGTAGAAAAGGTTATGGGATTAAACTAGCAAGGTGAGAGAGGATTCGCATGATAATTGAATTGTTAAAAATAATATTACCCAACAATATTTATTGATATGCAGGTACCTGACAAAACGCGTAACCGAACGAGGTTACCGACCCTTTGTGGTTATACGTCCAGAAAACGAAGCCAGTAAGAGCCTCTACACGAAGCTGGGATTCAGTAAGCTCTACGAAACTGTCCGCGCTACGTTTACTCCGCACACTTGGCGGGAGGCCGAAAATGAAGCGAGCAGTATACTCAGGGATAATTTGGAGAACGCGGTTAGACAATTGTCCGTCGCGCGAAGATTCGTGGACGCTCTTCAAGAAGAAGACGAGACGGCCTCGATTGAAATTCAAAACGTCGAAGATGAAACGACGCAGGCCGAAGACGAGGTTACGGATACGATACCAGAGGCCGTCATCGAAGAACCTAACGACGACGACGACGACGACGACGAGGAGGAGAAAGATTTAAACTCGATTCACGAAGAAAATGATTTAGAAATAAAGGAAGAGGAAGTTCTCGAACCCATCGAGGAACAACCTGAAGAAAGAATAGATAGTAATGAGACTGAAAAGTGCGAGGAATCGCCCCAAGTCGAAGATAGCAATGAAGGCGATGGCGGAACGGATGCCGCTGATGTTCAAGATTGAATCTATGAAGTAGAAAAGACTGTAATTTAATTGATGATGGACTTCGTGAGTCGTGTTGTGAGTCGTCTTATTCGTTCGAGAAAATTTTATATGAAAAAGTCCTTAGAAAGGTTTGTATAAATCGAAATATATAATATAAATATATTAGTGAAACGTGGTTTCATCGTGTAATGAAAAATTCTTATTCGATTGGATATTCATTTCAGTTCTTTTTCTTTTCGAACAGAAGAATACTGTAAAATTTTTAATTAGAGATATCATTATCCATATTATCAATTTTATAAACTGTATTGAGTATGTAATTTTTTCCGAGCGAAAGGAACGACGAATAGTAAGAAAGAAAGAAGGAAAATATTTTCAAACATTTCCATTGTTCATTGATCACTCGAGGTTTCAATTTTCCTACTTGTGTACAAAAATATACTATTTTCTGGTACAAGTGCTCATATCGTTATTTTGTCGGATAGGAATTATTAGGTGCAGTCAAAGTCTTGGCAGGTAATGCAATTTTTTTCCTGTTTTCTAATTTCTTCTTCAAATCAAACTGCGATACTAATTCAATCTAACACGATTACAAGTATTGAACCGAGTAAATTGTGAAATTACATGATTCCGAATGATCTTAACTTGGCTAGAAGTGATTTGTGGCATTCTTTGCACCGGGGCATGGGTCTCGTTATGTCCTGGGCTGACTCTGACAAGCGCTCTAGAATGCCATGAATCATTTCTAGCCGCACTGAGATCATATCAGTTTTCAAGGAAGCATATTTTAAACTTTTCCTACTATCATAATCAGGATGGCTACCGACGAGGGGTCTTTCACTCAGGAATCACTGAGTTTCTAAGATCTGAAATCGATTCTGAATCGAACCCTAGTTGTGAAACTCAACGATTTAACTGAGCACGGCTCAGCTTCTCGCTAACGTAGAATCGATACTTGAGTGAAAGGCCCCTCGGCTACTAACCGGGAATTTCAACGGAATTGATCAATGATGCATTTCTATTGAATAGAATAATCAATCGGAAAGACAGAAATTCCCGGTTGTCGCCACTCTGTTAATGATACAGTAATCTGCAATATAATCTTTTTTTTTGTCTACCGCTGAACATTGTAATAATTCAAACAAAAATAGCAATCAAAATTAACCAAAAGGATTTGGTTTATTTCTAATAATTCCCTGTAATGAATTTTTCGCACTGTTATAATTATTGTGAAATTACGCATTCCATTAAAATTAGATAAACTATGAAATTTTCGATTCAAAATGTTTATTGGCATTTATCCATTTTCTTATAGTTTTGTTTGTTATGAAAAATTCAAAGCGAAGACGATTAAGGGTGTTCCAAAGGGCTGGTAATGGCTCTTCATTGGCATTGTAGGGCCATCAGTGGACCATTGAAACGCCAGTAATCATTGTTTTTGGGGAAGGCTTTATCAATAAATGCTTTAAACAAAATTTTTCCCGCATTTGGACCTCATCAAGTACCCAGCTAGAAATTTTCTTCCCGAAAATTGGACCATTGAGGGCCATATCTTGGCCTGAACTACCTCAACGTGGCCGTTTAAACATTTTATTCTCTATCGATTGAAGTGATTAAATCAGAATTCTAAAATATCAATCTTTATTCAATGAAAAATTGTTACCAAATGCAAGACTTTGTCGAGCCTTAGGGAAAATGGACAAATCCAAAACGGCGATTTTGAAGCCTCGCGTGATTCATAAATCAACTTTTTTTCCTAAGAACGGAATCAAAAGATGAAGAAAGAACAGAAAAATAAAAGCAGAATCGCTGTCTCGGTGTGCCTCACTGATATAAGTATACGTCATGATTATATCAATCGAAATCGATTTTATGTACGCGCGTGCAAACGAAGAGAAATGTATAATATCAAATTCAATAACTGTGATCCTACTATGACGCATCAATTTAGTCTTCTCGAACATGTTCTATGTCAATCCCCGTGAATTTCGATACAGAAGAATGATAATACACGTAACTATTTTTCTGACGTCAATTCCAAAGTCGCATGGAAAATCGTTTGATATTAAATATTTTTCTACGTAAGTTGAACGAAACAAATCTTTGAGCAATCCTTGTTCGAAGTCTCCTCTTCCGATTTCAGGAACATTCATTTATTTCTATTGAAATTGAAGTGAAGAATAACGATGGGATAAGTAAATGAATATTATCGGCTGGTACGATTTAACAAAGGAAAATATATATAATTTTAAGCATTTCAATCTTTGGGTGGCTTTGATCGGTGAATAAAAAATATCAAACAGAACAGCTAATTTCTGCTTCAGCGCAAAATATTGGGAGGCAAAAAAATAACACGCTAAATTACTCTATTAACTTTTTACGGCGCACCGCTATGGCGATTTACCTTTGTAGCGAATGATATGTATAATATTAACGACCATAGGAATTAGTATTATCATTATATCGAAGTGCAGTACATGATGTTTTGAAGGAAATCTATTGAAATTCTTCATGGAAGAGAATTTTTTAGGTATACGTATTATTACGATGACAAATCATTTGTATAACTTGAACCTGGAATGGAGATTGGAATCCAATGATCTCATTTCGATCACTACACGGAAAAAAAATAGTTCGTTATGGCCAGAAATATTATTGCAAAAGCTAAATTTTAGTTATTACAACAATAACCCAAGAACACAACAAACAGTTTGTTTTTCTATCCTGAGGGTTGGAAACGAATCTGAAGTGGTTGCGGCGTGATAAATACGAAAACAATGTCGAATTTCTTGAATTAGTTCAATGTTGTTCATTGTTTATATATAAATCATTGCAAAACGAACTAATTATAAAAATTTGACTTTATTTTCGTATTCAGCGCATCATAATCGCTTCGAATCAGTGTCCAAATGTCAAGATATAAAATGGCTATTGACCAGTCATGTGACTTTTGTTGGCACAGCTGAAAAGTTGCTACCAAAAAGCTATTTTTTGGCTGTGTAAATATAAATCACATGATTTTTTCCGTGTGCCTACACGAGTAATCGAATAAGTAATGATTTGATTTCTTTAATTTCAAATCCTAGCTTCTCGCTTGAATCAGTTCACGAACTGGGAAATTTTATTCGAAAAAATAAAGCAGATAAAGAGGAATGAGTAAAGTATATATTCTGGAGAAGAATAATTCAGAAAATTCTAGTCAATTTCAATCAAAAAAAATTTCTTACGTAGTACCAGAGGAATAAAATGAACGTTAATGGGGGATTTTTATAGAATATATACTTCTGCTTCGCGATTACAACCTTCAAGGTGTTTAAAATTCTTGAAATAAAAAGCTTCAACATCTTGTACTGTTCTAATGGTAAAAAATACATATATGTGTATACAAAGGATACATATATGTAAATATATGTATATAAAAATTACTGCGCGCAAAAGGGAGCCTGGACACCCCGGCTCAGTCCATAAAAAAGTAATTTAGATAGTATTACAACTTGTATAATTTTTTTCTACCATTATTATAGGATTCAGAGACTTCAATGTGATATATGAGAATACTTGAATACCAATATATAAGTAAAAACGAGGCATTTTCGTAAATAATGAGAATTTAATACGGAGGATAGAGAGCCGGGGAGGACCGAAGTGCCCACCCTCAAAGGCCCCCTTCTCCTTTGAATATATCCCCTGTTTTATTTTGAATTTATGATTATATTCATACAACCGGGGGCCAGCTGTGATACTTAACCCGAAAAATCCATTTATGCTCTGATCGTGATACCAAATCTAGTCTAGAACGATTAATCGATCCATCAATCGTATAGAACGATGCTAAGACGCTAATGAATTCCATTTGAGAATTCACGCAATCTTTTTGATTTCATTTGAAGCAAAACAACTATTTGAATAAAGAATTTCGTATAATTTCAGAAGAGAGTGACTTTACCTCATCGAGAGTCCAAATTTCAATGACGTGTCATGACATACCAAATTTTATTGAATGAAAAATCTCCTGATTTCTCTATGCGTGATATTGAAAAAGATACTAAGGTGGGCACAAACTCGAATGGAATTCAAGAGTTCAAAGTTACGATAAGGAGGGTTTGTGATTATGAGAGACCTAAATCGTGTCAAATTTTGTCTCCTTTTTATGAAGATCGAAATCCATCGAACTCAGGTACAGGATATTGTTAAGCAATTGAATCAGGTCTTTCGAAACGATTGTACAGTACTATCTCCGTTGCACCAATGACGAGAAGTACACGATGAAAAGAACAGTTATTTTGAATTTCTATTTGAAGTTTTGCTTTCCTATTGAAACTAACAAATGGAATAAATTTTTCTTCTATGCAAAAAATTTTACTAGCTTCGAAGAATTTACTAGCTCTTTTGAATACAAAATTCAAGTTGAATTACGATCAGGGTCGAACTCTATATCTCCATGTAAAAATTTGGCAGTGACGCCAGGCTGACCCAGTCCTGACAAACATTGAAGGATTCATTCTCATTAACAAAATATTTGATAGAGTGGCAAAGGTTTGTTTGATTGAATAAAAATGTAGTTGATTTAATCAAATTTCATTCAAATTGACCACGTATTTTGTTGCGATTATTCAATGGATATTTTTCCTCCAAGTGCAGCAATTAAGGAACCTCAATTCTGACACCATGTCCAATGATGAAGAAAGATTGTCAACGCTAGCGCAAGATTGATTCAATGGTTTTGTAATGTTGGCTGATGCAGAATTTGTACCATAAAATCAATGTTGATTCGAGCCTGGATTAATGTTGACAAACGATGAAAAAGATTTGTTGAAATAACTAACTATTCAACTTTGTTAGCACATATGATGGACACATTTTTTTCTTTGCAATAACGAATTCATTCATCGATTTAACCAATTGAAAATAATTTATAGAAAAAATGGGTCCATATTCGCTTACAAGTTGAATAGTTATTTCAACCAATGTTTTTCTTTTCGTACACAAATTTGCGCCGAAGTTGCGCAGGCACTATACTTACTATCTGTGTTGTTAATCAAGATTGGCTTCATATGAAGTCTCAACGCTTATTCGCCACGATGGCTCCAACCATTGTCCGTTGTCAGCACTAGCGAAATTGTTAAATTTTTTTACATGGATCTCTGTGCTTTTCAAATTTTGCAACGGATATCATACAGAAAACAAAAGTACATTGAAAAAAATTTGCTGCAAATTCTGAGACGGGAACAATATCTACTACCATTCAAAATAAATTTTGGTAATTCTAACTAAATTGGAGTAAATTTAATAGCGGTTGCAATAAATTGTATTCCAAAATCATCCCCGTCCCAAAGTTAATTCCAAATTATTGTGGTAAACACAACAAGTAATTTTCTTGCGTGTCGAAAAAAGCATGAATAAATCTAAAAATTACAACGAAATATGAAAAAAAAAGAAATACCGATATGTATTGCAATTTAATTCTATGTCTTAATAATATCAAACTAGTTTCCAGTAGCTCTAAACTATTCACATGATTATAATCTTTGGACGAGGCCTAAGATTGTTCAAAGACCTACAATATTAAATATCCGTCTGGTTCCTACGAAACAAAAAACACAGTAACTCTATTATTGTCATTTGGACATATGGAAGAATCAACTTTCAGTGAATTTTTGCTATTAAATAAATGATGTTAATTTTGAGGCTTTCCAGCAAAATTACAGTGTTCTCCAATTCATTTTCTAGACCTGTTGAGGGCCACTGTGTTCCGATCAAATTCATTTTGAGTGTACGGTCACTCAAGCATTCTCATATTCTTCAAGTTTGAATCATTCATTCAAACAAAATTTGAAATGACAATCAAAGGACACGTTGTCTTCAAGCGCACTACCATAGCTTAATTCATGTTTCCATTACAGATGATTGTGTTACTTAGAAAAAACATTGATGAGTTATGAACATTTATATTCTTACATTTGCCAAAATTTGAGCATTAATTCATATACAAAAAAAAATTTGTGGCACTGAGAAAATTATTTTGTCATAATAACTGAAAACAAGATCAAATAAAACAGAACTAAAATATTAATTGGATTAAAAACAATTTTCAGTTGAAGGGGCTGATATCTTTTTGAGAGAACTAAATTTTTCATTTGATGTTGGATTTCATCAAATTTTCGGTCACAGCGACTGAACAGTTTTTTCAGTGCTTCATAACGCAGCAAATCGGATGTAGATTAACAAACATTCTTGCTGGCAAAATTAGCCATTCAGTGCACAATACTTTGATTTGCTGCTCCACTTCGTTTTTTCTTCGTGTTTGTTTTAATCAATTTTTCAAACTTCAACAATATAGAATTCTTATTTTCATTTTATTAACATTCAAATGAGATCTTCAAAGCCTCGGAAATCCGGTTATTCAGGTACGATACCGATGATTCAATTCTATGAACTACAGGCAAGATCAACAATACCAATCCGAAGATGGGCATTCTCTTCAAATTTGCCTCGGCAGCTGTACACCCGCATGGCCCTCAACGGGTTAAATCTCCCTTGGGGATTTTCACCAGGGCTTATTTTGAAACCATATTGTTTCTTGGAAAATCTTCTTTCCCTGATAAAGGGAGGGTAATATACAGATTCGAATAATTATTGAGATATCATTCTCGTACATGAAATTCTTGAAGATGAAAGTATCGATATTAATATCAAAAAGTAACAGAAAAAACTTGTGTCAACCTAGTCAATCATAGATCGATTGTAAATAATATCTTCAAATCGTCAACAAATGTTCAACATTTTCTAAGAACCAATTGAAAATTCAATATGAATAATATTATACCCTAATTCTTGTTGATTAAATGTATAACAAATTATATGGATCTTTGGATCTTATAAATATAATCAATATCATGCAAGGAATTGTTACTAGTTTTGTTTATAAAGAACTGAAATACCAGGGACAGTAAGTTTACAGATTGTATGGAAGGTTTATGTATAAAATTATACAAAAATTGTATAAAATTCTGTTGGAAAATGTTATTCAGAATTGAGATAAATTTTTCATTCAATCTGTATCAATTTTATTCAATACTTTGTCAATATAGAATTGTATACAATGTTTGTATAATTTATATACAACCCTTTCATGTGGGAATTTACGTGGAGAGATATTTTTTTGATTCCCTGTGCGCAATATTATGGAAATTGATACATTCCATAATACTACATAATAATAATTATATCTATTCGAGGAAACTGAAACCAAGAGATCATCCAATAAACCCGACTGCTAATGTCTAATCGATAAAGTTGTATGATGATAGAGAAAATTAGTACCCGGAGTTTATAGGGTAATATCAAAGATTCAGGAATGTAATATTGAAAATCTATTTAAATTGATAATATATCAAACAAAGATGTTACTGTGTTTTTTTATTTTGATGAAAAAAATCATTTTTTCAACACCAATATGAAACGTCTCGTTGGTATATTTGTCTATTTCCCTATTATGCGCACGATGTCTTCTACTGCAACAAACCCTTCGAGTAACACTAATTTTCATTGTCTTATCAAAGAAAGTAAGAAAAAAAACGAAATACAAAAAACAAAGAAAAACCATTGATTCCACGCTGCGAATGCGAACTAACAAATATTGTAACTTATCCGTAGTGAAAAACGATAGAAAAACACATCTTGAACCTCATAATTTGTATATTCAATAAAAAATACACAAATGATTTATATTTCCTGTTCTACTCTGGTAAAAAAAATTGGAAAAAAGAGCTTTGGGTAATAAACGGAATAAAAAATATGATTTTTGCAAAATTGGTGTGATTTATTAATGTCGTCGAAGTTCGAATTGTTTATTGAAACGAAATTCAAACTTGAGGTAGTCAAATGTATCGTTTTCGAATACTATTGGCGTGAAAAATAATGTTTTCAGATTAAACGTGTGATTTAAAATCAAATATCGAAGAACTAAAGATGTTTATTCCATCAGATTTTACGACATTTGATGATCAATTGTTCTTGGTAACCGATTCGAACTTCCATAACATATTTATTATTCAGAAAATTGATTATCATCCACATAGCACAATAGTCCCGATATAGACATGAGAAATTCTTCATAAATTTTTAGTGGAATTCCTCAAAACTTTCAACATTATAACAGTTTGGAATGATTTTTGTATGAATAACTGGTGTCAAAACAGAATTTTGAAAACAATTTCATTATAAATTCGTGTGGAACTGACGTATCGGAAGAACTTAGGACATGTTTGTGCTGTGTTAACACTGTTCTATAAATATAATCTCATATTATATTCTTATATGTAGAAATCGCTCCGCTTAGAAAGTATTCTAATCATCAAATTTATTAATTTTTTTTTCAATCAAGTACCCATTTGATGCGTTGGAATTGGAACGGAAATTTTTTAATTCATTTCTTCAATTTTTTTTCTTATTTACAGATGAAATTTTCCGGAACTAATGGTACAAAAGCAAGTTTTCAAAAAATTCGTTTAATTGAATCCAGGCCATTTTATGAGTGCTCAAGTAGGAAAAATAGCAACGTAGATATTTTGGAAGAGAATTTTCAGTATTTTATACGATTCATATTCAATTATATAAAAACTATATAAAAACATATTGGATTATATACAGATTATATATAATTTTGGGAATTTTTCCATATGGGATTCAAGTGAGGCTGTTCTTTCCTCAAATGACGCAAACAGTATTATACTTACGATTTATAAAAATTACTATAAAGAACAGCAAACTCTGCCATGCAAGGCGACAAAGTGATCAACTCAATTTTTTGTCCAAAATCAGATTTTTGTACCATTCGATTCAGAAAATTTTCCTGAATCTGATAACATAGAAAAATAATTTTAAAAAAAATCGAGTTGTCCACTTTTTTGCACAGTACGGCAGAACTGATATACAAGAAATTACGATTTTATTTCATATATTTCATAGTGGAAACATTTATTCAACTTATACTGAAATCATCTATTTTTGAGTTCACTTTTGTTCTATATCTCACCTATCTTTCGTTAATTTCATCACATCGCTTGATAAGTTCAACCTGAATGTGAATAAAAAGTACACAGCAAAGTATACGTGCTATATTCAACTGGAATACTTGCAATTCTTGGAAGAATTCTGTCCTGACACTCTTAAATTGGATTTTCATCTGGACGTAAGTGGCATTTATGAGAATGTAAATCATGTAATGCGATGGAGTGGTTGGTAAGTTAAATAATGATTATTCACTCTCTAAAATTTTTAGAGTCAGATTTCACACTTTAGGCAGCCAGAAGTGAGCTTGTCGAAATTTCGAGTGAAATTTTCACTCTTCTAGAGTGGAAGTCTAAAGTTTGAGGTTAGAATCTCACAGTCACTCCAATTTAAGGGTGAATTTTCCACTCTATAACAGTGAAAGTTCACTCGGGACGAGTGAAAATCCCACTCGAAGCAGACTGGCTCTCTTTTGAGACTTATTGGAGTGAAATTCGTAATTTTTCACTCTTCCAGATTTAGAGAGCATGTGAGCAGTTTATGCTACACAAATGAATGATTCATTCGGCGACGTTCATTGGAAAATTCGACTTCAAACACACGGATCGAGTTTGAAACCCTTTACAAAGATTCACGTAAACGTGCTCTCTAAATTCCTTGGAGTGAAAATTTACTCTTGCCGAGTAAAAATACTGCAACTCCAAAAGAGTGAAAAATTTCATTCTTAAAGAGTGAATTTTCACTCTATAAGAGTGGAAATCAACTCTGGTGTTTGGAGTGAAAAACTCACTCTTAGGAAAAAGAGTGAATATTGACTCTTAAAGAGTGAAATTTCACTCTTCAAGAGTTGAGCTCCCACTCCGTTCTAGAGTTGCAGTATTTTGATTCTTTGAAGAGTGAATATTCACTCCAAAGAATTTAGAGAGTGATGACGAGACATTTTTCATTCAGCACCGGACATTTCTACGTTGATTCTACGTAGAATCTCCGTCCATCCACTTTGTATCCACGTAGAGGCCACGAAAATTAGCGATTTTATATGATTTTGCCGTACCTTTTTGAAGCCCTCATTATTTCAAGCAAAAACTTCAAAAAAATTCTAAACAGTGTGGAAAGCGTGATAAATATCTCAAAACAAGATGAGAAAGCCAATAATTTTGATTAAAACAATTGGATACGATGAAATGCCAGATTTGGCCAGTGACATCGCTGAGTGGATTGCTTAGCAATCGATGGACTTTGAGAAATCACTGTACGTATTGACGAAGCATCGAGGAATAGGCGCAAATGATGAATGACACAAGGATGTGATGAAAACGTATTGAAGGGGACTCGAAGCAGAGATTAAGCTGACGATGAAAGCCCAATAACTCACCGAGGTTCCGCTTGGTTATTGTGAAATACTGGAAGGATATTTCAACATTATCAACTGTATTGGTTTAGTTAAATAGCAAATCTTAAATTTGGTATATGAATGAATATTTTACTTGAAATAAAGAAACATACGTACCTCAAACTTATCGGAGTTATAGTTTCAGGCGGAGCGCTTTGAAGAGCAAAAAAAATTTGAAATCAATGCAAGGAAGACCGGGACTGGTTGCAACAGGGCCTACAATTTCTGCATTTTCCAGTGAATGACGTCCAAGATTCTTTGAATACTCTTTGAGGAGATACTAGCGTTGGGATATTAGCCAAACATTTCGTGTAAGACTTCTCCAAAATACTTGAATATTTTCAAAATATCGCTCTGTACAGCATTTCTATAGACATCCAAGAAATCCTGTATAGAGCGACATTTTGAAAATATTCAAGCATTGTGGAGAAATCTTACACGAAAGATTTGGCTGAAGTTCCGGCGCTGGTATTTCCTTAATGACAGCTGAAAAAGTATTCTGGAGAGCTTAAACATCAGCCATTGGAAAGTTTCAAACCCTGTGACAACTTACCCCTTGTTATAATAGGCCCCGGTCTCCTCTACAGAGATGGACAGCCTCAATTACTATTTGGATTTTAAGTACTTTTTGATTTCCAAAAAACAGAGATTTTCGATATCAAATTCGGAAGTACTTGAAGTACAAAAAGTAATTAAGGCTGCGCATCTCTGCTCCACTATGTAAATGAAATAGCTTCCCTTGTTTTTCACTAACAAAATGTGGCAACAATCGGTAGAGAATATTGATTAACACCGAATTGAGGTCTTTTGTTCAGTAAAACTTTATTTCTTTTGTAACAATATTTATTCAAATATGGAAGGAAAAGATTTGAATGAAGACAAATCGATGTTTGTTTTCTACTCACATGCCAGAGTAAGGATGATTAATGTGAACGTTCAGATCTAGAAACTCACTATGATACAGAAAAGGGGATATTCGGATGTACACGCGTACAACTGACGTATGAAAGCTGAAGGGTTCCAAGTATCTCATTGTGTGCGTTGAGATTCCAATCGAAGAACCCCCAGTTTTTCCCTTCGACATTTTCACATCTGACTTGAATATTTTGTGGACACATGCTTCTCGATAGTTGATTTCTATTTAACTTACTTTCATTTTTTTAAGAGATCAATATCATACTTGTTTCTTTTACTCCATTTTGGTGAAATAATTCCTTAGTCCATGAAGTCAATGTCACCTGTATCAAACTTTAAATCAACATAGAAGTTGTATTCCTTGGGAAAAGGAAACGGTGCAGATGCTATCTATTTCTTTGCGATTTTTTACTCTTCCAATCAGTTTCTATCCTCGCTTTTCGAGAATTACATTCTCGTGTGATCTTGCACAGAGCCTTAAAATTCATGGTCGGAGACAAAAGAATTTATATAATTCTTCTAATGTGATCATTGAAGAAATAATTATTTCTTCAGAGGTGCGCATTTCATAAAATTTATGATATGTACGATACCATCAACACGTGCCTCTATTGAAGAAGAAGCCCAATGTATCCCAATAGCATACCATAGATTCTGTGACAAAACGACACGGTTTTCCAACAGGAAATTGTTTGTCATCGACACGTATGAGATGTTATCGATTGTACTAATAAAAACCAACAGGATATTGATTTCCTCATAGAATCCGATATAAATCCTACAGCGGTTGTGACAAAATACGGAAAATCGGGAAGAACCCATTTATTTCGGTAAAATCACACTTATTGGTTTTTATTGGAGTTCATTCATAGGAATCTTAAACGCGAAGACCGCAAATTATAAGATTCCAAAAGTGCTTGCAAATGAAGAATGTTCGTTCTTGGACATATAGAATTGAAAAAAATTTTATTATATGATTCATTGAACTTGTTACAAACATGTTACATATAAAATAAAGAACAAAACATGACAATCACCAAACAAGTATAGCGTATAGTGAAATTCACTGTATTGTATACAATTTCTGATTTTTCAATATAAATATACCTTAATAAAAATAGACAACTTTCAACGAAGCATCATTACTTTCCTTCAAACACCAATTGCTTCGTTGTGATACGGAATACCGCCAGCACCCAGATAGAAAAATGTCTCAATAATGCCATCATAATGGTGACATGCACACCAAGAAATGTTTGCATCATGGTACCAAGGTGTTTATGCATAAAGCATCTTTATTGGTAGCAAAACGAGGTGATGGTACCATAATGAAGACATAATGTTTACATTTTATGCATCATTGCAATCTGAGCGAAGTTTATGATAGTATGTTTACGTCACGTTATGTTACAAAATATTTAGGGCATGGTTTTTTATCTGGGCACTGGTTGAATTCATGAAACGTTGGTAGCGGAAATAGCAAAGTTTTGTATCGGCGATCTATTTAACCTTTAAACTGTAATGTCTAAAAAAATCACACTACTGGTAAACATCGGTCTCACAGACCGCTAATATTATTTACTCAGATTTTGAGCAACTTGAGGTTACAAAAGTATGTTTTTGACTATTTTCGAAGTTATGAAAGATACTACAATAGAAAAATCAGCACACATTTCAATATATTAGGAATATAAAATATATCCTGCTGAAAACTGCTGCCAGATCTGCTCAAAAAATAGTCGTCAGGTATTGAGCGGTTTTTAGGTCTGGAAATCTGCTCAGGAACTGACAAACTTCCAACTTGATTCTCTCCGGAATTGCTGAATCTCAATATTCTGTCAAAACCTATATAGCGAGAAAAATTTGTCAATTTTTGACCAGATATCGCAGTTATAGATTATGAACAGAACCATCCTAAAATTTGCTGTCATTTTTTGACTGGATGTTCGGATTTGGTGATTCCGGACGAAATCGGGTGGAAAGTTTGCAAGTTTGTGGACCGATTTACAGAGATAAAAACCTCTCAAGACCTGAAAAATATTTTGTGAGTGGATCTGACAGCAGTTTCGAGCAGAGTGAGTCCTTCATCTTAAAAACTCTGTTTTTTTTCAGTTTTCAGTGTGTCATAATACATTATCATTAGAGGTAAGGGTGGATATATGGACCCCCACTTTCTTTATTTGTAATAACTTCTTCTATTTTCAGCATAAAAATCTGAAATAAATCCTAATTCTTCTATGAACTACCCAACACTGATTGCATGAAGTCCCGTTTCATTCTTCGCAGCCATTAAAGGAATAAAATCGTTTTTCTAAAGTTTCCCATTTTTTCATTACCAACATTTGTGCGGGTAATATGGGCCCCAAGGTATTTTTGTCAAAGAAATGAAACAATTAAAGAAAAGTGTTCATTTACTCATAAATCCACATAGAATGGGTTGGATCTAGATATAAATTGAAAGTCCGCTTGGATATTGCGTCAAAATAAAGAAAAGTGACTTATAATAAACCAACTGGAAAAATCATTTTTGTTTCAATTCATTTACAGAAGTCACAATTGTGAACATCTTTTTCGCAACCAGCACAATCATTGTGAGCCCACATGTCACAAACCACACACTTGACCCACAGTTCAGATTCAGAGTCGGGGGCCATAATACCCGCAGTGCAGAGAGCCCGTATATCCACCCTGACCATCTTGGAGAATAAAATTTTTCTACCCTCAACTTTGTAAATAAATTGACATTGCTTGATGTGAAACGCGATCTTTAAAGCATATTAAATACATACCCAAACTTGGTTTCACCGGTTGAAATGAAAAAACTGTAGTAATATTGGGTCCAACTCTTACCTTTCAAACTTTTGATAACGAGCACAAAATTCATCGCTTGATATATCATCAACCATAACAGCTGAGCGATCAGCGTGATCTACAGAGTCGTTTGTGAACTAGTTCCAGTATTTTGAGTGTTCACCGCTAGAATTCGTGACTCACATAATCAGATACAGAGGGAGCCCATATTACCAGCAGGGGCCAGGGATGGGTTCTGTGCGCGTGTGATAAGTAATATGCGTTAACTATGCGCAGATTATGCATAAAACATGTAGAATACGCAGAAAATGCAGAAAATGCATAAAACATTGTACAATTAATTCCGACTTGAAATTCAAAATTCAGAATATATGAAATAGATATTTATGAATGTCGAAATGGTAAACAATTCATAATTTGAAAATTATAACTCAACTTGACCATGAAAAAAGATGATGCAGAAAACCCCCTTTAGTTATCTGCATTATCTGCATGAGTTTTATGCGCACAATATTCCTTGCATAAAACCTACCGTATTATGCGTACCCAACCCTGGCAGGGGCCCATTATTCCACCTTTGCCTCTAGTAGTGATCAAAGTAATGATATCAAAATAGGACAGTGAATCGAAATGTAATCTCATTCCAATGAACCAATAAAATATCAACCCGCACAACCTTGCAAAAAAACTTACACAAACGGTAAACACCGGTCTGCTAGACCGCTACACTTTGAAAATCCAATCCGTATGGAAACTACTTGATGAATGGCGGAACGCGTGATACAGCATTTGGTTTGGTCATGTGAAATAAGAAGGTACTCATGATTTTGAGCATCTCTTGCGAGGATTCATAAATTTATGAACAAATGAAATTCTATTAGCGGTCTGTGGGACCGACATTACAGTTTAAAGGTTAATCACAATATCAATTTTTCTGACCGCAAATCTTTCCCGTATGAGAAATCATCCGTCTTCACAGAGCATTCTTTCAAGCCGAATCCTGTGATCCCGATTAATTTTTTGCACACTTGTAAATGATATTCATTTCCATATATTATTGAAGTTCAACAAAGAAGTTAAAGTTCAAGTTGTTCATAGAAACAAACTGATGATCGAGTAACAGTTAGTTTGAGAGTATGAACGTTTTTGATTCTCCAATACCGTATCTGAATGACACGTCCCATTTGCAAACATCAATTATGCGGCCGTAAGATTCATAAAACAACATAATTTACTATCTGTAGTTTGGATTCTGTTTCAATAAACAATTTAAACTTTAAAGATATCGTATTCATTCTGATTTTCCAACTAAAGAGTTTCAATTGTTTAAACAAACTTGATATGTAAATCCAGAAAAACTGGAAACCTGATGTTTTGAAGTATCCTATGAATGGTTCAAGCATACATACAGAAAATTTCTTACTGAAATAGCTGATTTTAACAAATCTTACTTTCCTGAATTAACGGAACGTTTGCTGTTGTAGCAAAAATCTTGCTATTCTAGCCAAATTTTTGCTGAATTCAGCAAATTTTCTGCTGATTCTGCAAATTGTTTGCTTGAAGAGCAAGACTTCTGCTGTGACAGCAAAGCTTTTGCTAATTCAGCGAAAGGATTCGTGATATCGGCAAAACAGATTTCTGAGATTTGCTGGTTCAGGTAATTTTTCTTTTTGAGTGCATTCAATGCAAGAAAAATTTGATTATCCTTTGATCAGTGGATAATGAACAAATTATGTATCAAATGGAGATACTTTGGCAACTCCTTCCGAAGACAGATAACTGGATTATCCAGGAGTTTGGAGATCTTCATGGGACACTGTAAACAATTGTACGTAAAATTCACATGGAATTGTATTTCTCAGGATGTACAATTGCACGATAAACCATAAAAACACCGTGACAAAATATCTTCCTAAAACTTTCAATACCGAACCAGAAACAATTGGCTTGTGCGTTTGTGCAGAAAAATTACCTTCAAATCGTAAATCATTCTGCTGGAAAATTGAAGTACAAAACATGAAATTTCATCAGGTAAACCGCATGATAAATTGTTATATAACAGACCCTTCTGTAGACGGTAAAAAGTTCATTATAAACAGTCGTTTTTCACGTGGAAGAAAAGGAATACTTACAGCAGTTGTTCGCGTAGTCGATTTTAGACCATCTACGAAAAATAGTCACGGCAATTACTTAGCAGTTGCTGTAACTTTTTCGTATATGGTCAAAAATCGAGTACGCGATTAGCTGCTCCAAGTATTTTTTTTCTTCTATGCTGTCTCACGGTACCGAAGAATTCCTGTTTTTTTTTCTACGTGGCGAAAATTCCATCATAAATCCTGTTAATTTCACAATTTTTCGTATAATTCTGTTACAATTCATAGTAATTATACATAAAATTGTAAAACTGTCATAATTCATGTCATGTCATGTTATACACAGTTTTTTACGATGAAAACTTGCCACGAAGCCTCATGAGCAAACAGGGAACTCAACCATCCTTGAAATTTGAAGATCTTCCGTTGTAGTTTTCTGAAATTTCGAGGGGATCGGAATAAAACCAACACAATTCATGGAGCAGAAACCGGCAGCCGCAAAGCTAGCGGCCAATTGTCATCATTTTTTATATTAAACGTTTATTGAAGATTCAAGCATCTGAAACGTTTACAAAAAATGACTGCTAGCTCTGCGGCTGCTAGTTTCAGCTTCATGCACAATTCCCAATTCTATCACCATGAAAATTACTTTTCGAAACTGGTTTTGTCCCAGACGGAAAACATTTTCAAAATTCAGACTTCGGAATCCCACGTTGTCCAAATTTTGCTTTCTGATTTGTCAATGGAATTTCATACATTTTCTCAAGTTGAAAAGTTTTGAAAGCGACACCTATCAACCAGTACAGGAATCAAAATTTATACGCTATTTTGATATTTCATCCTTCATTTGAACACACACACAATTTTATTTCGATCTGTCAATTCATTCTTTGTTTACAAGCCATTCGAAGTTGACGTGTCAGTGTGATTTGTGAAAAAGGAAAAATCCGGATATCGTGCAGTGATAAAATTCTTTGTTTTGGAAGGTTTATCGGCAACAGAAACCCATACTAAAATGAAGAAAGTGTTGAAGGAATCTGCTCCTCCATTTCCAACTGTACATCGATGGGTTTTAGAGTTTAAACGTGGTCGTACAAGCGTTGAAGATCAATCACGTTGGGGACGTCCAAAAAGTGCAACGAAATCAGACATCATTGAGCAAGTCTATGATATTGTTTGTAAAAATCCGAGTTTGACTGAGCGTGAAATTGCTGATACCATAGGCATCTCGGATGAACGAGTACTCCATATTTTACACGAAGAATTACATATGAAAAAGCTTTTTGGAAAGTGAGTGCCGCATTCGTTGACAATTCAACAAAAACTGAATCGAAAACAAATTTCTCAGCGTAATTCGGAGCGTTTGAAGCAGAATGAGACCGATTTTTTGCGTCGTTTCGTAACTGTGGACGAGATTTGGAATCCTAAACTGAAACAAGAACGTTGACAGTGGACCGAAGCTAGTTGTTCAACTCCAAAACGGGTGAAGTCAGAACGATCGGCAAAAAAGGTTTTAGCATCGGTTTTTTGGGACGCGAAAGGGGTTTTGTCGATTGATTATCTCGAAAAAGGTAAAACAATTAACTCTGAATATTATTGCAATCTTTTGGACCAGTTGGATGAAAAAATTCGTGAAAAAAGACCCGGTTTACGGAAGAAAAAAATCATTTTTCATCAAGACAATGCACGTGTTCACACAAGTGTTCTGGCGATGGCTAAACTGAACGAATTCAAGTACGAATTGCTCGAACACCCACCGTATTCACCAGATTTGGCTCCCTCCGACTATCACCTCTTCAAAAATTTGAAACAATTTCTTCTTGGAAAGCGTTTTTCGTCGAATAAAGAAGCTATCGCAGCTGTGGAACAGTATTTTACGGAGCTTCCGGAACATCATTACAGAGATGGTATAAAATTATTGGAGGATCGTTGGAATAAGTGTGTTGAAGTTGAGGGAGACTATATTGAATAAAGAAAAATCCACATTCTTTCATTTTTGCTTTCAAAACTTTTCAACCAACCTGTATTATCCACATTATTCTTCCAATCCATGTCTTTATTTAAAAGATTTTAGAAGAATTCTCAAAATTTGGCTTGAATCTGGTTTTGACGTGAATTCTACACGGCACAAAAGTTCAACAGGGACTCCTAAAAATTCATAATGAATTCTTGAAACTCTCCATGAACTGTTCCTGGCCCTAATTGAAACCTTACACCGTGTTTATTTGGTATCAACGCAAATCAAGTGAAAAATCAGTGGTATTTTGGTATTCCGCCATGAAAAATACAGTAACTACATTTGTGAATTTTCTTACACCAATATCTTTTGATTTCTTTCCAGTGAAGAATAAGTGCACTCAGAGAGAAAAAGTTGCTGACACAGCGAATCTCGAAAATTTGCTTCGCTGATATAGCGAAACTTGTTGCTGAATTAACAAAAAATTTGCTGTCAGAGCAAAAAAATTGTTGATGTACATACGTGCAGCTAGAAATATTTAGCAATATTTGTTGCTAATTTAGCAGAGGAGATTTTTCGGAATCGCTGTTTTTGCAAGAATTTTTCTGTGCGTGTGTAGATTCGATAAAAATTCGGTGTAACTGTACCCGAGCTGGGAACACTCACAGCCCTGATTGAAAAAATTCATAGAATCTGACAGAATGAAATTCAATGGGATTGGGTCAGAACATTATGCAAGATTCAATGAGATTTCGCTGAGCGATCGCAGTAGTTCTGGTCTGTAAAATTCACAAATACAACAGAAAACCACAAGGCGTTCGATTCCATTAGGGTGACCAGGGGTGCTGTGTGGTATCATGTTTTCCGTAGCTCTTGACATCACTTTCACATCGAAATACCACACAAAAATGACGGAACATCGTTAAAAGACATCATACATTGTACAAATACACACATCGTCACATCTGCCGAACACTGAGATTTCAATCCACGCTTATGAATGAAATTTCATCCACCCACTTTTCATCACATCATTACAATACACACATCTTACGCACATTTGGCGCATGCTTGAAACAGAAATCAAACGTACAAATCTATCTCAATATTGCCGCTGCTACTGAAATTATTCTGCACGATCGCAAAGACCGCAAACATCGCATCGTGTTGAGATAGTTCAACAACGCTAGTTTGCGAAGAAAGATATCGAATGACAGGCCTGTACAATTTTCAACTCGGTCACAATTTCTCTCCCTACGTTTGGAGGAAGAAAAATCTCTTGAAAAACACTGCGGTCGACGGACGTTCGCGACTCCTCTGAAATCACCAAATCCTGAACCATAGAAGTCGTCGACCTTTTTCTTGGTAATCAACTTCGAGGAGGAAACATCCGAAGAATGATCACCGCAACACGATACGATATCTTCCATTTAAATACTCAAGAGAACACGAAGACAGACGACAGGTGACTGGTTGGGTGTATGCGCCATGAGTTGCTTGCGCCATCCAAAAGCACGATTCTTCGGTAACGCTCGTTGATATTCGACCGGCTTCGGGCGTTCTCGGTAGTAGGGATGGAAGTGTATCCGTGACGTCACATAATTAGAGTAAATACAAAGTAGTCTTGATGGGACAGCGGCGTGCGCCGCACCGACAGTCGCTGGTCCGCGCGCGTTAAAACTTAATAATAAATACATCAATTTGTTTTTTTTATTCCCTTCAAATCCATATAAATGAATAAAACGCACATATATATACACACGTATAGATTTATATAACATAAATATATATATGCACACACACATACACACACATGAAATCATTGTCAGTGCATTGAGTGTTATATGTATATATATATATTATTATGCGTAAATGTATATATATATATATTTAATTATTCAAAGTAAATAGTGTGTTCAGTTATGTGTCATAAGTGTACATGTGTGCCAAAGGATCGTAGATGACTACTGTGAGGACCATTCATTCAAGTGTGTGATTCGAGAAAAATGGATAAAATAGAGGTATGTCATACTTATGTCTTATTTTGGATATCATTTATTCATGTTTTGTTTTTCGTTTGATAATTTTTTTAGTATATTTTTTCAATTTGTATATGTACGTATATACACATTTATTTAGCAGATATGAATATATATCAAGATATATTGATGTATTTGTGCGTATGTATACGTATATATATTTTGCTATTTTATATATATATATATTTTACAAACAAGTGCATAGTACAAAAGTGACAGCGTGGTGATCGGTGAAGGAAGTGGTAGGGGAAAATGATGAGAGGGAGGGGGAATAGGAAGAGATGAAGTCGGGTGGGGTGGGGTAAGGTTATATGTAGTTGCACATCTGGATGATATTACACATTGAAATTAAATTGAAATTACAATCTATTCTCGATTCCGCCTCTCTCGCCCTTCCACTGTTTTTCTTTTTTTTTTCTCTTCTCGTCTTTCTCTCTCTCTCTCTCTCTCTCTCCAGTCGTGAAAATATTGAAATACGATCAATACACGTATAAATATTGTGTAAAGTTCAAACAACAATAAAATCAGTCTTCTCTCCTTTCCGCAGCGTAAAAGGATTTAACATGCCTTTTAAATTCATCGCTTCGAATGTGTCTATGTATATACATGAAATTTCAAGACATTCTAATTTTTTTTTTTTTTCAATTATATCCCACGAATGTGTACGTATGTGTACATGTATATATCCGGCAATGAATGTTATTGTGTAGTAGGTATCTTCGATGGGCGATTACTATTAGACGAACTGGTTATTCGCCCCTCCATTCCCGAAGAGATATTTTCCTCTTTATTTAATAGCGACCTTTCTCTCTTTCTTCATCCCATCCTCGTCTCGCCAAGGGTATTTCATTTCACTTGCACTTATCCCTCCTTATTCAACTTCTTTATCGCACTCTTATTCCACTTGGTGGCTTCCCTCTTTCTCCCATTCTCAGTTGGTGAAGTATTTATAGATGTGCCTTAACCCGATTTAACACCGCCACCTCGAGTCATATTATCCTAACAACGATTTGATGAGATATAAATTCTCTCTCTCTCTCTCTCCCCCCCTCCCCCTCCCTACCTCCTCCTCCGTTCCTGTGATTTCCAGTTATCGAAAATACAACAAAGGAAGATAAAAAAAGACCATGCATACGAAAGACACGGAGAGGATTTTGTTTCATTTTCTCCTGTTTTTTTGTTTTTTTGTTTTTTATTATATACATTGTTGTGTCGCATTAACGAAAACATTGTGGCGCGTATCGAAGATTGCATTTATTCAATTTCAATGTCCACACAATAAATGTCGAAGGTGAAGACAAAAAGATTCTAAATTGAACTACCGTTCATTTGTTCAACTAGAAAACTATGTATTACCGTCTTACACGTATATTTATACATATTTGTAATTATAATGATGTGCCAGTTTCAAGCGTTTACATACAAACGCGTTGGATTTATGTACACAAGCAAAGTTAGATAAACACCGATGTATTTCTCATCTCATTCTTTTCCGTACGCGAATTCCGCATTAATCTCAAATGATTAACTGTATATATGTATTGTCAATTATTTTTCCCATATTCGATGATTGTGATACAGGAGTTTTCAACAAAAAATTATATATATAAGAGAAAAACAACAACTAAATATTTTAATACATTAATCTTGCGCAAAGCGTACATATTCCTCTATTTTCTTATCTCTAGTCTCCCTATCACGGTTCAACGTCGACGTACGTAAATATTAATAACGACGTTAATCTAAATTCTCTTCGTTGATTTCAAACGTGCTCTACCCCCTCCTTCACGCCCCACGCCGCTTTTCATTCCTTCTTTTTCTCTCTCCCTCTCTTCTTCTCTTTTCTTCCACCAACGTTTAAACGAAAGTACCCGTTGTACCCTAATGGAAGAATTCACTTTTGCAGCTTCGTCGAGCTCGCTATACTTACAAGAGTAAATTGCATCGTAAGAACGAAACTCGAAAAACAAGTGTCACCCATAGTCGACGTGCAATCGATTTAAACCTTGAGCAGAGATAAAGTTATGAATTTTAATCTTTCTTGAATTCGAAATTAACATAATTGAGAAACAATGTTGTTTTTTTTCTCTACTCTTCTGCCGTTTATTTCTTTTAATTGTTCTTTTTCTCTTTTTCATCACTGAGAATCGGAATTTGTTGAGAACAGATATTTTTTATTCACATTCCTTCCACATTCGGCTGACACTCCATGTTTTTTCCAACGCTCCTTAAAAAAAAAAAACTTTTCTCATGATGAAAAATGATACGGGAGAAATTTTATGTTTTTAAATCTGAGAATTGTAGTTTTTAGGATTATGGATAGAATTATAAGGACAATTTTATCTCTAATTTGTGCACCTTAACGGCATTCACTACCTTCCCAAAAAGTTACTAGATTCCAAAATCGCTCCCCCCCCCAGTTTTCTCAGAAACGAACAGATAAAATGAAAAATAAAGAGTAGCTGCACTTTCTTTGATATGCTAAGAAGATGCACCTGCTCATTAAAATCGATTATATTCATTAATCGTTGAGAAAACTGGGGGGAGAGATTACTTACTCCCTGCAAAAGTTACTAGATTCCAAATTTCTCCCCCCAGTTTTCTCAGAAACGAACACATGAAATGAAAAATAATGAGTAGCTGCATTTTTTTCAATAGCCTAAGAAGATGCACCATTGAAGAGAACCTACTCATTAAAATTGATTCTATTCATTGATTACTGAGAAAACTGGGGAGGGATATCTAGTAACTTGGCTTGTGATGAATCCCCTTAAGGGCATTCGCCAGAGGGAAAATTATTAAATCTCTCCCTTCAGTTTTCTCAACGATTAATGAATACAATAGATTCCTGGAATATCAGAGAAAACTCCAGCTGCTCATTATTTTTCATTTCATTTATTCGTTCCTGAAAAAACTGGGGAGGGGGGGAGCGGGATTTGGAATCTAGGACCTCTTTGGAAGGATGGTGAATGTCCTCAAATTTTTCCTGTATTTTTTCATCTTAAAAAACGGTTTCTGGGGCGTCGGAATGCACACAGGAAAAAAAACATTCTTGCATCAAGGCAATATTGTTTTCGTTATATATGAAACACGGATTGTCTCAGTTCAATGCAATTTGCTTTGAATCAAGAATTTTGTTCTTTCCTGTGTTTGATTCAAAGCAAATTGCATTGAACTGAGACAATCCGTGTTTCATATATAACGAAAACAATATTGTTTTGATACAAGAATGTTTTTTTTCTGTGTAGGGTTTGAACAAAATAACCCAGTCCAGTTTTACCCACCGGGTTTTTTTTTTTGGAAAAAGCCCTCTTGAAATAATCCCTGAAAGAAGGGAAAAAGGTATCGAAGAAGCTGTTATTTCTAATTACAATGAACTATTCAAAATTTACTTCTCCAATTTACGGACATAAGAAATTACTTCTGAAAGAAGCAAATGCGAGTGAAGTGAAATTCAAAGGATAACTAAATATAAGTACTGAATCATAGTGGAATAAAACGCATTTCCAATGAATCTTATAATTCATGAATAGAATATAATTAATGTTTAGTATCAAAATATTTCGACATCATTTAAAGAACAATATTAAATTGAAATGTCAAGTATAATTGTAGAATTTCAATTACGTATCCCACTTGTCATATCAAATGTACATCGTGATGTAAACCACAATGTATCCCATATGACACACAAAATTCTTTTTCAAGAATGTGATTTCAAATTCATCAAGAACTCTATTTTACTTACATTAACGAGTTCTTTGAGAGGAATGAAACGATCTAAAAAGCAATTAAGGAGAACTCGTTGATGTTAGTGGGATAGAACATTTTCAGAATTCTTCATGGATCCTCAACTTCCGAAAGAGTACCACAAGAATTCTATTCATATTCTTGAGAAAGAATTTTTCGTGTGCTGTAGGGAATGTGAGACCGTGATATGAACAAACCGTCGATTCGGATTTCACATCAACAAAGCTATAAAATTAATCAAAACTATCAAAAACATAAATCTAATCATAATAACAAAAATGCCAAAATATAAAAAACACATCAAACCCTGAAAAGCCCCGAAAATCTACTTAATTGTGAAAAAAAAACTCCCAAAAAATGGCTTGGGTCGGGTTTTTGTAAAAAAAAAAAGCCTGTAATATTGAATTGAAGAATCCTGTTTATGGATACGAAAATTATGCTAATTTCAGCTAAATTTAATTTTTAACGAACTCTCTAATGTGCTGTATAATGTATCGTAATTTATACCAAATTTTGTGTCAATTTCAACAATCGATTCAAATACAAAAAAGCATTCAAACAAATTTGTTCACATGAAAAAATTCCTTCGATTCTCTATGAAATGATTGTTATATTTATAAAAGAGGCTATATGAAAACGTGGTAGAGTTGGGTAAAAATTCAAAAGTTCCAACATCTGAAACAAAGTTGAGGCGAAGGTAAAATGTTTTCTCTCGCATCCCATTCAGGATTAAATATTTCCTTGGAAAGGACTACCAGTAAAACGCAAAGGATAATAAGAGAGAAGGCAGATCGAAATCCTGTGAAACTTTTCTCGGTGACTGTACGTCATGCTAAAATTCTAATCGGCAAAATTAGTCGAAGGAAAAGAGGGGATACACTCCCATCAGAAAGTTTAGTTGACCGCGATTCTAAGCAGGAAAGTTATGAAATCAATTCGACTCGACAAGAAATATAAACTCATATTTATGGTGTTTTCTTCTCGTTCGTTTTTTATACGTGTATATATATATATATATCCATGGTATACATTGTAGAGAATATAGAAAGCAAGGAAGGGGAGGGCCGTTCGATAAAATTTGATTAACACCGCTTTGTTGGAAACGAATGTTTCATGTTTGCATTAAATGTCAAGAGATGCAATGTCTCTTTATGTATATCGTGCAGTTGGAATATGTGGAATTAGTTATCGATTGCAGGAAATCATTCTTTTCTTGTAATTAACAATTCAAAGGACACATCACCGTTTCTTAAATGTATTCAATCATATTATGATTCAGTCATGATATGGAGATAAAAATATGACATGCGTTATAAAACTATCATTCCATGGAACAAAAAAAAATAGCTTCATATGTTGTATTTATAGAAACATATAATTATCATACACGTTCGTCTTGTACTATCTTATATCTGTGTTATTATTGATAGCGTACTCGTTCGACATATAACGGTGTCTCGATATATGTGATGAAATGGTTACATGTCTCATTATTGAACAGTTGTATGCTATATTTGAATCCATATTCAAACTTTTTGCTATTATTCCACACCGAGGAATTTAAAATTCTTTTATCCTACGGAATAATGATAATGTCCGAAAAAAGAAGAGATAATATTTATAAGTGGTCGCTGGGAAATAAGATAGATAATTAAGAATTTAATTGCAGTGATATTTCATCGAGAATACACGAGGAAAAATATGGAAGAATCGATAACAGGAGATATATATATATATACAACATATCGTTATAAAAATTAGTTTTCAAGATGTTTCATAAAATGAGAATATCATGGTTTCACAAAACATAATAAATATTTTCTCTCATCAAATATTAATATATCCTTGAATTAAATTATCCAATACTAATTACATCGATTGTTATTGTTGTACAAAGAGAAAAAGGAAATATGTTGGAGATAAAAATTGTATCAATGTGGAGAAACAATTTCGCTAATCGCAATTCATTTTAGATATATAATCTTACGAAATGCATTAGAATTTTTATTTCTTTGGAATGAATGATCAAGAGTTGAATATACAGCGTGGTGAAGGTCAAGTTTCTTTCTTTATTTCTTTTATTTGATTTCATTAAATGGCAGCGCAAGTGAGGAACTGGCAATCCTCTGAAGCATGAGATATAAAATGGAGATAATATATGAATCACGCTGAGTTAATGTTTAATATAGGAAGAGAGGGGGAGAGAGAGAGAGATACATGAAGTATGGAATGAATTATTCAATCGACAAAATGATCCATGCGTATATGAAGTGTTCGAGAAACGCGTGTGAAATGTGATTTCGAATTTTCACTCCCACGTAGTTGAGATATTTGAAATTGAATGGAGAAGAGGAGAACAATTTTCTGTTTAAAATCAATCCTGATCATCTGTTTTGGATTTTTTCTTTTCAATTCTTTGGAAGCAAAACAAAAGATTATAAATCCAGAACCGTAGATAAATAATGAGAAAAACATATTCAAGGTTTCGTTAGACGAGTTATTACATTAATGACCGCAACCGGTTGAAATATTGCGTTGTGTGCTGTGTATTGCAACATAGTTTATATTATGTAGATAATACTAAAGAGCAAAAGGTGTTTATATTAGGTGTATTAACAAACGGTTTTACTTGAATTTCATTTGATTTTTTTTTTTTCGTTTTTAATTCAAATGGAATAAATGTTAGAGATCTCTTTATTGAAACTCGTTAAAGTATAACAATGCTGTGCATAATTCATAGTATACAATCATTGTTGTGGTACACTTGCATCATCGTTATCTGTCTAATCTGACTTCATTGTTAACTTACGTGTAAGTAAGAACAGTTGTCTTGTGCATCGTGTAACGTTGCTTGCGATTTAATTTCCAGTAAGGAAAAAACAAATGAAATACACTTCGAACAAAAGATCCGTTATTATAAACATTTTTAAATCTAACCTGTCATTATATTTCCAGCTGTACAGTTGAATCTCTCATTCCCCTTATCCCATCGATCGTTCGAGTCTCCGTTGCCTTTTCTCTTCTCTTCGTATTCCTGGTTGAATGAATCAATGATAAAACTGTTTGCTGCAATAGAAAATTTGATTGATACACATATTCAGGGTTGCATGCTTCGAAGTATGTTGAAAAGGTTCGAATCTTCTTTTCCCACGCTAATTTATTAATTAGATATTCGAATAATAAAAACTCTCCAGGGAGTACGCTTATGCGAAATTCATTCAAAACTTACACAACAATTAATTCGATATCAATGTTTCGAATGATTACAATTTCCAAGATCCCCTGACTGTACGGATAAAAATTCAATTCGATTAAAATTTTTTTTCATGATAGGAGTTCATTTTCATCTCTTTCCAATCACAACATTCGTAGCTGTGTGTTTTTTTCCCCTGCTGTTCAATATCGAATACTTACAGTTTTAAATCAAAAAGAGAAGAGAGTTTTGATTGAGATCAATACTTTTAATTTTATTACGTAATTGAACGAGCATATTTTATAATATTTGTGAATCAAAGTTGAATTAATTTCTCTCTATATATTTCTGTCGCGTTTATGAGTTTGCAAAGTTTTCATATTTTCGGTTTTATCGGAAAATTGATTATTCAACGAAAATCCTGATACCGTTCGTGGAGAAATACTGTATACACTCTTGGATTGACCTGATTCATATTTCTCATGAAATGCTCCTACTAGCGGAGTTTGTTACTTCTTTTCACACGGCAACATTCATTGGTTTAACCAAAATTTCAATTAATCATTCAATTTGCGTGTTGGATTTAGAAAAAAGTGATAATGGAAGGGATAAAGAAAACGAGTAATAAAGATGATCTTCCTCTTCGATACGATGAAAAAGAATCAAGATATATTATTGATCAGCGAGAACGAAATTTCATCACGAACTGTACAGTCATTAATTTCTGTATTGAACTGTACGTATGCGTATATGTATACACATTAAGTACATACAGAATCCTACACGGATTCCCTCTCGCATCCCATCTACTCGGTCGGAATGAGTGAAAAAAAAAAAAGTTCAAAAATGAAAGTCACACAACCAACATAAATAAAATGAAAGAAAAGTGAATGCCTTCGTGTAAAACAATTTATTTATTCTCAACCTATTAAATAACATGTATGATCGATACCTTGAAATATATATATATGTTTTTTTATTAAAAATATCGATGACGATAAATCGCAGAGATGACTCATGCAGTTTCTTTTATCGATTATCATTGAAGTTTCGAAGTTAACGTAATGAAAGATTAGCATACCATTTTTTCAAATATGAAGGAAAAAAAATGGATGAAATTAGATTTTATAGTCCAGATATAGATTGCATCTCGTTCAACCTTCACATGCGTTGTGTCTTATCGATCTTGAATTTCTTCTCCTCCCAGGAGCGATCGTTCTTTTTTATGAAACAGTCTTAATGAATGATGTAATGCGTTTGTGAGGTTCGCTTTCTTGCAAAATCTATCGATAAGATTCTTTCAATAGTCACCCTCTTCCGAGCGCTCCTTTGATTTGGTCTCTTTTTTTTTTTCTTTCCGTTCTGGAATACTGAAAGGGAGTTAAACGTTGAAAGATTATCGTTAAATTTACATACCACCACGCAAACGTCGCGTCAACATTTCATTATGCATAGGAAATTTGATACATGGGACGACTTGAAATCAAATTGGCCAAGCTTTGAGTTGCCATTACTTTTGTTTTCTTTTTTTTTCGTTAAATTTCACTGAGAGAAATTTCTATAGGCACTGTAACTAAACATTCCTAACGAGAGCTACTAGAAATTTGGTTGATTCAACCAAGGAAGTATACAGTAACCTGAAAAATTTCTCTCAGTGTTTGAAGTTGAAAACAGATTTTTGATTATTTCCAACGATTCCCACATTTCGAGTGGAAAGAAATGTATTTTTAATCGTCATTATTAATTCATTCATCTGGAGTCAGATATCAACTTAGATTACGAAAATGAGGCAAATTTCAATTTTTACAGCTCATTCCGATAGAAAGCTTGCATTGCATCTCTTATTATTTCCATATTTGGTTTGTATCTTTCTCAATTCATAGTGAAATCCATATCTCAATTTAATGAAGAATTTCTTTTTTATATTTGGCAAAAACTCGTTTTCGGAATTTTAATTTATTTGTCAAATGAATATTTTGAAGCTCTTAATTAATATTGAATGGCGAATGTTTGATTTAAATGAAGTTTAACGTTCCTGTATAGGAAATCATGAAAAGTATTTGAATTTGAAGCATAGAGTGTTCTAGAAAACACACCGTTCTTTCTTTTTTTCTCTAGGAAATTTGATTTCAGAATGACCACGATACGTGGATAGAATGAAATCAATCGTATAATTTCTTTCGTTTATGAAGAAAGACCTTCTACCGTTTGAATTTTATTTTTATAGTAAGCATTCTTTTTTGTTCCTAATGAAATCAAACTCTGATTTTAATGTAAAAGGAATTCAAATTCAAAATTCAATCTCGAATTCCGTTCTCATAGGAAATTGAACAGAAATCCTCGGGTATAAAAAATGTTACTTTGAAGAACGAATGAAAAATAGTACATCGAAGATGCAAATTTATGCTTGTTTGGTTAAATCATTCCTTCAAAATCTTTTTCACTTTATATGAACGATATACCGTCGTCGTCGTCGTCGTCGTCGTAGTCGTCGACGACGTCGTCGTTCCTCCCGTTCACGTCTGCCACATACAAACGAGAATGAATGAATAAGAGAGGGACGCATAGATGGATGGATAGAGGGAAAGAGAGAGAAAAGCGATTAATTATAGCCTATATAAAGTTCTAAGAGACCCTCACGGTACTAACATAAATCAGAATTATTTTCCTTCTCTGGCAAAAGTTATTTGTAAATTGTGGAAGGGAAAAAGATTATCATCTTTTATCAAGAGTGATGATTGAAGGGGCATGTTTCAAATATTTGTCAATAACATTTGTTGATTACGATTAATTGAATACTACTGTCTTGTGATAATTGCTTTTGTTTTCGTCATTCCTCAACCATGAATCATGTATATTATTTCAATTCTTTACATAAATTACATACGTATCGTAGTTGAAGAATTATGAATAAGAATTGCGAATATTGATTTATTATCATTACACTACAAGATTCGCTGGATTTATCATTATACATTATTTACTAGCTATTTTTTCCTTGTATTATGTATTTTCTTTCTCAAAGAAGAGACGTTATCGCGTCCTTTTTCTCTATCTTGAGCAGGTTTCGTAACAGGTGTTGGTGAGTACGTACGATACGTCTGTGTGCCACATACACAACGCGAAAAGTAATTGGCAGTAAATTTTCTCAGGTCGAGACAACGCGCGCACACTTGTTATGTATATGTGCGTGTGCATCTATGCATGCGCTTCAATGTGATGTTTCTTCTTCATTCCATGATACACGATCTAAACTTCGAGAAGCATTGTGTGCTGGAGGAAGTTGAATATTCAATTTATACATAGCATTAGTATTATAAAATCATTTTATATACATATATTTGTTACGTGTAATCGATACCTTCGAATTTATATTTACTGTTATTTCTATTACAAATTTGTAGTCTCGCTATTATATCGAGTTCATATGAAATTCATTACATAACCGTAAAGTTTCGTAATGTGATTCTTTTAGTTATTTTAATTATGTTGCGTAAATATTCGTGATAATACGCGAAGATTGAATGATCTATTTTTGTTCTCGAGAGGCGGGGTGATTCTAAAAACGAACGATGAAGTATATTTACTCAACAGCGTTGGAAAAATCGTTGCAACCGATGCGAATTCACTCGTTCTTTTTATTCATAGAAGATTCAAATTTTTGCTTTTCCGTGCTTCGTGTCGAGATTGATCCAATTCATACAACTTTGGAGGAAATTGATTCAGGATATATTTGCACTTCGACTTCCTAAAATTACAATAACATGAAAAATGGAGGTGAATATTTTTCTACTTGTTGTCAATTTGAAAATGGAAATATTTGATGAAATTCTGCTGCGAATTGTTTGTTTTTCGAGTATATTTCAACTTACGAAAATTGAGATGAAAGGATATCAAAGCGCTGTTCTTGAAATTGAAATCAATGTTTCCTCCGGATTTTCCTTCGCAATGTACAGAGAGATTTCTATATAATATGCCCACGCTGACGAAGCTTGCGTATCGATCATACGCTGTCCACTTCCTATAGAAGCATTTTCAACGAAAAATAATGAAATTTTGATCTGTATTTAAACGAGATCGCTTTTTGGTACCCATTTCATTGGAATTTCATTGATATTTTTTTTTCTCATTCTCTCTACAACGTCGAATGAAATTTTTTCAAGAGAAATTCAATGAAACGAACATTTTATACAGTTTATAAAATAATAATGTGAGTCATAAATTGTTTTTCCTCCTGTTATCCATTTTGTTCTTCTCATATAATTCCTAAATTATCATTCACATTATTAATTTTGTTTTCGCATCACCAAAAATAGGACTGAACATTGTCCTACTGTGTGATTTTCAATGTATTTCTCATTACGTTTGCATTGACTTTTTGAAACAAAAGAAATATTGAATTGCGAAATCTGAATTCGCGTTAATCGGATCGATCGATTCGAATACAATAATGGGAAAAAATGTACCCTGTCTTACATTGCGATAACACTTGGTTTTTTATTTTTTAGAAAGGAAATATAGTTTCAGCGAAGGTCTAGTAAGTTTCGAGATGACGAAGAGAGGAAAACGATCTTCGTGGCCTGCTCGTAAACAAGACTTATTGTCAGTCGTACCATTTTCTGCTTGACCTGGTTAAAGCTTGACTTCAAATCGTTCTTTACGCATTCGATGTTGTTCCACCGTTACCTAACCAATATTTTCCCGAAGTTAGAGAAAAATTGCGTGAATGCGTGAAACTCTGATCCCCGTGTTTGATGAACATTCAAGACATTCATTTAACATTCATCGCATTTTAATCATGAGAAGATTTAATCAATCATTCGAGATTTCATTCCGTTTCATGCAAATCGCAAAATATGTCATCATCGTGTGTACCACAACCAAGTATAGAGACAAATACTGAAAATGTGTACAAAAGTAATTTCTACAGTGGCGGCAAGGGTAGTTTAGTTCGAGGGTTTGGTATAGAAAGAGAAACAGAAACAGAAGGAGGATGGGGAGCAGTAGAGGGGAATAGGTGAGGACGTTGGAGTGGTAAACCCGATAGAGAGAGAGTCCAATGTAATTACCGCTGGGAATTGTATAAATGGAGAATCCACTGTTATGATGATAATGTTTTAAAATAAAAAAACAAAAACAATGATTACACGGTAACAATATGACAATTAAATTAACTAATTCATATTTAACAATGTACGATGCTGTTAAATTTACGTTTAAAAATAAATTGAATTTCTTTTTGGAGTACAAATATATGAATATATTTTATAATCCAGAATATATCATTTTCTCATATTCAGAGGTAAAATTTTTCCGGAAAATGAAACTCGCTTCCCGTGTGTACTGCAATAATTCATGAAAAAATGTTCATACGTTGAAGTCATAAAGTTTTCAATGTCATCCGAAGTATAGAATTCTTTTTTCAACGAAACATATGATAATTTTGAAAACCTCTGTGTGGATAATATCATATACGTGTTGTTCATCCTATCCTATTTAATACAAAATATGTTTTCCAATCTTTTCGATCAATAATAATTGCTGCGAGTGAAATTGCCAAAACGGTAATAATCGGTACGTTCTTCTTTCAAAAGTACACCCATAGATAGATCGAAATATAACATTCGGAGGAATTAAATATTTTCACCGAGTGTTTTATATGTTCAGTTAAGGGGATACGAAGGTTGCCATCTGATCATGTTAGTTGAAAAAGGACAGAAAATAGCTGGTTTTCTCGTAAAATATCAGATACTTTTCTTTGGATAATTATAACACATTCGAAGAGACATGTCGAGTGTATTATATCAAGTTATCAAGTGTCATAAAATTGGAAAGCAAATGTGTTTATCATATTTTTAGAAAACAGTCGATATACGCTCAACATATTTTTAATCCATCAGTGATTTGAGGAATGAAGAATTTGAAACAAATTACATGAGATTATGCGAAAAATGAAAAAGTTATGTCGACGGATGATAATGTTGCGAACCACGTTCAATGATTTGTGTTTTTTTTGTGGATTGTTATGCTTTGTTGTCCTGAACTTTGTACAATAAAATATTCCAAAGACTCGATACATTTCAACGATCAGGCTTCCTTGAAAATTGTATTCTTTTTTTCATATTCTTTTTTGTTTTCATTACGTAAAATATCTGGAAGATATTTTGCATACGTGCTTCGTAAATATTGATCGCTATAGAGCAGATTAGAGTTCAATGTTTATCCATTATTTCATTTTCCGTTTTCAAGGACGGAATGACTAACAATTAGATTTTCAATCGTCATCCAATGATCATCATGCTTGGAATTGACTCACGCGTATGAATATATGAAATTTCATTTATCGTAGTCGCGTATTTGTTATACAACTCTCAATATATGGCGGTGAATCTCAACAATACGAACAGGAGATTGGATATTTTTCTAATAGTCGAGTTTTCTCCACATTGATATGTGGTATTTACTTTGGATGATGTCATGAAATCTTTATTCTCTCGCATATACTATGTATTTAGAAAATTCATCGCTTACTCGTCAAGATTATAACATTCGAAGAGAGATGAATTGAATTTCATGCGGTTTTAAAAGCTGTAGTATATTTTCCGAGAAGATTTGTACCATTCGAAAGGAATTTTTGGATATATTACCTAATTTTAGAGATTCTAACCAGCAAGTGATGTTGTAATAACGAATTTGAGTTCAGTATAATGGCCGTTGACGCTGACATTCATCTAAAAATAAATTCAATATTGACATTATTTCCAACTGTTTTAATATTGAAATTTGAAATTGAAATCAAATTACAATAGTATTTACGTATTATCAGCAACACCATCGATCATTTTTATTTTCATTTTGGTAATTCGATTTATCATGATGGAAAATTCATGAATGTAGTTCAACTAACACACGCTTTTAAACTATATCATACTGCTGAGTAGCTTGTCAAAATGTCTGTCAAACCACGTCACGTACTCTTGTTTATTATACAAAATGCATATTTTGGTTGATGAAATATTCACAATTTCTAACGCAAATCTGTTCTTTACACAAATATTTTAGGATCGTGTGTGGTTATACTTTGACATTCGAAATAATTATTCTCTTCCTTCGAAGAGATCAGGCTGAATAGTATGTTTTTTGTTCAGCAATATAACAATAATTGTGGAAATTGTGATTTTACAATTAATATATACAATTTGTTTGTATGTCATTCGAATATAAAGTGAGACATTCGTTATCATTTATTAACATCTGCCAAAAATTGTGTACTTGAGTCAAATATGTATCGAATTATTATTATTATGTAACGTTACATAAATCAAAGTCGAGTTGAAATGCCAAATGCAGTGAACATAGGGATAAGTTGAATATTTTTGAAACTCATACACTGAAAAGGAAATTTATTCCAGTCAAATGAATATTTATTTGTCCTGTACCAAAGAAATATTTATTAGAATTAACAAAATATTCTTTGGAACCAAAATAATTTATTGGAATCAAATAAACGATTAAAACCATCTATTTAATTCAAAATTTTTAATTATTTTGGTTCCAAAGAATATTTTGTTAATTCTAATAAATATTTCTTTGGTACAGGACAAATAAATATTTATTTGACTGGAATAAATTTTTGTTTTCAGTATAGGAGATGATAAACGATAGGAAAAAATTGAATTCAAGTTGAAGAACAGTTGTACTAATAATCAGGGCTGGGGATATAATTTGACTCGATATGATTTTTATATAAAATTTGTATCAAGTTTCTATAAATTCGTATAAAATATCGATTGAAACTTGATACAAATTTTATATAAAATCACAATGAATCAGATATAGTGTCAAAATCCTACTAACAATCTATTAACATAAGTATTAACATAATTATAGTTGTGGTAAAAGTGTTATTGCCTATATAATGTTCATGAATTCTTATCAACCGAAATAAATTTAATGAATCATTCAATTTCGCGTTAATCACTTCACTAAAAATTATATGAAAATCTTATCTTGTACGCGAAAGTAGAATAGAGAATTATACGATAAACAGCAGACAAAAACGTTAATACCGTACACAGATTTGATATCTTATCAACGTCGAAAATCAATGATGTAAGTGACAAGATCGATTTCGTATCTACACCTTTGTTTCATCCAATTGCCGTTGACTTTCGACGATAATATCAGTTTTATTGTGACAGCACGTATGTGTAATATAAAAAATAAATATTCCATCGATTCTCTTTATACGTTTGAAAGAGGTATCTTGGAATTTGACTCCTCTTCTTTTCCTTGTCTCGTTTTATTTTTCTTCTCTAAGATCAGCAGTTTTCTTTTTGGGAATCGGGAAATCGATTGATCTTGTGACAGGGAGAGAGGAGAAAGAGAGAGAGAGAGAGAGAGAGAGAGAGAGAGAGAGAAAGTCAGCTAGTTTAAAAGGAAACGTAGACGTTAAAGTTCGTCGACTTTGTTTGAGGATCGGTAGTACGAGAGAAAATAATCCAAAAGTTGTTCAACATACTCGCTGAAGCGAGTATTTCGATTTCCATGGGCACTTCTTTCCCATTTCATCCCTCACATTTCGGCTTCGAATGTAATTAACCTCAGTTGTAAGTTCCCAACTCTTCTCGATTTGGTTCCCCAGAATGTGTTGATATGATAAATTCGACAAAGCACGTCGATTTCATTCTCAATTTATAATGAGGATTGAACTTTCAGCCAAACAAAATGAATTGAAAATGCTCGCCACCATCACAAATCCGAATAATAATATCGTTTCCTTGGAATGAGATTATCAAATTACTTATATCGTGATTTTTCAACTAGTTCGAAATTTAATGTAAATATTGATAATGATGATGACAATAACTGTTTGGAAATTTTTTTTCAAGTTCATGTATCTTTTAAACATTTTTGTGAACAAACTTTTCAATTCTTGGTAACTGAATTTGAAATTTTGGCTATCTTATATCACAAGTTGATGGAAATAATAATAAAAATCGTAGTAATAATAAGAATGATGATAATAATGAATGTTTAATTATAGAACAAGCTTCAAAAGCCTCTGCTAATTTGAGAGACGGGTATTTCATGCTTCATCAATTTCAAAAATATTTCTTGCGAATTGATTTTTTTTCATTCCACATACATCAGATAACGGACCGGTTATAATTTATTCAATTAAAAGAAAAAATAACAATATCATACGTATTTGTGTTGCGCAACTCCAGGAACAAGGTGAATTTCATATTACATGTTTTAATATATAATTTAGTTTCGTACAGTTATTTGTGTATGCATGCTGAACTCAAACCCTACAAGTTACACGATTATACGGCTTTGTGAGTTATGTGATTCCTTCTGTTCGTATTATGCGGGAGATGATATTCCATGAGTTCACGCAATAGCATGAGGTATTCCCCTTTACCCTCTTTTCTTCCTCAACAAACAAACAAACACACACACACACACACTCATACATAGAGGCAAACCTATATTTAATAGTTGGGTGTAAGTGCAGTTTATAGGAGAAGGAATAATCGATAAAATGTACCATACATGAAAGGGTGATGAAAAAGTTTCGTAGTCAGTTCAAGCAACCAGCCAACCAAATACAAAAGCGAAAGCCGTGGGTGGGATTTTAAATACTTCATAGCTCTGGGGAATGACGACAGAAGGAAAAAAAGAGGGTTATTGTCTTTGTTAGATTGTATTGCATTTGTAATATATTTATAAACGTATTATTACAATATATTTAGATTCGCACTTAAATGGATACGTATTCGAGAGTATACGACTAGAACTTGGAAGAAGATATCTTATCTTATATGACATGATCCATACGCTCACGAATCCGCTGTGATAATAGAATACACACATTCTCGTCTGAACGTATATAGATATATTTATATTTATTGATTTTACTTCTTTTCAAATAAATACTGGAAATGTATGAGCGAACTTTGTTTGTTGTTTATCAAATTCAATCGACACAGGAAAACATAATTTATCATTGCTCGAAGATTCTTTTGAACCTCCTCGAGCTCTACAAAATTGTCAATTCTTCCATTTACCACTTCCTACTTCGGAACATGAATTTCTAATTTTATTACCTATGAACATTAATAAATATTAGTCGTGATTTCAAATTTATATTTAAATTTATCTTTTGAAGTATAATACTATTCGACATAATTTTTCTTTAAACTAATATTCCAAAGTACTGTAAAAGAATGTGAATCTATACTTCTTTCATATGATATACTTATTGTTCATAGAATGAATAAATTTTTGATATTTGAAATCCTTGTTTAAAGTTTGTGATTATTTTGTTACACACATGGACCATTTATCAATATCTTGAAATATTTTGAGAAGTTTCTCTTCAATACGAACGACTGTTGAATTTTTCATATAATAATAATTATAAAAATAATTTCCTAGGAACAGAATCCTACTTGCTTTATTTGAAAAAAGTATTATTAGAAGATGAATGAACAAAAATGAACAGTTATTTGATTATTGAATTTTTTTCATCTCATTTCTTGCTTTTCTTTTTTTAATATTATTTGAACGAACATCGATCGATAGCTTGTACGCAATGTGCACAGTATTGGTAGCATTCTTTCATTTTTACCTCTTTTCATATTTTTTAAATGGGCTATGTAATTCACCATCAGTCCAACTTTTTCAAAAATTTTGCAAATATTATCGCAAAGCGGATTGCTTTTTCAATTTGGTGTTCAAAGCTTTATCGAGTTATTTTTTCAACTTTATATACATAAAAAATATGGTGAACTATAAAACCTTTTGAAGAAGCGTATATCATCAAAGTAAGTAATGTGATAAATATTCGCACCTTCAAAGAAATTTGATTTGATTTTTATGGATTTCTTATTCATAATTTATGGTTTGGAATAATTGTAATTAATAAGAATGCCAGATTAAGAAGTACTTATACTTCAACGGTATTTTTGTTTTTCAATAAAGTAGGAGAGCCAGTTTCCATTTATCGGTGTAAAAGAAGTTTGTATATAAATTATTTTCATGGTTTTCAGATTCTTTAGACGGAAAGAAATCGATATCCCATTTATCCTTTTCATAACCAAACCAAGAATTACATGGATTCTGATTTTCATTGAGAAATACTACGAAAGAAGGAATAATTAAAATTTTGAATATGAATGTTTCACATTTCCTGTTAATTTAAGAATGTTCTGAAGAATCGATGCGAGTATCACGAAGTTGGAGAAAAAAGATTCATCAGAATTTTTGAATATCATCTATTCACAAGGCAAATGTAGTTCTCGTTCCCTCGTTCAATCGTATCACGTACATACATCCGAACACGAGTTTTACTTCTGTACGTTTGAAATCTTTACGTGGAGTATTTTTTTTCGCATGCTTACTCGATGCTTTTCCCTTTCACTTGTCACTTTTTTCCATCCCCCTATGTCAAACCGAAACTCTCTATAAAATGGAGGAAAAAAAATGAGTTTTGCTGCTTTTGTTCTTTTTTATCCATCGATTTTGTTTTTTTTTCTTCTTTTAATATTCAAATGAGAGAGGAATGGCAAGAAAAAAAGTAAATATCCGAATGGGGACGGATAATTTGAAAATACACAAAAGATAGACGTGCGTTGTATCTTGACGGAAAATTGAATTTTTTTGAACGTTATTGCGAAGTTCGTGGAAGATGAGTACGAATTGTATAATGCGTGGTCAAAATAAACATTCAGACGAAATATTTTCAGTGTGAAAATTTTGGGAATTATGATAAATTACATTAATTGTCGAGATTTTTTGATAATATTTATTCGTTGATCTCTCTTGCTGTTCACAATTTCATTTGAAAAGAACTGGAACTGGAAAGTCTTGGCAAATAAAATTTGTATAATTATTGATCGAGTTTTCTAGAACAGGTTTAAATCATTCATACAAGGTGTTATTTTTCCAGATTCAAACGGTTGATTTTATTGGGATAAGGAGCCTGTTTTTTGACGAAAATTCATCATTTTAAATTGAGCCGTCATTCAATTTTGATTCCATGGAAAAATATTGAATTTGAAATATTTCTAGTGTTCAGTTTTAGCGTTCAAAATTGAATTCAAAATTCAAAGGTAAAATGTTACTTTACCGAAAGTACTGAATCCACTTGCATCCGAGTTCATTTTCCTCAAGATAAATTCTACAATCTCCAATCTACCCCAGATTACAAAGCACCACCTATTTTACACGAGTTCCACATTTACGTAGCAGAAAGTGTTGTAACATATCTACATTCCCACGATTACACTATTTAACGGGTATTAATGTGCATATATTTATTAAATTTTATGTAGTATGATACAAAGTCCATCAGTATCATCGTATAACGAAAAGAAAATTACAAAGATATTCCCAACTTGACACACAATTTTTATCAGTCGATTAAAAATAATTTATTCTCCGGTTAATGATCGAATTCTTTTCGGACATGAAATTGCATATCTACATAAAGATAACGCATCAAAGCGTGTTTTGCAGTCGTTAGTTGAAAACGAAGAAGAAAGGGAGATGGAGGAGAAGAAAGGCAAAGGGGTCGGTTGAAGAGGGGGCTGGGGGTGGGGGCTATACCCTAAGTACAAGCGCACATGGTCTCATGAACAAGCGTATAAGCGTTTGCACGCGCGCACGTCAGAGACATTGAATACGCGTGCGCAAACAATTGAGCATAGTCGTTTATGATGTCTCTTAATGTAAACGTGCAAAAACACACAATTAATTTAGCGCACTGTAAATCCATCTTGTCGCGTTTCGAACGTTAACGTGAAAACGTTAACTTTCAATGAACCAACGGGGGGAGACATTCACAAGATTGACGATGTTCATTCATTCATAAAATCCGATTCATCGAATTCTATGATTATAGTTGATCATTTTATATAATTTTTGCCTCCTTTTTTATGGCGTTTCAAATACATACCCACCCGGAAAAGAGACGAAACGGGTTTACATAATCTCATATTGTATTTCAATCCACGTTCAAACGCGCGGGCATAAATCTATCATTCATGCTCTTATGCTATATTACTTCTTTTTGTTTCCCCTCAATTTCAATAACGTCTTTCGAATAAACTGCGTCATCATAAATTTTCTCCTTCTTCTCTAAAGGATGGTATTCCCTGCTTACTCAAGTATTTACGCCAAGATTAAATGCAATTCAGGTTTCGTACACAATTGCTGAATGAACTCTGTAAATTCCTTGAAGTGTGAAAATACTGCAAGTCCAGGAAGAGTGATATTCCACTCCTAAAGAGTGACTTTTCACTCCATAAAAGTGAAAACTCACTCTACAGGAGTGGAATCTCACTCTTCCTGGACTTGCGGTATTGTCACTCCAAGAAATGTAGAGATAAAATTCAAAGCATCGTGTTGAATAATATCGAATTTTTCATTGAATTCAAAAAACATTTGTATGTTGAAAATTCGGAAATTGTTAAGTTCTCCAGTTTATCCAATTCCGTCGTGCACCAAGGTTCATTCGAGAATCGATTGAGCTGGCCACCAGTCACGTGAAAAACTGCTTTCCGAAGAACTCATTTTCCAATATATACTGAAAATCATACTTTTGAAGTATTGTTCCCCATCTTCTCTTCCCACCATGAAAGATCTTTATTCAATCTTGAGGCCAAAGAAATCCTAGAGCTTCAATACATAGCGGAATATCGCGTCTATTCTGTCGGAAAAAAGTTTGCTTCGAACTTTTAAAAAGTTGGACAAATTGGTGATGTTCGATCTCAACTTCCTCAAACCATCTGGTTTATTTCTTTTTCAATCTTATCCGTTGAAAACAGATAACGTGCGATTACAGAAGAAAATCCAACTATGGTGACGTTTAAATGTCCTCGAAGATTTATTTCGGTTTTTTTCATTTATTCATAAGAAGATAATCCAACTTTATGAAGTCTCGTAAAAAATAGTAGAAAAATGTTAAGTATGATTGCAAAATTATTTTTGTTATAAAAAAACTTCGCGAAGTATTTTTCAATTTGAAATTCGAATTCCTTGAAGGTTTTTGAAATCATTGGCTGTTTGAGAACTCGAGATATCGAAATCTCATGCAATATTTATAATTTCAATGTACTCGGGGGATATTGAAATTCATTAATTCGAAGTCACTTAACCGTGGTAGGAAAAATTATTTACTGCCAAGGGACACAATAAAAGAGAGTAATTTAAAATTTACGATCTTGTCATATAATGGATGTCGGCGGTTCTTAGGGCTGTCAACGAGAGGAGCAAAGGAGGTGAAAAAAGTGGGGAGAGGGTGAACTCCTTTTGTAACTTTGCTTTAACGAGCCATCGAGCGGCGTTACCTAAAATGAAACACGTCTTCTCGACTGTCGTTGTCGGAGTCGGTCTTCGTTCTCCGTGAAAATCCCTTTTTGCCCCGGAAGTATAAAATCTCCCATTTGACTGTCCTTTCAAGACCCTCGGGAAAATTCCTCAAATCGCTTGTTGTTGATATCGAGCCAACTTGTTTTTCCTTTATATCTTCATACCTAAAAGAATTTCAAATTATATATGACTATAATTTTGTGGGTGTTATGTTATCAATTTCTTCCAATAATTGATATGAGGGTTTGATAGTTTATTTCCCTCATACGTAAAGGGATTTTGGAAAATTTATATCTTGCAAAATTGTGTATCTTTTTCATTTCTATTGAAGGTTTCATAAGAAAAACAAATTGAATCTTCAATTCATTCAACATGTATCGAAGTGTTTGAATAATTTCCATGCATCGGAAGAAAGTGTTTATAAGTATTTGAATAATCAATGTTGATTGCTGACTGCTTTCTAGTATTTTTGTTGAACTTTACAGCTCTCAGTTTTGTCGTCCAAAGCAAGAAGACCGTAAGTGCATCTGACTTGAATTCGAGAAAATCAATAAAAAAAAATCGTTTTTCAATGGCAAACCATTCCTAGGGTATGATTTACTTCGAACCGCTGTTAAAAGGGAAATAAGTTTTTTTCAAAATGAAGAACACAGTAGGATGCAGAATGTTTTTACGATTAAAATGATATGAAAAATTCATTTTCGTCAAAAATGTAACTTACGGTTTTCTTGCTCTGTTGAGTTTAAATGATTTTGTCAGTAAAATCAAAGTTTTTTGATTATAAAATTGTTATATCTCATTAAAATGTTTTTCTCCTTTTAAAATACTCCATTTAATACAATTGTTTTTTCACATAGAAATGTACGTTGCGAGACAAAGGAATCGGTCGTAAAACTTGCAAGTTTAACACGATCATGGACTCCACGATAAAGTTAAATTTAACGTAAAACAGAAAGAGAAGGAGCATTCTCTTTTCGTGCGAAGGCGCATAAACTTGACTTACGGTAGTGTTTTTTATCATTTTTTTTGCTCTTTCTTTTTTATTCTCATCCTCCCTCGGTTTGTAATCGGTCGCTACCAGTGGACGACATATCGATCGTATTGCCCTTCTTTTGATATTTTCATTTTTTCCCTTTCGCATAGAAAAATATTTACGTAAAATATTTTTATCAATCACTTGATTCTATGTCTGGATCGGTTTCTCGTTCTTCGTTTCCACAATACGCTTTTCTTTTATCTCAATTATAGAATAAAATTGAATGATCGGTGGAATCGATCGTTCAATGAGGTCGTTGGCTATGAATTATACTCGATATTGAATTGTATGAAACGATTGTAGGGGTATGTACTGTCAATTTTCCGACAAGACCTTTGTAAGTTTTCTACTCGGTTATTCAATAATGATATTGTTTAAGTTTGATAACAGATTTGATACAGTTGGGAGTTTCATGTTGAATTTAATAATTTGATTGATAAAACGTCTCTTTTGATATCGAGACTCTTATCGATCGATTTGGGCATAGAATTTGTAGGAATATTGTTGATATATTTTTCTTGTCGACTTGCCACTCATTGATGACTCTTAATAAATTTGATTCGAGATTAAGGATAGAAGAAGAGCATAGATTTGATGCTATTAGGATTATGTCAAATCAAGTAGAGAAAATATTGAATTTGTGACAAAATATCCAACTGTGTAACCAATGTTTTATCTTTTCAGTTCATTTAAAATTCAAGAAATAAAAGTCATTGATTTTTATTTGGTCAGTTGGTATGTAACACACAGAAGGAAAAATGGAAACTACGCCTGAGAATTAATTTTCCTTCAACCGCAAAAAAAAATACTCATTGAAAATAATTCTCTGGTGGTAGTTTTTGCTCTTACTTTACTATTTGTGTGCTACGAATATGAATAAGTCATATCAGAATGGATGATTTCTATTCTAATCATTTAAACAAACTGAAGGATGAATAATAGCCAAGATTGCAGTTTTTATGTCTATTCAAGGTGATAATTATTTAGTATTGTACGTAAAGTTGTTTATCATATTATTGTTTGTGATGGCACTCACCCTGAGAACATCCTTTATTTGCGGTAACCAAGGAAATTACATGAGTGAAATATTGGTGATTTCAACAATCAAATTTTTCATTTAATTTCCTCTTTTTCTGGAAATTTTTAGTCGAAATCAGAATGAACAGTTTTTCTCAATGCATTGGGTTCATTACATGCTAGTTCCCAAGGTTCATACCTTGGTTAAAAAATCCATAGAATGTGATGAAATGAAATTCAATAGGATTTGGTCAGAACATTGTACAAAATTCATCGTACAAGGTTTTGTTTAACGAGGGTATTTGGAAATTTGTTTCCCATATCATTTAATGAAGAAACTCACTTCTGTTGCCGAAGATTTTTCAAGAATGAATTCCAATTTCTATTACCACTTGAATATTTGACAAGTTTTCCAAGTTTCTCTAGACTTCAGAGGTACGTGATGATAAATCCCCAAATTGAAATTCCAAATTATTGGAAATCATATGGTCTCGTATTTCTTGTACTCGATCAATGCAGAATTGTATATGTTGTGAATACAGTTTTGACGTTTTGTTCCCAAATCCTTTTCCAGGGAAAAAAGGGGATATACAGTCGCACTTATATAATCTTGGATGACCGTAAATGCTCGTGCGTATCTCGATACCCGGAATGTTTCCAACGGCTGCCTATAGACCCATGTGTTTTGTTTCTGTCGTTCATTTCCAACGAAAAAGAGAGATAACGCTACGTGCCATAGGCCATCGGTAGACAAACTTTCGAAAATTCAATGACCATCATTGACAGGGTTATAATTATCCTGTGTGGAGCTCACAGATATGTTTGTGCTTGTTCATCATTTTTGTTATCAGGGATAGAAAGGAAACTTGACGTTATCGCCTTGTGAATCATTCTATGTTCGAAATGTAGATTTAAAATACAGGAAATTTACAAAATTGTATAATCAAGCAAGATCGATCAATTAAATTTCTCTCTTGCGTTTTCGACAAATCCAAACAAAAAACAAAAGTAATTAACGTAATGAAAGTTTTTTCCCCGTGAATTCCTTCTCAATCGGTATTCAAGGATGTATTATTTCAAATGTGAACAATAATTCGTGTGAAAAGGCCTTTAAAATGACTGCTGCTGCTGCTGCTGTCGCTGCACGTGCACAACATACACCAACACGCATTGGAAAATTATATGAGTAGTACGTGTTTTCCCCTCTTTTGTGTATAGCAGATATATTTATTGGGAAAGTGTGAGTGTGAAAGTGAGTCGACACACGGAAGAAGCGAGAACGTACCCGATAGGTATATGTATATTACAATACATATACGGACATTATGTATACACGAGATTTGATTCAGGTACAAATACATGCTATGAATTTGTGTATATAAATTAACGAGCACATACAAACTTTATCTGTCAGCAAAATATCTCACAAAACATTTACATTGAGATTCATTTGAAGATTTCATTTGGATATCTCATGGCCGTTAACTGGTTGTAAGTTTATATACCTCTTCTATATATTAAAATATCCTGTCTCTTATTTGTTTATAAATATTTATGAACAAATAACATATCTATATGGCAGTGGAAAATATTCGTAACTATTCATTGTTAAGTTGTTGTTGTTGAATTGGAATTTAATATTTCTTTTTGTTTATAGCATTATCATTCGTCTTATTCTTTTATATTTGGAATAATCGGTTCGATGCGATTTGTTCATTGTGGGTACAGCTTTAGAATAGTTGAATTTATTCTGTATATTATACCGAAGAGAGAACGAATGAGAAATAGAGAAAACGACAGAGAAGCCAAGGATTGATTATACCATCACATACGTACATACATTCACATGCACGCGAATATACACATATGCGCGCATACCCGTTTATTCATTTTACGTTTCCATTATATAAAATGGTAATGCGTATCCTTTAAAACTACGATAAAATATTCTCTCGCGAGGACAGATATAAAAATGTTAAATTATGAATTATATATTCGAACCCGATGATTTTATTTCATTTTCTATATGAAAAACGTTGAAAATTGTCATTATTGTTATTAGTTGTTTTTCATTTCTCTTTTTCAATAATTTGTATAATCGAATGGAACGAATGGCCAATAATCAATCAATCAATCGAACAAATAATTCAATTGTGTTGTGGGTGCAGCTTTAAAACGGTTAGTCAAACTCATTCCTCCGTACCGGAGGAACGAATGAGAAATAGAGAAAACGAGAAAAGAGCCAAGGATTCTACTACTTTGAAAGTATAGTGAGCACCAACATCGTGGAAAAAGAGAGATAGATCGCTTGAAATACAGACACGCATACGACTAAGTTACTCTTGAACGCTTACACGCTCACACTTGCACACGATGCGCAACAAAGAGGAGAAAAATAAATGGAAAAAGGTAGAAGAGGAGAGAGAGATAAATATATATGTATATACGGAGGGCTTGGACAACTTGGCTTTCACATGAATGTATGTGTGTCTACATATAAATATATATGTATGTATAAAAGGAAAAGAGAGAGAGAGAGAGAGAAAGAAAGAAGGAGAAAAGAAGAGAGGTTCGGGGTACATTGCCCCATATCTCTTTTTTTTCTTCTCTTCTCATTCTTCTTTTCGATTCCCTCATGCAGACGTGTCATTTATTTTTCCACAAAAGTTCGTAGGAAAGGAAAGAAATTTGAAATTGTTTCATTCGATTCGAAACTCGAATGTAATAACTTTATGGATGTGTTGGATTGCAAAATTGTGCAAACATTGAAAGCTTAAAATGTTGAATCCATATCTTTCTATGTTTGTTTAGCGTGCATGACCTTATAACTGGCAACATATATCAGTCGTTTTTTATTTCACCTTACTCGAGATAAAAAAAGGACAAATACGATAAGGTGGGAAAAAAAGTAGAGGAAATAATTAATTTTCTTTCTCTCTTTGATTTCGTTTCAAAAAGTAGAAATATTATTCCCAATCCGTTGACACGTATTCGACACGTAAGCATTTTCTATATACATATATATGTGTATGTGTATGTGTGTGTGTATATATATATATGTTTTTAGAGCATACGTATCTCAATTTAAAACATGATGATAATAAAAGAATGTGACACAAATTTATTTCATGTGAATTAGGAATTCAAAAAGAATATTCATTAGTTCTCCTCGTACGGTCTCGTTACGTAAGATTCAGCAATAGATCTCGTTTACGTTCCATTTAGATTTTCTTTTTTTTCTTCCATCACGGTATACATCACGTATATATATATGTGTAATACAAAAACACATCTTATTCAATCAACTTGGTGCACACGGTGTACAATACGTTGTTGGTAACGTAGGAAATTTGAATTTCTTTTCCTCCACGTTAGGGAAAAAAGAACAAAAATGTATAATTCTTTTCAAATGATTATTCATCAGATTATCATTCTCCTACAAATTCAAAGGAATATCATTATTTGATATCGCATATCATGATATTAAGTATAAGCGGAACTAACATGGTCGTCGTCTCATTTCTGTAACAGCTCATCTGGGAAAACAGGTTCTCAGGAGTTCAGAAAGGTACACAGTTAATGGCATAAAGAGAAGCTAACCAAAAGATCTGCAAATTTTATTCTTCGCTCGATTATCAGAGAAACGATTATTTGATATTTTTTCGTTGTTCTCTCTCTTTGCTTTTTATTATGTTTCATTATACATTCTGATACTGACAAATTTTTCACAGATGTACACGGAGAAAAATGTAGATCGAAAATATAGTAATGTTTAATAAAAATTTGGAAATATTTCTTGAAATCTGAGAATTTTTCTTAAATGAATTTCCATAATGAAGACAAAACGGTCTACTTTTTTGTGGAATTGTATTCGAAAAATAATGAAAAATTATCGATACTTAATAAAGAATAGAGAAACATATGAACTTTCCAAAAGTCGCATACGAAATTTCGCAAAGTGAATAGTGGGATATTGAAATTTTGTTACTATTTTTGTAGAATTTCACACGCGACTCTTGGAAAGTTCATATGTTTCTCTATTTTTTTATTGTTTTTCGAATAAAATTCCACAAAAAGTGGACCGTTTTGTCTTTATTATTAAGAAATATTCTCGAATTTTTATTGAAGATTATTATATTTTCGACCTTCCTTTTTTTCCGTGTAGAAAGAATCAATATCCTTTCGGTTGTAAAAAATTGATTGGTTGAAAATACGTCATAATTTCATCAAAAATTGAAATAGATGACGGATCTTTGATCGCTGTAATCACAAGAATGTAAACCAACTCAGGAAAAAGTTAACTCACTTATAAAGACAAAACAGTTTCGTCCTTAAGTTGAACATTCTAAAAAACTTTCTCGTAATCTTGCTGCGTGTAAGATCGTAAATTGTTTTACGTATGTTTTACGATAAAAATGTTCTACAGAATTTCTGTTGATTGAATAATCTCTCAAAAGGCATTTGGTGTGCTTACCTTTTCTCCCCATTGGATTACATATTTTAATGGTACAATGAAATAATAAAATTTTCATCAGATGCCTGTTAGATTTAGTCGATAATTTCAGCTTTACGGAAAAGAAAACCCTCACTTCATTTATTTTTCATCTTCACTACTGCAAAAAATATTTCATAAGAAGGGACTTGCAAAAGAATTAACATATATTTTTATGCTAAGCATAACGCGAGTTTTGTGTACAGCAAAAGTACAATAATCAAACTTCATTTTGATGAATTATTTAAGAATTTTCATGGTAGTTCAAGGAAGTGGTACTTTGAAATATTGCAATTGAGATCCGCTGAATATTTTTTTTTATAATAAACGAACCACATTTGCCATTCAAGTCGAAATTCAATCTCGAAAAGAGAAAAAATATGAAGGGAAACGAAGAGTTATCGATTGAACTAAAATTTAATAAAATTCTCGTACAATCCATCAAACGATCACACGAACCGTTTGAGAATTTGAAATACATGTGTGTATATTGTAAAAAGCTTTGAGCATAAAAATAATAGTCAACATATATCAATCTGAAATCCAACCTAGTGTAACGTAACTTCAAAAAAATGATTTATCATCTTTATAAATAATATGATACACTGGAAGAAATATCCATCTATCTTCTCTCTATAAGATATTTTTTGAAGGAATCAAATATTCGATTGAATGTAAAAATTCATGACTTGAATAAATTATTCATTCAAGAGACAAATTTATTTGGAGCAAACATTCTATCATTTGATTTGATTGGGTATCAAATTGATCCCAAGGAATATGCTTTGGAGAGAGGACAAATAAATTATTTATTTGGTGAGAATAAATGTTAAATAAGGAGGAAAAATGAATTAGCTCTGACAGCGAAATTCAATTTTGCTGGAGCAGCAAATTTCTTTGCTATACTAGCAAACTATTTGTTATCGCAGCGATCTTGGTAGCTATGACAGCAATTTTTTTAGCGGTGGCAGCAGAAAATGTTTGCTACTCTGTATTTTATACCAAAATTTGCTAGTGGAGCAAACATGTTTCGCTGCTACGGCTAACAAGATTGCTGTGATAGCGAATAGTTTGCTGTCAGCAAAATAAAATTTTTTTTCCTCCGTGTACGACTACTATATAAAAATATGTGCCACGATGAATGACACCAAGAGAAACAATCAATAATTCCAAAAACATGTATTCTTGAATATTTTCTGAAAATTCTTTGTATCAAGGATATACATTTTTTAAGAAATATACATTCCTCGGAATATAACAACACTGAAAGAATTTTGTTATAACAATTGCCGTGGTAATTTCAGTGATCGATAAACAAGTGAAATTTCTTCGAAAAGTTACTGCGCAGCTTGTGAAAAAAATGAGTGGATTTCTAAATAGTTGAGTATTATTTTCAACGAATCTTACAAAATGCACAGTAATATTTGAAAAAAATGTCTACTCGTCCCTCAATCACTGAAATTTCACGGTAATTTTCCAAATGAAATACTTTCAGTGAATGTGTTATTGTTAATAATAATTATTTTTCTCGATATTCATGACCCTCCTCCTTCCCTTTGGATCAAAGCCCAATGATTTTACAGTGTAGGATGTTTGACTTCAAATGCAGCTTTGGCTTGATAATTCCGAAGTCAATCTCACGGATCAATGATAATACAACCCTAATTTGAAGACTCGGATACCAAAGGGACATTAGTAATTTACATACGATAAGATAACAGTGTAAGTTTGGAAAATTGAGGCTGCAGTGCCATTGGTTGCTACAGATTTCATCGAGATTATCAAGCTACACCCACATTGAAAGTTTCATATCAGCTGGTACGCATGGAGATACAAAAATGACTCCAAGATTGTGAATCGTTCGATAATTATTCGAGATTGTTTTTATTAATTATCCAATGAATTCAATTGAACATGTATATATATATATTATTCACTTTCATACGTAGCAATTTTACAATTATAAGTATATTAAATATTCCTTCTTCCTTACATAAATGATTGCATCAGTTTTAAGTATATCTGCAATTCAACGATGAAACAAATAATTTTGAATGATATATTCTTTTCAGTGTAAAGAAAATTGAAGGCAGTTACACTAATTGCGCTATTATCCTATCTCAGCAGATGGAAAATAATAGGAACTATAATATTATCGAACGTTTTTTAATTACAATGCAAGAAAATATAACTATATGTAGGGTATAGTATAGTACAACTTGGAAATTTCATTTTTCTTTCACAGTGCAGTTTTATTACCACTGATGCGGAGTAGATTTATGGCAATGGAGGAAAATTCTGCTGTACGTTTGATTTCATGAATAAAATTGCAATAAATGTTGAATGAATGAAATCGATCGTTTGGATTAACAAACGTTATCAATCACAATTGAATTTGACCCTCCGAAGGAATGTAGAGCAGAAAAGAAACTCGTGTCCATTTTGAATACAATATAAATATATTAAAATTATTTTTATTCAGCCTCATACCAATTGTACAATCAATATATCATCAATCATATTTCTTCTCGCAACCTTAACTTTTGTATTACACGATGTACAAAAAAGAAGAGAAAAAGAAACCTTGAAACAATTTAAATCAAAATCTACAGAGACAAGAGTTTTTATATTCATCCATCCATTCGATGTGATACACGTATGCATATATCGAATCAAAATTTGGAATGTCTGCTTGTGCTTTTTCCGCCTTCATTGTCGCAAAACTGTTATCCTCGCGCAAATGAACAATAAAATTCATGGAAACGAAAAGTTTTTAGATAATCTCGACCAGTAGTGACCTTTCGTGAACGAAAGACGACAAAAAAACTGAAATAAAAATCAAAGAAGAAGAAGAGAAGGAAGAAGGAGAGAAGAGGAGAAAAAAGAATCTCCAGAAATGCAAGTACGATATCAATCGCACGGTAAGTTTTGCAGAGAATGCAGCTGTGCAGTGAAACGAGATTAATGCTATAAATACTATTGGTGGACCGTCCTCTGTCTTGGCTCTTAGTGATAGAAACTCTTGGCCTCGACTATACACTTAAAACATTGGAAATAGTTATGGCAGCGATTCTCAATCTCAATTCTCTTTCTTTTATTTTCTCTTTTTCTCTTGCTCTTTTATCGATTTAATTATATAACTTGTTTCAATTGGTAAGAGCAGGGAAAAAGAAGTGCGTGTGTATTCGTATACAGTTTTATGCGCATATAATCATTCATTATCTACAATGATATCGTGACAACTGTTTCACAAATATCGATTTTCAATAAGCAATTTCTCTCTATCCCGATTTCGTATCGGATACGTGAATTATTTGTTCCGAGCGTGTATTCATGGTGAACGAATTTTTTAATTCCTTCCCAATCCATGAATGCCGATACATTCGCGATAAATGATTTGAATTCGTATGCATATTTTATTACGGAGAAATATTATGCATCGAACTGTGATATATACTTTAAATAAAAGAATGCAAATGATGATTTTTTTTTGTTTTCAATGATTAATGAATTCTTTTATTGATAGAAATTTTTAGAGTGGAATAAATGTCGATGATGAAACGTGTGCGGTTTGTTCAAGGATATATGAATAATCACTTCGAGTTCTCGTACTATGAATTTAATTTGTTAATCGCATGAGAATATCATCGTTCATGGAAAAATTATCCATCGAAATGGATTTCATAGTGCGAAAAAAGAAACGTGTATTTTTCGTTCTATATAAATTTCGCATATGTTACTTTACACGATTTTACGTTTGAGCTGCCATCCAGATGTTTTCTAAGATTTCATTCCTGTGTAATTCTATATGCTTCCTACCCTTTTCCTTTTCCGCTTCTGTATTGTCAAACGAAGAAGAATATGAATACCCTAGGGTATTTTTTATACATTCTTTTTTGAAATGAATATAAAGTGAATATAAAATCAATATCCGAATGAACCAAAATTTTGAGGATTCGTTTTTCCACTGTTGGAAATATTTGGATTGAATGCAGAACTGTGGAATGTTTGATATCTGTTTAAATATTTAGTCGAAACTTTGTTCTCCCTGTTCGTGTACTCATTTTCACATGAGCGATCACAAAACCTGTTATTTCTCGTGAGAAAATTAATAGATTATTGAAGTCGATAGTCTTTTTTCCTTTAGAGTAGTATTTTTAGTGATCGCATGCCGCTTCGTGTACTTGAATTCTCATGAGACCGGGATCTTCCAGTACCGTGATAAAACATATGTGATAGCAACCGCAAGTACATTTATGTCCGTTGCTATTGTCTTGAACACTCGTAACCGGTAAAATACAAATTTGAATTGCAGTCATATCGGGGGATTGCTTCTGTCATCCTTCTTGTCAATTATATGCGATCTTAAATTTTGTACACACAATCTTACGTACGAAGTTGTCCCTAAATTGCGTGATATTGGAAGGAGTTAGGAAGAATGTTCCAAAGCATGATTCAGGGGCATTCAACGTGACTTTGGATTTGGCATCACGCGATTAGATTCCAAAATTGTATTGAGAAGAGAACTGTTATGCTAAATTGTTATACGTTCACAAAATCATGTGAATTGCAATTTGCGATTAAGCAATAAATAAATAAAGTATATGGCCAAAAGCGCGTGGTATCATGACTAAGGATAAACCAACATGACTCAGAAACTCTAAATTTCAACGTGTATCCCAGAGTATAATATTATGATATGTACAACACAGCTATTCGAAAAAGAAAAATAATCTAAATGTGAAATCATAAAATGAAACGAAAATTGCAACCCGAATAAGAATGTGAAACTTTCCTCATATTTCATTCGGTAACATATTAATCCATCCAACTCCAACTATTATGAAAATGTAAAAAGTGAAGTTTACGATGAAAATCGAATAAGGCGAAGAAGAATCTGTCAGTGGGAAATAGTTTGTTATTTTTTAAACACCACCAACCCTGTAAAATATATACATACGTGGTTGGAGGTAGGTGCACGATACAGAGGCGAAGGGAATGAAAAACCCACGAGGCAGAAATCCCGAGGGTTGGCCCCCAGAGAGTATTTTCAGGATACAGCGGGACGATGAACACGTACATAACGAATGTGCAAAGTATCCATACTTGGAGCGTGATAACCTCACACGAACATTCCCTGTTATACTATTTTCTCTTCTCTGTTTTTTCCTTTATTCTATTCAAATTTCCCACAAACATTCATCGAAGAAAAATATTCTAATACCTCGGATTTCGTAGCTTATCGAACTAAAAGAGAGGAATAATCGTATTTAGCGAAAGGCAATATTGTTCATTAGTTTCGGCAAAGAAAAGGAGATTGTAAAAGAAAAGAAAGATGAAAAGAAAGAAGAATAAGAGAAGAGGGAAAAAAGAATTCCACAAACGAAAGACCGAGCGGACTGTGCACACAGTAGGTAGGTACAGTCCCACGTATAAATTCACTTTTATCGATGATAACTTCCACCGCTTCGTGCAAGAGCGAGATAAAAAGAGCCAGGAGGCTTAACTATACGTTGTGTCTTTCTTTTTACCCTCCTCTTTTCACTTTATACAAGATTCAACCGTCAACTGTGCTGCACGTGATTAACGAACCAGGGGAAAATCATTCTCAACAAATATAAATGAGGGTGTATGAAAACTTTCAGATACGTTGAATTTTCTATTGTCAAACGAGACACGAATTAAAATCTCATTTTAATTATCAAAATGTTTTGTTGTCGCGCTTCAAGAAGAATGACAGATCAATGCCAGATGAGTTAGAAATGAATAGCGGAATGCCGCAAGAATTTGGAAAAACATCTCAAATGAAAGCTTGGTCTTCGAAGCACAACTCGAGAATAATAAACAAAAATCAATAACCACTTTCCTGTGGAACAGGTTTTTTTAGAGGAGCATTTACTGCCTTCGGCCTGTGCGTGTGCCACTCGCTACACAAGCAGTTCATGTGGATATGAATACATCGTGTGAAAATCGTGAAAAGAAAATATGTATGATTAAATAAAACACAACTACATTGTAGGATTTAGTCGAATGTCATATCACGTTTAGTGGTCTCGGACAAGTTAGTCGAAAATCAACTATTTAATTATAAGAATTTTGTTATGATATACTTGATGAAATAATTGAATGTCATAGATGAGATTGAATAATTATACTAGAACGAGGCAAAATTCAACGGTATTGATCAATTTCATCATTTGCAACGTTTTCACGATCGAATGCGTGTAATCTTCTTTAAAATGATCTACCGTAGACAAATTTTAATGTAGAATAAGACTGGTGATGTTGTTTCCAAGTCCGAGGCTATAATGCGACTCAATGTGATTTTATATAAAATTTGTATCAAGTTTCAATCGATATTTTATACAACTTATATGTATAAAATTACATTGAGTTGTTCTTATTTGGGCATGCCCATTTCTGAACTTCATTTTGAATGTAAATCGAAGGTGAAGTTTCAAATGAGTATCCATTTTTCTGTTTCATCTTGATTCATTTTGAGAACGATATCGTAATATCGTATTGGATTAAAATTTCGAGCTCATTAAAGAAGAGGTTAACGAAATACGCGTTTTCACTATACGTCTGAATTTCAATACAAACAATGAATTTTAATTCACATTAATTTGAGATTATCGTTTCAAAAGGATTGGAAGAATATCAGATATCTTTGAATTATTTTGAGCATAAAAATTGCAGCTTTGTTGTAACAGGATAATAATAATTCATCATATTTTATGATTATGATTGGATTATCAAACAAAAGTTCGAATTCGTTTGTTGAATACCGTTGACAACACGAACAATTTGTATAAAATATATACAAAATTTGATGAAGATCAAAGAGAAATATTGAGAGAATTTGGTTCAGGTTGATAATGAGCGTAGAACGGATAAATCTTTGGCGTACATAAATGTGAAAAATCACTTTGTATACGCACATTGCGACGTAATTGACATTGGAAGTGGGTTGGAAACGGCTACCGTAGTCTCATGTTGATACAACATCAAAGGTGTGTTCTATTAACATTTTACGCATTCGCGAGTAAATAAAACATGTTATACTCGATAATTTGGAGCAATTCAGTATCCTATGATACTTCATCTAAATTGTTCTTAGTATACTTTTCAGGTTAAAAGAGAGATTTTGCAAGTTCGTATTGAGGCAAGAAGAATATTTTGTAATCAAAATTTAACACTTTTATAAGTTTAGATGAATTCTAGACAATTTTTCAAGAGAATTCAATCAAATCGTCAAATTTTCTATTTAATATACAACGCTATATCAGTTCCATACGAAGCGATCTTCTGAGTTCACAGGGTGAAAATAATCAAATCTACATACATTTGATCAATATGCATGAGAAATTTCAAACACATGCTTTTGCCATCGTTCAGGAGTCGCTCGTGTACTATTAACGTAAGTTAGTTATCCTTTCCAATCACAATGGCAACGCGATGACAACGTCTTACGTAATGATTCAAAGCTCCATAAGTATTAACAAATTTAGATGAAGAACATTATTCAAACTCAAGTATATCTTCTGGTTATTAACAGTGATACATCAAACTTTATGTCTAGATTTTGAATGATGCATGAATTTGAAGTCTATGTTTTGTTGAACTTATTCATGTGTTATTCACAGGATAATTTTCAATATGTAGGATTTTTGAAGTTATTTTCCGAATAAATTGAATTTTTATACCAAGTAGTTTTCACTTCGAGAAAACTATTTACGGGATTGACTTAGCGCGCAATGTTTCTACAAAACAATGTTGCCAGAGCTCCTTGATCAAATATTACATGCAGATGAGAGAAAAGTTACATTTCCAGTTCAAAAGTTACATGATATTTTGCGGCCATATTCAGCCTTGCATTCTTGCGTTGAAGTTTGGCGTTTTAAACGTTAACGTTTGAAAAATGTGACATCCATGTTACATGAAAGAATCGAAAGTTACGTAAAATGTAACAAATGTAACCTTCTGGCAACACTGTCACAAAACCTCCGAGGTAGTTTAGAGATGATTTGTAGTGTTTATTTGTTTGTTTTTATTGAAGCAAGTGATGAAATTACTGTGACTTTTGAAAATTCTTCAACTATTATTTGAAATGGAGAACCCTGAAAGATTTTGTTATTGAATTCATCATATCTAAGAAAGGCTTGGCCTCAATCAATAGGAATTTCTTATACCCAGGGAATCCGCTTGTTTTTTCCCAAAGTGGGAAAATTTTACAAAAATTATATATAATTTATATATGAATGGTCCAAAAGCAACTAAATGAGATTAAATTTCTAGGATAAGATACATCAGAAAGATCTCTTTGTACATTGGCGGCATATTTTTTCTTTGTTACAGTTATTGGGTGGCGCATGCTTCAGCCACGGCCCTTACACATTTTACAAAGCCGTGCGAATAGGAAACGGCCGTGTTTTACGCTTGGGAAGTTTTTTTTTAACCAAATTATGGAGCGATGCCGATCTCGTCAGTATCGGCGAACTCCAGTTACTTTGGATGGACAGTCGTGGACCAAATCAACCACTGGCTTCGTTACGACTTTATTTTCTGCCAGAGAATACACCGGATGGTCGAAGGGATGTACACGGAGAGGTAAGTTATTTCTTCATTCGAATTTTCAACGTGAAATTGAAAAAACGATCGTAAATTACGTGTCGTTTTCATTCTTCTACGCATTTTCTGGTTAGATAAGATTTGTTCGATGACTTTGGATAATGACTCGGGTCAACGGCCATTTATCGTCTTCGTTAAAACCGAGTCAAACTGTGTTGTAATTGTCACATATTGTGGAAATGTAAAACGATAAAAGCATTGGCATTTTTTCAGCCTTCCACTAGGTATTCAAAAGACGAAAAAATTATTTTGTGAGGGTTTTTTTTTTCAAATTCCCTACACATGATCATGATGAAAATATGCTTTCGTAAGTAACGTGGATCATATTATTGACTCAGGTGCTCTAAACGCGTAATTCAACCACAACCTAAGTCAAGTCTGCGTAACATGATTTCCAAAGCACACGCGAGTAAGATAATCCATCGTGTCAATGAGAAAGTATTAATCAAGAAAGATACCTATTTTTTTTTTAATTTTCAGAGAAAATATATTTTGATGTAAAACAGCATCAGAGCATACCTATTTTTTTAATAGAATATTGTAGTAAGAAGGTAAAGATATTTCTTAGCTCCCCTAAACGTACAGACACAATATTTCATATATATATATATGTGTGTGTTCACCAGCGAAAACTAGCAAAGAAAATTTCATATCATATGCAAATGTATGCATGTATTCTTTACTGAGATCAAACAAGCTCGAACGTATCGTGCATGCATGTGTGTTTAAAAATTTTCTCGATTGACTACGACAAGAGCGAGAAAGAAAGGAATATATATTGTAAGGGAAAGGATGGAAAAAAAGAGTACTTATATCGTCGCTCGAGTACACGTACACTCAAGCATACGGTGTTGTTGTATCACGTAAAGGCTGCTATAAGATGCTTATACCTGTACCTTAGAACCCCTCATTCTTTTTCTTTCATTCGTATGTTTTGCTTCCCGTTGGATTCTAGTTCCATCGTTAACCAAGGTATTTCATATCTCCGTACTCAACATGGCGTTTAGGAATTTTCTTTCTTACATGACTTTTCCATTTTGGAGAAAGAACTTTGATCAAAATTCGTTGAAAATTCATTATTCGAATTAGAAGAAGTGTAATTTCAAAACATTTGAATATCAAGGGCATTTGATATGCGTAATTCTACGTGCGCGATTATGAACTTGTTACCCAGCGACTAATTCCAATAAATATACTTCATTGTAATGGATTTGTCCTTTCATAAATTGAAAGATATACCGAACGTGTACAATTTCATGGGTTTATCGAGCTCGACACGATTGCTTTAGAAACATAGTTTCAAGCGATGCAAACGAAGAATAATAAATATATTTCATGTATTTTCACATGAAATGTGTGTAGCTTTCGACGAGCTTCACTTTTCCAATCGTATTCAATCGGTTTTTTTGTTCTTTCATCTGTTTATATTTGTACGATTTTATGTAACTAATTTGGCATTGGTGACTCAATTGATGGCTTTTCTCTTTGTAGCGAGACTCAGCTTTCATTTCGAATCGTTGAGGGTAGATGAATGGTTGATATGTCCAATATTTTCCATAATTTTCTCCTATGTTCATTTTGATAAAATATGTACATACATGACATTTAATTCTTAGAAACCTATGATTTATTCTGTACCCTGTATTGCTATAAAATTGACATTTCTCTTGCGATACAGGAACCAATGTGGTATTTATTTTGTAAATACGCACTTGACAAGTATTGAAGGTTCAAATTACGTGAAAATTTTATTAAACAAGGAAAGAATTTTCTTTGGATCAATAATGATGGTAACAAAATCATTTTCAATTCATATCGTTATTTTTGTCAAAATTTTCAAATTTGTACTTTTCGCAGTTACAAATGCAGAGAATTATGTATGAATACATAATGGCCTTAAATTTGATCGAATAAAAAATTTGATACATTTAAAATTTTTTCTTTAGCCGCTAAATTCGTATAAAAAAGTGCCGCAGCAAATTGTAGAACGCCACATGTAAATACCAGTTTCAAAACATTCAATCTATAATGAATACTTCAGGAACCATATGAGACTACTCCATGAAGAATTCTTGATAAATACATCAAGGTCTGCTGTGCTGTTTTGAAAGTTCCAAGTTAAACATAGAAGGGAAAGATCAAATTCCAGCAAAGTTTCTCTCGAAATTTCTCCTAACATATCTGCAACGTTTGTCATGGGTTTCAGAATTTGTATTGAATTCGATGAATCACCTCGATACGGAAGTAAAAACCAAACATCATTGTACTTTTAGTGTATCGAGGGTTTTTGGAAAGAATAAGCATTATTCTCATATGTTTATCCAATTCGAACGAGGCATTTTAAATGCACAATATTTTCAAGTCTGAAAAACAATGGTTCTCACCATTCGATGAAAGGAGAATCATTTTATCGCGATTCAAATTAGTTTTCAATTGAATTCGCTAGACGAACAAAAGCGAACATTCCTCGAATCGATATCAACATGGTTGAATTTTGTCTTCTTTTTTTTCCCCTGTATTATAACAACCCTGTATCGATTATTTGCTTTCCAACAATTCGAAAATGAAAAACATCAATCCATCTTGTAGTACAATTTCTAGCTTCGTTCCATTCATTATTAAGTTGATAATCCTTTTAGCTTGAAGCCCATTCAAAACTGATTGCCTATCGAACTCTCTGTGCTCGAGTGATTTGAAATGTGATTAATTATGTGCCAGTCACTCGGCTTCGGAGAGAAAGTTAGATATACTAAAATCATTTCCCTTCAACATTCGTATTGTATTCACGATGTGAATAAGAAAATTAATTGAAACGCTTATTTTCTAATTACGGTAATTCTATATCGTGATAATAGTTGGGATTGTGTTTTCTTCTTTTTTGTGTATTCAGTCGTTTTTAAACGAAATGATATTTGAAATTTGTATGTAAAGTATGTTAATTTTACGTGTCGATGCATTTATTTATTATATGCAAATCGAGACGTTTTGCAAGTCAATCTTTACATGAGAATTTCATTCATAGGAAATGATTGAATCTTTCTGGGATGATTTTTTCACGTTAACTAGCCGGAAAATGGAGAACGGAAAGAAATTTTATTGTAGTTGCGATATTACAAATATGTGCAGTTCTGGCGTTATTTTAGAATTTTGTAATTTATCGGTTGATTTTTTTAATAAAATAAGTAGAGAATTATTATTAGTGATTTCTGGTGCATAAATATTCATGATTAACCGGTCGATTGAATTTTTGATGTTATTCGTTACAATTCGAAATACCCTTGATTCAATATCCGAGAGAAATATTATTTTATTCGTTCTCGGGTGGAAGCGGTAATACGAGTTTTCTAGAACTGCTGCATTTCAGAATGGATAGAGGAAGAAGGACGTAAGATGGGGAAACGAGGGAGAGGAAAAAACTCATTTGTACCTTTGTATGTATTTCTACTTCTTCTTATTATACTCGGCTTAAAAGAGAATAAAATTTTTTAGTTTATCATGAAAAAGAGATGAAAATGTAAAAACAGCAATCGCAATGATGAAAAATCGTATATTCATCAGGACGGATTGAATTCCATGACTGTGTATAACGAGCAACAAAATTCAAATTCTTCTTCGTAATATAACATTGTTGTTGGAATGTGTACACAAGGAATGCAGGGTTTGGGCATAGATGATGGGTGGAATGGGATCATCGGGAATTGAGGGATTGTAGGGAAAGGGAAGGGGGTATATCAAATGGTCAGGTACTGTCATAAGCTGTCTCGCCTCCGGCCGATTAAACTTGGCTAATAATTCGCCAGATTGGCGCCAGTAGCAGGCATGCGCGACAAAAACCAATAACAGTAGCTCTCTACAGTATTAGCCGTACGCTAACTCCACACACTCAAGTTTCTCTTCGACTAACCCCCTCGAGTCCACCGTCGACAACCCCCTATCCTCATCCCTCCTATCGTGGCGTATAACATCGGTAACGCTTCCCCCTCCTTCACTTGCTAAAACAAGCTTTCAAAAGAAAAAAAGACAGATCTTTGTTCTAACAATAATATTTTCAGTCATAATGAAAGATGGATTATATTTCAACATGATTTTCACGATTCCATCTTGATTAAGTCGATACCGAAAATATGTCATCGTCCTGTCAAATTTCTACTAGGGATACTATACTTCTTTAGTTCAGTGCATATATTATAATGAAATATCTTCTCGAATGGGAAAAAAATCAATAGAATCTCATTGAAACACAAACGGAGAAGTCACCCACAAAATACGATATACAAGAGAAGTTGAAGTTTTCCATCGACGTAGTTTGAGACTGTGATAACATAAAAAGATTGGTCGACCTCGATTAAACATTTCAATTCAATTGGAAGAATTCAATTCAAACAAACTAATTTTTTGCATCAGTGATTTCTTATTCATTCTTATAAAACTTGTGTCTTCTGAAGTTTCCAAAATATTCTTTTACCTGATTACACATATATTTTTATCCATAATAACTGAAATTCATGAAACATGGTACATATTTATGCAAAGAGAAATCACCGTTCTTCACACGGAGAAAAATGGAAGGTCAAAAATATAGTAATCTTTAAAAAAAATTGGAGAGTTTTTCTTGAATGCGATTCCACAAAAAAGTGGACTGTTTTGTCTTTATTATGCATTTAAGAAGAATTCTCAGATTTTAAGAAATATTCTCAAATTTGTATTAAAGATTATTATATTTTCGACCTTCATTTTTGTCCGTGCAGTTACGAGATATTTTGTATTACCAGAAAAAAAACGATTTTGTTTTTGGAATTCAAAAATTTTGTAATCAACACTTCTGGAAGATCAATAAAAATCAGATTCGAATTACTTTGACTATCCCGAGTTCGATTAGAATGCTCGATTGGTACACTTTCTCATATCTCCATCCTTTTCTTCCCTTCCACCCACGTCTGTTCTTCCCTACTCCGCATTCCCTCTCTGCAGCTTCCCCCTCCCCCCATTCGACCTTCTATTTCTTCATCATTTGCTCTCCACTCTTTTAGAAATTTTCTTTTTTTTTCGTATACTTCCATTGATTCCTCTTTTATCTTTTACAAATGGAAATTCAATCTTATAAAACCATTTGCCAGGAGATATTTTCAACACAATTACAATCGGAAGAGTTTCATTGAAATCGTAAAGGACATTTGACTAATTAATTGTTCGAATACTTGAATTATTTTTCAAAATTCTATACTTCTGAATATTAAAGAAGGAAAAACATGTTTTTCTTCGTGGGTCTGACAAATTGTATTCGGAGATAGATTTATGGTTTTCATTCGAGTACTTACACGTCGTACCTAAATTGTTGCTTGCACTTCACGCTTCCACCGCACATTCCTACCTTATTGTACAATTTCATTGTTCTCTCATAATTTTGTTTGACAGTTGTACTTCGCAATCTACGCTTATATTCTCTCTTCTATGTCGAGAGAAAACTGTATGTTCAACTTCGTAAAAACAGTTATGAAGTTATCGACGTAATAATTTATTATTAGACTCGATTGTGTAAATATCATTATTCGTAATTATAGATATGTTTATTCTCAAATACACATGATCGTCGATGATGTGTTTTGAAAGCATAGTGGTATATTGTTGAATCTATGCTGTTGTATGAACTCAGTCCTCCTATTCAGTCATTCAGTCTGTAATGTTTAAATAATTGTCAAAGCACAATCAAATGATTTCATTTTCCGTTCATTCTATTCTACTCGTTCATTTCAAATCACGATAAGATTTTTCATTATTTCAAAACATTGCTTGCAGAAAAATTGATCCATTCGATAAGAGTATTAATTTCATTTATCCACTTAGTCCGTCAAGGCGCATTCAGTTGGTAGGTATTTCCATTATGCAACAAGAATACATAACACATACACGTTCCTCAATGAATTTACATCGAAAGTGGCAAATGAATAAAATCTTATTCGCAATTGTTTTTCCTCTGCACACTTCATTGCGCAATCTTCATTCCAATGAGTGCAAAAGAACATTCATGTCGATGATCAATGAAAATAAATTTTATTAATTACAATTTGTCACCTATGGAACATATAAAATGGTATGTTTCGTTTTTGCGATGCATCAAAGTATGCACGATGAAAAATCTTGTTCTTCGCTCCCGTAATAATTATGCCGTTGGAATAATCGGGTACAGAAGAATTTGAAAAGAAAAAGAAAAACGACAATCGAATTTCCATTCATGCAACGTTGAAAATATATATCGCAAGGAACTTTTTCCATCGAATGTGCTCGACATTTTTATTTCGCCATCGCTCATCGACCCTTGGCAGAAAAGCAAGCAGTTTCTTCCCGTATACATCCAAGAAGCGTTCTCAAGAAAACTCATGTTGCATTTGCCAACTTGTATAAACACTTTAATATCCTCCTTCGAGGTAAACTACTTGAACTGTGTTTGTAGATAGAACCAACTTCAGAAACTAATCTCGTCATATTGTTATTGTTGTAGTTTGTCGTTGATTTCAAAGAAGGAAAATTTTAATTACTTCCGATTATACCTTGTTTGAATGTTTTAATCCCATGAAAGGGAATGAAAATATTTAAACTCATTTCAAATTGCATCATTCGAGATTTGAAGCATCCCACCTAAAACACACACCACAGTTTTTGCAGCGAGTAATTTCATCCTCAAGCATGTAATAGGTTACATTACATATGTTATATTAATATAATATTGCGTCTACATTGGTGATATAGTCACCACTGAATATTAATATAACAGATGTAACGTAACCTGTTACATGCTCGAGTGTGAAAGTACTCGCAACCAGCTTGTTGCGGGAAACGTTCTCGTTGCAAAGACTGTGATATGTTAGATGAGATACTACTCAGATTTCTCATGAAATAAATGTTGTGGATCTTTTGAAGTCTAATAGAAATAATTCCAGGTATTTTCTAGGTCTTCGTTAGGCCTTCGTGAGAATTTGTGGGATCTCAGTCCAGAGATTCCTTCGGGTGGTTTCTTTTGCAGAGGAAAACGTATTTCACTTGAAATAGACAGGCGTGTAAATTGATGGAACGAATTAGTTTGAATTTGAATTTTGGTGTACCATAAAAACAACGGTCAATTCTAATTTTTTTGAATAATATATACAAGCGAATTAAGCAATTCGAAGATTTAACGTTACTTCTCATAATTTTGATAATTAATTTATGATTCCAAATATCGAATCAGTTCGCATCGAAAATGATTCATTCTTATACAACCACATTCGTAATAATCTAGTGACAGCGATAATATTCACATTGTTCGATGTAATAGTAATAGAAGTAGTTGGTAGCGTGGTAAAATAAGAGTAAACCGAGAGTAATGAAAGTGTCGCTGCCCCTGACCAATCCGCAAATCCCACACACAAACAACACACGGTTGAAGAAACTCTTAGTGAGCCGAACATGTGCACGCATGTGTGCGTGCGTCTGTGTGTGCGATGTGGGGCGAGTCGGGTAAACACGCACACAATGTGGATACGATGAAGGGTGTATTGGCGTGAAACGTTCGCCTTAAGCATCTTCCTCTGCTATGCTACAGGCATTCAACTCGTACAACTCGACTCACACACGTTTAGGCTGAAACTCTAGTAGCATTACATTCACGTTATATACAACTTACACGCACGCAATTCTACTTGGCGGTTCGTTCTTTCGTTCATTCGTTTCTGTATACCTGTTAACTGTAATTTAAAGGTTAATGTCGGATCAGTTAGTTTCGTCATTGATACTGTTTTGTGGTCTTTTTTTGTGTTATTCTTCTGATTAGCTGGATCAAATAAAAACGAAGGAAAAATGATTTTTATGCAGAATAAAATCTTTTGTGTAATAAGAGTTCTTGATACATTTTCATTCTGCACAATGAAAAAATTGATTTTATACACACGATGAATGTGTTTTGAGATCATATCGAATCTGTTATTCATTTGAATATAAAACATTCAATTGTAACGTAAATTGAAGTCCAACAATATTCAATGATTAACAGCCAACATAGGCGGACGGTGGGCCCCATGCTGAATCGATTTAGTCCTTGTTTTCCATACAGTCTGTGAAATAGTTTCAGTCCCTCAATCGGAGCCACGTTTTTTGCCGTAATTCATGCGCAACGTAGTAATTATTTGTTTTCTTATTTTTTTTGTAAATATTATTCCGAACAAACTCGGTTGGTGTGTGGTCAAAAATTAATTAACAATTGTTTTAATTCCAGATAGATTGCCTCGACTGAATGCTGAATTAATTGTCGTTTATCATTGGGAGTAATTTAATACTATTCTCTCGCACAAAGTCATGTAACGCAATTCAAAGTTACATTGGTTGGATACTAAATATTTGCCGGTAGCTTCCGCTTCATGTGAAATTCCGAAGTACAATATTGACCTGTTTGTGTGAGATGATGAGTGGAAGTATATACAACGATGAAACATATGAAGAATATACTGGAACGCAAAATCTTTCCAGTTAGGTTTCCATGTGTGTGGATATATTAAATATTCTTGAAATGCTCAGGTTTATCACTGAAAGATGGCCTAGTTAGATAATTCTACCCACTTCTTAGACAAGGCGGGAAAATCTTATGACGAGCAATAATAGCAGCTACTTTAGCAGAAATCATTCTAGTCGTTCTTGAGGCTTCTACAGGGCTTTTTGCTCGGCCTTGGCAGAGGTGGTATTTTCAGTTGTTTCCAGTCAAATTTCCAGTCTTTGAAAGCAGAAAATTTACTATAAAATCCAATTCACCTTAGATTGACACCCGAGTGAGATTTTCATGTATAATTCGATATAGCTTATATACAACTTACATATAATTATATAAGAATTATACATAATTTGATTCTACTATGTTTAAAAATTCCAGAGAGTGCTTATTCTGTGGAAAATATAGAAATATATAATAATCTCTATTCGAAATACTCTCACAACGTATATTTCGTACCCTTTCACCGATTTTTAAGGTGACAAATTTGCGAATTTTATTTCCACGCAAATACCCTAATATATTCTCAACAAAATCCCTTAATCGATGCTGCGATCTTTCAAACATTTTTCATGACTCGGTATTTTTTTCTTCCCCCGTAAAAAAGTTTGAGAAGAAAATAGGATAAAGGTTTTATCAATTCTCTATAGCAAAGTCTCAAAAATTGTTTACGTAATCGCACTCAATATAACCCTTTTGATAATGAAAAACGAATTTTTATTCCAATTCCATCAACCTCGGAATAATATTTCACCGTTCGTGCAGTGTACGGTATCTCTATTACAAACAATAAATCAAATTTAAATTGATTAACAGTTCGTGATTTCCGTGAATGTATAAACCTACTCCGAGAATGCTGATTAAAGTTATAAAGTGTGAACACTGTGCGAAGAACAAAACATTATATTGCGTTTCATGTATCATAGTTGAAAGTTTCATAATGTACGATATGAGTTTATATAATATGTATCTAACAGTTTCGAATGTAGTTCAGATAGTGCTGGCGAATAGAACAATAAAACGATCAGTATATGATAATTGTCTTCTCCAAATGTACGAAAAATGATGATACATGTATAAAAAAAGAAAGACAATACAAAACAAATTCGGGCATAAAATGTTTTTTGGTAGATATCGCGAATCTTTCCCGAATTCTTTTTTTTTCTCTCTCCGAGAAGAATCGAGCGTATCGCACAGGATAAAAATTCTACGAAGTATTTTTATTTTTCCGTTTCTTACGATTATCATATTTAGATATTGTGAAACGTACATTACCGTCCTGACGTCTTGAAATTTAGATTTATTTTGCGGTTGGCTTTGCTCCTTTTATTTTCACAGAATATCATTTTTTTGAGATTGCATCTGTATTGTGAAAACAACAACATTTCACAATTCTTTTCTCGTCACGAAAATGAATACAGTTAGAAGGGTTTGAAAGATAAGTGCATTTCTTGAGTAATAAAAAGTGAGATTGATAAAATAACAATCAAGAATCGAGGATGTTGATTTTATATAGTTCGCAGAGTTCGCTTTATGTAAATTTCGAGTCTTTCGTTTACAATGAATTTGATTTTTATTTTTCCAATTCGTTTTTATGAGAGTCAAGACGGAGAAGTTCCATTCGCCATAATCTCTTCTGTCTATAAAGAATGAATTTCAATGAGAAATATATAAATTACGATTTTATTTGAATCCCTCCGACGATATTGAAATCCAATAAAGATCCCTTTGAGTAGAAATATTGTGGAGTATGAAAAAAATTTGATTAGCATCTCACTTTATTTTCATTAGAAAATCATTCGAAGATAAAAAAAGTTGAAAAAAAAGAAGTAACAAGATTTAGTTCAAACTTTTAGAATATTTTTCATTAAATGGTCGTATAAAGTAGAATTTCATTTTATTGTAATAAGGATTCGAATGGATCCCAGGAATTTGCGTATCTTCAATCAAAATGAATTTAAATCGCATATAAGGTTTTTTTTTCTTTTATACAAGAACTTTTATATCATTACGTATCGATTCGCCTACTCAATGGCCGCACCGTTAGCAAACTTCAAGGAATTACGACCACCTTTTCTCAAGGATCTCTCTCCTTCCCTTCTTCCTTTATGGCTTTCATCATCACATTTATTCGAGTTACCACTTTGAAACTTTGATATTTCTACTCTCTCTTTTTTCATTATATACATTGTTTATTCATTATTCTTCTTCGTTCTCGTTATTATATATCATTCAAAAATGAACTCATCACAAACGAACGTCGTAATCATCTATTCTTATTGTTATTGAAAATATGCATTCCAATTTCAAATGAAATGGACAGCATGAATGTTGAATATGAAATAAAATCGTTATTTCGAGGATAACATAATTAAGATTCAATTTGATTCTATTACATAACATTGCTTATTTAAATTCCACATTTAAAGACTACCTCGAGTTTATACGCTGTCGTACCATCGATCGATACGACATTAAATTATATACCAGGACCGTAAGCGGTCGGTATTTCATCCTCGTTTCAGACGAAGAAAATATCTCAAATAATCTCTTTTTCGTTGTCATGGCGTAAATCATTTTTTCTGTACATTCGTGTTATTAAAGTTTCACACGATGCTTTTTTTAATATCAATGCCTGATCTTATGGTTTATAAAATTGGTAATAATAGATTTTTCGACTATTTCTGTTCACTGTTTGGGGTATAAAAATGAGAATTAGTGGAGAAAATAGTTATGCATGTTTACATTTAACGCGAGTACTTAGCCTTTCACAAACTTATATTGTATGTCAAACCAAGTTCTTTGATCGATTGAAATTCTTTGTTCAAGGAGAGTTTAGAGACCCCTTTATCAGAGTATTTCGAGATTTTCTTGTCTCTAGAATGTTTATGAGAATAAATCCATGGTTACGTCATATGCGTATGATTATCATAATATCTCACTTTTGATATAATGAAAACGTGAAAAAAAGAAAGAATAATGCAAAAAGTTGTTTCAATAAACTTTTCTTTAAATTGACATGAAAATATAACCGACAAAGGATTTTCCTTTATTTACTTATCTCTACGAGCTTACCATGGCACTTGGATTTTACTTGAGCGCACAAGAAGTCTGGTTCTGTGAAAGAGCAATATAGATGTATGTTGGAGAAGGAAGGGAAAATGGTGGGAAGAAATGAAGAGAGAGGTTAGGTGTTTTAACATCTCTCCGTTTATAAGAAACCCGTGGTCAAAGGTTATTACATAGTAAATGTATGTACGGTTATTTTTTCAAATCATTCATTCCTATCCGATTTATAATGTATATTGTTGAGAGGAGTAAAATTGCTTGATACTTTCCGCGTTCTGTTACATTCACGCTGCTCGCCGTGTATGGATTATTAAATATCACATATTTGTATTTCAATCAAATTGAATTGCTTCATCATGAAATTTGAATATATATACGTAAATATTGAATACACATTTCGTTGCGAGAGATTTTATTCAAATTCTTCAATTGGAAGAGAAATACCATTCCCCCGGGTTTTCGTTGAGCGAATAAATGAAAGCAAAGGGAATGTAATTTTGTTGTAAGATTGATACGTATTGTAGGTATGTTCGACTTTCGTTTTAGTTTCTGTAGGAAGATCATCTACTGGGTGTTCCAAAGTACACGAACGGGACTGAAATTTTGAACTGAAAATATTATTTTATCACAAAAATTCTGCTTTATTAATGTTCTCTCTTGAAATTGGGATCCTCAACATTCGTTTCTTATTTATCAGTTGTGATTAATTTGTCAAAATTTTGCATTTATTCTAGACCATGTAACTTTCAGCGATTTTGATTGAATATCACAAAAATTTTGCACGAGAATGTATCAAAAATTATTAGAGTTGCAATATTTCATTCCATATCTGAGAAGTACTTTTCAAGAGATGAGTCATAATGGTACTACATAGCTCATTAGAAAATGTAATTTATTTTGTATTATTTTCTTTCATGCACAGCTGGCTTTGATCCATTTATCAGACACTTTGAAATCAATAACTCAACGAGCCAATTTCAAGATGATTGCAATGCAATACAGAATTACTTTTATTCCGAATTCATCAATCTGCAATTCAAAAATGCATTCCGAACATGGAATTTGAACAGCAGAGATATATTGTAATGTGCACTTTGAATTTCATCAAACATAATTTTTGCTTTTCATTCCTTTTGCTTCTTTATTTTGTATCCCTCTATTGGCTTTTTTTTTTTTTAAATCATTTGTTAACAATCTATTTTTCTGGTCGCCACGCATGACTTCCCCCTGGAGCGCGTGAACTGGTTTCGAACGAGTGCCATGCCTTTTACGTTTTCTGGTTTTTGTGCTCTCCTCCTCGCAAAGAGGAAGGGAAACAAGGGCCGACGACTTTTAATGGACGACAGGGCGAATCCTCATTGGCGTAATCCATGATTTTATCTCTTTCAAGTACATACATATATGTGTACATATGTACGTATATTTTGTTGTCATTCAGTTCAGTCGAGTTTCAATCAAAACGACGAAAAATTATGGCTCGAATAATTTTTCATGCTCAACTCCTGATCTCTATTAGGAAATGTAATTAAACGGAAAGACCGGGTCTATTAATATTTAGAAAAATGACTGTCAATTAAGGGAAAACGAGATTTGCTGAAGAATATTCGTAGGGAGTCTGCTAAAAATTGTCAACTGTTAATATTTTGACTACGAATTTTTGGTCTTTCCGTGTAGGAAGGGTAAGAATTATTTTCCCGAGTGGGATTCAACATAATTTGGATACACCAAAGATTTCCAGAATTTTGTAATATGGCAACTTTGTCAATTAGATGGACAGCGGTATAGCAATCGATCATGAGTTATACTTGAATCGATAATATTGGTTTGAGTGCGGTAATTCTCATACCTTTGTTTCAAACCAATGACTAGAAAGGGGACAGCTATATTGAATAACGTAGCTGAATTCATCTCATTTGGAATGAACGATCATCGCACTTGACATCCGTATCCATCATCCATTACTGGGAATTGATGATTCCTCTATCATACGGATACCACTGAAATTTTCCAACGTTTCTATAGAATGGGAAAAAATGGAAGAATTTTTCCACTTGAACGAGTTGCTTTTTACAATCACGTTGTTACAGTTTAATATCGAAAATATTTAATTATAGGCGATCCGATATACGTTTCGAAGAAATTGACGGGATTGAATTTATATCGATTTCTGTAATCTCCCGAGTTCAATTCATAATAATTATTCCTATATAATATTCCATAGAGAATTTATACGGAATCGTGATTTCAATGTTCACATGTATCGAGTGAAAATTCGTTTGAAAATGTACAAACGAATTGATTTATTATTAAACGACTATCGGAACAAGTATGTGGACCGTGTCGTGTCTATATATTCTGTACATGGAATCTCGTGAAATGTTCAAAATCGATTCCACAAGAGAGAATGTTCAGAAAATTTGTATTTTGCCTTTTTTTTTTTTTCATCGGCGCTATAGTAACAGATATGCCAGATATATTTTTTTTTCCATCGTGGGATAATGAATCATTCGTATATGAAAGACGAGTAGAATGTAAATTAAATTATATCTCACGAGAGATGATTTATGCATCACGTAAGTTTATAATTAAAAACACGAAAGTATAACGATTAATATTATCTTCTAAATTATTAAAAATATGAAAACATTTGAGTATTTTCAAGAAAAGTTACTTTCGTACTGTCATAACAACTTTCGCTTGTTCTTTTCATCCCAAGAGAATAGGTTGGGTGACTATCGATCGGTTTGGATGGAAATGTTGAACGTTTTACACCGAGAGATATGGATTTCTAAATTTATTCGAGATGAATAAATTCCAATTCGAATAAATCAAAAAGCGAAATATTTTTGAATCATCGCACAAAGCTTCCCAGCGAATTTGTATTCGAATAAACCATATTTCTGAGTGAATTTCTTGATATGCCCCCGGGATATATCAGTGCTGAAACTTTAATTATCCTGCGTTGAACTGAAATCATTCCGCCCCGCTAGTTCGTTTTTTTAATTAAAATTGCTTTTATCGAATTGTCTGAATTGAATTTGGAAAAGTTATCGAACCATGCGTGTATTCGATAAATATCAGTTTTGGCATTTATCATACCAAAATAGAAAATTCAATTTCGTTTTGAAGTACATTGAATTGTTGCAACGTAATCTAATTACAAACTTCATCCGGCACAATGTCACGTAACTTTCATTCCGGAACAAAAGTAAAATGAAATCAAATAATGAATTACTCCAGGTAAAAGATTAAACAAACTCTTCGAAAATTTTTTGAAACATTATTTCTCCGTGTACGGAAAATATATTGATAACATACTTCGCGTAACTACCACTACATGTAATAGGGTTGGAAAGTATATACGGAACAAGCAAGTCTTGATATACACTGCAGAGTAGAGCTTAAGGAATTTGTCATGACTTCATCCAATGCATTTACTCGAACTCATGGTTTCTCAAAATAAGCACATAACGTATAAAACTTCTCCAACAATATTCTACGAAATTTACTTGATAAATTTAATTATTATAATCAAAATTATGATCCTCCTCGTCATCGTTATCGTTGAAAAATATCAAATAGAAAATGAAGTTAATTATGTTTAAAGTCGAAGCAACACGATATTCTTCACCTAAACATCGCTTTGAAACTTTCTCTGTTAAGATCGGACAGTGAGGTTTTTTTATACGCTTCTTTTTCGTTTCTTTTTCGGCTTCCTTTTACGCGTTAGGAGGAAAAAGACACGCTTTTGCGCCTCGGTGCGTGAAGATTGACGATTTAATTTAAGAATTCCACATTCAGCAGATTGTTGCCAAAATTATTGCATGAGAATATGTATATACGTGGAATTCTTAGAAATATTTGGTTTCTTCACAAAAACATATTACTATGTATCCTTGATTGTATTATATTTGATCGTTAAATCGAACGACACACATTTCTTTGGAATTCATCGTGCATAAAATTTCATTCTATTCATAGATTTGTGATTTCGATAACTGTGGAACTTTAACAAACAACAAAAGAAATTTTCTCTCTAGTACTCGTGTAAATACATTTATGGCTTAAAATTCTATTTACATTCGTGCCATGAAAACAACAGCATACTGTATTTGGTTTGAGTTATATCAAGATAAAGGACTCATTCCCTCTTCCTTGTAATCCAGCGAATTTGGAGTTGAAAAATTCAATTTTTTATCAATGTTTCAAAGATTGCGGTACACGATTGAGAAATTGCATGTTTATGATTAAAACAGAATTACGCTATGCAAAGCATTTTATACAAATATACTGGGATTATCGTTGATTCATTTCCAGTTCGATGACATCTCACAATTTATCATCCACATTATTAAGATATGATTTATCAATTTATTTATATATATATATATATATATATTTCGCCATGCTTCAAGTGTCTGGTTACCAAATATCATATCAGAGATAAATTAATTGATTTCATTTTTTGTTCCAGGTAAGTTGTCCAAATCTATCGCTCGCTTCTTGTCGTGATTTTGTAAGTAATAACCAAAACATAATCATATAAATTTTTTCTAATTCAATTTGAGTCCTTATACGAGTTATATGAATTTCATACTCCTATTCGTACGTAATATCCAATATAGAGTGTTTGCAACGTTAATGTTTTGTGCCGAATAGAAGTTACATGATGTAATTTGATTATCATATTCCTGGCTCGTAAGTCAAACAACCTAGCGTGTATTAGTAATGTTGTATCATATTTCAGAGAATTATTAACTTAAACGTATGTATAGCGCATCCACGTATAAACATACTTGTTTGTAATTACACTTGAATGAGGAATACCGATATCAATGGATTATCGTATTCAAGTTGAATTTCCTTCTCATGCAAATGTCCTTATAAAAATAACTATGCAAAAAATGTATAAATTATGTATAACGTTTTTCCACTTAGATACAGAAAATTGAAATCATTGAACGATTTTTTTGCTATCGAGATTCTTAAAAAAAAATCATCAAGTCCGATGCAAGAGAATGAATATTCATCATCGCCAACAAAGTTGATCAATTATTGAGAAATATCTGTTCCAGTGAAACAAATGAATGTTTTGTGTTTTTCTCAATATACCCTCATGCACAAGAGTTATGAAAAAAAAAACAGCAATGAATCCAATTATTTAAATCACATATTTCTTTGAATTTATTGGTCGTAACGGGTCGGTTTGAGCGAATGGAATTTTCTCTTTAATTGGACAAAACCTACGCCACTGCGCCCTCCTGGATTTCAAAGCCTAGAAAGAAAAAAGAAACAAACGCGAAAAGAATGAAGTCAAGAAAAAGACGGGAAGACAAAAAAGAATTTCTAAAGTATTATCGATGCCTCATTGACTAATAATATCCGTCGTTGATCTTTCATTAAACGAAGTACACTTGGATTCTTTCGATACGGATCAGTTTTGTATGCCGAATATGATTCAATGATCTGATAATTTTTATTGTAAATTATTTGAATAGAATATTCAACGAACATTGAGTTATTCTACAATGAAAGAGTATAACATGGAACATTTCAATAATTATATTAATGAATCGGTATATGCATTGTTTATTCAAGTTGAGTTTGCACGTATAAATTTTTAATTAAATATTTGAAATGGTATTTCATACAGGCAAAGAGAGGGAGAGGGAGAACAGAGCGCCATATACGAATAGAGGAAACTAAGGGAAGTTGAAAAAAAAGATACAATTCTCTTAGGTAAATTACTAAAGTTTGGTACTTTCATCCGACGTGCAATGTACTTTAATGGTGTGTGCGTGTATGAATATGTGCACACATTTGTAGGTACATATATACATATATTTGTGTATCCAGCTTGGGTGTACGATATAGGTTGCCATGGTTACGTGTTCCTCCCGTCAAATCTCTTTCTCATCCTTACGACTGTTTCATTTTGTTTCTCACTTTATTTTTGTCTTTCCAACTCCGAGTTTAAGCCATCCTTTTCTATCGTTTGTTCTATCCACCGTACACCATTCGTTTTTCTTTCCTTTTCTTTTCATATCCAACCCTCGGTTTTCTCTTTAACGACCAAGGAAAAACTATTCATTGTCGATATACTTATCTATCGTAATAAGAGTGAAATGTCGATTCTTTTTTCTCTTCTTCTTCTTCTCCTCCTTTTCCCTTACTTCGAAGATGAGATTTTCTAAAGCATTGCGAATTTCCAGATGGGACGAAATATTATTGGAGATATTAAGATATATCCAACATTTTCTTCTCCATCTTTTTGGCATTTGGGAACGTTTTTATGCAATGAAAAATCGTGGTTCAAAAATGAGATTTTAGGGAATTGGGTGGGTGTGTGTGCGTGGGGGGAGGATTGCATTCCACTTGTTTCTTCGAGTTCATTTATTTCGAAAATTTCATACCAGTACTTTTCGCATCTCACCATTTGATCAGGTGATAGAAAAATCTGTGTTCAATTTTTCAAATAGTTCATCAAGTTATTTGAATTTCAAAAGAAGAATTCCAAGAATGAATATTATACAAGTTTTTTTCGATACTGGAAAATTAAAACGGTTTCTAATTTCATAATTGATTGTTTTACAAGTATTGTAAGTGATATAGTTGCATGTAACGATGGAACAGGTTTTTCAGTGTGTCAGAATATATATCCTGGATAATCCCGAGTCATCATCTTCATCATCGTCATCATCATCAAGAGTAATCAGTCAGTAAACCAGTTGGATGCAGCTTTCCTTCCCTGTTTACTACATATATCACTGGCTTGTTCATTTCCCCATATTTAGCACATCTCGCATCCCTCGTAGTAATCTATTTACCATCATGTTAAAGTATTTGCGTCCACTTTTTTTATTTGTGTTCGTTGCTTTATCGCCCACGCGCAACAGTAGTCCGAATATTTAATCAAAAATCAGGAGAATTTACACTAGAGTTTGAAATCAACATCACAAAATTAATACGATGTATGAGAATTTCGATATTTATGAGATTGGCAAATACGAAATAAATGAGACATGAACGGATAATAAAAGAATATTCCACTGAGTAATATCGAAAAAACGAGAAAATAAATTCCAGTATAAACTTCGTTCAACATTCTATGATTTTCTACCAGCGAAACGAATCATAAATCATCAACACAGATTTTCCTACCATAACTCTCTATGTGTCTTTCGTTCTTTCCTCCCATACTTGAATATCCATACAGATAAGTGCATGCGCGTGTATGGTACGTGTTCTATGTGTACTACAGTTACGAAGCACCTATGTATTTCGAGATTGTGAGCATGGAAGAGAATAGGCAGAGAAACAAGAGACAAAGATAGAAATAGTGGAAACCTAAATCTCGAATTCCGTGTAACCAGCGTAATTCATGTTAATTGGTATTCACAGAGGGTTGCGTATACTTATGTTACAGAGACTCTCTTGATAATAACCGATTTCGATTCTATGTTTTTTTTTATTCTTTCTGAAGATTACGAAACTTTTATTCGAATTTCGCTTTAAAAATGCAAAATAGTATTCTATCAATTGATCGTGTTGTATAAAAAAAAAAAAGTATGGATTATTTCAGAAGGAAATATATAAATGGTTATAGTTTTTGCAGCTTTAATGAATACTCTTTCTGAAAATATGTGCAGATTTTGGCTGAGAGCCAAATAGTAGGGATCAGCACGATCTCTCTTCGATGCAATTATTATTCTATCCTCATCGCTAATTCATGATCTAAAATCGTGACTTTTAATGATGAACAAACATGAAACAAGAATTATTTTCAGCTTTGATTATATCGTTGAAAGTTTCTTTTTGTTCTCAATATTTCCTTTGAGAGTTTTTTTGTTGGTTTCAAATTGAGTTCTCGATTCTTAAGGGCCGAGTAAATCTATAGAAGTAAATATTCACGATTCGATATTGATTTTTTATTCCTGAGGCATCAAGTTTTCTACAAGTGGAAAGATTATATGAAAATTCTATCAACGGTGAATTGAATTTAACTGTTTGAAAAATGTTTTTAAAATTTCACGCGTGGGTAGCTGTAATGAAGACACAATTATATAGGATTCATTACTTTTATGTTGATTGTTTGTAGTTATTATAATCACTCTTCTATTCCACAATGATTCTTGTCTCGTAATTATGACGTTCATTCTAGTAATACTCATTATCTTTTGTTAATACTTTGATCGTGCATCAAATGCTCAGTTATATTCTTTTTGCATGAAACTAAATGCAACTTTATTTCTTTGAAGACATTTTGAATCATATTCGTGAAAGTAATCAAATGTGAAAAGTATATTCAATATTTTTTAGTCACATCACATATCAATTCCTACCCTCAAATCTATCATCATTTCGTAAGTTTGGTTCATTTGATGTTGTCTGTACGCCCATCAATTATCGATTCTCTTATTCCGTTCGACATTGAAATGTATCTGAAGAATCATCGTGAATTAACCTATGACATTTTGTTCCCATTTCAAGAAGAAAAATACAGAATAGCTGTCCCTTCTAGTTGTATAAATTTGTTGGATTTTATTCATTATTTCCAAGTATCATGGAGAATTATAGAATTTCCAAGTTTGCGAGGAGATGGAGGGTTTAAAACTTTGTGATCTCGTATTCGATCACAGATTAATCAATTGAATCCAGGAAAGTTGCATGAAGAAACATGAATCAGAACAATTACACTGGAGAAAGAATCTAGGTATAGTTAACACGTTAATTTGATTGTCTTAAACTTATGATTGATTTATCATTACCAAGATTTGGTAACTGTTACCATTAAAGTTTCATTATAGTGAAGTAGATATTGATTGATATTCCAATGATTATATAAATACTTTCGTGAAAAGTCGATTACACAATAGTGTTCATACACTGCAAAATCAGTGAATATCAACTGATTTTGAGAGTGGAGTGTCACTGATTTATTCGAAGAGAATCATGCAGTGAAATCCTCCCAATCCCATTCAATGATGAACCATCAACTGCAAAATCAGCAACGATATTTCATTGATTCAAATTCAGGGAGTGCAAGAAGAGCAGTTTTAGATTTTCTATGAAATTTGATCAATGATTTTCTATGTGGGATGATCATTGGGAGATTAAAATTAATTTCCACATGGATTGAAGTTTTAAGCATCGAAATACAGTTCAAAATCAACCCGCATGATAGAATGGATTATCTTCATGTTGCTTGGTACGTTATATAATGATAATAATTGGTTTTAAATGGATTATAATAGTCGATGATAATTTGCATAATAGCAAACGCATCATGAATTGAGCTTTTATTATTTATTCCATTGGAAATTTGTGATATTGAGAGGATTAATATCTTTCCTTTTCTACTTCATACTGATGTATTCAATGAAATGCTTTTGATTACAACTCGGTGCTATAGAATTTCCATTCAATATGAAAAAATCAAAACCATAATGACTATATCATTCACATTTTTTCTAATGGAAATTCGTTAAATAATCATCCTCAATGTGTTTGTATGTTGTTTCTTTGGAATTTTATTCATCGTAAGGGTATTAAAATTACGCCGTAAGTTGTTTATTACTTTTCAATCTCTCTATGGATACGTATTATGGTTATACTGATTCAAATTGTTTTATTTTTCTCATCTTCTCGTGTTGTTTTTCTTGGAAATCGCATATGATCTCGCTATAAAGCAAGCATCCCTCCGACCATGTACTTTATTCTTAAAATCATACGTAATACCACCCCTAACAGAATATTATATTCTCGTCAATTTAAAATTCATAATCAAAAACGATGGAAACACAAACGTGTTTACAAATTACTGCAAGTTCTTAACAAGACGTTGTAAATGCTTGTTGCAATAGTTTTGTGTTTAATGTACAAAATCACATATCAATATCTGATACGAACATTCTTCGTAACTATCATTACTGACAAGTAAAAGAGAACGATAATCATGGTGCTGACTTTCTGTTATGATTTGATGTAATTTATGAAATTAATACGCTTCTAATTTCATTATCCGGCCTCGGAAAGAAGAAGATATTTTTTTCTCCGGTCTTTTGCAATAATGTTTCCATTTTATTTGTGTGTATACGTGTCGCAACGTTCGAAAGGTAATCATCTTCAAATTATGTTTTTCTCAACTTTATCGAGGTATTGTTCGTCTGTTACGTTCCCTGTATTAAAAATACGATAAAGACGATGAAATATTCAAAAAGTAGGAAGAAGAGGCAGAAAGGGAAGAAGAAGACATCGACGAACCGCTTCGAATTCTCCAAAGCAAAAAAAAAAGTATCACGTCTTTTCGACTACACTTGCTTGTGCTTCTCCATACTACAGCGAAAGTTTCTTTCTTCATTTTGGATTTTATTGCTAAGATTGCCAGCGAGTCCTTGTGCCGTTCGTTTCTACACCCAGAAGAAATCCTTTTCTCATTCTTAGACTCGAGAGGGAAAAAACGAACAAGACCATCGACAATACCGAAGGAATCAAATGTAATTCGTAGATAAGGGAACTTTTGTAACGTCGATGTATAATAGGGAATTACTTATCGTTCCATTTCACAATTTTTCCTTCCTTTCGTAATGAAATTTCATACAAATATAAGTTTCGCTAATCAATATTTAGAATTTGTATTCAAGATATTTATATTCATGTCCCCGCCTATGAATCAGTTCTTGGCATGGTTTCACAATAATACGAAAAAAATGTCGACCGTCCCGCTTATTCAGACTCGAAGCGGTTAATTTCTCGCCATAATTCAATAACCTCTTGTATTTTGATAAACCCATTGTGTTCGGATAATACAAAATTGTGTACACAATTCCAAATGATTTTATTCAATCGTGTGAATCGAATGATCACGTAAGTTGCATATTCATGCCACATAGATATGTGATATTTATATAAGCGTCGGTTCAACTATAGTTCTTAGAGGAACGTATACAATGCAGTTCTAATTGTACTTCGCAATGACAAAACGCACGGAATAATGTTGGCGTACATTCATTCATACCGGTATATACGATATTAATCTTATCGCTTGTTGTTTGTACGTACATACGAGATGCAATGGGAGAAATATGAAGAATGATACAAAACATAAATTGCGTTATTTTGCACGGATGAGAAGAGAGAGGGTATCAATTTAAAGAGAGGTATTTGTGTCAAATTTTATTTCATTGAGAACGCGATCGCAAATTCGTATATTTCCATGATACTTGATATTTGCTCAAAATATACACTTTGATTGGAATAATCAAAAGTATTCATTTAGTGTTGAATATCGATGGTTTTAATCTTTCAATGATAAAATTAGATATACGGTGAAGTCAGAGCCATAATTTATGTTCAACTTTGTAAATTGGATTCAGAGAAAAGTGTATTATCAAGAAACGTTTTGAAATATTTTCATATTATTTGCGTAAATCTGTAAGAATACAGGGAATGTGAACAAAGTCTGAAGAGTATTGTTGAGACGTAACAACGTCCAATTATTCGTAATTTTTGATTATGTAATACCGCAAATTGTTCAATTATTTATAAATTAAACATTTACATCTCATTACTTTTTCAAAAGTGTAAGAGGATTATTATATCGAAAAGTGTTTTTCTTACTGTATCAAATGCGTAACTTTGATTAATTTAGTTTCCAATGATACAATAGAAAATAAACACCTCACGATAATTATATTCATTATTCAGGTTTATGTCATTATACTCGCGGATGTTGATGTTTCTCCTTTATACTAATACAAATGCCAATACTTGTTAGAACTCAAGAGTAGTGTCAGCTACGTTCGAGCTGAGTCAGCCAGGAGATAATTGCACCACCTGCACACATTACCAAGACTAAAGAGTCCACTACACACTAATTATACCGTTCTGTACAGGGTGATGACAGCGAATTGTATAAAGAGTTGGGCAGTATGATATTAACGGTTATGATTATCTTATTCAAGTATTTGGCTTCTTTCGAATCCCCGAAGAATTCCTTTCCCCATTGAATTATTCAATACTTTAATCGATGCGAGAATGAAATGCTCCACGATGCATGGATGGAACCTCGTGGATGTGATCAATTATTCAAATGTTGCCATTTTAATTCGATATTGAGTCATTCTATATCAAATCATTTATCAAAAGATCCTATGCTCAACTCATGTGGAAAAATACTAAAAATTATGTATAATTTTTATTCAATTCAATATAGTTTATATATAATTGTATAAAAATTATATGTAATTCTGGAAATTTTTCCACATATGAAACTAGATACAAACTGTGTATGAAAGTGGGTGTGGGAAATGACATGTTAAAATGACTCATTTATCGATTTTCTCTTTTCAAGTAATATGAATAGTTTTTGCAAGCCCATAAATATAGACAATTTATGTCTAACTAGCTAGTCTAATGTTTTGAACATGATTCATAGAATTTGTTACGACCTATTTCGAAATCCACATGTTGTATTATCATTCCAATCGTGTATCATTCCTAATATATTCCATGATCGTTCTGTCGTAAGTTTAATAAATTCCATGCTCTTCTGCAATATTTTTCAAATTTCTGCCAAAGTTGAGAACAATGACGATAAGTGACAATTTATGACGAAATAAGCTCTGTTGAAAAGAGTTGATAAATTCAATGTTCCGTTGAAATCGAATCTCATATGATTTTATTAATGAAAGACCCATTCAAAGTTCATTGGTGTAAAGTTTAATTTTTTTGAACAAAAATACGCGATAATAAAAGAAATGTTTCGGTTAATCGGTTTTGACGTATAAACGATACACATCTGAATGTAAATACATATATGCAACATTTTTTTCCTTCGAGCATCATTTTTACCAGTCTTTTAGAACTCTTCAAATGCTGCTGCTCTGCCACAGGGAGCAGAACAGAGCAGAGTAGAACTCTGCGAATGGGATATACACACATTACGATACCAAAAGTTATTTATAATGCGTCATTGGTCTTGGTTGAAAGAGAAAGAGACTCACAGATGCGAATTGTTTCATGTGATGGAATCGTGTGCAAGGGTTGGTTCTCTGTACCGGTTAGGTACAGTGATGTACAAAAGTCCGGAATTCTCAGTCGTTTAGATTATCACATTGACGGTAAAAACGCAACAGTTAACATTTTGGAATGGAAATTATATGAAATACATTCGTAGAAGAGAAATTTGATCTTCAACTGATGAATTTTCTTTATGTCATTTTTTGTTGTTCGCTTTTCTTTGGAAGTGCAGATTTATTGAATAGTTGCACTTTGAAGAATCTCAAATAGGTCTACTAGATCGCTTGATAGATCAGTTTTCAATCTTCGGTTATCTGAAATCTAATTTGACATAATCAAAGTTTATAATTGTTGAATACATTTTAATAACCAAAGTTATAGCGTACACACGCGTTACAGAAATAAATTCACCCCCTGGCTGCAATTAATGTGAATTACAGCTCTATTGATTAAAATTTTCATGCGATTGTATCGGGTCTAATTTTGCACGATATCGCATTTGATTCAAATTATTCACTCCCAATGGTAAATGACGTAGCTATTTCTCTATTTGCGGTAATTCATAAATCAACCGCCAATTGGAACTAACGTCCGTGAAATTAACGTTTTGTTGACTTTTAAAACGAAACTATCACATCTGAGAGATCCGTTCGTTGGTTAGATTTTATTGAACGAAGAGAGAAGAAGAATGAGTGCATGATTGGATAAAAATTGATAGAATTTAATTAGATACGGTCAGATCCATTTCTCACTTGCGTAACATTGATTCATTTCGTATTGAGTATTCAAGTAGTTATTGCGAAACATTATTTAAATGAAGAAATTCATGTATTTTCATAGATTTTTTTTCTAAATACAAAGTATCAATTATGACTAGATGATCATAATGACTCGGATATGTACGCTTTACTCGCAATGATTCTATTCCCACCATCGCATTGATAAAAACGATTGAACTGAATATAAAATAATCGCAGAATTTAAACAATCTTTTTGACAAGTACATTTTTGTCAATCAATTTCACCTCGATATTTTCAATCTAAAGTTCTGTTGTACAAAGAAGAATATATGTATTTTTAATAAGCAAATAGCTGTATCGTATTCATACTCAACAAATGAAGTTGAAGTGTGAATTCAATGAATCACAAATTGACACTGATAGGAATTATCAATTGAATATTGCATTGGCATTAAACTTGATATCGACTTGCATATCCAATTGTGATTAAAATTCTCGATGTTACAATAATACAACTAAGACCAAAGTCAAGTATTGTTGAAATGCATTGTAGTGGAATGGAAATAAGGGTATACCAACGCAATATGTATGAAATTCATGAATAAAATATCAGATGGAGAGAATTTTTATTTATAAATTGATCAATCGAGAAGTGAATGAGACAGAAAAGTGTATCAATATCAATACAAATCGAATGTGAACAGGCAAATTTCCAAAAAAACAACTCGATAAAAATGTATATATTATGGTATATCTACTAGGATAATTTTTTTTTTATGTTTGAAGTGTGAGTTTGAACAAAAAAATAACAGACTCATGAGAGGATGAGAGGAAAAATCATTCCACTGTATCGAGATTTTTATAAACAAATGAACAGAGGAAAAGAAAAAGAGCGAGAAGGATATTTTATTGTCTGCTGCATACATTTATTGATTACACATTTATATATATATATACACACACCCGGGCACATCAACTAATTACTTCTACGTATTTCGACCAAACTTCGTAGCTGACCTCAATGGCATCAGTTTCCTACTTAACGATCTATGTCGTAGAGCAGGAATTTCGTTTATCCATTGCTACAGAAATATCAGGTATTCTTGACATCTCTCCGACTGCTATACAGTTCGATTAATTAAAATCTTCCAAATTTAAAAGGACTTCAACTGAATATTTCAAATAAATACATTTACATGGGACATAGTAGATTACAAGATATGTTTATTTTTCGTACCAATCCGTTGACTGACCGTTTGACGAGGTCGGAAGAGATCGCCCTCCACCAACAACCTACCTCAATCGCCAGAAGTGAGATTTTCTAATTTATCGACCGTCATTCTCCGGAAATAATTGCTTTGATCGTTTCCACATTTGAGCATGTGAGATTTTTCTAATATTGACATACTCTCTAAATATGGGAGAGTGAAAATCAATGAATTTATAAGTATGAATAAGGATGGAAGGGTGCAATTCTACTCTGTTGGAGGGAGAATTAACTCTTCAGGCAATCACAAGGGAACCTATCTTCCCGTTCGAGTGAAATTTTCACTCTTAAGAATTCAAAGAGTGGTATAAAAATCCCAATGGATGACTTCGCACAAACGGAATGATTAGGTCGCATTAAAAAGTCAGTACATCAAAATATTGAAAAAATAATCGAATTCAAGGCAGTATGCGCAGTCTGATCTGAAACCAGGACCAGCTCCACACCGTGCATAAGCTTACGAGCTGAGATCATGTTCAGCTTCAGATTTTGCCCGAGTTGAAGAATCTTCACAGTTTTTGTCCTCTTATTTCACTTTCATACTGATTTATTTTGTCATCATTGAATAATGCGGACAAGAACAGTACTTTTTCAAGATTTCAGTTTGAATTTCTCCTCAAGTGAATAAAAATGGTTGAGAAGAAATCCAGACTAAAGTTTTGAAAAAGTATTGTTTTTGTCCGCATTATTCAACAATCAGGACAAAATCAATCTACAAATGAAATAAGAGAACAAAAACCGTTTGAATTTTCCGACTCCGGCCATACTGTTCTCACGTCGATTAATAGATTGCCTGATTTTTGAAATGTAATCTCGACTGCTGGTCCGTAAATATCTTCTTTACTTTATCTATCATCAACCGTTCAATCAAGAAACTTGATAAGAATGGTCAGAAAAGGAGGTAAAAAACGTGTTGACAACAATCCAATCATTTTTAAACATTCAATTCAAGAAGATTTTAGTTAAAAGTTTTATTTGAAGTCACACGAAATTTGAGGAGAGACTGGGAATGCAAATTTATAATCCCATTGATGCAGAGCAATCCTTGATAATTTGTACGGTAACACTAACATTCACCAATAGCAACTTGCTTTCAAGTTAAATTCGAAGTTCACAGTTAGTTCAACTGGAATCTTACTCATAAACTAAGACGTGCAGAGATCAACATGTTAATACTGATATTATTAAATATATTCTGTATCAAATGAATACACGTATTCAATTTCATTAATATTTTAACATTCCTTTCACAGTTCGACAAAAGATGATTTGATTTTGAAAATTGGTAGAGAAATAAGCAGTATTCGCTGATATCGATTAAGATATTTTCTTGATATGATATTATCATGGACTCATTTTGGAAATTCGATCCTTTTAATTACAAAGTATTAAATGAAACGAATGTACCAATTTGAATACATTTAGTTGATGACAAAATTATATTAAAATCTTCCTAAACCCGAGAAGCAAAAAACATAAAGAGCGAGAGGGACAAAATACAAGAAATAAGAGATTATTCGAAAAATTTCCATGAAAATGAAATGAAGGTAAAATACGAATATACACACACGTGAATGTATTAGATTGCTCTCTCGTTGCTATAGAACGAATAAATGGGGTTGGGAGTATTGCGAGCTGTTGGAGGCGAATCAATAATCCGACTAAACGGCAAGATATGTTTCTAAAACGCAAATATGATGTTTATCAAAAGCTATGAATTTTAATCATAATTGTATCTTTCAACTTTGTTCTATTAAACACAGAAAAAAAACCGCAATAACTTAATATCTTTTTCCATTATCAATTCAACAAACATACATATAATTCTTCACTGCATTTTTTTCTCCTTAATCTTATTCTATCTTCCATTTATTCCTTATAACATTGAAGTTTAAAAAAACAAAACCATCTAACATTCAGACCGGCGATGCGGTTAATTTATGAGAAACAACTTCTCGGTGGCTTAATGCAAAACTCGAAGAAAAAGAGAAACAAGAGAAAGAAGGAGCAGAAGAAGAAACAAAAGGAAAAAAATGTAACATGAAATACTCCCTGAAGAAATTTCTTTTTATTTCGATTAACACTCTCTGTTATATACTGCAACGACATTTGAGAAATTTTGTTGCGATTAAACATGATTCGAATGCGAAGGATCGTTCCAAATCGTGTTTTTTTTTTCTCCTCTGAATAAAATATACGCATAAACGTATGAATAGATATGTTAGCGCGAAATAGCGTGGGTACGTAAAACTCACATTTGATTATCTCCAAGCTCGCTCTTTCTTTTTTATTTTATATATATTTCTCCTCCTTCTATTCCACTTTTATTACGAAACGTCGGAACACAACTTGTTTACAGCATGATTTGCACCTTTTGTCACGAGCAATGTGTGCATGCGAGCAACGACCTTCGAGAATTCATCTGCTGCTGCTGCTGCGGCTGCTGCTGCTGCTGTTGCCGCTGTTGCAGTTGTTTGCAGCTTGCCTGTTATTGTACTTGTATGTACATTGATGTGCACCCATAATAGAAATTTTAATTAAATTACACGTTTCAAGAAATTTTCCAGAGTTTTCGGGCAGAACTTCGGAAGCTTTATTGATTAGAAAATCAATAAAAGAAAGAAAAATTAAAATCTTACGAGGACTTTGAAAATAATCGAACCCTCTAATTATTATTTGCATAATAATTTGATCGAATTTGCGGCTCGGTTCATTAAAGTCGAATAATGTTATTGATATCGTGAAATTCACGAAAATAGTATATACTTATATGAAGAAATAATCTTCCAAAATATATTTCTCTTTGGTATACTCTCGTATGCGATGAAATTATGTAATTTCTTGTAACATCTTATGGTTCTCCGACGCGTCTGACGGATGAACGCAAACTTAAGTTTAACTAACGACGTTGCGCCGTACGAGAAACGCGTTATATAATTTGATGGTCGTAGAATCGTCCCAATGAATTGCAATTCCACACTCGAGATTTATTGATGCGCTAATTGCAATGTATTTTTATACTACCACGGTCCCATGATATCTTACTTCACATAAATTCATGATCGCAGTTTTATCGTGTTCCAGGTCATAGCGTGCTATTGTCGTTATCGAAAGAAAATAGTTGATAATTTTATCATTTAAAATTGTTGATTATTCGAATCGCGGTTTTGATGGCATATGTGTTTGTTAGACAGTGAAAAGAATCCTTAAATAGAGAGAGATATCGAACGATCGTTTGTAAATCACTTCGTTTATGTAAATTACGTTTAATGTTGAATTGACATGCTGGCGATTGAATATCAATCTTCGCTTTTGTTTGACTCGATTTGATTTTACGATGATGAGCCATAGACATTATACCTCGAATACTAATGGAAGAGGAATGGGGGATCAATGAATATAGAATACCTCGTTTAAATAGCAACACACATTCTCATCTGCCACGTTTATCGTTATACGTAAAATAATTTTATTTTTTTTTATCTTGAGAAGTTGAGAATTTAGCTCTAACGGGGAAAAAATATTCACATGAAGTACTTTGGAGAACCAGATACATATCGATTGAAGTTTTGTTTTCCAGTAACACCAGGATTATTCAGTTTGCTTGAATTCTTGCGAAGTCTGAACAATCCGCTTTGACTTCAAGGATCAAATTTTCGAAAAAAAAGTGGTACCCTGCTTCCAAAATCCCATTTAAACTTATCAACTCGTCAATTAGTTTGAATCAGATATTTGTCCGGGAATTTTCCTATTCGATCTCATTCAAATATAATCGGTTTGAACAGGAAAATGCTATACTCAATGAGTTATAATCGGTGAATGTACATGATCCGAATTTCTTGATTAGGTTTCATTTCCCATTCAAACCGATTAGATTCGAATGGGATCAAATAAAGGTGTAAATCGAATCTTTTAAGCAGGGTAGATACATTTTTTCAGCAGTATTTAATGATGAAATTAGATTTCATGGAATTGAATAAACTCTGTTCATTAAATTTTGATTAAGCGAACACTGAAAAAACGAGAATATCAAGTATCTAAAATTAATAGCATTTTCTTTCACCTTGACGCTATAGGGAGGAACACAGGGTGGAGGAGAAAGCGAGAATAGAGATGATGGAAGGGTGGGTTGGAAAAGGGGAAAGAAAATACAAAGCAGGAAGGAGAGAGAAGGAAATGAATCTATATGAGAAGGAAAGAGACGGGAGATATAGATGTATCGGTAGATGGCGTTGAGATAAAGGGGAATGAAAATCAAAGAGTTGGAAACACTTCAAGAATATCAGAAGTCATCGATGCGGAATTTTAAAGATGATAAGGATATTGAATAATTAGATACTTTGCTGTGTGAAATATTGATGAAACTTGTTCATTCTCGTTTGGATTTTTGTAATTAACATTGTCTTGAAAAGAGGAAAAACATTTTAACACGGAGATGTCATATTTTAAGAGTGGATTATTGAGTGATTTTAGCTTTTTTGATGACCAACGCTAACATGAAATGTTGATATTTCATTCCTATTTATCCTCGGGATGGAAGGATAAGGTAGTAAAGGCATAGCAACGTCTCTGTGTAAACCCGCAATAATACAAGTGAACCACGTAATTACCATCATTATCTTCAAATCACTATAACCGTCATAGTTATATTCGTGCAATCCCTTTTCTCTTTGCTCTCCATATTCTGGTACACACAAAAAAATGTAATACTTCATCTTTTTCTTTTGAAACAGTTAAAATATCGATTGAACTTTTAACGTTTTTAATGAGTTTCGTTTTGTTATATACTTATATAGAATACGTAATCCATGCAAATTTCATTCAAAATTTCTGAGCGTATTTTACTTTCATGCATCTTTACGTTGAAATCGAGTTTTTAAACTTGATTTCCATACGACTTATATAAATCGACGTTTCGTGATGACATAATATAATAAGACCATGAAATTGATCGTGCGTTCCAAATATTAGATACACCGGTACAAATTTTTTTGCATTTACAGTTTTCTTTCCAAATTCGCGCGATATATTAGAATCGTGTCGATGGCGTTGTTCGTAACGACAAACATTTCCAGAATAATAAAGACGATCGCTTTCACAATGAACGTAGTTCTTCATTTCGTAATTTCTTTTCAATGATTTACTATTTGGAAGGATAATGAAAAAATTAACAATCGAGTTGATTTGAATGCATCGGTCGGCAACGAATCTTTGGAATTCCAACACTTTAATATTCGCGTGAATGATATTCTCTTCATAGATGCAAATTAGGTCATGGAATTACAGTTTTGCATAATACTGGATACCCTTAGAGCGTATTACGCATAAATTTACATACTTAGTATTTTTCCTCTTCAATGACAATATTTGTCGTGATCTTATAGAATAAAAGGAGGAAAAGAAGACATGTGACTTATTCTTTGGCTCGTAATAACGAACATTGTGTGGAATCGAATAATGTAAAAATAATTTCGGAGATCACGTTGCGGTAATGAAAGAGGCATGTATAATATTATTTTCCCACAAATGTTGTACACTTACATGCGGACAGCTTTACATATACATAGTTCCTCGGCAAATGATTAAAATAATATACGTGAAATGTACTTCACAAAGCGTTGTGCAATTTCTTCGATACAAATCTGTACAGTCTCAATACACGTATGCCACATGCTTGCATAATTAGCATGTTTACGGCATAAGAAACAGGTATCTTGTCTCTCCAGTTGCCTTTAACGCCCCGTTCAAAAGTATCAGGCACATGATTATTCATGTACGTGTTCTCATGCACAAGCACACTCGTATTCTTACACGCATTTGTATTTCAATGACGAAAATACCACGAAACGCCGCGAACGAGCGAGGTGAAATTATTCATTTTCTAAACACTGTTACGTTAAAGTTTTGGAAAAAAACAAGAAAAAAAAAAACTATTCCTTTGTTCATTTTGTTTAGATCGAAATATATAATAATAAAGTACAAAACGAACTTTTCTTTGATACAAAATATTTATGAACCAGTAATAAATTCTATTTATACACGTCTCATTTACATCAACAGCGTTGGTCAATTCCTGTCGGGATTAACAAGAGAAAACCAGTTTTATCGTGTAATTATATATTTTCTGGTTATTTTGTTCTCTCGAATGTGTGGGATAGTCCCAAGTTATTAGAATTAACGATCAGATTCTGTCTTAATTGGGAAAATATCCGATTCCAAATCATTCGTTTGTTTTTTTCCTATTTTCATCGCGTTTGATTTTACTTCACATCCGAATGTATTCAGTTCTATGATGTGTTATCGTTCTTCAGTTTGCAATTTCAACATTGTTTTGATTGACATTGCAAGATGATTATTCTTTTATACAATGGCGGATCGTGTGATGTAATTTCTAAAAGAAAAACAGATAATTGCAACTTAATGTACGTAAATTATCAATCTTCGTGCGTACAAAGTATACGATATTCATTTATTCGCCAAAGTTGTGCATAAGAATTTTCTTGGGAGAAATCTATTATGGGTATATAGAGCATAGATAATGGGATTTTTTTTACGATATTTATTATTGTTTAGAAAATGCAAAAATGAAAATGATGAAAAAAAGTGTATTAAGAATTCTGAAAATGAGGAGATTATTATTTATTTATGATTTTTGTATTTAAATGTAATGTGTATCATAATTTTAGAAAAAAAAAACAGGTTCATTTTAAACACGTCAATCTTCATGATCCGCGAAAATATATTTCGTAAAAAATTTGGGGTCCGCTCAATATATGATACGATATACATATTTAAATGCAGTAACTAACTAACTCAGTTAAATTATATTCATTATTTAAATTTCGTACAACTTCATCATTTTTCATTGTGCCATTTATTTTTTTCTTGTCATGGAAATTACAGAGAATTCAAAGCTCGGGGAGTTACAAAGAACAACAGAAGAAACGAAATAATCGTAAATACGTTTTTCAAAACTTTCACCAGTCACGTAAATTCTGCTGTCACATTCGTTAGTCAAGAATCAGCAATTTTTAACACCTCGCTGAAATATGAACAATATTCACTTACAATATTTTTATCATATATTATTTATACTCCAGCCAAGTTTTTGAACATGAAGTAAATGGAAATTTATTATTCGTTCATACCTTCCGAAGAAGTCACAAGAGACGCACAGAAGATTTTTTTATTCAATTATGAATGATTCCTTTGTGACGTGGATCAAAGATATTTGAAATTCGTCAATCGGGGTAACAGCATATTCCAATTTCATACGCACTGTATTTAAAAATAAAAATCAAACAAAATATGCAGAGCCATGAAAATGTGTGAATCGAAAAAAGAATAAAATGAAGAACAGAACAGAGTGCTGTAATGAAGATAAACTCGATAAAATTGAATCCCAAGTCTTATTTCTTTGTACAGTTTCTTCATTCTTAAAGCTATAGACAAATACGTTTCAGATTTATTTTAGTTTCATTTATTTCTCTTTTTATTATTGCCGATCGGCCTTGAAGTATGAACATTATTGTTTTCTTATTTTTTTCTTTCACAGTAATTACTAGAAATACATTTCCAAACGACATCATCGAAAAGGTAAAAAAATGTGTACAATCCCAACTATGAGAACAGGATTGGATAAAATGTATATATAATACAGGGAAGTAATTCGTAAATATTTGCTTTCGCGTTTGTTTTCTCAAAGTTTATCCGAAATGCTACCGGAACCGAACCGATTCCTTGCCGATTTTGATTCATTCCAGTCACGTTCTGAAAAATGTTTCGCCCATGGTACCGAAACGATAAGTTTCCCTTTCGCACAATAGTGGGACGCAGGATTAGAGTACTCTTGGGATTTTTAAGCTTTCTCTTCCATCGTCCGCAACAACGACGACTACCCCGCAAAAGAGAGGGCGGAAAAGAGAGGTCTGATGATAAATCCCCTGTTATTCTACGTTGATAAAAAAGAAAAAAAGAGGAAGAAGGCTAAAGAATGGAAAAGATATTGAACTAACGTTTATAGAGAGCGATGATACGAGATATACCTTTAATTGGTTTAGTTACATTTATTTTATTTCACTGAAAGAATTTTTGCTGACTCTCATCCTCTCTTTTATACTTTACAACATTTCTTTTATCCTATCGATTCGAATGAAATGATCTGGATACATTTTGAAATATTTCAAAATTTATTCAAACGCATTCAACGACGATTCGAACGAAATAAGTATTTGTTATACTTTTCTTTTTCTTTCGTAACTTTCTTCGGAAGTAGCAGTTCAAGTTCCTGACATAAACCCGAGTTCGGTCCGTAAAACACACTTTGAAAACCCCATCAGAAACCGATAAATATATTGGTTTGAGATTTCCTGAAAATCCAGTAGTTTTTAGAGTGACGTATTTATTCCACACAAAAATGAAAAAAAACTTTATCTTCTAATAAAATTGAATTCAAATTGATCCGAAATTGTTGTCGTTAAATTCGGGAGAAAACTATCGGGGTATCGATCCAACAGGGAGAGAAAATTGTTAATTGAATTTTAATCATTATCACAAATCTCTGATGAAATAGTATCTTGTGAAATTTGGTATTTACAAATCCAAATCGCTGAATTATTGCATTCGGAGAGAGACAAAATATAATGGAGTTTAAATTTGGCAATAAGTCGTCAACTTTTATCATGAAGAATTCTATGAATTTTCGAATAAAACGTATTTATCATTCATTCTTTGAGGCGTTCACGTAGGTTTTTATTTTTTAAATCAAATGAATTCTCGTATTAAATTTGTTGGATTCGAGTTCTCGTGTATACGCGTGCGTCTTATTCGGCAAAAGCATTGCACGGTGCTCTTGAATATGAAAGAGTTTGTAACACGCTCATACGACAAACGAGGACTTGCACGTTTCTTGTATCACGTTCATTTAACGAATCAAATCTCACATTTTTGTTCGGGAAATTGTGAGAGACTGAGATAACGTTCTGGAAAAAAAAATAACATCTGTTATCGTAATCTGATTATTCTAATATGCGTAACTATCGTATGTTGAATTTTTCAAATTTCAGCATTTTTTTAAACATTTGTAAAAGAAACTTTTAATTGAATTTCAAATTTGTATCATATCACACATTAATGTATATTCTTGTAACTGAATTTGAATTCAAAAGTAATTGAAATTTGAATGGATTGTTGAGATACTTGGATGAATTTGGCCTCAATTACATGTAATTGAGAATTCGATCAGGAATTCCTAACAAGGTGAATTTTATTCATGTTGAGAGGAACGTTTTATTTGATGTTGGTGGTGTAATTGCAATTCATGTCAAGGTCTTTGTAACGTTGAAGCCAGACAGGAAGAATTTTCTTTTCAGTGTACGTGAAAAGTGAAGAAAGTTTCCTTCCGCTGAAAATACATATTCAGAGGTTAGGAATAAAAAAGCTTTGGTAACTTCATATGTATTTTTTTGGGTCACGATGATAATAATTCTAATGGCACAAAACTAATGTTACGATTCAGCGAGGTATGTGTTTCGAGATTTTATTTTTCTTTGTACATGTAATACATCAAAGACCTTATTTGAAGAAATTCTCACGTCTTCGGGAACGGTAATATTACTTTTACTCCGTTCGAAGCTTGGAGATTGGTGATAACTTTTTTAGTGGCCGTCTCGAAGATACGAAATATATGACTCGTTCCATTAAATTCACGTAGAAAAGACGGTGATTTATAATTTTTTCGATTCTATTGTCACGTATCTAAAATTTGAAAAATTGTTTTCAAAATCCGTTGAGTTGGATACATTTTTTCTGTTTCCTCCAATTTGTCTTCGGTTGAAGAAGTCGTTTCAGGATGAGTATACTCGTCGTGATTATTACAATCAGTCGTGTCAACTGAATTTCAATGATATCGCTTCACCTTGAAACTTTATTTTATAAGAGCGTACGGAGATAACAATTTCAGCGTGGAAAGAATTTATTCGATATGCAGTTCTATTCCCGCTGCATTAATAGAAGAATAAATATTTCATAAAAATCATTTATATAATATTTTTCTCATGACAAAAATCAATAACGTTTCAATACTTTTAATTATATATCAAATAAAATGATGGAAAAAAGCCTCGTATTGTCTTCCTTCCTTGGTTTATAATTGTAAGAAGATTTACCCTTGAGAACAACGCAATGTTACGATCTTCACCGACTTTCATAGCGGATTCTCTCTCAATGTTCGTCGCGAATTCCTCCGTTACCATTAAATTCAGTACCTCAAATCGCATGGGAAATAATATCGTTTGCAGGTAGTTCTCAATATAACAGAGTTCATCTAAACTATATATTAATTTGTGTTCCACCGAATCACATTAAAGAAGTGTGATTACATACTGAAAACACGTTTGTTTCGACGAAACAAAATTTTGGTTGGAAAATTTATTTATCTGTATGAAAGCCTTAATTATTGTGAACCAAATTTTGTTCACCCCAGATAAATTTTATTTAAGCCAACCAACAAATTTCTTTGCGTTCATTTCAACCAAAATTTTGTTTGGCTGAAACAAACTGTGTTTTCAGTGCACAGATATTACGATGGTAAATATATTATGTCAAATTCAATAATTTCCTCTTCATTTTTGTAGCTTTTCAAGAATTGAAATTGAAGCATCATTAATTATTAAAACGTATCTTGAAGTTTATCATTCTTTAAATGATTATTGGATCTATTAAACATCGAATAGCGGTTTCATACTACATATTTGAATCGTAGCATCAATTCCTAACAAATGAAAAATTTCTTGCACGAACCGAATGGTAATGACTTTTCTCATTGCATCTTATTAAAACGTTCATGGTGGGGAAAGATTGGTATGTCGATAAAGGGAAAGAAAAAAGCACCTACCTAATGAATGTACGTAGAAGACGTATATGCATGCATACACGATTAGCGAATTTTTTTTCAACTACGTACCGTAGGTTGTATAGACCTATTTTATTTATTCACCCCATACGATGATTTACACGAGAAGAATGAGGAAAATAATGTTCATTCGAGTTGCGGTTGTAATATTCAATGTAAGAGATTATATGAAAGCATCACGTCAATGGCTTGACTAATTTGCGTACAGTAGATACATGTTTGGTTGTAAATGCTTAAGATCTCGTATAATTGTTTGTTGTCGAACGTGTGGAAATGGTAAAGCGTGCAATCTCATGTGAAAGAGAACGTTTGAAATTACATAGAATTATGTATATGAGAATTACGGTATGTACCGTAGTTGAATTTCGATTCGATATTTTGTGAACACGAAGAAGGTTTGAGAATCAACCTTCATTCCACGTTCGTGTTAACTTTTTCCCCAATTTTGTATCGAACGATCTAGACGATGTATTGTGTTTTCCTTCCTCTGAGAAAGGAATTATTAAAATCATGTCATGCTTGGGAAAAATACTGAACACGTGGGAAGAAATGTATTTAAAATTTTCATCACAAAGTGTGCTGGTATTGTTGGTTGAGATCAGATCGTAACTGTGGACTTTATGTTACACGTCTATCAACAACATTTATGTAAGTTCACGGAAATTATATGTTGAGATGGATAGAAACGTTTGAAGGAGAGATATGATCTGATCTGAAAATGAACTAGTTCATTTATTCGATCTTTCTGCCTCTTTCATTCACAATGAGGCTTAGTGAAAGTACAAATGTATTTATTTGAACTCATTGAACAGATGAAATGAAAGCAAAATCATAATGGCGGAATGAGATCGTAACGTTAAAAGATGTGAAAATTTCACTATCCGTAAAGCTTTCATGAATCGAAAAAATGTATTTTTTTTTAATTCCAAATCATCAATTCCAATTCATTCTAGATTTGAATATTCATTTTATTACATGTGTGTTGAGTTAGCTCTTACAGTATATTCATGTATCTCTGGCGATATATAAATATTTACGAGAACGTGATTCGTATGAGCTCACGTCATTTTATTATCGCTCTTCTGATATTGCAGAAGCTATATTACTTATTATATGACTACTGAATGCGACTCGACAATATTATTTAGTCAAAAAATGGGTCTAACTTTGTTATGTGATTTATATGCAACACTTTTTTTCACACTTTCATTTTGTTTTTGTTTCAGGTGAGTTCGAGATTCTTTAGAATGGGGTTTTTTTAGCTGGGATGGGTGAGTTTAATTATTATTCATAATCCATCGTTATATTTTCTATACGGAATTCGATAATTGATCTGTAATGACTCGATGAACAGGCAAGAACGAATACAGACAATTTTATTTTGTTGTAACTAACAATAGCATTTATCTTTATAGGGTCGTAAGAATGATATTACACGCATTGATGTAAATAAGTAAATAAAGTAAATATTTACGGATTATGTGGAAGTAAAATGTAAAATTGGAAACCATTAGAAACTGAAAGGTTTATATCGATACGATAATTTCGCAATTTTAAACGGCAAAATAATCATTACCGCGTGCGTGCAAGTTACGGATAGCTGTAGGCAATCAACGTTAACTGTTTGCGGAGTTGCCAACTATCATTACATTTTGGTAATAGTTATTGCACTTGGTACTAGCAAATTAATACTTATTTTTCATAATTAACATTGTTTCCATGACTCGATGCACTTGGAGAAATTACAACGCTTTCAAAATGAAGTGCATAATATTTGCACTAGAGAACACTATTATTGAAATAATTCTGGAATCGTTGAGAAGTCATTTATGGCACACGGAAAAAGGAAAGTTCATTGTCTTTATTACAGCATATATGACACCAAAAGTAAACCAATATTAAATTATATAATTAACAAATTTTTGCACGCAGTCAATTTTTCGCAGTTTTCTTATCTCCATGTAGACAAGGAAAAACGAGAGATTTGTTAACAAGCCAGAAAACTTTGGAATTTAATATTTTAATATTTATGGAAAGTATCATGAAGATGAAATTATATCTTCATGCATACGAGTGAAAATTTCCATATATTCGGGAACCGAGAGAACAAGAGTGGATTTTACAATGCATTTTTTTCTTCAGTAATCATTTTATTTTTATGTTCGCGTATACAACTACCGCACTCAAGCAATATATTGGAAAATTCAGCTCCCAAGTTTGGTACGCTGTAAAATACGAGTCCTTGCCTTTTATTCCAATCCTTTTCCCCTCCGCGTGTGCAATTTATACATAAAATGCTTTCGGAAGAGTAACTTCTATCAAATTTTCATACGAATTATCAAGATGAAATACTTTCATCCGTGATAAAGCATTCATATCTTTCATCGGTACTACCTCGGACACTCCTACACGAGAGAAAAAATATCATTATCCCGAAGTACCATGCCCTCAAGGTTACATACATTCTACGAGAAAGAAAAGATACATAACCTTTTTCCTTTTGCTCTTCAAAATTCAATAATATCGAATAAAAGATTCTTCTCTTGACGAATGATTTTTGTTTTTCAATACCAAAATATCGAAAAAAGACATAATTTAATCATTTTTTTTTTTGGTCTTCCATTATGATCTCTCGCGTGTTATATCGTTACCGTTGGGAAGCTCTGATACGACTTGATACTACCGAATTACCAACACCGTCAGAGTGAATTACCAACACCGACAACGCGAATTACCCGCACTGCCAGCCATTATTCCGATAACCAATCGATAGGGGTGCGCGCATGCAGCGGCGGAATCACTACGTACATAGATACTACGTGCATACGTAGACGCTACATCACCACCACCCTCAAAGCTCTTTACTACCATAAAAGAGAAGGGGTGAGGAAAGGGGGAGTTATAACGAATCGTTAAAACTAATTTCAGAGAAACGAGAGACGTTCAGTTTCACGGTGCATAATATTTTTCTTTTATTTTTGATATGTACATATTTCTTCGTAAGACGGAATGAATATTGCAATGGGAAGAATTTTTTTATAAATCGTATGAGAGGAAGACATTTTTCAGATTTATTTTTCTCTTTTGTAAAACATTTTCCTTCCCTTTTCAATTTCATGCCGAGAAGAAGGAGAAGAGAGAAATTTTATTCTTTACTCGATTCACATATGTGATAAATAAAAATGAGACAGTAATCCTTTTGGTAATTCTTCCTTCAACTGAATTTTGTGAAAAATTCAATACAATATATGTAGAATAATATCTTTTCCCGGTTATACCATTGATTCAACTTAATTCACAGTTTCGCGCGAGAGATAAAAGCGTCTGTGTGTGTTCTTCTTAGTATATGTATTCGTTTCGCACGGGTTACGTTTTCTGCTCGGTCCATTAAATTGGACAATAATATTCCCGGCTCGTGTGACCTCCCTCGGTTGCTGTAAACCCCCTGATTCTCTTCTAGCGACTCAGGGGAAAATTATTGGCCCTTGTTGATAATATTTGTTCTCTCGGTCAGGGGGGGGGGGTCACATTCGTGTACACGAATACGGTTTGTTTATGGCAAACAAAATTCTTCGTTTTGTTCGAAACAGCTGACTAGAATCAACTTTGAGTGATCTTTCTTATTCAATAGAATAATAAATATCACAATTTTTTCTTGAAATAATTATTATAGTAATTTCTAAGGTGTTAAAGGGGAGGGAGGGGATCAAGCTAGATCTTCCCGAATACCACATGGGGGTGAGGGGCAGGGGTGCCCAAGTCACGGTGCAATTTGCACCATGGAAATTTTTGGGGGGGATTTTTTATAGCGGGGAATTTGAGCATTGTTCATTAAAAGTAATCATGCCAAGGAAATGTGTTCTATCCTATGTGAGATTCGAATGAAAATTTACTTATTTCAAATGAAATTGAATGTTGCGGTAGTTTGAATTGTTTATTGAAACTAATTAGCCACATGGCATAAAGACTTCTGAAAGGTATCTGGCTGATGAGCATGATAATAGACATATGATATGATTCTAAAACATATCTTATGCAACGTGTTCACAATGCCCCGAGTTTAGGTGGTTTGTGCACTTTCCCCCAAACAATTTGTCAGAAGGGCGGAGCTTCTTCAAATTTTGAAAAAAGTAGCGAACCAAATATATTCTTCCTGTAGAAATTCCATAAACTTTTGCCTAGAATAGAAAAAATGTTCCTCAACCCCCTTTTCCCAATAATCTTTATAACTTGGTGGTGTCCATGAGCACGGTAGAACAATTTAAGAACTTAATGATATCGGCCAGTGAAAAAAATATATTGCATAAGATATCCGATGATAATATTATACAAAGTTTTGCGATTTCCTTCAAGAATCGGCAATCCATATTAGTACCAAATTAAAAATATTATCCCTTCTGCAACACCATATATTTAGTTATTGATAAATATAATGTCGAAACACAATGTATAGATATGATTCAAAACTCATGTAAGCCTATGAAAATTTTCCCCCCACCATGTATTATAGGAGGGATGGGCACCCCTGGTGAGGGGAGGTCTTAGCAAATATCACGTAATTTTTTTTCTAGCAGAGAATGGTGTAAAATTGCGTGAAATTATTTTAAGAAAATGTTGAGAAATTTCATTTCATCGCTGTGATTTTAAATTACGGTAATATTCTCAGATACTGGTCTTTGCTAGTCTTAAATGAAAGTAATAGAACAAATTGTGTTTTCATTCTTGTTTTCAATAATTCAACGCATTTACATCCAAAACACAAATTTTGCAAAATCTCACGTGAAATTAGGGAGTTGCGGAAAATCTTACGAAATTTCATAAGGGCAGGGGGGTAAAAAAAATCCCCAAAAGTGCCTCACGTAATAAATGGACTGGCTCTAGTATCTTTCTTAGACATCCCAAACTTATGTGAAAGATATAGTGAAACACGAAATATTTATTGAGAACAAAGCCAAAAATGTTTCAGAATAATCATATATAGACTATATATGAGCCATATTTGAGCCGCATATGAGCGATATATATGATGGATACTGAAAAATTCCTATATATAAATCATCTCATATATGATTTACACATCTATGTTGCATTGCCACTGGGGAAATTATAAATGATTGTATGCTTAGAATCATTTCGCGCTTTTTGAGTGAGAAAATGATTCTTCTCGCAAATTTACGGTACATACACGGAGAGAAAAGATTTGCTGACGCAGCAAATCGAGGTATTATATATAGAATAGCAACATTTTTTGCTGACCTAGCTAAAAATTTGCTATAGCAGCAAGTGTGTTAGCTACGACAGCAATTTTTTAGCTGTGGCAGCAAAAAATGTTTGCTCCGCCAGCAAATTTTCAGTATTATATACAGAATGGCAAACAAATTTTGCTGGGATAGTGAACATTTTTTGCTGCCACAGCTAAAAATTCGCTGCTCTGGCAAAAGGAACCCAGCAAAAGTAGATTTCGCCGCCACAGCGAATTCCTTTTTCTCCGTGATTGAAATTTCGTACACGCAGAGAAAAATTCTTGCTGAAAAAGCAATTCCGGAAAATCTGCTTTGCTAAATCTCAGCAAAACGGTTGCCGTTACAGCAAAAATTCTGCTATTTTAGCAAGATATTTGCTAATTCAGCGAAATTTCCTAGCTGTCTGTATATCTACAATTCTGGATTGCTGAATGGCAAACGCTTGTTAAAAGAGCAAGATTTTTGCTGTGACAGCAAATTATTTGCTAATTCAGCAACAAGTTTTGCCATATCAGCAAAGTAAATCTTCGAGGTTTGCTGTTTCAGCAACTTTTTTTCTCTGAGTGTACATAAGCGATAGGAGATATTTATTCATTTATAGAAAAATATTTCTCCTCATTTTTTTTCTTCTGTATGAATAAATTCATTCGGAATTATTGTTTAATATGTTTTATTTTAAATCTATAATATTTTATATTTAAACTATGGTTTCGAATTTTTTTGACCCACCTAACAATCCTACATAGTAAATAATTGAGAATTTTAGTTTTGGTTGGAAGTAAAATAACGAATTCTAGTACTAACTTCCCAATAAACACTGTAAGAAAAATTTGTTGAATTCCAAACAAAAATGCTTGGAAATTTACAAACTTGGTTTGGAAAAATAATTTCCGAACCTTTTTTGTAAATTGCCGAACAAAAGTTTGTGAATTTTCAAAAATCTTCGTGAAATCACAAAATTTTTTGAATGTTTACAAACTTTTATTTGGTCATTTACAAAAAAAGTTTGTGTAAAAAACTGCCAAACTTCTTTGGCAGTTTAGGAATTATATTTTTTACAGTGAACATACCGTATCTTAAGGGGTTATATCCCCCTTATTCTCTAAAAAAAAGGTTTTTTCAATCATTCTTTTTTAGCATTCCTTTATGATAATCACGAACAACCAATACACCAATCGATTGAGCAGCACTTCAGGAGTAAGAGAAACTTTTTTTATTGAAAATTTTTTGCAAAATGGCGGCTGTAGGACCGTTTTGCTGGAAACTATGGTTTGAAATCGGCAAGCAGCAGAACTCGAAGAGTTTTCATCCGATCGACTTAAAAATCGAACGGTGACTTCATCGTGTGATTATCTGGTGAAGTGCACACGATCATAATTTTGAGATTTTTTTTCGCAAACCGGCGAGACCTTGAACAAAAAATTCGAATTTTCGAAAAAAAAATCGACTTTGATTGTTCATGAAAAAAAAACCTGTTGACTAATCGTGAAAATCGTGTGTACTTCACTGGATATTCACACGATTAACGTACAGTTCAATTTTCAAGTTGATCGAATGAAAACTCTTCAAGTTCTGCTGCTTGCCGATTTCAAACCATAGTTTCCAGCAAAACGGTCCTACAGCCGGCATTTTGCAAACAATTTTCAATACAAAAAGTTTCCTTTATTCCTGAAGAGCTGCTCAATCGGTTGGTGTATTGGTTTTTCATGATTATCATAAAGGAATGCTTAAAAAAAATTACTGAAAAAAGCTTTTTTTTTCAGAGAATAAGGGGGATATAACCCCTCAAGATATCTGATGCAACACTTTCGGATTTCTTTTATTGGACATCAGCCAAATTTATTCTTACATTTTATTCGAAAATGGGAGAGAGGGGGGGGGATCTCAGCAAATGTCAAGTAATTTTTTTCTAGCAAAAAACGGTGTCAAATTGCATGAAATTATTTTGAAGAACTTCAATTGCATCACTGTGATTTCAAACTACGGTAATATTCTTGAATATCGATTTTTGCTAGCCTCAAATAAGAGGAACAGAACAGATTATGTTTTCATTTTTTTTCAACAGTCCAAAACAAAAATTTTGAAAAATCTCAAGTGAGGGGGGGGGGGAGAGGAAGGGGTCAAATAATCCTCGAAAATGCCTCACGTAATTAATGGACGTCCCCTAAAATATAAAGTTCATGAATTGAATCACCGAGCAAGTTACCGTTACAAAATTTGACTTGTCGATAAAACTTTTCCTTCGGCAAGTTCAATATTATTCTTCGTTGAGAGTATTTTTCATCCATGAGCACATTTGATGGGAATGAGATCAGGAAAACGTTAGCGAATAAGCGAGGTCAATGAAAAATACAGAACAGTCATTTTCTTGTGAAATGATTCATTAAACGTTTCTATCATTGAATTTAATATGTAGTTGTATTCGACTACAATTATATACGCGCACGCGTGGTCGCGAGTGATTGTGTCTGTCTGTCTACGTATGAATTTATATACAACGACGTCAGACGAATGTGTAGATTATATCAGATCGAGTCGCACAAAATTCATACGTTATATGATATAAAATATGTCTTCACGTAAAATTGCAAACGGAACAAATCGAATTCTCTCGTGTCATTCTATGTTTACATCAAACTGGCAATTATTCATCTTCGTACTCGAAATAATGCTTAGAGATTTGTAGTTCTAATTAAATGATCAACCTACGTTTGTATCGGTGCAGTGTTTCAATTCCACTGATGAACGTGATTAACGTGGGATGATTTATTTAGACGTATCCAACCACGTATTTGAATGCTCTATTCATCTTCGTAGAGTATGAAATTCCAATTAGTTTATATATCTTATAAAAATGAGGTTTAAAATATGATATTATTTCCTTATATCGGTACAGAATTGTCAAAATGAATCATAGAAAATCATGAGTTGAAATAAAAAAAACAGAAAATGCGTGATTATACGTTACGTGAACGATTGAAGATTGAGTGATAAGTTTCTCGATAGAATAGAATAAATTGTAAAGGATTTGTAATTTTGAAATATTATTTCATTCGTATTACGATGACTCATCATCAACTCGAACCCTGCTAATATATTGTCATTAAATTTATGCATGTACTCATCATCATATTAATGCCTTAGAGTCGTAAGTAATTTTGTTCTATCAAAGTCATCTCGCTTAATCAACAGGATTTTATTACGTGTACTCGGTGCCACTTACGTGGCACTCGAAGTTTAACGAATCGAATACATAGAGAACATGGAGAACAGATCTGTGATTAAATCAGGGATTAGATTTATGCACGTTTGTGAAAATCAATCGTCGTTCATGAATTTATCATCTCGCTGGTTGAAATATATATTTTTTCAAAAAAGTGATTAAAAATCAAATGAATATATATATATATATATTTTTTTACTTTTTTCATGAATGAATATCATAAAATTATCTCCACTCCACCAATCAAGTTTGACTCGGTTGGTTTTTGTTCAAATACATTGAACAAAGAGAGAATCTTGTTGTTTTTTTTCCTTCCTCTCTTCTGTGGCCGATGTCTCGAGTTAACTCGATAAACAGGTTTCTCTATAGGAGACGTGGATCGTTAAAGAGCCATTGAAATGTATATCACATTGTAGTCCGTCATACGATTAGTTGCTTCAGCTAACCAGTCGGTTGAACAACGATCAAGACGTTTTTCACAATCACCTTCTTTTTTTTTGATACACTTTTTTTGTGTGTGTACATAAATAATAAAACAATCGAAATAATTATCAGTTTCTTTCGATTATCAAATTTTCAATTAAGTTTTCCAATATTACAATAATGTTTGTAAAATATATGTGAGATGACGTTAAATTCATGTTCGCAATAATTATTTTGCATTGTATGAATAATAATGATCCTTTCCTGACTACGTTTCCGCGGGATTTGATTGCACATTGGAGTGTATATATATATATATTTACATATTATGTATATATGTATATACATACACACGCGTAGAAAAGACACCAACACAACGGTAAGCGCTTTGCTACACTCGAGGGCATGATTCATGTGCCAATTACCGTTCACACAGTTAAACGGGTTTCGATGCACGTACGTATATACAAATGTATTTTATGTATGTACGTATCTCTTTGAACGTGTTTTCAACTACTACATTGGCCATTGGAATCGTTTTCTCTGTCATTAATTCGTTTCTGTCCGTCTTTATTTTCAACGCGCAACGTTAAAATATCAAGTTGAATAAAAAAAGAGAGAAACAAAAAGAAGAGAGAGAGAAAAGTTGGGAGGAAAAATAATAATGAACGTAGATTTGGTTAGCGTTGCCATTGATGTGTTTGGATGAAAGTTGTTTGTTCGATTTCAATGAAATCGTGATAATTAATTCGAGATGATTCGAACTATTGTTTTAAATTAAGTTCATTGGAAAGTTTTTATTTGGAAAATATATACATCTTGGTGAGAGCTGGGATGAAAAAACCTGATGAAAAAATTATTGTTATTGTGTATGGGTTGATAAATAAATTATTGATTCCATTATATCTGTAGAGATTCGAATGGTTCATTTGATATTATAGGTGAATTCAAGCATGCGAGTCTTTGATGTTAATTCGTTAATTATACGTTTATATGCATATAAATTCGATTGGGAACGTTTTTTTTAAATATAATTCCCCTTTCATTGGGATATTGGTATCTTGAGAATTCAAGCAACTCGTTTATCAGCGGAGGAAAATATTTCAATTCAACTATTGACCGTTTTATCAATCCAATCAAATACCGTGGGAGAGAGAAAGAGGGTAGAAGCAAAATAAATGTTTCATTGGAAGAATTACATACATCAAATTGGATCAATAAAGTATTCATTAAAACAAGCAAGCGTTGTGTTCTGGAATTGAAAAAATTTACGATATATATTCAATGCACATTGTTATTTCATTCGAAGAATAGGTATTCGCAAGCTCGAATATAGTTTGGTTTAACAAATTATTTAGATCTTACTTGATTTATCAGTCGCATTAAAACTTCGACGCCTGTAATTGATATTGTTGAGAAACTTTGGTTTTACCTAAAAGAGGAAGAAAGAGAAAACCATTTGTTAAATCACTTCATTGTTTTGTAAGGCAATTTTTGTTTGAAAAAAAAAAACATCAATAATGTGATAAATTATTGTTAAAAATGAATAACAATGACAAAACTGTCTTGTACCTAAAAATATTTTTTTCTTGCTTGCACAATGAGGATAAAAAGTGAATACATATTAAAGAAAAGAAAAGTATGTCAATAATATAACATTCATTTTTTTGCGTGCTCGACATATTCTTGCGAACGACGCGCTTCACGTCTGTCTGTTGTACGTGGAACATGTGTACAGCATTTTTCCTATCTCCATTGCAATAACCGCATCTCTTCCTTGTTTCCAGTTTACAAGCCATTGTATTTGGTTTCTGTTGAATATGACATCTAAATCAAAGATATTTTTGATATACGATCTTGGATTATTCAATGTTATGAATTTTATTGTGAAAATATCCTGAAATGTAACATTCGTTATTATTTCTCTTTTAGTTGGGTATCTCAATATTATTGATTTTCATAAGATTTGACTTTACGAACATGTTTTATGAAGATTTCACAAAGTTTATATTGAAATATGTAGGTTAAAACTTTTCACTTTATTAGAAAATTCTTACCAGGGGATATTAACTGTAGATAAAATGTTATCTTCACAAATGAGAAATTCATGAATGTATTGTTGGTCCTTTTTTTCAATGTATGTACTTCGATAAATGAAAAATCACTTTGAAAAGAAAAAATAGATTTGAAGAACGCATTTGTCTGTCTTTGACCGAGTTCGGTTCTACGTCTCGGTATTTTTCACAAGAATGATTTATATGAAAAAGAAGATTCACGAATCCTGTTACCCGACTTGCTTCTGGATTATTGGAATTTTTTGAGATGATATTCAAGAGTTTAGTCTCTCTTTCTCTCTACCACGTTGAAAAGAATTTCTGACAAAAAAATTACCTCGAGAATTTGTTGGGGACTCTTCAATTTTCAGATTGACGTGTCCATGTACGAGGATGTTTTTTTCATGCTGATGCTACATTTGTCTCTCCATCCAAGTGAAAATGACAATTTTTGTTTGATTGATGTTTTCTTTCTCTTTTCTGTTCCCGTGATTTGTTTCATCGATTGCCAGGGATACTATATTTAAAGTCGCAGGTGGCCTTATTTTACAATTTCTAAAAATTCACTGTATCGCCGAGATGAGTTGAATTCCCGCACAAAAGAGAATTATGACGCTTACATATTTTTTTTTTTTCTTCAATCGACTGACTGTACATGGAAAAAGTGGGTCGTTAAATTTTTATGTGGTCGAGCAATTTGAATTGCGATTCTACTGTATTCTCACGCGTTTTTCAGTTCTATTTGATTGAATTACGGATCATCATAATTTAAGCGCGTGAACCTACCATGTGCGTTCGATGGGGTCTGCACCGGTCCAACATGGGTTCCATCCTGCTTATATGGACTTAAAGTGGAGCTAAAATCCATACACGTTGTTGTGACACACACAGTTGATTTGAAACTTTGAAACGAAACACTGTGTATTATCCCTATATATTTTCAGGTTCAGTAATTTTGGTTATTTTTTACAGTTCGGTATCAAAGTTAGCTGTGAATGAATTTATCATTTTAATTTATGATGTAATTGGCGGATACAGCATTACAATTGGAATTTCAAAAATATATATAAATAATCATTAGATCATGAAAATGTATAGTGAGTGGTACTATTCCATCGCAATACAGGAAATCGTGAAAATTGACAAAGTGCTCAATGATATTTATTATTTATCTATATATCTCTTGGAGTTTTTATATTTTTATAAGAAAAAATGAGTTTTTCACAGAATTCCAATAAAAAAACTTGATCATCCCCAAGCAATAAATAATCTTCATAATATGTAACGATTCTTCCAGTTTTCAAAGTGCAATATTAGATTTGGAGGAAGATTTTGAATAATTCTATGAAAAACAACATCACGTTTGTTTAATTTTCCTCCATCAAATTTGAAATCAAACGCAGCAGAAGTAGTGAAATATAAATTTTCAGGTAAAAACTGTGAAAAATCGAGCATGAGAAATTCACAACACTATATTCCATTAATTAGCTTTCCCTTTGCTTTATTCGTGTTTGTTTTTGTCGTCTCATAAATATAGTTTCAACTGTGTAAAAGTTGTTGATCGGGAATGTGGATTGATTTGTTCGCAATAAAAAAATATCTTTATAATGGAAAATATATATAACACACATTGACTTTTTGATTCGTTTCACGCAGTTGACAATGCTTTATTGTTGCGAAACATTTTATGTGATTTATGACAGTGGTATGACTATTTTTGATGGTCAATAAATCTTTGTATAAAATGAGATTTAACGAAATAGAGAAACTGAAATATTTTTTAAAAATGCCGTTATAACCTTCGTGTATAATTCTATTCAATTACACGAATGTAACATCGCAGGGTGATTCGACAATTGAATTCTCATACAGGACATTCGATCGATAGTCTATGAAATTATTAATAAAATCATTATCATAGAGGTTCTCGAGGAAAGGTGAATGGAGCCATGCCAAATTAAAGCCAAGCATCATCGTGGCTTTTAATTAGAAGCTTAAGACTACAACGTCGAGATCGTGTGGCTTCGTTCGTAAATTTGCACGTAAGATATACGAGCGAATGTACATGTTTCCTTGTAGTGCATTGTCAGTGGTTCTCTCGGAGTACCTTGAACGACAAAGTTATGTACCGGAAGTAATATCGAGGTAATCGAAATATAACTCGCCTTTATCGTTTTCGTTTTTACGAGATATCGACTTGGCCGTGAGAAGCGAAGATGAAAATCAATGTTGATTGGGATTATGTAGAAACGAATAATGTCCGAAAAGGAAATTTGAAATTAGTTGCCCAGGCGCTTGATGTTTCCAAAATTCATTTTGAATCGATTAATCATGATTATGTGTTTACGATTTTTTTTCCTTTCTATACAATAGAGTAAAGTTTCATATCACTTTTTCGTACATTCAATTATAATTCTCAGAATAATATTTGTTGAATATTTCAAATATCTACATGAATGTTGAAATTCGTAACCAGTGTCGTTCCAACATTTTATGCAAATAATTCATAAAGCGTACTCCGAACTCTCTGTAATAATAGAAAAGATAGCCCAATTCGAATAACTTTTCAATTAGATTGAGAAGTATAAAATTTTTGAGATGTAGGATATAAAAGGCATTCAAATTACTTCATGGAAATGGAGGAAAATATGTTGATTGTAGAATTACAACCCATATAAATTCGATGAACATAAAATTCTCTCATTTTCTCTTAGTGTGTATAAATAGAATTAAAATCTGGTTGGTGAAATGTCGTGAATAATAAAATATGACAGCTTGATGGTGGTAAAACTCAATTGCGTGATCAAGAGGAAGATACTTTATCAGTAATTTGTCAAGAAATTCAACGTACCTTGAATGACGACAAGAGTAACTTTTCAACTTGCAAGTACATTAGAAACAAAACATAGTCATTTTCAATAAATATTCAGTCTCATTAAACAGATTTTCTTGTAGTATTTTCAGAATCTTTGTATGATATTACGACCTAAAAAAATGATTTTGCAAATAGTGGCAGCGAAGTTTCTACATGGTTTGGAAGACTTTTGCCATTTTTGGTGGCTTCAACACTGAAAAGAGAAAATAGTTCCCTACCCTTGCCATCAGGGGGCCAAATCCTGTTGATTATTATTTCAAATTTTGAAAAAATTCAACAATTTTAATCATTCAACAGCCTAAAGCGTATAATCAATTGGATGTATAATAATAGGAACTAGAATTCAGTATAAAATAGAATTCATGATATCATGAATCGTATTTGAATCGGCTGTATATATTTATGCTTCGTATACTCATAATCTTTATGAGTATGAATTTCCTTGAGCATACAAATACGATCAAATGCTCGATAAATGCTGTTGGTGAGATGTTGCCCGAGAAATATAACATCAAGTGATCCAATTCAGGTACGGTAACCGCTCGATAAATGTCTCTCCCTCGATGGAGTAGGGGAATAAGTTTCCAATAAATTACGAGTCTCCGTTATTGCACCTTCTTCACTTGTTATATGTGTCACATCATAGACATTCAAATCATTCAAATGAAATCAAATATGCGATAAATGTCATTAGTGGAGTGTCAGACGATAAGTTGCAAAATTTTAATTGATTCATTACGAAAATCTGGTCCTCCGTTCCCTATTAAAAATCAATTGAATAAAACTGCATGATGAATATTGCTTTTTTCAATCTTTTTGACGACTTTTCATACAGAAATATATATAAACTTTATTGAATTGTATATAAATTGTATATAATTTTGAAAATTTCTCGTTATTCAATCACATTTATCGATTAATAGCAAATAAATCTAAATCTTGTGAGAAAAAATTATTTTGTAGAGTTTGCAAATAAACACTGATGTCTGGCGTTTGGTCGGGTACCCGTTGGGCTGTGGTATTTGAATTAGTCATATCCATTCTTGAGAGGAATCGATTCTTTTCTTATAAAATATCGATAAAAATGTGATATTTTCTGTATAAAAAAGAATCAGAATGAATATTAGAATAATTTATGGACGTATTATATAAAAAATTCATGTATAACTTTTACATAAAATATACACATATTTTATACAATCACTTCTTGATGCAGAATTATATAATCTTTCGTAGACAGTTTATACATAACGGTTACCGTACTCTTCAAATTCAGAAGGATAAAGGATATAAAAGAGGTGATTGATATTCCTATAATACCCCATTATGTTCACAAGAATTCCACGACCTACTTGAATCCTACTTCGGGAATATCTAAATAAAACACACGCGACTGCTCAGTTTCATCATCTTCAATTCATTTTTATGAATTATATAAACGTCAAACTTGTATGTCATGATAAGAAATTCAAAAATCAGAACATAAATTTCTCCCCAAAGATCATTTGCCAATTGAATGCAATTAAATGAGGCATAACAAATTCAATTTTATAGCAAGTCAACTGTGCAATCTGTTGTTGATAAAACAGATTCCTGAATCTTCTGTATCAACTGAGAGTTATCCAAGTGCAAAACCTCTCCGATATACGATTATGAAGTATCAGGAATGTTGAACAGATGTCACTGGAACGAAAAAGAGAGAGCAAGAATAGCGTGTTGAGAGAGACAGAGGAATGGTATGAGGTAGTTTCAAAGTAATCAGTCATGATAAAGCCCCATTCAATGACCTGTCAGATTTTCCAACGTGTAAAATGTATTATTGATCCGATAAAAATCTCACGATTATCTATTCATGAAATTTTCTACGTACAGTCAACAAATGGTCTCGACTATCAACCAACTATGATGAATAAAGTAGACTGAATGCATTATGAAAATTACAAGGTACTAAAATAATCTTTCAATCCGATAACGTTCATTATTACAAATATAAAATATATCTCTCATTTAATCTGATTGAAAAATTCACTCGACAACTTTCTTGACGTCCTTGACGTTTTGAAGAAGTCACTTAAAGTTTGATGCATAGTCAAGTTTTTCTGACGTTTCATTTTTTTCCCTTTCCTTTCCTTTCCTTTTTATTCCTCTTGTTCTTTCTCTCGCAACTTTGTCAATAAAAGCAGCAAAAAAGGGAATAAAAAATTTGGAATTCAAGTGAAGCATAATATCCGACGAGAATACTTTGTTTTACGATCGTTCGCTCTTACTCGAACATAGATAAGATTTCGTTAAAACGATAAAAACGTATTATTTCTTTTGGATTTAATACACGAGAATGAATCATCTTTCGTACTATATTCCCAAAAGCGTACAGTTTGTGTACGGTAGAGCGTAAATTCTTGCCCTTTGCTGTTCTTTTCTTTTTTCCTTGTCTCGTCAAAAGGGACATAAAGTCGAAAAATGCAGGTCGAGAATATAGCAATCTTTAATAAAAATTTGAGAATTTTTCTTAAATGCATAATAAAGACAAGACGGTCCACTTTTTTGTGAAATTTTATTCGAAAAACAATGAGAAATTAGCAATACTTGATAAAGAATAGAGAAACATATGAACTTTCCAAAAGTCGCATTGGAATTTTGTTACTATTTTTGTGAAACTTCGTATGCAACTTTTGGAAAGTTCATATGTTTCTCTATTCTTTATTAGGTATTGCTAATTTTTCATTGTTTCTCGAATACAATTTCACAAAAAAGTGGACCGTCTTGTCTTTATTATGCGTTTAAGAAAAATTCTCAAATTTTTATTAAAGATTGCTATATTTTCGACCTGCATTTTTCTCCGTGCAGGGACAATAATAGGGCAAAATAGTACGAACTGGAAGAATTAAATGTACTTGCAGATGTTTTCCCTTCAGTTTGCGAGCAATGGTAAATTTTCGATTCAGATTCAGAATTCGCGATAAACATGAGCTAGGAATCGATGAAAAAACTTTCATAGAATAACTGGTACAAACGTTGAGTCAATTTATTGAAGCAAAAACAGAAATTCTATGTTATTTCCATTAGGATTTATAAGCGTTATTGTAAATACGCGTGTATATATACGCGTATGGCATCATGCGGGGGAGGTCAGAAATAAATCTGAGAGTGAAAGGATATTCATACCGACTTCAAGACTCGATATACCGCTAGAGACGTCTCTACAAACCAAACGAAATATGTACACCACGTTGTTAGTGATTCATTCCAGTTTCAAGATGATAAATTTGTATTATAACTGTTATAAGAATAAATCATCATAAGAAATATTATTTTTTGTCAATTCACCGATGCAAATAGGTAATCGATGTTTCATATCGATTTATCGATTTTTAATGAATAATTCATTTGGGTCATTAATGAACAATTTTTACATTCATTCATTTTATTCGCTGCATTAGTTCGAATAAAAATCATTGCATATGTATTACCTTTAGTTTACTTTTTTAATACATAGAATGGCGAAACGAGGGCAGAGAAATGAGAAGGGTGAGAAGAGGTAGAGAGGGGTACATCTGTCGCATCTGTTTCGTTGTGTACCGCTGTACGATTGGACACGTGTCTCATTTGAATACACATATCTCAAGTTTCTTCTCAAAGTCAACATGTTTCTGATGGAACCTCGAACGCTCCTCTTTCTTTTTTTTTTCATTTTTCCCTTTATTTTCCTTTGAAAGGGAATTCACAGGAAATTCATGGAATTTCAAAAGAACTCTCGGTCTAAACTGTCTAAAAATGAAATGTCTCTTGAAAATGTTTTAAGCAAAATTTTCATCCGAGTATTATATGGAATATGAGATATATACTTTCCCTTCAGGAGCGAACGACGCAACTCTATATGATTTATATATCGTACCGAGAGAATCTGTAACAGTACGACGTAACGTGTAGCATATTTTCACCTCTTCCAGTGAAAAACAAAGGAGATGGAAGTTATAGGCTATACCGACCCGATACAAATTCTATACACTAATTAGGAATCATTTGTTATCGGTTTTATCTTAGTAGAGTTCACGTATTGCTCACATTTGCCATAAATTCTTCGTATATTATTTCTACTTGAGTTTTAAAGTGGCTAATCAAATAGCTGTCCTCAATGGCTGAATTATTTTTGTCCGTGCTCATGTGTTCATGCTCGGTCCTTATCAGAGTTCTGTTATAGAAGTATATGACCTTTGTTATTAATGCACTCCATTACATTCTCAGATAAAATATAATCCACTTCACGAGAAATGAATTATCCTCCATTCATTGATACTCATTCTTCCGCATGAATTTTTAATCAAATCTCAAACCATAGTTCCCCCTCAATTGATACATACCACGTATATTTCTTTATTTCCAATGCAAATGTTTTTCTTCCACTCCAACGTTCATAATCATTCGAAATGATATTTCGTTCATGATTTGGAGAAAGGAATAATAAAGGTGAACCGTGAATTTATTTTTCGTGAGAATTAATTCTGCGTCAACGATGCCACCGATATTATTTCCCGACTGACAGATAAGAGTGAATTGGAATGACGCCAACCCAGGAGTCTATATTCGTTCATCTTTCTTTCTCCCTACATCTTTCTTCCTTTACTCCTCTCGTAAAGTATATAAAACCCAGAATGAATGAATTGTAAAAACAGAACTAGACGACTGTTCCATGTTGAAAAAGCTTCCAAGTATTCCATCATCGTCATCATTTTTCAATTTTTGTTTTCACAATAAATACCGTTTTTTAATCATTGAACTCTCGAATTTATATCGCGAAGAAAACGCAAATAAACGTATCACCGATCTAACTGATTTGTAACGATTCGCTTTCGAGGATTATTCATCGCATATTCTTCCAGCGCATCGGATGAATCATACACCATTCCTCTCGAATAACATGCACAGGGTAGATGATATCGCTGAATATTCGTTGATATTTTTCTTTTCTATTTGGGTTTCGTTTTGAGTCATGATTTTTTATGTATTCATTAAAGGAGGGAGGAATGTATTTTTTCATTGTAACAATGAGCTTCAATTAAAGAAACAATCTACTTCCGGTATGTTATGAACTGTGAGTTGTTGATGAAATAAATAGATGCTGGTTTTGATCTTCTCATGTGCGTTTATTGATGATTCAAATGTCGATTGGAGAACATCGTCGTCGAAATCAAGGCCCCAAATTCACACAAGGGCATAATTATTATTCAAAATGAGAGTTTCAAAATAAAAGTTTCCTGAACCAATATCACCAGATCTCGATCCATCATAATATTTCACACGGTGCCAAACTCCGAAGTCAAAACGTTAATTATTGTTGAACGTGACCTACATTATCCCTGGGAATATAAATTCCCACGACTACGTGGTAAATTATAGATTCCGTTTAGAGAGATTATCTATGGATTCCAAATGGATTATATAAACAGCAGAAACTGTAACTCGTGAATTTAAACGAGACTTCATTCGAGAAGGAATTTTATGATGGAATGTGATTTGAGTGGAGATTTTCAATTGTTGAAAAAGCGAAGATGAATGTATCTACGCGTTTGTGAAAGAGTATAATAAAAGAAACACATTGTGGTAATGAGAAAATTGTACGTACGAATGAGTAAGGTTTCGAGAACATGAATCACATTGTGTATAACTATCAGACAACGAAGGTCGTCATGATTTATGAGTGGAGATTCATATTTTTGTTCTCGGAACATAAAGAAATAGTATTTCGGTTTAAAATATCAACAGGGAAGATTCGTACCAAAGCAGAAAAAAGAAGCATGTTTCAGGGAAAGGAAACTTGTTTGTTCGGTGGCTCGATATATATTCCCTTCGTTGTATGCTCTGTTACCATCGTATTATAACCCAATGAAACATCATTCATCATGAATTCAACTGTGTAAATATTGCAGTTGTAAGATACGATGAAGTTTCCACAGAATTTATCAAATAGTTTGCTACGCTTTACGATCTTCCAAGAAGATCCCAATTTCATGAAACCTCTCATGAGCTGCATATCGTATCGTAATGAGTAAAATTGGATATTCTTATTGATTTTAAAATATGTTCACAATTTTTATATAGAATTTATACATAAAGTATGTTGAATTATAAATAAATTATACATAATTTACAAAATTTTTCCAGTAAGATCAGCTTTTGATCTTTTATATGTTTATATTGTTGATTAAATTCATATCCTATGAATTTTAATTGGACATAACGAGGATCAGAAACATTGATTTTCGATATTACAAGGAGGGAAATTGTTCCTACGTGAATACGTGATATCGATCGAGCATTTGTTACATGCACGTTTTAATAATAAATCTTGTAACCAAGTATTACTCTGATATTGAATCGATGTTAAATCAGTATTGCGTTCATGCTCGGCAATGGATTTTGATGGAGAACAAATACCACCAACATTTGGATAGTAATTTGTCAGTTCATTTGGCATTGAATAACTTTGTCACCGAGAAGGATAGGGGATGAGAAATGAAATATCATTCGTACGAATGATTTAGTTGGAATATACCTGTATAATTGTTCAAAATTAAAAAACAATTCTGTATGTAATTATCCTGAATACAATTCAAATGATTGATCGTGACGATTTACTAAGTTTCTTTCTGATGCATAAACAGGGTTTTTCCAGATAAAACCCACTGAAAAGAATTATGGATAGGATGAGTTGGAGAACAAAAAAATTGAATTTCATGAATACAATTGAAATTTTTTTTCGATGTATAATGTAATAAGTGTTCCTACATACTCTCTAAATCTGAAAGAGTGAAAAATCACGCGCTAAGTCTCAGAAGTGAGCCAGGCCGCTTCGAGTGGAATTTTCACTCGTTTCGAGTGAGCCCTCACTCTTTTAGAGTGAAAAATTGACTCTAGAATTTGAGTGGCTGGGAGTTTCTAACCTCAAATTTTAGAATATCACTCTAAAAGAGTGGAAAGCCCACTCAAAATCTCGACAGGCTCACTTTTGGCTGGCTGAAGAGTGAAATCTCACTCTAACAATTTTAGAGAGTAATTAATATTTTCATTCCACTATTCATTTTGATCAATAGAAGTATTATGATGTTTGTATGATTAGACCAATTTGATAGCTTTTTCCACGCCTAATCTGTTCCTTACATTGGACCATACGTCGTTCAAATGTTGAGAAAACTCGTTCTAATTCTGCTGAACTAGTTGGAATACTTGATAATTGGTGACAAAATTCACAAAATCCGATTGGGAGTTTATCTGTAGAATTCGTCCTCGCTTTCATCGATTTCCACCATTTATTAGGAGTATTTTCCTATAACTCTTCAATTTCTGCACGAGCCATTGAAGCAGGATATAAATTTTGGATTTTGAATGCTATCATTGCCCCCAAAAATGCCGGTTTATGTTCCATCATCCAATCTTCAGCCATTTTTTCTTGTTCCTGATTAAGTTGTACGTTCTTTGCAAAGGGATTCATCAAATATGCAATGTAAAAAAAACGGTTCTGAGGCTTGATCTCTTCGTTCTCGTATAGCCGTTGTATATTCTACTAAATTCTCACTAAACAGCAATTCAGACCCATTCAGACCATCCACACTTCAACAGTTGTCGATAGATCAGCTGATTCAGATTGCAATTTATCTAAAGCTTTAGCAACTTTTTTCAATTGTTCGAGGTGATTTATAACTTCTGTGTATACGCCAACGTTGTTTAATATTCGAGTTATTTTAGGATCCTGCATTTTCATATTCCATTTGAATTTCAGAGTATAGGTGGAAATTTTTAATGAACGTTTCGAGAGTTCCATCTTGTGTCATTTGGCAACTGCGACATCGAGCTCCCTTTTTGCTTGAGAAATCCCTATGAAAATAGAATGTAGTGTAATTCCAAATCTTCTGAAAAAAAAACATTAGTCGCAATTAATTTGAAACTTTCGATCAGTTGGAAGAAATAGATCGTGATCCATGAACGCATATATAACACTTTTGCATAAAAAAAAAGAATAGTTGCAGCAACTATTTAAATAGTCGATTTTCGACCATCTACTCAAGTAGTTGCTGCAGCTACTTATTAGTCGGGACAAGTAACACGTTAGCTGTCTCAACTAATTCAAAATACCTCAGGTATTTACGTTAGTTAGTGCAACTATCGAGTTACTTGTCCTGACTACTAAATAGATGTGGCAACTACTTAAGTAGATGGTTCACAATCGACTACTTGAGTAGTTGCTGCAACTATTTCTTTTTTTCCGTGTTCCCACCAGTTCATTGATATGAGTGGTGTATCAGATTTTGTAACACGATTGACTTATAATAATGTAACTTGTCATTCCCATAACATATAATGGTTGATTCCAAAAATAGATCCTATTTTCTAAATCGGAATCAGTAAAAAATACTGATTCGTCAGTGCTCAATCTTCCATCATCTCAAGTCACTGGTACGATTAATGCATATACACTGACGAAATCAGTGAAACTTCTTCGCTGATGGAATTCTAATGAATCAGCACTGTTCAAAAATGCAGATTCATAGAGTAGAATTCACATTCTCCAATTTTTTAACTGTTTCCTCTATATATTTATTTGTATCTTACGTATTGCATGTAGTATTATGTTTTAATTTTATGTTTATACATATGAAAATTCCCTTAGATTTGATTCTATGTGCGTTCATGAAATGTTGTCGTACATTTTTTTTTCGGAATTCATAAGAAGAGTTTCAACAATTTACGTGAACGGATGTTTTGGAACATACACGTCCCAATATTTAATGTTTTTGAAATTTGAATCGTTTATTGAAACGAATTAATAATAATCGAATAACGAAATACTCAGATCCAACCTCAGTTCAAGACCCAAAATCTCAACAAGTCAATTCGAGGTGATAAATAACGATAGTATATCATATCGAGTTGGAAGTGACAATAAAACATTTTTAAAATCCGAAAAAACCCAAGTGAGTCGGGTTTTTTCCAACCCTGTAGCATGAATGAAAATGATTTTCCACACCCCCAAGAGAAGAATTTCTTAGTACATATTTACTAGCTGTTCAGAAATGTTATACAAAGTTTTTTTCAACAGTTGATAAATCTCATTTACGGATAATGAGCCAAGTTGATGTTGAGAAACATATTTATCCCGTCATATCCAAATAAAGATTTATTAAATAGAAATAAATTCTGCTTTCGGTGCAAAATATAGATTAGATACCGGGGAAGAGTCTTTTTAATTCATAGAAATGAGAAAATTATAACACGAATGTTCTCATTTGCGCATAAATTATCTCCATCGTCATATTTTAAGATTAGATGAAACGAAAGAGAGGAAAAAAAATGTATTTATTAAATTATATTTTATGCTCTTTGAATAATCATTCCTCTTTCATCTACATTCGATCTTCATGTTTCGTGTGTGGGTGATACATACATACTCATTTGTGTACACATATATATGTTTGATGGCGCATACCTAAGACCATACGTGGTGTAGAACGTATGTAACTGAAATGAAGAAGAGGGAGAAGAAGATACACGCAGAAAATGTACGGGAAGAGATAGAAAAATATGCGAGGATATACGACCTTTACGGTCATCTGTGTGCGTTAGAAGAGAAGAACAAGCGCGAGAGAATGGTAAAAGATAGAAAATACTTGAGCAAGAGTATCCGGTCGTTGCCACGTTCAGAGCTCGTTCACTTGTTTCGTTTCCCCCTTCCTTCTTTCCACTATTTCTCGTTTTGTGTGAGTTGGACAACAACAAAACGAAAAACAACGGAGATCGTTTCAAAAATTCTCAAGCTTCGAATATCCGATGACGAGAGAAATTGTGTTTCCATGAAGCGAAATTCATTGAAATGAATGAAAGATGTAGAATCTTGTTTTTTTCAATTACCCAATTACTGCACCAGTACTGGCCAAGACTGGCAGGCTAACTGGCATTTGTCTGGGATGATAACGCTTTTCTGTACCGGACCAGTACCTGGCCGGCATTGAGCTCTCAGCACTGGTATATCGGTATTAGGCATAGTACTGATCCCCTACTGTACTGTACCTGTTGTCAACATTGGCATAATTCAAATTTTTCCGATTGGGTAGAGGGATGGGGAGTTTATTGTTCAAATTGTATGCCATTTACAATTTTCGGGAATGAAACACGGAAAAAATAATTCAGCTGCAGCAGCTAAATAGCTAGTACGGACACGGACAGCCATTAAATTAGCTCCTGCAGCTAAATTTTAGCTGTTACCGCAAATAAATTGACTACAAACGCGAATTTTGTTGCTGTAACAGCTAAAATTTCGCTGCAGGAGCCAATTTAATGCCTGCCCGTGTCCGTGCTAGCTACTTAGCTGCTGCAGCTCAATTATTTTTTCCGTGAAGTGAAAAGAAAGAGAAATGGCGAACCTTTGAATCACGATTAATTGACAAAAAATCGAAATTTAATTTCTTAATTGTTTCGTCGAGTGATAAAGAAACCTCGAGGCAGCAACCCTTGAAACGCGTTGAGTAACATTGGCTTTGATACATCCGTGCATTCAATTCTATCTATTTCGTTATCTCTCGACAAACCTTAAAAGCGGCCATCGCGCTATGCACATGTACATCCATACGTACACATTTATAAGAAACTGATTCGACAAAAATTCATTCTTTGTATATAAGTGCTCTCCGAGGTCACGCGACATTCGAATCACGTTCATGCAGGTGGAATCTTCTTCTGCTTTTTCTTCCTCTCTTTCTTTCTCTCTGTCTTTCAAACTCAAGAGTTAAACTCGATTTGGTTGGCAAGTACGAGGACAAACTTGGAATAATAATCGCATATCGCGGATTTCTTTCATATTTCAAAAAGATCGACAAACAGTTGAACAGCTATAAGGATAAACAAATAAATCAAATCGATAGTTTGATTTGAATCAACGAAGGTTTTTTCGTTCAATCGATATAATAATTAATTCCCAATAAGAAGAATGTTAGACGCACTCTATATAGCGTTGTTCTACTTTTCTTTACGCGTAACTACGAAACTAATAACAATTAATTTAGTATGCGACGTGTGTGACTTATCGTGTCCCCGGTTGGACCAGGATTTCCTCATAAATACTTTAAGTAAATTGTTCAACTATTGACCATGTATCGTAGGTCGTTTGCATTCCGAACGACTACCAGTAAATTGGTGAAACGTTATTGAAGCACGTCGGAGACTCGATTCGATCAAACTATTTCAAAATGAACGTGTAAGTTATATTATCGGCAAAGGTAACTAACAATGTTATCGCGAATTGATATTCGTCAAATTATGAACACGATTTTCCATTTTTTTCCAATTTCTTTTATCGTTTCCTTTCTCTAGCTATCATTTTATATCCTAACTTTTCTCTCTTTCTTGTCTTCCTCTTTTTCCCTTCCTCGTCGTCGGACAATATTTTATCGGTTTTCACGTTACTATAGCAACCGTTCAACTCCCAAGTTTCACAGTGAATCTTTTAGCTCCTTTTTTCATCTCCATTTATATATATATATATTTCTTTCTCGCCAAGGCTTTTCTTTTTCTTTCTCTATAATTCTCTTTTCTTGCTATTGTTCGTCGATTTGCCTTGTTCCATTTCTTGTTTTTTTTTTTTATTATTGATTAGAAATAAAATCACAAAAAATATAAACTTTGTTTTTCGTTTGCTTGAAAAATTATCATCTCATGAACATATATTTTGTAATCCAATTTACTTGTTCCTTTAGAATCGATGGAATAATTTTTAAACGCTTTTTCGTAGAGTTGATATTACCATCACGTACAAGGAGAGAATATATATATATATATATATATATTGATTTTATTATTGTGGAATGATGAAATGTTGTTGAAGAAGAAGATAATTCAATGAAAAAAGTTATTTATTTTCTCATTACCCTGTTACGCAAAAATTTTATTTATTAAATATAGTATTAAATCGTATTCCATTTATTTTAGCGAATGAACGTGTTCTCGAATCAAAATTCATTGCACAAAAAAAAATATAATAAAGTAATTTTTCTTCCCGTTTCAAAAGGGAGAAGATGTTTCCTTTCGGAACTTGACAGCACAAGAATTAGTTTTCCTTCCCAATACAATGACTCTGCGTGTTTGTTAGTTGCTATATATAACTACTAGTTATATCTACATTTTTCTTTTTCCCTTCCTTCGGGTGTTTTTTTTTTCCACATGTTACATAAGTGCATTAATTATTAAATAGATGATATCTTTTGTGTCTATTTCATATTTCCACGCAAGACAAAAGTGAATTATTTTAATGAATTCTCAAACAAATCATGTTCAATCCTTCCTTTCTTTTCCTTTTCTGCAATGTTGTGACTGCAATTGAAGTTATCTTTATAGCGAACAAAGGAAATCTATCTAAAATGAATTCACAGAGGAAATTTATTATATCGAATCCGGCTGTCTAGAGCAAAATTCAACTTATATTCACGCTTGGATCGATGTGAATTATGAATGAATCTTTCCGCTCGTTTCCATGTCACTGCTCAACGGGTGTAGAATTATTATGAATCTTCAAAGATCGCCGATAAACTCACTCGAAAGATTTTTTTATAGTAAAACCCTTCAATGAATTTTTTAATAAAAATTATTGAAATATTTCTAACGAGGTAATATTTTGTTTCATCTCTTTTCTTTCGAGAGATGTGCAAGGTATTATTTCATATTTCTCGCTACATGCTCTGGCGAGTTCAATTATTATTCATAGTTTAATGAAGTCAATGTTTCATAAAACTCATTATCATTACAAAGTGACATGTATGTATAATTTATCATTAATGATTCGTATAAACGTTGGATATTGGTGTATTGATTATTCTCTTGTCGAAATGGTTCATAATTCGATGCGATATGAATGTTTAGTACATGCATCGAACATCAATCGTTTTTAATATATCTAGATAATTTATACCACTTTTAATTTTGAATTGAAAAATAGTCGATTAAGATTCAAATCGTGTATCTTTTCTACAAGAAAAATGACTCTAGCGATTCTCCAGGCTATTTCAAGGGCTTCCCGAGGATGATTTCTACTGGGATTATTTCATAATTACTTCGATAGTATTCATTCACAGTTCTGGGAAGAGAAAGTTGATATTTCAGAAGTTCTTCTGAAGATTCATTGGATGATAGCCCAGACCAATGTAAACGAAATTTGTCCTCAAAGGGAATTCATTCTTTATCTTCTCACAATTCTTTATTGATATGTTCTTCTCACCCTAATCTCTCCTTGGTTGTAATATTCGGGAAGAGATTTCAAAAGGAAAATGAAAATGTAAAAGCGATATTCAAACACACGAATATACATGAACGTGTAAACGAGACACGTAACGACTGTGTAAATTCCTTCTCTTCTCACCACAGTCACCGTTCTCCAGAGCTTTTTATTTATTTATGGAATACATTGCCGACATTCAATTTGGTCGTTGGTGGGCACACCGGGTGTGGTCGGTCTCTGTTTTGTTGTCTCCGTTTTGTTTATCCATTTTATTTTCCTTTTCTTCTGTTGTTCCTGGTTTATCGAATAGAACAAAAAAATCAAATTCGAATACGGATGCAATTCATCGTGCAGTTTGAATTTTTCACAAAATCGATTTGTGTCTTTGAATATATATATATATATATATATATGTAGTGTATGTAGCGTTGAGGTTTGGGGAGAGGGATAGCTTTATTGAACCGTTTGTCGACGTAGCAGGCGCTGGAATGGATTTGCTTTCATCCAAATGCATATAATTGAAAAAGAATCTTTGAGCTCATACTTTGATTGCATTTGTTAATTTTGATTATATTAGGAAGCTTCTATCTTACACTGTGGACAATTATTAGTGTGAAAGAAAAATCCCCTAAATCTACTGAAATCGATGTATGCAAAAAAAAATGATAAAATAGTGTGAATTTTTATACATTTTTACATAAAAATTCTTTTACAAGTCCCGGAGAGAAATTTAGACTTGAATTTACTATGACGAGACAATAAAAATCTGATCAAATTTACAATGTTTTACAGTAAATTCCATTAAAAATTCAGTTTGTTTCTCGGCTGTAATAATCCCATAGTAAATTTAACTATAAATTTCTCTCCCTGTATAGGAACAATTGGAATATTTTTTACATGTGTACGTTTTGTTCCCCAGCGTCGTTCGTACAAAACGATGAAGTATAGTTCAAGACCCTTTTTGCATGTCAATTGATTTCTCTTTTATGCACGCAGGCACAGGAATTAGCATATAAGTTTAAAGGACAAGGTATATTTTAATGTTTTCTTATATTTACTGTGTGAAAACAGTTTTTGTGAGTATAAAAATTCCATCATTTTCAATGTGACATGGAGAATTTGTCGAATGTATATCTCGATATATTCTTATGTAATGTATACAAACGAGGAGAACGAGTTGTCCTCTCTATGGAACTTAATGTGTCAGAGAATCTATGAGTATTGACAAATCAGATTACATTGAAATCTCGTTGTTATAAGGAGCCTTGAGTATAAGCGGCTTTCTCCTTCGTTTCACTTGATTGGTTACTCTAGAATCTCCTCTGGAAGTGAGCATGAGATTATTCATACACTGCAATTTGCGTCGTTTTATTTGTATTCAACAATACTGTTAAAAACATTCAAATAGTAAATGTGTTTTCTATAGTAACTTCATAAAATTTGACATTCCATTCTACTACATTGAACCCCAGCTAAATTTTATTTGGTTCAACTACAATTTTATTTCTTAACTGTATAATATTTTCCCCAGTGTAGAAGGGTTCATTCATCGATTAAATATTTTAGTATATACAGTGTTGGGAATTTCAAAATTTCTATTGTACGTCATTTTGGAAGCAAAAGTTATTTCGCTGAATGAAATTTAAATTACGAAAGTTGAAAATTCCAAACTTCAATTATCAAGGATTGAAAATTTTATTCATCGCTTTGTATGAAGAACGCATACAATTTGAAGGAATTTCCAACAGGGTGGTGTGTAATCGAAATGGTTAATTCTAATAAACCCTTGACACGCGATACCGGAAACTACATCGTTGTGAGAATTAAAAGTATGCTGCATTGTAAATACAATAAGTTTTCACGAAACTATATTCGATTCGATTTCTTGCCATTTTAGAATCCTTAAAACCCCAATTGTATACAATCCGCAGGGGTTTCAAAGCTCGATATTCCCATTAAGAAGGGAGAAAGGAAATTTCATTTGTATGGCATTCTACTGTGCGAGAACTTAACGAGCCCTGCAGGTTATGTCTTCTGATTTATACTCGGATGGCGGGAAGAAAAGAGAACAAGGAGGAGAATAAGAAGAAAAGAAAAAAAAACTGAATTCAATGGAGTGGCATCACAGGGGGAAAGTAAAAGAGGGTTGTTCATACATCAAGTTTTCTAAGTAACGGATTTAATTTCAAAACAATGACATCGTCGGAAAATTTTTCAATACGCGAAAGAAAAACTAGAAATTAAGTTTTTGTTATTTATATTCACTTCTTCTGAAATCGGATGTGAATATAACGAGATTGCATTGAAAGAGTTCTCGCTTGGAAGCGTTCCAGCGACCAGCATGGCAATTTTATCAGCGGAATATCTGTTATCGTAGAACATTATAAAATGATTCTTCTTTCTGTGATATACGATAATGTCTGTTTTCATTTGAGGAATTTTATTTGTCTAATTTCTCTTCTGTCAATTTGGGATAGCACCTAGAAAAAAAGTGATGATTATATGGGTGAAGTGGGACATCTTGAAATTCTAAAATCTTATCAAGGATAATAGAGAATAGGATCATAATACTCTCTTTGTGTAATCAATTTTCACTTACGTATAAAGTACGTGGAGGAGGAAATGGATGAATAATAAAGTAACGTACAGAAAGGAAAGAGGATATGCAGGAATATAGTGAAAATCAATACAACTGTAATGCACACGTCCAGTATTTTATCAGTGCGAAAGGTTATATGGTTATATTTTACTACTGTTTTATGGACTATTACATCCTCAAAGAAGAGCCATGGAACTCAAATGAAAAACTTTTCTACTCACAATTCATTTTTATTTTACTTTTCACATACATAACTTGGTTTAATTTTTAACAAACTAGCGAAGAACGATAAACGAACACATATATTTATATTTATGCGATACACGATTTACCTTTGTAATAACTTCAAACTTTTCATTCATCTTTTCACGATTAAAATATATTATTCTTTTACTCTTCCCTACAGTATACGAAATTGCTGCTGGCATCTGCGTGTACTTACACACAACTGTGCTCCAAAGCTTTTGATCCTACATAGACGTATAAAAGAAAATCTTTATGAATTTATAATGTCACGTAGACTGATTTTGTCTTGTTTTTTAGAACCAAATTCTTTGAAAATTTCTTTTCCCATTCGCTGTTTAGTTATTCCAAACAGAAAAATATAGTCCAAATTTTGCAAAAATATTATGATTTTTCACCTTCTTTGAAGAGAATGTCGAATTATAAAATGAATAATTATTACAGATTTCAATTTTTAGAGTAAATGTAAATATTTTAAAACAGCGTATGTATGACGTGGAGTATGGTATTAATACAATTATTGTTGCAATTTTTAAAATTTCTTCGAGAGCATATTCACCATTAATTTACTCCTCCTCCTTTTCTATGTTATCAGGATATTTACTTTACCGAGTTAGACTCGTGACTGTACAGATAAGAACTTGACTGTACGTTGATTATGAATTAAAAACATTCCATTAGGAAATTGTAACTGGTAATTTCAAACGTCGAGAGCTCGACAATTTATGCAAATGCACGGGGAAGCGATTATTAAATTCACAACTATTGGAAAATAATGAATATTCATATTCTTCCATAATATACATACTTTTCCTATGACGAATCTCGAATATTATCCCTCCTGCCGTTTAACCGTTTTGTGAATTGAAACAATTTATTTATATCTAAGTTGAGAGTTCTTTTCGTGAATACAAAACATCTTATTTCGTGATTGATATAAAAGAAAAAAAACACTGTAGAAAACAGTGAATCGAAACACCACAAAATATCTCGTTCGAAACTCAACGAGACGTTTCGCAATCTCTCATATTGTCACGGAATGATGATTTTTTGTTATCCGTCGTTGGTCGCATAAATCATTCTTGATTCGATTAGAAATCAAGCAAGAACAGGCTTCTATGTTATGTACACATAAAATATACTTTCGATTCTGGGACAGGGTGTTGTGTTTCTAGAATGGCAGTAGTAAACTTTGATCGTTGAGATTTAATGCGTGTAATGGGTGCACTTCTGCCATTTTCTATGTGTGTTCGTGTTGTGTTGTATTTACACATGAATTTCATTCGTGAATGTCTGCCCTGTCGATCATACGATAAGATTAAATTCGTAGCACCACGTAGTAGTACGTGTAGCTGTACAACTGTATACCCTGTATTTATGTATTTGTATATAGGTATTGATTGCATTTGATACACATACAAACTTACACTTAGATAGATGCAATTGGGTTAGAAGTGTACGGTTTCTATCTTCCGTTGTGTACCTATATTTGCATCTGTTATGCTATCTCTAAACGCTCCCCTCTCATTTACCACAATTATTCAAAATAAATGATTTGCTTTGCTTGTCACTCATTCATGTTTGTCCAGTGATGATCGAATGAATCAACATGTACGATTATGTTATCCGTAACACGTATGTATTATGCATATCAATCAACTAAATGCGCTCTTAGTATGTAACGAGTCTTTTTATTATCCCATTTCATTCAATTCTTCAAGAATTTGTAAAATTCATAAGATTTCATTTTTGTGAAGGAATAACGGTATTAATATACAGGTGGAAGAAATGTTACGACGAAGAATAATGGATCGTTATATATTATGCCGCTTGAATGATGCTGCTGCTCAAGCTCATTCGATCAATGAAGCTTTCGAGATTATTTTCACAGTTGGACGGTGGAGAATAGCATGAATGGATTAACGTCTCAACATCCTGGCAATTGATTAGAAATCAAATTTTAATCACGAATAACTGAAATCATTCGATTCTCTGATAAAATCAAGTATGTTGAGATATCAAATTTTTTGTGACAATGGACAATGTACAATGTTGATGAGCAGGATATTTTCATATTTTTCTTCGTTCGAAATGAACGAATGGATCGAAACAGATAACTTCTCGAATTAGAATATTCATTTCATACGTGCAGACGTGTTGCGACCGATTTGATTTTTGTATGGCATTGATGCAGACGTCGTGCAGGCGCAATGAATATGGATTCACTCGCACGCACAACGCCTGCAACAGTGCTGCAAAAGAAATCAGAACGCTTGAGTATTAGCTCAAGTCCGTGGAACCAAATGATCTTTGGTTTTAGATATTCAATACATTAATCGTTGAGTTGTATAAAAAAAAAGCTTGGAAAAAATTCGGAATTCTCGTTTTTCAAGGTACAGAATTATTATTCTGTCGAAGTATGATATTTTACGATACATCGCTGGATTATGAACCGTTGATAATATTGATTAAAATCAGGCGTAAAACGATGCGATAACTGTGCTAATTGAGAGGTCTGCGGAACACCAGATACTACTTGGAATGGATTAAAAGAGAAAACATTGAAGCAATAAAATTATGACAGTAAATTTTCTGCTCTAATCGGTACAGTAAACACTTTCTCGAATGAAAAATATCTTCGAATCAGTTCCAATTTTACTCATAACTTTGTTTACCAAGTTTTTGGAGAGAAAAGAATTCGAACGGTAATAAACAATTGATACACTATCGTATATCAAATATTTGATAAAGATATCTTCATCGAGGGAATGAGTGATAGTTGTATACCCAGATTTTGAAATAAAAAGTCAGATAATGCAGAAATTCAAAAGTTTCAAATTTTTGTCCTTAATTTACATAGAATGACTTGAATTTCAAAGAGAGACGAGGGATTTATTTGCATATATACAAAATTCTTCATGACATTGAGAAAAGAGTTACAAATCATTGAATTCCTCAATGGTCAAGAATACAATTTCGATTAGAAACGTTTGTTCTTTTATTCAACATTTATTACAGTGTGAATTTATTTATATTCCCCGGAAATTGTCCTTTTTTTTCTCTAACGAGATGAAAAAACAATTAAATGAAAAATTGAAGGTAATTTTAATAGTTTGATAACCACTGTCTCGAGCAGGTTGACTGTCCCCTCTTTCCTCTTTGCTTGCCTCATTCGATGCCAGAGAAAACTCCATGTTACACGAAGCAAGTCCCTCTTTATCTCCTCCCCGATCGATACTCATTTAATTAATTGAGCTTTTGATGTAACCTCGTATCACTATTGTTATCGGTTCAACTTCAATCAGTTTTGATATTATATATTCGCATTATTTTTTATTCCTCTTTCGTTCAATAGAAATTGGTTGAACGATTTCAATGAATTGATTAATTCGATATGATTTATTTATTAACAGTATTGTATTGATTCTATGAATATCGAATCAATGTGAATTCATTGAAAAATAAAGGATCAAAATCATGTTCAAGAGCGTCTATACATAATATGTTGAAGTTCAAAAGATGGAGACGGAGTTATGAAATCACGTAATTATTCGCAGTATTTTGAGATGAGAGAAGATTTTTTATTCATTTATTCATGAAGAGTGACATTGATATTTCTTGAAAAATTCTTCACAATGACAATGTCCATTTGACAAGCTAATTTAGATAAACATTTGAAAATGTATGAATTTTTGAAAAAACCCCCAAGGTAAATTTTCAATTTAAGTCAACGAAGTTGCAATCATAAGAGATCCATCACAACTGACGTGTTTAACCTACTACTAAGGATTGAAATTTTATCCTTTCTAAAAAAACAGCTTATTTCACATATAAAGCCATCATGACGCAGCTCGATATATCTTTGACTGCACTTACCGGAGAAAGAAAATTATAAGATACAGTTTTTAAAAGATAATATTAGTTATCATGCTCGAGCAATCAAATCGTTAATCAATACTGATTTTTAGATATAAATGAAACTCGTTGAGCGTTTAAGAACATTTCTACGAGCAGAAATATTTTACAGTTACCGACTTTTGAAAGATAAGAATTTCTTAGTCATACTTTATTTTCGTATACCCTCATTTTTTTCATCTTTCTTTTCGAATAATCAAGATAAAGATGAAATTTATACAGGAAGAAAAGGAATTATGTTTGATCAGTATGTTGTTCCCCTTTTTTATCTTGCGTTGTCGATGCTTTCTAAGAATATTAAAAACACATTTCAAAACCTTCAAAAAACATTTTGAGAAAGTTTGTTGAGCGAATAATGCTGTTATTGTCAAAGATTTTTTCCCTGCTTTGAGCAACGGTGTCGAATAATAATTATGAGAAATTCGTTTTTCATTTACATTTTTTTAATTCAAAAATAGAAAACATGAGAAAGGGTGGGTTCATTGCGGTAATAAAATCCTCATCCGTTAATGTTCAGTCGAATGGAACCAAAGTATCATTTGAAAGTGTAGCGAGGACTTCTCGGATGATAAAAAATATTGTGAAAATGAGGGTTTTATCCTCTTCCCTCTCTTTTCTTTCACTCGATACACTATCGAAGGAGTAAATATCGCGAACAGCTCGGCATGCTGCTGGGAATTGTAATATTTATAGTCGAGCATTAGGCAGGTATGAGACGAGACTTCTCGAGCTCGGTATAGAGTAGATCGTAAAAGTTCCCTGAATAATCAAAACTGGAAAGAGGAATCTGATAAACCTGATTACTCGGTACGAGTTCCATGTAATTTATATAGAGAAAATTTCATTCGAATTCAAGCAATCCAACTTTGTCTTTTGTTGTCGCATATCAAATTTTACCAACTGAACATTTTCAAAAAATTCATTTTCCTCTTCGTAATTTTTCGACGTATGTTATTTATTTGAGTGAACAAAAAATAGTAAAATTCATCCTTTACAATAAGTTTTATTGAATTCGAGGAATGGTAATAACGAAAAGATGGAATTGTATAAAATGAAATGAAACGAAAGTTCCGCATACTTGATCAGATGCCAGAGAGCTTATCTCTCAGTTATATTACGTGCGATGGAAGGAAAAACTCCTTTTTTCATTCGTCCCCATTTTCCTTCCTATCTCTGTTCTCGTTGGATTTTAATTTTATATAACATGAAAAATCAATTGCTCGTTTCTCGAATTGAATCAATTCTACATGTAATATCTTCTATAAATATTTCTTCGTATACAGTTTCATAAATCGTAGGGGATCTTCGAACGAGGTTATTTCAAATAAACTTCCTAGATTTCAAAAGTTCTCTTCGAACCTGGTCGAGAGAAAACTATTTCCAAAGATATCCAAAAGATCGTTCTGCCAAGAATTTCATCACTATATGAATTTTTTTCATTTTTCACTTCTACCGAGGAACGTCGAATTTCTTTTCTTTTTCCTCTTCTTCTCGGTCGTTTCTTCACAAAGGAATAATTAGAGTGATACAATGAAAAATTAATTGCAGACTTTGCGAGTTGTATTTTGTTTTTTTTTTGTGCAATGAATAAAATTCAACCGTGAGTTGTAATATCTCTTAAATTTCTTTTGTTCGTTGCTTATTTTCTCAAGTTCATCATCGAGTTATGCGGTTATCGAAGTTTATTATTAAATTCAAGTCAGAGTTCCTAATTCGGGAAAGCATATATTTGTTTGAATGAGAGAAAGGGTTGATATCTACTCTCGCGATAATGACTTTTACTCGAAGATTGAAATATACGCATATGCGCACACACCTATCGAGCTCCACGTATACAATCGAGTAATTGTCGGACTGATAATAGGATAGACCCCACAATTGAGAGCACTTTACGTAATGCTGAAACGAGGTCTCCTAACCTGTTTATTAGTTATACGACTCGATAAAAAGTTTTATTCGAACAAAATAATTCAATCGTTTCCAACCATTTTGATTCATCATTCTCCTTTTCATTCCTAAAAGATCTGAATTTCGAGTAAATTTTTGTATATATTTCAGTGTTGTGCTATGTATATTCTGAGAAATGAATAAAGTCTTTATGAATGAATTCAACTACTTTACATACTTATGAAATAATAAATCATGTATTTTCAAAAATAATGCACAGTTAAATTTGGGACTATCATGTTCACGAATTGTATACCAAGTAAAATTACCCGAAGATGTATAAATCAACGTTAACACGACATAGAAATTATTCATAAAAAACGATTTCACGAACGATTTATATAAGAAGAGGGAGGTAGAGAATGAACAGAAAGGAGAAGAATGTCGTTATTGAAAATCATCGAAATAGAATGAGATTCTTGCCAAGAACTTGGTACTTTACTATTTTATTCCGTTGAAAGTATCGTAATATCGTGATGCTATTATAGATATAGATTGTATAAACTCCAGACGTGCAATTGTTCATTTTTCTAAGTCGCAATGTAATTGAGGGTAAATTTGTTCTCTCCCTAGAAAATAACAGTTGAAAACTCTCTAAAAAGTGAAGAGAGAAAGGAAAGATACACATACAGGTTCCAAATGAAGAATAATCTCATTTCACTATTTTTTAAAATTATTCAAAACAGAATCATTTGAATGCGATATTCAGGATCGATTAAAATGCTGTCATAAATCATAATATGCGTGTACTATATATCGTTGTTCGATGTAAAGAAAATTGATGCAATTGAATTATAAAAAAAATTGCCGTTGTTATTTAATTATTCTTATATATATATACTATAAATAGACAACGTTCTATCGTACGAAACACATAGAATGATTTGCATAATAGGAGTAAAATTTCCTGACTTACCGTCAGTTATTCTTCTTACGATTCGTGACTTCCATTAAAGTGCAACTGTATACGTAACTAGAGGGGAAGTTGAACTTTCATTCTTAATAAAACTCTGTTCCCAATGTTATAATGTATTAACGATTCCATTGTAGAACTTGACTGCAATTAAACTTTCACTATGTTACAATAATATTCTTTTTTTAAAAATAAGTATATATATATATATATATATATGTATTTAAAAATCATTAATAAATCGATTAACATATTTTCAATGTTTTATTGTTCCAGGTGAGTTGAGAAAGTACAAATCGAGTTTCTTCGTCAAAGGGGTAAAGTAAAATTGGCCTTTTAAATTCTGAAAAGTATCAACAAATCTTGGTAGATATTTAAAAAGATCTAATAGTAATTATAATTATATTTATATTTTCTTTGAATAACGAGTTGAAATATGAAAGAAAAATTAATTTCAATCCAAATTGATCGATTTGGAATCGTTCAACGAACAAATAGATATATGACATCATTTTTCATATGAAATCTCTTTCACCTTTGTGTATGTCTCTCCCTCTCTCTTTTATTCTCTTTCTCTCCCTTTCTCATTGTCATTCAACGGGGTTGAAATAGTCAGAGCGGAAATCCATGGAGATGCATTTGATCGATAAACTTGCTCGCTGAGCAGAAATGGGGCTCTAGCCAATGTATTTTCACCCTTCGAAAAGCAAAACTTTTCTCTTTCTCCCACTTTTCACTCTCTCAACCTTTTTTCCTTCTTCTCTTTTACACATTTATATACCGTGCAAAGTACTGCGTGCACATATTTTCATTTTGTTATTTTTATTTTTTTTTGTTCTGTTCTTGTTTTGTTTTCAAACGTCGAAATATTTCACACAAGTTAGCATAAGTAAATTACACGAGGCTTCTAAAGAAATATTATGGTAACTAGAAAAATATGAACTAAAGCTTTTTGAATTTATTTAATAAACAGGAAGGGAAAAAAATTTGACAGTTTTAGATCGAGAAAATAATTTTGCGATATTGAAATAATTGTCTTATTCCGTAGATGAATGAATTTTTGTTTTTGATAAAATTGAGTTTTTTTTTCGAAAAGAAAAGAAAGGTAGTAAAATGAAACATGAAGAAAAAGTGTTTGTATGAATACTGATGTAATTCGCTGTCAGTCGTGATAGGAATATAATTGTGAATATTTGAAGGGGAGTTGGAAAAGAAGGTCTTCATCAAAACACTTGTGGTTTGAGTATACTCGATAGAGTGTCTCGCTTGCATACAAGGTTTATTCTTTATCGATTAATTTACATCTGTTTTGAATCTGTTTTTTTTTCACACAAAGTATATTGAATTTCAAACATAGAACTTGAATCTTAATTTAATATCGATTGGAGGGAGACGATGGTGGAGTTCAAATGAAATGATTTTGATTGTATTTTATTTGACGAATATTTCACATTTTATAAACAACCAATCAAATGTATTCAATACTTGATTCAACTTTGGAACTTGTTAAAAATTTTCCATCAATTTGGAAATGTGGTTTTCGATTAATCATATTTCAATTCATCTGTTGGAATTTTTTTTCTGTATCAGTCTTTCATGAATTCTCCAATTCACCAATCAATTAGCTAAATCGAGCCTCGTTATCTCTCACAAAGGGGAGATGATCTCAATCAGCGCTTGATTCCGTTACTGATTTGCTGAAACCACGATCATTCGCTTGCAAGCTGATTTATTCTCATACTAAGGAAATGTGGAATGGGGCTTGAGAAAAGCTTTTTGGTAATATATGAATTGAAATGTTTTTATAATAAGTTGAGATTCATTTCATGTAAAGATACACGCGTATACGTATTTGGATATGTTCGCAATAATTCCTCTGAATATGTTTTTCATAGCTTTATTTTTTAATTTCATTTGTCTGTCGGGGCATTCGTCAAGCGATTAAATTCATGTTACATGAATTTCATTTTGTACCTGACAAGGATCCTTCACGAGGTATATTCACATAGAAAATAATTACCAACCACATCCAATTTGAGAAACATTTTTGTAAGAAAGGTTTGGGATTATAAATGTATTTATTTTTTTATTCTCATTTTCAAATTAGATGCACGCTCTTTTTTCCAACTCTTGACAAATTATTCCAAACCTGTTTTGCTGAAGAATGAATTTTATCTTGAAATGAAAATGTAATTTCATTCAAAAGAGAAAGAAAATATGTATATACGTAGACGTTGAAGAAAAGAGCCCTTAAAAAGAATCTTGCATTACAGAGCAGATTCGAATGAAAGAAAACGGCAAGAGCGAGAATCAGTCGAGCTTTTCTATGATTTATCAAGAAAATCTCCATTCGAAATCATTATTATCATTAATATTATAAATTCATAAATATATGATATGATTTGTCTACTTTTCATTACACTGTGTTTAATTGAAAACACATAAATGTCCATGTTTGATCGTATCACGGTTGAATCGTGACTAAAGCGAGGGAAGATTATTTCGATTTACCTTGGGAAAGGACGAAGTTGAATGTGTATACATGCATACGCGAATCAACGATAAAGCGAGGGAATTCAGTAATTAAAGTCAATTTATAATACATTAAATTACCAAAATTGTATACTGTATTGCAAATAATTTTTTTCATCCAATATTAATTGTACCCGGTTGTGAAAAATCACATCGAAGTACAATGAATTTCTTTGACGTGAAATATCACGTTTATACGGGAGAGACACAAAAATCAATAACCGAGTTGATGAGATTTAAATAGGAGCTTGTGAATCACCCTATATCGTCTGAAAATGTAGTATTGCCTCAAACTCTCGCTCTGTATTCCAGAATTTAATCTAACGATGATTTATGAATTTCAGTGGATCTCAAATGTGAGGTACTTGTATTCAATTTACGATAAACTTACAACTCTGTTAATTTAATCGCATATGAATATTGTTCTTTTTCCTCTCAATATTTCGACGTACGAATGAAATGTGTGAGGAGGAAAAGTTATTTTGAGGTATTTTGTTTTGTTTTGTTTTTTTTTTTTTTAACAGAGGTACTTTGTTTCATACATTTTGAATAGAGGTACGAATGGTACGAACGTAACACGGAGGAAAGTATTTAATTATAAATTCCTTGATCCGCGGGAAAATTGAGAATATAATTACATTTTAAAATGATGTAATCAGGGTTTCTCTCACGACTACCAGACTCGCAGTGATTTAATAACAAACGATTCTACTTGTAATCGAAAACTTGGTGAATTGAAAAAACAAATTGAATCAATAATGAAAAAATATGTGAAAACAAAGTCGAATATTTCAGTAGGTTCGAAGTTGTAGTTAGTTGTTAGTTCGGAAATGTAGTTTTCTACTATCATTTCTCAAAACATTCCAGGTCTTCATTCATTTGTTATTGTAAATGTTCGTAATATATTTGATAAATTTGTCTTTTTATTAGAATTTTATATAATTTGTTTTTTGTTGGATTTTTTTTTTAAGCAGAAGAAAGTAAGTTTTGATTAAACGACGGCAATGTGCTTTTGTAGTACTGAGAAATTTGTAAATCCCCATCAGATATTCTCAGAATAATTCAACGACACAGCGACAATTCATACAAAATTGTGGATAAATTAAATGAAAATGTCTAGAGTTTTCCTTAGAATTCAATTTTACAATCATGGTGCAGGATATAAATAGTAATCATGGTAAACCTCGAGGTTTCATTTTTGTACAGTACATTAATGTTGACCCCTTTCAAAACAAGGACTATCGACCTGTTCCGTAGACAGTACGAGTACCGCTCGTTCGACCACATCCACATCAGTTAAACATTCAACCGACAAATATCATGCCTTTGATTTGGTCCTTCACAATTATGGCAATATCAAAGAGTTTCTGGATTCAGAATGTGGTTTTGCGGATATTTTGTTGTATTATTTGAAATAAAAAGGCAAGAGAAGAAGATTTATTTCTCCTCATCTCGGATCATTTCTTTTTCGTAACAAAAAAATAAAATAAAGAAGAAAGTTAAAAAATGCATCGCTAAGAACACTCTTGCGGAAGTAATATTTCAAATTCGATTAAAGTTAAAACAAGTTCGTAGAACAATTATTATTTTAAGATGAGATTGTATTCTAACTTCGCTACAAATACAGTAAATTGGACACATCAATTTATAATTCTTAGATTGCGTTATATAAGTTTCTTTCGAAGATTTTCATTCAATTTTGTATGTTATATATGAATATAGAACATATGAAAATTTATTTTCAATTACTTGGAAAAGAATGATGTAATAATGGGAATGTAAATTATTTTAAATCCTTCGAAAATAATAAGACTGATTTTATGATGAAAGGAAAACTTTTTTAAAAATTTGTATTCAATATCTCATTTAATTTCCTGGAAAAATGATCTCGTTGAGGGCAAGAATTTCTTCTCTGCTCAATCATGAGAGAATTGGATTTTAACCAAAGACGTGACAATTTCATCAATCTAGAAAATAGGTGGAAAACTATTTGCATTTACCTTGAGATAAAAGTACTTGACGGCAGTAATTAAAATTTAATCATGGTTAGCTAAATTTTAGTTGGCGTAGATGGAAGAGTTAAATTCTCGATCGGTGAAAAGGTTTATTTGATGGGAATACAATATTTATCCGTGACAATGGAGATTCAACTAAATATCCCAACTGTCTAATAATTTCTATAAAAATCTGAGACTTTTTCTTTGTTTTTCAATAAATCAACATTGTTAAAAAAATTCCTTCTGAAAATGCAGGAAATGTGACTGTAATTTTTCATAGCTAGGTACTCTCTAAATCTGCAAGAGTGAAAAATCACTCGTTTCACCCCATTAAGTCTCGAAAGTGAGGCAGTCCGCTTCGAGTGAGATTGTTGTCACTCGTTTCGAGTGGACTCCCACTCTTTTAGACTGACAAATTCACTCTAGAATCGGAATTGCTGTGAGTTTATAACCTCCAACCTTGGATTATCACTCTAAAAGAGTGGAAATTTCACTCGAAATTTTGAGAGGCTCATTTTTGGCTGGCTAAAGAGTGAAATACTACTCTAACAATTTTAGAGAGCACTTTTTTCTGAATTTTCAGAATACACTCCGAAATTTAGTTGAAGTTTTTTAAAATTTAGTTACATTCAGTGACCGTGAAAAATTACATTCACATTCTCTGAACTTTCAGAAAAAATTGTTTGACAATGAGAAACAGGAAAATCTGATTATGTTGGGTACCTTTTGCTGGCGCAGCTAATTTTTTACGGTTTGTTCCCCAGCAAAATTTGTTTGCTATTCTGTATATAATACTGAACATTTGGCTGTTTTATTCGATCATGTTCCTCTCACAGGAATCCAGTTAACTGTGGCAACGAATTTTTAGTTAGGTTGGTAAAAAAATTTGCTATTTTGTATATAATATCTCGATTTGCTGGGTTAGCAAATTTTTCTCTGCGTGAAGGTTCATTCAAAATGAGGGAAATTATGAATAGTGTACAAAAAGTAATAGATACGATTGAAATTCAGACCGCTGAACATTGAATTGTATTCAACGCATAGTAAAATTTAGGTATTCAGCATTTTTAATTTCCAATGTGTTTGCAATCTTTCATATTTTGGAGTGAAGATTCATTTACCAAACATCACGGTTTCTGGTTTTGTGGAAAATTGCAAAAATTCTCAGATTTATTAGGTAATCATTGTATTCTGAAGTTTCATTTTCTTTTGTGTAAACTTCGTATTTTTCTCAATATACTTTTCTTAGTTATCAAACCAGAGTTCCATACATGAAACTGAAGAATATTCTTACACGAATCTTCATAATATCCCCACATCTTCATCCCCTGTCCTCCATCAGAGCCTTCTCTTTTTTTTACAACCTTGTCACCAAAGGGTATCCTCGTCACCATCATTCTGGCTTCTTTTCTTCTTTCGTTGTCAACTTTGTTCTTCCCTATTCATTGAAAATATGACAAAGAGGAGATTTTTAATATGCAGAGTAAAAATTAATTCACTAAGCTGCTTTTACATTAGGTCTTTATTGAGAGCATGATACTTCTCAGAACCGAATATATCAAAATATTTAACTTCCCAGTACTTCCTTCGTTTTGAACCATTACTTCCTTTTCCTTTCATCAAACTTCGATATCAGAATTCTTTCAAATACATATAATCCAACACACAGAGAAATTCGGAGATATTAAATCAACGAACTTCACATGACTATGCATTTCGCAACTAGCAGGAGACAAAATCAAGCGGTTGGTGATTTTCTATCATGAACTGTATGCTTTGCGAGCACCGAACTGCTTGATTTTGAATCTCCAACTTCACGGTGAAATAATATCACGGGATTCGAGATTTATGCTCTCCGATGTTGTGATGTTTTTTCACGCCGTTCGAGATACATAATCATCTAATTTCGAGATGAAAAATTACATGAAGTTCGGTTATTTAATATCTCCGAATTTCTCTCCGTGAATAAAAATGAATTTTTTGATTGATCATCGATTAATTTGTCATAAAAGAACAAACAAACGTGAAACATATGCGTTTATCGTACCGCGAAATAATTTGAGAACCTCTGATATCGTCACGCCTCTACATATTCCGCTTCACAACTATACACACTGTATGAATGTATTATGTACGCTTGGCGAATATGTCAAGTGCAGTATATCGCGAGGCTTTATACAACCTCGAATTTTTATTTCATTATTTCGCAATTCGTGCCATAAATTCGATTTGTATGCGGAATAATATATTATATTACTGTATATTCGTAGAGAATATATAATAATGATAATAACGATGATGGCGTTGGCGATAATAAAACGAAAGTGGAGAAACGATCGATCGTACAAATTGAAAATCATTGGTCCGATGAAAATTCAAATTTATCTCCTGCAAATGAAAAAAAAACACCAGCGGCAGCGCCAAAAATGAGATAGGTACGCGTATGGAAATTAATTTATCAAAAGATTATTATAGATTTTCGATCAGAGTTTATTTAATAATAGATTCGCTGATATTTATATTTCATCCCGACGTTGCATACTTTTACGTAAATTCATTCCAATTTTTCAAACGTCGAATGAACGCGTTAGGTTTTATTTTCTCGTATTTATCTCAGTTTATTTGATTTTCTTACATCTCAAGGAGATATATCTCTCGTGGGCTATTTTAATATCAATCTAAACTTCTGAGACTCATTCAAGGAGAAGGTTCTACGAATGAAAATCGATAAAATAAAGAGAACGCAGGGAAGGAGAAAGAATAAAGACGGAACGATATATAAAGGAATATACATTCGTATCATGATTTTCCATTTGTCAATTATTTTGCTTTGATGAAAAGAGAATTCAGTATAACGCATCAATGATATATGATTGAACGAAAGAGAGAAGGAAAATATTCCTAGTAATCGCATAGTCTTGTAAAATAACGCGAAGCGTACAATGTGTGATCGCGCTAATCGTCGAGTCGACTTCGCTCGTGCCAATTTTCAAGGCGTGGATGGGAGTTGATAACTATCACGTGGTTGAGACACGTTCCATTTAGATGTAACGAAAGCAACGGGCGATTGTCAACATCGTGAGCAATACTGAGCTATCGCGAACAAACACGGAGTATTCGCTAATGTCCAGTCACCTCGGCCCATTTCACTCTTACGAATCGTGAATCACGATATGCAACACGACGTGTTTCGTTTCAACGTTAGGGTTCAATCAGAGATGTATCCCTGGGTTGCATTGTTCGATTCGTTTTTTTCATTTCCGTTCACTCAAATAAAATCCTGCAATATCCTCAAGAGATTATTTTACGTAGCTCTTATAGCGATCGATTTCAATTCCGAGATCAATCTTTCTCTTTGATCCCCAAATTCATTTGGATAAAACACATCAAGTGTTTCATTTCAATAGCATATGATATTCCCGAAAGAATGGAATTCAATTTGGCCTTTTGATTTATCTTCAACATCAAAACTGCATCATTGATACGATAACAAATTATTCATCATCAACAAATGAGAGAAATTTGTCAAGAACATGTGGAAATTATGATACTTCGATGTTATTCGAATTCATAATTTAAAAACAATTCGTTGACGAATTATGTATCATCGACATCTAAATATTTCAAAAAATAATTTCTCATGCATCAATGCGTCAATGTGAATCACTTTTGATGACTCATTTAACATACGAGGATGTGATAAATATTCAAAACAAAGTTTTTATATAATTGTTCTTCATAAATAATGTGTATTTTGATATGAAGTTTATCCTGTTTCCACAATTTGTTGATGGATAGAATTTTCAATTTTTTTCCTGCACTGAAAAAACAATTTCTCCCAACCAAATAAATAGTTTATTTGTCCTCTCTCCATAAAATATTTCTTAGGATTAATGAAATATTTAATCGAATCAAATAATGGAATGCTTGCCCCAAATAAATTGGTCTTCTAAATAAATAATTCATTCGCCACATGTAATCAGTCTTTGCATCTAATTGAATATTTAATTTTCAATTTCTGCGAATAAATATTTTATGGAAAGAGGACAAATGATTATTTTTTCCAGTTTGTTCCAAGTGCAATTAGATTCGAATTGATTGTTCTTTTTCAGAATAAGCATCCCCCGAATCCCGTATTGATTCGATATAACGGAGTTATCAAACTTTCAAGTTTCGATCGTATTCGAAAAGAAACGAAAAATCTAATTCGATGAACATTCTATTATAAATCTTTCGCAAACACCCTGTAATCTCATTTTCGACGGTCCACCCCCCCCCCTCCCTCCCTCCCTCCCGTACCATTACAAAACCCTAATAAAAAGCAAGTTACTGAAAAATGTATTTTCTTTTTTTCTGTCTTTTCATCATTCTACAAGAGTTTGCTTAACAGTAATATTTCTTTCCCTCTCCAACTCTTAGTCTTTATTCTTTTACTCCCTCTCTACCCTTTTCATTTCCACTATTTCTGTCATTTTTTTTACACGAGAAACAACAAACTCCTCTTTCTAAAAGGTAATACGAAAGAAAAACGTTGGACAGCGAACAAACAGGAAAAAACCGAGATGTTATGAGGCAAAAGGGAAAAATTCTTTGCTCCTTTTACTTATTATTCTTTCATCCTTTTATCATGCTTTCCTTTGCGTCTCTTTCATTGTTTTCATTCAACAGATTAAATCTTCAGAGATTTTTATGATCGCGCGAAATAATTTAGGGTGAGATATTTATGGTTTAAAGATTACGCGTGCATAGATAGTTTTAGATCGACCAACTCGATTATCACCTCTGAATTGACAATCACACCACGCGCGTGTGATTCATTTATGAAATGAACAGACAATAACAAATTTATTTACTGTGTTTCAGGACGAGGTGCTGACGATTTCAGAAAAAGTGGTGGTCCGAGTTAACGATTTGGTAACATGGTTATCACCCAGTTTGGAGTGGTCATGGGGGAGAGAAGTATCACATCCTCCAACTCCGGCAACATCCCCCGACAGCAGTCCTCAAAGTTACCAAGAAACCACGACCACTAGCAGTAATAGCTCTTTAACGCAGCCACAGGTGTTGACCGATCCGGGTATTGATTTTTCAGATGTAGATAAACAGCAAAAGGATTATGAAACTAATCTGACTTCGACGAGAAAATCCGAAGACGATGTACAAACGAAAGTTGTGGTCCTCTCTTATCCGAGGTATTGTAGATACAGAGCCCTTTTACGTCGATTGGAAGGTGCTCAACCGTCCTGGCTTTGCTCCACGGTAGCGGCGGCTTTGGGCGGTTTTACCGCATCCCCTGGAACGAGAGTACTCTTTTGCAGAGATACTTTCGATTATCCGGATCTTGAGACACACGAATTACTTTGTAATCATCTTGGTGGGTATTGCGTTCCTTTCCAATTAAAATCTTACTATCTTCTATACTTTATTAACTTATTTTTCAATTCTCCGAATAGCCCCAAAATTGAAAGGTCGGCCACGAAGGAAACGTAAAAAGCGTAGCGCTTCACCCGGGGAATCCAGTAACGAGAGTGAAGCTTCGGTAGCTTCGACATCGAAGAGCGGTCAATCTACCGGTTCGAATCAAATTTTACCCACAGTTGGAAGACCACCCTTATCGGGAGTGAGAAGAAGTGAAAGAAACAGCAGCGCCGAGGAAAAGAAATTTATTACCGATGTACAGCAATTCATGAATTCTCGTGGTTCGCCCATCGGAAAAATGCCATTGCTCGGTTACAAACAAAGTGAGTATACTTCCATTTGTATCGACCATTCATCAATTTGATTCGCTAATGTATGAATTATTTGTGAAAACAGTCGATCTCTTCCTTTTCTACACGAAAGTTCAAACATTGGGTGGCTATGATTCTGTCACTTCTGGTCGCCTCTGGAAATCCATTTACGACGATATCGGTGGTAATACGGGATCAACGAGCGCCGCAACGATTACCCGACGTCATTACGAAAGGTTAGTCAATTGGAATAACGTTGAAAAGATTCTTGATTCTCCTTCAGTTTGAAAATTCAACGATTGTAAAAACATTTGGAATACATTGAAATGGATTTTTTTTTTAGATTATTGTTACCTTATGAGAGGTATCAGAGAGGAGAAGAGACAAAAGTGAGACTGACACATAGTAGACGCACGAAGAATAGCAGTAATTCAACTGAAGAAGTGGTGGATGTTAAGCGGGAAACCAATAGTCCTGCAGAAACATCCTCCCCGCTGCCATCAACTGTGACCCCTGATCCCACCAACGCAACCCCGACCACTACCCCTACCGTTACTCCGCCGTTACAACCCATTCTCTCAACTTCGGTGAGTATTTTCATTGATGGTAACCGAATCGTCAAATAGCATCAAATAATTTTCTCTTACATTGATATTCATATCGATTTTTCAGACGTTCCTACCGGGTGATAAGCCCAAGACTGAGCCTGCTACGCAAGGCAAAACGTCATCCCTTCGAAGTGTAAGAGTTAAGCCAGAACGACTCAAATCGCTTAATACTATAATAGCTAATAATACGTCTCCACCTGCCAATCAACAACAATCAACTCAACTGCCATCATCGCCTCCACCGTCATCGAATACGTCGACCTCAACGCCGAGCAGTACGCCACCATCCACTATGCCGACAAATGCCGCGGTCGCTGGAGGGCAAAGCGTTTTAGAACGACAACTCAATAGTCCTTTATTAATTACTCCACAACCACCTCCTCCACCCCCGCCACCGCCCCCGCCTTCGTCCTCTCCGCCAAACTTACCGGTGACCACGGTGACGACTAACGCGACAACCGTGGTCACGTTAACTCCGCCACCCGAAAAAGATATGAAGGAAATCAAATTGGATTCCAAACAAACTACCTTGATGCTCGCCCAAGGTAAAGAAAATATTCCTCTATTCGAGGAGAAATCCATAACTATGGAAAACAATAATAGATCATCCAGATCTCCAAGATCTTCGCCCGAAGTTATAGATCTTGAAATGGAAAGTGATACGAGTCGGGATAAAATCATTATTCCGAGTTTCAAGAAGAGAAAACTCGAAATCCTTCGAGAGGGTGGCCTTGAAGTTACCGCCGTCGACTTGGCCGATATTAGACCGAGTGTCATTCAAACTTCGCCAGCTCCTAAGAACGATGAGAAATCGCAATCCTCTCCTTTGCTTCATCACACTCCTTCATCCTCTCCCTCCCCAGGTGCACAGAAATTGATTTCCGTTACCGTCACCCCAGACATCGGCCACATGTTACCATCCCCGCAAGAACATAATCATCATCCTCATCACCATCAACAGTCGCAACAACAGCAACAACAACAACAACAACAACAACAACAACAGCAACAACAGCAACAACAACAACAGCAGCAGCACCACCACCATCACCCTCATCACCACCATCATCATTCTTCTCCTAGATTGCACCCTGTTTCGAACGAAAGGAAATCCTCTTTACAAATTACCCCACACAATATGAATAATAGTCGTGTTATAAACCTTGGTACCTCGAATAACGCTGGATTATTACAACTCTACGCGAACGCCGGAGTCGCTCCGTCAAACTCCTCCTCTTCTTCTTCTCCGTCTCCTCCACCTGCTATAATTTCGAAATTACAACACTCGAACGTCCCTTACCAGAATACGAATCATAATCGTTTCGTACCGCCCAACGGAAGGTTAATTCCACCCAAAGTAACGCAATCCAGATCCATATTCGCGCACAACGAAAAAATGGTGTATGGAAATCCAAAAGAGATTCTTCTAAGTCCTTCTAAGAGTATTAACCCACATATTTTACGTAGTCCTACGTTATCGAGGTCTCTCCACGTAACTCCGCAGCCACCGCAACAGCAACAGGAGCCAAATAACGTGGGGGCGGTAGGAGGAAATATTCTGGATCTCACGCATAGAGGTGGGAGTAATGAAAAACGAAAAGATGGCTTATCAACGGCAACGATGTCGGTGAGACCGAGTTTGGAAATCGTTAGGGTACCAGTGGTACCGAGACCTAACGGTGGTAACAATCCTTTAAATTTGGAAAGCAGGAACGGTAGTAGTAATAATAGTAGTAGCAGTAGTAATAATAATAGTCCGAAATTCAAAGACGAGAAACAAATTCAACCACACCAAGAGAGGAGAAATTTCCTTGGATATCAAAATATTCTAGACTCACGGACGATGGCGTCGAATAATTTAGAAATAACCCTGGTGAATCCAACGAAGCAACAAAAACTTCATCAAATTAATGTTCCACCTACACCGAATCTAACTCCATCAAATTCTAGTAGAAGTAATACAGTATCTATGATGCAAAGGAGACAAGTCAATGGTCAGTACGCAACTAGGAACGAACCGTCACCAATCCCTCCTCATACTCCAAGAAAAACACCGAGTCATCCGCCGGTTATTCCAAACGTGCCCAATTTGAATCACTTAAACAATGGTAATCCATTCTCAAGAACAGCACATATGCAACAACAACAGATGTCGATAGACAGAAGGAAAACTACAGATATCAGTGCCAAAGAACATCATCATCATCATCAAAGGAAACTTGAGAAAGATATAAAGTGTTTATCATCGGGCCCACCACCGGACGCGAGGCGAACTACTTCGGTTCCTGGATATAACCCTGCAACTAATCATCAGATTTCGGCCAATTCGAATCCCTCCCCAGCATTTTTCCCACAATTGCCAAATAACCATCACCCTCATGGTAAATTTTTACCTATGTTAGATCCTATGTATTATTCTGCGTTCTACAACGGTTTGTTCCCACATCCGCCGCCACCACTTCCACACGCGGCTGCCGCAGCAGCAGCTGCATCCGCGGCATCTTTTTTACCGCCCGAGTTCAGTGCTTATTACAAAGAATTACTGGCCTCGTCGTCATCCTCGCAATCAAGACTGGGGATATCGGGACAGCAACATCATCACCACAATCATCATCATCATCAACCTGCGGCCCCGACATCCAAGTAGATCAATGGGATCTCTCTAGCATCCAAATTTCCCCTCTGGTGTAATGAAAAAACTAATAATCCATACCTACGAATTCAAAGAATGGGTTAGAAAAGGTTTCCGAGAATCAAAAGATTATCAACTTTTACGCATTGAATTGCTCCTTTTTTTCTTTGTGATTTCATCATTTTCCAAAGCAATTTATAATCTTTTTCTTTTGAAGAAACGAAAGTGTTCCTACGTATTTGTAATTATTTGATACATATTATATACATTACGCAAATGTATAATGTTCTCTCTCCTCAAATTGATGATAAACGTATAAATCTGAATGGAAGTGTACAATTTGTATGTAACGTTCAAATTAATGTTGTTTTCTTTTTAAGTATAAAAAGGGTAGAAGATTGACATACGTTATGATACATTTATATATTATATGAAAAATATTGAATTTTAAATTCCTTTGGAAAATGATTTGGATAGATCAATCGTTTTGCTAACTTTAGCCCATTGTACGGTATCATCGGTTGTAAATATACTGAAATTCACTATCTTTTTCTTCCGTTCGAGAAAAAACGTCTCCGTTTTTGAAACACGATTGTTATTCAATTCATGTGTCTGAAACGGTACTTCTGATGTTGATTTTTAAAAGGAAAAAGAAATTAATACAGTCGTTGAATCGGAAGTCTTACTTATGTGATATTTCAAAGATGAATATTCAATTTGGCTGTGTTTTCCCAACAACAGATGAACTTATCATTTCATTCTCCAACGTATTGCGTGCAATAAATTTTATACCCCCGATTTGTATTTTTATAATTTAGAAATCAGAATTTTATATACTCAAATCAGCGTGATTTTCAATATTTCTTGAGAGTCGAGAGATCGGAATTCTCTCAAGGAATTAAGCTGATTCGAGGTGCTCGATATGGTTATAAATTTATGGTTTCATTGTATTGTCGTTTGAGAAAACAAGCGTTAGATTAAAATCCAGTTCTCGGTCCCGTTTGACATTATAATTCTTTTGTGTTATTTTCGTTCTTTATCGATAAGTGCAATGTGATAATTTTGTAATGCGGCGTTCGAATTGTTTCAACTGTCATTCAAACTGTTGTTCGGGTAGCCGAGTATCAGAAAACGTAATATACGATATGAAAAGTAAATTTACTGTACGACAGTGAATGTAAACTTTAGTCGTAACTTTTGGGGAGATCCCTGAAATAAGTGAATTTCTTCTACGATAAGATGAAAGTTATTCAAGAAATCCAGCAAAACTCACGTACACACACATTTTTCATTAATTTGTATGTAGTCAGCTTAAATCGATAATTTGTGCACGCAAAATGCAAAGTGAAAAAAAGCGATGTTATTAGTAGGTATAAGTGAAATGTATATAATGTATATAAATTATGTAATTGTTAAGTTAGATAAAAATCCTGCATTATCTTTCAATATATAAAAAAGAATTTAAGTTTAGCGCATCTACAGGCTGTCTGATTCACGTGGCCAACAACAACGATTTCTTCATGCAGATTGTTTCGTAGAAAATTGGAGATTTTTGTTATATATTTAATTGCCAGTTATCACATTCGTTCGCATTGAAAATGCATCGTTAAAATTTTGTCGGTTGATACATAAAAAGAAAAACCAAACGCATACGGACACGTAAACTAACACGCATTCACGTATAAACCATTGTACAATGACTGATTTTTATTAAAATGACTTTTATGCAAGCCTCAATATTCGAAGCTCAAAGTAGCGTCTTCTCTTTGGAATAGCGATTGAGTCCATCGTCAAGTAGAATACGTCAAAACTTATCGACATATTTACACATATTCAGATAGAAAAACGTATGTTCAGAATATCGAAGATCAAAAAAATAAAACTAAACCAAATTGAGACAAATTCAATGCACATGTATGAAAGAGAGGATACATTTTAATCGATGGAGCATGTACGTTTCGGTTTTCTTTTTTACATTTCTTTTTTGTTTTCTCAAATCTAGTTGGAATAAAACAATTCCTTATCATTAATCATTGCTTATCTCTGGTTTGACGAATGGTGCTATATATTTAAAGTATATACAATATGTTGTTGAATCATTCATTTTATACCTTGTCAGATTTACATTTCTTGAAGAGAGAAAGAAAGAAAGGACATTGTTTTTTTTTCTTGTGTTGAATTTACGAAAGAGGACTCGTGAAATTTACGTGCCATACAAGTGCTTAATAATAATTATAATAATTACGATAACGATACAATTATTGAAATCGCGCGAAGATGGTTGTTTGTATTTGCACTATCGTCGAGCCCCAAAAAATGAAAGAATAAAGGACAATTGAAGATGAATATCGAGACAGACAAGTGATAATTCATTGCAGTTTTGATTTCTCTTTCAATATATCGATTACCGAAAAGGACACAATTTTTATGTTAAATAAGTCGAAAAGAAAATTATATTTCGTATTTTGTTTTTTTTTTGTTTGTTTCCTTGTTGTTTCTCGATTTTATAAAATGATGATGATTACAGCGAGAAGTAATTCTTTATTATAAACGCATTTCTTTATGTCTGCCTGTTTTTTCTTTCTTTCCATTCAGTGATAATTTTGAAAATTTTTACGATATAACATTTTTTATTATATATGGGCATTTCAGTTCCTAAGTTGGAAATAAAATATCTGCTATGAACATATCTTTTTATTCTATCGACTTGAATGAATTCATTTATCAAGAAACGAGTTTATAAATGGGTATGATTTAAGAATTGATCATCGACGATATAGGTAGGTATGTATTCATTTTTTACCTCTACAAAGTCGGTGAATGTTAGATTTAACAGGATGTAAATGTTTTTACGTTCAAGAACATATCGATGATATGTATATTTTATATTTGTGAAAATTCGTTCAGTTGGAATGTTGACAGAAACAGTTTTATAGATCTAAGATTCAATGAAATGGATTGAGAAAAAAATCTTTTGATTATCAATGTTAAACAACATGTACATCTCAGAATTGTCATTCAAGAATCGTTTTCAAGTTTCTTTCAATATTTTTTGAAGAAAATATCAGATTATCTTTGAGGTTTTATGAGATATTTTGAATGCATTTGACAGCAATTCATAAACAATGATGATAAAATGTTTCTATTCAATTTGTACGTAAGAACTAAGAACAATAATCATCCTGTTTATAATAGAAATACGATTATGATGTGGAATATAATTATTCGGAGATGAACACTTATTACAATGGAAACAAAATAAGAAATTTATTGATATTTTCTTCTTTTGAACAAAATGTCGCATTTTTTATTATGTTTAAGGTTTTTGAATTGAAATTAATCGACTGAAAGATTTCTTCCTTAAAAAAACCATCAATTTCTCATCCTAAATTCTTGAACAAAGTCCATACAGAAAATTGTTGATTGTAAAATATAGAGTTTTAAATCTCCCAGCACAAACACAGCCCTTCAGATAATTTATCCCATCTCGGTGAAAAGATTGGATCTAATAAGATCTACGTAGATTTCTTCAGATCTAAATTGTGGCAAATATCTCTACAAATCTTTTGATATCTGAAAATCCCCATTTCGCAAGAAATCTAAAAGATTAATATCCTAATCTAGAAATCTCGAAGATTGATCCAAAAAGATATCCAGAGATAACCAAGGTTTTTTTTTTTAATCTTCCTATGTATCTTTGGATTTCTTTCAAAATTGAAATCTTCGAATGTAGGTTAGAAAATCGCAGAGATTTTTGCCAAAATTGAGATCTTTAAATATAAATAGATATCAGATCTGAAGAGATCTACATATATCTCAAGATATCTAATCTTTTCTTCTCGAAGAAACAAAACATCTCATAGAATGTCTCAAAAACTACCAAGCCTAGTGGAAAAATGTTCAAAATTATATATAATTTGTATATAATTGTACAAAATATATACCTTATATTGAATTATATACAAATAATATATCATTGTGAAACTTGTGAGATTTCAAATGGAATCTTTGATATAAATTGTTTCTGTGTTATGAAGGATAAACATTAATGATCTCCAGGAATTTCCCAAAATTCTTCCAAACATCTCAAGTGAAAATCAAGTTTAGAATGAAAATTTTGGAAAATAGAACTTATACACTGTTCTTGGTGATCGAGCTATGGTATTGCACTGATTAAATAACTTCAATCTTTACATAGATCACCCCTGTTGTCTCAGGGATTGAACATATTATTAAGAGAAGGGGGCCAACTGCGGGAGCTAAAAAAATAGCTACAACTGCAATTGTTTTAGCTATAGCGGTGAAAAAAGGTGCTAAAAAAGTGAGTAGTTACCACAGCTACTTCTTTTTCCTCCGTGCGCGCAAGCTGAGCGAGGGTGGCAATACACGAGTTGTAATGGCATACTTACCTCCCGAGGTACGTATGCTATTTTTCATAAAACTCGTGCGGAGAGTTCACGTAATTCACGCAAGACAGCGCGAGAAACATAAAAGTGCGCAGAGACAGTTTATAAGATCAACGGAATGGTTACTATCCCACAGCAGAACATTAAATTCATTTATATTTTCTCTCTAGTTTTCATTATATGATGCTTGGCCCTGTATCACTACTAAATGATCAATTTATATGTATTTCTATCCTTCTTGGACTCGAGGATTAAAAGTTGCTCACTTTCCCCTCTAGGGAGGGAAAACGTACTTTCCTACCGCTCTAAAGGCATGGAAAGTGGCACTTCCTGCACAATTGTTATAAAAAAGGTTTTTCTTTCCAATTTATAAAAAGTTTAATGAAATCTAATTCGTGGACAGAAAAAATAATTTAGCTGCAGCAGCTAAGTAGCTAGCACGGACAGGAACAGCCATTAAATTAGTTCCTGCAGCTAAATTTTAGCTGTTACAGCAAAAAAATTTGCATTTGTAGTTACTAATTTATTTGCGGTAACAGCTAAAATTTAGCTGCAGAAGCTAATTTAATGGCTGTCCCTGTCCGTGCTAGCTACTTAGCTGCTGCAGCTAAATTATTTTTTCCGTGTCCCAAATCTTAAATCGTGTGTAAATCTTTTCTTTTTTTTTACAAAGTATGTCTTGAAATGTTGTATAAGACGTGTTTATGGAGTGGTATCTTGACCTGCTTGCATCGGAGATGCCAAGTAGCGTTGACTCTATCAGGGTTGTCAAATTCGTCATTTCTGACTGTTCCATATTCAACCATCCCAGAAACCTCTATTTTCAAGTAATTATCTTCAGGCTATATGTGATTTGTGTCCTAAAATCTATGGGATATATGATTCTGTATAGGAAGACGGGAATTATATAGCAGCTTGACAAGATTCGATCAGAGTGATTTGCAAAATCTCACGAAACCTTGTCAAATCATGCGTGCGTCCTAGATTTCATCCGGTTTCTGTTTCAGAAATAACCAGAATTCATTCGAGCTTATGAGAGCTTCACAAGAGGGTATTATTCCTATATCATGAAGTCCCTATTCTGTAAGAAGAGTTCCATTCCAAACAGAATCATGCGAAATGTTAACCCGCATTTAATTAGTTGCATCTGGTGTTGTCTGGTTTGTACATCAGTATTAATGCACACATCAGACAAAATCCAACAGACTCTGAATAGTTCCGTTCGAAATCTTGTCTGGTTTTGTCTAGAATGATACAAAAACCGATTAGATTGAATAAAAAATTGTATATAATTTATATACAACTTTTACATGAATTATATTTAATTTTGAAAATTTGGGATTGATTTCTGGTTTTGTTTTTGTATCCCATAAAATAATCACATTTTTGAATCACGAAGAATGAAATTTCGATCTACAATTCTCGAATTTTAAGATTTTCCTCAAACTTGTTTCGGAATGCCTTCTATTACACCTAACACTCAGCTTTTATAACTCCACCGTGAATAATTTTCATAATTCCGAAACAAAGTATGAATTATGCGTGTACGGGGTATAAATTTCAACTCAAATTATACGGTGCATGAGAATTTCATGTGCTCATGCGACATCGCGTATATGGAATGAGACAACACTTTAGTTCATGTTCCACTTTGCACACAGTATAGATGAAGAATTGTGTTTACTTTTCTCATCCCTCAGTGGAAATCGACAAACATACCCTGGTGTAGCTTTGTCGCGCATCGCCGCATTGCAAACCACCTCCGTCTCTTCTGTGTTTATTTTGCGGGATATGGCAGTCGAGTATAACGTTATACGCATACGAATACAGAAACTGAATTTCACCCAGGAAAAATCCAATTGAACGAATTTGATAAAAAGTTTGATTATGGTGATAAACATAACGAAATGCACTGTGAAAAATTCGATTGTTCATTTTATTCCCATCTAAAAGAAATCCTGTGACAGAGTAGTTTTCCATTCTTCTTCTTCACAGCACATCTTTGCAAAACATATTTATTAAAGTATATCTATATAAAAAAGTTGAATTATTCCATGTGAGCCATGTGAGCTTATTCTCATACATAGAAACTTTTTCTACTGCCGGGAGAAATACAAGTTTAAGAGGATACCAGCCTTGCGGTGCTAGCCAAATCTTTATGATTCAAATAAAATCGAATATAATTAAAATATCGCTCTGTACAGATCATCATGATTGATCGAAGAAGATCTGTACGGAGTGATATATTTTCATTATAATGCGGAGTGGAGAAATTTTCAAAATTACATACAATTTATATATAATTCTCTGAGAGAAGCTCCACGTCGCTTCTCTCATAAGAAAATTACTCACTAATAATCAAATACTCGACGAATTTATAAATTTGTTGCCAAACGGTTGTCTCATTCCAACACTAAATGTAACATGCGTATGAATGACATATAAATAGCATAAAATTCGTTCATGTATCTGTCATTTATATTTATCAGAAAATACTAAAATTGTCCTCAATGTTGAATTTGTATTTTTCAATGCGTTCACATATTCGCGTAAGAACATTTCGTTATCCTTGCATTTCGCGCGAAGTACGAAATTAAAGGAAGTTAAGAAAAGGGAGGGAAATAACAGTGCATCGTAACCGACAATGCCGACGACGATGACGACGACGCGTCGTCGCCGTCCGTCTTCCGCCCAGTTTTCTCATGAGAACTTCGCCCACCAGACAATAGTTTACGGTATCGACCTATTCCCTACCCTCCACCGCAATTCCCCTACCTTCCCCTGTTATAGCTGCCTCACCTCAACCCCAGGATTGTATCAATGATACGAGTTCCCTACAACTTTACACCTCATCTCATTAACCTTTCTTTTTCAATTGAAATATCTATTCAGAATGAAAAAAAATAAATTTTCAAAGTATTATTAACATACGTAACGGAACAAATGTTTTTAATTGGTTTCCTTTTCCGAACACTCTATCAAAATTGAATCAAGATTGCAAAATTAGTTCAAAAAGCACAAGGTACATAATTTGAATGAGATTATTTAGTTTTTTTTTTAATTAAAAAGCATGGAATGTTAGGAATGGTACATAGAATGAGTTCAATGATTCACCGCCGTCTCGATCTTCGTATTCATTTTCCTCTCTTCCTTCCAACTTTTCCACCATTCATCCTACTGTGAAAGCTTTCGTGTAATCCCCGCTGTGACTGAGAAGCCACGAATTTTTCTAGCCTTCCTTCCCTTCCTAACCTTTCCACGCAGATATCTGACTCAGCTTCTGTTTGCCACAAACTCCAAGGTTCTACGATTCCTTACCTAGTGAAGGATATGAACCGTTGACGGGTCGTTTGAAATAATCCAGGTAGAAAAATTGTGCATAGTCTCTGCACGTAAATTACTCATCATTCGATATAATTTTTATGTAAAACGATAAGTGCTTTGGTTCAATAATTACATTCAAATCGATTGGTATGAATTGAAATTATTGGAAAAAAAAAACTTAATTTCAATTCTTATACAAATTTACGGATTAAAAGAAAGAATTTTAACCTGATTGGGACAGTACTTCCGCTCTTTTTCTTTGGTTCGCAAGTTCTAAGATATTTTATTTTTGTAAAGAATAAATGAATCAACATTTTATCTGAAAGAAGAATATTACCCGACATTTGATTGAATTCTAAGAGTGTTCCAGCTAGAGATGTGCGAATAGTTTGAAATCTAATCGAACGAATTTTGGTAGATTCGATTCGATTCGTTATCGAATCAAAAAAATCTAGAATCGAATTATTCGAAATGTTCGAATCGCAATGATTCGATTCCGAATCAATGTTACATTGAAAAAAAAAACTTCATTCGAGTCAAATACATTTTTCTTCAGTGTACCTGATTTGAGAATGTGTACAAAATATTGTTCGCAAAATAATTCTATTGGATATTCATCATCGAAAGATTGTCAAATGTTACTGGCTGTGCGACTCAGTGCGACTCATCCTACCCAACTATTCAAAAGAATTCTTGATGAAATTGTTTTGAACTTCTTTTGAACTTTCACGGTGTATCAAGAAGTTATACCGCAGTTATATTCAAGTAGAACACATTAGTCAAAGAAACGTCATTTTAACAAAAATTCAATGTTACTGAAATTTGAATCATTTATTAAAACGAATCAGTGACCGGATAACTGAAAAAAAATAGGTACAACAACCCGAAGTTTGGTTATAATAACCCAACAGTGGGTGCTTCCGACATTTGTGCAAAATTTCCCAGATAGCACAATAATTTCAAAAGAGTTCTATAAGAATACTTCATATTATGAACTTTATGACCTCTTTCAGAACTCTTGTGCCATCTGGGTTGCAAATTCAATAAGAAGAAATGTTTGAAAATTTCTCTCTAATTTCTAGAAGAAAAACTCAGACTTCTTTTTGAACAAATCCGAAAAAGTCTGATCAACTCTAAAATTTCGATGAAAAATATGATGGAATTGGGGCAAAGTTTTTTCAAAGTTTATCAGAGATTTTTCATCTCATTTTGATCGATGATTATGAATTAACAAATCAAGCTAATAAATATGAATTCCTCACGAATATAAAATAGCGAATATGAGGACTTCACTTTTTATGTTTAAAATATGAAAAATTAAAACGAATTCAATGGGCTAAGAAGGCTTAAAGAGCCTCTGAATGGTACATCTACACTAGGACAATACGTATGCAATGTTTTAATTCCATTCAAATGATTAATATATCCAGTATTGATTTTATGTTGTAAGTCGATTCGAAATCCTTAATTCGATTCGATTCGATTCGAGGGTCTAAAAACGTGATTCCAAGTTTGTATCAATGAAACCTATCCTACACGGAAAGAAATTTTCAGCTATATCAGCTAAACTCTTGCTATTATAGCTGAATATTTTAGCATCTTTAGGACAGCTAATTTCTTAGCAACAATAGCTAAGATTTAGCTGATAAGGCTAAAAATTTTGTTGCGGCAGTTGAAATTTAGCTATAAGAGCTAAAAAAAATGACTGTTCATCTGAGAGCTAATTATCTTTTTCCGTGTAATAACTGTAAATAATTTCTCGAATGGTAAGGAACTGAGAACCATCGAATAATTCGTCATTTCATCTCTTATCAAATTCAAAAACGCAGGGAGAAAAATAAGACATAATTCTGTAGAAATTGTATACATATTCGATAAACAGTCTCCGAGCGTTTTAGGGTGCCCCTATCAATCGAATGTATGAAAAATATGCTCAAACTCTACACTGAGAGAAAGGTACCTAGTTGGGACAACTAAATGTTAGTTACCGCAGCCAGATTTTTATTTACGGTAGCTAGACTCTGGTTGGGGTAAATGAAAGGCTACACTGAGAAAAGAAGCATTTGAAAGTTCAGTAAACAGCACTATATTTGTTCGATGAATCTGAATATTACTGAACTTTCAGCGATCTTTCATGAAACTTCAAGAAAGCAAAATCTCAGTCATGTTTCTGTCTGAAATATGAATAAAATGGTTCATTTAACGGTAATAAAAAATATAGTTGTGACAAATAAAATTTAGCTGGCACAACTAAATTTTTATTTACAGTGACTAAATTTACTAGCTGTCGAATATTTAAATAGACCCTTTCTCTCAGTGTAAGTCCGTTAGAAATTCTGCTCCTATAAATACGAGCCCAGGGGCCCTGTTAATATAAATTGTGCTGTAAAATTGAGCATGGACAAATATTGCACTTGGCATAGAATTGATTATGATTTCTACAATTTTTCAGTGCAGTTTTATGAAGAGCTTTGAGCAAAGTATCAAGAGATCTTGTATCTAAATTCAGATTAAAAAACACTCGGAGCTATATGATCCTTGGCTCTCTTTTGACTTAGATTTCACTTTCCATTACCTCAGACACTGTGAATTAATTCTCTTCATAATCGTTCCTCTAGAAGTGAAAATTTCAGCTTCGTTTGAGATGTGCACCCGTAGGCAGTGTCTGTCTTCGCTTGCCGTCTGGAGTCGGCTTTCTACACACTTCAAAGGAATATGAGAAATTGAAATAGTTGAATGCAATTTTTATTAGCGGAGGCATTGGATTTGATCTCGTAATCAAATGAAACGCCAACTATCTGTTGCTGAATGGATTCGAAAAGTTTCTTCTTCATTAAAAAAAGATGTATTATCCCTGTTGGAAAATTCCTATGTATGCCAATAGATTCCCGTAGATCCTGTGAAAAAACGACATGGTTTCCCAATAGGAAATTAATTCTCATCAGTATTTATCAGGTTTTACCGATTGTACCAATAGAAACCAATAGAATATTGACTTCCACATGAAATCCAATAGAAACCCATAGCGACTGTGACAAAACGACAGGGAAAATCGATAGAAACCCATTGATTCCGATAAAATTACACCTATTGGTTTCTATTGGAATTTTTCAATAGGGATTCAATTCATGATGTTATAGTGTTCCTAAAGGAAGATCAGATACTCTTCCAATTCGAATCAGTGAAAGAAAAGTACTGAGAATCAGTAAATTTCACTGATTCGGATTTACTGACCCTACACAAAGAGAAATTTGGAGTTGAATTTACTATGGTACTTCGTAACCAAGGAAGAAACTGACAATGAAATTTACTATGATGACACAACAGAAGCCTCATCGAATTTACACTGTTTCGGAGTAAATTCCATTAGAAATTCAGTCTGTTATTCGACCGCAATAATCGCATAGGAAATTTAACTACAAATTCCTCTCCGTGTAACCGCAAAAGTTGCAATGCAATTGTTGTTTCAGTGTTGCTGCACCAGTTTGTGTTTTATTGTTGGGAAATTGTTTGATGTCCCGTGTCATAGCTTCATGTATTCAAACATCTTCTTCGCAGCATCATGACAACAACTTTCAAATTTGCTGCGCATTCGACGGCGCACACTCACCGTAACTTCCCAATCGCAGTTGCTCCGTTTTGTTGGGGAGCTGTTGCGAATTTTTCTAGGAATTTTTCTAGCATACAGCAAAAGAGTCCCCACGAAGAGCTCCCGTTATGACAGTAGATATGAATTCATTCTGAATACTTTGAATTCAAATTGAATTCTTGATGAACAACTTACCGTTCAGAAAGCATTCATGTTGTGAGTTCGTGAAGAATTCTCCAAGCATTCAACATGTATTCGTTTTGAATTCATTGAATTTAGATTGAATTCATTTTCACTGACATAACGGGGACTGTTCCAAGAACTCATTAAGGAGTCTTCAAGAATTCAAACGGGTTATTTTTGCTGTCTGGGATGTTGTAAACTCAAGTGAAATTTCCTTGAATCGAAGAAATATTTTTTCAGTTCAAGAAAAACATCCTTAGATCCAAGAAAATTTCCTTGCATCAAGAATCCAGATTTTTGAAGAAATGGATCTCTTGGCACATCACAATATGTTATTCGTGATACTAATTATTTCTCTCAGTGTACTATGATTCTTGAACTTGATCCCTGTTCTTGTTTCGAATCGTATCTTTTCACCCCTATGAACAAAAAATCAGATTCTTGAAAATCTCTTGTTCCCCTTAGACCCCCGTGGTTAGGGCTGGGGCTATAATCTGATTCAATGTGATTTTATATAAAGTTTGTATGAAGTTTCTATGAATCTGTACAAAAACTTGATACAAATTTTATATAAAATCACATTGAAGCAGATTATAGCCCGAGCCCTACCCGTGGGGAAACTGAGAGTGAATCAACAAAAATTTCAGTTTTCAACATGTTTTAAAATGGCAATTTGCGTGTATCAATTGCCCAATTCCTCAACTTTTAGACAGTGGCGTAGCGTGGCCAAATGGTACCCGGGAGGGACGCGATAGCGGAACCCCCCTCGCCTGGCAGTTCATCTTCTTTTGTATTTGAAAAAAAAAAAACAGAAGAAACTGTAATCCAGTAAAATTTGAATGCGAACCAAAATTTGGCACCCCCTTGAATTAGGCACCCGGGGCGGTCCGCCCCCACCGCCCCCCTTGCTACGCCACTGCTTTTAGATAGTTTCGAAATATCAATGTTTTTGGACAAACTTCCCAAAAGAAAAGGATTAAAAAATTATATATAATTTTTATAGAATTATACATAAATAATATACAAACTATACATAATTATATATGTATAAACTATAGGGTGTCCCGCATTTCTGTGGCATAGTTTTGAACCAAAGTGCATAACCAAGACCCCGTTGGGAGGAATTTTTTTCAGGCTTAGTTTTCAAGATATGAGCACTTTCGGATTTTTTTCAAATCCAAATCATTACGTGCTACATTTTTACGCTTAACGCCATTCGCTAAGTTAGCAAACGGCGGATCTCTCAGAAAAAATTTCAACTGACCTGTGATTTTTTTCAATTTGAAATTTTGGGCCTTCTAGCCAATCAGAATTCAGCAAATTTAAATCATTATAGTTTCAAAACAAAGATCGATATGATAGTTCAATCTTTTTTCCAGAGATCCGCCGTTTTACAACTCGGTGAATGGTGTCAAGCTGAAGGATGCAGCACATAATGCTTTTGAATGATTTGGATAAAAAAACACTAAAAATGCTCATATCTCAAAAACTAAGCCTTGAAAAAAATATCTTCAAAAGGGGAATCATTGGGTTTTGGTGAAAGAATAGGCCATCGAAATGCGGGAGGTGAGTTCTCGGACCCTCCCCTGTCCAAAAGAATCAATACAAATCGATAAGAATTAATGATGTTTCATCGGTTTCTATGCGATTTTTGTCACAGCACCTATTGGGATTCATTGGAATCTATCGGAACGTTGAGACAAGGTTTGTATATGGAATTAAATATGAATTATATAAAGGGTATCCCAGAACAAAGTACCGATATTTCACCAGCGTATTCCTGAGAGAAAACTGAACAACTTTTCCATTTGACATGTTTTCGATCCGAAGCTTAGTTTTCGAGTTATAAAAAAAATCAGTTGACCATTCACGTGGCAAGTACATCGGGTAGTTTAATGATCGAAGAGTATACTCATGTAGCATCTATTTGATTCGTTGAAATCAACTCTGAAACTAAGCCTCGGATCGAACAATGCTAAATGGAAAAGTTCTTCAGTTTTCTTTCAGGAACATGCTGGTGAAAGGTCGATACTTTGTTCTGGAACACCCTGTATAATACTATATCGATTTATATACAAATTATATACAATTTCGAAAATTTGTCCACTACAGTTAAGGGAGTGCTGTGGTCGATTTTTTCACCAAAAAACTACTAGATCGTTTCAACCATTTTACGTCAAAAATATTCAATCAATTGAGTTAAACTTTGGATCAAATGATTCAGAATCAATCAAACAATCCGGGTCTGGTCTGTTTGTTGTTCAGAACGAAATTTCGTTATCAGCCAATAAGAAACCTCTATTCAATTTTTTTTATATTATAACAAATATAATCCATGTACAATTATTTTGAGACCACAGCCGGCATCTCTGATTTATTCTGGATTTTTTTATCTCAAGGTCGATGTAATGAATTGAATATTAATAACGTGAAATGGTTGAAACGATCTAGTAGTTTTCTAGTGAAAAAATCGACCAGGGGACACCCTTAATTAACCAGAAAACAAAACGAACGAGTCCACGATTAGAGGTGGGCGAATCTTGACGAAGCGAATTTTTTGTATAAAATACTTATCGAGTTTTGATGAAAATTTTATAGAATTCGATACAAATAAAACATTCTTTTTATACAAAAGATTCGCTTCGTGAAGATTCGCCCACCTCTATCCACGATTGCTCAATCTGATGGACATAATGATGCATGAACAATTGAACAATGGTCGTACTATCAGAATGGCTAATGCGTGAATACTATCAGTTATTGTACAATCATTGATGCACAGCAGTTGCAGTAGTCTTCAATACATGCATCATTGGTCAATAATGTGTTCACTTATCATATAGTTAATTGTAAAATCGTGAACGACTTCAAAGTGTCCATGATTGTACAATCATTGAACCACTTTGTTTTCTGAGTGGATCTACATAAATTTCTCCGAGGATTTGAATGTCAAATTCATGGCGGTATTTCTATTGCAAGGCTGTGTCTGTACATTTCTTCAAAATCTCCATGTTTTAAAGAAAAACTAGACAAATGGTGTGAGACAATTCTGTAAAGATGAGGGAAACTTTCCCAAGGTCTTTAAGGGGTTACATGGGTTTCAAAGGCCAAAAAAAGCTAATTTTCTTGATTGTTTTTTCTTTTACTATACAAACGATTTTTATTCAGTGTTTTTGGCATATGATTGGGTGACTTTTGAACTACATTTTAAAAAATTTTCATGAAAAAATATGATGAATTGACTTGATGGCAGTTGATTTTCGGAGGTCCCTACACAAAAAAGGTACTTTGCGGTAGTCAAAATTACTGGCGACTGCTTCATCTGAAAAATACAAAAAAAATATTTTCTCTCAGTATTAGAGTAGAACTAGTCCCTTAACGAAGGATTTTTTTTATTCCTTGAACTACAAAAAATTTGGCAACGTCATGAATACCGAAAATTTCACCGACAAAGTGATTTTTTCGTTCAAACCACTGCCAAAAATTCAATTTTTCCTTCGTTCAGGGCCTAGTTTTACTCTAATGCTAAGAGAAAATATTTTTTTTTGTATTTTTCAGATGAAGCAGTCGCCAGTAGTTTTGACTACCGCAAAGTACCTTTTTTGTGGAGGGACCTCCGAAAATCGACTGCCATCAAGTCAATTCATCATATTTTTTCATGAAAATTTTTTAAAATGTAGTTCAAAAGTCACCCAATCATATGCCAAAAACACTGAATAAAAGTCTTTTGCATAATAAGAGAAAAAAAATGAAGAAAATTAGCTTTTTTTGGCCTCTGAAACCCATGTAACCCCTCAAGTGCAGTACATTTATAAAAAATCCTGCCGCAGCGTTCAGAACTTCAGAACTCTTACTATTGAATACTATTCAATCCTATCGATAATATTTACAGATCCATTAGAGATGCCTTAGTCCTAGAATGACTAGATTTCTCGCCCCACAATACTCAAAGATGAGTTCATAAAATGGAAAATCAACCAGCCAGAATTTGTTTAGCGGAAAGTCAGGGATGGTTGACTTTTTCCGTTTTATTAGATTATATTTGGGTATTTGAGGTGGAGAGATTTGGGAAGTTGAGGTTCTACGGAATATTCTCAAAACATATTGTACACGTTTTCTTGAGAAGGTGGTAACTTTCATCGTTCCTTGCTGAAACCTCATCAACTATGCCATCACCTTCGCCGAGCCTCCCGAGTCGCGATCGCGCAGTTGGATTCAAGTAAGTTGTTTTCCATGGATAGAACTGCAACCCATCGCACTCATGCGTAAGCGAATCATAGTATATTTCACTAGCGGAACATCGGCAAACTGCGTGCATCGGGTTGCGGCTTCCGAGGCTCCAGCTTCACGCGCAGAGACTATTACCAGGATTGTTCCCCTCTTCTCATGATATCTATATCAACGATGGTTTCTGAATCTGTACATCATGAATAAGTTTGTTGCATTCTATCCTTCATTCTAATTTATGATAGATCAAATGACTTTCATGTATCAATCTTTTATAGCAAACTCCTCCTCTACGAGAATTCAAAAACATTCATTTCCACATGAAAGTATCCATGTTACATGTCATCTAGTTTTGAGACTACGAATCCATTTGAAATGTTCCCTGAAGCGCTATCGATCACTCAATGATAAGAAAGGTCTCAAGAAATTTGAAGGTTAGAAGTGCATCTCGCGACTAATAGAATGACAACTCCGAGTAGGCAGAGAAGGTTGAACGCGCAAGGAAACACAACCTACCGCGAAAGTCTGTACCTTGGCAAGTGGAAGCTCATACCCTCCCCTTGGATTCTCAAATGACCCCCTGTTACGCTCCTGGATACGTTGAAAGGAGTAAAACGAAGTGAGGTGCAATAGGAGGAAGGAAGGAAGAAAGGAAGGAAGAAAAAGAGGGGAAGCGAGGTAGGATAGGAAAGAGAGTGGGTAGGGTAGGGGCTGGGGGTGAACCCCTTATTGATTTTTAGGGTGACACTGTCAACCGGCTTGTGTTGAGTCCACCCCTCTCCCCTCCGTTCTCTCTGTCTCTCTCTCGCACGAATGGGAGAGAGAGACTTTGAGCGAGAAAAAATGTGGCGGCGGTCGCGCCACTGTGTACGCGCGAAAAAATTCTCCCACCGTGACACGTAAACGTTCTCGGTCGGTCGTCGTGAACTAACCCAACTACCTTTCTATATTTGGTGATTTTCTTCCAAACTACTGCACTTTCTCTTCTAAACGTAGATACCTTTTTGATACTTGAAATTCGTGAAGGGAAAAAAAAGTGTACCAAGAAAGATTTTTTTTCTTCCCCGGGGAAAAGCGACCCTCACGTAGCAAAAGTGCGTGAAAGGAAAATATAGAGGAGTAGGTAACACAACTTTGCGGGGAGGGGAATTGTCCGAGTGGAAGGGCGGCGGAGAGGCAAAGAGAGACGCAGTGCCGCCACTGCGGTGTGTCGGGGGTGCAGTAAAGAAGCAAGCAAGCAAGCAAGCTCTTTACCGCGCAGGGCCGTAATACCAATGGATCTCGAGGGGGAACTTGGAGGGGTTTTATCACGCACCCACGTGGGGTGTCTTTAGATTCTACATTTTTTTTTACAGTTACGTGGTGAATTTCAAATCGACTCGATTCCTTCTCTCCTGTGATAAATTCATCTTTCTTACATAAATTCATTTATTCTCTCGAAATTATCTTTGATTAAAAGGTTTTTGCTTTTTCCCATTGTCATTGTTAAAATAAAGTGAACGAAGTATTGTTTTCTCATCGTTTGTCGTTGACGGTAAACGCAAAATCCTCTACCAATCCCTCGAGAACTTTCGTAACTCTATTCCACGCAATTCTTGTTGGTTCGAAAAGATTTGAAGCTTTGAAATGTTTTACTCGTGTCAAAAGACACCAAGCACACGAGACAGACTTCGCAAGTACATGCAACAGGCGATACCGTGTTGTCAAAGTTTCCTCTCTTGATTAATCGATCAGAAATTACAATAAGTAGGGTGTTTTGCAGAAAATTTAAAACTCCCCGGTAATTGCGTACATAAATTCACGAGTTCACGTTACAATGCATTGCGAATAGAGATAGAAATTATATTTGTTTTTGTTGTCGAGTGTTCTTCGTTTGACATTAAAAATACGTTTCACGAAACATCGCTTTTCAAACGTCACAGGGATTTGAGTACGCGATATATCTTCCCGCCAAAATCCATTCAAATTTCAAATCGAAGGTTGCCTCCTCCGTTCTGACAGCAACAACAATGAAGTGTAAACAAGCGGAATAATATTCGATATCTTTGATTTTTTTCACGCGCACAAAACCTGCAGTGCGCGAGTTAGAATCGATACGAAGGGATTGGATTACTACTTCTCCCAGTGTTTGACGAAAGAGATAGGGTGAGAATCGAGAGGGAAAGTAGGGTCGGGCGAGAATTATTATATTACAATTATACAACTGTCGGCTCATTAACGAAGATTTGTTTTCTCTTTTGTTCTTATCTCGTATGAGGGATAGAAAGGGAGGGTTGTATGAGAGAACGAAAGGAGTATTTTTCCCCATATTCGGGTATAAATCAGGGCGGGTCTGCTGCATTTTTCTCGCAACAATTCAAATTCTATAACTCTTTTTTTTAAATTCACAATATTTATATCTCCAGTGCCTTGAAGCCGCATCGATCCACCCTTGTTTATGTGTGAAAAAAAGAAAATTGTGAAGTGTCGGTCGATGGAAACGAGAGAAATACATGAAATACACGTGGCGGGTGGACAAGTTACTCAAACTTACGGGTGGCACGCATGTTCTTTGTTACGTCCTTGGCGCACGTGCGAACGTCTATTTCCGCAAATCGTCGTCGAGTGCACGTGTTAGTGACAAATGGTGAATGTAAAGTGCACGACAGGAATATTTTTTTAAACGGGATACAAATTTTGATTCACAACATCAAAGAAACGTGAAAGAATTTTATGTATTCCAAGATCAACGTTGTATTATTTTTGTTGCAAAAACATCGATTAACCCATATTCGTACGTACGTGTATGTACGTATACGTACATTCATTGAAGTGTTTTTTAATGTCTTATTGTGAAGGAAAACAACCAATTGTGCGTTACGATGACGAACATGTAATAGGAAAAAATGAGGTTGTACGAATCCTCGTTACCGGAGAGAAAAATATAAAGGAAGAAATTGGAAGGTTTTTGTGAAAGTGAGTTCGATACAAACATGTACGACGCTTCGAAGAAGTATCGGAAAATGTCAACGAAAATCTGATGGAAAGTCGGATTTTTCTTCTGTCTGGATTATTTTACTTGGTGAACCCACGAAATACATTCCTGAATGAAAGAGGAGCGTCTGTTGACTTTGGCAGTGTTTATTCGCGTTTGAGAAGCGCTCATATGTGTGTCGAGGGAGAACAACAATCGAAGAAATTTCAGCAATGTGACAGGAATAAATGATAATTGCAGGTTATGTTAGACCTGTGTGAGCGCCCTGGTGCGGGTGCGAATTCGGATTTCGATTCTCAAAGTACGATAAGTTATTGAAAGTGACGAGAAAATCGTAGGAAAAATGCCGGTAACACGTAGCGACTCCATCGTAGCTCGTTGTTATTGCGAGTCTCGGTACTTTTTTTTGGGGTTATGTTTTTCTAACGAACCGTGATTCAAGTCTCACGATATAACAACAAATAAATTGTGCCGTATGTGTGTGTGTATATATATGTGTGTGTATGTGCCTCAGTGACGTGTTTTTAACTTTTGAACTCGCGAATCGCGTTTTAGGAATATTGTATATTGTAGGTTAGGTTACCGGTACACATAACCTAAACAAATTATTGGGATCAAGTTTTATGGGCTTTTTAATCGAATTTTTCATTACACACGATTGTACGTAAAAGCTGTTGCCGAGATAATTGATCGATCTGGTACTGATTCCTACCGAGGTGGGTAATCGGTGCGATGGAATGAACTGGTTGACCAGCAAACAATGAAGGCCAATGGAACAAACAATGGTACATGTTGTTCATTTATTCATTCGAGTTTTGTTTCATTGCATTCTCAAACTTATCCTGTGGATGAATTGCAACGTAGTTTATACAAGAAAACTGCGGGTAATTGACATAACCTGTCATTTACTCGTACGTATCAATCTATTGAATCGATTGTTTGTTTACGAATGAAGAGATCCTATTGACCATTGATGTTTTATAATCCTTTGCTCACGGTAAATATGATTTTGAGGAATGATTTTATGCTAATTTAATTGATATTACAGGCTGTAGCCGCCTGAATACGCCATTGGCAGCCACCACCACGCTGGAGGATCCAGGAACACCAGCCTCCTGGAAGGGCCCCCCGCCCGGATCGGAGGCCTCTCCCTTCACTCCTAATTCCGTTGGTCAAGGAGGAGGTCCGACTTCAGGCCCCTATAATAATACTGGAGGTCCGCCGAGTAATGCAGGATTCCAAGGACCTAGCCCATTCCCCACAGGAGCTGGAAGTCCCGCCGGCGCTCCACCTTATCAAGGTGGCCCACCTCCAGGTTCGGCTACCCCACAGTATACCGCCTCTCCGGCACCTAGCGGTTCGTCGACGCCAGGACCAGGACCGCCACCAAATTCTGGAGGATTTCCTCCTCCGCCGAACAACTCTGGACCTCCTTACAATGGTCCTGGACCAAGTCCTTTTGGTTCCCCTTCGGGCGGACCACCTCAATTTGTTGGTCGACCAGGGTCTTCCGGCCCCCCATTCGTTCCTCCTGGTAGTGGTAATCCACACTTTCCTTCGCCTGGTCAACCTTTTGGCGGCCCACAGTATGGAATGCCTCCTGGAAGTCCTTTTGGACCCGGAGGGCATTCCATGGCAGGACCTATGGGACCTGGACATCCGATGATGGGACCTGGAGGTCCGGTTGACAGAATGGACCAAGGGTAAGTTACTTGCCGAATATCAAATGTTTCGATACACATTCGTTATTATTATTTCTCTCATTTTATAGTCTAGGTACCAGCAGGGTGATTCAAATTAATCTCACTGCTCTGCATAATGTTTTTTAATACATGTCAAAACAGTCGATGAATAACTATGCAGAGAAGATGTCAATGCATCATACTGTGAATATTTATTTTCATATTTTACTTTTTTTATACAATATATATCGGAGCTATTAAATACATTCCTTGCTCCAAAAGATTACTTTTAAGTTAAAAATTGGAAAAGTTTGAATTTATACGAAGTGATATATGTGTTCTTCTAAATTTGAAAATAATAAAATATGTTTATCGTACATTAAAATTAGAATATCCTGTGGAATGTCATTTACAGTAATTTCAAAACATTATATGAATTTCTTTGCTATGCAGAAATCATCAACCCAATAATTTCATTCAATAATCAAAATCAATCTAATACGAAATCATTTCTTGAATCTTTTCATTATAGGTTTTTCGAAAACATTCCATATAGAATCGAATACGAGATTTGATAATGAATTTCACGTTGATTTTGTATTTATAAGAACAGAGTAAAATTCATCATGATTTAGAAGGTTAGTATTCCTGTTTTGCAATATAATTTATTTTTTTTATGATTAAATCATTACATTTTCCTATTTGTTCAGGATAACTTCTTTTGGGATGCAAACAAGAACCTCCATTCCATTTTGATATTGATCGCATCAGTTGTTTTGAAAATACAGGGAAAAGAAAGACAATTTTCTGATACAAGTATGAAATTGCAAAGAAAGTATTGAAATCTATTCCACTGAAACTCGATGAGAATGTTACCTACACACTTTTAGAGCTGCATTTTAATTTAGGTACTTATTCAACATCACCCCGCTGGTATCTTCTTGAAACGAAGAACTTTGAATACCTAAAAAGGAATTTTTGTAATAAAAAGATAGGCATATTACTCTCAGTTCATCATATTTTTCAATAATTATGTGTCATATTTTGATTCTACTACTACGATGAATCGAATATAAATTTATTTCACTGCATTTTGAAACAAATTGTTGGAGCATGAAAGAATTTGTTTTTCATTCAAAACCATTGTTGTAATATGAAGTTACAGAGCGTGGATATTATCCACGAATTGATGCATCATCGGATGGAATATTTATTACTTTCTAGTTAAAAAATGTGTGTTTCAGTGAGAAAATATTTTTATGTACGTGGAACTTGATTTTTTATGATGAGGTTTCAATGAAAAATGTAAAATAATATGAACTCGCTCGTGATCAGTGTTGGATCTCAATCAAAATATGCAGATAATTATAGTTCGCGTAAGAATTTTAATTAGACTTGGGTGTTATTCGACGTAATACCAGTATGTCGAAGAAATATAAAGAAGGGTATATGTTGGAAAATGACGAGAAAATCAGGATAGAGAATTTATCATAGCGAACTGATTCAGTTGATGTTCAGAAGATTTCATACACTGAGAAAAGAGTTTTGTTTGTGACAAAGAAGACTTGTAAACAAACCATCATTTGGGTCAAATAAGTTTTGTTGATAGTTGAGGGGATACTAGCGGCGTGGGAGCAGCCAAATCGTTTATTTTAATCAAAATATTGGTCTGTACAGCACTTCTCTGAATCAATTAGAAGTGCTGTACAGAGCGATATTTTAATTTAATATGACGTGTTTGCCCGTAGTTTGTTATAAACGATTCCACTGCTGCCACGCCGCTAACATAAATTTAACACGCCTTATTTGATTGAAATAAATCTGAAATACTCTTTTTTCTCAGTGTATAATTTGATTTGAAATTGTAAAACATTGGAAAAATGAAGAATTTTTGAAATTCTAAGAATCAATCTTTTCAGACTTTTTCGAATTTCTTTCTTTAATTCAACTCGTGCCTTTTCTTTGGAATGTAGTCAAATTTGGGATTGAGAATTGTGTTTGTTTTGTGATATCCCTGAAGTTTGAATTGTTTATTGAAACAAATTAGTGCTCGAACAAAACAATATTCAGTTGTTAAAGACCGAAAAGCTTGCAGTACATTTTTTAAACGATATTTTCAGATCCAAGAAGTTAATTTGAAGTGAAAAATAACGATGGTTCATCAGATTTTGTGAGTTAAAAATTCCGGTTCGTTTCTATAAATGATTCAAACTTCAAGAACATCGTTTAGTAGGCATTTCTATATATCCAATAAAATGAACACTTTCACGATTTTATCTCTCTTACCGATAACGTAAGAAACAGGTATATTTGCGTTGTTGTACGGAAAGAAAAGTTACAATGACGAACGCTCGTTTTCTTTCGACCAGATTTTTTTCACATAAGGAAAGATTCTGGAGAACAAATCGACGCGTTTGACGATTGGTAAAATCCATCGAAAGAGCCATGAACACGTGAATCTGATTCTGGGACATATGATGATGGATGTTTTTTTTTCCAAGCAAGATGAAATGCCTTTCATCTTCTCGGTATACGGAAAATAGAAATGGTGTGAGTGAAAAATAATAAGAGTCAGTGAATGAATGGATTATTATAGTACATTAGGAACTTGAGAGAACAACACAATCGGGGGACCTGTGAATAGTAACGAGCTAGGAGAAATTTGCAGGGAAATTCAAACAATATTACCAGTGAAAAGCGGGCAAATGCGTCGAATTTGTGGAATAAAAATCCATGTAACTCAACGTCCCGACGTTTCGAAACCTTCATCGAGTTCCATTTTCAAGGAAAATAAGAAGTTGGAATGGGAACCATGTTACAGAAGGTCTAATACCAAATTAACAAGGTATGAAAGGTCTTGTATTTCATAGTTGACATGATAAGACGCGACGGATGAATTATAATCTAAAAAGCTATTAAACGGGTCAACATGAAGATAAATTCGTCGTAGTGAATAAAAAAAAAAAAATTCCAATATTTAATAAAATGTCCAATAAACACGCAAAGGCTAATAAATAAAAGCAAAATAGGCAGTCAAAAAAGATGAAATGAGAAAAAAAAATAGCTATGCTGTTTTCATCTAATTCGGTGGTTTTGAAAGAATGACCCAATCAGGTCTTACACGATAAGTTTGATGAGAACTCTGCTTACGATGAGTTGTACACACGGAAAAACATGATGTGGTCGATATTTGGATAGCTAAAAGTTAACTGTGGTAGCTATTTTTTAGCTATAGCAATAAAATTGTTTGCTATAGGAGTTAAAATCTAGCTTTTGTAGCAATTTTTTTCGCTATCCAAATATGAAATACTCGAAATAGCTACTACCACAGCTAATTCCTAGCTATCATAGAGAATTATTTTTTTCCGTGCATATCCAAAAATGTTGCAATGAAATTAACTATTCCATAAATCTGAATCAATGAAAAGTACTGAGAATTATTGAAATTTCAATGAGAAGCGGTATCAAGTCTTTCATTTGTCTGTTAATCCGAATTACTAAACTTTATTGTGCTATTTTCAAATAATTTGACTAAAATTCCAACACACAACACGCAGGAAATGAAGCTGAAACTAGCAGTCGATTGTTGTAACTTTTGATTGAACGGGAGTGAAGCTTTATTTATACCAAAAATCGGTTCAGCAGTATTCCACTACCTTCTTCAGATGCTTAAATTTTTAATAAAAATTTTGTGTCGAAAGTTATAACAATCGGCTGTTAGCTTTACGGCTGCCAGTTTGTGCTTCATCGGAGGAATGGAATGTTCCCATTCGGATAGCTAAAAATTCGCTTTGGCAGCCATATTTTAGCTGTGGAAACAAAAGTTATTGCTATAGTAGGTAAAATTTAGCTATTTTAGCAATATTTTTGGCTATTCGAAGTAATATCCCTGGTTAATTCCTGGTGAACTACCAGTGCTTCTGTAGTGAATTACGTTTTTCCTTTGAGTATTCTCTCAAAGAAATATTCCAAGTCCGACAAGAGTGAGTATTCCACTTCAACAGAGTGGATTTCAACTCTCTTGGAAAAGTGAAATTCTATTCTTTTGTAAGAGTGAAAGTCTCACTCCAGCACAGTAAAAATCTACTCTCATGGAGTGGAATTTTCATTCTTGTATGGGACTTGCAGTATTTTCATTCTTTACGAGTGGATTTTTACTCCAAGAAATTCAGAGAGGGTTTGAGATGAAGTGATTAAACAAGATTGTAAACTGATAAGTATATTTATACTTGAATACTCGAGAAAACATAAAAATAGAAGTAAGTTATGTGGGATTTTAAAATAAAGCAAGAAAAAGAATACAAAATTTTTGAATATCCTAAAACTATTATACCAGTTGGGGAATGTGGTTTCCGGAATAGAGCCATGTTTGTGGGATATTTGTGACTTCCTTCTGTACGGTAGAACGTGTGTTCAAAAAAATATAGAATGCTATTGAAAATTAATTGACATTAGAAAACAATTTGCAAACATTCGGATTCTATTTATTTGAAAATAATGTAATAAAACCATCTCAATTGAATTTTCAAATATAATATATGTTCCTCTCACAATTTTCTTGGAGTGAGAATCTGCAAGTTCATTCTGTTGGAGTGAGAATTCACTCTTATGGAGTGAAAAGTCACTCCTTAGGAGTGGAATCTCACTCTTCCTGGACTTGCAGTATTTTCACTCCAAGGAATTTAGAGAGATACGTCAATCATATTTGCCATTCAATCAATTTTTTTTCACCGTGTATATTATTTTTAAATAAATCTATCAAGATGAAAGAAGTATAGCTGATCAATGAACCAAATTTCGTTTGCTTCTACTATTTTTGAGTCTGAACATTCATAGATGCAATGTTTTTATCCCGATTAGTTTTGTGAGAGAAACGCTTGTCTGTTCGATGAACATGAATTTTTATGCCGATTATAGTATTTTTATCAAAGAATTTATAAAAGAATCAAACCCTCAAAGATGTTTGAAACATTGATTTTCATTCAACTCGCGACATAGGAAGCAGGACGACAAATAATTCGTAGACACATCAGAGCTAAGTCGTGTCAAGAAGAAAAAGATACCGTGGAAAATTAAATACGGGAAACATGAGAACCGTCGTTCACCTCCTCCGCCGCCTGACCCCTTAACCCCTCGTCCTCCCCGTCCACCGTCACACGGGGTGGCTAGGAGAGTTTAGGGAGAAAGGGAGACGAAGGGAAGGGTGGTAGGTCGCGTACAATCCCGTGCAAAAGTTCACACCGACACCCCCTCGTGTCTGTACAATCAACGCAGAAATCGAGGATCGCAGAATCAGTTCCATTCGTTTGGTAATCGATGAAATCAAATTGAAAGATCAATGCGGATCGATCAGGGAAAAAAATCAAAAACCAAAAAAAAAAAAACACAAGTCAGGAAATGTGTATCGTTAGGGTGTTATAACAGAAGAAAATTGAAGTTTGTTGCAACAACGAGAAAGAACTCATTATTAAAATATCACAATTGCGAGGGAAAGGGGATTTATTTTTTTCTCTTCTTTTTTTGTTAATTGTCATTCTCAAAAAGAGGCAGATGAAAACAATACGTGCCACTTTAGTTGCTTCATTCGTTCGGAAAGAGACGTGTGGCGGGACGAGAAACAGCTCTCTAAACGCTTGTTACAAAACTATTCAAAAAACTGGTTCGAGCCATTTGTGTTCGAGAACCGACTTCACGTGTATATATGTATACGTATCTACATATATATATACAACAGTCGGAAGAACGAGTTTTTAAATTGTGTACGTATACTCATGGTACGCACGCGCGTGCACGTACAAATATATATTTTTATGTTAAAACTGCATCAGATTACACGAATGTATATAGACATAAATTTGTGTCACGTTGTAGAAAATTCATGTCACATTATGGAGACGTGTATTCAAATTGAGATGGAAAGATTTATTGTCCCGACAACAGTCATTGTAATATTTATTGTCATCGAATTCGTTGAAAGAACATTTTTATATGCGTGTACATATGTATTGATATGTAAATCATGTTTATAAACAATGACTTGTCAACTGAATAAATTTCGTATCGAAGGATAATCTATCCTAGTGGATTTTGTCAATCTAATCATTTTTATTCTAATTTTCTGGTCATCCTTATGAATAAAAATGACTAGAAAAATGGAATAAACAATAATAATAAAACGAAAGGGTATATAGGTTGAGAACCTTCATTCTCATTCTTTTCCCTTTCCCCTCTCCCTTTGCTTTTCCTTTGGTGGCAGGAGAGAAGGGAGCGAAAGGAGGAGAAGGAGGAGGGGAAGAGGAGTTCTGTTCTCGGGTCGACGAGATCTGCTCTTGCTCCTCCACATCCGTGCGTCTGCCACCTTCGTTTACACTTTCACGTGTATAGAAGAGGGATGGATATCTCTCGTTTATACATATATATACATACGTAGCATATCTTCCATTGCTGTTGGTTGCGTTGCTGATGCTGCTGTTGGTGCTGCTGCTACTGCCGCTGTTACTGCTGCTGCCGCTGTTACCGTTTGTCTCAGGTCGTGGTTCGTGGACCGCTCTGCTCTGTGGCTTTCTCAAAAACCCTCTGAGAAACCGTAAACGTTTGGCACGAGAACCCAACTAAAACCGAAAGATTTCATCATTCTCTTTTATTTCGTTCAATTCTTTACTTTTTGTTACTCCATCGAATACCCACGATTAATAAAAATTCGCTTTGAAGATGAGCGACGGCGTTCCGATTCGAATGGAAATCATGTAAGGGATACAGTTATATCGATAAGGGGACACCCATCGTTGCTTTGAACTTACGTGGAATTTATAGCAGATAATTTTCTCTCAACTTGTTTCTATCTGCCAACACAATCTTGCTTTCCAGTTCTTACACGCATCCTTCCCAACCTTATTTGCGCATACAAGTAAAATCGAACACATGTACGTACGAATGTATACATAAAACCATATACATGGGTATTATTAGGTCCCTTCTTCTTATACTACATATGTGATCGAATCGCGTAACTTCCAAGGAGTTCACGACCTCTAAAAAGTTGTCGCAACAAAAGTTTCCAAGGAGCAGCGGTATCAGCTTCTCTCCCTCATTTCCCTTCGTTCTTCTTGTCTCACGAAATTATTATATCTAAAGGGATGACTATACGTAGTCGGGGGTATTCGAGCTAATCAAACGGAATCGAAACGAAAAGTCGTTGGAATCATTTAACGAGGGTACAAAATTTTTCATTCGAAAACACGAATCGCGTATCTCTGGGTCAATCGTAACCCATTTTCTGGGTCTTAATATGGGCTATCCTGGTGACGGTGCATTATTAAACGTGATGTCGGGTGCGCCGAGGAAAAAGATAGTATTGATTTTTACCGATATTTAGCCGTAGAATTATCCCCTCTTTCTTTCTCTTTTTCTCCCTGTAGAGAGAACCTCTTTCTTTTTCTTCTTTTTTTCTCCTTCCCTTCTTTTCCTCCCTTCGAACGACGACCACCCTCACAGAGCCGGCAACAGCAGCAACAGCACCCTCCGCGAGAATCCTCGAAGAACAAGAAAAGAGGTGCCACATACGAAGGGTAAAAAGAAAAAGAGGAAGAGTTGGAGAAAGAAAATCTCTAGAAAAAGATTCATGTCTTGAGCGCGACGGAGTTTTTTTCCATTGCTCTCTCGCTCTCCTCATCTGACGGATAATGATAACGATGATGAGCACTTTAGATGGATTCGTATCCAATTTTTTTTTTTCTCTTTTCTCTCCAGATGTTGCATGCGTATTAAATTCATTCGTATTATGAATCGAAATCGTACAAAACATCGTATCGAGGGAGGAAAGAAGAAATGATATACATACTCGAGTTGGAAGTGATGTGTTAAGAATCACGTAAGAGGAATAACTGCGTGTATGTGTATGTTTGATAAGACAGTTTTATGGAGTATGGAGATTCAGATATATAATTCGCATCAACTATTCTTAATTCTAGTACCAGGTCTTTTCTATTTTTCTTGATAAGTCATTTTGAAACACTTCCACTTCGAAACTCTATCTTCAAAACGGCTTTCCTGTGAATGGAACGACCGGAAAGTCAGGAAAGTGAGATAATTTAAACTTTACAATTCAGTTCTGCGAGTTTTCTCAATTTGAAGATGTGCGATTGAGAATTGTCGTCAAACGATAAAACCCCCTCGTCTATTCATTAATACCAGCGGTCGAGGTCACAGTTTCTCGTACATTTTAGTTTAAATGGTTTAATCCTTAGCTGCCACATTCTTTCAATATAACACATTCACCACGCTGGGGTTTGTTTTCACCCTAAGCTATGAAACTTTCATCAAACCCAAATTATGCGGTACTTAACTGGAAAAAATCCTAGAGGGATATTCGGATAATCGTTTTTCTCCACTCAGAGCGTGTATTGCCTATAATGACAATGGGGCCCAGGCTAGGTTCATCCTCTTCAACCCAGTATTGGGGAATAACGATGGGGCCCATGTTGGCTCAATCTTGGCCCTGTTGTGCTTTCCCATACGATTATGGTTGGTAGAACATGGAAATAATGAATCTTGGAGCGGGCACATTTGAACTTGGCCCCAATTTGGACCAGCGTTAGGCCAAGATTGGGGTGAATTTATATCCCGAGCATGTGTGTACAATCCTCAGCGTGTATGAATTTTGGTCCCACTTTGGTCCAGTCTTGGGCCCATATAGGCAGGATAGGGCTCAACACTAGGTGCAAGACTGGGCCAAAGTGGGGCTGAAATTCATGTCCGCGGGGGTAGAATTCAAAGCAATTTTCCAATTTCAAAAAAACAGGAAAGAGCAATATTGATTGTCCAGTTTGGTTTCATGCTGGGCCCATGGTGTTACCAATCCTTGTGCAAAGCGATACAGCCAACCTGGGCTTAGATTAGGCCCGCCGTTAATGTACACTTGGTACAAAATAGTTATTTCAAAGAAAAATTCTTGCTGAAAAAGCGATTCCGAAAAATCTGCTTTATTAATTAGCAAAACGATTGCTGTTACAGCAAAAATATTTCTATTTTAGCAAGATATTTGCTGATTCAGCAAAATTTTCTAGCCCTATGTGTATCTACAATTCCGGATTGCAGAATGGCAAGCGCTTGTTAAAAGAGCGAGATTTTTGCTGTAATTGCAAATTTTTTGCCAATTCAACAAGTTTTGCTGTTTTAGCACCTTTTTTTCCTCTGAGTGTTGAATATGAGAAACAAATTCTGAAAAAAAAACACGAAAAATTTACCCTAGGCTAGAATGAGGTAGAGGAGGTTTTAAACTGACATCAGATTGCGCGGAAAGTTTGAAATCCGAGATTTTAGATCATAATAATTCAACATTGAATTTTATTGGAGTGTTTTGAAAAAATCGTGACCAGATTGACCCTCAAAGAAGTTGAAAGATACGGTTCAATATGAGTCACCTTTCAGTATTCAAGATACACGGAGAAAAATGTGAATCGAAAATATAGTACACTGAAAAAAAATGTAGTGGAGCCAACCTCGCGGCGAGTTTAAATACGGCGAATCTCACCGCGAAGTTGAGTCAACTGAATATCGATTGAATTGACCGAATAAGCAATTACTTCAATCGATATTCAGTTGAATCAACTTCGCGGTGAGATTCGCCGTATTTAAACTCGCCACGAGGTTGGCTCCACTACATTTTTTTTCAGTGTAATGTTGAATAGAAAATCTGAGAATATTTCTTAAATTTGCGATAAAGATAAAATGGTTCACATTTCTGTTGAATTTCACTTGAGAAAAAAAATGCAAAATTACATAGGTCAACAACAAAAATTTGATTCTCCGGTGCCCGAGGTTTGTCAACTGATTCGGAGTGTTTTTGGTGCGTTGAATGCGGAACCATTATCAGATTTTTTGGATCGGTTCACTTACTATTATTTTTTATACATAATTTTCATATATAATCTATATAATTGATGAATTTTATAGAAATAAAATTATAAGAAACTAGCTGATCCAACAAATTCGGTTCTCAAACTTCAGGCACCAAAATGGCTGTTGACCAGTGTTATCAATATTCAACACACAATAAAAAGAAGTATGGATTCTTCAAAACCCGCGTATGAAATTTTACGAAGTGAATAACAAAACTTTTTAGTAACTTTCAGAAAGTTGATATTTTTTCTATTGTTTGTCAAGTATTGATAGTTCTTCGTGCTTTTTCAAGGAGGAGGGGGGGGGGGTAAGGGTTTCAAGACTGAAAAAAGACATATTTTCATGATTTTTTTTTTCGAAATATGAATAATGTTGGTTTGTTTATTTCATATACACGTTATAGTATAACATTCGAAGTATTTTTGAAAGAATTTTCAATTAAAAATATCAACAAACAAATCCGCAACGACAAATTTCCGGAGGCGTCTTGAAAAAACGTTGCCATGCGGTGAACAGCATAACTCGTTAACTGGATCATCTGGAACGAAGAAATCGAAATGCGTTTAAAAGGTGATATGCTTTCCTAGGTAAACACGAAGAGTTTTGTTTTTCCATGTTTTTGGTTTCGGCCGCATTTGGAAGTGAAAAACACGATTCTTGATACAAAATTTTGATGAATTTGTTATTATAAAATGGGAAAAATGGTTAAAAAAAAACCTCTTCGTGATTACCTTTTGATTTATGTGTAGAAATAGTGTTTAAAATTTCAAAAGCATCGGTCCAGTAGATTTTGAGTTATGCCGTTCACCGCATAACGATTTGTTTTCGAGACGCCTCCGGAGATTTGCTGTTGCGCACATGTTTATTGATATTTTTTGTTAGAAATTTTGTTCAAAGATACTTCAAATGTTATACTATAAAGTGTATATGAAATAAACAAACGAACATTATTCATATCTCCAAAAAAAAATTATGAAAATATGCCTTTGAGTGAAATTCTACAAAAATGTCAACCTTTTCATCATTATTAGAAATTCAAGAACTATTTCGAAATTTTGGGGAATATCATCCAAAAAAGGGAGTCTAAGCATAAGGCAAAAAAACTGCTTTGTTTTGAATGCAATATCAGTCGGAATTCCCATCAGTTGGAATATTGATGGTTTCTCCATGATTATAATAATATTCGTTTTATTTTCTATTCTTCAGTTGAAGGAGAGCTCCATGTAAATTCATTTGTTATCATTCGAAATGAGATCTTTTAGTCTACAAGCTCACTATGGAAATTGGTCATAATAAGGTGCAGGGGAAGTTTCAACGCGAAAAGTTTCGGTTTATGCTAACAAAGCAACACAGCACATAGCACAGTCGCCAAAAGGCGTTTTGGAAGAGGGAAGCATGAGCGAGCGGTCAAACGTGTAAATTTCAAGTTATATATAACCTGTATTGATTATATATAATTTTGAAAATTCTTCCACTCAGGCTGGGATGTAACTTTATATAAATATTAAATATGAATTAGGGGGCAAGTTTATGTACGTTCAAATATGAAGCGACTGTTGATCAAGAAACAAACTCAAATAATATTTTTTTAGCTGTATTCTCAGCAAAGATGCGTGATTTTGATACTATCGATGCTCTTGTATGAAATTTGTATCAAGTTTCTATAAAAATTCCATCAAAATATATAGAAACTAGATATATATTTTACAAAAACATCTCGATATCGGAATATATCGCACATTCCTGTTTCTCAGCGCCACCACCGTTAAGGATGTTCAATATTTACAGTATCGATATTTTTGTATGAAGTTTTAACCCGGTGCTGGAGTAAGAGCTGCCGCGATTGTAACAGCGGTTACTCCTAGTTTTTTCCGTGTGGATAATTCAATAATGATGAAATTTTGTGTATTTCCAACCTATTATGTTAGATATTAAGGGCATTTCGGAGTCCCAACAAACCCCAAATCTCTCTCATGAGTTGATGCATCTCCTGTGAATCACGGGGAAGGTGCATCAACTGATGATTTCTAGATCTATTCAGTTGTTTTCGAGGAAAGTAGGGGGTGAGATTTGGGATTTCTTAGGACTCCAGAATGCTCTTAACACATGAAGCTGAAACTAACATCCGTAAAGCTAGCAGCCAATTGTCTCAACTCGTTACGTACAACTTGTATCAAGGGTTTAAGCGTCTGAAACGGTTGGTGAGGTGCTACTTGATTGCCCATGTGTGTATGGACCAAACCTGGCACAACACCTGTCGAGACTTGTCTTGATCAATTTACCAAACTTGGCCCAGGCTTAGGAATGGGATGTAACTTTATATAAATATTAAATATGAATTAGGGGGCAAGTTTATGTACGTTCAAATATGAAGCGACTGTTGATCAAGAAACAAACTCAAATAATATTTTTTTAGCTGTATTCTCAGCAAAGATGCGTGATTTTGATACTATCGATGCTCTTGTATGAAATTTGTATCAAGTTTCTATAAAAATTCCATCAAAATATATAGAAACTAGATATATATTTTACAAAAACATCTCGATATCGGAATATATCGCACATTCCTGTTTCTCAGCGCCACCACCGTTAAGGATGTTCAATATTTACAGTATCGATATTTTTGTATGAAGTTTTAACCCGGTGCTGGAGTAAGAGCTGCCGCGATTGTAACAGCGGTTACTCCTAGTTTTTTCCGTGTGGATAATTCAATAATGATGAAATTTTGTGTATTTCCAACCTATTATGTTAGATATTAAGGGCATTTCGGAGTCCCAACAAACCCCAAATCTCTCTCATGAGTTGATGCATCTCCTGTGAATCACGGGGAAGGTGCATCAACTGATGATTTCTAGATCTATTCAGTTGTTTTCGAGGAAAGTAGGGGGTGAGATTTGGGATTTCTTAGGACTCCAGAATGCTCTTAACACATGAAGCTGAAACTAACATCCGTAAAGCTAGCAGCCAATTGTCTCAACTCGTTACGTACAACTTGTATCAAGGGTTTAAGCGTCTGAAACGGTTGGTGAGGTGCTACTTGATTGCCCATGTGTGTATGGACCAAACCTGGCACAACACCTGTCGAGACTTGTCTTGATCAATTTACCAAACTTGGCCCAGGCTTAGGAATGATAAGATCAGGACAAGCTTGGGCCAGTGGTTGTACCAGGCCCGGTCCAATTCATTTACCAAGCATCAACCAATGCTTCTTTGGTTGCAGATATAGATGAAAAAAGTAATTGATTCATATTTCAGTTCATGACTTTCTCCCTCAGAATACCGTACATGAATTATCTTAAAACGGTAGGAAAAATGTGACAAGACTGGGACGAGCTTCCATGATCATTGGAAAATTTGCGTTCTTTGATATTTCAATCAATTTTGATTCTATTGTTGAATTATGCTCAAACTAAACTAATACGATCTCGCTGGAATACCATAACATAAATCTTATAATGATCTGATCCCGAATTTCCCGAGTCACCCGAAAAACTGATGGTTGAAACCCGATGGTTATCCCCAAATCTTCAGCCATTGTAAATTCAAAATTTAGTCAATATTTATAAACATTGTGCCACTCATGTGGGCAATATTGGCACAATTGTTCTCAACGAATGCTCGATTTTTACACTTGTGCCAAGCTTGTACCAAATGTACTGACCATTTCAAAAATATTAACAAATGTACCATGACTGACTATCTATTCGAAACAACGGGACAATCATGGAACAATATTGGGCCAATTGTTCTTCACGGAGGTTTGTTTCTGACACATGTGCCAACCTTGGGACAAGCTTGGGTTTTTTTCAGTCTTGGCAATGCCTGCATGGGTGATTTCTGATATGAACAAAGCTTAAACAACGTTTAATCAAAAACTGCAATAGTCGGCTGCTAGTTTCAGCTTCATTCTTAACACACAAAAATTTATCAAATCGAAATAGAAATGTTAAATTTATATTGAAAATCTGTCAATCTGAGAATTTTATATGTTGTTTTCAACACAAAAATTTTCGCTGTGCATCAATCGTTTACACTGTATTGTTTTTTACATATTATATAAATATTCATATTTTTGTATCAACAGAAAAGTTATGTAACATTTATACAGGGTTGGGAAAAATAATATGTACTTTTTTTGTTCATTGAAATTCCCTTTCTCTTCTCATTATCCTCTACTTTGCTTTATGGTATTTTATATAAAGTTTGTTCAAAGTTGGAGATGGGCGATACGTATCGATATCGATACGTTTCTATAAAATAAGTACCAAGTTTCTATCCAAATTTTATTGAAATGTATCTAAGCTAGATATAAATTCTATAGAAACGTATCGCTCATCTCTATTCAAAGTACACACAATCACAATTCAAATTCCCAGAACCGCATCTCGTTATTTTAATTTTGAAAATTTGTTCATCACTCAACCGACTTCTAGCAACGCTAAATCGCTTATACAATCGTTTCTGGCAATATTACTCCAAGATTCACCTCGCCAAACATAATAAACATATGAATTTTCAAAGCTGCACCGGATGATTTCAATTCAAAACAAAATTTACATGTTTGATCAATCGCTCCCAATTCCCCCTTCCAAGGTGCGTTCTGGCGGCTGGGTTATTGCTCTGTTAGCACAAATCGAAGCTTCTTGCATTGAAACTTCCTCTGCACCTTACGATAACCAATTTCCGTAACCAGTTACCATCTATTTGTAGTTTCAACCATTTTCATTTTTGATTACATTTTTCAGTAAAAACTGTCTATGAATGAATACCATTTTAAAATCGTTTCGTAACCTTTATTCGTTCCGGGTGAGCGAAATGAATCTTTTTTGTCTAATTATATCTCATCATGTCGACCTAATTGAGTGAGTCCTAATAAATGCGATGATTCTTTGCATGGCTTCAAATTCATAGGATCGTTAATTTCAAGATAATTTTTCATCAGATATTGCCGAAATTTCCCTGACTTGTCGTTGCGAATCTTGAAAACTTCCTGATCAGGCCTTAGTTGAATTTAGAAATTTCTCTGAAGATTAACAAGGTAATATTCATAATAATTCTCCACAAGGGTTTCTTCTCATTATTGTTGAAGCGAAGCAATTTCTTTCCCTCGCCATTTTCACTTTGAATTTTCTAAATTTAAAAGGCAATGCACAATTTTGAATGATGATCGTTACATTGCTATATCAACGTCCGAATTCTTGATCAGTTTTTCTAATTTTGGATAAGTGGGATATAATCTTGCATTCAACGAATTCATTTTTTTATCCAATGAAACTGTGAAAAATTCAACAACGTCATCAGTGAATTCATTTTCATCACCTCGTTAAAAGTCGGTACTCGAATTATGATCGAAGATAATACATATATATATATATACATGAACTTTGTTGGATTTATTCTCCGAGATTCTATTGAAAATTACATAAATACAAGTGCATAGAAGATGAGAGAAGATTATTTAATGAATGATGGAGAGCTTCAGTTAATTAATTTTCAATCAGACTTTATATACTGAAATTCTCATCACTCCAAAGGGAATAACTTTTGAAAGGATCCATTCATTTAATTCATTTTTGTGAGCCGCTGAAGTGTTTTTCATTTCCAAATGATTGCGAATTGATGATTTTTAGTGAATTTTACGGTGAAAATAATACGCGAATTCTGATTGTAAACAAATCTACTCCCATAGTTTTTGATTTATTCGTCATCGATGGTTTGTACGGATCGATTGGTATTGTGGCATCGCTGAAGTGCGAAGAAGGGAAACTTGTTTATTGAAAAATTTCACGTATTCAGTGTTTCAAAAAATTTGTAAATATTCTGATCGATATTCATAATTATCAAAATCACAAGCATTTTCCCGGAATCCGAAGATTCATCCGTGAAAAAAGTTTGTTGCAAACAATTCAGTGAAAGCAGTTGATCCAATTTCTCCGCTGTAATTTAAAATTCGATGATTTTCACCTCATATTTGATACGTCATTAGTTTCCTTACGAACGGGAGTTAATGAGAACCGCTGTCAAAGAAATCAATACAGAGCTTTCTCATCTTTGTGAAAATCGTGATTGATAATCGTTCGACGTATTCAAACCGAAAAATGAACACATCGAAACATGTCGGCAGCAGCAGATGGAAATAATAGAATTTCTCAACAAATAATTGATTATATCAGGTACGTGGTTGAAATATATTCCTTCGGAAGGAATTTTGAATACTTTTGATTTTGTTATCAAACTTGAGAGAATGAAATCCACTCTACGGGAGAGAAAGTTTGAGAATTTTCTGAAAATTTCTGTAAAACTACATTGTAAAGTATACACTCGAAGTTGGATGATACATAACATTTCCACTTTACTAATTACAGTAGTGATACGAAGAGTTGCGGGAAAATATAGGTATGGAAGCAAAATAAAAATACATATATTTAATTTATAGGTCCAGGAGATAAAAGGTGGGAGATGAAAGAGGATCAGAAAAGCAAGAGAATTGTAAAGGATGAAAGAATGGGAAGGAAAGAAACGAAGTAGGTTCTATACTCAAATTCAAAAGTTCCTCTCTCAGAGCTCAAGTTTACGATGCCGTCTAGCCGGCGCGACACGAAACGACGCGACCAAGCGCTGAGATTCTTCGTCTCCTCCATCTTTCTATTCTTCTTCTTCTTCTTTCCTTTGGTCTTTCCTAACATCCTTAACTTACTCATCAAAGAACATCCTCTCGCGCTAACGTATTTAAGAAATTCATTTCTCATTCGATGTATGGTATTCCATAATGATTTATGTAAAAATTCCTCTTCGTTATCATAGAACATACATTTATGACGATATCTATCGCGATATCGTGATATCAACTTCGTACGAATGTGAAAAGATGATGAAAAGGATGTTCAAATTTCACAGGGTATAAAAGATTCTCCTGAGAAACCAATAATCAATTTCAAATTGTGGAATATCAGGTTGGCAACTAAGTAATTGCGGATAGATGGTGTTAGTTGAATTTTGAGGTTTGCAGACGTAGTATAAATGTAAAACACATCTTGTTATTTGATAGTTGGCAATTCAGCTGTCAATCAGTAACAAAAGTTTTTTGATCGTTTGCGTAGTTTTCGTTTGGCGTTCGTTGAAAAATGGAAAATCAAAAGGAACATTTTCGTCATATTTTGCTTTTTTATTTCCGCAAAGGGAAAAACGCATCGCAAGCTCATAACAAGTTATGTGCTGTTTATGGCGACGAAGCCTTAAAAGAACGGCAGTGTCAAAATTGGTTTGCCAAATTTCGTTCTGGTGATTTTTCACTCAAAGATGAAAAACGCTCTGGTCGTCCAGTTGACGTTGATGACGCCCTAATCAAAGCAATAATCGATTCGGATCGTCACAGTACAATACGTGAGATTGCAGAGATACTTCATGTATTACATTCATGCATTGAAAATCACTCAAAACAACTTGGCTATGTTCAAAAACTCGATACATCGGTTCCTCATGAACTGAAAGAAACGCATTTAACGCAACGCATTAACATCTGCGATTTGCTAAAGAAAAGTAATGAAAATGATCCATTTTTAAAACGACTGATAACTGGCGATGAAAAATGGGTTGTGTACAACAATATCAAGCGGAAAAATCCGCAATTACTTAGTTGCCAACCTAACAGTATCAACTTCGTCAAGTTTTAGTTTTTCAAACGATAGTCTACACATTTGTAAACGAACTGATCGGACAATTATAATGACAATAGAATCGTATTGATGACGTAACACTATCCGTTGTCAATATCCGTTGTATTCCTTTGTTAAACTTTGAGAATGAATCATCTTATAGTTGCCTGACAATCGTTCGTTTAATCATTCGCGTTGTCTTTGTTGTGGAAAAAAGAACTGGATGAACCGGAAGTCATTGAACGCAAATGATGATGCACCGATGTGGTTTGGTACCCACAGGAAATTTCCTAAGACGAATTTTTATAATTCCGGCGAAGAGTTTTATTGCTATAAAGTTTATCTTTTCATGTTACAAAAATGTGTTATCCTTCAAGTACTAAATGAGTTTATTTAGATTATTACTTTAACGTCTGTGGTGTTGGGTACGAACGCTCGAGGTTGTACATTTTTGATAAGACATGGGTTAGATACTCGTGTAACAACATAATTTAAGGTCATAATATGCATTCCTGGAACTTACTTATGCATGCATATCGTGAAGATCTCTCAGATCTAAACGTGGACGATATACCGTTTTTCTTGCTTCGTATGTGATATACAAGTGAAAGATACACAATAATATGTGTATATCGAAGGAGTTTCACTATATTGAATACAACTATGAAAAGGAACAAGGGTCAGTTCGAATGCAATGTTCGAGAAAAAGATTAAACGTTCGTTCGATTACGGGGGAAAATATTATTTTGAATTGATCGTATATAATCTGAACGGATAGTTATTTTATTGCGAAAATTTATTGTATTTATTCTTCACTTTATCAAGATTGTCGAAGGAAACTTGAAAGATATGAAATTTATAGAAAATCATTCCAAGAGTGTATGGATATTGAAACTGATTTCGACCCAATCTTGGCGTCAAGGTGGAGAAAGGGTAAGATCGGACTCAATGTCCATACACGCATTCTGTTCGAACTTAAAACTCTTGAAACTTTGAAAATATTCTTAAATTACGGTTTTTATAATAATAAAATTATCTTTTTTTTTCGCAAAAACAATTCTTTTGACGAAACGATAAACAATTCTTGTGGTATTTGCTAATTAGTTATAATATGCAATGAGATCCAACATCAGTGGAACTTGGAGAACGCGACCTCTTTTCAGAATTTTCCTCTTTCTTTTATCTACTCTCTTTTACAAGATTCCACGCCTTGCGTTGCGTTTCCACTATAATGTTTTTTTTTACTGTAATATTTTACATACTTACATTACAAAATCTGGAAAATTGAAATGCTTGTGAATCTGGTAATTGAGGCCAGTCATTTATACGCTAGATATATCGTATTAGAGTAACATTTGAATACTTCAACTCTTGGAGAAAAATCTGTTGAATTCAAAATGTACCGTAGTTTCAAATAACTGAACATTTTGTTCGATACATTAAATAATTGAATTGATTTGTTTGAGTAGATGTTGAAGTGCTGAATCATAAAATCAATATAAATTCTCTAAGTGAGTTTCTATATAAAACTCCGTCAAAGGATTTTGCATCAAAGATTATCAGCCCGAGCAAACATATTTTATGGCCAGCCTCATGTTCAATAAAAGCCCGATCGGGCAGTATAGGGCTCACCTTTCTTTGGCACGCCTGATCTGGTCCTAGTGAGGCTACGATTTGGTACGCCTGATTAGCCAGACCTGGTCCTGATGGGTTTGTAATTTGGCATGTCCCACCTTAGTTCGTTACATTGAGTTTTGATACAATGGTGCGTTACATTCCATATCAGGGACTGATTTGAAATAAGGCTTTCCAGATCTGGTCCTGACCGAATACCCAATATGAATTTCTACTCGGGAGGGTGTATCCCAAATAGAAATGCTCCAATTATTGACAAGTTTTGTAACGCTTAACTAGCCAGATACTAGACACTTGCAAGTACCTCGCCAGAACCCTACAAACTTGTCGTCAATTACTAGAGCATTTCTACTAGGGATGTTGAAGAAATTTGATTCATATTCCATGTAATTTTACAACCTTAATTTTTGAAGATGCGTTTCATGTCCACGTGGGTAGTTTTAACTTCTTTTAGCATTGAAAGTTTTGACATTCTCATCACGCAACGACAACAAAGAATTATTCGTTCAAAGTCGAATTGATTTTGTGTTTTTTTTTTTCTTCAATTTCAGCGAGAAAACCGAATTTCGTAATCATGATTATTATTCAAATTATACCAGTCAGCATAATTTGATAAATTAATGGAGGTTTGTGATGGAAGGGATGTCCAGATGTTGAAATGTCATTGAAAGAGAATGATATTTGAATAAAAGGAAGAAGAGAACAATCGTAATATAATTTGAAGTTCGAGGAATTCGTTCGCAATTGCTACTTTTTTTTCCTCAATCAACTTGTGTGACAGGATCTTGGCCCATTCCCTTAGCTCTTCTCGGCCAAATGCTACGTGAGCCATTAGCTCTTCCAGTTCAGGTCACGACGTTATTAAAGACAATGAAGCAAACTTTATACGGGAAGTAGAGAGGGGAGGGGTTAGGTACACGGGGCCAATTACTTGGCAATTAGTCGAGAGCAAGCAACAAGTGAGCAGCATCGTCTCGCGGACTTCTCTTCCTTCTATCTCTTTCTTACAATTCGCGTCCTTCCTGTCTTCCGTTCTTCCATCCCTGCTGCTTCATCTTTTATTACCTTCCTTCGCGATTTTCCCCTCTCACCTATTTCAATCGAACAACACACGTGTGATTTCTCACTGACCTGACAGTGATGCTCGAATAATATTCCCAAATAAAATAAGTATCGAACGAACCCTGTGATTCGATAAATGGAAGAATGTCTGAAACTTTGCTAACAAAAAATCGTTTCTTCCATATTTCTACTTTGTATGCGAAAAGTAGTGAAAAAGTGCAACAATTATGTAAGAATGTTGAGAGAAAGTTATTTGAAAAGTGAAAAAAGAAAAAAACACAAGGATAAGGAAAAAAAGAGCACATTCATTACAAAGTCAACGCGTTTACCGACGCCGTTTACCGCACCTGTGTTCTCTTAGACCCGAGGGATCCGTTCTTCTTACCCACCTCCTTCTTTGCCCTCTTGTCTCTACCCTCTTGCGCAATTAGCGCAGACGCGGTCTAACTCAACATGTTTCTCCTTTAGTGAGACACTCTCGAAGGATGTCAAAATACTTTGTTCAGAATCCTGCAGGGAGATTAAAATTCGTTGAAACAGGAAATTCAAGTGTTATATCGACCCTTTCCAAATAGGAACTCTCTTCTGTAACTTGATTATTCTTGTTTACACGGAGGCTTTTGTGTGATTTTTCGCCTCAAGTACAACTCAATTTCACAGGGAAGGAGAAACAGGGTTTTTTTTTCTAAAAGTCATGATCGAGGGTGAATTCATCAATTTACATGTGTTGGGTCAAGTTCTCTTTGAATTTTTTGTAAAACTCTTCTTGAATTTTGGTTACATGCCGAGACGTTTGTATATCACTTTTTATTTCATAATTATCACAAGATTGCTCATCAATCGATACCCTGAGCTGAAATCGAGCCTAAACACATTATTGTAGTCGAAGTAGCTGTATTTTCATAGCCACTTGAATGAATTATATGGCTAGTGTAACTACAAAAATGTACTTGGATTCAAATTCAGCTACACGGAAAAAATAAATTAGCTGCAGCAGCGAAGTGGCTAGCACGAACACGGACAGCCATTAAATTAGCCATAAAAGATGAAGCGGTTCACATTTTGGTTGAATTTTGTTTGAAAAAGAATGAAAATTTATCAATACCTCACAAAAAATAGAAAAAAATATGAACTTTCCAGGAGTCGCACATGAAATTTTACAAAATTTTATTATTCACTTTGTAAAATTTCATGCACGACTTCTGGAGAGTTTATATTTCTTTCTATCTTTTGTGAGGCTTTGATAAATTTGAATTTCATCGTAAATAACATTCAACGAAAATGGGAACCGTTTTATCTCCATTACGAACTTAAAAAATATACTCTTAGATTTTAACAAATATTCACAGTCTTATGAAAGATTCTCCATTTTTTTTTATTGAAGATTACTATATTTCCAAACTGCATTTTTGTCCGTATGCTCAGATCAACTGGATTATATACAACTCAATTGGGGGGGGGGGGGGGGATCCGTTGATTCGAGGAAGAAAGGCACATTTTTGAGAATTTTTTCTTACGCGGCAGTTGAAATTTCTTCATTAAAACTAATTGTACATTGAAGTATAACATTTGAAAAAGATTATGTAAAATTTTTCCGAAGAAATATTGAAAAATACAGCAATGGCAACAATCATTCGGGGGCCTCTCAGAAAACAGTTGAATTGCGGTGCCCCTCATAACTCGATGCTGGATCATCTGAAATAAAGAAATCAAAGTGCTTTTGTTGGATAATCACTTCCCCCAAGTAAAGCTGGGAGGGTTTTTTGAAATTTCAATTTTTCACTTTTTGGTAAAACTTTGAAGCCAAAAACGCGATTTTTGCGAAAAAAAGTCGCTAATTTGTTATTGTAAATTGAATTGAAACAATAAAAGTGGAAATAAACTCTCCAGCGTTACCTCGCAAATCATGTACACACTGTAAACAATTTTGGTGGTACTATTACCAAATGTCAATGGCAACAGGATTCACGTATACAGTATTGGTAAAATTACATGATACATGTTAATTTAAAAATTACCAATCACACACACCAGTGAATTCACACATCCACCCAAGGTAAATTTACACATACATGTTAACTGTAATTTTACCAGAATGCAAGTAATTTTACATTGACATGTACATGTAATTCGATTTTACCAGTCCTAAGTATTTGTAAAATTACCAATGAAGTAGGTAATTTTATATTCACATGTGGAGATAATTTCATTTTACCAGTACTCAGTACTTGTAAAATTACTATCATAGTGTTCATGTTAATTTACAGGTGACATGCTGAGTAAAAAGCCTGCTAAATGTTTATGGAGAATGCATTTTACAGGAACAGTCTTGGTAAACTTGTTGCATGTAATTTTACATCTATTTCTCACAGTGCAGAGATGGTGTTCAAAATTTCAAAAGGATCGGTGCAGTACTTTTGGATTTATGAGGGGCACCGCAATTCAACTCTTTTTTGAGAGGTCTCCGAATGATTACTGCCATTGTTGTATTTTTCAAGGTTCCTCCGTGAAAATTTTACACAATCTTTTTCAAATGTTATACTTTAATGTACAATTAGTTTCAATGAATAAATTTCAACTGTCGCGTCACAAAAAATTCTCAAAAATGTGCCTTTTTTCCCTCGAATTAACGTACCCCCCCCCCCTCCCCCCTTAAGAACCTTCTCAGTATTTTTATTATTGATTGCGTCAACGTCCTCAACAATAGTCGTTTTTCCCTCTGACACGTGATAATGATCTTGATATATCAACGTGATCATTTGAATTATCTTCAAATACTAGGACATTGACCACCGATACCGCATAATATTAATATCACATAGATTTTGCGGTGTATATTATTCATATCGATTTATGATTTATATCACGGTATTCGAAGCCTCATTGAGATCAGTCAATAATCAATAATATTATATTGAAATTATGTTAATTATGAACCTTTTCTGCGGGTGTCTATGACAAATTTTCGATTGATAAACAAGGAATTGAATATGAGGCTTAGTTTTAGTAGTCACAGCTTATGCCGCAATTTTTCAATAATAATCGCAGTCAAAACAAAATTTCAGTCATCCATATACTAAAAACAATAATATTTCAGATAAATTTTTGTCCCACAATCAAGAATATATCATAGGAATTTTGGAACAGCTTGTATACATATACACCACAATGCAAAAAGATCTCATTGAAAATCAATCGCGCTTCGCAGTTGGTGGTTTCCTTTGGTTTTACCGCGTAGCGTAACTGACCTAACCCCAGAATACAATTGATTCAACGTTGAGTCTAATGAACTCAGCTGGACTGATGAACGGACATCTAAATCAACGAATAAAAAAGCTGATTGGGTTTCAATCGTAAGATTTTCAGACCTATTTACAGTTTGTATCCACTAAACTTGAATAAAGTTTAGTACTTCTGAACAATACATTCTCCGCTAAGAATATTCGATACAGCTTTATTCTTTCGGAGAATGATGAATAAATTCGATAGTCGATTGAATACTACTAGAGAAATTCTTTTATGATCCATATGACTTTTGATTCTAATACCACGTTGGATCGTAAATGAACAAAAACTGAAGATTCGACATCGAACTTCCGCTACCTTCAAAATAGGAAACCATGTAAAAAGAAGCAGTAGCCCGCAAAGTTTAAATACATGAAGAGAGAAGTGATCGGTGAACCATCGTCATTTCTCAAATTTCTAACCGTGGTCTTCGAGAGAAGATACGTCGTTATTGTACCGAAAGAAGCAAAGAGCAGCACCAACCAACCGCCGAGCGACCGACCGGGCTGCTGGCTCTGCTTTCGCTCGGTTGCCCGGTTGCCTTCGCATATATCCGTAGGATGCTGAAGGCACTGCGGTTGCCATGGCAACCCACCACTACCGCAGCCCAATGTAATTATTTGAAAAACGCCCGCCGCAACTCCATGCTTTCCACCCCTTTCCGTCCTCTGCATCCCTCTCTCTGCTGCCGCTGCTGCTGCTCACCAACTCAACCAACTCTACCCCCGTGCGCTTTCATTCTCCTCTGCCTCCTCTTCTAGTACAGAACGGTACAAAAGTAAAATTTGATTGGCCAACTTTTGTCACAATATCATTTTTTGATACAAGTCAATTTGTCGTACAATTTCAATATCCACTCGTCATATTTAGATCGTATCTACAGATCGAATATCATTAAAGTGTCAATTTCAGTGTATTTATTTCGATGATTCAATGATAAAAACACAAGCATTTTATTGCACAAATAAGAGAGGTGAAATATTTAAATTGAGATTGTTGTAAAAAAAACACCTACTATTATTGAATGTTAAGGTGATACCAGTGCACGGAAAAAAATAATTTGCTATGATAGCTAGGAATTAGCTGTGGTAGCTAATTCATGTGTTTGATATATTTGGACAGTCAAAAATATTGCTGCAATGGCTAAATTTTAGCCCCTATGGCAATCACTTTTCTAACCACAGCTAAAAAATAGCTACCATAGAGTTGATTTTTAGCTATCCAAATATCAACCACATTATTTCTGTCCGTGTGTACCGAATGAGTAAACATTTTCTGGTTACAAATTCTCCGAACTTAATTCATAAACAGATCTCGGATCTTTGAGAAATTATCTTCGGCATTTTATCTCCATTCCGGTACAGAGCTCGAATTATGAAAAATATTTTTTTCTCATAGATTTTGTTGAAAAATTTTAATTATTTCTTCAAAATTTCAGATCTCTTCATGAATTCGTTTCTGAGAATTCTTACCAAGAAAATTTTTACTCAGGGGATGTGCTGATATTCGTTTAAGACGGTTATTTTTGAAGGCATGAGTTTCAATCGTCACGGAAAACTATATGGCTGTCAAAACCAAATATTTGGGTGTAGTATCAGAATGGTTGAACATTGAAAAAGGTAGTGTCGTAATTGACTTCCTGCAGGTTCTACACGCAAGAAAATGAAATCGCTGTGGCAGCTACTCATTTTTTAGCATCTTTTTTTCATGAAGTGGAAACTCTCGGCCGTAGAGCTATCGGCCAGGATGGTCATAATTTCTTACAGAAAACTTTGATCATGGATTTGAGCATCTGAAACGTTCAGAGCAACTCTGTTCAATCGATCCCTAGTGTCAACGGCCGACAGCTTCCACTCCATCTTTTTTTCACTGCTATAGTTAAAGTAATTGCAGTTGTAGCTATTTTTCAGTTACCACAGTAGGAAATCGTAGTTGTAACTGCACAGGTTTTGTGGTTGATATTTGGATAGTCAAATAATTGAGCTGTGAAATTTCTGCTGCTACCGCTGAGGGAATGGCTGTGTCAGCTAAAAAATACCTCCCGTACACGGAAGAAAGAAAACAGCAATGGTTACTGTGAATCACAAAAATACATTGAAAGTCACATTCATTCTATGCAGTACTGCGTTTCCCAGTCCTCATTAATGTCCAGTCAGCGTTGAGGTATTTTATTACAATACTCATCACTGTGATCGCGCTAATCCTCATTATCCAAGCGTGTTTTCATTTGTTTTTCAACCGATCGCTGTCATTCACAGTAACCAGTAGTGTTTTCTTTTTTCCGTGTAGCTGATTTCTACCCATCCAGATAATAGCTAATTATTTCTTTCCCCTTATAGAATTCCATCCCAAAATACGGTGTTGAGAAATTAGGAACATTCTTCTCAACATGCGCGGAAAAAAATTTACTGTTGCTGCAACAGGAGGCAGCCATGTTGCAGCAACAGGAAAAAATCCTGAAGCTGCAACAGGAGTAGTTTTGTAGCTGCGGCAATGTTACAAAATCCTTCAACGTGGATAAATAGGCTTTATAAAATGAATAAAATACAAAGCTCTTATTTACTTTTTTATGACTTTATCGCACTCTCAAATGTTTCAATATTAAATCACAGTAGATGTCTCGTTGCAATGTAATCTAATCCTATTTTTTTTCACAAGAAGACAAGGCCCAATATGAGGTAACAGGTTTTGTTTTTTAATATAATTACAATTATTATCAATTTGAACATTTCATTCATGGTAATGTTGATCAAATGCCATAGTAGATATATAATTCAAACAAAAGTCAACATCATTTGCTACATTGTAAATTTTTCCAAATTGAGGTCCTTCATTTTCATCAGTATCTACTACTACTACAGTATCTAATTGATATCTATATCTATTATTATAGTCGATGTATTTCACAGCTTGGACATCGAATATTTTAGTATTAGGGAAGTATTTAATTTTGTCTTCGTCACATTCTTCGCATTTTTCTTTGATAATATTATTTTTAAAGTTTTTGGCAATCGATACATAAATCATATCTAATTGGTCTCGAATAGGTATAGCGACTAATAAATTTTTGGTACACGGAGAAAATATTTCATTAATTATTGCAGTGTACTACCGGATTAGGGCGCCACATCGGGTTCTTCGAGAAAAATTACTGTGTGGTTGCATAGAATTAAACAATAATTTCTCTCGAAGAACCCGATGTGGCGCCTTAATCCGGTGGTACACTGTAATATTTAATGAAATATTTTCTCCGTGTAGAAGATGTCGTCATTGGAGGCATTCCTATATCTTTATTTTTTGACTCACATCTCATGCACCAAAAGTGAACTAATGGTCCATTTTGAAGCATAAGTTCGGCTTAATGAGTCATAAGTCGCAACAACAGTAGTAATCCTGTTGCTGCAACAGTAAATTTTTTTCCGTGTAGGAGACTAAAATGTGTACTTCCGTAAGCTCTAGAGGATTGATATAAGAATATTTAAATTGAGAGGGATGTACGTTACACTGAGAAAAAGGTTTCCTTCTGACAAATCAACGCATTTGGTTGAGCATTTTCAAGAAGTATCATTTCATACAAATAAGACATATTGATTATAACCAAACATTGTGTTGAGTCAAGAAATTTATGTTTATTAACTATAACCAAATCATTCATTTGATTCAAAGTGATTGGAGTTAATGTAAATGAATATGAATTCTTGTCAAATTCAGATCTATCGAATCATAGTCGGTATGAAGTTGACTCAAAGAAATATGTGGCGTATTCAACAACTATGTGATAAAATGAATATTAGTAAATATTTCTTTGCTCGTATCCAAATATACGATTTATTTACTGTAAACAAATCTCATTTGAGTCAACGAATCCTTTTTCTCAGTGTAGTTTTATATTATGAAGAAGATTCTAATTGTCAAAATATTTTTATTTGTTGGGTGCTTCTCTATATCATGATGTCATACGAACTGACGTTAAATTCATCAATCTTCACAAAAACAGCTATAATGGTTCATAATATTCCAATGATGTTTTAAAATATTGAAAAAATCGTATTCAAATCTGATTTTGTTTGGTTTGACATACACTCTTAGAATCTAATTTGCAAGTCGAACTCGATTGAACTAGGAATATTCAAATATAACCATTCCAACTGACTACGCGCAACTCAACTTCAGATTTTCTGGCATTATTTCAAGTCGATCCAATCTTCGGATAGAAATGTGTTCACTTGATTCGTAATGAAGATTGTTGATTATAGTTGTCAAAAAAAACATTCACCTCCATGATTTTCGAAACACAATTTTCTTCAATTACGCTATACAGTTTGTAAAAAAATCATCATCGACGTTATCTTTTTTTCTATTCCCTGAAATAGTTTCATTCAACCAACAATGATTGAAAAATCGGTATGATTAACGAGGGAAAGGCAAGACGATGTAATAGAGAAAATCAATGGTAGGACTGAGTTTAATTAATTCTTCTATTTTATCCTTACGCTACGTGTTATATAAATTGTGAGAGAAAGGTAACGATAAAACGATGACATTAGATCATAATAAACAACTTGAAATACCTTAATAGACGAGATAGCAATTTATCTTACAACCATATCGTATGTGCGTTTATGTTTATACAAAGTTAATGAATTTAGTGATCCAAGTATGAGTGATTCTAGTTGATATCTAATTGAGTGTTGATGATACATGTATTACACTGAGTTTCTTATACAATTATTGAGAATAAATGCTCATTGATACAATTGTAAATTTGTTACTTTCAAATACCGAATTACGCTGTTGATTATCAGAACTTGTCTCGATAGTGGTCGATGCTGTATGGATAATTTACGATCATTTACGAATCGTAATATATGATTTCTCTTTGATATTTTTACTGGTACGAATAGAACGGTAAATTATAAGATCATTGGAATATGAAACGGTAACGGTGTAAAATTCATACTCGATGACTCATGAAAAGTTAATTTCCATATTTTTCTGTTGAACATGAAAAAGTGTGCACGAGATACATAGTCACGTTTCATCTATCTTTGATTCGAAAATCATTCATTCGTTCAAAATATAACCACAATATACATTTTTCGCAATCACTATTTTTAAATAATCCAAAAGTGAATTCGAATATATCATCATTCAAATTTCCAACCAGCTCACAAATTTTCGGCTCGATCAAATACAAAACTTTCTATCGATGAGGATTAAATTAATTCTACTGTATGCACTTTCTTAAGGGGTCTGGAGCATCCAGAGGTGGATCGGGAGGGAAGGGGGAAGGAAGTTCTAGAATAAACTACGTAACCGAGATTGTGCATCGGTATTTGAACTTTCCAATGATTTCTGAAGAATGAAAAATAAATTGTAAAATTTAGACCTCCGCACGTCACACAGAGAAAAATTTGCTGTAAAATTTAACGCATGTCCGATAAATATAGGGATAACATTAAATTGCTGTAATTTATACCGCAATATCTATCAGATTTATCGCAAATTATGTGACAACTGCAGCGAATTTTCATTTTTATCGGAGACTTTGCTTGATTGAGCAGGAATTTCAGTATATTTTACAGCAATTTAATGCTGTCCCTATAATTACAGCAACAAATTTCATAATTTTATTTTTCAGAAATCGTTGGAAAATCCAAAGTTTCCAGCAACGCGCAATCTCAAGTAGTTTATTATTATTTACTACAAATTTGTGTTAACGACGTCCTTGCTGAAAAAATTTTGCGCAAAATTTCATTCTCTTTCCTCTCGCCCACCTCCCGGTGCTCGAATTCATTGAATGCAGTGTATTGTATCAAACAATTACATAAAAAGACTTGTCCGCTTCGAACAATCGATCGAAAGACCAGAAATCACATGTTAAGAAAAAGAACGACGCATAACATGTACAGGGTGCAAGGGTCATAATAGGTTGAGATGAAATTGAACATGAAATCAATGGAATGAAAAATTCCCACTACCAACCTTTCATAAACACATCTTGAAAAATTGTATAAATCACGAAAAAATGCATTAACGATGCTTTCATGTTAGCATATTTACATGTTTCGATACGAATGGTTCATATGATATCCAAGTATCGAACATGTAACAACGGAGATCAGTCGGAGGTGAGATGGAACTTTCCATTCGAAAACTTTGTCGTCGTCGTCGGCGTCGTCGTCGTCGACCTTGACTTCCTTGCCAAGTTTGTCAAGTAGTAGGTAGGAGGATAGGTGGATAGGTAGAGGATAGGTAGGTTCTGATAATTGATGTATGTACAGGGCGTACGTGTCAGCATGTAAGCAATTTATCGTGTTCGATGAATTTGTTTTCCATGCGTATATCTCGTTCCCTACGCATAATCGATAAAGTCCGCAAAATTATTCACAAGACTTACGGTTTGAAGTTCTCCGTTAGTGTCGGAGCACAATGCCGACCCTAATGCGCGATACAACGTGCAACGTCGAGAGATAAATTTTATCGAGACTGATAAAATAAGAATTGGGTCACTTGAGAGATTGCACGGTATCGACGAATTGTGTAAGTTTTGTATTTTACCGTAATATTATGCATATCGATGGCTGACAAAGGAAGAACAAAAGAGACAAAAAAGAAAAGGGCCGGAAATATTTTCTTCGAGTAAATCTCATTGAAGAGAAAACCTGACCTAGTTAATAATATCCTTTGCGATGGTCATCGTCACCTTACCTTCGATTTTTACGTAACCTTACGTTACTTTCCAACACCTCAACTTAACATGCTCGTACCGACTAATACATCTTGGCTCACATTCTATACTTCCTCAAGAGTAAGGGAGTTGGCAAATAAGGAGACGAATGGATGGATAGGTGTATGGATGGATGGATGGATAGATGAAGAAGCCAGCAAGCAGGAGTATCGGAAGAGAGTGGAGCGCGTGGGGTCAGTTTGTGACCCGACCACCTGTGGAAGCAAGCAAACCCTTTGAGGAAGAGCGAGAAAGAGAAAGAGAGAGAAGGAGACCGAGAGTAACGCTGAGCCGGTAGCTAAGCTACTCTTCTTGTTTGCCGTTTGCTGCGCGCATACCTACCTGCCACTTACCTCTACTAGGTACTAGGTACTCTACGTAGGTTGTCGAGGTAGGGGTAGGATAGGTTGTTGGTTGGTTGCTTGCTTGCTCGGATGAAGTAGGAGGAGAAGCGTAGTAGGTAGGTGAAACCACCGGCCGATGACCGTGGTCACGGACTAGGTACGAAATTGCACACTTTCTGGTTCGCCGTAGAATCTGTGGAGGGAACCGAGTTGGTTGCTCCCGTTCGTGTTAACTATGACCGCAAAAGTTGACGAAAATTCGTTATAATTATGAAAATACTTGGAGAATTTTTTTATTCAATTCTCATTTTCTCTATTATCGGATCGGAAAGGGCTCGAACCACTATGAATTTTTCAACATGATATCTCATAAGATTACAAAGATTATACTGGATTACAAGAGATTGCTGAGGATTACATCTTTCTTGGTAGTAGATTAGATGAGATTTAAGTGAATGATCAAATATCGTACATCATTTGAAACTGGCCTTGTGGAAAGGATATTGTTTCTTCCGTCATAATGTTTATACCCCACTATCCTGTTGCATGTAACAATTTTGCGCAAATCGAAATTATCCTCCCACAGAGGAAAATTTGTAGCAGAGATCCCCATAATAATAGCAGTTTTGGAACACATGAGCGTGTATGAACATCCTCCTTTAATTTCTCGTAATTTGTTTAAAACTTCTAGTAATATGTACCAGATGCAAAGTGATTTCCACCGAAATGAGGTATGGATTGCCATGATTGAAAGAAAAGTGCACTTAAATGCTGATGTGTCCCAAAACTGCCACTTATTATGGCACATGTGCTACACATTTTCCATCCGTTTTTCTCCGTATCGATATACTTTTTTCAGACACAGGAGATTCTCATCTTCTGTAGGGAAATACTTGAATAATTTGAACTTTTATCTTTAAAGTGAATTGTCAATTTCGTATAAAAATTCGCTAACCGCAAAGAAGTACCCGCGTTCCTTTCTGATGCAAGTGGTTGCGAGTGTGGTTTGTTCGTACGGAAGAATTCACTGTGTGTACATATATATATTTTGCGTCAAATTGGTTTGGATGGGATGCAACATGTGTAGTTTTATTAATTATTCTATGAAAAAAAAATTTTTTTCCTTTCAATACACACATTGCTGCACTTGAAATTCTTCTAACTTGTAAAATAAACATCATAATTCTTACAATAATTCAAATTTTCATCGCAGATGACGATGGAGAGGTTTTGTATATACGTATAAATGCTATACAAATCAATATTGTGCACTCAGCTATTTGATTTCAATGCACTGAAGGAGCGTTGAGAGTTTTATTTCATTGCTCATTTAAAGTTTCAAAATCGACGAGGTTGCAGTGAAATTTTCAATTCATATCGTTTATCGACCCTAAATTACACTCGAAGAAAGAAACTTCGCTGGAATAAAAATTGGAGAGAATTCCTTTTGACATTTGAAACAAGGAGAACTTGTTGGAATAACAGAGGAACTTATTGTTTCAATTTTAATCTCGAAAACAAGATGAAATTCAGAGAGGCAAAGTATGTCGAAACGCATCATTTAGATAAATTAATGAGTAATTAAAAAAGAAAAGACTATCTCAGGAGCAATTACTTGTGGTAAAAAAGTAAAAAAATGATAATTTTGAGGTGACTGGAAGATCATTGTGTTGTGTTGCTGAAGTTTGAATCGTTTACAGAAATAAAAAGAACATTCGAACCCGCAAAATTTTATGAATGATCGTTATTTAACTTTTCAAATTAACTCTTTGAAACTGAAAACATCGCTCAGAAAAAGTACTGCAGAATTTTGTACACTGTAACAAATCATCTGAATTTCCCTGTGTACGTTAACCGGAAAATTTCAATAATTGATTAGAAAATCAATTTCCGGTACATTTATATGAAATTTTCTATAAATTTATCTGAAAATTCTAAACTTTATGGAATTCTTTCCAACATTTCACAGTAAATTTCTAGACAAGTTCGGAAAATTCCTAACGCATGTATATGTGTTGATTACTTTACGTGAATATATAGGAATTTTTTATAGTGTGTCTTAAGGGGAGGTTCTCATCAAGCAAATTCCGAAATAAGGTGATTTTCTCGAATTTGTTTTCTTAAGAAGGAAGTAAATTAAGAACTCGAGTTATTTGGAACTCATTAAATGGGTCTTAAACCACATGAAAAAAATGTTCTCAAGATAAAGGATTTGTATCCCGAAACTTTGAACTTTGGTTTTTCTCGAAACCATGACGGAAAAAAAAGATTAGTTGAAATAACTATTTAACTTGTAAGCGCATATGGGCCCACTTTTTTTCGTTAGAATAACAAATTAATCAATTGATTTAACCAATTTAAAATGATTTACTGAAAAAAATTAGTTAAATTAACGAAAAAAATTGTTATTCTAACGAAAAAAAGTGGGCCCATATGCGCTTACAAATTCCCAGGTAGGAATTAACAAATGGCCGAAGTTTGGCCCGATCTTGGCCCACTTATGACTTATATTGGGCCAGAATCCATGAGAAAAAATGGCCCAAGCTTGGTGAAAGCTTGGGATGATAACCTCGTGCCAGGCTTGGTACTGAATATTGGGCCAGAATGCAATCCCAAGCATGGCCCAGTGTCTCATGATATATGTATTATGAGTATTTTGGAGATTGGCTCATACGATTAAACCGCATCTGGCTCAAGTTGTGTATATGCACTTTTGCCGTGCTTCAACCCGATTCTCCAAACATACTTCTTGGAGAAAAAAATGACCTAATTTTTCATGCCATCCCTGCTAAAAATTTCCCATAGAAAACGATAAGATTTTTAGCAGGGATATCGGTACAACTCTGTAAAAATCACAAACATGGAGATGTGGCATAGGTTCTTAAATAAACATTGGTTGTACATTGGCCCAATATTGGTTCACCATGCTTGACAGTTTAATGTTTTGTCAAGCTCCAACCACTTGTTGTAATGACATTCCCTACGAAACGTAGTATAGATTTTCAAATAACAAATGGGTTAATATTGGGCCGATATTGGTTCGCCATGCTTGGCAGCCGCATGTTTTGCCAATCTTGCACCAGTTGTCATATTGGCATTTCCTATGAAACCCGTTGTGGTTTCTAGAATGAACAACGGTTGTATATTGGACCAATATTGGTTCGCGATGCTTGGTAGCCCAGTATTTTGCCAAGCATGGGCCAGTTGTCAATATTGGCATTTTCTACCTGGGTTAAATAGTTATTTCAACTAATCTTTTTTTCCCGTGATGTTTTTCTCAAGTTTGGCTCCAGGATATCTCAAAAACTGCTGAACAGATCGCTCTTTTTTTTTTATTTTGAAACTGATTGAATTTATTGGAGGATGAACTCAAATGGAGATGACATTTGCTTTCTTTTTTTTCTTTCTATAGCACTTTAAAGAACGAAAAAAAGGTGAAAAAACGCTACCAAAAGTTTGCATGTCTGTCATTTTTTTAATTTCGGACTATTCATTAGTTTTATTGGTATAATCCCCAACAAATATAATGTATTTCACACAAATTTTTGGATTTTTGATTTCTGATGTTTTGTAAGTGCTATAGTGGTGCTCGATTGATCACTTGTTTTTTTTAGGTGGTTATGTTTCAACACGTATCAACAATTCCCATGGTATTATTCTTTGCTGGAAAAAATTTGTTTATGTACTCAAAGACTCAATTCACGAGTGTGAAAACCCCCGAGTCCTTCATTCACTTCCTTCCATGGAAAAACAAATTCGAGAAAATCACCTTCTTTTGAGATCGCTAGATGAGAACCTCCCCTGAATGGAACTGAAGCTACACGGGAAGCCCCAGTTTATTATTATCCAACCGTCAACCCAGGGACAAAGGGGATCGCTGAAGAAAATTCGTAGTAATTTCCTTGCGAGAAATAACAAATTTTCACTACAAATTTCCTGTAAAGTCACTGTGAATATTCTTGAACGATCCTGTTTGTCCCTAAATTAACAGTCATTCTTCTAAATATTATTAAACTTGGTCAATAGCGGCGGAATGATGTGACTCTTGATTGCAATTGATTCAAATATTTTTCATAGCAAAAATTAATTGGGTGACTTATTTGAAATATGGGATTTAGCTATTTAGGGTAGTTCTCCGGGAGAATTCAGGATCAAATTAGAAAAATTATTGTCAAGCAGAGCACCAAGGTCGAAGGGATTCGATAATCATATTCGTTAGGACTTATATTCTTATTTATGAAAGGAAAGAACCAACTCGAAGTATAAATAAACAACCTTGTAACAACAACGCGAAATTTGACATGATTTTTTTCTTAAAAAATTTTTACTTTTGATCCGTTTATGACTTATGAGGGCTCATTTTGTTCCTTGCGAGATTTAAAAAACCTTTACCGTGGGGATTTTTTTGTATCAGCCATCATGACACTGTCACACGTTTTTGTTTATTAATAATAAAATACATTCCCATAAACAAAAGCGTGTGACAGTGTCATGATGACTCATACAAAACAATTCCCATGGTAAAGGTTTTTTAAATCTCACAAGGAACAAAATGAGCCCTCATAAGTCATAAACGGATCAAAAGTAAAAATTTTTTAAGAAAAAAATCATGTCAAATTTCGCGTTGTTGTTACAAGGTTGTTTATTTATACTTCGACTTGGTTCTTTTGTTGTCATAAATAAGAATATAAGTCCCAACGAATATGATTATCGAATCCCTTCGACCTTGGTGCTCTGCTTGACAATAATTTTTCTAATTTGATCCTGAATTCTCCCGGAGAATTACCTTGAATGTTTCAAAAAACAACTATATCAAACGTTATATCAATCCGCTGCTACTTTCAGCTTCATATGCGATTACTAATTTGTTTGAAAAAACGATTCAAATTTCAGCAAACTTTTGTGTTTGGGTATGAGAATAAATTGGAATGTAACACGTATAATCCTCAAACCACGAGTCATGAGACGCACAAATTCTTATTTGAGTTTATAGGATTGAATTAGCGAAGAAAATGATACAAATCATCAATGAAATTAGGTAATAAAATAATTAATACACATCGTATATACAAAATCTGGTAAGATATAATATATATGCATATCATGCAGCGAGTCGAAACGCTTCTTAATACAGGCTTAATACTACTACTGCGCTGTCATTCATGGGACACCGAAGCCGCGGTGGTAGCTCAGCGCTCTATTAATCACAGATTATTATTCATGTGCGCCTCTACCCACCAGATATCAAAGTGAATCCTGTTGGCGGTAGGCGCATTTAGCGCCATTGACTTTTGTCGTCGATTGACTTGGTGGTTGGCACGCTTGTTGGCGCCTCACACGAATTTCTCCCTTCTTCTTTGAAAAAGAAACTTTCTCCTTCGATTGGTGGTTCTCCTTGTTTTCTTTTTTTATCTTTGCTACATCCTTTCGTTGAAACCTCTGATCCTGTTTCTCGCATATATATTTCTCGCTTCATTGATTATTAAAATTGGTCAACGGTGGCACGTGACGACAGATTAGATAAATCTTATAATGTATTGAATATCTCGTGAAATCAGATATTGCATGACGATGGAAGAAAGATTATGAGAGATTTTTATGTTCTCATCGATAGGGATCTCCATATTCAAAACAGTTGTAAATTCACTCGATTATCGAAATTCCATTGGATCGATGCATATATATGTATATATAGATATATTTGTTTTTTTGTTTTTCATGATTCAGAGCATTTCGAATGCGCGTGGTCAATCTCCGTAGCCGCGCCCACGTGCTCGCTTGGAGTTAACTTAATTACGGCCAATTAAGCGCCAATTAACCGAGGAGCGGTATAAGCTGCATGTGTATCGTACGTCTCATATGTCGTCTACTTCTCCGTGCACCCGTATATACATATATATGCACTGTATCTACTTTTCCGTTTTATCCACAAGTTCATCCGTCAAATTAACGGGAGGCGCAAGTTCATTTCTAATCTCAACTAAATTTCAATATTTCACAATCTCGAATCACAACTGAGTGGGTTATACAAACGACTCTGGAAGTTTTCTTAAATCCATTAATCGTCCTAGCCTCTTCGGTTGATCTTCAGTCTTGTCGATCAAGGATATCACACACGTATAATCCGAACACTATATATTCGCGTATGGGATATTAAGAGGTAAAAGTCACACGTGTTTGAATTCTACCTCGTCTTTTGGATCCAGGGTCAGCCTAGAAGGTGACGACCTAACCTCAAATCTTTTTCTCCCTGGCCCCAGGTAATTTGCCTTCTACCTTGAATTCCGTCGAGACAACAGACGTGAACGTGTGTTTGTGTGATCACCTGTCGCCATGAATTCGACCTTCTATCGCGCACATACTTTCGTCGTGAAACGAATATACATTTGCATCTCGTCTCGTGTCCCCTTTCCTCCTTTTTCTACCTTCTTCCTCCACCTCGTTTTTCTTCTCTTCCCTTAGTCTGTTCTTTTTCCTTGTTTGGCCTTTTTTTGGTTTCAACAAAAGACAAGATATTCAACGTCCTTGGTAACTTGGATATCCGTCCAATCGTCGAGCCGGCTCCCACGGCAAAAATGGCCGACAACGCATGAAGTATCGGTCGGTATCGGTCAGTCAGTCCCATATATCGTGATTATTTTTTCTTTTATTCGCTTTTCAATCCAGGTTATGTGACTTGTAAACTGGACCGAATATGATGCCGATCGACCGAACGTTCCTCCGCTTATGTTAATGGGGCGCCCCGTTTGTTTTGCACGGTCAAAACTCATATCCTTTTTCCATAGTCTTTGCTACTTCGTGGCCCAAGGCGGCGCATCGAGTAACAAATATGGAGATATTCAGTGAAATATTTTCTTCATGGTAGTTGTAAATATGACATACGGTGGGGTGGATTAAAGAGAGAAGGTGTTGCGGGGATTAATGTGACTTTACAACTATTTGATACGGAACACCGCCGTGCCTCCTCATTCCATCCCTTTAGGCGTTTAAGTGCACGAGTATACACGTGCAACGATTAAGAATTTAATCAGCACATCTTCTCGTATTCTTTCAGCCTCAAGCTTTTTTATGCTTATGCGAAAACAAATTACTCTCTAGCTCACTTGAGGAGATACCAGCGTTGGGCAACATCTCTCTTTCTGATGCAAACAGCCGTGTTTTTTTCTAACCAATGAGCTCAGGTTGCATCTTCAGGGATCGCTGGTATCGCCTTAATAGGGATGTTTAATCTACTCGTGTACGAAAGATGCTATGATTTATCTGGTATGTACCATAAAATATTCAAATGGTATACCACAACAGTTTCATTTCATTGTCTTTGTATCTTTGAGAGTTGAATATTCATTTGTAACGACAGATCAAGTCGATTTTATTTAATTTTCTTGATTGCTGGTATGGTGTTAAAATTGAATCAACTCGTCATTGGAGGTAATTGTTTTTTTTTTCTGGAAGGGATTGATTATGCACAAAAATGGTATCAAAGGTTAACAGAACATACACAAATATCAAATGACCTCATCGTTCTTTCTTTACTTTCGAAGCTATACGTATTTCTTGGAACCAAATGGATCACACCTCTCATTCCTTTGTCTTTTTTTTTCACTTCATTCTTTTCAGGTTGATTTACATAGGATAAAGAGTAACGGGATGAATCAAAGAGAGAGAGAATGAAATTTCAAAATCAAGGAAAATGAGTAGAGAGAGAGAGAGAGGGGGGGGAGAGAGAAGATTGAAGAAGTCGTGAGAGGAAAATGTGTTGGCAAAAATGGAAAGGCAAAAGTGAGGGGAAAGTAAAATAAGGGATGATATCATAAAAAATAGGAGGGAAAAAATAAGGAAAAGAGAAACAAAAGAAGATACAGTGGAGAGAAAAAGACCAGGGACGAGAGGAGCCCAATGTTGATGCGTACGGTAAAATAAAGACGGTAAAGTTTTGTCCAAGTTCTCGATATATCGTTGCTTGATGGTGGCTTTGGCATTGTCCATTGGCGCAAAAGTTCACGATGCCCCGCGGTAGAACAACAATTGTCCTTTGTTGCCGGTGTCTCTCTACTCTTTTCTTTTTCTTCGTTTTTTTTTATTTCTTCTCTTCTTCCACCAACACGTCCATATACTCGTACACTCTTCAGTTATTTTCTCTTATTCTCGCTTTACTTGTTTGTTTCCACGAGCTTTAACGAATTCCGACCTTCGGGATGTAACCGCGTTACGTACTCGTTGTATGTATGTTCACCAAACCAGCTTGATACGTAACGTCTAGGAGAATTTGCGAATTCAAACATGACAATGTGGATGATGAGAGAGTAGTGAACCCTTTACGTAATGTTTTCGATGTAGCTAGTTGTCGTTTTATGAAATTCCAATGTAATTATCAAAAATATGCGTAATTTATACCTCTGATTCGAATTCTAGGAAAAAACGCAAACATGATTACAGATTGAAAAACTTAAATTATCGTTTATCGGAGTAACCGGCGTAATTATGAACACTCCCAACGGTTATTCGATAAATGTAGCACAATGTCCTACAATTTCAGAACTTCCAACTATTCGCTTTGTCTCTATGACTATATGTAATAAAAAAAGAACACGCGTTCAATCATACTTTCACAGAAAAATAGCTTGTCGAAAGGCTACATCGTTCTAGCGAGTGAATGTAATTATCAATTACTACCTGCATGATATATGATTTGTCGATATTTCACGACCTACTACAACATTGTGTGTGTGTGTATCCGTATTTTTATGTCATTTTTCTTTTATTTTGTATTGCGATCGAACTATTGCGAAGGATTCGCAAATGCGATACTGTTGTTCATCTCTCAAGATTCTATTTTTAGAAGTAAGTGGAGCAAATTATTAGATCGTACGATTTCACTGGTAGAGGTAACTTACATCGTATGACTGTGTGAATTGATAAACTGATACGCGAAGTGTATCATATTAACGGAAAATTATAACGAAAACTGCTTTGAATTGTATTGATTTTATCGAAACAATAATGATATATTAATAGGAAAATATGAAATATGAATAGATTGATTGTATCACTTAGTTCAATATATTCTCTTTTACTGTAAATTTGAAGAAGCAAATGATGACTTTGATTTTACTTTTTGTTGTCAAGTAAAAAAAATCCATCTTCGTCGCTGTTGCGTTCTTTCATTATTGTAATCAAATAATAACATCATCGAACGCAGTGAAGTGTTCTATTTATATAATTGCAAAGCTTGTAATTATTCACAAAAAAAAGAGAAGATAATAATATTGCTTATGGGGTAATTTAAAATGAACTCGTACATAGGAAATATTTAGCCGCCATGATTTTAGTTCTGGGTTTCGCTGATACGACAATTTTAGTATTCGGACAATAATTATTCGGTCGGAGAAAATTCTCTCTTGCCTGTTTCTATGTCGTTTATACGTCAGTCGTTGCAGTATTTTACCCGCGGCAAGGGGCACGCCAAAATGGTAGATTTCCACGGAATGCTACCTCTCTGTAATTCTTGTTTCATCTTCCGTTTCTCTTGCTCTCTTTTCAAGTATATCTTCCGCTGTTGTATAAATAAATGAAAAATAAAAATGATTAATAATGCTTTTTAATATTCTCCTAGGATTATCGTTCGAGCAGATTCTCTTGTGATTTCTCCTTTTTTTTCATCTTGTTTCCAGTTTTTCTTACAGAATAACGTTCATACGGTCTGATTATCGCATGAAATCTCTTTTTAATATCGCACGAGAATCAAATTGCTTCTGATTTTATAACGTGCATTACGTTCTGTATAAAAGATATGCAAAGAAATGCGACTCTTATTTTTCAGCTGTTTAAATGAACAAAATTTGTTTCTTTTTTCTATGTATCGTTTAAAATTATCAGTTGAAATTACGTAGCGAGATCCGTCGATGCACTCACATTACTGATACAATTTTATCAAGTTTGATTCTTGGTACTGCCATCGATTGTACCGTTGGTAGAAAAATAGGCTGTGATCGCATGAACCGAGATATAGAATTTCCGGTACTCTTGGAAGCCTTTCCTATAAAAATGACAGTCATTTAATTTTCTCTTAAAATGAGAACTAATTTGTCCGATATGATCCGTCGATTCAAGTATTTTACGTTTCGGAATTAATAATCGATAATTTATGCCAATTATTGGCGATATGAATTCAGTAACGTCCAATAAATTCAACATAATCCGTGTGCACCTTTGAAATCGTATGCTCAACGCTGTGAAACACTTATAAATTCCTATTTTTATTATTCATATAAAATTATATTGATCGTAAATAAAACTGATCAGAATATTGTCGTAAACGGTGCGAATTCGAATGAAATAAAGTGTTGTAATCATGTGAATTTAATTGATGAGATCTGTAAGATGCCACTTGTGTAATATAAATGTCTTCCAATTGATGCTTGAATAATTGAGTGATCTCAGTTTTTATTCAAAAATTATATCGAGTATGAAAGTGAAGCAAGATCGTAGGGAATTCTACAGAGAAAAATGCGACTGGAAAGTATAGTAATTTTGAAGAGAATCTAAGAATATTCCGTAGTTTTTTTTTATGAATATAAAACGATTCAGATTTTCTTCGAATTTTCTTTATGAAGATTGAAAAATTATTATAACATAACAGAAAAACAATATGAACTGAATTCGAGCATGGAATTTTACTATTCGCTTTCTAAAATCCTTCAGTTTTGTTGAGGAAAATCCCACTAAGAAATGTGTGTTCTAAAATTTTTTTTCAAAATTAATTCATTTTGGCGTCACATATTTCTCTGTGTAGACTGGAAAAAAAATTTCTTCCAGTCAAATAAATATTTATTTGTCCAGTACCAAAGAAATATTTATTAGAATCAACAAAATATTTGGTAAATAACAGTTATTTGATTCAAATGAATTATTCTGGCTTCGAAGAATATTTCCTGGATTCTAATAAATATTTACTTGACTGGAAGAAATTTTTTTCCAAGTGTATTAACAGTGGATCTAAAGTGTTTTCGAGCTTGGGGAATGTTAATATTAGAATACGCAATCGGCTCTAGTCAAAGCAATGATAAATATTCGTAAATTTCTGATATTCAGTGTAATCAGTGTTCAACTTCGATTCTTGGAATTCTTCAAAAAGAATTAATGGAAAATTGAAGACGAACCGTTCTGTTTCGAAGGAAAAGTAGAAGAGAATAGACAAAAGGGAAGAGAAAAAAGAAATAGTCTAACAGAAGAAGGATTTTCTGTTTCATTAATTGACTTGATACCAAGAGAAATGCATTGTAAGAATACAAAACAAATATTGCTAATTCAGGTAATTTTAGAAAACGTTTTATTCGGATGAGAATTCCATTCGAGACGAAGTAACTCAATTCTTACTCTCTGCAACGAGATCTCGTTTTACAAAATTTCTATATCACGTAATTCTTTTTCGAGGAAATTCAATTGTTCGAACTTCCCATTGTTGAGAATAAAATATTCATTCGAACTCCATGCAAGAAAAATCCGATGTACTTTCATCAAATTTGAAACTTCAAATGATTTGAACGATGGAGTGCATCGATAATTGACTCTTTCCATGTATTTTTTGTTATTTCTGTGAAGATTGTATAGCAAGTGTTGTCTGACAACTTTGTTTCTTGTAGTTTGTAACAACCGAATACATGAATTGTGTAATTTTTTCTTTAATTCATATACTAGTGAATTCTTCAAAGGACGCAGAAGAATTTCCCCACACTGTAAACAATAATCAGGAATTTCCTATATCAGATGAATATGAAAATCCTGAGACTTGTAATTGAAATCATATTCAACCATGAATTCATGGGATTTACTGGAAATCACAATTCTGCATGAAATATCCTAAAATTTCATATGAGAAGTCAGAACAGTTTTGAAAATTACACTGAGAAAAGAGTTTGTTTGTGACAAAGAAGGCTTATTGATTATAAACTTATAATTATGAATTATCATCTTTGGGTTAAATAAGATTTGCTAATACACTGAGAAAACAGATATCTTGAAAAATACCATAATTTATGGATTTTCAGCGCTGGTCTGACCCGAGTCGGAATATTCACTTGCATGAATCTCTAAAAGTACCATAATTTCTTGGACTCTTTGAAATAAGTATGGTACCTTCCGTATAAAAGTCCAAGACATTATGGTACTTTTAGAGGTTTTTTCAGGTAAATATTTAGACTCGGTCAGACCAGCGCAGAAAATCCATAAATTATGGTACTTTTTAAGATACCTTTTTCTCCGTGTAGTTAACTAACCTCATTTGATTAAAATAAATTTGGAATATTTTTTTCTCTATGTAATACAAAATTTATATATTAATTGCTTCACATAAATTTATATGAAATCCCGGAAGCAATTTTTCACAGTGCACATCACATTTTTACATGATTTGTAAGAAAATAAATATCATGCATACTTTCTTAGAACTGTATAATTGTGACTCAAATTACGAGTATTACGAATAAACAGTGTTTTGATTCTGTCCAAGCAGAATTTTAACAAAATGTATTTGGAAAAACATTCAAAGTTTCTTGAGTGAAGTAAAGAGAAAGTGCAGTTTCTTTTGAAAAATTCTCCTTCAAAAAAGATTCGATTCTTTCTCCCAAATCCTGCGGTATTTATTTCAGCATCCAGACATAAAATAGTCATGAATCAGTCAAGTCATCTTTAATCGATAGCATTGGATCCTCGTCTTATGATTTCGTAATTTGATGTATCGTGATTTGTTATGGTTGAAAAGGTCAATTCAGATTGTGTCGATCGAAAAAGGAAGATGGACTCGACACACTGAGAAAAATGTGTTTCGTAGAACTAGCAATCACAGAATTGTTGGCATTTTATTATTGGAAATACAATCATTTTTGTTCTTATAGCAATACATGTTGTCTTGTTAACAATAGAATTGTCAATTCAGCAATGTTAACGGTCATATTTTTACGATTTTTATTGTAGGTTGACATATGACAATGCTGAATTGACAATTTTATTGTTAATAAGACAACTATATATTGCTATAAGAACAAGAATTATTGTATATTCAACAATAAAATGTCAGCAATGCTCTTATTGCTAGTTCTACGAAACACATTTTTCTCAGTGCAGTTTTTGATTCATTCAATCGAATAATCTAATAATCTCAACCAGAATCGTGAATCTATGGAGAAAAATGCAGGTCGAAAATATAGTAATCTCTAATAAAGACAAAATGGTCCACTTTTTTCTATGGAATTGTATCCGAAGAACAATGAGAAATTATCAATACTCGATAAAAAGTAGAGAAACATACGAACTCTCCAAAAGTCGCATACGAAATTTCACGAAGTGAATAGTAGGATATTGAAATTTTGTTATTATTTTTGTAAAATACCAAGCGCGAGTTTTGGAAAGTTCATATGTTTCTGTATTCTTTATTAAGTATTGATAATTCCTCATTTTTTCTCGAATTAAATTCCACAAAAAACTGGACCGTTTTGTCTTTATTACGTATTTAAGAAAAACTCTCAGATTTTAAGAAATATTCTCAAATTTGTATCAAAGATATACTATATTTTCCACCTTCATTTGTCTCCGTGTAACAGGATAATATAAAATCTGTAAAATATTTCATATTTTTATTTAGGATTGATAATATTCCGAATAATTATTCTTCAAATTTCAATCCCAAGTTATTGACTTATTTCGCATGTTCTTCCTCGCGTTGGAATTGATGCCGTGTCAATAATATGACAGCTCGTTATAGCTAGATTGGACAAAAATTCCGCCGCGACTTTTCTCCTCTCTCATCTTACTTCTCCTCCACATCTCTTCCCATCACCTTGTTCTGATCTAACCTACACCCACGGTATAAATGTATAGATTCCGGTATCACATTATATTCAAATGCATAGTGTGTTTAAAATATATGTGTATATAATTCTCGGTATGCTATACAATCAACAATTGCACTCTCACTCCGAATGTACGCGGTGATGAGAAAAGTATAGACAATATGTAATGCTCCTCGTTTTTCTTCCTATCGATTTTTAAGCGGTCGAATTTTTCTCTTTATCATCCATATATACATCGAAGGAAAATGTTTGATTCTTTTGTTTCAATAAATAAATCTATTGAATCATTTAAAACAAGAAATCTCCCTTGTTCTTTGAAAATATTTTTCAACTGAATAAAAAGAAAGTAAAAATCGAAATTGCGGAACTCGAATTTTTTGTTTCTTTCTTTCTCTTTCGAGACACCCTATTTATGTGTACACCTCTCTTCAGTGCCTATGTAATATGTTTATGCAGCGCAGTAGATACTTGTACATGGCCAGTTAGGTATGTAGATAGAAGGAACAGTGGGGTGGAAGAAGTGGAGGTGGTTGTCGGTGGCTACATTCACACTCTCATGACTCGAGGTTCTCACACGACCTCATATAAACACGTTGTGTACGTGGAGTATGTACTTTTGTACATATATATATATATATTGTACTTTTTCTAGATACGCACCTATATACCACTGCGTTGTCTCGCTCGCTCTTCATATCAGAAAGTGGACAAAACTGTAGTTTATGGGAGGTAGTTGTAAAAACGCCCTGCGGTTGTATATGTGTGTGGTGTATATAAATGCTTCATCGCGTATATAGACGTACACACGTGCACCGATCGGTGCACTTGTCCGTACTTCGCGACTCGCAGGGATTCTCAACTGCGAGGGTAAATCACTTCAACCCTGTTGTTCTTCATTTGGTATTTTTGAATGAATCGATTAATTTTCCTGTAGTTAGAATTTTCCTTAGATGAGAATTATAATTGGTCCCACGTGAAGACATTTTTTGTACAACCTTGGTGGATGAGCAAATCGATATTTCGAAATTTTTTGGAATACGGTGATGGGGCTTTGACGTCTTTACTGGGAGTTCGTTAGAGCAGTTCGAGTGAGACGAGTTGAAATCTAAGTGGCAGAATGCATTGTTACGTCAAGTAGACAGTTGGGCTGGCGTTGTGATTTGCTGCGACTGTATCATCGAGCGTAGCACAAACCTCACTTGAATCAATATAAACTGTAGGTAGATGTACACCTGATGCTGACCCAGCGCAATACCTACAATCGATGCACAACCATACGATACTTATCATCCAGTCAATTCAGCCTTTGATTATCTCCTCGTGATCGACCCCCCCCCCCCCTCCCGCATTTCTACAACTATGATAATTCAAATGAACACTTTTATGTATTATTTATGAAGTTTGGAGAGGCTGAGTTTTTGTTCGCAAAAATCCGAATAGATTTATGATAAAAATTTCTAAAATTCTGCATCAATATTCGTGGAAATCGAAATAAATCGCATCATACTTATCGCATGTAATTTATAACTTATGGGTCTTATTATTTGATTTGATATTTATGGTGTTGGGTTCATATATTGCATCGTATTCATGGTTTATGATTCGTGAACTACGGTTCAAGATTTACGGCTCGCTTGAGTCTTTTGGATCACGCTTTGAGGTTTCGTGGGTTGTGATGCATAATTCATGGTCCATGATTCATTACGATTCATATTTTTCGATATGCAGAGATGTGCCAATGCAAGTGTTACATCGGAACTTGTGAAGTCCTTCCAAGCTTCTCACCTGGCACCTGATCAAGTTTTCGCGTGATCCTACTCTCTAAATTTGAAACAGTGAAAAATCACGTGTTCCACTCCACTAAGTCTCAGAAGTGAGCCAGTGGGATGTTCACTCGTTTCGAGTGAAAAATTGACTCTAGAATTTGAGTGGCTGTGAGTTTCTAACCTCAAACCTTGGAATATTACTCTAAAAGAGTGGAAATTTCACTCAAAATTTCGACAGGCTCACTTTTGGCTGGCTGAAGAGTGAAATCTCACTCTACAAATTTCAGAGAGTAGACAACTCTGTGAATCGTATGGCTGGGATGACTGAATTCGCAAAATTAACGTAGAACTGTTTTGTTGAATCGCATCAACGATGAAACGAAGATTGAACGGATCGAACTCAAAAATTGAGCCTCGTACTGCACGGAAAAAAGTCCCATGTAAATTCTACATTGCTTGCAACGCAATTGAAGTGAAATTTACTTTGGAACCAATGTTATATTTACATTGTTACCAAAGTAAATGAGATGAAACTGAAACTGGCTGCCGTAGAGCTGGCAGCTGCTGTTGATAACTCTTTATACACAATTTTTATTAAGGATTTGAGCATCTGAAACGTTTTGTAGGATGCTACTCAATTGATTTCTGGTATAAACAAAGCTCCAATAACCTTGATTCGAAAGTTACAACAATCGGTTGCTAACTTTACATCTGTTAGTTTCAGCTTCATGTAAATGAGAAAATTGTTGCTATGAATTAATTTTGATAAGAACGTAAATTCAACAGGATTGTGTAGTAAATTTTACATGAAATCGACACTGTAATCGTTACCTGACTTTTCATGTAATTTTTATATGGGGAGTTTTTTCCGTGTGGCAACTCAATATTTCTACTCTGAAAAACACAGTTTGTTCCCGCCAAATGAAATTTTAGTAGACACCCGTTGGTTTGAAAGCCCGTCAGCACGAAGCACCGTTGGTCCGAATTCTAAAATTCCGAAAAAGTTTTGGTAACATCTCATTTCATTCGCACGTGACTAGAAACATCCAGTTGTATTTCGGGATTCTTATTTGGAATCTTAGAATTCGAGCCAACGGTGCTTCGGATGTTTACGGAAATTTTGGTCGGAATGAATGCAAAGAAACTTTTTGGTTGGCTGAAATAAAATTTGTTTAGGAGAAATGAAATTTATTTGTATATAAGGCAGGTGCTCAATTGAATGGTTATTTAATACACTAAATTTGCATTGGATGAATTTTACTACGTTATGAATTAATACTCACTATTCAGTGAGTGAAAGCTACCTAAAGCTCGAAATGATGATTGATCGAAATGAGTCATATTTCATTGTAATTTATTTAGTTGTGAAAATGAGTTCCGAGTAATAAAAGAATAGCTGTAGTTAAGGCTTCAGATTAGTAACAGCAACTAAAGTCAGAGAAATTAAATTTGAATTCAGTTGAGCCAACACCCGTTTCAGTTATCCAAAACTGTATCTAGTTGCTGGAACTAAGGGTAACTAATTATTTTTCGGTGAGTGGATAGTCACCAATGCAGTGCATTGGAGTGAAATACTAATAATCGCGATCCAGTGGAATTCCACTGATCTAAATAGGAAGTTATTTAATTGAGATTGCTCGAATACCGTTGAAAGACTTATTCATTAAAGTGTGATTTTTATGAAAACGAATCCGTGAAAATTGCCCAGAACTTTTCATGCATATGTGGTACGACTAGCCATTGTTTTGGATCGTCGTTTTGTATTCTCGAAACCTTCCAAAGCATTGCCTAGCCAGATTATAAACGCTTGAGGAATGTTGAAAAATCAAAAACACGTTTCCTCTAAAACCACACCTCCACTTTCAAACACGTTCCTCTAAAAACCACACCTCCACTTATTAGTCAATAGAATGTGATAACTTCCTTCAAGTATAGAAAAATATGGAGATAAACATTAATAATTGAAAATGAATTCAATGGAAAACAATTTGTACAATGTAGATTTTGATTTATGACGAGACAGCATTTAATATGATTCAATAAAATAGCATAAAATCATAATTTGAATATGAATGTTCATATTTCGGTACAAATACACTGGTACATATTCATTCTTAATATCTACATAATGGATGAGTTTGATAACTCTGTTTATTTTTCATACACTGAGGGAAGAAATTCAGGGGACAAAATATTACATCCAATGGTATCTATAAAATATTTCTTGAGATCAATGAAATTTTACTCCAATGGATGAAATGGTTTTTCAGTTGATGAAATACTTCATGCGGTCAAAAACCATTTCATTCATTCGAATAATATTCAATAATATGGTTCAAAGAAATATTTTATAGTTACCATTGATGAAATATTTTCTGCCTCAATGACTTTTTTTTCAGTGTACTTATATATGGTTTTTGTATTTTTTTATTCAAAAAAATATCATAAAAAAAAAAATGTGAACTACTGAGTAAATGAACGATGGCCTAATGGAAATAAGATTCAAAAAAAAGTAAACTATTAAAAATTTCTACTACGTTAAAAAAATCGGTTTTTTTCAAAATAGTAACAACTTCTTATGAAAACAATCATTACTTTAAAATAGCAGAAATTTTTAATAATTACTTCTTTTATAAATCGTTGATCTACTGGTAGTGCACCCTATTTTAGAAAGTCTTAGTTGTAGTTAATCATCGTGTTGTTCATTTTGATAAAATTTATATAGTTTAACTAATTTAGTGCCCCTTTCTGGAACTAGTCTATTCCTCAGACTATTCTAAATATGCCCGAATGAGGAAAAATTCTTTCAATCCCAGCACTGCTAGGTGGACACCTTAACAATTTGGCAAGAAACATGCAAAACCACTTGGTAGATTGTTTTGATGTGCAGTGTGGTCTTGCATCAAAAGTAGAATGGACACAAAATACAAGGATTTGTAACGTCCAATTTGAATTGTGGCGATGCTGATCGAATTGCAGTAAGTGCGTTTAACGGTTGGAGAAATTGCACTTGGAAATTTCACTAGTTTCAAACTTGATTTCAGCTCATGTAAACACAAATCTTGGTCCATTTTCATCTGATCGAGGCCCAACCTTGAAAGCTCAGGCCAAAGTCGAACAAAAATTTATCCCAGATTGGTGCTCACATGAGAGATTAGATGAAAACTTTTTTTTTTATTAGTATTTCTGGTGACAATATATAGTAGAATGGAATATGGTAGGGAGTCTTTTGGCAGAATCGACATGATTTGACAATCACTAGCTTTCAGAGAACACTAGGGAATGACTAGCGCGGGGGGAATCATGTTCATTCAGCCAAAAAAGATCTTACCATGGAAATATACATATGTAAAATATATATTCTATATCATCATATACGGAAAATGATAACATAGTACGATAAAAATGAAGATTAGTAGGTCATACTAAGCATCATCAGAGGAAACCAATGCCAATCAGCATTGCCAGTATTCCCTAGAAAAATCTTCAGCATCTAATGATTGGTCATTTCTTGTACAACTGGCCAATCATATTTTCAATTTGGGAAGAAATGACCAATGACAGAAAATCTGAAGATTTCTCTAGGAAATACTGGCATCACTGATGCCAATTTGATAAAAAAAAAAAAAAAAAAAAAAAAAAAAAAAAAACAAAAAAAACGAAAAAACCCGAAAAAACCTGATTGTACCCAGTGGGGCGGGTTTTGAAGAAAAAACCCGGGTTTTTTCCAACCCTGATATAAGGAACTATCAATTATTGTGGTTAATTTTGTTCATTCCAAAAAAATTGTATTTTAGCCAACGAAAAAGTTTCTTTGAGTTCATTTCAATTCAAATTTCGTTTGGCTGGAACAAATGTTCTCTCAGTGTAATCAAAAATTTTGTATGCTACATATATTTGTTCATCTACGAAGGAAAACCGTTCAATTGTTTTCTTAGAATTTTTACCACTATCTGGTTTATGATCAAAAAGTGATGCTTTATGAACAAAAAAAACATCATGTTGACAAACAAACGCATCGTCGAGTTTCATCGTTATTTGAATCTCGCGAAACCGTGAAACTTTAATGTAAAAAAGTTCCTTCGTAACTTCGTCAATAATTTTTTCGATATTCGAGTACCTCGTTTAAAATGAGATACTCTTGTGATTCCAATTTCATGAATTCTCTTCAACATACGTATAATCACATGTTTCCTCGTATTTGATTCAAAACATATTTCTCTCGTTTCTTTTTTCGATATTATATGTAAAACTTGTCTTATCTTAACAAACAGCGCATGGAAGTTTGTGAAAAATAATTTGCGAAGGGGAAATCTCCTTTGTAATGTTTTTATTTCATAATTCGGACTTGTGGGTTGATAATCATTCATATTTATTCAAAAAAACTACGCATTATTTTGATGGAATGTTTAATAAAATGTATCATATTGGAATAACAACGAATCTATCTGTTTCAACGTGTAAGTTGAAAAATAATTTCATACAATTCAAGTACAGTTTCCGTACTAAATATGATATAAAATATTTAGAATTCTTTTGTCTATCGCAAATTTGATATAATTTTTTCAGGGGGATTGTAATTTTGCGTGTTGAACTGTTTTGAGATTAGAATAATATTATGCGGCTTCCGATTGAGATTGCCATCGCGATGCGGGACTTTGTGAAACACCTCGGTCAAAAGTTATATATATCGTTTGGTTGGTAGGTAGATATTTTCAGTACCATTTCAACACTGTTGAGTCAAAGGATTAAATTATGTACTTTCATTCACATCGAATTATATCGGCATGTATCATTCGGTGTGCTCGTTTCGATTCACAGCAAATCAACTGCTGTAGAATAAGATGTTCAATGAATTCTTATATTTTGTTTGTGAATTTTTTCGAACTTTTTTTCAATATCATATTATTTGGAAAGCTGCTTTCCAGTCGTCGGTCATGATGAATTTTTTAAGTAAAGATAGAAAACAACATTGTGGCAAAATCCTGACAAAATCTTTGATATGATATTTATATTTTTAGGTAAAGGTAAAGATTTTGCTGTTCCTTGAATTGTTCATGCGAACACTCTTTTTGGAAAGAATTTCATTAATATAACATCAATAATCATCTTTCAAGCCCCTTTTGGAAATAAATGTATTCTTTATTGTAAAATAATAAAATTTCTGAATCCAAGCGTTAAAAAGAATTCAAAGAATTCATGGTCTCGTGAATTTGATTGATTCTGAACCCAAAGACCTGATAATTTTTGCTAGAAAAAAAAAGGTTCTTGTTATGTAACAAGTTCCATTCACGAACGTTATGAATTGAAAAACATTACATTCAGAAAAGTTTCTCAGTTCAGTTAACAAGTGTCATTGGAGTGCAATTGAATAATATTTCCATAAATCCCACGATAGAATTTTCTGTACGTATCAATTATAGACGTTTCAATTAAATTGAACATGTATCTTATTCGCAAACATATAGGCGCATATCAATGAACGTACAAGAATAGAGTGTAGACTAGATGTAAGTGAACCTACATCCGCACTGCTAACGTAGTAGATAGTCGAGTCAGCAATTGGCATCGCGCCCAAAAAAATAACTCTCCCTTTGTAGTTAGTTTTTGACAGCTTACCTATACGACCTTTCGTTTACTTCAACGTTTATAGCTCATAAAACGTCTATTATGTATTTATTCCAACGACGAAAACCAGCAAATAATCATTAGTCATCCAAACTATAACTACTTGAAATGGATGAGTAAAAATTGAAATAGATCTTTCGAGTAAACGATGATATAAGTTGTCACGTGTCCATTGAACCAGTATTCAGGAAGAGATTGCGGTATATAAATTCGTCTATCCAGTTCTTCGTAGTTGTGTCGTGGTGTACAACACCACAGTGTTCGTAGAATTCCAAAAATTAAACAGCAAAATGTGAAAAAATACCACTCGTTGAAAACTTTATTTCGCATGTGGATAATCTGTGTTCTCTTTGTCAGATTTTCCATTTTGAAATAGATTAATTATTTTATTGATGAATATTGATCAAAATTCACTTAATGCATGCTGTTGAATGACTTTTGGAAGAGGATTAAAATAATCTAATTCATTAATTTTATGTCATTGGAACGTTATTGTGCAACAGGCATTTGCTTTTCCATTGAAATCAAAGTATAAAATGTATAACATTTTTTTAATAGAAGGTTTTTATATTTATAAAAAGCTTTTTCCATATCTTTCAATGTATATAAGCTCTATCAAGGATGAAAAATCTATTAAATTTATTGTAGATATATACATAAGTATTATGTTAACAATTAGCCCATTGGTTCCTCGTTTCTACACTGAGAGAAAGGTACCTAGTTGGGACAACTAAATGTTAGCCACCGCAGCTAGATTTTTATTTGCGCTAGCTAGACTCTAGTTGGGGTAAATAAAAGGCTAGCTGTCTGAAATATGAATAAAATGGTTTATTCAATGGGAATAAAAAATATAGTTGTGACAAATAAAATTTAGTTGGCACAACTACATTTTTATTTACAGTGACTAAATTTACTAGCTGTCGAATATTTGAATAGACCCTTTCTCTCAGTGTATTTCGTACAACTATGACAAAGCTTCAACCTTAATCAGATCAATTCAACGGGAGATATCCACGTCATAGTAGCATTTATGAAATCCTAGATTCCCTTTCTGAAGTCCTTAACCGGTCCATCCTCGTGGTTCGATTCGCTTGAAATTCATTCGATACGATCATTAAATCATAAATTAACTCTGTACCCTAGTAGAAATACAATTTCTTCGGGTCAGACTTTCCTTTGCTGAATGCAAACACGGAGAAAAAGGTCTGCTAAAAAGTACCATACTTTATTATAGTGTCTGAGCATCAGTCTTGTCCAGATCAAATTATTTACGTGAAAATATCTCTACCCTAGCATGTATGTACCATGGGGCCCAGCCCGGCCCAGCATGGGCCCCATCTTGCCAATATAGGCTCAAGACTGGGCCAGAGTGTGACCAGAGTGGGACAGAGTTCATACACGCTAGGGTAAAAGTACCATACTGGCTTGGACTTTCCTAAAGAAGTATACTACTTTTGTAGATATTTTCATGTAAATAACACAGGGCAACAAAATTTTGCAAATTTTAGTAACAGAAACTAGTACACACTTTTCCGAAGCATTTTGGTGCGCTGAATCCGAATCTGGCTGCAGAATTGCTCCATCACGTGAGGTTTCAGAGATATTTCCACTCAAAAGTGTAAAAAACACTGTTTTTCGACATATTTGAGGTTACTTTCTCGAGTCAAGAGGTAATTTTCTCTCACAAAACTAGTAGGTGCCTCTCATAGTATGATTCATTCTCTTTCGAATGCCGTTGAGTGTGCTCGAATATCTGTGTTTTTCATTGAGATACAACAATTTGAAATTTGGGTGTTTACCTATTTACTGAATACATGGACACCCAAATTTCAAATTGTCGTATCTCAATGAAAAGAAAAAGATATTTCAACAAACTCAACGACATTTGGAAGAGAATATGAGTTATACTTTGGGGTACATCTACTAGTTCTGTGACATTTCAGGTTGTTGAGATATTTCAACCTGAATTTTAACCTAAAAATCTGAGCAACACTGTTTTTCGACATGCTTGAAGTTACATAAAGCCAAAAAGTGGATTTTTTCCACGAAACCAGTAAATGCATCTGAAAGTATAAGTCATTCTCTTTCAAATGTCGTTGAGTTTGCTCGATTATCTTTTTTTTTCGTTGAGATACAACAATTTGAAATTTGTGTTCATGTATTCAGTAAATATGTTGAAACACAATTTTCAAATTGTCGTATCTCAATGGAAAAAAAAGATATTTGAGCAAACTCAACGGCATTCGAAAGAGAATGAATGATACTATGAGAGGCACCTACTAGTTTTGTGAGAAAAAATTACCTCTTGACTCGCAGTAACCTCAAATATGTCGAAAAACAGTGGTCTTTACACTTTTCAGTGGAAATATCTCTGAAACCTCACGTGATGGAGCAATTCTGCAGCCAGATTCGGATTCAGCGGACCAAAATGCTCCGGAAGTGTGTGTACTAGTTTCTGTTACTAAAATTTGCAAAATTTTGTTGCCCTGTGTAATTTGATCTGGACAAGACTGATGCTCGAACACTATAAAGTATGGTACTTTTTAGCAGATCTTTTTTCTCCGTGAAGTCAATGCTAATGTCATTGAACGGATCAACACTTCAAAAAGTCCGATTAAATTTGGTTGCATCTTACTTGACAACAGACAGGCACTGTACACAGAGAGAATTAAATACACTGAGAGAAGAGCAATTTGGAGGTTCGGTTAATAGTATTATATATTTGATCGATAAATCTGAGTGTTACTGAACTTTCAACGATGTGTTCAATCATTCAATTGCTAAACGTTTAGGAATTGAGTGACAAACAACAAATTTGGTCATAAATATTGTATTATATAACAACGATTGTCGAACACTGAGTAATGTGAAGCGAAATTTCAGTAATCCTTCTTGAAATTTCATGAAACATCGCTGAAAATTCAGTAGTATTGAGATTTATCGAACAAGTACATCACTATTTACCGAACTTCTAAACCGCTCTTCTCTCAGTGTAGTAATGATTCGGATGTGAAATTTCCAAAGGAGAATACATCGTAACGATTACGATATTTCGTAGCACTGACTACCTCGAAAACAAGTGATGCCTACGTTTTATGCGATTTCTCGTGATAACAACTCAATCAGCGGCATGTTTACATCGCAATGTTTATTATTTAATTCTCTCCGTGTACTAAAATTTGTCTCCAAGTTCTGATAAATTTTCGTTTTGAGGAAACAGAATTTGTTGGTCTCCGGAAACGTTCGCAATATTTTCGTCTAACGAGGAAGCAATATATTTTTGCGTGTGCACACTTGTTTTTCGAGGCACGGTGCTCTCTAAATTCTTTGGAGTGAATATTCACTCTTCAAAGAGTCAAAATACTGCAACTCTAGAACGGAGTGGGAGCTCAACTCTTGAAGAGTGAAATTTCACTCTTTAAGAGTCAATATTCACTCTTTTTCCTAAGAGTGAGTTTTTCACTCCAAACACCAGAGTTGATTTCCACTCTTATAGAGTGAAAATTCACTCTTTAAGAGTGAAATTTTTCACTCTTTCGGAGTTGCAGTATTTTCACTCCAAGGAATTTAGAGAGTATGTGCACTGGGTCACGTTCCTTAAAAGACCCAGTGTACACACGTAAGTTTAATTATCAAGAATATTGATTTTCATATTCCCTCCGAATCATGATGATACCTTGTCCAAAGAAGAGCGCACGCACATTCACGTACAAAATTACATGTAACATAAAGGAATTATCAACATATTCGCCCTGATTATTGATTCATCCGCAGTAATGATCGACGCACTCCCATTACCATGCAGAATTCAGATATTCTGAACTGTTCATAAACTCCGCATTACATTAGTTGCGAAAGGGCTGATGATCATGGAGTCTATTAAAAAATCGTTTACATTATCTAAATGAATGAGGATTCCATAATTGCAAGGATATAACAACTGTTGATCTTGTTACCGTTCGAGTTTGATCTTGTTTCTTCCCTTGATTATGGAGTGAGTAATAATACGACACGCAGTAAACATATTCGTCGTAGTTTGGTTACCCGTAAAATTGAAAATCTTCATAATGTGCGGTCATATCGTGCGACGCATACCAAGTCCCGTATTAGCATACATCGTTTAAATCTCGATTCGAGTTGATGGTGCGACATGCGGTTGTTGCTGTTACGCGGCAACGCACCGAGTCAAGCATTTTGCTTGATTTCGCCAAGAGGCGAGAAAAAAGAGGGAAAAACTTTGAAGCCTTCGAGGCATCTTCTTCGTTGATTCAAGAAAGAAAGAAAGTGAGAAAAGAACGGATTCGATACCTAACGGTGTTCGTTGTGACCAACTGAAAAGGTGTTTCTTTGATTTACAGCAAAAAATCGCGAAAAAGTATGATTCTTCCAATATTTCATCGAATACAATACGATCGTATATGTCGTGTTCCACAGAGATTTACATGAATTTTTCGTTTTGTGTTGAGATCAGTTGAAAAACACGTGTTCATTGCACATGAACGTTGAGAATCGATCGTTTCGAGAGCTCGAATAGGAAAGCGAGCCAGAAAAGAATATACCCGATGCATAGCCCGAGGCTCTATGAATAACAGCAATGTGCACCAGCAGCAACAGCGTCCAGCAACAGGCCACTATAATATGGCAGCGCTTTGTGAAAAGAAAAAGAGTTGTGGTACATGCAAAAATGTATTGATGTATCGTGTGTATAACTAAAACCGACATAAAAGGTATTGATCGGAGAACAGTCTTCTTAAGTCCTCACAATAAACCGTCTCGTACAACGATTTCGAAGATATGTACGCCTAGAGTATATATAGAATTTTTTAGATCGCAACACTTTATGACTCGAACGGTATTTATATACCCGTTGGTCCGTATATTTGTTACGCAGAAGGATGTACAACTATTTCATTCATCAAAAGGCCACATCACGGAAACCAATTGCACAAACGTGCTCGAGCAAACGTATCGCACACACTCCATTCGTATTCCCGATCTCAATAAAAACTGGTCAGAAATACAAATCAAAGATACGGGAAAGGTACAATACGTATTCATCCGCGTATATAGCGTACGTAGGTTGGCGCTCTCGATGAAAAACTGGCTACAAACATTTTTATGAAAATGAGTTATTAATGTTATACTACCATACGTATTTGATGGAAAAATCCAACGCGTGAAATACGCTTCTAGATTTTTAATTAAAAGGGGATACGAGTGCGGCGTGGCTCTAGAAAATTCTTTCGAGGCAAACTATACGCAACGGTATGTACTTCAGCGCCTCGAGGGATGCTGTACAGAGGAAGATTTTGAATTAACCCACGCGATTTTGCGTAGTTCATCTGAAAAAAAAAATTAGCTGGAGTACCACCTCTCGTATTCAGTCGAAGACATTCATGTCTGACACTATTGAAATCGGTTCAAGGTGAATTTGACATTGCTTGGCCACTGAGACATGACGATACGATTACAATTGCCTCAATAATGAATCAGTAACGGATCTCAAGCAATTTTCTGAATCAACGACGTTTTTCGATAGGTATCTCGTAAAAATACATCATGCGTTAAAAGCTTACAAGATAGAGTAATTGATTTGATTGGAGGATCGTACAAAAAAATTCCAAGCTCTTTCATTAAATCGAATTTTTCCATCATCAATGTTTGTTTTTCGTAGGACTTTCCTTGCGGTGATGTGTATTGGGTCAAATATGAAGTTATACGTAGTATATTGTTTTTGACAACAACAAAAATGTCCTGCCATGATTAATTCGTATGTAGATTTTATATCGAATTATCTAATGTGAAATAGAATTCAGATAATACGTATACAATAGAATTGAACTTTTCTAAGTTGTAAATTCGTACATATGTTTGTCTGTTTAGTATTAACGATTGATTCAGCATATAATGATCGTAAAAAGTATATACCATCGAAATTTTCCACATTTTAGATTGATTGTCACTTGAAAACAACACGTATGCGATTCAAAGTAGTGTAGATATGAATTGAGGTTGACTTGAGCTTCTATCGGTGTCATTCAATGTTGTATGATTTCAAGTATCAACGGTTTTAGTGAATGAGTGATTATATTTAATTATATCCCGGCTAAAAATGGTCTGTGGGATTCTTTAGGTACACGGAGGAAAAAAATTCGCTGGAATAGCAAGAATCTTGCTGTTTTACCGAAATCCGTTTGTTATTATATGAACAGCAAGCAAAATTGCTCAGACGAAGGGCAATTCATTCTTTAGCGAATCAAGCTTCGCAAGACTAGCAAAGGACTGTGATAATTTTAATGGATGAGTTCGTCAACAATTGAGTTAGTTCGTTAAGGGGCTATACCACTGTGAACGCTTAAAACTTAGGGGATTTTTCGGAATTTTTTGAAAAAACAAGTATTTCATCAAATGTTCTGAAACTTTGAGGATATATTTACTTATAACTCAACTATATTATATAATTTTTTGGTAAAAAAAATATCGACATACGAGCAGGGTTCAGACAGAACTGGAATTCCGGGAAATTCGGGAAAACTCAGGGAAATAAGAATTGGACTCAAAACACCGGGGATTCTCAGGGAAATTATCAAAAACTCCCAAAAACCTGGAAATCTCAGGGAAATCACTAAAAATTGATCAAAATAAAAATTTGTTCATTAATTCTATTTTTCATTTTCTACAACATATTTTCTTAATTTTCAATCGTTGAATCTTAGAAATTATACACAGAGGAAAAAATGTTTGGGGACACATTCATGATCCGACGATTTCTGGAAATTAGAATTTTACTCAGAGAAATCACAGGGAAAACTCAGGGAAATTGATTGAACAGAACTCGTCTGAACCCTGACGAGCGATTTATGCGCTGCCTTCGGAGTGCCCCAACTGCTGCCACCATACCGGTCGCTTAAGTGGCTGAAATGAAAAAAAAACAAAAATGACGTTAAACTAGAAGGTATACTCTGTACGGTGAGCCAGGATTTTTGAAAAATATCGAAATCTGACAAAATGGCAGTGTTTTGAAAAAAACAAACTATGTTTTTTTGCCTAAAAAATGGTCGTTTGTCCAATGTCAAATCGACAATCATTATCCAATCAAAAAGATTGTGGTTCACCGTAGAAGAAATACACCCGAGAACACTCAGTTAAAATTTCAAGTCAATCGGTTGATTGCTCTACGAGTTATGATGGCAGCAAATTTGAAAAATCCCATTTCGAGAAAAACTCGTTTAAAGATTTCACTATCGATTCACACTTCGGGACACTTTCTATTAATATTTCAAACAAAATGTGGTGATTTCAACTAAATTAGAGTACATTTGATGTCAATTGCAGTAAATTACACTCCAAAATTGTCTCTGTCACAAATTTCATTCCAAATTGTGGTAACTACAACAAGTGATTTTTTTGCGTGTAAATTTGAGAGGCAAACATTTGCTCTTTAGCAGGCTGGCATTCGGATAATATTTGAGATACGGCCTTGGAATGTTGACAGGATATTCTCAAGGGTATGAACTGCTGAAAAAGGTAAAAAAAATCAGATTTTTTAAAAGTGTCACAGTGGTGTAGCCCCTCAATACAGCGAATTGTCATCGTTAGGTTATTCAATCCACTTAGCGAATACAGATTCGTTGAAATAGCGAAATCTTTTCTCTACGTGTATTATCATGGCCCGATGAGGCCCTAAAAAGACCTAGGGAACACCACGAATCCCTGCCAAGATCATTTAAATTTACAGAATTACACGGGAAAAAATGATTAGCTATTATTTGGATAGCTAAAAATTAGCTACGGAAGTTATTTTTTAGCTGCCATGGTTACTCACTTACCGATATCAGCAAGAAATGGAGCTGCCACGGCGAAAATTCAACAGCTAAATTATTTGGCTATCCAAATATCAAAGACAAAAACAGTTGCAGCTACGATTTCCTACTGCGGTATCTAAAAAATAGCTACAACTGCAATTATTGCAGCCAGAACGGTGAAAAAAGAGTGCTAAAAAGGTGAGTAGCTGCCACAGCTATTTTCTTTTTTTTCCGTGTAGTTTTATCAATTAGAACAGATAAGGGCAAGGTCCTCGATGTAAGCGGTGAGAAAAAAAGGAAGTATACTCAACTACGCAAGACTGTTGAATACACTTAAGTGGATATCAGCGTTTTTCCTGACCTCTCTTCTTATTACAGTTTTAACTTACAGTTCAAATACACAACTCTTACCTTACATTTAGTAACAGAATTAGGGCAAATATGTAGTCGACTCATGTACGTAGAACTGAAATAACTCATGCGGAAATTACCGGAAACAAACGATCCAGTACTGGGAGGAAGGAGTTTATTGGTTAAATTCTGGTGAGAGAAAATTAACTGTTGCTGTACCATCACTGCTTCTCAATTGATGTCATCTGTCTGACAATTATCAAACAATATTGGGTCCAAAAAATTGCCGGAGTCTCGAACCGACGCCCCGCCTAAATGTGTCTTTAAGACTTTGTCTGAACGTTTAGAAAACATTCCATGAACCTCACACGGAAAAATTTTTTCAGTTGTATCAGCCAAATTTTAGCTATTAGAGCTAAATATTTTAGTACTCACAGGACAGCTAATTTCTTAGCAACATTAGTTCACATTTAGTTGATACAGCCCAAAATTTCGCTGGAGCAGCCAAAATTTAGCTACAGTAGCTAAAAAAAATGGCTATTCATTTCACAAGTAATTACTTTTTCTCGTGCGCAGTCGCACGTCGTGCTGTCTGGACGCTAACCTGACGAACGTGAGACCGAGCCAAAGTATTCAGCCAAAATGCATCAAATTATTAGAATTACTCTGGTAATTACCGCAGCTAGGTTTTGAAACTTCATCTTTTCGTGGTCAAAACTTTTTTTCTAAACTTCACCATTTGTAGTGCCATGAAGTTGCCACAATTTTCTTTGATAAAGGTCCACATACACGGAAAAAAATAATGAGCCATTATTTGGATAGCTGAGAATTAGCTACGGGAGCTATTTTTTAGCTGCCGCAGCGAAAATTCAACAGCTAAATTATCTGGCTATCCAAATACGACCACAAAACCCGTGCAGTTACAGCTACGATTCTCCACTGCGGTAGCTAAAAAATAGTTATGGCTGCAATTATTTTAGCTACAGCGGTGAAAAATGGATGCTGAGAAAGTGAGTAGCTGCCACAGCTATTTTTTTTTCTGTGTAGGTTTCCTGTACGGGTAGTATTTTAATTTTGGTTCTAGAAATTGAGTGAAACGTTATTATGATTTTGACCCTGCACTGCAAGAATTTTATTGAAAAAATTACCGTGAATTTTCAATGATCGAAGGACAAGTAGGAATTTTTTAAAATATTACTGTGCATTTTGTAAAACTTGAAGAAAATATCACTTTCAACTGTTTTAAAATTCACTCATTTTGACAGGCTGCATAGTAATTTATTCCATGGAATTCCACGGTGATGTTCACAACAAAATTCTTTCAGTGTGGGTGAATACCGTCGAATTAACTGGCCCTGTAATGGTTATTTGAATTCATCAGCATTGGTAACTCCAACAAAGATATCGCACCGATCAGGTACGGAGTTTCGATTTTCGCATGGGAACTAGGCATTGAATCAATCATGTTTGAATATCCCCAACTGTCTGACGTAATTTAGTACATTAAAATGTTTCCAGGGAGCGATATTTTCATTATAATTGTGTATTTGGAACTTTATTAGACTTCCTTGAGAAATCAATGAAGAATTTGATTACTAGAGTGCCAATTTGAAACCAAAAATATTTGTAATAACGATTTTCCATATTTCTGCAGATTTGGAAACATGAATTATGAATCAAAATGAAATCATATGGAAATGAAATTTACAAAGACAGGCTTGTTCCATGACGTTACCACCCTTACTCTTTCGTTCTCTCCTCTTGACTTGCGTTTGCGGACGAGGTGGCATCATCGTGGTGGTACGGGTTCGTTCTGGAGAAATCCTACGACAGGGAGTTGGGAGGGTGGAAGGATGGTGGAGAAAATGGACAATACTATCCCCGCTGACTCAGTTTATAGCTGATCATTCAACCCCCTGGTTTCAATTGTTTTTCTCGTTTTTTGTTATACACGCGTTCTCCTCGTATACCACTTTATTTATTAACTAATGCAAATATGAGATAAATATCAAACTTCTGAACGAAAGATTGATAATTTTCATCCGATATTGTTCATGTGTTTCAGGTACGTATACGCAGCATTTCAAATCCAGAATTGTCCTTGTGTTTGGAATTCGTGAGTAGATGAAATTTTATTTGAAATTTCTGAATATCTCTTATCAATTAACCATTCTTATCGTGATAAATTCGGTACTGATAAAATTGAAAAGTACATAGAAAAGGTGAAAGAGGATGTGGGAACACGGAATAAGTGAAACAGAGGAGGGGGAAGAGGAATGTACGTGGGACAGAAAAAAAATGCATAAATAAAAAATGTATACTTCAAACCAAACGAGAGATGCATAGCAGTGGCAGCAGGTCTCTCTAAAAATGTAGTCTGCCTGCTCGCTTTGACGAATTTTTCTTCGAGTGTCTGTCATCCACTTCTATATTTTTATCTTCTCTCGGCTTGTATGTACGTGGACAGTGCTGTAACCAAGCGGATTATCACCGGATTCTGAGCACTCATGCGAAGTGAAATGAGCGTCGCGCTAGGGAATTCTCATTTCAGGATCAAATCAGAGGAAATTCCTTATACAGGGATCAAATGTGTCCGGTATATCGAACTGTATCGAACAAAATATATTCCTTTGTGAAATTCACTCTGCCGATTAGAAGAATTTGTACGTTCGGTTGAGAGAAATAGGAAAATTTTGTTTCAAGTAGTTCCCGATAGAATCATGTTATTGTTCCTAATTTTTGAAGAATTTTCATGAAGAAGAAAAATTTCAAGAACAAGAAACTTGTAATAACGCACAGTTCAAAGGATCCGAAGAGTTGTATTGATTAAAAATGTTCCAAATGTTGATGTTAAGAAAGAATAAATCAAAACTACAGAATTTTCAGATAAAATTTTTCACTGTCGAAAATTCACCTGGCGAAAGACGGTGGAGTTTTGGTCAAATGCCAAAATGATAACGTCTCCCAGGATTCCAAGTGCCATTAATTCCGTTGGTGGACAAGAAGAACTTTGGTTGGTTCGAGCTAACGTTTGATTTATAATTTCCAGTTTGCACTTGGTAGATTGGTTTTGAGGATAGATTTTGAAACACAAATTCACGTCGATCGTGTATTAGTAATAGATTCGAAAAGAACGTGATAAGAATATCTTTTTGTGCTCGGATTTATAATTACCCACTTCGTCTTTACAAAAGTGCTTTCATGTCACTATTTTTCATTGAATATGAAAAGTTCTGTCTCAATACGGTAACAATTTCTTTTCTCACAAAACTTTTTCTTGATGTACGAAATATTTCGAGTAATTTAATATTCGATGCTTTCATTTGTTTTCTACTTCAATTATTGCTCATGATGAAATAGGAGTATTGTGATACCGATGAAAACTCGAGTCCGAAATTATGGCAAATTTCGCTGTCAAATCCTTCAAAACGCCGAAAAAAGGCAATTTCCAAAACTGTGTGTGATGTGTGTGTGTTCGCCGTCTGTGAACATCTTTTGGGACACGATAACTCTCCTCAGAATGGACTGATGGAAATAATTTTTCCTTTAATAAGTTAGTCTTAGACACGACTCTGGGCTTATCGGTTTTCTTATTGACCGGATAACACGTTCCCAAAATATTCAATGAAATTCATGATTTTGGTCAATTGATTCGTCATAAACCTGGTAAAAGTTCACCGATTCAAATGATTTTCCTTTGAAACATGTTTTGAGTGGGAACTCGAGGTATGGAATTTGTTGTATGAATTTGCGAAGCCGTTTTGACAACCCTCACAGCACCATAGTCCAATTCTTAAAGGATTCATAAGGAACGCTATTAGTTCAATAAGAATTCTTTATTAATTCTTCTGGGACTGTGGTGCTGTGTGGGAATATCGAAGACAGAGGGCTGTCACCAATTCTTGCCTTTTCCGAATAAATTTTAATAAATGCGCCCTGTATAACAAATTTCAGTAAATTTACCTGAAACCTGATCACAGTAGGTACACGGAAAAAAGAAAACAGCAATGGTCACTGTGAATCGCAATAATTCATTGAAAAAAAAATGAAAAATCCAATTCACGCCGTTCATTACTGCGTCTCCCAGTAACCGTTAATGCCCAAGCAGCATTGACGAATTTCACTACAGTACACATTACTGGGATCGCGCTAACCTCTATCATCCAAGCGTGTTTTCATTTGTTTTTCAACTGATTGCTGTTATGGACAGTAACCAGTGCTGTTTTCTTCTTTCCGTGTAGGAATTTTTCAAATTTTTGATGAATCTTTCGAATTTCTCAATAGAATTCCTTCAAAAAATGTATATTTGTCATATTTTTTGGTGTAACCACCAACATCTCGATAATTCCCCCGAGTTTTTCTTCGGATTAATTGCTGCCTGAATTATCAGAGAATGTCTCGATAAATCCACCGATTTTTCTTCACAGTGCAAAACGGGATTTTCCGGGTTAATGATAAGTTCACATTTCAAAATCTCGGACTAAGAGAAAAAAATTTACTATGCTGATATGACAAATTCTTTCACTGAATTAGCAGAAAGTTTTCTTTTACAGCCACGATTTTGCTCTTTTTTTAGTAGCGCTTGCTGATCTAACAATTCGGCATTGTAAGTATACAAACTGCTAGAATATCGGCTGAATCAGGAAAATTTTTGTTGTCACAGTCACTGTTTTACCAATTCAGTCAAGCAAATTTTTAAAAACCGTAATTTCAGCATGAATTTTTTTCTGCGTGTGGAAAATAAAAAAAACTTACGGGAAATGTCAGATTATACGAAAGACGAAGAAACCGGTGAAAGGTTAAAATGTCACAGTCATGAACTAAATCAGCTATATGCAAGTCCTGTTACAGTTAGAATGATTAAAAGTCGTAAATTGCAGTGGGCGGTGCACGTAGTGCAAATGGGGAAAACGAGAGCGGTTTTGCTTGATAAATTCAATAGGACAAGATTTTCACTGAACTAAGAAGAAGATGAGATTATGGTACGAGATTCGATTTTAGAGGAATAGGATATGAAAATGTATGCATGGTTGAGAAAGCTTTGTTTGTCACAAAAAAAGTATCCTCAGTTCCAAACATAGGTTTATTATGTGGTTTGTTACAAAGCAAAAACGAAACGACACATTGATTTTTCATATCTCGTGTTACCTTATAAGAGTTACTCAGAATGATAAGAATGATAGGCAAAGTGGAATATCATGGAACAAATATCGAGTCTCCTGCAAACGTGAATAAAGTGTGAAACATGCGCAGATGTTCAGTGAATGGACTGGAATTCAATCGACGAAGATTTTACGAGGGTGGATTGATAAGTTTCCGGCCTGACCAAGAGATGGCGCCACTAGGCCTACCTTGAGGTGGCGTTCTATAGTACCATCCTTAGATAGCTTGTAGCTATAGTTTCAGTCCGATCGCCATGTTAGTTTAGTTTTGAGAGCACGCTGACCAAGACGCCTCTGTGTTTTTCGTAAAAATGGAAAAGCTGGAAAATCGTGCTGTCATCAAATACTTTTATTTGAAGGGGTTAACGCCGAAGGAATTTAAAGAAGAGATGGACTCAACACTGGGGACATCCTCCCCATCATATTCAACCGTTAAGCAGTGGGTTTCCGAGTTTAAAAAGGGTCGTGTGAGCACCTCTGATGAGCCTCGCTCAGGACGCCCCATTGAGGTCACAACTCCAGATATGATCGAAAAATCCATCAAATAGTGCTGAAAGATCGCAGATTAAAAGTTCGTGAGATAGCTGAGACCTGTAAGATGTCATATGAACGTGTACAAAATATTTTGCACCAACATTTGTATATGGAAAAGCTCTGTGCAAGATGGGTGCCGCGTTTGCTAACAGTCGACCAAAAATTGATTCGAAAGAACATTTCTACCGCCAATTTGGCGTTGTATAAGCGTAATCCAAGCGAATTTTTGCGTCGATTCGTAACCGTTGACGAAACTTGGGTCCACCACTACACTCCTGAAACCAAAGAACAGTCTAAACAGTGGATTGGACCAGGGGAACCAACTCCAAAGAAGGCAAAAACAATTTTTTCGGCGAACAAGGTTGTGGCTACTGTTTTTTGGGATGCAAGAGGTATTATGTACATTGATTACCTTGAAAAGGGTAAAACTATCACTGGTCAATACTACGCAGACTTATTGCAACGTTTGAGCCACGAAGTGAAAATTAAACGACCTCATCTGGCGAAGAAAAAAATCTTGTTTCATCACGATAACGCACCAGCGCACACGTCAATCGTTGCGATGGCTAAAATCAACGATCTGAAGTTTGAATTAATGCCGCACCCTCCCTACTCTCCAGACCTAGCCCCGAGTGACTATTATCTGTTTCCTAACCTCAAAAAATGGCTTGGCGGTAAGAGATTTGCGGACAATGAAGAAGTAATCGAAGCTGTAAATGGGTATTTTGAGGAGCTTGACGAATCAGTCTATAGAGATGGCATTACTAGACTAGAACACCGCTATGAGAAATGTATCAGCCTTGGAGGAGATTATGTTGAGAAATAAAAAAAAAAAAATTCCTCAAAACGTTGTTTTTCTTGGTCAGGCCGGAAACTTATCAATCCACCCTCGTATGTGATTTTCGTAATTTTTTTCCAGTTTGATCAAGCTGAAGCTAGCAGAAGTTTATTCAAATGAATATATGAATAAATAAATCAATCAATTTTTTTTAGAAAAATTCAAATGCACATCACACGGAGAAAAAGGAGCAGTTGCAGCAACTACTTGAATAGTCGATTTTCGACCATGTACTTAAATAGTTGCTGCAACTACTGAGTAGTCAGGTCAAGTATCACGTTAGCTGCCTCAACTAACTAAAATACTTCGTAAGTTGCCAGGCATTTACGTTAGTTAGTGAAACTATCGAGTTAGTTGAGGCAGCTGACGTGATACTCGTCCTGACTATTAAGTAGTTGCAGCAACTATTTGAGTAGATGGTCGAAAATCGACTATTCAAGTAGTTGCTGCAACTATTCCTTTTTTTCCCTATAGTTCGGTTTGATACACACTTTCTGTTAGTTCACGCCTGCTGCGCTGTAGAAAAAAATAATTAAATTCTTCACAATTTTTTAGGAAACAATTATAAAACTGCAACTAGCAGCCATAAAGCCAGCAGCCGATTGTTGTAACTTTTAATTAAATATTGTTGAAGCTTTTTTTCATACCAGAAATCGATTGAGTGGTGTGCCACTACACTTTTTGGATGCTTAAACCCTTAATAAAAATTTTATGTAAAAAATTATAACAATCGATTGCTAGCTTAGTGGGTAGAAGTCTCTAAATATTCGGTAAATTTATCGGATTTTTTTGGTGCAAGGATATTTATGACATTTTTTTTGGCACAAATGATCGAACTCAATAATTTTTCCAGGTTTTTTTACGGTCTGGTTTAGAGGTGCACTCGAGACTCTTGAGCAAAATTCAAAAATAGTAAATATCGTTAAATTTTACAATCTTCGAAGACAAATTTCTACATCAAGTCAAGTGTGGGCATGTCATAGTTGGCAAAAACATGTCTGAAAGGATGAAATTGATTGTATCCAGGACAAAGAGCAATTTTTCTACACTCAAGGCCAAAACAAGACAAGACAAGACCTTTTTCGAGACTGCAACAGTTTTGAATAAACCTTAGTGTTGAAAATCCAAAAAATATTTTTAAAAATTTTCTCACATTTCATTCTTCAAAGACCCGACTGGAAATTTACCCCATGGACCTGATCAGGTAAACCTTGATCCAGCTCAGGTCCTGATAAGGCAACCTTATCAGGACCTGACAAGTCATGTCACGCTTCACTATTATAAGGACCTCATCAGGAGAGACTAATCGGGCTTTCATGAGGAATTCCATACAGAAACCTCCAAAATAACTCGAAATTAGGATTAAAGAGACATCAAACAGATTGAACATCAGTGAATTGATTCGATGAAATTTGGTTTCAATACGTTAGGGATAGATTGAACAAAATAGTCAGCAGTTTTGAGAAGTAGGTAATGTATTTGGAATGAACAGATTGAATTTAAAAATAGGCACACTCAGCTAGAAACGTGACATTTTGTCTTCTGAGGCCCTGCTTTGGGCCAACTTGGCGCGATCTGGGTCAAGTTAGGGCCTTTGATGGTCCAATTTGGAGAAAGGGCCATTTTTAGCAAGGCAGTTGAGAATCCTTCGAGATTTACCTTCTAATTTGAGGAAAATGTGTTGAATCAAAGAGTGTACAGTCTACAATCAAGACTGTACATTTTTTTATTCAGTTTATTAAACTATCTTCATGATCTGAGGATGAACTAACGAGGTCCCAATGAGGATACAGCGAGGAAAACCCACTTCAGCCTTTTAGGATAATCTGAGGAAATCCTGACTAGGACCAAATGAGCTTATTTATACACCTAATCCTGATCAGGACTGTAACAGGTATGCCTCATTTCGGATGACCTTGTTAGGTCCTTATCATATGTTGGGTCAACCCGATGACAATTTCCAGTCGGGGACAAATCTTTCTCAAACAGTGAGTATTTGTATCAAGCGGGCTGATGCTGGGCTGAAATGGGCCCATCGTTGACACACGCATGGGATTTGAGTATTCTTGTTCCGTGTGTGTATGGACCAATGGCCCAATCGTGGACCAAGTCTGGCACAAGATTTGCCGAAACTTGTATTGAACAATTCACCAAACTTGGCCCATGCTTGGGCATGACAAAATTAGGACAAGCTTGGACCGATGGTTTCTTCAAGCCTGGTCCGATTGATACGCGAAACATCAACCATACTTCTTTCATCACAGATATTGATGAAAAAGGTAATTCATCCATATTTCAGCTTGACTTCCTCCCTCGGAATACCGTACATGAATCATAATCGAACGATGGAACAGACGTGCCAAGACTGAGACAAGCTTGGTTTTTTTTTCAATTCACATTTTGAAATTCCTTCAAGAGTTCTTGAAGATCAGTTGATTTCCGTGTATGATCACATTTAGAAGTTTTTTATTCTTATTTAGATCAACCATATACATCTTAGTGTGCGAAACTAAGGTGTAAAGTTAATCATGGGAAGGAGATTGGACCAGTCTTAGCCCGACGGTTATGCAGAAGTCTTTAGCCATTGTGAAATCGGAATTCAGTCACTAACTAAGAACATTGTGCCACTCATGTGGACCACATCGACATAGTTGTTCTTGATGAACGCTTGTTTTTTTTACGCTTGTGCCGAGTGCAATGGCTATTATCATCATCACTAGCTATTTATGGGAAACAACGGAACAATATTATTGGTTCAATCGTTCTTCACGGAGATTTGTTCTTAACACTTGTACCAATTCTTAAGATAAGCTTGGGTGTTTTTGAGTCGTATCAATACTCACGCTGATGACTGAAATTTTGGGGAGTCACACAACATTGTTCAACAATGTATTAGAAACTGGGAAATCTGCCGATATCTAATTCCTTTTTTCATACAAGCTTTCAAATACTGCGGTTTCATAAAAAAAAAATTGAACAAATGATATGATTTTTCTTCTTTCTATTAGATAAAATAGCTTGATAAGAGTTAATTACGTTTGGAATTGATTAACCGAATGGTGAGTTCACAAGAAAATTGATCAGAAGAAAAGAAGTGTCTAATTTCGTAAAGTACAATTGTTCAAGTGTACGACTATGATTGTTAGTCACACTGTAAAAAATGATTGTGGAATTTTTTCCCCCAAAAAATGGTGGCAGCAAAGTCCCTCCACGGATGTGGATTTTTTCACCATAATCTGATGGATTTTTCCTTCGTTTGTGGAGGATTCAGTATTCAAAAAACAAAATAATTCCTCAAAGTGGTGGAAAAATCCCTCATTTTTGATGGAAAAACGATTCCCCCATGATGAGGGGACGAAATTCACCAACAGTGTGAAGAAAAACTCCCCACACTTTGTACAATGCGAGGAACATCAAAGAGCAATGATCATACTTCGTTATTTATATTGAAAATGAAATACACTGCATTTTAAAGAAACGCTGGAGAACAATTAAATATATGCAAGTGTCTCCCAAATATTTGATAAGGCACTAGCGAGTGTCTGATTTTTCTCTAGTAGTACAGTATTACAAACCTCGTAAATACCTAGAGAATTTCTGCGAGCGAACCCCCAATTGTCAAAAATTTGGTAATTTCGGTTCCCAGTATCCACACATCATGAAGAAATTCAAATTTATGTAACAGAAGGAACCAATCACTGAACTGTTCCGTTTTTTACCTGCCAACCCCACCTAAGATATGCATTTAATTTTTATCTTTCTAAAAGAAAGTTGGCGCAACAATCCACAGGCTTTTTCTGACGCTTAAGTTTCCTTAATGTACCTTTTTTTTTAGATCATAAGACAACATTAGACATTTCAAATTCCCAAGTTCGAGTCCAGACTGTAAAAGTTTATTTTAATGCGATAAGTTATTTGGGTAACGTTTGTTTTCACACGTATCGATAAGACTGTTTGGAATAAATTTTATTTATGTTTACGAATTAAATTTACAACATTTTGGTTCGAATATTTCATGTCAACTGTATTCAAGTACCGTCTTGAAAATAGCGTATAAGTATACGTGAAACGGAAGAAATGCACTCATAATTGTTAGCGATGAAATCCTTAATGCCCAGGATCCTAAAATGTTACGAGCGTATCCTTGTTGCACGATCTCAATTGTGTTATAGAAAAGAGAAAAAACATGTGATATCTTGTCAAGCGCATGATTGAAAACCTCTCGAGATTGTTCGTGAGTTGTTCTTCTTTAACCCCACCTAGTCACATCATATAGTAGCGGCATCGTACTAAGTCGGAATCGCGTCATCCCCTTTAACCGACGGATTGAATTTTTCCCCGACGTCGAGCTCCTGGCACAGGGTGCGCACGACTCTGCCGCGGCCTGCACCCACTATCCACCTACTATCCACCCTTTCTCGCTTCACTCTCTTTCTCACCATTCCACAAGCCATGCTGTCTCTCTTCCTCCCTCTTTCTCTCTCTCTTTCTCTCTGTTTCTCTCTCTCCTCTACCTCACCTTACCACTCCTTTTCTACATTGGACAATAGTTATCCAATCGTCGTTGAGGGTTGCCCGTGGCAACTCTTCGGCTAGTTTGAGACGCCCTGACGAGACGACAGAACTGATATTGTCCATTACCCATTTGCTTCTTTCGCTCCCTCTTCTACCACTGTACGGGAAAAGAAGGCATCGAAGAAGGTAGAAAAATACGAAAGAGGAAAGAGAGAGAGAGAGGGGGTTCAGAATTGTAGAGAAATAGAGACGGAGAGAGGTACAAAAAAAAAAAAGAAGAAAAGGGAAAAGCAAAAAAGAGAAAAAAAATTGACGGAATGAAGAGAGATAGGTGTATATGGATGGAGAGAGAAGGAGAAAAGCAGAGCAAAAAAGAGGACTTCGGGAGGGAAATTCGCGTATCTTCCACCGGGTCTCACCGCGTTTAATCCTTCGGGCTATATGCAAGACAGAATCGAGGAATGAAGAGAAAATATATATGCGTATAAAAAAGGAAAAATTAGGAAAAAAGCGAGGAGTATAGATCAAGAGGTGGAATTGTGTTTTTCTCCTCATATACAAAATCTTTCGAGAATTTTTTTCAAAATATCTCACTTGTTTTATTTCCCTTCCACGGCGTTTTTCCCAATTCTTTCCACCTTGGTATGACGTAAGGAAATTTAATATCAATTCGTAATTACTTGACTTATCGTCAGGTGAGTATGAATACAACTTGAGCGACGTCAGGGAGTCAACTACATATTAGGGGCATGTTGGGTTGTTGCGCTGTACTATGCGAACGATCAATTATTCATGTCCCCTCCCATAGATAGGGTGTTCCTCAACATTCGTGTCATCCAATTATCACCAGCTTTCAATCCCAGAGGGTATTTTATCCCAAGCGTAAACGATAATCAGTCGTTAAATACTCTTTCATACCCGCAAATAACATATAATATTCGGTTCGATGTGTGTACAAAGAATCGCTGTTTTCATAGGAATTCACAATGGGGAACAGATTAATTCTCTTCTTCATTTTTTTCTTCGTGTGAATCATTTTTACAATTATAATATATTCTGTGTTCTAATGTCTTGATTCAGCATTGACTTCCATGTTACCACATTCGGTGCACGTATTGCCAGGCATTCGAACTTGATTTTTCTTTTTTTTTTTTTTTGTAATCATTCGGACCATCTCAGAATCTTCATTTTGAATTAATGTGATTCGATTTTCTTACTCTTTTTCTGCTGCCGAAGAATCGCTATGTTTGCTTTCAGTTAATTTGTCAATGCGGTTCTCTTGTGTGGTTACGGTCAATGAGTAAAGAGAAATTACCTTCTACTAACCTTAACTTGACCTTCTTATATCCTAGAAAATGGAACAATAAATTGAATCTCACCTTACCTGTAAATATAGGATTCCCTCATTAATCAGTCTCCATGGAATATGATGAATTTGAGCATGCGAATGAATATTTTAATTTTCCAAATTTGAATTTGCTTGATTCAAGGTAGTCCGTGGATCTTATGAAGTGTGAAGTATAACTTGTAAAACTTGTCGTATAAATATTCAAATTTTTCTTTTCATCTCTTGTTGGTTAGATTGATACGTGATATGGTGTTCCATCAGAATTTACTCAACATCACGTATATCCGATACGTTATCCTGTGCCTTTTGTGATCCGATGATTACAGCATCTTAATCTTGATTCCTCCGGCTTCATTTCTCAGTTTATTTGTGTGTCTGTTATTTATTCGAACGTACAGCTGTTTGCACTTCATGACGTGATTTGTCATACCATTTTTCTTTTCAATCAACGTTCACGTATTTGTTTTGTATCGTTAAAATTTGTTCATTTGATACATCATACACCGATGTTTGTTCCTTTTCATAAAATTATACGTATTATTCCTGACATATTGGCTTTTACAATAAAACTATAGAACTCGCTCCCGTCAGAACACTAAAAAATCCTCCAGGTGAAAAAACTTGTAATTTAAGAAAAAGATCAATTACCAAAATTTGCATGATCAATTTTTTTGAAAATCCAGGCAAGCACGATCTATAAACTCCATCAAAAATAATGAAATTATTCATTAAATTCATAGACAGGTTTTTTTTTAAATCGTCACATGAATATTTATCCCACGGGATTTAATTAAAAGTTTGACATCAAACTTTTGTCGGTTCAAGAGGATGTAGAAAACAAATGATACAAATATTCATCACATGCAATTTTTTTTTTACTCTTGAAAATGAATCGTCTTCTATGAATTGAATGAATCATGGTTTAAATATCATGATATTTGAAATGAAAAAAGCGTTGTATCTTCCATCGGGGGAAAAAGGAATTCAAAAGTGTATCGTGAGTTTTTAATATAAGATGAAATCAAGAACGAATTTTTCATTTTATACTCATCGGCAGAGTACAGAGCGTATTTGTATTCGTCACTCATCCGAGAAAATAACACAGTATATTTTCACTCTTTATTCATACATTGAAAAATACATAATACATTTGTACGACACTCAGTCATCTAATGAAAACGTAAAATATACGTTTCTACTCTTCTTTTTCTATTCACTAGCAATGTTATGTTAAGATTGAAACAAGTACGGATGAACATTGTCACTGATTTTCCTCTCTGCATTTCCAACTGAATTTATATGGTTTTTTAAATGTATTCTGTGTACCGAATCATTCAAATACTTGACCAAGTTTTACCTTACGAAACAACTGATAATACGGGATGTACGGGGATCACTGTTGATACATATCGTGTAAAGTTACCTGTTCGAATAAGAACATATCAGGTAAAGTAAAAATGTAATTAAAATCCATGTTTAATTCGATAAAATCTTGTTTTCTGTGTAGCATAAAACATTGTCAAAACAAAAACTTGATTTTCATTCGCTTTTGCCGATGACATGGGGATGTTTTTCAATTCATGTTATTATTTACTGACGTGGAGGAATACGAATGAAGGGGAGTTTGTTTCGAAATGAACGTAAGGGAAAGCTTTCGAGTGCAATCGTATTTGACCGCATTTGAAGAAATTCGATGGAATCGTCTCAAAGTAAACACTTAGTTAACATTTTCTCAATTCAAAAGAAATTTAACGATCCAAATCTTGAAGAGAACCAAGATTGCTTGAATCAAGTGGAAATTGATCTATGTCACATTTCAGATTGTTATGTGATTTTTATAAAAAGGGAAAGCATAAATTATTTAAACTCAGGTCAGTGCGATCGGAATAAAATCAATCAATGTTCTTTCAAAGAAAAAGACGGCGGTTCCTTCTTTCAATTTCAGTGATACAAGTTTCATCACTTTCAGCTTTATACGGATGATGATCCTAAATTCTAGGACGTATAAACACTGTCAGTGATGTCAAAGTTTACAGCTTTTCTCTCACCTTATCCCAAAACAACGGTGGAACGATGTCAGCGGGACAACGGCGTGAATTAAACGTCGGTGAAAATTAACGATCTACCCCCTGAATTCACCCCAGGTGCTTGTCAGTGTCCGACCCTGAAGCTAGCCAAGTAGAGCGTCGTAAACTTGCTTATTCGCCCGTTCGTCCATCTCACCTCATGAAAGTTATATGTATTTATATATATATATATATATACCGGGTGGTTGAAAATTTGTGGTTGAGATTATGAAGATCAATCCCGAGGCCAAAGTGGAGGGAGAAGTTATATGTCGAAAATTAATCCCAGGTTCGGTTTTCGAATGACTCGATGGATCAAAAGTTCAGTGACTAAAATACATTGAGAAACATTCATCAAAAATTTTCGGTGTCGAATTGGAAGTTTCCCGAGTATTGATGATGCATAGTGGAGAATTTCGTTTCATGTGGAAAAATGTTGAATATTTTTTTCCCAAAAACTCCTTTCCCTCACAAATTATATACTGAGAGAAATAATTCCTATCGCCAATAACATATTGTGATGTTTCATTCCTTAAAAAATGTGTGCCCTTGATACAAGAAAATTCTCTTAGAACTAAGGATGTATTTCTGGAATTGAAAAAATATTTTCTTGATCCATCAGCTGTCATCAAGAATATGTAGTTTTGAGAATATTCAAGAATATGTTTTCTTGGTATTAGTAATTGTTTCTCTCAGTGTATATAGGGTAGTATGGTCCGAAACTGACCTCCTAATTAGCAGAGGCAATCAAAATATTAAAAAATTGTTTATTTATTTGAACCAAATTTCATTCTTTGGGGGGAACGTTTTTCTAAATTTTGAGGTTCTTGACCAAGTTTTTCGGTACCGTTGATTCAAGACACTGAGACTGTAACGGAAAACTGCGTATCAATGGTTCTAAAAAATTATGGTCGCAATGGGACCACCGTTCGGTTTCGGACAATGCTACCCTATATTTGAATATTCTTGTGTGGAGATTGAAGATTATCGGAAGAAAATGATGTTGTTGATATTTTGATGGTTGACAATTAGCTACACTGAGAATATAGTGGAGCCATATGGAAAAAAAGAAATAGTTGCAGCAACTACTTAAATAGTCGATTTTCGACCATCTACTTAAGTAGTTGCTGCAGCTACTTAGTAGTCAGGGTAAAGACTCGATAGTTGCACTAACTAACGTAAATACTTGAGGTCTTTTGAATTAGTGGAGACAGCTAACGTGTTACTTGTCCTGACTACTAAGTAGCAGCAGCAACTACTTAAGTAGATGGTCGAGATTTGACTATTTAAGTAGTTGCTGCAACTATTCTTTTTTTTCCGTGCAACCGCAAATGAGTTTGGATACGGCGAATCTCGCCACGCGGTTGACTCAATTGAATATTGATTGAAATGACCGAATGAGCATTTACTTCAATCGATATTCAGTTGAGTGAACCGCGCGGCGAGATTCGCCGTATCCAAACTCATATGCGGTTGGCTCTACTATTTTTTTTCTCAGGGTATGGTAGTACACTGTAAAAAAAGATTATGAAATCTGAAGAAAATGAAGAAAATGTTTAGCTGTATCAGCTAGATTTTAGCTATTATAGCTAGATATTTCGCTGCAGCAACTAAAATTTAGCTGTTACAGTTCAACATTTTTTTCTGTGCATAATTTGGTGAAATTTTCCCTTATTTTTGAAGGATTCAAGACCCAAGAAACAAAACAATTCCTCAAAGTGGTGGAGAAATCCCTCATTTCTGATGGAAAAACAGTTCTCCCTCTATAAGGGGGCGAAATCCACCAACAGTGTGAAGAAAAACTCCCCAAATTTTTTACAGTGTAATATTTTTGGTTACCCAAATATCGTACATACGAATTGGTTACCATAGGCACTTGTCTGTGGCAACTAAAATTTAGTTGTCTCAGCTAAATTTTGGTTGAAGTGAATAAGAGTTTAGTTAGTTATTCGACATATGAATACAACTGTTTAATCAATAAAAATAAGAAACCCATCGGTGACAAATCAAGTTCATTTGGTTCTACTGAATCTTCATTTACAGTGATTAAATTTCCTATACGGAAGAAAATAATGTAATAAAATAGTGTTATTTCGTAACATGTCGTTACAATTACCTGACGGTGTTACAGGCTTTATTACAGAATGTCGTAAAAATAATTGCAGTCTTAATATTCAACCCTGCATTTGAGGAGTACTTCTCAAGAGATGAGACATAATCCTACTAATTCACTAGAAAATTTTGTAATTTTTTTATGTTGTGGACTTTGAATTGCTTACAGAAACTAAACGAAAATTCAAACCCACAAAATCTGATGAATCATTGTTATTCAACTCCTAAAATTAATTCCTTGGGAACTGAAAAAATCGCTCGAAGAAAGTACTCCAAGATTTTTGGTCCTGAACAGTTAATGATTTCATGCCTCGTTTACTAATTCATTTCAATAAACGATTCAAACTTCAACAACATATTTTTATTGTATTACTTTTCTTCGTATAGCTGTTCAATAATCAACTAAAGTTGTTTCTCTCATTCCAAGGATTTCGGAGTGAATTTTGGAAAAATCTTTTTCTGAGATAGTTTTTCGTATTGCCAGCATAGTTGAGTTGCCGTTGCGAGTTGATGACGTAGATTGTTAAACTTTGATCTTTCAAGATCAGATGTACAGAATAAAGCTCGACATGAAAAGTCAACAAGTTTGTGATTCCTGTATTTCTTGATATTTTATTTCCTAATAAATCGAATCGTTTTATAATGCTTGTTGCTTTCACAGCTCTCTCCCTCTCCCTCTGTCTCTCTACTGCTTAAAAATTGTCCAGAATTCTTTATTTGATTCATATTTAAAAATAGCATCCGACATATTTCTCTCAAAATTGTATATTTGTAAAAATGCTGATTCATGAGAGAAAATTCTATCGTGCCATGGTTTTTAAATTTGATATTAATAATATTTAACAGTATTCATTCAATTTTGTTCATAGTGGTACAATTTTGATGCGATAAAAAAGTTTTTTCAAATCTAAATGAATGAAAATAAAATGAATTCAACGCTTCGCGCAGAAAAATATTCTTTTTTTTATCGGGGAAATACATACGTCACGCATAATTTCGATCGCGCACCATCGATACGATGGAAAAACACAGTTTTGTTCAATAGTACATGACTAATCGTATTATACTCATACATTCTCTTGTATCTTATCACGGTTGATAAATCGCACACCGATGTGTATCACCAATCACCAAGTGTTACATTTTCTTCTATTTTTTGCAACTATTCGATAGATAAATATCTATCTTTGACGTTGGATCTTATTATCAACCAACAAGCCTGAGCAACTTTATAATTCTAGGGTGATCGAATGATGTAATGATTTCAGAGAATTTTTACAACGTCTTATCAAATTTGAAACAAACAGAAAGGAAAATCAGCTCGAACAGTCGGCAAAATGATTGGAATAATCAGATATTTGTTGATCAAACAAGGTTTTTTGCGAACTTTACCATAATGAAAAATTTCTCTTTGAGTTATGATTTTATCTTTTGTGGTTTTGTCTTTGCTCTCATCATCGTTCTGTTGTTTCCTCGAACCATTTCTTTGCTTTTTCTTTCTCTTCTCCATTTTTTTACATTTTTATGTCCATTAACCGCGACTTATTCAACTCATTAGAACCTAAGCCAAATCATGACTATATAACATCCAAATAACTATTGGATTTAGCGCATAGCGAGAAACAGAACCATATTTCTTCTTTTGACAATTTCTATTGTTTAAAAAAATTGCTAAAACATGATGAATCGATTCTACGGGAAAAACCATGGAAAAAACCTATGTGACACTTTTATCTCAGAGTTCAATATGTTAGGTAACAATCGATATAAACAAATGCACAACCACGGAAAACCACCCACGTAAAAATTGACGGATGGTCCAGTACCGGCTCGATACAGGCCGCCAGTGTGCAACCGTTGGCGGCCGATGTCGGTCGGACTACGGAACGATAACGCCAAATAACTCTGATCCGGTACCGGTTACCAACATCGATTCAGTACTGGAAATCAGTGTGGTTCCGACTTTGAGTACCGACTCAACCGTTACTCAACCGTTATTTGCGCTGTTGTAACTTTGGAATGTTTTCAATGCATTATCAAAACTTCTGCACTAGGGGGAATTTAGAGTGAAATTTACTATTGGATCATAGGATGACCGCCAACGGTTACAAACTAGCAGCCTATATCAAGCCGGTACTGGACCATTCGTCAATTACTACGTGGCCAATCAAGTCTCATCTCAATGTACACGAGATATTTATGCACATTGGTTCGGTACCGAATCAACGTTGGAGGCCAACGCTTGTCTACTAAAATTGTGCCGTTGTTAATCCAACATTGGTTCAAATATGGAACCAGTACCGACACGAACTTAAAATGAAGTCGGTTAAGTACCGATCCGCGATCGGTAGACAACCGTTGGTGGCCCATACCTTTTCAGTACTGATCCGTTCGTCACCATCGGCTCAGTACCGGAATTTCTACGTGGGCAGCCTTGCTGTGAACAAATTGCCTTTCCACCGTCAATTTTTGACCGATTTATATCGATATTTTTCCTCAACAGATTGAACTCTGAAACAAAAGTGTCCCATAGGTTCCTTTCATGGGTTTTCTCGTAGAATCGATTGACCGTCTCCGTTTTTCTTGGCTTGAGTTCTAATGAGTTAATTTATTCTAACATTCTTAGGTAAAGCACAATGGATAGTGAGTTCTTATAAACACTAATTGTGAATTTATTATCATTTCGATGAATTCAAAGAGGAATCCGATTCAATATCCCTATTGAATCGAGAAAAAGATTCAAATTTGACAAGTATTTCACGAATCCGATAATAAAGTGATATTTTCGAATTATTTTTCAACGTTCTCCAAATATAGTTGTGCCTCATTTCAAAATAAAAATCTTTTCAAAACGATAAGACGATTATGTATTTATTTAAAACTCGAATAATCACGAATAATATTCATTGAATTTTCATTCAATCCCTTTTTTGCCTATCAAAGATGACAGATATATACCGTACATACGTAGAATACAAATTGAAAACTTTCAAATACCATTGTCGAGTTTGCAATTTCACTTTGATCCCCAATGGGGGCGATCGACCGATACACAAGCTTTCCGTGAGAATCCACGAATATATGGTTCAAACGACTACCATCCGTGTTCTTCGATGAAACACGTGGTGATATGAGTTTTTATGTAAACAAAGGTTTTTTTCACTGTAATCAACAACAATTCATTTTGAAATATTTCTCATTTCGAGAACGAGAGTTTATTGTGTATTCAAATCAAAATCGGTTGTTGTTTACCAACTTATTACCACTAACACTTGGAGAACTAAAATTTTTTTATCAAAGTCTGTGAGTTTGTTATAATTCTCAGTTGGGAAAGCACTCGATGCATTTTTTATGTTCTGAGAATATGCGGTGAGAGATGATAATAATTCTCGATCAACATGCGTTTGTGGTCAGAGGGGATTCTAATTTTGTGTATTCGTAAACTTGATGCAATTTCCAGAGAAGTCAACACGATTGCAGGTAGAGTTATAAGTACGTGTTGCAGATTGAGTAATTCATTCAAACTTTCATTGTTCATCCTCCTGTGAAAATCAAAGTTCATTTATATGTCCAGGGTGTTTTTTTCACGGTAATTGACTGAAAAATAATCCAGAGCTAACTATATTTTTTTACTTTTCAATTTAATGTGAAGAATTCACCCCAGTCGATTTTACAAGTCGAATTTCACGAGAATCCTTGACCCATATATCAATAATTGTTCTTCCAGAATAAAAACTTCGTTCGCGAGACTTTTTTCAACTTATTTTATGATCCAAAGGTTTTTACACATTTTTTCCAAGACACTTGTACCAATCGATTCTTCGATACATTCATCTGTCTGTCGTTGCTCTCTTTATGTCAAAAAATACAATACATTTATAAGAAAATACAAGATACTTTATCATGAGCGTACATATTTTCATATAATTTCCATCATTTCCAGCGATTGAGTCAATATTCACAGCAATTAAAAATGAAAATTCACGTATTCATGTGTAATTATTCAGGTAAGGTTCATATAATAATCAAAGAAGAAATAAAAAATTCATTGCTATATTCCTCATTTGACATCACAGCGCGAATAAAAATTCATCGACGTGTAACAAACTAATCAAGATCACGATTGAAAGTTATCCTTTTTACATAAATCGGTAACAGCTATTCTCTGATTCCAATAGGATATTCCGACCACGTGGAAGAGACATATGAGAATATAAAAATTTTGCTGCATCGAATAGAGTATTCGAAGCACGATTGGTCTATACGTTGAAACTTTAAAGTCATTGCTCCGTTCATGTGGGTGAAATTGATCTTCGTAAGATAGACTACTGTTTTTGCAACCCATGCGAGCTGGAAGAACATTATCGAACAATCGCACATTCACCTTGAGAAAATCATTTTATTAGTTCTTCACATCGGGATACGTTCTCATGAAGGATTTTGTGAAGACCATGGAGGAAGAAGGATCCGGTTTCTCATACTTCAAAGAAATGCTTCCATATTTGAATGAAGCTGAAGTAGAGTGGTGCTCGAAGTTCCACAAAGGAGAGCTGTTCTTATTAAGAACAAATTTGAACAAGAGGATGAAAGAATTCAGTGGACAATTCTTCATAGGGTAAAAAATTTGAAGTGCCAACAAATAAATTCTTCATAAGCATTGAACGTGTAGAATATGTTTCTCACTGCAAGGAGAATAGTAATTGATAGTGATAGATTTTGCAAATCAGGTAGAATGTATTAAACGCTTGACGTTCAATATTGTCAAATTAACATAGGAATGCTTACCAAAATGCGATGCAATCACTCGACTCCCATTGCAATTCTAAAATTGCAATGACAGCCAGAACGAATGGTAATCAATTCTCTACACTTTGGTTTTGTGATTAAAACCAAATTATTCTAAATTCAATTATCCTCTCTTCACATTCTTATGAGAAAATTTGATGATACCAAGAATCAGCTAATAATGAGGAAACATGATGTAACAATGAGTCACGTAGTGTACGAAATCTAGGACCTGTCACTTGGTTTATTCTTCCTCCTCGACGACTCACCCTTCAAGTTGAAGCCAGTTCGAACTTCCCTTTACTCGTATTGCCAGTTCTTCTCCTTCTACATCTTCTCCCTACACCCATTGGCGCCAAACGAGGTTCTTCGGTCAAGAGAAAGAGCTTATACTGTCCAATGAATGTGGCAAACAAGAAAATTAACCACTTGGATAATTTTGTTGGATAGAAAGAAGCTAATTCGCATTCCAATGGAGATATATATATATATATATATATATATATATATGTATATATAACGGAGTAGACAAGAAAAAAATAATTCAGGTTTCTCTTTCGATAAGATGAACATTTCAACATTATAATGTGAAATTCATTCATCAAACATTCATTGCATACAATATTGAATTTGGAATCGAATATCGTAGGATATAAATTGGAAAAAAGTTTGGTACCGTAGATTATCTATAGCATTCTCTTCATTAAAGGGAGGACAAGGTGAACCTCGATTTACAAGAAAATGAAAATCGCAACACATTCCACAAGAAAGGATCCATCGGAAGATGATAAAGAACAAGGGGACAAATAAGAAGAGAAAGAGGACGAGGAAAGAAAGGCTTGAGATATTCCGAAGTCGGGAAGATCATCGTCCTAGTTACGTCCCTCTTCCAGCAACCTTGTGCTTTCTCCTTCTCTTTGTACTTACATATCCTAGAAGATTCAAGTGCACACATTCTCTACACATCTGGAGATCTGTGTAGAGGAGAGGAAAGGACGAAAAAAAACCAATGGGGAATAGGAAAATGAAGAGGAACGAGAAGAAAAGGGATGAAAAAGAGAAAAGTGGAGAGAGGACGTATCGGAGACACACGCAGCAAACAATGGCAGCGCGTGCAGACTTTCCTCTTCTCTTCTCGTTTTTCTCTCTGGAGCAGAATTCTAGTTCTTTCTCCTTTTTTCTCGTTGTGAAACACTCATCCTCCTGCTCTACGTGACTTTCTCTCTTCTTTCTTCTCGATAAGAACGCCATGGAACACGTACAGGCGAAGAGGTAGCAGCAGCAACAGCAGCAGCAACCAGATATGAAAGAAAAAGATGAAAGAGAAGAGGAAGGGTGGAACAGGTTCCAAGCAGAAGTGGGTGGGGTTGCTGCTGCTGGCTGCTACTGCTGCCGTTTGTGGATCAGGGGAAGTTCGGGGAGCTGCTCAACCGGGGAGGGAATCGAGCGGCAAGGGGGAAGGAAGAGTGAGACGAGGATCGAGGGGAAAGGTAGAGAACTGGAATCCTGAGTAGCAACGGCGTAGCCGCGAACCAACGAACCTAGGTTCAATCTTAAAGCGATGGACCAGTCCTCTGGATAGAATCTCAGCATGAGTTCGAGGCTTTTTACGTTCTTCTCTCCTCTCTTCTTTTCTTTTCATACCTCTGGACAACTTGGTTTAAATAAGTCCATGTATAATCTGCTTTGGTTTTACCTTTTTTTCATTCATTTATGTTTAATTGATCACATATTTCGTTCATTATTATTTTGATCATCGCCGAATGATGGATGATGGAATTATACCACAGAAGAATTTATTGACAACGAAAAATTGAAAAATTCAATTTGTTGGCAAAATATGACACATGCGTTGGAAAATTCTAGAAAATGCCTTGATGCATGATAATAGAATTTTCTGGTACGCGTGCTGGAAAAATATTGTGTGACATTAGTACCGACTTGAGGAAAAACCTGTAAAACCCCTTATCTCATTGAGCTGAATTCCTAAAGGATTCTATTCGCTACGTGAACTATAGGAGAAAATTATAGTTTACCTCATATGACTCGAACCTGCGCTTCTAACGAAGTGTGAATGAAATCCCATGTGTGATTTATTATTTTGTCTTCATTCTTAGATAGTGAATTGAATTCGAAGTACACGGAAATACCGAGATTATTTATATTCAGAAAAATGACTATCAATTTACAAGGAATATTCTGAATTGGCAGTCATTTTTCTAAATATGAACCATATTCATTTTCAATAAGTTTCAATTGGCTGAGAGAGTTCTAGAAAGGAATCAATATTCAATATTTGAATCTAGAAGTATATTTTTTGAAGAGATCATCGTCAAAACGATATCATTGTTCTTTCATTCCATGTCATTGATTCGTTCAGACGGACATCCCTCGAGACCCCTTTCATATTCCATTTCTGACGAGCAACCCCCATAGCTTTACAAGTAAATTAGCACCTATGATGCTACACACTAGTGAGAAACCCTCTGTATCTCGCCATTCGGACGCATAGAACCGACAATTAGATTTCGAAAGCAATGACGGGTTATCCATCACAAAGGACACTCGGATTCATAATTATGATGCTCGGGTAGTTGAAATCTAATGGGAAAATATTTGAAAGGTTCTCAATATCTTGATTAGAGCGAAACAAATCATGTTAATTGTTAGGACTTCCTTTTTCCAGCACTTCATGAATCTCTTCTCTCCAAGAGATAAAAAAAACCAAAAAAATGAAAAAGAAGTACAGATTTATTTAAGATACAATGTTAATCGCTTACACGCGTGGTATCACCTCGTGTCTCCTGAGGAATGTTCTTACCGTGATTTCCGATTCTAACTCTTCTTCAGTTTTATTTTTTATTTTGGTTGAAATCATGCTGTGTGGTCCAAACCGCGTTTCCAACGTGGTTCGAATACGGAACGCGAATCGTAATCTAAGAAAAACTAGTACGATCGCTGGAGGCGCCTTCGCTTCATCGCTGAACTCGACGAAGAATGATGGCAACGATCGCTTCTCCCTTCTTCTTGTATTTTTCTTCCACTTCAGCACGCGTTTGGTGGGTCGGTTCACACGACGTCCGCGGATGGATGTGGCTTATAGTCGATGATGAGTGTATTCGGACGTTCTCTGTATCAGGCTGAAGCGTCTAGGGAGGCATCGCGGTGTTCTTCGATTCCTGATTTTATTCCGCTGTATTATTTACCGTAATCAAATCTGGTAACCGTAACTAAACCACTGTGCCAGTACAAAACAATGCGGAATGCAGAAATTTGTTTGTATCTATCCTCTCTTGTTCCTGACACATTATAACGCCGCAGAAAACTTGGAAGATGACGATTGTAGCACGACAGAGAGTTGGACGATGTTGCACCGAAAAAAATGATTTATTCGACCGAATGAAGTGAAATTAGTTGTGAAAATTAGTTCCGAGTAATAAAAGAATAGAAGCCGGTAATAAAAGCTGTAGTAAAGGCAACTTCAAATTAGTAACAGCAACTAAAGTCAGAGAAATTAAATTTGCTATTACCAAATGCTGGTAACTATAATAAAATCCTTTCCTCAGTGTGGTTGTTTGTAATTCTGTTTTCGTCATGCAAAACCTAGGGAATCAACAAAGTGGAAACTCTCTTTTATGAATGATGGTTGAATGTGGCATGCAAATCTAAAAGTATGCACGGATGAATGAATCAGCTGTGGCCACTACTCACTTTTTTACCTCAATTTTTTCGCTGCTATGACTAAAAACAATTGCAGCGTTAGCTATTTATTAGCGACCACAGTAAGAAATCGCTGCTGTAACCTCGTTCGATTTTGTGGTTGATATGTGGATAGCTAAATAATTGAGCTGTGGAATTTTCGCTATGGCAGCTACATTTCTTGTTTCCACCGCTAAGTGAGTAGCTTTAACAGCTAAAAAAATAGCTCCCTTAGTTAACTTTTAACGATTCAAATGATAACGAATCATTTTTGTCCGTGCACACGGAGAAAAAAGTATTGCTGGCATAACAAAAAGACCTGTCTGTTACTATAGCGCCTACAAGAAAAATTAGCTGAAAGAACTAGATTCTTTGGCTGACATTAACAAATTTGTTAACAGAACTAACTTTTTAGCTACTGCAGTAAATATTTTTGCAAGTACAACAAATTTCTTTGTGGTCGCTATAGTAGCAAACCATTCTTTCTCCGTGTATTACAGGGTATAAAACCCAAGTGAATATTTTAGAATTTGAAAAACATCGTCCATTCGATTACATTAATTTAGCACAAGTCTTGAGGAATTTCAGAATTTTCCTTGCTCAACACGTATTCTATGAAAATTTACTTGAACGTCTGAAGAATTTTGTGACGATCAAAACAAGTGATACGCAAACTGTGTAGCATAACTTAATCTATCTTGTACAACTTCGTCCGAGTGTTCAAAAAGATATATGATCTTGTCTTGATGGAGCACAATAATTCTCCTGTGTCCAAGTTCAGGATGCTGGTGTTGCACTTTTTAGTTTGAACTAGACGATGGCTTGTCATAAATGTTTGTCATCCAGACAAACGCAGAATTAAATCTTCCTTTTTTTCATCGAAAAAAATTTACTGATTCATAACCAGAAGATTCTTCACAAAAAGGACAATGTAAAAAGAACGTTGTCAGTGTCAACGCCCCGTGAATTCTATAAAAGTTCACCCCATAATTCGGTATCAGAATAACATCAAACGATGTCAAAGTAACACCGTGAAGTATTGAGACAACCCCTTTTGGTGTAAACCTTTTCCAACCCCGTCGATTTTTCATAACGCGCTCAGATGTAAGTAAGGCTACATACTTTTGTAGCGATCATTCGTTGTTCATTCATGAACGCACAGGAGGTCAAAGTGGGGCGAACGAAGAATAATTTTTTTTCAATGCAGTAAAATTATGAAATCTTATACTTTAGTAGAAATTACTTTGAGCATTGATGAGTTTTGCAACTCTGCGCTATAGAAAACAATGGGATCTTTGCAAATACTCTAGGAAAGATGATTATAGCGGTGGGCTAGCACCTTTTAAGGTACTAGCAGTGAAACTAGTCATTAGAAAGGGCCTTGACATCAACTATGAGGTGGCTAGAGTCATTTCTGCTAGGGTATCTTATCAACACTTGCAAGGAACTTGCTAGCGTTTAGTTTTCCTTTGGTGTAGCGTTACAAATGTCCATAGGATTTCTACTAACCATTGCCTTTGATTGTCATTAGATTATGAATTGATTTTAAGAAAATCATTGAGTGCATATTTCTTGGAATAAAATGTTCATGCACAGAAGAAAAAGTTGTCTTGATTCAACCCAATTGTCTCATGTATTACGAAGACAATATCTCTCCTGTTCCTAACCCGAGTAGAAATTCATATTGGGTGTTCGATCGGGACCAGATCTCGAAAGCCTCATTTCAAATTAGGGCCCGATATGGAATGTAATGGACTACTACATGATAAGGCATGCCAAATTACAAGCCTAGCAGGGCCAGGTCTGGTTGACCCTAATCAGGCGTACCAAGTCATGGTCTCACCAGGACCAGATCAGGTAACTATGCCAAAATAAGGTGAGTCCTATCACTGCCCGGTCGGGCCCATAATGAACATGAGGCTGGCCATAAAATTTTTCTGCTCGGGAATACCGTTCCCAGGCAATTTTGAGTTTTCAATGTCTTTTGAATTAGAACAATATTTTATCAATTCAAACTAAATGAATCAGGATAACTTTTCTTCTGTGTATCGTGATTTCAAAATATTTTCAAACAAAATGTAAAGGGAAGTAACATTTTCTGGAGAGAAATGAAAAGAAGGATTCCGTGTGTTCGAGAGATTGATTAGCTAAGATATTGCTCAAAGTTAGTTATTTAATACGTTGTAATCGAATAATCGATATCTGAAATACGCATTATTACCACGAGCGAGTGTACATACTGGAGGTCCGTGGCATGCACAGGAGTAGAGTACCAATCTACCACCCACTTATTATCAGAGAGCCCCTTACATTTGACCACTGTGAATAATCAGAACCACAAATATCTCACGAACCAATTCTCCGCAATGTCCTTGATTTTGTATTCCGGCGACATTTATTCAAATACATATCATTAACAAATATTTTAATCGCAGGACAAAAAATTATTTGTACTCGAAAAAATTTTCTATCACCATTGTTTCTGAGAAAAATAACTATTTACCGGGCATATCAGCATGAATGAATCAAGACTGTGTTACAAAAAGTTTGACGAAATGTGAGAAAGAATGAAACTTGTCAGTGGAAAATAATCGCAAAGAACAGGACCAGTCTTTAATGATTGAGGGAGTCAATTATCTGCCTGTTGCATTTGAACGACATACTTCTCAACAGCCCTTTCTACCTCTATAATCTAATAAATTTCTCATTAGTTGAGTCAATAATTAGCTAATACATGCGATACAGAGGCTGGTTGAGTCGAAGAAAATCTTATTACTCTGCTCTCTATATTCGAAACAGTGAAATCTCACTGATTGCAGTGAAATAAGTCTACCACTGCGAATCAGTGCATATGCAATGCAGAATCAGGGAATGTTAATTAATCTTTGCAGTCAAATCTCACTGATTTAATTAGTCAGAAACACTTCTAACTGCATAACCAGTGATCGATTCACTCATATTTTCACTGATTTCATTCAGTGTTCGACTTTTGACTGCAGAAATAATGAGATTTCAGTCATTTGAATTTGCAGAGTGCATACGTTCAAACCATTTTTTTATCAAGCTTCTTTCAGCTGATTGTGGGACAAAAATTGACAATACATTCAAACAGTTTTTTAATCATAATACAGCCCATGAAATAATCAATAAACAGTAGTTATCGATCGAGTTGGAGTTCTACGATTTAATTTCGAATGCAATTATTCACAAGTTTTCGAACGAGTCTTTGAATTGACTTGCTGATTATCCCTAAGTAAGTATTCATATGATGATTTAATCACACCGGAGAGTAATAAATCTGATCATTATTAATCGATTTCTTAAATTATTCGATTTGACATTGATATAATCAAACCAACGGCTCATTACTCATGCATAAAGTTAATTGACTGATCCATTACTCGCTTTAACCGCCATCCAATTATTCATTCGTGTAACTTTTCAGTCATACAATTAAATAATTAGTAATTAAATTCATCTCGCGAGACAATCAATTAATCAATTATTTATCAGAAGTGTAATACCGTAATCAATCGTGTGAAGTGAATTTCATCATGCAAACCGTTGTTCATTATGATAATCAGTTAGCTATCTAATTTCTTGATCAATCAATCGTCCATTCGTTCGATCGTCATAATAAAAGAATTAGTTGAATATTTTATGATGATTCTAACACCCCCTTCAATTTTGTTGAATCAATGAGTATGATTTATTGCAAAAATACTGCACAGTAAGGAATTTTGTGGATATTTTCAACACGCGTGTGACTCCCAAACGGTCCGCTCAGAGTTTATATTAAATATTGACACAAACACTGCAAATTCAAGTGTTTTATTTCAATGCCTCGGAGTGTTTGAAATCGTGTAGTCACTTCATAAACGTTTTAAAAGTGTGTACATATGATGATAATTTAAATTAAATATTTTGCAACGAAATATTTTACACATTTTATGAGTCCCATGTGGAAATTAATTCTTAGTTACATAATTATTATGAAGTATTCATTCGTGTGTTGAGAGAAAAATTTGGTTACCTAAGAATCTCAAAACAATTTTCATAGCTGCCCTAGTAGAAATTTGATCAGGCATTCCTAATTTTTAATAAGGTCCTGATCAGGTTAGAATCCGGCAACCGTGAATAAGGAAAATCTAATGAGGCCCTCACAAGGGACTTATTTGGTTTCCTTGATAGGATTCAAATAGGGTTGTAACGCAGGGGTACAATAGGGTTCGGATGAGATTCCTATGAAATCGAGCGAAATAGGGGAAACCGTAACGAAACCTGATGAGGACCTGATAGGAAATCAGGCATGTCTCGTCAGGCCCTGGTATTTTCCCATCCAAAATTTATACGAGGGTGTAAATCTTGGCAAGAACGTGGTTAGTGTTTTGTTTTTGTCACATGAATTATATGTTTGGTAAATTACCACAGTCGGAAATGATGAACATGAAAAATGTATTAGAATCGATCCACTCGAGTTTTATATTAACATGACATTAATGTACGTGTTGTTCTAATACTTAACTAATTTTGACTTGAACAAATGTGTTAAATTGCATGGAATTTTCGCATATTATACCACGTGGACAGTTTCCAATCCTTACGAATAAATTTTTCCCAACTGTGTAACCAAGAAGATATGGTTTGGATCTTAAATTACCAGAATTTTCTCTTTGTGTAGTTGGCTGATTGATCGTTTGGATAAGGAATGATGATTCAAATTCATTAATGAAAATTCAGTTTTTCTGTAGGAATTATATAATCATGAAATTTTCAATCTAATTCGAAAGAAAATTAGACCAATTACCATTTATGAAAACAAAAATGAGTATTATTCATTGCTTCAAGCAAAAAAAATGTTTGATATCGTTACCCTAATGAAAATGTTACACCGTGTTTTCTCGGTGTAAATTTGGTGTCAGTGCAAATCAAGTGGAAAATCAGTGATATTTTGGTATCTCACCATAGAAACACGGTGTATTTGTGAATTTTTTACACCAATCTCTTTTGGTTTCTTTCCAGTAAAAAATAGGTGTGAATTTGATAAGAATTCGGTGTAAATGTATCTCAATTGAAAATATTCAGGGTGATCGCTTGGTGTGAAACGGGTAAAATTGGCTTACGGTTTGGCAATTAAGGTGTGAAAAATTCACAAACACACCAGAAAACCACGGTGCTGAATCGGTGTATTTGGTTCTATTAGGGTAATTACAATAATAACACAAATTTGAAAAGCTGAATTGAGTCTTGACAGTAAAATATTCAAGGTTGAAAATTTCTTGAAATTTCATTCATCCTTCAAATCCACTTGTGAATGAAATTTCCAATTCTTGGTAATTGATTTGAGGATTTAGAATGTAATTGGAATTTCAATAAATTTTTCAATTACAAGTGTGGAAGTTGCTCCCATTACATGTGATTGAATTTTGTTACCGAAATGTTCAACACTGTTTTTTATATTCATGACTGCGGGGAAACATCACACTGAGAGGAAAAATTTCCGGACACAATAAAATATTCAGTTGAATAGTCGCCATAAAATACTTAATTGATTTTAAATAAACTTTCATTGACTCAATTAAATAACTGTTTTCATTGGTGAAATATTTCATAGCACATTGAATAAATATTTGATCGAGTCAATAGAAGTTTCAACTTAATATTTTATTATTCCCGGGAATTTTTCCTCTCAGTGTGAAATTCAATCAGAATTTTCAAAATTCTGATTTCTTCTTTTTTGCATTCTCTTGGAGTATTGTGATTCGAAAATATTCTCTGAAAATTTCAAGGCAATCAAACGAATAGTTTCTGAGATGTCCTAAAATGACTGAAGCCCCGATGGCAAGTACACTGAAGAAAATCAGCGGCGCGAAATGGAGTCCTGTCGAAATGGTGTCGTATTCAACATCGAATTGTGTTAATTTGACTCTAAGTGGAGTGATTTCAACATCACAGCCCGGTTTGAACTTCTTGGAATCATTTTTGGTGTCATTTTACTTCGTACTTTTTAGTGTCGCGCGTTTTTCTCGAAACTATGTTTTTCAAGTCGATGTTCACTATAATATTTTCACAACTTTTCAATAGCACTGTAAATTCAGTCCTGAATTAAAAGATTTTTCTTGAAAAAGTCGAAGTTTTTCAAACAACGAACTAATGCTGTTTTGCTTGGAAATCTGGGAATAAAATGTTAAGAAATGTTTGAAAAACAGAAATAAAAAGCTTCGATCGGAAACTAGATTTATTATTAAACTAATGATTTTCATTTGTTTGATTGATTTTGAATGATTCAGTGAGATGCTGTGATGGTAATCGTGAAGCATTACTTGCGAGAGGGGTCAATATTTTTATGAACAATTAATTTTTTTTTTGTTTTGAAATTTTGGGAAAGTTAAATTGAAACATAATATGAAAATCTCATGTAATCATTTTTTTAGAATATAAACTCAATTATTGTGAAGGAAAATGATTGAAAATAGTTACTGTTTTACGCCTCTGACTTGATCTCACCCCTCAATCAATCAGGAACACTTCCAACTGAATAAACAAGACTATTAATTGATATCTCACTGACTTCATGCAGTGGTCGACTGTTCACTGCAGGAATAGTGAGATTTCCCCAATTCAAATTTCGAGCATAAATCTATAACAACATTCAGTTTTCTTTCGATTTCAATGCAATGCATCATTTTTTATGAATTTTTACTCGCTGAGAACGTAGTGAAAATAGCGCTACAAAATCATTTGCGTAAAGTATTTTAATGAAATTCACGATCGAGATTGAAAACATCTGGAAGTGAAATCTTGTCGAATCTGCATCTTTTCCATTAGAAAGGCACAAAAGAAATTTCAAAACAGAAAACATTGAAGCTTGATGACTGATTTTCCAATTAATTTTATTAGTTACATCTTCTATGCAAAGGGCTGTTCTTCTTCAAATGTCTCGAATTATCCATCACGAAGTGTTTTCGAACAATTTCATTTTCTTTCTAATACATGGATTAATGTTGATTGTTTGTGTATATATTATTCTTACGATTTTGTGGCTTTCGAATCGGTCGAGGATGAAGTATTGTTCCGAAAATCAAATATGATCGAGAATTAGAACGGATTCCGTTTTTTTGACAAGGCACACCAGCGTTGACAACAATCATGTCAAAAGGTGTGAAAAGGATAAGTTCAAAGGAGACACTACTGGTTGTAAAGGGGTGATGTAAGGGGATGAACATGTGGGTGGAGTTGAGAAGGAGTGGAAAGGGGTTGAAAGGGGTATGTGATCGTATGTTACCACGATGTATTTAATCTGCAGGCCGCTATATGGCCTTGGTTATTCATGGTGGTCGAGTGATGGGGGTTTCCTTTGGTGGTGGGGTGTATGGGGTACCACTACCAAGGGTGGTAGTAGTGATGTGATGTGGTAGTAGTAGCGGTAGGTTGGGATGAGGTGTGTGTGGGGGCGAGATATTGATCAAAACCTACCCTGGCACCAACCTCTGTCTCTCTTCTACCTCTCATCCCCTTTTCCACCCTATCTCACCCTATCATCTCTTCCCTCTTTCTCTCTCCCCCACCCTTTTTCCTCTCTCTTTCTCTCAACCCGGACGAACGCGGACAGTGGTTCTCATTGACTGTGATTTTAGATTCATTAAACGAATCTTTTAATTTGATGTTTACCATTATCATTACCGTTTGTTCCTTATATCAGTTTAAAGGATTTATCGTTTCCAAAACATCAAGTATCGATGCAAAAATTTATTTATTCGTTGATATTTTGCACTAAAGAATCTCGAATTGTGAATCGTATAATCAAATTTAAAAATGAGAAAAGAAGGTGAGAGATTCTTATTTAGATCTTATCACATAATCTTTGAATGCATCGGATGTCAATGAACGTCGAAAACCGGTGTGAAGCTCAACGTCAAAATTTCAAATTATCAGAGCGGAGTGTACATGTACACATTTACGCGTCCTGTAAATGGATGCGTATGTGTATACATATACACGTTTATATATTGCATTCGCATGTATGCGTACGATGTACATTATAGATAGACGAATGAAGTGCATTACATGGTATAACATAATAAACGTATACATGCGCGTCCATGTATTCGCGCATAGGCAAATGTGTGTACTTCGGCAGCAATCTCTCTGTGAAACGTAATCGTGAATGCTTTTTTTCCTATTTGACGGGAAGGATATTTGAAAGATGAAAACAATAACAAAAAAAAAAAATATAAACAAAACGGGAAATATTGTAAAAGTATAGAAATTCAAAATTGGATTTTAGTACGAAATTATCTTGTTTAAAAATTTTTCCACTTGGTTTGAACTCTTCGAAGGATTTTGAAAAAGCAAAACATTTCAGTAGTCCACACAATCTAGTTTCTTAGCTCATTTAGCCCTTCATCCAGGGGCAACTGCTGTATTATCCACATCGCACTTGTCACAGAGATAATTAATCGTTCTTGTGACATTAGCGATGTTAATAACTCAAGGTATGTTAATTACGGTTTCGACCACAAGGCACGAGCGACTTGATTTTACGCATCCCAAGTAGGTACGGAATGCTTTCGAGGTCTCTCTCATGGTATTACGCGTGTTTACATAATCAAACGCTGCCCAAACCACCGCCAATATCAGTAGCTTCGGAGGCTATCATCTCTCCGTGGATACGAAATAATAAGAAAATTGCATTCGAAAAAAATGTTACCAGTTCTCCCCCCAAAAGTGTGTTGAAAAAACTTCGCGCGAATTTGCCTTCCTCGAAAGATCACGTATACGCCAAGATTTTGCGTGAAAATTAAATTAGCATTTCTTTAATAATCTTCGCGATGATTATTTTTGATGAAGAGTTGGCTTGGATGAGCGTTTCCTCGTGATTTACAGGAGAAACGCAGCCGGCCCATTTACTTGCTCTCTGTATTTCAATAATGGCGTCGTAGGGTGACGTGACGAATACGTTTTTAAGTGAAATACAAATGGCGTCAAAATACCGCATTATCGTTTTATGGCAATTATCTCTGCTACTTCGATGAATCACGAAGAAGTATATTTCCAGTTGTATGTATATCTGTCGTCGTACAAATCATTCACACAAGAACATGCATTCAACTCTCATCCTTTGGGACTGAAATAGTTGGTGCATCGTTATTAGAATAACAAAAATATAGTTGATTCTGCATTCTTAGACTGAATAATATCTCAGAGGAAGAGTTATACACTGTTGAAAATTGCTTGAAATTTCATGTACTTTTCATGTACATATGTGGATGAAAATTCAATTTTTGTGAACTGAAATTATCGTGCATGAAAATTGAAATTAATGTACAGGTGATTGAAGAAACTTAGAAAAATTTAATCCAGTATAATAACATAATAATATCATTATAATTATAATTAAATTATGGCTCTAATGGCATCCAACAGAAAATAACAAAAATGATCCAAGTGTGTTTGGATTTGAAAAAAAATCTAAAAATGCTCATATCTCAAAAACTAACCTTAAAAAAAAACGGGAAATTCTTGCATTAGGGCTGCATAATACACCCTTGAAATACAATTTTTCTCACTATGGGTCACCCTGTATACTAACGCTTTGACGAAGTCATCCGCGTATCCGCTTCAACTATGTACTAGTTAGATCACACGGTTTGTTCAGTGTTTCTACATTACAAGTACATCTTGATTCACAAGTTTGAAGAATGAACGCAAGGTCATATAAGCAGAAAAATGCTCCCTTCCACATAAGTGGCAGTGGCTTGAGTGACAGAGCTTTGGCGTCCGACTTCGACGTCCCGCGTTCACATCTTGTTGAGGTGATTTTTTTTTTTCAACGATCATGAACATGTGCATGAAATTTAAAGAACTTGTTATTGAATTTTCAATCATGATTTCTCTCAACAATCAAGAACATGTGCATGAAATTTAAAGAATTGGTTCTTGAATTTTCAAGTACAGTGCGAATTATTTTTCAATTACGTGAGTGGAAGTTGCTTCCATTACATGTAATTGAAAATTCAATCAGAAATTTCTAACAGTGTATGCTTTTTAAGGGAATTGATCCACCGATGGATTAGGTTGTAAAATTATCGCTTGAGCACTAGAATTTCATAATTTTTATTCTATGTTTATATCCAAAGATATTGGAGTTGAAGATTTTTCTAAAAAAATTATACCCTGAGAACAAAGAAGTTGTAAAATTTACAGCTTGCGGAGATGCTGTTGAAGTTTGAATCGAAAACGAAACGAAAATTCAAACTCACAAAATCTGATAAACTATTGTTACACGGAAAGACACCGGGTCTATTAATATTTAGAAAAATGACTGTCAATTTGGGGAAAACGAGGATCGCTGAAAAATATTCGTAGGGAATCTACTAAGAATTCGTAGTCAATGTATTAACAATTGATAGTTTCACTGTGAAAAATACCAATGAAACTATCAACTGTTGATATTTTGACTACGAATTTTTGGTAGATTCACTACGAATATTTTCCAGCGATCCTCTTTTTCCCTAAATTGACAGTCATTTTTCTAAACGTTGATAAATTCTTTCTACATATTAATAGACCCGGTCTTTCCGTGTATTCATCTTCTCGAATTGAGTTCTTGGAACCGGATAAAGTGTTTAAAAGATATTCTGCAAGATTTTGAGTGCTCAACAACTCAGAATTTTGTTTTTCAATCACTAATTCGTTTCAATAAACGATTCAAACTTCAACAACATCTTGCGAAGTCAATATTTGGACGATTTCAAAAATAGTTCGAGCTACCACAATTTGAGTTGATTTTACATCAGCTGAGGTAAATCTGACATTTCCGGCGATAAAATTGACTGAAATTGTGTTAGCTCGAACTATTTTTCGAAATCGTCCGAATATTGATTTCACAAGATGTAAAATTGAGTTGCAAAACAGTTATTTGATATTAGATTGAATTGGACTTATTGAAAATTTTGTAAAGAACATACACTGGATTGAGGAATAAAATAGCGCCAAAGGGAACAGAATCTAACAAATCTCTGCGTAGGACAATAATTTAAATTTTCAATATAAGAGAAAAACGCTCCACTTATGGTGGTGATGGTTAGGCGCTAATAAATTCACGCGCTAAGTGCCGTGAAATTTCTTCGTAGGATCCGTGCCAACGTAGAGAGTTAGGTGCTTGGTCTCTCTATACAACGGCGGCCTTGGTTAGCCAGTTAAACTGGATAGATGTTACGTGAACTTAACCTACGAGTTGGGTAACCATCGAAAACCATTTGACTTGATTCAAATACACCCAATGATTTGTCGATGAATTTAATTTATCGTTTCATCACAATATTTATTATCTTGAGGGGTATACTTTATATCCACATTTCTACTACACGTATATATACATGTAAGTGCCGTGACATTTTTATGGTTACAAGGAGGGCTGTTCTAGTCGATAAATTACCTTACAGGATTTTGAATCCGTTTCGCTACCCTCTTGTTTCTTTATCCTTTCATTTATGACGTGAATGTAATATGTTTTCTTGATATTTTTACGTTATTTCGAGTTCTATTTTATCTAAAAAATTTGTATCTAGCACTGTATTAATTTATTGTAAGGTACAAAATCGTTTCATTTATTTAATGAACGTGGATCCTTGTGAATACCAAAGCGTTGGGGGGTTTCTTTTGGATTTGATTCTGAAATTATCGTTCTAAGAGGAATAAAAGTTTCCTTCTGTATATTATCGAGAGAATCGCACCTCGCCGCGACGACTGGAATTCAATTGTCCCAACTGAATTTTAGCTAGAGTAAATGAGAATCTAGTTATAAATAAAACGGTTCATTCGATTGTAATGGAAAAAATTCAACTTTGACAAGTGGAAATTATTTAGATCCAACTAAATTTTTATCTAGAGTGATTAAATTTCCAAGATATCTAATATTCGACTAAACCTGTGTTTTCCAGTGTAGTGTTTTATCAGGTTTCGCAAGATTGCATTGATTAATCACTGTAATGGAGTATATTTTCGAAGTGACAAAAATTTAGTTTCTTTTTTTCATCAAACATTATATCTTATGTGCATAAATTCATAAATATATGAATTTTTACAGATTCTATTCTGATTCTTTTATTTCTGCACAGAGAAAGAAATATACTACTTTTTCTTATTCTGCTTGCTAAACCAAAAACAGGAAGTTTTGTAAAATGGATTTTTACATAAAATACTGAATTTTACTATACGCTTTATAAAATTCAACATTCAGCGTTTAAAGCTTCAATTTTACCTATCACTTTTTCTACAATATTGTTAATCTTCCGTATTTTTTATGTAAAAATTCATCTTATAAATCTTAATGTTTGTAGTTTACTAAAAAAAAATAACAAAAATTCTTATATTTTCCAGGAGCACTTTTCTCCGTGTGAGTAAGAATCATGACGTTCCCAAATTATAATTTCCATACAAAAATATTTTGATATCTTTGAGGTGTAAATTGGTATAAAGTTATTAAAGCAACTCAAAAGGAAGTGAAAATGCTTATATTCAAGCTTCAAAATGAAAGAGATTCATTATCTCTGGAGTTCGAAGTTACGTAGTTCGCATGAAGAACGAAAGAATTGTGTGAAGTTTCTCGTGGGTTTTTGCATTCTTTCATCTTTTCTTCCTTTTTGCCTTCACACTGAGTGAAATTATCTGAAAAATAACGAGACAAACTATGTTTAATTAGAATTATAGGTTTATTATTCCTTCAGACGGCGAATGAATTAATCAGTTTGAAATCAATGAATCCAGGTGATCAGGGTCAACGAATGATTTTACAGAACCTGTACGAACATTAATTAGATATTGATATTATTTAATTGAAATTTTTCCATCAATCAACTCTTCGTTTTCATTTCAATTGTCAGCTGATAATTCAAAAATTTTATGTGATCTCGTGAGAAAATACTCTGGAAACTCCATGAATTGTTAACATCGAAATTCGATTGATCGCAATATACATTAAGGATGGTATATTCAAAATCTCGGCGATGATTTGCGATTCATTCCTCTCGAAAAATTGTCAATAAATCCAACTCGAAAATTTTACGCTTTTCTACTTGCTGCCCACTTGTATTCATGATTTATTATCCACGTATTTACAGCAACATAATAACATTCACAGATTTCAAGCTTATGCGTCATGTAGCACAAGCTTTTGCTATATCAAGTACTGTTATCTAGAGACAAGCTTATATCCTGCAATAAATTAATCGCATTCGGGTATTTCTGTGCACATTTTTATTGACTTTGTGATTTATAAATGTGATAATGTTCGAGATATTGACCACGGTTTGTTAGTTGTATTTGGACTGGGAGGAAAGAGCTTTGTATGCCAGACATGATTGATCTTTTGCCACTTCGCTTCTTTTTGCTACTAAATCATAAATTTTTTATTTTTTAAGTTTCTTTGTTGAAGTGTTTCATCATTGACAAATATGCAAAGCACCATTCATCTTAACTGAGAAAAATGGAAGTGGTTATCATAGCTACTATATTCGGAACTGAATGTTTTCTCCTACTGTAGCTCCGTTTTGTAACTGAAACTGCATGAATCGTACCTACTCAAGTGAAAATGGAAGAAAATATCTATTCCGAGTCTCACAACTCCAAATCGTAGCTGAAAATGAGCCTAGCAATTTTGTGTAACTAAAATAACTCTAGTCAAGCAGCTGGAGTAGTTACAAAAAATCTTTATTCTTCGTCAGTTATATCGCTATACTGTCAATAATTTGTATCCGCAGCAGGAAAAACTTAATGTTACGTTGAATATAATGCTGTAGTTGTTTCGAGTAAAACTATTTTTGACAGTATGCTTTGATTTTATGGTGAGTAGAGTTGGAAATGATTGATGAAGAAGCCCAAAGAAATTCCTAATACCATATCATGAAATAATTGTCGCATTAAATAATATGTTGGGATAGTTATTGGTTTTTTTTTGTGATTTTTATTATTTTTTTTTATTAAAAATATAATGAAATACATTATCATTAATGTAATATTTCAGTTATATTATCAATTGAAAAATAATAAACTGCAAATAACCTGTATGACAGGTGAGGTGTTGTTAATCTATAAATAACATGAGATATTTTACTGTTTCTCTCTTTATTTGTTCACGTAGATTTTCATTTAATAAAACAAAGAAGGGAAGAATAAAATATCTCACGTGGGTTATGAATCATTTATTTATCATCCCATGATATTTATGTGAACTTCCACATTGAAAAAAAAACGATAAAAAAAGTGTAATCAATTAGCAAGCGAATTGTGATAACTGCATTCCATAATCATAGGTAGACATGATTTATCAATTATTGATACTTCGAACTGCGGTTACAATACTGAATGCATGCGAGCTATGTGGTTCCTTGGGTAAATACATGTATCAGTTACTCTGGAGGAAGTTTCTATAGGAATATAAAAATTGTGAAAATAGCTGTGAAAGACGTGAGTCTCAAACTATCGTGGGTCAAAATTATCATTGCTACAGTAGTTGTTGGAGTTATCGGAGTCCAAGTTTTATTTGTGATAGGAAAAATGCCTTTCTACTTCAAACTCTTCGAAAATGTGACTGTAGTTATTTTTTAGAGCTAGGCATCATTTCAGCTACAAATAGTAGCTATAAACACGAGGATTTTTCCTCAGTGTACGGAACTTTTCAAAAATTCCACGTAATTTTCCGCAACTACTCTCTTTCGAATTTTCGAAACATATTCTGACAATTCAGGAGAAAGTGACTGTAAAAATTACAATCACATACTCTGAATCTCTAGAAGAAATTTTGTTGACAATGAACAACAATGAACAACAATGAACAATCAAACGAAGGAAGAAGGATTAATTCAATTTATAAAAATGTATCATTAGAATAGAGAAAATAGTTATATGACTACAAAAAAGTCATAAATTCGTTAATGTTTAGTCGCCTCTTTTTTTTGTCGAAAAATCTAAAAAGCAATTTATATAGGATTTACTTCTCTCTTTACGACCTTTATGAACTTTTCTCGATCGTTTCCCATACTGCACTATAAGTACATCATCATTTCTTTGCAACGAGAATTTTCTTCTTTCTTGTATCCACATTATACGCGTCACAGCGGTAAACACGTGGGCGATGATAACGTTGACAGTCCTCTCTCGACACGGTATTTTACAGAGTATTTAGCGGCGTGTACCGTAAAACTGTCGTTATTCAGATAAAATGGATATTGTACCATTTAATGTGAAGAAAATGTTTTTTTCAAAAGAAGTTTCGACGCTATGAAGAGCGTAGGATCGAAGAAGGAAGCATTTTCCACAAGAGGGATTATTGACATGCTCGTGAAGTTTATAAAATTTAGAGTTACTCCATTGAAAATGAACGATGAGGTCGTGCCATTCGAAGTTGTACATTTCAAAAATGTACGATGTCGAGCTCGATGATACTACTTCACGTTTAAGTTACTGAAAAAGAAATGAATGCTCATCGCATCGATAAATCGACTCAGTAAAATCTCATGTGATCTCATCAAAGTTATCTAAGCTCAATCATTGGATTTTCCTTCTTTATGAAATTTTCTTGTTTATCTCGATTCATATCCATATAAAAGATCTCATACAAACTTCCTATGAGATTTGAAGTTCGATAATCTTTCAATAAAAACAGTCTTATTGAAATCTTTTATTCAAATGAAGCATGATGGCATTCGAGAATCCTAAAGAAACACATTTTTCAGAATTCACGTGTACTCGCGGTAACCTTTTACAACTTTCGAGCACCCTTCACTCAATTGTGAATCATATGTGGGTAAATATACGTGAATTGAAATTTCACTTTGAACGATTCAAACAACATGATAAAGTACGATGCTTTTGAAGTCAAAAGAGTTTTCGGCAACGTTCGCGTGAATCTCAGTTCCTTCAAACATACTTCGCTGCGCGGTGTCACACGCCGGGAGGATTTTAATTATTCGTCAATTAATTAACACGGTATTTACGATCCCCTTCCCCGGAACAGTTGAGGAATTCTCACTTTTATTTTTCAACCACCCGCGGATTGAGCAGGGTATCCGGATGCTGCGTGGTCTGTGGCCACGCAAGGTCGTTAAAGGGCTCTGTATAATGCAGCTACGAGGTTCCCACCGTAACAACACGGGTTCCTTCAAAGCTCTCTCCGCGTGAAAGAGGTATACTACGGAGAATCGTTGAAAAATTAATCTGGAGTTTAACGTCTAATTGAATGACTTCTCGAAATTATAAACAACCTCTTCGGCGAGTTAAGCCTGGATTAGTAGCGATGTCAGTTGATATATTGGGTAGAAAGAAGTTTTGAATAAATATCGAAATTCCAATAAGCGAGTGAAATACTAGATGACAGAGAACACGTGTGTCCATGTATAAGAGCGTGTGTGCTTTTGCATGGCAGGCGTGTGCCATTTCGCTTATCTCGCTTACACTATATAAAACGTTCAGCAGCACGAGTCAACCGCACGCTTCTTGAATTAATGACCATGTCCAACCGACGTTTTCGTGTCACGTGATCACGCCCGTCTCCCATAAAAGTGAGAAACCACATCGCTGGAGGTGACAAGGAACTCGAGGATCAAAGAATGATGAGAAGAAAGGTATTCTCTGCTTGGATAATTGACGATTGAATCGATATAATTTGATGCTACGTGAAATCGATCAATCGATTCCAAGAATGCAAGAAAAAACAACCAGCCATTCGATGAGAGATCGAGTTAAATAATTGCAAAGAAGAATGAGGGATTAATTTTGCTTCAAATGAGAGATATCGTGAGATTGAGTCATTTATTTCTATTTTGTTTCCTCGCTTCTTCCGATGTATTTAATTCCAGTACGAGAATGATAACATTTTTGAATTACCAACGGAAATGTGACGATTTGACTCGCGTTTCGATTAGGAGAATTCTAAATTATGGGACCACCCGATTATTATTAATACAAATTATTTGTTTTGAGTGAATACTCATTTTATCGGACTCGAGCGAAAATGCATAATGTATATAAATAAACCGTTTCATCGATGAAAAGTGTGTAGAGTCACTAATTCCCCCATCGAACTGGAGTTTAAGTTTGTAACATTTCAGTCCCTATTTGAAGCAGATGAGCCAATAAATTGAACATTTGTATTTAATTGTTTGTTTTGAATCAAACGTTTGAGCATTGCAAATGCTCCGTGTTGGACTATCAAGAGTACTGTGTATAATCTATGTATTATGTGGCAATTATGGGTTTCGTTCGAAATTACGAATAATTGTTGACCAAAGTCACAGAAATGTGATGTATAAGTGATGAAAGTGATAGATTTGAATGAAAAATTGTTTGAATTGGGATTTGCAATTATATTTTTGAGTTATCAAGAATCGAGTCGAAAATATATATATATAGATCTCATGAAATAGGGTACAGATGATGAACGAGAGAAAAACACAGCAATCATGCGGAGGAAAAAGATGCATCATGCACCTCTCGGGTATGTGAAACGGTACGCGAACCGCTGTCAGTCTCTGTACTCCAGAGAGTCGGATGATAATTCTTCCCTATTGGCATAGGTACCGGTAGATAGATGTAATGCAAATCTAATAGACGTTTGACTTTAGTAAACGAAGTATGAACAACATCTTTATTAAGATTGTTTGAATACGGTGGCGGAATAGAAGAGCTTTATGGTATATTTTCACTGTTTTCAGAGGTACCGCGAATGCTCTGTACTTTCATAGTCAATTTAATTCCACGTCGCATATAGATTAGATTCAGTGATGAATTTTAACCCTAGCACTGTATACATAGGTCTAGTAGACCCAGAGCGTTTTCTCAAATTCATGTCGTTTTGCACTGCGCGGGTGTGTTGCTACCACAAACATGGGTGGAGAAATACTTTCGTGGGGTTGAATTTTATTTTCATTAATCTGAGTATGTAGTTTACAGTTTGGTGTTTCGATTTTAACCCCATTGAAGGGAATCAACCACCATCGTCAAGAATTACAGCACATTTCGTCAGCCGGGTCCCGTGGACCCATGTATATAGTACAAAAGAGGTAAAAAAATATGTATACAGTTCTAGGGCTAATATACATCTAAAGAATATAAGAAGGTTAATTATCTTCTGTAGGAACTGAATTCGAATGATGGTTTTAATAACTTTCGACATTCTGAAAATCATTGTTTCAGTATCACTACACAACACGATTCACAAAATACCGTAGGAGAATCCATTTGAGCAACTCATGCAAGTTTTAGGTGTCAAAGAAATCTAAGCTCACTATACTTAGTGGTTGTTCAATCACCCTCCACAACTATCTAGCAAACTCCTTGATAACAACCGCGGGTATACGGCTTGGTTGCACTTAACAACTGCCGTTTAAGAGGATGTCAGACCAGAATAGTCGGAATTGTATCCATCTCGGTGAAGATGTTTTCTCTTCCCTTCGTTACCTCATAAGATTACAGTGAGGGAATGGGAAAACATTTTAGGCTTTGCAAAGTAAAAATTAGATTTTATGTGTATGTATTCAAGAGAAAAGCTGAATTGAAACTTTTCCTTCTGATGAAATAGTTGAACGAATCTTGAGTGTCTCGTGTGGAAAAAGTGATATTACAACGATTTAGAAGTATTTTGGCTGAAAGTTTGGCGTGATTCAATTGGAAGGGGTCAGGCAAGTCTTTCAAAAAATTATGGGGTTTGGGATTCTGTCATATTCTTAAGAAAGTAACAAAAAGTATTGGAACACTGTGATAGAGTTCCAAAAGCCATACTTTGTTGGAAGACTTTTGCCAGAACTCTCCCAAACAGTGAAAATTTTATGTTATCCTGTAAAAAATGTTTATGGAAAAATTCTTATATATTTATGTGAAGTGATTAACACATACATGCGTTAGGGATTTTCCCAACTCTTTCGGAAATTTACTGTTGAATGTTGCACCGAGAAAAAAAGTTGTAAAATTTACCTCTTGTTAAGTAAATATACTACAATTTCAGTTGATTTTACCGCAAGGGATGTGATATGCACATCAGCTATAGTATATTTCACATCAACTGTGGTATATTTAATATTTGTTGTGGGGAAAATCCCATAGAGTTTGAAATTCTCAGATAAATTTATGGGAAATTGATTTCCTAATCGGTGATTGGGATTTTCAGGTTGATATACACAGGAAAATTCCGATTATTCTTTCCAGTGTAGAGATCATCACGTTTATATTTTAATTGTGGAATATATAGTATACTCGATTATGTCGTTGCGAACGATAAATATACCAGCATTCGCTATATTCTCTGATGAAGACAAGAATAAATATGATTTTATTCCTCATAATAAAGTCTACTCCACGATTACCATAAAAATATGGTAATTTTGGTGATAAATTCTGCTTTGTGGAATTAAATCCAATACCTCTGCAATACTGTGTAAAATAATTGTGGAATTTTCCTTCAAAAAATGGTGGCAACAAAGTTCCTCCATAGATGAGGAATTCTTCACTATAATTTGTAGACGATTCAAACCCTAAAAAATCAACTAATTTCTCAAGGTGGTAGAAAAATCCCTCATTTTTCGAGAAAAAACAATTCCCCCAGAATAAGAGAAGGAATCCATCAACAGTGTGAAGAAAAACTCTCCACATTTTTTACCGTGAAGTTTGACGCCAGACTTGAAGCTAGATTTCTCCAAAATCGTTGTGATACTGATTTTTTCTAGGTGGAGTATCAAACATTTAGATATACTTTTTATTCATAATACACATGTAACAAACTGAAATTGATAAGGTAAAGATTAGTGTGTTGGGAAAATCATGGATAATGGACAAAAATTGATCATGAGCTGTCAAGTGGAATAAACTGATCAAGTTGTTGTATTAACAAGTTGACCTGCCTGGTAACTAGCTTTGTACTCAGCGCTTTTCTACTAAGGTATTAGAGCAGAACAGAATTACTTAAGGGGATACTAGCGGCGTGGCAGCAGCTAAATCGTTTATGACAAACTACGAGCGAATGTTTCAATTTTATCAAAATATCGCTTCGTATAGCACTTCTACTTGAATCAGAGAAGTGCTGTACAGAGCGATATTTTTCATTGAAAAAAAGTATGATTCCTATCACTATCTAAACGTATTTCAATTACACCCTCACGGAAAAAAACAGTTCACTATGGTAACCAGAGAAAAATTACTGCCAAAGCTAGATTTCACACTGAGAGAAGAGGAATTTGAAGGTTCAGTAAATAGTATTATATTTTATCGTTAAATTTGAATACTGAACTTTCAGTAATGTTACATGAAATTTCTGAAATTTTGCGTTACATTACTCAATGTTCTACACTCGTTATTACAAAATGTACACCGGAAGAAATAATTTATTTGACCGAATGAACTGAAGTTGATTGTGAAAATTAGTTCCGAGTCATAAAAGAATGAAGCTGATAATAAAAGCCGTAGTAGAGGCAACTTCAAATTAGTAACAGCAACTAAAGTCAGATAAATTTAATTTGAATTTAGTTGACCCAACGCCCGTTTTAGTTATCCAAATATCAACAACTGTATAATCTAGTTGTTGAAACTAATTTGGAGTAAGGGTAACTGATTATTTATTTCGGTGCAATATTCATGACTGAAATTGCTACGTGTCACTCAGTTACTGAACGTTTAGGAATTGAATGACACGTAGCAAGTTTGGTCATTAATATTGTATAATGCGCGGAGAGAAATGTATGGTAATATTTACCATGCTAACATAGTATTCGTTCTTATTTTATTGAAAATCGTAAATGTTACTATGTGAGAATAGAATCCTTCGCCATTTTTCTGGTGATGATTACTATACTACATAGAAATCAGACGAATAGAACTCAAAGCAATGTAAAATGATACTGATTACCATGTTACAATAGCTGTCATTCCAGTTAATGAAAATATGCACGCTGTGGGCAATATCGACACGACGTGTATAGACATACATATATTATACGTATTATTACGGTAGTCAGCCCACTATTAATAATCAAGTAAAATCACAGTTATTATTTAGAAGACTGATATAATTTGTTTCTGACTGTCTGCTCCCTTTTCTTTCTATTAAGCATTTCATAACCTAATTTATTTATTTATAACCTCATTCACTGAAAAGCCTTGTGTGTATATAAATGTCAATAGTTCAATTTAGGTTATAATCAATGAAAAAATCATGGTCAAGATTACTTTGTAGCATTGGATTCATGTTTAGTTGGATAGTACTGTCTCCAATGTAACATGGTAATCATTACTATGTTAACAGGGCTAATATTACCACATAAAATCGGGAGCATCACTATGTCAAGTGACTCGCACCATCTAAAAATTTTCGTCACCATGTAACATAGTAATCATTCCCATGCTACATTGAGAATATAACTATTATTCTTTGCTCTCCGTGTATAATAACGATTGAAGAACATTGAGTAATGTAAAGCAAACTTTCAATAATCCTTCTCGAAATTTCATGAAACATCGCTGGGAGTTTAGTACTATTTAGATTTATCGAACAAGAATATCACTATTTACCGAGCTTTCAAATCGCTCTCCTCTCAGTGTAGTTTCTATAGAAATATCTTTTGTTGCCACAGCTAAAGGACCGTCACCACAGCTGATGTTTGGCTATCCAAATATCAACCACATCATTTTTTTCTCTTGTAACCTCACGAATCGCTTTCATAAGCCTATTTTCAGGTTATGAAACTATACGGATCGTCATAACAACTATTTGTGAGGTTGGCTGTTATTGAAATACGTTTAACTTAGTTACAGAAACCATACGTTTTTTTCCAGGGTGATCAAATTGAAGCGTTTGCCCGTTGTTTGTCTTGAACGATCTGCTGCCACGCCGCTAGTATCACCTTAGTGTTGAATGAATTCATTCAATGAATTTATATTCATCAATAGAATATCAGCTTTGCTATTTGAAAATTATATTAGATTCTAGTTGGTGAAATATTAGAGTCTTATGAATGAATACTTCACTCTATTGGAAAGCATTCCGAATGATTAGATGAGCAAGATTAGAACTGTAAATTACTTGGTTATGAATAAATAGAAAAACACCTACTTATGTTAAATTAAGTATTTCATCATTCGAAGAACTAGATAATGCTTTTTCATGCATGAAATTGAAGTGCTTGTGTTTAGTGAGTCAGCTGTTCTAGTCAAAGTAAATATTTGAGATTTTTGATATCTGCTCGGCGATTCTGTGAGGTAATTAATTTTAGGATACTAATCGGTTCATCCTCATTGTGATTCTTTTTTTCTTCTGCAAAACGAATTCGAAATGCGATGTAGAGATCTAGCGAGAAGGAAATATTTTTAAGAATAATTATAAATCCGTCACTGTACAAAAATGTGAATTTTTCTTCAGGCTGTTGTATTCCTTCCCCTCATCGGGAAGGGATTGTTTTTTCTATTTTGTTCTTTGGGTGTCGAATACCCTACAATTGAAGGAAAAGTCCACCAAGTTATGGTGAAAAATCCCCCCATCTATAGAGGAACTCTGCTTCCACCATTTTTTGGAGGGAAATTCCACAATTATGTTTTAGAGTGCATGAATGAATTCATAGGGTGCGCAAAAATTGTGAATTCCTGTCTTCAAATCTTAAAATTGCGACAATTCTACTTTCATAGATTATTGTTTAATAAATTGAAATAAAATCAAGTTCATATTGAATACCACGAAAATCAATGACGCGGGTATTGAATATTTGTTTATCGTTATGCATCTTGATTTTAGAATCTTGGTATGAGGAAAATATATATATATATATCTGGCCTACGATATTTTCTTCAAAAATAAGTCTAAGTATTGTTAAAACCACGTGTAATTCGTTTCTTCGTAAAAACCGAAGCAAATATATCTCGTAGACCAATGCACAAAACCAAAGATATTTGATCATATTTAAAAAACATCTCCTACGATTTTGAATTTATATACATCACATGTGGACTCTTCTTATTTTCGAAGGTCGATGATTATGGCATTCCTATAAGGCTGTTCACATCGATCGTCGTAGTAGTTCGTCCTCGACTCTCGTTGTGTATGTGTATTATATCCATTGAAACACTCCCGGTATATCTTTCTACCTGTATACACGAATGAGCAAACTCTGTGTTGTACTCTCAACCACGGTTGCGCATCGTTTTTCTCTCTTTCTCTCTCCCCTTTTTTCTCCCCTTCTTCTTCTTCAATTTCTCTCTCTCCTTCTCTCCAAGAGAGTTCTCAGCCTCCAACCGTTTGCATCTTCTTTTTTCCGTTTTGCACAGATCGTGTAGGCTGCATGCAGTCTTCTTCTTCTTTTTCTTCTCCTTCCTCTTCTTCTTCTTCTTCTTCTTCTTCTTCTTCTTTTCTTGTATTGGTCACTGTCTGTCTGTATGTCTGTCTTTTCCTTCGGACCAAGCAAGTTTGAAATCCAAGGGAGGTGAAGAGAAGTCTGGGAGACAAGAACAACAACGAGAAAAAAATGAGGAAGAAGCGGGCTAATACTCATTTTAGCCTCTCTTGTTATAATATTATTGGAAATTTGAATATTTCTACAAGTTTTGAATATTCCATAGATATCTCAGTACGACTAAGAATATATATCTTGAGTGATATTTAGTTTGAGGAGCAATTTGTTAAGTAAAACCGGTTTTAGTTGAAGAAATATTTTGAGTATCGGTCGATCTAGTCAAGAATGTTTCAGATACTCCGTGATATTGAGAATGTTCTATCCATGAAGGTATGTTAAATAAATTGATAATTTTAGTGGCTCCGTATTGTTATTCACGTATCATATATATTTATCGTTCTCAACAAGTTGGAGTATATATTTTTTTTCCTCGATTGTAGAATGAATCATTGAAGAATTCGCCTTTGATGATTGATCACACAAGCAGAGTTTTTACATGTAAATCCCATCAGAATAAGATGATGTATGAGAAATAATTATAATTATTGCTTTTACCGAATACAGTAACGCGTATATTGATTATTCAAGATGTAACTATTTCACGTTAGATCGAATTTCCTGTGTTCTTTGAAGAGAAAATAACAATTCATCAGGGATTACAATCAGGGAACGTAGCATTTATTTTTCGTTTCTTACTGACTTGTGGGAGGGGGGGGAGGGGGAGGTGGAACGAAAAAAAAGGCAAGAAAAGAAATTGAAGCCTTTTTATATTTGCAGAACAGAATAGGATCTGGACATAAAAGAACTCTGGGGAAAAGAAGAGAAAAACAGGAAAGAGGAACCAAATGCTCTTTTTTTCTCCCCCTATTGTGTTTCCTTCTGTTGCAAAGAGTGACTAAATGATTTGCTTTGCTCTTGATGAAGGAAACTGTATTTTCGTTTTGACTGCATGGATTAAAAACTCGAATAAATATTTTTTTAATAATATTATTTTGAATTTTCGATAAATATCCATGAAAGTTTGTTGTTAGTTTTCGTAAGGTATTATATTCCAAACTTAATTGAAGATACGTTCGAGTTCTGCTTGGGATGGACTACCGAGAATTCTCCAGGACCATTAATCTGAGCTCCGCGACACCCGCTCTTTTTCCCCTACCTACAAGATTCCTTCTATATATCCAGTTCAGTCTTCTGCTTCAAGCAGGTAGTATTCGGCATATTCCGAACCCTGATCCAAAAAAGCCAACACCATTGTCCCTGCACCGTAATGGACTCTCCCGCTATAAATACCATAAGAACCATCATACTCGACAAGAACTCGAAATCAAATTTCCCAATTTTTCACATCGTATTAGAACAAATTTCCATTTCTTATGAGGTAATCACAGTTATTTTCAAGCATCAAAACACTTTTTATTTTCAATTTGAGTAAGTGGAGTAGCTGAAATCTTTGATATCATGTCTTGATTTGCAGGTTTAATGTTCATCGGAGGATATAATGAATGAAAATGAAGACAAAATATTCGGTTCTGCGAATTTGTTGTATACCTTGGGAAAAAGACACCGCATCTGTGTGAGTGCTGATGTAAGAACACCTGCACGATAACGGATGTTTTAAGTACACCGTTTGCAAATTTTCACTATTCCTTGTCGTACATTACATCTAAAGACAAGAGCTTGAATGAATTTGTCATCCTTTTGTTTTAAATATCAAATTGTTTCCTAAGTGGACATTTAACATAAAATTCTATAGTCTTTTCGAATATATCATACAAATAGGAGTTCGAATCTCGGAAAAATCAATTCACCTCTTTCCGTGACGATAGTCTGGACATAGTCTGGACATTTGGTAGCACTTTCAAGGTGCGTATCTCGATATTGTTCGATACTTCGAAACAGGACGTGTGCATCCGCACCTCTTTTCAAATTCAAGAACTTTGAATTGACTGCAAATTGAAATAATTTGGTCAATTCTTTCGAGTATACCTGTTTGCTGTTTATACATTTATTTCCAAGTTGGAAATCCAGGGTTAAATTGATTCAATTAAAAGTGGAAACGCTCAAAACATTGAAAGAAAAAGAAGAATTAGAATGGAAATAGAATCTACGACAATGAAGAGAAAGAGGAGGAGGTAAAAGAGTAGCAGTCGAGCGATTTTGCAACAAGAGCGCGCGTGTGTTGTGTGTGATTTCGGTCACGCCGTGCGCCTGTACATTGACCCCCAGAGGAAGAAAGAGAGACAAAGAACATTTACTTTTCTACTGCTTCTTCTTCTTCTTCTTGTTCTTCATCCCTCTACTTCTTTCGCTTCTCTTTTCTCTGTCCCTGTACTACAACACAGAAGGTCTTCACCTCACATCACCTGATATTCGGTTAAATTTCAAATTTGTTCACTAAAATTTTGTGGTATAGCGAAGAAGAAGAAGAACAAGAATCCAGGAAGATGAATGGGTCGATTCATACAGACCCATATTAATTGATTGAATTATAATCATCTCATTCATTAGTCTCTCATAATGATTCTACATAATCGAAGTTACTTATTATATATCAACATATGAATTTGTTAGCCACAAGATTTATTAGATCGGAATATATTATTTCCAGTTCATAATTTTGTTGTAACTGATTTTCGAAAGATGCTAAATCACAATTACAATATGTAGGAGCCATAGATTTATTTATATGATTTAGAGGATAGCGGTTTAGCAATTTTGGAGGCGCGCCAAACGAAAGATGCATACAAATATTTCTTGAGTTTTGCAAAAAGAATTTCGAAGAAATTGTTTGTTTATAATCACGTTGTGCATGAGGATATATCCGTATTTTATGATTGAAGTATCTTGATAATTTAGTACGATGGTGGTAAAGTAAGAATTTTGGCAGTTTTGGCCCCACGCCAAACCAAAGATTCTTCCAAGTTTATCTCCAATCTTTCGAATAAAAATTTCGAATGGATTCCGAGTCTGTAAAAGAATTCCATAATTTTTTCAGATGAAAAACAGTAAGGAAGCTGAATACACAAATCTTCACGTGTTCAACTACAGCGTGTTATGTGGGATTCTATTTTTTTTTTGTTTTTTTTTTCAAGACAACAAATTAATAGGAAAAAATTAGGGAATGGGGTTGGTACAACACATGATATACCGTCAAGAAATTTTCTTTTCTTTCCCTATTCTTGTTTGTGAGATCCAAACATATGGCAAATGAGTATGCATCGTTTATTCCTAGTTAGCAACCATTATCCTATAGAAACAATTCGAGAGGAGTGAGAACATTGCAGTTGTTCGAAATAATATCCAATGATCGCATAAGTTGATAGAATGTTTTATTTTCACTCCATGGAGAAGAAAATTGTATGAATAATGAATTTTATCAACTTTGAGTGTGCTCTATACGGAATTGTAGGAACAACATATACATCGAGTCTCTACTTTAAGAAAGCGTATTTTAAAACGAAAACTCAAGGCAGGTAAATTGTACTCGTAACAGTAAGTCAGGTATAAAATTTGAGACAAGAGATATCATTGTCCAATGCAGTGGCCAGGACTGCGCGAAGCCACACAAACTTCGTACAAAGGCATAGGAAAATTCCAGGTATAAAAGTTTTCCTTGAAAAGTGGGTATAGTACGTTCGAAAAAGTGCTCCCCATACAATTCAACCAAAGTAATGCGAAAGAGCACGAAAAAAATGTATTTCAATATATATTTTCAAGTAATCAATCGTGCATAAATTTCATAACCCCTATTTCCGTTTGTTGAGAAAAGAAAAAAACATGTTGAAATTCAAAATCGTTCACATCACTTCCAACATGAAAATTCAATCCTTTTTTCTGAATATTTTCCAGGAAATCGCATTTTTGTTCCATTTCCATCGCGAATCCTATTTTTATTATAGGAGTTAATCCCTCCATTGATCGTACCCGGTTATGTAGCAGTTCACAAAATCTACCAGTTTTCTTACCAAACAAAATCGGCAATTATAACGAGACCTGAATAGATAGAGAACGATGACAGAGGACGATAACGAATCGATTACTTTTTAATCTTTCATTTGATTACTTTCATTCCGGCAGTTCTTTTATTAACGCATTCCAAATCGTTCTCGTGCCTGGATTTCTTTTTTTTTTTCTTTTTATTTCAACAGAAACGAAGCTTCATCTTTCAGGGGGAAAATAATTTCATATTAGATTTGGAGTAATGAACGAATAATTTATCCTCATCCTTATGGAGCGTTTATTGGACCACGATGTTTCGAGACAGTGGGATAATCTTATGATTTGAATACGTTACAGTCTATTTGCTTCTTCATTTTATGATTCACATCCAAATGTGAAACTTCAATTATCCCATAATTTATCCAGTCCCATGCGGATCACAGGAGATGACCAATAACCTGGACAAATTTATGATTATACGCAAGCCGTCCACAATGTACGTCAATTATGACTTACCATATGAGGAGATTCGAATAACAGTAAAGTTATCAAGTTCCAACTTCATTATGTTTGATATCATAAAATGTGGAATAAGAAGAGGAAACAATTGCACAAAATATATATATGTATTCTCGGTAAGTATAGTATGTTTGCAATTAACTCAAACACTTTATGATTGGATTTTCTGTATTTCGAGCTTTCGATTTCTTCAAAGTAGACGAAGAAAAGGATATATGGCTTTCTTATTTTTCTTGCTAAACCAGAAACAGGGAGATTTGAACAATGAATCTTAATATGAAAATACGGAAGATTGCGAATAAATGGACAAATTATACTATATATGTTTTATACAAAATTTAACCTCCAGCGTTTCAAATTTAAATTCTTATCCCCTGGTAGAAATTATGATTTTTCTTTGTAAAATCACACGTATGAATAAGCAAACAATGTGTTTTGACATTTAATTTCCAGTCAAGAACGTTGCTTCTGAATTCATTTCCATAAAATAATCCCGAGTGACAAATTGAAATGCTGGGGATTCCTTTTATTCCTCTGACCGTGTTAATGGACTATCAATGTTACTAGATGATCAGTTGACGCATGAAAAATCGACATAAACCAACTAAATGTTTGGGCATCAAAGTCAAATTGGCTGAAATGTGTTACCCAGTTGTCCCCACGTGGGTCCCATCTAGTACGTGCATGGTAAATGGGACCCCCAGACAAATTTTTACCAGGGTCCATTACTTTTTCTACAGTAATCGTCATCTTCCATATTTTCTCGTGAAAATTTATTTGACAGACCATCCTGTTTCCGATTCACTAAGAAAAATAAGAAAACATCGTATATTTTCCAGTGGCATTTTTCTCTCTGTATTCGCTCTGGAAAAGTTGAGCTTCTAAATCTATTCGGAATACATTATGATAATTCGATGATGCAATCATAACAAAAGAATGAATGAGAACGAATGAAGAAACCAAGTCGCAACATCGAACCATTGATGATCGATGCGATTCGAATGAAAGATTATTTGAAAATAATCACGAGGTATTTGTATCTCAGAGAAGAGAGACCTAAAGTCTTAAATGCTTCCTCCATTCACGTACGAAACTTTCCCCGTACCACTTGCACAAGAGAAAAGAAATCGTGATCGTGTTTGATGTGCGTATGTGTACGTATTCATACATCCTTATATGTCACGCGCGAAAACTAACGTAGGCCTTTTTTCTTCAATCGGATAAGTGAAAACTATTTCTTGATTTCATCAAAGATAACTGCTGATAAGAACAAAATGAGTCGAGAAATCGCTTATCGAATCAGAGAAACATACTTGGGAGGGGAAAAGAAGTTTATTTCAATGATTCTATTTCTAAAATGACCAATCAAATCCAAGAGACAAGAAGAAAAGAAAGATCTAAAAAGATGATCTCGTTTACACACATTTCACCGAACGTTGTAAACTCCTTTCCTCCTTTCTTCCTTTCTCGAACATATCGTGTAAGTCAAGGGGGGAAAGATCATTCTTCTTCCTCGCAGCTTACAAATGCGTTCAACTTGACCCCGATTACGGGTGAATCGGATTTCCGGACTTCCATGATCCTTGCGAATACCCTCGTATCAATCATGGACAGGATAGCCCTGGTTAGGATTATGTTCTGTCTCGCTTCGAAGATGAAACCGATTCAAATCACAACGAAAAGTGAAACCACCGCTCTTCCCTGATTTCGAATGACAGACATTAGATTCGATACAGGCCGTTAATTAGTTGAAGATCAAAGTTTTATCTCATGTAAACACTTGGTTTCGTTGTTCGATCATCTAGAAGAAGTTTCACGTGACGCATGAATAGCTGAAAGAAAACTCTTTTTTTTTTTTGTTCTTTTTAGATAAGACCCTTGTTCTTTGATAAGCACGATTAGAGTGATTCACCTCGCGTTGATAAGCATCATTAGTTGAATCTTGTATTTATTCAAGTTTGGTATAAATATTTGCTGTGAAATAGGTTGTAACATATTTATCGGTATCGATGAAGAAGTTTTTCTTTTGGGTCGAAGATAATTGAATGTAAGATCAAGTGGGTATCGTGCTATAAGATTTAATTTGAGAATAGATCTGTTCAAGTTTGAGAGGATTTTTAATTTCAACGAACAATTGAAATTGTAAGAATTCTTTGTGGTTTTAGTTTTAAGTTCCGTTATTGTAATGAATCTGATAAATTTGAAACGCGAAGGCACAGGTTTCCGATCACTCTCCTAAATCCGACCATTTTATATTTGAAGAGGAATTGATGATCGCACACGTTTGTATTTAATGAACAAGGGTGAGTAGATGAACATCCAGTACGCACATTATAAGCAAATTTGATTCATTTACATGAATATTTAAATAATTATTCAAAGAAGTATTAGGTGGTCGGAGAGTTGGGATGCTGATAGGAAATCGGTGTCTCTGCGTCAATAAACATATGTTTACGGACAAAATCGTGATCGAAAGTTCCTGTGTCATAAAATTATACCAATGATGAATAAGATAATGGTGAAGAAAGATATGATGAAATTACAAGATGAGATAATATATATATATATATACATATTACACCTCCAAAGAATTTTGAAATAAGAAATATGAGAGAGGAAGATTAGAATATGATATACGCATGATGAAATATGTGATAAATAAGTTGAGATAAGAGAGTCATCAAACCAGTTTATGGGTATCATATAATGGTAATTGTATAATGATTCTTATAAACGAACGTTATTCGACAATGTTAATAGAGTGTAATGGAGCCATTCATTAAATTCATCACTTCCCGGTGAATAATATATTGTAAAATTATGAAATGTGTATATCAACTTATGATTACCCCTGTCACGCTAACCCTTATTTTTCAATTTACATTTCAATTTGATTCACATGAAAATTCAATGAATGAATAAATCATAGGTTGAAGAATATATCGATTGAATTTCTACATCGTTATACATTCGTCAAATTCATCGACGAAAGAACGGAGATGCCACTAATTAGTTGATTATTCGTATCATTGAGAAATAATACGTGACCTACGTCAATTCGATTAATCAGTGTCAGAAATTTAATCACTTTGAATCTGTAAAAAGATTACATTCAAATTTCACCGCAGATCGCAGGTACTTATCGGAGGGGAGCGATGAAATATTGATAAAATACATTAATAAGAAAGCAAAAATTCATCTTATATCCATTTAGTATCGACTTATGTATTCTCAACTGTATACAATTTTTTTTTTCATAAAATTATTACAATCTAAAGTGCTCTTAACTACGTTTGATACATCAATTTCTTCTACACTGAGAAAAATTTTCTTGTACAATTTCCCATCATTGCTGGTAAATTCAGGATATAACCTGAAAGCAACAAAATGTACTGTCCAACACGGTAAATTGAACTGTTATTCTATTAACATCTACGACCAAAGCGAGTGAAGATAGCTAAAATGATTGCAAAGTTCACACATAATCGGCAGCGTGTTTCGTCATCTTCAGAGTATATTCCAAATATACCAGCAATGATGGGAAATTCTACAAGGAAATTTTTCTCAGTGTATCTTTGAGGTTTATTGAAAGAAAAGAAAGAAGGAAATGAACAATTTTATATATTTTTGTGTGTTTTACCAATCGATATACAAGAAATCTACACGGAGGAAGAAGGAATTTGCTTCCGCGGGGTTCCTTTTGCTGGTACAACAAATCTTTCACGGTGACAGCAAACTATTCACTATTACAACCATCTTTTTAGCTACGACAGCGTTTTTTTTTACCATGGCAGCAAAAAATGTTTGCTATTCTATACATAATACTGGAAATTTTGCTACTTGAAGAGAAATTTAGAGTTAAATTGAGAATGTTTTACAGTAAATTCCATCAAAAATTCAATCTGTTTCTCGGCTGCAATAATCTCATAGTAAATTCAATTACAAATTTCATGTTGCTCTCTCAGCAATCCAGTTTGCTGTGACAGCGAACTTTTAGCTATGTTAGTAAGAAAATTCGCTATTTTGTATCTAATACCTAGATTTGCTGCAAAGCAAATGTTTCTTCTCTATGCATGGGAGTTCCTTCAGAAACAATGAGAAAATTTGTCTTACAATCTGGAATATGATTACAAAGTGTTCAAAAGATTCGAGTTATGTGAGAAGTGATGTCATAAAGCACATCCCGCAGGGCAAAGGTGGTGCGTAGGGTGCTTGAAAGAGAAGAGGAAGGTGAGATCGGTGGTAGTTAGGTCTGTGTTTCAATGTAATATTTGAATTTTATATTATAATATATAATTGTGACATTATTTCGAGGATGTATATTTCAACTGACAATGATGAATGTCATACGGTTTCCAGGAAATAGAATTATGAGGTTTTTTTGATGAAATATATATTGCTCGACGTGATACTTCATCGAAAAAAACATCTAAAAGAAATCATGAAATACTTATTCTACAGCATTTAAAAAATTATTCCACCTCATAAAGTATAATTGTTAATGAAGCTATAGCTAGCGGACGTGAACTAGCAGACCCCGTTTATAAACTGGGCCAATGTAAATTTGAATGTTTTCAAAATACATATTTTCAAAGCATTGGTGTCGGTTTCATCATTCTACGATGAACTAGAGTTGCGAGTCTGGTAGCTCAAATCTGCTAGTTTCAGCTTCATCAATTGTTTATAGAGTGAATGGGGGTGAGATGACGCACTTTCCCGCTCCTCTACAGCACAAAATAATACATCAAACCTCGTTCACGCGAGAAAAATAAGTATGAAGATTCAATTACAATCTTCAAATTTTCCTTGAGTAAATGAGGTTTGATGTATTATTTTGTGCTGTAATGGAGCGAGGAAGTGCGCCATCTTACCCTGATTTACTCTATATATTGAATAAATACATATTACAAAATACTATACATTTGAATAAGATCAACCGTGTAGTATGAAGATTTTAATCGTTCTCGAGATATTCTATTTTAAGATCGTTTTGTCGGAACGGAGATGAAGCATATGTGATGCATACTGAGCATGGAAATCTGCTACAAGATGATTCCAAAAAATGTTGAATGTAATGTTATTACAGCTAATTGGAGAATTACATGTTAGTTTTCCCCTCGATTCGTATTTGATTCATCTTGGTTGTTCGGAGGACTTCTCAAATTCATTAAGAAACCTCTACAAACCTTCAGGTGGCTGCATCGTGTCTTGAATTGAACATGTAAGCTCCTAAAGATTGTTAAGAATACGTCGAAAAAGTATTTTCACACATGGAATCATATGTGAAAGTTGTTTGAATTGGTGTTTCGTTCTCGTCTCGGTGTCGTTTTTATCTCGACAAAATCAGTATCCTCTGGGTCTCGAGTCGAGATTCTCGCCATTCTTCGTTTCGATAATGCAATCTAGACGTTTCGGTATTGTCGAGATTCTCGGCCTGGCAGGTATCGTCTCGATTTCGAAATATGTTTGCTCGTCTCGATCTCGGAGTTTATATCGAGACCAATCTCGGTCTCGTCCGGAACACTAGTTTGAATCCTGTGTGACAAAAGAATTTTATAAAGTCGATGCATAATTTTGTTAGATTGTATTATATTTCATATACAAAACTCCGCCTTCCGCGTAATCCCAAAGTGAATGAATCTCCGAAATTATATATAATTTATATATGATTGTATATAAATTATATTGAATTATATATAAATTATATATAATTTCAAACATTTCTCGACTGTGGTGTTTGTATAATTATATATAAAAAATCTTCACACAAATGAATTCAAAATTCAAAGAGATAGAAAAAATACATCTTTTCTCGCTTGGAGAATTGAATTTGAATCCAAAAACACAGTTTTTTCAGTGTAGAAAGTGAAATATCAAAGAACAAAGATTTGATCTTATGCAAAAGCTGTGGTAAACCCCTAATCATCGATCATTTTCAGTGTTTCACTTTTCATTAAAGGTCATTATCCTTTTACTCGCTCATAACGTGGTATCAACGACTCACAAATCCGAGTCGTTCCGTCCACTTTCAGCTAATTCAAACCGAAAGTTATGTTTAGAACCTATTTTTCTGAGATAAAATTTGATGTTCTTTTTTTCACTTGCAACGATCTCTTTCTTTTCAAGCTACCAAGTTAATTTGAGTAACTATGGCTGTACACACTTCTTGGTCTATACCCCATTTACCTCAATTTACTATTTTATATTACATTGAATCAGCAATATTGAAGATCTTTTGTTATTCTATATCCTGCTTAATATCTTACAATTGTAAAATCTGTTGAAATTATCACTATTCTTTTATCTCTCATTCATTATAGATATTGATTACTTCATAAGTATTTCGTTCCTAGTGAATTCGAGGTAGAAATGGGCGATACGTATCGATATCGATACGTTCCTATAAAATAAGTATCAAGTTTGTATCAAAATTTTATTGAAATGTATTGAAACTAGATATAAATTCTGTATAAACGTATCGCCTATCTCTAATTCGAGACACCCCGAGTGCAGGGATAGGCGATATTTTGACAGTATTGATATTTTTGCAGAAAATCTCCCAAGTTTATATCGAATTGTATAAAATGTAGATCGAAACACTATACAAATTGTATAAAAATATCGATATTGTTGAAATATCGCCCATCCTGACCCGAGTGGGGAAATTCTGAAAAGTGTATATAATCTGTATAGAATTGTATATAAATTATATACAAACTATATTGAATTATATAAAAATTATATACAATTAAAAAACATTGTACGTGAATTTATGGATCGTTTCTCTGTTTCATTGGTACTTCATTTAAGGATGAATTACATAGATTTTGAAAATAATACATCGCTGATGGCCCGTGATTCAAAATATGATCCATGGCACAATAAAACTACTGAAGATAAGTTCGAATGATTCTGATCCGAATGTTTTCATGAATATTGAGGAAGATTATTTTTTTATTCATCTTCATTTATATATGGTTTCAATCTATAATCTATAAATTAATGGATTTTAATTTTGATGTAACTTTCGAAGGAAACTCTGAATCGATTTGAAATTTTGCAGGAGTATTTGTTTGATCATTAAGAATCGTTTCGGAGATTTTCGTGAGTTTTTCATTATTTAAAAAATAGGTATAATACTTAATCCATAATTTGAATGTGCATGATACATATTTACTAATCGTTTGAAAAATCCCTCATACACGAATTTTATATAAATTAATATATATGATTTATATACAAGAAATTTTCCTCTCCCCTTCTGAAGGGTACTATTGTCATGAATCTCCTGCAAGGATAAAACCCACCTATCTTCGCTGATTACGTCAATGCAAATATTCTTGAGAAATTCACCAAATACCTGGGACTGTACATTTTTCGCTTCGTCTGTCAATGAAATTTTGTGTGTATAGTAAAGATTAGTCGGAAACACCACGTATAGATGTGATTCGACAACTCTTCAAACTCATATTCCTACCCTATCAAAGAAAGAAGACAAGTTGGGAAAAAATAGGTTAGAGGCACGAGATAAAAAGAGAAAGACGTAAGTAGTAGAAAAGTTATGTAGTGTGCCGAGGGATATAGGGTTGGTGGGGTGAGCGTAGAAAACGCGTGTTAGGTTAGGTAGATATCTTTCGTTGCGTGGACGCCGGGCGTCGGGCTCACGTGGCTCCCCCCTCTCTCTTCTCTCAAATTCTCTACACTCTGGCGTCGTCGTCGTCGTCGTCGTCGTCGTCGTTGTCGTGCGTGAGTCTGTCTCCTCCCACTCCCGATAGGTCGCAAATAAAAGCGTCTTTCTCCCTCTTGTACGTAGCGCGCGCCCTTCTACCCCCTTTACCCTTCACCACCCCTCTTGCAGTTGTGACGGAAAGCCGCGACGATAACAGCGCCACCACGCCTGTCGCTCCGCAGTAATGCGACCGCTTTCGTGGAGTGTACTACTATCCGTCGTTGATACTGTTATGCTTAATAATTTTTCGATCATCAAAATATAACATAAAACAATTAAGAAAAATCTTGATACTCCGATGAAAGTGTTTCTTCTACTTTTCTATCGTAATAGAATTTCAATACTCATGGAATCGAAGTGAATCGAATCTGTCTGATATTCAGACGTTGTTTTTCTTTTTTCCTTTCTTTCTTGTTTTTTCTCTTTTTCTACATCTTTCCATTCCATTTGATCCCAAAGTGAGAAGTGTGTTTTGTGTCGTTGTTGTGCACAGTGATACGTCGATAAGTGTTTTGGATGTTGTTCGGGGATGGGGATGCATTCGTTGAGGGAGCTGATATGCAAGCGATCCCGAATTCAAAAGATTTTACGCTGATATCGATGTCAAGATTCGTCGAAAATTCAAGGAAATACAACGAAACAAGAGGGAGTGAAACCAATAGTGAAAAATGGGCGGGAAGAGAGGTGGAACTGTCTTTCTCGAAAGTAGAGATGATGAAGATTCTACGAAAAGGCGTCGAGACGCCGACGACGTGACAACCACGTGCCATCGTGGATAATAACAATACAACGTTGGGATTTATATGAAAGTGCAATTCAAGTATAAATAGTGTTTCATGTAGGTGCCAGGGGGGAGGAAAAGAATTATAAGTGGATTAGTTTCTGAAAATCTACCCAAGTGGAAGATTAGATAGTTGTGCGTGATACACAAATATAAATATTTATATATATATATATATACATATTATATACATATATAATAGTGTTGTTTATAATTAATTTGAAAATACCAAATTCTCTACGTAAGCTCATCGTTTAGTGCAATTTTCTCTTTGATAAATCCCAGATGGTAATAATAGACTTTCAAAACTGAAAGACGATATTCTTCTCTTTGAGAATGGGAGTCGATGACATCTGTTTAGAAATCTCTGAATTTTGAATCTAATTCCAACGAAGAAACGAATTGAAAATTATTCCATCGGGAGCGAATTACCTGGGAGATTATTATCGAAAACTGTTTTTGTTTTTCTCCGAATTTGAAAAGAATAAAAAACCACATTTAACGCAAGGAAGCCAGTTGCGTTGGGTCCTGACCGCATCGTTGTAGGCCCAAGGACGACCCAAAGAGGGGTTCGTGGACAGTCGTGGCGTCGGGGGGGAGTGATGCCGGTGAGGGTGGCACAGCGCCCCCCAGGTGGTATACCACTCCATACCGGCGTGCCGGTAGGGCCTAGCAGCGTAAACGTAGTCCCTTCAATCGGTCCCTCGGGCCGGTGCAGCCTCGGGGGCCCGGCCGCCCCAACTGCCCCCGGCTCACCACCGCTGCCGCCATCTCTACAGAATCTTGGCGGTGGCATAAACGGTATAAACAATCACAACAATACCAACAACGGTATCAACAACTTGGGTCTGAACCATCATCTAAATAACAATACCAACAACAACAATACGAATAATAATAACGGTAATAATAACAATAATTCATTAAACACGGCTAGCGGGGCGCCAAATCCGTTACAGGCGATGGCTTCGGCTGCGGCCTCGTTGACGCAACTCAATAATATGGCGAACGGACCTCTGCCACCCCTATCCGGACCGACAGGGCCGCCGAGTCTGCCGCCACCTCAACCAGCGACCACTCCGACTCACGGTGGTCCTCCAACCCCGGTACATCAGGGCGGCGGTGGGGCCGGTGGTCCTCACTTGAATGGGGCTTCCCCAAGCCCACATCCGATGCCTCCGCACGGTATGATGAGCGGATCGCCACATCCTCATCCTCATATGGGTAGCGGTGGACCTTCGCCACACCCGCATCATCCGGGACCTCATATGGTTGGCTCGCCGCATCATCCTGGACCACATCCAGGCATGGGTCCAGGTGGTGGTGGGATTATGGGACCCGGAGGAATGCAACCGCAAGGTGGTCCTGGTATGTGCGCGCCAGGCCCTACCGGACCCATGGGACCTCATCCTCATCCTCAAGGACCTGGAGGCGTACCCGGTCAACCGCATATACACAACGATCCCTTCTACTGTTCACCGTTTGGCTCACATTACTTCAGGTGATGTATAAATATGAATCAAAAATAATTGCTACTTCTCGAAAAGTTGGAAATCTCTCCAACCCTTATGTCTGTTTTACATCGAATCCTGTAATTAAGAACATTCACATCAAATGTAGAACTATGGTATAATCCAAATCCGCGGACATATTGAACTTCAAAGTTTTCAAATTTCACTTCATTTTTGTGATTCTCCCTCTCCATTATTCCACTGTGATGCAATATGAAGTTCTTCCATTTGTATATTTACAAAACCCACTACGTTGAGCTACGAAAAGTCAAATATTCATTGAGACGTAAATAAGCTATAGTCTAAGTCTTTTCGCCCCCTCGGCATCTCTGTGACATGTTTACTAATCCCGTACTCCCCTTCGAGTGTGTGACAGTACGCGATTTATTTAGGACCGTTTCTGTACACAATATTTTTCCTTGCACACGAAATCATTTACTCGGGAGAAAATATATTTCATCACAGTAGAATTGTTTGAATATTCGATATTTATCAGATTCCATCAACAATATCACGTTATCGATTGAAATCTCAAGTATTGGAATGAAAAGAAGAAACCTATAACGTGATGTTTAGCTTCAAATATCGAACTCTGTGGTTAACAATGATGATAAGAACGATGATTTTCTTATTACGACTCGAGTATTTCACCATATATTTATTTGATGAATTGGCACCTGTTTCCTGTCGAATCGAATATCATGGATGTTCCATTTCTGTGCCATTAAAACTACTGAAATCGATAATATGCTCGCACACGAGTCGATTAGTCAATTTTTTTCCCAACAAGTTATCACATTATTCATCGTAAATTTATATTTCTTCAATGACAATATCTGACATCGACAACAAACGGAAGGTGAGCGTAGTTGGTACTTATACGACTCACCTGGCAGGGAACCACTCGAATGGACGTTTATTATCTGTAATAAATTTCATGTTAATATTAAGATCAAAAACTTTCGCGTCATTGTAATTCTACAGGTTGCAATCAGTTGTGAAATATGTACTAGAATCACCAATGAATTTATGCGATCGAAGTTGGATTGAGTTGTAGTTTATGGAATTCATATTATTTATGGTAAATTCGTATTTCTATCGATATCTTGTGCGTATTTAAAATGTGCTTGTGATGCCTAGGGTGCATATACACCCTGAGAAAAAGGTACCTAGACACGGCAACTGAAAGATGAATTTCTTAACTGGGATAAATAGAAGTCTTATTGTCTAAAATTGGTACGAAACAATTCATTCTAGGGGATCAGAAAATTTAGTTTCTATAAATAGAATTTATTTGGCTTAACTGAATATTTACTTGAAGTGACTAAATTTCCTAGATGTTCAATATTCGACTAAGAACCCTTTTTTTCAGTGCAGCGGTATAGAATTAATTGATCTCAATGATTGATCATTCTTCTCCAACTCATAATTTTTGGCGGGAAAAAATGTGTAAATAACCGCAATAGCTGCGAGTTGAAAATTGTTCAATTTTGGTGAGGGTTTCATTTCTGAAATTGGACCTGAGAATGTAGAATTGAGGCAGGGTGGAGGGGATTCGATGTATGATCAATTTTCAATACTCTCAGTAACATATTTCATGATCGACGAGTTTCTTAACTAAATGTATGTGTGGAGAAAAATATGTTCGCCATGATGTGGATGGAAAATGATTGTAACAGACACAAGTTTCATCGCGATGAAGATGAACTTGGTAAAATTAGCATACGCACTGATTATGATAGCATACAATTTGTGGAATTGACATTGTTCACTCTGCTCATTCACTAATTCTTTCTAACTGGTTAGCTGTTTTAGGAAGATCTTGTTCATCACGTGAAGCGAAAATATATAATAAATAGGTATCAAATAAGTCTTCTCTTGATACTACACTTCAATGATCGAGCGAAATATGATCGATATATGTAGATTTTATTGATCATGAGTTCATACCTGCCGTTTACTTGTCTCATTCCGGAAAATTGTCTGATTGCCTTGAAAAATCTATTTCAAATTTGACTCTTCAAGATATTCAAATCTCACATACCAACTCCTTCAGGTGGGTAGGAAAACCTTGTTTTTTCCTTAAAAATCGACTTGGAAGTTTGTACGGGAAATATTACTTGGAATCAACAAGTATTAACTTTTTCAACTTGATTATTTGTTGTCAGCAATGTTCCGTTTACACTTGCATTGACGTTTATTTCAAATAATTTTATGCTCTTGAGTGACTGTATTTAATTGTTCCATTTTACATGGAAAGGGAGTGTTCGTCACTTGACACGAAAAAATATTCGGTTGTTGAATCAAAGGAGTTAATAGATTAATTGAACCTAATAATCCGTTGGAATTGAGGCATATATTTTTCACAAAAGTTTACATTCAGTTAATTGTCCGATGCTGATGATTAGGTGGTTACAAATTATAATTCGTATAAATTGTGATGCGTTCCCTGTTTGATCCAGCATACGACATTCTCATTGTACAATTTATTCCAAACAATACTGCAGTTGATGCCAAATTTTCAGAGCTTTCGTGAAGACTTGGTGAGAAAAACTCGATTCATGAAACATTCCAACTCGTTAGGACGATGCATGAGAATCTTAACTCAGATCGAAAGAATTTGTTCTTAGAAAGATCATTCTCAGTCTCATCCCAGTCAGATCCTTGAGAAACATGCCCGATTTCGGACATTCTTCTCATTTTCGTATAAAAAACACGTGTGGAGCTGATCACACAGGGCAACGGACAACATCTTTTTCTTCACAGTAAAAAGTAAAACTTGATTTCATCCTGAGTATGAGCTTATTTTAATATGCGATCAAAGTTAGCCCTGTTTGATCTAAAAGTTGAGCATCGAAAAAAAACCCAGACAGAATATATAAAAGAATAATTTTCCAAGTAAGATGCAGCCACATTCAGCGAGCTGTGTTCAGCCACAGTGTTCGGTTATTGAGGTTTGGGAACTGATTTAGAGTAACTTTGGCTCTATTGTTATTCACTCTTATACATTATTCTAATATTTATTATATATAATTGACGAACTTTAATACTTGAAACTTTATAAAAATATATCCAATCCAAAGAATATGGTGTTGGGTACTCCTATTCGGTACTTGAGAATTATTCCGAAATGATTTTCAAACCTTAGATCGTTTCTATTTAAGATATTGTTAACGGGAAAAAGGCAAAAAAACAAGAACCCTAAACCCAAATCTGGTTAGTTAACATAACCTAGAATCACGTGAAACATTCACTTCAATATTTCATTCTCTCTTTCTGTCCATGAGAATGTAAAATGTTTGATCATAATTGAAATACTTCCCTTTATAACTCTTTCGTGAAAATTGAAGTAATACAGAAAGGATACAGAGAGATATTTTAATTATCTGCAAGCACTTTCGAGCGAAATTATACAAAAAATTTGGCAAGAGTCTCTGGTATTCTTTTTGAGTCAGAGAATGGAAAGAATACGTATATCACACAACGATATCAATTGTCATGTATCATACTTCTACAAAAAAAAAGGTATCATCGGATCGATGAGATCCCTCACTTACATTCTGATATATTTTTTCAAATACAAAACTTTGTTCCACTTGAGTTAATAATTTTTTTCCTAATACCATTTTATCTGGTATGTTTACAAGAATGGTTGAACTCTAATGTTTGATCAAAAATGTTTATATTCGAAAGAATATATATATAATTCGATCGTACACCTCTCTCGTTTTACACTCGTCGCCAAACATTCGAAGATCACGTATATTCCAGACAATAGGACATTTTCGAATCTTTCAACATCTTTGTGTGTTTGAATTCAGTCTCGATGCCACGTGCGGAACTGAACCTATACATTTAAAACAGAATTTTGAATTGGAAACTATGATACGTGAGATATTTTGTTTTTCATGGATCGGAATCTTTTGAAAATTTTTACGAATCTTGAGTTCGATTGTATAAAGGACAAAAAATTTGCCGTGATAGCAAAATCTGATTTCGCATAAACATTTTTGCTACTTACTAAACTGGCCAATTGTTCACTGTTACAGCAATTTTATTTCAGTTATGACAGTGAGGTTTTAGCTATTTGTTTTGAAGAAGAAAATCAAGGATCGTAAAATCGGATTATACAGGGTGTGTACTCCATGAAATGTTGATTTTTTTCTCTATTGGTTCGTCTTTTTAATGGGGAGGACTTCAAGAACTAGGAGACATCCTGTTATACTTTGTGACACACGTCATAAACTTGGAATCGTTTGTTATGCGGCTTTTGACTGTTCTAATTGGTTTCTATCGCCGCTTTCTCCCGGGGACAATTACTTGCCAATTATTATAAAGCAAAATGTGTGCAAGAATATGTCTCAAAATAACTTCAGGACCGAATTAAGGAGCATTGAGGCCCGGGGTGCTATAACATCATTATTCAAGGCCCTGTCGCTGTCTAAAATTTTTCGAGTGAAATTCCACTCTTTTAGAATGATAGTCTAAGGTTTGAAGTGACTCAGAAACTCACAGTCACTCCACAGGGAAAAAATTAGTGATCCAAATTTTCGTTGACTAGTATATCATTTTTGGACAAAGTACAAATTCGAGAAGAATTCGTACACTGGATTTTAATAATTCGTTCACTCTTTTCATTATTTCTCCGATCGAAAATAACAGTGAATTCCATCGTTGAAACAATGAACGAAGGATCATTCTTCTCGAATTTGTACTCCGTCCAAAAGTGACATATTAGTCAATGAAAATTTGGATCACTAATTTTCTCTGTGAAATTTCGAAGTGAATTTTTCACACTGCAACACTAAAAGTTCACTCGAAATGAGTGACAATCCCACTCGAAGAACACTGGTTCACTTCCAGGACTGATTAGAGTGAAACGCGCGATTTTTTACTTATATTACTTGTATATAAAGTTCAACTGATTTTTCGACCATCTACTCGAGTAGTTACCGCAACTACTTGGTAGTCAGGGCAAGTACCACGTCAGATACCTGCCTATTAAGTAGTTGCTGCAACTGTTCCTTCTTCTCCGTGTGAGTGCCCCGATGAGCGAGGCCCGGGCTAAATGCCCTCCTAGTCCCCCTCTTAACCCAGGCTCAAGTCACATCAGTTTACTCAAAATTTAGCTGCCTGAAAATAATTCGCAGCTATAGCTAATTCGATGACTAAAAAGTCTGATTAAACTTCACTGTTCCAGCAAAGGGTACACGGCAAAATCAGATTTCGCTATCAAAGCCTTCTTTTTTTCTTCATGTAACTTGAATTTCAGAGTTCTCACATTCACACACGTTCAGGAAACACACTGCTCTCGTTATCTGTTTTCGAATTTCATTCGGGAAGGTGTACTTTGATTTTATCAGTTTTGTACACAATGATTTGTCCTTGGTTTTCTGGAGTCGTGATTGTAAAAGAGAAACGATCATTGGGTGAATTAATTTTTTTCGCTCAATCTTTGTTTTATACAACGATATACATTGGAAATATATTGTAAATGTAACGTGAAACTTGAGAAAATATTGCCAAAAATAGATAACTTTTGTTTCTATGATTGTGTGGTATATTGTGTTCAAAAGGGATAACGTCACGAAGGTTTAAAAATATCACCAAGTGCAAAATATTTTACCTTCTTCTATACACACATATACATACATACGATATCGTAAGAGAATCGATGTGTCGGAGTCAGAAATGAAATGTCAAAAGTAACTATTGTCAGTATATTGCCTGAAAATTCAACCCACACGAGTACTTCGGTACGGAATTCTATCTTTTTTTTGAGCAGCACATCGCGTGATCCTTTCTCCTCAAGAGAAACAAGAAGAAAAAGAACCGCTATGTACCTGTACCCTACGCCTTCATTCCTATATCTTGCTCTCCGAGTACACTCTACGTACGTAATGTTTTTTCTTTCCTCTGAAAGCCCGTATGCAAGTTCAAATGAACGCCGGTCGTTCGCGTGACAATGGACCGTTACTAGGAGATGTAACGACAGATCTGTTATTTATGTCAGAAGAACCAGCTAAATATCAAATTTTCGATTCGGACTTTCTTCCGTGTTTTGGGAGAAAAAGATTGAAAAATCACATAAACAAAGGAGGAATGAATCCTTCGGAGATGAAGGTTTGAAGTATCTCTTGATGCACAATGTAATGACAGTAATGATGTGTATCAGGGACTCTTCGTTGCAAATATAGTGTGTAATTATTCGTACTACACGTGTTTCGTTACCTAACGCATCAGTGGCGGAGAAGAGTTATTACATCTCGTATGTTTATACACGTAAAGAAAATCTCTTTTAGATCGAAGAAAGAATTCTGACAGAATCCTTTCGATCGGTCCCGACAAAGCGGGTATTATTAGTCAATGAATTCTCTACACTGTTAGAAATTTCTGATTGAACTTCCAATTACATGTAATGGAAGCAAAAGTTATTCACGTAACTGAAAAATTTATTGACATCTCAGTTAGGAGAATATATATTCATGTATGATATAATATAGCAAAAATTTGAAATTCAGTTGCGTGTAAATGAATTCTCATTTCCATCACCAAGAATTGGAAATTTCATTTACAAATGTATTTGAAAAATATATGAAATTTGAAGACATTTCCAACAGTGTGGATTCAAAAAATTTCGCATTGAATCTTCAAACTGGTGGAATGATACTTTTTTTTGTGGATTTAAGAAAGATTCGAAGTGATTGCAGGAAATATTTTAGATGGAGGGCGCACTGTAAAAAATGATTGTGAAATTTTCCCTCAAAAAATCGTGGCAGCAAAGTTCATCCATAGATGGGGAATTTTTCACCATAATTTGGTGGACTTTTACTTCATTTGTAGAGGATTCAATACCCAAAAAACAAAGTAGTTCCTCAAAGTGGTGGAGAAATCTCTAATTTTTGATAGAAAAACAATTCCCTCACGATCGAGGGGACGGAATCCACCAACCGTGTGAAGGAAAACTCCCCAGATTTTTTACAGTGTGGAAAGAGCGTGATCATGTAATTCATAAGAAGAGTTAGTAGAAATTTTGTAGTCTTACAATATTAACGTAATTTTTCATTTTGTGTTTCAGGTATGTATCTTTGAGTCATTGCTTTGATTGGAATAATTGTAAGTACAACTGTATTATAATATTTTTTTTACAAATAGCTGACGAGTATTTTCTTATGTATATTTTATGCTAAAAATGGTGAATTATAGATATACTTGAAGAATATTATTACATGACGTCTGCATTTATTCAAATTTTATTCAAGTGATAGCAAAGTTTACTCGAACTGAATTTTTTCATTCGATCATCGTAACAGAGTAAGAATATCAAATACTATATGAAAATGTCTTATTCACAAATACACCCCTGTTGAAATCTTCGATTTTTACGCCTCTCCGCGTTGACAACGGTGACATACAGCAAAAAAATGTATATATCCTATACGGAAGTTATTAAAAATAACGCGATACGCATGTCATCACCCGTATCCAAGGTATCATAGTACAAAACAATCATAATAATGAAAAACGAAAGAACATGCGACATACATGTAGCGCGATGTAAAAGAAATTCGCATATCTCACGCCGGCGTCATACGTGTCGTAGATATAATTACAATACAACAATCGTCCCGTATCAAATTGTTTTGATCAGGATTTCGAATATATCGGCAAATTATTATTGACACAATCGATGGACTCGGGAAGAAAAAAGAATACAAGTAAATAACGGATTGCATTAATTATAATCATTATCGTTGGAAAATTTTCGCTTGTAAAATTCATGTAATATTCATCATTCGTTGGCATTCGTTTTATCCTTCATTCTGCTTTTCTCTCCTACCTACTAGGCATAGTAACAGTATACTTAGAGAATCCGTTATATTATGGCTCGGTCAGGATCCTTCTGACCGTTGGGTGGTCGAATGTGTCTAAACAACGCATCGAGAGGAGGCAGGAAGACGATACGAATCGTTCAATCTGGAATTCCATTATCATTTTTCCAAAAGAATTCCATATTAACAATGAAACGGCAATATTCGCACTCATTTCTTATTTTTATTCTAAAATCAAGAAATTTTTGTAATTGAAATCTTTTTATTCTATCGAATCTCTAACGTATCGGGACGAGTATTCTTCGAGATTTCTCTGGTACAGCCCTTCCTGACAGACGGTTCCGAAAGAGAGAAAAAAGATTCCCTCGTATGGAAGAAACTGTAGAAGAACGATACTACCCTCTCAAGAAACATCGACTTGCACATCTAAATCGATAGAATCTAAGAGAAAATGTATTTTTAAATTTCAAACGATACATTAGCAAGGTTGGGGACGCGTAATACGTTACGTTTTATGCAAGGAACAATGTGCGCGTAAAATCCATGCAAATAACGCAGATAACTAAAGGAAGTTTTTTGCGTCACCTTTTTTTATGCTCAAGTTGGGTTATAATTTTAGAATTGTGAATTTTTTTTCTATTATAGCACTCGAAACTTATATTCCATGCATTCTAAATTTTGAATTTCAATTTAGAATTCATTTTACAAAGGTTTATGCATTTTCTGCATATTCTACATGTTCTATGCACAATCTGCGCAGTGGTAACGCATATTATTTATTATCGCCCCCGCATAGAACCCATCTCTGTGCATTAGCGCAAATAAATATCATTGGTTTGATGAAATTTCTGTACAAATTTCCCCAGATTCCTCAAACTTCTTGTAGACATAACTATTTTTATAAAATTTATGAACAGTACATTCTTAACATCTTGAGGATTTTGAATTCTTTCAAGAATTTACTATGAATTAATTTTTGGGAATTGAACGCACATAGTGTACAAAAATCAATCTCTTTGCAACGCGAATGTTGTCTTAAAACTACTACCGAAAATTCCCTGGCGGAAAAATTTTGTTGAATCTTGTTCACGTTTGGCATAGCAATATTTCAATAAAACCCAATAAGAATCTTCAGACGTCAATGGAAGATAACAAATTTTACCGAAATTTTGTTGAATTGAGTCGAATTTTGATTATTTTCCGAATGAAAACCGAATGTGCCAAAAATGAACGATATTTTCCCACCACACGGAAAAAGAAGTATTGCCGGCAGAACAAGCAGGTCCGTTACCGTAGCGCCTACAAGACAAATGAGCTGAAAGAGCAAGAAAAATGATTGATACAACTAGATTTTTTGACTGACATCAACAAATTTGTTAACAACAAACCTAACTTCTTAGCTGCTGCACTAAATATTTTTGCAAGGAGAACGAATTTCTTTGTAGGCGTTATAGTAACAAATCATTTTTTTCTCCGTGCAGGATGGAATTGTATGGATTGGTAGTCACTTCGCAAAAAACTTCACCCCCTGATTTATGATCTCCCCCGCATCTTGAATTCAATTCTTGGATCTTTTTATAATTGATTTAACAAGCGTTTAGGTTACGAGGATCAATTGTTGACTTCACTATTCGTAACCTTTCTTCCTCGTCCTTTTCATCAAGCGTACGTCAGGTGCTTCGAAGAGATACTACTTTTCATTTTTGGGTAGTTCGAGTGGCAGGTGGGAGGAGGCGGTGAGGGCAATCGCAGGTGTTACGTGCACGTACATCCATTCGCGATGTATATATACGCGACTTCCTCTTTCGACTTGGACGACTTTGGTGGCGTTGAGCGAAGAAATAAAAAAGTAAGAAAGAAGAAAAAAGAGCGAATCGAGGGGTTGTGGTGGTGGTTGGACTCGATCGTCCGGTATGTATGTGCACACACCGTTTCGCTACTTATCCGAGTCTTTTTTTCTACTTCTACTTCTTCTCCTTGCTCCTGGCCTTCCACGTATCCGGTCTCTGTACGTCTCTATCGGTTCGACTGATCGTCTCTCTGCTTTACCTGACTTCAGTTCTGTCTTCTCTGTCTGGTAATCGCACGAGCTCATTAGCATTTGACGTGTTCTACTGCACGCTCTGCTACATTTCGTGCGATTTGATCCGCGGCAAACCTCTTTACCCGTGACTATATTGTAAAGCGATGAACTAAGAGGTACCTTCTATCTTTTATCTAAGCGACTCGAACGTTGCCACGTACCAAAAAGATACATTTTATACTTTTTTAATATGAAAGATTTTATCATTGTTTCTTGAAATGCGTATGTATTTTATTATATACGACAAACAAAAAAATAAAAGATGTGTCTGCTATCGATAAAGGAAAAAAAGTGTTTTGAAATTGTTCTCTCACAAATTGGTTTCGCTAAATTTATTAGGGACGGTTTGTCGCCACGTGATCGCGATAAAACTGAGAACTTTGTAGTAAGGCACAACATTTTCCCTCTCTTCGTATTCTTCTTCTGCTTCTTCTTTAATTATTTTGTAAATATCGTGTCATATTACTCAGTGCCAAATCTTGTATCTTTCGCACCATCATCCTCACCACGATCTCATTCTAATTGAATTTCAAAGTTTGGTGATCCCCTGACGCATAGATCAAGATTTTCTCCTTGTTATTGTCATTCATAAATATTGTTCATTTATGAGCACAAAAATACCCAAGATAATACTTGACTAACCGAATTTGATGATGAGAGAAGAGGAGAATGAGGGGAAACATAAAGAATGGAGACGGAGGTGTGGATTCGGTTAGAACATCGTGAGAGTCGATCAAGGTCCTCCTTATCCCACACCACGAGAGGCCACCGATAAGATAAGGCCGCCAACGCCACAACCAAGACTCTATATACGCCTTCCACAAGAACTTCCGATTATAAAGTCAACTTCGATTGCTTTCTTTTTTTCTTTTTTTTTTTGCTGTTTGATTTTGTTTTTTCTCCTTCTTCTTTCGGAGTCGCAAAAATTATCTTCTCCCGATGAACGTATGGCCTTCGAAGAGAAAAAGTACAATATAATTTCATGGCTAACGGTTATCAGCCTTGACCTGTATGAAGAAAACAAAAAATGAAGTCACAAAGTCGTCAATTTTGATCGCACGAAAGACTGAATTATTTTGATTTTCATCTCGAGAGGGAGTTCTTTGATTAACATTCTCATCGATGAATTCGATGCGTTTACTTTGAATTTTAGCTTCAAGATCTATCAATTGTGGTTTAGTGGAATACAAAGAAAACAAAAGAAATCGAAGCATACAAGATGTTTAACTATTCATTCATCATTTCTCTTTTGCTTAAAAAGATTGATATCATTTTACAAATACATAAAAAATCGGCTGGATATCATCGAAATGTATTCGTCCAAACGTGTGTACGTTGTTGCATGAATCACTGAGATGACCTTTCCTTCTTTGCATTCATACCACGTAACTCGCATAATTCCACGTGTATTTGACGATATGAAGAATGATATGTGTAGTGAGAAGAGGTCAATTATTTAGCACGTTTTTGCTTTCGCTGATTACAGTATCTATACTTGTAGAACCCGCAAACACAGAATGTAATTAAAAAAGACAATCAAGCGACAAAAAAATTATTATAATCTGCTGATAGAAAGTATCTACTTCGAAGATGGTGATACAACGATTGTTGATTTCATAGTCATAGATAGTTACTATTACAGCAACAGTCATTGTTGCAATCTCTTCATTGATTTATAACACCAAGGATCTGGAATTTTCTTACATTATTCCGTTCTCTGGAATTATTATTTTATTCAAACAGAAATAATTGGCACATCGGATTGTCAGTTTTCTCAACATGAAGCATCGAATTCAAAAACACTTTCGATAATCTTCACTCTGATTTTGTCGAATATTCGGAAACAAATCATTGATCCTTGAAAAATACAATACATTGCAGTAGGTACACGGAAAAAAGTCCCATGTAAATTCTACATTGTTTGTTGTTAATTTAACATAACTACTCACATAAATGCAATTGGAGTAAAATTCACATTGGAATCAATGCTATATTTACATTGTTACCGAAGTACATGGGAGAAGCGTTCTTTTGAAGTATGATAACAATGTAAATCCAACAGGACTGTGTAGTAAATTTTACACGAGATGCACCCTGTAATCGTTACCTCATCACTTTTCATGTAATTTTTACATGAGTATTTTTTTCCGTGTACATTGAATAAATTAGATAACTGGGAACAACCTTCCTGAAATTTCTAGATGTACATTTGACGAATTTTTCCATATCTCCAATCGAACTGAAGATACACTGTAAAAAAAAAACTTCAAGCAATTAACCTGTACATTTGCTCTGAAAAATTACATTAAAATCATGAAAATTTCAGTACATGTATCAGAAAATTCTTGTATTTATATTGGAAAATTGAAGTAAGAAACATGAATTTTCATGTAAAATCCACAAAAAAATTCGGAATTTTCTTGTACGTAAGCCGAAAGATTCGTTATGAACAGAAATTTTCCAGTTTCTGGGTACCGGAATATTGTTCGAATTGCTTGTGGTAATTGAAAGTTTATTACAAGCTGAAGTTTCAAGATCGAGTCAAAGTTTTTTAACATCTCAAATTATTTGAGATCAAGCTCTGGTGAATGAAATTACGATCCTTTGAGAGGGAAAATCTTACGTTTGAAGGACAACGTGGCGGTTAAAAAAGCAAAAGAAAATGAAACAGCGAATTGTCAACTGTGCGTGAAATACTTGAAATTATTGAATTGAAATTGTTTACGAAAAGTTTATTTTTGTTAGGTGTTGAAGCATCGTTGATAATGATTGATAAAAAATTTCGTAATGGAAAGTACTACATGTACAGTTGTAATTTAAAGAAATTTATAACAATTCAAAATGGGAAACTGTTTTGTAAATGGGAAAAGAGATGGCAAAAACTGCAATCAAAAATCACAGTTCTTTAAACATTATATGAGAAGGAAGTGTAGAGGAGCAGAAAATTATAAAAGTAGATTATTACTAGGATATGTAAAGTACATTATACAGGATAATGGCTGTCATAAATACGTTGAGATTAGGTATTTAGCTGATAAGAGACAAGATTGGAGGATTTAATCAAACCTGTCGTGAAATTGGCTCTCTTAACACGAAAATACTTATGGCGAGAGGGAAAAAATTCCACTTCGTTAATGTATTCCATATATTAAAGTATATCAATGTAAAAATTTGTATTTTACTTAGCAAAATAATTGTGAAACTCCTCCATTTTGGTAGACTCTTCCCCATGATTTGGTAGAATTTTCTTATACAAAAGGCGAATCAGTTTCTCAAAACGGAATTGAAAAAAAAAACATACTCCATTTGTTGATGAAAAAATAGCCCTTCTCCCTACACACTCACACGAGCAGGGAATCGAACCCACCCCTGGAGCCAGAAAAGACTCTCCATATTTTTTCATAGTACGGAATCTTAATTGTGAAATCAAACCATGTTCTCTCCTCATTTTATTCTACACAGACCCTTCTTAAGAATCGTAATGGAATGAATTTTTTTCATTATTCAAACAAGATTCAAAATATCATGAAATCCACATCCAATACATCATTACACACGTTCGATGATAATTATCGTCATGCAAAGTGCATCTTATTATCCAGAATGAATTTAAAGACACATACGTATACATTTTGATACGGCGTATATTGTCGGAACAGACAAATCGTGTTCAACGAAGTAACGAGTTTAATGCCAAAATTGAAATTTAATTGGCTTGGCAATTGCACGTTAATGAATCTTCGGTTCTGGGTGTGCAAGTTTTATGCGTATACGCCGGTGATGATCGGACGAAACGTGTATTCGAAATGCGCTGTTAATCTATCATGAAATTCTTTTCGATAATCCATAATTTTTTGCGGCACTTTGCAAAAGAAGTAATGAATGAAAAAAAAAACTTGAAACAAAACAAACGATTTGTGTGTTCGTTACTTTTGTGTACATAACTGCACTACTCTGTGTGTGATCAAAGAGCGTATCAAACTGTATCCACTATACTGTCGGTTCCAGTTTCACTTGAAACTCCTGCGCAGTCGAGCAGGTTCAAGGCAAAGATGTGTTCACATGTACTGTGCACTCTCTTATAATATACCGGGGGAAAAAGAATAAGCATGATCAAAGGGAAAATCTAGCAAAGGAAGTCAAAGATTTCTCATAATGTTGAAGTAAGTATTCATTTTCTTTATGTTCAATCGAACGACCAACTGGAGGATACTTTGATCGATGAGGGATTGAAGTATGGAAAGTGGTGTTTAGAGAACAAACAAAATCAACTATACACGTGAATAGTGATATGCGTTGATGATATTTCAAGTTTCGATCATTCTGCTTTCTCGTTACAAAGTTACCAAAAGTCATGAAAATTTCTCGAACCAAAATGTTTCTCTCGACTCGGGGAACAATTTTGGTTTCTCGTATGTCTGTCCACTGCGTGAACCCGCCTGTTCGTGAACAAACAGACTGCGAACATGCATGATCTTCTGTTTTAACCTGAGAGAAAATATTAGTTACTGCTACAAAGAAAAAGGTACGCAGGGATCCACAATTATGAAAATGTAATCGAGTCTCTTTGGTAAAATTGAATAATTTTATTTCTCTAAATGTACTTAACGTGTTTCTTAAAATGAAATTTCAACCATAGGTATAGATTGATAGAGATAGTGATCCTATATAAGTTTCACCCTGATCGATCCAGAGCGGTTGGATGTAGCAATATTTTTGTGCTTTTTCCAACGATTTAATTCCTCAAACCCGTATATTTCTTCTTCTCATCATCTGATCGTATCAGATTTCGAGAAAGGATGAAAGATTTTAGAGAAGGGATACAAATTTTGTTCCTTCGGAATTGACAATCTTAGGAATTTTTGGTTAGAAAGGGCGTCGTTCCGTTATATTTCAATGATCCAAATATCACAGAGCTCCCACTCAGTTACTTTTCCCAACGAAATCAATCAATTACGTGATCTTGTTGGTTTGAATGACCAATCAGAAGAAAAAAGAAATGCGTAATGGTGGGAGCCTATCATGCAATTTTATGGTCAAGTATAAAAAAATTTCGTTCCCTACACAATAGGAAATCCTGTGCAATTTCAACACACGTGCAGGATGTGAGAAATTCACCCAAAAGTGTTAAATTTACATTGAAAATATGTCAATTTGACAGTCATATGTTTCGATTTTCAGTACGAATCCAGAGTGTACCGTTTCTAACACAAAATTTTTTACTGTATGCAGGTAACAGGTGAGAGATGAGCTATGAGTGGAAACCCTCACAGCATCACAGTCCCGGAAGAATTCTTAAAGAATTGATAAAGAACACAATTAGTTCAACAAGAATTCTTTATGAATTCTTTCAGGACTGTGATGCTGTGTGGGAAACAATTTTCTCTCAGTTTTTTCCCCCATTACAAGCGAGGAAGCCAATGTGCTGATTATCAGTTTTTATCGTGTAAATGCGGTTGCAAAATTGGATCTGCACGGTGACGTTATTTGAATGTGTGAAATAAAATATGAAATCGCACGAATCACACGGAGATAAATCGCCAGATTTTTTACAAGCGAAAAATGGCATGGCAACGATCGGGGATCTTTTTTTAAAGTTATGGGTTTTGGGACTGTCATTACTTTTGAGAGAGAGACAAAAATATGTTGGAGTGTGAGAGAGAGTCCCAAACATACTTTGTAAAAAAAAGCTTTACCATCTTCTTTGCCAAATGAATCCGATATTTCAGTAAGCTTGATGCCAGATTTTGGGCGAGATCGTTGCCATACGAATCTTTTTCCACACGGGAAGTTTGTAGTGAATTTATTCTGCTTGAATGTTTTCCAATAATTCTCATTACAGTATCACACGTCCAATAAATGTTACATTTTCAATATCAAATATTACTCGAGTGAAAAGCTTCAATTATCATCGAAAAGATTGTTACTGCGGTATCTTAGCATTTCATTGATACCAACTGTCGACTGTTGTTCTCTTTATCACAAAAAATTTGAGTGAATGTCTTCCGTTGGGAATCTTGTGAGAGGTTAGGATACACGTGGGTCTGTATACAACAGGACTCCTCGTATCATCGTAATTTCATTGCTCTTAATTTGATACAATTAACATTAAAGAAAAATCATCGGAATAAGTGAATTGAAGTGAAATGAAGTGAGTGGAGTGACTTCGTACAATAAACTGAGTTCAGTAAAATGAAGTGTCGATGTCCAATATTCAAAAAAGTTTTCAATTCATGTGAATAAATGTTTAATATCGAATTTAATCTTCAGTTACAGTACATTGAATATATGTACAATGCATCAAACGTTATAACTTTATGACTATAAGCGACAACAATCTACAACATAACCATATCGCGTGTTAGCTCAAACTGTTGGGACCGGTCCTTTAGATAGGTGATAGGTTAGGGGAAGGCAGGTTCGAATCTCTCCAAGGAATACAAATTTCACGAATAAGGAACGCATATCTCAAACACTTACCCACAGAAAATACAGTGGGAATGCGAAAACATTTTTCTGTATGCCACACTCAGTAACAATATTTGGATACATTGAACTCAATTTTTGTGGTATACTTTACCACAATCTGTTTCGAGTGGTACTGGAGACCGAGACGAACAATTACTTCTCGAGATCGAGACGATACCGAAACGTATAGAATGCATAGTTGAAATCGAGAATGGCGAGAATTCCTACTCGAGATTATAAATTCCGAGACCGAGATCGAGACACGGTCAGTCTCAGCGAGACGAGAACGAAACACTAGTTACTCGTAATAATCCGATTACAAATATATCGTTTTGCGTTGTATCTTATATGAATTTTACATGATATATTACTAAGCTTTGTACTTGTCCCGAATTGTATTCTGATTTGTGGTCAAAGTAATTACTATTGTGATTGAATGGACAGATTATTTTTTTTTCCGTGCGGCTTGTTATTCCGAATGATTTTCCATTTATACGAATGTATGTCTACGAAAATAACTAATTCAGTTGATTGAATGTTGATTTGATGAGAATGAGAAGCAAAACCGTAATAGTTTTGATATCCAAGATACATCAACGAGCAATCCCCAATCTTGGTATTATCGTTATCACAGCCAACGCACGTCACACGCATGTCTTTTACCTTTTTTTACCTTTAGGTTATCAAACAGGTAAACTGATGTTATCAATCAACGCATCGAACCGAAAACTTGAGAACAATATAACAAATGTACATACACATTTTTGTATCATTGCCGTGGAATATGTCTCCTCAAGGTCTTCTCCCATCATGAGTGTGAACTGATAAGAGAATTTTATTATGTTCATTAATGGTGACTTGTAGAGTTTAAATAGATTCATTGATTTACATGATACGTAATATCTAATCTTGGATATTTTGAGAGAAATCGTACTTTCGTGAGATAAAATATATAATATTTTTGATAGTTTTACAGATAAATTATTTTTGACAAAATATCAATTCTCCCTTTGTTTTTTGGTAAAAATTGTGTTGGTATTAATCATAAAATAATATGGAAAATAAATACCTCGTTCCCCTTCCCAGCTTTGTCGTGGAACCATTTTCGAACTAGTTATGAAGGTTATCAGTAGTCTCTCATGACCTCTATTCGGACCTCATGACCGGTCCGGAGTTGTCTCTACAACCAAGTTTGATGAGAAACGGGGTGAAGGTGATAAGATGCATCCGGCCATTTAAATATTCTTTTGTGATCCTTCCCACCACATTCCTAAAAACAATAGAAAAATTGATATCTTGACAACAGTATATTATTCGTATAATTACAGTTATATGTTTTGAAAGAACCTTTACAAAGAAGAAAAATCATGGAGCTGGAATTGGCAGAAGTGAAGCTAGCAGCCGATTGTCAGAGCCTCTCACTCGCAATTTTCATCAAGGATTTAAGCATCTGAAGCATTTGGTAGGACGCTAGTTGTTCGATTTTTGGTATGAAGAATGCTCCAACGACGTTTAACCAAAAGTTACAACAATCGGCTGCTAACTTCAACTCTTTCAGCAAGGAACGTCTAAGAATTTCTACGTGTGACGTGAGATTGTGTGCGTAATTTAGCTGCGTGCGCAGAAATTTATTGTTGTGCAGTGCATAAGTGTGTACAAGTACGTTACGGATGAAGTTGCCATTCGCAGGCAACTTCGGCGTGCTTGCTGAAAGAGTTAAGGCTGTTAGTTTCAGCTTCATACACGGGGGGAAATTTAAAGTTAAATTTACTATATGGTACATTGTAACCGAGGAACAGACTGAACTTACAATGAAATTTGCTATGACGAGATAGGAGAAGTCTGATCAAATTCACAATGTTTTACAGTAAATTCCATTAGAAATTCAGTCTGTACCTCAGTCGCAATAATCCCATAGTAAATTCAACTACAAATTCCTCCCCGTGTGTAGATATATCACGGAAAAAAATAATTCGCTACGGTAGGTAACAATTGGCTGTGGTAGTTACTTCGTGTATTCAATATTTGGAAAGCCAACAACATTGCTGTAACAGCTAAATGTTAGCTACTGTAAGAATAAATTCTTTTACCACAGCGAAAAAATAGCCACCATAGCTAATTTTTAACTATCCAAATATTAACACCTATTTTTTTCGTGTGAAATCAATTTTCAGTCATAATTTCTGATCATCAAATGATGGGATAAACAAAATCTTCAGTACTCGAGACATTCTTTGAATATTTAAATTCTCAATTGGCGAAATACACCTGTCTAGGAAACTAACACCTGCTCTGATAACTTCAGGTAAAGCCAAAGTTGAGTCGAAGGTATCCCTTTTGAGGCCTAATCCCGCGCCTGGTTTTTCTTCTTATCCTCCACCTGAGTGAACACTGAGAAGTACTGTTCCTCGATAACCAATCGTTGAAAAGGGAGAGTATCCAGAAGAAGGTCTTACTTAGTGCACTTCACAATACAATTCTGATGGACGAATAATTTTTTGTGGCCAAGAAACACTTGAATCTTGTAATTTATGTACAATTTCTATACAAATATATTTTTGTATATTCATATATAAACACTCAAGCTTTTTTCCCATATTTGCAAAATTCTTCTAAATTAATGTCTCTCTTCAAGTTGGTCGTAGAATGCAAAGAAAGTCTATGAAATGATGTTCCAAGCGAAAATCAGATGATACCATTGCCGTGTATCCTTCGAGGTCGTGTTTATGGTTAAAGATAGGCTCCGAAGGTTAAATTTAACATTTTATCCCGCGTTGTTTCTCCAATGCAGCTGAAAATGATAACTCTAGAATCGTAAAAATTTTTCTCCGTCACGAGAATAGTAGAAATAATAAAAATGTACTGTTTTAATGTGAATACATCGGTTCAGCACAGATTCATCCTGTGAATCTAAACCCAAGAACGGGTCAATGTCGGTTAAAAGTTATTTAAGTATGCAAGAAAGGTACGTAAATTCTATACAAAAGAATTAGTGATGCCTTAGCCACATGTGTAGTGAATACAACAACAAAAAGATTTACTTGAAAAAGGGCTAAAACTGCCATGCATAACGAACAATTATATTGTTTCAAAATCAGGAATAGTACGTAGAATGTGGAATTTTATCTCAAGTTAGTAATAAACGTTTGCGGAAATAATGTCGAGTTGGAACAACGTCTCTCTTCACAAGAGAGATGTGAGTGCGTCTGTGTTAGGCACTCAACTAAAAAACCAAACAATCGCAGTTCAGTGCATTATGGTGGATAGGAATTCATCAAACATTATTGGTTATAAATAATGAAATTAGTGCTGCTTGTCCGCATCATGCAACACGTGACCTCGCGAACTTCTTGCCAAGTGTCTGTGTGTTCTTGAGAGAAGCATAGAGAGGAGGGGGGACGTGGGTTCAACCGACCTACCTGCGTCGTCGCACACTCTGTGAGACACTACAGCGGTTCTCAAATTTGATGAAATTTGTTTCACAGACATTACAATGATTTCATAAAAATAGTAGACTTGTATTATTCAATCGATCGAGTTAGATTCACCTTCGCGAACGTTCTCGTACAGAGGAGATAGATTCAGCTGAAACTGATACCACCTGAGATTGTTTTTTAGATTCATTTACTCAGCGGTTAATCTTCATCGATAGTATTTTGTAAATTATCTTGCGCCGAGGAATACATTTTTATTCTAGACAATGAACTTTGAGCAATTTCATCCTTGTGTGTAAAAAAAAGGATTAGGAAAAAGGAAAATGAGATGGACGAAAAGATGAATTGCTCATATCTTATGTTATATTAAGTAATATTTCATTGATTTACTCCTCCTACTTTTTGGCTATAAAATTTCTAATATTTTCCTTTGGAATATGTTTTATTTAAGAAATATATTTTGTATAAAAGTAACCTTTATAATTCTTCCACGTGAATCTTCGTGATTTATATAACAATTCATTAAAACGAGCAGAAAAATTCTTTGATAAATTGAGTACAATTCAAGCGATGTGTATAGAACTTGAAGCAGAGTTCATATTCATTTAATCGAATATCAAGTTTAATATATTCGTTGTTCATTCAACATAACTCTAATTTTATGAATAAAATGTCGGAGGTTTGTTTCGAAAGTATTCGTGAATGAAATAAAACACGATCAAACATGAATCCCCAACAATGTAACCGAATGTATTCTTAATCGTACAATGAATGACCAACTCGTACAATTAAGTCCCCGCGACTGACGATTGGCAATCGTTCAAACACGGGCTTAAGAACTCAATCTCAAATCCCTTTTCGTCAACAAAAATTCCCATATTAGCTTGAGTTATGGACGTTGAGATTTGTATTTGAATAAAGCATTATATTTCGATAAGTACCAGAAAATTCCGTGATTCTCGGAGTCTTGGCCAGTATTATTTGCCAACGCTCGGAAACTCTGTGAATAATGAATGGGAGCATTCTTGTTCATTACGATTATTAATTGCTCTTTATGTGAAATATATGTATATATACATAAAATAGATGTATACGAGTTGGCTGGGAGGTATCGAGAGATTCTCAAACCTTGCCAAATTTTTCCCCCCGGTGAAAAAAGGGAAGGGATAACAAATGTCACGCATACGACGAGAGTCAATCACATATTCCAACGATCATTACAATGAATAAATTGTAGTTTCTTGGAGACAGACGAACGCGGAGAGATTCTCAGGCTACAATAACCAAGGATTTTTTTTCCTCTCAACGATATAAAGTTCATCTTTGCAGAGTTCAATAATCTCATTCTCGAGAGGATGACAATTACACGTATGCATTATAACATCATTTATCAATTGATAATGATTAATGATAATGTGCAGTTATTTTATAACTCCTACACTGTTCGTCGTACCACACGGAGTTCCTTTGTTTCCATCTGCTATAAGGTGGATCATTTTCCTAACTTCTTTTTTATATTAGCTCGATCGTTAAAGATTTTATACTTCATTAACGACAAGAATGCCTTTTACATCATCGATTTATACTTTAATAACATTTTACTACTTCGAATTTCTTACGTCATTGCTTGCAATCGTTGCATAATGCTTCGTCATCTTATGGGTATATATACGTTTATCTATACAGAAACATATCTGTCTAGCGGTTTTCAAATGCCAAGCTGCTCCTGATTATTATATTCCGAAAGAATACAATGGAAGGATTTGTTAGTTCAATTTCAATCCATTGCGTTATTTCTTCTGAATGATTCTGGTGAAAATATCATTTTATACGTCGCATTGGGGCCTGGAGTGATACAAAGATGTTCTCCTTTGGCAGATTACTACCGCGTGAAGTTTTTATACAATTTCTATAAGGATTCCATCAAGATGTTTTTTTTTAATTTCTATGATTTCACCAATTTTTCTTCTACCGGAAATTCTTTTGGATTTATTTTCTCTCCACGTCAATATTTCACAAATGCAATTTTACACATCGACAAATTTTTGAAAAAAAATTTCCCTTATTTTTAGATATGTTCTTTTCAACGTACATTGAAAAGAAGGATCATAGGAACAATGATCTATGCGAGAGAAAATCGAAAGAGCAGCGTCATCTGATTTATCAAGGATTGATGGAACGATGATGATGTAAGCAAATCGTTGGAGAAAAAAAAAATATGAAGAATAATCAGATTGTGACGGAGATGAATATTTTTCAAATATTTTTCGGCTTCCCAACCGTCCATGAGTTATTGATTCTATTGGAATATAATTGAGAGTTCGTTGAAAGAATCCTCGGAAGACTGGGAGATGTTTCATACTCTCAGAATGAAAAGGCGTCCTTGCCGAATCTTTGCATTCAATGATTTTGAAAATGATGAAAAACAGTGTTGCGGAATAGTTGTCTGGAAAATGTATACATTGAAAAAAAATGTCTTCCAACCAAATAAATAGTTCATTTGTTCTCTCTCCAAGAAATATTCCTTAGGATTAATGAAATATTTAATCGAATCAAGTGATGCAGTGCTTGCCCCACACTGTTAGGAAAAATCTGCCTGAAACTTCGTAAGAATATTATGAAGTTTTTTACATAATCATTTTATTAAATTTCATAATGAAATATTGAATTCAATAATATAATTTTTAATGTTGAGAATTTTTTTCTCAATGTTGATAATTTTGTGCTTAATTGTGATAATAATATATTTGTGAAATCTAATAAACAATTGTTACATTTCAGAAAGAAATGTTGAAATTCCATCGATACCCAATTTAAGGGGGATAGCCACTGTGATGGGCAAAAAAATTAGTGATTTTAAACATTTTTTTTGACCGAGTAAATAGAGGAATTTTTGGATCGGGTGTTTTTTATTTTATTAAGTACACATTTAATAATTTTTCCACAAATTTTTATCGAAAAATATTGAATAGTTTAAAAAATACAAACGATCTCGTAGCGCTTGAAAAAAAATTCCCCTCCATGGCGGCATCGATTTTTCAAAAACCAGCACTCTGAAGAAAAAAAAGAAAATTTTATTGTAATCTGTATGAATGTAGTTATCGTTGTACGTAGCCGTTTATTTTTATTTTTATTTTTCACAAAATGACGACCGATTGACAATATTTCCATTTTTTCGACCTTATTTTTTTGGTTTTGAAACACTTTAAAAAATAGTAAAAAACAAAATTTTCCAAATTGGCTGCGCTTAACCTTCACCACTACTAAGACGAACAAAACAAAAAAAAGAAATTAGAAATCGGTTTATAATTGTTCGAGTTATTGATGCCGCCAGTTCAAAAAGTTCAAAAAAAGTTGTTTCGAGAAAATCGCGTTCAAAGTTTTTAGCCCATCTCTCTCGTGATGAAATCATGTATCCCTTAAATTTTCATACCTATATTAAACTATCGAGTCCTGGACCATATGACGGTTCTTCCTCTTCATCTCCAGGGGTCTTGTTGGATTTCTTAATTTTTTTCTCAATTTTTTCGATGCGAATCTCAGCAGCTTTAATCCGGGCTCTCACTAAAATCATTGTAACATAGTCAATTTTTGAAATATTGACTTGAAATTCAGTACACATATTTTTGAATATATAAACTTTGATTTAAAACAAACAAAAAGAATTTTTTTTTCACCCATCACAGTGGCTATCTCCCTTAAGGGCATCCATCAGAGGCAAAGTTACCAAATCTCTCCCCCCAGTTTTCTCAACGATTAATGAATATAATCGATTTTAATGAGCAGGTGCATCTTCTTAGCATATCAAAGAAAGTGCAGCTACTCTGTATTTTTTATTTTATTTGTTCGTTTCTGAGAAAACTGGGGGGGGCGATTTTGGAATCTAGTAACTTTTTGGGAAGGTAGTGAATGCCGTTAAGAACTATTATTAAATTCAATATGGTATTTCATAGAGAATTTCGTATTAAATTCAAGAATTTTTCTAACAGTGCGAATGAATTGGTCTCCTGAATGAATAATTTATTCGTCACAAGTAATCAGTTCTTGCATCTAATTGAATATTTAATTTTTGGGAATAAATATTTTATGGAGAGAGGACAAATAAATTTTTTTTCCAGTGTACATATTATACGAGATAGTTGTCTCGCAAAAAGAGGTCAGAAGAATCAAAGAGTGTTTAAAAAAACTAATGGCAGATAATTTTCCTTAGTTCAGTGATATAAGTATAATCAAAATATCCTCCTCTCTCTCTCTCTTTGTTCGATATTTAAATTCAAAATTCAATAACCCAGTCATTTTAGATGAAGATATTTTCATTTGTTTTTGATCCGCCTTGTTCCTCCCAAAACTGTTCGAGTAATAGCGAAATTCTTTTCCACATTCATTGATCGATGTATGATTGGTTTCAATAGAAACTTCAACAACTTGTAACAGCAATGATTCATCTTAGACATTCGAGCTGGCCTTTGACATAACTAAAAAATAAAACACTTAAAGCTCCGATTTAATTGATATTTTTGTCATAATGTTATGATTTCATAGGATTTTTCATAGGATGAGTGCATTTGCTTTGAAACAAGAAAATATTGTTTCAGTTCAAGAGAAATTTAAAACCTAAATTTGAACCGAAACAATATTCTCTTGGTTCAAAGCAAATGCACTTGGGACAAGGCAAATATTGTTTTCGTTATACATGAGACAATGCACGCAAAAAAATGAAATAGCTGTCGCAGCTATTCACTTTTTTAGCACCCTTTCTTCACCGCTATAGCTAAAATAACTGCAGCTATGGCTATTCATTAACTACTATTATTATATACTACTTTTTCTTATTTTGCTCGCTAAACCAGAAACAGGAAGATTTGTAAAATGGATTTTCACATAAAAATACGGAAGGTTGCGAATGAATAACTGAATTTTACTATACGCTTTATAAAATTTAAAGTACAGCGTTGAAAGTTTCAATCCTACCTATTACTTTTTTTTCTACAATATTCGTAATCCTCCGTATTTTTATGTAGAAATTCATTTCATAAACCTTTCTGTTTCTAGTTTACAAAGGAAAATAATGAGAATCCTTAGATTTTTGAGGGGCATTTTCCTTCCACGTGTGACTGCAAAGGTTTCGCGGTTGATATTTGGATAGCCAAATCACTGAAAACACACACTGTTAAAAATTTCTTGAAATTTCATGTACTTTTCATGTACATATGTGAATGAAAATTCAATTTTTGTGAACTGAAATAGGAATCCAAATACATGTTATTGAATTTTCAAGTTATTGTGCATGAAAATTGAAATTAATGTACAGGTGATTGAAAAAACTTGGAAAAATTTAATCCATTATAATAACATAATAATATCATTTTAATATCATTATAATTGTAATCAAATTAAGGCTGTACTGGTATCCAACTGAAAATAACCAAAGTGATCCAAGTTGATTTGGATTTGAAAAAAAATCTAAAAATGCTCATATCTCAAGAACTAATCTTCCAAAAACGGGAAATTCTTGCATTATGGCTGCAGAATACGCCCTTGAAATACAATTTTTCTCACTTGGGTCACCCTGTATACTAACGCTTTGACGAAGTCATCCACGTATCCACTTCACTCGGAGAAAAAAAGTTACTGAAACAGCAAAGCTCGAAGATTTGCTTTGCTGATATGGCAAAACTTATTGCTGAATTAGCAAATAATTTGCTGTCACAGCAAAAATCTTGCTCTTTCAACAAGCGCTTGCCATTCAGCAATCCGAGATTGTAGATATACAGACAACTAGGAAATTTTGCTGAATTAGCAAATATCTTGCTAAAATAGCAGAATTTTTGCTGTAACAGCAACCGTTTTGCTAATTTGGCAAAGCAGATTTTTCGAAATCGCTTTTTCAGCAAGAATTTTTCTCTGCGTGTTCAACTATGTATTAGTTAGATCACACGATTTGTTCAGTGTTTCTACATCATAAGTACATCTTGATTCACAAGTTTGAAGGATGAACGCAAGGTGATATAGGTAGAAAAATGCATCTGTCCGCGTAAGTGGCGGTGGCTAGAGTAATAGGGCTGTGGCGTCCGGTTCCGACGCCCCGCGTTCAAATCTTGTGAAGGTGATTTTTTTTTCAATGATCTTGAACATGTGCATGAAATTTAAATAACTTGTTATTGAATTTTCAATCATGATTTCTCTCAACAACTATGAACATGTGCATGAAATTTAAAGAACTGGTTATTGGATTTTCAATACTACTGTACATTATTTTTCATTTACGTGAGTGGAAATTGCTTCCATTACTTGTGATTGAAAATTCAATCAGAAATTTATAACAGTGCAGCTTGTTCCAGCCAAACAAAATTTTGGTTGAAATGAACGCAAAGAAACTTTTTATTTGACTGAAATGAAATTTGTTTGGGCTAGACAAAATTTGGTTCACAATAATCAAGCCTTTCTTACAGACAAGTGAATTTGATTCAACCTAAACAAATTCCATTTCAGCCAACCAAAAAGTTTCTTTCCGTCCGTTCATTTCAACTAAAATTTTGTTTGGCTGGAAGAAACGTTTTCTCAGTGATAATTTAGCTATGAAATTTCAGGTACGGCAGCCACATTCCTTGCTTCTACCGCCAAGCGAGTAGCTGTGGGAGCTAAAAAATAGCTCCTGCACAGAGAAAAATGAAATGTGAAAATAACCTCTATTTCTTATATTTTTCACCCGTAAAATAATGAAAACTGAAGCCAGCCTTTCAGAAGTGAAAAGTACCTTTTCAGTGTTAAATTTCACCGTACATACACGGAGAAAAAAGATCTGCTAAAAAGTACCATACTTTATAGTGTTCGAGCATCAGTCTTGTCCAGATCAAATTATTTACATGAAAATATCTACAAAAGTAGTATACTTCTTTAGGAAAGTCCGAGCCAGTATGGTACTTTTAGAGGTATTTTCACGTAAATAATTTGATCTGGACAAGACTGATGCTCGAACACCATGAAGTATGGTACTTTTTAGCAGACATTTTTTCCCCGTGTACGGTTTGATTTGCCAAAAAGATGGTATTCATCACCTAACTCATGGTAATAATAACTAAAATAATGTATTTCTCACCGTCAAATACATTACTATATTGAAACATGATTTCTACAATGCAGATTTTTCTCAGTGTGTAGCTACACTGAAAAAAAAATTTCTTCCAACCAAATAAATAGTTTATTTGTCCTCTCTCCATAAAATATTTCTTAGGATTAATGAAATATTTAATTGCATCAAATAATGGAAAGCTTGCCTCAAATAAATTGGTCTCCTAAATAAACAATTTCTTCGCCACGAGTAATCAGTTTTTGCATCTAATTGAATATTCAATTTCTACAAATAAATATTTTATGGAGAGAGAGGGCAAATAAATATTTTTTCCAGTGTAATTTTCAGCTATCCAAGTAATAGCTAAATATTAATTTTTTCTCTGTTGATTTGCGAAAAATGACCCAAAGTTGAGTAAAGCAGAGAGACATGTTTTTATTATCTCCACAAGTTGAATATTGTTGAACAACATCTGAACGACTTTTCACACCTAGTCGAGTAGAATGAAGTCAACCGGATCTCAAACTTCGCGGGAACGCCACTATGTCCCCGTTTTACTAAACTTTGGATAATTTTTCGTCAATATATTTTGTCCATGTATGTATGATTGTTTAATTAAAATAATTATTCATAATTCCAGTCTTTTCCGTTTTTCGAACGGTACAATTTCTGATTCATCAAATAATTGTTATTCGCGGTTACAAAGAACTATCTTAACTATGTTCCAAGTAGAAAACCTCGCTGATTACGTAGTATCGATAAGTTATCGTACTATTAACTTCAAAAGAATTTCAAAAAGTTTCCTATCCGCTTGCAACGTATTATCTTCTCGCATGCTTTGAAATTATTTTTCATTCTTGAATCATCGTGAAATCATTCGATAACGCTGAAACACTTCGTCTGCATGTATGGTTCAAACATTAGAATATGATTTCTCGATTTTGACTCAACGCAAGATCGATGGAATTGTTTTTTTTTTGTACCGATATAGAATTTTATGACCGATAATACCGTTTGAATATATGAAATAGATTAAGATTGAAATTCAAAGGAATGAGAACCACGAGTGATTTGCCAGTGAAGCAGTTCGCGTTGGCTGAGTTAGTCTCTCCTCTCTTCTTCGCTCTCTATGCGTATATATATATATATATATATACGAGTGTGGAGTGTGCTTGTGTGTATGATATGTATATATATATACATACACATAGTCTTTCTTTGCTCCTCGCGGCTCTCCGTGTTCTCAAGGCCGCCTCCTCGGAACCTCTCCACCCCGCGCTCACCTCGACCTCCCACCACACCCTCGCCTCCACCTCTTCCCCTTCATCTCACCTCACTCCCGTACCTCCTTTGGTGGTTATACCAGCTTTCCTTCCTTCTCTTTCTCTCTCGGCTTCTGTGAGAACTTCGTGCGGAGCGTGAACGCGCGTGCCTTCATCGAACGAAGTTTCTGAAGCCTGTTTTTTCCTCTCCTTGCATCGGCTTCTTCTTCTTATTCTTCTTCTTCTTCTTCTTCTTCTTCTTCTTCTTCTTTTCTCACTTTGCCTTATGTTCTATTTTTCTTTCTCTTCCTCAACTTCTTCTTCTTCTTCTGCTGCTGCTGCTGCTGCTTCTTCTTCTTCATACAATTGTCCAATGTGCAAATAGACTTGGAAGGAGAGGTCCATGATCATAATATTTGATGCTTTGAATTATATGTAAAGAAGATGGAAAATATTTGATATTCTTTCACAATATTTATCTGGATGTTTGAATTGAAATCAAGAATTTGATTTATTTGTCGTGTATGGAAAAACCGGACCATAGGACGTTTCCTCATCAATATTCATCAGAACTATTATCATGATGAACACCTTGAATTTATATATATATATATATATATATACATTCTTTTTTTTTGTTAGTATATTTCGACAAAGGAAAGCGCTTGGAATAAATGATTACAAGTATAACGGGGCATGATGTTCCTTCGTGAACATTATCTGAAATCTCCTCTCGTCATCATCGACCTCGATCTCGATCCATCGGCGGCCGGTTCTCGATCCTTCCTCCCGAGAGGTCGAAAATCGAGCGTCTACGCGACATAAACTCGGCCACAGTTCAAATAACGGGATATTTGCAAAAACAGACCGACGTAAATAAGAAAAAGAAAAAAGAAAGAATAATGCCCTTATTTCGTTCTATACTGTTATATATCCTCCTCGATGCCTCGTCGGTACGACTTGACGTGAGTTCACATAAAAGAAAGAAAGGATACTTTTAGAAAATATAATGCAAATTTTCGTCTCGATTCTCTCCTTCTCCTCTCCGAATTCTGCCTTCCTATTCCCGCTTGTAGCCAAAACGCCGAGAATATCTTTTCAAGGTAAACAGGATAGAAGAAAATAATGAAAAAAAAAAAACAAAAAATGACTCGAGTCATTTCATTATATTCATGAACTGAATTTGTTTTCTAATCGATTGAGAATTATGAAAGAAAGTTGGAGGGATTTCTAACGATTTAGATCCCGTCATTTCCTCTGTGCATCAACACTGACGCGAGAGCACGAGGATGAGGGTAAGCCGGATTTACTCGGCTCCTTTTATACGCGAAATGATTGCGCAAGATAAAGGACCAAGTGTGTAGATCTAGAGGAGTCGTATAGCGGTGGCTGCTTGGCGATTAACGGATTTCTGGACGTAGCAAGGTAAAGAGAAAAGGAGATAGGCGAAGAGGTAGAGGGTGGTCGGACTTCACTCCAAGAGAAAAAAAAAAGAAAGAATTTGGCTCTCGGTGGTAGCCATCTGAAAGAGAAGACGACGTTTTGTCTTTGCCTGTACACGAATTCTGTCTTCGTCCTCGTGTGGGACGAACGAACCATTTTGGAAACCAGTTCTGAGTGGTCCAAGACCAAGCATCGAACTCTACATATGTGTGTTGTATATATCAACGTATACTTGTACGCGTATACATATTTCGTTGTTGAGTCTTTTTTTCTTTTTTATTCTTCTCATATGTGTGCTGCTTTTTTGTTTTATGTACGCGGATTAATCCTTCTAGAGTGTACAGAATCACGAAACAACCTAGAAAGTAACACTACATCCTACATCTTCATTTTGTGATGGAATTTCTCGATCAATTTAAAGTTCGGTAGTAACTTAACGGAAACCTCAAACGTACTTGCGAGAGGATTTAGTAACCCGCACAATCATAATTTTTTCTTTGAAATTACGAGCGTCGTATGCCCAATTTCTGTCATTGAATATACTGACTTTATCTTTGTATCATCATCATAACATCATGGAGTTTGAGAATTAAGTATGGTTTTCATCGAATAGCCTTTCATTTTTTCATTGAAACTTATGTTTATGGAGAACAAAACGGAGTTTGAGTGAAGATCACGTGCAAGTTTTGACAGGGTGGGCAATGAACGCATAAATAGGGCAAGCGCTAGAAACTTGAATCTGCCTTGTAGAGAAATTTTCATGGAATTCAAATCATTCAAATTAAATTGGACCCCCACCATTCACTGTTGAAAATTTCCTTGTGGATTCCCAAAAACGTTTAGAAGTTGTTTATAAGAAATCGAAAATTTTTGTTAGTTGACTAAAACTTTTTTCAGGAATCCACTACTCTTTAAATTCCTTGGAGTAAACAATTCACTCTCGAAGAGTGAAAATACTGGAAGTCCAGAAAGAGTGAGACTCCACTCTTAAATCAGGGTTCCTACTCACCTGGGAAACATGAAAAACCTGGAAAAGTCAGGGAATTTTGTTTTGGGTCTGGAGAACCTGGAAAAGTCAGGGAATTTCCCAAAAGTTCCTGAAAAATTCTGATTTTTAGAAACTTTCTACAATTTTGAAATTTTTCTGCTCAAAGACAACTCTTAATTCCAATAGTTAAAGATTATTGATTGAAGAGTGAATTTTAACCCGATCTCAATGAACATTCCGAGCAGAAAAGATCTCTTTCAAGATCATCTTTCAAAAGATATCATTTGGACATTTCTTAGATACCTTTTAGACGAAAGACTGGAACAGACATCTCAGTTGATCTTGAAAGCCATCTTTTCGATGTCTTTTTGTTTTATTGGAATCCGATCAAGTTATCGAAAAAAAATCTTTTCATAGTACCCGCTTGGGAAGTTTGACTTCCCATGCCTATAGAATTGCATTAATTGACTGGGATTTCTTTGGGACAATGACATTTTCATCAATACAACGAAATTTCACGGATTGATTTTCATCGATGTCTTCAAGGTATCTTGCATGGTCGTCCTGGACATGTCTTGAATCAAGAGATCTTCCAGAAATCTTTCACAAGGTGTCTTTCCAACATTTCTGAAAGATATCTTCAAGAACTCTTCAACATCGTTCTTGAAGATCTTTTATTTGAGTATTCTTTTAGATATCTATAAGAACTGCATGCTGTGTGGGTTGGAAGTACATTGAACATTCCATGAACGTGAATTTACGTACAATAGACGTAGATTTGATCTAGAACGTGTGTTCTCTCGGGATTGTTAATATAATATCATTCATTGACTGATGAAGTACTATTCATTAATGCAATGAAATTCCCTAGTTTGAAAAGTCTATTGAATCCCATTGATCAATCAGATTCGATACAAGCTTTGGGATGGTAAATTACCATTTACACCTATTCGAACCCGTTGAAACCCATTGAAATCGATCGAATTAATCGGATTCAATGAGAATTCAATAGGTTCGAATGGTGATTTACCATTGCAAAATTTGTATTGAATCTCAATAATCGATGGGATTGAATTGACTTTTTTTTACCACCATTCTTATTTTTGAGACTGCTCACGTTATGACCGAAAAGGTACATTTCAAAATGAATAAAATACTTCTTCTACTATGAGCTGAAAGACAATTTTATTCAAAACACCTGTGTATGTAGTTTGTCGAAAAATATTTTTTTGCCTTGGTCAGGGAAAAACTAAATTCTGGGCCTGGAAAACCTGGAAAAGTCAGGGAATTTTGTCATTTAGAAAAAGTGAGAACCCTGTAAATAGTGACTTTTCACTCCATAAGCGTGAATTCTCACTTCAACAGAGTGAAATTGTTGGACTTGCAGTATTTTCACTCCAAGAAATTTAGAGCGTGGAAACAGGGTTTGTGTGAAAACTTCCAAATTTTTTTTGTAAACCCACAATGAAATTTCCCATAGTGTTCATAAAAAAATAGTACGTTTTCGAAAAAAACATTCAAGAGAATTCAATTGTTTTGTAATTTTTGCTCACATCGTGTGACACATGTTTGATAGAAAGCTCCTCGATATCGGACCATTCTCTTTGAAGTAGAAAAATTCTCAACGCAATGAGAAATTGACACATTCGTGTCACGTATCTCTAATAATTTGCAGAATTTCGAATTGCAATGAAACAAAAAAACACTGTTAGAAATTTCCCGTAAATCTTGGGGAAAATCCTATAAATTTACAGTAAAAATCCCATAAAAACAGCAATTGTAATATATTTTTATGTGAAAATTCCTACACGTGTACGGGAATTCGCTTTCTCCGTACAAGTACACAGTAAAAAAATTTGTTCCAAGAGGTCCACTCGATATTTATGTTAAATATCAACACAAAAATGTTGAATTTACACTGAAAATCTGTGAATTTCAGAATTTGATATATTGTTTTCAACACAAACTATGAGTGAATCTCCTGTGACACCAACTTTCCCACTGTGTATAGGAAATTTCCTTTACATAGGTATGAGAAAATCCCGAATATTTTTTACAGGGAAGAACTAGAATTAATAACCGGAAACGAAGTACGTCGATAGGGGTAGAATATAGTTGGGAATTTTCGAACAATGAAACCCCGTATTCCTAAATCTCTGCTCTGCCATTCCTCATGATTCGGGAACACACATTTATCTAGCAGTCGGTCGTGTTTGTAATGAGCACAGCATCATTTAGCGGTTATGTTATTAGACATCAGAAGCACGAAGTTTGGGAATTTATCGCAAAGAGATTTTGCTTAGCCGGCAGCTTTGTTCCGATGCCAGAACTTTGTCCAATATCTCAACCAAAAGTTATATCACACATCCGATAAGATATTGGACGATGCCTTTAATATCATTCTTTGAAAAAGAAAAAGTGAATATCGTATCTCTCCTTCATCTGCCGATAAGAATCTCGAGCATCGGATCTCACCTGAATGTTTTATTGTGGAAATATGCACACAAGCTGCAAGTTGAATTGATTCATGGATACTGTTTTGATAGATTTGGAAACATTACGATGATTCAATAATCTTATCGTGAAACGATAAATCGTCGATGGAAGATATATTATTCGAACCAGAAGAACGTTTTAGCGCACGTGTATCTCGATTAATACATTCTAAATGCGTATTTATATGTTCTTACTCTTCATTTCATTGCCCTATGAGAGTAGAATGTTATTTGAAATTTTTGTTTTCCAAAATTTGGCACGGTTAGGGTAATCGGAATGTTGTTTCCTAATATGCAATTGCGTGTGAATATTGATAAAGTTCTTACATTATACGTGAATAGACGGACTCGGCAAGTATATTGTTGTCCATTCGATAAGTTCATTGCACGTGTTGTATTCATGCCCATATTTCACATTTTTTACGATCATACACAATGTTGTGTCATGAATATTCAAGCTTATAATTATACAGTTCTTATTGTTTATTGTAATTTCCGTTATTTTAATGATATATTTCGTCCCAATACCAGATATAAAAGAGAATTTTGCTCTTCCTGTTGCCGTACATTGTTCGAGATAATAAACTGTCAAGGACTGATGCTACAGAACGTTGCATTGACACATGTTCCGTTGATTTTGAATTATTTTCAAATCATTCGAATTCCATATACTATAATAATAGAAGAAAAATTGAACATCAATTGACCCATGGATGGCTTCTTCAAGGGTTGACTAATTGATGATAACGTGGGTGTAGTCAATGACAGGGGCGGTGGCAATGTATCAAACTATCCTGGCAAAAATCACTCCACACTGAGCGGAAATTGTAGCGGAGATCTCCATAATAATAGCAAATTTGGAACACACGAGCGTTTATGAAAATTTCTCCTCTAATTTGTGGGAACTTTTTGAAGATTTACACTGTAAAAAATTGGCGGTGTTGGAAAAAGTTCACACCAAATAGTGTTTTTTCAACACCAAATGGTGTCATTCTAACACCGATTTTGGAGTGGATTTGTATAGAATCCACGTCGTGTCACTCTGTGTTAATTCTGAAACCGTTTTGACACCGCTTTTTTTACAGTGTATATTAATATGTGTCAGATTCGAAGTTGTTTTCACCAAACGAAGGTACCCAGTAAACACACGCACGTTTTAACAACGTCAAAAACAGTCAATAACCACACGTTGTGAATGAGTAATATTCTTGCGTTGGTTCAAGGTAAAAATGTCGCGGCAGATCACGTGTTTTTCAACCATAAAATAAAGTCATATCAACGGTTTCAACATCGTTCGAAAGACGTCAAATATTGACGTGTCCTAATGATGGTTCTAAAAAGTGAATTGAATCCAACAAATTTTGTTTTGAAAACTTTTCATTCAATATCGAGAACAATAGTATTTCTGAGTATGACAGAATGTGGAAAGTATGCCACACTATTTACTATCTTGCTCTTTGTTGAAATTTTAACCATTGTTCGGTTTCGTTCGACATTTTTAGCAGAATATCTTCAATTGAAGTTCAAACACAAGGTGTTATGAACACATTTTAAACGCATGATTCAAATCCATTCAAAACATGTTTTTCGAGGACGTCGTTTGATGGTTTTATTTAAATATTAGTTTAAATTACACGTCATCAAAACGTAATTCCTGGTCGTCTATTTCCCTATCGAATTTCGACTGAAAATCAACGACTAACATCCGTTTCACAGTCTAACGTTCTTTCAACGTTGAAATAACGTGTGTGTGTTTATTGGGTATGGATGATGGGAATTGGATGTCAGATTCTGACATTTGTTTCAAAAACCGGTCGGATTATGACACATGGTACATTATTGTCAGATTCTGACAGAATCTGATTGATTTTTGAAACAATATGTCATATTATGTCAAATCTGACATAGTCTGATATTCGACTTTCACTATGGGAGGTACACACTGAACGCTCATGTGACCCAAAATTGCAATTATTACACGGGAAAAAATGTTTCGTAAGATTTACTAACGCGTTTAGTAAAATATGGGACTGAGTATGAAAATTTCTTGTAATATTTTCAAGAGTTCTAGTAGAATTTACGATGCTTGCGGTGAAAAATTACTATCACAGTAATTCATCTAACTATAGTTGGAGTAAATATTAACAGATATTGCAATAGTGCCGTATTTTATCACCCTCGTCGGTAAATTCTGTCAAACATTTTTTCCGTTTGTGGTAAACCGTGCTACACGTTTCCCATACGTTTTTCTCAGTGTAATCATTCTCCAAACCTTGATGAAGCCTCATCAGGCCTTCGTGGGGGATTGCAAGCTCTTTGTATCAGCCTACAGAATCTCTAGAGTGATTTTGACTTGGGTAATGATCAGCCTACACCACTTTCGCTGAGAATAAAGTACTACGCCAGGGCTTGATGAGGCCTTACGAGGCCTACAGAATTACTACACTATGAAAGTGATTGTGGAATTTCCCAAAAAAAAATGGTGGCAGCAAAGTTCTTCCATAGATAGGGAATTTTTCAACATAATCTGGTAGACTTCCCTTCCATTTGTAGATGATTCAACACCCAAAAAACAAAATAATTCCTCAAAGTGGTGGAAAAATCCCTGATTTTTGATGGCAAAACAATTCCCCAACGATAAGGGGACGAAATCTACCAACAGTGTGAAGAACAACTTCGTACACATTGCTTCCTCCTTAGAGGGAAGCTTGTGATCGTTTCGATGGACCGACAATTTTTTTGTCTCCCAATTCAAAATCTTTTGGGCCAAAATGTTTCTCTGGACTCGGGAAAAATTTGTGATCCTGTATCTGTCCGTCCATACTTTCTCTGTCTGCCCATAGCTCTCGTTCTAATCATCCGATCTTCATGAAATTTCCATAACAGTTGTGGACCGAGGTAATGGTGGTCCCATATGAGTTTTAATCTGATTCTCACAGGAGAACGGGAGAATGAAAGGAATAATATAATTGGAAGTGTGATTTTGCGAACGCGCATATCTCTCTGCTCCCGATTATCCGATTGCAATGAGACTTATACCACGTTCTAGTCATGATCCGATGGTGGTCCCATGAAAGTTCCATCCTAATCGGTTGGAAACTGTGAAAATGTTTTTTTTTACGATTCGCATTCCACATCATCAAAACGCCATGGAACTTTGAGCATATTCAATTCACAAGGTATCAAGGTATACAGAATTTTGTAAATGCCACTATTATGTGAATATCTTCCGTTTTTAACAACCGATCCTCATGGAATTTTGTTATTTGTGAGGTTGATAATAGTTTCATATCAGTTTCGCATTGATCCGCTCAAAGGAACGGAATTCGCAAAAAGTGTGTTTAAAAATTGTGATTTTGTGAACGCGCATATCTTCTGTTCTGATTATACGATTGCAATGAAAATTATGCCTTTTGCACTGCAATTTCTGATCCTGAGGACAATATAGCTTCTGTCAGACGCTACTTCGATAGAAACGAGGAAGTTTCGTGCCTATCAATTGGCACAATATTTTACAGTATACTAGCACGGACACGGACAGCCATTAAATTGGCTCCTGCAGCTAAATTTTAGCTGTGATAGCAAAAACATTTGCATGTGTAGTTAATTTATTTGCGGTAACAGCTAAATTTTAGCTGCAGGGGCTAATCTAATGGCTGTCCGTGTCCGCGCTAGCTACTTAGCTGCTGCAGCTAAATTATTTTTTCCGTGTAGAGTGATTTCCACTAGAGCAATTCTTGTTAAGACCCGGGCTGAATTGAGGGCAAACTACACGGAGAAAAATTTATAGTTAAATTTACAATGGGACTTCCTAACCGAAAAACAGACTGGACTTAAAATGAAATTTACTATTATAAGACAATAGAAACATAATCGAATGCACTATGTTTTACGGTAAATTGCCATTGGAAAGTCAGTCCGTTCCTCCGGCACAATAATCACATAGTAAATTGAACTACAAATTTCTCTCCGTGTAAATACATACGGTCATGGAATACAATTTTAATTAGATACAAGAAATACAATATTTTACTCAAAAATCAATTATTCTCTTTCTTTTATATATTTTTTGGTGAATTTTTTTGCCTGCCACACTATCCGAGTATATTTTATTATTGATAGTAAAAAATACTCGATACTTAATATGTATTTTAGAAATCAAAATCGATATATTCTCTCTGTCCTACAAAGAAATGTTGAGGTTATAAATTTCATTCCTTTTTGTTTCTGCAGAGAGAATCGATTAATTCTTCTTCACATACGCAAATCATAAACGCAGAGAAAAGTTACCTAAAAATTTACTACACTTTAGAGTAAAATAGGGAGAAAATCACATTTTGGAGTGATGTATTATATGTTGTCATCAAAATTACTACACTTTCTATCAATAAATAACAGAATTCCATCAGTTTCTATTAGAGAGTATAATAATTTCAATGACAACATGTAATAGATAACGCCAAAACGTGATTTTTTCCCCTATTTCACTATTCACTCTGCGTGTATGTACATAGCATGTGTTAACATACGTCAAGATGAATAACAGCATCCTTCTTGTCGGACATATTCGAAGTTATGCTGTACTGATTTTTATACCCTATATAACATATTTCTCTAAGTTAATTACAGATATCTTCATAAATTTTAGAAAGTTTAATTATATGATACCATCATCAGAATTTTGTAACACCAATGACATAACTCTGAATGTTCGAAATAAAATATGAAAATTTGACTATACAACACTGTAAAAAATCGTAGGCATTTTTCTGTATGTAGGCAATTGAGAAATCCCAATTATATCGGATGGGAGATTAATTTTCAGTACATGTGTGTACAATTTACCGTACTACATTTAACTGAAAATTGGGAACCATTTCCCGACAAGTTCAGAAAATTTCTAACGTACATATGTGTTAATTAGCTCACAATTTTTATGGAAATTTGTTCATAGAATGAATAATTTTCCAACGATCAAAAATAAATTGAAGAAAACAAAATTTGAATAAGGAGAATATTTTGTATTAGTTATAGAATTTATACGTATGTACGTGTACAGACGCACGTCGACAAATGAGAATCCACAGGAGGAAAATTCAAAGTAGAGAATGAACGAAGGGTGGTTAAGTCAGTTGTTTGTCTCACTCCGAATGCAGTGTTGCAGCAGCCGATGCATCGAGATGAGGGCAGAACCAAGCAGTAATAGCAATAGCAGCAGCAGCGGCAGCAGCAGCTGGTCTCAGGAGGGGGTTCTCTACTTTTACGATCTTTTTTTCTCTTCCTAGTAGAACCACTCGTGGTAAGCGTTTAGTTCCCGAGAAACATCACAGGGCAAGAATGTAGGTAGAGAAATATATATATATATATATTCATGGAGTTCTCTAACATCGCACCATGGGCTGGAGTGATATCTCACTCATTCGTACAAAATAGTTTTTAAGAGTGAATGAAACAACACCATAACTTACTGTCCAATCTTCAACGTTCTCACAGAGCGTATATCTACCTACGTACGTATCCTGAAACACGAAAAGAAAAAATAAATTCACTTGAAGTGGAAAGAAAATAAATTATGGTATAAGGAAAGATTTCTCTCAAAGATAGAATATAAAATCAATATTCAATTTTTTATTGTTCTTTGATAAAAATTCGATAAAAATTCTATAAAATGTTGTCTACGAATTGATCTCCGCAAAGAATTTTTATCTGCGCCGTACTACTCGTTGAACTTTAAAGACAAATTCCCGCGATATCTGATAATGATACTCACACCCATTTTGTTTGTTTCTTTTGTCATCTCTGTTGTACCCTGCTTCCTTGAACGTAGCACGAAAGACCGAAAGAAAGTCGCGACTGCCCCGTTATAGCTGCGGCTTGCGGTCGGAAACACGTGGGAAACTGCGGTGCAAAAGAGAGGAAAGAAGAGGAAAGGCAAAGCACACGGTGACTGCACCTTGTGTACGTATAGGTTACGTACGTGTATTTTACATGTAGATGTATGTACATATAATATGTATACATATATATATATGTTCTTGTACATGCATGTATAGGCTGTGGAGCGTGGCGTGTACACCATCGTCGTCGACGTCATGCTCTCGTGGGAATCCATACCGACGACTTGACCAAGAAACCATGGAATTAACGTTGAAGAAATAAACTCAAGTTCAATAATTTTCAGATAATTCATTGTTTTTTTTATTCTTTCAATAAGAAAACCAATGATCTTGCTTTCTCTCCTTCGAAGTGTTTGATTATGATGAGTTGAGCGAAGAATGAAGTGTTTTTTTCGCACCTTGACCCTCGTCAGAAACCCCTGCTGCTTTTGCTGGCTGGTCGTATGTTTTGCCACCAGAGGCCGCGTGCCGAGCAAGGACACACGCTCCTACATCAACTTTTTCTCTTTCTCTTCGACATATCATTCATGTTAAAATTTAATTCCTTTATCGTCTTTCATTCAACACTCGACGTTATGATGGATATTTTATTCGAATCAACATTGAACGATTTATCATTGTTTTTTCATGTAATTCGACAGCTATTCGGAATATCATCGTTCATCACAAATAGAGAAGGACTCTTGAATATCTTGAAAATATCTTTTTCCTAGGATGTGGAGAAGCTCGGGCGAGAACGTAGCACTTACTTCGAGCACAATCATTATCCATGTTTGTACTTAATTGATTTTCATCGGACCTATACCCATCGATTCAACGTTCCCGAAAGGAAGATTCCTCGAAACAATGTTATTATCGTGAAAATGATGCCTCAACGTTTTTTCAATTTTTCACAATGTCGAGACTCGTACATTATCTTCAAAGTACGTGAGAAAATAAATTATGTATAACGGATAATAATCGTATGTATGCATATTCGCGCCATGCGTAGATCCGGTTTTACTCGTTCGGAAATTCATGAATTTCAAATGCTTCATTAAAAAAAAAAAAAAAAAGAGGAAAATAATAAACACTCGGCGTTGTTCAATAATTTTTCACGATAAAGAAAAGAACAAAGCAATATGTGTACGAAGACGAAGACGAAGACGCCCTCGGGTCACGATACTGCAGGTAAATGTTTACCGCTCGTTTAACCCTCGAATCAACACTGTACAAACGTGTACGAAATCTATTATCAAGTCTTGCGATATGGTGTCAGCTTTTCTTTTCCCTACTTCGACACCCTCGTAAATCGCTAGGAGAATTCAAAATTCTCTTCCATCAATGCAGAAGTTTTCCTTCTTTTCGCTTGATTAGAATTTGAGGGAAAAACTGGATATTGTGAAATATCTTCGTACAGATCAATGTCTTTGACGAAACAGAAGCTATTGATAGATATACAGTACAACTTAGCGCGAAGCTAAAGGTAACTTTTGCCGTCAACTACGAGAAGTTCTGTCTTTGATATACATATAAATACACGTATCAAAGGCTTGTAGGTAGAAACACACATGTATAGAAGTATCTACGTGCACACACAAGGACGAAGGAACGGGTTGGATTAAGGGTGTATATAGACGCAACAGGGAAACTTTAACCGGAGGCCTTATATCCCAGGACTATGTTTGTACGTGTCTAGGGTACGAGAGTATCGCGAAACTACAAGAAACAGGGAGGAGTAAAGACGAGTTTTGATTTTCGAGAGAGAGTGAATTCGCGGCTTTAGTTGGAATATTTTCTCATTTTCCTACTTGTTCGTGCTTGTGTATATAGTTTGTAAAAAATAAAAACACGCAACAGGTAATTTTCTCTCGAATAACACGAACGTATTTTTTATGTACACAATATATTTTACAATTTTTTTTGTTTCTCCGAATGTCAATAAAATCTCTTTGAAATGAAAACTCTTTGTTACCTTCAAACACTAAACATAGAAGAGATCGTGGGTTGCGTTGATTATCGTGATTCATTAGAAAATTTATTCAAGATTCTAAAGTGCCGAATTTCTTTGCTTTTACATGAGGAGGAGAAAGAATTCGCCGAGGCAGCGAATCAGAGTATTCTGTGTTTATATAGAATAGAAGATTTCTAGCAAGTTGCTAGCCCAGTGAAGAATTTGTCGTTTTAGATGGAACTGAAACTGGCAGCCGTAAAGCTCGTCATAATTCTTTACATTAAACGTTTATCGAACATTTAACGATCTAAAACGTTCAATGGGATGCTCCTTGAGCGATTTCTAGTGTGAACAAAGCTGAAATAACGTGTCATCAAAATTTACAAAACCTGGCTGCTACATGGAAACAAATCACGTGTGGATTCCGCATTGGTTGTTGTTATTTTGACATGACTGCTGACGTGAATGCAATTGGAGTAACATTCACATTAGGAATCAGCACCGATGTTATGTGTACATTGCTACTGAAGTAAACGTCAGAAGTGTTGCCATGGCAACCATGATAACAATGTAAATACAACAGGACGCTGGAGTGGATTCTACATGAAATCGACACCGTAATCATAACCTCACTTTTCATGTAATTTTTACGTGGTCATTTTTTTCTAGGTAGTTTCAGCATCATTCTTTCTAGTGAATTGGCCGTGGCAGCAAATGTTTTACTAAACTAGTGAAACATATATTTCTCCATGCACAAAACATTTTACATGTCTATAAAATCTTGGATTGTATGTACTCAATTGTGTGTAAACTTCTACCAAAACAAATTTTCATTTGTTGTTTTGTTTTTTGTTTCAGGTGAGTTTGGAAAGATGAAATATTCATTTTGCTGAATCAACGATTGTGAGTTGGCCACATTTTAAGAAACTATTCGATGCATCAACTATTCAGTTCTAATTCTTCCAATTATTTTGAGGGGACGAATCAATTCCACTATGACTGTCCGTATAGTCGCGAGCACTTTATTTCAATAGTTAATACACGAACAGTTATTACAACTATTTGGATTGTTTACCTAGCAAAATATTCCAGACAAAATATCCACGCACAAAAATATCTGAGGACAAAATATCCTCAGACAAAACATCCATAACAGAAATTTTTGCCATTCCAGCACCCCATAAAACATTGGAAAACTTGATTCATACTTTTCTTCAAGAGATAATGTTTTCATATCGCTTTCATCACCACTTCAAATGATTACATATTTATTTGATTTTTTATTATCTGAGAAATACTGTCACTCACCCGTGATAGGAAATATATGAACTAAGTTTTCTAATCACTTCCAGTGAACACAAATTTGTTGAAGTGTAAAATTATATAACTCATTCAAATAACATGACCTGAAAATTACCTCAAGCAATCAATTATTTTGCTCATTATCATACACACACACACACCCACATCAAATACGCATACATCACCAATTGAGACAGATTTATAACCATTTTATTAATCCACGGATATTTGAGCTCGCGAATATTTTGTTCGTGGACATTCTGGCGCAGATATTTTCACCAAGGACATTTCATCGTATTACCATTTGGATTTCTCAAGGTAAAATTTAACATGAATTCTCAATCACCTTTTTACCGCTGCAATGAAATTACTGCTTCAAATTCATGAAATAATGAAGGACTTCATTTTGGAATTGGGTTTTATATGTCAAGTTCTATGAATTTAACTTCGACATGCGTATTGAGGAAATCCGAATTACTTTTGAAGATGCAGGGGGTTCGACAGAATTATTTTCTTCGTATGTGAAATGAATATTTTCTAACCCAAATTAGGGTCGCGTGGATACGTGGGAGCGTATATTCCAAGTGAAACTGTCGAAACGTACTAGACTGACCTTTGAAATACAACATATTCTCAGAAGAAATTGTATTAAACGCGGATCCAATACATTCACTTACATATGTTTAAGTTCGTACGACTTTTTTTATGTAGGGTATATAGGTTATATACTAGGCCAGAGTTGTACGATGCAACAATGGTCCATAAAATCGCTTATCGGTCGCTACGACGATTAATCAAAATCGTTCGACCGAACCAGGCTGGTGAGGGATCAAAGAATGAAGGAAAAAGACGAACAAGGACGGCACAGGAAAGGGAGCGAAAATTGATTATGTGCACGAATTTCTCTTATCGCTTATGAAAATTGATATAAGAAAAGTTGAAATTGTTTTCCAAAGATCATATTTTATAGTAATCGCTGTACAAAGAGGTGCTTTACATTTTTTTTTTTTACAGCAACAGGTATGAATTATCAGAAAGTTCTTCCGAATATTCAGATTTATTGTGAAAATTGAGAACACAATACACAGTTGGAAATTTTGTGTAAATCTGTTAGAAAATCCGTGTGTCATGAATTTTCTGTTAACCCTTCAAGTACACACAGGTGCGAATTCGCACCAACCATTTTCATAGTTTTCGTTTTTCCTCAAAAATTGTTTTTAATCTCGCGTCTTTCTCACTAATCAAATGAGATATTTTTGAACTTTCTTCCATACCACGTTAATCTGCACAGCTTTTCCTTCAAATTGAAAAAGAGGAAGGTCAAATTGGTCGAATAGGAACCGAGTTATTAATCGGTAAAGTTGCGTACTTCGAAGGTGTAAAAGGATGTGTGTATCTGAAGGGTTGAATATTCAACACAAACATGTGTAACTTCTACAGACGCTTCTTGTGTAATCAGATCTCAACTGATTTATCATGTGAAATCATTCAAACAACTCAAGATTCAACATAAAAATTGTGTTATTCTCAAGTACCAAGGGGAGATCGCTAGTGGTGGGAGGTACTTTTCGATGAAAGTTCCATGTACGTGTAACTTTGGTACTCGTCGGGAAAACTATTCATTCATTTTCATTCATTTTGGTTTTGGCTTTCATTCTAACGGGGCTCAGTTCTCTAGTTATGCAAGATATTTGAAGATCGAGTGCAAGTTGATATACGCACAGAAAGTACCCCTATCGAAGTAACCAGCGGTGGGTTGAGTAATAGAGCTTCAACGTCCAGTCTCGCCGATCCGTGCTCAATGCTCATTGAAGACTATTTTTTTCTTCGAATTATTAATTATACATTATTTTAACACACACAAAATGCGATTTTCACATTTAATTAACGTAAAAAATCCATAAATTACATTTGATAACTGTTAATCCGGGACTTATTTTTAATGTCATTTGACAGTTGTTAATTTACACGATCGGAAATTCCAATCAAAACTTGATCAGTATCCTTTCTTTTGTGTCATATTATTCACATCAAGCTTGAGTTACTAGCTCACATAAACACATTATGTTAAAACGAGACAAAAAATTGTGTGGACCGTTTGGGACATGTGAAATGTATTGAATTTAATACAAAATTTCTAAGTTTTCAGAATACATATGCAAATTCAGAAACCTTTTTACTGTATAAATCAAACGAATGTTGGTTGTTCGAATGGATTCGCTCTTATAAAACTCTCTACAACCCAAAACCTAAAAAAGGAATCTCGCGTAGGCAAAGAGCCGCGAAATATCCACGATGATTCGTGCCCGAAATAAATTCACCGAATACGATCGACCACATGAATTGGTTGGCTCTTACGGAATCCCCGAGTATAATTAGTATAGTAGCACGCAAAGATGATGTCGTATACCGAAATATACTTACATATTCTGTGATATAAACATTTTTATCGAACAAAGAAATTGCATGTAAATAGGAAAATTGCGTATCAATCATCTCGCTGCAATTTGATATTAACGATCTATGTATAATATTAAATATCTCGAATCAGAATCAATCATTTTCGTCTGTACGTTGGAATGGATCGAATACTTCTTCGATAATCGAAGACACAAGGAAGGCCCATCTATCTTCTCAAGAACAATTCTCAATATATCGCGTGGTAGATTTGGGTGTTTTCCTCGACGACGTTCTCTCGTATTCATCGTCTTAGTCGAGTTAGTATACGTTTAAATCGGGAATGGCGGGCCAGGAGGCCGTCATGCGGGAGGCGCGATGGTATTTTTATCAGGCTAAATATAGGTAAACCTCTTGTACGAAACGCCATACCAACTTGACTCCATCTTGGTTGAATGTATATATGTGTGTAATGAAAGAAAGAAAGAAGCGCAAATATAGGTATAGAGGCGTAACTACTCGTTAACCGGTCTCACCACGTAGTTTTACCACCCCCGGGTGTGACCGCAAAAAGAACTTCCGTGAAATAAAAGAATAGAATAGCTCGAAGTTTCGAGAGTACAATGATTACATAAAATACATACCAATTATACGGTATTGAATAAGAAGAACTTGCATTAAGGCGGCTTTTTGTTTAGCTGTTGTTATTATTTTTTTAATCCAATTTTTTGAGGCACTGAGTGGTTCGGATCGGTCGTTTCGTTCGAATGATGCTGTGCATTCGTGGTTGAAGTTTGAGATGAACATTTTAATCACTTCAACGATTGTTTTTTTTTTTCCTACTTGAGGAATTGATCTGGTGAATTTTTCTACTCGAAAACTACTAGATCGTTTCAACCGTTCAATGACATCGTGCTAAGAACAAAATCAAAGTCAAATCTTCTCATTACTGACTCTGAAACGCGAACAAAACAAGAGGGAAGGAACAATGGAAAAGGTTGGATTTCAGTTCATTCTAAATTAAGGTGTAAACAATTCAAGACTTTCTTTGTATAGTGATCAAACTTTGGATCGAAAGATTCGGAATCAATCAAACAAAATTCGGCTCTGGATTGTTCGTTCTTTACCAAAGCCGTTATAATGAGTCAGGACAAAATCTCGTTATCAAGCAATGAGAAATCTCTATTCAGTGTTTTGGGTATTTTAACGAATTTAACCCAGTTTCGAGTACACTGACAGAAAGTTAACTAGCTGCGGCAATTGAAATTCATTTTTCCCAGCTAAATTTTAGCTGGCGTCAATAAAAGTCTAGTTGTTGAAATGTCAATAAAACAATTTATTCAAGGGAAACAAGCAATTTAGCTGTGTCAAATAAATTTTATTTGGTTAAACTACACCGAAAAGCTTCAGTTATGCTAACTAAATTTTGGTTGTTGCAACAAAACATTTGGGAAAAAAATGATTTTGTTGAAAGCACAAAAATTTGGTCGAAGGAACAAAATTGTTTTGTTGTTCACATATCAACCAAAATGTTTTGTTGGTTTAACCAAATAGTTTTCTCGGTGTAAACTTTTGTTTAGTGTGACTACATTTCTTAGCTATCTATATGATATTTAACTACACGGAGAAAGAGGTAACTCGAATATACATTAATTTTTTATACAAATCTGAGATTTTTTCTTAGTTTTTTAATAGACTAGAAATGTTAAGGTTTGAAAAACGGATTGTTACTCCACAATATGAAATGTTATGAATACAAAGTGAAAAGCAACAAACACAATTGAAATTCAAAATTCCGAACAAGCCAATTGCACTATCCCCAGCAACGTCATCCATGAAACTGTCTAGGGCCTCGCGAGAATCTAGCCAAGGGCTAGAGAAAGAGTCTAGTGGCTAGCGGGGAACTTGTAAGGGCATAGCGAGTGTTGATATAACGCTTGCTCGGGATGCGCTTTATAAAATCCAACGGTCAACATTTTAAATTACAATGATCCTTGTTACTTTTCGTACAGTATTCTTAATCTTCCATATTTTCATGTAAGAATTCAGTCTCTAAATCTTATTATTTTTAGTCTATTGAGGTAGTTCTCTAGTAATATTCAGAATCAAATTTGAAAAATTATTATTCAGTAGGAGACCAAGGTTGAAGAGATTCAATAATCATAGTTGTTGGGGCTTCTATTCGTATTTATGATTAAAAAAACAACCAATTCGAAATATAAACAAACAACTTTGTAACAACCACACAAACTTTTTCATGTTTTTTTTTTCAAAAAATTTTTATTTCTAATCCGTTCATAACTTATGAGAGCCCATTTTGTTCCTTGTGAGATATGAAACACCTTTACCATGGAGATTTTCTACATTTCATCATCATGATACTGTTACACACTTTTATTCATGCGAATGTATTTTACTAATTATAAACAAATGCGAGCAATCATTGTAAAAGTTACACATATGGAAAATTTCCATGTTGAAGGTTTTTCAAATCTCACAAGGAATAAAATAAGCCCCCATAGATCATAAACGGATTGGAAATACGAATTTCTTAAGAACAAAAAACTATGAAAATTTTCGTGTGGTTGTTACAAAGTTGTTTGTTTATATTTCGAGCTAGTTCTTTTTTTATCATAAACACGATTATCGAATTTCTGCGGCCTTGATCCTCTACTTGACAATAATTTTTTCAATTTCATTCCTAATATTCCTTAAAACACCAAGAAAAAGTCTTAATGTTTATGAGACTTATTATATTTTCGAGTTTCATTTTTTTCGGTGTATTGTACTTCAAGATCAGAACCGGTTTCTTTGCTTGATATCACGTTTTTATAATCCAAAAATCAATGCGAATAATTGAATATAATGACAATATAGTTGAAACGATCTATTAATTTTATAGGGAAAAAATCTACCAGGGAACATCTTTAAAACATCAATCGCTTCGCTAATTAATTAAAGGAATTATTAGGCTGGCAAGCTCTTGTAACAAGGAGCATTCTAGTGAGACAGAACGTTGAGGAAAATGCGTGGTTATTCTAACTATCTGGAGTATGGTTGAGGCAGACAGCTGCAGAGGCGATACTCACATCGTTCTGGAACGATTCGTTTGACTGTGGCAACAATACCGATATATCTCTTCATTCGGATAGCTACACGCAGAGAAGAATTTTTGCTGAAATAGCGGGTTTAAAAAATTTGCTTTGCCAAGTTGCTGGATCATCAAGCGATATCAGCAATACAGGTGCATTATTGTTCAAATGAGAATTTGAATTTTAATCAGATCTCGAGAGGTTTTGGATTCACAGAAATAATAACTTGTCAACTGGCTATTTGTGTTCGTTACCAAAGATATAATCAACTGACAAAGATAAATCGAGGAAATATATAAAATGCCTTATTAAATTGAAATGCCCTGCGGTAGATTTCCTCCGAATAATGCACTCAGAAGGATTCGATATTATAAATTACTGTACTTACTGGCAAATGGAGGATACATTTATTATTGCGACATTATTTCCTTGGGTGATCTTTTCAGAATAGCTACACTTCCTATCATTGAATAATGTAATTTCGTTAGTCAGTAATCACAGGTATGATATACTATAATTTATGATATACTTTGTAATGCATAAAATAAATCAACATCTACAATATAACTGCGGCTTTTCACTTCCAGTTTCACGCGTCTTGATTTGTAGTAATGTTGATGAAATTCTTGATAAAAAATTCTTCTACATCCCTCATTTCAATTGGGTTAATTGATGAAAATTAATCATTTCTCATTTATGCTATTCAACCAACCTTAAATACCTTTACATGCCAATCTATAATCACCTTAGACTGATCTACTGCCCAGTCCATCATTCAAAATATAGTAATTAGCATCATATTTCATTCCTCGTGAATGAACTTAATCGCTTTTGTCGAAAGTGTCCTTAAACCCTCCCAAAATGATCGCATCAATTTCATGGTGTGGAATTATTTTCGTTAGTCAAAGTTTATCAAAACAGCAAAAAATACCCTCCCGATTAAAAAGGTGCACTGTTAAAAATAATCGGAATTTTCCTTTACGCAGCAACCGGAAAATATACATGTATATAAAATTGTTCACAAGTTCAACTGAAAATCCCGAATTTTATGGAATTTTTACTATCGTTTTCCACATAGAGAAAAGTTTATGTTACACGAAGAAAAGTATATGGGACTGCCCGACTAGAGATTCAATCGGGTTAACCCGACGTTTGATGAGGACCCAATCAGGACCTGGTCAGGTCCTAATCAAACGCCGGGTCAACCCGATGAAATCTGACGGAATTTCTGGTCGGGTGATCGCCATTCGCTCTAGTTCTCATCGCGACGTTAGAACAGGAAGTGAGTGATGGACTCGCGGTTTTGTGATCATTACGATGTTAACCTCTCTTTTCCATGGTAACGTAAACAGTTTATCGTGCTCAATCCGATCTCGGATGGGACTCATTACAATTTTGAAATATCTGTCATCAAATTACCGTATACTTTTCTCCGTGTAGAGATTATTAGACAAAGTATCGTACTCGTGGGATACACCTGATTATGGCGATAGAAACTTCTTCGTCCTTTGCATATTAAACTCAAGAAGAATTATGGTAATTTATCGCATACTCATGATTTTTCACGCCACAATGGAATATATCCCCCGGCTATCCAAATCATCCCTCAAGCTATGATACTTGTTTTGGCGGGAGAAATGTTGATGTCTGACATAAAAAAAATGCATTGAACTTTCGCGTGATCACTCAACTTTTTCCCTCCAAAAAGCAATTCGATGTTGATAATGTCAATTGGGGGGGAGGGGCATTATCAATAAAGATCTAGATTCTATACACTTATTTGTATGATGTCACATAATCGAATCCCCCTGCCAAGTCACGACGCCCACTTACGAATACTAAACGAAGTACAGCTTCTCTTCATTTTATAGGCACTTCACGTTGCAATTTGTCTAATATTTCCCTTGCCGATCTTCATGCGAATATTTTGACACTTTAATGACATCGAATCTTCTCTTCGCAACACAGCTTCAATTATTTTACTTTGAAATTTTGACAGGGATACTTTGGAAATTTGAAATCCAAATGAATTCATGTCAAACTTGTTACACGACAGTTTTGTGGGGGCGATGATTTTTAAAACGAAGATAGGAATTTAGTACTAGTATGATTAGACAATCTCTCCACAGGTTCGATGAAGAAAACTGTTATAATTTTCAAAATCTCATAGCAAGCTGTGGGAATATTGAGTTCAGCCGTTTAAATTAAAAGACATGTGAATTACATTTATTATACAGAATGAGGACTCAAATTTGTTGCAATGTTCAATTCAGTGCATCATTTTTCATGTGCGATTTATTTTATCAACACCAATATTTTCCAATATAATTTTTAAGTGAATATAATTAAGTTGCAAACGTTTGGATATGTGTCGGAATGAAAAGAATGGACTTATTAAAAATTGGAAACGAACAATTTTAGCGAGCTTCCCTTCAATATTTAATGCATACATCTATCCATCACACAACAGGACATTCGCCTGTTGATATAAAGTATTCAAACTGTGGAGATGAAACATTGAATTATTCAATATATGCTCTCATCGTTTGTTCACACAGTCGTGAAATTTTCATTGAAATTATATAAAAAGCTGTAATGTAAAATATTATTAGGTACTAACTCATTTATATAAATGTTCAAAAATGATTGTGAATGATTAAATTATAAAGGGTTTGTATTCGCATTGATTTATTCATTTGCCAAATATATTTTGTTGTGTATTCTTCGATTGAAGATATTGAATATGTTATTTGTATTAGAACTGCAAAAGCGCCTGCAAAGATTTTTCTAAAAATGTAATATAGAAATAAAAGGGAAATATTTGTTTTTCCACATCACGTGCATCGATATTGTTTTCAGCAAAATTATACCGAGGTCATATAAACGTGTAATAATTTTCCGTATGAAAACTTCCTACATCTGGTCTATGATTAATACAACGGTTTTAATTAAAATATTTTAGAAGGTATTGGTGTTGGCAATTGATTCCCTTCATTGTATGGACTGTAAAAGTAATCGGTGAAAACAAAAATCCCTCACACGGGGTGAATTCATTTCTCCTATATTCTGGGAGAATTTCTCTTCATTTGGAAAGGAATTTCCTTCAGAGAGGAAGAATTTTCTTCCAAATGAGAGAGAATTTCTCTAAATTGTAAGGAAGATGAATTTCACACACGTGGGGGATTCTTACTGCTACTGAATTGGAGGGAACTGCACTTTTACTTTTTACAACGTGCTTATTCGAATGTTGTTGAGGCAACGACAATCTTTTGCAAAGATTCATGGATTTGGGGTGTATTCTACGGTGAACAATCATAATTCCAGGGTGTCTACTACTCCTTAAATATCCTGAGAAACTATCGAATCGCTCCTTAAATCCTGGAAGAGACCTGGAATCATTTTTTTTATCCAGGGAAAGTTGAAATTGCATTTTTGATTCAAAACTGCGATATTCATATTTCAATTGAATACCTGGAGCTTAGAACTTGATCGAATATGTTGTTTAAATGCAAAATGAAACATTACTTGTTACTGATATTCATCAAAAGAAGCATTTTCTTCGAGTTTCAATTTCATTCCACGACCATTACTCGATGAAATAAAAATTAATGAGTGAAAATTTCGTCCCTTCTGAAATAGATGTCTTATAAAAGGTATATGGCGATTACTTGGCGAAATCTGATTGAAATATTATAAGACTTTGGATCTAGTTTCGTTGGACATTGCAGAAGTGAAAAATATGATTTTAATGATCGAAAAATTCCATCAATGGATAATATTTAATCACAAGTTGGTATAAAAATCCGAGCTGGTCGAACTTTGAAGAGAAAAAGTATCGAAGAAGGTTTAAAGTTGAAAATTTGTTCCTCGGTGTCGGAGGACAGCATGATAAAATTGTGTGGATACATGAAATCAATGAAAAATCGGGAATACTTTTCATATTATTAGATTTAGAAAATAAAAGGTAATATGGAATAATATTCGAACAACCTGCGGAGAGTGAAAAATAAGACAGATACTGTATTGTCTGTGTACGTTGTTCACACGTTGTATTATTGCCTGGGTTGTCAATTTTACCAAGTACTGATTCGGGCCTTCGGAAAATTTGCGGAAATTTGTTTTCATAAGGTATAGAGCAATCGATTCAGAATCTTCTGAAATGAAGAATAATGAATAGGTTACGAGAGTAAGGATTTTTTCAAGCTTCACTTGGAAATTTTACCAAGTGCTGAAGCAAATTGATGAGAAACTTGCAAAACTTCGTTTCCGTGGGATATAGACCAACCGAGTAGGAATTTTTTGAAATGAAAAATCAATAGGACTTGAGAAGAATCTTTTTTCAAAACTGCACCTGCAAATTTGCAACCCTGTATACACGTTGATGTGTCTCAAAGATGCATAATGAAACACAATTATCACAGTCCTAGAACTTTTCAATCGATTGTCCTGGAAACTCCTGGAAAAGTCCTGCAATCAAATTTTCCGATAACAGTAGACACCCTGTGATTCACTTGCGTTGTTTAGAAAATAACATTGAATAAAATCTAAAGATACCCATAGAACTGCGTCCAAGCATTATAAGATTCTGTTCTTTGATTCTACATCGATCAAAGTGTCAGTTATAAAGTATATACATAGTAAATTTTTCAAAATACTGCGTCAAGACTATAATACTCGAAAACAATAGAAAAAAGACTATTTTATTTGTTTGTCAAACAAAAAGAAAAAAAGTCGTCCGAGCACTGTCTCTACAATATTATTCTTGATGCTACATTACAGTTGCATAATCCGAAGTTTGCTCGCGTGTTTTTTAGAATTATCTCATTACGAATGATATTTTTTTCCTCGAGAGCGCATGTGTTAAAATATACCTGTTGATGAAAAACAAATTGCAATACGTTCAATCGTATTCCGAAACAAAATACTTTGAAGATCAACTCGTAACTTCAATTTTTTCTTCCCGAATAGCAGTTTGAAAATTTGAACATCCTTTCGAGAGAGCATTCCCTCGGCTGCATCAAGGGAAATATTCGCACTTTCGAATACATTACAAATCACCCTCTTTCTTCGTAGTGTTTTCTTTTTTTTGCATATACATTCGTACGAGAGTGATAAATTTGAGAAAGAGATGACATAGATTCATCTATATGAGACAAAGAATTTTATGCGAAGTTGAAACATTCGAAAGGATAAAAATGTTTCTTCCATATTTTCTTGTTAGTTACGACGAAAAAAGGAGGCAGTTTGTAATTTAATATAGTAGTCAAAGTAAGTGTTGCTATACCGTAAATACAGCACTTGAATTTCCTGGTAGAGTGAATTTTTCTTCCATCGGCGTTTATACATGTATATTCATGCATAAACGTAAAAGAATATGTCACATAGATTACGTCGAATGACACAGGTTGCCAGTTGTTGGTATGTTGCGTAATTAGACGAGGTTTGGTTAGGCGTTGTCGCAGCAGGTGAAGAGGTGGAGGAGGAAAACCTCTTGCAAAGTTTGTATGCTCACACGCGAATACAAATTGAATGTACTTGTTATTAAACCCGTCTTCGCTCAACAAAAATTCTTCAGATCATCATTTTTCTTGAATATAAGGTTCAAAACGAAAACACTACGAATGAAAAACATCGTTCTTTTTTTTTGAATTGTTTCATTCTTCCTCCAGAGACAAATCGTACAAATTTTATAGCCGAGCTGATGTTCAAATTTCAAAGTTCAGTTGTAATCTTTGTACTCACGCATCCTCTACATAACGTGTCGTGTTCAACATGAATTTTGAATATTTTATACACGATGATTCAGTTGTGAGAAGTATGTGGGATATATAAGATACAAGGCAGGAAATGTATTTAGAGAGACTTGAAATTTTGATTGGGAAACATGAATTACGAATTATCTCTAAAATACGTTGCACGAAGAGAAGAAATAGAATGCACGAGACACTATAAAAATATGGATGATTTTGAGATATAAATAGTATATCCGGAGTGTTTCTACGAGACACTCCTCGTATTCGTCGATTTATCTTTTGGAAAAAATGCTTGTATCGGGGTGAGGGTGTTCCGTCACCAAAGAGCTGATGCAGAAAATAGAGGAAAGGATTCTCTTCTGGACACAAAAATCCAGCATTATATGTACTTAAGTATAGTTGAATTATATACACAGTAGAAATATATCGATTGTACACATTACAGTCTTAAATTGTCAAGGACAATTGCTGTGTTATCAATTTTTTTACCTTTCGTTATAATATTTGAAATTTATTTTATCGATAATTTTGTTGAAAAATTCTGTAGTTGACTCATGAAACGTGCTGACGGTAAATAATTTTATTATTCGAATGATAAAAAGCCTTATTATAATATATCGGAATATATCATGTCGTGGAAATGCAAATCAGAGAACAAGATAATTAATCAATAATCATTTTCTTCCCACCGCATATATTGTACGCGTTCACGCCCATGTGCATTATATATATAAAGTATAAAAAAAATAGCAAATATATTGTGTTTTATAGTTATTTGATTTTGAAATTCAACATCGTTTTTGAATATATAATGAAACTAAGAGGTTCGAATCGCAACTAACGTTCAGATGTGACGACAATTATTGATTACCAGTTCGTGCGTGGTTCATTAATATTTTCTGGTTGTGAATATTACGTGAAATATTGATTGATGCCTCACAGATATATGTATATATTTTGTAATATAAAAATAATAATAACACGAAGAGTGCTAATTATCTATCTGGATACTCTTGCAATCTGCGAAAAGAAAGATGCAATGTGATTGGTATCGTTGCGTTAACTATATGCATGGTTGCTCTTCTCTCAATTTCATATTTCAAGATGTTCTTGAAGTTTGAATTGTTTATAGAAACAGAACGAAAATTCAAACATATGGAATTAATAATGAATCATCGGTAGTCATCTTCTCGGATTTATTCTTTGAAACTAGAAACATTGTTTGAAGAATGTACTGCAAGATTTCGGGTCTTCAACATCTGAGTATTTCGGTATTCGATCACCAATTCGTTTCGATAAACGTTCCAAACTTCAGCAACATCATTTCAAGTTCAAAAACAGTGTCAAATATGGAAATTTCATTGATCATGTCGATGCACTCAAGTATTTTCAATTCAAACGACTGAAGATCTCTGAGAAGAAATAGAAACTCGTTGAACACGATAAAGATGGAAATGGAAAAATTGTTACGCAATTGAATTTTTCTCAATATATATTTTGTTTATCCGTGTCGCGTGGCAGGTTGTCTTTTCATCATGCTGCGCGCATCAAAGATCCGATAAAGATCATTCACCGATCATGAACACAGGTCGCTTATTATTAGACCGCGGGCTTTTTCAGATCGAAAAGAATAATCGATCATTCAGTTAATACGAATTTAATAGCCATCTATTTACCGCTTCATAATCTTATTTGATTCATATACTTTTGTTAAATTATAGTATAGGATGTAACACATAATTTACAAGTATATAAAAAATAATTCCACGACGTTCAAAAGCATCACAATTTCCCTTCATTATCGGGGAATTATCTTGCAAGAAATTCAATAAATTTTGTCTGATTTCTTTTTTCAATTCCATAATCAGAAGAAACAAAAAAAGCAAGGTTATCGGAATAGAATTTGTCATAGAACGTGTTTAATTATAAATTTGACCCTACGGAATGTATACAAAGTTTCAAATCGATGATAATTTCTTTATCGTTGGTTATGCGATAACGAATGTTTTATATTTAGTTTAGTATGAGTTTATCGATGAAGCAAATTCGTATATAATTTGTTGGATTTGATAATATAATGAAGAAATGAAAAATAAAAATTCTTAAATAAGATAAACGAAGAATCGTTTCAGATTCTTGGATTTCCACATTCATAAATAAATCACAAATCGCTTACAAATATTGTTGCGATTTCACACGATGATTTTCTTCATAAATTATTGTTTTTTGTAAACTTATTTCTCGTTGTACATAGTTGCGTATCTTGAAGGATCTTCGTTAGTCAAGAACATGTACAATTTGCCATAAACAACCACACGTTCTTTATTCAGAATAAAACTGGAGAATTCTGCAACACGGTCACACCAGACTTGTATACAAATTTATAGCCGCGCTAGGTCTGCATCGGGCAGGTCCACTTCTCAAGACGATTTATTTCACCATTCAAAGTTGAAATCAAGCTCCTTCTGTGAACTCGTAAGAATTTGCTACAGACGAGGTACACGCGCGCCGAATAGATGTATTCGATACTCCCTGCGAGTTCGTACGCTCGATGTACGTCGGTTCGAATAATGTGGTTACAACTTTCGATTTCAAAATTCAACAATCATTCCCTGGAGATGAGGAATATACTGTTCCAGTGTATACTTATATATATGCGATATATGTTCCCATAAATCTTTGAATTAATCCTGAATGCTTTGACGATTCTTCACGGAGAAAAAAGATTCCGCTGTTCTAACAAATTCGTCTTCACGAAATGCACGGAGAAAATATTGTGTTATAAATTACTATGAAACATGGTAAAGAAGGAAAATACCGCATAAATATGAAAAGAACCGTGGAATTAGCTATAAAATACCGCGATCGTGTTCGTTAGTGCTGAAATTGATGCTTGTTTCGAAATTTTTCATAGGAAATATTAAACTCAGATCGTACAATTTCGTCTCATGTGGATAGTCTGGTCCCTCGTTTGTATGTTTTTATAGTAATTTTAAATATATTATTCTCTCCGTGTGGATTGAATGATTTAACCATGAGAATTGGCTGTTTTAACGTACCAATTCGTTATTAATCACCCAGGTATGCGTTGACAAATGTACCAAACTTGGTGCCAAGCTTGAGCCAATGCTAGTCAACATTGGCACCAAATTAGATTAATGTCTGGGATGATAACAATGTTCAACGCTTGGCATCCAAGCTTGGTTCAATATCAAGATTCAATATTGGTTTTATGTTTTGAATCGATCTTGGTGCCATGGATGATATACAATCAACCTCAACGAATAGGATAGTTTTCTTATTGGCATCCAAGCTCGATTGAATATAATATATTCCGACATGAAATTTTGGAATATTGGATTTCGACACAGTCACTTCAGTCTAGATAGCACAAGATGGAATGGATTCATGAAGAACTCTTTTAGGACTGTTGTGCTATCTGGGAAGACGTTGAGAGGATACCCGTATTTGGGCTGACGAACATTCAGGCGTATAATCTTTCAAGTTTCTGAAATGCGAATGAATTCCAAGTCCACGTCGTGTGGCTATATCTAGGCTTACGGCGAGCCAAGTCTCGATTAAAGCTTGGTTGAACGCAGCAAAATATGCCTAATCCTAGCATTGATGTCTGAGGTGCTATGAAGGGTTGGTGAGCTGTGACGGGCCAAGCATCAGTCGAGACTTGGTTAACGAAAATTGAATCAAACACGGCAAAATGTGCAAAGTCCTACACTGAGAGAAAAAATTTCCGGGAACAATAAAACATTTAGTTGAATAAACTTTCATTGAGTCAATTAAATAACTGTTTCAATTGATGAAATATTTCATAGCATATTGAATATTTGTTTGATTGAATGAATATTTAATCGAGTCAAGGAAAGTTTATTCAAATCAATTAAGTGTTTTATGGCGACTATTCAACTAAATATTTTATTATTCTTGCCGGAAATTTTTTCTCTTAGTTTATCATTGGTATCTAAGGCTCTATCAACGCTTAGTCAGCTACGGTGGGCCAAGCATTGGCCAAGGCTAGGCTAACGAGACTTGGCATCCCGAGCTTGACGTCAGTCTTGATATGACTCGCCTGGGTGCATCAGTCCTTCGCTGGTAGTGCAAAGCTTGATTCGCCAGAACAATCAATTGCCATTAATTTTAGCAAACTTGCTTGCTGTGAATATAATAACAAGCGAGTTTCGTTGTAATAACGAAATCCTTGCTATTTCAATGAGTTTCTGTTTCTCCGTGTTCCCATCTACACGGAGAAAAATGAAACCTCGAAAATATGGTAGGTAATTGGTATAAAAATCCAAGACTTTTTCTTGATTTTTCAATAGATTAGAAACTATCATGTTTATACGAAAGTACGGAAGAACACGAATTCTGTACAAAAAGTAACACACGCAGAGAAAAATGCTTGTGGAAAAAGCGATTCGGAGAAATCTGCTTTGCTAAATTAGCAAAACGGTTGCTGTTACAGGTGAATATTGCTATTTTAACAAAATATTTTCTAATTCAACAAAAGTTTCTAGCCGTCTGTATGTCTACAATTCCGGATTGCTGAATTGCAAGCGCTGGTTAAAAGACCAAGATTTATGCTGTAATAGCAAATTTTTGGCTAGTTCGGCAACAAGTTTTGCCATACTCACAGAAAGGATTTCTTGGAATGAGAAAATTTTTCTTATCGCTGGGACAAAACTCATTCTCTTCTTGAGCCTAGAAAGTTTTACTTGAATCAAGAAAATTTTCTTTTGAAATCAAAACACTCTTTTCTCGATTCGAGTAAAATTTTCTAGGCTCAAGAAAAAAATAAGTTTTGTCCCAGCGTCAAGAAAAATTTTCTCATTTCAAGAAATCCTTCCTGTGAGCGTATATCATATTTTCGAGGTTTGCTGTTTCAGCAACTTTTTTTCTCTGAGTGCAGTTACCATGGAAATTCAGAATCCTGAACTCGCTACCTTTGATTTTATATTTTGGAGTGAAGACTGTTTCCAATCTATTAATGAAACTAAGAAAAGTCTCAAATTTTCATAAAAATTGTTATATTTGTGGAATGCAATTTTTCCCGTGTATATAGCAATCGTAACCGCACTTTCTTCCGTATAACAATACTTTGTATAATATCAACGATAATTACACAATATTTTGATCTTTAATTATTTAGGTTCCGTGTTCATTCAATGAATACTTAGCCCGACCCTTTCACTCGTTAGATATTTGATACACGTTCATTCAATACACGACAAAGCCGTTGAATTAACATTTATTTTCTCATTTATACCTTACGCAATCGTCAATAAAAAGTAGGGAATTTCGAGGCATCAAAATGTCAATTCAATTTATCCATTAAAACAATTATCTCCCTGTATTGCGATGAAATGAAATCTAACCTATCACGTGCGAAGAAACTGTTATGTTATTTTCCCTTGATATTTCTAGTACTTGGTTGGATAATGAATCAAATTGAGAACTTAATGACTCGAGAAAAAAATGTATAAAAATAGATCCACCTGATATAAATCACATAAAATTGAGCATAATTGATATATTTATACGTATTTATTTTTTTATTCCACGCAAAAGGAAATGAAGAATGATTGCGTTACATAATACATACCTGTTTGGTCATAAGAAAAGATAGTTTTTGTTTTTATTTCCCTCATACGAGAGAATACTCGTGCACTCTAAAAGGCATGAATTACCTAGCACATGGATGTTATCTTCCGGCTGCACATGCGCACCAATTGCATAAGCAAGTTTTCTTCTTCCATCGCGACGCCTTTGCACGCACGTGCGAGGACGAAATTAGCCGAGACCCATCGCGTCGTTCCTAACCTTCTTCTTTTTCTTCTTCTTCTTCGTCTACTACTCTACACCTTCTTCCTCTGCGTCGTTTCCCTCTTCTTCTCTATTCGCTTTTCCTCTAAACTCAAACGAATTCGAACTCCCGAACATCGGGGAGGAATACTGCATTCCAGTTCCTTCTTTCCCGCCACCGGCTAACACAGTCCCATTTATACGTTCCTCGATGTTCAAAGCGGGTAAACATGCTGAAACTTGGCCGCGTGCAGGCCAACTTTAGAAACAAGACGACTCATCGCCAAGATATATACGCGTGTCTAAATTACGCGTTCATGTGTAACAAATTTTGACACCTCACACAAATTGCATGAAATGCAGGGTTTCATTTGTTTTCTCGTATCGCGATAATGCACGGGAGAGAAATGATTAGGTATTATTTGGATAGCTAAAAATTAGCTACGGGAGCTATTTTTTAGCTGTCAATCAAGAAATTTGGTTTTGATTCAAGCAAATTGCATTGAACTGAGACAATCCGTGTTTCATATATAACGAAGACAACCCTGTTTTCTTGATACAAGAATTTTTTTTCCTGTGTAGCTACACTGAGACAAGGAAACAGTAATGATTACTGTGAATCGCACGAATCAATCAAAAATTCTGGCAAAAATCAAACGGATAGCAGAGGTGACTGTAACATGTCACTGATGCATGTGACGCACCTTACATGTAGTGCAGTAATAATGAATGTATCGACAATTACTGGTGACTTCCAAAACAGTAATCATTATCCAATTCACTCGATTCATTGGTGGCAGCCAGTGCTGCGCTATGATAAAATCGCAACTGTGATTTATGTGGTAAATCGAACAGCGGTTAAGAATTGAGCGGAATACCTTTGTTGGTGCGGATTTTGATAAGGCTGAAATGAAACGCATTTTAATATTAACATTATGAATGGTTGAGCATTCAACAATAATCCGAATAATTCAGAACACCAAAGTCATTGAACTTTTCACTGAAAATACATATACGTGCATGTCAGTATATTCATAACCCTTTCGATTGCTAATGTTTTTCCATACAACTTGAAAACGATCGAGTTTGTCACCTTCACTTGAATTCGAATGGAAAAACAGGGAAAAAATAGCCAGTTCATATAGTTGGGAATATGTTCAACATATAAAGTTCACTCGAATTGCACGTTCAGTAATTGAAAAAAGTCCATGTCGGTTCCAAAAGAAATCTTTCGGCATTTTGTCATAGTTTGTAATATTTTGACCCTCCCGATGCATAACCAAAGCATTCAAACTCCTTATATACTCAATTAATGAAAGCCAGATCTCAGAATTTCATAAATAATGACAGAATATGAACAAATCTTTCCGTTGGAGTTGACACGGACTTGTTTACCCATCGCTCAGATAATATCAAATCCGTATTACATTAACATCGTGTAAGAATTTACATATTTTGAACGTGAACTCGGTGGGTAAACAAGTCCGTGTCAGTTCCAACGGGAAGATTTTTTATATTCTGTTTCTGCTTTTCAATTTTCGTTTTTTTTGTTTTTTGATTCACGTGAATCACAGTCGCGATTTTATCCAAGCGCAGTGCTGGTTACTGTTCCAGCCAATGATGATTCTGGTGACACACAACATCTGTCACAAATGTACCGTGCGTGCCACCGATGAATCGGGTGCATTGAGTGACGATGACTCTTTTGGAAGTCTCTAGTAACTTTTGATACATTAATTATTGCTGCGCATTTCATGTGAGACGCGTCACATTGATTATTACTGTTCGGCACGTACATCAGTATCGTGAATTCAATAATCATTACTTTTATTACAGTCACCTCTACCCAGGTAGGAAATGCCAATATTGCCAACTGGCCCATGCTTGGCAAAATACTGGGCTACCAAGCATCGCGAACCAATATTGGTCCAATATACAACCGTTGTTCATTCTAGAAACCACAACGGGTTTCATAGGAAATGCCAATATGACAAGTGGTTCAAGATTGGCAAAACATGAGGCTGCTAAGCATGGCGAACCAATATCGGCCCAATATTAACCCATTTGTTATTTGAGGATCTATACTACGTTTCGTAGGGAATGTCATTACAACAAGTGGTTGGAGCTTGACAAAACATTAAACTGTCAAGCATGGTGAACCAATATTGGGCCAATGTACAACCAATGTTTATTTGAGAACCTATGCCACATCTCCATGTTTGTGATTTTTACAGAGTTGTACCGATATCCCTGCTAAAAATCTTATCGTTTTCTATGGGAAATTTTTAGCAGGGATGGCATGAAAAATTAGGTCATTTTTTTCTCCAAGAAGTATGTTTGGAGAATCGGGTTGAAGCATGGCAAAAGTTAATATACACAACTTGAGCCAGGTCCGGTTTAATCGTATGAGCCAATCTCCAAAATACTCATAATACATATATCATGAGACACTGGGCCATGCTTGGGATTGCATTCTGGCCCAATATTCAGTACCAAACCTGGCACGAGGTTATCTTTCACCAAGCTTGGGCCATTTTTTCTCATGGATTCTGGCCCAATATAAGTCATAAGTGGGCCAAGATCGGGTCAAACTTGGGCCATTTGTTAATTCCTACCTGGGCTGCTATCCCTTTCATTTTTGTCAGAATGTTTGATTGATTCGTGCGATTCGCACTAATCACTTAGCAGCGGTAGCAACAGGGAATGTAGATAACGTAGTGAAAATTCAACAGCTAAATTACTTGGATATCCAAATATTAGCCAAAAAACCCGTGCAGTTACAGTTTTGATTTCCTGCTGTGGTAGCTGAAAAAAAGCTACATTAGAGCTGCACTACTCATTTTTGTTTCAAATGGGATTCGTAAAAATTCATAACATTTCCCTTCACACAAAAAAGCTGTATACTTCCTTGATCCCGGGTGCAGTGAAATCTGCCAATAGCTATTTGTTAAGTCTGACGTGCTCATTATTCCAATATTTTCACATTTTTGGAACACCTCGTCTACACTTACCGAGCACTCCCTATCATTTTCAATTACTTGATTCACGGAGGAAAATGCAGCTCGAAATGATAGTAATCTTTAATAGAAAATTGGAGAATATTTCTTAAAATCCAAGAATTTTTCTCAAGTTCTCAATTAACATAAAACGGTTCAGATTTCTCTCGAATATTGCTCGAAAAACAATGAAAAATTATCAATCCTTAACAAATCATAAAAAGAAATATGAAATTTCCAAAAGTCGCGCATGAAATTTTAAGTACAAAGTGAATAACAAAATTCTGTAATTTGAAAATAAGATTTCAAAATTTTTTTATTTACTTTGTAAAATTTCATTCGCGACTTTTGGAAACTTCATATTTGTTTCTATCAGTTGTTAAGTATTGATAATTTTCCATTGTTTTTCGAGTAATATTAAAGAGAAATCTGAAGCGTTTCATGTTTATTACGAACTTGTGAAAAATTCTTAGATTTTAAGAAATATTCTCCAATATTCTATTGAAGATTACTATCCTTTCGAGCTGCATTTTTCTCCACACTGTTAAAAATTTCTGCATCAATTTTAATGTTTTTACTGGAAGTTTTTTTCAAGTACGTACATGAATTCAGTTTCATGCACATTTTACACGAAATTTAATGTAAACTATAGCATAATCTATAGTCTTTTCATGTGTTTGTACATTAAATTTAATGCAGAATGTATATGAACCTGATTTCATGTACGTAATTGAAAAAAACTTCCAGATATTTCTGACAGTGTATGTTCAATTGTCTCGCGTCGAGACATATCCTCATCTTTTCATTGCTTTCCGTTACTACGACTACTGAATTTATCCATGGACTATCTGATCTTCGAATTATTCCTTCTCTTAACATTTTATTTATCTCGCTACTTTTTCTTCCTTCGCTTCTGAGATTGGATAAGTTTTGGCAATTATTTTAGCTGCAGCAGGGAAAAAAGGGTGCTAAAAAAGTGAGTAGCTGCCACAGCTATATCCTTTTTCCCCGTGTGCAATGTATAGAAAGAATTAGTGTTGCCGCCATCCGAGCTAATCCGAGTTTTGAGCATGAGCTCGGCTTGGCTCTTGTGTTTCACAGGGAGGATCGGCTTGGAGATCGGATCGGTAGCTCCACTGCTCGGATCAGAGGTCGGATTAGCTCGAAGATCGACGATCTTACAATCTCCATCCAAAATACATGCTAATAAAAAATTTTTGCATTCAAAAGCTCTTCGGAATGGAACATATTTCTGAAACTCTGAAGCTGAAGTACACGGAGAAAAATAATGTAGTAAAATAGTATTATTTTGTCAAATGTCCTCACAATTGCCTGACGGTCTCAGAGGCTTTCTCACCGAATGTAGTAAGAATTATTGCAGTTGTAATATTCTATTCCACATTCGAGGAGTACTTCTCAAGAGATGAGACCTAATAATATTAATTCACCAAAAAATGTTGTAATTTTTGTTGTATCATTTCTCTCCGTGTATAGATCAACGCTTTCTCGAAATTTTCATGACTAATTGAATCCAATTTTACAAATGTGTTGATTATAATAACTCAATGAATGCATCTTTTGATGAATAGGTGGGTAAATACATCATTAAATGTATCTTCGGAAGATTGGTGATTAAGAAAAACTAACTTTATAATAGAAAAATATCTTTGTAAATATGTTTTTATAAAATTCCTGACTTTGCTACTAATCGAACACAATATTGTTTCATAAACCGTGGTAAATATGAAAAAAACGTACACTCTGACTGATTCCATGATAATCTCAATATTACAATAACTATAATCTCAATATTGTTTCACACATAAAATCAAGCAATTTTTCATCACATGTTTTTTCTGTTTCCTCGTCTGAAGGGAAATTTCCTCAGACGATCTAGCTCGTCGACCTCATAGTTCTGGCTTTGCTCGAAACTCGGATTGACTGAAATTTTTTTAACCTCTGCTCGAAGATCGGATCGTACAGAATTATTATTGAGGTCGGCTCGAAGATTGGCTCGAAATTTCGAGACAACACTAGAAAGAATCAATGAACATTGTATTTTTAATCTGGAGAATCACACGCATTATTCTTAATAAGATATTTGATTTTTTTGTTTCAGGTATGTATCGAGTTTGAAACGTAACCAACATCACATACACAGAACACGACCTGTAAGTAACAACCAACATTTGTCTCGAGCAAACGTCCAGTTTCGCGCAAAAATATAAAGAATATGGAAATGTATAAGGGGGAGAGAATCCTTCAACTCTCGATTATATGAATAAACTTTGGTCAGATAAATCTTGAAGAATTTTAAGGACTGATTGATAATTTTTTTCTTCCACTTGGATTCGAATCTATATCGGATGGGAATGGTTTTTCTCCTGAAGAACTCGCAGTTGGGAGATGAGAACCTCATTAATTTTCTATTGGACGCAGTTGAGGAGAGAAGGTTGCACGTAGTGTCGAGGGCGCAGTATATACATATCTGTATATGCATATATATATATATATATATTTGATGAATAGGGTAAAGAGAGAATAGAAAGGAGAAAGAGGAAGAGGTTAATGGCATCGTCGTTGTTACTAGTAGTACTGAAGTATGATGCATATACTATATAGCTTGTTTCATACCTATGGTAGGGAAGAGGTACATCCAGGGAAATGCAGAGAGGAAGGAAAATCTTCGCATATACAAACCCATGCACACGAATTGTCTTGAAATCGGATTGATATTCCGTTTTGCGAATACCAAACTTCGATCGTCTATGCAAGGAATACTATAGAATTAATTAATACAATTAATTATAAGGATCCATCGAACAATGAATTCTTTCGGTATCAGGTTAAAATCTAATTTACCGTTGAGTAATTTGAATTTCACTGCAAAGTACCTGAAAAGTTGCTTATTGATTTCCTAAATTTTGAATATGGTAAATAGTCGGAGACTCACTCGTTGTACATGATGCTATAACGCCTCAGGCATAAATTTCATTTCATGCATTATGAGAAAGGGAGCATTTTCTCTCTGGAGGTAGCGAGACAAAACCTTCTCTCTTCGGGAGTTCCCTTTTCGTTCGATGTGTGCACCCCGAGGCGATTCCATAACTTCGTTCACGTCATTCTAGTATTTTCTCTCTCGTTCTTACCCTCAACGAATACATTCTGCATGTACTCCTCCTGAAGGATGGTATAACATTTTCCTACCTTTTCCCATAATAAAGGAGGAGTTACAACTTTCTTATTCAAATCCTCAAATTTAAAAAATGAATTGGAAAATATATTTTTTTCCTCATTTCAACTTCGATTATATAACTTTAATATACGAGATAGGTATGAGGAACTAAACTTCATGTATAGAGTTTGAAATTAAAGCTTCATGTTTTTAGCAGACGATGATGAAAAATTTGAATAAAGCTTGTTAAATTGATTTTGAGATCAATTCAATATTTTCAAGTGTTTCAATGCACTGTTGAAAATTTCCGCATGAATTTTAATGTGAATCTACTGAAAGTTTTTTTCAAGTACGTAAGTGGAAATTCATGTACAGGTTCCACAAATTTCAAGTCTACATACATCAAATTTAATGTACATGGATTTGAAATTTAATGTATAAATACATAAAATTTGTATATGAATTTTCATTCGCGTTCCAGAAAAAAACTTCCAGTAAATATTCTTTGAAACTCATTAAGGACCTAAAAATTAAGGACCTTCAAGCGACAGACGAAACATATGATATTTTTCACATCCTCCTTTTATAAAATATGTAAGAATTACAAATTTCAAATAGGTGATAATAAAATACATGCATGGGATTGCGCACTGCGAATGCAAATTCTCATTCCATATTGGTTCTGAAATACGGGAAGCCAAATTTTCTGAATTATAACCTTCAATCGTAAGAATTTTCCATCGATCCCATAATGTTTCAGAACCACTATGAAATTGAAATCCTCAATCCCAAGCATGTATTTTATCATCGTATTCATAAAATTTGTATTTCTCACGTGGTTCACGAAAATATTTCGCGCAAAATTCCGTACCCTTCCCCAACAGAACCTAAAATTTGTGTACGTCCAGGAAACGTCTAAATACGTTTCTCAGACGTCCTTCGGAGGTTTCCTGGACGTACACAAATTTTAGGTTCTGTCGGGGTTCAGTGTCGTTCAAGCACTCTCAACGACAAGACTCGTAGAGTGTAACCTGATGCGATTGAGAATAATAATTTCAAAATTTATAATCACAAAAAGATTATAATTATTCAATTTATTCACTCAATTTCAAACATTATTGATGGCTATGTTATTTTCTCAAATCTCTATCGATTTAGTCTGAGTTAATTTTTAATGTACCGATACTTGAAATTGTACTTCAATTCCACATGATTTGAAAATTAATGTAATAATACTTGAATATCATTTCATGTACTTTCAAGTTGAAATTTCATGTACACTGGTACATTAAGAGTGCATTAAAATTCAAGAAATTTTTAGCAGTGTACACTCAGGGTGCTTAAACTGTGTAGTCACTTTTAAAACAGTTGAAAGCGTGTAAAAATGTCAATAAGGGGAATGGTTGTAATTTCGCCACGTTAGTGAGATGAATATCATTCCGTCAGGGTATCATAAAATTAATAAATCAAGCTCTTGTGAGCAAATTATGAACATTCTTCGGTACAAAACGTCACAAATGTATCTCATAGTTACACAAAATATACTCAATTTGTTTACAACTGCTTAATGATCAATTTTATAAATGACCTGACGAAACAATATCCACTTTCTAAATTTCTCGGAGTGAAAATACTGCAAGTCGAACAAGAAATTCCACTTCTAAAGAGTGAATTTTCACTCTCTCGGAGTGTGAGAATTTCACTCTTCAAACCGAGTTAAACCTTCACTCTGTTGGAGTGAGAATTCACTCTTATGGAGTGAAAAGTCTCTCTTCAAGAGTGGATTCTTCACTACAAGGAATTTAGAGAGGCAGGGACGAAGATACAGTCATTTATCTTAACTCAGATTAAGTGTTTCATAATGAAACATTCCATTCATTTCTTTGTGGATTTTATGGATATATTTACACACTTCTCAGCGTTTAAAAAGGTCCTACTCGATCACTTGATTTACAGTGATCTTATTCGGTCATCCAATGAACGTTGTCAGTCGTTTATTCAACAGTCCGGAAACGATCTTCTTTTCCCGTAAGAAATTTTGTATCTTGCATCTTCGTATAATATTGAATGAAGTCTCGCTGGAGTAAGAGAAGACAAGGCCTTGCCCTCTTTAAAGCAATTAATGACTCAATCGGGATCAGCAGGTTGATTGAGCCTTTATAAGGGCCTACCGTAAACGCGTGGCCGGACTTCGCAATGCGCAGAATGCGCTTGCCTGTGTCTCGCATTTATTAACGCTTGCTTGGTTACTTACTTTTGCTTGGCTTACTTGCTGCTAGTTAGCTAGGGAGCTATAGTAAAGAACCTAATTAAGACCGACCGTTGTCAGAGAGGAAATTATGGGGATTCCTAGTCGCGTGTGTTTCAATTTACTATGTACAAACACCGTAGGTGTTCGCGCACAACTTGCCGTTTGAAAAACGACAAAGAGTTTGTGAAAAACATTGATTGAATCAAGATTTGACGTATCTTTATGTCTGATGCATTAACATCTAACGAGAATTGTCTATAGGATGCTCTCTTACGCGCGACTCGTAAGCCGCGTGGGAGGCTGCTAATTTATTACACATTAACGTCACTTGTCTCTGACCAAGCACACGTTAAGGCTGCCTTTGACTGTCGGGTTTGCATGACGTGTATGTGTCACATCTCATAGTCACAATCTTTGCATAAAGCTTCATGCTTCCTTGGGTTTACAACGTTACTTGATTTACGTGCATTATCATTGCTTTTAGGAATATTCTCACAATAATATATTATAATTCATAATCCAATATTCGAATGAATCAACGTGCGTCGTTGGGAATTATGATATTGGACTTACAGTGGATTTACAACTATAAAACAATTCATTCTGAAAATTCAGAAGATATTACTTTGATCTTTTATATACAGTAAACAATTTTGTGTATTTTTAACACACGTGTATGTTCCGGGAGGTCCACTCGATATTTATGTTAAATATCTACACAAAAATGTTGAATTTACACTGAAAATCTGTGAATTTCAGAATTTGTTATGTTGTTTTCAACACAAACTATGAGTGGTGGACCTCCTGCACTGTTAAAAATTTCTGCATTAATTTTAATGTTTTTACTGGAAGTTTTTTTCAAGTACGTGCATGAATTCAGTTTCATGCACATTTTACATGAAATTTAATGTAAACTATAGCATAATCTATAGTCTTTTCATGTTTTTGTACATTAAATTTAATGCAGAATGTATATGAACCTGATTTCATGTACGTAATTGAAAAAAACTTCCAGATATTTCTGACAGTGTGTGACACAAAATTTTTCGCTGTGTAGCCACTTTTTTCTCAATTTTCAGAAAAATCTTCCTGAATTTTTTTCAGAAAGTTGATGGACTTTTCCAGAATACTCTCTGGAATTTAGTGGAAGTTTCTGAACAGTCGGTAGATTTGTTGAAAAGCGTGAAAGAGCAAGCAAGAAATCTTGTATGTTTTCAACACCCTTGAATGTAACAAACGGCTCGCTCAAAGTTCGTGTTAAATGTTTGCACGGATTACCAAAGTGATGAGTACATTGAAAATTTGTATGAATTTTCAATAAACTGAGGACCAAATTTCTTAGATTCAACAGGAATTTCTTTGCCCTCGTTCTGAAAAATCTTGTTTTCAATGAAAAAAAATTATTCATTGAAATGGAAAAATTTTCTAATGAACTGAAATCATATTTTTCGAATTTAGGGGAGAATATAATTCTCTGTTTCAATTTAAAAAAATTCTTGGTTTCAGTTTGATAAAACTTCTCTCCATTAAACTGAATTTTCGTCCATTGAAAGAAAGATTTATTAGAATGAGGGCAAAGAAAATCTTGGGTTTTCAATATACGAATTAAGAGTGGACAAATTTGAACAAAATGATTTTTAATTGTGTAGAAGACGAGTTAGAATAGCAATTGAGGATTTATTATCGAGGAATTCCAAACGCAAAATCAACTCATAGTTTGTTCCTTTGATATGAAGAATTCCCTGGAGCACCTGATAACCGATTGCCAGAGATCAAGATCAAAACACATCGTAGAATGTTTATTACCGATCGTTATCATTGGTTATACGGAAATGACGACACGATAAATCCCTAATGTCACGCTGTCGTTCCCCGTTGTGCATCGTACTGCTCTGTTGGAAAACTTACACAATGCATATCTATATATGGATGTACATTCAGCTTTACGAGACAAGTCCGAACCCCTCAATAAAGCACCCCTTGATTCTACCTCTTCGAACGATTCCACAACCCTCCTTCATTCGCAGGGTGAGTGGGTGATTTAGGTGAAAGATCCCAATCGGACTGCCGATTGATTTTCGAACACGTCACGGTACACGTATATAGATATATAACGAAAGACACTTCAAAAAGATATAGGATCGAAAAGACGTCTATTTTCTGAATAGAAAGATTTCAATTCGGTCGTGAATCAAATGTAATCCTCGTGTATTATACGGTGACTTATTTAGCAATAATCCGATGTAAAATTAGATGTTCTTCTTAAAGCTATGAATTTTGAATGAACGTTATGGTTTGAATTTTCCTCTTATATAGACAGATATATCTCAATCTATGGATTTCATCTTCTCGACGAAATCTCGTCTTCGTTCACTGTCGATCCTGTATGTAATGATTACATTTTTATTTTCTCCAAATTACAACGAGTCACGAAAGGCGATCGGAGAGTTCATTCGCAAGAAGAGCAATGTGAGATTTGTGAGATTACTGAATATTGAAATTTTAGTGAAGCAAAGTTCGTTGATTATCAATGATTCTTGTAACACTTCGAACTTCCTATCACCTCATGGATCACATTTTATTTTTCAAAATTTTGCTTCGAAACCAATTACTGAGTCTTCGTGCAGATGAAGTTTTCTTGACATGATTCCGATGGTGACGATCCAAGGGTTAGAATCCTTGTCAGGACCTAAGCAAGATCGAGGTTGACCTGACCAAGTCTAAGAAAACAATTTACAGTCGAGCCTCTTTCTCTTTCTAGCTTTGATGACGATGGTTTCTATGAAAAAAGATCTGAAAATTCTATAAAATACTAGAATCTATCTGAGACTCGTCGAAATTCATAATATTTGATTGTTTGGAGCTATTAAGGGGTGATATCATCTTGTGTCCACGAAACTTTTTGCCATTTTCTAAGACTTACTATAAACGATAGAAACATTTTGTAAATATGGGGTTTTGTGCATATGAAAGTATTAGTCTTTGAGTAGCACAAACACATTTTATCATATTTTTACATCACAAAATGGTGGCATATTAGCACTTCCAAAATAAGTCTGTTAATTTACATGGGCGTGCCGCTACAGGTCACAATTATGAATGTAGAACCAAAAAGTTTCTCAAAATATAGTCCAAAATCTAGCGAACATCGTAGGATTTTTTCGATAAATTGAATACGACAGATTTTATGAGGGATTTTCGATCGGTTTAACAGAGAAAAAATCGAGAAAAAAAATTCGAATCAATGCCATTTTCTTTAAAATCAGTTTTTCGGAAAAATCCTACAATGTTCGCTAGATTTTTGACTATATTTTGAGTGGTACGCCCATGTAAATCAACAGACTTATTTTGAATGCGCTGATATGCCGCCATTTTCTTTGTAAAAATATGATAAAATATGTTTTTGGGACTAGTACTTTCATATGCACAAAACCCCATATTCCAAAAATGTTTCTATCTTATAAAATGGCAAAAAATTTCGTGGTTACAAGGTGATATTACCCCTTAAAAACTAAAGACTGATAGTTAATGTTTACCTATTCCTTGTCAACACTATGCTATTTTCAGGGAATAATGATCACTTCCTCTCTCTCATATCCAAATATCGAATACGTGGAATTTTGAATTAACGTGATTTTGAAAGGTACGTCGTTGAACTTCTATTCAGTTGGATTTTTTTTTTTTTGTAAACCGATTGAAATCCCGAGTCCAACGTAATGTTTGCATGACCGATTTTTCACACCTTCACACGAATCCAGAAAAGTCTTTGAATATTAATATACAATAAATCCGCATAGTCATTCCACGCAGAACTCACAATTTGATTAGAAAAATCTCATAATCAAGATATGAACGAAATTCAAATACTTGAAAATCAAGTACGAGTATTCTAATTGATTCATTCTAGTCAAATAATAAGAGTGATATTGCGAAAAATTGTATTTGCACAGAGGAAAGTATACGGTAACGGTTACTATGAAGAATGGTAATTTGGTGACAGGTATTTTAAAATTGTAATAAGTCCCATTCGAGATCGGATTGAGTACGATAAACTGGTTACGTTACCATGGAAACGATAGGTTAACATTAGGTCTGGACTCCAGACTCTCAAGTAAAGCCAACAACACTCAATTTTACCAGTTCTTATGCAAAATTCGTTGGTTCAATGTTCAAGGTATGTATTTCAAGAATGACACTAAGGTTTATTTAAAACTGTTGCAGTCTCGAAAAAGGTCTTGTTTTGGTCTTGAGTGGAAAAAAATTGCTTCATGTCCTGGATGCAATCAATATCGGCCTCCCTGACGTGCTATTTCCAACTATTACATGCCCAAACTTGGACTTGATGTAGGAATTCATTTTCGAAGATTGTCAAATTGAATGATATTTACTATTTTTGAATTTCGCTCAAGAGTCTCGAGTCCACTCCTAGTTAACCTTGTAATGATCACCAAATCGCGAGTCATCACTCCCTATTCCAAAGTCGCGATGAGAACTAAGGCGAATGGTAATCAGTCCCATATATTTCTCTTCGTGCGAAAAGTCGAAATCACAATCAAATGGACAACTCGTAAAACAGGGAAGAGTGCGTCATATTGTTGACTGGATCCACAAGATTTTCTTCACCCCATACCACCGGTTTTAGTATCATAAAACCGGTTCAGTGTGTTCGCACACAGTATCTTGGAACTCGATAATGTCACTGTAATTCAATTGACAGATGTGCAAATTATCCGTATATTTTTTATGCTTGATCATGCTTAAATAAATAATACATGAACTCGATGATCGATTTGATCAATCGCGTTAATTTTGATCATTCATTTTTCTCCACCATTCTGGAAGATACAAAGAAGAAAGATCTATCGAACGTGTCGAATATTCAAGTATACAAAACTTATTACACACACACACACACACGGTGGAAAATGCAGATAAAAAATATAGTATTTTTTAATAGAAAATTTGAAAAGTGGATCAGATTGAATTTCATTTCTCACCCTAATCTCACCATGTTCTCAACATGATCTTGTTTCAAAAATTCTCATTCGACCTGATTCAACTCTGGATCGTTGCGTATTACGGAGTTGATCAGGCTTGAAAAAGTATCACAATTTTTCGATTTTGGATATTTTTCAAAATCTGAGAATACTCCTTAAATTTGTAATAAGGATACAACGGTTCACATTTCGGTTGAATTTTACTTGTAGAATAATGAAAAATTATCAACACTCGACAAACAATAGAAAAAAAAAACGGGAGAAGTGATGTGGTTGACATTTGGATAACTAAAACCTAGCTATGGTACTTATTTCTCAGCTGTGTGAACAAAAGTTATTGCTATAGTAGCTAAAATGTAGCCATTGCAGCATTTTTCTCCGTGTAGAAGTGCAATGAGTGGGAGAGTTCTTGTAAATTCGGTACAATTTGTCTCTTACGTTCCAATGTTATTTGATTATCATTTCTGCGATTCGCCTTTTGGACTCTCGTAAAAACAAAAGGAAAAAGAAAAAAACAAAAACATCTACCGCTAATCAACAACTCTAATCGTCTGGTTCAAAGGGTGAACAAAGCTCGTGAAAAGTGCACAGCGGCAACACAAAACTCTATCATTCTTTCTGTATGTGCTTTTTGTTTTCAAAATTCAATTTTTGTTGATTCTCATGCAAGGTCATATCAAATGACCTCTGTGAATTCAAATCAATATTCGAAGCAACAAATTCGATCATTAATTTACTCTTGATTTGATAAATTATTTTTCAATTGTGTTTATTATGATCTTGAAAAATAAACATAGAATTTATGCTTGATATTCAGAATTGATTCATAACAACAGGTCCATGTGAGATTTGACAGTGTAATTTTACAGCGTATCGTCCACGTGATAACAAATTCAATTCATTTACATTTATATTACATCCGCATCACATTACATAGGAATTACAATGATTCTAAACGAGTGATTAAATTCATGGTGAGAATCGATGGTTTTGTTTCAATTTAGTCATTCAAGTTGACAACGTAGACCACACCTAAACAGAGCATTTGTTTAAAAAAGAACATTCGAACGGATTGGATGAAATTTGAATATTCATCAGGATAATTTCAAAAGACTTTTCAGAATTCTAATGACAAGAAACTAACCTCGCCCTAAAGTCTTATGGTAACTTGATTTCGTCAGAAAGAGAAAGAGATGGAAAGAGACAGGCTGTACCGTTCACCTTTCGAGCAATAGCCATACACATTACCGCTACCAATGGAGAACCTATACCCTAACCTACTTTGTGGCACGTCGACGATTATTATTGGTCTTTTATGGTTTGTGCAGTTCTTAAGGCAAAGCGCAACAAACCTCAAACTGAGTCTCGTAGTTTTCTCCATTTCATCGAGGTCTACCTTTCGAACCACTTTCCGTTCTCATCGTTCCCACGATACATTCAGAGCCTGTCCAGTCAGTCATACATATTCGAGTCAGATCTCTGTCCTTCTGTTTGTCTATGTTTTATCCTTGCGTATAGAAATACGTCTATACTTTGACCGCAGACCTAGGTACGAGAGGGAGGAAATTCAGATCTCAAGCGTGATGAAACGACGACTAAGATCTCATGAAATTGATCATAACAATTTTGACGATCGAATTGTTCCTGTCGAATTCGTCAGAAGTTGACCTACGCAAATCTTATCAACACGCATTTGATATGGCAGAAAATTGTAGATACAAGTGTTTAATTTCATCTCGCTCGAGTCTATTGACTTTTGGTGCGAACGGTACGAATGATATTGACTTTTCTAACTGTTGAATGCGCGTTAACGTGCTATGAATGAATCTTTCAAATATTATAAAATTATGTTCGTCGTAACATTAGATTCTCAGATGTTTCGCATCGAAAATTCAAAATTCTCTCCGTAAATCATCTGATTATAACCAATCGATGGATAGAAAATTTGTCTCATTCAGGTAGAGAAGGGAAGTGTAAAGCAACAATCCCTCGCGTGTTGTTGACGGTAAAGCAGGGAGTGAATCCAGGATTTGCAAACAGGTCGCCATGGGTGGTTCGCTCGCTTCCTACACCGTTATTAAGCTGAGGGTTAATGACTTTAGTTCGCGAGGCTAATGGGCGTCCCGGTGCGATGCGTCTCTCTCACAGGAAGGCACTGAAATCAGCTGACTGACCAGATGGTTTACCTCAGACGATCAGCTCGATGGGTTTCGTAGGTTGAGAACCATCGATGAGACTTTCTGATCGAATTCGGCAGAGCTGTCCTTGTATATATATATATATCTCTCTCTCCTCTTCCACTTCTCCATGGGGGTGGCTTGAGAAAAATAGAGAGTGTTATTAGGGGTTGCTCTGAGGTGGTGGGTTGAATACGATCGATGCTCTGGTGTCGTTTTGGATATTTTCAATGATGTTTTTTTAAATTCGCAAGGGGAAGTTTTTCCAAATTAACACAAATAGTTGACAAATATTATTTATGCATCAAATATCTATTGATCATTCTTCCACATAGTTATAGTCATTACAAGTTAATTGAATTGCGCGATTTCACCAAAGTGGGAGTTGCTTCAATTTCCATTTTAGAATCAATTCATTTCTCAACTCCAACTCAACTCCTTATGTACAGAAATTCCATTTGCGTAGGTAGGCATTGACCGAGACGAACGACCATTTTTGGTAAAGACCATATTCTTCGCATCGATTAACTCTCCGGAACCGCAGTCCTGTGAGGTCTCTTTTCAAAATTAAGTTGCAAAGAATTGGATGATCCTACAACACTTAAAGATAATTCAATAACAAGTTTGAATCAATTTGAGCGAATAGGAACTTCATATATATTGCTTTGTTTTACAAATCAAATGAGGATTAACAAATTATATACCGATTGCAAAAAGATATGAGAATGTAAAACTTGGTTATTTTCAACATGAAATAACGGGAGAATGTATGAAATCAATGGTACATCATTCGTAAGATACATTATACAAAAATTATTCACGTTCTATGTCGATTCACAAAGTATCAAGCGAATACGTTTTCAGTTAGTGGAAGGTGTACGAAAAGAGGGAGTATTCTATTTCGTTGTCAGATTATCCGCACGTAATACGGGTTAAAGCTCGTAGATAGGCAGAGAGCAGGCAAACGACTCGTTGAGAGCTTTACATACAAGTTTCCGCATGCACACAAGTTGCTTTCTTGAAGTCATTATGCCATCATAGTGACATGCAGATTACACATTAAACGCGCGTTATACATCGCTTTGAGGTCTGTAGTGTAAAGCGTTCAGGTACGTATATACCTATTATTTATATAGACTTAGATACAGACCTGTTTACAAATAGAAATAGGATATCACGTGTAACAACACCGAACACAATGGAAATAGCTTTTATCTTTACATCACACCCTTTTTTTCCCTGTGGTTTTTTTGTTTTTATATTTCATCATTTTGTGTCTACAATTTTCCGTAAACGAGTACATACGGATCTTGTGCCGAATATAAAGTACTGAGAAAGATTTGCATGTACTCTTTTATCATACAAAATGTTAATCTTTTTTTGTTTTTCATATTCAACTCGAACCTGCGATTCCTGCTATGTTTTATTATAATGAGCATTTGTTATCGAATGAGAAATTATAAATATATCGAATAAAGACACACATTAAGAGAGGACAGGGGTTCAAGATTGAAAAAAAAAACATGTTTTGTGATTTTCTTCCAAAGTACCTTATTTATTAGTATTTTTACAATTTTTGTACACCATGGAGCATTAATCAAAGAATGTTCCTGTGAATATTCATAGACAAATATTGAAAATTGAGCCAGTGATAGGGATATGAACCGAGTAATCTGAAATTACACTAAGAAAAAGGCAACTGGAATTTAGTTGTCCCAGCTGAAGTTTAGCTGGCGTACACTGTTAGAAAATTCTGCATGAAGCTTCAATTACATATGATGGAAGCAATTTCTACTTAGAATTTCTTGAAATTGGAAATAAATTACCTAATATAGGTAATCTAATGATAGCAAAAATTGAAAATTCAATTACATATGATTGAAATTATAATTCAATTACGAAGAACTGGGAATTTCAATGTTCCTGAAGTTTGAATCGTTTATAGAAACGAAACGGAAATTCAAACTCACTAAATTTGATACATCATCCGTGTTTATCTTTTCCAATTAACTCCTTACAATTGAAAATATCATTCAAAGGATAATATGCAGTATACTGCAAGAATTGGAGTCTTTAACAGTTGAGTATTTCGTTATTCGATTACCAATTCGTTTCAATAAACGATTTAAACTTCAACAACATAAATTTCATGTACAATTGTATTTGAAAAATGAATAAAAATAAAAGAAATTTTTAACAGTGTAGATAAAAGTCTACTTCTCCGAAAGAAGAATAAAATAATTCATTTGTGGCAACTAAAAAATTTAGCTTTGACAAATAAAATTTATTTGGTTAGATTTTCTAGCTGTCTAATATTCAACTAAATCCTTTTTCTCAGTGTAATACGAAATATTCATTTTCGAATTTTTGGTAGAGGTGCAATAAAAAAACTCTGATTTTTGCCAAAAATTGCTCTTCTCGTTTAACCCTCAAGGTGCAAACGGTTTTTCAACACCTTAATCCTGCAGACCAGGGTCTTCGAAGTTCTGTCGTCCTTTTCACCTTGTTAAACCATTCCAAAAAATCTGAAAAAATGTATAACATCTTTTCAAACATTCTATTTGAAATATCAATAGCGATAATTTTTTGATATTCATTTTTCTAAATAAATTTGGACAATTATACGAACGAAAACGATTTTCGCTCGGACACGAAAAACCCTGGTTTGCAGGGTAAGGGTTAATCGAAAAATGAGTTGTGATTGAAATAAAGAAAATCCTTCGTTCAAGTCCGAGACAAACTTATCTACTAGCAAAATCTTGTTGGCTTTTTCATTTTAGATGAAACAGTTATGAGTTATCCTGACTACCGCATTTTCTGACGTGACTCGATTCTCACCACTATAACTGGCTTAATTTTCAATATTCTTTCAGGAAAATTTATTCAAATGTTCTTTGAGCAATTGAAAAACAATTACGAAAATATTCTTTTTTTTTGTATATCACACGCAGAGAAAAATTCTTGCTGAAAAAGCGATTTCGAAAAATCTGCTTTGCTAAATTAGCAAAACGGTTGCTGTTACAGCAAAAATTCTGCTATTTTAGCAAGATATTTGCTAATTCAGCAAAATTTTCTAGTTGCCTGTATATCTACAATCTCGGATTGCTGAATGGCAAGCGCTTGTTAAAAGAGCAAGATTTTTCCTGTGATAGCAAATTATGTGCTAATTCAGCAACAAGTTTTGCCATATCAGCAAAGCAAATATTCGAGGTTTGCTGTTTCAGCAACTTTTTTTCTCTGAGTGCAGGCCCTTTTCCCCCCTCAACCAACATTTAACAGAATATCCATTATTTCCAACAATGTTTTTTCTTTCAAAAAGCAATTTTCGAACGAGCAAGTACAAATATAGATTCAAGCATATTCACATGCACTCTACCTGAATTTTAGTTTCGAATGTTCACTTGATTCTATTTATTGTTATTCTTATAATCCTTTGATATTGATACAATAATGATAGATCTTCCCTATTCACCCTATCGAAAATAGTGGAACGAAAAATGACGAGTCAAAATTTTGAGATCTTCACTTGCGTATGAATCAAGGGGTAACTCCACAGTGGAATTTTTAAAAAAATCAAAAAATTTGTTTTCGGCTTAAAGTACTCTTTGAGGACCCGAAAATGATATACCGTAAACTACAAACATAGGTCCGACTAAACACGCACGATTCAACTGTCACAAAAACTTTAAACGCGTTTATTTCAAAACAGTATGTCCAAAGTCGGTGGGAGCTCTAGCTCCGCCAATTTTCAATCAATCACTTCGGGGTTTTGTTATTGTATCCGTGATATGATTATCCAGTGAAATGCGGACGGATTTTTCGAAATATTGATTCTTGCGTTTTTTATTCAACATTAAGTAACGAAATTTAGGGTGAAAATTCTACTTTTTTCTTCAAGCCAATGCCATTTCGGGGCAAATGCACATTTTCCAAGACGGATACGTATTTCACTAGCTTTTGGATCACAGAAAATAATTATTTTTGTTTCTGTGTTCTACGTCAATTCTGGACTGAGTCATTCATCCCACCGCACGATCATGAATTTTCACAGTGCTCCAGTCATGCACTTGTCAAGCCGCCATTTTTAACAATAAAATTCCATAAAAAAATTATTTTGTAGTTTAATAGTAGCGGAACACCTTCATGTAGTTCAATTTGAATAGGAACTTTCTAGTTCTCGAGAGTTCACTGTGGTGTTACCCCTTAATCGATAATCATGAGAAGGGATTGACACCATCAATTCAAACATTGTCAAAAGCGGATAAATACAGTCATTCGACAATATGCAATTTGTCTAAGTAACGAATCACAAGAACCACGAGCTCCTCAACTTCTTTCAAGACACTCAATTAAAATATCTCAACTACGTGTCTTTAGCGACGACTCGAAAACCGTCTAGTGGTTGACAAACCTGAGACCTACGAGTAGAAACTAATCGTCGGTCAACCGAGGAGCAATTAACGTCGAATTGGTATTACTTAGCGCTTAGGTATACATGTATGTGTGACAGCAGGCAGACAAATAATTATATATATATATATATATATATAGTGGTATATGCGGCATACAAACATGTGTGTACACGTTCGAGGCAATGATAATTAAGAAGGAAGATTCATGGATGATTAATAACCGGAAGATATGTGTATATACATGTGCACACGTTTGCATGTACCTATGAATATATATATATATATACACCGATGCGTGTGTATAAACGAGAATTATGTAAATCTGAAGAAAAAACAAGGGATTAAAGACGGTCAACTTATTTTCATTTTTCACTCGCTTTACGCATCGAGTTTTTACACGGAGAGTATTACAAGTATACGGTAATTATTACAAAGAAGAATAGTAGTGACAGATATTTCAAAATTGTATATAATTTATATATAATTCAATATAGCTGACACATAAATTGCGTACAATTTTCACAAAAAGTGATGTACAGGCAATCAGGATTCCCTCAAATCTTGGAGAAACTGCACTTTTCAAGAACAGTTTGAATAGAAAATGTGGAATTTCTTGATTATCAATAAATCCGTAACCTGACACATTAAATTTGTTAACAGAGTGCAATTTTGAGACTCCCATGCTTTGATTTGGAATTTTTCATTGATTCAAGTAAGGTCTCACCAACAAGATTCTGATGCGTGACAATTTTTGTCAGGAACCAAGAGCAGGATTGAGATTTAACGTAGTCAGGTGTAGAAGATGGATTTCTAGTCGGGTGATGTCTACACGGAAAAACCGAGTTTATTAATAATAAACAGTTTATTTTTAATACTTAGAAAAATGACTGTCAATTTAGGGAAAGAGAGGATCGCTGGAAAATATTCGTAGTGAGTTTTATTGTTATTTCTGACAGTGAAACTATCGAATTATAGTAAATTCACTACGGGTATTCTTCAATGATCCTCTTTTTCCTCAAATTGATAGTCATTTTTTTAAATATTAATAAACTCGGTGTTTCCGTGTATGATACGAATCTGAATAATGAAACTGAAACTGGCAGAGCCGTAAAGCTAGCAGCCGATTGCCATAATTTGTTACATAGAACGTTCATCAAAAATTCAAGGATCCGAAACGTTTAATAGAATGATTTCTGATATGAACAAAGCTTCAACAACGTTTAATCAGAAGTTACAAGAACTGGCTGCTAGCTCTACGGATGCTAGTCTCAGCTTCATATCTGAATAAATGCTCTGTTCGTGAATACTGTATTGATAAAAGAAAATAGTGGAAACGGTAGTTTAATTTGAAGATTGGAAAATAGAAGAGAAAAAACAACAGTATTAACTTATATGAATTATCTCATTTTATTCATACGAAAAAGATTACAATAGATACGGAAAAAATACATTAACCGGTGATCACACAAGCTTAAATTTAGAGATGGGCGATAAGTATCGGTATCGATATGTTTTTGTTTTGTAGCAAACTGTATAAAACATTGCTTTTGAAAATTCAGAAAATGTGACTAATGTTTTACAGTCACCTCCTTCTGAATGTTCAGAATACGTTGAAATAAATCCAGTTGCAGTTTCTCAAAATTCAGTAAAATTTATCTAAAACTTCAGAAGAAATTGACTGAAAAAGAATCACCGTCGCATTTTATGAATTCTCAGGAGGGATTTTTTTTTACAGTTTTTTATACAAAAGTATCGATAATTTTCCATACCGCTCATCCCTACCTGAATTGACTCATTTATGGATTCATATTTGTCTTCTCGGATAGTTTTCATCACGTTCGCTTCATTCTTATTTCATTGTTGTCCTTCCTCCTGATTTAGGAATTTAATCGAGCGAAATAGCCATTAGTATAATTGTGCCGCAGTTGGAAAGTTGAGCATACCCTATTTCACCCTGTCCCATGTCTGAACGATGATAGCTACTACCATGGAACTTGGCGAACTGTAATTTTAAGCCCTAATTGCGTACATCTACACACTTTTTGTGGCTTGAAAACTATTTGAACAAATCTGATCATTGCGGATTGTCGGAACTTTCATTCGCAGTTTTAGAAAACGATTTAGAAATATCAAGTTCAAACCGCATTCAACTGCCGGTATTCAGGAGTATTCTTTTATTCCCATAAAATAGAGATTTTAAATATAAGATCTGCTTATTCCTGATGTTGTTGAAGTTTGAATCGTTTATTGAAACGAATTAATGAAATACTCAGACCCAACCCCAGTCAAAGACCTGAAATCTCGCAGTGAATTCTTTAAACGATGTTTTCAATTTCAAGAATTCAATTTGAGGAGATGAATAACGATGATCTATCATATTTTATAAGTTTGAATATTCGTTTCGTTTTTATAAACGATTCAAACTTCTGCAACATTGTTCCTGCCGGTGTCTTTTGAATCGACGATTTAAAAAGATGAAATTCCCATAGGTAATACCGATAATTTTCATAATAGATAACGATTGTCGGTGATACAGTTACATAATTAGTGAATTATTATATACGTGCATGTATCATTGATTGTGCGTTATCGCGATCACTTGCCATAAATCATCAACTCTATAACATTATATTACCAGGACTAATCACACCGTTCATATTAACGTTTAACGCTTTATCAGATTACTGTCGTTGCTTGAATTATTATTAATAAGAGAAAATAAATGGAATTAGTAATCTGTTGGTAACACGTACATGACTTATTGAAATAATCAAGTGATAGAGATATATCGTTATTTATGAATGAGAGAATATAACGGAGCCGAAGAAAATTTCCCTATCATGTTTTATTTGAAAACGACACATCCAACGATTATCGATTAATTATTCGAAACGATAAACATAAAATACAATAAATGAAGTCTTCAAGGTGGTAATAGATACGTAGGATCGAGTCGATAGGTTACCAACAACACCAATGATAGAGTATTGAGTTCGGAGAAAATCAATGCCAAGATTGTCCTGACGATACGCCAACGTGTGTGTATGCACATTATACAGAAGGGTGAATATGCCAAGGGCGTGTCAAAACTTTGAAAGGGTTGCGAGGGTAACCCAGGGTCATACATATATATATATATATATTTTATTGAGAAGATGGGGGCTTATAACACAAAAGATTTTGTTGTATATTCGTGTACGTACAGCTTTCTCAATTCTTGCGAACGAAAATTATATGACGATGATGATGATGACGATGATGAGGACGATGAACGACCGAAAGGAACAAAAAAAAAACACAACAGAAAAGAATAATACGACGAAGTGAAATTTCAACTTAGGCTCACGTTCAAGGTGTGTAACGCCTCCATGTAACCGTGTTATAATAACCTTGACGAACGCATGGCGCACGTCAGATTCTCTCGGCTCTCTCATTCAAGAAGACGTCGGACGGGCCACGCGCGTTTCTGCTGGTCGAACCAATTAATTCGTCGCACGACGCGAGCAGATCGTGAGCTCGTGTACGTTCTGCTCTCTTCGCGGTATGTTTTTTTTTCCTATGTTTCTCATTCCAATCGTCAAAGATTGAAATGCGAGACAACATCGATCTTGTCAATAACAAGATCTTGGAGAATCTAACAAAAAAACCAAGAAACAAAGAAATGTGAGAAATTGCGGTTACGATGAGCCTTTCGATTTGCATTTCCGAATTACGCGATAATGAAGAAATGACATCCGACCGATTGGGTTGAGAAATGAAATGATTTTTTTGTAAACACAAAACAAACCACTTCAACGATTAATTTTAATCTCATATTTCATTCGCTTGAGATGCGACGATTGACTCGCCAGATTTTTATTTCTCCGCATGATTGATGGATCTTTAATCGTAATAATTCTTGGATTTGTTCTTATTTCTCCGACATTTTTCATTTCCCGATGCCGGAAGAATTTCGATCTCACACGTAAAACGTATGCCCTACGTTTTAAATTTATGATCTTAGCCGATGATAAATGAAAAGACATTTGTCTGTTTTAATTAATTACATTACAAATAAAAGAAAAAACAAAAAACATGTGATGATACATCGTAGACATGCTTCCGATGAATGTATGTAAAAAGTACTCACATGGCTGTGATAAAAACTATCAGTCTTATTATATGTATTGAAAAAGTGGAAGAAAAAGATTAATCTTCATCGGTCTGGGAAAGTTTGTATGCCGGAGGCAATGTCGTTGCACTCCTTCGGCGCGTCTTCTTCTCTTATACCATGTATTTATAATTTATATCTTGAATATTAGGATATTATGCATTTGTATGTTGTTGCCACCATCTCTCTTTCTCTCACATACGTAAACGCACACGCACACACATAACAGAACATAAAACCGGACATATACAGCACCTTAACATGACCGATCGGTCTGATCTGAACAGATCGTTGCCTGTCCCCAGGAGGCACACCCCATACTTTGGCCAACCGGACTACAGGCTCTACGAGTTGAACAAGAGGTTACAACAACGCACAGAGGTGAGTTTATTTATTATTAATTAATTTATACGTTGTAGGAAAGAAAAAAGAAAAAGAAAACTGTTTGAAAAGTGGTCAATGAAAGTCCCTATAGCGAAAATCAATCTCCACATTGTCCACCTGGTGTATCGCGAGATTAATGAATGTTCAGGTCCGTAGAAACCACAGAGGGTCATTAGAACGTATTAACCTCCTGCCGGGCTTTCTTCTTTTTTGTCTTCTTTTCGCGTTAATACGCTTTGATGATGTATCGACGACCGTACGACCATCGAAGATCAACAGGGAAATTAACGATGAAAGTATGAAATGTTTTTTTCTCTCTCGTAAAGAAGGGTTGAAAGAGGTCTATGTGAATTCATAATATATTATTATAAAATATATATTGTCTTGAAAGGAATCCTTTTCTATTCTGCCTACCGTATGTCGAGGCTGATAAAATGCGTACGCGAGAGAACAATAAACACGTTCTCCAGGGATCATATCTTATCGCTTTTATCGTGGATCTCTTAGAAGTGCGACAAGCTATCGCACATGTACAGAGTATATATGTGGGCCAGATAATGTGCGGTAATGCGTTGTGGAAGTTCCCTCTTCCTACTAAATGATTACGGATTGGGTTTTATCAATCTATCGGTATCGAAGATCCTATCGAATTCATGAATAAATAAATAAACAATATCACGTTCCGTACCGCGATCGTCATTCGATTCACGTGGGGTAATTTTTGTCCTTTTTTGTTTTGGAGATTACAATCTTATTAAATCTACACAGATAACGAAATCTGTTCATAAACGAGAAATTTTGAAATGATATTCGGTATTCGTTCGAGATGGTGCGGGTAAGAAACAGTTGAGAACGATATTCATCGATTATGTGAAATATTTTATAAATGTCCTTAGAACGTTCTATGAATGAACATAAACTATGCCACCGCTAGGAAATACCGACCGTGGCAAGAATGAAGCTTTCTCTTCTTCTTCCCCACCTACGTTGTTACATCGATCATGGCTCATAACAGGGACTTGAATTCTCACCCATTACACCCGAGGATTGATGCTCAAAACCATTCAGCCACGAAGTTCAGCAAAGTGTTGAAATTCATATTACAAAAGCGTCATTCGAACGCGTAGCGTGTGAAAAGTTTTCATTCATACGTATTTGAAAAGAACAATAATTATACGTGAAAGACAGAGTGCGGTTAAACGGTACCACAACATCAGTAACACCTAGGGCAATTTAAGTAACTGATAACACAATTGTGGTGGCAGTTACACTATGCTGTGGTACACGCGACCACACCATTCTTTCCCCGTTTGAATGCATCTTTCCTAACGACAACTATGAAATTCACAGGTTGAAATTTCAATAAAGAAGATTTCAATTAATTCGGAAAGGATTGGGACTGCATGACGGGTTCAAAGGGTCTAGCGATATCGTGAAGAAGAACTTCTGTTGGCGAAGTCCCAAAGTAATGTCAATTTGTCAAAGTTGCCACTCCTAGTCAGTTATATGACAGAGTAAAATCTCGGTGGTCGAGCGAGTACGATTTCTTCACTGTTTGCGTAGTCTCATCAAAGCTGAAAACAGTGGGATAAAATTAACACCCTTTGCTGTCAGATTAGTCGTGGCAACATCTTTTAACTGGTATATTAACTTGTAACTCGGCTTTACGGTACTCCACGCTCGTGAAAGAAAGTGAAAAAGACGTATTAGTATCTTTATTAGTAATTTTGCAAATTGTTTTGATGTTGTTTAGCATCTATCTCTATCCTTCTGTTTTGCATATAAATTAAACGATTCGTATGATAGTAAATTGAAAATTGCAATGATTCTTGATATATATTATCGTTATTGCGGCGAATACGAATCATGGGAAGCAATGATAATGATTCCTCGTGATACGAATATACTTTGTTTCTAACACGTCACACATCATTATGACAACGAATGATTGTAGGTTGTTGTTTTTTTCTTCTCCTACGATCGTATATTCACACAGTTAGATACAATTAATTGACATTACGTATTTGCGTCAACCAGAAATGGTGATAAAAATCCTTGATACGTACAGAGATCGTACACTTTTCAACGATGCACAACGATTCGAAGCAATTATGAAGTATAATACATCAAACAATCCTTACGGATGGGACTTTGTATTTACGAATGTAATGTTTTACATAATTATAACAGTCATTATTCTACTATCATTGTAAATTGAATTGATAAATTTTGCACGCTTTATTAATTTTATAATTCGATTCGTACATTCTAATTAAAATATGTTACTAGCGTAACTCGTTCACCAGTTCATCAGTGGGACTAGATTAGCAGAAATATTTATTTTGTTTTATCGTAGGATCGTTTACTTATCTACGAGAATGAGAAATATTTTTGTATGATCCGAGAATATCGGTACGATAGATCACAGAAGAGTTGAAATCATCGTTTATAAAAAGACATTTGAATTTTCGAAAGGAGGAAAAAATTATTCCGTACAACATGGCGGGGGATTTTTTTTTTCTAATTCGATAGCTATGGTTCGAGTCTCAAGAATTCTTCAACGTTTTTTACGTTGAAGTCTGGCGAACGACGTTTGGCGTGTCCCTAACTCATAAATCATCTTTCCTCTCTTGCTATCGTCGGATCTCGCACCGCGCACTGTCAGCATGCGTGTGCATGGTTCACCGCGTTGTTTCTTACGTGCAGAGTTTCCTTCAGGCACGTATCTATCGAAATATGTATTACGGTATATAATAATATTTTTCACAAATGTTTCAAGAGAATCGTAATTGGTTTGTAGAACGAAACGAAGAAGAGAAAAATTGTTGTGAAGAGAATTCGATTGGACAAAAATGAATTGGCACTCGAAGTCAGGTTCATTTATTTTGTTGAAGGCTTCGATTCCATGCATCCAAATTATGTACAAAGTACCTTCCTCGAGACAACGTTTTATAACCGAGTCGTGCGCTACCAATTCCGATCTTCATATTGTACGAGACAGTGTTTCAAAACCGGACTCCTCAGACGTGGATGTCCGGCGGGCATGGGAGGTTTGAATTCTTGAAAAATCAATTCGCCTTTCTCCGTAACGATAGCCCGCGGAGAGAAATGGCGGTCGGTGTGCCAACCGAAATATTCGTATAACACAATCGACATGCCATCGAAGATAATGACGGTTGATAACTTGAAAGATTTTATCTCGATAACATACGGTAATTTTATCAAACTTTGTAGAAGCAAATATAATGATTTTAACTTGAGTATAAATATTCTACTTCATTGTAATTTGAATTTGAAGTTTAAATTTGAGTTAAAGAAAGGAAGATTTTAAACTTGAAATTCATTCCACTGTTATTTTTTACCTTTCGAATATAATTGTTTAGAGAATACGATATTATAGCATGTTATGATCTTTTTGTTCTGTGATATCTCAGTCGGAAATAGGTTTTTATCTTTTATCGGATTGGAGTTTTGTTTCGGTAATCCTCAAGCACTCCAAGGAGAACATATTATACTCAACAATTTTCCTGGGGAACGAGACACATAATTTCTCTTCCATTCCCGCACTTTTGTTCTCTCATATATCACATCTTCATTTCTCATACATTTGTTATTCCATTTGCGTAATTTTTTTCATACCATTCCATATATGTATATTGTATTTTATATTGTTTGTTAATTTGTACATCGCAACGCGTGCAAAATAAATTTGAGAGGGCAAAAAACTTCAGTTCATGGATATCGATCAATCAATTTCCCTTTCTAGCTGGAAAGAGAGTTCACTTGTAGTTGATGAATGTGAGAATTTAAATGCGCAAATAAATATTCATTTCATACAGTCGTGATTTATTCCTCTCGAATGTAGTTTATTAAGTAATAATGAATATCATATGCCATTACTTGACAATCAATAAACTTGCTTCGAAAGAAATCAATCAATTATGGTAGAAAATGAATAAGTAGGTATTCATTCATCTTTAGAGCAGTTTCAAAAAATCTTCAACTCAGGTAAATCAATTATGAAGCTGGAGCTAGCAGACTTGAACTTTAGCTCATCGTAGAATTATTGTGGTAGAATGATGAAACCGGACCCAATGAAATTTTTGAATCTTAATCTTTAAGAGTATGTATTTGAAAAAAATTCGTATTTACATTACTTCAGTTTATAAACCCGGTCTGCTAGTTTACGTCTGCTAGCTTCAGCTCCATAAATCAATTTAGTGATTGTCACAGGTTTGAAAGTGTTTTCTTCAAATTCTCCTGTCTTGTGTTATTCAACATGAAAGTAGTTGTTCTTGTTTACCAGTTACTCACCAGATATCTATATATTTTCATCTTAAATTGTTGAGTACAGAGAAACGTTGTAGAAATGTTGCTACACGTTCATTTGTATCTCCCACCACGAAGTTATAGAATGTCCTTTCGAATCTTTCTTTATGAAAAAGAACTCTGAATAATCTGGTATACACACTAACTGAAGTACACGAATTTGAATTTTCATGCATTGTTCTCATGATTCTCTATCACCATAAACGTGAAAGTGGAATGGAATTTTTCTTAGGAAGTACGCAAACTTATTTGACATTTATTACAATCGTTACAATGGAAGAATTTTGCTGTAAAAATTACCGTGAAATTTCAGTTATCAAAGGATAAGTGAAAATTCTTCACAGAAGTATTGTGCAGCTTGTGCAAATGAGTTTCTAATTTCTGAACAGTTGAGAGTGATATTTTCTACAAGTTTTACAGAACGCACACTGAGAGAAGAATTTATTTGTATTTAATAAATCTTGTTTTGAATACGGCGAAATAAATACTTATACACGAACATGGCTCATTACCCACAGTTAATGTTTATTAATAGTTAAGAAATGTGATATGAGGTTTTTCAAGAGTTAATGAACTTTATTTATAGGTAATGAGCCGATAAATATAACTAAACTCTTTTCTCAGTGCACAGTAATATTTTGAGAAATTTCTACTTGTACCTCGATCACTGAAATTTCACGATAATTTTTCAAACAAAAATTTTTCTTTCATCATTATAGTCCGAATTATACGCGGAGAAAAAAATTCACTGTGAAAGCGAGATCTGATTTGGCTGGATAGCTTCTGCTGAAGCAGCAAATTTTTGCTGTTACCATAGCAATTTTGTTAGCTATTACAGCAACTATTTAGCTATGAAAGCAAAAAATGTTCACTCCTCCAGCGAAATTTGTTTGCTATTCTATATATGATACGGAAATTTGCGGGAGGAGCGAATATTTTTCACTGTCACAGCCAAAAAGTCGTTGTCTTGGCTAACAAAATTGCTGTGATGGCAAAAAATTTGTTGTTCCAGCAAAAGGGACCAAACGAAATTATATCTCGCTATCACAGTGAATTTCTTTTTTCTCTGTGTATGCAAATCGATATTTTTGTGAATGCATTTTTCTCTGTTTCGATTGAACCAGTTCCATTTCATCAATAAGATTGATATCAGATCGAACATATTCAATTCGAACCGAATCGGTTCATTTATAATGAGAAAAAATGCATATGAAAATATCGATTTCGTATATAATCCTGTCTCTGATTATCATCAACAACGCCCAAAGCCACAACGCATTGACGTAAACAATGGAGATGACATGAGAGAAGATGTGGGAAAATGACATTCCGTTTAGAGGCTATTAGTTTTAACATTTTTATTGCGGTCTTATTTGATAATTCGCAGACAGTCTATTTTCAATCATGTTGAGAATAAGATTTTGAATTAGTGCTTAGAATAGATCTCTTGAATGCTTTACTCAACAAAGAAATTGTGTATTTAATTTCCTTTTTCTTTGTTATTCGATGTTTGTTCATTAATCGTTCCCCTGTCTGCATCACAAATCTTGAAGTGACAAGAATCATGGATTATATGAGAAGTTATACCGTTTGACTAAATACATGAATGCTTTGATACCAGTTTCCATTCCATATCGATACGAGTTTCGAAATTAGGTATGTTACGGAGATTTTATAAATGTACATTCTGATAGATGTACATTTATGTATAGATGGAATTTTTCACCATAATTTGGTGGACATTTCCATCATTTGTGGAGGATTCAACACCCAAGAAACAAAATAATTCCTCAAAGTGATGGGAAAATCCCTCATTTTTGATGAAAAAACAATTCCCCCACGATGAGGGGACGAAATTCACCAACAGTATGAAGAAAAACTTCCCACATTTTTTACAGTGTGGAAACTGTTGGTTGACACCATTGCTGGATTTCGTCCCTTAATTGTAGAGGAATTGTTTTTTCATAAAAAATAAGGGATTTTCTTCCCCTACTTCGAAGAGCTATTTTACCTCCCAGGAGTTGAATTCTGTACAAATGACAACCAAATCGAGATTGGATCTACCAAATCAGCTGAAGAATTTTCCATCTAAAATTACATCTTTCGGAGTCGAGATTTGGACGATTTGAAAAAATAGTTCGAGATACCACAATTTTAGTTGATTTTGTAGCGAGGAATGTAAGATTTACATCAACTGTGGTATAATAAATAAATATAAATGTGGTACAATATACACAGTGAAAAATTTTGTTTATTTTTAACACACGTCTAAAACCTGTTAAATTTACACTGAAAATCTGTGAATTTCAGAATTTGATATGCTGTTTTCAACACAAACTCTGAGGGGACCTTCTGTGACACAAAATTTTTCACTGTGAAGAGATTGACTTAACAAGAAGTGTAAATTTTATATCTTCATCTTTCTCGGTGCTTGATTTTCTGCAAAACAATGCCACGATTATTCCTCGCAGTATAGCCACATGGAGAAAAAATATTTCGCTATTTTAGGGAATCCGTTTTCGCTAAGGGAATTGAGTAACCTAACAATGATAATTTTCCGTGTTAACGAATTGATTTGTTATAATCATCAGTCCTTCGGTAGTCTTGCGCAAGTTTGGTTCGCTAAGAAATGAATTGGCCGTCATTTTAGCAGCAAACATGCTTGTTGTCCATATAATAACAAGCGAATTTCGCTGGAACAGCAAATTTCTTTTCTGCGTGCACTTATATCGAGATGGATTCAAATAGGTAGAAGAAAACGGAATAACTTCAGAATCTACAAAAAAAACTCCGGGTTTTCTAAATATCAGAGTTACATTTTCTCGGTTATGTGGTTTTTTACTGATCTCAGAATGAATGAAATATTATAACACCTCGGGCAATTTGCAGTTTCATTAATAATAATCTAAAAAGCAGGACTGCTCTATTTCAAAAGTATACTTCCTTCGCGAACAGTTTTTTAAAAAATTTCCTCAGTTCGTGTATAATGTAACAAGTGTAAAGTAAAAACTTTCGAGAACAGGGAGCGGATAATCTTAACGATACCAAATGAAAAGAAACTTGCGAAGTATTTTGAAAATATATGTATATATATATATATATATATCCATATATGTACATTCATTTACGTAACCTATCTAGAAAATATTCTGGCGTGCTTTTAGTTCGAGTTCGAGAACCGAACAAAACTTCCACGTGCTTTCTCTTCTTGTACTTTCTCGACACCGATCACTCTCCACCACGTGAAGATCTGTACCGCCTTTCTCAAACTCCAAGTATATAAGATTTTCAAGTTGGGCTGCAAATCATCTACTTTTCTTTCTCTTCTCATTACATATTTTAGATTAGATCGTATTTTCTTTTTCTCGTTTCGTCATTGAATCCTTCTTGTCCTTCTTTCATGAAATTCCTAAGAGAAATTTATTCCAGTAAAATCAATATTCAATTATCCATATAAAAGATTGTACATCTTAGAAGGAATATTTTCATATGATTTTTCGATTTTATTTGGGAACAAATACCGTTGGTGATTGTACATCAGTTGGAAATGCCGTACAGAACATTGCACTATTTTTACTCATTTCACAGAGCACAGCGTATATACCGTTATTGTATAATTATATGCCGTTTTTTCCATACACGACATTCACCTTTGATGAAAGTATAGTAAAAGTCGTCGGCACTGCGAAAGCTCAGTTGTCTGTCATGATTATCGAGAGAGCTAACAAACACGTGAAATCAGAATAATGATGGTCGGATTCATGATTATCGTCACGGTGTATTTTGTACGTAAAGATTAAATATTTTTGCGAATTAAAAAAAATATCTCTGATAGATGCTTTGAAATTATCGATCGGAGCAATGAGAAGGATAAAGTACGTATTTATATACCCAACACATACCGTTCGTGTTAACAGTGTTCGATAGATCGAGACAACAGACACAGGAGGATCGGACACAGAAACCTCAAACTCGAAACTTCCTGAGTCAAGGTTGAGAACCGTCATGGGAGTACGGGGTAATAAAATGAGGGCCCCTGCCCTCCCCCGGGGGTGGGGCCCCCTCGATAACCCATATTGTATCCCCCATACCCCTCTGCCTTCTTCCAACACGGTGGAAGGACCCTCCTCTCTCCTCTAACCCTGGCCGTATATACTACGATCGGCCGGAAGAGTTTTGTCCTTGAACGACGGTCCAGAGAGAAATCTCTTCCATTCTATCTCAACCTTTTAGACAAAAGCGAAATTTTTCAAAATTGGTGGCTGTACGGTTCATAATTTTCTCAAATTTCCCATAATCTTTGTTCCAAGGAATATCATGATTTTCTTAAGAAAAATGATTTTCGTGGGAAAATCGAGAGACCGAACGCGCCGACAATACTTCACCAACCGAGCATATACACGATCATATACCACCCCACAACCCCCTAACAACACAGCGGGGTGGTAGGTACAGTCACGACGAAGAATCCGTCGACACAACCCTGGCGTACAAACCACCGCAAAAGTTTTTATATATATTTTACTTTATTTATTTATATATCACATTTTTTTTATACTTCAACTGTAAATCCTTGATAGAGATGTTGAAAAAAATATTATCAAACTCGTATGAATTTAATTTTTGGTTTTTATTAGAGATCACTTTTTTCTGTGCTCGTTTTATACTTTAATATCCTTGTATTCCATGATATCTACATATTTGCGAGTACCGTTGCTTTCTTGCTATTTAGAATGTCATATTTTTCCCAAGAAATTGATTATAAATTTCATGACAAACGTTTTTCCATATATACATCATTTCAGTGATGTTTGAATTCTAATGTATTTAAAATCATGTCACCTTTCAAACTTTGAAATTCACATTCATTAATTTTGACACGTTGAAGAAGCGTTCTATGAAAAATGAATGTTCATTGTCATTCGAAATGATTGTTGCTCCCGTTGAAATTAGAAGTATAGAAAAAGATGACAGTATCCGTATTCTCGTGCTTTTAGAAATCTCAATTTCTATGATTTTAAGAGACGGAAAAACGATGTTCAATAACAGATTTCTTGTTTCATAATACTGTCAAATATGATTCAAGTTTGTAAAATTTCTCACGATACGAAAGAATCTTCCTTTTGTTACACGAAATGACCGAGTACATTAATATTTAGAAAAATGACTGCGAATTTAGGGAAAAAGAGGATCGCTGCAAAATAATATTCGTAGTGTGTTTACCATGAGTCGATAATTTCTCTGTGAGAAGACGATCAAATTTTGATATTTTTATTACGAATATTTTTCAGTGATCCTCTTTTTGCCTAAATTGACAGTCATTTTTCTAAATATTAAAGATAAACTGTTTATTATTAATAAACTCAGTTTTTCCGTGTATGTGTAGTTTCGATGATGTCAGAAAAATTAAAATTGGAACAGGAAATGTTTGAAATGTTCCATTAATATATTTAAAAATCCGAATGAATTCAAGAGATAGTAATGCGATGTATGGAATTGGAAGAAGAAATGAATTTGAAATGTTCGATGCTCAGTCTTTCAGAGTGATTTAAGAAATTCATAGCTTTCTCAACCTTAAAATCGTATACACCTGAATTTATAGAGGTAGAAAGGTTTACAGGTTTGGACATATGAACGATTTATATATATATATTTTTTTCATTTTATTTCAAGTCGTAATATCCTCAAAGTAGCATATAAAAAAATCTTTTTACATCTTGAACCAGAAGTTTGTTCTCCATACTTATTTGTAGCTATCGTTATGAATAGTTTGCAAAATATCCCATTGCAGACATTATGGAATCCGGGTTTTAAAAATGCAACATTTCAGAACACAAACAACGTGATAAGGGTTTACGTAGACTATATTTCAATAATGGATAGAATGATGAACGGTTCATAGCATTCAGGCGTTGTAATCACATAATAATAGGTTTTGTGGGGATTGTATTGCATCGAATCATATCACTGACACATAACGCAATGATCAATGTATTCCGTTGGAAGAATTATATTCAAATTATATATGTATATATAATAGATATATTCAATGGCATGTTCCTGAAGTTTGAATCGTTTATAGAAACGATACGAAAATTCAAACTCACAAAACTTGGTAAATCATGATGTGATACACTGGAATTTTCCCCCAAAAAATGCTCGCAGCAAAGTTTCTCCATAGATGGGGAGTTCTTCACCATAATTTGGTAGACTTTTCTCTGCATTTGTCAAGGATTCAACACCCAAAAAATGAAATAATCCCTCACAGAAGTGGAAAAATCTCTAATTTTTTTATGGAAAAACAATTCTCCCACGATAAGGGGACGAAATCCACCAATAGTATGAAAAAAAAAACTCCCCACCTTGTTCACATTGTGATACGCAATATTCTTCAACATTCGAGTATTTCGTTATTCCATTACCAATTCGTTTCAATAAACGATTCAAACTTCAGCTACGTTCGATGGAATGATCTTTATCTCATGTGAAAAGTCATCATCAAAGTATGAATTGGTACAGTATACGGAGAAACTGACTTTTTGTTGGAACAGCGGCATTTTTGCTAACATACGAACAAACAGCGAATTATTTGTTGAGGCAACTAAATTTTTATTATCACATACAGTCGACGCTATGATTCGAAGAATCTTCATACCCCCACTAAAATACATGCAGATGTGAGCACTGTGATACTTTAGCGCAGAAACGCTCTTCTTTTGTTCAACAGTAGAAAGTGCATAAAATGGTCACAAAACGTTGATAACTAACGTGAAAACGTAAGTATATTATTTCTCCACTTATATTTTCCCTTCGTGTATGTTTTTTGACTTATGAATTCATTAATCATTAATCATTATTCTCCCCTCCAATCGCTCAGAATATTTTTAAATTTTGGAAAGTGTATCCGTTTCTACTCTCTAAATCCGAAAGAGTGAAAAATCACGTGTTTCACTTCACTAAGTCTCAGAAATGAGCCAGTGGGATTCTCAATCGTTTCAAGTGAACTGTCACTCTTTTAGAGTGGAAAATTCACTCTAAAATTGGAGTGGCTGAGAGTTTCTAATCTCAAACCTTAGACTTCCACTCTAAAAGAGTGAGAATTTCACTCGAAATTTCGACAAGCTCACTTCTGGCTGCCTAAAGAGTGAAATCTTACTCTAAAAGTTTTAGAGAGTATTGTGGCCAAATAAGAGTAGTTTGAGAAGGAAAATTTTCTTGTACTTTGGTGGAGGTGATGTTCAACACTCCATTGGGGGGGGAACGAACGAATCCACGACGAGTGTCGACTGTATTTAATAGCAAACAAATTTATCTGGAGGGGTCAATATTTTTTATGTCTTCGCTGTAACAGCAAATAGATTGCTGTGGCAGCAAAAAAATGTACTGCCTTAGCAAAAGATGCCTGAGGAAATCAGATCTCGCTGTCACACTGAATTTATTTGCCTTACAGTTACGATAAGAAAAATATGGTAACGACCATCAGGGTAAAGAACTCCATTGAATTTCATTTTTTAACGAGATGTAATGCAACCTCTGCAACGGTGAATGAACAATGAAACATATTATAACAATCTATGAATAATCGGTTTTTGAATACTTCACTTCAATGAGTTAATCGTCATTTACTTCTGCGAAGTTTCTATCAATTAATGGGATTCAATCGAGTTTTTTCACTATACCGAGAGAAATCTGCATTGTAGAAATCATGTTTCAATATAGTAATGTATTTGACGGTGAAAAATACATTATTTCGGTTATTATTAACATGAGTTAGGTAATGAATACTATCTTTTTAGTTATTATTACCATGAGCTAGGTGATGAATACCATCTTTTTGGCGAATCAAACCGAATGTAAGGTGGAATTCAACACTGAAAAGGTACTTTTCACTTTTGAAAGGCTGGCTTCAGTTTTCATTATTTGACGAGTGGAAAATTTACGAAATAGAGGTTATTTTCACATTTCAGTTTTCTCAGTGTGAGGTAATGATTTTATGATAGGTATTCAAAAATTGTAAATAGTCCCGCTCAACACTGAAGCGAGTACGACAAACTGTTTATAATAGCATGGGAATGATATGCAGCTACAAATTTTGTGTCAGCAACGATTTGCTTAAAGTTTGTGTTCGAAACAGCATATAAAATTCGTCTAATGAACAGATTTTAGTATCAACTCAATACTTCTGAATTGCTTTGATACTTTTTTTCTGCTGATATTTCCTTGACAAAAAAATTTTCTGTCGCAACAAATCGACGTATTATTCAGAGAATAGAAAATCTTTTTGCTAATCTAATGGAAAAGAGAGAGAGAGAGAGAGAGAGGGATCAATATGGTGACCTAAAACAGCAAATTTTTCCCTGGACAAGCGCAATGTTCAGTATTATATATAGAATAATAGCAAACAAATTTTTCTGGAGGAGTCGACATTTTCCGCTGTCACCGCTGAAAAATCGCCACCGTAGCTAACGAGATTGCTTTGGTAGCAAATAAATTGGTGTCGCAGCATCAATTTGCTGCTCCAGCAAAAGATACCCAGCAAAATTCAAGTTCACTATCGCAGCGTTTTTCCCCCTCCGTGTTAACATAAATCGCAAGTGGACCATTTTGGACATAAACGTGTGTTAAAGATACACAAAATTTTGTCACTGTGTAAATTACACGGAGAAAACAAAATTCATGATTTGATTGTGTTATTCTTTGCTGGAATAGCCAATTTTTTGCTGACATAACGTAGAACTTGTAATGTCAGTTAATTATTTGCTGAAGCATTGAAATTTTCGGTATTATAAATAGAATAGTGAACAAATTTAGCTGGAGAAGTCGTTATTTTTTGCTTCCACAGCTGGAAAATCCCTGTTATGGCCAATCAAATTACTGTGATAACAAAAAAAAAATGCTGTCACAGTAAATTTTTCCTTCTCATCGTCATTCAACTCCTATTCTGGAATTGCGATGATACCAAAACAAATGGTAATCAATCCCATACATTTTTCCCCCGTAAACATTGTTGAAAATGAGTCTTATGGAACTTTCCGTGTGAAAAAGAAATTTAAGAAACTCTGAGATCTAATTTTCACCACTTTATGTTTTACTTTCCGTAATTTAATGACAGAATTATTGAAAAATGTTGATACTTCGTACCAAAGTTTATGTAGTTTACATTTGCATGGAAAGCAAAAAGATATGAATATACAGTCCGTTAGACAGTAGGAAATATGTAATAAACTTCATGAGGTGGAAAATAAGAAAACAGGAATAAACATGATGTTTAATGAAGATTATTATGCAACTAGCAATATACTTGAACAATCCTTGTTCATGTCGACAACACATTTCATTACTATCTTCTCATGATGCTTCTTGGGGAAAAAAAGCGCATAGGATTACAAATATAATACTTTGTATAAGAATATTAATCACATAAAGAGGAAATGAACGTTTTGAAACATTTAATGTAAAGTATCGAATGGACGAGCAATTACGTATACATTATAAAAATTGCAATATAATCTACGTATAATGGTATACACCACAATAGAAAAGTTTCATCGAAAGATGGAATTGATTTTATCTGATTGTTTGCTGGCACAGCAACTATTATATCTGTATTGATGTGTTATTTTCACATGTTTTGAATTCACGATTTTATGAGAAGAGAAAAATTCATTACACGAATCATTCCACAACTCTCGAAAATATCCATTTCCCAAGTAAAAATTTAGATTAATGTGGCTCTTCTTCGTGTACCAATCCAATTGTTGAATTAATATGAGAGTATTAAAAATTGTGCCATTGAAACAACATTCTACAATTACATAACAAAAACTTCCGCTAGATCAGCAATTTCTCCACAGTCACAACAGGTTTTTCTCGCTATGTATATGACGGAGAGCAGTCTTCGCTGAGCCAGCAGAAATCCTGCTTTCTCAGGGAATCCTTGCTCTTCGGGTACTTGTAGAGGAAAAAAAAGTAACTACTCTATACGTCACACTCCATGTTTTTTTTTATATTTCATTAAGTAAAGTCTCAGGGAAACGAAATTGTCTTCTTCATTCGATATAAAGTCCTTGTTCTTTGTAACAGTGGAAAAGGATGTTCCATCTGTACAAGATATTTTTATTCACGGAATGTTGAACCTTCAATTCATTTTGCGTATGTTCAATTCTGTCATGAAATTATTCTTATTTCAATCTTATGATAATTACATCGCACCCAGGCTCCCAAAACAGGCTTTCCACCAAAAAGAACAGTTACTATGCTCAAAGAATATTAGCTTAGCGGTTTACGTTTGGAGCACAGCATTATATGTTTGCGAAACTTATTGGACAATTGGAAAAACGGACCAACGAAGACTCGAAGCTTTTGGAATATAGTGTTATAGAAGGATGCTTAGAATAAAGTGGATAGAGAAAGTGAAAAATGAAGAAGTACTTGAGAAGGTAAAATGAAAGAAGAAGTCTTTTGAAACATGTCGTGAAAAGAAGAAGAAGTAATCTGATAGGACACACATTTAGGCATGATAATAGTTTATTGAAAACAATATTGGAAGGAACAATGAATGGTAAAACTGACGAAGGTAGAGCTAGATTAAGTTATATGAAGCAAATCATACAAGATAAGGGTTGTCGTAGATATGTGGAAAGGTTCTGGAGGATTTAATGAAACCAGTCATAAGACTGATTACTTCATGATGATGATGATAATTACATCGAATTTATCTCAAAAATAAGACAATCATACGCATAACAAGGTATGAATACTCCTTGGTGTAATCACATTGTAAAAGATAGTTTGAAATTTGCTGTATCAGATGGATATGAAAACTCTGAAATTCGTCATTGAAATCTAGTTCTACTGTAAAAATATTCCTTCTGAAAATTCAGAAAATGTTACTACACGGAAAGAAAAAAGTTATCAATACTTGAATAATATTGATTAACATTTAGAAAAATAACTGTCAGTTTAGGGAAGAAGAGCACCGCTGAAAAATCTTTGCAGTAAGGTTATCAAAAATTCGTAGTGAAAATACTAAACGTTGATGGTTTTATTGTTAGTGTTTACAGTGAATTTATCAACTTTTGATGAATTTACTACGAAAATTCTTCAGCGATACTCTTTTTCCCTATATTGCCAGTCATTTTTCTAAATAATCATAACGTCTGTCTTTCCGTGTGATTTTTTACAGCTACTTTTTTCTAAATGTCCAAGAAAATTTTACCTGCAGCAAAAAAAAGAGGAAATTCATGAATTCTTGAGGAACTCAAATAAATTTTTAGAATACGCTCCAAAAATTTAGTCAATGTTCCTCAAAATTCAATAAAATTTATCTAAAAAATTGAAAAAAGTGGCTGTAAAAAATTACAGTCACATTTTTTAAATTTTCAGGAAGAATTTTTTTACAGTGTCAATCATGAGTTGATGAAATTCACTGCGAAATGTGTTGTAAGAAATTGCATTAAACTTCATATGATGAATCAATCAGAGAAAATTTTGAAAATTGATACAAAATTCATTTGCGTTGATTGTTCCACGTCAATTCGTATGAAATTCTTTACATATTTTATCAATAATTACACCTTTGGTTACGCATTTGAAGATTTTTCTTTGAAATCAATCATGATCGGACGATGTTTTCGCAATGAAATATATATGTAGCTAATGTTATTTTTTCCCCATCCCTTGACTTCCTTCGGCCAACGTAAGGCCGGGAGTTGATATATACACTCCAGAGAAAAAATTCATCGTCAACCCTTGGTACAGACTGTGACAAGTAAAGAGTGATTGAAAGGAGACAGAAGGGTGGTGGAGTCGGGGGGGAAAAAAAAGAGGAAAAGCAGAATCCTCGACGGGCTTTTCTTAGACCGATGAATCGTCGAAGGTATTATATCTTGTCGAACTCCAGGGGAACTGAAAGTAACGCAAAGTGAAGAAAACATAATAAAAAAGAAGTGTTTCCTCACGTATTTCTATGAAAAGGTTGAAAGGATAATGAAAATCATGAAGGGAATGAAAATAGATTGTATTATGAAAATTGATCAACGTGAGATGTATCATCGTATTCATAAATTACATTTACATTGAAGAGAAAAACTTGTCGAATTTTCCGCTATCGATCTTGAGATATGTATTCATGTATAATAAGTATCGATAGCAAATTTATATGATGACGAATGGCGAGGTAACTCTCGTAAGAATGACTGGTCTCACTTAGTTCTACAAGTAATTCCACTTTCGTTCTCCAGAGAAAACTTTTTCTTTCAAACATTTCTACGTCCTACGATTCGACTTATGGTTTGAACTAGGTGATTAAAAAGGCTGTATTCGACCTCGTAACTTCATTCAACTCCGTAGGATGATCGGAATAGCTCGAAGAAACGATTCAAAAATTTCGTATATGAAAAAAATAAATAATATCATTGATTTCTTTTCATTTGAGAATTTCAGACGGCGGTGGTTATCGAAATGAATATGAATTCGAGGGAATAAAAGAACCCCATTCATTTGCAACGAAAGAAACATCTTTTTTCTTTTTTTTCTTTTTGAGTGGATGGACACATCCATTACTCATCGAGTCAAAACGAATGTTATGTTTCCTCCTTTCTGATGATTTCCCATTCCGTCTTGTCCAAACAGTAATTGATTAAAGTCAAAAAATACAAACATTGTTTTTGAAAATCTACAAATCTATTCTATCTGCCGTTCAAAGAAAAGACTTATCGCATAATTTGTCGTCAAAGAATGTCAGAAAAAAAAACTGTAAAATAAACTTTTTCAAAATTTATGCTATGGACAATGAAAATAAAACAAAGATGGAACTAGAGGACAACGATTTATGTCTTATCTTGTAATTAATCCATTGATCAGATTTGTAATGTGTGAATCAAATTTAAGCCACTCGCATGCGATGTAAAATTTACTACAATATATTTCAAATTAAAATTTCCGTACATTTGGTATGAATTTTGTTAATAATCCCAGAAAGAATCCAACGGTGTGTGAAAAGAATATGTATTATATCGTATTAGTGCTATCAATCGCCGACTAAACTGACAAAAAACTCCCTGTTTCTACATTCACAGCATCTATTTCAATCTTCCCCTTCCCTTATAATGATTTTAGTTTTTTTTTCTTCTGTACTTGGACGCCGCCGTTCTGTTTGCCAGAAATATCAATTTGTGCGGGAGTGGCAACAGTTTGCTTGATTTGGCACGGAGCAGCTTACGTCCGAAATAAATCTTTTGCAAGCGCTTGCTAGAGAATGGACCCGATTAAACTTATAAAAACGATTATCCGCTCTCATATCGGTGACAATGTTTGAACATGATGTGACACGAAGGATCGAGTCTCAAGTCTGTTCCTTTGTTATTCAGATCATGCGGATAATGGATAAACATACATTTAATACACACAGTATGGGAAATTCAGAAGAAAATTTATTTATACGTATCGTTTGTTATACGGTTTCATGAGTTTCCATTAATAATTTCTTTCATCCGGCATGAAAATGGGGGATTTAATCATGCTCTCCGAATCTGAATCAATGAAAAATACACACTTTATTTCAATCGAATAAGGTTTGTTGACTATTGAAAAATCTTATTCGACCCAAAGATGGTTTGTTTATAATTAATAAGCCTTCTTTGCTTCAAACGAACTCTTCTCCCAGTGTAATGTATTTCAACTAATGAACTGAAGTTAGTTGTGGAAATTAGTTCCGAGTTAAATTAATAACAACAACTAAAGTCAGCGAATTGAATTTGAATACGACTAATTGTAATCAGTGAGAAGAACATCCAATTGCAAAAGCTGGGATTATCCACTGATTTTGCAGTGGAATTCAAATGTTTTATATTGGTGGGATACTTATAACTGCAAAATTTCACTGATTCAAATTTAGAAAATGCATTTCAGAGACGCGTATGCGAACGTTTTTGAGAATTTATCAAAGTGAATGATGCAATTTAGGCGACTATAATTGATACTCGACAAGACTCCGCATCGAAATTTCTTGGATCGCTTCACAAAGATCGAAGAAGTGATCTCGCTTAAATGCACGATACACGAAAACTTTCGGATGGGTACTTGGGCGATTGGGGATTCGCCCATTGAATTTGATAAAGATCGTGTCATAGGGCAAGATGTGCGCTACTTGATAACACCAACTTTGATAAAACTCGTGTAAATGTGTACAGCCCTTGTGAAAAATGAACGTTCTTTTCGAGAATAAACTTATCTCATTCAGCGAACAATGCGGTACGTCGCGAGGTTGTTGATGATACGTGACAGCGATTATCGATCAATTTTTGTTACTTTTGGATTTTAGTCGTGATTGAAAGTACACTCATACAAGCAGAGAGTATTTCGAATGTTATTGCAAAATTCTACAGGAGAGACACGACGTTCAGTTTCCAAAGAATTTCAAATACTATCGGAAATGTTTTAAAAAACGATCTCTCAATATCGCACATCCTCGAGATCAGCGTGAACGTTTTTTCGCTCGAAACGGAGAAAACGTCGAGTCCGATATCTCTCGGTGCTACAACAAGAAATATGAGTGGAATAGTAATTTCTCTCGATTTCCAGATATTCTCATGCTCGAAGCTCCAAGTAGTTATTCGGTTGGGCGTTATTTGTGCGAAGCCGCGCATCATCCGTAGCAAACAGTTTTGTACAAATGTCGGCATTATGAACCAGAATTGCCATTACAATTCCAACCTTGGTCCGTGCTCTACTCACACACCCTAGTGACGACTGACGGCAAATTTAGAGAGGTTTGAAATATCGAATTCGCATTGATAGGTAACGGTAATGATCATCGAAGATCAAAGGGTCGCAGTCAGTCGCACATAATTGATGCTCCAAGATCATGAAATATTGAGGGGAAATTGAATTGTATATTCAACATGTTTGGATGCTAAGATTTTAATCTGTTCAATGTAAACTCTTTCGCGTGTTCATTCAGGGGGTGTTTTGTGAAAGAGCTCACGAGGAATGATTTTTCTTAATTTTTATTCTGTAAATGCCCTAATTTTATGTGTTTTTATTCAAACTATGTTCAACTGGTTGTTTTTGTTGTTCATCTTAAGGGCATTCAAGTACCAAAAGAAGCGAATCAAATTTTGGGGCAAGTTTTTTCATGAATCACGTGTTTAACTGAAATTTTTACTGAATAATAATAAAATCCACGATTGGGGTTGGATTCTAAATGTAAGCTCAAGTCTTTTACTGATTCTCCGGCGAGTATGAGAGTGTATTTTGAAATAAGTAATTAACCTCCAACTCTCAAAATTTCTTTGTAACTTAAGGCGATTCACCCCAAGCCAAGCTACTAGATCTCTCGCCCCAGTTTTCTCAGTAATCAATGAATAGAATCAATTTTAATGAGCAGGTGCATCTTCTTAGGCTATTGAAAAAAATGCAATTATTTTTCATTTTATGTGTTCGTTTCTGAGAAAACTGGGGGGAGAAATTTGGAATCTAGTAACTTTTGCAGGGAGTAATGAATCCAGCGTTGCCAGTATTCCCTAAAAAAATCTTCAGCATCTGATGATTGGTTATTTCTTGTGTAACCGGCCAATCATATTTTCAATGTAGAAAGAAATGACCAATGCCAAAAAATCTGAAGATTTTTCTAGAGAATACTGGCATCACTGAATGAATCCCCTTAACGGCATTCACCACCTTCCCAAAAAGTTACTAGATTCCAAAATCGCCCCCCAGTTTTCTCAGAAACGAACAAATAAAATGAAAAATAAAGAGTGGCTGCACTTTCTTTGATATGCTAAGAAGATGCACCTGCTCATTAAAATCGATTATATTCATTGATCGTTGAGAAAACTGGGGGGAGAAATCTAGTAACTTTGCCTCTGATGAATGTACTTAAGGGCATTCCGTAGACCCTAGAGTTACTAGATCTCTCTACCCAAAATAAATAAAATGGGATGAAACAACCAGTCCGGACCTTCTGTTTGTATGGGAAAAGGTCTGGCTGGTTGTTTTATTTCATTTTATTGAGTCCTTTTCAAGGATTTTGGGTAGAGAGATCTGGGTAGAGTTATCTAGTAACTCTAGGGTCTACGGGGTGCTCTTAATTTCCCAACATCTACATACCATGAAGAAACCCAAATTTGTATTTAGAGTCCAATCTCAGGTGTGTATTCAATTATTATCGATTTCAAATTTAAATTTTATCAAGTAATTTATCACAAAAGTTGGCGCAAAATTTTACCCGCTTCTTTTGATGCTCGAATGCTCTTGATTGAGATTCAATTTATCTGAAAAATAATTGTGAAATTATCCCCCAAAAATTTGTGGGGACTACAAATAAATTCTTCATGAATTTTTCTGGACTTTTCGAAGGATTCAACTCTCAAAAAGCAGAATAGTTCCTTAAAATGGTATGAAAACTATCACTGAAATGTGGAAACACTCCATATATCTTTCAATGTATATGAAAATTCCATATAATGAATGAGTATGTCTGATCAATTGAAATACGTTTTAAAATCCCGATAGCTCAAATCGGATTTACTTTTGTTCCTTTTTATATTACATGAACATAGGCAGAGACAGAATTAAATCCGATTTAAGGGAATATTGATTTTGAAGAGTAGTTTCAATCCTTGATTCTCCCAGCTAAACTTCATCAGCAGAAAATCGAATTGTAGAAAATAGATACTTCTTTTTGAGAAATGATACTGAATTTTATAATTTATTCTATTTGCGAATAGTTTTATAATCTTTTGGGAAATGGAAGTATCGAAAGAAGGGGTAAAGCAGACGTTTAAAAATCCATGCGATTTTCAATAACTTCATAACCCGCAAACCAGGATCTATTAATCTATATCAAACCATCAGACTTCATCGAATCAAATAAGTTCCCTAACAAGAGTACGTTATCGCACATTCTTCAACTATTTCATGGCTCACTGAATTGCCTCAAGATCCTCGTGCATGAACATGCAAGAATATGCTTGTTCTCGTATTTTCCAATAATTGTTCCAATATTCCGGTGCTTTCTATTCCTAAGTGATCTATTGTATCGAAAGATATGAAATGAAAATTACTCATTCTGCGATTTGCAAGGTTCCGAGATCTTATTTTTTCGCTTATTTATATGTGGGAATTCTACTCAGGGAAAAATTTGGTGTTAACCAGCAGCCGGACGAATAGATTCATGTATCCACTACGGAATCAAAGAGTAACCGCAAAGATTGGCTGTTTTTTTTTGGCACCGCGAGTTTCAATTTGAAATATATTCTAAAAAAAATACCCTATGTCGATCTATTGTGAAGGAATACATACCATTTCTCGATGAGCATAACTTTGGTTTCAGAGATAAAGGAAACGAAAGAATCGATAGATTCTTGACAGAACTGATCCTTTTCTATAAAAATATTATCGATTTTTATATAAATCTTGATCGAAATTTGATACTACATCACCTCCAAAACCAGTGCCATGCTCACCGGTAAATAATTTACCCTCGCAAATGATCAACACAGAGTATTTTTTATAATGAATTTGAAAAATAACTCTTTTTTACGGTCACTCTTCGTTTTTTGAGTTCTAAGGTGTCGCTTAATGAGAAATTTTTGTACATTTGAGGAGAAAAATGAGTCTACAGCTCAAATTTTCTCCGATGCTGATGAATTTCCTCTTCAAATACTCAAAAAGAGTTCCACTTCGATTTTTCACTGCAGCATTTTTATAATCCTCAACTTAACATGAGAAAAATTTCAATCAAAATTGAGAAAGAGGGCTTCGCGAGTCAATGGATCACAATTCTTCCTGAAAAGAAATGTTTGCCCTTTATTTTACGTTACAAAACATATTTTTTCACAGGAGAGTATTAAACTTGCGATGGAGGAGCACAAAAATATTATGAAAATCACATAACCACATGAAGAATTTTTGTGTATAGAAATAACTTCCTCAAAATCTGGAGCCGAAAATTTTCATCAGTAACAAGTGCTGTTTTTTTTTATTGAATTATATGAATCTCGGATTGCTACAAACAAAAATGCCGAAGTAATACACGGGAGAAGGACTCTTTTCGAATATTCAAGAACGAAATTGATCGACATAGAATGAAAATTGACTTGTAGACCGATTTTTGTCTATGAATGCATACACGGAGAAAAAGGAATTCGTTGTGGCAGCAAAATCTAGTTTTGCTGGGTTCCTTTTGCCAGAGCAGCAAATTTTTTGCTGGGACAGCAAACTATTTGCTGTTCCAGCAATCTTGTTAGCTGTGACAGCGAATTTTTAGCTGTGGCAGCAAAAAATGTTTGCTATCTCAGCAAAATTTGTTTGCTATTTTGTATATAATACTGAAAATTTGCTGGCGAAGCAAACATTTTTTGCTGCCACAGCTAAAAAATTGCTGTTATAGCAAATTTTTAGCTGGGTCAGCAAAAATTTTTGCTATTCTATATATAATACCTTGATTTGCTGCGTCAGCAAATTTTTCCTCTCCGTATAGAAACTTGCCACTGTGTGTCATTTGGTGCCAAGAAATTTTTGTTCTCAAGGCAAAAAATTGGTCCCAGAACGAATTATTGAGCTTTATTTTCTTCGAAAAGACGGTATAGAAAAAAGATGCTGAATCCTTATCAACAAATTTGCCCTTTCTTCTCTGAATTTTCACATATGCCATGGGGTTTTTCATATCTTATATTTAACAATGTTTTTACAATACGATGAAGAAATATTCAAAGCATCGACTCAAACATTTCCACGTTTATTGTGTATCGTTGGAATTCGTAATTTCAACATATTTGACGTTGAGAAAATTAGAGATCGGGAGCAAAGATCATAACTTGATATTTGGGCGAGAAAACAATAACAATCAAGAGGAAAGACGTGGTCATGGCAGTGGTAGAATGCATAATTGAATGAAGACGCAGGGAGAGGCAAAAAGAGATGTAGAGAGAGAGAGAGAGAGAGAGAGAGAGAGGGAATTGTACAGGGGGTAGTTTTGTGCGGCCTTGTGGAGGAAAAGGGGGTGAAATGCTATAATTTCAAGCCAGACAGTCATGCGTTATTCAGCGTTCATAATACAGACCCTTTCTTCTGTCTCTGTCTATCTTTGTTTGTCCTTTGCACCGGCTTCTTTTCATTCCATCCACCTTCGTACTACCTTTTTCTTTTATATCATCCCCAATATTTCTCATTTCGTTCTCACTCCGCTGCTGTTGCTGCTGCTGCTTTTTCCATTGATGCTGTTCAACTCGATCATTGTATTATTCTCTATGCATTCAATTGTTACAAATCTGAATCGATGAAAATTGAATTGAATTACAAATGCATTCATTTCGGATTCCTTGGGAACGCAAATGACTTTAGACCACTTTTCTTCGAAATTTTTTTATTTGCTCTTGATAAATAATGTTATTCAATAATTTCATTGCACGATAATGCTCTATCGTTTGTTTTCCAGGAAAGTGATAATCTTTGGTGGGACGCGTTTGCGACTGAATTCTTCGAGGACGATGCCACTTTAACGTTAACGTTTTGCCTGGAAGATGGGCCCAAGAGATATAGTGAGTATCAAAACTGAAATTTTCTCAATGAAACATGAAGCTAAAATCGGCAGCCGATTGTCACACACTATTTTTATTAAGGATTTGAGCATCAGAGACGTTTAACAGGATGCTACTCAATCAATTTCTTGTATGAACAAAGCTCTAACAAAGTTTGATAAGAAGTTACAACAATTGACTGCTAATTTTACGGCTGCTAGTTTCGGCTTCATCAACAAAACTTTTTTAATATAAAACATATTGTTCTCTCAATTGCAATTGAGTCACGTCCTTCAGTTTTCAAAATTTCGAGTTTTTCTGATTCACAAATTAGATGAAGTTTCACTTGATAAGTGTTAATTATTGTACTTTTTCCTTAACTACACGGAAAGAATTAGTTATGCGAATTTTCGTTGACTACACGGAACTCGAAGATATTATGATTTTCATAAAAATGTAATACTTTTTCTTAGTTTTTTAATAGACTAGGAACGATAAGGTTTGGAAAACAGATTTTTACTCCAAAATATCAAAGATTGTGAATAAAAAGTGAAAATTAAGAAACACAATTAACCTTCAAAATGCCGAACAGCTGAATTTCACTATGCGCTTTATAAAATTCAACTTTAAGTATTTTAAATTTCAATGGCACCTGTTAATTTGTGTATGTTGCTGAAGTTTGAATCGTTTATCGAAACGAATTTGTTATTGAATAACGGAATACCCAGCTGTCAAAGACCCAAAATTTTGCGATACATTCTTCAAACGATGTTTCTAGTTTCAAGGAGTTAATTCGAGAAGATAAACGATTCGAACTTCAACAACATGATTTTTGTACAATATTCATAATCTCTCATATTTTCATGTAAGAATTCATTTTCTGAATTCTATATATTTTCTAGTTTATTGAAAAACCAAGCAAAAGTCTCAGATTTCTATAAAAATTATTATATTCTCGAGTTCCATTTTCCTCCGTGTAGTATGTCACTTTTGGGCAGAGTACAAATTCGAGAAGAATTAATAACTCGTTGATTTTGTTCATTGTTTCAACCTTTTGAATTCACTTTTCATTGTGATCGTCAAAACAATACAAAGAGTAAACGAATTATTGAAATCCAGTATACGAAACCTCGTCAAATTTGTACTCCGTTCCATAGCGATACACCAGTCAAGGACAAATTTGGATTACTTATTTTTTCCGTGTGGGAATTACAATAGCAGCACTTGTCGTGTATATTTCTTCCTACATTACGAAATACTGTCATTTGTGTTTAGCGAGAACATAGCATCATGTAGATATATAACAACGGCAGTAATCACGTTGTCACTCACAAACGCGCGAGAATAGAAGGGAAGATGTTAAAATCTCTTCCACCTACTGCAAAATTGCTCCACGACGCGTCATTATTCAGTATATAATGCCTGCACATAATACGTGTACGTAAATATCCAGCCGAGTGCAAGAACAATGGATATGTATAAGATGACGTAGAATGGAGTGAAAGAAAAGAATATTATGCAGTTATTTTTCCTCTCAAGAATTGAATCGATGAATCGTAGGGAACCGATTTCTCATAATGTCCTATAAATGACGAAGCTTTTATGTCCTATCCAACGACTATAAATCTTGTTGAACGTTTTTGGAAGTACCTTCCCTCTGGGGTATGCTTATCTAACCATTACACGCGTTTTGCATTATCTCCTGTACAGTGTGAATCAGAAAATCATACGAAATTTAGTCTGGAAATTTCAAAAGTTCAATCAAAGTGCTTAGTATTCTTCCTATTTTGATGTAACGAATTGATTTCTAATTTGACGTGTGGTACTTTTACAGCGATAGGAAGGACGTTAATACCCAGGTACTTCCGTTCGATATTCGAAGGCGGAGTGACGGAGCTTTATTACAATATGAAGCATCCGAAGGAGTCCTTTCATAACACTAGCATAACCCTAGACTGTGATCACTGCGTCATGGTCACGCATCACGGGAAGCCAATGTTTACCAAGGTGAGCTTTTTTTCTCATAAGGTACGATCAACTATGCTGGAGACTCGCAACATTATTGATCTGATTGTTCACAGGTTTGTACAGAGGGTAGATTAATATTGGAATTCACATTCGACGATCTCATGAGGATAAAGTCGTGGCACATGTCCGTTAGAACGCATCGAGAACTTGTGCCAAGATCCGTTGTCGGCATGCAGCAAGATCCTTCGATGCTCGAACAACTTAGTAAGAATATTACTAGGCAGGGTATCACCAATTCCACCCTGAATTATCTTAGGGTAAGTACTTTCCTTTTTATGATTTCAAATTTTCAATTATGATTTTGGATTTTTCTATTGAAATCTTTTCAACAGTTATGCGTGATCTTGGAACCAATGCAAGAACTTATGTCAAGGCATAAAGCATACGCGCTGTCACCTCGCGATTGCCTGAAGACGACCTTGTTCCAGAAATGGCAGAGGATGGTTGCCCCGCCGGGTAAGAGAGGTAGAAGGAACAGTTGCTTTACATGAGAAGCACCAGCCAGTGGAGCCAACTGCCGGCAAATTTGCTATCAAATATCAATAATATTAACTTTTCGAGTCAAAAATGAACATTTGTCTTGCCAAAGAGTAAAATTTTATTGTTTTGAAATAAGAATCTTGGTTCCTACGGTGGTTCAGTTTCCTCTTCCCAATTCACTTCCCCTTCATTTGAATCATACATTAACTTTCATATGCGTGTACTGTTTCTCATGCACACCTCCATTCCTTTGAAATAATCTCTCACGCACCCGACGAACCTTGATGTCCTTCCACAAGGTCTTGTCTTGTCCTCTCTTTCGAATGGACCCCGTTGAACCAAGTTCACGCGATTTATATATGTACTTATACATATATATTGTAAGCGTGTTTCTCTGTAAAGATGAAAGAGAATAAGTTGCTTGTACGAATTTTAATACAGTCTATCGATGCATGCATATGCTTGTCTGTGTGTGTGTGTGTCAGAGACCTTTGATATCGAAGAAAGGTCCACAGCTGGGTAGCAATCTTAGATATTTCGTCGATGCTCTTTGGAGTATCGAGTGACATATAAATATCAAAATTCACGGAGAACGTGTGATTTTTTCTTTATTTTAGAATCTCAAAGGCCAGCTAGTAAAAGAAGAAAGCGGAAGGGGAGCACCTCAGGACCTGGGAACAACGCCCCATCGGCCCCTAGTAAAAAAAGATCGCCAGGACCAAATTTTCCTCTAGCATCACAGGTGAGGGAAGAAGAATAAAGACACCCGATAATATCGATATTCACGTCAATCATAAAATTACAATTGAAAAATAAAAAAAACCTATCATATTTAAATTTGATATATTTGGTCTAGGACGTGATGGTGGTAGGTGAACCGTCCCTAATGGGAGGCGAATTTGGCGACGAGGACGAGCGACTGATAACGAGGCTTGAGAACACGCAGTACGACGCGGCGAATAGTTTGGATCCTCACAGCCATGACGCATCGGGCGGTCAACCCCCTCACCCTCATCAGTTCCATTCAGAAACGACCCCTGGAAATTCTTGGCCCCCCGATCGTGGTCCTGGTCCGCCACAAGGAGGACCCGGTAGTCAGGTAACTTTCGAATCAAGTTCAACTTGAGATTAGGGCTTCTCTCGTTAACCTGAGTTGAGAAAAAAAAGCAAAAAAAAAAATCAAATCAAACACCAGCTCTTCTCGGCTCCTCCGTAGAAAGATGAGAAATAAAGTGTGTGGAAAACACTCTCAAAGGAGGAAAATATCTCTCGTTACATCGTAAAGAAAAAGAACAAAAAAATTATGAAAAGAGAGAAACAGAGTCGTTGTAAGACTTCCCATGTGCAACGTGTTACAGGGAGTCGTCCAGGGTACAGGACAAGGAGGTGGTGCTGTTCAAGGTGTACAGGGATCTCAAGATGCCAGTCAACAGCAGCAAGACAAGAAGAGCCCCGCGGTGAGCCAGTGAGGCCAGGAGTCCCCGCGCCCCCCCACCAGGGGGCGACGGGGGCGCAGGCCCAAAAATGTGGCTCCCTAGCGGGGCGAGAATCCTAACCTCCCCATTTCCTATTTGGCCTCCTCCGCTTCCTCCTCTTCGGCCGCCAGGTTGTCGTCGTCTTCGTCCATGGTTAGCGGCAATCCTGTTGGTCATATCGGTCATCAAACAGCTGCCGGCGCTATGGGGATGGAATCTCCGGAGTTGATGGCGTTAGCGCATTATCAGGCTCAACAACTGCAGCGACAATTACTGGCCGAGCATTCGGCTTCGGGTACAGCAGCTTTGTCGCCTCCCGCCCAGCCTCTCGCCGGAGGCCTAACGCAGCCTCAACAAACTCAATCTCAACAACAGTCCGCCGGCAATCAGGATCCGCTGCAGGGTTTGGTGCAACAGCTGCTCCTCATGCAGAAAATTGAGTTTTTCTTTGGCCAACGTGGACACAAATGATGATATTCGAGTTAGATACATAATCGAGTGCGCCATTCCTGGGGAGGTGCTGCGCGGTCTTTCGGAAGAAATCAATTTTTGTTGGCGAATGTTTTTCGGGACACCGTGCAACGGACGGGCAGCCTCCGTAATAGAGGTCGAACGAGATTTTTAGCGTGTGATAAAAATAAACATTATATATTATTATGTCCAAAAACATGCATAGTTACATATATATATATACGTATAGGTATATATATTTATATATATGTATGTAAATGTATAATATAAGGTGTGTGATTGGCGGTGAAACAAACAAGATAAGGATGAAACACAAAATGTACGCGATCAAAGCGTATACCGAAGAATTATAAACTCTTATTACGCCTCGTATTGCGCGGCAGAGACGATCATCTGCTCTGGTGCGAGCTGTGAATGAATCTCTATCCGTCAACAGTATTGATATAATTAATAGTATGAATGAATATAAAAAAAAAAACACAACATATTCTAAGAGATTTAGAGATTAAGTACGTATCGTGGCAGTGTATGCGCGTGAATGGTATATTCGAGAATAATGCATCTGTGTATGTATTTGTGAGAGCGCGCGCGTGTGTGTGTGTGTGTGTGAGAGAGTGAGAGAGAGAGAGAGAGAAGGAGAGATAGATTTTATGATGAAAGGACGTGGGTGTGTTGTTGTTGTTTTATTTCAACATCTAAAGTCTTTCTTTGACTCTCAGAGATTTTTTAAGCGCAGAGAACCCAAGATCGAACGCATACCGTATCAGAGACATGCCATCGTTTCCCCTCTTTCTCCCACTTTTTTCATGAATTTTTAACTTCTTTCTTCTTTGAATTCATTTTTGTTTCTCATTTGAATACAGCACAAATCGTTCATATACCATATACGAAATTCGAAAGTGGTGACCCAATATATTTAAACACGCACATCTTAGATATGACAAAGTTCCTTGTGCGTTTTTACATCGTATATATATATGTTCCTCGTTACATTTGTTCCTATTTTTGTACTATACTTTGTAATTTTTTAAATAAGAGCGTTTGGGCATTACAATCGGTGACGTCCGAAGGATCGTTTACATCTTTCTCAGGTCATCGATTTCGCTCTCCCTATCTCGAATTTCTGATCTGCCGCCAAGATTGGTTACGGTTCTGCGATTTTTATTAGTTTATAAGGATTATTTATTGTTCCAAAGGAGTGAGAAAAAAAAAAAGAAGGATCGAATAGTTTGTTCGAAGAAATATACGCCCCGAGTGTACGAATAATTGTTTCAGACGTAGAACCATAACTTTCACTCTGATCGCAGATCAGATTTTATCGCACAAGTGCGATATTTTTATTTGCAAGACAAGGAACATCGTTCTAGGGGTAAAATCAATGGTATAAATATGAAACCCTCGAGAAATGCGTAGGGTATTCACGCGTTGTAAATGAATTTGATTTGAAATTTCGTTTGTCCGTGGAATTCTTTGAGTTGAGATATTTTTATTAGATTTGAATATGAAAAACGAAAGGACGGGGAGAAAGAAAATGGGAATAAAAAGTATGCGTTTCATCACGTCCATGAACTCTGTGCTTTATATGCGATGCATCGAAATCGCGAGAGTTTTAAATATGTACAAAGTCATCACATGTAAGGAAAAATACACATACATATGTACACATACACATGCGTGTCAATTGATTGAACAAAAACAAAAGGAAAGAGAGAATTAGTGAAGAGAAAAGAGAACTCACTCCTACGCCCCGTTGGGGTATCGGCCGTTTGGATAGAATCGAATATTGAAAGAAATTCATCATAGTTTATACATAATAGACAAATAACGAATTGAATAGGATGTGTGAAGAACGCACACGTACATGCAAAACAGAATCACATACAGTTACAAACAAATCATAAATTAGTTAGATAAGTCACGTGTGAAGCCAGTACAGTCCCACAGCGTGAATGTGCAGCGAAAAACTGAATTATTTCGTAAAAGTGTGTCTGAATGGAGGGTATGCAAGGTGAAGAGCTAAGGAAAATTATAATTAAAAACAAAAAAAAATTGAGAAGTGTAGAAAGATGGAATTTTGATGATTTCAAGCACGAGCATGCGGTGGGTTTCTAGGATAAATGATCTATTGACAAATGTTGTATATTATTACGAATTATAATGACACTATTATAATTAATTAATTGATTGATTAATTATTATACCCCATACTAATGTGAATTGAATTTAAACGACAAACAAATAAAGAAAAATGACTAAATAATAGGAAAAAATTTTTCATTGTTAGCAGAGCACAGACACGTAAATATATACACATACACACGAACACGCGTTTGAAATTATTCAATGACAGACATCTACTCGGATTGAAAAATTTCAAAATCATTTGCAAATTTAACAGTTCGATAAGCTGAACCGAACGCAAAAATAAACTGTATAAATGGTGATGAAATTGTATTGTCCAGTTGCATGAAAATAAGTGCATTCTGCGTATACGTATGTCTATCCTTCCAAAAAGAGTGTCACACGATTTTGAATTGTCGATCGATAAGAATCATCGTTCGATCGCACAAAATCTCAATTGTAAAAAACACATCCCATAAATCAATAAGATTCTCGTATCGAATGATGATTCCGTTTCGAATAAGCAGTTTCAATTTTAATCCCATGTTTTTATAAGTTTCATAGTTTTTATGGTACATTTATTGAGTATTTTTTAGAGTAATTATATTTTCTTTATAATTATAAAGTTTGTATGTTTTATTAAAAACATTACAATATCTCGAATACCAAGAATATCAATTTTCCACGAAACTTATGGCAAAATATTGAATAATTTATTTGAAGATATAATCACATAAATGTAGAAGAATTTTTTAATCTCAATTAAAAATGTTTTATATTATTGCCACTGTGTTCTCCACAACGTTGAATTTAGTTCACAAATTAATTACGGAACTTATAGTTGGAAAATCCTTTTCTTGGAATGAGAAAAAAAGAAAGAATACATGTATGTTTTGTATCTTCCCTTATGAAAAATCAAATGGCAGGATTCTATAATACAAAGCAAGGAGATTTTCTTTTAAAACAAGAAAGATGAACATTTAACTCAATAAAATCAAGACTATCCATATATTTCGATAAAATAGAGAATTGAAGATTAGTTCCGATCGTTTACGTTGTTATTTTTCCTGCTGGTTGAAATGTTTTTTTCTCAGAATTTCTAAACAATCGATGCGAGCGAGCAATATTTCGATAAAAATGAATATTTGCGGAAAGAATCATTTGGAACTATGGATTTCAATGGATGACAACGTGAAACGAAGGATTCAAAACATTTTTCTGTTTGCACATTTTTTAAATCATTACAAAAGTATATGAGGATGTTTTTCTCCTCTCAGAGAGATGAATTTATGTATTTCAACCCTTGCGACATGGTGGATTTCCCGGTGCTTCACCTAAATCCTAGATCTTATTGTTCCAAGGTTCATCAAAATTGGGGAAAAGTATAATAATTCGTGGCCCGAAGGGTTGATACAAGATAATTATTTCAATCTATGCAGCTTGAGAAAAATCATGTTGAACAATTTTGAAAAGGTTCAAAACCTCTTTTCTCGACAATAGGCTTTCGATCTCTTCACAGTACTTGCATTTCTCCATACATCAGGAGCATGAAATACAAAAATGAAACATATAGTTATAAAGAAAACGCGCTGCTTCCGAAAAATATTCAATAAACTGTTATTCGATATACGTTTTCATTCTTTTCCCAAGACACGATGATCGTCCATGACACGTTCATCGTCTGCTTATCACTTGTAAATACAGTATATATGCGAGATTATTTTTTGCAACATTCATTACGCTATGGAATTTTGTTTCCAAACGAAATGCAGAATGCAATTTGCGATTGGTCAATGCACTTTTAGAAGTACACAATACGTGGTGATGATATGACGAAGACAACCAAATTTAAATGCTGAAAGATTATGTGAGATTCGTTTATCATACTCGTATTCTTTTTCAATATAAAGAGGAAACTCAAAAAAATGGATTCAGAGGGTACAAAGTGGATGAACATAAGAGTTTCTGTCACATCGTTACCACTCATTTCACAAATACAAGTTATGAGAATTGATTTTTATTGATTTGTGTATAAAGAAACGAAAAAAAAAGTGAGTGAAAGTATCGGTCGTAACTGTGACGATTTATCGCTGAGTATATCTTTCAATACCTTCAAACGCGCATATTTTCACAAAGGGCTGGCCTTATATTGAAAAGATTATTAAACATCAACATTTGTTATGAAATGAAATTAGGAGAATCTTATGAGAATTGAGAATTCATGATTTGAATACATTGTTATTTTGTCGACTCTAAAATTATGTACCGTTTTATAAATTATAAATCGATCAAACACAGTGTTCAACGAAGAATTTTAAACATTTTAATTTATAACAGTGAAGTTCAGAGTCGAAACAATGTATAAATAGTGATTTTTATTCTAATTGAAATGAAGAAATTTGCCACCCTTGAGAATGCTCTGAGAAATTTTTTTTCTTTTATAAAAACTCAAAGAATCCTTGAGAATGGTGAATTTTGGATATCGAAATCGATGAATATATATTTTGTTGTATGAACAACACAAAAAAACAATCCAATCAATTGAATTTTTTCAAATAAATGGTCAGTTCTGTGTACTGTGATGAATTGTTACTTCATTGTTGAAGAGAACGACCACAGTATCGAATTCAGAGTATAAGAAACAACATTACATTCAGATTGTACAGATTGTTGTTCAGTGTGCAAGGAATCGACACGCGAATAGAGATGAAATCTTGTTTTTTGTTCCCGTATTTTCATTAGCAAATAACAGCGTATAATCGAAAATATTAATCTTTGTACAGTTCCAATTCGGATCGCATGCAATTTTCAAATGAAATCGCAGCATATAAATGATCGTCAAATCAAATACGTTGAAATACGAAAATAATATGAATTTTATGTGTGTTTTCGAATGACTCTGAATTCGTTACGATGATGCGTGTTTGGAAAAAGGCAAAAGCGAAATCAATGACAACATACGAACACGGTTTTCGATCAGTACGTCGGTCAATCGCTAATTACTGGACCAGTCTTGAGCGACGAATTTGCACCGATAGTGTATAAATAAATAACAAAAAATAAATAAAATACTAGCGAATTAGGAAATGATGATTAATAAAAAATCAAGGATAATTACACTTTACCCTCTTAGTGGATATGGGCCATCTCGGTATATTATATTAATATACATTCAAAGTTGGCCCATAACCATGACCAATAAAGTAATAAAAAAGAAAAAAAAATTGTCATCTAATTACATTTTTACGCACTCCAAATTTTTATCCTCGTCATTTGTATCATAGCGAACATGTGTTTAAAGAAAAATCCACATTATATGTATGTAATCAAAATTGTAACTGAGAAAAAACGTTAATAAAAAAACGATATTCAAAGTCTAATTCTACTGGCGTGTTGAATATTTATTCTTCGTTTGGTAAATTGTCAGATATTTTCAGCGTAAGTATAAATTCATCATCCAGAGTGTTATAATCGAAATTATCAATAGTATTTCAATACGCGAATGAAATTTGGAATTGAAAAATTTCTTTATTCCGATATGAACGTTATTATCGGTAATTTTGAACTCCAATGAATGAATAATTGAAAATAAGAATTTGAGTTCAGAGTTTTGTTTCACAGTCATTACAGAGAATTCAGAATTTTAGAAAATTTCAATGTTGTCATTGGAATTTAGAATTGATGCTCAAGTGTAAAATTTTATCTACAAATTATATGAAAATTAGATAAGAGACTCGTTTGATAAGTACGTAAATTTTCCACTATATGTTTATTACATTATTTTTGAATTGTTAATAACATGCTTTATCTATGGTTCACTTGCGTACTATCGAAATGAAAGATCCCTTCTCGATCGACTAGGGGTGATCGATTTAGTTCTTCGATATTACCTACTCTTGAAAATACAATACTCTAGTTCCTTTTTAGATGGTCATATTTTCATTCTGTAATACCACTCCACGCTTAAATAAATAATTTTCGCATGAGATATTCGTGAATTTTGTAAAAAATTTATAGAATACGAATGATGATCAGAAAAGTATCTCACCACGTGAGAATTATACAAAATTATGTTGTAAAAATTGTATACTTTTCATACAAAATCTATAAAAATTATATACAAATCTTATAAAACTCAACTCGTGATCCTTTTGTCACTTGTAAGTTTTGAATAATTATGATAAGGATCCCTGTGAGTGGTTATTTTTTTTGACTGACCGTATGATACATCAAGGGTTGGATTGAATTCGGACTCTCTTCAACCTCGTCAGAGTTATACTTTTTCTGTACTGTGATAATATTGCTGTTAATGATAACTCATTGCCAGACTTTGATCAATTGATCGTACCTCTTCGCCAGACCATTTTTTGTCATTTCCCGATACAGACGTGTTCATGCACCTGATGTGATACGAAGAGAGGTGATACGGAAAAAGACGTCCCTTCGATCGCTATATCAAAGAAATATCTAACCTTTGTTGAAAAATCCTGTTCAAGACGATTAAACACCCGTGATTGGAATAAATCAATCGAATAAAGTTGAAAACAGAAGGTACGAGATAGCGAATCTATGAATCCAATCATAACTATAATGTTTTCTCGGAACTGCACGTTGGATAAAGTTCCAGATAACACGACGACTTCTCGCGTTCCAATTGGCCATTATTGGATCATTATCGGTGTCGGTGGACCATCGATGCAAGAAATTATGACCGATGTTCGAAGAAAGTGCCAATTGGTAGAATTACAAATATCAATTTTCACATCGATGGATTCTGAATTCACCTAACAAGAAGGCGACGCTCAAATTCCCTCTGAATTTAGACGAAAAAGAAGTACTCATTGCAGTAACTAACGTAAATACTTCGTTAGTCAGGGCAACGATTACTAACTATCGCTTTAGTTTATTCAATTAACGTGGGATTTGTCTGGACAATTAATTAGTTCTTGCAAATACTTTCGTAAGTAGATACTGCAACTATCCTTTTTTTCCCGTGTGTGATGAAAATGCATGGAATTTCTTTTAGTACAGTACAACCTGTTTGAGACATCCCCTCTTCAAAGAGCCATTCCCCTTCGTTTCACTTCACTGAACACAAAAGCTTTCCCTGTTTCGAAGTGCATGAGTTAATCTCAACTTCATGCTTTGATAGTCTCTGAATTCATAACGATGCCATTAAAAATAAATTATTGTTTTTGCCGAAAGCTTCGTACGAAGTATGGGTTTAATTGAAGTTTATTCTATGGAAGAATTTGATGATCTTTGATTCGAGATTAGTTTGATTCATCACTTCAGACTCATCTAGACCTCGTCTGAGGAGACTGTCTGGTTTCTAGAAAAATTTTTAAAAAAGTCGAAGACCGTTGCTTCAATTTAGAATGAAGTTTTTTGGAGGTTTTGACACCAAAAATGATGTTGTGGGGATGTTCTGGAAGTTTGAATCGTTCATTGAAATAAAACAAAAATTCAAACTGATCAAATTTGAGAAATCATCGATGTTTATGGTCTCCAATGAACTCCTTGGAACTGGAAACATCGTTTGAAAAATCTACTGCAAGATTTTGGGTCTTCAACAGCTGAGCATTCTGTAATTCATTCACCAATTCGTTTCAATAAACGATTCGAACTACAGTAATATCTCTTGGAGAGTTATTTCTCTAATGAAAAAATCTCTCTGAAAATTTCACATTTCGAAGAAATTCAGAGAAATTTGGCATGATTCAGGAACACGGAGAAAAAAAAAACTAACAATAATATTGCTGAATTGACAATAAAATATTGTTATATATCAACCCACAATAAATATCGTAAAAATATGACCGTCACCATTGCTAAACTCGCAACAATATTATATTGTCAACATTATTAACAATTGAAATATTCAATTTTGCAATATCATGTGGTTATATCAATAAATACCTTGTTTTACCTATTCTTACCTATTTAAAAAATATTACTTTTGACTGAGGAAAAAACTTTCTCATCCGAATATATCCCTATAAACATTCTATTACGATGTGGTTTGATTCATATGTGAAGAAAAGGCGATTGTAAGTTCCAATTTTGGTAATTTACCTTAGCGAGATTCGAACCCGGTTCCTCCGAGTGGGAAATGAAGCCTCTATCACATCAACAAATCTCCAAGATGACAACTGAGTACTTAAATCGCAATTTATGGTAATCCTCGAATTTGTAAAAGAATGTATATCACTTGGATATCATTTTTAACTGTCTCCTGAAGTGGATCAAAATCAATTTCTCACGGAGATTTAATTACAACAATTTTTTTGTTAATTTTGTGATACTTATTGTTATCGCTGCTTGATATTGTTTTGTCAGATCAACAATGTTTATTGTGAGTTGGAATGGCAACTCATATTGTCATTTTAACAAGTGATTTTCAGCAATACAATTTTTGTTAACGAAGCAATGCGCTGTTGCTGTAAAGACAACCAATTATTGCATAACCAGTAATAAAATTTTGACAATTCTTATATTGCTAGTTCTACCATACACATTTTTCTCCGTGAAGATTCAGAAGAATTCAGAGACTGGTAGATTGGGAACAATTGTGTGTTGGACTTTTCAGAAAGATTCATTTAATTTCATTTCATTTCAGAGGGATTCGGAGAAAAATAAATTGAGTGGAATGTTTGGTTCCAATTTCCAGAGGCATTCAAAAAGTTTCACGGAGATTTGAAGATAGTTAAATTAGTGAAACTCGTGCGCTGAACTTTTCAGAGACATTTAGTGAAATTCAAAAAGATTCAGAGGAATTCGGGAAAATTTAGTAAAGTTTTTGATAAGATTTGAGATTTCCTGAAACGAATTGATAATCGAATAATGAAATACTCAGAACCAAACCCAGTCAAAGGCCTGAAATCTCGCAGCACATTCTTCAAACGATGTTTTGCATTTCAAGGAGTCAATTTGAGAAGATGAATAAAGATGATTTATCAGATGTTGTGAGTTTGAATTTTCGTTTCGTTTTTATGAACGATTTGAACTTCTCGATCATGATTTGAGAAGCGTTTCGGGAATTTGACAACGATCCAGAGATAGTTGAATTATGGAAACTTGTGCGGTGGATTGTTCGGTAGGATTCAGAAAAATTTAAAGACATTCAGAGGGATTCAGAGAGTGATGGATTGAGTACAATTTTTAATCGAAGATTTCAAAGGCGTTCTGGGAGTCTCAGAGGGATTTAAAGCGAATCAGAGAAATAGATCACAGTAAAAAGTAAAACTTACTTTCATCCTGAATATCAGCTTACTTCAAGATGCAGCCGAAACTAGCCCTATTTTACTGAAAGTAAGCACCAAAAACAAATGTCGACACAATGGAAAAGACTGAATTTCAGTCAAATTTCAAAGTAAGATGCAGCCACTTTCAGTCGGACTTTTTACAGTGATGGAGTAAAAGTTTGAGTCCATGATTTCAGAGGCATTCCAGGAGTTTCAGACAAACTCAAAGACAGGTAAATTGTGAAAAATTGAGCTTTGGACTTTCCAGAGGAATTCACTGGACAATACAATGGTTAGAATTTTTTTTCCAAATATTTCAGAGACATTCAGGGAGTTTCATGGGATTTGGAGATAGGTGGATTTAAGAAAATTGTGCGTTGTACTTTTCAGAGAAAAATAGATTGGATAAAAAATTTAAGTCCATGATTTCAAAGAAATTCTGGGAATTCCAGAAAGATCCAGAGTCAAGTAAATTGTGACAACTTGTGCGGTGGATTGTTGGGCAGGATTCAGAAAAATTTAGAGACATTTAGAGGGATTCAGAGAGCGATGAATTGAGTAAAATTTTTAATCGAAGATTTCAAAGGCGTTCAGAAGAGACAGGTGAATTGTGAGAAACTATGCGATGGACTTCGCAGAGGAACTCAGAGAGATTCCAAGCAGATCAGAGATGGAGTAAAATTTTGAGTTCAGGATTTCAGAGGCATTTCGGGAGTTTCAGACAGATTCAAAGACAGGTAAATTGTGAAAAATTGAGCTTTGGACTTTCCAGAGGAATTCAGAGAACAATACAATGGTTAGGATCTTTTTTTTCAAATATTTCAGAGACATTCAGGGAGTTTCATAGAGATTTGGAGACAGGCGGATTTAGGAAAATTGTGCGTTGTACTTTTCAGAGAAAAATAGATTGGATAAAAAATTTAAGTCCATGATTTCAAAGAAATTCTGGGAATTCCAGAAAGATCCAGAGTCAAGTAAATTGTGACAACTTGTGTAGTAGAATTTTCTGAGGGGTTCAGAGAAAAATAGATTCAATACAATCTTCAGTCCAAAATTCCAGAAGCATTCACTTCATTTCATGTCATGCTTCATTATGTCCTAGATACCCAAGATACAAAAATAATACAGAGACTTTAACATGCTACAGAAAGTAGAAAACCGGAAATAAGAGAATAAGCAGCAAAAGAATAATACTCGAGGGGGTATTAGAATACTCCAGGAGAATTATTAGAAGAATAATTCAGGGGGTTTCAGAGAGATTCAGGGACAGGTGAATCAGGGAAAATTGTGTGTTGAACTTTTCAGCAGGATTCAGAGAAATTTAGAGATAATTACAAAACTTCAGAGAAAAATGGATTGAATGAAATTTTCAGTTCAAGATTCTAGAGGCATCCTGAGTGTCTCAGAGAAATTCAAATATAGGTAAAGTAGCATAAATTATGAATTGAATTTCTAAGAAGGATCCAGTGAAATTGAGAGAGATTTACAGAAATCCAGGAGAGTTGAGACAGAAGTAAGCGTGTAAAATTTCATTAATTTGTTCTCAATTCCAAGATCTGAAAGACCTTATGGGAGTTCCAGAGACAATCAGAAACAGGTCAATCAAGAAAAATTCTGCATCGAATTCTCCTGACGGAGGAATTCAGGGAGGTTCGGAATAAAGGAAATTGTGGAAAGTTCCTAGCCCATGATTTCGAACACATTCAGGGAGTTTCAAAGAAATTTCGAAAGATTCAGAAAAATTTAGAAGCGTCTGAAGAGATTCGGAGAGATTTGAAGGGATTCAGAGAAATTCAGAGAATTCTTTGAACCTGGATGAATAAAATTCTGAAGCATTCAAAGGGATTCAGGCAAATATACAGAAATTCAGAGAGATTTTGACAAATTCTGAGGAGGCTTTCTAATTGATGAAATAAAATTCTCAGGGATTCAGAGAAATTTAGAGAGGTGTAATAAGAAAGTCATAGACATTCAGAGCGATTCAGACAAAGCTTCGGAATCGAATGAATACAATTCTGGAGGATCCACAGAATTCTAAAGAGATTAGGACAAATTCAGAGGTGGTTTTGAATCCAAATGAATAAAATTCTGAGAGATTCAATGTGGTTCACACAAGTATACAGGAATTCAGAGAGATTTCCGAGAAAAAATTAATTAGATCTGAAGAGATCTAATTAGATTTAATTGGATCCCTTTTGATCAAAAAAATGGAATGCGATAGATCTGCTGAGATCTAAATGATGTATCTATTTGGATAACAATAGATCTACGTGGATCAGATTAAAAGAAGCTGTGAACTGACCTAGACCAATTTGGATCTGAATGGATCAGTTGAGATCTGGATGGATCTATTTAGATTTACAGAGATCTAAATACAAAAGGAGCTTTGATTTGTGCTGAGATCTGCGTAGATCTATTAATATCGATGTAGATCCATAGAGATCTACCGCACCCCATTTTTTTTATCTACAAAGATCAAATTAGATCTCATTAGATCTCTTTTTCTCGGATTTGGACAAATTCTGAGGAAGCTTCCAAATTGAAAACACGAACAACCGAGAGATTTAGAGAGGATTCAAGAAATACAGAGACATTCAGATCAATTCGCACAAAGCTCCGACATTAGATAAATAGAATTCTGAGGGATTCACAGGAATTCAGTGAGATTTGGACAAATTCAGAGGGATTCAGAGAAATCCACTCAAATTCAGAGGAGTTCAGAAAGATGCCTGAAAATTTCTAAATCTCGATCACAAAAATTCAGAGAGATTCGAAGAAAGTTGAAAATATTCAGGATGTATCATTATCTGACAAGCCTCTAACCCTAACTCTAAATATTCCAAAATATAGCAAGATTCGAAGATTTTTTCATCAGGCTTCAACTTCTTGTTTGAAAGTTGGTTTCAGTTCCTGGCCTGTCAAAGCAATCCAAAAGGGGAAAAAATTTTTTCTCCAAAATTATATATAATTTATATACAAACTATATATAATTGTATAGACCAGACCGATTAGGTTGTCCGCGAAGCAAGTATACAACAAGACTATACGGGGAATGTATTCATTCAACAAACCGAGCATCAAAGCGAAGTATTTTGCTTCGTATACGTTTTCACATTGTGAGTGTCGTACAAGGAATAGCCATGTGACGACCGATTGTGTTCATCCATTCACCTGATTTCTTCACATAAAAAATTATGTGGTTCTTATGACAAGAATAATTCTAAAATTTTCTCAAAGAATACTTTGCTTCAAGATTGATATCCACAAGGGAGGAAAAGAGAGCGAGAGAGAACAAGCATTTAAGGAGCATCGTCTGATACTCTCAGCTATGGAGGGGATATACATATTAGAAACGTCTACAGCGCCGTGTACGTCGGGGAAAAGGTGGAGGGGATCCTGAACGCAGAGTAGGTCCAGGGCATAGTCAGAGCCAAGCCAGTTCATCGTCGTCAGACATACACAGTGGTAGTCGTGAAGTGGCAGTGATGGTGGAATGGCAAAGATTGAACGCATACGATATCACAAAAACCGATAAATTAATGTCCATCTTTGGTGATGTTACTTGGAACAACACGTAAAACGTAGACCCTTTGCCAAAGCGTTTCAATTTCGATCTCCAGAATCGTCAACTCGATGATATTTTTTCTTCCTCTCTCCCTCTACCGCCTTCCCTTCTACACGTACATACGATAAACGTAATGGAGCGGACGCAATGGCTGCACATACATCCGGCCTTGGTCTCGCAAAGTTGAATTCCCTTCATTCCAGGTGAACATTCGATTTGGAATCGAAATTCTTCACTCCAAACGCTTCAACCACCGGACGTATATAAACCACAATGTACATCATACTTTCCTCTTCTGCCATCTGGGATTATTATGAGGAGTAATCAAGAGAATGTCATCGTTTCGACCGAGACGCCGGTTTTTCAACCATCGGCAATCTCCCAGTTATAATTTTAGGAAATTTCTCATTTTTCCGACAAAAGACATTCAAGATGACGTAGCGTGTTAGATCCGTACCGCGAAATGCGTGCTGATAATCGAGATGATATCGAGTTCCCTTTGAGGAAACATCATGAAATTACAATGGGAATGGTTTTCACGCTAAAGGAGATCTCTTATTCTCGGAGGAAGTACTTTGGTGTTGTGAAGAGGTGTTGATGAATTATCGTGCCATATAGATCCATACACACGTACCACAAAACCATTTATTTATGTACTTGTATACGCATATAAATGTAAAGAGAACTGACCTACGAGATTCATCCACGCGACGATTGGCATCGATCAGTCCCTATTCTTGGCCGAAGTAAGTTCAAAGAGAGCAGAGTGTAATTCACATTGAGGAAGACTCACGCTTTCCTCTTGTTCCTCATTGTGAATTATACACAAACACACCATAGCGTGAATCGTAAATTTCATAGTGTGTGGTGTACGGTGCGCGGTTGCGGTCGAAATGCGAACGTGGCGCGACTGACTACCTCCTCCTCCACCACCTACGTCTTTACATTTTATCACCCAACCATTATATATATACATATATACATATTATAAATATATACACATAAATATATAGAGATACGAACCTACATACTCATCTTTTCGATTCGATCATTTTCGCGAATGCGTGTATGTGATGGAGTGGGTGAGTGCATGTGTGTATATGTGTGTGTGTGTGTGTGTGAGCGAGCACACGTACTTACCTGACTATATCAAAATAAAGAACAGCCGCGCATCTCCACGTTTTACGATATAACAAAAGAGAAAATCGAGAGAGAGAAGGTCGATGATCCACGATAATGTGTATAGTGTAGTTACACGAGTCATTCCTACACTTGAAAAGCCTCATTTTATAATACGTAAGAAGCCTTGGGAGAGATAAATCCCCTACTACGTGAGATATACCGATCGAGCGTCAGCGTGTATGTGAATAAATTTGTGTGAACGCCTGTGTCCAGAACACTCTCTTGTGTACTACTCCTCTTCTGTTCTTCTCCGAGGAAATCCAGATCAACTTTTAACGCAATTTTTTCTCTTTTCTCCTTTTTTTCAGTTCCCGGGGAGATTCTCATCGAGAGTCGTGCACGTCTTACAGGAACGATGAAGTGTCATGAAATTTCAAGTACTTAACAATGAAGGATGTTGAAAAACTTTGGATTCGTGTGAATTGAAGTTCATCCGAACCGATGGCTCTTTCCTTCAGGGATGAACTTGTCTCGTTGTAACGTAGGATTCATGGCATCCGAAAGACCACCGTGAAAAGTGTGTGACAGTGTTTTTTGGTGTGTGAAAATTCATATTAGTTCATGTTAGGAGTGACAATATAGGGATTACATCAAGGAAATCTGTGAACTATGCTCAAGTTTTTAACGCACAAACTGAGAACTCACTCGCTAAACGAGGATTCCAATCACGAGAAGGTCAGTGAATGATTGTTATATCATTCCCTTTCGCGGCATGCATGTATATCGTATTTGAATGGAGGGTGCAAACGATGAGATTCATCTCAATATCGTTCCTGTATCGACAGTTCCACACGATCGAGGTGGAAATTATGTTTCTTATCAGAGTTACTGTGGTTATCAAAACAAGATACCGATGCTGAGATCTCGGGTTTAGGAAAAGCGTTAATGCAAGTGTATACATGGAAGAAGAGGGGGAGAACGAGAAAGAAAGACAGAGAGAGGGAAAGAGAAAGAGACGAAAAGAGAGGGGAGAGACAGAGAGAAAGTCACGTACAAGATTATTGATTATTACGTTATGAATATGTCTCGTGCAGAAAAACGCGTGATATTATATCCTTTCAATCGCAAAATAAAGCATAGAAGATTGATCGATTGATTGATTAATCGATCGATTAATTGATCAATATATCTAATCATCGTTGATTCAAATCGTTTCTGCATCAACGAATACAACTATACACAAATTAGTTGAGAATATTTGTGGAAATTAATAATGTTGATTCATGTTCATTTGAAAATTCGCGAAGAATTATTTTAACTTGATGTTCATGAGTTTTCATCCCATATTTCTATTGGGATGTTGTTAGTAGTAGATATCTTTCCATACAACAAAAATTTTGCTTTGTCTGAAAGATGTCTTATGCAACAATTTTCACCGTCTTTAAGATGTCTTCCTTTGGAGAAAAGATTTGAAGACATCTTTCATATTTCTCGAACGAAGACATCCTGAAGACAGTCAAAGCTGTTGCATGAGAAATTTTTTAAACATAGCAAAATTTTGTGAAGCGGAAGCTGAAAACCGTAAAGCTAGCAGCCGATTGTTATAACTTCTTACACAAAATTTTTACCGAGGAATTACACTGTTAGAAAAATCTATCGTAAACTTGACAATACTATTATGAAGTTTTTTACATAAACATTGTATTAAATTTCATACGAAATTTTGTATGAAATTTCATAAACAATTCCGTATGAAATTCAATACAATGTTTATGTAAAAAACTTCATAATATTGAGTTTAAGACAAATTTTTGTAACAGTGTAATCATCTGAAAAGGGTAGTGACCCAATCGGTCGATTGGGTAACTCGTTGCCCAATCGGTTTCTGGTATAAAAAAAGCTTTGACAACTCTCTAAATTCTTTGGAGTGAATATTCACTCTTCAAAGAGTCAAAATACTGCAATTCTAGAACGGAGTGGGAGCTCAACTCTTGAAGAGTGAAATTTCACTCTTTAAGAGTCAATATTCACTCTTTTTCCTAAGAGTGAGTTTTTTACTCCAAACACCAGAGTTGATTTCCACTCTTTAAGAGTGAAATTTTTCACTCTTTCGGAGTTGCAGTATTTTCACTCGGCAAGAGTGAATTTTCACTCCAAGGAATTTAGAGAGAACGTTTAATCAAAAGTTACAACAATCGGCTTCTAGCTTTATGGCTGCTAGTTTCAGCTTTATCAAAATATTTGCTGTATGGGTTACTGCTGTCCAAAATCCGTTTCTTGTGTTGCCAATTTTATCTACAACTTCCCTGGTGAAAATCCAAAAGTGAAGGAAGAGGATATTGGAACAAATGAAACGCGGAAATGTTTCAATTCCCTCCTAAAATACTTTCAGGTGACTCTTTGTTACTCTTAGATGACTCTTCGCTTGCGCTTTCGTCGCGTTTCGACGCTTCATTTTCACCAGGGTTGCTGAGAAAAAACTCTTTGTCTGATCTTTATTAACCCGAGTCGAAAAGTTTGGACGATTTTTGGCCTCATATTCCGTTTTTAGACTCATTTTGTCCCGATTGTTGAATAACGCGGATAAAAACAGTCCTTTTCCACAATTTTAGTCTGAATTCCTCCTCAATCACTTTCATTCGTTGGAGCAAAAATTCAGACTAAAATCATGGAAAAGTACTGTTTTTATCCGCATTATTCAACAATCAGGACAAAATCAGTCTAGAAACGAAATATGAGGATAGAAACACGGAGAAAAAGGGATTCGCTGTGGCAGCGAAATCTACTTTTGCTGGGTTCCTTTTGCCAGAGCAGCAAATTTTTTGCTGTGACAGCAAACTATTTGCTGTTCCAGCGATCTTGTTGGCTGCGACAGCGAATTTTTAGCTGTGGCAGGAAAAAACGTTTGCTATCCCAGCAAAATTTGTTTGCTATTCTGTATATAATACTGAAAATTTGCTGGCGGAGCAAACACGATGGCTGTTATAGCAAATTTTTATCTAGGTCAGCAAAAAATTTTGCTAGTCTATATATAATACCTCGATTTGCTGCGTCAGCAAATTTTTTCTCTCCGTGAACCGTTCAAATTTTTCGACCCGGGTTTAGTGTTGCCGCGATCTTCGAGCCGATCTCAATAATTTCAAACGATCCGATCTTTGAGCAGAGCTGAAAAAATTTCAGTCGATCCGAATTTCGAGCTAAGCCAGAACTATGAGATCGACGAGCCAGATCGTTACTGAGAAAATTTCCTATCAGACGAAGGACCCTGGTTGAGAAAAACCATTGCATCTCGCCAAATCTCACTGAATCTCGCAAAATGTCATTGAATCTTGGATTATGAAACAATATTGTGTTACATGTGCAATTAAGAGCAGAGTCGATATTAAGGAAATATGTTTATTAAGTGGATTTTTCTTCATCGCCAATCCTCTGAAGATAAATTTAATGATATATTTATCTACACTGTAAGAAATAATCGGAATTTTCCTGTGTACATCAACCGGAAAATTCCAATCACTGATTAGGAAATCCATTTCCGGTACATTTATATGAAATTTCCCATACATTTATCCGAAAATTCCAAACTTTAAGGGATTTTTCCCAACATTTCACAGTAAATTTCCGGACAAGTTGGGAAAATTCCTAACGCATGTATGTGTTAATTACTTCACATAAATATATGGGAATTTTCCCATAGAATTTTTTACAGTGTATTTATTCATTGGAAGATGCATCCATGTAGTTTTTATAACTAACATTTATAAAATTTGATTCGCCGAGTCATAAAAATTTTGAGAAGACGTTGTTTTATACTTAAACTTCAAGAGCTTTAGAAATACAGTACAGGCCAAAAGTTTGAATACACCCAAAGGAAAAACAATTTTTTCAGTTGATGTGTTTGTTTCAGAAAATCAACTTACTTCATTTACATAAGTTCATTGTGTTTTATATTGTTTAGACATTTTTTGATTATTATTTACGTAGTTTATATGAATTGAATCAATTTCGAACAGCGGAGATGTCAAAATGTTAAATGTCTTTAGGTTAATTCAAACTTATGGCCTGTACCGTATGCTCTATTCTAAGGAGCCCCTGGATGCAAGAATTTTTTTATTCGCGTTTGTTTTGAACGAAGTAGGATCGTTAGATCTTCGAGCCAATCCGAGCTTCGATCCGAGCAGTGGATCTATCGATCCGATCTGCGAGATGAGCCTATTTCTCAAAAACAAGAGCCAAGCCGAGCTCATGCTCAAAATTCGGATTAGCTCGGATCGCGGCAACACTACCCGGGTTAACGAAGAGCGATTTTCAGCTGTTTTCGCGATTGAGAGCATCGTTTATCGAACCAAGGTTTATTTATAGAGAACTTTTTAGAAGATGAAGCCGATTTTCACATTTCCTATAACGATTTTTTTGGTTTACTTCAGGTTATTTTTTGGTTTGGTAAAAATTTGGGCAGAAAATGGTTACTCAGATGGTTTTCACCATATAATGGACCTATTTGTGACCGAAAACTAACGGTTGCTTTGAACAAATCTGATCATCAAAAAATGTGGTCCGTTTTTGAAATTTTTTTGGTATTTTTGAAGTAAAAAACCCAGAAAATCACCACAAAATAACCGAAAAATCACCAAATTGAAATTGGTTGAATTTTTGTTGAAATAAATGTTTTAAACAACCAACAAGTTACCAAAACCAAGATTTTTCACCAAACTGTAACCGAAATTTTCACCCAGATCCGTTAGGATTTTGGCTTCCTCCGCAGCATCGAGAATGGACTCTATCATAATGTGTTTTACTTTCACATAATCTGATACAGAGAATAATAAACATGCATCGTTAATGCTTTAAATTGTTGTACTCTATCAAAATTCGTAACCACGAACTGGAATGTGAGACAGTTTGCCGATTTTCACGTAAAAAGCAAATCATAGGAAAATATTTCCCACCTAGAGGATTCTTTGTGAAAGGTTTGAGAATGCTGTGCTAGGCCTTTTTCCGCTCCAAGGCTTCGCTTAGAATTACTTCTATCGCCATTCCAGGTGACAGAGGTGAAAGATTCTGAAGTGACCTGTGGAAGCGTTGAAGGGAGTGCTTCGGATCAACGCAAACAAACCTTGGGTTGAACGCTCAAAGCGGAACCGAATTTACAAAATTATCTCTTTCTTCCTCTTTTACTCTCTCTCTCTCTTTTGCGGTTTCATTCATCATTTATTCATTCCCCGATTCCATTATTTGGCTGATGGTATATATGCCTCGAATCGAAGCACCGTCAACGAAGTAGAATGAAACTTATTGATTATTACCGATAAACAAATTATCCTTGACAAAAGAACTTGGTTATTACCATCGAATTGATTTATTCCCCCAATCTCATTGGCGATCCAAATCCAAATCCGAGTTAAGTTGGAGATTCCTGTTTTCAAAAAAGCCTCGAACGTCTGGGTACGTTTTATATTCCATGTCCGATATCTTCTCATCTCCGTGTTATCCCCTTTCACGTCCAACTCGATCGGATCGAATTATATGAACCTGGCAGTTGCATGAACTTTCTTTCAACCAAATGAATAGCCACCTTCTTTGAATTTCTCGTACCGTCCTACCACTTTTCAGAATTCGTGCTTGATTCGAAACTATTGAAACTACAGGATTGATTTCACGCTTTTGTTGTTTCTTCGAGGGAGGCTTGTGCTCCGTTCGCTTGGAAATCAACGCTTTTTTTCTTTTTCTTTCTCGATATACAAGTTGAAGAGAAAATTTTCAAAAGTCGAGCTGAGCAAAAGTTTGGACCATTTTATATAATAAAAAATCGAAGTATTGATATATAGGATAGTAAATACTCTCGCTAACCCAGCCAAAAATTCGTTAACTCAAGTAGCAAATTTTTTGATATTACATACAAAAGAGCAAACATTCTTGGTTGACACTGCTAAAAAATCGCTGTCGTAGCTAATAATATTTGCTGCTTCAGCAAAAGGGACGCAGTAAAATCAGGTAGCGAATTCTTTTTGTTCCGTGCAACGACGAAGAATTATTGAATGTTCAGAAAAGCTTAATTTGTTCTCAAGTCATCATTTCCGCGAAATGTAAAAGTGTCGTTTCGAGACAAATGATTTCCGCGTTTGTTGGACCTCGCGTGAAAGGGAAATTCATTATATTAAACCTTTGAAGTACAGAGTTTTCGGTAATTCAAGGAATCTTGGGGTTGCTAGTTATCGAGCTGAAATGAAAAATGCAAAAGTAGTTTGAAGAAGTAAAATTCAAACAGTGAATTTAATAAGGTCCGTTCACCGAAATATGAGCACATTTTTCTTTCGCTGTTGGTCCGTAGGCTTATCATTAACTGGTTAAACTCTGAACGAAATTTGAAACTCTGAAATTTCGTTAGATTTTCCCCATATACCATACATATTATTTATGAATATCGCTGAACATCAAATCAAAACTTTTCTCGAAAGGTAACTAATTTCTGTATATAAATTTTATATTATCAGCTGTTGTTAATGAATTTCAATACATTCATCGTGTATTGATCTTCAGCGGATTATTCAAATGTTTTCAAAAATATATTCCCAGAGTATCCATTAATTCCAAATTATATCTCAGAAATTCCACAGGAATTTTACCCCATCCTATTTAAAATTGTATCTAATCAGAATTCAGTGAAACCATTAGAGTTGAATTTACAGGATGATAGAGCTTATCTGATTTGTTTTTGTAATTCCATCTGGAGTTTCAACATTTAAGATACTCATTTTTTCGAAAATTTCATGTTTTTAGAAGTGGTCAAGGATCTTTTCTAATTTATATTCAATGATCAGAGTAAACTACGCCAACAATAGGTTCCAAAAACTGAGATAAAATGTACTTTATCTCGCATCTTTTCACTTGGATAAGCGAGTGGATAAATTCTCAAAATTATATATAATTTTTATATAATTCAACATAGTTTATATATAAATTGTATGTGATTACAAAAATTGTCCACTTGGTGAAGTGTAAAAAATCCCCAGATTAAGGGGTTACCCCCACTTGTAGCGCAAAAACAAGGCCTTTTTCATGAATTTTTTCAAAGAAAACTACGAAACCTTTTCTGATCGATCAATATATCATTTCAAAGAACACATCTTGAAGAACTTTCAGTGATTCTTTTATCGAAAAATATCACATGGTTTAGTGGCAAATGGCCGTCAAAGAAATAATGTTTTTATGTACACGGTTTGCGGTGCCCAACATTCCAGTAAAGCGGATCATTTGAAACAAAAAATGTAAATGGATTCAGTCAAATATAAGTATAAACTAGTCTTTAATCAAAGTATTTTGAAAAATATTCATTTTTCACAAAATGGCGGACAGTCGAAATTAATGGTTCGATTTTAATGAAAAAAACGGCTGTTTTTTGGCTATAAAACGGCCATTTTTTTTCAAAACCAAAAATCGAACGATCAAAGACTACATTTTTATGTATCAAATAAGCCTGCAAAATTCCAAGAATATCGGTTCATCAGTGTTTGAGTAATATTGGTCACCGACTTCAGAAATGCCATTTCGAGAAAAACGCGTTTGAAGTTTCAATTTCAGCTTACACGAAGAAAATATTTGTTTTTATAAACTTACATAGAGTCATCTATTCCGGGTCCATACAGAAGTTCTTCCGCCGACGATGCCACTTGCAGAACGGAAATTTGGTGCTGCCTTCGTAACATTCTTCCTTCACGAGTGCTCTCGGCCGCCAGGCGGCAGACCAGCCGGTCGTTTACACAACGGATTCTTCTCTTTCAACGCTCATATCTCAGTCAATTTTGTTCAGATCGACTTGAAATCCTCAGGACATATCCTCAGATACTTATACTTGAAAAAAATGCAATAAAAAAAAATTGATTTTTCCAAAATTGCAAGTGGTGGTAACCCCTTAAGCAAACTCAAATTGCAAAAATAGTTATAGACTGATCATCCAATTTCAATCTTTCCGTATGCACAGTTCATGGCCAAGGATATATTATGTTACTAGTGAAATTCAGAAGGTTTATATATAGTATTTAATAATAATGTTGATATGAAACGCATTCAACCCCCCCCCCCCAGTACAGGATAATATATATTTTATCCATAAATGTGTCTATTCCACACAATATTAATATAATACTAGTCAACAGCCATTTACACGGAGAGAATAATCCATTACTTTTCCATGTAAAATACAATATTTTTTACTGTGCTTCATATCAACGCCAGACCGAATTTTGATCTTCATGAAGATTTAGGTTTTCACAGTAAAATAGTTCCCCATAAGAATTAAATGTACATTTTCCAATCCACACAGTAAAAATTCCTATCATAGAATCCAGAAAGTTCATGGATTTTCAGGAACATTGCTTATCCTGGACATCATTATAAATTATTGTGGAGTTTTCTATAATTAGATGAGATTACTATAATTTTTCTTGTCAATTTCAATCTGGTCCGTGGATAAGTGATCTACCACAACAATTTCCACTGTATTTTTCTCTCCGTGTAGGGTGTTGAGGCTTGGACACTGATTGGAAATGGTTATGATTCGTTGAATACGGAAATAAAGTGAGGTTTCTTGAATTTGTTAGTGTTTTTGTAATGATTTATATGTAAAATTCATCAATTAGGTAGAGTTTATATTCAAATTATATATAAAAAACTATGAAAATTGAATTAATTCAAGAAATCTGATGTTTTTTCTCGTATTCAACACACTGCAACCACTCTGAATCAGTTCCCAAACCTCAGGATGCCGAAAAAAAACTTTTTTGTTGTTGTCCTTTGTTATGAGAAAAAATTTAATTGGAAGGATAGTTCTTCTCAACTCCCGAAACGGTGGGGTATGAAATATTCGAAGTCCATATTAGGGCTGAGACTACAATCTGATTCTATGTGATTTCATATAAAATTTGTATCAAGTTTCTCGAAATTTTGATAAAAATTTGATGAAAATTTTACTTGAAATCATAATGAATCATGTTACAGGTCTGGCCCTAGTCCATATCGATTCATTTTTTGAAATACAAGCTGTATAAACTTACATCCTCAAGGTTCCAGGACGACCGATTTTTATGTTGCCGAAGTTTGAATCGTTTATTAAAACGAATTGTTGATCGTATATCGAAATCCTCAGCTGTTGAACACCCAAAACCTTGCAGTACATTTTTCAAAAGATGTTTCCAGTTCCAAAGAATTGATTCTATAAAATAAACACTGATGAGTTTCCAGATTTTGTGAGTTTCAATTTCGTTTGGTTCCTATAAACGGTTCAAACATTGGGAGCATCGATTGTTACGGTAATCGTATGGTTATTTTTAGATTGGTCGATATTTGGTTGATTAACAGGGTTTTTACGGTTTTTATCACATTGTAACCTAAGACAAGGGTGGCAAAACAAGAACTCTATTCTCAAATAACTGTATCCTTAGATATCTCTATTCCTAAATAAGTGTATCCCCAATTATGACTCATCCGCAATATCTCTAAATATCTAGATGTTTTTTGTTTGCAAAAAAGAGAATAGAGAAATGAGTTCTTGTTCTGCCACAATGGTCATAAAGTATTTGTTTTTGGACGATTCTACACCAAAAAATAGCTTCATGGTAACTGCCCATGCGTGTATGGACCAATGGCCCGATGATGGACCATGCCTGGCACAAGACCTGCCGAGACTTGTCTTGAAAAATTTACCAAACTTGGCCCAGGCTTGGGAATGATAAGATCAGGACAAGCTTGGGCGAGTGGTTTTGCCAGGCCCGGTCCAATTCATTTACCAAGCATCAACCAATGCTTCTTCAGCCATTGTGAATTCAAAATTCAGTCAATATTTATAAACATTGTGCCACTCATGTGCGTAATATTGGCACAATTGTTCTCAACGAATACTCGATATTTACACTTGTGCCAAGCTTGTACCAAATGTAGTGACCATTCCAAAAATATTGACAAACGTACCATGACTGACTATCGATTGGGAATAACGGGACAATCATGGAACAATATTGGGCCAATTGTTCTTCACGAAGGTTTGTTTCTGACACATGTGTCAACCTTGGGACAAGCTTGGGTTTTTTCAGTCTTGGCAATTTGTTTTCAGTAGCAAATACAGGGGGGAGTTGAATTATGATTGGTTTCGGTCGAAAATAGTACAAAACCAATTATAAACTTGGCGAAAGCGAGAAATAGCCAAAATACGTACAATCAAAGATCAACGGTTATTTCTGGTCAGTTTTCGGTTAAAACGAACCCCCTACAATATATGTATATAGAAACATATAGACGTTCCCCTAGGAGATAGTGAATCCATGTATACACTTGATATTATCGCTATATCCATATCCTTGAATATCTTATTCAGTTGTTTTCTATACCGCACAAATATATTCCTCATTTCAATGAACGATGTATCATTATTTTGCTGTCTACTGTAAATAACAGTTTTTCTCTTTCATTCCTGTTTCCCTGTGAGAGAATTATTTTTCATAAATTTTGTTTGATGTTGTGGAAGTTGGATAACCGAACGGATGAAATTTCCTGGATTCACGACGAAGGAGAAAACCATTGAAAAATCATATTTGAAGCATGATAATTGAAAATCTCAGTCGAAGTGAATTCAATTCCACATTTTAATGGTATACTGGAAATGAAATATTTTCTTCTCTTTTTTGATATATATATATATATATATATGTAATAAAATTGATAAGAGGAAAAATCCTTGAAGCGTTGAATAAGCAAGTCTAAATTGAATCGATGAATAAATGAATTTTAATCCGAGTGAAAAATGAAACATAAGAAAAACTAGGGTATGAGTGATCTATTGCGGTAGTGAAATAAATAATTAAATATAATAAATTTTGTAATTAAGATTGATGGAATCAGTAAACGGAAAGAAGGTATCGTTATAGCGCTTAGAAGACAAAATTAGTTAGGTAAGCAAGGAAAAACTTTTGCTGACTCGCTGGGATGATCAGTTTTCATTATTTATATTCTGAATTCTTTTTATATTCATTTTTATGTTCATTCTTTGTTATAGACCGACGATGATCATGATTCTGGGACCGAATCGGATGATGAATTTCAAGATGGTACCTGTGTTACGGACGAACCATCAAGTCGTAAGTTCACTTTGGAAATATCTTTATTTGTTATCCAATTCTTCGTGGTTAAATATTGTCATGTGGGAATTTTTCCGTTTACCGAAATTTCTAATCGGGCTGCTAATATTCATCTTGATTTTTCTAACTCAGAGCTACACTGAGAGAAATAATTACTAATACTAAGAAAATATATTCTTGAATGCAGCTAATATGGTGTGGAGCCAAGAGAAATTTCCTTGAATCAAGAGAAAATATTTTTGGAGAAATGAATTTCTTGGAACAAGAAAATATATTGTTGATGATCGTAATTATTCCTCTCTGTGTATCTATATACGGTTCATGTGGAGCCAATCTGCATTACCAATGTTTTCCTGTGTTATAAAAATCTGGGTACACCACGCTACAGCCCATATTCTCCCAAAGATCCCAATCTAAGCATACCTGTAGTGGTTGTATTCAACTCACTGGAGGCCTAGTTTTGGATTACCAATGTGTCCTTTTGTTATTAAAATTTTGGGGTGCCCAATTGAAACCCACATAGGACCTGATCATGTTCCCCAAGTTTCCTGAAGAATTCTAATTTAGACATTCCCATACAACATTCATATGCGGTTCATTGGAACTACCAATATTTTCCTCTAACACTTGAACCAAAACGTCCCCAAACGTCGCATTTACCGAAATGGTCAAGATACCATGGTGAATGAAAATTCAAAATAAGTAGCCTTCAATTTATAATTTTCTAAGCCAAATTTTCAATAAATTTTACATTTGACATTAGATTTATATTGCATACAAGCCGATACTTGCTGTTTTTGATACAGTCCAATAATGTGTGAACAAAGTAATGTTGAGCGGAATATTTTCTATTTACAATATTCATTTAACCTTCCCTGGTAAAAATATTCTATAAAATCCCATTAGAAGTGTCTAGAATTCTGATCGAATACCATTAAATTCTATTGAAACCCATTCAATTTCCCATTCGTCAATGAGGTTTGATGGAATATTTTGACCAGGCCTCCACAGACTATCTTAATTCATTCCTTGGAAGGGAAAACCAAGTTTTCAAACGGTTAGAAAACTTCTGGTACATTCTTTTGATCCTCAGAAGCAAGTTTTTGAAGCGGTGATATCAAAATAGTATCTCTATTCTTCTTATAGAGTCAAATTTTCTGAAGTGGGCCACTGAAAATCGACTAGTCGAATCCCACATCTTTTTTCACGGAATTTCAAAATTTAGTATGCAAAAATTATTTTCCCAAAATATCAATTATTGAAAAAGTTATTAACAAATGAACTTTTAGACGACTTGATAAAAATCAACGAAATTTGGTATACACATTCTTAAATCCAAACAGAACAAAAATGTGAAAAAAGATTTTTTTTTAGTTCAAAATTAATTATAAATAATTGCTTTTTTAATCAAGAATTCAAAGTTCCAGTGACTTCTAGGGCAGGTAGGTAAGAAGTTTTTCTTTTGTTTCGTTTGGAATTTCATAAGCAATTTTAATCAAAAATAAAATTTTGGTGCTTCCACACGGAGAGAAAAATGACGGACTGATCCCTTGCGAGGTTTCCATGAAATAAAAGCATGCGATGTTGAAGGTTATTCTCTAACGCCGAAATGCGTGACAACGCCACCTTCACGCGATCATTCTCACCAACGCATAGAAAAATCCTATGCGTTGCTTGCGATCGCTCCTTGGTTACTGGTTCGAGTGATTCCGTGAAGATGGCGACAGGGATCAGTCCGCCATTTTTCTCTCCGTGCAAATAGAAACAAAGTTATGAATGTTTGAACGCAACCACGTTGGCACTGCTGCAGCGGTACGAGCGCTCGCGAGCGCTCGTCAACTCTTACATGCATATTTCATTGTGTTTACACGAAAACAATGAATAAAAATATTAATGTATATACAATAAATAAAACCATATTAAGTTTTTTCATAGTTATAAAAAAAACAACAGTATCCACAATATTAATTACGTAGTTTTTTCTGAGTATGAAAACCATGATGAAGTTGGAGTTTATTTGTATAACTCCAAGATGATTCGATTTCTAAAAAGAAAATTTAGTGCACGAAACGTGAGAGAGTTATTTTATTTTCCGGACGGAGCTGGATCTGAGTATAAAACTCGATTTAATCTACTGAATTGGTTATATCACGAAATCGATTTTGGAGTTAAAGCTGAGTGGCATATTTTTGCTACTGCTCACGACAAAGGAGCTTGCGACGGAATTGGAGGATGTGTCAAAAGAAGTGCGTATCGAGCAAGCTTGCAAGATCAGACTTTTCTCACAACAAAAAAGCTGTATGAATGGGCCTGTAATTTTCCTAAAAAGATTGATTTTGACTACAGTTCATCAGGTGAATATGAGACACAAAAAACACAACTACAGCCTCGTTTTTCCACCGCTAAAACCATAAAAGGAACTCGGCAATATCACTGTTTCAAGCCAGTCGATTTGAAAAGTTTAGAGTGCAAAATTATCTCTAACCATACTAAAAGTGTTGTACCAAGAGTTTGTGAATAATATTAAAATTGTTGCTTACCACAAGTTAATATAGTTTTATTTAATGTATATACATACATATTTTTATTGATTGTTTTCGTGTAAACACAATGAAATATATGTAAGAGTTGACAAGCGCTCGTAGCGCTGCAGCAGCACCGACGCGATTGCGTTCAAACATTCATAACTCTGTTTCTATTTGGAAGCACGAAAATTTTATTTTTGATAAAAATTGCTCATGAAATTCCAAACAAAACAAAAAAAAAAGTTTTTTAATTCTCACCTACCTGCCCTAGAAGTCACTGAAATTTTGGATTATTTATTGGAAAAGCAATTATTTATAATTAATTTTCAACTAAAAAAAATTTTTTTCTACACTTTTGTTCTGTTTGAATTCAAAAATGTGTATACGAAATTTCTTTGATTCTTATCGAGTCGTTGCTAAGATATTGATATTTAAAGAAAAAGCCGTCTAAAAGTTCATTTGTTAATAACTTTTTCAATAATTGATATCTTTTGAAGATATTTTGGGAAAATAATTTTGCATACTAAACCCTTAAACCGTAACCCTGCTCAAAATCACGTCAACCCTAATCCCCGGTCTAACAAACCGCTATCACCTTCTTCTAGATATTCAAAGTTGTTAGAAGTGAAGAAAACATCTTTTAGATCATTAGAAATGTCTACGAGGTAGGATAGTGGGCTTATGTACAGAACTTAGTGAGCAATTCTGTGCAGAGTAGGAATGAAATGTCAAATAATTTAACCGAAAAAGTTCGAATTACGAGCAAATACAATTTTGATAGCGGTCTGTGAGACCGGGGTTACGGTTAGAGGGTGAATTTTGAAATTCCGTGAAAAAAGATGTGGGATTCGATTTTCAGTGGCCCACTTCAGAAAATTTGACTCATACTTAGTCTAAGGAAAAAAAATTTAGATCTACGTAGATCTAAATGAAAGAAAAATTTCATATCAATTCATTGCAATTTATGTGCATCAACTGTCTCTTCCCTTCACTTTTAGATCGTTTCCAAAAGTTGAGTATTTTTGAAAAAAATTAATTAAATCCTCATAGATCTGACTAGAACAACTGTATGGCTGTATTTGACTCACCCTAAACTTATGGCTGTCCGGACCAGAAAGTTGGTTAATGGAAACGATTTTTCAGTTTTTTGACAGGATACTCTATATTCACCAATTCTGTCAGTCTTTTCTAGTTGAAATTTGATCAGGCATTCTCTATTTTCAATAAGGTCCTGATCAGGATACAATCCGCAAACCGTGAATAAGGAAAATCTTACGAGTCCCTTACAAGCTCCTTACTTGATTTCCCTAACAGGATTCAAATAGGGTTGTAACGCAAGGGTACAACAGGGTTCGGATAAGATTTCCATAAAATCGAGGGAAATGGGGAACCCTGTAACGGAACCTAATGAGGGCCTTATAAGAAATCAGGCACACCTCATCAGACCCTGATGTTTTCCCGTCCAAAATTTCTACTAGGGTTTGACCGGATTTCCTGAGATAAAAACCGTTCAAAGCCTGGCAACTATTTTTCGTCCGGCTCTGTCTGTCTGCATTTACAGCAGGGCGCCCAGTTTGGTCCTAACGTTCAATCTGAAATTGCCGAAACCAATCCGCATTTTCATTCGTTCCTATGATCAGTACTGAAATTTATTCTAAATTACACTGTAAAAAATGTGGGGAGTTTTTCTTCACACTGTTGGTGAATTTCTTTCCCTCATCACGGGGCAATCGTTCTTTCCATCCAAAATCAGGGATTTTTCAACGACTTTCAAGAATTATTTCGTTTTTTGTTTGTTGAATGATTGACAAATGCGAGAAAAGTTCACTGAATTATGATGAAGAATTCTCCATCCATAGAAGAATTTTGCTACTGTAACTATTTTTGTGTACAGTGTAGAATACGATAAAACACCAATTAAATGCACGGCGAAAAATGTTCCATAACATTTACTAACGCGTTCAGCAAAATACGGCACCATTAAAATTTCTAGTAATATACCAAGTGTGTATTAACGGCGGGCCCAATCCAAACCCAGAGTGGATGCCCATACTGCCCAACGTGGGGCCAAGCTAGGCAGACAAATGGGGCCAACCCTGAGATGATAACATCGTTCCGAGCTTGGCTGTATTGCTTTGCCCGAGGATTGGTAACACCATGGGCCCAGTATGAACCCAGACTAATTGCTTTGAATTTTACCCCAGCGGGCGTGAATTTCAGTCCCACTTTGGCCCAGCTTGGGCTTAGTGTTGAGCCCCATCGTGCCTATATGGGCCCAAGACTGGAACAAAGTGGGACCAAAATTCATACACGCTGAGGATTGTACGCACATGCTCGAGATATAAATTCACCCCAATCTTGGCCTAACGCTGGTCCAAATTGGGGCCAAGATCAAATGTGCCCGCACTAAGATTCATTATTTCCATTTTCTACCGACCATAATTGTATGGGAAAGCACAATAGGGCCAAGATGATTGATTGAGCCAACATGTGCCCCATCGTCATTCCTCAATACTGGGTTGAAGAGGATGGACCCAGCCTGAGGTCCATTGTCATTATAGGCAATACACGCTTGGGATTTATAAGTTCTAGTAGAATCTACGATGGTCGCATTCAAGATTACTATCGCAGTAGTAGAGTCAACTAAAGTTTTAGTAAACATTAACAATAATTTCGATAGTGCCGTATCTTACTACCTCCGTTGGTAGGTGCCCTATCAAGCATCTTTTTCCGCCATAATAATGTCAAAATAACGTCATAACAATCGTACAAACATCGTTTGAAAGACGTCAAATGGCGATGCATCCTGACAATGGTTCTAAAATGGGAAATAAATCGGACAAATCATTTTGACAATTTTTCATTCATATCGAGAAAAATGATATTTTTCAAAACAAGAGAATCTGAGAAAGGAACTATCCATAAACGAAGCCACGTTATTTATGACCTCACTTCTTGTTTGGATTTTTTTTCATCCAGTGTTATCTGCTTTTGTTTAATATTTTCAACAAAATACATTCGACTGTTGTTCGAGCACAAAAGATTCAATTCAGGGATAATCAGAAAAATTTTTTTCAAAACGTTATTCGATAATTATTTTTACGTTATCAAAACTTCATCTCTAGACGTCTTTCTTATCAAACTGTAACTAAAAATCGAGTGTATGATCAACGTCCGATCGACAATACAATGTTTTTCTTATGTCCTGGTTAAAATTCCCATTGGACCGATTGATTCTTATTGATTTCGATGCAAAAAACACAAGTCAAGCTCATTCATTCCATTTTCTTAGGGGTTTGAATTGCGTTGCTGCATTGGAATCAATAAATTGACGTTTATCAGATAAATACATTCCTGAGAATATTCGCGGGCAATGAAAAGAGATTTCTCTCAAACCACCATTCGGATTCAAAGTTCCGAGAAAAACCATTAGTTGTATTTCCATAATAACGTAATTCCTCTGATAATTATTTTATATGAAAAACAAAACTCTAAGCAGACCAACCTCGACATATTTTCGGTTTGTACGTTGAACTAATTGTTCTTAGAACTCGAAGGCTAAATATTGTTCTGTAACGTGACAGAAATTACTATAACTCTGTTTCAAGAGTAAACTCTGACCATCGATTTCCAAGAATTCATAATGGAAATCCATTTTATCGTCATAAGGTGATTTAAGTTATTTCTCGAACTCGTGTGCTTGGCGATCACATTCGAATCCGACTTTGAGATGAACATTGAAGAATTTAATTACAGTTCAAGTTTTGAACAAAGCTTCCGAAGTTGTTACAATCAATACATTATACAATTGGATTTTTCACGTATCACGATTTCGTTGACTCTAAAACATATCTTATTCCTGTCATAGAGTACTATATTCGTACATCTATACAGCGAAAACATATCCAGCATTGTCATTAATCACGCCCGTTGGAATCCGTTGAGGAATCGGGCAATGGGAGGAGACGACGAAGATTGGGATGAGGGCTAGACGAGATGTTTGGATGCTTTGGATATTAATCATCGACATGTCACAAAAGCTTCATCGATAGCGCGGAACATAAAAGCGATCTCCACGAGAAATCCAGTCCTTTTCTGTTCTTCTTTTCATCTGGAAAGTGCAGAATCCCATTCGCAGACATCAATACTCATTTAAGATATTTTTCGTACTTTATTGTTGCTATACGTCATCCGCGATTCGCGATGAAGTACGTGTTATCTCTCTTCGCGCTCCCATAAAACTCGTTATTCCATTTGATATTTGTAATGCTTTAATTTTCTCCCCATTCGCCACTTCTTTCATCGAACTTCCACAATCGTGTAACACCGCGTACACCGTATTCGAAACGTGTGCCTTCATCAACCTCTTCCCAGTTTCCAATTTCACGCTGTGCGAGCATAAACGTTGTTTCTTTGGATCAAAAGTCTCAACCGTGCTATTCCACTTTTTATATCTCTTCCTAGTTTCGCTATCCGCAATCCGTTATCCTCTTTAACATAATGAATGAAGAAATACTGCAACGCGGAGATTGAAAATCATAGAATTATCATGCACGCCAGTAGAATAGTAGTCGGTTACGATAAAATTGATGACAAACGTTGAAACTTCCCTCGATTCGTCATCTCAAAGTTCGACCAAGATATTTTTCAAGTTACGAGGTGAATCAAACTCCTGTAATATCCTGCACTATCGTGTTTAGTAACTCATATCTTGATACATGGATGAACAATCTGATATGATCTCCTTCGTATATACGTGCATAGAACACGACGATAAAGGCAAATTGAATGGGGAGATTCTAGGAGATGTGTGAAGATTTCAGCCAACATTTGTAGTCAAGTTATGACCCATTCGTTCCTCGAATGTATAAAGTATTTGTATAAACATCCCCGCCTTTCATACTTTATACTTCTTTTATTCTTCCATACAAATTCAAAAACTCTACAAATAAATTACATCTGCACGTATATACATAGCCATGTACACCCGCACTTGCATTCCCGACCATGAACTTGAATCAAACTTCTTGAATATTCAGAAAAGGTGTGTACGTACGTTCGTGAGCGAGTCTACTATTAGCTGCATCGAACAAATAAAATCAATCACAGGGTTATTTTTTTCATTCGGTTCCCTCGCTGTTCCTAATTTCATGTGCCTTTTTCCTCATTCTTCTCTCCTTACTCGTCTTTCGACTTCTGGGAAAAGAGGAAGGAAATGGGTGAGGGGGGGGGGATGGGGGTGGGGGGATGGACAAAAAGAGAGAGAGAAAGAGGAATATTAAATGGAAAAGGAAACGTATACAAGTGGGAAAAAAGATGATAGATACGTCTGACTTGGTATAGCTTACTCCTGGTATTGATCACATCGCGTTTGCGCCTCGCTGTACCATCATGCAGCAGCAATATCGGTAGTAGTAACAACGAATGAACGAATTCCACCGGTTACTGCTCGTTTTACTACTTTCACCCAACTTGGAGTTCCATTAGTTTCTGGCAGTTGGTATTACTGGAACGAAATGTACACGTATAACTAGCGATCGTGATAAATAGTGATTCCACTGATGCAGGGTGGGTTAACGATAACAAATGGATCCCTAAATACTTCATGCATATATATATATATATATATAGAATGCAAATTATACGTAGGACAATATGTCGTATACATCATTGATTTTATTCGCATTATTTGTTCGTTCAAATTATTTTCTCAAAATTTCGTATCGAATCTATCGAAAGTCTCCGTTCCTTCAGATTTACGACTCTTTTTATGTAGAGATCTCCATCCGCATTGACTTTGAAAACATATATCGGTAGAAACATGACATTCATGTCGCAGACCGAGAGTTGTACCTGTTGAAATCGAAGTTGCAAAAGAAGAAAGAGCAATACGTCATCTCTCGAATAACCTTATGAAACAAACTGAACAGATGAATACCTTTTTCTCCATTTTCCCACCTTAGAGGGATCGATTTATCGATTTGGTTGTAAATGATGAGGGTTCTTACCGCACCCTTGAGGGACTTACAGCACCCATACACAAACTTTGAATCGGATCGCGTAGAGTATGATGTGTTGTAAAAAAAAAGTATGAATGAACGTGCAGATGATAGACGTAAAGAATAATAGACATATATCTATGACATAATATACACGTCTTAATCGTCAAACGTCATTTAATGACCTTTTCATGCATTCTAATCCCCCTTTATTATTCCTCATTGTGCAAGTATTGTTCAAGAAAAGTAGTTTCAAACTTCGACGTTATTTTAAATTACATACTCGAGGAGAAACCTTCTCTCATGAATTACTATACTTGCTATCAAACTGAGGATTGCACTTGCCCCACACTCTCGGATCAAATAATACAATTCTTTCGCCCTGTGCAATCCAATGTAGTAATTTAGCGAGGGTATATCTGGATGAATAATTTCATAATTTAAGTATATTCCCAACGTGTATTCTCGAGTATATTATCATGTATATCATATATTCAGCGTATCACAAGCGCAGCGTTGTCGACCTCTTGAATTCTCGAAACGATTTTCCATGAACTTCAATCATTCTCGCGGATTAAGAGTTCTTATAGTAAAAAAGAAAAGAAGTACCAATCACGTCTCGCTCAAAAGAGCTGATTATAATTCACGTAAGCTGATTTTTATCCAATTTACTTGTAAACGGATTCGATGAGGGAAATTATAGAAAAGTGTTTCCAACTGCGTTTTCGTGATCGATAAGAATGAATAAAATATTCACTATAAATACACTGTTTCATTCTTACCTTTCGACGACTAGGCTTTTTTTCCCCACAAAAAGAATTCACTATGCACTGCAGCAACAATCTCTTTACTATCACAGCAATTTTGTTAGCTATGACAGCGATTTTGTAGCTGTGGCAGCAAAAAATGATCAATCACAAATTTGCGTTGAATAGAATTCAACCTGCCTTCAAGGTTAATTTTATTAGATTTTCAATTCCATTTTGACCTAAACGAATTCAATCTCATCGAAAGAAGCTTCTGAAATCAGCGTTTGTTGCGAACCCAGCAATGTCCATAATCAAATTCGTAGCAAAACCAACAATCTCCATTTTAATAATAGCTATAACTTGATTGTTACTCAACGTGCGATTATAAAACTAAATTACATACCTCATATGACTATATTGCCAATCATCATCCGATTGCTAGATGGGTGAAGAATTGTTGACTATGTGGAACAGTTTTTTGTTGATACTGAAACATTTGTAGAAATGGAGATTGTTAGGTTTGCTCCGACATTGCTCTTCATATAATACTGAAAATTTTGCTAGTCCAGCTAAACATTTGCTACTTTAGTTCAACATCTCTCAGCAATACAATTAGCTGTGGCAGTGAATTTTTAGCTAGCCTAGCAAAAAGATTTGCTATTCTATATGAGCCGTTCGCTTGAATAACTACTCTCTAAATCTGAAAGAGTGAAAAATCGCACGTTTCACTCCACTAAGTGTCAGAAGTGAGCCTGTCCGCTCCGAGTAGAATTTTCACTCGTTTCGAGTGACCTCTCACTCTTTGAGAGTGAAAAATTCACTCTAGCGTCGAAGTGGTTGTGAATTTCTAACCTCAAACCTTAGAATATCACTCTAAAAGAGTGGAGATTTTCACTCGAAAATTCGACAGGTTCACTTCTGGCTGGCTAAAGAGTGGTAACTCACTCCAAAGATTTTAGAGAGTGCCTAAGTCGACCAAGGTCTTTGCACAAAAAATCGAATTCAATATTGTGGACGTGGTATCAGTTTGGAAACGCATGAAATTTAACTACTTTCCGATTTCATTACAAATTGATGGGACTGTACGATGGATTCCCACTATATATGAACCCATTTATTCGATATTGATATTGCTATAAACAATCAAATGGTTGTCGACTTCGTCGAGGTCGTTCTTTCGGCGATCGACTAAGATAGGGTGAAGATGATTCTATTTCGATGGCTTAAATGGATGTAAATTGATCTCTAATACGAAATTTCTCGCTCATTTTATTGAAATGTAACGTTTATGATGATATAAAACGCAGTGATTGGGGTTTTGTGACAGCCAAATCGATTGTAGCTTTCTCGATACGCCAATATTTCGTAAGGTATGTTTCTCAATAAAATCATGTAATTAAAGTTCAAAATGACTTCATTGGAATTTGTTCGAGTGATGGTAACAAATTTTTGGATGACAGAATCATGTAAAAATATCCTAGAAGAAGAATTATTGACTTTCGGTATCAGATTCTGGTACTTGATTGTGCTTTTCCTGCTGGAGATACCTACTTCAAACTTCGATTTAGTACTTAAAATCAACTGTTCGCGTATCAGATACGACGATATCTTATTAAGCACCTGTTCATAAATCTCATAATATTTGCGGTTTTAAAAAACGGCATAAGTCGACTCAGGTCGTTATTTAAGCGAATGGCTCATATATGTATAATACCTTGATTTTCTGCGACAGCAATTCTTTTTCCGTGCTTTGAAATGTAAACATCAAAGAAAATATAGTAAACATACAGGTTATAAACAAGATAAGTGACTTTGATTTAAATAACTTCCACATGATCGGTTGAAGTCAGTTCTAAAACTAAGCGATGAACACCTTCTTGCCAGAAGAGAATCTTACTTGGTAACCTTCAAATGTCCTGATGAATCATTCGATATGTGTAATTTCTTCTATGTAGAAGTGTAAAAGTTGGAAAAAAATTCGCTGTCGCGGCAAATCCAGGGATTATACACAGAATAGCGAATCTTCTTGCTAATCCAGCTGAAAATCCAGGAGGAGCAACCTGATTTGACTGACGTGGCAAATTTTTCGCAGGGTTCGCAGGACTAGCAATTTTTCTGGTATCGTTTGCAAAATAGGAAACAAATTTTGCAGAAGGAGCGAACATTTTTTGCTGCCACCGCTAAAAAATTGCTGTTGTAGCTAACAAAATTGCTGTGATAGCAAAGGGATTGCTGCTCCAGCAACATGAGGTTTCACTGACATAGCGAATTCTTTTTCCTCTATGTATAGTTATTCTACGTTTGTTTGAAGTACACCATTCAAGATGAAAATCAAACCCCTTGAAAACGCCTGGCTGAAAAACACCTGACAAAAATTTACAGATCTTCTCAGAGAGAAAAATATATTCACTGTAATAGCGGAATTTGATTTTACTGAGTCCCTTTTGCTGGGGCAGCAAACTCTTTGGTGTAACAGCAAACTACTTGCTATCACAAAAACCTCATTAGCTACAAAAGGGATTTTTCAGCTGTGGCAGAAAAAATTTTTGCTGCTCCAGCAAAATTTTCTTACTATCCTGTATACAATACTCAAAATTCTTCTAGTCCAGTGAAAAATTTACTCCTGTAGATAATTATGTTGATCTTTGAGCCACAAAAACAATTCCTTTTGAAAATTCAGAAAATGTGATTGAAATTTTTCACAGTGAGCAATCCAGTTTATTGTCGCAGTGAATTTTTAGCTAGGTCAATTTGAGCAAATTTTATTCCCTCTGTATTCCCGGTCAAAAATTATTCATTCCAAACTATTCGAGAGAACTACACTGTTAGAAATGTTTTGAAATTTCATAACTTTTCCAATTACATCCGTAACTGAAATTTCCAATTCTTGGTATTTGAATTGAGAATTCATTCACACGTGATTGAATTTTCAAATTTTTACTACATTTTATTACGGATTTATGTATATTTTCGTAACTGAAATTTCATACACATGTAATTTAATTTTTCAGTTACGTGATTGGAAATTGCTTCCGTTACGTGTATTTGAAGCTTTGTCCAGAAATTTTTAACAGTGTAGGAATTTCAAAGGGAAAATAGTTTTCATGTATTTTTGTACTCCATAAGGAATATATGTATTTTATGCATATGTTAGAGTCATTTTGTACGCACACGGAGAAAAAAGGTCTGCTGAGAAGTACCATACTTTATAGTGTTTGATCATCAGTCTTGTCCAGATCAAATTATTTACGTGAAAATACCTCTAAAAGTACCATACTGGCTTGGACTTTGCTAAAGAAGTGTATTACTTTTGTAGATATTTTCATGTAAATAATTTGATATGGACAAGACTGATGCTCGAACACTATAACGTATGGTAATTTTCAGCAGATCTTTTTTCTCCGTGTATATGTGCACTGAGGTAGAAGTCATTGAGACAAAAAAATATTGCATCCAATGGTATCTATAAAATACCTCTTTCGATCAATGAAATTTCACTTCAATGGATGAACTGGGGTTCCCCTCGATGAAACACTCCATGCGGTGAAGAACCATTTCATTCATTGGATTAATGTTTGATTGGTCCAGAGAAATATTTTATAGATACCATTGGATGGAATATTTTTTTGCCTCAATGACTTTTTTCCCTGAGTGTAAGAAGATATAAAAGAATTTTCAAACATTTTTTTCGAAAAATAACAGAGCGGTCAACTGCCACCACCCAGCTGGGCAATTTGTCAAATTTCTGGCCTTCACAATTTTCATATGCAATCAACTTTTCAAGAAAATTTACTTTTTTTTATAAGTGTCCCTCTTTGCCACAAAAAATCGAAAATTAATGCCTTTGAGGAATTTGAAGAATTAGTATGATTTTTCACCGCTTCTTTGTACTTCCTTTTGCAATAATAAAGGAGTTAAAATGGAAATATTGTCCAGGATTGGGGTTCACCCGAAGCCTATTCATATAAAGAAACTATTTGCTGAGTTTGATGAAGATTGATCAAAAACTGTAGGAGCTTAGAAATTACACAAATTGCCCAGGCGGATGGCAGTTCAGTAGCTGATAGCTTTATTATTTTTCAGAGAAGTATTTGAAAATTTTTGTGTATACTCTCGAATATACATTTGAAATGACCCTGAGATATGAATAAACTATACCGGGCTTTTCATAAGTCGCTGAAAACACTTATTCTTCATCCAAAATGCAATCATTCACCGTTTGGAAAAGATTTTTTGGAGGCTTAGTTTTTGAGCTATGAGCATTTTTAGATTTTTTTTCACATTCAAATAACTCAGAAGCATTACATTTCAAATTCTTGAGCTCAACACCATCCTCTAAGTTGGAAAACGCCAGTTCTCCGAAGAAAAAATTCAACTAGCCTATCATTCTTTGTTTTAGAACTACAGAGATTTGAAATTTTCTGGCTTCTAGCCAAGCAGAATTCAGCAACTTTAAATTACTATACACTGAGAAAACGTTTGTTTCGACGAAACAAAATTTTGATTGAAATGAACGTAAATAAACTTTTTGGTTGGCTGAAATAAAATTTATTTAGGATAAACAAAATGTATTTGTCTGTATAACAGCCTTAATTATTGTGAACTAAATTTTGTTCACCCCAAACAAATGTTATTTCAGCCAACCAAAAAGTTTCTTTGCGTTCATTTCAGCCAAAATTCTATTTGGCTGGAACCAACTGTGTTTTCAGTGTAACTCCGAAACAAAGAATGATAAGATAGTTGAATTTTTTCCCCAGAGATCCGGCGTTTTCCAACTTGGAAAAAAGTGTTGAGCTCAAGAATGTAGAACATATTGCTTCTGAGTTATTTGGATTTGAAAAAAAATAAAAAAATGCTCACAAGCCTCCAAAAAATTTTTTCCAAATGGGAATTTTATTGCATTTTGGCTGTAAAATGACGCCTTTGCACGGAAAGACTGGGTCTATTAATATTTAAAAAGAATTTGTCATGGTTTTCATAATTCACTGAAAATCCTTCATCATAAAAAACTGGGTCTATTGATATTTAGAAAAATGTCTGTGAATTTAGGGAAAAAGAGAATCGCTGAAAAATATTCGGAGTGAGTCTACCAAAAATTCGTAGTCAAAATATTGACAGTTCGTAGTTTCATTGGTATTTTTCACAGTGAAACTATCAATTGTGAATACATTGACTATACGAATTTTCAGTAGACTCCCTACGAATATTTTTCAGCGATCCTCGTTTTCCCTGAATTGACAGTCATTTTTTTGAATATTAATAGACCAGGTCTTCCCGTGATGAAATATTTTCAGTGAATTATGAAACACCCTGTATATATTCCTCATTTGTTGGAAAGAAATCGATGAAAATCACTAAAAATACGCCGTCCTACACCTATTTCCTCCCTCAATGAGAAAGAATACGATTTTTGAATTTCTTCCATGTCTACCCCATCAATAATTTCATAGAAACAGTTCAACTAGAGCTCCGGTGTCTGTACCCTTTTAACTTCGAGTATTATGCGTACGAAAGAAGGAAGAAAATTGCATCCTAACTATTCTATTGAAAGAATATTGATCGTTCGCAATCTAGGAAGTAGCGATTGAAATCATGTGATATAAGAGAAAATAATATTGTGACTTGTTATTGATAATGGCATAAGATAATATTATAATCTATAATAATAGCATTTTATGCATTTTTTAATAGCGAATGAGATTATATATCTACTTACGTTCCAGTTCATGTTCTTTACACTCGCGTTCAAATGTACATATTTGCTCTTTATACTGCGGGGAACAATCATTTTCTATCAGATCATTCATTATTTTTATAAAAGTATAAAATAATTTATGTCAATGTTTTCAGATATTTATATTACCAAGAAATTTGGATGTTTCTTCCAGAATTCAGATGAAATTTGTAATCATCAAGTTCATTTCGACCCTTTGAATGGTATTCTTTTTATGCTGAAGCAATTATTCTGAACAGGAAAGCATGAAATTATTATCAGAAGATTATCATCATGCTAAAAAATGGTTCCTCTGAATTTGAACAAATTTTAATCTCAGTTTGTTAGCTAAAAAAGGAATTTGCTGAAAAATTTGCTGCCATAGTTAATCATATGATATCCTCCCAGCAATACAGTTTACTGTACGAGATTTTAGCTAAGTTAGCAAAAAGATTTGCTATTCTTTATGTAATACCTCAACTTGCTTCTTCAGCAAATTTTTTTTCACCATGTATATGACGTACGTATTTTTCAACTGTGGGTGTTGGTCACTAATTCCGCACTGAAAAAAAATCTGATTTTGCTGGAGTAGCAAACTTTTTGCTGCTACAACAATCTATGTGCTATTACAGCAATCTTGTTAGCTATGACAGCAACTTTTCAGCCGTGGCAGCGAAAAATGTTGACTACTCCATCAAAATTTGTTCGCTATTCCATATATAATAGCAAAATTTGCTGGAGGGGTGAACATGAGTAACAAATAGTTTGCTGTCAAAGCAAAAAAATTTGCTTCTCCAGTGAAATGGCAAATTCCTTTTTCCTCCGTGCGATCAACAACATTTCAGTAATCATAACATTTATCATATTCTTCCTTGTTTCATGCAGTACCGATGTAAATCAACGTCCCAAAATAGCACACGGATAAATCATGTTACGTGCAACCTTCTATAGATATGCGTAGAATGCACTTATGCACGAATCTAATTTAAATATCTTGTGCCCGTGCATATGGATATTTCAATCCTTAATGAACGTATTTTGAAAATCATCGTTTCGTGTCTCATACGGACAATATCAAACATCAAGTTTATCACCTCTAAACGATCTTTCTCATTCACCGAATGAAATTCGAACGAATCATTGGGAATAAAAATCATACTTCTCGGCAAACGGTGTTATTCTCACACCCTCGTGCACAAAATATCGATTCAACCCCTTCATCACACATTCACGACTTTATTTCAAATCATCAACTTTTCCTGGAATCGGTGATGAATACGTTAATTCCTAGATTCGTACAATGGTTATTATCAAAGAAGTTGCTGCGTAACATTGAAATTCAGAGCAGACGTCGATGTAACGCGCTTTGCGTTTGCCTCTGAATTTTTTTTGTTCTCAATACCTTTTTGAGATCTTTCTCAGAATTATTAATGCTTTTCAATCTATTTTCGCTCCGAGTTCTCTCCCTCTCTCTCTCGGAGCGCAATCTGAGAGATTTGAATGATGCGAAAAGGGTAAAAAGTTTGAAAGGCGACTGAGGTAAAATCGAAACCAAACACCAGAACGCATCTACTTCGTACAATCCTCTCCCTTCGGCCCCTTATTCCTTCTTGCTTCACCCACGTACCCACGTATACACGTGTACGCGTCTCTGGAGGCTTCGTTTCGTGACCCAGCCATCAGCTGATCGATACACGTCACCCCTAGAGCTGCATACTGGCCGGTCTAAAAACATAAGGCTATGAGCACGGAAAAGAAGAGCGCCATGAAGCATGGCGAGTGATGAAATCACGTACAAAAAGAAAACCTCCAAGGACTGGAACTAGTTATCTAGATCTACCTCCGATATGCCTTGGGTATAACGAGAACTGGGATGGGCAACTCACGGTATTTTATTCTTTTCACACTTTCATGTTCGAATAATTCGATGGGAGATTCTTTTGAATATTTTTACACGGACTGGAATAAGGATAGTAAGGTGTATTGTGAATCTTTGAGGAAATCAACTTCTTCGATTTTTCACACAATTTCAAATGTAAGTGGAATGAAATAATGAATTCATAGAACCGCATATATACATTATTCCTATTATCGCTAAGGACACTGTAGCGTATGGTATAGACGTAGAGTACGTAGACATTTGGCTCAACGCAGTTTATCCACGTCATTTTCCGTACTTAACGTCAACTATGTAAAGCCTCTTTTTTTCAAATATGTGAAAAATGTTAGGATTTAAATATTCATTGGTAATACGTGAAGTAATTGGTATATCAATCAAATCAATTGGAGAGTTTATAATTTCGAATACTATGGATTGACATATGAATTGATCACTTATCCTCCGAAAACGTGGGGGCGGGAGAGGAATCTCGATGAAAAGCCAATGCTGCCAAGCCCGTTGTTAGCATTACAACAATGCGACTCGCAAACGTCTTTCGATAATCAGAGAATAAATTCCAAATATAATAATCTCTAATTATAGTTGGCTTCAAATCTAAAATCGATCTTCGACGGTTTATGGATGCAAACACTGCTGTACATCAAAAAGGATTTCTTCGAATGTGAGGAATTGTTATTTGAACGATGGACTACTAAGTAATAAATTCTTTTACACGCACGGAAAAAAACATTCCAGTCAATTTCGCAAAACCACTGCAATAAGGAAATTTCGGTTACCACAACAAGAAATCAAGTAACTCCAACTGTTGTATTCTGTAAAGAATACCAGTCACATAATAATTTCAACTGACCAATTATAGTATATATACATTGTTCTAACAACAACCGATTGTAGTAGTTTGTTCTATAATTCGTTATATTTTCAACTCTTACAAAAACCTCATTTTAAACGGTAATTCTTATAACAATTTCTGGTATCTTCAACTATGAATTTGAATAAGTTTAACTGATTAATCGGCGATTAAAACTACATCAATACATAGTCCTTCAGAAACAAATAGCTATATCCTTAAATAGATCTTTCCTGTACATAGACAAAAGTATTTTTCAATAGGTTGGAATAACAATTTCGTTTCATCTGTTATTTCTAATGAATTTGGTATCTTCATTTATTATCATTTATGTCCCCTTATGTTTATTCATTCCTTTCTGCATTGTTTCTATTCTGAATGATCCTTATTTGAGAATCAATTTTTATACATTTCATTTTATTTATAATATTGGAAAAAACATCTGAATTCCATCTCACCAATGACGAAATGTACACGAACAATAAGTTTATTAAATAAGCTTCGGAGTGTCAAGAGCGTAATAGCCACGTTGGCTAAATGTTAGTTTTGCGATAGGTTAGTTATAGGTAGGGAGAGCAGGTTCGGTTCCCCGTTAGATTCAAAACTTTTCACTGTTGCCAACAAAGTTATTCCGGATAATGACTATTGCCACATAAAAATTGACTATCGGTTCTAAGGTGGCGCAACGTAGCTCAAGATTGGCCAATCTTCGACATTAGGAGGGTGCAACTGTGAAATGATAACATCATTTTTCGCTCTGCCAAGCCTGTTTTCCAACATAGAACAAACATTGGTGAAATGATGAACCAAGCTTGGGCCAAGATTGACGATCGCGGTCAAGATTGCGCCTAGCTATTGACGATGCTTGGTGCAACACTCATATATTTCATCCAGTCTATATTGGTCTAGGATTGGCGATAGCTTGCCCCAAGCCTGAACGAATGCTGAGACAATCATAAATTCATGAAACCAATTCACTAATTCCCAATCATGGTGCATCATTTTATCATTTTTGAATCAATATTGACTCTACATAGATTGCCAAGGCTTGGCAGTCAGCTTTGCCCCAAGCTATATTCTATTGTCAGCGTTGGCGGAAGCGAGAAATTTTTACGTGGGTTGATGTAGCATTGTTTATCACCACACATCAGAGTGCAGTCAAAATTGGTGTTAATTTTGAATAAATCAACAAAAGTCTAATAGACTCTAAAGCCAAGTTTATTTCAAATTCTTTCCCATTTCTTTTTTGAAATTATTGAATATATGGCAACACCTAACCTCCACTTATAGTGACATTAACACTACTGTTGGTGACATACACTTTGGCATTTTGTGGAATGCGTTCGAAATGAGTAGTCGCTATGGCTGTAGTATTGTTTGATTTTGATTATCAACGTGGGGCAATAATACAACATTTTCTTGTAAACATGATCACTCAAGACGGTTGATTCATGCATCGATTTTTCTAACAAATCCAGTGATGACTGGTACATTGTTTACGATAATCATTCTGTAAATATAACCGGAATGCCTTGCTGTCCATATAGTCACCGACGATTCCGGTAACAGCAACGCGAATTCCGTTAACATTGACAGATCATTTTTTTCCGTGCGAACAAAATATTTATTTCTGTTTATTTCGATTCAAATAACAATTTCTTAGATTCAAAGGAATAATTTTTTCTGTGTACAGGGAATCAACTGATCATGCAAAGAAGTTGTATATCTTCCTATCCCTGGTTAAAGAATCTCCTTGACCCGATTGAACCGATTTTTAATGTGTTTGAATCAGTTTTCTGCGTCGGAATCAATGGGAATCAATCGGTTCAATGAGATTCTGTAATTAAAGATCGTTGGGGTTTGGCTGAATTCTTGACAACTGTCAACTCTCTAGTTCTCTTTTATTTCTCATGATATCCCACCCAACACAGTTTGTCACAGCAACGTAACGGCGACAAACAGTTTTGTTACTGGTGATGTAACCTGTTTGTTACGAGCAATTTCCTGGTTGGTAGTAATTTCCCACTCAACGAATGTAACCAGGATGTAACCACCACATCGTAGATAGGACGTCGTTATATCTCTGCGATGCTGGTGTTACGTAACATGTAATAATCTTACAAAAATAATTTGGTTAGCGCCATGATGCCCTTTCCGTGTTGGACGACGAGATTCATATTCGCCAATAACATTGAATAATGAATTGATGAAATATCTCACAAAATTTTGCTATGAGAACCTTAATTTTCCCTTAAATATGTTTTCTGAACTATTATAAAAAACAATTATTCGTATTCATATTCGTAAATTTTGTATGAAATTCGAATGTTACAAACTTTATTACTGGGATGTTGTAGTGATTTTAGAAAATCACGTGTTACGTAACACCAACATCGCAGAGATATAACAATGTTTCATTTGTGTTGTGGTGGTGACATCTTGGTTACATTCTTTGAGTGGGAAATTACTACTAACCAGGACATTGCCTGCAACGAACAGGTTACATTACCAGTAACAAAACTGTTTGTCGCTGTTACGTCGCTGTGACAAACTGTGTTGGGTGGGATACCGTTAAAATGATAAATTTAGCTGCAAATAAAAGAAAAGGAGAGAACAAAGAAAGGAAAAATTGACACCCCACATTTCCGGACGTATAAATTAGACTTTTAAAGAATAATTGAGGGATTTCTCGTTGATTCGTATGAATCGAAATAATTGTCTCTTTTCATCCAACAAAGGGGTGATGTTGTTCACCCAACAAAATCAAATTGAATTCTATTTGATTGAACAATTTATTCCTGTAATGGTTCTTCGCGTCTGATATGAATCCAAACAAACACTTGATAGTTTCTTTATTGCAGAAACTTTCGTTTATGTGAATGATAATGACCAGACATGAATCAAAATTATTGAACATAAAAGTGACTTTCATAGTTCCAGGACAAATAGATTCATAGGGATATTCCGAAAGTCATCAGAAAGAAATTAACTTGCAAGCTTTGGGAGAGAACGAGCATAAATCTCATGCTTCTGGGAGGAAGTGAATTATTCGTATCCCACTTGCCCACTTCCATATTCCTATGATTCAAATGGGAATAATTTTCATCCATTTATATCTTTCGAAACTTTTTCCTTTTTCTTGAATACACTTTTCATAGACACTCGAGATCCTTTGATTATTCGTTTTACGTGTAACGAAAAATATCTTCCTTCAATCGAAAGACGAAAGTCCATTTTCGTAATTGTGAAGTATACCTTCGCTTCGTATCCAGATTGGATATCATATTTTCCCATGGATATCAATGTGAAGGGAATAATTTTAATCTGACCAAAAAGCAAAGAGGGTATAGAAAATTCTTCAACGTGTAGATGATGAATCCTTTCATATTGGAAGAAGATGCGAATTAATTTTCAAGTTGATGAATAGAGGAAACTTCAGTTCAAAAAGTGGAATTCTTTTGATGTGATTATTCTTTCAAAGCAGGAAGACTCGTTTAGAAAATCTTCTAAGGACATGATAAGAAGCAAGCATAAACTCCAAAGTGACTTTCTTGAATAAAAAGAAGGAAAGAGAAAATAATATCCTCAAAGTATAATATTCCCAAGCAATCTTTGAGAAGATGAAAGAAAATAATATTTTCAAAGAATACAACCTCCGAGTCGACCTTTTCGAAAGAGGAAAACTCGGATAACACTGAAGAGTTGAGCTCATTTCCACTACGGGAAAACAAAAAACAACGGTCCGAGGAAACTTGAAACTTCTGAATTTTAACTCGGGTGGAAAGTTCAATTTCGTTCCTTGTACATCTTATGGAACATTATTTTATTTTATTCAGAATACTTTCTTGACAAAAACAAGAGAAGGTTTGCTGTTTGGACCTAGTTATATAGGACAGAAGTTTGTTTTTGTTCGTATAGCGAATGTTTCAATGATCGATCAAGATCTTTGGAAGGTGATAATAAGTTTTAGGAACGCTTCTGAATACTTCACGCTATATCACCCAACATGTTTCGTATGATATACGAAAGTGAAGGACACGACGTTCGCGTGAGACCGGTTAATGTTACAATTCATATAAAATTGCCAGAGAAGAAGCGAAAGTACTTCCATTCGGCGGATCATTTATAACCATGCTAATTTCTAATTTGTGTTCTAGTTGGCTCGATTCATTTTCGAGTCTTCCCAAAGCGGGGAGGGAGGACCTTTTTTGCCGTTATCAGCCAGTATGGAATAATCAGGACATAACATAAGGGTCAGTTCTTACCAAAAAGTTAGTTCTAAAAGAAAACGATCGGTTCTAAAACGTACAAACGGTTAGTTCTTAAAACATTACCCAATTTTCAGTTCAATGTTTTCCTTTTTATTTTTATTTTTTTCAAATCGAGTATCCAATACTGCCCTGTTACAAAATAAGCTTTTCACCTCGTATCGAGGGATTTAATTAATTCAGTAGTGATATTCATCATAAAAAAAATTAATCTTGATGCCAAAAATAAAATCAACGAAGCATCAAATAATTCAGGAAATATTTGTCATTCAAATTTCTCACTTCATATTGGAAGGGTTTTCTGTCGAAATAGAAAGACTATTTCTTTTTTTTTCAGCTGATGTTCTCACAGCATAGTTCATAAAAAAGGAATCTTCATTAAATAAAACGTAATTGAATAGATATTAAGTTTATCAATTCATAAAGATGATACAGTACCTTTTTTCTTTGTTTTAGAAATTGAGTGTCGACCGTTTCGGTTAGTTCTGAAATTTCCTTACATTATGCCCTGGGAATAATAACTCTCTTTCAGTCAAACTAGCGACAGAACCGCTTGACTTTATATCGCGGAAGATAATTCCTTATCAACCCAAAGGTGTTGGAAACACGCTGCGACCGCCCAAGGATATCGTGAAATAATCTCACGACCTTTATATAGTTGGCATATATAGTATGTATATTTGTTCGATCGCGATCCGCTTCTTTTTGAGTATACAAATTCGAATCATGGGTCTCTCACATAGTTTAGTGAATTTATGTATTCTAAACCGAGCTACATCTCGTGATTCGTATTCCGAAGTTCTAAAAATAATTCATCATTATCGAAAGACAGCAACGTCCCTCTCGATTTTTGTTCTTCTTCATTTTTTTCCTGCCATTAGAAGACAAACTCTTCGTTGAGTCAAGACTCTGTGAATCGATAGCCACTTGAAAGAGTCGACGGATAATCGATTGCTTTGAACGTCTTTCAGGTAAGGTTGAGCTCGACCTAATGAAGGAAGGAGAATCAAACACAACAATAACAACAACAACACAAATTATCACGCATTGATAACACAAAGGTATGAGAAAAAGAGGGTAGGAGGGAGGGAGGAAAGCACAATGGGTGCGTGCTGCTTATCGGACGAAGGTGTGGCCTAATGAGTAACCCGGCACATTTGTTTCCAAGAATATATATATATATATGTATATTATATATAGTTAACATGTGGTTGTATTTGGCGCACTAGAGGGAAAAGTGATAGAGTAAAGATAATCGGATACTTATTTTTCAAATGTTCTCGGTTAGATGAAAGCAAGAGAAAAGGGAAAAAGCGGAAAAAACTATCCCTTTGTATTGTAAGTGCCTACTCATTTATTATATTTATCTCACGGCATACGTGCATATGCAAAAAGTACATCGCATTCATCGTGATATGGTTGTACATTGCTGCACAGGAGTCAATTTGCACAAATGTTGATTTGATGACGGAGAGCAGCGAAGGGATATTAAAAAGTCATTTACGCAGGAAGGGAGAATAGGGAACGGCTATTATTCGAAGATATTATTCAAAAGTATTTAATTTTTCCATTTCCTTTATTGCTAGAGATGTCAAATAACCGGTTATTTCGTTATTTTCCCCGTAAATGATCGGTTAACCGAGACACAGTGGGTTCAAATGCCAAAAATCTGGAAAAAATACCAAAAGTGAAGTCTGTAGTTTCACATATTTGACCTTTGGGGTGAGTTAAGTAATGTCCCAAGTATCGGAATTCAAATATGAAAAGATTTGATCCCTTCTCCCTACTCTTGTATTACAGTTCAAAAGTATCCTCTCGTCAGGTACCATTCGCGTGAATGAGAGATAGTGAAGTGACGACCATGTTCAAACAGACGCTGTGTCTCGAAAAATGAACCGATTGAACTTTTCTAAAATGGTATCTACTGCTGGAAGTGTATAGCATATACTAAGAATTAGTGGAATATCAATTTACTGAGTGGCAAATGATGGCAAAGCAATGATTGAATGTGAATTTTTATACCTCTGAATTTGGAAATTTGTTTGGTTATTTGGAGAAAAACTTGTGTTCCACCACGCCTTTCCACATCACTTTACTCATCGGAGGTTGTAGATGGGGGTCTTACCTTCGAAATGAAAAAAAAATTAGCTGCCCCTTTTTGACCCTTTGGGGTTCCGTCATTGTTTTGTGAAGGAAGTATCTTCCAGACACATTGTCGCAATCACGAAAATCTTCATGAAATTGTAAGCAGTTCTCAAATTCGTTTGAAAATCGATTGTCAGGATGTCCAAGATCAAAATGACGGATCCAATATGGCGGACCAAAATTTTAGAATTCTTTGGTTTTCCTTCACGCTCCACACTCGGGGGTCTTCGGGGTCATTCATTACAAATCAGTTGTCCAAATTTCCAAATTAGAAATGGTGGATATTCCACAATTCATCAGTTTTCCACATAGCAATTCAGGTCTTTTACCTCTTTTAGAGGTCTTTTAGATATCTTTTAGACCAAAGAAGAGTTTGAGACATCTGAAAGACATCTACACGGAGAGAATTAAACAGTAATGATTCCGATGTGAAATTTCCAAAGGAGAATACATCGTAAAGATTTCGATGTTTCGTAGTACTGACTACCTCGAAAACAAGTGATGCCTACGTTTTATGCGATTTCTCGTGATAACAACTCAATCAGCGGCATGTTTACATCGCAATGTTTATTATTTAATTCTCTCCGTGTAAATGTGTTGCGCAAGACATCTTAAACTTATCTAAAAGATATCGCGAGACATGAATTTTTATGTGGGTTTCCTTTACACTCAGAATTGGGAGGTTTTTAGGATCGCTGATTATATTAAAAAACCCGTTGTCTCGATGTACATTTTCATACACGGAAAAAATCAGTGATCCAAATTTTCGTTGGCTAGTATATGACTTTTGGACGGAGCACAATTTGGAGAAGAATTCGTACACTGGATTTTGATAATTCGTTGACTCTTTCCATTATTTCAATGATGAGAATAAAAAGTGGATTCCATTGTTCGAATAGTGAACACAGTTAACAAATTATTAAAATCCAGTATACGAATTCTCTTCAAACTTGTGCTCCGTCCAAAATTGGCATACTAGTCAACGAAAATTTGGACTACTTATTTTTTCCGTGTACATTTACCATTGCGTGCACATCCACCATATCGAATCAGACACGTTGAATTTCGCAATTTCGACAATCCGCTGGTCAAAATGAAACATATTTGAAACAGCAACCGAACGCCAGAAGAGCGGAGATCGTAAGGTTTTCTCGTTTCAATACCCGTTTACTCCGAACGTACCCTAGCAGAAATTAGCACCGAATCAACGTTGTTTCGAGTTTAGATGCCTCGGAACAACGTTGATCCGGTGTAGATTTCTGCTAGGGTAGATTTTAACCAGAGTGAATTTGTAACAGCGTCACAGGGGGGAAGCTACACGTAAGAAGTGGAGTTCATTTGATGAATGTTCGAAACCTGTATCGCAATACAATGTTTAATTAATGTATCGCTGTACAATGACGCAATAAAATCACACATCCAAAGTTTAATTAATGAAAATTGAATACCTTAAATTAGCTGCCATAGTTGTGACCGTTATGCTCGACGAGTTATGAGAATACAATTTGAACTTGAATTGTGTTGTTGTGATTACAACACCGGTATAAACAAATCACTGGCTTAAAATGGTACCTCAGTACTGCATCTACAGCCTTTTGGGTTTTGTTCCCCGCACAATATTTTTCAAAATAAGAGGGGTGTGACATAAGTCCATGGAAGTGTCAAAAAAAACTGATCACAAACTTTGATATGACGGTTCATATAAAAATCTGTGTAACTATGGATATTTTATTTCATTATTAAATGAGTTATGTATCGTAGTTGATATTGGCTCACTTGAAAAGTGAATATTATACACTGTTAGAAAAGTTATTGAGTTTTTTTCATAAACGATTCATTAAACAGAATCCATAATAAAATATCGAATTCAATGATATAATTCTTAATGCTAAGAATTTTATTCTTCATGTCGAGAATTTTCTTCTATAATTTCATAACATATTTGTGACATTGATTAAATAATTATTACATTCCAGTAAGAAATTGGGAAATTTCATCACTCATATTAAATTTAAGAATCAGTATTCCATTTGATATGAAAATATATGTTGTTGAAGTTTAAATCGTTTCTAGAAACGAAACGAAAATTCAAATCTGAGGAATCGTCATTACTCATCTCCTCGAATCAATTCTTTGTAATTCCCTGCAACTGGAAACATCGATCCAAGAATGTACTGCAAGATTTTGGATCCTTAACAGCTGAATATTTTGTTATTTGATTACTAATATTCGTTCCAAGAAACGATTCAAACTCCAGCAACATGAAAATATGATATTTCATAAAGAATTTCGTATTAAATTCAAGAACTTTTCTAACAGTGTAGAGAAATAAAGAGTTCTGATTTTTTGACTTGTAGAAACAAGGTGATCACACCCATGGAAGTGACATTGTTGATGCTTTAAGGAATAATAAAAAATTAACTGTGTGGTTTTTGTACATGGATTTAGCTTGAGAGGATAGTATTTCGTCTACTATTTTTATTAAAAAAAATCAGCCATCCAGTAATTAAGTACTACCGATTAGAAACACGGTGGTCATACTGATTTTTGTCAAAAATGAGAATTACCCAGATGAGCTTATTCCAAGGCTCTCAAAAGGTTAAAATTCAAAAAGGTTCATTCAGCTGATTTTTGATTATTATAGAGACCAAAATCACTACAGTTTGATGAGTCTTTTATCATTCAAGCATATACAAACGTGAGTTTTTCGAGCTTTTGAAAACTTGGTTCTAGATAACCGATTACCCAATTAATTAACCCGTTTGCAGTTAGTTCAAAATCTACCCTAAAAACCGGTTAACCGGTTTGACATCCCTACTTATTGCGGAAACTAATTGATAAACAGAAGAAAACGTTTGAATCGCTTTTTTCCACATTTCAATCAGGGATTTCATATCCCGAGATGCCCGGAATCGTACAAAAGGGATGATGTATGGAGGAGATGACGCGTATAGAACATCACACATCTCGAAGATGTTTGGAGAACGTAAGATGTCCTACCGGTGTCAGATACAGGGATAAAACTTCTCTATACCTTCTATTCTCGATGTCAAACGCCTTTACGTTCATCTAGGTACGAAATTGACGTCCACCAAACGAATATTCTTGAGATGACGACGTCGGAGAGGTGTATTCGAATTCCTTTCTGGTGATGGTCAAAAGCTGAATGTAATTGATGTGAAAGAGTCCAGAGTTTGCGATCTAACAAACTGCCATATTTTCCGGTCAATCGAGTAAACGTCAATTTTATACGCTTCAGGGAAATCAAAGATCAAAAGTTCCTAGATTCTCTCCTGTGTGCATATTCTGTGAACTAGAAATTAGAAGGGACAAAATATTCATGTACAAGAGTTGAATTCGAGTAGTAGCTGTGATAATTCTACACGAGATACATAGAAGAAAAATTAGAAAAAAATCCCTCGAATAGATATTTGTGATATCCATTCCCGTTATTAACTTGACATTCTCATTACCTTAACGTCATAAAATTCCTCACCCAATGCAATTGTCTCTCTTATTTCCCTGTCCGTGTCTTTCGGTAATATTATCATAGGACTAAGACAAGGTATTTTTTTCAAGAAAAAATATGATGTTTCTATTCTTTCTTGTTATTTTCTTCGAGGTTTTCGTTTTTTTCTTTCTTCATCTCATATACGGAAGATAATATATCGTGGTAGCCGCTGGCAAACGTCTCGTGAAAATTGCGTTGTCTGCAGGATATCCATGATCTTGCATATTGTGTACTTGCACGAAAGGGTTCAATGTGTACACAACGTCGCAAACTCTCTCCTTGTATCTCCATTTTACATAGATGTATGTATATTTTCTAGGCTACGCTTGGCGTTGTTGTTGCTGCTGCTTCTGGTTTCGCTGGTGCAGCGATAGATGTACATCGTATTCGCGTGAGAAAGAAAATTATACATAAGCAAACAAGGATCCGCTGGTTTTTCTCCTAGGAGCTTCTCTCATTCATATTTCATACGAGGAGGAGAGTTTACGTTGCGTTATGCGACGAGTCCACACGAACTGATACACATTCGTGTACATATTCTTGTATATTCACGCTGCAATAAAACTTTACGTGACCAGATTGGACAGGATTCTGATTAAAGAAAGATTTTTTGCAAATAATCTCCACTTCGCAAGACATTTTCCTTGATTTTTGTGAACTCCGTGTACGAAAATTGTGAGAAACATCTAGATTCGTTTGAATCCTTTTTATACGAGGAGTCGAATAACAGCAGTCATGCTGAGAAAACGATTTCACTATTCTAAAAATACTGTAAGGAAAGTTCGTTTTATCGTTCATCACACGCGAAGCGGAAGCTAAACGTTGATTAGCCGAAGCTTGTCAACGTTTCTCACCAACCGAGTTTTCGGCATTTCGTGTGACGAGCTTATATCGACCACCGATCTACGAAGAAGCTATGTTCCGTGGTGGAACTATTCAACTTTATTGTTCCAACAATTAACAAGGGACACGCTAAGGACAACGTTATTTCTCTCAAAGAATAATTAGACACGTCATTCGATGTATAATTTCCAGGATTCTCATTCTTCAAGATTTTTACTCCGTTCGATGTATGTTCTAAGATAAGATAAAAGTCAATCTAAAAAATTCTCATTGGAAAACTGACAAGATTGAAACTAACTGGGAGAGAAAATTTCATTATCGGTATTACAAACTTTTATTCCTCAGGAGCTGAAGAAATTGAACGATTGCGCAATAAATCCTGGTATATTCTGTTCTCGTTCCAAGAATATTGTCATTTATTTCCAAGTTTCTAGGAATATCGAAGGATAGAATGAAGTTTCCTAGAGAGGAATGGAATTAAGATTGGAATACGAGTGGCGAAGACAAAATCGAATAGTATTTGCGGTAACATTGATCTTGGTGCTATCCTTCTATCGTTGAAAATACCGAGTATGAAGCCGCGTTCTTACTTTGTCACGTTCAGACGATATCCTTATACACTCGGGTTCTCCCCTTCGAGCATCCCCCCATTCTCTCGCTTGTCTAGCCTCAACATAGATGTGTATGTACGTACGTGACTGGATCCCGAATCCTTTTCCTTCCTCCCTTCTTCCGTCTTTCCTTCTCCCGAGTCCTAATATCAAAGAAAAAGAACGAACACAATGGCAAGAGTTACTTTTAATTGTTTCGTTACACGGGTCAATAGAACTTTCATTCCATTCAACCCTCTTCCGATATTCCTTTCTTCTTTCTTTTTACCACACTCTTTTTTATCTTTGCCCCCTCCTCGCCCCTCGCGATCCCTTTTTTATCCTTTCTGATTGGAACGATAGAGTCTAATTTGCGGAAACTCGCTGGCTTTTGATTGCGATCGAGTTCTCGATTCGAGGGCGACAAAAGAAAGCGCTTCGAAATCGATGCTGAGATGGCGAATTCCGGGAACGCGATCGAAGGAAGCGCACGGAGACATTTGCACGCTCAAAGATTTCTACTTTGGTATCGTTATCTATACCTTATCGATGTAAGAGGACGGTGGAAGTATATGTATACCGTTCGAAATTGTTTGAAATTTCATACGATTTTCAATCACATCTGGGGATGAAATTGTCAGTTTTCGAAGTATGGATTAAGAATTCATTTACGCGCTGAATTTTCAGATTTTTGGTATATCATGTTACGCATTGATGTATGTTCTTGTAACTAAAATATCATTTCCCTGCTTGAACAAAACCATTGATTCTCGCCAAATCTCATCGAATGTTGTACAATGTTCTGACAAAATCCTATTGAAGCATTCGTTAATGAGATTCAATTAGATCAACGTATTTTTTCAATGTGATTCTGATCAAATCCTGTACAATTTTTGACCAAATCGATTCTGATATAGTATCGCTGAGTAATTGTAAGTCATTTTATCGATTCCTCTTGGAATACACACGGAGAGAAATTTATAGTTGAATTTACTATGGGATTATTGCAGGCGAGGAACAGACTGAATTTCTAATGGAAATTCCTGTAAAACATTGTAAATTTGATCGGGCTTCTATTGTCTCGTCATAGTGAACTTTATTGTGAGTTCAGTATCTTCCTCGGTTACTCTAAATTTTCATCCGTGTACTGTAACAAAAAATCTATGGAGAATTTCCAGTATCATACTGACAGCAATGACCCTGTACATTTGTGCTGGACAATTACATTGGAATCATGAAAATTCCAGTCCACATATCGGAAAATTAAGCTGAAAAACATAAAATTTCATGTAAAATACGGAAAGATTCCGGTACAACGGGAATTTTCTTATACGTCAACTGAAAAATCCATCATTATAACATTGTACCTATCAAACAAATCCGTTGCAAAATTCCTGTTCGATTTTAATCGATTTTTGTCACGGGAAATGCTGTCAAAAACTGGTTGATTTTTCATCCGCTTCTGACATTCTGAATGCGGAAGATGCCGTTAAAAATTGAGGGAAATTTCATAATCTATTCTGCTATATATTTGGATCCTGGCCGATTCAATCAACTACCGATAGAAGAGTATATTGTTCACCAAGGGGAGAAATTGCTCTTTTTCTCCGAGGTAAAAAAACTACCTGCAAAAGAAGTATACATTCCCTAGTAGAAATTTTGGATGGGAAAATACGAGGGCCTGATGAGACATGCCCGATTTCCTATCAGCTCCTCATCAAGTTTCGTTGTGGTTTTCCCTTTCTTGCTCGGTTTCATGGAAATCTTATCCGAACTCTATTGGACCCTTGTGTTACAACCCTATTTGAATCCTACTAGTGAAATCTGGTCAGGCATTTGTAGAGCCTTATAAGATTTTCCTCATTTACGGTTTCCGGATTCTAACCTGATCAGGATCTTATCGAAAATAGGGAATGCCTGATCAAATTTTTACTAGGGTTCTTGGCATATATTCAGCATTTCTAGCAAGTTATTAATATTTTGTGCCACAAAAAGAGTGAAAATTCCATTCCCCTGCTGCAACGGGATGAAAGTGAGCATTTTCGCCGCTAGGGCAGAAACTATTTTCCTCCCGCTTTGTTGGTACATTTGCCTGGAATCCATCACTTTTTCCCCCTAAAAATGGGCTGAATCGGGGTTGCCCTGAAAAAAACATCGGCTTTGTCATGAAAACATACACCGAGAAAAATAATTAGTCACCCTTACTCCAAATTAGTTCCAGCAATTAGATACAGTTGTTGATATTTGAATAACTAAAACGGGCGTTTGCTCGACTGAATTCAAATTCGATTTCTCTGACTTTAGTGCCTGTTACTAATTTGAAGTTGTCTTTACCACAGCTTTTATTACCGGCCAGGCCCCTCCAACTCACACATTTTTCAATACTCCTCGTTTTCACGTAATGTCCATCAAAACCGTCACAGCATCACAGTCCCAGAAGAATTCTTGAAAAAATCATAAAGAATACAATCAGTTCAATAAGAATTCTTTATGAATTCTTTTGAGACTATGGTGCTGTAAGGGAATCTAGGTAGCGAACGATCTAGTGGTCCAAAACAATTGGTAAACATAACCAAAAAGTTTCATTTTGCGAATTGTCAAGACAAACTGGTGTTGTGATTTCTGTAAATTTGTGTTTTCATGGGCCAATAAATTTATTTTCTCTCATTCCGCGAATTATTTGATTACGTGTAACGTAAATTGAATTGAAGTGCCAGCTAACAGTCGTGTAGAGCCATCTACAAATTTTTGGACATCATGTGAACACGTAGAAGCTCGAGTCGGAGGGACCTGTTACCGGCTTCTATTCTTTTATTATTCGGAACTAATTTTCACAACTAACTTCGGTTCATTCGGTCAAATAAAATATTTTTTTCAGTTCATTTGGTTGTTCTATGAAATATATATTTTTTTCTCATCTCAAGAACCCAAGCAGCAACAGAAGTTCAAAGTATATACGCAATAAAAACGTTCGTAGAATGTACGAATGAGATACGCAGAATATATAATGAACGTTCATAGAATATTCGAATGAGACTATTTCAAATATACTTAAAACGTACATAGTACATCCAAAATGTACGATATTCATTCAATCGACGTTCAATTGACGTCCCATCGTATATTCGATTACATACGTTCGATGAACATGCATAGCACCTACGAAACGGTCTCATTGGAATATGCATAGAACATATTTCGAATATTCGAAGAACGTTCATAGTATATTCTGGTGCTACTTGGGAAGATGTGTACATTCAGTTAGGAACACAGTCAGTAACACAGTTAGGAACATTTTTTCGATATCATAATGCCCATGTAACACAGAATATTCTGAGAATATTCTCATAACATCCGTAAAATGTACTCGATCGAATATTTTCACAAAAAGCGTAGAAGATGCGTAAATATTCTCAAAAGATTCTTAGAACATTTCAATGAGACTGTTTCGAATATTCTGGGAACGTTCGTACAACCTGCATGCGCAAGTATCGTGATGACATGAATTTAGTAATGGCGGATAATGTTGTTGACAGGCTACAGACCCTTGGATTATATATTATTCTAATTTAATTTGTATTTGGGGGATAATAAATTTATGAACGGTGCATTTTGATATCGCAAATGTTCTATGAGAGTGCCATGTGTGAAAAATAATCCTCGAAAATGTAAAAATAATCCTCATCCATCCATGTGAATCCATAATATTGTTAACAATTCATGATTACAGATGTTTAGTGATCAAAAATATTGGTTTTGAAGTAGTTTTCGGTGATATGCAGAAGTTTATATTGACGGGAATTTTTATTTTAACAGCACTTTTTTTTAATATTCCCACAATATTTGTGGCATCATATTCTGAAAAAATTGGAAACAGTCTCATTCAAACATTTCGAGAATGTGCGTAGAATATATTCGCACGTCATAAGAATCTCTATAGAATATTCCAATATCCTCAAAGTATATTCTCAACAATGTGTGTGTGCTACCTGGATGTATAGCTTCAAACTGAGTAAATAATTTTTTCTTTCGAAGAAAGTTTCCTTGAATCAAACAAATATCGGATTGGACTCGGTCAAACCAATATTTTCTTGTGTTAAGATTTTTTTCCTCTCACTGTACAATATTTTGAAATGAGATTTCCTTCAGAGTACTCTGCATAGATTTTCGATTCAAATCATTGAATCCTGAATTTTGTTGTTACAGCGATGGAAGATATGGGGAGCCCAGGGCTGCCGGACAGCGCGGTGCCCTCCGACACGGACTTCGGTGCCCCGCCTCAAGCCTCTTCGACCAGTTTTGGATTTGGACAACAAAGCGTTGACGAGGATATCGAGGATTTGGAGGTTGAGACGACGGACGGTGCACCGCAGCCCCAAGATGGCCCCAGCCAACAACAGTTGCCCCAACAGCAACAACTCGAAAGTGATTTGTTATCCCGTTTGAATTACAACGATCAACATAGTTCGGAGGAAGAACTCGAAGTGATAAATAGTCCTAAAATGGTGGTCTCGCAAGGGTGTAGACCCGCGACCGCGCCTGAGAAACGCAAATGGTCTCAGGTCAGTGACAGCAATAGTGCTCAATCGCAGGGTTCCTCGGATCAAACATCGCCGCAATCGGCACAGCAATTGCAACAGCCGTTGTCGAACGATGATTTGGATACCATAGGGGCAACCTGTTCGGCCCCCGTCAGCAGAGCGGGGAGAGAACTCGCTGGTTCTGGATCCAGTGACGAAGAGGTACGCGATGATATACCATACATATGTATATTTTCCTCTCTTTCATAGTTTCATTTGCATCAATGAACACAAATTTCAACCATTTTCGATCAATTTTGCCGCGGATAGCATCGGGAGGTTTTCTGAACGTTCAGAAAACGTCCAAATGAAATCCCAGGACGTTCTAGAAACGTCGCATGTACGTCCCAGGGACATACAATGTTCAGTGATCCCAGTGAAAAATCTGGTATAGAGAAGAATAGGAATTTCCTATTCTTTTCAATTCTTTCCAATTCGAATTCTCCACCCTGGTGAAAATGGGAGCGAGAAGAAAGAGTAAACGAAGCGTATGCTGAAGGGTAACAGAAACGTTAATGGAATGTATACGAAGCTCGAATCGGAAGGATACAAAGAGTATGTGAAACGGGAATTGAAACCAAGAAAGCGGGAAAAATTCAAGAAATGTAGAGAAAAAAATTGAAACCTGTGGTGAGAATCGAACCGGTGACTTTCACTATGGTAGGGTCTCATCCACTGAGTCATGGATCGTCGTTGACTTTAGTTGCTGAAAGATGTCATTTGAAGTCAGAATAGGTATGACTCGCATACGCTTCATGTAACCTACTATTACGTTACGTGAAGCGTATGCGAAACGGGATCGGAAGTTTGTGAAACGTATACAGAACGTATGATTTGATGACTTTCCAGCGAGCGGGTATCATACGCTCCAGAAAGAGGGAGTTGGAACGTTTTTCGCTTTGTTTACGTTTCCGTCTCGCCTTGTGTATACGCTTCATTTTGGATGGGGGCCGAATCAACGAAAGGACAAATCAAGGAAACCATTGGTTGAAAAGGAAGAGATGTATAATGTATGATGTCTCATTCTTTCCAACTAACGGTTTCGTTGATTTGGTTTTTCGTTGATTTGCCCCCCATCCTTCATTTTCACCAGGGCAAAAAAAAGAATACATATGAACAGAAAAAAATTGAAATATTTAGATTTCAATATCATGTATGAATTCCAGTTGGGATTCTGTATTGAATCCTGCTAAGAGAAATAAAACCCTTTCATTCAATATCGTAAAAGTAATTCATTGACTATATAGAAGTTGTTATTCTAAATTTCACATTGGAAAAATTGGGTTTGAATTCCAGATTTGGAATACGATATGACTGTAGAATAGGTGAGAACGGAGGCGAATAGAATTACTGTAAAATCGATTCCATAACTCCAAAATTCGAATTCCAATTCTTGAATTTCAATCCGATATTTTTTGCTGGGATGTTCAATTCATGTCCACCATGCGACGTTCTGGGGATGTGTTCAATAAAGATGTCAATGACGTTCTGCGATACTATGCATATGTTTGTGAAGGTTAGTTTTCATGAAAGTACATTTGGGAAACGTAACGAGAAAGTAACGCCCCGTGATAAATGAAAACGACGTACTGGGAACGTATTCAGATGCATCAAAAATGAACGTTCTCTGAACGTATTTCAACCTACTCCCCGGAGATGAAGCGCACAGAACTAAGGTTATGTCTCTAAAACGTCCAGAGGACTTTCAATGCTATCTAGGTGTTGACACTGTTCAGGAGATGGTTCAATTGTAATAAAGCATTATAAATTATCTTCGAAGCTTATACACGGAAAAAATATCATCTTATATATTCCAAGAGAACATGAGCGTTCAACGATATTGCTGAAGTTTGAATCGTTTATTGAAACAAATTGATAATCAAATAATGAAATACTCAGCGATTAAGGACCCAAAATCTTGCGAAACATTCTTTAATCTATGTTTCCAGTCGTGGAAAAGTACAAAGAATTTATTTAAGAAGATAAATAACGATGATTTGTGAGTTTCTATAAACGGTTCAAACTTTAAGAACATCGTTCAACAAACATTTTTCAAACGGAAGATGAACCCTGGTGAAAGGGAAGCGTAAGTATTCAGGAAAGTATTCGGAACGTGGATTTAAGCGTATACCGAGCGTCCTCTGCTAAATTGTCCCCATAAAGAACGATACAAAACGATAAATTTCTTCTATAGTTTTCAATGAGGTTTCTGAATACAGAATTTACGGAGTTATATCGTTACCCTGGCGGAAATGTTACACCGTTTTTTCTGGGTGTAAATGGGGTGTAAGTGTAAATTGAGTGTAAAGTCGGTGGTATTTCGGTATTTTGGCGAATTTACACCCTGAAAACACGGTGTACTTGTGAATTTTTTACACCCAACAGTTACACCAAATCCACACTCAATTTTTACCCATCGTACACCAACAAAAAATCCAAGAAATGAAGAGTATACACCATAATTTCACCTTGTTTACACCGAGAAACATCCGTACTTGATGTCAATCGGAACATAGGTACACCGAATTCCCACTGAATTCACACCCATTTTACACTGAATCTCCACTGAGCGAACACCAAACAGAAGATTCGGAAAGTAGGGAATATCCACCCAATTTCACCTGGTTCACGACAAAAGATCTGTGCAGATGATTTTAATCAAAACACAGGTACACCGAAATCCCACTGAATCAACACCCAATCCACACTCAATATCAACTCATCGTACATCAACAAGAATCCGGAAAAATAAAGAGTATACACCATAATTCCACTTTGTTTACACCGGAAAACATCTGTACTTGATGTGAATCGAAACATAGGTCACCGAATTCACACCGAATTTACACTCACAGTATACCGAGAGCTATCTCACCCGATTCACACCAAGAAACAACCTCCAGTATTTTGTGGTCGGATACCGGAACATCGAGTGTCCACTGGATTAGAACCGATACACCGGCTTTCCATCAAATAACACTCAATTTTTACTGACAGAAAAACGCCTGAACCCGTCTAACTCGGGGTACGCCGAGAAACCACCCAACGAATCCCCAGTCGGCATTCGGTTGCACCGAATTTCCACCGGATTCACACCGAATTTACACCCACAGTACGCCGAGAGCCATCTCACCCAATTTACACCAAGAAACAACTTCCAGTATTTTGTAGACGGGTACCAATACACCGATTTTCCACCGAATTAACACTCAATTTTCACTCCAAAAACCCCTCGGTGTATTCTCAGTGAAAATGAAGTGTCAATTCGGTGGGAACTCGGTGTATCGGTACCCAACCATAGAATGCTGGAGGTTGTTTTTTGGTGTAAATTGGGTGAGACTGCTCTTGGTGTACTTGGGGTGTAAAATATGGTGTAAAAAATTCACAGCTACACTAAAAAATCACGGTGTTTACACGGTGTAACATTTCCGCCAGGGTATTAAACGATCGTTCCTTATTCTTTCCTATAAAAATTCAAAAGAATGTACGGGATTTTATCGTGAAATTCGTATAGAAAAAGTACTACTTATTCTGGCACACATAACTATTTTTTTCCAAATAACTGGTACTTTTCTTATACGAATTTCACGATAAAATCCCATACATTCTTTTGAATTTTTATAGAAAGTGATGAGGAACGATTGGGTTCTATCGTTTAATAACGATATAACTTCGTAAATTCAGTATTCAGAGACCTCATTGAAAACTATAGACAAAATGTATCGTTTTGTATCGTTCTTTATTGGGAAAATTTAGCAGGGTCAAGTGGAACATTAAGAGTAATTCGAATGGATATTTGAAGTGTGTGAAGCGTATCGGAAGGAACATCAATTTCATAGAAACAGGGCTTCACGCACGGAAGAGTAATCCAAGAGTGGATAGGAAGCATGTAAGGAGTATTAGAAAAATCATCTAAAATATTCTTACGTTCCCGTTACTCTTCACGACACGCTCCCCTTTCACCAGGGAAGTTATGCACATTTGAAGGTTTCGTTGAATGTGAAGTCAGCTAAAATCAACCAAAAACACAGGTCTACAATGATTTTGGTGCTGCTAAAACTAAAGCAGATTTTGAGTATATTCGATACCCTGACTCTGGAAATATACTTATTTTTTTAATGCTACGTGTAGTTTTCAAGAAATCGCAGGTGTAAAATAAAATGAAAATGCACGATTTTGAAACGTTTTATTCAATTATTCCACACGTGAACAACATTTTATCAAATTATTCTTCAAATTATCTCAAAATATGAGTCATTCTCTTCCAAATGCGATTAGGTTTGTTCAAATATCTTTTTTTTTCTCTGAGATACGACAGTTTGAAAATTGTGTTATTTCACCTATTCACTAAATCCATTAACACACAAATTTCAAATTGTCGTAAACTCGCATTCGGAAGGGGGGGGATTATATTTTGAGGTGCATCTACTAGTTTCATGGAGAAAAATTACATTCTGACGTCACGTAATCTCAAGACGTTAAAATATCTCAAAAACCACACGTAATAATGCAATTTTGAAGCCAGATTCGGATTCAGCGCGCCAAAATACTTCGGAAAAGTATGATACAGTTGTTGCACCAAACAAAAAGTTCAATTTTGTAGGCCTGTGAAATCAATCTATTTGATCCTTGTTCTGTTCCCACACAGCACCGGAACGTTCTTCGGACGTTCAGAAAACGTACTTGCTCAGCCAACACAGTTTGTTACCGCATCATAACTACAATGTAACTCAAGATCACACGCGATACACCTGTAACATGTAATTTCACACTCATGAAAAGTTGCTACAATGTAACCACAATATAGCATATTTCATTTCAGCAACATCGTGGTTCCATCCATCTGTTATAAGTGATACTATTAAACCCAATAAATGTTTTTAACTACAGTTTTGAGGTTGAACACATGCGTATATATAAATATGTATGCACGAGACCTCGAATCTAAGTTCAAAAAGTGTCTATGGTGCATATTTTCCAAAATAAAAAGGTGATAACGATGGCATGCAACGACCATGTAACCAACACAAAGAATGTTATGTTATAGTGACGTTGCGACTACTTTTCATGAGTATGAAATTATACGTTGCCAGTGCATTGCATGTAACGAGCAGGTTACATTGCATGTAATTTTCAAATTATATTATAATTATGATACGGTGACAAACTGTCCCTGGTGAAAGGGAAGCGTGTATTAGGAAGTGTCAGAAACGTAGTTGGGGAGTATTTGGAACGTGGATTTAAGCGTATACCGAGCGTGAAGTGGGACATTAAGAGTAGTTCGAACGTATATTTGAAGTCTGCGAAGCGTATGGGAAGGAACACCAATTTCATAGAAACCGGGCTTTACACACGGAAGCGTAATTGGAGGGTGGATAGGAAGCATGGAAAAAGTATTAGAAAAGTCATCTGAAACAGTCTTACGCTTCCGTTATTCTTTATGACACCCCAGTGAGCACAGGTACGTAAATGTTACATGAAAGTTACATAACGTTAAGTAACCAGTTACGTAACTTGGGAGTCACATGTGAGTCACATGTGACTCACAATTTCCTACTCGGTTACATAACTATGTGAGGAACGATGTTACATCACAGTTACGTAAATGAAAAGATTTTTTACGTGACCAGTGCATAAGTGTAACGTGATCCCAGTGAGCACAGTGACATAAATGTTACATCAAAACTACATAACGTCAAGTAACCAGTTACGTAACTTGGAGGTCACATGTGACTCACAATTTCCTACTCATTTACATAACCATGTGAGGAACAGTGTTACATTGCAGTTACGTAAATACAAAGCAGAACCTTTATGTAAACAGTACATAACTGCAATGTAACGGCGATATTACTCCAATGCTGACCCAGTACACACTGTTACGTAAATGTTACGTAAATTTTATGTAACTGGATGTTACAAGTTATCCAGGATTTATAAATCTATTTGTAGAAGCATTTACAATGAAATACCTTCACTTTTTTTCAATCTTCTTACAATTGACAAAAATCGATAAATTCGCAATGTAAAATGGTAAGATGGAATAGCGGTCATCCAAAACCACCATCAACCACCATTATCTAACTTTTCATATAATTGCATCATGAAGACTTTTTCGTGATATTCTGCATCGCTGTCTGTATATTCGAAAACCAAAGTTCAAAAATTGGGGTAACAATGTTATGTAAGGCCTACATAACAGAGAAGTTAAAAATGTATTGTCACATCAAAGTAGCAAAATAACGTATCAATTACATAACATGTAAGTAAATTTGTTATGTCACATAGAAGGCACATCTTATATAACTGTGATGTCACATTGATGTAATTGAAGTGATGTAACTTGTGACTCCTATGTTATGTAACATGGACATTCGGTGTTTACTGGGATGGCGATGTCATGTCAATACTAAAGAATCATAATGCTATAATCATCACACAAAAAGTCCTATTCTTTCGTGATCACATCCCAGCAAATACTGAACGTAACATTGATGTAACTACCACGTACCCAGGTAACAACACAGCATGTTGAAGCGCTTTGAAAGCGCGTTGCTACTTGGATTAGCTATGAAACATACGGTAATAGGTTATTTTCGATATTCACTAGATATGTACCTGGAAAAAAAAGTCTCCTGAACACCCAACTATAGAGAAATAGTTTGACATTTCCAAACTTATCCGACCCTCCCCTAACTAATGCATAACATAAAAATGGCAAGTTATGTTTTCTTAAGGGGGTATGCAACCTTTGCATACAAAAAATTTATGTCTTCTTTCGGAACTTTTGTTAAAAAAGCATGTTTATCAATCGTTTTGAAATTTAACATCTTTATTATACACATTGTGAGGTATACAAAGAAATTTTTGTTATTGTTATTTGCACTATTTTTTACGCACTATAGATGGCGCTCGCAGAGGTACGAAAAAGTCGCGTTGACAGGATATCTCCAGCTGGGAACGTCTGAAATCAAAATTTCAAAAAGATTATTAAAATATAGCTCATTGGCTATTACGGCATCGTACGAAATTTTAAAATTTTGATTAGCAAAAAAATGGCGGCCGTTTGAAAAAAAACGATTTTTTCGGGAAAATTGCTCAGTAAATTGTCAATTAACAAAACAATATGCAATTCAAAGAAAATCGGTACGATGCCGTAACAGCCAATGAGCTATATTGTAATAATCTTTTTGAAATTTTGATTTCAAACGTTCCCAGCTGGAGATATCCTGTCAACGCCACTTTTTCGTACCTCTGCAAGCGCCATCTATAGTGCGTACAAAATAGTGCAAATAACAATAAAAAAAATCTTTTTGTATACCTCACAATGTGTATAATAAAGATGTTAAATTTCAAAACGATTGATAAACATGCTTTTTTAACAAAAATTCCGAAAGAAGACATAAATTTTTTGTATGCAAAGGTTGCATACCCCCTTAAAGTCACTTGCTTACGTAACTGATACATAACATAGAAGTAACAAATTGTTACGAAATATAAGCATAAAATATTATATAATTGTTACATCACATATACGTAACAGAGTTACGTCACTTGTGATTTCTGTGTTATGTAACATTTACATATGGTGTTCACTGGGACGCTTCCCTTTCACCAGGGGTGTTATGTGGGTGGTCACAAGAAGAACGTTCAAAAAATGTTCCAGGATGTTTCAAAAATGTCGCACAGATATTCCAGAGATGGACAAATGTCCGGTGTAGTTTTATTTAGGTTTCCATGGAACGTTTATGAAACATGTCAAATGAGAATTCGTTCAAGATCAAACTTGTGCCAAATCTTTTAATATTTTCCATTTCGAGGAGATGCAAATGAACTGCGGTGAAGCCTGTATCGATAGATTTGATAAATTACATTTGCATCTCTTTAATACATTGCAGGTAATGAAATTTTGTTTCGCGTCAATTTTGAAGTTATGTGAATCTTAATATATTGACTCAATTATTCTTGATAACTCACATTCTGCCAATAGTTTTGAACTTCTGGAATGGAATCTTTCCAAATATTCAATAGACAACATCTTTTTATGGTTCTTTGGTACTTTTTCCCCTGGTAAAACTATAAATATACATTTGTATAGGTTAGAGATAAAATACTTGGTTTTCATATAGAGTCTCGCAAATGTTCTGGAAACGTACCATAGCATGTGTAAACAATGTCCCCAAAACGTGCTCCCCAAAACATTGAATGAATGTTCCTAAGACGTTTGGAAAATGTGCTTTTGGAAACCAACATCTGTGGGACTTTGGACACGTTTTTGAAATGTTTGGAGAACTTTCGGTGCTATTTGGGTTGGGATTACGTTATAAGGATCTTAGCGGAGGATCATATTTGCAAATTAGTCTATTTTTTCATTCAAACACGTCGGCTGTTACGATGTTAACTCCAACAAAAAAAGGTTATGATAGCAATATCTGTCTTGAGTATCTGACAATTGCTGTTCTTTCAAGTACGGTCCTACGCTACGATTTCAACATCGTAGTTTATGCGATGATATTTTTTCCGTATATCGAATGAAGTTTGATGAAGGATTCTGAATGAATTATGCGTGCTAAAATTAGCAAACTAAGCGATAATTTTCTATTCATTCCAACTACCGCTATATATTCTGTGCAGGTGCAAGGGCTTTTGGGCAGCAGAAGCGGAAGCGGGACTGTGATGATCTCGCAACCGGTGCAATTTCGTACTTCTCCACCCGTGGATGCTCATAAACCTGGTCGTTCACTCTCCCCACCGCCAAAACTCTTCCATGCCTCGACGAGAGAGCCTAGAGAATCGTCTCGACCTAGGTCGAGGCCTAGGCCTTCTCATTCGCATCTTCATCCCCATCTTCATGCAAACCTGGATTACCATCATCAACATTATCTCGAGCCGGATATAGACGCCATAAGTGCTTGTAGTCCACGTAAACGTCACCGACCGCCTCATCGTTTACCCAGACCCTGCTTGGATTTTGAAAAAATGCAGCAGGTAGGTTCAATTTATCGTAATTACGTCTTCCCCTCAAACCTTCCGTTGAACCTTCTTTGATCATTATATGCGCTCAACAATGCATCCCGGATAGTAGTTTTCGTAGTTTAACTAGGTCATTTGAACATTCGAATACATTGTTTTCAAAAATATATCGAAAAAAACAATTTTCTCAATCCAATACCATAGGATTTCCCATTTCCAGTTGAATCTCGCACGGAGAGAAACGTGATGTTCCGAAGCGTGATCATAGCCATGACATTAGAGGTTCTTCCATAGAAAGAAAAAAAATAATCGAAACGTGCTCTCGTGCGATTCACTTAGCGCGTTTCTATTGAAAGATTTTCGTCCCGTATCTCGATGTAATGAAATTGATATCCATTTTATACGCAATTTGGGAAAATTGAATGAAATCAACGTTAAATGAAGAGAGACGATCCGCTTGTCCCAGTCTGAACATGAAATTCGCTATACTACTTGCTGGTTTTTGATGTCAAGTTATTACTGTGCTCTTCAGTCACGTGTTTATCGATTCTGCGTATACAACAGGTATACGCAACCCGTGCAATGCTTTTTTCTTCGTATACAATGATGCTTAGATGTTTTTTATCTGAAAGTACAGACGTACGAGTGAACGTATACGGTTTTAAATGTGTGAGGTACGGTCGCTTGCGTGCATAGCAATCAACTTCACACAGTACGTACATACGTACTTGCAGTAGTAGTCGACTCCGTCTCTCCATCTCTCTTCGTATTTGTATACCAGCTAGGTTGTTATGATTGTAGTGTTCTCACGTGCACATAGTATGATGGGACTTCGTGGTCAACCAAACACGATTTCATTACACTTGACTGGGCGTGAAATTGCAAGACTAGATATGCAGTTCTCCGTCTCTATCTCTATCACTGGTACCCACACAACATGCATGCATACGACCGTACGTATTCAGCTCATATTAGGCGTGATGGCAGAAGACAAACTTGACTTACGATATCACGGTACGACGTTATGAGGCATGACAAAGTCTAAGGGAGGTAACCGATGTCTCGCAAAATACATAGTTCATAGATTTTTATGTCATTCGATTGATAAAACTCTCATTCGGTTTCAAATGAGGAATGAGTTCAGGGATATAAGAGATAACTCGCCTTGACTCTTCGCCACGCCAACTGAGTTGTCTAACGGCTGCTCGGTAAAAGTAGCGGTAAGAGAACAACGTTACCTCCTGGCTAATTATCTTCTTCTAATTAACGTTTAACGAGACCGGTAAAAAGTGAAGCTAGACTTCTGCATATAGTATTCATTTTTATTCTACTATTTTTTCTTCGTGCTCTTCTTTTTTTTCTTCTCTTCTAGACGTGAACGCTTGAAATATAAAACGAAATGCGATGATAAAAGGGTGTTTCGAATGATTCTCAGGAAGAATTGATGCGAGAGACACGCGTGATGATGATATTACTGCATAAACCCTGTTCCCTGCCTTTCGCTCTTCACTTTCGCTCGCATGGTAAATCGTTTAGAAATACATTAGCGGCACCATAAACCTCGTATCGTGGAATATGTCTGGCGGGGAGATAGCTAGAAAATCACAATACGTGAGAATGACCAAGATGGAATATGTGCTGTCGTTATGCGAGATACTTTACAAACGCATCAGGGAGGAACAGTGTAAATGTCGGACTTGGGGAACAAACGGAGCTCTAACTATCTGCTTTTCTTGTAGAATTTTCATTTAAGGGAAAATATACCGTTGTTAGGGAAAAATCAAGAGTCATTTTTGATAATACATTCAAGAAAGACGAAGCGATATTTTTAAATTCGGTTCTTTATGCCTTGTGCAAAAAAATTACTTGTCACACCCTGGTGAAAAAAATCTCTCTGAATCTCTCTATATTTTGGGACATTTTTCAGAGAGATTCAGAGCAATTCTAGAGAAATTCAGAAAAAGTTGGAGCCCAGTCAGATAGCCATACATCCTAAACCTCTCTAACTTCCTTTGAATCTCTCTTAATTTTTTTTATGGAAATCTATAAATTCTTCAAGATCTTTCTAAATATTTCCGAATTCTCCAGAATTTAATTTATTAACAATTCAAAGCTCATGCTGAATTCCTCTGAAACAGTCTGAGTTCCTCGAAATCTCTCTAAATTTCTCTGAATCTCGTTGAATGTGTCAGAATTTCATATATCCAGATTTCAAAGCTTACTCTGAATTTGCCTGTATCTTTCTGAATTCTCCTGAATTTTTATAAATTTCCATGAATCTCTCTTAATTCCTCTGAATCTCTTTGAATCTCTCTGTATTTCAAATATTGAGAATTCAAAGCTGACTCTGAATTTGTCTGAATCCTTCTGTAAAGTTCCATACTTAATTTTCGCTAAGTTTCGGGTTTCTGATTTTCCCTAAAACTCCCTGAATACCTTCGAATTCTTGAAACAAAAGTTTTACTTCATCTATTTCTCTCTGAATCTCTCTGAATTTCCCTGAATCCTTCCTAAAAAAGTTCTGTGGTCAATTTTTCCTAATGTCTGGGTCTCTGAGTTTCTCTAAAACTCCCTGAATGCCTCTGCAATTCTGAACCAAAAATTCCCCTCAATTCATTTCTCCCTGAGTTTCTCTGAATCTCTCTGAATTTCTTTAAATCCTTCCGTGAAGTTCCATGCTAAATTCTCCCTAATTTCTGTTCCTCTGAGTTTCTCTAAAACTCCCTGAGAATGCCTCTGAAATCTCGCACAAAAAATTTTTCTCAATGTATCTCTCTCTGAATTTCTCTGAATCCTTCTGAAAAGTCCAACGCACAATTTTTCCTGATTTACCCGTTCCTGAATCCTTCTGAATTTCCCGGAATCACGATGAATTGCTCTGAATTTCTCTGAATTTCCCCACATCTATCTGGATCTCTCTGAATTTCTCTGAAACGTGAAATTTTCAGAGAGATTCGGAGAGATTTTTTTACCAGGGCACTGTTGGAAGAATTGCTCTCTAAAATTTTTAGAGTAAGATTTCACTCTTCAACCAGCCAAAAGTGAGTCTGTCGAAATTTTGAGTGAAATTTCCACTCTTTTAGAATAAAAGTATAAGGTTTGAGGTTGGAAACTCACAGTCACTCCGATTCAAGAGTGATTTTTTCACTCTAAAACAGTGAGAGTTCACTGGAAACGAGTGAAAATTCCACTCGAAGCGAACTGGCTCATTTCTGAGACTTGGTGGAGTGAAACACGTGATTTTTCAATCTTTCAGATTTAGAGAGTGTGAGGTTTTTTTTTCATACACAATTCATTAAATATAATTCATAATAAAATATTGAATTCAATAATATAATTCTTGATGCTAAGAATTTTATTCTTAATTTCAATCACATATTTGTGAAATTTAATAGATAATTGATAATACATCTCGGTAAATAAATCGTGAAATTTCATCATTCATATTAAATTTGAGAATCAGTATTGAATTCAATATGAAGATATGATATTTCATACAGAATTTCGTATTAAATTTGAGAACTCTTTTAACAGTGCATATCTACCATAATTTGGGATAGAATTTGGGACGAAAACAATTTTGGAGAATAATTTACTGCACTGAGAATCCAATTTCTTAAACCGGAAGAAAATTTTGTTCGCCATCATTCCAATAAATTCTTTTTCCAACGGAAAAAAAATTCAGTTCAATGGAAAAAGTTTTCATTAGATTGAAACAAAAAATTTTCAAATCAAAACGAAAATATACAGTAGCACTCAAATTAATTGGAACACCAGATGAATTGTGCTCTTTCTGCTGTACGACAGTTGGCACCACTGCTACCTGGTTTTTCAAGAACAAAGGAGGACATATTAATTATTAGAATACTGTTTGTAGCTTTTTTGGTTAATAAACTGTGTGTCATGTAAAAATTGTAGTAATTTCCCTGGTGTTCCAATTAATTTGAGCGCTACTGTATATTCCTCCTTCAATTCGGAGAATGTAATTTCGATACGATGAAAAATGTTGTCATTGAAATTAATTGTTTTTTTCGTTGGAAACAAGATTTATCAGAATGAGGGCAAAGAAATTTTCTTCGAGTCTACACTGAGAGGAAAAATTTCCGGGAACAATAAAATATTCAGTTGATTTGAATAAACTTTCATTGACTCAATTAAATAACTGTTTCCATAGAAGAAATATTTCATAGCATATTAAATATTTTTTTGATTGAATAAATATTCAGTCGAGTCAATGGGAGTTTATTCAAATCAATTCAGTATTTTATGACGACTATTCAACTAAATATGTTATTGTTTCCGAAAATGTTTTTTTAGCATAACCACAATTTGTTCTCAATGGTAATAAAAATTCTACCTGTCCCAAAATTTACTGCAAATTTTTTCCCGTGATGTTGATACAAGTCTTGGGCGAATAAAATTTTGAATAAAGTGGCTGATGAGAGAAAACTCATTTTTTTCAGAGTCCTTCATGGACGTTCTCTTACATATCAAAACAGAACAAAGATTTGAAAAGGAGATATAAAAAACTAGAAAAGTACCCCAAGTAACACAAGAACATTTCAAACATTCTGCGTTAATTCTGAAATCATGCATAGAATGTGTAAGTGAGACTGTTTTGGATAAATTCGGAAAATAGATTCTAAGAATATGCATAGAATATACTTATCCGAAACAGTCCCATTCGAAGATTCTATGAATGTTCATAAAATATACTCGGAACTTCGAGGAACCTTCTTAACGTTTCTAACCTGTTGTGCTACTTGGGACGTGAGATTTTTGGAAAATATTCATTTTGAAAAAAAATTTTTATCGAATAAATCGGTTGCTTTCCGATCATAAAATTCATAAATTTTAACCTAACGAAAAAATCCTACGTACTTTTCTAGAAAATATAAAGAGGAAGCTACAGCTAAAATTCCAAGTCAGTGGGTTCAAAACTGAGGGTGCTAGCCCTCAGTTACCCCACGTATTTTTGTATGTTTTCGTTAACCTCTCATTGTGCGTTGCAATCAACTAAATGGAGCTTTTTCCATTATCAAAAAAATACTATGGTTCTTAAGCTTCATCTCTGTTCTGGTTTCAAATCATCCTTCTTCACCCTTATGAACAGGACATCAGATTTCCTGAAACCTCTTGTTCCCTTTAAATCCCCGTGCACGGAAAAAATTAGTGATCCAAATTTTCGTTGATTAGTATGTCCCTTTTGGACGGAGCACGTATTCGAGAAGAATTTGTACACTGGATTTTAATAATTCGTTGATTCTTCCCATTATTCCGACGATCAAAATGAGGAGTCAATAATTCTATTAGTGAAACAATCGACGAAGTCAACGAATTATTAAAACCCAGTGTACAAATTTTTCTCGAATTCGTGCTCCGTCCAAAAGTGACATACTAGTCAACAAAAATTTGGATCACTAATTTTTTCCGTGTGGAGTAACTGAGGGCTAGGAATGCATTCGCATCAAAAACAGCAACCCCTGGCGCCACTATTTTGTTCTTAAATAATTGAGCAAGAATATTTTTTTTCCTTCGAGAGTTATATAAACAGGTGTAGAAAAACGAATTCAAAAATATCGATTCGCCTTTCTTAAGGGGTTATATACAGTTGAAATTTTCAAAAAATCGATTTTCTTTTATTTCATTTTCGTAATGTACATACATTTAAGTACACACACACAATTTCAAGTCAATTCGGCGATTATTGTTCAAGTTGCACGCATATTTGTGAAATTTTTTCACTCTATGTCAAGTGCTTTTGAAACTTTGAATGCATTTTTCTCTAAACTGGGTTTTCAAAGTCGGTGACAAAGATTTCTCGAAAACGGCTGGACTGATCAGTCTCAAATTTCAACACAAGCTTGTTGACTACATTTTTTTATGAACAATTTAAGGCCAAAATTTTGATGAAAAATCGATTTTTTGCTATAGAAGTCACCGTTTTGTCAACAAATTTTATTTTGCTCATTCCTCCGATTAATTACTCAATTATACACTACTCTAACGGAATCCGTTTGGTTTTTTCATTTTAAAAGATTAAATCTCGAGATATCGTGGTCACCGCAAAGCGCTTTTTTTTTAGAGGAGCTCCTGGAGATCAGCTATAACGACTCCCAAAATGGTTATTTTTACAAATAAAAAATGTTGAATTACAGTTAAAAGTTATCTCAATGTGTGTACAAATGTTTACATTAATCAATTCAACTGTCTCTTCAGAAAAAATTCTTGAAAAATCACTCTCAACTGTAAACAACCCCTTAAATAAATCGTCAAAAATGACTTTCGATTTTGCCCTCACAAAATTATATTCCCTCTCAAAACATCATACCAAACAAATCTTGAAAAATGATATTCATTGTCAGAGTAACCAATATTCTCAATCGAATTTTGTTTGTATCTAAATTATGGATGATGGTCGATCTTTCGAGTCACATAGTTGCGAAGTTGACGTGTATCAACCTTCACGACATGGCGTGATAGAATTGCGGTGGTCGGTTAACTAGTTTGTTTATTGTCATTATCAAGCCTCCCAGCAGGACGATAATCAACGTGTCATGACTTTGTAACTTGATACCACCGCCTGAATGAGGGTCAATCTACTGCGGTGAATTACGCAAGTATCGAATGCATTTGAACAAGGTTTCTCCTATATTTAAAAGGCTGTGAAAAAATTTTATGTATGAAATGTGTAAGATTGATTTATGATAGATTTTGAAATTTTCATTCAATCAATTATGATTTGTTTACCGGAAATGAAAATGAGAAAGTTTCGCAATGAGTAGGTGAAATTATAAATGAAAATTGATATTCAAACCAGAAAGAGAGGTCCGAAATAAGGCTCGTGTACTTTTGAAGGTGAAATTCTATCGCGTAGATAGGTTGTTTAAGAATATTTCTGGTATTTACAGTTATTAACATTTACATGGTAAACTTTCAATATCTTACTGGTGAGATACACCGTGAAAAATGATTGTGGAATTTTCCCCCAAAAAATGGTGACAGCAAAGTTCCTCCACAGATCCAGGGGAACTTTTCACTATAATTTGGTGAAATTTTCCCTCATATGTGGAGGATTTAACACCCAAAAAACAAAATAACTACTCAAAGTGGTGGGAAAATTCCTCATTTTTGATGGAAAAACAATTCCTCCGCGATAAGGGGACAAAATCCACCAACAGTGTGAAGAAACCCCCTCCCACATTTTCTACAGTTTATACTCGATTATGTCGTTTTAAACCACAAATATATAAATATTTTGGTATTGGAGTTTTATAATGAAGTTCATCCCATCAATACCACAAACATATGATAATCTTCAGAGTGGAAAATGATTTACATGGGCACAATTTTTGAAAATTTCGCCACCAAGGCTTTGACATGAATTTTTCCCTTTGCGTAAATGGAATCCACTGAAAATTTAACCGAGAATCCAACGGAATTCTTGAAACGAGTAGAGAAAGGTTAAAGTGGTCAGACACAGGGTTTTATACTGTAAATAATTTTGTTTTCCTACATCACATAAGGCATTACGCGAGTCAGGAACCTACGCGTCGTCGGATCTCCTCTACGTGAAATCGAATGAACAAAAGAGTGAATCAGTTTCGACAAATTTCATGCTCTATCTACAAAGATCTGATGTATTTCACATAAAATTTCGTAAATCACATTTCGATCTCGCAACGGAATCATCATTATTTCAAAAAGAATGATTAAAATTCCTGAGAACGCGATTTTCGTTTATTCGGGTACGGATTCACGAAACCCGTGGGTTTCCTTGAAGAGTAGCAAACATGGCGGAGGAACAAAAACACGGATGCGTCCATTCTTCTTTCCGGCTTTTCGCGAGTCGATAGAGGATAGAGTACTCGGTGCCGGACCCTGGCAAAACTTACACATCGAGACAGAAACTCACACGTACGCTAACTACGAGGTCATTTACCAATCTTGGGTGGTGGTGCATAGCTACCGATGTAGAGCTCTGGTACAAAGCTTTGTATGTATGGGATCGTATGGTGTTATAGAGGAACGAAAGGCGGGTAGCTGGCTGATGGTAATATATATATGTACAGAAGAAAGAGTAGGGGGAGTATAGCAATAGCAACGTTACTGCCTTTGGTGCCTGTGTTGCTGCTATATCTGTGTGAGATGCCGTATGACGAAAACGACGTTACTCCTGTTAGAGTACAACTCATAGTACGCTGCCGTAGTATCCGTAGTATTCCCCTCCCCTCGCTCCCTACCTCGTATTCGCTCACGTATCTCGTTTCCTCCTTCCCCAATGTCCCTGCTGAATGGCTGAATGGTTCCCGCCACTTTTCCTACCTTCCTTCCTTCTTTCGTTTGTCTTCTCTTTCTGCCCACGTTGCTTCCATGTATATATGTGCTTTATAATATCTGTGGAACACCCATGACATCACCATTGAAATCGATATATACGCAACTCATTGATGCTCCGATGTAACAATGATTCTCTTTACGATTAATGAGATTGTGTAACATTTCCGGACGCTGCAATGCCTAAAATAAGTCGCACTGATTTTTTTCTCTTCACATAGATCACGAATAACGGATACATTCGGTTTTCGATTCGTTCGACAATTCTGCAGTCTGCAAAATATCTGAAATTTATTCGATTCGTTGTTGATAAAATTTGAACAAAATCTGTGAATCATTGGAGACATTTCGTAACATCAATTTCTTAATGAGATTCTTTGTTTCTTTAATAAACATATCCTCCTTTTTTCTAGCTTTCCTTCTTTTCCCTAATATAAATGCATTTCTACTCTTCCGCTCGTACTATTTGTTCACGTGCCACCTCTACCTTCCCTTTATATTATGACCTTTCTCTCCTCACAGAATCCCCTCCCTGCAACACGTTGGAATAAGCCCCGCCTCTCTCGCCGGCGGCCATCTTGAATTACGTAAACTGCCCCTACACGTTTCCTGCATTGCACCGCTTGCTCTCCCATCGCTCTTTCCTTCTTCGTTCACCGGTGACTATTACCAGTTATTTATCTGTCTCTCTATCCTTTTCTCTCTTTCGATATTTCGTACATTCTGTGCTATGCCCAGTCACACCATAGAGTCCCAGTGGTTCAGATACACACCCGGCCAGGCAACAGAACCATGCGCGTATACTATGGGTTCACGATAATACTACTACGAACCGTAGACTCCCACTATTTCCACCACTACCACGACTACTACTACTACGACTACTACCACCGTCGCAATCTACAACCGATCCTCCTCTACCAGACTCGTTTCACTGTCTCGTCTGATCCTACATTATCCACTACTACTACTACTACTACTACTACTACTACCAATACTACTACTACCGCTCCTGCTGCTGCTGCTGTCGCTCTACTTCCACTACGAATATCGATACCACTAACACTATTATGAATTACTATGATACTTATATAAATGCTTCTTCTCACCTACGAAAATACTCAACGATAAAGAAAATAAAGTGCTCATCTGGACTTGGAACATATATTTTCTTCACATAAATCTCAATGTTTTTCACTTTCATCTGCGAATTTATCAAGTTTTGTTATATATATATATATATATCATGAAATTTTACTATTTTTGGTATCATATTTATAACCTTGTAGGCCTCTCTTGCCAAAAAGACATTTATTACAGTGACACCCTGGGTCGGGGAATTTGAATGGTTTTTTTCTACATATTCGATTTTGAGACTGATTTTGTCCTGATTTATGAATACTGCGGACAAAAACAGATCTTTTCGAAATTTTATTCTGAATCACTTTTATCTGTTCAAGGCTGAGAAATTCAGGCTGAAATCAGGGTTGTCAATAATGCATTGAAAAGATAATTGAATTAGCATTGGAATTAGAATTTTTTTTCCATTTTCGAATCCCAAAAACTCGGGTTAAAAATAATTTTTCAATTTCCAATTCCATCATAAAGATTGAAAAATAAAAAAACAATTGTCATTCCCGACATTGGGATTAAAAAGGAATTTTTGAATTTTTAATCCCGAGATTGGGATTGAAAAATAATTTTTCAATTTTGATTCCCGACTTGGGGGTTGAAAAGTAATTTCTTAATTCTCAATCCCAATATTGGGATTCGAAAGTAGTTTTTCAATTTTTATCCCAATGTGAAGATTAAATGAGTGCCTAAAAATGAAAACAAAATTTGATCCAGATCTTTGCATTAAGAAGATGACCCATGAATTTCGATGAAAATTCGTCCACGCAAACCGGAATAACGAATATACAGGATGTTTCATAATTCACTGAAAATACTCCAGAGGCATTATTCTGCAGCCAAAATGCAATAATTTCCCGTTTGGAAACAATTTTTTGGAGGTTTAGTTTTTAAGCTATGAGCATTTTCAGATTTTTTTTCAAATGCAAATAACCCAGAAGCATTATGTTCTACATTCTTGAGCTTAACACCACCATTCTCTAAGTTGAGAAACGCCGGATCTCTGGAGAAAAATTCAACCATCTTATCGTTCTTTGTCACGGAGTTACAGTAATTCAAAGTTGCTGAATTCTGATTGGCTAGAAGCCAGAAAATTTCGAATCGCTGTAGCTCTGAAACAAAGAATGATAGGATGGTTGAATTTTTTTCCAAAAGAACCGGCGTTTTCCAACTTAGAGAACGATGTTGAGCTCAAGAATGTAGAATATGATGATTGGAATTTGAAAAAGAAATCTAAAAATGTTCATAGCTCAAAAACTAAGCCTCCAAAAAATTTTTTCTAAACGGGAATTTTTTGCATTTTGGATGCAGAATAACGCCTCTGAAGTGTTTTCAGCGAATTATGAAACACCCGGTATATATATATGTATATTGGGGTGTTTCGTTTTGAATCCATATTTTTCTTCCTTCGCGCCCACCTGAAAAACTTCCAGAATGTAGTTAAAAACAAATCCTCCCGCAACCTGCACGCTGACAAAAATGATTTAGAGGTGGCGCAACGGCTTTGGATGTTTTTTATTTTATCAAAATATCATTGGTCTCCAAGATATGAGGTTCAATTGCTCTTCGATAACTGAGGGTCGTTTTCAAAGTGATTTTCTGCGTAGAATCTCAGTTATCGAAGAGCAATCAAACCTCATTTTTTGCAGACCAATGATATTTTGATAAAATGAAAAACCTTCAAAGCCGTTGCGCAACCTCTAAATAATTTTTGTAGGTGTGCAAGTTGTGGGAGGATTTTTTCTAACTACATTTTGAAAGTTTTTCAGGTGGGAGCAAAGAAAAAAATATATATATAGGGTGTTTCGTTTTGAATCGATATTTTTATATATATATATATATACAGGGTGGGGCATTTAAAGTGATATAGCATTTTTTTTTTTGCAGATTTGGATTCTAGGTCAAAAACCAAGAACTTTTGTCTGAACCATTTTCCTGGAATCTGCAAAGATGGCGCTCTAATCGATATTGTTCCATACTGAATCTGACATTAGAATGTCTTGATGATATCGATTTTTTCAGAAACCGTGTATCGGATATCCATGATTTTCACAGATTCAAAATGGAACAATATCGATTAACCCTGTATATATACAGGGTGGTCCATTTGAAGTGATATAGTCAAATTTCTCGGAAACTAGTGGAGACGGAAAAGAATGTTCCAGATAAGAAGTTTAGGGTTCCAAGAGGGAAGTATGATGCTGACCTTGAAAAATCCCTCAGAGGTCATTTTGAATGTCATTTAGGGGTCAAGATGGTTTTTTTAAACGGGACCCACATTTTTTTATCATGGCATAGGAAAGCTGGTTTCAAATCCTTTACGAAACACTGGTCATGGACCCCTTTCCGTCCATTGGGGTGCAAGGTATGGACCGTCGAAGTTATTGATGAACTACTCTTAGCGCTACCCAGGACAACGACGTGGACGTGATAGTTCTCTGTTCCCTCCAGAGTGCTTGATTATTGTGAGTCCCCTTGCCTCTTACATGAGGGGTGCTTGATGCTGTTACAATAATTGCTCGAAGTTACCCCCCTCTGCCTGGATACATAATCCTGGTATGTTGGCACAAACAGTGCGGATGCGATCGATCATGTCCTCCCTCATTTACAAAAAAACTTCCAAATTTTGGAACCCCACATGTAAGAGGCAAGGGGACTCACAGTAATCAAGCACTCTGGAGGGAACAGAGAACTACCACGTCCACGTCGTTGTTCAGGGTAGCGCTAAGAGTAGTTCATCAATAATTTTGACGGTCCATACCTTGCACCCCAATGGGCGGAAAGGGGTCCATGAACAGTGTTTCGTAAAGGGTTTGAAACCAGCTTTCCCCTGTCATTATAAAAAAATGGGGGTCCCTTTTAAAAAAACCATCTTGACCCCTAAATGATCTTCAAAATGATCTCTGAGGGATTTTTCCAGGTCAGCATCATACTTCCCCCTTAGAACCCTAAACTTTTTATTTGGAACATTTTTTTCCATCTCCACTAGTTTCCGAGATATTTGACTATATCACTTCAAATGGGTATCATCCTGTATATAGCGGAGAAAATTTTCTCCGAGATCACCTATTTTTCAAGAGAAAAATAAAAGAAAATGTCAAATTCAGATCTTTGCATCAAAAAGTAACTTTACAATTTTTGATCCCGTCGTTGGGATTAAAAGGTAATTTCTTCAATTTTTAATCCCAACATCGACATTGAAGAATAATTTATTCACTTCTCAATCCCAACATTGGGATTAAAGAATGGTTTTTCAATTTCTAATCCCAACATTTGAAATAAAAATTGAAAATTCAATTGGTGATTCAAAATTTCACAACAGTGGCTGGAATCTCGTCAAAGTTCTGGTTTTGGCCACAATATTCATGAATCAGGACGAAATGAGTCTGAAAAAAATGTCTGTCAAATATGTAGGAAAAACAGTGTGCAAATTTTTTGACCCGGAACGTTTTAAGAACCTTCTAACGGGTTGAAAACATTGACAGAACTTTTGAAAAACTTTCAAGAAATTTTGTATTGTTACATGGAAAAAAGATTAGTCAGAATACCTATTTTAATTTGAAGTGCATATGGACTCATTTTTTTCGTTAGAATAACAAACTTATTCATTGATTTAACTACTTTTTCACGAAAATCAGTTGAATCAATGAAAAGAATTGTCATTTTAACGAAAAAAATAAGTCCAAATCTCAGTGATCAAGAGATAAGCAGAAATTTTTCAAAATATTATTGTGGAATTTGTAAAACTTACAGAACATATCACTGTCAACTGTTTAAAACCTTACTGATTTGTTCAAGCTGCACAGTAATTTTTGGAAGAATTTTTATTTGTCCTTCGATTATTGGATTTTTACGGTAATTGTTACAATAAAATTCCCTCAGTGTGCGCTTACAAGTTAAATACTTATATTAAACAATTTTTTCTTTACCATCTAGCATTCAAGCTAATTATTTTTCGCAAGAAACTTTGTGGAGTGGTTATTAACAAAAGCTGAGAACAAACTTCATTTCCCGAATTCCAAAAATCAGGACACAATTTGAAGTCCATGGAGCTCCAGAAAAATGGGTAAAATTTTGCCACGTACTTTTCCAGCAACTAAGCATTAGATGAAGATTTTTAATATGCAGTGGTGGAAGACATAGTCAAGATTAGACTTTGAATCTTTGGTTGCCAGGGCAGCAAATTTCAGGGGGTGGCAGAATTATAGGATTTTTTTTCCAGTTATCAAATACGTTCAAGAACAAAGGGGGCGGAGAATGTGAATTCAAGTGTTTTATGTTAATATACTCACAGTATTTAAATCATTTACTCACTTGTTAAACACTCAAAAATATACAATTGTGTTGATAACTCGGATTAAGTATTTGGTAATTGAATATTTTATCCATTTTATGGATATATTTACATGCTTTGAAGCGGTTTTGAAGCGACTACAGGCTTCAAACTCTGAGTGTATCAAAATAAAAAATTGGAATTTAAAGTGTATGCACGGAAGTTGGATACATTCAAACACGATTTGTGCATGAACTTATCAAACTGCCGTGCATGGTTGTTTGAACTGTGCTATTCCTTACCCTGGTTGTTCTTATTAATTTCTGCTGATGAATGTATGTTCATGGGGATGCATGATGGATCATAAACAGAAATTCATAGCACTTCATGGTTTACTTATGAATATCCTGTCGCAAAATCCATAGTGCTTCATAATAAGAACATTTTCTTATGAATTTCTATGCGACTTTAACCAGGGTAGTGTGTTTTTCTTCAAATTCACGGAAAAAATTTACGAATTTATGAAATTTTTTTTCAAATGAATGAATTTTCATTATGTATTTTTTATTTGATTCAAACAAATTTCTCCAGATAGCAATCCAACCTTTGTCACAAGTTTGCATTTCCCTTTTCATCGGCAAGCATATCGTTATGATCTTTCAAACTGGAAGATTTTCCTGGAATTTTCCTGAAATAAAATTTCGAAATTTTTTTATTCACTTTGTAAAATTTAATCTGCGACTTTTGGAAAGTTCATATTTTCTTTCTATTCTTTGTTAGGTATTCAGAATCTGTCATCCATTTTCAAGTAAAATTCAACAGAAATATGGACCGTTTTGTCTTTATTATAAACTTAAGAAATATTCTCAAATTTTAAGAAATACTCTCAGATTTGAGGAAAAATTCTGAAATTTTTATTCAAAATCATTATTCGATCTTGGCACCTCTGGAGCTTTAATTCCGGTACCTCGTTGATCCTATACACTTATATAAAAGCTTCCGATCAGATGGATAAGTTTATTCAATAATTCCGATATTTTTTTCGATTGAGGAAATGTAGGTTACCAATAGTTTATAATGCTAAATGTTTAATCCTGTTGAGTGTGTCAAAGTTTTATTGAATAATATATTGTTTCGAGTTATATTACATAGTTTCCAAATAACATGAATACACCCGAGGGAATGTATGAAAATATTAATTCAGCTCAGATTGGGGGCGGCGAAATATTATTAGCCCCTGGTTGAATCTGAAAAAGATTCCTGAAAATTATGCAAACAATTATACACATAACAACCTACAAATGTCAATACTTTCTACAGATTATTTTCTTTGATGTTTAGATATCACTTTGGAATTTCAATTTATATTCAAAGTCAAACCTCGGCGATATGCTTCATCATTGCATATTGAAAAATTATATTCATCGCTCAATTGTTGGAAAAGTATGTAGCAAAGTTTTGCCTGTTTTTTTAGAGCTCCATGGCCGTTCAGGGTTGGTTTTAATCAAAAAGTTGATTTTACAATAATAAAATGGTTAGTTCTACAACATCAAAACAGTTAATATAATGACATGTTCTCAATACAACTCATAGATGAATTGTATATAAATTATATATAATTTTGAAAATTTTTCACTCGAGTTTTCTTGTGTGTTCCTTAAAAGTGAGTATCCCATATTTCGATGAGTTCTGGATTTTACTCAAATTATGCCCTGCCAGAAATCTGTAAAGCAGTATTGATGAATTCAAATGAACTTGTCGAACAAATTCGTCTGTATTTGGAAATAAAGAAACGACATGTTTTTTCATACAGAACGATAATATTTATCGTATATATCGGATGCAACAATCGTAGGAATCCATATCCCGACGATAATCTGTAACATTCATCGACAAGTTCAAAGTTCATCGACATTAGAAGAAAGCAATAAAAATCCATGAACTTTTCATACTCGGTGAACAATAGAAAATTCAGTTCCGTTCACTTGCATGAAAATTCTCGTGATATCTGCAGCATCTGGCTTTTGACGTGTTACGATACGTTCTATATTTATGTACATATTTTCATCTGTGTATATACGGGTATGTTTTTGTATACAATACCAACCAAGTGTTTGACCGAATCGAAGCAACCGTCCATGATATCTTGCATCACATTGCCTCGTCTTGTTCATGTTCAATGTTCAACTCTTAGCCGTAAAGGTTTGAATACACGGAAGTATGCGAAATGGAATCCTCTCTCAGATCCATTGTGGAGTAAATCTATTCCCCTTGTCAGCCCACATGTTCCGATTACATAATGCGCCAAGAAGTTCCATTCTATCGAAGTAAATTCCGATCTACATTGTTTTGTGATTTTGGTGAGTGGTGTTGAATGAATAACCAGAAACAATTAAGATAATTCTAGATTACCATTGTTCAAGGGCATCACATTCTATTCATTTATCTTAATATAAGTGCCTCTGTGGATATGTAAATCCAGAGATAAACGCTGGGTAGAATTTGTGTTGGAACTTCGAAGGAAGAACAAGGTTTGTTGCGAGTTTTTATTGTTCATTTGAAAAAAAATCATCCCAAAACCATGTGATTCTTCGGGATCATGTATGTATTCGAGGTAGTATGTACAGGATAGCAAATCGATCCACCAACGCTTGTCTGCCGATTGCGGATCGGTACTTAACCGACTTCATTTTAAGTTCGTGTCGGTACTGGTTCGATATTTGAACCAACCGTTATTGACCACTTTTCCATCAATGTTGGATTAACAACGGCACAATTTTAGTATGCAAGCGTTGGCCTCCAACGTTGATTCGGTACCGGACCAATATGAATGAATATCTTTTGTCCTTTAAGAGAAGACTCGATTGGCCACGTAAAAATTGACGATTGGTCCAGTACCGGCTTGATACATTCTGCTAGTTTGTAACCGTTGGCGGTCATCCTATGATCCAATAGTAAATTTCACTCTAAATTCCCCCTAGTGCAGAAGTTTTGATAATGCATTTGAAACCTTCCAAAGTTGCAACAGCGCAAATAACGGTTGAGTAACAGTCGTCGGTACTTGAATAGCGATCAATACTAGTAGTATTAGTTCTCAATGTCGGAACCACATTGATTCCAGTACTGAATTGATGTTGGTAACCGGTACTGGATCAGAATTATTTGGCGTTATCATTCCGTAGTCAGACTGACACCGGCCGCCAACGGTTGCACCCTGGCAGCCTGTATCGAGCCGGTACTGGACCTTCCGTCAATTTCTACGTGGGATAGCTAAAAATTCGCTGTCACGCTAACTGAATTGCTAAAAAAGCAACATAATTAACTAAACAGTTATGATAATCATACACGGAAAGAAGTTCCATGTAAATTCTCTACATTGGTTGTTGTTAATTTGACGTAACTGCTCGCATAAATACAATTGGAGTAAAATTTACATTGGAACCTGTAGAAAAGTTTTCCCTGTGCATTGCCATGAACTTGCAAAATTTCCATAGTTTCTTCCATGTTTTGAGGAAAATATGGAAATTTGGCAAGAATGAAGAAAACTGTCCTAAGGGAACCAATGTTATATTTACATTGTTACCGAAATAAATGGGAGTAGTATTGCTGTGAAGTAACTATGATAACAATGTAAACCCAACAGGACTGTGTAATAAATTTTACATAAGATCCAAACTGTAATCGTCACCTCACCTTTCATGTAATTTTTACGTGAGAATTTTTTCCGTGTACGTTGTTACTGAGTTTCGAAAAGCTGAAAGCTTCAACTTGAAGAATATACAATGGTTATTTGTAAAAAATTGAGTTATTCATGTGTACATTCAATTTGAATAAGAAAACAAAAGTATGTCCTATGTTCATTAAATGGGAAACTACAGCGCCCATCTTTGGTGAGAATTGTTTTGATATCAAATAGAAACATTTGAGAGGGTAAGAGCCAAAAAAATTCATCAAATGTAATGTTCGTAAGCACCCTAACAACAGAATAGCAAACACATTGCTCTTCGTAGCTAACAAATTTGCTGTCATATCAAAAGATTTGCTGTTCCAGCACAAGGTACCCAATAAAATCACGTGTCCCTTTCATAGCGAATCTTTCTTTTTCCTCCATGCGCATAGCGTGAGATGAAAATGAATATTCAAACATTGAAATAAGAAATTCCTATTACGAACTTATCATTCTCTAATCTCGTATGAAATTGGTTCACGTGCAGAACGTGATTTTTGTTACTTCTCCGAATGAAGTTATATTCCCGCAAAGCAGAAGGAAATTTCCAGTCGAATGTGTTTCGAAGATCTTCCTTCTCATTATCGATAATTCAACTCTCTGACAGTTATGAAGATCAGAAAATTGCGCGCTCCGCAACGTACATGGGAGATTATATTTATATGCCTATTTCAATTCCTCGATTCTTTCACCTGTAAAGGTTGTTGATGGAAACGGAAGGTGAAGAGAAAGGGAAAAAGATAGACAGCAGGCGGACACAGAATGAAGTGGAATAAGGTAGGGAGGTAAAATTAAAGCGCGATTCCAGTACGGTTCTAGGAAGAAGAACGTGAATACCACATCCCATTCCTTATTCTGTGCCGCAATCAATGTGTTCCGGTTGGGCGGTGATCATTACGATAATTACGAGGAAGTTCTATTTCCATTTACAACTGATCCTCTCCCTGTTTTTTTGTCTGCTCCGGTCTCAGGCTTAAGGTGATCGATTTCTTCTCTTTTTGGATTCAGACTGATCATTTAAGGGCAGAGAGGAATTAAACACAGATTTCCGTACGAGATAATGGCGTATTTCGAATGGAAAATAAATTGTGATTGTATTATCGATCGAGAACGTGATATTTCTACAATGTTGCTGTCTTTTCTTGGAACTTCATTACACGCCATATCATTCATTGTCTCGATTTGACAGTCGGTAGAAGAAAACTTGCAACCCTTCGCAATTCGATACAGATCCCGTTATTCACTTCTGATTGTATAGAATTGTATTATAATCCTGGTCAATTCGCTGTATCATTTTCCATCATAGTTCTTGAAAAACTTCTCCGCGAAGCTTCGAAGCGAGCGTCGCAAGTTTGATCAAAGTTTTTCACGAAAACTACGAACAATTTGTATAATTATTCGACTCTGTGTAATCATTGAGAACTTCTTTGTCGATTGGTACATTATGTCGGAAGATGAATGCCTGAAAATAACAAGTGAAAAGATTCTATCGACTGGAAAAATATTAAGAGTCGGAGTTATAATTGTGATTATTTTTGTGGTTCAAGGGGAGGCGGTTACAAAAATCTATAGAGCTTGTGATTTTTGTATAGAAATACAATAAAAAAACAAGCGAAATGAAATGCACCAGAGAGATATCGTGGTTGATAAAAGTGAGCGAGCGTGTGTGATACGTGGGAGCCGTCGCCATCGCCCACGCAATGTGAAATTACGCCAAACTCAAGTCACATCAATTTCAAAGTAGTGCTCATTCAACCAGATTCATCCATTCATCATATTTTCACTCTCGTGAATTCATCTTAACGACTGCTCATTTTTATTCAATGGCATAGAAAATTATTCCCCCGCGTACCGGTACTCCACTTGCAAACTGATTTCGGAAAATTCTCCACGTCGATAAATTTCTCCACGAGAGTTACTTTCGGGAATGTTTTCAGCACCATATACATAAACGAGTACGCGTAATGACAGTTAATAACGCGAAGTTGATGACCGCAAGCTCTATTTCAAGTATCTTCACACTTTGGAATATTATGCCCGGTTGGGAAAAATGGGTTCACTTGCCAATTGATCGATTCCTTGAGATATCACTGAAATTATTTGAAAATTCATGAATCTTCGTGTTCTTGCTGCTCATCCACCACAATGAATGCTTTTTCGATCACTTGTAGGGGATAGAGTTGACCTCATTCAATTCAAAAGTGATTCAATTTGATCGAATTGAATTCGACAATTTTAGCTCGAACCCATCTTGTTCAAAGGTGTTGACAAATGTTTCTTAGTGAAATTTGAGTTTAGTTTGAGTGAACTATCAAATTGTTTGTAAGTTTCATTTAGTAGCTCTAGAGGAGTAACATGATTAACCACCGTTTCTTACCATAGAAAGCTTAAAGGCAATATCAACGTCAGCGACATATACCGTACCATACGTGTTACGTGCATATATGTTGACTGCTTCTCAAAATACGATGTAATTATGTACTGCGAAGTATCAGGGTCTGACGGATATGTTTTAGTACACGTGTGTATTCTTCGTACCCGCAAAACATAATATATTACTCGTACGCATCAATGTCTGCTCCATGTTTTGTTAGACGTTCATAAACTTCTTGAAAGTCCTGGATGAAATTTACCGTTACTTACGGAGTTTTAACAGCGTACGTATTCGTGTGATAATTGTCTCAAGATCAGATATTACATCCTTAATCTGATATGTAATGAAAATAACGTTTCTCCTTTCCAAATGAATTTGTTTTGAATTGAGTAAAAGTTGCTTGAGTTGAAGCAAATGTACTTTGCTGGTTAAAAGATTTAATATAAACTTTGCAACGGGGAGTGATCATTCAAACTCATTATTAAAAACAGTTTTTTTAATGGTTTCAATAGTCATATTTATAATTGCAAAGTTTGATAAAATTCAATTGGAACAAGGAAAACAGGGGTTTCGTTATCAATTATGATTTCTTATTTTTCAATTCATATCGATATTTAAGATGAGAATAATCATGTAATATAAGAAATTTGTGTTTTGTTTTTACAGTTGAAAGCTCGAGCTATGACCACTTGGAGACACAGTGGAGAACACGGCAACGAATTATCGTTATTCTGTTGGTGAGAATGGTGAACCGTGACCCGCGGATCATGGTATAGATCTCCGGCGATCGGTGCTCGGTTATTGACGTTACCACGACGTGCTTCGCCAGCGGTAACAGCTGGCTGATGATCAGACTGAACTCGAGGATTCACAGATCCTCCGTTGTATCGCATCCTTTGTACGATCTTTTCCTTTGGACAGGGTGACAAAACGTCAGCTGATTCATCATACTTTTCACGGGTCCAAGACTTGATCCATCGTTCCCGAATCTCGAAATTTTCGAATCAATCCTGTGTCATCGATCGAAGTGATCATCGAATAGATACGACGAGGCAAGATATTCATATAAGATTGAAAAGAAATGAATCGTCTATCCGATTGACGATCCCCAGAAGGCGACATACGTACACGCAAGAGAAAAGGAAACTTTCTACAAAGCGGTGAATCGCAAAACTAATTTTCATCTTTCCTAAACTGAAACATAACTGAAATTTATTAGAAAGCCCAGATACCCCACAAAGAGATGTTTCTTATTCATTTTATAGACAGTTTGTCTTCGAACGAAGAATCAAATTCGAGTATCCAACGGAGAATATAATTGCCTTGATTTCTATAAAATTTTCTTGAACGAAAACTTCTCGAGCAAGTAAAATACATCCGTACCAGAGTGCTTGTATCTTTAGATCCTACGAACTGAGGTTTCTACGATAACAACAACAACAAAAAAGGAGGAAACGGAAGAAATACATCCTCCCGACATTCGTTGTATTTGTGACAACATGGAAGACGGACGCTTTTGCCGAGGAAAATAATAACTCGAAGAAGGTTTATCGAAAAAGTGTGAACGAGGGAAAGGGGTCGAAAGATTCCACGGTATGGCAGCTACATGGGAATCTGTAACAACAAAAAGACTGAACTTAAACGAACCGACACTTCGCTTTGTAAGAGAATAATATGTGACTCTTATTTAATACTCTTCGAGAAACGACAAAAAAAGGAAGAAAGAAAGAAAAAACCTGGACATCAATTTGAAACAAAACAGCGAAGAATTCAAGGTCGAGGAAAATTGTTTTGAGGACTCCTCCGGAATCATTGACCATGACAATAGGGTTAAGATTAATATTGAAAAATTATTATTCCGGTCATCAAGCGTTTCGAGTGAGATAGACAACATTAATGCGATACACACAATTAATTCCATACCCACACACATTAATGAACGAAACTCCATTTTTCAATACAACAATCCTATATGCTGCAGACTCGGGACGTTTGGGAGATGAGTCAATAACGAAGTACACGAAGACAATGATGATGTGCAATAGATCAATTACTACAGAGTTAGAAAGAAGGGACATGTTTTTATCCTTGAAAATGAACAGAGAGAAATTTCATTTTCGAGACAAAATTATGAGTAATTTCTATTTCTTCAGAATTACTATTGACAGTACTACTAATGGACGAGGTTAGACGTCCGTTTCGGACGGGGTTTTGACGAGAAGAATTTTACAAAGTTTTTATACAAAACAGATGATTTTTTCCTAGGGAAAGCAACATGGAAGATACGTAGGATGTACGAGGCAAAGAAAAAAGAAACTTGGAAAGCTCACAGTTTGATATTTAAAATTCCTTGCAACAGTTTTGTTGAGAGGGTCACTAACGGCCCTCTTTCCTACTTCTTTATTCTCTTAACATTATCTTTCTAACGAACGCATTAGACATTTTATTTGTTTTTTCTCCTTTTTTGCGGAAGATAATTTATATATGCAACTCGAAAAGAAGTGAAATATATACGTCATATGATATTTCAGTGTATAAAATATAAATGCAAGTACGCGTAAAAATTCTGAATCACAGTTTGTAGTACGCAAATGTTCGCATTTTTAATTTAAAAAAAATAATGTATAAATAAATTTCATTGGAATATGTCTACATAATCTTCTTGTTTTTTTCTCTGTTTTTAAAGTTATCGTATCAATTATATTTGATTTTAACTACTCTGTGAAAAATGCGCGGTGTCAACGTCGCCTTGTTCGGGATGGACCTTTCGTAACACCGCCAATTCTTCACAAAGCAGAATTATTTCTGAGGTTTCAATTCTTTCAATATTTTTTTTCAAATAATTCAGGGACATTAGGAATCCAGCTCTCAGAATTTTCTTCATTCTATCATGCATAGTATCAAAAATTTGTATCAAAAACGGATGAAAAATTCATATTCTTGCCACGGATATTTTCGTTTGCGGTTGACTGAACGTAAAAACAACTGATCGCGTATATTTATGAATAAAAATTTGTTATGTAAACTTTTTACACATATACGAATGATTGGAATCATATGTTAAATTATTACGAAATTGTTTTTGTGTGTAATTTGTTGTCGGTATAAATTATTACAATCAAAAGCATCCGTATTTATTGTAACTTCTCATAAAATCTGTGCATAGTCGACAGATATAAATGGATCCGTATTTGATTTGAATTTTTCTTATGGTAGATTATTTATGATAAATTCTCCATCACAAGTTGTTCGTCATAGGTTTTCCATCCGAAAATAATCTAAAATATTATAAGTATTCTCACGGAGAAAAAATGTACTAACGTAACAAAAGTACCCATATAAAAATTTTTGGACTTCACCAATGCTGACAATAAAAGATAGCTTGGCGCAATGTTGACATACAAGGCTTGGCAATCTATAAATCTTCAATGTTGATTAACAATAAATACAATGTTGCACGGATGTAGGTGGTCGACGGATTTCGTTTGGCAGCCTATTATTGTGGCACAATTGTGCCAAGCTTGGCTCTTGTTTGGCTCATCCTTGGCCCAACATTGACAAAACGATAGATTCCATTCGACGCCAGGATCATTTGAAATGTGGTTCAATATTGCCCTAAACTTTGCCTTAGTTTTGGTAGAAATTAGCTCTCAATGTAATGCCGATCATTGGTAATAGCATGGCTCAATATTGGCAGCCTATATAATATTTTTGCTATGTTACTAATCAAGTGTTCCTCGCGAGTGGTGAAAGGCGTATACGAAGAATGTATAAGGCTTAAGTAAGTCTTTGGAAGAACAGTCAATCGCTCTTTACTATGAGTCACACCAGAAGGCTCCTACCGCTGAGCTAACATACATTGTGTCTACTTCTCATGGCAAAATTTACCGACAAAAGACGCCGAGTTGTTAAAAAACAAATGAGGGGAAAACAATAAGACTCCAAACAACATATGTCAGAAATTGCGAAATGCGCATACTTTTTATATATTTCTGGGTTAAATATTTTTTACTTTGATCATTGGCGCAGCGTTGATGAACAAAATTTCCAATTGTTTGCCAGTGATGGTATATTTCATTGCCATTGTTTCATCGATGATGGGATTTCATTGGAAAAACACGTAGGTAGATCATAAAATGATGTTATCATTCCAGGTTTGCGCCATGCTTGGTTGCCAAGCTTCGGCCATACTTTATCTACGTTGCACCATGCTAGCGCCAATTGTGAATTTTTATATGGGTAATCATTATAAATAGAATCACAAATTCTTTTGCTAAACCATACAGAGAAATATAGGGATAACATCAAATTGCTGTAATTTATACCGCAATATCTATTAGATTTATCGCAATTTATGTGATCACTGCAGCAAATTTTAATTTTTCGAACAAGAATTTCGGTATGTTTTACAGCAATTTAATGCTGTCCCTATAATTACAGCAGCGTTCAGTCAATCACGTTGTTCTCTGAGCAATGCAATCAACTGTGCACCAAGTTTTAAGCTGAGCCAGCACAAACAGTTGGTATTCTGTATATAATTTCTCAATTTGCTGCGTCAGCAAGTTTTTTTTCTCCGTGCTGAGAGTGGATATTTTGAAAAAAACAGTATGTAGAAAAGGTTCTGATAAACCTCGTCATCTCATCAGAAATGTTTTCTTTTGCGTTAAATGTATCGTTATTAGATTTTGCGAAGGAAAGGTGTATCATTGAAATGATAATTTCAACATTTTCGAAATTGAGGATAGCATTCCATGTAAAAGATTCATTTTTAATACATATTGCATACTGCATCGAGATATAGTCCTCCTTAGACCATTTGAATCATGCCTAATTGAATCTTGAAGGACGTTTTGAATTCCAGATGATATCCAAGTGGATCAGGAAAAAGTTCGAAAAATACACCTGTTCAAAGGTGTTGAATTCTATGAAATTTGAAAAATCTTCCATGTGCAAATTTTTGAGAAGTTGCCGAATGATTTATGATTTATAAACTTGAATATTTTGGAGGAAGTAATAGATTCGATTGGGAGTACGAGCATAAGTCTCATTCCGACTAGTTCTTGACCCACATTTTCCAAGCGATTGTCGTGGTAAAACCACATTTTGATCATTAGATTGACCGTACACGACCGCTTTGCAACTTGAGATATCGAGCTTAAGGATTCCTTGCAGCCACGATATGGCTGTCACCACTTTTACTTGGGTAAGTACTCCCTATAGTATTTTTCAAAATTTTTACAAGTGCAGTAATTCGCCATGTCAATTTGGGAATATAACGCCAAACTTACGGTGCGCAGAAAATTGTTTATTGTCTAACAAGGGATCCGAATGTTCATCAATCATAACGTTATTTCTCAAGTCACAGCCTGTGTGATGAACTGAAAAGGTTGGAAAATATTATATAACAATATCCATACAGATATTGACAAACGATTCAGTATTGGAATAATAATACTGTTTGCCAACTTGCAACACTTGATAATCAACGTTAGCAAACATCGAAATGACAAAGCCAAATACAGTATCCTGGCACAGTAATACGATTGCAACATCAACATCAACCCTGAATAAGTATTGGCTGTGCGTTCTATGCCAATGCTGAGAATTAATATTTTAGGTCAATGAAAGCCGGCAATTTGAGCCTTTGCGTATGAATTCCTCAGAATAAGCCTGCATTCACAAGCAATAATCTTAGATGTAACAATAAAAACCTACAAATATTTAAAAAAATAACGCAGAATTCATTAGAGCTCAAGTCTCCATGGTCTAGGAGTGAGAACAGATCTGAGGGTTGACACCAAGATATAATTTTTATATAATTATATAAAACTTATACATAAAATAAGCGAATTATATATAGATTGAATAGAATTTTGACAATTTTTAGATTTTGGGAGCAGCACCGTATATCTGACCTAGGGGCAAAGAGTTTCTAAATCCACACTGTAAAAAAGGTTCACCGGAAAATTCCAATCAATGTACTGGAAGTTATTAACCTGTGCAAAATTCAGTACAAATGTTATGGAATTTCAGCATCAGAACTGGAAATTTGCTGAGCCTCAGTATTGGATTTTTTCCGTACACGAACTGGACTTTTCCAGGATATGTACTGGAAAATTAACGCTGGAAATATTGCTCACACAAAGTGATTTTGCACGATCCTTGTGTTTCAAGATGACTGAGAAACTTGATCGTTCATGTGAATGGACAGAAAGTCATGTCCACCTGACAGGATTTGAACCTACACTCTTCTATCTGCCTACCAACTGAAACTCAAGACCTAACCGGAGAAAGAATAAATCTTCGGAAAACCTCATATATCAATTTTATTTGCTACAATTACAATTATTATTCAAAATCTCGATCAGGAAATTTTTAATATAAAGACTTGAAAGTTTTCCTACCAGAAATGACGAAGTCCAAAGTCCAGAAGTGGAAAATTTCAGTGCAACAGTGATTGAATTCCAGCATACCTGGGAAATTTCTTTGCATAGCAACTGGAAAAGTTCATCACACAACCCGAAAATTGCAGTTCAAAACCTGTAGAATTCCAGTATACCCACGATTAGGTTTTTTTTTCTAAATTCGAGATTTTTTACAAGTCCTTATTGAGGGGATACTTTTTTCTGGCGTACAAGAACTGTAAAATTGTAGTACGAGCCAGTAGAATTTTCGCGAAATCATGGCAAAATTTCAGTACACAATCCCAAACTTGAAAATTCCAGTACAAGGACTGAATTTTCAGTTATGCTTGGTAAATTTTCAATACCGTACTAACAAAATATCTGTACATGTACTGGAATATCCATATTTCAGTACTAGCACTGGAAATTTCCAGTCCAGTTGCGCAGTAAATTCCCAGTTTTCTTTTACAGTGTGCATCTCTCACTCTGCTCAACCCTGATTAAAACATATACCTTCGAATCTTCTCATGTTCTGAGACATTTTTCTGAGAGATTACAAGTGATTTGAAGTGATTGAGATTAAAGTTAAAGATTTGTCTGGCAGTGATGCATTCTGAATCTCTTCAACTTCCTTCAAATCGCTTTGACTTTCTCTGAATTTCTCTGATTCAGATTTGAGAATTCCTGGGGAGCATTCGAAACCTTCTCACATCTCTCTGAATTTCCCTGAATCTTTCTGAATCTCTTTGAATGTTCCTGAATCTGTGTAACTGTCTCAGAATTTCACTTATTTAGACTTCGAAGCTTTTTCCGAACTTGTTTGAATATCTTCAAATCTGTCTGAATACTTCGGAATTTCATTCATTCAAATTTCAAAGCTTTTTCTAAATTTTCTCAGTGAAAATCGGAATTCAAGAAAGCCGGAATTGCAGTGAATGAAGCGTGGAAATGTTTGAATTCCCTTTTAAGCTACGCTAAGATGACTCTTCGGTTACACTTCCAGACTGAATTTCTGTAAATCTCTCTGAATTCCTGTAAATTCTTCTGAACCATTCAGACTGAGTTTTCAAAATTTTCTTGAAATTTCTCTGAATTTCTTGGAGAATTTCTGAATCATTTTGAGTTCCACAGAATTTGGGATCAGAATTTAGATCTCTCTGAATGAATTTATCTAGAATTCAAGACCAAAAATGTTTTGACATCCAGTTCTCTCTAGATTGCCCTGCAAGTCTTTGAATTCCTGTGAAAACAGTAGTCAACGATTCTCCCAAATCTAATTCTGTCTGAATTTTCTTGAATTTTTTTGAGGATGTCTCTGAATTCTTCTCCAATTCCCTTGGTGGTGCGGTGGATTAACTTGATTCTCCCAAATCCCTCTGAAATTGTCATCCAAAAATTCTCCTGAATTTATTTCTCTGTCAATTTCTCTGAATTCCTGTGAATCTCCCTGAAGAATTCAACGCATAATTTTCCCCGCATCATATGTCCCTGAATTTCTCCGAATATCTCTCAGATCCTTTGGATTTTGATGGAATTTTCTCCTCCATTTATTTCCTTCCAAATTTTCTTGAATCGTCCTGAATTTATCCGAATGATTCTGTATTTCCTTCAATTGTGAGTTCAATTCACAATTTTTCACCATTTGGCTGTTCCTGATCGCACATAATCTCTTGGACTTTTAAGAAAGTTTCAAACTGATTCGAACGTTGTCTAAACGTTTTAAAAACCTCCGAGTGCTTTTGGGAGGCTCTGAATTTCTTTGAATTTTTCTGAATCTTTCAGAATCTCTCTGAAATTTCTCTCAATTCACTTCTCTCTGAATTTCTCTAAATTCCTTTGAAAAGTTCAACGGACAATTTTCTCCAATCCACCTCTCATTGAGTTTTTCTGAATCTTTCCGGTTTTCACTAAATTTTTATAAAGTTCTTCAAAGCTTTCTGAATTTCTCTGAGACATGAATTTTTCAGGAAGTTTCAGGAAGAATTTCTTCCACCAGGGAAAGCACTCTTATATTCTTCAAATCCAAATCAGTGAAAAGTACTGAGAATCAGTGAATTCCACTGCTCAGCCAGTGAAATCCACCGATTCTCAGTACTTTTCACTGACGCGTATTCACTGAGTAGCGTTGGCAATCGGTGTTGTGCCAATACTGTTTCGCTTTTGATGAACGATTGGTTCAAATTTAGCATTTTCTGCATGAGTACTTGGAAGTTTCATCTTTACGCTTTGATAAAAAAACTTTTTCTGACAAACTGGCCTATCAGGTCAGATTTACTTGGCACGGAGAATTATTGCACATTTTTCCAGTGAATAGCAGTGTAATCGACGCAATTCCTGTTCATACGGAATAGAATGTTTTCCCAAGCTATTCTCTATTCGATAAGAAAAAAGGAAAAAGGAAAACAAGATGTACACAATATAAAACAAAGAATAAGAAATTTATGGAACTGAGAAGAATCAAGAATCGATCTAACAAAATTCTCATTCTTTTGGAAAACAATCTGTTAGTTTTACGATGCAAATTTTATTACATATCCTCCAGGTTGAGAGATTGAAACGCTTGATATTCCAAGTGCCGAAGGATTCACCAGGATTGGTTGGTACAGTATTATTTGATGATGAAACGAAACGATCAACCCTCTTTCGTGTAAGTGAATTAGAATTAATTGAGATATAAATGTCTTTTAGATGAAATCAAATTAACTTCACAAAGTGGAAATGTTTTCGAATTATTGGAAAGTTCTAAAATTGGCTGCGGTTTTAGTACACTCACCGGTTATATATTATATTTGAAGGATCATGTATGAGAAAATATAGTATCGAATTAATATCATTTTAAATATCCAAATGAATCAATGTTGAGTCGAAGAGAAGTTTTTTAATATTACAAAGTATTTCATAATTCCATGACAACGATATCTCGCTACACCAAACGACATAATTTTAGAATTAAATTAAAAATATCCGGATGAAACAAACGAGTGTTACGTGCTAATCATGTAATGAAGTAATCCACACTGAGGGAATGGTACCTAGTTGCAACAACTAATATTTAAGTATCCCAGTTAGATTCTAGCTGGCAAGAATAAAAATCTAGTTGTTTGGAATATGAATGAAATAGTTTATTCAATGGGGATAACAAATTTTTATTTAGCATGACTAAATTTCCTAGCTGTCTAAGATCCAACTAGACCCTTTTTCTCAGTGAAAATGTTTGTTTCAAACGCATATCATTGACATCACATGAATTTTCACATGTACCTAAGAAGCAAATATTACTTACCAAATCGTAACTAGGCCCAGACAGCACAAGAGTCTCCGCAAAATTTGAATTCAATAAATTCAAAATGAAGTCTTAATGAACAGCTCAATTTCCAGGAAGAACTCAAATCGAGACTTCATCATGAGATCTTCAGGCATTCAATAAGTTTTCATTTTTAATTCATTGAATTCATATTGAATTTATTGTTAGTCTTCATGAATTCAAATTGATCATTCATGGACGTGTAACGGACACTTGAATTACTTTGTTATGTCATTGTTATGTAACATTTGTTTCTGCTTTCTATGGGTACTTGAAGATATATTACAAATTTTCCTTTATACAGCGCAATTGATGAGTAAATTCCTGCATTAACAACCCAAAGAGAACACAAACATTCATTGAACGTTCCTGAAGGTTTGTGTTCCCTTGGGGAAATTCTTGTTCGAAAATAGGCCCACAGAGAATCGGTCACGTCTTCTTATTTTAGAAATGAATCTGAGGAACATTCGGATGCACTTCGACGTATGTATTTTCCGAAGGAATATCAGGTAAGCGAACAAGGAAAATAAGAAAAAGGGCGAAGCCTTCTGATTACTCAAATAGCAATACAGTGGTTACCACAATTCCTGGTACACGGAAAGAAATGATGTAGCTGCAACATAATTGAAAGAATAAATAAATAAGCTACTTCAAATCAATGAACGTCAGTTAATAAATTTAGCTAAGGTATAGTTGATTTCCCTGTTGAAAAGCATCTATTGAATCTCATTGAGTAATACAAACTTTGCAATCGCTAATGCTCTTTCAAACTCATGGAGCCTATTGAAAACCCCGTTTTTAATAGGTTTGAATGGTCATTTCATTTCATTGCAAAGTGTGTATTGAATCTCATGAGTCAATGGGATGCAATAAACTTCTTTAACCAGAGTTTTGTATTGCAATATCAGGGGGTCAAGTAATACCTCGACTGTAACAATTGAATATTTTCACTTCTCAATTTGATAATTTTAGAAAAAATAACTGTGACATCAAGCAAAAATTGTATTAAATTGAAGAATGATATTTTCGACTTCCATGTACTTGACAACAACTCCAACTCGGGGAAAAAATCTTTGTTCGAAAGGATCAATACATTATGAATTTTCACTATGATATATATATTATTTTGATAAATATTCTCTCCCAGTACAATTTTTCCATAATCATTTATCTCATGTTTCTCCACTTACCATGAGATAACTCTGTTGGAGAAGTTTCATTCTTGATAAGACCCCGTCAATAAAGATGCAAGAGAGGTTTATAACCATCAACATAGTAAAAATAAATTTGAATTGAAGAAGATGCAATAGCTGAAGAGGGACAATTGAATTTGTTGACAGAATTGAAGGATATTGATGTTTTTATAAAATTAACATAGATATGCAAACGCACACGTGTTACACACAATCATTCACTCAAAAAAAGTTATTATAACGATAAAATAATCATATTTGATAACTATATTATAATATATATTGTGACATGTTTGTAAAAAAAAAATTGAATACGTATTCTACGATAATGGGAAAAAAACGAGATTCGATTATCGGTCGACTACCAGGAAACGACGACAAGCGACTTTTCGGACGATTTTGAACGTAGTTTAGAAGAATCGAAGAAAAAAAGAAAAAAGAAAATAAATAACAAAAGAACTGAATATGAAAAGGTGCTTCTCACACACGTTCGATTTCTATTTTTTCATAATGTAACATATTAATAATTATAATGATAATGATAATAATAAACGGACGCGGGTGCAAACTCCCTGCGAACACCACTATTGTATATTTTCTAATGAAGCAGTGAGAGATGATGTTTGTAAAGGAGGAGAAGAATGACTGCAACAAACGAAATTAGATGATACTTTAGAAAACAATACGAATAAAACAATGAAAAGAAAAACTCAGTCCTTCCAGTCGCCGTATCCTGGAAGTGAAGTAGATGTAAGGCGAGAGGAGGATAAAATCAATGTTCTCCGAAGATAAATCGAATCGTAAAGTGTCCTGCTGAAAATCTCAGATAAAATATGCTGAAAAATTGTTAACTTTGAACGGTTTTTGTTTCGGTTAATTCGGACAAGAACTTGCCAAAAATCTACCCCTTTTCCCTAATTCAATACACAGTTTTTGTTGCGGAAATGTTAAATGTAAAGGAAGTTGTAATCTGTAATTTGACGCTCAGAGATGTAACAGGTTACGGGAAGTAAATGTAACGTTACATGCGCATTAAAGAATGTGTTTGATATAGATACAGGATTCCATTCATGTAACAGATGTAAATGTCACCTGTTGCATCTTCGAGGGTGAGATTATAAGTTACAATTTCATTACATTCAACATTCTTGTAGCAAAAAATTCTGATGCGTTGGGTGTGTCGTTTCTCGCAGACCATAAATTCGCAAACTGGAATATGCAGTTCAAAATTGACAAGAAAATTTATTATTCTCGCGAGCAATGCCAGCCAAATCAAGATGAATCTGCTGTTTTTCATCCGAATTCACGGAGAAAAAAATTCGCTGTGACAGCAAAATATTTTTGGACTTCTCCGATAAAATTTGTTTGCTATTTTATACAGGATGATTCAGAACTTGCGCACCGTATGCACTCATAGGCACATTCTTCAGTCAAAATTAAATAATTTCCCATTGAAAACAAATTTTTTTGAGATACGAGCATTTTTAGATTTTTTTCAAAAATCCAAATAACTCAAAAGCATTGTGTGCTACAAACCTCAACTTCATACTATCGGTTGAGTTGGAAAACGGCGGATCTCTGGAAAAAAAGACTTCCTTGTTTCGGGGCTATAAAAACTTAAAGTTGCTGAATTCTGATTGACTGAGAGCGCAAAAATTCAAATCGTTATAACTTTGAATTGAGAGGTGACAGAATATTTCATATTCTTTTTCAGAGATCCGATGGTATCGAGTTGAAGTTTGTAGCACACAATGCTTTTGAGTTATTCGGATTTAAAAAAAAAGTTTTAAACTGCTCGTATCTCAAAAACTGAGCCTCAAAAAATGTTCTTTTTCAACGGGAAATTATTGAATTTTGACTGAAGAACATGCTTGTGAGCGCATACGGTGCGCGAGTTCTAAATCATCCTGTGTAATATATAATTCCAAAATTTGCTGGAGGGGCAAACATTCTTTGCTAACCCAGCTAAAAAATCGCTATCATAGCTACAAAAATTGCTGTGATACGAAATAGTTTGCTGTGACGGTGAAAAATTTGCTGCTTCAGCAAAAGGGACGCAGAAAAATTAGATTCTGCTGTCACAGCAACTTTCTTTCTCCACCGGATTTTACAGCCCACCCTTTAGGAAAATTTATGTGATTTCGACTAAAACGCTTCAGTATTTCTCCAAAAAATTTGAATAATTGAAAGAATTGCTTTGAGTTTTCGACTGGGTTTCCCTTGACAAAAATCGTTCAGAGCGAAACATGGATTCTTTTTGTCCGATTCTACCTGAAATTTTAAACAGGAAACTCGAATTTGCTTATTCAATAACAGTAATATCCAATGACGAATATTGTCATCAGTTTTACTTTGCTCCCATGTATAATCTTTCGTTATTCTATATGTATCTTTTTTCTTCAAAATGTATATTGAATAACCGTTTGTATATCGTATCGATAAGAAATCAAATCCTTGATGTACGATTAGATTCATAATAGTAATAATACAATAGCAATTGTGAGCCAACGAAAGGCCGACGAAGAGTGATTATCCTATTGAAAATTCTAAACAAGAGAGAGAAAGAGAGAGAGAGAGAGAGAGAGAGAGAGAGAGAGAGAGTAGTTACAATCTGACAATGTCGCATGTTAATTTTATAATCGAATCCATCGTTTCTACATAGTTTCTCTATTCATCCATGGAAAATTCACGCTAAATGATACCTTCTAAGGATCTGATACTGTATCTTTGAGGAGAGCGAAGCATATCGTTTACATTTCATAGAAATCATTCCATCAACTTTTCGAATTAATCGAGAACGGAAAAAAGGACAGTTATTTGGTTTTAAAGCGAATCCTTACCGATCTCATTTGGCTAGACTCTTCGATAGGATACTGTTTTTTAAGATTTGAACGTCGATGTGTTTGAAAACTTTGAAATCCACATACATCGTACGAGGGGAAGAAATCTCGCTGAGACTGCGATTTTCAAATCTCCGTCAATTGAATTATCCCAGACATGCAAATTTCGAAGATTTCCTCGGTGTTCTTCACGACGAATGAATTTGAGATGAATACGAGGACATATATCTACAGATTTTATTGCAATACGCTACACTTTTTCAGAATTGTGCCTGTAAAAACGAATGAATGAAGACGGCAAGTGATAGAAACAAAATTATCATCGAAAATGCAGCAGCGAACTTGGGACCGAAAAATTTTCCTATCTCGACAAGCACATTTATGACGGTTGATACAAATTTTGAGATAATCCAGAGAGAATTGAATCGAATGAATTGCCAACTTCTTCTCGAAAAAGAGGAAACAGTACTGGTTATTGGGAATGACAGCTGTCGATTGAGGAACAAATACGCGATCCAAGGTCGAATACTTTAATTTCTGACAAATTATTCGAAAATATGGTAATAAAAGCCCTTGTGAAAATATTTCTATGCCAAATTACGCCAAAAACTACGCCTAAATACTGCATTTCGAACACTTCCGTAAAAAAAACGTAGAAAATTCCACGCACTTCTACGTCAAAGTACGCCAATCTATGACCAAGAGTTTTACCCGTATACTGTGGCGTAAAAAGGTGTAGAAATACGTAGAATGGCATAAACTCTCGGACTTTGTACGCCAAATTTACATATTTCTACTCCCCTGCTTCAATTTCGCGTATTTTCGGCCCAAATAACCCGTAAAACTATGCCAAGCTGTGGGACGTAGATTAACGTAATATTTCGTAGGTTTTGGCGTAATTTGGCGTAGAAATATTTTCACAAGGGAGGAGAATATCGCTCTGTACAGACCATCTTTATTGATTGGAAAAGGTCTGTGCAGAGCGATATTTTGATTTCACTTTTTTGTTTCCGAATAATTTGTCAGAATAATTTTGGTTGTGTCCTTCTCTAACCAATCGCATCTCTAGGGGTCGCTGGTATCACCTTAAGGGGGGAAATCCAATTAGAACGACCAAAAAAAGGCATTTTTCATGAGTTTTTTTCACCTAGAAGTTTATATTTGAATAGAATAAGCTTCTGTAGTGTTATTAGTATACCATTCAGGTACTCTCTAAACCTGGAAGAGTGAAAAATCACGTGTTTCCCTCCACTAAGTCTCAGAAGTGAGCCAGTCCGCTTCGAGTGGGATTTTCACTCGTTTCGAGTGGACTACCACTCTTTCAGACTGAAAAATTCACTCTAGAATTGAAGTGACTGTGAGTTTATAACCTCAAACCTTAGACTGTCACTCTAAAAGAGTGGGAATTCCACTCGAAATTTCGACAGGCTCACTTTTGGCTGGCTAAAGAGTGGAATACCACTCCAACAACTTTAGAGAGTATATTGAGGTAATTTTTTTTTATTTTTTTCCACACAATGGTGACCGTACATAGGGTTTAAGTAACACCTAGTCCGATGACGGCGGGGGTTCTGCTGACCGTAATTTTTACTTAAAAAAAAAAAGACCAAGAGGAATTGCCTTCAGTACACTGATAATTCGTAGTTGAACCAAAGGAAAATTGAAAAAATATAAAATTCGCGATTTGACAGAGCAAAATAGGCAAAAATCGATAATTCATTTTTGCAATAAAAAAGTACTTGATTTTTCAAAAGTACCAAATTTTGTTGATTTCACTAGAAGCTAATATAATAATGAAGTTGTCCCCAAAACCTCATCTCGAACGGATCATTAGTTTTTTAGTTATCCCCCCGCCAACTCGGAAAAACATGTTTCGAGAAAAACGCATTTAAAGTTTTCGTTACTGAAAAAAACAAACAAGAAAAATACCTCAATATACTTGATTAACGTATTATTGACACTGCAAAATTCTGTTCAAATCAAATACAAGCTTCCAGGTGAACATTAAAATTATGAAAAATGCCTTTGTTTTTGCCGTTCTAATTGTATTTTCCCCCTTAATGAGATTCGTCAGTGCTGGTGAGACACACTGAGAGAAATGTGGTTTGAAATATTATTACATTTTGCACCAAAGTAGTAGCATTTGAGTGACATAGTATGATTTCTACAACACAGGTGGATTAAAAATTAATGCTTAATGATTTGTAAAATCATTTAATTCGGTGCAACTTCACATCCCGAGTCGAAAAATTAAGAGCTGATCTCGGTCTGTTTAACCTGATCTCATATTGTATTCGACCTGATTTGATTCAGTTCAACCTAATTTCATTCCTTTTGAACTTGATATTGTTCTATACATAGTGATTCAAATTCAGGTCACAACCTGATCTCAATCTGTTGGAATTTGAAGGAAAAATTATAAATCCCGCTCACAACTGTTTCAACCTGATAATGTTCTTTTCATCTTGATCCCAACCTGGTTCGCAAATGTATAATGAAATTCAAATGTATGTATCATTTATGGATGATAAAGTTGAGTATTAATTAATCAATATAATTTTATTATTAAAAAATTACACTAAATGAACATAACGTAAATTTAATCGGATTTGGAACTTTGATAATTTCTGATAATAATGAAATGTCAATAAATTCTATAACATGAGACTTGAAAAAGTATCACGAAAATGAAATCGAATGAATTTCATGAGAAAATAAGATGTTTGAAATTTATTTAGAATAATAAGCTTACATCCATATATACATATCCAATCAATTTTCATATTTAAATTTCGATATCCATTCAAAATTCCTCATAATAATAATAATAATAATAATAATAATGATAATAATAATTTGTTTATAAATTTTATTCAGAAAATGCCAGCAACGAGATACTAGCTAAATCTGGTTTTAAAAATTATAACGAAATACTGCAATTTAATTGAATCATCGAGATGTACAAATTGTAAACGTATATTATCTTGCTAAAAATCTTCCATAAAAAACGATAAATTTCCCTGATTGTTGTATGAAATTAACGATTCAAAAATCACATCACAAAAGAGAGAAATAATTTATCGTTTTCATTTGAAACAAGGAAATTTTACAAACCTACAATTGTACACCTCGAGAGTTTAATTATATATCATTATTTTTTAATAATGTTGAAAATTAGATTTAGCAGGTATCTCGCTGTTGGTATTTTCGGAATAAAATTCACAAAATTCCATAACCAGGTCAAAATAAAGGTGAAGGAAAAACAGAGCTGTATCAGGTTTTAAAATTCGACCTGACAGAATGCGTATTCGTTGCGTATTCCCAGGTAAAAAATGCCAATATTGACAACTGGTCCATGCTTGGCAAAATATTGGGCTGCCAAACATGGCGAACCAATATCAACCCAATATAAAACCGTTTGTTATTTGGGAACCCACGCCATGTTTCATAAGGATTGCCTATATAACAAGTGGTTCAAGATTGGCAAAACATTAAGCTGCCAAGCATGGTGAACCAATATCAGCCCAAAATTAAACCATTTGCAGGGTTCAGACAAGTTCTGTTCAATCAATTTCCCTGAGTTTTCCCTGTGATTTCCCTGAGTAAAATTCTAATTTCCAGAAATCATGAATATGTCCCTAAACATCTTTTCCTCAGTGTATAATTTCTAAGATTCCACGATTAAAAATTAAGAAAATATGTCGTAGAAAATGAAAAATAGAATTAACGAACAAATTTTTATTTTGAAAAAATTTTAATGATTTCCCTGAGATTTACAGGTTTTTGGGAGTTTTTGATCATTTCCCTGAGAATACCCTGTATTTTGAGTCCAATTTTTATTTCCCTGAGTTTTCCCGAATTTCCCGGAATTCCAGTTCTGTCTGAACCCTGATTTGTTATTTGAAAATCTATACCACGTTTCGTAGGGGATGTCATTAGAACAAGTGGTTGAAGCTTGGCAAAACATTAAACTGTCAAGCATGGTGAACCAATATGGGGCCAATGTACAACCAATGTTTATTCGAGATCCTATGCCACATCTCCATGTTTGTGATTTTTACAGAGTTGTACCGATATCCCTGCTAAAAATCTTATTGTTTTCTATGGGAAATTTTTAGCACGGGGGGCATGAAAAATGACGTCATTTTTCTCTTCAAGAAGTATGTTTAAAGAATCAGGTTGCTGCATGGCCAAAGTTAATATACACAAATTGGGCCATACTTGGCATTGCATTCTGGCCCAATATTGAGTACCAAGCCTGGCACGAGGTTATCATCCCAAGCTTTCACCAAGCTTGGGCCATTTTTCTCATCTCATACTGTTCAAAAGGGTAAGATCAGTCTTTGAATAGTTCGAAATCAGGTTTCAATTTTTCGACTCGGGGTCATAGAGCATGAATTTTTACTATACTGTGTTGTAAAAATTATACTATTCCACTTATCCTGTCACTTTAGTTCAAAATGTAGTAATATTTAAAACGTCTTTGTTCTCCGTGTACAGTGTAAAAAAATTCCTTCTGAATATCCAGAAAAATTTCGCTGAATTTTAAGACACTTGACCAAATTTCCAGAATAGCATCCGAAATGTAGTGGAAGTTTCTCAAAATCCATCAATATTTATCGGAAAATTCAGAAAAAAGTGGCTGTAAAAAATTACAGTCCCATTTTCTGAATTTTTAGAAGGAATTTCTCTACAGTATAGATTCAATTCAAAAAATTGTGCTGAAATTTATGCGGTTTCTTTCCTGCAGAATACTGTTTAGAACTGACCAATTTTTTTCAAATTTCTATTTGATATTCCAAGGCTTTACATCCAATTTAAGACAAAGGAACATTTCTCAATGGAATCAATCTAAAATTCCCATCACGTCGGGAATCTAAATTGGATATCCAGATCTCATACGGAAAAAAATAATCAGCTCTTATTTGGATAGCTAAAAATTAGCTACGACAGCTATTTTTCAGCTGTCACAGATACTCATTTAGCGGTAGCAGCAAGAAATCTAGCTGTCGCAGCGAAAATTCAACAGCTAAATCATTTGGCTATCCAAATATCAACCACAAAACCTGTACAGTTACAGCTACGATTTTCTACTGTGACAGCTGAAAAATAGCTACAGCTGCAATTATTTTAGATACAGCGGTTAAAAAAGGGTGCTAAAGAAGTGAGTAGCTGCCACAGCTATTTCCTTTTTTTCCGTGCAGATATCAGAGCGCAATCATTGAAAAGTTGGTTAGTTTCAAATCTTATTTCACCGGGAAAAAATTGCATAGATTCTAGCCAAATTTTCATATTGAATTCTATCTGGAATTTCGAACAGGGCAGAGATGAATCGAAATTCACGTCAACCATTGCTGTTTTCTTTTTTCCGTGCTCATCGAAACTCACAACTCTTAGATATAAACAATGATAACAGCAATTTGAATATCGTCGATTGGATTTTCACCTGCACTTTTTCCATACACGCTCATTCGTCAAGCGATTAATTACATACAATTCATATATAGAATTATATAAAAATTATATATAATTCTGAAAATTTTTCCACATCACTTGATTTGTTATTTTCTTGATTTTAAAATTAAGTTCGCACTATGGAAAATGGAATTCCGTACAAAATTCAATATCACGCAGCAGGGTCATGGTTTTCGCGAATGGATGTTGTTGGATGGTTTGTATCTGATTACAATAAGTATCGATATCACTCCTATTATTGATATTACTATTCTTATCAATATTATTATTAACTACGATTATAATGGCTAGTAATTTCACTGGCAAGTGAGTTTGGGAAATTGTAATGAGTGTACGCGCGTGTAATTGACCACTATTTAATCGATGAGATAAAACTTATGCGGAAACATAAATTGTATAAAATAAAAAACAAAATATTGGTACCTTAATGCCAATTGTATTTCTTGTGTATCGTCATCCCCTTAAAAGTAGTCGAATTATAAATGTATGTGAAATGTATGTTTCCTGAACCTTTACGTTGGAATTTGTTTACAATGTTTACCAATGTGTGTTACCAGTAGTTTTTCTTTTCCTTGACGAATCCATGTAGCGGATCTTGTTATCTCGTTGCAACGGAAATGGTGAGTATTTGAATTTTCAAAGCATTATCCAGATGAAAAAGTAACCTCTTCGTGTTGGAATTTGGAAATGAAGATGAAATAAAACACATAAACAGGGGTTGATCGATATCCGCTAATATTAATATATGATATATCAGCGATATTCAGACAACATACTCGGACAGCCGATTACAGAGAATAAGAGAGAAAATGTAAACTCGTGCATATAATCCTAAGCCCATTCCACGTAACGACTGCTATCTGCTAAGTACAGGGGCCACGTTTTGCCAACGTCGCTCGGGTTTAGCATCTAGCTGGTGAGCATCAAAATACCTGATAAGAAAGTGCATTTGCATACGTAAATCCACGCGTTATGTATTTTTATGAATGGATTTGGTATACATATATACATTATTTTTATTTAACCCATCGAGGTACACAGTTACTTATCGTCAAAGACTTCGATAGTCTCTGTTTTGATTTGCAAAATGTCAAAACTGAAGATGATTCATCCGAATTCGCCGGTTCGATAGAAACGATGCAACTCCTTGGAGATCTACTTCGAAGATTCAAATGAATGTTCATGAACAAAAAACAAATACCATATGTGATGTGGCAAAAGAGAGGAAAAAAGACATGAGCAGAACTATGCTCACTAGCCTTAGCCGAGTAACTATTTAGCTTCAACTATTAATAGTCTTAAGTGAAGCTTCGCGATAATAACGTTCTCTCTTGGACCGTGCGTTTGCTTCGAGGCTTGCTTTACTTGCACTTCGTAGTGTACCGCGGTATGTGCTGATGAACCATATACCAAAGTACAAAGGAGAAAGTGTGTGTAACGGGGGCCGTTAACTCTTCATGTGTAGAAAATAGTCACATTCAATATGAGTGAATCAAGTGATAAAGCAATTTGTGCTGTTTGCAAAGCAGTTGCCGTGCAAAAATGCAGCGGCTGTAAAGAAGTCTTTTATTGCAGTCGAGAACATCAGAAATGTCACTGGAAACAACATTCGAAGAGGTGTAAATCATTCAAAGTACGTGTAACATTTCGATACGATTATTCATCATTACTTTTCATTCGAACAGCGTGTGTGTGCCCTTGTGGATCAAATCAATCACCGCGTGTATCATCCTCATCCGTGACCTAAGAGAATTTTGTTTATTCCTCGAAAAATATATAAAAGTATAATATTTAATCACACAATCCAATGATAAGGTGTTCAAATCCTTACGCAATGAGATAAATGAATGGCTGCCAAATCAACGTTTATCATACGTAATTCTTTAAAACGAATAAACATATGAAATTATTGTTGATATATACATCAAAGACTCCAGTGATACAAGAATGTTTGCGGGTGTCGAATATCGGAAGCGAAATACCAACCTATGCGTTGAATTTTCATTGAAAAGAATGTGTTTTTTTTTATTTTGTTATTGTTAGTTGGCGGAAGATTCGAAATTAGGTCGTCATTATTTGGCCTCGAGAAGAATCGAAGTCGGTGAAATCGTGATCAAAGATGAAAAGCCCCTGGTCGCGGGTCCCATGTACGGTACGGTGCCGGTGTGTCTCAATTGTTACACCGTACTCGAAGCGAACACCGCTAAACCTTGTGAGAAATGTGGTTGGCCGTTGTGCGAAAACTGCACGACTCATGGACCAGAGTGCGAATTCACATGTCGATACAAAGGATCCAAGGTAAAACATCGTTTACAAAAGATCATCAAATAAATTCATACAATAGAGAAATTGATAGAATAGATAACAAGCATGAAATATGAATAGATTTTTATTATCTCAGGTTTCAATTACGGGATACGGGTACTCGCATCCGACCTATCGATGCATCACCGTTGTAAGAGCATTATGTCTCGCCAAATCAAATCCTGAATCTTACAAACGACTTTTGGATATGGAAAGTCATTGTGATTTACCTGTGGGAGAAGAAAGCTTTATTTATCACGAACGCAAGGAGGTAGCTCATTTTATTAAAACATTTTTCAAATTCGAAGATATCAAAGAAGATGAAATAGCGAAGATCGCCGGTATACTTCAGGTATGTTTTATGTGAGAAAAAATATGAATTTGAAATTCCTTTTATTATTTCAGTCGTAAGACTTTTTTCCTTCGTTTCAGATTAACGGTCACGAAGTTCCAATAACGGAACCTCCACACCTGGCGGTCTATGATTCAGTTTCTTTTGTGGAGCATAATTGTCGGGCCAATTGTTCCAAGAGTTTCACGAATGGGGGTGGTTTAATTTTACGTGCAGCTGTTACTATTGGTAAAGGTAAGACCCGTAGATCAAATAGAATTTGCTTCTATTCGTACCGATTAAATGACAGCAGTTGAATTCATGTTGAATATCTTGATAATGAGTTTAAATTTAATTAATTTTCGTATCTGATGAATTCTCATTCGGCACGTTGATTGCCACGTAAGTCTTATACATTTAATATTCGGGCACAGGGCAAATACGGTGTCAGCTCATGTGTTGAAAGTTTGAGGAACGTGATAACACCGAAATCGTGGATAATACACTTTGTCCTTCAATCTCCCAGATCTGATCACTGTCGATCTTATTTTGTTAAAAACTACCCACACAGCACTTTTGGTCTTCAAGATATCTTGAGAAACTGTTCAGAGAAGTTTAAGAAGTCTCATGCAATATGAAAAGATATCCTTGAGATGTCTAAAACATTTCTTACATCTAAAAGATATATTTCAGAAGATCTAAAGCTTTTATGTTTTAAACATCTTATAGAAATCTTTTAGAAGTAAGAACTGTTTTAGATCTCTTAAAAATATCTTTTCATGTTGCATAAGACTTTTTAAAATTGGCTTGAGATATCTTTTAGAAATGAAATGCTGTGTGGGTACTGCCCCATACAGGAAACCCCGATAATGTAAACACAGCCAATAATCGGCCCATGTATGGCTACCAACAATGGATTCACATCATTGGCACAAGTGTGACCCACCACTGGCTGACAAGAAAGGCCAGCAATGAAAACAGCCGATGTACGGCTATGGTAAACGGCCAACAATTGATTCCCCGTTACTGACTGAAATATGATCTATTACTAAGTGAAATTGATTTCAAAGTTGACTGTATTGTATTCGTAATCACTCGTGAAAAAAGTTGGTTTTGGCCTTATTTCTATTACGCTGAATAAATAATTCACATCCATCAAATACGTTTTACATGATTCAAATGAATTCTCATTTATATAAATAATCAATCACTTTCTCATGTAAATAACAAAGAATTCGGAGGAATAAGCAACTAAATTCAACTGATTTATCGAGAGTGCTTTTGACTCGTATAATTTTACATTTGAGATTGTGGAAATATCGGGCATGCAAATCCATTCAGAAAAAAAAACATCAATTTCTGATCTTGTGGAAACTGGAATGACAAATTTCCCTAAAACAAAAACGTGTTTTGGGTCACACTTAACCACTCATTTGAACTAATACTGGACCGATTGTTCTGGAACGCAGTCATATCACCATTGGATATCATTATTATTATCCCCCAGTAATCTGCCATTGATGGCTGACATTCGAACATTATCCCGAAATTTTTAGCCATAAATCGGAATCATTTAGCCCCAGTACTGGGCCAATCAATAATTTTATACATGGCCCATTATTTATTGCCATTACTGGACCCACGTTATCATCCAGCAATTAACCATTGATGAGCCATTAATGGGTGCTATTAACGGGCGAAGAACGCCGTTTGTTGTCATATTCTCTACTTCGCTTCCAAAAATCAATCAACAATTGTAACAATTCTCCACACTTTTTCCACCTCTCCAGGAGTTCATTGATTTGAATTTCGAAGTTTTCCTGATGTAAATTTTTCGTGTGCAGGGGAACATATATCTATATGTTACACGGATTCTTTATGGGGCGCCACGAATAGAAGACACCATCTGGCTAAAACCAAATTTTTCGATTGTACCTGTCAACGTTGCGAGGATCCGACGGAATTTGGGACCATGTTCAACGCTGTGAAATGCTGTAAAGGGTATACAAATTATATATATTGGAGCTTTGAAATGTCTTACATGGAAAAAAGTCCCATGTAGATTCTGCATTGTTTGTTGTTAATTTGTCATAACTGCTCACGTGGATCAGGGCATATTATAAGGGTCAGTTCTTACCGAAAAGTTGGTTCTCAAAGAAACCGATCAGTTGTGGAACGTAAAAACGGTTAGTTCTTAAAAAATTACCTAATTTTTGGTGGAATGTTTTCCTCTTTCTTTTTTTTTTTCAAATCGAGTATCCAATATTGCCCTGTTATAGAATGAACCTTTCGCCTCATATCAAGGGGTGTAGTGACCCAGATAATACACGAAGAATTCTTTTTCAAAAACAAGAATAGAACTTTTTCCGAACTAATGAATTTATTCCCACACAGCATCCAATGTCTTAGTAATATCTCTAGAATATTACAATGTCTCGCTCAAAACACTCTGTGTGAAATGTTTATACAACATCCTGTAGATATCGGAGATACAATATTTTGTTAAAAATGTTATGAGAATCTTCCAATTGGAACATTGCACATATAATGATCTGTAATGTTCTGGAAATCTACGATGGGGAATATGCTAAATTTGTCGCAAATGAAATATTCCAAGAATATGACAGTAGCAATATTTTATGAAACAAAATGAATTTTTATACACCTGATCCAGGAATGGGAAAATTCACAATTCAAGATCGAAAGAAACACCTCTCCTACGACCTATTCACTTTTCATTTCAAAAGATTCTGAAACGATCAGTCTATATCCCACGGCAATGAATTTTCGAAGTTTTTCCATCTATCCTACTCAGCACTTTGTAAAATTCCAAAGTCGAGGTCGAAAAAAATCTCTCTTGCACGACCTACTCATTTTTTGTGTCAGAAGATTCTAAATCGATTGGTCGAATTCTTCAAACTACCATCACGATGATTACAATGAATGGCACTTTGAGAGTGGTGTCGTCAATTCGGAGATTCGCTGATGTGATAGAAGCCTTGACTCTCACTCGCAGAACCCGGGTTCAATCCTCACTGGCGGAACTTTCTAATAATAATTGACTCCGAAGCAGTTTTTCTTACACGTGAAGTGAGTCTGACCAAACTCATTCAACATTTGTAGAAGTAAACTCTGAAGAAATTTTTTCTCCACCCAAAGTATAACATTTTGTAAGCTTTTTAATATATCCCACACAGCAAAAAGAGTTCTGAAAGAATTCTTTAAGAATCCAACATGAATTCTTGAAGAACTCCATAACTCGTCCGAAAGAATTCAAAAAGAATTCTCAAAGAATCCCAGGAATGTCAGTTCAGAATGAATCGCTGAGGGAATTCTTTTTCTCGTCCAAAAGAATTCTTAGAGAATCCCAAAACAGTTGGCAAAGAGGTCTTGAAGAAGTCATAAAGAATTCTACAAGAGTTCATGAAGAATTCTCCAAAAGTTCATTAAGAATTCTATATGTGCTTTTCAAAAAATTTGAATAATTCATTGAAACACTCCAAAAACTCTTCAAACCGTTCACCCGAGCATCCCGGGATATTGTAGAAGAGTTGAAAGAATTCGTTACAAATTCATTGAAAAGTTCAAAGTGAGTAATTCTAATCGAACTGAAAAAGATTCAACACAAATCCATAACAATATCGAAGGATGTTATGGAACAGACATTCGGATACTGGTGTATGTATATTTAGTCACTCTTCGACCTTACAGTGAGGTGTCTCCATGTATGTGCAAGATTTCATTGCTTGATCTCAGTTAACAGAAAGAAAACAGCGTCACAGACTCAGCGAAGGAATTGCAGAAATGTTTTCAAGGGCCATATTTTGATTTTACCAGACTATTTCTAAATACATTGAAATGTGATCAACCATTAGCAGTGTAAAGGACATGTAAAAAAATTGAGAGTATTTTTATCGGGTAATGTGAAGCATTAAATGTATTTTATAACTTGACGCAAGGTACATTTAGAATTGATTTCATACAAAACTATTTGCTAATAAATTCTGAAATTCTTTATACAATAAAACATTCCATTATGAATCGCTGTAACATTTCAATCAAGTCAAGCTTCAGCAAGTTGATGTAAATTAATTTGAAAAATTAGGAAACAGAGATGGGCATCCTCAATCACTTTTTCTACTAAAGGTACTTTTTTCCTGTCAAGTACTTTTATATTTCTATGAAATAAATAGAAATTTTCAACATTAACTTAAAAAGTACTTGATAAGACTTCTTTTTGAATTCTTCACAGAGCTCTTTAGGAGTTCTTTTGGACGAGAAAAAGAACTCGCCCAGCGATTCATTCTGAACTGACATTCCGGGGATTCTTTGAGAATACCTTGCGAATCATTATGAATACTTCATGAACTCTTTTCTGAGCTCTTTAAGAACTCATTTAGAATTCTTTACGATCTGATTGGATTCTTTATGAATTCTTCAAGAACTCTTATTAAAGAATTCATATTGAATTCTTTTTATGGAGTTCTTTGCGAATCCATATGGAACTGTGGTGCTGTGTGGGATGTGATTGTTGAATTTTTTTCCGTACAGAATATCGCTGAAATGATAACAGCAATATTCCAGAATATCTCCAGAATGTTACCTCAATGATCTCAGCAATGTTTTAGAATATCTCCAGAATGTTACAAAGATGGTGACATGAGACATCCTGCAAATATTCTGACAATCTTCTTAAGATGTTTTCCAGAATATTACACTTTTCAAATGTAATATTCTCACAAAATTGCTGGGACATCCGGTGCTGTATGGGTTGACAGCTCTAGACGAGTTCTTTGAGAATGCTGGAAGTATTGTTGGGGGACTCTCAAAGAACTCGTTAATGTCCCAAACATTGTCCTCCAGAGCTCTTGATGAATTCATTCTTGTTTTTGAAAAAGAATTCTTCTTGTGTCATGTCGATGAGTTCAGTAGTGATATTCATACTGAATAAATAAGGCTTCATGCGAAAACTAAAATTGAGGGAGTATCAAATAATTCAAGAAATACTTGTCACACAAATGTTTTCCCTTTTTTTTTTTATTTTCAAGGAATCAAGTGTCCATCGTTTCGGTTAGGTCCTCAGTTTCCTCCCTCACAGGACTACAGTCCCTGAAGAATTCATAAAGAATACAATTAGTTCAATAAGAATTCTTTATGAATTCTTCTGGAACTGTGGTGCTGTGTGGGCTTAGAATATGCCTTGACGTGAATGCAATTGAAGTAAAATTTACATTGGAACCAATGCTACACCCAAAGAACTTATAATCTTAAAATAAGAGTATCCCTCTCATTTCGATGGAACTTCTCCTCTAACATATGGTATCAAAAGTATTCCTCTTCACCCTGTTACAAATAATCTATAAAATCTCATTGACGAATGGAAAAGTTAATAGATTCCTATGAAATTTAATGATATTCAATCAGAAATTTGACGATTCGTAATAGGATTTAATAGAATATTTCTACCTGGGTATTTGAGAGGATTCATTCTCTTGGTGGAAGAATTGTCATTTGTTCAAAATACTTTCAATCGTAGAGGCATATATTCAGAGGCGGACTTTGGTTCCTGCCGCCCCTGTGCCATCTAGCTCGCCGCCCCTTATATGGCAGCAAAAATTAATTTTTCACAAAAATATTAATTACCAAAAAATGTCGTTTTATCGCTTGGAATTTATTATTATCCTGAAAATTATTTTGAAATTATTCAAACTTAAAAAAATTTTTTTCGACTCGATTGCCACCCTTTTACGGCCTGCCACTCCTGTGCCATGGCGCCGTTGGCACAGGCCATAGTCCGCTCCTGCATATATTCTCAATTGAAGAAAAAAATAAAATATCTTTTCTGATTTTCCTCTCATTTCTAGATTACTTTTTTTTGTGTTTATATATACATTATTGTTACTGAAGTAAATGGGAGTAGTGTTGCTGTTAAGTAACTATGATAACAATGTAAATCCAACAGGACTGTGTAGTAGATACACTGTAATCGTAACCTCACTTTTCATTTAATTCATACATGAGCTTTTTTTCCATGTACTTTCTATTTTGTCACGTCAAAATCAGAATATTTTAATCAAGGAGAAGAAATAATAAATTCGCTGGGATAGAGGAATCTTATTTTGCTGCAGCAGCGAATTGTTCCCTTGTAAAAAAAAACGATAGAATCTTATAAAGAACCCTGTCTGAAAAGTCCAATAGATTCCCATAAATTCCCATAGATGCTGTGACACTATCCACTATTGAAGCTGATAGGATGTTTTATTCCTATCAGTATTTATCAGGTTTTGCCGATCATGGCGAGAGAAACCCATAGAACATCGGATTCCCCATAGAATCTTATACACTGAGAAAAGTGTATGGGATTGATTACCATTCGCTCTAGTTCTCATCATGACTTTAGGATACGAATTGAGTGCTGACTCGCGATTTGGTGATCATTACGATGTTAACCTATCGTTCCCATGGTAACGTAAACATTTTATCGCAGTCACTTCGATTTTGAATAGTACTTATTACAATTTTGGAATATCTGTCACCGAATTCCTACTCTTCCTAGTAATGGTTACCGTATACTTCTCTCCGTGTAGAAACCTTCAAGTCCTGTGACACTAGCCATTATTGACACTGATAGGAAATCATGGATTCCAATAGGATTCGGCCTATCGGTTTCTATTGGTCTTTTCGCACAGGGAACGATGGGATTTGTATCAAATTCTATCGAGTTTTATAGGATAAATCGTAAGGATTTGTCTATCAGATAGGAATGCTATCGTACCGTATAAGAATTTTCAATTTTCACTTTCAATTACATTATCACGATACAATTTCAATAATTTCCTGTCGTATAATCCAAGACTTAACGGTTTCAATCAACAATCAACGATGAAATGTCAATCGTAGTGTAATAGGGTAACTCACGGAATTTCAAATTCTATTAGGCTCAATCTGGAAAATCCGATGGTAAATTTGTCTATCTTTTCGTATAGTAAACTTACGGATGAAAATCTATCGAATTCTATGATATGTTGACGAAAGCGTATAGCTATCGCGCATAATGTGAATATAACGACACGGATTTTGTACGATCTTATTGCTCGAGTAATACAAGAACTTCTCAAATATGCTATGGTTATTCTATGAATGGAAAGGGAATGTGCAAATGAGACTATTTTGGATAAATTTGTGGAGATATTCCACAAAAAGATATGCAGGTGCATAGCACATAATTTAATCTGAAAACGGTTGAACTGGAATTTTCTATCGTTTTCAATCAGATTTCTCTACACAGGATATTACGAATAAGAACTATTAGAATACGTATATGAAAAGTTTGATAAAACTTGATTCATTAAGAACGATATGAAATTTTTTTATCGTTTTCTATCGAATCTTTTTACCAGGGTTTGCAATGAAAGCCATTTTTTAGCTCCAATGGCAGCAGAAAATGTTCTGCTATTCTGTATATAATACTGAAAATTTCCCTAATCCAGCGAAAAATTTGCTGTCCAAGTTAATCATGTTACTCCCTCAGCAATCCGGTTAGTCATCGCAGCGAATTTTTAGCCAGATTAGCAAAAATATTTGCTATTCTGTATATAACACCCCGATTTGTTGCATCGGCAAATTTTTACTCTCCGCGTTCTTCCGTAAATCTAGATAAAACATGAATCACAAACGTTCTCTTCTTCAAATTCTCGGGAAAGAACGATTTTGATTTCAATGTGGCAGGTATTTGGATGGAATAAACAACTTCCGTATTTCATACGAGGAAAATAGATTTTGCGAAATCATTCGAAGAAAAGTATCGATAACGCCATAACTTGAAAATATTGTCTTCGGAGACCAATGATCTTCCCTTACGATCCAGAAAAACCTGAACGTGACTTCAAAACAGAAATAATCGAAACTCGCATGGTACTAGGAGAACCTTTATGGGACGATGTAGCATATTTCTTCAATTTTTCTGGAATTTATTCTCGAGTCCATGGATTTTTCAGATAATGGTGAACCGCAACGGGATGTGAACTTTTTCTCGCATGTTTACTCGTTCGATGTTACTCTATACTATGTATATATATATAAAACCTGTAACATATCTTGTTTCACGGTGAAGCCCATTACCGTGAGATACCGTGTACGTAAGGATGTCCCTCCGGACGCAATTATTTTTGCCATGGCATCGAGAATCTGCTGTCTTGTAGAGAGTCTTTACGCCATTGTACCTTCGGAGAAGAAAAATTCTAGAACAATACAACCGAATGTGGGACCTTGTTAATGGGGTAATCGAGAAAAATACTTATGACAGATACGGAAGATATCGTCATAACATCTTAAATACGATGACACTTTTCGCCGATATTTATTGTTCAATGATTCTCTGATTCAATGGTCCTTATTCTTTACATTTTTGCACTCTTCAATTTTCGATGACACTTATTTCAAAGTACTGATATCCATGTGAACGAATAGTTTGATATTGAAAATCAAATGGGTCTTTGGAACTGTAGAATATTGAAATACGTGGTTGGAATTTCACCTTGAATTTGAAAGGATATTCGAACAATCTGTTCATTCTTATACTATACGAACAGAGAAAGTACTGATGTTTTTTAAAAACTCAATTTTTCGTCAAGTTTGAAATTCACAACATTGTACAATTTTTTTTGTGTCAAGGCTGAAACTAACGTCGTGTCAATACAATCACAAAGTCTACTCGATCCTGCAACCGGTATTATCTCGAGTATTGAACTACTTGATCTTTGGTAGGAGGAAAATTGAAACGTGTCTCATGGAATACCAATAACAACGTTGTACCACCTGGCCTTTGGTTCTGATGCTGAAATTGTATCAATTTTTATTGAATTTCTTGAGATCATGTTGTATAAACATCTATACTTCATCCCGGGGGAGAATTTCTAAAAATTATATATAAGCTATATTGAATTACACTTAAATTATATAGAATTTTGAAAATTTTAATAAACGGAGAAAAAAAATTCGCTAGAATAGCAAGAATTTCGCTTGTTATTATATGAACAGCAAGCAAATTTGTTAAAATGAACGACGATTCATTGTTTTAACGAATCACGCTTCGCAAGACTAGCGAAGAACACTGATAATTATAACGAATCAGGTGGTAAACACAGCGAATTGTCATGGTTAGGTTATTCAGTCCACTTAGCAAAGACGGATTCGTTGAAACAGCTAAATTTATTCTCTCCGTGTAGATGGATTTTTTCCTCAAAGCTTTGAGAAACCGTACACTGAGAGAAATTCATAGTTAAATTCACTATGGAATCATAGAAATAGGGGAACATACTGACTTCTAATGAAATTTACTGTAAAACATTGTGAATTTCATCAGAATATATTGTTATGCCATATCAAATTTCATTATATTATAGTCAATTTCATTAGAAGTCAGTACACAGTGAAGAATTTGTGTATTTTCTAACACACGTGTATGTCCCAGGAGCTCCACTCACAATTTATGTTGAATATTAATACATACAATGTATCAAATCAACACAAAAATGTTAACCCCACACACTACACTGGGACTGACAAACATGATTGATTGAATCATGAAATCTTGAATTACAAAAAAAAAAAACTCTCTTCGCGCAAATCTCTGGTGCCACTTTTTTTCTTTTTCTCTCTCCACCACTAGCGCGACATGATTATATCCATTTTTCATTTTTTTTTTTTTTGACATGATGATAATCATCTAGAGAAACGAGAATATAACCATTGAGATGAAAAAAAAAAGATGATGTGTGTGTGCTGCACATTTTTTTTGCACACAAAATCAAAAAATTTTTTTCTTTTATTTAAATTATTTGACTGGAAATGGGAAGTTTTAGTCTCTAAAAAAATTCCAAGGCTCATGTACGCATAGCTTGGCTTTGGTATACATTTACAGTTGGGGTCATCATCGACCCCAGTGTGGCAGCTATGTTACACTGGCGAAGTGTGGCAGCTAAGGGTTAAATTTACACTGAAGATCTGTTAATCCAGAATTTGATATGTTGTTTTCAACACAAACTCCAAGTGGACCTTCCGTGACACAACATTTTTCGCTGTGTAATATCTGTAATAAGGCATCGATCATGAATTTTATTCACAGAAATACTCCAATATTCGTTCTCCACGATCCAAAGAACAAACCTACGTTCAGAAATCGAGCGAATGCCACCTTTGCCGCGGATATTCATCTTATAAACGACGCGGAACTATGACAAATTTTTACTGCGCGCTAATGAATAAATCGCTGTATTTTGCAAACTATCAGTCGAATCGATCTGAAATTTTCCACAAAATTAGTCCAAACACTAGCAAACAACTTCCTCGCTGAAAGTTTCTTGTACCTCGTACTTCCCCCACCACTTTTTTGATACAAAGCATGAAAAACGTGATTTTCACTTCGTATTGAAAATTTATTGATTTGTTATTAATTTTTACGAACTTTACCTACATTTGCATCTTCGGGGAAGTCTCACGAATCGAAATTCACGAGATTCATTTGGATTCATTGAAAAATGACCGAGTTGAATGTTGAAAAGTAATCATTTTTGGTGTGAAAAGATTGATGGTTTTTGATTTTTTTCTTGAATATGATCAATCATAGAAAAAAATCGTAGAGAGTAACTTGGATTGATTTTTCAAGCTCTATCACTCAGTATTTTTACATTTCCACAATTCTGATTTTTTTTCCGACCTCCGACGGGACCTCTTGCAGCGCTCGGCAAGTCATTCGATCCAGCTCCTCAATTTCATAGTAAATTTAACTATGAATTTCTCTCAGTGTAGGCGTTTTGATTGAAATAAAGGGAATTTTTTTGCGAGATGACTACGAAACGATTCATAATGATTTGATATGGGAACAAAAATGTGATAAAATTATTAGCAATGCCCTTAAAATCGTGGTTCACTCGACATTGGACAGTACCCCTCTTAGTTTGATTGAGGAATAGGCATTGTTTGAAAACATGAATATTTTCCATTCAAACAATATTTAATGTCCTGGGGAAGAAATCTATCTGAATCTCACTGAAAATTTCACGTTTCAGGAAGATTCAGAAGAATTCAGAGACTGGTGGACTGGGAAGAATTGGGCGTTGAAATTTTCCCAAAGATTCAGAGAAATTCAGATAGAAATAAATTAAGTGAAATTCTTGGTGTGAAATTTCAAAGACATTTAGGAAGTTTCATGGAGATTTGGAGATAGGTAAATTAGGAAAAACTGTGGATTGAATTTCTCAGAGGAATTTAGAAAGATTCACACAAATTTAGAGGAATTTGGACAAATTCAGAGGAGGCTGCGGATTCTAAATAAATACAATTCTGAAGGATTCAAATCTAGATAACATGTAAGCTTGTCACAAGCTTGTCAGACTTGTCATTAGATTGTTTTTGACTTGTTATTAACAACCTTGTCAGTGTAAGGTTGCTACAACTCTGCTGCAAGGGTTTTGTAAGCTTGTACCCTTGTCGTGTGTCAAGTAGGAGGCTTATGTCAACCTTGTCACAAGCTTCCCTGACAACATTGCAGCGAGGCTAAATTGCTATCTGGGAAGTGATTCAGGAAGATTCCGGAAAATTTCTAAATCTTTATCGAAACAATTTAGAGAGATTCGCAGGAAGTTGGAGAGATTCAGGATGTATCTCACTATCTGACCTGTTTCTAACGCCCTCTGAATCACTCTGACATTCCTCTGAATCTCTCTGAAATTTCTCTGGATCTCTCTGAAAGATGTTCCAAAACACTGGGTGATTCAAAACTGCCTTACACTTTTCTGAGAGCAGATTCTTGATGAAATTATGAAAACATTTTGTTCCGGAATATTCAGATCTGATCCTTAGATCCGGTGATGTAAGCATTTTTTAATTTTTTGAAAAATCCAACTACCTCAGAAGTACCGTATTTCTGACTTTTGAATCCAACGCCATTCTCTAAGTCAGATCATAGGGTATCCCTGGGAAAAAATAAATCCAATTTAACTCCCTTCGTTGTGGGGTTATAACGATTTAAAATTTTTCGCATTCCTGCTAATCAGGATTCAACAACTTTAAATCGTTATAACTCCACAACGAAGGAAGCTAAATTAGATTTATTCTTTTCCAGGGATACCCCGTGATCTGACTTAGTGAATGGTGTTGGATTCAAAAGTCAGAAATATAGTACTTCCGAAGTATTTGGATTTTTCAAAGAATTAAAAAATGCTCATATCTTCGGATCTAAGGATCAGATCTGAATATTTCGGATCAAAATCGTTTCAGAATTTCAAGAATCTACTCTCAGAAAAGTGTACGGCAATTTTGAATCAACCAGTATAGAGAGATTTTTTTTACCACAGTTCCTATCGATATTTTATGAAATTCGACAAATATATCGATGCTTTCGAACATCACCCACCCTGGAAAAACATTCCTTCTAATCAAATAAATAATTCATTCGTCCTCTCTCCAGAGGATACTTCTTGGAACCAATGGAATATTTAATCAAATCGAACAATAGAATACTTGCCCCAAATGAATCGATCATTGAAATGAACAATTTATTCGCTACAAATAATCAATTCTTACATTCAATTGAATATTCCATGTCTATTGATGAATATTCTCTGACGATTTTAATTCGACTGTTTTTTTTTCTGGGTGTAAATTATTAAGTCCACGATAAATCATGAATATTGTTACTTATATGAAATCTTTCTTTCATACCAACAGAAATTGTTCTGGTCATATGTTACCCCCGACTTTCTTGAGCAAAGACGACAAACTATTGGATTACGTATGCGACAAGTGTCGATCAATCAAATCCTCGGAGGACGTAGAACGCATGCAAGAGACGATCGGTATAAATCTATCGAAAATGAAGAAACATGACGTTGATGCATGTAAAAAGTTCATAAACGAATACTCCAAACAGCTCCATGAAAATCATTTCTATATGACGGATGTGAAACTCGCCCTAGCACAAATAATTGGACAACAAGAGGGTGGTTTACCCGGTATAGACGATGATCTCTTGAGTGAGAAAATTTTTCTATGCAAAAAGCTCAACGATTTATTCACGCTTCTTACTCCAGGTAAGATCAGAGTTTATCGGAACCTCGGTTACAGTGCTTTTTTGTGTTTTATTAACAAAAGAAAATCCTGAGTCAATATTGCATAGGAACTTATCGAAAATCCAACTTTGACAAGGATGATGGTTAACTATTGACCCTAGATTGACGATAACAAATCAGTGCAGGTTCTGTGGCTAGAATCGATATTCCGTTTCCCATCAGAAATTCGATATCAATGTTGTGCATAACAACAGATCAACGTTGGTAATGGGTATACGATTTTAGTACCATCTATCACGATCAGAGCAGATGAAATTTTTCGATATAAATCATGAATGGAATCTTGTTGTTTTGTTCTGGAGACTTTATAATTGTACATATCTCTTCTACAGCTGAAAATCGCGTGAGAGGGTTGCTGTTATTCGAAATGCATGCAGCTATAGCAGAATTTGGAAGAAGACAAGGAAGGGAGGAGTTACGAGGATATCTTATGGTATGTTCATGTATCTTTTTATGGTAAATTTTTATGCGAATGATTCAAAAGGAAAACCTCGGATGAGAAAATGATGTTTTTTCAAAACTATTCGAATTATTATTATCATGTAATTACGTTCCACAACAGATTTTTCCAGTAAACGTTGGAATTTACGGAAAAACATCTTTGAATTTCTTGCACGGAAAAAGAGATTAGTTGAAATAACTATTTAAATTGATTGTAAATGCATATGGAAGCATTTTTCTTTCGTTAGAATAACAAATTTTTGATAATTAATTGAAAGAACGAGAAAAAATGGGCCCATATGTGCTGACAAATTGAATACTTATTTGAACTAATCTTTTTTTTCTATGTAGGCAACAAAAATAGATATCTTCGGAAAACTTTAGGGTATCTTAATACTTAGAAGACAATTGTTCTGGAGAAATTCCTCAATAATATTTATTGAGTGGTATTAATCTATAAATCGATATAAGTCGTCAAGTTACGGGAGCTATTATTCAGATATCACAGCTATATTTTTTCTACTGTAACAGCTTGAAAGCGAATAGCAAAGATATCTTAGCTAAATTGTTCCCCCGCTATTTAAATATCCAGCACTAAAATTGTGTCGTCACAGCTACAAATTCGTGCCATGATAGCTAACACACAGTTGTAGCAGCGATTAAAGTAAGTTAACCTGAGTGCAAAAGTTCAAACAATTTTTTCTCTCAGGAAAGAACGAATAGTTCCCACTGCGAATTCATTTTCCCCGTGTACGTAAGCAGCACTGTACTGAATAAACTTACCCCATCGTTTATAATGTACGATAAATAAATTGGAATGAAATAACACACTTTTATCACCAACAGGAATCCAAGAAAATCTTGACGGAAGCTTTTCAATTGCTGCGATACGAACCAGATATCCTCCCCGAAGGTAAAATTGCAACCCAAGCACAGAGGAATCTTCAAGAAATGGATTTACTTATAAAAACTTTATGCCAAACCTCTATGACTCCGATGTAAATTAGTTCATGAAACATGAATTTGTATATTAGTTACAAAAAATAAAGAATTTCTTTACCAGGAGTACTCGATTGAAAACGATCATCTTATTTTAGCGATGGGGATGGAATGCCATAATTCAAGCAAATCATATATTGGAGCCAACGAAAGTTAGTTGGAAGAAAATTAACGAAATCATGGAAAAAATTTTTGCTGGAGGACTCCTTATTTATACAAAAGATTCAGCAGCAAAATTTACATGATTTCGTTTCATTCATTTTCAAGAAAACTGAGGAAAAGGACCTTCCCAATTTAAAAACCGACTAGCGGTAAATGGTATGAGTGATTCCTTGTGAATCAGGGTTCATTTTTGAATTACAGGTTATTGAAACACTCATGCTCTTGAAGATTGCTAATATCGTGCAGCTTCATTTTTTCCAAAATATCATACATTCAGTTCCATTGATATTCAAGGTATGAAAAAAATCATTGAACCGATTCATTTGATCAAAAAAACAATTCTAACAAGCAATGTAAAGTTAATGTACGATCAACGATAACGTTATAAGAAGGATAATTATATAAGATAAATTGTACATACAGACAAGTATTTGAAATATTATTGAATACTTTACAGGCTATGGAAAAATTAGAAAGAAAGAAATCATTTCCATCGTCCATTAGAAATTACAAATTATCAAGATGAATGGTTGAACAATAATATAAAAGAACACAAAAAATGCTGAATAAACGATTGAAAAATTGAGTTGTTCATCGTTCTTGTTCTTGTCAGACAAAGCTCATTGCCCATGTGAAAATATTTTCTATAATCCATGGTATACATTATTCAATATTGAATAAATAATTGTATATAAATTGTACACACTTTGCGTGAACAAACGTTTTTCGCAACAATTTGCATAAATTTCTGAAGCAATGGTTATGGATGAGGTGGATAATTATATAATCTCCCTATTTGACTATCAACATTAGATTATTTCCATCGAAAACTGGAATATACATGATTATAAATTTCGTTGTATTCATGCTATGACTTTTACTCACTTTTATGATTGATATGGAATAAAATATACCTCCCACTAGACTTCTACAACTGAATTATTCGACTCTATAGTATGTTCCTCGTCATTCGTTTACTCTGGTCCTTTAAATCGTCACACGTATTTATCTATGAACAGACGGCATTCGTTCAAAGCTCTATATAAATACAATGAGAAATGAGAAATTATAACAATAATAATAATTAAATAACAAACAACATCGTGAATTCCTGTTAGGAAAATTGATTGATTAAAAGAAAATGATAGTCTGGAGAGTACAGTCTCGTGGAAATTTATATTCTTCAAACTCAAACGTGGTTTATGAAAAATAGTTTCTCAATGATAAGGAAGACCATTTTTTATATTTTTTTATAATCGAGTTTATGTCGAATTTTGAAGATGCGATGGATTCTAATTGGACACTGTACGCGAATGATGAAATGTTCATTTAAATGAAATTGAGAAGTTCTTTTCCATATCGCATAGCGATAGATTGTATTTTTTTGATCATTTCGATGTCCGATAATGACTTATTTGATTATAATCCACCTCCCTCTACATTTTCAAAACAATATAACAAGCATCTGCTACTTCTCATCTTACAGGGAGATTACATCAAACTCAGATAATTATTTTCTGTTTATGGGAGTGGTATCCGTTTCATTTGATTAAAGTATAACATGAAATTCAATTTCAATAAACCCATGAGAATGTTCTCTGTTCACTTTTTTCCTCGTTACGCGGTATAACAAATGTGGATAGAACTGTACTTACCAACGATTGCAGTATTTGCATATTAGCAGTTCTTAAAGGCAGCCTTGATTATAATAATTCTTCAAACCGGATTTTCTTCTTTGGAGTAACTCAAATCATTCTACATGCGAAAATCAGATATTTTAAAAAGATCACAGTCCAACAGATCGTTCTTTTGCTCTATAATGCGTGCAAAAAGGCCCCTCGATGAATACTGTCCAATTTTAAAAAAATTCCTATTTGAAAACTTTTTGTTATCACTGTTTTCATAAATTTTTTCATGTATTAATTTAAAAAAACTCTCTCTTTCGAAAATTTCACAGTGTCCATTCGATCGTGCCCTGAAATTATTGTTCGGATGAGATAATTGGTTTCGATGTCCATCGTGAAGACGTTTTCAAGGCGTCAGACTTTCTACGAAAAGAAAAATACAGAATATAAAATGGCACTTTGATAAACATTCGACTTCTCGAGACATCTTTCCGGATATCCAAATTTTGAACATATTCAAAAGATATCTGCAAGGTTGTTTGGATTGACAAACTTTTCAGGAGAAAAATTTTTCGCCAGAAGTTTCATTAAATTCATCCGTGTGGACAAATTTTGAAAATTATATATAATTTCTATATAATTCAATATAAATGGTATATAATATCTATGTAATTATATATAAATTGTATATAATTCTAAAAATTGCGTAGAGTTCGAAGTAATAAAATTGAACACTTCGTTCTCTCTCCTGATGCATCCAGATGAGGATTGATAAAAGCACCTCGCAAACCATAATGAATAATAAAAAATAAAAATCATCCACAATTCCATTCTTTCACCTTCGATATCGAATTTGAAAATTGAAACTGAGTGATGTTTACTTTGCACAAAGTTCACAACAACAATTCATCCAGAAGAATCCAGCTGGAACTTCATAAATGTGTGACTTCGACGCATGAATCGAATATTGCAAAAAGTGACAGATATACTTGAAATATCGACAAATGTCAGAGTCCAAAACTCCGTGAAGGCACTCCAGAATCTCTAGTGAAGTACTAGAATTCAGAACTTTGCTCTTTTTTTATATTTCGAACGTGAATAATGTACATCATTGGAATTCTGTCACCAAATCAACTCGAAAAAATCCAGCAGCAAAGTTCAAATAATTTATAATTTCGAGACATATTGGAACAATTGGGATACTTGGATACAAGATAAATTTTCATATTTCGGAGGCAAGAATAAAGTAATATGATATGTATTTAACAACGAAAAAATCCACTTTCTTCAGAGTGCAATTCGTTATAAAATATCGCATGAATGTTTATAAGTACGGATACACTCGACTTATCTGTGTTTGATGTAAATCTTCCCTAAGATAATTCAAAGACAAATCGAGGATACAAAATGTACCGTATTGTGAGACAATTTGAATGCTCCTGGAGGTTTTTAAATCAAATATATATATATATATATATACACATATATATAAACCAGTAAAGATTCCCAGAAGATCAAGTAAAAAAGACAATGAAACTAGTGCATTATCATTCATCCTCGGACAGTTATTATTCGCCTCACGTGCATCGCTAACCGATATCTTACAAAAGGGTGAAATATTATGATTGGAGACCTGGTTTCTACTGTATATTTGAGATTCATTCACGGTAGAAATATTGCCGACCACAATCAATCTGTCGATAATAATGAAAAATAAAACGAAACGATTATGATATAATAATGAATCTCGAAGTGATCGCTTATCGTGAATCATTTGATTCTAATTCTAAATACTGCGATTATAAGGGTTTGAATATTCATGCTATAAAGATATTCAACGGTAACTCGTTCTCATAGACTATTATATCAAAGTTATGTTGAGAAAATTCAAATAGTAGTATGATCGCAACATTTATAATCAAGCAACATTAGAGTTAGGCCCTATTAAAGACTCCTATGTTTCGAACATGAGATAATTTCCTTGTCCCAGCCAACTAGGGGTCCCTTGGGAGTTTTAAGGAAGAATTTCAGAATTTTCAACGAGGTAGAGATTTTTTTTTGTATGATATTTGCCATTCCAATTATAAAGAAATATCCAAACTGCGATAATACCGACGACACATCTCACAGTACGATTGTTGTTTTGTTTTATCTTTTTTTGAGTAATTACGTGAGGTCATCTAATTTTGCTATTTCAAGTTCTTTCCAATGACATCTGAGGGCCAGCATATCTTCCTCTCACAAATTTCCATAATATTTATAAAATCTTCTCATCAAGAGTAATCGCGAACAATAAGAATGTTATCCGAAACATCAGCTAAACTTGTACGGTGTGACAAAAGGGATTACGAATTCTCGTAAGAATACATTCACGAACGATCGGTTGGCGAATGTTTTCTTCCAATGTATCCAATGATACACGAGGTGTAATTCTAAAATAGACGCGTAACGCTGGATTTCAGAGTCACACCCTGCATCAATGCTTTACTTTATATATATAATATATACATACATCATTACAAAATAAGTGAACTTTAATCAACATGTGCAGAGTTGTGCAATAACATGTGTACTTAACGCTTATGAATACTATATATCCATATAATAATATGATGAATATTTTATATCGCCGTAAGAATGATTTGAATTTATGTTACGAGTATTGGTCAGCCCTTTAGCGATCATTGAACTTCAATGATAACTATCGACGATCCAATAATGAGTATCGATACCAAGATAACGACGTTTGACTTATTCATGCCATGCTAAATGTGATTATTGGTCTTCAATCGAAATTCCCCCAATGTGGTCAATGTTTCGATACTCTTTATCGATACCCGATACCTCGCGGAGAATACCTTCGCCGCTATTGTATCTCCAATAGGGCTTTTTCGATGTCAATTTCATCATTATATTCAACTCAAGCAGAGTTGGTTGCTCGTTGGCTGTTCGTTTTTCCCTACTTCAAAGAATCAAAGAATCGATATAAGTTTCCTGAAATTTCGTCCCATATTCTGAGTGTACGTAGATTTAAAAACTATTATTATCGTCATCATCGTCGATATTTCATCGGTTGGGGTACGTTTGACGTTGAGGGAACTTGATTGAGCGTGCCTCAAAAAAGTTATCGCTTTTTTCGTTTCTGTTGTTTAATAGTAGTACATAAATTGTTAACGAGTTCACAATGATTCTTGTACAAAAGAAAAATGATTGCAGGATGCGTCTAATAATATCTGATGTCAATTTACACGTAACCTACTACAGTAGAATTTGCATTATAATCTATTTTCTGGAAAGTGATGAAGATGATGAAACACAGTGCCACAGTTTAAACACATTTATAAAATCACGCGCCACATCTTTTCGTAGATATCGCACTCTCGAGTAACTTTTACTCTTTATATTTTATTTTATTTATTTATTTTATTTTATTTGTTTTTAATTCCACTTCAGTCTTGATCACAGATTATGATGCAAGTCCTACTGTACACATAAATAGTATTTTAATATATATTTTGTTTTTCATCCCAAATAAGTATTACATTATATTTTTTTCTTTTTTTTGCGAACAAATATATGTTTTGTTTTTGTTCAACGATTCATAATGAGCATTTCTTGCAAACTTTCAATGCTTTGACTGAGCTTAATAAAACTTTGTCTCTCAATAAGGAGAACGAATAAATTAATTTTTTATAGACAATTCATCTCAATATGTTTACATCTACAGGAAAAATTATACTTAATAGATTTTATTGTATTTACAAGACACTACACTCCATGAGAACAAATCCTTAACGCTAATTCTGTCGACGCATATTTTTTTCACTCTCTCTCTCTTTCTCTCACTCTCACTCTCTCCCTCTCTCTCCCCTATCCCTCCCTCTCTCTCTCTCTCTCTCCCTCTTCCTCGATGGTACTCTCCGTTCATTCTCATCTCCTTTGTTAACCGGATATTGGATGAAACCGGATATTATTATTATTATCATTATTATTATTATTAATATCAATACACGCTAAGTATTTGCTTTCTGTTCTCTATCTTTCTTATTTGGGTTTTGCTCGCGTTTTTTTTTTCTTTGTTTTGTTTTTTCAATACACATTTTTTTTTCTCTCATTCACAATCATTGCCTGCAAAGAAACTGTAACTTTTCGGTAACTGAGGGATATCCTCCAAACAATTCAAAACGATCAATTATCGTCCAGTGAACTGATAAATCATTTTTCCGATCGAGTTTGGTCCGGAGACTTTCGAAGAAGAGGCTGAATCACGTGTCTCATACCCCGAGTAGCTAAAGACGTTCAAACGTGTGGACACGAGAAAGAAACGTCCGTGGAATGTACGAATGAGACTGTTTTTAGATCTACTTGGTTCGTACATAGGACACTCGAAACATACGATATTCATTCGATCGACGTTCGATTGACGTACCTTTGAGAATTCGATCTATAAAACGGTCCCATCGGAATGTGCATAAAATATATACTTTCGATATTCTGGTGCTACTAGAGACGTAAGGAACAAAAGTAACGAAATCATAAATTCGAATATCGCCTTGATTTTAAATACCGATAATCAACACGATGGAGCACCTACTTCACGTTATAACTATTATATTCACAAATCAACTCTTAAACTTAAAGTGACTAGATAAATAATATAATTATATATGGCAGATATAATGAATCGATGAGAATGAATAAATACTGCAAGTACGGAATGATATTGACCAATCTCTTCCTGGATAGTCTCTAATTCGGTGCTAGAGGGAGCGCGCATTTATTACCTAATCAAGATAGAAGACATTATTGTTCTGGAGATTTTTAATCCTTCTTGTCTCCATCTTCAGGATCTTTAAGCGTATGCCACTGAGCGATGGGACGTCTCGGTGAAGCCAACATATCGGACCAATGTCTCAATTCGGTGCCACTTGCGTTGTAGCCCAAAACAACTTTTCCAATAGGCTCAGAAGTTCCAATACGATCGTAATCAACCACTGTGACTTGAAGATTAACTTTCTGTAATGTGACAATAAGATTTTAATTGGCATGAAACAAATCGAAAATACGAAAATTGATAATCTCTGAAAAACATCGCATTCTCTCTTCAAACGCTCTGAGAATTTCTGAAATTTTGATGAAAAATCTAGTACATTCGTAACATTTTGTACAGATGTTTTTTCCACAGCACGGAGAAAGAATGGTTTGCTACTACAGGGCCTACAAAGAAATTTCTTGTCCTTGCAAAAATATATACTCCAGCAGCCAAGCCCTGGTGAAAATGGAAGCGGTAAGGAAGAGTAAACGAAAGGATACTGGAGGGTAACAGAGACGTTGATGCAAAGTATACGAAGCTTGAATGGAAAGTATACAAAGAGTATGTAGAACGGGAATTGAAACAAAGGAAGCGTATAAAATTTGAGAAAATCAAATTAAAAAATTGAATCCCACTCTCTAAATCTGAATCAGTGGAATTTCACTGGATTGCAGTGATAAGTATACCACTGCGAACCAGTGCATATACACTGCGAATCAGTGAGTATTCACTGATTTTCACAGTGAAATACGACTAATTGTAATCAGTGAAAAGAACATCCAACTGCAGAATCAGCGACTATTCACTGATTATGCAGTGGAATTCAACTGATTGAAATTAGTGGTATACTTATAACTGCGGAATCAGTCGAATTCCACTGATTCAGATTTAGAGAGCATAGTTAGAATCGAACCAGTGATCTTCACTGTAGAAGACGAAGGGCTTATCCATTGAGCCATGGAATCTTCGTTTGTATCGAACGCTTAAAAATATTATATGAAGTCAGAAAAGGTAGGTTTCGCATACGCTTGATGTAACTCATTATTACGTTACATGGAGCGTGTGTGAAACGGGATCAAGAGCTTATGAAACATATACGGAACGTACACGGAAAAAATAATTTAGCTGCAGTAGCTAAGTAGCTAGCACGGACACGGAGAGCCATTAAATTCACTACAAATGCAATTTTTTTGCTGTAACAGCTAAAATTTAGCTGCAAGAGCTAATTTAATGGCTGTCCGTGTCCGTGCTAGCTACTTAGCTGCTGCAGCTAAATTATTTTTTCCGTGTATGATATCATCACCCCACAGCAACCGGGCATCACACGTTTGAGGGAAAGGAAATTGAAACGTTTTTCGCTTCGCATACGCTTCCTTCGCGCTCTGTATATACGTTCCATTTTCACTAGGGAGACTTTACTTCTGTTAACAAATTTGCTCATGTCAGCCAAAACATTTAGTCGTGGCAATCATTTTTCTTGCTCTTTTAGCTAATTTTTCTTGTAGGCGCTATGATAACAGACCTGCTTGTTATGCCAGCAATACTTTTATCTCCGTGAGGTTATAAGAGTTTTTCGATTTTTTTCAAATAAATACACTCGACTCTCGGATCTTTCACACCCGAATCTTTTACTCAATCGAACCTTTTACTGCAATTCTCTCGAACCTTTTACTTTAGGTACAGCCCCTTCAACCCCCACCTTGCTGTTCGCTTGACCAATTATTTCAAACACAACCCCAACTTCCAAGTAGCACAAGAATGTTTGGAATATTCTACGAACGTGTACAGAATATATTCGTATATTCGAATGTTCTATGGACATCAAATCTACTGATCATGCATTTTCAAAGTTTAAAACATGACTGATCCATCAAACAATAATAAAACTACATTGTTCTTCACTTAATCAAGTAAATCTCACTGGAAAACATGAGAAACCTTGAAAATACACGTACTGTAGAAAATAAAACAAAGGAATTAGAAATGCGTTTTAGAGGCGACCTATTTTCCACTCAATCTAGTACCCAAAAAATCATATTCTAAAAATTAGAATCTACTCTATAATATGAGCCTAGTACATTTTCCTCTTAATATCAGTGGTAATTCTTTTAACGTTCAGAGGAATTCCCACATCGATCCTCTGGAACTCATAGGAATATGCACTCGCCTCATATTTTAGAGGAATATTCTCAATTCTAGTATACGATTTTTTCAGTGAGCAATTCATAAACTTATACATGTAATTTATTACATTCAAGATTATTTTACATCGATATATATGATTTAGGATCTGTTCAACATGTTCATATTCAACATAAGACCAATTCAACATGTGCTCATAACGTTTCGTGGAAATGCAAATAAAACAAACCCGGACATCTCCATGTTTTGAAAACATACATGCGACCTTTTCAAAACCTTACAAAACGTTTCTGAAACATTTCGTTTGTAACAAAATACGTTGTGTGAATGTTCACAAAACATCCCAGTGCTGTATGGGTTCTCAGAGATTTTGCAGGGAAAATTCCTGATTATTCAGAGACTATTAATGATGATTTCAGCGAAATATGTGTACCGCTCACCTGTATCTGTTCAAAGGGTACTTCGAAAGTAAATGATTCGTTATAATAAGGATTCAAAGTACACTTCTTGATGGACGTTTTCTTCTTCTTCAATCTCTTGCCATTCTGCATTAGAGCGATTTTCACATAAGGATCCGAGAGTCCACCGACGTCCATCTTCTTCAGATTCTTAGCTTCCAGAATGACGACGGTCAGCTTACCAGCAGTGGGAACGTATCTTAACGAGAAACAAATGTCTCCAAGTTTGTTGTCCTATAAATTCAAGAGAAAAACAACCAAACCTCATTCACAGGTAAATATTGTATTCGTGGTAACCTAGAGTTATCTTCGATAAAAGGTGAATAAATATTATATATCGTGCCATTACCCACCTGACCACCTTCACCTTCAACGCTTTGCAATTCTCGCCATTCTTCGATCGTTTGTGCCAAATCGACTTGACAAAGAGGTACTTTGACTTCGCCGATTTGATCGTGTTTCGAGAATCTATCGAAGTCGAAAATAGCAAACACCAATGTTTTATTCATAGCATCGGCGTATGGAACACCCTACAAAAAACAAATGTCATCAATTTTTTCCAATTATAAACTCAATTTTATTTCACAATGATTATTTGAAGCGATAAAACGAAAAATTGTTTTGCTAAAATTCATTGTTGGTTCGCAAGTAACGATAGAATATGTCATCGATAATCATATTCTCTCTTCCTTAATGAGCTTCCAAGCTGTATTGAAATTAAATGATTATTCACATAAATCTGTACACTACGTGTGATAATCGTAACTTACGTGTGATCTCTGTGTTATGTAATTGTTATGCTTAAATTATATCATTACGATCGCAATCGATATTCGAAAGACACATGAAACATCGGCTTTAAAAAATCAATCGTGTGCAGTTTATGGGTCAAGAATATATCAGTAACAATGATTACTCACCTTGAAGGTAAAGGTCTCGTTAAACTCTGGACTAAGAGTTTTTCTATGAACTTTAGTTTCAAATTTCTTCTTCTTGTCCGGCAACAAGTAAACCTTGACATAAGGATCTGACGTACCTCCCATATCCAGAGCTGGCAAATCTTCCGCTTGGATCACGGTCACCGCCAAACTGTTCGAATTGAAGTCATATTCGAGCTGAAACATAGTTTTAATTATCAAATCAACAATCATTCCATTCAATCTGCTTCATTCGATCTATACACTGAGAAAAGAGGCATTTGGAAGTTCAGTAAACAGTACTATATTTGTTCGATGAATCTGGATATTACTGAACTTTCAGCGATCTTTCATGAAACTTCAAGAAACATTACTGAAATTTTCATTACTGCCCGAATTCGCGAGATGTCATTCAATTCCTAAACGCTTAGGAATCGGATGACATGTCGCGAAGTTGGGCATTAATATTGTATTATATAATAACGGTTGAAGAAAATTCAGTAATAAAAAGCAAAATTTCAGTAATGTTTCTTGAAGTTTCATGAAAGATCGCTGAAAGTTCAGTAATATTCAGATTCATCGAACACATAGAGTACTGTTTACTGAACTTCCGAATGCCTCTTTCCTCAGTGTACTCAAGATCAACCATCTTTTTTGTACCTATTCATTTTCAATTTTTCCTTCCCTTTCTACTCTCTAGCATCGATGATTTTCACTCTCCAAATTAAAATCAGTGAAATCTTGCTATTTCTGCAGTTAAAAGTCGACCACTGAATGAAATCAGTGAAATATCAATGAGTGATCACTGGTTATGCAGTCGGAAGTGTTTCTGGATAGTTGAATCAGTGAGATTTCATTGCGAAGATCAGTTAATATTCACTGATTTTGCATTGTATATGCACTGATTCGCAGTAATTCACTTCTCATTGCAATCGGTGAGATTTCACTGTTTCAAATTTAGAGAGCATGATCGTTAATTCCTGAATATGTTGTACATACAGGGACGATCGGGATTTTCAAAACATCTGTGAGATATTCATGATAGCCCTAGTGAAAATGAAGCGTTGGAGTGTGACAAAAGCGTAAACTAAGATTTATCTACACGAAGAAAAATAAAGTTTTAAAGAGTATTAAATTTCTAGTGAATTCCCTGGTAAAAATGCCGGATGGGAACCCGATTCAAACTCGGATGAAATCTCTGGGATTCCGGATATTAATACTGAATATTTTTCGAAATCCCACAAGAAATTTGGATATAATTCATCTGTCTCCTTGTTCGAGTTTTATTTGTAATTCCAGTAAATATCTTGTCCCACAACCCGGATAGAATCCGGATGGGACCGGATAAAGAACTCCCTCAAAATCCGTATACGAGCCCGAATACATCCGGAAATTTCATCCGGGTTTGAGTCGAATTATCATCCGGATCACCATCAGGATTATCATCCGGGTTTTATTCGGTTTCCGAAAAAATACCTCTGTTATTGTTAGACAGTGTATAGTGAAAATGAATGACTTGCCTAAGCTTTTTTAGCATGAGTGTGCAATCTCACACATGATCGAGTATACATTTTTACCACACTGTGTAACAATAACAGGGTTACTTTCTCGTATCTTGCCAATTTAGTAGAAATTCAGTCATTTTCAAAACTTCATTTTCCTGTATTTGAGCGTAAAAAATATTTATCTAGGCGTAATTTAAAAGGGAATTGGAACATTTTGACGCTTAATTTGTTTCAATATCCGTTTCCTTCACTCTTGGATTTTCCCCAGGAGATGCTGCATAAAAAACTCACCTTCGAAAAATAAAAACCTTTCTGAATTCTAAAACCGATTCACAATGCATACAATTCCAACGGAAATAAAACAAAGACCCCAAGGTTTGACGATGTAACAGACTTCATAACTCCTGTCTGATCAAATAAAATCCCAATTCCGCGAATGTAAATCGATTATTGCAATGACCTTGAGGGAAAGATTTCATCTCAGACGACAATCGAAGAGATTTTACAACGTGATAAAATAATTTTCAAGAATTCAGACCATCGGATGATTCTGCGTCACATTTCAATCAATCCACACGAACAACTGTAATTCTGAGTTTCCGAAATCGTCCGACGACCTTTCCAATGTATTCCCATCACAAAGATCCACTGTTCTTTGAAATTCATCTTCCATTTCCCGGAGAGTTTCGGTTTTGTTTGCTTCGTCAGATTTTCATGGATTTCGAAAAGACAATGGGCTCCTCGACGATGAATAAACTAGTCTGCTGCAACGCACTACGACAGTTTTGCATGATAAGCATATGAAAAGTCTGCGGCAATATAGACAGTGTAACAACAATCTAATTCCCCTTTTGGAGAATAATCCTATAGAAATAATTCTACAAATTTTATATAACGCACTTTTCGATAGAATTTTTACTGCGCAATGAAATGGAATTGAAACAAATATGAAATGGTTTATGGAAAATGATAGAATAATTATTCGAATTGTATTGACCTTGCATATTTGAACAGAATTCAATGAGATGAATGACAAAGTAAGAAATGAGAACAAAAAACAAGCTGGGAAGAAGCGTAAAAAAGAACAAGGATAAAGAAGAATGCCACAGCTGGAATATAAGCAAATATTGCGGGCAAATATATTTACGCTACACGCAAGTGCACGTAAAGTACGTGTGTATTCGTTCGCCGTTTGTGTGTCAGATAAATCAATGTGACGCTACAAACCCATTAAATGTTGAATTATGCGAAAGTGGCTTGAAACATAAGTATGCATCATTGAATCTCTGTTATTACTTTATTCAAATAACATATGCAATTAAACGGATTATCGATTGAATTGTGAACTGGTTAGGTGGTGTAACAATGTTTCCATGTGTCTTTATCTTTGAGAAGATAGGAGGTTTGAGAATTAAGAAATCATTATATAATGAAATCATCAACAATCTACGACTGCATCGAATAGGGGACATATTATGGGAATGGGAAACGGAAGAGCAGGTCTTCTTTGACAGATTTAATGGAACGACGCCTCTACGTAAACCAAAGAGCCGAGAGAAGGATAATGTTGGGTTTGATGTTAGAAAGAAGGAATGAGGACAGAGCAATTGAGTGAAATTAGCTTGGAACAGGGATAAAAGGCGGATCCCTGTGAGCGCGGCAATGAACATTTACATTCTCGCCACTATGCAGGATAGAAATAAGTAAATTATTTATGAGTAATTTATATTCTTTATAATAAGTGAGAAATAGGAATTTCAACGATTCATGAAGAAAATTATGACATTAACTTTCATCGGAAGATACCTGAAATAATACAAATTGTTGAATTTTTATTATTCACTTCGCATCTCTTGTATTAATTTCATAGCCAACGACGTTGAAAAACAAACATTTCAAAGATTGAAATCCAACTCCAACTTGGTGGAGCAAAAATCTTTGGTCATAACAATTATTTTGATCGATTCTTATTCTTTCAAACAAATAAAATGACTGAAATGTACACGGAGGAGATATTGTGTTATAAATTCCTATGAAAATTTGTAAAGAAGGACTCTACCGCATGAATGTGAAAAGAAACGTGAAATTAGCTATGAAATACAGTTCATTCATGTTCGTTATCCACACAGCACCACAATCTCAGAAGGATTCACAAAGAATTCTTATTGAAGTGATTATATTCTCTGTGAATTCTTTAAGAATTCTTCTGGGACTGTGGTGCTGTGAGGGTACATTTAAGTATAGTTTCACAGAAATATGTGGAAAATCTGTCAATTGAAATGGTACCTACTCACAATGTCTCAAATATATTACGAGAAAAACATTACAACCCAGATAGAAAACCATGCCCTAAAAATTTTGTAACATAATGTGCCGTTGACATACTGTCATAAAATGTAAACATTATGTCTTTATTATGTTACCATCAACCAAGAACTTTGCTACCAAGAACAATGCTTTATGTTGCAAACATTTCTTGGCGTGAATGTCACCATTATGATGGCATTATTGAGACATTTTTCTATCTGGGAATGAAATATTTTATAAATATTTTCGAAACATTGCAGAAATAATTCAGAAATATTGCATTGAAACGTAAGATTAGCGGACAGCAATGTCATAGAAATATCTCAATGTTTCAAATGTTAGATTTCTATCTAATCTTCTGCAATCTTAATGAAATCTTTGGTGCTGTATGGGCAGTGCTGAAATTGATGCTTGTTTTGAAATTTTTGATTGTAAATCGAACTAAGATCGTACAATTTGGTCTCATGTGGCTAGTCTGGTCCCTCTTTGATATTTTTTTATAGTAATTTCAAATAATATATTTTCTCCGTGTATACTGTAAAAAATTGGTAGTGTTAGAAAACATTCACACCAAAGAGTGTTTTTTCACACCGTAAAGTGTCATTCTAACATCATTTGATGTTATTCTGACACCGATTTTGGGGTGGACTTGTATAGAATCCACGTTTTGTCAATTCTGTGTTAATTCTGACACCATTTTGACACAGCTTTTTTCTACAGTGTAGTCATCTTGGTTACACTGGAAAAAAAAATTATTGAAATAACTATTCAACTTGTAAGCGCATATGGACCCATTTTTTCATTGGTCCGAGTAATTTTTGTGGTAAATGATGTTGAATTGATTAAATCAATGAATTAATTTGTTATTCCAATGAAAAAGAGTAATGGGTCCACATGCGGTTACAAATGAAATAGTTATTTCAACTAATATTTTTACCGTGTACAAACTATATTTACAATCATATCACTCACCTATCTTCATTTCAATTCCTTGTCACTAAGTCAATAACACATGAAGTTTTCAAACAAGTTATCGATGATCAATTCAGAGTGAATCATTTTATATCAAATAAAAATGAACCACACCCAATATTTTATGTTTCAAGATATTCATTAAAAAGGTTTCAAGGAAGAAGTCTTACTCAACATCCAAATATGTCTTCTGAAAGTGAGAACAATTTGAGGAATCTAAAAGATATCTTCTAGTGTCGAGCCTTGTTGAAAGATTTCTTGAGGGATGTGAAGCATCAGAGAACGAGGGGTGGTTAAATGACAGAACTGATTTGATTCCACTGAACCAAACTCACTTATACTATTCGAAGAGATTTGGTTTATCACTTCACGGAAAAAAAAGATTAATTGAAAGAATCATTTAACTTGTGAACGCATGTACACCCATTTTTTTTCGTTAGAATAACAAATTTATTCATTGATTGAAACAATATGAAATAATTTACTAAATGCATTAAATTTCCACATGGGTTATATCAACAATTGTTATCGTAACAAAAGAAACGGGTCCTGTTCACTGTAAGACAAGGGTTTTAGAATTAACACCACGCGGATTCTATAAAAGTGCACCCCGGAATTCTGTGTTAAAATAATTCCAAATGGTGTTAGAATGACACGATACCGTGTCGACATAACACCGTCAGATGTTGGGTAAACTTTTTCTAACACCGCAAAATTTTTTACAGTATGCACTTACAAAAATTGAATAGTTATTTCACCCAATCTTCTTTTTCCGTGTTGAAACACGAAAAATTAATGATCGATGAATCCTCTTATGCAGCACAATTCACCCCCATAACGTTTTGAAAACCTCTCAAAATGTCTCGAAGAATTGTTCGATGCGTTGAAAACATTCCAAGCGCATAAAAGCTATTCAAGTTAGAAACACAATCGAATGACTGCGTTTTAGTGTACCAAACAATCGAATATTCCAGTTCGAAACTCCAGCGGAAAACATTCCAATGATGTGAAAAATAAAAATTCGATAAGGTGCGAGAAATTGCATGTAACGAGGAAATTCCAAAAGCACATTCATAGAACGTTTGCAATCTAAATGCATAAATTAGAACGAAATTCCAACGTATAATAATGAACTGATCGATAAAATGACGCATGTGATAGATGATACATATGTAGATACGGCATCGCCCGAGTTGATCCATCAGACATAACTATCGCATCTTGACACGTTCCTGTATACGAGAAAATTCACATCATTGTGCGATGCATGTAATCTGTCACTTATGGAATATTCCGTTGAGAGGATTTCATTCCACCCCATCGTATCTTCGAAGGAGAATAATTTTCTTAAAACATGATTTATTCTGGTTACGGCATTCTCAGAGAAATGAGAATCTCGGATTAGAATCACAACAAAACTGAATCAACTCTTTGACATAGTAATATCATATGCTTTAGAGTTATAATGTGCTAAAAATATTTCTTTTTTTTTCTCTTCTCGCATTTGGAATCTAACTGATCCAGGGAGAAATAATGTGATAGATTGTGATTCAGATTAAGCGTCACGCAAATGGTATAAATCACAAAGATATTCGAAGACCAAGAAGAATTTGTTTCTGTACATTAAGTGTAACGGTAGATAATCCAATTGATTGTATAGCAAATCAATGTCCTTATTCAATGACCCGTAGGGGAACGCGGTATCACGATTCTTCCCATCCATTCGTCACCGCGTAGAGAAATAATTCGGTGATTTTCAAGAAATAGAACTGAAATAGCGATAGAAAGTGTCCAAAAAACGGAAAATGACGTGAGAAATTTGATTTTTCAAAGTTCAGTACAATTGAAGGAACATTTATTTCTACGTTTCAGTACATCACAGGAATGGTCCTTCAAAGTAAATTTATCTACCGTTGGTCAGGACAATTTACCGTATCCTCTTAGACGAAACTTTGATGTCTGTAAATACTCTCTAGATTCCAATTAACTTCCCCTCAATACTCATAGTCACCACGTTTCTATTATGCCTTCTCCTGGGAAAAGCACAAATGCTAGTATTCTATTCGGAGCTCTGTCTATTCGTTAATCTTCTGTAGATTACTTTCATCACTCCCCAGAGCATGATGATCATCATTTGATGAGTAACAATAATCGCAGAATAATGAACAGAGTTTCAAAAACGTATACGAGCTTTGTTAAGATATGCACACACTGTGAAAAATAATCAGAATTTTCCTATACGCGGCAACCGGGAAATTTAACACGAAGAAATTGTCTTCTGTAACAGCAAACTATTTGTTATCACAACAATCTTGATGAATATGACAGCGATTTTTTAGACATGGCAGGAGAAAATGCGAAAACTAGCAAACAAATCTTGCTAGACAAGTCAAAATTGTTGGATGCTACAGCTAAGAAAATGTCTATCACAGCGAATAGATTGCTGCCACAACCAAAAATTTGTTACTCCAGCAAAAGGTACTCAGCAAAATCAGGTTTCGCTGTCGCAGAGAATTTTTTTTCTCCGTGGAATTATAAGAGAGGAAATTTCCGGTACATGTTCAACTAAAATTCAATTAAAAAATTCCGATTTTTATCACCATTTCTCAGTCAATTTCCGATTAAATCCAGAAAATTCCCAACGCGTGTATTTGTTAATTACTTCTAAATATTTATGTAGGATTGTTCAGAGAAACTTTTTACAGTGCACTTATATTCCAACTAATTTCTCGTGAAGAGATCAACCATAAAAAATGCAGAGAGAAGAAAAATTCACTATCGCCGCGAAATCTGGATTTGTTGGATCAGTAATGTTTCTGCTGTGACAGCCATCTTGTTAGCTACGGCAACAATTTTTCAGCTGTCACGACAAAACATGTCAACTCCTCCAGCTAAATTTGTCTACCATTTAATATGCGGTACCGAAAATTTAGCTGCCTCGGCAAATAATTTGCAGCCACAACTGAATAATACTACATTACCAAAAAATTGTGCATTCCGCTGTCCCAGTGAATTTTGTTTCCTCCGCATGGGAACGAATGCCGACAAACTTTGGGAATTGTTATTTTTCGCGTATCATTCTTAGTAGAAATTTATCTAGTGAGTCTGTAATTGTAACACTCACCTCAACGTTAAACTAGAAACTCTATTAGCTTACTTATGAATTGTCAATTTGACTAACAAATCAAAATTGACGGTTTCAGGTTTCTAGTTTTTTCGTGGGGCTGGGTGTTACAACTAGAGAATTACTGGAGGAATTTCTACTAGGGATCGGAGGCAATATTGTAAACGTAAATTAGAAAATTCATTGAATAAATTCTCACCTTGAACTTAAGTCTACCAAGCTTCTGCACTTCTTGCTTGGCTTCGCCTTCATCCGGTTCTTCGGCATTGTCTGTGAGTTCTTCCATGTCCGGTTGAACCTTCGAAGATGAGATTCGATTTTGAAGATGTCCAAAATTGATCCATGTTCTTAGCGTTTAATTTAACTTATACAGTCAGCACATACACAGTACACAGTACACGGTACACAGTACACAAACACTCAACTACCACCGAGTACATCAGGGCCCGGTGAGTATTTTAATTCAGTTTCCATATGGCCGGAATTGAAAATTCTAACATGGCATTCAATTTTGTGCACACCAAGAACAACGTCCATCGATTCAACGTGTCTCTAATTGCCCGGGTATGGTCAACTTTACTCGAAATTGACTCCATTTTTGGTGAATCGAAAGATGTTTTCTCAATGTGCGAGACTACCGAACCTGACATGGATTCATTGGATTTTCATTATCATTGAAGATTGACAATTTTCTTGAGAATTGAAATATTTTATTATTCACTTTATGATTACTGCCCATCGATAGATTTTTTTACATGCACATGCATACATACAATCATATATTTACACATACTTATCCATGTAGTACATATCAACAAGTTGTAAATTAATATCATGATTATATGAGGGAGTATTCAATATTAATAACAAATATAGTATTATAGAAATTGTGGAATGTTTTTAGAATAATGTGTTTAGATATTGATTGAAGGTATTTCTAGATGAATTAAGAAAAGTGATGAATGTTATTATAACTATATTATATTGTTTATCGAATGTTCATCAAAGTGAACTCAAAGCGAATCGTTTATTGAAACGAATTAGTACTCGAATAACACAATATTCAGCTTTTGGGGGTCAAAATGAATCATCCTCCATTTCGAGAAGTTGTATATCTCCGAAAAAGTACCTTTACACTTCTGTAAATATTGAAAAACTATCAACTGTAGAGCAAAGCGGGTTTCGGATTCGTATTCTGCAGACTTCGGCGATGAATTAAAAACAAAAAACATTGCTTTACGTTTGAAAGCCGAGATATGAGCGATCAAAAAACACTTGGATCAAACTGACCCAGTGTATCCCCAGAAGGTTGAACTATGTTTTCAGTTTCAAGGAGTTGAATCCAGAAGATCAGTAACGATAATTCATCAGATTTTTTGAGTTTGAATTTTCGTTTCGTTTCTATAAACGATTCAAACTTCCACAACATAAAGTGAAGTGAAATTGCATGTACCACATGGATATATTTGAATGAATTTAGTGTACAACAGGTTCTGTGTTAAATATTTGTTGAGTGTATGCTGATGTTGTTGTGCAGAGTAAAATTTTTCAATAAATATGAAAGATATAATACTCGGTTTATAAAAAGATTATGTAGAGGAATAATCATTGATACCATTCGTATGTTCTTCGAGAGAAGAACTAGAAATTCAAAGTTCATTAAAATCCTTTCAATCTCAATTGTGAATTATGAAATTATTTATCAACAGTGCTGGACAGCAATTGTCAATTTTACGTTTCAAAGTCAATTACAAGAGTCTGGGAAAGATATTGAATCAAATGTGCCTGACTTACATCCCTGAACCGAAATCGATAGAGTACTCGAAGAAAACAGATCATGGAATGATCACTAGAAAAGATAGTAAATTGGGGACAACTACGAATTTCTGTAGACTGTGCGCAGAAATTCGTAGTTGTCCCCAGTTTACTATCTTTTCTAGCGATCATTTCATGATCCTTTCTCTCCGTGTAACGAATTAAATATTTTATTTTATAGAAAAAAAGAATAAAAATATGGTTGAGATTTCGATACCTGCATGGTTGTTTTAGGAAAAGGATTTCAACAGGTCCTGATGAAGGTAAATCTAATAAATTTTCACAAATATCTTAATCATTGAAAAAAAATTCTTGTATGCGCAGAAAGAAATTTATAAAGCAGCAAAAGTTCTCATGTGAAAAAATTCTCAGAATTGTATCTAATTTATATATAATTTCGAAGAATATTCCATATCAATTTTTGCTGGCTTAGCAAAAAATTTGCTGCTGCAATCAAAGGTGCTTAACAAAATCAAATTTTGATGTCACCGCGAATTTTTTTCTCCGTTTCCGTTAGGCTCAAGATTTTCATGCAAAATTATGAGAATACTGAGATTGTACGACGCTGACATTTTTTGTAAACTTCATCATCAACTTTCACTCAAGTTTTGTGGTATCAAAAGTTATTCTAACGTTGAAAATCGTGAACTCTACATGCATGTTGTGGCAATTTAGTGTGAGTTGATATAAGATTAGATTTCAATTTACACAAAACATTGATTATGGTTTTAATACACAAGATGTTTCAGAAAACGTTCCGAACCTTGCAAAGAGTGATTTCTAAAGCAAACTTGAGACAATCTTTCCTTTGTTGAAATATTTGAAGATGCTTGGTTTCTTGGCAAGTATGTCAGTCAAGATCTGCAGCTCCGAAACTAAGCACTCTGACGCTTTTTCCCAAAAGACTCCTCACTTTTGCTTCAAAAATCACTCCCCGAAAGATTTGGAATATTTACAGAGACACCCTATAAAAACAATCTTTGATACAGGTTTCTGCATAGATATACACCTATCTCATCATGCTTTCAAATACAAAAAGGAACATATAAATCTACGATTATGTATACTTCTCGAACAGCGATATCGTTTATTCGTCGTACACTATATTTGAACACAAGAATCGGTCGAATCGTCTTCACAATGATTCCAACCTACCGCACCTTTGTTTCGAGAATTGTATCACAATGTTACAATTATTCCAACAAAACTCGTGTGTTTGAAAAATTCTAACATCGGACTGAATATAAAATCGAAACTTGATTCAAATATTTAAAAAAAATGTATCAAAAATCGTAATAAACATATCGAAAAAAATCTTGTGGCCAAATAAAGCGTAATTCAATTTTCACACTTCGAGAGAAACTTTGATCTCATTATTTCAGTATCAACATTAACCTTTGCCTCAAAACACAATTATTACTTTTGAACTTCATTCTAATGTTCTAATATTCTCTAAAATACACATCAATCTTGTTTCCTGCGATAAATATTTGTAAGTATGATACTCATTTCAAAATACATATATATTCCAATCTCTGATTCGAATCAAAATTCAATGAATCCAGTTAATTGAATGCTATTCCAACATTTACAATTCCAATCAGATGAAAACTCAATTAAAATACTCACCGAGCCCTGGAGTACATACCTTGTCCTTGTACGTACTACCTAGGAGTTGTACCGATTTCAGATCCACCGCGCCTTTTAGGCCCTTCTTGCCATCCTTTGAACGTCGCTTGCGGAAACATCTGCGTATGCAAAACCCGCAAATCCCAAGGACGACTGCTGATATCACTGTATATAATCAGATAATTTCAACATGTTTTTATCCCCGATCATCGTCAATCTCAACAATACCACATACAAACACGGAGAAAGAAGAAATTCTCTGTGACAGAAATTCTCTCATTTTGCTGTGATATCAATCTTGTTAGCTCCTATAGCGATTTTTCAACTGTGGCAGCGAAACATGTTTACTCCTTTAGGAGATTTCCATATTGTGTATGGAATAGCAAGCAACTCTTGCCGGAGAAGTCAACATTGTTTGCTACCACAGCCAAAAAGGTACCCAGCAAAATCAGATTTCGCTATCACAACGAATTTTTTTTCTCCACAAAAAAAATACCTAGAGTCTTAATCCACTTCGAATTACACTCGAAGAGGGAATAGTGGAATTTCTCCTCAAAAAAATGTTCACGATAAAGTTCCTTTGCGGCTGGGAAACCTTTCACGATCGTTTAGTGGATTCAACACTCGAAAGACAAAGAGGAAATAATCCCTTGTTATTTTCCATGAGAAAGCAACTCCCTCACGATCGAGTGATGAAATCCACAATTCAGATGATGAAAAACTCGACAACTTTCACAATATTATCCTTTGAAAAATAACTTCTTTCTCAACTTCAAATAAAATTTTGCATTTATAATTTCGAATCTCTATAAATTTTGAATAGTATCTTTGTACGAAATATTAGGGCTGGGGCTATGATCTGATTCAGTGTGATTTTATATCAAGTTTGTATGAAGTTCCTATAAATTTGCATAAAAACTCAATACAAATTTTATATAAAATCACATTGAAGCAGATTATAGTCCCAGCCCTACGAAATATGGATTATCAATTGTAACGATCCAATGATACTCACAAGAAAAGCTTCCAACATTGTACAAGAATTGAGTTGTTGATTGCTAGGGAAGGTAAAAACAAAGATTTCCTTACCTATACAAATGGCCACCAAAGCCCACGTTGGCATCCCCATCTCGTCGGCAAGTTCCTTCCCCATAGTCTCAATTTGCTCCTCGATAGATGGTTTCGTTGTACTTTCCATATTTGCTTCTGTTTCTGCAACGGAATATATCATTTGACTTCCTTCTCCCGATATACTGTTGCTTTCTCATTCACTTTCACATCATCTTGCAAATCAAACTTGAAATCTTCACCGTGTTTAGTTGAAATTACATAGAATATTGTGATTCAGCAATTCTATTATTAGCGCGAATGTCTATATGTATGTTCTCTTCATACACGTTGGATAAATATTGAAATTGCGCATCATAAACCTCATTAAAACTCGACGACTGATTCAGGGCAGACTCTCTCGTTGAGAGTTTCGTGATTGGGGTAAAATATATACCACCGCGACGTAATATCATGGGGATACGATGAAGAATTGCGTAGAAAATGATGATACTTATTCGTCAATGCCCACGCACTCTCACGAGCAGCGACGTGGATTTATCGTTAATAAAGTAGTTTTGAAATAATAGATCTTGATCGAATATGATAGATAATGTCATAGAAAACAAAGTCTCTCCGAAGAAGGATGAAGGTATTCACGTTATCCGATAATGTCAAAAGTGACTTCACGTGGCGTAATCAGCCGGTATTGAATTCTAAGTATTCACGTACGAGTTGGTTGACAATTACTTTTTATACATTTATGTCGTATTATATAATATATATTGATGTAAATATATATCTATCAATTATTCAGTGTTGTTTAAATAGATACATCAAAGTTAGTATCACATTTACATTTGTAAAATATCAGATTTTATTTGAGTTGCCATTTATTACACGAAAGACTTTGCTTACAATTACAACGCGGGAAAATGATATCATCCGAGAGATTATATTTATGGTTATTTGCCATGCGATCTCACCACGTACGAGTTAACTTTCAGTTATTAATAACGAAACATTGATTCTCATTCCCCATGTTGTTTGTAAATAAATATTATTTAGATGTGAATTAGAAACACACTTTTTAATTCTCAGTCAAAATAAAAATTTGATTCGTCAGATATATTTTATGCTCATTCCCATATGCTAATGAAATTCTTCGTCGTGCAAACGACTTTGGTAAACGCGATTACGAAGGAGTTGACTTTAGGTTCGCAGGGGAGAGTGATGTAACTGATTTGACGATATAACTTGCGGTGGCTGATTTTTCGAAACATACTGCCTTTCTAATGGATTCTTACACAATTAAAACTTTCTCTGTTGAACAATTGCTATTGAATTAACCCAAGTTTGACCTACCGAGATGTAAATACATACGACGCTTCGTGAATTTAACCTTAAGACATGTGTTTCTCGAGATGAAAAATTCATGTTTCAGAATTCTAAGTTGCGAGAAAATCATTCGAACGGGGTGTAACAAAAAATGAATATGACACCATATGGCGTCAATGTCCCCAAGGGAATATCACGTGGATATCGCGTGGAAGGAGGAAGTTTGAAGACAATACCGGTCCAGGGGTTAACAAGCGTATGTTCGTGTACTTTGTGTCACAATATCGTGTACCAGGTGCTCCTACTAGAAGTCTTAAAATGACACGTTTCTTTTCTACACACGTTTCATTTCAATTTCTGATTTTAAATTCCTTGAAAACGAGGAACAAACGAGGATGATAAATCTTTTTCTCTTACATAATTGTTAATCACATGAAGAATTAAAAGTAACTCCAATATGTTATGAATATTTTACCACAGAGATTATTTTTTTAATTTCTGTAAGCGAAAATTTCAGTTAATACACATTTCTGGAAATTAGTGAATACGAAGCAGGTACCTTTGAGAACAATTTACATATTAATGAAAACATAAATTGAACGAGATATACGCATGAAATATTAACGATTTACATGCGCTCGTTTTCGAATGGAATGTTATATCATTCCTGATGAAAGTAAATATTAAATTTTTTTATTGAAAAAACAAGGAGCATGTAACATACCATTATCGTTGATCGATTGATTCACATCCTTCAATTTCGCTGTTTATAATTCTATAAAATGTATATACAATCTCTCAAATCGGATATACACACAAATATATGAAAATGGCATATAACACTGATCAAAGTATTCTACAAAAACTCCTTATGAGAGATTCTATATGATTCTGCATTTGTATGTTATTTTTCCACGTGGGACTGCTCTCAAAGATGGACATCATGAAGGGGATTAAATATCAATGCTTTGAAACGGAATCCTCCTCGTGATTTCAAAGTACATCCATACATGGTATTTGCTTCGAGAATTCTATAAATATCTTTGAAGTCCTTCTTCCTATTCCTAACCCGATTCGAGTACAAGAGATTTTTCAAAAGTGGTCTCATTATGTAAAGATTAACCTATAATGAATCATACAAAATCATTCGATAAAACAAGAATTCTATTTGTAGCCCATCCACGCCCATGCATTGGATTAAAATTTCTTGTATCGTTGATGCTGATATTCATAGATCGTGAAAAAAATTTTCTAAAATTGGGAGAAAATGAAAAAAAAAAATATAATAATTCCCACGCGGTAAAATTCAAACAATTTATCCTCATATCTCTATCATCATATTATTCATTGATTAATTAAACGCGTGTGATACCTAAGTTTCAATTGAGAAACCTTGCAGGAGGGATATAATTAAACTCCACCACGAGTTCTTGCGAAAAAACAATATCTCCTCATCATTGCGAATAAAATTTTATATGAAAAAAGTTCTCTACGAAGAAATGAGAGTTGGAAGTTTGGACTGTGATTCTCAGAATTAATTTCTTTTCTTTTATACCATCTAGAAAAAGTGAAAATCTTCGAAGGTTCCTCTTGATTCGCCGAATACCTTTGTAAACTCAAATGGATGGAAATGTAGTCCTTGGACTTATGTTTCTTTTCTCTACCGTTCAGGTAAAAGAACTCCAAGGGATTGATTGAAACGGTTACATTTTTTGTTCGAACTAATGATAGTAGCAAATTTACTGCCGAATAAATTGCTTTTCTTTTGTCGTTCGGTATAGAAAATTTGTCTCCTTGAATAACAGCGTGACGCCTGATCGTAAGTTACCAGATACACCTTATTTCTTCGATCAATCATCGTTTCTCTGCACGGACAAAATGATGTTGTTGATATATTTTGGCTGTAGCAACCAAATTTATTGCTATACCATTTATAAAAATTTTAATTTAGCCGTTACGGCAATATTTTTTGATGAAGCTGAAGCTAGCAGACGTAAACTACACGGAAAAAGTAATTCAGCTGCAGCAGCTAAGTAGCCAGCACGGACACGGACAGCCATTAAATTAGCTCCTGTAGCTAAATTTGAGCTGTTACAGCAAATAAATTAACTACAAATGCAAATTTTTTTGATGTAACAGCTAAAATTTAGCTACAGGAGCTAATTTAATGGCTGTCCATGTCCGTGATAGCTATTTAGCTGCTGCAGCTAAATTATTTTTTCCGTGTAGCAGACCGATTTTATAAACTGAGTTAATGTAAATTTGATTTTTTTTTTAAACACAAGGTTTCAGAGATTGTGATTCAAAAATCTTGTTGGTACCGGTTTCATCATTCTACGATGAGCTAGAGTCCAAGTCTGCTGGCTTAAATCTGCTAGCTTCAGCTTCAATATTTTTTGCTGTCCAAATATCGAATGCACGAAATAGCTACCACGGCTAATTCTCAGCTACAATGGTGAATTACTATTTTTTTCCGTGTATGCTATTGATTATTATCAGCAGGCAGTTTACAAAACTTACCACTTTTTGATTCTTCTTCCGCTGCACTTGTTACTGCTTTTATCGTGGTTTGGAGGATACTTTGCAGCGTAGGACTTCCCGGCGGTGCTCCAAGGTTTTCTGGCTGTAAGGGTGCTGGCGGCGGTGACGAAGAAAATAAGTCTTGCGGTTCCTCCGCTTCCCTTTTGTATAGCGACGGCATTTTGACTAGGGTCCTCGTTCAACTCTGAATCGGACAAACAAATTCAATTTGATGTTAACTTCTCCAAGAGATCGCAAGCATCGTAAGTTAATTTGAGATTGATTTGAATTGATATGATATACGTTCGATGTTCAAATCTTTTTGTGAAACGTCTTTTTGTGGAAAGAAATTTCTGTTATAAAAAACAGAACAAACGTAAACATTTCTGAACAGGAGTTGATTTAATTTCTGTAATATGACATATATGCGAAGTAAAAGTCAAAAGAGCAACAAATTTGAAATTGGATCTTGAACGATCAAATGAGCATGGCTGATAGTTATTCCAGAGTGGAATTAACGTTCTTCAAATTTAATTTATTCCCTTCTTTCCTCTATAATCGTTGATTTTTTTATGCTCAAGGTGATTTCTCATTTTTCATAAGAAATCTACTCGATTCAACTATCCCTTATCCTTTAAAATCTTCAATTTCACGTGAATATTTTAACAATCGAATCTGAATTGGCTTCAATTTACTACCTCAGCTGAAATGAATAATCAGGATAAAAATGTTCATAATTCAATGCACCTACCCACACAACACCACAGTCCCAGAAGAATTCATAGAGAATTCTTATTCAAGTGATTGTGTGCTTTATGAATTCTTTGAGAATTCTTATGGGACGTGGTGCTGTGAAGGTATATATGTATATAGAGTGAAATTATAAAGGATTGAAATTGAGCCAAAAAAATAAATGTATGTTGTAATATTCTTGCTGAATAACAATTCATGGTACAATAAATCATTCCTCTTCACTTTCGAATCTTTCAATATTTATCTACGTACGTGTGTAGAGAGGGAATAACACGCGTCTAGGTATCGCCTCGTTCAGAAAGTTTCCGTTTTGTTCGCCTTTGTTTTCTATATTTATTGTTTTCTTTAACCTTCGTTTTTTGTTTAAATATTCAAGCATTCATCGTAAAAGCAAAAGGTATCATCCCATCCTTTTAAACTATTCAATGTACACGAATTCCCTCACTTTCTTGCTCTTCTCTCTTCCTGTTTTCGTTTAGGTCTACTGTCAGTTTTTCTAACATTTCTCTTTGTCCAGTCCTTCCCCTGTTATGAATTTCTGATGCCTTATACCCCTCATTGTTTCCAAGCTTTTTCCTTTTTTCCCAAATCTTTCAATGTGTCTGGTTTTCGGAATCACTCTTGTGATATCTGAGGAGTTTTCTCCTTCAAAGTTTTAATTTTCAATATTCTGGATTCATCTCTCAGTACATTAAGAATTCTCAAAATTAAATATAATTTATATATAATTATAAATAAATTGTATATAAATTTCATATAATCTTGAAAATTTTTCCACTTGGGGTGTTTTTTTTCTCATTTGAAATTTCAAATGACCCACAAATGTCTTTGAAACAAAATTCTCAATCAACATTTCATGTCTTACGCAACAATTTTAGATATCTTTTAGACGTTTAAACCTTGTCTTTCATTGAAAATATATCTAAAATTGTTGCGTAAGACATCTTGAACACGTCTGAAAGATATAGCAAGACATGAAATGTTTATTGGGTTACGTTCAAATTCTATGTTCCTGAAGTTTGAATCGTTTATAGAAACGAAACGAAAATTCAAACTCACTAAATTTGATACATCATCCGTGTGTATATCTTTCCCAATTAACTCCTTACAATTGAGAATATCATTCAAAGGATAATATGCAGTATACTGCAAGAATTGGGATCTTTAACAGTTGAGTATTTCGTTATTCGATTACCAATTCGTTTCAATAAACGATTCAAACTTCAACAACATCAAATTCTTGACAAATTTTTAATTTCGAAAAAGCTATTGTTCACGACTTTTCACGAAAAAAATGAAATCACTACAAAGGCTTTTCACTTTTTCCACTGCTATAGCAAAAACTATTGCAGTTACAGTTATTTTCTTAGCTAGAAAGATAAAAAATCTTAGCTGTGACTGCCTAGCAGGGCCATTTTTCAATCCAATAACCGAGTCAAGGCTGAACAATTGATCTATTATATGCAACGAATCAGATTTATTGAAAGAAATAGATTTTAATGATTTGATTAATGACTTTTCGGCTAACAAATCTTGTAAAAACACTGTTCAATAGCATGTATTTATTAGTTTCATTTTTCAAATAACTTGATTTCATTTTGTTCAAGTAACCTTTTCAAAAAAATATATGAAAATCTTAACGATTCTCTACGAAGAGGCCCCCCTTTTGCAGCAGACCCTGGGCCCTGGCCCGGTGTGCCCTGCCTTAGAGACGGCCCAGCTGCATAGGTTTTGTGGTTGATATTTAAATACTAAAATAATTCAGCTGCAAGATTTTCCCTGTGGCAGCTACATTCCTTGCTATTACGTGGATTAATTATCCATATTGGTACATCATAAAATCATTCCTCGAGTTTCAACGAGTGAATATTCATCCCCCAAAATGCCATAAACACATGTTACTTCAATTGAGTTTCCTTGCGCAGAGAAGGGTAGAACGCGTTTTCAGCTCCCATTGCGATGCACCACAAAAACTATTCTTCGATAATCCACAGGAATTCTCGATGACAAGAAGAAATAAATCAATTCCATCGAATAAAAAGAATGTAACGATTTTTCAATGAAATATTCTTGATCACGCTGAATGTTTCTAATTTATTATTGATCTTTCTGCAGAAAATAATCCGCAATCTCATACGAATTCGAATATGGAGTTACTTTTACTCGTTTGAATTAAAAAAGCGATCGATTTGTTCCCTTCCCTGATGTCACCTTCGCGCAACTAATAAAAAACAAAGATGACTGATATCCATGGAGGAGAATTGTTCTTATCGATTTCTCACCTCACTTGTTTCGATTGTAACACAAACAGGAATATCTCTGTCGGTATTTTTACATGGAAACAAAGAACTGTCCGGTACACGATGAGTCGACCATGTTTTTTTTATTGAATTCAGACAATCATTATCCAATTCAGGCGATCGTGATATGTAGTTACATTATTTTAATCACCTGAATTGTTCCATTCCTTATCTCCCACATTCAATAACTTTCCTCACTTCCATTTGTCTGATGTATCCAATACTCGAAAGTGAACCCTTCTCAAATGGCACGTGTACGGAGTGACGCAAATCACATTTTTTTCTCTCTCAATCCAGTTCTAGGGTGGTAAGATTGGATGTATTGTTCTACAATTCAATACTTTGAACGTGAGAATATATTTTTGTCAAATTCTCAGTAACATTACATTACATTCGCTGAAAAGATTCATAAAGAATTCATGTAGTACGACGATCTAATGATTTTGTTCCCTGAATAAATTTCTCAGTGTCAGCGCAATGGAGAATTGCTTTTCACGCGAAGAATGAAAATACTCACTTTTTCCCCGTAGTATGTGTAAATGATCCCATAAGAATCTTCATAAAGTGTGAGTGATTACACAGTCGTGAGTACAATGAAAATTGCTGTACGAGAAAAAGGTATTTGATCTCATATCATTTCATACGCACGGACACAACTCCCACGCCTGCTGTAACTATAGCAGTTTTTTTTCAGCCCTGGAGTATTTTATACACGATTTTTCTTTATCAACCCAATCAAAATCACGCAGGGATTATATAAAATTCTATACAAATTCAATAGAATTTTGACATCATTTATATTGAAATTATGGACTGTAAAAAATAATATGGAATTTCCTATATCAGATGAATATAAAAATTCTAAAACTCGTGATTGATATCAAGTTCAATCATGAATTCGGGAAATTTACTGCAAAATGTATTGAAATTCATATAAAAATGCATGAAAAATCATCATTCCTTATGAAATATCATAAAATTTTATATGAAAACTTAGAAAAGTTTTGAAAATCAATACAAAATTGATATATTAATTGTTTTACATAAATTTATATGGAATTGAGGAAGCAATTTTTTACAGTGTGTATAAACTTCTTATTCAATACATCAAAATAAAATTTATCAAATCTCGATGGAATACTCGAAGAACTTCCTTCTCAAAATTATTATTCAATCAGAAATATTTCGGTACAAAAACAGTACTTTTTCATGATTTTAGTCTGAATTTCTCCTCCAACGAATGAAAGTGATTGAGGAGAAATTCAGATTGAAATCATGAAAGAAGCACTGTTTGTATTCGCATTATTCAACAATCAGGACAGAATCAGCCTAAAAATAGAATAAGAGGACAAAAACCGTTCAAATTATCCGACCCGGGAAATCTTGAATAAGTAATTATGGATGATCTTCCAACATTTCCATTTCAGATATCAAAAGACACCTCCAAACAGAATTTTCATTCTCATAGGGACTTTTCAACGAATAAATGTATACGACTCGTCCATTGAATGAATCTTCTTTATAATTTATACACAATAAATAATAATTACAATCCCAGATATACGACGTATCGCAAAATACTCTCATTCATCACCAACTGACGAAAAACAACATTCACTTGAATATAGCATGAAAAGTCAAATCTTTGAAACCGGAGTTATTCACCGTTAAATTCTGTTCTTATGCAAATCGAATGATATTTCCACTCCTTATCACCCATGAGAGTTGTATACACGTATGTAATATGTGAGACTATTTTAAGCCCAGCAAATTATTTTTCCATGACGATAACGGGACGGCAAAAATACACTTTTATGTTGGAAATGGAAAAAGGAAACACTCGATACAGAAACTATAACGTATGAAACATATAAATATCTTCATCGATCTTGACGTTATTCTTTTTCCATATGTAACGCATTCAAAATGAGTTTCATTTATTCTATAAAAAGAAAGTTGGAACCAACTGACAAGTTATTCTCATTTACTCGAGAAGTACGAGATGGAATTTTGACTGAAGAGACAAATAACGATAATTACATTCATATTTTCAGAAGAATAAAGTTGATATTCTATTTTCAATTTCGTGGATCGCCCTGCTGTATATCAACAATGGAATACATATACCGTGAGTTTATCCGAAATTCAATCAAAAGTTGTCCCCTCGCGTTCGATACAATTCCATATGTCACAATTCTTCTTCGATTTTGTATGGAAGCGATTGAAGTACGATCTCCAGGTCAAACCAGAGTGAAACAAAGTAATTTCCAAATATCGTACAGTCATAGGAAGCAAATTAAACATTCGTTTGGATCCCGTGGAATCCAATAATAACTATTTCTTCAGCCACATCTGCGCTTTCTCTTTCCAAACTGTTAATCTAACTACAGGATTTTCCAGAAATCTTATTTCTATAAAATCACACCCTAGTAGAAATTATGATTGGGAATTAGATGCCCACATAGCACAAAATATCTCAATGATATTGTCAGAATATTATATTTGAAATGTGCAATATTCTGGTGAACATCTTAAGAATATTGTCAGAATGTCTCCAGAATGTCTTATGTCACCATCTTTGTGATATTCTAGAGACGTTCTACAATATCACTGAGATTATTGTCGTAATATTTTGGAGGCATTCTGAAACATTGCTCGGATCATCTCAGGGATATTTTATACAGGAAAACATCTCATAACACGGAAAAAATAATTTAGCTGCAGCAGCTAAATGGCTGGCACGGACATGGACAGCCATTAAATTAGCTCCTGCAGCTAAATTTTAGCTACCACCGCAAATAAATTAGCAACAAATGCAAATTTTTTTGCTATAACAGCTAAAATTTAGCTGCAGGAGCTAATTTAATGGCTGTCCATGTCCGTGCTAGCCATTTAGCTGCTGCAGCTAAATTATTTCTTCCGTGAATGACGTGCAGTACCGGATTAAGCACTAGGCCTACTGGGCACAGGCCTATGGGAAAAATCTTTTATTTGATTTCTTTTGTTTTCTTTCTCGTCAAAACATTTATGCTAAGAAAATTCAATAAATTAATTGTATTTGAAAATACTACGCTTTTGTTCACTTTATTTCGTCGCTTGGAGTTTTATATTTTCAACTTATCGTTTTGGAGCCGCCCTTGGATAGGCTTCCACCAAAGTTTGCCTAGGACCCCACTTTCAGTGAATCGGGCACTGATGACGTGAAGTAACAATGGGACAAAATACTGCTTTTGGTGAAAAAAAATTTTTCTCCAGAGTGAATTCCTCTACCAATGTTTCCTCCTCTATAGAATATGTTTTGGATGGCTTTGTGAGGGTGATACACATTGAGAGTCGGTTCCCTCAGTGAAGATCGAACCTCAATTCTCCGAGTCATAGACACAGCCTCTATCACCTCAGCTAATCACTGAGATGACTTCAATGCCCTCAAAGTGCCCCTCTTCGTCATCATAATGATGTGTTTCTGATAAATTCGTTTCCGTGGGATATAGACCAATCAATTCAGGATCCTCTGAAACTGAAATTGAACAGGTCGTGGGAGAGAGGTCCCTTGCACCCTCGATTTGTAAATTTCACTAACAAGTGAGTACCGGGTACTCTGATGAATAAAAATTCTTACTGCCACATAAAATATTGCTACTGAAATATTCTCAGGATATTTCACTTTGCGACAAACATGAAATATCCCTGAGAATATTACTGAGACATTGTGTGCTATGTGGGTGGGCGCCAGCTAGTTTTCCCAGATGTTGGGTTGGTTTCTCGCTAGTTTTGTAACGCACTTTCTAGCCTGTGCCCATCCAGGTGTCCCAAGGAATTGCTAGAATGGTGTTCGAATTGGTAATTAGAAATATTAAATCATGTGTTTTCTGTAAAATCACACCTATGAGTAAGATAACACTGTATTTTCACAAATACAGTTAAATTTCTACGAGGGTATGAATATCAGAATATATTTTTGAGATCCCAATTGCAATAATGATCATTGCGAATGCGAAGAGAGTCTGAGATTGTTTAAGATTTTTCATTCGATAATTATTAATCACTTCGTCGAAATACAATTGTTAGAATGCAGCAATTTATCGTTTTATCAGTCTATTGTTATACATTTCCCACTCAAGGAGAATGAAAACTGCGGCTCATCTACTTATTTCGTCGGTAATTCACAGCCAATATTGAATTACATAAGTAAGTGAAAGACGTATCATGCCGTACTTCAATAAATCATAACTCGAATTTCACGTACTTATCCTCCTATCCTCCATATCGAACTTGAAAAGAATTGAAGGTCGTTGGTCACATTTGAAGTAAGTTGGAATTAACTGAAGTATATACTTCAATTCACCAATTTGTGCTGTTCAGTTATTTCTCTCTAATCTCCCAGTATTGATACATTTGAGGAGCTATGCCAGTGTGAACGCTCAAAATTCAGGTGATTTGTTGGGAATTTTTGTTGGGAAGGTTTGAGGATAATTTGACCTATAACTGAATTATGTGATATAATTTCTTTTCTATAAAAATATTCAAATGCGAGCGGATTATCTTCTACGTTCGGGAAAAACAGTTCTTCCACTGCTGCCATGATTCCAGTCGCTTCAGCGGCTGAAATAAATAAAAAACCCCAAGAATGGCGTTGAACTCGGGGGTATTTTTCGTACCATGAATGTTGCTGAAGTTTGAATCGTTTATTGAAACGAATTGATAATAAAAAAAAACAAAATACTGAGACCAAATTCCAGTTGAGACTCAGAATCATGCAGCACATTCTCTAGACGATGTTTTCAATTTCAAGAAGTTATTTCGAGAAGTTGACTAACGATGATTAACAGATTTTGGGATTTTGATTTCTCGTTTTGTTTTTATAAATGATTCAAACTGCTAAAACATCACCATGAACTAGGGGTATTGTTGATTGGATAATAACACTGGTCAACAACCATTTTGGTGCCTGAAGTTTGAGAACTGATTCGGAGTAGTTTTAGAGTACTAAATACGAAAACAACATCAGATTTGTTAGATCAGCTCGTTTTTTATCATCTTTTATACACAAAATTCATCAAGTATATAGATTATATCTGGAAATTATGTATAAAAGATAACAGAAAGTGATCTGAGAAAAGCACTCAGTTACCAAATCTCGGGCATCAGGAAAAGAATTTCTTTCTGTTGATCTGTGTAATTGTCAATTTACCATCGGAAATACGATCATATCATAGGCATAAAAACAGAGCATTCTTTCAAAACTCTGCTATTTTGTCAAATTTTAATATTTTCCGAAAATCCATTTTAAAAATAAAATTATCATAATTTTTGCTATACGCAGCAATCGGAAAATTTCAATCATGGGATAGGAAATCAATTTTCGAGTACGCATGTATATGAAATTTCATGGAATTTTTACGATCATTTTCCTGTAAATTTCTGGTAAAATACGAAGAATTCCTATCGCATGTATGTGTTAATTACTTCCGAACATTTATGTGAAGTTTCCCAATGAAATTTTTAATATATATTTCATGATACAAAGGATACCTTCTAGTTCAACGTAATTTCCGTTCTTTTTTATTTCAGCTCCTCAAGCGACTGGAATCATAGCAGCGGTTGAGCAACTTTTTTTTCTTGACGCTCCCGAACACAGCGAAAAAAGTCGCTCGCATTTGAATATTTCCATACAAAAAAGTTATATAACACAGTTCAGTTGTAGGTCAATATATCCTCAAACGTTCAAGAGATTCGATAAAATACTTTTCTCTTGAAATAATTCCAAAAAATCACCTAAATTTTGAGCGTCGCCCCTTAATGCATTCCGCTGATTAAACATAGCGTAAGACGTCTTTGAAATTACCATTCTAGTGATTCACAGTGGTCTTTTAAGGATAAAGACGAAACTTTTACTGAGAAAAATGTTTAAATCATCATCATCATCATCATGTAACGTACTCTCTTGACGTCACTCTCCGAGTCGTGTAATTGTTAGAAACTTTGATGCGGATACAATGTAATCACTGTGAACTGTTCAACCATAACTTTGTTTCATAATAATTATATCAAAATCTTAGAGAAAGTTACATGAACATCGTACGATACATTTAAAACCGTTGATTGATCGTTCCGTGTGTCTCAAAGAACGTTTTTAGCGACTTGGTAAAACCTTCCGGTGCCGTACTTGTCTTCCACTTACCACTGCAGGCTCGGCTACAAGAGGAAATTACAGGCACTGTTAAACGTCGGAACATACAAGTATTGATCTACTGTGGAAATCGAGCATAGCATCCCTCTTTTAAAAGACACGAAAGAAAAAAACAATAAGATTTCAATTGTTTCTATCCATCCATTCGTTCATTCATTCATTCATTCATTCTTTCATTCATTCGGTTTCGCATGTCGTCCAAAATAGGAGAAGAGAAGAATAAAAAAGTGTGAGAAAAAAACGAGCATTCATTGGATAGTTATCCCATTTTTTGGTTAGTACTCTCATCCCTCCCTAGTTTTGTTTTTTAGACAATCTTTTTGCAAGATTTTTCCGTAATAATCGTCATCATCGTCTAACCCATATTTTTCTCTCCACATGTTGTAATTCTGTATTCCCTGCTTCATATTTCATTTTATCTGGCTCAAACAAAAACTAATCAAAATTCTTTGTACCGAACTATGGGAAAATTTCTACGTTTAACGCTATTATGAAAATTAAGTTTTCGAACTCCTCATTGATTTCATTCAAGAATTCTGACTGAGAACAAATTTTGTAGTTGCATTAAGGAAATGAAAGCCATAACTCTTTTAGCGTTATCTCTAGCATTTCTAGTACACTGTAAGGAATTTCTATGGGAAAATTCCTATATATTCATGTGAAGAAAATGCCACATACATGCGTTAACTGTGAAATGTTGGGAAAAGTCCCATAGAGTTTGGAATATCCAGATACATTTATGGAAAATTTCATATAAATGTATCGGGAATTGATTTTCCAATCAGCGATTGGAATTTTCCGGTTGATATACATAAGAGAATGCTGATTATTTTTCATAGTGTAACCAATGCTTTAGATATGTCTAAGATGTACTCACAGAAAAAAGTTGCTGAAGCAGCAACCCTCGAAAATTTGCTTTGCTGATATGGCAAAACTTGTTGCTGAATTAGCGAAAAATTTGCTATTTTACAGCAAAAATCTTGCTCTTTTAACAAGCGCTTGCCATTCAGCAATCCGGAATTGTAGATATACAGACAGCTAGAAAATTCGGCTGAATTAGCAAATATATTTTTGCTGTAACAACACCCGTTTTGCTAATTTAACAAAGCAGATTTTTCGTAATCGCTTTTCCAGCAAGAATTTTTCTCTGCGTGTGTTTTGTGTGATACTTTTAAATATCTTAAACATGCCTTAGAGGTCTTAAGAGGCGTAAGATATCTTTTGGATATCTGAAAATGTTGCATAAGACATCTTAAACATCCTTTAAATGAAATGTTTATTCGGATTTTTTCATCCATCCTTCCTTTCAGAAAATTCACGAATTTACGAATTGAACTCAACTATCCGCGTTTAATCACAACAACTGAAGTGTTTGGTCACTTCAATTGAGCTCCTGATGGAACCGTTGTGTATTAAAGCTTGTATTTTTGCTCATTCACTGAGTGAAACTTCCTAATTTCCATCAGATATAACGACATATCCCTTTTGTCACTCCTTTATACGATTTATTGTATTTCGATTCTCCGACCCTATTCCACTTTTCCTTCATACGCTCTTCATTATCTTTCTTTCGTCTTCACTTCAATTCATTACTCCATGCCAACTCTTCTATACAATGTTTTCCTTCCACCTCCCTCCACCTCTCCTAATTTTTCTTCAGCGCCCTCCACCACTTTCCTTGTCAATCTTCCTTCCAACTTCTTCTGAAACTTCATTGCTCCCCTTCTATTTCCATTTCTCCCAGTCCCTTATCGCAAGATGCTATTCCATAAAATATATCTCACCACTCTCATCGCCTCACCCTATTTTTCACGTTCACTTCCTATCTTTCCTTTCAAGTCAATAAATATCGATCGGTCCCTCTTCAAGAAATATTTGTGGAGCTTCAATGGAATATTTGATTCATTAAACGATGAAATTCGTTACTGAATGTCAAAATACGTTATTCTCTTATTCATACGTGTCAAGGGAAAAATGTGATTCCAATACTTTGTGCACGAAATGAAAGAACTCGCCATGATAGCTATACGAAGAAAAAAGTATTGCTGGCATAACAAGCAGGTCTGTTATTATAGCGCCTACAAAAAAAAACTAACTGAAAGAGCAAGAAAAAAAATTGACACAATTTCATCTTTCTGCTGAGATAAACAAATTTGTTAACAGAACAAACGTCGTAGCTGCTGGAGTGAATATTTTTATATTTTTAGTTGGCTGAGTTAGCTAATACTGCTTCGTATATTTGATATTTGGATAGCCAAAAATATTGCCACGGCAGCTGAATTTTAGCTATGACAGCAATAACTTTTACTGTCAATTTTGAAAGAATTTTGTTGTGAAAATTATCGTAAAATTTTAGTAGTCAAAGGACAAATAAAAATTCTTCAAAAAAAATTACTGCGCAGCTTGTCAAAATGAGTGAAGTTTTGAACAGTTGGGAGCGATATTTTCTACAAGTTTTACAGAATGCACAGTAATATTTCAAAAAATGTCGCTGGAACGACATTTGACTATCCAAATATCAACAACATGATTATTTTCCGTGTGGATTGGTGTAGAATTATCTCATTTTTTTCAATTTTCAACATGTACGTTAAAAATGAGCCCACCATCTAAATTTCAAATCAAATTTTCACGTCTTTTGGTATCAAAATCTCACCCGAGTCAGATATTTTTTCTCCGCAGATTAGTTTTCCGCGTTTTATAACACACCATATCCACCATCATTTATTCGATCATCGAATCAAAATTCAATCGATGCTCCGCGATGTAAATAATATTTGTACAATCGGATTAAAAATGATCAAACAACAGTTCGATTTAAAGTTACGGGACTCGTTACTCAAATCGTGAGGCAGGATTTAGAAAAACAAAGTAAGAGGAAAGTTCGAGATTAATTCCGCCACACGTGAAAAACCAATCATCGCTCTGTAAATAAATCCGAGTCAGTGAAATTCACTGACTCTCGATAGTTTTGTATTTACAGAGAACGATTCAAGATGTAATTCCTGTGCAAAGGATTTTACAATTTCGTTCTCTCGGTAAGTAAAACGGGAATGAAAATCCCATGTCAAAGAAGAATTTTTCCCACAGTCAAAATTCAGCCCTCGAGAGACAAGAAATAAAGCTGCCTTTTTTCGATTCCAATTTTCACTCTTCTTGATTGAAAGGATGAAGTGTTCTTTGCAGATTATAAAGCATACAAAAGTCTCGACATATTTTCTACCAAATGGTATTCACGGATTCAAATTTCATCAAACAATTTGTTTACGAAATTCATCACTGGGTTGAAATCATCTTGTTTTAAAATTCAACGAAGGAAAACTAACTGTAAAGTGAAAATTAACTATTAGAATTCGAGAGGAAATTTGATTTCACAATTCACGTCTGAACATGACTGGCTATTTCTCCTGCGAGTTCGATCTGAGACCATTTAAGGGTTGTCCATATACTTTAATGCACATATTTTCTTGTATTTAATGTGAAGAATTGTCAGTAAAAGTACACACCCCCGCCCCACTGAGTTTTTATTTCATGAGATCTACGTGGTAAGGGAAGTGTTGATCAACTCGAGACACCACCGCAATATCTACTTTTGAAAATCAGTAACATTTGTGATACTCTGCATCGAAATATCCTCATTACGTGGACATTAGACGAGACTGGGATTGAGAAGATTAGAAGTTTGTTGCGAACTCGATGTGATGCTTTTTGCATAAACGCATGCTTTGAATTATTGAGTTCAACGCTAAAACTAAACAGCGATAACTGTTCGAGGTTCTAATTTTCATTGGCAATATATAATTTTATGATACAGAAGGATTGAATTCTTTTGTACCAACATCCACAACAATGAATCAAATGAAATATACTGAACTGACTAGTTCAATGGACTTTGCGATTCACGTCGAACGTATCATCGTGTGAATAACAAACGATTACCATACATAAATTGAATGCTTGCATATGTAAATTCAATGACCATACAACCGCGTATAAACATGTATTTTACTTCTGAAATGCACAAAAAATATATATGAATAATTTCAAGATCATATGCATTAGAGTGAATGCAATTCACTTGGTTGAAAATGATCAAAATATGGACTTTTTCAAGTAATACAAGGTCTAAGTTGTGTTATTCTTAAATACATCTTGAATATCAAATCTTGTTTCCTTCTAGCTATACTTTCAGTTACAGAACGAATTCTTCAACGAGTTCGGTAACAAACTATGTCTTCTACGTATACCAAGTCCTACTAGAGAACATTAAGATATGCTCTCGGTTGATCGTAAACTTTCAATCCCTTGGGTGCATATTATACTCCAGTTCAACTGATGAAAAATAGTTGGCTCGAATAATCTGAACTGCTATAAAAATGAATTAAAAAGTGGTATAAAAATTTGTTTCGGAGCAACTTTCGAGCAAAGTAAAAGAAAAGTAAATAATTTGTTCCAATGAATACACACTTTGATTTAATTGAAAATGAATTCGTTTATAAAAACTCTCATAAAAATTAGATACTCGAGATCTTTGAGATGAATCATAAACAGTTTTTTGTAATTATCAAGATTGTGAAACCACATGTGAGAAAAATGTATAATAGATATATGCAGTTATATAGAATTCATATAGAAATTATATGGAAATTTTATAAAAATTTTCAAACGAATATAAAAAATGATTCTCATACGCAAGCGTGGATAGTCAGACCTACGATACAAGGTTCACTAGTTAAATACAAAACTCAATAAATTCCTTCTTATTTTTGCGTTTGTCGATAATGGAGTCGGAAGAATTATGGCCAATGTCGTTAAAGTATTTACTACCATGAGAGAAAAATGATTTCGTCGATGAGAAATGTGTATTCTTAGTTCGAAATCGTACCGAGAGTTTTTTCCAACGATGATCCGTTTTGTTTCTGTCGATGTTGAACGTAAATCGAAGATCCAACAACTTCGAAATCATTACCGAGTGTCGTGTCGAAAAAAATGGGATTGTGATGGTTCGAAGAGATTTGATTGACGCACAAAGTTGAAGGATTAAAATATTGTCCAAGTCAATTCAAAACGTTCTTCTTTCTCATTTTGTATGAAATGCATGCTTTGAAACTTCGAAACACCGAGAAAAAAATGTTGTATAGGCTGTAATTTCATTCTAAGAATAGAAAATCTTCATCTGTCTTTTCTTTTGATTGTGAAGCATTTGGAGAGGATTTTCGCTCTGTAGATTTCACAGCTTAATTGTACTGGATATGCAAATCAAATGCATACACGCGGAAAATTTTACAGAATAAATTTCCATATTTCTAGTGAAAAAGGGATGCATAAAATATTTATGAACTCTTAAATATCGTGTAAAATATCAATCTGAGAATAGAAGAATGTATATTTTTATTGAAGTAGGATTTTGAACAACTCGTGTGAATTTCTTTCTTTTCCTGCGCAGAATCGATATGAGACATAACTTCTTTGACAGTTTTAACGAAATAACCTTGCTTGAAATGCATCTTAGAATCTTTTAGAAAATTTATATCTGGCTTGTCATTTGAACTGGGGTTTAAATCTAGAAAATTGTTGACTTTTCTCCGGATTGTGTTAACGAATGTAATCATTGGATTGTCCAACCCACAAATATCAAGCAAAATTTTTCGAATTTGGAATTCCAGACGGAAGCAAATTATAAAAACTGATCAAAGTCAAACAGAAATTTTTTCACAGTCATTTTAAACAAGGAATAGGTCTAACTCATCCAAGATCCTGCTGGGGTACCGTCCAGAATGAATGCTCTGTGATTGCGTTCATTTGAGGAAGTTGAAATAAACTATGTTGAGACTCGTAATTTCTTATCATTCAATGTTGTGAGTTATCATAGCTGTGATATTCCGAATGAAACAGATAGCGAAGAGATTGATACTTCCTGCATTGTATATACATTAGCGCTTTATCTCAATATAATATCGGAAACCAATAGTCTTCTATCATTGTTACGTGTTTCTTTCCCTATACACATCATTATTTATTCTCCTTTTACTGTGGAACACACTCTGGAGTATAAATCAATCCCAGTTCAACTACATTACAAAGAAGAAAAAAAAACTCACCCATAAAATCACAAAAACTTGATCAAAATTCACAAATTTTCAGAATAATTGTCAATATCCTGAATTTTTTCTGAGGACTTCTCTTTCCAAAATACTGGAAGTCGTATTTTTGCCGCGTATTTAGCCCTTCCGACACCAGCGACACCTCGACTGTTTCAAGAAACATGGATGACGATAGTCAACCACTTTCCCTTAGAGAATACGTCTAAATGTTTCAACCTTCAACCAAATGTGTTCTCAAACATTATCGTAAATACACGACATCCAGTGAAATTCAGTACTGACGAAGACCGCAGATTTACAAACATTGTTTCTCTACTCCTCGTTTTTTTCTCAAGCAGATATCTTAGAAATTCAAAGTCACTTGTAAATATTTCTTCTACCCCCGAAATCTATTTCTCCATTCAATTAGAGATTGCGTATTCGAGACAATGTATTTATAGTTTCTCCTTTATACTACACAATCTCATAGAAAATTCTTCGAATAAAAATCTGACAGGTTCCCAAAGTCAAACCAAATACCCCAAATAAATAAATCCATAAATTGTAACAATATCTAAAGATCTCTGAATGGTTTTACTTTAGAATCTATGATTTCACTACGATTATATGAGGTAATGAGGTTAATGAAATATATATATATATATACATACAAAAAACAACAAAATACAACAATTCAAATGGATAATACGATAATTTGGTCATTTCTGTATTCGGCCACACTTCGATCTCCCTTCACATTCACAAGAATCTTGACCCTATTTAAAGAGGGAACTAGTAGAGACACAAATCAATGACTTTTGTCGAATCCTAGAATTATAGAATTATAGAATTATAGCAATCGAATAATTATCAAAGTTTTGTACATTTATGATGTTTAATGTTGAAAAATGCGAAGATATTCCCATCATACGATTCACAAATCCATAACTCGAAACATCTTCCCGTCTTTCGGAATACGATCCATCGTTATTCGGTATTGACATCCAGCATGATGTTGAATTGTAATAAATATGCAACGATTAAAATACTCTTAACTGAATCACGAAATTTCATTTGTCGTTCTTTCAATCGATATGCTATCGAATTACAACGATTCCAATGAAACGAAGAGGAAGGATAAGAATGTAAAACAGAGTGTACCAGGAAATAAATTTGTACTCCATGCCCCAGATTTTCCCCTTCATTGAGAAAACCAACGATGAATCTGAGAATTTCAGAGTGAAAAGAAAATGAGAATGAGGTGAAGTTTACCCTGTGTTTTTTATTGAATCCAAAACAAATCGAATGAATGCTTTGACAAAGTAACTCAATTTTCGTGTAAAGAAGAAGCATAAGCGTAGGACTGAACGTCCTAGAACTATCAAAGAAATGTCAATCCCTTGACTTTCGTTGAGATACTTTCAGAATGTATCTCTTAAGAATTGTAGAATAATATGAATTAAGGAAAGCGATAAATCAATGTCGAATGTTTGAACAGTTGGAAACCAAATGAAATACTCACTGATAATACAGTCCCTAGTTCCTGTTCGTTTTCACTACGTCTTCTGCAATTCGAAAACTCACTTACGACCGAAACGAGGAATGGAAATCGTCCCCGTGATATCCGAAAAACCGACCAATTTCGGACCGTGTAGTCGGAAAATAAAAAAAATAATAGATTCCTAATTTTTAATGATACATCACGTAATAACTATTGAACGCCCTTTTCGCGATATATCGCGGGGGGAGAATTCGATGTTAAAGAAAATCTATCCGAACTCCGCTGGTGATACTCTGGTTCTCCTTCGGCTCGTTCCGTTAGAGGTGGAAACGGAGTGCGCCTGACCGCTGTCATACGAAAATGGCCGACCCCTTCCCTGGAAGAGAATCGATAAAACACACGTTACGTTCCCCGACGAAGCCACTACCTATGCCACCAACGAGGACGCCATTGTCAATTTTTGACGGCGACGACGTGACGTCGTCTTCGAGAAAACAAACCACCCTTTTTGCCAACATTCCGATATTCTAGACGTCCTCCGGAAACAGAGGTGTATCGAAACCCGATTATAGCATAAAAAATTCAAAAATCTTCCTCATTCGTTATGTTCGTAGTCCATGAAAAAATGTTGTTTCCAATTAAATTTCTCACAAGTGGCGATACAAGGTGGGGAAGTGGAAGTAGTAACTCCACTTCAATGAAGTAGAATCTTGTGACTCGAAATCCACCAATCGATAAGGAATGATGTTTCATTGAGATGAAACATGGTAACACATGTGTGACATTGGAGTTATAAATAAGGGAAATAATTATTAACTAATTTCTTCTGTTTTTACATCGTCTCAAACTTATATGCAGTTCATTCTTTTGTTTCAAAGATGCATTTCTCTTGCATCTTGGCATACGGACTTGACCAAGCAACGTTCTTGCCCAAGGTCGGGAATTATTTTATCACGGATGATTGCCGCAATATGATCCCTGAAACATTGATATTTATTGAACTTTGTACTGGTTTGTGAGCTTTTAGAAATCCACGAAAATTGGAACTCGAAAAATCATCTTATAACAGTATTAATTGAAGTAACAATGTTTATTGAGTTTAGATAAATTTCCTTTCTCTCAGAAAATGGAAGAGCAGGGATGAAATGGTTGGAACTAAATTCCGATTCCAAGAAATAACTCGACTACTGACATTTTCAAGGTCCATTAACGGATCTTCACTGACAGCGTAAAGCCATTTGCAACGCATGAGTGCGCCCCTCGTCAATGTATATCGTGGAGCACAACCATGTTAGTAAACTGAAATCAATGAGAATACAAACACGTTTTCAGTGTGCAACAATGATAAAAAACCTTGAAAAAATGATTTTCTTTTCCAAATTGGTGAACAAGAAAATTCACTTATCACCGAACTTGGAATAAGCGCTGCTACCTCTGTAGGCTCTGATATAATTTACCGTCCTTTGTGAGCGAAGAATAAGAAAAATCATCCATTTCGTGAATTAATCTTCCATTTCGCTACCCCTTAAACTGTATCGCCCCAGGCTTCCGCTGGGGCAACCTCGATATAAGCATATTTCTGCTCTTTCGAACAGTTTAAGAATAAGAGAAAACCAGATTTGCTTGATGATCTTCTCTCTCAAAGTTTATTTTTGTATAAAATTTGAAAAGAGGAAATAACAAACAACAAAGTAAGTATAAAACGTTGGCACATATCGCTCTAATACAAGCACCAGAAACATAAGTAGTTATCGTTCAATGTTGGAAAAATTTGAAAACATTGTCAAAGAAATGAATATATACCACATGGATTTTCAATCATCTTTTTTCTTAGTGTACCCACCAATATCTATTTTGGCTCCCGCTACGTAAGTGGAGGATGAGGATCGATGAATGCCAATAAACTTTGGCATTAATTATTAATCATTGGACTATCGAAGTCCAGAAAGACCGTGGAAACTAAATAGAGATACGAGAATAAGAAACATCAACTTTGCGGACTTATCGATTCTTGCGTAGGTAGATAAACAGAAGAATGAGTAGGTAGACAAGTGTAATGCAGCAAAAATCCACGCACCAGTTCTCCAAATTCCAGCGGTTTTGTTTGAACCGAAAACAACAGAATTATTAAAAACAACTTTCTCGTGGGAATGGAATTTCAACAAGTGAATTTAAATATATACTTCAATCGTTGATGAGAATAATTCAATATTTAGAAATGGAATGTCAAAGTTTGGGTACAATTGTTTTGTTCCTATTTGTTGTAAGGGATGAATATATAATATATACTATGTTTCTGTTATACTTGTTATGTACAGCATTTACTTCGGCAGATTATTGCTATTAAGCTGGGATGGATATTTCTCTGTACCTCACTAAATATCGAAACGATTATGAATAATTTCACATCGCTAATGGAACTTGCGAAAACATCGATTTCCAGAAATTCGAATTCATTTGAAAATAATTGACATTTCCGAAGTATGGATTTCAACGATATCTGCTCAACATTTCGTTTAAACAAGGAAACATTAAAACGTGGAAAAAGTCAAATTCCTGTGGCAGTTATTCACTTCTCTACCTCGCTTTTTTCAAAGCTAAAATAACTGCGGCTACAGGAAGAATTTTCAGCTACACGGAGAAAAATGCTACTCGAAAATATAAGAATTTTTGTTATTTTTCTCAGTAAACTAGGAACAGGAAGGTTTGTAAAATGAATTCTTACATAAAAATACGAAAAATTACGAATATTCACTGTTAAAGATTTCTGAACAAAACTTCAAATACACGTAACGGAAGCAATTTCCAATCACGTTACTGAAAAATTAAGTTATACATGTGTATGAAATTTCAGTTATGAAGATATACATAAATCCGTAATAAAATGTAGTAAAAATTTGAAAATTCAATCACGTGTAAATGAATTCTCAATTCAAATACCAAGAATTGGAAATTTCAGTTACGGATGTAATTGGAAAAGTTATGAAATTTCAAAACATTTTTAACAGTGTTGTAGAAGAAGTAATACACGGAAAAAGATAATATAGCTAAAAATTAGCTACGGGAGCTATTTTTTAACTACCACAGCGACTCACACAGCGACAATTCAACAACTAAATCATTTGGTTATCCAAATCACTGTAAAAGATTGCTTCCTGAATTTCATAGAAATGTATGTGAAGCAATTAACATATACATTTTGTATTGAATTTTCAAAACTTCTTTGGCTTTTCATATGAAATTTTATGATATCTCATACAGAATTATGATTTTTCATGCATTTTTATATGAATTTTCACACATTTTGCATTAAATTACATGAATTCATGATTGAACTTGATTTCAATTACAAGTTTCAGAATTTTCATATACATCTGATATCGGAAATTTCAGAATATTTTTAACAATATCAACCACAAAACCTATGCAGTTGAAGCTACGATTTCCCACTGCGGTAGCTAAAAAATAGCTACATCTGCAATTATTTTAGCTACAGCAGTGAAAAAAGGGGGCTACAAAAGTGAATAGCTGTCATAGTTATTTCCTTTTTTCCCGGGGAGGTAGGATTGAAATTTTAAACGCTGAAGGTTAAATCTCCCATATTTTTATGCAAAAACCTATTTTACAAAACTTCCTGTTCATGGTTTAGCAAGCGAAATAAGGAAAAGTGGTATATTTTTTTCTCCGTGTATGACTGCACATGTTCTTTTGTTGATATTTAGATAATGAAATGATTTAGCTGGGATATTTTTGCTGTAGCAGCTATATTCCTCGCTGTAACAGCTAAAAATTAACCCTCGTAGCTAATCTTCAGCTATCACTATATTAGGGAATTATTTTATCACGTGTACTACGGATACACGGAGAGAAATTCGCTGTAATATTTACTGTACCCTCGATGAATATAGAGATAAAATTAAATTGCTGTAATTTATACTAAAATATCCGTTAGATTTATCGTGATTTGTGTGAACATTGCAACAAATTTTCGTTTTTATTGGAGACCTTGGTTGATCAGACAAAATTTCTGTATATAATACAGCAATTTTCTCTCTGTTTACACGGCAGAAAAGTTCTATTGGCATGAGATCTCAGGAGTATTGGGAACGATATCACTGATGTTTTGTTAAGGGGTTACACCAGTTTAACAGCCGAAAAAAGAACACTATTTTCATGAATTGTCACACAATGACAATGATAAATTTTTGGAAATATGGTAAGCGGGTAACAGAAAACTCTTGAAATATGTTGTTAAGCATACATTTGAGTACAAACAAGAATTTTTCCATCAAAAAATAATTCAAAATGGCGGCTTTACAGTAATTTTCCTGAGACATCTCGCACGAGACAGCACGCACCATAACTCCATCAATTTGGCATATTTTCATACGAAATTTTATAAACATCTTTAGAACAATATTTTGAAGAGAAACATGCGCGGATTTGGAAAAATATGAATTTTTGAATATTTGGCGGTGTTTAAAGTTAAAACTCATTTTTTCAACAAAAAAAACAGTCGTTATTTGTTTATAAACATTTTTCTAATTATCAAACCGAAAATTCCGTACGTGTGCCCCTTCAAAATGTGGTTATGGTGCGTGCCGTCTCGTGCCGAGCAGAATTGTGGATCCGGTACCGATCCGATTTGCCTCTTCAACTCATCTCTGGTTACATGTTAAGTGAATACTCATACAGCACCGGACATTTCTACGTTGCCTCTACGTTGCCTCGACGTGGAATCTTCGTTCATCCACGTTCTATCCACGTCCACCATTTATCCACGTAGAATCCACGGAGATGCGACGTAGAAATCGGTGGATGTGCTGTTAGGGTAATAATTGTACTTTGATGTTGAAACGTAAGTGGACTTGGATTAACGCGATATTTACGTAGGAAAGCCGGATCTGGATTAGGGCAAATCGGATCGGTACCGGATAAGAACTTCTACTCGGAGTGCGAGATGTCTCAGGAAAATTACTGTAAAGCCGCCATTTTGAACTACTTTTTGATGAAAAAAATTTTTTTACATACTCGAATATATGCTTAACAACATATTTCAAGAGTTTTTTGTTACCCTTTCACCATTTTTCCAAAAAAAATTCATGAAAATAGCGTTTTTTTCCGGCTGTCACAGTAGTGTAACCCCTGAACCCATTAAGTCCCAAAATGACATTTTTTCATTGCGTTTTTCAACGCTTGTACTTTCTGAGAAAAAAACTCCTGAAAAATTTCAGAATAAGCATTGTCGATGTAAAATTGACTCATCTTTCAGAATCTGCCATCGGTTTTTTCCGAAAAATGTCCCTGTGGCAAGATATCTGGGGGTTTTTTCCAAAAAAAACGCGAATTTTCAAACTTTTTTTTTCTTTATCTCACGTGTTCACATCTGAATCATTTTAGAATTCTCGTTGTGACTACAGAAACCACGTGAATTTATCTCAAACTTTAGTTTGTGCTTTTGACAATTGTGAAAATCAATGTGGAAACCATCAAAATGGTGGTTCAAACGTGGAACAAACGTCAGAAGCTTCAAAGATTTTTCATTCAAAAACGATGGACTTGAGAGAAAAATGTTACTGAACAAAAAGTTCTTAGAACTAATCAAAGAACACACTGGAATTTTTTCAGAATTTTTTAACGACTTTTTTGAATTTTAGAAATCGTCGAATTTAAAAAATTTTTAAAAGTCGTTAAAAAATTCTGAAAGAATTCCAGCATATTCTTCAATTTATTCCCAGAACTTTTTGTTCAGTAGAGATTTTTTCCAAAGTCCATTTTTTCTAATTAAAAATCTTTGAATTGTTCGTCTCATATTCGTGGTTTTTTTTATAGTTTATTTTCCAATATTTAAATAATGCATCATAGATTTATTAAATAAGAACATATATGAATGAAACGAGTCCACTAAGAATAACGTGGTATATCCCATGTGAACTAGATTATGAATATAGTATTGGAAAATAACAAACTATAAAAAAAACCACGAATATGAGACGAACAATTCAAAGATTTTTAATTAGAATAAAATGGACTTTGGAAAAAATCTTTACTGAACAAAAAGTTCTAAGAATGGATTGAAGAATATGCTGGAATTCTTTATAATTTTTTTACGACTTTTAAAAATTTTTTAAATTTGACGATTTTCAAAATTCAAAAAAGTCGTTAAAAAATTCTGAAAAAATTCCAGTGTGTTCTTTGATTAGTTCTAAGAACTTTTTGTACAGTAACATTTTTTCCTAAAGTCCATCGTTTTTGAATGAAAAATCTTCGAAGTTTCTGACGTTTGTTCCGCATTTGAACCACCATTTTGATGGTTTCCACATTGATTTTCACAATTATCAAAAGCATGAATTAAATTTCGAGATAAATGGACGTGGTTTCTGTAGTTACAACAAGAATTCTCAAATGCTTCCAATGTGAAAACGTGAGATAGCGAAAAAAAAAGTTTGAAAATTCGCGTTTTTTTGGAAAAAAGACCCCAAATATCTTGCCACAGGGACATTTTTCGGAAAAAACCGATGGCAGATTCTGCAAGATCAGTCAATTTCACATCGACAACGCTCATTCTAGAATTTTTCAGGAGTTTCTTTCTCGGAAAGTACAAGTGTTGAAAAACGCAACGAAAAAATGTCATTTTGGGAGTTAATGGGTGAATGAAACTACCAAATATTCCGAAGCGTTCGTTATTACATAGTGGAAGTTTTTGATACTCAAAATAATAATAAATTGATACAAGTTCTTACCAATTTGATGATAAAGTTTGTCGGCGCAGAGACGATTGTTCTCAAATCCACCCGAAAATCCATGATTTCATCTACAGTACAACGCATAATATACAGTTTCAAACGACTCACGTTGATGAATTGCACATCGATATGTCAACATAACGAACGAGACCGAACCGATACCCCTACGCAAGGCTTACCTTATTCATATCTGGAATCAACAGTTCTTTGATTGGTCACATTTATTACAAACATGTACACATTCAATGCGTTATCAAATTATAAGTGAAACCATTTTGAGTTCTTTGAATGTGTGAAGTAATTATTGAATTGATGTAGAATGAAACAGTCTATGAAATTGCAAAAAAGGATAGTTCAGTACAGAAAAATTCAAGATTAAACAGTGGGCTTGCACTACGGTTGTCGCAGGAATTGTGGTGAATTATGTTTCAAGCTTGGAGACTTTTGCCCTCGGCGATAAACGGTTTGGAGTAACCTCACAACCGCGTTAGAAGGATTTCGTAGACCCTAGAGTTACTAGATCTCTCTACCCAAAATACTTGAAAAGGCCAGCTTGACCTTGGTCTATACAAACAGAAGGTCTGGCTAGTTGTTTTATCCCATTTTATTCAGTCCTCTTCAAGTATTTTGGATAGAGAGATCTATTTAATCTGGGGTCTACGGGATGCCCTTAACAGCTGTTAAAACGAAGAAATTCTAAATTCACAAAAGAGAATGAAAGATACGGATCCGTTGAATATTAGTGTTCGATTGCAATTGACACAACTTACCGAATATCGATATTCGTTTATTTTTATTCTCATTGATATTGAAACAAATTGAAGATTCCATTACATGCCTGATAGAAAATATTAAATTAAATCAAGGATTTTTCAAAAAATTTCCCAACAACTTTGAGGTAATATCTCGAATAGAAAAATTTCCAGTATTTTATATAATTTTTGTAGAATTATGTATAGTTTATATAAAAATTATATATAAATTATGTGCAATACTGAACCTGTTTCTACCCGGGATATCGAGAGGATCAGGCGTGAATACACAATTAATTATAGACAAAGTTTTCAATGAAATTATCAACGATACGCCTCGTGAATAGCAACCGTATTTTCGCCGCCATCTCTTACGTTAGTCGTGAAATCTATTTACAGCGGCAATACTCGATGAAACATCTTATTCATCTTAGACATGTAATTGATCGAGGCCAAGCTTGTAATCGCGTATTAAGTCTTCTACTTTACTTCCCTGAAAGTAGTGAAAAAATCATAAAACATGAAAAAGCACTTCCCATCTCGAAATGAGACGTGAAGTAAGAAAGTTGAAGTATTAATATTTCTAATCCAGAAAAATGAGGTTACATCGCATTGCTGATTCGAATGAAAATTTCGAGATTGTTAGATGCGAAATAGCAACGGAATGTACATAAAAAAAAAGAACGAAGCATCATCGAATCTTCCAACAATTGTTTTTCAAGATTATCTTGTTTTTTGTAGAAATGAAAGAAATTTTCCTGCGTTCAACTTTTCACCCTTATTGTTAGAAGCCGCTCTATCGATATCCCGACGAGCACTCACGTCATCCATTAGGACAGCTGTTGCCATCAACCAGGCGACTTCATCCGTACGTCATTCAGGTATCCATAGCGGCTCTACAACACCGTATTAGCAAACTCCGTCATGAACAAATGATGTAAACTTTGTTTTTGAATTATTAATACATCAATAAAAGCAAAAAAACGACAAACAAATCCATTATAATTCAAAAGTATATCATTCTGTCACGACTGCGAAAAATTAAATAAATACTCGAATAACGAGATACGGGAATTTGCTTTGAATGCTCGAGCATTTCATCGATCTTCCATTATGATAACAGATCATTCAAAACAAGATTTAATCTACTCGAAAATTCAGTCGGATCATAATAAAATCTTCTTGACATTGATTAGATGTGATTTTGATTCCAAAATAAGACGACTCATTTTCTCAAAAATATTTGGGTATTTCATTTTTGGGAGATATTTTTCTTTTCCCTGTCCTACCTGAAAATTTTATATTTTATGGAGAAAAAAGATTCTGAGTGAATTAGAGACTCGTCTCATCAAAAAATTCGATTTCCCATATGAATAACACACAGGAAACAGGAAATTTGAGATTCAACTGGATTTTTCAGCGTCGAAAAAAACCTTTTTTGAAAAAATACATATGATGTTTTTGTAGGGTATGAAATTTGTTGTGAAAACATTTCTATGAAATGAAGCTACTATGAAATACGCACCAATAATTTTGAAGTTACAGAGCTTGAAAGGTGAACTTGAATAAAAACCGACATCAAATCTCTTATAATTTTGTATTTATTGATGTTACATGGCAAATTAACTTATAATACAATATTCTAAAATCTATAAATTCGGAAACAAGTGATTCAAATACAGTAATCGAATTTAAATTTCAATATAAATTACAAGGAATTTGATGTAGATTTTTATTAAAGTCCATTTCTCAAGCTCTGTAACTCCGAAACTATTGGTCGTGGAGCTTAATTTCATAGAAGCATTTTTGTAGCAAATTTCATACCCTACAAGAATATAATCTTCATTTTTTCGGATAAGATTTTTGTAACACTGAAAAATCGAATTAAATCTCAAGTTTACCAGTTTCCTGTGTCATTTACATGGGAAATCGAATTTTTTGATCAGCGACGAAGCCTCTGATTCACTCTAAAATTGTTTTACCAACCGTGAAATACCAGTAATCCAGGGTGTCTATAGCCTAGAAATTCTATGACTTTCATTGGTCATTTTGTCCAACGCGAATTTGTGATTGGTCAATTCTGTTAGAATTTCCAGGCAGTAGACACCTTGTAATCGAGGGAGAAGTGAGAATTCTTCAAAAAATTACTACACTGAGCACCCGATTTCTTAGATTGAAGGAAAATTTTGTTTGCCCTCATTCTAATAAATAATTTTTTTCGATGGATAAAAATTCAGTTCAATGGGAAAATTCTTCATCATATTTGAAAAAAAAATTTTCAAATTGAATTTGAAATATATTCCTTCTTGAATTCGAAGGATGTAATTTCAATTTAATGAGAAATTTGTTTATAGGTATGAACTATCTTTTCCATTGAAAACGAGATTTATCAGAATGAGCGTGAAGGAATATTCTTGGAATCCAAGAAATTGGGTTCTCAGTGTATGCAATCTGTGAAACTTGTAGGAAATATCTCTTCAGACTGTTGGAAATTGTACTCATTTTCACGATTTGCGCACCAATTCTTCGGAAAATTTCCACTTGTCTCTCAACTGCTGGAATTCCACGATTATTTCTATAGGAAAAGAATTCTTTCAGTGTATGAAATATCGAATTTTCAGGTAGGACAGAGAAAAGAAAAATATCGCTCTGAAACTCTGAAACTTGTTATTTAAATAGCACTCTTAAAAAAGATTTGTAAATTTCCCACACGAAATAACCCTATCAGCAATTTTTTGTATCAAATTCATCACAGATTTTACATCAAATTGATACAAATATTGTTTACAGTGTGTGAACAACAGAATTTGGGGTAGACTTTTTCCAATACCACAAATTTTTCACAGTGTACTTGAATCATAAGTTCATAAAATCCCCTGCAAAATAGACTCAGGTTCATATAAAGAGACAATTTCATATATCAATTACTTCACATAAATTTTATACGAAATTTTGGAAACAATTTGGTACAGTGGAGTTGAATTTTCATTAACAGATAAAATTTTTTTGCTTGAATTGAGTCGTCATTGACCTCAATCAACGATTGGATTTCAATTGGATACATATGCGTCCGTGTTGTTGAGAACTATCAATTCAAACCAGCAAAGGCATTGTAGTTTCAAATAAAAGCATCTGAGATAAACTTATTATATGTACGACGGTATACATTTTTCAATTTTGTTTTCATGTTTTTATTCAATCCCAATGATTTCAAAACTGAGAAATATCACCACAATGTTTTTAAACAATTCAATTCCTTTTGAACGATAATAAGACATTGCATAACATGACCCAATCCATGAGTGAGCTCTATTTTAGATAAGCATTTTACGCAAACACGATAAAACTCTTCCTGATAATACAATGGATTCATATTCTCAAACAGAAAAGGTCTGAGATATGACATGATCAAAGGCGTGTGATGAAATGAAATATCAAGCAAATTCTTCAGTAATATCAAATGAAAGTTCTACGAAATGGAATAATGAAATCATCTTCTCCCCATCATCTCGCGAGTATTTTTCAAGAATCTCTTGTTTCGATATCTCAAATTCTTGTTGTACGATGTATTATTTCAACCGTATAAGGTCTATATAACCACTGGGAAACAAGATAAATAATCTCAATGTGTACATGAAGAATTATATATGAATTCATTGTGAAGCTCTCTCGATAATTCATGATGGATCTTTGTGAAAATATCGTAAAGGAAGTTGAGTTGTGACAAATAACTCTTTTGTGTTGATATTTCAAACATTTTCCCGCAATATTCTCTAAAAATTGAAGAACGATTTTTCAAAAAATATCGGAACTTCAGAGAAGCTTATCCAGTATTCTGAAATGTTTGACATCATGCGAAGGATTTAGATATTCGTGTACCAGAATTTCATTCTCCCTAATTAATTTTGAAATACACTCGCAGAAAAAAATTACCTCAAATATTACTACACTGAGAACCCAATTTCTTAGACTGAAAGAAACTTTTCTCTGCCCTCATTCTAATGAATCTTTTATTCAATGGAAAAAAAATTCAACCGAATGGAAGAAGTTTTCATCAGGTGGAAACGAAAAATTCTCAAATTTCCATCGGAAACAAGATTTATCAAAATGAGGGCAAAGAAATTTTCTTCGAATTTAAGAAATTGGGTACTCAGTGTACATTTTACATTGAAGTGAAGACAAATTAAATTGTGGGAGTATGTATTATCCCCAGCTTGTACACTGTTAGAGAACTTATGAAGTTTTTTTCATAAATAATTTAATCAACAGAACTCATAATAAAATATTGAATTCAATAATGTAATTCTCAATGCTAAGAATTTTTGATCTTAATATTGAGAATTTCGTTCTTGATTTCGATAATATATTTGTGAAATTTAATGAATAATTATCACATCTCAGCAAGAAATTGTGAAATTTCATTACTCGTCATTAATTTAAGAATCAGTGTTAATTTAATATGAAAATATGATATTTCATAAAGAAATTCGTATTAAGTTTAGGAACTTTTCTAACAGGGTATGAACTTTTGCCCACTCTGGCCTCACTTTGGCCCAGTGTTGGGCCGATATTGGCAGGATGAGGTCCATGCTGGGCCGTTACTCCCCACGAGAAAGTATAAACGGAAAGAAGAAAATGGAGGAATTCACCGTATAGGATGACAACGCGTCGCTTCAAGCCTTTAAATAGAAATTTTTACAAAATATCTTGTCAAATAATTCACTTCATATGATAAAAATCTTTTCATCACAAAATATAATACATAACCCCACAATGTGATTTTGCCTATAATTTACTGTAAAAATTTTTACGATAATGATTTTTCCTTCTGCGTGCATAAATTGCAATATAATAGAATTCCTATTTCAATACCAAATCGAATGTACAGTACACCATATGGTATCTAAGCGGAATTAGGCGATATTCTAATTGCGTTGATGATAATTTAATAATCTTATCGTATTGGGTACAGTATAGGCAACGCAGGAACCATGCGATTATATCGATTTATTCATCCATTACATTTGAACATAATTCATTCGAGTGATGCATAAATGTAAAAAGATAATTATGTAAATGTTTCAAACGAAAAAATTATTATTCTGTTTAGCAGTTGAATAAGTGAAGAAATCAAAATCACTCAATATGTATGAAAATATCTACCGCACAAAATGGACTTTCAGGTTTTCAATATTATTCTTCAAAACGTTTCCCATCTTATTCAAGGAAATTAAGGGGTCTTTCTGGTTAAGATTTTCAAGAAAAAATTTGTTTATTTGTTTTATTTGTAACCTTAAATGTTACAAAATAAATTTTTTTTAGATTGAAACAAATTTTTTTCCGTTTTACCAATTTCAAAACACGAAACATTTGAAAATGACGGTCGGAGTGATTTGGGACGACTGGATGATCTGAAAAAAACAAACAAAAACAATGGCAAATTATTCCTTGTTGAAGTGGCTATCGCATGAACTAGGATCTTTTTGGTTGATCAAAAATTCTCCGATTTGCATACAATTTTCCAACTTTAAAAATCGATTTTAAAAAAAAATAGCCACCATTCTGTTATCTTCTGTTACCATTCTGTTATTCATAAGAAATATCCTAATTCATGCGATAGGCACTTGAACAAGGAATGATTTGCCATTGTTTGAAATTTTGTTAGATCCTCCGGTCGTCTCAAATCACTCCCACTGTCATTGTTTTTGTGTTTTTTTGTTGTATAAATTAGTATAACGGACAAAAATTTGCCTTTAATCTGAGAAAAATTGTTTTTTGGTAATATTTAATGTTTAATAAACATACCTATAAATTTTCAAAATGACATCTCAACTTTTTCTATGAGAAATAAATGTTTGAAAAAAAAATTTTTCTTGTAAATCTTGACCACAAAAACCCCTTAATCTTTATCTTTTCCCATGTGTGTATGGCCCAATGGCCCAATGCCATCAGTGCCATCACCAAAGCCTGGCACAAGACCTGCCGAGACTTGCCTTGAACAATTTACGAAACTTGGCCCAGGCTTGGGAATGCTAAGATCAGGACAAGCTTGGGCCAGTGGTTTTGCCAGGCCCGGTCCAATTCATTTACCAAGCATCAACCAATGCTTCTTTGATCGCAGATATGGATGGAAAAAGTAATTGATTCATATTTCAGTTCATGACTTTCTCCCTCAGAATACCGTACATGAATTATATCTTAAAACGATAGAAAAATTGTAACAAGCCTAGGACAAGCTTGTATGATCATTGGAAAATTTGCGTTTCTTGATATTTCAATCAATTTTGATTCTATTGTTGAACATAAATCTTATAATGATCTGATCCCGTACGGAATCCAACATTGGACTCCCCCGAGTCACCCGAAAAACTGATGGTTTGAACCATCCGTTTACACTACAGTGTGTAGGATTGATTATAGCAGAAAGATCAAGCCAGCCCTGGCCCGATGGTTATCCCCAAGTTTTCAGCCATTGTAAATTCAAAATTCAGTTAATATTTATAAAAATTGTGCCACTCATGTGGGCAATATTGGCACAATTGTTCTCAGCGAATGCTCGATTTTTACACTCGTGCCAAGCTTGTACCAAATGTAGTGATCATTTCAAAAATATCAACAAATTCTTCACGGAGGTTTGTTTTTGACACATGTGCCAACCTTGGGACAAGCTTGGGTTTTTTTTCAGTTTTGGCAATACCTGCATGGGTTATTATGAGTTACCGATGAACGTATTTTAAAAGTGTGCGATACACAGTAAAAAATTTTTCGTCAAATTCAACACACAAGCGAATGTTAACCATTTTTCTTCACACTCAATGTGTGTTGATTCCAGAGTGACACTTATAAAGTGTTAATTTGAACTCGAATAACATGTTAATGTGTTGAAAATGAATCGATCGAACAGCATTTGATCAGTGTGTTAAATGAACACACAAAAGTGTTAAATATTCAACACTTGAATTTTAACAGGTAGTTAAATATTCAACACTTGAATTTTGACACGTACTTCTTTTTTACAAAATGACGGAATTTTTTTTACTGTGTACATTTATCCCGTATAATTTCCATTAGCATAGCACATTCCTAATAGAAATCATTCTAAGCCCTTTTTCGTCCCTTACCTGGTGCTATCGAGGCAGACTAGGTGTACCCCTGGCCTGATATGGGCGAGTGAAGTGCCTAATATGATTTCTACCAGGGATACTATTTATCATTTTTTCAAGAACAAAGGCAATCTTAATCGGAGCAACCTATCGATTCTCACCAAATTTCATTAAAATTGAAGGATAGTGTGATTGAATCCTATCCAATAATTTGTCAATCAAATTCAGTGAAATGAATGCATCACTTCGATGGAAATCTAATTGAATCCCGAACAGTGTTCTGGCCAAATTTCATGAAATTTCAGGGCGCCAGATTCAATGGATTTTTTCAACCACACAGTAAAAAGTAAAACTTCAAGTGATCCCGAATATCAGCTTAAAAAAACAGCCAAAGGTAGCGCCTATTCCAACTGAACGTAAGCAATGAAAAAGCCTGAATTTAAGTCAATTCCATCTTACTTTGGGAATTAGGATGGAATTCTATCTTAATTCCAAAGTAAGATGGAATTAACTGAAATTCAGGCGCTACTTTTGGCTGCATTTTTAAGCTGATATTCGGAATCACTTCAAGTTTCACTTTTTACTGTGCACGGGAGCAGGGATGGGCAGCACTTCTTGAACTCTATTTTCAGGAAGAAGTACTGTTCGTTGACTTCAACTAAAAGTACTTCAGGAGACAAAAGTACTCCCCATGCTGCAGGGGAGTGAGAATAACTGTTTTAAGATTTCTTGTACAAACCTAAGTTCTACTCATACCGAATTCCTCATCCAAATCAGCATTCTATTTCTTAACCTCTTTTCTACACTGTTAAAAAAATCTGTCTTAAACTCAACAATAATATTATGAAGTTTGTTACATCAACACTTTATTAAATTTCATACAAAATTTTTTATGAAATTTCATATTTCCATATTCAATTTAAGAACGATTATTAAATTTAATATGAAAACATGAAATTTGATATGAAAATATGAAATTTCATACAAAATTTCGTATGAAATTTAATAAAATGTTCATGTGAAAAACTTCATAATAGTATTGTTAAGTTTAAGACAGATTTTTCTAACAGTGTAATAAATTGACCTGAACTCAGGTTTCGTCGAAGGAGATGGGTAAATAAATAGGCGAGTGGACAAAGTAGTTTCAAACTCCCACGAAGAATACAACGAAGTTTTTTCTGATCGTAGCAATGGATCTTGATCGATGAAGTGAAGAGTAATTCTCACAAACATTCAAATTTCGATTGAAAATCTCTTTGATGTAATGTATTCTCCATTTTAAATTTCTTGGAATGAATATCCACTCCTCAAAGAGTAAAAATGACCCGGAGTCGAAAGATTGGAATACTTTTGAAAGCCTGATCAACTGCGTAATACGCAACGATCCAGAGTTGAATCAGGTCGAAAAAAGATCGACATCAGGTTGAATGAGAATTTGGAAAACAAAATCGGATTGAGAACAGGGCGAAAAATGAAATCAAACCCGATTCACTCTGTAATACGCAACGAATCAGGGGTACATCAGGTTTCACTTTTTGACTCGGGACCGCAATTGTGATAACAGTGAGAATTCCATTTCTTGAGAATGAATCTTCACTTTATTGGGTTGAGAGTTCCACTCATTTCCATAATTTCAGAAGTTAAAATTCCACTCCAATAGAGTGAAAATTCACTGTTATAGAGTGGAATTCCCACTCTCATCGGAGTTGTAGGATTTCCACCCTAAGAAATTTAGAGAGCTATATTAGGATGTTCCAACAATATTAATTTTCCCATGAAAAAAATGATATAAGATTTCTCCCAGAATTTCGACTACTCACGCACACACATCGCTTTTGTCCCGTGATATATAAGCCACTCTGTAAATCCGAATCAGTGAAAAGTACTGAGAATCAGTGAATTTCACTGGCGAATCAGTGCTAAGTATGCCATTGATTCAACCAGTGGCAGACTTAGCACTGATTCACCAGTGGGTTTCACTGACTCTCAGTAATTTTCACTGATTTGGATTTAGAGAGCACATTATCATATTATCATATGACTGCCGTCCATGTTACTTGTACATGTTAAATGATACAAACGCCGTGTTGTCCAAATCAGTTTTCCACGCCCAATAAACGCACACACGTTATTTCAACGTTGAAAGGACGTTAGACTGTCAAACGGACGTCAGTCGTTGATTTCATAACGTTGATTTTTAGTTGAAATTTGACAGGGAAATAAGACGAAGAGGAATTACGTTCTGATAACGTGTAATTTAAACTCATATTCAAAAGTAACCATCCAACGACGTCCTCAAAAAACGTGTTTTGAACGGGTTTGAATCACGCATTTAAAATGTGTTTGAACTTCAATTGAAGATAAATTCTGCTAAAAATATCGAACGAAACCGAACAATGGTTAGAATTTCAACAAAGAGCAAGATAGTAAATAGTGTGGCATACTTTCCAAATTTTGTCATACTCAGAAATACTATTGTTCTCGATATTGAATGAAGAGTTTTCAAAATAATTTGTTGGATTCAATTCACGTTTTAAAACCATCATTAGGACACGTCAATACTTAACGTCTTTTAAACGATGTTTAAACCGTTGGTATGACGTTATTTTACGGTTGCAAAACACGTGCTCTGCCGCGACATTTTTACGTTGAATTAACGCCAGAATATTACTAATTCACAACGTGTGGTTATTGACTGTTTTTGACGTTTTCAAAACGTGCGTGTGTTTATTGGGCGTAGTTTTCAATAGTGTGAAGATTCTTTAAATTGGAACACACATAAAAAAGTTATTCGAATATGAATATGTAAAAAATGTAGGAAAATTTTGTTGACATACGGCTTTTTGGCTTAGGACGGCAGATGAATATTGAGCAACTGCAGGAATATTTATAATTGCTACTTGTTAGTACACTCTGAGAAATATTTGTGAAATTTTCCCCTAACAAATGGTGGCAGCAAAATTCTTCCATGATAGGGAACTCTTACCCATGACTTGATAGAGTTTTTTCTCACTTTTTGGAGGATTCAACACCCGAAAAGCGGAATAAATCCTCAAAGTGGAGGAAAAATGAAAAATCTCCTATTTTTTCATGAAAAATCAATTCCTCTACAAACTGGGAATGGAATCCATCACTGAAGTGAAGAGAAATTCCCCAGATTTTTTACAGTGTACATTTTAAGGCGATTCACCACAAGTCAAGTTACTAGATCTCTCCCCCCAGTTTTCTCAGTAATCAATTAATAGAATCAATTTTAATGAACAGGTGCATCTTCTTAGGCTATTGAAAAAAATGCAGCTACTCATTATTTTTCATTTTATGTGTTCGTTTCTGAAAAAACTGGGGGGAGAAGTTTGGAATCTAGTAACTTTTGCAGGGAGTAATGAATCCCTTTAAACAAGTTTCCCCTGGGAAGTCAGAAGATGTAACTGTAATTTCTTACAGTCACTTTCTTGTGAACTCTCAGAAAAATTTTGCTGAATTTCAAGAAACATCACTAAATTTCCAAAATATGCTCCGAAATTCAGTTGGAGTTTCTCAAAATTCAGAAAACAGTCAGATTTTTAGAATTTTCAGAGGAAATTGTTTCACAGTAGAAGAAATGAGTGGATAGACACATATTAGAATCAATATTTCAAGATTAATGAAGTATTTAACGTTTCACCCATGTGGAAAAAATTTATATAATTAGTGTATACTTCAATAGAGTTTATATAATTATTTAAAAATTATACATAATTCTGAAAAATTTTTTCACATGGGCAAATGTCCGCACGACTTTATGATTTTGCAACATTGAAAGAAAATGTCTGCGACACCCTGTACAAAATATCTCCATCAAATACAATCAAAAATTCATATGAATGAATAAAAAAAAGCATCTATAATACCCTACAACGTTCGATAAACACAATAAACTTCATACTCTTTTACTGTACTCAAGAACCAGAAACAAAATCACGCAAATTCCGTAAAACTAGTTCTAGTTAGACAAGTAAATCGTTACTCGATTACCCAATAAACACACGCATGTGTTTTCACCGCACTTGAAGTGATAGTCCATTTCATTACCATAAATATTTAAATAAACTCAAGAGCCCATCGTAAACAAGTATAATACTATACACGTTGAGGAATTGCAACGAATATTAGTTTCAACGCGTACGTTTAGTTGCGTGTATGCGAGGAATCCTTTAATCACCAAAACGGAGATTGATTGGCTCAGGGTAGCCTCTTTTTCTTCTTATTGTATAATAACCAGTCCCGAACCCAGTCGTTGATCAGTCGACTTTCAGAGTCGAAAGACCGTATGAGTACACATTTCCAAGTCAGTATTAACGCGGTATACGAACCGTTGAGTGATATTCGAAGGTCTGCCAGGAACAGTTCAGTTTCACATAAATTTCCGTGTATTCAATTCGCTCGCCGTAACAATGATTTGTTTTAGATCAATTATACGTGAAGTGAGTACAAGATAAGGGAATATTCCATATATTTTTACATCTTCGAATAAATTTTGTTTTATTCGAACGTAATGTGATGAAAAACGTAACGTACAAATGTATTTTTTTTATTGCATAATGGTTCCAACTTGATTATAAATTTAAATGAATATTAAGTGATACGATGACTCGAGCCAATTTGATAAAGACTATCTGTGATGTAGTGATTGTTAATTTCCACTATTTATGGTACTCGAAAAGTCAAGGTCTCGTATCTTTGATGATACGTGTAAGTGAAGACCAGAAGCATTATCAATTGAATTGTCAATCAAATCAGTTTCCCGAATCGAATGAAATACGTAGAATATGGTTAGAAATACTGTTAGAAATTTAAGAATGTGTATTTTCATAAAACTTGGAGAGGAGATTCGCGTTGGCGATGAATTACGCTTAACGAACCATCGAAATGTCTTGGAAGAATAATTGAGATAAGGTTGCGATTTGTTTTTCCGCACGTGCGATGAGCTAACCTGATATATTCTTTCTTCTCTATCAAAACATTATCAGCTATTCAGCTCATTGATTGAAGTATAATGTATAATGTTATCAATTATTGTCAAATTGGTTCTACACTACGAATTCGAGTATTGAATTTTGATACTCTGACAATACTCTGTACTCACTTTTGAAACACTTGAAAATATGTAAATATATCAACGATTCAGATAAAATGTTTCACAATGTGAAACGTTTTATCCACTTTCCCAGTAAATTCACACACTTTTAAGAATTTCAAAACTGATCACACGATTTAAAGACTCTGAGTGTATCGGGTGTAATCATTTAGATTATCACAATGATTCTGATTAATCTACCGATATGAAGTTGAATCTACTTACAAATTAATCCACATCTTGATAAAGATATGTTTTTCGGCTCATCCTATTCGCGAGATACTTTCATGTGTTTTGTTTTTCATTTTCTTTTGAAATATTCTGACTTCTGCCTCAATGAGTGCTAAATTGCAACACATACCTGTCCACTTGTCTAAACAACCTTGAGGAGTTTTAAAGAATAATTCTGACTGAAAAGATTATCTACAAATTTTGTATCGTGAAACCTTCCATACATATTTACAATTCACTTCAAACATATCTATGCTGAGAGATATTCTAACGGGTTAAAACCGTTAATCTTCAAAGCGGGACAAGATAGGAGATTATTATTATTCCGATCCATCATAAATTCTGTCACTTTATATCTCAGATACACTGTAAAAAATGATTGTGGAATTTTCCTCCAAAAAATGGTGGCAGCAAAGTTCCTCCACAGATGTGGAATATTTCACCATAATTTGGTGGAATTTTCTTTCATTTGTGGAGGAATCAACCCCCAAAAAACAAAATAATTCTTCAAAGTGGTGGAAAAATCCTTCATTTTTTATGGAAAAGCAATTCCCCCACGATGAGGGGACGAAATCCACCAACAAGGTGAAGGAAAGCTTCGCACATTTTTTACAGTGTAGCACACAAGAATCTCAAATGAATTCTGGAAAAAGGACTCTCCGAAAGCTCTTTTAGGATACAAATAGTTCCTGAAGATTGTCACAAAGTCTCATACCATAGAATTTCAACAGAACTCGCAAATGTCTGACAAATCCAATTCTTTTTGACAATCCTCAAGAACTCTTTATATTCTAAAGGAGCTCCTTCAGAGTTATTTTTTCAAAATTCAATTGGGAGTCTTATGTGCTATTTAGGATACCTTCCTTCTCCTCGCTTACCGTGAGAAACAATTAAGACAGAACACGAGAAGAAAAATGTCTGCATTTCAAACAACAATAAAGCGATTAATATAATTCCATGTCAAATTTCTCAATTCCATAACTCTCAGTAAAATTTTGTTTCAAATCATTAGGTTTCATAATTTTCATAGGAAAATCGTCCAGTTCTCATCATTAAATTTATATAATTCTATAACATCACTGATTCTCATCCTCCATTGAGCTTTTACCAAACTCCCACATAGCAGAGATGTCCAGTAATATGTTCAGAATATTCTGCAACATTCTGGCATTGTAGCTCCGACAAACGTTGAGAATAAATCAACATAGATCAGCCTGTGGCTCCGTTGGAGCTAAGTTTGAGGTTCTCAAACGTTTTACGAAGTTTAAATGAACATTCGAATGTCCGCTTGAAAATGGCTTCAAGAAAGGTTCATAAAACATTCATCGAAGGTTCTCCGGAGATTCATTCGAGTTTCAATGAAAAAAACATAACAGAATAAACCTTATATTGAAAAATTGAAACCCCAGTGAATCTTCGGTGAATCTTCAATGAAAATTCTGCGAAGCTTCCTTGAAATTATTCTCAAGCGGATATTGTAACTTCCATCAGACCTTCGTCGAATGATTATGAACCTAAACTTGTGCTCCAACGGAGCTTTAGTCTGATCTATGTTGATCTATTCTGAACGTTTGTCAGAAATTCGTGGTCTCTCCAGGTAGTGTCAGAATATTCCGGAGATATTGCAAAGACATTCATGCTATGTGGGAAAGAATTAAAATAAGACAAAAAAAAACCTATGAGAATTGAATTCAGGGAAATTTTTGATTCTTCCATACCTGAGAAGTATTGAAAAAATGATTATAATTATATATATTTTATGAAAATGAAATTATCCTTTCTACGACAACACTCGAGTTGAGTTTGATTTTTGATGCATGAAAGATTTCTGTTTTTTATTTGCATGCAAATATCTTGGCATCGCTTCAGTGCACATCTTTGTCAACTGCTTTATATTCGATTAGTCGGAACGAAAGTGTATCGATAAATTTTCTTAAACATGTTTTTCTTCCAACGTTTTTCATCCTCCAAGAGTTGTAGCTTGACGTATGAAAAACTCCAATGGATTGCCAAGGTGAAGCACTTTCGAATCGCCGTAATTTTGAACTTGAATGCAAAACCCGAGTGAGAAAATTTTCAAAATTATATATAATTTATATAGAATTATATACACTGAGATAAAAATATTCCCAATTTATGTCAATCAAATAAGTTTCGTTAACTACCCAGACAGCACAAGAATCTCCACAAAGAGGTTCCGTTATGCGACCAGTAATGAGTTCAATATGAATTCAATGAATTCGAAATGAAGTCATGTCGAGACTTGATCATGAATTCTTTGGGCGTTCAATACGTTTTCATTTTGAATTCATTGTTAGTTGCCTATTCAAGAGGTTTTTGAGAAATCTTCATGAATTTAAATTGAGCATCTGCGCTATCTGGGTTTAGACAAATCTTATTTCACCCAAAGATAGTGTGTTTTATAATCAATAAACCTTCTTCGTCACAAACAAACTTTTCTCTCAGTGTGTACATAATATTGAGTTATATATAAATTATATATAATGTTAAAACTGGTTTTCACTCGGGATAATTAACATAAAAAGAGTTCGATTCATGAGATTCAATGAGAAAAACAAGTAAAACGAATAAATATTGATATCTTTTGAATTGAATTTCCTAGTGAACGTGAGTAATTACGAATGAATTGCAATTCAGGAGTTGAAAATACAGAAATACTAGTTTCTTGCACGCGTTTTGAAATAGCAAAAATGAAATATGATCCGTAGATGCTCTTTATATGTATCTCATATCTCAAACGGGACAAATCACTTTTGTTTGTTCCTAATCTCTGATAATCGAAGCTGAACGATAAAATAATACCAACAAAGACATTTAACAATGTCAATCTTTTTTTATAGATTTCTATAAAATAAAATACGAGGAATATATATATAAAATATATAAAACTCTTACATATTTTCTATAAAGATAAGGAACTGACATCTCTCAAGTGTATCTTTGGTGAGAAATATTGACTAGACAAACAAATTTTTGTAAAATTTACTGATTTCCTCACTGATGTTGAACGTGGCATGTTTTTGTACATTCTGCTGAATGTGACAACGATTTTCACTCAGCACAAATATTGCAGTAATATTACTGTAATTCCTGATAACATAAGAAGAATTGGTTTTCAAAAACAAGAATAGAATTCTTCAAGAACTCTTTTCGAACTAATGAATTCATAAAGAGCTCTGGAGGAGTTCAATGTTTGGGATATTAACGATATTGGGATATTCTTTGAGAATGTTGAAAGTATTGTTTTAGTACTCCTCAAGAACTCGTTAATGTCTCAAACATTGAACTCTTCTAGATCTCTTTATGAATTCATCAGTTCGAAAAAAGTACTTGAAGAATTCTATTCTTGTTTTTGAAAAAGAATTTTTCATGTGTTATCAGGGATATTGCTGCGATATTTGTGCTGGTGGTGGAAGATTTTTCACCATTCAACTGTTGTAGCTAAGTCAATGTAAATGAATTCGTATGATGTTGTGTTATTACTTAAATTATAATATTTGATACATTTTGGATTGAGAACTCTTCACGGTACGGTAAAAATGTTTTGGATAAATGAATTTAGTTTATTCAAATAAAATAACATCAATCGATAAGTCAGAAAAAATCTGAAGAGTTTTGTAAAATCATCTGACACGTTCTTATTTGCAGAATCGAGATCAAGTCTATTAAAACGAGGAAAAGAAATACGCGACCTTTTCACGTTTACCTTTCTCGATGCTCGAACTTTACGCTATTTCGTTTGTATTTTCCATCCTATGATAGTCAATGACATTTGTAAATAAAGAGCACGATTCCATTATATTTATCAAATGCGTAATATGAAGCGTCGCACGTGCGATCAATATCGTTCAATTTTCTTTCCAAGAATTAGCATTTATTTAAAATTTCTCACTATACAGTACTTTTATCAAAAGATGTTTCTATTTGAGAAATCAAAAGGAACAAAAATAACATTCAAAAGAAATCGAAAAACAACTTTCAGATATCTTAAATGTAGGAAAAATTGTTGCAGAAGATATCTTCGAAACATCCAAAAGAAATATTCCAGAAGAAATCAAATTCTCCTTATTTAGGGATTTCTCAAACAACACTTTTGGTCTTCGAGATATTTTGAGGAACTGTTCAGAAAAGTTTAAGAAGTCTTATGCAACGTGAAAAAATATCCTTAAGATGTCTAAAACAGATATCCTTTAGAAGATCTAAAACTTTTCTTCCGAGATTATATCTTTTAGACATCTTATAGAAATCTTTTCGAAGTAAGAACTGTTTTAGATCTCTTAAAGATATCTCCTCTTTTTGCATAAGACTTCTTAAATTTGGTTTGAGATATCTTTTGGAACTGAAATGCTGTGTGGGTTGGTTCTACGCGAATAATGTAAGATAATGAAATATCGAGCAATGTGTGAACATATACTTTACAAAGATGAAAGACACGTTGGAGACATCTTCCAGATGAATTTTAAACCAGAATTAATTGGTCTAAAATGTATTAAAAAATATTACGCGGGATATCTAAAAATTCTCTAGAAGATATCATGGAGAATATAATGCTTGTTGAATACTTATGATAAAAAAGTAATTTGCAAGTTAATAATATCCAATCGCCGTTCTAAATTGGTATAACACTTTATGAATAATACATATTATTCAACATAAACAACATAGGAAGATTAATGAATTGTATACGTAAGTTTCGAAAGTGAAACATCCTGAAAAAATAACACAATTTAAAACATTCACTGTTACTTGATAAAATGTATCCAACATCCAATCGATTAATTCTATGGATATCAGTCTACGTGAAAGCTTTGATTTGGAAGTGTTTCAAAACATTAGTTGAAAAGAAAAACAGCATATCTTTGTTCGACCAAGGTTCCGAAACATTTTCAATTAAACATATTCTATCAAGGTCGTATTCCTAACATATACATATACCATACATTATAGTACAGTACTTTATGGATTTTATAAAAAAACTTTGACACAAAAATATCTTCATACTTGCCGTTAAGAGCATTCCTGAGGCCGTTAAGAAGCGAGAGTTACTAGACTTTGTCTACCCAAAATACTCAAAGATAATAATTTAATAAAATGGAGAAAATGAACCAGCTAGAACTTGTTCATTACTGTTGCATCCCTGTTTATTAAATCATCTATGAGAGATCTACCCGAGAAAAAATGATTTAGATTTAATTAGATCTAATGGATTAGATCTCCTTAGATCTAAAAAATGTAAAATTCATGCTCTGTGGGCCGATTTAGATCTATTTAGATCTACGGAGATCTAATTGATTTTTTTCGAAAATATGTAGTTCTTAAAAACCATCTAAAAGTGAAGAAAATGGGCAGTAGATGCACGCAAATTTCGATTAATTAATATGAAATTTTTTGTGATTCAGATCTATGTAGATCTAACCAGATCTGTCTAGATCTAAATAGATCTACATTTTCCATTTTTTAGATCTAACGAGATCTAATTAGATCCACTTGGATCTAAATCATTTTTTCTCGGGTAGGATCAACGGGATGCCCTTAAGATATCTTTTTCGTAGATTTATTTTCTAAAGAGATGATATATCGTAATGACGATGTTACAGATACCTCGACAGGTGAAAAGGGGGAGAAAAATACACGTTTGTTCAACGCTTAATAATTCTCCTACTCCTCTAACACAGTTGACCGAAGATGAAATGATGTTGAAAGAATCTGGTAAATATTTTTTCCTATAGTGTACGTATAATGTACTTTTCAAAACAAATTATATCGTTCTGTTATCAATCTTCAAGTTGCCAAATTCGCCAAAGAGGATATCGGCCCGTTGGTTAAAAAAATGGAGAAAGAAGGAAAAATAGACGACGGATTACTGCAGAAAATCTTCGAGAATGGTGTAAGTGTGAAAACAAATATGAATATCGTCATAACGCTTGATTGAGGCACAGTTCCGGATATAAAAATGTAAATAGTTTCTGTTTCATCGATCATTCTAAGCTAAAAGAGAGACATTTTTCCCACACCTGCACGGAAAGTTTCTATTTTTAAACCTGTCTTTGGAGAAGAAAGTCAATGTTTTCTCTTCTAGGGATGAAAATCTCCACTTTCTGCCCTAGGGAAGAAAACGCTTGTTTTCATCCCATGCTAGCACAAACATCAAGTCATTCTTGCTCAAAAGTTGGTCAGCCTGGGGCAAGCTTAGCCCAAAATTGGCTCAATGTTTATTAATACATGGGATACCGCTGTAGTGGAGTACACAGAAAAAAGGGTCTCTCCAAATCTAAACAATTGTTATGAAAAAGTGTGTTCTTTGAAAGAAAGAACAGATAATGCATTTTTTTCAAATAAACCGAATCTTCATTTCTGTTGAAACAATATTTATTCCCTGAACCTATTCAAGTATAATAACAATTTCGTAGATTCAAAAAAAAACTTTTTTCTGGGTAGATACTTCCCACTCAGCACAAGTATCGTAGGAATATTACAGTAATATTACAGCAATATTGGAATATTGCAGTGATATTGCAGCAATATTACTGCGATATTTGCGCTAAATGGGTTACTCTGTGAATCTCGGTGAATCAAAAAGTGACTAAAAATTGCGGTTCCATTTTGATGAAAAATGTTGCTTTTGGTAACTTGATGATCGTTTGAGACATTTTTTCGAACAAAAATTACCCCGAAGAAAACATGAAGCTTCAGCAAACGTTCAGATCAGATGTGTATATGATCGGGCCGGAGGTTCATTAGAGCTAACTTTTAGATTCACAAACGTTTGACAAAGGTTCTACGGACGTTGAAATGTCCGCCTCGAAATACTTTCAGGAAACATAGATGGGACGTTCAATGAAGGTTCATCGAAGGTTTCAGGGAGCTTCACAAAAATATCTATACTTATATTAATTTTGATCAATTTATATGAAAAATAAATTAATTAATAAACATAAATTATTATAAATTAATCTAAGTATAGATATTTTTGTGAAGCTTCCTGAAACCTTCGATGAACCTTCATTGAACGTTCCATCTATGTTTCCTGGAAGTATCTTGAGGCGGACATTTCAACGTTCGTAGTACCTTTGCCAAATGTTTGTGAATCTAAAAGTTAGCTTTCATAAATCTTCGAGTCGATCTATACAGATCTAATCTGAACGTTCGCTGAAGCTTCATGTTCTCTTCGGGACCCAACGTCCAACCAAAATTAAACCACCCTTAATTTGGTGATTTTTTGGTTATTCAGTAATCATGCTTTGGATTCTCACTGATTTTTTGCATCAAAAGTACCAAAATCATTCCAAAAACGGTCCACATTTTTTTCTCACTTTTTGATGGCAAAGTTGTCATAACGAACAATTATTTCTCGGTCATAAATCGATCATTATATGGTAAAAACCATTTGGGTCACGATTTTCTAACCAAGTTTTCACGAAACCCAAAACCAACCGAAAATTGATCACTTTAGAATCGTTAGAATGGATCAAGTTTATAGCGAAAAATGTTGAACAGTTGTTGAAAATTTTACATATATGTAAACAATATACACTTCTCTTACAGGTGTGGAAAAAAGTAAAATGTTTACCTTCGATGGAAAATGCCTATTTTCCTCCCTTGGTGAACAATATACTGTTTTTTGTTCTAAACAAATATTTATGCCCCTCCAATGAAATAACACATTCGTTTGAATGAAGAAAATAATTTTTTTCTGTGCATTCAACTCATTCGGAATCTAGATGCATCAAAAATAAAGTGGAGTTAGAATGATACAAATCCCAATGAAACCAAAGATGAATGAAACTCTCTACGCAATCAACTAACCTACGATTGGTTCACTTTATACACTCGTCACAGTCAATTATATCTAACAAATGTATATAAATTGATTCAACTACACAATGGAATTTCGTTCGATCCTCCAATCTCGCCTCAATCTACAGCTAAGAATCTTTTTTTCTTCGACGCATGCTATCACATGGTCACATTCGCAACGAAATTTAAACCATTGTTTCTCTCGAATACGAAATTCCGATATGTACGTGCAGTGATCAAAGATCGCATCAACCTACAGTTAAATTCAGGTCAAACTGATATCGTTTCGAAATTCGTCAAACAAACTGATGTAATTTTTATTTGAATTTATAAAAACATTCCAATTACGTTATCCCTGTTGAAACATCGATCGAAATTCAAAAATTATGCGCTATGAAAATTTGAATGAATAAATTCTCCTCCATCGATTTGAAATTCGAATGTAAGCAATATGAATAATAACTCATAAGCTATAAAGAGAAAGAAAATCATTGCATAATCGATGAAAATTTATCACCCAACGAACGCTCTGCATAAAAGAATTGAAATGCGAATACCAAAAACTTGATTCGAAACGATATAAAGTGTTTTGTTCACAGCTCATGGGAGTGGAAACTCCAGAAGAATACGGTGGTGCCGGGAGTAATTTTATGGGATTAATTTTAACCATCGAAGAAGTCGCCAAAGTTGACGGATCTATTGCGACGTTAGTTGACGTTCACAATTCGTTAGTCAACTCCTTAATTAAAAAAGTTGCGAGCGAAGAACAAAAGCAAAAATATTTGCCCAAGCTTGCACAAAATTATGTAAGTGAATGTATCATGACAAACATTATTTTCTAATCATATGTAACACAATCTAAGATATTTACGAGTAATAAGCGATAGTGATTTTGCAAAATTCAGGATGGTATTTGATTGTTTTGTTCAGGCTGGGAGTTTTTGTTTGACCGAACCGAATGCCGGATCCGATGCATTCTCGTTGAAAACGGAAGCAAAAAAAGATGGATCCGATTATGTGATTAATGGGGCAAAAATGTGGATTTCGAATTCGGATATCGCGGGATTGTTCATCGTTTTCGCAAATGCAAACCCATCGGCTGTGAGTATGAAATCTTATCGTCACTCATCATAAGAAAATTCGATAGAACCTTCTATAAAAAAATTAATTTTGTTCAAGAAGAATAAACTTGTCAACGAATTGCTTCAGAGTTGAACCAAGTTTATCTTACTATGGTCTTATTCTTTTGAAATATATTATGTTGATGTGAAAACTAATGATTCAATCATCTGACGTTCGTGTAGTGTTGTTTTTGTAAGCACATAGCATAAAAGTTTATTTCACAAAAACAAATCTCACACGATTAAACATACTTCATCACAATTCTTGACGCAACAAAATCTTTTGATATCGAAATCAAAATCCCAAGCAATTATAATATAAAATTTATATATCTCCGAGAATTTCAGTCATGCGTCTTATCTAATTTGTATTGATTGCATAAAGTCAATCCATCAATATATTTTTTTATCGCTTAACGTTATTGATTAATTGATTTAGAATAAATTTCTATTACTGTATTGAATCTATGAAGTTGAGTAAAGAAGAAATTTCTTCATTTGATTGGCTGCTATCGTTGTTTTAGCAACAACAACCGACCGATAACAGGAAAACCGCTCCCGGTTGAAAAAGTCCCATACATTCTCATATACAAATCTTATTAGTTTATATGAATTTCAACAAGTTTTTATCAGTCTACACGGAAAAAATCAGTGATCCAAATTTTCGTTGACTATAGGATGTCACTTTTGGACGGAGCACAATTTGGAGAAGAATTCGTACACTGGATTTTAATAATTCGTTGACTCTTTCCATTATTTCGATGATGAAAATAAAAACTGGATTCCATTGTTCGAATAGTGAACACAGTTAACGAATTATTAAAATCCAGTATACGGATTCTTTTCAAACTTGTACTCCGTCCAAAATTGGCATACTAGTCAACGAAAATTTGGACTACTTATTTTTTCCGTGTATATGCGGTTTCTGTCCTAGAACTTATGGGTTTTAAATGATTTCATATAAGAATGCAAAAATTATATGAGAACTTTATGAGATTCAATTAGAACTATTTGCAAAATCTCATACAACCGTATAAAATCAAGTGTGTGTACTAGATTTCATGCGGTTTATTCTGTCCTAGAAATAACTAGAATTCATTAGAATTTATGAGATCTTTTCAATAGGGCTGTTTTCGAAAGAATTCTTTAAAAAATTGTTGAGAAAGAGACAAGGAAGTTGATGATTAGCATCAGCGAATCAACAACTAATTTCACAACAGAAAGTGGAAAATGACACATAATAAATTTAACGATAATAAACGATTCATCGTTGTAAAAATAGTTTATTATCGCAAATCCTGCTTCGGATATCAGTGTCGAAATAAAAGTTGATTACGCTTGTTCGATAAAAATATCTCAGCTGGAAGATTCAAAATTCATATTCTTTTCTAGGAAGGGGTCATCCATAAACTACGTGGCCAATATAAGGGGAGGGAGGGGTAAGATAAAATGCTAATTTAGGCAACATGGGGGAGGGGGAGGGGGGGGTAGGTTCCAAGCTACGTGGTTTTTTATTTATGTTGTACTTGCAAGAAAATTCTATATAAATATCCAGAAAAATGATCCATTCGAATATAACAAATGGATATATATTTGATGGGATCAAATAAGATTCTTCTTCATTTAAGTAAATTTCATTTGAAATGAGAGAAATTTTATTTCAATAAAATAAATCTTTCATTTCAGTTAATTTCAATTTTATTAAGGCTATATTTGAATAAAAATTCATTTGATTGAAATTAATTTAGCTGAACGTGAAAAACTACATTCCCATGTGGGGGGGGGGGGGGTGTCCAAAAAGTTGCAAAAACAGGGCCACGTAGTTTATGGGCGGCCCCGAATTTATGGAAGAGATTTAGAGATATTACTATTTTAAGAACAAATTATGCGAACGTGAAATATTAATTATCCTGTTTTATTTTCATGTATTTTAATCAGGGATATCGAGGAATAACTACTTTCATCGTGGAGAGGGACACACCTGGTCTCACGATAGCCAAGCCTGAAGATAAATTAGGCATCAAAGCTTCGGGAACCTGTATGGTTCACTTCGACAATGTTAGGGTAAGTGGTTGTAGATTTCCAACACGATGGGATGTCAGCCGAAAACCTACATTTTTCATCGTCAATTGAATAAACTAAGTAGGATCATTTAGATTTAACTCTATACGGAAAAAATTTTGCAGTAAATTCTAAGACATGGACAATTTTGACTACCATTTTAATCTAATTGTGCACCGAGAAAAATGTGTTTCGTACTCTCTAAATTCTTTGGAGTGAATATTCACTCTTCAAAGAGTCAAAATACTGCAACTCTAGAACGGAGTGGGAGCTCAACTCTTGAAGAGTGAAATTTCGCTCTTTAATAATGTCAATATTCACTCTTTTTCCTAAGAGTGAGTTTTTCACTCCAAACACCAGAGTTGATTTCCACTCTTATAGAGTGAAAATTCACTCTTTAAGAGTGAAATTTTTGACTCTTTCGGAGTTGCAGTATTTTCACCCGGTAAGAGTGAAATTTTTCACTCTTTCGGAGTTGCAGTATTTTCACTCGGCAAGAGTGAATTTTCACTCCAAGGAATTTAGAGAGTAGCACTAGCGACAACCAACACAGCACTCGTTGTCTAAAAGATATCTTTAGAAACAATTAAGAACAATTCAAGAAATCTTATGCAACATATCCCAATGAACACACACACGTTATTTCAACGTCGAAAGAACGTTAGACTGTCAAACGGACGTTAGCCGTTGATTTGTAGTTGAAATTTGATAGGAAAATAGACGACCAGGAATTACGTTTTGATGACGTGTATTTTAAACTAATATTCAAAAATAACCATCAAACGACATCCTCAAAAAACGTATTTTGAACAGGTTTGAATCGCGCGTTTAAAATGTGTTTATAACACCTTGTGTTTGAACTTCAATTGAAGATATTCTGCTAAAAATGTCGAACGAAACCGAACAATGGTTAAAATTTCAACAAAGAACAAGATAGTAAATAGTGTGGAATACTTTCCAAATTCTATCATACTCAGAAATGCTATTGTTCTCGATAATGAATGAAAAGTTTTCAAAATAATTTGTTGGATTCAATTCACGTTTTAGAACCATCATTAGGACATGTCAATATTTGACGTCTTTTAAACGATGTTCAAACCGTTGAAATGACGTCATTTTATGGTTGAAAAACACGTGATCTGCCGCGACATTTTTACGTTGAATCAACGCAAGAATATCACTAATTCACAACGTGTGGTTATTGACTGTTTTTGACGTTTTTGAAACGTGCGTGTGTTTACTAGGATGAATAGATATATGAATAGATATCTTTCAGAATATTCTAAAAAGTTTCTGAAAACGTTCTTGAAGATATCTTTTTGAAGTAAGAACAGTTGAAAACTTCTAAAAGATATCTATTCATGTTGCATAAGACTTCTTGAATTGTTCTTCATTTTTTCTAAAGATATCTTTTAGACAACGAGTGCTGTGTGGGAAGAGAATAATTGTTGACGTTTTATTGTAGAATACACGATAATTTTTGTTCCCGTTGCAACACTTACTCGTCTTGTTAACAATAAAATTGTAAATTCAACAATGTTGACGGTCATATTTTCACGATTATTATTGTGCTTTGATATACAATTCGAATTATCATATGTCAATCCTCAATAAAATCGTAAAAATAACGGTTATCATTACTGAATTGAGAGTGGGACCCTTGCACCATTTTTTTTTACATTGTTATAACTTTCATGGTTGAGTTCATTCGAGAAATTATTTATAGGATTTTTACAGGGTAAACATTCCTTTCTGAGTTGCAAATAATTGCAAGGTTAAATCCAACGTTCTATCAATACTACGACCCTATTAAAAATGTCCGACAGATCCTGACAGATTCCGGTCAAAATTCTGTCTGGTTCCGTCGGAAACCATCATGCCTGGGACAAAAACCGACCAAATCCTGCACAGAAAATTGACATTTGGAATAGGGGAGTGTTTTCCAAAAGCATTGCGATTGAAGCGATTCTCCCCACATGATGGGAGACTTGCACCACCCTGCTAATTAGCGCTTCTTCTCTTTCTGTGTGGACCTGATACCTCAATTTGAATAATAACCACCATTTTCAATTCAATTTATGAATATTCATTTGAAATCAATAATTACACTGAGAGACAAAATTTCCGGGAACAATGAAATATTTAGTTGAATAGTCGCCATAAAATACTTAATTGATTTGAATAAACTTTCATTGACTCGATTAAATATTCGTTCAATCAAACAAATATTTAATATGCTATGAAATATTGAGTCAATGAAAGTTTATTCAAATCAATTAAGTATTTTATGGCGACTATTCAACTAAATGTTTTATTGTTCCCGGAAATTTTTTCTCTCAGTGTAGACACAAATAATCCAGAAATGAAGTGATTTTGAGAGTGGCAGAGTTTTTGCTACGAATAAAAAAAAAGAGAATCATTTCATCCTCGCGTGGACTCGTGTGGAGTTAGGGCATTCATATAACTAGCGACACGTGCAACAACGACTTGAAAATCTTTGTAAGATCAAGAGATATCTGCTGTGGTGCATGTCACCCCGTGGTGCAATTTTCCCCACTCTCCCCTATGCGTGTTGGTACAAGAAAAAAAATTATTGTATACCCGATAATGGAATGTCAACAATTCTCTTATTGCTAGTTCTACGAAACACATTTTTCTCAGTATGGTAATTCCAACTAAATTGGAGTAAATTTAATCGCAATCGCATGGAATAATACTTTAAAATTGTCCCTGTACCAAATTTCACTCCAGATTTTGGTAAATGTGACAGGTGATTTTTTTGCGTGTATCTAATTCTCAGAAAAATATAATTGAATTCAATGCAGTTATTAGATCTTCAACTTTAATTGAAAACTAAAGCTCAGAATTATGTTGGATATCCGTTTTACTTCAATTTTCCTCAAAAGTGGACTCGAGGCTCTCGAGTAAAACATAATTCCACCAGTTCTAACGTGAGATTCGTTGGGTCGATGTACAACTATGTAAAGAATGGAATGGATCAAGATTTGAAAATATATTTTTCTGATTTTGAACACTAAGGTTTATTCATGTCCTGAATACAATCAATGTCATCCTCTCAGACATGTTATTCCCAACTATTTCATGCCCACACTTGGATTTGATGTGGCAATTTGTCTTTAAAGATCATCAAATTGAATGATATTTATTTTTTTTTTAAATTTTGCTCAAGAGTTTCGAGTCGACCTTCAATTTTGCTTCCTTGGTTAGACAAACCCATTGATTCTCGGCAAATCTCATTGAATCTTGCACAATGTTCCGACCAAATCCCATGAAATTTCATTTGATCAGATTCTAGGGATTTTTCTAACCAGGTTTGAATCTGTTGTCTGAAAAGTCGAAGGAAAAGGATAATGCAAAGAGCAACTTTTATTTCAGGTACCGGAAAGTAATGTTTTAGGACAAATGGGCCATGGATACAAATACGCAGCAGGATTTTTAAACGAAGGACGTGTTGGTATCGGAGCTCAAATGTTGGGAATCGCACAAGGAGCTTTTGATGCAACAATTCCTTACACGCTCGAAAGAAAACAGTTTGGAAAAGACATCTTCTCTTTCCAGGTTTGAAATATTTTTATTGGATTTCATTTCAAGATAAATCCATTTTCAAAGTATTTAATTGGAGACCAGAGGCGCAACAACGAGAGAGTCCAAGATTGCCAGGGCACTCCCTTTAATTGTGATGCTTGGATGGAAAAATTTTCAAAATTATATTCAAATCCATATAAACTAGATGAAATTATATATAAATTGTATATAATTTTGAAAAAGTTTATACAAAACAGAGAAAAACATCCAAAGAAGCTAAATTATGGCAACCAAATGCGTTCCAGTTTATTTGTTTTTAGTCCCCGATAGTTAAATGCTCTAGACACCTATTAATAGCTTTAGGTTGTTGCACCCCTGTTGGAAACATATGAGATTTAATAATGCCAATATTTTTCAATAAGAATTGTATGAGCCATGATTCTGAATACACTGAGAGAAAAGTTTTTTTTTGTAACAAAGAAGGCTTATTCATTATAAACAAACCCTCAGTTGAATCAAGATAAGATTTATTAATAGTTAACAAGCCTTATTTGATTGAAATGAATGTGAAATACTTTTTTTCGCAGTATAGATATTCCAGAACAGAAACTAAGGCCACGGATGCAATAACAACCTTAGCGTTATCAGTAGAACCAGCAAAAAGATTTGTCGGAATGAAAATTTAAAAAAATGCCTTTTAGAGTTCATCAAAACACACATATTTTTCCCAAAAGTTTTTTCTACGTTCAATAGTTTGAATTTGAAAACAATTGAATTCAAAGAATATTTTGCAATTACTCTATGAGAAGTTATCACACTGAGAACCCAATTTCTTAGACTTGAAGAAAATTTCTTTGCCCTCATTCTGATAAATCTTGTTTCCGATGGGAAAAATAATTCATTCGATTGGAAAAATTCTTCATTGATTTGAAACCACGTTCTTTGAAATCAAGAAGGAATATATTTCTGTCTCAGTTTGAAAATTTGTCATTTCAATCTGATGAAAACTTTTTCCATTTGACTGAATTTTTTTCCATTGAAAGAGAAATTTATTAGAATGAGGGCAAAGATAATTTTCTTTCAATCTGAGAAATTGCGTTCTCAGTGTAGAATAACTTGAAATTTAGTATATATGGGTTTATCATTGATTGAATATTCCTGAAAACAAATAGTGAGTTAAATTTTTCAATAGAGGTATTTTCCTAATTCAATGAATATTCAATAATAAACAAATGCTATTGAGAACAAGCGTCTTCGAGTTTCAACAGAAAAAAGTATCGAAGAAATTTTCCATTTGGAAAAAATTGAAGCGACAAAGTTGCTTGTCAATGTTCAAAGTTTTCCTCCCAGGTAAAAGTATTCTATTAAGTCCTATTACGAATGGTGGAATTTCTGATTGAATTCCATTGAAACCCATTCATTTTCCCATTCATCAAAGTGTGTTTTGACGAGTTCTCAACGGTTAGTTTCCTTACATTGAGAGGAAAAATTGTCGGCAACAATACAATAATCGCTATAAAATACGTAATTGATTTGAATAAACTTGCATTTTATCAATGAAAACGGATGTTTAATCGATTCAAATCAATGAGGTATTTTGTGGCAACTATTCAACTAAATATTTTAATCAATAGTGTAAAGTAGGTAAGGTAAGAGACCCCATACCCGATCAGTCCTTATATTCTAGGTTTTTGTGGTTTGGTTTTGCAGAAACTCCTTAACCAAAACATTTTTTGTAATTAATGGATCGAAAATTAACTTTTTCATTTGAAACTTCTAGCTAAATTACTTCGTAAATTCATGTAATAATGAAAATGATCGGGTTCTGGTTCCTAATCGGGCATAGGGTCTCTCACCTTGATGCTCAAAACATTTTTTTTCAATAAACAGAAGCAAAAATCCAAGTGGTGAAGGAATAGAGTGTTTATTCCAAACTGCGACGTTCCACTTCAGAGATCGGATTTGTTTCATATCGATTCTCATCGCTTCAAAACCGTTGCTTTCCCCAAAAAACGACTTCTCGTGTAGAAACTGTACTCCTCTCGCTCAAGCTCCGTTTTTCTGCTCATAAAGGCTGACTTTTAGCTCAATAATCGAATTTCCGGTGAAAGGGTCTACTCTTTTCGCGAGATGTGTGATTTTTTTGTCTCTCCAAAAATTATCCCTCGTCCGAACGATGATTCTTTCATCCGAAAATTGACTTTTTCTTCCTCGAACACCGACCTCTCCGTTCGACCCGATTGAAATCCCCATTTCGACTCTCAAAATTTCTCCCACACTCCATATTTTTGTCTTCCTCTCATTAAAGTTGCTCTAATAACCATCATATTGTTAATCTCATTTAAAAAATTATTATCAATGTTATACTACTATTTATTCGAATTATCTCATTGCCAGAGATTTGCAAAATTCAACATTCATTTGGCTCATGTGCAATCTCTAATGTACGTCAATTATGTATTTCATGCGGATTGTTTGTTATTTTGTATTACAGTAAATGAAATCCTTTGAAAATAAGTTGCTCTTAACTCGAAACATCGGAGTTTGGAACAAAAACTCTATTGCTCGACCACTTGGATTTTTGCTTCGGTTCATTGATAAATATTTTATTGTTCCCGTAGATTTTTCCCTTCAGTGTATTTTTCATTCCAACAAACTTCTTTTCCTCGTTTTACTGCAGGATGATCGAATCAGGTTCCGAGACGCGTTCATGTGTTAAGGTTGTTATCGCATCCACGGTTCCATTATTAACATTTTGCTGGAGATACTCTGGAGAGTCTTCTTGGATTCTTCGGAAATCTTCGTCATGTCCACCTTCTACCGTTAGTTTCCGTTGAATCTACCAGTACCTTCTATCGAGATTGATAAATCTAAAGTCAGAAATTGTAAACAGACTCGATTATTGTGGCTATTTATATCTTACAGGATGCTTCAATTTATTCAACATTTTTCATTTTCAGTCATTGCAACATCAAATTGCTCACGTGGCAACTGAACTTGAATGCGCGCGATTACTAATTTATAATGCTGCAAGATTAGTTGAAGCTAATAAAGATGTAATGAAAGAAGCCGCATTTGCCAAATATTATGCTTCAGGTAACTTTAATTACATTATATTTTGTATCAAAAAGTTATTTTTTTATAATTGATAAAGCAAATAAGTAATGTCATTGAAGTTTGAATCACTTCTTAAAACGAATTAGCAATTTTCTCTAAAATAACATGTGTAAATGTTATATTTCGTTCGATAAACTTGATTTTCGAACACTCATTAATGGTAACTTAGATTTTTCGTATCTAATTTTGCAAATTAAAACAATAATCCATCAGATAATTCGGTTTACTTGAGAATAAGTGACAATTTTTCAGTAAAAGGAATACTAATAAGAGTCAGAGGAATTAAATTACAAAAAAGCTGACGATTAAATTCAATAAATTTACAGAAATGGCGCTAAGGACCACAGCAAAATGTATCGACTTTATGGGTGGAGTTGGATTTACAACCGATTTCCCACAGGAAAAATTTTTCAGAGATTGTAAAATAGGTACGATTTATGAAGGAACCAGCAATATGCAGCTTTCGACGATTGCAAAATGTATTAAAAAAGAATATTCTTAAAAACTTTAGATACGTCCCCTTACCAAATCTTACCTCGACCAATTTTAGATATAAACAGAAAAAATCTAATCAATTGTGAAAATTCAAGTACAGCTCTTTTCGACAAGTGTCTACATTTAGAAGAAAAGATCATTTTTTACCTATAGCATTCCAGAAACTAAGCATTTGTAAATTCCCAGTTTTATTTTTTTATACAATATATATGTTGTTACAATAGTTTTATCCGCAATCTGAATGTTTTTATATTTTTATATTGAATTTGTATCATCATCATCATCATCGATATGAAAAAAACGAATGTGTGATAATAAATTATAATCTCATTGGATAAACATGTTTTACATGGAGAAATGTATTCTTTGTATAAAGAAAAGAAAAGAAAGCATATTAAAACATATGCATGTTACAACTATTCGTATTTATTTCTTTCTATTTAGATATAAAATATCTACAATAATTTATGTACAGAATCCATATCGAAGAATAATTTTTATACTAGTATTAATAACAAATATCTACTTTGGGTCATGAGGAAGTTTAAAACCAACAATGTCAGCAGTTTCTTTCACACTTCTCTCCCCTTTACCAGCATACTGAGTATGTATCGTTTTATACTGCCTCTGAGAATTGAGGTAAGAATTATAGGTTTCTGCCAGGGCTTTCAACTCTTCTCGAGCCTTACATAAGATTTCAGATGTTTCTTTATGCGTCCTGGCTTGTTCTAAAATATATTGTACCATCGTGTTATCTTTCATCTGCTTATTAAAAGCAGTATGACGAATCTCTTGAATAAGCGAACGGATGATTTTAAGATTAGGATTCATTGTCTGAAAAATGGAAAAATATATCAATGATATTGTAAATTACTAGAAATAATCTATTATAGGTACAGATTTGAAGTGAATTTTTCGTAATAACGTGGTGCAAAAGGCTGTACATAAATTTGACTGATGAAAAACTCAAAACTCGATGGCGAATATCGAGAAATGTTTTTTTTTATGTGAAAATGGGAAATTTCTTTTTTGCTAAAACTGTGAATAATGATTATAAATTACCAAATTCATTTAAATTCTTTGAAACAGCAAAGATTCATTTCTCCCTTGCATCGTCAGCTAATATAAAATCACTGACTTTTTGGTAACAGGGTTCTTCTCTTTGCACCCAAAAATCAAATGGAACGTTCTCCAATTGATTTGGACAAAATATATGGATATTTAAACTGCTAAATACTTCCAAACGAGGGAAATTGTTACATAATTTTACCTCGGTAGTATAAGGTAAAATGCGATTCATATAGCTAATAGTACTTAGCTTGTTACCGAGCAAACAATTTTCTACAACTTCAGAAAAACTATTGGATATAATAATACAATCCTTAATGGATGGATTCCAATTGGCAAATAAAAAATTATTCATCAACTCGGTTGAACAATGAGGCATGAACACAAGAGTTGGTTTACTACTTATCATACGTTTGCCTTCTTCATTTGATTTTATAACATGGAATTTGATTTTTTTCAATACTTCAATTTCCTTGATAGAAAAAACTGGATCATATATGTGTACTTCACAATTATATTGTGATTTCAAAGACAACAAAAGGGCTAGTTGATATCTCGATGATAAACGATGAGAAAATGGTCCTAAACCGTAACAAATTAATTCAGGAATTGCATTTATATTTAATAATTTCAGAGAGTCAGTCAATTTATGAAAAAGTTCTGCTTTGTAAGAGGAGTCCCTCAACTCGATAACTGCACCGAAAATTTGGCTGAAAATTATTATACAGAATGTGAGGTTAAGGCTAATGAAGAAGCACTAAAGGCTTCGCATACATAAATTGATAGTTGGAAATAATTTCTTACCGAAGAAGAGTATCACAATCAATGTCTTCGAGATTTTCGTTGTTTTGATCAATTGATTTCAGATTAGGATTTACTTTCGTGCGAATATTGCGTTTCTTACGACGGGTGACATAAATGAATTCTTCAGCATTGGACATGTTATTTAAAAAATTACCATTGATTACCATACAGCAACTCGCACTCTCATTTGCTCTCATTGACTCTCATGCGAGTGAGCGCTTCAACGCCCTGCCGCGTTGTTTATGGTTGGTCAAGGCTACTTTACCAACAGCCTTTCTACATTGTCCCTCTTTCTAAAGGAATTGACCAATCACGAACTTGCATCGGCTAGAAAACCCAATCAAAAGAAGAGAGAAATCCCATTATGAGAAACAGATTGCCAGTGTATACAGGGTGTCTCAGGATTCGCGGTGCGCATTTTACAGGTGTATTCTACAGCCGAAATGTAATAATTCCCCGTATTGAGCACCCTCAGTTGTAACATCAGTTGGAAAACGGTGGATCTTTGGAAACAAATTGAACTATCCTGACATTCTTTGTTTCGGAGCTGAGATAATTTAAAGCTGCTGAATTCGGATTGACTGGAAGCTAAAAAATTCCAAATTGCTATAACTTTGAATTGAGAAATAAGGGGTGCCCTCCCATGGGTAAACACCCGTTGGGCCAAAAGCCCGTTAGGCCGAAAGACCGTTAGACCGAAATTTATTTCACCGAATGACAATAATCCGAAAAAGCCTCGCTGACATTTGGCTTATTCGCACACGACTAGTAGCGTATAGTGAGATTTCGGATTATTGTCATTCGATAAAATAAATTTCGGTCCAACGGTGTTTCGGTCCAACGGGTGTTTACCCTCCCATGGCACTGAAATTGAATCGGAACGGAACAAGGATTGCAGACTGCCATCCCATGGAATAAAAATTAACAACGGAATGAACGGCACCGATCAAAGTCATTCCGCTGTTTTTTCTTTCCTACTGTCCCATGAATGGAAAAAGTAGCGGAAAGCGAATCGCGAAACCAGTCCTATCCGACTCCCCCACTTCTGAGGTTTCTAACTGTCGCCATTTGAACTAATCCGCAGCGCAGCGCTAAGTGTTCTGGTGGGCTGCATAAAATATACCTATCGCTCAATCATCCAATCAAATTAGGAGGAACAGCCCACCAGTACAGCCAGTGCTATCTACTGGTTTGATGTTTTTGGCGACAGTAACAATACCTCGTTTGCTATAGTATAGTCAGAGAGTCGGATAGGGTTGCGCGAAACCAATAGATTTTCAGAATTGTTAGTAAATGTTAGATGAAACCAAATAGAATTAGGCATACTTGAAAAGTATTGGTACCGCGATCCATTCTCCGCTACTCTTCACGTTCATGGGACAATAGGGAAGAGAAAACATCGGAATAATTTTAATTGGTGCCGCTCATTCCGCACGTTCCGTTCCGTTGTTAATTTTTATTCTATGGGACGACAGCCTCAGGCTGGCGTCCCATGGACGGAAAATGAATTGCGGTACCAATACTTCTCAAGTATGCCTAGTTTTATCTGGTTTCATCCAACAGTCACTAAAAATTCTGAAAATCTATTGGTGCCGCAATTCGCTTTCCGTCACTTTTTCCGTCCATGGGACGCCAGCCTCAGTAGTCATTCCGTTCCGTTCAACCCAAATACCGCTGCTTTCCCACGGATCGGAATCACTCCGGCCGCAACAACTTTAAATGGAATTATTGGCTATTTCTCATGAAGAGATAAGATAAAAAAAAGGAGGCAAAGATCAAAGAGATTTGAAAACGCATCATGAGTCGGAATTTTCTCCAGTCAGGATGTGAAAATTCGGGATAACAGCCCTTCGGGTCAGCGGGCGGTTGGGCTATTGGAGGTCTATCTATGGTTTCATAAGGCCATGTATTAAGGGGATACTAGTGCCGGGACGCTAGCCATTTCGTATTAGCAAGTTTATTCAAAAAGTACTGGATCAATTCGTACAAACTAAGGCCAGAGACTCATGCTAGCGACTGGCTCGCGCGACGTCATTGGAAGAAAAAAGAAGAAAGATGTTTCCAACTCGGATCTCTCTTTCCTTCTAATGAAGTCGTGCGCGACAATCGCTAGCATAAGTACCCGGGGTAAGTTTCTAAAGATTCCTCATGGCTTACAGAATCTTTGGAAACTCAGTTTGGATGAATTTATTCAATAGTTTTTGAATAAACTGGCCAATACGAAATGGCTAGCGTCCCGGCACTAGTATCCCTTTACCCCGGGTACTCTCCCATGCATCGGAATATTCTATTTGAACGGAATGGTGATCTCAGTAGAATTTCAAATTCGGTATTCACTGATCTCTAATATACACTGGATAGCAGATACAGGACTTCGCAATATAACACTTCTGTGAGTAATTGAACGTGATAGAAGACTCTGGGGCCGCCATTTGTTTGTGGGCTGAATGGTTAATTTTGGTGGTAAATTTGAATGCTATCGAAGTATTTTGTGCAGTATATCAATATTGATCCAATTCTAATACCCAATATTGTGTAACATGATGGGAAATTCGGAAAAATCATGATTGATTACAGTTCGAATGGTTTGGAATGTTTTTATAATTGAAAATATACATTTTTTGTCCAATCCACAATAACTCAACAATAAGCAGAATCTCATGCTTGTTTGTATTATGAACTGAAATTTAGATGACATGGGAAAGGATAATGAAAAATTTTTCAATTACGTGAAAATATAATGTAGATTTTGTTGGAAATACGTTGATACAGTTCAAATTTACCGCTAAAAAATGGCACAACAAAATGGCGGCTCAAGTCTTCAATTCGTCACAAGAAATTTTTAGTATCCGCTATCCAGTGTATAACAGGTATAATAGAGATCAGTGTCGGTATTGCTTTCTCTCTCCAGAGGATCTCTTTATTTTTGTCTGATATGTGAGCCTTGAGCTTCTTTCTTTCTCTGACCGCGATATTCCAGGGAGTCCTCATTCCCAGTATGTTATACAATGTTACAGAGTTCAATTGGATGCAAGTCAAACCGGCTACAGATACGAGCAGCCCAACCCTGTGATAAGGAAAAGTCGTGACAAATCGTAATGTGTCATTTTTCACATGTAAAAGTACGTTTTTGAGGGGTGGTAATCAAGCGGATAATTAAGTGATCGTAGAGATTATCTCTCAATAGCCGTACAAAGAAGATCTTGACAAAGATGGTGAGATTTTATTTACAATATATACCTCAAGACGAATTATAAAATTTTAGGTTATAAAACTAATTTTACAGAATCATATTTCACTCTGATGATTGATCATCGCTTCATTCATGAATTCATTTCAAATTGAAATGAAAATCATTGGCATACACGAAAATGAAACATTTTTTATTCAAATCGATCAAGTGGATAGGTTTTTGATTTTGATGATTATGTATATCTTCATACATCTAAATCAAACTTTGTATTTTTTAGTCAGGAACTCTCAAGCCTTATCTAACTGCAGTAAGGCGTACCCTTACCGCCGCTATGTGTCTTGAAAACTTTTCTTCTCAAATTGTTGAGAAACATAATAAACCAGAAGTTGAAGTCAGAGCGAGTAAAGAATTGCTCCTAACGCCAATACTGATAAGTAGAAACGATAAAGAGAAGGTGCTTATCGAATCGAGTATAAACAGTATGAGAATAAGTATCGCCGTAAAACAAGCTGATGACTTAGAGAAACTTCTTTGCCATAATTTTGCAAGATTCATGACAATGAGAGCAGAAAATTTCATGATTCTCAGAAGAAAGCCTATCGAGGTAAGGTTTGAGTTAACATCTAAGCAATGAATCGGTCAATACATTTGTTTTATAAATCTCTACTTTGCAGGGGTACGATATTAGTTTTCTCATAACAAATATCCATGTAGAGCAGATGTATAAACATAAGATTGTAGATTTTGTTATCCATTTCATGGAAGAAATTGACAGAGAAATAAGTGAAATGAAATTGTCTATGAATGCCAGAGCTCGCACGTGTGCAGAAGAATTCCTCAAAAGGGTTTGTATCAATTTTATTCATCATTTACATTGGTTCTCAAATATTCCCAGATCCACATTAATTTGTTCTCCTCTTTACAGTTTTAATCTCTATATACTAATCCATTATTCATGGCAATAAGTGCAAGAATCACAAAGAAAAGGGTGATACAGCACCCGCAAAGTAATCACTGTCATCTACACCGTCGTAATCGAGATTGTGGTGTTTTTTATCTTCAAAATTTCTATAATACCACAATACAATAAATAGTTGAATACAACTGATTTTTAATGAACCACAGTCGTGCAATGAATAAGAAGTCTGATATACCTGTAAGTACCAGAGAATGTTTTATTATTGTCCTTATAAATTTCTATAAAGAATGTAACTCATGAATTTTTGAGAACACAGTATACTTTCGAGTACACTTATTACAATCTACAACAAAGACTTTTTGTCATAATCAATCACTTTGCGAAGGTTCTGTATAATCTCCCTCTAAATGTACATTCTTACAGTAATATAATAATGATAAATTATTATAAAATATGTAGATATCGATTCGCAGTTGAAAATATTCTTCCGTGATCCACTTTCAAGTGGAGAAAAATGAAGAGGAGTGAAAATTATGATTTCAAATGAATTTTGATGTTTTCAAATATATTGCATGTATAGTATTCGTATATAATTTCATTTTATCGATATACGTATATATTTCAAATATATAGTAACAATCTATTAACACAGCCTGAATTACAACTTACCACTTTCGAGTATTACATACTTTATTTTTTTTTACTTTGATTTGCAAATTTTTGAGCTGTTTTGATGGAAAATTCATACTAAAGACATGTTATTGACGTCTATTGGTACTGTGTATAATGCGTTTCATAACTGCCAAACTTGATTTATAACGTAGAATGTAATAACAAAGGGACTGTAATTATAATTATTATAATCAATTGTAATAATGTTTGAAAATACAAAGAGAATTTTTAAAACATTTATTATACTACTATAATGTAATTAGTGAAAAAAAAAAATGGAATAACGTTATTTTAATGCAATATAATCATATTTATTATGGAGTTTGATGGATGCCCAAATGATATTTCATGTAGATAAACTTGCATTATTTCGTTGATGGATTTTCATCTTGAATTGACATATTTGCTAATTGCGTTGATAGATTCACGAATTATCCTATCTACAACCATCATACGAATTCAATTTATAGTGTCATTGTATGGGTGCATCGTAATACGATTATAATTCTGTTTTCTTTTAAAATTTCTCTCCATTTGCTTGAAAATCATAGCATATCTTAAGTTTTTAAGTAAATTAATATCATGTTAATATTCATTTAATTGATTAATTCATTTGCATAAATCATCTTGTACGCACACCATTTTAGGGAATAAGTTATATTCTATTCAAGTTTTTTATTTTTGTACACAGTTCTTGTTGGTACGTTCCACTTATTTTATACATTCTGATATGTACGTTCCATTGATGTAAAAGAAGATAATAATTACCGGCATTTGCGCTAAATTCAACTCGCATTTAATTTGTCCAGATACATTTGTAATCAACTTTGAATATTTATGTAAATAAATTAATAAATGTTATATAATACTAAAAAATTTACAAATGTTTTTATCGAAAAATGGTTGTCCTCAAACTCTGCAAAGTTGTCTACTCGAGAGGAAAAATTTTCATAATTTATATATAAATTATATATAATAATCCACTCCGGTAGAAGTCTTGGGGTCTTCCATAAAAATATTCTTATTCTAGTACAGGTTTTGCAGATTCCTTATGTATTGTATTTCGCGATTTTCAAACATCTCGCATCTATGAAAGGTTCAAACTGAGTCTCAGTACCATGTGGTACCTCTTGCTATACCTCCAACCGTTGATGTCAATCCCTAAAAGAATCTATCTTTTTCCGTAGAGAATACATGAAATTTTTATCAAAACTAGATACTTTTTCTATAGAAACAATTGATTCTGTTTCAGGATCGACATCCCTGCTTTCAACAATCTTAAATCTTTTCAGAGTCCAAAGAATTCAAGAACAAATTTTTCTCTTTTACCATTTCAATATAGAATTTGTATGGATTCCACTCGAACCGAATGTGCAGAATTCCAAAATGTTTTACGGATTTTCGTGATATATATAGAGAGATTTCTGTCTATGTTCTGACAAAGAAGAATGAATAAACAGACGAAAAACAAACAGATTTCAAATCTTCATACGCTCCGCTCCGAAGAAAAACGTTCTTTTGAACCATTCTGAATCACGAAACGATGGAATCCATCACGTTCGCGTTTACTTTTCTCTTTTACCAATGAGAAGGATAGGTCTCCCGTTCGTCGTTCAGGTCATTCGTCGCCAACGGATAATGCCATTCTTCGGTGACCACAGTAGCGCGAGTTTTTCCATCGAGTAAAAGTATGATAAAAATCCTTCGATAAAAGTTATTTCCCGTATTTATATAGTTCAAAAGTTCGATTATACATTTTTTATTCCCATTCACTCATTTATACGTCAATCAAGGATACGTTAAGGGGGATGAATGAAACACAAACGATACGTGATACAATACGTGCAAGTTTTACTTCGTTCTTCCTAAAATTTGAATTTTCCAACGATTCAATGATTCATCGAATTTGTACATTATGTTATTTTTTAGTGCTAGGGTTTTGCATATGAAGTGTTTGATATTTTTCAAGTTTCTGATGTATATTAGATCGATGTTTTCCGTGGGAACTAGAGTTTTGGGTTTAATTTAAAAATTGGGGATAAACTTATGACAAATTTGATCAATTTAATGGTTTTGATTTCATTCATTTGTGATTCATGTTTCCAATCGCCTGGGTGTGCTACAATAACATTTTTTTACTGTTCAAAAATTTGCAACGATTTAATGTATATTTTTTTTGTCAACATGATGAGATATTCTTCAAGTTTTTTTTCCGAGTATAGGATTATAAAATGTGACGTACATAAAGTGTCTTCTTAAAATTCCACAATCTCATATGAATTTTTATGGTGCAATCCCAATAAGATATTCATTCTATTGAGCGGGAAGAATATTGATTTCGGTATTCAAAAGTTATTTTAGCGTCTCTAATTGTGGAGTTACATCGATTGAATTCAGTGAAATCATGTTCTTTCTTCGATCCTGTTTAATGGTTGAATTTCTGCGATGGTAAGTACTATGTACAATTTTTTAATAACAATATAGCATCACGTGGATATGATGTTTTCGATATAAATAAACAGAAATATTCTCATTCCGGGTGTTTTCGATAACTACTCCGAGCAGGAACAAGAGTAATTATTGTCGACCACTCAAAAAATTCAAAATTTCTCCCCGAATTCGAGACGGTTATCGGAAGCACTCTTTGGAATCCCAGATCAAACAATTCTATTAATTTTCATGAATTCCTATTGAACATGCAAAATTCCGATCCAAATATAACCGGTGTTGGTTGGTTTCAATTGAAATTCTGCATATTTACTCGACATGAATGGAATTTTTTGACCAAAGATGTGGCCTATTGTCTGAGAGAATAGAATTTTCCCTGATTTGAAACGTCTATTGAATTCAAAAATTTGATACAAACTTTATAAATGAGTATTCTGACCCTTTTATCCCTGCTTCAAAAATCTGATTCAAACTTATTAACTGGTGAATCAGTACACGGAAAAAAATGAACTGTTAATTTTACCAGAATTCCGGTTACTATATGGACAGCAAGGAATATCTGTGACTTTTACTGGAATTCTTGTGAAATTTACCGGAGCCCTTGTTAAATTTGCCGGAGACTTGATTCATTTAACTGGAATTCCGGTTAAAATAGCAGTAATTCTTGCTGTCCATATATTAACCGGAGTATTTTTTTCCGTGTATGAATCAGATTTTTGTCCGGGAATTTTCCTATTTGATCCTATTCAAATATAATCGGTTTGGATAGGAAATTTCTACTCAATGGGATATAATCGGTAATTTCGAATATACATGATCCGAATTTCCTGATTATGTCTTATTGAGTAAAAATTGCCTATTCAAACCGATTAGATTTGAATAAGATCAAAAAGAAAAATTCCTGGACAAAAATCTGATTCATATACTGATTCACCAGTTAATAGGTTTGAATCGGATCTTTTAAACAGGGATACCTATACCGAGAGAAAAAATTCCCAGGAATAATGAAACATTGAATAGTTCCTATAAAATACTCACTTGATTTGGATAAAATTTTATCCCTGGTTAAAAAATCCGACTGAAGCGATTGATTCCTGTTGGTTCCGATGCAGAAACACAATTCAAACCCAATCATTCCATCTTTTTTATCGGGCTGAGTTGAGTTTCAGCATCGGAATCGATCGAATTTTTGAACCAGGGATTGAATCAATTGAATATCCGCTTTCGTTGATAAAATACATGGAGAAAAAAAATATAAGCATTTTTCTCATTTTTCTTGCTGAACCAGACACAGGAAGGTTGGTAAAATGGATTTTCACATAAAAATACGGCGAATTACGAATGGATAACCAAATTTTACTATACGCTTCAAAAAATCCAACGTTCAGCGTTAAAAATTTCAGTTACCCCTATTACTTTTTTTACAATAATTTTTCCTCTGTGTATTTTCCAACATATCAAATATTTACTTGAGTCAATGAAAGTTCATTCAAGTCAATTAAGTATTTTATGACAACTATTCAATCACATATCTTATTGTTCCCGAAAATTTACCCTCTCAGTGTATTAAAAACCGTTTTTTTTTCAATGATTTGAATAGGTTTGAACGGTAATTTATTGTTGCGAAGTTCTTATAAGTTCCTAGACGCTAACCAGGGACATAAAACGTAATTTAAAATGCGAACCCCACAATATGCATTCTGAAGCATGTTTCAACTTGCATATGGCAGATTCTTTTGATTTTGAGAAACATCTTACGATTTTTGTCTCGATTTTCATTGTGTGTGTGTTTTTTTTTCAATTGACAGCATTTTTTGGAGGAAAGCACACGGTGAAAAATGCAAATGAAAAATATAGTAATTTGCACGGAAAAAATAATTTAGCTGCAGCAGCTAAGTAGCTAGTACGGACACGGACAGCCATTAAATTAGCTCCTGCAGCTAAATTTTTAGCTGTTACCGCAAATAAATTAACTACAAATGCAAATTTTTTTGCTGTAACAGCTAAAATTTAGCTACAGGAGCTAATTTAATGGCTGTCCGTGTCCGTGCTAGCTACTTAGCTGCTGCAGCTAAAATATTTTTTCCGTGTGTGATGAAAATCTGAGAATATTTCTTAAACTTGGAACGAAGATAAAACGGTTCACATTTCCATTGAATTCCACTTGAAGAGAAAAGAAGAATTATCAATACTTGACAAACAACAATAGTAAAAAAATGAACTTTCCAAAAGTCGTACATGAAATTTTATAAAGTCAATAACAAAATTTCGAAATTTCATCATTTACCTTATAAAATTTTATGCGGGACTTGTGGGATATTCATACTTTCTTCTTATTGCTTGTCAAGGATTGATAATTTTCCATTCTTTTTCAATGTTGTTGAAGTTTGAATCGTTTATTGAAACGAATTTATAACCGAATAACGAAATACTCAGATCCAATCCCTGTTGAAGACTCAAAATGTTGCAGTTCATTCTTCAAACGATGTTTCCAATTCCCAGAAGTCAATTCTAGAAGATAAATCAGGAAAATTCATCAGATTTTGTGTGTTTGGATTTCTGTTTTGTTTTTATAAACGATTCGAACTTCTACAACATCTTTTTCAAGTAAAATTCTACAAAAATGAGAACCATTTCATCCTACTACAAATTTAAGGAATATCCTTAGATTTTTCGACCTGCACTTTTTCCCGTGCAAAACAAAGTAATGAAGTCGCTGGTAATTCCACGGAAGGGCAAAGAGATACAAATCCTCCATCCTTAAACCACACATATTGCCCACATATGTGCATATTGACATGAAAGAAAATTTCAATTCCGTGTATATTTCTGCATACTCCCAAGTGATATATGTCAATCGTAGTTGAACGTTGTGGCAGTACAATGAATCCAACACAGATAACTTCGCGAAGAATTTTCGCTGGCACTATAAATTAGAATGAATTGTAGGATCAAAAATATTTGAACAAAAGCATTTCAAGCTTTCTCAAATCGAATGCAAACTGTTCAGTATTATTAAAGTCGTGAAAAGTTCACGATGATCGCGTGTTAAAGATAACAGCACATGGTTTATTCCCAGCTCTCTGTTATATGTACTTTTAACGTCAATGAAAACAGGTTATATTACGTAACTTGATTAATATCAATATAGCAGAGATTAGGATTGTTTTTGTTGATACTCTTATCACTTTCATATTATCGTAATATTGAAGGGATAGAAAATATGAGTTGAACTCCTCCGGATCGTGCAATCTGACATTTCATTCAGTCTGGTAATGAACATTTTTCATCCAAATAATTAAAAATCCCTCCGTCGGTTCCTGTTATGGAGTGAAAAGAAACCTTCGGTTACCTTCGGTTGAAGGTGATGATAAGAAACATTAGTCTGAACATGACATCTGTTACTACTTCTTTTATTTCCTTATTTACGATTACTTATTTCTTGGTTTTTTTCCTATCTGGCATCAGTGAAAAATTTTGTGTATTTTTAACACACTCCTATGTCCCAAACGGTCCACACGAAGTTTGTGTTAAGTATTGACACACAAAAATATGTAAAATCAACACCCTAAAGTGTTCAGTTTACATTGAAAATCTGTCAGTTTGACACTCATCTGTGTTGATTCTCGACACGAATTTTGTGTGGAGCGTTTCCAACACAAAATTTTTTACTGTGTACGTTATTCGATCCAGGGTGAATGTGACACTGTACAATAAATTGGCGGTGTTGGCAAAAATTCACACCAAATAGTGTTGTTTTAACCCCACATGGTGTTATTCTCACACCATAAAGTGTCATTCCCAGACAGCACTGAGACGTTTTGTAAACATTCACAAAACGTACCTCGTTACAAACGAAATGTTTCAGAAACGTTTTGTGACGTTTTGAAAAGGGTCGCATACATGTTTTTAAAACATGAAAATTTCCTGATTTCTTTTATTTACATTCTCACAAAACGTGATTAGCACATGTTGAATTTGTCTTTATAAATCCTCGAATTAATAACATATCTGCGGATATTTTCATTTAAAACAAATTCTAAATCAATTACACAGGCTTACAAAATTGAACTTTTTGTTTGGTGCAACAACTGTATCATACTTTTCCGAAGTATTTTGGCGCGCTGAATCCGAATCTGGCTTCAAAATTGCATTATTACGTGTGGTTTTTGAGATATTTTAACGTCAAAGTGTGAAAAACACCGTTTTTCGACATATTTGACATCACGTGACGTCAGAATGTAGTTTTTTCTCATGAAACTAGTAGATGCACCTCAAAATATAATCCATCCCCTTCCGAATGCCGTTGAGTTTGCTCGAATATCTTTTTTTTTACTGTGACACGACAATTTGAAATTTGTGTGTTCATGGATTTAGTGAATAGGTGAAATAACACAATTTTCAAACTGTCGTATCTCAGAGAAAAAAAAAGATATTTGAACAAACCTAATCGCATTTGGAAGAGAATGACTCATATTTTGAGATAATTTGAAGAATAATTTGATAAAATGTTCTTAAAGTGTGGAATAATTGAATAAAACGTTTCAAAATCGTGCATTTTCATTTTATTTTACACCTGCGATTTCTTGAAAACTACACGTAGCATTAAAAAAATAAGTATATTTCCAGAGTCAGGGTATCGAATATACTCAAAATCTGCTTTAGTTTTAGCGGCACCAAAATCATTGTAGACCTGTGTTATATTCAAGTAAAATGATCTTGTGTGTAATAAATTACACGTAGAAGCTTATGAAGTGCTGGATTTAATGGAAATAGTTCGACTCTAAAGCGCTTTTTAATATCTTTGTTTTACTCTCTACAATATATGTATTTTCATGATCTTTTAACAGTATATTGGTGGGCAGTATATTGGTAAAATATTGTAACATTTCTAGCAGCACTGAACTATTGTAGACCTCTTTTACATGGTCATGGTCTATGATAATTTCAAAGGATATAAAAACATCTTGACTTTTCTATCAATATAAAATCATAAATTCATGACTCCAAATGTAATTTGTTTTATTAAAATAACTGGGAAAAGATTATCTCTCAAGAGAAAACAACCCTGACGAGAAAGTTTTCCATAGTTTTTCATGTATTTCAATATTTTTTCATATTTCTCATCATTTCTCATACATTTTTATAAATGTCATGAAATTCCATTAACATTTTTCATAAATTAAATGCTGACTATAACATATGTTTGTGGTAATTTTGAACTATAACATATGTTTTTCCCTAAGAAGTCATAATTTCTCTTAAAAACTATTAATTCTCATGAACAAAAATATGCACCAAATTTTTCAAAAAATTTCATATAGCCATATTTATAGATTTTTTCCTTGCTGCTCTATGGAAAATCACACACGGTTACAATTTACCATATTTATTGCAAGGTTTTTTAATTTTCTCCATGAATTCTCGAAAATCCATCAATCCTTAAATCAGTATAATTTCCTAAAGAAATTGGAAATTTTCAAATAAAAAATTTCAAGAAATCATCAAATTTGATGAAAAAATTATGGAAAAATTATGAGAGAATTATTTCTCATGATAATGTTCCAAAATCTTGAGAAATTATGAGATTTCATGAGAAAAACATGAGTAAGAGTTATGAAAAATTCTCTTGAAAGGGAATTTTTGCCAAATTATTTTATTAATTTTCAGATGTGAGTTTGACTATCAGAAAGTTGTTTGACCGGTCATTATGACCTGACCGTCAAACCTGACAAAAATTGTCCCCATCAAGTAACGGTCATTTGACAAGCTCACATCACTGCTTCGAACCCATACAGCGCCATAGATTCCAGTAATAATGTTTCGATTAGATTTCAATCTTTCATCTTCATTACGGTTCAAAATCCTTTCACAGAAATATGTCAAAAATCTGTCAATTGAAATGTTGGCTGTTTGCAATGTCTTAAACATGTCACAAGATAAATATTGCAGAAATAATTCAGAAATATTGTCTGAAATGTAATATTAGCGGACGTTGCAACCCTATTAAAAATGTCCGACAGATCCTGACAGATTCCGGTCAAAATTCTGTCTGGTTCCGTCGGAAATCATCATGTCTGGGACAAAAACCGACCAAATCCTGACAGAAATTCATCTGTCGGACATTTGGAATAGGGAAAGTTTCTGAAGGCCCAGATGAAGATATTCTTTCAAATCCTATTACGAATGGTGAAATTTTTGATTGAATATCATTGAATTTCATTGGAGCCTATTCATTTTCCCATTCGCCAAGGAGATTTTATAGATTTCTTGTAACAGAAGGGGCTTTGAAACCTCAGTGTGACATACAGCAATATCACAGAAATATTTCAATGTTTCAAATGTTAGATTTCTGCAATCTTGATGAAATCTTTGGTGCTGTATGGGAATGGAAACATCTATCGTGTCATTTTATTGTGTTCTCTCCCCTCGAACGGAATTAACGTATGGAGGTTAAGGTATTCGAAATCAAGTTTAGAAAATACTCTCTTATCCCCCGTTGAAATTTGATACTTTTTTTTCATCCACCAGTGAAGTGGTATTCGTTCCCAAAGAAAAACGATCTATTTGTTTCAAAAACCATGCTTTATTTTATTTTTCTTCGAAAATCTACTATTCAGGTGCTTAAAAATTCACAGAATTAACACATTTTTCCTTCGTTTTGTTGCATAAACGTTGAAAAAATATATGTTTCAATAATATCTGTTGGCAATTGAAATTGTAGACTCTGAAAACAGATTGCTTAAACTGCGTTCATGAATTTTTGCAGATTTTTTTGAATGTAATATTGAAACAATTTAAAATACGCAGGACGCGAATGACCCATCCCTGTGCGAAAAGACCAATAGAAACCGATAGGCCAAATCCTATTGGAATCCATGATTTCCTATCAGTGTCAATAGTGGCTAGTGTCACAGGACTTGAGGGTTTCTATAAGATTCTATGGGGAATCCGATGTTCTATGGGTTTCTATCGGTATGATCAGCAAAACCTGATAAAAACTGATGGGAATAAAACATCCTATCAGTTTCAATAGTGGCTAGTGTCACAGCATCTATGGGAATTTATGGGAATCTATTGGACTTTTCAGACAGGGATGGTTTACCATCGAGATTAGGAAATTTCAAGAGGATAGTAGAATTCAGAATGAATCCTGATAGGTTTCAATGACCGCAACGCATTTATTTTTAACAAAGTATCTGTTTGCCACTATTTTTGTTTTTATTATCTCCTTCTGACCTCTCTGTATACTTTTGAATCCATTCAGCCTCCCATTTCCATTTTCATATATCCCCTTCTATTTTTACGATTTTTATTCCTCATACTTCTTCCTCCCTTCCTCCATTTGTATTTATTCACAAATCATTCTTATTCTTCTTTTTCCTCTTTGATTTTAGTTATCCCGCGTCCTTTCTATTTTCTTTTCGTTTTCCATTTTTCTCATGCTCGATGTAACGTTTTTTTTTTATCCAAAAAACCATTATCTTCCTCTTCATCTTTGTCTCCCATCCGTGCTCTGCCACTTTTTCTCTCTCTCTCTCTCTCTCTCTCTCTCTCTCTCCCTCCCAACCTATCTCTCCTCTCTTTTTTTATCGCTCTTGGCCTTTCTTTTCACTTCTTTTGCAGCCTTCCACTTTTTTCTCTTTCATTCTTTTCATCCTCCTCGGTCTATCGCTCTTTCTTCTCTAGACTTAGGATAGATATAGTGGTATCGGATTTGCGCGAGCGTGGCGTCGCGACGCCGTCGTCGTTGCCGCTGCTACCGCCGCTGCTTTTTACGCCGACGCAGCTAGGAAAGCTCGGAGTCGGCGTAGTCTGGGACCTGGCGTCTCCCGATCGGGAACGGGAAACGTGAAGGAACCGAAAACGAATAATACACACATAACGGAAGAAGGAGAAGAAGCAGAAGCAGCTGAAAAGAAGATTCAGCAGAGCCCGGCCTGACGTCGTGGCGAATGCTGCGAGAATTGGAAATATAAGAAAGATATATCGAATAAAACAAAACATCGATGTAAATATATATGTGTATATATATATGAATACATATATTGTATACAATCGTTCAACGTTGGAGAAAAAGAAAAATAAAAAGAGAAAGAACTTTTTTTTAATTACCAAACGAGAGAAAAAGGAGATGGTTATAAGATTCGCATGAAGGAAGGAAGAAGAAAATAAAGGAGTCAAGAAGTGTGGTTTTTTAGATAGGATGCGTGTGTCTGGGTGCGGTGTTTCGTCACCAACAAGGCTACGGTATTCGATTAAGGACTTTGATCATATTTTCAACGATATTGATAGCAGAAACTTCGAGGGTGGGCAACATTGTTGTTATGATCGTCAATTAGCGGTAATCGACCACGAGGACGAGTCACGAGACGTTTGGAGAAATTGGGGAATTTGGATTTTATACTTCTTGAACGCTTCGACTCTCGGTTTAAACAAAACTCTGTTGTTATTATTCTTATCGTTCAAGGAGAGTATTTTTTCAAGGAAAAACGTTGTTAAAGTTGTACTCACTTTCAAAGTGATCCTCGGACATAGTGTTTATTTACGTAATTGACAAGAGATATTATGAAATGTTGTTCTCTCGATCTGTGATGTCAACTTATGTTCCAATGTATATATACAGAGTGTAATTGTGTAACGATAATAAGACAAGTTTCTCGTCATCCGCTTATTCATCATCGTCATCGTTAAGTATTATTTCGATTATAAATTAACGGTAGTGGTGCACGGTCCACGCGGTCTCGTGCCTTACCATCAGCGCCGCTCTTTGTGATAACATCCCAGAATAATTGTTAAACCCTGTCACGATGTGTCAACGATTGACGTGTTATTGATACAATTTTTGTATCAACAGGAATTTCAGGATAATACGATGTCACGCTCGTCTCGATATAACACTCATAGACTGTAAACATTTAAACAGATTTGAAGATTTCTCTTTGCGACGACTGTCATAAACATCAGCCCCCTAACGCACATGTGACTCATATAAACCAAAAATCGCTTGTTTTCATTAGTTCTGAATTAGAGATAATAACTAAATGATGAAAAATTAAAAGAAAACGAGTTGTGAAGTCCCCAGGAATATAATACAGTGTGGAGATTAAGAATTGTGGATTAATTAAAACGTTCCTAACAAAAAAGAACACGTGTATCTTAAATCATCGTCACGACGCTCATTGGATACCAAGAAGACTGGTTGCGGCAGCCGCAGCAGCAGCAAGTAGTATATCAACATCAAACATCGTCATCGTCATCGCTGCTGCTACCACCGTCGCCACCGCTATCATCCCCGACATCGTCTCAACTACTCATGTTTATCCCGGATACTCTGAGGAGCTGCATGGTGGAACCGGATGTATCTACTTACCTGCAGGCCCCTTCTGTAGGACAGGTGCTTATAAATTATACATATCTTTCATTCATCATAACACTTCATGTGTATTTTTGTGTATTGAAAAATTATGTCATTGAATCCAAATAAGAGTTCAAGAATTTTGTTTAGTACATATTTAACCTCACGAAAATTCAAGTTCTAAATTCCCTGTGGAATAATATCACATCATTGGTTACCCTATATTCAATTCTCAACCGTGTTGAGTGTTTCGCAACACCTGGCTTAGCTTTTTACTACGGCTAATGCAAATTTCGCACCGGGAAATAACTATTCAATTTTATAAATCTCCTCGAAAGATTTTATGATGCATTTTTAACGAATTCTTGCATCAGGGTTGTTTATATCACTTCAACAAATATTCCTGACAATTGTAATCGAATACAAACAAATGACAAAATTCATTATTTTTCTTAAAAAATTCTTCCTACAAATGAAATGAGAAAACCATCGTTTAAAAATACATTGTTCTCAAATGATTTAATCATGCTAGAGAGAACATTGATTAAAGTTTGAAACTATTAGAAGCAGAATAAACTTGTTTCAAGTTTCCCGTTTTCCAGGTAGAATAATTAATCGAGTTTAGAATATATTTGCGTTGATAATCATCAGTTATTTTTAAAACTTTTGGAATTGCAATTGAAAAACTATTTTAAGTTGTGGAAATAGTCTCTGGAACGCAATGGACTTGTATTCGAATGATAAAAGTTACTCCATCACATGCGAAACTAACATCTTCGTGCACGAAAAAACTGATTGTTTCGATATTTGGTGAACTATCAATTGCTTAAAATTGTTGAATTTCTCACTATTTTTCATAACGAGACTATTAATTTTTGGAGTAATATTATAAATCTTCATAGTGAAACTATTGAAGTTTTAAGCTTCTCCGTTCGTAATCTTCATCACTGGAACTTTTTGTCTCCACATTGACAGCCAATTTGTTGAAAATCGATATCGTGTTTTACACTGAATGAAATATTAGTTGAGACAAAAGTTGAACTAAGGGCAATTAGTGGTGAGGATTCTTGAAAGGATTTTATCAATATTTTATAGAATTCTATAAAAAAGAGTCCCCATCGCTAAGGGGAATTCGATACATACCACAAGGTATTACACGCATTTTTTAAATTCCCACATGGCACAAATGTCTCCAAGATGGAGTAATATCTCCAGGATATTCTGACAATATTGTACTACACTGAGAAAAAGGTTTATTTATAGTCAATAGACGTATATTTGCTCATGGGGAAAGAAATATATTCTGTTGATAATAAACGAATGATATTCAGTAGAAATGAACGTTTGTTATACGGAGAAAAATGATGATTTAAATATCGGCTGTGTCTAGAACCACGTTAGCTTGTCTCCAATTTCAAAATTCGAGACACGTTAAGTTTTCGAGTTCTCGTGGATACAGTGAATGCTTGAGGGATTTTCTACAGACGCGTGAAATTTCCCCTGGATTGGATTGAAAATTCGACCCAGGCGAAATTTTTCGCGTGTCTCAGTGTCAAAAAATTCAAGACACGGGAAATTTGATCTGTCTGTAGAAAATCCCTCGAGGACTCACTATATCCACAAAGATTTGAAAATCTCACGTGTCTCAAATTTAAAAGTTAGAGACAGGTTAGCGTGTCTCTAAACAGAGCGTCAAATATTACTACATTTTGTACAAACGTAGTGCTGTAAGTGAAATAGTACCTACAATATTTACAACTGAATGTAGTAAAAGTTAATGCATAATGATTTGACGCAACTTTACATCATAAAGCATGAATTTTTACTACATTCAGTTGTAAACATTATACTAGTTCACTTATAGCACTACTTCAGTACAAAATGTAGTGAATAAACCTTTTTCTCAGTTTACAATGTCCCTCCAGAATATTGCACGCGAAAAAATGAAATGACTGTGGTAGTTACTCACTTTTTTAGCACCCTTTTTCCACTGCCATAGCTGCCACAGTAGGAAATTGTTGCTGTAAATGCGTAGGTTTTGTTGTTGAGATTTTGATAACCAAATAATTTAGCTGTTGAATTTTCGCTACGGCAGCTACACTGAAGCTATGACCAATCGAATATTCAATGATATATTCATGACATAATTGACGACAATTCTGAAATATTTTATGAATATTATTGACATTTGATCAATGTTATCGAATATTTGATGGGTCATATTTAAGAATTCTTGCTGCTATCGCTAGGTGAGTAGCTGTAACAGCTGTAAAAAATAACTCCCGTGGCTAATTTTTAGTTCTTCAAATAATAGCTAATTGTTTGTGTTCGTGTGCGGAATATTCTGAAGATTTCACTGAGACATTTGTACTATGTGAGCTTCAATTCAAATATTTTAATATGATGGGATTATAATCATATCATAAACATATGTAATCACAATTTTGTCATGGTATCGAATACTTCAACATTGCAATAAACGTACATTTTCAGAGAGTAAAAGTAAAAAAGTAGGGGAACAAAATCTTATGGAATTCTGTCGACAGCGATTGAATTTTATATTGTGCGCTGGAAAAAACCACTCCAGATTGCTAATCTTCACAAGTTTTTATCAGAAACCATGTTCATTCAATTTCTATTTGAAAATTATGATGTCGAGCATATTTTCACGAAAAAACAAATCCAAAAAATACGTCTGATATTTTCCCAGGGATTGAATTTATAAAAGCCAAAAAGTCGCATAAGGAGTAAAGAATTTAAGAGTATTTTGATATTTTCTATTTGAGCTTTGCATACTTTTTGTACACATGGTTGTGGCTCTAATGTTTGTTATCTTCCTTTTGTATACAGTTGTCTTGAAGTTGGAATCAGGCTGATCTCGAAAAACGTTGAGTATTAAATTCTAGACTTCTTCACTCCACATGCAACTCTTCGACTGTTATGATTCTAAAACTTTGGAGTTATTTTTTTCATCGATCAATGAATTTATAAAATTTGATTTTTATACTTGGCGACGAGATGACATTTCTTAAAAATCAAAAAATTTCTAACCCTTAATCTCTGTGAAGCATCAAACTGTACTCAAAAGCAGTTGCATACCTTGCTAGGCTACCGACGCTCAAACGAACAAAAAAATATACACCGTTTTATGTAATTTACCATACTTAATCACAGCCATAGGTGATCACAGCGGAGCCAAAAGTGCTTTTTATTTTGGCAAAATTCCATGTATAACCTCATACAACGTTGTCGGAAATTCTTTATTTTGGATTCACATGGGAATGTATCCAGGGAATCGGATTTTTCAACATACCTTGAATTACGAGAACAAGTTTTGTCAAAACGGTCAGATTCTCTGCCGAAATTTGTATGCGTGTTCTTAAATTTTTCAAATAAAAACATTTTTTGCGTTATAATTTTGATTGACTGATGTGAACGTGCTTTGAAAGTGAAGTTGATAGTTGCCATTCAAAGTTTTCAAAAATGGGAGAATAACCACGATTCAGGACATATTTTAAGGGGCAGTTGTAACCAAAAAATTCGTTCTACAAGAAAACGGTTAGTTCTAAAACGTGAAAAGGATCCATGTATACTGTGAAATAATGATTTTACCTTTCGGAACCAACCGTTTCCTTGTAAAACTAAATTGTTAGTCACAACTGCCTAGTGTTGCCGCGATAGTATCGCCGAAATTCAGAAATAATGGATTATCTTAATTTTGACAGGTGTTCATGGAACTTTTAACGCGTAGATCTCCGACTGTGCACGAAATGAAACGGAATAATGGATCATTTTGGTCTTTTGAACAAAATAAATCAAAATATTCTTACACTATCGTAACGATAATTATCGATATATCGTGACGATAAATGGAAGCATATCTTGGTTTATTTTGTGTACAAGTCTGGGATCATTCATTATTCCGTTTCATCATGAGCTTAATCTAAGATTCGTGGATTATATATTCCATAGGAACATGTAAGAATTGAGATAATCGATTATTCCTCAATTATCGGCACTACAACTGCCCTTTTAGATTATGCCCTGCCTTGATTGGGAAGAGCCTACACGGAGAAAAATTTGTAGCAGAGATCCCCTAACAGCACAATGTGTCTCTGGGACGTTTTCTGAACGTTCAGAAAACCTCCTTGTTGTTGAATAGATATACAGAAAACTAGGAAATTTTGCTGAATTAGCAAATATCTTGCTAAAATAGCAGAATTTTAGCAAAGCAGATTTTTCGAAATCGCTTTTTCAGCAAGAATTTTTCTCTGCGTGCTCTTCTACCCTACAAACAATGATTAACGGCGTTCCAATGGGCCGCTGATGGCCCTGCAATGCCAGTAAAGAGCCGTCATCGGCCATTTGAAACACCAGCAGTCATGTTTGCTGGGCACATTCCGTAAACCTTTCATGAACATTCCAGTGGTACGTTGCGCGGTTTAGGTCCCCATAATAATAGCAGTTTTGGGACACATGAACGTTTACGACCATTTCTCTTTCAATTTATGGTAATTTTTTCAAAACTTATAGTAATATGTATCAGATACAAAGTTATTTTCCCCAAAATGGGTTATGGATTACCATAATTAAAAGAAAAGTGTACGTAAATGCTCATGTGTCCCAAAACTGCCATTATTATGGTTAATCGCGCTACACATTTCCCATACGTTTTTCTCAGGGTAGCCTAGTGAATCCTGTCAGATCTCATTGAAAACTGCCCACGTAACAATTCATGTTCTAAACCCGAGCAAGCGTTATATCAGCACTCGTTAGACCCTTACAAGTTCCCCGCTAGCCACTAGACTCTTTCTAGCCCTTGGCTAGATTCTCGCGAGGCCCTAGACAGGTCCATGGATGACGTTGCTGGGGAAGATATTCCAAGACCAGTTAAAGATGTTTCATGCGACACCAAAAGGTATCCAGAAGATGTCTGAAACAGTTTTTAATTCTAAAAGGTGTCTAAAAGATATCGTTCAGAATATCTAAAACTCATCTTCCGGTAAGATATCTTTTAGACATGTTCTCAAACTAAGAAAATCATCTAAAAGGTATCTGTGGGTGTCGTATCCTGAGAGGAAAAAGGCTTCAAAATTATATTTAATTCAATATAGTTTATACATAATTCTTGTATGTGATTTCAAAAATTTTTCTACTCAGGATATGTCTTGAAATTGTCTCAAGATATCTTCAAGACATGGATTGCTATGTGGGTGGTGACTGTGAGGCTTGTTAATTCATCCCAAGTAACACAAGAACTTCTCAAATGTGTTATGATTATTCTGCGAATATGAAGAGGTTGTGCGAAGGAGATTATTTTGGATAAATCCGTGAAGATATTCTATAAAGATGCATAGCATATAATTATTCAGAACAGTCTCATTTGGAAGTTCTAAGGATGTTCTTAGGATTCACCAAACACGTTCTCAGCACCTCTTGTGTTACTTGGAATTTAATGTTTTGTGCCTAATCTAGGATTATTCGTTTTCTCCAAATTTGATTAGTTATTGCCACAGTGGTAAATCAATAGCTTTATGAAATGAGTTAATAACAACTTTTTTTTCGCAGAGTCCATGTTACCTACATAAAAAATTCAAAAAATGTGATTGTAACTTTTTACACCCACTGTCTTCTGAATCTTGAGATAAATATTGCTGAAGTTTAGGGAATTCTACCAGATCTTTGAAACGTATTTTGAAAAATTAGTCAAGTTTCTTAAGATTCAGCAAAATTTTCCTTAAAATTCAGAAGAAAGTGACTGGAAACAATTACAGTCACATTTTCACAGTGTTCAGTATCACCCCAAGTGTCATCAGCTGTACATTTTACGATGATATCTATGATGTTCCTGAAGTTCAAATCGTTTGTTGGAACGAATTAATAATCGAATAATCAAATATTCGGCTATTCGAGATCCAAAATCTTGCAGTACATTCTGCGAATGATGTTTTCAGTCCCAAGGAGTCAATTCAAAAAATAAAATAACGATGAATCATCAGATTTTTAAGTTACCTGACGAATGAACCCCTGCCAAAAGAACCCCGACAAAAAAACCCGGACAAAATATCCCCGGACCATTGGTCCCCAGACCAAAATATACCAGGCTGAATGATCCCGCGACAAAATATTCCTGAAAAAGTGCTCCCTACACATGAGAATGCTCGCCACAATAAAACACATATAATTCGTGCACCGCCAAATCACACAATCTTTTCCCTCGCGATGAATATTTAAAATATATCCATTCAAAACCAGCAAAGGCTTACCTTTATGGCTGCTTAACAAATTCCACGGCATGTTCATTCCACACTTCATGAAGGCACTGACTAAAGGAACATTATATACCTGTCGAATACCAGTACAGAGTGTGGAACAACGTAATAACCAAAACATAAACACATACTAAAAATTGATGAATTAAGATGAGAAAATTCACGCCTGAGGTAATACAAACACTCAACGCGTGAACACACGTAACTACACAGTTGAAACAAACTCGCCAAATATAACATATTTGTCATGTGATTTGAATTAACAGATTTTTCGTATAATGTATACAAAAGACATATGAAAACTGTTCAATACGACGATTATTTAAAATTGACACTTCCCCTTCCAATTACCTACATCAATTTGTTAGGTCATAGTTACAAACGTAAATGCGTTACTTTCCGGTTACACAAATTATTTCCAACTGCGTACATTACGCCATGAAACAAAACCACGTTCGAAACTCTAACCGAGAATTCCCATCACAATGGGAATCACAAAAACTCCCACAAGGAGATCATTTAACGCAGGGATATTTTGTCATATAATCAGAGTGTCCGGGATATTTTGTCGCGGGACCATTTGACTGGGATATTTTAGTACGTCACCGATTTTGTGAGTTTGAATTTTCGTTTCATTTCTATAAACGATTCAAACTTCAACCATATAAAGTATGTTACTTCCCTAGTAGAAAACTAGACGCTTGCAAGTGCCTCGTAGGGTTCTGGTGAGGTACTTGCAAGTGTCTAGTATCTGGCTAGTTAAGCGTTACAAAACTCGTCAATAACTAGAGCATTTCTACTGGGGTTACACAACACAGAGAACTCTTCAAGATTTCATGAAGAGCACATCATTCTAATTTTGATATCAAAAATTTTCATCAAAAATAGGTCTAATTGTACTCACCTTGGTAAAAACGCGGAAAGATTCGAACGAAAATTTGCCGATGGATACAAAAATAGGATTGAAACGAATAAAAGTGGATTGTATTTCTATCCGTTTCAATCCTATTTTTGTATCCATCTGCAAATTTTTATTCGAAACTATCCACGGTTTCATTAAGGCATATCGCGTTTTAAGATTTGAGCCCCGAACATCCAATGCCAATAAAATTCTTGTCGTAGAATCGCTTTCGATTCCCTTCTGGAGATCACATGTTTTACAAATAAAAGACATCAATCTTAAAAATTGACTGTGTGAATAACTATCACTGCACATTTTACTTCATTATAAAAATTTCGAACAGTAGTAAATTGATTGCTAATCCCATGATGAGAATTTTAAACACCAGTAATTTCACGTTGCGGAAGTTTGAATCGTTTATTGAAACGAATTGATAATCGAATAATGGAATAACTGTTATAACAGCTTTGGGTCTTTGTAAAGATTCAAAATCTTGGGGTACATTCTCTAAACCATGTTTCCATTCCCAAGGAATTAATTCTAGAAGATAAACACCGATGATTCAATGGATTTTGTACACGGAGAAAACGAATGTATTGAAAAGTGTCATAATTTATTGAAGATCAGCGCCAGTCTGTGACGGATAAAGTTATTCACCTAAATTCATTTTTCAAAGTACCATAATTAGATGTATTTCTACGAGAAATTATGGTACTTTTGACGTTATATTCAGGTCAATAATTTTAACCGTTACAGACTGGCACTGATTCTCAATAAATTATGAGACTTTTTAAAATATATTTGTCTGCATGTAAGTTTGAATTTTTGTTTGTACATGGAATTTTATACTTTGTACCGATATTTCGTCAGACCACGTTTTATATGCAATCGTTTAACGCCTCTTTCAATACGTGACATTATTTTTATCCTCACAATGCATCCAGAATTTTCAAGTCATATTTCACTACATTGTCGAGACATTTCATTTTCTTTCCGTGGATGTGAGAAAATATTCATGCATTTGAAATTTTCACTCAAACTGAGCTCGCCATATTCAAAGTTTTCATTGATCTCGTTAAATATGACAACTCGGATCTCAGTAAAATTTTTGAATGAGCGAGTATGAATCGTGAGTTTGTACCAAAAAAGAATATCTCCCTTCCTTGAATCGGGGTGGTGCAAAACATTTTCCGTTACACTAAAGTATATGTTGAACGTGTGAATTATAAAATGTATACAATTCTTGGAAAGCACTGTAGTAAAAATGAAAACAATGGACGTCAGTCGTTGATTTCATAACTTTGATTTTTAGTTGAAATTTGATAGGGAAATAGACGACCTGGAATTACGTTTTGATGACGTCTAATTTAAACTAATATTCAAAAATAACCATCAAACGGCGTCCTCAAAAAACGTGTTTTGAACGGGTTTGAATCACGCGTTTAAAATGTGTTCATAACACCTTATGTTTACCCAGAAAAATAGTTTACTTGAATATAAACCTACGACACATTTCATTGCATTCAATGAAATTTTACTCGATTCAAGTAAATTTTATTTGAAATTAATAAAAATTTATTTGAATGGAATACATTTTTTATTTGATCCAACTAAAACTCTAGTAGGTTCATATTTAAGTAGAAATTTAATTGATTCAAACAAAGTTTAATCAATTTAAATAAATCCAAATATAAATTTCTCTGGGTGTAGAACCATCATTAGGACACGTCAATATTTGACGTCTTTGAAACGATGTTCAAACCGTTGATATGACGTTATTTTATGGTTAAAAAACACGTGATCTGCCGCGACATTTTTACGTTGAATCAACGCAAGAATATTACTGAATCACAACGTGTGGTTATTGACTGTTTTTGACGTTTTTAAAACGTGCGTGTGTTTACTGTTTTTACTTTAATTGAACTGATGTGCCAGTACATACTTCTCTGAGTTTCAGAGGATTGATGTGGGAGTTCCTCTGAACGTTAGAAGAGAGGAAGATGTACTAGGCTCATATTATAGAGTATATTCTAATTTTGAGAATATGATTTTTCGGATGCATGTTCACAATATTTAAAAATTCCCCCTTGATATCATTTTTTTCACGGATTGTATTGAAGTACAGCTTATATTTTAGCTCTATTCGGAATAATTCAACAATTCTAAATATTCGATCAACAGTCGTACATCACGTCGAATTGCTGGAACAAAACTCAACTTCTCGCACTCGGAATTCTAAATTTCTGGTATACCAGTGAGCTAAAAATATAGTCATTAGAATTTTTCGCTAATGGAGTTCAAACACTTGTATATATCACTACAAGAATTTGGGAATGAAATACAACACTATACACTGTTGTATCTGATTATTAGAATGATCTTCAAAAACTAGGTGGGTGGCGTCTTATCTATCGTATTGTACTTTTTTTTTTTATACTTTTAGCTATACAATTTAGAATGGAACGTTTCAGATGGCATACTTAGGAGAAAATAACATGATTGTTTTTGTCCGACTGCATTATCATCAAATTTCTATGTAAATGGAATATCTCATAAGAAATACGTGTCTTCGCTTGATACAGATTCTGTGATACCAACGTTTTGGGAATCCTTTGATGATGGTAAAAGATTTTTATCTGATCCTATCCGCCCGCGCGCTCGTGTGTTTGTGTTATATATATATATATATATATATATACACTCATACAGATAGTGTCTGCATCGATGCCGAAAAGTCTTCGCCTCTCTTCTCTGGTCTCTCTATGTTATATGTCCCACCAGACAGAGAGAAGTTTGGCTATCGATCGTCTTCAACAGTAGCCACGTAGTCGCCTCCCTCTTCTTTTCCTCTTCTTATCGTACGATGCGTCTTCTTCTTTTTCTCTTGTTTCTGTTCTTGCTTCATCAGATCAGTAAAACGGACCACGCGGTCCGATCCAGTCCCCGCAAGACAAATCGTACGAACGTTTGGCACTTTTGCAGCTCTTTTTACCGGTCTTATCAATGTTTTAGCATTCGAGAAATTTGTCATTTTCTGAAACTCCAACAAGAGGAGAATGAAAACAAAGAATCTTTTTACCGGGGAGTTATATTAAATGTAGATCGATATCGGCGCATTGCCGTTATACCAGTAAATATTTTACATTTGAATAGAAATATTGTGAAGAAGATAGGATTTAGGGGAAAAGAAAAACATGTATTGTTTGATAATAATCAAACAAAACAATTAAATCAGTATTCAAAAAGTATCACTGTTTGTCACATTCGAAAGTACACAGTAAAAACTAATTGTGCAATTTCTCTCCCAAAAAAGCAAAGTTCCTTCATAGATGGGGAATTTTTCACTATAATTTGGTGAACTCTTCCTTTATTTGTAAAAGATTCAAAACCTAAAAAACAAAATAATTCTCCCGCGATAAGGGGGTGAATTCCACCAACAGGGTGAAGGACAACTCCTCACACTTTTTACAGTGTATCAGAATACGATTGAGCTATAAGTTTCAAAACGCATACCTTATAGTTTAAATTGAACCATCCATGACTCTATAAACACGTTCAAAGATTTGCAGGTATTTAAGGAGTCTAGTCAAGGATCTCAAAAATGTTACGTGGCAAGAATCAATTTTTCCTCCCCCTTTTAACGTTCACACGTAGCATTTCAATAGTCTGTATAAAGTACACGAATGGCACGGCACGGATCATCCCCCGGGATATATACTCGTTAGGCAGTACTGCGATGCGATGGCCTCGCAGATTGTCGCGTGAAAAGGGTCTGACTTTTACGAGCTCTATATACTGCATAAAACGCACAACTATAGGCATAATAAGAAATATCGTATTCAGGTCAACTCTCTAAGACGCTCAATCAATAATCAACTGTTTTAACCATCAAGGAGAGATTAAAGGTCAATATCTTTGATATTCATACTTGAAATTTTGTGTTGGTTCCGTTGTACATCTTTAAATATCTCACGCATTCTTCCAGGTTCCCACGAGCAACGGATTTTTGATCTTTCGTTGAATTCATCTTGAAATAACGAAATATGCGAAACTTCCGTTTTGTTCGATAGCACACGGAAAAAAATGTTTAGCTGTATCAGTTAGATTTTAGCGATCATAGCTAGATATTTCGCTGCAGCAGCTAAAATTTAGCTGCTACAACTAAACATTTTTTCCCGTGCAGTGATTGATCCATAGTTCAATATGGGAAGGGACTATAAAAATGGGACCCCAAAAACTAGGAGTGGAAATCCCTATTTAGCACCCTTGTTTTGGTTAAGGGAGGAAATCCATGTAAACGTACCGTTTTTTCAGAATTTATTACGAAAAATTGGCTGAGGATCCATCAATGAAATAACGCTCATCTTGAAATCTGCACTGAGAAAAATTTATAGTCATGGCAACTATGTGAGGCGACAACTATTCAATTGTAATTTTTCCAACTCTGTGTATAATTAATGCAACTATGTAAACAGCTGTAATTGCTATAAAACAAGTCACCCCAACTGTTTTATAATTTTAAATACTAAATTTGAACAGGGCATATTCTAAGGAAATTTCAGAACTAACCGAAACGATGGACACCCAATTTCTAGAAAAGAAAATATCTGTGTAACCAGTATTCCTTAAATCATTTGATCCCACACAGCACTACAGTCCCAGAAGAATTCTTGAAGAGTCCTTATTGAGTTGACTGGGTTCTTTATGAAGTCTTGGAGAATTCTTCTAAGACTGTGATGCTGTGAGAGATACTTCCTTAATTTTACTTTTGGCATGAAGTCTAATTTTAAATATCACTACTGAACTCACTATGTTGCGGAAGTCTGAAGCGTTTATCGAAACGAATTATTAATCGAATAACAAAATACTCTGCTGTTAAAGACCCAAAATTCTAAGGAGTTCACTTGAGAAGATCAACATCAATAATTATTCAACAGATTTTGTAAATTTGAATTTTTGTTTCGTTTTATGAACGATTCGAACTTCAAGAACATGACTTCAAGATTTCAAGAACATATCCCCCCCCCCCATATGAGGTGGGAGGCTCATTCTGTAACAGGGCAATATTGAATACTCGATTTAAAAAAAGAGAAAGGAAAAAATTTCACTAAGAATTGGGTAATTTTTTAAGAACTAACCGTTTTGACGTTTTAGAACTGATCGTTTTTTTTTAGAACTAACTTTTTGGTGAGAACTAACTCTTATAATATGCCCCGAACTTGAATAGTTATCGCCAAATAGTTGATGGGACTATGCAAATTTCTCTTAGTGTACGTTTCAAACTATCTTCATAATTTTTGTGAGACAAAAATATTTCAAAATGGCGGAGCTACAGCTGCTACAAGTTGGTTCCTCGTTTTTGCGTCGTGCAACCTACAGGCCTCAATTTTTTTCTAAAATCTAAAAACCAGAATTCTATCGTCAGAATATGTGGAAATGCACAACTTTACGGAATAAAAACAAATGAGAATGGAAAATTGACAATTTGGAAGCGTTTTGAAGAAAACATACTTTCATTTTTAATTGAAAAAAGCAATGTAAATGAATTTTATTTTTTGTTTTTCTCTCCGTCAAGTGGTGCGTTTTGATATACTTTAACGATAGAATTTTGGTTTTGGGATTTGAGATAAAAATTGAGACCTGTAGGCTGCATGGCACGAAAACAAGGTACCAATTCGTAGCTCTGCCATTTTGAAATATTTTTGTCTCAAAAAAATTGTAGGGATAGTTTTGAACGTATATTTTAAGGTGTGCTTAATTCCATTATTTTTCTTTAACCAATGAATTGTAATAAATTCTCAAAAAAAGGTACATTTTGTCATAGTGTCATAAACATTTTGAATAGAAATTACAACTCCTTTCTCTCTGAATCTGGAAGAGGGAAAGATCACGCGTTTCACTCCACTAAGTCTTAGAAGTGACCCACTCCACTTCGAGTGGGATTTTCACTCGTTTCGAGTGAACTCTCACTGTTTTAGAGTGAAAAAATCACTCTTGAATCGGAGTGACTGTGAGTTCCCAACCTCAAACCTTATACTTTTATTCTAAAAGAGTGGAAATTTCACTCAAAATTTCGACAAGTTCCTCCTTGGTTGCCCAAAGAGTGAAATCTCCTTCTAAGAATTTGAGAGTGTGCTGCATGGTTTTCAAGCAAGGTTGACAAAAAGTTTCTTCCTCACTGAAAAAATTTCAAAATTATATTTGATTTATATATAAAACGTTTGAGTTATATATAAATTTCACATGAATCGAAAAATTGAAAGAAAACTCCTGAAAATTAAAAAAATGTGACTAATTTTTTTACAGCCACTTTTTTCTGAATTTTCAGATCAATTTTACAAACTTTGCAGCAACATGGCGGAATGGTGAGACTACATTCCAAAATTGGGTTGAAGTTTCTTAAAATTCAATGAAACTTGTCTGAAAATTAAAAAAAAGTAGCTGTGAAAAATTACACTTATATGTTTTGAATTTTCAGAAAGGATTTCTTTCACAGTAGGTACAAGCTAATAAAACCCTTGTACGAAAGTTTCAGCAACCTTGAAAGTCAAAAGCAATTAAATAACAAGTTTAACGACTTTTTTCGAGATCACATCTTATCTGGGAACTCACACTGTAGAAATTAGAAGAAGTAAATTTGATCCTGGAACGTATAAAAATTGATTTTTCATCCAAGGTAGGCAACATTTTCTTCACTTTGAGAAACTATTATGCCTTTCGAGCGTTGAATCCTCTAAAAAATGAAGAGAAAGCTTATACTGTAAGAGATTTCCATAGGAAACTTCACACAAATGTTCGGAAGTAATTGATACATTCGTGCATTAGGAATTTTCCGTATTTTACCGGAAATTTACTGAAAAATGCACTGTCAGAAAAACGATCTGGTTGAAACATTCGTGGTCGCAACAACTTGAAATCTGGTTCGATTTACCAGGAAATGTGATTGTGATGTCCAGAAAAAGTGGTTGAACCCAAAATTAACTACATATTCTGGTTATCACGCCAAGAAAAGAATCTGGTTTCTCCAACCTGGAAAATGTAGTCAATTTTCGCTTCAACCACTTTTCCTAGACATCACAACCAGATTTCAAGTTATTGCGACCACAAGTGTCTCAACAAGGTTGTTTTTTTGTCAGTGCGATAGTGAAAATCCCATAAAGTTTGAAATTTTCAGTTGAATTTAAGGGAAATTTCATTGACATGTATGAAATTATGGTAAAGAGTTCCACATCTGTGGACAAACTTTTTGGTCACTCTTGTTCAATAGAAAATTTTAGAATCATTTTTCAGATTGTATCTGATAATGAGGAATCATCTGAAACGCAAAAACAAGATTCATTTCTTGAATACCGAATGTATATTTGATTATAGTGAAATAAATTTAACCACAGTAATATAACTTGTTTATTACCATCAAAATACATTTTAAATATAATCTGTGAAAATTGTGAAATTTTCCTTCAAAAAATGATTCTTTGTAGAAATATTCCATAAAATCCCATTGAACGTGTTCGAAGTTCTGATTAAATACCATTGAATTATATTGAAAGCCGTTCAATTTCCCATCCCAATAAACACATGCACGTTATTTCAACGTTGAAAAAACGTTGCACTATCGAACGGACGTTATTCGTCGAATTCATAACGTTCATTTTTGGTTAATGTCTGACGAGGGAATAGACGTCCAGAAATGACGTTTCGATAACGTATTACTAAAACTAATAGTAAAAAATGACCATTAAAAAACGTCTTCAAAAAACGTTTCTGAAATGTACTTCAATCACGCGTTGAGGACGTATTGTTTATGACATTTTCAATGCTCGAACATCAATCGAAGATATCGTGTTGAGAATGTCGAACAAAACACAGCAACGTTGGACAAAAATCTAAACGAGAAGTGAAATAATGAATAGCGTGACTTCATTTATGAATATTTTTCTTCTTAAATTTTTGTGTTATCAAAAATCCCTTCTTTTCGCATTAATAGAAAATTTTTCAAATAATATGTCTGGTTTGATTCTCATTTTGGAACCATCATTATAACACGTCATTATTTGACGTCTTATAAACGACTTTTGGACCGTTGTTGTGACGTTATTTTATAGTTGAAAAACACGTGATCTGCCGCGACATTTTTACGTCGAATCAACGGAAGAATATTACTAAATGTCAACGTGTGGTTATTGGGCGTTTTTCACGTTTTTTAGACGTATGTGTGTTTATTGGGATTCGTGAATGAGATTCCATGGAATATTTTGAACAGAAATGGCAATTTAGTTCTTCCATGGATCGTAAACTCTTCACTAAGATTTGGTAGATTTTTCCTTCACTTTTGGGAGGATTCGACATCGAAACGGCAAAATGATTCTTCATAGTGGTGGGGACAACCCTGATGAGAAAAGTTTATCTGAAAATTCCTGAAAATCTCTCTGAATCCCACTGGAAAACTCTGAAAGACACTGAAAAAACCTGAAGTCATCTGAAAAGCTCTGAAAACCCATGAAAATTTTTTCTAAATCTGAAAAATTTTTCTGAATGTTTATGAATATCTCTGAAAACCTCCGAATTTTTTCGGAACATCACTGAAACTCTCTGAGAAACTATGAACACCTCTGAAATCCTCTAAAAAACTCTTCACTGAAAATCTCTGAAAATTCCAGTGTTTTTGAGGTGAATTTTTCCACCAGAGAAGTGCTATGGAAAAACCAAAAATTCAATCTCCATCTCTGAAACGTGGAAAAACTTTACATAATTTTTGGAAGTATAGATATTTGTTAACTATCAACGTATCTCATTTTCATGAAAGAATTTTTTTTGAAGATGAAAATTGTACGAAGCTTTTGTTCTACGCTGATAAATGAAATACATTAATTCCAAAGAATAAATTCAAAGTTATAAAATCAAAATCAAAAAGAAGACGACAGATATAGAGGACAGAAAAAATGTGAACGTAAAAGCAAATGAAAAGAAAGAGACAGATGATTTAAAGTTGTGTTGGGTTCGAGGGCAAATCTAGTAAGCTAGGACACCGAGCTATTAATAACTGTTTAGGGTGCCGTACCTGGCCGAGGCGAGGCAACGTTCCGCTCCGCGCCGCGACGCTTTGCGCCGCGGCGAAGACGACGACTACGACGTCGACCAAAAGACTAAGACGAGAGGCGTCTTTCTCTATATATTTCTCTCTTTCTCTTTTTCTCTCTCACAAGCAAACTTACATCCAGATACGCGCGCTTTGCGAGTTTCGACGACCGGCGTCTCAGTGTCGTCGCGACGACCGACGTCGAGCGCCCGCACGCGTCGTTGCGTATAACGTCGTACGCTTATTTTATCATCGAAGAAAGTTCATTTATTATAGAATTATCCGTTCAGTGTTGATTTTATTCTTCTTTCACAATGAATTCTAAATTCAATTACTCTGAATGTAAAATGTGAAAGGGTGAATATCGCGATTCGTTAACGAACATTGAAATCGTTGAGTTTATCCCGTACAGTGACGATTGGAAATTTTCACCTTCTCGTGTGAATAACCTTGGATCTTCACGGCACATGTTGGTTTTCGATTCCATCGAGAATTCACTCAAATAATTATCTATCGTCTTAGGGGTTTTCATCGTTAATGATTGTTTATCAAATATTTGCTATGTATATTTAAGAAATTTCTCTCTTAAGCAAACCAAATTCGCGTCCGATTGTCGAAATCTGATTCCATAATTGTGAAATTCCTGTCGCTGTCGTTATCTCGGTAATAGTTCATGAATAATGGTATACTTATCCTCTGAAGTTTCCGATCACCAATGCATAAAATTTCTTTCATGTTTTTAAGAACTACACGCGCTTTGATCGTCACAATATCGAAATATTTAGAGAAAAAAATCGATGTTTCTGTTTGCTGGCATTGATCCATGCAACTATTTTCTTCATCAAATTATTAACACATTAGTTCCAGTCGATGAAATTGTATGGAAAATATTTCTCACTTTGGAATAATTGAGCGATTGAAAATGTACAAAAATTTATAATTATATTATTCATTATTTCAAAGCATCTCAATTCCTGCACTGCTTATTTTATAAATATTGCTGTATGCATTCAAATTTTTGAACCGTGTTACACATAATTCGATATAATCAAAATCATTATAAATAAAGTCTTGTCATTTTCACAGAATCGCGTCGAAAGAAGTTTGAAGATGATTTTATTAAAATAATATTATTCAAGATGGACGTTTCTAGATCAAAAGGTTTTCAAAAAAGTGATGAATCGTTTTATTTCAACATGAATAATGCAGTTCAATAAAGTTTGATGTACTAAATATATCTGAAGAAAAACAGCATTTATGATTGTCAAGGGAAGAAAATGAAGGCTTGCATACAACAATTTTTTTTACAATTACAATTCAATTATGTCAGAAGCATGGAACAATTGTTCTACATATTTATAATATTCTAAGCTACAGACACGTACGTGAAGATCAAAATTTGACACAAACAGCTCAAACACGTTGATCATTCAAAGGGAAGAGAATCGTCCCATGTATGACAATTATTCGACGTAATTTCGATCAGCGAGTTTACTCAATTATGTCATTCGATTTTTCTTTCCACGTGTTTTTATATGTACATATATGCAATAACGTCGGATGAAAAGCGTGTAGTTTGTTTTGATTCCCGACGGCCAAGTTTTCCGACGCACATTTTAAATGACATACCCAACAAGAGCTCATAAGTAATCTTCACTGCACGATAGCGTGAGTTGCTTTTACGAGATAATTGCTAGGATAATTAATATACGATGAACTAGGCTTGTTATCAAAGTTCTGATTCTCCTTGTGGGAGGGTAGTAAATTCTATTGATTGCAATAAATCTTCTCCCTTGAGATTTTTATAGGCGGAATAAATCCTCATAATTGGAAAATCATTAAGGGAATGCAGATCTGAATATTTTTCCACTTGACAAGAAACGTTTTAATAGCCACCGAAAGGAAATGAATCAAATTTTATTGAACAGTATGAAAATAACCAAAGTGGACATATTTCTGAGATTCAATCTAGTATCGTCATGTATTTTATAATAAATATTGATTCTGAATTCCTGTTGAGGTATTGTCACACTTTTGTAACACTTTTTTCTAACTTTCATTGAAAAGATCTTTCCCCTTTTGCATTTCTGTTGAGGGTGACAATATCGCGCTTTTTTTATCGCGCTTGAATTCGAATAATCGAATTCGGCATGAAGTGGGCACATATATATATACACATCTTTCGCTTATCAAGGATAAAAAATGAAGTTATTCCTCTCTCTTTTTTCTTCCTATTGTGACCGCAGAATGGAATCTTTCAATTTGCACACGCTATTGAATCCAATTGGAGAAAAACACAATTGATTCTTACAGACATCTCGTGGAATTTCTATTGATATTTTCCAGTTGGGATGAATCTTTTGAAGACTCTTTTCAAATGGGAGAACAAATTAATCAATTTTTACTCTCAACAAAAAATTCATTTGTTTCGTTCTCTTGCGTTTTTCTCAAAACTTGTCCTATATTTCACATGTTTTTAAACAAAATTTAATTTTATAAAATATTTGATCGAATGAGACGTTTGGAATAATTTTGAATTGAACATTTTTCGTGGAAGAGCTCAATCCTTCCTAGTCCTTATATTGAATTGTACATTTGAATATCCGACTACGTTGTCGCACAGCCCTCTTTAATGTCTTTGATTTTTGTTCGCGTCCGAAAATAAACGACGGTATACAATATATATCTATATATTCATTTTCATACACACATACGCAAAGTATTCGCCAGGCTCTCTTCGATATTACTCACCCAAGCCCGTGTTACGCGTATGTGGAAACGCGTGTATGTATATAAGATCGTTTTGCCGAGGAAAGACGAACGTTTCTTCAACGTCCATGGAATAAGATGACACAGCAAATTGAAATATACATGTATTATTTTTTATTATAATAATATCGATATATACATAGCAAATATTGTAATCGATCACAGAACAGAACTTCATCCCCCAAATTCGGAATAAATAACTGTAATTGGTGATCGAACATTAAAACATTGGAACATTAGAGATAATATGTAATTCAAAAGGAGCAGTGGTTTGACAACGGAAACAGTGAATCGTTTTAACACTATTTTCAGACGAGTGTGTTTTACTTTGTTTTTCTTTTTCGTTGGTTTTCTAAAAATCTGCCACACGAGTGTGACGACGCACTCGTTTGGCGCAGATGAGGCCAAGATCTATCGTCACCGAAAGGGAGGAGGTGCAGGAGGATTATTGTTACGACTACGACGACTATTACGAGGGTCGCGGCGGCGGTTATCGTAGTATCATTCGCGAAGAGGATTTCTGACAACCGGACGATAAAGTCCGGCGGATAAACCGACGACTACTCCCTAGTGCGGCAACTGTAGTGTGCCACTACAATAGCAGCAGCACAACCACCACCGCCAACAGCCGCCGTGCTTGCGAATACTCGATGGTTGGTCATCATGAATTCTTTATGGTTTCATTTCTATGAGAATATATCAGATTTTTTCGTACGAGAAGTATTTGCCTTGTTAAATGAATATCCATTCATCTTTCCTCAAAGAATATTCTTGATCTCGAATCATCGCGGTCATCTCTTCAAAGGAAAATTAACATTTTCCACACAAGAGATAATCCAGTAGAATTGCATTTCTGTGGCATATTCTGCAGCCAAAATGCTATACCCTGAGAGAAGAGTTTATTTGTACTCAATAAATCTCGTTTTGGATGCGCCAAAATAAATATTTATTACATAAAAACATGACTCAATCACCTCAGATGAGGTTGGTTAACAGTTAATAAACTTCATTTATAGTTAACGAGCCAAAAAATGTTTATTCCACCGTATCCAAAGTAAGCTTTATTTAATTCAAATCAACTCTTCTCTCAGTGTAGTTTTCCGGTTGATAAAAATTAATCATTTCTTCAAATCCAAATTAATCAGAAACATTGTGTGCCACTGAATTGAGCTTGACGCCATTCACTCACTTGAAAAACGGCAGGTCTCTGAAAAAAAAATCCAAGTATCCTATCACTGTTTGTTTTGGAACAATGATAATTCGAAGTTGCCGAATACTGATTGATTAGAAACTGCAAAATTTCGAATTCAAAAATGATGGGATACTTCAATTTTTTCCAGAAATCTGCCGTTTTCCAACTTAGCGAATGGTGCCAATTTGATTAGAGAAAGTATGCAGAACACAATGCTTGGGGATGATCTGGATTTGAAAAAAGAAAAGAAATTGGAAATGCTCATATCTCATAAACTAAGGCTTCAAAAAATTTGTATAAACGGTAAATTATTGCAATTTGGTTGCAGAATATGCCACAGAAATGCGAATGATGAATTCTAGCACACCCTGCATGGATTTCATAAGAGAATTTAATCAAAATTACAAAGATGTGATAAGTTCTACACATATTGTATATAATTTTCATCAATTTTATACATATTTCATATATATTTTCACTTTAGATGTCAATTTCTTTCTCTCTCAAACAAATGATTGTTGCCTTGCGAAGAAGAAAGAAGAAAGTTAGTGTTCTCATTGAGGGATTTTACTGTATCTGAATCGCAGAATTATTTATATTTTGTATACAATTTATGTATAATTTATATACAATATTTTTGTAACGATTCATCAAATTCAAAAGTGTTTTCCCCGAATTTCTGTTTTGATTCCCTGACATCGAATTCACTGAAATCTTTGAAGACATAGAAGATATTGATTCCGTAGTACGACTCGATCACAGTGAAATAAACACTTCAGAATGTCGTAAACGAATTTGACATGTGATAATCGAACCATCAATTTTGTAATACATGTATACGTAAAATGCATTGAATGTTCAAATATATCGACACTAATTTGTTGGTACTTCCTAAAAACTTCCAAACATTTTTCGAGAACTTTGAAACTTTTCGAAAGACATCATTCACGATGATGTAAATGATGCGCATTGATTCGATATCAACAGGTTGTGGATATAGAATTGAAAATGACAAACAATGCGTATGAAGTGAATTCATAATTTTCCCGCTCAATCGAATTGTAATCCACACAAAGTATTTCAAAATTATTTTGGATATTAACATGAAATGTGAGGTTTTAGGAGGATTGGATTAAAAATATAAAAAGTGATTTCACGTTAGATTGAATTTTTCATAACACTATAAAAATTGCATAATAACCCACTTTCAAGGCTGACGATCGATCTTATCGAATACTTAGTATTCAAAATTCATATGAACCTCTCTCCATGCACGTATTTTATAACACTTCTTCTTCTCATCTCGATGAAAAATGAGCAGTTGAAATAATATGGAAAGGACATCAAAATTGAGGTTACGGAATTTTAATTTGACGTAAGATCAAGTAAACGAGGTGGCTTGTAAAATTATATATTTAGCCTTTTACATTCAATCGGCTGTAAATCAAATTTTATAAACCGTACGAGAGCAGGCTATTTAAAATTTGATCGTTATATCGATCACTTCACTGGCAAAAGCTACCAAAATTTTCAACGAGTCGTACAAAAGTGAGATACATCGGATTAATTGTTTTGTTTCTTTTTTTCCAATGCATTCGCAACTAACGATTCATAAATAATTTTTCGAATGAAAAATGAAATTTTTTACGAGCTTTCATCCTCATGTACCTATATTTTTTTCTTCTCCTTGATATTTTATTCATTGCCAACGAACATGTAAATCTTCTATCGAATTGGAGGGAAAAATATCGGAACAAGAAAATATGACTATATTTATTCGCTATGATATATGAGATTGTGTGTCTCTTAATTGTTTTTTCCCGAAAGCAGAAAACCAATTATCGATAGGAAAGTGACATATTGACAGATAGAATTAAAGAATTCGAATTTATAGCCGATATTGGATGAAAACAGTGATAAATATTCATACGATGTAGATTTATTATGTAGTTATTGGTTTTTAAATAGTTTGTTTTACATTAATGTCAACAGGAGACTTTCATCGAATTTTCAAAGAGCTTCAATTTTCTCATACAAAATTTCAACAAAAGGTTTTTTTTATGATTTCAGGATGAATTCCATCCATTCATTGAGGCTCTCCTACCATTCGTGAAATCTTTCTCGTACACGTGGTTCAATTTACAAGCCGCCAAAAGACGTTATTACAAGAAACACGAAAAACGGATGAGTCTCGAAGAGGAACGTCAATGCAAAGAGGAACTCCAGGTAAGTGTGATAATCGTCATAAAATACCGATCGAAAATATCAATTATAAAATTCCATGATGAAACCCATAACTCGACCGATCGATTAAAATTTGAACAGAAAATTGATTCAACCTCAATTCGTGTTGGATAAAGTGAAAATCTCACCAACGCGAACCGTAGATTACAGTCCACTCTTCGAATAGTGCTGCGGACCTCAAATAACGTCTTTTCTCGATAGAGAGATAGAGAGATACCCTATTCGGAGAGTAAACTGTGCTTATCACTATTCGCTTCTTCACGACTTACGTAATTCATTAAAAAGCAAAATTAAAATCCTCTTCTTGTTTTATAAGATAAATGTGAGAAGAAAAATTCGGCTCAACTGTTCGTTCGTCGACGAAATAAGTGTCAGAGCATTAGCACGAAACTTTACTTATGTAGTAGTCTAAATACTTTCGTTAACAGCAATAGCAGTAATGATGGTGGTGATGGTAGTAATAGTGGTAGTAGTTAGCGATGAAGCGCTTTCAGTTTAGTTTAGAGTTCGGTTCGGCAAAGCAGCTGCTTTGCGAGGTGCGCATACTAATTTCATGGTTAAGAATAAAAATAATGAGGTTTGAGCCTATTTCTGGCGCTAAGCGACCTCGTGTCGTCGTGCTCTATCGTTCACAGACTCAAACTACTATACACTCTTTCTCCTTCAGTAGTTCTCATCGTATAGTGATGTAACGATCTTGGTGTGCATAGCCACTTTAGAACAGCATAAGCATACTTGATACCAACTAAGTAAACTCGCACATACTTTGCAAACAAACGCAGATACATGAGTCGCAATTGTTCAACTTCAAATTCTATTCATTTTTTATTCATTGAAAAGACCACTCGTTGTCAAGATTTGATGTCTTTGAAAAGAAACTTAGAAAAGTCGAGGAGGTAAGGATGTCCAATATTTACAATTTTATAAAAATAATTATCCAATTTTGATCATTTTGATTGTAAATATCAGACATTCCTACGAGGAGAATCGAGATCGACTTAACAAATATCTTGGAATGATTTACTAGATGGAGCCCACGTGGGGGCAACTGGATAACACATTCCAGCCAATTTGACTTTAGTACCCAAACATTTAGTTGGTTTATATAGATTTTTCATGCTTCAACTGATCGTAAAGTAACATTGATAGTCCATCAAGGAAGCTCCAACGTTTCAATCTGTCACTCGGGATTATTTTATGGAAATAAATTCAAAAGCAACGTTCTGGACTGGAGATCACGTGTCAAGATACATTGTTATCTTATTCATAGGTGTGACTTTACAGAAAACAAATGATTTCGCATTTCTCATTACCAATTTGAGTAACATCCTAGCAAATCCCTGGGACATCTGGATGGGCCCAGGCTAGGAACTGCACTGAGAGAAAGGTACCTAGTTGGGACAACTAAATGTCAGTTGCCGCAGCTAGATTCTTATTTACGCCAGCTAGACTCTAGTTGGGGTAAATAAAAGGCTAGCTGTCTGGAATATGAATAAAATGGTTTATTCAATGGGAATAAAGAATATAGTTGTGACAAATAAAATTTAGCCAGCACAACTAAATTTTTATTTACAGTTCCTTAATTTCCTAGCTGTCGAATATTTGAATAGACCCTTTCTCTCAGTGTAGCTGGAAATCAACCTAACATCTGGGAAAACTAGCTGGAACCCATCTAATTCCCAACCATAATTTCTACTAGGGATCTTGTTAGCTACGAAAGTGATTTTCTAGCTGTGGGAGCGGAATTTCCGTATTATATATAGGATAGCAAACAAATTTTACTATAACAGCGAACATTTGTTGCTCCCACAGCTAAAGAATCGCTACCATAGATAACAGTAAAAGATATCAAGCAAAATCAGATTTCGTTGTGACAGCGAATTTTTTTCCTCGTGTGGGCTATGTAAAAACTTTTTTTTGGACAATTCAACATTTCCAACCTAACGTGACTTAAAATTCTCACATACTTTACACTGAGAAAACAGATATCTTGAAAAATACCATAATTTATGGATTTTTGGCGTTGGTCTGACCCGAGTCAAAATATTTACGTAAACGAACCTCTGAAAGTCCCATAACTTCTTGGACTTTTATAAAGAAGTATGGTACCTTCCTCATAAAAGTCCCAGCCATTATGGTACTTTTAGAGGTATCTTCACGTAAATATTTTAACTCGGGCCAGACCAACGCTAAAAATCCATAAATTATGGTATTTTTCAAGATACCTTTTTCTCCGTGTATCTATTTTTGAAATATTATTAAAATTATATCGAAAGACGAACCATTTTTGATTTTTGTAGGTAGAATTTATTGGTGCACTCTCATTTGAAACTCCTTACATACCGATTCATACGTACACAGCGTATACGTGTATATAAATGTATATATATATATTATCTCATGTCCAGAATCCTTTCATAAGCATGCGGTTTGTTCGACCGCTAAAGAGTCCAGTTGCTAAATACCGCAGCATCGCGGGATTAAAATATTGATCGAACGACTGCTCACGAATAACGTTGAAGAGAAATAAAGAAAGAAAGGAAGAAATAAATAAAAAGGGAGGGATTGTACCATGCAATGCGATGGCTCCTAGCAGCAGACGAATGTAGAAAAAATCCTATGAAAGGAAAAGACTAGATTAAAAGAACACAAAATAAAGATAACAAAAATTGTTTTTGGTTGGGGATCTGTCAAATTTTGACTATTTTATTTAAATTATATATCTCTCCATTATTTTTTTCTGCTTTATACAGGTGTGAGAACATTATCAATCTCGTTATATCACAGTTCAATATACTGCAGTATATGAAACCATATTAAGTGAATTTATCACTCCGTTATGAATGTAATAAATCGATCCGAAGAAACTCAGGTAAAGATAGCGCATCTTTATTTCACAGACATTCTTCCAACAAATCCGATTATCTCCTGATTTTTATTGGAACAAAAAAAAAGTATGTGAAGCATTCGTGAATTTCTCAGACCCGACATTTTGCCCGTATATAAAAATGCCAGCAAACAATTTGTCTTTCTGCATAGAATTTGATTTTGGTCACGTACAAGATTATTACTTTCACGATACGACACAATGATGTTCCGAGTTCCAAAAGTTCCAAGAGAGGAATTAAATTACAAATAAATCATCATCAAATGAATATTTGAACACGTAACACGAGGGTTACTTTTACGCTTTTTTCCTAAATTTTTATAAATAAAATTTCATCCTAATAAAATCGTATTTGGCTAAATGATTTCTCTGAGCGAATCTGGAAACTCGCCAACGTTCGAAGTATTTACCGTGAAGTATCTAAAAGAATTGAGACGTTCGAGTCAGAAAAATATATTTGTGTTCTTCTTTTTCCTCTCCGTCTCTTTCTGTTTTACACTGTAAAAGCAGTTGACATAGGCTTACCGTTATGTCACTGAACTCTACGAAAATGACGAGTCGGAGCATCACATGACATTTGATTGATACCATTGGTCACTCACCCCCGATAAATTGTTAATATAATAGTTCCGGTGTTCGATCAATATTTTAATCCCCCGACGCTGTGGTAAATTTAGTGACCGAACGCTTGAACCACATGCTCATGAAAGGATTCTCTACGGATCAATATATTGTATCGTCCAAAACGATCAATCTACAACGGATGAGTAGGATGAAGTGGTTTTTTTCCCGCTTTTTGTTGATTCTTCATTGATACGGTTCTAACGCTAATGAACTAATACCTCCAATTATACAGTCGCTTGACCTTGCAACGAGGATTCACCTTTGATTGATTTTTATCGATCTTGCTCGAGTATTTTATAGCTGTTTCTTAATTGTGAAGAGAATGAATAAAACTCTAACGATATCAGGATGGAAGGAAGGACCGTTTTGTCATTGTTGAATAATAACAAGAATCCGGTGTTCGATCGATACTTCCATCATGCCTTTGTAGTATTCAGTAACAAAATGAATGAATGAATGAATGAATGGAACGTTGAATGTACAACTGAGTAAGAATTCTCTGCAGATCGATATATCGTATCTTTGAAAACGTTTGGATGCGGTCTGCAATCGACAAGCGAGATCATCGAAATTTTGCTTTTCATGGATCGGTATGCACGCTGGGCAGCACTACCATTAATAAACTGTATATCTAGCTCGTGTCCACTCCACGAAACGATTGATGGAATCAGTTGGGAATTTTTCTATCGCATATATCGTGTTCAATTCACCCCCTTTTTTTTACAACAGATTCCATGTTTTATCAATTCTCCAATCGTTCCACCCACGATATTCTTGTGTTTAGTCGTTCGATATTTTCGAGAGAACTCTCCGTGACTTTAGAATCAATTAACTTAATTGATATTTCTAGATGAATTCAATTCGAAAATCTATGTTTTATTACAATTGAAAGCTTTCCACGTGCGTACGTATATTTTCTTTTGATCATGAGTTGGTTGTATTAGAAAAGCTAAGTACGTTCTTCGAAGAAAAGAAAATAACGTAAAACAAAAGAGAATACCTCGAGCACAGTCCTTACTTCCTTGGATTTCGAAGGAGAGCAGTAAAATAGTTTGTTAAACCCAGTCACGAATTGCACAAGTCGCGAGCGCAGCACGTCTTTGATTGACTTGCACTTCACGCGACTTATCCAGCACAGCACAACGTTATACAGTTTTAAGAGAATTGCATTCTAGCGAATTTCATTGAATAGAATACATCGAATGTTTCGTATCTCATCCTCATTTCCTTCTCGCATTTTGATTGAATTTTTATAATTAATTTGAATATTTGAAATATATTTGCAGTTGTCGACGAGAACGGTAACGAGAAAATATTGAATTTATCGTGTCGAATATCTATTAATTTTCATTTTGCTTAGTCAGTCTGCGGTTTGCAGCGTTATACATTGAATTTTACATGAACTTCGTTTAATCTCGGCTTCGCTCGCACGAAGCCCTGCAGGGTTAAACACGTACCTATACGCGAACCTTTCTTCATTATTGAGAAGAAGCATTTTGAAACTGTGCAAGAGATATTAAAATCAATTTATCATTGTTGTTCCAATTGAATAATGTGGAACAATAATTTCTTTACTTACTGTCACAATAATAAAATTTTATATAAAGTTATAATTACAGCGCGATTAATTGAAAAGTTTACCTCGCGATGTGTGATATTACTCTTATACAGGATATTTCTACTGCGAAATATCTGCGTGCATACGTAATTAACGACGTCGACCTAAAATCTCATAACTTACGCCAGTACCTCCTTGCTGTACAACACTCCTTGACTTTCTCATCGTTCAGAATTCTGATCACGCGCGTACAAGCTTTCCTGCAAGGGGAACAAAAAAAGCAAAAACAATATGGCAAAGGCCGTTTAGAATTTAGATGGTATCATATGAAAATAGAATTGGATTCCAATGATATGGAAATTGTTCGAAATTGAGGGATAAAAAATCGGGTTTTGGTTCCATCTCGTCGCATCGAATTCAAGGCATATAGGTTCAACACCTGTTATGAATTTTCATATGAGAATAGATCTTGCGAGGGAATCGAGAGAATCCTCAATTTGTAACCGGAAATCGTTATTCCGTGCATCAACTATTCGAGTGGAAAAATTTGCAAAATTATGAATAATTTGTATAATTTTCCAAGTTTTTCCATTCGGATAATCAAAGAATTCTATATTTTGTTAATTTTCGTGATTTGCGTTTACTGGAATAATATTCTAAAATTTGATCCGAAATTTTCGCACTTTTTATTTGAAAAATCGTTAGAAATCTTTCAGCTGAGAATATAAAAATGATTGTACACGGCCTACGGAATATTGTCACACTTGTATTCTACACCTCTCTGAGAATTCATGTTTGGCTGGTTTTCAAGATTTCATACAATGCCCGTACGATTTTGTACGATTAAACGATAATTCGGTATACGTTGGAAAATACATAGGTGACAAGTTGTGAATGAGAAACATACTCTCTAAATCTGGAATAGTGAAAAATCACGCGTTTCACTCCACTAAGTTTCAGAAGTGAGCCATTCCGCTTCGAGTGGAATTTTCACTCGTTTCGAGTGAACTCTCACTTTTTCAGAGCGGAAAATTCACTCTGGAATTGAAATGGCTGTGAGTTTCTAATCTCAAACTTTAGACTTCCACTCTGAAAGGGTGGGAATTTTACTCGAAATTTCGAAGAGCTCCCTTCTGGCTGCCTAAAGAGTGAAAGCTCACTCTAAAAATTTTAGAGAGTCCCTAGTAGAAATTTTGATACGGAAAACATCAGGTCCAGATCAGGCATGCCTGATTTCTGTTCTGAGCCTGACTTGAGTATCTGATAAGGCCCTGAAAAAAATGTAACGCAGGGAAAAGACAAGGTCGTCCTGATTAGGAAAACCAAACGTTTCCCAATCAGGATCTGATCAAGGTAGTAATTGAAGTCCCAATCAGGACCTGATCCGGGTGGTAGCAGAATTCCCAATCACGACCTCATCTAAGCTATATTCTAACATTCAATTTAATTTTCATGGAATTCACTTTTCATAAAATGTTTTGGAACTACCCCAACAGAAGAAATTCTACTGATGATCAAAATAGACCTCAGTTGAACATTCAAAGAAGACAGGTAAATTTCTAATGAATCCTGTGAAAATTCTGAATAGTTTGATACATTCATCGTTCTGGATTGATCAGGTCCTGATCAAGATATCTTGACAGTTACCTCGCCATCCAAATACAGATGAGTCAAGGCAATCCTGATCAGGTTCAGATAGGAATACCATGTCTGAGTGAATTACTGAATTGGAAAATTTGACTGGGACCTGTCAACAACCTTGTGTTACATTGTTGTGGGGTCCCAAACAGGATGACATGTCAGGACCTGATAAGGTAATTAAAGGTTTTCCTCAATTAGAAGTTCCCCATTGCAGCCTTACGTGGGCCATGCTTCTAATAGGGAATTCCCTGTCAAATTTTTACTGAGGTAATATTCTTCGAAGAGAGTTTATTAAAAATTTTAATTCTATAATTTTTATGAATGAATTACCAATCGATTATTGCAACTTGATAATCTATCAGCGCCTTAAGGACAGCATTGCCAGAGACAGAGAATTAGATAAGATTTGTCTAAACCAGCTACTGAAATCGGATACTGCGATAGACATTAACTTCGTGAACTTCATTATAATTTACTGCACATATTTGATTGAATTTAGATAATTAGAATGTCGTATTCAGAAATGCAGGGAGAGCAGTGAAATGTAACTATTACTACGCTGAAATGGTAGTTGAGTGACAGAATCGCTAAATCCATTAATGGTTACCAAGTTATTTGGTATCCATGTTTACACGAATGTTAGTCACATCTATGTTCATAAACTTCGCTATGATTCTTCATGGTACGTGTAATCGAAATCGCAAAGCTGTCGTTTGATTACTATTTGTACATGGTGATCATTACATCCCACTTCTCTCCGGGAGGAATAATCGACACTTTCCTCTACGCAACCATCGGAAAATCATTTCCGGTACGTGTGTAAAAAATTCAATATAAATTCAATTGAAAATTTCAAACTCGATGGAATTTTTACGATCTTTTCACAGTGAATTCCAGAACAATCGCGGGCAATTCTGAACACCTGTATGTGTTGATTACTTCACAAAGTTCATGGAAATTTTCCGATAGAAATTTTTCACAGGGTGTAAAAACTATTTCACACGATACGTGACATAATTCATCGAATTAACAAGTCCTTGAATAGAATCAGGGATACACGGTCAAAAAATTCCTTTTAAAAATTCAATAAATGTGACTGAATTTTCAGAATAATCTCACGGGAAAAAAGAAAATGAAGAAATTTACCATGCAGGATGACAACGCGTCGCTTCGCAAAATATATTGTCAAATATTTCACATTATAAAACAAAGATAGATTGTGCTCTTATGACGTGAATTATTTGACACTAGATTTTGTAAAAATCTTTATTTAAAAGCTTGAAGCGACGCGTTGTCATCCCATAAAGTAAATTTCTCCATTTTCCTTCTTCCATGCTCCGAAATTTAGTTGAAGTTTCTGAAAATTCAGTAAAATTTTTCTGAAAATTGAGAACAAAATGGCTGTAAAAAATTACAATCACATTTTCTTAATTTTTAGAAATAATGTAATAATAATAAATAACACGTAATGGGGAAAGAATAATTGAAATAAAAATAGAGGAAAACTGTTCGCGTAATGGAATGAAGAAGACCGAACTACACGATAATACCGATGAGAATGAAAGTTGAACAGGATGTATTTGAATTCCTTGCATGTCGTCATGTTTAGAGTGGTATTAGGAACTGTCGTTGTCTCTTAATTTCGAGACAGGCCGCAGGACGATATCGACTACTTCAATTTCGTCGTGTAGCTTTTCCTATCCTATTTGTGCGGTGGAATGAAGGACGGAGGGAAAACGTGAACGGACAGATGAAGATGGAGAAGGGAAAAGGTGGATAGAGAGGAAAAAGAGAAAGACCGTGTGGGACGCGCAGACCGGGTAGGAATGAGGGTGGACAGGGGAGTCATGTTGAGTTTTCGGGCATTGGAGGTCAGAGACAACCCGAATGCACCACCAATACTCATACTCGTAAGGAGCATTCGAGTATACGTATACCATGAAACAGCAACGAAACTATATACAGATTTTTTCTGCTGGATACTTTCAGGATCGTAACGTGGTCTTGGTACCTTTGATAACATTTTTACAACCTCCCCGAATTTTTGATCTTGCATTTTTTCAAGAGATGTCGATAAAATTATTCTTCATGTAAGGTCTCTGTTCGAAATGGTCGGATCAAAGAATTATGATTACGAATAGTGGAACAAAAGTAAGGATGGCACACAATGATGGCAAGATCGTTTGATCGGGATGGATGTAGGGATCTAAATTCTCATGAGATAAATTTGAATTTGTTCCAAGATTATTGTTAGTTAATGTTCCGCGTAAGAGGATTTTCCTATGAGAGCATATCGCATGTATTACATTGTGTTTCATGTTCATAGTCAGGGATTAGTCATGATTGAAAATCTGATGACAACAAAAATCGCAAAAGCTTGCATAAAAGCTCTTTTTGGGCCTTATTCGTTAGGAGCAACTTAATTAAAAATGAAAAACACGGAACAAAGACGCATCGAACGGTACACGAAGAAGAATATTTGCTGTCGCAGTGAATCGAGGTATTATTTATAGAATAACAAATCTTTTTCCTACCCTGGCTAAAAATTCGCTGCCACGAGTAACTGGATTGCTGAGGGAGCAGCGTTATTGACCCTTAGGGTGCACATGGGGTCAGTTATACCCCAAAATTTCAATCTTCCATGAGTATTTTTGCTTTATGTAGCTTCAATTTCAGACATGTTTTTCAGAGGGAAACAATTTTTCTCTTCTGAAATATCACAAAACAACTATACGAAGAAAAAAGTATTGCTGGCATAACGAGCAGGTTCTGTTGCTATAGCACCTACAAGAAAAATTAGTTGAAAGAGCAAGAAAAATGTTTGACACGAGTAAATTTTTTGGCTGACATCAACAAATTCGTTAACAGAACTAACTTCTTAGCTTCTGCAGTAAATATTTTTGCAAAAACAACAAATTACTTTGTAGGCGCTATAGTAGCAAACCATTCTTTCTCCGTGTTACCAATTTCCAAACACAAGTACATACCCAATCAGAAAAATCCGTAATATGCCAATGTTGACAACAGGTGCAGTACAGTGCCAGTATTGGGTCTCCAAGACTTGGTCAACACGTACGGGATCAGTACTGGATACATAAAAATACAGTAATATGCCTGTACTGATAAGCCAGTACTGAGAACTTGATACCGGCCAGGTACTGATCCAGTACTGGCCTTCCACTGATTGCGAATAATGGCATCAGTATTCAATCCCCAGTACTGAAAAGCGTTATCATTCCAGACAAATGCCAGTACCCTGCCAGTCTTGGCTAGTACTGGTGCAGTACTGCACCTGTTGTAAATTTCTGGTTGGGTAGCTATTCAGATATCCGATGATAAAGATAGCTAGGGGTCAAATTGATCTCATGTGCACTTAATGATCCGCTACAGAAGTGTGCACACTAAGGGTTAACTAGAGTAGCAAATTTTTTGCTGGTCTAGTAAAACTTTTAGTCTTATATACAGAATAGCAAACAAATTTTGCTGGAGAAGCAAATATTTTTTGTTGTCACAGCTGGAAAATTGCTGTCGTGGCTAACAAAATTTGCTGCTCCAGCAAAATCAGGTTTCGCTGTCATAGCGAATTCTTTTTCTTCGTGTATAAAACTGAAAGCAATTTATAGTTAAATTTACTATGAAATTATAGGAATGGGAGAACATACTGACTTCTAATGAAATTTACTATAATATAAGGAAATTCACTATGACATAACAATAGAAACCTGATCAAATTCACAATGTTTTATAGTAAATTTCATTAGCAGTCAGTATGTTCCCCCATTCTTATAATTTCATAGTAAATTCACTTATAAATTTCTCTCAGTGTAGCGTATTCACAATCAAAATTATAATACATATAAATTTTTGTCAAATAATTATTCTTTTCAACTCGAAGGCTTGTTCAACCGACTCAAAATATTTAAATGCGCCGATGGAAAATTCGTTCCGTAAATTCATTCTCCTTTGTCGATTAGAATATCGGAGATTTTCATATCCGATTATACAACACGTGCTACAGGGTGTTGATCGATCCACTTCTATTCAATACCTCGAGGAAGAAACAATTGTACACAAAAATTGAAATTTCAATCATCGAGGAATAGAATATTATATATCGTACATCATTCTTTTTTTTTTTCATTATCATTCTCTTATTTAACATACAGCACAAGTTTTCGAATGTCATTAGAATTTTGAACAATTCCATGGAATAATGAATGAAATAATAATTCCAAGTTGAGAAAGGATACGATTTGTTTTTTTGGCCTCTGGAATTTCTTTTATTTGAGAAAATTCCATTAGTATGCACATGCACTTACGGCCCTGTAGATGACTGCATGTGAAGAAAGGAGAAAGATAGAAGGTAGACAGAAGAACCAATATGTGAGACTGAATAGTATGAGTGGGTGGTTGCATTAGAGGAAGAGAGACAGGGGGTCGAGAAGGGCGGCAGGGGCGGAGGAGGTGGTTAGTTTTGAGGGCGGGAGAGAGCGTAGACATGTAGCGCATACGCCGTCGCGACGGAGGCTGCGGCTACGCGGCGCCTACCAACCACCATCTATAATCTCTATGCGGATATCGATTTTCCACCCTGTATTTCCTAAATTTATGCAAACTAGCTAGGAGAACCCTCTTCTTCTCATTTCTCTCTTTCTATCGTACTATATATCCTATATACCACTATTCTTTCTTCCTTCCTCCTCCTTCTTTCTGCAACTTACTTCACAACCACCACGTATCTTTCCACCTCTTTTCCTTCTCTCTTTCCTCCATCTACTATCTATCTACACGCGGCGTCGTCGTCTCGGCCCCATTCATCTAACGAGCTCAAGCGGTCTATCGCGCGGCGTCATACAATAGTGCAGTCCCACAGCTCTGCCACCAATTTGGTGCACAAAAGTGGCGCACAAAAGTGGTAACGAAGATTCTCCAACTTTTTTTCTCTTTTTCATTAGTCTGACGTAACCTCTTTAGCTTTTAATCGAGCACTCGATCCTTAAAAGAGAACTACTTCGGTGAATGCGAACACATGATATTGATGTAACGGTCGCCTAATGAAGTGTCAAATGTTTTATAACTTATTTTTTACGATCTGAATTTCAACTGTATAATCAGATTTCGGATTTTTCGAATCAATTTTGGATTTTTTTTTTCATTTTCTACTGAAATCAATTGTTCGGGAAACTTTTTCCATAAAAACACCAATCTCGTGTTGGCGTCTCAAGTACAGAAATCGAATCTAGAAACTTCGTATAACTTTCGTTAATCTTCGAGGAATACAGGAAATTTCAGAATTCATCATTCGGATTCCTGTGGTGTATTCTGCAGCCAAAATGCAATAATTTTCCGGTGGAAAAAAAGTTTTTGGAGCCGCAGTTTTTGAGCTATGAGTATTTCTACATTCTTGAGCCCAACACCATTCTCCAAGTTGGAAAAAGTCGGATCTTTGGAAGAAAAATTCAATTATCTCATCATTCTTTGTTTCGGAGCTACAGCGATTTGAAATTTTTCTAGCTTCTAGCCAATGTGAATTACTATAGCTCCGAAACAAAGAATGATAGGATAATTGAATTCTTTCCCCAGAAATCCGGCGTCTTCCAACTTGGAGAATGGTATTAAGTTCAAGAATGCAGAACACAATGTTTCCAAATTATTTGGATTTGCAAAAAAATCTAAAAATGCTCATAGCTCTAGAACTAAGCCTTTTAAGCTCAAGAACGAGAGTTTGAAGGATTTCACATCGTTTTTTAACACAGAGGAAATATACAAGAATTCTAAATATTGATATTTCATTTTTATTATATTCCCATCTCATTCGTTCCTACTCTCTAAATCTAGAAGAGTGAAAAATCACTCGTTTCACTCCACTAAGTCTCAGAAATGAGCCAGTCCCCTTCGAGTGGAATTTTCAATCGTTTCGAGTGGACTCCCACTCTTTTAGACTGAGAAATTCACTCTAGAATTGGAGTGGGTGTGGAAATTATAACCTCAAACCCATGGACTGTAACGTTATTCACTTTCGTCACTCATTATATATAAAATATATACAATAAGTATATAATTTGTGTACAATTTGTATATATTATTATTTGTGACCTGGCCTTCGAAAAGGGGGCTTAGGTGTGAAAAATCATTTTTCACTTTTTTGGTGATTTGGATGGAGGAAAATATGCTCCTCCGAATGGCGCAAACCAGAAGTTTCTAACTGGTAGGGAAGTTTGCTAAAAATGTACAAAAAACCCGAAGAGAACATGAAGCTTCAGCGAACGTTCAAATTAGATCTTCATAGATCGGGCAAAAGGTTCATGAGAGCTCATTTTTAGATTCACAAACGTTTGACAAAGGTTCTACGAACGTTGAAATGTCCACCTCGAGATACTTCCAGGAAACGTAGATGGAACGTTCATTGGAGGTTCATCGAAGGTTTAATAAAGCTTCACAAAAATATCTATACTTATATTGATTTTCATTAATTTATGTTCATCATTTAATTGATTATTCATGTGAATTATTGGAAAATAGATATTTTTGTGAAGCTTTATCAAACCTTCGATGAACCTTCAACGAACATTCCATGTACGTTTCCTGAAGGCTTTCATGAACCTTCGACCCGATCTATGCAGATCTAATTTGAACGTTTGCTGAAGCTTCATGTTCTCTTCGGGAAGAATAGCAGAAATGATTGGAAATGGAAAAAATTTGGAGATTAAATTATAGAATAATAGACATCATTTCATATGTTAAAAAATTTCATTTTACATAAAAATTCACTAATTTACAATTAGAACATTAGAACGTTAGAAGCGAATAACTAAAGCGAAACTGATCAAATGACTTGTTTATCTTCAACAGCTCTTTTCTCGGAAACTTGTTTTCACACCTAAGCCCCCTTTTCGTAGACCAGGTCACATATATATTTTATACATAATGAGTAACGAAAGTGAATAACGTTACAGTCCCTGCTCAAATCTTAGATTATTACTCTAAAAGAGTGGAAATTTCACTCGAAATTTCAACAGGCTCACTTTTGGCAGGCTAAAGAGTGAAATACCACTCTAACAATTTTAGAGAGTAGATTAGCAATGGGTGATGTTTAACGGTATCGTAATTTTGTGTAGAATTTGTATCAAGTTTTGATCGATTTTTTATACAATTCAATATCAATATTCAGCATAAGATTGTTTCAAAAACAACAGTAATCAGCCCTGTTCAATTAATAAATCAAAATTAATGCGATTTACTTTTATGAAACTCTCAATGTTCCAGAAAAATTCTTCACCTCTTCAGTGAATAATTTACAAGTCGTCATCTTGTTACATCGATTTTTGCTGTGAGACTAAAAATACATTGATTCTCGTCCCTTTGTCTTTTATCATCGTACATCTTATATATTTTGCTCCTTCCTTCCCGCTTATTCAGTACTTTCCTATCAGGTCATTTCACTTTGAGTATTGTTTGACAGGGTTACAGCTTGGATATAAAAATTTTATTTTCCTTTGTTTTCGCTAAACCACATATTTTCGAATCTCGATATCGGTCTTTTCAATTCTTTTTCAAATATAAAAATACTGTTCATACTTCTACACCAAAAAAAATTATTTATTTGTTCGAATGAACTGAAGTTAGTTGTTAAAATTAGTTCCGAGTAATAAAAGAGTAGAAGCCGGTAATAAAAGGTGTAGTAAAGGCAACTTCAAATTTGAATTCAGTTGAGCTAACGCCTGTTTTAGTTATCCAAATATCAACAACTGTACCTAGTTTCTGGAATTAATTTGAAGTGAGGGTAACTAATTATTTTGTCCGGTGTATTTGATTTGAGTCTGAGTTCGATTTGTTTGGATATGAAATGGATTTGAATTGTCGAATGATACTCATACGCAGTGAATTCCATATTTGATACGACGGATCTTGTTTGAACTGAAATTTGCAGATGAAATTCGAACCTCGAATACACAGGATACATATATGTTCCTCGTTGCACACATATATGGGATTTCAAGCAGAAATTTTTCACAGAGCATAGCTGTAAGTATTTCTAAAGGCATGAGGTCAAAAAACTACTGGAAGAGCAAAAGAAGAGATTGAACCACAACTTGAAGCAAACACTTGGAAAAAGCTTCGTCTCATTTGAAAGTGTATGCGGGTATATGTTGAACAAACGTTACAACTGCAAAACTTTCTTGTATACTTTTTACTTGATTTTCTTTTCATCTTAAGACGAGTGTACGGTCCAAGATTCTACGATGGCCCACAATTAACTGATTATCCCATGTTTTAGGGGGTTCGTTGATTTACGAACATAAAGATTAATTATCAGCCCTGTTAAAAATAATCTATAGACTCTCTATCAATGGACAAATGGGAAAATGAATAGGTTTCAATGATATTCAATCAGAAATTTCATCATTCGTGATAGGATTCAATAGAATATTTGTACCTTGGAGTCCATGAAAGATCTGTATTCAGATTTCATCATATACACCGTTTGTAATCATTATATGTTTTTTTATACACGAAAAGTCTCACAACTATATCGCGAACACTGTAAAAAAATTCCCTCTGAAGATTCAGAAAATGTGACTAAGATTTTTCCTTCCACTTTCTTCTGAATTTCAAGGAACGCGACTGAGTTTCCGGAAAATTCAGAAAAAAGTGGCTGTAGAAAATTACAGTGACATTCTCTGAATGTTTAGAAAGAATTTTTTTCGCACTGAATATATATAAACTGTATTGAATTGTACATTCAATTATTCTCATTTGAGTCTCATATCCATAAAACAGGAAAAACTCAGCCTGAAATTCAACCAGATTTTTCTTCACCCGGATTACCAATGATGTGTAGCCATCAAATCAAATGATCAATGAAAGAAAGAAAAGTTGTAAGGAATATTTAAAAAACCCTATTAGATTTTCATAAATATTTATTGCATCATTTCAATGATACCTTGAAAATTTCACTTTATTGAATCCCAGTCACGACACCATATCAATCTGACAAGCACTAATTTACCCCGTTGAAGAATTGTATACAAAAAAATTATGAAACTCGGACTTTATTTTCCCCTAGTTTTTACCTGTTAGTTTTCTTTCCCTCATCCATCTACTATCTACTTTCACGCTATATCCACGTCGTAGTCTTCAGCACCCATTCATCTAACGAGCTCAAGCGGTCTATCGTGGTTCGTGGTATTAAAGAGCAACCCTACCCAGCTTCCCCATGCCGTTTTCGTGTGTAGCAAGAAAGTACGGGGAGAAACGTGGTGGAGAAGGCCTTATGACCTTTTCTTTTCTTCTTCATTCGTATGAGTAACCTAAGATAACACTCCGTGTGAGTATAATCCTCCAAGATGATATGCCTGCAGATATAGTTAGGAAAGAGAAATCCACATGTGCTACATAAAAGAAAAAAGTTCGCAAAGAAGATTTGTAGTTCCATTGGAATAATTGAATGACACGCGGGTGGGTTTTGGTTAGGAGGATTCAGTTTGTTTTTGTTTCTTTCTCAATGAATGAATAATATACATTTTCCCACGTGATCGTCCATAAAAATTTCTGTAAGAACTCAAGTAGAAATAATAGCCCAACCAATATCAGATTGCTAAAGAACGAAAAAAAGACGTTACACGGAGAAAAAAGAAAGGTGCTGCGACAGCGAAATCCAATTCCACTGGAGCAGCAAATTTTTTGCTGTAACAGCAAACTATTTGTTATCATAACAATCTTGTTAGCCACGACAGCGATCATTTGGCTGGGGCAGCAAATTTTGGTATTATATGTAGAATAGCAAACCGATTGTGCTGGAGAAGTCAACAATTCTTGCTGTCACAGTTAAAAAGTCCCTGTCATAGCTAACAAGATTACTGTGATAGCAAATAGAAAAGAATGTTAATATTTACCATGCTCACATACTATTCGATGTTATTTTATAAAAAATCGTTATTGTTACTATGTGAGAATAGAATTCTTCACCATTCTTTTGGTAATAATATATATGTAGGATAGTAATTACTGGCAAATATTACCATTTTCTTCTCTCCGTGCATAGCAAATTTTTTGTCCTCCGTGTAAAATCCAGAGTAAAATTCATATATGGCTTTTGTTTGGGGATCATATTCCTGTGAATCGAGTGGCCGTTCTTGCTTTCTCCTTCTTCCTTCTGATGCGATGCTATTTTTTTGCGATACCAAGAATCACATAAAAAAAATCCGCGATTTGGAAAAGACACGGGTTGAATCCTTTCGAGGAAAGATATGGTTGTTAAATACCGAAGTTGAGATGCAAAAAAGAACAACAGATGTCATGAATTTTTCCCAAGACTTTCCCAACTTGAAAAACGTACGCTATGGACATGACATCTAAGCGTTAGTCGAAAAGGGCAAAAGCGGATGAGAGAAGTTGAGGGTATTTGAAATGGGATTGTGATTCATTCGGGCCGCCGCAGTATGTTTTGTGTTTCTGAAGTACTATCGCCTTCGGCGACTACGGGCACCACCTCCGACAGGGGTGTCTACTACAAGGGCTACCAACCCGTCTATTATGTAAAATCGCCGGATTTCCAGATATACCGGTCTTCGGTACTCGACACGACTACTATACACTCCAATATCTCCCTTGAATGGGATATTCGTATACTAAGAAAAGCGATGACTGCTATATCATATAAATATTTCCTGTATGTGCGCAACCGAAGCACGGTCTACATCCCCTTTCCTTCACATATGTTCGTTCCAAACACCGTGTGTGAATTTGTAAGCGTTATATGTGTATATGGAATGTTGTTTTGCCTTTATCTTGTAGATCTTGTAGACAAGAATTTTCTATTACTCGCAATAACATACGTCTACGGCTTATATCGTTTACATATTCTCCCACGTATCTGTTTTTTTATTTCCCGAGGGAGCGTTCATTCAACGGTGAAAATTATATGACCCTTGTAAATGAATATGAATGACAATGGCTTTTATATTTAAAAGCTGAAGGTTTAAACGTATTTCTCACCTCGTTAGAAAATTATTTAGTATTTTTCGCATCCGTTGTCACGAACTTTAAAAATGTACTCGAGGGGACAATTATTCTTCAATCACATCTTGAATGCGTGTTTTTAGTTGTTTCTCAACGGTTCACTCGCTCCATGAGCACCCTATTTTCATGCTTCGTTGCACGGCTCATTTACACAAAGTACAAGAGCGTTACTGGGCTTGAACTCCCTTTGGACCTCTTTTTTTACGGTGGAGTGTGGAGAATCAAATACATTTTGTGCAAAGTTATCATACTTGCCGACATCAAAATTCACAGCGAAATACATGAAAGAACCAATGTGTTTGATATTCCAATAATTTCCCTATAGACGATAATTACTGACGTTTCGATTAGCCGGTGATTTGAGTCAGTATTGGCCCTTTGAAACGCCAACACTCGTATTTACTGGAGTTAAATCTATTCGGATCTATAGAGATCTAATTAATTCTTTCCAAAAATACTACACCAAAAAGAAACTAATATCAGAATGAGAGTATCCCTCTCATTTTGATGTAACTCCTGATTATAGGGGAGAGTTGCCTTGATTGGACCATCGCCTTGGATGGACCACCACCTTTTATTGCCAAAGGAAAAAAACTTAGATTTCTTCTAATCATAAAGTGATAATGTTCATTAATATGACATTATCGCTGTATGATTAGAAGAAATCTAAGTTTTTTCCTTTGGCAACAAAAAGTGATGGTCCATCCAAGGTGATGGTCCAACCAAGGCAACTCTCCCCTATATGGTATCAAGAGTATTCCTCTCCATTTAAGAGGATTCGTCTTTGTGGTGGAAGAATTGTCATTTGTTCAAAATCGTAGAGGGATATTCTCAATTGAAGAGGAAAACAAAAGTGGAATATCTTTTCTGATTGAGAGAAATTTTTCCTCTCATTTGCAGATTACTTCTTTTTGGGTGTAAATTCTTAGAAACCAAGCAGTTAATGCACGCAAATTGCAATTAATTACCATGAAATTCGTGTTGATTCAGATCTAAGTAGATCCAACTAGATCTATCTAGATCCGAATTCATTTATATTTTCCCTTTTTCTGGATCTAACAAGGTCTAATCGGATCTACATGTATCTAAAACATTTTTTTCCAGGGGATTGTTGAGGATCAACACCAATCGGTGATGAACAGTTGCTTATGTGGATTCAGTTTTGAAAATGCCGTTATTAGATGTAATTCACAAGCAATTGATAGTACTTCTGAAGCTACCCTGATATAAAAAGAAATCAATTGAATCCCATTAGTGAATCAGAACAGTGAATCAGATTAAATGGGATTCCTGTTACTTCTTATTCCTACCCTTCCAAGGTATATTATTATATATTTAATGAGCTTTGATATATTTCACGAAGCTGAAACTAGTAGGCGTAGAGCTAGCACACGGAAAAAAGGAAACAGGTTACTGTGAATCACAAAAATACATTGAAACTCAAGTTCATATATGAAACAAAAATTTAAACTCACAAAATCTGATTGAATTATCGTCATTTATCTCCTCGGTGCAACTTCTTGGGACTGGAAGCATCGTTCACAGATGCACTGCAAGATTTTTTGGTCTCTAACAGCTGAATAATGTGTTCTATTCGAGTACTAGTACGTTGCAATAAACGATTCAAATTTCAGCAACATAAGTTCATTGCATCATGTAATTTCCATGCAGTTCTGCGTTTTCCAGTCCTTATTACTGTCCAGTCAGCATTGACGAATTGCATTACAATATCCATCACTGTGATCGCGCTAATCCTTATCACCCAAATGTGTTTTCATTTGTTTTTCAACCGATTGCTGAACTATTCACAGTAACCAGTAGTGTTTTCTTCTTTCCGGGCAGCCAGTTTTTTGTGACTCCTGATTAAACGTTGTTTCAGCTTTGTTTGTATCAGAAATTGATCAAGTAGCACTTCATTGAACTTTTCAGATCCTTAAATCTTCGATCAACGTTGAATGTCAAAAATTATGAACATCGCCTGCTCGCTTTACGGCTGCCAGTTTCTGCTTCATATATTCCAGATAAAAACATATAGGAAAGATAAATGAAATTTATGATATACTTTACAGTTATTCCAATCTTTTCACCTCTTTGAATTTTTGTCAGATATTCAGATGAATGCAATCTAAACATCGTAATCGAATCGGTAAGGGAAGAACATAAAAATGATGAAAATCCTATTACAACGCATGTACCATATTCCAATTTTTCCATCTTGAATATGCAACGGGATGTTTGAGTTTCAAATCAAATTGTCAGTCCTTCGATGGGGTTGATGACTACCTACTTATGCATCAACCTATAACTAATGCATGAACTGATTAAACCACGTCATGTCATATTTATGGAGTGGGTTACAACACGAATGAGATTCAATGAATAGGATATTCGATGGATCGAGAGGATGATCCGAACCAAATTTCACGAACGAATTTGGTTAAGAATGATTAAACTTTCAACATATCAACTCAAGTGGAATTATTATTGAATTCCATTGTCTGCCTTAAAAGAAATGAAATTTTGTCAACTACTCGCAGAGACACACTGAAGTTATTTAAATCAACTCTCCCTGTTATCCTTCTGAACATGAAATCTCTATTCCTTTATAATTCACACATTTCCTTGGATCGTGATTCTACTACTTTCTTGAAGGTTTTATATCACCCGCGGAGTGTGTCTCTATCGTGGCGTCGGCGTCGTCGTCGTCGTCGTTGTCGTCGTCGTCGTCGTGGGTGGCCAAAACAAACAGTCTTTCCGCCACCTCCCTTCCATTTCAACCCCAACTTAACAGTCACGCAGGGGGTTAATCCAAACGTATCGCACAAGTAGTATAACGGATATCACGACGTTGGAAACAATTCCCATGTTTACAAAGATGGTGAAAAGGAGTCGGAATGATTCTAGGTTCCACGTCAATTCTATACAGAATTCTGATTTTGATGGGCACTGTAAAAGATGTGGGGAGGTTTTCTTAAGATTGTGGGTGGATTCCGTCGCTTCATCGTGGGGGGATTAGTTTTTTCATAGAAAATGAGGGATTATTCCATCACTTTGAGGTATGACTTTGTTTCTTGAGTGTTGAATCCTCTAGAAATGAAGCAAAAGTCCATCAAATTATGATTAAAAATTCCCCATCTATAGAGGAATTTTGCTGGCACCATTTTTTGAGGAAAACCTCCACAATTACTCTTCACATTGTAACCCAAAGTACCTATTAGATGAATCGATTATCGCTGAATTTATACATTCAGAAAAATTATTTGTCATATTTACTACAATTCTGGACTAAAATTTACGGCAATTGTCATTTAAGTCACTCTAAATCACTTGAAATTACTACAACTCATGTCAAATGATGATAGGAATCGTCCCCGTTCCAGAATTGATTACAAATTTCTCTCTGTATAGCTGAACGTTTAATCACGACCAGGAACGGGTTTCGGCCAAGGCCAACCTAAGCGACCCCACAATATAATGTTCATGTAATTATATAAAATTTATATGTAAACTATATTGAGTTATATATAAATTGAATATAATTTTGATAATTTTTCCACTTGGGTTCCATGAGCGGTACCATGTACTTGGCCTAAGAGCGGAGAATTTTTAAATCCGTCCCTGCACGGAGGAAAAAAAAATTCGCTATGACAGTGAAACCTGATTGTGCTAGGTACCTTTTGCTGGAGCAGCAAATTTTGTGCTATATCTGCGATCTCTTTGCTGTCACAGCAATTTTTGTAGCTGCGACAGCGATTCCTTAGCTGTGGCATACCAAAAACTTTGCAAGTCCTGCGGAAAATTTGCTACCTCAGTAAATCATGTTGCTCTTTCATATTGGGTGTTCGATCAGGACCAGATCTGGAAAGCTATATCTCAAACCAGGCCCTGATATGGAATGTAACGCACCGTTGTATCAGAGTTCGGTGTGATGAACTATGATAGGGCATGCAAAATTGCAAACCAAGCAAGACCAGATCTGGTTCACCCTAATCAGGCGTGCCAATTGAATCATGACCTCCCCAGGACCAGATCAGCTGTGCCAAAATAAGATGGCACACAATGAACATGAGGCTGGTCATACAATTTTTCTGCTCGGGTAGCTGTGTTAGTGGATTTTTAGCTTGGTTAGAGGAAAAATAGATATCTAAAATACGTCTCATGCAACATTTTTGCGAAGTTTCAAACGTTATGTTTGTTGGGCTATATATAAATCCTTGATTTCCTGCGACAGCAAGTTTTTTTTCTCCGTGTGATCATGGCTCTTGTCGTTGTGAACGTTCTCTGGGATCTCGTAAATTCTCGTTAGAGCCCAGAAAATCTACAAAATCGTTTGTATCTGAGTCTATACTTCCATAACCCGGTCCAAACTTTAAATCGATATACATGAAAGTCAATCCTGATGCCAGGATTTTATTTGAAGCACAGCTTCATCAAGCTCGAATTCCAGCCGATTTGCACTCTCCCCAATCTGAACTGAAGTAGGCTGGAGTTTAAATTCTGTAAGCGCACATAATACTGTTTTAGCAGATAATTCAGCTATGTAACTGACTAACAGAAATCAAGGTGTATAAATAGCACGAAACATCGTTCACAATGATAAACAAACGCAGTTACCACGAAGAAGGATAAGTCGGATGAAGAAGAGAGCTAAAACAACGACTAATTGTACTATGAACTCGAGAAAGCGAAGCACATAATACTCGTTGTTCCTTGAAGAAAAAAAATTCAAGGGAGAAATTCGAAGAACGGACAAAATCTAACGAGGAGAGGTTGGGAGTTGAACAAATTCGCCGCCGAAGCGGATGAAGATTTATACGATAAGTAAATGAGTTCGAAGGGGAAATTTTACAAAATAAATGTAAAAGAAATATAAAATAATCTCTGCTTGCTCTTGATATTCGTTCGATATCAAAGAAAAAAGCACCTTTCCGTGACCGCAAAAGGCTGGAAACAAAACGAAAAGTGGCTGTTTTGGAGGAAAAAAAGAAAAGAAATGACAAAAAAAGAGCGAGTCTACGACGACAAGGACGATATGTGCGGAGAGTCAAAGAGGCGGAACACGAAGCAGTCGTTGTCATTGGAGGAATAGGATGGGGTTGTTGAAATGGAATGAGATGAGGACCGGATGGGATTATGGGGGTCAGAGGGTGGATAGACTTCGAGAGGCATCTCATCCACGTTAGGAGTTAAAGAAGGGTTACGGGTTAGGGGTTGGAGGTTAGGGGATGTAATATTTACAACACTCCATGCAGACCCCGGAATTGCCTATAAAGAAATCGCGGAGTCGCTTTGTTCGCGTCATAACGTAGTAACGTAAAGGCAGCAAAGCTGATGTACATATATGTATGTATAAATGTATGTATGTATGTACATACCGTTACAAACATTCGTATATACGCGTGTACGTATACCAGCGGGATCCTTGCCAAATTAATAAATATATTTCCAGTCTATGCCGCCTTCGTCGTGATTCCCTCTCTTTACCTCATCTTCATCTCCTATACGTCTATATACGCGATCTCCTGTAGAAGATGCCTTTTTACGGAAAACCAACTCATTCCCCTATCGGAACTACCAACCAGTCATAAATCTACCATTGAGAGGAGTGATGGTACTCTGTCTTCTGGTAATATAGTTTGCGGATTCCAATTTATTACAAGATTTTGTATTTCCATAAAAGTCTCATTGTCTTGTCTTTTCAAAATTGGTGATGAGAATTCTTGAGGGAATCGATTCTTCTTCACCATCAATATTTCGTACAAATCTATAGGAATTAAAAACTTTTTTTTTTCTCGAAATTGATAAAATTCTCAGATTTTATTCTACACGCAGAGAAAAGTTACCTAAAAAATTACTACACTTTATAGTAAAATAGGAACAAAATCACATTTTGGGGTTATATATTATATGTCTTTATTAAAATTACTATACTTCCTACCAATAAATAACAGAATCCCATCACTCTTTACTAGAAAGTGTAGTAATTTGAATGACAACATATAATACATAACCTCAAAATGTAATTTTGTCCCTGGTTTACTATAAAGTGTAGTAATGTTTTAGGTAACTTTTCTCTGCGTGTATCAAAGTTTGGGGATTTAATCCCCAGATAGCAATTTAACCTTGCTGCAATGCTGTCAGGCAAGCTTGTGACAAGGTTGACATAAGCCTCCTAGTTGACACACGACAAGGGTACAAGCTTACAAAACCATCGCAGCAGTGTTGTAGCAACCCTTACACTGACAAGGTTGTCAATAGCAAGCCAAAAACAATCGAATGACAAGTCTAACAAAGAATGACAGGCTTACATGTTATTTGGGTCAGTGTCGGACTGGCTTGTATCAAGGCCCCCTGCTGGGAATTATGTTGGGGCCCCGTAAACCCTTGTATTTGATTCATATATGGATTTGGTACAAATCATATATGGTCATATATAAATCATATGTAATTCATATACGTGGCATATATGACCATATAAAATTCGTATACGATTGTTCAATCCATATAATGACCAAACATGGCCCATATACATAGGATACATAACGCCATATATGAAATGTATGTGGCCCATATATGGATGTCTGAAATCATATATGGCCCATATATGAATTATATGGGGGTCATATATGAATCTGTGAAATCATATATGTACCATTTGTGGTCATATATGCCACATATATGATTCATTTTTACAAGGGAAGGGTGCATACTCTTCGAAAAATCAAGATTTCATCAGAGAAAAAATTGAAACCTGAACCCAAGTAACACAAGAACATTTCAAACATTCTGCGTTAATTCTGAGATCATGCACAGAATGTGCAGGTGAGACTGTTTTGGATAAATTCGAAAAATACATTCTAAGAATATGCATAGAATATATACTTATCCGCAACAGTCCCATTCGAAGATTCTATGAATGTTCATAAAATATACTCAGAACTTCAAAGAACCTTCTTAGCGTTTCTAACCTGTTGTGCTACTTGGGAATAGGCCCTCAAATACCGAAGGGTCAGCCCGATACTGGATTAATTATCTTGAAATCTGAAATTTATCCCCTCAATTTCGAATTTCACGAAATATCGATAGAAACTAGATATTTTATAAACTAGTAAGAGGTAGTTAAATGAAAGGGAATGAGGATCTATTCAGTTCAATGCTTTCCAAATGGCTTGTATGGATTTTCTATTTTTGCACTCGGAAAAAGTGAATTGGCTTCGAAGAATTCAATTAATTCTAATCAGATAAACATGGTTATAAGTTTGTACAAGAAGATACATTCAGCGGGGTAATGTAGTTGTAAAGAGATTTATCAATTTGCCAAGGTGTAAAGAGAATGATAACCAGGGTTATCCCAGCGTGAAAAGAATGAATGTCTTTCGCGTTGAAAGAAGCAACGATTCATATCCCCTTGGAAACCGTTTAGTAATATTAAATCGCAACATTTTTATCACTTTTACCGCGAGTATTATGGGAATCGTATACATTATATATCACGTCCAAGTTCATTAGGGTCATGCAGGTCATTTTCTTCACGCTTTCGTGAATGCAGCATCGCAAAATTAATTCCCGCAATCCGGAGTATTATGTCCGCTATGACTATATAAGGATCGACCACCATCCATGTTTGCTTGCATGTGTTGGGCGTAAACAGGGGTTGTGCCAATTTCTCGACGTGGTTCTTGTATAACGTGTAAGGCGCCACATAAACATATAAATGTCCGTGTGTGGGTATATATATATATATATATATTACATAAAATTTCGATAGAATGCACACAACACACGATTCCATGCACTACTTATTCACGCATACTATGTATATGTCCATGGACATTACATGACTATACAGAGTAGTGCCGAAACGAGGCCTGCACCCGAAAAACCGAATCGATAGGCGCATAGAATGTGTATATAGATATGCACACGTATACTGTATGTGGCCATAAACGTGTGCATGTATACATGTATATATATATATATACGTATATACGCCAGCAAAGTTGATATAGATTACAGTCTGTATACTCACGGGGGTGGCCTGAATTTAACCTCCTCATCCTCCTTTCGCCAGCCATTCCCCGCCAGAACCTCTTTGAACGAGGAAAGAAAGGAAGAAAGAAAACCTCCGGAAGGTACCATAGATATTTTTCTATCTCTCAAAACACATTAAGAACTTACGGAAGAATGAAAAACAATTCACATCTCGTGTTCGAATGACGCATTTATTCGTCTAATAATTATTGGCTTGATCAAAAGAGTTGATCGATCATTCAACGGAATATTTCTCATTTTCTTTCAATGCCTTTGTATTTATATAAATATATATCGTACACGATGCAATATGATGAATCAAATTGCTCGAACATGGTCTTGAATTTAAATTTATTTCATTGTAGAATTCGATTACATATTCCGTTTGTATCCAATATAAAAGTCCTCCAGATATCTCACGGAATATGGAGTGTCCTAGAATTCCAATCTCAATTGATTTCCTTGAAAATTCTAGCCATTTCCAAAGGTGCTTGAATTCGAATCTTTCAGAATATTGCGTCACCTGTAATTTTCAGCAACATTGATTCAGAATATTGATTCATCTTCCAAATATCGTATAACTCGGTCTATGCCTTGGTAAATTGTAGAGTTTTTCCCCCTTCACACGGAGAAGAAAAATTCGCTGCCGTAGCTAACTGGATTGCTGAGAGAGCAACATGATCAATTGGAGTAGCAGCAAATCTTTCGCTAGACCAGCAAAATTTTTAGTAATATATACAGAATAGCAATAGAGGTGGACTCGAGGCTCTTGAGCAAATTTCAAGAATAGTAAATATCGTTCAATTTCACGATCTTTCGAGACAAACCTGCATATCAGGTCAAGGGTGGGCATGGAATAGTTGGAAATAACACGTCTGAGAGGGTGGAATTGATTGCATCCAGAACATGAAAAAATTGTTCTCTGCTCAAGACCAAGACAAGACGAGGTAAGACCTTTCTCGAGACTGCAACAGTTTTGAATAAATCTTAGAATTCAGAATTAAAAAAATATCTAAAAAAATTGAAACAAAGAATCTTGCATCGGGACTGATAAAATTAAATTTCGTTGGTTTCACCCGAGAGTCTCGAGTCTACCTCTAAATATCCTAGCAGAAATGACTCTAGCTACCTCATAGTTAACGTCAAGGCCCTTTCTAGTGGCTAGTTTTACTGCTATACACTCATGATTTCTTGCTGTTACCATCATTTTATTCTTGATATCGATTTTCTTCTCCAAAAACAAATAGTCTTCGATCAAAAAGCGGTTTCTTTTAAAAGTAATCATATCACGGATTGTCAGTAGAAAAAAATATGATTCATGACTTTTGTTCAACGTAAGAATCTTAATTGAGGCGGTAGCTATAATAAGGGCACATACCTGAAAGTTTGGTTTCGATATCTTGTGTCTTGGGGTTGGTTTGGTTTGGTTTGGTTTCGATAAGTCTGTTTGATTTCTGTGTTCCGCTCGTCAGGCTGCCTCACTTGACAATTTCAGTTTGTTCACTGATGGTTTGTCAACAAGTTCATAGATGAAGAGAGCGTAGCTTGGATAGAAATGCTTTTTGAAGAAATGGTTGCGAAAGAAACACCTTGTGAAACCGTGGAAGAGATTAGCGATGAAGAGTCTGACGGCGAATGACTGACGACATCTACAAGGCTAAAAGCTTTATTCAATATAAATACTTTTTCTTCTTGAACTATATTAAATATCTGCAATTTTTCGATACAAGTTCATCAATGTTGATTAAAATATCTTTTTTTAGTGTAATAATGAGTTTTTACTTTAATAATTTCACACTTACCCTAATAAAATTATCGTTAGCTGTAAGAAGGTCACATGACTTATTTTGAAAAAAATTTGTATTATTCAACCTTTAATGGCACTTTTTACTTCATTTCACGGTCAAATCTTAAACAAAAAGGATGAATCTGGTTGGTTTGAACATTTCAGAATCTTGAAACAATGTTTAACACATTTTAATTACATTTTAAAACTTCAACTGCTGTTTCTTGAATTTGAGTTTTTAGTTATGTGCCCTTCTTATAGCTACCGCTTCAATTTCTTGTGAGAACTATCGCTTCTTGTGGTAAAAAAAATGTTCTTACGCTGAAACTAAATGAATATTCTTAGAGGTGACGCTTAACGATACGCTCCCCTCTCCTTAATTGGCAGCAGATCGGTCAGTGATAGAGGTTTCAAGATTGATTCCAATGTATCGTATTGTAAAGTGGAATAATAATGATAAACTTCGAAACAGTGATAATCAAATGAAGCACTGTATTGTTGGTTTTTCTTTATTACACATTATAGAAATGCCACGCTTGTCGAATATTTTGAAAGTACAAGAGTATCGATCAGTGTACCGTGAGTCAGATACCATCTCAAGTGATACAGCAATATTTTATTTGGAAAAACTTCATTATTATACACAGTCAATATTTTGTGTCTTGCGATATCTTGGTTTTAGATGTCTCTCAGACGAGTTTGAGACAAGAATTGGTCTGAAATTCATCTAAAAGTGTTATGTAGGGCATATCAAACTTGTCTAAAACATATCGGAAGATACAAAATATTTACTGGATAACAGGAAAGATTTCATTACACTCAATACAAAATTCATTGCATCAAGAAAATCTCTAAGTCTCATTTGAAAATTGCTTATGGTGATCTCAAGACTATTTTTCTTGATGTAAGATTCAATATTCTAACGCAAAGATTATCCAATTTCACTTGAGGCTAGAGAATTTTTTTCTTATCACAAGAATAAGTAGGATTGTCCCTATATTAGGAATAGAATTTTCTCATAAGAATCAAATTTTTGTTACCATAAGGGAACATTTCTGTGAGTTTAGGGTAGCAACCAAATTTTGCTGCAGGAGCAAACAATTAGGTGGAAGTCCCGTAACGCCGGACGGCACTTAGTACCGGACACTGAGAATATCTATCGAACTGAAAACAATACATATATATTTGTTGCATAGTTTGAATACGTACTTCGAGCGAAGTGACGAAACGTACCGCTGGGCGGCTGTGTGCACGCGCACCTTCCCAAGAATCAATTCATATTTGAGCCTTATATATTTTTGTGCCGCTCCCAACTTTTACGTGTACATATTTTGAACAATTGGTGTTATTTCTATTCCATTTTTCATCTAAGGTATTCAACGGTATGTATTCTTTCGAATAATCTACAATAACAGTTAAAATACTTACCAACTAGCATAATTTTTCATCTTCAATCTCACTTGACGAGTTCCTAGTATCGGACACTTTTATTTATTTAATTACAAAACTAATTTTCATGCATTGCAGTGACGTTCAGCCATGCCTTATCAATCAGAAATATCCCAAAAGGGACAGTGGTTGGATGAGAGTATGAAAACAGCGATTCAAAAAGTTTTATCTGGAAAGATGAGTGGCAGAGAAGCTGCGGTAAAATATTCAGTACCTAAAAGTACCTTGTTTGATCGCGTAAAAATTTTGAAAATCGGAGTCGAATATACTGTCAAACAAAAAATGGGAAGATTTGTTAACACATTCAGCGAGGAGTACGAAAAAAACACTGGGTAATCATGTGATAGATTTGTCTAATAGATGCATCCCAGACAAAAATTCCCGGGTGGGCGAGATTCCCAAATTCGCATGTGGACTCAGGTTCCTGCCCGAAATCAGCCAGGTCCTGCCTGGAAACCCTCTGGTTCTTGCTCGGGACCTGTCAGGTTCCCGCTCGAGTCACCACCTGGCTGGTTCCGGGCTGGAACCTGACCGGCTCCGAGCGGGAACCAGAGGGGTTCCAGGCTGGACCTGGCTCGTCCTGGGCAGAACCTGGCGGGTCCCGGCCAGGAACCTAAGTCCACATGCGAATTTAGGAGTCCCACCCACCCGGAAATTTTTGTCTGGGATGCCGCTGACACGAAAAGAATTTCTCACCCTTGCCTATGAGCTAACAGAATCACTAAATATCAAGCATAGATTTAACAGAAACGAAAAATCAGCTGGGAAACATTTCTATTATGATTTCTTGAAGTAACATCCTGACCTTAGTCTCAGAATTCCAGGATCGACAAGTTTGTTTCGCGCTGTAGGATTTAACAAGACTCAGGTGACTGGATTCTGTGTCAAAATTGTGAAGAATAGGCTCATGAGGCGTGTGCGAATGTTCCTGAATGCTTTGGCAATTATATTTGTGATCGCTGCAAGATTAGATAATTTTGAAAATTACTTTTCCGCTCTCTTTCTATAAGCGTCCGGTACTAGGTGCCACTTTCCAAACTCGTCAATTTTTAGTATTAAATACAAATATATTCTTTCGTTATTTCCAAATAAAATAAATATGTGAATACTTATTGTATTGTTAAAAACTGTCAAAAGTCTATCATAAAAATACAAATATTGAAGTTCCTATGTATTTTATTTTTTTCATGAACCATTGACCTTAAGTGTCCGGTACTGGGAGACTCCCCCCTATTTGCTACCACAGCTGAAAAATCGCTGTCGCAGCTAACAAAATTGCTGTGACAGCAAAGAGATTACTGTCATGGCAAGAAATTTGCTGCTTCAGAGAAAGGATACCCAGCAAAATCAGATTTCGCTGTCATAACAAATTATTTTTCATCCGTGCAGTGGTGGATTCCAATGTGACTCAATGTGATTTTATATAAAATTTGTATCAAGTTTTAATCGATATTTTATACAAATTCAAAGAATCTTGATACAAATTTTATATGGAATCACATTAGATCTCATTATAGCCCCAGCCCTACTTTGATCGTGGGAGAATTATTTTGTCATCAGACATAAAGGATTTTTTCTCCACTTTGAAGAATTTTCTGCTATTCAAGTGTTGAATCCTTCACAAGTGGGGAAAACTTCACTAAATCATGGTGAAAAGTTCCCCATCCATGAGAAAACTTTGTCGTTATCATTTTGCAGAGGAATATTCCACAACTATTTTTTCTACAGGATGCCTCAATGAGGTATAGAACGAAATATATTTGCACAGAGGACAAAGAAATTCACTTTGACAGCGAAATGTGATTCTGCTGAAGCAGCAAATTTTTTGTTATGACGGCAAACTGTTTGCTATAGCGATTTTTTAACTGCGGCAGCAAAAAATGTCTGTTTCACAAGCAAAATTGACTTGCCCTGGTTGAAAAAAAATCTATTGATTCTCGCCAATTCTCATTGAATCTCGCACAATGTTCTGACCAAATCCCATTCAATTTCATTTCGTCAGATTCTATGGATTTTTTCAACCAGGGTCCCTATTTTGTACATTAGACTGGAAGTTTTGCTATTCCAGCGTAAAATCATGTCGCTCTTTCAGCAATCTAATTGACTTTGGTGACGAATTCTCAACTAGGTTAGCGAAAATATCTGCTATTTTATGTATAATACCTCAGTTTGCTGCGTCAGTAAATTTTTTCCCTCCGTGATAGTACGCTGGTCACAAAATACGTCTGGAAGATTGTGTTAAAGCTTCCAATTACATCATTTTAGAACATAATCATTCGCATTCCATTATATTCATAAAACATACAATATATGGAAACAACGTAAATACCACACTGAGAGAAAAATTTGGTTCCCATAACCATGTTTTTGACTTTGACCATGTCATATAGTTGTCACAACCAGATTGATGTGATTGTGTTTTGTTTTCCTGATTATCATGATCAAATTTTAAGTCACTGTAACCATAAATGCTTCACCATGCGAGCATTGTTTCTGTGACCACGTTGCTTTGTTTCTCAGGGCAGCATGACATTCAATCAAATTGCCAACTCGCCTTCAAAAACAATGTTTATTGTACTGAAATTTTATATTAGTGTATCGAAACGTATCTCGAACGAATGAATGTTATTTATTCCGTGTGAAATTCGTTTGATTTCAATGAACCGCTGCTTCCGATCTATAATATTTTCAAAAGTAAATTCGAACATACATAACTTCACATAAAACAGCACGTGGCTGCCGGCACTGCCAATCGTTATATGTTCACTCGCGTGCAGCACATGGTTGAGTCCAGCCTTGGATCGTTTTCTCTGCCAAAGATTCGTAAACCTGCGATTCTCATACGTGTTGGTGAGTGCACAGCTTGGGGAGGGCTAACCTTGTTGAATTGGCGAAAGCCAAGAGCCACGTGCTTTCCTCGTAATCATATGCAAAATCGTGCTTTTGATCATATCAACTTAGTCTTTCTTCCCCTACCAACAAAGTGGAGAAACATTCTACCTGGTATGATAAATGGGCTGTAGACATTTAGAAAGCCTTGATTATGTGATCTTTGGATATGATATCCCAAACAAATGTGACGATATTGTTATGGTCGCTATTAAGTGGTTACAGAAATCACAGGCTTGGAAATAGTATTATGAAAATAACATTACAGCTATCACTATTCGATTCACATCTGCAATGTTCTTTTGATAATTGGGGGATTATTCATATTTTCAATCGTATAAATTGATTCAATGAATTGTTATTCCCACCAGTGGTGGGCTGATAACTTTCATACCTTTCTCCAAAATACGCGAAATGAAAGACAAAAAGCGAGAGATGTCATCCTCTGTTCCGCACGAGTTGAAAAACACTGTAAAAAATGATTGTGGAATTTTCCCCCAAAAAATGGTGGCAGCCAAGTTCCTCCACAGATGGAGAATTTTTCACGATAATTTGGTAGACTTTTCCTGCATTTGTAGAGAATTCAACACTCGAAGAGACAAAATAATTCCTCAAAGTGGTGAAAAAATCTCTGATTTTTGATGAAAAAACAATTTTTCAAATCCCCACGATGAGGGGACGAAATCCACCAGCAGTGTGAAGAAAAACTCCCCACATTTTTTACAGTGAAGCACAAAGACATTCTCAGTCCGCCACCGATTCGCACACAATACCACAGTCCCAGAAGAGTTCTTGAAGAATTCACGAAGAACATAATCAATTCAATAACATACATTCGTTGGTTCATTTCTGAATATTTATTCCCATTGATGCGACTCAATTTTATGAGAAATCGTTTGGAAAACAACAAACACTCGAGAATAGTCAATACGTCTGCTTTGTTTCGATAAAGTAATATTAAATGAAACAACATTTTCCACAAAGAACATAAACGTGCACATATAATATACAGAACGGAGACAATTTCAAAACACAATGCAAAGACTTGGCAGCATTAAAAGCGCCTTTATCAAAGCTTCTTGTACTTCATACACGTGAAAAAGCTCGTGGCCATTTGCAAAACGTAATAGTACTTTAGCCCCAGCGATCTTTTCTTTTCTTATATTTCTCTCTTCTTTTTCTTTTCGTTTTTTTTGCCTTTTTTATTCCTCGATTCTTCCTTATCCTCTTATTTCTCCTCTCAGGACCACCTTGACTTCTCAAGGACCAGGAAGACGAGCACAGCATTCACTTTACTGCGACAATTTGCCGCATAACGATTCCTTTACTTTTCCTCTTTCTTTTCGTAATTGAATCTAAATATTAAAACTCTCCTTAAAGGGGGTGGGTAGGTCCGGGCAGCACGAGGCCTTGCCGCTCTTCTCGACTTTTTCCTCCTCAAATATCTGCCTGGAAATTCTCTTTTTCTGCCGCTTTTCTCTTTTCTCTTATCACCCTCTGCGACCACCACTACGAAAACTTTCGAGACTCCAAACGCTCAGCGTCCCTCGACATCGCCGTAGCTGTGGAATATCGTTTAGACCACATCAACCTGTCTCTTCTTTCCTCTCTCTCTCTCTCTCTCTCTCCCTTTATTTCTCTCTTTTACTTTCGCCTCTCAACTGAAATTACACCAGTAACGCGTGTTAAAGGGTTTGAGCTCGTTCAAGAAACTTCTTCGTGTATTATTCCGTTTCTAACAACCTCCTCCGCAAGCCCTTATATCTCTACTCTCTCTCTCTCTACTTCGCTTCTAGTTCCGTTCTCTACAAACTTTTGGATACAAATTTCGTCTAACGACCACGTGGTACACGTGATTTCAACGTTTAATCCAGTTTAGAAATTCTTCGAGATATGTAATTTTGTGTGTTGCGGAGAAAAACACAAAGAACTTTGGTGTAATTGAATTTTTATACTCGGAACCCATAATGTTGCAAAGTTTATTCTTCGTAGGGAACTTGATTTTGTATTTTTTTAATCGTCGAAAAGGAGTTGGAAATAATCAAATACTGTTTTAGGAATAAGTTTCCTTTTGTGTCTGTTTTTGATCTCATTCGAGTATTGATGTGAAAGCGCATATGACCGTATTTTATAGCTTGACGAAGTTATAGCTTTCGCAATCACTTTTGTATAGAAGGCCATGGTATATCCTCTCGTACAGGACAAAAGCTCACGACGAGAGAAGATACCTTCTAACGCAGTACCGGCTTTAACAATCATCTGCGACCTGGGCTAAAATTGATGCCACCTCTTCAGCCTGCTAGTGGATCCGCTAATGCTCTTTATAATACTTTGGAAGCTATCCTCCTTGAAGCCACCTGGCCCATCCCTGAAGCTGGCCTTGTCGCAACAAAGAAAAAAATAGTTTCTTAACTTCCATAAATCATTTTAGCCTTCCGCATAGTAAGTGCTTTTCTGTTTTTTCTCAGATGTTTCAAAGAAGTCTCCACATGTTTGCAAAATTTCATACGTATCATTCTTATCATTCACATGTGAGAAATTTGAGAATTCGATTCGAAAGGAATTTCATTTTTTATTGTTCCAATAATGAACTAAAAAATCTTTCCAATCCATTCCCATTGAACGTGCAAATTTCCGATTAAAACCGATTGAATTTGAATCGGATATCTGCACGTTTAATAGGGGTGAATGGGTTTCTTCAACCAGGACAGCTATTTTACAATTTTTATGATGATAGAAAAACAAAACTGAGTTTATACTCTGTAAATTCGAATAAGTGAATTTCACTGGCGAATCAGTGTTAAGTATTTCACTGATTCAACCGGTGGCAGACTTAGCAATAATTCATCAATTAAATTCATCGATTCTCAGTGCTTTTCACTGATTTGAATTCAGAGAGTAGCCCAAGCAACTGTTCCGAAGAGAACACAAATCATGTGCTGAAGAAAAGATCATTTTATTTTGAATGTTTTGAGATTTCAATTTGTGACATTAAATTCAACATTTTCAATCAACAATGATCGCTGTTGGTCGCACCAACAGAAATACTAAAAGAATTGTGAATATGAAAATCTTTAATAAATTTAGGGTGCAATTCGTATTTGAAAATGGTCAAATATCGATCCATACGCAACTGAGAGGAGTTTCACAACGGTGAAGCTGTTCATAAAATTTCAACCCCTAAATTGTACTTACACAGAGATGAATGTTTCATCGAATATTACAACGTAAATATCAAATCCATTACAAATATTAACCTGGACTGATATATCATATTCTATTTCCATATAAATAGGAATAAATCCACTCCACCGAAAATTAACTCGAAGAAATCTTATATATTTTGTACTTGCGCACAATCATATCTCTGGAGCTGAAAAATATATGAAATCGTTTGTGCTATAAAATGTTAGTAAAATAAATGAAGTAATGCTATAAAATGTTAGTAAAATAAATGAAGTACTGCAAAAATGATGGAAATATTGAATTTCAGGTTCGAATGAATGATTCAAGAATTTATCTTTTTGAAGAGAAGAAAGATTTATAGTTTTATCCACGTAAATTTAATATAAAAAATCTGAAGTCTCGAAATGTATTGAGAATCAGTGAAATTTGATTGATAACTGTGAATCCGAACACTTTTTTCTGTTTTTTTCTGGTGTTCAGAAACGTGATCGTTTTTAGAAACATGGAGAAGTGCTTCTCAAGCAACGTAGGAGCCTTCCGCAGGGTCTCGAAACAGCTTCGCCTGTGAGAATTCAATGTGTAGAAACGAGTTTGAATATTTTCCATCCTTGAACCAGACAGACGTAGCTTCCACACGTTTTACATGTAAAATGTTACAAAAAAAGAAGTGTCAAAAGAGTTCTTGAGAATGGAATGCGTGTATTGAAAAATGCAGAATACGAATTTTCCCAACAGAAGCTTCCATGAGGGGGATTAGAATTATGTGGAAGTCTCACAAATAAAAAATACGTAATCAAAATTCCACGAAAAACAATAATATTTGTGGAAGGAGCACCTATTATCATCGCTCATTCTATTTTTTCATTCGATCTCGAGTATCGTTAATGTTAATTAGATTCCAATCTCATCGCAACAATTGAAACAGATATCCAAACGAATTTGAGAAAAAGCGATTGGTACAATCATTTTATCTCGTTCCGATTTGAACGTACACAGACCTGTTCTCAACCCACTATAGAATCGGTTGCCCCCTTGCTTCTTGCCTCATACCACAATCCACTGTCTTTACCCTCCCACCGTTCCCCGATCGCTCCCTCTTGCCTCTGCTCATGCAGACATTTGCGAGTCGCGCCGCCAGTCCCGTTCTCTCTTCATTCGATGGCCGTGCTATGCGGGCGCCTCAACCCGTACACCCAACCCAGAACTTCTCTCCCCGTTCTCCCCAAACTCCAACCACCCGCCAACTGAATCGCGCGCAAGCTCACTCATACACCGGTACACATCGCAAATAGCAACGCGCGAGCACAATCTATTTTCAAGCATGGTACACAAAACGCAGACTGCATTTTTAGCTCAACGACAACGACTACACGACGACGAAGACTACGGTCAGCTCTCGTTTTCGTCTTACGTTGGTCGTCGTCGACAGCACGACGTCGTGGCGTGGTCGTGTCGCACTTAAAAAGAGAGTAGTCGAGAAAAACATAAAAATATGGCAAAGGTTGAAGGATAATCGGAATGAATTTTGATTCTAGCTGACAAAATAAATCCACGATGGTTGTCTTGGAACAAACGAGTGATGCTCGAAGAGTTTGTATATTTTAAATATCAAAATTATTTCGGGTGCTGAGATCTTGTATTCCAAATCTCGGTATGTTTGATCCATTGAGGGATTTATGAACATTTTCAATAAACACGTACTATATGTATTTTTCGAAGAGTTGACAAAAGAATCATGGAGAAATAAAATTTGCTGACGTGGTAAATCGAGGTGGCATATATAGAATAGCAAATCTTTTCGCTAACCTAGTTAAAAATTCGCTGCCATAACTCACTGAATTGCTGAGTAAACAAATTTTGCTGAAGGAGTTGACATTTTTTGCTGCCACAACCAAAAAATTGCTGTTCCCTTGTAGAAATTCCTCTAGTAATTCTGTAGTTGTAACACCCACCCCAACGAAAAACTAGAAACACAAATCCACAAATTTCGAGTTGCCAGTCAAATTAGCAACTCATAAATAAGCTAATAGGGTTTCTAGTTTTTCGTTGGGCTAAGTGTTACAATTAGAGAATTACCAGACAACTTCCCACAAGAATTGTAGCTAACAAGATTGAGAATGTTTTTTCTTCATTCTACTTTTCGAGGATTGAAATCCTTCATTGAAATTTAAATCAGCATTTTATGGATCAATATCGAATATCGCTGATGGAATACTATATTAGAAATGTTCTAAGTATTCGCAAGTTTGCAATGCCTCTACGGTAGAGCACTTTTACCAGGGCTATTATTCATCGTTATTGTCATACCTAGCAAGATACTGACTTTGATCTTTTTATTCAATTATTATAAGCGAGTGAACTTGACACATATGTGCTAGATCTTAGTTTGTATGTTGAATAAATTGATACAATTTCATGCAACGACTATTTGTTTATGCGCGGCTAACCATACGTATAGTCAAATTGCGTGATAACAAGGCTGCAATCACTTCAATTATATGTTTATGAGTTAAAATTCTCTGGAAGGGGTGACCATAACATTGTTCAATACGATATCTTGTGTCAAGTGTTCAGTAAAAACGTGGTAGTTACTACAATTTTCTACCGTATACGTATATCCGGGAACAAGAAAATCGAAGAGTATCTGGAACTGACTACTTGTGAAGGACGCACTATTTCGAGTGGATCGATAGTCTTCCGTGGTTGATTCAATAAATTCACCTTCAAATAATCAGTGATTTTTAAGTTTCACAGTGGTTTATTATTCAAGAATATTATAGGGATAGATAGGAGAAATACCTGTGGTAAAAAAATCTCTCTAAAAATTGCATGATCCAGAGGAATTCAGAGAAATTCAGCGGGATTCAGGAAAATTCAGGAGAATTCAGAGATTGGTGGGTTGGGAAAACTTTTCAGAAGGATTCAGAGAGAAACAGATTGTGTGAAAGTTTTACTTCATGTTTTCAGGAACTTCAGGGAACAAATTATGCAGTAAATTTGTCAAAGAGATTCAGAAAGATTCAGAGGAATAGATTGAGTGAAATTCTTTGTCCATTGTTTCAGAGGCATTTCGGGGGTTTCAAGGACATTAAAAAGAATTCAGGAAGATTCAGAGAGGAATAAAGTGTGCAAAATTTTTGGTTGAAGATTCCAGAAGCATTAAGGGAGTTGCAGAGAGATTCAAGGACCGGGGAATCAGGAAAAATTGTGCATCGCATTTTTCAGAAGGATTCAAAGGAATTCAGATGGATAATAATATTAAACAATAAATAACTAAAATTCTGAGGAATTTAGAGGGATTCGGACAAATGTACAGGAATTCAGAGACAGATTTGGATGAATTCAAAGTAAGCTGTGAATTTCGAATAATTGAAAGAATTCAGAAGAGATTCAAGAAGATGTCTGAAAACTCCTACATCTCAATCAGAAAAATTCACAGGGATTCAAAGAAAGTTGAAAAAATCCAGGATGTTTCACTATCTGACAAGTCTGTAACTTCCTCTGAATTACTGTGGAATTACTTTGAATCTTTCTGAAAAATGTCGCAAAATATAGTGAGATTCACCCTGTTACAAATCATCTATACAATCTCATTGACGAATAGGGAAAATGAATAAATTTCAATGATATTCACTCAAAAATCTCACCATTCGTGATAGAATTTAATAGAATATTTCTACCTGGGAAGAAAAATTTTTTTCACTATACTGAGAAAAATGAAATATGAAAATGCCCGTTATTTCGTATATTTCTGATCCGTAAAATAATGAAAAACGAAGCCAGCTTTACACAGATGAAAAATACTTTTTCATACGGTGAGGGCTAAGCTATTAATCTATGATTGACCTATTTTTCACCTCTCCTTTGGTTTTATCAAGCAATCGAATGGTATTTATTCCCTTAGTTACCAGACAATAAATCCCATGAAAATAGTGTACATTCTACGTGTAAAATGCGTCACTATATTGTCACACAGCACATTGGATCACCGAAAGTTCATAAAATATACCATTGGCACTTGAATAATTCAATTTGAATTCTCAAAAACTTTTTTTGAACTTCTTCACGGAGAGAAATGAGGAGCAACTGATATTCCAATCGCGGTAGCTTTTACTCCAGCACCCAGTCAGTATATGGATGACTATTTTTGGAATAGATGTTACTCCATTGGAGTAATTTTCACCAATTTTCAAAATAGATTCACTTCTGGAAATACCGTAGGAGCTACTAAAAAATGTTGACCAATTGTACGGACTAGAATATACTCCTTTATTTTTCTCTGTGTCTATTGTGTGGGTTAAAAGGTAATTCCCACAACATTTATTTTGCTCCATGCAGGAACTTGATGTATTCTCTGAATTTGAAACAATACTATCTCCCCTATTAGAAATGATTATAGAGGTTGTCTAGCACAATGTTATAAATTTCTGATTGAATTTTCAATCATAAGTAATGGAAGCAATTTTCACTCATGTAAATGAAAAATCATGTAGATTAGTATTGAAAATTCAATCACCAGTTCTTCAAATTTCATGCACATGTTCATGATTGTAAAAAAAAAATCAACCCCACTAGATTTGAACGCGAGGCGCCGACACCAGACGCCAAAGCTCCATCACTCAAGCTACTGCACGGAGAAAAATTTGTAGCAGAGATCCCCATAATAATAGCAGTTTTGGGACACATGGGCATTTATAAACATTTCTCCTTTAATTCGTAGTAATTTTTTCTAAGCTTATAGTAATATGTGTCAGATGCAAAGTTATTTTCACCAAAATCAGGTATGGATTACCATAATTAAAGGAGGAGTGCACGTAAATGCTCATGTGTCCTGAAACTACATTGTTACACTGTAAAAAATATTCTGAAATTTCCGATATCAGATGTATATGAAAATTATGCAACTTGTAATTGAGATCAACTTCAATCATGAATTCATGAAATTTAATGCGAAATGTGTGAAAATTCATATAAAAATGTATATGTTAATTGCTTCACATACATTTCTATGAAATTTGGGAAGCAATTTTTTACAGTGACCACCATGGCCATATATGGTAAACCCTGCTACACATTTCCCATACATTTTTCTCCGTGTGCCAAATAACTTGAAAATTCAATAGCATGTATTTGGATTTCTATCTCAGTTCACAAAAATTGAATTCTCATTCACATATGTACATGAAAAGTACATGAAATTTCAAGAAATTTTTAACCGTGCACCTGTGCAGTGAAGCTAGTCACTGGCGCTTCCCTATTGAAAATGTCTGACAGAACCGGATAACATTTTGAGCCAGATCTGTCAGGTTCTGCCTGGAATTGCTTGGTTTGTACATCACTTCGAAAACTCATTCAACTGCCAGACAAAGCAAAACAGAATCTGTCAGATCCGGGTTAAAATCCAGGTCTGGTCCTCTCAACAATTTCCGAGCTAGGGATAGAAACCGGGCAAATCCTGACAGAAAGTATCTGTCCGGTTTTGTCAGACATTTGTAATAGGGTTTGACATTAACTATGAGGTGGCTAGAATCATTTCCGCTAGGGTCACTGATTGCGTAATGGAAAGTCAGTCACCGAAAATCAGGGTATATTCACTGATTATTGCCCTGAAATTTCATTGATCCATTTAGTGAAGAGTGCTTTTACCCCGGCAGAAATTCATATTGGGTGCTTTGTCAGGACCAGATCTAGGAAGTATCATTTATCAAGGAAATCAACCCCCCTGATATGGAATATCACGGATCGTTGGATCACAGCTGAAAGCAACGATCCGTGGTAATGCATGCCAAATTATGGGATGGGGACCAAACCAACGAAAAGACAAATCAACGAAATCAGTGTTTGAAAAGAGAGAGTGTGACGTATCTCTCTTTTCAACCAACTTTTCGTTGATTTGATTTTTCGTTAATTTGGCCCCCATCCAAATTATGGCCTAACCAGGGCCAGATTTCGTGGGTCAAAAAGAGGTGCACTTTATCATTCTCTGGTAAGAATGAGATGTCAACAATGTCACAAAGTGTCATGAAAACTGAATGCAAATGTAAACCGAGGGCAAATTCGCGCATTTTGGAGTGTAAAATTACACTCCCTTTCGCGAACGTACATCATATTTTTACCAGGGATTACCACTAATTCATGGTAAAGAATTTCCCAGTACACAGTCATTTGAAACCTTCATAATCCTAACAGCAAAATGTGACTCTGGGACGTTTTCTAAACGTCTAGAAAATCTCCCCTACATTTCATAAACCTTCCAAAAACGTTCCAATGGCACGTTGTGTTGTCTGGGAATGCTATTGGAAAGATGTCGAAATGATCTCTGATGCGTCAATTTCTGCCACCTTTTCGATGTTTTCTCAAGAGTTCTAAATTCTATCTGAAAGATATCACGGATAACTTTTAAATAGTATTTAGAACTCCTGAGAAGACATAAAAAGGGTGGCAGAAATCGACGCATTAGAGATCATCTCGACATCTTCCACATAACATTATGACAGTTTCCAATGTTGGCTGAAAAATTGTTCACTGGATTCTCATCTATGCACTAAGAGAAGATTTTTATTAAAAATTTTCTATCCTTGGTGCACGGAGGAAAAAGAAGTATCAAATATCACTGCATTTTGTACCAAAGTAGCAACATAAGTGACATACTATAATTTTCACAACCCAGTGTTGTAAAAACTCATGCTTTGTGATGTGAAATTGCGCCAAATTGAACAATTTTTCACATCATTGAGCATTAATTTTTACTGCACTGTGTTGTAAAAATCATACTATGTCACTTGTGCTGCTACTTTGGTACAAAATGTAATAATATTTAAAACTACATTTTTCTCCGTGTATGAGATCACAAATTGATGAGGAGAAACAGTAATTTTTTATGCGACGGAGTTTGAAAATTGAAACCAATAAGAATTCATGTTGCAAAACAGTAATTTCCTATGGCATAATTTGTAAACAAAAATTCTCAATTGGTGAGATAGGTGGGAATTGAAAACCATAATATCCCTACAAACAATGATTACTGGCGTTTCAATGGGCCGTTGATGGTCCGGCAATGTTTACCCTCTCCAGGCGTGATGGGTCCGTACGACGATACAAATTTCTCAACACTCCGAATTATATGTACTTTGATAATGGGTTGAAGCAACCCGAAACGTTGGCTGGCAAATTTCAATAAAAAGGCTCGACTAATTACTCGGCAAGTCGGACTACGCTCTTCATATTTCTGATTCCTGATCCGAGTACTACCCAGACAGTAATCATGTTCGAAGCTGGTGAGGACAAAATTTTTTCCAGTTCAAATAACGCTATAAAAAGTTACTGTTATTTCCCATCAATTTGTAATCACATGTCAAGTATATCCCTCATTTACTGACGAAAACCAGTAACCTTGATTGATAATTCTCTCTCAGTGCGGAGAAACTTGGCTGCCATGATTTTGCAAAGGGACATTCGACAATGATTTTTTTACAGGGTTCCGTAATCATTTGTAAGTAAGTGAAATCATGGCCAACATTGAAAGCAACCCGTGGAAAAATCGTTCAAGTCTGATTAGGCGTTTGCAGGCCTAATCATGGACATTTTTCGGCAAAATTGTTCGTCTTCCATACTGACTGCACGTAGTTGGGCCTGACTACGCCTGGTCGTTCATTTTTCAACTTCGTCATCACTAAAAAGGCTTCAATTTTGTACCTACGTGAAAACACGTGATCAAGCTTGATCGTCTACAAACCATTCTCGCATGTGATCATGCAAAATCTCACCGACTGAGAAGTATTTCCACAAAATGATGGTGTGTTGATTTTTTTATCACGAATACACATGCGTGATCATGCCAGAGAACTGAAAAATGGGAAATAGAAACGGCATAAGCATAATAAGTAGAAATAATTGACAATAAATTAGTGTTCGATAAAATTGTCAGTTTCATTCCTGACAGAAAACTTGTTGATTTTGTATGAATTCCTCATGCATAATGGAGCATAATCAAGCCTAATTGGGCGTGATTGAGCATGATCAGTTCTCATCACGTGAGTACAAAATTGAGGCCTGACCACGGTTGATCACGCCTGATGAATGAAGCCTGATCAGGCGTGAACAAGCGTAGACAACTTTTTCATGGGTAACAAGAAACGGCAGTATGATTGATCACCATGCATATGAATTCATAAAAATTGGGATCCATTGAACTCAATTCGATAACAATACGCAGAAAATTGGACGTTGTCGAGAATAGAATTGTCTTCGAACCGTACATTCGACTGAACATTCGATTGATACGTAATTGAAATTACCAACAACACGAGTCTTGAACTTTTGAGATCGGTCACACTCTTTCATTACTGACCGCGTCTGATACTACTTAACTTGGGCGATTACGTGTAATGGGGCGAAAATTACGAACGAGTGCAAGTTTGAGATAGGTAGGTTCTCATTAAACAACCACACAGTCCACTTATTTACTTACTAATGGATTAAAATATAGTATTCTATAGTCATATATATGCATTAAATTGTTGCGATGTTGCGTTAATATACACGTAACTGTGCTCCTTCGTATACATATGTATATGTAATAAAGTTTCCAGTACATGAAACGGTGAAACTTTGTTTGGTAGCTATAGGTATGGCGTTCCTGAATGTTTTGGCACGATAACGGGTATGGGAATATCCGCGTATAGAAGTTGATTTCATATATTACCTCATACGATTTGTTACATAGTAAAATTGAGGGTTACTCGTGGACTGGTATTCATCATTTTTCAACAGATTCGAACTTCGAAACAATGGGAAAAAGAGATACATTCTAAACCTCAATAACCATTTCTCTAGGGCTCAGAGACAAGAATTTTCAGAACAACAACGTGGCTAATATTTCGTTGGAATTACGGTGGTCGCTTTTAAAAAACAACAAGAATTGCTATGATAACGAATAATGCTGATTGTATATTCCCGTGAAAAAATCGTTCAGGTGTGATTAGGCGTGTTCACGCCTGATCATGGACATTTTTTGGCAAAATTATTCGTACTCAACTCTGATCGCACGCAGTTGGGCCTGACTACGCCTCATCGTTCATTTTTCAGCTTCGTCATGACTGAGAAGGCTTCAATTTTGTACTTACGTGGAAACCCGTGATTGAGCTTGACCACGTGCGATTATGCCAGACAAACCATTTTCGCCCATGATCATACAAAATTGTACCAAATGAGAAGTATCCATACAAAATGACGCTATGTTGATTTTTTTATCACGAATGCACATGTTTTATCAGGCCAAGTCAGCCCCGAACACATTCGCGTACGCCTGATCACGCCTGATCATGCCTGAGAACTGGAAACTACATAAGCACAATAAGTAAAAATGAGTGACAATAAATTAGTCTTTTATAAAATTGTTACAGTTTTATTCCTCACAAATAGCTAATTAATCCTGAATTCTTTATTCATAATGAAGCATAATCAAGCCCGATTGGGCGTGATTAGTCCTGATCACGTGGGTACAAAATTGAGGCCTGGTCACGCCTGATGAATGAGGCCTGATCACGCGTGGACGATTTTTTCACGGGATATTGTATATATGACATTCAGATAATCTCACACACTGTAAAAAATTTGATCGGAAAATTCCTATATATTCATGTGAAGTAATTAACACATACACGCGCTGGGAATTTTCCTAACTTTTCCGGGAATTTACTGTGGAATGTTGGGAAATTTCATATAAATGTACCGGAGATTGATTTCCTAATCAGTGATTGGAATTCTCCGGTTGATGTACAAAGGAAAATTCCGATTATTTTTTACAGTGCAGCCAAGGCAGGCTACTTTTATGGAAGAAAACACAATTTTTTTTCTTATGCCCGAGAAAAAAAGATCTAGGTAGATCTGTTAAGATATATGTAGATCTCTTAACATCTAAATTTTGGCAAAAAAAAGATCTACGGAGATCCACAGAGATCTGCAGATATCTCCAGAAATCTTTTTGAATTTTCCTATATTTTTTTTAGATTTCTTGCAAAATTGGGATCTTTGGGAGTTAGTGGATATCAAAAAACTCCAAAGATTGTTGCTTAAGTTGAGATCTTCAGATGTAAGTAGACATGAACAGATTTGTACCAAAATTTAGATGTGATGAGATCTACTTAGATCTCATTAGATCTAATATTTTTTTCGCGGGTACAATATAATCCATACTCTATTCACTCTTATGAATTCTAAAACGAAAAGAAGAGAAAAAATCATTCTTAATTCTCAAGATTTTCAGATTTACAATTCTTTATCTTTCCGTTTCTTGCTTTTCTTTTTTTATACATCTCGCTCCCATCGTTTCGATTCTCACAACCTTCGGCTAGCTAGTCAGTGGGTGGACGGCGGCAATCATAATACTAGCTATCATATACATACGAAGAAAAGAGAAAGAAGAGTTCTAAGAGTGCGAGAAGATGTAAGTAAAACGGAAATAGAAATGAGAAGAGCGGAGGAGGTCTGGGAATGGTCGTCTTGGTCTATACTCTCTTCCGCGTTCCAACAATCGTCTTTTTTATCTTTGTCGTTGTTGCTCTCCTCGGATCGGGAAAATTTCCTCGTGATTTCAAATAAAAAGCCTTACTCGTCCGTCGTTGCTTTGTTTCAAGATGAAAGACAAGAGGTGATATTGTGATTGAGATGCCCTCCCCATTTTAGGTTCGTTGTTCTTTCTTTATATTGTCTTGCCTTCTAATAAGAACTTCTTCTTCTTCTTCTTCTTCTTCTCCTTCGTTGGTAATACAAACCATAGCAATTCCAGGGAAGAGCTTCGTAAAAAATACGAATACCATGAGCGATTCTTGAATTTTATTTTGATTTTCAGACAAATGAGCATCAAATTCTCCTTCATTATTGTATATGTCGAATGATGATATTTACAATCCCTGCTAAAAAATTCTGCCGTCCAAAGCAAGAAAACCGTAACTACATTTGACTTGAATTCGAGAAAATCAAGAAAAACTGTTTCCTTTTGAAATCAATAGAACAACTCATCAATTTTCAATGGCAAACCATTTCTAGGTTATATAGAGGGTGCTCTGTCTGATTTCGTAAAAGAAATTAGGATTTTCCATAACAACCATTAGTTTATGGACTTACGGTTGTTTCTCGACCAAAAATACTTGTCAAGAAGCCCGTAACTAACCTTACGGTCTTTTACCAAGGAACTACGACCAAGCCCAGGCCACTTTCCAAAGCATGAAGATGGTTAACTACATCCGAATGTCAGCATTGATGCACGAAGGTAGTTACGGTTTTTTTTATCAGAGAAATGGGCAATCGACTCACGGGATTTACAAGAGAAGAAAACCGTAATTACATAGAGGTGATTTTATTTTGTATTTGGGAGTCTGCTTCGAAACTTTTGCCAGAGAGAAAGACCGTAAGGACACTTACGGTGTTGTTATCTGGCAAGATGTTGACGTATTCGAATAACTTCCCATTTTTGTGTTAGTTATATATTTGATTAATTTTTCCGCACTTTGAACTGCTATTATTAAAGAAGTAATAGGTTTTTTTCTCAAAATAAAACACACAGTGAAATGCGGAATTTCTTCACGATTAAAATAATATGAATACCTCATTTCTGTCAAAAATGCGACTCACGATCTTCTTGGTTTAGACGGCAGAAATGCCAGGCAGAACCAGACAGAAAATTGTTGTTAGACTTTGAACAGTTTTTTTTTCCAGGTAATCCAGGCAAATAACAAATAAACGAATTTTCTACCCGATTTGATCCGGAATCACTAAATTGTAATGCCGATGTTGACCGCGGGCAATGGCTTGGGCCAGGCGTGACAGCCAAGCATAGGGGATTTAGTGATTGAGAATTGAGGTAATATCGTGCCTGTGTCAGCAATACAAAGATGGGAGGGGTTAGAAAGGTGTTGACGCAAGTTTGTATCAGCATTGGTTCAGGATTGAACCAACATTGGTTTTATAGTAAAAGTTTTGTATCGGGCCAATCATGGCAGGAATATTGAATCAAGCATACGCCAAAATTGGCGACCTTTCACCACCGCTGCCCCAGGCATCAAAATTGAGGCTCGTTAATTGCTGAAACGATGTTATCATTTCAGTCCTTAGTCAGACTTTCTCCCAAGGCTCCGCCATTGCTCGTTAGGGCTGGGTCAGCCTTGCGCCCCTGGTGAATTTTCACATGAGATCCTGTCCAAATTTTCGTCAATTTTTGACTGGATAACAGTCTGTGAATTCCCAACAGAACCGTCCCAAGAAATTGCTGTCAGTCTTTCACAGGATATTCCGAGTTGCTAATTCCAGACTAAATCGGGTAGAAAGTTTGTCAGTTTTTGCCTGAATTACCTGGGAAAGAAACCTGACTACAATTTCCTGTCCGCTTCTGCCTGGCATTTTTAGCAGAGATGTCTTTTACAAACTTTCATGGATCTAGAATCCATTATTCGCTAAATCTATCAATTTCACGAAACTATTATGTCAAAAAAATTTGGGACGATGAATAATTCATCAGAAATAAAACTCAATATCAGAATTGGGATGCATTGCACTCTCAAGATGACGATTCATCTACATATACGAAAATAAAAACACGAAGAAAGAACTTTTCCATCATTTCGATAAGAGTTTCCTTACGTGATGTCTAACTTCTAAATCCTCGTCATCTCTGTTCAAAAATGGACCTTAAAACAAGCGGTAAGACAGTCACGAAAACAATAGGAAGAGATTCAGATATCTCTTTCTCTCCCATAGACATCTTTCTCAATTTCATGTCTATTCTCGTTTCTTATTTGCGATGGAGACAAGAAAACAGAGGCAGATCTTATGTACCCACATATAAGTTATAGTTATTCTAGGGTTTATCTATGCATTGGAAAATGTATTATTTCGTTGGAAAAGATTTAGGGATTCCAACACATTTTTTGTAAAATAAATCTCTCGAGGTTTACTTCTTTCTCATTCCCCGAGCATGGATGTTTCGTACAACATTCACGTATCCCACCTCACCTGTAACGAATCTTTCGATCTCCTTCTTCCTCTCCATTCTCGAGTCAAAGTATTGCGTCTATCATCGAATGTACTTCCAATTTAGAGTCTTATCTCGACCAAAGAAATTATACCCTATACGTAATATATCAAATTAACGAAATGAAACGTCAATATTAATCCGAACGTGCTCTCTTCCGATAAATTAACACGGATAATCATATCCCACCGATATGATTTGAAGGTTGCTGCGAGGAAATGAAGAATTGTACTGTCTCCTATCTGGAGCTCAAATTTGTGTAAAAATATTAGATCTGTACATAGTTGAAACAAATTCGTCAAATACACATATCCCATGTGAATAACTTCCTCAACACACTTCAGATGTCTTTTGTAAATACAAACCAGTGACTCTTATTGCATGTTAAACTAGAATGAATAAATTAGAAACAATGACTTACTTCAAGTTCATGTCACGAGAATGTTGTTGTGTTGGTGACCGTATGTCAAATTAACAGATTTTTTGTGTAAGTAACACATCTGCGAGTGTGTTTAATATGAAAATTACTTCAAATTGACACTTTTTCTCCCGACCATATTTATTTTTTAAGTTAGAATTACACACATGAATGTGTTGTTTTCAACATCAATCCATTTACATATATTTTTTTTTACATTCACACAAATTATTTCCCACTGTGTATAAATGACTCACATAAATTAAACATATGATATCCCTGCCTCAAAAGATCCGATTCAAACCTATGTCCTGGTCAATCAGTATAAATTAGATTTTTGTCCAGGAATTTTTCTATTTGATCTCATTCAAACCGATTATATTTGAATGAGATCAAATAGGAAAATTCCCGGACAAAAATCTAATTCAAACTGATTGACGAGTTAATAAATTCAACCCTTAACATGCACACCAGGGTCACAATGAGTCTGTGAACGAATTAAAGCGTCAAATAATACATTTTACTGTTTGAAAATTCCATAGGCAACGCCATCTAAAATCGAATTAGATTATAAAGTGAGGACAATGACCATAGACAAGTCGAATTACCCAATCAGAATTTAACAACTGGCTAACACTGGCGAGGTACTGGCGGTCTGCACTGCAGCAGTACTGGCATTTGTCCGAAATGATAACGCTTTTCCGTACTGGGTACTTGGTACTGGCAAAGTACTGGTAATCGGTAATGGTCTTCAGTACCGGCGCAATACGCCCAATCAGAATTTCACAACTAGTGCTGTACTGCGCCAGTACCGGCTAAGACTGGCGGGGTACTGGTGGTCTGTACTGCAGCAGTACTGGCATTTGTCCGAAATGATAACACTTCTCCATACTGGGTACGTGCTAGCCGACTCTTGGAGGCCCAATATTGGCACTGTACTCCGCCTGTTGTCAACATTGGCATACTTCGGTTTTTTCTGATTGGGTAACTGCTCAATGTTTATTTAATGGCTATTGAATGTTGACGTAGGGTCTGTGTGATCCTGGTGTGCATGCAACGTTGGTTGACGTGAAAAGTGATCTGTTTTATAAGTTGAAAAAACTGTGATTTTTAATCAGCGAGGTGAGTGAAACGAATTTATATTTTCAATTTCAATTAATTCCCATACTACAACGGAACGTTTTTTTAAACATTGACAAAACGTACTTCATTAATCACACAGGGTCACGGTGACCCTGGTGTGCATGATATATGGGTTTCCCTCAGAAAAGGCCACTTGTTCAATCATCAGAATAAATACACTTTTATGAGAATTCATATTTCTATTATTTTTTCCCTCAAAGTTACACATCTGAACATGACACGTGTACGATATTAGGCCTCAATATTCAAGACTCAAAAAGTTAGAATTTTTTCAATAAACACATCATTTTGGGAAAACTGAAATTTTTCAACAATTTTTTCTGCAATTTCGATAGCACAAACATTCAGTTGTCATTATTTAGGCCTCTTCTTCAATGTTTCTGCTACACTTCAGACTGTTGTTATATTCAAAATTGACTAGTTCGAAAATAAAATGCAGCTCGTCACAAGAATCTTCAGAGGGAATAATGTTGACATATTTTGAGAATTCTCACATGTAATATTGAGAAAATCGTCTCAAGATTCGAATGCGTGTGCAAGTAAAGTGAAGAATATTACCATGGCGTGCCTTGGGAATACACATGTCACGTGTAAATCGGTGACAACACTGGTTATACATATGCGTACTGCTTCTGTTACTGCTGCACCTTTCTCTCCTACGTCTTCAGCATAGCTTATTTGATTGGATTCAACATGTGAAACTACGATCCATGCCTATACATTTTTCCCATAGGAATTCATTTGTTCATTCGGAATTGTATTTCTGTTTTATTATTCACAGAATTTGTCGAACAGATGGGTACACTTTGAAAAAAAAAAATGAATCTAAGAACTCCAAGTGGTGTTAGAATGACACGAAACAATGTCAAAATTTGTAACAGACTTCATTCTTTTTTTTTTGGGTAGTAAACATATCAAATTTATACATGCAATATCAATACAAATTTTATATATTCTATATGAAAAAGAATCGACATCACTAGTCGAAATACAGTAAACAAAATCTCGTGATTTTATATAATTTATATATAATTTTGAAAATTCTTCCACTGGGAAGAGAGATAATCGTTCGGGTCTGCACATCTTACTTTTCATAGAGGTTTTTAGGTTCAACGTTTGATTTTGAATTCAATAATGCTCACACTTGTGAATTAGATTCAGTACACTGAAAGAATTATCTTGTAAAAATTACCGTGAAATTCCAGTACTCAAAGGACAAGTAAAAATTCTTCAAAAAATTACTGTTCAGCCTGTAAAAATGAGTGAGTTTTTAAACAGTTGAAGGTAATATTTTCGATAAGTTTTACAAAATGCACAGTAATATTTTGAAGAATTCTTACTTGTCTTTCGATCACTGGAATTTCACGGTAATGTTTCAAATAAAATTCTCTCAGTGTAGCTTCTTTCGGTTCAAATTCAAAAAGCCAACGATCGTAATGTGATACGCAAACGCTAAGCGACGTCTTATAACTACACGGAAAAAAGTCCCATGTAAATTGTACATTGGCTGCTGTGAATTTAACATAACTGCTCACATGAATGCGAGTGGCGTAAAATTTACTTTGGAACCAATGTTATATTTACATTATTACCAAAGTGAATTAGATGAAATTGGAACTGGTAGCCGTAGAGCTAGCAGCCGCTTTTCATAACTCTTTATACACAATTTTTATCAAGGATTTGAGGATCTGAAACGTTTGGTGGGATGCTACTTAATCGATTTCTGGTATAAACAAAGCTCCAATAACCTTGATTCAAAAGTTACAACAATCGGCCGCTAACTTTACGCCTGATAGTTTCAGCTTTATGTAAATGAGAGAAGTGTTGCTGTGAATTACCTTTAATAACAATGTAAATCCAACAAGATTGTGTAGTAAATTTTACATGAAATCCACACTGTAATCGTTACTTGACTTTTCATGTAATTTTTATATGGGGATTCGAAATCGATTCTTTTTTTATAGAAAAAGTATTTAGTTTTAATTGATTTGTATAAAATCTATAAATAAAAATTCGATATGATTTTTATACAAAAGAATCTAATTCTCAACAATCGACTGAACTTTAAAAATGTCGATAATAACTATATATTTGTTTCAATAAAAAACATCGGTGTACTCAAACATTAAATATCCCTAATTATTGTTTACGAAAACAATAAGTAACTCGAATGTTTCGTTGACTGGTATGTAATTTTTTTGGATGAGGGATGAGAGAAAATTGTCACACTGTTCAATAATGGAATTGATTATTTATGTTATATTGAAAAAATAATGACCGATTATCAAAATCCTTTTACTTTTACTGGTCAACGAAAATTGGGATGACTTACTTTTCTCGTGTAATATTCATCAGTTCATTATCAGAATCTTTTTTAATGTTCCCCATTGTTGAATACTGTTGCGATATTATCTGCTGGGAAGACAATTCGACAATATTAAATAAATTTTGAGCTTCCGGAGTGGAGCCGCGTCTTGTATTGGTTGGTTCTTCGTTTCGGTGGCTTCTTCAGAGCGGCTGCGATGGTGGCGAAACGTCGGCAACCAACCGATACAAGACGCGGCTCCACTCCGGAAGCTCAAAATTTATTTAATTTTGCAAGCCGTGGGAGACGTATTCAACAATAATTACAAAATTTTTGAACTTAAAACAAGAGAAGAGACAAAGGCAGGGCATATTATTTATAAGGGTCAGTTCTTACCAAAAACTTCTCAAAAAAGTTCTTAAAAAATTACCCAATCTTTAGTGAAATGTTCTCCTCTTTTGTTTTCTTATTTTGAATCAAGTACCCTGTTGCAGAATGAGCCTTTCGCCTCATATTAAGGGGTATAGTGAGTTCAGTAATGACAGTCACCCTGAAAAATTGAGACTTCATGCCAAAACTAAAATTAAGGAAGTATCAAATAATTCAAGAAATACTTGTCACGCAAATGTTCTCCTTTTTTTTAGAAATCGAGTGTCCACCGTTTCGGTTAGTTGTTAAATTTCCGTAGAATATGTCCTGGACAAAGGATAATTAGAAAACCGTGTTAAAGATCTGAATTTTCTATTTTGAAATTTCTAATCTGAAATCTCGATCTCAATCTGGAATAAATACCAAACTTTTGGGTTGATTGAATTACATTTTGCTTATTCTAAATCGATATTGCGAATGTTTATTATACATTCAATTTGTGCGGTTAGAAGAATTTTACAAGCAAAAAAATGCATTTTTTACTCCACTTTCTTCGCTGCTACAGTTAAAATAATTGTAGAGCAAAAAGTCGCAGCTGTGACGGTACAGGTTTTGGGATTGATATTCGAATGATGAAATAATTTATTAGCTATGATATTTTGACTGTGATAACTACATTTTTCATTGTTACAGCTAAGTAAGTAGTTGTGTAGGCGATTTTTAATTATCCGAAGAATAGAAAATCATCTGTTCCCATTTAAACTCCACGCAAAAATGAAAATTTTGTATGAAAATTCTATATATATGCGGCATTTATATTTCACAGTTTTTCGAAATTATTCGCTGATTTTGTATGCTTACTAACGGACAAATTCAACCGAAAGATATAGATCTCATCGATACGGTCTTCGATGAAATGCATCGATGCACATTCTGCGCACTTTCGATGCATTTCTCAGACGCAAACCAGCGATCTCATACACCCACCTTGTGAATATTTGCTATTCCGCGCGTACGGGGTCCGCGTGCACTGCATATATCGTCAACAATAACGCACTACTGCAATCGTCGAGGTCGTCGTCACATGTCGTCTCTCGCGTTTTTCTTGTTTGTAGTTTGCCTTTACAGAAGGAAATTTCTTTCTGTACGCGATACACGCGAATGCACACAGAGAGTTCGACGACGTTTTTCAAAGTCGTGCAACGCCTTTTGAACTGAAGCATTTCCATATAGGTCGATAGATCGATCCCAGTTTACCGCACGACATTCCCGTAATAAGTACAATGTTATAAAGTAACGGACCTTAAAACGCTTTGGATTCGTGGGATTCGATGATGCGTACCGATCGTTTCAGAAAATACATGACATTGTTGGGAGATGCTCGGAGGAAACTAGTTTGTGAAGCAGCATCGATGTTTTTCAGCAGGGCATACTCTAAGAAAATTTAAGAACTAACCGAAACGCTAGACACTCGATTTGTAAAAAGAAAAGGAAAACATTTGTGTGACAAGTACTTTCTTAATTTTACTTTTGGCGCACAGTTTCATTTTTTTAGATATAATATCGTTTCTGAACTCAGTATACCCCTTGATATGAGGCGAAAGACTCTATCTGCAACAGCCCTTGTTGAAAAAATCCATAGAATCTGACGAAATTACATTGAATGGGATTTAGTCAGAACATTGTGCAAGGTTCAATCAGATTTGACGAGAATCAATCGATTCGTTTAACCAGGGAGGGCAATATTGAATATTCGATTAAAAAAAAGAAAAAGGAAAAAATTTTACTGAAAATCAGGTCCTTTTTTAAGAACTAACCGTTTTTACGTTTTAGAACTGATCGTTTTCTTTCAGAACTAACCTTTTAGTAAGAACTGACCCTTATAATCCGCCCTGTGTTTTTGCATAAAGAAAGCATGGAGTTTACACTTTAAAAAATATTTATTTGTCCTCTCTCCATAAAATATTTATTTGCAGAAATTAAATACTTAATTGAATGTAAAAATCGATTACTTGTGGCTAATGAATTATTTATTTGGGGCAAGCATTCCATTATTGGATTTGATTTAATTAATTCCAAAGAATATTTTATGGAGAGAAGACATATCAACTATTCATTTGATTGAAAGAAATTTTTTTTTCAGTGTGTAAAATTCAAGATTGTTCTTGTCAACGTTCGACGTCATTATTTTTTGTTTGTTACTGTAACAAGTTTGTCAGAATTTTGTTTAATTTGACCGAATTGTTTTGAGGGATAGAATTATAATAAACAACAGATTATGAAATCTATGTCAAATTTCTACTTTATTTATGAATGAAACACATTCCTGGAAATATTCATGGTGCTGAAGTTTGAATCGCTTATAGAAATGAAATGAAAATTCGAACCCATAAAATCATGGATTTCGATTCAGGTTTAACAGTTTTAATGAGGTTTGATATGTGTATTTGAAACAGCATTCATGAGTTTTGATGGGATTTCATCTGGCACCAACAACTTTCCTCATAAAATCCCATCGAAACAAATAAAACCGAGAAGTTTATGCGGTTTGATATATGTTCTTGAAGTTTGAATCGTTTATAGAAATGAAACGAGAATTCAAACCTATTGAATTTGAGAAATCATCAGTGTCTATTTTCTCGGATTAACTCCTTGGAATTGGAAGCACCGTTGTGCAAAGGATGTACAGCAAGATTTTAGGTCTTTGAAAGCTGATGATTTCTTCGGAGAATTGGCAATTCAAACTTGAGCAACAGGTTTGGTGTGTGTATTTGAAACAGAATCGATGAGGCTTTATCTGCATTGGTTAGGATTTTACAGCAGGGTCGTTATTTAACCCTTCAAATTAACTGTTCGGAACTGAAAAATTCGCTTAGAAAAAATACTGCACAATTTTGGATCTTTAACAGTTGAGTATTTCGTTATTCGATCAATAATTCGTTTCAATAAACCATTCAAACTCCAGCAATTCAGCAGTTTTAAAATTTTTATGAATTGCATCAACCAATTCTATCAAAGTTTTGTCAAAATATCCGTTGAAGTGCTAATTTTCAATCCCCATATGAAGATGATATAAATTAGAAGATCATCGCGAGCAGAATTTGCTGCAAAACGCTGCCAAATGGCGAAAACCGGACGAATTTTTCCATTAACCCGGTAAATGGTCTCATAAAGAATGATATACCGAAGTTTAACGTCGAGAAATTTTCTTACTGTAAAATTTTCTCACAATAAGTTTCTCTTCTGTTGGTTACAAATTGTAACCCACCCTATCATAATTCAGAAAAATTCTTTAAATAGATTCTCATAATCAAACCACATCGATATGCCTTATTTTCAAAAACTGCAAATCAATTTTCCCCACTCATAACTTCCCTCTATAATCTATCATGCGTATAAATTGGAATTGATTGTGCAAAAGTTTTCACAATTATCAACACCGTATTTCTCTACGGAATTGTTACTGCAATGTGCTCTTAAGTGTGGCTTGAACCAATTTCCGTTACGTATACATTTGACTAACCAGTTCGAATGCTTGACTCGAAGTTTTTGCCTTCGTGCTCCCAATGAGGTCACTCGATACGTCATCAATCGTTGGTACTTTATCACTTACCAGATTTTCAATCGTCTGCTAGAATTCGAATCTAATTATCGTATCTCCTTTGCCTTTGGCATGATCCGTCTCTTGTTCTTTCTTCCTCTTTGGAAGAATTTTCCACACCCTTATAATATTCTCTCATTTTTATGTCTTGAATTTTCACATATTTCAACCCTTTCATGACCACGGAGACATATACGTGCCATAAATTTCGAAATTTGTTATGAAGAGTATTTTCGGTGAATTGCTCTTTGTTATGGCTTATCTCAAAGCAGAAGTTCCCAGTATGCACTGTAATTTTTCTGCTGAGAAAACATATATTCGTGATAAAAAAACTCAATAAATTAGGGAAATTTTGAAAACGATCCATTTTCACCATATTTTTTCAGTAAATTACTGATATCACAATGTTCTTCTCAACACTGTTAGAAAAATCTGTCTTAAACTTGACAATAATATTATGAAGTTTTTTACATAAACATTTTATTAAATTTCATAGGAAATCTTTTATGAAATTTCATATTTCCATATTAAATTTAAGAACGATTATTAAATGTGATATGAAAACATGAAATTTAATATGAAAATATGAAATTTTGCTACAAAATTTCGTATGGAATTTAATAAAATCTTTATGTAAAAAACTTCATAATATTATTGTTAAGTTTAAGACAGATTTTTCTAACAGTGAAAACCACTTGAAAAAATATAATTCGAATATTCTCTGAATTTTCAATTCCAGTAATAATTTGTGATCTTTAGTAGATAGATAGATGAGTTTATTTATTTTTCAACGTTTCAGCATTTTTTTAGCGTTTCGGTCAAAATGTAGTGAATTTCCCCACGGGCAGTGAAAGGAAAAGAAAAGTTCTAGGATGTTTATTTTTGTTTATGAAGCGAAAAGTCCATTTTGTTTGTACAGAAAAGTAGAAAGATTGTTTTTATTATTGTGACATTTCGAGTCATGTGGAAATAAGAATAAAATTAGAGGTTGGAAAGGGTTGATGAGGAAAATTGGTATGCGTATGTGTGTGGGGAGTACAAAGGATTAGGAGAGGAGGGGAAATGAATAGAGAAAGGAAAATAGAAGGGAGTAAGAAGAGTGAAATAAGGTTTGTGTTTATGTAAACCTGTTGATAAGAAGTTTGTGATCTTTAGCATTCCATCTTAGACAATTGAAAGCGAAACCTCCCCAATCAGAAAAATCCGAGTAATGCCAATGTTGACAACAGGTGCAGTACAGTGCCAGTATTGGGTCTCCAACACTTGGCCAACACGTACGGGATCAGTACTGGATATATAAAAATACACTTTAAAAAAAATATTTTTTTTTATGGATTTTTTGGTTTCAAAATATGAGTCAAAAATATGAACGAAAAAGTCCCAGTAAAGTCCCAAAGACTTTAAGAATTATAATATAATACCTTCTCTAAAAAGTCCCAGCCATTATGGTACTTTTAGAGGTATCTTTACGTAAATATTTTGACTCGGGTTAAACCAACGCCAAAAATCCATAAATCATGGTATTTTTCAAGATACCCTTTTCTCCGTGTACAGTACTATGCTTGTACTGATAAACCAGTACTGAGAACTTAATATCGGCCAGGTACTAACCCAGTACTGGCCCTGCACTGATTGCGAATAATGGTATTAAAACTGAATCCCCAGTACTGAAAAGCGTTATCATTCCAGGCAAATGCCAGTCTTGGCTAGTACCGGTGCAGTACTGCGCCTGTCATAAATTTCTGGTTAGGTCCTTTCAAGACGATAAGCCCAAACATGTGCCATGCTGTATCTGCTAAAATACAGAAGCTAAAAATTTTAATGCAACAGATTTACCCCATTCGGTTGAATGCAGATTGAGAACATTTCCATTATTTTTCCCTACAAACAGCCATTATTTTCTACTCCTGAAAGGATTACCTGAAAAATTCTTTGCCTCTAAAATTGCAATTCTCAATTTGTTTCTATATCGAACGCGTTTTATGAATTTCAAAAATTTATGCACGTTTTATTCATATTTTGTTGCGTAGAACGAGAAACTGGAGGTGAAACAGAAATGGGCTTCCCGGCTTTTGGGAAAGTTACGGAAAGACATTACCCAGGAGTACCGAGAAGATTTTGTACTGAGTATTACGGGGAAGAGGCCAGCCATGTGTGTCCTAAGCAATCCTGACCAAAAAGGCAAAATGCGAAGGATCGATTGTTTACGGCAAGCTGACAAGGTACAGATATACTTGATAATTATTTTCAAACATTTTTAAATGATTGTTGTATGAATATTCTTCTCCAACTCTCGCCCGATGTAACCTCATTCGTTCTTATTTAATGATTCTCATTTTTCAGGTATGGAGATTGGACCTTGTAATGGTGATCCTCTTCAAGGCAATTCCTTTGGAGTCGACGGACGGTGAACGATTGGAAAAGACTGCGGAATGTGCACAACCGGGCCTCTGCGTCAACCCCTATCACATTAATGTCTCCGTCCGGGAACTCGATCTTTACCTCGCCAATTTTATTACCAGTCACGGTAGGATTTCATTTCAGAATAATATAAATCTTTAAAACAACACTCATCGATCCTTCGATTTCATTTTTCTCTTTCAATTAAGAATTCATAATCAAAATTTTCAAGATTCGTTGGTTAGTTGTTTTATTTTATGGTGTACAGTAAAAATTAGCTAACATTATTCCTCTTTTGTTTAATTCTGCTGTGTTCTAATGAACTTCTGGAAAGGATTCGATTCAACTACCCGGGTCGAAAAATTTGAACGGTTTGTGTCCTCGTATTTCATTTTTAAACTGATATTGTCCTGATTGTTGAATCAGGGATCATTTTCATTGTTACATGAATTTACGAAGTCATTTAGCTAGAAGTTTCAAATGAAAAAGTTAATTTTCGATCCATTAATTACAAAAGATGCTTTGGTTGAAGAGTTTTTGCACAACCAAACCACAAAAACCTAAAATTTAAGGATTGATCGGGTATACACAGTGAAAAATTTTGTGTATTTTTAACACACGTGTATGTTCCGGAAGTCCACTCGCAATTTATGTCAAATATTAACACAAAAATGTTAAATTTACACTGAAAATCTGTGAATTTCAGAATTTGATATGTGGTTTTCAACACAAACTATAAGTGGACCTCCTGTGACACAGAATTTTTCACTATGTAGGGTCTCTTACCTTACCCCTTCATGATTTGAATCTGAATTTCTCCTTCAACGAATGAGGGGAAATTCAAACCAAAATCATGAAAAAGTACGGTTTTTATCCACATTATTCAACCATCAGGACAAAATCAGTCTAAAAATGAAATATGAGGACAAAAACCGTCCAAACGTTCCGACTCTGGTATGAAAAGAACGACATCGGACAATTTATACATTCCATGCATCAAAATTTTTAAATACAGGGCAACTTCTGAGTACGGCCACTCGCCCTAAATTTAAAAAATAAAAGTATTCAAGGTGTCTAATAGCATAAATCAGGGTTTTGGATTTATTACACCTTAATCCTTGCTGAATCGATTTATGCTTACTCCAGCTCGTTCAAACATAAATCTAAAGGATTTACAAACAGATTACCCGTCGTTATAACACACGAGTCACAATTCCAAACGAATTTTGAAAGTCTTATCAAACGAATCGATTGAAAAATTCAATTCCCGCGTTTGAGATGGAAGAAAACTTTGGAAATACATTAGTTGGAACATAAACGATCAATTATACGTATCGAAATTGGTTCATTTTGCCGTATGCCAACGACCTTTGTATGTATACCTCTCTTTCTTTCTCTTTCCCTCCCTGCTTCTTTCCTTGGATCTTGGATACGTTCATTCACTTGTACATTGGTTCATTCAAAGCTAATACTCGGCCGTTCTACTCGGCTTCGATTCAAAGTTTCTTGGAACGTCTTGCCAATTTCTCTGGTTTAGGTTTTCCTTATGACACGGGATAAATACCACTTTCATGCACGGCAGAATTCAAAACAAAAAAAAAGAACAAACATTTTCCATGCATCGCATTGGGGTTCGCGTAAAGAGTATTTCAACGACCATATTCGAGTAGGGATAGAGTTGTACTAAAGACTCGATGAATCGAGATAAACTTCAAATATTTGTCGAATATTTTGATTTAATCAGCGGAGTGTTCAAGGTTGTTGAGAAAATTCATAAACACAATCAGGGAACACAAAAATCACAGAAACAATAAAATTCTCCGGGACTGTCGTCAGGAAAAATAATTCTGGAAAGAGTTTACAGATAAAATCAAAGAAAATTTTGTAAAAAAACATTGAAGGTGTGTTTTTTCACTTCGTGTTGGCTGGAGAAACTTTCTTCGAAGCCCTTCTTCGAAATTTGATTAGGAGAGAAGAAGTTTTGATAAGTTCATTCATTGAAGTCAAAAGATAACGATTTTCTCTCTTCAATTTGGTATTAATGGCATTGTTTACATATGTTGTATTCAGTTCATTCATCTCTCTGTACGCACTCTGACTCAGCTGGAAAGCAGCGTGAGTACGTACGACCTTTGGCAGACCGGTACAGGTGCAAAGCCCGATGCAAAAGCTAGAGCTATGAAACGCCTTGCCAATTTCACCGATCCCCATGTGCCAGGCGCCACACAATGAGCAAAGCACATGGCGCTGGCTAGTGTTTACATATACACATTATACTTTATACTTGGATCCTTCACTTGCCCGCTTCTCTTCGTACTTACTTTTTTCTCTTCCTCTTCTTCTTCTTCTTCCTCTCTTCCTCCTTCTGCTTCATGACTGTTTACGATCTTCTATCGTTGCCAATTCTCACAGAATTCCAATAAAATTATCATCGCGTTCTTCAAACAGTAATGCTCTAATTATTTGTTTTGTTATATATTTCTCCTCGTTCACTCGAAGAATCGGGGAATCATATTTTACAAGTTTGTTATTCTTTCACTTCCCAACTGCCTTGCAAGGCATGCGTGGCAAATAAATATTCAATTTATGACGCTTGTTATGAAATTGGGAACAAAATTTCATTCGAACTCGGTGAAAATGATATACTTCGTATGCACGATACAAGATCGCTGATTGATACTTCTTCTTGAAGTTTCTCTTCATTCCGATGCACTCGGTATTTTATATATTTTATATGCATATATCAAATGCATCCATTCAAAGTACGAAGAGTGGAGGGGACCGACCGACTGATTCAGCTGGAAAGCTTTGGGAGTAAAGAGAGAACTTCAAGCGACCTTTGGCAATAGCGAGGGCAGGGGGAGAATAGTATTGCTGGCTCGCAAGTGCTACCTCGCAAGTGAATTGTTTTATTTTGCTGAGCAGCAGCAATTTATTCAGAAGCTTGCCAGAGCGCAGCAATTTTCCACGGTATCTAGGAACATCCTTAATGTGTGTACATTCCCGTACCGTCCCATTCTATGCAGGCAAATGAATCATGAAAGAAGAATTAACTATTTCGCCCTGTACGCATGAATATATTCTCACTTTCGGAATTCACTTTTCGATTAGGTTTATTAAACTTTCATTGTCAGGATTTATCATTGAAGATGTATCGCTAATTTCAAGTGAGAATTATACAACCTTTGCTGGACGGGTATCTATTTTATTCCACAAATATCAAGATTCGGAATGAAAAGAAAAGGGTGGCGTCGAAGCAATGATGAGTGTTCTGCACGAGATATGTAGTTCCGATCGTGGCCGAATTTCAAAACTATACACACAAGCCAAATGGCCTGAGCTTTTGTAGCTGGCAATTGGCATCGCCAATAGTGAGGAAGAGTTACATAGTGAAAGTGTTCTCTCACGTGTAGTACTACGGCTTGGCAGCGATGTTTCTGATGTTTACAGCCGTGGTTGACGCAAAAATTGGCTGTACCCGGTCTGGCCCACTCTGTGCCTACTGCACAAGACAAAGAGACAAATAGAAGGAAGAGAAGAGGAAGAAAAAATCGTGGCGGTGCCAAGACATGGGGTAGGTTAGGGCCACCGGCAGCACACACTTCTTTGACTCCAGCTGTCAGACTTGCCTTGTGTGTTTCTTTTTTCCTTCATCGAGGGTTTTCTTTATAACTCTGATACAACTTTGCGAAACCTCGTAATACAACCACGCACACTTTTACCCTCATTCTAATTCTGTACAATTGAAAATATTTTATTGAAATTTATGATAAACCCATATAAAATCGTATTTATATCTGCTACGTTCTCTCTGTTATGAAATTGAAACATCTTACCTCTCTTAATCAATGATTCACCATTCATCATTCATCTTGAACGTTTTCGATACCTTGTAATATACACTTTGAAGGAGGGTGAAGAGTAATAGTGGTAATAGTGAACTCTTTATCGTGTAGTTCTTCTTGGCAGGGATTGAGCTTATATTATTGTGATACTATGCGTGTATATTTACAGAGGGTGAGGAATTTTTATGATGTTGATCATGTACGTTATGTTTTGACTGCGAGGATGATGCTTCGAGGAACTTGCCAAAAAAAAGAAATATTGAGGTGAAACTTCTAATGCTCATTGATTTTATGCATTACAAATCGATCTTCTAATCCTTTCTTTTTTATTATTCGTTCTGGAAATATTTATTTGAATCCAATGATTTGCATCGTTGTAATTAATTTAATGCGCTTTCAAAGATTTATTATCAAATTCTGCACTCGCCACGATAACTCGAAAGAATTTTCAAAGAGTGACCGCAAAATCCGCCTGTTTTTTTTGGGGGACCTTGAGTTTCAGGTTGAATTGGATTCTGAAAAATATCTTATTATGTCGATCATTTGCGAGGGAATACCATCCCCCGGTGAGCATAGCATTGATTTTGGAGATAAAGAAATCGACGGAATCGATAGATTCTTGACAAAATGAATTCTTTTCTATAAAAAAAAAACCTATCGAGGTTTATTGATTTTTATAAAATCTTGATAAAAATTTGATACTACTCCAAAATTTACCTCCAGTGTTATGCTCACCAGGAAATTGTATATTCTTGCAAATGATCAACGTAGAGTATGTTTTAGAATACGCGGAAAAATACTCTTTTTTGCGGTCAATCTTTCCTCCTTGGATGCCTGTAAAAATTTCCTTTCATTCATCTGAATTCCAAAAATGTATCAACGTGTAAAATTCTCTATCACCTTCGCGACATCCTTTCATTCGAAACGCTTGAGGATCGAGAATTATTAGAACATTATTCTAATGTCCACATATTTTCAGTAACTCAAAACCAAGACAAGACTGTGAATATCAAGTTGAAAACACAAACCGGTCTAATCGTTGCACGAGTATATAAAATATCGATCATCTCCCCAGCGCACGAAGAAGAGCTACCACCAAGTCGCAGTGTAAATATTACACCGTGAATTTAAAAATAAAATTCTCTGCATCGTGAGTCACATTTTCGAATTCGTTTCCTCCTGAAAGTGAAGTTAAAAGCTATAAACGCTACCTATTTATCGAATTTAACAAACTGTTTTCTCATCCATCCTCGATAATCCGCGTGTATCTTTAAATTCCATGTTCCATCCTGAAAGTAGGAATAAATATATATATACGCATAGATCTCTTTTCGCTTTAACGCTTCGCCTAGAGCAACGAATTTTCTCTAAGAGCTAAATATCGCTTCGAGCTCTGAGAGCCTTGGATTGCGTAAGTGTATCACACATCTCCTCTTTCTGGTTCGGTGTCTCTTGTGAAAGTGTTAGAGAGGACAGGTGCCTCGTCCTCGTACACATCGAATTTTCGCGATGCCGAATATACATATGTACGTATACTCAAGGCACGAAAACTTCCTTATGTATGTATGTGTATGCTTCCCGTTTTAGCTGGCTATTTAGAAAAGTCAAAAGCGAGAGAGAGAGACAGAGGAAAAGCTACTACGTTGAGGTTGACTTTAATAACCGTTGCACGAGCGGAGAGTAGCAGCTTGGTTTTAGCAGCTTAAACGCGTGTCTTTTACAGCTCGCTATGTTGCCATAGTCTAAATGCGAATTGATTTAAGATTCTCGCAAGGGAATAAGCAACTTTATGCATATAAAATAAGTATCGGGTACAGATTCCGTCCATGTAAATGTACACGATGTTTCATTTTATCAAGCTATCGCAATTGCGTTGTCTTCGCAAAATGTCCACTGGACGTTGCTTTGATTTATACATTGGGGAAAGATTTTAATTAAATCTGTACTCAACTTGTTAATGTTCGTCGCGGAAAGAGAAATTAAAGATATCTTTGGATAAATGTATTCGATGGAATTGGTTTCGATGAGTAACGTAGAAAAATGTGTTTCGAGTGATTCCGTTATAAACGAATCCTTGTTGAAACTTTCAACCTGTCATCCACCGTCATCCTTTGGTATGTTCTGTACAGGAATTCAAGCAAGTTTAATCCCACAGGGATTTCTAAAGTAACATGAAATCAGATTGAAAAATCAGATTTTCCTCTCAATAATTCTCGTATAAAGTCATGAAATCCTTTTGAAATGGATTTATAAATACTGGATACAACCTTGAATTTAACGTTGATGGAGACAAACTTGAATCACTCACCTCAATTTCAGGGTGACGAACGTATAAATTGGAGTACGTTTTCATAAATAGTTATTTCAATTTTAGCTGAGTGATGAATATTTTTGCAGCGGAATAATACGCATTTCTCTTATTCCAACTGCTCTCTGGAAAAGTTTATTGAGGATTCAATAATTTATGAATTCTGAAATGGAGCAGACAGATTAATTGATTCTCCAATATTTTCGCAATATTTTCACTCCTGCGAGGATTGGCGAGGATGCGATACGAGTTGCAGAATAACAAAGAATGCGTACAATGTCTGATGGATATGTATAGAACGTAATTATCCGTTGTAAACTTATTCAAGTATTCCATGCACACGCATGGATTATCTTGTACGCGCGTACATTATGCGAGTAATGTCGATGACACGAGCGATTCGTGATTGAATTAAAATACAATGGGCGAGCGTGTAATCGACATATTTAGAAAAATTTCTTCAGATGAAATGAACTTTTTTCACAGCTTTGATCGACTGAACTTCGAAGGTGTTGAATATAATGTCAAATATAGATAGAAATACAGGAAATACAGGATACAGGAAACGTTGAGATACTTCACACCTCGTGTTGGGGTTTATCGGAGTCGATCGATTGGATCCACGCGTGTGAATTGCAACGGTACCGAAGCAAGTTTCAAACTACTTATCATTCATGCGAGGTACTCGTCAATTACTTTTGCGATATCACATTTGTGACATAAATAACAAATACTTGTAATCCTTCATAAATATTGATTTGGAATAATTGATTCAATTATTGAATTGAAATTTCAAAAAATATTCTTCATTCTCGCACGAATGTGTCATAATGAAATACAAATTCCCACGTCCACCGCATAAATTTGTACGCTGAGCTGAAAATTTTGTACGCAACATGGGTGGTGCAACATGTCGGGTTTGATGTATGTGTATACTTGTTTTCATGAAGATCGTATGCACGCGTTTACCTCAAGTGACTCGAGAGAAATATATATACATATATATATAGAAATGTAAAGTAAATTAATTGCAGGTGAAAATACGCGTTTCGGACGTTCGTTATAGTGGATTCTCCTTAGCGAGACTCGTTCGATGTTGGTGTTAGAAAATCAACAACATATTTAAAGGAGAAACGTACACGGTCAGATTGCTATACAAGATGTCCGTCGCCTATTTATTTATAGAGTGAACACATATGTACGTATGTATATATACATCGTATAGATAAACGTCGGTAAGCAACGGTCACACCATGCGTCTGTGTATTGCCCGTGGTGTATACATTTATGTTCATTTCGACTCCATCATTTATGTAACGAAAAAATCAATTAACAAGAAAACCAATTCGAATGATATCGATTTTGGTCAATTTCGTGCCCTCCAACCCCCTTCCCCAGAGTGGGAAACATTTGCAAAATTATATATAATTTGTATAGAATTGTATATAAATTATAGATATAATTTTGAAAATGTTTTCCACTCGAGTTCAAATATAAAAAAAATGCAAGAATATCTCACTCGATGGAAAGAATATTTCCTACTTTTCGTGGAAGGGATTGCCTGTACTCGAATGAATTGATTTTTCAATCATATCTGGGTAAAAAAGAGTACAAATTAGAAAAAATCAAAAACTGATACCAAGAAATTTTGTACAAATTCAGAATTATTATACAAAGACAAAACGAGGGAAAATTTGGTACATCGAAGAGACGAATTTAAATGCACAATGAAAGAGATCCGAGGAATAGATAATTTCACCACGATCGAGTCTTGTGATGAAATTTCACGCATTTGGAAGAAACAATGACGAATCTTGATGCGCAAAATTCGACCCCTCATCACCTCGCATTTAGAGCTCTCTTCTCTTGTGTATATTTCGGTGATATGTTGCGTAATGAGATTTGCGTAAGATTGCGAGAGATGTAAAACAACCGTGTTCAACTGACAGACCGATCGGTGTACAATGAACAAAGAAAAGGAAATACCAGATATTTCATTTTTGTTCAAACACGAAATATACGAATACATGAATCTTACGATAAAATAACCACCGAGATTGGATTATTCCATCATTCTAATGAACTTGAATTTATTATTTATGTTTCAGAGGTCTTAAATGGTATCTGTAATGCAACTAAAGAAGAAGAAAGGCGGCGAAAAGGTGATATATTCTTCCGTATAATATATTTTTCCCTAAGAAATCGATGATATAATTTTTCATTCCGCCTTTACTCTTTTGAAATTCCACTCTAATGGATGGAATTGAGAGACAAAAATGCAATGATGAACTGGGTTCTGTTCCCAGGTACAGGATACCACGAACTATATAACGGTGTTGTCTGCAACGACACAATCCTCGCGACAGGTGTGTTCAGCTCCAAGGAGCTCTGGATGCTTTCAAAAGGTACGACGTGTGTTCTCTTCCTTAAATTTCGAAAATCCGTCATGTTCAAAACATTTCAATCGAATTTCACAAGTAGTAGTGGTAGTTTCACAAAAGCACACTATAAGTAGGAAGATTTTTTTTATTGTATATATATTTTAGAGAATTCAGTGACTCGTTGATGATGCGAACAAACAGAAATGTACTGTCGGAAAATCTGATATTAAATCTGATTATTCAAATAGATTTCAATATTATTCATTTTGATCGAAGCAATATACTTTTGAGCAGAATATCATGAATATCCATACAATTCTTGTCTCAATGAAGATTTAATCGAAACAAAAACAAAACACTTGAAACCAATTCTGTCTATTTTTTTTTTTGAGAATCAAATTTTGAACTCTTTTTATTTTATTCGATAAAAGGTTGAGAATTATTAGTACTCTCTCATAGTTTGTAAAAAAACAAAATATCATTCTACTGAATTCGCAAATATGAAATTTAATTGATCTGTTTTTTAAAAAATTGATAGAAATGTACTTTTACGGATGCTTTCGAAAGGTGATTAACGGGTAAATACCAGAAGAGCCTTTTGAAAGCATACGGATCGATTGTTATGGAATATTCATAGGGTAAGGGCACTAATCTCAGATCAGTTTGATTAAATGGTGAAAGTTTTTATTCTTTCATAGAAGATCCTGTACAGCACAAAAGTTCCAACAAAGAGTTCCCGTTATGCTAATCAATATAATGTATTCATTATGAATATTTTGAATTCAAAATGAACTCTTAATGAACAACTTAATGTTCAGAAAGAACTCACATAGAGATTTCATTTTGAATTCATTGAATTCTTATTGAATTCATTATTGGTCGCATAACGGGAACTATTCTAGAAGTCTTTGAGAAGGCTTTATAAATTCAAATTGATCTTTTGTGCTGGCTGGGATTGAGTAATTCTTTTAATATTTATTTTGGCTTGTAGTGATTAACATGCGATTGATTACCCATACAGCACAAAATTCCCCGCAAAGAGCTCACATTATGACAGTAAACATGAATTCATTATGAATAGTTCGAATTCAAAGTGAACTCTTGATGGATAACTTAATCAGCAGAAAGAATTCATATCGCGAATTCATAAAGAACTATTCAGGCATTCAACATTTATGCATTTTGAATTCATTGAGTTCATATTGAATTCATTTTGACTGTCATAACGGGGACTGTTCAAGAAGTTCTTTCAGAAGTTTTTGTGAATTCAAAATGATCATTTGTGCTGTCTGGGTATAATTCGATTTATCACAATCTATCTTTAACAATTAAATACCCTATCACTTTCGGTTCAGAACTGAATCTATATCGGAAGAATTTTTGAAAAAAAATTGTTCTCCATCCCTGTGATATATATATATATATATATATATATATGTATATAGAACTTGTGAATTTTGAAACTGAATGCCGCATGTTCTTATATAGTTGTTTTGTCGGGTAATCCAAAACTAATTGTAGAAACTAATTACTTTAATTTTGAATTGTTCCCATGATTTAAATCCACCTATCCATAATCGAGTAGAATATTGAACTTCAATCGAAAGATAGGAATAATATTTTAATAAATTCACAAGAAATTATGTTTTATTCATAGAATGTTCAATGTTGATTTTATATTCGCAACAATAATGAAAAGGTTGAGTTTTTTATGATGCATAAAGGAACCATCAACAATCCTGTGAATCTAATTGATGGTATATTTATCTAGATTCTACAAGAAGAAGATTTCAGTCGTACATACTACTTTCATCCTCAAAGGAACAACGAGGTCGAAACAAACCCAAAGGACTATGATACATACATTGTTGGAAAGATCTACCTAAAATTTCAATAGAATATTATGAAGTTTTTTACATAAAACAGTTCATCAATTTTCATAATAAAAAATATTGAATTCAATATCATGATTCTTAATGTTAAGAATTTGTTTTTCGTGATGTTGAGAATTTTCTTCTTAATTTTGATAACATATTTGTGGAATTTAATAAACAATTGTTACGTTCCAGAAAGAAATTTTGAAATTTCGTCATTGATATTGAATTTAGAAACTATTATTGAATTCAATATGAAAATATGATATCTCATAACGAATGTCGTATTAAATTTGAGAATTTTTCTAACAGTGTAAGATAGCGATGGGGATTTTCAAAAAAATCGATTCCTCTTTTACAGAAATTATATCCGATTTTTATCATTATAATTTTATAGAAATCTATAAGAAACTAGATACTTTTCCTGTAAAAAAAAGAATCGATCCTGTTGAAAAATCCCCATCACTGGTATAAGATAATTACATGGTCCATGAACAGATGACATACAACATCTCGAAGAAAAAATCCTATGACTGATGCCTGATTCATCACCAGTTTCCTTTGTCCTAAGATTCATAATTCCAGTTTTATTATAATCGCTCATTAAGCTATCACACTGAGAAAAAGAAAAATACACTAAACTACGCGAGACAATTGGATACATTTAAGGGGAGGTTCTCATCTAGCGACCACAAAATAAGATGATTTTCTCGAATTTTTTGTTCATGGAAGGAAGTGAATAAAGAACTTGGGGGTTTTCACACTTGGTAATTAAGTCTTTAAGTACATAAAAAAATTGTTTGCAGTAAAAAATGATGCCATCGGAGTTGTTAATACGTGTTGAAACATAACCACCCCCAAGCGTGTATTGCCTGTAATGACAATGGGCCCCAAGCTGGGTCCATCCTCTTTAACCCAGTATTCGGGAATTACGATGGAGCCTATGTTGACTCAATCTTGGCCCTGTTCTGCTTTCCCATACAATTATGGTTGGTAAAAAATGGAAATAATAAATCTTAGTGCGGGCACATTTGAACTTGGCCCCAATTTGGACCAGCGTTAGGGCAAGATTGGGGTGAATATATATCCCGAGCATGTATGTACAATCCTCAGCGTATATGAATTTTGGTCCAGTCTTGGGCCCATATAGGCACAATGGAGCTCAACACTAGGCCCGAGACTGGACCAAAGTGGGGCTGAAATTCATGCCCACTGGGGTAGAATTCAAAGCAATTTTCCAATTTCACAACAAAAAAAGAAGGAGCAGCATTCATTGCCTAGTCTGGGTTCATGCTGGGCCCATGGTGTTAACAATCCTCGGGCAAAGCAATACAGCCAAGCTGGGAACGATGTTATCATCTCAGGGTTGGTCCCATTTCTCTGCCCAGCTTGGCCCCACGTTGGGCAGCATGGGCACCCACCCTGGGCTTAGATTGGGCCCGCAGTTAATACACACTTGGGCCTAAAAAAACAGTGACCAATCGGCCGCCACTATGGCACTCACAAAAATTATCAGAAATCAAAAATCCACAAATTTTCATGAAATGTATTACATTTGTTGGAGGTTGTACCAATAAAACCAATGAAAAGTCCAAAATTGAAAAAATGACAGAAATGCAAACTTTTGGTAGCGTTTTTTCACCTCTTTTTGGCTCTCTAAAATGCTATAAAAAGGAAAAGAAAGGTAAATTTCATCTGCATTTAACCCTGGAATGGGCACGTGAAAAACATAGGAAATTTCAAATGCCTGTAACTCATTTGAAACTAAACGGATTTCAACAAAGAGAAGCTCAGATGCTGGGGTAGAAAAAAATGTCCTGGGGTCTTAAAAGACCCCACATGCCCGTTCTAGGGTTAAGTTCATCTCACGATAAATTCAATCAGCGTCAAAACAAAGAAAATAGACAGAGATCCGTTCAGTAGTTTTTGAGATATCGTGGAGCCAAACTCGAAAAACATGGTTTCGAGAAAAACACCTTTAAAGTTTTGGGATACGAATCCTTCAACTTGAGAAAAGTTTTTTTATGTACTTTAAGACCCATTTAATGAGTTTTAGATAACTCGAGTTGTTAATTTACTTCCTTCTTAAGGAAAAAAAAATCCAGAAAATCACGTTAATTTGGAATTCGCTTGATGAGAACCTCCCCTTAAACACAATTACACGGAGAAAAACAATTTGCTGTCGCCGCAAATCGAGGTATTATATATAGAATAGCAAATTTTTTTGCTACCCTAGCTAAAAATTTGCTGCCGCAGCTACCTGGATTCCTGGGAGAGCAACATGATTAACTGAAGTAGCAAAATTTTTAGTATTATATACAGAATAGCGGACATGTTTTGCTGTCAAAGTTCAAAAAATTGCTGCCATAGCTAACAAAATTGCTGTGATAGCAAAGAGAGAAGTACCCAGCAAAATCAGGTTCCACTGTGCTAGCGGATTCTTTTTTCACCGTTTAGTAACTAAATCAATGTAAAAAAGTGGTTGACGCAACTACGCGGAATGGGAACAACAAGGTAGTGGATCCGATTCAAGAAATTAAGCGCTTAAACATCATTCCACAGTATCGCGTAGTTGAAGTGCAGTTCCTTTTTCATCAGTGCAGACAGCTCGATTGTTCAATGCGAGGAACTGAAATATCCATTTTGTAAGTTTTGTTCAAAAATATAGATGAATGATGTATTATTATGTCTTGGCAGCGAATTTGATATTATACGAATTCACATTTACTCAGTTGTGATTTGCGCGTTAATTTTTCCACATTCGCAACTGTCAAGTTCGTAAAAGTTGTGGAAACCAGAATCCACCAATTTGGCTGTATTTCAAAACACTCAATCACAGTTCTTACAAGAGATGTTACAGATTTAACTAAAATGACTTCATTTCGTGTCAATGGAGGATTGAAAGTTGTTTCGAATCCTTCAATATCAAACTTCTCAAAAACATTTCTGAACGTTTTCTACCGTCCATCTCTCGATGCTTGAGGATACCCGAATTAGCAAGAATTTTTTGTACTAATTAACCTATTTATCAATGTACTTCTAGCAAATGTAAACCAGAGGTGGGCAGTCTCGAATCCTCTTTTGCTTACGCACCCTCGTAATTACTGGCACTGTAGTACAGTCATTCGCGCTTCAAACACAAAGTATAAATGACATTTACGCGGAGAAAAAAATTCGTTGTGACAGCGGAATCTGATTTTGCTGGAACAGCAAATTTTTTATTATGGCAACAACCAATTTGCAATCACAGCAATTTTTTTGCCGTGACAGCAAAAAATGTTCACTCTTCCAGCAAAATTTGTTTCCTGTTGTGTATAAAATACTGAAAAATTCGTTGTTTTAATTGATCATGTTACGCTCCCAGCAATCCATTAAATTCTGGCACCTATGTGTGTACTTCCTCAAAATTTTAGTTACAAAATACTTTGAAAAAATCATTCCAAATGATGAAAAACTATTACAAACAAACTTCAAATGCAGATGTAATTTTCTGCCCACCTCTGATGTAGATAATGAGATTTTAGTAATATTTCCAGGTGATGAAATAATACCTTCAATAAGACGCAATTATACAAAGTGGAGGACTCGATCGCATTCTCAAAAATTTCAATCACGGAGAAAACCAAATACTGTGAATTTTGAACGAACTAATCAAACGAACGATACCTCAGATGATTATTTGATCATAAAATTCATCAGATTCAGGTGTTTATCTTTCTTGGTCGATAATCAAGAGATTACTGGTTTGATTTGGGAAAGAAACATTGAGAAGTATAGTGGTAGAGACTAGAAGGCTATCTCAGCAAGCTCTGAGGCCGTGAGCATTGTTCCCTGTCTATTAATACACCGGGTTGCATACTAATCTGCCACTACCGAGAAAGAAAGACCGAAAAAGAGAAAGAGAGGAAGAGAGAGAGGGAGAAAAGTAAAAAGGGATAGACTGTAAGGGGAAAAAAGAGAAGAAAAGCGTAATGTAGGCAGAGAAAAAGATATAACAAGGGCACGCTTCTCTTTCCACATTTGCATTTGTCGAATACTCGTCTTCTTTAATTCTCAATACGCATAGGAACGTTCCCATGCCCTATTATTCCACTTTAACCATTATTATGTGTATTCTGGATGCAAAATCCTTTCAATTTTCATATTTCGCGAAATATGATTCTCTATCGATCCTGGTGGAATATATTTAGTTCAGAAATTCTTCAACTTTTCCAGAAAATCTGAGGAATTTGAAAGGAACATTGAAAGAATTGGAGAAATACAGTTTTGAAACGACAAATTCAATCCATAGAGTTTCTTTCTTGTGCCATTTAGATCAATGAAAAACAAAATAATCCAAGTTTTTTGCTGTTCCGGTCATAGAACACACTGTAAAAACTGTGGATAATTTTTATTCGCAATGTTGGTGGATTCTGCCCCCTCGTCGTGGGGGAATTGTTGTTCCCATTCAAAATGAGGGATTTCTCCATCGCTTTGAGGAATTATTTTGTTTTTTGGGTGTCGAATCCTCTACAAATGAAGGAAAAGTCCATCAAATTATGGTGAAAAATTCATCATTTATGGGGGAACTTTTTTACAGTCCCTGGTTAAAGTGGCATAGCAATTCATAAGAAAATGCTCTTATCATGAATTTGTTCTTATGATTCATAGGACTTCTTGATTCACTTATGAATATTCTGTTGTAAAATCCATAGTGTTTCATAAAAAGATCATTTTCTTATGAATTGCTATGAGACTTCAATCAGGGGTGGCATATTTTGGTCGAATACTCATAATCATAAATCAGATCATAAATTGATTCTTGTTCGGATGAGAGTCTTACAACCTAGTATGGTAGTTGCCAAGTTGAGAAGCATGAATGAACAGGAGGGTAAAATACAAGGAAAGGAAATAAACGAGAGTAGAAGTGCACTACGCATTTAATATATATGTGCGAATGTAGAATCGAAATAATAATGCCATAAAATGACATCCAGTAAAGTTTGAGCTCAAATAATGCAAGAAACACAAGAATAAAGTTGAAGTTTTCTTCACAACAACTGTTTTTGCTTCCTTTTTTTGTGTACGATAATCAACCCTACACGGAGAAAAAAATATGATAACCATTTTCCCATACAACAAAAGTTGCTATGCAATCGTTGCTCTTATGTTGTTTATCAAGTTTGCGTAAAATTGTTGGGAATTTGCGACGCACGTGATTGAGAGCTCCATAAAACCAAGCAACCTTTTAGCAACATGACAACAACTCAAGCTAAAATCTTAGATTTACAGCATATTGTTGCGCATTTGGTGACGCAACGTCCCTGCAAATTGCTTCAAACTATTGTTGTACGTTTTCAACAATTTGTTGCATATTTCCCGTGAAAAAATCGTTCAGGTCTGATTGGGCGTGTTCAGGCCTGATCATGGACATTTTTTAGCAAAATTTCTCGTGCTCAACACTGACTGTACGTGGTTGGGCCTGACTACGTCTGATTATTCATTTTTTATCTTAATCGTAATTAAAAAGGCTTCAATTTTGTACCCATGTGGACACCCGTGATCAAGCTTGACCGCATGCGATCATGCCAGACAAATTATTCTCGTCCTTGATTATGTAAAATCGTACCAAATGACTCCGTGTTGATTTTTTTATCACGAATGCTCATGCTTCATCATGTCAAATCGGGCCCAGATGCATTCACGTACGCCTGAGCACGCGCGATCATGCCTGAAAACTAGAAACTAGAAAATGGAAACTGTGGAGCCTTCCGAAGTAGCTGATCTGATCATCTGGCCATGACCTGATCACTTCTCAACCAATCAAAGGTAGCATAATGAGTAGAAATGATTGACAATACATTAGTCTTTCATCAAATTAGAAGAAGGATGATAAAAGGAACTCTTCTTGTTGTCAAGTTAATAAACTTATTGATTCTGTATGAATTTATCATGCATAATAGAGCATAATCAAGCATGATTAGGCGTAATTGAGCTTGATTAGTCCTGATTACGCGGGTACAAAATTGAGGCCTGATCACGCCTGATGAATAAGACTTGATCAGGCGTGAGCAGGTGTGGATGATTTTTTCACGGGTTGTTCAGCATGTTGCTGTTAGGGTTCATACAAATATAGTAATCGGAGGATATGATTCATTATGACGATAAATGACAATCGGTATATGGCAATTCATCATAACTATCGTGATATAGTTACTATCTCTCTGCTAAACACTGATAAATGTATAGTAGGGATAAGGATGGATATATGGGCCCCCACTTGGTTTTTTATAATAACTTTTTTTATTTTCACTGTAAAAATTGGAAACAAATCAGAATACTTGTCCGAACTATCTCACACTAATTGCATGAAATCCCGATTCATTTTTCGCAGCCCTCAGAGGAATATAATAGTTTTTCTAAAGTTTCCCACTTTTCCATCACCAACTTTTATGCGGACAATATGGGCCCCAAGATATTTATGTAAAAAAAAAAACAGGACAACAATTGAGAAATAATGTTCATTTATTCATAAATTCATATGAAATACAGTTGGATCTACCATTGTTCCAACATTAATATCTAGATATATATTGAAATTCCACTTGGATACCGCGTTGGAATAAAATAAAGTAACTTATTATAAATCAACTGACAATTTTTTTCGTTGTAATTCATTTACAGAAGTTACAAATGTATACACATCTTTTTCGCAACCAGCACAATCATTGTGAGCCCACAAATCACACACTTAACCCACAGTTCACGTCTCGTGTTTTCAGAAAACGCCTCTTCACAAAATATGGCCCGGGGCCCATAATACCCGCAGTGCGAGGAGCCCGTATATCCACCTTGCCTATCTTGGAAAATGAAATTTTCCTACACTCAACTTGATAAGTAAACTGATATCCCTTCATGTAAAACACAATCTTCATCCCTATTGAAAATGGCCAACAGATCCTGACAGATTCCGGTCAAAATTCTGTCTGGTTCCGTCGAAAATCATCATGCCTGGGACAAAAACCGACCAAATCCTGCATAGACTGGAATGCCAGACAAAGCCAAACAAAACCTGACAGATTCCGGTCAAAATTCTGTCTGGTTCTATCGGAAATCATCATGACTGGGACAAAAACCGACCAAATCCTGACAGAAAATTATCTGTCGGACATTTGGAATAGGGATAGCATACTAAATACATACTTGAGCTTGGTTTTACCAGTTGAAATGAAAAAACCGTTGTATTATCAAGTCAAACTCTTACCTTTCAGACTTTTCATAAAGACGACAAAATTCACTGCTTGATATATTACAAATCATAACAGCTGAGCAGTCAGCGCGACCTACAGTGTCGTTTGGGAACTAGTTCTGGTAGTTTTAGTGTTCACTGCTAGAATTTGTGGCCTAGATGATCAGATATACCGAGGGAGCCCATATTACCAGCAGGGGCCCATTATACCACCTTTGCCTCTATTTGACGTCTTAAGGGCCCATATACCCCTGAAATTCGAAAAAACTCGATGTTGGAAGACACTGTAAAGGGAACAAAAATACATGATGGAATAAGATGTACAGTACGAGGCTGGAATGGGAGTATAGCCGGAAGTTCATATTAAACCTCCCAGAAACTTTAAACGCGTCTTTTTCGATATTGTATTTGTAGTCAGTGTCTGCACGATAACTCAGTCAATTTTTAATATTTTTTCACTTTTTTTTTTTAAATCTTGATAATTATTTCCTCTATAGTCTGTCGAGGGGATATTTTGATTTATTGCTTAGAAAATTTGTTATACATGATTAAACACTGATTTCTTTGTTTTTTTTCTATTATTACAGTTTGAAAGGCTCTAATTCCTTCATTTTTGGAAAAACAAATAATTCCCCTCGATAGACTATAACTACTACATCACTTTTCAAGAATATTTTTCGTTTTTGCAGATTGGATGATTTATAATTGAGTTATGATGCAGACAAGGAGGCGCCATGACTTCCGTCATTAGTCCATGCACGCTCTTAAAAACCAATGTTAATATTGAAAAAGAATTTGTTTATATTTTTTTCCTGATAGTTGAAAAGAGATTAAAAAGTGTGAAATCCGTAATCAATTGTTTTGGTCACCACATGACCTCTAAAATAATTTTTGAAATTCACTCGATTTTCACCGCATGCAGGGGTATATGAGTCCTTAATGAATTATGTCCTGCGATTACTATACTTTGTCTGATAACTATTATTATATTCTTTTCTCCGTGTAGCAAAAATCCCTCTAGTTATTTTCTAGACCTCATGAAGCCCTTACGAGGGACATTTCCAAGTCTAATAAGGCCTTCACGGAGAAAATAATTCAGCCACAGCAGCTAAATGGCTAACACGGACACGCACTGAGAGAAATTCTTATAGTGACTGTAACTAAAACGTCTCAACTAAATATTTTCAATGACAGCTACTAAAAATTTGAATGATTCAACTAAGAAATTATAGTGAATATAATCAAGTTTGTTTTCGTATTCAATTGTCTTTGGACACTTTCCTTCCTTTCAAACGTGTAGGACGCGTGAGTCAAAGTTGTCAAAATTGCTACTTCAAATTGTGCAATTCAGATTGTCGGGGGTCTAAAGGCTGAATTGATTTTCTCTACAATGGGAGTGGTATCTTCACAAGGCATTCGCTCTTATATGTACAAACGTAGTAACAAGTATTGATATAGGTGATGAATTGGAATCGAACGATATAGTTTCCCTGGTCGATATTGCGATAAAAGTGGATAAAATCTTCAAGAACAAGACGAAAATGAACCCTAGTGTCATTTTTTTAACCTTTGTCATATGATTTTCGTAGATTGTTATCTAGGTTATTATTTTGTACACATTTACAAGTCATTTTAACCAGAATTTATAAATTATCCTATTATAATGTAGCTTACTATTAAAAAGGGGTTGTGAAAAGTAGTCGTGTTGACTAAAAATCGAGTAATTTCGATCCCAACCTTCGGTTACATCGTACTATAAAAATTGGTAAGTGATACTGAAAGAAAATAGTTGAGACATTATTTTACTAATTTTTTCAGATAATGGCAACTAATACTTCCTCTCAGTGCGAGTAGCCATTAAATTAGCTCCTGCAGCTAAATTTTAGGTGAGGGAGCTAATTTAATGGCTGTCCGTATCCGTGCTAATCATTTAGCTGCTGTGGCTGAATTATTTTTTCCGTGTTGTAATGGACTAGAGTGATTTCTACTAGGTTAGTAAAATCGATTCATCGAACAATAGATTGTTCAATGGAATTCATATAATTCATGCATGATCTTTCATTCACAGAAGTATTTGTAGAATTTCTTCCAAATCACCTAGGAGTATGTGAAAATTGAGGACACGAATGAACTAATTGAAATACCGAGAAGCGAATACAATGTCAAGTTAAATGCAAACAATGAAACAGTTCTATGAATAGACCCTAGCACATCCATCGACGAATCGACCACCCAATTACAAATTATCCAAGATGAAGATATTTTAGAAATGGTGAAATTGAAACGCTTCTTCAATTTCAATCATAAAACGAACAACCAAAGAAAAAAAAATAACCAAGCGTTCACACATTCTAAAATATTTATCTTTTTTTTTTATCTTTTCCAATTTTCATCCCTATGATTCTCATGCGACTTTTTTCCTTCCACGTGGGTGATTCCGTCTCGCGGAGGTATGAACAAAAAAAATCACACTCTTTTGCGCCATTCGTATGAACGTGCCACGTGATGTGGTACGATAGCGGTTGAGAGGAGCAGGGGGGAAAAACAAAAAGTAGGAAAAGAGGGAGAAAAAAACCACCGGGAAAATACCATCTGAATCAGGGAACGTGGGACTGGTGCGCGCATTGTTGATGAAAAAAAGCAACCCCCAAAAAGGAAACAATAGGTTGAAACGAAAAAGATTGGTAGAAAAAAAATGTTGGAGGATTGCACGCGGTGCTCTAGTACACGATTCACACTTTCAAGAGTTTCTGTAGGGTATAGGATGGCGAGAAGCGAATCACACATTCGCGCGTATATACCACCCATCATTCGAGAAGAATTTTTCGAAAAATAATCTCGGTGAGAAATGATGATGATGATGATGTTTCTCAAATCAAAACACACTTGTTAATGCATATGATTGCTGAAATTGGCAACGCTTGTACTACCAACGCGTATTTTCGTTTGCAACACGTGGTGAAGAGAAATTGAATGCCTACCGCTTGATTTCCCATTACGTAATCGTTTCTCTCCTCCCGATCAAAAAAAAACCTCAAGGGATCCCTCATAGGAACCCTCGAGGGGACCCATAAGGGTTCCCTTGGGAATTTGACACAAACATTTTTTGCCTGGGACCCATCTGGGAACCCTTGTGGGACTTCATATAAGACATTGTATTCAACATAGAATCTTATAATTGGTCAAAATTTCTTGAAAATTAATTTATATATAATTGAACTTAGGATTTCTAAAATATTAAAATGAACAAATTATGAGAAGGTACGTGCAATTATTCATCTTTGAGATTATAATTCGATTCAAACATGAGGGGTATCTCTAGTTTCTCTATTTTCACAGGGAAAGGTATTAAATGTTTCCATTATCAAAATTCAGGGCAGCGTTATGATATCAGAGTTTACACCAGGTGGAATCAATATCGATAATGTCAGGTCACTGCAATTTTTATTAAATCCTTATAATCAAGCTGTATTTTTTCGAATTAAAATTACAAATATATATTTTATATTTATCAACATATTTAATTTCAAGTATTTGTTTTTACAATATAAAAGTACGTTAAATGAAAATGTATGTTAAGCTGTAGCATTGAATTTTACACATTTGAAACTTTATTCACATCAACTTCAAAAAAATTAGACAGATTGAAACATGAACATGAATTATTCTGCACCATTGAAAATTGCTGTCAGATCCACTCAAAAAATAGTTGCCAGAGCTATCGAAAAGATATCAATTATTGGTAAACTAATGTAACACATTTTTGGAGAATATTCCAGTATCAAAAGAGATCACTGGGCCACTGTTGCAAACAGTATTCGTCCACCATTGTTTATACTGATCAAAATCATCTTGTCAGTCATCTAAGTTCTCATCGGGGGAGATTTGATATGAGTATTTAGAATGAAACGGTTCAAAAACACTTCATGTAGGATCTTACATGAGCTCCCACGTGGGATCCCATAAGTGTTCCTATATGGGATCCTATCTAGGAACCCTTATGGGAACCATCGAGGGTTCCTATGAGGGATTCCTTGAGGTTTTTTTTTTTTGATCGGGCTGATCATCGAGACAATAATAATCGATTCTTTTCCATCCCAATTATTATATCCCAAATTTGCGATCATAAAAACGATTTATACTTCGTTCGTGAATAAAATACAAATCTCTGATAGATATTTGTAGTTTGTGTAAGAAAAGAAATAACCAACGAGAACGCACCTGTTTCAGATAGATTCGCGTCAGCACCAATTTGCCCGGACGAGTTAGAATATACTGCGGTGGTACACACGTCTTACGTACACGTGCACGTAACATAGGGATGCACGATGTTGCGCTTCTATTACTAGGTTATCTATTAGAAACTAGTTTTATAATTAGAAGCATAATAACTCTGGCACTTTTTTACGAGAAAACCAAGACCGGCTGGAGTTAAAAATAAAATACATAATATATATATATATAAGAAAATTTCAAATAGAGTATGTTTGATCGTTAACTATTCATTATTCTGAAATTATTTTGAGAATTCACCAAGAGTTATAACGATATGCATGAATGAACTTTTTAAGTGCCCTCTTCGCGCACGATGAATTTTCAGAATGAAATTTTGGACATGGGTTTTTTTTTATCCTCGATAAGATTTTGGAAGATGGAAAAATGCGATTGACGTAACAAAGCATCCAAACTCACAGCTGAATTTAAAATAGAATGCAATAATAATAATCGGGCTTCATAAATCAGTATACGAATATTATTAGTGAGACACTTCAATGTTGCAAATTGGGAGAGCGTGAGATAACTACTATCCATCATAGTACCGGATAGTGTACATAAACAACGTATATAAATCTATATAATCATATTCACGTATAGCGAAGATTCGTTGTTACTTTTGTGTTGTAGTAATGTATCTATGTATGTGTCTGGTTGCAGCGTCCATACTGCATGACCTCAGCGACATGCAGCCTCAAATAAACGCGATCAAAATAGAGCACCCGCCTTACTACTGCAGCAGTTACACCCCTCCATCCGCAGCAAGTGCCGCGGACCACGCTCAACCAGCGGCAAGCTTCAGTGAGTATCAAAATTCGCATTAGCCCTTGCACCCTTTTATCGATAGATGTTCAATTTATTTTATTAACTTATTTTTTTCGTTTCGTTGAAATCCGCAGAATGTCATTCAAACCGATTTACCATTGCAATTTTATTCAACAATCAAACATCGATTAACGTTCATGAATTTTGCATTATTGCATGATATGGATCACACCCTCCTGATATTTTGAAAGTAAAAACACTGTTGAGAAAATCTGTCTGAAACTACATGAAAATATTATCAAATTTTTTCACATAAACAGTTCATTGAGTTTCATAATAGAACATTGAATTTGATGATGGAAATCTCGATGTCAAGAATGTTTTCTTAACCCGAACAGAATATGAAGCTTCAGCGAATGTTCAGATTAAATTTGTAGACAAATAAATTGGGCCGAAGGTTCATGAAAGCTAACTTTTAGATTCACAAACGTTTGACAAAGATTCTACGGACGTTGAAATGTCCGCCTCGAAATACTTTCAGGAAACATAGATGAAACGTTCGATGAAGGTTCATCGAAGGTTTGACGAAGCTTCACAAAAATATCTATACTTTTTGATAATTTTCATCAATTTATATGAAAAATCAATTAATTGATAAACATACATTATTATAAATTAATCTAAGTGTGGATATTTTTGTGAAGCTTCCTCAAACCTTCGATGAACCTTCAACGAACGTTCCATCTATGTTTCCTGAAAGTATTTTAAGGCAGACATTGCAACGTTCGTAGTACCTTTGTCAAACGTTTGTGAATCTCAAAGTTAGCTTTCATGAACCTTCACTGAGAAAATTTTTTATTCAATTTTTTGTTAACTCGGTCTCTTTACGCTGCTAAAGCCAATTGGACGGGGGGAAGCGTACTTCCAACCTAACCTACGCGGCAAGGGTAAGATTCCCTGACTTATCAACCGTCATTCCCCCATTACGGTGGTAGCCGCTTTCGGGATAAACTTTGGTTGCCGTCCCAACCGCCATTTCCCCTTTCGCGGCATTACCGTTAGGGAGAAAGGCGGATTGATTAGTCAGGGATTCGAACCCCCTAGCCTGCCGGACATCCATGTCTGAAAATTATAGTGCGTTAACCGTTCAGCCATGGAGCTGGCTTCTCACTGAGGAAAGAAAACAGTAATAGCTACTGCACTGAAAAAAATACTCCGGTTAATATATGGACAGTAAGAATTACTGCCATTTTAACCGGAATTCTAGTTAAATGAATCAAGTCTCCGGCAAATTTAACAAGGGCTCCGGTAAATTTCACAAGAATTCCAGTAAAAGTCACAGATATTCCTTGCTGTCCATATAGTGACCGGAATTCTGGTAAAATTAACAGTTCATTTTTTTCCGTGTGCAAATCACGTTAATCTAATAAAAAAACAAATCCACGCTATGCAGTACTGCATTTCGCAGTCCTCCTCACTGTCCTGACAGCAGAGACTAACTTCATTTCAATACACACGGCTGTAATCACAATAATCTCTACTACGCCGTTGTATTTTCGTATTTTTTCCCATCGATTACTGTCTTTCGCAGTAACCAGTATTGTTTTATTCTCTCAGTGTTCGAACCGATTTATACAGATCTAATTTGAAAGTTCGCTAAAGCTTTATGTTCTCTTCGAAAATCTTGAAATTTTTCTCCTTAATTTTAATAACATATCTGTGAAATTTAATAAAAAATTGTTACATTTCAGAAAGAACTTTTGGAATTTCATAATTAATATTGAAATTCAAAACAATTATTAAATTCAATATGGAAATATGATATTTTATCAAGACTTTCGTACCAAATTCGAAACAGTGAAGAGAATAGAATTTTTCACAGCAATAGATCTGAATTATCAGAAAGTTTTTCTGAAGTTGCAGATCTATTCCCAAAATTTATCCACATTGTTCTCAATTTTCAGAATAAATCTGAATATTTAGAAGAACTTTCTGATAATTATTCAGACCTGTTGCTGTAAAAAAATGACAGAAACGGTTTGAATTTTCAGGAAATTTTTCACATTAATATCTAAATCATTCGATGAAGATAATGTTGTTGAAGTTTGAATTGTTTATTGAAACTAGTGATGTCGATCCTGTGTGAGAATCGGATCGATCCTCGATCCTGGGATCAGAGCAGCCCTATGCCACTCCAACAGAAACCCGTCTCGGAAAGCGGTCGCTTATTGTCGTGGTCACGTGACCCGAATCAGATGGCGCTTCGTGTTCAGTGGGTACCGAGCGTGATAAACACATGAAAGATTTAACCTCAAAATCAACATTTTACTCCATTTACTGAACGAGGTAAATTGAGGTTATGTTTTCTTTTTGTTTAATTGAGGTTATGTGATTAGCTCTGATCGAATGGAGCGTACCCAGTGTGCTACTAGCGACGTCTGGTGGCAGACGACAATAAGAGTCCCACCTGTTTTCAGCAGTGGCATAGGGCTGGATCAGAGCTATTCGGATGGATCGAGTGTGTAGATCGATTCTATAACTCACAAAGAAGATCGATCTTTTGGCATTTTTAAGGATCGATTTGGAATGGTAGTTGGAATTTGGAATTGACCTGAATAGTGGTTAACTCGAATGAAATTAGACACAGTGGGAAATTTTGGTGTATTTATTGACAAAAATCAACCTACAATCCAATTTTTATCCGATGCTGATGAATTTCCTTTTAAAATACACAGAAAGAGTTCCATTTCAACATATCACTGCGGCATTTTTGTTTGGAGCAATCCGATATTTATACAATCCAACACAAACTCGATAAATTTTCAATGAAAAAACATCGATACTGCAAAATATCGCTTTTTAATCATGAAAATTCTCGAATTTTCAATAGTTAGGAGCTGTCCCAGTTTTCTTGAGTCTTTTCTGCTATCCAATAACCAACTTGGATTTTGAGGAAATTATTTATATTCACAAAAATTCTTGATCTTTGGGTGGATTATATAATTTCTATCAGATTTTTATAGCATTTTTTTGCCTCTCCATCACAAGTTCCAGTACTTCCATGCGAAGAAATATGTTTCGTCACGTAAAACAGAGAAAAACGTTTCTTTTTAGATAAATAATGATTCACTCGTTCACCGAATCTTCTTTTTTTGAATTTTGATTCGAATTCTCCTCTAATTCAGTTGAATATTACGGAAATGCGTATTGCAGTGATAAGTTCAAGGGGAACCTTTTCTGAGTATTCTGAAATGAAATTCATCAGCATAGGATGAAAATTGAGTTGTAGGCTGATTTTTGTCCATGAATGCACCAAAATTTCCCACTTTGTTAGTGGCCTGGAATATCAATATATAATTTTTTCTATTTTCGACATGTCATTCAAATAAAATGTCAATTAACATATTTATACAATAAAATTCAAATTCATTGATCTATCACAATTCTTTCTCATTTTTGTTCATTTGTTATTTTCTCTCCAAAATCTCGTTCTTAAATTCGAACACAATTCGAAGAATTCTTGAATTCAATAGAAAATTTCTTGTGAAATTCAATATTCCCGTATCGAATTTGATAAAATTTTCCAATTCAATATGATTTATGAAATTTCAAAAGTTTTTTTGAAATATAAGACAGTGTTTATTAAATTTACAAATATCGTATTAAAATTCAGAAGAAAATTCTCCAAATCAAGAATTATATTTTTCAAATAAATATCATATTATGAAATTTAATAGACTGTGTTATGTAAAAAGTTTTATAACATTTTAATGAAATTTAAGGCGCAGGGAACTATGAATGTATGGATTTAAGAGACAAAATTTCAATAACTTTCTGGGTTTCGGTTCCAAAAATTTGTTGTATACAATTCCTCATGAGCATGGTGGTTGCAAACACAATTCATGGTCAAATAAAATTTCGTCAACAAACCTTGAAACGAAAAAAGAATCGATCAATTGGATCCTGGAAAATTTTCGATCGATCCATGATCGGCAAAAGATCGATCTTTTCCTCTTCAAAAAGATCGACATTACTAATTGAAACGGAAAGAAAATTCAAACTCACAAAATTTGATGAATCATCGTTGTTCATCTTTTCGGATTAACTCCTCGACTCTGGAAATATCATTTGAAGAATTTAGAGCACGAGTACAGGTCTTGAACAGCTGAGTATCTCGCGATTCGGTTACCAGTCCGTTCCAATAAACGATTCAAACTTCAGCAACAAGATATAATCAATGATCAGATCGGAATTGAACCAGCATTGTTAACGTCAAATGTGTTATCTATTTGACCAGATTTGTTCATCTTCAAATAACAAATCATCAAAACCCTTCTAGCGTTACTAAATATTGTATCGAAACGTGAATTATCCAGGGTTGTGAAATTTTTAATTCAAAAATTCTGAATCAACAATTGAATTTTCAATTTTTATTTCAAATGTTGGGATTGAGGAATGAATAAATTATTCTTCAATGCCGATGCTGGGATTAAAAATTGAAGGAATTACTTTTTAATCCCAATGTCGGGGTTAACAATTTTTTTTCATTTTTTAATCTTTATGGTGGGTTCCCAATAAACACACACACGTTATTTCAACGTTGAAAGAACGTTAGACTGTCAAACGGACGTCAGTCGTTGATTTCATAACGTTGATTTTTAGTTGAAATTTGATAGGGAAATAGACGACCAGGGATTACGTTTTGATAACGTGTAATTTAAACTAATATTCAAAAATTACCATCAAAAGACGTCTTCAAAAAACGTGTTTTGAACGGATTTGAATCACGCGTTTAAAATGTGTTTATAACACCTTGTGTTCGAACTTCAATTGAAGCTATTCTGCCTAAAATGTCGAACGAAACCGAATATTGGTTAAAATTTCAACAAAGAGCAAGATAGTAAATAGTGTGGCATACTTTCCAAATTCTGTCATACTCAGAAATACTATTGTTCTCGATATTGAATGAAAAATTTTCAAAATAATTTGTTGGATTCAATTCACGTTTCAGAACCATCATTAGAACACGTCAATATTTGACGTCTTTTAAACGATGTTCAAACCGTTGATATGACGTTATTTTATGGTTGAAAAACACGTGATCTGCCGCGACATTTTTACGTTGAATCAACGCAAGAATGTTCCTAACTCACAACATGTGGTTATTGACTGTTTTTGACGTTTTTAAAACGTGCGTGTGTTTACTGGGTTTAGAGATTGAAAAATAATCTTTAACCCGAGTTTTTGGGATTAGAAAATGGAAAAAACATTTGCATTCCAGTGCTAATCCAATTATTTTTCTAATGCATTATTTACAATCCTGAAATTATCAGTAGTTTTATCGCTAATTCTACCAACGCAGAAAAAAAGATGCTCCTCACTCCATTAGAATAATTATCAATATTTATTGTTAGATACGATGGTGTACGACAAAGATGAATGTCGCACGTTTTCTAGAAACAAAAGAGATAAACCTGAAACAACTGAAAAAAGAAAAGTCATAATAATTTGTATACACACACCCACACAATCTTGCATATGGTTGGCCTCAATCCAGATATGCTTATTGCTTGAATTTTTCGCTGCGTACATTTTGCTTGAGAAAATGGTCATTTTTATTTATCTCTCGTACTCATAAATTTCCCTCTATCTCCAGTTTCATGCTTCAGGCGGTGCATTGTGAACCCTACGTGGTTTGACAATCTCCTCCTATCTTCGCTTACCTTCATATTATATATATATTATTTACTAAATCGACGATTCGGTTTATTAACAATGATAACAACAAAAAGACACAAATTTTTGTTTCTTAGGTCCCCCACCGGTGCATCAACTCATAAGAAATGACAAGACTGAAAAAGCTCCGACGTCTGTCTCGGTTTCAAGTGCACCAACGTTCTCTCCAGTTCTCAGGCCAGAAGATGGTCATCGTGGGATGGATTCCCCTCATTCGCAAACGGGTATGTCTATTCTGAAACGCTCTTCTTCCTTCATTCCATGTTACACGTTTTCGTAACGGAAAACGATATAATATCAACGATCGTCAACGACATGTCCAAACATTCAACAAAGTCTCGATTTTTCTAAATTGAATACAAAATATGTTTTGTGAAAAGTATTCAACAAAGTTCACACGTATATACGTTTGATCGAACGAAATAAGAAAAAAAGATTATAAAACAATGTTAAGATTCAATTCAAGTTGCAATTTGTTTTGTTTTCTCTTTTGTATAAAAACGTCGAATTTTATATCAATGGTCATTTCATGAACAATCATAATTCGTTCGAATCGAGTTTCTTTTGAATTATATATGATATATAAAATAAAATCGAGTATCATGATTACGATTATGAATCCATCTATCCCATCAATTTTGTGTCCCACGATCTTTCTCTTTTCTATCCACTTCCTTAGGGCCTTATCATCGATATCATTGATGACATGTACTTTCATTTCTAATATTTGTTTTTTTTTGTTTCATTTTCCGTTGCTTCATAGAAATGCAAATTAACAAAAGAAAAAAAGAACATCTAACATCAAGTTTATATTTCATCATCTCTGCATTATCATGGGTATCCTCTTGTCGACGTTTCTCTTGTCTCTTTGGAGAGAAGAGAAGAAAATGGCAAACAACACTATTCAAATAATGATAGCCGCAAGCACGTTACACGTACAAGTGAAAATTGAATTTGAAGTCCGTCTAAGATGTTTTGACGTAAACTTGTTTAAATTTCTACTTTTAATTTGAATTTTGTTTCCCTTCCGATATGCTGGCTTTACGAAAATTCGATGACGACTGAAATCGATAAGTGGAAATATTAATGATCATGTTTGTCTATTTTCCTTTATTCTTATCGATAAACGACTAACACAACCTAACTAATGACATCACTGTCGTGTCGTGTCTCTCGGCCGTTTCTCGTCTCTAATATTGTCCAGTGTGCGATAGACCCATTCTGAGCTCACCCAGGCATCATGTAAGTAATTGTATCTACGTAATATGTGTATAGTTTTGAAGTTATCTCGTCGTGGATCTGTATGAAAGAATCGAGGAGGATTATCGATTGTTTATCGTTGTATTTTGATAATACACATGAGAACTGTGTAGATAATTTTCGCCATGGTTTATATACTACACCAATAATTTTAAGAAATCGAGACAAATTGTCGCACGATTTGTATTATTTTATTGAGATATCGTGAATCCGATTGAGATAAGAAACATCATGAGATCTCGTTCAATCCGTGCCGATGTAGTCAGATTTAATTATGTTTGATTTGACTAGAATATTAACTCAAATCTGAATAATTATCTACACTGAAAAGAAATTTCTTCTAGCCAAATAAATGGTTATTTGTCCTGTACCAAAGAAATATTTATTATAATAGTATCAATAAAATATTCTTCGACACCAGAATAATAATTCATTCGAATCAAATAAATGATTATAATAGTCGTTTATTGGATTCAAAGAATATTTTGTTGATACTAATAAATATTTCTTGGATACAGGACAAATAACCATTTGTTTGGTTTTCAGTGTAGGGAATACATTTGCGACATTATATTGTGAAACATTGAAATGACCCGTATACCTTCCCCTTTTCTTTATCGACATATCCATTCGATAACTCAGAATCAAATTCTGATAGTTTTCCTTCAAGGTACTTCCGATGTCTTCTTGTCATAATTTCTCATTCCATCACGATTTTGAGGCGCAAAACATGAGGGATCGATCATTGGAACAAAGAAGAACGTAGAAGAGTTGAACTTTCATTGATGTTTTTCTTCTTCCGTTAACTCATTAATTTTCACAAAGCCTTGCTGGAACATTCTTTCCCCCGGTGGATGCCGCGATTTTAGAACTATGTAGAAAGATACCTTGAACACGAAAGATTTGACAAATCGTTTCATAGAAGGTGCTTGTATAATTTCTAGGGAGATACTGTACACGGAGAGCAATTCAATCAGAAAGATTACCATTTTATTCGTAAACTAGAACTGTTCGGAAAAATCAGACAATAACTTATAACATAACTCCCAATCATTGCCAGCTGTGATGGTAATGATTAGGAGTTATCTTGTAAGTCACTACACTGAGAGAAATTCTTCATTAAAAATTACTGGTTTTCCCAATAGACGGGGGATATACTTGACATACAGTTTGATATACTTGGCATGAGATCAGAAATCGATGAGACAAAACAGTAATTTCTCATACTATGAAGTTTGAAAATTAAAACCAGTGGGAATTCATGTTGAAAAACAGTAATTTCTTATGACCCAATGTAGAAAACACGAACTCTCAATTGGTGAGATTGATATAAATTGGAAACCATAACATTTTCAAGAATGTTCCGTGGCTTCAGGGAAAGAAGCAAGGATCGTGATCACAAACAATCATGTTCGACGCTGGTAACGATAAAAGTTTTTTTTCTCGGTTATTATAACGCTAGGAAAAATGACTGGTATTTCCCATCAGTTTCTAATCACATGTCAAGTATATCCCTCGCTTACTGACAAAAATCAGTAATTTTTAATGATACATTTCTCTCAGTGTAGCTGATCCGTCGCGCATTGCTGCGATTTTGAAAGGAATATAATTTTAAGAAAACTCGATATGAGAAATTATATTTGAATCAGATTTATTTCCATTTTTTTCGATTCTTTTTATTCATTCGAGTGCTTGTGGATAGACAATATTTCTAGTTTTTTCTTTTGGTGCGTTCACGAACAAATCAGACGGTTTCCCAACACGTGAGCAGGCCACGTATATAGTTGTCCATGTGAGAAGCAAGGATTTTCTAGCTCTAGTCCGCACACTTGCAGGGATTGTCTTTGCGCTTTATCGATGGTCATTGCGAATGCGAGTCGTACTGGAAACTGTAACCCCTTGAACTCGAATGGCATATCTGTTATTTGAATCATTGGAATGCGTGGCAACAGCACAAAATTGAGGGAGCCTCAGTGCAATATTTTAACATGATTGATTTTATTTCCGCTAATTACGCTGAACTAGAGATGCACTCGACACTCTTGAGCAAAATTCAAAAATAGTAAATATCATATTATTCAATTTTACAATCTTCGAAGAGAAATTTCTATACATCAAGTCAAGTGTGGGCATGTAATAGTTGGAAATAACACGTATGGAAGGCTGGTATTGATTGCATCCAGGGCAAAGAGCAATTTTTCTACACTCAATACCAAGACAAGACCTTTTTCGAGATTGCAACAATTTTGAATAAACCTTAGTGTTGAAAATTTGTACATCGACGCAACGAATCTTGCATTAGAACTGGTGAAATTCAGTTTTTTTGGTTTTACTCGAAAGTCTCGAGTGCAGCCCTACGCTAAACACAAAAATTGGAATGATCTACCATAGTTCATCCAAATGTTATGAGCACCCGGGCCTATAACATGTTTAACCCTCAAATATTAGCCCTCCTGTTAAAATTCCTGGTCAGAAACCTTCGCCGATGTTCACACAACATATTCCCAAAGTTTCATCCCGATCGGTCAAGTAGTTTTGAAAATGCATAGGGAACATACAGACATACATTCATTTTTATCTTATAAATTATTGTTTGATTTTCCCGAATAGTTCTAGTTCACGAATAAAATGGTAATCTTTCCAAATAAACCTCTCTCCACATCGATTCACTTCAAAAATTGTAAAAAAAGTCCCGTGATTCTTATAAATTTCAGCCAAATGACCCGAAATTTGTCAGAATCCCTTGACCTTGACGTGAAGAATGTGACGTTATGAAAAAATCATTGAACCTAAATGACCCTAACACAGAGAGAACTCCATCTAAGTTATATTTCAAATCAGTGCAACTATGAATTATAATGTACGGAACTGGACTAATGACGTTTACACAAATTGCAATAAATGGCCCTGGTAGAAATTTTCCTAACCAGTTTCTTGGCAGTAAAAAGGATACCAATGAATTCCATAAATTCCTTTGACCCTGTTGAGTGAATAATCTCTGAGATAATTTCTATCAGGAATTTAGAAAGAACCAAGAAATGAAATTTTGGATTTAATCTCTCATTTCCAAAAATATTTACAGAAACTGGACGTTGGATGATCTCTAAAATTTGAATCTGTCTTGTCACTTTCCGTGGTTTTGTTCAATTAGATCGCTAATCAGACCCTAGCGTGTATGAAGTCTGGCCCACTCTGGCCCAGTCTTGAGCCCATATTGGCAGGATGGGGCCCATGCTGGGCCAGGGTGTGCCCCATGGTACATACATACTAGGGGAGGAATGAAAAATCCAAAGATTAGTCGCCCTAATCGAATCTCGCCGTATCAACCTTCCCTGAAAACAATAATACGATGAAGATTGTTATAAAGAATGGAAATTTTCAATTCCAATTCATAGGATCACTTTATTCGAACGATCATTTTTATTTGATGAAAAGTAATCAAATGGAATAAGAGTATCAGGGATGACAAATATAATTTTTCAAATCTACAACTTGACGAGAATTAAACGAAATTTAAAAAACGCACGCCGACAAAGCTCTCTAAATTCCTTGAAATGAAAATCCACTCTTAAAAAGTGGAAATAAGAGTGAGAATTGCACTCCATAAGATGTTGCTGAAGTTTGTATCGTTTATTGAAACTAATTAGTAACTAAATAACGAAATGATCAGCTGTTGAAGATCCAAAATCTTGCAGTGCATTCTTGGATCATTCTTTTCAGTTGAAGAAAATTACAAACAATTCATTCGAGGAGATGAATTACGGTGGTTCATCAAATTTTGTAAGTTTGAATTTTCGTTCCGTTTCTATAAACATTTCAAACTTGGAGAACATTTCCATAAGAGTGAATATTGACTCTCATGAAATGGTGGAATTTCATTCCCCCAGCCTGTATGAATTTTGGCCTACTCTGGCTCCACTCTCGCCCAGTCTTAGGCTCATATTGACAGGACGGAGCCCATGCTGCGCCGGGATGGGCCCCATAGCGCATACAGGGTACACTGTGAAAAAAAAACTGGAAATTTACTGTGCAACTGAACTGGAAATTTCCAGTGCTAGTACTGAAATATGGATATCCCAGTACATGTAGAGAGATTTTGTTGGTACGTTACTGAAAATTTACCAAACATAACTGAAAATTCAGCCCTTGTACTGGAATTTTCAAGTTTGAGATGATGTACTGAAAGTTTGCCATGATTTCGCGAAAATTTTACCGGCTCGTACTACAATTTTATAGATCTTGTGCACCAAAAAAAATATTCCCTCAAAAAGGACTTGAGAAAAAATTTGGAATTTAGAAAAAAAAACCTAATCGTTGGTATACTGAAATTATACAGGTTTTTAACTGCAATTCTCAGGTTTTGTGATGGAATTTTCCAGTTATGCTGGAATTTAATCATGGTTGCACTGAAATTTTCCACTTCCATTGGACTTCGTCATTTCTGGCAGGAAAAATTTTAAGTCTTTATATTAAAAATTTCCTGATTGAGATTTTGAATAATAATTGTAATTGTAGCAAATAAAATTGATATATGAGGTTTTTCGAAGACTTATTCTCTTGTGTATTCTAGATATGAAGCATCATCGCTCTATAGCTCATCGGTTAGGTCTTAGGTTTCAGTTGGTAGGTAGGTAAAAAAGTGTAGGTTCAAATCCCGTCAAGTAGACATGAGTTTCCGTTCATTCAAATGAACGATCAAGTTCCTCGATCATCTCGAAACACAAGGACCCTGCAAAATCACTTTGCGTGAGCGATTTTTTTTCAATTTTCATGGATATTTTCAGCATTCATTCTCCAGTACATGTCCTGGAAACGTCCAGTTTGTGTACTGAAAAATTCCAGGACTGAGGCTCAGAGAATTTCCAGTTTTGATGCTGAAATTCTATAACGTTTGTACTGAATTTTTGCAGTACAAATCTGCTAACATTTTCCGGTACATGTACAGGTTAATTGCTTCCGGTACATGTACTGGAATTTCCCGGTGAAATTTTTTTACAGTGTAGGGTCCAACAAAGCGAAAATTCTCTCTGATGGAATGAAATTTTCACCCCAAGAAATTTAGAGAAAGGTTTTTCTCCGTGTGATTTGAGAAAATTTCGAAGTTTCAATCAAACAGATATGATTTACTGAAGTGTTCAATCTTGATACTCTCAATTCAAAACAATTTAACAACCATATTATAAAACCAATGTCCTATAAAATTAAGAGAGAACCCGAAATTCACCAACGAAATACTCGATTTCCTTGAAAACAGAAAAAAAGCCATCGTGAATCACTAATCGCGTGACATGATACGTGATGATGTCTTTGTTTCAGTCTGAACCCAAGCGTATAAAGAGAAGCTCGCTAACTCAACTTGAAAGGTACTTTGTGACTGGCTATGATGTTATACCTATCTCTCAATGTGCATGCGTGTGTGCTATTACCACACACATTCGCACGCGAACGTACACGTATACACATTTGTGAAAATGTCAAGAATCGTACATTTACGCTCATGAAATAATGCGAAACACTCATTTGAATATTCTCAGATTCTGTAGATATTCATTCAAATTTACCGCATAGCTGATACATCGAGTCACATCTGGGACATGAGAAAAATTGTAGGTAGATAGACAACGCTCCTTATAGCAGCACGAAGTGAGCCTCTATCTTGTAATCCGCTCCAAGCGAGAAGAGAGACCATACACTGAGAGATATTTATAGTTAAATTTACTATGGAATCATGGAAATGGGGGGACATACTGACTTTCCAATTAAATTTACTATGGCATAACAATAGAAACCTGATCAAATTCACAATGTTTGACAGTAAATTTCATTAGAAGTCAGTATGTTCCCCCATTCCAATAATTCCATAGTAAATTTAACTCTAAATTTCTTTCAGTGTACATAGTTTGGAGGGACCCTCTTTCTCCGTGTAGAATAATAAAGAATTCTGAGTTAAAAAATGCGTGAAATTCCGAGAAGAGACTCAGATTCAGCGTTTCCACTTTTCTCTTTTGCACGGAGAAGGAAGAATTTTGCTGTGACAGCAAACTCACGTTCGCTAGAGAGGTCAACATTTTTTGTTGCCACAACTAAAAAGAGTATTGTGAGTAGCAGATAGATTGCTGCCATAGTCAAAAATTTGTTGCTTCGACTAAAAGTATCCAGCAAAATCAGATCTCGCTGTCACAGTGAATTTTTTCGGTTTTCGTGGTCACCGAATCATCAATAGAGCCTCCTCGTTAACTGGAACACCCTATCAGGAAAACACAAAAGGGAAGAGTGGGAACCCTGCTCGAATCTTGAAGTTCCACTCTTTTCAAACTCATCCAAAGTACAAAATAAGTAGACTCTCAGAGTCTTTCAATGAAATTCGCAAGTGTGCAAAGGATAATGATTAATAATTATGCATGAATTCTATATAAACTATGTTGAACCATTCTGAGAATTTTTTTCACTTGGGTGATAGTTAGCTTTTCCTAGAACTGAGGCTATGATCTGATTCAATGTGATTTTATATGAAGTTTGTATAAAGTTTCTATAAATTTGTATAAAAACTTAATACAAATTTTATATAAAATCACATTGAAGCGGATTATAGCCCCAGCTTTAGCTTCTTCTTGTGTCAAATCAGCATTTTCTATACTGTATTGTTTTGTCTTAATAGTATTGTTGTAAGAAGAGATAAATAACCGACTCTGAATTGTGGGTGCCAGAGCGTCCACGGTAGGCGCGCCTATGGAAGTATTATATATAGAATAGCAAACCTTTTTGCTAAGCTAACTGAAAATTCGCTGCCACAGCTAATTGGATTGCCGAGAGAGCAACATGATTAACTGAAGGAGCAAATTGTTCATTGGACTAATTTTTCATTGGAAAAATTTGTTGATGCAGCAAAAAGTACCCAGGAGAGATAGGTTTCGCTGTCATAGCGGAGTCTTTTTTCTCCGTAAAGATAAATGCATTCTCATTGAATAATAATTTCATCAATCTCAATTGAATTCCACTTCAAATCCGATTAGAACTTGCAGCTTTTTTTTCATCATTATTTCGATTTTATGAAGAAAAGTAAGGAGAATAATGTCAATTATCGTTGAGAAAGAAGAATATCTATAGAATCTTGAGAATAAGCAATAAAGGAAAAGTTTTTATCTGTTCATCATTGTATACGATACAGTAATTCGATCCGGCAAAGTGTACGACATAAGCGTGCATATACGTATACATACATATTCACATCGGTGTTCTATAAGCTCCAATATTTTTGTATCGCTGTCACATTTATCCTTTTCTACTTTCTTATGTATACACATATGTATATTGTTTGTTTCATTTACTTATATCTATAAATATGTCCATGGACACATGTACACACCTTCATAAATACACACACCTCAGCTGTTTTCACATTTCTTTTTATCGTGATTTTCAGTTCCATACTCTACGGATATACGTAATGAATGTGGAGAGCAGGATTGATATGAGTACAAATTGTGTCACGCATAGAAACAGGTTGTGGAGAAAGAAAACAATATCGCTGTTTTAGGAAAGCAAATAAGCCAATTAATCTTCGGATTCGACTTTTTTAGGACTACTTTCAGAATATTGTATGAATAAAACCGATACTTCGTCATCACATTGAAGGAAAAACTTATTTTCATCAGATCAATCTATCCGAGTATTCGCGAAATAAATGAGATTTATTAGCAGTTGATGAAACTTTATTCCAGGGAAATGAACTGGTGAAACAACACTGATAGAAATTTCTGCATGAAATTTCAATTACATGTGATGGACGCAATTTCCACTCGTGTGATTGAAAAAGTTCTTGAAATTTCAATTACATTTGAATGACAATTCAGTTCATAAACTGTGCTATTATGGGTGATATGATATAGCAAAAATTGAAAATTCAATCACCAAAAATTGGAAGTTTGATTCACAAGTGTACTTGAAAAATGAATTGAAATTTAAGAAATTTTCAACAGTGAACCCCACTTGTATCCTACACTGGGAAGAATATTTATTAATCCTCTCTCCATAAAATATTTATTTGTAGAAATTAAATATTCAATCAGATGCAAATACTGATTACTTGTGGCGAATAAATTATTCATTTAGAAAACCAATTTATTGGGGCAAGCATTCCATCATTTGATTCGATTGAGGCCCCATACCAGGGTGGCAGGTCTGTTTTTAAGCGATTTCCTGGAAACTTTTGTGAAGTAATAAGAAAGGGTATTGAAGTATATGAAAACTGTTATTTTGTTTTTTTTCCTGCACAATGAGGGAGTTATATAACTTTTTGCACGACATCTTTTAAAAATTGATCCGAACGGTTGGTAGATTATTTCTTCGAGGAACGCACCTGAAACGAAAAGGAAGATTTTTCCTCAAAGTATGTGCCAAAATCTCGGGAAGTATTGGAGGTTTGCGAAAATATCAATTTGTTTTGAAGAAAAAAATCACTTGATTGCTCAGTATCAAGATACTGTCAAAATGTCAACCCGATCGGATGAATACTTTTTGAGAAATCCTTTCAGCCGAGCAAAAAAAAACGGTTTCGAGAAAAACGCGTTTGAAGTTTTTCGCCACATTTATATGTCTGTATAGCTGTTTCAATTTTGATTTAAATTCAATGTTGCGTATTGTTTTTACATATATTTAGGGTATTTTAAGAGGAAAAAAAATCGATTTTTTTTCACCCTGGTGTGGGTGGATGGGACCTTAAATATTTTATTAATCCTAAGAAATATTTCATGGAAAGAAGACAAATGAGCCCTTCCGTAACAGCACATTCAATACCTACTATCTCTGTTCCACAACCATATTGTATATTATATACTTCTTCTTCTACTTCTTCCTAACTTTCAAACCGTGAATGATATCTAGAAACCATTTTTCATGATTTCAAACGTTTTCTATTCACACTGTTCTGCTTCTCGAAATCTTTCCAGTTCTCATTCTCAATTTTCATGGACTATACTTTCTAAACTAAATTTTTCCACCTATTCTCAGGGTTCATATTGTATGTTGATCTTCCTGTTTAATGTCTATCTTATCTCAAGTTTGTATTCTTTGATTACCATGGGTTTACCATGTTTTCTATATGATTTTGAAAAATTTTTCGTATTCCGTACCAATGGATTTCAAAAGAATTCATAGTAGCAGGAAACAAGCTTTTCAATTGAAAAGTGTAAAGTGTGAATGTTCTCCCGAGGATATAACAAAAGGTTATGAAAATCTAAGCATGCATGTAATCTGTATAAAATTCTGAAGAATCCATTCGAAAATATCAAAAAATTAATAAAAAAGATAAATAAAAATATGTCCGACCTTCCATTTGAATTCTCACAATCAATTCACAATCAAGAGAAATCCTTAGATGTTCTAGTTCATATTCGAGATAGGCATTTTTCAAAATCACGTGACGTACACACATCTGTGTTGAAACACCGACTCGAGTGGGAAAATTTTCAAAATTGTATATAATTTATACAGCACGGAGAAAAAATAATTCGCTACTATAGCGTCTACAAAGAATTTTGTTGTCCTTGCAAAAATATTCACTTCAGCAGCTAAAACGTTAGTTCTGTTGACAAATTTGTTGATGTCAGCAAAAGAATGTAGTTGTGTCAGTTGCGCTATATTAACAGACCTGCTTTTTATGCCAGCAATACTTTTTTCTCCGTGAAAGTTATATATAATTCACAATTTTGGAAATTTACCTCCTCGAGAAACTTGATCAAAGTATCAAAATTCAATTCATTATCAATTCACATTGAATAAAAATCAAATCACACATCGATTACATGAACTCACGTAAGAGTAGAGATAAGAAATTTTGTGATGAACATTTCTAGTTTTGCGTGGCTCATTAAATTCACATAACTCTCAACCTAAGTACGCCAATACAATAACACGGATGATGGATTGTAATTGAATCATGATAACAAATATTTTCATTATAATTATTATCACCCTAACATATACAATATATAAACAATTAGAATCACCGAATGGAGTATCAAAACTGTTGCTGTCTACACGGAAAGACCGGGTCTATTAATATTTAGAAAGAATCTATCAATGTTGGAAAAAATGACTGTCAATTTAGGGAAAAAGAGGATCGTTGAAAAATATTCGTAGTCAAAATATTAACAGTTGATAGTTTCATTGGTATTTTTCACAGTGAAACCATCAATAGTTGATACATCGATTAGGAATTTTTAGTAGACTCACTACGAATATTTTACAGCGATCCTCGTTTTCCCTAAATTGACAGTCATTTTTCTAAATATTAATAGACCCGGTTTTTTCGTGTATGGAATATATTCGTTCCAACAGCTTTGAATCACACTACAAAAGCAATTTCGTTTCTTCCAAATCCCTACGTACATCAAAATCCGTTTTATCGTCGATATTCAATGTCTACCCCAAGATAAACTGTAACATAAAAGAGAGTCTATCCCTTGCCGTTCTATAAAGATTCTCTCCTATTCTCCCAACATTATAACATTGTATTCCACAAATTCTACTTTTAAAAACAAATTTTTTGGTATCATTAAAGTTCTCCTCCTCGACACGTACACGACTCAAGACTCAACAAGGACTGATTAAAGAAATCCAAGAAACAGTGATAAAGAAAGAAAAGACGATAAATGGAAGGATCGACGAACGTTTTGTCATCCTGGATAATAAAAAATAGTCACGAAAGAAAAAGAAAAAGAAGCATCGGTAAAGAACCAATCATTGCGTTTTCCTGTTACATCGAAACAACAAGAATGTTTATTGGGTGTTAGAGCTCTATATGGACCTTGTGTTAGTTTTGATGGAGTTTTTTTTATGTTAGCTCGATGTTGCATCATCCAAACGCTGTGCCTCTCTTGTGTAGCAGGGCTATACGCAAATACGTCAACACATCGATGATACCTTCAAACCTACGTCAATGTATATTTTATTTATTTCCAATATCCAAAGAATAACAGGAAATTATCGATATGTTGATTATATATATCATACACATACGAAAAGATGACATAAAACTCGAACATCCATGTTTGCAAAATTCAGAAATCAAATATTCCAACGAATTCAAATATTTTCACGTCTCGAAACAGCCGCCTGAAGCTATATTTTCTGCACGATTCTATATTAGCGCAAAATTCTCATCAAGTAATGGAAAGAATCATATTTCGAGATTTATCGAATAAACATCAAAGAATTCTTAAAATTATACTTGATGCAATCGAATACGCGTTAACGTACAAAATGGGTAAGTCTTTCCAATAATTGTTGCCTTCGAATAATAGTCTTATCAATTTATTCGAATATATAAAGCTAGGGAGGCTCGTGTGTGTAGCGGATAATGAAGAACCAGGAAAACGGGTTGAATGAATGCAAGAAATTCCTTAGAAATTCTCGTCGCACTTTCTTCGACTACATTAAAAACGATTTATCCTCGCTCTTGCAAAATTGTTCCTGAAGAATTTGCTGGAGAATAAACATACGAATGCATTTATATCAATTCGAATAGAAATAACTATGTTGAAATAACTAAACGAAAATGTGTATGATAGAAAATACCTTATCCAACTCGTTCCTATCTATGCATTACTATAATGATATCGTGACAAAAAAAGATCACAAAAAGTATGAGGAATATTTTCGATTAATAATAGAGGCTCATATACATTTTCTCTCTGTGGACCGTACAATTGAAAACATTCAACGTTACTGTATATTCAAAACATTCCATCGGACGGCGAGTTGCGTAATGTCTGCCCTTAATACGACTATTACTACTGAAATATATGCCGCGATGTCTGACCATGCACGGTCTCCTTTCTGCTTCATGTGCTCTGCGTAGTAGAAAAAGAATGTTCGGGTTGTACACAACAAATGTATAATGTTATTACATTATACTTGCATCAACCTACCCCTGCTCTAAATGAAATACCTACCAACATTTTCATATCTTCCGAGTTTTATAATAATAATCAAATCGAAACGTACGATTCCATGTCCCATACGTACATGAGAAATTCAATAAAAGAGTAAGAAGAGATTGTCATTGCGATCTTGAACCACTTGCAAAAATGCACTTTTTTTTTAGGTACGTAAAGAAAATCATGACCATTCAATATATATTAAGAATGATAATATATTTTTGTCTTCCTTCCATCGTTAATCCGTCCGTCTGATTGATCTGTCTGTTGCCAATCGACTGTACTTTAACACGTTTTTCAATTTCCAAGTAATGCTCGAGAAAATTTCGAGAGAAAACAAATGTCGATCAACAGCGTAGAAAATCTCCCGCCCTCGTCCCTCAAAATCTTCCCTGAAAATCATTCTTATAAATTCGATGAACGATAATAATGAATATATATATATGGAATCGATGAAAGAAGGAACAGACAGACAGACGGACGGCTTTCCTCGCTGTAACTGTGTAGTTTACATCTACTTGGTAAGCTGTAGCTATGAATATTGTCTGTTTTTATCTGTGGTCTGTCTGTCTGTCTGCTTGTTCGTATTTATTACTTGTCTCTATCTATCTCTCATATGTTTGTCTGCCCAACAACCTTATTTGTATTTTTCTCCCTCACCATAAATTCTCATTGTATTACCTCTTCGAGAGCACAGCTTTGACTTTTCATGAGATACACAAGAAATCTGAAGATATATCGTCTTGCAATAAAATCCAATATATAAATCATATGATATAAATAATCCGGTCGAAGCTGTACTTATAATTTATATACATAAATATGTATGTATACATGAGTGCGTGTATATGTACATATACCTTTTGCACATCGTATAATTATCTCTCTATCTCACTCTATGTTACACACAGCCAATGCTCTGGGTATGTCGTATGCTGGATGGATTAATTGACCTTTTAAACATACGTTATCGATTGATCGAAATTGCTTGCGTGATATATCCAATCAAATTCATCGATTAATAACGTATATTGGACGTTTATACATATATATATATGCTCTCTTTCTTTCTCTCTCTCTCTCTATCTCTCTCCGTACGATATTACCACCTCTCTTCTATTGTTGTTGCGATGTTTGGTGTTGTTGTTCACTATATAAATATATAAATCCATATAAATATATATATATATATCTATATATAATCATTGTATTGATGTTGATATGTTGTTGTTACCTTGATGTTCTTGATGTGTTGTTTAATTGTTGTTATCTTGCTGTTTGATGTTTGTTGTTGCACTGTATATGTGTATATGTATACATATATATATACATACAATATAACAACATGTATATATACGATAGATTATTAATAAAATACATATATACGATATAAAAAGAATAATGTAAAATAATATATCGTTGTATATATATGTATCTGTGCATATATACATACATGCATACATACATACATACTTCAATAAATGTACAATACGGTAACGATAGTTTTATCTATCTTTACGCATCATTTAAACCACTCCCTTGATACCTTCATTCGTGCAACTCATTCCATTTCTCTCGCATATACTCTATCATTTTATTAAATAAAATACTAATATTACTAATTGACTGTACGAGGAAGTTTAGATATTTTCCCATAGCCAACCAAAAGATACTTACTCAAGGGGATGGTTTGGGTGACGTTTTGTTGTCAATTCTGCTGAATTCTAAATTACTACAACGAATGTGTTTCAGGATTACATTCACCCCACGAAGGCTTAGCCGGTGGCTCCGGTCAAAGTATGTCCGGGCTCGCCTATTATCAACCCGAACATCCCGGCTCCGCGGGGGTGGTCAAGTATCCCGAAAATGGTCACGATACTCTCTCGGATTTTGTGACTTTTGTCTGCCAAGAAGCTGAGAACACTCAACAATTGCCCCAGGTAGCTTCCGTAATCATTTAGTATAAAACCGTCACAGTGTATACAATGATACGGTACAACATATTTATTTATTTATTCGAAAAATTTGATTCCATTTGCATTCAGTGTTTATACTTTTGATACAATTGTTTTTTTCAATACAAAACACGAAATTTCACAAATCACTTGTATGTATCAGTATACGAACACTGTGACGGTTATGTGTTTCGACTTGCGTCGCTATCCGTGCTTCATTTACTGTAATGATCCAATGATCATTGTGATGTTATAAACAATAAAATTGAACGATCAGTCTTTTGAGAATGTTCCGATCTATTTATTACTCTCAATTTTGTTATTGAACATTAAATCGCAGATTTAATCAATTTTCAATGTTGAATTCTGCAAAATCTATAATGGGAATCCAAATTCAATAAAAATTTCAATACACGTCGTGCAGATTTTCCTCTCAGTTGGTAAGAAGTGATAACATTGAAGGAAATAATTTCGTAATTATGAACGAGATTTGATCAGCGGTGCACCATCATATCATTACTTTCCTTTTGTGCTAATTTGATGAAACCGTAGAAGAAGCCAAGGAAAACGATTATACGCAAGAATAATAAGCATTTGAATGCGATTGAATTATCACATCGAGGTACTTGAAACTCGTAAAATTTTTAGATTTCATCTTTATTTGGTGAAAAATGAGTTGCATAGGCGAAGAATAGGGATATTTTTAAACAAAGTAACAAGTATTTGAAACATCGCACTGTTCTGATATATTTCCAAAACTTCGATGAGGTGAAAAGAGATAGAAATCCAGTAAACAAAAAAGTATTGAAACTGATTGAAGACTTGAAACCCGAATCAATCCGCCTCAACCCTAACAGCAAATTGTGTCTCTGGGATGTTTTCTGAACATTCAGAAGACCTCCCCTACACTGAGGGAAAAAAGTAATTGAGACAGACAAATATTGCATCCAATGGTATCTATAAAATATTTCTTTAGATCAATGAAATTTTACTTTAACGAATGAAATGCTGTTCCACTTGATGAAACACTTCATGCGGTGAAGAACCATTTCATTCATTGGGATAATATTGAATTAGTTCAAAGAAATATTTTATAGATACCATTGGATGAAATATTTCCTTGCCTCGATGACTTTTTTCCCTCAGTGTACGTGTTATAAACCTTCCATAAACGTCCCAGTGGCACGTTGCGCTGCCTGAGTAGATTCTTCACTGCGAACAATTTTTACTGAGAAATTTCAATATTTTACTGAAGTGTTCCAGCACGTTTCCTGGAAGTTTGCTACAAACAACGATCACTGAAGTTTCAATGGGCCGCTGATGATCCGGCAATACCGTTGAAGAACCGTCACTCGCCCTTTGAAACGCCAGCAGTCGTGTTTGCTGGATTTACACTGTCTAAATTGGAAAGCGTGAGATTTCTACCCGAATGAAGAGATAGGTTCCCTTCCGGCTGCCTAAACGGTGAATTCCCACTTCAAAAGAGTGGAATTTCACTCTTCAGACAGCCAGAAGAGAACCTATGTACTATTTTCGTAACTGAATGACGGAACACTCAGCTGTTAAGGATTTGAATGATGTTTTCAGTTCCAAGGAATGAATTCGAAAAGATACACAACGATGATTCATCAAATTTTGAGTTTGAATCTTCGTTTCGACTCAGTGAACATTTTTCTTCTCGACATTTCAAACATTCATTGTGTTCTCTATAAATGATATTTATCAAAAAGTTCTCTAATGCGTCGATTTCGGAAATGTTTTCGATGTCTCTCTTATGAGGTCTGGGTATGATTAGAAAGTGATCTGAGTCAATTTTTTTATATATCTTCCGGATCTCATGGGAAAGGTATCCACAACATTTCCGGAATCGGAGCATTAGAGAGCTTTCTAATACCATTTAGAGAACATAATGACTATTTGAAATGTTCACTGCCTTGGTCAAAAAACCGGATGATAATCCTGATGGTAATCCGGATGATAATCCGTCTCAAACCCGGATGAAATTTCCGGGATTTCATCCGGATGTATCCAAGTGCGTATACGGGTTTTGGAACAAGATATTTTTTGGGATCCCAAATAAAACCCGAACAAGGAGATGAATGAACTCTATTCAAATTCCGTGTGGGAAAATATTTCGGAAAATATTCAGTATTAAAATCCGGATGAAATCACCGCAAAAACCGTATACGCGTCCGGATACACCCGGATATTTCATCCGGGTTCCCATCCGACTTTTTTCCGTTCGACTGGAATTCTCACTCTTCCGTATTTAGAGAGTATTGATCTGTGAATCTAAAACAGTGAAAACTCAGTTATTGGAATGAAAAGGAGACCTCTACAGATTACTGCATATAATACACTGCAAAATCAATGGATATTAGCTGATCTTTGCTGTGAAATGTCACTGATTCAATCAGTGAGGAGCACTTTCCACTGCACCACTAGAAATTATTCACTGATTGTGCAGGGAAATCTCACTAATTCCATCCAGTAGCCAACAATCAAATACGAGAATAGTGAGATGTTACTGGTTTGAATTTAGAAAGTATACAAAATCTGTAAAATTTCAGTAAATGTACCGAAATTTTTCAGTGCCAAGATCCCGCATGCTTCCAGTTTTTTTTGTACAGTATTGTGCTGCTTGATAGGGATATTATACCGAGGAAGAATATTTTGTTATCGAATCTCAAAGGAGGATATGGTGAAATAAATATTTAATCACAAATTACCAACATATGTATTCAGAACTCAAACCTTGGTGATAATGAGTCGATTTAAGAACCTACACTCACGTTCTTTTTCAGTCTAAAACGAATTGAAAAAACCTGATGTATACCTGAACGTATAAAATCGAGTTCACTATTTCGATATAGAATTTTCTATAACGGACTGAAAAGAATTTATGAACTGAAAATAATTGAGTCAAATAGAAAAGAATTCAAGAATCAGATCTTCGAACCGTGTCGATATTTTCTTGTTTATTGGGGAGGATAGAAAAGAGTTGCAAAGAATGTGAAATTTATAGATTTGATTCGCATGAATAAAAATACATTTGTTTCCATCTTTATTGAAAATATTCATCGAAGAACGCTTTTGTAAAATTCTCGCTTTGTCATTTGATCAAAACTTTTGCGATTAATGCGTGTTTTTAAAATTATCCCTGAAGACTAATTATTAACTCTCATGATCTAATGACAGTATGTTTTTTTTAGAATGAAAAAGTAGTCCGAATGCATGTAAAATCTAACTTTGAGATTTCAAATAATTCAATTATACAAGGAAAAAAATCCTATTCGATAATGTAAGAATTTTTGTTATTTTTCTTAGTAAACTAGAAACGGGAAGATGTGTCAAGTGAATTTTTGCATAAAAATACAGAAGATTACGAATATTGTAGAAAAAGTGATAGGTAGGATGGACGTTTTAAACGCTGAATGTTGAATTTTATACAGTGTATAGTAAAATTCAATTATTTATTCGTAATCTCCCGTATTTTTATGTAAAAATCCATTTTATAAACCTTCCTCCCTGGTTTAGCAAGCAAAATGAGAAAAAGTAGTATATTTTTTTCTCCATGTTCACTTACAGTTCACTTGCGTTCATCAAAAATACAAGTTCGATATAGAGTAAATTGAGTTAACATGACGCACTTTCCTGCTCCATAACAGTTCACTGAGAGAAGAAATTTCCGGGAACAATAGAATATTTAGTTGAATAGACGCCATAAAATACGTAAATCATTTGAATCAATTTCCATTGACTCGATTAAATATTTATTCAATCAAAAGAATATTTAATATGCTATGATAAATTTCATCAATGGAAACAGTTATTCAATCGAGTCAATGAAAATTCATTCAAATTTATCAAGTATTTTATGGCGAGTATTCAACTAAATATTTTATTGTTCATAGAAACTTTTTCTACCAGTGGTCGAAATAATACATAAAATTTTGTTCACTCTTGGTTTCATCTATTAATCCATGCTGTAACGACAGGGGAAAGTGCGTCATCTTACCCTCATCTACTCTAACTGTGAATTTATTGGAGATTGATTGTTTTTTTTTAATTAAGTGAGAACGGGTTAAACAAATCTTGGGATATGTTGATCAGTTAAGAGATTATGTGGTTGGAGAGAGTTACCTCAACCCAATCTGCGGTTACAGCAGATACCTTCTCAATACTAATCGATACAATTGTACACTGAGAAGAGTGTATGGGATTGATTACCATTCGCTCTAGTTCTCATCGAAAGTTTAGGGTACAGTGTAAAAAATTTTATCGGAAAATTCCTATATATTTATGTGAAGTAATTCACATAATACATGCGTTAGGAATTTTCCCAACTTGTCTGTTTGTCGATTTACTGTGAAATGTTGGGAAAAATCCCATGAAATTTGGAATTTTCAGATAAATGTATGGGAAATTTCATATAAATGTACCGGAAATTGATTTCCTAATCAGTGATTGGAATTTTGCGGTTGATATCCACAGGAAAATTCCGATTAATTTTTACAGTGTAGGCATTGAGTGCTGGCTCGCTATGCTAACTTATCGTTCCCATGGTAACGTAAGCAATTCATTGCACTCACTTCGATTTTGAATGGTAATTATTACACACTGTCAAAAATAATCGGAATGTTCCTGTGTATATCAACCGGAAAATTGCAATCACTGATTAGGAAATCAATTTCCGGTACATTTATCTGAAATTCCAAACTGTATGGGATTTTTCCCAACATTTCACAGTAAATTTCCGGACAAGTTGGGAAAATTCCCTAACACATGTATGTGTTAATTACTTCACATAAATATATAGGAATTTTGTATATTTTTCTCCGTGTATAGAAAGAAATTATCAAGCGGTAAGTTAAAAATTTCAATCTCTTCAACGAGACAATACCAATATTCGTCTTTGACTTCTCATTTGATACATTTTTTTTAATTTTAACCCAAAATCTAACGGATCATCAGGGACCTTTACTCCTCTTCTTCTTCACACTGCATTGTTTTTTTCCTTTTACTATTAACACTTACCAATTGAGAGAAGAAAAAATGTGAATGAATAAAAATCGGGGGAATTATGAGTCGAAAAAAGATGATTAGAATTTGTGAATGGATCACGGAAGCGCGCAGGTCGATGGGAGGTTGATCGGTGGTGCGGGATTTCCAGGCGCAGCTAGCGGGACCACGCACTACTACCACAACCGGGGTACAAAAGTTTTCACAATATTATCCGAGCTCGATGTTACCACCACCGCCTCCGGCACCGATGGCCCGACCGGTCGCGATCATTCGTTCAACCGGTGAATTGACGGCATCGGCCGCCGGAGCTAATTCGCCACCTACCTCGTCGACATCTCCAACCGATCCAGCTGACCTTGGACCATCCAGCCAAGAGCAACATCAACAACAACAACAGCAGCAGCAGCAACAACAACAGCAACAAATGGCGGTAGCCGCCGCTGTCGCGGTTGGTCTCGTTGGATCGAGTGGATGTCAAACCTCGACCGTGGATCCTGGAAGAAAAAGTCCTGCAAGGATTCTCGTCACTGCACCTCATACCAGTCGAGAGTACACGTTCGCGCATTTTCACTCCCAACCAGGCCAAGTAAGAAAACTTGAAGAAAGTGAAAAGAAATTCGATAATGTATTGTAATGTTTACAATTTTTTCATCATCAATGGTTTGTGTATGATACTGACTTTAGGTATCGTATCTTCAATTCAATCTGCAATTTCATGTATTTTTTCTTCAATCCACAGATTCGAAGAGTTATCACGGGTATTCATGATTATCATCGTCTTTTTTAACGCATAGACACATCCATTGCACAACAGTTGTGTTTATTCCCCTCATAGAAAATAAATCAAATGATTATTAAAAGCACTAATATTTGTTATATCATATCGAAGACTTGGGTACTTTGAATATTCTCACACATCAGTGTATTCAAAGACGTCCTCGAAATTTCAAATTTCCTAACCAGATGTAGCTATTAATATTTCATTTAAAATTTTCAATCATGAATTTTTTAAGGTATATATAAGAAATGTTTCTATCCCAAAAGAAGTTTGAGCTTACCTATTTGCCAATTTTCCTGTATCTAATTACTTAAGAACTAACGTCTAACATCATTATTTCATTGCATCGTCATACGTTGATCGGACAGCTTTGAATCTTTGTTTCTCCATCATACGCTACATTGTATTTACCGAGTGAACAGATGGAAACAATGTATCACAAGGAATTTATTTAAAGACTCTCACATAAATCGATCAAGAATATCTTATCATGTAATTACAGGGAATCTAATGTATTTATTCAGTTATGTAAGAATAGCTGTATACTGTTGTGATTCTCACTTTTCTCAATACAATTACTTTTTAACGCAATGCGTATCCACTAAAATTACGTGACGAACCAAATCCCTCCAGTGAATTCATCTCTCTGAAAATTCGTTCGATGGCCAGTTATTGTGATCACCACCAAGGACGCACCATTAGCCAATTACATCGGTAAATTATATAACGGACAGAGGTGAAAATTTAACCGGAGGGATTCAAATCGTTGAGTAACTCTCGTATACGCACTTTTAAAAGAATAAAATGTTGAAACGTTATCGACGATTCTACTTGGTACAGTGATTTGTGTCGTGATATTCTTGTGAAAATTTGTTTATTTGCCTAGAAAAAAAGAAAATTAAATTATGTATTTTATGGATACACAATTTATTTCCAAAAAGTAAGAATCAGCACATCCCTAACGATTCCAAAGTGATCAATTTTTTTTTGGTTCACTGTCGGTTATTTTTCGGTTTGGTAGAAATTTGGTCAGAAAATGGTTACTCAGATGGTTTTTATCTATTTGTGACCGAAATCTAACGGTTGCTTTGAACAAATCTGCCACCAAAAAATGTGGTCCGTTTTTGGAATCTTTTTGGTATTTTCGAGGTAAAAACCCAGAAAATCACCACAAAATAACCGAAAAATCGCCAAATTGAGATTGGTTGAATTTTTGTTGAAAAAAATGTCCTAACCGACCAACAAATTACCAAAACCAAGATTTTTTACCAACATGTAACCGAAATTTTTGGTCGCTTGTCGGTTCACCCAGATCCGCTAGGGATCAAACTTAGAAATTTTTAGATTTTAAATTCACACAATATTCACCAAAAATTGTCCCTTGTCATATGCTAAAAAATTTCAATCATTTTTCACGGTACAATTTGGGCGAACAAAAAAGTATTCCAGCACGACATCACATTAGTCTCATGTGAATTTCGTATTACGAATGACACCTACATTACAGTACATTACAAGTACAATTTCTCGTTCGTTCTAAAATGTGAATCTATTTTTCATATCGTTCCAAGCATTGTTTATACTACGTGACACGCGGATCAACAATAATTAAACAAAATGATCGATAGATATAAAAAATAAATTTCAAATAATTTTTTTCCAACATGAAACATTTCAATTTGTTTTTTCTTTTTTTTTTATAAACTCTCTTGATCGTAATGAATTCATTCCGCTATCATACAGGGAATTAACTTTTGATGAATGGATACATGGAAAAGGCAGCAGCATCGAGTATTCCTTTCAGAAAATTGTTTGTTTGCTTGCATACATGAATGAGAAAACATTTCCTGACATTAGAATTACGCTCACGTTAAGAGATAGTATCTGAGACGTACATGAATTCTTTAATAGTATACCCATATTGAAATCAATTGTATTATTCCAGTCAGCACGGAATTAATTCTAAAGGAAGTGATTAAAATTTTTCAGCAAATCTTCACGTATCCCACCATCAGTTCGATGTCTGGGGTGATTTCTCCAACGAACCTTTCCCTGTTTTCGTCCCCGGTATCGGTGACGAGGCCAGTTGCCACGCAAAGATCGGTATCGAACGTCCCACCACGTTGGAACACCGCACCTTTTATCAATCTTGAAGACGATTATAACATGATTGCACCGATTATTGCAGGAACCGCAAGCGAACCACCTTCCGCCATGGACGAAGGTGAGTTGAATATGGAATGATTTTATGAAATTCCTACTCAATTTACGTATGAATTTTAATTGTTCTATAACTCATCTCTGCACTCGGAGAAACGAGTTTATATTATTTGAAAATCGGAATAATCCAATATTGTTTATGAAATGGATTACCCCAATCAGAAATTCACAACAGGCGCAGTGCTACACCACCCTGATTAAAAAAAACTATTGGTTCTCGCCAAATCTGATTGAATCTTGTAAAATATTCCGATCAAATCCTATTCAAGCATTTGTCAATAAGATTTAATGAGATCAATGTATTTTTCCAATGTGGTTCTGATTGAATCTTGTAAAATATTCCGACCAAATCCTATTCAAGCATTTGTCAATGAGATTTAATGAGATCAATGTATTTTTTCAATGTGATTCTGATTGAATCTTGCCAAATCTGATTGAATCTTGTACAATGTTCTGACCAAATTCCATTGAATTTCATTTCATCAGATTCTATGAATTTTTTTAACCAGGGCAGTAGACTGGCAGGGTACTGGCATTTGTCTGGGATGATAACGCTTTTCTGTACTGGGAATTGAATACTGATACAATTATTCGCAAACAGTGCAGTGCCAGTACTGCACTGTGAAAAATTTTCTACGGGAAATTTCACATACATGTATGTGAAGTAATTAACACATACAGGGATAGGAACCCTGGTAAAAAAAATCTCTCTGAATCTCTTTGAAATCTCTCTGAATTTCTCTGAATCTCTCTATATTTTGGGACAAATTTCAGAGAGCTTCAGAGTAATTTCAGAGTCATTCAGAGGAAGTTAGAGACTTTTCCGATAGTGATACTTTCTGAATTCTTCAACTTTCTCTGAATCTCTCCGCATATCACTGAATCCCTCAGAATTCCTCTAAATCTCCGGGAATTTAATTTATTCAGATTTCAAAGCTTCCTCTGAATTCCACTGAATCTCTCTGATTTTCTCTGAATCTCTCTGAATTCCTCTAAATATCCCGCAATTTAATGTATTCAAATTTCAAAGCTTCCTCTGAATTCCTCTGAATTCCTCTGAATTTCTCTGAATTTCTCTGAATTTCTCTGAATCTCTCTGGATTACTCCGAATCTTTCTAAATTCCTCTGAATATTTCTCAAAAATTCCACGCACAATTTTTCTTAATTTGTCTTTCTCTGGAAGTCTCTGAAACTCCCAGAAAGCCTCTGAAATGCAGGACCAAGAATTGTACTGAATTCATTCCTCTCTGAATCTCCCAGACCCCCCCCCCGGATCTCTCCAAATTCCTCTGAATCTCTCTGATTTTTTTTGAAAAATCCCACGCACAATTTTTCCCAATTCACCTGTCTCTGTGAGTCTCTGACACTCCCTGAATACCTCTGGAATCCTGAACCAAAAATTTAGCTGAATTAATTCCTCTCTGAATTTCTCTGAATTACCCTGAATCTTTCTAAATTCCTCTGAATATTTCTGAAAAGTTCTACGTACAATCTTTCTGAATTCATCTATCTCTGAAAGTGTCTGACACTCCTTGAACGCCTCTGAAATGCAGGACCAAGAATTTTACTAAATTTGTTCCTCTCTGAATTTCCCAGAATTTCCCTGCATCTCTCTGAGTTCCTCTGAATTTTTCTGAATCTTTCTGAAAAATTCAAAGCACCAGTTCTCTCAATCCACTAGTCTCTGAAATCCTCTGAACCACGCTGAATTGCTCTGAATTTCTCTGCTTCTTTCTGAATCTCCCTGAAACGTGAGATTTTCAGAGAGATTCAGAGAGATTTTTTTACCAGGGGAGCTAAAATTCGGATCTACTCAGATCTGATGAGATCTAAAAAGATCTCATTTTTTCCCTCGGGCAGAAAGTTTCTTAATGCGTGGATTTTTGAAATCTTTCAAATGACTTCATTAGGAACTTTGGAAATTATCATGAAGTTGACTCAGATCATTTTCTGATGATTTCCAGAGCTCATCCCGAAGAGAACATGAAGTCCCGATAAACTTTCAGAATAGATCAACATAGATCAGACTAAAACTCCGTTGGAATTCGAGTCTAGATTCATAAACATTCAGCGAAGGTCCGATAAACTATACAATGTCCGATTGAGAATAATTTCAAGGAAGATTCACAGAACGTTCATTGAAGATTTACCAAAGATTCGCTGAATTTGTTCCTCTCTGAATTTCCCTGCATCTCTCTGAGTTCCTCTGAATCTTTCTGAAAAATTCAAAGCACAAGTTCTCTCAATCCACTAGTCTCTGAAATCCTCTGAACTACGCTGAATTGCTCTGAATTTCTCTGATTCTTTCTGAATCTCTCTGAAATGTGAAATTTTCAGAGGGATTCAGAGAGATTTTTTTACCAGGGAAGTTTGGGAAAAATCCTACCCTGACAGAAAAACGACCTGGTTGTAACTTGAAATCTGGTTTGATTCACCAGGAAATGTGATTTTGATGTGCAGAAAAAGTGGTTGAAACAAAAATTAACTACATTTTCCAGGTTAGAAAAACCAGATTCTCCTCTTGGTGTAATAACCACAATACTTAGTTAATTTTGGCTTCAACCACTTTTTTTGGACATCGCAATCACATTTTCTGGTGAATCGAACGACATTTCAAGTTACTGCGACTACGAATGTTTCAACCAGGTCGTTTTTCTGTCAGTGTATAAACTTACAGTAAAAATCAGTATAGGAAATTTCATTTACATAGGTATTGGAAAATCCTGGATATTTTTTACAGTGTGGATGTATTTTTATGTATCCAGTACTGATCCCGTACGTGTTGGCCAAGTGTTGAAGACCCAAATACTGGCACTGTACTGCACCTGTTGTCAACATTGGCATGATTCGAATTTTTCCGATTGGGACATTCATGTAGAAAGAGAATAAATCTTATTCATCGATCACACGAGTTCGAATTAGAGACAGCGAGTATTTTTCTGATGTTCATGCTTTGATCGATCAATAATCTTTTCAGATCGATACTTCCATCCAGTGCATACGAATGTGGATAAAAATACAGGGAGTTTAATGGGCGGGGAATTAGGTGTTGGTGGAGACCCGACGTCCCATCACCACCAACAACAACAGGTGATGCAGGACAAAAGTGGTAGACCAAAGTCTCCTCCGTGACACTGGAGGCTTTACCCGGAAAATCCCGAAAAGCTCCAGCATCACGAATTGGTACCAACACCATTATTCCCACATCCTCCACCACACCCAGCAGTAGCAGCACCCCCACCACCACCACCATCAACTACGACAGCGTCGTATTACATGGGATCGTTACAAGCACCACCCTTTCACGTTTTTGTACAGAACGACGACAATTTTCGGCCTGGTAACAATGAATCCCAAGGCATAGTAGTAGAAGAAGAAGAATCAGCAGCAGCAGCAGGGAATCAAACGGATTCCTCCTTATGCCGTGTTCAACTTCGCGACGTAAGTCTACGAAGAATTGAGTGCCTGAGAGTCTGAAAGAAATAAAGAAGACTTAATAATAAAGAAGAAAAAATAAATACAATGACTCGACCAAGTCTTGTATTTCAAACTCTATACTCAATGTGTCGCGTCTCCCAATATTAAACTCGTGAACTTAGCTCTATGAAAAAAAAATTAAAACATCAAATTCCACATGTGAATTGACAATATAATGATATTTTCGATAAAATAATTGAATTAATTTTCTTTATTTTATGAATAAGAAGAATACTCTGTTGTACAAATTCAGCACATTTGTTCATCGATTTGCAATATACTTTTTGCTCTCACTTATTTTCTGTGCAAATTCTAGAGAGAAGGTCCCATTTCGTCGATATAGAATATTATATGTGAAAACTATTAACCCTTCTCCTTCAAATACATCCCACACAACACGGAGCAACAACCTGTACAAGATTTCACGGAGAGTATCAAAAAGGTTCATCAAAGAGAGCTCTAACAACCCTCATACAGGGCTTCTAAGATTCACATTCTAACGTATCAACTTCAACGAGTTGTAAAAAACAACTTATATATAGACCTCTTTTGGATAGTTTTTGAAACTCTTGGATCGTTGGATATCAGAAACAGATGAAGAATAAAAGCTCCGAGTGTTATCAATCTGTAAGAATTGGTTGTGTGGGATGCCCTCGTTTGTGCGTTTCGAGCGTACATTGGATGAAAAAAAAAGTGAAATCAGTTTCTCCACCTTTTTTGGAGAAAAGCCTATTGAGTACTAAACCGATTACATATTTTTGCACATATGAATTTTAGTATACGAAAAATCCAATGTTAAGCTATTTATCACGATTTGTGTTCTCTATTCTATTTCGATGGAGTTGATTTTGTATATAATTGATATTTATAACATACATCTCGAATCGTAGATGATAATGTACATAAGAATATTTCTTATATAGCACAATATCAAAAAATATTAGAAAGATGTTCGAACGAAGTCTGATAAGTTAGAAACTTTCAAATGATGCATCATCATTATGAATCATTGCATTCAACTTTGGTTCACGTCTTTCACATTTTATTTTGTCAGCATACGTAATTGACACTTGTTATAAATATTTCATCTGTCTGAGTATCATCGATTGTATATTTCTAACAGTGTTTTTAATATAAACAAAAAACTAATGTTATGAGAAATCTCTAATGAAGACTCAATGAGGTTTTTCTCAATCATTTTTGTAGACTCATAGAATACTTTTCACCTTGGTCTGTTGCCAAGAAAATACAACAGCACGGCAATTTTGAGTAACAATTGTTTTTGGTTTTGAAATGTTCAATCGACGGGGAATTGAAATAAGTTGAGTAATCGAGTATTTATAAAGCTGTGTATCGAGGATTGTTTTCATGTTTTCCTCTCGATTCTATTAACATTCAATGATGAAATAGTAGACTTTTTTGGCGAAGTTACTGAATCCCAAACTTCATCTTTCAGTCTTCGCAAGCCTGAATAAATTAAATCGATAAAATATTCTATCAAGGGGGGAGGGTTAATTCGGTCAAAAAACAGCATATTTTCATGAATTTTTCTGGGAGGAACAATTGATGTGAACACTGAGGGAAAAAAGTAATTGATTCAGAAAAATATTGCATCCAATGGTGTTTATAAAATATTTCTTTGGATCAATGAAATTTTACTGTAATGGATGAAATGATTTTTCAGCTGATGAAATATTTCATGCAGTGAGAAACCATTTCATTCATTGGAATAATATTTCCTTTGTTCAAAGAAATGTTTTACAGATATCATTGGATGAAATATTTTCTTGTCTCAGTGAATGAATCTATTTTAATCAGATATTACCAGGTGACATTTCACGAATATTTTAGAAAATTTTCATTAAAATATGTATAAATATGAGCCAGTGGCAGCAACTCTTGAGGGGGGAGATACATGTAAATGGCCCTTCTGCTTTGAAATCTATTGCAAAAGATTGGTTAGAGATACATTCATGAAATAAGATACATCTCAAAATATACTTTCAAACTTATCTTCACAATTTTTTGAGACAAAAATATCCAAAAATAGCAAAGCTACGAGTTGGTACATCGTTTTTGCGCCGTGCAGTCTGCAGATCTCAATTTTTATCTACGATCAGAAAACCAAAATTCTATCGTTAAATATGTAAAAACACACAACTTGATGGAGAGAAAAACAAAGAAAAATTTATTCACATCGCTTCTTTCAATCTTTTTTATCAAAAACAAAAGTATGTTTTTAATCAAAATGCTTCTGAATTTTCAACTTTCCATTTTCATTTGTTTCGGGTCCGTCAAGTTGTGTGTTTTTGCATATTCTAACAATGGAATATTGATTTTTTTATTTTGGAAAAAAATTGAGATCCGTGAGCTGCATGCAGCGCGAGAACAAGGTACCAACTGCTAGCAGTTAGTAGCTCCACCATTTTGAAATATTTTTGTTTCGAAAAAATTGGAAAGATAATTTGAAATTTATTTCATCAATGGATCTTCAGCCAATTTTTCGTAATAAATTCTCAAAAACCGATGTAATCACATGTATTTTCCCCCTTGGTAGGCGCCTCAGAAAAGAGGGGTTTTGAGGTGGACGTCACAACTTATGACTGGATCATAAGTTAATAAGTTGTTCTAGACAGCCCTGCTGAGACTTTTTTTTCAATTTTTCGATTTATTTCCCCATTGAAAAATTCCAATAGAAACCGATAAGTGTAATTTTATCGGAATCAATGGGTTTCTATCGATTTTGCGTGTCGTTTTGTCACAGTCGCTATGGGTTTTTATGCGATTTCACCCAATAAACACACACACGTTATTTCAACGTTGCAAAAACGTTAGACTGTCAAACGGACGTCAGTCGTTGATCTCATAACGTTGATTTTTAGTTGAAATTTGATAGGGAAATAGACGACCAGGAATTACGTTTTGATGAAGTGTAATTCAAACTAATATTCAAAAATAACCATTACACGACGTCTTCAAAAAACCTGTTTTGAATGAGTTTGAATCACGCTTCTAAAATGTGTTTATAACACCTTGTGTTTGAACTTCAATTGAAGATATTCTGCTAAAAATGTCGAACGAAATCGAACAATGGTTAAAATTTCAACAAAGAGCAAGATAGTAAATAGTGTGACATACTTTCCAAATTCTGTCATACTCAGAAATACTATTGTTCTCGATATTGAATGAAAAATTTTCAAAATAATTTGTTGAATTCAATTCACGTTTTAGAACCATCATTAGGACACGTCAATATTTGATATCTTTTAAACGATGTTCAAACCGTTGATATGACGTTATTTTATGGTTGAAAACACGTGATCTGCCGCAACATTTTTACGTTGAATCAACGCAAGAATATTACTAATTCACAACGTGTGGTTATTGACTGTTTTTGACGTTTTTATAACGTGCGTGTGTTTACTGGGCATGTGGAAGTCGATATTCTATTGGTTTTTATTGGTACAATCGGTGGAACCTCATAAATACCGATAGGAAATAATTCCCTGTTGGAAAACCATGTCGTTTTACCACAAGATCTACGCGAATCTATTGGAATTTTTCAACAGGGTTACACTTACAAGTCAAGATATCGATTTTTGACGGAAAAATCAACACTCGAACCTTTATAAAATATACTTGAAGTAGATTTCGAGTGGCAATATCTACCGACTTTGAAGAAGCAAATTGTGGGAAAATTGATCCAAAGTTTTACGATGAGACATTAAAAAATTACGGAGCTATCGCCCTGTATGTCCAAAGCACGTTGTAACAGCTGTAAAATAATCCTGCCGCGAGTGCGCTGAAAATCCCATTGGAGGGGCTCAAACTAAAAACGCTCTATCTCCGTCAGTGTTTTCTTTATAGATTTGAAATTTACACAAAATATTCTTGAAATGTGATACTTCCATCTCACAAATTTTGAAAAAAACGAAAAAAGAATTTTGAAACCAACCTCTCCCCTTCAAACAATGATTTTATTCAATTTACGTACAATTTTGAAATGAAATAGGGGAGAGTCGGATAAAATCGGGTAGGTGGGTTAAACCGGGTACCTCAATATCTCCCTGAATAATTCTTCTTTCTGACAGCAAACGCTTGATCCTTGGAGTAGCAGTAGACATTTTGAGCAGTTGAAGAGAATAACAGCATCGATAGAACGCGGTTTCTCACTTAGAACGTTGTTTGAAGTTTTCTGCGAAAAAATTGTCAAAGTTGTTGGATTTGTGGGGCACATACATACTTCCATTGAGCATGTTTTCCTGCGTATTTTCATTCTTCATCAATTCGCCTAAAGCAACGCATAATCTATCTAAGCCATATTGAACAAAATTCATGTTTTTATTCTAAAATAGTCATCAAAACACGTTCATTCTTGAAGATCCCTTTGCGTGTGCTTGCGACTTTTGTTCTTAACTCAGATGGCCGCAAAAAATTCTTTCTCCGAACAATTTTTTTTAGTTGTTCGAAATATATCAATTTTCAAACACGACTCATGTCTGTTTTCAGAATTTTTATCGAATTCAACAGTTGGTGCTAAAAATTTCACAATTCAGAAATGTTTTGCATTGATTTGAGCGAGCACCCGGTTTCACCCTACCCATGGAGTGGAACCGGGTTTTTTCACCTTTCGACTGGAACGAATATAAAAAGAATTGTATTAATTCTACAACAATATACGAATAGTATGTTGTTAGTGAATGAATAAGGAAACTGAAAAGCTTTGGTTGGTTGATCTATTGCTAATAGGAACTTCTCCATGACCGATTGAAGTTATGGTACCCGGTTTCATCCGACCTTCCCCTACATGTTAAATTAACAAAAAATTATATAAATTCATCTACAGATTCTTATAAAATTTGTGTATAATCCTTGCACTTGGAATCATATAAACCTAATCACATATTTCCCCGTATGGAAAAATTTCCAAAATTATATATAATTTATATATAATTCTATACAGATTATATATAATTTGAGAAATGGTTCCTCTCGAGTGTATTTGAATATTAAATTCTCGGTAATACCATTTCTTGTGAGTAACGGATTTGAATTGACAATTTGATACATTTTAATTTTCCGTCGAACAAGATTTTCAATGTAATGGTGCAATGGTAAAATAAATAATTGAATATTAGTATGAAATACTATTTCACGTCAATACTTAGCTTCGTTCACGAGTCAAATGTGAGAGTATAACCTTCCAAAAGTCCCTTTGACCGTCCTTGCCCTATCGCCGATTGACTTGAACCGTAAATTTTGTAAGAAATAATTGATTCTTCAATCAATTTCTGTCTTCTATGCTATAACGTTATATCGTTGCGTTAAGAACAAAATTTATATTTCAATTTATAATTGAATCCATAATAATTCCTCATGTAATATATATATATATATATATATACCAATTGTAAAATTGAAAAGAAATTCAGACATATAATTTGCTCAAAAATTCATTAAAAATGCTAAGAAAAGATGATTGAAGAATCCGTTTGTTTCATATTTTAATTAAAAAGAGAGAAAAGAAAAACAATGTGAGCGTGTATATCAAAATTAATCGAAGCTGCATGAAAAGAGGGAAAACATGTATGCGTGAGTAGCAGCTGTACATTTAGATAGCGTATTATAGCAATATCTTTAGTGCCAATAACCAGCGTAAATCGCGATCGTGATAATCGCTGGATAGGTTCCAGTGAGTACAAAGGCTGAGAAAAAAAACGGTAAAGAAAAGAACGTCGTTGCTGTGAATAATAAAAGAAAACCACACATTTTCCAATCTATATAAAATATTGGATTTATATGATAATGAACAATAATAATTACGTAGCGGAAGTACGTTTTTTAATTCACTTTACACGGTTTATGGAGAGTTAATCGGCAAAGGACTTTATAAAAATTGATCGGTCTACCGTGATGAAGAATTTGATAATAATGATAATTATTATTTGATTATATTGAAATATATAATATTTCCTTTACGCCTAATGCTCAGGCTAGTGCTAACGCTACACAATTACATACGTACACATAAAAATGCAACATACACTCTCACTGGAAAAATCTATGGATTAACTCGAATGGATTCCTATAACCTTTCCAGGTGATTCCTAGTTAGATTTTCGAGATAAAAACTAAGATCTACTTTGAATACTGCTCCCATAGATTTACACGTACATGCACGAGGCTGAAATTAACAGATCAAAATTAGCGAGCAGAGAAAATGGAACTGAGCTAATTCTCTTCTTCAATATATTTTTGCAGTTGACGATCCACAGATACTATTTACATAGGTTTCATCGCCTAAGAAAATTCTGTAATCAATTACAGAGTTGTTCATGTTTTTCAACTTCGATCTGCTAACTTCAACTTCCCCACACACCTACACGTATACAAATATATGAACAAAAATATAAATATATATATATATAATTTTTAATTCATAGGAAATGGATGGAGAGAAAAAAATTAAAATAAATGGACTAGGGCAAACTAGTCACCAGAGGCTGCTAGTTAGAATTAAACAAATAAAGTGAAAATATATAATGATTACTGATACTATTATCATAATAATGATTTATAAAATGAACGGTTAACTAATTGATATGTTATTATCAATAATATATATTAATCAGGACTCGAGCGAAGAAAGAACAACATTGTGTACTCGTTGATGAGGCGAAAAGAGGATACAGAGATAACGGTATTTCGAGATAAATATATAGTGAGAATTATTATTAATATTATACATTTATTATTATTGTAATACTTATTATTATTTGTATAAGCCAAAACCACTACCATTAATTCAATCGAATTTTAAACAACGAACTTATTATATATTATCACCCGTAAAGAAACAACAGATCCTGTGAAAAGGAAGGATTAATATTCAAAGTTCAAAGTGCTTTTTATCGGCTGTACATTTGAGAAGAAAAGAGTTTTTTAGAAAAAATAATATCTTAAAAAAAATTGAAGTTTGATTGAAGCTGTGGGTTCTTTATTATCATCATCATCATCATTATCATCATCGACATTATCATCATCATCATTATAAAACCTTAAAAATTAGAAAAAGAGAGAGCCTGAAAAAAGTGTGAGAGAAAGAAAGAGAGAACGATGAGACCTATTCTGTTATACATCTGTCCACTTTTTATCAAATTGTTGTCTTGTCTTAATTTTCAAACAGAAAATAAAACAGAAAAACAATGAGTCCTTGAATCGACTAAGCGCTTAATATACTCTCAATTAATATATAGGAAATTATGTAGCGACGAGAAATATGGTCATTCAGTTTTGGATGCTAATTTGTTTTCTGTTGTGATTAAATCAGTAACAAGGTTGAAAGGATGAAGTCAGGATTCACCTTTTATCCATTATAATTATGAAATCTTTGGTGAAAATGAATATATGAACTGTGCAAGATTGGTAGCCAACGAAATGAATCGACAACCCTGGCGAAAAGATTTTGTTGAATTTTGTTCACAGCAAGATTTCAGTACAATTCAATGAAAATCCTCAAACTTCAACAAACTTTAATGAAAGTCAACAAATTTCACTAAGAGTTATTGAATTTTACCGGAATTTTGTTGAATGCGCTAAAAGTAAATGAAATTTTTCCACCAGGGATTCACATCTGCATGTACATGAGTAGTTCATTTTCACTAAATGTGTTTCCATGCCTGCACGGAAAGCTAGCAATTCGCCCTTGTTTGCTCTTGAAATTTTTTTTTTTACCACAAAACATCAACGCACAAACGATTTTCAATCTTTTTCAATATTTCATAACATTTTCAATACTGTAAATTATTTTATTCATTATTCATATTTGATATTCCTCACCGTCTTTTAATGAATTATTTATTGAGTTTTATTGAAGTGAAATTTTTCAAAACAAAAACACTTTCGAGACGTATGTTACTTTTATTTCGATATTTAATAAAAGGATACTAGATAATAGTGTATCCGAAAGCCATTTATACAACATAAACGAATAATTATTGATAATTATTTTTATTCTAATAAGCCTAATTGATTGAACAATTATACATTGTAAAAATATTGTATTATACTTCGAATAGTTTCGTTTATTTCGTCTTTGTTAGATTGGTTTGTTGAATTGATTTCTTCTGATCGAAGAAAAATCATTGATTTCACCATCATTTGTTGATCGAAATAAGAAACTGATCGTTTAGATATTTGGAAACGTTTATTTTAATTTTTTCCTATCCTTGAAAGAACCAGGGTTGGAAGTAATTCAATTGAAACATATTTGGATGAAAATTGATTGAATTGAAATTTTGTTCAATTGACAATTGAAATTCAATTCTTAAATGCAATCTTCTTCAATTAACAATTATCATTAAATTTGATTCTTAGTTGAAATTCTTGTTGATTAACGAATGAATCTAAATGATTCGAAATCAAGCAATGATTTATTGATTTTGGTTGTTTTTTTGTACTCTGTATTTGTTAATTGAGAAAAAACAATAGGAACATCAGAAAAATCAATCAGCTATTTGGAATCAATTGAATTTATTCATTAATCGGAAAGAATTTCATAATTGAAAATTAAATTTGATTGTTAATGGGAGAAGATTTCAATTGGTAATTGAAACAAATGTCAATTAAGGATTATATCTTAATTGTTAATTGTGTTGTTCGTCAATTACCTAATATACAACCCTGGTAAGAACTTTAATTTCCATGCCAATTTTTTATTTCATCTGAAAAACAAAAGTCTTATTCAGCCACCTGTAAGAAATATTCTGCTGAAATGAACGTGAATAATCTCTGAAAAATTCTGAGAATTTCTGGAATTTTTATGGAAAATCTCATACACTTAGCACATTTTTTACAGACTCTTTTCAGACTTTTCTCAGAGCTTTTAAGAATTTTTCAATTTTCTTCAGACTAATAAAAACGAAATTGCGCTTTGAAAAAAGTCTAACGAAACTCTGATGAATTTCTAACATTTTTCTGACCACTGAAAAGTTTAAAAATTCTATAAATACATTCACGTGCTCTATCCGAATATCATGTATAAAGAAGTAATTTGAAAATTGAAAAATCAGACTTTTTTTCAGAGCACAATCTTATTTCTAGTTGTCTGAAGAAAAAATGAGAATACTATTATAAATTCTGAAGAAAGTCTGTACAAAATGTATTTATGTGTTTTCCATCAAAATTTTATAGATTCTCAGAGTTTTATAGAGAAAATGTAATGTTTTTCAGTGATTATTCATGATTATTTCAGCGAAATGTTTCTATACGGGCACATATAAGATAACAAGAGGATCGTTATGATTGTTTTCAACTAAATAGTTACATATTTTTAAAGCATTTGCTACTGTAGCTTTGCGACAGGACGGTAAAATTTTCAGTAGGAAGGTTCAAAAATTTCTCTGTAATTATGCCACCCCGCCAAGCAAAATTAAATTGTGCATTCAATCATCTTTTCGAAATTCCAATCAGAGTCCTAGAAATGCAGGTAAGATTCCTGAGAAATCATGGCGAGGGCTCCAAACACTTCTTGAATATGGCGTGTTTATTCCATGCCCACGATTCGCAATAAGCATCATCCGACATTCAGCATTTAAATTCTCCTGAACAATTTTATTTGGCAGTTCTGACTCTTCGATTCCAAAGGAGACAGATAAAAAGTGTTTTGCAACAATAGAATTGGCAGATTTTTGGAATGTGCAATTACGAAAATCAGTTTTCTGCTCAAATTTGTAACGGAAGATCCTTTCCATAACCAAATTCACGAGTCACGAGTTGGGAAGAATAATTTTGAGAATATTCTAGAGCAAATGAGGCTACATATGCTTGTAGCAATTATAAAACATTGATCGAACCAGATGAGCTTATGAAATTACCATTTATCAGTTCTTAAGGAGATTTCATTGCTTCTTTTTAGATTCCAATGGGAATTCTATTGTTTGGATTTTTATTTTTTATTTCAACGAAATACCAGTGCCGTAACCCCAGCCAGATCTTTTCCGACAAATGTATTCGAAAATCAAAATATTGCTTCTTCTTCAAAGTATTCTTCAGAAAACATTTGGCGCGTGTTACGGTGCTGCGTTGAAAAAAATTTCTTCCAGCTAAATAAATGGTTATTTTTCCTTTACCAAAGAAATATTTGTTAGAATTAACAGAATATCTCTTTGGTACAGGACAAATGACCATTTATTTGGCTAGGAAAAATTTCTTCTTTAGTGTGGTAACTTCTCAAGCCAGAACGTACGAAATTCTGCCCATCTTTCTCCGCAAAATAAGCAAAAAATATAAATTTCAAATATGTGATGAGATAAAGTAAATGCCTACGATTGCGCAATGAGTGTGGATTTTCATTTCGTAATGGATCTGAAATATTGGAAGACCAAGATTTTTCAATTAAAATCTTCAACAAGCAACATTTCTCAAATTTATCCCATAATGCTTCCAAACCACTAGGGAAAGTGAAAAATTTTTGACAAGGGTGAAGTTTGTTTGCTCGAGCTGAAGGCGATAGAGGACAATCATGCGAGTGAAAATTTTGACTTTTTCTTAGAGGCGAATATACTAATATTTCCCGCTTCTACGACCGAAGAAAAAGTCAATTGTCACAGTGGGAGGAAAGTTGATATTTCCCTCCCGCTGCAGCGTGCGGAAAGTAAGCACTTTCTCCTCGTTCTTGTACGTTTGTCTGAAATCCAGCACTTCCTCTACTGAGAACCCAATTTCTTAGACTGAAAGACAATTTTCTTTGTCCTCATTCTAATAAATCTTTTTTCCAATGGGAAAAGATTCAATGGAAAATGTTTCCATCAAATTGAAACGAAGAATTTTCTAATTTAAACAGAAATATATTCCTTAAATTCGATGAATGTAATTTCAATTCAATGAAAAATTTTCTCATTGGAATTAATTGTTCTTTCCAATTGGAAACAAGATTGATCAGAATCAGGGTTGATAAATTTATTTCCAGTTTAAGAAATTGGGCTCTCAGTGTCCTCTAAGTGTGAGAAAAGTTTATTTTTAAACCGCAATCCTAGAGGTATATAATATTTTATCATCATACGTCTGTTACAAAGAAAATTTGCGCAAAATTTGAAACGGTTTGGCAGTCGTTTGAGAATCTTTAATGGACAAAAGGTAAACTTGCATCCTGTCAACCAATTGGTTCGTAGTGATAGTACAAAACCGGTCTGCTTCTCAAGGCAGCAAGAGATTAACGAATGTCAATAACAAAATAATCGAAGAGAGATCATTATATATTACGATTATTGCTGATATTATCATTAGTATGATTATTACCGTCATCATAAATATTATTCCTATTATAAAAGCGCTTTCACCGCTAATTAGTACTATTTATTAATGCAAAAAAGAATATTATTGTTACAACACAATTAAATTATTGGTAATACCGCCAACGAGTAACAGAAATATTGATATTATTCTAATTAATTCTCATTATTATCATTATCATCATTATTGTATTAAATAACGATACTATTATTCCTCTAAATAATTGTAACCATCCCATGACCACCGGCATCTGCACTACTATTACGTCTACCATTACTATTACTATTATACCATTGATAACTATTATTGAATAATAATTACTATTATTGCTACTGCTAATTCTACTACTAACTACTAATAATAATGTACTACCGCTACTTACCACCACAACTATGTACTTTATAATAATAATTCTTTATACAATAGTGAAAAATGTACATACGAAACAACGGAGAATCATTTCAAATGATTCGCGCACAATACGGTCAGGACAACGTCGAATATGTACCGAATAATTAAAGTTCTTAATCGATTGTATTCACCGAGCATTGAAAAAAAAAAAGGGAATCAAATCGAATCAGTCGCACATTCAAAACTATACTTGTATAGAAGGATGATTGAATTTTCCGAAGCCAAGCGAAGAAACGTTCATGGAATTATATTATTATGAAAATTGATTTCCATTACAAACGTTGGGTTCAATATTCTTAACGCGTTGAATATCCTTCCCCATAGTTTCTCTCCGCGAAATAACGAGGAGGATCAAAAGGTGCGATCGAAAGATAATTCAGCGATAGAAATACTCTCGTTAGAATACTACTATAATAATAATATTTTTCCGTGAGAAAAAGGAATTGTATAGTTTTGCTTCAATGAAATTGAAGGGAAAGAAAATAGGTTCTCAACCCCAATTGAAGCGAGGTATTATCTTAAGGATTTTAGAGAGTTTATTTTATTAAATTCCTATAATATTAATATTCGTTCGCTCGTTGTTCCATGCGAGGAATCCTTTGATCTCTCTTTCTTCGCTTGTGAATTAACAAGAGTTCGAATATATGAATATGTTTATTGGGATACAAATAAAATAAATTAATGCATCGATAGAAAAAAAAAGTTTTTATATTGTATTTTTTGAGCTTGGCCAATGTCGAATAAGGTGATTCGGGATATTTCAAATATATATTTTACGGTGTTCGCAATCAAACGTAAAATCAAATCAAAAGTATGTTGTGAATACATCTTATTTGCATAAATATCTTTAGATAGATTTTATATAATCATTTCAATTCAATCCAAAAATGTAGAAGTATCTTCTTTCGAAATGATTTTTTCCAAAATCCAAAAGTTCGTGTTGAATGATCCGAAGATTGCATGCTTCGGATTCATTGAGAGATTTAATGAATTTTTTCAACGTTGTGTTGTAAGTTCTGAATCAATATCATTTGAATTTCCCTCGGTGAATGTTATTTTATTTAACATCAGAATTCATGCGAATGAGATTTATTCTTAGACAAAACAAATAAACCATAAAAATTAAAGAAAAAGATCAAAATTCGAATAAAAATTTACCGGACATCGTAATCAAATGTAACATGCGTAGAGAATGAATTAGAAAACTGATAGTGCCAATTTTCGGAGCTAATTTGCATAGAAGCTCTATCAATTAGGAGTAATATAGAACTTATCATTTTTAGTCTTCGAAGATAATTATATGATGTAAGATGAGTACTTTTAACTCTTTCTCTACCAATTTAGGAGGCACAAAAATTTAAAAACTGTCCATTGTTTGTTTCTCAAAAAAGGAACTGTTGTTCTTTTCAAAAACATCTGAAAGACAGGTTTGACATTTTTGTGTCACTTCGATGATTCTTCTTTCCGCAATATGTATTGGAATTTTATAAGATTTTGTATTGAAAATTTTGAAGAATAATTATAAAGAAAAGGAGTGGAAGAAACTATTAAATAGAAATTTGAAAAAGTCAAGATTCCGTTATAGTTTCAGACCTAAAATAGTTTGAATAGGTAGTTGAAAAGTCTCGAAATCGACATGTGTTTGAACCTTTGCATCCTATGATAATCCGAATACGTGTAGCTCAAGAGGACACTAGCGTAGATATAGAACTTCTATGTTGAAATTGTGTTCTTTGCTAAACAATGACGCAAATTACCGACGCTAATATCCCGAGGGCACAAATCTTATTAGCTATCTCTGTTTTGAACACGCATAATTAATAATTCACCAACATTAATTTCACCGAGACGATTAATATTCCCCCGCAATGATGAAAATATTTTTCACAAAATCCGGGTGATGTCTTTGTTGATTGAAAAAAGCACCTCAAAAACGAAATTTAACCGTGTGAACAATTTTGCAGAATTATATATAATTTTTATATAATTATATATAAATTATATCTCAAATTGTATATAATTTTCAAAATTCCTTCACAAGGGGAGTATAGTTATATCTAGAAGTATTAACCGAACTAAACTTCAGATATCTGTAAAATACCTTACGAAGAAATCTTAATTCTAGTCAAAATCGAACATATATCACTCATATATAATTCATATATAATACATATATAATATGGTGGTGCGAAAAAAAACAGAATATGTTAGTTCTTCATGTTTAAAGAGTTCTGCCTGAAGATCAATTCGAAAAAAAAGGTTTCAGGGGTCGCTCAAGATTTTAAAAAATTCGAGAAATACTCAAATTTCACTTCTTTCTATTTTTCAATTTTTTTCTCGTCGCAATAAAATTTGGTACTCAAAAAAAAAATAGTAACTTCCTGAGAGTTACAGTTTGAAATACTTATTTCAACGGTCACTCAAAATTTGTGAACATTTTTGAATTCATTGCTTTTGATGTTTTCGAATGACCCTTACGAATTCATTTTAATATTCAATATGCACTATGACTTTTAATTAGGGCTGGGGCTATAACCTAATTCAATGTGATTTTATATGAAGTTTGTATGAAGTTTCTATAAATTTGTATGAAAACTCAATGCAAATTTCATATAAAATCACATTGAAGCGGATTATAGATGGATGAAGAATACACCACGAGATGAAAAAGGAATTTGATTCATTACAAGAATATAAATTTTTCTAATAAATGAATCAAATAAATAATTCAAAAAATTGAATGAATTGAATTAATTTCAGTTGAATTAAATTGATTAATTCTAGCAATTATTTAAAAAATGTTCATAGATTCTGAACGATCTTCAAGAGGATACGATCGCATAGGTGACTCCATCTGGTAGAATTTTTTTCCCGACCAAAATACTCGAAACTGAACGCATAAAAAAAAATCTGAAATTTTCAGGGAAAAATTCAATCTTGAATTTCAAAAAAAATTTTTCTTGCTTTTTCTCGAAATTCAAAATTTTGGCTCTATATAGACCTAGATGAACCTTGAAAGATTCATCCCTGAAAATTTCAGATTTTTTTATGCATTCAGTTTCGAGTATTTTGATCGGAAAATCGTTTCCTCTTGAAGATAAATTTAATATTTTGAGCTGTAACTTTCAGGAAATTACTATTCTTTAGGTACTGAATTTTATCGCAACGAGAAGAAAAAAATTGAAAAAGTGAATTTTGATTATTTAAAAAATTTTTAAACATCTTGAGTGACCCCTAAAAAATTTTTTCTCGAGCTGATCTTTGCAGAGAAGGCTTAAAACATGAAAAACTAACATATTTTAATATAAAACTCGAAAACAAAAGAGTCAGTTTTTTTTTGCACCACCTTAATATATAACTCATATATGATTGTTCTTATATGATTCATTTTTACGAAGGAAAGATATCTAAATATTAGCTAGGAAGTATTCCTTCCAATGATGCTGGTATTCCATTATGAATCATTGGTACCTTATATTGGAAATTTTGTCTTCAATTTTTATTAGCACTTCGTTATTCATCATTATTATAATGGGAAAAATTAATGAGGAAATCTAATACTTAGTTGAATTTAATAGGTAATTGAATGATTCAAATAACAAATATTCGTGATAATTCATCTGAGTTGTTGAAAATTTTAACTCAGAGCTAATAGAAACTTTGTACGATTTTGAAACTTCAAACGTATCGACAGAACCCTGACAATTTGAAACTATTAGAAACAACCTTGATGATGGTAGAGTTCATAAATAGAAGAAAAGAGATACTTGTCATTTATGTCTAGAATAATGTCAGAACCCAAGCAACACAGGAGGTTAAAAATACTAAGAACGTGTTTGAAAAATCCTACCAACCCCAGATAACACAGAGTTCGTGAAGAATTCTTCAAGAACATCATTTGAACTCTAGAGTCCTAAAAAAGTTCTTCAAGAATTCATCGACGAACTCTGTGCTATCTGGGAACACGTTTAGAACTTCCAAATGAGGCTGTTTCGAATAATTATGTGCTATGCACTCTCCTCCATAGAATATCTTGAGGAATTTATCCAGAATAGTCTCATTTGCACATTCTTTTCATATTCATTGTATCATCATAACACATTTGAGAAGTTCTTGTGTTACTTGGGAAGTAAAGTTTATTCCCAAATATTTTATTGTTGAACTGATAGGTGAATTAATGCTATCTTTAGTGGGAAACAGTTAATTCAGAGGTTTGAATTTTCTCTTATATCTTGCACAACCTCATAAAAGCATTCAAGAAAGGATACCATCCAGAGTGATCCAAATTTGGAATCCCTCTTCAAAGGATATCCAACAAACAAAAAGATATCTATAAGTATCTAAAAGATATCTCTAAAAAATATCTTGCACAAGATATGTTTCAGATATATGGAGAACATCATTTAGATGGTTCCAAGATATGTTTTCGATTATTTTGAGATATGTTTTAGCCATGTGAAAAACATCTTTTACATGCCTCAAGATATTTTGTTGATTCTTTCAAGATACGTTTTAGATATATTTAAGATGTGTTCCCTGTCACAAAAATCTAGCTGGAATTCCGAGTGGATTCCAGATCCGAAATTTACCTGCGTTGACAACTAAGACTCCACCTGGAATCAAGAACCCTAACTGGACTCCATGTGGGATTTCCAATTCCAACTGGAATTCCACCTGGGATCAGGAATTCCAACTGAAATCCCACGTTAGAGTTGGAATTCTAGCTGGGATTTCACCTGGGAATAAGAATCCCAGCTAAGATTCCACCTGGAAATGAGGAATCCCAGCTAGAAACACAGGTAAATTTCGGAGCTGGAATCCACGTTGAATCCCAGGTGGATTTTCGTGATAGGGTTATACATGTCTTTGAGATATCTTTTTAAAATCACGAGGAGATCCCAGACAGTACAAAAGAATCACTAATGAGTTCTAAAAAAAAGAACATGGCGTGACTTTTGCCCTTCTTACTTCGACAATTCTTAAGATGTGTAAAACAGATATTCAGAAACTCTTCAAGATGTTTTTTATACTATGCTGATTCAACATCCAAGAAACATATTCCTGACATTCCTTTGAGATATCCAAAAGATATAATTTCGACAATCTTGAGGATATCTCTTCCGTGATGTCATTTAGATATCTAAAAGACATCTTTTCGATGCATCTAAAAGATTCCTCCCTGAAGATATCTTGTAAATGTCTCTAAAACCTTCGGTGTTTGTTGGGTATTTTGCTGGCGTGTAACTGAGATCATTTGAATAGAGTTCCTATCAACAATAATTTTCGCATCACAGACAATTGGTATACGTTCGCACGTTCGTTCACTTCGTCTTTGAAAAATTGAGACGGTTGAGACTCGGAAGTCGCGAGAAATGTGTGTTGGCAGATTCAAAGTGGCATATTCTACTGAAATGAAAATTTTGCAAACAAGTTTTTCAATAGAGTACCAATTTCTACATAGCAAATAAATTTTCTCATCGGTTTGATTTTGAATTTTAGATTTTCAGAGTGGTTTTCTCAATTGGAACATTTGAACCGCCCTAGATGTTTCCCTGAACCGTGACAGCACTACTCTGTGCGTGTATTTTATGTAAATGAGAATACGATAGCATATTAAAAACGAAAAAAAAAACAGTTAAAATAATGTTGAAAAAAAAAACACATTTTGTATTGCGTCTCGAGCTGCCTTGAACCGAAAGTGCATTAAAATATCATTCGTGTCCGTTCGGCCATTGAGAGGGAAAACAAATTCTTTCAAGAGCCTCACTGTTATTTGTTCTATTGAATATTTAAAGAAAAAAAACACTACTTTGAATCAAAATTTTAAGACTTAGATTTTTCCAATCTCATCCTTCCGAACTACGATTCTAATTGAATTCTCTAAGTAATCTTATTATATTCGGACCTCCTATTTTTTAATCTATAATAAAAATCAGAATGTTGTGTATATTTGAAACGAAAAGGAAGAGAGGAAGAGTTGCGAATACATATGTAACGCGTAGCGTGATATCAACTCTTCGATAGTTTGGAAGAGAGTTGTGATTCCGAGATATCGATGAAGAAATTTTCCGGATACAATTTGTTCGATGGATCGAACTGTTGAAGAATTGATTTAAAAAAAAGAACATGAATAAATAACTTAGGTTTTTGATGTATTTTCTTTTTTCGTATCAAAATGATAAATAGGTAGATGCGACAGATATATTTTTATAAAGAAAATTTACACGATCTTATATTGCGAGAAGGCCCCATATGATCAATAAACGGTCGTCTAACAGCATAAACGATGTGATTCCTATTACAGACGAAAAAGGCTTTTCCCATTGAAATATTCCCTCTCGGTGGGACTCGATGCGAATACGATCAACTTTTCTACGTAAGATGATAATAGATTGTTTTTCCTTGAATAGAAAAAAAAAGACTTATAATAACGAGAAAAGAAAATGTGAAAAAAAAAAAGATTAATTAATCGAGTCGCGCATCTCGAGATGTGTTCTCACACAAATCATTTCTGTTTAAAACCTTGCATGTTTATTCATGTTGTTTGTAACTTGATTATGAATTCATTGATTTGTTTTTCTCTATCCCGAATCACCTGAATGAAATAATTTGTAAGAAAAACTTTGAAAAATGTACTTTCACGTGTAAGAATATTGTCACGTGAAATTTAACTATACATACTATTATATGAAGAAAAAAATAGTACGGGACTGGGATTATACGTATATATACGATAGAAATATATATATATATATAACATAAAGTATATATAAATAAAAATATTATATAATTTTTACGCAATATATAGTTATATTATTGATTAAACAATAACGCCGATAAGACTCGTGAATAAAAAGAATATGATTCGAGTAGGAATTTAGTAAAGTAAGTCAGTTTTGAAACAATAATTATTATGGATAATAACATAAAAAAACATCCATTGATGAGAGCATCATTAACGACATATGGGAAATTGATAATTATTTAATACATAATTGGTTCATCATTGCGGCTATTTATTACATTATTATTACGTATTCTGTAACGAAATACAATGATATATATTTATCGACTATTTATTGCGCAAAAAAACAAAAATTAGCACACAGATATTGTGTAGGTTATTGTTTGTACAAAGTAGGAAAGAAGAAATGTCGAATGGTGATTCGAACAATAAGAATAATGCAAATAAATATGAACTGCTACGAAGGAACGATCCAATGAGAGATATCATTTTGTTATTTCATCTTAACAGAGAAAAGAAATATATAACTCTTATGAGGAAGGAGTAAACATTTGTAACATTCTGATAACAATAATATCATTTTTAACATAACATTTACGAGCTAGAACATTTAATTTCATGCTGTAAAACATTTTTGTAAATTTGCTTGTATTTATATGAGATCTCCCAGAATTGTATATTAAATTGAACATACTTGTACATTCAATTCTTTTTATTTCATTCTCCAAATACACTCGACTCTTTATCCTTTTACAATTTTGGAACGGAGTCACTCGAGTCTTTGACTGAAAAAGACTACGCCCACCACGCGTTATGATTGGCTCTTATTTCCAACCCTTCCCATGAGAGGTTTTTAAACAAATGAATTCAGAAATTTTTTTGGGTAACATGCGATAGCTTCAATTTAGAGAATGTCATTAAATAAGGTTATTTAATACGTGGGAGATATCAGCCCCAACAGCACACTTCGTCGCATCTCCGTGGTCTCCACGTAGATAGGGATAGGCGATATTTTGACAGTATCGATATTTTTATAGAATTTTTATACAATTTGGATCTATATTTTATAGAATTCAATATAAACTCGCGAAATTTTCTATAAAAATATCGATACTGTCCAAATATCGCCTATCCCTACACGTAGATACCACCTATCTCCGTGGAGACCACGGAGCAGTGATGCCAGACGCCAAGTTTTGTCCCCTCCATCAAGCCCCATCTATATAGAAATCTCACACGCACAATAAAGCCCCCGACAAAAGAAATTTGATTGTGTGGTGGGTATGGAGGGGGTAAAAGTTGGCGATTCTTGAATTTTCTGGCATCACTGCCACGGAGATCCGAAGGAGTGTGCTGTTAGGGAGGGGTATGTAACTTTATAGGATGACTTCAAACCGTATTTCGATTACGATCATATTTATTCATATGGTGGCGTGTCGATCAAGGGCTGAAACAGCAATGGCGGTCTGGTATAGTGACATAACCTTAGTATTACTCTATCAGTTTGGATTCTGAAAAATTAACAGTATTTCAACAATGAAGCATCAGAAACAACTCTAAAACTCAATTAGTCCAACTCATAATTCGGTTTTAGAATTGTTCAATGCTCTATCCCCAGTAACACACAATCTTCGTCAAACGTTCTGAGAATGTTTGCAGGACGTTTAAATATTCTAGGAACGTTCGGAGAATATTTTACGCACATTGGTGTTACTTGGGATTGTTGAAATATTGTTGATGTTTCAAAATTCAAACTAACTATAAATTTTGAGGTTATCCCGGTATACCAGACCGCCATTTTGATTTTTAGTTCGCATGAATATTTATTTAGGTGATGGCACGCAAATAAAGTTCGATTGTACTCATTGGAGTTGCATCCCTCTGGGAGATATTATAATGAAAACAATGAGTGTTCCCGAAAGTGGTAAGTGATCTTATTTCATGGCATGTATTTTTTTTATGACATATGTATTTGATCTCAAGCTTTTTTTTCAATTTTTGGTCCGAACGAATCCGTCTTTGCTGAGTTAATTGAACAACTTAACGATGACTGTTTCGTTATTTTCACGAACTGATTGGTTATAACCCAGACAGCACTGTAGGTGCTCGGAATATTTTAGAAACGTGCCCGTGGTTTCGCGATCTCTGATTCCAACAATTACTTTTATAAAACATTTTTAAAACTTACAGTGTCAAAACATTTATATGATTCATGAAAATTCCCCATTTCGTCGCTAACCTACGCCAACCTACAAATCCCGTACAGCACAACCACCGATCCTCCACCTAGGACTTCGGTGGACTGGAGGTGGAGAATTGGTGGAGAAATGGGAGCCGTGGAAATAAGGGAGAAATAAGGGAGAGTCTCCGTTGAGGCAACGGAGAGGCGACGGAGAAATGTCCGCCCCCTGTATTTCCAGTAAAACTTAAATCCGTGAATTCATACATTCAGATTTGGTTACGTAAATGCACCAATAAGAATTATATTGAAAATACAGGGGGCGGACATTTCTCCGTCGCCTCTCCGTTGCCTCAACGGAGACTCTCCCTTATTTCTCCCTTATTTCCACGGCTCCCATTTCTCCACCAATTCTCCACCTCTGGTCCACCGAAGTCTCAGGTGGAGGATCGGTGGTTGTGCTGTACGGGATCATTCATATTCAAAGTTAAATACATGACTAATACGTCAAAAAATATTAAAACCATATTGTTTTTCACATAATCAACCAATTTTCACTGCACAACATAAAAGATCATGGAAATACGTATATTGTAGGGAGTAAAACAAAGATCCCGTACAGCACAACCACCGATCCTCCACCTCGGACTTCGGTGGACCGGAGGTGGAGAATTGGTGGAGAAATGGGAGCCGTGGAAATAAGGGAGAAATAAGGGAGAGTCTCCGTTGAGGCAACGGAGAGGCGACGGAGAAATGTCCGCCCCCTGTATTTTCGGAATAATTCTTATTGGTGCATTTACGTAACCAAATCTGAATGTATGAATTCACGAATTTAAGTTTCACTGAAAATACATGGGGCGGACATTTCTCCGTCGCCTCTCCGTTGCCTCAACGGAGACTCTCCCTTATTTCTCCCTTATTTCCACGGCTCCCATTTCTCCACCAATTCTCCACCTCTGGTCCACCGAAGTCTCAGGTGGAGGATCGGTGGTTGTGCTGTTCGGGATATTGAAAATCGCTTTAGAGTCGAACTATTTTCCATTAAATCCAGCACTTCATAAGCTTGTACGTGTAATTTATTACACATAAGATCATTTTACTTGAATATAATTGATTTAGGATTCGTTTTAAATGAAAATATCCACAGATATGCTATCGATTTGATGATTTCCAAAGACAAATTCAACATGTGCTAATCACGTTTTGTGAGAATGTAAATAAAAGAAACCAGGACATTTTCATGTTTTAAAAACATACATGCGGCCTTTTCAAAACGTCACAAAACGTTTCTGAAATATTTCGTTTGTAACGAGGTACGTTTTGTGAATGTTTACAAAACGTCTCAGTGCTGTCTGGGAATTATCAGTCCTTCGCTAGTCTCGCAATGCTTCAGGAACATTTTAGTCCCTGTAAGTTAAACAGTTTCGACTATGATTCGAATTCAGTTTATTTCGTGTTTTGTTTAAACATCTATCCAAAAGAGGTGGGGTTATGTTTGAAATAATTGGTCGAGCGAACAGCAAGGTGGAGGTTGAAGGGGCTGTACCTAAAGTAAAAGGTTCGGAAGAATTGCAGTAAAAGGTCCGATTGAGTAAAAGATTCGGGTGTGAAAAATTCGAGAGTCGAGTGTATGAATCTTTCGAAAGAGACGTATGATTTCTAAAGATTGCTGCTTACGATGTCAGATAGAAACCGATTGAGAAATGAGAAGGATCAGAACGGCGTAGAAACGGAAAGTTTTGAGAGAAAAAATTAATACTGTTTTTCCATGATATTTATGTATGAATCTCCAAAACTACCAATAGAGTGATGTGAAAATCTATTTTCATTTGCTTGATTTCGATTGAAAGTCCGTTGAACAGAAAATTTTGTTCGGAATCATTGTGTTCTGGGGCTAGGGCTAGGGCTATAATGTGACTTGATGTGATGGTATATGAAATTTATATCAAGTTTTAATCGAGATTTCATACAAATGTATAGAAACTTAATATAAATTCCATATAAAATCACATTGAGTCACATCCCTGTTCAAAAAGTCCGATAGATTCCAATAAATTCCAATAAATTCCAATAGGTCCTGTGACAAAAACCGCATAGAAACCGATAAGTTATCTTGTTCCTATCAGCCCTGATAAGAAAACGGGATAGGACACCTAATGAAACACGGATGACAATCCTAATGGTAATCCGGATGAAATTTCCGGGATTCCATCCGGGTGTATCCGGGTTTTGCGGTGATTCTTTATCCGCTTCCATCCGGATCCTATCCGGGTTTTGGGACAAGATATTTTTTGGAATCCCAAATAAAACCGGAACAAGGAGACGAATAAATTCTATCCAAATTTCGTGTGGGATTTCGAAAAATATTCAGTATTAAAATCCGGATAGGGTCCGGATGAAACCGGATAAAGAATCACCGCAAAAACCGTATACGCGCCCGGATACACCCGGATGGAATCCCGGAGATTCCATTTTTTTCCCCAAAAAACTACTCGTTTTCAACGTTTTACATCATTAATATTCAATTAACCACAGTAATCTTTAGATCAAAAAATTCAGAATAAATCAGAGAAGCCGGCTCTGGTCTTAAAATAATTTCGCAAGGGTTATATTTGTTATAATATCAAAAAAACTAAATAAATGTTTTCAATTGGCTAATAACGAATTTTCGTTCTGATTGATTATAATGATTTAGTTCAACAACAACAAAACCAAAGCCGTATTGTTTGATCAATTCTGAACCTTTTGATCCAAAGTTTGATTTAATTGAGAGAAAATGAGAGGGCTCACAGGCACCTTTTCACTGATGGTAAAAGTTCCACCGGCCCTTTGACGGTTGGATCATGGAAGTTGACACACTGCAATTTTATTTTTTAATACTACAAAATCGCGCATTTCTTTTGTATACTTTTTAACACGTATTTGATTAAAATGATTTTATGTATCGACGTTGAATGCATTTAATTTTTCATCATCATGAATCAGAAAAATGAGAAATGAGAGAGGGGGTTGATGGACCAGGTTCTGTGTTCCATCCGATAAGAGGGCGCTTCAATGTTTACTATCGATAGAACCCCGGCCGTGAGCTCTCTAATCTTCTCTCTGAAACGATCAATGGAAAAATTGACCAGAGCACTCCCTGAACACTCTACCATGCTCATGAAGTACGGTCCGCGACTCGTGAACAGGGTGTCACAATCTCGAAAATCCTCATTGGTGATTCCGATCAAATATTGTTTGCGATAGGTTATTACATCGGAAGATTGTACTAAATCCGACACACTGCTCGTGAATCACCCTGCATAGGAATGATGCCAAATGGAAAATCAGAAACCGCCAAACTTGAGGATGTATGCCTTCCAACAGTTATAAAGACAAATTATGGTCAGGTACAAAACATTTATTTATAAATATCAATTTTCCAAATATTTTACATAGAGTAACAAGTGTTCCGCTGTGCTTTTAATCCGTTTTTCACACCAAATGTTAATAAAATTGAACAGTCTCTTCGGTCATTGCTTTATCTAACGCATGTTCGGTAAGTTTCGCTATCTTATCTTCCAAGTTTTCCAGCTCTCTTTGCACATGTTGCATAGTAACTTGTTGCCGTTTTTGTGATCTCGATGTGTCATGCTTTTGTTTTCTAATATCCTCCATCATCCTCATCGAAGGAGACGAATTATTCAATCGACTTCGTCTCGAATTTTCATTCTGATCGAATAGACGTTTACTTTTCCTCTGCAACGTATCATGCAAACTTGCACATAATTCACACTGGATTGACTCTTGTAATAATATTGGACAATTAATATGTCGTAACGTATTGTTACTCTCTCTACAAGCGATTTCAGAGAAAATATTTTCAGCCTCTGGTTGATAAGCGCAACACACGTTGCAATTTTCAACAATTTTAATCAAGTCTTCTAATGTACTCAAAAATTGCAAACGTGAACCATTTATTCCCAAATTACTCAAATCGATTCTTTTGCCTACTGCTTTTACATGTACCGTCAAATTTTGCATTATAATAATTTGTTTTTTGAATATTGTTTCAAGTTCTCCTTCGATGATTCTGCATATGATTTCACTGAACAATACGACTGATGAATTTTCACAAGGTACAACAGTTTTGATCCAAGAATCTGGAATATACACCTTATCGTTAGACTTCAAATCTTCGAACGTGAGACAGGATTGCTGGCTTTGATCATTTTTTGATTCCTGTTCTGTTTCCATTATATCAGAATTCTCCATATTTTCATGCGAATCATTATTTTCGTCATCTGCCTTGGAATGCATTGTCCATGAAAATACGGAAGGTACAACACCTTTTCTGATGTAAGGTCTTTTCAATTCGATCTGTAAATATAAATAATGTACATTAATATTCATTTCTTTATTTGATTCAACACCTTATACGAGTGATGGATTTTTGATAAAATTGAATAATTTCACGAATCTAAACATTTTCCTTTAAATTTTCATATAATTCTTATCATAAAAACAACATATTTGAATTTTATCAAAATTAATATTCCAGATAGAACAGTTTATAATACGAAAGATTCTATGTAATCAGAGAGAAATCAATTATAGACTTTGAATTTTTAATGAATTCACAACAAACTCATAATGCCGTGTAAATTCATTTTGAGTTCATTATTGTCGGCATAACGTAATTTAGAGTCTTGTATGAAATCTCCATGAATTTGAATTCATAATTTCTGTTAAAAAACTATACCTTGATTTATTTATTCAGAAATATATTATACGACGTACCAAGAAAATTTTTAAATATGCAATTCCTCATTCATACTTTTGTAAGAAAAAAAGCGAGGGAACGAGAAATTTGTGATTCACAACTTCTCGATATATTGACGTGCCCATACACTGATATTTATTAATTTATCTTGAAATAAAAATTTTATATTACATTTAATTTTGTTACTTGCCTCTTGTATAAGTTTGCCAGTAGGATCAACAAAGACTTTTTTCCAAACAATGTCTCCTTCCACAAAATGTTTTTGACAGAAACAATGGGATGAATTCAAAGCAATGTCTGTACGTCTTGATGCAAGTTGCCATTCTCTTGCTGAAGTGTTATCTTTGGGTACTCGAAAAAAATGAACCCTTTGGGAAGTAGCATCGTACTTTGATGTGCAACCCAATGCCATACATCTCATGTTCAATGAGTTGATATAATAGTGATGTGGAAAGATTGGATGTAACGAAAAAGTATAAGAAAATTATTGAATTTGTACTTAATTTAAGTAACCTAAGATTAGAACGGGCTGAAGACCTTTTGTGTACATTTTCAACTAGCCAACACGAATCTATCGCCATCTGGATCTCTCTAGATGAAGATACGTTTTTAAACCCATTGAGCTCTATACATACTGGACTGCAGGGTTGGGAATTTGACATTTCGAGTGAAGTTTCTGTCGTATAATACATATATTAGCTAAGTTCGTTTACCGATGTCCCAAGTTACTCCAACTCGCTCCAAGTATTTTGGATTCGCTACTTCCAGTTTAAGCCACGAAATGATTGGTTTGGTACAAGTTGGAGCAACTCAGAGCACGTAGAACGAACGAACCTATTATACGTATAAAAGGTAATTGTTGGTAATTTCTAGTGGATTTCTCGATGGACCAATCACATTTGGTTCCTAAGGGCGCCATTATGATGTATTAAACTTGTATAAAACCTTATCAGTATTATACATGTATAATACTTGTATAAAAGTAGGAATATTATACTATGTATGATACATTCCCAACCCTGTACTGGAGTGAGCGCATCAATGTACAGTCGGTGGATTTGATCAGGGGGCATAAACCCCAAATAGCAATAGTTTCAAACACTAGATGTCATTGAATCCTTTCGGAATTGCAAAAGAACTACTGTAATGTCAGCAGAATAGAGTCCTTGGAGAATTCAATTTGCTTTTTGTCATACTATATACCCGTACAGCACAACCACCGATCTTCCACCCAGGACTTCGGTGGACTGGAGGTGGAGAATCAGTGGAGAAATGAGAGCCGTAGAAATAAGGGAGAAATAAGGGAGAGTCTCCGTTGAGGCAACGGAGAGGCGACGTGGATTTGTCCGCCTCCACGGCTCTCATTTCTCCACTGATTCTCCACCTCCAGTCCACCGAAGTCCTGGGTGGAGAATCGGTGGTTGTGCTGTACGGGTATATAGTATGACAAAAAGCAAATTGAATTCTCCAAGGACTCTATTCCGCAGACATTTCAGTAGTTCATTTTGTAATCCCGAGAGGATTCAATGAGATTTAGTTTTTGAAACTTCTGCTATTTGGGAACTCAAATGAACAATGTTTAGACTAATACTAGAACTACTAGAGGTACTTGAACTGATTTCATATCAATGCACTGATACTGTTTGAAAAACTTTGATGATTTGTTGAGCATTTGTGTTGGTGTATCCATGTGAAATTAGTTCCAAGACCCTTCCCCTTGGCGGCGCTGAAGTTTTTTCTACAAATGCTCCTATTGAGTTTATGCTCCCTGGATTTAATTCCACTCATCTCTATTTCATCAATTCAAGAACCCCCATAAATAAATTTCGATTGTAATAATGATATTCAATTTAGAAACTTTCAAACCATATCATCAATCAACTTGGATCGTTCCTCAGATGTTCAGGTGGTTGAATTCTCATTTTTATCAAGAATTTATGAATTATGACATAGTTTCCCACAACTCATCAGAGGAGCCTTCCGAAGTAGCTGACCTGATCATCTGCTCATGACCAGATGATTAGATCAGCTACTTCCATTGAACTCTATAATATACTGGAATGATTACTCCCCAGATTATCGCGGTCGGAGAGAGAAGTTCGAGCCTTACATGCCAGACAAACATGAGGAGAATAAGGGGAAGAGAATCAGACACAGATAAGGAGAATAAGGGGTAGAGGTACGAGAGAGAAGAAATCTTTTCACAATAGTATGTGGCTGACCAGCCTAAACTATAGAATATGTGGGGAGTGCTCATTCCAGTATGTTATAGAGTTCAATGGCTCCTTCGAAAGGCTCTGAAGATGGGAGGGAACGGATTAAATCCACCGACTGTACGACCTTGAAAAGTAGAAAAGGGTGTCGCTATGTCAAATAGACCAAGACAGAATCTCCACCGTTTGATTTTCTGTCTCCTGTTTTGCGTTGAATAAACAAAGATAGAATCTACACCGTTCGCACCTCTCTTGTTAGAAGTTTTCACAATGGAGCGCTCACTGTTTCCAGTATTTACATAAAGCTCAATAGCTAAGTTCGTTTGGTGGTATTCCAAGTTACCCCAACTTGCTCCAAGTATTTTTGATTTGGTAATTCCAGTTATAGGAACGAAATGATTGATTTGGGGATGGGGGCCGAATCAACGAAACCATTGGTTGAAAAGGAAGAGATGTATAATGTATGATGTCTTATTCCATCCAACTAACGGTTTCGTTGATTTGGCCCCCATCCTGATTTGGTACGAATTGGAGCAATTCAAAACACTTAACGAACGAACTTAGAAGGTTTCCGAAGTGGCTCACCAAGTGACCATAGTCATTTTTCAACCAATCGGAACAGTTGAAAAGTGACCGTGGTCACTTGGTCAGCTACGCAGTTACGTCAGCAGTCTCCCTACAATGTTTAAACGTTATCCTGAATTAAATTGTTGAAGCATAAAGGTTTCTATTGGTGGTTCCAATTGAATATCGTAGGAAATTGGTGAATCTATCGGAAAATTGTGCTAGATCAAACATTCTAAGGGTGCCGTCACATGGAGCTGAAAAAGGGCGGAAAGCGGAACGCGGAACCTTTAGTTGAAGAGAGAGGCAAATATCCACCTCTCTCTTCAACCAAGAGTTCCGCGTTCCATTTTCCGCCCTTTTTTAGCTCCATGTGACGCGGGCCTTAATCATTCTGAATGCTTTGTGATAACTATTCTGGGATAACGAACTTCAGGACATTCCACCGTTACCCTACTACGGTCGATAGTGGAGCTATCCGAAGTGTTTGACCCGGGGCGTCTGGGGCGTGAACAACAGATTCCTATTGGTTCATTCCACGCTCCTGACGCCTTGGGTCACACACTTCGGAAAGCTTCAGTATCTAGAAATTACCAATGAAAAGCAGTTAGATTCTTTTTCCAGTCGAGCTTCTTTCAAACTACCCTCCAGTAGGGATTAGGTAAACCAGCAAGTGCTCGAAATTGCATTTACCCGAAAGACAACCATTTGTGGAGCGGAGAATAATTACGACAAGTTCCTAGCCCTTCTCAAATAGCCGCAGACGGTAGTATGTCACTTAAGCCCGACTAGCGTTAACCCGACTGCATTTAACCCGAATGACAATTGACTCGACTAATTATAAAAATATAATTAAATCAAATGGAAACTTAATCGAAATCAAAGCGTAATTAACTCTATACACCTTTACAGTAAAAAGTTGAATAAGCTTGGATTTCGATCAATTTCCCATTTTATTTGATTATATTTTGATAACTAGTCGGGTATACTGTCATTCGAATTTAAAGTCGGGCTTATCGCATACTACCGCCATAAACTTTATCATTGTTGGGTAAATGTCCTTTCGGACACTTGCTACCTTACCATTACTAAGGCTGGGCTCCCATCAGAGCTGCTAGATGGGCACAGTGGTCACAGATCTTAAACGCCGACCTTACTCACACGAACGTCACAGTATATACATGTGAGGACATGTACGTATCATATGTTCACATGCATGTACCGTTGGGTCTGTATGAGTGAACGTCGGCGTTTCAGATCTGTGACCACTGGATGGGCATTGCCGTCGTGGAGAAGTGTGCCCCCACTATCGTCCCATGTATATGAGTTACATGTTTATATAGGTTTCATACAGGGGGCATAATCTCAAATGCAACATTCTCAAACGGATTTCAGCGCTGCCGTACGGTAGTACAGTGAATTATTCGCCATAGATACAACTAACACAAACAATGAACAAATCACACCGATTTTCGAATTAGTGTTAGTGTATACATGTAAAATAGTTCACTGTACTACCGTATGGCAGCGCTGAAATCCGTTTGAAAATTTTCTATTCGAGATTATGCCCCCTGGTTTCATATGCAGGTGATAGTATGTATATGAACGATGGTGGGGGTAATATTCCCATTAATGGCAATGCTCATCTGGTGGCTCTGGCTCCCATGCAACCGGATTGTCCGGAACAGGACGATCCTAATTGATAGAAGACTAGTCTTATTTGAATATAACTATAACAACACTAGGGATTCACCAATTGTGCATGGGTGCATGGGAGTCCAGCCTAACGGAGACTCAAAAAGTGGTCCAGTTTTTGGATGGTGAGATAGCAAGTGCACGGAAGGTCATTCACCCGAAAACAGTAAAGTCTGCAACTCCCAGACAACACACAAGAATCTCAAATGAATCCTGAAAAAAAGAACTCTTGAAGAGCTCTTTGAAAACACAAAGTGTCCCAAAAGAGTTTCAAAAAAGTTCGATTCGTCAGACAATTGCGAGTTCCGTGATATTCTGTCTATATAACTGACGTTAACGTGAAAAACGGTGCGCAGAGACCGTTTACGAGATCTGTACCGCCATTTACATCTCGGTTTTTCAGTCTATGTAGACAGACCATTGAAATTCCATGAGACTTCTTTGAGAATTCAAACAGAACTAGCAAATGTCTGACGAATCGAATCCTCTTCAAACTCTTAAAGAACACTTTGTATTCTAAACAATTCTTCAAGAGTTCTTTTTTCAGAATTCATTTGGGAAGTAGATCCACAATATCCCAAAAGTTCAATAGCCAGCAATTCGATGATTGGTCAAAATCCCGTTAGTCTCTAGAAGTTGACCAATCATCGAATTTCGGGCTATCGAATTGTCGGGATTTTGTCGTGTCGAGATAGCTCTGCCCAATGATCTGGACACTTCTAAGACACCCTGTATATAAATGTTTCAAGTATTCTACCGTACGGCAGCGCTGAAATCAGTGTGAGGATTGTCCATTTGAGTTCATATCCCTGGCATTTTGTGGATTCTACCAATTCCTACTTGTAAGACATTTCTAGAGTTTTCATAAAATCCAGAAATTTCGATCTACAACGGGACAGTGATTTACGCAAACTTGTATATTTTTGATATCCTAAATACTTCACGCAATCTACCTCCAATTGTTGCGAGGCTGTTCGTTAATTGTTAACCAAGTCAAGTGAATTCAAAGAAAATTCTGATTGTGTTTTGAGTATACATACAAGTCAAAATGTCTCTTTTTGGATCTTTGATGGGTGATCTAGACGAAGATCCAATCTTCAGGTAAGAAAGATAGTTCAAAGATTCCTACCGAGTTATTTGATTTCTTTCTCTTTATGTCTTCTACAACAAAATATCAAATTTGACAAATAACGTTGCGAAGTTTCACAATTTTTGGTGATTGAAATCCCTGTCATGTCATGATAATTAATTGTTGCAATTGATTTCATTTCGATTCCCAGTAAAGAAATGTATCATTGAATGATTTTGACAAGAATCCAAAGGTGTTCTATTTCCTACGAAACTAAAATTTTTATTGAATAAAAGATGGCGTCAATCATATGTACAACTTTCATCGAGAAATATATTCAACAGAATTTCAAAGTACCAGGCATTAACGTGAATCTAACGTGTTAAAAGTTCAGGGAACCTTTTTCTCAATAACCAGAATTTCATTCCAAGTAGTTGAGTTATTGATTTTTAATTTTTTTCTTTTTTCTACAACACAGGTTGTCAAATTCATTGCACTTCTAATACATTATTGTGAATGTAATTCTGAATGTTGTTGGAGTTTGAATAGTTGATAAAAATGAAATGAAAATTTAAACTCGAATTCAAGATCTGGTAAATCATTGCTATTCATATTTCTGAATTAACTGCTTGGAACTAGAAACATCTTTTATAGAACATACTGCAAGATTTTGGGTTCCTAACAGCTGAGTATTTTGTTAACCGATAACTAATTTGTTTCAATAATCAGTTCAAACTTCAGCAACATGACTCTGATGTATCGATTCATTTTTTAAATATGTTTTGGCAAATACCATATCACGCAAATACATTTGTGTGCTTGCTCATTTGCACGCACTAATTGATGAGCAGATTGTTTTCATTGATGGATGTATAACTTTCATTTTATGTTTCTGTGTATTATAAAGGTCATGTCACAAATTCATACATTCATAAAAACACTTTTTCTCTTCAATTCCACTTCATTTTGAACAATTTAACTTGAATAGATATCCAGGTCAATGAATTTAGAAGCGAATGATTCAAAATTGAATGAGTGTATCTAATAATTTTAATGGGAATCAATGTATATGAATTCGATGACTCGAATGAACAAGTTTTAAACATTTTACGTGAGAATTGATGTCTTTAAAATATCTCAAGGAAAGGTTTTTTATATTTTTTCTAAGTTTCAGATATTCCGCTTGATATCCTCAATTTTCTTTGAGATATCCCCAAGACATTAATTGTCATGTGACACATGGATGAATCTTTTTTTTGATGGAACAAAGTAAACAGAAGCACTACATCGTGTCTTTTCAAGAATAGAACAAAAGATATTATTGAAAAAAGTTCTTTACAATGGATTTCGAAACATCGAATTTGAAATCAAAATATAAATTGAAAAATTAGAAGAAAACTTGAAGACAGCAAATTTATAGTTTTTTTAATTTCATGTTATATGCGCTTTTTAAAGTATCTCTCACCCTCACTGTGTGACTTCAGTATTTTCTTTATGTAGCTTCAACTTCAACCGTGTTTTTCAGAGAGAAATGATTGTTCATTTCTCTTTTTTTCTCTTCAAATATCCCCTACAATCTTGGAGTTCAATCAGTGTATTGCAAAAAACATTTAAATCATTTCCACAAAAGTACATGGCTATTCAGATATCCGCTGATGCAAATAGCCTGGGGTTGGGTTGGCCCATGTTCATTTAATGGTATATGATTGAATTTTGAGTCGTTTATAGAAATAAATGAAAATTCAAACTCACAAAATCTGACTAGTCATCGGTGTTTACCTTCTCGAATTAACTCCTTAAAACTGGAAACTGGAACTCCAAAAGATGTATGGTAAAAGTTTGGATCTTTAACAGGTGAATATTTCGTTATTCGATTATTATTTCGTTTCAATGAACGATTCAAACTTCAGCAACATCTTAATGATTCGCTACAGAGCTGTGCGCACTAAGGGTTGATTTAGGCTTTGAAGCATAGAAAATTTGTGTTTTCAGATTTTTTCTTTAACCCTTCAAGTTCACACATCCTTTCACACCTTCGGAGTACACACAGGTGCAAATTCGCACCACGCAACTTTACCGAATAATAACTCGGTTCCTGTTCGACCAATTTGACCTCACTTTTTTTCAGTTTAAAGGAAAAACTGTGCAGATTAACGTGATGTGGAAGAGAATTCACAAATATTTCATTCGATCAGTGGAAAAAATACGAGAATAAAATCAATTTTTGACGAAAAACGAAAAGTCTTAGAAAGGTTGGTGCGAATTTGCACCTGTGTGTACTTGAAGGGTTAAACTGCGCCAGAATTGATCACATACACAAATTGAAATGAATATTTCCCCTGTCCTTGTGGTCATTATTTTTATTATGAAGAGTTTCATGACTGTGGTGAAGGGTTTGTATGATCCTTTTTGAAATCCTTCCCATAGAAAAAGAACGTATTGTCAGCCTTTTTATTTGTATATTTCATCCCGTATGAGGATATTTCGCTAAAAAAAATTTCTAAAAAACTCTGATGTTTCTCTGCAAAAGTCTGAGAAAGTCTGATAAACTTTGAGATTTCCATTAAAAATCTAGTATTTTTGGGACATTGTTGTCAGACTTTTTTCTGAGTTTATCAAAGATTTTTCATTAAAATTTCAGACGAAGGATTATGAATTTATTTCTGATGAAACTCTGAAAAAAGTATGATAAATGTCTATGTTTCCTCCGAAAGCTATGAAAAAACCACGAACATTTGACGTAATTTAATACAAAGTCGGAACAATCGTCTACTAGATTTCAACAGCTGTTAGTTCCAACTCTGAAGTTACGAAAAAAATTCTAAACATTCCCCGCTTTTGATCATTTTTACTTACCTGTTCAGGAAAACAGGGCTTTATCACATTTTTTCAGACTTTTGTCAGGAATAAATTCAAAATCGTTGACCTGAACTTTTGATGAAAAATCTCTGATAAACTCGGAAAAAGATCAGAGAAACCCTGATAATTACCAATATTTCATGGTTTTTTTATAGCTCCCGGAGAAAACACGGACATTCGTCATATTTTTTTCAAATTTTCATCAGGAATGAATTCATAATCATTTTTCTGAAGTTTTAATTAACCCTCTAAGTACCAAGTCATGAAGCAGATCAGGAAAAATGTTTTTCTCCTTCTCCTCACATCGAAAATGACATAAGGAATCCAAAATCGGTGAAAAACAAAATTTCAAACTTTTCCCCTTTTCAACTGTTTTGAGGCCCCAAACCGTCAATTAAGCACGAGAAAATTTTTTTCGCATCCAATGGAATCCAGAAAAATTCCTGATCATCATGTTCAAAACCAAATGCTCTTGGAATTTATAAAAAAGTGGATTTAGTAAACGTAGCAAATTTGCAACGTTTGTAGCTAGAAGGTTAAAAAAGTCTGACGAACTCTGAAAAAACTCTGATTTCTGAAAACAATAACGTCCCGAAAATATTCGATTTTTCATGGCAATCTCAGAGTTTTCCAGAGATTTTATAGAAATTTTCAGAAATTTTGCAGTACTCTTTTGAACGATGTTTTCAGTTCCAAAAAGTTCATTTGAAAAGTTGAATAACGATCATTCATGAGATTTTGTGGGTTTGAATTTTTGTTTCATAAACGATTCAAATTTCAGCAACATGACAGCAACTAATGCTAACATCCTAGACTTGCAGTATATTGTGAATTTGACAACGCGACGTGCAAATCCCTGCAAATTGCTTTGTACTGTTGTTGAGTGTTTTCCAAGAATTTGCCGCATATTCGCTCAACACTCTGCTTCTAGGCGCATATCAAATTTCCGAAAAATGTGCAATGGCTATTCGTATTGTCAGATACGAACCTTTGCCTCATACCTCTCTTTCTATCTTATACACGGAAAAAACTAATTAGTTTTGAGATGGGCAGCCATTTTGTTTTAGCTTTGATAGCTAAATTTGAGCTACAAATGAAAATTTTCAGCTTCATGAGCTAAATTTGAGCTGATATTGATGAAGGTGAAACTTGAAGCCGCAAAGGTAGCAGCCAATTGTCATAACTTTTCATGCAAAAAGCATCTGAAACGCCTAGGGAAATGCTCCTTGATCGATTTCTGGTCTGCCATGCTGAGCAAAACAGTGGTTAACTCAATTTTTTTTTTGAAATTATTATTTTATGTCATCCGATTCAGGGAAATTTTCTGAATCGAATGGTATTACAAGGATCTCATTTTGGATCAAAAAAATTAAGTTCACCACTTTTTCGCCTTGCATGGCAGTGGTGCGAACAAGGCTTCAATCACGTCTAATCAAAACTTATAACAATTGCACGGAAAAAAAGAAATAGTCGCAGCAACTACTCAAATAGTCGATTTTTGACCATCTACTTAAGTAGTTGCTGCAGCTCCTTAGTAGTCAGGACATGTAACTCGATAGTTGCACTAACTAACGTAAATACCTGAGGTATTTTGAATCAGTTGAGACAGCTAACGTGTTACTTGTCCTGACTACTAAATAGCTGCAGCAACTACTCAACACTGTAAAAAGAGTCTTAAATTCAGCTCATTTCATGGCTGAATCTATGATGTAAACAAATTAAGCCGAAAAAACAATCGCCGACACAATGGAAAAAGCATTGTCTGAAATTAAGATGCAAACAGATTAAGACTTTCTTTTTACAGTGAAGAGGATACCAGAGTTACCATCAGAGCCCGTTTTCTTGCACTGAAATACTCGAAACTGGATCCATAAAAAAATCTGAAATTCTCAAATTCTGAAACAAATTTTTCCGAAATTCAAAATTTGGGCACTGTACAGACCTAGATTAGGCCTCAGAAAATCATCACTGAGAATTTCAGATATTTTTATGGATCCAGTTTCGAATATTTTAGTGCAAGATAACGTGCTTCGATGGTAAAACTTTGGTATCCTCTTAAGTAGATGGTTGAAAATCGACTATTTGAATAATTGCTGCAACTATTCTTTTTTTTCCGTGTGGCTGCTAGTTTTACAGCTGCTGGTTTCCGTTTCATCTAATGTTGCTGATAAATTAGCTGTCCCATGGTTGTTACACCGGGAATTTCCTTCCATTATCATTGGTCATTCCATCCAATGTGGATATATGATTGGTAGATCCCGTTAGAATCTCTCGGTTGTCTCAAACTTTCAAGGCTAATCCCATCAACTGAGTTCAAAGTTTAACCAATATTGTAAAAAATGAAACGAACTTTACAAATTCTGATTATATTGTTTAGGCAGCCAGAAGTGAGCTTGTCGAAATTTCGAGTGGAATTCCCACTCTTTCAGAGTGGAAGTCTAAGGTTTGAGGTTAGAAACTCACAACCACTCCAATTTTAGAGTGAATTGTCCGCTCTAAAAGAGTGGGGCTTCGCTCGAAACGAGTAAAAATCCCCCTCGAAGCGGACTGGCTCACTTCTGAGACTTAGTGGAATAAAACGCGTGATTTTTCACTCTTCCAGATTTAGAGAGTCATTACAGTGGACATTTTTTGTAATATTTACAAATTACAGTTTCAAGGGTATGAAATTGTACTATGTTGATGAAACTTGGACAAAATTTGTACATATCATTTCCAAATTGTATTTATTCTAAACTCGGCGTAGATAATAAAGTTACCTACGCTGAGCGTGATGAAATCACAGAAAGTGGTAAAATCACAATTTTGTTGTCAAAGTCCCACGCTGAGCGTAGATAATTTTCGTTCCTACGCTCAGCGTGGTAATATTTCGGAAGTTTTTTTTACAGTGAAGGTTTCCCTGGTTAACAAAATCGAATTTCATGAGATTTGGCTAACGAATTGTTCGAGATTAAATGAGATTCATATTGAGGGAATTCATTTCCTTTACCAAATCCAATTGACAAATCGCTAGATCAGATTTAATCAGACGTTCATCCAATCGCAATAAGATATGGTGCAAATCAATGAGTTTCTTAAACCAGGATCAAGCCATGAAACCTGAATTTTGATTGGTTGATTTTGAATCTGAATCCAGTTTAAATTTGAACCGAGTTGACGGAATTGGCGTTCAGGGATAAACCTCCCCAGTGGAAATTTTGGACGGGAAAATACCAGGGCTTGACGATGCATGCCTGATTTCCTATCAGGTTCTCATCAGGTTTCGTTACGGTTTTCCCTATTTCGCTCGATTTTATGGAAATCTCATCCGGACCCTACTGTACCCCTGCGTTACAACCCCATTTGAATCCTATTAGGGAAGACTTATAGATAAGTCCCTTGCAGCCCTCTCTGACTGTCTAGAACTCCTGTTCACAAAGTGAACGAAAAGCTGTCGAGAACTCTGCGTGTTAATTGGCTTATCAATTTTGTGCAAAAAAATCATTGAGTGGAAAAATTCAAGGGAAAACGACAAATAATAACAAACAATACTATTACATCTGTAAACTTTTGATCTTCACGAAACCACACTTCGCAACATTGATATTTTGAGGTTATAATTCGGCCAACACGATGTAATCGCCATCTGAATTTTTTGGGGGTTTCAGCTTCAATATGTGAAACGGATTTCTAGGAGAAAATGCATGAGTCAGAGGGAGCTGGTCCCTTGTAAGGGCCTCATAAGATTTTCCGGATTCTAACCCGATCAGGACCTTATTAAAAATAGGGAACGCCTGATCAAATTTTTACTAGGGCTTCGAAGATTCATCCCTCAAAGTTGCAGACTTTTCTTAGTTTCAAGTTCCACCAGATAAAGTCACCTCTGCGCTCGTACTCTCTCAGGATGTTACCGGCGGTACCATCCGCTCACGTTGATGAAGAAAGAACCCGCGTTCTAACAGGGGGCTGCAACTTTATGAGAAATACCGTTGTTATGGATTTAGTTCCAATTAAATGATTTTTTACTGCGGGGGCGCAAAGTTCGTCGAATAAAAATTCATCATTGTACAGTGATAATTTTCATTCGACGAACTCTGCGCCCTCGCAGTAAAAAATGGTTTGATTGGAACTAAATCCATGACACCAGTATTTTTTATGAAGTTGCAGCCCCCTGCGTTCTAAGGAGATACCAGGGTACCAACTGAGTGAACATTGTCCCTGTAAAACCTCTCCGAATTGAATTCATGGAAAGGTCAGAAATTCTCAGAAATCTTTAGTACTTTATCTATAGAAGTATAGAGCCCGAATTTCGGAGTTCGACAAAAAAATTTCGTTTCATCGACAGGAAGAAAGTTTTTTTTTTTTTTATTCGAAATCCAAAATTCGGGATCTGTACCTCCATAGATAAAATACTAAAGATTAATTTCTTAAAATTCCAAACCTTTTCATGAATTCAGTTCGAAGAATTCTTCCAGAGAAAATGTTTATTCAGTCGGTACGTTGGTATCCCCTTTAAATCAAAACATTAACTTTGGAATCACCATAATATAATCACAACACTTGGGGACACGTTTCATAATTTTTATATGATTTCATATCAGTGTGTTACGAATGTCTCATATAGAAGTAGAAGTAGTTTAGAAGTTTCCATGGTGATTCAAAATTATTTACTGTTGTTTACAGTTGGACGCCATGTTGAAAAATAATAAGACCCTTTTTTTCAAATTCAAACATATAAAAAAATGTAATTGCCTAACTCTGTAGAATGGAAAACAGAAGGAAAATAATGATGAAGAACAATTGATTTCAGATCTCATATGCGATCTGTGAGACAGATGAACAGCATGATGAATTCCATCTTCAGTGACCCATTTGGAATGATGAACCCAAGTTTCATGGGTCGAAATGCTATAACAAATTCTTCCAATCATCCTGCAATAGGACATCCCAGTAATGGTATGCTACAAATGATGCCATTTGGATTTCCATCTATGCCAGGATTGAATATGGAGGGATTATTTTCCGATTTTGTAAGTATACTTTCAAACATGATTTTTTGTTCATTTATCGAACAACAACAACCGTTCGTACAAAACATCTCTCACGTTCAGAAGAAACATCTATCATCGAATATTTCATGGAATATATAACATATATTTTATTTACAGGACAATATGACCCCAGGTGGGAATTGTCACTCGTTCACAAGCAGTTCCGTGATGACTATGGCCAGTGGCCCGGACGGAAGACCACAAGTCTATCAAGAAACCATGTCTACCACAACGGCTCCCGGTGGTGTTAAGGAAACAAAAAAAACAGTCTGTGATTCCCGTACAGGGACGAAGAAGATGGCCATTGGTCATCACATCGGAGAAAGAGCACACATTCTTGAAAGAGAACAAAATATTAGAAGTGGAGAGGAGGAAGAACGTGAGGAATTCATCAACTTGGATGAAGGTAATTGAGATTATTTATTTTATTTTATTCTTGTTCTTGAAGGAATATGAGCGAAATTTTGCTAGGTACTTATTCTAAACAACTATGCGATAAACACAAATTTGAAACCTGCAGTGATAAAATATATTGCTAAAATTGATCCTTGAATATGAAATTGGAACTGCAAATGATTCCACACGATGCAAAGTCATCCAAACGATTATAAACATATTAATCTACAAATGTTAATAATTTTTATATCTCGGTTTTTTGTGTTTAAGAATAGTTTTTGCGCTTTGGATTTATAATCCTAGTAGCGCACTTTATTGCTGCATATTTAAAAGTTGTGATCATAACTCGCTTGTTTAAAAACTGAGAATTTAGAAAATTTCTTTATGGAACATGGGAGTTTACAAACACTACAGTTATGGAAAACTCATGAATTTTACATTTTCTTTCTAAAGAGGAAGCAGAAAGTTTCAATCACGAATGGAAATCACGTACACAACGGGCAATGGGTACCGGTAATGCTGCTATATGTGGAAGAAATTATGGCGTTCATGGTAATAGTCATAATAGAAGCCGAGCTGACCACAGACAATTGGCCTTACCCGAGCCCCCTGCGCCAAGGTTAGTTTATTAAATCGGTTTTATTTCAATATACTTTATTACTTGAACGATTGTAAAGGTAAGATTTAGTTATATTTCATCCCATTTGATTCATCAACTTCACTATTCATAGAAATATCCTGTAGTTCACGATTTGTTAGTCGATTGATTTCTTTTTAAATCATCACATCTTATAACAATTAGATGAATTCTCAAGATTCATATCGCAAAATAGGTTTGAATGATTAACATTGCTTGTAGACTTCATCCTTCCGTTGACACTTTATGTATTCTTATCATGCTCTTTGAATACCCTTTCGTTCACTTTTGCGACTCTATGAACAAATACAACGCAATTTCAGATACCTCAAAATAGTTGCATTTTTTCTTATTGTTATTGTTAGTATTTTACGAGTCTTCAAACAAACTGGTTTCAATTTTCGATCAAAATGGTGAATTTGTATTGAGTATTTTATTATCTTTCGATCTTTGACTCTATAATTCTAACATTCGTATATACAAATTAAATATTTTCATACTATTTTTCATGAAACTTTGTTTCAAATGAAAGATCCAATGAATTTTCACCATTGGATCGAGGATTAAAATTGGCTATCTCTGTAATCAAATTGCGACTTATAGGGGCTTTTGACGTATTCTTGAATTATTTTATATTTTATCGTTCCGCTAAATCGCACATCTTGGAAACAAACCAACTTTCAAGAAGATGAAAATAAATGATCGAAATCTTCCGCAGGATATTATATTTATGAAATTCAATTAGTATGTTTAACATCGCATACCGCGAAAATACCTATAACTCGTGGTACCGAAGCAGAGATTCGTCATTTTTTTCATTCTCCTACTAAAGTTGGCATGAAAGAATTGCTTGAATGTTGAACCGTCGTGCTTGCTTGCATTATTTCATTGCTGTTTACGATACCACCGTTAAATCTATGTATTATAATCGAAACCCCTTCTTTACTAATATGTTATGTGTTTTAAATTGGAATTGAACAAGCGTATTATATGAGAAAACTTTGTTTCCATTGATTCGAAGTTATTGGAAAAGAAGGGGTCGTTGTGTTATAATTTCAACCATATTCATATGAGTTTCGTATTTATGCAGCAAAAGTAAGAAGCACGGGAGGAGATCTGGTAGAAAAAAGTGAATGACTAAATGGGATTACATCACGCAATAACACATTTTTCCGCGTCCAACATTCCTTGTTAAATTATCTGTATGCAGCATTAAAATAAAAGTATACTTCATCGTATTTTATTTTCATTTTGTGACTGTTAGTTATGTGATATTAATTGAATTGTGTCTTATTATCTTTATTTTCATTCTCTATGTTACGCTTATATCATTGCATTAAACAGTAAAGTACCTTATATAGTTAGGATCATTAGTTAATTCAACTCGTGAATTGAATATTTTTGTTTGTAAAAAGATAAATACAAAAGAAAGAGAATAAATTATTTTTTACAAAAATTCATTCAGTAACGTTATTGAATGTCTACCATATTTGATCCATACTCGCAAGAAAGATCATAAAATACGAGAATTTCGATACTCTACTGATAATGCAATTAAAAGTACATGATAACAGGGTAACGTCTTCATGGCTGTGGATTCTTATAATTCATATTATTACTATCTTTTCATTGGGACTTTTTTTGTTTCATTTCTGAAATGTATTATCTCTATCAAGTTTCTTTAGTTCGATTCTTTTTTTTATTTCTTTCCATGTTACTGGTGTGGTTGTTAAATGTACTTCTGTAGTCGACAAACTAAACGTTTGAAATGGGCACCTAGTCCTAGATCCAGTATAAGATCAGCTTCACCTTTAATACAGGGTTCGTCAACGACACGGTGAGTTTAGTTTTAATTTACGCGATAAAGGACAAGAATTCATGATTTCAAATCAATTTCATCATTCTATGAAAATATGAAGAAACGTAACCGCAATTCAAGATGGAAGTGATGATCTTGTTGTATCGAAAAAAAATAGCGTTTTTCCGATTGCATGTTGCACATTTTTTATATCAAAATATATGTTGTCAATTTGATAAATGTTGTTACCGCGATATTCGATAAGGATATATCCAACTCGTTACGTGCTAATAATGTATATCATAACATTTTCATTATTTCGATATATTTATTCAAAATTTCCTCATTCGATTGACTAATCAATTCAAGATTTATAGCACGAGTTTGAATCTTCGCTAGAAATGGTAGTTGATCGAAGCATTTTCATTTCACATTCACTTATTTCGAATAATGATGAACAATATTTGAAAGTGCCATCAAGATTTTTGCCGTTCATTATCATCATCATTATCATACAAATTTCTATGTGATACCGCACATAATATGTTCAGATTCGTATGGTATTCCGTCTTGTGTATTGCAGGTACAGCCGAAAATATTAATAAATTATATGCATAGTACACATCGGTGACACTATAGCAACGTAAGTACGTTGCGCATCATTCTTGCGTAATATGTATTGTTATTGTGATGTACGTTGGAACATATCATTTAAAATTTCTCATATTCATCATGTTTTATGTAATTTCTTAGTTCATTTGAATATTTGAATTAACTTCGATTGATGTTTCTAATCCTTAATTAGGATATATCCCACATGATGAGGAATTTTTGAAATATCTTTGAAATTTTCCGACTTAACATCTCCGTTGGAAATTTCAGGCAAAACTTGTTCAAAAGTGACGAAAATTTTGCTAAGATAAATGGGTATAATTTCGTCACGTTAGTGAGATGGATATTATTTCGTCAGGGTGTCATAAAATCGATAAATCAAGCTCTCGTGAGCAAATTATGAACAAAATATACTTGATTTGTTTACAATTGTTTGTGGATCGATTTTATCAGCGACCTGACGAAGATATAGCCATTTACCTTACCAGGTTTTGACAGGCTGCCCAGAATTTTTCAATTGCGAATAAAATCAGGGAGAAAGTTTGTCAGGTTGTGATCGAATTCACGTAACAAAAACGGTTCAAAGCCTGATAACTGGAGATCGGATTATATGCAACAAAAAAGTGTAAAATATGCAGTAATTTAAAAGTTGAAAAAACTTTAAGTTTTTATACATAAAAAATTAAAAATGTGAATATTGTGTGTTCTTTATCCGAGTTAAAAAATCCCATCAATTTCTGTTGAAGGTGCAACATCCCGATTTAAACCTAATAGATTGAAATTCTGCACGTTCAATTGGAATGAATGAGATTTTATTTATCAGGGTATAGCAAGATTTTTCCAAATTGAGGGCTCATCAAATGCTGTCCACTTTGTTGACTCAAAAGTTCCTATATTTTCAATATTTTTCACAAATTTGATGATAGTACTACTGTTAACGTTAAAATAAATTATAATAAACAATAGAAAAACCATACAGTTCGCCGAGCAGTGCTTTTTTTTTTTTTATTGAAAAAGCCAACGTTTCGCCCAGATACTGGGCATTTTCAAGGCGAAAAATACAACGTAAAGATGAAGTGGAAGACTCTATCGTTGAACCCACGGAAAATGGATAGGGCGATTCTCTACACGTTCTGTTGAAATAAATTGTCACAGTTACATTGTTTTGATACAAACACGTATTTTTTCCCAAACATGATTCATTAAGGATTTATAAAAATCAATTTGACGTCAATAAATTGTGATTATTGTATAAAATGAATAGATATTCATTAACTGTGAATAATTTTCCGAAGGTAAAGAATGTTTTTTGTTGAAAATATCATTCTTTCCCCTCCAAAGTTATTAGAAAAATGGAAGGAGTCTGAATGTGGATGAAATATGCAATCTTCATGTAGAAATCTGCATTTGCATATAATCCGATCTGTACTGATAACAATTGTTTTCCCGGTTATACCTAGTGTTTTTAACAGGGATACTTCGAATTTCATACCTCAATTATAACGGTGTAACGATATTTCAATTATAAAGGTATAATTTTCATGCTAAATAACAAAATTTTCAGAATTCCTTGAGAGTTATTTCCGTACAGGATGTATTCAAATTTTTTAGAAGCTGTTTACGTTGGGATAGTAAAAAAAACATTAATTTCTAGAAGTGAACTATAAAATTTTATGTTTCCATATTACTCATTTCATTTGAGTTGTTCATTTGACTAAAACACATCAACATCTTGTATATTAAGTTCTTTATTTTCAAAATAATCTGAAATCACGATGTTTCGTTTCATTCTGCTAATTTACTAAATACAACTATTTAGTATGGATAATCGAACAATTCATTACCAGAAACTCAAGGATGTACAGAATGCATCGTGATGTGTATAAATAACTATTTATTTACAACGTAAAATAATATTAAGTATATTTTTCATTTAAAAATGATATAAAAATAGCTTATAAGACATGAACCGTCACCCTCTGAATTCTTCCACATTTATCTGAGATTCGATTCCGACAAAATTCAATTTATATTTCATATATTCAAATGTGATTGCAGAGATCTTTGAAACTAAAAGTTATTTTCAGAAATGTTTTTCCAACCCTCCTTCCCTTTCCTTTGCTTTTTCCTCTTCCGATAAGCCATTTCTGATGCAGAATTCGTTTGAGGTAACAATCTTGTATACAAACAGTAAGCGATGATGATTAGTGAAAATTAAAGGAGGAAAATCACCAGTTTTTTCAATTGATTATGTAGTCGATTAATGACCCATAATTCCACTCTCAAGCAATTTTTGATGTCAAATATACAAAAGAATGAACAAGGATCGTTGAGTATCTCTCAGAAAAATGTCAAAAAGAAATTCCCCAATCTCAACTATACAGAAAAGAATTTATACTAATTCTTCTAAAGAGTGATCGTGCTATTAGAAAATAAAGATTTCATTTTGATGATTTGATGCAAGTGGATTCAGCAGTCAACTGAATTTTTCTCACACTCCAGTGGTCTCTTGAACGCAAAAAAAAACACTGCTTCCATCTAGGATCAGGCATTAAAAATGACCCTAAAAACAATAACAAGAATATATTCTCGTGTTATTTTTTATCCTGAATAATCTGATCGACCCTCGCTCCTTTGTTATTCGTTCGAGGGGTTGTATTTTAGTAACGAAAAGCGTGCAATCAATTCCTACTTTCAGCTCCGAAGCTCTTCCTTCTTCGACCGCTAATAAGAAAGTACCACCATCATCTTCTTCCACGACGGTTTCAACGGGAAGTCGAAAACGTGAGCATACTCCAGACACCAGCGGTGGTAACAAGCGTCATAGTACAGTTGATAATGACAATTCGACTTAGAATATTCTCTAAAAGTACATATGTATATGTATATATATACACACACATACGTGAATGTATGTTGGGTACATATAATATATACATATGTATGTATAGTCGTTTATAATCTCTATCGGCGAAGTAATAAATAATTATCATTATTGAGAAAATACTATAATATCCATTATTATCATTATAGTTTCCATCATTATTTATATTCGATACTTTATTTTAAGGACATCGTATATGTAAATGTATTAATTAGTAGTGAAGCTAGTTTAAACCGATACCTGTAAATTCACTCTTCTTCTTTCTATTTCTAAACATTAAAACCAAGTGGTGATTGACATTTCATTCACGTTTATAGTATTTTTATGTCCAACATACTTGATTTTTAAGAATATGAATCCTAATCCAACGAGATTATAAGGCAATCGCAAGCAAGAATTATTTGGAACAAAAAACCTTTTGGGGTAGTTTTCCTTATTTGTTAGCACAAACTAATAACAATCGAGAGCGAAAAGAATTTCTTGTAAATCTACTTTCATTGAAACAATATGTAGATTAATTAATTATATATGACTCGCTATGAAGAATTTGAAAAAGATGCAAAGACGAATATTAAAATTGATATCTGAACTTTATTCCCACGTGTCTTTTGCTGTAAATTGTTTTCATAGCAAATCTGAGAATAAGTGACAAATTTTGCCATTAGAGTTGTAAGACCTTGTGGAATTATAATAAAGCTTAATTAAAAAATGCAGTTTAGATCTTACATTATTGTCGTAATGACGACTAAACGAGCATGAAAACCTAAAACAACATTCTCTCACATTGTCCATTCGGGAGAATAAAACTTTCTAACGTTCTTGTGATTTACAGTTTCAAAAAGGTAAGTGAACAAATCATTGAATAAGGAAAAAAATACAGGAATATCGATGAGGGAGATCAACATTGTTGACAAGGGAGAATACAATCTGAATAAAGAAACAATTGATAAATTCCATTAAAATCAATTTATTACGATTATGAAGAAAATTAAATTTTTGAATACAAATATATCGATATTGAAATAATAAATCCCATATCGATAGATCAAAACCCCAAAAACTGTATTCCATACCAATACACCATTTCCATTTCACATATTTTTTTTTATAAGAAGAATCGAAGTAAATAATAGAATTGAATGAAATTTCAATAGGAATATAACAAAATGTGAAGAACTTTTCTATTATTTGCCTGTATCTATGAGCGAATAATAACATAAATGTACACTAAAGCATTACATCAATCAATCATCGTACGTGAATGTGTTTTTTTTTGTGTGTGTGAGTGTGTATGTGTGTATATATATAAATTTATATTATTTTCATATGGTTATTCGTAAAAATATAAATCTCATTCATTTTCTCAATTTCACGAATGTAGTATATTTTTTTTAAACTTGCCATTAGTTGAAGATGCGCGCCAAATAAAATTTTATTGTCTAATTTATGTAATAATCGAAGAATTCGTCATGATATATTATGCCATTTCAAAAGAAATGTACTCAATTAAATGATAAATCAAATACCAAAAACCATTCCCAAGAAAAAAAAACAAAGAAAAATAATTTCAAAGCACGTAACACAGCGCGAGTAGAACTGTGAATAAAAGGAAAAAAAAGTAAGAGGAAAGCTGGCAGAAAAAATGATAAAACTTGATATTATACGGTTGACACCACATTGGGTGGATTGACTTCTGTTAATTGTCCTCTGATAAGGTCCCGATGCTTGCGTTAATAGCCAACAGCTGAGCCACAAAGGCGGAATCGTTTAGGATCGTGGCAAGAGCGTATAACAGACCTTGTAGAGCATCCTGCATCATACCCAATTGTCTGGCACATTCGCTTACAACTTCGGTGTCTTCGATGTCAAGATTTGTCTGTAAAGATCGATGAAACGATAATTGATAACATTCGAAATCAGTATTTAACCCTTCAATAATAATGCGCGATGCTCTAATTTTGCTCTATTTTTCCTCATCAAATGTTATCCAGAAAAATATTCATAGAATTTTTCGCTACAAGATGTACTACAAAAAGTGAAGGAGAAATATATATAGAGACTTACTTTTGGTGAAGCAGCAAATTTACTGAACGGCATTTTGAGTCGTCTTTTGCCATTGGTAGTTTGATAGAAAATCGTGAAAGTTTGAGCATTATTCATATCCAAAACGACAGGAAAATATATACCAGCGGTAACATGACCTTTCGTATCTCTAGCAAGGAGGGTTCTAAAATTGTAGACCAAATTTCTACGTTCCGTAACGTCAATGGCAGTTAGATATGGTCTTGCCACATATATGAGAGCAACTTGCGTTCTCTCCAAGGCACCAGGGCGAGTTTCCCTTTCATGCCACTCGACATAATCGGGATCATCGGCACATAAAGAGTAGTTGTATTCTTTCTTGCAACCTGGTTCGTCCGATTGGACGAACCATCCCGTGTGGGGATACATTTTGTCCGCCATGACAGTGATAACACGCGCGACGTGGTAACCAGGATCAAGGAGCATAATTCCCTTACGTCCATTGATTTCAACTTTCAAACATACCAGTACGTGTTCTTTCTCTCCACTATCCGCGGCTGGTGGTCCGCCGACGTAACTGGCTATATCGCCAATCGTCTGTGAATAAAAAATTAACTTTGAAGAAAAATGTCTTTTTTATAAGAAACAACAAATCAATATTTCCTTACCTCTTCGCAAGACACTAGGTATAAACCGTTCGCGATACCAGGGAATCTTTTATTTAAAGCTTTTAATTTATGAAAGAGCTCAAAACCAAGACCCACGCATGTATAATGATGGCGTGTTATCATCGGTTGATATTTTCGATAGAATCGCTCAAGAATGGCTTCTCCACTGCACTTGTAGTCCTTATAGAATCTGTAGATGTCAGAAAATTACATAAAATCATTCAAACTGATGTGTAAAATGAATAATTTATAAAAAGAGTTTCAAACAAACCTAAGGAGGTTGCCAATGGTGTCATAGCGATGCTCACGCAACAAGTGTTGAGTTTCTAGTTCAACGCTGCCTGCTAATTCCTCATACTGTTCAATCGTCGTGACAGTCAGGGTTGGTGCCTCGTAATGGGCCCAAACCGGCAGGGGTAGCGGCACACCCCTGATCCAGGGCCCGCGTGCCTGCCCCTGTGGCTGGCACCATATTTCTGCCGTCTCGAGTCAACTCGGCCATTCACTGCCCCAGCGACCGACCGTTGGCACATAGCCATGCTCATCCCTGCAGCTGCTTATTGGCTCCACAGGGCTCTCTCCGTGTTTTATACTCTTCTCTCGCTCTGAAATTGACAAATTATTTAAATTCTCCCATACGCATAAATGAAAGTTGATTAGAAAATAAAATTTTATATAAAAAAAAATGACTTATGTAATGTCATTTCTGGAGTAAGACGCAAAGGTGACCTAATTGCGAAGGATAGACAAGAATTAATATATTCGATTCGATAAAAGACATTACCAAAAGTCCACTGCTATTTAAGAACGCGAATAAGCTCCGAACCATACGAAAACATTTGTGAAATAAGAACGGACAAGCGAATCGAGCTTGCAGTTGGCTTCTTATCCAACATGGCTACAGTTGAACGCGTGTGGTGGTGAATCAATACAAGACCAAATAGAAAAATATGTCGCGTGCCACGTGTCCAAGTGCGACCTTCGTCGCATTACTGAACAACTTTTACACGATATATGTATTGTAGAAATAACAAAGCTCTGACGAAATGAAATACCTTTCAAGATAAAATATGAATAACGCATATATGCGTCATTCGACAACAATCTGTTTTGCGTATAATTTCATCACGTTATTAAGGTTATTTAATGATAAATAACACGTGTGCTTGTAAATAAAATATAAACCATTTGGGTTCTTTCCCTTAACAAAGCTGACATTTAAATCGATCGAAGTATCGAAGATATTCCCAAATTCAATTAGAAGAAGGGATTAACGGTAAGTGCGAATACTTGTCACGAAATCTCACGAACAAAGAAATTCTATGTTGAATTGTTCTTTTTTTTTTTTATTTGAATTCGATTTGCAGTGTTGGACAGTCGAAACGATAATATTTTGTTTCCGAAAAGTGTATTGAAAACCCGCAGGAGTGGTTTGAAATGCGTAGAAACGTAGAATCACGCACAATCTACGATTTAATCTGTAATGTTTGGTCCCTACTGTTTTTGACAACTCACCCATACAACGAGCACAACAAACAAATAAAAACTTTCCCTTCACGGGAGCGTTGATCTATTCACGTGTCTGAACTCCGAACACAACTGGGTGGTGAAGTGCGAGCGAAAGGTTATATAGGTTCCATTGTCCCACGCATATGACCTCCCTTCCCCTCTGACTCATACTTTTTTACCGTCTGTTCGTAGTTCGTGTATGAGACACAAATACTTTTATTTTGACGATGACCAGTTTTCACCCGTTCTGCGCATCTGTTTAAATGTGACAAGCACAAAAAAAGAGTCAACATGATTCTTGAATAAAGCTAGCGATACAACAGATTAGCTCCGTCTCCCTCTTTCGTACGATTTCACCATTCATTGCCATCCCAATGTAAACGGAATAATAACACTATTGCGATTAGTGTGCAACACTGTTGCGTCGTGGTGAACCTTTGTCTTCTTCTTACCATGCCTTCGTGTATTAGAGAATCTGTTTACCACGTGATTATCAACCCCAATCTAAAACATACATTAGTGAATATACTTTTTAAAGACGCAATTCATCTGACGTAATTAAACAGATACATATACACATCAATGGCGTAGAACCACACTTTTGTTTCTCGATAAGTACATTTTCTTCGACGCGAAGAGAAATAATTGAGCTTACTACTACGTTTAATGATTGATTATCAAGGAATTTTATATGTTCCTTCCTTTCATTTTTAATAAATGCACATACAAGAAAGCGTGTGTTTGGAATGTCGGTTAGATCCGGAAAAAACCGGATGAAAATCTGATGATAAGATTCTTCAATTCTGCAATATAATCCATTCTTGTCCCTTTTTTTCACCGAATTTGTCCACCGTGTTCAATTGAAACTTTGATGACACCAGAGAGATACGCATTGATAAACCTTTTCCAAATATCGATTTTATTATACACAACATAGATACTTTGTATTCTCAAATTCTCTAGTTTCAATTGTTCAATATTCAAAACTTTTGTGACATCAGAGAGTGTTTCTCGCAATATTTTTCTTTCCCGGAGTTTCTAAGAAATCATGTCGAGACTTCCATTGAAAGGATATTTTGATTCCTGGATTTTTCATTTGTTATGTCAAGAAACTAAGAATTATGAAACCGTTGTTCAATTCCGTGACAAATATGTAACTTGTTGAATAAACGTACAAACTAAACGTAGAATTATTATGAAACGTGGATGAGAACATGATTTCGATTGAAATGCCATTAGCGGCAGATCATCGGTTGTCATTGAATTCTCATTGACTTTACTTTCATTACGATAGGATATAACGTCTTGTTCGAGTGAGAGAACGAAAAAGAACGGTCAATGTCTTATTCCCCCTAGTAACACATTCTAATCAAGCTTTTTTTCCCCCACAATAGGTAAAATATAGAATATACCGTGGAATGTACTTGTGAGAAAACGAAACGAATCTTTTGAAATTTAGTTGGATTTAGACTGGAAGAAGGACAAAGTTCACTTGGCAAATTCAATTGTTTTTGTTGATAAAAACATCCCATCGTGCCGGATGTTGTTTTATTCTCCAATCAAATGTGCTTTGATGAGATCTATACAAAGTTTATTTGATTGCATGTCGCGGAATTTGAAGAGTACCAAAACCCGAGGGGAAAAATTTCCAAAATTATATATAATTTTTATAGATTTATAATAAATCTCTAATTTGGGATGTTAATGAAGTTTGAATCGTTGATAGAAACGAAACAGAAATTTAAACCCAGAAAAGCTGATGAATGCCCTGGTGAAAAAATCTCTCTGAATCTCTCTGAAAATTTCACGTTTCAGAGATATTCAGAGAGATTTGGGGAGATTCAAAGCATCGTGATTTAGGGAAATTCAGAAGGATTCAGGAACGGGTAGATTAGGAAAAATTGTGCGTTGAACTTTTCAAAAGGATTCAGGGGAATTCAGAGAAAGATACATTGAGTGAAATTTTTGGTGCGACATTTCAGAGGCATTTAGGGAGTTTTAGAGAAACTCAGAGGAACGGAAATTAAGAAACATTGAGCACGGAACTTTACGGAAGGATTCAGAGAAATTCAGAGAGAAATAAATGATGTGAAATTTTTGGTTCAAGAATTCGGAGGTACTCAGGGAGTTTCAGGGAAAATCAGAAACCCGGAACTTGGCAAAAATTGAGTATGGAACTTTATAGAAGGATTCAGACAAATTCAGAGTGAGCTTTGAATTCTCAATGTTTGAAATTCGCAGAGATTCATACAGATTCAGAGGAATCCAGAGATATTCAGGAAAATTAAGGCAAGTTTAGAGTAAGCTTTGAAATCTGGATATATGAAATTTTGATACACTCGAAGAGATTCAGAGGAATTCAGCATGAGCTTTGAATTGTTAATAAATGAAATTCTGGAGGATTCGGAAAGATTTAGGAAAATCCTGAAGAATTCCTAGATTTCCATTACAAAAATTAAGAGAGATTCAAAGAAAGTTGGAGAGATTCAGGATGTATGACTATCTGACGGGTCTCTAACTTTCTCTGAATTACTCTGAAATTGATCTGAATCTCTCGGAAAAATGTCCGAAAATATAGAGAGATTCAAAGAGATTTTTTTTTACCAGGGTGATCGTTATTTAACTCCTCAAATCAACTCTTTGGAACTAAAAATATTGTTCCAAAAAAGTACTGCAAAATTTTGGATCTTCGATAACTGAGTATCTCGTTATTTGATTCCCTGGTGGAAAAATTTCGTTGAATTTTATTGAATTTGATTCACTTTTCGTACATTCGGTTTTCATTGAAAATCATGTTGCTGAAGTTTGAATTGTTTATAGAAACGAAACGAAAATTCAAATTCACAAAACTTGATGATTTATCATTATTTATCTTCTCAAATCAATTCCTCGGAATGAAAAACATCGTTTGAAGGATATCCTACAAGATTTTGCGCATTTAATAGCTGAATATGTCGCTAGCCATTCACCAATTCGTTTCAATAAACGATTCAAACCTCAGCAACATTGAAAATTCAACAAAATTGCGGTAAAATTCAATAAATTTCCATGAAATTCTCCAGACAGCACAAATGACCGATTTGAATTCACAAAAACTTCTGAAAGAAATTCTTGAACAGTCCCCGTTATGACAACTCAATGAATTCAAAATGCACGCATGTGGAATGCCTGAATAGTTCTTTATGAATTCGTGATAGGAATTCTTTCTGAAGATTAAGTTATTCATTGAGAGTTCATGTTGAATTCAAATTATTCATAATGAATGCATGTTTACTGTGATAACGGGAGCTCTTTGCGGGGACTTTTGTGCTGTATGTATGGGTCAATTTTTATTAAAATTGATCGACTTCTATCGAAGTTTGTAGAATTTTAATGAATTTTGTTGAAACCTTGTACGAAAAGTGAATAAAATTCCACAAAATTTTGACCGCCAGGGTCACCAATTCGTTACAATAAACGATTGAAACTTCAACAACATGAATTTAGGTGACTAAATTCGTCGAAGGAATTAAGTTCGTCGACATTCCCTTGAAAGTAGCATCTCTAACCGTTAACTGTGACTAGTAAATTCAGTGAATCGTTCCAATATAATGAGAAAACCGAAGCCACAGTAGAACGTGGTGTAACTTTCAAGGTCGTTCTCGAGTGTAGCATGTTCGCATGATCGGAGATTATTTGCAACTGTTATTTTCTAGGAAATATGATCCCCGCTATTACTCCATTATTTACTCGACTACTTGAAAATATTTCTCGTCGATTTTCAATCGCGTAATAATTCGATGTCCCAGAACTTTCCCAACGTATTCCAAAAGCATTTGTTTCTTTTCAAGATCATTTTTCTTTGAAATTCCTAAGAAATCGATTGGAAAAACTCGATAGGTATTTACTCTTTCGCTACGCAATGCACGGTTATAACGCTCGTGACGTCGCTTTCTACTCAGAAATGAAAACGTCACGAATTAATATGAAAAACGTCACGATTCAACAGAGACAGCCATCGATTTTCCATTACAATCTATTTATACGTATGTTTGTTTTGGATGAATGAAAACTGATCCTACTTCTGTATGTAAAAGAAATAAAAAAAGAAACATTTCTTTGCATATATTCGAATCACGTGAGGATTATTATCGTGAATTTTTTTCTCTGTAAATCCGCATTGAGTTCGAACGAACCATTTTGATGTACATATTTGACGAATAGGATATTCTGTTATTTAAGTACAGAATATTTTTCCTACTTACTAAATTCAGTATCGAGTACATAGTTCAAATTCTTATCGATCACGTGATTGTCGTGTGAACAAATATTTAATCCGATTGGGGGAATAGATTGCGCTAATAGTATTTATAATAATAATCCAAATGTACACAATGTATTTCAGAATTGTCATCAGCTTTGGTACTTCATTTGTCGTTCGTATACAAGAATTGTTTAGAATCATTTAAAATATATATATTTTCTTTCATTCATGCTCTAATAATTCAAAAATATCATATGATAATATATACACATAGTATATATTAACCTAGATTCTCAAGAAATAAGCAAATAAGTGAACCATAGAATAACAGCATAATATCTTTGAATTTTCATAAAAATATTGGATAAGATATCGAAGATATAGAAATAGTTTTATAGATATTTTATAAAAACACGACGAAGCTATAGCTTTGTAATTAATTGTTCATCCTGGGAATCCCGTTTATAAAAATTATCTACCTCTTATATCTCTTCGTTTCCTGGTACGACAGGAATTACATTGAATTCGGTGATTCATCCTCAACTCCAGTACAAAGTATGAACGCAAATGAATAATGTGATTTATCTGTACGTTTCAAAATCTAGAAAATTCATCCAATGGCGCAGCGGAGGGATTTGGCGCTCGGGGCAAAGTTTCCTAAAAGGAAAAACATTTTCACATTTATATATATAATATAATTTAATGCTGCTGAAGTTTGAATCGTTGATTGAAACGATTCAGTAGGAGACTCAAAATCTTGCAGTACGCTTTTCAAATACTTTTTGCAGTTTCAAGGAGTTAATTCGAGGGAATAAATAGAAATAATTCATCAGATTCTCTGAGTTTCAATTCCAGTTTCGTTTTTGTGAACGATTCAAACTTCAAAGACATATAATTTATATGTAACTCAATACAGTTTATACATAATTGTGAAAATTTTACTTCTCGGGTCGCACTTCCCGTCTCCAGTCAATTCAATTTAATTCATTTGTTGCTATAAATGAAAATCCCTTCTGCCAAGAGGTGTAAACTCAGAAAAAATACAATAAAAAGAAATAAATAAATAAAATACAATACAATGAGAACAAGCAAGTCAGCAAAGAGATAGCTAAAAGTTATGAATCCCGATTGTTAATAAAAAAAGTCCCTACCCTGTTACACATAATCAGGGCCGTCTTTCATTTCTTGAAGGCCACGGACCTGTTCAGAGTGGAAGCCCTTGTAAGGAGACGTAAAATTTTGAAATTTTTCAAAAAAACCACTCTAACATTGATCATTATGATTTTTTGTATATTTAAAATTGGTTTCATTTTTAAAATAACTTGATTTCATTTAGTTTAAGGGGGTATTTTAGTGTAGGAGCATGAATTTCGGACGTTTTTTCGAGCTTTGAACAAATAAAACAAAGAATATTTTTACTATTCATGATTTCAACATTTGTTTATTATTAGTCTTTTGAGAATACAAAAAACAATTAATTGGGAAAAAAATATTCAAAAACAATCAAGTTATGAGTTGGTAAAGTGGGGGTTCAAAAAAAAAATTACTGCCCTGGCGTACCAAATTGCAGCCGTTCTGGTGATCTGAAACAAAAAAATCCAACGGGATCTTGATCAGTAAAGATGCTGCTATGGTATGAACCTTGAAAAAGGAAACAAAAAATTTTCAGACAAGATGGCGACCATTTGAAAAAAAAATGTTTTTTTTTCACGTTTTTTATGACCATCTTAGATTTTTGAAAAATAGTAAAATTGAAAAATTTTCAATTTTTGTTGGTTCCTACGATAGAGAAATGTATAAAGAATGTTCATACCAAATTTGAAATAAATCGGGTCGGTAGAACTTGAGATATCGTGTACGCCAACTCGAAGAAAGTAGTTTCGAGAAAAACGCGTTTGAAGTTTTGAGTCAAGATTCCAGGCATTTTACCCATTAAATAGTGTGCTATACTTACATATTGTTAATCGGCGATTCCTTCTCCATATAATGTACCTTCCTCAACTTCAAAATGCTCATTCTTCGAAGTTCGTTCGACCCCAGGTAGCACAAGCGTGTTCTGAGAATGTTCTAAGAATATACGTCGAGGATATTCGAATATTCTATGGAGATTTTTATTACGTGCGAATATATTCTACGCACATTCTCAGAATGTTTGAATGAGACTGTTTCAAATATTCTCAGAATATTGTGGGAATATTATAAGAAAATGCTGTCAAAATAGAAATTCCTGCCAATATAACTTCTGCATGTGACCGAAAACTAATTCATAATCAATTTTTTCAATCATTCAACATCTGTAATCATGGATTCTTAACAATATTATGGATTCGCATGGATGGGTGAGATACTTATGATTCGCAACAAACAACCATAATATATACGATATCTCCTAATATTTTATTACACTTTTGATGATTATTTTTCACGCATGACGCTCTCAAAACATTCGGGATATTAAAATGCACATTTATAAATTTCTCGTTCCCCAAATTCAAATTAAAATAATATATTATCCAAGGGTCTGTCGCCTGTCAACAACATTATTCGCCATTACTGAATTCATGTCATTAAGATGCTTGCGCATGCGCTGCTCATCAATCTACCTACAAACTTTGTACGCATATCGTACGAACGTTCCTAGAATATTCGAAACAGTCCCATTCAAATGTTCTAAGAATCTTCTATGAATGTTTACGAAGCTTCTACGCTCTTTGTAAGAATATTCGATACAGTAAGTTTTACGGATGTTGTGAGAATATTCTCAGAATATTCTATGTTACATGGGACAGTATGTCGTATGTCAGATCCTGACAAAATCTGACCGGTTTTGGGAACAACGTGTGATATTATTCTTCCGGTTGAACCAGATTAGATGCCACGTCATTAAAATGGCTATAACTCTGTAAATAATGAAAATTTCAAAAAATCCTTTCAAGGGCATATACTTGAATGTCTAAACTTCAAAAATATGAAAAACAAAATTTCCTATTTTTTCAAATTTCTGGACTAGAATACCCCCTCAAGTAAGCTTTTTAAAAAAATATATAAAAATCTTAACGACTCTCTACGAAGAGGCCCCCCTTTTGCAGGAGGCCCTGGGCTCGGGCCCGGTGTACAATCGGTGTAACAAGTTCGTTTACAGTTCTAACGAAAATATCTTCGATTACGTTGTTATTAATGAATTTTTAATATTTTTCTTCGACTGTATACCTTCATATAAAACATCGTTCAATAAGTCCCGAGACTAACCCAGAGATGGTGCTAGTAGCACCAAACTGGCCACGTTTCCCTAGAATGCGAACCATCACATGAAACGTGTAAAAATTTCACGTCGATCGGACCACAAACAGCACCCACATAACAATTTTGGATCATTCTGAAAGATATCTTAAAGAATTCGAGAAGATGTCTTATGAAACACCAAAAGATATCTTTTGGAAGTCTTCATGCGAGATTTCTTGAAGTTTTCTGAAGGTATCTTTTAGAATTCTTAAAGATATCTTCCGTAAGATATTTTAAATATGTCTTTAGGTGTTTCATAAGACATCTTTTAGAATTCTTTAAGATATCTTTTAGAATGTTCCGGAAGAATTCCTCAAAATTGTTATCTGGGGCAGAGTTATCGAGGTTAGAGTAAAGTCACTTTGTATTTTGTTTGAAAAATGGAAGAAAGCGAGTTTCGCGTGTTGATAAAACATTGTTTTTTGATGGGTAAGAACACCGTAGAAGCCCAGCAATGGCTTGAAAAACTTTACCCGGACTCCTCTCCATCCAAACCAACGATTTGTCGTTGGTATGCTGAGTTTAAACGTGATCGTACGGACACAAACGATGCGGAACGTTCGGGTAGGCCATTGGAAGCCGTTACACCGGAAAATGTGAGTGAAGTGTTGAAAACCGTGATGAAAAATCGCAAAGTGAAGGTCCGTGAGATTGCAGAAATGACACAGATATCATATGGAAGCGTATTTACAATCCTTCATGAAAAATTGAGCATGAAAAAGGTTTTTTCCAAGTGGGTGCCGCGATTGCTTTCAGTGGAACAAAAACAGCAACGAGTCGACGATTCAGAGAGCTGTTTATCGCTATTTACTCGCAATAAAAAGAATTTCCTGCGTCGATACGTGACCATGGATGAAATGTGGATACATCATTTCACTCCGGAGTCGAATCGGCAATCATCTGAGTGGCGCATGGTTGGCGAAAGCCGCCCAAAGCGTCCAAAAACGCAGCAGTCTGCTGGCAAAGTCATGGCGTCTGTTTTTTGGGATACACATGGCGTGATTTTCATTGACTACCTGGAAAAAGGTAAATCCATCAACAGTGATTATTATATTGATTTGTTGGTACGTTTGAAGGAGGAGATCGCAGCAAAACGACCGTACATGAAGCAGAAAAAAATCCTTTTTCACCAAGACAATGCACCATGCCACCAGTCCATGCAAACAATGGCAAAATTCAACGAGTTGGGCTTTGATTGGCTCCCCCCCCCCCCCCGTATTCGCCAGATTTAGCCCCCAACGACTACTGGCTCTTTGCTGATCTCAAAAAAATGCTCCAGGAAAAAAATTTGGCTCGAAAGAGTAGGTCACCCTGGTTAAAAGAATCCATTACTTCTGACAAATGAAATTAAATGAGATTTGGCTAGAACATTGTCCGAGAATCAATGAGATTTGGCCAGATTCAGTGAGATTTGGCGAGAATCGACTGTCCTTTCTGACCAAATCTCATTGACATTTGCTGGATGAGATTCGGCCAGAACATTGTCCAAGTTCAACTGTAATTTAGTGAGATTTGGCGAGAATCAATGGTTTTTTTAAACCAGGGCATTGCCGAAACTGAAGCCTATTTTGAAGCAAAGGATAAATCCTTCTATAAACATCCCACACAGCACATCCACCGATGTCCACGTCGCATCTCCGTGGAGGCGAGGTGGAAGAAAGGGAGATGTGGATACAAGGTGGAAAGAACGGAGAGGCCACGTGGAGGCGACGGAGAAATGTCCGCGTGCTGTACGGGATGGTATAGAAATGTTGGAAAGGCGTTGGAAATATTGTATCACTCTAAAAGGAGATTATATGGATGAATAAAAATGATTTTTGAAAGAAAAACGTTGTTTTCGTTGTTGGTCTCGGGACTTATTGAACGACGTGTTATGTGTCTTCTATCATTCGGATAGATTACAAATACTCAGATAACAGCAATAACGCATATTATATAAAGATATTTCCGTTAGAATTCAACGGACTTGTTACACCGACTGTACCCTGCCTTAAAGACGTCCCTGCACATAATCCATAAAATCCCATCGACAAATGGGAAAATGAATAGGTTTTAATGAAATGCAATGATATTCAATCAGAAATTCGACCATTCGTGATGGGATTCAATAACATATTTTCACTTGAGTAGCCTTAAAATATAGTGATATGATAACGATCTAAAAAAAATTGAATAAATCAAGTGTCGGTGAAGTATATTCATTCTTTTTGTCGACGAACGAGTGATTAAATTGAAATTAAAATTAACATTCTTTATTTGTTTATTCTGGCGCTTCTCTATCTATGCGGCCCAGGGCGATCACGCCCTTCGCGACCCCCTAGCTACGCTACTGAATTCATCGATATTTACCAACAATGTTTATCTCAATAATTGATTCTTCATGAACATACATTCAATAAAATCGAATGACGGTCATTCGATAAGACCCTACATTTGCATCATGACACAAACAAAATGATGGAAAAATTGAAAAATCTTGATAACAGAAAATTCATTAAAATATTTCTCAAGTACTCGTTTATGTCGATTGGCGTGTTTTTTCGACCAGTACAAATGATTTTTTGATCTTTGGAATAATCTTTTATCATAATCGAATCTATTGCGTCTCAAAAAAGATGTATGATATAATCAACATACAGAGAGCTATTTAGGGTCATGACACGTTTATTCCCTAATGTGACGTAAATATCGCAAGAGATTATAATCCAGACAGTTCATATTTGCACTTGAAAATAAGGAAATCATTGTAAAAGTTTGTTGGATTATTTTATCTAATTGATAACGTTGATTCTGAGAATAGAAAACTATTTTCTCGATTACCGTACGAATGTTCGTATTATTTCAAATGTTTGTTGCCAAACAATTATTTGGCGGATATCGATATTTTGATGATGAAATGGTCATAAGAATAATCAGCTGTGAGAAAGTATTCGTTCACACGAAGAAAAATAATGTAGTAAAATAGTATTATTTCGTCAAATGGCGTCACAATTATCAGACGATCGCAGAGGCTTTTTTACGGAATGTAGTAAAAATTATTGCAGTTGTAATATTCTATTCCACACTTGAGGAGTACTCTTCAAGAGATTGATTCACTAGAAAATCTTGTAATTTTTATTGTATTATTTGTCTACCGCAAAAATATCATTTTGATAACTGCATCATATTTTCACACATCATTTACATCTTATCAGAATATTCTGGAGGCGTTTCTTTCTGGTATCTCATCGGAATATTCCCAAAATATGTACAACTTCGGCATATTAATCTACAATAATTCAAATATTTATCTCTAATCATGCAGAATGAAAAAAAACGGAAAAAATAAAGTGTGATAAGTGCGCGGGCAAATTTATATTTCATTTTCTTACAAGTGCTTGAAAGCAATTGAAATATCTTTCCTTATGATTTCTATTTTGAAATCATGCTATGTACGGAAAAACATTTGAATTATTCTCATGAATTATCGAGTTAAATTACACAAAAACTCTGGCCGAGTTCCAATATTAACATCATTTCCTGAAAATATAATTAATAATCAACTCAGATACTTTGGATATCAAAACATGTATGCGAGGTGTACAAAATTTGATGCCTACCCAGGTAGGAATTAACAAATGGCCCAAGTTTGGCCCGATCTTGGCCCACTTATGACTTATATTTGGCCAGAATGCAATCCCAAGCATGGCCCAGTGTCTCATGATATATGTATTATGAGTATTTTGGAGATTGGCTCATACGATTAAACCGGACCTGGCTCAAGTTGTGTATATTAACTTTTGCCATGCTTCAACCCGATTCTCCAAACATACTTCTTGGAGAAAAAAATGACATCATTTTTCATGCCATCCCTGCTAAAAATTTCCCATAGAAAACGATAAGATTTTTAGCAGGGATATCGGTACAACTCTGTAAAAATCACAAACATGGAGATGTGGCATAGGTTCTCAAATAAACATTGGTTGTACATTGGCCCAATATTGGTTCACCATGCTTGACAGTTTAATGTTTTGTCAAGCTCCAACCACTTGTTGTAATGACATTCCCTACGAAACGTGGTATAGATTCTCAAATAACAAACGGTTTTATATTGGGTTGATATTGGTTCGCCATGTTTGGCAGCCCAATATTTTGCCAAGCTTGCACCAGTTGTCATATTGACATTTCCTATGAAACCCGTTGTGGTTTCTAGAATGAACAAAGGTTGTATATTGGACCAATATTGGTTCGCGATGCTTGGCAGCCCAGTATTTTGCCAAGCATGGGCCAGTTGTCAATATTGGCATTTCCTACCTGCGTTAGATCATTTCCCTGCGGAGAACCGATTCGACCTCATTAAAAATTGATTCTCAATGGGTTTGAATCAGTTTTCTGCATCGGAATCAATACGAATCAATCGATTCAATGAGATTCTTTAGGCAGGGTTGGTAGAAAGATGTGAAGTTGCAAATAAATGATGGATGGGTTAGACGAAAGTAAGGAGGAAAGGATTAATAGATTACTAGATGATGAATTAGATGTGGAAGAAGCCAAAATTTTGATAAAGATATGAAAAACGAAGGAAGAAAAGATAAAAAAAGGGAACATGTAAGGACAATATTTAGGAGATAAGGTATCCCTGGCGGAAAAGTTGTGGAATTTTGTTCACTTTTGGCACAGCAATATTTCAATAAAATTCAATAAAAATCCTCAAAATTTAATGAACTTTAATGGAACTCAACAAATTTTATCAAAATTTCATTAATTTTGTGGACAATTATTGAATTTTACTGAAATTTTGTTGAATTCAGTTGAATTTTGCTGATTTTCAATAAAAACCGAATGTATAAATGTCAATAGAGTTGAGATTATAATTAAAGATAGGATATTTTACCAAATGCGATATATGAAGAGTGTTTTCTTTTAAAAACACAGAGCTCGGGTTATGAATGTAGAGTTGAGGTATATTTGTATTGAGTTGATCTGTGTAAACCAAGTCCACTTTCTGGTTATAAAAACTCAAGTTTATTAAATAAATTATTCAATCAACTCTATTTCTACTCTTTTTCGAATTTGTACTTAATGATGTCGATCCTGGACTAGGGCTGGAGCTATAAAGTGACTCAATGCGATTTTATATAAAATTTGTATCAAGTTTAAATCGATATTTTATACAAATTTCATATAAAATCACATACAATCATATTTTGATAAAAAATATCAAGAAAAATTCGTTACATTTTAAATGAAAGTCAAAGTGATAGATGCTTCTTCGCATTTTTTTCACAAATTTACTACGAATTTGCACATTGTGAAGAGATTAATGTTGAAATTAATTGACTTAAAACAGCGTACTTTCCCAACACTGCATCATGTTCGCACAATTAAATTATTTTGATAATGAATACAGGAATGGATTTCTAGGGAGTCTGACGAGTTCCCGAGTGGAGAAATTTTTTAAATTATATATAATTCATATACATTTCGATACAATTCATATCTTAGTTATACATAATCATGAAAAATTTTCCCCTCGAGTTATAACAAAATCTTAATTCACAATTGAATCAATTACAGTAATATTGTATTTATGAAATTATGTTTATTAATGTTTCTACTTTATATATATTATATAAATACTGCTTATAACTTAATATAAATCATGATACGAAACTTAATTTCTTTTCTTTAAAGTCACATTAGAAATATGTATTACGTATAAACGCTTTAAGCTGTTTGTGGCACTTCTACGCTAAGCAATATTTACACATAAAACAAATTGCATGTATATCAAGATCTCCAATCCCCCCTGGATGGAATCCAAACGCGAATCATTGCTTCTATCGTTTTTGAAAGAATTAAGAGTTCTATGAGAAAATGTTTTTAAAATACTATAAATCTACAACCACTTGAATTAAACATTCCCCCTTTTATTATAACTATATCCTTGGTCTTTGAATGGTCTTCTTGGTTATTGTGCCAATGATGGTTCAAATAAATGATGAATTACACAAATCGAGATATGCTAAACGATGTCTAAGGGCTATGAGTATTCTCCTGTTAAGATATATTTTTTTTACATACAGAGAATAACGTATTATATATCATTTATTATCAAATTGATAATATACTTACATTACGAGATTGTTTAAACCAACTGTACCTTCCATTATCATATGTTTTTTATAAAAATTATGCTGGGGACTGAGGAAAGTGTGGAAAAATGTTCAGATGAATGTTCTCATAATGCAAGAATATTTTCAATTTGTTAAGACTCATGATACAAAATTTATCTTCATGCATTAAGCTTTTGTTTACTGTACATTGGTAAGGATATTGAATAAGTATAAGTATTTAAATAAATAAGCATATACATACATAAATTTTGTATGAAAGTGAACATACAGTTTCATCTCTTGCTTCATTTCGTGTTTTCATACAGTATGCATAAAATATCATGTCAAAGTTGAATGGTAAGAGAGGTCAAAGCAGGGTGATTTTTATTTCATTTTAAATATTTTCCACATATGTCTGCATACTTAGATCGTTCAAAATGATTGTTTATTCTCAAAAGGAATAATAATCTACACAAAGTGGTTTGTTGATAATGAAAATTTATAAGATATAATATCAAATTGTATTTCTAAAGAATCAATCGATATATACCGTTCATCTTACACCAAACGTACTTGCAGTAGGTCAAGGTTAATAGATTTAATATTTGATTCTCTAAAAGAATAAAATTTTTTAAATCATTCTTTGTACGTTTCAAGTTGACGCTTTGAATCATAAGCAATATTTGAATATGTTTGAGGACGCAACGCATTTCAATTCTATTGTAACGGCAGTAAAAAAAACACGTAGGATATTATTATGCAAATTCTCAGAACAATATATAATTGTTTCCACACCCACAATATGAAGATTTAAATTCAAGTATCCGAATTAATTTTGTATTTCGATCATTTTCTTCCACCCTATGTCAACGGGCGACACAATGCACCATGGAAAATTAGACAAATATAGAAAGGTGTAAGGACTTTTGTATATTTTGTATCAAAATCCAAGACCGAGAAAGCCACGAAAACAACCGCACTGACTTTGAATGAACTACAAACAACTTCAATTGTAAATCAAGTTAAAATGGAGAATAAATAATTATTCGCTCTTGTCTGGTTCAATGAAAATCAAATAAATTAATACAAATCCATTATTATTTTTATGATCAGTTTATAATATAATATATAGTAATTCAACACCGGAAAATTCCATTTTATTAAGAAATGGATCTTTTTATTGGAGACAATTCTCATCTTTGAATAAAGAAAGATGGTAAAAGAAAATTTCTGCCCCTTAACATCTTTCGATAATCATAAAAATTATATTATGCAAGTGAAAACGAAATAAGATAGTTGTTTTTTTTGTGATTGATAAACGCTTTTGATGATAGAAAAATGGCACTTGTCGATTTTATTAGAAAATCTCGAAACTCAAGGGTTCTGTTCATATGAAATATTTTGATATTCTTCACATTGGTGCGCAGTCTTAAATTTTTCAGTCATTCAAAGTCTTTAATCGGCTAAATGCTTATAAATTACGTACATACGAAATCACGAAGTAAAAAAATGTTCAAGAATTATGTAAGCATTATTTTTATTATCTGAATCAAGTTTATTGTTCTATAAAAACTCTTTAAGGTTTCTCAAGGGGATATTATAGTTGGTGCGAGTTACCGACGCTCGTACTTCCTTAAATAAACATATTGCGATTTAGTTGTCATCGTCCTTTTTATCTTTAGAACTGCTCACATAATACTTGAATAATCTTCCCATGAGAATAAGAAATGAAATAACGGAAGTATTTACGGACTCAATGAATACATTTCACATTGGAAACACTTGTTTCACTCATGATACATAAATTTTCAACATTCCAGTAGTATTTACCACTAAATTTTACACAATTTGAGCAGTACAATGTACTAAAAAATCCTAACTATGAACGATGTTTTGCCTTTTCTTCCATTCTTACATTTAACATTATATTAACAACACACTCATATACGCACGCATAAACACCGCAACATCTAGAACATAGGGAAATAATCAAATGAAATATCCAAAGATTTGACAATAATGTCGATATTAAACTAATCAAATGAAATTAAACAAAATGGAAGATCACGAATTAGAATGTTGAGAAGGAGTTAGGTTTCCTGTGTGTTCAGGACTATGCTTTTGCTTTTTTCTTTTTTTCTCTTTTTTCCTTTTCTTCCTAGCTTCCTTCTCTTCGTCATGTCTTTTTTGCTTTTTGTGTTTCTTTTCGTGGGTATCCGGCCCTCCAATATCGGTTGTCGCTGTTTCTTGTCCACTTGGAGTTTCTCCTGGTTTATGTTTATGCTTTTTATGCTTATTTTTATGCTTCCTTTGGGGTGCTTGATTTACATAGCGATATTGCTCGGGTAGCTGGAAAATAAATTTTACATGGAATAATAAACAGTAACTTTTTTTTTTGCATATGATAGATAAGAATACTTGTAGTACTCACAGGACCAGGATGTAATCTGAATCCAGCTAATTGCACGCTTGTCAATGGTAAGAGTTCTTTGCCGCCGATTGGAGGTTTTTCTATTACAGATCTCAAAGAACTGTAACAAACATGAACAAAATGTTGAATATTATATGTTATAATTGTGATGTTACGAATATTAGTTCAAAGATTCATAACAGAAGTGGACAGCTCCGAAGTACTCTTTTACTCTCCAAATATTGTCAAGAGTAATGTTCGGTAACCGCATATAATGTTGTATCAAGGGAAGAACATATGTATGCGCCGCTGAGAATTTTCAGAGAATGCAAAAGTATTCCCAGACTGTCCATCTCCTGATTCATAACGCATAACTATATTATCTCATTTTAACAAATATTTCTGGAATATAAAATGAAATTACCTATTATCTAAATGTCCAGGTCTATCGATGATACCAGGTAAATTTGGTAAAAATGACGAAAGTTGCTCCTTCAGTTTCTTACCACTAAATTTACTGTAGGAATGTTCCAGGCCATAATAGGCCATTAAATTCGTGGCACCAGTCAGATCGCTTTCCCCTTAAAAGAAACATAACAACTTATATTTCAATGATTAATTCCAAATACTGAAATAGTATTTGAGTTTCCATTGTGGGGAAGGAATAATTAGGAAGCAAGAATTTGTGGAATACGCAGAACCTACCGATACTTGAATACGTTCACATTTCATCATGTGACTGCTCTAAACTTTTATTTCAAAGTACTAATATATTATGTAACAATAATTATTGTTTGATCCAAATCAGAACAAATGATGTTAGAAATTTGAATTATCGTCGACCAAAATTGAATTTCAATTGAAGAGCGAGACATTGATTTTTCTTACCAGGAGGTTCTTTCATCAAGTAAAAAGGTCCACTATGGACGATGGAAGGATTTTTTCCGAGGGAAATCGTCGTTTTAAGAGTCCCTGTTGAATCTTGACGCGAGACAACAGGGGATCTGGCACCCCTCGGTGATGATTTTGGCGAGTACTGCTCCACTTTACTACGAAACTGATCGCCCATCATCATCCTCCAAGTTTACTTCATCGCACCTTCGCTATAATTATCTAAGCTCTTGGAGCTTTTTTTTAGGTTTTAATAATAATAATACGATACTTGTGAATGATATTTACAACCCGAAGAAATGTTCGAGACTTTTTCCACTTGGCACAACATTTGGCACTTGAATTTCGAAACATCAATTTGTCATTCGAACACGAAATCAATAATTCAATCGAACCGGAGTAAATCTATTGATTTAAACTGAAAAATTAATTGTTTGCATTATTGCAACACAGGAAATACGTGAATCTGGGAGATGAGTCGAGGCTTTTGCTTTAAACGATGCTATGCGGTTCTTCGGCACACATATTTATTTCGAACATCAATTAATATAGTAATTATAATGTATACTTGACTTATATTGATTCATATTTACACTTTGATACAAAATAACTACGAATGTTTTATTTATCAATTTTAACGGTATTGATAGTGACGGTTTTTCTTGCTATCAAACTAAGACCATATGTCCTCAATATAAACACTCATGTTAGCGTCAAAAAGGCCGTATTTTCATAGTTTAGTAAGGCTGGTCTTCCATAAAACCCAGGAACATTTGAACTAACAGAGTTGTGAATTCGGTAGTATGCAGGGATGAGTTCTGTGCGCGTGAGATAAGTAATATGTGTGTTAACGCTTGTATGAAATTACATCTTTAAGCTGTAATTTCATGGGGCGTCGAGCATCGAGCGTCAACATTAGAAAGAAAGAGAGGTCACACAGTTCTTCTCTTTCCTTCTAATGTTGACGCTTGATGCTCGACGCCCCATGAAATTACATCTTCAGAGTGGTATAGTTAATTGCATGAGCAAGAGAAAGCGAAACTCACCCAATTTTTTTCCTTTCTCTCTTTAAACAGTATATATCAGAAAGAGATATCCTGTCCCAATTTTTTGGATCTGTCTCTCATTCTCTTTCAGATTGTTTTCTGACCGGACCATCACATACAGCACCATAGTCCCTGAAGAATTCATAAGGAATTCTCATTGAACTTATTTTGTTCTTTATGGATGCTTCCGAAGTAGTTGATCCTGATCCTTGGATCACTTTGCCAGCTTTTTAATTGGTTGAAAAGTGATTGGATCAAGATCGACTACTTCGGAAGCCTCCTATGAATTCTTTGAAAATTCTTCTGGGACTGTGGTGCTTTGTAGAATACTATAAAAAATTGAGATACTCATACAGATGGTAGACCCGTTTTACACCAAAGTTCAGTTATTCCGAAAAACGATTGCTCCGAAATTTCGTATCTCGACGAGTTGTATTCCGAAAGTTCGTTGTACAGACGAATCGTGATTGATTCGTCTTTTTGAATCCATAAGAAATGAACAATACAATTGGACCGAAAATAATCAGGATACTGAACTTTCGGAATATGGAGCCTTCCGAACTAATCAAAGTTGATCTGGTCATGAGCAGATGATCAGGTCAGCTACTTCGGAAGACTCCTGTAACTCGTCGGGGTACAAAATTTCGGAGTAATCGTTTTTTGGAATAACACGATTTCGGTATAAAATAGGTATACCGTTTGTAATGAATTGAAGCTGCCAGAAGACCCTGAATTTGGGTGTCAAATGCTTGTTTTTAGCGGGAGATTTGAAAATCATAAAAACACTTTCATACAATTCATCAATAAGAATTTAATCTCTATTACTATCCCAAACAGCACCCCCCCCCCCAGCAATCTCAAATTAATTTTGAAAAAAAAACTCTTGAAAAACTCTCTCAGAATACAAAGTACGCTCAAAGAGTTTGAAAAGAATTAGATTTGTCAGACATTTGCGAATTCCGTTAAAATTTTTAAAGAAGTCTCATAGAATTTTGAAGAAGTTCGCAAATGTCTGGCAAATCAAATTCTTTTTAAATTCTTCTGAAACACTTTGTATTCTAAAAAAGTCTTTCAAGATTTCTTTTTTCAGAATTCATTCGAGATTCTTGTGTGCTGTCTGGGTCTGGTTAGGGTTTCCAATAAAATTATAGTACGCGGCGTTGATTGGTCAATTCTATTCGCCTAACTGACCATATTTTCAATTCCATGAGAATTGGCCAATGAATGGAGTGATATTACTGGTCAGACCATTGCGCCTCCACTCAGGGATGGGCAAGTAATTTACTTCGTGTAATCTACATGTGTATTTTACATGTAAATTACTGTCAAAAACCTGTGGTGACACGTCAATTCCCAACTCTAAGGATGGGCAAGTAATTTACTTCATGTAATTTACATGTGTATTTTACGTGTAAATTAATGTCAAAAACCATTTATGACACGTCAATTCCCAACCCTGCCTCCACTCCAAAGACTCAAAACAAATCTACCTTCCGAACGCAACCACGAGAGTCTTTCATGGCGTTCATAGTTACACACTGTTACACACATCCGCTTCCGTTTGGCATCGTGTTCATCAAACTCAATTCGTTGATATTTGTCGTCCGGCTAGCCCCTTGGCGTTTAGTTTACGCCATTAATTTTTTTTGTTGAGTAAACAACTTGAAAAAGGGCTAAAATGACGGATTCTCGTAAGTTAAATACAAATTTTTATTATTATAATACATTTTTTCACTCACCGACATGTTTTGTTTTCGCTTCACTTGTCATAAAAAATTTTTATTTTAATTTTTAAAACACGCCACGCCTTCATACGTATAGTTGTTACGTAGATGGATTCTTCATTTTTATCGATCTCGCTTCACAATTTGATGAAAAACTTTGTATCACATATTTCCTAATCGGTTTGAAATTGATTAATTCACTTTTACACAATGCATCAGGGGGCAAAAAATTGATTTCTTCCTTTTCCCAACTGATCAATATTTTAATCCTTTATTCTATGTATTTATGTATTAAAATAGTTAGTAGAAAATCATTTATTTTCATTATACAATGGTTATCGTTGTATTCTAATTGATCTGATTCAAATATAAGGTTTCGTTGCAGAGAGTATAATCAGTTATTCATAAATTATGGTAACTTCTCTTAGAAAACTTTACGCCATTTCGACCGAAACACTCCATTTTTTTCTCAAAAAAATTGGCGGAAAAATGGAGTGTTTTGGTCAGAATGGAGCAAACTTTCCCAAGGGTTGTATAGTTCATCATTAGAATCAAGTTTTGAAAAAAAGCTGTGGGTTCATTTCTCTCTCTCTCTCTCTCTCTCTCTCTCTATATATATATATATATATATATACATACATACATATGTATCCTTATCAGTAATGTTAGACATAGCATTACTCTTAATTCAAATGATAATGTACTCAGTCACTGAAATCGTCCCTTACATATTTTTCATTGTTTCAGTTCGAATATCACAATGCAATTGATTTAAATTTTAACAAAAATCACACTGATCTTATTTTTCCATCATTCCTAATTTTGGCTTTTATATTAGCAGAAAAAATGCAATTACGTTGGCATTATATTATATATGCATAGATACACTGCCAATTAAAATTCTTAATGACTCTGGATATAGTCGTAATAAACCTTTATCCAAGGTGATATCAGCGCCGGGACATTAGCCAAATTTATTCTGACATTTTATCCAAAAATGAAACAATAAAATCAAAATATCGCTGTATACAGACCTTCTTGAATTGATAAAGTTGGTCTGTACACAGCGATATTTTGATTTTTTTTGCTTCATTTTTTAATAAAATGTCAGAATAAATTTGGCTAATGTCCCGGTGCTGGTATCCCTTTGTAAAACACTAGATTCACTCTGGTTTTCTGTGAATTATTATAGTTTGAGAGCTTTATTATACATAAGGCTGCCTTCTACAAACTCATTGACTCAGGACAAGGACCTTTTTAAAACCCCAGATTTTCGGCTTAAAATCTGTATATATTATGAAATATCTTCACTATTAAAAATTTCACTTTCTAAATTGAGAATTCTAGTTCTCAGATGCATTCAAAATATTCAGGACCTGTTGAAAACCCCGTCCGGACATACCCTGAATGCCCTGCGAATCCAAACAGTTGGCAGCCCTATTCATTATGCTCTAATTTTATGGAATCCTTGTAACCCGATTCATAAGAACTAAATTCCAGCTCCAAAACCAGATGTTTCCAAAAAATTCATGCGAAATTCAATTTGTATTCCTTTTATCTGATTCATCGATTAGTATAGTAACCAAATACACACCGCAAGATACTTTCGAATTTGGAAAAATGTATATACTCGCAAAATTTTAATCAAGAATACAATAACCGCTACACCATTGATAGTCTATAGAAGTATTCAAACAAAGTATTCCATGGTGCTTAGATTTGAATAATTTTCAGAGGACACTTACTGCACTAATTTATCAAGAAGGTTTACAAAATGCTACAACTCTTTTAACAAAAGCATTGCTAAAATTATTCCGAAAAAACAACTTCATATTTCAAGAAGACTTGATTTTAAATTATTAAACTATTTTAATGTTCAACGGATTTACATATCTTTTTTGATCTTTCAGAGTATTCAAGTTATCAACAGCAGGGGTACAATCAGTACAGTCAACCCCCGCCGTCGGGTGGTCAAGATACATCATATCCACCACCTTCTACCGGAGCTAGCAATTATAATCAATATTCTCAACCACCGCCGTCTGCGGGAAGCAATTACAGCAATTACAATTCTTATAGTACCGGTGGTAGTGGACAAGATTATAATCAATCTCAGAGTCAGGGTGGATACAATCAAAGTGGGTACAGCAGTGGCAGCGGCGGCGGTGGTGGAGGCAGCGGTGGTAGCGGATCTGGAAACAGTGGAAGCAATTACGGCGGAGGAAGTTATAACAGTGGAAATGGTGGAGGTGGTGGAGGTGGGGGAGGTAGTTACAACCGAAATTCTAGTGGAGGATATGGCGGAGGTAAATTTTCCAAACTCTTCGGACAGAACAAATTGTTAATTATTTCATAAATTAATTATACTCGTTCTATATTCTTTCAGGTGGAAGTAGTGGAGGAGGAGGTGGTGGAGGGGGTGGAGGAGGCAGATACGATCGGGGTGGTTACAACGATCGTTCTGGAGGTGGCGGTGGTGGTGGTGGCGGCGGCGGCGGTGGCGGTGGTGGAGGAGGAGGAGGATACAAGTAAGTTCATTCATTATAATATTCACTTGAAGAGATTGTAAAAAAAAAAAAAGAGAGATCTATTCGAGAAAATACTACAAAGAAAACCAAATAAAAACATATCAATAGTATTGAAGTAGAAAAAAGGAATGTTTAAAAAAGGTATTTCAAAAACAAAACATTGTTTTATTGTAATGGAAACTCTTATTCTCTTTGCAAATGGTTTCATGTGTCTGTTGGGCGTTAATTTATTTCAAGTGTGCCTACAGGTTTAAACGCAAAGGTATAACTGGTATTGAAGGTAAAACAAAAAAAAACATGTTGTATATGACTATTGACGTAAAAAAAATGGTTTTCCTACGTACATAGTACACCCTGGTTATCATATTTACTCCTAAGAAACATAAGAGTACGATGCATCATCCGCACAACTCGTAATTGTAAGACTATACCGCCACTGGGTCCACTGTTGTGGAATTAGGGGTGCATAAAACGACTGATGTGATAAAAGACAATCATGAGACGTCTCACTTTTTCCGGAAACTCCAATCATATAATCAAAATAATATATATAATATTTACATGCAGTAGGGACTTGGACAAAGTATATATTAATTTACTTTGACTACGGTATATACGCAATTGACAATATTTTTCTAAAATCATTATAAAAAGTTTTATCTTTCCTTGAAATCATTTTTTCATGCGTTTCTGGAAAAAAAAAAGATCATTTTATAAGAAAATTGATATTCTTTCTTACGAAAGAATATGATAAATTTTTTGTCATTGTTTTCTTTTCTCTTTGAAACTCTCTTACCAGTTCTGATTTATTTTATCTTTTGAATTAAAAACTCATGACCAGATGTACTTTGAATAATAAAATGAATTTTTATATAAACAGAAACATATTTATATATATACACGTATTAAACTAAAGTTACATTTCTGCCTATTGAACTATTTTTGCATGCCATGACTAAATTGATTCAACGGACATTCATAATACTCGAAGGACAGATTTGGACTGCATTGTAATATTGGTGACTATAGACATTTAGACAATAGGTACATCAAGAAGAGAAGTGGCGAGTGGAATTTGAATCGCCATACATCGATCGATCGATCAGTCTCTGTCCATGAGTCAACTCATTGGTATATCTGCTTCTGTGTTTTAGCAGTGGCGGTGGCCGTGGTGGTTATAACAAAGGTAAATGCACCAGACTGTTTGTACTAGTCTGGTGCTATTCACGCATTCACTCTAATATTTTATACAATTTAAAAATACTCGGTTACTTATATGAAAGGGCTGCTATTTACAACAGAGTTAAGGGTAGATAAATATCATTTTATTACGTTACAAAACGTCCGTATCTACGAATGCATGGTGATTCACAATGACTTATCTTCGCGAAGACAAGAAGATTTTTCATGAAAAAGAGATAATAAAATACAAACGATCGACACTTTTTCCTTTCAAATTCCAATTCTGTGTTTTATCTCGATACTTCACAAAACATGACCAAAAGTGAAGATTCTACTTTGACTTTATTATCTTCTCTTTCAAAAATTCCCTTGGTAATTAGAGGGTAAGTCAGCGTGCATCGCTTTTGAAATGATGATATAACAACTTTTAGTGGTTTACATTTGTAACGAGAACTGCTTTCATCACCAATTGCTTTTTTTGTTTCTTTTCAATCTGTATATTTGTATTATACTTTTCGAGATTGAAGTGCTTTGTTTCTTTTTCTTTTTCTTTTTTTTTTTTTTTTAATTTGGGACAGGATAATTCATTACTTTTTTTATCAAATGCAGATAGAATGAACAAAATTATTAATAACATGTTATATGGATATGTGTTGAAGAGAGTATAATATTAGAAATTCTATATAATCCTAGATGAGATTATATATAATTTTTGAATTCGGTGTACTATCTTACAAAAGATGCATATACATGTACAAACCGTCAAGTTCGTCCCTGTATAAGTTACACAAGTGCAATGAGATATGTCGTTCATATATGAATCTGTCGCTAAGACAAGACACGGTTTGAATGCAAACATAACTGCTTCGTGCGACTCTTTTATCTATTCTAGAGGTATAAAAAAAAAAAGCAATCGACAACTATAATCTAATGCAATAATAACGAAAAAATAAAAGGCAGCTGGTGAAATTTGGTTAAGAGAAAATGTTTCCCCAACGTATAAGTATTTAACGATGGAAGAAGTGTAAAAGAGGGTAATAATAATCCTGCAGCCCTTTTGTATGTTAAGCTGCAACCTTGTGTTCCTGTAGATAATATATTAAGTGTTAATAAGGATATTAGAGCAGTGTGTGTAAGGGATTTAAGGGTAGGGGGAAATGTGTTACACGATTGAAAGCAAAACTATGTGGAAGGTATAACTTGAAATAATGTTCATTGTTGAGTTCAAATTCAAAGCAAATCTATATAAAACAACAGCGATGAGTTGGGAATATATATATACGGGATCAATATTTTTTGTCAAGGTATTTCAAGAACAAATATGGGATATATATATGTTAAAGATACATTTTTTTTTTTTTTGGAAAATTTCACTCAACGTATGAATGTGTGTGACGATATTTATCATGTATTGTACAAAAGGTGATACTTGGACAATGTATGCATAACAAAAGTGTATTTTATTTTTTCATCATCGAGAGAGAAAAACTTCAACAATAATACGGTGTCGAAGAATCGAAACCGGATGGTAACTTGGAGAATATTTATAGAAATACAAATATTCATCGTTATCCGTTCATTCGAGTAAATGCTCATGAAAAACTTGGATTTTTACAGAAAAAAAGAAATGAACAAACCTCCCACATTCAATGTTTATGTCTTTTAAGTATATTTCTCAATAATTTTCAGATAAAAAGACAAAAAAAAAGAGGATAGGGATTTTGAGCTTCGAGTAAGAAAATCTGAAACACGAATATATGATGAAAAAAAAAATGATTATGTTGTATTTGTTGTTAATCGATCAAAGATTAGTTCATTCTTTTGATCTTTCAAATATATATGTATATATATATATATATATATATATTTTTTATAGATTAAATATTAGTTTGAATTAGAGTTAGGGACAACGATAGTCTTGAATCATTTTATACGCAAAATTATTTACCATCGATAAAATAGACACATTGCAAAAATATTAAAACTTGATATATATTACAGGGGGCTATGGTGATCGCGGCGGTGGCGATGGAATGGTCACTCAAGAAGATACTATTTTCGTATCTGGAATGGATCCGTCAATTTCCGAAGATGAGATATGTCAACACTTCGGGGCCATTGGTCTTATCAAGGTAGAACCCTTTTTGTTTTTTTTTGTTTATTTTCTTTCCAAATATGAAACTGAAGAGTTATTGTAACAAAAGCAAATTATGTTTCGATTCTTCAGCAAGATAAACGTACCGGTAAACCAAAAATTTGGATGTACAAGGATAAGAGTACCGGCAAGTCGAAAGGAGAGGCCACAGTGACTTACGATGATCAGAACGCTGCCAGGTCGGCCATAGACTGGTTCGATGGCAAAGACTTTAAAGGTAGCAAGATAAAAGTACAAATCGCTCAACACAAGAGTAGTTGGGCGGGTAGTCGCAGTGGTGGCGGCGGCGGCGGCGGGGGTGGAAGTCGCGGCAGCGGCGGTGGCGGTGGAGGAGGAGGAGGAGGAAGAGGCCGCGGAGGTGGTGGTTACGGAGGACGCGATCGAGACGATCATCGTGGAAGCGGTGACGATCGTCGCGATGGTGGTGGTGGAGGAGGTGGTGGTCGAGGGGGTGATTGGAGGTAATTATCATACAAATTTATATGCAAAAACGTATGTTACGTTATGAATTAGAAATTGTAATACTTTCGTTATCGCAGCAAATTTACCATTTAAAATTCAACATTTTTTTACAACAGGTGTCCAAATCCCGATTGTGGAAATACGAATTTCGCTTGGAGGGATCAATGCAATCTTTGCAAAAGCTCCAAACCAGAAGGAGCTGGAGGTGGCGGGGGCGGTAGAGGAGGTGGTCGCGACAGAGGAGGTAGAGGCGGTGGAGGAGGTGGCGGAGGTTACAGAAACGACAGAGGTGGACGAGGTGATAGGGGTGGTGGAAGAGGAGGAGGAGGTGGATTCCGAGGCGGAGACAGAGGAGGCCGAGGTGGAGGTCGAGGAGGGCCCATGAGAGGGGGTGGCGGGTTAGTAGCGAATCACTGTTGTTTCTTTTTTTTTTACTTTTTCAAGTTAATAAATAATTCCAAATATGTATTTTTATTTTAGACGCGGTGATCGAGACCGAGATCGTCAACGTCCTTATTAATTTACCAATTCTTTTGACGACGAAGTTATCGCAACTCTATAAATTTGTAAACAATTTTTCAGTATCACTACGTGTACATTTTTTGCAAAATAACGCATCCATAAATTTAAGTTTCATCGTCATCATTAAACTTCCAAAAAGTTTTTTTATATAGACGATAATACAATACCTCGTATGGAAAAACATTTGTTTGTTTTTTTTTTGTATTCTTATATCAGTACTCATCCTTTGTGTAAAGTTAGTTTTTATCAATAAATGAATTCTTGAAATGAAAATTCGTGTTCTTTTTTTTCCTTGAGAAAAATGGTAAGGAGGGACGATTAGTGAAAAGAGCAGCACAAAAGAACTGGGAAATTTCATTTATTGAAAGTTAAAAATATAGTACAATAAATTTATTTCTTATGTATACGTATAATTGTGCGCTCACGTTGAAATGTCGCAACATACTGGTTTTCATTAGAAAAAAAGAAAAAAATTGCCTCTACACGCTAAATAACATCTCAACGTCAATGCACAGTATATATATAATACATATATTTATATATGATTGTAATCCTAGCTTGGTAAGTGTTATTCAAAGAAGGAAGTGATCGTATATATCGGTAATCCAAAATAAATATATATAAGTTCCTTAACTACCCGACATATTTTTAAAATGTTTCATCTTTCTTTTTTTCAAAATGAGACAATAATGAGCTTTACGTTTTGACGCGTCTTATCATTATTTCAAGTTTTATTGTAAATATATGGATAGAATAAATGAAGACTTCTAGATCTTGAATGTATATGTAAATATTCAAGATTTTTCTGAAAATTCGTTGATGAACTTTTTGTTTTTATTCTTTACGTTTACGTTGCTCTTCCTTGGAAAGTTCCTGTAATTCATAATTCATTATAGAGTCTTTGGTAATCATCGAAGGTAATATTAACATATATAAAAATTGAATACCTTTTGCGTAAGAATGACGAGCAAATGACGGAAAACGCTGACGAAATCGATGAATAGATCCAATGAATGGGTTACAAAGTCTTTGTTGCCCATATGATGTTTCTCAATGATCGATTGGGTGTCGTAAATGATGAAACCGCACATTAGGAAGAGTCCAATGTATAAATGAGCTTGGTAGATGAGAGTGGATCTGAAGAAAAGATTTGCAAAGGAGAACAAAACCATTATGTTCAATATGCTGATCAAACTACCACCCAGGTATAACCAGCGCCCACGTTCAGCCAAGAGGGCGGAAATGCTGAACGAGACAAATACGACCGTCGTGCCTGAAATATAAGAAAAACTGTTATTTTTATGTTGGTCCAAGGTCGATAAAGACAGTTTCAAACAATGTGAAAAATGTACGACAAAAAAGAAATAGAAAACAAATGAATATGCATCCTGTATAGAATTCTCATTTTGTCAACGTTCAAAGTTCAAAATTATGAAATTCTTTATTCAAGAATTACATTGAGAAAAAAAAAACAAAGTGGAAAACATCAATATTTTCTCTCATTTCTGAGAAAATAGTAGGAAAATCATTCAAACGTTTATTTCTTTGTTTTTTTTTTGCTTTCAAAATTGTTTTATTTAACTTGATTTTAGGAACCATTTGCATGTATGAGAATAAATTGTGCAATTATGTTGATTGAATTTGCAAGAAACTTTGACAACTTTACACAGTTTAGCAAACATTTATACAGACTTGTATGTCAAGGAACATGCTACTGAATATTTTATAAGGAGTGGCTGATAAGAAAAAAGTTAGAATCCAACTTGTACGCGAATGTCATATACTTGTATAGATGGCAAAACTGTTTTTTGTCTTACCGAATTGTACAATATGTAATCCCACGGAGGATTACATTTGTGTAGCGGACTCTTGATATTCCAAAACAAATGTTTTTGCAATGACTTTGGTACGACATGTTAAACGAAAAAAATATTGTGTAACGAAAACTGTAAAAATCCTGATAACAAAAAGTTGTTCCCAAAAGTTTGGTTTGGATTATCAAGGTTTCATTGCAAAAATAAAAAAATCTTTCAGTGTTCGATATGCGTACCTACTAGCGCCGTTACTACAATGCTGGGATCGATGCTAATCACCAGGTCTAATAACGGCCCCATCCCAAGACCGGATAAAAATGCAAAACCTAGGAGATAGCCCAATCGTAATTTTTGATTTTTGCCATTGTCGGGTGTAGATGTGAGAGCGAGCAGTAGTCCAAAGGTGGCAAGGGTAGTTAATATATTTGCCTGCAGAATCTGTGTGTACATATGTACGTAAGCTCCGGTCGCTGCTGATAACGTTGACAAAGACAGACAACCGTAAACATTTTTCAGATGCTGCCGTACCGGACTTTCCCTTAAAAAAGAAAAAGAAATATATTGAAAAGTATGTTTAATGAATTCAACGATTGTGGCTCGGAAATTTGCATAAGATAAAATGCTGAAACAATCAACACCTTCTAGAATGTTTGGAAATTGAAGGTCACGTTATATATATAGTATCAACTTTGAATGTATAAATGGGACAAAGATCAAAATAAATGACAATAAGCATTTCGCTGTATCTCAGATTCGGGAGATTATGATTTTTTCAGATAATTATTATATCGTTTAAAACTTTCACTTATAAACGTCGATGAAATTACATAAAAGCAACGATTGATGGGGTCGAAAAAGAGCTATTTGGCAAAATCAATACGCGTCACGTAAAACTGACAAAAAACAAAATGTGTGAGAAAAAACTAAGAAATCCTTGGAAAAGAACGTAAACAATTATGAGGTATCGAATGCACGATGAGGAGATAAATTTCCTTGATAGTACTTACAATCTGTTATTGAAAGAATTAATAAATGTATTTATAACCGACACCATGATTCAAATTTAACACTTTTACAAATTGATCCAAATTTGTTTTACAATCAGATTAACGTCGTATATTTCACACCGATTTTAAGCAAGTCTAAACGTTCGTGAATCGCAAAACTGATTCTTCTAAGTTTGTCTCGAGTTTTGATATGCTCTGGGACACGTCAGTGATGTTCAGAGGATCAATTTTTTGGAGATCTCATTGGCTGATGCTTGTGGATTTTTCATTTGTTCCGTGTGAATGCAGTAATGACTGGGCCAACGGAAAATCAACCACGTCGGTCAGTAATACGAATAGTGATTTAGCGATTTTCACTGGTCGCGCTCGGTGAGTGCTGGGGCTGCGCGAAGAACTCTCTTTCTAGAACAAGAATAGAATTCTTCGAGAAGTCTTTTTGAACTAACGAATTCATAACACAAGAATCCCCAATGAATGCTGAAAAAAGAACTCTTGAAGAAAATACAAAGTGGAATACCAAATGTTCCAAAAGAGTTTCAAAAGGTAAACACCAGGGTTGGGTAGGTATCAAATTGACGTATTAATACGTAATGAATGTTATGTATCATACCAGAGATGAGTTGAAGAGATTGCTAACGAGGATATGAAAACCATAGTCCAGTTTCTGATTGGCAGTATCACGTTTTCCGTTCATCTCTTCATGCTGGTTGGCTTAGAAGAAAGATTCAACCAATCATATATTTTTCTTCAAAAGAAAAAAACGTGATACGGACCATGATTTCAACATTGCGTTAGCAATCTCTGCTATTCATCTCTGATCATACCTCGTAACAAACCCCTCTTTCAGGGTCTTCTCACGTAATCAATGTAATTTATGTATTGATACATACGTATCATACTCGCGTAATAAATGTACCAAACCCTCCAGTAACGCGTCATTACCCAAACCTGCACTGTAAAAAATAGAATCCCAGATAACACACGGAGAATTCTTTTTCAAGAGCAAGAATAGAACTCTTCAAGAATTCTTTTCGAAGTAATGAATTCATATAGAGCTCTGGAGGAGTTCAATCTGTTGGACATCAATAAGTTCTTTGAGAGTACTCAAACAATACTTCTGATATTCTCAAAAAGCTTAATGTCCGACAGATTGAACTCCTCCAGAGCTCTATATGAATTCATTGGTTCGAAAAGAATTCTTGGAGAGTTTTATTCTTGCTCTTGAAAAAGAATTCTCCGTATTTCACCGAATGACAATAATCGGTAGTATGCAATGAGCCCAACTGGTAATAAGCTCGAATGACACTTGAGCCCGATTGGCGTTAGCCCGACTGCATTTAACCCGAATGACAGTTGACCCGACTAATTATAAAAATATAATCAAATAAAATGGGAAATTGATCGAAACCAAAGCGTAATTAACCTTTGATCTATACATCTTTACAGTAAAAGGTTGAATAAGCTTTGATTTCGATTAATTTTCCATTTTATTTGATTATATTTTTATAACTAGTTGGGTCAACTGTCATTCGGGTTATGATCCGCTCGGGCTTAAGTGCCATTCGGGCTTATTGCATACTACCCAATAATCCGAAAAGTCTTGGTGACATTTTGTCTTATTCGCACACGACTAGTAACGTATAGTGAGATTTTGGATTATTGTCATTCGGTAAAATAAATTTCGGTCCAACGGTGTTTCGGCCGAACGGGCTTTCGGGGATGGGGGCCGAATCAACGGAAGGACAAATCAACGAAACCATTGGTTGAAAAGGAAGAGATGTATAATGTATGATGTCTCATTCTTTCCAACTAACGGTTTCGTTGATTCGGCCCCCATCCGCTTTCGGTCCGACGAATGTTTACCGTCAGCAACTCCGCACACATCACATACATATGTTTTCATCTATTTTGAGTATAAACAATTCTATGTGCTATATACATGAAAGGGGATTCCCATTTAGTTAGTGCGCTTAACTCAGGTAGCGCTGAATATCGTTCTCAAAATTATTCATTTGAGTTCATGCCCCTTGCATACAGGTCAATTGCTAGGATTGGAACTTGCTCCTGAAACAATCGGAAGCACCTTATGTCTACCTTTCCATCGTGGTTTTCTCACTGATCTGTAGTATACACTGGATAGTGTATAGCTCGCCAAACGTGTTCCACTTACGGGGATACGAGCGGCGTGGCAGCAGCCAAATCGTTTATGATAAACTATAGGGAGGCGCTTTATTTGGATCAAAATATCGCTCTGTACAGCTTTTCTCTGATTCAAGTAGAAGTGCTGTACAGAGCGATCTTTTAATTAATATGAAGTGTTTGTCCATAATTTGTTATAAACGATTTGGCTGCTGCCACGCCGCTCGTATCCCCTCAAGAAGCTATATATATCGGTGAAATTGCCCCTATCCAACGGAATGTAATAGAATCAACTAATCTTGCGCGGCTGTTGATTAGAAAGGCGGTAGAATTGACCCTTCATGGTGGCGCCCTGATAGGAACCAAGCTCACATACGGGAAGGCTATGCCAAAGATGAATAGCAGAGATTGCTAACGCAATGTTGAAATCATGGTCCGTATCACGTTTTTTTTTTTGAAGAAAAATATATGATTGGTTGAATTTTCTTCTAAGCCAACCAGCATGAAGAGATAAACGGAAAACGTGATACTGCCAATCAGAAACTGGACTACGGTTTTCATATCTCGTTAGCAATCTCTTCAACTTATCTCTGGCTATGCTATGCACTATCTAGGATGCTTCCGATTGCGAGAGCTCTTGGCCTCAGGGGCCATGATTCAGCCAATGGGAATTCAGTATTCTAGCCTTAGGGGCTGGCCCCTGCCTGCAATCGGAAGCATCCCCAGTGTATATTACCCGAAGGGAACATGAAGCTCCGACGAACGTTCAGAATAGATCATGATAGATCAGACTGAAGCTCCGTTGGAGCTCAAGTTTAGAGTCGGAAACGTTCGACGAAGGTCCGATGAACCTTGAAATGTCCGCTTGAAAATAGCTTGAATGAAGGTTCATAGAACGTTTATTAAAGATTCTACGAAGATTCATTCAACCTTCAGTTTTTTATGTTTCAGACGGAATTACAATTATAGTTAGAAATGCCCCAATCTTTCATTTTTTCGTGGAAAAATATACTTTGAAAAAAATTTTGATCGAAAAATTGCAACTCGAACGAACCTTTAGCAAACGTTCGATGAACGTTTTATAAACGTTCATTCAAACTATTTTCAAGTGGACATTTCAACGTTCATCGGACCTTCGTCGAACGTTTACGAATCTAAACTTGAGCTCCAACAGAGCTTCAGTCACTGATCTATAGTATACACTGGATAGTGGAAGCGGTGGTGGGGAGTGTTCCCATTAGAAGCCATTTTATTCTTGGTTTTGTGCAGTGTTTACTTTCGTGTGGTGAAAAACATAACCTCAAAGATGGTTGCTTCATGCATTTTTTGCGGATTCAAATGGAGCTCAGAATCTTTCAGAACATTTCACGGGTAAGTTACAAATGTTCGGAATATATTTTTAGAATATATCACAATTAATCATTACAATTACATATAACATGCTGTGGTATACAACCATAACAATAAGGTATGTCTGGAATCAAATCTGAGCTTTTTGATTGAAACACAGGTAAAGTTATTTGAAAGTATCTTATATCTCAAATGTTTTTTATGAAATGTAGTATGTAACCTCCTGTATAAGCACAATTATTCAAAATCTGAGATGAATAAATGCGTGCCATCAATATTTGGAGATTATGAATTTGCTTGCTCTTATTGCAAAGCGAAGAAGAATAAAAATCAAGTCCTTAAATTTCATAAGTATGCTGGGCAACTTTAGTGTCTATGATAAAAACAAAAAATTTACATTGACGACTACATTCATATTTATTCCTTTTATTCGTAGATTCCCTTTTTCAAGGAAGGACGTTCTGGATAAGTGGATCATGAATATGCCTGTGCTCAATTTTGTACCAACGAAATATGTTCAAAGCATTTTGATCCATCATGCTACTATCCAGGAGGAAGATTGAAGCCAACTGCGGTCCCAAATATATTCCAATCAATCAATCATACAGGTATAGTAAAAGAAGCATAAATATTTTGATTTTGCTCCTTCAGAAATGATAGGTGACCAAAATTCTGTATGAATGAATTTCAATAAATAAATCGTTTAGTTGTGTTTAGAATCTAAACAAATTATTTCCGAACTCTTCAGGTTTTGTTAGTGATTTGCTGCTATAAGGTTTTCATTGGACTCTGTGAGTTTGTAAGTCGATATTTTATTGAGTTTTATCAGAGAAGAGTTGAGAGGGATTGCTAACGCTATACTAAAAATATGGTCTGAATTCTGATTGGTGTGTTCGACCTTTTTTTTTAAACACTAGTTCTGATTGCCTTGTTCAAATCAAACTCAATAATTCAACTGATTCGAATAAATTTTACTAATATAACAAAAATTTCTATTGATAAATCTTTACAAAATGTATGGAAATCTATTTAGGGCTGGGCAAAATACTCCAAAAATGTATTTCAAACACAAAATGCTCCAAAAATGTATCTCAAATGAAAATATAAAATACTTATAATTCATGTATTTCAAATACGTTTTAATGAAATATTCCCCAGCCCTGAATCTATTAGAATATATTGGATTTTTCCAAAAGAGTTATTTAGAATGAAGTTTCATTAGAAGACAAATTTTCAAAACTGTGAAATAATAACATTTGATTAAAAGCAAAGTTATATTCATGTTTTGAAGATCATAATTATGAAAATTCGCCGAAGACGTTGAAATACAAGAGAAAAATTATCCGAACTAAGCAAGGACAGTAAGGAACAGAAACGAAAAATGCAGCGCATGGCCGCAGAAATCAGCAGCCTGAAATATATCTTAAGTGAACTTAAAGATAAAATGCTCGTTTCTGGGAATGCACTTGCTGCTCTTGATGCTATTGCTGATGAGGACATATCTGAATTCTTGGAACGTTTTAGCTTATCTTTGATCCCAGCACTCTGAGGTGTTGGTATGCATCCATTGAATGGTCGTAGGAGTTGATCAGCGATGGAAGCTGCCTATAGCCCATTTTTGATAAATGGTATAGATAGTTCCATTCGATTACATGAGATTGAAGTCGAAGTGATCCGCCATTCTTGATGCATGTCATATGTTAAAGGGCAGCTCAAACACTGAGTGCTAGCGTTGCAGATGCTATCGAATACTGCAACAAATTCCAAGGCAGTGAAGCAACGGTTCAATTTATTCGCTGTATAGATCAAGTCTTTGATTTTTAAATTCTAGGAATCCTTTTGGGAAAGGATTTATCAGGTATAGTAAATTAATCGTTGTTTAATCATAGAATCACTTTTGTAATATTACTGTGTTAAGTATACGAGAATTACATTATGTAATGTATGTAAAAAATGTATCCTGCCTTCTTTTTCAATATAGGAATTTCTCCTTGTCAAAAAAAAAAACAAATTAACTTATTAAAGTTACTTAGAAATTATGAAAATAGAAAAATAGTGAAATTAATTATCAATTTGGTATATGCAAAAAGCCTGCAACAGTTCTAGGCTGCAGACTTGAGGAGAGGATTTTTTTTTTTTTTTTTTTTTTATTTTTATAAAAAAACGTTTCAGTATTTGTGACCAAACCAGACCAAACTAGATATCATCAAATCCATCCATCCATCAATCATCAAATCAAATCAAATCAAAAAAATTAAAAAAAAAAAAAAAAAAAAAAAAAGCTACATTTTAATATTCGACAGTGGATTTTTATTTTTACATCCCTTTCATTGACTACACCACTATTTCATGTATAAAATAGTTTATTACGATTCAAATTTACGGTTCAAATTGCGTATCAAAAAATCAATTCAATAAAAATTTATCAAACTAACAAACTCAACTCCCAATTCTTACACAAAATGAAATTATATTACACCGGTAACATTTTTTTGGGTTATAAGTGCTGCACTGCACTAATACACAGCACTATCGACTATCGAGTCTAGGACACGTAAATTTTTTAAATAAACAAAAAAATTATTATGGATTATTGAATTATATGATGTAATCGTATTTTTTTATTTTATTCATAACGGATTGGATTATAACACGCAATCCATACAGTTCAAAAAATTTTCAAAATTTTCCTGCGAAAAAAAGAAAAAAATAAAAAAATAGAAATAAAAACATTATATACATAGTGCAGTCATGATATCCACTATCCAGTGTATACTATAGATCAGTGGCTTCAGTCTGATCTATCATGATCTATTCTGAACATTTGTCGGAGCTTCATGTTCCCTTCGGGTATAGATCAGTGGGTTTTCTACATCCTGGATTTATAAATCGAGTCAATTGTAAAGGAGATCCAAGAGTAAGAACGTATGGTATTGCACATTCTTCTAGAAATTGACTTATAAATTCCGGATTTAGGGTAGAGAAAGATCACAATTCCGAAAGTGGCATGGTCCCGAAAAGTCCCGAAAAAAAGTTATCGAATCTAATTTAAATCGAGTATTCGACCACTTTTATCATAGAAAATGTTTTGTTTCCACATATGCATCAGCACAACATTTTTTTATGATAAAGGAACTTTCCGAAGTGTGTGACCCGAGGCGTCAGGGGCGTGAAATGAACCAACAGGAATCCGTAGTTCACGCGCCCCAGACACCCCGGGTAGAGAGAAGATGAGAGTGCGCACGGGCACCTTTTCGTTGCTATTGAAACTTCCACCGGCCCTCTGGTGGTTGGATCATGGAAATGATTACACAGAAATTTTATTTTGCAATATTACAATACCACTTACAAACACTTCGGAAAGCTCCATAGTGGTCAAATACTCGATTCATATTAAATTCGACAATTTTTTTTGGGACTATGCCACCGTCGGGATTGTGATCTTTCGGTATCATGATACTCTACCCAGGATGCTTCCGATTGCGAGAGCTTTTGGCCCCAGAGACCATGATTCACTCAATAGGAATCCAGTATTCTAGCCCTAGGGGCTAGCCCCTGTCTACAATCGGAAGCATCCCCAGATTTAGCACAGGTGGAGATATTAGAGATCCTTTAATGAGGGATCGGACAATCAAATGCTGATTACGGATTGGTCGGCCGCTATTAGTGGGATAGGTACTGATATTTATGAAAATATTCGAGATACATATTTAAAGTCAGCTTATTCATGTATAATCCTTACAATTAAGTGAATCTGAAACATTCTTCGAACAAAGCATGTAAATACATTTGAGAAAAATGATTTTAATAAAATAACATACACTATGCATACTTAACTAAACTATAGAAAAAACCGGAAGTATCCCACTAATGGCGACTGATTGTCCGATCCCTCATTAAAGGATCCCTAGTATCAGCTACTTCGGAAGGCTCCTGAGGGTGCTTCCGATCGTCTCAGGAGCTTGCTCCGGATAAATTTCTCAACCAATTAAAAAATTGGAAAATATTTCCCAACGAGAGCAAGGTATGAAACACCAGCCTGGGGAACGCATCCCAGAGTTCAGAAATACATATTTCAGAACGTACTTCAAGTTAGTCCAGATCACGTATATGTATAAATTGGATCAAATCCAGAGGCGAGAATAAGCTCTCGCTAATAAATTCGGTGAAATATGTTGAATAATGTTAAAATGGAAGACTATTAAGTGCATGAATAATCAATAAACTGTGGCTCACACATAAACGATAAACAATTAATTCAATATTTCATACATTACTTTGTACATATTGAAGTGATTAGTTTTCACCATGTAGCGGTTCTCATTTAATTATCGCATAATACGCGAAGTATTTAACCGAAACGTGAAATTTTCCAAGTTTTGTTACAACCTTTGAAGCAATTCGTTCATCACAGTTTGCTCTACGGATGAGGAGTGATCGAATCGAAGTAACAGATAAATACAGATAAATAGGACAAGCGAAGCAACGAACAATCAGGCCAAGTCAAAAAGACAAAAACAGAACAAAACAGAATGGCGTGTCACAACACAGCTGTTGTTTACCCACAAACTTTTGATAACGCTGGATCCGAGCCAATTGTTTCATGTTGAATTTAATTTTAACAAATTTTCACAATTGTGTCTCAATGAAAACCATTTAGTCTCGTGCTTGAGGAAATTGAATGCCTTCGTTTCGAAGAGGTTTGAATCTCTTTCGAAATGGAAATCAATCGAAGAAAAATTAACGAGCTCCAAATGATAATCAATCACTGACAAGGCATCGTTGAAAAAATCCACAATCATCACTTTGATGGCCTTCGAAATATCCAGTGAACAAAAGATCAAGGGATGAACGTCAACGACAAGTACTTATTAAACAAATAATTTCTTTCAAATCTTTATTTTCATTTTCAAAAGGAGCAAATCAGTGCAAAACATCGCTTGCAAACAAAATAAACAATACGGTAAGGATTCTAGTAATTTATTTGAGTTTTCAATCCGTTCAATTTTGAGTTATCTAATCTTGTAAATTGTGTTAGTCAAATGAATTGACTTCCACCAAATGATGCAACTATGTTTCATGCAGTTCTAATATATTCATCATGTTCGCTAACACGATATCACGTTTTTATAAAGGTTAGGATGAATCGACGATTATTTTTTTTCTTCCTCGTATATTTCAAGTTCATGAATTACATAATCTTTTTTTTATATCAATAAATTATCAAGTCAAACTAATTTCATAATTTTTGATAACAATTTGGGTATCTTTTTATTATCTTATTGAATTTCGGATACCACTTCTCAATGTCAATATTCATAATCGCACGTGTTTTTAGTTATCATTCAACTGCGAACAGTCTCGTATCTGGAATTTGGATCATTAGGTTATAACTTTACGCATGATGACACCAATCGTGGCTTTTCTCTCTGTGACTGAAAAAGTGGATGATACGGTTATTCAAATTTCCAGTCGATCAAAGTTGATTATATTATTTTAATTTTTCAGAATTTTAGGTTCACTAATTTAATAATAATTTATTTACAATGGAAAAATAATGATTCAAAAATTCATAATGCAAACCCATTGATAATCTGAAATTCATCCACGTATCTGCCACGTATCCATTACTTGAAAAATATTTTGTGTAGTTTTTACTCAGATGTAGTTATAGAAGGGAAGAAATTTCATTTAGCAATGATTATGTAAACTTGTTGTATATTATCAGGTGATACATGTTAGTTACCCTCGTTCAGGAAAAGCTCTCATCGAGCAAATCCCGAAGTAAAATCATTTTCTCGAATTTCTTTTGTTGTTTTCATGGGAGGAAGTGAATAGAGAACCTGAGGTTTTTCACACTCATTCCATGCGCCTTGAAATACATGAAAAAATTTTTTTCTTTATAAAAAGAATTCTTATATCGAAACTTTACAGGCCTTATTTTCAAAACCATGGTATTCAAGTTTGTCCGCACAATATTTCAAAAACTACTGAATAAATCCCTTTCTTGTTTATTGTATTTCAAAGTGAACTAAATTCAGTGGAGGATGAACATGAAAGCACATGATATTTGCTCTTCTTTTTTGTTTCATTTTATACAGCACTTTGAAGAGTGACAAAAAAAAACATGAAAAACCTCCAACAAATATATTTCATATTACGTATAATACCACGTATTGGAGGATTTCAAAAGGCTACTAGCCCCGGGACTAACCATTTTATTTATCACAAATTATTGAAAAATACAATCAATACAGTACATAAAAAATAATTAGAAGTTTGATTATTTTATCTACATTGTAGATCAACGATAGATCTAAAAATAATCGGTGCATCAATCTTTGTCACAGATTTTCATCATGAACGCCAGGACACAGCTATTCGAGTTGAGCATGGAAGGTCGTCAAATAGATGAAGCGGTACTGAGCATCTTCCATAGCGTTCTTTTCCACAGATGTCTTGGAAAATTCAAGTACAAACAAGAAGGCAGCTATTCGGTGGGGACTGTTGGATATCAGGATGTGGATTGCGATTTTATTGATTTTACTTACGTGTGCTGCTCATCGGTTCACCTCGATCAGACGTTAAAACGAGAGATATCAGGTTTTTCCGAAGCTTTACGGTCTACCGACAGTCCAGGTTCTGGTCAAATATCATTAGAATTTTTTCAAAAGAAAAAAAATCGTTGGCCCTTTCCCCCAGAATGCATCCCATGGGAAGTTTGGACCGTACGTCTCGAATTGATTAAATTGGCAACCGAACACGAACGACAGATATGCAGAGAAAAGGTTGGTGATTTATTAACTGAAAAAATTCTTGACATCACTGAAGTTATGAATCGGCATGAATACCTACCAAAAATGCCAAATCAAGCGGAGTTAGATTTAATTTTTGATACATCTTATCCAGATATTCAGCCTTATCTTTTTAAATTGTCCTTCACTACGTCTAGCCCTTCGAGTACAACCATGGGCAATACAATGAAGAAATTAATCAAAGAAACTTTATCCATTTAGTTTTTATTTCTAGCTGATTTCACGAAGGATATATTTTACTATAACGTAAAAACATTGAATCTTCTTTTGCTGTTTGTAATATTGTTTTCGAAAGAATGAAATCTTGAAGCTTGTGTACAGATTTTAACACGTGCTCTGGGAAAGTTGGACAAATTATTTGGATTTATAGTAACAAAATGCACGTTGATTGAGAAATTATTGTCATTCTGCGTGTGGGCCGATCGATACGGAAGGTATATAAAGGTATATAGACTAAATAGTACAAACTTTTTATTTTTCATTAGAACGGTGATGTATGAATTTTTATCAAGGGGATGAAAACATATTTTCTCATCTAATATATTTGCATACTGTAAAAACATGAACTTTTATTCCTATATACTTAGTTTGTTGAAGATGAAGACAAAATATGGATTAGAATTCGGCTAAAAGCAGAAATCACATTCTCACTAAGTCAAATGAAATAGATATCAAAACAATAAATATTATATAAATACCAACAAATAATTTGTAATGCATATCTCTGTTTCTCTTGCTTCATACTGAAAATCAAAAAGAGCGAGAGGGAGAGAAAAAGAAAGAAAGAGAGAGAGAGAGAGAGAGAGAGAGAGAGAGAGAGAGAGAGTACTGTCTCAGTGTGACTCTCTCTGTTTGAAGAACACTATATATATTTGAAGTTAAAGATTGTGAGTTATTTGAATGAAAAATCAAAAGATAATTTTATTTTATTTTCTCGTTGAATATATATTTTAATAATATTACCGTGGAAGTTAGAATGAATAATAAATTATTCAAGATATTTAGAAACTCGATTATTTCAGAAATCAGTAGCATTGAAAAGATTGTATTTAAATTTTCACTTGATAATTTATTAAAAATCAATTTTAATCTTGGGAACGGATTTTCATGAAATTTTCAATGCACATTCGACAAAGGTAATTGAATATTTCCAGTGATAGATTCTTTGAAATGGCCAATCAATATCAAATATTAAGCAAAAGTCGATGATTAATGTTCAAATTCATAATTTTTTAATTTAATCACATTCATAGATAAATTTCACCAAAACATGTAATAACCTACATTGAGCGAATGTGAGAGCTGTTGCGTATAAACATACGTTCACGCATATTCATATATATTTACGCATGCATGAATGAATATGTATTTGCATAAATTAAGAGACAGTTAAAGAATGGATATACAGTAAATGCTGAAATCATATTTGACATGAAAGGAATATAATTTATACGCGAGTTCAATAACTGTTTTTTTTTTTTCACGATCATGTTAATTATGTATATTTTAATCGTCTTTTCTTTTTGTATTTACTTTACATTTAAAACGAAAATTTGAAGCTCTACATTAACGAATTGCGTAGGATATTACTCGTTATTAGAATGAACGCGTGGTACGAAGAATTGCACGGAAATCACAATTGGAAAATTTCACATATTTCGTGCCTTTCTCTTAAATTTGCATAGTTAATTGTGCATTAATTTGTGATACATTTCAGAGAAATATTGATCATAGATATGTATATGAAGATTTAAAATATCGATAAAATGAAACATTTTATGATCAATAAAATGAATTAACAAAGCAAAGAAAATTTTTATTATTTTCGAGTGATAATGTAAATATATATTATGAATTCTCTCCTCATATTTAATATCGATGAAATAATATTAAAAAAGAAATTTCAAAATATATGTGAAATTTTTTTATATTATTAATTTAATATTAATTGCGTTCAATTAATAGATATCTAACGTCGTATGAAAATGTTTAGGTTGGATGTTGATAAAAGTAGTTGATCACTTTTCATCGAGTCCCTATGTAATTACGAAATTTAGTACGTACTGTGGTTCGTAAGAATCAAGGATTACACCAACCCTAATATTAAACTTTGCGTGATTGTAAAAAGTAATTAATCTTGCCGCATCGTGAGTTTTTCTAACATCGTTCCGTGCCGTACAACGCTATTTTTCTTACTCTTGTTTACATCGAATGCAAATGAGAGGGATCACGCTCTAGCAGGCTATGGGACAAGGAAGGAAAAGTTCTGGATATAAAAAGGTTACTCTTGTACGATGATGGGAGAAAGATGCGCGAATGAATGAATAAATTAATAAACGTATAAGATTGTATATAGATGAAACATAAATATACGTATATAAATGTGGAAAAAAAAAAAGAGTATGAAATGTAAGTGCGCTGATGTGTGTGTGCGTATTTAATATTCTAATTTTATTTTACGGTTGAGTATATTATATTGTAAAAACGATATATGTAAGCAGAGGAAGTTAAACTGTACATTGTAGAGTATAATTCACAAAACGTTGATAAGTCTCGTAGTGTATGATAAAGAGAGAATGATATATTAAATTTTAATTATCTTGGTAATTATTATAATTCAAATGAAAAAATGATTACTTAAGGTACAATAAACGATTAAATTTTATACCTAATCATAAAAATAACAAAGTCAATGTCCAAAAACGAACACAAGATTGAATGGAAGAGAAAAAAAATAAAACGTTCCCAATAGTTATATTTGAAAATATTTTGTTTTTAGTGTGTACCTTGTTTTCCTAAAGATACTTTGCATATGTTCTTGAAGTTCGAATCGTTTATAGAAACGAACTGAAAATTTAAACTCACAAAATCTAATGAATCATCGGTGTTTATGTTTCCGAATGAACTTCTTGGAACTGAAAATATAATTGAAAAGGTGTACCGCAAAAACTGGCGCCTTCGACAGCTGATTATTTCGTTATTCGATTACCAATGCGTTTCAACAAACGATTCAAACTTTAGAAACATTTTTGCATTATTTACGAAATTGATGAAAAACCATTTTCAAGAGGGACAAGTTTGTCTGTATGTTTTATAATTGATGTTATCTTGAACCACGTTCGAATACGAAACATTTTATTCGAGGGACATTGAAAATTTACAAATGAAAATTAGTTGAAGGGGATACCAGCGGCCCCTGCCGATGCAACCCAAGCCAAATCTTTTCTGACAAATTATCCAAAAATAGAGCAATGAAAGGAAAATATTGCTCTGTACAAACCTTCTTTATTGATCGAAGAAGGTCTCTACGAAGCGATATTTTCCTTTTACTGCTTTATTCTCAAATAATTTATCAGATTAATTTTGGTTGTACTTTTCTTTAGCCAATGGATCTGGTTGCATCTTCAGGGATCGCTGATATCACCGTTATTCTTCGAATTGTATTCGACAGATAGAATTCAATAGATTATCATCGCGTGTTACAAGATTGAAAAAATGATTTATACTAGCATGAATGAAAAATTGTTAAGACAGACAAAATTGTTCATGTGTTTTGTACAATTACGTGACCGAACTTATCGTTTACCTGTTGTAAAAGGGACTATTATTTAATAGAAACAGCGAAAATCTGTTGCCATTTTATCATTGGTGTTAGTTTTTTGTAATGAAAAACACATTTCTTTTAATTTCTCGACATTGAGGGGATCCTCATCGCGTCATTGGTTAGTAAAAGACGAAATCTTTGGATTAGAAGAGAGGTACATCGCCTGAATTTTGAATTTCGAAGAAACTTCATCTTTTCCTCAGTCGGTAACACAAACTGTTTTTTCGAAATTCAAAATCCGGGCGATGTACCGCGATAGATGTCCTACTCTAAGGGTATCCCGTAGAAGCCGGAGTTACTAGATCTCTCCAGCCAAAATACTCGGAGATACTCGAAGAAAAATTGATTAAAACAACCAGTCAGACGGCCAGACCTTCTGTTGATATGGAAGGAGGTCTGTCTGGTTGTTATATAGGACATTTTGAACACATATTTTACAGACAAAAACCCGCATACATCCGAGCAAAACTCATTAATTAGAATCCAATTGACATTTTGAGCAAGGATTCCTTCCGTTGTAGCAGCCATTAGCCCTTAAAAATTCCAAAGATGCGAGAAACGAATTGGTAGAACCGATACGGAATTCGTATTTGGCCAACCAATTTTTCAGCATCATTGAAACAATATAGGTTTCCCAGGTCTCACCGCGTGGAGGTTGCTGCTAATGGAGACCCACCCCCCTCCTCTGTCTTCACATTATTCTTTCTTCCGAAAAATTTCATCCCGATAACTCACCAGTTGTACGACACTTTGAGATATCCAAAGATGAAATCCGGAAAATAGAAGCGAATACAGAGATCTTTTGCTACGACTGAGATGAGAATTTATTCCCAACAGTCCAAGTAGAATTAAATGAATCCTCTGCGGATTCGTTTATGTCTACTTGGAGATAACTGCATTGCCGATGAATACCCGAGATTTCGTTTGGAAGTATCGTACCCGAAAACCGACATGACACGGAATTACAATTACGTTGGAATATTTGCGTTCGGGCTTGAATTTTTCTCTTCGATCGTGATGTTGGACCGTATCTCGCCGAACGTGAAGTTGCGATCTGTTTGAAAATTACATTTTAATTGATCCGATATGAAGCTGGTAACCGGAATTTTTACCGAACGACCGACGAATGTTCGCTATTAATTAGTTCCGTATGACCTTGGGGCAGAGAATATTATGCAATGAGTATCAAATGCATATTATATGAAGAACGATTCGCGAAGAATATCGAGCTACCGCGTTTAGTGATGCCGTAAGAAACGAGAGAATCGAGACGACGCGAGGGATTTACGAAACGAGAAGAATGATGCGATGGAAAACGAGGATCGATCTAGTGCAAAAAATATGCTGGAATTTCGAGACGAGGTGAGACGAAGCGAAACGAAACAACATACCAAAAAATTAAGACGAGACAAGAATGCCATGGCGAACAACCAATCGATATCAGAGTGATTTGATGAGGAAGGAAAATTCAGTGTGCAACAGTGACGAATGATGGAATATCGAGATGAGACAAAACGAGGAAGACTCCCCCCGAGAAATTTACGAAATGAGACGAAAGTGATTTGATGAGAAACAAAAATTCAAAGTGAAAGTAGAAAGTAAGACCATCTGAAATGAACGTTGAAACCCCGAGAAGAGATTTCTCGTCTCGCGGCATCACTAAGCGCGTTCAAGCTACTTGCGTTCCGCGACTATTAATATAATTAACGGATATAATTTACTGCACTTTTCAAGATAAAAAATGGAATTAGGTAATCTTTGCCCCAAAGTATATTGAAAACCCCGGAAATATTGCAATTAAGTTACGATCAAACCGATATAAAACGGAAAACGCGTTGTCTCACCGATCAACCAATTTTTCGCCGACACGTCGGATACAGTTTTGAATGAGTACCGAATTTCGAAATTTTGAACTCAAGTTCCGGTCCGAACTTTTCCTCTGAATTTCCAGTTATTTTCGTTTTACCGAACGCGGCGACCGACCGAGATGTCTTTCCTACTGATCCGTTCCGTTTATGACCTTGGTGCAAAGAAAATTATCTGATTAGTGTGATATGTATATCGTGTGTTAAAAGGTTTCAAGGGGACTTTGAAGCTACCGCGAAGAATCTACCCGCGTGCCGCCTTGAAACTTTTTCCATGATCCCCTCGGCTAGACCCGACTGACCGAGACCGCAACAAGTTGCGAATCACTGCGTGTTGCACGTGAGGTAGGATGAAGCCCCAAGGAGGCTCTTTCGAGGCGAAAATCATTATAACAACCGAATAGCGTACCGCGCGTATCGAATTGAAAAAGGGGAACAAATTCTCTTTCCACCAAGGTACATTGGAAAACGCGGGGATTTTTCAATTACGTTATGATCGACCCGATATGAAGTGCAGGAACGAATGGTTTTGCCGAACGACCAAGGCACTTATCTTTTTAATCCCGCAGTACCACGAATGATTCACGAATAACGTTCCTAATAAATATCACGCGAGAAAAAAGTGAAATCTATTGGGGAAATTCACGAATATAGGTTCGCAATGAGTGAGATGTGAACAGTAATTGAGTTTAAAAACGGATGTGAAATGGAGTCCTAGCTACGTAGTATCATTTAAGTCCCGTCGTCAAAGTTGTCCTCTAATCTTATCATCCGACGCGTTGTACCTGAACCGATGTCACGAATACCGCGATATATTTACGTGAATAAATTCTCATCGAGTGATTTGCAAAAAATAAACAAACTAATAAGTTTAGAGACAATTTAGCATCAATGAAACCCCAAAAAGTATGTCACATAAAGAACGAATCGTACACTTCGTTGTTTATGTGTGCTGAAAGGAAAAACATTATTGTTCCATGCATTAAATTCAATGACCAAGCCTAGAGGCAATGTAAGGTGTACCGAAAAAAATTTGAATACAGTACGGAGTTAGAATCGACTTCCGATTCTGTTTCCTCACATTTTGCACAAGTTTCTCCACCCACATAATCCCTATTCCCTTCAAATTTTCATCAATTGAATATTTCCCATGAGTAAATCTCCTCTGAGGCATTCGTACAATATTTATGTTCAATTTCAAAAACGTTCCCACATACCATTTGGATTCGGAAGAGGAGAACAAATGGGGTCTCCTCTCCCGTATCGTGTATGATCCGCTCTGTTCCGTTCATTCCTGAATGCTTTGCTTCCTCGTTAGCGGGCAGCTTTGTAATAGTTTCCGAAGACCAAAAATCTTTCCATCTCCAAAATCAGAATTCCTTGGACCAAAATGTTTCTCTGGGCTCTAGGAAGAATATTGGTTCCGCGTCTGTCCCTTTGTCCGTCTATCTGACAACGGACTGCGAACGCGCATATCTTCCGTTCTACTATCCGGTCCAGATTAAATTATTACCGAAGTCGTAAATCGGAAGGATGACGGTCCCATATGAGTTCCAGCCTAATCCATCCAGAGAAATTGGATGAAGAAGGATGAATATGGGGAAAAATTATGATTTTCGCGAAAGTGCGTATCTAACTTTTGAATTATCCGATTCCCACGGTGGTCCCATATGAATTTTAGTTGAATCAATTGACTGGTTAGAATTTGTCCCTTCGGAGTAAATATATTTGGGGAGTTTTTTATAGCACGTGTTTTTTATAATCCAATGATCCGAATATCATGTGATCGGTCGATTCAACGAAATTGATTCATACCGTTGTATGGAGAAATAATTGCAGATATTTTCTATCTCAACCTCGTTTCATTCATCTTGATTGGGAGTTAGATTTCGTATCACACTTTATCATGAATTCAAAAACGTAAGGCAATTTCTCATAGAAAGAACTCTATGAGCTCTGGGAGAAGTCTGATGAATGGAACGAAGTTGAGAAGATGATGGAGGTGATAATAATATGACACTAAAAATACTTAAAACTGGGTTAATCGAATCGGAAAAAACAACAGGGGGGACTGCTATTTCTCCCGATTGTGTTCCACGTTATAACGACTCCGTCGACATTCGAATACATATTGATAATGAAACAAACAAAAAAAGATACCGCGAATTCATCTGGATTTCAGAATAGTTATGACGTGGAATAAAATAGTTATGTCAGTAGGAAACACACATACCCATGCACATGCACTCACATCCATTCCATCACAAATTTCTGGTCCTTAAAGTACATGGGGGTGATAATATATTTGAGAAAATGTCTGCAAATATTTTTCCAATATACGGAATATCCTCGAATCTGGATGATATAGATAACATTTGAAAATCAAATCATCAAGCTACCTTATATCAAAATTGTTTGGTATTTCTAAATGCGCTCTTCCAGATAAATAGAATATACTATTCGATATAAACTAATAGTTTGTATAAAATCTTATTTCCATTTTGAGCGTCACGTTATCACATCTCTTTTCCAACGCGATTCAAAGTGCCGTTTCCTTCGCGAATAGAATGCTTTATTCGATACGAATTTCAATCCTTCGTAACAAATATTATATCCTTTCTAGGCATCGCGGAACGAATTTTTCTCCGACCAGATATTGGTAACATCAGGTATACGCGATTCTCCTTCCGTTGATACCCAGACAGACGGACAGAGAGACAGAGAGTGAGGGGGAAGAAAGGGTAACATAGAAGGGAAGAGAAAAACGAAAAAAACAGACGGCCACATAGAAAGGGGGCCGCCATAAACTGAAAAGGACGATGACACAAAAAAGAAACGGATACCCAGCCACATAAATTAAAAGAGGGAGGAGAACATAGAAACCAAGTTTTTCCCCGACTCCGGAGAGAAATTTTGGTATCGGAGATTTTCATTCTAGAAAGAAATGGATTTTCGGTCTCCCGAAACTATCACAAAGCTCCCCTTTAACGAGAAAACATTAACCTGGATAATTTGTTTAACCGAATGCCCTCTTCCACATGAATTGAATATACTATTCGATATAAACTAATGGTTCGTATCAAATTTTACATTCATTCTGAGCATCGCATTATCGAATTTCATTCCTACCGCGAGTTGACATGCCTTTTCTCCTGACGGATGAAATATATTATTAGATACGAGTCATAATTCTTCGTATCAAATATTATATCCCTACCAGGCATTGTAAAATGATTATCTGCTTATAACCTTGATCTATCCCTGCACGCGCGTAATTGCGCTGAATTGTTTCTTTTATAAATGTTTTTCCAAACAATTCAGGTAGATTTATGTCAGAGAAAATTCCGTGACGCATGAAAACCGAAACGCGAATGTGATTTGGAAATTACGCGGAAAACAAAAACATCAGACTCTAAATTAATGAAATATATAAAAAAAGGACAAGTCGATGAGGGAGGTTTTATTCACCATCTTTTGCCTCTAGACTTGTCATTTTCGAGTGAAAAATATATCCATGCAGTTCGTCTGCTTCAGAAGTTGTGTGATCGATTCATTAATCATGAATGCAGTTTCTGATCAAAGCCCATACATCTTAATTTGTTGAATTGAATCAAATAATGTCAAACCACACGACTTCATCCACAAGATTGATAATGAAAAGGAAAATGGAATCAAATATCTACCACCCGTCGCCGAACAGCAAAGACGCGAGTATCCTCCGAGTTGCTAAACAAACAATACAAATATTGAATTAAAACTCGTGAACTCATGAATAAACATTTGAAATACAATTATCTATCGTTGTTTACTAGCATTACATAATATCTAAAGGGAATGTAGTTCGTTATTGAATTCGCAAATCAATTCCCTTCCTCAACATTATGCAGCGTTGAAACATCGTATTATTATATTCAAACTATATTCAATGAGATCTGAACGAATCAAACGGATGAACTTACCTGTTTGGCGACGACTGCTCGCTACAAATGATCCTCAGCTCCCAACTGCACCACACGAACCTCAAAGCGCGTCTGACTTGGATAGTTGACGAAACTGGACTGATGGCTCGCTACTTTTGATCCCACCACTGCCCTCGCTGGGTGCTTCCGTTACCAAGGAAATAATGGGGAGTGGGTTATCTTTTGATCAATTGAAAATTAGGAATTTTCCCTTTTCAATTTTTCAATCCGTCGAAAGATACCTCCTCACTACTCTCTACTCTCCACTGCCCCGAGGTGTCGAGAGCACCCACTACTTGTGTACGGTTAGAGAGTTGACGATCAAATGCCGGTTTCCCTCAGGGGTCTCTATTTATAGGGTTTTCCGATATGGGACTCGACCAATCAGGCGCTGTCTCGCTCGACGTTGTTCATTGGTCATTTGAACTCGAGTGGGGATTGCGAGAAGAAGAGCCCTCACAATGAGATCAACGGAAGGAGAAAAATTTTGGAAATCTGAAGGATATTGATTTTGGGTTGAGGAAATTGAGATTCCCACTTTTGAATTCTCATTTCATGAACCATTGATGATCGACAAGAAATTTTTCACGAGGAAAATGTTTATTCCGAAGAGTTCCAACAGGCTATATTCTTTATTCTCCATTTTGACGAACTTTGTTTTTTTTCCTCGTTCTACTGATCTCCCGAATCACATTCGAAATGTGTTCGAGTGCTCGACAAGTTATCAAATCCAGACCTTCAATTCTATAATCCGGGAAGAGGAACAGTCCTTTCTATTCTCACACGGAAAAAAAAGATATTATATGAATTACCAATGCCGGTTTATAAATTTCCAATTGAATTTTCTGATTCCTCCGATTAGAAAAAAAATAAAGTCTATAAGTGTCCTTGTATATTTGATAGGTTTGTAGAGTTGCGGGAACAGTCGATGTTCAGTGAATATTGTTTCGTCACGGATAACTTTGAAGTCAGTAGATTTAATAAAACAAGCAGTTCTGAATTCTATAGTATTTCTTACTACTCAGCTCATGTAAAGTGAATACATGTTCAATGTAAGTTTCACTTGAATATCGAATCATTTCAAAACATATAATTAGTTGTATATTTATATTGTACATTGTAGTAAAGAGTACTTCATATTCATGTAAACACTACCGATTATTTGTTTCATATCCACGAATTGAAATAGAACATTACGTTCATTTCCCGATTAACTGAATCTTGAAAATTGTTGATGGCAACTGGATCGGTAGTTAGTTATTACTTGAATTCCCCTTGAAAATACAGGAGCACTTGGATATTTGATTTATCACTAAAATGGGATAGTGAAAATAGTGATAGGAAGTTTAGAATATATGAGAACCAAAATATTAAAAACCACTCACTTATGAAAAAAATGAAAATCTCTAATACTAAAATCAACAGCACAGTCAATGCATTACATGCCAATATAACCTATGAATATGAAGCATCTTTATCCGCAACGTTCGTCCCTGAATTCTGATGACGTCATGTTGATCATTCAGATTCAATTCTATGATCTCTCGCTACTATATCATAGTGTAGCTCAAGTCGGTGCAGGTTAGGCTTTAGTCGCGTAGGTAGGTCCGTAGGTAGGTAGGTTCGAATCCCCTGTCTTCGTCGAAAAATTGATTTCCCAACTCAATGAGAACATTGACCAGCATCATCAACAAGTGGTCTTGGGAAGAAACTGAGAAAATTATTTTCGATTGTCTAATATTAAAAATCTTTTTTATTTAATATATTTTTTCATATATTTTTTATTAAATACTTCGGATAAATCTAACTATTGATTTTGGTAGAACTGATGTATGATGATAATATTTTTCATGATTTCATTCAATATTGTATACAAGATGTATTGGTGAATTCTACTAGATAATTTCATACATCTTATCTTGAGTCATGAAAACAATAAACAGAAACCTTATTCACAAATATATGTGGTAGCTCTTAAACAAATGGCCAACTCGGCTGAAGTGGTGAGAGTTACTATTGAGTTTGATAACCCCGTATTGTATGAATGTCTTTAGTAGAATGAATTACAGTTCTAGTAAAATTAATTCAGTTTTTTTCCGTGCAAATTCATCGGTAATTTTTCCGCGTTATACGAGAAGCTTTGTTCTCAAGAAATAATAATTGTTATATTTTCAGAATATGTATTTACAAATGTTCAACATCGCTCATATAATAATGTGAAAATGTATTCCAATTTGTTTCATATTCATTCAAGGTCCGTTCAACAAGAGGTTTTGTTTGGAATCATTGTGTACCGCTCAGGTATATCGGAGAGGTATATGAAGCGGATTATAAACAATAAACGTCTTTTTTTCATTCATTACCGTGTGACATCAAAGTTTTCCAATGTGAGCTTCTCGGTGTGATCAAATGAAACTTGACATCTCCAATTCACATTTCACACGGATGTATTTCAAGAGTTTGTACAATCAACAAAAAAAATGGTGCCCCATTGTGGGAAAATTCAATGCAATAGTTTTGGCGAGGATTTGTTTCCGATTTTACGGCGAATAATGTTCTCAATAATACTCAATGAAAATTATGAAACTGAGATAATCGAGATTGGAAAAACACTACACATGTGTATGACCACGCTTTGAAAAATTTCTTCTATAACGAAGCACCATGATATCTAGTATAATATCCCGATCATCAAACCTCCTCAGATACATCCGAGGGAAGAATGTTGGTGATTTGAATTATGTTGATTTTGAACAATCTTAGAATCTTCTCAGAATATACGTTGAGGGTATTCGATTATTCAACGCACATTCTCAGAACGCTTGAGTGAGACTGTTGAGATATTCTCAGGATATGATGCCACGAAGATTGTGAGAATATCAGAAAAAAAATGCTGTTGAAATGAAAATTCCCGTGAATATAAACTTCCGCATGTCACCGGAAACTAGTTCACAATCAATTTCTTTGATCATAAAACATCTGTCATCATGAATTGTTAAGGATAGTATGGATTAACATGGATGGATGAGATATTCATGATCGCAACAGACAATCATAATACATACAGCATTTCTTAATATTTCATTACACTTTTGAGGATTATTCTTCACACATGGTACTCCCAGAGAAAAGTTACGGTATCCAAATGCAGCTTTCATAAATTTATCATTCTCCTAGTCCAACTTGAAATAATATATTATCCAAGGGTCTGGAGCGAGGCAACAGCATTATCCACCATTAGTTAATTCATGTCATCACGATACTTGCGCATGCGCTGCTGATCATCCTCCCTACAATCTTCGTACGCATATTGTACGAACGTTCCTAGAATATCCGAAACAGACTCATTCAAATGTCCTTAGAATCTTCTATGAATATTCACTAATCTTCTACGCTTTTTGTGAGGATATTCGATCAAGTACATTCCACAGATGTTGTGAGCATATTCTCAGCATATTTTATGTTACATAAGCTTATATGGGAAGTTTTGTTTCCCACGAGATGATAATTATTATGTTTTCAGAATATGTATTTCCCAATGTCCAACATCTGTGATCTCTCCAAGATCCGTTCAACAAGAGGTTTCGTTTGGAATCATTGTGTACAGCTCAGGTATATCGAGGAGGTATATGGGGCGGATTATGAACAATGAATGTCTTTTCATTGATTCATTTATCACCGCGTAACAACAAAGTTTGTGAATGTACATTCACCGCGTGTTTGAATGAAACTCCTAACACCTCCGTTTTACATTTCACACGGACGTATTTCAAGACTCTGTATAATTGACAAAAAGCAATGGTGCTCCGTTGTGGGAAAATTCAATGCAACAATTCTTGTAAGAATATGTTTCCAATGTAGAGGCGGATGATATTGCCAATAATACTCAATGAAAGTTATGAAACTGAAATAATCAAGATTGAAGAAACATGTTATAGAAGGAATTTTTCAAAGCGTGGTCATACACATGTGTAGTGTTCTTCCAATCTCGATTATTTCAGTTTCATAATTTTCATTGAGTATTATTGAGAACCCTATTCGCCGTAAAATCGGAAACAAATCCTCGCCAAAACTATTGCATTGAATTTTCCCACAATGGGGCACCATTTTTTTCGTCAATTATACAAACTCTTGAAATACATCCGTGTGAAATGTAAATTGGAGATGTCAAGTTTCATTTGATCACACCGAGAAGCTCACATTGGAAAACTTTGATGTCACACGGTAATGAATGAAAAAGAGACGTTTATTGTTCATAATCCGCTTCATATACCTCTCCGATATACCTGAGCGGTACACAATGATTCCAAACAAAACCTCTTGTTGAACGGACCTTGGATGAATGTGAAACAAATTGGAATACATTTTCACATTATCATATGAGCGATGTTGAACATTTGTATATACATATTCTGGATATATAACAATTATTATTTCTTGAGAACAAAGCTACTCGTATAAAAGGAAAAATTACCGATGAATTTGGAAATAGAAAGGACTGTTCCTCTTCCCGGATTATAGAATTGAAGGTCTGGATTTGATAACTTGTCTAGCACTCGAACACATTTCGAATGTGATTCGGGAGATCAGTAGGACGAGAAAAAAAAACAAAGTTCGTCAAAATGGAGAATAAAGAATATAGCCTGTTGGAACTCTTCGGAATAAACATTCTCCTCGTGAAAAATTTCTTGTCGATCATCAATGGTTCATGAAATGAGAATTCAAAAGTGGGAATCTCAATTTCCTTAACCAAAAATCAATATCCTTCAGATTTCCAAAATTTTTCTCCTTCCGTTGGTCTCATTGTGAGGGCTCTTCTTCTCGCAATCCCTACTCGAGTTCAAATCACCAATGAACAACGTCGAGCGAGACAGCGCCTGATTGGTCGAGTCCCATATCGGAAAACCCTATAAATAGAGACCCCTGAGGGACACCGGCATTTGATCGTCAACTCTCTAACCGTACACAAGTAGTGGGTGCTCTCGACACCTCGGGGCAATGGAGAGTAGAGAGTAGTGAGGAGGTATCTTTCGACGGATTGAAAAATTGAAAAGGGAAAATTCCTAATTTTCAATTGGTCAAAAGATAACCCACTCCCCGTTATTTCCTTGGTAACGGAAGCACCCAGCGAGGGCAGTGGTGGGATCAGAAGTAGCGAGCCATCAGTCCAGTTTCGTCAACTATCCAAGTCAGACGCGCTTTGAGGTTCGTGTGGTGCAGTTGGGAGCTGAGAATCATTCGTAGCGAGCAGTCGTCGCCAAACAGGTAAGTTCATCCGTTTGATTCGTTCAGATCTCATTGAATATAGTTTGAATATAATAATCCGATGTTTCAACGCTGCATAATGTTGAGGAAGGGAATTGGTTTGCGAATTCAATAACGAAGTACATTCCCTCCAGATATTATGTGATGCTAGTAAACAACGATAGATAATTGTATTTCAAATGTTTATTCATGAGTTCACGAGTTTTAATTCAATATTTGTATTGTTTGTTTAGCAACTCGGAGGATACTCGCGTCTTTGCTGTTCGGCGACGGGTGGTGGATATTTGATTCCATTTGTCTTTTTATTATCAATCTTGTGGATGAAGTCGTGTGGTTTGACATTATTTGATTCAATTCAACAAATTAAGATGTATGGGCTTTGATCAGAAACTGTATTCATGATTAATGAATCAATCACACAACTTCTGAAGCAGACGAACTGCATGGATATATTTTCCACTCGAAAATGACAAGTCTAGAGGCAAAAGATGGTGAATAAAACCTTCCTCATCGACTTGTCTTTTTTTTATATATTTCATTAATTTAGAGTCTGATGTTTTTGTTTCCCGCGTAATTTCCAAATCACATTCGCGTCTCGGTTTTCATGCGTCACGGAATTTTCTCTGACATAAATCTACCTGAATTGTTTGGAAAAACATTTATAAAAGAAACAATTCAGCGCAATTACGCGCGTGCAGGGATAGATCAAGGTTATAAGCAGATAATCATTTTACAATGCCTGGTAGGGATATAATATCTGATACGAAGAATTATAACTCGTATCTAATAATATATTCCATCCGTCAGGAGAAAAGGCATGTCAACTCGCGGTAGGAATGAAATTCGATAATGCGATGCTCAGAATGAATGTAAAATTAGTTTATATCGAATAGTATATTCAATTCATGTGGGAGAGGGCATTCGGTTAAATAAATTATCCAGGTTAATGTTTTCTCGTTAAAGGGAAGCTTTGTGATAGTTTCGAGAGACCGAAAATCCATTTCTTTCTAGAATGAAAATCTCCGATACCAAAATTTCTCTCCGGAGTCGGGGAAAAACTTGGTTTCTATGTTCTCCTCCCTCTTTTCATTTATTTGGCTGTGTATCCGTTTCTTTTTTGTGTCATCCTCCTTTTTAGTTTATGGCGGCCCCCTTTCTATGTGGCCGTCTTTTTTTTTCTTTTTTTTCTTTCCTTCTATGTTACCCTTTCTTCCCCCTCACTCTCTGTCTCTCTGTCCGTCTGTCTGGATATCAACGGGAGGAGAATCGCGTATACTTGATGTTACCAATATCTGGTCGGAGAGAAATTCGTTCCGCGATGCCTAGAAAGGATATAATATTTGTTACGAAAGATTGAAATTCGTATCGAATAATGTATTCTATTCGCGAAGGAAACGGCACTTTGGATCGCGTTGGAAAAGAGATGTGATAATGTGACGCTCAAAATGAAAATAAGATTTTATACAAACTATTAGTTTATATCGAATAGTATATTCTATTTATCTGGAAGAGCGCATTTAGAAATACCAAACAATTTTGATATAAGGTAGCTTGATGATTTGATTTTCAAATGTTATCTATATCATCCAGATTCAAGGATATTCCGTATATTGGAAAAATATTTGCAGACATTTTCTCAAATATATTATCACCCCCATGTACTTTAAGGACCAGAAATTTGTGGATGGAATGGATGTGAGTGCATGTGCATGGGTATGTGTGTTTCCTACTGACATAACTATTTTATTCCACGTTATAACTATTCTGAAATCCAGATGAATTCGCGGTATCTTTTTCTGTTTGTTTCATTATCAATATGTATTCGAATGTCGACAGAGTCGTTATAACGTGGAACACAATCGGGAGAAATAGCAGTGGCCCCTGTTGTTTTTTCCGATTCGATTCACCCAGTTTTAAGTATTTTTAGTGTCATATTATCATCACCTCCATCATCTTCTCAACTTCGTTCCATTCATCAGACTTCTCCCAGAGCTCATAGAGTTCTTTCTATGAGAAATTGCCTTACGTTTTTGAATTCATGATAAATTGTGATACGAAATCTAACTTCCAATCAAGATGAATGAAACGAGGTTGAGATAGAAAATATCTGCAATTATTTCTCCATACAACGGTATGAATCAATTTCGTTGAATCGACAATATTCGTGACATCGGTTCAAGTACAACGCGTCGGATGATAAGATTAGAGGAAAACTTTGACGACGGGACTCAAATAATACTACGTAGCTAGGACTCCATTTCACATCCGTTTTTAAACTCAATTACTGTTCACATCCCACTCATTGCGAACCTATATTCGTGAATTTCCCCAATAGATTTCACTTTTTTCTCGCGTGATATTTATTAGGAACGTTATTCGTGAATCATTCGCGGTACTGCAGGATTAAAAAGATAAGTGCATCGGTCGTTCGGCAAAACCATTCGTTCCTGCACTTCATATCGGGTCGATCATAACGTAATTGAAAAATCCCCGCGTTTTCCAATGTACCGTGGTGGAAAGAGAATTTGTTCCCCTTTTTCAATTCGATACGCGCGGTACGCTATTCGGTCGTTATAATGACTTTCGCCTCGAAAGAGCCTCCTTGGGGCTTCATCCTACTTCACGTGCAACACGCAGTGATTCGCAACTTGTTGCGGTCTCGGTCAGTCGGGTCTAGCCGAGGGGATCATGGAAAAAGTTTCAAGGCGGCACGCGGGTAGATTCATCGCGGTAGCTTCAAAGTCCCCTTGAAACCTTTTAACACACGATATACATATTACACTAATCAGAGAATTTTCTTTGCACCAAGGTCATAAACGGAACGGATCAGTAGGGAAGACATCTCGGTCGGTCGCCGCGTTCGGTAAAACGAAAATAACTGGAAATTCAAAGGAAAAGTTCGGACCGGAACTTGAATTCAAAATTTCGAAATTCGGCACTCATCCAAAACTGTATCCGACGTGTCGGCGAAAAATTGGTTGATCGGTGAAACAACGCGTTTTCCGTTTTATATCGGTTTGATCGTAACTTAATTGCAATATTTTCGGGGTTTTCAATATACTTTGGGGCAAAGATTACCTAATTCCATTTTTTATCTTGAAAAGTGCGGTAAATTATATCCGTTAATTATATTAATAGTCGCGGGACGCAAGTAGCTTGAACGCGCTTAGTGATGCCGCGAGACGAGAAATCTCTTCTCGGCGTTCCAACGTTCATTTCAGATGGTCTCACTTTCCACTTTCACTTTGAATTTTTGTCTCTCATCAAATCACTTTCGTCTCATTTCGTAAATTTCTCGGGGGGGGAGTCTTCCTCGTTTTGTCTCATCTCGATATTCCATCATTCGTCACTGTTGCACACTGAATTTTTCTTCCTCATCAAATCACTCTGATATCGATTGGTTGTTCGCCATGGCATTCTTGTCTCGTCTTAATTTTTTGGTATGTTGTTTCGTTTCGCTTCGTCTCACCTCGTCTCGAAATTCCAGCATATTTTTTGCACAACATCGTTCCTCGTTTTCCATCGCATCATTCTTCTCGTTTCGTATATCCCTCGCGTCGTCTCGATTCTCTCGTTTCTTGCGGCATCACTGAACGCGGTAGCTCGATATTCTTCGCGAATCGTTCTTCATATAATATGCATTTGATACTCATTGCATAATATTCTCTGCCCCAAGGTCATACGGAACTAATTAATAGCGAACATTCGTCGGTCGTTCGGTAAAAATTCCGGTTACCAGCTTCATATCGGATCAATTAAAATGTAATTTTCAAACAGATCGCAATTTCACGTTCGGCGGGATACGGTCCAACATCACGATCGAAGAGAAAAATTCAAGCCCGAACGCAAATACTCTAACGTAATTGTAATTCCGTTTCATGTCGGTTTTCGGGTACGATACTTCCAAACGAAATCTCGGGTATTTATCGGCAATGCAATTATCTCCAAGTAGACATAAACGAATCCGCAGAGGATTCATTTAATTCTACTTTGACTGTTGGGAATAAATTCTCATCTCAGTCGTAGCAAAAGATCTCTGTATTCGCTTCTATTTTCCGGATTTCATCTTTGGATATCTCAAAGTGTCGTACAACTGGTGAGTTATCGGGATGAAATTTTTCGGAAAAAAGAATAATGTGAAGACAGAGGAGGGGGGTGGGTCTCCATTAGCAGCAACCTCCACGCGGTGAGACCTGGGAAACCTATATTGTTTCAATGATGCTGAAAAATTGGTTGGCCAAATACGAATTCCGTATCGGTTTAACCAATTCGTTCCTCGCATCATTGGAATTTGAAGGGCTAATGGCTGCTACAATGGAAGGAACCTTTGCCAAAAATGTAAATTGGATTCTATCAAATGAGTTTGGCTAAAGTCTATGCGGTTTCTTTCCTGTAAAGTACGACTGGAAGCTGACCAATTCTCCAACATTTTTAGTATGATATTCCAAATCTGCAATCCTGATTTAAGACGAAGGAAATCTTCAGAATGGATTCCATCTATTCGATATGAGTGTGATTTTATATTGATGCCATTAAAAAATCTCTCTTCCTTTCAATTTGGAGGTGCAGGTTTGGAATATGAGGGTGCTCTCCCATAGCACTGGAATTGAATCGGAATAGAACAGGGATTTCAGTAGTCATTCCGTTCCGTTCAACTCAAATAGCGCTGCTCCTTCATGGATCGGGATCACTCCGGCCGTAACAACCCATACAGCACCGGGAGGTTTTCTGGACGTTCCGAAAACCTGCTTGGTTACACAGAGAACGTGCAAATAACGTCTCATGATGTTCTAAAAACGTCGCATGTATGTCGCAGGAACATGCAAATGTCCCGTTTAGTTCTATTCATGTCTTCTTGCAATGTTCTTGGAACGTATTCAAGGAAGGTTTTCACAACGTTCCACGGCGTTGCACATATGTTTTTAAAAGGTTCCCTGGTTAAAGGGGAGCGTGTAATAGAACGTGTCAGGAATGTAGTTGAAAAGTATTTGGAACGTGGATTTAAGCGTATACTGAGCGTCAGGTGGAACATTAAGAGTGGTTTGAACGTATATTTAAAGTGTGTGAAGCGTATCGGAAGAAACACCAATTTCATGGAAACCGGGCTTTACGCCCGGAAGCGTAGTTGGAGAGTGGATAGGAAGCATATAAGAAGTATTAGAAAAGTAATCTGAAACATTCCTACCCTTCCGTTACTCTCTATGACACGCTTCCCTTTCACCAGGGTTAGTTTTCATGGAAGCACGTTTAGAAAACGCGGAAAGAACGTCCCGTAGTATATGCCCGAAGAGAACATAAAGCTTCAGCGAACGTTCAGATCAGATGTGTATAGATCGGGCCGAAGGTTCATCAGAGCTAACTTTTAAATTCACAAACGTTTGACAAAGGTTCTACGGACGTTGAAATGTCCGCCTCGAAATACGTTCAGGAAACATGAATGGAACGTTCGCTGAAGGTTCATTGAAGGTTTGACGAAGCTTCACAAAAATATCTATACTTATATTGATTTTGATCAATTTATATGAAAAATAAATGAATTAATAAACATAAATTATTATAAATTAATATAAGTATAGATATTTTTGTAAAGCTTCGTCAAACCTTCGATGAACCTTCAGCGAACGTTCCATCTATCCCACATAGCAACAGAGGTTATGTCGTTCCAAAAGTATTCTAAAAGATATCTTCAAGATGTCTTATGCAACATTAAAAGAACGATTTAAGAAAGATTTGTTCTCGAGAAAAGATCTCTCTTAAATCGTTCTTTTCATGTTGCATAAGACATCTTAAAGATATCTTTTAGAATACTTTTGTTTCCTGAATGTATTTCGAGGCGGACATTCCAACGTCCGTAGAATCTTTGTCAAACGTTTGTGAATCTAAAAGTTAGCTTTCATGAACCTTCGATCCGATCTATACAGATCTAATCTGAACGTTCGCTGAAGCTTCATGTCCTCTTCGGGTGAAAAGAACGTGCTCGGTACGTATTCATGTGCATCAAAAGCGAAGGTACTCTAAACATTATGTATGAAAATGTGTGCCTTAGGCACCAACACACACGGAACCAAGATTATGTTTATAGAACATCCAGAGAACTTTCTGTGCTGTCTGGGAACTTTAATTGGAATGTATTGGCTATTTCTCATAAAGAGTTCCATTGGAAATTTATATTCCATCCTCTGGATTGTTTTCCGGTTCATAGGAGACAAGGGCACCCGTTTTCAACGGAACGGGAGATGAATATTTCAGTTCCGGTTGAATAATCCATCGCATGGGAGAGCACCCTCAGATGGAAACATCTAGGGAATTCTCCAACAGCGCCAGGTTTCTCGGACATTTTCAAAACATTCCGAAGATGTTTTCGACATATCCGGGGATTTTCAGAACATTTTGAAGCTTTCCAGGTGCTGTTGAGGTTGGTCAGTTGTGAACCATTCTTCAAAGAAAAAAACCGCATAGATCCCCGCAAAATTCTTTCAATCTAATGTAGGTTTACCATACGTCTGGAGAAAACCCGGACATGTACTCTCTTCAGGATGTGCAGGAAACGTCCGGTAGGGTCAGTGATGCCAGAAAAGACGATGCGGACCGAAAAATCAGCCCCTCCACTGTAAACACTTTGAAAGCTTCGTATGCATATGGGTCACATGTATACGGAAATGTCATTGTGTGAACAGCAGAGGGGCTGATTTTTTCATCGTCTTTCCTGGCATCACTAGGCAGGGGTTTTTGACTTGTACCAAAGATCAGCTGGAGAGATTGATTATGATATATGAAAACCATGTTCCAGTTTCTGATTGGTGGTATCACGTTTTCTGTTTATTCATGGATGCTGATTGACTCAGAAGAAAAATTCAACCAATCACATAATTTTCTTCCAAAGAAAAGAACGTGATATTGTCCATGATTTGGTAGAATATCATAACCAGGCTCCTCCAACTCACACATTTTTCAATACTCCTCGTTTTCACATAATGTCCATCAAAATCCAGGTGGCGAACGATTTAGTGGTCCGAAACAATTGGTAAACATAACCAAAAAGTTTCATTTTGCGAATTGTCAAGACGAACTGGTGTTGTGATTTCTGTAAATCTGTGTTTTCATGGGCCAATAAATTTATTTTCTCTCATTCCGTGAATTATTTGATTACGTGTAACGTAAATTGAATTGAAGTGTGAATTATTTGATTACGTGTAACGTAAATTGAATTGAAGTGTCGGCCAACAGTCGTGTAGAGCCATCTACAACTTTTTGGACATCATGTGAACACGTAGAAGCTCGAGTCGGAGGGGCCTGATCATAACCACCAAAGTTCATATGCCCGAATGTCCGTAAACCCGAAGTTGCACATAACCCCGAATAGAAAATTATGATTTTTAGTATAAATCAATTTCAGATACCTTTATATGATCTAAAACATCGATAAACCATCAACAGCAGCATATTTCACTTTTTAATTGTATAAAAGTATCTAATAATTGATTTATACCGAAATTCATAATTTTTTATTCGGGATTATGCAACTTCGAGCATATGATCTTAGGGCTTACGGGGATACCACCCACACAGCAAACAGTTATTCAAGACGTCTAAAAGAGTCCTGAATTCATGTATCTTCAAGACATTTCTAAAAGACATCTTAAAGATGTCTTTTAGAAATGTATGAAAGATCTCTTGCTGCGCGAGTTCTATAAGACAACTGTAATTGAGATATATTCAAGAACACTCATAAACATTTCTTGAAGATATCTTCAAGAGTACTTTTGAAACAATCCCAATAGACCAATTAGATCAAAGAGAATTAGAGAGGACATTGCAGTAATTCACGTATAGTTATTCACAGTGTCCCGCGCATTTGTTTCACGTGTGCAGTGAGGAACGACGACGCCGATGATATTGTGCAATATGAATTATATATAATGAAAACATTCAAGATCCAATACTGGATGATAAAAGTATTGCCGCAGAAAAGAAACGTGTAACCAATTACATTACAATAATATATTTTGTTTTGTAGCGAATGATCCTATTTGCAAAAACTAACCTATCATTATGCAGAATCATATATTAGAGGAATATCAATTTATTATTTTACCCATTGTACTTTATTTTTCATGTACGTACGTGAATTAAATTTCCATCAAATTTCACATTTTTGTGCAAGATAGAATGTATCGAAATTCAGATTCAAGTGAATGAAATTGAATGTTGAAATATTTTGAATTTAGGTTATATACATGCATGAAAAATGCTTGAAGTATTTTTGCATTCGAATTATATGCAAACACCTCATATGTTTTGGTAAGCCTTTATTCAAATTAATAAATCAAAATAATAAATGAATTCGTATGATTATGGATATTTTAATATTTTAATCAAGATATTTTAATAATACTTTCAAGGAATCTTCAAGAGATATTTGAGAGTTCTTCAGAAAGTCTTCAGGAGGGATTTAAGAATTCTTCAAGAAGGATTTAAGATCTCTTCAAGAGCTCTTAAAGACATCTTCAAGAAATCATTGAGAATTCTTAAACATTTCTTGAAGATGTCTTTTAGATTTCTTGAAGACAACTAAAAGATATCTATTGGTGTTGCATAAGACATCTTTTCGCTCACGAAAAGAGATCTTTTGGAAAGGTCTTGCAAGAGCTCTTGCAGTTTTCAAAGACATCTTTTAGATATCTAAAAGAGCTCTTTTTGTCTGTGTGGGCAGTAACCTTTCGAGTAAAGAATTTGTCTGCAAGAATCCTCCGAACTGAACTCACGAAACAGTCTGAAATTTTCAGGGTACTATCTTTGATACTTTCAAAATTGCAGTACATATCGCAAATTTCGAAAAAAAAGTTTCTTTTCTCAGTCGGTAACAGAGAATGTTGTTCAAAAATTTGAAATTCGGGCTATGTACCGCAATTTTCAAAGTATCAAAGATGGTACTCTGAAATTTTCAGACTGTTTCGTAAGTTCAGTTCGGAGAAATTTTGCAGACAAGTTCTTCACTCGGATGATACGCTATTATCCCCTGAAGATAACTCTACCTGTGTTGGCCCGTCCATGCAAATTGACTTCAATGGAGGATCCGTTGATCCGTACGGTAGCGCTGAAATCCGTCTGAAAATTTTTCAATTGAGTTTAGGCTCCCTGGTGCTCTGGCAACACTGCCCTGGAAAAAGAAGTGGTTATCAACAACACAATAAAATTTACTTATAATCACACGGAAGACGAACATTTGTAATCATTTGTGAAATTATAATTGAATTTCCGTTCAAACAAAACCATTCTCTATTATTCGAATACAATGACATCAAACACCACGTTCGAATAAATATCAAATCTGAGGTTAATTTGACATAAATAGTTCACGTGCGTCAGTCTCTGATTCCTACCAATTAAATTTCATATTTATCTGTTTCAATTTAAATTAAAAAAAATTCTTCAAAAAGATACTATTATCATCTTTTCATAACTCGACCTAATTTCATTGTTTTTCTTTCAAATCTAGAGCACTTGGCAAGAGTTTGAATATCAACCCGCTTCCCTCAATAAACGTGATTATTTATTTTTTGTTTCAGATAATTTTGATCAGTTTTGACCTGTCGATGAAACGTAGCTGTACAATGGATTATTCTGATACTTTACCTTCAAAAGGTGATTATTTGAGATATTCCAAAATTGCGTACATTATTATACAAATAAGGTATTGTAACTTATTCCTCGATACCATTTCCGAATAATATGTCCCACCTGAAAAACTTCAATTCTACAGCCAGGGTTGGCACTTCTCCTTGGTACGATGGGTAGTGTTGATAAAATAAGATGTTTTTCCATTATAAGTTCAGATCTTGCTTCATCAAATGATTCAAATTCCAATGAAATTGCTCAAAAAGTATGGTCTTTATAAAAATTATATTTCATCTAGCTATTTATTGTTACTAAACCAGGATGGTGCATGACCCTGGTTAAAACAATCCATAGAATCTGACGAAATGAAATTTCATGGCATTTAGGCATAACATTGTGCAAGATCCAATCAGGATCACATTGAAAAAATACCTTCATCTGCTTAAATCTCATTGAAAATGGTTGAATTGGATTTGTTTAGAATATTGTACAAGATTCAATGACGTTTGACAAGAATCAATGGATTTGTTTGATCAGAAGAAGACAGAATGAGAAATTTCCTTTTATTTCCTCCAACTTATATCATTTTACAATATTCAGATTGATTACTATTCTTATGATTATATTTTATAATTAATATTATTGAAGTTTAAATCATTTATTGGAACAAATTCATAATCAGACATTAAAAAATCTGGAAATACAAAGAGTTCTAACTTTTTGATATTGCTTCTGAATAATATGATTCATCTCAAGGCATAAACTACTCGATTAGTATATTCATAAAATGACATATTTCTATACCTGTATTTGAGATTTTTGTTTTGATAAATGGATTAACTTAAATAATACAATGATTATGCACGATAGGAATTGTGGAAATTGTTTTTGGCTGATTTCCAAATGTGTGAAATATTTCACTTCTGTATATGCAGCTATTCATAAAAATAGCAGATAACGAAAAGTCAAATCTAAGGGTGCCATCCACGCAATAGGACAGATTTTTGTATTTTAAGAGGCATTGCAAAGCAGCAATTTTTTTTTTTATTTCAATAATTTTCTCGTAGAGAGTACCATGGAGTTGTTAAAACTGACCCTAACCACTAATTATCGTACGTACATCAAACAAATCAGCTCATTAGATTTAACCTCAGATTTGAGATGTAATTACATTCAATGTGTGATTTTGAGATGAATAAATTATTGAAAAATTCAGTGAACAAATTCACAATATTGAAATTTGAGTATTTCATAGATTCTGATTTTGCACTCTTCTGGCATACTGTATGGGATTTAACATCAAGTTGGCTAGAGAATTTTCATGTTTTCTGTATATACATGAAATTTTCACAATCGTGAGCATGGAATTCTTGCAATATATTCTGTATGGAATATTTTTATGTGTTTGTATCATAGCTAGTGCTTATGAAAACAAGTTTGAAAATGGAACAAAGGAAAATATTTTACAGTGGCTCTTGTCGAGCGAAATACCATGCCGCAAGGAATTCCATTGGTTGATCCAAGTGCGGTAGCGAAATCCTCTTCGAGTGACTTAATCGCATTAGCAGCAGAGATACAAAAGGTGTATTTTAAAGTGACTCTACTCTTGAAAATTTCATACAAAGTATTGTATTGTTACCTGGTATTTAATAATAAATATTTTTACAGGCTGACGAGTACATTAAATCCATTGCGTGCAATAAATTAGAAATGATTGCTGAACAAATGAGGTTTCTACAACAGCAAGCTCGTAACGTGTTACTCGAGGCCAAAGAAAATTCAAGCATGCATCATGTTGCGTGTAATTTTGTGAAAAAACCTGGTTCCGTGTATCATTTGTACCAACGAGAATCAGGACAAAATTACTTTTCTTTGTTGAGTCCAGAAGTAAGTTTGTTTTTATAAATAATTTGCTTTTGTTGTTCGGTGATCGATATGCAATCGTGGGGATAAATTTGAGGGTATTTTTACCTAGCAATTTATAGTTTGTATTGTATCGTAGGAATGGGGCAATTCCGGACCATCTCAAACTTATAAAGGATCGTTTAGATTGGAGCAAGATTTGTCATGGACGCCTTTATCTCAAGTAAATACGAAGGATAACGAACGATCTATGATAAATAAGTTACTTTTGAATAACAGTAGTCAAAGTATCTTGGCAAACTCTGTAGACATGACTTTAGATTGACGATGAGAATGAATATAATGACGGTAAATCGAAAAACTATCTCCTCACGTGAAATTCAGTTTGGACAATTTGTACGTAGAGTATACAAAAGTTATGTAAAATCTTGTATTACATGAAATTATTCCAAATTCTGTAACACTATAGAATTCGTACACAATTTCACTATTTAATGTATATAAAATTTATGAAAATTGTAAACAAATCTACATGATTTTTATGAAATTATTTTTCAAGATGGAATTACATGTAGATTGTTGATTTACAAACCTTCCGATTGTATGCAATTTTTATACCAGTATATAATATTTTATGTGAGCAGATACTTTTTCGACCCATCTTACATGTAAATATTGATAGGGGTTTTAGGATACGATGTTCCACAGGTAACATTGTCTCGAGGATATTCTCTGGTCGATTTTTTCTCTAGAAAACTACTAGATCCGTTTGACGTTATTAATATTCAATTATTTACATTGATCTTTAGATAAAAAAAATTCAGAATAAATGAGAGAAGTTGGCTCTGTTCTTAGAATAATTGTACATGGGTTATATTTGTTATAATATCAAAAAAACTAAACAGAGGTTTCTTATTGATCGATAACGAAATTTAGTTGAATAACAAACTAAATCCGTATTGTTCAATTGGTTCTGAATTTTTTGACCCAAAGTTTGATGTCATTGATTCAATATTATCGACGTGAAACGGTTGAAACGATCCAGAGCATTCCTTATAATGGAAGTTTTCATAACAAATGGATTTAAATACCTCTTATCAACAAATTTTACCAAATTCTACAAGCATAAATTTAGAACAATTCAATGTATAATATGTATATATAATATGGATTTGAAATAAAATTTAAGATCCTGGGGTTTGTATGAATAAAAATTATCTAACGTTTCGAATGTTGTATGTATTATTTCATCAATATACATACAGAAAAGTAACTGCAAAATTTCTAAAAACTATGTATAAATACATATGTATAATATCAATATAATTACTTTGTACACCAACAAAATCTATCGTATTACACTAATATTTTTATAGAACTAATAAATGGGCAACAACGCTCCATAAATTTTGTAAATAATTGTTGCTTGTGTAAGTACTGTGGATGAAGTTGAAAATTATACTACATTTATTTGTATAATCGCAACATTTCACTATCGAATATATTTTATATGGAAGTTTCTATATCCGTTAACTCACGCTATAGTTCGTTTTCAAAGCTACGTTACAGACAGCAAATAATTTTTGTGCATAATATATTACATATATGTAGTACATATACACATATCTACATATATATATATAGCAGACTAAAGGAATTAGACTAATATTTCAAATAAACTATTTCTATGTCTATGAAATATTACATTACCAAAGGAACGTGTCTACATTTTCATTTTTCATACACAGTATTGTGTCTAATTTTATAACAAAATTATGCTACGCCCATTTCGTTTTTAAAAGTTCTATATAATCTTTTGAATGAAATACTTGTTCTTTAAAGGGTGAAAATTGTTAACAATTGATATATTTACGACGAGGTGCAGGATATCGAACAACAGCATTCGTTTTCTTCTCATTAAAAGTGAAATAAAATTCTTCCTCGCATTCGTTACACGTCCCGCACATCATCGTAAACGGATCGCATCTTCACACTTTGCGTTAAAATGAACAAAATGTACAAATGGATGTGTCTTGTCGAGTTTGAACACAGGGGATTTTGTTTCACTCTTGAAGTTCGTTTTTTGCGTCATGTCGTATTGACTTTGTGGGCTGAAAAATAATTGTTTATCGTTAGATTATGATTATACCACATATATTTCAACTTTATTGATAGAAATAGATTACATATATAGATGATATTCGAAAACAGATTAAAAAAAAAAACTGGATTCAAAATTCTTTTCTGACAATTAATTCAATCGAGGAGATACCAGGTTACCATTTTTTCAAGATTTTATGAAAGGCGAAATTCGTAGGTATTTGGAGTAAAATTAAAGTACATTGAGATATTTTAATTATGTTTCACCCTTTCCGCAAAATTTTATAGAAAAAAGTCAGCTAATCTCAGGGCACTGGTGTCCCCTCAAGTTCATGAAATGCATCTGATTTGTTCAAAAAAGAACGAATGCTGACAATATTTACAAGGTTCTTTTGATTTAATATACAAAAAAGGAAGCTTCTAAAACGAATAAACGATAACTATGCTTTACTCGAAATCAATTCAACTGAAATCCCGATGGTAATTTGCTCTTGACCATATAAAAGCAGTACATCTGGATCCAAATTTTTGTTGAGGTTATTCAAAGAAAAATGTTCCAATTCCTGAGGGAAACGCTTTTCTAAAAATCTATGAGAAACTGTAGAAATTGAATATTTTCTTACATTGTTTTGGTATCCGAAGTGGTTCAGTATCTTTTATGATGCATTCATGCGTCTGGGTATGGAAAAGATATTGTATCAAAAGTTGTTTATCCTCTCCAACACACGGATCGTAAAATCCGGGCAATTCACTCTAAAATATAAAATATCGAATGTTAATCAACGAACAAGGAAATTCAAGTAAGAAAAAGAGCAATTTTGATACCTTAGATGCATTATGAAGCACCAATTTGGAATCCTTCACTAAGCATTGTAAAGGAATTGTGACATCTATGACCTCATCTCTGGGACCATTAGTGATTTCTTCACCCGTAGATCTGTCCTGGGGATAGACAAACCGTCCATACAATGCTTTGGTTATAACTAATCCTTGTTTTGATCCTTCTTCCGCTCTTATTCTATTGAATGTTGCCTTCATTAATTCTACCGCAGCTCTCGCTTCTTTTTGTTTCTCCATCATTCTTGATTTATTCATTTCCTTTTGTTTCTCCTTATCTCGTTCTTTCTGTTCTTTAACAAACGGATCGATGATGAAGTTTTTCACTACAGTCCATGTAATTAATGGAACCACAGTGGCATAAAATACAGGTGCTGGAAGAACTTCTTCGCATAGGTGAATTGGAAATGTGTAAGTTTGTGAAGCGCGACTTAACTTAATCCTCAAAGTAACTCCTGTTGGGACTCCAACCCGCACGGCGGCGGAAAGAGAGCTATGCTCCGATACTTTTTTCTCTGCACCATATTCCACGAATGCTCCAAACGTCCCTGCTCTAAAATATCAAGAATACAATCAATAAACCTCTCGATATCAGAATTTGTACATTTCGAAATATTAAATTTTTCAACCAACTTGACGCTTCCACGCAACTTCAGCTGCCTTTCTTCCATTTTGTATGTATAATTAAGACCGATATGACAATGAATGAGACTAATTTGGAGTGAGAATGCAGTGTACGATCTGGATGTATCTCTGACTATCGTAGTGTTCATTCCATCTTGAATCCCTGCTCTGTAAGTGAGATATCCTACGGTATGTTTATCCAACTGCATAGCAAGGGCTGTAAATAAAATTATGTTAACAGGGTGGATCGATTGAAAAATATTAGAACATGACTGAACGTACTTCCTATAAGCCCAGGTCTCATTCCGTGAGGAGTGAATTGTAATATTGTAGCTCCATTGCAAAACAATCTTTTTGTTAACGTACGAAATCCTTTGAAAGATATTACAGGTCCATTTCCAGCACCTACATCCAATTCAACCCATCCTCTGTTCGAAACTAATCTTTTAAGCGAAACATTGATAGATCCCGAGCCTGTTCCATTCTGAGTACCCAACTGTCCATACAAAGTTAACGTATCCCTTAAAGTGAGAGGTGCTTCTATGGATTGTGTAAATGACATTCCACTGACTTCGATAGAAGATAATATTCCAGTTCTAGAAATAAGATATTCATTTTTATCATTTAAAGATAATGGAATAACAAAATCTAATCAATCTCATTGCTTTAATTCTGAGTAAATTCAGGGAACAAAATTAAGCAAATTTGTTGAGATTTCCAGATTAAGATAATATAAAAAAATCAAATAACCCATCATCATAATCTTCGTCGTATCTGCTGAAAACATCCGTAGCATTGATATTCACTGTGATACTGCCTCTAGGATTGGTGCGTCTCTGAAGTCTTCTTTCATCCCTTTCCCTGGCTAAGCGTTCATATTCTTCTCTTATCTCTTGAGGAGTTTTTGTACGCTGAACTATTTCCCATCCTTTAGTTTCTAAACCTCTTGTACCAAGGGAGTCATAAATGGCTCTTTGATGAGGATCGCTCAACACTATTACATAAGATATTATATATCATTGCTTCATGCTCCATGGTCTTTGCTCTTTAAGAATGAATCATTTTTACCAACCTTCGTACGCTTTTTTAGTACGATTAAATAAAATCTCTGCTTCTTTTTTGAGAACTGGATCAACGTGTTTATCAGGATGGTAAAGTCTACTAAGTCTGCGATAAGCATTGTTGATTTCCTCGGGTGCAGCCTACGGAAAACAATATTTAGAGATGAAATTCGAAACATATACGAATGAACTTGAAAAGAAGAATAAAACAGCATGGAATTTAAAGGTCAACTGGCAACCTGAAAAAAGGGTGAATCTATTAACACATCTGATGCAAAAAGTTTTGTAAATTATATCATTAGTAGAGAAATGAATGTGTAATGTATTTTAAAGAGATTAAAGGGTTCGATTACGTCAGCAACTGCAAATTAAAGAAAATCACGTGGAGGTTTAGAAATTAATCTGCCCAAGTAAATTAGGATATAATAAGACGAATAAAAATACTTCATCAAAAACTCACATTTCTAGGTACATTCAGAAATGTATAAAAATCTTCTTCCATCAAATTATCCTGATCATTGTCGTCATCCATTATGGAATTTTTACAATTTAATTGTTTTAAATATAAGAGCACCAGTCGAATAAGTAATATACATATATATTTCCTTTAAAATTCGGTCGTCTGCTTTTACATAGGTTAGGTTACGAAAGATACCGGCTTTCAGAAATTTATGTGATCGTCAGTAGATGGTATCACTTACTTATAATCAATCATTGAGGATTTTAATGTTACCGACTGATATTAAATTTGAATTTTTTTTCTCTACGCTCATCTCTTTCTGAAAAAAGAAGATTTTGGATTTGGTATAATGAATTCAACTTCAAAGAAGCAGGTTTGTACTTTTTTTTTTTTAATGGCATTCGATTTAGGGAAAAATTCCAATGATGAATTGTTATGGTTTTAGGTTTGAAATTTTATCAGATGACATTAGTCGATTATTCATAACCTATTTGTGAAGCTTTACTATCCATCCCAAGAGAATAAAGAATCGACGAACGTTGAATGAACATTTAATAAACGTTCGACAAATACACAGGCATTTGAACTTTGAAAGAATTTTTGAACAACGTTATTGATCGTTTTATAACCTCGATTTTTTTCGTTATTTTTACCTGTTACTATACTGGTTCGATACACGGAAAAAATTGGTAGTCCAAATTTTTGTTGATTAGCATATCATTTTTGGACGCCCTGGTAAAAAAACCGGATAGGAATCCGATCCCTGATAACACATAAAGAATTCTTTTTCAAAAACAAAAATAGAATTCTTCAAGAAATCTTTTCGAACCAATGAATTCTTGAAGAGCTCTGGAGGAGTTCAATGTTTGGGACATTAACGAGTTCTCTGAGAGAACTAAAACAATACTTTCAGCATTCTCCAAGAACTCGTTAATGCCCCAAACATTGAACTCTTTCAGAGCTCTTCATGAATTCATTAGTTCAAAAAGGGTTCTTGAAAAATTTTATTCTTGTTTTCGAAAAATAATTCTTCGTGTGTTATCTGGGATTCAAACCCAGATAGGACTTTTTACCCAGACAGCACAACGTGCCGCTGGAACGTTTATGGAAGGTTTATAGAACGTAGGAGAGGTTTTCTGAACGTTCAAAAAACGTCCCAGAGACACGTTCTGCTATTAGAGTTAGAACTTCATCCAAGTGTATCCAGGTTCCGAAACGGATTTTGCGGTGATTCTTCATCCAGTTCTATTCGGATCCTATCCGGATTTCAATACTAGATATTTTTCAGAATCCCACATAAAATTTGGATAAAACTCATTCGGTTTTTCGTTTGGGTTCCATTGAGGATTTCAAAAAATGTCTAGTCCAAAAACCCAGAAAGGCTTCGGATGGAATCGAATGAAGAATCACCGCGAAATCCGTATTGGAACCCGGATACACCGGGATTGAATTCCAGAAAGTTCCCCTAACAGCGAATCCACCGATTTCTACGTCGCATCTCCGTGGACTCCACGTGGATAAATGGTGGACGTGGATAGAACGAAGATTCCACGTGGAGGCAACGTAGAGGCAACGTAGAAATGTCCGGTGCTGTCCCAGACAGCACAACGTGCCACTGGAACGTTTATGGAAGGTTTATAGAACGTAGGAGAGGTTTTCTGAACGTTCAGAAAACGTCCCAGAGACACATTGTGCTGTTAGGGGTACGGGTTCCATTCGGATTATCATCCGGTTTTCTTCTGGTTCTCTATCCGGTTTTTCACCAGGGCGGAGTACAAATTTGCAAAGAATTCGTATACTGAATTTTAATAATTCGTTGATTTCGTCCAGTATCGGACTGACCCGCCCGGCTCCCCGGCAATCGCCGAGGGCCCTTCGGTACAGTGCTACCAGAAATGAAGGAGCTCCAGCGTTTTACCCTCTCCATATACCATTGCAAAGCACGCACGCTATAACTATAGATGTCATATATATAGTTATAGCGTGCGTGCTCTGCGATGGTACATGGAGGGGGTAAAACGCTGGAGCTCCTTCATTTCTGGCAGCACTGCTTCGGTATTTGGGGGCCCATTCAGTTTTCAGTTTTTTGTTTTTTTTTGTAAGAATCATGATGAAATCTTGATTTTTTCAAGAGGGTGTCCCTTCTAGGAGGCCCAACATAATTCCCAGCCGGGGGTCTTGATATAAGCCAGTCCGACACTGACTTCGTTCATTGTTTCAACAATGAAATCCACTTTTCATCGTCGAAAATAATGAAAAAGAGTCAATGAATTATTAATCTTCAGTGCACGACTCCTTTACGAATTTGTGCGCCGTGTCACAGTAACATATTAATCAACGAAAAATTGGATTACTGATTTTCCCGCATAGAAAAAAATCTATGAATTTTTTTAAGTGATCCTGCTTGGAAAATCTAACCTATGGAATATGCTGAACAAAATCTGATAGAAACTTTCCAGTCCTGTGATAAAAGCTGCAGGGCAGACTCCGAGTTTCGTCGTTTCCTGCTTTTGTCACGAGATCTATAAGTATTTGTCTGTAAGTTTGGGATTTCTAGCATGGTAATTGAAACCAGTAGGTAAATAAACCCTGATACAGATACAAATTCAGAGAGACTAAGGAATTTCACATAAATATTCTGAAACGATATCTTTTGGCGACTCATAAAACACCTGACTTGGATCAAAGATGAGGGAGACTAGGGAGGACTATTATGCTGGGCAGGGTTAGCAGAGGATGCTTCCGATTGTAGACAGGAACTAGCCCCTAGGGCTAGAATACTGGATTCCCATTGGCTAAATCATGGCCTCTGGAGCCAAGACACTGATAGTGATATATATACAGTAGACTCTCGATTTAAGCACCATCCGTGTCCTTATTCTACTTGGGATGCAATCTCATGTGAGAGAAAGACAAAGATGGTGCTTAAATCGAGAGTCTACTGTACCCAGATAGAAAAGCATGCTCTGAATGTTTTGTAACATAACGTGCCGTAAATATACTATCATGAACTCCGCTCAGCTTGCAATGATGCATAGAATGTAAACATTATGTTTCAATTATGGTGCCATCACCTCGTTTTGCTACCAATAACAATGCTTTATGCGGAAACACCTTGGCGCCATGATGCGAACATTTCTTGGCGTGCATGTCACCATTCCCGAAGAGAACATGAAGCTCCGACAAACGTTCAGAATAGATCAACATAGATCAGCCTGAAGTTCCGTCGGAGCCAACTTTTAGGTTCGTAAACGTTCAACGAAGTTCAGATGAACATTAGAATGTCCGCTTGAGAATGGTTTCGAGAAAAGTTCGTAGAACGTTATTTGATCTCAATTCAGCATGTTTCAGAGAGAATTACAATTATGATTATAATTCCTTGGAAAAAATCTTATATAAAAAAAAAAAACTACCGAAAATCTTTGGTGAATGTTAAACGAACGTTCAATAAACCTTTCTTGAAAGTACTATGATGGCATTATGGAGACATTTTTCTATCTGGGATATATAAACTGGATACAACATACCCTATGTTGGGAGCCACAATGAGTGGATCCGATTGAACGACGGACATGTTTGGAATGTATCTTCAGCGCCACCTAACGGTAAGCCAAGTTTTCAGGAAGAAATGAATCAAGATTATGATTAAAATAATAAAATATTGAGCCAAATGAAAAATACACTATAATTTCACAATAAATAATATGAGAATGAATTATCAAAAGATTTCATTGCATTCCCAAGAGTGAGTATTGCATTTCAAAATTGATTAGTTGATATTCTGAATCATTTTATTGTGACAACTTGGTTCACCACTAGACGGCGCTAATGAAACTCTCTAAACATGTCTGCTCTGCAATTGGGTCCACTTTAAAATTGCTATATTCCATCCAGTTTATATATATATCAGTGGGCCAAGAGCTCTCGCAATCGGAAGCATCCACAAAATTTTCCGAATGGAGGACAATTGTGTTTAAAATAGAGGACTTTCACTAAAGGAAAGACAAAATGATTTTATCACCAAATATATGTTCTTAACTTGGTTGCCGAGGAAGCGGGATATCTACATTAGTAGTTTTAGAAACGCTTGGAGGACATGTCTTTCAAACACTGGACGTCTGGTAACCCTGACCCCAGACTTCGGTTATCGAGGGCGTTTTTTGAGCAAGCTGCGTTGTTGCAAGAAGCTCTGGATACTTTTTCCACCGCTTTTCATCTTGAGGGAGCCCACAGTGGGAAATTTTGGTGCTTTTGTTCACAAAAGTCTGTCTACAGCGCAATTTTCATCCGATTTTGATATTTTTTTTTTAAATACTTGGAAAGAGTCCCACTTTGACGTGTCACTGCCGCATTTTCGCGATTTTCAACCTAACCTAAAAAAACTTGAAAAAGAGTAATCGGTAAATCCACAGATCACTATTTCTTGAAAAACAAGTGTTTTTCACCCGTGTAACGTTGAGAAATATGTCGATTAACGTGATAAAGATGAATTTTTGGTGGGGGAACATGAACATATCATGAAAATTCAATAAAAATCTCATAAAAATTATAAAAATCAGAAAATTTTGAGTGTCCCAATTCCTTTCCTGATTTCTGGATGAAATCAAAGGAGTTGCATATACTGGGTCGCGACAGTACAGTAAAAAGTACAGTAAAAATCTGGAGAAAAGCTTTTTTCGTTCAATAAAAATGATTATTTTCGCATTATTATAATTTACAGAATTTTGAATATATCGTACAAGGATCTTAAATGTATCCTAGAGATAACTTTGGGATATCTTGAAGATATCTCAGAGATAACTTTGAGATATCTCGAAGGTATCTTAGAGATAACTTTGAGATACCCAAGTAACACAAGAAGTTCTAAGAATGTGCTCGAACATTCTAAAAATGTCCCAGACCATTCTCAGAATGTACAAGCACATTCTGAGAACTTCTGGTGTTACTTGGGTATCTCAAAGATATCTCAAAGATGTCTGGAGTAGAATTGTGTATGATGATCTTAATTCCATCTTGCAAAAGATCGACGAAGGAAATAATATGCTATTGAAGTTTGATTCTCTTATACGACAGAACTGATGAGTATTCTATCAACGTATACCCAGATAGAAAAGCAGGCTCTTAATATTTTGTGACATAACGTGCCGTAAACGTACCATCATGAACTCTGCTCAGCTTGCGATGATGCATAGAATGTAAATATTATGTCTGCATTATGGTGTCATCACCTCATTTTGCCACCAATAACAATGCTCTATCCCTAGTGTGTATGAACTTTGGCCCACTCTGACCCAGTCTTGGACCCATATGGGCAGGATTGGGCCCATACTGGGCCGGGGTGGGCCTCATGGTACGTACATGCTATAGGGATGCGGGAAAACCTTGGCATCATGATACAAACATTTCTTGGCGTCCATGTCATTATGATGGCATTATTGAGACATTTTTCTATTTGGGTATAGAATATTTTTGCATGTAATAATATACTCCTTCACTTACTCAACTCTCTAAATAAACAAAGACCTCCATTGAATTCATTTTACATTTTAAGAGTCTATGAAATCTTCGAGACACATTATGCATCCGATACCGAGTGAAGAAAAAATATAACCGTTCGACGAGGCATGAAAAAAAGAGGAAAAAAAAGGAAGCTGTTTTGATTAGTAAATGTCAAAGCAAACTATGACTTTTGGACCTGACTTTGCGAGCCTCTTTGGTAGTCCTTCTTCTCTTTCTTTTCTTTTTTATGCTCCCTCTGACTTGGTCCAACCCTTCGTTGGAAATTTTACTACCGTTTTATAGGCGTTCGTTTGTCGTAGCAAGGCGAGACAGGAGCGATTACCACGCGGTCACGTTCCACAGCAAGTTCTGTGTTTCTATACATCATGTAAATATAAGTCCAAGGTATAGTCATAATCATAAGTCTTTGTCTCGTTTAGTCAACGATATTGTGTCCAGAATCACATATTTGATCTTTTATTTCCTTTTAAATGCCCAAAGGTTAGTGGATCAAAGGGAAAACAAGAAATTCATTTTAGATAAAGTTTATGAAGATTTATTAATACCTCTATGTAAATTTTATACCATCCCGTTGGCTCTTCATTCGTCAATGTTTTTTGCTTCACTTCAGATAAAATTAATTCTTTACATACGTTACCCTTTGAAAAAGGATCGAAGACAATGTGCTAAATGTACTTTGAATGAAAATTTATTCTTCTATAATCAAAGTTCTTTTGATCGGTGTAATAAGATTGGTCGATATATTGAAAATAATATAATTCAACAAATTAATTAATATATTCAACCTACGTGATTCACATCGTATACCAGAATTGGAAATTCTTCTACGTTTCAGAAATGTTTTTTCTCAGGAAGGTTTGACTGAAATTGAAGAAAAAAAAAGCTTCCATGTGCGTTGTACACCAAGTGTTGAATACATTTCTTCATTAATTGAATGGTCAGGCACAAACACTTTGAAATAACAGTTTCTTTACACTTTTACACTTTACTTTACAAAATCTTTACACTTGTATGATACTTTGAAAATAAAATTCTAGAACGGCATTTACTTGGGGGGGATTAAAAAGTTGATGTACGTGGAAAAAATGAAATTAGTAACCGTGTAAACATTACTGTCCCTTCCCTGGTGAAAGGGAAGCGTGTCATAAAGAGTAACGGAAGCGTAAGAATGTTTCAGGTGATTTTTCTAATACTTTTTACATGCTTCCTATCCACTCTTCAATTACGCTTCCGTGTGTAAAGCCCGGTTTCTATGAAATCGGTGTTTCTTCCCATACGTTTCGCACACTTCAAATATACGTTCGATCTACTCTTAATATCTCACTTGACGCTCGGTATACGCTTAAATCCACGTTCCAAATACTTTCCAACAACGTTTCTGACACTTCCTAATACACGCTTTCCTTTCACCAGGGTTTTCATTCACATCAACTGTTGTTAATGCGCAACTCATTAACCAGCGATGTACCGGTGAGTAATAGCAGATCTTGAAATTTTATTTTACACAGACATCACACGGAGAAAAACGTATGGGAAATTTGTAGCAGGGTTGACCATAATAATGGCAGTTTTGGGACACATGAGCATTTATGTGCACTCCTCCTTTAATTATGGTGATCCATACCTCATTTTGATGAAAATAACCTTGCATCTGATACATATTACTATAAGTTTCAAAAAAATTACTACGAATTTTAAAGGAGAAATGTTCGGAAATGCTCATGTGTCCCACAACTGCTATTATTATGGGGATCTCTGCTACAAATTTTTCTCCGTGCAGCTATTGATGTCCGAACGTTAACTGTTCCAGAATTTTATTTCCAGTGGATAGCTTGGCGCCGCCGCCGAGTGAGTTCCACCGTCCTCTTGACGCTGTTGGGGCCCTGTTGGCCACATTGAAAATCAATGTTTAATGGGTGTGTATCGGTTTTCTGCATCAGAATCAATGAGAATCAGTCGGTTCGATGAGATTCTTTAAGCAGGGGATCCATCCTTGGACATAGGGGCAAGTTTGGATCGTTGTAGAGCAAAAAAATCGGATCACCAAGTAATACATCCGAACATAATTGGCAAGTCGAAATTGAAATCCTGAACGCAAGACATCTCATCTAGCACAGGATAAGTGGGACTGAAATACCATTGAATGTCACGGTGAGGCATGATGAAGAATTTAGACGCTTCTAAAAGTCGGCAAAACATCGAATCACCAAGTAATAAAACACTCGAGATTGATCGGTGAGTCAATATTGAAGTCCCAGATGCAAAACGGCACGACCAGGACAGAATAATTGAAGCTCAAATATCATGGAATGTCACGGTGAGACATGGCGAAGAGTTTGTATGGGGTATTATAGAATAGGTATAATAATAGAGAAAAGAGGGGAAGAAATGGAATGAGAGGGAAGAGAAATCTCATCCCTGGTTAAAAGAATCCATTGAATCTGACACATGAAATTCAATGAGATTTGGTCAGAACATTGTCCAAGTTTAATCGTAATTTAGTGAGATTTGGCCAGATTAAACGAGATTCACATAAAAGTTCTGACCAAATCTCATTGAAAAATTACCGGTGAGATTTGGTCAGAACATTGTCCACGTTTAATTGTAATTTGATGTGAATTGTTCAGAATCAATGCATTCTTTTAACCAGGGATGACAAAATTTGGATATGAGTAGAGCACACGAAGAAAAATAATCTAGTAAAATAGTATTATTTTGTCAAAAATTGTCACAATTGCCTGACGCGTCTCAGAGGCTTTTTTTGCCGAATGTAATAACAATTATTGCGGTTGTAATATTCTATTCTACATTTGAGGAGTACTTCTCAAGAGATGAGACCCAACAGTATGAAGGGGATACCAGCGACCCCTGACGATGCAACCTGAGCCAAATCTTTTTTGACAAATTATTCATTGTTATATAGCGGTTGAGTAGTTTTCAAAATTTTTTGTTTATCATCACTGATGCTGTATGATACCAGTACAATACAGAATATCTTCTGTATGGCCAGTGAGTACTCCTGCTTCCTCTAATATCTCATTTTCATTCAGTGTATCATCTCTGCGCTTTGTTTGCCTTTGTGGAATTTTAAACAAATAAACTCCACAGCGCTGATGAGTGGCGTTGCAGGGCGAGTAAATACTCAACATTATAAATAAATTGCTTCGATCTTTATGAAATTTTGACACCCTATCTCTGAATGTACACATTTTCATAAACCGTGAAAGAAACAGTAATTTTGTTTTTCAATTGATAACCCACGTAACACAAGAAGTTCTAAGAATGTGCTCGAACATCCTAAGAATATACCGGTAGATTCTTAGAATGTGCGAGCATATCCTCAGAACTTCTTGTGTTACTTGGGAATGTAGAATTGTCCCTTAAGGGAATACCAGCGATCCCCGCCGATGCGATCCGCCATACAAGCGTACCGACCGAGTAAACATTTTCTCAGCAAGAATACTCTGAACTGAATTCATGAAGAAGTAAAGAATTTTCAGGAATCAATCTTCGATCCTTTATCCATTGCTGTACATTGCCCGAATCTTGAATTTCAAAGAATTTCCTTAGTTGATAACACAAAATTTTTCTTCGAAATTCAAAATTCGGACAACGTACAGCAGGAAATGAAGGATTGAAGATTGATTCCTGAAAATTTCATGCTTCTCCATGAATTCAGTTCAGAGTATTCTTGCCGAGAAAATGTTTACTCATTTGGTAATTTTGTATGCACTGAGAAAAGAGCGATTTAGAAGTTCGGTAAATAGCGATATACTTGTTCGATAAATCTGAATACTACTGAACATTTAGTGATGTTTCATGAAATTTCAAGAAGGATTACTGAAGTTTCGCTTTACATTACTCAGTGTTCGACAATCGTCCCACTGAGCATTCCCGTTAGAACCTTGCATTAACATTGCATCGATGTTGATGCGATCTTGAAAGTACCTGTTGTGAGAATTACAACAGTAATATTACAACATCCAATTACAAGTAAATTGCAGCAATGTTATGCTGTCAGGTGATATTTCAACGATATTTTTGCAAGTTACTTTTGTAATATTGCATTTGTGAATTGAAAGACAAGTACTTTCAAGATCGCATCAATATCGCTGCAATGTTAATGCAAGGTTCTAACGGAAATGCTCAGTGGGGTTGTTATACAATGCTGTGTATCACTCAATTGCTAAACATTTAGGAATTAAGTGACACGCTGCAAATTTGGTTGTGAATATTATATCATATAATAACGATTGAACAACACTGAGTAATGTCAAGCAAAATTTCAGCAACGTTTCCTGAAATTTCACGAAACATCGTTGAAAGTTTAGTAACATTCAGATTTATCGATCAAATATAATACTATTCACTTAACCTCCAAATTTCTCTTCTCTCAGGGTGGTGGGTTGCATCAGCGGGGATCGCTGTTATCCCCTTAAAACAAAAGAAGAAATGCCGAAATTCGACTCCCGACGTTTAATTCTTTTCCTCATGAGCGTAACTACTGTAGTTGCGGAGGCTTCGTTCAGCAACTTAGATTTCTTTGCAGAAATGTCTACTTTCTTAATCTAAAAGAGTGAAAAATCACACGTTTTACTTCACTCAATCTCAGAAGAGAGCCTGGTGACGCCAAGTGAGATTTCCACTCGTTTCGAATGAACTTCCTTCCTCTTAGAGTCAAAGATTCATTTCCGAACTGGAATGGTGGTGATTTTTTAGCTTCACACCTTAGACTATCACCCTCAAAGAATACAAATTTCACTTGAAAATTTGATAAACTCACTTCTGGTCGACTAAAGAGTGAAATAGCACTCTAAAAAATGTAGAGAGTACCAGCACCCTCACCCATGTAATCTTTGCCCAAAGTTGCCAACTCTCAGGGTTGAAATTACCGGCTATTTATTGCTAATTCATGAAAGTCGTTTCAGGCTTTGACTGGTCCTGTTGAGAATGTTGAAATGGTCCAGAAAAAAACCGGGACAAACACCACAAAAGAACAAAAATGACTGTTTTGTCCGTTAGAATGCCTATAGGGAGAACATTTTGTTCCAAGAAGGAAACCCTGGTGGAAAAATTTTGTTGAATTTCGTTCACTTTTGGCACATTCGGTTGTCGTTGAAAATTAACAAAATTCTACTCAATTCAACGAAGTTTCGGTAAAATTCAATAATTGTTCATAAAATTCAATAACTTTTAATGAAATTTTTTGACTTCCGTCAAAGTTCGTTGAAGTTTGAGAATTCTTATTGAATTTTATTGAAATAATGCTGTGCCAAAAGTGAACAAAATTCAACAAAATTTTTCCGCCAGGGAAAGACGGATAATGACAGGTTTGTTTTGTTCTATTTTCAACTTATCAGGTTCAGATGTAGTGATATCTATCATAAGTAGGAGGAGTGGGGGCAAGGTAGACCCATGGAGTAAGATGATTCATCGTCATATACAATCATCATATAAACATGACTTCATTATGAATAGTTTGAATTCAAAATGAACTGTTGATGAATAACTTAATCTTCGGAAAGAATTCATACCACGAATTCATGAAGAACTATTCAGGCACTCAACATGTTTGCATTTCGAATTCATTTTTACTGTCATAACGGGGACTGTTCAAGAAGTTCTTTCAGAAGTTTTTGTGAATTCAAAATGATCATTTGTGCTGTCTGGGCTGTGTGTAAGTGTAGTGCGCTGGTGTTGGCAACAGAAAAAGAGGCGCTCGAAAGGCCTACTGCGAAACTAACAGCTGTCGGGAATACGTGTATCATAAATTACAGCATGTTGAAGAAATTTCACTTCGAAGATCTAACTTCAAGTAAACTTTGTCATGATGCCAGTTTGTTAAGATTCCAGATTTCTTTGAGAGGTAAGTTGAATATACAAAGTATTAGGATTATTCTTTTTAATATTGAGGGTTTTCATTGAGAACTATTCAAAGATATAGATCATGAAATCAATTTCAATCAGAAACTGTCTGCTGGGGTGAAATGAGACACACTGTAAAAAATTTTATCGGAAAATTCCTATATATTTTTGTGAAGTCATCAACACATACATGCGTTAGGAATTTTCCCAACTTGTCCGGAAATTTACTGTGAAATGTTGGGAAAAATTCCATAAAGTTTGGAATTTTCAGATAAATGTATGGGGAATTTATTTCCTAATCAGTGATTGGAATTTTCCGGTTGATGTAGGTACACAGGAAAATTCCGATTATTTTTCACAGTGCACAATATGATTACAGGAAGGGACGCACTGAACCAAAGAAAACCGAGTGGAGAGCGAAATAAGCACAGAAACGAGGCAAACCGGGAGAATGTTCCAGAAAATTACGGTGAATATATATTCTGTTTCAGTCAAAATGCACGATTCTTGAAAGCCTGAATAAGACTTGCCAAAAATATGCAATCTTTGAGCACATAAAGCCTGTGCCCAACCAGAAATTTACAACAGGCGCAGTACTAGCCAATACTGGCAGGGTACTGGCATTTGTCTGGAATGATAACGCTTTTCAGTACTGGGGATTGAGTTTTAATACCATTATTCGCAATCAGTGCAGGGCCAGTACTGGGTTGGTACCTGGCCGGTATTAAGTTCTCAGTACTGGTTTATCAGTACAGGCATAGTACTGTATTTTTATGTATCCAGTACTGATCCCGTACGTGTTGACCAAATGTTGGAGACCCAATACTGGCACTGTACTGCACCTGTTGTCAACATTGGCATATTACGGATTTTTCTGATTGGGTGGTGGTTCCGAAAAAGACCGCGTTTTTATACTGGGACAAGATGAGAAAAATTCTTACTTGAAGAAAAACTATTTTTTTCTTCATCTCAAATTGAACTTATAAGAGTGAATCTTGGTTACGGAAATTTGAAGATCAATATGTATTAATTTTGATACAATTTCAATAATAATTATTTTATTCACACTCATTCTTAGCGTTCCCATCTTGCCCCCACTTCCCCTATCTTCGTATCGTACAAATTTTGAGCTAATGAAGCTCTATCACAAAAATTGTGCTAGATAACAATTTTTTACGTGATTTTGATGGGCCGCCCATACAGGACAGTCGCCAAAGAATTACGTCGCATCTCCGTAGAATTAAGGGAGAAGGAAGCAGGGCCGACGAAACGTTTTTCTCCGTCTTTCTCTTCGTGCGTTGATATATGCGGGTTAATAAAGGATAGTAAGTGGGTAGTGACTCACCACTTCCTATCCTTTATTATCCCGCATATGCGAATGGACGAAGAGAAAGACAGAGAAAAACGTTTCGCCGGCCCTGGAAGGAAGGGAGCGGTGGATATAACGTGGTACGGTGGAGAAGCAACGTAGAGGCAACGGAGAAATGTCCGAGCCGTTTTTTCGGGCGGATATTTCTCCGTTGCCTTTACGCTGCTTCTGCTTCGTACCACGTTCTATCCACCGATCCCTTTTTTTCTCCCTGAATTCCACGGAGAGGTGACGTAGGTTTTAAGCGGCACCAGACCTGCAGGTGAAAATACCGACCAGTTGGCAACCCTGTCTTTGCCTCCAAGTAAATTCCCCAAAGTCAGATTTTACTGTGAATATATGTGACTAAGTTATCGGTTGAATGTGAAAAATTTCTCAAATTAAATGAACTTTTCGTATATTTAATGAATTACTATAAGAACGATAAATTTGGTTCCTCAAAATTTACAATCCTAATAAAACTTTTCGTATCGCAATATTCGTCGATCGACCGATCATCGTTCGTGACTTGAGAGGGAAAAGAGAAGAATGAATCAAAGTAATAAGTAGCCGTCGTCACTCACACCGGATATTTTTCAACAATTGTACAGTGATGGACGAATAAATTGCTGACTCAATGTTAAGAACCCTCACAGAGATGAATTGTTGCCAACACAACTATGAATTGTTAAATCGACACAATGCGTATGTTTAATAATATCGTTAACTGATTGTTCAATTGTTTCCCCTTCCGTTCGTCTGGCATTGTTGTTTGACACCCGAGGTGTATGGTCACAATGATTAACAACGCATTTATGACAATAAAGTATAAAAAGCATAGGAAGTATTCTTCTTCTTATCTGGTCTTCTTCATCACAATTCATTAAAAAAATCCTTGAAGGAAAATCTTCATACAACGAGTTCTGATGATTTGTGCATAGATATTCGAGATGAAACAGTCATGACAACTTCCATTTCAGAGTTTCTCCTCTTTCATCCCTGTCATTTAGAAATGTTCATCCTGGGCAAGGATCGAATTTTTTTTCATTAAGGGCCATGGAGCATTAAAAAATGAACAAAATTTTGCTACGTAGTTTTTAAATGACCAAGCAATAATTACAAATTTTAAATATAACAGCGATAAAGTTGACTGCTAGGATTTGGCTCTATATATAAATTCAAAGCTCACAACATATTCCTAAACATGAGAAAATAAGTTAAAAAATTATTTACTGTAAATTAATCTATAGGTTAATATGTTTATAATCGTTTGCATAATTATAAGCAATCATTTGCAGTTTCAATTTCATATTCAAAGCTCAAATTAAGTAATTTAATTCATCATTGTGGATTTAAAATTTGTATTTGTTGTTTAGTTGATCAGAAAGTACGTAGTAAAATTTTGTCCATTTCTCGAAGGACTCCATGGTCCTTGAGAAAAAAATATTGACAAAAATTGGGTATATTCCCCACAAAAAAGGATTGATTCTGTTTAAGGATCAAAGATTAATGAAAACAAGGTCTTTTGTAAACACAGTATCTACTTTTTATGGTCTTTTATACAATATCCATAGACCCTGAATATTTTTTCTTTGAAAACACCTCCGGAATCAAGTAAAGACTCGGAGTCACTATTGCAATCTCCCGGGAAAAAAATCGAGGTGTGCACTTTTGGCGTCAAATCCTATTTTGGGATGTTAATGATTTCATAATGTTTTTATTTTGAATCCTTCAAAACCTGAGAAGTCCTAGGCGATTCCAGAATTGCCAGGGATCTGGTCCACTTGTTTGCCCTGCTGCAAAAAAAGCGAACAAGAAATATTATTTAGTCGTTATTTTGTTATCAAAAAAATAATTCTTCACAATTCATTACACGGAGAAAAATGCAGGTCGAAAATGTAGTAATCTTTAATAAAAATCTGAGGATTTCTCTTTAATGCATAATAAAGACAAAACCATTCACTCTTTTGTGGGATTGTATTCGAAAAACAATGAAAAATTATCAATACTTAATAAAAAATAGAGAAACATATGAACTTCAAAAAGTCGTGTATGAAATTTCACAAAGTGAATAGTGGGATATTGAAATTTTGTTATTGTCTTTGTAAAATTTCACGCGCGACTTTTGGAAACTTGATATGTTTCTTTATTTTTTATGAGGTGTTAATAATTTTTCATTGTTTTTCGAATACAATTTCACAAAAAATGTGAAACGTTTTATCTTTATTATGCATTTGAGAAATACTTTTAGATTCTAAGAAATATTCTCCAATTTTCATTAAAGATTACTATATTTTCGACCTGTATTTTTCTCCGTGTAGTGGTGCAATAAATGTTAAAATTCACCTATTTTGTACCATTTCAAAGTGGCTTCAACTTCTTTACATTCTAAGAAATAAATGAAATCACATTCAAACAGACTCACATTTAAGGTGGTGATAGCGACTGCGTATATAGGTCTTCCACAATTGTTGACCAGAAATTCTTCGCTTATGCCCATATGTGGGAATCGCCGAAGTCGATAAATGGCCTGGTACTGGCCAGGTTATATTTGCGAACCTTCGGCGGAAACAATTCTTTTTCCCAACATTCATTCATTATGTTCTCTTTAACAGATTCTCTAATGCGTTGATGATTTCGGAAATCTTTGTTTTTTTTCTTTTTGCCTCTTTCTCTTGAATTGGAAAGAATCAGAATTCTGATAACTTTTCCCCGCTTTAGAAAGGCATCAAAAAGATTTGAAATCACAAGAATCAAGAGAACTCTGCTAGCATTTAGAGAGAAAGAGAAAATAATTGTTTCAAATGTTGAGGGGAAGAATTTTCACTGGGTTGTTTCTATTCAGAGCCATCATTATTTTCCAATTGAAACGATCTATTGGACGAATTCCAAACGATGTTGATTTGAGTGGCCAGACAGTCTTGGACCAGTATTCAATCGATACTGTTTGGACGAGGTTGGAATGCTAGAATTCTACCATAGTCGGCACATACGAATGGACGGTACTGACCCGGTTGTCAATGTTATACAGGCTCTTATGTAAAATGATGTTATTATCATGCCGACTTCTTGCGAGTTTTGATAGCTTTGGATTTGCCAGTACTGGCAATTCTGGCAATAGTACTGAGCCAGTATCGGCCCGTGTTTCCCTTTCCCCATGCTCTCTAAATCTAGAAGAGTGAAAAATCGCACGTTTCACTCCACTAAGTGTCAGAAGTGAGCCTGTCCGCTTCGAGTGGAATTTTCACTCGTTTCGAGTGACCTCTCACTCTTTTAGAGTGAAAAATTCACTCTAGCGTCGTTCACTCAAACCTTAGAATATCACTCTAAAAGAGTGGAAATTTCACTCGAAAATTCGACAGGCTCACTTCTGGCTGGCTAAAGAGTAAAATCTCACTTCAAAGATTTTAGAGAGTGGGTGATTAAATCCCCCTTTATTTTTCCAAAATTGTATGGAAATTTTATAAATGTTTTGTATGGAATGTAACATAAAATATTATTTCTAATAGGAACATGAGAATATGAGTAAGAACTTATATTCGAAAACTACTTTGTAATTTTGTAGTAGGACAACAAACCATACTTTCTCATTTTGAGCCTCTCTTACCGTTATAACATTTTTTAATTCTGCACATTCAATGCAGGTATATAAATTTGATGTTCAATGTGATGTGTAATAATGCATGAGATTTGCATATTTTGGCAGGCGCATATATTGATTGTACGATGGTAGAGATGGGCGATGTTTGAAAACATCGATGCTGTTTATAAACAAAACTTCTAGTTTTGATCAAATTCTATAGAATGTCGATAGAAACTAGATATTTCTTTTTATATAAAACATCGATATTTTCAAACCTCGCCCATTCTCATACAGTGAGTCAAAAAAGTATCTTCCCAAATAAATTTTGATATACTTGTATAATTGTTGCATACAAAGGGAAGGTTTATACATCAGTTATATGTACTTCTGTTTTCCCGAGTGAAAAATCTTCGAAAATATACCCAATTTATATATAATTGATGTATAATTATTTATCAATTATATATAATTCTGAACCCTCTTCCACTCGGGTTGACGAATCATTTCATAGAGTTTTGTGTAGCACTTTTATACAATTTTTATTAACTTTATAAATTCTATAACATCACACGAAGGAAAAGGTATCTTGAAAAATACCATAATTTATGGATTTTTGGCGTTGAAATAACCCGAGTCAAAATATTTACGTGAAGATACCTCTAAAAGTACCATAATGGCTGGGACTTTTACGGAGAAAAATCCATGAATTATGGTATTTTTCAAGATATCTGTTTTCTCAGTGTACTTATACGGAGAGAACTCTACACTATTGATTACTTTTTAATACACGACTCAGTCGTGTGACTGAAACAAAAGAAGAATAACGCTACTAAGTCGTCTATTCACACGAATAATTCGTTTTTTGGAAGTATCCATCCGCGCCAATCTACGACTAAGTACACTGTCAAAAATATCTGGAAGTTTTTTTCAATTACGTACATGAAATCAGGTTCATATACATTCTCCAGTAAATTTAATGGACAAAAACATGAAGAGACTATAGATTATGCTATAGTTTACATTAAATTTCATGTAAAATGTGCATGAAACTGAATTTATGCACGTATTTGAAAAAAACTTCCAGTAAAAACATTAAAATTAATGCAGAAATTTTCAACAGTGTAGTGTTATTCTTCTTTTGTTTCAGTCGCACGTTTGAGTCGTGTATTAAAACGTAATCAGTAGTGAAGGATTCTCTCCGTGTACGTGGAGAAATACATTATCATTCATGAATTAGTGATGGAGATTCTTGAAATAGATAAATCCTCTTCTATATAAAAACTATAGAATTTTCATCGAAATTTATACAAATTATATATATTTTATATAAAGAAGAATCGATGCTCCTTGAAGATCCCCATAACTATCATGAATACATCGTATCACATTGCTGAGAAAGCATTGACAAAAGAGATATATCTCAGGGAGCGAGAATGTTCCCAATTCAATGCGAATCTATAGTTTCCAATGTTATATGTAATTTGGAATGCAGAGGGAATTATATTTCAATAAACACAACATTTTTCGATAAGTTTTTTCGACGGTATGCTAGTTGGGATTCTGATTGACAATTCTCAATACTGATTTTCGAAAGTTCACCGCAAAAAACGACTGGAAAATACGAACTATGACTGAAAATTGTTATTGCGATATATCTCCCTCTTCATTCAATACTACACATACGTTTGCAAGTTTTAGATCTGAATTATTGAATTACCGATTCAAAATTATAGATTAATAGTGTATTACTGATTGAAAACACTTCTGGGAAATTACATACGTTTTATAATGGCACTGAGAAAACGTTTGTTCCGGCGAAACAAAATTTTGGTTGACATGAACGCAAAGAAACTTTTTGTTTGGCTGAAATAAAATTTATTCAGGATAAACACAATTTATTTGTCTGGATGAAAGCCTTGATTATTGTGAAACTAATTTTCTTCACCCCAAATAAATTCTATTTCAGCCAACCAAAAAGTTTCTTTGCGTTCATTTCAACCCAAATTTTGTTTGGCTGGAACAAACTGTGTTTTCAGTGGAACCATAATTTCTCCTCCACACTGAAAGAAATTTCTATGATTACTGTAACTAAAGCATCTCAACCAAATATTCTTAGTAAAAAGTACTAGAAATTGCGCTAATTCAACCAACCCAAGCAATGAATCAACTATACTTTGTTGGTAGAATTAATCAAATTTTTAGTACCTCTCATTAGGAATTTTTTGTACAAATGTTTTAGTTACAGTAACTATAAAAATTTCTCTCAGTGCAGTAGAGTGCACTGTAAAAAGTTTCCATGGGAAACTTCACATAAATGTTCGGAAGTAATTAACACATACACGCAGAGAAAATTGAAAAAAAAGCGAAAAAAAAAAATCTGCTTTCTGCATTTAAAAAACGGTTGCTGTTACAGCAAAACTTCTGCTATTTTGGCAAGATATTTGCTAATTCAGCAAAATTTCCTAGTTGTCTGTATATCTACAATCTCGGATTGCTGAATGGCGAGCGCTTGTTAAAAGAGCAAGATTTTTGCTGTGACAGCAAATTATTTGCTAATTCAGCAACAAGTTTGGCCATATCAGCAAAGCAAATCTTCGAGGTTTGCTGTTTCAGAAACTTTTTTTCTCTGAGTGTACATGCGTTAGGAATTTTTCGCATTTTACTGGCAATTAACTGAAAAATGATAGTAAAAATCCTATAAAGTTTGGGATTCTCACTTAAATTTATGGAACATTTCTTTGATTTCTTTACTCACGATCGAAATTTTCCGGTGGCTACATGTAGGAAAATTTCGATATTTTTTTATAGTGTATAGTTTCCTAAACTAAATTTCGAGCACACGGAGAAAAATGCAGCTCGAAAGGATAGTAATCTTTAATAGAAAATTGGAGAATACTTCTTAAAATCTAAGAATTTTTCTTAAGTTCGTAATAAACATAAAACGGTTCAGATTCCTCTTGAATATTGCTCGAAAAACAATGAAAAATTATCAATACTTAACAAATCATAGAAACAAATATGAAGTTTCCAAAAGTCGCGCATGAAATTTTACAAAGTAAATAACAAAATTTTGGAATCTTATTTTCAAATTACAGAATTTTGTTATTCACTTTGTAAAATTTCATTCGCAACTTTTGGAAACTTCATATTTGTTTTTATGATTTGTTAAGTATTGATAATTTTTCATTGTTTTTCGAGCAATATTCAAGAGGAATCTGAACCGTTTTATGTTTATTACGAACTTAAGAAAAATTCTTAGATTTTAAGAAATATTCTCCAATTTTCTATTGAAGATTACTATCCTTTCGAGCTGCATTTTCCTCCGTCTCATCCTTGCAAGGATGTCGAATAATATATAAAGAAATATCAATCTTACGGAATGATTTTAGCAACCGAGAAAGAAGGTCTCGATATATAAATTGAGGATCTCTTGGAAAGAATGGAAGAGCTGCTTTTATGCAATTGCAAATTTTTGTTCTTTTTCATTCTACGGAAACTAGGTTACTATATAACCCATATTATACATCCAGGAAAGTGGGGAACAAAAGTAGACGCCATGTTTGGGCGGCATCCGTCATTCGTTACTGTTTTGTGATTGGCTCCAAGCTCGTTCCAAAGCATTGACTTTGCCGCGCATACGTACCAACCCAATCCAAGCTTCTCTGTTCTTTTTCCTAAGAATCTACTGTGTACTTGGTTTTGGTAGGAATCGAAAACGCTTTTGCGATACTTGTCTTGAATTGTGTCATCGGGCATTGAAACAGATTATTACAAGCCATCATCCAAACTCTTGAATGAAACTTTGAATCGGTGTATGTTATATACATGTTATGATTTAATCAACACAAATAATTACAATGATGATTGAATGTGCAAGGAGAGAAATAAAATTGGTCGATTCTCCCATTTTATAATTGTGGTCATGATAACTTTCTAAAGAAATTTAATACGCTCAAAATATTGTTGGGTCACAATGCTTGATACTTTCTCTCACTGTGGAATTTTTGAACTATTACTATCAAGTGTATCCAGAATTGATTGTCTCTATTAATTGTTTCTATTAAATTGGACTATCAAAGGCCCTAACGTGGCCCAAAGAAGGACCTGAGATACTATAAAGAGCCACATTTCTAGCTATGAATTGATCACTTACATTTCTGCTTATTTTACGTCAAGTTTATGTTTGAAAATTGCAATTTTCTAATCAAAATTTCGTGTCTCGCGATATCCTTCGATGAATGATTTCTAGTAAGCGAAGTCAATCTTATCGAATGATGAATTTTCGAATAAATTGTTGGTAGCTTTAACGCACATGTACAGGAAATAGGTTTTGGAAATTCTTGGTTGTTAATACGGAAAAATTCCAATTCCTTCCTCAGTGTTGCTCTGGAATATTTTGATTATCAACAACTTCGTTATTTAATATGATAAGGAATCGTGAAATAAAACAATCACGTTATAAGTTGAATGAAAGTCAATGTGTGTTTAAAAAAAATACTGTCCGTTGTATCAAAACTGTGAAGTGTTTATTACATTCCATCGATCCATATTTTTGAAAAACCACACGATATCAAGTTGAAATTTGCCTGTTTGGGGATCGAAACGCTTTTGGATATTCTTAATTGTTCCGGGCATTGAACTATTCAACTCATCCAAAGGAAACTTTGATGGTGTATGTTATATCATGTTATGATTTAACAAAAAATAATTAAATATTAATGAAAAAAACGATCCCAAAGGGGATGATACAAGTTTGCAAAATAGTTGGGCAATATTATACTTTTCCAGTGAAATTTTATTTTCAAGTGATCGAGATTCCTTTTGTTTCAAACATGGCCTAATTGAAAAAGTGGGGGGGGGGGGTGGGGGGGGCGGGGGGGGGGGGGGGGGGGGGGGGGGGGGGGGGGGGGGGGGGGGGGGGGGGGGGGGGGGGGGGGGGGGGGGGGGGGGGGGGGGGGGGGGGGGGGGGGGGGGGGGGGGGGGGGGGGGGGGGGGGGGGGGGGGGGGGGGGGGGGGGGGGGGGGGGGGGGGGGGGGGGGGGGGGGGGGGGGGGGGGGGGGGGGGGGGGGGGGGGGGGGGGGGGGGGGGGGGGGGGGGGGGGGGGGGGGGGGGGGGGGCGGGGCGACTTTTCACTGCAATCAGTGAAATTTCACCGTTTTGAAATGTATAGAGAGGGAAATTTACTGCAATCAGGCCATTAGAAATGCTAAAATAGTGGCAATACAGGCTCCCACACGGAGAAAAAAGTATTGCTGGCATAACAAGCAGGTCTGTTACTATAGCGCCTGCAAAAAAACTAGTTGAAATAGCAAGAAAAATGATTGACACAGCTACATTTTCTTGCTGGCATAAATACATTTGTTAATAGAACTGACGTCTTAGCTGCTGTAGTGAATATTTTTGCAAGGACAACAAATTTCTTTGTAGGCGCTATAATAGCAAACCATTTTTTCTCCGTGCATAGGTACCTTAGTTGTAGAATCTCATTAAACTGATTAATTCTCATTGGTTCCGATGCAGAAATCTGATTCGAACGCATTAAGAATTGATTTTTAATCGGTTCCAATCAGTTTTCTGCATCGGGATCAATGAGAATCAATCGGTTCAATGAGATTCTTTAACCAGGGTATTGCCAGTACCAGCCCTGTTGTGTCTCCAGTACTGGGCCTTATACAGTAAAAAGTAAAACTAACTTTCGATCTGAATATCAGCTTATCTTAAGATACATCCAAAACTAGCCCTGTTTCAGCTGGAAGTAAGCACCGGAAACAAATGCTGACACAATGGAAAAGACTGAATTTCAGGTAAGATACAACCACTTTCAGTCAGACTTTCTACAGTGTACGTTGAACGTTGTTTAGCAGCCTAGTAAAAATTGCCATCAGAAACGGATATACTGTCGAATTATAACTAGGCCTGGACTGGTTGTTTATATTCGCCAACGACAACGGCACTGCGCTGATATTGGACTGGGTTTCAATTTCTACATCCACCGAGAGGAAAAGCAAGCTCTAGACGCACACTGTAAAAAATTTCTATGGGAAACCTCACATAAATGTTCGGAAGTAATTAACACATACATGCGTCAGGAATTTTCCGTATTTTACCGGAAATTTACTGCAAAATGATAGTAAAAATCCCATAAAGTTTGGAATTTTCAGTTACACTTATGGGAAAGTTCATATACATGTATTGGAAATTGATTTCCCATCCCATGACTAGAATTTTCCGAATGCTGCTTATAGGGAAATTCCGATCATTTTTTACAGCGCAAGAGACGCTCCATACTTATAATGCCTTTGTTACAACTTGCGTTGAATGCTTTCAACGCACAAGCCCACGCTTTTTGAGTATGAGTCTCCTGCCTTCCGAGCATGTTGTCATGCGTTAAAAGCACGTTATAACAACAGCTCCCTTGCATTCAGAGCTTGTTTTTTCTCTCCGTGTGGGAACTACTGATTTTTTTGGTCGCTCTGACCATTTTTAGGTGGGAGTGGCTCTATTTGCATTTACACAGCTCACATTCGCTTAGAAAATCCACTCAAACCTCAAATAATTTATATTCAGAGATATATAATCAAATCAAAATCCAGAAATGGTCACTGTGTTCAATTGTTAATGCAGATTAATAATACCGAAATTATAAAATTATATATCCCGAATGTATAACATTTTTCCATCATTCGAATTGATATAAGTTCGATAAAATTCATCCGTATCAATTGCATTATTTTCTTTCATTATCATATGGTCACCGTAAAACCATATATTTTGTATGAAAATCAACAAAGGGTGCACAAATTTTGAATACGAATATTGATCATCCTTGCGAATGAATATGAATTTTACGTGATATTAAATTTAAAGCGAATTCAAGCAAATATGATATGTTTTTACATTTTACTTTATTTTGCCATTTTGCAAACAGAAGTTTATTATCATTGTGCGAACGAAATGTGATATTGATGTACCTCATACAATTATTTATGAACAGATAAGATACATGAATTTTATGATATTACAAATAAAGGGATGGATTTTTCAATATTTTAGGCAAAATTACAGTAAACCTGATATACAAGTCTGTTGCCAGCTCAAGCCAGCTCGACTACCTAATTTAATTCACGATCGGTGCATTGTAGAGATAAACACAGATTTTGTGGTGTTGCATCCCTTTGTACTACTATTTTTTCAAAGAACAGCGATTGTCATTTTCTCTCAATGCATATTTTATTACTCATTTTAATCTGTTTTGATACTCTTCAGGGAATAGATCCCAGCCCACATAGCACAAATGTCTCAGGATTATCTCCAGAATATTCTGCAATGTTCTGGAGACATTGTAATATCGCCAGAACATTCTGGAGATATTACTGACACATTTGTGCTATGTGGGAGTGAACAGGGATTTGCAAAATGGGTGTTGTAATGAATTTGAAATGGAAAACATAAAACGCCTAATTATTTCCTATTTCAAATACAAAATGTAAAATAGTTTTGGAAGACATATGGAAAATGCAAAATGGGCATTATGAAAATGGTTTTATTTGAAATAGAATCTTTGGTTTTTATGCAGAATTTGAAGCTACATCATGACCGAGTGTTTGATTAATTCATCGTAATAAAATAAGTATACTATAGTTAATTGAAGAATGAATCAAAATAATTTTATTTGTTTTTTAATTAAAATGTGTTTGATTTTAATACGAATCATTTTTCAAATAATCCGTCACTCATTTTTCTCCTATAAGGTCTCATAATCATACCTCCGAGTGAAAACAGGCGTTCCACTGTCGCAGAGCTAGGTAAACAAGTATTGATTGAATCTTAAGAATATTTTTTTGATTGTGGGCTGAGCGTGTAGCATTTCATTATTATTACAGTTCTAATCACACTCACAGAAAGGATTTCTTGGAATGAGAAAATTTTTCTGGTCGCAGGGACAAAACTCATTTTTTTCTTGAAAGAAATTTTCTTAATTCAAGTGAAATTTTCTAGGCTCAAGAAAAAAATGAGTTTTGTGCCAGCGACAAGAAAAATTTTCTCATTTCAAGAAATCCTTTCTATGATTGCATTCTCTCTTCAAATCACAGTAGTGATCGGCGATATTTGGAAATATCGATATTTTTTATAGAATTTTTGTCGAGTTTATCTTGATTTTGATCAAATATCGATAAAAACTTTATACAAATTTTATATAAAATATCGGTATCGTGAAATATCGTCGATCACTAAATCACAGGGCAATGATTATTTTATACCCATTTTCTATTTTAAAATAGAAAATGGGTACAAAAAACCATTCAAATGCGAATGGAAAATGCTATTACAAAATAAGCATTACGAATACAAAATGAAAATGGGTATTTTCCATTTTGTATTTCCATTTGAAATGGAACCATTTCAAATAATGCACATCTCTGCCAGTGAACATTTTCCCTCTCAACATTTCAAACGTTCATTATGTTCTCTAAATGATATCAAAAAGTTCTCTACTGCGTCGGTTCCTGAAATCTCTCTGATGCCTTTCTTAGCAAAAAGAAGCCTAGGGCTCAATTTTATCGGAGACCCTTTTACGGGGTTCAAAACTTCAAATTATAATTATGTTGGATAATGATCTGAGGAAAAGGGGTCCTCTGCCGATGGGGCCTGGGACTATGCCCCCCCCCCTCTGAGCCCTCCTTAAAGACGACGCTGAGAAAGGAATCAAAAAGATTTCCAAAATCAACGCATCAATAACCCAAGTGTGTATCGCCGATATTAACAATGGGCCAAAACAGGGTCCATTTGCTTGTATCCAATATTGAGAAATGATAATGGGACCCATCTTGGACTGATTTTGGCCCTATTGTTTGTTCCCATACAATTATAGTTCGTAGAAAATGGAAATAGTCCGCTTAGTTCAGGGCCCATTGTATCTTCTAGTCCTCGGGCAAAGCAATACAGCCAGGCTGGATACGATGTTATCATCCCAGAGTTGGTCCCACGTTAGTTAGCATGGGCACCCACTTTGGGCCCCCATTGGACCCATAGTAAATACACGCTTGGGAACTTTCTGATATCATTTAGAGAGCATAATGAATGTTTGAAATGTTGAGGGAAAAAATGTTCACTGGGATATTAGAGATCAGGACAAAATTTGTAAAATACGATTTGCGTACGGGGTCGTCCATAAACTACGTGGCACATAAAGGGGGAGGGAGGGATAAGATGAAATGCTATGCTCGGCTACATGGGGGTAGGGGGGTTTGGCTTCAAGCAACGTGGTTTTTTATTTATCTTGTACTTGGAAGAAAATTCTATATAACATCCAGAAAAATGATCCACTTGAATATAAACAGAATAGATATTCGATTGGATCAAATAAGATCCCACTTGATTCAAGTAAATTTCATTTGGTATGAGAGTAATTGTCTTTCAATGGAATAAATCTCTCATTTGAGTTAATGAAAATTTTATTAGGGTTATATTTTGAATAAAAATTCTCTTGATTGAGAGTAATTTCGTTGAACGTGAGAAATTACTTTCCCGTGAGGAGGGGGCGAGGGTTCAGAGGAAAGCCACGGTAGAGCTACATGGGGGGAATGGGGGGGGGGGGTTAAAAAGTCGCAAAAATAGGGCTACGTAGTTTATGGACGACCCCTCATCAGGGTGGTGACAATCACAAATTTCTCTCTTTCCGATTGGTTATTTTATTCCATAAGAACGCATCATTGATCAATTCTATATTAGGATTATTAGTTCTGTCACCACCCGGTATAATTTCCCGAGGAAGCGTTATATCAGCACTCGCTAGGCCCTTACAAGTTCCCCACTAGCCACTAGATTCTTTCTAGCCCTTGGGTAGATTCTCGCGAGGCCCTAGACAGTTCCATGGATGACGTTGCTAGGGCCATTTTCCTCTGTGTATCGTTGCTAGTACGAGGGACGTTTTTAAATTTTCATCGCTCAGGGGCGATAATAATATTTTGCCGTCCTTAACCTGAGCTGGGGTAATATTCTCAATCATTTCACTAAGTATATTTATACACTTTGGGAACAAAATTTCTATAATTTTACCCTTCCTCTGAAATTTACTACCCTGCGCAATCCAAGCCTAACGCCCCTCCTCTCTACAGACGTCTCTGCCTACACTATGAAAAATGTTTAATTTGAAAATTCCAGTATTCCACCGGAAATCATTAACTAGTTCATTGGACTTGAAATTCCAGTACTGGAAAATGAATCTGTTGAAATTTCCCAGTACCAAGACGCAGTAAATTTTCAGTTTTTTTCCACAGTGGAATACAAATCATGGTTGAAGATGCGAGTGGAGTACACTCTGGTTAAAAAAACCCATAGAATCTGATGAAATGGAATTTAATGGGATTTAGTCGGAACATTGGACAGGATTCAATGAGATTTGGCGAGAATCAATGGTTTCGTTTAACCAAGGCACTGTAAGAAATGTTTACTTGAAAATTCCAATATTTCATAGAAAGTCATCAACCAGTACATTTGCAGAAACATTCTAACAGTAATTTGTACGATCTCAATAAATATACTGGGAATGAATGCACTGAAATAGTGATCGACGATATTTTACAATATCGATATTTCTAAGAGAAAATTATTCGAATTGAAATTGAATTTGATAGAATATCGATCGAAACTTCATAGGAATTGTTTGAAAACTATCGATAATTGTGAAATATCGCCGATCACTACATTGAAATTCTTCAGTACACAGTAAAAAATTTTTCGTCATTGTGTAAAGTGTTAAACTTTGTGTGTAGAATATTTAACATTCTAGAGTGTCGATTCAACACAATCGTTGTTAACGCAAACCAAAAAAAAACACGATCGGGTTGAATCAACACCCTAGAATGTTAAATATTCTACACACAACTTTTAACACTTTACATAATGACGAAAAATTTGTTACTGTGTATCAAAACACAGTCATTTCCCATCTTGCTGAAAATGCCAGACGGAACCTGACAGAAAATTATTGTCAGCCTGTGAAGGGTTTTTTCCCCAGGTAAACCAGGCAAACAACTGACAAACTTTCTACCCGATTTGGCCCGGAATACCCTGTCAAAAACTGACAGAAATTTTTTGGGACGGTTCTGTTTGGAATTTACAGATAGTGATATTCAGTCATGAATTGACGAAAATTTTCCAGCCAGGGTTTGACATACGGTGGAAACGGAATAGTTGCAGCAACTATATACCCTGGTAGAAATTTCAATTAACAAACCATGAGGCGCCCATCAGTTCATTCTTTGTATTGACGAGACACTAGGCGGGAAAACTACCAAGACTCTGATGAGGGATATAACGCTCTTACCTCGTTAAGGACCAAACGTCCGTTTTTTCAACACCTTTTTCAACGACATTTTACACTGTCGAATCGATTGTCAAAAAATTTGCGAATAATTATTTTCAATGTAAAGTTATCTGAACTTTCAGAATATGGAAGCAGATTTTAGAAAAAATGCGAACTGGGAATGTTATAATCGTTTAAATAGAAAAAAACACGAATTTTCGATTGCAAAAAATTATTATCCGTTTATTTTCGTCTCGAATTAGGGGAGACATACATCTAGGGGATGAAATTTCTGCGTCCATGGACCCTGAGCTTCAAAGTATGTGAGATGGTTTTTCGAAATTCAAGATGGCGACACTCAATATGGCGGCTAGAAACCAAAATATTTTTGCTTTTTCTTATTTTTCGTATTTGAGCAATATTCCTGAATGAATTCGATGTACACACACGTATTATTAGGTTTTTGGGGTCGCTGATCACGAATCCGGGGTCAGATTTGCCAAATTCAATATGGCGGCTCCAAAATGGCGGCCTAAAATTGTTGAAACTGTACGATTCCCATGAAAATCAGTACATGGGGGGTTTCGGGATCCCTGATGATTGAGTTGTCATCACGAAAATTGTATAAAACGTAGGGGTATCACTTGTTTCCGAGAGAATCAGCACTACGTAACATCGTAGTCGTTACGATGTATCCCCTTTTGAAAATTTCACATCGGAATCATTACTATTTAATTCTCTCCGTGATACCGAGGAATTTGTTTTAACAAATCCTCAGCAGAAATTAGCACCGAATCAACGTTGTTTCGAGCTTAGATGCCTCGAAACAACGTTGATCAGGTGTTGATTTCTACTAGGGATACTATACTAGAGTCACATCCACAGCGAATTAATTTGGGAATGATCCCCAACTGTCCACCAGCAATCATGACCCCATTTTTTGCAAACCCCCTAGCAGAGATGACTCTAGCCACCTCATAGTTAATGTCAAGGCCCTGTCTAGTGACTAGCTTCACTGCTAGTGCCTTGAAAGGTGCTAGACAACCGCTATAATCATTTTTACTGGGGTCTGTGTCCATTGATTAGTCCAGCAATTTTTTTCTCAATTAGTTTTTCTCCTTCAGAGCCTCATGGGTCACAGGAAAGAACTTGTGACATTTCCACCAGGGTACTTAAATAATCGATTTTCGACCATCTACTCAAAGGGTTGCTGCAACTACTTAGTAGTCACGCGCTTAGCTAACGTGATACTTGATCTGACTACTAAGTAGTTGCAGCAACTATTCCTTTTTCTCCATGCAGGATGTTACAATTCAGTGATTCCGGACCAAACCGGGTGGACAATTTGTCAGTTTTTGCTTGGATTATCTGGGAACCAAACCGTTCGAAGCCTGACAACAATCTCCTGCTCGGTTTTGCCTGGCATTTTCAGCAGGGCAGTATGTTGATGAAGTTTGAATCGAATGATAAAATAATCAACTGTCCAAGACCACAATTCTCGCAGTATACTGCATATTATCTTTTCAATGATATTTTCAGTTGCGAGGAGTTGATTTTCGTATCGTTTCTATGAACGATTCAAACTTCAGGAACAGAATAGGGCAGTTCTTTTTCTACAAGATAGAATAATGCGTGAACTTTTTACTGATTTATTTTTCCCAAAAGAACAATTCACAATGCATTCATAAGAAGTTCTTCTGAAAATTCTCATAGTTCTGAAAGATTTCGTTTTGAACTGATATGCCATTTATTACGAAACTTTGATCATGAGAGAACAAAACATCCAGGTTGTACACGTTGTACGCGATGTTTCATAAAACGGATTGAAAATGATTTTACCTTTCGTACCATCAGTCTCCGTTGAGATATAAATCCTTGGCTATCAGTCGAATTGTTGTATTTATCGGTTAATACTTTCTACCATTCGATTACAACGTGAAATCCTTATATCCTTTAGTGCAGCGTTTTGGTATCTATGGATGGAGGGCGGAGAACAAGAATTTGGACGGTAGTGGAGGAGTTCTGTTTGAGATTACGAAGCGTCGAACTCCGCCTCTTGGTTCTTCCACCAACTCGAGTCTTCCGGCGTTCTCTCGTCGAATCGTAAACCTCTCCCTCCTCTCTCATTCTCTGGCAGTTCTCTCCCTCCCCTCGTCACCTTTTATACGTGCCATGAACAGTCTTTTCAATCTCGACGCTGTTCCCTCTCTCGATGGAGCTGTGTGTTTTTCGTGCTTTGCTCAGACAGTGTTAAATCGCGGCATGATATTGGTAGTTTTTGTGTTGTATTGAAGTTTCCTTTGTTTTTATTTCACGTTAATAACGTATGGTGATCGGTTGAAAGTTGAGGACGTACTCGCCGATATCGACTGTCGATTTCATTGATATAATTACTGGTTTCATCTTAATATGATCCTAATGGTGAATTTATAAAATAGCAGTGTGTTGAGAAGAAAAACAATGTGATTTATGATTATTCTACGGAGTGATATGTTCGAATAATCAGGTAAGGGTTGATGATTTTGTTGACGAATTTAAACCATGTGCGAGCCATATACACTGTAAAAAATTGAAAAAACAAACGAGATTTCGCGTTCGTAATTGTAAATCCAATTTGAACAAATTTGTAATATCATCATTCTGAAAGTAGGCAAAATACAAAGACCCAGTTGGATTTTCACAAAAATTTTGTGAATACACTACTCTGAATATTGGCATATTACAGTGCATTTGTAAACTTATGATGAATAAGTGTAAAGTTATCATAAAATAGGTAAAAACTTCACTTTCAAAGTAGGTAATAAAGTTCCCATCATTGAAAGTCACGTATTTACAGACGGTTGGAAAATTACAGATTTTTGATAAAATTGCCACACTGAATGAAGGGAATTCACATTTGTTTTCGTATGAATTTTACACTCATAGTAGCGAATTCACATTCACATTGATGGAAAAACGTCACTTTGAAAGTGGTAAATTTCAAAAACATTTTTTACAGTGTACAGTGGTGGATACACGGAGAAAAATTGTCTATGATAAATTACTAGACTCGCTAGTATATTGCGGATATGCTTGCATTTTTGAAGTTATATACACGGAAAAAATCAGTGATCCAAATTTTCGTTGACTAGTATGTCACTTTTGGACGGAGCGCAATTTGGAGAAGAATTCGTACACTGGATTTGAATAATTCGTTGACTCTTTCCATTATTTCGATGATGAAAATAAAAAGTGGATCTCATTGTTCGAATAGTGAATTCTTTTCAAACTTGTGCTCCGTCCAAAATTTGTATACCAGTCAACGAAAATTTGGACTACTTATTTTTTCCGTGTACCAAACATTCTTTTCAAAAGTACCAAAGACTTTCTGGGAGTTAATGGTGGGATAATGACATCCCAGATAGAAAAATGTCTCAATAATGCCATCATAATGGTGACATGCACACCAAAAAATGTTCGCATCATAGTGTCAAGGTGTTTCCGCATAAAGCATTGTTATTGGTGACAAAACGAGGTGATGGCACCATAATGAAGACACACTTGTTCACATTCTATGCATCATCGCAAGCTGAGCAGAGTTCATGATAGTATGTTTACGGCACGTTATGTCAACGAATATTCAGAGCATGCTTTTCTATCCGGGATTCTATAATAGAAAGTCTGATGCTTTTGATGAGAATGTTTGGTATATAACCTTAAAATGCAAGTATATTCTCAATATACCAGCGAGTCTAGTGATTTATAATAGATAATTTTTCTCAGTCTACACTGAAAACACAGTTTGTTTTCCAGCCAAAAAAAATTTTGGTTGAAATGGATGTGAAGAAACTTTTTGGTTGGCTGAAATAAAATTCATTTAGGGTGAACAAAATTTGGTTCACAATAATCAAGGCTTTCAAACAGACAGATAAATTTTGTTTATCCTAAATAAATTTTATTTCAGCCAACCACAAAGTTTCTTTGCGTTCATGTCAACCAAAGTTTGGTTTCACTGAAACAAACGTTTTCTCAGTGTACGTTATTAGTTACCGTTACTCATTATATATAATATATATATATATATAATAAATTTGTATAAAAAATATAGAATATTATATATATATTTTATACACAATGAGTAACGAGTAACGTACCCATCACTGGCCATACATGCCCAGGCAGTACGAATGATCAATGTGAATTTATAAACTTCCTAAAGATCTCTCGAATGGTACCAGTTATGCTAATCAATATGGATTCATTATAAATATTTTGAGTTCAAACTGAACCCGTATTAAATGCCCGCAGAATTAATTATGAAATCTCGATACGAATTCCTTCTAAACATTGCAATGTTCATTAAGAGTTCATTTTAAATTCGAAATATTCATATCGAATACACTGAGAAAACAGATATCTTGAAAAATACCATAATTTATGGATTCTCAGCGCTGGTCTGATCCGAGTCGGAATATTCACTTGCATGAATCTCTAAAAGTACCATAATTTCTTGGACTTTTTGAAATAAGTATGGTACCTTCCGTATAAAAGTCCAAGACATTATGGTACTTTTAGAGGTTTTTTCAGGTAAATATTTAGACTCGGTCAGACCAGCGCAGAAAATCCATAAATTATGGTACTTTTTAAAATACCTTTTTCTCCGTGTACATATAGATTAGCATAACGGGAACTCTTGTGCTGCATGGATGATTTATACAGATCCATATCCCATACAGCACAAGATTTTCTACAAACAGCTCCCGTCATGCTAATCAATATGTATTCATTATGAATATTTTGAATTCAAAATGAACTCTTGATAAACAACTCAATGTTCAGATGAGGACTCATATCGAGATTTCATAATAAATTCGTTGGGCATTCAATACGTTTTCGTTGTGGATTCATTGAATTCTTATTGAATTCATCATTGGTCGCATAACAGGGAATATTCAAGAGGTCTTTGGGAAGTCTTTAAAAATTCAAATCGATCATTTGCGCTGGCTGGGATATGATTAATTTTTACAAGAGTCCTTTCAAAGAGCTCCCGTTATGACAGTGAACATGAATTTATGATGAATACTCTGAATTCTTGATGAACAACTCGGTTGTCCGGAAAGCATTCATATCGTGAATTCATGAAGAATTCATTTGAACTGTTTAAGAATTCTTTGAGAAGTTGCTGTGAATTCAAAATGATCATTTGTGCTGTCTGTTGTGTTTTTTTTTAATACAAAAAGCATCTAGTACTAATTGATTTCTATGAAAAATCGATAAAAATTTGATACATTTTATATAAAAAAGAATCGATTCTTTTAAAAATCGATATCGCTAAATGAAAAATTCTATGTTGAATATAACAATATGTAATTTATATATGAAACAGAATCTGTTTCATAACATCACCGTGGTACGCTATGTAGAAAATTAATTACAATTTATAAACATACAGTGTAGTTGTGGTAATTCAAGTGTCATTGATCACATGGATTTGACACAATTGCCTTCATCGGGTTGGAATAACTTCCACGTTTCGTGGAAATAATAACTGAATCCGTTGATCACATCTCAAAAATTACGCATCGAATAGAAATCTATTTCAAGAAAAATTATATCAAATAATTCAAGAAATAAATTAGCGAAATGTAATCGAGTTTTTTTCTATCATTAGTGGTGGATGATTGATTTTTTTGGATAAGAATCTCCATAAATTAGAGATTTTTCTTATGAAAAAAGAATAAAATATATCGTATATATAATATATGTATGATGTGGAATGAAAAATGAAGATCGCAGTGTTATATTAACTCTCAAATGGTAACGTATTTTTTAGCCCCCTTCTAATGGGAATAATAGGTCACTCGTGTTTTGCGTATTTTAAACTAACTTAAGGAGCTACCAGCGCTGGAACATTAGCCAAATTTTTCGTTTAAGATTTTCCCAAAATACTTGGATATTTTCAAAATTTTTGTTATTTTCTTAGTAAACTATAAACAGGAAGGTTTGTCGAATGAATTTTACACAAAAATACGGAAGATTACGAATATTGTAGAAAAAATAGTAGGTAGGATTGAAATTTTAAACGCTGGACGTTAAATTTTATAAAGCGTATAGTAAAATCCAGTTAATCATTCGTAATCTCTCGTATTTTTATGTAAAAATCCATTTTACAAACCTCCCTGTTTCTGGTTTAGCAAGCAAAGCAGGAAAAAGTAGTATATCTTTTTCTTCGTGTATACAGCATTTCTATAGACATTCAAGGAATGCTGTGTAGAGCGATATTTTGAAAATATTCAAGTATTTTGGAAAAATCTCCTGAATATGCTCAGAGAAACCTGTAAGAATTTATGAGGGTAGTTTGAGCAACCTATTTTAAGGATTTACAATTTGAATTGCCGGAAGACATTGTTTGAACATTTGTTCTTCACAATTTATGCAAAAAAAAAACAAAAAGAATCCCATCAAATTCTTCTATGGATTTCTAAGTATCGAAACATTCTCGAAGGACGAAGAGAGTTTGTTCTATATTACTTGTGAATAGAAAATTTATCCACTCCCAATGAAAGAAAATAGAGTATTTTTCAAACTTGATTTCGAATACTTCGGAATCCTCGGAATGTTAACCCTGTTTGAGGGAAAAGAATGTGGTGAAATAATATAATAAACGCTTTTACATAATTCTTTCATTCAAATGCAAAATTATAAACCTGCAACCTTGAAATCAACTAATCAATTTGAACCATCTTTTCTTTTTGGGCTGAATACCAATGATTTATGCGATCACCATTTGAAAGTTACAAATCAGCTGATTATATTATTGAGTATTATTCTATTGCACAATCAAGTTTCCTACAGTTTGTTAAAATGTACCTCTCCGTGCGGAGTCTTAGTTGAAGGATTCACATATAAATCGTAAAAACAATTGTATATATTAGAAAGAATATTCATCTGTCTTCTCTCCATAAAGTATTTATTTATAAAACTTGAATATTCATTTGGATGTAAAAATTCATTACTTGAGGCGAATAAATTATTAATTTAGAAGACCAATTTATTTGAGTCAAGATTCCATCAAACCCGAGAAACATGCTATGGAGAGAGAAATATCTATTTGGCGAGAAGACAATTTTTTTTAGGGCTGGTCTATAATCTGATTCAATGTAATTTTATATAAAGTTTGTATGAAGTTTCTATGAATTTGTATAAAAACTTCCCTACAAACAATGATTACTGGCGTTTCAATGGGCCGCTGATGGTCCGGCAATGCCGTTGAAGAGCCGTCACTGGTCCTTTGAAACGCCAGCAGTCGTGTTTGCTGGGTTAGTACAAATTTTATATAAAATCACATTGGAGCAGATTGCGGCCCCAGCCCTAGTTTCATCTAAGATTACTTTTGTGCACAGGATTCTATTGAATCTACAAGAGTTCCTTTGTGAAATAAATTTGAAAAGAAAGATATTTTTTTGACTGATCATGCTACGTTATACTATACATTAAAGTGATCTCATAAGAAAGACATCCACAACATTTCCGGAATAGAAGCATTCCCCAGCAACACAAAAGGTTAAAAATGCTAAGAACGTGTTTAGAAAATCCTACGAACACGCTTAGAACCTCCAAATGAGAGTATTTCGGATAATTATATGCTATGCACCTCCATAGAATATCTTTTTTTTTTTTTTATGGCAATACACGGGTTAGCACCCTTTGATATAAAAAGTAAATACAGAGTCAATACAAGACAGCGTCCAAAGACGCATAAAATACAATTACAATGTGGTCATGCATTAACCGACAGTTTAAACCGATTCAAACAATTCCATCGACCGATCGAAATTATTTGCTAATTCACAAATGCGAGAAATCGGGTCATAATTTCCAAATCTAGATTTAAATTGTACAGGTCTAAATAAAAGCGCTCTACTAACTGGTCTACCGGGGATGTTAAAATATCTTGACGAATTTATCCAAAATAGTCTCATTTGCACATTCTTTTCACATTCGCTGTATCATTATAGCATCTTTGAGATTTTCCCTGTGTTACTTGGGATTAGAGAACTTTCTGGTATCATTTAGGGAACATGATGTTTGAAATGTCGAGGAAACAAATGTTCATTGGGACCCTAGGAGCTACCAAGAAATCTTGACTCATTGCATGCAGTAGAATATACTCTTTTATTCTTTCCGTTTAGGCCAAGTAAGTCCCTTAGAAGAGCCTGGTCAGGTCTTGCGATGCCTAGAAAATGATCAGATTGATTTCTACACGGAAAACAGAAAACACTACTGCTTACTGTGAATGACAGCAATCAGTTGAAAAACGAATGAAAACATGTTTGGATAATGAGGATTGGCGCGATCACAGTGATGGATATTGTAATGAAGTGCGTCAATGCTGACTGGACGGTAATGAGGACTGGTAAACGCAGTATTGCATGGAATGAATTTGCGTTTCAATGTATTTTTGTGATTCACAGTAACGATTGCTGTTTTCTTCTCTCCGTGTACCATAGTATGCCCATTATGCACGGAGAAAAATAGATACCAATGGGTATATGAAATATTATACTAGTTAGTATATGAGCACAAGCATCTAGGTTATATCCCTGGGATACTAGTCTTCAATAACTTTTCATTACTCTTTACAATCTGCATTATACTCCTTACTGGCATATGGATATTAAGGACTATAGGAAAAATTGGTATAATCCAGATGCTTGTCATTAGTATCTGTTTTTCTCTCCGAGCAAGCGTTATATCAGTACTCGCTAGGCCCTTACAAGTTCCCCGCTAGCCACTAGACTCTTTCTAGCCCTTGGCTAGATTCTCACGAGGCCCTAGACTGCTGGGGTCCGTGTGGCTCGCAATTGTTCAAACTTCAGAGGACGGGATGTCTCAAGAAATGTTTTACCATTTTTTCCGTATTCAGCACATCAAATTACCTCTGAAAAACATGAAAAAGGTTAATTGTGTTCGGTAACCAGCCAGTTTTTGGGTCCTGATGAGGACTGTTTCTGGTCCAGTTTTCATGGACAGTACTTTATATTTTTGACAATCAAATTGACATGTACAATTGGGCAGAACCTGACTGATGACCAGAAAAACTGTGGACTTGGCCCCTCACCGGTACAATACCGGATATTTCTACCTTGCTTCTGCGTTGCTTCTACATAGAATCTCCATTCATCCGCCTTGTATCCACTTAGAGTCCACGGAGATGCGACGATATTGCCGAATTTTGAATCGTTCATTGAAACGCATCAGTACTCGAACAACGAAATATTCAGCTGTTAGAGACCACAATCTCGCAGTAAATTCTTTAAACGATGTTTTCTCAGGCCAAAGAAGTTAATTCGAAGTGAAAAATAACGATCGTTCATCAGATTTTGTGAGTTTAAAATTTCGCTTAGTTTTTATATCCCCGACACTGTAGGAAGAGAGTCTTAAATTCAGCTCATTTCATGGCTGAATCTATGATGCAAACAAATTGAACCGGAAAAACAATCGCCGACACAATGGAAAAAGCATCGAGACTTTCTTTTTACAGTGGATTCAAACTTCAACAACATGATGCGACGTGGAAATCGGTGGACGTACTGTTAGGGCAGGGTTGTTTTGCTCGCCTCGCAAAACATTCCTTGTTCCAGATTCCTCATTTTGTTCCCTCATTCATTGAAAATGTCGCATAGATTCGGACCTGAAAGTCACAAATCCGTATTAAAACGGATAGAAACTTAAATTTTTCCGATATTTTCAACAAGGTTAACAACTAATCTTATTGGGTGTGAAAGTGAGTTTTTCTCTAGACTAGCAAGAAACTTTGCTATTCTATATTTAATACCCAGATTTGCTATGCCAATGAATTGTTTTTTCTCGTTGTGCATGAATTAGAACTTGATAAAACTCGGTTCATTATATTAAAGTGAGAACCGAGCATTGAAAGATTCGATTATTTAAAACGACGGTGAATATATTTTTGACTATCTCATGAATATTTTCATTCACTCAAGTGTCGAGTTTGAGGTTGAACCGAGCATCGTGGACAAAACAGTCTGTCACGGAATGTTGCGGTGGACAGCTGTTCACAAATTTGCTGAATCATTCTGTTTCGTTGAATCAAAATCAAATTTATTCGGTTCTTTAAAACTGAATCCCCAATTTGCATACTACATAGAAATTATCTACATAAAATATATATATCCTCGAAAAGAGATGTCCACAATGTTTCTCGAACTTGGTATTTTTTACAAATTGAATTGGTCATGTGATATCCCATGGCTGCACAAATGTGTGAAGCTAATTTCGGTTCATTTTTGACCAGGGCCAGCCAATTTGGGATTAAGAATGACCCCGCGTTCATGCACTGAGAAAAAAAAAACTTGTAAAGAGACCACAATTTACAACAACGAATATTAAATATACCACAGCTGATGTGGAATATGTATACCATAGCCCTGGTGAAAATCCAAAAGTGGAGGAAGCGAATATTGAAACTAATGAAACGTGGAAATGTTCCAATTCCCTCCTCAACTACGCGTTACGCTCGCGTTCCGCTTCAACGCTTCATTTTCACCAGGGAGCTGATGAGCGTATTACATTCCCTGCGGTAGAATCAACTAAAATTGTAGTAGCTCGAATTATATTTTGAAATCGTCCATATATTCACTTAAAAAGAGGTAAATTTTACAACTTTCTTTTTTATAACCATATTAAGATTCTTCATTATTCTATCAATCAGAGTAGATGGTTGTAAAATGATATTTAAATTGAAGGCGAGCGGATGATTAAATTCCCAAATTCTTCTAGAAATAAGTAAGTTCTACCATCGATCGATGAAACGTCAACTGTTTCCTTTTCAAATTCCATTGCCCTCCACTGTTATTCATTCGACTCGAGTTATTTTTCCACGCGTCAACAATTTCTCATTCATTTCGACGAGAAAAAAGGAAAATTAATGTCACCTCATTTATTTTGGACGCGAGGAAAAATCGGTTAACTCGATAAAAATGAAGAAATAATACGATCATGAAAGTTTTTCAGGTTTAAGTGTATTCAAAGTTTCAAAACCGGAAAGTCGTTCTTGACATGGCGTACGCCTAGTGCTTTGAGATTCACAGAAAGTTTGTAAACTTCATTCCACGATCGTTTGAGATTTTGTATGGCCACGACGTGATGTTTACTAAACAACCAGATAAATGTTCCTTCTTCTCGTCATTCAATGAAAACGAGATACGCGTTTTTTGCCTTATTACGCGAAGAAAATCGTTTCTCGTTGAGAGATGTATCATATTTACAATCTCTTATAATGTCATTCGATATAAATGTGTTTTCTTATGTCTTGTAACGTAAACACGTTGGCAGGTGGTTTAATCGAAACCGACATGATCTTCAATGTTGTTATTAATCAAAGTTGCATTCTTATTTGGTTGAAACGTGAGTGATGCAAAATTTTTCATCCATCATCTTCTTCCAGGATCGTCTAAATTTATATTCATTAATTCCGTATTCTTGGAATCAAAGGTTTACAATTGAGAAATATTTCTTATAGCGTATAAAACTATTTCTCATTTTCTATGATCCCAGCCAGCACAAAAGATCAATTTGAATTTATAAAGCCTTCTTAAAGACTTCTTGAATAGTTACCGTTATGCCACCAATAATTAACTCGATAAGAATTCAATGAATTCAAAATGAAAACGTATTGAATGCCCGGACAATTCATCGTGAACACTCGATATGAGTTCTTTCTGAACTCTTGTGCTGTATGGGATGTTTTTGAACAAAAGGATTGTTGAAGATAATAATTGTCCACATTCATTGTTATAACATCATCTATCGATTTAATTGTACTTGAATATATAACAAATATTACTTGCACCTACTCGGAAGTGTTTCAAAAGCTCATAGTTGAAACTCGCGGTCACAACTTGACAATTTCTTGCCTTTGCGTTTGTTTTTCATTTTTACACTGTAAAAAATATTTGTATTATTTTAATACAGAAGTTTGGAAGCAATCTTGAAATGATTTTCATACAAAAATTGGTTCGAATCTCATACCATCTGTTTTGAATTCAATACACAAAAAAGTGTGTTGATATAGCTTCCAAATTTTGTGTGTGAAATTCAAAAATTTTTGCCAACAGTGTACGTCAACTCCACGTCAAATAGAAAACCTGATCAAATTTTCGTGAATTCGAACACCTATTTTCAATTGAATGAACAAAATCCAGGACGATGCTGACGGAATTCCGTGCCGTAGAATCAAAGATACTGCGAGTTTAGACTTCTTTCTCTGACGTTTGGCGTGGAAATTATAATTTTAGATCATCAAATGGGAAAGGTTCTGTCATGTGAAATGTTACCTACATTTAGGTATTAATTGGTAGGAAATCGTGATACTGGATAATGTCTAAGCCCGTCGTCGTATAGCTGAGATTTACATGGGGGACTATTTCAGGGTAGCCTGTTCCTCTTGTGAATCCGTAAGAAGCCGGCGGAAGTTGACGATGAGTCCCGCGGGATACACGAGCCCTTCACACATTTAGATATCCATGGGTGTTAAGTGTTCAGCTGTTACTCACTCGCATCATTTCTTCTGTTGTTTGAAAGAGAGAAATACTCGACTTGTCCTTAAGTGTTGGCATACATTGAATTTTACCGCGACGCAAAAATATGCTGAGAGAGGAGGAGAAAAATGAACGAAAAAAGACGGAGAGAACGTACGAAGCGTGAAAGCGATGAAAATGAAATGATATCGCGTTGAGCGTAGGGACTATTTTGAATTTCATTTGAAGCTTAATTTGACTGTATTAGAAATTTATGATTCGAGACGATGAATTGTGGATTCGAAGGTGCAACGCGTTTTGAAATGTATCGAACAACGGTTGTCCTTTATTGTTTTCATTTTTGCGAAACAAACGAATGTAAACATCATCAATCTTCCAAAAATATTTTCAGGATCATTCGGAAATGTTTTTATGTTGCCGGATGTTGAAATTGTTATACAAAATTTCCTATTTACGCCTAATTATAGACAGTTTGTGCATAATTATGTACTTAAAATATGCATACAATTTGTACAAAATTTTTATATTATTTATCTTCTTTTTTTTACACAGGATTTTATTTAATTCATGTGCAGTTTGAGGAGTCTGAAAATTTATTGCTATCTTGTCTCAGGTCTTCATGAAGTGTTTATGATTGAAAAATGGTCAGAAAAATTTAATTAGATGGATTACCATTTTATTCGTAAATTGGAACTATTCAAAGAAGTTAGACAATAACTTGTAACATAAGCCAGCTACAATGGTAAAAATCGAGATTAATTGGGAATTATTGTCTAACTTTTCTGAATGGTTATAAAAAATGTAAAAAAATGAATACAATTATATACAAATTGTACAAAACTCTGGACATTTTTGAATACGGGTGTTCTCTCATGCTATGAATAATTGCCTTGACAGATGAACAAAGTGTCCAGCATTACGAGGGGATCATTAGATTCATACATAAACCTGTCCCAGGCAGTACACGGAGAAAATATTTCATCAAATATTACAGTGTATACCACCGGATCAGAGCGCCACATCGGTTCCTTCGAGAGAAATTACTGTGTGGTTCTATGCAAGCACACAGTAATTTTTCTCGAAGGAACCGATGTGGCGCCCTGATCCGGTGGTACACTGTAATATTTGATGAAATATTTTCTCTGTGTACAAAGTGCCACTAAAACATTTATGGAAGGTTTATAGAACGTAAGAGAGATTTTCTAAACGTCCAGAAAACGTCCCAGAGACACGTTGGGTTGTTATATAGGGGCACTCTCCCATCACTGGACTGATTGATGAACGCTGTGTGGGAACGGAAAATGGGCTCAAAACTACACCCAGAAAAATGGAATACCTGGATTTATTTGACTCAACTACAATGTCTATTTATATATGAACCTACTAGAGTTTTAGTTGGATCAAATAAACAATTTATACCATCCGAATAAATTTTTATTCATTTCAAATAAAATTCACTTGAATCAAATAAAATTTTATTAGATACAATTAAATCTCTAGTATATTTAAGTAAACAATTTCTCTGGGTGTATGTCAGGATTATTATGCTTGATCCAAAGATGTCTGTATCATTCATAACTCACTCTTCATGTTCCGATCAAAAGATCTAATTTGTTGAGGGGATGGTCTACTGCGATACTTCAAAAAATTTGATTTTCTTTTTGCATTTTCAGATAGTTTATAGTTATAGAATTAATATCCTGTAGTTGGTATGGGCGATTCCAACCCTTTTGACCAGTTGTGGTGCCTAGAAATGCTAACCCTGGTTAAACAAACCCATTGATTCTTGCCAAATTTCATTGAATCCTGCACAATGTTCTGACCAAATCCTATTCAACCATTTTTAATGAGATTTAATCAGATTAGTGTATGTTTTTCAATGTGATTCTGATTGAATCTTGCACAATGTTCTGACCAAATCCCATAGAATTTCATTTCGTCAGATTCTATTGATTTTTTTAACCAGGGAACTGCGCAACCTTGAATTTTGGAGCAGATTCTCGGAATGAGCGTTAAGAGCAGCTATTTTTCATGTATAATTTTCTTAAAAGAGAAAGCAAAGTTGTTGAATTAAAGTTCTTTGATACAGAGGAAGGGATAATGTTATCGTGCAGGCATTGCTGATTAGCTACAGAGGTATTTTTTTCATCAATTTCCATATAAAAAAACTTTAAACGTGAATATCTTGAAATGACATTTTTGCACCTGGCGGAAGTGATTTCTAAAAAAACGGCTGAACATATCGACTTGAAAATTTTACACAATATTCAGCACACTCGTGGCTATATCGTCCGTACCTCGATTGTGTTGAAAAATTAATTCTAACATATTTTTTTACTTCGTTTAGTCCGAAAAAAGCCGTTTTTTTGTACATTTTCACAAAAAACACCGCAATTTTGTTAATTTTCAATAAAATATTTAGTTTGAGGTACGGAGGATAACGACAAAATCTTAGATTAAGAATCTTTCGGGATGTTCGGTTTCAGACATCTTGGAGTGCTGGAATCATTCCCACCAGTGGAGAGTATTTTTTTTTACCACCATGTTCGAAGTTTTTGTAATTAAATGAATAATTATTTTTGTAAAACCAAAAAATTTTCTTCTATTCTCTAAATACATACCTTCCCTAGTAGAAATGACTCTAGCCACCTTATAGTCAATGTCAAGGCCCTGTCTAGTGACTAGCTTCACTGCTAGTGCCTTTAAAGGTACTAGACAACCGCTACAATCATTTTTACTGGGATTCAAAGGGAAAACAAGTTTGCCCGATTATATGCATTAGTCTCTGAGAAAAAAAATGTTGAACATAGGCTTTTTTTTTGGGTTGTCACAGTAGAAGGTCCCCTTAATTTCGCAAGCCCTCACTGTAAAAAAAATTTGTTGAATTTCAAACAAAAATGCTTGGAAATTTACAAACTTGGTTTGGAAAAATAAATTGCCAAACAAAAGTTTGTGAATTTCCAAAAATCTTCGTGAAATCACAAAATTTTTTGAATGTTTACAAACTTTTGTTTGGTAATTTACAAAAAAATTTTTAAAAAAACTTCTTTGGCAGTTTAGGAAGTATATTTTTTACAGTGCTGTGTGCATCAACATTGAGCCAATTTCATCCCATTCTTGACAAATACTGGCGGATTTCGTGCCAGGAGAGGATTGAAGTTGGCTCAATGTTTGTGCACACACGGGAATCTGGAAACCTAAACTCATAAAATCAAAAGATTCCTTCGCACTCAGGTAGAGATGAAAATTAGTCCATTCGAGGCCAAATTTGAGTCCAAGTTGGGGTGGTCTGGGCCAAGACAGGACCACATATGCTGTTCTTTGCGTTCTTTCTAGAAATTTCAGAACATCAGAAAGGAACTTGAACTGTTTGAGTATTTTAGAGTAGTATAATTCCCATTGCAAGTTCCCATGTGTTTCAGCACTTCATTCATCCGAAAAATTCCCAATAAAATCATGCACCCCACCTATGCGATCTTTATGGTCAATATCAACTCCAGTCCCATAAGCCGCGCTCATTCATATGCCATGAGAACCATTTACACGGATATTACACATGTGGGAATTCTTAATAGGGTGGATGCTATCGCATGACTACACTTTCTACTTATTCTCCTCACCAGGGTGATATTTAACTTTTCTTTTGATCACAATGATTACCGTATTGAAGTAAAATGCATGTACGAACACTCTTCACATTCACGTCGATTATTGTATATTCTTCGTACCCTGTTGAAAAAAACTGGAATTTTCCGGTACCCAAGAACTGGGAAATATTTCTCTTCATAACGAATTTTTCAACTCACGTATACCAGAAGATTTTTTTGTATTTTACATGAAAATTCATGTTTTTTACTTCAATTTTCCAGTATAAATACAAGAATTTTCTGATCCGTGTACTGGAATTTTCATGATTTCAATGTAATTTTTCAGTACGAATGTACAGGTTAATTGCTTCCATTATAATACTGAAATTTTTTTTTACAGTATAGATTTCTTTGTAAAATAAGATAAAACAAAACGAACACGTAGTTTTTTTAAATACTTACACGGGAAAAAGAGAATGGAGATATTTACCACGTAGGATGACAATGCGTCGCTTCGAGCCTCCAAATAGACATTTTCACAAAATATGTTGTCAAATAATTCACATGATGAGAGAAAAATTTAGTTTTGTCATATAATATGAATTATTTGACAAGATGTTTTGTAAAAATTTTCATCTGAAGGCTCGAAGCGATTTCTCCATTTTCTTTTTTCAGTGTACTTTATGCAAAATAATGTTTGAAAATTACACCGGGAGCAGAACTAATGATCTTTAGAAATACACAAACAAAATGTCAGTTGACTTTGTCTCATGATCAGAAGGCAAACTAATATATTGTTATAATTCAGTACGATGTCTGCATTGAAATCACATTGCGAAACTCCATGTCAGATCTCTATACGCCGATGATATATTCTGGCAATTGAATCGGAATTAAAATTCAGTTGATCAAAGAAATTCTTTACACAAATATTTATGATAAACATGTAATTCAATTTCAAATATGAAATTCTTCATCCAGTGAATCGTAAGGACAAAAATAGAAGATAAAAATGGTCGAGGACAGGTTTATTTAATCGGACTATAAATGATCATTCCTCGGTGGTGATGGTATGTCACTATTTAATCTCAGAAGAATTGCTAAGAAAATAGAGCGCAGAAGAGAAATGAGCTTTCGTGTCTCCCTGTCATTCGAGACACTTGAAACATCACGTTTTGGGGTTCAGTTAAAACCACTTCACTTTTAAGTACGCATAAAGTGCTTCCAGTTCCCTCAATTTCGTCTCTAACTCGTTTAGGATTATGTTCATGATATTTTTTCCTCTAACGCGTATTCCTCTTTCTTTCACGTGTTTCCATTCTATGAACAAATAATCGTGGAGCCATGGTTGAACTGATATTTCGTTGAGTGTTAATGAACCGCAAAAAATTATACTAACAAGTAAAGATTATGTTCTTTTGAGAATCCAATTCACCGAGAGAGATACGATAGTTATTCGATGATTTGGAGATATTTTCTCCCTTCCGTAGGATTTATAGAATAGTCTGAGAGGAATGAAAATTATTATGTAATACATGCACAAGAAATGCTACTCTTTTTATGCGCGAGAACAAAGATTTGCTGGTGCAGGAAATCGGAGGATGAAAAATGTCTGAAGAACGTTCGAGGGAGACTGTTTTAAATATTCATAGGGTATCCATAGAACCTTCTCACAGCCGCCACAATGTTCTGCACTGGAAAAAAAATTTATTCCAGTCAAATAAATATTTATTTGTCCTGTACCAAAGAAATATTCATTAGAATTAACAAAGTATTCTTTGGAACCAAAATAATTTATTTGAATTAGAATAGATGGTTTTAATCGTTTATTTGATTCCAATAAATTCTTTTGGTTCCAAAGAATACTTTGCTAATTCCAATAAATATTTCTTTGGTACAAGACAAATAAATATTTATTTGACTGGAATACATTTTTTTCAGTTTACAGAGTATATAAGGAGAAAAATGCCGCTCGAAAATGTCAGAATTTTTGTTATTTGTTTTAGTAAACCAGAAACAGGGAGGTTCGTAAAATGAATTTTTACATAAAAATCCGGAAGATTAAGAATATTGTAGACAAAGTAATAGGTAGGATTGAAATTTTAATCACTGCACATTGCATTGCATATAAAGCGTATAGTAAAATTCAGTTATTCATTCGTAATTCTCCGTATTTTCATATAAAAATCCATTTTATAAATTCCCTCGTTTCTGGTTTAGCAAGCAGAATAAGAAAAAGTAGTAGTATATTTTTTTCTCCATGTATCTATCGAACGCCTTTGAAATATTCTCTTCTAGTATATTCTATAAATGACCTTGTGCCGCATGGATTCTCGCGTTGAGTCAATTTTCCAGAATTAACATTTTTCCAGTAATTAAGATTACCTCAATTACATTTAATAAATATTCATACAAAATTTGAGAGTCCCAACTAGAAAATTCAGGAATTAGTCAATCAATCTAAGAATCGATTCTCTTAATTTGAATTGATGAAAAATCACTGTTCCGCAGCATATCCTGGTGAAAATGGGAGCGTAAGAAGGGTATGAAGTGACGCAGGAGAGCAAATGAAACATTTTACGCTTCATTTGTTTGAAAATTCGCTTCGGGCGAGCGGAAATGATCACCAGGGTATGGTCACTAATGCAACCAGTTATGAGTATACCACTGCAAATTAGTGAATAGTGACTGGATGAATCAGTGAAACGCGAAGTTCACTGATTCAATGACTGGAAACGAATTCAGTAATTCAATCAGTTAATGTTTTTGCTGCAACAAAATACTCGGAAGTGAATTCACGAAAAAATCTGAAATCTTCAGAAATAAATTCTTCGAGACTTTATCTACATTTGATTATCTAAATATTTCAGGTGTTTTTATGGAATTGATTTCATTTCGATCACTTTGCTGCAAAGAAAAGTACTCAAATGGGAACTCTTGTATACTTTTAAGAATGAAATTTCACTCTAATAGAGTGAGAATTCATTCTCAAATGCAGCCAGAAGGGAACTTATCCTCTCGTATGAGTGGAAACCTTACTCTTTCCACACTGTAAAAAATAATTGTGGAATTTTTCTCCAAAAAATGGTGGCAGCAAAGTTCCTCCACACGGAGAGAAATTTGGAGTTGAATTTACTATGTAATTATTGTGTCCAAGGAACAGACTGACTTTCCAATGGCATTTACTGTAAAACAAAGTGAATTCGATCATGTTTCTATATAGTCTCGTCATAGTAAAATTCATCGTAAGTTCAGTCTGTTCCTCGGTCACAAAGTCACATAGTAAATTTAAGTACGAATTTTCTTCCGTGCGTAGATGGGGGATTTTTCGCCATAATTTGGTGGACTTTTCCTTCATTTATAGAGGATTCGAAACAAAATAATTCCTGAAAGTGGTGGAAAAATCCCCCATTTTTGATGAGGGGATGAAATCCACCAATCGTGTGAAGGAAAACTCCCCACATTTTTCACAGTGTGATTTAGAGAGTGGCCGCGAGCTTTCGACTGCTAGTTTCAGCATCATATAAAAGGAGTATTTCAGGTTCCTTTTTCGTGACAAAAATCTAATCAGTAATCAGTGTTGCCGCGATCCGAGCTAATCCGAGTTTTGAGCATGAGCTCTGCTTGGCTCTTGTGTTTTACAGTGTGGATCGGATCGGAGCTCGGATTGGCTCGAAGATCGTCAAGCTAAAAAATTTTTGCATTCAAAAGCTCTTTGGAATGGAACATATTTCTGAAACTCTTAAAGTTGGAGTATAAATCAACGCTGTCTCGAAATTTTCATGACTGATTGAATCAAATTTTACAAATGTATTAATTATAATAACTCAATGAATGCATCTTTTAATGAATAGGTGGGTGAATACATCATTAAATGTATCTTCAGAAGATTGGTGAAGAGAAACCAACTTTATAATAGAAAAATATCTTTGTGAACATATTTTGACAAAATTCCGGACTTTGCTACTAATTGAACACAATATTGTTTTATAAACCGTGGTAAATATGAAAAAAGTACACTCTGACTTATTCCATGATGATCTCAATATTCAATCTCAATGTTATAATAATTATAATCTCAATATTGTTTCATGTGTAGAATCAAGTAGTTTTTCATCACATGTTTTCTCTGTTTCCTCGTCTGAAGGGAAATTTTTTTAGTGACGATCTACCCAACCAGAAATTTACCACAGGCGCAGTACTGCACCAGTACTAGCCAAGACTGGCAGGGTACTGGCATTTGTCTGGAATGATAACGCTTTTCAGTACTGGGGATTGAGTACTGATCCCATTATTCGCAATCAGTGCAGGGCCAGTACTGGTTTAGTAACTGGCCGGTATTAAGTTCTCAGTACTGGTTTATCAGTACAGGCATATTACTGTATTTTTATGTATCTAGTACTGATCCCGTACGTGTTGACCAAGTGTTGGAGACCCAATACTGGCACTGTACTGCACCTCTTATCAACATTGGCATATTACGGATTTTTCTGATTGGGTAGCTCGTCGATCCCGTAGTTCTGGCTTAGCTCGAAACTCGGATCAACTGAAATTTTTTCAGCTCTGCTCGAAGATCTGATCGTACAGAATTATTGAGGTCGGCTCGAAGATTGGCTTAAAATTTGAACTCATCTGAATAAATCGTTCCTTTGTTTGTTGCAGATGTTTGTATCTTCGTTGGTTCACTTGGAATTGGAACGTGGAACGGAAACAATCCATAGTCACCTTGAATACTAGTAGTTTCATATTTTAGATGCATTTATATAAACGTGATATTATTAATAGATGTGTTCTGCGTGTAAAATAATATAAGAAGTGAAAAAACGTACTTATCGAATGATCTGTCATTTGCTTCGTCTCGTTTTATAAGAAAGAAAATTTGAGATTACTTTTAAATTCGATCATGATACGCGGAATGCAAAAAAGAAAAGTGTAAGTTCGGTTATATAAACGACGATCAAGTGCTCAATTCGAACGATGCGGTAGATTTGTATTATTTCAACAATCAGTTTGCAATGTGATCGATATAAAACGTTGGGACAAAGTGTTTCAATTTTGGAGGTCCTTTTCTCTGCTTCTTGGGAAGACTACATTGAGCAGCATCGTGTAAATGAAACTATTGCAGCAGCCGCCGTCTTACAGTACCACGGATAGAACCAGAATGGTCTCGCATGTGATACCAGTTACAGGGGTAATTATATCATATATCGATTAACACGAATTCAAGGAAAGAAAACGGAGTTATGAGAATATTCGAAATAATATCTATAAAATATAATACATTGTAGGAAAAAACTGGAAATTTATTGCGTTTTGCACTGAGAGAAAGGTACCTAGTTGCGGTAACCCTACATTTTAGCTGGCGTAAATATAGAAGTCTAGAAATACGAATAACAATTTATTCGAAGGAAATGACAAATTTAGCTGTGACAAATAAAATTTATTTGCTTCATTATCATCATGAAGTGATCAGTCTTATGACTGGTTTGATGAAATCCTCCAACCCTGTCTATTATCCGCTAAACGCTTAATTTCTACATATCTATGACAACCCTTATCTTGTATAATTTGCTTCATATAACTTAATCTAGGTCTACCTTTGCTAGTTTTACCATTCATTTTTCCTTCCAATATTGTTTTCAATAAACTATCATGCCTCAATGTGTGTCCTATCAGATTACTTCTTTCCATGACATGTTTCGAAAGACTTCTTCTCTCATTTACCTTCTCAAGTACTTCTTCATTTTTTACTTTCTCTATCCACTTTATTCTAAGAGATTCTAAGTCTTCGTTGGTCCATTTTTCCAATATTCAATATTTGATTCAATTAAACTTTTATTGAGATTGACTAAATTTCCTAGCTGTTTAATATTCGACTAAACCCTTTTTCTCAGTGTCGTACTGGAAAATGTCAGGAAATCAATTTTCCAGTACACTTGCGGAAATTTTGGGAATTTCTTACCGCAAACTTCCAATTTTTGCCAATGTACTGGTTAATAACTTCCAATGAGAATTTTCTGCAGAAGACAATGATTTTGTTGAATTTAAGGAATTAAATTTCGTCCTAATTTTGTAATTCGATTTTCATGAAAACTGTGTGGATTATGATCGCATTGGTTATACTTTATTAACGTAGATTGTGATTTCATCACAGTTATTGTTCATATGAATCAAGTAATGTAGGAACGATTTGTTCCCTGCGATGCGACGGACGGTTATTCTCCGTCGGATCTAAAATTCTTCCAACGATTCATGTCCGAGTATGATTTTCTCCTTTGAATCTTTATTCTTTGATGAGTATCGGTATTTGGTAAATCGTGTTTTGAATAGTAATAAAAAAAATTGTCAAATCTATTTAAAAACATAACAATAAGAAAATATGAAGTTGAAAAAGTTCACGTCGACAGGCCAGCCACGAGAATAAAATTCCTTTCAATGTATTACGTGGGTCCAAAGATTCTCTGCACAATTCCATTCAAAAATATAGTAATGTTTAAGGATATCTACACCCCAAAAAAATCAATATCAAAATAAAGGTATCACTCTCATTTTGATGCAACTTCTCTTTTAATATATGGTATCTAAAATATTCCTCTCCATTCGAGGAGGGTTTGTCTTTGTGGTGGAAGAATTTTCATTTGTTCAAAATCGTAGAAAGATATTCTGAATTGAAGAAGGAAACAAAAGTAGAATATCTTTTCTGATTGGGAGGGATTTTCCCTCACATTTACAGATTACTTTTTTTTCGGGTGTAAAAATTGTATACACACTGAGAAAAATGTGTTTCGTAGAACTAGCAATCACAGAATTGTTGGGATTTTATTGTTGGAAATACAATAATTTTTGTTCTTATAGCAATACATGTTGTCTTGTTAACAATAGAATTGTCAATTCAGCAATGTTAACGGTCATATTTTTAAGATTTTTATTGTAGGTTGACATATGACAATGCTGAATTGTCACATATATCAACCAGCAATGAAATTGCTGAATTGACAATTTTATTGTTAATAAGACAACTATATATCGCTATAAGAACAAGAATTATTGTATATTCAACAATAAAATGTCAGCAATGCTCTTATTGCTAGTTCTACGAAACACATTTTTCTCAGTGCAATTCTACACTGACAGAATTTGATTTGGAAAAATTACCTTGAAATTCCAGTGATCGAAGGACAGGTAGAAATTTTTCAAATATTACTGTTTATTTTGTAAAATTTATCGAAAATGTTACTTTCAACTGTTTAGAAAACTCACTCATTTTTACAGGCTGCACAGTAATTTTTTGAAGAATTTTTACTTGTCCTTTGAGTACTAGAATTTCACGGTAATTTTCACAAGGTAATTCTTTCAGTGTATAGTTCGGAAGTTTCGTAATTTCTTCATCAAAGTGAATCTATTGAAATTTCTATTAAATTTCACTAATAAAAAAAGTAAACTCATTTTTTTCTATTATTTGCAAATATTTTCAAATTTATTAATAGCATACACGAAAGAAAGGAGATAGGTAAAGTTACCACGAAGGATCACAACTCAATGCTTCGAGTCTTCAAATTTCAAATGGAAGTTTTTACAGAATACATTGTCAAATAATCCACATCATAAGAATCTATTTTTGTCTCGCAATGTGAATTATTTAACAATATATTCTATAAAAAATTTCCATTCACAGATTCGAAGCGACGTGTTGTCATTCTTCATGGTAACTTTATCCATTTTATTTTTTCCGTGTATACCCCAGTAAAAATAATTATAACGGTTGTCTAGCACCTTTCAAGGTATTAGCAGGGAAGCCTAGTCACCAGAAAGGGCTTTGACATTAACTATGAGGTGGCTAGAGTCATTTATGCCAGGGTATTCCAGCGGCGGATCTAGAATTGTCCATTTCTCTTCAATCGACATTCAACAAAGAACAATTTCTGGATCCACCCTTGAAATATTCACTCGTAAAACTCTATCAAACTTCGTGTACGATATTGCAACTTCTGAGGACCCTGGTGAAAATGAAGCGTTGAAGCGCGTCAGGAGAGCGACGAAAGCGTAAGCAAAGAGTCATCTAGGCGTAATTTAGGAGGGAATTGGAACATTCACACGCTTCATTTGATTCAATACCCGTTTCCTTCACGGAGAAAAAGGAATTCGCTGTGGCAGCGAAATCTACTTTTGCTGGATTCCTTTTGCCAGAGCAGCAAATTTTTTGCCGTGACAGCAAACTATTTGCTGTTCCAGCAATCTTGTTAGCTGCGACAGCGAATTTTTAGCTGTGGCAGCAAAAAATGTTTGCTATCCCAGCAAAATTTGTTTGCTATTGTGTATATAATACTGAAAATTTGCTGGCGGAGCAAACATTTTTTGCTGCCACAGCCAAAAAATTCCTGTCGTAGCTAACACGATTTGCTGCGTCAGCACATTTTTTCTCCCCGTGTTCACTCTTGGATTTTCACCAGGGGATCGAGTTCTGCATAGACAGAATTCGGGATTAGGTTTCAAAGTTTGACCTCACTTTGAGATACCATTTGTATTGTTTGGAACTTGGTACTGCAAACTTTCAAATAGTTGATACAAAATGGTATCCAGAATCATTTGGATTCTCAAAGGTTTCATGGAACTTGGTAAATTCGTATAAAAAGACACAACATACCACGTGTGATATTCAGACACAGGATTATAGAATTCAAGAATTCTTTGTCTTTATCGAAGTGAGTAGTTTCTTGGGATGATGTGTCTTTAACGTAATTACGTAAACGATTCACAAAGTGAAGACTCGATGGCAGGAGAGAGAAAAGAATGGCGAAGACACGATACAGAATGTGAAAAACAGATAAAGAATGTTCCTTATCATATGACGTGATTTACTTCTAAATCACGCAATATCATATATGTCACTCAGCTATAATTTTAATTGAGGACGGTCATGTATGATTATAAATATATTCATTACGAAACGATGAATTCACATTGTTTCACGTTTTGAGAGTGAAAATTACACGATCATTTGATTATTTTATCATCATAACCACTATTAAACGTAATTATTTACGTTACATTCATCATTATTGAGGGTGTTGAATATAATACGGAGTGATCTATGTTGTGATCTTCCCAATGATTGATGGTACTGAATATTAATAAAATATCGGAAAAGATAGGAATGAGAATGAGAGAAAAACAATCATTCATATCAATCACGTGTTTCATTATTTCACTTTAGTGGAAATGTCACTCTAGTAGTCCAAAAAAAGATATTTTTTGTGATTTTTTGAATGAGAAAATTAAAAATGTGATGAGAACCGTGTTTACAAGAGTTTATTGTAAGGGAAAGTGAGGTAATTAGGAACATCTAAGCAACATCGTAAAAAGCACAAAGAATTCCCTTCAATGTGGAATATCTTCGCATTGCAAATTGAAGTCCCATCAATGAATTTCAAGTTTGATCGAAGATGGTTTAAAAAATCTTCAAATTGAATCGAAATTTGAAAATTTGAAATGAAAATTCTTGACGTTCGAATTTAACTGAATGTTGTAGGGTAATCACGAACAACAGTGTTCCAAATTATCGATGATGTGTTTCTATGGCACGTGGAATAGCAATTATCGATGCAGCATGTGCAATCATCATTGAAATGATATCATAAAACAACCAACAAGATCTCACGATGTAAAATTTCACTTAAACACAAATTAAGCACACAATATCCAATTTTTACAGGGTTTTTATCATTTTGGTTCATGATTCAATGTTCAAAGAAGTAAACACTAACGATAGTTGATATGAAATGATGAAATTTAAGCTGGAAGATAATAAAATATGGCGATACCAAGCGATTGACTGCAATAACACATGACATAAAACAAAACGAAGAGTTATAATTAGAATTAGAAAATGAAAAATCAAATGTCTATTGATGTGAATTTTTGGAACTACGTATTGAGTTTAATATAAATGAAAATTCAAAAACATTTATTGCTTCCCTAGTAGAAATTTGATCAGGCATTCCCTATTTCTAACAAGGTCCTGATCAGGTGAGAATCCGGAAACCGTGAATGAAAAAAGTCTTATGAGGCCCTTACAAGGAACTCATCTGACTTCCATAATAGGATTCAAAAAGGGTTGTAACGCAGAGCTAAAATAGGGTTCGGATGAGATTTCCATAATACCGCACTCACAGAAAGGATTTCTTGAAATGAGAAAATTTTTCTCGTCGCTGGGACAAAACTCATATTTTTCTTGAGCCTGGAAAATATCACTTGAACCAAGAAAATTTCTTTTAAGAAAAAAATGAGTTTTGTCCCAGCGACAAGAAAAATTTGCTCATTCCAAGAAATCCTTTCTGTGAGTGCGAGCGAGATAGGGAAAACCGTAACGAAACCTGATGAGGACCTGATAGGAAATCCGGCATGCCTCATCAGGCCCTGGTATTCTCTCATCCAAGATTTCTTATAAATAAACTACATCGAATTATTTATGAATTATGTATAATTCCGACAATTTTCCCCTCTGGGGACAGTACTATGTATCTGGCCTAGGGGCGGAGAATTTCCAAATGCGGCCCTGCATATCCATGTGGAAATTGCCAGAGTTATTCGAAGGCGTAGTACTATCAAAGTTGTATCTGGACAATATAATTCAATAGAAACAACCCCAATTCACTGGGCCTGGGATACGCTTAGTCTGCCTCGATAGCGCCAAGCGAGAGGCGAAGGAAGGCCTAGAATGATTCCTATATACAGCACAAGCACGTCCCGCATATTCATAGTGAACCCTTGAGAATATCAGAAATTCAGAAAGAACTCATTTTGAATTGTCATTATGAAGAATCTTGGAGAATGCTATGATGAATTGATAAGGGTTCCTTTATGACTACATCGGGACCAACGTCCTTTGTGATTTCCTATTTAGACTCATCATTACTGGTTGAAGAAATTTCAATTTTCGGGGAAGCAAATCCGCGTTGATATCGAATCAAAGTAGTCGGAATTGCAAAATACCATAAAGAGGCTGTTTTAATTAGACTAAACTGCGTCAGTACTGAACCAGAATTGCGAACAAGGTGGACAGCAATAGATACGCAGTACTGGGCCAAAACTGATGCAACGTTGCATCACTAGGAATCCGGTGGTGCATTATTGTTTAGATCAACTTTCCATGTATAGCACAAAATATGTGAAATACGTCATGTGATGTCCATACTGGATGTATCCAAGGCTCTGGCAAACAAGGCGGAAGAGTATTCTCATATTAATGTGCACCAGAAGATCGAGCCCCACGGGGTTCATTTTGTAACCAGTTCTGCTCAAATAGCTGGTCGTTTTGGAATTTCAAGGGTTCATTGTGGCAGTTTCTTATATTACACCACTATCGACACGGTTTTGAATATTATGCTGACCTTTATATAAAATAATTATGTTACCATTTTGATTCCTTGTCAGTAGCCAATTTAACAGACCTTGTAATAGTAGGTTCTGATTTCCCAAAACTGACAATTTATGCCAACAGTCCTGAGCCATTATGGGGCCGTGTGAGCGTATTCAAAACTCTTGTGGTTGTTTTGCTCGATTCATAAACTGAGAGAAAGGGTCTATTCAAATATTCAACAGCTAGAAAATTTAGTCATTTACCCCAACTAGAGTCTAGCCAGGCTAAATAAAAATCTAGCTGCGACAACTAACATTTAGTTGTCCCAACTCTATGTAGGTACCTTTCTCTCAGTGTACTTCTCAGACTTTCGCATTAATTATTTCTCCAAAGACTGACTAAAACTACTTTCGATTCCTGTTTATTTCTACCACCAGCAATGTTAAAAGTTGATAGAGCGTAGCTCTCTTACAATCGCTGATGTTAAAAATTATCAGAAATCGAGAGCAGTTACGGTCAAAGTGTTTCAACGTCCTTGGCTCACGAAGAAAAATATGACTTTATACGATGAAACGCCTCCGAGTATAGCGAAATTAAAAAATAACGTCTTTTGTAAAAAGTATCTTGCAAAAGTATCCAGTATTTTGTCCCAAATAACCAATTGCGATTTTTTATGCGTTGATCCCATCGAACGATAGGAATCTCAGTATATTACTCACAGAAGTGAAATTTTTCATCTCGGTTTGAATTTTGAAATATCACAACTGTCATTTCTTTTCGCTCGTGGTTCATTGCGATTAACGTATATCTTGCAGTTGCGTTATCTTTGATTTACAGGGGTAGAGGGGAAGGGAAAAGGAAGAATTGATAGAATCATTGAAGAGAAAAAGAAAAAGTGGAGGTCGAGCGACCTCGAAAATTTCGCAACTACTTCTATCTGCGTCTCTACAGTTTGCGCGATGGTGACTCTTCACAAAAGTTTCGTAGAGCCTTTGCATTTATTCTATTTTTCATTTTAAAATTGTACAAAACAAACTAAATCAACCGAAAGTTCTTGCACGGGTGACTTAGACTTCTCCAGCTTTTGTACCGGGAAATTCTAATTTTTTTCGAGATATTTTCGTAAGTATGCATAAAGTGATATTGTTAAGATATTGGAATTTTCCAATGAAATACGGAAAAAAAATTAGAGCAAAGCGCGATTATTCCATTATAAAGTAAAAATAGGCTCAAACGATAGAGGAGAGTGAGGCTGAGTAAATCGCTTTTTTTTCTTCCATTTGTGCGAACTTTTGGGTGATAAAGTTCCTATATTCGAATTGTGGATTCGTTGATATGTTCCAAGTTTGAATCGTTTATTGAAACGAATTAGTGATCGAATAACGAGATACTCGGTTGTTAAAGATTGAGAATCTTTCGATGCATTGTTTAAACGATGTTTCCAGTTCCAAGGGGTCAATTCGAGATGATAAATAACGATAGTTTGGATCTTCGTTTCGTTTTTTTAAAACGATTCAAACTTCAGCAACATATTTGTTGAAGAATTCTTCGATTTTCGTATCATGTGTCAAAATTTTCTGTGATTCAGCGATAAGAATATAATCATTTTTATATAAATCTGGATATGCTCGAAGTTTGAATCATTTATAAATCAACGGTGTTTATTTTCTGAAATTAACCCCTCGTAAAATAAGACACATGGTAGCAAGAATGCACTGCAAAATTTTGTATCTCTTACAGCTAAGTATTCCGTTATTCGATTACCAATTCGTTTCAAGAAACCATTCAAACTTCAGCAACATGAATCTGGGACTTTTTCTCAGTTTTGAATTTTACAAAAAATGAAAGGTAAGATTGAGATTTACAACGCTGAACGTTGAGTTTTGTCAAGCGTGTGATAAAAATTGACTGTACAGTTTTGAATTTCAATCGTCGTCGTTATTTTTCACTTCCTATTCATATTTTTTCATGTTTTCGAGTAAAAATCATGTGAGAACAATTCGACATAAATTGACTGTGCTGATGTGAAAAGAGCTTAGTGCTATAAGCTCCCTTTGTGTATTTCAATAAATTTCATTCGCACATTTAAGATTACGATTAGCCATGAGCTATACGGACGGAAATTCATGATTAAATTTACTATGGAACTATTGCGGCCGAGGAACAGACTGAATTTCTAATGGAATTTACTGTAAAATATTCTAAATTTGATCAGGCTCCTAGTGTCTCGTCATAGTAACACTCTGGCTCCATTCTGGCCCAGTCTTGGGCCCATGGTACATACATGTGAGGGTGTAAGTCCAGTCTGTTCTTCGGTTACAAAGTGCCATGGTAAATTTAACTCTAAATTTTCCTCCGTGTAGAGATGAGCGATCTGAAAGGAATCGATTACTTTTTATGCAACTTTATCGAATTTCAGTCGGAATTATGTCAAATTTTTTTAGGCTTTTATTGATTTTTATATAATCTCGATTGAAATTTGATATAAACTGTATAAATATTCAATGACACTTCCTTGGATTTTGTCAATTGCAATGGTTAATGTTCAAACGAATGCTCGCAAAAACTGAAAGACCACATCGAGCAATTTCTTATTTCAACATTTTGTTTAATTTTGTTCGAAAAGAAATTCACATTACTATTGCTTTGGTGTTTCATTGATGAATATACAGACACCATTCTCATGTGTCAGAATATTGTATTTAGCTATATATAAATGCGTTCATTCGCATTCATTGGTGAATAATACTCAATGAAATGTAGGTTATCAAATCTTTTTTTATCCCTACTATATCGATTATGCCGATGATTCGTCGTCGGTAGTAGGTGATGGATTCATCTTACAATGATTTGACAATGAGAAATCAATAACAGATAGTGTTACATGACTTCAATTGTTCGATCATCCTGGAATACTGAGAACTTTTATTAATAACAAAGTATCGTACTCGATATTGTCATTTGTCATGCAGAATACTGTACGGAATACCATTTTATTGGAATTTCAACGATCCTATCAAAATTATATACAATCTAAACATAATTTTTAGAAACTTCAACAATTGATTTGATATGGATGATTTGTGTGAGAATAAACTTATTTTATTTGGATCACGACCTGGGATTCTTAGGATTATAAAAGTTTCCAAATTATATATAATTCAATATTGTTTGTGTATGATTTGGAAAATTTGGGGCCCCCATGGAAGCAGAGATCCCCGGCGACTGATCAGGATTTTCAATCAGGATCACAATCAGTATAATGAGAGCTGAAAGATTTTGATTATAACTGCTCTCGAATCCTGATCCTGTTTATCATCAGCGATGTTAAAAATTTGCAGTGTAATTTTCTTACCACCCAGGTGGAAATATTCTATTGAATCCTATTACGAATGGTGAAATGTCTGATTGGATATCATTGAAACTCATTCATTTTACCATTCTTCAATAAGATTTCATAAATTATTTGTAACAGCGTATAACGTTGATAGTCAAAATGATCAAGATCACCTAGAGTCTAAAACTTTCAATGTCCCGTGACTTACAAAGGAAAATATGACTTTATACGATGGAACTCTCTGCGTGTAATGAACTGGAATAATTCTGAATGCTTATAATGCCAACATCATCAACTTTAGCAGATCACATATTAAAGCAACGTCAAACATTTTAAAGATAGAAAGAATGACTTTTCGTTCAAGTCAATTGACGGAACTGAAATAATGAATGTGCAACAAAGTATGTTAATTCTCTTCAACGTTGATTATCCCTTCCAACGAGAGTAATAAATCCTTGTGAATTGCTTCAATACAAACACATAGAAAGCTGTGAGGGTAAAGGTTTGCTCTAACCTCTTTGGTAACAAAGTTCAAATCTAATAGCTTTGAAGGTAGTAACCGCTAAGGGGTTAATTTAATGGATGTCAACTGAATAAACGAGGTTTCTCCAAACGTGTTGCAGCGCTTCGCAAACTAATTTTCCCTCTTCTCTTTTTCTGCCCGCATCAGAGAGCGGATCTTTGATACACAGAAAATATACGCACGCACTCACACATAAATACTTCTGTACCAATCATTTCTCAGTGTCAGCCTGTTGATGCACTTTTGCGGTAGTGCGACGACTGAGATGTCGCCATTCTCGCAAATATCTTGTCGTGTTTATAAGCACGTGGAAAGTTGTATTTGCCGTTTTTGGATTATTAACGATTATATCGTGGATTTCCATTCGATGATGTGTCTCATTTACACCATCTACTACTATACACTATTCTCTTCGAGCGGCGTATTTTGTGCAACATCGGGCCGAAAGACAACTTAGTAATTTGTAATGTAATTTTAGACATCGATTCCTTACAATGTGCAAATGAACAATTGTAGCTTACCACAAGTTCATTCCCTGACTCGATACAAGTTGAGATAAGTTCTGATGTGATATGTTTTGATAATTAGAAACAATGTACAGTAAAAGTTAATCCGTAAAGTTTTGTGTTGGTTTTTCGCATCCATCAAAAGGATCAGGGAATTAATATTGAGTCACTTACCGAAATATATTGTAATCGAATACTGCAAGATTTTGTAGTTTTTGTAACGAGTATTTTTGTATTCCATTGTAGCCTGTACCGCGATTTGGTTTAGAATTTTTATGGAATTGAAGTGAAATTACGTACATAGACTGTGGAAAAATTTGTTTTGGATTTACAAAATGTTTTTTTATCAAACACGTTTTGTTGTCTATTTCCAAACAAAACCATTTGAAAAATAACAAATTTGCAAACGGTCGCGAGATGAAACGTTTCATAAAGAACTTTCAAACGGTTCCTGCGATTTTGAAAGGATATTTTACGCGGAGAAAAAAAACGGTTCAGAGATATTACTGCGTTTTTACTGGATTAGCAGGATTCGTGAGAATATAATTGTCATTGTTTTAAGTAATATAGTGAATATATGATTTTAAAGACATTCCTTAGTATCAGCGTGCAATTTTTGTCTAACCCTGACGGTGATATTTTCACTTACTCTGTTAACCGTCTGGGGATACACTGGATCAAAATGACCCATCCTTCATTTCGAAAAGTTGTATATCTCTGAAAAAGTACCTTTACATTTCTTTAAATATTGAAAAAACTGTCGACTGTAGAGTAAAGAGAGTTCCAGATTCGTATTCTGCAGACCTTGGGGATGAATTCAAAAAAAAAACATCGCTTTACGATGTTTTAAAGCCGAGATATGAGCGATCAAAAAACATTTGGATCAAACTAACCAAGTGTATCCCATATGTGAGGAAACTATAAGTGTTTATTCAAGAGAACATACCTCGAAGAAAGCAATTTCATATCGAGTTTGGATAAATTTACATGCAATAAACGTTTGTCAGCTACTAAATTAATTCATTTTCATAGAATTGAATTGTACTTTTTGTTTTTTCTAAATTTGTTTCTCAAGAGTTTAATTGAGAATTGATTATCAGGTTTTGATACTTTTCTTTAGTGAAAGTATAGGTATAGTTGATATGAATTCTCATGAAATATTGATTGAAACTCAAAGATCGGCATTAATGATTTCGGGACTTATTATCATTCTCTTCGGAGGCAAAATTTTCTTTTTTCACAGTTTCCATTGAAATCAATATTCTCCATTCTCATAAATTACGATGGAAACTGCGGAAAATGAGAATTCTGATTCTAAAGATATTACGCAATGAATTCCAAAATCATTACTGCCGATTTCTGATGGAAGCTAACACGGTGTCTCAAAAAACACGCCAAACCTCTTTAAACAGCACGATTTACGGCTCTCCCGGAAACCGCACCAGCGGCTAGTGAAAGTTTACGTTAGTGAAACGTATGGATTTTCAAATTTTTAAATAATTAAACGGAATAATGAAGCATGTTGTTCATGTCGATAAAATACACCAAACTTAGGATGTCCTAACCTTAGCCACTAAGGAGCCTAGTCAGGTTGCTGATATTCAGCCTGATTTCTCCAAGTCAGGGACACCCATATAAAGCCATATAATATGGGGCCACGCTGCATTACCAATTTTTTCCCCGGTTGTAAAAATCGAGGCACACCAACTACAGCCTTATTAGAGCCTTGCAAGGCTTCCCGTATTCTCCCGAAGATCTTGATTTAAGCATATCTGTATACAACCCATGTAGAGCCGAGCTGTATTTTCAACGTTTTCCCCGTTTCGAAAATCTGAATGCATCCAACTACAGCCTGCATAAGGCCTTGTCCTTATATTAATCCTTTTTTTTTAATATAAACCTACTTTAAAGAGCAAATTCATTGAAATCGTACTGGTAATTTCGACCTTTTGCGGTGTATGCCCCCAGAAAAATATTTCATCCATGATTACTGTGTTCACACTATCGGTGAACAAAGTCACAAAATCGGAAAAAACATCACTGTATGGTTAATTCCAAGACTGAATGAGACTGTTCTGTCTTTTGATACAATCCGATAATGTACGAACAAAGTAATATTGGGTAGAATACCCTAACAGAAATTGGAAGAGGCTCATTCCAGGCCCTGTCTGGACTCAAATGGAAGTGGCCTGGGTACAGATAGAGCCTTGTATAGCCCAATTTTCAATCGAAGAAGTTTCCTCCTTGCAATATTTATTCAATTTGATGATATTCGCAACAATTCATTATCCTTTTAAAGGTTCTAGTTTCATCGCCTACATTAGCTTCATCATGGGTGTCCTAAATAGGCCTAAGTTGGGAATACTATGCAGGTCCTGAAGATGAGTGCATGACAATCCTGTCTAGGCCCTATGAGGGTAACCTGAAATTCAGGGCCTAAAATAAAACGAGGACGCCTAGTTTGGCCCAAACTGCCGCCAAGAATTAATTTCTACACGGGAATCTCGGTCTCGTCTTGATACAACACTCAATGCATATTTCGATACATATCTCAATTAATTTTCTTTGCAAGATAAAAGCTTCAATTAAATTCAACAAACCATGTCTTATGAAGGGTAAAAATGATAAATATCGATGATTTTCCAAATCCTTGATGCAAATCTCAGGAGACGATTCTTAAAGGAAAATTTGAACACTTGATCCTCAGTTGACTCACTTTTTTTAATTAGGAACAAAATAAGGTGACGATTCAAGTGGCGAGTACATTAAGTATCTCAATGATCGAAGGGTATATTTATGTAGTTTCCATTGAATTGCTTGAAGTCAATTGTCAAATTGCATTTCTCATAGCATTTTCCATGCCTTGAAAAATCATGGCATAACATTCAAGTACGATTGAACGAAATATGTACAAGAGATATACGAAATTGTATATAGATTTTATAAAATTATTTGTCGAAACAGAATCATATACCGGGTGTTTCATGCAATAATTTCCTGCATTGAAGAATTGTTTTGAAGCCTTAGTTCTTGAGATATGAGCATTTTTTTTCAACTCCAAATCACTCTAAAGTACTGTATGCTATTAGGTGTACAAATAAGTTTCCGCGGTTTGTCAAAAGATGGCCCCACCAGAAGGTTATGGAGAAATTGTCAGATGTAAAACGTAATATCCCAAGTTTAGTAATCTGGCAACACCATAACCTTAAAGTACTAGTGATTCCGTATCAGCATCACGTAATTTTTTTCGTGCAAAAATGTCAAGTTTTATTCCGAATAAGCATCATTTGCGGGAACTTTTGATTTACTTCTTTAATGTGAAAAAATCTGCAGCTGAGGCGCATCGATTGCTTCTAGAAGCATATGGTGAAGCTGCTTTAAGTGAGAGAAGTTGTCAGGAATGGTTTCAAAAGTTTAAGAACGGTGAGTTTGACGTTAAAGACAAAGAACGCAGTGACTCAACAAGCAATTTCACATCGTTTAAAATCGTTAGGAATGATTGAAAAACAAGGAAATTGGGTTTCATATGAACTAAAGCCGAGAGACGTTGAACGCCGATTATGCATGAGTGAAATGCTGCTTGCCAGGAATAAAAAAAAGAGTTTTTTGCATCGTATAGTCACTGGTGACGAAAAATGGATTCACTACGATAATCCAAAGAAGAGAAAGTCATGGGTTAAGCCCGGCGAACCATCAACATCGACAGCTAAGCCGAATATTCATGGAAAAAAACTCATGCTGTGTATTTGGTGGGATCAGCTTGGTGTCGTGTATTATGAATTGCTGAAACCAAGCGAAACCATTACTGGAGCTCTCTACCGAACACAATTGATGAGATTGAGTCGGGCACTTAAGGAAAAACGCGCCCATTACTACTCCAGACACGACAAAATTATTCTTTTACACGATAATGCTCGTCCACATGTTGCGGCGCCGGTAAAAACATACTTGGAAACACTCAACTGGGAAGTTTTACCCCACCCGCCGTATTCACCAGACTTAGCCCCTTCTGATTATCACCTGTTCCGGTCGATGGCACATGGTCTGTCTGAGCAGCGCTTCACATCATATGAAGACACCAAAAATTGGCTAGATTTGTGGATAGCGTCAAAAGATGAAGAGTTTTTTCGACGGGGTATCCGAATGTTGCCAGAAAGATGGGGAAAAGTAGTGGCAAATGATGGAAAATACTTTGAATAAAACGTAATGTACTTTTCCTTTACAATAAATTCCTAATTTTTTATAAAAAACCGCGGAAACTTATTTGTACACCTAATACATACTTGAGCCTGATACCATTTGCCGAGTTAGAGAAAGGCGGATCTCTGAGAAGAAATCGAAAAAAAATCTTTCAATACGGGAAAATATTGCATTTAGACTGCAGAATGACGTATGTGAAGTTGTTTAAGCGAATTCTGAAACACCTGACATTGTATGTAATTTGCATAGGATCAAACAAAAAATCCACGTGGGGAGATATCTTTTTAGTTCATCGTAGTGGTTTGTTATTCATTATCAAACTGAATATAATATAAATCAATGAGTTAAGAAAATATTGAATGACAGTATGAAAAGTGATAACAAATGAATACATATTGTTCTTGTAGGAGCTACAACAAGGAAGTGGGAACAATTTGGAAGTGGGAGGATTCAACGACATGCAGGACCCTCTGCACTCTTTGAAGATAAAACAAGAACCCTTCCAGCTCTCCCCGCCATCACCTCTTCTACCTCTCAATCAAAGTGAGTACTCTTCCGTTATCACGTGATTCTTGGCATTGAATATTCTCATTTTAAAATGACATATCTCCTTTTCTCTCAATTGCTCAAATATCTCTTCGGGGAGAAAATATCTTTTATTTGACTTAATTAAACTTTTTGTTAGTCAACACGCGAAGAGATTGTGTCGCTGATATTTATTGTTGAGTTTATTCAAACAAAGTGATACTTGTTTCAAAGTAACACTGCCATCAATCCTTCTATATTACTACGTTTACCATTGAATCTCGCGGGTCATCGAATTGCTTTCAAAACATCGTAACGCACCGAGAAACAACAAACAAGCTGACTGCTCGATGATTGAGAATTCTGATAATTTTGAATGAACATATTTCATAAATATTTATTTAGACGAATGATATGATATTTCCATTCGATTGCCACGAAAATTTAGCTTCTCGAGCAGGGTCTTCGAATATTCGAAATGTTTTACCCTCACTCCAAATTAGTTCCAGCAACTAGATATACAGTTGTTGATAGTTGGATAACTAAAACAGGCGTTCGTTCAACTAAATTCAAATTTAATTTCTTTGAATTTAGTTGCTGTTACTAATTTGAAGTTGCCTTTACTACAGCTTTTATTACCGGCTTCTATTCTTTTATTACTCGGAACTAATTTTTACAACTAACTTCAGTTCATTCGGATCGAATATACGATAAGTATATTTGAAACAGTCCTATTAGAATATTCTATGAACATTCATTATATGTTGATGTTCTCAAAGTTTGAATCGTTTCTAGAACCAAAATGAAAATTCAAACTCATGAAATCCAATGGATTATCATTATTTATCTTCTGAAATGAACTCCTTGGAACTGAAAATACAGTTAGAAGATCGTACTGCAAGATTTTGAGTCTTTAACAGCTGATCAAACTCCAGCAATATTATATGTTCTTGGTATCTCATTCGTACATTCTACGAACGTTTCTATTTCGTATATATTTCCAATTTTCGTCGCTGTTTGGGTTTGAAGAACATTATTTAAGCCAATCGAAACTTCCAATCCGAATCAGGGAATTTTACTTATTCGAATTTATAGAGTTCATCTCATTGAGAACAGGAGGAAATATATTTTTCAGATGATATTTAAGAAATGTTATTATAAAAGACAAAAGAAAATTTCTTATTTTAAATTTCAGTATTTCGTGAAGTTTTTGATGTCCATGAATTTAACTTTACATACACGGAGAAAAAGGTATCTTGAAAAATACCATAATTTATGGATTTTTGGCGTTGGTCTGACCCGAGTCAAAATATTTACGTGAAGATACCTCTAAAAGTACCATAAAGGCTGGGACTTTTATGAGGAAGGTACCATACTTCTGTATAAAAGTCCAAGAAGTTATGGGACTTTTAGAGGTTCGTTCAAGTGAATATTTTGACTCGGGTCAGACCAACGCCAAAAATCCATAAATTATGGTATTTTTCAAGATATCTGTTTTCTCAGTGTACAATATTTACAAATTTCCTCCATTCATAATTTTGAATTATGGATGAAGAACTGTTTGTTTGGATCTAACGGAGGGAATTTGATGATGACCCAAGCAGCAACAGAAGTTCAAAGTATGTACGAAATAGAAACGTTCGTAGAATGTACGAATGTGATACGAAGAACATATGATGAAAGTTCATGGAATTTTCGAATGAAACTGTTTTAAATATACTTAGAACGTACATAGTACATTCGAAATGTACGATATCCATTCAATCGACGTTCGATTGACGTACCGTTGTATATTCGATTTCATTCGTTCGATGAACATGCATAGCACCTATGGAACGGTCTTTTGGAATGTACATAGGACATATTTTGAATATTCTAAGAACGTTCATAGTATATTCTGGTGCTAGTTGGGGATTCTATCGTTGGCTGCAGTCATTTTTAAACACTTCTAACGAATTTTAGAAACTTTGGCACCTCTTCCTACTTTTATGATGAATTAAAATATATCAATCATTTTCATCTCTTGCTGATTCGCGGAAAAACTCTTCTCCTTGGGGGCTTTTAGTTTGTTACTGCTGGGCCTTGCTGTAATCGATATTTCAATAGCGGCAAAGAGTGAAAAGTTTTTCAGATAATTATGTAAAAAACTATATAACATTTCAGTTTACTGATATTTTCCAGTACCAACCCTAGTAGAGATTGCTTGACTCATTTCAGGGCTTCGCAAGGCCTCCTTAGGCTCTTCCGAGGGACTTGCAAGGCTTAGCGAGGTCTTGTAATCACTTAGAAAATAACGAGAAAACAACAACAAATGTTTTTTTCTCTGCATCCTGAGGTTTGAAAATTGATTCGGAGAGGTTTTTGTGTGATAAATACGAAAACAATATCAGATTCCTTGGATTGGTTCTATTTTTTCAATTATTTATATATAATCTATGTAATTTATTAATTTCATATATAAAAAAAATTATAAAGGAACTTATACCTTGTAAAAATGAATCATATATGCGGCATATATGACCACACATGGTACATATATGATTTCACAGATTCATATATGACCCCTATATAATTCATATATGGGCCATATATGATTTCAGACATTTCATATATGGCGTTATGTTCCCTATATATGGGTCATGTTTGGTCCTTATGTGGGTTGAACAATCGTATATGAATTTTATACACGGAGAAAAAGGTATCTTAAAAAATACCATAATTTATGGATTTTTAGCGCTGGTCTGACCCGAGTCTCAATATTTACCTGAACAAACCTCTAAAAGTACCATAATATCTGGGACTTTTATAAGGAAGGTACCATACTTATTCTGAAAAGTCCAAGAAATTATGGTACTTTTAGATATTCGTGCAAGTAAATATTCCGACTCGGGTCAGACCAGCGCTGAAAATCCATAAATTATGGTAATTTTCAGGGTATCTGTTTTCTCAGTGTATGGTCATATATGCCACATATATGAATTACATATGATTTATATATGACCATATATGATTCGTACCAAGTCCATATATGAATCAAATACAGTTTATATATGGGCCATATATGAATCATTTTTACAAGGGATTTAACATATCTGACTTTATTTTTGTATTCATCACATTAAAATCACTTCGCATCAGTCTCCACCTCGGAATATAAAATCAGTGTAATCATTCGAAAAAGTATGAGGCGATCGGAAGTTTAGGATAATAGTCGAAGATGGGATATTTTGCGTTATGTAAAATTTTCATACATCGCGTTTACAGAAAATTATGCTGGGAAGGAGATACATTCAGTTTCCAAACTGTATAAAATAAATATTCAATTGATGAAATCTCAGGAAAATTTTGAACATGTCAATATCGTGAAATCGCATACAATCTTGACATTTGTACGAATTTTCCCTCTCCGTGTATACGAAGTAACAAGCCTCCAAATTTCACTTTCAAATCCCACAAGCATTTGAAGCCAACACGCGCTTATTTTAAAGCACAATTATTACAAGCGTTATTTAGAGAGGTGAGACATTAGGAAATTTAGTCCCTGAAATCAGCAGCGAGGCTTTTAACATTTGAAGTAAAAGGTTCCAATGTAATCGAATGAAGAATTTCTTCCCTCATTCACTCGTTGACTCTCGAATGTATAAAGTGTTTGAAACTCGCTTGTAGAAAAATGGTATTATTCGAAAATTGGCATACAAATACCTCGCATAACTTAAAATCGTTTTTGAGAATGGTTTCTAAACAATTCAATACGAGTGACTTGGCCATTCAATATACGAGAGCAGGAAAAAATGCACTATATATGTATATATATATACATACATGTATACACGTATAGATATATTTGAGCAGATATTGGTTTCATTTTCGGGCCTGCAGCGACGTCGTGTTCTAATAATACAAAATTTGTGCTTTTCTCTTTCCCTCGGGGTTTTCGGAGCGAGGGTGGAGATGTGTGCGCATACAGATATTATGCATGTGAGTGTATGAGTTGGCAATGAAAAAGAAGAAAAGACGAAAAACGAGGCTGAAGATGAACATGGGATGACAGAGGTGGAAGAGGGAAAGGAGGGGGTTTGATATACCGCCTTGCTTGATCTTTCCACGCGCCGTTTAGTCACATTCTCTTTCCTGCGATTTAACGGCCCTCTGTTCCTCTCTCTCTCTCCCTCTCTTTTTCTTTTTTTATTCTTATATTCGATGCCGTCACAAGATCGTCGATGACAACTATCATTTACCACATTTTTAAACTCCTCAATTACGTTATTTGCTTTATAAAAAAACAAATGGGTGATTTAAATCTTCACCGGACAGATCGATTTTTCCTCTTTTTCATTAGAGGGGCAGCAGTAATTTATTCGACAAAAGTTTTCAGATGTAGTTCTGAGGTATTAATATTTACAGTTACAGAAAAAATTAAATAAAGTGAAAGGGATTTATCTTGTACGAATTCTTATGGCAGAAACTTTTGGTTTGTGTTTATTTAGATATCTGTTTCTCCAGTTGAAATATTGAAAAGTAGAATGTTATTTCATTATATCGAGAAGGAAAGATTCTAGAGTTTTGAGATTGAGCTTTTGGAGGTCTAACTTCCTGCATTTCTTAGAGAACATCCTGGAGTTCAATTCACTACTCTCTAAATCCGGGAGAGTGAAAAATCACTTGTTTTACTCCACTGAGTCTCAGAAGTGAGCCAGTCCGCTTCGAGTGAGATTTTCACTCGTTTCGAATGGACTCCCACTTCTTTGGACTGAAAAATTCACTCTAGAATTGGAGTGGCTGTGAGTTTATAACCTCAATCCTTAGATTATCACTCTAAAAGAGTGGAAATTTTACTTGGAATTCCGACAGGCTCACTTTTGGTTGGCTAAAGAGTGAAACATCACTCTAACAATTTTAGAGAGTATGAGATTATACGGAGAAAAATCAATGGTTGCAGCGACTAGTGTTTCGTTCTCGTCTCGCCGAGACTGACCGCGTCTCAATCTCGGTCTCGATTTGGTCTCGGAATTTATACTCTTGTCTCGGTCTCGCTTTTGTTTCGACAAAATCAGAATCTTCTCAGTCTCGAGTCGAGATTCTCGCCATTCTGGGTTTCGACAATGCATTTTATACGTCTCGGTATCGTCGAGATTCCCGGCTTGGCAGGTCTCGTCTCGATCTTGTCGGGGTCGATCCCGAGATTAGTCTCGATCTCGTCCGAAACCCTAGCAGCAACTACTTGAATAGCCGACTTGTGACCGGAGATAGGTTGCATAGAATCACACAGTAATTTTTCTCGAAGAAACCGATGTGGCGCCCTAATCCGGTGGTACACTGTAATATTCAATGAAATATTTTCTCCGTGTACTCTCAGATTTTAACAAATATCCACAGATTTCAAGAGATATTCTCCAATTTTCTATTAAAGATTACTATATTTTCGAACTGCGTTTTTCTCCGTGTGCAGTTTGGCCTCATAAAGGCCTTATATGGGTGTTCCAGGGTATTGGAAAAATCAGGCTGAATATCAGCAATCCGACTTGGCCCCTTAGTGGCTAAGGCTAGGCAATCTTAAGTTTGGAAACCCAACATAAGCCCATACGGGGCCTATATTCAATACAGGATGCCCAGAAAAATGTCCAAACGGGAAATTCATCATTTCTCATCCCTCATTCCATTTGAATCTCATCTTTTGAAATTTGGTGTAAAATTCAAAATTCTACAATTCATATCTCGTACTACCTAATTCTCTCGTCACATGGCGTTCATAATCCGCTTGTTATTCATTCTCGATGAATTCCAAAAGACATTGAGCGATACGTTGGATTTATATTTATAGAAAACTCGATCGGTGTTATCAGATTGAATTGTGTTTATTGAGAAAGTTCTTCAAAATACCACTCATATACTGGATCCGATAATGAATCGTAAATTGTGTACATAAATTTGTATTGCGACATATCTGCGTTATAACATTCGATGCGGTTGTAATAAAGAATATCCTCATAGGGATTCTATTGAACTTGAATACATGTCATTTCTTCGTGTAATAAAAGAGCTGCATCGAGGTTATCTCAATTTCATGTACAGGTCATTGAGATATTTCTTTATTTCATTGTTTTGAATCACATGTTAGGGGAAGTGAAACAAAGACACCGTCGATCGTAGATTCCTCGCAAATGATCAGCTGTTCAATTTCTGTACAGCTATCAGTGTTTATTTATTCATTTGGTCATAATAAATTTCATGCGTTCACGTTTGGAGGGAAAAATTGACCCAACTTTGTTATTGGAGCATAAAATAGAACTGATTGGTAATCGAAATATGCACGGACAAGAAGATTGGTTGAAATAAATTATTTAACTTGTAAGCGCATATGGATCCATTTTCTTTCCTCGTTGGAATAACTAATTTATTTAACTAATTTGAAATAATTTACTGGAAAAATTGTTATTCCAACGAAAAATACTCTGCTTAAAAATGAACACATGGCTTCCTCGTGGTTTGTGTTGGAACAAAACTCGAGAAGAATTATTTCTCACCTTCGACTTATCTCTCAACCAATGCATCTGAACTTCATATAATGATACTCATCATGAGACACTTATCTCTTCGGTAATCACATTATATTACAAACATAACAGAACAAGTGCCTTAGAAAATCACGCGAATCATCGATTTCAAAAAAACCAACAATTTGACTGAAACTCATACTGGGCCATCGTAGGTTCATCGCTGGAACGTGGTGTGGACTTCATTAGAATCGCATGAATAGAAGATGAGATACACGCGTTTGCAACATAATAGACCTACGTAAAAAAACAAAACCACATCGCCACATCAATCCAGCCGCGTATTTCTGATCCTCCGAACCGATTTACCTCGAATTTATCTCTTCGATACACTCAAAAAAATACCGTCTAATGATGAAACGAAGCTGCATAATCATAAGACGATTCCGTTTCAAAATATTTCCACTCGGGAATTCATTTTATAATAAGACGGGAACCGTCTCATTAGACGATTCCATTTCACTAACAGACGACTTCTTCTGTTAGTAAAACGAAACTCGTCTAACGACAAGATGTCCCGACTGGAAATTATCATCGGGTTAACCCAACATATGATGAGGACCTAGCAAGGTCATCCGAAACGAGGTGTACCTTTTAAGGTCCTTATCAGAATTCCCTTAAATTATCCTAAAGGGTTGAAGTAGGTTTTCCTCGCCGTACTCTCATCAGGACCTTGTTAGTCCATCTTCTGGAGATGACAAACGTAGTTCAATGGAGGAAATACAAAAATGTAAAGTCTTGATTTTAAATTAAATATTCTTTAATCAAATATACCTTTCTTGGACTAGATAATATTTCTAAACGGATTTCGACTGTACATATGTTTTTAATTAGATCGATTCATGCCAAATGAGCTATTTTTCAGTGCTGTTGACTGTTCTGCTCAGATACTTTAACATCCAATGCATTACATATAATTGAATCTTTGTAAATGTACTTAGAACTGGAAAACGGTTATCTGATACGAACAGATAATCACTAGGCCTCCGAACACACGAAGAAACAAATAAAGTATATGAAAAAGGGAAACGGTTACTTGATGTGAATGAAACTGATTTGATCCAGTCAATTTCAACTAGGTTGAATCTCTTTTATACTTGATTTTGTTTTGTATTTCACGCTCATATTATAATTTTGATTCATTTTGGAAGTTTTGGTATGGAATTTCTCATCAAATCTCAATTAGTCTTTCCTGATAAAGTCTTTATGATAGTGAAGCGTGACATGACTTGTCAGGTCCTGATAAGGTTAGGCCGAATCAAGGTTTGCCTGATCTGGTCTATAGGATAAATTTCCAGTTGGCACGGGGGAAAAATACTCAAACTTACTTGCCTGAGAGCAGATTAGAAACATTTTTCCAGACGCGAGACGAATACAGTCTTGTGAGAAGACGGAATTCATTTCAAAGTTGGACGATTTTCATCTGCTTATAAAACTGCATGGTTATTGTATTAAGCTAGGTGATTCTAATGGTGAAACGAAATATGTTTCAGACGGCTGCCGTCTTATGATAAGAAAATCATTCTTCTGAGTGTAGTCACATTTGAGCGAAGTTACATGATATTCGGATTATGACAACATAACGGAGGCATGCTTTCAAAATAATTTCTGAAAATATCGAATACAACATTAACCCTTAAACCGTGACCCTGCTCAAAATCACGTCAACCGTAACCCCCGGTCCAACAGACCGCTATCACCTTCTTCTAGATATTCAAAGTTGTTAGAAGTGAAGAAAACATTTTTTAGATCATTAGAAATGTCTACGAGGTAGGATAATGGGCTTGTGTACAGAATTCTGTGCAGAGTAGGAATGAAATGTCAAACAATTTAACCAAAAAAGTTAGAATTACGAACAAATACAATTTTGATAGCGGTCTGTGAGACCGGGGTTACGGTTAGAGGGTTAAAACCTTTTCCTCTTCTCTATAAATTCAACTGAAACTCATATGGGACCACCATGAGACCATCGCTGAAGCATGCTATAAGTTTCATAAGAATCGGAAGAGCAGAAGATGAGATACGCGGGTTCGCAAAAAACGCAACTTTGATCACATTTGTCGTTCCTCATTCAATTGCTCTGAATCGATTGAGTTGAAACTCATATGGGCCGACGACCTTCCCCTCGATCTTCGACTGTGGTATAAAGTTCATGACGATCGGATACGTAGAACGGGAGATATTCGCGTTCGCAATTTGTTGACAAACCGACAGAGATGAATTCGAAGATACATTTTGGCCTTGGGGATTCTCAATTTGGGGACAAAAAAATGTTGGGTCCCTCGGAACGATCACAAAGCTTCCCTCTAACGAGGGAGCAAAAATCGGTTTATATGCGCTTACAAGTTGAATAGTTATTTCAATTGATCTCTTTTTTCGTACAGTACCTAACATGTTGTATCCTTATTTTCTTTTGTATCAATGATATTTGAATATGTTTCATATGGTTGAATCGTTTTATGTCAACAGAAAACTTTACTTCTGAAGTAATAAATTAGAGTAATGAACAGAACAGAAAGGTACAGAAATGTTGTGCTCTAGATTCCGGACAGAGAGCGATGGTGTATAATTGGAAGGAGCACCACCTCTTTTTTTTTGTGTAGTACTCAGAATAACAAAGGTTGTTGAAGTTTGAATGGTTTTAAAAAACTCAACTAAAATTCAAATTTACAAAATCTGATGAATTATCGTTATTTATCTTCTCGAATTGACTCCTTGAAACTGTGAACATTGTTTAAACAATGCATTGAAAGATTCTCAGTCTTGAACGAAATTCAAACTCCGAACATATGAAAAAGACCTACTCTGACAGCAAAATCTGATTTCACTGCACGGAAAGACCGGGTCTATTAATATTTAGAAAAATGACTGTCAATTTAGGGAAAACGAGGATCGCTGGAAAATATTCGTATTGCGTCTAATAAAAATTTGTAGTCGATGTATTAACAATTGATAGTTTCACTGTGAAAAATACCAATGAAACTATCAACTGTTAATATTTTGACTACGAATATTTTTCAGCGATCCCCTTTTTCTCTAAATTGACAGTCATTTTTCTAAACGTTGATAAATTCTTTCTAAATATTAATAGACTCGGTCCTTCCGTGTGGGCATATTTTGCTGGAGCAGCGAATTCTACAGCAATTTTGTTAGCTACAACGATTTTTTGTGCTTGCTATTCTGTATAAGAATTCGTTGTTTCAGTTAATCCTGTTGCTCTCTCAGCAATTTAGTGAGCTGCGGTGACGAATGTTTAGCTAAGGTAGCAAAAACATTTCTTATTCTGTATGTGTGATATCTTGAATTGTCGCGTCACGAGCAGGGAAAAAATTTGCTTCACTGAATCAGCAAACCGTTTGCTGTAACAGCAAAAATTTTGCTGTTTTAGCAAGATATTTGCTGTGGTGGCAAACTTTTGTTTCAATTCAGTGAAAATATTTGCCATATCAACAAAGCAAATTTTGTTTCTCCATGTAATGGTTGTTAATTGTTGCTGAAAACGAAAGGAATTCATTCACACGAAGCATGAACAATTTCACATATATATTCAACGATCATTAATCTCTGATGCCTTAATTTCAAAGCGGGAACTCGCTCGTTGTAAGACAATTTAGTGATTTTTCGATTCCTGAAAAAAATTGGTGACTTCCTTCTTTTTCAATGCAAACGAAATACCGACACGCTGAACTTGAACTTTGAACAACGAAAATTTCAGTCTTTCAGTCAAATAAATGGTTATTTGAATCAAATAGATGGCTATAATAATTTATTTAATTCGAATAAATCATTTCGGTTTCAAAGAATATTCTCTTGATTATAATAAATATTTCTTTGGTACACTGGAAGAAGTTTGTTATAAAAATGACTTTGAAATTTCAATAATCGAAGGAAAAGTAGAAATTTTTTAAAAAATTACTGTGCAGCTTGTAAAAATGAGTGAATTCCTAAACAGTTGAGAGTGATATTTTCTACAGGTTTTCAAATTTTTCAAATAAAATTCTTTCAGTGTAGAAGATAAATGAAGCGTGAGAATGTTTCAATTCCTTCCTAAATTACGCCCAGATGACTCTCAGCTTTCGCTTCCATCCAGGAAAGTATGAAATTAAAAAACATTTGAGAGAAAAGATAATAAAAATCCCATTCGAGCTATTTAAAATTTTTCGAATAGCTCAAGTTTCACTCTTTTCTCCTAAATATTCAATTCACATTGATACCTAAAATCTTTCCCTTCGATTCAAGATTTTTTACTTTGTAAATACCAGTTTGAAATTCAAGATATCCAAATGAATCGTAGAATTCGCGGAAAGCTTTCTCGCGCAAGGAATACGATCGATATTTATTTTGATTCAGACTGATTGGAATTTGGCTATCGAAAAAGTAATTGTTTGTTCTCGCTCTCTTACATGTCTTGTCATTATCGAAGAAGTGAGGGCGAAGCGGAGTTGTGGATGAAGCGATAAGTACATTTAAAGAGGTTACAGCAGGAATGAAAGTGATAAAAGGGAGAGTTAGTTCGTTTAGTTACTGGGTTCGGATTACGAGACTTGATTCATTCGCTAATCGCTGAATATACGGATAAGAAAGCATGGAAGTAGATGAAGTATGAAAGAAAGGGGAAGAGGGTTTCAGAAAGATATACATGACACATAATGATTACGATTAAATTTTAATCGGCTGTAGTACTGATGAGAGAAAAGAAATCTTAGAAGGAATGCAACATCGATATACCTATCGCTGCGTGTTGAGGAAATAAGGTCGAGTTAATGTCATCTGCATTCCTGAAGGCGAAATAAGTCAAATCATATGATCTGCGTACATAATAATTACTGTACGCATAGGCAAATTTAATAATCAAGCGATAAATGGTTATCAAATGTTGCTTTGTCATGAATTCGTATATATGTGATTGATATAGTGCAAAATACTTTAACTTTTGAATTGAGTTGCTGAAGTATTATAATTTTGATCACTGAAGTTTTTATATAAAAAAAATTAATTATCCTGAAATGCGAAAAAATACTAAAAAATAAAAAAAAATTCACACCCTACTGTGTATGAATTTCGAACCCCCTTTGGCCCAGTCTTGCGCCCAAATAGGCAGAATGGGACCCATGCTGCACTGAGAAAATTTGCTTTGCCCTCATTCTGATGAATATTTTTTCCAATGGAGAGAAATTCAATTGAATAGGAAAGGTTTTCATCAGATTGAAACGGAAAATTCTCAAATTGACACAGAAATATATTCCTTCTCAAATTCGGAGAATGTAGTTTCAATTCGATGTAAATGAATTATATTTTCCACTGGAATCAAGATTTATCAGAATGAGGGCAAAGAAATTTTCTTCAAGTCTGAGAAATTGGGTTCTCAGTGTGGACCAGTTTTTGTTGAATTTTATCCTCAATTTGTACACTTGTTTTATCGAAAATTGGCAAAATTAAGTGAATTCGATTCAATTTCATCAAAATTTGTTGAAATTCATCTTTTCTTGTTGACTTTCAATGAAAATTCAATTAAATTCAATCAAATTCGAACATTTCTCCCACCAGGACATGGTAGATACATGCTAAGGCAAGTTCACACTGTAAAAAGTCTGACTGAAAGTGGCTGCATCTTACTTGAAAACTTGACTGAAGTTCAGTTTTCACCATTGTGTCGGCATTTGTTTTGGATGCTTACTTTCAGCTGGAATGGGGCTAGTTTTGGCTGCATCTTAAAACCAGCTGATATTAAGGTTGGAAGTAAGTTTGAGTTTTTACTGTGCAGGGTATTCCGTAGAAACCGAAATTGCTAGATCTTTTTACCCAAAATACTTAAAGATGACTCAATAAAATGAAAAAAATCACCCAGCCTGATCTATTTTATTCCGTTTTATTGAGTCATCTTTGAGTATTTTGGGTGACGAGATCTAGCAATTCGAAGGGCTACGAGGTCCCTTCAAAGATGAACATATTCATAGTCAGAAATGATATCAACAATAAGTGCGTGTTGAAATTCATTGCGATATCCTATATCCCAGGTCACGTAGTCACGTGTCTCAGAAAAAAATAGTCTAATTTTTCCACGTTTGTGACATACATCTTTGATTCGTCGTACACAATAATCACAGATTTTTTCCTCCAATAAATCGAAATGAAAATATTTATTGAAAAAACTGGAAGAATAGAAAAACAAAAGTGACAGTTCGATGTATAAGATTATTGACTTTTCGAAATTCTGTGTATTTATCTAAGTCTCGTGCGCGTGAGTAAACCTAGATTTCTAAAGAACGCATGATTGAATGTCGGTCAGGTGGTGACATTGACTTATTGGATGTCACATGAGCCGTTGGAGTCTCAACACCCTATTCACGCGGGATTCGGAAGGCTTTGAGACTCTATCTTAAAACTAGGAATACGTTCCCCTCGATGATAATCTGTTTATATTTGTCTTCTTTGCTTGTTGTTACAGCTTGTATAACACGATTTTTTTAAACATAAACTCTCTCTCCAATGTTTAATAAGCAATTCAGATAATTGTCAGTATTAAACAGCATTCAGCAAATTGTATTATTCTGTCATCGACTCGATAAAGCTTACGTAAATAAAATTGAAAATACTAATTGCGTGAAGACAGAGTGGATTATTATTCATTAAAGATTACGCACGGACGAAGGATAATGAATGAAAGCTTTGTTGAAAAACTATCTTATGTTACTTTTCAAATGAGAAAAGCACTTCCAGAATGAACATTTTCACAACGGAAACAGAAATATTTCGGAAGTTTATCCTATTGTTTTATCGCATAATAAAATGCACAGGGGAGAAGAAATTCATTGTGACAGCGAAATCTAATTTCGCTGGGTACCTTTTAGGAGAAATCAACATTTTTTGCTGCCACAGCTAAAAACTCGCTGTCATAGTTAACAAGATTGCTGCTCCGGCAGAAAGTACACTCAGAGAAGAAAAGCTGCTGAAACAGCAAATCTCGAAAACTTGCTTTGTTGATATGACAAAACTTGTTGCTGAATTAGCAAAAAATTTGCTATTACAGCAAAAATCTCGCTTTTTCAACAATCGCTTGCCATTCAGCAATTCGGAATTGTAGATATACAGACGACTAGAAAATTTTGCTGAATTAGCAAATATCTTGCTAAAATAACAATATTTTTGCTGTCACAGCAACCGTTGTTTTGCTAATTTAGCAAAGCAGATTTTTTAGAATCGCTTTTTCAGCAAGGATTTTTCTCTGCGTGTGCTCAGCGAAATTGTGTTTCGTTGTCACAGCGAATTTCTTTTGTCTCTGTGTAAAATAATGTAAGGTTTGATGTTTTTTATATGGAAGCAGAGATATTAAATACGAATTGACCCTAAATAATGTTTATTACGCCACATGTATTGAGAACATTAAAATTGACACCTGTTACAAACACAGTTTCGACTATTTCTGAGGATGATTCACAATACACGAATTCAACAAAACGAGGAAAAAGGTTTAGTTGAGTATTAGACAGTTACACTGAAAACAAAAATTTGGTTGAGCGAAATCAATTGTATTGTTTTATTCATATTCCAGACAATTGGCCAATTTAACTGGGACAACTCAATTTTAGTTGTCGATGTTCAGTATCTTTCTCTCAGTGCAAGCCAGAAGAGAGAATAATTCGATCAATGGAAAATTAAAGAAAAACTGTTAAAAAATGTTGTTGAAGTTGAAATCGTTTCTAGAAACGAAACGAAAATTCAAATCCGAGGAATCGTCATTACTCATCTCCTCGAATCAATTCTTTGTAATTTCTTGCAACTGGAAACATCGATCCAAGAATGTACTGCAAGATTTTGGATCTTTAACAGCTGAATATTTTGTTATATGATTACTAATATTCGTTTCAAGAAACGATTCAAACTCCAGCAACATGTCATTCCTCGGTTTTGTTTTCAATTTTCCATTGATCGAATTATTTTTTTTTCTGGCCTGTACTGAGAGAAAGGTACCCAGCTGCAGTAACTAAAATTTAATAATTGTTCCAGCTAAATTTTAGCTGACGTCAATGAAAGTCCCTGGACTCGAGACTCTCGAGTCAAACCACCAAAACTTAATTTGACCAGTTCTAATGCAAAATTTTTGAAAATATTGTTGTGATTTTGAACACCAAGGTTTAATCGTAACTGTTGCAGTCTCGAAAAAGGTCTTGTCTTGTCTCGGCTTGGTCTTGAATTGAGAAAAATTGCTTTATGTCCTCCGCATGCAATTAATTTTATCCTCTCAGACGTGTTATTGCCAACTATTACATGTCCTCACTTGACTCGATGTAGGAATGTGTCTTCGAAGATCGTGAAAATTGAATGATATTTACTATTTTTGAATTTTGCTCAAGAATCTCGAGGCCACCTCTAGAAATCATCAAAAATTCTCCCCAGTTTGAATGATCTCTCAACGTCTATAAAGTGAGAGAATATTTTTGTCCCGAAGTATGGATTTATTTCATCACAACAAGTATATCGATATCAAAAATGTATTTTATCACCCACTAAGGTGGCTCCACTTTTCATGCTCCATTTTGAAAACACATTTCAAGAATGTATCCTACGGAGTGTTTTTGAAGTGTTCTTCTTTTTGACTCTACGTGAGAATTATGGCTGTTAATCCGAGAGGCCTTGGGTGCTCTTTAGGGTCGCCTGATGTATCGCTTCAAGACACAACTGCAATCTTTTTTCTCTTTCTTCTCCTTAAAACCATCAAGCTCCTGTTATTTGGACGTAAAATGTCGAGACACAGAGGAACAAATAATCGACAAAGAAAATAGAAGTGATATTAGATCTTTAGAATTTATTTGAGTTCATGTTGCATTGTATTGTAAACTCCTTTGAATGACGTGAAACATACATAGTCCACTTCAAGAATACTACTAATGTGTAATTAGATCCATTCGAGGAAATCGTTTGTTTCACCAAAATTAGTTGGATTCATCGCTGATGTGAACAACAAATCCACAGAAACTTTGATCATTGATGAGCCGAACGAGCATGGCAAACTCATAAAATGTTCATGAACGGTCTTTGATGATTTTGGAGGAGGACAAAAAATAGTTGTGCAAAAAAGACTGTTCACACCCAGAAAAATAGTTTACTTGAATATGAAAGTATCAGACATCTCATTGAATCCAATAAAATTCCAATCGATTTAAGTAAATTTTATTTGAAACAAATAAGAGTTTATTTGGATGGAATGAATTTTTTATTCGATTCAACTAAAACTCTACTATAGGTTCATATTTAAATAGAAATCTTGTTGATTCAAACAAAGTTTAGTCAGTTCAAATAAATCTGTTTGGTCACGTCTTTGCATGAATAGAGAATCCCAGACAACATTGAGAGTTCTAAAAGAATCTGCAAAGAATTCTCGGATGTTCGAAAGAATTTTTCAGGAGCACCAAAAGTGATCGGAAAAATTCTGGTAGAATGTATTCAGAACTCTGAAATGTCCAACCGATAGAGCATTCTTGGTGCTTTTTTCCATCACTAGAAACTCGTTTCTTTAATAAAAGGAGTTATTTTGAATTTCAAATATGTCTGTTAATTGGAGAGTTTCATAAATGGGATAATATAAAATTAGTTGACATTGGGTACATTGAAATCAATAAACAGTTTTATCCAGATATTTGAATGATTTTTTATTCGTTTGTTATTCAATATTTTTTCCTGCCTGCACATAAGAAGAATTTATATTTGACATTGGAATTTGGGAGAATTCAACGTACATTCTGATGTATAAGAGTTTAGTTTTGAATTTGGACAAATTTTTGTTTCAAAATGATTCTTCAAAGAAGTGTAATTCTGATCCCTATAAAACTAACACAAATCTCTATAGAGAAAATTTCAGTATCTCTCAGTATACTGATGAAATCACCCCCCGGAACGTTTTATTTGATGTTTTTTAATATTTATTCAATTTTTCGTATCGATAACGATTATTCATTACAATTCTTCATAAGAGCATGAATATTAGCGTGATAAGAGAACATAAATTACTTGAATCTTAGGGTGAAAAAAAGAAATTCCAAAAAGATATTTCAAATTTCCGCCAATAAATTGGTTTAGCATGTACGAACTGAAAAACATATGATCTTATTAGCGCCATCTACATTTTCAACGAATCCGCAAATAATTCTTTCGGATTGAATAGAGAACATCGCACGAGTCAATATCATTGGACATTTGAGAGTTCTTAAATCGCATTTTAAGAGTTGTTTTCGAACATTTTACAAACTCCCTGAATCATTCGGAAGAATTGTCTGAGAACCCCATACGTTCTAAATGAATTTTAAAAGAATTCAATGCTGAGAGTTCTTGAGAAGTTTATGTTAAGAACTCATATGGCATTCTTTCGAAACAAAGTTTCTACCAATGAAGTGGCAAAACGATAGAGAAGAACTTGTTTTTGTCATGTTCTTCAACGTCATTTTGTTTGAAGTCTTCGAACCAATGTAAATCTTCCGATTATCACTTCATTTCGGATGAAATGTGTTCGAATTTGATATTCAAATGGAAAATAATTTCATTAGTTATCATGAGAATATTAGGGACGATTCTCGCATGAAGTATGGTTTCTCCGAGGGTCATGGCTTGTGTTCTACATTTATACACTTCTTTCCACGCTTCTCCCCTTCTTTCTTCAACGGACTCACGCGATTAAGTGCATAAGTTTATCACGGCAATAAAGGCCGTATACGATAAAGTCATACGAAATAGCTGGCACTTCTAATTATAGGGTTGTGGCGAGATTATCGCTAAGCATTGATCTAATTATTATCGCTTCGCTAATTAATATACCGTAATCACCGGTATACCGCAAATTATCGTTTATTACGCCGATATAACTCTCGTAATATATCTTCCGATATTCCAGAGAACTGTTTTTCTCGTTTCATGAATTTTGAAAAATTCGAAAACGATGTATTGATTCCGAAAAAATATTTCTGGGAGGTTTTTTTTATATTATGACGAATTGATACATTTTTTTGCACACGGAAAAAATTAGCGATCCAAATTTTCGTTGACTAGTATGTCACTTTTGGACGGAGTACAAATTCGAGGAGAATTCGTACCTCGGGTTTTAATAATTCGTTGACTTCGTCGATTGTTTCAGCAATGGAATTGACTTTTCATTTCGATCGTCGGAATAATGGAAAGAATCAACGAATTATTAAAATTCAGTGTACGAATTCTTTTGGAATTTGTGCTCCGTCCCAAAGTGACATACTGATCAACGAAAATTTGGATCACTAACTTTTTCCGTGTATTATGAAAATCAAAAAAGCATTTTCTCCGCATGATAAATGTTCTACAAGCTGTTTATCGATTCAGCGGGTCAACGGAGAGAAATTTTTGATTCAATTCGTTATCGTACCGTATAAAAATGGTCCAGCAATTCAAACATAATCTATAAATCGGCCGATGTATGGTTCCTGTTGAATGGCCAACGATGGATGTCTTGTCATTGGCGTAAGTACACGCAAAAAAATTCCTTTTTAAAAAGTTCCATGATTTATTGAGGATCAGCGCGAGGTTGTGACGGATAAAATTATTGACCTGAATATAGCGTCACAAGTACCATAATTTCTTGTAGAAATACATCTGATCATGGTACTTTTAGAAGTAAATAATCCAGGCAAATAATTTTATCCGTCACAGACTGGCGCTGATCCTCAATAAATTATAGGACTTTTCAACATATTCGTTTTCTCCGTGTATGATCCATCGCTCGTTGACAGAGTAGTCTTGCGACGGAGCAATTTGATAATCAACCAACTCGCGCAGAAAAATGTCATACGGCACGAGTATGGGAATAGTATCGCTAAAAGTCTCGCTTAGAGTCTCGCTATAGTATCGGAGAGTCTCACAATACCATTTGTACACAGTCTCGCAACAGGGTGGGAATGGTATGGGTTTTAAGACCCTCCCATACACTGAGAGAAGTGGAATGTAATGATTACCATGTGCAAATAGTAATTGGGGGACAGCTTCGTAAATTTGGTTTCGGATACTATGGAGAATCGTAGGAATGTTCATGCACATGGGAATGGTTATCATTCACATGAAGATGGATACCAAATAATGGTTACAGTTCACTTTTCTCAGTGTACTGCTAGAAAACTATGCAGATGAATTTTTTTCGTGGTCAAATACAGGTTCAGATATGATCTGATATCAAGAATCGTCTATCTCGTCAAGTTTTCGAGATAGAGTCAACCATGATGATCATTCTATGGACAGTCTCCCAACCGTATGGGAGGTTCCTAAAACCCATACTATTCTCATATTGTTGCGAGATTATGCCCTAATAGTATTGTGAGACTCTCCGAAACTATTGCGAGACTCTGGGAGAGACTTTTAGCGAGACTGTTCCCATTCTCATGCCATATGAATTTTTCCTGCGCGGGAATGCACGGTTATATGATAGTCCAACTGGGAATTCATCTTATGAACTAGATAAACCTCCATCCCTGGTTTCAGGAACCCATTCATTCCCGTTCAGACGTGCTGATTCCCGATTGAAACCCATTGGATTTAAATCGGAAGTCAGGGGGTTTAACCAGGGATCCTACTCAGTTCCTGATAAAGGTTGTTATGTTTCAATATTGACAAAACCTTGTCAGGAACCCGGGTAGAAATGTAAATCGGCCCATCCCAGGTCCCGTTGAAGCTCTGATTAAAAAGGTGTAGACCCGGACACGGCTCGAGATAAGCCACTTTTCGATCAGGGAGATTTCCACTCGGGAAGATCTTACCTCAATTGAGAATCAATGAAAGATTCTAAATCGCATAATTGAATATCTTGGTAAATAAAATTAAATTCATTGAGCACGGAAAGAAATTTTCAGCTGTATCAGGTAAATTTTAGCCATTGTAGCTCAATTTTTTAGGCCCCAGAAGGCAGCTAATTTCTTGGTAATATAAGCTACACGGAGAAAAATAAAGTTTAGAAGATTACTACATTTTCTACTAATTTGGCAAGATACGAGAAAATACTACTTTTATTGATAGACAATGTAGTAAAAATGAATGGTCTGCCTGACACTCTTTAGCATGAGCATGCAACGTTACAGATGATCAAGTACAGATTTTTACTACACTGTGCAATAATTACAGTCATGTTTTCTCGTATCTTGCCAATTCAGTAGGAACGTAGTCATTTTCTAAACTTTATTTTTCTCCGTGTAAAATTCAGCTGACGAAGCTGAAAATTTTGCTGCAGCAGCTAAGATGTAGCCATTGGAGCTAAAAAATGGTTCTCCATCTCACAGCTGATTCCTTTTTTCCGTGAGTGTTAAGGATGTTGCATACATTCATTATTCAAGCAGTAGGAGGACTCACTTCCTAAATGATAAATTGCCTATTCTTAGCAAATGCTGACCAATTTTGCGTCAGGAGAGGGCTGAAGTTGGTTCACACATATACACGAAAAATATAATTCAGCTGGAACACACACTGAGAAAAAGGTTTATTTATAGTTAACAAACGAATGTTTGTTTATGGAGAAATGAATATTCGTTTCAATTAAATATATTCTGTTAGTAATAAACAAGTGATATTCAGTATAAGAAAAACGTTTGTTGATGGTTGACAAATCATATCTGCGTGGAATAAATATTCATTTTCCCATAAGCAAATATGGGTTTGTTAACTATAAATAAACCTTTTTCTCTCAGTGCAGCAAAGTGGCTAGCAGAAACACGAACAGTCATTAAATGAGCTTATGCAGGTAAATTTTAGTTATGAGAACAACAAAATTCGTCCGAATAGCCAATTTATTTATTGTAACAGCTCAAATTTCGCTACATCAGCTAATTCAATGGCTGTCCTTGTCTGCATCGAGAAAATTTTATGTTTGTAATCAATTAAATTTAAATTTAAATATGACCTCACTATAGTTTTATTTGAATCAAACACACAATTTATTTCATCCGAATCAATGTTTATTCATTTCACACAAAATTCAGTTCAATCAATTGAAATTTTATTGGACGCAATGAAATCTCTAGTAGGTTCATATTCGAGTAAACCATTTTTCTGGGTGCGTGTTAGCCACTTCGCTGCTGCAGCTAAATCATTATTTTTGTGTGGACGGATGTGGATCAGCGTGTACCGTAGATTTCAATCGTAGCGCGAAATTCAATGTTGGAATTTACAAAAACGATTATTGACAATCAAAAAATTCGACATTGTTGGTTACCAAAATAACAGGAACGCATTCCGCTCGGAGTTTAATATTCTAAATTCTGCTTACTTCGCTCGGACTTCTATAATTAAAATTGTGATCGTCTCGCTCACCATCTCATATTTTAAATGGTGCACCCTACGCTCGCATGCGATAATTGCTAATTCAGATTGATGTTTATAAACGTTGTTTATGTTCAGAGAGTGAGGTTCACTGGAAAAGAAATTTCTTCCAACCAAATAAATAGTTCATTTGTCCTCTCTCCATAAAATGTTTCTTAGGATTGATGAAATATTCAATCGAATCAAACAATAGAATGCTTGCGTCTTCTAAGTAAATAATCTATTCGCCACAAGTAATCAGTATTCAATCAGTTTTTACATCTAATGGATATTCAATGTCTATAAATGAATATTTCATGGAGAGAGGACAAATAAATATTTCTTCCAGTGTTGATGTTTCAATGTTCAGTAATTTACCAATATATGCAAAAATACACTCTAAAAAATAATTGTGAAATTTCGCTCCCCAGAAAATGGTGGCAGCAAAATTCTCCCATAGATGGGGAATTTTTCACCATGATTTGGTGGACTTTTGTTTCAATTGTAGAGGATTCAACACTCAAAAAACTGAATAGTTCTTCCAAGTGGTGGAACAACCCTCCATGTTTGATGGGAAAACCATTCCCCCACGATGCACTGAGAGAAAAAAATAGTGGAATTTACTATTTTTTGACTATTTTTCTGAGTTGTGGAAAGACTCAATTATGACAAATAGTAGAAGTTGTTAGTTCAATAGATCATGAATGTTCGTAAAAAATACCATATTTTCCACCAAGTATTGATTGTAAAATGAACTATTTAATCTTACACATCGAGAAGGGAAAATTTTTTACCATTTTTTGGTAGTAAAATCAACTACTGCTTCCATACTACGAATAGTAAGAGCACAAAAGATCCTTGCCATTAAACATTAGTCAGATTACCTATTTTTTTACTATTCAGTGTAGTTGAAAAAAATATCAGGATAAATGGGACAAAAGAATCGCTTCCACGAGAATTGAACACAGGACGTTGGGGCTGAACGCCGAGATTCTATCACTCAAGCCACCGCCGACCGCGTGTATCTCCGTTTCCTATCATTCGATTACAATGAAACTTATACTACTTTCTAGTTATGATCCCATAGTGGCCCCACATGAGTTACATCCAAATCGGTTGAAAATTGTGAGAATTTTCCAAATTGTGAAAATTTTCCAAATTGTGAAAAGGGAGAAGAAATAAGGTTAGCACTTGGATTCAAAACAAAATTGGAAAATTTTGTAAATCCGCTTATTATGCAGATATCTTCCGTTCCTGTTTTCTCATCGTCATGAAATTCTGACTACAGTTCGATGCAGTGTCGATAGCAGTCCCATATAAATTTCAACCTGATCTTTATAAGAAAACTGGAGACGAAAAAGAAACATGTTATCAAAAGTTGTGATTTTGGGTCAAGGGCATGTTTTCGCTTCCTGTTATCCGATTGCAATGAAATTTATACCTCGGTTCGGATATTATCCCATAGTACCCTGGTGAAAATGGAAACTGAAATGAAGCGCAGACGAAAAGTATGGTGGAGCGTAACAGAAACGTTGATGAAAAGTGAACAAAGAGTAACTGGAACGGTTTCGAAGAGTACTTGAAGCGAAGTTTGGAACAAAGAAAAGCGTATAAAAATCAACGCTCCATGAGGGGTATGAGCAATATAAGAGGATAAGAATTTCAACCACTTGGCGAGATTCGAACCTACGATTTTTATCATTGCGATCCAGCGTCTGGTCTATTTAGCCATGGAATGCTATGATTCCTGACAGTTTAAAACCGATACTCGAAGTCTGTATGGAATGATTCGCATTACCTTTCATGGAACGTAACAGTACTCTTCCCAAAACGGTATCGAACGTTTATAAAGCGTATTGATAACTTATAATTTCAATAATCTACAACAAGCAATTATTATACGCTTCGGCAAGAGAAGGTTGGAACCTTTTTACGTTTCTTGTCAGCTTCGAGTGTGCTTACTACGAACGTATATTTTCACCAGGGTACCCTGCTTTAAAAATCCGATTCAAACCTATTAACTGGTCAATCAGTACGAATCAGATTTTTGTCCAGGAATTTTCCTATTCGATCTCATCCAAATTTAATCGGTTTGAATCGGAAATTTCTACTCAATGAGATATAATCAATAAATTCGAATGTACATGATCCGAATTTATTGATTACAGTAAAACCTCGTTTATTTGAACTCTCGTTTATTTCAACGCCAAACCTCTCCTCTTTCCCCCACGTTTGAACGGTCCCAAGGCACGTTTTCAGTAACGATCGGTGTCACCCAATCAAGAGACGGTTATGCGAACCCGTTTTGAGCTTTATGCTAATGGTGGGAGCCCCTCTCGGCTTGAAATAACTGAGACTGTCACATTTCCGAGAGTTGAAATGAATGAGGTTTTACTGTATATCTTATTGAGTAAAAATTTCCTATTCAAACCAATTAGATTTGAATAAGATCAAATAGGAAAATTCTTGGACAAAAATCTGATTTATACTGATTGACCAGTTGATAGATTTGAATCGGATCTTTGAGGCAGGGTGCGGTCCTATATGAATTTCATCACAATCGATTGAATAATGTGGAGACAGATCCTCTAGCAATCTACATTATTTGACAATATTTTGGTTGATTAGGAACGAGAAAGCTGTGTGTCAATTGGCAAAGTTTTTTTTTCAACGTGATCCTGATTGAATCTTGCACAATAATGTTCTGACCAAATCTCATCAAATTTCATTTCGGTAAATTCTATGGATTTTTTTAACCAGGGCACTCGAAGTGGACAGCCTCACTTTTGACACTTGATGAAGTAAAACTTGTGATTTTTTACTCTTTCGCATTTAGAGAATAGATTCACGTAGAAATCATTATTTGAAAATCTTTTTATGAATAACCACCATTGGAATATATGTTGAAAATATTGTCAACAATTCCCTTATTCTCTTATCTTCTTATTAAAATGAATATGAATGTGAATAACTTACAGTATTATTTTTTTCAAAACTTGAACGAACGATAAAATTAGTTCCAAGGTAAACTAAGGTGCACATATTACAGTACGAATGCGAGGAAAAAAAGGTAGAATAAAAGATTTTAGTATAGCGAAGGCGGTCAGTCTGGGGTTCTGCACAATGCCCCGAGGTATACACCAGCTTCATGGTTCACGATGGAAATCCGACACCTTCGTCAGTAGCAATTCTCTTTTTCTTCTTTCTCTCTTTCTTTCTCCTTTTCTTATTTTTATACAAATTTCTTTTTTGTCTTAGTCCGACTAGACAGAAATACACAAAGAGAAATAAATTTAGGATGTTTTCTTCTCTTATTGCTCAAGTTGGCAATTTCAATTTATTATCGGACCAATAATTAATTACGTTATATATATATATACGTATGTGTACCAGTAGTCATGTAAAAAAAAAAAGAAACTTCGATACACAAGTGTCTTGCGTTCGAATACGTTATACCACTTGGCAATTACATAAATAATCGAACAGCCACGACATTATTTGCATCGTACACGATGCTACAAGGAAGAAAAGGAAAAAACATGAAAAGAAAAAAAATTGATAATCAGAAAAAGCAGAGGGGGTAGTCGGATAAACCGAGAATCCAAAGAGTCTGAGGGCAGTATGGGTCATCAGAATGATTATAGCTCATGTCATGGTATCTTCCGCGTGAACCAATCATCATCCGGTATCTTTCAACCTCCTAGTTTTCATCTTCTCTTTCGTTCTTTTTGTGACGTAAGGAGAAAACCACACCGGCTATGCTACTTTGTTTTATGATGTTTATCGGCGAAGTGTATCATTGTATTTTCCCTATTAACAGTGAATAAATATAGGTTTATAAATGTCTTGAATTGGAAATATTCTCAATTTCGAATGTTTTGTCACGCGAATATATTCTCGCACTGTGACAAAATTCCTTCAGACAATTTAAAAAAAGCGAATGTAATTCTTTACAGCCACTTTCTTCTGAATTTTCAGAATACATTTCAAAGTTCAAATGGAATTCTATAGATTTTCTGAATTTTTACAAGGAATTCTTCTACAGGGTGTCCAAATCGACGCTCACACGGAGAGAATAGTCGATTACTTTTTCATGTGGAATACAATTTTTTTTACTGTGTTCCATATCAACGGCACACCGAGTTTTGATTTTCATGAAAATTTATATTTCCACATAGTACAATATAATAGTTCCCCATAAGGATAATATTCACATTTTCCTATAGGAAAAATTCCTGCGATAAAATTCCGAAATTCATGGATTTTTCAGGAAAATTTTTTATTCGAGAAATATTGCACTGAACATCGTTATAAATGACTGTGGATTTTTCTGGAATTAGATGAAAATACCATAATTCTTCTCGTCAATTCCAATTATCTGGTCCATGGATAATGAACTATATACCACAGTAATTTTAACTGTATTTATTCTTCGTATAGTTGATTCTGGAACACCTGAAATATTATCACTCGAAATCTATTCTTTTTTGCAAATGTTGAACATACTGGGTGATTCAAAATTCCCGTACACTCTTTTGAGAGCAGATTCTTGATGGAATTCTGAAAAGATTTTGTTCCGGAATATTTAGATCTGATTCTGAGATCCGGAGATTTGGGTATTTTTTAATTTTTTGAAAAATCAAAATACCTCAGAATTACCATATTTCTGACTTCTGAATCCAACACCATTCTCTAAGTCAGATCACGGGGTATCCCTGAAAAAAAAAATAAATCCCATTTAGCTTCCTTCGTTGTGGAGTTATGGCGGTTTGAAATTCTTTGTGATCCAGGTAATCAGAATTCAACAACTTCAAATCGCTATAACTCCACAACAGGGATGCCAGCTCCTGCTTTTTCTACTTCCGTCATTGGTCGTTCCATTCAACAGCTGTACGTGGTACGCTGATCCATCGGAAAAACACAGGAGACTGGCAACGCTGCTCCACAACGAAGGAAGCTAAACTAGATTGATTTTTTTCCAGTGACACCCTGTGATCTGACTTTGAGGATGGTGTTGGATTCGAAAGTCAGACATGTGGTACTTCCGAGGTATTTGGATCTAAGGATATTTGGATATAAGGATCAGGTCTGAATATTCCGGACCAAAATCTTTTCAGAATTCCATTAAGAATCTGCTCTCAGAAAAGTGTACAGCAATTTTGAATCACCCAGTATATGAGGGAGTTCTTTTGAGCCGAGAACCTAATCGGGCAAAAAGACATCTTTTAGATATCTAAAAGGTGTCTCGCAATTTTGGAAGATGTCTTTTAGAAATCTAAAAAACGTCTTACGCGACAGATTTCGGCAAGTTAAAGATATCTCAAAAAGTCCTTGCGGGCACCTGGTTAAAAGAATCCTTTGAATCTGACAAATGAAATTCAATGAGATTTGGTCGGAACATTGTCCATGTTTAATCATAATTTGATGAGAATTAGTCAGATATGTTTTAGACGTATTTGATGAACTCTTAAAAATGTCTTGAAGAGTTCATAAAAATATCTCAGGAAAATCTTGAATGCTTGTATGAAAAAAATCCTCCCCTCTTTCCGTTCCCTTCCTTTCCTCTTTTCTTCTGTCCCGCTCTTCTACCACTCTGTTACTTCAACCCTGGTGGAAATGAAGCGTATACACGAATTCTTTCTTCGTGAAGCGTGTGATGCCCGCTTGCTGTAGAATGATGAAATCATACCTTCCATATACGCTTCATAATCTCTCGATCCCGTTTCACACGCGCTTCATGTAAAGTAATACACGGAGAGCAAAAATTTGCTGACGCAGCAAATCGAGGTATTATATATAGAATAGCAAAATTTTTTGCTGACCTAGCTAAAAATTTGCTATAACAGCAATCGTGTTAGCTATGACAGCAATTTTTCAGTATTATATATAGAATAGCAAACAAATTTTGCTGGGATAGCAAACATTTTTTGCTCCCACAGCTAAAAATTCGCTGTCGCAGCTAACAAGATTGCAGGAACAGCAAATAGTTTGCTGTCACAGCAAAAAATTTGCTGCTCTGGCAAAAGGAACCCAGCAAAAGTAGATTTCGCTGTCACAGCGAATCCCTTTTTCTCCGTGTAGTAAATTACATTGAGCGTATGCGAATCATACCTATTCTGACTTCAAATAATATCTCCAAGCAGTATTTATCCCAGCGACGATTCATGGCTCAGTGGATAAAACCCTTGTCTACCATGGTGAAAGTCATCGGTTCGATTCTCGCTATGGTGTGCGGTTTTTTTATTTAAGTTTCATGAATTTTATACGCACTCCTTCGTTCCAACTCCCTCTTCACATGCTCTCTCCCAACTAACATTCAGACATCTTAAAGATATCTTTAAGAAGTCTCAATGCGTTTGTAAGAAGTCTTGAAAAACGTTCTAAAAGATACCGAAACGAATCCTAAAAGATGTCTTATGAAACACGTATAGGATTCGAAAAGATATCTTGAAGAGTTCTTAAAGACGTCTTGGATAATTCATAAAAACGTCTTGGAAGACTCTTGAATTTGTTCACAAAAACAATTCTCAACCTTTTCTTTTTCCTATTCAAGCCCCGTATATTTTCCATTAACGTTTCGGTTACCCTCCAACATACGCTTCGTTTACTCTTCCTTCTTGCTTCCATTTTCACCAGGGAACTTACCTCTGTTACTTTTAGCTCCGGTCTCCCCTACAAAACCGTACTTTCTGCAGAACTTCAAATTTATTAGTATTTACATGGGTTATTCGAGCTTGGAAATTATGAACGAATTCATCTCCTTTGCAATATTCCATTGTAAAAATTTAAAATCTGATTCATATAATCATGTGCTCATAACCTCAAAACTGCTAATCTTGAAGATACATACACTGTAAAAAATATTCTGAAATTTCCGATATCAGATGTATATGAAAATTCTGAAACTTGTAATTGAAATCAAGTTCAATCATGAATTCATGAAATTTAATGCAAAATGTGTGAAAATTCATATAAAAATGCATGAAAAATCATAATTCTGTATGAGATATCATAATATTTCATATGAAAAGCCAAAGAAGTTTTGAAAATTCAATACAAAATGTATATGTTAATTGCTTCACATACATTTCTATGAAATTTAGGAAGCCATTTTTTACAGTGTATGGTAAGACATTTTGAAAAAATTTTTCAAGAGATATCGTGAAGATGTCTTTGAGATATCTTCTGGATGACATCTTCTCAGATGTCTCTTTGATATGTCTTGTAGATGTATTTCAGAAGATATCTCCAAGATATCTTGAAGATGTTTATGTTTATTGGGAAGTCTCATTCTACCATCCCAAGCAGCACCGATGAATTTGAGAAAAAGAAGAGTTTTTATGTTCAATCAAATAAAACAGATTTAATTCTTTCTCACAAATTCGAGAATAAACAAAGAAGAACAATCATTCCCAATGATAATGATTGATTAAAATAACCGAAAAAATATTTTTCGAATCGCATTAACGTTTAATCAATATAAACTTTATGGTCATTCGCATGTGATAAAATTTCAATCATTTCACATTTTTCATGGAAGATTCGTTGTTCGTTGTTGGCGTTGAATATCGTCACAATCAAACATCATTCAATATCAAATATTGTACAGGTCAGGACTGAAAACATTATACATTTATATCGCGTGTTGAACGTTTCAGAATGAAGTAAGCACACTCGGGGGCAGATTTGTTTCATTAATCATTATTTTGGACGAAAAACAAAGTTTTGAGTGAACTTATCGTCTGTCCTCTCATTAAGATTCGTATGTTTTTTCTTCGAAGGTGTGTTATCTCCTCCCAAACTTATCTTACATTCAACGTATAGTAAACATGCCACGTTGTTTTTACGAAAATAAAATATTTTCAAACGTTGATGGATATTACTTTGATATCTCTCTTAAAATTCCTATGAAATGAGTGTTGACGAGAATCAATAACTTTTGATAGACGTTTTGAATCGGTAATTAACTATTGACGATAGTTTTCAATAAGCTCTAATTGTTGTTGTTGATTTTCTAAACGGTGCCTGTTCCACCTCGTTTTTTAACCCTACACTGTCAGAAATATCTGGAAGTTTTTTTCAATCACGTACATGAATTCAGGTGACTACGCATTTTACATTAAATTTAATGTACAAAAAATATAGATTATGCTATAGTTTACATTGAATTTCATGTAAAATGTGTATGAAACTCAATTCATGCACGTATTTGAAAAAAACTTCCAGCAAATGCATTGAAATTAAAGCAAAAATTTCTCACAGTGTAAAACGGGCACGTGAAAAACACAGGAAATTTCGAATGGCTGTAACTCATTTGAAACTAAACGGATTCCAGCTCAGTATGGGCGGTTTTTGTTCGTCAGGATGTAAACTTTGAAGATATTTGGGTGATAAACTACAGAGATGAAGAGAGGCTCAGATGCTGGGTAGAAAAAAATGTCCTGGGATCCTAAAAGACCCCACATGCCCGTTCTAGGGTTAATCATTTATAAATTCTATAGATAAGATGACGCTCACTCTTTATTATCATTTATATTCTAAATTGAGCTCGTATTCCTGTACACGGAAAAAAAATAATTTAGCTGCAGCAGCTAAGTAGCTAGCACGGACACGGACAGCCATTGAATTAGCTCCTGCAGCTGAATTTTAGCTGTTACCACAAATAAATTAACTACAAATGCAAATTTTTTTGCTGTGACAGCTAAAATTTAGCTACAGGAGGTAATTTAATGGCTGTCCGTGTCCGTGCTAGCTACTTAACTGCTGCAGCTAAATTATTTTTTCCGTGTAGGTTTGAAAACACTCGTCATCTAAGATATCCACTTCTGGTTAGCCAAAGAATGGAATTTCATAGGATCCTTCTTTCTTAGTTCATGTTTATTGACTGCAACAAAGAAAAATTACTTTTAGATTGACTAACAAGTTTTTAATTCAATTATGTACTTCGAAATGGAACGCAGGCTCATACCGCCCAGAAAAAGCCAGCTGCAATGATGGCGAAACGTCGGCAACCAACCGATACAAGCCGCCGCTCCACTCCGGAAGCTCAAAATTTATTTAATTTTACAAGCCACGGAAAGCCGCACGGCGAATCTTCGCTGAAGCAACGAATTCAATTATATATTCTACCATTCGAATAAATATTCATTTCACGCAAACAATATTCTCTTCGGACTAGAGATAAATTGTGCTAGAAAACCTCAAATCCTTACAGGAAGTTTATATTTCTCCTCACTTTTTTTAACTTTAGGACGCCATTCTGGAATGTAGCACACCCCAGATGATTTTGATATTTCAATTAATGTGAGTATAATGTGAGTTAGTTTTTTGAGAAGTTTCACGCATAGTTTCAAAAGAAACAGATGTCCCAACGATGAAAATTCAAAGAACAACGGTGGTTCTAACAATGAGGTATGTGGGACGGAATATGGCTTTTGTTTTTCATTCACATAGTTTGTGGTTCTAGGGTTGTTACACAGAGAAAAATTTGCTGTGAAATTCACCTTATGTCCCACAAATATAGGGATAACATTAAACTGCTGTAATTCATACCGCAATATCTATTAGATTTATCGCAATTTATAAGACTTTGGTTGATCGAACAGGAATTTCGGTATATTCTACAGCAATTTTCTCTCTGTGTAGAAAGTTTGCAGCAAAAATGTAGTAAAAAATCGTATATATCTCCTCTTTTTACAAAAATTAGGATGTTAAATGTATTAATAATCACAGGAATTATAATATCCTATAAATATTCCAGTATTTTCAAGGGTGCGGGAGAGTTAAATAGCAATATAATACCCTAATCGTATAATATCGAGATGAAATCCTGATCTCCGTTTGATATCATTATCATGTTCTCCATGTAACAAGTACACGGGTATTCGATCCTCGAATCCCCAAGGCTGTATGTTGTTTTCAGCACGTTCTCGGGCTAATTGTGTCTGAATACAAGGCCACGTGCCCTCTTTCAACGACGAAGGGATAGGGTACGAGGGCAAGGAAATCAACAACAAAAAGTATAAACGCTACACCTAAAACAAAGAAGATAGAGGGATACAGAAATGAAGGAAAGAGAAAGAAGAGAGCGGTATAAATCCTGCCATACGATAGTTATGCTTTAATCAGCTAGATATTCATCTTAGCAACATATGCATGTTGTGTTCCGTTTATGTTCAAATTCATTTGAGTACATGTATATCATACGTTTGCATACCCTATTCGTATACTCGACACGCATTATATGTCAACGAGTATAAAATAAGAGAGGTGCATTAGTAAGCAAGCATGAGATCACGATAATGGTTATAACTGTAACACACCTGACTGAAATTGGAGATTGTCAGATACAAAGTGCTATGTGATATTCGTTTAACTACCAATGATGTCATTATTTCAACCGCTTTTCCCAAAGTCTCCCTGAAATAAGGATTATTATGAATTTATTATTTTTCTTCCATCATTCCTTGTGTTCTTACACAAAATCCAAACTGGACTGAAATGATTTGAATTCTGTCCTTCACGGCACACCCTGGATGATTTTTTGTTCACAATAATTCGAAAGAAGGCCTTGAATTTTTCTGTTTTAGGGTTGGAAAGTTCTTTTCTTCGAAACACGTAAATAGAACAAGAAAGCAAATACGAGGTTCCCGATTCTTTATATTGCGACATCGGATTCGACGGTGACGAACACACAATTGTCAGCACTTTTATCGCATAATAAGCTATTACACATTGACCTTGATTTCAATGCATGATCCTTTTGATACTTAAAGCTCGATGGATTATGATTTTTTTGGTGATAATTTCAGCAGATTTGGCATTTCTTTACGATAACATTGACATCGTTTTGAAGAAATGAGGTCAAACGTCGATAGAATAATTGATACTCTTCTTTTCTTCCAACAAGACATTATGAAATCGTCTATACAAATATTCATTACGATTACTAGTAATTTCTGCACAATTTTCAAGACAAAGTTGAGTTGTATTTGACTGATTTAGCGACCTCTTTTAAATCAAACTCTCTTTGAATAATTATGAGAAATGATTAAGTCAAGTGTAAATGTCAAGGCGATTTAGATTTTCAAATGCAGTAGCGTAGAACAGAATTCAAAACGAACGACGAATTAGTATCGGATTACCACTGCGAGGGGGAGATTGGTTCGATTTCGTGTTGTGGAACTACCTCGAGAGAGTATGAAGCTCGGAGGAACGTTCGATAAACATAGATAAGAAGGCGCAGATATTGAAACGTTCAACGAACCCTGCTCAGAAGAGTCTGCAGTGCTCTGGTCATGTTTTCTCCTAGAAAATTGCTAGATGATTTCAATAGTTTTCGAACTTCAAATCGAAAGATTTAGAATCAATCGAACAATCCAGCTCTGGTTTGTTTACTGTTCGATAAAGTATTTATAATTCATCATTCAGTTTTCTTGATGTTATAACGAATATACACAGAAAAAAAGTGTATTGTCAAATTGGCTATGAGATAGATAGCCATTTTCTTATCTCCTGTAGTTAAATTTTAGCTAGTACCTACATTTTTAATAATTTTGCTAGGAAATTAGCTGCCCTGTAGAGACTGAAATATTCAGCAATGATGAATAAAATTCAGCTGATACAGGTAGAAATTCCTTTTCGCGTAACCCATCTTCGAGTACTTTGAGTTCAGGAACCGATTCTGCAGTTTTTGATCCAAAGATTGATGTCATTGATTGAATGTGAATAAAAGGTTCCAAGGTTGAAAGGGTCCAAGAGTTTCCGTTAAAATCTGTTTAAGAAAAAATTGATCGGAATGAATTGCTTCTTCGTAAGAGACTTCTTCGAACTTTTTGACGAGGTTCAATCGGTAGTGGAAAATTTGTTAAAAGTTCAAATTAATTGGAAGAATTTTGAAGCTCTGTTCTGATTCTGATTCACGAGGATTTGAACTTGTTGATACAGCACTGATCTGCTATCATTATACATAAATTTACCCGCAATAATGACCATGTTGTTTTGTGAAATGAGCAGGAAATAATCATCTTTTCATGTGTCTAAAATTTCCTTAAGGATTCTCCAACTTGCTTTGCTCGTATGGCTCGTGAACACTGTCAAAAATGTGGGGAGTTCTTCACACGGTTGGTGGTAGGAGAATATGAGGGATTTTTCCACCACCTTTGAGGAATTATTTTATTCTTTGAGTATCGAATCCTCCACAAATGAAGGAAAAGTCCACCAAATTATGATGAAAAACTTCCCATCTTTGGAGAAACTTTGCTGCCACCATTTGTGGGGGATAATTCCACAATCCTTTTTTACAGTGAACCGAAAACGGTATCATCCGCTAATGTATGTTGCAGATCTAAGATTTGTCAACCGTTGTCCTCCTCAACAACTCTCCCTTTTCCGGTAATATTGCTAGCACAATAAACGAAACTGATAAATTGGAGATTTGAACACTCGAAAGCCTACTGGATAACCATATCCGACGGTTAGTACATGATTCGTTCAGCCGTAGATCCGGTTTCCTTTTGATTCCCTGAAGAGGGACAACCTATGCTGTACCAGAAATTTACACTGTGTAAAATAATTGTGGAATTTCCCCCCAAAAAATGATGGCAGTGGAATTCCTCCATAGGATTTTTCACCATAATTTGGTGGACTTCTGAACACCTAAAAAACAAAATAGTTCCTCAAAGTGATGGGAAAATTCCTCATTTTTGATTTAAAAAAAAACAATCCTCCTACAATAAGGGTACAAAATCCACCAACAATGTGAAGACACACCTCCCACATTTTTTACAGTGTGGGATAATTTTTAATAGGGAGATTCCACCCTTTCCGATAAAGTATTTACTGTTATAAACATTGATCTGTTTGTGACAAGATTCAGCGGTAAAATTCATCAATATTTCACTTATTCAGTTCTTTTGTCCACCAAGTCTCAACTCCTGAAATTTAAATCAGGGGAATCTGCTCTATTCCCTATTTTTGCAATTGATCATTGATCGCCAAATGGAATCAGGGGGATTTCAGGGCATCAGCAGGGGATAGTCCCTGGTGTGCACAGTGCTTTTCACTGATCGAACCAGCGACAAATACTGGGAAATATCATTTTTTTCAAGATGATTCTTCTCGGGGACCTCAATAAAAGAAGCTCACTTCCGTTATGAATTGAATATCATCATTTTGTCACAAGATTTAAGGGAATATGATAGAATCTGATGAAATTTTCCAATAGGGTAATGAATTCTTATCTAATTGAGCATCTTCCCCATGAATTCAATATGATAAAAGTAATTTTATATGTTAATTTGAATACCAATAATCATACAATAGCGTATGTTGGAATTAATGTGCAAATTTCACATTCATTGTACATTTTCAATATCGGCAATCGTTGTAATAAAATATTAAAAAGAGTTGCAGTTTCTCTTGGTGGCGTGATGTCATAAAGTATTGTATTTCGCTTGTAAGAGCTGGATGTCGATTTCTCGTGGAACTCATAGCATTTCAGGAACGCAAAGCAGAATAATTTCCTTATGCCATTAATCTGAGTAATGTTGATGATTAATGTATCAAGTACAGAGTTACATACCTTCTTGTTGAATTTACACTCATACAAACTGATATGATTGAGACACGTATTCCTTGATTCTTTCACCCTTTCAGATCTGAATCATTTTGAGAGACGTGTAATGGTTCTTTGAGGATCATATTCTTTCTTGATCTTCTATAAGTACAACATTTCGTGTGTAATAACGATCAAAGTATACTCAAAGTGTTGGTACAACGGCATATTTCCGATATAACTTATATACAAACTATATTGAATTATATATAAATTACTATACAGGGTGTCCCAGAAAACTAAACAATTTTTCTATGTACCCTTTTCTGATCTGAGGTTTAGTTTCAGAGTTATTGAAAAAATAAGTTGACCATTCAGGTTGCAAGTACATGGGCTACTCCAATGATAAATGAGTAGACTTATGTAACTGCTTGATTATTTGGAGTCATCTCTGAAACTAAGCCTATGAGATCAAAAAACGGTTAATGCAAAGTTGTTTAGTTTTCTCTCAGGAATACGCTGATGAACGGCGGGTGCTGTTTTCTGGGACATCCTGCATACACGGAAAGAAGTCCTATGTACATTTTACATTGGCTGCTGTGAATTTAACATAACTGCTCACATGAATGCAATTGGAGTAAAATTTACTTTGGAACCAATGTTATATTTACATTGTTACCAAAGTAAATGAGATGAAACTGGACCCGGCAGCCGTCGAGCTAGCAGCCGCTTTTCATAACTCTTTATACAGAATTTTTATTAAGGATTTGAGGATCTGAAACGTTTGGTAGAATGCTACTCAATCGATTTCTGGTATAAACAAAGCTCCAATAACTTTGATTCAAAAGTTAAAACAATCGACTGTTAACCACACGCCTGCTAGTTTCAGCTTTATGCAAATGAGAGAAATGTTGCTGTGAATTACCTTTAATGACAATGTAAATCCAACAAGATTGTGTAGTGAATTTTACATGAAATCCACACTGTAATCGTTACCTGACTTTTTTTCCACTCGGAATTTATTTTTTTACCAATTGAGTGTCCAATATTCCGATTAGTTTTAAATTTTACAAGGGAAATGTTTTGATGACGATTCTGTACGAAAGAAAATATCTGGTTCAAAGTCTCGTTTGCTTATTTCCCGTTCGTGACTAAGAACATCCATTGAATGCAAATTATACAATGGCGAATGATCATGTAAATTCATTGAAACTATACTCAAATACTGATTTTTGATAGGTTCGCGTGGTAATTTACCGTCGCAAATAAGGATTCCCAATATATGCAGTATCGATAATTTTGGATGAAATTTATATCAAGTTTCAATCGAAATTTTATGAAAATTTATTTAAAAAATACACATATATTTTATACAAAAGTATCAATATTGTTTTTGACCAACACTGTAAAAAATTTCTATGGAAAACTTCACATCAATGTTCGGAAGTAATCAACACATACGCGCGTTAGGAATTTTCCGTATTTTACCGGAAATTTACTGCAAAAGATAGTAAAAATCCTATAAAGTTCGGAATTTTCAGTAAAATTTATGGAAAATTTTATATACATGTATCGGGAATTGATTTCCCATCCCATGACCGGGATTTCCGAATGTTGCGTACAGGAAAATTATTTTTTACAGTGTAGCTCAGGTCACTGAAGCGTAAATACATCGTAAAATGCGCGGGTTGGATTCCCGCAACCTCAAGGTTTGAGGAAAAGTAAACTTCACAGGAGTGCGAGAGCGATAGAGACAAATAGGAGGAAGAAGGGAAAAGGAGACGTTAGAATTTTTCTGTGAATAAGATCAAGCTTCTTCCAAGGCTTTTTATGAATTTTTCAAGACACCTGGAAGAAATCTTGAATAACTTTTTTAGATTTCTTAATTTCTTCTTGAAGATATCTTTGAGAAGTCTTCGAGAGGGCTTTTAGAAATCTATTCATGTTGCATAAGACATCTTTTCGAATACGAAAAGATATCTTTCAGAATTCTAAAAGATATCGTTGTGTTTGTTTGAGTTCGTTTACTATTTCTGCAACAGTCTATGGCGTTGTCAACTATGGAAAACTTCACATCAATGTTCGCAAGTAATTAACATATACGCGCGTTAGGAATTTTCCGGATTCAACAGGAAATTTACTGGAAAGTGGTAGTAAAAATTCCATATAATTCGTAATTTTCAATTAAACACATGGTAAATTTTATATAAATGTGCCGAAAATTGATTTCCGACCCCATGATCGGAATTTTTCGGTTACTGCGTATAGAATAATTACGATTATTTTTTACAGTGAAGGCTTTTGGGTGCGGAATTTTACTCAAGCTTGAAAATTTTATATATATTCCTTTGTTTTGAGGAGAGAGTAAGGAAAAAAATAAGAAAATATTGCAGGGATAACAACTTTTCTGAGGGCTTACACTGAAGAAGAGGATGATAAAGATTCCTATCATTCCTTGCACGGAAAAAAATAATTAGCTATCATTTGGATAGCTAAGAATGAGCTACGTGAGCAATTTTTTTAGCAGCCACAGTTACTGACTTAGCAGTAGCAGCAAGAAATTTAGCTGCCGCAGCAAAAATTCAACAGCTTTCCAAAAATTCAAAACATTTCCGAGAACAATAAAACATTCAGTTGAATAGTCACCATAAAATACTCAATTGATTTGAATAAACTTCCATTGACTCAATTAAATAACTGTTTCAATTGATGAAATATTTCATAGCATATTAAATATTTGTTTGATTGAATGAATATTTAATCGAGTCAATGAAAATTTATTCAAATCAATTAAGTATTTTATGGCGACTATTCAACTAAATATTTCATTGTTCCCGGAATTTTTTCTCTCAGTGTAGAAATAGGAACTTTGTGCTAAGAGCATAAAAGCATAAACTCAGATAATGCGATTTAAGCTTAATATTGTCATTATACTGGACTATGTAATTGAAATTAATTTGAAATTCGCAAGCATGATGATAAAGCATAATTCCCCACTCGGAGCAGCATACGAGAATTCCAGCATATTTGCTGCATAATTATTTAAAAAATCGCGAATTTCAAATTCCCAACAAATTTTTTTCCCCCGACTTTATTGAAAAAAATCTTTCTTGAAATTTGGACTCTGTACCGTGATAAATGGATTAATCAAAATTCAATATCAAGACCTTTGTTTCAACTTTGATTCAAATTTTCCTCAGGATGAGTGGAGTATTACACAAATAGTGCAGTAATACATTAAACTGGAACTCTTTCTGGATACTCAAAATCAAAATTAAGTAACGTCAGATGAGAATTAAGTCGAAGGTGGATTTTTGTCTATGGATTCACCAAAATTTCCCACTGCAAAACAATCGATTTGTTCTTATCACTGAAAACAGCGAATCCTAAATACTTGGAGCGATTTGGGGGACCTTTGAGTGCACCCAATGAACTCAGTATTGAATATTTTATATGATTATGACTTTATGGGATAAAAGATGAATTATCAAGTATTGAATGAGAATAAAGATAAATAAAAGTAAAAATTCGCATATAATCTGATGTCTAATTAAGCGTGATAAGCATTCCTTTAGTTCCCTTGAAATTGTAGAAAAGGGTAACTAGCACAAACAGAGGTCATGATTTATTCGCGTGAATTTCAGTTTCAGAATATCAGTTTCCAAATTTACTAAAATGATTAAACTTCACATTTCAGTTATTAAACTCTGAATCACGTATGTTTGAAGATTGGGAATTCATTATTTATGGGTATTTTGTGTGACATTGACTCACATGTGTTATTCAAAATTAACAGGGAAAGTATTTTGATAATCAATAAGGAAATATAAATAAATAATTTGAGCAGCAAATATGAAGAGAATTTTGAAAAACAAAGAGCATAAATTACTGACTTTTGCAAGCATAAATCGCTCTTCGAAAGATCAGAAAGTTCCTATCTCTAGAAATATCAACCACAAAACCAGTGTACACGGGAAAAATAATTCAGCTGCAGCAACTAAGTAGCTAGCACGGACACGGACAGCCATTAAATTTAGCTGCAGGAGCTACACTGTAAAAAATATACTTCCTAAACTGCCAAAGAAGTTTGGCAGTTTTTTACACAAACTTTTTTTGTAAATTACCAAACAAAAGTTTGTAAACATTCAAAAAATTTTGTGATTTCACGAAGATTTTTGAAAATTCACAAACTTTTGTTCGGCAATTTACAAAAAAGGTTCGGAAATTATTTTTTCAAACCAAGTTTGTAAATTTCCAAGCATTTTTGTTTGGAATTCAACAAATTTTTTTTACAGTGTACTTAGCTGCTGCAGCTAAATTATTTTTTCCGTGTAGTTACAGCTACGATTTTCTACTGCGGTAACCAAAAAATAGCTACAGCTGCAATTATTTCAGCTAGAGCGGTGGAAAATGGGTGCTAAAAAAGTGAGTAGCTGCCACAGCTATTCCTTCTTCCTTCCACCAAAAAATACTAATAGAGAAGAACCAAGTTAGTTCTTTGGATTATAACTCAACCAAAATCTCAATCCTAACAGACCATCGCTGATAAGATTTGTTGTATCCACGTAATACTTCAAGGATTTGAGGTGGATAAGCAAGATCGATGGATACACAGCAGTGTGAAGGCAGCGAAAGAATATCCATGATCGAAAATAGCCTGAGCATTTGCTATTACCCCCATTGCCATTGCCTCGCTCATCCGTCGCTTTGCGTTAAATCTACCGATCTCGTTTATCCACTTCGAATTCATCAAATACTGTGCAAGTAGTTGTAGAATACGCATAAATTATAGACCTGTTTTATCAGAGAATCAAATAATTTATAGAGATTGTGTGAATCCAATTGAAAGTACTTCAACAACTGGCAATTACCCTAATCAATCGCCATTTTGGTTCTGCACACCCAGAAAAATGGTTTACTTAAATATGAACCTACTAGATTTAAGTAAATTTTATTTGGATGAAATGTAATGTAGTAAACTCTAGTAGGTGCATATTTAAACAGAAATTTAGTTAATTCAAACAAAGTTTAGTCAATCCAGTTGAATCCAAATATAAAATTTTCTCAGTGCAGGTTTGGACCAGAGATGGGCAATCTGAAAAGAATTGATTCTTCTTTCATACAATTTATATCGAATTTTGATCGAAATTATATAAAAATCAATTAAAACTTCAAAAAATTGTCATTTCTATTCGATAAAAATTGTATAAAAGAGAATCGATTTTTCTTAGATCGCTCATCTCTAGTTTGGACCACGATTCGAAGTGATTATGAGGTTGTATTATTAGATTATATATAAAAAATGACAAAAATTTCTTTTCTCGCCATTTGTCATCTCCATAATGTTCTTTAGCTTTTTTTTTTTCATTTCCTGAGAAAAATACAATAGGGAATACAAATGAATTCTCAATTCACTGATGTATCGAAAAACTTCAATGTCAGTTACTTCATTCATTTTCCCTCTCGCTATTCGATCCATGCGAAATTTCAAAGATGAAATTGTTTTTTTTTCGTAACCAGAATAAGGATTGGAAATTTGAAGAATAAGCCAATAATTAGAAATGTTTATAATCGATCAATCGATTAGAATCGTATTCAGATTATATTTCGTGTTACGCGATAACGTTGTATAGAGTCGGATCATATCCCTCTTCTATTTGGTCGTGTAGTCTTTGCGATTTGTCGCGGACATCAAAACATCCGTCGTCCGTCTATCCGTCCAATGTTATGACAATGCGTGATCCCAGTCTCGTTCGCTCCGTGTGTTTTCAAAACACCAGATCTTGTCGCTTCGTAGTCCAAGTCGACGATAAAACGACGAAAAGACGTCATGTTGCTTAGTTTTATGGTATCATTGGACTTGGTTGATGTTACAGTAACGACATACATTAGTTTTGAAACAAATGAACAATACCTCCACGAACAACGTCCTTGATACAATTAACTTGATATATGTTTTTTCTATCTCATATAAACACATAAACAATTCCCTGTGATCAGAGATGACGGAGAATCTCTCTCTCTCATTGTCTCTTCGTGCAATAATGAATCATATCATCAGGGAATGAATTTCACCTTCTTCGCGTCAATCGAAACAATTTCTGCGAAATTTTTTTAATCTATCCAAATCTGTCTGTATAGACAGACTTCGCACGAGACTCGCGTCAAAGGAAGATAAAATAGTTATCAATAATTATTCCAATGTCTCGAAATATCAAGATGATCAAGATAATTTGAGAGTACAAATGGAATCCACGAAATGGGGTGGAACCTTGGGCGATCAAACAAAATTAGCAACGAGACCTGCACCGAGACCGAGAGAATATCTTCGTTATCCTCTGCGATGAAATCGGAATTTCATATGATTTTGTTACATCTTGAGTAGAAGCTTGATTCCGTTCAAAATTTTTATGTCTTAAATTTTCAGAACAGTAACGAGAGTCTCGTGCGAAGTCCTATCTGTTTGATATTTTAATCATATAAAAAATGTTCTCTGCACTGTAAAAGTGACTGTGATTTTTTTTACAGTCACTGTGTTCTGAATTTTCAGATAAATTTCACTGAATTTGAAGAAACTTCAACTGAATTTTGGGAAGTTCAAGAAGGATTTTTTCACAGGGTGACGATTAGGGGTGTGCGAGTAGGGATTTTTTTCGAATTGAGTAATTGAAGTTTCGAGGCGAGTCGAAGCAAAAATTACCCAACAAATATTTCAATCAAGGAATCAAAATCAGATATTCACGGAAGAACAGAAGCGAAGAAAGAATGTTATAATATTCCGTTGATTGGAATTTCAAAAACCAAAGAATTGATACATCAGTGAAATAATCTCATTGAAACGAACATGAGAGATTTGTCAAAAATATAATTTACCCTACCATTAATACGTCCGTTTATAATTGACTCTTCTCTTCCATTTTTCGTTTCTCCGCATTTCTACTTCGGTCTCTCGTGGATCGTACACACTTAGCTTGTCGGATAGGGTCGTATTACATTCAGTTCCAGTTACTCGTGCCACTACTGCACCGATGCACACTCGATACCCTAAGGAGATATATATGTGTACACATACAATGCAGTATGAAATTCATACATACAATCGCCCATTTCCGAGTACGCGCACCCGCGTTTTCCGGCTGTGTTAGCCATTAAGGATTATCGTAACGGTGGTTATCGTCATCGACGATTTATATACCAACGACTACCAGTCACCTCTCAGTCATACGCGAGTCAGTCTTTGAAAATGAATAGATTTTTTTTACAACGAAAACGTGATTAAATGTTCGAATAAGTCTTGAAAACGAGAGTAAAATGCAAGTTGAATAGAAAAGCCATTTTACCTCTTCTCTCAAATATATTTTCTCGAATAATGAGATGAAAAATGTAGCAATGTTGTTTCGTTGTCATTTTCATGCGGTATTCTATCATGTTTTCTCATATTTCTTTGATGAAATGTACATGAACGATCACATCTAGACATCATATTTCTCAGGGGAATATTAAAATTTCATGGACAAATGGACAATTCTCGTGTCAGAAATGTTCTTTGCACGAAAGATTCATCTGGAGACACAAAGTTCCGGAAAAAATTGTTTCCGCAATTGGAGTTTTATAAGAACAGTAGAGATGGGCGATCTATGGAAAATCGAATCTTTTTTATACGACTTTTATTGATGTTTTTCAAAATAATCTCGATTGAAATTCGATATAGATTGTATAAAAAAAGAATCGATTCTTTTCAGATCGCCCATCTCTAAACAGGGCCCCCACAAATATTAAAGGTTAGGAAAATACATTCAGATTTATAAAAAGTCAGGGAAAATTGAAACATTTGATATCAGCAGAAAATTTTCGACAAGTAAGTCCACTTGTGTATTTTTTATACAGCCAGCACAAATGATCGATTTGAATTCATGAAGAACTCCCAAAGACCTTTTGAATAGTCTCCGTTATGCAAGCAATAATGAATTCAATAAGAGTTCAAGGAATTACGGATGAAAACGTATTGAATGCCCGCAGAATTTATTATGAAATCTCGATACGAATTGTTTCTGAACATTGAGTTGTTCATTAAAAATTTAAGAGTTTGTTGAAAATTGAAAATATGTGTTCATAATAAATGAATACTCATGAGCATAACGGGAACTCTTGTGCTGTGTGGGTGAAAAATAAATTTATTTTATCTGCACCTGGATAAGGTTAACAGCATTTCACTTGATTCATCAATCTTGAAGATGCACTGTTAGAAAAATATTAATAATGAAATATTGATTAATTTATTTTTTGACTGAAACGTTTTGAATAATCGTTTTAATGAATGTAAAGGATCGTAAGTGGATCATTAGATTTGGTATAATTTATAAGACGGTTTATTTTATTCAAATGTGATTAGAAGTTCAAGACAGTTTATCAAAAAAAAAAAATGGATTTGATATATATTTCTTTTTTCATGTATATTTTGTACGTCAATATTAATATGCACAGACAAAACCTCGGGTTGTATTTCACGATAAAAGATTCAATAAATTCCAGTAATACCGAACTGTAAAAGAGTTTCAATATTCTAAGATAGCATTTTGTATTCTTAAATGTCTGGAAACATTGAACTCTTCCAGAGTTGTTCATGAATTCATCAGTTCGAAAAGAATTCTTGAGGAATTCTATGCCTGTTTTTGAAAAAGGATTTCCTGATAAAAAAATTTCATAGAACTTCGACAAATAATTTTTTCTCCATGACTTTCTATGGATTTTTCTATAGAAATTCCATACAGTTTGCATAGAGCCAAATCTTGACATGAGATTCTATGAAATTTTTTCACTAGGGCTCTGCGTGTGCTATCTGGGTTTACTTATTTGAGAGTCAGGGAAAATTTTGAACACGGTCAGTGAAAGTTAGAAAAAGTTAGGGGAAATGCTTCTTCAAATTTTGGGGGCACCCTGCTCAAGGACATCCCTTACAGGAAATACAATATACGATTGATGTATGGATTATTTTTTCAAACTGCTAGAGATGCATTCCCTGTTCTCGGTCCCAGGACGATCCATCCTTGGCTGAGAAGGAAAATAAGCAATAGAAACAGCCGATCTATGGCTTTGTTAGTTGGCTAAGGATCCATTTTGTGTCATTGGTTGAAATATGGTCTATCGCTGGCTGAAATAGTTGAACTTTTCTGATTGTTAATAGCCCTTCGACAAATCGATTATTCGTAATTTAGAGTTCTATTTATGTATTCATTGATACAATCACAAATCTACTGAAAACTTTCTGAGAATATTATGAAAAATTCTATTGTATCATACTGAACAGACAATTCATATGTAATCACACAAATTTTCTGTCAGTCAAGTGCATGGTCACAGAAACAATGCTCACATGGTACAGGACTTATGGTTAAAGTGACTTGGAATTCGATCACATAAAACTGGTTGTGACAACTACATGACATGGTCAAAGTTCAAAATATGGTTATGGGAATCAAATTTTTCTCTCAGTGTGGATTCTCTAGATGAAACAATATAGTAGTAGAAATAATTCTAACGAAGATTCGGTTCATGTCGAGGATTGTTCCATTGACGGGGGTGCTTGGCATGGTGAAATGAATCCCATCAGACATTTTAAACAGACCCATATGGAAATTTCTGGGAAAGAACAAACGGTCTAATCCTGGCGGGGATTTATTTGCCAGACTGGCAAAAACAATTGAGCCGTTCCTGTACCATCACTGTTTTTCGATGTATCTGTGACAGACATCACACAACACTGCACTGTGAATAATTTCTTCCTAAATTTCATATAAATTTATGTGAAGCAATTAACTTATGAATTTCATATTACACGGAGAAAAAGGTATCATACTTCTTTACAAAAGTCCAAGAAATTATGGGACTTCTAGAGGTTCGGTCACGTAAATATTTTGACTCGGGTCAGACAAACGCCAAAAATTCATGAATTATGGTATTTTTCAAGATATCTGTTTTTCTCGGTGTAATTTTCCAAATTTTTCTAACTTTTCTTTCAGAATTATACGATATCTCATACAGAATTATGATTTTTTATGCCTTTTTATATAAATTTCAATACATTTTGTAGTAAATTTTATGATTTCATGATTGAACTTGATTTTAATTAGAATTTTCAGAATTTTCATATTCATCTGATGCAAGAAATTTCCGACGTTTTTTTACAGTGTGGGTCTTGAAAATGGCTAGATTCATTGCGATACCGAATCAACTCTGGCAACCAACGATTCATATGCATTTCAAACAACAAATTTCTCGAATGGTTTTGGTCCGAAGTAATTCAATTGATCCAAATTTCCTATACTTGCAAATGAGATTTTGAATCTTCGGATACTGCATAACAACGAATAGAAACAGTTGAACTTTGAATCCGGATGAATATGAACGAGAAAATTACTGTTATTATATTCTCGCCCATATTTATTTGACATCGAATTTCAAATACGATCATCCGAAATGATATTTAAGCTCTCTTTCAAAACGTAAAAACAGTTATTAGATTTATTCTTCTATTTTGTCGTTTGTTTCTTCAATTAACCCGATACATATCTACACGGTGAAAAATGATGTTTTAAATATCACTACATTTTGTACCAAAGTAGCAGGATAAGTGGAATAGTATAATTCTTAGTAAACAGTGTAGTAAAAATTATGCTTTTTCACTTATCCTGCTACTTTAGTGCAAAATGTAGTGATATTTGAAACATCATTTTCCTCCGTGTAGTAATGAAATGATTCCTGAACAATATATATATCAGAACAAACGGATCATCAAAAATACCGCAGTTGTAGCAATACAAGCTCATGAATATCGTCTGTGCCGGCAGTGTTGTATTCCCAGCAGAATTTCGGATTTAGTACAATTTTCCGATGTATCGACCTATGGCAAACGATATTCAATCGAATTTGCCAATGGCAATTTTGGAGATTGTATACTAAAAAGTACAATTGTACTACACTGTAAAAAATTTTTGTATGAAATTTAATAGAAAAGTATGTGAAGCAATTAACACATACATTTGGTTGTGAATTTTCAAAGAAACAATTGATTAAAATTCAAGAAGAGGTTTTGAAAATGTGTGAATCATTTCATGTTAGTATGAAATTTCAAAACGATTGTTGAATTTTCAATGAAATCCTTTTGAAAATTAATTATGAATAGGTATCAAAATTTCAAATGATTATCGTAAATTTTATAACATATTAATTGAACTTTCATATACTGGGAAGTATGAAAAATCAAAATACTAATTTTCATATTCAGTATTGATTTTTTGACTATCGTATTTTCAATACAATTCGCATATCTGTATTATAGATATGTAAGATTATTTCTCAATCAAGGAATAAACTTCCGGAATTCTGGGATTGTGAAATCTCGATTCGAGCTTCCTTCATATTATTGTACATCTTTCTTATATATATTCATATATTTATATATAAGAAAGATACAGAGATCATATTGAAAACATTGTAGTTCAAAAGTTAATGTTGAAGATGAAATTCAGTTTATGGTTCTCATGTGGATATACATCAATATATCAATCCAAAACTTTATAATTGAATTCTGAAAAATATTTAGCATCTTAGTGAACTTGATTATCATCAAAACAGATGATTTTCAATGAACAAATCATCACCACGTGATTTATCGATTTTGCCGAAGAACGTTTTATCATTTTGCAGGTACGATTATGAAGCGTGGATCTGCAGAAGACATGCGCAGTGACTTCGGCGCACAGTGAATTCATACACTTGTGTATTATTTTTCAACAAAACTATTGAAATTTCATAAATAAAATTGTGAATATTCAAAATGTGATTGAAATTTCATAAATGAAATTTTGAATATTCCAAATGTTTTTGAAATTTCACAAAAATGATTTGAATTTTTCACATTCATTCAGAATTTTCATATGGTTGTTATTGAAATTTCATACTACACTGCAAAATTCAACCATGTAAAAGAAAATTCAAATTGTAGAACTGAACCTTACAAAGCATGTTGGAATTTTAATTTTAATACAGAATATTTTGAATTATAATAATACTGATCAAAATTCAAATACGTCTGTGAATATACGTTTATTTTATATTAAATACGATTCAACTTGCATTCATTTGGAATTTCATAACCAATTTTATATTAGAATTCGAACCTTTTTTTACAGTGTAGAAAAAGGAACCCTCATTCCCAGTGCAGGGCCTTATGTAAAACGTTGTTATCATTTCGATTTCGAGTCGGTACTGTGAACTCAACTGTCCCTGAACACTGGTTGTTTATATTTGCCAGCGCTGATAACTCCGGCAACGGCACTGCGCCAGTATGGACCAGGTTTCAATTTCCATATGGGGAGATACGCGATCTACACTTTAAGAAAAACGGCGGTATCACATGAATAAATAAACGGCATCAATACAAAATTGGGTTGTGCGTTGGTTCGTTTTTGCTTGAGCTCTCTCAGTGTTTCATTTTTGCCCGGAGATTTCTGTGGTTGCTCTTTTGTTCGAAATTGTAGGTGGCTCGCTTTCGTTCGGAACTTTTGACGTTCCATTCTTGCTCTCAAAACTTCCTGTCCTGTTTTCGCTTGACAACAATTTGGGTGCCACTTTTGCTCTTGGCGTATCATTTGGAGTTATTATAACACTGAATTTCGGGGTGAACTCCCGCTCTGTAAAAAATTTCTTTCTGGATTTAGAAAAAAAATTTGTAAGTTTTTTACACAAACATTCTTTCCGGGGAATGAAAAAATTTTTGTGTAATCAAACTTCCAAGTTTTTTTGTAAATCCACAAAGAAATTGTTCACAGTGGATAGAATATAAAATAATATTTTAATCCATGATCAAAAAAGATTATTCTGACACATTTGAAACGGTAATCGATTCATACGATGATGATTTCAAAGAAACGATCCCTGGTTTTTTACAGTCGAGATTAAGGAAACTTTAAACTACTGGTATATGAGATTAATTTTAATTCTTGGTTGATGAAATCAACTCCAGCGCCATTAAGTTACTTTTGTTTACTTTTCCATTATCGCCTCGTACGTACTAAATATATACATATACGTATATCCTCACATATGTGATCATATTCGAGATATATATCGACTTTCGCGTCAAATACACATCGTATACGTTGAGGTTTCGAATATCCGTGACAAGTTCCTCTTAAATGGTCCAATTGTTTCACTTCGACCATTCAGACTCATTTCTGAGAATTTCGGACTCTCCCGTAGAAGTGCTTCGAGCGATCGATATCGTCGATAGCATTGTCGTGAATGCCTTGGTTATGATGTTCATAAGAATTATCATTGTAATCTACGATCAATTGTTGATCGTCGTCTTTTGTTTCTGCAATAATTCTTCTCTTATGAATAAATCGATGAATGAATATGAATAAACATTCAATGAGAAATATATTTTGTGTAATTTTGAATTCGCAATAAAGATCAAACGGGTTTTGTGCTGGTAAAAAAGAACATATCAAACATTTGCGGTAACCAAGTGACTAGCATGCACAGAGAAAAGTTTATATTGAAGATTACTATATTTTTATGGTACTCGTGGGATATACTTTATTATGAGTAGACATCGGATTATATGCATTTGCATATGCGCATATAATGATATTTTTTCGTTGATAGTGCATATTTTAGTGTAAAATGTCAGTAGTTTCCGAAATTGGAGGAAGAAATAGTGGATTTGAACAATAAACGGAATTTTCAACTTTGAGGTATCATCAAATTCTTTTCCTGAGACATTCTTCATAGTTGTATTCTGGAAACTTTACTGTCAGACCCCAAGGTTTCAATACAGCAGGGTCTTTAACTGAATTATCGTGATGACAATAATAGAAGAAGTTGCACAATTGATACGCGCACTTTCAGAATCATTCTCGATTGAAATTCGAAATGAATTAGACACTGTATTTTCAAAAAATCCAAGTTTCAAAGTGCTCGAACGAGTGAATTCTTATATTAACGGGACAAATGATTTCTATGGAAATATAGCACCATATTTTAAATTCTGTCTGATGACATCGGGAGATGTAGAACGCTCATTTTCGGCTTATACATTGATACTTAACCACAAACGTCACAAATTTCAAATAGAAAATTTGGAAAGATACATAGTAGTATATTTTTATATGAATTATGATCCATAATCTGGAATTGATGCTCTGGAAACAATTTTATTGTTGAATTTTGATTTTTTAAAGTATATTGTGCAATTTGCGGAGATTTATTTGATTTATAAAGCTTAGATTTAACATTTAAGCAATAAAATGTTGATTGTAAATCAAATTGTGACTTGTTCATTAGTGCATATGTGGTGCATATTTTGTTCTTTTTTCGTGCATATTTTGGCATTTTGATAGTGCATATAATCCGATGTCTAATTATGCGGGTCAGAATCATATTTATTTTAAATTATAACATATTTATCTTCATCCTCGCGACAAAGTATGGCGAATGCTCGTCTATACTTGTGGTTCATAGCGACATAATCAAATATATCCCAAAAGTACAATATAACTATGCTAATATCTGATATAAAATGTTCACTGTGTGGACATGGATGGTCATTAAATTATGTTGCTGAAGTTTGAATCGTTCATTGAAACGAATCAATGATCGAATGACAAAATACTCAGTTGTTGGAGACCCAAAATCTTGCAGGACATTTTTCAAAAGATGTTTCCATTCCCAAGGAATTAATCCAAAAACATAATTTTCGTTTCGTTTCTATAAACGACTCAAATTTCAACAACATATTAAATTAGCCCCTGCGATAAAATTTCTAACTACAAACGCAAAGTTTTATCGTTTTGAGAACTAAAATTCAGCAGGTAGTGTCCGTGCTGAGAGAAATTTGGAGTTAAACAGAGTTTGTAGCTGTAAAATATACTGAGGTTATAATGAAACTGATTATGGAGTAAAAATGAAGCCTTGATCAAATTCACACGGAGAGAAATTTAGAGTTGAATTTACTATGATACTTTGTAACCGAGGAACAGAGTGACGAGACAATAGAAACTTCATCAAATTTACAATGTTTCACAGTAAAGTTCATTAAAAATTATGGAGCTGAAATTGACAGCCGTAAAGCTAGCAGCCGATCGTCATAATTTTTCACATTACACGTTTATTGAAGATTTAAGGATCTAAAAAGTTCAATGGGATGCTACTTCATCGATTTCTGGTATGAACGAATCTCAAACAACGTTTAATCAAAAGTTACAAAAATTGGCTGCTACTTTCAGCTTCATTTAGAAATTCAGTCTGTTCCTCGGCCACAATCATCCCATAGTAAATTTAACTACAAATTTCTCTCCGTTTACAGTATTTCATGGTGAATTTTATTGGAAAGTTTTTATAAGAGATTATTGAAAAAAAAACATGAGTAACTTCCTCAAAATGAAATCGATTTTGATCAGCGAATAAAATGAATTTACATTGAGAGAAGAATGAAATATGTAGTTGAATAATCGCAGCAAAATACTCACTTGATTTGAATGAAGTTTTATTGAATCAACTAAATATTTTTATATTGTATAAGATATTTTGTGAATATTTTCATCGTTTGAAGTTGGGTATAATCATTGGTACCTTGTGTTTTGTTTTTTTCTAGTGCGAGGATACGTTTCGGATCTATCGGGTAGTTGTATGAACCCAATTTCCAAGGACCTCGATAGTTCATCCACGAACGATTCTTTAAACAGAAATTTAGTCCCACACCATTTGACTACGAATCACCATCATCATCATCATCAACAGCAGCAGCACCATCACCATCAATCTCATCATGGTAACTTACTTCATACAAATCCAGCAACAGCTGCCTCGATGCACACAACGAGTTCTTCTCATCATCATTTAGACGATAAGGTAATCATCCAGTTCAATTTTTCTGATTCGTTTGAGATATCCAAAAAGTATATTAAATCAAAATTAATGAGTTCTCGAAAGGAATGAAGATTCTAAAACGCATGGATTCATATTTCATTTGAATTTTTAACACGAAGGTTTCTTCGCCAAACAATGGTCTTCACGGCTCAACGACGAACAGTAATCCCTCAACGCCATCAGCACCCTCGACACCGACCGCTGCCAGTGGAAATAACGGAGTAGCAACAACCACCACCCCAGCTATCGGTTCCGCCAATAACGGGAATGGAAATCCCTCCAACGCCAATAGCCAAGCGAATAAACCGCCCTATAGTTACGTAGCCCTCATTTCCATGGCGATACAAACTAGCCCGCAAAAGAAAGCCACCTTGAGTGAGATTTATACCTATATCACCACCAAATTCCCCTACTACGAAAACAATAAAAAGGGATGGCAAAATTCAATACGACATAATTTATCGTTGAACGAATGCTTCGTGAAAATCCCACGGGAAGGAGGCGGGGAACGGAAAGGAAATTACTGGACGCTAGGTAAGGTCATACCTATACATATATAAATACCCTAGTAGAAATATAATCAGTTTTCCCTATTACTGATGAGGCACTGATGAGGAAACGCTCATCAGGAAGAACTGATCATTTACTTATTGGGAACTGATTTGTCTAATATGATTATTAAAATTCATATGAAACTGATCAAATTCTGACAAGTTATTGCCTTTATTCGCAAGAAATATTGATAGCGTAAATGTTCATAAAAAATATTCGGTTTAAAAAACATATTGATTGTTATTGAAGTGATATATTGCAATTGTGAAATTACACATATTTCCGATATGTCTTGACCAAAATTTGAAGTATCTCAAAGAAATTGAATCGAATTGGTTCAGATTATTTGATCCTGGGTTTGCTGTATCAAATCGATGAAACCTAACCTCAATAATTATACAGAGTATATGCACATAACAAAGCTACCTTGGAAATTGTTAGATTTTGTGAAGTTATGGTATAAAAGGAGATGACGTGTAATATGTATACTTATATTCTTTCTTGTTGTGAAATAATATAGTTTTGTTATTTATTATGAGTAAGTATAGTAGTAAGTTGAATATTATCTCATGATTGAGGTGGAAACACCATACATATGGTTTGATATATCTTTTTTCCTTGGCTAAAACTCCTACATTTTATCTAAGAAAAAGTCTAGGAAAATTTTTCCTACGGGTTTTGCTGAAAATTTACTTTTTAATCCTTGGAAACATCTTAAAGAAAAACATAAATTATTATTTGAGTGAAGAATCATCAATTTAGTGTTATAATTTCATATCTTCATCGACATAACCTGCATTTTTGTTGGTGATGAATGCTTCGTTAGTTACTCGCAAATAACTTATCAACTACCGATCAGTCCCTCATCAGTTACTCGCTCATATCTGCTCAGTTTCTTCAATCAGTTTCTGATTAGTCAGAGCGTTACACCCCTTGTCGGAAACTTGTAAGTTTCCTGATCAGTCCCTGATCAGTCGAATGGAAAACTGATCAGTGCCTCATCATTTGCTAGAGAAAATTTCTACTAGGGTATATATATTTTTACAATTTTTTTGGGAAAATATTATAATCATTGTGTTAATTGTCGATCGAAGTAAGGAAAACGCCCAGTCTGCGTGGTCCACGTTGAATGATTCTTTTTGGCAGGAAGTGCAATGAGTATTCATGGAAAATCCGAACGCGCTTTAATTTCTACGCTTCATAAACGCTTTTTGCGCATTTTCAGTACAGAGAAAAGTTTATATTAAAGATTATTACACACAGTATCGTACCCGTGGGATATACTCGATTATGACGATACGAACTATAATAACTAGTGATTCGGACGAGATCGATACAGGACGAGACGACAGTCGCGACCGAGAATCTCGACTCGAGACCGGATCAATCTCGGCGAGACGAGACGAGACCGAAACACTAACTATAACTTCACATTTTCTTATTACTCCGCATCAGGGTTGGGTGTATTACGTGATTTTTCAATTTCTTACGTATCATACTTGGTTTCTGACACGTAATATATGTAAGATATTTGAACCCTCCTGTGCCCCCAAAGGCAAGGGGTTGGTTTTATGCGTAAGATACTCGGTTTCTTACGTGTCGTGAACTATGCAAAATACTTACACAGTAAAAAATTTTTCGTCATTATGTAAAGTGTTGAAAGTTGTGTGTAGAATATTTAACATTCTAGGGTGTTGATTCAACCCGATCGTGTTCTTTTTTGTTTGCGTTAACACTTTACACAATGACGAAAAATTTTTTACTGTGTAGAAGCATGGAAAAAATAAAATAGAGAAATTTACCTTGTAGGATGACAACGAGTCGCTTCGAGTCCTTAAATGGAAATTTGTACAAAATAAATTGTCAGATGATTCACATTATAAGAGAAAACTCTATTTTTGTCTTATAATGTGAATTGTTTGACAATATATTTTGTACGAATTTCCATTTAAAGACTCGAAGCGACTCGTTGTCATCCTACAAGGTAAATTTCTCCATTTTATTTTTTCCGTGAGTATATTACGTGCCAACCCTGCTCCGCATATTGAATTCAAGAAGAGTTGTGGTAATTTGTCGCATACTCATGGTTCTCTCCACCACAATAAAGTATATTCCACGGCTACGATATAAAAATATTAATTTTTATTACAAAATTTTCTCCATGTGGGCGTCGCAGATTCGATCACATTTCGATGCATGCTTTAAAATGCCAGTTTATGCTCTCTAAACTTTTTATATTTTTTAAATTGAATGTATATTTAAACTCTGTTCCTGCACTCTTAGTTTCACGCTTCAGTTCCACCAGACCTATATTTAAATTATGCGATTATTTGATATTAAGGGAAGGTTGTCATCTAGCGATCCCAAAATAAGGTGACTTTCTCGAATTTTTGTTCCATGGAAGGAAGTAGATGAAGAAGTAGGAAAAGAGTTTTTCACACTTGTTAATTCGGTCATTGACTATGTACAAACATTTTTTTCAATAAAAAATAATGGCATGCGAGTTATTATTGCATGCTGAAACATGACAATCTCAAAAAAGTGTGATCAATCGGTCAGCGTTGTAGCATTCGCAAAAATGATCAGAAATCAAAATTCCAGAAATTTTTATGAAATATATTATATTTGTTGGAGGTTGTACCATTAAAACCAACAAAAAGTCTAAAATGGAGAGAATGGTGGACATAAAAACTTTTGGTAGCGTTTTTTCATTTCTTTTTGCTCTTCAAAGTGCTATAAAAAACAAAAGAACAGCAAATATCATCTTCCCTTAGGTTTCATTCTCCAATAAATTGAATTTAAGGGAAATAAAAGGATCCAGTTTTTGAGATTCGTGCAGACAAACTCGAAAAACATGGTTTCGTGAAAAATGCCTTTAAGGGGCCCGAACACTGTAAACTGCGATTTTTCATATGATTTTTATTTTATTTATTAAAAAAAAACAGACGTTCCGATTCACATGAAACTTTACACATATGTTAATAAATGTTTAAATTATCGAAAACAAATTTTCTTTTGGCGGCCATCTTTGTATTCTGTAGCTGATCCAAAATGGCGCCTTTTTAAAATGACCCTTGTCGCGTTGACAGCAAATCAGCAAAACGGAGCCTCCTAGAGCAAAAAACAAAAAGGATTCTTGAAATATACATTACTGGCTACTGTTTGACGTAGGAGATTTTCAAAATGTTGATTAGAAAAAAAATGGCGGCTGTTTGAAGAAAAAGTTTTTTTTCTTCACGTAAAATTTTGCACTAAATTATTTATAAAAAAAAAAAGTGTGGCATATAAAACGGCTACGTCGAGCAGAAGCGACACTATTCCCGAATAGAATGCAATTTGAATCAGGTCTATCGGATAAAAACTTTTCCAGTTATGCTGTCAACGCGACAAGGGTCATTTTAAAAAGGCGCCATTTTGGATCAGCTACAGAATACAAAGATGGCCGCCAAAAAAAAAAATTTTTCTTTCGATAATTTAAACATTTATTAACATATGTGTAAAGTTTCATGTAAATCGGAACGTCTGTTTTTTTTTAATAAATAAAATAAAAATCATATGAGAAATCGCAGTTTACAGTGTTCGGGCCCCTTAAGGGGTTATATCCCCCTTATTCTCTAAAAAAAAAAGCTTTTTTCAATAATTTTTTGTGAGCATTCCTTTATGACAATCATGAACAACCAATAAACCAATCGATCGAGCCGCTCTTCAGGAGTGAGAAAAACTTTTTTTTATTGAAGATCTTTCACAAAATGGCGGCTGTAGGAGCGCTTTGCAGGAAACTATGGTTTAAAATCGGCAAGCAGCAGAACTCGAAGGGTTTTCATCCGATCGACTTGAAAATTGAACTGTAACTTCATCGTGTTCGATTATCCAGTGAAGTGCACACGATTTTTACGATTGGGCAACAGGATTTGTTTTTATGAACAATCAGAGTCGATTTTTTTTTCGAAAATTCGAATTTTTTCTTCAAGGTCTCGCCGGTTTGCGAAAAAAATTCTTAAAATTATGATCGTGTGCACTTCCCTAGATAATCACACACTGAAGTTACAGTTCAACTCTCAAGTCGATCGGAAGAAAACTCTTTGAGTTCTGCTGCTTGTCGATTTCTAACCATAGTTTCCAGCGAAACGCTCCTACAGCCACCATTTTGTAAAAAATTTTAAATAAAAAAAGTTTTTCTTACTCTTGAAGATCTGCTCAGATCATCATAACGGAATGCTCAGAAAAATTATTGAAAAAAGCTTTTTTTTCTAGAGAATAAGGGGGATATAACCCCTTAAGAGGCGCGAAAAAACCGATTTTCCAAGAATTTTTTCTGAAAAGACAGCTAAATTGATTATTGTAAAAATTTGTACACATATTGAGATAACTTTTAACTGTATTTTAACATTTTTTATTCGTAAAAATAATCATTCTGAGAGCTGTTATAGCTGATCTCCAGGAGCTCCTCTAAATAAAAGCGCTTTGCGGTGGCCACGATATCTCGAGACTGAATCTTTTAAAATGAAAAAACCAAACGAATTTCGTTAAAGTAATTTGTAATCTAGTAATTATGACGGCTTCTAAAAGAAAAACCGATTTTTCACCAAAATTTTGGCCGTTAGTAATTGTTCATTAGAAAGAAAAAATTATTCATCGATGAGAAGAAACCTTCGATTAATTACTAAAAAATATAGTCAACAAGCTTGTGTTAAACTTTGAGACTGATCGGTCCAGCAGTTTTCGAGAAGTCTTGGTCATCGACTTTGAAAATACAGTTTGAAGAAAAATGCATTCAAAGTTTCAAAAGCACTTGACATAGAGTAAAAAAGTTTTACAAATATACATGTAACTTGGACAATAATCGCCGAATTGACTTGAAATTTTCGGTGTGTGTACTTGAATGTATGTACATTATAAACATGATATGAAAAAAAATCGATTTTTTGAAAATTTTAACTGTATATCAGGGCATATTATAAGGGTCAGTTCTTACCAAAAAGTTAGTTCTAACAGGAAACGATCAGTTCTAAAACGTAAAATCGGTTAATTCTTCAAAAATTACTGAACTTTTAGTGAAATGTTTTCCTCTTGTTTTTCTTTTTTTCAATCGAGTATCCAATATTGCTCTGTTATAGAATGAGTCTTTCGTCTCATATCAAGGGGTTATTGTTCATTGAACGTGAGTTCATGTTCTCTTGAAGTTTGAATCGTTTATAAAAACAAAACAAGAATTCAAACTCACAAAATCTGTTGAATTATTGATGTTCCCCATACAGCACAAAAGTCCCCGCAAAGAGCTCCCGTTATGACAGTAAACGTGAATTCATTATGAATAGTTTGAATTCAAAATGAACTCTTGATGAATAAGTTAATCTTCAGAAAGAATTCATATCGCGAATTGATCAAGAACTATTCAGGCACTCTACATGTATGCATTTCGAATTCATTTTTACTGTCATAACGGGGACTGTTCAAGAAGTTCTTTTAGAAGTTTTTGTGAATTCAAAATGATCATTTGTGCTGTCTGGGTCATCTTCTCGAGTACACTCCTTAGAATTGGGAACATAATTTAAAGAATGTACGACAAGATTTTGAGTCTTTAACAGTAGAGTATTATGTTATTCGATTGATAATTCGTTTCAACATGGAAAAAAATGAACTGTTAATTTTACCAGAATTCCGGTTACTATATGGACAGCAAGGAATATCTGTGACTTTGCCCTTGTTAAATTTGCCGGAGACTTGATTCATGTAACTCCCTAATGGGTTGTCTGAAAAGAGTCTATGATGTCCAAATATGTCTGAATATTGTCCAAAACATGTCCACGATGTCTGTTTATGCCCATTCATTCAAAATCGAATTCAATGTCTATCGTTTGTCCAAACTGTATGTCGTGTCCATGATTTGTCTACTGTCTCAATGTCAATCAACCGATGTCCACCTGCTTAAAATTTCGGACATTCATCCAATGTCCACCATTTGTCTCAGTAGCCCATCAGGGTCTTGCTGTCCATATATTAACCGGAGTATTTTTTTCCGTGAATAAACGATTCAAACTTCCGCAACATGGTGAGTTCAGTAGTGATATTCATTCTGAAAAAATGAGACTTTATGCCGAAAGTAAAATTGAGGGAGTATCCCTGACATCGCCACAGCTCCAGAAGAATTCTCAAAGAATTCATAAAGAACCCAACCAATTCAATAAGAATTCTTCATGAATTCTTCTGGGACTGTAGTGCTGTGTAGGATCAAACGATTCAAGAAATACTTGTTAGACAGATGTTTTCTTTTTTTTGCACGAATAGAGTGTCCACCGTTTCGATTAGTTCTGAAATTTTCTTAGAATATGCCCTGCTGTTTATCACCCCTCAAAGTTTCTGGATACAACTCCTTTGACTCGAGAACATTTTTTTCATGTACTTTGAGACGCATTCAATAAGCGTCAAATAACTCGAGTTCTTCATTGACATCCTTCTTTAAAACAAAAATTCGATAAAATCACTTCATTTCATAAATTCACCTGTATTGTATCAAGGAGATGTAATGATGCGTCGCAACATCCCTGCTGAAAATGCACAAAACCAGACAAAAGTTCATTACAATTCAATCCATTTCTCTTCGTTTTCCCCCTACCATCCGAATATATTCAACATTCTTAACAGGGATGACAAGAAAATCAAGCGATGCATTATAGCATAACACCTTCTCCAGTAATGAATCTAATTTTCCAAGTTCAGATGTCTGACTACATTTAGTTTACTCCACTGATTTTTCAGTTCACGACTCATATCTCATATCAAGAGTTCTTCCCATTTGAATTCAACTGCACTGTAGAAAGAAAGTCTTAAATTCAGCTCATTTCATGGCTGAATCTATGATGCAAACAAATCAAGCCGAAAAAACAATCGCCGACCCAATGGAAAAAGCATTGTCTGAAATTAAGATGCAAACAGATTAAGATTTTCTTTTACAGTGTGATTTCACACTTTGGAAGGATTCAGTGGAAGAAGTCTAACTGAAAGTGGCTGTATCTTATTTGAAAACTTGACTGAAATTCAGTCTTTTCCAATGTGTCGGCGTTTGTTTTGGATGCTCACTTTCAGCTGAAATAGGGCTAGCTTTGGCTGCATCTTAAAATAAGTCGATATTGAGGTTGGAAGTAAGTTTTACTCTTTACTGTGTTCTTTGAGATGTTGAGGATTTTGTTTAATGCTGCCCAACTGTGACCTCATAGGACAATCATTATGTGAGCAATTAAATAAAAATGAGATTATAATCGCTGTGATGAAATGGACCAATAATGACTATCAAAGAGATATAATATTGCATGGAAGAATAATAATTTAATATACAACGGAGAGTTTTATGTTTGATCTTTAAAGTTTGTTTTTTTATTTCTGTTCTATAGATCCTCAATACGAAGATATGTTTGAAAATGGGAATTTCCGAAGACGCCGTCGTATGAAACGTCCTTTTAGAAATACACCATATCACAAACCTCTTTTTGGCGATCCTTTCTCACCAACTCACGTTCGTTTGGGAGCTAGAAATCTTTTTACACACTCTCCTCCTTCTTACGCGCCTACCGCGTACAGTCGATACGAAGCAAGGTAAACATTCATCACTTTTATATCGAATTTGAATGTATGTTGATAGAGTAGCCCTCTTATTTTGATGCAATTTCTCCTCTAATATGATATGGTATCAAAAGTATTCCTCTCCATTTGAGAGGATTAGTCTTCGTGTGGAAGAATTTTCATTTGTTCAAAATCGTAGAGGGATATTCTCAATTGAAGAAGAAAACGAAAGTGAAATATATTTTCTGATTGAGAAGAATTTGTCCTCTAATTTCCAAATTACTTTTTTTTGGGTGTAGACATAAATGTGATCGGAAAGAAGCTTTCTTTGACAACTTTGAATCTTGCTAAAAGTAATCTCGTTGATTAATTTGAAGCGAATGAAAAATTTTTCGATTGAATTCGGTGAATTTAATAGGCTTTGCCGATGAAAAGTTTGATTGAAAAATGAATAAATTTCTTGGCAAGTCCCATTCGATTTTAGTTTGGTGGATTTCTCTAAACAACCGGCATCCTCAATCAAAATTCAATTTAAAACGAATTGAATTTTGCGTATGTACTCATGATTGGAGTACAAAAGTTCCAAAATATTCGATCCAACCCCATAGTTCCAAGGAAAAAGATTCAATAAACAATAGCTCCAATAATATGTTTCTACAAAAGTACATATCCTCCAACACTATAAAAGATTCGAATTAAACCACCCAGCCAGCAAAGTGCTTCCAGATTCACGTTTCCGCTACTAGCAGTGCTAGTGGTAGCAACGTAGTAGCTTCTCCGTTACCGTGAGACTGCATGCTACACCGAGAGAAAAAGCATACTGCAGAAGTATTGACGCACTAAAGTTTCTAATGCATTTGTCATAACGTGCTTCCAACGCTCGGTACCCATGCTTAGAAAGCATGTGACACATACCCAAAAAGCATGGTCTCGTGCGTGAACTGCATGAGTCCCGAGCGTTAAAAGGACGTTGTAACAAATGCGTTAGAAGGATTGAAGTGTGTCATGCTTCTAAAGCATGCTTTTTCTCTCGGTGTACCATACACGGAAAAAATAATTTAGCTGCAGCAGTTCAGTAGCTAGCACGGACACGGACAGCCATTAAATTTAGCTGCAGGAGCTAATTTAATGGCTGTCCGTGTGCGTGCTAGCTACTTAGCTGCTGCAGCTAAATTATTTTTTCCGTGTAACATATATATGATTCAATTTATAACGTAGCACTACCTCAGCGCTACCAAGTACACGCAGAGAAAAATTCTTGCTGAAAAAGCGATTCAGAAAAATCTGCTTTGCTAAATTAGCGAAACAGTTGTTGTTACAGCAAAAATATATGTCTTCGAAGTTTGAATCGTTTATAGAAACGAACCGAAATTTTAAACTCACAAAATCTGATGAACTATCGTTATTTTTCACTTCGAAATAACTCGTTGGAGTTGAAAACGTCGTTTAAAGAATGTACTGCAAGATTTTTGGTCTCTAACAGCTGAATATTGTGTTATTCGAGTACTTTTTTGTTTCAATAAACGATTCAAACTTCAGCAACATAAAAATATTGCTATTTTAGCAAGATATTTGCTAATTCAGCAACATTTTCTAGCCGTCTGTATATCTACAATTTTGGATTGCTGAATAGCAAGCGCTTGTTAAAAGAGCAAGATTTTTGCTGTAATAGTAAATTGTTTGCTAATTCAGCAACAAGTTTTGCCATACCAGAAAGCAAATTTTCGAGGTTTGCTGTTTCAGCAACTTTTTTTCTTTGAGTGTAGTGCTCCTAGTAAAAATACTACCAAGTCGCTCCTATTTCCATACATAAATCAAGCCATATATGTACAGAAGATCTTTAACAGTATAAGTGAATGGTAGCACCACTGCCAGAAGCGCTGGCTTGATTTTGTTGGCTGGGCAGATCCAAAAGAAGATTAGTTAGTCAGGAATACAAATTATATCCAATCGTTCTTAAATAGACAATGATCTCATCTTTTTCAACATATTCTTCATAATTAGAAACTGTGTTGAAAATTCGTTCTTCGGTTTTTTGTCGAGTAGGTGCACGAGCCTTCCTCATTTCCTGGCCGAGGCCCAGGTGTCGCAACATACTCTCATTATCTGCTCGCTCTTTTTATAATTCAGTTGAAAAATTATATAAATTCGGATGATAACGCCCTACAACGATTTGGAAACGAGTATGTCATCCCTCAGACACGTTATTCGTTCTTGACAGCTTCTGGCGTACAGCGTTGTATTGTTTAATGTTTACATCATGTTGACTTGTTGCCAAGGATATTTCAATCCAAAATTCTATAATATGAACAGAATTCAAGTGGAACTAAGGACTATTGGACAAAAAGTCTTGTGGACCAAACAAGTTTTTGGAACTTTTGACTCCCCACCGTACTCATAAATACGGATACAATAAGTTATATACGTTGGAAAACAGATTTTCACTGAGGAGAAATATAACACAGATTGAAATTGAATGTCATATGCTTTAAATTTTTCAAACCTAATCCTAATAGCACATCCACTGATGTCTGAAGTTGCATTTCTGTGAACTTTACATTACTTACGCCCATCCACGTACAATCCACGGAGATACAACGCAGACATCGCTGGATGTGCTGTTAAGGAAATCATGAAAATGATATTTAAATATCAACTTTTTGCAGCGCATGGAGTATTCAGCAATCCCCGTTAGCGTACAGTCATTGTCAGCCGGTGAGTTATGCTTTTTCATATAAATGTTCAGACATTGATTAATACCCTAGCGATCCCAAAGTGACCAACTTTTTTGGTTCACTTTCGGTTATTTTTTGGTTTGGGAAAATTTGATCAGAAAATGGTTTTTAATGACCTATTCATGACCAAAAACTGGTGATTGCTTAGAACGAGTTAGCCACCAAAAAATGTGGTCCGTTGAAGTAAAAACCCAGAAAATCACCACCAAATAATCGAAAAATCATCAAATTGAGATTGGTGGAATTTTTGTTGAAAAAAATGTCCTAAATGACCAAGAATTTACCAAAACCAAGATTTTTCACCAAAGAATAACCGAAATTTTTGATCGATTGTCGGTTGACCCAGATCCGCCTAGGGATATCAGGGCGCTGACTTAACCCTTTCAGATCTTAAATCTTTTGAAGTCATATTTTTTAATATTCTGTCATAAATTATGCATTGCGTGAATTATAATGATAATCCTGGAAAAAAATTGATAGAAATCATATTTTTTTTCAATTAATTCTATTCCTGTAATTTTTTCTGGATGAAGTTTATCAAGTGTGCAGATTATATACAAAAATAATATATGAAACATAATAAGAATTGAACCAATCTAAGAAATTTGACATTTTTTTCGAATTTAGCACACCAGAACAACTCCTACACAGTTCTGAAAGCTCAGAAACCAAAGAAAAAGATGTTTTTTGTTGTTTTCTGTATGTCTCAAGAGATTGAATCTGAAAGGATGCTCGTAGAAAAATTTTACGGGTTATGTATAGTAGATTATTTTTCAGTTACAGCTCCAGTCACAATTGCAACCTATGCAACCTCTTCAATCGATGCAAATACCAACGATGAACGGGTACGGTCAATTGAGTTCCTCATTAGGTGAGTCCATACATTTTTCTGTGAACAATTTCAATTTTTGATCTAGAATGACCGTAACCATTGGCAAAAAGCCTTTCAAGGTAATTACCTTGATGTTCCAGGTGGGACAACAGGGACCCCAGGTTCTATGGGTAGCGGTTCCTTCGGGGGTAGTTTTTCTACTTGCAGTAGGAGGCACGATGGAGCAATGACAGCCGATACCATGGCAGGCAGATGTTATTTACCTGATGGTGAGTTTATCATTTGTCGTTCTTTTATTAGCTTTTGAGTGACGCTATAATATTAACCCACGTCATCCAGACGTATTCGACCCTCGGGAAACGTAGCATCACTGAACTGTCTTTTAGAGACTCCAGAAGAATACGCTCATATCTTGATGAAAGTTGGATGGAAATCCTGATAAGCTTGAGTGATAGATAACAATAACAATTTCACCTGATTAATTGAATCTGAGAAAGAGTTTTCATTCCATTCGGATTTCACAAATTCATCATCCAGTTATTGCTCCAGTTTTTTCTTGTCGAAATTATTGCTCAAATTTAAAAATTCCAACGGAACAAGAACTGTATTCTTCATTTCTGTATTCGTGAAAAACTAACTCTATTCTTAAATATTCCCATTCTTAAAGAACTATTCTCAAAAAATTGTTGGTTTGGATGTTAATTCGTATTCTCATGAATTGTATTCTTGAATATCTCCAGCATTAAATATCTGTATTCTTAAATTCTCAATCAACCGCCCAACAACAAACATCGAAAGTCTTAAAGACACCTGCAAGATATCTTGAGGAAGACATCTTTTAGATGTATATCGAAAAGATGTCTTTTAGATACCCAAACCACGTCATAAAAGAGATATCTTCAAGATATATCGAAATCATATATTTTAGATATCTTCAAGAAATGTCAGGAACAGGTATTCAAAATATTTATGGGGGAATCTTTCAGAAGTCGAATCATCACAGTCTGAAAGACATCTTGAAAGAGTTCCTGAATGATATCTTTTACACATAACCCTTCAAGTACACACAGGTGCAAATTCGCACCACGCAACTTTACCGATTACTAACTCGGTTCCTGTTCGACCAATTTGACCTTACTTTTTTTCAATTTGATGGGAAAACTGTGCAGATTAACGTGGCGTGGAAGGAAATTCACAAATATTTCATTCGATCACTGAAAAAAAAACACGAGAATTAAATCAATTTTTGACGAAAAACGGAAAGTCTGAAAACGGTTGGTGCGAATTTGCACCTGTGTGTACTTGAAGGGTTAAAAAATTGTTTAAGTAAGAAGGGCAAAAGTCACGTCATCTTTCTTTTTTAAAACTCATTACTGATTCCCTTATGCTGTCTGGAATGTCTTAATGATTTAAAAAAGACATCTAAAACGTATCTTAAAAGAATCGAAAATAGATGTCAAAAACAGATCTCTTAGATGTCGAAAAGATATGTTCACGAAAGTCTCACGAGAAAACATCTTCCATGATTTGAAGACATCTTTTAGATACTAATAGATATCTTTTTGTTCGTTGGGTGGCTTCTTAAAGAACTTTATTCTTAAATATCTGTACTCTCCAAGCACTGTCTCTCTAAATAAGTATATTGTTAAAGAACTTTTTCAAGGTCACAAATGATTCCCCAAAATTTTTCTTTTAAAATATCATATTGATTCAAAAGCGTGGGAAAATGTTTTTAAAATATCATAATGAAACTCAGAATGTTTATTATTTTCTTGAATCTATCATGTGTTTGACCTCCTTGAAGTTGAGGGAACATTAGAAGAAAATCCAGATTTTCTAATTTTTTGAGTTCATTTGAGTTTTTTTCAAATAACACAAATTGAAGCCTACTCGTACATTTTATGAATTCACATCGCAGTTTTGTGCGGAGAAGGATCAATTGTCGCTCGCCATGCTATTTGCACGCTTCGTTTCACTATAATTAACATTCTTCTGGCGGTTAATGAATGTTACTGTCCCACCAAAACATCGTAACAAACATTTAAAATTCCGTACTTTTCTAAACATAGCCCTTGCTCTGTGTGTTTTGGTTTTCGAGGAGTGAGTTTTCTGTACTTCAGAGTACCTTCAATTTGACCCCTCAGCCTACAAACAGGGTTAGCGTAACACAATAAGGATTTGAAACATGCGGAGTTCGAAAAGAGTATGAGTTTCAACGTCTACATCTTTGAAGAAGGCAGCTTCAGGATGAATTGATGAATTATTACCACTTCATTATTGAGGGAAAAAATTCAAGTTTATATTGAATTTCGTGTACGAAAAAATAGGTCAATGTAAAGTTTGTAGGCTGAGGGTTAATTCAACTAAATATTATGTTTTGAACACGTTTTTTCATCCGACATATAAAGTGGTCGGATAAAAATTGGCTTTGAGCGGGTTCTTTCGTGTGAAATCCGAGTTCAAGCTGACAAAAATTCTACCCAATTTCGTTCGGAATTACCAAATCGAAAGATCCTGCGAAAACTTGGCAAGAAAATTCTAGTTAATTTTTAGGAATGTACCTAGGACATAAATGCGATACATGTTTTTAGAACATCTTGGAACGTTATTCGTACGTTTTCTATGGAAGAAAGAACGTTTTCCGAACGTTCATAAATCTCGCAGTGCTTAATCAGATTAGGTAGGGTTGCGTATCAGTGAAGCTCTTTAGAAGTGAATACGTCCGTCCATTCCTCGCTAGAAATGACGTACAAAACCGAATGAAATCGAACAAAAATTGAATTTGATTTAATCCGTTAATTGCACTGAACAAATTATGGACAGTATGGACACGAGTCAAAAAGTGAAACCTGATTCAGCTCTGATTCGTTGCGTATTACGGAGTGAATCAGGTTTGATTTCATTTTTAACCCTGATCTCACATGTTCTCAACCTGATCTTGTTTTCAAACTTCTAATTCGACCTGGTGTTAACCTCCTTTCGACCTGATTAAACTCTGGATCGTTGCATATTACGGAGTTAATCAGATTCTAAAAAGTATTACAATTTGTCGACTCGGGCACTTAACGATGGGCCATATGTAATTGTATTGGTATTTTCTATAGAAAATTTGTGAAATTTATATTGAACTTTATAAAATATCAATCGAAAGTTGATACAAATTCCATTAAAAATATTGTATATATTTATTATTAAGAAAAAGGTGTGGAGATGTGAAGTACTTCATTTCTGCTGAAGGAACAAGCGCGGAATTTTCAGCCCTGGAGTTTCATCTTTTCTGTTGAATTCGATACTTGTCGGATTTACATTTCGCCATCCTTGCCCGTCACTATTCCCCGATTGGAGAAATTATTTAAATTATGTATAATTCTATACCGGGTGTTCCAGAATTCACTGAAAACACTACATAGACGTATTCTACAACCAAAGTGCCATAATTTTCCGTATTGGGAAAATTTTTTGAGGCTTAGTTTTTGAAATATGAGTATTTTCAGATTTTCTTCCATCCAAATCACTCGAAAGCACTGTGTGTTACATGTTCAATTTTCAATTCGAAGTTTTAGCGACTTGGAATCTTTGGGTCCCTAGCCAATCAAAATGCAGCTTCCAAATGAAAGAACGTCAGAATACCTCAATTTTTTTCCAGAGATCCATCAGATCCCAACTTGGCGAATGGTGTTGGGCTCAAGCATGTAGTGCACAATGCTTTTGAGTGATTTAGATTTGAAAGGTAATTTAAAAATGCTCATATCTTGAGAACTACACGGAAAAAAATGAATTCGCAGTGACAGCAACAACTTGTATGCTGAGTGCATTGCGCTACTGCAGCTATCATTGTAGCTATATGTACTAACATAGCTTTTGTGCACCGACAAAAAATGATCGCAGAAGAAATGGAGTGGAGCGATTTTTGTACATTGACATTCAATGTGAATTCAATGAACATTTGACAAATGCATAGACATTTTGAGGTTCAAAAAATGTTCAACAACCCTAATAACGAAATATTCAACCTCTAGAATAATTATTTGTTTACATGCAGTTTTGCAAAATTAAATTTGAAACATTCCGCTGAAGCTATATTATTAGAACAAGAACAATTCAATCGGTAGGTTGGCTTAAACACTAGCAGCTTGAGTTATTAACCGAAAGATTGCGGAATCGACCCTCCCCTATCCAATGAATTTTTTTTCACTCGGTTTCAAGCTAGTACAGCGAAACACTGATTGCAAAGAAAAATCGTTATCATAGTTATTCTTTTCGCTATCCAAATATCAACCACGAAAATTAGCTATGGCAGCTAATTTTTAGCTGCCACAGCGAATTATTTTTTTGCGTGTACGTCTCGAAAAAAAATGTTCAATACGGGAAGTTGGTTAGAACAACGTCTGGATTCTGTGACACCCGGTATGAATTATACATGATTTTACACATTTTTCTCCCTCTGGATCTCCCTTCAATGATAGAATTCGTTCACCAAAAATGACTCTGAAAAATTGTTGTCTCTTAGATGTTGAATTCTCCGAAAATTAAGGGAAGAGTCTACCGAATCAGGGTATAGAGTTGGTTCCTATCCATCGAGGAATTTAGTTGCTACTACTTTTGGTGGATGACTGTACAATTATGTTTGACATTGCACTTATAGCGCTCTTGATAAAATCCTAGATAACATCATCAAAGATCACTTATGAATTCTAAAAAGAGAATTACTGAACCCTTTGAAAATACTTTAAAGTGATACCACATCATCGTTTAGACAGGGACAGAATCATCAGATAGAAAGAGAAGTCCGATACCGACGCTGGTATCCCGTAAAATTCTACCAGAATTCGAGAGGAGTTCTTTTTTCAGGATTTATTGGTGATTTTTGTATAGAGATGGGAGGTCTAGAGACACGCTAGCCTCTCTCAAATTCAAAAATTCGAGACACGCGGAGAGAATAATCCATTGATATTCCATGTAAAATACAATCCTTTTTACTGTGTTTCATATTAACGCCGGACCGAGTTTGGATTTTCATGAAAATTTATATTTTACAGAGATTATAATCTCGGGAAAGAAAGAGAAATCATATTTACGTTTCCTGATTCACACAGTAAAAATTCCTGCTATTCCAATTCAGGAATTCATGGATTTTTAAAAAAATTTATTACTTAACAAATATTGTGCTGGAAATCATCATAAATTACTGTGGACTTCTATAGAATTAGATAAAAATGCCGTAATTTCTCTTGTCGATTCCAATCTTGTCAACAGTGATTTTAACTGTATTTTTCTCCCCGTGCACGTTAAATTCTCGAATTCTCGTGGATATAGTAAATGCTTGAGAGAATTTCTACAGATATGCGAAATTTCCCGTGTATTCAGTTGAAACTTCGAGCCAGGCGAGAATTTTCGCGTGTCTCGGTTACAAAAAATTCGAGATATGGGAAATTTCGCCTGTTTGTAGAAAACCCTTCAAGGATTCACTATATCCACGAAAATTCAAAAATCTCACGTGTCTCGAATTTGAAAGTTAGAGACAGGTTAGGGTGTCTTTAGACAGAGCCTAAAATTTTTTGGGTTTTCATTGATTTTTATATGATTTTGATTCAAATTCGATATAAATTGTATGAAACAGAATTGATTCTTTCCAGATCGCCCATCTCGATTCTTGTGTGTTATCTAGGATTGGGTACTTTGATGAAGACGATGCTCTTTCTCTCCACTGACCGATAGATTAAAAAATGGGCCGATAAGAACACAAGTTCTAGTATAAGTCCTCATGGAAATCCTTGGTTTACAATTTTTCTCTCATCTATAGACGTTACCCAGATAACACACGAAGGATTCTTTTTCAAAAAAAAGAATATACTTCTTCAAGAACTCTTTTCGAACTAATGGATTCATAAAAAGCTCTAGAAGAGTTCAATGTTTGGGACATTAACGAGTTCTTTGAGGATGCTGGAAGAATCGTTTTATTACTCTCTCAAAGAACTCGTTGATGTTCCAAACATTGAACTCCTCTAAAGCTCTTTATGAATTCATCAATTCGAAAAGAGGTCTTGAAGGATTCTATTCTTGTTTTTGAAAAAAAAAAATTTTTCGTGTGTTATCAGGGTACGTGTACACAGTAAAAAATTTTTCGTCAAATTCAACACACAAGCGAATGTTAACCATTTTTCTTCACATTCAATGTGTGTTGATTCCAGAGTGACACTTATAAAGTGTTGTCATTTGAACTCGAATAACATTTTAATGTGTTGAAAATGAATCGATCGAACAGCATTTGATCAGTGTGTTAAATGAACACAAAAAAGTGTTGAATATTCAACACTTGAATTTTAACACGTAGTTAAACATTTGACACTTGAATTTTGACACGTACTTCTTTTTTACACAATGACGGAATTTTTTTTACTGTGTAATTTCAGCGGTACAGAGTAATTTCACAAGTCGACAAAAAAAATTCTTTCCTCTGGTGCTCGATAGAAATGGGCGATCTCAAAAGAATCGATTCTTTTTCATACACTTTATATCGAATCTCAATCGAAATCATATAAAAATCAATAGAAAAAAACCCAAAGAATTTTACATACTTCGATTGAAATTCGATAAAAACAGGAACTGCAACGTTATTCACTTTCGTTACTTATTATATATAAAATATATACAATAAATATATAATTTGTAGACAATATATATATATATATTATATATATACAGTTACAGTCCCTGGATGAAAATTGTGTAACAACAAATCAATTCCTTTCAGATCACCCATCTCTAGTACTCGAGGTCGGGTAACTGATAACAGATTCCTCCCTGGTACACGGAGAAAAATGTATGGTTGCAATAACCAATTCGTTGGTTGAATAAGGTCCAACCAATTGATTGGTTATCATGACCAATTATGTGGTTGTCACAAACAATTTCGTTGGTTGCTCCAACTGCATTTTTTGACGTGGTCATCATAACCAACAGAATTGATTGTGACAACCAATTAATTGGCTAGACCATATTTAACCAACGAATTGGTTACTGCAACCATCCATTTTTCTCAGTGTAAGAACGCGAATAGATTTGGATAAAAATTTGCAGAAGGATACAAAAATAGGATTGAAACGAATAAAAGTGGATTGTATTTCTATCGATTTCAATCCTATTTTTGTATCCTTCTGCAAATTTTTATCCGTATCTATCCGCGTTTTTACCAGGGCTTGGATTGGCTCATTTTCTATCGTCTTTTACACGGAAAAAATTGGTGATTCAAATTTTCGTTGAGTAGTATATCACTCTTGGACGAAGCACAAATCCGAGAAGAATTCATGCACGAATTCTTCTGGAATTTGTGCTCCGTCCCAAAAGTGACATACTAGTCAACGAAAATTTAGATCACTAATTTTTTTCATGTATGCATAATTTTCATATATAATCTATATAATTGATGGAATTATATATAAAAACTGGTAAAAACCGAGATGATCCTATAAATCCAATATCGTTTTCGTGTACAGTTATTTGAAAAGTACTCCGAATCATTTCTCAAATCTCAGGCACCAAAATGACTATTGACCAGTATTTTTGATGAAGCCCAATCTCCGTGTAGATGTAAAAAAAGAAAAGATGAATTGAATTCACGCATAAGCTTTGTACAAACCTCAAACCGAATCCCACATGGCAAATGTATTTGTTTATATTTTGTTTTAGTTGTAATGAACATGAAAGAAGAGCCAGGTACAGTTTCCGCAACAGCGATGGGAGGTGGTAGCGTAGGCGTCACTACCGGTATGATGGGTGTTTCTACTCCTACGAGTGTCTCGTCAACGGGTTTCCCCGGCATGGAATTTCAAACTCGTTCAAAATGTTTCATGTGAATCGATTCGAGTGAGTGATTATCGAGCAACATGTATTTCTTCTCAATGTTTTTCTAACCATCATCTTGATAACGTGATATAGAGTAGAGAGAATGAAAACATTTATTATGTGCAGAATAAATAAACAGAGTAATACTTGCGATAATAATCTGATCTCGTATGTTCATTGCACCACTGCAAAGAAAATGTATGTGTTCGACTCGTTCAAAACGATTTCACGTTGGATCTTCGTTAAATGAAACTAAAACTAGCGATGAATGTTGATGTAACTTTCGATAGAATTGTTTAATAGAATCGTAAAATTGGCTTTTTTTGCGTTTTATTGGATTTTGAATATATATTCATGATTAGGAACGTGAAAATACTATGTAGGCTTACTATGTAGTGCAGTCACATCTCACACGTGTCTGTCACCGACAGATGCTCTTTGTTGTGTTTATTTGAAAGGTTTGAGACCTCTAATTCCACTTTTCTCAAGCTTGAGGTAACTATTCACCCCGTGTGGCCGTTGAAGGTTAAACTAAGATATCTTAAAGACAGTGAAAACTGTCGCATAAGGAATCTTCCAGACATCTAAGAGGAATCTTTTAGATAAAGCGAAATTCTTGCTGTATGGGTACTGTTACGTTTCATGAGGTGTAAGTGAATTATTCAATACAGGCTTGAAGTATCGTTCTTAAATCCTCGAGAATTGCAGTTTATCCTGGTTCACCCTGGTTAACAAAAAAAACCATAGAATCTGAGGGAATGAAATTTAATGGTTGATTTGGTTAGAACATTGTACAAGATTCAATTAGAATCATATTGCAAAACTGATTAAATCTCATTGAAAATGGTGGAATAAGATTTGGTCAAACATTGTGCAAGATTCAATGAGATTTGGCGAGAATTAATGGATTTGTCGAACCAAGAGGGGTAGTGCATAAGCCACGGAATTGCAATAGTGAAAGTCCATAGGTTCAAATCGTCAAAGATTTTATTCCTATAACATTCTCAAATATCTCTGCTCACGCTTCTCTTGCGCAGTTTATACACTTCTATTCTGGAGCATAACTTTTCTATGCGTTTCCTTTATTTTAAACCCCGCTTCAAAGATTCTCCGAATTCGTTTTACTTCCTCTGTACTTAGCTCTCATTGACGTTCCTCTTACGCTCCACCGTGCGCCTCGTTTTCGCTTGAATTCAGTTTTGATTTTCACCAAAGTGTACTACACGGAGAGAAAAGATGTCGCTATTTCAACGAATTCGCCTTCGCTTGCCCAGGGAACAATATGTTATCATCCAGAATATTCATTCAGCTCTTGAAGACCTCCCAAATATGTGTAAGAGATCGGATATACCTTTCAAAAGGTCAACATAAAGATATCAGAATGTTATCATATGCGTCGATTTCAAAGGAAAATAAGAGATTGTCAGATTTTTCTCTGAGATCTCAGAAAAATTATAACATTCAGATATCAATATGATAACATCGACAGAGCTCTTTCAAAAGACCTCTTGAAGAGCCCCAATCAGAAAAATCCGAGTAATGCCAATGTTGACAACAGGTGCAGTAGAGTGCTGGTATTGGGTCTCCAACACTTGGCCAACACGTACGGGATCAGTATTGGATACATAGAAGTGCAGTACTGTGCCTGTACTGATAAACCAATACTGAGACCTTAATACCAGCTAGGTACTGGTCCAGTACAGGCACTGCACTGATTGCGAATAATAGTATTAGTACTTAATCCCCAGTACAGAAGAGCGTTATCATCCCAGACAAATGCCAGTACCCTATCAGTCTTGGAAAGTACTGGTGCAGTACTGTGCCTGTTGTAAATTTCTGGTTGGGGCTCTTTCTCTCGTAAGTGTTCACTGGGAAGTGCATTGTATGAGCAGGATTTGGTCGGTTTTTGTGCCAGGCATGATGATTTCCGACGGAACCAGACAGAATTTTGACCGGAATCTGTCAGGATCTGTCGGACATTTTTAATATAGGGGTGGCAGTTTTTTGATGCTCTCTCTCTCTCTCTCTCAGTAAAAGATCTTAAATAACCTCACTGAAAAAAATACTCCGGTTAATATATGGACAGCAAGAATTACTGCTATTTTAACCGGAATTCTATTTAAATGAATCAAGTCTCCGGCAAATTTAACAAGGGCTCCGGTAAATTTAACAAGAATTCCAGTAAAAGTCACAGATATTCCTTGCTGTCCATATAGTAACCGGAATTCTGGTAAAATTAACAGTTCATTTTTTTCCGTGCTTTTGGTGAAAAAATTTGGGAACACGTGCCGACACCTTCAATATGGACCGCGAACTCATTTCACGTTCTCTTGTGCTTGTGCCATTCCTGTACACGACTGTACCTGACAAAGAAAAATTTAATAAACGGTGTACATCAATTAATTATGAATTAACGTGTGGAATTATTTTATTAAAAAATAAAATAAACCCGCGTATCTCATGTTTAGTAATTCCGGAGAAGACCGGGTAGAAATTTTGTCAGCTTTTGAGCGGATTTCCTGGGACAAAAACCGTTCAAAGCCTGACAACTATTTTTTGTCCGGATCTGCTTAGCATTTTCAGCAGGGAAGTAACAAGCGAATTTCGTTGAAATAATGAAATTTTTACTATCCCAATGAATTCTTTCTCTCCGTGTAAGACGCAAAATAACATACGCATAAGTATAAGTGGATGTTCAAAGTCTATTTTCAAGAGTTTGTGCGTTCCATTTGTGCTGCTGTTAACATTTGTCTGCTTTTACGCTCACTTCTTCATAGATCTTATGCAATTCAGATATTCTCCTTTTCAAAGGGAATATCAGATTAACTGACACTGATTTTGATGTATTTAATAAAACGAGGTTCCTTCCTAGTCAGTCCACTATTAAATTGTGTATACTATGCTATTCACGTGCACATTATATGTACAAAATATTTAAATATACCATGTTTAACATCCCTGTTGGAATCGGGTGAAAAATTCTTGCCTGAAACTCTGACCGGTTTTTGTTCTGGAAAATCCATTCAACGACTGACAAAGATTTTATAACCAGTCCCTGGTTAAAAGAATCCATTGAATCTGACAAATGAAATTCAATGAGATTTGGTCAGAACATTGTCCAAGTTTAATCGTAATTTAGTGAGATTTGGCCAGATTTAACGAGATTCAAATGAAAGTTCTGACCAAATCTCATTGAAAAATCACCGGTGAGATTTGGTCAGAACATTGTCCACGTTTAATTGTAATTTGATGAGAATTGATCAGAATCAATGGGTTCTTTCAACCAGGGGTTCTATTTAATATTTTGAACTTGAACAATTCGATCAAATGAAAGATTTCAACTGAGACTGCACCGAGAAAACTGTTGGGTTAAAACAACAAAACATTTTGGTTGATATGTGAACAACAAAAAACTTTTGTTCCTTCAACCAAATTTTTGAGCTTTCAACAAAATTATTTTGTTCCTAAATGTGTTAACAAAAATATTTTGTGTCTAATACCAAATGTTTCGTTGCAACAACAAAAATTTGGTTAGCATAGCTAAAGTTTTTGGTTGTTCACATTTCAACAAAACTTTTTTTTCGGTGTGACAGCCCTGGTAAACAAACCGGATGATAATCCGACTCAAACCCGGATAAAATTTCTGGGTTTTCATCCGGGTGTATCTGGGCGCGTATACAGGTTTTGCGGTGATTTTTTATCCGTTTCCATCCGGATCATATCCGGGTTTTGGGACAAGATATTTTTTGGAATCCCAAATAAAACCCGAACAAGGGGACGAATGAATTCTATCCAAATTTCATGTGGGATTTCGAAAAATATTTAGTATTGAAATCCGGATGAAACCGGATAAAGAATCACCGCAAAAACCGTATACGCGCCCGGATGGAATCCCGGAGATTTCATCCGGGTCTGAGCCAGGTTCCCATCCGGCCTTTTTACCAGAGAGACAGTTAAAATATCGATAGAAATTTGATATTTTTGTATTTGAGATATCAATTTTTTCGAAAATGGGTCAAAATAAGGCAAAAACCTTGTCCCCGATTGTAACAGGTGTTTTCAACAACGTATCCCCATCTCCCGCCCTTGTTGATAATACCGAAACACAGTAGCGTAACTAGGATTACTTTGAAAGACGTTTCACGGGAGGCCACGGATTCGAGGAACGACGTCAGTAAAATAGAGATCGGGAAGAGAAATTAAGATATTTGAAAAATTGAATAACCATTTGATGTTATAATAATTCAGCCTTATCTGTCTAGGAGGAATACCAAAAATTGAGGAGGCTCCCTGGTTACGCTACTGATCCAAACGACTCGCAAACCGAAGATCAAACTGAAGATTCCAACTCGATGCATATGAATTATATTTCATTATATAATCTCTTCTAAACATTTATGAACGTTATTATATTTTCTACTCATAAAACACATCATTGTAAAAGTGTTGATTGTAAAACAGAAATTTCATGGAACAACGGAGGCATTGACACGACTACGATGGAGTGAAAATAATTCAACGAGAGATCTGTAGCGATTACTTTGGTTAGACACGCACGTATTCCTGTTGATAATTGAATTTCTGCACAACTATAGTTCAGCTTGGACTCGATCGAACTTTCGTACATTATTATTATTATTATTATTATTATTTTGACTTTCCTCTCCGTAAAGACAATTTACGCGCGCTCGTGTGATTCTATAATAATATATTGATAAATACATATAATCTTTTTCCGCAGGTATTCAATTATCGAAAAGAATATATAAGAGTTCGTTATATGTTTCCTCATATTATTCATGAATGATTATATTTGTATACCTTACGTAACAACTGTATAACTGTGCTGTTGGACAACTTGAAAAAGAGAAAGAGCTTTTTAAAATAAGCATTGAACTGAAAAGGATAGAATTATTTCCTTTCTGTTTCCTTTTCGACGTTCTCAAATGGAGAACGATTTTGTGATATTTTGCTTTTAAAATTGATATCATATTATGATCATCAGAGTTGAAATGAGAAGTTAATATATTCGAAGATTCTTTTTATGCAGTTTATTCGTATAAAATTTACACAAATACAAAAGCCAGCGAAAGAAATATCATGCTACCAAAAGAACATGTAGAATTGACACCAAGATTGCGAAATACTTGATAATATAGTTTATCTTTAAGAAGTATTTTAGTTCTTTTTTTGTTCTTCAAAAATAAGATCCGGAGTGTAGGAAAAATTTCATTTGATAACAAATTTGATAGATGTTTTTTCCTCGGATGCAAAGCCCTTTTTTCTTCCTTAAACAGTATTCCATAATGATAGGAAACGTTCAAGGAAATTGCCTTATTGTAAGAATGTTTTTATATAATAATCATCCAAAACTCGAGAATACATTTTCGTTGACGTCGTTTCGTCCTTTTTATAAGTATATATATATGTATATATCGGGTGTTTGAGAATTCGTTGGAAAAACTTCACATGCCTCATTCTGCAGTGAAAATGCAATAATTTTTTAGATTTCTTTTCAAATCCAAATCACTCAAAAGCATTCCTCCATTGCAAAAATCCAGGTAAGAATCCGAAATCCTCATAGGATGCTTGAAAATCCAGTTGAAACTTCTGGGAATCCATGAAAAAAATTTCCCATCTGAGAAACTAGATAGGGATTTACGTAGAAAACTATGGGATTCAAACAAATTCATGGAAAACCAGCCTAACGCCATTTGCCAAGTTGGAAAGCGGTGGATCTGTGAAAGAAAATTAAACTATCCTGGTATTCTTTGTTCAGAAGCTATAATGATTTCAAGTTGCTGGATTCTGATTAGCTGGAAACCAAGAAATTTTAAATTGTTATAACTTTGGATTGAAAAATGATAAGATACTTCAATTTGTTTCCAACTCAGCAAATGGTATCAGGTTCAAATATGTAGCATATAGTGCTTTTGAGTGATTTGGATTTTCAAAAAAATGCTTACGACTCAAAAAAATTTTTCAATACGGAATATTATTGCATTTTGAATTACGAAACACTCGGTATATCAATAAATGTACATGATGAATATTTCTGAATGCTTTGTAATGTGTGGAATGGTTTTCTTAGAGAGATCCAATCGATCCCCGAAGTCTCTTCTATGTTGGATTCGTATTAATTTATGTATGTATCTATGTAAATATTATAAGTGGTTAATTGATTAATTAATAAACTAAGAATATGAAATTTTAAAAAATAAATCAAAGTTGTAGAGTTATTATTAATTATTATTGTAAGTATAGGCCGGATGAATAATTTCGAACGATATTTCAGTTTGAATATCGAAAGTAATGATCCCTGGGGGATTGATGTGGCTTTATATATCATATTGAAGCATTTTTGTTAAATCATGTTCAAAAATGCCTATAAACAGAAATACAGTAGTGCTTTATTATTAATCCTTTTGTAATTCAGGAAATTGTGCTATGTTTCAAATGATGTCACAGTGTCATTACAATTTTTGCGATTAATATATTGTAATTCTCTCCGCATATGTTTATCCATCAATGGTCATCGAGAATGCAAGGATTTCATAATCATCCTGTGGGGATTCGCACAAATTGAAATTCAAAACGATGAGAACAAAATTCTGTGTAATATTTGTGGAAAACGTGAAACAATAAATTATAATCATCCGTTCATGGATCATGAAAATGTGGTACATTCAAAACTCTCCTTGACGTTCCTTTTTCCAACTCACTGAGGTATAACGAGTACGAAGCAGTCAAAAGATTCCCAGGTAAGAATCTAAAATTTATTTTTAATAGATTAATTGTCATTCACGGTATGAAATTCGTCAAAAAAAAATTGAGTAAGTAGTGAATTCGAGTCCCTGCTTAAAGAATCTCATTGAACCGATTGATTCTCATTGATTCCGGTCCAGAAAACTGATTCAAGCCCATTAACAATTGATTCTCAATGGGTTTGAATCAGTTGAATCAATGAGATTCTTCAAGCAGGGGTGCCACCACTACTCTCCTTGGCTGTTCCGCAATTGAAAATACCCTGGTAAAAAAATCTCTCTGAATCTCTCTGAAAATTTCACGTTTCAGAGAGATTCAAAGAGATTCAGAGAGATTTAGAAAGAATCAGAGAAATTCAGCGCGATTCAGAGGATTTCAGGGACTAATGGGTTGAGAAAACTTAAGCTTTGGATTTTTCATTAGGATTCAGAGATATTCAGGGTCATTCAGAGGGATTCAGAGTAATTCAGGAAAATTCAGAGAGGAATGAATTTAGTAAAATTCTTGGTCCTGCATTTCAGGAGCATTCAGGAGGTGTCAGAGACTTTCAGAGACAGGTCAATTAGGGAAAATTGGGCGGCGGACTTTTCGGAAAGATTCGGGGAGATTCAGGGTAATTCAGAGAAATTCAGAGAAATTCAGGGAGGGATTAATTCAGTAAAATTTTTGGTTCAGGATTTCAGAGGTATTCAGGGAATGTCAGAGACCCAAAGAGACAGGTAAATTAGGAAAAATTTTGCGGCGGACTTTACAGAAACATTCAGGGTAATTCAGAGAGATTCAGAGTAGTTCATGAATTAAGAAAAATGTTGTATGGAACTTTTCAGAAATATTCAGAGGAATTTAGAGAGATTCAGAGGAATTTAGAGAGATTCAGAGAAATTCAGGACAATTCAGAGGAAGCTTTGAAATCTGAATACATCAAATTCTGGGAGATTTAGAGAGATTCAGAGAGATTCAGAGAAATTCAGAGGAATTCAGTGGAAGCTTTAAAATTTGAATATATTAAATTCTGGGAGATTTAGAGGAATTCAGGAAGATTCAGAAAAATTCAGAGGAAGCTTTGAGATTTGAATACATTAACTTCCGGGAGATTCAGAGAAATTCAGAGAGATTCAGAAAAATTCAGAGAAATTCAGGAAAATTCAGAGGAAGCTTTGAAATCTGAATGCATTGAATTCCGGGAGATTTAGAGGAATTCAGAAAGATTCAGAGAAAGTTTTGAAATCTGAATACATTATTCCGGGAGATTCAGAGGAATTCAGAGAGATTCAGAGAAATTCAGGACAATTCAGAGGAAGCTTTGAAATCTGAATACATCAAATTCTGGGAGATTTAGAGAAATTCAGAGAGATTCAGAGAAATTCAGAGGAATTCGGTGCAAGCTTTAAAATCTGAATATATTAAATTCTGGGAGATTTAGAGGAATTCAGAGGAATTCAGAGAGATTCAGAGAAATTCAGGGGAATTCAGAGGAAGCTTTGAAATCGAAATACATTAAATTCCGGGAGATCCAGAGGAATTCAGAGAGATGCGGAGAGATCCACTCAAATTCAGAGAAAGCTTTGACTCCTTGATGAATGAAATCCTAAGAAAAATCGAATACATTCAGAAAGATTCCGGCAAATTTGCAAATTCTGTCAGAAAATTTCAGAGAGATTCAGGCAAAGTTGAAGCGTTTCAGGACGTATCACTATCGGAAAAGTCTCTAATTTCCTCTGAATTACTCTGAAGTTACTCTGAATCTCTCTGAGATATGTCCCAAAATATAGAGAGATTCAGAGAGATTTCAGTGAGATTAAGAGAGATTTTTTTTACCAGGGTATGGATAGAAGAAATAATTCTATAACTAAATTTGATGCAAAGGATCAATCAAATTTTGAGCTTCAAAGAAGCTGTTATATAAAACTTTTATTTATTTATTTATAAAATATTTCGATTTTTCCATGTGCTCTTGAAATTGTCATAGAGCCAATTGATTTAGAATAGAACACAATGCTCTATAAACAGACAGCCATTAATCCAGCGAGATTTTCAAAATCTATTTTTTTAGTAATGTTTTTGGTTTTAGTATTCTCATCTTGATTAGCAATAAATATAATGTCTTTACTCTCCTCTTTGCAACCATACTTTTTCACCCAATGTTTCAGAGTCGTTTCGTCGATGTTACCAAGAAGTTGTATCAACAGTCTCTTCTTAATAGTTTGAAAAGTTATGCCCACAACATGACAAACGAACTTCCTTATCGAATCCTGAAATCCAACAACGCTATCGCAAAGATCCGACATCGACGATATCGTTCTCCAGAATTCTTCAAAGTCGCCCTGTTTCAGTATGTTTCCTAGTGCTATGATTTCTTCGATCGGTGATTCTTGAATGATTCTTTCATTCAAAAGACATTTGCATAGAACAAAATCCGTGTAGGGTAGAAATGTTTTCTGGATTGTACCTTTGAATTCCTTGGAGCATACTACTAGCTACGGTTTGACGCATAGCTTCAGCCATTTTTGTGCCGGTTTGGAAAATTTAATCAAAATTGAAAATACTTTTCAACGTAATTGCGTGGTTTTTTTAAAATATAATGGGAAGAAATTGTCAATGATGAATAGGTTAAGGATCTATCACTACCCATGTGTATTCTTAAGTGGATACTAGTGCCGGGACGCTAGCCATTTCGTATTGGCCAGTTTATTCAAAAACTATTGAATAAATTCACCCAAACTGAGTTTCCAAAGATTCTGTAAGCCATGAGGAATCTTTAGAAACTTAGTTTGTACGAATTGATCCAGTACTTTTTGAATAAACTGGCCAATGCGAAATGGCTAGCGTCCCGGCACTAGTATCCCCTTAAGGGGATTCATTACTCCCTACAAAAGTTACTAGATTCCAAATTTCTCCCCCCAGTTTTCTCAGAAACGAACACATAAAATGAAAAATAATGAGTAGCTGCATTTTTTTCAATAGCCTAAGAAGATGCAACTACTCATTAAAATTGATTCTATTCATTCCCAGAAAACAAAACGAACGAGTCCACGATCGCTCAATCTGATGGACATAATGATGCATGAACAATTGACCAATGGTTGTACTATCAGAATGGCTAATGCGTGGATACTATCAATTATTGTACAATCATTGATGCACAACAGTTGCAGTAGTCTTCAATGCATGCATCATTGGTCAATAATGTGTTAACTTATCATATAGTTCATGGTAAAATCGTGAACGACTTCAAAGTGTCCATGATTGTACAATCATTGAACCACTTTGTTTTCTGGGTTGATTACTGAGAAAACTGGGGGGAGAGATCTAGTAACTTGGCTTGTGGTGAATCGCCTTAAAAGGGTGTCCTTTATAAGAGATAAATAAAAATTATATATAATTTTTATCGAAAACATATTTTCCAGATGATTTTTGAAACAAGAAATATGTTTCAAGACAATATAGAAATATGCTCCGAAACAATTAAATAATCTTGTAAAAAGAAAAAAGTGGCAAGTCGAGTGGGCTTTTTGCTACACCAAAAGAACGAATGAGCATTCAGACGTGTCACTAAATTCTAAAGCGTGAGAGTGAGATTCACACGCACGTGTTTAGTGCTTGATGATGCGTGTAAAGAGAGGATTGGCGGGTGGTGACATATAGCGCCAGCCAACAGCAACCGTGTCGACCGTTTAGGCAACTATTAGTGGCTTCACGGAACGTTTCATGCACGTGCACGAAAGTAGCAGCCTGCGTGCGTTTCGAGCTTTTGCTCTTTCTTCCGTTTAGCTTCCAACTTTAGTCTGTCGCCGTACGACGAAAGGATATCGTCTTTATTACCATTCTCTTGGAGAATAAACGATGTTCGAGATCATACCCAGGGAATACTTTTACTCCTCGATATTTCAACATTCGTTATCTCGTCTAAGAAAAGTCCACATAATTCACGAATAAAATGCCTCGAAGGTATTTTAAATCAACGTCTCGGAGTTGATTTTTACCTAGTTGTAAAACTTGTTGTAGATTACATAAAGATTCCCATACAAAGGAAAAATTCCAAAAGAATTCCTAATTAGTTCTCATAATAATTCATGAATCATTTTGAAATCTTTCCAACTTTTTGCATTCATAGTCTCAGAATTATACATAATTTATACATGATTGAATATAGTTTGCATATAATTATATACAAATTGTGTATAATATTGGAAAATTGTAAACATAATTCTCATAAAACAATGATTTGAGTATAAATTATGATTCGCTCAGATAGGCTCTGGATATAATTTAATTGAAACTTTCAGACTTTTCATATTCGAATAGACACTTCAATGATTTTGTTTAATGGCTTTTGAATATTTTTTCATCACCATATCATTGTAAAAGTCTTCTAAAAGAATTCTAAAACGTGTCTCGTGTTCTGAAATTCTTCAAGTTATCTTCAAAAAAATCTATAAAAGTGACTTGAAATACCTTTGAAGATGCTTCAAGAAAACTTCCAGAACACAAAATTTTTAGAATTTCCTAGGACTTCAACTTGTATACACCCTGCTTAAAGAAAATCCAATTAATAATTCCTATTGATTTCGATGCAGAAATTCAATTCAAACCGATGAAAAAGATGAAATTCATGGATTTGAATTGTGTCCCTGCGTCGGAATCAATAGGATTTTTTAATCAGAACAGTGAACGCATCACAAAGAATGATTTACTAATATTTCAATGGACGTGCAATGCCTGTGAAGATTCTTCACGTACATACATCTCCATTGCTGAGATTTCAAAGTGTCATTAAGAGATTTTCTTTAACATTACATCACAAAAATTCAAACTAAATATTCTAGAATTCATGATGAATTTTCCCTAAACCTGAGTGCTGTGTGGGCTGAGATTTTCTTCATTGAATAAGATTTTATGATTTTTCTCAAGAAAAACCTAAAACGTCTTGAACTCGCATTATGCCTCAAAAATAATAATAATAAAAAATGAAATTCTTTGTCGAGATAATTTAGAGACTCTGCAAACTAAATAACATTCGAAACTATCTTTGTTGAAAATATTCATCAATATATAAATGTATAGTATACTACAAATTCTATTTCTTATTGAAATCTCAACAGATTGAAAAAGTTATCAAATTCCTTTCTCGACAAAGCATTCAATGAATTCGACGTAGAATGAATCATGTATCGACTTGAGTTGTTATACATATAAGAAAAGAAAGAAATTCGATCACCTAGTGTATACTTGATATGTAATATTATTTCTCAGAATCGCTCTGGGAGAGTTAAGCCCGTTTGAAATTTTCACAGCTCATTAGAAACGTTGAGTTTGATAGCGTTAACGTAAACATAAGATACACTTCTTCCCCGTGAACGAATGCTACGCACTCTTGAAACAAATACATGCATTCATTATCGTAATAACACAATTAATCTTTTAGTAATTTAAACGTTTCTTGACATATTTCATGATGTGAAGTCATCATTTATTGCAAACGGTGAGAATCTTATTGTTTTGCGAGCCTGTAAATAATCGTTATGGGTTTCTTCATTTTTTTATATTTGTAAATCTCTCGAGTAACATAAATTCTGTTTCAAGAACGCTTATAATATATCATTTCAAAATTCTGTATAGAATTTATAAATTTTGTTGAGAAAAAAGCTATGTAACTATATAAAAACTTACGATGCATCGATCAAATTTTCACTTAAGTTCAACTTTAAGTTATTTTTATCAGAATGAATGAATGAATCAATCAATCGCCTTTCATAAACACGTCTCTCGAACTGGGGAATGTAATATTGAAATTTTTGAACTTGTATAATCGATATTTAGTTCACGTTTATGTCAGAGTTATGTGACCTTCCAGTTACTAGATTCGATTTTGGAATCGAAGATACGGTAACAAATACAGCAATGTATATTTTCTTCCCTATGTGAGACTTATCTGAAATTATTGACACATCTTTGAAAATATACACTATACCACCTATTGTTTTCGAAACCTAAAATTTGATAAGCAAAGCTCCATTTGTATATAAATATGTAAACATTAATGAATTAATTTTTTGTCTCGATGAATTTATATAATCATTTCATAGGGAAAAATATCTACAGCGTCGTGTTGAATTACACAAATTAAGCACGTGAGAGATGTTTAAATCAACGTTACGAATGTTTTAGGCATCGTTTGACTAACTCGCGATGTAATCCTCCTTGGAAAACGAGCGGTAATAAATTTCTTCACTTCTTGACAGTGTCGCGAGGAACAACCGATTTTACAACGATGTCTTATAAATTCATCGCGGTGATCCATATTCACGTTCATACCCTCAAATCATTTATAATTGAATTCATGAACTTTCAATGGGATTTTTCAAGATTCGATAAGTTTTCCATTCAACAAATCTAATGTAAGAAAATGAGAAATTTTTCTCTCAAACGTGTAGATAGTACTTGAAATAAATATAAACGATAAGAAGAGTAATCTTGTCTTTACTCTTGATGAATCGCGGTAATATTAATAAATTCTATCATTCGGTGCAGTCATTTACTTTTGCGGTCATTAGGTTCTTGCAAAGCTGAAGAAACGTGAAAATAACAGAATGAGAAGAAGAAGAAGAATAAGAACAAGAAGTAAACAGAGAGGCTTAACAACGAGAGCGCAATGACGCGCACAATTTGTAGCTTAGAGTGTCAACGAAGCTATTTCTATTTTCGAGCTGAGATATCTTTTTCCTCTTTTCCATTTTAACTTCACACCACCACCACCTCCTCCTCTTCCTCCTTCCCTTCTTCGTATCATCGCCGTCTTCATCTTCTTCTCGCTTTTTCTTTTTCATCGCTCTTCGGTCGACGACGTACCACGTTTGCCCACCGACGATGACGATGATCCCATAAATCTATGCGTGGGCAGCCTTGACAGGGAGGATTGTCATTCCAAATTTCATTCCTCGTGTTATAATACCGATAATGTTTCTTTCAAATTTCCTCATTTCATCGGTTTTAAATCCATCAATTTCGTATGACGAATGAGAGTTAACAGCTGATATTTCGACACCTAATTTGTTTCGAAGATTAATAAAGCATATAACAATATAATAGTCACAGTTAGCGCTTGGATCAACTATTAGAAATGTTTGAATTTGCATTGAATAAAAAAAAGCAAATGCCTAAGTGTGACTCAAATAACGATATATATCGAATCATCGATGCTAAAAAAGAAGAAAAATGATCGATACGTTAATTCTGTAATGCCCCGTCGATGAATATATAAATACTCACAACGCGCCATTAACCGTTATTGAAATAAAATCAATACCAAAATTTCAACGTTTGTACGCCCGATCGTGTTTTGCTCATGCACACGCCCTCGAACTCTCGACTCTTGGCTTCGAAGCACGTACCGGCTCGTGCTAACTGCACCTCTTTGTTTTCTTCTTCTTTGCGCCATACCCTTCCAGTATAAAAATGAATGAACGTATTTGTGAGCAAAAGACGGCTGCCCTTATTAACAAGTCGTACCAGAATCGAATACTTCCATCATTTTATTTCATTTTTACTTAGAATTCTTGCGCTCTAAAAATAAAAAGAATTTATATACACACAAACTGTATAACCCTGTATCTCGACAATCCGTTTTTATCTTATTTTTGATTTGACTTTGCATTTTTAGAATGAAAATTCATTCAATTCCAACACTGACGCAATATAATGACATAAAATATATGTATATTTATATATTTGTTATGTTAACTGGGAAAAATAAAATCACAAATCTGATATTTTCATGATCGCATTGTTATTATTGTATCATAAGATTCAGTTGTAGGGAAAATCGATGATCAACGGGGGATATCTAAATGTACATCATCAAAATAATAGTTTTTGTTATTTTATTCTTCTCAGTACACATACACGTTATTTGTAATAAATTATCATTCAAATAATTCAATATCAGATAAATCTGTAGAAACAACTCAACAATATGTTGAATAATAATTCTCAAAATGACCCTCTTACCGTATCCGTCGAGGGAGATCAATTTAGAGAGGAATGATATTTGTACAAGGTCATCAATCGAACATTATAAATTCCTCTATACGAATCTCAATTATATTAACAATATATTTAATCTTTCATTCATATATCGATGCATATATGACGAACTGATTTTATAAGTCATAGTAAAATCATATTCGATTAGTTACTATAATTTTCAAAGATGCGTTGTTGTTGTTGTTCATACAATCATATAGAATTCTTCATTATATTTTCTTATAAAAACACATTCGCTTATCGTATAATTTTTCCATCGTGTCTTTGATACTGTTTCCTTACTTAACGATGAATTCTCATGGATTGGAACACGACAAGGGAATGATAATTTATCAAGAGAATCACTTGTGGAAGTCGAACGTCCATCGACTCGTTGGCTAATCTTCCTCCAAGAGATCGTCGTCGAGATTTACATTCTGAAACAAAGATATAAATCGAAATATTTTCATTAATATTATTCTCGATAAAGTTCAAACATTTGTCAGAGTTTTGAAATCGAATATATAAGCGAATATCATAACTGTACCGAGGTACAGGAAGGGTGGAAGGAAAAAATACAGTGCAGGCGTGACAAAACGTGGAAATGCTCAGGAACTGAGTAAAAAGAAGGCCACTCTCTTCGACTTGAGAGTTCCGTATGTTATGGCAACAAGGTTGTAAACAAAATGCAGCGTGACTGCAATAGAGTAAATAAACTCGCAAAGGAAGGGAGAGAAGTTGAAACCTCGAAAAAGAGAGGAAGAAAAAAACAAAGATGAATTTACACTGCATTTTTCTTTCTTTCTTTCTTCTTTCGTGCAAGTTGTTTGGTCGAATCAGTTCGAATACCAATGTAAACAGTATAAAATACCATAAATTTGTTCCTGCGATTTCGAATTTGATGAAATATATAAAATAAAACAATTATATGAAGACATGGATGAGGTATGCACCTCAATTGCGTTTGTAATATTTAACATTATTCACGAAAGTGTGTATGTATTTTATATGTTAGTCATTTACACTCTCTCGTCAATTCTCAACTTGAGCTGAATGTTTTGGTAATGCAATACCCTTCTAAAGTTACGGTCGGGGCTGTACTTGAGGGTATTAAAAGCCATTGCCTAATTGCGCTGCTTCTCTGTTTCTCCGCTCCCTCTCTGCGCAACTTTTTCATTTTCCTTTACGCGCGACTGATGATTGTCATTATCGTTAACTTATCAGTTGACCTACTTGTTTATTCTTTAACAATAATCGAATGATACCTCAAATTGTTTTTGCACTTTTTGAACTTGAACTCGTGGAAAAAGTGCTTATACAACTATGAATTATACTACAAAAAATCCAAAATTATATTCACTTACATCTTCTTTTTGCGTTAATTTAATTCATACGTTAGCATGCGAACAAACGAAAATATAACAAATGAATAGAAAAATTAAATAAATCTCTAATTGGTAGATTTGAAAGATATTTATCGCCAGTCGATGTTATCAGCGCATATTTGTGAGAGAAAATTCAAAACTCACGGTGGTATCGATGGATTCATCAATGTCAAGATTGTCCAGATCTAATCCAAAATCATCATTCATCGTGAGCGGCCTGGAACTGCTCGTGGGTTTTGTAGTTTTTTCAGTTACCAGGGGATTCGAAAGAGGAGATGTAATTTGTTCAGAAACTGGAAGCGTTGTATTTATCGAAGTGCCTTTCTTTATATCCAATTCCTGTAGTCTGTTCAATAGACTTTCGGTCGAATGAATTTCAGATTGGATGAGATTACTCGAACTGGAACTGGAACCATGTGGTTTTGGACAATATTCATCAACGTCTTCCGCCGCCAACATTTCCTCCATTGGATTTCTTTCATGATTTAACTGAAAAACATAAGATGCAGCACTTTGAAAACTATATCTTATCTCAATCCTTACACAAAATTAAAAATCTTAATTGAAGAGATTTAAGCAAAGTTTCAAATTTTTTCAACACCTCATAATATTCAGAAACATTTGATAGAACTTATTAATCATGTTGGAAGTTTAAGTTTGTAATAAAATCACATGAATGATTTGCAATGACATAATACCTTACACATTGTTATTTTAATATCCACTAACTATTATGATTGAATCATTCTCTTAACTTCTGTTATTTGCAAAACATATAAAAGTATATCATATCTATTACCATTTTTTCTCTCATATTTTTATTTTTATTCACCTCGATATTTGATAAATCTCAAAAGGATTCACTTCGAATTCATCAATAAATGAATTTTGTGATAGAAAAAAAAGATCAATTGAAAAAGAAAAATAATAATATGTTTTTCCTTCTACGATAATAATAGTAATATTGACGAATAAGATCTTTTCATTAATATATCTTTAACAGCCGTGACCGTATCGTTAAAGGCTTTACAATGTGATTATGAGTACCCATAAAAATATTCCACGTGCGAAGAACATTTTTATTACAATCATAGAAATGAATTGAATTCAGATTGTATTTATTCACGTCGCGATGATTTGCACTACATAAATACAATATTAGTTTATGGTTACGCAATCATCATAAAATTCAGAGATGATGAGTCGATTTTATGATCTCACTTCCCAATTATTAATTATTCATTTCTCCATCGATATAAATTTGATTTTGGAAATCTTCGAATAATTGATCTCTGTAATTGAAAAAAACCTTGGAATCGTTGGAATAGATTCATTATTTGATATACGCTCTTATTGAACATTTCGACAAAGTGTTTTGTTTTTTAGTACTGAAAGAAACAAAGACACATTGCGAATATCTCCTGACATACGGATTAAATCATTATTTATGACTACAGTATAACTTTCAATGTATTTTGTTGTAATTGGGTTAGAGTACGTGAGAGAGTTGAGCTGCAGATAAATATATATTGGTTACAACTTAATTGTCTCCAACGGTATCAACCGCGGTGACAGTGAATTATGTTCCTCGGTCATGGCTCCTTGGTTCAGCCATTAAATTCTACCCTACCCCGCGATGTACGTGCTTCTTTTATTCGTATCGCGATATTACAATACTGTACTAGATTTTTCTTTTTGTATATTTCATAAAACTCTCTTTTAACATTCAAACAAATTTTTGATCGCCAGAAAACTCGAAATTGTTTTTAATTTTCTCGAACAAGGATGAATTCAATCATTCAAAAATAATTTACACGCGTTATACTTTGTTCATTCATTTTTTAGAGAAACTAGGAGCACTTGAACTGGTAACTTCGAAAATTAAAAGAACCAGAAGTGTCGTTCCTTGGTAAATTCCTAGGACTTTTTCTGATTTAGGAACAATATTAACGAGGAGGAAATGATCATTTGCACATAACCGGAGACGAACTATACTGTACTTCTTGTTATTAGATTCCGGATTTTTCGCTTCTCATAATTTCGAGATAAACGGATCGAAGTCAAGAAAATTATTTCGCTGGATGACCACTAACTCTCAGCACGCCATGTGGAAAAGCCATACCTCCTCCATACGAATATGAATATTATTTTTGTTCAGCCGTGTTTTGATATATTTCAAGTAATGCAAAAAATCTGCTGAAATTCAGAAACATATTTTGCAATTTTGTAAAAAAAAATGTGTGTATACTTGGTTTTTGAAAAAGATCTAGACTTCTTCTAACCTCTAGGATTCGAAATAAAAAATACGCAAGATATAAACGAAATAAATTAAGACTGAATCGAAATACTTATATTGTTACCTTAACTTTAGGGAATGCAGATGCAGGAATTTTTTTCTTATTCGATTCTCGGAGAAATTGTTCGACTTTGAGGGCTTCTCTGTATCCGGGGAATAGATTTTCATACTGTTCAGGATCCGCCAAGCTTTGTCCAGCCTTTTCACTAACCGCTGAAAGTTTTTCTTTCCACAATTTGACGATCGAAGAGATTTTGCTCGGCGCATACGTTCTGGCAAAGAATGCAGCTTCGGGAATTCTATCAGTTTTAATTAGAATATCCAAACATTTGTCGACATCTCCAAGTATAAAGTTGGCCATAAAAGAAATATTATTTTTTCCAGTCTCATCGGCATCGGTGCCCACTTTTTGTATCATACTTTCGTTTCCTGTACTAGTAGCTAATAAGAGTAGGCCACCAAAATCTTGTGCTTGATGCAAACATTCTTGTGCTAGACATAATTTCCCTTTTTGGGTTGCCAAAGATGCGAGTTGTCGCCATTTCTGTTGACTATTTGCTTCTTTGGCTAACGAATGTGCTGTCGACAGATCTCCTAACGCCAAAGCCAATTCGAATCTGTGTTCAGGATCCGTGGATACGGCTAACGCTTGTTTTTTGAAACCCTGCAATCATTGGATCATAAAATTTCAGGATCATGATATCGATCAATTTTGTTCATAAAATTTGCTTTGTACCTGTTTTTCTAAGAAATGCGCTACTCGTGTGCGATGCTCTTTTGGAACAGTGGGCAATACTCTATCCGCGGTTTCGAAATCCTTTCGCATAACCGCTGTTTGATATTCTAATACAGAGAGCAATAAAGAATACGATACAATCGATAATTCTTTATCGCACAAGTATAATCTATTGTCTCTTGGTACGTAACCAAGTAAATACATAGGTCGGTCTAGATGTGATACAGTTACAACTTCACCGCCAACAAAATAATTAACCCGATTGACGCTGTTGGTATAAATAAAGCAATCCCCAACCCAAAGACCAGTTTTAACGACTTCACTCATTTCTGCTACCATCTGAAATCGTTGGAAAATCAAATTTATAAAATATTGCGAAATCAGAATTTGTTGCTTGAATTTCCAATTGATTCGATCAGTATTACCTCGAATGCATCTTCGATATCTTCTGCATTTTCAGGTGCATTTGTTACAACATCCGCGTGATATTTGAGAATGAAGTACTGATCTGACGTAGCTAGGGCTACGAGAGATGCATTTTCGGCCCAATAAACGTGAGTTGGTTGAATGTCGATGCGTCTGACTAATTTCAAGGTATCCCAATCGAAGAAAGACAAGCCAGATCCGGAAGACACTCCCAACAAGAAACCACCAAAGATGCCTAAAAGTTAAACATTTGTGTGACTTTCAAAAAAGAAGATTACGAATGATGTATGAATCAAAATCAAAATATATATTACCATCAGCTCCAAAATCAGGTTTAAAATTCTTCTTTTCTTTGAAATTTTTAAAAACTTTGACAGTAGTATTACTTTCTCTAACCGCGTATTGACTGGAGTCGGCAGCCCAAACGAATTCGGATGCTTGACCAAATGCTTTGTTTCTAAGCACCATAGAGGTGTAGATGATATATTCGCCATCCCCGCAAACCACGAGGAATCTTCCATTGGGATTGTGCTGGATCGTTTGCGGATAAATTTCACAAGCGCCCATATCCTTGACCGCCAATGGTAATCTCTCTCCGTCTTGTGCTTCCTCTCCGAGAGCTTTCAAATTCACTTGCTGAATCTCGCTATGCCTTGCCCATACAATTTTACCGCCCAAAGAGTCCATAGAAACAGCTGGTTCCTCTCTACCGATTTTCACCATCACGCTACCTTCGTCGTAGCCGATAGCCACGTTGTTGGATCCTCGCATACTAGCTATAGTCCATACTCTTTCAAATCCATAATTCAGAGAAGATTCTAATCTGTAGGTCCCAGCGTGCCATATTCTGACTGTTCCGTCCTCCGAACCTGTGAGAACAATCGGCAATTCTGGATGGAAACAAACTGCAGAAATGTTTTGCGTATGACCCTCTAATGTTTGGACACAAGTCTTATTTTGATAATCCCATATTTTAACGTATTTATCATCCGCTCCTGATATTAAATACGGTTTATCACCGCCGTGGTAATAATCCACACAATTTACACCTTTTTCGTGACCCTCCAATGTAAAATTGGCGGTGGAGGATCCAAGTTGCCATACCTTCACGGTTCTGTCGAGGGATGCGCTGGCGAATGTGTTATTGTCCTTTGGATTGAATACTATTTGCATGACATAGTGAGTGTGACCTTCGAATACTTGTTGGCCCAACCAAGATTTCTCCCAATTCCATAATTTGATCAACATATCATCTGAAAGATATTATTTATTATTTCACGTGAAAATCTAATTACAAAGAAAACGGGGTGTAAAGTTAAAGAGTTAACCAAGAATATATCTCCATTGATTTACATAATTAACTGAAAATTGCACCTTGAGATCGTTAAGACTCGTATTGAAAACATCCATCCAAAGATAACAATTATTTAAAAAAGTACACATTCTATGAATCGGTGATCTAAACTCTAAAGACCGGGGTAGAATATCAACTTGAAAAACAGATTGATTGAGGTTCGTCGCATTCAATAATATTATTATTGAGTATCTTATACGACATAGGCAAACGACAATATCTTGAATAATGCAAAGGTATGGCTATATTATGATGAATTATCGTTTAAACATACCGCTGCTGGTAAGGATGAACGGTTGCGTTGGATGTACAGCTATACATCTGATATAATCGCTGTGCGCTTCGAAAGAATGGACTCGTTCCAAGGTGTTATAGTTGAATACTCTGATTTGCATATCATCGGAACCCGTGACAACCCAGTTTTTACGGGGTACAAATTTGGCGGTACGTACAGGCAAATCGCATACCTCAAAGGTTTTCACTAGAGTTTGAGTTTCATGATTCCATATATTAACGTTTCCTTGATACAGCGAACATAACATCCATGGTTCAGATGGATGAAGATCTACGCTTTTCACTCTATCCGACCTTGCAGTCAATTTACGTTTTATATCTAATCTTAGAGGCTGGAAGTAATAAAAATATATGATTAATAAATAATTCAATATGCAATATTTTAATTAAATGTTCATTCAAATCGAATGAGCACTGTGGATCATTGAATTCGTTATAAAGGAATATACTTTCCTTGTTGACAAATAAGTTAGGCCTATTTTCTATATTTCATATAAGAATAAATCAAATTTCACCATTATTTTGACGTGTCGAATATAAAGAATGTATATAAATGCAACCTAATGTCAATACAATAGATCCACAAGTGTTTTTTCGTTGAATAATTGATTATACATTTTCTAGAAAATTATTTCTCGACTCACCATGATTTTGCTGCTTGAAGACTGTTCACTGTAGTTTATAACAAATTATTTATTAAAGAAAAAGTATTAATTGATCTAAACAAGATACCGCTGCCATGAAGTTAGGACGTGGCTGGTCGTTTAAGTGAAAATGGCGTCCACGAATAACAGACGATATTTAATGTAATATTGATACTAGAAGCATGTACATTCAAATTTTATACGTCCAACACGGAATTGAATATTAACAATAATTGTTCAATTATTTTATACTTGAAAATATTTTATTGATCCATGCATTAACATATGTCATACACGGTCATACACAGTAGTATTAGGTTAGAGTAACTCTGTCGATATGACAGTTTATCCTGACGTGGTCCTGTAGATAAAGTAGACTAATACCTCCTTGACCACGTGTCAAACTCATTTATTAAATGATCCAATAATAATCGAGCTGTACAAGTAAATTAAAACAACGATTGACTGATTCTCTTGGCGACTCAATTGAATGGTTTTGATTTTTCAATGTACGATCGTTCGGAAGATGATTTTGAATAAAGTAATTCATTTTTTCTTTCCTAAAATTAAAAGATGAATCAAGAATAACGCGAAACCATAAATTAATTTGAAACCATATTCATCGCAATAGCTTTTATGAGCCTCAAGTGGCTCATAGAGGCCAGTGTGACGTCTAAAATAATGTGCAAATCTAACTACATTTACAGCGGAAAGTGGTGAATGGTGATAAGGGAGAACTGTATAGTAGTTACTCATAAAAGAAAAAAATTGTACCTCACCACACCTTACATCTACTTATTATGATTATTGTACACAATGCTTCGAATGGAAGCACAATACATGATGTGAAATATAAACTTCAATGTTCAAACTCTTACAAAATTGAAGTAAATGGCCGAGGAGTGTGAAAAAATTTCAAGAGGTGGCCAATATCATTATCAACACCAACATTCGTCATTTCGGAATCTTATTGACGCGCGAGGTAATGGATACTCCACAGCTCTCAACAAGATAAAGTATAATTTCAAAAATAACCTCCAAACCTGTCATTCTTCTTTTCATATTTTCATTCATAATTATTCAAAACACGGAGCAGCGTCGTAGACGCGTTAAGAGGTTGCGCATAAAAATGAGCCTCAGTATAAGCAAATTTTTCTCAAAAAAGAAGCATAGCGGTAATCATATACAGCCAGCGGATACGGTGGCTGAGATTGGTTTACCCACAAATGTCTCTCACAAATTCCACGTCCATAAAAATGCTGAAACCGGTCAGTTGGAGGGTCTACCGGATCCATGGATTCGTTTGTTGAATGCGCAACTCTCTAAATCGGAGCAAGATGAACATCCAGCGGCAGCTCTACAAGCCATTAAATTTTATAATTATTCTATTAAGCGTAAACCGCACGAAGAAGTATTCAAACCATTCGTCACGCAAGATTTGATCGAAGAAGAATCTCAAGAGATCGATAAAATTCTCACCAATAAATCCTCTCAGCATAGTAGCGACGATTCTATATCTACCAGTTTTGTGGAAAGTCATTCTCAGAGAGTGCCAGAGTTACCACCAAAAGTCAAACCCCCTAAACCCGCACCTCGCAAATACGTCGAACGCATCGAGAAGACGCTAACCGAAATTCTTGAAGATTTAAATAATTTTCAAATCGAAGATGAAGAAGATGAGCTATTGAAATGTGAAGAATTAGAAGACGATATAGAGAATACTGAAGAAGGAAGTCCGATATTGAGAAGAAAAACAGAATGTTCCGTAGGAAAATTAAACGATCAAGAAGTTTTCGAAGAACTTCAAGCTATTTGTCAATGTGGAGATCCAAATTTGAGATTTGAGAGAAGCAAAGAGGTCGGAGCTGGCGCTTCTGGAACTGTGTTCATAGCCACTGATCTTGTTAAAGATCAAAAAGTAGCCATCAAAGACATTGATCTTTTGAAACAACCAAAAAAAGAATTAATTCTCACTGAGATCAAAGTGTTGAAGGAGTTCCAGCATCCCAATCTAGTGAATTTTTTAGATGCCTATTTGGTTGAAGACCATCTTTGGGTGATCATGGAGTTATTAGAGGGTGGCCCTCTTACCGACGTTGTCACCGAAACGGTGATGAAAGAAGCTCAAATAGCTGCCGTTTGTAGAGAAGTGTTGAAAGCTATAAGCTTTCTTCACGCTAGAGGTATTATTCATAGGGATATCAAATCCGATAATGTACTGCTCGGTATGAATGGAGCTGTCAAAGTGACAGACTTTGGTTTTTGTGCAAATATCGACGGGGATGAAAAACGACAAACTCTCGTTGGGACTCCATACTGGATGGCTCCAGAAGTAGTTACTAGAAAGCAGTATGGAAAAAAAGTAGACATCTGGTCATTAGGTATTATGGCCATTGAAATGATAGAAGGCGAACCTCCTTATATGAAAGAAACCCCTTTGAGAGCATTATATCTAATTGCTGCCATCGGTAAACCTTCCATTCGAACGTGGGAGACATTGAGTCCAAATTTTCAAAATTTTCTGGAGAGATGTCTGGCGGTTGAAGTAGACGAGAGGGCAACGGCCGACGAATTACTTTCTCATCCGTTTTTAGATAATTGTGCAGAATTAAGTACTCTTACGCCATTGATACGTGCAGCGCAAAAAGTTCTTCGCAAAGTGTACAATTGATTGTAAGTTTTTATGCATATATTTATTTTACAATTCTTTCAAATCTCTAGAATGAAAAATTCCATTTATATGGATTTTCTTCCCAAAATGGTGCCTTGTTAGTAAATCTCCGAAAAGTCAAAGTGCTCTTAAAAACTGTTCACGTCGTTCACCAGAAGTACGAGATGAATTATATTTTTTATACAAACTTCTACTTCTAGAAATATGAAAATTACTTTACAAGTAATCTTCATTCACATCCTTTTCTTTTTTAGAAAATTATGAAATGATGTCAGTTCGAAGAGGGGTGCTGATAAAGCCACATTTTGCTTCCATTGACTTTTAAATTGCATTTCATGGAAATATTTCATAAAATTAAATTCAGAAAGATGGATCGATGACAAGAATGATGTTGGATTATAACGACGATGGGCAGCAAATTGGTTTTATTGACCCTCCCTCTGTTATAAATTTTAAAGTAAACTTAATATTTGGATGTGACTGTATTTGAATGCCGTTTTAAGGTTTTAATTTAAAGGAAAGTGCGAACAAATTCATTATTATAGCATTCGATCATTCCAAAAATGACAAAAAGACCAAATTTATCTGAACACTTAGTGATAGAATATAAATAATGTATTCACGTTTTTAATTCGATACCGACATTAAGAATTGTATATTTAATGTAATCGCGTGTTTTAAATTGGAAAATTAATGATCAAAATGATAAAAAGAATGTACGACTGATATCTAAAAATATTGTACTTATTCTGTTTAAAAGATTCAATAAAAATTGAATCCGATTGAATAAGAAAAATGCATTTATCGAGTACCAAAAACAAAAAAGATAATCTATTCCAAAAAAATGTGAATTAAAAATGCAAAAAATGCTGATTCAAGAAAGTGATATTTTATAAAAACATATTTGATTTGTAACATGGAATTATGAACGGTTATTTTTTAGAAATTATATATCAAAAACTGATGGGAATAACAATAAAAATTAAATTTTAGTATTTTTATATGATGGATGGATTCATCTGATTTATAACAACTTTTTGTAACTAGTTTTCACAATCTACAATAAAATCATGAAAGAATGATTACTTGGGAATATGCTTTGATGAAGTAGGTTTTCTCCAATTTAGTATTTTTTAATTCCATCCCCAATGTTTACGTAACATTACTCTTATAGAGATTTTTATTTTGTATAGACATGTCTTTTTATATTAAAATTGTATTGAATATAGACAAATGTTATTCAATTATGAAAGTATATATATTATTATTGCTTTTATGAAAGAAGGAAAAACTAGGGAAGTAGAGAAAGAACGCATAAAAAGAGCATAATATTGCTCAACCAAATAATACTTGTATAAAAGTTGTGTAAATAAATCTATTTCCATAATATCTATGGAATAACATCGTATTTCAAATAATGAAATGAATTAACTTAATCATTTCCTCATATTAATGATATAAATATTACTTTGAGCAATGAAATCAATTAAGATCACGTCTGTGATAAAAAAAATCTGATCACTATTATTGATTAGTTCATTCTAGATAATATCCTGCTCAAATGAATTACTTTATATTTTCCATTTTCTTTCACTCGAAAGATATCATTTCTATGTATAGACAGTAACAATTTTATAAACTCCAGATAAGCTTTCAATATTTGTGCCTTATCAAATCTACGCATATGTCACTATAATAACAGATTTATCGAATATTCATAGATAACGTGTATAAGTTATACGTTTGTTATAAGCTAAAATAACTCAAATCGATGACAATAAAAATCACATGAAAACATATTTGTAAGCGATCGATGTTTTATTTACAAAAACCAAATCGAAAATTTCAATGCAATCCTCAATTCGTTGTTACAGTTATTAAAATCTATTGATATGATATTGTTTGAATTGCTCTACACCAATAATATGTACATTTCAATCCAATCTTTGTGTTAACAAAGAGTAGATTATTGAATTATTTGAATCTTCCTATTATAACTAAAATGTATTTCACATGATATTTGAATCAATGAAATGGAAATCATATAATATAATTTGTCCATTTAAAATGAAAATGCCAAAAACAATCAAAGGTTCCAAGAAACTCTTTTGTGAAAAGAAAAACTATTATAAATACGAACACTTTGTGATTTCAATTTTCTAATTTTATACTGTCGTTTTGAGTATTTTATAAATAAATCTTTAATAATAAATTATTTTCAACATTTCTTTTTGTACAATTTCTCTTTAAATATATATATATTACAATTGAGCTCCTATGATCCATAAAATAGACATTTTATACACAACAGCGGGAAGTAGGAGTGAGATTTATTGATGAACTGAAAGGCGGTAGAACGATAAAAATCAATGAACTAATCTTCGTGTCGATGGATTTCTGAAATACAATTGAAAAAATGAATTAGTCATAATAAAATCAAGCTGATTTGGTTATTTACAATCTTGAATCATTTATCGAATGATGATTTTGTTAACAGAGAATCAAATGAAACAACAGTTCTCTTTTAATTCAAAAGCACCAACAGGTATTACCAAACATTGACATTTTTGTATGTGAATGGCGATTTAAATTTAAAAGCAAATCGCTGTATCGATGCCTCAGACGAAAAGAAGCATAAAATCACATTTCTCTTGAGAGTTGAACCTTGAACCTTGAGAGCCTTTGAAATTCGAAGGGCTAAAACTTTGAGAATTTTCCCAACATTTTCAATAGGAGGGTTATTTTCGTGAGAGACGTCGATACATGTTTGTTTAAATTTGTTTGCAATTTGGAATGTAACAATAGTCCTTCGTGCACATACCATGTAGATTACTCTCGACGATGCCTAAGGGCTTGTGCTCTACCAACTGTGAGGAAAGTTGGATCTTCCAGCATTGCTCTCAAAATAGCTAAAAATTCAGCTGCCTGATCTTCATCGATAGCTCTTCTATCGTACGATAAAGTTACTGACATTTGGGTGACTTTTCTCAATGACGTATCTATAAAATTTTCATTAATTAATCCCATTATCATGATATAACAATACCAATCAAAACGTGCAATACCTAATTCTTCTCTACCCGATCCAACAGCAAGGATTGCCGTCTGAGGTGGATTGATGATAGCTGAAAATTCTTTAATTCCAAACATTCCAAGATTGGAAATCCTAAAATTCATTCAAAAAATTCATATATTCCATCATCATCACATTTATATTAAAGCATAAACACACTCACGTGAATGTTCCCCCTTGGAATTCGTGTGGTTTAAGTTCTCCTTTTCTTGCCTTTTCGGCCAATGCTCTGATATCATCTGAGATTTGCATCAAACTTTTAGCGGCAGTGTCGAAAATGATGGGAGTTATAAGACCGGTTGGCGAAGCAACTGCTACCGATACATCTGCTTTCGGTACTTTGACAATCTACGATTGTTGTTCATCAATTTGTTATTTCCAGACAATGGGGGAGGGAGTATAATTATTGGACACCCACCTGATTGTTTTTATACAAGGAATTAACGTCAGGACACTCGATAAGAGCGTGTGCAACTGCCTTTGTAATAAAATCATTGACAGAAACTTTAACATTCTCAGTTTTCAATTTGGCACGAATTTCGGTTAATTTATCAATATTTATATCGATACTCGCGTAAGAATGAGGTATGGTACTCTGTAATACAAAACAAAAAACCAAATTCTTTCAAAATCTCGCAGTCGTTGGCATTTGAAATGAATTAAAAGTACCTTAGATTCACCGAGACGTTTAGCGATAACGCTTCGAATGTTGGAAACTGGTAAGTCTTCATAAGCGGAAGGTCCCCCAGTTATTTGAACTCTCGCTGATGTTGGTCCACTAGATTTTGTTGTTTTTTCAATTCTAGGGGCAGATGCTGAAACAAAGATTATAAAATTTCTTTCTTTTCTTTCTCGTTATATGTACACCGAAGAAAGATGTTCCAAAGTCTTTATGAGTTATAATTAATTTAATGCACTGATTTTTAATGTTGCTGAAGTTTGAATCGTTTATTGAAACGAATTAGTAATTAAATAACAAATCTTCAGCCGTTAAAGATCCAAAATCTTGCAGTACATCTTTTAAATGATATTTCCAGTCCCAAAGAATTAATTCAAGAAGATAAATAAGAATGATTCGTCAGATTTTGTTGGTTTAAATTTTCGTTTCGTTTCTGTAAACGATTCAAACTCTTATCATCATCTTATAAATATATTTACTTCACTCTCATCGATTTCAGGCAATGATTTTTCAGTAAATCATGCAATACAGTTTCATCTTATTCAATCTCGTATGCTATTACATCGACTAGAGTTTCTTCAGGGTGGTTTTGAAATTGGAAAACATTTCTTTTTTATGAAAGATTTCTTTACCTGATTTGGGAACCACTTTCTGGATCTGGTTGACCTCGATATGAGACAAAACGTCACTCTTCAACAAACGATTTCCACGTCCAGTACCTTTTATAGAACTAGCATTTAATCCATATTCTTCTAACAACCTCTTCACAGCTAAGCCATATACTCTAAACAGACGAATCATAATGATTAATATTATTCATCTTACAAAGCAATTACGTTTTATCAAATAGTAGATAAGATAAATGTACGTACTGTCCACTAGATTCAGATTTATGATCCGAGGAAAGAGTCTGTGAAGGAGCAGGTGAAATAGATGACCCTGAAGTAGCAGAGGTAGGGGGTGCCGTAGTTGCGGAAGGAACAACAGCTTTCTTCCAATCTGTACCTGATTCTACCGTTAAAGCAATTAATTGTCCCACCGTAACTTGACTTCCTTCTGGTACCTGCGCATAAAACCTTTTTTCAATACCAAAAAGATTCAATAAAACCAAATAACTGTATATCAAGGTACATCAACGTACAAGTATCTTTGCAAGAATACCCTCTTCGTCTAATTCAAAAGTCATAACAGCTTTATCCGTTTGAATATCAGCTAACGCATCCCCTGGTTGTATCGGATCACCTTCTTTTTTAAACCATTTCACAATCGTACCTGTTGTCATAGTTGGCGAAAGTGCAGGCATCGCAATATTCACTCTAGATGAAAATTCCAAATAATTAATAATAAGCATTGTGTTACAATGTGATTTAAAACGAATTTCCGTATCATTGAGTGATAAATTGTCGATTCACAAGTTATTTTTCTAAAAAGAAAAGTTCGTGCCATGTTCATAATTACATGTTATATTCTGTTTTCAATGGAATTCAAAAGTTCAATGCATTCTTGTTTACAATCAAATAAAACCAGTGAAGAATATTTAGATCGTTCAATTTATTGAACTCACTGTCCAGGTGGCGGTGGTTCAGACGATCCAACTTGAGTAGGTGCTGATGCAGGTACTGGAGTAGAAGTTGTGGCAGTTCTCGTAGAGCTGGGAACTTCTACGGATTTCCAATCTTCATTTGGCTCTACCGTAAGAGCAATTAGAGTCCCTATTTTAACATCTTTGGTTCCTTCAGGTACCTGAACGTGAATCATTGAAATTTCAATACTTCATACTTTTGTATTTGTAATTGTATATCAGTTCTACGAGATATATTTTAGAAAACAAAATTGAAAATACAATGAAGATTTTTTTTGACATCAATCATATTAAGAGTTACTTCAAAATTTGATATATCATTGATATTTTCATACAATTATTTTAGCAAGAACAGCTTCATCGTCATATTCCATTGCCATGACAGCCTTGTCAGTTTGAATATCGGCAACAGCATCTCCTGGCTCAATTTTATCACCCTCTTTCTTTAACCATTTGACAATGGTACCAGCTTCCATCGTTGGGGATAACGAAGGCATTAATAATTCTTTGCCTTTGACTATGAAAACACAGAAAGAAGAATAAGAATATATGTGATAAAATTTAAATAAACATGCACTTGATACAAGCATGCCGAATATTTTTGACGTGCAAAATTTGGATTGCATAATCATCACAACACTTCACAGATGAAATTTTAGCAGAGAAAATGCAACTCTTCAAAGATTACTTCAAGAGTTGAATAGGTCAACTACAACTTATGTGACCTATCATTTTTGTAGTGGAGAATTCACTTCCGTCATTTAACCTTCAAATCGGAGTTCAATGATTTTACATTGATTATTATATTTATAAATGATTATAACTCACCGTCGAGAATCCAACTTGTATGAAAACATGATCGTTGATATTTCAAAGGCACAAATCTATTAGATACCGAATGTTTACTGTATTTTATTATTAAAAGTCCAATTCGGCACCTCGTCATCAGGGTCATTTTTGGAGGATTCGATATCTATCACACTATACCACACCATACCACACTATTCACACTTTTGCTCTTTTTGAAATAGAGATGTATGGAGGGGATGCGTATAAAATATAGCGAGAGAATCAATGGCTACGTTTACACCGAGATTTGATATCACGAATCATTGTAAATGAGCTTTGAGCTTGGACCTCTCTTTCTAACATATACACGTGTCTTTTTCTAACCAATGTGCTCTGATGGTAAAACACACTCGTATCCTCTTAAATTCTGCTGGTATTCCATTCTTCGAGTAAAAATGTAAGAATATACAAAAACAATTGTGCATGCGTCGGTATGTTCTCCGGTTGAGCTTGAATCAAAATCTCTTCTCCACTTTTCACGAATAATATATATTTACGTCGAATGAGCTTGGAAAAACACGTTACGAAAGATTGAGTAATCATTTGTATGTTCCATTGGTGTTCCAACAAACTATGTTTCATCGATGTTGCTTCAAATAACAAAAGTTGAACGATTTCAAAGCAATTTTACACGCTTTTGAAAAACTATTACATTATTACTACTGAGTGCATAAAACTCGAAAAAGAAGAAGAAATTTCTTGTGCCCATAGAAAATCATAATGGTTCTCAAGCATGTTGTTGTTGGTGAGTTACAATAATCTGTAAAAATAATTCCATTTCATAACAGAGAAATGTATTCAACTTTAGGTGGAGGTACTGGTTTTGTGGGAAGCCAAATAATACATAAATTGAACGCAGACGGTATCAGAGCTACTTGTGTTTCTCGGATGCCAGGTCCAAACAGAATTTCCTGGGTGAGGATATTTGCTTACTTGAACATCAACATTTCGTAATAAGGGCATATTTGTCAACTTGGAACAACTGTATTTTATCGTCAGTATCCATTTAGTATGATTTGGAACGAAATGGACTACCCAAAGACACAGATGCCGTGATCAATGTCGCCGGTCAGAATGTATTAGATCCTACTCAGCGCTGGTCACCAGGTTTCAAACAAAATGTTTGGAACAGTAGAGTGAAAACGACCGAGACATTAGCTAAAACTGCAGCAGAGACCAATGCCAAAGTTTTTATAACCATCTCAGGAGTGGCATATTATAAACCTGGAGAAACCGAATATACCGAAGAAAGCAAATGCGAAGCCTACGATTTCTTGTCAGGTAAAATCATTGTTCTTCTATTCGTCGTTCTTTATCTTCTCTCGAATAATAATTTTCATCAAATTTCAGAATTATGTCATGAATGGGAAAAAGCTGCACAGCTGTCAGAAAATACTAACATCAGAAAAGCGGTTATCAGGTCAGGAGTAGTATTAGGCAAAAATGGTGGAATGATAAAACAGATTTATTACCCATTCTTTTTTGGTTTGGGTGGACCGATTGGTAGTGGAAATCAATGTATGCCTTGGATACACGTAACTGATCTTGTCAATATGTTTACTTTTGCTTTGAAGAATGATGATGTGCAAGGTGTACTAAATGGTGTTGCACCTCAGGTATTGTCAGAGTAAACAGTGTTTATTTTTCAGAAGATATTTTACAATGATGTTTCATTTTTTAACTTTGGAAATTTGTATACAGCCCGGTTCATGGTGAAATTTATTCGCTTCGTTAATGATTCTTTGAATATTGTAAAACATAATTCTAAAATATCTTTGTGAAGAATAGAAATCATTAAAATATCTCAATTCATATGAAAAAGGATAATCCTGGATATATAATTTATAATCGTATATTTAAAACTTACATTGAATAGGTCAAACGAAAAAAGTTCATACAATATTTTACATGCTTTTGTTCAAATTGAAGGAGACTTCTTGATTCACTTTTGCAGTAAAGCTGATACAGTCACAGAAATTTGTATTCCTGAAAAATAACTATTAGAATGTTGACTGTTCTCTATTGAAAAACTTGCTGATAATTTTATTTCTTTCGATTATCTACGTAATATTTTTCTCACACTTTTCATGAATCATTCATCCGATATGAATTTTTATATGTAACAAAAATAATCATTATTGGATTTTTTCGGTACGCAGGTGATAACGAATAACGAATTCACCAAGGCTTTTGCCACGGCAATGAGAAGACCTGCATTTATACCTGTACCAAGTATGGCGTTAGATTTAATATTCAATAAAGAACGGGCTAAGGTAAGTTTAATTATAATCAATAAAACTCAAAATTCTCTTATAATAATTATAAAAATTTATTTTGTAGATTATGTTGGAAGGACAAAAAGTAACACCAAAAAGAGTATTGGAATTAGGATTCAAATATAATTATCCTGACATTCAAAGTGCTTGTGAGAGTCTCGTTCAATAATTTGAGTACCAGAAATCTTCAACGATCCACAACATTGATATGATATATCACTTATTATTTATTGAACTTGAGATCATTTTATCGTTTAATGTAATTTCATGTTGATCTGTTCTATTAATTTATAATAAAAGTAGTCTATTTTATAATCATCTTGATATACGGATATCCTAATAGATTATGCGAATTAGACTTTATTTTCTTTATCATTTTTGAAACACGAACAATTGATATCAGACTCAATTCTATTCTATTCCCCGAATAATAAGAGTGGAAATGAATCTAACGAATACTGTCAGGGAGAAAGTTGAAAAAATTCAAAAACTTACAGGGTGTCTACTGATACTGAAATTTTTTTTTTTTGCATACTTTGCTGAAGTATTGGAAAAATACTCTGATTTGAAATTTCGTTTTGACATTTTTCCAGTGATATCCTTACTAGGAAAGCTACTAGTTTGCAAACAGTGTCACACTTTTATATTATCCCAGTTTTTGTTTTAGAAAAATGAAAAATAGAAAGGCATAATTTTATGACATTGAGAAAAAAACTCCAAATTTGCTGAATTTCATGGGAAATTATATAAGCTTATAAGCTTTGAACAAATACCATGATGACTTGATAAAACATTTTTATAAGTATATCGGGACTATTGTACGAGTATTCTCTGGGTTTGTTTCGAACGTACCCAGAATACAAAAAACTTGAACGAGCTTGTTTTGTAGTACTCAATAAAATCGTTAAGAACAATGAGAGCGTTTGAAGAGATGGGCACGTATTCTAACCAAAAGAAGTAAATGTTACAACATTTTGAACAATTATTCCTGGATTTAGAATCAATTCGTGATCTCCGTTGAAAAAATCTCAACAATTCTAATAAGGTCTAGTTATTTCTAGAACAGAAACCGTATGAAATCTTGATTCTACAAGTTTCTATGGAACTATTAAATCTAACGATATTCTTCATTCATTAGCATAGATCGAATATTCAATTTTATATTCAATATCAATTGGATTTAATGAATGTTCAACTGATTCAGTATATATTTCTTCAACACTGTAAAAAAAACTTTTTTAGTAAATTTGTGAATTTATAAATTCTTTGTCATACTATTTTTCTTGAAAGTCTACAAATATTTTCTTCGGTAAATATTAAAAGAACTTGAAGCAATTGATCGGAAGGAATGCTTCCCTTGAATTTTACAGATTGTAGAGTAATGTTTTAAAAATTATCCAATCGTTCCCTCATAATTGGAATTTCATATTAACTTTTGAAGTAAGATTTTTTTGAGTGTTCTCATTAATTATTCTTCGAAGTTTTTATTCTCAAATCAGGTCACGATTTTGATTTCATTCTTGGGATTTGTATTCTATTTAGTTCTTCAAAAATTCTCAGAAGATACTTTCAAACTTGGATATTTTGCTGAAATTTCCTACAAGAATTTCTATCAAATCCAAATATTTGGATAAATTATCAATAAATTTATAATGAATTCGCTAAACTTTTGTCAAATAAAAACTTTAGAATTCTGTACAACATATTTGTTCTATATTGACATTTTAAAATGTTATAAAATATATTATAAGAATTTCCACTTAAACATTATTCCAGAAAAAATTAGTCGAAAATGTGTTATTACTCATCTTTTATTGATGATGTTTTTAGTTGCATGCATAACATATCTGAAGAAATTCACACTTCTTTCCATTATAAAATGATCATAAATCTATTGAAAACACAAATGTTCAAAAAATGTGTGATCTATGGAGTATACTGGAATGTTCATCGGGTGATTTCAGTAAACACCCTTAACTTGATTAGCACCCTGACGGTAATAAAAGTACAACGAATTATGCGATCTTGACTATTAATTGATAATTTCTAATAAGTTTTATGAAAAATTAATTCATGTTACACAGATCTACAATAAACTACAAAAAAAAATGTCGAATTTCGTAGAAATTCTGATTTGATTTTGTTTTGCTCTAAACGGGTCTGGAAATTCTCTCGAATTTGATTGACCTGTTATATAAAGAAAAACAAGCAGTACAAGATCGACAGGGTTTAAGTAAAGGATGAAAGAATGAATGAGGTAGGAATTTTCAACTGTACCAGGGTACCATACAAGTACCGAAAATAATAAAATCATTCAAAATTGTTTTGATTCAAGTTTTAAAAAGTAAGAGAAAACTAATACACAATGTGACTGAAAATCCATCAAGATTTGTGTTCTTCCATCAACATTCGAAAGAATTTAGACGGAATGGAACTATTTATTCTAATCAAATCCTTAAATGGATACTTACAATTTTTATTCAATTACAACATAACATATATGGTAAAGCAATATAGCAATAAAAATTAACAACTTGTCCTGACAAAAGATTCATTCGGTCCGGGAAAGAAATAATTTGCATGCCTTTTTGTCAAATTTGAAGTTACTTCTAAAGTTCACAAATTTATATAAAAAATTTCAGCTCAAATGTTGTTACTACGTTTTCTATTTTGTAAAAAATAAAAGTACATCAATTTTTCTTATCAGACGAATATAATATATATCGTTTTGCATTGAATATCATGGAGAGGATACGAGCGCGTAGTAGACATAATTAAACTTATGGAATTTTTATAAAGAAAAAGAATTTCCTGCATCCATCGTGCAGGTGGAGCTCTATCCGTACGCTGGTATCGTCTCAAGAACAATAGAAAATGAATGTATTTAGAAACAAAAGTACCAGATTGTATTATCAATAAAAACCAAATCGATGACAAACACTTTTTCTTTTCACGACACGTACCTACAAAATTAATTCTGATTTACATTCAATTATCGGTTTAAAAAAAGCACACATTTCAAAGTTTTTCTCTGCAAATATATATTTTTAACTATAATATCAAAAGTTGATTTTTGGTTTTTCCTCAATTTCTTCTTCGTCAAATGCGTCCATATTATCGTGATTATCTTCTTCGTCATTTTCAACGTCGTACAGCTGATTTTCTTCTTCCTTCTCGTTCATCATGTCCTCGCTTTGCTCTTCGTATTCAACATAATTTTCCTGTTTACATTGTCCAATATTTATAAAAAGTGGATACGCGCTTGTGTTTCCCATACTAGGGTTTTGCTCACTTTCCGTCGTTTCTTCCGTTGGAACGTCTATACTTTCTTGTTCTACAGAGTAATTGAATATTATGTTATTATAGGAACAATCTGAAAGGCGTAGAGTATTAAATTCATGGTATTTATTTGAAGTGATTTTCGTTATTGTATCAACTAAGAAGATACTAACGGGGTGAGACTAATCAAATTTTTTGTGTACACCGTCCGGCAATTCTCCTCATATCGCAGATTTTGATAATTGATTTTGATGTATTTTTGAAAAATTTCACACAAAACATTTGTTTAGTACCACGCCAGCTATTATTCCCTCTCAAGTTCATATGAATATCGTATCAAATTATGTTATAACGTACTGAAAAATCTTGAACGCTGAATTATGATTCAATTTGCACTTGTTTCATGTACTATCATTGAACTTTATACATACTGAAATCGATGTAACAAAATAATAAATTGAACCAAAAGGAAGGATATCCAAGAACGAAAATAACCAATTTTTATCATCCCTCAATTTACTTCAAACTAACGAATGCCCTGTGAGTTTTCATTTATTTATATTTATCAATTCATATAGCAAGGAACCAGACATAGGCAGTTTTACCAATAGGCGATACTAGGCGTGGCTCGTTTTGAAGGACGGCATCTGTGAAAGTTTCATTCTATCATATTTTAAAAAACAAGTAATATTTTTAAAATAGGGGACGGCAGTTCTAGTTTCATTTCGGAACAATGAAATTATGAAACTGAAACTAACGGCCAAAAACCAGCTGATCTGGATCGCTTTAATTTTCTGGATAGAACGATTCTATCTTTTACTCAAGAGGCCAAAAACCGCCTAGTTTCAATCCACCCGATCGATTTCTCACATGGAAGATATTTCAAACAATTCCAATTGAAAAATTACAATAATCGGCTGCTAGTTCCAGTTTGATGCGAAAATCTTGAAAACACCTCTAGAACCAAACCAAAGTTAGTGGATTTTTTTATGTACAAATAGAACGAGATTTAGAGTTAGAAAGAGGCGAGATGAGTTTTTATTTATTCAATGATACATAAGAATGGAAAAATCAAAGGATTAGTATGTCTATATTGTTCATTGGGGTTGAGTTTATTACGTAATTTCTCAAATTCTTCCGTAATATACTTAATTTCTGACACGTAATACACGTGAGATACTAAAGAAAGGCAATACAGGGTGTCGAGCATAGGGTTTGTGTTTCATTCCCGGGTATTTTTCCAAAGTATATTACCCATGTTTTCCAGATATTTTCTCTGGACAGCAAAAGTTTCCAAAATTAGATCACGTTGAATTCTTTCAATGTGATCTCATTTTCGAAACTTCTGCTATCTAGATTCCATGGCTATGAAAGGAGAGCCAAATATCGTAGCAATGTTGATTTCTTTTCAGTCAGTTTCTTTCAATTCGGGAAACTGAGAGAAAAATTATTTCATATGATAAGAAACCAATTCTTCCAACAGCGGCGAAAAATTTTTCCTGTGGTTCGGAGGGATTCAAAAGAATTCAGGAAAATTCAGGAAAGCTCTGAAGCTTTGAATCAAAATTCAAAAAGTTTCAGAGCAATCCATCAGATGAATCTCAAGAGATTCAGGGAGAGATAAATCAAAGAAAATCTCTCCTCCAAGATTTTAAAGGAAAATTCCTAGTCGGAGATGTGGGAAAAATTGTGCATTGAACTTTTCAAAGAGTCAAATAAATGCAGAATCATTAAGGCGATTCACCACAAGCCAAGTTACTATATCTCTCCTCCCAGTTTTCTCAGTAATCAACGAATAGAATCAATTTTAATGAGCAGGTGCATCTTCTTAGGCTATTGAAAAAAATCCAGCTACTCATTATTTTTCATTTTATGTGTTCGTTTCTGAGAAAACTGCGGGGGAAAAATTTGGAATCTAGTAACTTTTGCAGGGAGTAATGAATCCTCTTAAGAGGAAAGTAAATAATTGTCGGGGTACAATTTCAGTAGGATTCGGAAAGATTCAGTATGAATCACAAACAAGTGAACCAAGAAGAATTGTAATTTGATCTCTGGAAAGGGATTTAGAGATATGTCGAGAAATGCCAAGAGAATTCGAAACCGTTTGTTTGAAAGAATTATATCTGAAAGAATCGTCGCTCAAAACTTTTACAAGAATTCAAAGGCTTGCTTAAAAATTTGGAAAGTAGTGAATTCCGCAAAATTTTCGTTCTCAGATTCCAGAAAGAGAGAGAGAGAGAGAGGGAGAGAGAGAGGGAGAGAGAGAGAGAGAGAGAGTGATTCCAAGAGATCTGAATTCCGATTCCAAATTCTGACAAATTCAAAATGATTTAGAATGTCAGGAACATTTTGAAAACTGAGTTTGAATGATTGAGAAAAATTTCCAGGAATTAGGAAAGTTTTGAAATCTGAATAAATAAAATTTTGAAGGATTCAGACAAATTCAAAGATAGCTTTGGAATTTGGATGAATGAAATTCAGAGGGATTCAGACAAATTCGGAGACAGCTTTGGAATCTCAATGAAAGAAATTCTGAGGGATTCAGAAAGGTATAGAAAGATTCCGAAAAATCCCGAGGAATTTTTAAATCCCAATCAGAAAAATTCTGAGAGATTCACAGAGGTACAGAGAAAATTGAAGAACTTCAGAATGCATCGCTACCTGACAAGTTTTTCACTTCCTCTGAATCTCTCAGAAAAATGTCCCAAAACATGCAGAGATTCAGAGACATTGAGAGAGATTTTTTTCACCAGGGTAAATAGTTGTAACAATCGACTCATGATTGAAGTTGGATCAACTATTGGGCTCTATACATACTGGAATGAACGCGGCTTAGTTGCTCTATGATTCAGTCTCGTCAGGCAAATATCAACTGTACTGGGATGCTCCTTCATCTCTTCTGGACATACAATCTCTTTCTCAACTATTTTTTCAATGTGATGACCAAATCTTATGATTGTAACAATGATGCACTTCGATGTGACAGTTGAAAAAATGTTGGTTGTTATATCCAGAGATTTGATTTCAACATCCAAGTATTCCCTTGTGACAATCATTCGTCAAAATTATAGGGAATAAAATGACCTACACCGAGTATGAATCATTTACAAGTCGGTGTGAAAATATTACAACTCTGGGCATAGAACTCGTATAAGTTATAATATATTCTCCTCATGCTGATCATAGTGCTTTTATAAGACATTCTGATTTAATGAAGCTGAAACTAGCAGGCTTAAAATTAGGAGCTAATTGTTATAACTTTTAACCCAAAACTTTTATCAAGAATTTAAACATTTGATTGTTCTGGGATGAAAAAAGCTTCAACAACGTTCAATTAAAAGTTATAAAAATCAGCTGCTAGTTTCAGCTTCATTATTTTTTTTCAGACCCATGCCTTCCAAATTTTCCCGGGCAATTGAAAAATTCCCGAATTTCCAGTGTTACTCGACACCCTGCGAGATACTCGGTTTCTCACGTGACGTAAACAATGTAAAACACTTGGAAGTATATTACGTGACAACCCTGCTATTCATATATTCATTTTCAATGAAGCGGGATGGCAACAATAACTATTTCTTTTCACTTTACTCGCACTGCCACGCTCATTCTAACATGTATAAAGATTTCAATGCATACAAATAATTAAGTACTTTTCATACCTGACCATGTGTTCGGATATGAATTTTCAAATGAATCGTAACTCGTGTTGGTTATTTTTGATTCAATAAAAAATGAATTACCACTTTGTTTTTTGAATTTTCTTTTGATGTCCGCAATTAATGAACATAATGTATTTTTCACTTTATTAATTATGTCTTGTTTTGCTGCAGGTGACATGTGCTCAAATGATTTCTTGCTTAAAAAGTAGCCCAGAGCGTCTGAAAATATCATTGATCACATGAAATAAATAAGAAATTAGAACACAACTGATTGAACCCTAGTAAAATCGCTTATATATGTCCTATATATGGAATTTCAGTTAAAACTCACATAGAAAATATGGACATTTTTTGTACAATCATATATAATTAAATAAGTTTCAATTACAAAACCTAAAATTTTTCGAAAGAGAAATGCATACGATATTCTTGACAAAATATATGATTCTTTTGGAAAATTTACTGATATCAAAATCACAATAATTAATGCAAGCTTGTTTATTCCGGTATTACATATATGATTCACCAAGTTCCTTATACAAGTTTCTCATGAAATCCATAAAAGTATATATAATAGGTATAAAAACATATATAGTCCACATATAGTATCGTTTTACCAGAGAATTTGACCATGCATCTAGCGAAAACCTGTTCCGCATGTTCACAGATTTTTTATGATTCTTTCTTACGTATTGGATCGTTTTTTCGCTTGATATCTCCATAATCCACAATGCAATTGACAAACTTCGCAAAGAAATTTGAATGATTTTGAAAAACAAAAACATTTTTCATCGAAATTTTTCTTGAATTAAGAATGGGTGAGGCCTTTTTGTTGAAGTACATAAAACATTAGAAAATAATACACATGAATTTAACTATAAAATATACATAAAAATGCCCTTTGGGAGAGTAAATCTCATAATTCTTTGGAATCTTTCATCAGAATCATAAGTTTTTGTTTTGCAAAGTTTATAATTCTGAGAGAAACTATGAGATCCATTTTTGTCGTCAAACAATATTTTCGTTGATTTAAAAACAATGTTCATTACATTTGATTCGCTATATAATATATACAGAGAGAAATTTATAATTAGAATGGGGACTTCAAGAAATATGTAATGAGGCTTACACAACGCATCATGAAAAATACAAATTATCGTATAATCTTTTGAAAACATTCATGTGTAAATACGCGCACAGCTATCTCTATTTTGATCACATCTGTCCAGTATCGCAGTATAAATTCCTCCCAGTATATGCATACATATAAATTAAATGATTATTCGCCAAAAATGATAAGTGCATTAATGATTTTCAAATAAGGTGTATAAACAAGAAAAACTGTACATTACCTTTGATAGCATTTACTTTGTTTCCATCTAATTTATCCACTCTCGCACCACCAGTTCTATTGGAACTTCTACCAGTTACAGTGCTCCTTCTAAGAACGTCTTCACCGAACAATATTCTAGCTAGATCTCTCGTAAAAATTACAGGATCATTTAATGCGATCAAATTGTTGAATTGTTCAGTTCTGATCCAACATTCACGTCCAACATGTGTCTTGAGATTGAGATAACAGAACAAACAAACCAATGAAAATTACAGTAATGATCATTATTATGGATCACCATGAAAACCTTAATACTACGGCTTTAGTCAATTTTAGTCCAACGTCTCATCAACGGAATGTAAGAATCGATTTATATGGCTGTCTGATGCATCGACATAAATAATTATGAATTTTATTATACCATTTTTGATAAGAGGAAGATCAAAATTGACGATAGTTTTAATGTTGTTAATACTCTTCAAAGGGTACAAGAGTACCGCATCGTTCAACTTTGGATACTTTTGTGTTGAAAGAGGATGTATGTTACATAAAAAATGATGTGGCACTCAAGTAACCTTGAAAATATATTAGAAATTCAGAATATGATTCTTCTCGAATCAATAATAATGATGAATTATCGCAATCTCAATGAAATTTATCAATTCTTTGAATGATGATGTCTTGGAATTTGCCTCTCGGAATTGTTGACTACGAATTCATTGTTGAAATTCCAAAACGCAAGATAGTCAAATCCAATGTGAATCAGGTGCTCGAAAGTTTTCAAGCTCCTTCATCGCAAATCCGTCGTCAAAATTTGAAAATTCACGACACAACGAATGAGAATAAAAAACCAATCGAATTTACTGTAATGTACAATCGTTGATAGGAAATTTTTGTTAGCTTTTGAACCTTTTTTTACCTACTTTTTTCTTGTTTCATCGCTTATTTACACTGATTCTTCCATTGATAAATCCCAAATCATCCATGACAAGGGCGTAACTTGGAATAAATTGAATACTCGAATAAATCAGTCTGAAACTTATATGGAACCGATTACTAATCCTGTAAAATCCACCCGTGTGGAAATAATAAATTAAGTCTCCGGCTTTCTTGGATCAAAAGAGTGTCAAAGGGGTTGGTTTCATCCCTGATCTCAACTGGAAAGGAATAGATTTAGAATCGTAAGGAAAAATGACTTTTTACAAAGGTGTGCGAAAAGGGTTTCGCCGCCATATGGTGTCAATGGGAAAACACCAAATATCACTCAAAGAATTGAATTAAATTCTTCAAAAATCATGTTCTGAATTTCCTACGATACGAGCTTGATGTATAAAATCAACCACAGTCTTACAAGTCCTTCTCGCTTTCTTTCATAGCCTATAGCAACGTCGCCAACTTCAGGAGATGCGGTTTCGGGGTTCTTCTTGATCATATCCTTAATAATTTCTGTATACAAATAAATATTGAGTTACTATTTCACATAAATTTATAATAATTAACATCGAAAGAGCAAGTTCAAAATATAATAAAAATAAGTATAACTGTAATGTTACGGACGAGAAAAAGGCTTCGACAAAATATTTGTTTATAAAGATATAAAACTATTTGTCTTCGACTTATCCCCCTCTTCTAAGACAGGACTAAATATGAAGAATTCTCACATCTTACTGAGATACCAACGATTTGAATCTTGTCAATTTTCAACTTTCAGTTTTTTAAAAGAAGCTAGAAAGTTGAAAATAAATCAGAATCAGGTTGCCGATAACTCCTCATGGCAGCAAATCTCTTGTCCCAATGAAAGACTAATATAGATCCGAGATTTATTGGATCACAATTCACATTTTATTAAGATATAAAGAAAGTTTGAAAGTAATTCACCTCTGATTTCCCCTACCGTTTCGATGACAGTTAATTGATACTTTTCATTCAAAGATTGTATTTTTCTACTCATTTCTTGTTGATTAGTCAGCATGTCCTGTCTGGTATCCAATTGATTCTTTAAAGTTTTTATTTCTTTATTTTGTCTTGAAATGACTTCTTTCAAACGTCTCACTTCATCTTCCAACATTTGTTCACGGTTCGGAACACATTTTCTCTTATTATCCATCTAATATTTATAAATCAAATAATTTACTCTCCAAAAATACTGTTTGAAAAACAATTCCCTTGCGGCATTGAACAAATTTTTATCATATTTGTTACAAGCTTTACATCTACTTTTATTATATCCTCATTCGAAACGCTATTGAAATTTGAATGATTCTGTAGAACAAAATGGTGGGGTAATTTTGATAACATTGCTTTCGGATAACGTGGTTTATATGAAAAAACATCAATTCTGTGAGATTGAAATTCATGAACGCTCGACAAACGCCAGAACAAAACAAAAATCCAACCTGCGAAGTACCACCATCTGGAATTCAGATTCCATTTCGGTAAATGATTCAAATTTCAACTGTATCATTCAACAACAATGAGAAATCGCCATAAGGTAACTGTTTCTTTTGTCATAAAAATATTGAATATATGAAAAGATAATTACAGTTTTGATTTCTCTTTCATTGCATTTCCTTTTAAATACGAAGTTATCGTTTCCCTGCAACATAAATAAAATAATTATTTTCCAGAAACATAAAATTGAAAAATGGTAAATATGATTTTTTATCAAAATGATTTACCTGTCCATCACGCTCTTGCTGCATCGTACTCACACCTCCGCTCATCCTTGACCCTCTTGCTGCTTCTGGAAAGGCTGGTGAAGCTTTTCCATTATGAGAATTCATATTCTTTCTCTATCACCGTTTTATTCTATTCCTCAACTTTTCATTTTCTCATTTTTAATTTCATCATTTGTATTTCTGTTTACATTTTTGCTTTGACCTAAAATGAAAAACAAAATTATGAATAGTTTTGAATTTGAGAATGTTTAATCCATCAACCCTACTTACTTGTGCATTACTTCAACGTTGTTACACTCATAATGAATAAATTTGTTTACTTTTCAAGATAATATTGATGGTTTTTCATAATTAATACTTATAATTCAATTACCATTCAGTTTCATTCAGATTCTCAATCGATTCAATACTGGTTTTACCTAAAAAAGCGAATTTTAATATTTTCTTCTTTGGGAGTTATCATAATTAATTTGAATGAAACGATAATAATTCTCAAAAACGTTCTAGAGTTATAAAGGGATTCAAGAAAACCTGTTTATAAATAACTCTCCCAATAATTCTCTTGTTCTGTCCGGAAAGGAGCAATAAAATTCTTCAACGAAAAACGAATTCAATTCGCCCTGGTGAAAATGTATCATATTTGACCCATATATAAATCCATTTCTAGCAGGGGTATTAAAAAAAGTCACTTCTACGAGGATTGAACGCGGCTCTCTGGAACCGGACTCCGTCATCCTATCGCTTGAGGGGATACTAGCTTCGGTATTGGACCTCTCCTTCCATCTACAAGAGTTACCGACGCTAGTATCCTCTCAGGAGCATTCCGCAGAAGCGAGAGTTACTAGTTTTTTCTACCCAAAATACTCGAAGATAATAATTGAATAAAATGGCAAAAAATGAACCAGCCAGACCTTGTTCCATACACCGAGAGAAAAAGCATGCTCCAAACGCAAGGGAGCTCTTCACGCTTCTACCGCTGTGGTTATAACGTACTTTTAACGCATGGCATTCGTATGTGCTTGACAAATTTTTTTACATTACCATATATGAATCACAGAGTGAACTACCCAGTAGATGAACGATTCATTAAAAAAGTACCCAAATAGCACAAGAGTTCTAAAACAATTATTCTATGAGAATACAATATAATCATTATTTGCTCTTTTAGAACTCTTGTTTTATCTGGGTAATTATTACAAATGTCTGCTACATTCAAATAATCTGATTGTTTTCAAAAGTAATTACTTCTATTGCGAAAACAAACCAATTGAGCCCTCGGATACGATAACTCGCTAAGCGCTCGAGAAGCCAGATAAGTATTGTCCAAGCCGTGACGTCATACGTTAGAATCAAAAGTCCGAATTTTGAAAAATTAAAAATACTGGATGGTAGGGCTTGAAAAATCAATACAAGTATCCGTTTACCATCTTTTTCTATGATCAATGCTTTTCGCGATAAAAAATAAAAAGTCCACATTTTTTCACTGAGAAAACAGATATCTTGAAAAATACCACAATATATAGATTTTTGGCGTTGGTCTGATCCGAGTGAAAATATTTACGTGAATAATTTCTTGGACTTTTATAAAGAAGTATGGTACCTTCCTTATAAAAGTCCAAGCCGTTATGGTACTTTTAGAGGTATCTTCACGTAAATATTGTGACTCGGGTTGGACCAATGCCAAAAATCCATAAATTATGGTATTTTTCAAGATACCTTTTTCTCCGTGTTCGTATCAAAAATGGTTATTTTTCAACATTAAACTCGTTCTAACTTGGTCATTCTTCAACGTACCAAGATGAATCTTACGGATTCTGATTCGTGATACTTCCCCGAAGACGACGATGTCGTGAAAGTTTGTTAAAATTAGTAACAAATTAATAAATTTTTCATCCGAAGTACAAATAACGTTTTTCATGCTTTACATTGAAAGAGTGGTAGGAGAAGTATGAGCTGCAAAAAAATTCCAGTGACAAAATTGTTCGTTAGTTAATGGACGAACTTTTTGCAAAGTTTCAGATCGATTGAACTATTGGTTCGCGAGCTACAGCGATTTATTTACTAACGCGCAACTGAAATATACCACAAGTTCTCGTCGGTTACCGGCAGAATATCAGAGACTATAGAAAATATGGTATCCACTCAATTTTCCAACGTAGGTTTATGTTTTTTATGTCGGGGAATTCAAATATCGAACTATTTTTGCAAGATTCTTCGTTTATATTTTTTAAATGAACAATTTATTTGTTTGCAACGTTTTTATGGACGTTTTGATGTTCTGAATTCAGAGAAAAATTATCCTCACAAAAAGAAAATGTTTTTTATCGTATTCGGAATAAGGGCTGTATCAAACATTTCTTCATTCTGTCAATTGTTTATTTAAATACAATTATTATACTTGAATAAATTTGATAATACTGTCATTTACATTATGATTTAAATTTGAATTCGCTGTATTTTCTAGACAATACTTATCTGGCTTCTCGAGGGCTTAGCGAGTTATTGCATCCGAGGGCTCAATTATTTTAAGGTAGCAGGAATAATTTAATAATCACTTCTTTTATGAGTGGTTCATCTACTGGGTAAATCACCCTATATGGACTCCAAATTGGTACACGGAGAGTAATTTATTTGGAAAGATTACCATTTTATTCGTAAACTAGAACTATTCGGAAAAATCAGACAATAATTTATAGCATAACTCCTAATCATTGCCAGCTGTGATGGTAAAAATCCAAATTAATTTGGATTTTTACCATCACAACTGGCAATGATTAGGAGTTATGCTATAAATTATTGTCTGATTTTTCCGAATAGTTCTAGTTTACGAATAAAATGGTAATTTTTCCAAATACATTTCTCTCCGTGCAGACGAAGAATTGTGGACCACATACAAAACATGTATGTGTTATTCGATGTCAGATTCACAATGAGTTCCTGAATATTTTTGAAATAATTATTTTGAATTCTTCGTTGAAAAATGTGAGATACGTATCATTTGTTTATTTTTTTTATTTTCTTGTGTTTACCGGTTCACAATGTATCAAAGCTTTTTCTTTTAAATGCCTGTCTATCTCCCCGGTAAATAGTCATTCGAAACCTTTATAATGGTATCTGAAAGATGTCGAAATAATTCAGGCATTTCCCAGTGAATTCCAGCGCCTGAACAGAGCTGGGGAATGCCACGATTCATTTCTACACCAGGCATTCTTCAGATAACATTATAACAGTTTCCAATGTTGGCCGAACAATTGTTCACTGAATCGAAAAGCTCTCAACGTACAGAATTATTACTAAGGTGTGAGAGATGGAATTTTTTCTGAACTTTTCAAAAATTCAAGCGAAAAAAATCTGTTTTTTTTTCCAATTTGTGTCTTGAGAATTTCTATGGTGAAAGTAAAAATGGTATTTTATTCGGATTCAGACATTTTTAACTTTTTGAGATCATCGGAAGTCCAAAAGGCCTCAGGGGAAGGTTGTAGTGCCGTAGTTTGGGATGCTTATCGTGAATTTGAATTTATGCTACCTTCTGTCATTGCCAAAAAGACTGAAATCTCTATAACAATATTTACCCGTGTGGAAATTAATTCTTGGCGCCAGTTAGGGCCAAACTAGGCGTCCTTACTTTATTCCAGGCCCTGTTTTGGTTACCTTTGTAGGGCTTAGACAGGATTGTCACGCTCTCATTTCCAGGGCCTGCACTGTATTCCTAACTTGGGCTTATGCAGGACACCCATGATGGGGCCAATGCAGGCTCTGAAACTGGGGCCTTTGAATGTGTAATAAATTTTTGCATAGATTGTCAAATTAGATGAATATCGCAAGGAAAGAATAAAATTCCCACCCGGGTAGAAATGATTTATGACATTCCCCAGTTCTATTCAGGGCCTGGTCAGATTTTATCATTTGATATATTAAAATGATTATTTTGATTGTTTCTTAATGAATCAAGTACCTTTCAGTTCATACAACGTTCCCTTTTTTATTGTTATGTCTACGAGTATAAGGTATTAATTATCATTATGATTTTCCATCAATTCATTGATTATAAAATTTTTATCTCATTGAATTTATTCAGTGAAACCGAAACTATTGACTTTTATCTAATATCAAATGGAAAATTTCTTGCATTTCATTCCTGTGCTCGATCAAAACGACAGAAATTTGGCTATAAAAATGGATCTATGTAAAGACTTCGAATTGTAAATAGTTTAAAACTTTAGTTGAATAAAGAGGTTATATATTGCTGTTTTCAACCAAGGTTGGGTGCGCCTAACTTTTCAAAACAAGGGGAATATTGGTAATGCAGGTCGGCCCTACGAGGGTTGTGTACAGGTGTGCTTAAATTCAAATCTTTGGAAGAATATGGGAAGCCTAGCAAGGCCCTATACGGGCTGTAGTAGGGTGCGCCTAAAATAAAATCTTTGGGAGAATACGGGAAACACAGCAAGGCCCTATACGGGCTTTAGTAAGGTGCGCCTAAATTTTTCAAACAGGGGGAAACATTGGAAATGCATCTTGGCCCCACATGGGTCTTGTATGGGTGGCCCTGAGTTAGAAAAATCAGGCCAAATATCAGAAACCCGACTAGGCCCCTTAGTGGTTAAGGCCAGGCCATCCTAAGTTTGGATACCCGATTTAAGCCCATACAGGGCCTATATTCAATACAGGACGCCCGGACAAATTTCCACACGGGTAAAAGACTGTGTGAACGACATCTATTCTTTACGTTCCTGCACTGACAGAAAAATCACCTTGTTGAAACATTCGTGGTAGAGAGAATAAAAAATATATAGCCTTTGAGAACTCATCTTATGGAAAATTTCTTTCTGTCATCACTAGTTTCCGAGAGGAAAATTAAAATCTGAAAACTTTTGTTTCTTCAAAATCAATAGAATTCAATTTATGTTTGGCGGTTACTCGACGAGAAGTCATTGGAATGGGTTGAAATTTGGCATATGGCTTCAGTAATGATCCCCGAAGACAACTAGTCAGTTGAAATTGTCAAAAGATTTCATCATCCATAGCATATTTAATAACAAATATATGCTGTTGAGAACACGCGCTTGCAAGGTTCCACGGGAAAAGGTGTCGAGGAAATTTTGGAGTTGGAAAAACTCAAAGCGACAAAGTTGTTCTTCAATATTCGAAGAAGTTTTCCTGAAATTTTCAGATGATTCGAGTGAAAAATAAGGGAAATATTGAACTTTGTTTACAACGACACGTCTCTTTTACCGTTACGGCAATGCTATTCAACCACAAAACACAATGCTATATGCGCGATGGTTCATAACCGTTTCGCGGCATCGTAAACATTGTTGAATATTTTCCACAATTTTCACTTGAATGATCTGAAAATTTCAGGAAAACTTCTTCGAATATTGACGACCAACTGTGTCGCTTTGAGTTCTTTCTAATTGAAAATTCCCTCGACACTTTTTTCCGTGGAAACTCGCAAGCGCATGTTCTCAACAACATTTGTTTATTATTAAATATGCATTAGATGATGAAATCTTTTGACAATTTCAACTCACCAATTGTATTCGGTCATCATCACTGCAACTATATACCAAATTTCAACCCATTCCAATGACTTCTTGCTGAGTGATAGAAAAAAATTGTCCATAAAAAAAATGTGTATTCCGATGAGTTCTCACAGGCTATATTTTTTATTTTCTATTCTGAAGAATTTTTTTCTCCTCGTTCTATTGGGCTCCTGGATCAGATGCCGAAACGTGTTCGAGCGCTCGGCGAGTTTTACGATCCAGCCGCTCAATTATCGAATTTTGACTGAAGAATATGCCTATGGAGTACGGTGCGCGAGTCCTGAACCATCCTGTATATCAGAGGTTATAAACTCAATAGAACACCCTATTTAAATGCTATTTGGATGAACATTCATAAAATACTAAAGAAACAAGTAGGGTGTATTTTATTTTGATTGATAAGGATGTCATGGATATACATTAGGGTGTGTCAAAAAAAATTTGTCCTTGATTAAAGAGGCTTCAACTCTTTATTCCGACCCCAAACTGAACTTCCTCAAACCTGAGGTCTCTAGCTTCATATTTAGAGGTCGCTCAATCGAGTTTCATATTCCGATTTTACTGCCAGTTTAAAAAACGACCTACTATGTGGCATTTCGAACTTTTTGGATAGCATTCGCTGCCAAGCACAATTTTGAAGATATCATGATGAACTTGAGCTCAAAATACTCGTAAGGGATCCACCTTTGATGGCGATTCACCCCTTTTTTCGTGGGAAGGGTGGTTAACGTTTGTTACAAAAGGTGAATTTCATAAAACACGTGTGAAATGGAAATAATAATGATGAAACGAAGTGAAACCGTACAAACTATCGACGAAATGTTATTTACCCGTATTTTCGCATGGAAGAGGAAACATTAGGTGAGTAAAGAGTTCTCAGTATGATTCAGTATCAGCTAGCAACCTTTATTTAGGGGTGAGAAATGAATTTTCCCAAAAATAGGAGTTGTTTTTCTAATCTAAACGGGATATGGGAAAGTTTGCATATGAATCCATGGGATGCTGAGGGGTGTACAAATTTGCAATAAGAAGATTTGAAAAACAATTGTTCATAAAAAAATTATTTCAACAAATTACAGAAACAATTATTCCACGTAGAAACTGATACCGCCATTCGATTGTCTGGGAGAAATGGTCCTGAGAACATGTATATAACATTGTCATATTGTACCCTGAGTTTGTTTAAGGGAAATAATAAACAATTGTTAGACATGGATTACATCCGTTCCACTCCATCGCCAAACCAGTTGAGATGTAAAACAGTTTGCATATGGATTCATGTGATGCTGGAGAGTGCCCAAGTTTGCACTGAGGAAACCTTGACAAACAATTGTTTGAAAAAAAATTATTCAAACAAAATACAGAAAAAATCATTCCAATTAAAAACTGATACCGCCATTCGATTCTACGGAGAAAATCGTCCTGAAAACATGCATAACATTATCATATTGAACCCTGTGTTTGTTTGAGAAAAATAATAAACAATTGTTAGATACGGATTACCAGGGTTGCCAATGGGATTCAATCGTTTTCCCCTTTCCAGAGGCTCAAATTCCCCGAAATTCCCCCCTACTTATATCGTGATTCCCCCCATATTCCCCTCCTCATAAACATTTCAATGAACTGAAGCAAATACAAATGCAAAGGATATCAGAGTAACGATTAAGCTTCAATGCATACTGTTCTTTCTTTCTTGCTATATTCTTCCGAAACTGTGTGCTCTCTTTTTCTTCCATGAATCGACGTTTGATGCTCGATGCTCCATGGAATGATATTTTTGCTTTTGACATGGCATTATCAGGTATATGAAGTCACGTGTACAGTTAGGTCACCTTGCAGCTATTTCGTAAATACGATCTCCGTGAAATTTTACATTATTTGAACGTCTGATAAAAAGATTTTCTACTAAAAACATTCTGTCTGTGTTAATAATTATAAGAAGATTTATATTGATGTACATTCAACTAGTTTGCCATGTGCACATAGTTCGGTCATCATCATTTGGGATCAAAAAATCTCTTGAAAGTGAGCAGCCGATTGAAAAAGCTCGGAAAATCGAAATTTTTAAAATTTTTAACGGTCAGCTCGAAGATCCCCCCAAATTCCCCTTTTTTTTCCATTCCCCTCCAAATTCCCCTCCAGCACTCAAATTCCCCGAAAATGGGGGAATTCCCCTCTCATTGGCAACACTGCGGATTACACCCGTTCCAGCCCATCGCCAAACCACCAGGGATATGAAAGAGTTTACATATGGATTCATGGTAGGGGTGCACACGAGACTCGCGTCAAGAACTTGGAAAATGATCTATATTCATCATTCTACTGTTTGTAAGACATGGTTTACTAAACTCAATTGAAGCTTCGCATCAGACGGAACAAATTCGTGACAGGTTTTGATCTTGAAAATGAAAATGATCAAGATCTATATCGAGATCTGCATTGAGCGTTGCACCGAGACGAGACGAGACGAGACTGACAAACGATACCGGAAGCATATCTTGGTTGATCTTGTTTATGAAATCGGAATGATCGATTATTCCGTTTCATTAGATACGAAGTCGGAATTCTGTGCGGTGGATACCTCATTGGAACACGTTTAAATTAAGATGATGTATTCTTTTTCAGTCTCGACGAGAATATCGTGTGCACCCCTAATTCATGGGATGCTGAGGAGTGTACAGATTTGCAATAAGAAAACCTTGAGAAAAAATTGTTTATCAAAAAATTATTCAAACAAATTACAGAAAAAATTATTCTAAGTAAAAACTGATAACGCCATTCGATTTTTCAGGACAATTTTTTCCGTAGAATCGAATAGCGGTATCAGTTTTTACGTAGAATAATTCTTGCTGTAATTTGTTTGAATGATTTTTTTATAAACACTTTTCTTCAAGGTTGTCTTATTGCAAATTTGTACACCCCTCAGCATCCCATGAAAGAAGGGGTAGATCACCATCAAAGGTGGATCTCTTACGAGTATTTTGAGCTCAAGTTCATCGTGATATCTTCGAAATTGTGCTTGGCAGCGAATGTTGTCCAAAAAGTCCGAAATGCCACATAGTAAGTCGTTTTTCAAACTGGCAGTGAAATCGGAATATAAAACTCGATTGAGCGACCTCTAAATATGAAGCTAGACACCTCAGGTTTGACAGGGTGTCTAGCAAAACATGGTTTTGGAATTCCCGACCAATTCCCGACTTTTTCCAGGATTTTTTGGGAAATTCCCGGATCAAAAATAAAATGCACACATATCAATTTCAATTAACATTTTCAATGGCATAATACAAGCTAATAAGAAAAATGAATTCGGAGTTGAATATTCAAATATTGATCATTTTAAATGGACATGTTTCCAAATCAATAATCCGAATCATTTAATCCGACTCGGCTCCATTTAATTATAATGCGTTTTGAAAATAGAATCAAGTATACTAGGTACATCTTAAAGAAGTCAGAAACAGACTATTTCACGAACATTTGGGAATTCTTTCGAAAATTCTTGAAACAGTTGCAAGACCTCTGAGAGAATATTTGAAACAACTTTAAAATCTTCCACAAGTAGAAATATTCTATCAAATCCTATTACAAATGGTGAAATTTCTGATCAAATATCATTGAATTTCATTGGAACCTATTCATTTTCCCATTCGCCAATGAGATTTTATAGATTATTTGTAACAGGGCCGTGAAATAGGACTTCTTGAGTTGTGTAAGGTTTCTAAAATTCCATAAGAATTCAAGAAGAATTTTTTTTCGAATCTTTGCATAACTCTCAAAATTATAACAAGAAATATCAATATTCCATATAATTAATATTCATTTCAATTAAGATTTAAAATGATCAATATTCAATATAATCAATTATTCGTCGATGGGGAAAACTTTTCTAAGTTTAAAAATTCTGCACACACAAAAATGAAAATATAATTGAAAATTTCCCGGAATTTGTTTCATTTCCTGACGTTTTCCCGACTTTTCCCGACGAAAATACAATTCCTGACTAATTCCCGACTTTCCCGGAATTCCTGACTGCTAGACACCCTGTTTGAGGAAGTTCAGTTTGGGGTCGGAATAAAGAGTTGAAGCCCCTTTAATCAAGGACAATGTTTTTTTGACACACCCTAATATACATATATCACTTGATTCTTGTGAAATAAAAAAAAATACTTTTCCATGTCTTCCCTGTTGAAAAGGTCTTATAAATGCTGATACATTCTGATAAACTCCTGGACAAAAACACACCAAAATCTCATAGGGAATTTTTATTTTAAACGTCCTTATGAGATTTTCCACGATTGCTTATAAAACCTGATAAAATCCAATTTTGTGCTTATTAATTCGCATAATGGCATTATAAAATCTCATAAACCCCTGGACAAATGCTCATATAAAATCTCATAAAGTCTCATAGATTCCACGTATCAGTTTCTATGAGATCTTTTCCATAGGGCTGAAAATCGATGAAAAACTTTCATTTTTGGGTATTTCTTTTGAAAAAAAATACGTCGGGAAAATTCCCGAAAAAAGCATTCTTTGTCGTCTTTTTCATGTTTTTCCCGATTACTTTGAACCCTAGTAAACTTCGAATGTTCCTTCAACCTCCATTATTCATATATTTGTTTCTATCATTTATATCAGGGTTGGAAGTAAATTAATTGAAACTAGGGTTGCAAAAAACAAGATTTCTTTTACAAAAAACTAGGTTTTTTTGGGTTTAAACCTGATTTTTTGTTATTAAATTTCGTTTTTCCAATCCGAACACGAAATTTTCGGTTTTCAAAGTTTTTGGTATTTTTTTATAACTATAAATTTAAATTCTCACTAATGAAAAAATTGTATTCACAAATAACGGTACTGGTTTCTCAATCTTTAAACATGCCAGCAAATTCAACCGAGTGCTGGAGCAACTTGAAGAAAAAATTTCAAAAATTCAGAATCTCCAATTCAGAATTGTAGGAACGTGTTTTGGTGAGGACACCTGCAAATTCATGATCGACATTATTTCAAATTTACCGCTCTTCGGTAAATTTGAGATTCCTCGAATGTGTCAGAAATATCGGTGTATATACATAGATATACATAACATACATAAATCTCTGCTTCACGTCACCGTAGCCGTTTCTTGCAGGTTATGCTAGACGTACGCATCACATAGCTCTAAAAAAAAGATATTCTAGCTACGTGCTTTTGCTCCAAAAAAATACATTTGGATCTACGTGCACTGCGCGTAGTTCTGAAAAATACCGTTGCGGCTACGTTTGACGTAGCTCCAGACAAAGCTTACATAAAACCATACTTGTGAGGATTTTTATCCACTTTTGTGTCGAGTTTCGAGGACTTGGGAATTCATATAAAGTACAATAAAAATTCCATGCATTCGATTATCTATCGTATCTTTGCACATTGAATATCGGAGTTATGGAAAGAATTTATAAAATGCAATACCGAGAGGTTCAAGTTTATTGCTATCGGGTCAATTATATTCTTTCTCATTCCCTACAATTTGTCAATTTATCAAAATAACCAGAATAATGAGTTACACTTGGATTAGTGTCTTCTTAGAATCAATAGAAATTCTATATGTATATGCACACACACACACACACACATACACACACATACATATAAACATAAATTTGTGGACAGGTATGCGTAAATCAATTAGAGCAAACACTAACCTTAAAATTTCTGCTAATTTCCCCCGATTATCGTGTTATGAATTTTCCAGTTGTCCTATCCAAATTTTTATCAACTTAATACACTTGAATGTTCCATAGGAATACGTGTGAAACTGATATTTCCTCTTTAAATTACAAACCGACAGCTCTAAACCACTTGTAATTGATATATTTTTTGAAATTTTATCTAAAACTCCCTCTTAAATGTTGACAAAATTTAAACCGATCTTTTTGAATTCAAAATAAATGAATTTCTTTCCAAAGAAAACTTTCGTACCATTATCAACAATTCTAAGACTTTGCTGGACACAAACATTCACTGGGCATTGCTGGGCATCATTGGACGTGAGAACAGTTTCTTTCAAAATGTCTATTGCCACTGTACCGGAAATGGTTCAAAGTAAGGCTGGGCTCCCATGCAACCTAGGGATCCTTTAATGAGGGATCGGACAATCAACTGCTGATTACGGATTGGTCGGCCGCCATTAGTGGGATAGGTACTGATATTTATAAAAATATTCGAGATACATATTTAAAGTCAGCTTATTCATGCATAATACTTACAATTAAGTGAATCTGAAACATTCTTCGAACAAAGCATGTAAATACATTTGAGAAAAATGATTTTAATAAAATAACATACACTATGCATGCTTAACTAAACTATAGAAAAAACCGGAAGTATCCCACTAATGGCGACTGATTGTCCGATCCCTCATTAAAGGATCCCTAATGCAACCGGATTGTCCGGAACGGAACGATCCTCATTGGTAGAATACTAATCTTATTTGAATATAACTACAACAACACTAGAGATCCACCAATTATGAGCGTTCCGTTTCGGACAATCCGGTTGCATGGGAGACCAGCCTGATGCAGAAGCTCCCATGAAATGGTACCTTGCGGGTCTACTGTACTTCGGGACTATTGCACTTCGGGTCAATTATGGTTGACCGGGAAGTGTACAGTGGGTGTAACAAGTCCGTTGAATTCTAACGGAAATATCTTTATATAATATGCGTTATTGCTGTTATCTGAGAATTTCTAATCCATCTGAATGATAGAAGGAACATATATGAAGGTATACAATCTAAGAAAAATATTAAAAATTCATTAATAACAACACTGAGAAAAGAAAACAGTAGTGATTACTGTGAATCGCACGAATCAATCAAAAATTCTGGCAGTATGCGAGAAGCCCGAATGGCACTTGAGCTCGAACGGATTATATATAATATAACCCGAACGACTTTAAACCCGAATGACAGTTGACCCGACTAGTTATAAAAATATAATCAAATAAAATGGAAAATTAATCGAAATCAAAGCTTATTCAACCTTTTATTATAAAGATGTATAGATTAGAGGTTAATTATGCTTTGATTTCGATTAATTTTCCATTTTATTTAATTATATTTTTATAATCAGTCGGGTCAACTGTCATTCGCAGTGAACTGTATACATACTGGAATGAGCACTCCCCAGATATTCAATAGGAATTCTTCGCCAGAGAGAGAAAAAGCAGTGAATGTACAAGAGACATCGCCTGACCCTGCCACTTACTACCTTTGCTACAAAAATTGTGGAAATCATCCATGTTTTTAGCTAAGGTAGTAAGTGGCAGGGTAAGGCGATGACTGTCGTACATTCACTGCGTGTATGACTTCTCTCTCTGACGGCGCTAATCTAGGGAGTGCTCATTCCAGTATGTATAGAGTTCAATGGTCATTCGGGTTTAAATTCGTTCGGGTTAAATGCAGTCGGGCTTAAGTGCTTTTCGGGCTTATTATCAGTCGGGCTTATCGCATACTACCTATTGGCAGAGATGAGTGGAGAGATTGCTAACGTAATACTGAAACAGGGTTGGGTAGGTATCAAATTGACGTATTAATACGTAGTGAATGTTACGTATCATACCGTGTAACAAACCCCTCTTCCAGGGTCTTCTCACGTAATAAATGTAATTTATGTATTGATACATACGTATCACACTCGCGTAATAAATGTAACAAACCCTCCAGTGACGCGTCATTACCCAACCCTGTACTGAAATCGTGGTATGGTTTTTGGACTAGCGACATCATGCGGCAATGACACCAACTAAAAAGTGTAACCACACTGATTGTTTAATTTCATTGGATTTCAGGAATTCCGTTCGATCTGAGCAATCATCAAATATTTATTTGTTAGTTGGTATCATTGCCGCGTGATGTCGCTAGTCCAAAAACCATACCACGATTTCAGTATTGCGTTAGCAATCTCTCCACCAGGGTTGCCAGATTGGGTGGTTTCCCGCAAATTGGGCGGTTTAAGAAGGAAGGTTCATATTTGAAAAGTTAGAAATATGTTTTTCCGGTTTTTGGGTTATTTCATATTCAAGAAATTAATTTACCTTACCGATGAAGTGTAATGCCTGATTGAATGACGCGCGCGTAGCACTCAGCGAATAAGCGCCAGTCTTGCGTTACTGCTGTTGTGTCATAGTGAAGACTTTGTTGAGAACTTTGTACCAGAGAGAAGATGAAAATGCCCAAGATGAAAATAACCAAGATGATTGTCCTATATCTGCATCAAATCAAAATTAAAGTATCCAAAGTTGAGCAACCTATTTCAAATGATTTATTTGTGAGAATTGAGTGATTTATTATAATATATTCTAAGTTGAACAGGCGCCTAGTCATGTTTCAGATGCTTCCAAATTATTTTTTTTGCTATGAAAATTAGATTATTTATATAATATAACCCAAGTTGCGCCAAGAGCTTTACAAATATTGCCAAATTATTTTAATTAGTGTTAAAAATTAAATACATTCCATTACAATTCTAATCAAAACGCTTTATTTGTGTATATGAAGGATTTCAGAATTGTTCGAATTTTCGAAAATACATTTTTGTTTGCATTATAATCCAACCCTTTTTCTGCAAAATTATTTCTTATCCGGTTGAGGGATTTTTTTATTAATTACAGAGAGCAAGGTTATATGAAGGGGAAAGAACTTGAGTTAAAAGCTCTTGTCTGCGTTAAATTAACTTTTTATTTGAATTATTTGAGTTTGGTTTTGAACGTGCGGTTTTTTGGGCGGGAAACTTTTTAATTTTCGCGGTTTTGGGCGGTTTTTGCAGCCTCTAGCGGCGGGTACCGCTACAAATAATCTGGCAACCCTGCTCTCCACTCATCTCTGCTATTGGATTCTCCAAGAACTCTATTTCACTGACATTTCGAGAATTCTTTTTTGAATCCATAAATAATTCAAAAAGGATGCTTTTTCCAAAATTTTGTCATCTAGGTATAGAGCTCAATGGTATCCCCTCAACTTCAGCAGTATTTGCTTACGCGCAATTTTCAAATCCAACGCATATAAATACAAATATAGAAGATAAAAAATACTTTCACGTTTGAATGTTTGAAAAAGATTATCTATAAACAATGACAGTCAATATTTATTGTTGATATATCCAATATTTTCATTTCAAAATATCGGATCATTCGAAATTGATTTTACGTTGCAAGTTCATCAAAGAAGGTTAGGAATATTTTTCTGTACATTACAACAGTCAAGTTTGCGATGACATGAATCATGACAGACTATAGAAAATATATTTTTTTATACGCATAAAAGCACCTATCGCAGGTACAAACAACATACATCATTCAAAAGTATCTATTCTCTTCCCTTTAACAGAAAATTCAATAAATAGTTGGAAACTCTGTCATTTTAGGTTATATCTTGCAGACTACCATGTGAATATATATGATATAAATATTTTTGAATCCACTCCTTTATAATCAGTTTGAAGTAAAAAACAAACATACAATCTATCACAACATCTTCAATCTTCCCAATAAAAAATAAACATAAATTCCTCATCACTGTGAACTTTCTGCAGTATCGATGCAATTGAAAACCACCATTCGCCGTTTATATATATTGTATTAAAATATTTAATCAAAGCGATGGATCATGCGAGCGCTGTGGAAAATGCCATCAAACAATTTTATTCATCTGGAAATAATGAAGCTCACTCGTGGCTTCTACAAGTTCAAGCTTCTTCGGAAGCTTGGAATTTCATATGGCTATTGTTAGATCCTTCAAAGGTATGTACAGATTCTAACAATTCATTTGCTGTTAATATTTCAGATTTACGGTGTATCCTTTGGGATTTTCAACAAATTTTTATCTTTCAGTCCTGGGAGATACAATTTTTTGCAGCTACAACGTTGCACGCAAAAGTTTCGAAACAATGGGACGAAGTGCCTAAAAGTGAATATGCAGTTTTACAGGAACGTATTATCAATAGTATGAAACAATTGAACACTCCAAAAATAGTTTTGTCCAAGCTCTGTCAAACGGTAATACATAATACGACATTTTTCGATTCTCCATATTTGGAATAAAAGTGATGATTTATGTTTTTAGTTAGCGGCATTTTTGGCTAACAGTGGCGAATGTAGAACAAAGGACAAAAGCGTGGTAGAAGGATTAATCGATATTTTACCTTACAATTCATCTTATTCGTTAGATTTACTGTTGAGAGTGCTCTCCGCTCTCCCCACAGAGGTAATATTCATTCGCTTTATAAATTCCTATTGAATACCATCAAATATTATTTTCAGTTTGAAAGAAAACAAGGGGTGAGGCTCAGCAAACCACGTGAAAGTTTGACTAGTAGTTGGAGTAAAACCACATGGTTATTGCAACAAGTGTATACAATGTTCAGCCAATCTCAAGAACCTGACAACGAAATGTATTTATTGGGTTTAGAGTGTGCCCTTTCTTGGCTCAAAATGGGTTCATTTTCTCTCGGAGTAACAGGGCAAATTTATCCTCATTTGTTAGGGGCTGCGGCACGATATGCTCCTACTAGGTACCATTTCAATTGTTCAGGGTATTTTAGAAAATTAATTTCACAGAATAATTCAACAATTTCTTTTTCCAGAGAAACTCATGAAAGTATTAATGTCAGAGGATGGGAGATAGTTCAAGAGTGCCTAATAATTATCATCACACACCGCGATCTTCAAAGACTACATCTCATGTGGGACTGGGCAAGAGATTTAGTTGCCATGGCAAAACAAGAAAATGGAAAATATTTTTGTGAAATTTTGAGTGCTATGGGAGAAGCTCACAGTCGTTCGTTCTTAATGGCTCTGGCGGAGGGCGATGAATCCAAAAAATGGACTTCCGAAGGCTTAATCGAACTTCTCTTGCAATGCTCGGAACAGGAAGGTCGATATCCTACAGATGAAACGAGAAGTTGCATTCCGTTTGGATTTTGGTATGCTTTACAGGACGATTTGACTACTCTCGATCAACCACTCGAAAATAAAGCGCTTCTCGCTTTGAAACCGATTTACGGACGATTAGCCCAAGCCTTGTTGCGTAAAGCTGCTCTACCTCTATCGCAAAAAGACGCAGGAGATGCGGACGAACGTGAATTATTTAGATGCTATAGAGTCGATATCGCGGATACTTTGGATTATTGCTATAATGTTTTAGGACAAGATTTATTAGTACTCCTTGGACAAAGACTCAGTCAACTTCCTAGAGACATCGATAAATGGCCTGACGTTGAATCCACTTTACACGCTTTTTCAGCTCTAGCGAATAACGTTGGATCCGAAGAAAACCATTATGTTCCTGCTCTTATGGATTTAATGCTTTCTCACATACCTTACGATATCTATCCTAAAGAGGTGATCGAAAACATGGAAAATATAATTTACTTTGTAACTTATATCCGTTATACAACCAGATTATCCCTGATTTTAGATTTTAGCGTGCGCTTGTTCGACTATAGGTGGTTACGCGGAATGGATAGGTACGCATCCAGAACCATGGTTGGAGAAAGTACTTCGACTCGTGACCTTGGGATTGACCAGTGGACCGATGACCGCTCTCCCTGCTAGTATGGCTTTGAAAGATGTGGCCAGAGAATGCTCTGCTGAATTCGCTCCTTTTGCACCATCCATATTGAACACGATTGGCCAAATTCTTCCGAATGTAAGTCCTGGAAGTGGGGAAGGTTTACGACTGATGTTTGCCGCTGGAAAATTGTTGAACACCTTACCCTCCGTCGAGGAACAACTGAAACATTTGGACGCGACTCTCGGATTATGCGTGGTAAAACTAAGAGAATTATTAGAACAACCTGTGTTCAATGCCCGAACGGCTGTGACGAATCATTTGAATATGATTAGTACGTTTTTTTCGACTTTACAAGGATCCATTGGTAAGTACATGAATATATGTTTTTCAAAATTCGATGCAATTGATTTCAAAAAGGTTTCAGTCCCCAAAGAATGTCAAGAATTATCTTTATATACCTGTTTACAGGAAAATCGGTTTTGGATGCATTATTACCATTATTTCGAACGATCGTTGCTCACCCCGAATGGAGTCAAGACGATTCGACGCTTCACGCGATGCACACTTGCGCTCAAAAATCTCTCCCATCTTTAGTACGTCCAGAAGTAGATGCAATGCCGTTACTTGAAATTTTAGCAAATTCTTATAAAAGACGACCTCATCCTACAGCTCTATATCTTTTACGTCAACTTATTTTATTATTTGGAAGGGATCTCGGTAACATTGTTGGACCTGTGTTTGCAGAATTAAGTTCTTTAACGTTAAGTGGAGTCAAAGCATGTCAATCGGTAAACGGCAATTTATCCGATTTATCGGAGCTAATGGAAGCTTTTCTCGCTTTATTAGCCCAAGTTTGTAAGAAGAATTCCAGACTCCTGCTCATGATTCCAGATCAAATTCCTGAAATGTTGAAATGCGGTGAGTTTTGATTTGAAAAAATACAAAAGACCCAACATTTAAGAAGAAAAACACACGATACTATTTTATGTGTTTAGGTATGGTTTATTTAACGCTTCCAGAGACGGGTGCAGCTAAAGCTGCAGGGCATTTTCTAACGCATGCTATTATGCAAAGCCCACATTTACAAACTTTTATTCAACCCATCGGTCAAGAACTTGTTTGCGTTATAATCCACTGCGTTGGTAAGGTTCGAATAATAACATCTTTATTGTCAATAATATAACCGAACGTTTATTTTTCAGGAGGGAAAGTACCCAGAAATAATTTAGAGCCCCACGCTGAAGTTTTATTAGCCCTAAATAAGATGTGTTTGGAATGGACAGCCCAATGGCTTCGTTTTGCTCTCAACGATCAAAACGGACCATCAGCGACTCGGGCGCAGAAAGATGCGTTTACTTACAGCGTATTACGAGAGCAAACGAATAAACAAAGGCTCTGTCAAGTACTACAAGATTTTAATCTTCAATGCCGCCAACAAACGATAGGACTGTGATTATAATAATACTTGACTGACAAAATCATAGAAAATTTATAACAATAGGTAATCATTAATTCATACATTAAGGGGATACGAGGGGCTGGAGGGGCTTTTACCAATTTTTCCGGACAAACTACGTAAAAATACGTATATCCCTCTGTACACGGCATTTCTTGAGACGTTGTACAAAGAAGTGCTGTACGGAGAGATGTTTTGAATTAATACGCCCATTTTTTTATAGTTTGTGCCGTAAAAATTATAGCGCTCGTATCACGTTGAGTTTGATAACTTATCATGATGATCATTACTTGAATTTATAACTCGTGCAAATATATGTATTGTATGCAATATTATTTTCTTATACGAATTTCCAGTGACAATACGCGACGTTGATGATCTTGTCGAAGTTTTAAAAATTCAATTATTTCCGATAAAAGAATAGAGGAAATTTGGAATAATTTATGAATTTATTCTTTGAAAGGATATCGTGTAAATAATCTCTTTGCCAATAAATTTCAGATAATTTAAATCCTTGCGATCCTGAATGGATATAAAACGAAATCATTTGTGGACAGGTGTTTTTGCAAAATCACCATTTTTGTTCACACAATTTGCCTCTATACTTTCATTCAAATGTAAAAATTCTAGATAAAAAAATATATCTTAATTCTTCCAAGATGTGTTGTATATTTTTGTATATCAGGCACATCAGAATACCCTCCCTACCCACCGATAAGTCTACTGGATGAATGTTCCAAAGCAACACAAATCAAATATTCGTGTACTAATTCAACTTGGGCCAACAAGGATTTGATTGCTTTTTTTCTTCATGGCAATTTTTAGTTATAAATTATGTGTAAAATACATACGTTCTCAACATAAAGTATTTATTCAAAAATGTATTTTCTGTGACAAAATAATAATCAGAAGGAATTCTCGATGAATCGAATTAAACCATAAACAACTTCCTGAATTATTTGTTTGCATAAACATAGACACAGAGATGATTAAACAAAAGAAGTATATGTATATATATATGATAATACTTTTGATTGAAAAATATTTCGTATAATGTGAAAAAAAAATTGAAACTCGAACGTCAATTAATTTTTCAAAGACTTTATCATTCTTTCAAAAACGAAAAAAATGTCAACTTCGCATGAGAAAAAGTCGTTAATTCATTACATCATTTATAGATATTTTACTTACATAATTGTTCCACATGCATATGCAATTTTTTGATTTTATTATTTCGATTTAAAATATCAATGATTTTTATGTTTCACTTAACTTTCTTATTACAATACATTTTATCACATTGAGAATTACATTTGTATAGTACATGTAATCATGGAGAAATTCATATTTTTGATATATCATGAAACATAAAAATAAAGTGTGATGAGAAATAATGTATAAAAAGAATCACTTGTGTTTACGTATGTAGGAATATTAAACTGTCAAATTAATTGTGAATTTCATTCCGCGGTTCCATCCGTCGTTGAAGGCCCTGACGCACCAAACTTCGCGGCAAGTCGGGATCTTCTCGGTCTTGTGGATTTTTGGGATTTTTGGGACTTTTGCGTATTGTTTTGTGAATTGATTTCATTGCCGTCGTTTTCAATGGAACTGGGCGCTACTTTTGATACCTATAAATGAAAAAATCAAATCATCATCATTACGAAATTGGAAAAAAATCGAAAGGAAATATTTAAAGCACGAATATTACAAACCTGAGAGACTTTTTCATTCGTCTGTTTCAATGTATTGATAGGAGGATTGTCTTTGTTCTTTTTCTGTTGTCTCGTTTGTTTTTCGATTTGCATGTCTTTGATTTTTTGTTCCAATTGATTAGCAGTAGTTTTGGCGTTGCTACCAGTACTGGTAATGGTAGTAGCGGTAATAACGGTAGTACTAACAGTGGTATCGGCAGTAACACGACTACCAACGACAGAAGGGGCAGCAATCGTTGTATTAACGGTAGTTGAAGTTGACGAACTGACTGTCGCAGTTTGTTGAACATTCGTATTTCTACTTTTCTTGTGAGCTTGTAATGGAACAAATGGCGTATTTTTCACGTCTTTATTACTATGTGGGATTGATTTTTGTTGGTGCGGGTGAGGTAAATGCGATGGAAGTGGTGGTTGCGGCTGGTGTTGAGGCTGCATTCGTTTATTATTCTGAAGAGTTTCTTGATATCTGGAATCATGTGCGTTCCTCCACCACATTTTATTAGGATTATTGAACGGGTACCATTGTTGTGCAGGTGCTAATAGGACATCTTTCTGTGGTTTAGGCGCGTTATTCAAATTTAATACCTGAAAAAACGATAAAATCAATCAACTGAACGAATTCATCTATTTAATTTGAATATAAAGTATCGATTATGAACCTCGTAAACTTTTTTTGCCGCACTTTCAGCTGCTTGTTCGTGAGAAATGCGTGGTTCGCCGATAAACCTCCTCGAATCTGGCAAACGAATTTCAGCGCATATCAAGTTTGTCTTTTTATCAGGGAAATAAAAATATTGCGGTAATCCCATTCCACTCAATTGAAAATGATTCAATACTTGTGAACAATACCAAATTGGACCTTTTTCATTTTTCTCTCTGACATTTTGACGAGCGTGCTGTGAAATCATATAATCAATGTAATGTTATCCTTCAAATGTTCAAAATTCAAAAGTATTCGAAAACAAAACAATCCCAATACACACATCAAATAATTGTTGTACTACAAGAGGAGCGTCGGACGTTTTATTAGTTTTTTGAGGAGAAGGTATCATTGGTTTTGTAGGCGGAACGATTGGTGTTTTATAAACTGAATTTGTATTGGATCCGGATGGCACCGCCTTTTGTGAACTCTCGTCCGAAATTTTCAATACAGCTTTCAAAAAGGCACTTGGATCTTGCGGCTAAAGACGTAACAATAAATTATACAGATTATCAATCTCAGCTTTCAACAACGAACAATAGTAAAAATTGCATGCAAAATTAGTATGTTCCTTATTACCCAATCTTGATCATTCCATTGCTACAGCATTGAAAGATTCAATTTTTTGTCAATCATTCGTTTTTTTTTTCAAATATAAGAAAATAACTTGTAATTTATGAAAACAGTTTTCGTTTTCGAAGCAGTCTTACATAAACAAGCAAACATTTCAACAACATATGCGCAAAAGCATCAATAATTAAAACGAAACGACGATACGAAACATATACACGGAATAAACACTCAAAGGACAGAAGAACAAAGAAAAAATAATGAAAATAACTAAGAATTTTTGAAAATATTGGCAAAATTTTTACAAGTTCTTGAAATATGCGTTAAGAGTTTTTTTAGTTACTTTGATATTATTGAAGAATTCAAAATTCAAACACATTAATCGATTGATTAGAAATGGAACAAAAAGCACGACTTAGAACCGACAAAAAAAACTCTGTTGATCAGAGAAATCCTAACGATGGGATTTGGAGTATGTATTTTTTGTCGGAAAGCATCTCATTCCTACTCAAATATTTCGTATCGCTCTTGTCAAGACAAATTAACAATTAATTAATTCATACCATCGGTATCTTTTTCCAAATAAAAATGAGAAAGGAATTGAAGCATTCAAGAAATTATAAAAGCGTTTATACTCACTGGAGGTTTTTCCATGTTCCTAAATACAGGATTCTTATTGACTTCTCGGGAAGCTGGAGGTTTATGCATTGAATTACCAGATTTCTGTGTGAATTACGTACAAATATAGATGAAAAATGTCTAAACTTTAGTTTGAATTGACTAAAATAACCTCACCAACCAACCTGTTCATGTAATTCATTCCACACTGCTTGGAATTCTGTTGATGGCTTTTGATTTTTAACGTAGGAATCATTAGTAGACATGTATTGTACTTGATTTGATGCGTGCGGCGGTTTTGGTTTGATAACAAAAGACCCAAGAGAGTTTTGTAACGGATTCATCGGAGGTTGTCTCCAATTGACTATCTCAGGACCTGCCATTGGACGATTATTGAAATTTGATCTCGTTTTATCTTGATAATTTCTCTGATGAGGATTTGTAGGTTTGGAGACCTATTATATCAACAAACGAGCAAACGCAATAAAATTGTGTACATAAATTCAGAAAGATATATCAAACAGAAATGATCAATTTACCCAAGATTGATTGTCAAATTTATTGGGTGAAGCGAAAGCGCTTGTGTTTGGACGCGATCTTACAGGTTGGAATGCCTGTCTTAACAAGGCGACCTCGTTAAGAGGTAACGAAAGCATACATTCCACGTTTTTTTCATATACGCTTGCAGGTTTATTTTCAACCCTCTCGCCATACGAAATGTTAATAAAATCACATTGTGATAAACGATATCCACGTCCTTCGGAACATCCATTCAACGAGAGTCCACCTACGAAAAAACCCGTTTACACAAAATACACATGTTTTGCAGCAACGACACTCACAATTCAATTTTGAATTAAGTTTTTTCGTACTCACATTCAAAAGGTTTGTCAAATAATACATCGTACATGATATCTGCCTTTTTGTCCGCTTTGTTGATACCTATGACTATACCTTTAGAGCCTAGTGGAACGGTGAAATTATCTCTTACGCAAACAACTCTATCGAGTAACTGAGTGTTGCTCTTCTCGTCCGGAGGTAAGTGAGAATGCAAATCAGGTGTATACAGGAGATGTGGTCTTACATGCATAAGCAGGATTACAGGTTCCTTTTGTATTTTCAAAAATTCATCCAACTCCTTCTCTAATTCTTCCACTACTTCAGGATCTAGTATTTCGGATCCACATATGCGGCTTTCGACATTGCGGAATGGTTGTTCTTTTAACCATGTCAATATTTCTTTCAAATCCGCTGATCTGAAAAATTGTATTGATATTTTATCAATCGATTCATACACGTAATTTTCAAATTGCTCGAATAACGATCATTACCCTTCGCTGAATAATTCATTCTCCAAATAGATATCGTTCGAAACGTTTTGTGCTAATCTTTCGAATAAATTGGGACATTTTTGCATATAATTTTTTATCAAATCTATAGCTTTTGTACTATAGAGCCACTGGCCATTCGTTTTTTTGGTGTAACCTGGAATCTTTGAGAAAAAACAAAAAAACAACAACAATCAAAATCAATGATCAATTAAATTGTGCACAATACATTTATATAATTTTTAAATCTAAGTTGAACTTACTTCTTCATTCTTTTTGTTGAATTTTAAATTAAGACCCACGTTATGTTTCGAAATATCCTGTTGTTCTGGAGAACTTTGAGTTACATATATCGTACCTGTAATTCTACTCAATAAATGACTAGTGATGCCCAATCTTTGAGCAGCTATACCACCAGGCATATATTGCGGACTTCTAAATTGTGTTCGAATGTCCGATATCGTACTCAAAGTCGGCTCTGAAGTGATTTTCATAGATACTCCTATTCTACCAGCTTTTCTGTTACCTCCTGTCTCGACTACCTATATTTTTAATATTGACATAGAATATTCTTTACAAATGATCGCATAGAAAATATAAAACAAAAGAAAAGAAATGTTTCATACCTCTCCCATAGCACCATAATGAGGATGTCCTAACATAAAGCAAATATCGTTCAACCCGTATATATCGTCAACAGTCTTGTACAACGTGTAGTCTTTTGTATACACTTTGATATCTTGTACTACAGCTTGGTAAGCAAAAGCTGTACAGTCTTCGCTCCATTGTTTTTCGAGAGTTAACTTTCCACCTTCTCCAAAAGTATACTTCATACCAACCAGTAATCGAGCGTGTACTAAATTCTCAGTATTTCCTACATCTATACCGAAACGTGTTTTATATCTGTCAAGAAGAAAGCGAATATAAACTTCAGATGCAATGAATTTATAGAAATCAATGACTTTTCGATATTGCGAACTTACGAATCTTCGATACTTTTCTTTTCCGCTGCCCATATTCGAGCCTTTGATGTATTTTTTAATGATTCATGGTGTACATTTTCCATTATAAGCTCCCCGGAATCATTGTAAATGTTATCCAAATGAACCAAAGATTTCTTTTCATCGCAATTAGATACACTTATCACTTGAGCTTCGATTAGATGAGGCCAATTCACATAAACAGATTTACCCAATAGATTTTTGAAGTTTTTCAGTTCTTTTAGTTCTTTATTTTCTATTATCGTGAGAATTATACTTTCTCCCCTCGATTGTTGTTCGAAAACTTTGACCTGTGAATTGAAATATAATTCGTAAGAGAATGATATATCGTAAATAATATAATAACGTACCTTTGCTTTCTCTAAACTAGCAGTGTGTTTAATATGTTGAAGCGTAGGAAATCCAGGAAAATAGGTATCCAATGTCAAACCAGGACAAAGACCTTTGACCAATTTTTCTTGAGGAATAAAAATTTCTTGTCGATCGACTAATTGCACTGCAGCATGAATTTGAATTTTCGGAAAGTAAATGGTACTTGCACGCGTTCCTAAATTGTCCTTGGTATATGAAAATACATTAAATGGGCCATGTTTATTTCTTTGTCGTTCTTCTGGCGTTAATTCTGAGTAATACGGCACCATAGCTATCAAAGAATAAATAAGAATGAATTGATATTCTATCTCTCGATTGAGAAATTAAGTAAAACCTATTGATCGTATCATCGAACGATCGAAATAATCAAAATTTATCAACTATCTGTGATGTATCATTCATGAATACCATTTTGTAAACGTTTCTCGTCGATGAATGGTATGAGAACAACTGCCTCCCATTCTTGTTTTTTGCCATTCAAATCCGTGCTAAAATTAACTGGATAGTAATCAATGATCGGCGACGTTTCGTTGGTTAATAAACTTTGAAAAGCAGATGGTAACAACTCTTTGCTATGACTAGGTAAAACTGCCAATAATTGTTCGAAAGGTAAAAACGGTTCTCCCAATTCAAACTCTAATTTCAAATCTTTAAAATCTTTTATGTCTGAAATATATGGTGCATAATGGTGAGGGTAGTACCAAGACCAACTACAACACCCATTATAATAATAATGTAAGTTCCATTGAATGGCTCTAACGTAACATTCAGCTTGGGAATGTAAAAATTCTCTGAAATATAAAAGAACTTTGATTATGATAATTGAAAAATTTGTAAATTCTCAAGAACCATAGAATATACTTACTCATCAACATTCTCATCCCCCAATTTGTTTCTATAGTAATCTTTTTTGTGTTGAATAAATTCCATTTGATACAATTCATCTTCCGATTCATCATCATCGTCATCGGTTGTTTCATCCGTTTCATCGGATTGTCCTAGGAGCTGTATGGAATATTAATTAGAGTTGTTGGAAATATATAAAAGATTTGAATTGAAAGAAGTACACTGTCGTAAGCGGACTTGATCATTACATGTAATTTATCGTTTAGAAATAAAGACATGAGGTCGTCCATCGACATATTTTCAGGTTCCTTAGCATGGTTTATCTCCGACTCTCCCGTTGGACGTCTACCCGTTTTAGCCTCAAAATATTTTAAATCTGTATAATGTTCGGCAAAGTGTTCTGAATCGATACGACTCAACTTTTCCATAAATTTCTCAAATCGGTCTAATTTCAAAGTTCCAGCCTCATTAATGTGACCTGTATCAAAATATTACTTATAAAATCATGCTTTTCAGGTATTAGATCGGATAATTTAAATGTACAATATATAATTACCATCTAAGGTTGGTAATACTTTCATGTATGCTCGATATAATAACGGTAATGCACCTTGTGCGATATGAAGATTAGGTAAATGTGGTATAAAATCATTTCCCACCAGAAAACCCATTAAAACCCAATCGTCAATTATCTTTTCTAAATCAAAGGGAAAAGACAATTTTTCTTTGATCGGAGAAAATTCATGTTCTATGTACTGGCGTAATAAGGATAAATGTAAAAGACAAAAATTCGTCTCTTCGGGAGTTAATATTCTCTTTTGTTTTTTGCCAAACTTAACTTCTTCTCTTAATAATGAAAAATATGGTTCATGAGTACAAAGACCCAACATTAGGAGATCCGCGTCAAGCCCGTACAAACAATGACGAGTGTGGGGATCGTAATTGGGTTGTGCCTTCATATATCTTATATAGTCCATGATTTTGTGTTCACCTTCGCCAGGAACCTATGGTGAGAGACAAGAGAGAGACAGAGAGTGAAATCTTTATTCCATATACTCTACGATTAATGCAACGAAAGGTATATTTACCTCTGATCCGCTATATATAATTTTACATTTCTGCCACAATTTATCCACTGAAACTTTGTATTCGATAAAAGATTTCAAATTTTCATTTAGTTTAGCCATGAAAAGGGTTCCCGGCGTAATACAATTAGAATCAAATCTCTTTTCGTCCGGTATGTCGATACCTTTGGCTTTTGCTTTCTCTTCTAACATTTCTGCTTCTTTGGCAGTTCTAAATCTACGTCCTCTTTGTTGATTGATTTTGGCACGTGGCGCTACACCATCGATTGCCATGAAAAATAGTTTTTGTGGTTGAATCATGCGAAATAAAATTTCAACGTAATGAAAAATATTTTTAAAAATCTCTTCTTCCGAGATACGAAATTGAACATTCGCGTCATTGGGATGAGAGCATTGATGTACAATGCCATTCATATCCAAATATAAATTGTCAAACTCCGGAATCTGTGGAATGATATTAAAACTTGAGATTATATTAGCATTGAATGGGATTGAAGTTTGGGGGATACGTAAGAATGATTACACTACTCGAATTTTTTTTGTATCAATATGCAAAGAAAGATAAGAGTGCTGGGACCAAAAAGGACTTGGATTTCATAGTTTTCAAGGAAATTGAATGTAACAAAAATATAATTAATTTTGTGCAGCATTTAAATTTGAAGTTTTCATTGTGATTTCAAAATATATGCAAACAATATTTTGAATTGATTCATTTTTACCTGATATTCCCTCAACGTTTCACTAAGGCAAGGATATCTTTCGCTTATATATCTAAAAAACTTGGGTACACCCATGTTTGTATCTTTAATTGTTCAAATAAAACCTTGGCACGAATTCCAAGTATTTAATAATAGTTTTATAATGAAATTATTGTATCAAAATGTAACAACTGTTGTCTGCAATCATACACTGTTAATGACGATCAGAGAAAATAGGATTGAATAGAATAAAACAGACCAGATGCATATACGAATTCAGTGATGCCAGAAATTTTAAGATCCAACGGCCTACGTCCAATCAAGTACTTCTATTAATTTGAATGACCAATATATTCCGGTCTCGGCGCTCTTATTCTTTCGTTTCTGGCAACACAGCACAGGATGTTTGAAATGGTCCAGGGTTGCGTTCAGTGTAGAAAAACATGAAGGTACGCTCCCATGGACCCTTAAGGGGATACGAGCGGCGTGGCAGCAGCCAAATCGTTTATGACAAACTATAGGGAGGCGCTTCATTTGGATCAAAATATCGCTCTGTACAGCTTTTCTCTGATTCAAGTAGAAGTGCTGTACAGAGCGATATTTTAATTAATATGAAGTGTTTGTCCATAGTTTGTTATAAACGATTTGGCTGCTGCCACGCCGCTCGTATCCCCTTAAGAGGATACTAGCGGCGTGGCAGTAGCCAAAATGTTTCTTTCAAATTATTTGAAAGTTTCACAATAAAGTTTAATAATTTTCATTTAGAGACCTATATTGACACGTATACCAGGTAGGTAAATGACAATTGGTTGGTTTTATTACACCACTTTCCAATAATTTGGAAGAAACATTTTGGCTGCTGCCACGCCGCTAGTATCCTCTTAACGGCATTCACCACCTTCCCAAAAAGTTACTAGATTCCAAAATCGCCCCCCCCCCAGTTTTCTCAGAAACGAACAAATAAAATGAAAAATAAAGAGTAGCTGCACTTTCTTTGATATGCTAAGAAGATGCACCTGCTCATTAAAATCTATTATATTCATTATTCGTTGAGAAAACTGGGGGGAGAGATCTAGTAACTTTGCCTCTGATGAATGCCCTTAAGAGGCAAATTTACCATTTGTAATTTGGGTGATTTTTGTAATGAAGACTCTTCATAATATGAGTTAACGGTGTCCCCTACAGCGTTGCCAGTATTCCCTAGAACAATCTCCAGCATCTGATGATTGCTCATTTCTTGTACAACCGGCCAATCATATTCCCAATTTGGAAAGAAATGACCAATGCCAAAAAATCTGAAGATTTTTCTAGGGAATACTGGCATCACTGGTCCCCTGGTCGATTTTTTCACTAGAAAACTACTAGATCGTTTCAACCATTTCGCGTTATTGATATTCAATTAACTACATCGACCTTGAGATAAAAAATCCAGAATAAATCAGAGATGCCGGCTCTGGTCTCAAAATAATTTTATATGGATTATATTTGTTATAGTATCAAAAGAACTGAATAGAGGTTTCTTATTGGCTGATAACGAAATTTCGTTGTAGTTATTTATGACGAGTGAGTGGAACAACAAACAGACCAGACCCGGATTGTTTGATTGATTCTGAATCCTTTCATCCAAAGTTTAATGCAATTGATTGAATATTTTTGACGTAAAATGGTTGAAACGATCTATCAGTTTTTTGGTGAAAAAATTGACCAGAGCACTTCCTTAAGGCCAGCTTACTCCAAAAAACGCAATTTTCTTCAATACATTTGATTTATAGTACAAAACATGTTGAGAAATCAATTTTTTTACATATGAAAATACATATATGAAATTACTTGAAAACATTTGTTTTTTTTTCGGCGGTCCTGAAAATGGCTGCTGAAACTCATCTGGATCGTAGATGGATGGCACTCTCATTTCAAAACTATTGCACTTATCGATATGAACCAAACGGCATTTTACTCTTTAGATGTCTGGCTATGGCCTCAAGCAGAACCAGAAATATTTATTATTATTTAAAAAAGTTATATACAATTAAAAGTGAAAAAAAGGGTAAAAAAAATTCAAAAGTCCGCCATTTTGTTTTTTTTCATTGAAAATGTTTCATTCTGCTTGAGGCTATAGCCAGACATCTAAAGAGTAAAATGCCGTTTGGTTCATATCGATAAGTGCAATAGTTTTGAAATGAGAGTGTCATCCATCTACGAATCAGATGAGTTTCAGCAGCCAATTTCAGGACCGCCAAAAAAAAAAAAAAAGGTTTTCAAGTAATTTCATATATGTACTTTCATATGTACAAAAAATTGATTACTCAACATGTTTTGTACTATAAATAAAATGTATTGAAGGAAATTACGTTTTTTGGGGTAAGCTGGCCTTAACCTATTCCGGTTGATATGGCGGATACAGTGATAGGACAGGGCAGGGGTATGACGTTGCTGGGGTCTACCGGAGGTAGTATGCGAGAAGCCCGAATGGCACTTTAGTCCAACTGGCGTTAGCCCGACCGGATTATAACCCGAATGACAGTTGACCTGACTAGTTATAAAAATATAATCAAATAAAATGGAAAATTAATCGAAATCAAAGCTTATTCAACCTTTTACTGTAAAGATGTATAGATTAGAGGTTAATTACGCTTTGATTTCGATTAATTTTCCATTTTATTTAATTATATTTTTATAATTAGTCGGGTTAAATGCAGTTGGGCTAACGCCAGTCGGGCTTAACGGGATACTAGCGTCGGTAACTCACGTCATTGGCTAGAAAGGGACAGAATCATATGATAGAAAGAGAGGTCCGTTACCGACGCTAGTGTCCCGTTAAGTGCCACTCGGGCTTATTACCAGTCGGGCTTCTCGCATCCTACCCTACCGGAACATCTCTATCTCTTTCCGATTGAGGATGATAACGAAGGACAGAGATATCCCGAGTTCGCTCCAGTGAAATCAGCCGAATTCGCCATGTGATCCGGAGCTAAATTCTAAATTTGCCGCCAAAAGAGAAAATAATTTCCCACAACTTTATTTCACAAATTCATAATCACTCTTGAAGATCAACTTCTCGAGAAGATAATTCAAAGAATGTCCAATCAGCAGTTTGTTCATCGAATGACGTTAAGTTTAGTTTTTCAAATGTCTTTGTACTTGAATTTTCTTTTGATAAACATGTCTACGGTGTTGAGAAAAATTCAGGGTACAAAATGAATTATGGCGGGTATTCTAAAGTCTTATGGCGTTCCCAAGAAAGATGGTTGCATTTCGTTTCTGGTACGTCTATTTATGATTAATACCGTTCCAATAATTCTTCAGGATATCAGAATCCATGTTGATTGTAATTAGTTGTTATTTGTTACAATTCCATCGAGTTTTTACGTTCTATTTGACTGTATACCATTGTTATTGATAGAGTATTATTTGATTTTCAATTTTTTTTTTCTTATATTGCATATATTGTTTCATATATAACATAATATAGCAATATATAAACTGAAAAACCGGTCATTTACATTTTGAATACGTTTGTAATACCTGCAAATCGCATATCTGTTGCATGGCTGTGTAATTCAGTTATCGAAGATTCAGGTAATCCGTATTTGATTGCTTAATATTTGTGAAAACAATTCAACTTTTGATAGATTGAATGGTTCTTATTTTCCTTTTATTCCATTCCTCGATCGTTCAATTCCTGTCATGTTTTTCATCTATTCGGTATCCATCACTTCGATAATCCTCTAATAATTGAACAAATTTCATATGACAGATTTTATTATTAGAATATAATTCATCGATTCATTTGTTTTTGAATATTCATCGTTCTCAGTCTAAAATTTTATGTATCAAAAAATTATATTTTATATGATTAACAAGAACAATCGAGCTCAAAAGAATAACTATTTAGGTTATGTTAAAATAGTTTTTCCTCTGAGTTGTGATACTCGTCCTCGCATATTCAAACGATTTTTTCATCCTCCATTACAATTCAGTTTGCAAGGAATATACATATTCAAAATGCTGTAAGTTGCTTATTACTGGAATATATCTTGATAATAGCAGAGCGATAATTTATTATAGTATCGATGTACAAATATTGAGGATAATCGTTTAGCATAAATTTATTAGAATCTTTTTCTCACTTTTCTCAAAAATGAGTTGATATAATTATTTCTTCTATTCAGATATTATTTATTCTCATTTTATTATTCTATCTGTGAAAAAACTTTCATCTGTAAACAATACAGCTTTAATATAAGATATTAAAGCCCATTAAGGAATACTAACGTCCAGTGCTCGAATCATAATTTAAACAATATTCTTGATTCATATTCAGTTCGAATGATCATGTGAATTCAATCTCATGGTGTTTATGATTTTTTCAGATAGTGGGAACTTCATATTTATGCAACAGGATTTCCGAAGGCTTACTTTTTGAGGCAAAACAAAGAAATTGGCAAATAAACATCCATCAAAGCGAGACGATTAAAGATTTGGTAGTGCATGAATTGAGTATTAATGTTGATTTTATCGTTTTCGCCCTTGATCTGAGAGTCGCGCATCATACTTTAGAAGTAAGTACTCATTTTTTTTATCTAATTTATTCAATGATATTTACACAGAGACGAATATCAGAATGAAATCAGTCGTACTGTTTTATTGTAAAAAATCCAGTATGAGTTTTTACGTACTGTGTGCTTTGTGAACATAAATCTGAATCATTCTATATGTATGTTGATCTCAGTGGAAAGAATTCAAAAGAATAATTCAGGCTTGTGCTATATAGAAATTCGGATACACAATAGGGAGAGAATTTCAAATGTGGAAATGAATACCAGGCTGAGAAATAAAGAACGAAATGGAGAAGAGTTTGGTTGAAGATAGATAGATCAAAAATTCATTAATTACAAACTATTTAAAAATGCTTTAATGAAATCAAAAAATTGCTCTGTACCAAAGTTTTTTAGTGCCAGTAGAATCGCTGTACACAGCAGTATTTTGATTTCATTCATGTATTCTCGAATCATTTGGAATAGCAATGATGATCCTTGAAAAAGATCAATTCTTTTTTATATAAAAAATATCGAACTTTCATTGAAATTCATGAAAATTTTTTTTCTTTATATGAAAAAAGGATAGATTCTTTTTAAAGATCCCCATCGCTAGTTTGGAATGAATAATTTGGCACATACCACCGCGCTGTTATCACCTTAGAGTAAAAGAGGTATAATAGAAGAGAAAGAAAGAAGGAAGGGAAGGAATACACAATATTCAAGAAAAAATTGAGAAGGTAAGGGAAAAAAGTACAGGGAGTCACATAGTACAGAATCAAATCAAGAGTTCAAAGTGTAATTGAAATTATTGAGGGGTCAAACTATTCACAACAAATTGATTGACGTACTTTAAGATTCAAAGGAAGAGCATTTACGAGAATCAGAATATGAGGAGTTGAAATAGATTATCAGGTGAAAGGAGAAGACTTGTATTTTGTGGAAAGGATCGTGACAAATTCCAAATATTGTGTTAAAGAATACGAAATGAGGAATAAAATCTCTTTAGTTGTAGAATTAGGGTAGTGAACAATCATTGTGTCAAGTTATGCGAGTTGCAATGCCATACAGTTTTTCTCTATTGATGCTAGAGTATCCAGAAAATGAGTTACAAAAATTTTGAAAAACATAAAAACAGCATGTTATTTGTATTTTTTACAGGTGGAGAAACATATTGCTTCGATAGATGAACATTTCATAATATCTGGCTGTTGTTGTTTGGTCAATTGTTACGGTGTATCAAATATCGTGGAAGTAACTTTTTATAAAGCTAAAAACATCAGCAAGAAATATAATATTAGGTTCTTGAGTGCTACTATTTCTGTGAGTGCATTTTACAATTACACATCAGTTGAATTTTCAAATCATATTATTTTACGCTCTTCTCTGTTTTATAGGATATACAATCTTGTATTAGTTTAGGAAATAGAATATTAAACATAGCGGGAGCACTTTTTGGATTAGAAAGTGGAGTACCGATGGGCAATATTTTGGAACAAGCGCATTTTACGTATTAGACTGTTCACTTTTAAGGTACGTATTCGTTACGATTTGGAATGTTATTGATGATACTGATATAGATTGAAGAAGTTTCTATAATTCAATTATATTTCATGCATTAGTAGGTTGAATTATATTTATAAGCATCCTTGGTTACTAAAAAGTGATGAAGAAGGCAATAAACAAGGGTCAAACTTACACCTCGAGTCAAGAGGATAGTGAAAATGATAGCGACGAGACTGAATGTAGTATAGGAAGTAATTCTACGGCTGGGACCCATCGTAGCGATACCCCAACACGGAGCGCACGATACAGAAGAAAAGGACGTCGTAGGAGTAAAACTAATAAATACAAACCTTGCGTGGATAAACCTCTATACAAATATTCTTGTAACATCAAAGAGGATCACGGTCAACCGTTGTTCGGGGTACAGTTTAATCATCATTTACAAGAAGGAGAACCATTGATATTCGCTTCAGTCGGCAGCAATCGTGTCAGTATTTATGAATGTCCTGAGGGTTCGAATATCAGATTACGACAATGTTACGCGGATCCTGACGCGGAAGAGAACTTTTATACGTGTGCTTGGACTTACGATGAAAGTGGCAAGCCATTATTGGCAGTTGCCGGATCACGCGGTGTTGTGAGAGTTATCAGTCCAGTTACCATGACGTGCATCAAGCATTACATTGGACACGGTCACGCCATAAACGAATTAAAGATTCACCCTAAAGATCCAAATATACTATTATCCGCGTCCAAGGATCATGCGTTGAGATTATGGAACATAAAAACCGACGTTTGTATTGCCATATTCGGGGGCGTCGAAGGCCACAGAGATGAAGTTTTGAGCGCAGACTTTGATATGAAAGGACAAAGAATTATTTCTTGCGGGATGGATCATGCTTTGAAATTATGGTCTTTAGAGAAACCCGACATGCAAGAAGCGATAAAACATTCTTATTTTTGTAATCCTAGTCGTAACGGTAAACCATTTGATTCGATACTTCAACATTTTCCTGATTTTACCACACGGGACGTTCATAGAAATTACGTAGATTGTGTTAAATGGTTCGGTGATTTCATTTTGAGTAAGTCGTGTGAGAATTGCATCGTGTGTTGGAAGCCCGGTCGCTTGGAAGACTCTCAGTTGCGAAGTGGTGAAACGAGCGCCACAGTGTTACACAGATTTGAATTCAAAGAATGTGATATTTGGTTCATTCGTTTTTCCATGGACTTTTGGCAACGGACTATCGCTTTGGGAAATCAAGTAGGACGAACTTATGTATGGGATTTAGAAGTTGATGAACCAGGACAAGCGCGTTGCTATTCTTTACAACACCCTCGTTGTACCGCTCCCATACGTCAAACCAGCTTGAGTAGGGATGGCTCCGTGTTATTATGCGTTTGCGACGATGCCACTGTATGGAGATGGAATCGCGATCATTAATGTTTCATACACATTCAGTGATATAATTTTCTTCTTTGCATCCTGGGATCGATTTGATCAAATATATTTAATTTTTATTGAAAAAAGACACATGTATATACAATATAATTTTAATTGATTTTAAATTCGATTTATTGTCAATCCTATTGAGAAAATTTGATATATTTCAATAAATTTTAATAAATCCTGCAACAAAACTACATTTTTTTCTACTGAAAAATCTTTTAGCGTGCGTTGATGGGGTTTTACTGATAGTGCTAATGAAATCCAATAAAATATTCACTTCTATACAAAATTTCACAGTAATTGTGACGAAACAACACAGAGAATCGATAGAAACCCATTGATTTTGATAAAATTTACTCTTATTAATTTCTATTGAAGTTCATTCATAGAATATTGATACATATTGGGGAAATTCCACAAGGATTAAAAATGTTTTTTCTTCACAAAATTGAGATTTTATGCATTAAAAAGTAATATGAAATCCATAGATTTACAAACAATTTTGAGATAAAGTGAAAAAATGCGTTTTTAAGTAATCGATTAAATATGTTTTACATGGAATTTTTATATGTACAGAATTTTGTTAATATACGGCATTATACATCTTTATCTGATACACAAGATTAAAACTCACGATGCAATACTCAAGTACCCTTGGGAGTACTCAAATGCTATGTTATTTGTATATATCCAATATAGGGTATTATCGGTTTCCAATACATTGATACATATAATTACGTATGAGTAGAACGATGTATTCTCGAATATTCTTTGGGACTTCCCGCATTCCTAGATCCAATTACTAGATTTTTCATTTATATTCCATTTATCTATGATTTCATAAAGATAAGTTTTTTTTTTTTTAATATGAACGATACGAACGTGTTTCTTCCATCCCTTCTCAATCTATAACTTTAAAAAGACCACAGAGTATGACATTATAAAATAGCAAGAGATGTCTCAAACACGCTGGTAAATCTGATGAAAAAATAGTAACTATGAGGTTTACAGGATGTCTTAAAGAAATTCAAATTATGTTAGAAAAAACACGAAAATTTGAAATTAACCTTCTTCACGAAGTATTCAGAGTATACAAAAACATTAAATACATGATATATTTGAAAATGTGTAACGAACAAGAAATATTTTGGTCCCTTTGATTCCGATCATCAGAAAAGAAAAAAAAATATACATTTTGAGATTATCATTTTTATCCTTTAATACGTAAAAAATGAGAAGTCACCGAAGAAGTAATTAAAGTACGTTTAACGCTGAGCAAATTTTCATGCCTTTTCTAACAAACAAGGCTTTCCGAAGCATCAAAGAAAATGTGGAAACTTTGTATGAATGTTCTAAAAGAAAAGCTCTTCAAGAGAACTTGTAGCAATCACAAACAGTGATTAAAATCGAAGCACAAAATATCCAAAATTTGATAAAATAAATTCAGAACTCTGTTCAACGAAAAAATCGAGGAAAATGATTTAATAAAAATAAATGATGAGCACCAAATCTCGCCGACACAATTAGTTATTAAAAATATTAAAAATTTTCATTCGTTACACGTTTATTGGTTAATCGATTAGTCACAAAATTTCCACGCTCTTTACGATACTTGCTTTACGTAACAAAACAAAATATATAACTCAACAAGATAATTCTTTCAGGTCGAAGAATTTTCATAATAATATAACTTGGAAAATAAAAAAAAAATATCACATCGATTAAATATTTTCTTACTAATTAGATCTTTGAGCCCGCAAATTGATCGTTGACATATGGTTTTGATTCCAGAGTACAAAATAAAAGTAACATCTATCTATATCTTATAAAGATATTGAAAATTTAATAAATATAAATTAAAAATAATCACTCGAACAAGATCTTCTGTACAAAAGTTGTAAATTTCTCACGCGTATGTAATAAATTATAGAAATGAAGTGTCATGGATGAGATTTTATTTCATTGAAAGCCATTGCGAATGATGAATGAGAGATGAGTGAAATAAGATTCTGATACTTCAGAAGACGAATTAAGATTTTTTACGTTGCATCAAGTAATTGTAAGAGTGCCTTATAGTAGATTGCAAACGTCCCTTGTGTCTCAACCCTGGGATCAATAAAATAACATTCACTGAAAAATTAAAAAATAAAAATCAATTTAGAACATCGATATTGATTTCAGTGTGAAATTTTGCACGAATTCAAGTAAATTTATTTAGCATTTGAACGCAGGAAATTGTTGATAGTCATCGAAAGGACTTTGTGCAAAATTTCATCAAGTTATTGATTCTGATTCTCCAACTTGAATATAATATTGTAAAAGTGAAAACAAAATAATGCATCACTTTCCTGGCCACATAAAGTGAATAAATCCAAAGAAATTATTCGAGATAGGAAGACAGAGTTGCCGTAGAGAGATTCTTTCATTCATTTGTGTTGATTTTTGTTTTTCAGTTGAGGATCGTGAAATGATTTTTTGTAAATGAAAATTTTTAGTCCACTCATTTATATACAGTTTTCGAGCGAGTCTTTTATTCTTATTCAACAAAGACCGATCACTTGAGATAAATTAGTAAAGAGATACAGTTGATTCTCATTTAGATTCATTTAGTTTTTTGGCCAGGGTGTGGTGCGATGAATTATGAATTTTAACATTACCTATTATGTAGAACAATAAAAGATTGTTGATTGAATTTCCAATCCACACAAAGAGAATGAGGGAAGTTATAATAGTTCCATAGTACTGAAATTAAATAATTGAAGTCGTGTTATGAAATTAATAAAACAATTGATAACTCGAAATAGGTGTTTTGAAGGAGCACTTATTTTTCATTTTTGCATGACAAGAACCAGCTAAGCTGTAAATGTACAAATTTGAATAGAATCGTAATATCATGAGATGAAAAACTTTTAAAAATTATAAAATTTTTTATTACATCTATAAAATTACTTACTGTATTGGGATATTGCCTTCTCATAAGCCACAATTTTATCAATAGGCCTCGTATTTGTAAAATGATGGTGGAAAGATTTTGACATATTTCATCTAATTTCTTTTCTTTTTGACCATTCCAATTGTCATTTGGACATAAGAAAAAGACAATGACGGGTACAAAATAATCGGTCAATGCCAATACAAGAAGAGTCACCGATATCATTGTCAATATCGTTGGTTCCAAAAGCCATATCATCCTAGAATGTAAAAAAGCAAATATTGTATATTTGCGAGAGAAATGAAAAGCATATTTGTAATAATACATCGAAATAATGTATTATTATGTTTTGTCAAAGCAAGAAAAGAATGAAAGCAACTTTGCATGTTCATGAGTTAATGTCTAAAAATTATAACTGGAATCATCTATGATTTTTGGTCCAGAGTGATTTCTATGTTCTCTTATACATAATAATGATACTATAGATTATAATATTTTTAACAGCGATAAATATACTTTGGACTATACATCGCACAGTTGCACATAAGAAAAAACAGCATTGTGATTTATCAAAGAAAGATCCATAGAAGTATAGGTGTATATATATACAGTGTATACTTGTAATTTCTAAACCAAGTGTACCATTCCCAGGGAATGTTATTACAAAATGTATAAAGCAAAGGATATTTACAAGAAAAGAGTCGTAGTGATTCCAACTATCATTCCAGGATACCAAGTTCGTTCCCACACTAAAACAGAGTGTAAAGGAAGGATCACCTCGCGCCAACATTCCATTTGACGCTTCAATTCTTTCTTATGTTTCTCCTGGAATCAAGGAATTTCATTTTCTCAAAATACAGACATTTTGAAAGTTACTTGAGCGTACATAGATTGAATTTCAAATGAAAACTCAATTTAGATTGGAACTAAAAATAAAGAGAATTTTGATTTTCATATTTATATTCTAAGGAATGTAACTATTTCAAGTGATATCGCTCATCAAGGGTTTTGCCTGTAAAATGAATAAAGAAGGAAAATCGAGAAATCCAATTTTGAAAATATACATCAATCACGTAAATACAAATTTTCTAAACAACGTAATGTGTTTACGGACTTTTGTTATGATTTGGAAAGAAAAATTAATACCTGTTCCAAATTAAGGTTACCCGGCATTGTTATATTAAAAAATTTGATTCGAATGTTGTTGTAAATGAGAATAATTTGAGATGACCGCGCTTGGAATTAAATGCACAGATAAAGCGGAAGTTCTTTCAATACTCGATCACTTTCTTTTCTCCAAGTTAAATATTACTTTGTGTTTTGTTTTTTTTTTTTCTTTACATTTGTGTACTTTTGTTGTGTAAATCACGCACCACAAAATGACATTCGAAGAAATTCTGCGCATATCAAGCGCAACTGCGATGCCAAAACAAGAATCTTCCAATTTTTCCAATTGGTGATTCTAATGGATCGAAGCACCTGATTGAATAATTCTGTTGGATCTTCTGTTGGCCCCCGTTATGTGCGACATCATCAGGCCCGTGTCACATGGAGCTGAACAACCCTTGGTTCAAGAGAGAGACACATATTCACCTCTCTCTTCAACCAAGAGTACCGCGCTCCGCTTTCCGCCCTTTTTCAGCCCCATCATGTGACATGGGCCTAGGTGCGCACACTAGGATATTTCTATCCTTTATTTTGACACAAGTTTGATATAGTTTCACCTCCGTGATGGAAATGCTGCCCTTACGACAGACAACTGGCAACAAGAAGTCAGAAAATGGTCAGCTGTCAACTCCTTCTTCGATGTTGGAGTAAACAAAATTCCCAATAAGATCAATTTCCAAGCATAGATAATAATCTGGATCAATATTTCAAATCATTTTCATTCCAGAGAAAAGTATAAAATCATGTTTATAACCTGACATCGATGAATTATGTGCAACCTCAAATTTTCATTTGGACACCACCGACCGGTATTTTTTAACATGAATAACTTTATTCTTCTTCATCGTGGTTTAAAGCATTCAAAAAGTTGAAGATGAGTTATATTTGAAACCCCAAAATCTTGATATTTTCTCAAAGGATGTCAACTCGTTCGATCATACTGTAATATATCACTAATTATTGATAACAAGTCGATAATTGAATCATTTCACCATGGCCTCTGCAACTGAACAACAGCAGCAACAGCAACAACAACAAACTACCCTCGAATTTTATCAGGCGATGGCTGATTTTAAAAACATGTTTCCACAAATGGATGACGATGTAATAGAGGTAATTATTCCAACTAGATAGAGTAAATTTTCATTCATATTTTAAATCATTTCGAAATCTTTGTCACAAAGTCAATCATTCAAATGTTGTGTCATGTTATTTCTAATGTGCATCCTTGAAATAACAAAACGAATAAATTACATGCAATATTTGAAGAAATTTCTTTCGAATTTTCTCGATCGATTCAATCCACAATGAAATTTTATGTCGGTTGCGTTATTTACAGGCTGTATTACGATCCAATCAGGGAGCGGTGGATACCACTATCGATCAGTTACTCACCATGAGTACCGATAACGAGAATGAAAAAATTCGAAGTGAACTAGAACAAAACGAAGAACTCCCTCACACAAAAAAATCTCCAAAATTGGATTCTAGTAAATCTTTGAAATCTATTAATAAGTGGCAACCGCCTCTATTGGGGCCTCTGCCAGACACATTCCTTAGACTTCCTCAACAATCTTTGGAAGATAATTTGGATGCCGGATACGCTCAAGAGAACGCCATGTTGGAAGATGAAAGAATCGCTATGTTCCTTCAAAATGAAGAATTTATGGCAGAATTGCGCTGGAATGAAGATTTTTTATCTACTTTGGATAGCGGTGAGTGTGAATTCTCGCCATGAAAAATCCACAAAACCATTGTTCGAAAAGAGAGAGTACGATGTACCACTCTTTGCGATTGATGGTTTTATCGATTTGGCTGTTCGTTAATTCGGCCCCCATCTAAAAATTTGAGGTTTTTCACATATTGCCTGGCTTTCAAATAGAGTTCTAAGATAGAATAGATTGTTTTTTCTCATGGATTCCTCTGGAAATTTCATTCTGACGTGTTTTCATGAAATGTTCCACTCAACTCACAATGTGGCGAGTCCGATGGCGATGTAGATCGAGTCCGACTGCTTTCTTTCCCGAACAAATCTCAGTCCAAAGTCAGTCCAGTCCTCGACCTCAGATCGGACACATTGTCAGTTGAATAGATCGTATACTACTCAATCGAAAAGTCAAATTCGTCCTGGCGTGGAGGTTGAAAGTTGCGTGAACAAGATGTGGAGACCAAGGGATAAATAGTTTTGGGGAATTAGTGGAAGAGAACTGATAGGTGTGGATTTGTCGCAGAGGTAGGCGTTTTTGTGATTCTCATGTTACTGAAATTTCATGAATTGATCTATCCGGTAGGATTTTACCCATGAATAATCTCTGAGAAACATCGCATTTGCTCTGCAAAAATCTGAATAAATCTAAGGAACTCTGAGAATTTGAGACATTCTGTACAGACTTTTGTCAGAATTTTTTCAGAGCGCAATTTCCAAGTTTAATAGATTCCTCATGAGATTTTTGCAGAGAAAATGCGATGTTTTTCAGAGATTATTCGTGGTTTTGAAATGGAGTTCATAAAGAAATCTGATATCTTCGAGTACCATTTTTCAAGACTTCATTTGCGTCTGGGACAAATGATGCCTGAAAGTTTTGGATCTTTTCATGGATTCAATTTCGAATAATTTAGTATAAAACAAAAATTCTACCAAATAAAAACAAATGATACGTATTTGTGATAGATTCACCCTGTTTCACACAACCGATGAAGGTTTTTCCTTGAAAATTCCAAAAAACCGTCGTCATAACTGTCTTTTTTGATACATTTTTTTCCTATCAGTAATCCTTTGTTTGGCCTGTTCTTTGGTTTCAGGCAAGTCAAGTATAGTGAGTGAAGTATACAAGGCGGAGTGGGAAATTCTCCGCCCCTAGGCTAGACGTATAGTGTGTCTCTCTCTAAAATCTAAGAAAAATGGTCAAAATTATATATAATTTATATATAATTCGATATAGTTCATGCATAAATTTTATATAATTATATAAAAATTATGTCGTGAGGTCGGCCCTCGGATGTGCTATGCCCAAGCCTTAGCCTTGACGCGAATTCCCCTCTGCTCGTGTGATATAATTATATTTTATCAAAAATTCTCACATACGCAAGGTAATTGAATTAGAGTTCTCATACCGTGTGTAATAATTCAGTTAATTGTTTTGTGAATTGTTCAATTCGTGTCCTTGTAAATGAATTCTCTCATTCAACCTTCATAAACTTATTCACACAGATGAAAACCCAACATGAATCAGAATAATTTTCCAACGGTACCACTGTGCAAATTTTGGCAGAATTTGAAAAAGGCTGGATAAATTTTCTCCATCTGAAAACTCAAATTATAAACAGGGAAATTTAGCGTGGCGACAAAAAGGGAACTTCAAGGCGTCGTTATTCTTGTCATTTGATCAAAAAGGATTATTCCAGATAGCGTGTAAGCTCGTCATTCGATTACTCTTCTGGCTTTTTAATGACAACCTTGTGAACGTAAGGTTGCTAAAACTTGCAAGCAAGATTTCAGTGATTTCTTACATCCTTGTGTGTCAACTGGGAATTTTTTCATCCACCTGGCCACACGCTTGCCTAACAACCTGGCCGCAAAGTTAAATTTCTATCTGGAATGGTACTTCCTTTGCCTGTTTCATATTAATAACGTTCTCTGTTTGTATTTATTCAGCGACGTTCAACTTTGTCAGTGGCAGTTGAGTCTCATATTTTTATACTAAACCATTTTGTTGAGTTTCATAACTTCGCACAATTCTTTTCGATTCAAAATCTTGCAAGCAAATTGTTTGTGGGTGGAGGACCGGTTCGAGTGTCAACAAATACGAGTGTTACCGCCTGGCGATGAGGGAAGAGATCACATCGAATTAACAATCATAAAACATGAGATCCTTAGAGTGACACTATTTGTGCCTTTATTGAATCTTTGTGAAAGCATTTAGGAAGTTCAAAATCATCAGATTCTTCCTTGTTTTTTCTGAAAGTGAATATGTAAAGTTGATTTTAATTATTTGCTGCATCTTCTTAAGGTCGCACGTTTGTTGAAATTTATATTGATATACCTTACACCTGATTGAAAACTTATACAAACTTTATTGAAGAATTTATTTGAAATTGTTTTCTGTATTCAATGATTCATTGAATAAATGAAACTGATGTCTGTGTTGTTTGATAGATACGAAAATCCAAGGAGCAGCCCTTGAAAAGTGTGCTGGTCAAGCTGGTCACGATGACGAAGATCTCTTCAAAGAAAGACTGAAAAATATGGGTAAAGGTATAAACAATGCACATTTTTCTTCTTCATATTTATCATGTTTTGTTCAACAAAAAGAGATGTTGCCAGATTTCTTACCTGAATCCCTAGGATGAGAAAAATTTCATAATTATATATAATTTTGAGAATTGTTCTACTAGAGATATAAAGATCAAAAATCTAGCCATAAATGAGACCCCCCGACGACTGTTTCTTCCGCCGGTACCTTCAAACGGCTCTGAAAACATGCAAATTTTTTGTTTGGAATGTTTTTGAAATTTATGTAAAAAGAACTCGAAATTCTGAAATTTCGGCACATTCACTTTTGAAGTATCGAAGGACCTAATCACGTGACAACATATCTCTAAGATACATCACCATGTTAATTTCATTTGATTACTTTATTGAATGAAAAATCATGTATTTGCAGTATCTCGTCGAAAGTTCGCTCAACTTACCAAGGTATTCACACGAAGTAAGAAACGAGGTGGGCGACAATTGTTACCTCCAACGGCATCTTGTGACGACCTATTAGATCCTGAAGCATCATCCAGACCTCAATCATAATTCTTCAAATTGTTATCTATACGAATTTCAGGTATTTTCTTTAACTTGACGAGTAAAGGAAACATATCCAGACCTAACAAGATTAACGATATCACCCTGTTCATTGACGGTAATAGTTCATTATACAGCAACATAACAGATTAATCGATAACTTTTCTAATTTGAACGTGCAGTTATTAATGTACAGATGAATTATTAGATCGAACACAAACATTAGGAAGTAATAAATAATAAAATCAGATTAAGATATACATATTATAATATATTATATATATAAAAAAAAGTAATGTGATACACGCGATATTGTGCTTACAAGTATGTTGTCGAGAAACTGGTCAATTCTTTCACTATATTCTAAACTTTAGTTCCGACTGAATTTACTTTCTCGCATAAAATAGAGGTTTTTAATTGTGATCGATGTTATGGAAAAGTGAAAAAAAGGTATAATCGTGCCATCTTCGTTTGTGATGTTAGATTTCGTGATTGTAAGTGAATTTTCTTTAAATTGTTGATATTTTATCAACAAACGTGTCATTCATAGATGAAAATTGCATGCAAAAAATGCACAAAGTATTGATTGTGCTTTAAAGAAACGTAAAGTTATCGAATGATTCATATACGAATTAGAATTATCACGTTACTCGAGTTTTGCGGTATAATAAAAGTTAAAAAAAAAATATATATATATATAGTGTAGAAAATACATGCCAAATTATGAAAAGAATGAGCTTTATTTGAAAAATTTTGTTGATATTCTTGTTAGCTTTGTTACAAAAAAAAATCTTTGATAAAACGATGATAGCCCTATTGACCCCTTTTGGTCTGTCAGAACCAAATCGATTGAAATGTCCCAAATTAATACGAGACATCGTGATTATAATTTCCCAAATTACCTGCTTTTTTCAAATTTCAGGTAAATTTCTCAGAAAATTTTTATTGGCACAATTCAAATTCAAAAAAACAATCGACATAAATTCATTAATAGTACGCTGATAGTTGTATTAGTGGAATAAGAACGTAGTGTTACCATAAAAGTAATACTTTATAACGAATGTTTTTTTATTATTATTATTTTATAACTTTGCACTGTTGATAATTTTAAAACATATATATATATATATATATATATGTTATTTGGATTTCTTCAAGAGTTTCCGTAGTTCTACAATTTACAATCAATTTACTCATCAAATTATACAAGTCCAACTGTTTTCGAAATAACTTTCATTCGAAGCTGTCATTCAATTTTTTTGATTACAGAATAAAGTTTAATTTAACTCATAATGGTTATGAGAAAAACAACTCTAATTTATACTTGAAACGCAATTTCAGGTATACACTTCTTTGTCATTTGTTATCTAGATTGAAAAAAATGAGTCCAAAATTTCACATGCTTCTTAAGGACCATGGAGCATTAGAAAATTTTGCTACGTAGTTTGTAAATAACTAAGCAACGATTACACATATATAGCACATATATAGCAACAAAGTGCACAGCTAGGATTCGGCTCTAAATATGAATCCAAAACCCAAAACATGTTCCTAAACATGAGAAATTAAGTTATTAAAATTGTAGGTTAACATGTTTATAATCGTTTGCATTTCCAATTTCATATTTGAAGTTAAATTTGAGCAATGTACTTCATCACTGCGGATTTAAAACTTGTATTTATTGTTGAGTCGATCAAAAACTACGTAGCAAAATTTTGCTCATTCCTCGAAGGACTCCATGGTCCTTAATTGATTATATTTATTATAAAAAAGACATTGAATTCCTTGCACACGGTTTCAATTAAATTGTATAGAATATACACGAGTACTTCTCAGCTATTGGATTTTTAATTACCATAATGAAGAACTTGAACATTTTTAAATATCAAGAGATGTTTGTTTGCAGAATCTTCTAGATAAAGGATAGAATTATTTCAATCCATCTCCATCGTTTTATTGACAATCAAGGATGTATTTATGCAAAGGGTGAAATTGATCTTTGTAAATAAACAATGAATTGAATGGGGAATATCGATATCTATACATATATTGATTAATTCAATCAAGTATCCATCATCGTTTTGTATTTTGAAATATAGTGTAGAGAAAATAGTTTGGATCTATAAAAAATCTTTCATCGACTACTGAAAAACTCTTGAAGAAGCGAAGTCATTGAAAAATTTGTTCCTTAATTTTTATTAATATTCAAGTGATTGTGAAAATTTTTAATGTTGTATGCATCGCAAGTACTTGCAAGATCTCTTCGAAGTTGACATACTTGACGCAGAGTACGAATAACAGAAAAACAAGATCATTACCTGTGCCAGCTTTGAAGAGATCTTCACGGTATATTACACGTTGAATCAAGAACGAAATATATCATAATTTCGTAACAGGCAATTATGATTGATTTGAAAATTCATTTGAATGTGTAATACACCCTAGTCATTCAGTCTAGTCATAATTCTTCTGAAAATGATAATTGTATAATGCAGTAATAATATTGTTATGCTAGAAAATATTTATATGAATGCTAATCTAAATAAATAGATACCGAAGAATATAATGGCTGTATAAATTTGTACAATAATTGTTGATTTGCTCAACAAAGATTCTTTTTTCTTTATAGAGGGGGATTCTTTTTGACACCGTGACTGAAAAGGGGACTGGATTGTTTCCCGACTTGTGGGAATCACTGCACATCCAGCACATCCTTGAACGGGATACTAGCGCCGAGATGCTGGCCTTTTTCGTATTGCTCAATTTATATAAATACTACCGAATAAATTCGTATAGAATGAATTTCTAAACATCCTTCATGGTTCACAGAATCTTTAGAAACTTGATTTTCGAGAAATTTATTCGATAGTTTTCAAATAAATTGGTCAATACGGAATGAAAAACTACCGTCCCAGACAAAAAAGTTGTTAACTCCAAATTCGTTCGAACGGAGAAAACTGAGAAAAACTATTCCACGTCGAAATTGTATGATGTAACTAATATTTTGACAATATTACAGCGGTTCTAGGGCAAATAAGGGGTGCTATTTTGTATTATTTGAAAAAAATATCAGTATTTTTAATAACAACAAATGAAAAAATGAGTTGAGGGTGTTTGGTGAACGAGAATACCTATCGAAAGAACCGTAACTCGAGTTACGAGCATTATGCTATGATAGTTCGCTTTACAAACGAAGAAATCACCATATAATTGAATTCCAAATCTATTGATGAGATATTTCAAAAAGTAGTATTTCTTTCACGTGGAATCAGGTGTAATTCTGCCTTTTTACTATGTTCACTTTAACGGTTCAATTCCATACATAATAGCACCTAAGACCTTCATTACGACCATTTCCAAACTGTGCCGAAGCCTACGCACAGTGTGACATATTCACAATCTAGCGGGATTTAATTCAATATCAATCAGAAAGGCTCGAGACTTACTTTCTAGAGGTTTTTCGGGATCGCTGATCAAGAATCTGTTGTCAAAAATCCAAATTCCAAAATAGTGGTGGATCCAATGTGGCGGACCAAAATTCAAAAATTCATCGGATTCCCTTGAAACTCGGTGGTTGGGACTTTTTGGGGTCGCTGATTATGAATTCATTATGGAAATTCCCAAATTCAGAATGGCGAATCCATTATGGCGGCCCGAAGTTTGAAAATTCATCTGATTCCCTTGAAACTTTGTATCTGAGAGGTTTTAGAGTCGCTGATTATGTCGTAAAAATTCGAAATAGACTCCAAGATAGCATTGAATCTTTCCTCTTTAATTGTCTCGCACCATATGCGGGAAACATCATCGTGAGGGACGCCATCACCTGCCATCTTCAAAAATATATAAAACTTAGATCCGCTGCTATCCGCAGGCAAATAAGATATCTACAAGAAGGGAACAAACTGTTCTTCAGGAATATCGGTGAGCGAACACAATATTCGGCAATATAAGAAAGTTTTTCTCTCCTAAACTTGATAAAGTCACTACACAATGATTGAAATTGTATGTGAAATTATTTGAAGGCCACGCACAAATACGTAATTGGAAAATAAAAGAATAACAGTGTGAACTGAGCTACATGAGACAGAGATTCATATGTAGAATGAACGAACTATCTTCCGGAGGGTCTTTGACGACACGGAGTCTTTTTGCAACTTTCTCCCTTACTAACGCTGCTAACGCTCAAACAGATTCCTGAGATAACAAATCTAAGGTGTTTTTTTTCCGCGAACGCCGCGCGATAAAAGTCAAACAACTACAGTTTCCCTTTAGTCAGTTAGTTTACTAAAACATGGCGTGATATAAATATTCCGAATTTGCACCTCGAATTCTTGACTTTTGCAGCGCTAAATGCTTCAAATGCCACACTGTGCTACGGACGGACTTACGGTTTTCTTCCTTGGTAAATTAGCTCCGGGCTCAAGTTCTGCCGTACAGAGCAAGAAAGTGGTCAACTCAATTTTTTAATAAAAAATGAGATTTTTGTACCATTCGATTTAGGAAAATTCCCTGCATCGAATGATGTAAAAAATTGAGTTGACCACTTTTTTCCTCTGAACGGCAGAGTTTACAAATCAAGAAAACTTCAACCCCGAAGAGATTTACGAGATAACTCAAATTACGATCTTTTCGTCTGGCAAAGTGTCGATGGTTCTTCTCATTTTGATGTAAGTTACGGCTTTTTTCTGATGATTGTTTAATTTTCAACTCGTTTTCAGAGATGAATGATGTTTATTACGCAAAAATTAAGGGCGATAACTGATTTCTATTAACACAGTTGAACGCGCCTTGCTTCCCTGAATCGAATGATACAAAAAACTAATTTTCAAAAAAAATTGAGTCAGAAAAAGAAAAAGTTTACTCTGTCGTTTATCACATTACTTCGAATTGGGTCCTTGTTCTGTACTCTGAAGGGTCTCTTATTTCGAAGGAATTTCATTCATCGATCCTTCTCCTTCTTTTATTCAGGTTCTGTTTCTTAAAACGGAAAATCTCATAGCTTAGCGTAGAAAACTCACTACTTTTCAGCTAGAATAGTTCGCGAGCATTTATATCCACGATGTTTCGGAACTAACGTCCGAGTTCTGACTTCAGCTCGATGTACGGTTGGCGCAGCAATTAATCCATTCCCTTCTTTCGGATAAAATTTTGATGGATATTTATTATTATTCTTCACATATTTATCCACTTGAAAAGATTTCCAATTAATTAACAATGAATTGGCAACAAGGATTAATTGAAGCATCTAGGGAGACGGTGAGGATACTTTCCGAAATATCTGCGTCCCGTGAGAAACTGGGTCAGGAACTATTCCACTGTTTCATGCTGTCTCGTCCGGAGACTTCCTCCTCCGCGAGAAACGGATGGATCTATTCCTTGCAATCTACCATTTCTCTTTCTTCTCGCAATAAATAAAATTTCATGATCCAAATACTTTGTAGAAAATGAATCATCGTCATAAAATATTCAAGTTATGAAATTTCATTTTTTGTACAATATCATCATCTATGGGAGAAACAGTAGAACCGTTGTTGGATAGGAAGGAATCAAACTCGTGAAAACCCATGTAAGTTTATCAATCACTTTAATATCAATGGAAAATACATGTTTTAAAAAATTAAGACCTCGGACGTTCCTTCTTCTCTTTGTAAAGAGCGAGCAAAGATACGTTTGCCACTTTTACTACTTTGAAACGAACTCCAGGAATGTCACCGACGGCATGACCTTTACGACCAAATCCTGCTACCAAAACTTCGTCGTTTTCTTCGATATTGTTGAGACAACCGTCCCTTGGTACGAAGGCTGTGATTTTCTTACCATTTTTGATAAGTTGTACCCTCACGCACTTACGAATGGCAGAGTTGGGTTGTTTAGCTTCTACTCCACTGTGAAAAAAAAAATACATAAAAATCTCATTAGATCAATTATGTTTGTTTATTGTGAAAAGAATTTATAACCGACTGGCGGGAAATTTACATTAGGAACGGTTTAATTGATTTCATATTGTTTCAGACACCATGATCCATTCAAATCGACGAACATGTATAGTGTTTTAATTCAACTACTGGAATGCTCACCCGATGATGCAACGTGGGTTCATTGAATTTCTTCTTCTTTTTCTGCAATAGATTCTTGTTGTCAATTTATTGTTGATTAGAAACGTTTTCACTTAAATAACAATAAATTGCCGGCAAGTTTCTGTCGAAAAGGAGAAGCTGCAAAATGATTCCTCGAAGCGCGATGAAAGCGTAAGCTAACAGTAATCTAAGCATAACAAAGTTATCTATGTCGCTTCCTTCACTTTTGGATTCTCACCAGGGATGTTTCGAGTATTATCCACATAATTCAGATAATTAATAGTTTTTTTCATTATCAATTTGTTTCAATGAACAATTCAAACTTTGCTAACATCTTTGAATTGGGTAATTAAACAACGCGTTATGGTATAATTATTTCACGTTACCCAGTTAACGAAGGAATAATGGAGTACCATAATTACATGATCTATCGTTTCAAAGTTATAATTTTGAATACTTTTAGATCGGAAGTCTAGTATTGGGATTTTTATTCAAGATTAGAATTCATTGGGCTTAAAATTATAAAGTGAAATCGAAATATCTGTTCACAAGATCATTTAAAATGTTTGAAATAATTGCTACAAAGATATTTCAAAGAGTATTCAGCATTTACAAGAATAAATATCAAGTACAAATAATCATAAATACCATTTTTGGAAATGAAAAGTGATTGAGAAAATCTTTAAAAAAACTTTCAAGTCTGTCTCCTTTATCCACTAAATAAAAAAGTGTGAATTTCTGATGAAAATGAGGTAATTTGTAGATTAGAGAAAAAATTTAAGACTTGGTTTATTGTTATCACACCTCATATCAATTATTGGAAATGTGGATTTCATAACTATGACCATTGTATTGAGAGCATTTTGGATTCGCAGATGCGTATACTCATAACTTTAAAATGAAATTCATAAATCGTGAGGTATTTTAACTTTGAACAAAGTTAATGTTTTATATAAATAATAGAAGAGTGGTGAGAAGATTGTTCAATGTGATATATAAAATTGAAACAACATATTCACGTGAACTATGTGATCTATTAGTCGATGCCAATTATTGACTAACCAATCATGACATTGGGTAAGGTAAATGGCTATAATTTTGTCCCGTTAGGGAGATGGATGACATTTCGTTAGCGTACGAAAGCCATAAAATTGATAAACCAAGCTCATGTGAGCAAATTATGAATATTTTTTGGTACAAAACGTCAGAAATGCATCTCATGATTACACAAAATATACTCAATCTATTTAAAATTGCTCAATGATGAATTTTATGAATGAACCGACGAAATAATATCCAGTGACGAAGATATAGCCATTTACCTCAACCGTTGAAAATTCTTTTCATTCGAATTGCAATGAACTTACACTTTTTCCAATACAATGCCTTTAGCGTGAGAAGCACCACCAAATGGATTAGCCTTCCACCTTGTTCCCAAATGTGCTTTTTTGTAGTCTTTGTCGTTCCATCTTTGTTCTCGTCTGTGATTGACGTGTTTACGCGCAGTGCGAAGACCACGAGGTTTACCTGCAAGACGATAAGAGGTTAAGTCGATTGAAATTTCAATTTAACAACGAGGATAATCATTATGAAAGCCAGATTATCTTGAACATATTCTCGAAACAATCTTCATGCTTTTTTGTTTATGAAAATGTTATAATTCAAAGGACAAATATAAAAAATAGTAGATCGAGTAGAAAAATGTTGAAAGCACGGCACTATAACGTATGCAAAGAATAGAATTAATCATTCTGAAGGAATCATATCTGAATAAAAATTTGGGGTAAGATATATTCGGATACGAGGAACGACGGGTTGACGGTAATTCACATTTTTCAAGTTTAATTTTAGAAAATATATAATTGACAAAAAATTCAAGACGTACCCATTTTGCACGATACACCGAAGGAACGGAAAAGGCCTCTCGCTGGAAAACGGAAGTTATGGGAATCAGGGCTGTCGAGAAAATGATTGTACAAGGCGTTGATTGGGTGATTCTTTGAGATTTTAGATCAACCAATCGAATCTCCAATCCTGGATCTTTTCGTAGTGGACAGCCAGGTTGAAATTGTAAACGCATGGAATGTGACAAGCGTCTCGCGTCAAACGTTGAAAAAAAAGAGATGTCACGATGAGCCTCCAATCAGTATCTTATTAAATATTGAAATAGTTGAAAACCCATATATAATTGTCCAGATAACGCAAGAGTTCTAAGAGAATTCTTCATGAATACATTGTATTCATCATGAGCTCTCTTAGAACTCTTGTGCTCTCTGGGTGGAAGCCACTTGAACAATTTCTGATATTAAACAGATTAGAATCAAGGACAATCAAAAGCAACAACGATTTCCTGGTGAGTATGACAGTGTGTAGGAAGCGTAATCTGAAACAATTGTACGCTTAAAATGTTTCATTTTACGTTCAGTACATGCTTCCTCACATTTGAATAACATATGCTTTTACTATAACCCAGATAACACACGAAGAATTCTTTTTCAAAAACAAAAATAGAATTCTCCGAGAACTCTTTCAGAACTAATGAATTCGCAAAGAGCTCTGGAGGAGTTCAATGTTTGGGACATTAACGAGCTCTTCGAGAATGCTGGAAGTATTGTTTTAGTACTCTCAAAGAACTCGTTAATGTCTCAAACGTTGAACTCCTTCGGAGCTGTTTATGAATTCATTAGTTCGAAAAGAGTTCTTGAAGAATGCTATTCTTGTTTTTCGAAAAGAATTCTTCGTGTGTTATCAGGGAAGCTCTACACTCAGATAGCCAGGGGGCATAAACTCAAATGAAAATTTTTGAGACTGATTCCAGCACCGCCGTACGGTACCTCCATTGAAGTAATTTTCATAGATACACTAACACTACTTGAACAATTTTTATGATTTGTCAATCATTTGTGTTGGCCTGTCCATGTGAATTTACTTTGATGGAGTTACCGTATGGCAGCGCTGAAATCCGTCTGAAAACTTTTCATTTGAGTTTATGCCCCCTGCAGATAGCACACAAGAATCCTAAATAAATTCTGAAAAAAGAACTCGTTAAGAATTCTTTCCCTGGTAGAAAAAATCTGGATCTCTCTGAAAATTTCACGTTTCAGAGAAATTCAGAGAGATGTGGGGAGATTCAGAGGAATTCAGAGCAATTCTCATGATTCAGGGAAATTCTGAAGGATTCAGGAACGGGTCCCATACAGCACAAGAGTCCCCACAAAGAAGTCCCGTTATGCTAATGAATATGTATTTATTATGAATACTTTGAATTCAAAATGAACTCTTTATGAACAACTTAATGCTCAGAAAGAATTCATATGGGAATTCCGCAATGAATTCTTCGGGCATTCAATACATTTCCATTTTGAATTCATTGAATTCATATTGAATTCATTATTAGTCGCATAACGGGGACTATTCAAGAGATCTTGCAGAAGTCTTCAAGAATTCAAATTGATCTTTTGTGCTGGCTGGGGTAGATTAGGAAAAATTGTGCGTTGAACTTTTCAGAAGGATTCAGAGAAATTCAGAGAGATATACATAGAGTGACATTTTTGGTGCAAGCTTTCAGAGGCATTCAGGGAGTTTGAGAGAAACTCAGAAGAACGGAAATCAGAAAAAATTTAACATGGAACTTTTCAGAAGGATTCAGAGAGATTCGGAGGAATTCAGACAGAAATAAATTGAGTGGAATTCTTCGTTCTAGATTTCAGAGGCATTCAGGGAAAATCAGAGACACGAAAATTATAAAAATTGAACACGGAACTCTACAGAAGGATTCCGGGAAATTCAGAGAGATTCCGAGGAATTCAAAGCAATTCATCGTAATTCAGGGAAATTCAGAAGGATTCAGAAACAGGTAGAATAAAAAAAATTGTGCGTTGAACTTTCAAGAAGGAGTCAGAGAAATTCATAGAGAGATACATTGAGTGAAATTTTTTGTACGAGATTTCAGAGGCATTCAGGCCCACACAGGATACCTAGTCGCCTCTCCGTGGAATTCATGGGGAAAAAAGGGATCGGTGGATACAGCACGAAAAAACGGCCCGGACATTTCTCCGTCGCCTCTACGTTGCTTCTCCATCGTACCACGTAATATCCATCGCTCTCTTCCTTCTCCTTCAATTCTACGGAGATGCGACGCAATTCTTCGGCGGCTGTCCTGTGTGGGGGGAGATTCAGGAAAAATCAGAAAAACGGAAATTCAGAAAAATTGAGCACGGAACTTTACGGAAAGATCCAACGAAATTTATAGATTCAGAGGGGTTCGGAGAAATTCAGAAAGAAATTAATTCGGGAGAATTTTTTGTTCAAGATTCCAGAGGCATTCAGGGAGTTTTAGAGGAACTCGGAGACACGAAAATTAAGGGAAATTGACCATGGGAATTTACAGAAGGGTTCAGACAAATTCAGAGTAAGCTTGAAATTCTTAATATTTGAAATTCGGAGAGATTCAAAGAGATTCAGAGGAATTCAGCATGAGCTTTGAATTGCTAACCCGTATGGAAATATTCCGCTGAAAAATGTCTGCAAAACTATGAAAAATCTCTGAAAAAAAATGAAAAAACTCTGAGAAACTCTGAAATTTTGATGAGAAATCTAATATTTTTGGGACATTCTTTACAGACTTTTTTCAGACTTTTTTCAGAGTTTCTCAGAGTTTTTTCATACTTTTTCAGAGAAATAGTAACGAAATTGCACTCTGAAAAAACTCTGACAAAACTCTGATGGATTGCTAACATTTTTCTGACTTTTAGAAAAAAATTAAAAAATTTTCGAGCACTTTTTCACACATGATATTTGAATACGGCATATGAATGTATTTATTGAATTTCAGGATTTTTCCATAATCAGAAAAATGTCAACAATTTATTAGAGTTTTGTCAGAGTTTTTTCAGAGTGCAATTTTCTTACTATTTCTCTGAAAAAGTATGAGAAAACTCTGAGAAACTCTGAAAAAAGTCTGAAAAAAGTCTGTAAAAAATGTCCCAAAAATATTAGATTTCTCATTAAAATTTCAGAGATTCTCAGAGTTTCTCAGAGTTTTTTCATTTTTTTTCCGAGATTTTTCATAGTTTTGCAGACATTTTTCAGCGAAATATTTCCATACGGGAATACATGAAATTTTGAAGAATTCGGAAAGATTCAGAAGGATCCTGAAGAATTCCTAGATTTCCATAAAAAAAATTAAGAGAGATTCAGGATGTATGACTATCTGACAGGTTTCTAACTTTCTCCGAATTACTCTGAAAGTGCTCTGAATCTCTCTGAAAAATGTCCGAAAATATAGAGAGATTCAGAGAGATTCTTTTTACCAGGGTTTCTACAGTAGAGCATTCGATTCGTCAGATATTTACGAGGTTTCTTGAAATTCCATGAGACACTTTCGAGTATTTTAATGGAACTCGCAAACGTTTGTCCGATTCATCGAACTTTTTTTTTGAACTCTTTAAGAATTCTTTGAATTGTACAAGAGTTCTCAACTCGAAAACATCTTCTAAATATTTTGTGAAGATCCTTGGTGAAAATGAAGCGTATAGAGCGGCCTGGAAAGTAACCAAATAGTCATTCCAGCGTCATTTGAGAGGGAATTGAAACATTTTTCACGCTTCATTCGTTCCAATTCTCGCTCCCTGAAACTTCGATTTTCACTAGGGATATTTTTCAAGAGTCTTAAAAAAAATTTTTTATGCAACAAATTTAGGTCAGTTTAACCCTGGTGGAAAAATCTCGTTGAATTCTGTTGAATTTCGTTCACTTTTCGCACACTCGGTGTCATTAAAAATTCGCAACATTCAACTGGATTTAACAAAATTTCAGTAAAATTCAATAACTTTTAGTGAAATTTGTCGATTTTCATTGAAGTGCGGTGAAGTGCGTTAAAGTTTGTGGAATTTCATTGAATTTCATTGAATTTCATTGAATTTCATTGAACTTCATTGAATTTTATTGAAACCTGCTGTGCCAAAAGTGAACAAAATTCAACAAAATTTTTTCCGCTAGGGAAGATATCTCAAAAACATCTTATTTGGAACGTCTTGGAGACCCTCATGGGAAATCCCGATACTTGCATTTTGTCGGAATTCCATCGTGGAATCGTTAATTATATTTCATTTTTATCGGACTGTTTCGATAATGAAACAAATCGATAGATTTCCGACATTTGTTACGATAAATACGATAAATATCCAATATAAAACCAACATAAATGTCGATCGGGAAATGATCGGTAGCTGTGTTGGTTTTATATTGGATATTCATCCCAGCAAACACGACTGCTGGTGTTTCAAAGGGCCAACGACGGCTCTTTACTGGCATTGCAGGCCTGCCATCAGCCCGGGCCATCGGCGGCCCATTGAAACGCCGTTAATCATTGTTTGTAGGGATGGTATATATCGTAACAAATGTCGGAAATCTATCGATTTGTTTCATTATCGGAACAGTCCGATAAAAATGAAATATAATTGACGATTCCACGATGAAACTCCGACAAAATGCAAGTATCGGGATTTCCCATGAGGGGATATCTTCTCCAGATCTAAAAGATATCTCAAAATGTGTTTTAGGTATCTTTAAGAAATATTGCGAAGACACCCGTGTGAAAATATTTCGCTGAAAAATGTCTGCAAAACCATGAAAACCATCACATTTTCTCGGCAAAACTCAGACAAACTCTGAGAATCTCTGAAATTTTTATGAAAAATATGATAAATTTGGGACACTGTACAGACTTTTTGCAAAGTTTTTCAGAATTTTTAAAAAATTCTGATGGACTTTCAACATTTTTCTGACTATTGAAAAGAAATTCAAAAACTATCAAACACTTTTTCACATATGATATTTAAGTATAGGATATGAATGTGTTTATAGGATTTCTAAATTGTTCAATGATCAGAAAAATGTTAATAATTCATCAGAGTTTTGTCAGAATTTTTTCCAAGCGCAACTTCATTTACATTTGTCTGAAAGAAATGAAAAAACTTGGAAAAGCTCTGAAAAACTCTGCGCAGAATGTCCCAAATTTATTAGATTTTTCATGAAACTTTCAGAGAATCTGAGAGTTCGTCAGAGTTTTGTAGATTTTTGCAGAGAAAATGCGATGTTTCTCAGAGATTATTCGATTGCATGGTATCGCAGAAATTTTTCAGATAAGTGTTTCTATACGGGTATCTTCGGTAAGATCTTTTAGATCTCTTCAAAACATTCTCAAGACATAGTTTGGAGATATTATTGGTGAAATGTCTTTATGATATCATTAAAAAATATCAAACACGATTCATTAAGGATCAATAAAAATCAATTTTACGTCAATAAATTATGATTATTGTGTAAAACGATCAAATATTCATTGATTACAAACAATTTTCCAAAGATCAAGAATGTTTTTTGTTGAAAATTATTAGAAATATGCCATCTCAAACACATAATAAACAAAATATTCAAAGAATCTGAATGTGGATGAAAATAATCCGGTCTCTAGATATAAACAAAAAGTTTCGCATAAAACATTCATGCGGATAATATTTTTAAGAATCACATCCATTCAGAATTTGGGTACTAACCTATATATTTCAAGATTTTCATTTTGTAGGAACAATATCCACTGATGCTTCAAATCAATATATCAATAAAAATTTCATAACAACCGTAATTCAATTTTCAACACTGTAAAAAAAGTACATCAATATGAAATTAATAAATACGTTGATAATGGTCAATTATCACTCTGGCAGCTCTGCTGAAAATGTCAGATAGAAATGGATACAAACTGGATTCAAAGTCTAACAATTTCTATTTATTTCTGTCTAGCATCCTTGGTTAAAAGAATCCATTGATTCTCGCCGAATCTCATTGAATCTTGGATAATGTTCTGATTGAATCTCAACGGGTGATTTTTCATGAATACATTCCTTCAATGTGAACCTGATTGAATCTCGGACAATGTTCTGACCAAATCTCATGAAATTTCATTTGTCACATTCAATGGATTCTTTCAACCAGAGATTTTCGGTAGGCAGTCCAAGTCCTCTCTTCTATATTTTTTATTTGAAAAACAAGAGCAGAAATATCAAGACATGGAATGCAATGATTGGTCAATTTTGGAATGATCATGCTTGAAGTTATATTGAGTACAATATTTATAATATGTTTGATAAAGGATTTCATTTTACACGCAATATAATTCAAGATTATGATTCCATTATTCCACCGTTACTTTGTTTCTCTACATAATCAGCAGCCATTCGCTGGACGTGAGCGACGCCTTCAGGGGTCCCATGTTGTTCCTCGAAGGAAAGGAATTTCTTGAAAAGAGTTTTCATCTTCTTCGCTGGCAGTGTTTGCACAACGGCTCTCTCTAAAACTTTCCTAATGGTAGCACAAACAAAAATACAAATTGTCAGTTATCATTATCAAGAATAAGTACATTTGGATAAACAACCTAATTCTTGGCTAACGGATTGACTTTACCGGGGAAAAAAAATCTGCACAAAATGTCTCAAAGTTTGTGAGATTTCTGTGGAGAAGAAGCTATGTTTTTCAAAGATTGTTCATGGTTTTGGAAAAGTATTTTGTTTATTTTATACAAATACAAAATATTACCTGGCGATATCAATGTCTCCTGATTTCACCAAAGAGTCGACATAAGATGACCATACATCCACTCGTTTGGGATAAGAAGTCAAGATTTGTTCAAATAACGTTTGCGCCCTTTCCTTGTCCCCAAATTTGTTTTCAAGTTGCGCGAATCTTATAATCAAGTTTACGTCTGTAAGAAATAATGCAGTAAAATATGATTGTTTAAAGATGTTACGATACGAATAGTTCAATACACTTACGTTGCGACGGAGGTAGAGATTGCAAAGCACGTTGCATGATATGCCTTGATTTTTCTTTCAAACCCATTTGCAACAACGCTGTACCACAATCGATCCAAACCTGAGGATTTTGTTTGAATTTGCCAGTTAGAATGGTGATAATTTTTTCTATTTCCATTTGACGGCCAGCCTCCGCGTGGACGGTCAACATATGTGTATAGATTTTCATAGAATCGTTAGTCCTAACAGCCTCTTGTAAAACTTCCTCGAGCGACTCAGGCGAACCGAATTTCGACTCCAAATTCAACCACCCGCACCACACGTTCAACTTTTCATTTTCTTCTCTGAAATTGATCGTTTTGATCGCTCTTCTCGCAACGGCTCTCGCTTTTTCAATTTCCGTAGCTTGAAGATGATAAGCCATGTACTGTAACCAAACTAACGAACTGTCGGGACTGGATAGAACTAATCTATCGAATTGATCGACCGAGTTTGGTATCTGATTGCTCGCCAGAGCTTCTTCTCGTTCACGAATTTCCCGTTCTTTTCTTCTCTCCAGATCTCTACGTTCCGCCGCGCTCAATTTCTTCTTCTTCTGTTTTGGTTGTTGTTCGATTTCGTCTTCATCGTCGCTAGAAGATTCGCGATTTCCAAGCAAATCCGGATCCGGTTTGTTATCCCAAAAGAATCCACATTCGGGTACAGTCGCAACTTTTTCATTCGATATAGTATTATTGTTTTTCTTCGTACGTGGTGCAGTCCCTTCTTCGGATTCGGAAGTACCAGAATCCACATCGGCATCCAGTATTTCACTTTCAAATTCTTTCTTCTTTTTCTTCGCCGGGGAATTTTTTTCCTTGACTTTGGTACGTTTTGTCGTATTTTCCGGTTTGGGAACGTTATTCATTTGTGTCGTTTGTTTCGATTTTTTGTTAGGAACATCACGAGGGGGGGATTTTATATCATTTTCTTTTTTCACTTTCTTCACAGTTGGTTCCGATTTGTCCGATATGGTGTCATTTTTTCTTTTAAGATGTTCTTTCTCTTTGACGGAGTTCTTCAATTTCGGCGCTTCGAATGCGGACTTTATCATACAGATGGGCATAATGTCTGTTTCATCTTTATTCAAAACAGTGTAACATCTGATCTTCGCTCCGATTACGTAAGGTTTCAAATCTGGTTCCATATCATTGATATGACGTCGAGCTGGGAGCGCTGCTATACAACCTTTTCCTTTTCCTTTCAATACAACCAATATAAACCACTTTGTTATCATGACGATTTCACCTCTCAATTGCACATCCAAAGGAAGAGTTGGTAATTTCTTTTGTTTTCCATTTATACTGGCGACAATCGAGGGTAATAAAATTACGTCGACTAATTCATGAATGAAATTTATCCAAACGATCACTCCGGATACTTCGTCTCCTTTTTTGTAGTCATCGGAGTAATGATCTTTTCGTACTATCCCTTGTAAATTGTTGCTCAATTTCAACACGAGACCATGTTCGGTTATTTTTTCAACCACGCCTTTGACTTTTTGGCCCAAATTCACCGATGATATAGGTCTATTCTCGTAATAAGGATTAGTCGATAATTCGGACAATTTATTAAAGTAAAGATTCAAAACGTCAACGGCGTTCATTATGGAACTCTCATTTTTCATCCATATCTTATCCAATTCCATAGTTAAATTGAATTGTTTTTCTTTCTTACTGATAGCAATGATTTTGGTGAATAAAATTTGATAGGAATACAACAGATCGAAATTGGTAATTCTTTGGAACGGAACAAAACCGAATTTAGTAAAATTGTTGAGGGGTAATATAACTCTTGCCCCTTCTTTCGTGATATCTCGAATCGAACAAGGTATACAATCTCCCACGTTTAAGGAATCAAAATTTCTATATTGCTCTTGGGGTGCAAAAGTTCTGGTTAATATTAAACTTGGTTCTGTAGAAAATACTAGAGCGGACATGCGATCTCCCGGTACGCATTTGGATGCCAATAAACTGGCAAGATCTTTACAAGGCGCCATATGTCCGGCGGGTAGATACGCAGTTACCACGTTGTTACCATCGTCTACACCGATTCTCACGTAAACTCCATCCACGGACGAGTCTACCACAGTTCCTTCAACAGTTTCACCCACTTCAAAGTGATTTTTCATTGGTAAATTGTTTTCATTCGCGTTATCCGTGCCGTCGATCAAACTCAATATCATTTTATTTTCAGCTTTGTTTACTGCTTTGATCTTCACTGGAACTACTTGTCCAATCGAATAATTCCAATTAGTATGGGCAGATTTTTTATCCAAAAGTTTACTGGATACCCATCCTTTGGCATCCCCAAAGAATCTTATCAACAATCCATGTGGATTTATCTTGACGACAACACCGTGATGTTTGGATCCGCATTTGGCTTCTTGAATACTATGCAATACAGGTAAATCACTTTTCACCAATGATGGTTTCAAAGTGAAAAATACTTTATCTTTCTCTTCCTCTATTCTCAAAACTCTGGCTTCAACTTCTTGACCAACTTTGAATTTACTCAATGCGCTTAATCCGATATCCGATAAATGTTCTGATATGACTGTACCTATTACTCTGCCAGCTTTCACCAGGAGGGTTCCAGTTTTAGAATGAATCCTATGGATTTTCACAGTTACCGTTTCGCCTATGGTGAAACTAGACGGTTTGAAATACTTTTCATCCAAATCTCTACGTTCCATGGTACAAACGTGAATTCGATCCATCCAACTGTATGACATTATTCGGCACTTGTGTTTAGAATTAGGTGGGAATTTGGAAGAAATTTCAGAAAAATCCACACCTGTTTTGCGCAGGGAGACAACACCTCGAAATCCGATACCCAGTTTGAGAAAAATACTATTGCCTTCTCTGTATGAAACTTTTGCGACCTTTATATCTCCATCGTTCAATACATTTTTTTCTACTTTCCTGGCGACGAGGCTGAAATACGCAAATCTCACCAGAGGCGTGACGTAGAGTAACGTACCGCTCACTTCCATCCCTTCCGAATAGAACGATAAAGGGTGATCTAAGTAAATTCGATTGATATACCCGACATTTTTCTCCCCAAACGATACTTGTAAGCCATTGGAGAGGACTTTCGAGACATTAAGAGGTATCGTCGTCCCAGGCACGAGGGTATTCAATGTGAAATTTTCGTTGATAACATCGCTATCTACGGGTTTCAATTTAGTCGATAATTTAATCACTGATACATTATCCGACGATTTGACTTCTTTGATCATACAAAGCAATTGATTTCCTGGAACTAAAAAGTAATTGAAAGTTAATCGATCGAACGTTTCCCTGATATATTCGAAACAAATTGAAATTACTTACAATATTTTTTTCCATCCGCTGTTTCTTTATTAGGTATAAATGCTCTGACGTTCGGTATTCCAGTATCTACGACGTAACCGTGGTCTTCTATGCTATTAACGGTACATATTAAAGTTAAACCTCTTTTCAAATAATTACTACTTATATTTTGATTGATTAGTTGTGGCTCGAGAGATAAATTGACCTGCCATCTCTGATCTGTTTCTAGATTTTTAACATAACACACAACATAATCTCCAGTTTTATACAATTCTGGTAAAGTTCTAAATTCATTTGATTGACTATTCTCAGTTTCAACGATGCTTTGCAACAAAGTTGTATAAGATTCGCTCAAGTCTATAGCTTGCGCCCGTCCGATTATTCCACCTGGTAGAGAAATAATCAATTCGTACTCCGTCAATTCACTGATTCGACATAATACCACTAATCCTTCGCATAATATTGCCGTTGTTAATCGTTCTGCCGTTTTCGCTACAAGATCCGTATCATTTGCAAATCCTTTCTCATTGGGTTTCTTTCTCTGTTTTTTCCTACCGCTGTTTTTAACATTTTTCTGAAAAGACTAAAAGCATACATTATGTATTGTATTCGCTTATAGAAACAGCCTAAAGATAAAAAATATCAGCATAAATTCTTACAGCTTGAGGAGTTTGAGGTTTTCTTCCTCCGCGTGGAAAACTTGTTAGCGTCATCTGAAATAACATTTGATTGTTAGATTTATATATGTTTTTTTTTTTCATTGAGATGAATTAAATTCTACTATAAACTCGTATTTTAAATATTAATAAGAGTTTGTTTGTTGTGAGTTTTTCAAAACAATTTTCAGCGAGTGCATGATAAATAAATCATTAATCATGAAAGTATAAATAAATTTTCATGAAATATAAAATACACGTGCTTCATTGAAAACATAAAAAGTTGACGCATAAAGCAAGGTTGTCTTCGAGTTATGTGAAAAATATTATTATTTAAATAAAAATGTCTAATCTTCGAAAATAATAAACAATCTGTGATGTTGAAAATCTTCTAAGCTTGTGACTAATTTACATATTTGGAGTGAAAAATGTTACACCGATAAGGCCGGGTTAAATTTTGTAGAAGTCTAGTGCATCCAACAGTACCTTTACTAAAATCAATACACAATTTTTATACGATAGAAACATTTGATATAGTTTTAACCGTAAAACGCACTTGCCTTAATTATCTTTTGCAGAAAACTGGATTCAATATAAAAATTTTACATAATCTTTCACTTTATTTATTATATTTTTGTTAGTTTAAATCACGTGTACACAATCATGCGAGACTCACCCTTTATAGGTTAGGTTAGAAATAAATCAAATGAATATAGGTTATGTCTTTGAATTGTAGAAAATATTGAATCTTCGCATGCTATAATGAATGGCGGTAGCGTGTATATCCTGTTACGTCACACTCATTTAAAAATTTCCTATCAAAAAGGTCCAGTAATGATTATTAATCGGTTGAAGAATGTGAATATTCTTGTTCCAATCATGTTATAATTTATTTTTCAATTATTATTGAAATAGATATAATTATGCTCAAGCATTTTCAATGTTAAGATTTTTCTAATATTTGAAAATTACATTGTAAATGAAAAATACATCTGAAGAATTTAAATAAAATATAAATTAAGAAAATTGAATACATATTACACTCTAAAACTAACAGCAACTATTTGTTTATTTTCGTTTCTCTAAGTCGTGACGATCGGGCAATCGTGGTGAATTTCGTTTGTCAATTTCCAACTCTTTATTCTCGGTCTCACTGTTTAATTTAAGTATCCTCGGTTGCATTACTTTTGGTGGCACCAAAGCTGCTGCTGCATACCTCCCCTCTGTAACTACAAAATTATACGCAGCGCAAGCTTGCTTCACATGTAATATTTCTACATTCTGATTTGTTTTTTGGAAAATACTCCTTATTCTTTTAATAAATTCTGGATCGTAACTATCATCCAATCCAATAATTAAAAGATCTAATTTTGGCTCTAAAATGTCGAATAATTGTAGATTTTGTTCATCCATATCCTTTGAGGAAGCAATATTCCAACATAGGATGCTTCTGGCGAAGAGTATTATTGGACCGATGACTCTCAAGTTATTATTCAAGAAGAACCCACCCTGTGAAGGAAAAGAAAGTATTAGATACTGTTTCAATTTGAATTTTGTTGCAATTACGTGCAATATCGGTTTAGGCTTGACGGATGTAAATATTTTTAATTTCACCTCATCACATCCCTCGATTAAAATTGTATGTTGGACTTCTTTATTGAGAATAGATACAGTTGTTTTCCCAGGACCGTCATAAGCGCTTCCTCTCCTATTGCACGATGTATGTAAATTTCTGAAAAACATTGAACATTTCAAATTTTGATTGTTTTCAAATTCTCAATCTCAACTAATTACAAACTCATTGAAATCACGAATTTGAGATTTATTATATATATTGGATAATAACAATTTCAAATCTATTTTTTATAGAATTTGTATAGAATAACCACAACGTGAAATGTAAAATAAAATACGGTACAAAAATTAATATGACAGAACTTGTTATTCACCTAAATCTATTTGAATACTGGAAATGACACCAATGACGAATTAGTTGTCTCATGTTTATAACAAAAATCAATAATCAAACTTATAAATAACAATATACATCATATCTCATGTGTTGAGGTAAATTTTAGGTTAACTTGGAGCTGGTTTTCATGGGCCAAAGGATTTCTAAACAGGAAATTATGAGAGAATTATGGAATGCGGTTGGTTTGCAGTTATTCCACCAGAATTGCATTTCATAGATGTCAGCCATGAAATACTATCACACCTGTCGCACATGTCGGCTGCTGTGCAATTTTTCCACTAGACAACTACTAGATCGTTTCAACGGTTTTACGTCAAAAATATTCAATCAATTGCATTCAACTTCGGATCAAATGATTCAAAATCAATCAAACAATTCGGGTCTGGTCTGTTTGTTGTTCAACTAACTCGTCATAAATAATTAAAACGAAATTTCGTTATCAGCCAATAAGAAACCTCTATTCAGTTTTTTTGATTTTATAACAAATATAATCCATGTCCAATTATTTTAAGACCAGAGCCGGCATCTCTGATTTATTCTGGATTTTTTGATTCCAAGGTCGATGTAATTAATTGAATATTAACGACGTGAAATGGTTGAAACGATCTAGTAGTTTTCTAGTGGAAAAATCGACCAGGGGACACCTTCAATTAATTACACCAAATTTTGGATCAAAAGATTCAGAATTAATCAAACAATTTGGGGTCTGGTCTGTTTGTTGTTCAACTAAATCATTGTAATTAATTAGAACGAAACTTCGTTATAAGCCAATTGAAAACCTCCATTCAGTTTTTTTTTGTATTATAACAAATATGACCCGTGTACAATTATTTTGAGACCACCCTCACAGCGCCACAGTTCCAGAAGAATTCTTATAGAATTCATAAAGAACGCAATCAATTTTCTGGGGAAAAAATCGACCACGAGACACAACATTGTTCAGACACATGCATTGTACATCAGTGTTCGGAACTCCTAGGATCGTACACGATTCTGATTGATCGCTTCTCATAGAATGTTGGAGGTGATTGGTTGCTCTATAAGAATTGATCAATAAACATCGTGTACGATCCTAGGAGTTCCGAACACTGATGTACATATTCCACGATTTCCACGTGGATCTGAGATATATTTAGTTACTTTTTTATGAAATACAGATGAGAAATGTTGAAGTGAATCATTATTTCATAAAATACACACAAAATAATGGAAGGTGATAAAATTCAAAGTGTTGAGGCAACGAAAGAAGAAGTAGAAAATGATAAAGAAGTGACATGGCGTGATTTGGTAATACATTTTTGTAATTTACAATGTGCTCTGTTTATATGCTACCTATAATGTTTACTAAGATATCCTATGCTGTACCTAGATAGAAAAAGCTATTAGTAACCTAGTTGTCATGGAGCTACAAACGCTAAAAAATGGTCACATTTTGGTACCAAGATGCTCCTGTGTGCAATATCATAATTTATAATTGAAAGTAAATCAAGTTCTTGTGTACACAATATTCACACCCTCATTATTCGCGTACTCTCGATTGAACATTGTTTTTGAGAATACATTTACAGTTCTTTTCATAGCATCCAAATTCAAGGCTGATTTTTTTGTTTTGTTCATCATTTGATATTAGGGAGCATTGAAAAATCATGTAATACTTTCTGTGCCCTTTCTCTTCAACTTGCGTGTGAACATACGTGTGAATCTCCTCTATAACCATATCAAGTTTCTGAATTCGTAACAATAATAATCACTTAAATTCATAATAGTTTGAGATATATGCTTCATATTTCATGATTATTCATTATAGGGAATTGTTGAATCACTGTGTCAAACTTGTGAAGATTTAAAATGGAAAGCTCCTACCAAAATCCAATGCGAAGCCATTCCTCTGGCATTACAAGGTACGACTATGATAGACTTGATTTCAAATTTGCACATCAATGTATAATTATTTCTCATTCTTTCCAATTCATACTTCTGTTTGTTTGTAATAGGAAAAGATGTAATAGGTTTAGCAGAAACAGGATCCGGCAAGACAGCTGCCTTCGCTCTCCCAATACTGCAAGCTTTGTTAGAAAATCCTCAAAGGTATTTTGCATTAATATTGACTCCTACGAGAGAATTAGCGTATCAAATCTCGGAACAATTTGAAGCCTTAGGTGAGTATTGATTCACAGTAACACTAGTAAACCAAAATTCACACAGTATTCAATTCAATGTTTTTTATAGGTGCAAATATTGGAGTAAAGTGTGCTGTTATCGTTGGTGGTATGGATATGATGTCGCAAGCTCTTGTATTGGCCAAAAAACCACATATTCTCATTGCTACGCCTGGTAGATTGGTCGATCATTTAGAAAACACTAAAGGATTCAATTTGCGTTCTCTGAAATTTTTGGTAATGTTTTTTCCTTGAAATTTATCAATATTATTTTCTGGATTTCACAGAAAATTCTTTTCTATCTTGGATACCCAAATTCTGTAGATCTTTTTGTGAATTATAAATTACATTCGGAAGTGAAGATATGGAAAATAGAAAGTTTCAATGTATTCCATGCTGGAAAAAAAATTTAACAAAAGCTATAAATCCTGTGACAAAAGCCGGACGAAATGTTCAAGCCTGCTTGACTTTTGTCACAGAATCTGTAAATTTTTCTCGGTTTTTGCCTAGCTTTTTTATCAACCAGTTCATCAGATTAAAGTTCTCAAAATTTAAACTGGAAAATATTGATATAAAAAACTGTGTCATTTTTTTTTAGAAATTAGAAATATCTAAAGTTATTTAATTTCAGAGTTGTAACAATAGTGTGTTGGTAGTCGATGAGTTTAAATATCCACCAATAAGACAGTTTTTGTCAATCTTCTCCTCCTCTAAAATCTTCATGAACATAAATTATTTCATTTTTGGAAAAATAGAATTTAAATCAGGTTGAAGTATAGAAGTACCTTCTAAAGTGCATAGAAATCCATTCCATTGATTGATCTCTGTTGGAAGGTTTCATTATTGCTTACAATACTTCCATAAAATTTTCTTCAAAATGTAATCGGACTTTATTCGACAGGTCATGGATGAAGCAGATCGGATTTTGAATATGGATTTCGAAGTGGAAGTGGATAAAATCTTACGAGTTATACCACGCGAAAGGAGAACTCTGTTATTTTCTGCAACAATGACGAAAAAGGTGCAAAAATTACAACGTGCCTCTTTGCGCAATCCTGTTAGAGTCGAAGTATCTACTAAATATCAGACTGTGGAGAAATTACAACAATATTATGTATTTATTCCAGTGAAATTCAAGGTAATATTTATTTACTGTTTTTTTTTTTTTATATAGGGACATTTTTACTACACACGCATACGCACACGCACACGCAATGATGAATTCCAAATATAATAAGTAACATGTTAAAACATATGTATCTGTACAAGAATCTTCAAAGTGAAGAGAGATACGAATTTTTAGTTGAATATTTTACAACTTCATGATTCTTTGAACATCTTTTTAATCTAATCGTGACAAAATCTAACGGTCGAGTCAAACAATATCCTACTGCAACCGCAATCAATTGAATGTTATAAACATGTTTGTAATTGTCACAGGATATTTTAGGTATTTCCAATCCCAAGTGTTTCTCGTGATTGCTGAATAGATTGAATTATCATTACGTTCATCTCAAGTTATATCGATAAGCATCAAAACTTCATGTTATGTAAAAATGTTAGTTTGTTAAAGAAAAAACATGTAGCGTAGTAACACAATCCATGGCTGCGCAATGCTTTCATTTGATTTTCCCGTTCTAATGTTCATATTTTCTATTTATACATTTCATCTTCTCGAACATGCAACATGCACATGCACTAGCATGCTCTTCGAAATAAGATATTGTTTGATGTTTATAAAAAGATAACTAATCAATCACTTACCCAAATAATCATCCATGATAATGATCTGATCACATATAAAAAAACATATGCTAGAAAATTTCTACAGAAAAGAAATAGCATTTCACAGAGATCATCTGAAATCATTGCTGCTTAAAAGAAAATGTTTGTTTTCGAATGTACATTTTGTTTTCAACATTATGCATTTGTCACATACAAATCCATTTTTCATTTTTTGATTAATAATATTTGCATTTACTTTTCAACAGGACGTCTACTTGGTGCACATTTTAAATGAATTAGCGGGTAACAGTTTTATGATCTTTTGTGCAACATGCAACAATACCATCAGAACTGCATTACTTCTGCGAAATTTAGGATTCACGGCTGTACCTTTACACGGTCAAATGTCACAAAACAAGCGCATCGCCGCTCTCACGAAATTTAAAGCGAAAAATCGATCTATTTTAATCTCAACTGACGTCGCTAGCAGGTTAGTAGAGATATGTTTTTATGACGATATTGAGATACAGAACAGTGATTTGAATTTCTCGTAATTGATTCAAGAGGCCTCGATATTCCCCACGTTGACATAGTTATCAACTTTGACATACCCACGCATAGCAAGGATTATATACATAGAGTAGGAAGAACCGCACGTGCTGGACGTTCGGGACGTGCAATTACCTTTGTCACGCAATACGACGTTGAACTTTATCAAAGGATAGAACAATTGATATCGAAACAGTTACCATTGTTTCCTACGGAAGAGGAAGAAGTGATGGTATTACAGGAACGCGTATCCGAAGCTCAACGAATTGTTAAAATGGTAATTATTTACTATCGACAAATCTCTTCAAGCATGGATTCGTGTTCAATATTTTCTATATTTCATATTCAGGAACTGAAGGATATCGAAGATAGTAAAAAGTCAGGTAAACGTAAAAAACGTCAAGGCGACGAGGACGATGATACGGAACAATCAATGGGCGTTAGAAAAAGAATAAAAGGAAAACATAAAGGAAAGGCCAAGAAAGGTTTCTAGTACTATACTTGTCAAATATTTTTTTTCACAAAGCCATCATTTAAGAATAAAAACAGAGTCAAACAAAAACAAACATTGATTGTAATTAATGAAGCTGCCGTTTTATCATTCCCACTTGATATTCATGAAATTTAATTATGATTCCTTTGAATATATGCATGTTCATCATTCTCGACTTGCATTTTATATTCCAATGATATACTTTTTCTAATAGCAAAAATGCGCTAACAGGGCAATGACGAATTCTTTGAGCGTGAAGCAGTTTCGGACAAATTTTTCTAACAGGGAGAATATTCAATCAATCACTAGAGTCAAATTGTATTGAATATATTCAGAAGATGTGAAAATCTTGCATCGACCTTTTTTTTATAAACTACCCAACCAATAAGAATCTTGAATGAATAATAACAAAGTAGATATTTGAGACCACGCTTTGAGCATAAATTTGAATCTTTCAGTTATTTTGAACACTCTACGTGTCTCTACTAAAAATTACCATCATAGTTTTTTGAGTAAATTATTTGAAAATCTCAAAGTGCAATCTTCAATGTATTCTTCGTTATTGTGTTTCTTAAATTCGCAATTGGTGTATAGTTATAAACAATGTTGATAACAAATTTTGGAATGGAAATTCATATTTTGAGATACCACCCTAGCAGATGCTACCGATTTTCTTGGATAAAGACTTGGATAACATAAATTTATTATGGGTTGTGATGAAATCATTATTTTTTTTATCAAATAAATCTCTTTTTCCATCACTTTGAATCTGCTAGGGTAACAAAGTTTGTTTTTCATGAAATAGAACAAAGATGTATTTAATTAATGAGTTTTTTAAAGCTAAAATGAGATGCAACTTGAAAATATTGAAGTGTAAGTGACGTTGCGTTGAAACCTCGATGAGCACACTTTTAGTGTTCAACGTAATATAACAGCAAAAATCTAAAATTATAGAGTTTCATTGTATCGCTGTGTAGAATGTGAATGATGAAATTGAAAGCAACAGTCATATAACTATATAATTTTCTTATGACAAGAACTTTTAAGAATCTGCAACAAATAAAAACGATGTTGAATTGTTATACTTGAATGATTACAATAATGTGTATAAAATAATAATAAAATATCACAACATCCTTTTGTTTTTATTTATAATTATCGTTTATAATAATTTAATAACTGCAAGTATATATATATGTATATATATATATACGTTGATCGAACAGAGTTTATAGAAATAATAAAAGCGTCAGGGTAAAAATTTGTATACGAATAAGTAAATCAATGAATTACTTATTTATATATAAATTTATGCACACTTTGAACTATTCAATGTAATGTAGAAAACAAAATGCAAGGCAAGGAAATATTGATATGTGCATTGCAAAAGGAATTGGAAAAAAAATTCATGATCAAACGATTTTCTTGTTTTCTTTTTTTGCTTTTCAACACAGCATACCACGACGGAATTAACGATAACTTGTTTTTATCTCTCCAACATATTTCTATATAGAAAAATCTGATACAGATTGAATTTTTCTTAGTACAAAATATCCAGGAACAGTATGGGATGTTCCATATTTCAACTTTACGGATTAAAATGCATATTTTCTACAATCTATGAGATTATTATCCATATTAATCAGCAACAATTTCGACAACAAATTGATCACGCGTTCATTATTTCCTACGCGCTATCGTTATATTATCATAATTAACAAATTGTCTAAACGGGCTTCTTGGAATAAGTAAACCGTGTAAAACGTTCAAACCGAGTGAAAATATTCTCTGCTTTTTACAGAATAAAATATTGCAAAATAGCAGTATAATAGTTTAGTAACCGTTGTTGAGCTAAATCATCCAAAGGATATTTTATTAAAATGCATTCTAAACAAGCACACACCGTATATCCAGATATTTTATTGAATAAATGGCAAGAATGATTTGATATATTTCAAATGAAATTTAAAAAATCATCATCTTTTCACTTCGGTCATGCAATACAATACGATATTATTATTATTTTTATGAATTTATTTCATAAAAAATTGAATTTCCAATTCAAAAGATATTTTACCACTTGAATACAATAATGAAATTGAATTCAATTCAAATCATAATTTTGTATTTCAAACGTTATTGGTGTTATAAAATATCGTGTGAGGCATGCTTCAAACGATCCCTCGATATATGCATCTGTAAATCAATCAAATTCGCTCTTTGATGAATGAACTTGTGATGCGGTTATTATTTTACGTAAAAAAAAAAAAATCAAGTCCAAACTGAAATTGAAGAGTTTGTGAGTGAGCAGGTTAATATGCAAACATATGAGTAATATATGAAGTTGCACTTTCCTTTATGAGGACAGTTCGCTCTCTAATGTATCTATATTGTTCCTTTATAATTGGTTTTTCCTCTCTACGGCTAATAAATTGTACAAGAATCCATGAACCATTTTCTCACTTGCCTCTTGAATCATCGCCTGAGAGACATTCTATTGCAATATGGATTTTTTCTTTTCAAATAAAGATTCAATATAAGAAATTATTCATTTTAAATGCCGGTACCGAACCACCTAAAAATATTTCACATCACAAATTAAAGATATATTAAGTTATAATATATATATATATAATAAGATATCTAATTAAAAAATTTCGGTCGGTATCGGCAATCATAATAAATAAATTCGTACAATGTGACTTGCAGTGTCCCATTTTTTCACTTTCTCTCTCTCTCTCTCTCTCTCTCTCGCTCTCGCGCGCTTTTTAATTATAATATGCACAGTGGTTGGTTATCACAAGTCGCCTATCAACGAACATAATGATAATTAACTTTAATCGGCAATTGTGCACGCAATAAAAAGAAAATTATTTTCAAAAAGTTTTATACTTTTAATATTAAATCTGAAAAATCACAAAGCGTGCATGAGAAGTCGTTCCTACTCTAAACA